>CP136891.1:71562500-76562500 GCA_034359265.1 Canna indica | reverse complement strand
TTTTTCTAAGTATTGTGCTCAATTGTTGGTGGGGGAACTTAGCACCAAAGCTATTTGTGCTCAATTGTCTTAAGTAGTTAAAATAAAGATACCAAGATAACTGGCAAGACAGTAATCCTAGCTATTCTTTTTCTTCTTCTTCTTCTTCGTTTTAGATTGTTTCTCCAGATTCAAAAATCTTTCTTCTTTTTTAGAGTACAAAAAAATATGACTTCAAGAACACTCAATTTTTTAGAGTAACACTCAATAAGTACATGGGAACTTATTTTTCATCTTGTTTTAGTGATTTTCATGTTGTTTCTGGATCTATTATTAATATTTTTTAATATTTTTTCTTATATTAGGGTTACTTTAATTTCTTTGAGAGGTTAAATATTGCTTTATCTATGGATAACATTGATAAGAGTTGGATGAAGGCTCACAGGCTTAGTGCAGAATATATAAGAGGAGTAGATCAGTTTCTTGACTATGCTTTTCGCAATTCAACTCGAAATGATAACATAATCAAATGTTCATGTGTTAATTGCAACAATGTCCACTTGAAATTTAGAGAAGAGGTTAAGTATGACTTGTGTAAGAAAGGGATAGTGCAAAGCTACATTGTTTGGTACTTTCATGGTGAAGAGGAAGATGTCATTGTGCAGGATGATGAAAAGTCAGATGAAGAGTATGCAGATGATGAGGAGTCAGATGAAGAGTATGCAGACAATGTAGTTACAATGTTGGAGGAGGGGCTAGGGATGCCACATATGAGCAGTGGAATTGGTGACGAGCTAAATAATGATATGGAACCAAATGATGAAGCGAAAAAGTTTTATAAATTTTTGAAAGATGCAGAGACGATGCTTTCTCCTGGTTGCTCTGAATATTCTAAACTTTCTTTTATTGTGAATTTGCTGCACTTAAAGTGTCGTAATGGATGGAGTAACAGACTTACTCCAATTCTTGAAAAAGGCATTTCGACTCGAGACTATTCCTGACTTTTATTATGAAGCTAGGAAATTCATTAGAGATCTAGGTCTCGATTATGTGAAAATAGATGTTTGTGAGAACTTTTGCATGCTTTATTGGAAGGATAAGGAGCACATTGATCGCTGCTCCTCATGTGGGGCTTCTAGATGGAAAAGTGAAATGGATGATGATTTGTCGTCTTCGAAACCCAAAAGAATTGCGGTGAAATCCATAAGATATTTTCCATTAAAATCTAGGCTCTAGAGATTGTTTGTCATCAAAGACCGCCACTGAAATGATATGGCACGATGTAGGGCGCATCAAAGATGGAACTTTAAGGCATCCGGCAAATACTGAAGCATGGAAAAAGCTTGATGAGGTGGACCTTGCATTTCGTTCAGATCCTCGTAATGTCAGGCTAGGGTTAGCAAGTGATGGTTTTAACCCTTTTGGCACAATGAGTTTTGTTCATAGTACATGGCTAGTAGACTACTCACACCCTATAATTTACCATCATGGATGTGCATGAAAAAACCTTTTATTTTTTTGTCAACACTAATACTTGGTCCTGAGGCTCCCGGAAACAAAATTGACGTTTGTTTGCAACCACTAGTTGAGGAGCTAAAAGACTTGTGAAATGTGGGTGTTGAAACATATGACGCCTTTAGGAAACAAAATTTCCAAATGCGTGCTGCCTTGCTATGGACTATTAATGACTTTCCTGCATATACCAATTTATCTAGATGGAGCACAAAAGGAAAGTGGGCTTGTCCTTGTTGTAATAAATATACTTCCTCGATTTATTTGAAGAATGGGAAGAAACAGTGTTATATGTCTCATCGTCGGTTTTACCGATGGATCATGCATGGAGGAATGACAAGAAGAACTTTAATGGCGAGAAGGAATTGGACGAAAAGCCCCCACAATTATTTGGAGATGATATATTGGAACAATTGTGTGAATATGAACAAGAAATAGAAAGACTAGTAGGGAAGAAAATCCCAAGAGATGACTGGAAGTGCAATTGGAAGAAGCGAAGCATCTTTTTTGACTTACCATATTGGAAAAATCTGTTGTTGTGACATAATTTAGATGTGATGCATATTGAGAAGAACATTTGTGATAATGTGCTTTTCACGCTGTTGAACGTGGACAAAAGATCTAAGGACAACTATAACTCTCGACTAGATCTAAAGGAGTTGGACATTAGACCGGAACTTCATCCGGTGGAGACAGAGAGTAGAGTGTTATTACCTCCTACATGTTATACATTATCATCCAATGAGAAGTTGAAATTGTGCGATTTTTTGAAGGGGGTTAAGCTTCCAGATGGTTATTCTTCTAACATATCTCGGTGTGTGAATCTTAAGGAGAGAAAAGTTTCTTCTCTTAAAAGCCATGATTGTCATGTTCTCATGCAACGATTAATGCCCCACTTGCAATACGCTCATTGCTGCCCAAGGATGTTTGTGAGGCGTTGATCGAGTTATGTGGCTTTTTCACCGACATTTGTTCAAAGGTCTTGAAGACAAAGGATTTGGAGCGATTAGAAAGTCAAATTGTCTTGACACTTTGCAAATTGGAAAAAGTATTTCCACCATCATTTTTCGACGTTATGATTCACTTATCTGTCCATTTGGCGTATGAAGCTAAGATTGCTGGACCGGTGCAATTTTGGTGGATGTACTTCATGGAGAGGTATTTGATGATTAACATTATTGAAAATCTCTCCACAATATATTGATAACCAGTCTCATAAATTTCACATGTGTGTAGATTTTTACGTACATTAAAATCTTATGTGCATAATAAAAGTCGTCCAAAAGGTTCGATTGCTGAAGGTTATCTTGCAGAAGAATGCTTGAACTTTTGTTCGATGTATTTAGATGGTCTTGAGACGAGTCTTAATAGAGTTCCAAGGAAATTTGATGGAGGGGATAATACTTCAAGCAGTGGATTATCTGTCTTTAGAAAATTCGGTATAGGTTTGGGAAAAGCACAACCTCGGACTCTCAATCAAGAAGAATTAGCACAAGCTCGACTATATGTGCTAAAAAATTGTGATGAACTTCGTCCATTCATTGAGTAAGATACAAATTCTCATAGCTTTCTAAACCTCTTTTTATTTGGATAAATATTATAACCATAAAATAAAATTGTGGTGATAGAAAGCATAAACATGAGTTACTCAATGAAGCTCCTACTGCAACTGTGAGAAGTTTAGATGCTCGTCATGATAGGGAATTCTCAAGCTGGTTTTAAGCACAAGTAATTTGACACTTTATATATTTATTTTCTAAACTTAATCTATAAACATTAGTGTAATGGATCATTAATTGTCTCAGGTTACTAAGCTATATCGCGAAGGAAATGAGCAAGTAAATGCAAGCATGTTGTCGCTTGCTTATGGTCCTAATCCATCCTACATATGCTACAAGGGCTATTTCAGTAATGGTTATAGATTCCATACCCATGATCGTGAGAAGGACTTGAAAACTCAAAATATTGGAGTTTTTGTTAGAGGAGAAACACAACCTCGGATAGGAGGAAAACTCAAAGGACTTGAAAACTCAAAATATTATGGTGTTTTAAGTGACATAGTTGAATTGCAATACCTCGGAGGAAATCGAGTTGTTTTATTCAAATGCGATTGGAGAGATGTGTTCAGCCAGGGTCGAGGAATAAAAGTGGATCGTTATGGGTTTACATGCTTGAACATCACAAGATCTTTGCGTACGAATGAACCGTTTGTGCTTTCTTACCAAGCTGAACAAGTGTTATATGTGAAAGATGTAGTTGATTTAGATTGATGTGTTGCAAAAATATCAACCTCGAGACTTGTATAATATGCTCAAGGTGCTTGTTGATGAGGATAACTTGGAAGTTGATGAGGCGTATCAACAAAATGAGTTATCCACTGATGGTATGTCATTGAGAACAACAAATCTGAGTGAAGACATCAGTTGGCATAGGACTGATTTTCCAAGACGAGAAAGTGCAGAAGCATGCCCACCTCCGCAAGAAAATTGTAAGAAAAGGAAGAAAAGGAAGAAAAATGTCAAGAAGAGATAGAGGAAAACGAGTTAATGACATTTGTGAAAAAGATTAAGTGTTGTACTGCATGACCATTTAAAGTGGTTTATTATATCTTTTTATCAATCAATGAAAAGGGCTATGATGAGATATTGGTTTTTTTATTTTCCATTAAGTTGCTATATCATCTGTAAGAATGAAGTTCAAAAGCAGGACAAAAATTGAAATCTAAGAAAGAGGAAGAGAAAAGTAAAAAGTTATTTGTTCCCCAAGTAGTTCGAAATAATTAATGAACCTTGATTTATTTACTTTTAGAAGCAGAACAAATATTAGTACTTGTATGATTAGTAGTAATAAGTAGTGAATTTACATGTACAGTTATGTATAAGTAGTTAGCAGAACAAAATGTATAAGAAGAACAGTTATGTATACATGTACAGGCCAAGGCTTCAAACATTAGTCTAGATCAAATTAGATGATGTGAATTTCTGTCCTGATCTATAGACTAAAAGTTGTTCATGAAGTTCAAATTTATCTCACTACTTACTGATAGATATTTTCTATAGTAAATGTTTAATTTCTTTTTTTGGTTGACCTTCTCAAAAGCTTAAGCTATTAGGAAATGACTTAATCTATACTTCTATATTCTAATACTCTATCTCAGGTATTGGTGACTGGACAGACTGAACATTATTGGCCGAAGCATCAGTGGATATCCCAAAAGCTCAAGCTACTAAAAATTTCAATGTTGAATTTGATTGATTGAAGAAAAGGTGAACCCACTGCCACTTGGCATTGGCATAAGATTTGCGAAAGGGAAAACTTGTCTATTATGTTTTTGATACAATGCAAAATCATGTGTTTATATTCCATGGTTGGAGTCTTGGAAGTAACATAGAAAATATATGTGTACCAAACCTTTTAATTTGGCATTAATCTTTGATGGTTCCTGCTTTATTGTAAATAAAGTCTAGTGGACTCAGAGAGATTTCTCAGGGGTGATTGAGTGGAGAAAGAATAAAGCTCCTTTTATTGTTCTGGATTCCAAATGGAGGTCACTTTTTATTGTTCGTTGTTCCTGAAATAAGTTCTCTAGGTAGTCACCTGATGGTGTTTGTCTTTTGGTCCAGAAAAAAGTGGGTTGTGGATTCTTCATCTTGTAATGAAGGTTTCGTTTTGGTAAATTAATTGTCCTGGTACTGTTGATGTCTCATCATTGGTGCTTGATGTCCATCTGATGTGATGCTCTCTCGGAATTAGCTTTAGCTTCAAAGATACACATCTTTGATCAACTGGGGGACAAAGCTATCATGCTTAAGAAGTATTGGTGCTTATAGATCATGGATATTACATGCCCTGAGTTCCTTAATTATCTATGTACTGAATTGATTACCTCAGCACTCAAATAGTATTCTGTCCTCTTAATTTGGCTTCAACTCCTAGCCAACCTAGAGACTAGTCTGAAACCAATTTCTTTGGTTCAATTGAAATTGAATAAATTTAGGTTCAGTTTGGTTCTTCGATTGAAATAGGAAGGTCCTACTAACCTGAATTGCAATGCAAACCAGTCATAAATTTTTTGCTAGTTTGGTACTGATTTTTTTTAGTTTACATAACACATAACATGCCTGCAAAGTCAACGATGGAGGTTCAAGAACTAGAGCCAATTAATTTTTAGCTAGTTCATAACAAAAAAAGTAAGAAGTAACTTAGTTACCCTTATTTACACCTTTAAATTTCAATTTCGGCATCAAACAAGTTATATCAATAATTAAATGGCTCATTTGATTAAGCATTTTTTTTGGCTCGTTATTACATTTAATCATTTTTTAATCTCATTTCGATAGGTTCAACCACGAGGAAAAAGAGAACACGTGGAAAGACTAGGAACCTTGATCTTATTAAGATGTCCCCTGGTCAAAAGATTCGTTTGGATTTCAATCAATATGGTCAACCAATAGGTGTTAATGCATCGAAATTCTCAAGCTTTCTTGGAAACCATGTTCGCAATGATGGTGATATTCCAATCTCTTTCGAAAAATGGGAGGATGTCCCTGATGAGCAAAAACAGAAAATATACATGCGTGTGCTGGTAATATCACTTTAAATTGCATAATTTTAACTTATATTTCATTGATCTTTTTTTTGGAATGCAGGAGAAATTCGAGTTTGAAGAAACAGATTTAATAAAGTTCCGGATTATGCAAAACATGAGAAGAAAATTTGGTGAGCATAAATATGAATTGAAGTGCTTAAGTTTATAGTAAGTATGAGACAACTGAATAAAGATTGGAGCACGTCCCAGATGGCATTGAACCGAATGATTGGAAAACGTTTGTTGAATATCATGATCGTGAGACCACTCAGGTAACCGAAAGATTAATAGGTTAAGAGGTTATTTGAATAGATTTGGTTAGTTCAATAGTTCAATAGTTCAATAATTCTATTGGAGCTATTACTGCTGAAAAATCATAAGGCCCCATCTAGTCCCATGGGTATAGAATTGAATTTATGCAACTGACAAAATGTGATGCAACTGTTAGTCCATCTTAATTCTGCCCCCAGTCAGGCAATGCATATATGAACATGACACTTCCAGAAAAAGCTTATCCAAACAGAATGAATGCTGGTAAGAAAGAGCTTGTCTAAGAGAAGCAACAAGTCATACTAAGTCACGATTTAGACTGATGTGTCCTGGTTATCACTTCCCCTCCAAATTATAATCTGTCCATCTTTGAAGAGGGGAACACAAGGAACCAAATCCTGCAGAAATTGGTGAAATAAGCAAAAAACTGTAATTAGAATAACATAAGTTTCTGCATATAATTCACATGTTAACATTTTAAGTCTGTAAAAATCAACAAACATATGAGGAATTTCCATGCATGTAAAATAGGTACATATTGCCTTGCTTTTAATTATATAAATTTTAGGTGAAAATGTATAATAGGTAGTAAGAAACAAAATATCGATGAGCAGTGCATTCATGGATAGACTAGGGATCTTGGACCTAGTAGATGGATGCATGGTTCTATATTATACTAATCAGTGTAGAGTCAACTACATGAACATTTTTTCTATCTTTTAACCTTATGTAAATAGATTTCTTTAGTTAATCCATATTGCTTTCTATTATTTACAATGATGTTTTCTTAGTTCTCTATCTCTCCTATGTCATTAATCATAATAAATATTATCCGAAATCCCATGGGAGCCCAATAAATGAAGATGAATGCATTTTTGTGAGTAGTACTACTCAAGTTTATAGAGAAAGAACTGTTACTCAGGTTTATAGACAAATGAACTGTTAGAAGAAGATTAGGACTACACATTTTTAACCTAATGCCTGAACACACAAAATAACATATAATTTCTCTGACTCACTCCTTGCTAAATTAACTCTACGCTGCATTCTAATCCACTTCACATATGCACAAACACATGCTGGAGAAACTACTACGGTTGATGCTAAGCTTTCATAGACATCAAGTAAAAGGTTGTCAAATTGAGTATTCCTTTTTTTTCATGGATAAACTGCAAGTTCAGGAAAAATTCCTCATAACTACTGTGCATCAACTAATAAGAATGGCTAATGAAATACAAGTTTGTTGTATAGAATATAGCTCGTAGCCTTAATTTTACACCAATCTTTTTGTAATCATTAGTATAAACATGTACACAGTCTAGTCTGAGAATATCAGTATTCCTAAAGGCCTCTCTAATTCTCTCCACCACATTGACATACACACCATTCCTGGCTGCACAACAAAAATAAAGAAATCTGTCAAATATATGAATTAGCTGCTAAAGAAATAATGAGGACTTAACTTTTTAATAATGCAATTATAGATATGGAGTAGTTATGAACTATCTTAAGCGCTTCTAGAAAATGTGTATGTCAACTGAGAATGAGTGTTCTTTTCGGACTTTACTAGAAATGTGGTACAATTACAGTGTTCACATGTTGCATTTGTTACAGAAAATATGTGCGCAAAATAAAGAGAATCGAGGAAAGCAAGTACTTCCTCATTATACGGGCTCCAAAAGTTATGTTGTGATTCGAGCAGAGCAGGTATAACTAAGCATATTTATTACTACATTTTAAATTATTTTATTTAAGGAAAAAATTAAAATGATGATTGTACAGGCTGAAATGGATCCAGAGCATCGAGAACCCACAAGTTGGAAAATGTTTTGTATTGCTCACACAAAGAGTGATGCTAGTTTGAATTCCACTCCTGCACAGGAGATTGTGGTAATCACTAATGCTATTTTTTATATTTATTTAGTTTTATGGGATAAACACGTATTATATAATAAAATTATATATTTTTGCAGGATAAGTTCAAGGCTCTAGCTCAAGAGTCAGATTCTTCTACACCTACTACTGAAGATGAAATCTATCGCCAGATTGTCAGACCGGAGAAACATGGTCGTACTCGTGGTTATGGCTTAGGTCCAACTCCAACCACTGTCTTTGGGACTACTCCCAGACGCGTAGAGCTTGCCTCCCAACTTTGAATTGCTAACACTCAAAACGCCGAGCTAAAAACAAAAATAGATGACTTGGAGAAGAAAATAGATGATGATAGGAGGATGATGGAGGAGAGGATGGAGGAGAGGATGATGGAGGAAAGAATGAAAATGGAGAGGAATAAAATGGAGGAAAAGATGGAGGAGGATCGACGAAAGATGCATATACTACTTGCTTTCGTGGAGGAAATGAAAACCAAAAAGTGACTTGTTTGATGTAAGGATGAAACTCTTATTATATGAATGATGTAGTAACTAATGTTGATTTTGGTTTGAATTTCAATGTTAGATTCTTATTCTATGCACATACAGTTTGTAGAATTAAACTCATTCTATGAATTGAGATTTTTGGTTGTAGTGTGTAGCTGTATTGGTGTTTGTGAATTGAAATTTTTGGTTTGAAATAGCTGCAGTGTTTAGTGTTTGTGAATATGGAAATAAATTGATTTTTTGTGAGCTGCTGTGTTGAGGGGATAAATGAATTTCGATCCATTCCTGGGGTGAGGTCGGCCCCCGGGAAGCTCTCTATTATCTGGGGGCCATGGTTAGGCCCCCGGGAAATCTCTCTATTTCCTCGGGGGTCTCGGCCTCCGAGAAAGCTCTCTATTTTCTGGGGGCCATGGTTCGGTCCCCGGGAAAGCTCTCTATTTTCTGGGGACCATGGTTCGGCCCCCGGGAAATCTCTCTATTTCCTAGGGGTCTTGGCCCCCGGGAAAGCTCTCTATTTTTTGGCAGCTAAGGCCCTCGAAAAAAATACTCCTATCTCTTGGGGGTCTTTGCTCCCAGGAAAGCTTTTATTACTGGGTCCCGGCCCCTAGGAAAGATACTATTTGCTGTGGGTCAGAAACGTCGGCATAAGATTTTTTCCCGAGGACCAATCGTTGACCTTCGATTATTCAATGGCCAACATGTCTTTCTCTGGGGACATCTAAGGGTCGGATGGCCCTCACTAAAAGTATTTACCGGGGGCCATTAAGAGTTTTAGTGGGGTTGCGACCCTCGGAAAATGTCATCTTTCTTGTAGTGATATAACAATTATGTTATTCATATCATATGATTGTACATATTATTTTGAGTGAATTAACACATGTTATGGAGGGAATTAATACATATTATACATATTCGATTATTTAGAATCATAACCGAATTATACGATAATTATACATGTTAAGAGTGAACTATAACCAAATATGATAAATATTTCAATGCAAAATTCTCAAAATTGATTGATTTTAGTTAGGATAATTCAAATAAATCTGATAAGAAACTAAACCTCTGCTGAATTAATTCAAATATTTTTGTTTTTGTTTTTTTTGTCAAATGACTAATTAAATTAATTGATTTTGGTCAAATTATGAATTTATGATTGATTTTTTAATTGATTCATTGAATCAAAATAGGCTGATTAGGTAATTGACTTGGTTAAAATTAAGACTAGACTTGTTCAAGATTAAATTGAATAATTATTTTATCAATATAAATTAGATAATCAAAATAATTTCAATTTTTTTCTTTATTTCACTTTGCAAAACCTTTGTTGATTTTTTTAATAGTAAGTTAGATTTAAAAGTTAACTTTTTTTACTCAAAATGAAATAAATATGTAAATAATTTATTTCTAATATATATTTAAATCAAAATATAACATATAATAATTATGATATTCATATTATATGATTATACATATTATTTTGAGTGAATCTAACACATGTTATGCAGTCAATTAACACATATTATACATATTTGATTATTCAGAATTATAACTGAACTATACAAGAATGATACATGTTAGGAGTGAATTATAATCAAACATGATTATTTTTTTTGTCTGTCTTACCTATTAGTAATTCACTTTTTATTTCGTTGATTCTATATCTATTTAATAATAATCTAATGATTTCAATTCTTAACATATTCAGATTTTGTCACGCCCCAAATTCTGGTCACGCGATCGGCCAAAGTGCGGACAGACACTCTGAAGCCTAAACCATAAAAATACAATTATCCATGCAATATAATCAAGTCAAGATGCCATAACATACACCTTAATCATCAAAGTAGCTACTCGGTATCAATTTAAGTAAATCTACATAACCAAGTATCAATACTACATAAGTTCAAGTACTACAAGGCTTAGACAAACTATATGTCTCTTAAATAAACTCAAATCCCACTCAACTCGACTACACCAACGGGTTTCACGAGACCGCCACCGGAGTCCGCCGCCACCAGCCACGTCAAACACAATGATCACGCTCTGCAAAATAACATACATAAAAGAATGATGAGTTCAAAGAACCCAGTGATTGGTCGTTTCGACCATCACCAAGCCAAACCATGTAAATAATTAATGTTGTGTTCAAATGACTGATATAGTCATGGTACATATTACTTTAGTAACTCATGCGCTACATGCACCACATAGACTGACTCTGCCCATTAGCCTTAGTGCCCATAGCTCAGTCGGGAAAGACTCTCCGACTCATGTCACTCGGGTTCATATATTTTATCAGCAATTTAGAATGAAATTTCTGCACATAGCAATTTAATTTCAACACCTAGATGTGTAATTCCAGCAATTAAACATTTTAATTCCTGCACATAGAAATTCTATTTCTGTACATAGAAATATAATTTTTGTACATAAAAATATAATTTCTGCATATAATCATTCAATTTCTTCACCTAGGTATATAATTTCAGCAAATGAAACTTATGAGCAATTAAGAATTATAGTTTCAGCACATAGAAATATAATTTCAACATATAATCATTCAATTTCTGCACCTAGGTATATAATTTCAGCAAATGAAACTTATGATTTTAGCATGTACTCATTTGCATCTTAGCATGTGTTACAGTGGATTTCAGCGTGAATAAAATAAATTTCAGCAAGTATATACACTAGATTTGCTGAAACTTATGATTTTAGCATG
Organism: Canna indica; assembly: GCA_034359265.1. Taxonomy (NCBI): domain Eukaryota; kingdom Viridiplantae; phylum Streptophyta; class Magnoliopsida; order Zingiberales; family Cannaceae; genus Canna; species Canna indica. The sequence continues at coordinate 76,551,048 of CP136891.1, read as the reverse complement.
TACTCATTTGCATCTTAGCATGTGTTACCGTGGATTTCAGCGTGAATAAAATAAATTTTAGCAAGTATATACACTAGATTTGCTGAAACTTATGATTTTAGCATGTACTCATTTGCATCTTAGCATGTGTTACAGTGGATTTCAGCAAGTATATACACTAGATTTAATTCAGCACATGAAAATGGAATAAAAACAATACACATTGCCTATTCAATTCTCATTACGTGAAGCATACCCTATTTGTGCTTTAGGGCCGCCGCACATAATCTCTTGCAAAGACACTACTAGAATATACCACATCAGCCACAGGAATCACCGACGGCCGCCTCGACCGTCAGTATAAGTCACGGCTTTTCGACGGTCGTAGCGGGCATGGCTGATGTAACCGAATCAGCTGTGGCTTGCATACGGCCGCTTAGAGCCGTCGCTCATAGTTGATGACGCGCACAAGGCGCGAAATAAAATAAGTTATTAGCCACGGCTTAGCGGGGGCGCGAGAGCCGTTGGTGATACGAATAAATCATTAGCCACGGCTAGAAGCGGTCATCGCTTATTAATTAATGGCGCGAACGCAGCACGAAAACTAAAACACTCTAAACCAACAACTTAGAGAGGGCCGGCCGTCGGTGATATTAAAATTACGAATCCACGATTTTCTGATGGCTGGCGAGCCGTGGGTGAAAATACTTTTTACTTGCGTTCGCGCCAGACCCTTCCTCTTTCCCCCACTCTCTTCTCTCTCCGTTGTTGCCGACGATTTCTCGTCGTCGATCGTCACCGTGCCGCACCCTCGCCGTGCCGCCTGCTCCCTCGCCCTCACCGTGTCGCCTCCTCGGCCCTCTCTCCCCCCCCCCCTCCCCTTTCTCTCTCGCCCAGACCGCCGCCCCACTCCCCCTCAATCTTCGTCGCCCACGCGCGCCACCGCCGGCCTGCTCCCTCGCCCCTTGTCGTCGATCCCTCTCCCCTCTCCGCCACCACCAAGTGAGTTCATCACCCCTCCCCTCTCCGGTCCGGCGCCGGTCGAAACCCTAGGGTTCCGATCCGCGTCGACCAATATATATATATATATATATATATTAATTAGTGTTAATTACTGTTATTAGTAATTAATTAGATTTATTTACTGTTAATTACTGTTATTAGAGATTAATTAGAGTTAATTTTAGATTTAATTAGTAAATTATTGTTAATTAGTTGTTAATTAGATTTAATTAGGGTAGAATAAATGTTACGATTAATTTTAGTTGGGTGTAATTATAATTATGAAATCATCCACTTTGGACTCGCACGCTTCGGAATCGACCACTTTGGACTCGCGCGCGCTGGAATCGTCCATTTTAGGCTCGCGGCCAAATTGTCCACGGTGGACTCGCACCGGAATCAAAACGAGTTTCAGGTACGCATCGACGAGTCAAGTTTTAATTTTGCAAAATCTTAGATCCGTTCGGGGGATGTATGTTCGTGTAAACGAAGTAATGATCTTTTATACGACATACAACCCTTGAATTATCCCTAATTGGACAATTTGAGAACATAGTTATTTATATTGCACTTAGTTTATTTTTTTAGTCATTATTCATTTTTAAATTTTGGCTTGTATCTCCCTTGTTCTCCGATACGCGCCTAGATGATATGCGTATTCAGAGAACTGTAGGGAGATGCTGCCGAAATTTAGAGGCGGGCGAATGACGAGTTGAGACAGACACTCCAGAATATGTAGACACTCCTTACTCAGATTGCGTCTCACGCTGGGCTTCTACCAATGATGTCACACCCGTCGTCCTCCTCGACTCAGTCGACGCTTTCGACCCAGTCGTTGTCGACTCCACCACCTCCACCGCAACCGTGAGATTTTGATTAATTGTATTTTGTTTATATTTTGATACTTGGTTGTATATAGATGATATTTTGATAATTGTTTGCCTCCGGTTTGAGTCTGATATTGATGATATTTATGTAAAACTTGTATGTTTGGTTTCAAATGCATGTATATGATGTTTTTTGATTGTAATATGTGATTGAAAATAGTTTGTAGTCGATATATCATTGTATACAAGAATTTACAAAATTTTTAATTTTTCAGTTACAAGATACACCTTTAGCCACGGCTTACCCCCGGTTCACCGTCACTAAGACGTGGCTGAAAGCTTATCATAAATGGAGGATGATCTCGGAAGCACCAAATATCACGATTGTTAATAGTATCACCGACGGGACTGGGTCGTGGCTGATGGTTGGTATAAGTGGCTGCTGCCTGAAGCCGTCATTGATGATTTTTATTCAGCGACAGCGCACGCGGCTGTCGCTGATGATTACTTGTGACGACTGAGTGCGGCCGTCACAACTTATCTGAGACGTGCGCATCAGTGACGGCGGTTTGCCACGGTTGACATCGTCTGTGATATCTATCACCAATGGTTCAGTCATAGTCTGAGCCGTCGGTGATGACGACAATTCTAATAGTGAGAAATAAATTGTTCTAGGGATGATAAACAAGCTAATTCAAATATATATACCTAATATATAATTATCTAATAATTAGAAAGGCTATGTTACATCATCTGATGTATTAGTGAAACGTTACTCATGCTAGTTCATTATGTAATGAACATGGTATTAAAAAGTAACTATGGCACTAAACTCAAGATACTTAAGGAATTAACCTGGGCCTTCTGTTAAATTAGGAGAACAAAATTAATTTGAGGAATCTAGATCATACCACAGTCCTTCACGAAGACTTTCAAAGTCAAAGCTACCCTAAAAAAAGAGAGCAGAATCAAATCGTTCTTTATTAACCTTCCTCGTCAACAAGTAATACCAATGGGAATAGGGAGAATTTTCATCCATCTCTAGAGTACACCCTATTCTAGAATCCCAACCCAGCAAAGCCTTATCACACTCCAGGCTGCACTTCACATTTTCATGACAAGCAGGATGCCAATAGTGATAACGATGATGCCAGATTTTGAGAATGAATAGATTGAGGTAGATAAAATCAATCAACAAAGAAATCTACAGCATGAAATATCACCAAAAGGGGCGGCTAAAGAGGGAAGAAAACCTCAAATTTACAAGGCAAACCACTCACCTATGATTGAATTAAGGACGAGGAAGACAATGAAGAAGTCCTGCGTCGAATCCGATCCGGCACAGCTCCGATCTCCAGCCGATTCCCTCTTCGGTTCATCCCTTTCCCTCACGCCTCCTTGGGTAGCGTGCGGCTCCTCCTTGGAGCCGTACGCCCCAGGTGGCTCTAGTTATATTTTATTTTATTTTATTTTGCCTAAATGACCAATTTACCGTCATCACTTGACTCGACCTAACTTGCTCAAAACGAGTCCGATTCGAGCTCCGATTGCACCCTCGGATTTAGCTCGAGCCCAACTCAAACTTGACATAAACTTAATTCTAATTTAAGTAATTTAGATAGAGCAAGGGTCTCACCTCACTTCGCGCCCAATCGCGATTAGCTCTGCACGTGCCGTTATGCGCCGCGCTCATCTTGCAAAAACTAATATGCAAAAATTTAATAACTTCGCGGGTATTACATATTTGTGATATTCCAATGTAATATTCTCAAAATTGATTGATTTTAGTTAGGATCATTCAAATAGATCCGATAAAAAAACCAAACTCCATTGAATTGATTCAAATATTTTAGTTTTTGTTTTTTATATATATCAAATGACTAATTAAATTAATTGATTTTTGTCAAACTAAGAATTTATGATTGATTTTTTAGTTGATTCATTGAATCAAAATAGACTGGTTAGGTAATTGACTCGGTTAAAATATTTCTGCATTGGTTAGATCTAAAAGTTAACTTTTTTTACTCAAAAAATAAATATGTAAATAATTTATTTCTAATATGTATTTAAATTCAAATATAACATATAATAATTATGTTATTCATATCATATGATTACATATTATTTTGAGTGAATTAACACATGTTATGCACTGAATATCATATGATTATACGTATTATTTTGAGTGAATTAACACATATTATACAAATCTGGTTATTCAGAGTCATAACTGAATTATACGAGAATTATACATGTTATGAGTGAATTATAACCCAATATGATTAGTTTTTTTGTTTGTCTGTCTTATATATTAGTAATTCACTTTTATTTTGTTGATTTTATATACATTCGACAATAATCTAATGATTTCAATTATTAATATATTCATATTTGTGATATCCCAATGTAATTTTTTCAAAATTGGTTGATTTTAATTAGAATCATTCAAATAGATACGACAAAAAACCAAACCTCCACTGAATTGATTCAAACATTTTAGTTTTTATTTTTTTGTCAAATGAATAATTAGATTAATTGATTTTTGTCAAATTAAAAATTTATGATTGATTTTTTAATTGACTTATTGAATCAAAATAGGTTGATTAGAACCGTGGGTTAACAATTATGTTATTGATTATACATATTATTTTGAGTGAATTAACGCGTGTTATGGAGTGAATTAACATATATTATTACATATTCGGTTATTTAGAATCATAACCGAATTATACGTAGAATTTCGTGCAAATATTATGGAGTGAATTAACACATGCAGGTTTTTTTAGAGCAAAAGAAAACCTATATTTATTTCAAGAGCGATGAAATAGATACAAGCTAGAGGGGGGAGGAGGGAAAAGATCATAACCAGGATCAAAATAAAATTACATTCCCAGAAAAATAAACCAAACAAGACAGACACATCAAGAAAGCAAAAGAGCAAATGCAGCGCCTTCGGAAGCAAGCTCAAAATAGACCGACTGTTGTTATCAAATACCCTTAAGTTTCTCTCATGCTATTTTTTTTTTATCTCCATATCATCACCAAGCGAAAGAATGACTTATCCGCAGCTTCCCCCCTTTTTGATCTGTCCTCCTAAGGTTTGAGACCCAACAGAAAGGAGGCAGTGTGCAATAGCCCGAGTAGAATTGCCCATCCATTATGAGTGTACGAGCAATATCTGAATAAGTGCGCATGTGATTCAACCTGATTGTTGCAAAGTGGACAAGATAACAAAACTTGTATATTGCGAGCAAATAACATGTCTCTAGTAAGAGGACGTTCCTTTTCAACCAACCAACTATGAAGAGAGATAACGGGAGGGCAGTTAGGTTGCCATAAGAATCGAGTTCTGGAGTCTAATATCCTTCTGAAATTTAAAAGCCGATACAATGAACTTGTAGAGAAATACTATTTGAGTCCACTTCCAACAAACTGTGTCTACACGAGAGCATAGGGTGAATGGAGTAAAATCGACTTTGAGGCTCCTCAAAAGTGCAAAGGGCACAAGATATCTAAAAAGAATAGACCATCCAGTAACCATCCCCAATGATGCTCTAACTCTAGCTTCCTCAATAGTAATATCCTTGTTGTTGACTGCCGAGAAAAGAATAGGAAATTTGTCTTTCAATCTTTCACCATTAAACCAAGGGTCAAGCCAAAAGCGGAAGGAAGACACCTCTCCCGCATGAAAGGATAGAGAAATTCTGAAGATGTCGAGCAGAGAACAGATACCTTTCCAGATTGGAGAGAACCCGAGATGATCCCCAGAGTTAAGTAATCGAAGTCTAGGATACAAAGCTAGAATGAGTTCCCTCCAAGGCATACTACCTGGCTGGAGAACTTTCCAAATCCACTTGCCAAGCCTTGCTAAATTATGAGAGGATATGTCCAGTATGCCAAGGCTACCCTCAGCCAAGTAGCATGTGAGAGAGTCCCAGCCCACCAGGCATTTCCCTTTAATATAGCCATCCCGCTTTCCAGTTCAAAAGAAAGAACACTACTAGAAATATGTTATTCAGCAACGACGATCAGTAACAGCCACTCAAGTCGTTGCAATTGCTAACAGTGTTCTTACGGCCGCTCGGGCCATTGCAGATGTGATATATCTGCAACGGCTTCGTTACGACCGTTCGAGCCATTGCCAACAAGTGGATGACGCGAACGCGGCACGCAAATAAAATAACTTATTTGCAATGGGTTACTAACGGCCGCGACGATCCTTGTTAATGATATTATCACATTAGCAATGACTTATTTATGGCTACTGCATCTGTCACTCTTTAGCCGATCGCGAGCTTGCGGCGCGAAAATAAAATTCTTATCAACAAGGACGTTGCATAGGCCGCGTAGTCGTTGCTGATGATGTTACTTATCATCAACAGCATTCTAACACCGTTGCTCATAAGTTTATTTAACTTGACCCCGATCGTTGCTCATTAGTTTTTTTCTTTTAATCGTTAACTCATTAATTCTTAAATTTTGACTATTGTATCTCTCTTATTCTCCGATACGCGCCCAGATGATATGCGTATTCGGAGAACTGTAGAGAGATACTGTCAAAATTTAGAATGAGTTATCGATTAAAAAAAATACTTAGTGCAATATGAATAACATGAATCCCGAATGGAATAGGACCATCTCACCTAAAGACATTAACTGAAGAAATTATCATTGATTGAGAGAATCATGTCGGGCGGTCGAAGTTAGATGTACTGACGTCTTGATCGTGGAGCTTTAACGAATGAGTTTCGATTATGAGTAACTTACTTCCTAAATTTCACCTATTCGAATAGGAAATTTGCTAGCGTCAGTGATAAAATTCGATGTATGTGTCGCATTTGCTTGAATGGACGATTTTTGGATCGAAAAACAATCACTCTGCTATTGTATAACAAAGGATTTGCACCAAGATATTTTCTTGGGAGTTAATTCCAGCTAAAATCGGTTCGACTAAAAAATATTTTATTTAAGGTGCTTCGGTATTTTCCACTGACATCGAGGCTTCAAAGATTATTCATGTCGGAAAAGACGATCACCCTACATGAGTTGGCATGCAAGAAGTCGTGATGATGCAGTAATGACTCATCCATCCTACAGTGAAGCATAGAAACATTTGGATGGATATTATCCTTCATTTGCAAGGGAAATTAGAAATATCAGATTGGGATTATGCACGGATGGTTTTAATCTGTTTGGTCATTCTATAACTCATTATTCAGTTTGGCCAGTGCTGCTAACAGTTTATAATTTGCCGCCATCAATGTATATGAAAAATGAATTTATTTATCTTTCGATGATTTTTTCAGGTTTTAAGGATCCGCGAAAAGAAATTGACGTGTTTCTCAGACCCCTAATAGATGAATTGAAAATATTATGGACTAAAGGAGCTATTACTTATGATTGTCATCAAAAGCAAAATTTTAATTTAAAGGTCGCGGTCTTGTGGACAATCAATGATTTCTCGGCCTACGACATGTTGTCTGGTTAGAGCACTCACGACCAACTCTCTTGTCCATATTGTATGGGACACTCTAAATCATTCAGTCTTCAGAATAGACGAAAAATCTCATTATTTCATTGTCATCATCGATTCCTATCGGCTAACCATCAGTATCGAAGGAATCATAATAAATTTACTAAGGGCAGAGTCGAAAGAGATTAGCCACCACTGATGTTGTCTGGTGAACAAATGTTAGCATGTGTTTCAGCACTTCCAGAGATAGTGTTTGGTCGGAATGAAAGAGTGTTGGGCTTTGGTCAAACACATAATTGGGTGAAAAAAAATATCTTTTAGGAATTGATATATTCGGCATAATTTAGACGTCATGCACATTGAGAAAAATGTGTTTGATAATATTTTTAACACTTTGATGGATGTTCCCGGAAAAACTAAAGATAATGACAAGGCCCGAAATGATCTGAAAATACTTTGTAAGAGACTGGAGTTGGAGTTACAAGAGGTCAACGGACGATATCTGAAGCCGAAGGCCCCGTATGTGTTAAATAAACAACATATGAAAGATGTTTGTCAATGGATCAAAGAACTCAAATTACTCGATGGATATGCCTCAAACTTATCTCGGTGTGTGAATGTCGATGATTGCAAAATATTAGGGATGAAGAGCCATGATTATCATGTATTCATGCAGAGATTGCTTCCGATCGCATTCCAAGATCTTCTACCTGATAATATTTAGGGTCCGTCGACTGAATTAAGTATATTTTTTAGAAATATTTGTGCAAATGTCCTTCGAGTCGAAGATATGTCAGCACTTGAAAGTAATATTGTTGAAATTGTATGCAAGCTGAAGCAGTTTTTTCCTCATGCCTTTTTTGACTCGATGGAACATCTACCGATACACTTGGCATACGAGACATGAGTTGGTAGCCCCGTTCAATACCGGTGGAAGTACTTATTTGAAAGATACATGAATCGTTTGAAGAAAAAAGTAAAGAACACCGCAGCTGTTGAAGGATCAATATCTAAATCGTATATCATCTAATTAGTTTCAATATTCTGCTCATTTTACTTGGAATCGACAGTGCAGACAAGATTTGATCATCTTCCACGTAACAACGATGGGGGAGTTCGACATTGATGGACGTTTAAATATATTATGTCACGCTGGTCGTGCTTTTGGTTCTTGTCCGTCTCGACACTTAAACGACGAAGAGTATCATTTGATACAATTGTACGTATTATTTAATTGCCCAGAGATTGAACAATTCATTGAAATATTTGACATTGAAATTGTGCAAAAATACTCTATTCACAGCGATCAGGAATTAGAGAGATTACATAATCGTGATTTTCCTACTTATATTCAAGCTTACAGCAAAGATCACATAGCTGAAATAGATGAAAAAATATTTAAGTTTGTTAGTGGACTGTTGCGACTAGTGTTATGTTATAGCGGATATTTTGTTAATGGGTATAAATTTCACACGGTTGATCGAATATGCATTTGCAAAGAAGACGATGAATGCCGGGGTCTGCGTGAAAGAGACAACATATGTTGAATGTAATATGAATTTTTATGGACTGTTGGAAGATGTGCTAGAATTGTACTATTTTGGCTTGAAATCGGTTATCCTATTTAAATGTCATTGGTTCGATACAACGGATAGGGGTATGAAAGTTCATCCAAAATACAAACTTGTTGAGGTTAATTATAAATCGAAATTGATAGCAAATGAGCCATTTATATTGGCATCACAAGCTGAACTAGTATATTACTGCGAAGTATCCGACTCGAAATAAAGATAGAGCAAATTGGCGTGTAGTCTATAAGACTAAAGCTAGAGGAAGAATTGATCTGATAATGGGTCGGAGAAAATAAGCTGATACCTGATGTGACAGATGATTTCTATCAAGAAGAGGATCCTTTCGCAGTAGACCATATTATTTCAATACTTGAGGATGCGGACACATCGTTAGTTCAATTAGAAGTTGAATGTGTTGATGATGATGATCATGGAGTTGAGGAAGGTGGAGATGAAGAAGATGAAGAAGAGGAATTTAAAGACTATTACTCAGATGATGAGGAATAAATATAAAAAGTATATATTCTATTAAATCTATCTTTACTATATATATATATATATATATATTCTAATTATATTCTAATTATATTCTTATTCGACAGTTATGGTGGGTTGAGGTTATCGTCGGACGAGAGCTACAGAGTCTCCGATCGGTCAAACTCCAGATTCAGCCGCACTTGCTCATGCCGCTGATCCTCTTGCCGCCGAGGCTAGTTCATCGAGACACAGGCGGCCACACGGGCCGAACAGGATTCAGCCTCCGCCAGCCGCGGAACAACGCCGACTTATTTCTGTGGTTGGCAAGCGGTAATATATTATGAATTATGAATTATGAATTATATATAATTTATTATATCATAATATAATATTGTACTTTATTTTGATTGTGCAAGTTCAAGCAGGAGGATGTCCCCAGGACTATATCAGGGACAATCCGACGATATATGCATGGGGCCTGGCCCACTTGGTCTCACGTGCCCCGTGAGCACGTGAACATGCTCTAACGCGAGTTTGATGTACGCGTTTAAAATTTTTTATATACATGTATTTAAATTTTTTTAATCAGCTTGATTATTATTGGTACTAATATGATTGTTTTGCAGGCTCGCTAGAGGTCATTCATTTACAATGTGTGGGAGGCCATTTCTCGGTACAGGTACAACTGCCAGTTGGGGCAGACACGAGCACAAGCGATGGCCCGAGCTAGGGCCACAATCATAGCGGAGACTCGGGGATACAACCCTAATTGGATTACTCTAGATATTTTGGATCGGCTAGTGTTGATATGGTCGCGACCGAGCGGTGGCAAGAGGCATCACAGACCGTGGCTAGAAATCACATGTCGGGGGGAGGAGCGCATCACACTGGCAGCTTTGTTTCATTTGTCGTACACGCGAGATGCATGATAAGTATTATACCTTATTTTGAATTATATATTTTATTTATTATTTTATGTACTAATTAATGTATTTATTTTGTAAATGTAGACGACAGTGATGGATGACGGGACTATCCACCGACCCTCCCTGATGGAGGTGTTTGAGCGGACTCACCATAGAGGACATAGGGCGGGGGAGTACATCGACACCTGTGCTGCAGTCATCATGGTAAGTATATATATTCGTTTCAATTATGCATTATTTATTTATAATTTAAGTATATTTGTATCAATGGAAATTTTTTATTTTGAAATTTCTCGGTTATAGGTTAACATCATCAGCAACAACCTTCCTACGGTCATCCGTGTGAAAGCCGTTGCTGAAAATATATCGTAATACTTGAGCCGCAAACTTAAAGCCGTTGCTGATGAACAATATCAACGACTTATCAATAACCTTTCAGCAAAGGCTTTGCAACGGCATGACGGCCGTTGCTGATGGCAATATCTGCAACAGTCGACGCGCCGTTGCGGAACCGTTGCTGATAAAAGTAGTAGCAACAGCCGCACCTCGTTGCTGAGTCGTGGTTGATGATGTATCAACAACGAGTATAACCCATTGTGGAACCGTTGTTGATAATATCATTAACAACGGTGTGAGCGACCATTGTAGATCCATTGTTAAGTTATCGGGTACACAATATTCTACAACGACTGCGTTGAAATAGGAGCAGCCATTGTTGATGGTCTTCAGCAACGGCGTAGCAATGGATCGAGCCGTTGCTGATGCTCATTATTCTAGTAGTGAAAGATTCTGCAATACTCAGGAGATTCTTAATCCAAGTAATCCATTTAGGAGGGAAACTTGTGGCCCCAAACAAGTGGAGGATAAATTGTCAATTGATGGAGTTAAAAAGTTTTTTCAAATCCTACTTTAACAAGGCACACATCTCTATCATGCTTTCAGCACTCCTAAACAATTTCAACCGCTGTCATAAAATAGTCCAAAGTGCTACGCCCTCTGGTAAAAGCTCATTGCTTGTTGTCAATCAAATCAGGAATGAACACCGAAAGTCTGTTAGCCAAAAGTTTGAAAAAAGTCTTAACGTTACTATTCTCCGGACTAATTGATCTAAAATTTGTTACCTCATTTGAACGTTGCGATTTGGATATAATTAGAACGATATTTGTCTTGTTAATTTTGGAGAAAGCTTTCGGATTGTCCTGGAGCTCAAAAAATTGCCAAGAACCTGACAACCAATGATAGGTCATAACTTCTTATAGAATTTCATAGTGAGTCCATCAAGGCCGGGTGCCTTAAGATTTTTTGCATTCTTGATGACCACATGCACCTCGGTTATGGTGAAAGGAGCGTTCAGGGACTAAAGGTCAATAAGTGGTGCCTCACAAGTAGAATTACATTTTACTTGCATATATAATAGTTTTTACCTCGTGGCCAAGAAGGTCAATATAGAAGTCCTTAAAAGCAGTGACAATCTCCTTGCGATCAATAATGTAACTACCATTCACTTGAAGAGCATAAACCTAGTTCACTTTCCTCTTATGTGAATCACATAAATGAAAAAAATCTTGTGTTTCTTCCCCCCTTAAGATCATTTTTAGCCCTTTGGCGCTAGTATGAAGTGGTATCGTTATAACAACGGTCAAGAACTCCCTTAAGATCTCTGAACTCCTTTAACTTCAGGTTCGTAATAGTGGCACTATCGGCTTTTAGCTTTAAAACATTTAGACGGGGTTTAGTGTCCAACCTGAGCTTATTTCATGAAGCTTACTTGTTTAAATTTGTCTTAATCGGCGATTGTACACCTTAAAGGACTCCAAATGGCTAACCATTTCTCCAACGGAGTGCCCATGAAATTCAGAGCTGAGTAATTGGAAGTCAGCCCGACTTTAATGATGTTGGTGATCGAACTGATCTAGAGCTAGCCAACCAACTTCAATTTTAAATACTTTGCGCACCTTTTCAATGTTGACTTCGGAATTCCAAGCAAATGATTAACACAAATAGGTTAGGAGGCAAATTCCTATCTCTATTGGTATTAGGCTTCCCTTTATATTATATATATACTAGGAAAATTTTAGTGATTCGCGACATATCAAAATATTTTTATAAAATATTTTTAATTAATGCTAATAATAAAAGTGATTTTATATAAATATATATTAAGGTATAAAAATAAGATCATTTATTAATAGAACTAAACATAAAGATTAATCTTGTAATAATGAACTTAGACTCAATTATAATAGTAAATTTTTAATAACATAAATATAAAAATTAGTGAAAATTTAATAAAGGTAGATACAATTTTTAAAAATAAAATATAACAATATAATATATGAAAATAAAAAAGAATAATAAGTGAAATAACTTACTTACTAATTAAATCTAATTAGAGTTTACAAGAGTAAGTTTAGAAAGAAAAAAAATCACATTTCGACATAATAAAAATTATATCAAATATTTTTATCTAAAATTATGGAATTAATTATATTTAAAATATATAATAGATAAAATATAATTAAATATTATGTTATGAATATAAGATCATGCAATAATAGATCTTAAAATAAACATCAATTTTACAATGATCAAATTTAAATTCAACTATATATAATAGTAAATTTGAATATACACAATATAAAAATTAGTAAATATTTAATAGAGATTGATACAATTTTTTTAAAAAAAATACCATAATAAACACAAACTAATAACATAAATAACATTAAACGCTAACACTTAAGATAACATACTCAATCAATTAAAAAAATAATAACTTATGAAAATAACAATGCAATTTTGATAAAAAATTAAAAAGGTAAGAATAGAAAATTAAAAACAAAATGATTAAGAGGTCCTCCATATAACGTGTTACTTTATTATATTATTAATCTCACTCTAATATCTAAAATAAAAGTAAAAATATTTTATATAGACTATAATATATAGTTGTTTCAATAGTATTTGCTAAAAAAGAAAATAAAAATAAAATAAAGTAAAAAATAAAATATATAATAAAAATCTATTAAAAAGAAAAACCAAAATACTTTTAAAACAAAAAGTAAAGCAAAACAAAAATTTTAATAAAATAAGAATAAAAAAAATCTGAATAATTAAAAACAAAAAAGCAAAAATAAAAATAAAAAATAAGAATAAAATATATAAATAGGAAAAGACAAAAAAAAAGGAAAAAGGGCAGAAGAAGATGCAAAAGTAAAAAAGGGGCAGCAGCGTTGAGCGCTACCCGCTGTTTTTTTCCAAAAAGAAAAAAGAAAAACAAAAGAAAAAAATGTAGAGAACTGCCGTACTGGATCCGGCCCGAGTCGGATTCCTATCTCTATTAGTATTAGGCTTCTATTAGACTTCTATTATATATATATATTCTTTTTGATTAACCTGAGTCGGAATCCTATTTCTATTAGTATTAGGCTTCCTTGATGTTATATATATATTCGTATCCTTAATTAATTAATCCATAATTTGCATTCTCCAATTAATTGACCTGTTAAAGTTGTGCTTCAAGACATGGCCGAGATGGACGAGTACGAGAAGCTGGTTTATGGAGCGATGAACGATCCCATGTACGTTATTAATTTATTCTTCTCTAAATAAATAAATAATTAATTCTGTTATATATCTAGAAATTAAGCATATATTAATTAATTTTATGTTGACACTTGACAGCGTAGAGATCGACAACGTTGCGTCCCCCACGGCCACGGTGGTGAAGGTGAACAGGGGCGGGAAGCGCAGCACGCTCCTTGATGCCGTCCAAGTGCTCTCCGACCTCGACCTCATCATCCAGGAGGCCCGCGTCTCCACCGATACCTACTGGGTCATGATCGTCTTCCACGTAGTCGACATCCGCGGTCGGAAGCTCCACGACCCTGCCATTCTCTCCCGCATCGAGCTCGCCCTCTCCGGCAATGTCTCCGCCTCCTCCACCAACAGTGTGGCGACGGGCCTCTACGGAGCGGAGCTTAGCGGCCCCGACTACCCTGGTCTTCTCTCTGAGCTCTTCGCGTCGCTCCGTGACAACGGGCGCGACGTGGTGGAGTCCACATTGTGGACCCACGGCGGCAGCGTCGCCTCCGTCATCTTCGTCAAGGACCCGAATGGCGTCACCGGCGTCATGATCCACTCAGACCGCCGCCTCCACCAGCTGTTGAATGAGGACGGTTGCATCTGCGACTACGCCGCCTCGAACCAGGCCGCATCGTCTTCGGCGACGATCTCGGTCGAGAATTGGAACTCGCGCGGCTACTCTATCGTGAGTGTGCGCTGCCGCGACCGGGCGAAGCTTCTGTTCGACGTCATCTGCGTTCTATACGACATGAAGTACGATATATTCCACGCTGCCATCTCCACGGAAGCCGGCCGTGCTGATCTGGTATGTTATATAATTAAGCGTCCTTGTTTCCGTTTGTTGATGGATTTTACGTTTTGCCATTGATTGATTTGGTTAGCGTTGCGTTGCGTTAATGAGTGCAGGAGTTGTACATTAGGGATAAGCACGGAAACGCCATTAGCTGTGAAGTAGAGCGGCAACGACTGAGCTGCTCGTTGCAAGCCGCAGTTGAGCGCAGAGCTCCACAGGGATTACGGCTTGAGCTACGCGCAGTGGACCGGAGGGGGTTGCTCGCCGAGGTGACCCGAGTGTTTTTCGAGCACGGGCTCTCGGTGGCGAGGGCGGAGATCAGGACCAGGGGCGGCGAGGCTCGAGATGTGTTTCACGTCACCGATTTTGACGGGCGGCTCCCTGACCGGCGTGCGATCGTTGCCGTGAGGGAGAGGATTGGGACGGAGCAACTGAAGTTGATCGACGATCTTCGGCCGCCGGAATTGGGAAACGTGCAGGTGGCTGGTGGAGATAGCGGCATGCTTACGCTGGGAAACAGAGCGTTGAAGAGTGTGTGTTGTGTGGGGAACATGTTGATGAGGAATCTTCATTACCTCACCAAAGGCCTCGTAAGGCTGTAACTAATTAATTAGAGCAGCTTCTATTCTTCTCTGTAATAAGTTTCTGAATAATACTTGCTGATTCATACAAATATGGGTTAAAGTTCCTTCCTTTAAAAGAAATGATAACATTAATTCTATCCGCTTTTTTCATTTCCTGATAATTATGTGCATCATTCATTTGTTTTTCTATCTTACGTAGAAAAGCCCCGTTCCAACAAAAACCCGTAGGCGCTTCTGGGACATAGTGCTTTTGTCCAGGAATATTCAACTAAAGAAAATTACCTCAACAGATAAAGATGTTTCTGAGGTGAAGAAAGTGGAAGATCGAGTTAAAGAATATTCAAATGATAAGTTAAAGGAAAGGAAAGTTTTATAGAAAAATATCTGCCAAATGGTTCTTGGTTCACCAAGTTCGATCTACAAATTAAAATGGAATAGCAGTTTTTACAGAAAAAGATCTTCCAAGTAAGTTTATATCAACTACTTAACCAAGAGTACTTAATTCCAGGCCATCCGGAACACACATGCAAGCGTCCTTGCCTTTGTAATTTGCATCGAATCTTACTTCATTACCTCCTTGTCTACTATTAACTTTCTAATGTGTGCATTGTGTCTGCCTTAAAACTTTTTAAAGTAATGAACCAAGTGCCAAATAATTTGTATGAATATTTTAATATTATGTATGTGCAGCTTAAGTTTATTCGATTTTTTTAATGTTAATTTTTTTGTAATATATATATTTTATCCATCAGGAAAACTTATGCATCACACACGTAATTAAATTAGATTTAATAATATTAAATTATCATATTTAGATTTAATAATACAATTAGATTACTGAAAATGTGTCATCAAATATCTTAAATACGTACCCTTATATGTGGAAATATAAAAAAGTGTAAGTCGTTTAAAAATAATATGTTTTATTAATAAGTAAAAATAATGAGAAATAAATTATTTTAAAATAATTTGGCCAATGAATATGCAAATTATATTAATCAAACATAATACAATTAATAAAAACGGGGGTTGAATGTTAGAGTTTTTTTTTTACTAAAATTAGGTATTTCAATCTTTATCTATTTGGCAGAACAATTCATATTACCATGTGATTATTTGATAGATTACCTGTTTGAATAAAAATCAATTAAATAGAAAAATTTAAATTAAAAAAATATAGTATTATCTCATATTAAATCCCAGCTGAGTGCATTTTTAATTTGTGTCATGTATGTAAACCATAAAGTCATGTCTTATAAATTTATTTAAGTAAAATTTTAAAAGAAATTAGGTCAAAACATTCTTTTTTGTAAATTGATTCCATACATATCAAAAAATGGTTTATTTTTTAAATTCAAATTTAACATGTAATAGCCACTTGAGAGTTTTGTCTTATATGAAAGTATATTTGGTGATTAATGGATGATTTGGTGAATAATGAAAGTTTAAAAATCTATCAAAAAGAAAAACCAAAATACTTTAAAAACAAAAAGTAAAGCAAAACAAAAAAATTAATAAAATAAGAATAAAATATAAAAAAGAAAAATCTGAATAATTAAAAAAAATAAAAAAAATAGAAAGAATAAAATGTATAAATAGGAAAAGACAAAAAAAGGGAGAAAGGGCAGCAGAAGCTGCCCCGCGCCGCCGACCGCCGTACGATTCAAGAAAAAAGAAAAAGAAAAAAAGGGGCAGCAGCGTTGAGCGCTACCCGCTGTTTTTTTCCAAAAAAAAAAGAAGAACAAAAGAAAAAAATGTAGAGAACTGCCGTACTGGATCCGGCCCGAGTCGGATTCCTATCTCTATTAGTATTAGACTTCTAATTTATATATATATATATATATATTCTTTTTGATTAACCTGAGTCGGATTCCTATCTCTATTAGTATTAGACTTCTATTATATATATATATATATATATTCTTTTTGATTAACCTGAGTCGGATTCCTATTTCTATTAGTATTAGGCTTCCTTGATGTTATATATATTCGTATCCTTAATTAATTAATCCATAATTTGCATTCTCCAATTAATTGACCTGTTAAAGTTGTGCTTCAAGACATGGCCGAGATGGACGAGTACGAGAAGCTGGTTTATGGAGCGATGAACGATCCCATGTACGTTATTAATTTATTCTTCTCTAAATAAATAATTAATTAATTCTGTTATATATCTAGAAATTAAGCATATATTAATTAATTTTATGTTGACAGCGTGGAGATCGACAACGTTGCGTCCCCCACGGCCACGGTGGTGAAGGTGAACAGGGGCGGGAAGCGCGGCACGCTCCTTGATGCCGTCCAAGTGCTCTCCGACCTCGACCTCATCATCCAGGAGGCCCGCGTCTCCACCGATACCTACTGGGTTATGATCGTCTTCCACGTAGTCGACATCCGCGGTCGGAAGCTCCACGACCCTGCCATTCTCTCCCGCATCGAGCTCGCCCTCTCCGGCAATGTCTCCGCCTCCTCCACCAACAGTGTGGCGACGGGCCTCTACGGAGCGGAGCTTAGCGGCCCCGACTACCCTGGTCTTCTCTCTGAGCTCTTCGCGTCGCTTCGTGACAACGGGCGCGACGTGGTGGAGTCCACATTGTGGACCTACGGCGGCAGCGTCGCCTCCGTCATCTTCGTCAAGGACCCGAATGGCATCACCAGCGCCATGACCCACTACGACCGCCGCCTCCATCAACTGTTGAATGAGGACGGCTGCATCTGCGACTACGCCGCCTCGAACCAGGCTGCATCATCTTCGGCGACGATCTCGGTCGAGAATTGGAACTCGCGCGGCTACTCTATCGTGAGTGTGCGCTCCCACGACCGGCCGAAGCTTCTGTTCGACGTCATCTGCGTTCTATACGACATGAACTACGATATATTCCATGCTGCCATCTCCACGGAAGCCGACCGTGCTGATCTGGTATGTTATATAATTAAGCGTTCTTGTTTCCATTAGTTGATGGATTTTACGTTTTTCCATTGATTGATTTGGTTAGCGTTGCGTTAACGAGTGCAGGAGTTCTACATTAGGGATAAGCACGGAAACGCCATTAGCTGTGAAGCAGAGCGGCAACGACTGAGCTGCTCGTTGCATGGCGCAGTTGAGCGCAGAGCTCCACAGGGATTACGGCTTGTGCTACGCGCAGTGGACCGGAGGGGGTTGCTCGCCGAGGTGACCCGAGTGTTTTTCGAGCACGGGCTCTCGGTGGCGATGGCGGAGATCAGGACCAGGGGCGGGGAGGCTCAAGATGTGTTTCACGTCACCGATTTTGACGGGCGGCTCCCTGACCGGCGTGCGATCGTTGCCGTGAGGGAGAGGATTGGGACGGAGCAGCTGAAGTTGATCGACGATCTTCGGCCGCCGGAAATGGGAAACGTGCAGGTGGCTGGTGGACATAGCGGCATGCTTACTCTGGGAAACAGAGCGTTGAAGAGTGTGCGTTGTCTGGGGAACATGTTGGTGAGGAATCTTCATTACCTCACCAAAGGCCTCGTAAGGCTGTAACTAATTAATTAGAGCAGCTTCTATTCTTCTCTGTAATAAGTTTCTTGATTTTGCATTCAGGGGATTGAATAATACTTGCTGATTCATATAAATATGGGTTAAAGTTCCTTCCTCTAAAAGAAATGATAACATTAATTCTATCCGCTTTTTTCATTTCCTGAAAATTATGTGCATCATTCAAATATTGGCACAACTTAGCGTTCGGGGATTAAGATATTGTAAATTAGCATGTTTAACATACATCAAAAGGAATCCAATCGTACAGCCAGAGATAGAAATATTTTACATGTTAAGTAAGAGTTTATTTCGAGACTCATGGCTTAAATAGATTAATCTAAGTATCAACCAAAGTTACCATGTTAGACCCACGCACCAAGTTCATCCACGTCTATGTGGGCTCCATATGTTCTGTGTGGGAGGGGATGTGAGAAAGGGAGACGTGTGGGTAGATGAGTTTTGGGTGTAGGAATCAGGACCCCAAATCGCCGACTTTGTTTCCGATTCTGGGCCTCTGGCATTCTGCACACGGTTTTTTGTGGACCGCTACTTTTCGGATTTCTAATCTTTGATTCTTTGCCGCTTTATTATTATACTAAAAAAGAAATAGAGGCAAAAGGCAACAAATAACGCCTACCAGGCTACCACCAATCAATTGCACAAAGACAACTCCTTTGCTTGCGGAGAGAAAGAGAGGAAAAAGGAGAGAGCGGCGAGTGCGAGAGCAATGGCGGCTTCGGTGTCTGCATGGGCGAAGCCGGGGGCGTGGGCGTTGGACGCCGAGGAGCACGAGGCCGCCATAGCCATGGGCAAGGATGACGACAACTCCTCAGGGGGCGCGCCGGCTGAACAGCAGCAGGATTTCCCCTCCCTCTCCGCCGCCGCTTCCGCCAAGACCTCCAAGAAGAAGAAGAAGGCGCAGCCCATCTCCCTCGCGGAGTTCACCACCGGTAAGCCTGTCACCCACGGCGCCGCCAGCCGTGTCGCGTCCTCCGCCTATAAGGGTCTTATCTCCGACGAGCTTCTCGTCCTCCCTACCGGACCCCGCGAGCGCTCCGCGGAGGAGCTCGAACGTTCCTCCTCCCGCGGCTTCGGCTACTCCTTCGGTGCGCGCGGCCGGGCCTCCGGGGAGGACTCCAACCCCTCGCGCTGGGGCTCTGATAGGACTTACGACGAGCCGAGGAGGGGTGGTTTCGGCGGATCTAGCGGTGGATCTAGCCGGGATCTGGAGCCGCCGCGTGCCGATGAGATCGACGACTGGGGTGCGGCGAAGAAGTCATTTGTACCAGAAAGGAGGGAAAGAGGAGGAGGGGGCTTCTTTGACTCGCAATCCAAGGCGGACGAATCGGACAGCTGGATCTCGAGCAAGAGTACCGCGCCTCCGGCGGACGGGCGGAGGGTCGGTGGTGGCGCCGGATTCGGTGGGCCCAGGGAGAGGATGGGTGGTTTTGATATGTTCAGCAAGGAGGGATCCAACGGCGGCAGGGCCGACTCTGATACATGGGGGAAGAAGAAGGATTTCGCGGATTCCGAGCCATGGAAAAGGGGCGAGGAAATGAACAGCGGAGGAAGGCGTAGGATTGTGTTGCAGCCCCGCTCTTTGCCATCCGATGGAAACAACGGGGAACAAGTCCAAGATGACAAAGACAACGAATCCACCGAGAAGAAGAGAACAGGTTCCAACCCATTTGGGCAGGCTCGGCCACGAGAAGAGGTATTAGCAGAAAAGGGGCAGGACTGGAAGAAGATCGATGAGAAGCTGGAGACCCTGAAGATCCGGGATGCCGGGCCTGAAAGATCTTCCTTTGACAACAAGGGATTTGGGATGGCTGATAGGACTTCAAGGTCCCCTGATAATCCCGCAGACAGGGCTTGGAGGAAGCCCAATACAGCTGATAATTCTCCTACCAGGTCTGATTCTTAATTCTTTGTTTAATATAGTTTTACCAATGACTTATTTTTATATTCGTTCCTTCTTAGTTTGAGCTGCCTTTTGCATGAGAATTTTTGATCTGTTGATATGTATGTCAGTCATTTTGGAATATCTTGACTTGTGCATGGTTTGACTTTAACACTACACCTGGTTGTAAAATTAGCATTATTTAGAATCGACTTAATTTTATGTCTTCTGTAGCCTTCATGTAGATTGGCACTTGTATGCCTTGCCATTGATTGGCCCGTTTATCCATACTAAGAAGCTGAAAGTTGAAGGATACAGCGAATATGTTGAGTCTTATTCAAAAAGTTCTCTTTCATAGCATTTTAACAATTCATCCTTGTGTTTTTGTTATTGGTTGCTTAATTGGCAAAGGTTATAACAGTCATCTTTTAGGTATTCGCACTAAATTTCTATTGCTTAACTGGAGTTGGCTGATATCTGTTGCCACTTGTGATGGTAGACAATTTTGACAACTAGTGAGTTGTGACCTCTATGGCCCTCTGGTTGCCAGAGCTCCACAAGGAGGTTTATTCTTTTGGAGCTCGGCTGGACAAGTGGCAACTTTGAGATTTGTTTCAACCGAACCCTAGATAGAGAAATAGGGTTCAAGTACTTGATCTTTTCCATACTGTGCTTCTGCTAGCATCATGCTGATATGAAACAGGCGGCCAAGAGGATAGGCTTGAAGCCTTCAAGTTGAACCCTAATCGGGAGGTAAGGTTCAGTTAATTGTCTCCTCAGAGCTGCATTGCTACCAGCCTGTTGCTGGTTTGAAACAGGTCGGCTGCTGATGTACTGTTGCTGCGGCTGAGAATTCTACAGCTGCTGTGGCAGAGAAGAGGGGGCAGTTGCCTGCCACCCTAATTTAGGGTTTGGCTGCGATATTTTTTTCTCTCTTTTTCTTTTGGGAGGGGGGACAATCTTATTCCAAACTCCCTAGTCCTTTATATAGAAGAGGTGAAAGGGTATACAAGAGAAAGTCTCCCATTAATAGGGGATGAAAAATACGAAAAAACGCAACCATCTAAGTGGGAGAATAGGATAAAATCAAGGCCTCCAAGACTAACAATTCAAAAGAAAATAAATACAAGAAAAACATGTTCTCCTTAATTTCAAATTCACAATTAAACTAGAGAAAACTAATAACATGTTAACTTGAACTGGGCCCACTTGTGGCTGGCCCTCTTGGGTTCTCCCAGATTAACTCATTAATAGTCAATATAATTTCTTAATAAGCAACAACACATGTCATGAGATAATTTCTCCTCTTGAGCAATGATAAGCATATTATTAAGTTTTATTGTTAGAGCTCGATTATTTAGCATCGGTATCTAGTTTTAATTCAAATGTGTGCATGGGTTTGATTTAGACTCCATATTCCAAGTAATATTTACTATTTGTAAGTGGAAAAAATAGTCTTTCTCTAAAGAAATGCGTTGAGAAAAAGATACCACCGGCTGTCTGAATGGGAGTTTTAGAGTTAAGCTCTTCTTCCTCACTGCCTCATGACTGCAATATGTGGTGCATTAGATATTTAGATTCATTAGTCTTCGTGTGCTATGGTTCAATTGTAAGCATTTATATTATCTAAAACCTACTACTTAAAAAGTGAAGAAATTACATTTTAGGTTTCTTTTGTGTTCTTACCAAAGCTATCCTTAATTTCCTTTATTTTTATTCCTCGAGAGATTTCATGTAATTTACCTCAACCAGTTGCTGCCGAAAAATCATATGTAGCTTTTCATTTGATATGGAATATTAGTCAAATTAGATTTACCTCCACCTGTGCAGATCCTAATCATATGTAGAATATTCACTATAATGGATAATAATGCAGCATTCTAGATGCCATTTGTTTGACTAACTTTTTTGCTTACTCGTAATTAGCTTGAATATCATGAGTGGTAAGTAATTTCAGTATAATGTTTAACCTTTTGTTGGTATTATCCAACTAAGTGTAGTGGATATCATCTGCTATAGTAGGAAAGGAAACACAACTCTGCAGATAGCAAATACAACCGAAGTGTGGCTTGCTAAGTATTAATGCAATTCCGATATAAAGATCATACTTTTAGTGCCATCAACCAGCTGAACTCAGTGGATAATTACCGTGGTACAGGAGGAAATTAAGCACTCCCCATAATGACAGCTGTCTTTTGCTGCTGACCCTTTTGCCCGTTGTTTCTCTTTTTTTGTTTAATATGATCAACTATCTATGTGACTAGTCGATATGCTCTGCTAAATTGGTCCTTGTAGACCCCACTTTAATGAAAACATAATTATTTTAGGTTCTTACTTCCTTGTCCCACATCAAGTATTTTTCCCAATAGTAGCTATGTTAAAAAGAAATAAAGAGCTACTCAACTTCAAAGCAGCAACTAGGAAGCGTGCCATTCACCTCCTTTTCAGCTGCACTGCACTCAACTAGTTGTTGAGGAAGATATTTGATAGTAACCAGGGAGTAAGAAATTGTGGAATTGGCATGGTTTTACTAAAAATGTGATTGATGAGGATTTTTTTGCAGATGCATATCTTTTTTTTAGTTATCGTAGTTCAACTGTTACTTAGTTTGTGGTTTAGCTTAGTGTAGGTTGGAAGATTTACATGAGGGCATGGAGATGCTTCTACGCATATGTCAATTAGAGATTCTTTGCATGTGCATTTTCACATGCACACTATTGTGACCATCTGTTTTTCCCTTTTGAAAAATTTCAAGTAGCTGTTTACTTTGTTCATCTTTTCAATTTCTTATTACAGGGAAGAGAAGGCTGAGGACACACTACCTGAAAACTGATTACCTTACAACCGATGGCCTGAGAAGCAGAACATAGTTCATCTAGTTGACAGGCCATCTTATTTATGTGGTTCATCGTGAGGGCATTGGTTTGTGGAAAACTTGCACAAAAGCAAAAGTTTTGGTAGATGAGCTTGCTAGCATGTAACAGAGTGTTGTGCACTTAGATAATCTTCGATTGTTGCTCCATTTTCTGAAGTTTACCTTATGGAGGATTTCTTTTTAAAAGCTTATTTTATACTGTTATTTGACTTATCCTTAATTGTAGCTTAATTTTGAGTTGTCATAATTGGTGTGTTAGTCAGGGATGACTGTATTGTACTGCCAATTCTTCTTCAAGAGAATTTAATTTTATTGAAATCTATGTGATCTGATTTTTGTGAATGAAGGTTTGCTTGCCTGTGCATATTTAAAGCCCTTGGAAGTGGGCAGATTTTTGGTTTCACGAGTCTCACATTTTCATTCCCTCAAATACCATCACATTTCACATTTTCTAAATGTAGAAAGAAAACATGGTTTTACTTCAGGTATATATATATATATAATTAACAAATTTTTCCTATCAACTTCCTAATATATATCAATTCTACCCAAATGTTACATGTATGTTAGTGTAGCCATTGGATGCTAATGTGGAAGCAAGTATCATACAACAACAACAAAGTTTTAATCTCATGCTAGATCCATAGATATTGTTTCTCTTCACTGATCTTAGGTCCTATTTCTACCATTCTTTGAGATTTCATGTTATATACAGGGTCAGCCCATCCACAAGGCCATTGCCTTAGGCCAAGCTCAAGTAACTATACTCAGGTTTTTCATTAGAATTATTATGTGAATTGCTTGTGTAACGACAATGCTAATCATGTGATTGGATGTATAACTTAAACAACAAAGGAACTAGGCGTGTGCATGGGTATCGAGTAGATCCGAATTAAATTCGGATAGGGTCCGGGACAAATTGAGGAACCGGTTAAAATCGATTCTGATTCCGGGTCCAACACATCGGGCACCCGAAATCGAAATCAAAATTGGTACTTAATTGGAATCGATACTCGAAATCTGTAAATTGGAACATGCGCCTTGTTGGAATATGTTCATTTACAGATTCCAATATATAGGGTACCTAGAACTTGTAAATTTAAAATAAAAACTAAATTTAATTTTATAGACTTTGATTATTTAGACTCAAGTCTTTTTTTATTTAAAAACAAATTCCATAAATTAAAATTATTATTTTTACCATTTTAGATTTTTGTCAAATGTCTATAATGTTGTATGACTTTTGCAGGGATAAAATAGATACTATGAATTTTAGGTTCCAAATCTAGGAATCTCAACAATCATATATATTACAGATTTAGGAATTCTATTAAAATTATTTCTATTTTAGAAAATTTCTACTAAAATTATTTTGGTTCCAGAAAATTCCTCGTGTAATTATTGGCCATCACTTTTAACTCAATAGAAACAATAAAAAGATTACCTCTAACATCTCCGGTTCATAAATTAGATTTGAATTCGATTTGATGCAAACACCAATGTCCAAACTTGATTCGCCAGAGTGTTGCTTATGTCTCTATTTTTGTTCCAATGATTGCCAGAATTGCCTGAAAAAGAGAAATAAAATCTAGTATAAACTTTCGCTCTCGATTAATTACAATGCTTGGGGAATGCTTTACACAGACTTCAACTGTTAATATTTTGCCTTCTATGATTCTCTAAAAGGGAGACTTGTATTATTAACAATATGTCTTGACCAAAAATATGACCATGAGTTACTCATATTTTTCTTCAATTACACGAGTTTTTAGGTGCAATAATGTCATTGATGAAAAATATGACCATCAATTCATCTTATTCATACCCTCAATTAATTCAAGTTGTATTTGGCAACTTGAGGCCAGTACTAATGAATCACACCTCAAATCATTTTCAACGTAATAAAAGTCTTCTTCCAACGCAGAAATGGCATACAGGGATACCACACTCCGTCCCATAATTTCCGTTCATGGAGACTATACTCGTCCCATTCCTCACATGGCCCAGTATGAATCAGGACAAGCGAAGTAACATGGGGTTTTCCAACCCACATACTACATGGATAAGCACAGACCCAAAGCTCTCTTTAATGCATGCAGAAAAGTAGACGCCGGCCGCCACCTCCACCACCCGCGTCGCCGTCGTCGCCGCGTTGGACCGCGCGGAGCCGTGTCGAGCTCGCCCTGGCCATGCATCGGACAGTAACTTTAGGCGGAAGTGGGCACGAGGGCTGTTCGACGCTTTGTTGCATGGCATGTCGGATACTCCTCGACAAAATCCCCCCGCCGGGATTCGCTTCTCAGGTAGGTCGCCTGTAAAGTTGGTATATATTAATTTCTTGATAAATTTAAGTGAAAAATGATATTTTCTTCTCAATATATATATGTATTATCTTATCAATTGCTTGATAAGTATAAGCCATGATTAAACTGTTGAGCTATCAATAAGTTGATACTGAGTTGGCTTCTACAAGGAGGCGTATTGGATTGGCTTATGCTGAAAATGATGCTGGACGAGGAGTTCTCGAACTCTTTGTCTGTTTGGATATCTGCACTCATCCGTCAACTTTTAGGATGAGCAATTTTTACTAAATCTTCGTTTGCTGAAAAAGAAAGGTTGGATTTGAAAGACTCAACCAGACGATCCTTTACATGGTTGAGGGTAAAGGTTTCAGTTTATTAATTTCCAGCAAAATCAGGAGACAGTATATAACTGTATAGAAAGCTAGCTAGAATCATTTCAATGATCAAATGGTTGCTGACGATTACTCTCCTCTGGAAGGATATAGTTTAGTTCAGTGATATGAAATCTCTTTGAATTATTACTTGGTATACAAGTAGAGCACTTGGAAGAATGCCTGAATGTGCACAGGGGCAGACCCACACTAGGGCCAAGACGGTCGGTCCTGAAATTTTCCAAAATATCAAATATTAAATATAATTTAATAATTTTAAAAAAAAAATATTGATAAAATTATATTATTATTATTAATTTCAAATAATTTTATTAATTTATTCATAACCTAGTGGTTAGTTATTTTGATTTTTTGCTTATAGATCTTAGGTTTGAATCTCATCTCTTGTCTTATATATTTATTATTTATCTTTTTTTCGTAATAGCTAAATATATTATTCAATTTTTTAATTATTTTTTTTTAAAAAAAAAATCTCTATTAATTTCTCACTTAATTCCAAAATTTTCTCTATTAGTTTATAAACTAAATTCAAAATTTTCTCCATTAGTTTTTTACCTCTAAAGCTCTCATGTTGGTTTAATTTATTTCTAATATTTATTTCTATACTATTATCCATGCTCATACTATAAAGTTGTGTGAACTTTTACGTATGATCGAGTTATTTAATATATGATTAAATAATTAATTTTCTCGTCAAACATTCAAGAAAATGAACAAAAATTATGTTATATTTCATCCATGATTGTGAAATTTATTTAATTGAGAATTCAAATCTAAAATACTTCTATAATAATTATATAATACTACCTTCACGGTGTCAAGTTAATTTTTGCTTTTAATGTAATATTAAGTACTATTAATGCAATAAAAAATAATTATTTTTTTTGTATGTATTTGTAATTTTGTTAATCTCTTACTAATTTTTTAGTTTTCTTCGTATAGCTTCATAAAGTTGACACTCGAGACGAGTAAGACGACGACTGCATCATAGTAGAGCTTGCTTTGGATAATTTAGATGAAAGAATTTTCACCGGAGTTTTAATTATTTTTAATTTAAATATTTTAGCAATATTTTTAAAATATAAAAATAGAAAAAGAAATTGGTACTATTGTAAATTATGATATTAATTAAAAAAATTGAAAATAAAAAGTTAAAATAATATTTATTAAATATTTTATATTTTAAATTAAGTCCTCTTATTGAAATTTCTGTGTCCGCTGAACGTGCATATATTGGTAGTCTGCTAGTTTAAATTTTCTTCTGGAGGAGGGCCCCATTTAGGCTGCTATAAATGTCCAACTCGATCGGTAAAATTGTAACCTGTGATGTAATCTTTTACTATTAATCTAGCTTGTCGGAGAATCTAGTCATCTGCATCATTAAAAATACAAAATTTTAAGCGGAGAGTCTTCCTTACGTTTGACTACTCTAAAAAAGTCCATTGCCTTTACTTTTAAGTTTTGACTTTTGATAGAAACGAGGAACACGACACAATGCTTTTTAGTTTCTACCCACCATTTCAAGTGGAAACTGTCAAACAGGCGAAGGATGTTTGCTCGTTCACTCTGCCTAGGCATTAGCCATTAGGTCGAACACATAAAACGCATCCCTCAGCCCGCCAGTCATTTCATTGGTTCTCTACCTTTCTGCGGTATGAACAAACGCTTAATTAATTGTTTAAATTATCCCCGTGAAGGAGTAAAACGTTTGCGTTGACTGTGTCACTCGATCTCTTAATTGCTCATGCGAGATTGCCATGATCAGTGATCAGGGAGGAAGTGTTCATGCGTTGGACTTTGAAGAAGCCAACGAGAGCAAGCAGCTCATCGCCGGGGTCAAACTGTCAAAGTGGAGTTCCAACTGTTCGTTCCTCGGCGGCTTTCAGCGTCCACATCGATCCCTGCCATGTTTTATCATATCCACATTGGATTGATGTAAAGCAACGACGAAGCTTCGTGTTTTTGTAAAAACAAATTTCATTTTTTTTTCTCTGAAATAAAATTACTCTGTATCAAATTAACCATAATAAAGCTAATAATTTATAGAATTAAAACTTTTTTAATTAAATAATACAAAATAATTTACCACAATAATTTACCGAAATGAAAACACATCGTTCTTCGAGCGAGTACCGTCCTCAACGCTTCATGTTTGCCGACTCTATCGCACCGCCATTGGCAATGGCGAGACTCGAGATTGCAGACATCACTAACCCCATAGGCCCATACTATGCAAAATCGTGCATCGTGTTGTCCTTCACGTTGGTGTAGTTATTTATATGCGCCCATCTGACGTTATTAGGGGCCCCACCATCACCATGTCGTCCGCATCGTGCCTATAAATATGATGCCACGCCTTTCCTGTACACCCCCCCCCCGAACCTCGAGCTCTCTCATTTCCTTCTCTTGTTCTTTGCACACGAATCATTCAACTCTTTTACCGCAGAGAGAGAGAGAGAGAGAGAATAATGGCTGGAGTTCTTCTCATTCTCGCTTTCTTTCTCCTTTCGTTTTCAGGTAGTCTTCTTGTTCTCGTTTTTGTGTTCGTGCGACGTATTCTCTGCTTCCCCTGTTTTGGGTTTGGTGGCGGTAGCTCAACTTTGTGCTCTGTTTTCAGGGGCTTTGGCCGCGACATTTACGCTGTCGAACAACTGCGAGTACAACGTGTGGCCCGGCCTTCTCTCCAGCGCTGGCACGGCGCCGCTTTCCACGACCGGCTTCACCCTGCAGCCGGGCGAGTCCCGTAGCATCGACGTGCCGACCTCGTGGTCCGGCCGCCTCTGGGGTCGTACCCTCTGCGCCACTGACTCCAGCGGTAGGTTCACCTGCGGCACTGGCGACTGCGGGTCCGGCGCCATGGAGTGCTCCGGCGGCGGCGCTGCTCCTCCTGCCACCCTCGCCGAGTTCACGCTCGACGGCAGCGGCGGGATGGACTTCTACGACGTGAGTCTTGTGGACGGGTACAACCTGCCGATGCTCGTGGTGCCGCAGGGCGGCGCCGGCGGGGGCTGCAGCTCCACGGGCTGCCTGGTGGACCTCAATGGGCTGTGCCCGTCGGACCTCAAGGTGGTGCTGTCGAACTCTGGCGGCGCCAGCGAGAGCGTGGCGTGCAGGAGCGCGTGCGAGGCCTTCGGGTCGCCGGAGTACTGTTGCAGCGGCGAGTACGGCAGCCCGAACACTTGCAAGCCGTCTTCTTACTCCCAGTTCTTTAAGAACTCCTGCCCAAGGGCGTACAGCTACGCATACGACGACGCCACATCCACTTTCACATGCGCCTCCGCCAACTATCTCGTCACCTTCTGCCCAAGCACCACAAGGTAGCCATCCTTCTCTTGTCCCATCGATTCGGCAACACAATGGACCTCACTGTAGTGCGAATTGCTCTACATGCTTAGTTGGGGCATCACTCTCAGTCCTCCACTTCACACAGGTTGCATCTGCCTCAGTGTCCGCTAAGTGTTCGATAATTTGTCACTTAGTAGACCTGACGGACGTCGCCGTCCCCTAATGAATTGCTGTAGCTGCAAATATCTAGCGACCCTATGTCGGTTCACACGGCTATCGCTGCCGACATCGGCATGCCCATACTCCATCATTACTTGTTCCATGTGCAATGAATCTACCGCCGCAACATCTCATAACCTTTTGCTTTCTTTGACAGCCTGAAATCTTCGGACCCGAAAAACCCGGAAGCGGCGGGCATTCCGTCGAACGGCAACGACACAATGGTCTTCCAGGGCGCTAGCGACGCCGCGATCCCGGTCCCCCGAATGGCGGCGCTGCCGCTTGCCGTCGCCCTCTTCGTGCTCGCAGCGTGTCTTGGCTTCTAGCGCGGCCACGCGCGAGGAGGTGGGGGCCACCGGCGGCCACTCTTCACGTGGTCTCTGACAATTTTGGGCCGTTGGGGGCGTGGACTACTACTATTACTGCGCTGAGGTAGGGGAAGAGAGACGTTACTGGTGGGGGCCAATGGTCTAGTCTTCCTCGACGCTGATGAAGGCTTCGACAGCTGTGCCACATTGTCGTCTTGTGATTGGATCGACCGAGAGGTCGTCCAATCACGAGATCGGTAGTTTATGCGGGTGGATGCAGGAGCACGTTACGAAATTTGTCTGACACAGAACTGACACTGCATCTATCCGTTTCGGCTGTAGTGGTGTAC
The DNA here is from genome assembly GCA_034359265.1 of Canna indica. Taxonomy (NCBI): domain Eukaryota; kingdom Viridiplantae; phylum Streptophyta; class Magnoliopsida; order Zingiberales; family Cannaceae; genus Canna; species Canna indica. Next base: position 76,520,697 of record CP136891.1, on the reverse strand, counting down.
TATTCTTTTACTTTAGTTTATAGCGGTTTATATCGGGTTACAGTGAATCGTACCTGAGTAGAGTTTATGTCGCTCTCCGGGATGGAGATTTCGTGCCTTGCACGAGAATTACTTATATATTTAATAGATGACATCGAATACTATTTCACGTGAAATCCTTATATTGAAGGAAAAACATATCGCAATTTAAGCAAGCATTTTAACTTGCATGGTTGATGGTGAAGTGTGGCCAATTGCATTCGAGTTATAATAAACAAACGTTGCCCATCTTGTCGTACGTAGATTACATATACGAAATCTCACCCCGAGTATTTTTGTCAAATAGATATGCAAGAACTCACTTAACGCATGCATGGGTGGCCCAAAATTCCGTATTTAACGTTTTTCGATAAGAGTGCTCACATTAATTGACCAATGTATTCAACTTCCAATTGATAACGATTCCTTTTAACGTGAATTTTCTTAAATTTGAATATGAATTTTTAAAAAAATTTAAATGGAATATAGTTTTTAAAATTCTCGATATACCTTTGCATTGATTTTTTTTTTAAATGAAAATGATCACTTTCAAGATACCATATTCAACTTTTAAAAAATTTGAAAATTCATATTGAGTTTAGGAAAAATTCTTGTTCCTTTAATTAGAGGGTCAAAATAATAAATTAATATAATTAGGGTGTATACAAGAGAGTCAAAGTATTTTTTTTTTTGAAATGACAAAAACAATTTTATTAGATTGAAGTGTGAATACTTTTGGCAAGTTTTTAAAATGATAAAATCATAACATTTAGAGAAAATTACCAAAAATATAAAAACATTTGGCAAATTGCCAATATCATAATATTTATGTGCATATTTCAAAAATGTCTTTAATTTTGAGTTTTTATTTGATCAAATTTCAGATTGCTCAATTATTATTTTTTTAAGGAAAGAACTTGTATTTCTCGCAAAATATGAAAAAATATAAGTACAAGAGGCCGGGGACGATAAAGGGGAAGTACCAAGAAAGGGAGATACCTCTACTTAGCTAGAAACTTTGTTTCAAATTCTCTTATTTTTCAAGAAAGTTTAATTGAAGACATTAGTTTCAATGGCTCTAAAACTTATAACTATTTATATTTGGATTATTTATAAACTTTATATACATAATGACCAAACAATGAGTCTTAGTTTTTATTCTGTACTTTGTAGTTAGACTTTAGACCATCCAAAATCTCCGGGCATATTTGCTTTATAGGATAAGAGATTATAGAATAAAGAATGAATTAATATTCATTATTTATTTAGTGCATATATTAGAAGAAAATATGAATAAAAAAAATTAATAATATAAAATTAATATTATATCTGACGTACATCGAATTTAAAAAATTTATATATAATCCGTCTCATTTATTATTCAATCTAATCATATCATGTTTAATGAAGCAAACATACATAATTGTCATATAAGATGAATACAATTCTAATTATGCACTTTATATGGGACAAATTCTCTAAAGGCATGTTTGATTTATAGAATAAATGAGATATGATAAATGAATAGATTAATATTCATTGTTTGTTTAGTACGCACTTGAATTAGAATAAAATATAAATAAAAATATATAAAATTAATATTATATCCCATATACATAAGATTTAAAAAATATTATCCTATACTCCATCATTTATTATCTAATTCTATTATATTTTATCAAGTCAAACAAATATACTATAATTGTCCATATAATATGAACTTTATGAGGTCTAATTTGTCGTCTCAGATGACATGGTCGGCATTAATTACATTATGTAGAACGAACTAATGCTTTCGTGAGGAATCACTGTAAGTAACCTGATATTATTGGATCAAACTAATTCAAATTTGACTAATTAATAGTAACTGCAATAGGGTTTGGTTTGACTGCCATGCACAAATTGCTATCCTTGTCACTTGCACTGATGTTATATTAGAAGGGAATTGAACAACCAAATTGTTCCGTCTCATAAAATTACCACTCACCTGATCATCTTAACTTATTAGAGAAATACAATGTGGCAATTCACTCTGAAGATTCCATGTGCTTTCTGACCACGACAAAACAAAATGGTCAATTAAGTCTATGCACAAGTCAAAATTGAATCTTACAGCATATAAACAACAAGACAATGCACTTACTTAAACTAAGTGATCTCATGTCGATCAGATTCGACTAGATTCGTTATCAGATTGGAGGAATCCAGCTCAGCTATATACTGATCCTTCTGCAATGAAGGAAAAAAGTAAAGGAATAATTTGATATGTGTGATATGACATTAATTAATTAATTAAAAATATTTTAACCGAATCGTATGATTGAATTATACCTAGCTACCTGAATCTGATTACAGATAAAGTAGTATGCTACCCTCGGAGGAGTCAATTAATGAGTGATATATGTGGGAATAAGGCTCTCTTTTTTTTTGAGTTAATTCGATCATCCTGATCCAAAACAAAATGAAGCAAAGACGTATAAATGCAACACAGATGAATGCGGCGGAGAGAGCAGGAAGGAAATAGTAAGTATCGATTATGATGATTCATACAATCATACATATATATGGCTTTTTGCATGCATGGCCGAGCATGTATACAGTGACATGAAGCTAGCTTTTGATAAAAAGAAAGGTAAAAGTGGGATGACGTCGAGTGGATATGGTGTGTCATGCATGCAACTTTACACCGCATCCAAGTAGACTGATGGAGGCTAGCTAAAGTGATGCAAAACATGCATGCATGTGTGCATATATATATATATATATGCTTAAGAGATCGTCGTATATAATCTTTTATATTTTTCAACTGTTGATCTGACGGTAGCCAATTGCATGGAGAGGTGACAATGAATCGTGTCGGGGTTAACCCAGGCTAGAGCAGGCACGGCCCGACTACTAAAAGGGGTGGCCTAGCCCGAGCTTGAGCCCGCCCCTTTAGGCTCGGGATGGGCTCGGGCAAGCCTAATTTTTTTTAAAATGAAATATAAAGGTCGGAAGTGAGACTCGAATCGCCAACCTTGATTATTTTTTTTGGTGAATTAATCACCACACCAAGACTTATTATTTATTTTTATATAATTTTACTAAGCATAATATATTATACTCAAGCTTAGCACAGAAAACTAGGCCTAGCCTATCGACGCAGGGCCAGACCTAGCCGGGCCAGGCTGGGCTCGTGTCGTGCCGAGCTCGACACCGACTCACTTGACCAAGGGGGCGAGCCCAACCCGCCCCTTGACAGTCGGGCCGTGCCCGACCCAGCCCGAAACTCTTCGGGCTGAGTCAGGCACGACCCAAAATCGGGCCCGGCCCGTGCCGCCCATGGCGGGCTCGGCCCATTGCTACCTCTAGTTGCATGACACATATAATCAAAGAGAAATTATCCTATATAACAAAGGAAATAGTGAATATAAACATGTAAAGTTCATATCCCGTATAATCTTCGGTTAATCAGTATTTTGATTTCGATTAATTAATAAAAAAATTTAACATATAAAAATAATAAAATTATATAAATTGTAAATCCATTTCAATTGTTTAAAATACTTTAAAATAAAAAATACAAATCAAATATAATACTCATCAATAAATAAAAATCAAAAAGAAGAATAACATACTCATAAATAATTGGAAGATGGAATTGAATAGATTTAATATGAAAGTACCAATAATGTGTTGATTATACCGCATTAATGAATATATGATTAAAATAATAAGACAATTCAATTTTTTGTTTAGTAAAATTTTGTGTTATAGTATTTTAGAGAGTCGTATAACTTAATGTTTATATATATATATATATCAAATTTGGAGAATGAAATATAACATTACTAAAATTGTCACCATCACTGACGACTCAGATCATGGCTGAACCGTCGGTAATAGATATTACGAACGGCGTCAACCGTGACAAACAACCGTCACTGATACGCACGTCTCAGATAAGTTGTGACGGCCCGTCGAGTGCGGTCGTCACACGTAATCATCAGCGACAGTCGCGTGCGCTGTCGTTGTCGCTGATTAAAAATCATCAGTGACAGCTTTAAACGTTGTCACTGATACAAACTCATCAGCCACAGCCCAATCCCGTCGGTGATACTATGAACAATCGTGATATTTGGTGCTACCGAGACCATCGATCATTTACGATAAGCTTTCAGCCACAACTTAGTGACGGTGAACCGTGGGTAAGCAGTGGCTAAAGGTGTATCCTGTCACTGAAAAAACTAAAAATTTGGTAAATTCTTGTATACAATGATATATCGACTACAAACTATGTTCAATCACATATTACAATCAGAAAACATCATACACATGCATTTGAAACCAAACATATAAGTTTTACATAAATATCAGCCTCAAACCGGAGGCAAACAATTATCAAAATATTATCTATATACAACCAAGTATTAAAATATAAACAAAACACAATTAATCAAAATCTCACAGTTACGGTGGAGGTGGTGGAGCCGACAACGACTGGGTCGAGAGCGTCGATTGGGTCGAGGAGGACGATTGCTACGGCATCATCGGTAGAAGCCCAGCGTGATGCAATCTGAGTGAGGAGTATTTGCATGTTCTGGATTGTCTGTCTCAACTCGTCATTCGCCCGCCTATGCTCTTGCATCTCCAGCCTCTACTGGGTGAGCTCCGACTGCATGGTCACTATCTGCAAAGCCATAAATACGGTAGTGCTCCCAGCCACCTGCGGCCTCCACCCAAGCTCCTGCGTCAAACTCCTCCGATGTCCCTCCACGCTCGATCATAGTCCTTGTGTAAGTTTCCTACACGTATTTATATTTTAAATATATATAAACAATAAATAAAAATTGTATAAATCAAATAGACATATATAAATACTTACAATTATGATGGAGGTTCTGCTATCAACGTAGTCCCCCGCTCCCCGTCGATAACGGTGTGCGCGCTCAAACACCTCCATCATCGATAGGCGTTGGACGGTGTCGTCCTCCGTCACGCGCATCTTACATTAGAAAACAAATATATTAGTAGCATTATAAATAATATATATTAAATTATACATACCATACGACGCTCATGAACCACAAAAGAGATGGAGCCACTTGTATGGCGCGCACCCGTGCCATCCCCCTCGGACATGCGGTTTCTCGACGCAGTCCGGGAGACCTCCTGCCACTCAGGTGTGGCCCACCGCTGAACGAGCTGATCCTACACAAGGCCAGGAATCCACTCGGGTGCGTGTCCCCGAGTCTGCCCTATCCGTGTGGCCCCCAACCATCTCATCACGGTCTGACGGGTCTGCCGAAGCAGCCCATTATAGCGAGTGCGGGCAACACGCTCCCATGTAGCCTCCACAAAAGTGGTCTGGTCCTTCGATCATGTATAATGAGCCTGCAAATTTTTTTTTTATTATCGATGAATATTTAATATTAATATTAATTTAATAAATATACTTAATTACCGTTAACTATCGCCACAATAAATCCATATGCTCATGGGGCACGTGAGACCATGTAGGCCATACCATGCGCATAAACTTTCGGATCTTCCCCGCTATCGTGCGAGGGACGTCCTCCTGCTCAAATATGCACAAAATATAAAGTTATAATATGATATTTTGAAATAAATAAATTATAAGAAATAATTTATGCATATACTTACCGTCTTCCGCGCACACTAACTACTCTGCGCAGTGCTCCCTTGGGTGGCGGAGGGAAAATTATGTTAGGCCCTCGTGGCCTACGTCTCGAAGACTACGGTCCTGGATCTACGGAGGGTGGCGGAGGGATGGTAGCCAAAGGTGAATGGATGGTGGCTAGATCATATGAGGGAACGATGGACAAATCAGGTGGGGAGATGGTGGTTGGAGGTGGGGGATGGTGGTGGAAGGCGAAGGGTCAGTGGGTACAGGTGGGGTGGGTGGTAATCGTCAGGGGGTCCTACGAGGAATACCTCCTCGAGAATTGATATCTCGTACCATAGCTGTAAAAAATTAATATAATTAGATTATATATAAAAGATTAATAGATATATTTAATAATTGAATATATACTTCACATTTATAATTATTCGTCATCGTCATTATCATCATCCGTGTAATACTCTTCTTCTTGTTCTTCTATATCAGAATCTTGATAATCTTCTTCGTCTCCCTCATCATCATTTTGTCATTCCTCAACTTCATTATTGTCGTCATCAACGTATTCTATTTCCAATTGAACTAACTCTGTGTTATCATCCTCGAGTATTGGACTAACTCGTTCCACTTCGGAAGGATCTTCTTCTTGATAGAAGTCATCTGCTGGCTCATTCTCTCCAACTACCGGGTCAATTTTTTCTTCGTCTTTAGTCTTACAGACTACACGTCAATCTGTCCTATCTTTCTTTCGAGACAGATACTGCATATAATATTCTTGTTCAGCTTGAGATGCCAATATAAATGGCTCATTTGAAGCCAATTTTGATTTATAATTGACTTCTACCCGCTGTTATACTTTGGATGAACTTTGATGCACCTATCACTTGTATCGAACCAATGACATTTAAAAAGGGCAACTGATTTACATCTAAAAAATTACAATTCAATGACTTCTTCCAATAGTCCGTAAAAGTCAACATCATATTCAGCATACGTTGTCCCTTTGACGCAGACCCCGACATTCATAGTCTTTTTTCTAGATGAATATTCAAGTATGTGAAATTTATATATATCCATTGACAAAATAACCATTATAACACTGTACAAGTCGTGTCGGTCCACTAGCAAAATCAATTATTTGATTATTTATTTCGCCTCTGTGTTTTGTGCTGTAAGCTTGAAACCAATTAGGGAACTCACGATTCCGTAATCTTTCTAATTTTTCATCGCTGTAAATTGAGTATTTTGTCACCATCCACTACTAGAAATTGGTTCTTCAGCAACGGTCATCAACAACGGCTGCTCAAGCCGTTGCTATTTGCAACGGCGTTCTTACGGCCGCACAAGCCTTTGCGGATATGCTATATCTGCAACGGCGTTGTAACGGATACGTGAGCCGTTGCTGATGATTAAATTATCAGCAACAGCGTTCAAACGGATAAGTGAGCTGTTGCTGATGATTAACCTATCAGCAATGGCTTTCTAACGGCTAAGTGAGTCGTTGCAAGTTTATATAGGGCACGCGATCGCGCCCGCCCCCTTCTTCCTCTTCTTCTGCCCGCCGCCGCTGATCTCTTCCGACGCCACCGTCGAGCTGCCGCCGTCGCCCCGTCCTCGACCTCCGATTTTGACCTTCACCTCCTGTTCGATTCGAGGTATTCCTCGACCTTCGCTCCTTGTTAGAGCCGGCCGAAACCATAAAATAGGGTTCCAGTTGGCCGGTGGTTTATGCAGTGTTTGGACATTGGACTCCGGCACCGAAAATGCTTATATTATATTATATATTTATTTTTTTTAATTTTTAATTAATTGTTTGGATTAATTAATTGTTTAATTTGTTAGATTAATTTTTAGGGTTTAGATTAATTGTTAGAGTTTAGAGTAATTTTTAGATTAATTTAGTTAGATTAATATTATGTTTTAGATTAATAATTATAGGTTAATTATTTAATTTAGTTAAAATATTATAGATTAATATTAATTAATTAGTTAAAATGTTAATTAGTTCGGAGTAGTCCTCAGTGGACTCGCGCTAGAATCGTCCACTTCGGACTTGCGCCGGAATCGTCAAATTTGGACTCCCTCCGGAATTGTCTAATTTGGACTCGTGTGAAAATTGTCCACTATGGACTCGAACTGACTCGAAACATTTAGAAAATAATCATCCATCCGACGAGTTGATATGTTTCACGTACGCATCGACGAGTCGGATATGATTTAGCAAATACTTAGATTCGTTCGGGGATTGTATGTTCGTGTAAAAGAAGTAGATGATCTTTTAAACGACGTACAATCCTTGAATTGTCCCTAATTGGATAATTTAGGAATATAGTTATTTGTATTGCATATACATTTTTCTTTTAATCGTTAACATATTCTAAATTTCGGCAGCATCTCTCTTGTTCTCCGATACGCGCCCAGATGATATGCGTATTCAGAGAACTGTAGGGAGATGCTGCCGAAATTTAGAATGATGTTAATGATTAAAAGAAGTACTTAGTGCAATATGAATAACATAAATCCCGAATGGAATAGGACAATCTCACCTATAGGCATTAACCAAAAAAATTATCATTGATTAACAGAATCATGTCGGCTAATCAAAGTTGGATGTACCAACGTCTTGATCGTGGAGCTTTAACGAATGAGTTTCGATTAGGCGTAACGTACTTCCTAAATTTCGCCTATTCGAATCGGAAATTCGTTAGCGTCGGTGATAAAATCCGATGTCTGTGCCGCATTTGCTTGAATGGATAATTTTTGGATCGAGAGACTGTCACTCTGCATCTATATAGCAAAGGATTTGCATCAAGATATTTTCTATGGACTTGTCACGGGGAGTCACGTGAAGTCGGGACGTCGAGCAATCCTGTCGTTCAGACATATGATGAATCTTTCTCTGCTGGTGCTTCTTCATCCAGTCAATCTAATCCCTAAATACACTAGGTTTTTAGCAATGACAACTCATAAATATTAAGGCCGATTATAATATCGGCGGGGTTGCGTATGATCGAATTATAGGATTGCTTAATGGAATGTTGCCTACTAATAATAAGTTTGAGCCAATTTTTTATAAAACTAAAAAACTGATGAGAAAATTAGAGCTTGGGTATGAAAAAATACACGCGTGCCAAAATAACTGCATTTTATATTATAAAGAAAATGTGCAGTTAGATAAATGCCCTATATGTCAACATCCTCGTTACAAGGAGAAGAAATCGGTCCGATAGAAAAATATCCCGTTTAAGGTGCTTCAATATTTTCCACTAACACCGTGGCTTCAAAGATTATTCCAATACCTAATATGACAGATGGTTTCTATCAAGAAGATGATCCGATAGCAAGAGAAAATGAGCTGATACCTGATATGACAGATGGTTTCTATCAAGAAGATGATCCTCCTGCTGTAGATCGTATTATTCCAATACTCGAGGATGCAGACACAACGTCAATTCAATTAGAAGTTGAATATGCTGATGATGACGATCATGAAATTGAGGAAGCTGGAGATGAAGAAGATGAAGAAGAGGAAGAAGAGGAAGAATTCGAAGACTATTACTCAAATGATGAGGAATAATTGTAAAGTATATATTTTATTAAATATATATCTACTATTTATACAATAATCTGATTATATGTCTATTCGACAGATATGTCTAGTCGTGGTTATCGTCGCAGGAGAGCTTTGGAGTCTCCGATCGGTGAGACTCCAGCACTTACTCGTGCTGCTGATCCTCCTACCGATGATACTGTTGAGGCTAGTACATCCAAATGCAGGCGGCCATGCGAGCCGAACATGTGGCAGCCTCCACCAGCCACAGAGTCACGTAGATTTATTAGCCTGATTGGGGAGCGGTAATATATCATGAATTATGAATCATTACAAATTCATTATATCATAATATAATATTAAATTTTATTTTTGTTGTGCAGGTTCGAGCAAGAAGAAGTGCCGAGAAGCATTTCTTCTACCATTCGACGATACATGCACGAGGCATGGCCTACGTGGTCTCACATGCCTAGTGAGCACGTTGACATGTTATGGCGCGAGTTTGAGGCACGTATTATTATTTTTTATACATGCATGATGATTAATATTGGTACTGATATTATTATTTTGCAGACTCGCTATACATGGGCTGAGAACCAGAGGTCATTCATTTACGCTGTCTGGGAGGCTATTTCCCGGGTGAGGTACAACGAGCAGCTAGGGCAGGCCCGGTCCCAGGCGATGGCACGAGCTGGGACTATTAACATCGCGGAGACTCAGGGATACGGCCCCGATTGGATTACTTCGGATATATGAGACCAGCTCGTGGGAATATGGTCGACGGATCGATGGCAGAAGGTTTCTAGGAATGCGGCTAGAAATCGCATGTCGGGTGGAGCAGCGCGTCACACCGGCAGCTCCATTGCATTTGCAGTGCACGCGAACCGTATGGTAAATATACCTTTTAATTATATATTTTATTTGTTACTATGTGTACTAACTAATGTATTTATTTTGTAAATATAGACGACGGTGTCGGATGACGAGACTGTCCAGCGACCCTCTCTGATGACGGTGTTTGAGCGGACCCACCATTGAGTACATGGGACGGGGGAGTACATCGACAACCGCGCTGCATACATTATGGTAACTATATATTTGTTTAAATTATTCATTATATATTTATAATTTAAGTTTTATGATAAATATTAAAAAAAAAATCAAACTCGAGTAGGAGACCTACAGCCAGACGGTGGTGCAGCGTGGGGGCACCCCCGAGGACTTTGACGCAGCAGCGTGGGTTGAGGCCGTAGGTGGCTGGGACCATGACCGCGTATATGGCTTTGCAGATAGTGGTCATGCGCTAGCCGTGCTAGGGCCACTTGGGGCACCGACCCCTCCGGTCGCTGGTGAGCGGTCGTCCACCTCCAGATCCAATTATGATCATAATAGCAGCATAAGGACACTAGAGGAGACAGTCGCACATCAGACTGAGATGATGGAACGCCAGAGTCAGATGATGGCGGAGATGCATGCTATGCTACGCAACATGTCAAGTCATCCCGGAGCAGGCATCTCTTCGGCATCATCTGATCCATCGTCCTCGAGTCAGTCCACGCCGGTGTACACTCAAGCACTCCAAACCCCGCCATATGATCCAGACCATCCTCCATCGTCATCGTGAGATTTTTTTTATATTGACTTTGTTACTTAGATACTATCACTACTAGAAAAATGGTCATCAGCAACGGCTGATGCTGTTGCTGAGCCGTTGCTGAAGAGCATCAGCAACGGCTGAGCCGTTGCAATAGAGCCGTGATAGAAAGTCGCGTTGCTGATGACTTAGCAACAGATCAGTAATGGCCGCTTGGGCCGTCGCTAAAACTATTATCAGCAACGGGTTTGCCACAGACCCGGAGCCGTTGCTGATAACATTAATAGCAACGGCCGCTGAGTCCGTAGCAACGCCGTTAGTAAAACGTCGTCGCTAAGCCATTGCTGTAGGTCATCAGCAACGGCTTTCGATACACTTTTAGCAACGGCTTTCCCACGGACGCCCGTGGGAAAGCCGTTGCTGATGACGAATACCTGCAACCAGAAAATTTGAAAATTTCATATTTCCATTGATACATTGATACATTTATCTGATACATAACTCACACACCCATACCCTCATACACACATTCATTCACACATCACAAACACCTCATACACATTCATTCACACATCACAAACACACCAACATATATACATCAAAACAATTATACTTATATTGATAATTATCCACGATAGTATAAAAATAATTCAAATGCAAAATTGAAGTATCAATATCCAAACAAAATAAGTTAAACAAGTTCAATATCCAAACAAAAAATCTCACGATCAAGATGGAGGATGGTCTGGATTATATGGCGGGGTCTGGAGCGCTTGAGTGTACACCGGCGTGGACTGACTCGAGGACGATGGATTAGATGATGCCGAAGAGATGACTGGTTCGGGATGACCTGACAAGTTGCGTAACATAGCTTCTATATTCGCCATCGTCTGACTCTGACACTCCATCATCTCAGTCTGACGCGCGACCGTCTCCTCTAGTGTCATTATCCTATTACTATGATCATAACTGGATCTAGAGGTGGACGGCCGCTCACCAGCGACCGGAGGGGTCGATGCCCCAAGTGGCCCTAGTACGGCTCGCGCATGACCACTATCTGCGAAGCCATATACGCGGCCATGGTCCCAGCCACCTGCGGCCTCGACCCACGATGCTGCGTCAAAGTCCTCGGGGGTACCCCCGCGCTGCACCACCGTCTGGCTGTAGGTCTCCTACTCGAGTTTGATTTTTTGTTTAATATTTATCATAAAACTTAAATTATAAATATATAATGAATAATTTAAACAAATATATAATTACCATAATGTATGCAGCGCGGTTGTCGATGTACTCCCCCGTCCCATGTGCTCGACGGTGAGTCTGCTCGAACACCGCCATCGGGGAGGGTCGCTGGACAGTCCCGTCATCCGACACCGTCGTCTACATTTACAAAACAAATACATTAATTAGTACACATAATAACAAATAAAATATATAATTAAAAGATATACTTACCATACGGTTTGCGTGCACTACAAATGCAACAGAGCCGCCGGTGTGACGCGCTGCTCCTCCCAACATGCGATTTCTAGCCGCATTCCGAGAAACCTCCTGCCATCGATCCGTCGACCATATCCCCACGAGCTGGTCCCATATATCCGGAGTAATCCAACCGGGGCCGTATCCCCGAGTCTTCGCGATGTTAGTGGTCCCAGCTCGGGCCATCGCTTGGGACCGAGCCTGCCCCAGCTGCCCGTTGTACCTTGCCCGGGAAATAGCCTCCCAGGCAGCGTAAATGAAGGGCCTCTAGTCCTCGGCCCATGTATAGCGAGCCTGCAAAATAATAATATCAGTACCGATATTAATATATCATCATGCATGTAAATAATAATAATAATAATACGTGCCTCAAACTCGCGCCATAACATGTCGACGTGCTCGCTAGGCACGTGAGAGCACGTAGGTCATGCCCCGTGCATGTATCGTCGAATAGTAGAAGAAATGCTCCTCGGCACTTCTTCTTGCTCGAACCTGCACAACAAAAATAAATTTTAATATTATATTATGATATAATGAATTTGTAATGATTCATAATTCATGATATATTACCGCTCCCCAATCACGCTAATCAATCTACGTGACTCTGTGGCTGGTGGAGGCTGCCGTCTGTTCGGCCCGCGTGGCCGCCTATGTCTGGATGTACTAGCCTCGGCAGTATCATCGGAATGAGGATCAGCAACAGGTGGATCAGCAGCATGAGTAAGTGCTGGAGTCTCACCGATCGGAGACTCCGAAACTCTCCTGCGTCGATAACCACGACCAGACATATCTGTCGAATAGACATATAATCAGATTAATCTTTGAAGCCTCGGTGTTAGTGAAAAATACCGAAGCACCTTAAACGGGATATTTTTCTGTCGGACCGATTTCTTCTCCTTGTAACGAGGGTGTTGACATACAGGGCATTTATTCAACTGCACATTTTCTTTATAATATAAAATGCAGTTATTTTGGCACGCGTGTATTTTTTCGTACCCAAGCCCCAATTTTCTCATCAGCTTTTTAGTCTTATAAAAAGTAGGCTCAAATTTGTTATCAGTAGGCAACATTCCATTAATCAATCCAGCAATCCGATCATACGCAACTCCGCTGATATTACAATCGGCCTTGATGTTTAAGAGCTGTGTCATTGCTGAAAACCTAGTGTATTTAGGACAATTCTCATACAAAGGTTCATCGGCAGCTTTCAACATCTCGTAAAATTCTGCAGCTTCTTTATTCGGTAATTCAATCTCTACCGCAACCCCTACTTCTGTGATATCAACCGCTGTAGTATCTGGTGGGACTGATGTCTGAAGATCTGGCCGATCAACATTATCATTCAGGTGGAATTGACCCCCAACACTATCAAGTATCATAGTTCTATAGGGATTACATTGACTGGATGAAGAAGCACCAGCAGAGGAAGATTCACCATATGTCTGAACGACAGGATTGCTCGACGTCCCGACTTCGTGTGACTCCCCGTGACAAGTCCATAGAAAATATCTTGGTGCAAATCCTTTGCTATATAGATGCAGAGTGACAGTCTCCCGATCCAAAAATCGTCCATTTGAACAAATGCGGCACGGACATCGGATTTGATCACCCATGCTAACGAAATTCCGATTCGAATAGGCGAAATTTAGGAAGTACGTTACGTCTAATCGAAACTCATTCGTTAAAGCTCCACGATCAAGACGTCGGTACATCCAACTTCGATCAGCCGACATGATTCTGTCAATCAATGACAATTTCTTTGGTTAATGTCTTTAGGTGAGATTGTCCTATTCCATTCGGGATTTATGTTATTCGTACTGCACTTACATTTTTATTTTAACTGTTAACTAATTATTCTAAATTTCGACAGCATCTCCCTACAGTTCTCCGAATACGCATATCATCTGGGCGCGTATCAGAGAACAAGAGAGATATTGCCGAATTTTAGAATAATTAGTTAACAGTTAAAATAAAAACGTAAGTACAATACAAATAACTATATTCCCAAATTGTCCAATCAGGGATAATTCAAGAATTGTACGTCGTATAAAAGATCATCTACTTCTTTTACACGAACATATAATTCCCGAACGGATCTAAGGTTTTGCTAAATCATATCCGATTCGTCGATGCGTACGTGAAACATATCAACTCGTCGGATGGATGATTATTTTCTAAATGTTTCGAGACAGTTCGAGTCCATATTGGATGATTTCGACGCGCGTCCGAAGTGGACGATTCCGGCGCGAGTCCGAATTGGACGAATTCGGCGCGCGTCCGAAGTGGACGATTCCGGCGCGAGTCCGAATTGGACGATTCTGGCGCGCATCCGAAGTGGATGATTCTGGCGCGAATCCGAATTGGACAATTCTGGCGCGCGTCCGAATTGGACGATTCCGGCGCGAGTCCAAATTGGACGATTCCGATGCGCGTCCGAAGTGGACGATTCCGGCGCGCGTCCGAAATTAATCTAAACCCTAATAATTAATCTAACAAATTCAACAATTAATCTAAACAATTATAAAATAATTAATTAACAATTTCAAAACAATAATATATATATATATTCCGGCGCCGGAGTCCACCCTCCGGCGCCGGCGTACAGTGGCCGGACACACTGTCCGGCCACTGTAGAAGGTCCGACGGCGGCCATTGGCCGACCGCCGCCGGCCGAAACCCTAGAAATAGGGTTTCGGCCAGATTTTAACCTCTCCGATTGAAACATAGTGAGAGCCGGTCGGCCGATCAACATACCGGCAGCAGCGGCAGCGGCGGCGAGAGGCGTCGGCGTCGGCAGGAGCGGCGGCGGCAGCAGCGGGAGGAAGAAGGGTCGGGCGCGAGAGCGTGCCCTATATAAACTTATCAGCAATGGCTCACTCGCTCGTTAGAACATCATTGCTGATAAGTTATCATCAGCAATGGCTCACTTATCCGTTAGTAAGCCGTTGCTGATAATTAAAACATCAGCAACGGCTCGCCTTTCCGTATGAAAGCCGTTGCTGATAGTTAAAATAATCTGCAACGGCTCAGTTTTCCGTTAGAACGCCGTTGCAGATACAGATATCTGCAACGGCTCGGGCGGCCGTAAGAATGCTGTTGCAAATAGCAACGGCTTGAGCGGCCGTTGCTGATAGCCGTTGCTGAAGATCAAATTTCTAGTAGTGTATACTTGTTTAATTTATTTTGTTTGGATATTGATACTTCAATTTTGTATTTGAATAGTTTTTATACTATTGTGGATAATTATAAATATAAGTATAATTATTTTGATGTATATCTTGGTGTATTTGTGATGTGTGAATGAATGTGTGTATGGGTGTGTGAGTTATGTATCAGATAATGTATCAATGTATCAATCGAAATTTGGAATTTGGATTTTTTTTCGTTTTGAGGTTTACATCATCAGCAACGGCTTTCCCACGGCCGTCCGTGGGAAAGCCGTTGCTAAAATTGTATCGAAAGTTGTTGCTGATAACCTACAGCAACGATCTCTTACTAACGGCGTTGCTACGGACTCACTAGTCGTTGCTATTAATGTTATCAACAACAGCTCCATGTCCGTGGCAAAACCATTGCGGATAATATTTTTAGCACTAATCCGTTGCTAAGTTATCAGCAACGCGATTTTTTGCCACGGCTTCGTTGCAACGGCTGGTGCCGTTGCACGCCGTTGCTGATGCCCATTATTCCAGTAGTGATCTCAATGTCAAATATTTCAATGAACTTCTCAATCTCTGGATAGTTTAGTAAAATGTACAAGTATGTCAAATGGTACTCTTCATTGTTTAAGAATCGAGACGAACGAGAACCCAAAGCACGACCAAGGTCGAGCTCCCCCGTCGTTGTTCCGTGGAAGACGACTAAGTCTTGTCTTGATGGTTGATTCAAAATAAAATGAGCAGAACGTTGAAATTTCTTGAATTATATATGCTTATGATATGGAACCTTCAACTGCGGCGGTGTTCTTTACTTTTTTCTTCAGACGATTTATATATCTTTCAAATAAGTACATCCACCGGTATTAAACGGGGCCACCAACTCGTGCATCGTATGACAAGTGTATCGGTAGATGCTCTATCGAGTCAAAAAATGCATGAGGGAAAAACTACTCCAGCTTGCATATGATTTCAATAATATTATTTTCAAGTGCTGACATATCTTCGACTTGAAGCACATTTGCACAAATGTTTCTGAAAAACATACTTAATTCTATCAACGGACCCCAAATCTTATCATGTAGATGATCTCGAAACGCGACCGGAAGCAATCTCTGCATGAATACATGACAATCGTGGCTCTTCATCCCCGATATTTTGCATTCATCGATGTTTACACATCGAGATAAGTTTGAGGCATATCCATCGGGTAATCTGAGTTCTTTGATCCATTGATACACATCTTTCATCTGTTGTTTATTTAACACATACGGTGCCTTTGGCTTATGAAGTTGTCCGTTGACCTCTTGCAACTCTAACTCAGGTCTCTTACAAAGTATTTTGAAATCATGTCGGGCCTTCACATTATCTTTAGTTTTGCCGAAAATATCCATAACTGTGTTAAAAATATTATAAAACATATTTTTTCAATGTGCATGACGTCCAAATTATGCCGAATCAGTAATGAACTCCAATACGGCAATTCCCAAAAGATACTTTTTTTTTCACCAAGTTATGTGTTTGACCAAAGCATGAAATTCTTAAATTCTGACTAAAAGTAATCTCTAGAAGCAATTGAACACATGCTAACATCTGTTCACCAGACAACATCGGTGGTGGCTCATCTCTTTCGACTCTACCCTTGATAAATTTATCCTGATTTCTTCGATATTGATGGTTAGACGTACGGTAGGAACCAGCGATGACAATCAAAGAAAGAAATTTTCCGACCATTCTCAAGACTGAAGATTTTGAGTGTTCCATGCAACACGGGCAAGCTAGAGAGTCGCCCATGCGTGCTCCAACCAGACAATATGTCATAGGCCGAAAAATCATTGATTGTCCACAATATAACACCTCGTAAAGTGAAGTTTTGCTTTTGATGACAATCATAAGTGACAACTCCCTCAGCCCACAATATTTTGAGTTCATCAATTAGGGGACGGAGAAACACGTCAATTTCTTTGCGAGGACCCTTAAGACCCGAAATAATCATTGAAAGATAGATAAATTCATCTTTCATACACATTGAGGGCGGCAAATTATAAAATCTTAACAGCACTGGCCATACTGAATACAGAGTTGTTGAATTACCAAACGGATTAAAACCATCTGTGCACAATCCCAACCTGATATTTCTAGTCACCCCAACAAATAAAGGATAACATCTATCCAAATGTTTCCATGCTTCACTGTCGGATGGATGAGTTATTATTGTATCATCACGACTTCTTGCATGCCAACTCATATTGAGGGCAGTCTTTTTCGACATGAATAACCTTTGAAGTCTTGGTGTTAGTGGAAAATACCGAATCACCTTAAAGGAGATATTTTTTTGTCAGACCGATTTCTTCTCCTTGTAACGAGGATGTTCACATACCGAGCATTGCTCTAACTGTGCATTTTCTTTATAATATAAAATGCAGTTATTTGGGCACGCGTGTATCTTTTCGTACCCAAGACCTAATTTCCTCATCAACTTTTTTGTCTTATAAAAGGTTGACTCAAACTTATTATTTGGAGGTAGCATACCATTGATAAAGCCTGCAATCCGATCAAACACAACTCCGCTGATATTACAACCGAACTTGATGTCCAGGAGTTGTGTCATTGCCGAAAATCTTGTATAATTAGGAAAATTCTCATACAATGGTTCATCGGCAGCTTTCAACATCTCGTAAAATTCTACAATCTCCTTATTCAACAATTCAATATGTATCGCAGGTTGTTCTTCAGTGACTTCAACTATATATTGTAGTATCTGGTGGCACTTCCGTCTCAGTAACAGACTCAATATTATCATTTAAATGAAATTGTCCTCCAAGACTATCCAGAATCATTGTTCTATAAGGATTGAGTGGACTGAAAGAAGAAACACCAGCAGAAGAAGATTCACCATGAGTTTGGACAACAGGATTGCTAGACGTCCCGACTTGATGTGACTCCACTTGACAATTCCATACAAAATATTTTGGTGTGAATCCTTTTGTATACAGATGCAGTGTGACAGTTTCTCGGTCCAAAAATCTTATGTTCAAATTTTTCCGGCACGAACATCGAATTTTATCACTACTAAGGAATTTTTCATTCGAGTAGGCGAAATTTAAGAAGTAAGTTATGCCTACTCGAAATTAGTCTGTTATAGCTCTACGATGAATTCGTCAGTACATCCAACTTTGATCGCTCGACATGTTTTGTCAAAAAGTTTGCAATATCTTTAGGTAGGATGATCCTATTCCATTCGAGATTCATGTTATTCATATTGCACTTAGTATTTTTTTAGTCATTAACTTCATTCTAAATTTCGGCAGCATCTCCCTACAGTTCTCCGAATACGCATATCATCTGGACACGTATCGGAGAACAAGGGAGATATAAGCTAAAACTTAAAAATGAATAATGACTAAAAAAAATAAACTAAGTGCAATATAAATAACTATGTTCCCAAATTATCCAATTAGGGACAATTCAAGGGTTGTACGTCGTATAAAAGATCATTAACTTCATTTACATGAACATACAACCCATGAACGGATCTAAGATTTTGCTAAATTAAAACTTGGCTCGTCGATCGTACGTAAAACGTATCAATTCGTCTTAATTTTTTTCTAAATTTATGGATGCAGGTGTGAGTCCCAAGTGGACGATTCTGGGACGAGTCCATCCATTGTAGACGATTTTGGCACGAGCGAGTCCATTCATTGTGGATGATTCTGGTGCGAGTCCACCATGGATGATTTGACCGTGAGTCTAAAGTGGATGATTTGGCCGCGAGTCCACAGTAGACGATTCCGGCACGAGTCATCAGTGGACGATTCCGCACGACTAATTAATTAATATTAAACTAATAATTAACCTAATTAATAATTAAAAATTAAAAATTTAAATTAAAAAAACCTAATCAAACTGTGATTACCTTAATCACAGTTTGATTAGGAGGTTAATTACCCTAATCAAGTAATTGATTAGGGTAATTAACCTTAATCAAGCAGTAGCTGGCATCACTGCCGGCTATTGCTCGTCGAATCATTGGGTCGAATCGTTGGTAATCGGCCCCAATGCGGCGTCGACCGGGTTGAGGTCGGCGCGGAGATGAACGCCTGGGTCGACGCCAGCGCGGGCGAAGATAGAGGGCGACACACAGGGGAATGAAATGAGGAGGAGAGATAGCATACCGGAAGGGGGAGGTTCACCAACGGCGATTGACGACGGCGGCAACAGGCAGCGGAGTCGCGACAACTCGGCAGCGACGGACAGCGGCAAGCAGAGAAAAAAGATGAAGAATGAGGAAGGGTCGAGCGCGAACGCAAATAAAAATGATTTTCATCGACGGCTCGAGGGTCGTCGAAAAACCGTGGATCTGTAATTTTATTATCATTGACGGCTATACGAGCCGTCGTATAGCCGTCGGTTAAGAGTGTTTTAATATTCGCACTGGTTTCGTGGCATTAAACAATAAGCGACGACCGCCTCCAGCCGTCGCTACTAACTTATTTTATTTCGCGTCCCCGTGCGCACCATCAACTATGAGTGACGGCTGTATGCGAGCCGCGGCTGATTTGGTTAGTCACATCACCAACAGCTTCAGAGTCTCCGCTAAGCCGTGGCTAATAACTTATTTTATTTTGCGCGTCCTGCGCGCCATGAACTACGAGTGACGGCTCTGTCTGGCCGTATGCAAGCCGCAGTTGATTTGGTCACATTAGCCACGGCTGTGGCGATCGACGCAAAGCCGTGAATATTTCTGACGGCCCTAGCGGTCGTCGGTGATCCCCGTGGCTGATGTGGTATATTCTAGTCTTGTAATTTGAATACTTCAATATATTATTTTATATAAATTTTAGAGAGAAAAATATAAAAATAAAATATTTTAGAGTGTAAAAATTAAAATGTTATATATGTATGAATCGATTAACGATTGACTGATGATGAAGCGAGATTCAAAAATTGAAATTGAAATAAAAAAATCTAAAAAGTAAGACTGAAATCAAAACCGTCAGTTAATCAAAATACCCCTCTTGAGGGAAAAAGAAGAAGAAGAAGACAACAATATATTATGGTCCCCTTGGAAGCTTGTTGTATCAAATTTAATTGTAATGACTCCAATGATGATTTTGATGGTGCTGGTATATCATTCTAAGAAATCATATTGGAGATTGCTTATATGCGGAAGAAAAGTACATAGAGGCAAACTCCCCTTTAAAGTGTGAAGCAGTTGCCATTCTTATTGCTCTCGTATTTATAATTCAGAAAAAAAAAAATTAACCAAAGAATAGAAATTAAATTACTGATAAGTAGGACTTGGTGTAGATATTAAATGGATGCAAAAAGCCCGAAATGTAATATGGAAATCCGACGCAATGCAGTAAAGTAATTCATTGGGCTGCAAGCAGCGGATTGTTTGATCGTGGAAGCCCAAGTCAAAAGTTCATTCGAAACAATTGGGCCTCCAGCCCACATCCATCTCTCTAAAGCGAGTTGTTTGTCTCGCAAGCAAACGGCAATAAGAAGAATCCTCTCCACCCTTCCAAACTCCAAGGAGAGTTGTATTCATAATTCGTCGCACCCAAACCTCCCCGGACCATTTGCCGTCGCACCTTCCCTCGCATCGCCATGGTTCTCGAGGTCCGTCGCTTCCTTTCCCCTCCTCGCACGATCCCTTCGGATCGGTAGTCCTTTCTTCGGTAATTTTGAGTTGTTCGCTTATCGCAGGCCACCATGATCTGCATCGACAACTCCGAGTGGATGCGCAATGGGGACTACTCGCCCAGCCGATTCCAAGCCCAAGCAGATGCCGTCAATCTCATATGCGGAGCTAAAACTCAGGTGCTGGTCACTAGTTTCCCTGATGCAGAACCGGTTCTTCAGTTGGGCGTTTGAGGGCTTTCATTTTGGGTCATCTGGGAATTAGGGTTTAGATGCGTCTTCTTTCTGTTTGTGATTGGTTGTGGTGATGATGAATTTGAGAGCTCGGAATGTTTGTTTTTACAGTCGAACCCAGAGAATACGGTCGGCCTGCTGACAATGGCAGGGAAAGGGGTCCGTGTCTTGGTGACTCCAACGAGTGATCTTGGGAAGATATTGGCTTGTATGCATGGTAGGTTTCTCTTGCTAATTACTTTTGGTCTGAACTTTGCATCACTGTTCTTTTATTGAGCTTATTGTGCAACGGCAACCTAAACTCTACTTATTCGAAATGATGTTAATTGTTAAGTAATTGCGGTTGGACATGATTTATGCCACTAGTTATGCACTATTTTAGTTATTCATCTGGTAGTCATACTAATAGTATATTGTTTATGTAGAAACAAGATTTCATTAGGGCCTCACGTAATTGAAATGCCAAGCATTATAGTAAGAACAAGTGCCAAAGGTAGTGTCAGCTTGATTCTTTCTAAAGCAAGTCATCCAAACAAAGGTGGAAATTTAATACCTCTTAGAGAATGAGACTGTTAGCAATCACTACATGAGGCCCAATGGTTATAACTGATGAGATTGTTTTGATTGACAAGTTAGATTAAAGTACCATTGAAGAAGTTGCAGAATTGAAGTTCTCTCCAAAACCAAATTGTTGCAATAAAAAAAATGAATTTTTTAGCAACAGCAATTTTAATTGATTCTGACAAGTTATATGGTTACTGTGCTTTTACTGGTTTTTGCCAAAACTGCTACTTTTTGTTGAAATGGTTAACTAAGGATATATTTTAAGGTGCCACTTTTTATGACCTTATCTTGGAATGAATGCATAAACTATTTAGTAAGCTGGTTAAGGATTCGAATATTAGACAATGGGCTTGGAGTCCTCAACCTCAAAGTGCATAGCCTAATCCATCTTGGTTCTTGGCAGTGCAATCATTCTTAAGAAAAATATTCAAAATAGTTGGACTAACACTGTCATTAGTGTTATTTCACTCAAAAAGCTTGGTTCAGAAGAACAATATTGCACAATGGTCATCAATTTGGAAAGGAATTACTGAAGGGTATTAGGTACAAGCAGGGTTGGAACAAGTCAATCCATCAGTTTCTATCTTGATAGTTGAAGTGCGCATGGACTATTGCCCTCTTTATACGCTAATTTTTTTCACTAGGCTGTCACCCTGTAGCTTGTGTGCAAAATTGTCTGCTCTTAGAAGGTTTGACATGGACTCTTTGGACCAATGGGTTATCCCATTAAGAGTAGCTGTGGATATGAATTGTAATCTGACTATGATCCAACTTTTACACAACATCATAATTCCTGGAAGTGAGGACATTATTACTTGGTGTTGGGAGAAGTCAGGCTCCTACATGGTTGCATATGCTTACTGTATTGTGATTGATGTGGTATCTGGTATAAGCTAAAATCAGCAAATCTGGTCTGCTAAACTCCGAAAAATTTAGATCTTTTATTGGCTGCTATATATGGATAGGCTTCCTATTGAGGACATGCAGTTTGTGTGGAAATAGAGATGAAGACACTGACCTCTATTGGATGAATGTTTTTGGAACCAAGGGATTTGGTGCAAAATTATCTCAAGGCCCTTCTGTTCATCCTTATGCAACTCAACAAATGGTCAGTAGACATTGGCGATCTATAGAAATAAGCTAAATATTCCAAACCGCAATGTTCACCACATGGCATATATGGCATGGACGGAACCAAAGAATTATCAAGGACATCAACCAAATAATCTTCAAGGACCTCCAGACGTCAAAGCGGAGTCTGATTGAAACAGCAGTACATTTTCTCAAATGCAAATACGAGTAGGCATTTGAAGCAATGTATTGTAATAAAATTACTGCCCCTTTTCTTTCTCCTTCACCTGAATAGCTGAGTTGCCATAACGTAGTCCCTCTTTCTCTCTTTTGTCTTGTATCCCTTTTTAACTTCTTGATGAATTTTTCAGGTAAAGCCCTTTCAGTCAAAAGGGAATTCTCAAGTTATGTTTGCGAATCACATGTTATACATATGGATTGTGATCATTAGTTTCAATCTCGTTGGATTTTTCTGTATGCTTCTAGAACTGATGCCAGATTTATGTTGAAAACATCAATAGAAGAAGTGATAATTAAGAAATTATTTTATAGTTTAAATTATCTGATTGTAACATTCATTTGAGCAGATCTCTAACCTTCTGGTTGATAGGCATACACCTCCTTTGTTTTATGTAACTTGAAAACTTGGTGCTATTTGTGATTTGTATATTATTCCTTGTGTAGGCTTGGAAATTGGTGGCGAAATGAATTTGACTGCCGGAATCCAGGTAGCCCAACTAGCCCTTAAACACCGCCAAAATAAGAAGCAGCAACAAAGGATCATAGTTTTTGCTGGAAGGTATTCTCAAGATCATTCTGTTTCCTCTCTTGCTTTCTTTGGTACTTGTTTACAACTTTTTGATACTTGTTTTGGATGTATCAAGTCCAATTAAATATGACAAAAAGACATTGGAGACAATTGGGAGAAAGTTGAAAAAGAACAGCGTTGCTTTGGATGTTGTTGATTTTGGAGAGTCTGATGATGGAAAACCTGAAAAGCTGGATGCCTTGGTGGCTGCTGTAAACAATAACGACAACAGTCATATAGTTCATATTCCACCTGGTTCAAATGCACTTTCTGATGTACTTATTAGGTACTTGTGGTTATTCTAATTTATTATGTCCCTCTACCCATGATGTAACTGCAACTTATCTTGTTCATCTGTATACAGTACCCCCATCTTTACTGGAGATGGGGAAGGAGGAAGCGGTTTTGCTGCTGCAGCAGCTGCAGCTGCAGCTGGTGGCATATCTGGATTTGATTTTGGTGTGGATCCTAATATAGACCCTGAATTGGCCCTAGCACTAAGGATCTCCATGGAAGAGGAAAGAGCAAGGCAAGAAGCTGCAGCCAAAAAAGCGGCTGAGGAAGCTACTAAACAGGAAAAAGGAGTCGAGCAGGCTTCAAGTTCCAATGATGCAACTATGAGTGAAGCAGCCAACCCTTCAGCTGTTGCTGCAGATGATAAAAGACATAATTTAACGGTTAGTTCTTGTTCCTAGGCCCTTTTAAATTCTTTTAGGTTGTACATCTCGAGTGATTGGGTGCAAGCTAATGGATCTCTGGGAGGGCTTAGAAGGTCTGAAACAACATTTGAAATCTTGACCGGACTTGTTCGATACTCAGAATCTCAGTTACAGACAGAGACGGTCTCAGGCATATTGGTTGAGATGCATGGCGAACTGAGAAGTCTCAACACTGGCACACTAGAGAACCATTCTGTATGCCCCCCCCCCCCCCCCAACAGCTACAACTTCTATTTTTGATAAAAATGACCATTTTAACCCCATTTCACAACTTCTATACATATAGCCTGCCCTCTACTTTTTCATCATTCTCTTCCAACCTCTCAACTATCTCACTCAATTGTTCTCATCTGTGTCCTTTTAGTTTTTCCTTCTAAAGACTCAAAAAGTTTAATATATTTCAATGAACGAATTCAACTTTTCAAAAGTCAAGCTTTTCCATATATTGCAGTCATCTTTATCTTTAGGACATTATTTTTAGTGGCTTCCATCCTGGTGCAAACCCATATGAATTGCATCATTTATTTGTCTATTAGTTGGGCTTCTATGAGTGTGTATCATCTTACTGCTATGTTTTTATCTAATGCCTAGTTCTAGCCTTCAAAGTTTTGGCAATGATAATCAATATATTGAGTCCTTTGTTTAATTAAATTTAAACTCTTTTTAAACATATAACTGTGAAATATACTAGTTTTTTAGATGAATTAGGGTTTTCAGGGCTAGATGCAAGGGTTTCGAGATGTTTCAATTCGAGCTAATGAGACCTTTTGGCATACTTTCTCTGTATCCACTATCCAATGTCCAGATGGTTTGATACCAGTTTCCATACTGGTCCTATAGGGGACCAAGATGGGTGTCAAGACCGAGACTTGAAACCTTGGTTCTGAAGTATGCTTTTTGAATGCTGGTAACGTGTAAAACTGATTGATTTTTTATGGCAACATTTTCTCCAACTCTTTAATCTTTTAAAAAGTTGCAAATTATAATTCTGATACCTTGAAAGCAAGTCTTAGTTAAATGATTGTTTTTTTTTAATATTCTAATATAGATTTTTGATATTGTAATGCCCATTAAGGACAAGAAATAGGGAGATGACAAGGAGTCTAGATCTCATGATAGATTTATTTCAGTACATGTGACTTCTTCAAATTGCTTTATAGGTTAGTCAATAACTTTATTGTTAAGGATGGTCTTATTTTCATTTCTGTATTTTGTTTTATGGAGGGTCTAATTTTGTTTCTTTGTGTTTGGTTTATGGTGATTTGTAATTAGACATTTAATTTTATATATTTCTTAACAACTTGTTGATGCATCATCCAGTTCTTCCTCTTTTGTTTTCTAGTTGAGAAGAAAGTTATGCATGATACAGTTTAGACATTTTGTTAAATCTACACAGATGTTTTACAATGCGCACTTGTCATTTTTATCCAACTCTCACTTCAATCATTTGAAATTTTGAATATTATATTTGGCTTTTTTTTTTCTAATTATTTGTGCTAAAAAATTTCTATGTTCTTGTTTGGTATAAGCATGTCAAAACACAGTGATAAGATGTTTGGTGTGGTTCCTCTACCTTCTTTATAAGTTGATCTTGAAAAATAGAAAATGTGATACCCATGGTTGTTTGCTTGTAAAGTTTTCTTTTGGATGCGAAATTAATGAATAGATATGCTTCCATTCAAGATTAGCATGTATTGGATCCTTATTGAGGCATCACCCTGACTAAAGTACACAGTGGATTCTTTCAGAACTAGGAATTTTTTGCTGAAGC
This sequence comes from Canna indica, assembly GCA_034359265.1. NCBI lineage: Eukaryota > Viridiplantae > Streptophyta > Magnoliopsida > Zingiberales > Cannaceae > Canna > Canna indica. The sequence goes on along the minus strand of CP136891.1, from coordinate 76,494,468 downwards.
AAGCATATTTTATATCATTCTTGTTAGAAATAGTGTGTGAAACTCAACAAATTGTAACAGTATTAAACTATAACCTTCCCTATTATATTATTGTTGCAACTTGCAAGCGATTTCATGAAGCATAATCTGAAATGCTTGGATATAGGATGTCAAATTTTTATCCATTTTCCCGCTAGCATTTTACTAGCAGTAGAAATTTGCAAGGTGGCAGTGGCTCCAGCTTTATTCAGGATTTTATGTTTTTACGTATCTGCAAATTATATTTTTAATACTTAGGACATAATAGTGCTCTTCAATTTTTGAACAACAATTTTATCAGAAACATGGTTTTAAAAATCATAAGCAGCAATATGCGATTAGGTCATTGCAATGTATATATGTTTTCTTTTTTGCATTTAAGTCGGTTAGGAGTTATACAAGGGAGTTCATTCAGTACTAGAATATATTGCATTAAGGTTGTTATTTGTGTTTGATGGAAACTTCAACATTTTATTGAACTAGTGGAATCTAAATAGTTTGCTTTTATGGTGGTGGCTCCCATATTTTCAGGTTACATGAAAGGACAACTAATTTGCTTGAGTGCACTTGAATTTTTAACAGGATGATGAGGCTGCATTGCTTGAGCAAGCTCTTTCAATGTCCATGGATGGTGCTAAGTCCAGTAGTGTGGATATGGCTGATGCGGACATGTCAGATACTGTGGCAGAAGATCCTGACTTGGCATATGGTTAGTTTCTCGTTCCAGAATTGGCAGGCACATCTTGCTTGAGTTTTTGCAAAATATTGGAGAATTAAAGTCAAATGCACCTTGTTTCTTGTAGCAACACTTTGGTTGTCAAATTTCAGATTTAGTGAAACACATAAGGTATAATAGATGGGGACATCCCAAGCATACCTTTTATAGATGGAGCATTGAAGTCTAATGCTTGGGCACATCACTTCGATGTATCCTTTAGAGATACTGACTTTGTTAAAGGTGTTTGCAAATGTATGCACTTCTTTAGTGGTTTCTTAAACTTACAATTATCTATCTTATTGGATGCAGCTCTCCAGTTGTCTGTTCAGGAAAGTGCAAAAGACTCATCGTCTCAGTCTGAGATGACCAAAGTTCTTGAGGATCAGTCATTTGTTTCATCTATCCTAAATTCGGTAAATATTCATTTTCTGGAAGTATTTTAGTTGTGATTTGGTTATTGCTACTGTATATTTAATAGCTCATTTGCAGCTTCCTGGAGTTGATCCTAATGATCCTTCTCTCAAGGATTTTCTGGCATCTTTACAAGGTCAATCAGAGGTATGCTTTTGAAAAACTGTTGCAGAAGTTTTATACACATTTATTTTTTGTGAGAGTATGTTGAGCACCCAGTTTTTGAATTTTATGCAATTAACGATATTTGGTAAGTTAGAAAGGAATATAAAAACAGGGGGAGAGCTTTGAGAAGAATTTGATAATTCTGTTTCAAAGAGTTTCAGTCAGAAGGCCCCAAGGGTTAAAATATTTAAAGGGTTATTATATGTATATATTCTGATTTTTCATGATTTTCACAGATCTATCCAGTTCTTTGTATTTTTCTCAATTTTATTCATGAACTTTAGTATTGCTAACAATTGAATCCCACCATTAGGGTGTTGTCCGAATGGCCTTTTGTTGATGACATGGCACTGCTGACATGTCATTTTTAAATAAAGTAATCACAATAAAAAAATTTACTCACTTGCCATCTAGGAAGTATTTGAAATTCTTTCAAAAATATTAGATTTAATCGGGTGGCAAGTGGGCAAATTTTTTTTAATGATTATTTTATTCAAAATATGACCATCATAAATTAACGGAGATTTGGATGACACCATAATGGCGTGATTTAATGGTTAGCAATTTGAAAGTTTATGCATAAAGCTGACAAAAAATGAAGGAATTGGATAGATTTCTGAAAATAGTGAAGGTTTAGGATATATTCATGTAATAACCCTTATTTAAATGCTTGGCCCATTCCAACTAAGGCCAAAATTGTGAACCTAAAACGGATTTAAATCAAATGTGAACCTAAAATTAAGGCCAAAATTGAACATAAAATTAGGGTCTTTTTAAATTTGAAAGTTAATAATTTTACCTAGGTCAAATCTAACTGAATTCAAGTATGCAATATCAGGAACACCTTATTTTCATATTTTGTGTTACCAAATTTTCCTATAAGCTGGTTTAACTAATATTCATTTGTTTTTATTTGAAACTCCACGTGCTATATCTGAAAGACTGTTACTTATGTGAAGCTATTTAACTTATGTTTCAGACCCAGCAGAAGCAAAAGGAAGATGAGTCCAAAAAGGAAGATGATAAATAAATTTCCCTGAAGTCTGAGTTTGCCTGATTCTCTTTGGTAAAGACTTGATCCTTACTAAGGTTATCTGTAAGCCACTCCTAGTTTCTATTTAATTTCAACATGCACGACTTAAAATCCTTTTTCTCCATGTTTGGTTTGTGAGGCCTATTTTGATAGTTTAAAACGGCATTTAAAAGTGAACTAACATTGAATATTTTATATGCTAAATTTAAAGCTCTCTTAAGGACATTTAAAGCAGAAATCTTGTCAACATAATGACAGACTGGGATAGTGTGATCTGGTTTTTATGCCTCTCCGTGAATACTGCATAGAATTCTTTTCTTCCTTTCTCCTACGGTTTCTTTATAATGCAACTCTGATATGTGCCCATATGAACCGTGCCGCATATGCTTTTGACAGTTCCATGGGCCAATTCCATTGACACAGCCTTTATGGATATGGTTAAAAACCAAAAGCCACTGTTACAGAATTTGTAGTCTAATGCGATACTCTTCTAGTCTTCTATCTTCCCAGCATGTGATACGTTGCCACATTCTCTCCGAATTACGAGTTCTGTGATTCATATTTTATTTTAACTGCTGTGACCCTTTGTGTTAACATCTTTCTTTCTTTTTTCTTTTTTCTTTTTCTTTTTTTTACTGTGCAGAGCAAACATCTTTTGTGTGCCACAAATACATTTCTGTGAACTGGAACTGAAGATGGCTTTCATTTTTATTGAGCTCAAATTTGTACCCATGACATGCCTGTTGCCTGATTGCCAAACATTTCGTTTCACGGATATGCTTTCGTTTAGTGTTGTATTAGATACTTGAAGTTGTGGCTGGCAGCTTATCTCTTGGCAAATGACAGTACTGCTTCAATGCCTTGTTTCAGATTTCATTTCAGGAAAAGAAACATGCCTTTTTTTAATTATAAATGAGTAGACTCCTGTGATCATTTTTGCTTCATATATCTCCAATTTTTATTTTTAAAAAAAGAGAGTAGCAGTCACAACACGGTGTCATCACCTTAGTATATAACACATCAATGCCATAAACTCGAGTGAGAAGGGGGGGAATCATCCTGCTTCATTCAGGCTGAGTTTAGAAATTACTTGCCGGGGTGTCTCTCCACAATTAAACTTGTATATGCGTTTAAGGTTATTTACTAGATTTCTCTCTCAGAAAGCTTCATATTTATTTCTGTTTCACTGGTTTAAAAGTAACATACTAATACATCAGAAACAATGTTTCATCACGAACAAAGCAAAATTACAGTGATTCTTCCCTAGTTCCCTCACTGATGCAGGTAGAAGAGATGAAACATTGAATTATATACGCTCTTATTTTTAGTAGCGAAGACGTCAACTAGGTTCCTTAGTTTTAAATTAACACACGGCATATATATCTTAATTGACATGCTAAATAATCAAGCAACTTATTTAGCATACAAATTACACTGAGAACGAAACACACGCGTCAATCGCTCTCTCATTCAGTAGGTGGACTTGAAGGGCTTGTAGTTCTTGAGGTCGAGGACGACGCCGGCCACCGACCCACAGGCGGCCGCGACGGACACAACTAGGCACGTGAAGCTGAGAATCTGGAGGCCGAGCCACCGGTTCGACCACCGGCGTATCTTCTTCTGGGAGATGTACATCTCCACGGGGAAGTAGACGGTGAGGGGCCAGAAGCCAAAGGCGCCGAGGATGCCGACGACGTCGTTGAAGAAGGGCATGAGCATGGAGATGATGGTGGTGAGCACCACGAAGGCCGTCCGCCACACCAGCCGGAACAGGTTGAGCTTGTACGTGGATCCGGTGAACGGGATCCGGGCTTCGTACTCGTGGGTGATGAACTCGCTCTTGGGCCACCGCGACACGCTCCACTTCTCCACGAAGGCAAACAGTGGCTGGCAGTAGACCTGTTCAATTGCACCATGATCCATACCCATTAACAAGGAGTACTTGGATCCGATTAATTCATATACTATTATATTATTTGGTGGTGGCCCACCAAGAGGGGTTTGACTTCAATTATTATTTCTTTAAAGCATAAGTGACATAAAGGCATCGATGGAGATGGCGAGTCATTCTTCAGTGGATGACATTCTGCACGCCAACGAAAGTGCTAAAGCAGCGAGATCGCTGTTAATTGTTAGTAGGAATTAATTAATACCTGATAAGCTCCAACAAGGTGGACGACAATGGCGAGGTTGGCGATATCGAGAAGCCAATAGGGGTTGTAGAACCCGAAACCCGTAAGCAGGTTGCCCGGCGCATCATCCCCGAAGGCTGCATAACCCATGCAGCCACAGAGCATATAGAATATGGTGGTGACTGCGATGCTCATCACGGTGGCTTTCCTCATCGTCTTGTTCTCTGCCGGTGGAGATTTCAGTGTATCCTACGTACAACCAGATCAAAACAACTAAATTAGAGAGAGATCTCCAAGCCATCTAATTAATTAATTAATTAATCTCATTTTTTACGTGTGCGTGAGAGAGAGAGAGAGAGAAATTAAGAAGAATTAATCAACCTGGATCTCAATTAGAATAATGGAGTAAGAGTATGCAAAGGCAATGTCCCCAAGAGCTTGCAAATTTCTCCATATCTTTTGAGTAGCAGTAACTGTTCCTGCTTTAGTTACTGTGCCAATACTGATGCCCATAAGGCTGCCTTTGAAACTCCCATTCTCTGACACAAGCAAGCATACATGTAGTTCAGATAAGAACATCAATATGTGTACAGTTGGGCATGAAAGCGTAGGCAATATATATGCATTATAAAACTAGATATGAACAGTTACCATCCAAAAAGCTACTTAATTAGGTATTGATAGTAGAAAAATATCTGAAAAAAGTTGAACTACAGTAACATTCTTAGTGCATTGATTCATTATAAGAGGAAAGTCGAGAGGACCACAAGATCATTGTTTCGCAGGGCTACAAAAGCATGTCATTCATGCCACTTTCCTGGAGTGGATGATCAGTACCTTATCTCCTGATCATCCATATCCCCAACATATATGTTCACCAGTCACCACAACTTTAGTCCCATAAAGAAATTAGGTCCTGGCGATGATATATTGATGTCGTCCGCATAGACATCCTCACAAGAAAAAGTTGTTTGGCATTTGGCAGTGATTACAAAGACGTCATGTTTAATCAGCAGCATTCAATAATCCTCTCGAAACTAACTGTAGTTAGGTTTGTGTAATTTGCGTAGCACATGCTAATTATTGTCATAATATATTAAATAAATAAATAAATAAAGGTGTGTATGAATATGTACCTGCAACTTTAGCAACACCTAAGCTGAGGCCAACAGTGGAGTAAGAGAAGGACATAATAGCAGCCACAATAGAAAGCCACCACACTTGATCAAAATCTGGAATCTGAGAGAATAGAATCTCTGTAATCCCAAATATGATCATATACATGTTGCTCGACATATGACAAGGGTCCTTCCCTCCACTTGCATGGAAGCAGTTGGATCTCTTTATTGCCCTATATAATTCAAATTAAATTACATTAAACCACAATTAATGCCATAAATTAAGATCACCATGTTAATAATTAGTTTCAAAATGTTTACATCATGCTGATTGAAGCTGCAATCGTGTACCCAATGGCCACACCAAAGAGGTTTCCATACTGAATTGCTCCACAAATCTTCACCTTTGCTCCTCCTACATGATGAAGACGTACTTGATTACTCTTGTGGATTAATCTGTATCAGTTAATGCTTAGTGTACATATATGTGTCATATATATATATACCTAAGTTGGACCTCACTGCATCCATGTATGTGTAGTTTCTCCGGCCAGTGGTCGGATCGCCGCAGCGGTAGCAGTCGGATAAGAGGTTGGAGGTGTAGTAGATGACGAAGGCGAAAAGGATCATCACCGTGGGTCCGGCGATCCAACCTAGTTGGCCTATAGCCCATGCAAGTGAGAGGACTCCTGAGCCTATCACAGCGGTAATTATGTGTGAAGTTGCAGTCCACACTGTACCTGCATGCATTGAACAAGTACACAGGTTGAGATTTGTCAATTTATATTCCCTAATATTTATTTCTTTTGAGAAACGAGTGTGCCATGAGAAGGTCAAATTTGGTTAAGTGAAATAATTTGATAAGAAAAATAAGCAGAAGGTATGCTATAAAATTTAGACAATATATCTTGAAAATCGACATAATTGGATAATGTAATTTATATATTAACTTCATTAAATATAGGCCGACAAAACTAATAAAAAAATAAACTGGAATTAATTTCGGATGATTAACCACATATAAGGTAAACTACAATTAGCCTAAACTTAATTAAGCTACATACTATACTTAACCTTGTCCCAGGACTGGCATGAAAATCAATTGAGTTCAATTACTTGTTCAACAAACCATATTAATTTGTTGAGGTTTATGGAGTTAATTATAAGGACTGATTAAAGTCTACAGATATATATATAATCTAATACCTTAAATTATTTGTTTATGATAACTGAAAATACGAATATATAGAAAATCAATATATAATTAATAATCATGGCATGATTCTTTAAATTAATGTGTACGTCTACCTAATAATTTCCTGATCAGAACAATTCAAGCAGCAAGCCAGCTGCAATCATATCGTTTAAATATCCCTATCAAAAAAGAGCAGTGCCTTTTACATCGATCATTCCTTTCTCCCCACCCCCACTTTTTGCAACTTTAATTAATTAATTTGCTGGTATTACCTTTATGATAATGCGTTAGATATCTTCTACTATCTACATTTATCCAATCCGCTTGAATATTAATATCGGAGAATTTATATGTCTGAGATTTGATCAACCTAGCTAATTGCATCAGAAAATTTAATTTTAAGGTATATATTCAGCCTGATACCTTAACTATAATTAATTAAGTTCATGTATTATTAACTCACTGAACCTATTCTATAATTTCATGTACAATACTAGTACTGCACAACTCAAATTAACATTGATCCAATGGCCATGAAGTACCTACAAAGGAATATATATATATATATATATATATATATGATCATAAGAGTAACCATGCAGCTGGTAACTGATATATATAAATAGAGCAGCAGATAATTAGCATGCAGAACTAATTAACTACAATATATGATGCATTATTAAGGAGAATAATTAAATAATGAACTTGTGTAAAACTTGACCTGTTCGTTTGAGGCGTCCATCATCATCATAGCACTTGGAATATCCCACCGGCGGATCATGCAAGCTCTCCGTGTCGTTCTCCTGGATCTTGGGCTGTGTTTCCACTTGAAGATACGCTCTTCCATTCCGGCTCTCATCATTCTTATGTGAGTTAAATATATAGTTCAGCAGGCATATCATTTATTAATACATAATTAAGTTCAAAAAATCAGATGCAATTAACTTACAACACTGTCATGGATCCTGGCAGGAAGTGTTCGGCTTCTCGGCAGCATGGTGGGCTGATCGAGGTATATATTAATGGATGGGCGTGTTTCTATGTATAAGGGAGGGTTTTTATAAGCACAGCAACCTCATCAGCTAGCATAGATATTTCCTTCCATTCCACCACTCATTATTACAGCACGTCTGCGGAAGTGGGGGAATACAGTGAATTCACTTCGAAAGATACACCAACGTGCCTCACGGCCACTAAATTGCATGCCCAAACTGCCCTTCCAAACTCTTTTTCATAATTTATTTTTATATATACGACAAAGGGTGTTTTGGCCATTCTCGCCGCGGGCTAGGTGGGGTAGAGAGGGGTCAACTTAAGGTCTACCCTTCCCTCAGAGGGAGAGGAGGCAGAGTTGGATTTGTGCTTCAATTCGTGACGCCTAAAACCACAATTAACAAACAATGAAAACATATCAATGTCGATCGTAATTATACTACACAGTACTTGCATGCACTCTGATGTCCATCTTAATTAATTTAGCAGCATATGCACGCCTCTGGAGATATTTGGTGCTGTGAAATTGTAACATCATAATAATTAATTAGTCGAGAGCATTCAGGGAATATAAATGTTGTCGTCTAGCCGCGTACGTGATGACCACCTCATGCCATGATATAATTAAGTCTTCCTAGTTCGGACATATATATATATATATAATTAACTTAATCTCAATTAATGTCTTAATTAATTGATGATGGTAATTAATGATCAGTTAATGCGGAGTCAAATCGATGTTGTTTTACATGCATGCAGCCTAATTAATTAACTGGCCTGGGTCAACTGATGATGATCATCTAAGCACGAGCGAGTGATTTAGATCGTGCAACTACTCTTTGGAGCTCATGATTATTCAATTCTAATTGTTTCCTCTGTACGTTGGTTGTGGATCTCGTGTTACAACTTACAAGCTCACATTTGATTTAATTTCACCATGCATATTAATTATTATTATTTGGACAAAGAGCACCCCCGATATTTAATTCAAGAAAAATGAACAGAATACAAGTAACGGAGGAGAGAAGTAAAAAGACATTAGCTAGTTCAAAATAAAAGCATAATATATAATTATGCATCGAATAGAATTCAAACATATTAATCCAGATTCGCGTGTATTCATTTTCAATATTCTAGCGCATATATATATTTGAGGGACATGTGTACGTAGTACCATTGCAAGAACAACGCAAGATTAACGTGCTGTAATGGAAATTGGTTCACAGTGAATTGTCTACCACGTACGTGTAGCTTAATTAGGCCATAGCCTGCAACTATGATATATTGCTAGGTTGAGATGAAGTCTCGAATTCCGATATCCTACGTGAAAGATCGAGGAAGTCCTAGCGCAGTAGTATCCATACATGGATCCTCCTTCGCACGGCTGCTCATTCGGTTCAAATCAAATCGAATCGAATCGAATTAAATTAAATCGAAATTTTTTTCATACTAATATTTCAACTCGAATCCGAACCGAATTATGCCTAAATCGATCTAATCCGAACTGAAATTATTCGATCAGTTCGGTTCGATTTCAACCCAAAAAAGCCAAAAAATTATCCAAACAATATATTAACCCTAACAGACCTAACCCACTTTAACTCCTCGACCTGAACCCGAAATATGAAAAAAAAAAAAAAAATCTCCACAATATTGAAATCGAATCCAGTTTGGTTCGGATCAAGAACCGAACCCCACAATATTGAAACCAAATCAAACCAAATAATTTGATTCGGTTTTTCGATTCGATTCGGTGTGAACCGAATAATGGACGGGCCTATTCCTTGGGGGCCTAATTAATTAAGTTAGGTCAAAATAGAAAAGTATATATAGGTAGGACGATTCAAAGAAGCTACTTAATTGGTACTAGAATATTTCTCCTTAAATTATTATGTACTCACACACATGCAAGGAGGAGATCTCACTCATCCTATATATATGTTGGCATGTTGCCTTGCTCTCGAGACAAAGCAGGTATAGCAAGTTGATGTATAGCCCCAGCTGCCCACTCGGATCCGAGTTGTCCCATGGCAACTATATATGCTAATTAAATGAGTTGGATAGCAACCTGACAACAACCGTTGCTACCTTGCATGTATAAGTTGACATGTCGAATGTGGGATGATGGGGCAATGTCAAACCAGAGATATATATAGCAGACCAAATAAATATCATCTAGCAATAAATGTCACAAATAGACGAGAGGTATATAGCTAGCAGACCAAATACTTACAATATGTTGGTAGCTAAAGATAATTTTTTTCTGGTAGATGATCTTATTAGATCAATTGATCTTTCGATTTTCTCACTTTATCAAACGAGACCAATAATTAATCATGTCTTGCTGATGTTTAAATTATTCATAATAATAATTAGGGAAAACAATAATTTCAGTTCCTACATTTTGAGCCCAATTTGATATTGATATTTATATTTTTAAAACTTGACTATTGATCTTTACAAAAAAAAATCCGTCTAATGTTAATCCCCGTCGTCAATCCAATACTTAAGTTTTTAACACCTAACAATAAACAAGTCCATCAAATGCTGGTGATATATTCGACCATTCAATCATTCATTATCCAATCCTCGTATCTCGTGGTGCAAATGCAATCATAAAAGGGGAAAAACAATGTATGAAGCCTGAAGCCAAACTCGTTAAAGAAGTCGATCATGATAGTTTGCACTAATTATGGAGACAAGTCCCCATGATTGGACGGCATGCATTATTATAAGTTAAAGCAATTGGGCTTAATTAGGTATCTAAGCGTGGCAAAAGTTGTTGTACGTGTTAATAGTTCGCTACTAGATGTACGTATTATTTCCCCAAATATATATTTATCTCTAAGCTGAACAAAAAAAGCTTCTTTTTTTTCGCTTGTACAATTAATTAATATGTACCGCTTGGAGGATTTTAATATTTTACTTAATATTTTAAATTACTCAAATTATTTAATCAATATTGACTGGACTAATTTCTTGAGCCAGTGTGCCGGACTGGCACACCAATTTCTTGAGCCCGTTTGATGTATAACTTCTTTTTTTAACAATGTAAAAAATCACAGTAACATGCTAAAATTTAAATACACAAGATGTTATCACTAGTGATCATGCTAAGATTTGAATTCTAAATTTTTAAAAAACACACAAGATATTATCACCAATTATGCTACTCACATGTGACACATCTTTATAACTTAAATGAAAAACACTAGAAAGTTTAATTTGCACAAGTTACTACTCCTGGACATGAAACCAGAAAGCCCCCTCTTTCTTCCACTTAATTAAGGATAGGCTCACCCTAACAATATTTGTGTTAATTAAGGAGAATTTTAAGAGGGAGTGAAACCAAAAATGAGTAAATTTTGGGGAATTGTAGTCAATGCAACAGAAAAAACAATTGGAAAAGAGCACGCACTATACTCGTTCAAGGACATATCGGTGCAAGAATTAGACACAAAATATGGTGGATGCAAAAAAAATAATGATACTAAAAGAATAAAAAGGGTAATAATTACAACTAGATATGATATGATAATATACAAATAGCAAAAGGATTTTAAAAAAAATAAAATATACTGATTCCAAAAAATATATCTGGTGGCTAACATAAAACAAAATGAAGCAGTTATTTTTTTTTCCAATTAACAAAATGAGCAGTTAACAGACTAAACTCTACGGCTGTATCTTTGCTCATCGATCACTTCAAAGCTCACGACAGATCAAACGATCCCTGGCCTTCAGTGATGGCGTAAATGAGTTTTTGATACATAATTTCCTGCAAAAGGATCACAATAGCACATCAGTAAAATAGCAGGAAAAGAATAGCTAGATCCTACAAAATACGAAGAAAAAAAAACCTTGGTTGAGTAGGGAGGGAGTTTTAGGTAGTTTGCACAGGTCATAACGCTAGGTAGGTCATCATCTACTAGCTCAGACACACCATTTCCATTGGATGTGGTGCCAGCAGAGGTCGAAGAATGCTGACAATGAAATTAACATGACAGTGACCAATTAGCATGCCATTACAATATAGCAAGTACTATGAAAGAGCTGCATGTACTATATACTAGCCATATACCCCCAAACACATGTTGGAGGAAAGATAAAAGCAAGAAATTTACTCCATGAAAAATTTAAACCAAATTAACATTTAATACACTGATAAGTAAATGCACTCCCATGATTTCAGAGATTCCATAAAAGACCTTTAATGAGCTTAATATGGATCTGGAGGGTTCATATATGGTTTCATATTTCTACTAGATTTCATCACATAAAAGAGTACCTTCCTCACTATTGTCAACTTTGGGTTCAGTGCGGCTAGACCACCAGGTGGAAGCCTTGGAGCACCAGTTACAAACTGGCAAAAAGCGCGCTGCTGTTCTGGCGTAAATTCTCCCATTATCTCAAGTAGCTTTAAGAAAAAAGAAAACATGATAAATACTGCATGAAGGAAATTGGATGCCAGACACATTTAACTGTTTCTAGAGATAGGAACAATAATGTTACATTGATGATTGAGGGACTTCTGGCAGTGTATCCATGGTCAAACTTTATATGATCCACTAGAGTCTCCGGCTGCAGGACATAAAAATGGTTGTACTATTTCATCACTTCAAGAGGAAATTGATATTATAACCAGAGAGAATTTTTAACACAGACACGACTTACCTTCCACAATTCTCTACGACCACATATTAAGAAGTCAAGTTCATGTGGAGAAAATACTTGCAAACAGAAGATGTCGAATACCTGAAAAAATTAAGTCAATTGAGCATGGTAATTATGAACTCAAAAATAAAATAACAATAGAACAATTCTATAAGGTGCATGAGGGAAAAACTAAGTTAGCTGTTTCTTCTTGAAAAGCTATATTATTAAATAAGGTAGTGCATGTCTTTATTTATTTTTTAAAAAAAAAAGCGAAAGAAAATACCATCTATTTTCCAATTCAACATTCACTTTGACAATTATACTTATTATTGTTACTCAGACTCATGAGTTTCAATTTAAACTCCCATATAGAATTAAAAGTGAATCACAGTTATAAAAACTGTATGCATGTTTTATGCAGGTGGGTCATTGTAACTTATATTAATGGTATGGATGTGCATACGTGGTCTATACTTTAAAAAATGTTATATTAATAAAAATATCATATGGACAGTTTTTAGAAACTTAATCAACATAATTTAAGAAATAAAAAACATATATGATGATTAGATGGTCATTAAACATGAAATAGTACATTAGTATTCAACTATAATAGGGCAATTCAAAAATAATGAAGACAAATAAGTTTTGCATCTATAAGAAAAACATGCTACTAATAGTCATCACTCATCAGTTATCATCAGCAACAGGTCTTTTTTTTTCTCTAGCATTCAGACTTTAATATCCACCGACATCTCTCATGCCACTCCCAGTTTGAAGGTATTTAGATATCCTTAACAGTTATTCTTGTTGGCTTCTCCTCTGCATGCCTAAATTACTCAAAATGATTTTCATTTTCTTGATAATCTTATTCTTAGGTCATATTACCTTTTTCTATGAAACTCAGGCGTTATTACCTTGTACTTGGAATAACAAGCATTATTAAGTTTATTCTCCTACAACATACAACAGAATCTGTCCCATCATTTCCTGTACAAATTACTTTTATAAATTAAAACATTTTTATACTACTAATGACATCAAACTAGTAATATAATATATTTTCTCTATTCAGCCTAATTATGTCACATCAAGTTTGCTTCCTCGCCAACCATTTAAAGCTTATTTCATGGTTCAAAATTGACTAAAAAGCATAAAAATCTAATATTACATAAATAACTTGTACAGCGATAATTGTATGCCAACATTTCCAAGTACAAGAATCATGTGATGGTCTGCACCCATAACATCAAAAAATATATTGTCCTTGAGTCAAGAGAACCTTGAAAGAACATAGAAAAAATGAGTATTCAAGTATCTACCTGGTTGAACCCATATCTAAAAGCTTCCATCTGTTGCATAATTCCTGTCTTAATGGTTGCATCAACTACCAGAGTAACATATTCTTCCAAGTTGTTGATATCAACCTAAAAAATAGCATTGATTTAACAAGTTAATTGATGTGACAAAAAATTTGTGGAAATATATAGGATATGAACTCTGATTTTGAGGTCTTACCATGATATTTTCCCCTCCTGCTTTAAGAATGTAATCAGGATAGCCAGGAAGCGTGAAGTCTAAGCATAAGTCTTCAACTGGGGTACCACGAAAATGCAAATCAGATATTGGCATTTGATTATTACTAGGACTTGTCTCTAGAAACTTTTTACGACAAACAAGGGCTTGCATTTCTTGCAAGGTCTTTCCAAACTCGGCATCAAATAAGAGAATGTCATGCAAGTCAAGTTCCTGTTGAAACAAAAAGTTTTGTTGGTTACAAAGGCATAGTCATACTGATAGAAGAGATCTGAACACAATAAATAACAAAGTACAGGATTAGTTGATGGCAACCTACATGACCGAGAACAAGTTTGTAAAATGCTGTTGAAAGTGGCAAGTCCAGAAGTCGGCCATCTTGTAAAGCTTTTGCCATTGTCTGACCAACTAAATGGAAATATCTGATAACCTTTGAAAACTGGCTACTATCAGAGGCATCTGCATTAGGGGGCCATGGACGGGGAAATAAACCAAGAGGAGCCTGCACAAGTTCTCTTCTTCCAGTGGGTAGCTCATTGCCTAATTTCTTTGCTAATAAAACTTTATCATTCTTCCCACTATCTGGTCCATCTCCATCAATTTGCATTGAGGAGCTTCCTGATGATGAGTTGGACCTCCATAAACCCAATTTGTCCTTCTGCAGATCATGACTTAAGAGAGTATAGAACTCTAATGTTGGACCCAAACCTGTGCCAACTTCACCAAAATATTCTACTTCAAGGACAGACTTTTGACTAGAATACATCTCCATAACTTTTACAGCGGATTCCAAGATACGATTTCTTGAAACGCGGACCTTTTGTCTCTGCAATCTGCCAATTCGGAACTCTCTTTCACTAGCTGAATTCTGGCTGTCAGCATTCTGTTGTTGCTGAAGTCGATGCAGTGCACGAGATAGACCAAAAGCTGTTGAATAGAAATATTCCCTTCTGGTTTCAAATGGAAAAAGAAAAGGGCATGCTTTTGTCAACTGATAACACCATGGAGGGAGACTACCACTACACAATGCGAGAGCATCTTGAATTTGCCGTGCAAGCTTTGGAGTTAATTTGCTATTGACAAACTCTTCTGGTGAAACCTTTGGGCCTAGTGTATAAAGTTCATCCAGATCAGAAATCCTCCCAGCAGCAAAGTTATCCAAAACTGTCTGCATTCTTAGACGGGGAGTTAGCTGATTTAGACACTCCAAGACGCGCATTAATGCCAATATGTCATATGTAGGATTAGATCGTTCAAGATCACACGGAAGCTCTCCTTGCAAGATGCTGTCAAGGGGTGACATTTCTTGCCGTCGCCTATTGTCATTGGCAGATTCAGAAGAAGAGGCAGTTCTGGAGGATTTTATAGAAGGTTTATCAACCTGCCCATCAGCCTTCTGATATGTTATAGTAAAAATATCACTCCAGAAGCTATTGCCATCACTAGGAATGCGAGATTGATTAAATTTTTCATCATCCTCTTCATCAAGAATAAGTTGTCGTTGAAAAGCTTGATAGATAGTCATGTGCTTGCTAAGTTGCTTCCCCCCTGCTGTGAATGTCAATTTATTGTGGTTGCTACCAGAGTTGAGCCCACGATAATCTCGGCCAACTCCGATACCTCTACCACCTATGGGAGTAAGCCCTGCCATAGCAGCAGCAGCAAATGACATCGCACCCCTTGAACCATAAGCACTTTCCTTTCGGAATTCAGCAGATTCTGCACCCATGTTTGTGGCAGACCTATCACTGGAACCAGATGTTGTGTGTGCCTGGTTATCACTTACTAAATATGCAACATCACAATCATCAGTAGATTCTCCTAAATTGACATCATGCACCTTCTCTCGTGCACAAAGGGGAAGGGAGTCATCTCTGAGTACCTGAAAGAGAACCAATTATCAGGACAAAGTAGATATGGCTATGCATATTGTGTGGAGCTGATATTCATTTTTTGGCCCTAAAGTATATTAATAGTGTTCAATATTTTCGGCGAACCTATGTCTGCTGAAAACAATGTGAGAATATTCCAAACAAATTTATTTTAAAAAAATATATCACCATGTCCTCATGATCATCTTCCTCATCGGAGATATCATCGTCCATGATCATAAGTGTGTCATCAATCTCAACAGGAGACATCCCCAAATCATCATCCTGAATACAAAAAATTATTCTAATTATTAGATCATGATAACAACTCCGCCTATGTGGGCGTATGCGAGCATAGCCGGTCCCAAGACCGGATAAAGGTGGAGGGTTGTAGTAGGTCTACAACCAGTGTAAAACTAGTCAAACTCTATAATATGGATTAGATCATGATAACAAAAACAATGATAAAAGAACTGAGAAAGCTAAAAAGGAATCTGCTACAATATCACCATTCTACATCCACTGAATTCATCAAAGCAACCAATTGAGAAACTTGGTATAAAACTAATAAGACAAAATTCATCAAATTTCTTACTGGTATGATGCCTTGCAGTACACTTAATTCTTACTTGACCTAGACAGAAAAAGTAATGTTGATGCCTACCATTGCATAAGAAAAGCACCTCATAATTAGAGATGCCACACAGGCATTGATAGCATATTTAAATGTTATATAGGTTGTGTGTAACTGTGTATGCTGGCATCCTACAATGGCGGGCCAAGCCTGCACCCCGCAGGTGGTCAGCTTGAACCTTGAACCCATCAGGCATTAACCATTGACTTGAGCAGATCTATTTGAGCCACTTTTATATTTCATCTTTGTAGCTTTAAGTCTTTAACTCAGTCTATAGCAGTTTACAGTTTGTGATTGAGAAATCAACTAAGTTCAGTCAGTGAAAAAGAAAGAAGAGCAAAGTGAAACTATATACTTATCACTTGCAAACACTTGGATAAGTTTTTTTTCGCCTCTGCTAGTGTAATATTCTTCAATGCAACTTATAGAAATTATCAATATTTTGTCAAACTGCAGTAAATTGTTCAACTTATTGAGATTACAAGGATTTTAGTCAGAGCCACTGTTATCATCTCGTCGCTATCTCGTCGAGATAGCGACGAGATATCGCTGTCTCGGTGGATTCGCCTGTATCGTCTGAACGATACAGGCGATCCCGAGATATCGCCTATCTCGTCGGGATCTCGTCCAATCTTGGACGAGATCCCGACGAGATAGGCGGTACAAGAAAAGAAAAAAAAAAAAGCCTGGGATTCGAACCCTGGCCCGCGCGGTGGACCGGAAAGGTTCCACCGCTGGGCCAGGGGTTTTTTTTGCGATTTTTTTCATCCAACTTAGTGATAAGGATATCTAAATTATTGATTTTTTTTAAAAAAAAACCTAACTTAAACCCTCCGATGCATGTATCTTCTATTCTTCTTCAATCTTCTTCCTCTCTCGCATCCCGTCGGCGACTCTCTCGGAAGCTTCCTCGCATCCCGTCGGCGCCTCACTTCTCCGGCGAAACTTTTCTATTTTCCGGCCAGGTATGTTCCGGCGATCTTCTTCTCTCCACGGCTCGGCATGTCTGCATTTCCATTTTCCGCCATTTTTTTTTTCCGACATAGCTGCTGCAAGCTGTTCTGGAATCAAATTCCAGAACAGCCTTAAGGCTGTTCTTGATTCCAGAACAGGCAAGGCTGTTCTGGAATTGCCTGTTCTTGATTCCAGAAGATTCAAGAACAGCTTAGTTGTTCTGGTTTTGATTTCAGAACAGCTTATTCCAGAACAGCTAAGCTAGTTAGTTGTTCTAGAATCAGTTTGATTCCTTGTTTATGCTTGATAAAATGATAAGTTGATAGTATATTTGCATTGTCCTTGTTTAGTTGTGTGCCTATCTTCATTTTGTATTGTGTATTTGTGTGCAACATTGTTTATATTGTGCAGTAAATTATGGAAGGAAATTCCGGTGAAACGTCTTATGATCCTTCTAAAGATCCTAAACGGAAACCGAACTCGAAAGATATTGGTTGGAGATATGGATATTGGCCGGATTTAAACAAAAGACAATTGATTGCATGTTCACTTTGTGGCAACCAATTGAATGGGGGAATCACAAGACTTAAACAACATTTGGCGGGTGGTTATGGAGATGTGAAAAAATGTGATAAAACCACAACGCTAATAATGAGAGAAATGCATGATGCCCTTGCAGCTAAGAGGAAGACACCATTCAGTTTGGATGATGAACAAGAAGCAGTGGCACCAGTAGACCTATCTACAGCTTCCAACTCCGTGCCAAGCTCGGGAACAATTTACAAGAAGAAGAAAAAAGAGGCTGCTATTCAGTTTGCAGCAATGCCACAAGTGTCACACTCACAATCCACATCACAAACCAAGATTGGTGGATTACTACAGAGAACTCCAGAAGAAATTGTGGATGAAAGACACTCCAAAGGTCCTAGCCAACAGACCATTGAAAGGTCTTTGAAGACAAAAGAGGCTGTTGAAAAAGTTAACATGTATGTAGCCAACTTCTTCTATGAGAATGCCATTCCTTTCAATGCGGCAAACTCAAGAAGCTATGAGTTGATGGTTGAAGGCATAGCACAAATTGGATCGGGATACAAACCACCCACATATCATGATTTGCGGGTTCCTTTATTGAAAAAGGCAAAAGAACAAACAGAAGATTTAAAGCGCAAACATGAAGAGGTTTGGGAAAGAGATGGGTGTACTCTTATGTCAGATGGGTGGACAGACAGAAGAGGGAGACAGTTGATAAATTTTCTTGTAAATAGTCCTCAAGGGACTATTTTTCTTAGCTCTATTGATGCTTCAAGTCAGTGTCATGATGCTCAGATGTTGGCTGACTTACTTGAGACCAAGATTGAAGAAATTGGCCCAAGTAATGTTGTTCAAGTTATCACAGATAATGACGCCAACTATAAGGCAGCGGGGAGATTGTTGGAGCAAAGGTTGCCTACACTGTTTTGGACCCCTTGTGCCGCACATTGCTTGGACCTTATGTTGGAAGATGTGGGAAAAATGAAAGAATTCAAGCCTACAATCGCAAGAGCAAGATCATTGACCACATTCATCTATAGACATGGTCGCCTTCTTGATGCGCTGAGGGAGCACACTAACGGACATGATCTTGTTAGACCCGGGGCTACTAGATTTGCGACTGCATTTCTAACATTGTCATGTTTGAGGAAATTTAAACAAGAGTTGCAGCGGTTGTTTGTAAGTGGAGATTGGTTTGATTCAAAATTGTGCAAGACCGAAGCGGGAAAGAAAATTTATGAATTAATCCATGCGGTTAAATTTTGGGAGGCAGTTGAAGATTGCATTAGAGCATCACAGCCTCTACTTGTGGTTTTGAGGATAGCGGATGGTGATGAAAAACCCGCTATGACGGAATTAGCCGCGGCAATGGGTGAAGCTAAGAGGAGGATCAAACAAGTCTTGGCCCACAAATCCACTTTGTGCAAGAAAATCATTGATATCATTGAAAGTCGATGGGAGCGTCAAATGGAGACACCATTATATGGTGCGGCTCTATTTCTCAATCCGGGCAAGTATTTTGACATCAAGAAAAATGATGTCGTGTACTCGGGGAAACTACGTGAAGACTTCAATGATGTTCTTGAGAAATTAGTGTTGGATGATACAATGCGATCCAAGATACTTCTAGATGCCGATATGTATGATGAAGATCGAGGACCTTTTGCAAGAGAGATGGTGATTAGAGAGCGCTCAAATAGGATTCCTCGTAAGTATATTGTGTATTATTTTATTTATTAATATTTATTGTCTTTACATATTTTTGAATTTTAATGTTAGTTGAATGGTGGAAATCCTTCGGTGGACATACTCCCGAGTTTTCAAAGTTTGCAAAGCGCATTGTTAGTCTTTGTTGTTCGTCCTCCGGGTGTGAACGAAATTGGAGCACTTTTGAGTTTGTAAGTAATTAAGTATTTTATGCTTTTTTAGTACTTTCTTGTTAGTTATTACTTATTATTTTTATTTAATTACTTTTCTTTTGTATAGATTCACACCAAGAAAAGAAATAGATTGTTGCACCAAAGATTGAATGATTTGGTGTATGTCCAATACAATCGAAAGATTGCCACGAGATTTCAAAAAGTTCGTGAATGTGGCAAAAACTATGATCCACTAGTACTTGACGATTTTGATTGGGGGACAAATGCGTGGTTCAACAATGATGATGAAGAGGATGATAGAATTCCTTTTGAGCTTGTTGATGAAGCCATTGGTGCTTCAAATGCACTTGAGGGTCGTAATTTTCCAAGGAGGCGTGGAGTTAATGAGCTTGTCACTTATAATCGACGTCATCGTGGTTCTACTTCTACTTCTACTTCAAGATTGATGGATGAAAATTCAAGTGATGAAGGAGAAGAAGAGATATTTCCAAATGATGATGAAGACATTGAAGATGATTTCGGGTTCAAACCAACTCCTCCTCCAATGGATAATACCCCTAATGAAGACATTGAAGATGATTTTGATAATCTTTTTTAGATTGGACTATTGGAGATTTGGTGATTGTGATGACTTTAGCTACTTGATGTTTATTGTTCATGCTATGTGAATTGAATTTTTGTATATTCTATGTTTGCTACTTTGCTACTTTGCTACTTTGCTATGTGGGTGATTTTTGTATATTTTATGGTTCATAAGAGTTATGTTTATTACTTTGCTATGTGCAATGTCACAACTCACAAGTGATGACTTTCAATGCTATTATTATTTATATATATTTTTTATAATATATATTTATAATATATATTATATTGTCGATATATCGCGACGCGGACGATATATCGGTCGCGAAACGATATATCGGTATCAAGGTTCGCTACCGCGAAATATTTTTGGTCGCGATAATAAGCTTGGTCAGAGCATAGATAAACTACCTGATGACCACTCACAGTCCAGCAGTCCATGTGGATGCTTTTTCTCTTTAATAAAATGTATGCCAAATAAAGATTTCTACAGGAAATTTGATGTTGTATTCATGACTGGTCACTAATCACATAATACACGCTACTCTGTTATACTATTAACAAGGTGATATAGTTGCCAATCAACTTAAAAACAGTACTCTTATGGACTTATTCCAAATAATAGTGTTCACAATTTATAGCCTTCCATTAGAAAGCTAGAGTAAATGTGAAATGTTTAGGCATCTCACGAGAGTTGTGAATTAATATATTATCATAACTAGCTTAACTACAGTAATAATACAAACATGTATAAAATGCACTACAAATACACACATTATCGTCATGAAGTACAATATGCATTTAATAACGAATGTCAGCAAATACAGACATCATATAACTAATGCTTGGTGCATTTGTTTGATTTCATGCTCTATCCTAATCTACAAAAATAAATTTTGTTTTTTCTTTAGATCGGTGTTACAGGTGCACAGCCTAATTTTTAGGCTCCACTACACACAAAACCTATTGCAAGAAAAATCCAGCAAGTCTTATTTATAAGTGGATTTTTTTAACTGTTCCCTAAACTCAAAGGCTAAACATATAACTTGAGTTTTTAGAGATGAGTATAGAAGCATAATAAGTTTTTTTAGTGATAAAGAATCTATAAACGTGTTAAGCTATGCACTAGAAAAAGTTATAATTCTTTTTATTTTACTTTAGTTAATTCCAACAAAAAAGAAAGGGTTCTCTCCAGTCATAACTCATTAGAGTATTTGACTTCATATAGAGTATAGCTCAGAAATTGACTTATACATGATATTCAAGCTTATCAGGAGGGTGTTGTTGAGCTTCAGTGCATATGATAACTTAAGTCCTGTATATTTTCTTACGTGAGTTTCAGAATCTACAAATATTTTCCAACTACATGCTAAGTGGATTCTCCTGCATACTATTCTGTTGACTCATTCAGTAAATTCGGGTCTGGAGGCCGTTAGAAGAATCACATGTTGGCTATTGCAGCTATTTCAGAAAATGCTCAAACACACAAAATTGGATAATAATGAAGATATCAGAGAAAATGAGTAATTTATGATGGCATGACCAAACCTCAAAGCTAGACTCGCCATGAGCTGATTTTGTTTCTGTGTCTTTATCTGAAGCAGCACTTCTGCGGGTAGCACTTCTTGTTTTAGGTCCTCGTGATTCATCAGTAGTAGATTTCATGACAGCTTTACCCTTCTCTTTAGAAGAGTTACTGCTTGACTCTGAAGCATCCTTCTTAGATGGAACTCCAATTGTAACTGATGACTTAGACTTGCTTGAAGTATGATATCCAGGGATGGATGATGTCAAAGCAGTAGACTCAGTGGTAGCAGCAGCTGCAGAATCAGAATTATCTGCTGGTGAAGACTTTGGTCCAGAGTCTCTTCGCTGAACTCTTGGCCAGAGGAATTCTTCAACAGCTGCTAAACTTGCCAGTGGATCAATAAGTACAACATTCGACGAATAATCACGAAGAGATTTTTCACCTTGCGATCGACATAGACGCAACTTAAAGGGCTGATACATGGAACCTAGACTTGAAGAGAAGCGTTCACTTACACCACTTGATCTAGATAGATGGCTTATTACAACTGGGAAACGCTCTACAGAAGTTAAAGTATCTTGAAGCTTTTGAACCAACAAAGTCATGGGAGCTCCATTCCCATCCTTGAGTTCCATAGGTAGTGCACTTGTGATAAAGGACTTGTACCTTTGCAGTGCTTGGTGTCGAAGATTTGGCAAGTCCACTACTGATATTTTTTCTTTTCCAAATGTCGCACAAGTAAAATAATTTAGCAGTGCCATAACAACTCCACTACCAATAAATTCAAAAGTGGATACACCATCTGCTTTGCAAAGTTCAGTCAGCATCTCCACTATTACTTCATCCAATTGTTTCTCAGTACTAGCAGATATATCAAAGCAACATATGCCATAGACTGTAGATTTCCCTTTCATGTTTGTCCTTGCGTTTTCGAGGATGGAAGTTAACTTTGAGCAAAGATTTTTCAAAAAAATAAGATCTTTCGTGAGTCCAACTTCAGTTGCACCAGCTTCTGCTGGAAAGTACTTATCTTTGAATGACTTTGCATGGGCACTGACAGCAGCACGAATACTAGAATTGGAGCTTGGAAATTCAACTGAAGTTGAAGATGAGCACAATATTTCCGTTGAAGATCTTTTTGAATCATCAAGTAAGTTATTTTCAGTGTTTAAGCTACCACTACGCCGTCGATTACGCCGAGAACGTGAAGATGCTCCACGTATAATTTCAGTATCCTTTTCAGATATAGGTGCTAGAGAATGAATTAAAGTAGAAGGATCCGAGGAAATTAATGCATCTACAGCATGAACAACCCCTTCTCTGACAAACATCTTGGAAAATATTCCCGGAAGCTTCTCCATAAGAATTTCTGCTATCTGAAGGGCAGGGATCAAAAGTTGTGGATCTTTCCAGGCTAAAATACCGGCTAAGAAGCTTCAGTCAAATAGAAAGAGGTCAGTTATTCAAAGTTGCTAGATAGCCTAGATTATCATAAAATGACAAAGGTTGTTATTACAGAAGTTTCTGTATAATGCACAGAAATGCAGTCCATGAATAGTGATACCTGGATATGTTTGCCACACTAAGAAAAGATTGTATCATATCACCTGAGCTAAAATACATCAACTTCCCAATGATAGATAAACATTTGTGGCGTACAGGACCACTAATACTGGAAGAATACACCTGAAATAAAAGTGTCAGGGTCTCAAACAAAAAAAATCATCACATGGATTGACCAAATAATCCAATACACAGAACCTGTATTAGAACAGGAAGTAGGTCCATTCCAAACTGCTGCAGAAGTTCAGGTTGATCTTGCAATAATTTTTCATGAGATGAAATTCCATTAATTTTTCCAATAGGTTCATCATTCTTGACAGAAATTTTAGCATGAGAAGTTTTGGCAGCTGATCCTTTCACAAGAATGTTAGAAGGCATTGGCAAAGACAGAGTTCCTTGAGGCATGGAAGGAAGAAGCTCATCCACTAGGTTCACAATTGCATAAACCTGAATTATGTAATTGAAGTGATTATGAAAATCTCTGGAATATTTAGAGGGAAACCTTACACAAAAAGTTATTCAACAAAATCCTCACCATCTTGCAATACTTATAATATAGAAGAATTTAGAAGCATGCTATTTGTGAGACAGAACATTGTTTGAGATGATAAAGCAATTATATAAGTGAAACCACCAAGAAATAAGGCATATATTAACTTATCTACATGTATTTTATAAATTGTCAGCCTCGATGTCTTCATATTAAAGCAAATCTTAGAATATTTATAACTAGAGAACATATTCATAAGACTTAACTCTATGATAAAATAATAATCTACATAGCTTATAATCATAATATAACAGTAATTTTATACTTTAACGTTAGCCCAAACTTTTCTCCTTTGAAAAAATATAGAAGATGACACATACTTATGATATTTAAATACATAAGCCTAACTAGATATTTTAGCATTTTGAACTACATGAAAATTTAAGTTGTGACAAATAAAATTTAGAATGAAAATTAGAAGGAATTTTTAAAATGTGAACCAATTGGTTTTATACTTCTGGTAGCGAAAGTATTTGTTAGAATTACAGAATGAGCTTATTCTAAGAGAAAGCACTTTCTCACGCATAAATTAGGCAACATGGCAAGACCTTGCTGGTTCGAACTCATGAGCTGACTGGTTACCAATTTACTGAACAAACTCTTTCATAGGCATGAAATGAAGGCTTGTTTATAGGTTCACATTTCAGTTAACATATTCATGAATTTTCCATTAAATTGCTTATGAACTCAAAAAAAAGCCAATAGTCAATGACAAGGTGCATATTTATAATTTTCACAAAACAATCCGACTTGTGCATAAATTAATTAGTTGTTCATTACTACTGTTATAGAAAAAATAGGTAGATTTCTAACAAGTTAATTAGTTGTTCATTACTACTGTTATTGAAAAAATAGGTAGATTTCTAAGAAGTCAAGGCTTGTTCACCTCATACATGAACTCAAGTTTGAGCTCCATCTATTTGACAAGACAAAGAAGCTATAGGGAGGATGAGCCCAAAAACACTTAGAATAAGCAGGTTGAGACATTGAGCTCAAACTTCATTTCAAATTTGACTTCAGTTTCAAACCAAACTTGCCCAACCATGAATTGAGTCAAATGGAGATCAAGGCGGCTAGGCTTGATTGCTATTCTAGTTATAGATATGAATAATTGCCAAAACAAGATAACCAAAGGTCTCAAATAGAAAGTAAAAGAAAAGAAGATTGGTCAATAAGTGATCCTAACTCCTAATGCATGAGGCTTCCGTCAACATGGAATTCGGGAAGGGTAAATCTTATGCAGCTATGCCCTGAAACAAAGAGGTTATTTCCCAGAGACGAACTATAGTCACCCACCCAGGATGGAAAGGAGATACCTTACTGTTGTTCCAAGACTTTCCTATTAGATCAGTTAAGAAAATTGATAAATATTTTTGAAATAACCAGATTGCTTCAATGGAGAAACATAGTATTATACAAAAAGAAATATAGTAAAGAATAAGTGGATAAACCATAACTGCAAGCTAAAATGCAGTATCCTAAAAAAATCCATTATCACTTATAGCCATTATCTTGCAAGTAATTATATATAATCATGTCTATGGGTAAGCCAGCAGATATGTGCCAATACTCCAAATGTGTGCAAGAAAAGGTCCACATAAGAAGACTTGAAAACTTAAAATGGTATTATGGACCTAATGATTGCTAAAACCAGTTCCACATAGGAAAGAACAGTTAAACCCATTGAAAAAATGTGAGGGGAAAGAAACCATATTTCTGTAGCAACCCCTCTCAACTGATATATTTTAATTAGGGTTTCAATAGTACATTTACACATAAGTTCCTTGGGATATATTATATTTACATCTACAACCTCAATAACAAACATATAAAAAAACTTACAAAATAGAATACAATACCCAGCACAACATATAGAAACAAATTATATGAAATATATAACAAAATGAATAAAGATACCTGTTCAACTGGCCTTGTTAAGGCATGTGAAACAGAAGAGCCAGAGTCAAGCCCCGAGCACAAAAGAATATCTTTAAGTGTGGCACTGATCCCTAAAAGAAGAAGGGTTTTAGCAGCAAGAGGAGAACCGCTTGCACATGTTGAAAGAAGACGAATTAAACCCTGCAATGAACAATATAGGAAGGAGTAGCCTGATGTTAAGGACCAGTATGCATTGATCATTCCAAAATAATAAAAACGTGTACCGTGTATGTGGATGTACTGAGAGAGGCTTGTCCACCAGAATTATTGAGAGTTATAAGCGCTGCAGCTTGTGCAACTAATCCATGTTTACATAGCTCATCTAGTTTATCAGGAAAAGATGCAAATGCTTCTGTAATTCGTGTCAAGCAGACAGAAGCCTGTTCTACAACCTACCATTGAAGTAGTTAAGAAGGAATCAGGTATAGCAAAAAACAAATCCCAAATTAAAAGGGAACTCAAGAAAATATAAAGGTTCATAGTTAATTTATTTACCTTTGAGTCATGATAGTTGAGAAGGTTAGTCAACAGTGGAACTGCATCAGTTACAAAATCGGCTGCATCTGATGGCAGTTTCTTGCACATATTTGCTGCAGTTGATAGTGCTACTCTCTGAAAAATCAGATTTGCAATTAAGATAACAGCAAGAAGACAAACTGCTATAAGCACAAAAAAGCAGAGCTTCTAACTGAAACAAAAGCCATTCAACAATGGGCTGACTTGAAATTATAATTGCTAGAATCTTGTTAAGGTGTAACCTGAACTCCTGTGGAAAAGAAGTCAAGATAAGATAGCACTGCCATAAGTGCACCAGCTCGCAAGCAAGCAGTTGGGTGCTCTTGTGATATCTTCTTGAGAGCTTGTAGGGACTGCAAAATGCACAGGTTGATTAATCCATGGATTTGAAAGTAAAATGAAGTTATATCTAGTTCACAAATGACAGATGCATCTCATTTAATGCTTATACTAATGGAAATGTATATTCATCATCAGCAGAGAATTGTTAAGTTCAATTTGGGGATCATTTGGGGACGATTCAGTAACAAATACAATTTATATATCTCATCAAAGATTAAGATAAGCAAGCTGCATAAGCATTGGTGTTAGAAAGAAAACCCGGAACCAGTCCAGTTTTCAAATTAGAGTACTGAAATTCAAAACTCCGCTGGATATTATCCGCATCCGCACTGCGGATCGTTTTTTGAAAAAAAAAAGCGGATATGAATATGGATATGGATGTAAAAAAAATTTATCCGCGCGGATGTGGTGCGAATGTGAATACACATGTGGATTCGCACCGTATCCAACCTGTACCTGCACTGCATTATTAGCATATATATAGTTACCATTTTAGCCCATATATTAAAACATATATATTATTTTACCACCATATATTATAGCTTATATAATTACCATTTTATCCCATCAATTTATTTATTAAACATATTATTTTATTAAATTAATAAAATGTGATGAGGATGTGCGGATGCGGGTGTGAAGTGTGGATGTGAAGTGCAGATGTGAAGTGCACTGCGGATGCGGATAATATAGTATTTGCACCATACCATATATGATCCATATCTGATCTGCTGTCATTCCTAGTCACATATCTATCAGGTAAGTAACTCATTATGTAAAGAATGAACGTCTGAGTTAATTATCATGTTCCTCTTCAAGTTTCATTCCTATAATAGATCAACATTAATGTAGTCTCCGCACCATACCTGATCCGCTGTCATTCCTAGTCACAAATCTATCATGTAAGTAACTCATTATGAAAAGAATGAATGTCTGAGTTAATTATCCTGTTTCCCTTCAAGTTTTACTCCTACAGTACAACAACATTAAAAACCAACCAAAAAGTGTCTGGATTTTAATGTCACAAAGAACCATTATATGGATTGAGCAACCAAGCTAAACATTTGGGGGCATCATGAATGGAAAAACCTGCTCACCTGTTCTGCTAGGTCCATGTACTCTATTGTGAGAAGGCGTGCACAAAAGCAGGGAATGGCACCATATCGCACCACAGCGGAGCATGATGAAGGCTGGACATCACATAAGTAGGTGAGAGACCTGGCTGCAAGTAGCATAATGTCGGGATTGCTCTCATGGTTGAGCATCCCTACTAGCACAGGCACAAAGGAATCTACATGTATTGACCCGAGAGAATCTTCAGTCCCAATGGATAGCATATCACAGAGCTGGTTCAGTGCATCGACCTGCTTTTCCTCCTCCCCATCAGCCCGTAGACCTGATAAGATCTTCTTTAACCGCCCGCTTTGTTGTGAGGAAGAGGAAGCCAACAAGGCCGACGCTGGGAGGAGGTCATCAAACCCAGCGCCCAATTTTCTAAGAAGACCCTGGAGGGCGCTACTAGCCGAAGTCAGATTTTGATGGAGCATGCTGAGACTAGCCTCGCTTTCGTTATCCTCATCAGCTCCCCCACCGTCAAAGCTCAACCCTAAGATCCTTTCTGCGTCTCTATCCCTATCTCTCGCCCTGGATGCCCCCGCCTCCTTCCCTTTGTCGGAGGCATCCCGGTCGCGGTCACCGGAGGGCTGGCGACTCTTGCCAGAGTTTCGGCGCCGGCCGGCGGAGTCCCCAGATGAAGAATCCATGGGCACGGCGGATGACGAGGGAGGAGATGAAGGATTCTGGGAGTGGCGGGAGCACGTCGAGAGCGCCGCAGGGGGCTGGGGCGATTTGCGAGAGCTCTTGGAGGGGCGGGGGGCGGCAAGGGCGACGGCAGGGGTCTGAGAAGATGACGCCGACGACGAAGCCTCCACCCGTTTCCGGCCGCGTGCTTCCATACAAAGGAGGGGAACCTCCTTTAAGATTCGGTCAGAGGCATCTTCGATGGAAGGAAAGCAAAGCAAACTTGGAAATAAATCGAAGGAAAGGACGGGAATTGATCGAATTCGCGGAGATCTCGACGGAAAAAAGGTAGGTCTTTTGGGTGGGAACGATCACGAACTCGAGAGACGGCAACGAATCGGAGCCGGGCGCGGGACCGAGGGATTAAGAAGCGACTCAGCCAGCGCGGAAAGAGACGCGAGGAGAAGAGGGCGGAAATTTAAAGGCTCGCCCAACACGCTCACACTCGTGTCCGAAACTCCGAATCGTTTTGGGAAAAAGGAGTACCGAGTCGGTGAGAAATGGGCCCGACTGAGTCCTCGAGCTAATCTACGAGTATAATTACTCAGATTTTTTTTCTTTAGTTGATTAAGTTTAAATCAAAATTGAGGTATTTATCTGAATCCATAATATGAATTCGAAAAATTCTTTAATTATAATATAAATCCAAAAATTCACGGATACATAATTTTTTACTTAAAAAGTCAATTTTACCTTTGTCTTTTTTGCACGTGTTGGCCTAGATGTTCGGGGATAATATTAATATTTTTTATTAAAAAATTATGAATCCAAAAATATGCATTTATGAATTTAAATTTTTTTAAAGATTCATATTATGAATCCAGATAAATTGCTCAATCAAATTCAAGTACTTGTTAACCAGAAAACATTTCATACTAATCTATATTGAGTTTTGATCAGCATACTTTGATTACGGTTGAGTATAAAATTTGAAAAATCAAATAGAAATTGAAGGGATCAAGAAAAGTTTTAAATAATTATTATAGATTTGGAGATCTTTGAGGCCACATTTTTTGGAATAATTTAATTCATACCAAGAATAAGGTTTCACAATCAAATGAAAAAAGGAAAGAAAAAAAAAATACACCTAATAGAAAAGGAGAAAAAACTTTCATTATTCACCAAATCATTCATTAATCACCAAATATACTTTCATATAAGACAAAACTCTCAAATGGCTATTACATGTTAAATTTGAATTTAAAAAATAAACCATTTTTTGATATGTATGGAATCAATTTACAAAAAAGAATGTTTTGACCTAATTTCTTTTAAAATTTTACTTAAATAAATTTATAAGACATGACTTTATGGTTTACATACATGACACAAATTAAAAATGCACTCAGCTGGGATTTAATGAGATAATACTATATTTTTTAATTTAAATTTTTCTATTTAATTGATTTTTATTCAAACAGGTAATCTATCAAATAATCACATGGTAATATGAATTGTTCTGCCAAATAGATAAAGATTGAAATACCTAATTTTAGTAAAAAAAACTCTAACATTCAACCCCCGTTTTTATTAATTGTATTATGTTTGATTAATATAATTTGCATATTCATTGGCCAAATTATTTTTAAATAATTTATTTCTCATTATTTTTACTTATTAATAAAACATATTATTTTTAAACGACTTACACTTTTTTTATATTTCCACATATAAGGGTACGTATTTAAGATATTTGATGAAAACATTTTCAGTAATCTAATTGTATTATTAAATCTAAATATGATAATTTAATATTATTAAATCTAATTTAATTACGTGTGTGATGCATAAGTTTTCCTAATGGATAAAATATATATATTACAAAAAAATTAACATTAAAAAAATCGAATAAACTTAAGCTGCACATACATAATATTAAAATATTCATACAAATTATTTGGCGCTTGGTTCATTACTTTAAAAAGTTTTAAGGCAGACACAATGCACACATTAGAAAGTTAATAGTAGACAAGGAGGTAATGAAGTAAGATTCGATGCAAATTACAAAGGCAAGGACGCTTGCATGTGTGTTCCGGATGGCCTGGAATTAAGTACTCTTGGTTAAGTAGTTGATATAAACTTACTTGGAAGATCTTTTTCTGTAAAAACTGCTATTCCATTTTAATTTGTAGATCGAACTTGGTGAACCAAGAACCATTTGGCAGATATTTTTCTATAAAACTTTCCTTTCCTTTAACTTATCATTTGAATATTCTTTAACTCGATCTTCCACTTTCTTCACCTCAGAAACATCTTTATCTGTTGAGGTAATTTTCTTTAGTTGAATATTCCTGGACAAAAGCACTATGTCCCAGAAGCGCCTACGGGTTTTTGTTGGAACGGGGTTTTTCTACGTAAGATAGAAAAACAAATGAATGATGCACATAATTATCAGGAAATGAAAAAAGCGGATAGAATTAATGTTATCATTTCTTTTAAAGGAAGGAACTTTAACCCATATTTGTATGAATCAGCGAGTATTATTCAGAAACTTATTACAGAGAAGAATAGAAGCTGCTCTAATTAATTAGTTACAGCCTTACGAGGCCTTTGGTGAGGTAATGAAGATTCCTCATCAACATGTTCCCCACACAACACACACTCTTCAACGCTCTGTTTCCCAGCGTAAGCATGCCGCTATCTCCACCAGCCACCTGCACGTTTCCCATTTCCGGCGGCCGAAGATCGTCGATCAACTTCAGCTGCTCCGTCCCAATCCTCTCCCTCACGGCAACGATCGCACGCCGGTCAGGGAGCCGCCCGTCAAAATCGGTGACGTGAAACACATCTCGAGCCTCGCCGCCCCTGGTCCTGATCTCCGCCCTCGCCACCGAGAGCCCGTGCTCGAAAAACACTCGGGTCACCTCGGCGAGCAACCCCCTCCGGTCCACTGCGCGTAGCTCAAGCCGTAATCCCTGTGGAGCTCTGCGCTCAACTGCGGCTTGCAACGAGCAGCTCAGTCGTTGCCGCTCTGCTTCACAGCTAATGGCGTTTCCGTGCTTATCCCTAATGTACAACTCCTGCACTCATTAACGCAACGCAACGCTAACCAAATCAATCAATGGCAAAACGTAAAATCCATCAACAAACGGAAACAAGGACGCTTAATTATATAACATACCAGATCAGCACGGCCGGCTTCCGTGGAGATGGCAGCGTGGAATATATCGTACTTCATGTCGTATAGAACGCAGATGACGTCGAACAGAAGCTTCGCCCGGTCGCGGCAGCGCACACTCACGATAGAGTAGCCGCGCGAGTTCCAATTCTCGACCGAGATCGTCGCCGAAGACGATGCGGCCTGGTTCGAGGCGGCGTAGTCGCAGATGCAACCGTCCTCATTCAACAGTTGGTGGAGGCGGCGGTCTGAGTGGATCATGGCGCCGGTGACGCCATTCGGGTCCTTGACGAAGATGACGGAGGCGACGCTGCCGCCGTGGGTCCACAATGTGGACTCCACCACGTCGCGCCCGTTGTCACGGAGCGACGCGAAGAGCTCAGAGAGAAGACCAGGGTAGTCGGGGCCGGTAAGCTCCGCTCCGTAGAGGCCCGTCGCCACACTGTTGGTGGAGGAGGCGGAGACATTGCCGGAGAGGGCGAGCTCGATGCGGGAGAGAATGGCAGGGTCGTGGAGCTTCCGACCGCGGATGTCGACTACGTGGAAGACGATCATGACCCAGTAGGTATCGGTGGAGACGCGGGCCTCCTGGATGATGAGGTCGAGGTCGGAGAGCACTTGGACGGCATCAAGGAGCGTGCTGCGCTTCCCGCCCCTGTTCACCTTCACCACCGTGGCCGTGGGGGACGCAACGTTGTCGATCTCTACGCTGTCAAGTGTCAACATAAAATTAATTAATATATGCTTAATTTCTAGATATATAACAGAATTAATTATTTATTTATTTAGAGAAGAATAAATTAATAACGTACATGGGATCGTTCATCGCTCCATAAACCAGCTTCTCGTACTCGTCCATCTCGGCCATGTCTTGAAGCACAACTTTAACAGGTCAATTAATTGGAGAATGCAAATTATGGATTAATTAATTAAGGATACGAATATATATAATATCAAGGAAGCCTAATACTAATAGAAATAGGATTCCGACTCAGGTTAATCAAAAAGAATATATATATATAATAGAAGTCTAATAGAAGCCTAATACTAATAGAGATAGGAATCCGACTCGGGCCGGATCCAGTACGGCAGTTCTCTACATTTTTTTCTTTTGTTTTTCTTTTTTCTTTGGAAAAAAATAGCGGGTAGCGCTCAACGTTGCTGCCCCTTTTTTTCTTTTTCTTTTTTCTTGAATCGTACGGCGGCGCGGGGCAGCTTCTGCTTTCTCCCTTTTTTTGTCTTTTCCTATTTATACATTTTATTCTTTCTCTTCTTTTTTTTTTCTTTTTTTTAATTATTCAGATTTTTCTTTTTTATATTTTATTCTTATTTTATTAAAAATTTTGTTTTGCTTTACTTTTTGTTTTAAAAGTATTTTGGTTTTTCTTATTTTATTTTACTTTTACTTTTTTTCATTTTTATTTTCATTTTTAACAAATACGATTGAAACAACTATATATTATAATTTATATATAATATTTTTACTTTTATTTTATATATTATAGTGAGATTAATAATATAATAAAATAATACATTATACGTGGGACCTCTTAGTCATTTTGTTTTTAATTTTCTATTCTTACCTTTTTAATCTTTTATCAAAATTGCATTGTAATTTTCATAAATCATTACTTTTTTTAATTTATTAAGTCTGTTATTTTGAGTGTTAGTGTTTTATGTTATTTATTTTATTAGTTTGTGTTTATTATGGTAATTTTATTAAAAAAATTATATCAACCTCTATTAAATATTCACTAATTTTTATATTGTGTATATTCAAATTTACTATTATATATAGTTGAATTTAAATTTGACCATTGTAAAATTAATATTTATTTTAAGATCTATTATTGCATGATCTTATATTCATAACATAATATTTAATTATACTTTATCTATTATATATTTTAATATATAATTAATTTCATAATTTTAAATAAAAATATTTGATATAATTTTTATTATGTCAAAATGTGATTTTTTTCTTTCGAAACTTACTTCCGTAAACTCTAAACTTACTTCTGTAAACTCTAATTAGATTTAATTAGTAAGTATGTTATTTCACTTTTTATTCTTTTTTATTTTCATATATTATATTGTTATATTTCATTTTTTAAAAATTGTATCTACCTTTATTAAATATTCACTAATTTTTATATTTACATTATTAAAAATTTACTATTATAATTGAATCTAAGTTCATTATTACAAGATTAATCTTTATGTTTAGTTCTATTAATAAATGATCTTATTTTTATACCTTAATATATATTTATATTATATTTATATTATATATTAATATAAAATTAATTTTATTATTTGCATTAATTAAAAATATTTTATAAAAATATTTTGATCCGTCGCGAAGCACGAGAATTTCCCTAATATATATATAATATCAAGGGAAGCCTAATACTAATAGAGATAGGAATTCGACTTCTAACCTGCATGTGTTAATCCGTTGCTTGGAATTCCGAAGTCAAAATTTAAAAAGGTGGCAAAGCATTCAAAATTGAAGTTGGTTGGCTACCTCTGAATCAGTTCACCAACATCATTAAAATCGGTCTGGCTTCCAATTACTCGGCTCTGAATTTCATGAGCACTCTGCTGGAGAAATGGCTAGCCCTTTGGAGTCCTTTAAGGCGTACAATCGTCGATTAAAACAAATTTAGACAAGTAAGCTTCATGGAATAAGCTTGGGCTTGACATTGAGCTCTATCTAAATGTTTTTAAACCTGAAAGCCGATAGTGCCACTATTACGGACCTAGAGTTAAAGGAGTTCAGAGATCTTAAGGGGGTTCTTGACCGTTGTTATAACGATACCACTTCATACTAGCACCAAATGGCTAAAAAAGATGAGTGAATGAGGGGGATAGAAACACAAGATTTTTTTTTCATTTATGTGATTCACACAAGAGGAAAGTGAACTGGGTTTATGCTCTTCAAGTGAATGATAGTTACATTACTGGTCGCGAGGAGATTGCCACTACTTTTAAGGACTTATATATTGACCTTCTAGGCCATGAGGTAAAACCTATTATATATGCAAGTAAAATATAATTCTATTTATGAGGCATCACCTATTGATGGGGAATGCTCCTTTCACCTTGACCAAGGTGCATGAGGTCAATAAGAATGGAAAAAATCTTAAGGCACCAGGCCCTGATGGACTCACTATATAATTCTATAAGAAGTTTTGGTCTATCATTGGTTGTCAAGTTCTTGGCAATTTTTTGAGCTCCAGGACAATCCGAAAGCTTTCTCCAAAATTAACAAGACAAATATCGTTCTAATTATACTCAAATCGCAAGGTGCAAATGAGGTAACGAAGTTTAGACCGATTAGTCTGGAGAATAGTATCGTCAAGATTTTTTCCAAACTTTTGGCTAACAGACTTTCGATGTTCATTCATGATTTGATTGACAACAAGCAATGGGCTTTTACCAGAGGGCGTAACTCTCTGAACTATTTTATGACAGCGGCTGAAACTATTTGGGGGTGTCGAAAGCATGATAGAGATGTGTGCCTCGTTAAAGTAGGCTTTGAAAAAGCTTTTGACTCGATCAATTGACAATTTATCCTCCACTTGCTTGGGCCAGAGGTTTCCCTCATAAATGGATTATCTGGATTCAGAATCTCCCGAGTATTGCAGAATCTTCTTAGGTTTTAAATGAGGTTGAGGGTAGATATTTCAAGCACATAAGGGGTTTGAGACAGGGAAATTCTTTATCCCCTCTGCTTTTCATACTCGTTACTAAATGCCCTCTCGAGACTTGTGACTAGGGTGACTGCGTTCGGACTGGTCTCGGGGGCGCTCGATCCGCATATCGTCAAGGAAATCACTCATTCTTTTCGCCGATGACCTCCTCCTGTTTAGCAAGGCTACTGAGGTCAGTTTGAGATACTTCGAACTTCTTCTCAATTGCTTCTATCTCTCTACCGGCTTGAAGTTGAATACTCATAAAAT
Source organism: Canna indica (assembly GCA_034359265.1). Classification (NCBI taxonomy): domain Eukaryota; kingdom Viridiplantae; phylum Streptophyta; class Magnoliopsida; order Zingiberales; family Cannaceae; genus Canna; species Canna indica. The sequence continues at coordinate 76,458,718 of CP136891.1, read as the reverse complement.
CAAAATTATCCATGTGGGCGAAGACGAGGCTAAAGCTAGTTCGACGATTGCTATTTTGGGGTGTTTTGTTGGCTCTTTTCCTCTTGACTATTTGGGCTTACAATTGTGTCTTGACAACCTCACTAGAGCGGATTGGTCAAAGGTCGTCACTAAACTGGACTGTATATTGGCTTCTTGGCAAGGTGCTCTCATTGGTTGAGCAGGATGTCTGACGCTTCTAAACAGTGTTCTCACCAACCAAGTATCCTACATCTTTTCCATTTTCATGGCCCCTCGTTGGGTCATAAAACAAGTAGACAAAAGAAGAATAACTTTCTTTTGAACTGGAAAGCAGGATGGCTATATTAAAGGGAAATGCCTGGTGGGCTGGGACTCTCTCACATGTTGCTTGGCTGAGGGTAGCCTTGGCATACTGGATATATCCTCCCATAATTTAGCGAGGCTTGGCAAGTGGATTTGGAAAGTTCTCCAGCCAGGTAGTATGCCTTGGAGGGAACTCATTCTAGCTTTGTATCCTAGACTTCGATTACTTAACTCTGGGGATCATCTCGGGTTCTCTCCAATCTGGAAAGGTATCTGTTCTCTGCTCGACATCTTCAGAATTTCTCTATCCTTTCATGCGGGAGAGGTGTCTTCCTTCCGCTTTTGGCTTGACCCTTGGTTTAATGGTGAAAGATTGAAAGACAAATTTCCTATTCTTTTCTCGGCAGTCAACAACAAGGATATTACTATTGAGGAAGCTAGAGTTAGAGCATCATTGGGGATGGTTACTGGATGGTCTATTCTTTTTAGATATCTTGTGCCCTTTGCACTTTTGAGGAGCCTCAAAGTCGATTTTACTCCATTCACCCTATGCTCTCGTGTAGACACAGTTTGTTGGAAGTGGACTCAAATAGTATTTCTCTACAAGTTCATTGTATCGGCTTTTGAATTTCAGAAGGGTATTAGACCCCAGAACACGATTCTTATGGCAACCTAACTGCCCTCCCGTTATCTCTCTCCATAGTTGGTTTGTTGAAAAGGAATGTCATCTTACTAGAGACATGTTATTTGCTCGCAATATACAAGTTCTGTTATCTTGCCCACTTTGCAACAATCAGGTTGAATCCCATGTGCACTTATTCAGAGACGGCTCGTACACTCATAACAAATGGGCAATTCTACTCGGGCTATTGCACATTGCCTTCTTTCTGTTGGGTCTCAAATCTTGGGAGGACCAATCAAAAAGGGGGGAAGCTGCAAATAAGTCTTTCTTTCGCTTGGTGATGATATGGAGATAAAAAATTTGGCATGAGAGAAACTTAAGGGTATTTGATAACAACAGCCGAGCTATTTTGAGCTCGCTTCCGAAGGCACTGCATTTGCTCTTTTGCTTTCTTGATGTGTTTGTCTTGTTTGGTTTACTTTTCTGAGGATGTAATTTTATTTTGATCGTGGTTATGATCTTTTCCCTCCTCCCCCCTCTAGCTTGTATCCATTTCATTGCTCTTGAAATAAATACAAGTTTTCTTTTGCTCTAAAAAAATCTGCATACAAGTTTTCCACTTCGGACGCACGCCGAAATCGTTCACTTCGGACGCGCGCCGGAATTGTCCAATATGAACTCGAACTGTCTCGAAACAGCCCCAAGCGATGGCCCGAGCTGGGACCACTAACATCGCGGAGACTCGGGGATACGGCCCCGATTGGATTACTCCGGATATATGGGACCAGCTCGTGGGAATATGGTCGACAGATCGATGACAGGAGGTTTCTCGGAATGCGGCTAGAAATCGCATGTCGGGGGGAACAGCGCGTCACACCGGCGGTTCTGTTGCATTTGCAGTGCACGCGAACCGTATGGTAAGTATATCTTTTAATTATATATTTTATTTGCTACTATGTGTACTAATTAATGTATTTGTTTTGTAAATGTAGACGACGGTGTTGGATGACGGGAGTATCCAACGACCCTCCCCGATGGCGGTGTTTGAGCGGACTCACCGTCGAGCATATGGGACGGGGGAGTACATCGACAACTGCGCTGCATACATTATGGTAACTATATATTTGTTTAAATTATTCATTATATATTTATAATTTAAGTTTTATGATAAATATTAAACAAAAAATCAAACTCGAGTATGAGACCTACAGCCAGACGGTGGTGCAGCGCGGGGGTACCCCCGAGGACTTTGACGCAGCAACGTGCGTCGAGGCCGCAGGTGGCTGGGACCATGGCCGCGTATATGGCTTTGCAGATAGTGGTCATGCGCGAGCCGTACTAGGGCAACTTGGGGCACCGACCCCTCCGGTCGCTGGTGAGCGACCGTCCACCTCTAGATCCAGTTATGATTATAGTAGCAGAATAAGGACTCTAGAGGACACGATCGTGCGTCAGACTGAGATGATGAAGCGTCAGAGTCAGATGATGGCGGATATACAAGCTATGCTACGCAACATGTCAGGTCATCCCGAAGCAGGCATCTCTTCGGCATCATCTAATCCATCGTACTCGAGTCAGTCCACGCCGGTGTACACTCAAGCACTCCAGACCCCGCCATATGATCCAGGCCATCCTCCATCGTCATCGTGAGATTTTTTTTATATTGACTTTGTTACTGAGATATTGAACTTGTTTAATTTATATTGACTTTGTTACTGAGATATTGATACTTCAATTTTGCATTTGAATTATTTTTATACTATCGTGGATAATTATCAATATAAATATAATTGTTTTGATGTATATCTTGGTGTGTTTGTGATGTGTGAATGAATGTGTGTATGAGTGTATGGGTGTGTGAGTTATGTATCAGATAATGTATCAATGTATCAATGGAAATTTGGAATTTTAAATTTTTTCGTTACCAGGTTCACATCATCAACAACGGCTTTCCCACGGCCATCCGTGGGAAAGCCGTTGCTAAAAGTGTATCGAAAGCCGTTGCTGATGACCTACAGCAACGACTTAGTGACGAGATTTTACTAACGGCGTTGCTACGGACTCAGCGGCCGTTGCTATTAATGTTATCAGCAATGGCTCCGTGTCCGTGGTAAAACCGTTGCTGATAATATTGTTAGCAACGGCCCGAGCGGCCGTTGCTGATCCGTTGCTAAGTTATCAGCAACGCGATTTTCTGCCACGGCTCCGTTGCAACGGCTCGGCCGTTGCTGATGCTCTTCAGCTACGGCTCATGCCGTGATGCCGTTGCTGATGCCCATTTTTCTAGTAGTGATGTGTTAATTCACTCCATAATATTTGCACGAAATTCTATGTATAATTCAGTTATGATTCTAAATAACTAAATATATAATAATATATGTTAATTCACTCCATAACATGTGTTAATCCACTCAAAATAATATGTATAATCATATGATATGAATAACATAATTGTTATATGTTATATTTGAATTTAAATATATATTAGAAATAAATTATTTACATATTTATTTCATTTTGAGTAAAAGAAATTAACTTTTAAATCTAATTTACTATTAAAAAAATCAACAAAGGTTTTACAAAGTGAAATAAAGAAAAAAAATGAAATTCTTTCGATTATCTAATTTATATTGATAAAATAATTATTCAATTTAATCTTAAATAAGTCCAATCTTAATTTTAACCCAGTCAATTATCTAATCAACCTATTTTGATTCAATAAATCAATTAAAAAATCGATCATAAATTTTTAATTTGACAAAAAATAATTAATCTAATTATTCATTTGACAGAAAAAAAATTAAAATATTTGAATCAATTCAGTGGAGGTTTAATTTTTTGTCGTATCTATTTGAATGATCCTAATTAAAATCAATCAATTTTGAGAATATTGCATTGGAATATCACAAATCTAAATATGTTAATAATTAAAATCATTAGATTATTATCAAATGTATATAGAATCAAGCCAATCGTGGATAGCACAGTTAGTGACAACATGTTGAACGTTGTCTAGAGATTTAGGATTCGAACCCTAGTATGATCACCTATTGTGACTTTCCATCTTTGTAAAAAAAATATATATAAAATCAACGAAATAAAAGTGAATTACTAATATGTAAGACATACAAACAAGAAAACTAATCATATTGGGTTATAATTCACTCCTAACATGTATAATTCTCGTATAATTCGATTATGATTTTGACTAATCGAATATATACAATATGTGTTAATTCACTCAAAATAATATATATATAATCATATGATATGAATAACATAATTGTTATATGTTATATTTGGATTTAAATATATATTAGAAATAAATTATTTACATATTTATTTCATTTTGAATAAAAAAGTTAACTTTTAAATCTAACCAATGCAAAATATTTTAACCAAGTAAATTACCTAATCAGTCTATTTTGATTCAATGAATCAATTAAAAAATCAATAATAAATTCTTAGTTTGACAAAAATCAATTAATTTAATTATTCATTTGATTAAAACAATAAAAACTAAAATATTTGAATCAATTCAATGGAGGTTTGGTTTTTTTATCGGATCTATTTGAATGATCCTAACTAAAATCAACTAATTTTGAGAATATTGCATTGAAATATCACAAATCTAAATATGTTAAAAATTAAAATCATTAGATTATTATCAAATATATATATATAATCAACGAAATAAAAGTGAATTACTAACATGTAAGACAAACAAAAGAAAACTAATCATGTTTGGTTATAATTCACTCCTAACATGTATAATTCTCGTATAGTTCGATTATGATTATGAATAATCAAATATGTATAATATGTGTTAATTCACTCGAAATAATATATATAATCATATAATATGAATACCATAATTGTTATATGTTATATTTGGATTTAAATATATATTAAAAATAAATTATTTACATATTTATTTCATTTTGAGTAGAAGAAGTTGACTTTTAAATCTAACTCACTATTAAAAAAATCAACAAAGGTTCTGAAAAGTGAAATAAAGAAAAAATTTGAAATTCTTTTGATTATCTAATTTATATTGATAAAATAATTATTCAATTTAATCTTAAACATGTTTAGTCTTAATTTTAACCAAGTCAATTACCTAAATGAGCCTATTTTGATTAAATGAATCAATTAAAATATCAATCATAGATTCATAATTTGAACAAAAATCTATTAATTTAATTAGTCCTTTGACAAAAAAACAAAAACTAAAATATTTGAATCAATTAAGTGGAGATTTAGTTTTTTATCAAATCTATTTGAATTATCCTAATTAAAATCAATCAATTTTAAAAATATTGCATTGAAATATTTATCATATTTGGTTATAATTCACTCATAACGTGTATAATCCTTCTGAATAATCGAATATGTATAATATGTGTTAATTCACTCCAAACTATGTGTTAATTCATTCAAAATAATATGTACAATCATAGGATATGAATAACATAATTGTTATATATTATATTTGGATTTAAATATATATTATAAATAAATTATTTACATATTTATTTCATTTTGAGTAAAATAAGTTAACTTTTAAATCTAACATACTAATAAAAATACCAACAAAGGTTTTGCAAAGTAAAAAAAAAATTGTGAACCCACTTGTGCTCAAGTGATAGTAGCATTTGACTATGTTACCTAGGCCTTTGGTTCAATTCCTAGTTGTAGCAATTTGTGTATTTTTTTTACGTCTTTGTGCATTTTGTAATACGCTTTGTGCGTATATTATCGTGTTTACGCTTTGTAATGACTGTGTTATAAAGTCATTGTTTTATATAAAAAATAAAGAAAAAAATTGAAATTCTTTTGATTATCTAATTTATATTGATAAAATAATTATTCAATTTAATCTTAAACAAGTTCAGTCTTAATTTTAACCAAGTCAATTACCTCATCAGTCTATTTTGATTCAATGAATCAATTAAAAAATCAATAACAAATTCTTAGTTTGACAAAAATCAATTCATTTAATTAGTCATTTGACAAAAACAAAAACAAAAACATTTTAATCATTTTAGTAGAAGTTTGGTTTTTTTATCGGATCCATTGGAATGATCCTAATTAAAATCAACCAATTTTGAGAATATTGCATTGGAATATCATAAATCTGAATATGTTAAGAATTAAAATCATTAGATTATTATCAAAATAGGGTTAATTAATGAATATATCACGAATTTTATTGAAATTCTCAAATTTATCATGATTTTTTATTTTGTTTCAAATGCAGGTTTCAACTCTCGATTCGTTTCAATTTTAGCACACTATCAAACTCTGATTAAGTTTCCCATTAAACTACTGACCTAGCAGCGATGACATGTCTTAATAAGTCCAGTTAGTCATTAAATTAATATAAAAAAATTAAATAAAAAAAATACTGACTGTACTTACTAATACACGTCAGTTATTTAATTTTTTATATTAATTTAATGGTTGAATGGACTTATTAAGACACGTCATTGTTGCTAGACCAGTAGTTTAATTAACGAAAAACTTAACCAGAGTCTGACGGTGTGCTACAATTGAAACGAATTGAGAGTTAAAGCATGCATTTGAAACAAATGAAAAGTTGTGATATATTTGAGAATTTCAATAAAAATCGTGATATATTCATTAATTAACCCTATCAAATATATATAGAATCAACAAAATAAAAGTGAATTACTAATACGTAAGACAAAAAAACAAAAAAACTAACCATGTTTGGTTATAATTCACTCCTAACCTGTATAATTCTCGTATAATTCGATTATGATTCAGAATAATCGAATATGTATAATATGTGCTAATTCACTCCATAACATGTGTTAATTTAGCCAACTGTGACTAGCACAGTTGGTGGCAACATCTTATAAGTTGCTTAGAGATCTGGGGTTCGAACTCCAGCATGGTCCCCTTTATGTGGTTTGTAATATCCTTCCGTGTGTGAAAGTGATCTTGGATGTTTATCCAGTTATGTACTTGATTATATTCTTAATTCTCATTCTAGATATGAACTCGCTATCTTTGACCAAAAAAAAACATGTGCTAATTCACTCAAAATAATATGTATAATCATATATGATATGAATAACATAATTGTTATATGTTATATTTGGATTTAAATATAACATATTTAAATTTTGCAAAATTTAAATATGTATAATCATAGGATACAATTTTGTATGTCGCCAACGAGATTGTCGTCGCCTACGACGTGTCTTAGTAATGCCTATGCCATATGTCACGACCAATATATATACTTTATCAAAATATGGACAAGAGGCCTCCATATGTGCGTATTGACATGTATTTTGTTGTTGCAACTTTTTTTAAAGAGTGCGATATTCTAACTTGATGTGATCTTGTTTCTTGCGGTAATAACAAGTGATGTTTGATTTGTTACCTCCTTATGTTTCCTTAGAGTAGAGATTTTCTTATTTTCCCCACTAGAGGAATTCAATATAAGATGTGTGTCCATTAGTTTCTTAGACACAAGAGTAGTGATCACTTGTTCTGGAATAATAGTAGTTTTGCCAAAAAGCATAGTTTCACAAGAATTTTTAAGAGAAGAAGGAAGTGAACACAAAAGGAATAAAGTCTTACATTCCTCTTCGATTTTGATACTCATATTCTCTAAGTCCATGATGATTTATTTGAAATGTATTGATGTGTTCTTTGACCGAAGTGACTTCTGCCATATGAAGGTAATAGAGTGTAATATCCGCTAAAGTTTAATAAATATTTTGCGTGTATTGGTTTCAGTGGGATGATCGTGACGTGCAACGACGCGTGAGGAGTTGATCAGTAGCGCACGGCTTGAGGTGAGACCCTTGCACTTTGGAAATCTCCTTAGCTACGAGTAAATTTATGTGTTAAGCTTGAGTTGGGTTTGAGCCGAGTCCAAGGGTGCGATCTTAGCTCGAATCAGATCCGTTTTGAGCGAGCTGGGTCGACTTAAGTGGAGAGGGGCAAAATAGTAATTTGGTGATATATATATATATATATATATATATATATACCCAAGGGTTGCCTACTTGGGACTGTACGGCTCTAAGGAGGAGCCCTCGAGCCGCACACATCCTTAGGTCGCAAGTAGAGGAGCGCTCGGGTGGAGATTTCAGCCGGGAATCAAAGCTTCGCCGGAATTGATTCGTCGCGAGGCTTCATCGCCACCTTCTCTTCCCTTGAACCCAGTTGTAGGTGAGTGGATCTTCCCAAAAAAAAAACCCTAGAGTTGATGATAAGGGGTTGTTGAACCATATTTATGAATTTGGGGCCGAGTTCGTATGCTTTCTTGCGAGTTGATTGTTCTTTATGTTTGTATGCATCGATCGTTGTTTGTAGGGCGCCCCTTGAGGTTTGGAAGGGGGCGGCAACCCTAGGGCATGCCCCCAAACCTTAGAGAGGGCTGACCCTAGTAGGGGAACTCAATGTTGATTAGAGGTGGCAATGGGTCAGGTCCACCCATGGGCGCCACGGGCCTAGCCCGATTCTTGGCCACGCCTAACCCAGCTTGAAGAATTTCCGGCCGAGTCGAGTATGGCCCATTTTGGCTGGGGGGGGGGGGGAGGGGAGGGCTGGGCTCGCCCCCTTGGGCACGTGGGTCGTGCTAGACCTGACACACGTGTCAAGCCCGAAACGGCACGAGCCTGGCTAGGCCCTGTGCTAGCAGGCTAGGCCTGGTCTATGACAGCCTGATAGGTTGGCAAGCTTTGCATTACTTACTTTACTCGGTAATGATGAATAAAAATAGGTAATGAGTTATAGTGTACTGGTAAGTTCACCACAATTAATGGTAAAGGTTAGCAGTTTGAATCTCATCGCTAATCATATGATAATAATTTTTGATCTTTCGAGCCAGCCTGAGCCCGAAGGGGCAAACTCAGGCCCGAGCTAGGCCTCCTCTTTGAGATGTCGGGCCATCACGGCCCGAGTATTGGCCGGGCTGTGCCTGCCCGGGCCCGGGCCACCCCAAGTAGGGGTGAGCAAAACCCAAATCGACCTTTAAAATCCAAAAAAATTGACCCAAAAATTCAATTTGGTTCGGGTTATTTGGGTATAACGGGTTGGGTTGAATTTTTTAAAATTTCACATGCTTTTTCGGATCGGATCGGGTTCGGGTGAAAACCTTGTTTAACCAGACCCGACCCTCGACGGCCGACGCCTACAAAACTCCTCTCCGCGGCGACATCTTCCTCGTGTCCGGCGTCCTCCTTGTTAATGAAATGACCACACTAGAGGGGGGATAAATAGTATGTTAACTAATTTTATCGCATAATTTCGGTTTTAAATTTTTCTTAAACTACTTAGGCAATTTACAATACAATGACTAAATGCGGAAGCGAGTAATTAAAATAAAATAATGCGATACACAAAGAGAACAATGCTAACACAATTATTTATAGTGGTTCGGCCTCAATGCTTACTCCACTACCTAAGCACCCCACTTAGGATTTCCAAACTAAGTTTTACTAGATTAATCTTATTTTTCTCACAACAAGGACTTTGACCCGAAGAGTCTCACTCTCAACCTAAGACACTTTCACACCCGGAAGTCTCTGCCTTCTTACCGAGAGCACTCTTCCACCTCAACCCTAAGAGACAACTCAACTAATCATAGTAAACTATGTTTACACCGGTGGATTTAAACCTCAAACACCAAAGCTACCACCCAATTTCAAGACCCACACTCTAGGTCTTACACAAACTCAAATACAAAGAAATAAACAAGAAAATACAATACTAAATGGAGCAATAAATCAAACAATAAAATATTTAGCTCCAAAATAAGATTCTTAGCTTCCTCTTGATGCCTTTGATGGTTAATCAATGAAGGAATGAAGGCAAGATCAATGTTTTTGGCTCAAGCTAGGGTTTTCATAAGTTTGACTCAATGAAGACTTAAAATTGATCAAAAGATGACTCAAGGAGGTTAGAGGTGATCAACATCATGAAGGAAAGCTCTCATGGCTTCCTATTTATAAGCCATGAAGAGAAGAGAGAGCACTCTCTTCTCAACGAGCAATTTTTTGCCTGTTACAGCCCGCCGATCGCTTGTCCGGATGATCGTTAGTCGACCGACCAAGTGACCGCCCGAGCGACCGAAGCATTCTGCCCATTCCGGGCAACGTTCGATCGATCAAAATATCGTCGGTCGATCGAACCTGGGTAGGGCAGTTTGGTTAGGCTGGATTTTCTGCTCGTTTGGGTTTCGTCTTTGCTAAGTCTACTTATATAACGTTTACTAACTTTAAGTTAATAACTTTAAAACATAAATGTTATATAAGGATTATCCCTCATTTGGATTCAATAAAAATATCTAAAAAATCAAAATCTTAAAGAATCAAAATCTAGTTTTTGGGGTCTAGTACAAATTTCTGAAAAATAGGAAATTTTTAATCTCCTAGGTCAAATATGGGTATGCTAAAGGCTTCCAAAAATTCCTTTAAAATACTTCGTTATCTAGTTTTTACCCAAGGAACAATTACCGTCATTTTTTGTGTCAAAAAAATATCTAGGTCATATAACCCTTCAAGGAGCTCCCTAGGCTTAGTGAATTTCAGGGCGATTTCTGGGTTTTCATGTTTTGTGGTTCGGACTTGGTTTTTGGGTTCTTTGCATCATAAAGAGGATTACATCACATTTTTAGACACTTGAAGAATCCCGAGCGACGATGAGCGTCCTTGCCGATTTCTTCAATTTTTCCAATCGGGGACGTCGAGCACTAACCGACTTGGAACCTGAAAGATTTGTCAATGAAACATTAGTTTCATGTTTGTTATCATCAAAACCGAGATTAAAACTAAGGTTGAAAACCTTAAGCCAACACTCCTCGCATCCGATGACTTCCTCGCGTCCGACATCTCGCGACATTCCTCCTCGATACCTCGACATTCCTCCTCGCGGACCTCGCCTCCTCGCCTCCTCCTCTCTGCAGTCCGCACAGTGTGCGACATTCTTCCTCGCCAATTGCCTCCTCCGCTCTGGTGGCGCTGCCTGAGGCCCCGAGCTCCACGAGACGCCTCAGTCCTCACAGTCCGCCCGACTCCCGTTGTGCCCGACGATCCTCCCCCTCTATAGGTAATATATTTGTTGATTAATTGTTGATTAAGTTGATAATGTTATTAATAAGCTGAGATTTTTAATTAGGATATTGAATTATTGATAAGTTGAGATTGAACTTGAATTATTGATAAGATGATATTTTTAATTAGGATATGTGGTTGATACTTGATATTGAATTATTACCAAGCTGAGATTTTTAATTAGGATAGTTATTGTTATTAATAAGGATAGCTTAAGTTATTAATTTTATATAAGTATAGATTAAGGATATATTGTTATTTACTCATTTATATAAGTTGGTGATTAATTGTTTGGTGATTAAGTTGATGTCTTTGTGGTTGATACTTGATGTGGCTATTGGTGAGATTCTAATGTTGTATGTTGGATTGGTTTTATTTTGGATTGGTACATTGATTGTTGAATTATGTGGTAATTTTAATTTTAGTTACGTGGAAATTGTATGTTGGTTTGGTTTAATTTTGGATTGATATTTTATTTTCAGGTTAATCGAGTAATTCGGGTCGGAGCCCGATTTTTTTGGGTTAATCGAGTCAGACCCCGATTTATATTTCGAGTAGGGTCAGGTTGAGAAAACCCCTGAAATTTTGGGTTTGGATTAATCGGGTCGGGTCGAGTTTTGACCCGACCCGATCGATGCTCACCCCTACTCTCTTCGCAATCTTTGTCTTGAAATTGAACTCCTCTGTCGTATGCCGAAACTTGGGAATGAGCACTCCTTAAAAAAGTGATAGCGGCACTCTTAATTTTCTCGACATCTAGTCTCTCATTATTTCCTCTATTTGTTCTCTTCTCTTGTATTCCACAAGGAGATTGCCGGTACTTATAAGAGAGTCGAAATATCCCGATTGCTCGAAAAACTAGGTTTCTGCACGTGGAGAGAATGCTCGAAAATCTAGGATAGAAAAGTTAATTTTGACCAAGAATCTATATCAAAATAAAATTTTAAATCTCCGCTGAAATTAAGGCCAAAATTGAATAATCTTGCGCACGTTGCCACTGAGGTCTCAATTTTGACTTAGCCAAAATTGAATGAATCTTGCACATGTTGAGCATGTGCATCAAGTGCAGCGTCCACACGGGCGTGCCAGCCATGCGGGTCCTCGTGCCCGCCAGCCCTGGCACTGTAGACTCAGCCTGCTCTCTTTACCTAGACTTGGCAAGTTCAGCCCGCTAGCTCTGGTGCAGCAGGCTCGGCCCTGCTCGCTAGGCCCAAAGGAGCAGGCTTCAACCCGCATGCAAACCTAGTTTTTCATGAAGATCTTATTTGTCTAGCAATCATATTCGACTTCAATAGCCCATTGAGACAAAGAAGGCTTGGACATGCATAGTAGGCTGAATTGGTTCAGCCCAACAACATAAGTTTGGTTCAACTATAACTTGATCAAATGAACTTCAATTTGGGTTCAATCAGATTCATTGGATTCAGTTTGTACCATATTCGAATCTAGACTGAACTAGAACTATTGGGTTCAGTCAGATTAGACCCACCAGCGCCCCACAACTCACCTCGAGCCGAACCAAACGACCCCGCCCAGGGGGCTTTATCCGGCTGTATCCCCGGATCAGACTCGAGCCAGATGGCTCCACCCTTGGACCCCAACACATACCATATGATCATAGGACGGTCGTCCTTGAACAATCTGGGAGTTATCGTATCCACTCCTTACTTGGTGTTAAAGTTCCTTGTCTCGGAAATGGAAGTAGGTGTGCTGCATTTTGAGCCTGCCATCTCCGGGATCGACCTCGACCTATTTTGAACAACACCCCTGCAAGATTTCTGGGCGGCGTCATCACCCCCACCTGTAGGGGTGAGCATCGGTCTGGTCGAGTCAAAACCCAACCCGTCCCGAATAATCCGAACCTGAATAAGGAAGCTCCTACGCCATCCGATCCTACCAGAATAAGATTTTGGGGTCTGACCCGATTAATCCGAATTATAAAATCAAGCCCCAACCCGAATAATCCGAATTTCCTTTTTTTAAAAATAAATAAATCAAAACTCATAATAATAAAAGACAAAAAAATCGATTGTGAAGATGGTGAAAAACAAGGTGAAAAGTGGTTTTTAAAATATAACCTAATAGGAGTTGAACTTGACCACTCAAGTTTTATATCTAACCTTCTAACCACTCAGACAACATCACTTTTTGTACCTATGTTATACATAAATATGTATTTAACTATATTTCGGGCCGGGTCGGGTATATCAAGGTTTTCACCCGACCCAACTTACCCCGAATAAGGAGTATAAAATCTATAAAATTCAAACCCGACCCGACTCGACTTACCCGAAAAATCCGACCCGAATTAAATTTTCAGATTGATTTTTTCGGATTATTCAGGTCAGTTCGGGTTTTGCTCACCCCCATCCACTTACAATAAATACAAACACGACATTTCTTAGATAGTCTAAGTTCTAATTTTATTACCATCATATTGGAGTTTCACTGACTTGAGCGTCAGAGTGTCTTTTACATGTCCCTCGCCGACATTGAACCTAACTAAAAAATACATCGAATCAAACCAGATTACTCCGATCATCAGACAGAAACAAAATCAAAACCCAACAACCCAACCCACGCGCCCACCCTCCATAACTCCCAAGAAAAACCTTTCCATCCAAGTTTGGCACCCTATTATAATCGAACCTCTCCAGTTGATGTCTTGCTAGGCGGAGGTTACCATGAACGCCCCCAACTTAAGAAGATTGAGGCTGAACAAATAAAGTGGGTCATTGACCATTAGTGGCGTTGCTACAAGTGTATCATCTCTCTTCCACCTCTCCTGCACTTCATATATATCAATTCTCTTGTCTTCCGCCTTTCTGCCGACTACATGACTCTGGTGCACCCGTTTGCCATCCATAAATGGTGGTGAAACATGTGGATTATATATCTCCCCACCACCTTTGTGCGCACTTCTTCACTACTGTACTGTCTCCAACCCTGGTCAGTGAACATGTTTATCTCCAATTCTCCACTATACTTCTCCTACCTCACGCTGCTACTCCAATACCCAATATATTCTATCTATCTCAACTATGCCATGCTCACCAATCACCATGGCGATGGTGGCCATAGAAAGGTAGAGAGAGACATTAGTCAAAACTGGATCACAACACTTCTGTATCTTCATCACCCCTAAGGCCCTAACTGGTGGAGAAGTGATAGCGCACCTTACCAGTGGAAGGAGCACCGGAAGGCACCAACTTATCCCGAAAGACCTTCCACTGCCTTCTCACTCTATATATCCAAAGATGCAACGTTGGAGGAGTTGAGCTGTGACAGGACAAATAGAATGAGGCGCTCTGTGGTCATCGGCGTCTTCTTCTATCTCTGGTCTTCTGTGTTGCAGGGCAAAGTGTGGCCGCAGGAAGAAAAGAGGGAGGTGTACGTGGTGTACATGGGCGCAGCGCCAGATGATTCCTCCAAGGATTTGTTGAGAGAAAGCCACCTTCAGCTTCTATCCTCTGTGTTGACAAGGTTGTTAATTAAATGCTACATATCATGGATACATATATCAATGCATTATTTCCATTTCTGATTTCTAGCTGTGACCATCTGAAAATGAATCAGGGAACAACAGGTTGAAAAGAACCTGATAAGAACCTACAAGCATGGATTCTCCGGTTTCACAGCGAGGTTGTCAAAGGAAGAGGCTCTTGCCATTAGCAAAAAAGCAGGGGTTGTTTCGGTGTTCGTCGATCCGATATACCAACTCCACACCACAAGATCATGGGACTTCTTGCAGCGAACATCCCTGGAGACCGACTCAAATCCTGATGATGGCCGGGAAGACACAGCAGCTTCGCGTCAAACCTACGATACCATCATTGGACTTTTGGACACAGGCAAACTCTAAAACACCAAACGCATCTTTGTAGTACTTTTCCCGCAATATTGTGCTGAAGCAACAATTTTGCTTCTTTATATCAATTCAAGGCATTTGGCCGGAATCCCTAAGCTTCAAAGACGACGGCATGACTGATGTTCCAAAACGATGGAAGGGAGTTTGCATGGAGGGATCTAACTTCACCTCCTCCAATTGCAACAAGTGAGTTTTTGGTAGTTATGTTAGTTAACATCGTTCCCTGTCTTTAAACTTGTCATCATCTGCATCTATCAACAGGAAGCTAATTGGAGCAAGATACTATTCATCGGATAGCGACTCGGCCATGCCTCCAGAACAAATCAATGGCATCTCCGCCCGAGATACCTACGGCCACGGAACTCACACAGCGTCCACCGCAGCTGGGAACTCAGTCATGGATGCCTCCTACTATGGCCTTGCAGCAGGGACAGCCAAGGGTGGTTCGACATCGTCCAGGATAGCGATGTATCGCGTGTGCTTCGACGACGTCGGCTGCCCTGGTTCTGCAATTTTATCCGGGTTCGACGACGCCATCGCCGACGGCGTCGACATGATATCGGTTTCACTCGGAGCCCCCGCGTACTATCAACCGGACTTCGAGAAAGACCCGATCGCCATTGGAGCATTTCATGCTGTGGCAAAGGGGGTCACGGTGGTGTGCTCTGCGGGGAACGACGGGCCCTCTTCTTCCTCGGTTGTGAATGCCGCTCCATGGATTTTGACCGTCGCTGCGACGACCATCGATCGATTCTTCGAGTCCGATGTCATTTTGGGTGATAACAAAGCAATTAAAGTAAGCACAGCTTTTTTTTGTATTGATCTCAGTCAATTAATTGTTGCTCGAGACTTACCTAAAGCTTCAATGTTTCAGGGGGATGGTATAAACTTCTCTAGTTTAAAGAAGTCCCCGGTTTATCCATTGATCTACGGTGAAACAGCAAGGTCTAATTCAAGTTCCAGCGATAGATCAGCGAGGTAATTGATTAGATAAAAACATATCAACTTTCTAGTGATGCATGAATGCCAATTAAGAGGGATTTGTTGATGTCCTTTGCTTGTGGCTTATCGTCTTAATTAATCCAGTCACTGCGACGTGGGTACATTGGATTCAAAGAAGATCCAAGGCAAGATAGTTCTTTGCAAGCACTTGAAGAATGACACATCGGAGACTTCCAAGCTAGAAGAATTAAAAGGCTCCGAAGCTGTTGGTGCAATCTTGATTGATGACTTGGAAAAAGATGTGGCCAATACTTACATCTCCTTCCCAGCTACCAAGATCTCCTCACAAGAAGCTGCTGAGATCCTCAGCTACATAAACTCAACAAAGTAAAACAAGCATAACATAACGATTAATGTACACATTTGCATCATTTATGACTCAAAACTAACTCCATTTGATGATTTCTTCTAAGAAATCCAGTTGCCACAATACTACCAACAGTCACAGTGACAAAGTACAGGCCGGCACCCTCGGTGGCCTATTTCTCCTCCAGAGGTCCTTCTTCTCAGACAAGTAGTATTCTGAAGGCAAGCATGTGTTTCTGCTTCTCTATTATTGCAGGCTCTTTGTTTCTTTGAATTGGAGAGAACTGGTTGAGAGAATTAATATCCATGTCAACATTGATACAGCCTGATATTGCTGCTCCTGGAGTTAACATTCTCGCGTCCTGGATTCCAAGGAGTGGCTCATCATATGTTCCTCCGGGTCAAAAGCCTTCTGCTTTCAACCTTGTCTCAGGAACTTCCATGGCTTGTCCTCATGTCGCCGGCGTCGCCGCTATCGTCAAAGCTTGGAATCCAAGTTGGAGCCCGGCCGCTATCCGATCCGCCATCATGACCACTGGTCTGCTAACAATTTCAATTGTCTCATTTCCCTAAAAAATAATGATCTATTAACTTAATTGGATTTCATTTGGCTTCACGAATAGCAACTCAAGTAAACAATGAGAAGGCTCCACTGACAACTGATTCTGGATCAACTGCTACTCCCTACGACATTGGAGCAGGAGAAGTAAGCCCAACAGCTGCACTGCAACCAGGCCTGGTGTATGAAACAGAACCTGGAGATTACTTGCAGTTTTTATGCAACTACGGCTATTCATCCTCAAAAATTAGTCTCATTACGACGATCCCGGAGGGGTTCGAATGCCCAAAAAATTCGAGCAATGAGTTCATATCTGACCTAAACTATCCATCAATTGCCGTCTCAAGTTTCAGCGGGAAGGAGAGCAAGACCGTGAACCGGATCGCTACAAATGTCGGATCCGAAGAAGACGTTACTTACATTGTGAGTGTCAACGCTCCATCTGAGTTAGATGTGAAGGTGACGCCAAACAAGCTTCATTTCACCAAGAACATGAAGAAACTTTGTTACCAAGTCATCTTCTCTGCTACAAATTCTTCAGTGAAGGGTGATGTGTTTGGATCAATCACTTGGTCAGATGGGGTACACAGAGTTAGAAGCCCATTTGTAGTGACCACATGATATTTTCTTGCGTTGTAATGTTATCAACTAAGTACTATTAGGTTCCACTATTTATCAAATTTTGGAGCATTATCCAATAGACTTCAGCATAGGAAGATCAACCATTAATAATCGGTTTACCCAGAAAATTAAAAATAATGATGATAAATTTCAATTAAAATCATTATAGTGTAAACATTGTATTACAATTGGCCATTTGGCCGATGAATTCTTGGTCTTCAAAATTCAGTTTTGACTGGGCTAGCAGTCTTATTTGACAATTGGAAGTACCAAATTAATTAGGCTAACACCCCCCAAGTAATAACAAAAATAAATAGAAAAAAAAAACACATGTAACAGCAAGATGAATGTGACTTCTTAATTTTACTTCCTTTCAGATCAAGAATTTTTGGTACTTCTTTAGAATGTTGTCAACTATAACTCTGTAAGCTTTTTCTGTGGGGTGATAGCTGTCCCAAAACACATACTCAGTAACATCACTGCAAGTAGTTGCTGTCTTGCTGTTGCACAAGAGGGTGGCCTCTATTTCTCCTGTTCCACAGCATCCCTTTGCGGACTCCTTGAATCCTATAAGAGCAGAGAAAGATAAGAGTTCTTCTTACATTACCTAATTGTCTGCAAGAACATTTGCAGCAAATAACCTACTTGCAATCATTTGGTTTGTTTATAGTTGCTTACCGTAGTAGGAAGGTCTTTGAACAAGATCAAGAATGACGGAGTATATGTCGATATAGACAATCTTCGATCCAGCAAATTCTGCTGCAAGACTCTGCACTACTTTTTGGATCTTGGAGTTGAACAATTGTGCTGCTTGGTTCCTAGATGCTTCGCATTGCCGTAATATGCCCCCTCCAAGAGTTCTTTGTGATGGCACACATCCAATAGGTGGAAGACCCACAAATCCTATCTTCCTCGCCCCCATTCCTACTAATTCCTGAATTAATTGAGTATGTAAGATCAGATAATCATGTGAAAACTAGTTAACATATATATAATATATATGTGCATATATTGCAGGCACACCTTGGCAAAGTCTCGAGCTGAAGAGATTAACAAGTTGACGTAGGAAGGGATGTCATAGTTTTTCCTGAAAGGGGTGGTGAAGTAAGTATTTGCGACGTCGTCGGTTCCGGCGCAAACAACGAAGAGGGCTTGGGATATGATTTCTGCACCTCTCTCTGCGCCTGCGATAGCAAAGAGCCTTTCCTTGTACTCTGTGAAGAGTTTGAGCTGGTCTTTCATGGATATCACATTCTGCAATTAATTAGTTAATGTATAATTACAATTAGTATATATCCACTAATAATACTTGCATGGAAGTTATTTAATTACTATATGCACCAGCAGTTTGGAGGTGAGAGGATCATATCCAGTTGCACCAGAGGCAAAGCTGACGCCAGTAAGAATGTCTTCAGGTGAGAGATCCACACCAAGGTAAGGAGGAATTAATTCCTTCACGCCCAACCCTTGGGCTGCATATATGCATGTTAATTATACAAGTGAGATTTGTTAATTTTGAAGTAGAAATGAGCCTAAACATAATCAACTTAACAGATGCTAATATACAAAAATAATAGCCAACTGTAACCAGCACAGTTGATGACAACCTCTTATAAGTTGCCTAGAGGTCTGTGATTCGAATCTCAGTTAGGTTTCCTTGTATGAATTTTCCGCCTTGCGTGGAACTTGTTTTCTTTGAGAAAAAAAAAATACAAAAATAATAAAGATATATAATTAAAATACACAGATACCTAACAAATCCGTGGGAATCAATCCATTGGAGAACCTTCCCGTGGGTCCATCGACGAAATCCTGGCCATAGGGAGGGAAGTTGCACTTGGCGACGGTGAGGAGCGCATCGTTGTTCCCCGGGTCGACGATAGAGTCGCCGAAGGCGATGATCGCCGGCACCAGCGGCGCCGCCAACACCGTCCGATTCGGAGCTCTAACCCACAGCTAGCAGCTGCAGAAGCAGGCCAAGTAGAGTAAAGTAGGGTATTCTAATCATAAACTCCATTTCACGTACCAAATTCTGGATTTCTTCTACTTAATTAGATAGAGGTAGTAGTCTTCTGCATTCCTGCATGCACACATTGGAGAGAGAAGCCAATAGCTTGCTTCTTATATATAGTAGCATTGTGATTTGAGCTGCTTAATTATGTTTCAGAGCAGTCAACTAACAACAGCATACGTTTATTAAACTTGGAATTGAATTGGTGGTGCAACGAAGAGGTACAGCTCGTTGAGTTCAAAGCAGATTACATTAAATATTAATTCTATGAGTGTGTCAGCCAGTACTTGACAATTAAATATTCCAATATCTTCTTAAAAAAATGACATTGATCATGGCATGAATGCATGCGATTTTGGTGCAGAAGCATTAAATGAGGAATTTATTTGATTTCTAATTAATTGGAAGAGAGATGGATAGACGGCACATGAACTAATTATTTTTTTAAAAGTGAAAGATGGTACAGGAATTGGTTGAGGGAAATTAATCAAATTATGAAGGTCGTGGTGCTCGTGGAGAATAAATAAAAATCTGCGGTTTTGGTTTAATTATGTGATATATATCTCATATATGTGATCCCACTATTTTTGGTTTAATTATGATGAATGATGAACCTAGAAATTACAACTTAGGGAAAATATATGGAGAACCATACAGATATATATTCTCTAATATTTAAAAATTAATTTAATATGACATATGTCCTTTCAAATGTATAAGAGCATTTTTCCAAAACTTCATAAATGTTTAAAATCGGAATAAAAAAGTAAAGATTTTGATTTTACTGTCATCCTTTTAGTCAAAGTCTTTAGAACGCTTATAGACTTTTGATCAAAAAGTCTTTAATACTAAATTTTTTTATTAATTTTTGTTAAAATTTTTAAAATATATTTTTTTATAACCTAAATTTTTTATTAAAATACTCACTCATGAGTCATGAAGTTTTGAGACTTTCAAAAACCTTCGGCAAAAGCCTTTAATTATTATTATTGTTGGTAAAAATTATTATTATTATTATGAATTATTTAATTTTTAACAACCCATTTCATTTAATTTAGTAGTAGATTTACTAAAAATCTTAATTGATTCTCATTCGTTTAAGTAGATGGGATACAAAGAAAGGAAAATAGAAAAGGGTGAGTACGACAGAGAAGTATCTGGCAAGGAAGGTAACATGCATGGCCGAGTAAATTTAAATAATAAACCTAACAATTAGAATGAACTATTTATATTTTGAGAAAAATATAAAAAAAAATCGTCGCCTGAGAGATTCGAACTCTCGCGGGGAAACCCCATGTACTTAGCAGGCACACGCCTTAACCACTCGGCCAAAGCGACAGCTGATGACTTAAGTGTAATTTATTCTAACACAAATGTACAAATAAATTTTAAATAATACCTAACAATTAGAATGAATTATTTATTCGTATTTCGAGAAAAATAAAAAAACCCGTCGCCTGAGAGATTCGAACTCTCGCGGGGAAACCCCATGTACTTAGCAGGCACACGCCTTAACCACTCGGCCAAAGCGACAGTTAATGGCTTGGCGATATTAACAAATAATTAGAATAATTATTCTTGCAAACATAATGTCATATACATGTCGCATATGCACTATTTATCATCGATCTCGGTACTAATTTAACGATGGTTTTTATTTCAAGAGTGGCATGACCTAGTCATTTCCCAGCAATCCGAAAAGGCAACAGTCGATACTTCAACGTGGCTTGTCCTTGGCATTTTCATAACAAAATTAAAAAAATACAATTTTTTGAAGAGTTTGGAATATAAAATGAGTTCGTTCATTTTCTCCGAGCAACTTATTAAATTAGAACTAATACATTGCTATCACAAGTTGTATTCTGTTGGACCGACAAAATGTCAAAATCCAGGAAGTGGAAGATGATGCTGCAAGTGGATTGGAACTTTGAAGTCAACCCATACAGTTTTACAGATATGAGTGGTTGGATTTAATGAGTCGAATTGGCATTCCAGGTAGTCCAACAATTAATTTCTCAGTTGGGCGGATTGTAATTCATGACCAGATAAGTATATTCTAGACATTAAGGCATTGTTTGAACAAGATAAAATATGATTTAATAATGTATGATATAATATAATATTATATGATATGATATTATAAAAATTATTATCTTATTTGAAAGGATGATATGATATGATATGGTTAAATGATAGTAATTATGACGGAGAACGATATTTTAACTAAGTTGATCAAGAATGATAAATAAAAGTCTAATCTGATATGGATATATAAATGTTTTAAGAGAAATTATAAATTTTAATTGATGATATTTTAAAAATAAAAATCTATGATTTAAAAATTTGGTCAAAATTTATGATTTTCAAATCATGAAATTATTATACTATATCATGATCACTTATTAGAAATCTTTTTAAATATAAAATTAAATTATATTATATCATGATAAATTATACTATATCATGAAACAAATAAACAAATAATGCCCGGAAGAATACCTTCTATCATATCAGACATAAAAAGTATATTATTTTGTTCGATTTGCATTTCGAACCTTTGAGGTGAGCAAGGACCAGAGATTTTCCCTGCTTAATTTAAATAAAATCATATTCTTAATTTGTTGATGCAATTAAACATATTGTTTTAATAGGTTAACTATTTGATTTGACTTCTCAATATGTTAATTACTATATTTGCTATTAAACTATTGAGCAGGAGTGATTTGCATGCACGAGGAAGATGTGCAGCATCATAAGCCGGGGATTAATTAGGCCGGGCAAATCGTGCCGGGCCGGATCGGCACGAAATTTTTTTTGGGTCGGCCTAGCCCGGCCCGATAACAATTCGGGCCAGAAGTTGCCGGCTCGGCCCGGCATGAAAAAATAGCATGCCGGGCCAGCACGGCTCGTTACCCCGAAAATTTAATTGAGTTTTATTAGAGTTGTAATTTTGAATAGATAACTTAATGGGTATTATTAACGAGTTTTATTAACGGCCCGATAGCACTAGGCCCGGCCCGGCCCGATAAGTGTTCGGGCCATATCGGGCCAGCCCGAAATCTGCCCGAACCCGATTTTATCGGGTCAGGTCGGGCCGGGTCGGGCTATCGGGCCGGGCCAATAATTGCCAGGTCTAGGATTAATGCATTGGTTGATATCCGAGCGCTCCCATATGCGTAAGAAAACTTAGTGATTATCCACGTGAGCACGATGAAGAGCGAATTTATCTAATTAAAAATCATAGAAAAATATTAATTTTTTGCAACAAAATTGATTGTTCATATTTATCATTTTTCATATTTTATTTCGATTGTCTTAATTCATTATTTGTAGTTTCATTTTATCTCAGCTTCTTTGCTATATACTATGATTCGTATCCACCACTAGAGATAGGCTTCAACAAAAGGCCCAAGGGCCAAGGCCTGTAATTTAGTTGGATTTGGTTCTCACCGCCGCTCTCCCCCCTCTTTTCTCCAGCTCTTTCTTCCTCCGCCATGCCTGTTCTCGGTTTAGTTGCCAGGTGAAGTGGTCAGTGGTGGTGGGTACGGAGGCGATGTACCACGCCAAGAAGCAGCAGAAGCAGGAGGAGGAATACCCTATCGTTGGCTGCCATGATCCTCCTGTGCCTTACTCTCCTCCGCGGTTGATGACCAAGTTTAGCATGTTCCTTTTTCATCTGTGCTTTGTTCTCATACTTTGAAGTTAAAAAGTTCTTATTTAGTTAGCTTCATGCTCGATTGAGGGTCTCGAGTTATTATGGTCTTGGTATTCGTTTAGTAATAGCCTCATCAACTATTAGTACTTATTAGGAGGATTAGAGATCAGACATGATTAACTAGTCAGCGAGAGGAGAAACAATGCCTCCACCCCGCTCTATCCTCGGCCCTCCTCCTCCTCCCTCTCTTCGTTCTTCCTCCTCTACCCGTTCTTCCTCCTCTTCCCGTTTCTCTTGTTCTCCCTCCTCTCCCTCTTCCTCTTCGGTGAACCCTGGCGTTTGGCGTAAGGTGATACGTAGTACCAGGAATCGTCTTATCTCCATTGCTGACGTACCCAAACCCTCATCCTCTGCATGGCTCTCTTCGGGTTCGACCTTTGCGGACGTGGTGCGCCGATGTGTCAAAGCAGTGCCTCCAGCGTTGCATTCCTCCCCCCGCTTTTTAAACCCTCCCATCTCTGCTAATCCTCTTGCATTTATCGCCAAATTGCGCGCTTCTTCAAAGTGTTTCAACTGCTTCCGGCCGGGGCATCGTGCGTCTTCGTGCTCTCTACGTCCCTGCTGCTTCGCTTGCTTCCGCTCTGGTCACTCCTGGAGAAGGTGCTCTGCGTATTCTCGATCATCTAGGCTTGATTCCAGCTTCGCACCTGTTCCCTCGACCTCCCCTACTCCGCTCTCTGCCGTCGGTATGTCTTCGGATCCCATGCCTGTTTCATCTCAAGCGTCTCACACTCCTGGAGGGCCTGCTCCTCACCATGTTCTTGCATTCCTGCCCAACTCGGCCTCCGCGGCTGATCGTTCGAGATATCTGGCTTGCCGATGCATGGTGGTGATGGCCCGAGGTCACATTCATCCAGATGCGGACGTCACCACCTTCTTCGCGGACCAGTTCCCTTCTGGTCGGCCTCACCACCACTTGTGGCGCCAGGGCAAGTTGTCGGACGGTCGTTTTCTGGTGACGACGCCCGCTACTGAGGATGGCGCTCACTTTCGGCGTAGGCTGCTCTCCACTCAGTTCTTCAGATGGCGTCATGTCTTTCTCGAGGTTAATGAATGGAGTCGGGACGCCACCTTCTCGTCTGTCTCTCCTCTGTCTCTGCGGGTGGGCTTGGAGCTCAGGGGACTTCCGATGATATTCTGGAACGTTGATCGGTGGTTGCCCTAGTAAGTTCCTTCTCTTCATTTGAAGCCATCGATGAAGATTCGATGCACTGGGAGCAGCTCGCCTCCTGCCGGCTCCAAGTTCTTGGCCACGAGTTATCAGACATCCCGGATGTCATCCACGCTGTGGCCGATGACATTAGGTTCTCCGTCGACGTTTGTGTGGCCTGGCAGGAGCCTACATTCCCTTCAAACGAGCCTATCTCCCCTCCGCCGCCCGGTTTCGATGGCGTCGACAACGCCCTTAGAGATCCTCCTCGAGATGATGACATGGTGAACCCAGATTTTGATCTGATAGAAGAGGTCTCGGAGGTTGATCGTGCTCCCGAGAGATCAGATGCTCCTTCTCATGGTTTCAACCTCGCTGCAGGCGAGTTCCCTTTGGCTGTTGCCCTTGTAGGCGAAATGGCAACATTAGAGGGGAGGGAGGGTTGAATAGTGTGTTTACTAATTTTTTTGTCTAATTCCAATTTTAATCGTTTCTCAAATTGTTTAGGCAAATTATAATTTTACGACCGGATGCGAAAGCAAAATAAATAATAAAACAATTAAACACAACCAAATATAACAATGTAAATACAAGATTTATAGTGATTCGACCACAATGCCTACTCCACTACCTAAGCACCCCGCTTAGGATTTCCAAACTAAAATTTACTAGATTAATTAGTTTCCCTTACACACCGGAAAGTCTCCGCTCTCAAACCGAAGACACTTCCACACCCGAAAGTATCCCGCCTTCCTACCGAGAGCACTTTCCCACCTCAACATAAGGGACAACTAGAATTAATCCTAGTAAAAACTAGGTTTACACAAGTGGCTTTACACCTTCACAACAAGGTAACCACTTAATTTCAAAACCTAATAATCCTAGGTCTTCACACGCATAAATCCAAAATAAAGATGTTCAATAACGATAAAAATACAATCAAAAGAGCTAAACGATTAAACCAAGATTAGAAGCTCTTTTTCAATCCTTTAGAACCTCCAACTCGCCCAATCGTAGAGTTTGAATTGTAACCCAAGTTGAGGCAGCAGTTGGCGCTTGAGAAAATGTTCGTGGAAAAAGCAGAGCGCACTTAATCAATCTCTAGAAGGCTCAAATCTTCCTTTTAATTGCTCAATAAAATCTGTAGAGGTCAAGGAAGAGAGTTAAATGAGTTATATGAGGGTGTATTTATACCCTCAAGAAGAAACGATAGCTCAACGGATAGAAAACTATCTGTTGTAGATCGCCAGTCGATTGGTCGGTCGACCGACTGATCGATTGCTCACATCGACCGTTGCTTTCTCTCTGTGGTTGATCGATCGACGGGTCGACCGCCAGACGCGAGATCACGCGATCCCACATTCGGTCGACCCATCGGTCGACCGACTCATGGAGCCTGGTTGCGCGACTACGCGATCCTAAATTTGGTCGATCGATGAGCATTCTGCTCATTTTAGGCCTCTGTCGATCGACCAAAATAGCCACTGCCTATTTTCGGTAGTGTTCGGTCGACCGACCGGTCGACCAAATTGGCTACTACCAATTTCCTTACCCTATTCGGTCGATCGAACTTAGGCTGAACTAAATTTTCAGCCCTTTTTTTTCCGCGCTTCGTTTTCAGGTTCTGGCTTTCAACGAGCATCAACATGGGGAGCTTTCATGTGATCTTTGAGCCTGTCCAATGTGACTTTGGTGCACTCATCGATCTTCGAAAAACTTCCGCGACGAACCCGAGCGCGACGATCAATTTTCTTTCGGTTTTCTAATTTCTTCTGATATTTTCGATCGGGGACATCGAACGCTAATTGATATGAAACCTGAAAGATATTCTCAATGAAATCATTAGTCCCATATTTGTTATCATCAAAATCGAGATTAAGACTAAGGTTGAAAACCTAAAGCCAACAACCCTCCCCTTCTCGAGCTCTGGAGCAGCAATAACTTCTCTCTTGCTTGAAGCTGATCCATCGTTGGAAGGTGGTTCGCCGGCGGTGGCTGCCTCCCCCCGATCATTTTCGGATGGCGAGGTTCGAGGTGCTCGCCAGGCGCATTTGGTACCTTCCTTTCCTCTTCCAGCTTTCGCCTCGATCATGGTACCTGCTCCCGACTCCCTATCGCTCGGATCAGTAGCTTGGATGACTCTTTCGGATGGTCTCACTGCCCCCTGCACTCTGCAAGCTACGGATCTCCCATCTCGAGTCTCTCTTGTCTACCAGATATGCTTTCCCGGCACTCCCCAAGGTGCTCGCGTATCTTTTTCTGCGATGATGAATCTACTATTTCCATTCTCGTCTATGGACATCTGCGTTGCATATCTCCACGTCACTCAGCCTTCCTGGTTCGTGTTCGAACTGGTTGGGGAACAACTGACTCCTGCTCGAGTTTCTTCTTTTTCAAATACGGCGGATCGGGTTCCGCAGCTCGCCTTTTTGTCGGGTTTCTCAATCTTAATGGGTTCGAGATCGAGGCCGTTCGCGCGCCCGATTCCTGATGAGTCGGTCACGAGCTTCCATCTTTTTATCTCGTCAGCTGACATGGCTTCCCCTCTTGTAAGCACCAAAGCGGGTGTCTTCTACCCGCCCGTGAACTAGGCCCAAGCGGATCAAGGCATGGGCCTAATGGCAGCAGCTTCTCAACCTTCCGCCGACTCCGGTTCCCATGCAGTCAACATTGGAGTTGACCAGCCTTCATCTGAGAGTATTTTGGGCTACAGGCCGGATGTTCCGAACAAGGTAAATAAACCAGGAAGGAAGGCAAGGGCTAAGTCCAAAGTTAAGCAGGCCGAGCCTGTAGGTGTCCGGCGAAGCAGCAGGCTTTCCGCTCATGCTTCTTCGAGCTCAATTTTACATGCAGAATCTCGCAAGGCTGCTCTGCGTGAGGGTCGAGGCTCAGACCCACCGCTTGCTTATCGTTACTCTGGAGAGGATTCTTGTGGCTCCAACACATTGAGTATGATAAACTGCATCAACAATGGGGTTCTAGCAGCTATCAAGGAGCTTGGTTTTATCTGCTCTGGCAGCCCAGATCATCAAAGCCGTGTCGCCTATTGAGGCTTGAGGGTACCTTCTATCCATCTATGTGGTAGTTTACTGCTTTTTATGGACCAGTTAAATATTTGTGCTTCTTTTGGAATGTTCGTGGTTTGAACCGCCTTTTGAAGCGGTATATGGTCAAGCAACCTGTTAGGGATTATGGTTGTTCAGTTGTTTTTCTCTGTGAGACTAAGCTTGCGCAAGTTTCCTCTCGTATTATTAAACAGCTATCGGGCTTCCGCTCATCATCTGCAAATCATTTTATTTCTATTAATGTTGTTGGCTTTTTTAGTGGTCTTCTCATGTTTTGGAACCCGTCTTTTTGGAAACTTATTTCTTGCTCTTTGGGGGACTTTCATATTTCTTCAATGCTTCAGTGTGCTAGATCAGGTTTAATTTTCAATTTCATTGGTGTTTATGGTCCCTCGCAACGAAATTTAAGTTATGGTTTCATTCAAAGCTTGCATCAAATTTTTGAATCACCAGCTGATCTTCTTATCATGGGAGGAGATTTTAACCCGACCAAAGATGATAGCGAGAGGCTTAACTGCCATGGTGCGTCCCGGGATTCCAGAGCTTTCTCAAATTTCATCGCTGATA
The DNA here is from genome assembly GCA_034359265.1 of Canna indica. Taxonomy (NCBI): domain Eukaryota; kingdom Viridiplantae; phylum Streptophyta; class Magnoliopsida; order Zingiberales; family Cannaceae; genus Canna; species Canna indica. Next base: position 76,430,832 of record CP136891.1, on the reverse strand, counting down.
ACGACCTTCTTGAACTTCCTCTCGTTGGATCCCCTTTCACTTGGTCTAACAACCAGAACCCCCCGTCCTTGGCAAAGTTGGATCGAGTCCTCATAAGCTCTGCGGTGCTCAATCGCTTCCCCAACATGATCCTCTCCGGGGACTCGCGCAGACTCTCGGATCACACTCCTTTGCTATTAAAGAGTTCCCAGCCGACTACTAGAGGTGCTAAACCTTTTAGACTCGAAGTCCATTGGCTTTCCTGTCAAGATTTTTCATCCATTATATCCGCTGGGTTAAATTGGATTGAGTCAGCATCCTCCTACCCAACAGGCCGATCTCTGTCTCGCCGGATTAAATCTTGGAAAGATCTTCGGCGTATCATTAAAGAGTGGGATCAATCAAGAAGAAAAGAATGGCAGAGAAATCACAAATTACTAGAACACAAAGTATTGGATTTCAGTTCATCCATGGATTCAGGAATAGTTATCGATGAGCAGCGCACCCTCCTCAAATCTACTAAGGAAGATCTCAATAAGCTATATCATTCTGAGGATATTTATTGGCGTCAAAGGGCCAAAAAAAGATGGATCAGGGAGGGGGACCGAAACACACGATATTTTCAACAATGTGCTTCCCTGAGATGGAAGGCCAACTGGATCTCCGCTATTCAGAGAGATTCAGGGCTCTCTCGGGGTTAGGCCGAAATTGCTGACTGCTTTAGAAATCACTTCAAATTGGTGTTGGGGACTTCAGTTCGTCCGCTCCTCCAAATTGACTGGGTATCAATGATCCCATCCCACTCCGAGACCCTATCTAATCTAGATATTCCTTTCTCCATTTCAGAAGTGGCTGATGTGATTAAGAAATCCAAAAACTACAAATCTCCAAGATCGGATGGGCTAGTTCTTGAATTCTACAAAAAGTTTTGGGACACAATCGGGCCAACTTTGACCCGCATCCTAAACGACCTGCTCTCTCAACTTGGGGATTTATCCAGAATCAATTCAGCATTCATTACCCTTATCCCAAAGAAAGAATGTGCTAATCAGACTAATGATTTCAGACCCATCAACCTTGAGAATAGTGTGGTCAAGATCTTCTCTAAACTACTAGCAAACCGACTGACCCCCCACATGCCCGTTCTTATTGAAAATACTCAAGGGGCTTTCATGCAAGGTCGTAGTACTCTTGACTACTACATGACTGTAGCCGAGACAACATGGGCGTGCAATTCTTTGGAAAGGGAATCATGCATCATCAAATTTGACTTCGCTAGAGCTTTCGACTCCGTTGGGTGGAATTTCATTGAAGATATGCTCATAGCCCGCGGGTTTCCCCTAGGCTGGATTACTTGGATTTCACATTTAATAAGATCTGTGTCCTCTTCCATCATCACCAATGGTTCGATTGGTGCCCCTTTCCTGCACAAAAGAGGGTTGAGGCAAGGTAACCCATTATCCCCCCTTTTATTCAACTTAGTCGCTGATGTCTTATCCCGATTGATTAGCAATGCCACTTCTTCGAACCTCATCAATGATGTTCTACAAGAGCTTTTCCCAAGGGGTATCACACATGTTCTCTATGCGGATAATCTCATCATGTTCTCAAAAGCAGACTCACAAAGTTTCAATCATATCAAACTATTATTCAAATGCTTCGAACTCGCTTCAAGTCTTCGTATAAACACAACCAAAACTACAGTCTTACACATCGAAGGCAACACCTCTTTGGCTAGCTCCCTGGCTGATATTCTTGGCTGCTCTCAGAGCTGGCAGTCTTCAGAAAACCGATTGGTACAACCTTATCGCGAAGCATGACAAGATTTTAGCCACTTGGCAAGGCCTCTACCTCTCTAGGGCTGGCCGGTATACTCTAATTAACAGTACTTTGACCAGCCAAGTGTTCTACATGCTTTCCATATTCTCAGCACCTAAATGGGTCATCAAAAGTTCGGATATACGTAGATGCCGTTTCTTTTGGTGTAGCGCTCGAGATTCAAATTGCAGGGGTAAATCTCTTATCGGATGGCCCTCTCTACTAGGAGACATTAAGGAAGGTGGGTTGGGGATCCTTGACATTGAGACTCATAACAAGGCTCGTCTTCATAGTTGACTTTGGAAGCTCTGGAGACGTCGGGACCTCACATGGGTCCCCTTGGCATTCTTGTTGTACTCATATTCTCTAGGACTGGGCCACATGGATGTCATTCCCCTTTCACCTATCTGGAAGAATATAAGTTCGCTCCTGGATTCTTGGAGTAGTGATATACCTTTAAGAATGAAGTTCCCTCATCTGTTTGCTCTGGCCACAAGCCCCAACGCTTACATAAAAGACCTCAAGGAATTTGACCCTGACGGTCTACCTACAGGATGGAACATCCATTTTTCCAATTATGTTCCTGTCAGCGACACCATTCAGCTAATCCAGGAGATCCAAGAATTCCTTTCTCGCACAGAGGATGATTCTCTAACATGGAAATGGACATCGTCAGGGGAATACACTACCCAATCACTCTATAAGATATTGAACTACCGTGGTGTCAGCGACCTCAAAGCTCGATATATCTAGCAAGCTTCGTGTCCGAGAAATATTTCCATAATGAATTGGTTCGCCTTCAAGACTAAGCTTCACACTCGGGATCGTCTCATTGGTCATGGTATGCAGGTTGACTCCAATTGCGTCCTGTGTCTCTCAGCTCCGGAGTCACATGATCATATCTTCCTTCTCTGTCCTTTCACCTATGCCGGGTGGAGACACTTCCTTTCCATCATCTCAGAAGAGTTGTTCCCCTTATACTATGCTCCGTGGTCCGACTCTTGCCAAGACTCGCGCTCAAGTAAAGCTTCTAGATTTAAGGCCATCATGATTTGGCGCTGGAAGATTTGGCTAGAGCGTAATAGTCGGTGTTTCGAGAACTGCTCTCGCCAACCTTTTGAGATCGCTTTAGAAGGAGCCTCTCTCTATCGTCTTTCGTGCTTATAGTCTTTGCATTTTTTAGCTTCTTATGTCTGTCATCTTTCCTCCCTAGCTATTATACTTGTATTTCTCAAACCTCTTGATTAATATAAGTTTCTTATTTCAAAAAAAATTTAGTACTTATTCTGAAGCAACAGGCTGCTATCCTTTGCTTAGTTTCCTCAATAATCGCACTCATGGACATCATTTTGCTTGAGTTCTTAACATTATGTAACCGAGTACACTAGCACGATTTTTTTTTACCAGAAAAAAAGAAGTGACTAGATTAATTCCTGACAAAGCTAGGGCCAAAAAGGTCAACATACAAAATTTTCTCCAAGTCAGAAGGCCTAATCGACGACCAAACCAAAACATCACAGTCTCGTCGAGCACTATTTGCTGTCTAATGGGCAGTTTTGTTAGTTTCTCTATAACAAAACACAAAATTTTCAACATTACATTGAGATGCTAAGAAAAAAATATCCGCAACCACCGAGTTAAGTTCCCTTGGCACATTAGTCCTTTTGTTCAGCACGTTAACCAAAATTTTGGAGTCGGTCTCCACTTGAAAACGTGGGAGATTTTGCTCCAAGGCAAAAATAAGGCAGTTTTTAATTGCCAAAGCTTCTAAATACAAGACAGAGTTACCAAGTACAAAAGTATTCAGAACAAAAGAGCAGAAGCCTTCAGAAGAGCGAATCACAGCACCCAGACCACCTACATTGTTTACAAATGAAGCGTCATTTTATCTTAAGGAGGTCATGTGGCGGAGCACTCCATTTAACAACGAGAGATTTACTTACTGAATTGCCCCCAAGTTTTAATATACTGAAATAGGATTCAGTGAAAGTAATTATTTACGTCACCAAGGCCAGTGGTGGACCCACGATAGGGCCAAGGGGGTCACTGGGCCGCCCCTGAAATTTTCCAAAATATCAAATATTAAATATAATTTGATAATTTTTTAAAAATATATAAGGTAAACTTGCATTATTATTATTAATTTCAACTTCTTTCATTAATATATTCATAGCTTAGTGGTTAGTTGTTTTGATTTTTTTACTTATAAATCTTAGGTTCGAATCTCATCTCTTGTCTTCTATATTCATTATTTACCTTTTTTTGTAATGGCTAAATATAAAATCTAATTTTTTAATTAAAAAAAATAAAAAAATTTCTCTATTAATTTCTCACTTAACTCCAAAATTTTCTCTATTAGTTTATAAGCTAAATTCAAAATTTTCTCAATTAATTTTTTACATCTAAAGCTCTCATGTTGGTTTAATTTATTTTTAATATTATTTTCTATGCTATTATCCATGCTCATACTATAAAGTTGTGTGAACTTTTGCGTATGAGTTATTCAATATATGATTGAATAATTAATTTTCTCATCAAGCATTCAAGAAAATGAATAAAAATTATGTTATATTTCATCCTAATTGTGAAATTTATTTAATTGAGAATCCAATTCTAAAATACATCTATATTAATTATATAATACATCTTCATAGTGTCAAATTAGTTTTTTACTTTTAATGTAATATTAAGTACTATTAATGCAACAAAGAGCAATTATTTTTCTGTATGTATTTATAATTTTGTTAATCTCTTACTAATTTTTTAGTTTTCTTCATATAACTTCATAAAGTTGGCACTCGAGATGAGTAAAGCGACGACCGCATCATAGTAGAGCTTGCTTTGGAAAATTTAGATGAAAGAATTTTCACAAGTTGTACTATTATAAGTTGTGATTTTTAATTATTTTTAATTTAAATATTTTAATAATATTTCCAAAATATAAAAATAGAAAAAGAAATTTATACTATTATAAGTTGTGATTTTAATTAAAAATTTTAAAAATAAAGAGTTAAAATAATATTTATTAAATTTTTATATCCTAAATTGGGCCCCCCTCATTGAAATTTCTGCGTCCGCCACTGACCAAGGCCATGGGGGTAGGCTGCCTAACTTCATGCACCAAGAGATTTCTAGCGTGCCAGATGTGCCAACATCCATTGGCAATTAGCGCATGTCGGTAGGAGGCTCCTCTAGGATGAGAGGCTGGAAAAGATCTAAGTATCAGGGTCCCAAACAGTTGGAAGGCTAACAATAACCCTAATTTTCGCATCGATTAGGTTCCATATACTGAGGGCGAAGGGGCAAAAAAGGAATACGTGTACAATTGTTTCGAAAACATTATTACAGAAGGGGCAGATGTCAATAATGTTAAGGCTCATATATGCTAATCTAGCCCTAGTGGGGAGGTGGTGGTGGAAAAGCTTCCAACAAAACAGTTTAACTTTTAGAGCAGAGGCTAAATTCCAAATGGATCTCCACCTACTATCTAATTGCCCGATTGAAGACACATGGCTTCTTAGAAACTCATAGGCGGATTTAGTGGTAACTTTACCCCCGAGGCATCTTTCTAAATGAATTGATTATCACTGGGATTCATAAGTAACTCAATCCGGTTTATGGAGTCTCATGCCACCGAGCCAAAGTAATCATTACACACATTCGCATTCCAAGCATGATTAGTAATTAAAGTGCTTACATTATGGTCAACATCAAATAAACATTAATGAAAGAAGATTTTAAAGACAAAGGTTAGTCAAACAACCAATTATCCCTCATTAAAGAAGAGTTATTACTACTATTAATTAATTTTAAATAGCCATAAAAGAGATGTTCAAAAGCTGATCTAAACAGACGCCAACTCTAAGAACATTTTTTATCATGAGAAAATAGAATTTTGGGGTCCTTATATTTGGTCTTGACTAGGTCGATCCAAGGAGTTGATTTGTTATTTAAAAAATCAAACATTCTTTTGGATTGTAGGGTAGAACCTTTGAGATGTAAATCATGCAAACCTAGTCCCCCAAGTTTTATAGGCAGAGTGATCATATCTCAACTTATCATATGTAAACCTTTCTTATCCTTAGTAGAGGACCAGAGGAAACTTTTAATTAAACTCTCAATTTTGTCAACTTGACTCTTGGTGAACCAGAAAACAGTCATGGAGTGCAAGGGTATAGAGTTCAAAATAGAGTTAATTAAGACCACTCTACTAGCCTGTGAAAGAAAATTGGTCTACTAGACCCCTAACTTACTATTGATTTGATCAGAAATTAAGTCAAAAAACTTGGACAGGAGGCCTTCTAGGAGCAATGAAAGTCCCTAAATATTTGAAGGAGAAACTTCCTATTTTCATGTTTAAAGAATTGGAAATTTGGGTTCTAACATTGCGAGATGTGTTTTTAGGGGAAAAAAATTTAGATTTGGTCAAGTTAATAGTTTGACCAGTAAACTGAGCATACTTGTAGAAAATTTCATTAAAAGCTCTTGAACTCTTGGGGTTGGCACGAAAAGTCACAATAATATCATTGACATACATTAGATGTCTAATTTGGAACCCTCTTTTGACTTTAAATGGGGTAAGTTTTTTATTCTCAACAACTTGGTTAAAAAGCAAGATTAAAAGCTGAGAAACCAAAACATATAGGTAGGGTGACAGTGGATCACCCTGCCTAAGACCCCTTTTAGAAGCAAAGAAGGAGAAAAACTTATGATTAATAAGACAAACAAAATCAACCGTTGAGAGACAAGATCATATGACCTAAAAATTAATTCAATCTTATAGTTATCCTATTTGCACAAACAACATTCATTCAAACAATAACAACTAACAACAATAACAATGAAAGCAACAAGTCTCTATGTTTTGTATTTCGTTTGGTGTCAACATCCATGTGTTTTCGATAACAATAATCCTTCTCATGATACATTATTTTCTTAATTTTTTGAATTTTTAATCAGGATACTTGTAGTGCTTCCGCCATTGTTGCATTAGATTTTAGATGAAATTCATACTTAATTTGATTATTACATGGTCTGGTCCCTGTTGTTAGAAAAACTATAGAGAGAGATTTGAATACAGCCGACTTACAATTGATGATGAATCAGCAATCCAATTTCACTTCAGATCCAGATTTGCACACAATCAGCTCTATCAACAGAAGAAGAACAAATAAAAGGAAAAGGTGGAAATCTCAGATTCAGATCGAATGAATTCAAATATTTATAAAATACAATATTTATAGTTCAATTAGTACTGAACTCTATTTCAAAGGAAAGACACGTGTACAACCTATATTAAATCCTATACAGAAGTTATTTGAAATGTATCTTACAATTACATATTAATGACATATATTTGAGTTATTTCTTATTATATTTTAACACTCCCCCTTAATAAGAAATATCTTTCAGACCAGTTAAATCTCTCATGTATTGAAATTTATCCAAAGATAGAGCTTTGGTGAACATATCAGCTTGTTGATCCTCTGTTCTGCAGTACTCAAGTTCAATTTGTTTAACTAGTATTTGCTCTTTGATAAAGTGATGCTTGATTTCAATATGCTTTGATCTTCCATGTAGTACTAGGTTGTGAGCTAGTGAAATTGTTGATGTGTTGTCACAATAGATGATAGTAGCTTGGTTTGTTTCGATTCCAAAATCATTTAGGATTCTTTGCATCCAGATGGCCTGGCAACATGCTATAGTAGCTGCAATGTACTCAGCTTCTGCAATGGACAATGCAATTAAGTTCTGCTTCCTTGAGCTCCAGCACACTGAACCAGAACCAATCATAAACAGATATCCCGAAGTACTTCTATCTTCCATTGATCCACCCCAATCACTATTTGTGTATCCGACTAGTTGCATATTTGTGTTCCTATTGTAGAACAAACCAAACTTCAATGTACCTTTCAGATACCTTAGCACTCTTTTTGCAGCTTTGAAATGAGCAATTCTAGGATCACTCATGTATCTTGACAGTATGTTAACACTAAATATAATGTCAGGTCTTGTATGTGTGAGATACAGTAAGCTTCCCACCAAACTCCTGTATACATGAGCATCAGCCTTTTGTTCATATTCATCAGCAGCAAGCTTTGTACTAGTTACCATGGGGCTTCCAACTGGATGGCATAGACTCATGCCAAACTTTTCTAACATGTCACTGATATATTTCTTTTGTGACATTGAGATACCCTCTTTGCTTTGATTGATCTCAAATCCTAGAAAAAACTTCATTTCACCAAGATCAGTCATCTCAAATGAATTGAACATTTTGCATTTGAAATCTTCTCTCATAGACCCACTATCACTACAGTATAACAGGTCATCTACATAGAGTAATACAATCAACATATGACTGTTTTCATCCTTCTTTACATAGAGTGTATAATCATTTTTACTCCTCTGAAATTTTTCATCAGTGAAGAAATTGTCAATCTTCTCATACCAGCTACGTGGAGCTTGCTTGAGTCCATACAATGCTTTCCTCAATCTATATACCAGGTGTTCTTTACCTTCTACCACAAAGCCTTTAGGTTGTGCTACATATACTTCCTCTTTCAGCTCTCCATTCAGAAAAGCCGACTTGACATCTAGCTGAAACACCTCCCAGTTTTGAATTGCTGCCACACATAATAATATTCTAATTGTATCAAAGCGAGCAATCAGAGCAAAAGTTTCAAAACAATCCTGCCCTATTGTTTGCATATAGCCTTGGGCTACAAGTCTTGCCTTTAACTTTATAATCACCCTATCAGCATTCTTCTTTGCCTTGTAAATCCATTTTAGGCCAATTGTTTCTTCAAATTTGGAATTCTTATAGCTTCACCAAATGTGCAAGGTTCAGACAACTCCATTAAGTTGCATCTCTCACATCTTGCATAGATGTCAGCTACACTTCTAAAGCCTCTGGGTGGTGGTGAAGAATCATTACTGCTCTCACTCTGAACATTTTCATTTATAGTGTGTTTAGACACAAAGTTTTCATTTGGCTCATCATTCAATAAGTTCTCTTCTTCAGCTTCTAAATCATGGACTTGCACACCATGATTTGAACTGCACCTCAAATCAGTAAAGTCTTCTTTACTATTTCCTTTAAAATCATCTATACAAATATGATCTTCATCAAAGGTTACATCCCTACTTATTATCAATTCTTGCCTTTCAGGATCAAACAACCTGTAACCCTTGGTTTCTGAACTGTACCCAACAAGTATAGTTCTTCTGCTTGTATCATCCAATTTCTTTCTTATTTGTTTTGGAGTATGACAATAAGCTATGCCATCCAAAAATCCTCAAGTGACTCACATTGGGTTTTATGTTAAACCACATTTCATATGGTGTTTTATCCGACAAAGCTTTAGTGGTGCATCTGTTGATGATATATGCTGAGGTATTCAATACTTCAGCCCACAAGTTCTTAGGTAAACTGCTCCCCCTCAGCAAGCATCTAGTCATTTCCACTAAAACCCTGTTCTTCCTCTCAGCTACCCCGTTCTATTAGGGTGTGTAGCTGGCTGTTAGCTGATGTTTAATTCCAGTTTCAGTGCAGAATTCATCAAAAGCATTTGAGGTGAATTCTCCACCTCTATCTGTTCTCAAGACTTTTATTCTTGAGTTAACTTCATTCTCAACTGCTGATTTGAACTTCTTCAACAGATTTAGAGTTTCAGATTTCTGCTTCAAGAAATACACCCACACCATCCTGCTCCAATCATCCACAAACACTGCAACATATTTATATCCAGAGTAAGAATCTACTTCCATAGGTCCACACAGGTCAGCATGTACCAACCCTAACACTTCAGTAGCTCTGGTAGCTGTATTTTTTGGAAATCACAATCTGGATCGCTTTCCCAGTTCACAAGTGTTACACACACTTCTACTTCCTGTATGTTTCAACTCTGGAATACCCTCAATCATACGTTTAGTAGTCATATCAATAAGCAATTGTTCATTGACATGTCCCATGCGTTTATGCCATAGACTTAAATCAGTTTCAACTCCACTTTCAGCCCTTAATGCAAAATTAGAACGACTTAACTTGAACAAGTTATTCTTAGCCATACTCACAATGCATACAATCTTGTCAGATTTAGTACTTGAGTATATATTGCACAAATTCTCATTGAATACAACCTTGTATTCATCTCTCAAAGTTGTCCAATGCTTAACAAATTAGACTCCAAGTTTGGTACAAACAGTACCTTCCTGATCACCATTAAACCTTGATCAGTATTCAATTGTAGGTCACCCAGTCCTCTTGCTAGTTTCACTGAGCCATCTCCAAGTCTTACTTCAGTAGAATGATCAGTATTTAAGTTGATGAACATATCTTAGCATGTAATCATGTGATTACTGCATCCGGAATCCAAATACCAACAATCTGAGACACTATCATCTACTTTAGCTAGAAGCAGTACTTCCTCCTCTTCATCTTCACCATTTTACTTCTTTTCTTCTACAAAATTAGCTTGCTTTTCTCGTTCATGTCTTTGCTTGAGCCAGCACTTCTTTTCAACATGTCCAACTTTGTTACAATAGTAACATTGAAATTTCTTTTTGCGGATGTCTCCTGATACAGCTTCTTTTTTATCTGCATTGGGCCTTGCGTAGTCACTGTTTCTGTTGGACTCATTGCTTCTGATGTTCTTTTTCACATTTGATCTTTTACCTGATCTCATAAAGAATGCTGCTCTCTCATCTGTATTTTTCTCAAATCTACTCATCCTCTCGGCATGAGATAAAAGAGAGCTTAGCAACTCTTCACTAGTCATCCTCTTCACATTCCTTCCTTCTTCAATAGCCGTAACTACATGGTCAAACTTCTGAGGTAAACTTCTCAGAATTTTCTTAACAACTCTTACTTCCTCTATCACATACCCGAATCCACGAATCTAATTCACTATATCAATTACAGCAGAAACAAATTCGTTGATATCATCATCTTCTTCCATGAAGGCACTTTCAAATTTTCTATGCAGAGTTTGTAATTTTATCTCTTGTATTCTTGATGAGCCATGGTATCTATGCTGTAGAATCTGCCAAGCTTCTTTGGTTGAGTTGATCTTACCCAGTCGAGTAGCGATCTCCTCTGACAATGCTTGCTGTATGCAATAGATTGCTTTCGCATCCCTTTTCTTCACCTCTTTGAGCCGATTCACTGTCAGATTCTCAAGTGCATAACTCTCTTCTATTAGATCACATAGATCCATAGTGATGAAGTAGTTCTACATCTTTGAACTCCACAGTTCATAGCCAGTACCCGAAAAAATCGGCACCGGCGACAAACTAGAGGAACTTGCCATTATGCGTTCAATCCCTCAAATCCGGCTCTGATACCAATATTAAAAAAAACTATAGAGAGATATTTGAATACTAAAGAGTTTGATAATACTATTGGTTGAATTTTATTGATATTGCACAATGTGCATGTATACAAGTAATGAATACAAAAAAGAAAGAAATCATTACAATTACCCTATAATCAAGTAATTCCTAATACATTGTTTCCTATGATTAATGAGGATTAATGAGAACCATGACAATTATCCTATAATAAAGTAATTCCTAATATATAGGATTAATAAGGATTAATGAGACCCACAAATATGAGAATCCAAAAATAAGGAAACATTCTTCAATACTCTCCCTCAAGTTGGAGCATGAAGATCAGTAATGCCCAACTTGGCTAGCAACTCATGAAACCGATCTCGACCCAATGCTTTAGTGTAAATATCCGCTAACTGAGACTTGGAAGAAATGGGTCGAGGAATAATAGTATGAGACTGAATATGCTGTCGTATGAAATGACAGTCAATTTCTATGTATTTTGTGCGTTCATGAAAAATAGGGTTGGCGGAGATGTGTATGGCCGCCTGATTATCACAGAATAGTGGTACAGGTATTGAGTGAGAGACACGCAAATCATGCAAGAGGCGAATGAGCCACACTATCTCACTAGCTGTAGTGGCCATAGCACGGTACTCCACTTCTGCAGAAGATCGTGAACCCTGAAACAACTGACTGCTTCTTTGACCTCCAACAAATAGGAGAAGAACCAAGAAATATCATATAACCGGTGGTTGGCCGACGTGGCATGGGACAACCGACCCAATCCGCATCACTGTATGCTCAAAGAATTAGAGAACTATGAGACGGAAGCAAAAGGCCTTGTCCTGGAGAAGCCTTCAAATATCGAAGAACTTGAAGTGCGACATCCATGTGAGTCTGATGCGGTCGATGCATAAACTGACTCAATACATGCACAGCAAAACTGATATCAAGTCGTGTAATGGTGAGATAGAGCAATCTGCCAACTAACCTTCGGTATTGACTAGGATCATCACACCACGGTCCGGTGTCAAGGTCAAGTTTTATCTGCTGATCCATGAGAGATGTGGTAGGTTTGCACTCCGTGAGACCGCAATAAGCTAATATGTCTAAAATATATTTCCGTTGGCTGAGTACAATACCAGCAGATGAACAAGCTACCTCAATCCCCAAAAAATACTTCAACCTGCCCAAGCCTTTAATCCGGAACTTGTCATCTAGATATGCCTTCAAACTAATAATGCCCTTGGGATCATTTCCTATTACTATGACATCATCAACATAGATTAACATTGCAATAAATGACTCTTGAGCAGAGTATGTAAACAATGAGTGATCAGCCTGAGATTGAACATATCCAATGGAAACTAGAGAGGTAGTAAACTTTTGATACCAATTTCTTGATGCCTACTTAAGCCCATAGAGAGACTTCTTGAGACGGCAAACACGTTGCTCCCCCTTTTTGGAAAAACCTTGTGGAATCTTCATATAACCTCTTCCTCCAAGTCACCATGTAAGAAGGCATTATTAACATCTAATTGATGTAACTCCCAGCGCATGGCAGAAGCGATTGCAAGGAGACACCGAATAGTGACTAGCTTAGCGACCGGCGCAAAAGTCTCATGAAAATCCACTCCTTCAATCTGTGTGTATCCTTTAGCAACTAATCGGGCCTTATACCGCTCCACAGAACCATCGGGGTTATACTTGACCTTGTACACCCACTTGGAGTCAATAGCTCGTTTGCCCAGAGGGAGGTCTGTGAGAACCCATGTTTGATTCGCTTCTAAGGCTAAGATCTCTTTGGCCATGGTGTCACGCCAATGCTGTAATTTAACTGTCTGGAAAAATGACTTTGGCTCATTGTTAGTAGAGATGGCCGCTAGAAAAACTTTGTGAGCTCCAGAAAATTTGAAATATGAAATTGTGTGAATTAAAGGGTATTACCGTTGAGTTGGCCGATGGGGGAGCAGAGTGCGTAGTAGGAGCAAGTGAGGGGGGCAGTGTATAATCAAACACAGATAGACATTTCAAAACTTTCTTGTGTAGTTTACCATGTACTGTTGCTTGTGGGACTTGCACTGTGTGTTCTGACATTTGTTCAAGAGTAGGGGCCTCTATTTCAGTAACATCTTGACTTTGAACTTCATTACTGGGGGGCGTGTCATGTGAAAGATCATCTGCACAGTCCATTGGCGTGGGCATTGGACTTGGGCTTGATGGTGCGCAGCCCAAGTCTTGTGCTTCCCCTTAAGTGGTGCGCGCCTGATGTGTGGAACTCAATTGGGTCTGGTTTGGATTGGGCTTGATGGTGCAGGGCATGGATGTTGCTTCTAGGTCCAAGTTCTCCAAGAAACTTAATGGTGTGGCCCGTACCTGCTGTTGTGTACCTTGATCATTCTGATATCTTTTTGTTTCAGAAAAAGGAAAAATATTTTCCCAAAATTGTACATCTTGTGTGACATAAATTCTCTTGCTCTCCAAATCATATATTCGATAACCTTTCTGACCCTGTGGATACCAGACAAATACGCCTGGCTTCCTACGTGGTGCAAATTTATTTTGTGGCTTTCCATGGACGTGGCCATAACAAAGACACCCAAAAGACCGCAGATGATCATAGGATGGCATGTGCCCAAGCAACTTTTCATACGGAGTGCAATTATTAAGAACCGATAATGGCATTCGATTAATTAAATATGCAGCTGTGAGTACACACTCACCCCAGAAAATAATAGGTAAATTTGCTTAAAAACGAAGAGCTCGTGCTACCTCCAAGAGATGTCGATGCTTACGCTCCACTACCCCACTTTGTTGAGGCATTTCAACACAGCTGGATTGCTTCTCCATTCTATCTTCAAAGTAATGCTCTAAAAGCTCTGCATGGGTGAATTCCAACCCATTGTCGGTCCGTACTTTCTTCACTTGTGCACCAAGTTGTCTTAGCCCACTGAAATAAATAAAGCAAGTGACGCCTTGTTTCTGATTTGTGTTTCATGAGAAAAACCCAAGTCGCCCTGCTGTAGTCATCAACCACAGTGAGAAAATAGCGAGCCTCAGAAAAAGAAGTCGTATGATAAGGCCCCCATATGTCACAGTGTAATAAATCAAAAGCATGCTGAGTTTTATCTCTATGAATTGGAAAAGGCAATCTAGTTTGCTTTGCCCTACAACAAGCATCACAAATAAAATTGTCTTATCTACTACATGAAATAGATAACTTTGGAACTTGTGGAAGACGATCCAAGGGAATATGTCCTAGCCGATGATGCCACAAAATTGTTGTCTCATCCCTTTGCCAAGAATGCCTTGCCTGCCCTTGTTGGCTCCAAATAGTACAGTCCGTTCCACACTCTACCCACTCCAATCGGCTTCCTCGAAGGTAAGTCCTGAATCACACAAAAATCAGATCCAAAAATTAGTAGACAGTTCAAATCACGAGTTAGTTTGCTCACTGATAACAGATTAAATTGAAATTCAGGGACGTCAAGCACACAACCTGGAGACAAATTATTGCCAAGATTTGCGCATCCCAACGCATGCACGGGTATTGTGTCCCCATTTGGTATTTGCACAGGTGAAATATTCGGAGAATTAATAACATTAGATAAAATATCGACCATGTGAGCGATATGATCCGTTGCTCCAGTGTCGATGATCCATAAACTATCTATCTTACCAGAGAAATCAGCATGATTGGAAGCCATTTTGCAGATGGCCTTGTATCAGACTTGGGCTGAGAGAATTGGCGGCCCAATAGCTCAAGTAGTTGTTGGACTTGGCTTTGGGTCAACCCTGTTGGGGTAGATGTGGCCCCTGTCTCTCCTTCTCCTTCCGCAGCAAACACTCTTGCATTTTCGGATTCACCTGCTCATTTTCCCGTCCGGTTCTCCACACGACCACGCGTCGAATCACTGGTTCTTCCTTTGGATTGCTTCCAGTCTATTGGATACCCAACAATCTCATAACATTTGTTGCGAATGTGCCCAATTTTGTCACAATGAATGCAACGCGGCCTCCCCATCTTGCCTCGCGAAATTTTTTTGATCAGCTCTTTGGTCACCGGTTGACTGCCCAGATGCTCTCCGTGGACCATTCGCATGTGATCTGGCCATGAAGGCAGCTCCTTTTGACGCCGCCGATTTGTTTGCAACGACCGACCACTGCTTCTCTTCTTGAGCCACGATGGCGTAGGCTCTTCTGATAGTGGGTAAGGGCTCGAGACTAAGAATCTGAGATCGGACGGTACGGTAAGACTCATCTAATCCCATCAAAAAATCAAAAAAAATATCTTCTTCTCGCATATCTTGCATTCTCTTCACCACCCCGCAAGTGCACTTTCCACAATTACAAGTGGGCACTGGTCTAAAGGTCTGAACTTGATCCCATAAAACTTTTAATCTTCCATAATAGGTAGAAATTGGGACCTTCTCTTGCTGTAAGAGAGCTATTGCTCGCTTCAATTCATACACTCTGGGGGCGATACCTTGAGTGAACCTCTCCTTCAGATCGTCCCAAACTTCATTCGCCGTCTCGACGTGCACGACACCGCTTTGTAACTCCTTAGATAGAGCATTAATAAGCCAGGATAGTACAATTGTATTGCATTGTATCCCGTTGTTGTAATATGACGAAGTCACATCTGGTTTTGGGATTGATCCATCCAAAAATCTAGCCTTGTTCTTGGCTTGGAGAGCATTCAGAAAATTACGTCTCTAAGTAAAATAATTCTCGTCGTTCTCACTTAGAGGATTGGTGACAAAAATCAATCCGGGACAATCTGATGGATGCAAAAAATATGGCGATTTGATATCAACTGTGATACTGATGAAATTCGCAGTAGACACCAAATCCCCTTTGTTCTTATTTGCCTCATCATTATCTCCCATGATTGTTGAATAGATACTCGATTGTCTACAACCGAGGCTTTGATATCATAAAGAGTTTGATAATACTCTTGGTTGAATTTCATTAATATTACACAATGTACATATATACAAGTACATGATGAATTCAAAAAAGAAAGAAATCATTACAATTACCCTATCATCAAGTAATTCCTAATACGTTGTTTCCTATGATTAATGAGGATTAAGGAGGATTAATGAGAATCATTACAATTATCCTATCATCAAGTAATTCCTAATATATAGGATTAATATGGATTAATGAGGCCCATAAATATGAGAATCCAAAAATAAGGAAACATTCTTCAATAAATACAACAGACTTACAATTGATGATGAATCAACAATCTAATTTCACTCCAGTTCCAGATTTTCACATAATTAGCTCCATCATCAGAAGAAGAACAAATAAAAGGAAAATGTGGAAATCTCAGATTCAGATCGAATGAATTCAAGTATTTACAAACTGCAGTATTTATAGTTCAGTTAGTACTGAACTCTATTTTAAAGGAAAGACACGTGTACAACCTATATTAAATCCTATACAAAAGCTATTTGAAATGTATCTTACAAATACAGATTAATGATAGATATTTGAGCTATTTCTTATTACATTTTATAACACATGTTACGGGCATATCTGAAGACTTACTTGAAACTATTAGTTTATGGACCATCTGATTGCCAATGCATAAATATGCAAGTACTGATTAAAGTGAGAAATTAGTAAGGTTGTTTTAGACAAATCTTAAATCTAAAGAATCATCAGCCTTCTCTTCTATTCTCTTATTCCATGTTACAAATGTTTACCTGGTTCTCTCTATCTAAATAACAATAAGTACCCTGTTATTTCATTGTTGTTTCTTAGTTGTTGGTTGGCCACTATAATTCCCATGAAGGCTTCCCAATCCAATATGTAATGGGGAATATTTTTTGTATACTTTATTTTCTTTTTGCTTCATTTCTGACCACCATTTTGGGTTGTTTCTTTTCTTATCTATGCTCGTTGTCCCCTATTAAAGTGGATTGAATTATCGTATGATTTTCTAATTTGATAATAGATTCTTTTTCAACTACATAAGTGGTTTGAGTCTAGCTAAGAATTTGCGACTATTTGGACATGATTGATGCCATCTTTACCACAATGTTTATTTTCTAAAAGTAATTTTGTTCTTGCTTATTTTACTTTCAGAAATTGTTTTTAGTCAATCCACAAGTCCACATTGTTGGAAACAGGTCGGAGGATGACAATGATACTAATAGCTTGTCATATTTTCTGGTTCAGTGTCTCTACGGAACATCTGCTTGCTATAGCTTCAAGAACAGTACAATATTAATTAAACTTGGACATATTTAGCAATTGATACCAATTTTTCAATCACAGTTACTGTGTTAATATATAATCCTTTGGGTTTAACCTTCAATTTTCAATGCTAGACTCAATTCATAGCATCATGGATAATGGCTGTTTTTTATACACAAATTTTCTGGAGACGGACATTCTTTACTGGAGACAGAGACATTATGTGGGTTGTATGATCATCTCAGTTTGTTTATCATGTCTAAGCAATATCAATTGATGGACCATTATGCGGAGACAATTTAAATGCTATTGAAGTAATCAAACACATTTGGTGAACCCATGATGGAATGGTGGCTCTGAAGAAACATTATCTAGTGTGCTAGGTTACATGGCGAGCCACTAGCACAAACCTTTGATGGACCCCATGGAGCCAAAAGAATGGTGTGTATGTGCAATAAATTAGTGGAAACAGAAGAGCACAAGCACACAACTTCTAGCACTCTATGCTAAACCTTGCATACAGAAATGCTCTTATAGTCAACCCATTGTAGTGAAAGCACCAATTCTCTTTCACCAATTATCAAAGAGAAAGCAGGAAGAAGCAGTCTACCAAATGAAGAAGACACTGCTTGCTAAGGAGAAAGCACTGTTCCCATCTCCATGCATGACACCAAGAGCAAGCGAACCAGCAAGGGTGAAGAGCGTCACTAGGGATGAGATTGATCTGTATTGGAGGATGAGAAGAATGGTCGAAGAGGATCACCTCCTCGCAGCTCAGAAGGCAGCTGCCAGGATTAGAGCTAAAACTCTCAAGGCATGTTCTTCCCTTATGATGAAACCATCATCAATCTTGTGTTTCTTTTTTTTCTTTTCTATGCATGCAACACAAGATTTTATGTTATGTAAATGAATCATTCGTGGGTTAATAATTGTGATGAACAGGAGGACGACTACCAGCGATTCGAGGACTCGGTGAAGGAGATGCTGAATAGTACTACTTCTGACGAGGGTACGAAGGAAGGAAAGGTTGAAGCCCACACCAGCGATGACAGCATTGAGCTATGGGTGGGAATCAAGAACTGGTAGGTTTCCATGCCTTAACACCAGTCATTTGGGTTAAAATTGTAATACAAGGGAAGGGATAATTACTCTTTTAGCTAGTTGGCTTTAAAGATTCCTTTGCTTTTGGAACTTGTGGTGCTTGTTTAAATTAAATGTAGTAGGCTACAGAAAGTACTGAACATCCAAAAAATGGTTTTGATGGTAGAGAATGAGCCATTGGCATGCACAAAGATAACATATCACATAGGAGGTTGGAAGAGATCACATTGTAGCACAGGCATATATAAAAGGGCCCATATCTTTAGTCTTTGTTGTTCCTCTACTTGAATGTAATGATGGTTGGAGTAAGCTGTACACAACATTGGTCTCCTAAAGGAACTACAACATATAATTTTATGCTGTAATCCTTCTCAAAAACTTCAAAACCATGGGTGATGCATATCTAGGACTAGATGGAGTTTGGAATATTTTAATTTGGGCCGGGTTTGGGCACTACTAGAAATCATGCAATTTGCAACGGTCATCTGCGACGGCTAAAATAGCGGTTGCAGATGCGATGGTTCTGCGACCGCTAGGAATGGCCATTGCAGAACGGCTGGGTTGGGTTGCAAAGTAGGAATCAGGCTCAATCAAGAATGAGTTTATGTACTTAAACTCTCCCAACGTTAACTATCATTTTTATTTGTTAATGATTTACTTATTAGACATATGTATTCCCATTTCAATTGGTTGAACTCAATTTACAGGTGGACGAGAAGCAAATTTGCATATCTGAACCAACCTGTCATAAAATCCATGATGGAGAATTCAACACCACAGTGTCCAGCTTCTGCTGTCTGCTCGTGCTACTTGTCTCCTGCTGTAATGCAATTCTACCACTCTTCATCAATTGGAATCTTTTAGATTGCATCAAGTCTCTTTTGTATTCGGCTTCGTGATTTATCCTAAAACATCATATGTTCATTGATGTTGTAAAACTTTAAGCTGATAAAACCTGCAGCTGATTTGTGTTTATTTAAGTTCAGTAAATAAGCTCAGTTGTAGCATTACAAGTGTATGGATTGGCCAGAGATTTATGTGCAGCTTTAGCTGAGCAGCTTTGATCCATTAATTATTGCTTTATTTTATATCTGCGCAAGAAATTGCATTATCTTACTTTTTAATATTTTTATGATTAATTTGCTTTTATTCTGGAATTAAAAGTTATTAAAATGCATTGCGTATTTAATTGCCCCGTTATTCAGGGCCAAATTATATGGGTGTCCATGAGATGAGTTCATAATCAAACAGCCACACATTAATTGACAGAATCAATGAGTTCTAGTAAATTAGACCCAAGTCAAACGAAGTGAAACATGTAATGATCATAACAAACAAACCACAGCCACAAATTGAAATAAAAAATGGGTACAACTGTACAAGCGAGAAATACAAATACAATCTGGACCGGCTCCTTGAGCTCGATCGGACTGATCTTGAATACGCCTCAACTCAAGGACTAGACCCAAATCGAATTAGTTGCAATTCAGTTCGGGGCTCCACCCGGCCAAATAAGAATATTAACATCCTACATTTATCATCATGGATTCGGCAGTAATGAATTTGTAATTCAGGAGATAACAATCAACCTATTTATGACATATCCTAACGAGATTTCAGGTGACATCCTCGTCGAGTACGCAGACATGTCTCATAAAACAGATACGACACACAACAAGATATACTCTATGTTAAAATTACGTACATACCATATGGAATTCTCTTTTATTTGAGCGTTAGAGTGTCTTTGCAGGTCACCACCGAAGTCATGTTGAACCAGGTGACGCGGAAGCTTGCAACACCCCCTACTTCAGGCGAGAACACAATCAATTTACATGCCTGATGAACAAGCCCCTTTGGATGCCAGCATGTTGGTGAGGTTTATCTAAAATCTGCATGTTAACTATTAGAATTTTCTCATTTCCACCTGAGTTCGAGCTCTCTGGAGATCTTGCTCGATTTGATTAAGTTTTATTTTTGCTAGACTCTAATTGTTGTATATATAAGCCTATAATTAATTGGCAAGCACATTATATTAAACTAATTAGAACACTTTGACAAAGTTACTTAGTTATTACTAGACAAACAAACGTTAGCCGGCTTTTTCTTGTTGCTAATGATGCGATGACAAGGAAAATTTACAAGCTCTAGAAATTATGGGAGACGCTCCACGAAAGTCTTCTTGTATTGCAAAGAATATGCCCATTTATGATTATGAACTTTTGTGTTTGATGTGATGTGAAATTTTTATTTGTCTGATTATGAATTTGAATTTGATGTACAAATGATAACAATATCAATACAACAATTTATGCTCTATTTTCGTTCAATCTTATCATGGATCTATTCAACTTGGATTTAAAATTGAGAAAATTCATTGGATTCCATACGGACCCACAACAAAAATATACAATTTTCCCTCGCAAAGATAAAGCAAAAATAGATCAGTGTAACAATATTAATATAAGTGCAGCTATTCAAAATTCTTGTTTTCTTTCTTCAATCCTTGAAATTAACTTTTATTCATAATAAAAAATATTTTTCTTTAGACTTTTACGATTTAGCAAAGTAACTTCAATTAAAGGATCAAAATGGAGATCGAGTAAAATATAAAATTGATTAACCACAGAGTTCTAACTTGGACTTTCTTATTAGACTTTTAGGTCAGCTAATTGTTAACTTCTTTCCTAACCTCAAAAAGAATTCTTAAATATTCATTACAAATAAGTTTTGAAGGTCCTAATTAGCAAGTCTTCAAGGCTAACAAAGCAACATGCATGGTGCCAAGGCCCCTTTCCATTTTGGGCTGGACACCTCAATAGCTAGTTGACATTACCTTCACTTGAGATATTTGGTTGAATAAAATAAAATTATAAAAATTAAAAATAATTGAATAGATAAGAGATAATTATTTTTTATTTGATTGATAGCAATATATAAAAATTGAGATTAACAAAAACAATAATCGAACAACTTTTTCGTATTATTAAATGATTTATATATGAAGTAATATCTTATACATAAAATAATAATTGATTATGTTAAAATATAATATACAATGTTGACATTATTTGTATACGAATTTATTTATATTAATTATTTTTTAAAATTAAGAATATGCAGTATACTACAAAATAATAATAAATCATATATTAATTATTTTAAAAAATATGTATTAATATTATAATAAACAAAAGTATAACTGCTACCATTGTGTTTTAAAATTAAATTAAACTAATAAATTTGATTAGGATGATATATAGTTTGTTTTATTTGATTAATGTAATTATTATTAATCAACTAATTCATTTCCACTCTATTATCAACGAAACACCCCTATGCTTTGTGTAAAGTGAAATATGTGGTTATATTTGAGATATTTAAGTTTGTTCTAAATATCCCTCTCTCTTGTCAATGATAAATAACTGTATGTCATCTAATTATGACTTTATATGCATGTCTTTTTACAATAAATTTTACGCCGAGTGCGAGTTCGCATCCCATGATATATTTATTTTTTAAAAAATTTATTTTTTTATTTAATGAAAGATAAAAAAAATTATAGATATGTATTAATGTGCGAGTCTAGCGGACTTGAGTCCAACGTAAAATAAATTCTTTTTAGATATGCTCTTATAATCGAGCTCTATTCATTCTCTCTTTACATTTTAATCTGCATCGAGAATATATATATATATTCATTTTATTTCTCTCTTCTTTGATATGCATGTTTTTTTAGCATAAATTTTATGCGAGTGCGAGTTCGCACCCATGATGTGTTTTTTTTTTCTCTCTTTTTATTTAATAAAAAAAGAGAAAAAAATTATAAACACATATTGATGTGCGAGTCAGCGTGCGGACTTGAGTCCAACGTAAAATAAATCCTTTTTAGATATGCTCATGTAACCTAGCTCTACTCATTTTCTCTTTACATTTTAATCTGTGGTGAGAATAGGCCATATATATATATATATATAATAATAATATCATATGTCATCTCTTCTTTGATGATTATATATAGAACAAGTTATTTTCCATCAGTACAGGAGATATATAATCCAAAGCTTGATCTATTATCTATTTATTTATTGGATAAAAGGCCGGCAAATATCCATATATGGGTCCCAGTGTATAAGTTATGTATTGAATCTTTTATCACGCCTATAAGCTTTAATTTTTAGGATCTGATTAAATTAATTGCATGGACCCACAAAATCCAATTTCCATTATGAGCCCATCTTTTCAGGAGATATGCACCAAATTACATAATCTAATCGTATTTTCCCATCATTCATGATTGTGATTTGTGAAAGCAACTTGGCCATCATGCTCATCCTATCCGTCTAACCCTTTAAGATCGGTCAAATCAAAATTTAGAAGCGCTCAAACTTATGTACCTGACTCAAATCAGATTAACTATAATCTAATCTGAGGGTTTATCTGGCCATTCAAAGATATTCAAGTCCCTCGTTAATTAATTACTAAAGATTCAACAATAATGAGTTTGACATCTCTAAAATAAACCTCGACTCATTTTAGACATATCTTCACTAGATTTAGAGAGACATCCCTAACCTGCAATATAATTAGGCACAACACAAATCAGGTATACTCTCGATTCTAATTTCATACTACTATTTGGAATTCTTTCTTATTTGAGTGTCGGAGTATCTTTGTAGGTCTCCCCACTAGAGCATCGCCGGACCGAGAGACACGCGTGTTGGCCTAAGATTTTTAACCTTGATATTAATCTCAATTTTGATGATAACAAATATGGAACTAATATTTGAGCAAAAAATATTTTCAGATTCCATGTCAGTTTGCACGCAATATCCGTGATCGAAAAAACAAAGAAATCGAAGAAATTGGAAGGATGCTCAATGATACTCGAGATTTCATCGGAAGATAGAGTTTAGATTTATGGAGTCTAGAATACTTGTAAAATCCCCATTACGATGCAAAAGAAACCACCCAAATCCAAAATCGACACCCAAAATTAGGGGTGAGCATGGCCGGGTTAACCGTCCATTAACAATGATTTTTCAAAACCATTAACCATAAATCGGTTCATTAATTTCGGTTAATCAATACTTCGATTTTAATTTTTACGGTTCGGTTAACCAATAATTTCAGTTAACCAATAAAAAATTTTAACATATAAAAATAATAAAATTATACAAATTGTAAAGTTCATTTTAATTGTTGAAAGTACTTCAAAATAAAATAAAAATCAACCCAAACATAATACTCATAAATAAAAAGTCAAAAGAATGACAACATCCTCACAAAGAATTGCAATAATTGGATATATTCTATTCAATTTTTTGTTTAGTAAAAGTGTGCATTATAATAGTTTAGAGACTCGTGTATTATAATAATTATTCATATTTAAAAAATATAATTGGTCAAATTTTAAAGAATGAAACATAATTTAAATATGCATGTATTACCTTTAAAGTAAATACAAAAAAAATACAAACTTTGAATATTTTTTCATTTTTAGCATAAACTTTTTTCGTTAAGAAGAAAATACACCAACTTTCATTTCGTTACCCCGTTTAGCACACACCATCATTTCTGACGATTTTGGCTGATGTGTCATTTAACGTAGAATACGTGGCACATATTTATTCTTGACTGAAGCCATGTAGAATAAATAATGTCATATACACTCTATTATTGACTATGTTGGCTTTAGATTTTCAACCTTAGCTTTAATCTCGGTTTTGATAGTTTTGATGATAACAAACATGAGACTAATGATTTCATTGAGAATATATTTCAGGTTCCATATTAATTAGTGTTCGATATCCTCGATCAGAGAAATCGGAAGGACATTGATCGTCGCGCTCGGGTTCGTCGCGGAAGTTTATCGAAGATCGACGAGTGCACCAAAGCCGCTTGGATGAGTCCAAATATCAAGTCAAAAGCTCTCCAAGATGATGCTCGTTGAAAGCCAAAACCCGAAAACCAAGCGCAGAAGAAATAGGCTGAAAATGCAATTTCAGCTTATGTTTGGTCGATCAGGCGGTCGATCGAACACTGTCGAAAAATGGCAGTGGGCACTTCGGTCGACCAGTCGATCGATCGACAGTGGCTAGTTTTAGGCAGTAAGGTTGGCGGTCGACCGACCTGCGAATAGCCGCGATGCAAGATCGCGTCGGTCGACCGATGGGTCGACCGAAGATCGCGGATTGAGGATTTGCGTCTGGCGGTCGACCAACCATAGAGAAAAGAGAAGCGGTTGAAAGACCGGTCGACCAGTCGGTCGACCGACAGCGTATAACGGATAGTTTTCTATCCGTTGAACAACCATTTCTTCACGAGGGTATAGATACACCCTCATGTACTTCATTTGATCTTCTTCTCTCATTCTTACAGAAATTTTTGAGCATCCGAGAGAGGGATAAAAGCCTTCCAAAAGATTTAAAGCTTGCGCTCTGTTCTCCGTCGAGTTCATTCTTCAAGCGCCAGCTGCTGCTTCAACTCGGGTTCTGATCAAGCTCATCCCTTGAAGAGTTGAAGGCACCAAAGGCTTGCAAAAGAGCTCTTTCCATTGGTTTTATTATTTAGCTCTTTTGATTGTATTTTATCTGTTATTTTAACTATTTGTTTAATTTGAGTTTGTAAGATCGGGTGTTAGGTCTTGAATTGGGTGAAGTGGTATCCTTAGTGTAGAAGGAGTAAAGCCACTTGTGTATACTTAGTGATTACTAGGATTAGTTCTAGTTGTCCCTTAGATTGAGGTGAGAAAGTGCTCTCGGTAGGAAGGCGGGATACTTCTAGGTGTGGAAGTGCCTTCGGTTGGAGAGCGGAGACTTTCCGATGCAAAGTCCTCGTTGTAAGGGAAACTCTAATTAATCTAGTAAAATCTAGTTTGGAAATCCTAAGCGGGGTGCTTAGGTAGTGGAGTAGGCATTGGGGCCGAACCACTATAAATTGCATGTTTGCATTGCTTTCATTTTGTTGTGCTTAAATTGCTTAATCATTTATAAGCTTCCGCATCTAATCGCATCGAATTACAAATCGCCTAATCGATCTAAGTAATCGTTTAAAATTGGATTTAGGTTAATCGAATTAGTAAACACACTATTCACCCCCTCTAGTATCGCCATTTTGTCTACAATTGGTATTAGAGCGGGTTCGTAGCTTGAGATTTCATCATCTCTTCTACATCTTGTCTCGATCTCGAAATGGCTCTAGAGTCGGTAGCGTCTACACCTCCTAGGTTCGATGCCTCTAACTTTGGTCTATGGAAATCTATGATGTACACATTTCTAAAGACTCAAGATTTAAGTATATTTGACATAGTAAAGACAAAATATATTGAACCTAAGGAAAACATGAATGCATGGACCCAAGAACAAATTAAATTGTTTGAATTAAATGGTAAAACAACACACCTTATATATTGCACATTTTCAAATGATATACTTGAAAATGTCATGCATTGTACTTTCGCATTCGACATTTGGGCAACATTAAACATGCTATATGGTTTTGCAAAAACCGAAGAGATAACTACTTATGATGATAGGAGTGATGACAATTGTCATCCACCCAATACTAATATAGTTTTTGAAGCCCATAGTGCATTTAGTCATAGGAGCACTAAAAGTCGGAAGAAAAATGTGATATGTCACCTATGCAATGAGAAAGGGCACGTAAAGAAGAATTGCCCTAGTATGAAAAATAAGGCAAAGAGGAGGTCAAATGCTTCCACATTATCCTACTCAAGTGAAGCATCATCCTTTCATGACTATGAAGTCATCTCAAAAGAATGTCTCATGAATGATAACAATGAGGTACAATCTTCAACTTCTAGTCATGTTAAAAATCTTGATAGTGATAGTGATGAAGATAGCTATAATTCTTTAGGAATGTCTTATGATGAGCTATTAGAAGAATCTAAGAAGATGTATGTCATGCTCATGAAATCAAATAAGGAAAATAGAAAAATCAAGAAAGAGATCGTCGACCTCTCTAGCATCGTCAAAGAGGTTGTGTGGGCGGAGAGGTCGCGCAGACCTCTCACAACAGACATCTCAAATGAGACATTGATCACTATCAATCAGGCTGACGATGAGCTCCTCCCCGGCGACGGCGATGAGCTCGTCTCCGGCGACAGCGACGGCCCGTGGAGTGCACTTAGCGTCAAGTTCTTTGAGAAGAAGGACCACACCATTATTGTCACTTAAAAATATCAATTTGTCTTTTTTACATTAAATACTTGTCATTTAGGATAAGCATTTACCTAGGGGTGAGCATGGACCGATTAACCGAACCAGTAGAAATTTTATTAACCGGCCCATTAACTTCGGTTAATCGTTACTTCGGTTTTGATTTTTCCAATTTGGTTAACCGATAGTTTTCGATTAACCAATAAATTTTTTTAACCTACAAACATAGTAACATTATACAAATCACACATGCAAAAAAATCCAAACAAATATCGAATCCCTATTGGAAAAAAATAAAACCACTTGAACCAAGATAATGTGATGCAAAAATTAATAATTTATATACTTTTTAATATTTTTTTAATAATTTCCTATAATTTTTTTATAATTTATGAATCATTATTATTATATATATATATAATAAATTATATTGAACTAGTCGGTTAACCGAAATCGGTGGACTTTTTAAACCGCGGACCGAACTCGAAAACCAATTTTTTCAAAAATATAACCTGAAACCGAAAAAATCGATTCGATTTCGGATCGGTTTTTCGATTAACCGAAAAATGAGTTTTTTTGCTCACCCCTACATTTACCATGTATTCTCCGTTAAGTGACACATCAGCTAAAATCGTCAAAAATGACAGTGCATGCTAAACGGGATAACAGAATGAAAGTTGGTGTATTTTCTTGCTAACGAAAAAAGTTTATGCTATGGGAAAATGTTCAAAGTTTGTATTTTTTTTTTGGTATTTACTCTTACCTTTATATAAGTTATATATATATATATATATATTCGATGGTGTAAAAATCAAAATATTATAGTTAACCATGGACTAATGGTTAATAGGTACTCAAAAACCGAAACAAAAAAGTGGAAATTTGAAAAATAAAAACTAAAATCAAAACGTCGGATCGATTAACCGAAAAATCCAGTTCAATTTCAAACCGATTTTTCAGTTAACCAAAATTTCAATTTTTTTTGCTCAGCCTACCCAAAATCCTTAAATGCTGAAAAGGTTGAAAAAAGCTGAAATTTGCAATTTCGGCCGAATCTCAGCAGCAGCCCTAGATCAGCCCAAGATCGACCAAAAGTGACTAAAATTATCAGTATATTTTTCGTAGACCTTTGACCGACCCTCGGTCGCCCGAAACTGTCAACGAATTTTTTTTAAATACGTTGAATGGCTCTTTTTGAACCCCTACCTTTGGGATCTTTATAAATACTTCCAAGAGTGTCTTCCTTACCCGTCCAACTATTCATTGAGCCATCTAAATATTATTTGCAAGCTTTTCTTGAGCCATTTCATTTCAAACCCTAGTTTCATATATAGTTGATTCTTGATTGAGCCTTCATTCTTCATCGATTCATCATCTTGAGGCATCAAGATGACTAGAGATTCACTGTTTAAGCAAAGTATTTATGTTGTTGTATTTATAACTTCATTTTTTTTATATAGCTTCATTTACTTATATTTTTAGTATTTATTTCATTGTTACTCAAGTGTGTAAAGATCTAGTGTGTAGGTTTTGAGTTTGGTGGTAGCCTTATTGTAGAGGCCTAAATCCATTGATGTGATTAGTTTACTAGGATTAGTTGTGTTGTATTTTAGGGTTGATGTGGGAGAGTGCTCTTGGTAGGAAGGTGGAGACTTCCGGACGTGGAAGTGCCTTCGGTGTAAGAGCGGAGACTCTCCAGTGTAAATTTCTCATTATAAGGAAACACTTTAATCTAGTAAAATTAAGTTGGAAATCCTAGGCTGAAGTGCTTAGGTAGTAGAGTGGACGTTGAGACTGGACCACTATAAATCTTTGTGTTTGAATTGTCTATTGTGTTTGTTGCTTAATTGTCATATTTATTGTTTCTGCTATTTGATTGATTTGTCATTTGCCTAAGTAACGTAAGAATCGATTAAAATCGAATTTAGGTTAAATTTTTAGTAAACTCACTATTCACCCCCCTACCGTAGGTCATTCGACTTATAGTGTGGACCGCATCATCCCGATTTCAGACAAGAACATATAAACATCTTTTCCTTTTTTTCTATTAGGGAGCGTTTGGTTCCTTGCAAATGCATACAAAAGTAAATGCCCGTGAATAGAAGTTGCAATATACTTTTTAGTTGTTCGCAAGTAAACTTGCAACTTTTATTTGCAGACATTTAGTTGACCGCAAACGAGAAAGTGGTTGTTGTGCGCAAGAAAGAGGTTGTCACAAGTGAGAGAGAAGTTGTTGCGAGTGAGATAGAGGCTGTTACGAGCGAGAGAAAGAGGAAGGTTGTCGCGAGCGAGACAAAGTTGGTGGTTATAGTGAGCGAGAGGAGGCTATCACAAGAGTCTCAAGAGAAGAGGGAAACTATTGTGAGCGAGAGGAAGTGGGCTCTAACATTTGCAGGCTACAAATTGGACTTGCATGCCTTTTGAACTATAACCCAATTTCTAATTTGTAATTGCAGCCTATAAAAGTTTAGTAGTGTAATTAACTTATTTGCAACTAACTAGACAACTTAATTAATCAAAGGCTCCAAAAATGAAAATGCTAGAAGCCTATTTTGGGGCAACCAAAACATCCTCATAAATTACAACTTGTCAAGTATTTTACAAATCTCGAAATTATAAATTTCAAATTGTCAAAAATTAGAACTGCAAAAAAACCAAAACTTGAATAAATTTTGACAGTGTACCTTAAATGTTATTCTATGTCGATGAAACAACACAATGAACACAATTTTTTAAAACTATTTTCATTTCTCTCATCTCTTCTTCCTCACCGCCGTCAGTGCTTTGTGAGTACACCATCGTCACCAACCTCGATAGATAGAAACACTCACCTCCTTTTATTCTTCGTTGCTACAAATGTTTTGAAGACATATGGAATCCATTTTCTCCTCCCAACAATGTGCTAGGTGCAATTCTATGAATTCATTAGATTTGAAGAAAGAACAACGAAGATGAAAAAGAAATAAAAATATTTTAAAAGTGTTCTAGAGTTTCATCTAGACATCGGCTAGTCGAAAGATGAGAAGGAATGGGAAAATGTCAAAGGGAAATTTCATGAGAATTATCTTCCATCTTCCTATGCTTCCTTTTATATGGTAAGTTTTAAGTCTCCTTTGAATATGTATATATCAGCTAAAATTATAGTAATCTTAATTTGTAACTTAATCTATTGCTAAATAGCATAACTGTTCCGATGATAATTATAGTTTTCTTTCCTCTTGATTTAGTGATAATGATTTGGTATCATCATTTGGATGATGACCTTTTTGTTACTATAGAAAAGGGTGATTGATTAATAACTCCATATTATTTGACATATTAAAATAAATTAAACTATTTTAAAATAATTAGAACTTTGATTCAATCACAACTTTAAAATAATCATGATGCGCCACCAAATGGAATTAATTACACTACTCTGTTCTCATTCTATCAATCATGTTGCGGAAGCAATACAGTTCAGAAGACCCATCTTCGTCAGATGAGAAAGGAAAACCTAAACCTATAATAGTTAGAGAAAATTTAAAGGCCATTAATAAAAGACCAACAAATTAGAATGATTAAATCCTGGCGCGCACCCGAAAAGTCAAGAGCCTGTTTGGTTAGCAAAACCAAATTTGTTTTCATTGTTTTGATTTCGCTGAAATCAAAATTGTTTATGAAAATGTGTTTGGTTCAATATTTTCATGAAACTAAATCGAAACCAGAATAATAATAAAAATAGAAACACAAAAATATTATTTTATGTGATTTCGAGACGGTTGATTTTGTTATCAAAATGCAGTGATAATTTTATAACTATAAATATTTTTTATAAGATAAATTAATTTGAAAATAAATCAAATTATATCTAATTTTTAAAAATAAAAATAAAAATCATCATTTTCAATTCAAACTATTATCTTAAATTTATAAATTAATTAAACCAATATATATCTAATCGACTCAAATCCAAATTTTGAAATAACTCAATTTTTTTAAAGTTGATCTATTTATAATTTAATCAAAACTAATTTTAGACCATTGGACATTTTAAAAAAAATTTATAATAACTATTAATTAATTTTTTTATCTTATTGAAAAAAAATCTTAAATTACCAATAACTTAATTAAATAAATCATACAAATTAATATTCTATAACCGTATTAGCAAATATTTAATTTTATAAACTAACTAAAAATTTAATTATTACTAAAAATATTTAAAAAAAATTAATATTATTTTTTATAACCAAATAAATATTCACTTGTTTCAGCTAACTAAAACTGATATTGTTTTTATTAACCAAACGTGTTTTCAGAAAAATGAAAACAAGAAACAAAAATCAACTTTTCGAAACCAAGTTTTTAGTTTTAGTGAAATCAAACCAGAAAATTATTTTCGCTAACCAAACAGCACCCACAAGTTTTTGTCAATAGTAAAAGAGTTATTATCTGAATATATCATGAACTATGAACTTTGTCTCAAATCTATCTTGAACTTTGACTTCTCCAAATTGCATTCTCAACTATCATATTTGTATCAATTGCATCACTTCGTTAAAATTCTGTCAGCTACCCCGTTAACCCTGCCACATAGAATGTACACGTGTATTAAAAAACTTTTTTTTTCGAAATCGAATAAAAAATTATTTCTTTTTCAAAACCTTTTATGATGTCCACCGTCGTCCCCACCTCCTCCGGGCCGCCCTTGTACGGCCACCCCGTTTTCGCCACCACGATCTCCACCTCAGGGAACCCCAGCCCGTCGAGCGCCGCCCGCACGTCATCCACCTGCGAGTCGAACATGTTGGTGTAGGTGACCTGCGAGCCGAGGTCGAGCCGATCGGGATTAGGCAGAAGAGGCAGAAGGCCAGCGTCTCCGACCGCGAGTCGCTGCGGTAGGCGAAGAAGGGGTAGGGGTTGATCATGAAGGGCGAGCCGGCGTCGTGGAGGAAGCCGACAACGCCAGCCAGGCTGTTGGAGAGGTCGGGGTGGAAGGTGCCGGAGGAAGGGGGGTCGGTCTGGGACATCACGGCCATGGAGTGGACGGTGGAGGGGAGGCGGATAGGGCGGATTGGAGGTTCTGTGTGGCGGGGAGGAGGTTGGAGGCGAGGGAGGGGTCTTCGGAGTTGAGTGCCTCGTTGCCGACGGAGATGACGGAGATGGAGGAAGCGGGGACGTAAGGGAGGACGTTGGCGGCGACCCAGCCGGAGGCGATTGAGGGGTTGGAGGCAAGGGAGGCAACGTCAGAGTTGAAGACGCTGGTGACGAGGGAGATGGTGGTGCCGGCGAGGGATTGGATGATGGCTGGGTCAGTGCCGTAGAGACGGAGCTTGGAGATGGTGGTCGACTACATGAGAGTTGTTGTCGCAGACGCTGGCGGGAGGTTGTCCGCCACTTGCCCGTAGTTGATGCCGATGAACGACTGCGACTCTGCAAACACTGATAAATAAAGGGTTATAATTTTTTAACCCAAATATAAAAATTATTTTAAAATATTTTTTTAATCAACGTGTGCAGCGCGTGAACATCAGAAAAAGTTTTTTTTAAAAAAAAATTATTTGATTTCAAAAAAAAATAGTTTTTTAATGCACTTGTATATACCACGTGGCAGGATTAACGGGTAGACAAAATTTATAATTTAGAATATATTCAAATAATTACCTACAGTAAAAAGAGCATGTGTATTTATATCCACCGTTGACCACATCTACTGCTCCTATTTGACTTCCCCCCTTCAATAAATAACTCCACTCTCACACGAACTGCTCGCCCTCACTTGCTTCCTTCCAGCACACACGGCACAGGTTGTATCGAACACCGACGCCGAACAATCACGTCATTTCCTAGGAACATTAAAATCCAATGCATCGATCGTATGCCAAAATAGCTGCATCTCTTCTCTTCTTCCTTTTCATTTTTCCCCTTGGTTTTTTTTTGAACTAATCATTTTCCCCCTTGGTGAATCCGGACAAGTGAGCTCAGGTCGGATGCAACCGGTGCTGTAACGCTCCTCTTCCAACCCGAGGAGGCACGTCTCTCGCGGCGGGACGCGATCACCGCCGTCCGTTCCCCGTACCAGGAGCGGTTATATAACGAGAGAAAGGACAGCCGTGAAGAAACGAAGTCGGCCTGTGCTTTGCGTTGGAGTTCTTGTTCTTCTTCCTCTGTCTTCTCTCCTCTTGGTGGAGATGGGACGACGTCCAATAGATCAGTAGCGTTCATTCCTTTCTTCGGCGGATTGGAGAAGAGTGAGATCATGGGCCAGTGCGCGTCCGCGGGGAGGAGGCGCGGCGAACGGGCGGCGGGGAAGACCGGGTGCCTCGCGGTGGCCAAGGAGCACCGGTCCAGGTTTTATATCATGAGGAAGTGCGTGGTAATGCTCCTTTGCTGGAACAAGTATGGCAAGTACTGAGTCCTTCTTGAAGATGATACCATCTTGGCTTGTTTTGCCGAAATTTGCATCGTTTGGAGTTCATGTAAATGGATTTGGGTATCATTCATTGCCTGCGAATTTTCCATGTACAGTAAGGAATCTCTCTACCAATTTCTTCTTTGTATAACTTCAAGAAGATTGGCTATTGATCTTTCCCTCTTTAGTAGTTCAAAAGATCGGTTCCAGGGATGCTTCTCCATTTATAGTCATCAAAGAAAAGTAAGTAAACGCATAAAACTGGCGATCTGTTAGCTTTCTCTGCTTCTTGCGGTTGTATTAGATATTACTTTAGAGCTTGAACAATCTGCAGCATGAGTTTCCCATATCTTAACCAAAAACCTGGCGAGCCCTTCTATTCTAATGGCTTTTCTGTCGTTAACTTCAATTGATAATGACTTGCAACAACTCATGCTTATCAGGTTCCTAAAACCTGACACCAAAGATGAAATTTAAGGTGGAAGAATTTGTTGGAACTTGGATTGATTCATTAATTCCTGAGCTCAGCATGCTCGTCTTTTAGGTAGATATAGTTGAAGGTTGCTATGAACATTAATTAATACTTTCTGATGCTGCTTTCGCTTGGTAATTTTCAGTGTCAGAACAGAAAGTGGTGCTTGCTGACCAAAGATCTCAACTAGCAGCATTGTTTCTAGCTGGATACAGCCTGCGACTGCATCACTCCTCGGTCTTTCCATTCTGGAGTTGATTTCCTTACCTACCATAATAAGATTTTGCTCCATTAATTATGGCTCATGGTAATGATTTTGTTATGGAGATGTCTACTTGACGTGCATCATTTTTTTGAATTAAAGGGTCCACCTGAACAATCATTGGTGTACTATTGTACTGCAAACAGTAAGTCTTCTAAAAAATACCCCAAGATATGCAAGCGTGCGGGGCGGCGAATTATTGATCTTGAACCCTTCAGGATGCCAACTTGAGGGTGATGGAATATTATAGTACTAAGTTGCATCATTGATGGTTCTCCACGAGATGAATTGAAATGTCCTCTATCTTGTAGTTGTGGTGGGGAAATGCCAGCTATTAGGAATCACTTGTACCATTTCTTTCGTCTCCACCACACATCTATTTGCTTACTATTGTTCAAATAGATTAACATAAGGCAAGCTTTTAGTTAAGAGAAGAAAAAAGGGGAGATTTTCTTCTTCCATTTACGCCATGAAATTTCTAGTACAGAAGATAAAAGAAAGAAGAACAAGAGAACAAAGTTAACAATATGATTGCTTGTGACATTAATTATTTCTCTTCAAAATTCAGATGTTGATTGTTGCGTAGTACGAAGTCTCCTTGGCATAATGAAGACTGGCTCTTCCATTCGTAGTGTAGGAGTAAATGTTGGCAACGGGAATCTCTCGGACGATGGGCCAATCTGGTGCGCCATCGAGACACCGCTTTAGCACGCTGAGGTTGCAGAAGACCTCCAACTTAAACCTGTGTCGTCGTCGTCCTTGGATCAGCGGCGGCAACCACTGTGGGAGGCTCTCCATGGACTTGTTTACCAGTTTCAGATGCTCCAATGCATCTTGTTTCTCCACGTACTCCAATGCAGGGCAGTTGTCTATCGTCAATCTGCTAAGAGCAGGGAAGACTAGTCCCTGGTTGCTGTCGACTTCCTGAGAGCCTCCGGGGAGTGCGCTCAGCTTGGGGCAATTGCCAACTATCATTTCCCGAAGACGAGGCATTTGCCGCCACGATTCAAGCGGTGCATCTTCTTTACCGAAAGACCACGTCTCCCAGTTTGGCATGTCCTCAATCACACATACCTCGAGCTTTGGGAAGACTATAGCTGATGCTGCTCTTTGGGCCTTGTGTGCAAGGAACTCATGGCCAATGCTCACTATGGCATTTGCACGAGCAATGTGTAGGTACTTGAGCTGGGGCAACTGACCCAGAGGGGGCAGCTGCTGGCACAACTCACATCTGTGAAGAAATAGCCGATTCAAGTAAGGAAAAGAAACTCCCAAGGACGACATCATCCAACTCGGAAACACGCGCCCAAAGAATCCACCAAACCAGAGTTCCTCCTCCAAGCATGGCGGAGGACGAAGCTCTTCGCATACCCTCTCAATTTTTACTATATCCTCCTCCGTGTACGGTAAACCATTTTGATGCCTACTACTGTAAGGTGTGCATAACATTGCTAATCTCGTAAGATGACTCTTATGAAACAATACAAACCCACCACTTGATGCTCTCTCCAAGTTAAATATACTCAATTTTCTGAGCTCAGAGAGAGAATTAAGCTCTTCAAAGTCACATCCTTCTCCCCTATTATTTTCATCCCCTACGATGAATCCTGAGATGTCATTGAGATGCTTCAGCCTCCCAATGCCTCTGGGAAGCTTGCTCAATCCTGCATTGAAAAGGCCAAGACGCCTCAGATTGTGCAGTCGTGTTACGCCCTGTGGAATGCTATTCAAATGGCAGCAATCCATTAAATTCAGCGTCAACAGATTGCTAAGATGCTCGATGGATTCTGGTAGCCTGGAGATGCTTGTCTTGCGGAGATCGAGATATCGAAGGTGAATGAGGCTTCCTATGGAATCTGGGATGATCTTGATTCCTCTTCCATTGAGGAGCAAAACACGCAGCTGTGAAAGCCTTGAGAGTAGATTATTCTCGATGACAGGGGGAGTCTTTAAGATCATCAAAGTCCTCAAACACTTCTTTGCCATTACTGAGTCAGGGATCGCAACTCTTTCTTCTTTGCTGGAAACGGATAGCCGGCGAAGCTTCGAGGTAGATGTGGTTTTTATCCAATTTGCATCTCCGCAGAAGCATTCATCTTCCGACAAGAACTGCGCGAGAGAGCGCAATGAGTCATGCATTACGCAAGGTTTCTCCACCAACGACAAGACACCAGGTTGAGGTTGCAGAAGGCTCCTCCTCTGTAGCTCCCACCAATACTCCTCCGCCACATCTTCCAACACCGCATTACCTTGCAATTTCACGAATCCTTCGGCCACCCACAATCTAACGAGAGTCTCCTTGTGAAGCACGTAATCCTCAGGGAACAAGGAGCAGTAGAGGAAGCATTGCTTGAGATGAGACGGTAAATCCTCGTAGCTCAAGTACAGAGCTTCACTGAGTTCTTTAGGAAGCTTGCTCATTGACCACGCGTCACTGCAGGCAACCTTCTCCCACTCCCTCCTACTTCTCTGCTTTGTCGCCAAGAGACTCCCCACAACCTTGATTGCAAGAGGAAGACCTTTGCATTTTGCGACAATCTTGAATCCCACATCTCTCAAGTTCTCGATCTCTTCTTCTCCCCCATCTACAAATGCTTTCTTGCATAGCAGTTCCCATCCTGAATCAACAGGCAGTAATTTCACCTCATGGATGCGTATTGATCCCATTTGGTAAGCAATGTTTTGATCTCTTGTGATGGCTAAAATTCTTCCATTAGCCACTCCGCTCTGTATTGGTTTTCTCAGCAAGTCAACCCACACATCTGCTTGCCAAACATCATCTAACACAAGAAGAAAACTCTTCCCTCGAACAGCATCTCTAAGCATTGGCAACAGTTCTGCTTTTGTCATCTCTTCTCCACACTTCATCCCGGTCCCCCTTATGATCTCCTTCAGCAAATCAATCTCTGAGAATTTCTGCGACACACAAATCCAAACCCTAACTTGAAACATGTCCTCTATCACAGGATCATTAAACACTTTCTGTGCAAGTGTAGTCTTCCCAATCCCCGGCATGCCGGTGATGGTGCAAAGACTACACTTCATTTCACTTTTACATGTTAAGAAATCCACAAGATCCTCGGTGGCATCGTTAATTTCGTTTCCTACTATGTCTTGTTCAATGAGATGAGAGGTACGACGAGGATTAACACCCATGTGAAGGACATCTGGGTTCACAGGCTGCAGCTTAAGCATCAATTTGTCACTACTGATCTCCTCTAGTCTCTTATTAAGGGTTCGAATTCTGTTCCCAATCTCATGGCGGAGATGGACGCCGGTAAAACAAGTGAGCAAAGGGAATTTAGGACGAACCGACGGCGACGGGTGATCCAGCAGTAGTTTCCCACCCTCGATTCTGCACAGGTCGAGGATGTCGTCGGAGTCGTACACGACATCTTTGAGCTCCTTCAACCAATTGTTGATGGCCGAGTCTTGACTCCTCCTCTCAGCATCCTTGAGAACGCAGCTTATCCGCTCCAGCCTTCTTTGGAGAGTCTCGAGCTCATCCCTCACCTGGAGTACTGTCACCATCTTGTCGCCGATGAAGCTCGCTATGGTTTCGATACATGTCCCAATCAGAGCATCCAAGATGATGGCCATTAATTGCGAGGTCGAAGCTAGAGGAAGAGCGTTTCCTGCCCACCAAGACTCGGGATTTGGGATTTGGGAAACAAGCGGAAGGTGCACGCCATTGACCATGTAGATAAACTTGCTAGTTTACTGCATAGTTTGAAACTAGTCTAAACCCACTCGTTGAGTAATTATATATAATTTAAATTTAAATTATTTTAAAAATTATGATTAAAAAAATTAAAATTAAGTTAATTTAAATTATAATATTCATACCTGAATAATTAAAAATAATATCATATATCATATATATAAAAAATAAGTCTAGAGAAAAAGTATACATATTAATTTAATTTAATTTATAAAATTATAAAATTATATATTAAATATGATTTGTATTTTTTATCTTAAATTAGAAACTAAAATTAATCAAATACACGAATATATAGGTAAATGTAAAAAATGTTTAAATAAACTCATAATAATTCATTACTATTTTTGAACATGATAATTATAATATTTGATAATTAAATTATTAATTATATATATATATAATTTATCATGTGTTTCTTTCTCACATTAACTCGAATTTAAGTTCCTCAACATAGGGTTATCAAGCAAGACTCCAATTTCTCAAATTAACTTAATTGATCAAATTATAATAACAATGTTTTTTTATTTGCAATCTCCAATATTTTAATTTTGATGATAAAAATATATTAAATGCTTATTTTTTCTATGAATCACTAAATTAATTAATTAATTAAAAATAAAAGATTTTTAAAATCTTCAAGGTTAATTTTAAATTATTATTATTTTGCCAAGTTTTAAATTATTTTAAGATAATTAATTTATGATGCATTTAGTTGAAAAACCAATATTTTAAATATGTTTTATTTTTTTTTCTATTATGAATTAAAAGTCAATTTTATTTTAATAAAAAAATTATTGCAAATTCTAATTAATTGACCGAATCAATTATGGACACCAATTGCTCACATTATTTCTAATTTTTATCATATTTAGAGCATTTTTTAAATATAAAAATAAAATAAAATACTAATTAATTTTTTGAATAAAAAATTTAAAACTATTTCAACAACAGATAAAAAATTGTAATAAAAATTTATGAATATATATAAAAATAAAATTGAAAAATGTTAATAATTGTAAACATTAAATATAACACAAATATAGAGTAAAGTATACGAATTAAATTTGCATAGGTACATATAACTAACTAAAAAAATTATATAATAATTCTAACATTAAAAAATATTTTTAATAATTATTCAGTAAATCGATAATCACTACCATAAAAATATAGATTCAAAGAATATATAGTAAAATTTATAATAACAAAGAAGTAAAATATTAATAAAAATAAATTTAAAATCAACACAAATATTTTTAAGAGAATTTTTTTTACCTCAATACATAAAAATGCTTCTATATTATTATTATTGTATACATTCATTTTATAATATATTTATTTTGGAGAATAATTTTTAATAAAAATATTGATAGTAATGATATTTTGCATAAAAAATCAAAGCAATTAAAATAAATTCATATAAATTTCAGAAATTAAAATATACAAAAAATTAGATAATACATCTCTAGAAAGAATTTGTTCTACAAAAAATTATATTTATTTTTGGAGAGTAATTTTTAATAAAAATATTTGTAATAATGATATTTTAAATGAAATAAAAATCAAAAAGTTTATAATAAAATTACATATATTTTATAAATTAAAATATACAAAAAAATTAGATAATACATCTCGAACATATTCTACTTACAAAAAAATTAAAATGCAACATTAATTAGCATTTTAAAACAGTCCAAAATTGTCATGTGACATTAATTGCAGTAGAGATCAAAAGAATATTAAAATTTAAAAATTTAAAAGGTTTAAATTTGCCGCATCATCTAAACTTAATTAATATAATTTATTATTGTATATAACTTCAACATCTAATTAATACACAATTAATTTCAGTGGCTCTCTCCAATTAAATTCATGACTCTAATTGGTGCAATTAACAATAATGTCTATATAACAAGAATAAAATATAAATTATAATTAATTTGCAGCAATATGCAATATAATTGATCAAAATTAATTACGAAATAAAATATAAATTATAATTAATTAAGCAAAGCTTGGTTCCAAATTTGCCACGTGACAATTTTGAATCTTAATCAAATAAATTCATATAGTATAAATTTATCAATTTTATAAAATTAGTAATATAGATAGAAAATATTAGTTTAATAAATTTCAACAATAAAAAATATATAAGAAAAGAAAAATTAATCTATCCAATGCAAAAAAATTCTTCTAAATATAACATATATTTAATAAATAATAAATTCAATTAATGGGTTGTGCCTAGGAAATAAAAACTCTATCAAAAAAATTATAGTTGTTGAAAGTAAAATAATCAACCCTTAAATGAAATCAACATTAAATAAAATTATGGATAAAACATGCAAAATTGATTGCTCATTCTGGACATGCTGAGAATATAGATAATAATTCAGAAGCATTATAATCATCAATAAAGAACAGAAAAGATGAATACAATAATAAGTTAGTAACTCGCATGATCTAATTTTAAAGAATTTGACTGTGCAACTTAAAAAATTCAAAATAATGAGGACAATAAACTCTCGATCACTACCTACTAAAGAAAAGATAATATACATAAAATAATTTTAATCATAAAAAACAAAAAAAACTTGAATGTCCTTTATTCTTAGAGAAT
The DNA here is from genome assembly GCA_034359265.1 of Canna indica. Classification (NCBI taxonomy): domain Eukaryota; kingdom Viridiplantae; phylum Streptophyta; class Magnoliopsida; order Zingiberales; family Cannaceae; genus Canna; species Canna indica. The sequence continues at coordinate 76,390,736 of CP136891.1, read as the reverse complement.
GATTAAACTTGCAGTTCACTCCATACGAACAGGTCACGGTCCTCGTATAGTAAGTGCCATCGAGTAAATTATGCACATTTGATCGATTGAATTTCCACATGCCACACTGCAATCATAAAGGAGTGACAATTATTATTTTTATTTATACACATAATCGATTAAATTTTCATTTACATAAATGCTGCCTATGTAAATAAGGAATAATTTTATGCACAAAGCTCGTATAAATGAACATTTGATTACTGGGCACATTTTAAATTAATTAATGGATACACATTTGGATAAATGCACAACGATTGCATAAATAAGATAATTAATATTGATTACATGAAACGGAAATTTATGCAAATAATAATCAAAATGAATGCTCTGAATTAAATAAATATTAAAAATTAATTAAAGTTTACGTGTAGCACATGCCTTTGAGATTTGCTTGAACTACTATTTTGTATGCTTAGATTTGCTTAAGCAATTGTAGTATTTCTCAAAATTAATCAATTTGTTTAGAGCAAACTTATTTGGCCCGCCTGCTGCCTTTTAGTCAAATAATACTTAATCGTATGTTTTTTTCTATATTGCTTGAATTTAAATGTCTCATTGCCATGTTTTTTTAATATTTAATTATATATTTTTTTCATTTCTTTCATCTATTTCTACTTCTTCTTCTTCACGCATCAACCGTCGACGTCCCGATCCCCCGCCTGGCCCCCTCCCCCGCCGCCGCCCGAGCCCACGCCGGAGTCGCCCGCCTCCGATCCCCCGCCTGGCCCCCTCCCCCGCCTGGCCCCCTCCCCCGCCGCCGCCCGAGCCCACGCCGGAGTCGCCCGCCTCCGATCTGCAGGCCCCCGAAGCCGCCGCCTCGTCTCCCGTTGTTGGCCCCTCGTCGTCCTCCAAAGAAGACGTGGTGGAGATCTAGAGATTGCCGGCGTCGTGGTCGTCGTCGAGGAGGTCCTTGAGGGAGGAGGAGGAGGAGCAGCAGCACGCTTCGCTCCAACGGCAAGGAGCTCCGGAACTCGGAACCATGCTCCTCTGCGCCAACGACTCCCGCCTCCTCCTCCGCACGCCATCCAGCACGTACCCCGTCCCCACCGTCGACTACGCCGACCCCCACCTCGTCGTCACTAACCCGTCCATGTGGAGCTGCCGCTCCTCCGACGTCGACGGCGCTATTTTGAGCGGAGACGTCGTCACTAACCCTGCCGGATTGCCCCGACGTGATGGTGGACCGGAGGATGAGCTGCTGCTCGTACTGCCCGAAGGCGTCAGAGTCGCTATTTTGAGCGGAGACGGTGGAGCGGCTACCTGTAGCACTGCGAGACGCCCGCAAGCGTGTACTGGAGACGGTGGAGCGGCTCCATTTTGAGCGGCTCTATTTTGAGCCGCTCTATTTTGAGCGGCTTCATTTTTTTTAAAATATTTTATTTACATATCGACGTCTTAACGGACGTCGATATGCAAAAAAAATTTATATATTTTATTTGCATATCGACGTCTTAACGGACGTCAATATGCAAATTTTTTAATTGTTTTAAATGTTTCAACATTTTGATATCGACGCCTTCTAGCGTCTATAAGACGGCGTCAATACGTCGAATATTTCGACGTCCAAACAGACGTCGAAATATTAGTTTCAGCGCTTGTTATATTCTACGCGATTTCGACGTCCAAGCAGACGTCAATATATTATTTTTGACGGTCGTCGGCGTCGAAATATCTTTATATTTTGACGTCAAAATATACGAGGTTTGTTGTAGTGTATTGTTTCTTTCCACACATAATTGCATCTTTTGCAAGCAAGCTTCTTGAGGAAGAATTCTGTTTTCGTTGAACTTTGTAATATTGTTAAGATTTGCTAATTTCATGTTCGACATAAACTTTCTAAGATCACTCAATATGGTTAGGTAAATTTTCATAACATTCATAGACTTCATCAAATTTTACTGTAATACATACTCCATTACAGAAAAATCTTGTTTGGATGAAATGTAGCATGATTTAATAATGTATGATATGATATAATATTTATTATATGGTATAATATTATAATTATTGTTATCATATTTGGGAAGATAGTATGATATGATATGGTTAAATAGTATATTTCTGTTTGGTTTGATGATATGATATGGTTCCTCAAATGATAAAATGATCAGAATGTCATCAAATATAGTAACATTATATTAAATTCATTTTTTTTGTCAAAATATTAAATTTAATTAAATATATAATTTTTTTATGGGAGAAAAAAATCAGAAGAAATGGAAACATAATAAGGACCGACGGTTAAAAAAAATATATGAAAAGTTGATGGGTATTTTAGGTATTAAAATTTGATAATAATGAAAAATCACTGAATTGATGGTTTTAAAAATCTTAAAAAATTCATGATTTTAAAATCATGAAATTACCATACCATATTATACCATGATTTTAAATTTTTTTCCAAATATAAAATCATACTATATCATACCATGATAAATCATACTCTACCATAAAACAAACAAGGCCTAAGTGGTATCATCAACATGTCCAAGAATACCATATTCTCCTTTGCTTATTACTGCCAAAGTAATCAGGAAGATGAATGGGACAACTTAATTACAACTGAGATAAGTAATCAAACATATATCTAAGATTGAGAAAAATCCTAACAATATAACACGAGAATAACGGAAAAATTCATAATTCATTATTATAAAGGAAATAAACCTTAGCGTAAGGGTCCAACAAAATTTGGGAATAATCAAAGTACCATATCTAGTGTTCCTCAAAGAAAAAAAAATGCGGAAATGTCCACAAAAGAAAGATATACAATCTGAATGATTGTCCCTGTCTTCATCATCTATACAGATGAATTCAACATGCCAAATGACTCAAGAAGGAGGCCGCTATGCACCGACAGAGGAGCCCAAGTCGCAAAAGGTGACGTGCATTGGCCAAATCAAGCTCGAGAAGATCATCGCTGTCAATTGCAGGGAGTCGACGCCACCACCATCATCGCCGAGGATAGTGGAACTACCAGCATGCCAATGCACGTTGATCATCTGCGCAACGTTCTCGCGACGCAAAGCGCAGGGACCAATGACTATGGCCAAAGACGGTTGAGAGCAGCAGCTTCGGCCTCAACCAACCGGCCATCAACACGCTGCCGTGGGAGATTTTCGTACAACGTTGTCGGGCCTAATGAAGCTGGAGGATAGAAGAACAGAGGAGAGAAATGGCGAAGTAAAACCAGATGAACTTTATTCATTACTGCTGAGGATATTTATACAAGCAAGCGATGAACAACAACCATTGATCTAAAATAGTAAAATACTAATCAACCTGACACGTGTCTTATGATTCGAAGAAGAGACCAAACAAATTATTGTACATACATTAGTGACTAATGACTCTGTAACCTTTGCTGAAGACTTAATACTAAATTATCATGGGTTAGGATTTTAATCCTTTATATGCCCCCTCAAGATAGGTGGTAACATCTGTTAGACCTATCTTGGATCGATGATCAAGAAATATCTTTGACGGAACTACCTTTGTGAGCGAATCTGCGAGTTGCTGGTTAGACGGAACATAGAGAATTTGAAGAGTTTTGTCACGAACCTGTTCCCTTACAAAATGATAGTCAATGTGTAAGTGTTTGATTCTGCTGTTAAACGCAGGATTGTTGGATAAAAATGTTGCTCCGACATTGTCACAGAGAATACTCGGAGTAGTTGAAACTTGAACTGAGATTTCTCGCAGCAGATTTTGGACCCAGTTAACTTCTGCAGCTGCATTGGCCAGTGCTCGGTATTCAGCCTCGGTTGAAGACCTGGCAACTGTGCGCTGCTTCTTTGATGACCAGCTGATTGGTGTGTTACCAAGAAAGGTGATGTATGCTCCTGTAGAACATCTGTCTTCAATATTACCTCCCCAGTCTGAATCCGAAAATACCTTTAATGACAAAGGCAGACTTGATGAAATGCAAAGACCAATATCTTGTGTGGCTTTGAGGTATCTCAGCACCCGTTTACATGCCTGCCAATGAGATTCTCTCGGACAATGCATGAATTGAGACAGGCGATTGACCACAAAGCAGATATCAGGTCTTGTGAAGCTCAAATACTGAAGAGCTCCAACTGCACTTCTGTATCGAAGTTGTGCTGTAGGTTCAGAAGTGTCATTTAACAGAAGGGTAGCTTTGGAAGCTTGAGGAGTCTTGACTCCTTTTGCATCAGCCATTTGAAACTTATGTAATATATCAGAGATATATTTTTTCTGTGATAAAAACAGACCTTTGGAAGATTGAAGAACCTGGATTCCTAGAAAATAGGATAATGACTGCAAGTCTTTAAGAGAGAACCTGAATGATAAGGCCTGATAGACTTCTTGAATCTTGGTTTCAGAACTGCCTGTCAAGATAATATCATCTACATACATGAGCAAGTAAATTTTGACAGTTGAAGTGAGTAACATAAAGAGAGAACTGTCTGACTTTGACTCCTGAAAGCCAATCGAGCAGATGTAGTTTTTAAATTCATTGAACCAGGCTCTCGGGGCTTGTTTTAAGCCATAGATGGCTTTGTTCAGCTTACAGACATATAAAGGATGTTCCTTGCTAATGAAACCTGGTGGCTGTGACATGTATATATCTTCTTCCAAGGTGTCATGTAAGAAGGCATTGTTCACATCAATCTGATAAAGAGGCCACTTGTATGTTGTTGCAATTGTAAGCAATACTCTGATAGTTGTGGGTTTTACAACAGGACTGAAGGTGAGATTGAAATCAATACCTGGCCTTTGATTAAACCCCTTGGCAACCAACCGGCCCTTATACCTTTCAACAGCACCATTTGCTTGTTGTTTGACTTTAAAAATCCACTTACACCCGATTACATTCTGAGAGGGATGAGGGGGAACTAATGTCCAAGTTTTGTTTTGAGTGAGTGCATCAAATTCTGCCATCATAGCTTGTCTCCACTGATCACTTTTTAATGCTTGTTTCACTGTCACTGGAGTGTCAATTAAAGTGAATAATGCACTGTAGTCCAGAGGCTTTCGAGGCTTAAAAATGTTATGTTGAGACCTGGTTGTCATTCTAGTTGGTTGCTCAACTTGCGGTGGCAGATGAGGACTCTTCTCAGGAGGACTAATGCTCGAGGTAGAACAACTATCAGGACTGGGAGAGCTAGGTAAGTTTATTGAAGATAATGGTGGATTTTGAGGAGAAGTAGTTGATGAAGGTGGAGGTGTAGCAATGTCATAAGTAACAGTATGAGGTGTAGTTGAGGATGTAGCTAAGTCAGGATTGATATCATACCAATTGTCAACATTTGACAGTGCTCGAGGAAGATGAAGGTCATTCATTTTGAAGGGAAAAATGTTCTCATGAAAAAGAACATGTCGAGAGGTGAATACCTTGGAAGAGGAGATGTCCAAGCATTGATATGAATGATACTTGATGGAGTAACCAAGAAAGATGCAGGGCTTGGATTTGGGATCAAGCTTGCTTGTGGAATAAGGTTTAAGCCATGGATAACAGAGACATCCAAAGCTTTTCATGGAATTGTAGTTAGGGATATTATGGAATAGCTTTTGATAAGGTGAGATACCTTGTAACACAGGTGTTGGTAACCTGTTAATTAAGAATGTAGCTGTTGCACATGCATAAGGCCAAAGTTTCAGAGGTAAAGAAGCATGATGCAGTAAAGATGTGGCTGTTTCAAGTATGTGACGATGTCTTCTTTCAGCTGGACTAATTCTTTGTGGAGTATAAGGAGGAGAGATTAGATGTTGAATACCACTTTTCATAAAGATATCAGTTAAAGCTATAAACTCTCCTCCTCCATCAGAGTAGAAATTAAGGATAGGAGTGTTAAACTGTTTTTCTACCAGAATTTTGAAATTGGCAAATACACTCACAACTTCTGATTTAGCTTTGAGAGGAAAAAGCCATATGTATTTGGTGAAATGATCCACTATTAACAGATAGTATTTAAAACTATCATCAGATACAATAGGGGAAGGACCCCAGACATCGGAAAACAACAGTTCTAAAGGTTTACTGCTGCGTAAAGTAGATTTAACAAAAGGAAGTCTATGACTCTTATTACATGAACAAGCATCACATTGTAGATGTATAGACTTAGAAATTGGTAAGTGAAATGTGGAAATGAGATACTTGAGTGTTCTGGGATTGGGATGACCAAGTCGGTGGTGCCAAATGTGGAGGGAAGCTTTATTTGGTGTTGAAGCAAAGTTGACTGAAGGAGGTATATCACCAGCCCATTCATAGATGTTCGATTTATTCAGACCTCGAGCAAGAATCACACCTGTTTGAAGATCCTTCACAATGAAATAAGTGGGAAAGAATTCAGTAGACACATTATTTTGAGTGCAAAACTGAGCTACAGAAATTAAATTTCTGTGTATATGAGGAGCACAAATAACATTATTTAGAACAAACTTATTCCCAGAGTTAGTTAATACTGATTTACCCGTATGGCTTATACTGATAGTCTTACCATTTCCTACTGTAAGACCTTCTTCGCCAGAGTATTCAGAGGCAAAATGAAGATTCTCGGTGTCACTTGTTACATGATGTGAAGCGCCGGAATCCATTACCCAGTTTCCTTGATTGTTCTGTCGACTGATGTGGTAAGCTTGTGCTTCTTCATGGTTGTGTGACTTGGATCTACAGGTTTTCGCAGAGTGTCCTATTTTGTCACACAATTGACATTGCAACCTGATCCTGTTGTTTTGAGGAGGTCCAGGAGGCCTCCAATTGTTTTGTCTTGAATTGGTAGCAGAAGATCTGCGCCAATTTGAGTTGTGATTGTAATTTTGTTTCTGACCGAACTGCTTCTTATTTTGAGGAGAGTTTGATTCTTGTTTCTGTGTGAATTGAGCAGTCACGGAAACTTTGTTGGATCTGTGCATCAAAAAAGCCTCATGTCCACACAATTTGTCATACAACTCTTCTAGAGATATTGCAGTGTCACGCGATCGAATCGCTGCACTGATATCATTGTACTCGGAGCCTAGTCCTCCCAGAATTTTTATTACAAGTGCAGCATCATTAATCGGTGATCCAGCTAGTGCCAGTTCATTGACAATAGATCTAATGTCATTGAAGTAATCAGAAATTGACCTACTGTCTTTGTTAATTCGAGATAAGGAATCCTGTAAAGCATACACTCTTGACTGTGATTTATTCGCAAATTGCAATGTAAGTTTGTTCCAAGCTATACACGCAGTAGTGGAAGTGGCAATCACAGTAACAATGGCAGGATCAACAGAAGCTATGATCGCATGCCTGATCAGGCTGTCTTGCCTGATCCAGGTTTTATGATCTGGACTGCCGATTGGAGGGCAAGGAAACGATCCATCTATATACGAGGTTAGATCATACCCGAGTAATAGAAGTTCGTGCTGAGTCTTCCAGTTTAGGTAATTGCTAGCGCCGACGAGCTTAATCGGCAACTGCGCCGCTGGATTGATCGTGATGATCTGAGTGGTTTGAGTGATCGGATTGATCACCCCTTGTCCGCCCATTGCCTCATTTGTCGCCATGACAACGCTTGAGGAGGATCGGAAAAAAAAACTCGGTGGAGTACTATAGCTCTGATACCATAATGAAGCTGGAGGATAGAAGAACAGAGGAGAGAAATGGCGAAGTAAAACCAGATGAACTTTATTCATTACTGCTGAGGATATTTATACAAGCAAGCGATGAACAACAACCATTGATCTAAAACAGTAAAATACTAATCAACCTGACACGTGTCTTATGATTCGAAGAAGAGACCAAACAAATTATTGTACATACATTAGTGACTAATGACTCTGTAACCTTTGCTGAAGACTTAATACTAAATTATCATGGGTTAGGATTTTAATCCTTTATAGGGCCATATACGAGCACTTGCTCTACGCAGATGCAGGCTGCACTCGTCTCGCTGTGTCTGCACTCGACTCGCTCTACTTGTCGGGCCGAAGCCCAGCCGTTGGAGGGATTGGAGAAGAAGAGGGAGTCTTAGCGAAACTGGCATACATGTAATAAACCCAATTACATATTTATATATAGAGAGGAGAGAGAAAGATAAGAGAGGGGAGAGAGAAAGAAAAGTAACGGGAATAGCAATTGAATAATAGTTATTGTCAATAATAATTACTGCCTATTGCTATTACCTCATTACTAATTGCCCATTAGCATTTAATAATAATTGTTGATTATTATTATTTATTCAAACAAAATATTATTACAAACTAAGAAATAGAATTTGAATATATCTCAGAGTCTCTGTTAATAATTATAGCAAGATCCGGGGGCCAATCCCGATCCCAATTGAAATTTCTCTTCATTCTCCTAAAATAATTTGCTAGTCAATCAGCCGCCTTGTTTGCTTCTCTACCTATTGTTGATTATTATTACCGATTAGCATTTAAACCTAATTGCAGATTACCCATTAGCATTTAATAATAATTGAATAACAATTACTGCTGAATAACAAATGTGTATTCAATACAAATACAATTTGCATTAAATAATAAATACAATCTTTCATTCAAAAACATATTAAATATAAATACAAATTTAAGACAACATTAAATATTTGATAAATATTTTTCATACAATTAATAAATAGAAATTCATTTAAAAGTTTAGAAAACCTAAAAATTGAGAGAATGCCACGTCAGCAAACTTTCACTGGAAAAGTGCCACGCGGCGTAGGTGAATGTTACACACATACACACACATATATATAGATAAATAGATTAAATCCGAGTTTTTTATATATGAAAAAATGACTTTATAACATAGCCATTACAAAAGCGTAAACACAGTAATATACGCACAAAACGTATTACAAGACATACAAAGACGTGGAAAAGATTTCTTGACTTCCACCGAGATGCAAAACAAGCGGAAGACGCACGTCATTGACCATGTAAGCTAAACTTAGAGGTAGCAAAATGGGCTGCCCCAGGCCAACACGATAAGGTAGCGTGCTGGGTCGAGCCGGCCCGCTAACTCCGTGGGCCGGAAATTCTCGGCCCGGCCGGGCCCGCAATATTTTGTGGACCGCTCGGCACAGCCTGCGAGCCCATTTATCAATTAAAAATTTATAAAAAATTAATTTAAAATATTTGAGAGACTAAATAAACATCAAATATGATATTTCACATGAAAAGCTCAATGGATTAACTTCACATTCAATTTTAAAGTACTAAACAAACACAAAACTAGACTTGAAATTATTTTTTTTAATACTTAGCGGGCTAAACGGGCCGACTCGACCTGATAAGCTTATCGGGCCAAATTTTTCGGCCCGGCCCACAATTATTATGTCATGTTTGTGCCGTGCTCATTTCTACCGTCCCTAGCTAAATTTGCTATTTTATCACGTGCTTTCAAATTACTTATCTTATTTACTAATAAAGTTGTGTTTTTTTGTTTCTGGAGAAAAAACTCTAATGCAAGGAAACCAACCTTGCGTATGTCATGCCTTTGATTAAGAATGCATTAGATGATAGTTGATGTAGATTTAAAATATATAGTCAAATTAAGCATCACTAATTAATATACATATGAGTGTATGCCCCATATATGTTTGGCTATATAAATAGAGGTGGCAAATTATGTCGGCTAACAGGCCGGGCCGACCGGCATGAACACAAATTAATGTTGGCCGGCACAATCTGATATATAAAAGTTCAGGCTTGGGACCCCGAGTCCAACACGACACACAGAATTAACGAGTCGTCGAGTATGGCAGGTATGGTCCGTTAGCACGATAACAAAAATGACATATCGACTACTATTGGTCTAGAATGAGCCAATAGTGGTGCAGCATAGGACTAGGTTTCCTTTTTTTTTTCTAATTTTAAGTTTAAGATCGAATAAGAAGAGCATAGGACTAGGTCTAGAATGAGCCAAAAGTTCGTGGCTAGCTCCATCAGCAGGCGGACCTAGCGGGCTTCCTCGCTCGTCAGTTTAATGACTATCACCTTCACCTTCAACAATGGAAGCAACGCAGATTAGCTGACGGCAGATTCCTCATTACTACGACTGAGGCAGAAGGCTCCTACTACAAGCACCGTTTGATCAGACCGGGGAGAATTCAATGGAATCATGTGCTCTTATTGAGCTCGGACTAGCAGCAGGATGAACTCTTCATGGATATCCATCCTCCAGAGTTGCTGGTCGGAATTGGGCTAAGAGGACTGCCCTTCATGTTCTGGAACGTTGAGTCGATCATCGCCCTGACAAGCTCATTTTCCTCATTCGAGGCTCTGCCTGAGAGTTCGCTGGATTGGGCGGAACTTGAATCCTGCAAGGTTAAGGTTCGGGTGAATGATTTGCATCAAATCCCGCGCTTCATACTTGCAGACGCCGTATCGCGTCGTTTCACGATCAAGGTTAGAGTGGCTTGGCAGCAATGAAGTGCTGAAGTCGGCCCTCAGTGGGCCGAGCATGACGAAGGGGGTGACGCTTCGGGATCAGATGCGAGTTTTGAAATGGACGTCCCTTCGGAGGAGTCACCCCCATTCGACGGCGAAGGATCGAATCATATCTCGGTGAGCTCCAACTCTCCGTCTCCTTCCCCCTCGGGCTCTCGAACTCTGCAAGGATCCCCTCCAAGCGCTGGTGCAATGGCTGGCCTGCTCTCTCGTGGCTCGTCTGCCTTCTCCGCACCAAGCCTGAGGGCAGCTTCGGTCTATCCTCCGGCTACCCAGGTGCTCCGGCGAGAATCTCCGATTGATTTACCATTTCGGGCAGCTTCGAATCCCAACAGTCGGTCTTCTGAGCACCTTTCCCTTTTGATGCTTCCTCGATCGGATCTGCCGTCGATCTCTGACGAGGATCGCATGGAAGCTGATACGCATCTGCCATTCAGAGCCTGGGAGGGCAAGCAGGCGATCCGCCTTTCTGATCTTTTGCTGCATCTGCCCGCAATTTCTATTTCCATGTTCATTGACCTGCCAAGGGAAGCCTTCTCGATCAGAGCCCCGAGATTTCGCGATTGCCTCTTAAAGCTCACTCAGCTGATGTGGTCGGTGGGGACGTATGGGCTCCCTTCTTTTATGAGTGCCACGTGGGTGGCTACTTTGTTTTCGATGACTGCTTCAATCGGGCGGATCTTGCTCGGTTGGTTAACTCCGCCACCCGCAACCCGCATCCCTCCTGCTGGGCCTGCACCTGCGTCTGCGAATACTGGGCCCATTTCTTTGGGCTTTTCTGTCAACACAACTGCGGGCTTGGGTTTAATTAAGCCTCATGAGATTATTATAGGTTTGATCCTCCCGCTGCCTTCAAAACCGGGACTGAGGGTCTCCTCGTCAGCTTCGACTGACCTTGCGAGTGGCTCTTCTGGGAGGCTATCTAATTTCTTGCGCCCGATCGGCCGCAGTTCCAATAGATAACTACCCTTCCCCAATTTTACTAACTACCCTTAATTATTTGTTATTTCAATAGATCAGAATAATAAATTCAATAGATAACAAACAAGGATTGTTGTGCATTATTTGTTATTTATATTTTAGTAAAATAGTATCAAAAAAATTTAATATTTTAATAATAAGAATACTAAAAAATATTGATAAATAATTTATATAATAATTTAATTTTTTAAAGCAAAGATAGACTATATCCACTAGGGTTTGGATCTCAATATATAAGATGTTGTCGGCTATATATAATAATTTAGTTTGTGAGATAAAAAAAAAATACAAAATAAAGTACTCAAACAATTTGAATTAAACATTAAAATTGAACTAAATATTAATATTACCTATATTTTAGGTTCTGAAGAGCAATCTCTAGGTCAGAATGCCCACCCCTACGTACGTACGTAATCAAACATTTTCTAATGTTTCCTACTTGGATGCGAATCATGAGAGCCCCTTCAATTAATGGATTTCACATGTACCTCCTCAGAACTCAGAAGCTAGCTAGCAAGTGGTCCTTCCTTTACTTCTGAAATAAACAAACAAACAAATAAAATTGTTGGAGTGGTCCTCAATTAATATCCGATCTAAATAGGGCCTTCTCAGTAAGATCTCCAATTATATTACGTGGCAAAGAAATCAAATTGTCAACTCCGATATCAATATCCCGGGAATCTTTCATATATACTCCATCCATCCATCTCCTCCCCGATCCTGGAGGTCGACTATTTCACATCACTTCAATCGCAGATCGCAGCAGCAGCAGCAGCAGCAATGCAACTAGCAGATGAAATAAATGGAGGAGGAGGAGGACATGATGGTTGATGGTTGGCAAGTTGGCAATGCGGTGATGGTTTGACCGGGGCATTAAAGACGGGGGAGGACTGCAGCAAAGTGGGAAAAGATGCCAAGCTTTCACAAAAATGGAGGGGAAACGTCAGAGAGTGGCATGATTGCTAATGGACATTCATCATCATCAGCATCGAGTTCTTTCTTTTCTGTCTCCACCATCCTTTAAGACAACATAAATGAGCATTTCGTCACGCTTGTTTCCAATGGATTATATAGCAAGCCCCCTTTCTCTTTCTGTGTGCTGCTTCCTCCCAGCTTTCCATCTTGTCTTATGCTTCAATACTTGATCTCTCTCTCTCTCTCCCTCTCTATGTACTCGGTATATATTTTGGAATGCAGAAGTAACTTATGCCCAACCCCAATTCACATGTACTCGGTATATTTGCATGTGGTACTGATCGCTATGGCACGAGTATAAATGCATGGGCTGTGCCTTTTGAGATACTAATTAGCATGAATGCAACACAGCAACAGCATAATCATATAATGTACGTTTCTGGCATATTAATATTATTTTGTCTAATATGGATGTCCTCATTTAACTAATGTTATTCCACATAATATTAATGTACGTAGGATATAGATATATGCAATGTAAATTGGGAACCGATGAAAACATGACAATTACATAATTAATTTTTACTTCATTTATTTTTCTATAAGTAATTTTTTTTAAAACAAAAATATAAAGTCACAATAAACGAACTTTAAATCTCTAGACAACATATAAATTATTATCACCAACTGTGCTACCCACGGTTGGCGCAATTAATTTGGGAAAAAATAAAATTAATTAGAAGAAAATAAAATTAAATATATATATTCAATAAATATTCAATTTTTATTTAATACTATATTTTATTTATTATCTTATCATATTCTATCTTATTAAATCTAGTGTATACCTATGTAATAAAATTATCTTATTTTAAAATAAAAAGTTGACTAATAAATTAAAACATGCATTTCGGAAGAGGTATACTGGGATTAACTGCATTAATTATCGCAATAATTTTAGAGGGGATACAAGTAATTAACCATGTTTAACATGTGCGCCTAAGGATGATGATGATTTATTATCATTTTTATTCGATTTTTTTAACAAATTAATTAAACAGCGTTGCTATCAATTATTTTGCACGAACTTTAAAGCTAATTAATCAACAACTATAAAATTTGTATATATAAAGAAGTCTTCATGATCAGTGGGTGAAATCGAATCAGACTCCTGCAATAAGGTATGTCTTTAATTTCAACTGCAATAAGATATTTAAAGAAGTATATGTATTTATTAAGGGTCATATCATATTCCATTTTTACACAAATTAATTGGTTATGCCTGCCTTGTTGCCACGATAGCAATTAAGAAGATAAATGGAAGAAAATAAAAAATAAATAAAAAGGTTTGTCAATATTCTCATAATTCATTATGTTATAGTAGTTTTATTATTATGATTAACTTAATTACTACGTCCAGCATATGAAGAATAGTCTTTCCATAAGGAAGGGGTAATATATGGTATTATGGTGCTATAATATATATTATTGCGTCCTAGGTTACATAATAAATGGGAAAAGTTAGATAGCGATGGCCCATATACATCACAATCAATTATGAAAATTAATATTATATTGATGTCTTATTTCTTGAGCAAAAACTGCATCATACTTTTTTTTTCCAATACTATATATTTGTTTTCCGAATAATATATGAGAAGAAATGATGTAATAATGGCATTCGGTATTTAATTCTGACGCCTTATTTTTACATACCGGCATCTCACCCAGATGCCGGTATGTAAACATTATCATTCTCCTTCGTCTTCGCATTCCGACGTAATTAATTTATTAGTTGGCATCAAAATTTTACCGCTAGTATAATAAGAATTTTTGCAGTGCGCGCATATAAAAAATTGAAACAACACAAGCGCATTCAAGATAAAAAATAATAGAAAAACAAAGAAAGAGAAAAAAAAAAAAAAGGCGAGGTAGAACATCTTCAATCATACAGAATATCATGAGCTCTAGACCAACTCCAATCGCTATATGCAATGTGTCATGTTAGACGAACTGTCGCAGTATAGTAGTTTAAGCATGCACTTTGAGATTATAAATTGTTGTTCAAATTAATATCTCAAATTCAAAATGGTGATCTTATATTGAACTGTTCTTTTGGTTATTCATCTCAGCAGCGGGATGATTATTCACTGTTGATTTCTGATAAAAATAAATTATTGCCAACGTTGTCTTCAGTTTCTGTTCTTCAACCTTGATCTTCTTTACGTACAATTCATCTTAATTAGAATGGCATTCAATCTTGATCCTGTCAATCGAATCCACCCATTGCAAGTTTTGTGCAATCATTAATTGCTAAAGCCATGTGCCTAATCTTGTAAGTCTCCTAAATTGATGATCATTAAACCTTCTTATATATTGCTTAGACATTGTTATAATTTATTTTCACTACCCATAGCAGACACTGAGCGCTGCAAAGACTGAAAACATTCTTCTTTTATTAAACTTCATCCTTGCAAAATGTTTTTTCCTCTGATTTAGAACTGGCAATTCATGTTGGTAGATCACAAATGTCTTATATTAGGGGTGATGGGATTCGAGTATCTTGTATTTTTCATGATACCAGATTCTACAATGTATAAGATCGGTTCCTAAGTTTTGGAATCAGATCTATCTTGATTGAATCTGGAATCAGATCCTACTCAGAATCACAATTGCAGAACAGGTTTCAAACAGATTTCAAAATATATTCCAACAGAGTACCCTGTTGAAATCTATACCCTGGAACATGTAAATTAATGAACAAGTTACATGGTACAGGTTTCAGGTACCAATTTCAATTCTGATTTAGGGTACCCGATGTGTTAAATCTAGAATCGGAATCGAATTAATTGGTTCCTTAATTTTTATCCCGAATCTTACTTGAATTTAATTCGGATCTATTCGAAATTTATCCGATTGAATAGGTTTTAACTGGTTCTGGATCTATTTGGTAACTATGGACACTCCTATCTTATATATGTCTAAATATTTGATACAAAATATTATGCTATATAATTATTATCCTTTAATATTTAATTTGTTAGCCATGCATACTCCAAACCTTATTTTTACCGTGCCCCCACTTGAGTCCTTTTGGTGGCCCAGAGATAATAATTGAGAGGAAGGCAAACGTATGCCCCTTCATATAAGGTTTTTGCTGATGGGGAAGACGAAAACGACTGTAGCTCTCTCTCTCTCTCTCGGATATTGAAGTGGGCGACGCAATCCTCCCTTCCCCGGTTTCCTCCCCCCCCTCTCTCTCTCTCATTATACACACAATACATGAATGAAATATCCCATCCCTGCACCTCCAACCCTCATTAATTACTCTCTTCCCCTTTTCATTCTATTTTAATTAGCTTTCATTATTTCTTCTCCAAACTTGCTCTCTTCTTCCCTATAAATACCTCTTCTTCACTCAATTTCCTTGCATTACCACGGGATGCAGCTAGTGTAGTGGATTCCTCAATGCCTGCGAGCGATCGTCATGTGGGTTTGCCAAAGGGTCTCTCACAGTGATCATTGGCATTCTGTCCACCTCTAGTTCTCAATTTCTCTCACACGGCTCAAAGGAGTGTAGAAATAGAAGATGGAGGTGGCCAGCCTGCCAACTGAACTCTGTTGGCTTCTCTTTGCAAAACCCATATGATATAATATATTTCAAAGCAAACGCAGGATTTGATAAGAAAAAGATGAATGATTGGTATCTGAAAAGAAGGTAAGAAATGTAAAGGTTAATTTGGAATATGCGTCTCCAGTCTAAGCAAAAGTAGATTTTTTTTACCACATTATGGTATCATGCTTTTCTCTTACTTTTTTTTTCTTGTTAGGGTTTTACTTTTATGTTGGCGGCTGCTAAGTAGATATCATACTGTATGCTCTCTCTTATATATATACGTAGAGCTGATGTAATGCTAAGTGAACCAGAATAGGATCTCCTTTATGAACTTCACTGGTATTATTGCAAGGTTCATCGATCTAAATTCTGAATGCTTTACACTATAGTGGTTTTGTTATTGTTTCTATGATTGCAGACCCAAATACCATAAGGAAGCCTAGCTAGCTAGATGCAACTGTAAGACTTTGATCTGCACTAATCTAATTAATGATTTGCAGTATAATGTGTCTATTTTGATCTCTTTCATTCTTCAGCCATTTGGTAATCGATCAAACGGAGAAAAGAAAAAAGTAGTAACACCTTTCTTCAGTTTTTGCCCTCTTCTTGAAACCCTAAAAAGTTAAAACATCCTTTCACACTTGTTTCCTGGTTTCATCCAGCAACGCAATAGTGCAAAATTTTTATTATATGGAAAATTAAGATCCTAGAATCATTATATGAGGATTTGCGTAGATTTGAAATGGTACAACCACAGCTTTGTTGCGGTAATATATCAAACATGTAATGTGTTTTCTAATAGACATTAGGGTGACAAAGTCTTGAAATAATCTCTCAAGATCTTTCCCTTTCTATCAAAAGATACGATGTGATGTGGATAAAACATGCATACCTTTCTCTTGCGCTCCTTCGTCCAAGCAATCATAAGGCGCGTTTCTTGAGAAGAGCAATTGATATAAAACCCTAATCGTAGGTAGTTTGTGTGCATTTATGGCTATCTGCTCTCTACCTAATTCCCGATATATTTTCCCCCTTTGATCTTAACATTCCTCGTGTGTGGAGTGTGCAAGCAGACACAGAATTTAAGACACATTTAACTGTTCTAATAATAAAAGCAATTGAATGCATTAATTTCCTGCGTGCTTTCTTGGACGGTCGTTGACCATTAAGGGCCTGAGAGAAAGAAATGCTGATACATCATACATGTAAGTAAACATACGTTATTCTTCACATATGCAGCCAAGATGACATTTTTGGAGAATCTATAGCATAATTCACCTTGTTTCTTAGATCTAATTAAGACTGCTACAGCTTACAGAAGTATAAAATTTTCATGTATTTGTGTATTTTGAAGTTGTACATCTACGAGGTATAAATCGTTTACGTACATAATTTATTGATAATGAAATGGTTCCTGAAGTATATTGGGAATAAATCAATGCTGAGTATAAACGCATGAATGCCGTAATGAAGAACTGGTAGGCAAACTATTAATAATCCAGCTGTTGGCTTCAGAAGAAAAGTGGCAGTCTGGCAGATGATGATGAATGCAACCCTAGCTAGATGGAGAATCTTGACAAAGGAGACGACAATCATGCCCCCACTGTGCTAGCTGGCTCTGTTGAATCAATCTGCCACATTATTCTACATTTTATTCTGTATCATCGAATCTGAATTAATGCTTATTTCTCACTAAGCCAGCTTGCAGGTGTCATTGATATGAAATCCGTAGATGCCATTTTCAATCAATTATTATATTAATTATTAACTCACTACAACAAAAGGTAGAAAAATCATCGATATAAAACTGTTATAAAAATCGGCGCGACAGGTGTCGGTTTAAAAAAAAATGGAAAAAAAAATGTAACGGACGCTTGTTTTGGCGCTGTTTGTTTTAGTTACGAAACTGATTTTTTTGTTTTAATCCCACGTGGGTTAAATTTTATTTTTTAAAATATTATTAATTATTATAAATACTATTTTTAGTTCCATAATGATTAAAATATTTTTTAACTATCCTTGACTATTATAAATACCTTCCTAAACTTAAAGATTTATAATCATATTAATTATATTTTAGAAAATTCATTGATTCTAAGGATCAATTATAACATATAAACATTGCAAAATATAAATATAATATATTATTTTATATTATTTTTTTCTTAGCATATAAACATATATTTTTAATAATTTTATATTATTTTTTTCTTAGCATATAAACATAGCAAAATATAAATATGATATATAATTTTATATTATTTTTTTTAAAATCACATTTAGAAAACATATATTGGTTTGTATTTACGAGGGTCGAATGTCTAATTTTTATAGGGATATTGCATGTCACTTATATTAGGTCTTGATATTTGGATATGATGTCTAATATTTGAATCCTGATGTCTATAATAAGGGTCGATATTCACATTCATTTCCATTCATTTTTTACTCCGATTTTATTTTATTTAGATAAGTTGAAATTCTAATTTTGACACGGTTGAAATGCACATAATACAAAATAATTTAAAGCTTATTTTCATCAATTTTGAGTAATTTATTTATTCAATGATTGATGTGATTTAAGGGAATTAAAATATACATTAAATAGTTCAATATAAAAGGTTTAATAAGAAAATTATATAATCAAGTTTTATATGAAGAGGAGCATTTATGTTGTTTGTGAAAACTAAGCTTTAGTCCCACATTAAAAGATGTGCTAATTTTATATTAGTTTATAAGCATTGATTAGTGTGTATATTTAATTACTTGTGTGGACAAAGTAGAAGGTAAGAGACGACATTAGTGCGGTGCAGTCTGCACAGTGCGTGGGCACAATTGCTTCGTACAGTGGCATTGGCGCTTTTAGGCGCACTTTGCACTTCACACGTACGCCTCGTCTGAGCCGTGAGCCAATTTTTTGTCGAGTCTGACTTTGATTCGAACCTAAATATTTTGACTGTTGGAATTCAATAATTACTTGAAGGATTGCACTTAATATATGAATCAATTGCAAAATAAATTAGAAATTATCTTGCTCATTAATTAATCAAAAATTGGTTGTTACTAATATTCAATAATGAACATTATATGATAGATTTATTCTACATTGATCTATATATCTACTTTGAAATCTCTCTTGGTTTACTATATTACATCTCTCATTTCTCTTCTTCTACTCCTCCAATTCTAGAGGTGTATTGCTACGGAGCATAAAAGACCTTAAGGATAGTTCAGTCCCAATTATTTTTGTAGTGACTAGTGCATTTTAAGCCAATTATAATATTGAATTTTTGAAAAACGAAATTAATTATTCATTACCATTCTTGCAATTTGTTAAATCCAGTCATTTCTTGTTATAATCACACTTTTTTTTTTAATAATCACACTTAAATTTCTTGTAATTAACTGCATTTTTTAGATTTTGTATTTGACTGATACAAGGAATAACAGAAGAAAAGGTTAAAAAGTTACTAGGGCTGTCCACTATTCGGGTCACATCGATCCAAAATTTTTGGTCTGATTCGATTTTAATGGTAGCAAGTTTGGTTTTTGACCCGAACCAAATCCGAACCAAAAATCGAACAAAATAAAAAAAAATTATATTGTGTAATTAGTAAGTTGGGCTGTTAGGCTTCCTTAGTAAAATTAATTAGTTTACTGAGGTAATTAATTTACCTCAGTAAAATTATTTTTTATTTTTTTATGACTTTGTGTAGTTTTTTTACTTCTACCCTAACCTTATAAATCTTGCTTTTACGGAGGTAAACTAAATCTTTCCTTCATCATAGTATGCAATCATATAGTTTGGGTAAAGTTATTTAAGTAGAATCACAGTTCATGAAGTCTAAAATTAGGTGTTTGCTATTCTCTACAACCTTAGCATTAGGTGTTTGTATATTAATCACATTTAGAAATACTTCAACTCAAAAATGATGCAAATTTGTGATTTGTTGAATTCCCCTCTTTGTTCTCCCCCATGGAACATATGCATCATCTATATTAGAAACTTTAATGTGATTCTTAGCACAAAAATCACACACTTTATCCACAAGAGATTTTCATCCATCGTCTCTCATCAATTGCAATCTCTTCTTAGTTGATATAACAAGTGACATAACACTGACTATATATATCTCGATCTTTACATTGTAAAGATAGATTTAGTTCATGTGTGAGATCAAAAATAGACATCATCGGTCGAGCCACAAATATAAAGTGAAATGACTCTAAGTTGTATGCAATAGATTGAGATTTTATCTTGTCACTTGAATGCGAGCAGATTTCTCCAAGTGTGTGAAGCACACTACATATCGATGAAAACATAGAATGGATGCTCAAAAGTGTTTTATAGTGGGATCCCCAACGAGTATCACGTGGTCTCCTCAAACCAATTTCCTGATTTAAACCACTTCCACTTTAAATTTCACCAACACATAATGCTTCTGCAACTTGTTCTGCTTGCTTTACTTGAAGTATTTTCTTTCGCTTACAAGAAACTCTGATTACATTCAACAAATTTATAAGTTGCTCAAAAAGCCAAACACAATCATCGTTCTTTAAACAAACAGCTACAAGTGCCAGTTGAAGTTGATGACCAAAACAATGAACACAGTAAGCAGATGGAGTTTCCTTCATGATCAAAATTTTAAGGTCATTGATTTCACCTTTCATGTTACTAGCTCCATCATAGCCTTGGCCTTGAATTCTAGATGGACTCAAAGAATGCTCCAGTAGTAATGAAAAGATCGAAGTTTTAAGAGACATAGCAGTAGTATCAGAGACATGCACAAGTCCAAGGAACCGCTTAGTTACCTTTCCACATCTATCAACAAAACGCAAACATATAGCCAATTGCTCCTTTTGAGATATATCACTTGACTCATCAACTAATATAGAAAAATATTTATCACCTAGATCATCAATAATGGCTTTTGTTGTTTCATTTGCACAAGCATTGATGATGTCTTGTTGTATTATAGGAGCTATCAATTGATTATTTCCTGGAGCATTCTTCAAAACAACACTATCAACATCATCACTAGCTTCGTTTGGCATACCATGATAAAAGTTCAAGAAAATTTCCTTTATTGCTTGATGTTTCACTTTCATCATGACCACGAAAAGCCAAACCTTGATGAAGAAGAAACCTCAATACATCAATTGAGGCAGTTAGACGAGTTCTATACTCACGTTTTGCTTGATCAGATTGCTTGTAACAAGTGGTTTGAATTGAGCACTTTTCATTCATTAAATCCTCACACTTAATTCGAGCTTGATTATAAGCACTTCTGACTAGACCAACATGTTTATCATATCTATCTATTTTGTGCCAACTATAAAATCCTCTATTAATAAATGAATTACCACCTGCAGCATTTTCGATTTTATTCTTGAATAAGTAACACCACAAGCAAAACACGACATCTGCATCCACACTATATTCCATCCAACTATAATTCTTATACGAATATAAATTAAATCGTCGTAATGCTCCTCCAACTTTTCTGAGAGGATATTGTTCCATATGAGGCCGGCAAGGACCTCTTTGTAGATATGCCCTTCTTACTTCATCCCGAATATTCGGATGAAAATCTGAGATCTTTCTCCTTAATCCAGGATCAGATTGAAGTGAATTAATGTCAAACATACTTGGTGTATTTGATAAATGAGGCAAACTTGGCGTAGGCTCAATAGATGATGGAGGAGTAGGCTCATTAGCTGATGGAAGAGTATGCTCATTAGCTGATGGAGGAGTAGGCTCATTAGCTGATGGAGGAGTAGGCTCATTAACGGATGGAGTAGGCTCACTTGGAATTGGAAGTGGATGAGGAGGTTCATCAAAGGTTGGAGTTGATGACGAAGACTCTTGTCATTGTCGTTTATGATATCGTTCAAACATGTTTCTAAGCATGGTTTCAATATAGAAAGTGTCTCAAAATGAGGCACTAAGCGGATTTTTGCTCCAAACTACATTAAAATTATGGAAAATCAGAAACTAATAGTTGAAATGGAATGAACTAAACAATATATTCCTTGCCTAATATAAGCTAATAAAAACATCTAAAAATGAAAACATAATGTAATTAGAATGAAATTACCAAATTAGAATAATGCAACACTAGTGTTTATTTGCAAATTGATTACCAAATACCAAATATTCAAGAGTCAGGTGACTGTAAATGATACAACAAAGTTGAATAAAGTATGAAGTATCTACCAGTGGCTGTACGTAGATATATGAACATTCAAGAGTCATGAATAAAATCCAGTGATTGTACAAACTACAAGGTGGCCGTAAAGTGTAAACATTCAAGAGTCATGAGTATCTACCAAGTACCAACACATTCAAATATCAACACAAAAGATCAACAAAGAATGAAATTACCAAACATCCAAACATATATGAAATTAGAATGAAATTAGTCAAATTACCAAACATATAGAAGAAATATGAAGGGGAAGCATTAAACATACATTTACAAATAAATGTGGTTGTATAATCGTATAAATTATACTTGGCGGCGGAGAGAACTAAAGAGGCAGGCAGCGGGCGACGACAACACCAGAAGGGCGTGTAGAAGGTAGGTGGGCGGCAGTAGCACCAGAGGTCCATAAGGCAAATGGGCGGCGGCAATCGACAGAGACTGATTTTGGGGATTTGGGCTACGACAAACGGCGGGTGGGCGGCGACAATTGATGGCAATCGAAAGGAGAAGAGGAGAAATGGTCGTTTGAGGCCTCGAGCTACGTCTTGCGTCTCGTGATTAGGGAAACTGCGTAGGAGATTAAGAGGGATTTGGGGTGGGCCGATGGAGTCATTGGGGTTGACTACTTGACTGACTTTATGGGGGAGAAAATTTAATATTTTTTTTATAAAAAATGAGCAAAAATGGGGGACAAAATGTCCCCCATTTGCATACGTGCTTATGCCCCTTGCATGCAACCATTGCGGTAGTCCTTATTATATAGTGAAATGGAATTTAGCGTGCACAGTGTTTAATTAAACATGTGAATGCTTTAAGCACGGTTTGGGCAATTATTTATAAAGGGCATAGAATTATGTTTGCCTATTTGAACTGTTCATTGTATACCATATTATTTGTGATAATTAAGGTACAGAAGTTATAAAATTTTAATCACGGATGATTTAACTTGCTAGTAGGAAAAGAAAAAAGAGATAATGAATAATGAAAATGGAAACCATATTAACAAGTGAAAAGACATACACCAAGGAGGGCATATAAATCAAGGTTAATATTTAGAAGAAACAAACATGAGCATACAAACTCTCTGGTTTAAATTGGTGTGACTTGTGTTCGTTAATCTCCCTATCAAGGACCTAGAGAGAAGTAAATTACTCTCTCCTCCTTGCCATCCTTCGTATCCATGTGTTTGGATTACCAGTTGGATGTGGTTTCTGAAATCATGTATACTGATGGTTAGGTCTGGAGCAGCATAAGCTAATTGCGTTCCTGTTGACAGGTCTATCTCCATAGAGCTTATTACAGATCTATCATCCGACCATCTGGTGTCTCTTAAGAGGACAAGGGCGTTTACCCCTATATTTCTTCTATGCAGAGTGTGTAACCTGATCATAACCATTCCAATGTGTAGGTGCTGGAATCCTGTTTGTACTAACAGATTAGTACAAACAGATTATAGCTTTGGTCTGTTATAAAAGGTAGCTCTACTTGGGCTCCTTCAACTACCAAGGTTCTTTCATCAGAGTAATGCTGATATACTCTGTGGTTTCTCTCACTCCATCCTGCCTGATAGAGGGTTTCAGCTGGCACTTGCTGTGCCGTTCTGTGTTGTGAAATGCTTAACTCTGCCTCTGGGTTAATTTGAGATTCCAAAGTTCTCCTGTATTGTGAACTATTTCACGATAGTCTTCTTTGCGCTTCATAACGGAGGCGGCTTCCAAGCCTGTATCCCCGTATCTGATCATCGACTGTTGTTTGTAGATTTGTATCCCTTGCTGAAATTGAGGGCCTAGGGGTAATGGTTTCAGTTCTTGAAGTCATCCTGACTTACTTTTTGCTTTTTCAAGATCAAAGATCTCTTTGGGGTTTTTAAAGACAAAAAGCTTTCCTTTTGGCTTGGCGATCTTGGCTTCACTTGGGCCTCCTAGACTTAACATCTGGAGGTCCTTTTGTAATTTGTCGATTGACTCTGTCAGTTCATCTGGTTTTGCTGTAGCAACTGCTTTCTCTGCTTCAATTCTTCTGACTGCAATTTTGACGTCTTCGAGTTCTTCTTTTAGCTTGACTACTAAATGTATGAGGATATTTAACTGTTTGAATATTGCTTGTGAAGTCTTCTGCTCTGAAGGTTTCACAAATCCTTCAGCAGGTGCACTGAGAGTTTCTGTAGCCTTTAGAGCGTCGAGGTAGGTTGAGCTTTTGGCTGTTAGTCGCCAATCACTCATGCTACTAGAGATATCTTCATATTATTCAGGAATTTTCCCAGGTTCATTCAAAATCCTTTTCTAGCAGTTATATGACCTAATTTCTTGTTGATAAAAGAAAAATCCTTTTAGTGTACTAAGGTGGCTTCTTAGGATTCCGAACGTCTTGGGACTTATACTCTTTCCTTGAGTATACCTGTTCCCTTCTTTATCGTCTATCCTAAGTACAATTCTCCCGATGGTTAAACATAATTGTTGTACCATATTTGGGGGAGCATGCTCTACTTCCTTCAGTGCTTCTTCCAGCTCTGTGAGGTATTCATCTATAAAATCTGGTTCTTGAATTTGCACAAGGTTAGCCGTTAACCTTGATAGTGCATCTGCCAATATGTTCATTTTTTCGTCGATGTGTTCAAAATGGATATGAACACCTGTCCCTGTGACAAAATCCACAAAGTTTATCCAACGGACCCGTGAAGGTTTGTTTTGAGCAGATTTATTATAAAAGCTGATGATCGCTTGACAATCCGTTCTTAGGGTCACTTCTTCCTGGTCTAGGTAGTGGATTTTCAGAGCCTTTAATGTTTCCATGCATGCGAATATTTTTGCGTCTATTGCCGATTTTACCACTGTAAATTTTCCGCTTGCATAGGCGCATACCTTTTCTGTTCCCCTTGGATCTCCTTTCTTCTTCTTCCATTTACATACTCCACCCCATCCTTCCATACATCCATCAGTTTCCAGGATGATGTATGAACCAGGTGGTGGGAGTTCCAGATCTGGTAAGTTTTGTACCAAATTTTTGACCTTCTGGATGAGTTCTTGATTTGACTTCTTAATCCTCTTGTCCCCATGAGGACCCGTCTTCGAGTACAGGGGTCCTAATAATGTTCCTAAATTAGGGATATAGCTTCTTGCATAGTGGTATTCCGGAGCAGGTATACTTTTCCTCAATTCCCGACCAGTGTTCTAAGTAACCCGCGAACGGATTTGAGAAGTACGTGTTCCGCCCTTTCTTTGGTATCAGAGCCTTGTTCTAAAAACTTCAGGTATTTTTCTCAAGCAATTGTTTATTCCCCCTTTTAGCAGAAATATTGATCTTCCTTTTGTTGAAAAATTTAAATCCTCTAAGTAAAAACACTAAGGAGACGTGTACTTAGGATAGACGATAAAGAAGGGAATTAGCTGCTGGAGGTCCTTTTGTAATTAGCAACAGGAAGGCTTCACTTGGGCCTCCTAGACTTAACTTCTGGAGGTCCTTTTGTAATTTGTCGATTGACTCTGTCAGTTCGTCTGGTTTTGCTGTAGCAGTTGCTTTCTCTGCTTCAATTCTTCTGACTACAATTTTGACGTCTTCGAGTTCTTCTTTTAGCTTGACTACTAAATGTATGAGGATATTTAACTGTTTGAATATTGCTTGTGAAGTCTTCTGCTCTGAAGGTTTCACAAATCCTTCAGCAGGTGCACTGAGAGTTTCTGTAGCCTTTAGAACGTCGAGGTAGGTTGAGCTTTTGGTTGTTAGTCGCCAATCACTCATGCTAATACATATATCTTCATATTATTCAGGAATTTTCCCAGGTTCATTCAATATCCTTTTCTAGCAGTTATATGACCTAATTTCTTGTTGATAAAAGAAAAATCCTTTTAGTGTGATACACTAAGGTGCCTTCTTAGGATTCCGAACGTCTTGGGACTTATACTCTTTCCTTGAGTATACCTGTTCCCTTCTTAATTTATCGTCTATCCTAAGTACACGTCTCCTTAGTGTTTTTACTTAGAGGATTTAAATTTTTCAACAAAAGGAAGATCAATATTTCTGCTAAAAGGGGGAATAAACAATTGCTTGAGAAAAATACCTGAAGTTTTTAGAACAAGGCTCTGATACCAAAGAAAGGGCGAAACGCGTACTTCTCAAATCCGTTCGCGGGTTACTTAGAACACTGGTCGGGAATTGAGGAAAAGTATTGAGAACAAGCTTTGAAAGTTTTGGATTATCAAAAGCTTAAATTGTTTACAAGTTAGAGAAGTAGGACTTCTTGGGTCTCAAGTGTATCCTGCAATTCTGAGTTACACAGCTTATATAGCTATATGGGAAGCTTCCTGAGGAAGCTCAATAATTCAATGCGGGTGCTCATTGGGCCCCATCGTCCATTGAATTCATTGGCTTTCCACAGTAGGAAAGATTCCTTTTGATAAGCTTGAAAGTGACAGCACACAATTATTGTACAAACTTGAAATTGACAACACACAATTATTGTACTAGCTATTTCTTTACAGCTCATTTTGAAATGACATCACGATGAAATTATTGTCCTTGGCTTAGTGGATGTTACTGGTTCTACTGCTGCAGAGCATCTTGTGACACTGGACCAAATTTTTGATATGATGGTTAACGGGTCCTAGTGCGTCAATCGCCCAATTATCTTTTGTCGCCGCTTGCTCTAGCTTGGCCTTCTGAAGATAAGCCATGGCGAGAAGTTTTCCTACTTCGTCTATTGTTTTCAGGGTCTGGGCGTGGTGAAAGAGTATACTTGTTCCCTTCTTTATCGTCTATCCTAAGTACACGTCTGCTTAGTGTTTTTACTTAGAGGATTTAAATTTTTCAACAAAAGGAAGATCAATATTTCTGCTAAAAGGGGGAATAAACAATTGCTTGAGAAAAATACCTGAAGTTTTTAGAACAAGGCTCTGATACCAAAGAAAGGGCGGAACACGTACTTCTCAAATCCGTTCACGGATTACTTAGAACACTGGTCGGGAATTGAGGAAAAGTATACCTGCTCCGAAATACCACTATGCAAGAAGCTATATCCCTAATTTAGGAACATTATTAGGACCCCTGTACTCGAAGACGGGTCCTCATGGGGACAAGAGGATTAAGAAGTCAAACCAAGAACTCATCTAGAAAACTTACCAGATCTGGAACTCCCACCACCTGGTTCATACATCATCCTGGAAACTGATGGATGTATGGAAGGATGGGGTGGAGTATGTAAATGGAAGAAGAAGAAAGGAGATCCAAGGGGAACAGAAAAGGTATGCGCCTATGCAAGCGGAAAATTTGCAGTGGTAAAATCGACAATAGACGCAGAAATATTCGCATGCATGGAAACATTAAAGGCTCTGAAAATCCACTACCTAGACCAGGAAGAAGTGACCCTAAGAACGGATTGTCAAGCGATCATCAGCTTTTATAATAAATCTGCTCAAAACAAACCTTCACGGGTCCGTTGGATAAACTTTGTGGATTTTGTCACAGGGACAGGTGTTCATATCCATTTTGAACACATCGACGAAAAAATGAACATATTGGCAGATGCACTATCAAGGTTAACGGCTAACCTTGTGCAAATTCAAGAACCAGATTTTATAGATGAATACCTCACAGAGCTGGAAGAAGCACTGAAGGAAGTAGAGCATGCTCCCCCAAATATGGTACAACAATTATGTTTAACCATCGGGAGAATTGATAACTTATTAACCTATTCTTGCAAGGATAAAGAAGATCTAGCCTTCATGGCAGCAAGCTCCTGGGGAGAAGAGTATGACCCCAACAACGAAGACAATCCAGGTGTCATAGAAGAAATTATGAGGTTAAGAATAATAAGATCAAAGGGTGATGAAAACCCACCTCCCCTATGGGGAACACTTCCTAGATGGGATGACACAACCTTATGGGAGGATTACGACAATGAAATCGCTCAAAGCTTGAGCACTGACACAACAGGCCCTGCTAACAACCAAGAGCAAGAAGCAAACCCTAGCATCGTCACAGAAGATTTACAGAAATTTACTAGTCCAAGAGAAGACGCATTATGTCAGGATGAGATGTTATTGCAGGCGAGAAAGAGCCCGAACCACAGTTCTTTTGCCTTAACAACACTCTCAACAACGTACATGAGCAACCTGAAAGCTTGAAGTCAAGAGAGGCCTTCTTCTCCGGGGAAGGCATAAGCACAAATCAGGAGTAGACTGAACCACTCAGCTTCTATCAGGATAATTAAAGATGAAGGAAGGGATCACATCCTTGACATCTTGCTAGATTACGAAACCTTGAGAAAAGGGAAGTATCCAGCCCGTAGCAGTTACAATTAAAACAACAGGTCCAAAAGGGGGCGCGAAAACCCCTCCAAAAATATCCGTAGTTATCTAATTAGTTTGTTAAATTTTGTAGATTTTACGAAGAAGCCAGCATGATCATGGAAGAACTCAAGAAGCTCACAACGATTCACCCCACATCACCAGTAGTTAAGAAAGATATCACCACTGCCCAATATTGGGCAGTACTTAGCGGTGCAACTGGCCTTGAAGAATTATAACGCTTGACCGGAAAACTAATGTTCAAGTACCCCAGAACACTTGACAAAAATCATGAATGGGCAAGCAAAGTCTACATCATCCACCACGCCCAGACCCTGAAAACAATAGACGAAGTAGGAAAACTTCTCGCCATGGCTTATCTTCAGAAGGCCAAGCTAGAGCAAGCGGCGACAAAAGATAATTGGGCGATTGACGCACTAGGACCCGTTAACCATCATATCAAAAATTTGGTCCAGTGTCACAAGATGCTCTGCAGCAGTAGAACCAGTAACATCCACTAAGCCAAGGACAATAATTTCATCGTGATGTCATTTCAAAATGAGCTGTAAAGAAATAGCTAGTACAATAATTGTGTGTTGTCAATTTCAAGTTTGTACAATAATTATGTGCTGTCACTTTCAAGCTTATCAAAAGGAATCTTTCCTACTGTGGAAAGCCAATGAATTCAATGGACGATGGGGCCCAATGAGCACCCGCATTGAATTATTGAGCTTCCTCAGGAAGCTTCCCATATAGCTATATAAGCTGTGTAACTCAGAGTTGCAGGACACACTTGAGACCCAAGAAGTCCTACTTCTCTAACTTGTAAACAATTTAAACTTTTGATAATCCAAAACTTTCAAAGCTTGTTCTCAATACTTTTCCTCAATTCCCGACCAGTGTTCTAAGTAACCCGCGAACGGATTTGAGAAGTACGCGTTTCGCCCTTTCTTTGGTATCAGTCATCTATATAAACTGCTATGAAATTTTCAGTTCTTGCAAAGCAGTTATTCATCTTTCGCTGAAAAATTGCAGGTGCATTTTTCAGACCAAATGGCATGACCAGCCATTCATATAACCCCCCCGGGACTAAAAATGCTGTCCAGGGAATTGATTCTGGGCTCATAGCAACTTGGTGAAACCCACTCTTTAGGTCAAATTTTGAGAATATTCGACTGTTTTCGATCTTCTTTAGGATGATATTGATGCCAGGAAGACTGTACTGATCTTTGTGAGTATTATCGTTTAATGTTCGATAATTAAAAACCATCATCTCTTTACCTTTAACCTCTTTCTGTGTTGTTGGATCAATTATTGTCCCTGAGTTTACAATCATGGCTAATGTCCTGTGTCTGCTGGAGCTTGGTCTTATAACTCCTAGTTTTAGTAGTTCCTTGATGTGTTTGCTGAACTGCTCCTTCATGAGAGGTGTGATATGCTTCAATGGCTTGTCTTGCACTGTTAGGTCAGGGTTAATAATGTCAAGCTTGCATAAAACTTAATTTTTGGACCAGTGTTTGACTGAGTCTTCCCCTATATAACCCTGGTCCTTTAATCTCCTTAATAAGGGGGCGAATTTGAGAATAGAGATAATATATAGAAATGTACTCAGAACAACTTAATTACCCACTGACGTATCCGCCAATAGAAGATTAATATGTTAATTAAGGATCGGTAGTGCTTGCCAACGAAGAGTTGGTTGAGAATTGGGCCGTGACCCATAACGACAATTCTTAATTTGCACTCTTAGCTGACACGTATGCCCGCGCTGGTATATATACCTACGTACAATAATTTGTAATTTGCTTAATTCCACTTATAGAATGAGTGATATTAAATTAATTTTAGTAGTCTAATTTGATCGTACAAGAGTACTCCTCATGGCTAACTTAAGAAGCATTTGATGCCAATGTATTAATCTGACACACCTTTCTTGGAACAACCTCCTCAAGAGTTCAATTCTATTAATACTATTATTATTTAAAAACTAAAAACTAAGATCAAAATGAAGATCTAAAGACCATATATTCAAAAGTTTGTGCATAATGGTCATATATTATTGTCTTGGATAAAAAATTATAATACAATTAATCAAAGTCATTTAATATACACTTCATGAATTATTTTTACTTTAGCAAAAAAAAAAGTTCAATTCTCATTTTTTAATAAATAATTGGCTTTATAACATTGTTACTACCTGGATAGTTGATCCATCAACTTCATATGCTAACCTATTGACATAATTAAAATACTCAAGCTGAAATTAATGATAGCACAATCATCAAGTCTTATAAGTCAACACCACACCTAATATATTCTCGATGTGAGACTAAACTAAGGTATTATAATCTCCCACACTTATGTCTTGACGTCCTCGTTAAGATCCAACTTGAGTCTAATACATAGCTCATAATCACATCCAAGTCGACAGCATGTGAGACTTAATCTAGTAGCAGCTCCACCCTATCACCTGGGCAGCACACTCATCTAATACCACATCCAATATACTCCCGATGTGGGACTAAACTGGAGTATTACAAACATAGTCATCAAAAGACGTACATAGACGCAGGAATATTTGCACAAGGCATATTGTAAGATGTACAGAAATGTGAAAATAGGCACATAAAGCGCTAAAACGAAAGATCGAATTCATGACTTATTAACAATATAACTAGATGTGTAACCACTAAACTACTAGCGAGTCCACTTCAATTTCCTTTTTTGATCATACAATTTCAAAAGTCTCACTTTAGCCCTTAAGTTAGAAATAAATTTCAAAACTCCTAGAGGGCGTTTGGTATGAGGTAATGTAAATGAATTACTGATAATCTTAATTAAAATTACATGGGCCCATCATATTATTGCGTTTGGTTGAAGCAGATTACTGGTAATCTAGATGCCCATGATAATCTACATTATCACTCAAGTGGTAATCCACATTACCAAGGAAGGAGGTGACTATGTGAATTACAAGTAAGGTGGTAATATTATTTGTTTATTTTTGACAAAAATACATCCAATTAAAATACATTCTATTGACATAGAAAAAAATTCTCGCCTCATCTCATAGTAAATTGATAATCCCTATTTTTTATATTTTTTTTTAGTTTATATTTTTTTTTATATAAGGTTATTTTAGTTAAAGATATAAGTTTCCTAATAATCTTTTTTTATACCAAATAAGATAATGTGGATTACTAGCGAGATTACCAATACATATCAAACATGATAATGTAACATTATCGATAATTTTAAAAGTGATAATCTATCTAGATGATAATCTTAAGTGGTAATGTACCAAATGCCCCCCTAAATGTTAGAATATAATTAGTAATTAACCTCAAAACTTTACTCATTTAGCTTTTTCATCGACAAAAAAAGCTCGTGCGGGCTTTAATTATTGAGATTGGCGTTATATATAAAAAAAGAAAAGAAAAAAAGATTGGCGTTATATTAATTAATTAAATTTATTTTTGTAATGCTAATTGTGTACAATTTGATTCAATCCCGACTCAGTTGTCATGTTTATTCATGTTGGAATAGGGATGACACTAGGGAGGGATTGGGATGACAAAGTCAATTCTATCCCAAATCCATTAAGAAAATTCAATCCTAAATTCATTCCAAACCCGTTAGTATTTTGAAGGATAATTCTCAAACTCATCCCACTAATTTACTGGGTACCCACTTTTCATCCGTTAATAAATTTTATATAAAAAAATTATTCTACAATCTACATACTTATAATAACATCTAAGAATAGTTAATAAAAAATATATATATAAAATTATTCTACGTACTCATCATAACATCTAATATTATATGACTCATACGAATATTTTAAAATTATAAAAAATGATTGGAATTAATAGCTGACGAGCTACTTCTTCGAACCTCTCAACTCTTGATGATGTATTATTATATTATATATTGTGTTAGAAAATAGTGTATATGTAATTAAATGTGTTATTATTGTATAATGTATACTTAGCTTTAATTAAAAAAATAAATTATATTGAATTCTAATTAAAAAGATATAATTATCCTATATATGAATAATATTAGGAATATTTTACTAATTTTATACTTAACGAGTTTGGGACGAGTTTTAGACTAAAATATTGAACCTGTCCCAAACCCTATAAGATTTTTACCTCAAAATCATATACTCGTCCCATGATTTAATGGGAAAAACCCGCTAATGACCTACCAGGGTTTAGGACGAGTAAATACTCATTTACAAAAACCCACTACCATCGTTATGTCGGAAGAAGTTCATTAATTGATTGACAATAAAGTATAGTAGACTTATACAATTAATATATTTTTTAATTTGGTCAAGATAAATGGTGTAAAAATAAATTAAAAAATATAAATGGAAGTGTTAACATTCACAATAAATATACAATAAACATTTTTAATTCAGAAGAATAGTTAAAAAAGAAATATAGTAAATGAACTGACACCTTGTGACAGCCGATTTTTGTAATGTGAAAAGAGAGGTCAAATTTGATATTTAAAAAGGTGAGGGGTGCTACTTAATCATTTCCTATTAATATTAGGGCATGTTTACTTCCAGATGATATGATAAAGGAATAATTAATATTTATTATTTATTTAGTGCATAAATTAAAAAAAATAAGAATAGAATAATATAAAATTAATATTATAATCGATGTATATTGAATTTAAAAAATTCATATATATTCAATCATCTATTATTTATTATTCAATCTTATCCTATCATATCCAATGAAGCAAAAATACGATAAGTGCTTGTTTGCTTCATAGGATTAATAGAGATATGATAAGATATGAATTTGAATTCATTGTTTGTTTAGTGCATCGATTAGAAAAAAAATATGATTAGTATGTATATCATAAAATTAATATGATATTTGATGTACATCGAATTTAAAAGATTCATATCCAATCATCTCTCATTTATTATCCAATCGAATTCTATCATATTCAATAAAGCAAACGTACCATAAGACCGTGAAACAACTCGATGAATCCCTAAACTTAAATTAATTAATTACATATAACATAATCTTATTGTGTATTAAATTTTGCAACACATGTCGCTCGCAAGGAGACATTTTATGTAAGTTAAATTATACATTTTATATTGTCTAATTTTTGAATTACACAATTTTTACATGCCCTGCCCTCCAAGCATAACTAGATCAATAGACTTGACAAATTTCAACATTGTCTGATAGTTTGGCACGGGCCTTATCGTGTTGGACTACTATTGGGCCAGGTCGATAAGGCCAAACGATGTAGGCTCGGCCCGGCCTAGCCCGATAAGAAAGTTTATCTAAAAACCATTAGTACAAAATATCAAGCTATCATGCCCGATAACACGATTTAAGCTTGATATTTCGATTCTGATTTTTTGTTATCATACTAACGGGTCGTACTGTACCAACTTGTTTACTTATTGTGTCGTGTGAGACCGAACACGATTTTTATTCGAGTGGACCCAACCCAACCCAATATCTCCGATCCGACATGAATTGTCGGGTCTATGGATCAAGTCCATGCGACTAAGTTTGGTCATTCCTTCTTGTAATTTTTGTGTCATGGGATTCCATAAAACCAGATACACTTTCTCGTACGTACCTTATGAATTAATTTGACCTTTTGGCTATCAATGATAATCTGATTCTGATTTTTCGTTATCATACAAATGGTTTGTGTCGTGCCGACCTATTTACTTTTTGTGCTGTGACGTCAGATCGCACTACTAGAAAAATGCCCATCAGCAACGGCTGGTGCCGTTGCTGGGCCGTTGCTGAAGAGCATCAGCAACGGCCGAGCCGTTGCAATAGAGCCGTGACAGAAACGCGCGTTGCTGATGACTTAGCAACGGCCGCTCGGGCCGTCGCTAAAAATATTATCAGCAACGGCCGCTGAGTCCGTAGCAACGCCGTTGCTGATAACATATACACTTTTTAGCAACGGCCGGCCGAGGTAGCTCTTCACCGTGGCCTGCGCCGGCACCAGCGATGCATCCGATATGGCCTTCACCGCTCGAGGTTTTATTGGACTTCTCCGGTGCCGCGGCGATAGCCTCCGATATGGTCTTGTAGTTTCCGCTCCCATCTTGCGCCACTGTCGCGTCCGGCTTCATCTCCTGCGGCGAGAGCGCGAGGAGCCTCCGTCTCTCATGGTGGAACCACTCGGGGAACTCCCGGCGGTCGCTGACTTCGTTCTCCGCGAGCAATCGCCGGCTAAGGGACGGCAGCTGGAACGAGGTGAGCACCGTCGACATCTGGTCAACGATCGCCAACGTGTTGCTCGTCAGCATGGAGGAGCTGTTCAGGGCTTTGGTCATGGACGCCGCCGCGTCGCCGGATGTGTTCTGGAACCCGTCGAGGCAAGTTTCTTGGTAGGTGACGGCGGCGCTGAGCCAGACCTTGAGGTCGTCGACAATGTCATCCATCTTGGCCACTTCCAAATTGGAAAACTTGTCGACCGAGTTCCTGAGCTCGCCGATGGCGTAGTCGAGCAGCTCCTTGCAGTTCTCGAGGGCTTCGCTCGTCCGGTTGTCCTTCGCTGAGTCCATCGGCCGACCGCCGCCGGCCGAAACCCTAGAAATAGGGTTTCGGTCGGATTTCAGCGGCGGCGAGAGGCGAGAGCAGAAGCGGCGGCGGCGGCAGCAGTGGGAGGAAGAAGGGTCGGGCGCGACTGCGTGCCCTATATAAACTTATCAGCAACGGCTCACTCGCCCGTTAGAAAGCCGTTGCTAATAAGTTATCATTAGCAACGGCTCACATGTCCGTTAGAAAGCCGTTGCTGATAATTAACATCATCAGCAACGGCTCGCGTGTCCGTTAGAAAGCCGTGGCTAATAAGTTATCATCAGCAACGGCTCACTTGTCCGTTAGAAAGCCGTTGCTGATAATTAACATCATCAGCAACGGCTCACTCGCCCGTTAGAAAGCCGTTGCAGATACCTCATATCTGCAACGGCTCGAGCGGCCGTATGAATGCCGTTGCAAATAGCAACGGCTTGAGCGGCCGTTGCTGATAGCCGTTGCTGAAGACCATATTTCTAGTAGTGTCGGACACGCTTTTTATTCGAGTGGACCTGACCCAGCCCAATATCTTCGATCCGACACGAATTATCGGGTCTATGAATCAAGTCCACGCGACTAAGTTGGGTCATGCCTTCTTGTAGTTTTTGTGTCATGGGATTCCATCAATGCAAACTAATTTTCTTTAATAAACAGATACGTTTTCTCGTACGTACCTTACAAATTAATTTAACCATATTGCTATCAATGTTTTACTAGGAAATATTTTATAATTTCCTTGTTAATATTTTATAATATCCTTGCAGAAAATTTATCATCTTTGATTGCAATTGCAAAGCTGAAAAACCTCATACATAATTAAGAAATAATACAGATCAAGTATCTACATCTACAATTATATAGTGACGCCAAGAGAGAGGAGAGGGGGATCAAAAGTTTAGAAGCAACTTTATTATCAGTTCATAAGATGTTCTCTTTAAGCCCCTAAAGTCATATATTTATAGTTGGTCTGATCGACCAATTAAGAAACAAAATCATGCTCATAATAAAATACAAAAATAAAAGATAATAAATTAAAGTCAATCCTGAAATGAAGGCATAAAATATGCAAAGAAATAAATTAAAATTGATCTAATAATTAGATCGAATATATCTAGCTAGTATAGCGTTCATAACAGTGACTTCTACTTTACCTAGTGTTTGCAAAAGGAGCAGCTGGCTCATACGCCATTGCATGCTTAGAAAATGAGATGCCCATAATATCATGCAACAAACTGGGAGCAGAAGAATCAAAAACCACTTCAGAAGGCAATTTGGTTATTGGAGAAGTGTCAATTGCTCGAATACGTTCAAGGGTCCTCACAACTTCTTCCATAGATGGACGTTTATCAGGATTGTTAGCAGCACAATTTCCAGCGAGCTAGCTCAAATACCAAATGAACAGCCTTCACTGGATATTCTCCATTGAGTGTTGGGTCTATCCAGCTTCTCATATATTCATAGTCTAAGAGACACAACTTGACAAGTTCTTCATAATTATAATTCATGTGAGAATATTTGTACTCTTCATCTTGACATGTTTCTCTTAAACCTTCTGTTCTTTCTTGACTAGTGAGATTTACATGTTCGGACCAATCCAATATTAGCTTAGAAGCAGGTCTGCCACATAGGAACTCCAGCAAGACAACCCCGAAACCAAACACATCAGCCTTCTCGTTCAATCGGCCTGATAAAATGCATTAGCTAGAATACTTACTAAAAGTAATGGAATGGACATATATCTTCGCGATACAAAGAAGGATAAAATAAGAGATGAATTTAATTTCTTATTTGTTTGATGCTTGATTTAAAATATATTAAAATTAAATAAAATATAAAATTAATTTTATATCCGATGTAAATAAGATAAAAAAAAAATCTTATGACATCCTTCCTCTTATTTATTATCCTATCATATATGGTGAATCAAACCGATCATAATTATATGCATAAAATTTGACACAAAGATATCATTAATTACCTTCTTTAATGTACTCAGGAGCTGCATATCCAAAAGTGCCAATAACTGCTTCGTCAATGTAGGAGTTTCTGTCAGATGGGCAATCCAATGCTATCCCGAAGTCCGAAATCTTTGGATATAAGTTCTGATCAAATAAATTTCCATTTACACAAGTTCTTTTACCTTTAATATCTAAAAATATTAAAATAAATTTATAACCTAGAGTAACATACAAAATAAAATATAAAATATATCAATTAAAAATTTATAAGTATAGATAATTAATTCAAAAATAAGAAACTTGAAACTATATAAGTTTTTTTCAAAAATAAAAGAAAAATAATATTTCATAAACACAAAAGTAATATAAAAAATAATTATATACTCTTTATATTTTTTTATTGTAAAAATAATGGTATAAGTGAAAGATAAAAGAGAAATATTTGGGAGAAAAAAAATTAGATGAGAAAATTTCAGGTGGATAATTTTTTAGGGGGAAATTTAGGCGGGAAGAATATGTTGCTTGTTATATATATATAATTTCTAATTTTTTGTATTACACAGTGGGTACATGTCCCTCCCCCTCCCAGCATAACAATCATTTTTTATTATTGAATCGCTATAGGGCTGGATCAATAGGCTTGGCAAATTTCAACATGACCCAATAGCCCAACACAGGCCCGACATGATAAAATCGCGCTTCGGCGAACCCTTATCGTTTCAAGCCACTGTCGGGCCAGTCCCATAAGGCCCAAATTGTTACCGGGCCGTGCAAGCTCAAACGATGTAGGCTTGGCCCGATCTAGTAGCTTGATAAGAATTTTTATTTAAAAAATCATTAATATAACCCATTACCAAAATATTGGGTCCGATTCGAGCCCTATAGCCCAATTCGGGCTTGATAGCTCGATTCAACCCTGATAACACAATTCAGGCCCGATAGTTCGATTCTTATTTTTTATGTTATATATCGTGCTAACATGTCGTGCAATTCCAACATGTTTACTTTTCGTGTTGTGCCAAGCCGGGGGTCCTCTGCCCGAAGTTTTATCGGGCCAGGCCAACCCGAGCATGATTTCTGTTCAGGTTGGCTTGGCCCGGCTTGACACAACACGAATTGCTAGATCTATGGATCAAGTCCATGTGGCTAAATTGGGTCACACCTTGAAATTTTTGTGTCATGAGATTCTATCGATGCAAATTAATTTTTTTATAAAAACAGAGATATTTTCTTGTACGTTCCTAATGAATTAATTTGATCTTTTTTGCTATCAACGTTTTAGTATGAAATATTTAGTCGTAGAAAATTTATCATCCTTGTTTGCAATTACAAAGCTGAAAAAAACCTCATAGATAATTAAGAAATAATACAAATCTAGTATCTACATCTAACAAACCAAGAGAAAGGAGATGAGAACAAAAGTTCAGAAAGGATACAAATCAACTAAAATTAAGCCTTAAATGAATGCATAAAATAAGCTAAGAAATAAATTAAAATTGACCTAATAATTAGATCCTAAAAATTAGGATCTTAATACATCATAATTAGGATCTTAATTACATCATAGTATTACGAATCAACACATAACAGTGACTTACTACTTAATTCCACCTAGGGTTTGGGAAGGATAACTCTGTATCTGCATCAAAAGGAGCAGGCTCATACGCCATTGCAGGCATAGAAAGTGAGATGCCCATATCATGCAACAAACTGGGAGAACAAGAATCAAAAACCTCTTCAGAAGGCAATTTAGTTATTGAAGAAGTGTCAATTGCTTGAATACGTTCAAGGGTCCTCAAAACTTCTTCCATAGACGGACGTCTATCAGGATTGTTAGCAGTACAATTTCCAACGAGCCCAAATGCCAAATGAACAGCCTTCACTGGATATTCTCCATTGAGTGTTGGATCCATCCAGCTTCTCATATATTCATAGTCCAAGAGACACAAGTTGACAAGTTCTTCATAAGACGAGGGATTATTTCTGTATTCATCTTGACATGTTTCTCTTAAACTTTCCGTTCTTTCTTGACTAGTGAGATTTACATGTTCGGGCCAATCAAATATTAGCTTAGAAACAGGTCTGCCACATAGGAACTCCAGCAAGACAACCCCGAAACCAAACACATCAGCCTTCTCGTTCAATCGGACTGATAAAATGCATTAGAATACTTACTAAAAGTAATGGAACGAGCTTAACCATGAGAGCATATTTGCTTCATGGTATAAAAAAGATTGGATAAAGAATAGATTTTAATTCCTTATTTGTTTGGTGCTTGAATTAAAATATATTAAGATTAAATAAAATGTAAAATTGATTTTATATCTGATGTAAATCGGATTAAAAAATTTTTATGACATCCTACCTCTTATTTATTAGGAAAAATTAATAAAAATATTTTGAACTATTGAATTTTTAACAAATCTGACTCAGACTTTTATTTATAACTAATTTATATTCGAACTTTCATTTTGGTATCAATTGTATACTCCTATCAGCTGGGTGTTAAAGTAGCTATTATATGTTTATATGGACTGCCCAGTTAGCATAAATAAATCAATTTTTATTCAAAGTTACATCGTCATCAAATGATCGACGTCAGCAAGATCAGTTTAAAAAAATATTAAAAATAACTCTTCAATGCCACATCAGCAGCCATACCTTAAAAAAAGAGGAAAAAATAATTGAAGAATTTTTAATTTTTTAAAAAAACTGATTTTGTTGATGTCAATCATTTGATGATGAGACAACTTTGAATAAAAATTAATTTATTTATGCTGACTGTGCAATCCATATCAGCATATAATAGCTACTTTAACACCTAGCCGACAGGAGTATACAATTGATACCAAAATGAACGTATGAGTATAAATTAGTTTCAAATAAAAGTATGTGTCAGATTTGTTAAAAACTCAATAGTTTAAAATATTTTCATCAATTTTCCCTATTTATTGTCCTATAACAAACATACAATACCATAATTATACGTATAAAATTTGACACAAGGATATTGTTCATTACATGTCGTGACGTACTCAGGAGCCATATATCCAAGATTGCCCACAACTGAGTTTACGTCAGATGGGCCATCCAATGCTATCCCGAAGTCCGAAATCTTTGGATTTAAGTTCTGATCAAATAAACTTTCATTTACACAAGTTCTTTTACCTTTTATATCTAAAAATACTATCTTAGAAAAAAGAAATTTTTTAAATAGAATAAAAAATCGTATGAGATTTAGAAAGATTTACACACTGAGTCAAGAAGAATGTTGGACGGCTTAATATCCCGATGGATGACGTGTGATGCGTGTAAATAAGCAAGACCCATGGCAACACCAATTGCTATTTTTATCCTTTCCTTCCACGTAAGTGATTGAGAACCCAATTCTCCTACAATATATTAATTAATAGATATATGTTAATTAAGAAAGTGCAAATATATGTGTAAAATAAGCATCGGGTACAATCAATTTATTACTCATGTTGCCGAATGTCAAGCAAAGCCTCAATTCATTTAAAGACAATATTGGACAAGTAAAAAAATTATGCATGCATGTACAGCCCTTTGAATAGTGTGAAGTTCAAATTTTAATGGGGATTCTATTTCTACATATATTTCCGAGGAGAATTAGCTCAGTGACACAGACTTGTGCCGTGGGAGTAGTATCATTCCTAGGGCGATAAATGAACCAATACACTAGTTAACTGCTCGTGAACAAACTCGTTTAGGGCTCGTTTACATTCGATTATTTATTAAATAAATAAGTATGAATCAAATTTCTAGGCTCGTTTAATAAACGAGCCGAGTTCAAACACAAACAAGCTCGACTCGTTTATGTTCACGAACATGCTCGTTTATTGTTCGTGAACGTACTCGTTTAAATATCCGTTTATTGTTCGTGAACATACTCGTTTAAATACTTGATTATTGTTCGTGAACATACTCGTTTATTGTTCGTGAACATACTCATTTAAATATCCTTTTATTGTTCGTGAACAGGTTCATTTACGTACTTATTTAAATATTTATATTTTAACCCTTTTATAAATTATTAATGGTTAATTGATAGATAACTTAGTTAACTAATATATATTAAAATTTAATATTAGTATATTACCCAATACCCAATAGTCCAATACTACCCATTTCCTAAACCCTAAAAATAAAACCATTTACTCTAAAGTCTAAACACCCAGCCACCCTCACGAGTCACGCCGTCACACAGAAGACCCCAATTCCATTTCCCACCCATCTCAATTCCATTTCCCACCCAATCACCCATCTCAACTTTTGGCCATCTGACCTCGCCACCCACGCCAGCCAAGCGACTCCTCTCGTCGGAGCATCTCGGCGACCTCCCCACCCACTCTGATCTCTCATCTACTCGCTGGATCTGCTCTCCTCGGATCATCTCAGCGCGCTCACCGGATCTGCTCGTGCATCGTCGGATCTATTGTTGCTCGTAGTCGTCGCCTCTCACCTGGTAACATGAAGCTGTGATTTCATGATTTTTTTTTTGTCTGAAGCTTTCTCCTTGTAATGTGATTTTTTTTATTCTCGTCTGGAGCATCTCGCGACCTCCCCACCCACTCTGATCTCGCACCTGCTCGCCGGATCTGCTCTCCCTGCTCGGCGCGTGAAAATATGATTCTTGGTATTCACCAAAAAATCATAAATCTTGTGATAATTACCTATTCAGCAATGTGCACCAGATCATCAACTGTGAGTTCTGCCTCATTGCCGTTTACAAAAGAGCAGACTACTTCATCATTTTTTATCCTTTTAGATTTTCTACTTCATTGTCGTTTACAGAAGAGCATGCCACTTCACCATTTTTGGTCCTTTTATATTTCCTACCTCTAGTCTTTGTAGTAGCTCCATTATCTACTATGGTTAGCCCTTTCTCGGCCTCCTGTATACTTGTTTTAGATACTCCGTGATTTTTTAAGGATGTGCTTGCTTTTCTCTTTCTTTGTTGATCTTTGCTACTTCCAACTGTACAAGATTCACTCAGTTTCGAGTTGGTTTACTTTTGCGCATTCTAGTGGTGGACATGAGCTCAGTACGAGCATCTTTTGCATCAGGTTTCTCTCCTGATTGAGAACAAGATCTATCTCCTTCTCCACATTTCTTGATTTCGTTGGCTTAGTTTGCCTTCACCATCCATAGAGGCAAACGTCTTTTTTTCAGAGCATGTGTGTCAACAACTAGCTGGCAGTGGAAAGATAATTAAATATGAATGTTATATGATATTATCTGGTTGTGATACTGGAATTAAATATTTGATTTCAATCAAGTTTTCTTATTTAATGATCTCAGTCAAACATTAAATATTTGATAAAATTGTTTGTCTTGTGAGTTAAATGTCACTGAAAATGTTCATTTAAAATGAAAGCCCCCTGAATCACTCAGGGAACAACATGTCAACTATATGCAGTTATTGTCTTATTACAGATGTGCCTTTGTTTCTTTTATTCTAAGTTGATCTCATTTGCTTTAAAGATCAACAATTGTTGTAATGAAACTAGGATAGTAGGATATGAAGAATTTTTAAACCTTGCATGTATAGTTTCAACTAGCATTATATCTTTCATATCTAGTGGAGCACATTTGTAGTGGGGATGGGAAATAATTTATCTTTCTGCTTTCTGTGACTGTTTTCTATCAAAGTAAATGATTTACACAGAAGGAAGTGAAGCTGGTTGGACTAAAAGACATTTTTTTCTATAGGACTGCAACGAGATATTAGAAACCTAGTATTCAAAATATGGACATTAATCTCTAACCAGTGTGGTATATTCTTTTTGTTTAACTTTTGGTATTAGTGTATCTGGCACATTATTGCATGCTGAGGCTTTAAATATTGCACACGTATCTTAATGTCTGTTAGTTTGTTTAATAATCAACTTACATGCTCTGGGGGAATACTGCTTTAAATTGTTTGTCTTGTGAGTTAAATGTCACTGAAAATGTTCATTTAAAATGAATTTCATTGCCTTTAGGCTTTAGTGTCTGTCATATCATCATTCCTATGGGGTGCTATTTTATGTAGCTTTATTTATCTTTGCTTTGTTGTAATATGTTGTTAAATATGATTTTTTTTTTACATGTTTAGTTTGACTTGTACAAATCCTATCACTGTTATACTTTTGTTATATTTCTTAGCTATGTCATATAGTACCTCATTAGAAGAACAAACAAATTCAACCCCAACTTCAAGACCACCTGATTTAGAACTTGCATTACGAAGTGTTGAATCAACCAATTCAATCATGGCCAATGAGGAGGTAAATGTTGAAAATGCAATAGAAGCAAATAATGATAATCAAGTGGTGAACTTGGTAGAGGACAATGCAAATGAAGACAATCCATTTGAAAAAAGGAAGAGAAAAAAGACATCAGGTGTTTGGAATGAGTTCACAATTATTAAGCTTTCAAATGGGACTGAGAAGGTGCAATGCAATCATTGTCATGTCAAACTTCAAAAGAGCGCCACAGGAACCACTACACAATACAAGAGACAGTTGGATAATTGCTCAAGACGAAAATATTCTGCCAAAGGTCAACTGAATCTTTCTGTACAACCATCAAAGTCAGGGAGCGCAAGTGTTCAAACTTGGAAATATGATCAAGCTAAGATGAGGGAGTTTATCTCTCATATGGTTCTTGTGCATGAGCTTCCCTTTGCTTTTGTTGAGTATGAGATATTTAATATGGTAATGAAATTTTCCAACCCTGCATATGAGAAAATTTCCCGTGCAACAGTGAAAGGTGATTGTATAACTTCATACCAAATGGAGAAGAAGAGGTTGATGGCATTACTAAAGACAACTAGTAGAGTAAGTATCACAACAGATTGTTGGAGATCAGGACAAAATATACAGTATATGGTTGTAACTTGTCATTTTGTGGACTCAGACTGGAAGTTGCAAAAGAGAATTATCAATTTCATTAATGTTATAGGACGCACTGGAGTTGTGATTTCTGATGCATTGTTTAAGTGTTTGCAAGAATGGGA
Source organism: Canna indica (assembly GCA_034359265.1). Lineage (NCBI taxonomy): Eukaryota > Viridiplantae > Streptophyta > Magnoliopsida > Zingiberales > Cannaceae > Canna > Canna indica. The sequence goes on along the minus strand of CP136891.1, from coordinate 76,346,722 downwards.
ACTTGAAAAGAAAGTGTTCACTATAACAGTGGACAATGCTTCTTATAATGATAGTGCTGTGAGAATGTTAAAAGATAACATTTCTGTGTTTAAGAAGCTTTCTTTGAATGGAAAATTTTTTCATGTTCGATGTTGTGCTCACATTTTGAACATTCTAGTGCAAGATGGTTTGTCTGAGATTCAAGATGCAATTTTTAATATAAGGGAAAGTGTCAAGTATATTTCAGCTTCGCCTTCACGATTGAGCATGTTTAGTGATATTGCAAAGCAATTGCAATTACCTAATAAGAAATTAATTTTAGATTGTTGCACACGATGGAATGCAACATATGAGATGCTCTCATGTGCTTTAGAGTTCCAAAATGTCTTTCCACGCTTTCAAGTGCGAGATTCATCCTATAAGTATTTGCCAAGTGGGGAGGATTGGGATAAAGTGAAGAATGTTTGCACTTTTTTAGAAATGTTCAATGATGTTACCACATTAATTTCAGGTATTTGGTTTGTTTAATAATCATTCTTTATTCTATTTTTTGTGAACTTACTATTTTACTAGTTACTAATAAACTCATTTATTCTAATTTTTGTGAACTTACTAGGTTCGGAGTATCCAAATGCAAACTTATTTCTACCCGAACTTTGGAGGATAAAGAATGCTTTGAATGACAAAATAGATGATGATGATGAATGTCTGAGAGCAATGGCGAGAAAAATGAAGGTAAAATTTGATAAGTATTGAGGTGATTGCAATTTATTAATTTCCATTACGGCTATTCTTGATCCTCGAAATAAGATGCAATTAGTTACATTTTGTTTTGATGCTATTTACTCGAAAGAAGAAGCATCCAAATATATAAAAGTTGTTCGTGATAGTTTGTATGAGATTTATCAAGAATATGCTGATGCTTATGCTGCTAGGGTTGAAAAAAGTAACAATACTAAGAGTGGTCAAGATGAAAATAGTGACGGCCTTTCTAGGTTCTCAAAAGGAAAACTTGGTAGTCAAAAGGGAAGATAAATGTTTGATCAATTCATGAGGACTCATGATACAGTTGCTCATGTTAAATCTGAGTTAGACACTTATTTAGACGATGGTATTTATATTTGCCAAGAAGATCCTGAGTTGTTTGATGCATTAGTATGGTGGAGAGCAAATGAACTTAAGTATAAAATTTTATCCAATATGGCATGTGATATATTAACAATTCCTATTAGCACAGTGGCTTCTGAGGCAGCTTTTAGTACCGGTGGCAGAGTAATAGATTCATATCGTTCATCATTGGGAATAAATACCGTTGAAATGTTACTTTGTGGAAACGATTGGTATCGAACTTTTTATGGAATTCATAAGAAGACAAGAGTAAGTTTTATAATTTAAATGTTTTAGATTATATCATTTATTCATTTTACTTAATTTTTATTGTCTTATAACATGATTTTGTTGCTTTTATTTCATTCAAAAGGAGGAGGTCAAAACTATCTTGCTACCTTAGAGGTTTTTACAAGTTGGATTTTGAAATTTCAAGGTTAGTTACTATAATCACTAGTCACCAAGCTAGCTTTGTCAAGTTGCTTGCATTTATCATTTAGGACTAATATCACAGCGGTGACTATCCATGTATTAATTTTCATCTTCCTCTCATATCATGCATCCATTAGCATTTTCAAGTATCATCTCATGCATCCATCAGCATTCACATATATTATTACTACAATAAGTATCATTTCAATATATATTGATAAAAGTTTCTTCTTCTTCATATGATTATGTTAGGTTGCTTGCTTGCTAAACAAATGTAGATCTTTTTTAGATTACACCAGAAACTTATCTCTGTTTGCACTTAGGAAATTATTCAAATGTAAGGAGCATTCATATTGCCATTACAAGTAATTTTATGTTTTATGTTTCAAGTTCCAGGTTCACAAGAGCATTCATATTGCACTTGTCTTTGTTTCACAAGAGCATCCCAAACTGAATTTAATTATTAATATTGTTTCCATATGATTTTATGTTTTGACAACCCAACTGGACCTAAGGTTCTTTAGCACACCCTTTTCTCTCTCAATGAATCAAGAGTTTCTCATGTATCTGCAGCTCTTGTGCTTGAAGTTTGCTTATGTCCAACATTCCATATATTAGACTAAGCTAAGTTGTTTTATTCATGAATCATGATTCATTTTTATAGTTTCATTTAACACCCTAAATGTTGCTTTATGTGTATCTCTCCTAGCTGATTCAATTTGTACCATAACTTATAACTTGATTTAACTAATTTTTAATTTTGTTGATTGCTAGGTGAATGATGTTAATCATGCATGGATTGATGAAGGAGAAATGGAGAAAGTCAATTTTTTATATGTACAGTTGGACTTGTAATTTTAATATTGTCGAATTAAAATGTAGTTGATATTTAGATTCCTATTTAGAACCTTGCTTGTCATTATGATATATTGGTAATTTGGTATCATGTTTTGGTTAATGACTTACTATGTTTTTTTGTTTATATTCGTTTGTTGTTCGTTTAATGTTTGTTTGTTTGTTGTTCATGTATATATGGCTCCTTTACATGTTTGATTAATGCTCGTTTATGTATTCGTTTATAACTCGTTTGTTCGTTTATTTGTTCGGTTAGGTGCTCGTTTATGTGTTCATTTAAGGCTCGTTTATGTGTTCGTTTAAGGCTCGTTTATTTGTTCGTTTAATTGCTCGTTTATATATTCGTTTAGGTACTCGTTTATCTGTTCGTTTAATTTTAACGAACCGAGTTCGAGTCGAGCTCGAACAATTTTAAATCAAACGAACCGAGTTCGAACATAAGTTAAAATACTCGAATCGAGTTCGAGCCGAGTTCGAACAAGGTTTGAAATAAACGAGCCGAGTTCGAACGAGCTAGTACTCGGCTCGGCTCGGCTCGTTTACAGCCCTAATCATTCCTAATTCCTTGCCATATGATTTCGAGAGTGTACGTACCAAAGTCTTGACAACATTTAGGGCCCGTTTGGTTCGCAAATTGCTCGTCACAGGACACCAGACAGGGACAAGGACAGGACATCAGGTGTCCTAGAACAGTAGCTATACCGTGTTTGTTTCGTCAAGAACAGGACACGATATTCCGTCCTATCCTGCGTTTGTTTCGCTATAACAAAGTACTGTACATGATAAAATGACTAAAATACCCTTGTAAATTAGTCTTAAAACTGATTAATACGTAAAAAAATCTTAATATATAGTATCAAATATTTTTCAACTAATATATAGTTTAACTAATAAGTTTTCAACTAACCTAAAAGTATAATAATAGGATAATACCGAAAAATATAAAAATCATACCAAACGATCTCCAATCTGAAATCTGACACCACCATCGCGTTCAGCACGTGAAAATTTACAACTTTGGTATTCACCTCGACTCGATCCGACGACTCTACGATCAACTACAAAAACACCCCAATAATTCATAAATAAATCCAATTTCATATGATACAACTCTCTCTTTAATTACCCAATTTATTAAATAAATACCCTCTCCCTCACTCGTCTCCCTCTCCACCCAACGCCCGCCCGACGCTCGCCCGAGCTCCGCCTTCCTCTGGTCCGCTCGGACCCACGCCGGCCGGTCCTCCCGGCCGCCGGCGATCACCCTCGGCGACACGATCCGACTCATCGCCAGCCCCTTCTGCGTCCGATCCCGCCGCCTCCTCCCGTCCGAGCGCCGCCTTCCTCTGCTTCGCTCGGACCCACGTCAGCCGGTCCTCCCGGCCGCCGGCGATCATCCCGGCGACACATCCGCCCTCTCCCCGACCTCCGCGACCAGTCCGACGATGGTGGCCTGGCTCCGTCGAAGGAAGGGATAATTTTGACAATTGCAGCCCTTGTCCTCCGCCCGATTGAAAATCCTGTCCCGGACAAGAAGTCCTTGTCCCGAAGCTTCTTTTGCAAACCAAATGGGGAATATGGGCGGATGTCCAATTCAGTCCCCCGTTTTTTAGCAAACCAAACGGGTCCTTAAAGACATATAAAATATACATGGTTCAATTAATTAACTTTTTCAAAATCAATGTGAAAAAGGATTATGGTAATTGTATCAACGTTATTTTATAACTCTTGGCACTCACAATCATTAATTTTCCTTTAAACAAATTATATGAATATTTTTTCCAACAAAAAATATATTATAATTGTGAATAAAGTATTTTAAACGATATAAAAATGATTACGATAATTGTTTTAATGTTACTCACTGAATAGTCGATTGTATAAATTCCCATTACTCATGTACTCGTATACGAGGAAATTGTTCCCTTTGTTCTTTTTGTCCTTGGTGCAGTAGCCCAGAAGCTTTATCAAATTGGGATGCGATAAACGCCTTAGAAATTTCATCTCTGTCTGCAAATAATAAAGCAAAGACAATGACACATCCTTGCAAATCACATACATGACCAAGAAACTACTGTAATCCCATAGAAATTGATTGACATTCAGTCTAAAAATTCAATCCCTATTCAAACTGTTTTTTTAAAAATATTTTTACTAGTAAATCAACCAAACTAGTTTTTTTTTAAATGAATAAAATTAGAGGTATGTATATATCGGCTCACCTCAAACTCGTCGGAACTACGTGGACGGAAACCACTTTGTCTCTTAATAGCAACGACTGTCCTAAGCCCAACACTTGATTCCTTTTCTAGAAAACCATGTCCACTCTTATTGACAACCCAACCCATATACACGGTTCCAAATACTCCACGGCCAATAATGTTCTCATGCTTGAAGCCCATTGTGGCATTCTCCAATTCCTTGAACTTGAATTCACGAAGGAATCTAAATCCGTCCTCATTGCCTGTTGCAATTGTCGTGTTACACCCTGCACATGAGGTCAAGGTAATTATTAGTTGAACAGCGGGGAATAGTAGTCATTTGATTTTCAACCAATTTAGTTCCTGAATTATATGGGTTTTAATTATGAATTTTAAAATAGACAGCAAAGAAGGTTAAAGTCCCACGTCGGTTGAAATTATAGTATAGAATCTAAATAGTTATTAAATAGATTGAGCAATCCTCCCTCCTAATTAAGCTAGCTAGTTTTTGTAGTAGAGTTAAGTCCAATTGCTGATTTTCTAATATGGTTTCAGAACCAGACCTATCATTGATATTAGGCCACTAACAGAACTTCATGCTCCATATATAGATTCTGGGCGTGAGGGGGTGCATTAAAATCTCACATTGGTTGAGGTTGTTAGGGCTGTCCAAAATTTGGATAACACCGAACCAAACCGAACCAAAAAATTGAACCGAATTATTCGGTTCGGTTCGATTTGAACAGTATCAAGTTCGATTCTTGAACCGAACCAAACCCGAATACTATGTTCGGTTCGGATCTGGTTTCTGAATTTTGGGAACCGACCCGAACCAAAAACCGAACTAATTTTAAATAATGAATGTTTTAATTTATTGCAAAGAATTCCTTGGCCTAATGGATAAGGTGTTGGTTTAGGAGATCAAAGGTTTTGGATTTGATCCTCAATTGAGTCAAATTATATATTTTTTATTTTATTTTATAGATTTTCAAGGAATCAAATTGCACATCAATTCTTAATTAATTTCAGTAGTAAATGCATTTTTTTAAAGATAAGAAAAAAGAATTCCAACTTCATGCGACAAAAATAGAAAAATGAAAAAAATAAGCATGTCAATAAGAAAAATGGAAAAAAATAAATAAATCAAAATTTCGGTTCTTTTGGGTTGGAAACCGAACCGAATAATTTCAGTTCAGGTTAAATTGGTTTAGGAACAATTCGGTTCGGGTTCGGGTTGGAATTTCAGTAGGAAATTTTTTTTGATTTAGTTTAGTTCGGTTCGGTTTGAAAAGAATGGACAGCCCTGGAGGTTGTGATCTAAATAACATTTAAATAGATTGAGCAATCCAACCTCTATGAGTTAACTTTTGGGGTGGAGTTAGGTCCAAGGTTGATTTTCTAACAAAGGAAGGATACCGAGGGAAGAAAACAAAGAATAAACCAACATAATATTTGTTTTTTATCAACAGCTAGAATATTTTGATCCTAGAGGGAAACATAGTGTTGTTCGACATGCGCGGCCTTAGCGGCAAGTTAATTGGATGGTCTCAGAGGTGTAATTTTCCATTGCATTTAAGTTCGGAGGATGCTCGGTAAGGGTTAGTTCGTTAGGTGGTCATGTTGTGGATTTGGATCATGTGATGTGGTTTGAGTGGAACAAGAGGATTTACCGCAACAAACAAATGCTCACTACAACAAAAACTATTAAAAACGGCGGAATATTACCCGCGCCTGTGCCAGGCATCGAGTCAAAACGAGCGTTGGCTTCCCAACTTTTTCAAAAAAAAAATTGTTTTTTTTTTTATTGTGTAATTAATTAATTTTTATTTATTTTATAATGTCAAATTTATATTCCCGCATTGATAAAAATAAAATTTTGAAGTATTCTTAATTACTATAAATACTATATTTTTAGTCCCGCGTCATTTATTATTTTCTGTTCCTTTTAAACATTATAAATATATTGGTACACTTAAGAAATTTTATCAACTAATAAAATATCAATAATAATCTTAAACATTATATACTAATATAATAAATTATTATTATTTATTATTATTATATAGAATTAAAAATAACATATTATATATTTTATAAATTAATAATATAAACAAAATTATTATAAATTATTAAAAAAATATTTGAATACCAACACCTACATGGCGTCGGTATTCAAATAGTAGTAGAAAACTGATGCCTTATAGGAGTCGATTCCTTAATTTCTTCATCCTTCATTATTGACCCTTAAACTAATCCTTTTTTGTGCGCTTGAATTCATATTTAGGTTTTAAAAAAGTCGGTTTCTCAATAAAAATGGATCGATATTTTATTCTTTTGTTGTAGTGGTGGCAGGAAGAGTTGGAAAACTTAAAGGTATTCTGGATGATGAAATGTTTGAATTGTGCTTAAGGATCAAGGTTTTCTACTTGTAGAGAAACATATAGGTAGGGGAGGGAGGGAAAGGATAGTTTTTGTATATGCTTCATGTATGGTAAAGTCCTTGTTTCTTTTTTGCTGGTTTCAACTGTATATATATGTATTTGGTCTTGCTTTTCCTGGCTAATGAAAAGAGCTGGGAATTATTAATATATTTGGTTTTACTTTTAAAAAAACTGAAATCAAAATCAAGATAAAAGTAATTTATTAATATACTATTATGACTAGGCGCACCTGAACTAAACGCAGCATCGTGCATCTTCGTGTTTGCTTCATTCCAGGTATATTCATGTTGGTTTCGAACTGTTCTTTCCTGAGCAACCAGTGCAAGCAAGTCAAATGAAAAACTAACATGGAAATTAACAATGGAGGAGCAAGAATTCATTTAGAGTTGCATGTGAATCATACCAAGAATAGCTGGGTTTCGTTTTGTTGCATGATTGGAATAAGGCGCAAGTAATCAACTATGTTACTGTGTGCTCCTTTGATTCGGTGCTGGATACGCCCACCTCTGATCAAAAGGTAAAGAAAATTGCGTCTCTGGCAGCCGTCGATCACTTCGTAGGCCCGCAGCAAGAGATCCTCGAGCTTTCTCAACGTCACTGTGGATGCGTCACTCAGTGGCTTGCCCTCGAGTGGCTCCAAATTTTTGCGGACATAACACAAAAATTCAACCAACTCCAGGCAATCCTTCTTCAGCGCTCGTGCTGTCTCTGCAGCGTTTATAATCTTGTTGATGAGGCTGATGACTTCGGCAACATCTCCGACTGTCGCCATCGCCCCAAATATGCCAAACCTCAGATCCCTGAAATGGAAAAAACCTGGAGAGCTTGATTGCAGCGCTCCTACTGGTTCTTATTGCAGAGCTTGATTCGGAATTAAGAACCTGAAGAGTTTCCTCCCGGTATAAAGAGCATGGTGAGAGTTAGGAGGGAAGAAGAAGAAGAAGAAGAAGAAGAAGAAGAAGAAGAAGAAGAAGAAGAAGAAGAAGAAGAAGAGGAGGAGGAGGAGGAGGAGGAGAGCACCTTCGTTTCGTTGAAATTTCCAGTAGAACTAGATAAACCGTGTGGGGTCGGCATTGTCATTACACAAAGAACACCTTCGTTGAAATTTCCAGTAGGGCCGATGGGCTCGGCATTCACTACTTAGTCTACTTAGAATTTATTAAGAAACTGACTACTATTATTGAAGATATTGACTTCTTCTTTTTTCGGTCTAAACCAATATTTAGAGGCTTTACAAAAGCGTCAATTCATGAGCAAGTAATTGATTTTTTATTTAAAACGATGAACAGCGCCTAGAAATAGGCGTTGATTAGAAAGTGGCCGACTAAGCAAATAATTGATGGAGAAGTAATTTTGAAAACCAGCTCCTAGAAATAGGCGTTGGTTTCTCCCTTAACTGTTAATGTGCTGTTTGATTAGTAAAAATTATTTTTTGATTTGGTTTTAGTGAAATTGAAAAGTTGGTTTCGAAAATTTAGTTTTGGTTTTTAGTTTTCAGTTTTCTGAAAACGCGTTTGGTTAATAAAAACAACATCAGTTTTAGTTAGTTGAAATCAGTAAATATTTATTTGATTATAAAAAATAATATTAATTTTCCTTGAACATTTTTAGTAGTAATTAAATATTTAGTTAGTTTACAAAATTAAATATTTGTTAATATGATTACAAAATATTTAAATGATTTAATTAATTAAGTTATTAGTAATTTAAGATTTTTTTGTTTAATTAGATATAAAAATTAATTAATAGTTATTATAAATTTTTTTAAAAAAAACAAGTCTAATGATCTAAAATTAGGTTTGATTAAATTATAAATAGATCAACTTTAAAAAAATTGAGTTATTTAAAATTTGGGTTTGAGTCAATTAGATATAAATTGGTTTAATTATTTTATAAATTTAAGATAAAAGTTTGAGTTAAAAATGATGATTTTTATTTTTATTTTTAAACAATCGATATAGTTTGATTTATTTTTAAATTAATTAATTTTATAAAAAAATATTTATAATTACAAAGTTGTCACAACATTTTGATAACGAAACCGACAGTCTCGAAACCACAGAAAACAACATTCTGTTGTTTTTATTTGTATTAAGAAAACTGGTTTCGTTTTCATTCTGGTTTCGATTCAGTTTCACGAAAACACTAAACCAAACACGGTTTCGTAAGCAATTTTGGTTTCAGTGAAACTGAAATCATGAAAACAGACTTGGTTTCGCTAATCAAACAGGCCCTAAGGGTTTCAAATTTTATCATATACACAAAAGTTGATTAGAAAAAGATTCTTTGATTTGAATTAATCAATTCAAAACTAATTGAAGAAACAACTTTTTTTTTTTTTTTTTTGAAAGAAAGAGATATGAAAGGATACAGGTATAGCTGGGAGGGAGAGTTAAAAATTCATTTTAAACTAAAGAAAATACATTAGAAGGAGCAAAGCTCATAAAAATTTGCTGCTGAAGTAGCCAGCATTTGACAAGTTGACGCCTCATTTCTGAACATCCGCGAGTTCTGTTCAAACCAAATGAATCAGTTCCAAATCAATATTAGACACGATCAATCAGTAGCAGCTGTAGAAGAGCATCTTGATTGAGAATTCCAGGGTGCATTCGCCATAGAAAAGAAAGGAAAACTTTCCAGAGATAGGAGCACTCTCCATCCAGTAGAGCTGAAAATGTGTTCATGCGTTTCTAAACCATCATTGCAAAGCATGCAAGAGAGATCTGCAGTGACACCCCAACGAGCAAGTCGATCCCTTGTTAGCAGCCTTCTTCTCAATCTAATCCATCCGAAGATTGAAATCTTTGGTGGTAGTTTGGCATTCCAAAGGAAGCAATGAAAGTGATCAGAAACCCCTCGATAAGTGAGCAGATGGTAAAGGCTACTAATTGAGAAGTTTCCTTCCTTAGTCCATTTCCATGTAATCAGGTCATCTCCATAGGAATCTTGAATAAACTCTAAATCCCGAGCTAAGGAAAGTAAAAGAGATCCATCCATCAACTCTGAGAAGGAGACATCCCAACCCACACAAACACTGGAGCTATTAAGGATTCTAGCATCTGCGATGTAACATCCCGGGCTTGTTGTAAGAATGAAGAGAGAAGGATACTTTTCGGCCAAGCAGCTACTCGAAGGCCAACGATCAGTCCATAGCTTAATCCTTTGCCCATGTCCTACTTGAAACAGCAGGCCTGAAGTAATTAGATCAAAGAGTCCACACAGCTCTCTCCAGATTGGCGAGGCATTTCTGGAGAAAGAATTATCAACAGACCATTGCCTGAAATCTCCATATAAGCCAAAGAGAATATCCACCCAGAAGAGGTTTCGTCCACCGTAAAACTTCCATATCCAAGAGCCAAGCCTCGCAATATTGTGTGCCCCAACATCAAGATTACCTAGTCCACCATCTCTCTTCGAACAGATGAGTGCATCCCATCGAATAAGGCACTTCCCTCTCGGAGAGATATTTTCCATCCCTATCCAAAAGAACTTACGCCTCCGGTTTTTCGGTTATTGAGGAAACAACTTAATCTTCATGTTATATATAAAGTTTTGATTACAGTTGAAAAAACAAAATCGATGTGAATTTATCTAAGACAATAACACAAAAAAATTTCAGAAACCGAGCGCCACTTCTAGCGTCGGTTTTTCGAAATCTGGTGCCAATTGTTAGCTGGAGCTTGAAATTGGCAAACCGGCGCCAATTATGGCGTCAATTTTCCTAGAACTGGCGCCTGCCAACGTAAGGCACCAGATTTTGGCAAAAAAATTATCGATGTCTGACACAACACAGACGCCAATAATATTTTGTCAAAATTTGACTACTTTTTTGTTTTGATTGTCAAGTTACTAAGTTTTTAACTAAAGTAAAACTCATACTCAGAAGTGACCTAAATGGAGAATAGAAACTGAGTGGAATCAAATTTTGCTATAAAACCACATATATATCATGAAGTTGGGGGAAAATGCAGTTCAAAATTAAAAGTTGAGACTCATTAATGAGGTATCCACAAATTTAGATTCCAACATTCTAGCTAATTTTGAACGGTGCAGCCTTTTTGCACTGTTCTGCTAAATATTGATATGTGAAATAAATTCTTGGAAAAACCCCTAATGAATTTCCTGGGTGTTTTTCTGCAAAGGCTAACTCAATCTCTTTGCCAATTAAAGGTGGCATTTTTCTGAAAAAAATTTCAGATAGTTCTGGCGATACATACATCCTTCCTGATTTTGCTGCCAGAATCTTGTAGTCATTTATGTAATTGAACAGGTCTTTCACATGGTGACATGACAACCTCTCTAAATCATTGTATGCTCTATTTTGTTCATCAGTGGATCCAGTGACTGGGTCCTCTAACAAGAACATCCTTCTTATTTGTGAGATAACATTTTGCGGATCATCCGCTATGTTGATTAACTCCTCATATTCGGCAGGAAATGTCATCCGCCATTGCATCCAGGTTTTCTTTTCTGTCTCTCCCAAAAGGTTTTCTATAAAACATATTTTTGCTCTATTGTCACCCCAGTTTCTTTCATTGATTACATTCAGCGTAATTGACTCCCATCTTGTAATTATGTCACTGTATAGGCCAACATCTTCTGGTAACACCAAAATTGCACCTTGCCTCATTTGTGCTGTGGGCAAATTAAACCTTTCATTGTGTTGTTTTGCATATCCACCCCTTAGACTATCTACACGGGCTTGGATAGTTGGTATATTGTATGGTTGGTAGGATTCTCTTGAGGCCGGGGGGTACATTGCAGGCCCCATTATTGACTCATTTGGCCTTGTTAAGGCTGATTCTGCTGTTGAAAGAGCTATTTCTGTCTGTCTTGCTAGGCTCTTGAGTATCGGATACTCTATTTCGACTGTGTAAACTGCTTCTTCTGCTAATTTTTCTTCATCAGAGGCATCCCATATAGGAAATGTCTCTTCTTCTTCTTCTTCTCCAGAGGCGTCCCAGATGGGAAGTGTTTCCTCTGTTTCTATTTGAAGACCCATGAGATTTCTTAAAACCTCTAGATCTTCATTAAATTCTTCATTCTCTTCATCTTCTGGTTCTTCGCATTCCATCATTAATGCGAATTCTTCTTCAGGTTCTTCACCATTGTCATCTTCACTCCTTTGAGTCGCATAGTTTGCAAATTGGATCGAAAGAGAAGGATATTTAGTAGCTGAAGCAGTTAGTGCCTCTTTCTTGGATTGGATGGCAGTCTGCAGAAAATATACCAATGGAATAATAAGAAAATATGCATTTTAGGTCGGCAAAACAAAACAGTATTTTAGAATGATAGTTTTAGAGGGAGGTTGTGATATATAAAATGTCTTCAGTCCCATGCCCGTCATCTTACTTTCTAGCATGCCTCTGTTTGATCTTGCAGTGAAAGCTGAAGGACCCATCTTGAGTGGAAGGAAAATGGGATGAAAATAGAGTTGAAGATGATTTATACTTCTTTTGCATGACGCATGATCATATTTTCTACACGGGAACTATACTAGTATGGTTCGTTTGCTTTAGTGGATAGAATTGGATAATATATGAGGATATGATATCAAATGAGGGAGTATTGGATAAATTTCTTTTTAATCCGGTATACACCGGATATAATATCAAATTTATATTCTTCTAATCCATGCACTAAACAAACAAATGATATAAATCTATCTCTAATCCTATCCATCTCTAGCCTATGAAGCAAACATGCCCTTAGAGGTTGGACCAAGATGCAGCCGCGCTGTAACGTCTCCAACGTATCTATCAATTACCAAACCTGAGACCTGGCTCGACTCATAGCATCAAGCGTAAGCATCGGTTTTATAGGTTAATCATGTTCTTGAGATGAAAATTTTGGCTCGAACATAATTTAAGGTGCTTTGAAGGGACAAGACGTTCAAAGGTAGAGCTAGCTTTCGAAGCGGCTTCGGCCTAGAATTGTTCCCTACGTATCATGTAACTAATTGTTTGACGCTCTATAATGTGTGTCTTTTTCTCCTTTGGTTTTTGTATCTTACGGTATTGTATTTCTGTTTCATCTGTACTTTCTTTTCTAAATATTTGTATTTTTCATTCCTCTTGATAAATATAAATTTCTCATTTTTCAAAAAGAAAGTGAACTAGCTAAAACCAAATTCACACATCCAGAAGGTAATGCAGCCACCTCTGGAAGTCTTATGCAAATTTTGCATCTGTGCAGTATGTGACAACCATATACTAGAATACAAAATCTGATATACAAAGCATTAAAATGATTATTCATGTAACAGCAAGTCAAAAGTCCGTTGATGCACATCGTATATTCGTACTCCTACTTGAAACTGTTATAAACCATGTTTACATGATCCCAATTGCCCTTTGTGTCAACTGCATTATGAATCTCATGACCATTTGTTTACCTACTGCACTTTCTCTCGCGAGGGTTGGCGACTGTTCCTTTCCATTTTGCAACAAAGATGGTTCCCACTTCAATGATCGCCTTGGAACGCGCCGAAGGTTGTGCGGAGGACATCGAGCTTTGCTCACTACCGTCTTCATTTGACGTGGTGTTGGTTTATCTAGTTTGCGCGCAACTTACGTTGTTTTCTGTAATCTAGTAATCTGGTCTTTGATGTCGCCCTAAAAGCTGCTGCTTTCTTCATACTCAACTTGTAATCTTAATCCTCTTCCACCTTGATCGATGTATAAGGGTTGTACTCTAATTTTTATTCTCCTCCCTTCCCCACTTGTATTCCTTTGATATCTCTTGAAATGAATGCAAGGTCATTTCCCTCAAAAAAAAAAACCATGTTTACATGATTGTATACGAGACGAACCGTTCAGGTACATATACACATAAATGTAGCAAACTTGGGTGGCATGTGTACGTATGTTTTATAATGAGGTAAATATTACTTTTATGAAAATCAATTTTCTATCTTTGGATGATACAATTGATCAAAGGGATAATTTTTTGACAAAATAAAATATGTATCCGACCCTTCAAATTTACCTCTCTAAACTTTGATTTAACATTTATACCTTTATAAATATTGAAAATTTGCATATACATCAATAGAGTTAGCTTAAATATCATGCAACTGAACAGTGTGACTATTCGATAAATGAAGTGCTGATCCGCAACTTAAATGGAGAATTCCAGAGTTAGAACATCACATTTAATTATTATGTTGAAGAGAGCCTAATTAACTTGGCAAATGACTAGAGAGGTGCAACACTATCACTGGGAGGACCGGCTTCTGTGGAGATGGACGAAGGATGGTCGTTTCACTACACGCAGTTTTTATGATCTTCAATTCTAAGATTCCATGGAACGGTAGATTGATACTACAAATACCTTAGGCAAAAAATTCCATATTCATATGGATTTGGATCAGGAGAAGACTTCTCATGCGCAATCGATTATTGAGATGGGGATTACCGGTAAATGTTGCATGTACCCTATATGATACGAAATTTGGATCTCATCAGCATCTCTTTCAGCAGGAATGTTGTTTTACGCACATGAAGGGTGGAAAAAGTTCCTCTCTATTCTCTGTCGCTCCTTTCCTATTGCGGCACAAAGCTACCTTGTGGAAGATGAGATCATTGCTTGGTTCGTTTGGGATGAAAGGAAGCAACGAACTTTTCAAAATGCGCAGTCCTACAATGCTATATCAATCTCGGCCGCAAACTACTTTACTTCTATTTCTAACTATATCACCATCAGATAGGATGTTGAAGCTAGTAGTTTTTCTGTTTCCTGTAGTTTTCATTTTGTTTTTCTTCTGTTTCGTGCTACCTCTACACCAGTATTCCTTCATAACTCTTAATACTATGCAGGTTTATTTGATTATAAAAAAAACAATTATTAGTATTATACATTGCAAGGACATGGAGCTGAGGATCTTGCCTTCAGCTTCATAGGCAGAGACTTGTAATGGAATAAATCTCCCCATTTTAATGTGCCCAATCACTATCTAAAGCTTTTAAACTGCAAGATATTAGCTTGTAATTATGTGATATTAGTATTAACAGAAATGTGCATTGATATCAGATGTGAACTGTTCTTTTCAAAAAATGAAGGAACTATCCCTAGTTGAGCCCTCCTCCAAGACTTAGCCAGAGTCGCGTAGAAAAAACTCACTGGGAATGCGTCCACCATAAGCGCTTGGAAGACCAATGGGATCATGGTCACCTCAACTTAGAGAAGGATAACTCTGCATCTGCATCAAAGGGAGCAGACTCATATACTGTTGTCCTAGAAACTGAGAAGTGGATATCTTGCAAGAAAGGACAAGGATCAGAAACTTCTTCGAGAACCAATTTAGCTGGAGACGTGCCCATAGTTTGAATATGCTCAAGGGTCTCTAAAGCTTCTTGCATGGATGGACGGCTAGTAGGATCTTGAGCAACACAACTTCGAACGAGCTGGGCTACAAGACGAGCACCTTTCAATGGATACTGTCCACAGAGTGCTGGGTCCATCAGGATAGTCAGCTTTTGATAGTCTGAGATACAGGAACTGACCAAATCTTCATAATAGAGTACAACTTCTGAGGTTTGGATTGTTTTGCTTATAACTTCTGAGCTTTGTTGACTTGTTTCCCTCTCGTCTCATGAGCTCTTTCTAATTCTTAGGATTTCATTTGCCTCCTTACCGGAGAGAATCTCCAACAACAAAACTCCAAATCCATACACATCAATTTTCTCATTCAAATGGCCTGAGAAAAAGATTATAGAAGGTGCTGAATATATCATAACTCCATTCAAATTTATGTTCCACATGAATGGATAAAGAACTCTTGAATATGGTTACTGCCAAAATATTAGCTATTACTCTTCAGCTATGAGAGTAGAATAATTAACAATATTGCCTTTTTAAATTTATCCTCTATATATGTGGAATTACCATAAATAAGCACAGAGAATAGCAGTAGAGCACAACGGAACATTGAAAGTGATAATGGTGATATTCATTACCTTTAGCAACATATTGAGGAGCTAGATACTCCAAGGTGCCACATACATCCTTCGGGAAGTAGAACTCCCTTCCAGTCAGGCCATTCAATGCATGTTTGAAGTTTGTAATCTTTGGATTGAAGTTCTATAAAAGGTATTAAGTTAAAAACTACTTGTAATATTTAAAAAGAAAGGTTAGATTCTGGCTAGGAGTACAAAAGTGTACATACTGAGTCAAGAAGGATGTTGGTCGCATTTATATCCCGATGAATGATATTGCATGTGTGCAAAAATGCAAGACCTTTTGCAACACCAGTTGCTATCTTTATCCTTAGCTCCCATGAAAGTGGCTGAAAACCAGCTCCTGTCCGTAATTATTATTGTCATTGAAACTGGTGGAAACTATGAGATACATGTTTATAAATGCTACTTTATAACAAAGGTATAAACAAGTATCAAATATATATGAAGTCATCAAGCATATTTAACCAAGCATCATATTTATGCTTCAAACAAATTCACTCGAGTGAATATTCGTGAATGCTATTTTGTGGAAAGGTTGTACTGTATACATTGACTATTTTAGGCAAATATACATTTTATGATCATTCTCATCATTTTAAAAAATTAGTGGGCCTAACTCACCCCAAAAGCTAGCTCATGAGGAGAGGATTGCTCAAACTATTTAAAGGCTACATTTGCCATATTTTTAACCAATGTGAGACTTTAACACACCCCTCTCACGCCCAGGATTGGACATCCGGAGCGTGGAGTTTTGCAGGACTGGACATCTGCGGATGACACAATATCAACCACAGGTTTGGCTCTGATACCATGTTAAGAAATTAGTAGGTTTAACTCACCCCAAAAGCTAGCTCATGATGAGAGGATTGCCCAAACTATTTAAAGACTACCTTGGCCATATTTTTAACCAATGTGAGACTTTAACACACCCCTCTCACGCCCAGGATTGGACATCTGGAGCGTGGAGTTTTGCAGGACTGGACATCTGCGGGTGACACAATATCAACCACAGGTTTGGCTTTGATACCATGTTAAGAAATTAGTAGGCCTAACTCACCCCAAATTTCTTAACATAAACCAAATTACAGTTTGAATTGAAACATAGATACCAGTGCATTGAGTTACAGAAATAGACTTGAGTTTAGGCCATCAAATCATATTTAAACTCTTCTATATTTAGTTGTTTATAATATGCTTGAATGGCCATCATTATCACCATAATGAATTCTGTATATCACTTCATTTGCCTTCAAATTCAGCTAAGTTGCTTGCAAATTTGCAATTACAAACAATTAATCATTCATTTTGTTTTTATGCTCATTATTCAACTAGCACAAATAATAAAAGCAAAAAAAAAATGACTACACATATTGGAAGACTATATGGAGGTGTATTGTCATTATGTAGATCTTCTTTTGTTAACTTGATCTTCTTTGTAGATTTATTGTAGGTTGAAAGAAATCTTCACTAGTACACTCTTGAAGAGAATGTTAGGGTCCTTGGTCCAGGCTCGGTGTGAGGGCGATTTTTAATGGTACGTAGTGGACGGGATAGAAGCTTGTGGAGCTCAAGAGTCGAGCACATTTTTTCGACGACCTATGTTGAAGGTTGCAATGGAGAAGCGAGATGCCACATAACATAGAACAGGGAGAGGAATTGAGAGAGTGATTGGAGAGAAAAGAGAGAAGAGAGGGAAAAAGAGTTGGAAGGGAGATTTGAGATGAAATTTTGGTGATTTGTGTTCTTTATTGTAATATCAGCCCTTGTGATACACTTTATTAAATCCTAATTGCTAAATAAACACCCTTAGGTTGCGTTTAGTGCATTGCCAATTAAAATTACGAGACATCCAGATTACCACTTAGATAGATTGTTACCTTTTAAATTATCGGTAATGTTCCAATGCAGTGTTTGGTATGCACGGGTAATCTTGCTGGTAATCCACATTATGCTATTTGGTATAATAACAAAATTATTAAGTAATATGTGCCTTTTACTAAAATACCCTCAAATAGATTTAAATAATTATAATCACATAACGATGCGATACCCATGGTGCTCCAACTAAGTTCAAAAAAGTCACAACAGAGAAAAAGTCTAACTTCTCTAACTGAGTTCAGTAAATCATCTTGACTGAGCAAAGTCGGAATAGCAAAGGATTCTCATTCTCATGGTTAAAAAAGATAGAGATAGAAAATAAAAAATTTACTTGACTAGAGAGGGAGTCGACGAGGGTGTCATCGAAGTCGGAGTAGATGACGTTGTCGAAATGGAGCAAATGGCATGGAATGAATGAGAGAGGGAGAGGGGGTGACAGAATTAGCAAAACGATCAACAAAGGGTAGGGTTCGGTGAGGGTATTTTTGTTAGAAAAGAAAACTGAGAATTACCACTTTGGTGGTAATATAGATTACCATGATAATCCGTAATATGACCCAACCAAACATATGTTGTGAGCCCAAGAAAGTTAAGATAATATTACTGGTAATTCAATAAATTGTCAGCTACCAAACACAAGGTAGAATCAATTCCCAGAATTAGATGATTTATTATAGCATATTTATTTTCTGCTTTTGTTGATCAGGGACATCCTCCCATTTTTCGAAAGAGATTGGAATATCACCATCATTGCGAACATGATTTTCAAGAAAGCTTGATAATTTTGATGCATTAACACCTATTGGTTGGCCATATTGATTGAAATCCAAACGAATCTTTTGACCAGGAGGCATCTTAATGAGATCAAGATTCCTAGTTTTTCCCCGTGTTCTCTTTTTCCTCGTGGTCGAATCTATCGAAATGAGACCAAAAAATGATTAAATATAATAACGAGCCAAAGAAAATGCTTAATCAAATAATCGAGGACCATAGTACTAATCCATATCTCTTTGTTACTCTCTTCATGTGGGGGAAGAATAATAACTTGGTAGTTGTGAAGACAAATTAACTCTCTCTCTCTCTCTCTCTCTCTCTCTCTCTCTCTCTCTCTCTCTCTCTCTCTCTCTCTCTCTCTCTCTCTCATATGTCATATGATTGCATGCTGCCACTTGCCACCTTGTTAAGTGGAGGAAATAAAAGGGTTTATATATATTGAACTAGCTAGGTAGATATCTGCATCTTTGCGTGGTACCGTGGAATGTGAGTGCATGATGACAAGAAAATTACTAGGATCCTACTAGCTAGCTAGGGAGGAGGAAAGAGGGATTTGATGTCAGATACACAACTGGATCTTTGTAGCTAGTACACTCACAAAGCACAATATATAATCAATGACAAGATTTGATTAAAGCAAAAATTTAAAAAATACCTGCAGTACTACTCGTAGGCTCTGACGTTGGTAAAAGTGCATACGAAGAATTATTTATCTCTTCATTCTCTTCTTGTGCTAGGGAAGCACCGGCTTGATTACTGATTTGTTGTGCTTCATCAACTCGAGAGTGTACCTGGAAATTAGATCGAGCTCTTATTTGTCGGGATGCCATGAAAGCTAGCTGTATTTGTCATAAAAAAATATATTGTATATGTTAAATTGAATGCATTCCTTTCCATTTCTTTGTGGTTGAAAAATGCTGGCATTTTACATCCATCCCTGCTCAAAAGATACAAATGTTAAATTGAATATCAGCACAAGTTTGGTGTCATATTTTGATTTAATACATATATTCTTGGGAACATTAAAACATGCATAAACATCAAAATTGATGTGAACTAACTATATAAAATTAATTTTCATCAAATTAATTTTCATTGATTGATAAAAAGATAAAATAAACATGAAGTACGAGACTAAGGGTATGTTTAATAAACATCAAATTAATGTTGGCCATATCTCTTCTTGACACTTTTCTTCCTTTTCTTACAACTTTCTTGCGGGGCTGGGCATGCTTCTGCACTTTCTCCTGGAAAATCAATCCTATGCCAAGTGATGTCTTCACTCAAGTTTGTTGTTCTCAATGACACACCATTAGTGGATAACTCATTTTGTTGATACGCCTCATAAACTTCCAAGTGATCCTCATCAACAAGCACCTCGAGCATATTATACAAGTCTCGAGGTTGATATTTTTGCACAACACACCAATCTGAATCAACTACATCTTTCACATAAAACACTTGTTCGACTTGGTAAGAAAGCACGAACGGTTCATTCGTCCGCAAAGATCTTGTGATGTTCAAGAATGTAAACCCATAACGATCCACTTTTATTCCTCGACCTTGGCTAAACACATCTCTCTAATCACATTTGAATAAAACAACTCGGTTTCCTCCGAGGTATTGCAGTTCAACTATGTCACTTAGAACACCATAATAGTCAACATTGCCAAGTTGTGTTTCTCCTCTAACAAAACTCCACTATTTTGCGTTTTCAAGTCCTTCTCACGATCATGGGTATGGAATCTATAACCATTACTGATGTAGCCCTTGTAGCATATGCAGGATGGATCAAGACCATAAGCAAGTGACAACATGCTTGCATTTACTTGCTCATTTCCTTGGCGATATAGCTTAGTAATCTAAGACAATTAATGATCCATTACACTAATGTTTATAGATTAAGTTTAGAAAATAAATATGTAAAGGGTCAAATTACTTGTGCTTCAAACCAGCTTGGGAATTCCCTATCATGACGAGCATCTAAAGTTCTCACATTTGCAGTAGGAGTTTCATTGCGTAACTCCTGCTTATGCTTTCTGTCACCACAATTTTATTTGATGGTTACAATATATTATCCAAATAAAAAGAGGTTTGAAAAGTTATGAGAATTTGTATCTTACTCAATGAATGGACGAAGTTCATCACAATTTTTTAGCACATATAGTCGAGCTTGTGCTAATTCTTCTTGATTGAGAGTTCGAGGTTGTGCTTTCCCCAAACCTCTACCGGATTTGTTAAAGACAAATAATTCACTGCTTGAAGTATTATCCCTTCCATCAGAGTTCCTTGGAATTCTATTAAGACTCGTCTCAACACCATCTAAATACATCGAACAGAAGTTCAAGCATTCTTCTGCATGATAACCTTCGGCGATTGAACCTTCTGGACGACTTTTATTACGCACATAAGATTTTAATGTACGTAAAAATCTACAAACATGTGAAATTTATGAGACTAGTTATCAATATATTATGGAGAGATTGATCAATAATGTTAATCATCAAATACCTCTCCACGAAATACATCCATCGAAATTGCACCGGTCCAGCAATCTTGGCTTCATACGCCAAATGGACAAATAAGTGAATCATAACGTCGAAAAATGATGGTGGAAATACTCTTTCCAATTTGCAAAGTGTCAAGACAATTTTACTTTCTAATCGCTCCAAATCCTTCGTCTTCAAGACTTTTGAACAAATCTCGGTGAAAAAGCCACATAACTCGATCAATGCCTCACAAACATCCTTGGGCAGCAATGAGCGTATTGCAAGTGGCATTAGTCGTTGCATGAGAACATGACAATCATGGCTTTTAAGAGAAGAAATTTTTCTCTCCTTAAGATTCACACACCGAGATATGTTAGAAGAATAACCATCTGGAAGCTTAACCCCTTTCAAGAATTCGCACAATTTTAACTTCTCATTAGATGATAATGTATAACATGCAGGAGGTAATAACACTCTACTCCCTGTTTCCACCAGATGAAGTTCCGGTCTAATGCCCAACTCCTTTAGATCTAGTCGAGAGTTATAGTTGTCCTTAGATTTTTTATCCACGTTCAGCAGCGTGAAAAGAACATTATCACAAATGTTCTTCTCAATATGCATCACATCTAAATTATGTCGCAACAATAGATTTTTCCAATATGGTAAGTCAAAAAAGATGCTCTGCTTCTTCCAATTGCACCTCCAATCATCTCTTGGGATTTTCTTCCCTACTCCAAGTCTTTCTATTTCTTGCTCATATTCACACAATTGTTCCAATATATCATCTCTAGATAATTGTGGAGGCTTTTCCTCCAATTCCTTCTCGCCATTAAAGTTCTTCTTGTCATTCCTCCATGCATGATCCATCGGTAAAAACCGACGATGAGACATATAACACTGTTTCTTCCCATTCTTCAAATAAATCGAGGAAGTATATTTGTTACAACAAGAACAAGCCCACCTTCCTTTGGTGCTCCATCCAAATAAATTGGCATATGCGGAAAAGTCATTAATAGTCCATAGCAAGGCAGCACGCATTTGGAAATTTTCTTTCCTAAAGGCGTCATATGTTTCAACACCCACATTCCACAAGTCTTTTAGCTCCTCAACTAGTGGTTGCAAACAAACGTCAATTTTATTTCCGGGAGCCTCAGGACCAGGTATTAGTGTTGATAAAAAAATAAAAGGTTTTTTCATGCACATCCATGGGGGTAAATTGTAGGGTGTCAGTAGAACTGGCCATGTACTATGAACAGAACTCATTGTGCCAAAAGGATTAAAACCATCACTTGCTAACCCTAGCCTGACATTACGAGTATCTGAACGAAATGCAAGGTCCACCTCATCAAGCCTTTTCCACGCTTCAGTATCCGCCGGATGTCTTAAAGTTCCATCTTTGATGCGCCCCACACCGTGCCATATCATTTCAATGGTGGTCTTTGATGACATAAACAACCTTTGAAGCCTAGATTTTAATGGAAAATATCTTATGGATTTCACCGCAATTCTTTTGGGTTTCGAAGACGACGAATCATCATCCATTTCTCTTGATACTTTCCATCTAGAAGCCCCACATGATGAGCAGCGATCAATATGCTCCTTATCCTTCCAATAAAGCATGCAAAAGTTCTCACAAATATCTATTTTCACATAGTAGAGACCTAGATCTCTAATGAAATTTCTAGCTTCATAATAAGTGTCAGGAATAGTCTCGAGTCGAAATGCCTTTTTCAAGAATTGGAGTAAGTCTGTAACTCCCTTGTTACTCCATCTATTACGACACTTTAAATGTAGCAAATTCACAAGAAAAGAGAGTTTAGAATATTCAGAGCAACCAGGAGAAAGCATCGTCTCCGCATCTTTCAACAATCTATAAAATTTTTTCGCTTCTTCATTTGGTTCCATATCATTGTTTAGCTCGTCACCAATTCCACTGCTCATATGTGGCATCCCTAGCCCCTCTTCCAACATTGTAACTACATCATCTGCATACTCTTCATCATCTGACTCCTCATCATCTGCATACTCTTCATCTGACTCATCATCATCATGCACAACGACATCTTCCTTTTCACCATGAAAGTACCAAACAATGTAGCTTTGCACTATCCCTTTCTTACACAAGTCATACTTAACCTCTTCTCTAGATTTCAAGTGGACATTGTTGTAATTAACACATGGACATTTGATTCTGTTATCATTTCGAGTTGAATTGCGAAAAGCATAGTCGAGAAACTGATCTACTCCTCTCATATATTCTGCACTAAGCCTATGAGCCTTCATCCAACTCTTATCAATGTTATTCATAGATAAAGCAATATTTAACCTCTCAAAGAAATCAAATAAACCTAAAAAGAGAAAAAACATAAAAAGATATTAATAATAGATCCAGAAACAAACATGAAAATCACTAAAACATAAGGAATGAGCAAAATAACTAGTAAATTTGGTGTTTAAACTTTAAACAACTCAACTCATTGTTATTTTTGTCAAGTTATCATAGGAGAATGTTGCATGATAAAATCTGAGTAACAAATATCAATATATAATTAAGATGGGATTGGAGCTAAATTCTGAGTAACAAATATCAGTCTACTAGGACTTATAGACTGAGAGCTCCTATCCCATTTAGTTAACTCATTGAACATCATATCTCTTGATATCAATAATTTCTTAGTTATAGAATAAGAGTATCATCACAAGTTTGTAACAAGTAATTTCACCAACCTCTTTTAGTAGTCTGTTAAGCCTAATTCAGAACTTGAATATTTGCTTTTGCTTGTCAAAACTAAAGAACTTGAACAAGAACGTTAAACCAGATGTGATATTTTCTACGAATCAAAGAATAAAATCAATATTATATCAGCATGCTTGATTAAATCATTGCACCATTACAATAAACAATTATTTAGTACTTTGTTGCCTCAACTAATGATTTAATTCCTTCAATTAAGGACTCAAGCATAAGGGCAGCTTGGAAAAAGAAGATGAAGAACTTGTAACTTAATTTGTGATTTGGAAAAAAGAAGAACTCAAGCATAAGCATAAGGTCTAACAAAAATTGGCAGAGAGGTCATAGAACCATGCTATCAACAACTTTCAAACTATGAACATTGGTATTAATTGTAAGTTGCAAGCTCTAATTGTAATGGGTAGTGCTTAATAAAGTTACCCATTAATACAATGTTGTCAACTTTCAACTTTCAAACTTTCAAACTATGCTTGATTAATACAATATTGTTTTTGTCACCAAAGACTGTTAATTAAGCATCCTGCCTTGTTTCCGTCATCAAAAGAAGTCAAACAGAGTTGTCAAATCATAGTTTTTTTTATCATAGCAACCATTTTTCACAAAGATGAACAAAAGGAAACATGACTCCGAGGAAATGGAAACAAAAACATGAATGATCAACAAAAGGAAACAAAAACACCAAAAGAAAACAAAAGCACCAAGCAGTGTGCTCTCGAAAAGAAAGGAAATAGAGGCACAAATAGAAGTTGATGATGTATATTCACCTGGTAGAAATTAGCGGTCGAGTGAGAACCTGGTAGAAGTCAGCGATCGAGTGAGAACCTGGTAGAAGTCAGCGATCGAGTGAGAACCTGGTAGAAGTTGGCGTATGAGACTGGGAAACTAGTAGAAATCAGCGTACCTGGTAGAAGTCGGCGTATCAGACTGGAAATCTGCTCCTTGATGGTGTTCGATTTGCCCTAGACAACTCCTTGATGGCGTATGAGACGACAGTGGACTGGTGACTTAAGATATTTAATCATGGTAATAAAACTCATTTCCTGGGGGCTATTTTCGACCGCCAGGAAAACTAAAATTTTAGTTTTTAATTATTTTGGAGAGAATAATAATATTTGAAGAATTTCCTGGGGGCCGAAATTCCCAGGAAAATAATTTTTACTTGGGGGTCGAAAATAACCCCCAGGAAAACAAAGTTTTTATGAGGGCTACTTTCGGCCCCTAGGGGAACTAAGTTTTGCTGGGGGCCAAAAACAGCCCCCATGAACACTAAGTTTTCCTGGGGGCTATTTCCGACCCCCAGGAAATAGCCCCCCAAGGAAAACTATTTTGTTGGGGGCCATTATTAATTTTTTGGGGGCTAAAAATAGTCCCCAAGAAAACTATTTCCTTGGAGATGATTCTAATGTTCTTAGTCCCCGAAAAAATAATATTTTGCTGGGGCCAACATAGGACCCTCAGCAGAACTATGTTTTGCTGGGGGCCAATCCATGACCCCCGGCAAAACTATGTTTTGCTGGGGGCCGACGCATAATTCTCGGTATAACTATATTTTGCTGGAGGCCAGCGGACGACCCCCATTAATAGCGGTCACGAAAAATAACATTTCTTGTAGTGATTGGTTTGTATTTACGAGGGTCGAATGTCTAATTTTTATAGGGATATTGCATGTCACTTATATTAGGTGTCGATATTTGGATATGATGTCTATAATGAGTGTCAGTATTCACATTCATTTTCATTCATTTTTTACTCCGATTTAATTTTATTTAGACAAGTTGAAATTCTAATTTTGACACTGTTGAAATGCACATAATACAAAATAATTTGAAGCTCATTTTTATCAATTTTGAGTAATTTATTTATTCAATTATTGATGTGATTTAAGGGAATTAAAATATGCATTAAATAGTCCAATATAAGGGGTTTAATAAGAAAATTATATAATTCAAATAAAAATTATATAATCAAGTTTTATATGAAGAGGTGCATTTATGTTGTTTGTGAAAACTAAGCTTTAGTCCCACATTGAAAGATGTGCTAATTTTATATTAGTCTATAAGCATTGATTAGTGTGTATATTTAATTACTTGTGTGGACAAAGTGGAAGGTAAGAGGCGACATTAGTGCGGTGCGGTCTGCACAGCGCGTGGGCACAATCGCTTCGTAAAGTCGCATTGGCGTTTTTAGGCGCACTTTGCACTTTACACGTATGCCTCGTCCGAGCCGTGAGCCAATTTTTTGTCGAGTCTGACTTTGATTTGAACCTAAATATTTTGACTGTTGGAATTCAACGATTACTTGAAGGATTGCACTTAATATATGAATCAATTGCAAAATAAATTAGAAATTATCTTGCTCATTAATAAAAAATTGGTTGTTACTAATATTCAATAATGAACATTATATGATAGATTTATTCTACATTGATCTATATATCTATTTCGAAATCTCTCTTGGTTTACTATCTTACATCTCTCATTTCTCTTCTTCTTCTCCTCCAATTCTAGAGGTGTATTGCTACGGAGTATAAAAGACCTTAAGGATAGGGATTATCCATCCGGTCCCAATTATTTTTGTAGTGACTAGTGCATTTTAAGCCAATTATAATATTGAATTTTTGAAAAACTAAATTAATTATCCATTACCATTCTTGCAATTTGTTAAATCCAGTCATTTCTTGTTATAATCACACTTTTTTTTTTAATAATCACACTTAAATTTCTTGTAATTAACTGCATTTTTTAGATTTTGTATTTGATCTATACAAGGAATAACCGAAGAAAAAGTTAAAAAGTTACTAGGGCTGTCCACTATTCGGATCACATCGATCCAAAATTTTTGGTCCGATTCGATTTTAATGGTAGCAAGTTTGGTTTTTGACCCGAACCAAACCCGAATAAAAAATCAAACAAAATAAAAAAAATTATATATTTTTTTATTATATTGTGTAATTAGTAAGTTGGGCTGTTAGGGTTCTTTAGTAAAATTAATTAGTTTACTGAGGTAATTAATTTACATCAGTAAAATTATTTTTTATTTTTTTTATGACTTTGTGTAATTTTTTTTACTTCTACCCTTACCTTATAAATCTTGCTTTTACGGAGGTAAACTAAATCTTTCCTTCATCATAGTATGCAATCATATATTAGTTTGGGTAAAGTTATTTAAGTAGAATCACAGTTCATGAAGTCTAAAATTAGGTGTTTGCTATTCTCTACAACCTTAGCATTAGGTGTTTGTATATTAATCACATCTAAAAATACTTCAACTCAAAAATGGTGCAAATTTATGACTTGTTGAATTCCCCTCTTTGTTCTCCCCCATGGAGCATATGCATCATCCATATTAGGAACTTCAATGTGATTCTTAGTACAAAAATCACACACTTTATCCATAAGAGATTTTCATCCATCATCTCTCATCAACTGCAATCTCTTCTTAGTTGATATAACAAGTGACATAACATTGACTATATATATTAAGATCTTTACATTGTAAAAATAGATTTAGTTCATGTGTGAGACCAAAAATAGATATCATCAGTCGAGCCACAAATATAAAGTGAAATGACTCTAAGTTGTATGCAATAGATTGAGTTTTTATCTTGTCACTTGAATGCGAGCAGATTTCTCCAAGTGTGTGAAGCACACTACATATCGACGAAAACATAGAATGGATGCTCAAAAGTGTTTTATAGTGGGATCCCCAACGAGTATCACCTGGCCTCCTCAAACCAATTTCCTGATTTAAACCACTTCCACTTTCAATTTCACCAACACATAATGCTTCTGCAACTTGTTCTGCTTGCTTTACTCGAAGCATTTTCTTTCGCTTACGAGAAACTCCGATTACATTCAACAAATTTATAAGTTGCTCAAAAAGCCAAACACAATCATCGTTCTTTAAACAAACAGCTACAAGTGTCAGTTGAAGTTGATGACCAAAACAATGAACATGGTAAGCAGATGGAGTTTCCTTTGTGATCAAAATTTTAAGGCCATTGATTTCACCTTTCATGTTACTAGCTCCATCATAGCCTTGGCCTCGAATTCTAGATGGACTCAAAGAATGCTCCAGTAGTAATGAAAAGATCGAAGTTTTAAAAGACATAGCAGTAGTATCAGAGACATGCATAAGTCTAAGGAACCGCTTAGTTACCTTTCCACATCTATCAACAAAACGCAAACATATAGCCAATTGCTCCTTTTGAGATATATCACTTGACTCATCAACTAATATAGAAAAATATTCATCACCTAGATCATCAATAATGGCTTTTGTTGTTTCATTTGCACAAGCATTGATGATGTCTTGTTGTATTATAGGAGCTATCAATTGATTATTTCCTGGAGCATTCTTCAAAACAACACTATCAACATCATCACTAGCTTCGTTCGGCATACCATGACAAAAGTTCAAGAAAATTTTCTTTATTGCTTGATGTTTCACTTTCATCGTGACCACGAAAAGCCAAACCTTGATGAAGAAGAAACCTCAATACATCAATTGAGGCAGTTAGACGAGTTCTATACTCACGTTTTGCTTAATCATATTGCTTGTAACAAGTGGTTTGAATTGAGCACTTTTCATTCATTAAATCCTCACACTTAATTTGAGCTTGATTATAAGCACTTCTGACTAGACCAACATGTTTATCATATTTATCTATTTTGTGTCAACTATAAAATCATCTATTAATAAATGAATCACCACCTGCAGCATTTTCGATTTCATTCTTGAATAAGTAACACCACAAGCAAAACACAGCATCTGTGTTCACACTATATTTCATCCAACTATAATTCTTATACAAATATGAATTAAATCGTCGTAATGCTCCTCCAACTTTTTTGAGAGGATATTGTTCCATATGAGGTCGGCAAGGACCTCTTTGTAGATATGCCCTTCTTACTTCATCCCGAATATTCGGATTAAAATTTGAGATTTTTCTCCATAATCCAGGATCAGATTGAAGTGTATTAATGTCAAACATACTTGGTGTATTTGATAAATGAGGCAAACTTGGCGTAGGCTCAATAGATGATGGAGGAGTAGGCTGATTAGCTGATGGAAGAGTATGCTCATTAGCTGATGGATGAGTAGGCTCATTAACGGATGGAGTAGGCTCACTTGGAATTGGAAGTGGATGAGGAGGCTCATCAGAGGTTGGAGTTGATGACGAAGACTCTTGTCATTGTCGTTTATGATATCGTTCAAACATGTTTCTAAGCATGGTTTCAATATAGAAAGTGTCTCAAAATGAGGCACTAAGCGGATTTTTGCTCCAAACTACATTAAAACTATGGAAAATCAGAAACTAATAGTTGAAATGAAATGAACTAAACAATATATTCCTTGCCTAATATAAGCTAATAAAAACATCTAAAATGAAAACATAATGCAATTAGAATGAAATTACCAAATTGGAATAATGCAACACTAGTGTTTATTTGCAAATTGATTATCAAATACCAAACATTTAAGAGTCAGGTGACTGTAAATGATACAACAAAGATGAATAAAGTATGAAGTATCTACCAGTGGCCGTAGATATATGATTAACATTCAAGAGTCATGAGTAAAATCCAGTAATTGTACAAACTACAAGGTGGCTGTAAAGTGTAACCATTCAAGAGTAATGAGTATCTACCAAGTACCAACACATTCAAAGATCAACACAAAAGATCAACAAAGAATGAAATTACCAAACACCCAAACATATATGAAATTAGAATGAAATTAGTCAAATTACCAAACATATAGAAGAAATATGAAGGGGAAGCATTAAGCATACCTTTGCAAATAAATGTGGTTGTATAATCGTATAAATGATACTTGGCGGCGGAGAGAACTAAAGAGGCGGGCAGCGGGCGACGGCAGCACCAGAAGGGCGTGCAGAAGGTAGGTGGGCGGCAGTAGCACCAGAGGTCCAGAAGGCAAGTGGGCAGCAGGCGGCGGCAACACCAGAAGGCAAGTGGGCGACCGGCGGCGGCAATCGACGGAGACTAATTTTGGGGATTTGGGCTATGGCAAACGGCAGGTGGGCGGCGGCAATTGATGACAATCGAAAGGAGAAGAGGAGAAATGGTCGTTTGAGGCCTCGAGCTGCGTCTTGCGTCTCACGATTAGGGCGACTGCGTAGGAGATTAAGAGGGATTTGGGGTGGGCCGGTGGAGTCATTGGGGTTGACTACTTGACTGACTTTATGAGGGTCAAAATTTAATATATTTTTTTACAAAAAATGAGCAAAAATGGGGGACAAAATGTCCCCCATTTGCATACCTGCTTACGCCCCTGCATGCAGCCATAGCGGTAGTCCTTATTATATAGTGAAATGGAATTCAGCGTGCACAATGTTTATTAAACATGTGAATGCTTTCAGCACGATTTGGGCAATTATTTATAAAGGGCATAGAATTATGTTTGCCTATTTGAACTGTTCATTGTATACCATATTATTTGTGATAATTAAGGCACAGAAGTTATAAAATTTTAGTCACGGATGATTTAACTTGCTAGTAGGAAAAGAAAAAAGAGATAATGAATAATGAAAATGGAAACCATATTAACAAGTGAAATGACATACACCAAGGAAGGCATATAAATCAAGGTTAATATTTAGAAGAAACAAAGATGAGCATACAAACTCTCTGGTTTGCTAGAGAATAGAGATAATATATAGAAATGTACTCAGAACAACTTAATTACCCACTGACGTATCCGCCAATAGAAGATTAATATGTTAATTAAGGATCGGTAGTGCTTGCCAACGAAGAGTTGGTTGAGAATTGGGCCGTGACCCATAACGACAATTCTTAATTTGCACTCTTAGCTGACACGTATGCCCGCGCTGGTATATATACCTACGTACAATAATTTGTAATTTGCTTAATTCCACTTATAGAATGAGTGATATTAAATTAATTTTAGTAGTCTAATTTGATCGTACAAGAGTACTCCTCATGGCTAATTTAAGAAGCATTTGGTGCCAATGTATTAATCTGACACACCTTTCTTGGAACAACCTCCTCAAGAGTTCAATTCTATTAATACTATTATTATTTAAAAACTAAAAACTAAGATCAAAATGAAGATCTAAAGACAATATATTCAGAAGTTTGTGCATAATGGTCATATATTATTGTCTTGGATAAAAAATTATAATACAATTAATTAAAGTCATTTAATATACACTTCATGAATTATTTTTACTTTAGCGAAAAAAAAAGAGTTCAATTCTCATTTTTTAATAAATAATTGGCTTTATAACATTGTTACTACCTGGATAGTTGATCCATCAACTTCATATGCTAACCTATTGACCTAATTAAAATACTCAAGCTGAAATTAATGATAGCACAATCATCAAGTCTTATAAGTCAACACCACACTTAATATATTCTCGATGTGGGACTAAACTAAAGTATTACAATCTCCCCCACTTATGTATTGACGTCCTCGTCAAGATCCAACTTGAGTCTAATACATAGCTCAAAATCACACCCAAGTCAACAACATGTGAGACTTAGTCTAGTAGCAGCTCCACCCCATCACCTGGGCAGCACACTCATCTAATACCACATCCAATATACTCTTGATGTGGGACTAAACTAGAGTATTACAAATATAGTCATTAAAAGACGTACATAGACGCAGGAATATTTGCACAAGGCATGTTGTAAGATGTACATAAACGTGAAAATAGGCGCATAAAGCGCTAAAACGAAAGATCGAATTCATGACTTATTAACAATATAACTAGATGTGTAACCACTAAACTACTAGCGAGTCCACTTCAATTTCCTTTTTTGATCATACAATTTCAAAAGTCTCACTTTAGCCCTTAAGTTAGAAATAAATTTCAAAACTCCTAGAGGGCGTTCGGTATGAGGTAATGTAAATGAATTACTGGTAATCTTAATTAAAATTACATGGGCCCATCATATTATTGCGTTTGGTTGAAGCATATTACTGGTAATTTGGATGCCCATGATAATCTACTTTACCACTCAAGTGGTAATTCACATTACCAAGGAAGGAGGTGACTATGTGAATTACAAGTAATGTGGTAATATTATTTGTTTATTTTTGACAAAAATACATCCAATTAAAATACACTCTATTGACATTAAAAAAAATCCTTGCCTCATCTCATAGTAAATTGATAATCCCTATTTTTTATTTCTATTTGTTTTTTATATTTTTTATATTCTTTTTTAGTTTATTTTTTAATATAAGATTATTTTAGTTAAAGATATAAGTTTCCTAATAATTTTTTTTTTATACCAAATAAGATAATGTGGATTACTAGCGAGATTACCAATACATACCAAACATGATAATGTAACATTATCGATAATTTTAAAAGTGATAATCTATCTAGATGATAATCTAAATTTCTAGTAATCTTAAGTGGTAATGTACCAAATGCCCCCCTAAATGTTAGAATATAATTAGTAATTAACCTCAAAATTTTACTCGTTTAGCTTTTTCATCGACAAAAAAAGCTCGTGCAAGCTCTGCTCGTTCATTATGCTTAATTAATTAATTATTGAGATTGGCGATATATATAAAAAAAGAAAAGAAAAAAAGATTGGCGTTATATTAATTAATTAAATTTATTTTTGTAATGCTAATTACGTACAATTTGATTCAATCCCGACTCAGTTGTCATGCTTATTCATGTTGGAATAGGGATGACACTAGGGAGGGATTGGGACGACAAAGTCAATCCTATTCCAAATCCATTAAGAAAATTTAATCCTAAATTCATTCCAAATCCGTTAGTATTTTGAATGATAATTCTCAAACTCATCCCACTAATTTAACGGGTATCCACTGGGTACCCACTTTTCGTCCGTTAATAAATTTTATATATATAAAAATTATTTTACAATCTACATACTTATAATAACATCTAAGAATAGTTAATAGAATTTATATAAAAAAATTATTCTATGTACTTATCATAACATCTAATATTATATGACTTATACGAATATTTTAAAATTATAAAAAATAATTGGAATTAATAGTTGACGAGCTATTTCTTCAAACCTCTCAACTCTTGATGATGTATTATTATATTATATATTGTGTTAGAAAATAGGGTATATGTAATTAAATGTGTTATTGTTGTATAATGTATACTTAGCTTTAATTAAAAAAATAAATTATATTGAACTCTAATTAAAAAGATATAATTATCCTATATATGGATAATATTAGGAGTATTTTACTAATTTTATACTTAACAAGTTTGGGACGAGTTTTAGACTAAAATATTGAACCTATCCCAAACCCTATAAGATTTTTACCTCAAAATCATATACACGTCTTATGATTTAATGGGAAAAACCCACTAATGACCTACCCGGATCTAGGACGAGTAAATATTCATTTACAAAAACTCACTACCATCGTTATGTTGGAAGAAGTTCATTAATTGATTGACAATAAAGTATAGTAGATTTATACAATTAATATATTTTTTAATTTGGTCAAGATAAATGGTGCAAAAATAAATTAAAAAATATAAATGGAAGTGTTAACATTCACAATAAATATACAATAAACATTTTTAATTCAGAAGAATAGTTAAAAAAGAAATATAGTAAATGAACTGACACCTAGTGAGAGCCGATTTTTGTAATGTGAAAAGAGAGGTCAAATTTGATATTTAAAAAGGTGAGGGTGCTACTTAATCATTTCCTATTAATATTAGGGCATGTTTACTTCGATAAAAAATGATACGATAAAAGAATGATTAATATTCATTATTTATTTAGTGCATGAACTAAAAAAAATAAGAATAGAATAATATAAAATTGATATTATATCCGATGTATATTGGATTTAAAAAATTCATATTCAATCATTCCTTATTTATTATTCAATCATATCATATCATATCCAATGAAGCAAAAATAAGAAGGAAGTGCTTATTTGCTTCATAGGATTAACAGAGATATGATAAGATATGAATTTGAATCCATTGTTTGTTTAGTGCATCGATTAGAAAAAAAATATGATTAGTATGTATATCATAAAATTAATATGATATTTGATGTACATCGAATTTAAAAGATTCATATCCAATCATCTCTCATTTATTATCCAATCGAATTCTATCATATTCAATAAAGCAAACGTACCATAAGACCGTGAAACAACCCGATGAATCCCTAAACTTAAATTAATTAATTACATATAACATAATCTTATTGTGTATTAAATTTTGCAACACATGTCGCTCGCAAGGAGACATTTTATGTAAGTTAAATTATACATTTTATATTGTCTAATTTTTGAATTACACAATTTTTACATGCCCTGCCCTCCAAGCATAACTAGATCAATAGACTTGACAAATTTCAACATTGTCTGATAGTTTGGCACGGGCCTTATCGTGTTGGACTACTATTGGGCCAGGTCGATAAGGCCAAACGATGTAGGCTCGGCCCGGCCTAGCCCGATAAGAAAGTTTATCTAAAAACCATTAGTACAAAATATCAAGCTATCATGCCCGATAACACGATTTAAGCTTGATATTTCGATTCTGATTTTTTGTTATCATACTAACGGGTCGTACTGTACCAACTTGTTTACTTATTGTGTCGTGTGAGACCGAACACGATTTTTATTCGAGTGGACCCAACCCAACCCAATATCTCCGATCCGACATGAATTGTCGGGTCTATGGATCAAGTCCATGCGACTAAGTTTGGTCATTCCTTCTTGTAATTTTTGTGTCATGGGATTCCATAAAACCAGATACACTTTCTCGTACGTACCTTATGAATTAATTTGACCTTTTGGCTATCAATGATAATCTGATTCTGATTTTTCGTTATCATACAAATGGTTTGTGTCGTGCCGACCTATTTACTTTTTGTGCTGTGACGTCAGATCGGACACGCTTTTTATTCGAGTGGACCTGACCCAGCCCAATATCTTCGATCCGACACGAATTATCGGGTCTATGAATCAAGTCCACGCGACTAAGTTGGGTCATGCCTTCTTGTAGTTTTTGTGTCATGGGATTCCATCAATGCAAACTAATTTTCTTTAATAAACAGATACGTTTTCTCGTACGTACCTTACAAATTAATTCAACCATATTGCTATCAATGTTTTACTAGGAAATATTTTATAATTTCCTTGTTAATATTTTATAATATCCTTGCAGAAAATTTATCATCTTTGATTGCAATTGCAAAGCTGAAAAACCTCATACATAATTAAGAAATAATACAGATCAAGTATCTACATCTACAATTATATAGTGACGCCAAGAGAGAGGAGAGGGGGATCAAAAGTTTAGAAGCAACTTTATTATCAGTTCATAAGATGTTCTCTTTAAGCCCCTAAAGTCATATATTTATAGTTGGTCTGATCGACCAATTAAGAAACAAAATCATGCTCATAATAAAATACAAAAATAAAAGATAATAAATTAAAGTCAATCCTGAAATGAAGGCATAAAATATGCAAAGAAATAAATTAAAATTGATCTAATAATTAGATCGAATATATCTAGCTAGTATAGCGTTCATAACAGTGACTTCTACTTTACCTAGTGTTTGCAAAAGGAGCAGCTGGCTCATACGCCATTGCATGCTTAGAAAATGAGATGCCCATAATATCATGCAACAAACTGGGAGCAGAAGAATCAAAAACCACTTCAGAAGGCAATTTGGTTATTGGAGAAGTGTCAATTGCTCGAATACGTTCAAGGGTCCTCACAACTTCTTCCATAGATGGACGTTTATCAGGATTGTTAGCAGCACAATTTCCAGCGAGCTAGCTCAAATACCAAATGAACAGCCTTCACTGGATATTCTCCATTGAGTGTTGGGTCTATCCAGCTTCTCATATATTCATAGTCTAAGAGACACAACTTGACAAGTTCTTCATAATTATAATTCATGTGAGAATATTTGTACTCTTCATCTTGACATGTTTCTCTTAAACCTTCTGTTCTTTCTTGACTAGTGAGATTTACATGTTCGGACCAATCCAATATTAGCTTAGAAGCAGGTCTGCCACATAGGAACTCCAGCAAGACAACCCCGAAACCAAACACATCAGCCTTCTCGTTCAATCGGCCTGATAAAATGCATTAGCTAGAATACTTACTAAAAGTAATGGAATGGACATATATCTTCGCGATACAAAGAAGGATAAAATAAGAGATGAATTTAATTTCTTATTTGTTTGATGCTTGATTTAAAATATATTAAAATTAAATAAAATATAAAATTAATTTTATATCCGATGTAAATAAGATAAAAAAAAAATCTTATGACATCCTTCCTCTTATTTATTATCCTATCATATATGGTGAATCAAACCGATCATAATTATATGCATAAAATTTGACACAAAGATATCATTAATTACCTTCTTTAATGTACTCAGGAGCTGCATATCCAAAAGTGCCAATAACTGCTTCGTCAATGTAGGAGTTTCTGTCAGATGGGCAATCCAATGCTATCCCGAAGTCCGAAATCTTTGGATATAAGTTCTGATCAAATAAATTTCCATTTACACAAGTTCTTTTACCTTTAATATCTAAAAATATTAAAATAAATTTATAACCTAGAGTAACATACAAAATAAAATATAAAATATATCAATTAAAAATTTATAAGTATAGATAATTAATTCAAAAATAAGAAACTTGAAACTATATAAGTTTTTTTCAAAAATAAAAGAAAAATAATATTTCATAAACACAAAAGTAATATAAAAAATAATTATATACTCTTTATATTTTTTTATTGTAAAAATAATGGTATAAGTGAAAGATAAAAGAGAAATATTTGGGAGAAAAAAAATTAGATGAGAAAATTTCAGGTGGATAATTTTTTAGGGGGAAATTTAGGCGGGAAGAATATGTTGCTTGTTATATATATATAATTTCTAATTTTTTGTATTACACAGTGGGTACATGTCCCTCCCCCTCCCAGCATAACAATCATTTTTTATTATTGAATCGCTATAGGGCTGGATCAATAGGCTTGGCAAATTTCAACATGACCCAATAGCCCAACACAGGCCCGACATGATAAAATCGCGCTTCGGCGAACCCTTATCGTTTCAAGCCACTGTCGGGCCAGTCCCATAAGGCCCAAATTGTTACCGGGCCGTGCAAGCTCAAACGATGTAGGCTTGGCCCGATCTAGTAGCTTGATAAGAATTTTTATTTAAAAAATCATTAATATAACCCATTACCAAAATATTGGGTCCGATTCGAGCCCTATAGCCCAATTCGGGCTTGATAGCTCGATTCAACCCTGATAACACAATTCAGGCCCGATAGTTCGATTCTTATTTTTTATGTTATATATCGTGCTAACATGTCGTGCAATTCCAACATGTTTACTTTTCGTGTTGTGCCAAGCCGGGGGTCCTCTGCCCGAAGTTTTATCGGGCCAGGCCAACCCGAGCATGATTTCTGTTCAGGTTGGCTTGGCCCGGCTTGACACAACACGAATTGCTAGATCTATGGATCAAGTCCATGTGGCTAAATTGGGTCACACCTTGAAATTTTTGTGTCATGAGATTCTATCGATGCAAATTAATTTTTTTATAAAAACAGAGATATTTTCTTGTACGTTCCTAATGAATTAATTTGATCTTTTTTGCTATCAACGTTTTAGTATGAAATATTTAGTCGTAGAAAATTTATCATCCTTGTTTGCAATTACAAAGCTGAAAAAAACCTCATAGATAATTAAGAAATAATACAAATCTAGTATCTACATCTAACAAACCAAGAGAAAGGAGATGAGAACAAAAGTTCAGAAAGGATACAAATCAACTAAAATTAAGCCTTAAATGAATGCATAAAATAAGCTAAGAAATAAATTAAAATTGACCTAATAATTAGATCCTAAAAATTAGGATCTTAATACATCATAATTAGGATCTTAATTACATCATAGTATTACGAATCAACACATAACAGTGACTTACTACTTAATTCCACCTAGGGTTTGGGAAGGATAACTCTGTATCTGCATCAAAAGGAGCAGGCTCATACGCCATTGCAGGCATAGAAAGTGAGATGCCCATATCATGCAACAAACTGGGAGAACAAGAATCAAAAACCTCTTCAGAAGGCAATTTAGTTATTGAAGAAGTGTCAATTGCTTGAATACGTTCAAGGGTCCTCAAAACTTCTTCCATAGACGGACGTCTATCAGGATTGTTAGCAGTACAATTTCCAACGAGCCCAAATGCCAAATGAACAGCCTTCACTGGATATTCTCCATTGAGTGTTGGATCCATCCAGCTTCTCATATATTCATAGTCCAAGAGACACAAGTTGACAAGTTCTTCATAAGACGAGGGATTATTTCTGTATTCATCTTGACATGTTTCTCTTAAACTTTCCGTTCTTTCTTGACTAGTGAGATTTACATGTTCGGGCCAATCAAATATTAGCTTAGAAACAGGTCTGCCACATAGGAACTCCAGCAAGACAACCCCGAAACCAAACACATCAGCCTTCTCGTTCAATCGGACTGATAAAATGCATTAGAATACTTACTAAAAGTAATGGAACGAGCTTAACCATGAGAGCATATTTGCTTCATGGTATAAAAAAGATTGGATAAAGAATAGATTTTAATTCCTTATTTGTTTGGTGCTTGAATTAAAATATATTAAGATTAAATAAAATGTAAAATTGATTTTATATCTGATGTAAATCGGATTAAAAAATTTTTATGACATCCTACCTCTTATTTATTAGGAAAAATTAATAAAAATATTTTGAACTATTGAATTTTTAACAAATCTGACTCAGACTTTTATTTATAACTAATTTATATTCGAACTTTCATTTTGGTATCAATTGTATACTCCTATCAGCTGGGTGTTAAAGTAGCTATTATATGTTTATATGGACTGCCCAGTTAGCATAAATAAATCAATTTTTATTCAAAGTTACATCGTCATCAAATGATCGACGTCAGCAAGATCAGTTTAAAAAAATATTAAAAATAACTCTTCAATGCCACATCAGCAGCCATACCTTAAAAAAAGAGGAAAAAATAATTGAAGAATTTTTAATTTTTTAAAAAAACTGATTTTGTTGATGTCAATCATTTGATGATGAGACAACTTTGAATAAAAATTAATTTATTTATGCTGACTGTGCAATCCATATCAGCATATAATAGCTACTTTAACACCTAGCCGACAGGAGTATACAATTGATACCAAAATGAACGTATGAGTATAAATTAGTTTCAAATAAAAGTATGTGTCAGATTTGTTAAAAACTCAATAGTTTAAAATATTTTCATCAATTTTCCCTATTTATTGTCCTATAACAAACATACAATACCATAATTATACGTATAAAATTTGACACAAGGATATTGTTCATTACATGTCGTGACGTACTCAGGAGCCATATATCCAAGATTGCCCACAACTGAGTTTACGTCAGATGGGCCATCCAATGCTATCCCGAAGTCCGAAATCTTTGGATTTAAGTTCTGATCAAATAAACTTCCATTTACACAAGTTCTTTTACCTTTTATATCTAAAAATACTATCTTAGAAAAAAGAAATTTTTTAAATAGAATAAAAAATCGTATGAGATTTAGAAAGATTTACACACTGAGTCAAGAAGAATGTTGGACGGCTTAATATCCCGATGGATGACGTGTGATGCGTGTAAATAAGCAAGACCCATGGCAACACCAATTGCTATTTTTATCCTTTCCTTCCACGTAAGTGATTGAGAACCCAATTCTCCTACAATATATTAATTAATAGATATATGTTAATTAAGAAAGTGCAAATATATGTGTAAAATAAGCATCGGGTACAATCAATTTATTACTCATGTTGCCGAATGTCAAGCAAAGCCTCAATTCATTTAAAGACAATATTGGACAAGTAAAAAAATTATGCATGCATGTACAGCCCTTTGAATAGTGTGAAGTTCAAATTTTAATGGGGATTCTATTTCTACATATATTTCCGAGGAGAATTAGCTCAGTGACACAGACTTGTGCCGTGGGAGTAGTATCATTCCTAGGGCGATAAATGAACCAATACACTAGTTAACTGCTCGTGAACAAACTCGTTTAGGGCTCGTTTACATTCGATTATTTATTAAATAAATAAGTATGAATCAAATTTCTAGGCTCGTTTAATAAACGAGCCGAGTTCAAACACAAACAAGCTCGACTCGTTTATGTTCACGAACATGCTCGTTTATTGTTCGTGAACGTACTCGTTTAAATATCCGTTTATTGTTCGTGAACATACTCGTTTAAATACTTGATTATTGTTCGTGAACATACTCGTTTATTGTTCGTGAACATACTCATTTAAATATCCTTTTATTGTTCGTGAACAGGTTCATTTACGTACTTATTTAAATATTTATATTTTAACCCTTTTATAAATTATTAATGGTTAATTGATAGATAACTTAGTTAACTAATATATATTAAAATTTAATATTAGTATATTACCCAATACCCAATAGTCCAATACTACCCATTTCCTAAACCCTAAAAATAAAACCATTTACTCTAAAGTCTAAACACCCAGCCACCCTCACGAGTCACGCCGTCACACAGAAGACCCCAATTCCATTTCCCACCCATCTCAATTCCATTT
Source organism: Canna indica (assembly GCA_034359265.1). Lineage (NCBI taxonomy): Eukaryota > Viridiplantae > Streptophyta > Magnoliopsida > Zingiberales > Cannaceae > Canna > Canna indica. The sequence goes on along the minus strand of CP136891.1, from coordinate 76,306,203 downwards.
CCCACCCAATCACCCATCTCAACTTTTGGCCATCTGACCTCGCCACCCACGCCAGCCAAGCGACTCCTCTCGTCGGAGCATCTCGGCGACCTCCCCACCCACTCTGATCTCTCATCTACTCGCTGGATCTGCTCTCCTCGGATCATCTCAGCGCGCTCACCGGATCTGCTCGTGCATCGTCGGATCTATTGTTGCTCGTAGTCGTCGCCTCTCACCTGGTAACATGAAGCTGTGATTTCATGATTTTTTTTTTGTCTGAAGCTTTCTCCTTGTAATGTGATTTTTTTTATTCTCGTCTGGAGCATCTCGCGACCTCCCCACCCACTCTGATCTCGCACCTGCTCGCCGGATCTGCTCTCCCTGCTCGGCGCGTGAAAATATGATTCTTGGTATTCACCAAAAAATCATAAATCTTGTGATAATTACCTATTCAGCAATGTGCACCAGATCATCAACTGTGAGTTCTGCCTCATTGCCGTTTACAAAAGAGCAGACTACTTCATCATTTTTTATCCTTTTAGATTTTCTACTTCATTGTCGTTTACAGAAGAGCATGCCACTTCACCATTTTTGGTCCTTTTATATTTCCTACCTCTAGTCTTTGTAGTAGCTCCATTATCTACTATGGTTAGCCCTTTCTCGGCCTCCTGTATACTTGTTTTAGATACTCCGTGATTTTTTAAGGATGTGCTTGCTTTTCTCTTTCTTTGTTGATCTTTGCTACTTCCAACTGTACAAGATTCACTCAGTTTCGAGTTGGTTTACTTTTGCGCATTCTAGTGGTGGACATGAGCTCAGTACGAGCATCTTTTGCATCAGGTTTCTCTCCTGATTGAGAACAAGATCTATCTCCTTCTCCACATTTCTTGATTTCGTTGGCTTAGTTTGCCTTCACCATCCATAGAGGCAAACGTCTTTTTTTCAGAGCATGTGTGTCAACAACTAGCTGGCAGTGGAAAGATAATTAAATATGAATGTTATATGATATTATCTGGTTGTGATACTGGAATTAAATATTTGATTTCAATCAAGTTTTCTTATTTAATGATCTCAGTCAAACATTAAATATTTGATAAAATTGTTTGTCTTGTGAGTTAAATGTCACTGAAAATGTTCATTTAAAATGAAAGCCCCCTGAATCACTCAGGGAACAACATGTCAACTATATGCAGTTATTGTCTTATTACATATGTGCCTTTGTTTCTTTTATTCTAAGTTGATCTCATTTGCTTTAAAGATCAACAATTGTTGTAATGAAACTAGGATAGTAGGATATGAAGAATTTTTAAACCTTGCATGTATAGTTTCAACTAGCATTATATCTTTCATATCTAGTGGAGCACATTTGTAGTGGGGATGGGAAATAATTTATCTTTCTGCTTTCTGTGACTGTTTTCTATCAAAGTAAATGATTTACACAGAAGGAAGTGAAGCTGGTTGGACTAAAAGACATTTTTTTCTATAGGACTGCAACGAGATATTAGAAACCTAGTATTCAAAATATGGACATTAATCTCTAACCAGTGTGGTATATTCTTTTTGTTTAACTTTTGGTATTAGTGTATCTGGCACATTATTGCATGCTGAGGCTTTAAATATTGCACACGTATCTTAATGTCTGTTAATTTGTTTAATAATCAACTTACATGCTCTGGGGGAATACTGCTTTAAATTGTTTGTCTTGTGAGTTAAATGTCACTGAAAATGTTCATTTAAAATGAATTTCATTGCCTTTAGGCTTTAGTGTCTGTCATATCATCATTCCTATGGGGTGCTATTTTATGTAGCTTTATTTATCTTTGCTTTGTTGTAATATGTTGTTAAATATGATTTTTTTTTTACATGTTTAGTTTGACTTGTACAAATCCTATCACTGTTATACTTTTGTTATATTTCTTAGCTATGTCATATAGTACCTCATTAGAAGAACAAACAAATTCAACCCCAACTTCAAGACCACCTGATTTAGAACTTGCATTACGAAGTGTTGAATCAACCAATTCAATCATGGCCAATGAGGAGGTAAATGTTGAAAATGCAATAGAAGCAAATAATGATAATCAAGTGGTGAACTTGGTAGAGGACAATGCAAATGAAGACAATCCATTTGAAAAAAGGAAGAGAAAAAAGACATCAGGTGTTTGGAATGAGTTCACAATTATTAAGCTTTCAAATGGGACTGAGAAGGTGCAATGCAATCATTGTCATGTCAAACTTCAAAAGAGCGCCACAGGAACCACTACACAATACAAGAGACAGTTGGATAATTGCTCAAGACGAAAATATTCTGCCAAAGGTCAACTGAATCTTTCTGTACAACCATCAAAGTCAGGGAGCGCAAGTGTTCAAACTTGGAAATATGATCAAGCTAAGATGAGGGAGTTTATCTCTCATATGGTTCTTGTGCATGAGCTTCCCTTTGCTTTTGTTGAGTATGAGATATTTAATATGGTAATGAAATTTTCCAACCCTGCATATGAGAAAATTTCCCGTGCAACAGTGAAAGGTGATTGTATAACTTCATACCAAATGGAGAAGAAGAGGTTGATGGCATTACTAAAGACAACTAGTAGAGTAAGTATCACAACAGATTGTTGGAGATCAGGACAAAATATACAGTATATGGTTGTAACTTGTCATTTTGTGGACTCAGACTGGAAGTTGCAAAAGAGAATTATCAATTTCATTAATGTTATAGGACGCACTGGAGTTGTGATTTCTGATGCATTGTTTAAGTGTTTGCAAGAATGGGAACTTGAAAAGAAAGTGTTCACTATAACAGTGGACAATGCTTCTTATAATGATAGTGCTGTGAGAATGTTAAAAGATAACATTTCTGTGTTTAAGAAGCTTTCTTTGAATGGAAAATTTTTTCATGTTCGATGTTGTGCTCACATTTTGAACATTCTAGTGCAAGATGGTTTGTCTGAGATTCAAGATGCAATTTTTAATATAAGGGAAAGTGTCAAGTATATTTCAGCTTCGCCTTCACGATTGAGCATGTTTAGTGATATTGCAAAGCAATTGCAATTACCTAATAAGAAATTAATTTTAGATTGTTGCACACGATGGAATGCAACATATGAGATGCTCTCATGTGCTTTAGAGTTCCAAAATGTCTTTCCACGCTTTCAAGTGCGAGATTCATCCTATAAGTATTTGCCAAGTGGGGAGGATTGGGATAAAGTGAAGAATGTTTGCACTTTTTTAGAAATGTTCAATGATGTTACCACATTAATTTCAGGTATTTGGTTTGTTTAATAATCATTCTTTATTCTATTTTTTGTGAACTTACTATTTTACTAGTTACTAATAAACTCATTTATTCTAATTTTTGTGAACTTACTAGGTTCGGAGTATCCAAATGCAAACTTATTTCTACCCGAACTTTGGAGGATAAAGAATGCTTTGAATGACAAAATAGATGATGATGATGAATGTCTGAGAGCAATGGCGAGAAAAATGAAGGTAAAATTTGATAAGTATTGAGGTGATTGCAATTTATTAATTTCCATTACGGCTATTCTTGATCCTCGAAATAAGATGCAATTAGTTACATTTTGTTTTGATGCTATTTACTCGAAAGAAGAAGCATCCAAATATATAAAAGTTGTTCGTGATAGTTTGTATGAGATTTATCAAGAATATGCTGATGCTTATGCTGCTAGGGTTGAAAAAAGTAACAATACTAAGAGTGGTCAAGATGAAAATAGTGACGGCCTTTCTAGGTTCTCAAAAGGAAAACTTGGTAGTCAAAAGGGAAGATAAATGTTTGATCAATTCATGAGGACTCATGATACAGTTGCTCATGTTAAATCTGAGTTAGACACTTATTTAGACGATGGTATTTATATTTGCCAAGAAGATCCTGAGTTGTTTGATGCATTAGTATGGTGGAGAGCAAATGAACTTAAGTATAAAATTTTATCCAATATGGCATGTGATATATTAACAATTCCTATTAGCACAGTGGCTTCTGAGGCAGCTTTTAGTACCAGTGGCAGAGTAATAGATTCATATCGTTCATCATTGGGAATAAATACCGTTGAAATGTTACTTTGTGGAAACGATTGGTATCGAACTTTTTATGGAATTCATAAGAAGACAAGAGTAAGTTTTATAATTTAAATGTTTTAGATTATATCATTTATTCATTTTACTTAATTTTTATTGTCTTATAACATGATTTTGTTGCTTTTATTTCATTCAAAAGGAGGAGGTCAAAACTATCTTGCTACCTTAGAGGTTTTTACAAGTTGGATTTTGAAATTTCAAGGTTAGTTACTATAATCACTAGTCACCAAGCTAGCTTTGTCAAGTTGCTTGCATTTATCATTTAGGACTAATATCACAGCGGTGACTATCCATGTATTAATTTTCATCTTCCTCTCATATCATGCATCCATTAGCATTTTCAAGTATCATCTCATGCATCCATCAGCATTCACATATATTATTACTACAATAAATATCATTTCAATATATATTGATAAAAGTTTCTTCTTCTTCATATGATTATGTTAGGTTGCTTGCTTGCTAAACAAATGTAGATCTTTTTTAGATTACACCAGAAACTTATCTCTGTTTGCACTTAGGAAATTATTCAAATGTAAGGAGCATTCATATTGCCATTACAAGTAATTTTATGTTTTATGTTTCAAGTTCCAGGTTCACAAGAGCATTCATATTGCACTTGTCTTTGTTTCACAAGAGCATCCCAAACTGAATTTAATTATTAATATTGTTTCCATATGATTTTATGTTTTGACAACCCAACTGGACCTAAGGTTCTTTAGCACACCCTTTTCTCTCTCAATGAATCAAGAGTTTCTCATGTATCTGCAGCTCTTGTGCTGGAAGTTTGCTTATGTCCAACATTCCATATATTAGACTAAGCTAAGTTGTTTTATTCATGAATCATGATTCATTTTTATAGTTTCATTTAACACCCTAAATGTTGCTTTATGTGTATCTCTCCTAGCTGATTCAATTTGTACCATAACTTATAACTTGATTTAACTAATTTTTAATTTTGTTGATTGCTAGGTGAATGATGTTAATCATGCATGGATTGATGAAGGAGAAATGGAGAAAGTCAATTTTTTATATGTACAGTTGGACTTGTAATTTTAATATTGTCGAATTAAAATGTAGTTGATATTTAGATTCCTATTTAGAACCTTGCTTGTCATTATGATATATTGGTAATTTGGTATCATGTTTTGGTTAATGACTTACTATGTTTTTTTGTTTATATTCGTTTGTTGTTCGTTTAATGTTTGTTTGTTTGTTGTTCATGTATATATGGCTCCTTTACATGTTTGATTAATGCTCGTTTATGTATTCGTTTATAACTCGTTTGTTCGTTTATTTGTTCGGTTAGGTGCTCGTTTATGTGTTCATTTAAGGCTCGTTTATGTGTTCGTTTAAGGCTCGTTTATTTGTTCGTTTAATTGCTCGTTTATATATTCGTTTAGGTACTCGTTTATCTGTTCGTTTAATTTTAACGAACCGAGTTCGAGTCGAGCTCGAACAATTTTAAATCAAACGAACCGAGTTCGAACATAAGTTAAAATACTCGAATCGAGTTCGAGCCGAGTTCGAACAAGGTTTGAAATAAACGAGCCGAGTTCGAACGAGCTAGTACTCGGCTCGGCTCGGCTCGTTTACAGCCCTAATCATTCCTAATTCCTTGCCATATGATTTCGAGAGTGTACGTACCAAAGTCTTGACAACATTTAGGGCCCGTTTGGTTCGCAAATTGCTCGTCACAGGACACCAGACAGGGACAAGGACAGGACATCAGGTGTCCTAGAACAGTAGCTATACCGTGTTTGTTTCGTCAAGAACAGGACACGATATTCCGTCCTATCCTGCGTTTGTTTCGCTATAACAAAGTACTGTACATGATAAAATGACTAAAATACCCTTGTAAATTAGTCTTAAAACTGATTAATACGTAAAAAAATCTTAATATATAGTATCAAATATTTTTCAACTAATATATAGTTTAACTAATAAGTTTTCAACTAACCTAAAAGTATAATAATAGGATAATACCGAAAAATATAAAAATCATACCAAACGATCTCCAATCTGAAATCTGACACCACCATCGCGTTCAGCACGTGAAAATTTACAACTTTGGTATTCACCTCGACTCGATCCGACGACTCTACGATCAACTACAAAAACACCCCAATAATTCATAAATAAATCCAATTTCATATGATACAACTCTCTCTTTAATTACCCAATTTATTAAATAAATACACTCTCCCTCACTCGTCTCCCTCTCCACCCAACGCCCGCCCCACGCTCGCCCGAGCTCCGCCTTCCTCTGGTCCGCTCGGACCCACGCCGGCCGGTCCTCCCGGCCGCCGGCGATCACCCTCGGCGACACGATCCGACTCATCGCCAGCCCCTTCTGCGTCCGATCCCGCCGCCTCCTCCCGTCCGAGCGCCGCCTTCCTCTGCTTCGCTCGGACCCACGTCAGCCGGTCCTCCCGGCCGCCGGCGATCATCCCGGCGACACATCCGCCCTCTCCCCGACCTCCGCGACCAGTCCGACGATGGTGGCCTGGCTCCGTCGAAGGAAGGGATAATTTTGACAATTGCAGCCCTTGTCCTCCGCCCGATTGGAAATCCTGTCCCGGACAAGAAGTCCTTGTCCCGAAGCTTCTTTTGCAAACCAAATGGGGGATATGGGCGGATGTCCAATTCAGTCCCCCGTTTTTTAGCAAACCAAACGGGTCCTTAAAGACATATAAAATATACATGGTTCAATTAATTAACTTTTTCAAAATCAATGTGAAAAAGGATTATGGTAATTGTATCAACGTTATTTTATAACTCTTGGCACTCACAATCATTAATTTTCCTTTAAACAAATTATATGAATATTTTTTCCAACAAAAAATATATTATAATTGTGAATAAAGTATTTTAAACGATATAAAAATGATTACGATAATTGTTTTAATGTTACTCACTGAATAGTCGATTGTATAAATTCCCATTACTCATGTACTCGTATACGAGGAAATTGTTCCCTTTGTTCTTTTTGTCCTTGGTGCAGTAGCCCAGAAGCTTTATCAAATTGGGATGCGATAAACGCCTTAGAAATTTCATCTCTGTCTGCAAATAATAAAGCAAAGACAATGACACATCCTTGCAAATCACATACATGACCAAGAAACTACTGTAATCCCATAGAAATTGATTGACATTCAGTCTAAAAATTCAATCCCTATTCAAACTGTTTTTTTAAAAATATTTTTACTAGTAAATCAACCAAACTAGTTTTTTTTAAAATGAATAAAATTAGAGGTATGTATATATCGGCTCACCTCAAACTCGTCGGAACTACGTGGACGGAAACCACTTTGTCTCTTAATAGCAACGACTGTCCTAAGCCCAACACTTGATTCCTTTTCTAGAAAACCATGTCCACTCTTATTGACAACCCAACCCATATACACGGTTCCAAATACTCCACGGCCAATAATGTTCTCATGCTTGAAGCCCATTGTGGCATTCTCCAATTCCTTGAACTTGAATTCACGAAGGAATCTAAATCCGTCCTCATTGCCTGTTGCAATTGTCGTGTTACACCCTGCACATGAGGTCAAGGTAATTATTAGTTGAACAGCGGGGAATAGTAGTCATTTGATTTTCAACCAATTTAGTTCCTGAATTATATGGGTTTTAATTATGAATTTTAAAATAGACAGCAAAGAAGGTTAAAGTCCCACGTTCGGTTGAAATTATAGTATAGAATTTAAATAATTATTAAATAGATTGAGCAATCCTCCCTCCTAATTAAGCTAGCTAGTTTTTGTAGTAGAGTTAAGTCCAATTGCTGATTTTCTAATATGGTTTCAGAACCAGACCTATCATTGATATTAGGCCACTAACAGAACTTCATGCTCCATATATAGATTCTGGGCGTGAGGGGGTGCATTAAAATCTCACATTGGTTGAGGTTGTTAGGGCTGTCCAAAATTCGGATAACACCGAACCAAACCGAACCAAAAAATTGAACCGAATTATTCGGTTCGGTTCGATTTGAACAGTATCAAGTTCGATTCTTGAACCGAACCAAACCCGAATACTATGTTCGGTTCGGATCTGGTTTCTGAATTTTGGGAACCGACCCGAACCAAAAACCGAACTAATTTTAAATAATGAATGTTTTAATTTATTGCAAAGAATTCCTTGGCCTAATGGATAAGGTGTTGGTTTAGGAGATCAAAGGTTTTGGATTTGATCCTCAATTGAGTCAAATTATATATTTTTTATTTTATTTTATAGATTTTCAAGGAATCAAATTGCACATCAATTCTTAATTAATTTCAGTAGTAAATGCATTTTTTTAAAGATAAGAAAAAAGAATTCCAACTTCATGCGACAAAAATAGAAAAATGAAAAAAATAAGCATGTCAATAAGAAAAATGGAAAAAAATAAATAAATCAAAATTTCGGTTCTTTTGGGTTGGAAACCGAACCGAATAATTTCAGTTCAGGTTAAATTGGTTTAGGAACAATTCGGTTCGGGTTCGGGTTGGAATTTCAGTAGGAAATTTTTTTTGATTTAGTTTAGTTCGGTTCGGTTTGAAAAGAATGGACAGCCCTGGAGGTTGTGATCTAAATAACATTTAAATAGATTGAGCAATCCAACCTCTATGAGTTAACTTTTGGGGTGGAGTTAGGTCCAAGGTTGATTTTCTAACAAAGGAAGGATACCGAGGGAAGAAAACAAAGAATAAACCAACATAATATTTGTTTTTTATCAACAGCTAGAATATTTTGATCCTAGAGGGAAACATAGTGTTGTTCGACATGCGCGGCCTTAGCGGCAAGTTAATTGGATGGTCTCAGAGGTGTAATTTTCCATTGCATTTAAGTTCGGAGGATGCTCGGTAAGGGTTAGTTCGTTAGGTGGTCATGTTGTGGATTTGGATCATGTGATGTGGTTTGAGTGGAACAAGAGGATTTACCGCAACAAACAAATGCTCACTACAACAAAAACTATTAAAAACGGCGGAATATTACCCGCGCCTGTGCCAGGCATCGAGTCAAAACGAGCGTTGGCTTCCCAACTTTTTCAAAAAAAAAATTGTTTTTTTTTATTGTGTAATTAATTAATTTTTATTTATTTTATAATGTCAAATTTATATTCCCGCATTGATAAAAATAAAATTTTGAAGTATTCTTAATTACTATAAATACTATATTTTTAGTCCCGCGTCATTTATTATTTTCTATTCCTTTTAAACATTATAAATATATTGGTACACTTAAGAAATTTTATCAACTAATAAAATATCAATAATAATCTTAAACATTATATACTAATATAATAAATTATTATTATTTATTATTATTATATAGAATTAAAAATAACATATTATATATTTTATAAATTAATAATATAAACAAAATTATTATAAATTATTAAAAAAATATTTGAATACCAACACCTACATGGCGTCGGTATTCAAATAGTAGTAGAAAACTGATGCCTTATAGGAGTCGATTCCTTAATTTCTTCATCCTTCATTATTGACCCTTAAACTAATCCTTTTTTGTGCGCTTGAATTCATATTTAGGTTTTAAAAAAGTCGGTTTCTCAATAAAAATGGATCGATATTTTATTCTTTTGTTGTAGTGGTGGCAGGAAGAGTTGGAAAACTTAAAGGTATTCTGGATGATGAAATGTTTGAATTGTGCTTAAGGATCAAGGTTTTCTACTTGTAGAGAAACATATAGGTAGGGGAGGGAGGGAAAGGATAGTTTTTGTATATGCTTCATGTATGGTAAAGTCCTTGTTTCTTTTTTGCTGGTTTCAACTGTATATATATGTATTTGGTCTTGCTTTTCCTGGCTAATGAAAAGAGCTGGGAATTATTAATATATTTGGTTTTACTTTTAAAAAAACTGAAATCAAAATCAAGATAAAAGTAATTTATTAATATACTATTATGACTAGGCGCACCTGAACTAAACGCAGCATCGTGCATCTTCTTGTTTGCTTCATTCCAGGTATATTCATGTTGGTTTCTAACTGTTCTTTCCTGAGCAACCAGTGCAAGCAAGTCAAATGAAAAACTAACATGGAAATTAACAATGGAGGAGCAAGAATTCATTTAGAGTTGCATGTGAATCATACCAAGAATAGCTGGGTTTCGTTTTGTTGCATGATTGGAATAAGGCGCAAGTAATCAACTATGTTACTGTGTGCTCCTTTGATTCGGTGCTGGATACGCCCACCTCTGATCAAAAGGTAAAGAAAATTGCGTCTCTGGCAGCCGTCGATCACTTCGTAGGCCCGCAGCAAGAGATCCTCGAGCTTTCTCAACGTCACTGTGGATGCGTCACTCAGTGGCTTGCCCTCGAGTGGCTCCAAATTTTTGCGGACATAACACAAAAATTCAACCAACTCCAGGCAATCCTTCTTCAGCGCTCGTGCTGTCTCTGCGGCGTTTATAATCTTGTTGATGAGGCTGATGACTTCGGCAACATCTCCGACTGTCGCCATCGCCCCAAATATGCCAAACCTCAGATCCCTGAAATGGAAAAAACCTGGAGAGCTTGATTGCAGCGCTCCTACTGGTTCTTATTGCAGAGCTTGATTCGGAATTAAGAACCTGAAGAGTTTCCTCCCGGTATAAAGAGCATGGTGAGAGTTAGGAGGGAAGAAGAAGAAGAAGAAGAAGAAGAAGAAGAAGAAGAAGAAGAAGAAGAAGAAGAGGAGGAGGAGGAGGAGAGCACCTTCGTTTCGTTGAAATTTCCAGTAGAACTAGATAAACCGTGTGGGGTCGGCATTGTCATTACACAAAGAACACCTTCGTTGAAATTTCCAGTAGGGCCGATGGGCTCGGCATTCACTACTTAGTCTACTTAGAATTTATTAAGAAACTGACTACTATTATTGAAGATATTGACTTCTTCTTTTTTCGGTCTAAACCAATATTTAGAGGCTTTACAAAAGCGTCAATTCATGAGCAAGTAATTGATTTTTTATTTAAAACGATGAACAGCGCCTAGAAATAGGCGTTGATTAGAAAGTGGCCGACTAAGCAAATAATTGATGGAGAAGTAATTTTGAAAACCAGCTCCTAGAAATAGGCGTTGGTTTCTCCCTTAACTGTTAATGTGCTGTTTGATTAGTAAAAATTATTTTCTGATTTGGTTTGATTGAAATTGAAAATTTGGTTTCGAAAATTTAGTTTTGGTTTTTAGTTTTCAGTTTTCTGAAAACGCGTTTGGTTAATAAAAACAACATCAGTTTTAGTTAGTTGAAATCAGTAAATATTTATTTGATTATAAAAAATAATATTAATTTTCCTTGAACATTTTTAGTAGTAATTAAATATTTAGTTAGTTTACAAAATTAAATATTTGTTAATATGATTACAAAATATTTAAATGATTTAATTAATTAAGTTATTAGTAATTTAAGATTTTTTTGTTTAATTAGATATAAAAATTAATTAATAGTTATTATAATTTTTTTTTTAAAAAAACAAGTCTAATGATCTAAAATTAGGTTTGATTAAATTATAAATAGATCAACTTTAAAAAAATTGAGTTATTTAAAATTTGGGTTTGAGTCAATTAGATATAAATTGGTTTAATTATTTTATAAATTTAAGATAAAAGTTTGAGTTAAAAATGATGATTTTTATTTTTATTTTTAAACAATCGATATAGTTTGATTTATTTTTAAATTAATTAATTTTATAAAAAAATATTTATAATTACAAAGTTGTCACAACATTTTGATAACGAAACCGACAGTCTCGAAACCACAGAAAACAACATTCTGTTGTTTTTATTTTTATTAAGAAAACTGGTTTCGTTTTCATTCTGGTTTCGATTCAATTTCACGAAAACACTAAACCAAACACGGTTTCGTAAGCAATTTTGGTTTCAGTGAAACTGAAATCATGAAAACAGACTTGGTTTCGCTAATCAAACAGGCCCTAAGGGTTTCAAATTTTATCATATACACAAAAGTTGATTAGAAAAAGATTCTTTGATTTGAATTAATCAATTCAAAACTAATTGAAGAAACAACTTTTTTTTTTTTTTTTTGAGAGAAAGAGATATGAAAGGATACAGGTATAGCTGGGAGGGAGAGTTAAAAATTCATTTTAAACTAAAGAAAATACATTAGAAGGAGCAAAGCTCATAAAAATTTGCTGCTGAAGTAGCCAGCATTTGACAAGTTGACGCCTCATTTCTGAACATCCGCGAGTTCTGTTCAAACCAAATGAATCAGTTCCAAATCAATATTAGACACGATCAATCAGTAGCAGCTGTAGAAGAGCATCTTGATTGAGAATTCCAGGGTGCATTCGCCATAGAAAAGAAAGGAAAACTTTCCAGAGATAGGAGCACTCTCCATCCAGTAGAGCTGAAAATGTGTTCATGCGTTTCTAAACCATCATTGCAAAGCATGCAAGAGAGATCTGCAGTGACACCCCAACGAGCAAGTCGATCCCTTGTTAGCAGCCTTCTTCTCAATCTAATCCATCCGAAGATTGAAATCTTTGGTGGTAGTTTGGCATTCCAAAGGAAGCAATGAAAGTGATCAGAAACCCCTCGATAAGTGAGCAGATGGTAAAGGCTACTAATTGAGAAGTTTCCTTCCTTAGTCCATTTCCATGTAATCAGGTCATCTCCATAGGAATCTTGAATAAACTCTAAATCCCGAGCTAAGGAAAGTAAAAGAGATCCATCCATCAACTCTGAGAAGGAGACATCCCAACCCACACAAACACTGGAGCTATTAAGGATTCTAGCATCTGCGATGTAACATCCCGGGCTTGTTGTAAGAATGAAGAGAGAAGGATACTTTTCGGCCAAGCAGCTACTCGAAGGCCAACGATCAGTCCATAGCTTAATCCTTTGCCCATGTCCTACTTGAAATAGCAGGCCTGAAGTAATTAGATCAAAGAGTCCACACAGCTCTCTCCAGATTGGCGAGGCATTTCTGGAGAAAGAATTATCAACAGACCATTGCCTGAAATCTCCATATAAGCCAAAGAGAATATCCACCCAGAAGAGGTTTCGTCCACCGTAAAACTTCCATATCCAAGAGCCAAGCCTCGCAATATTGTGTGCCCCAACATCAAGATTACCTAGTCCACCATCTCTCTTCGAACAGATGAGTGCATCCCATCGAATAAGGCACTTCCCTCTCGGAGAGATATTTTCCATCCCTATCCAAAAGAACTTACGCCTCCGGTTTTTCGGTTATTGAGGAAACAACTTAATCTTCATGTTATATATAAAGTTTTGATTACAGTTGAAAAAACAAAATCGATGTGAATTTATCTAAGACAATAACACAAAAAAATTTCAGAAACCGAGCGCCACTTCTAGCGTCGGTTTTTCGAAATCTGGTGCCAATTGTTAGCTGGAGCTTGAAATTGGCAAACCGGCGCCAATTATGGCGTCAATTTTCCTAGAACTGGCGCCTGCCAACGTAAGGCACCAGATTTTGGCAAAAAAATTATCGATGTCTGACACAACACAGACGCCAATAATATTTTGTCAAAATTTGACTACTTTTTTGTTTTGATTGTCAAGTTACTAAGTTTTTAACTAAAGTAAAACTCATACTCAGAAGTGACCTAAATGGAGAATAGAAACTGAGTGGAATCAAATTTTGCTATAAAACCACATATATATCATGAAGTTGGGGGAAAATGCAGTTCAAAATTAAAAGTTGAGACTCATTAATGAGGTATCCACAAATTTAGATTCCAACATTCTAGCTAATTTTGAACGGTGCAGCCTTTTTGCACTGTTCTGCTAAATATTGATATGTGAAATAAATTCTTGGAAAAACCCCTAATGAATTTCCTGGGTGTTTTTCTGCAAAGGCTAACTCAATCTCTTTGCCAATTAAAGGTGGCATTTTTCTGAAAAAAAATTCAGATAGTTCTGGCGATACATACATCCTTCCTGATTTTGCTGCCAGAATCTTGTAGTCATTTATGTAATTGAACAGGTCTTTCACATGGTGACATGACAACCTCTCTAAATCATTGTATGCTCTATTTTGTTCATCAGTGGATCCAGTGACTGGGTCCTCTAACAAGAACATCCTTCTTATTTGTGAGATAACATTTTGCGGATCATCCGCTATGTTGATTAACTCCTCATATTCGGCAGGAAATGTCATCCGCCATTGCATCCAGGTTTTCTTTTCTGTCTCTCCCAAAAGGTTTTCTATAAAACATATTTTTGCTCTATTGTCACCCCAGTTTCTTTCATTGATTACATTCAGCGTAATTGACTCCCATCTTGTAATTATGTCACTGTATAGGCCAACATCTTCTGGTAACACCAAAATTGCACCTTGCCTCATTTGTGCTGTGGGCAAATTAAACCTTTCATTGTGTTGTTTCGCATATCCACCCCTTAGACTATCTACACGGGCTTGGATAGTTGGTATATTGTATGGTTGGTAGGATTCTCTTGAGGCCGGGGGGTACATTGCAAGCCCCATTATTGACTCATTTGGCCTTGTTAAGGCTGATTCTGCTGTTGAAAGAGCTATTTCTGTCTGTCTTGCTAGGCTCTTGAGTATCGGATACTCTGTTTCGACTGTGTAAACTGCTTCTTCTGCTAATTTTTCTTCATCAGAGGCATCCCATATAGGAAATGTCTCTTCTTCTTCTTCTTCTCCAGAGGCGTCCCAGATGGGAAGTGTTTCCTCTGTTTCTATTTGAAGACCCATGAGATTTCTTAAAACCTCTAGATCTTCATTAAATTCTTCATTCTCTTCATCTTCTGGTTCTTCGCATTCCATCATTAATGCGAATTCTTCTTCAGGTTCTTCACCATTGTCATCTTCACTCCTTTGAGTCGCATAGTTTGCAAATTGGATCGAAAGAGAAGGATATTTAGTAGCTGAAGCAGTTAGTGCCTCTTTCTTGGATTGGATGGCAGTCTGCAGAAAATATACCAATGGAATAATAAGAAAATATGCATTTTAGGTCGGCAAAACAAAACAGTATTTTAGAATGATAGTTTTAGAGGGAGGTTGTGATATATAAAATGTCTTCAGTCCCATGCCCGTCATCTTACTTTCTAGCATGCCTCTGTTTGATCTTGCAGTGAAAGCTGAAGGACCCATCTTGAGTGGAAGGAAAATGGGATGAAAATAGAGTTGAAGATGATTTATACTTCTTTTGCATGACGCATGATCATATTTTCTACACGGGAACTATACTAGTATGGTTCGTTTGCTTTAGTGGATAGAATTGGATAATATATGAGGATATGATATCAAATGAGGGAGTATTGGATAAATTTCTTTTTAATCCGGTATACACCGGATATAATATCAAATTTATATTCTTTTAATCCATGCACTAAACAAACAAATGATATAAATCTATCTCTAATCCTATCCATCTCTAGCCTATGAAGCAAACATGCCCTTAGAGGTTGGACCAAGATGCAGCCGCGCTGTAACGTCTCCAACGTATCTATCAATTACCAAACCTGAGACCTGGCTCGACTCATAGCATCAAGCGTAAGCATCGGTTTTATAGGTTAATCATGTTCTTGAGATGAAAATTTTGGCTCGAACATAATTTAAGGTGCTTTGAAGGGACAAGACGTTCAAAGGTAGAGCTAGCTTTCGAAGCGGCTTCGGCCTAGAATTGTTCCCTACGTATCATGTAACTAATTGTTTGACGCTCTATAATGTGTGTCTTTTTCTCCTTTGGTTTTTGTATCTTACGGTATTGTATTTCTGTTTCATCTGTACTTTCTTTTCTAAATATTTGTATTTTTCATTCCTCTTGATAAATATAAATTTCTCATTTTTCAAAAAGAAAGTGAACTAGCTAAAACCAAATTCACACATCCAGAAGGTAATGCAGCCACCTCTGGAAGTCTTATGCAAATTTTGCATCTGTGCAGTATGTGACAACCATATACTAGAATACAAAATCTGATATACAAAGCATTAAAATGATTATTCATGTAACAGCAAGTCAAAAGTCCGTTGATGCACATCGTATATTCGTACTCCTACTTGAAACTGTTATAAACCATGTTTACATGATCCCAATTGCCCTTTGTGTCAACTGCATTATGAATCTCATGACCATTTGTTTACCTACTGCACTTTCTCTCGCGAGGGTTGGCGACTGTTCCTTTCCATTTTGCAACAAAGATGGTTCCCACTTCAATGATCGCCTTGGAACGCGCCGAAGGTTGTGCGGAGGACATCGAGCTTTGCTCACTACCGTCTTCATTTGACGTGGTGTTGGTTTATCTAGTTTGCGCGCAACTTACGTTGTTTTCTGTAATCTAGTAATCTGGTCTTTGATGTCGCCCTAAAAGCTGCTGCTTTCTTCATACTCAACTTGTAATCTTAATCCTCTTCCACCTTGATCGATGTATAAGGGTTGTACTCTAATTTTTATTCTCCTCCCTTCCCCACTTGTATTCCTTTGATATCTCTTGAAATGAATGCAAGGTCATTTCCCTCAAAAAAAAAAACCATGTTTACATGATTGTATACGAGACGAACCGTTCAGGTACATATACACATAAATGTAGCAAACTTGGGTGGCATGTGTACGTATGTTTTATAATGAGGTAAATATTACTTTTATGAAAATCAATTTTCTATCTTTGGATGATACAATTGATCAAAGGGATAATTTTTTGACAAAATAAAATATGTATCCGACCCTTCAAATTTACCTCTCTAAACTTTGATTTAACATTTATACCTTTATAAATATTGAAAATTTGCATATACATCAATAGAGTTAGCTTAAATATCATGCAACTGAACAGTGTGACTATTCGATAAATGAAGTGCTGATCCGCAACTTAAATGGAGAATTCCAGAGTTAGAACATCACATTTAATTATTATGTTGAAGAGAGCCTAATTAACTTGGCAAATGACTAGAGAGGTGCAACACTATCACTGGGAGGACCGGCTTCTGTGGAGATGGACGAAGGATGGTCGTTTCACTACACGCAGTTTTTATGATCTTCAATTCTAAGATTCCATGGAACGGTAGATTGATACTACAAATACCTTAGGCAAAAAATTCCATATTCATATGGATTTGGATCAGGAGAAGACTTCTCATGCGCAATCGATTATTGAGATGGGGATTACCGGTAAATGTTGCATGTACCCTATATGATACGAAATTTGGATCTCATCAGCATCTCTTTCAGCAGGAATGTTGTTTTACGCACATGAAGGGTGGAAAAAGTTCCTCTCTATTCTCTGTCGCTCCTTTCCTATTGCGGCACAAAGCTACCTTGTGGAAGATGAGATCATTGCTTGGTTCGTTTGGGATGAAAGGAAGCAACGAACTTTTCAAAATGCGCAGTCCTACAATGCTATATCAATCTCGGCCGCAAACTACTTTACTTCTATTTCTAACTATATCACCATCAGATAGGATGTTGAAGCTAGTAGTTTTTCTGTTTCCTGTAGTTTTCATTTTGTTTTTCTTCTGTTTCGTGCTACCTCTACACCAGTATTCCTTCATAACTCTTAATACTATGCAGGTTTATTTGATTATAAAAAAAACAATTATTAGTATTATACATTGCAAGGACATGGAGCTGAGGATCTTGCCTTCAGCTTCATAGGCAGAGACTTGTAATGGAATAAATCTCCCCATTTTAATGTGCCCAATCACTATCTAAAGCTTTTAAACTGCAAGATATTAGCTTGTAATTATGTGATATTAGTATTAACAGAAATGTGCATTGATATCAGATGTGAACTGTTCTTTTCAAAAAATGAAGGAACTATCCCTAGTTGAGCCCTCCTCCAAGACTTAGCCAGAGTCGCGTAGAAAAAACTCACTGGGAATGCGTCCACCATAAGCGCTTGGAAGACCAATGGGATCATGGTCACCTCAACTTAGAGAAGGATAACTCTGCATCTGCATCAAAGGGAGCAGACTCATATACTGTTGTCCTAGAAACTGAGAAGTGGATATCTTGCAAGAAAGGACAAGGATCAGAAACTTCTTCGAGAACCAATTTAGCTGGAGACGTGCCCATAGTTTGAATATGCTCAAGGGTCTCTAAAGCTTCTTGCATGGATGGACGGCTAGTAGGATCTTGAGCAACACAACTTCGAACGAGCTGGGCTACAAGACGAGCACCTTTCAATGGATACTGTCCACAGAGTGCTGGGTCCATCAGGATAGTCAGCTTTTGATAGTCTGAGATACAGGAACTGACCAAATCTTCATAATAGAGTACAACTTCTGAGGTTTGGATTGTTTTGCTTATAACTTCTGAGCTTTGTTGACTTGTTTCCCTCTCGTCTCATGAGCTCTTTCTAATTCTTAGGATTTCATTTGCCTCCTTACCGGAGAGAATCTCCAACAACAAAACTCCAAATCCATACACATCAATTTTCTCATTCAAATGGCCTGAGAAAAAGATTATAGAAGGTGCTGAATATATCATAACTCCATTCAAATTTATGTTCCACATGAATGGATAAAGAACTCTTGAATATGGTTACTGCCAAAATATTAGCTATTACTCTTCAGCTATGAGAGTAGAATAATTAACAATATTGCCTTTTTAAATTTATCCTCTATGTGGAATTACCATAAATAAGCACAGAGAATAGCAGTAGAGCACAACGGAACATTGAAAGTGATAATGGTGATATTCATTACCTTTAGCAACATATTGAGGAGCTAGATACTCCAAGGTGCCACATACATCCTTCGGGAAGTAGAACTCCCTTCCAGTCAGGCCATTCAATGCATGTTTGAAGTTTGTAATCTTTGGATTGAAGTTCTATAAAAGGTATTAAGTTAAAAACTACTTGTAATATTTAAAAAGAAAGGTTAGATTCTGGCTAGGAGTACAAAAGTGTACATACTGAGTCAAGAAGGATGTTGGTCGCATTTATATCCCGATGAATGATATTGCATGTGTGCAAAAATGCAAGACCTTTTGCAACACCAGTTGCTATCTTTATCCTTAGCTCCCATGAAAGTGGCTGAAAACCAGCTCCTGTCCGTAATTATTATTGTCATTGAAACTGGTGGAAACTATGAGATACATGTTTATAAATGCTACTTTATAACAAAGGTATAAACAAGTATCAAATATATATGAAGTCATCAAGCATATTTAACCAAGCATCATATTTATGCTTCAAACAAATTCACTCGAGTGAATATTCGTGAATGCTATTTTGTGGAAAGGTTGTACTGTATACATTGACTATTTTAGGCAAATATACATTTTATGATCATTCTCATCATTTTAAAAAATTAGTGGGTCTAACTCACCCCAAAAGCTAGCTCATGAGGAGAGGATTGCTCAAACTATTTAAAGGCTACATTTGCCATATTTTTAACCAATGTGAGACTTTAACACACCCCTCTCACGCCCAGGATTGGACATCCGGAGCGTGGAGTTTTGCAGGACTGGACATCTGCGGATGGCACAATATCAACCACAGGTTTGGCTCTGATACCATGTTAAGAAATTAGTAGGTTTAACTCACCCCAAAAGCTAGCTCATGATGAGAGGATTGCCCAAACTATTTAAAGGCTACCTTGGCCATATTTTTAACCAATGTGAGACTTTAACACACCCCTCTCACGCCCAGGATTGGACATCTGGAGCGTGGAGTTTTGCAGGACTGGACATCTGCGGGTGACACAATATCAACCACAGGTTTGGCTTTGATACCATGTTAAGAAATTAGTAGGCCTAACTCACCCCAAATTTCTTAACATAAACCAAATTACAGTTTGAATTGAAACATAGATACCAGTGCATTGAGTTACAGAAATAGACTTGAGTTTAGGCCATCAAATCATATTTAAACTCTTCTATATTTAGTTGTTTATAATATGCTTGAATGGCCATCATTATCACCATAATGAATTCTGTATATCACTTCATTTGCCTTCAAATTCAGCTAAGTTGCTTGCAAATTTGCAATTACAAACAATTAATCATTCATTTTGTTTTTATGCTCATTATTCAACTAGCACAAATAATAAAAGCAAAAAAAAAATGACTACACATATTGGAAGACTATATGGAGGTGTATTGTCATTATGTAGATCTTCTTTTGTTAACTTGATCTTCTTTGTAGATTTATTGTAGGTTGAAAGAAATCTTCACTAGTACACTCTTGAAGAGAATGTTAGGGTCCTTGGTCCAGGCTCGGTGTGAGGGCGATTTTTAATGGTACGTAGTGGACGGGATAGAAGCTTGTGGAGCTCAAGAGTCGAGCACATTTTTTCGACGACCTATGTTGAAGGTTGCAATGGAGAAGCGAGATGCCACATAACATAGAATAGGGAGAGGAATTGAGAGAGTGATTGGAGAGAAAAGAGAGAAGAGAGGGAAAGAGAGTTGGAAGGGAGATTTGAGATGAAATTTTGGTGATTTGTGTTCTTTATTGTAATATCAGCCCTTGTGATACACTTTATTAAATCCTAATTGCTAAATAAACACCCTTAGGTTGCGTTTAGTTCATTGCCAATTAAAATTACGAGACATCCAGATTACCACTTAGATAGATTGTTACCTTTTAAATTACCGGTAATGTTCCAATGCAGTGTTTGGTATGCACGGGTAATCTTGCTGGTAATCCACATTATGCTATTTGGTATAATAACAAAATTATTAAGTAATATGTGCCTTTTACTAAAATACCCTCAAATAGATTTAAATAATTATAATCACATAACGATGCGATACCCATGGTGCTCCAACTAAGTTCAAAAAAGTCACAACAGAGAAAAAGTCTAACTTCTCTAACTGAGTTCAGTAAATCATCTTGACTGAGCAAAGTCGGAATAGCAAAGGATTCTCATTCTCATGGTTAAAAAAGATAGAGATAGAAAATAAAAAATTTACTTGACTAGAGAGGGAGTCGACGAGGGTGTCATCGAAGTCGGAGTAGATGACGTTGTCGAAATGGAGCAAATGGCATGGAATGAATGAGAGAGGGAGAGGGGGTGACAGAATTAGCAAAACGATCAACAAAGGGTAGGGTTCGGTGAGGGTATTTTTGTTAGAAAAGAAAACTGAGAATTACCACTTTGGTGGTAATATAGATTACCATGATAATCCGTAATATGACCCAACCAAACATATGTTGTGAGCCCAAGAAAGTTAAGATAATATTACTGGTAATTCAATAAATTGTCAGCTACCAAACACAAGGTAGAATCAATTCCCAGAATTAGATGATTTATTATAGCATATTTATTTTCTGCTTTTGTTGATCAGGGACATCCTCCCATTTTTCGAAAGAGATTGGAATATCACCATCATTGCGAACATGATTTCCAAGAAAGCTTGATAATTTTGATGCATTAACACCTATTGGTTGGCCATATTGATTGAAATCCAAACGAATCTTTTGACCAGGAGGCATCTTAATGAGATCAAGATTCCTAGTTTTTCCCCGTGTTCTCTTTTTCCTCGTGGTCGAATCTATCGAAATGAGACCAAAAAATGATTAAATATAATAACGAGCCAAAGAAAATGCTTAATCAAATAATCGAGGACCATAGTACTAATCCATATCTCTTTGTTACTCTCTTCATGTGGGGGAAGAATAATAACTTGGTAGTTGTGAAGACAAATTAACTCTCTCTCTCTCTCTCTCTCTCTCTCTCTCTCTCTCTCTCTCTCTCTCTCATATGTCATATGATTGCATGCTGCCACTTGCCACCTTGTTAAGTGGAGGAAATAAAAGGGTTTATATATATTGAACTAGCTAGGTAGATATCTGCATCTTTGCGTGGTACCGTGGAATGTGAGTGCATGATGACAAGAAAATTACTAGGATCCTACTAGCTAGCTAGGGAGGAGGAAAGAGGGATTTGATGTCAGATACACAACTGGATCTTTGTAGCTAGTACACTCACAAAGCACAATATATAATCAATGACAAGATTTGATTAAAGCAAAAATTTAAAAAATACCTGCAGTACTACTCGTAGGCTCTGACGTTGGTAAAAGTGCATACGAAGAATTATTTATCTCTTCATTCTCTTCTTGTGCTAGGGAAGCACCGGCTTGATTACTGATTTGTTGTGCTTCATCAACTCGAGAGTGTACCTGGAAATTAGATCGAGCTCTTATTTGTCGGGATGCCATGAAAGCTAGCTGTATTTGTCATAAAAAAATATATTGTATATGTTAAATTGAATGCATTCCTTTCCATTTCTTTGTGGTTGAAAAATGCTGGCATTTTACATCCATCCCTGCTCAAAAGATACAAATGTTAAATTGAATATCAGCACAAGTTTGGTGTCATATTTTGATTTAATACATATATTCTTGGGAACATTAAAACATGCATAAACATCAAAATTGATGTGAACTAACTATATAAAATTAATTTTCATCAAATTAATTTTCATTGATTGATAAAAAGATAAAATAAACATGAAGTACGAGACTAAGGGTATGTTTAATAAACATCAAATTAATGTTGGCCATATCTCTTCTTGACACTTTTCTTCCTTTTCTTACAACTTTCTTGCGCGGCTGGGCATGCTTCTGCACTTTCTCCTGGAAAATCAATCCTATGCCAAGTGATGTCTTCACTCAAGTTTGTTGTTCTCAATGACACACCATTAGTGGATAACTCATTTTGTTGATACGCCTCATAAACTTCCAAGTGATCCTCATCAACAAGCACCTCGAGCATATTATACAAGTCTCGAGGTTGATATTTTTGCACAACACACCAATCTGAATCAACTACATCTTTCACATAAAACACTTGTTCGACTTGGTAAGAAAGCACGAACGGTTCATTCGTCCGCAAAGATCTTGTGATGTTCAAGAATGTAAACCCATAACGATCCACTTTTATTCCTCGACCTTGGCTAAACACATCTCTCTAATCACATTTGAATAAAACAACTCGGTTTCCTCCGAGGTATTGCAGTTCAACTATGTCACTTAGAACACCATAATAGTCAACATTGCCAAGTTGTGTTTCTCCTCTAACAAAACTCCACTATTTTGCGTTTTCAAGTCCTTCTCACGATCATGGGTATGGAATCTATAACCATTACTGATGTAGCCCTTGTAGCATATGCAGGATGGATCAGGACCATAAGCAAGTGACAACATGCTTGCATTTACTTGCTCATTTCCTTGGCGATATAGCTTAGTAATCTAAGACAATTAATGATCCATTACACTAATGTTTATAGATTAAGTTTAGAAAATAAATATGTAAAGGGTCAAATTACTTGTGCTTCAAACCAGCTTGGGAATTCCCTATCATGACGAGCATCTAAAGTTCTCACATTTGCAGTAGGAGTTTCATTGCGTAACTCTTGCTTATGCTTTCTGTCACCACAATTTTATTTGATGGTTACAATATATTATCCAAATAAAAAGAGGTTTGAAAAGTTATGAGAATTTGTATCTTACTCAATGAATGGACGAAGTTCATCACAATTTTTTAGCACATATAGTCGAGCTTGTGCTAATTCTTCTTGATTGAGAGTTCGAGGTTGTGCTTTCCCCAAACCTCTACCGGATTTGTTAAAGACAAATAATTCACTGCTTGAAGTATTATCCCTTCCATCAGAGTTCCTTGGAATTCTATTAAGACTCGTCTCAACACCATCTAAATACATCGAACAGAAGTTCAAGCATTCTTCTGCACGATAACCTTTGGCGATTGAACCTTCTGGACGACTTTTATTACGCACATAAGATTTTAATGTACGTAAAAATCTACAAACATGTGAAATTTATGAGACTAGTTATCAATATATTATGGAGAGATTGATCAATAATGTTAATCATCAAATACCTCTCCACGAAATACATCCATCGAAATTGCACCGGTCCAGCAATCTTGGCTTCATACGCCAAATGGACAAATAAGTGAATCATAACGTCGAAAAATGATGGTGGAAATACTCTTTCCAATTTGCAAAGTGTCAAGACAATTTTACTTTCTAATCGCTCCAAATCCTTCGTCTTCAAGACTTTTGAACAAATCTCGGTGAAAAAGCCACATAACTCGATCAATGCCTCACAAACATCCTTGGGCAGCAATGAGCGTATTGCAAGTGGCATTAGTCGTTGCATGAGAACATGACAATCATGGCTTTTAAGAGAAGAAATTTTTCTCTCCTTAAGATTCACACACCGAGATATGTTAGAAGAATAACCATCTGGAAGCTTAACCCCTTTCAAGAATTCGCACAATTTTAACTTCTCATTAGATGATAATGTATAACATGCAGGAGGTAATAACACTCTACTCCCTGTTTCCACCAGATGAAGTTCCGGTCTAATGCCCAACTCCTTTAGATCTAGTCGAGAGTTATAGTTGTCCTTAGATTTTTTATCCACGTTCAGCAGCGTGAAAAGAACATTATCACAAATGTTCTTCTCAATATGCATCACATCTAAATTATGTCGCAACAATAGATTTTTCCAATATGGTAAGTCAAAAAAGATGCTCTGCTTCTTCCAATTGCACCTCCAATCATCTCTTGGGATTTTCTTCCCTACTCCAAGTCTTTCTATTTCTTGCTCATATTCACACAATTGTTCCAATATATCATCTCTAGATAATTGTGGAGGCTTTTCCTCCAATTCCTTCTCGCCATTAAAGTTCTTCTTGTCATTCCTCCATGCATGATCCATCGGTAAAAACCGACGATGAGACATATAACATTGTTTCTTCCCATTCTTCAAATAAATCGAGGAAGTATATTTGTTACAACAAGAACAAGCCCACCTTCCTTTGGTGCTCCATCCAAATAAATTGGCATATGCGGAAAAGTCATTAATAGTCCATAGCAAGGCAGCACGCATTTGGAAATTTTCTTTCCTAAAGGCGTCATATGTTTCAACACCCACATTCCACAAGTCTTTTAGCTCCTCAACTAGTGGTTGCAAACAAACGTCAATTTTATTTCCGGGAGCCTCAGGACCAGGTATTAGTGTTGATAAAAAAATAAAAGGTTTTTTCATGCACATCCATGGGGGTAAATTGTAGGGTGTCAGTAGAACTGGCCATGTACTATGAACAGAACTCATTGTGCCAAAAGGATTAAAACCATCACTTGCTAACCCTAGCCTGACATTACGAGGATCTGAACGAAATGCAAGGTCCACCTCATCAAGCCTTTTCCACGCTTCAGTATCCGCCGGATGTCTTAAAGTTCCATCTTTGATGCGCCCCACACCGTGCCATATCATTTCAATGGTGGTCTTTGATGACATAAACAACCTTTGAAGCCTAGATTTTAATGGAAAATATCTTATGGATTTCACCGCAATTCTTTTGGGTTTCGAAGACGACGAATCATCATCCATTTCTCTTGATACTTTCCATCTAGAAGCCCCACATGATGAGCAGCGATCAATATGCTCCTTATCCTTCCAATAAAGCATGCAAAAGTTCTCACAAATATCTATTTTCACATAGTCGAGACCTAGATCTCTAATGAAATTTCTAGCTTCATAATAAGTGTCAGGAATAGTCTCGAGTCGAAATGCCTTTTTCAAGAATTGGAGTAAGTCTGTAACTCCCTTGTTACTCCATCTATTACGACACTTTAAATGTAGCAAATTCACAAGAAAAGAGAGTTTAGAATATTCAGAGCAACCAGGAGAAAGCATCGTCTCCGCATCTTTCAACAATCTATAAAATTTTTTCGCTTCTTCATTTGGTTCCATATCATTGTTTAGCTCGTCACCAATTCCACTGCTCATATGTGGCATCCCTAGCCCCTCTTCCAACATTGTAACTACATCATCTGCATACTCTTCATCATCTGACTCCTCATCATCTGCATACTCTTCATCTGACTCATCATCATCATGCACAACGACATCTTCCTTTTCACCATGAAAGTACCAAACAATGTAGCTTTGCACTATCCCTTTCTTACACAAGTCATACTTAACCTCTTCTCTAGATTTCAAGTGGACATTGTTGTAATTAACACATGGACATTTGATTCTGTTATCATTTCGAGTTGAATTGCGAAAAGCATAGTCGAGAAACTGATCTACTCCTCTCATATATTCTGCACTAAGCCTATGAGCCTTCATCCAACTCTTATCAATGTTATTCATAGATAAAGCAATATTTAACCTCTCAAAGAAATCAAATAAACCTAAAAAGAGAAAAAACATAAAAAGATATTAATAATAGATCCAGAAACAAACATGAAAATCACTAAAACATAAGGAATGAGCAAAATAACTAGTAAATTTGGTGTTTAAACTTTAAACAACTCAACTCATTGTTATTTTTGTCAAGTTATCATAGGAGAATGTTGCATGATAAAATCTGAGTAACAAATATCAATATATAATTAAGATGGGATTGGAGCTAAATTCTAAGTAACAAATATCAGTCTACTAGGACTTATAGACTGAGAGCTCCTATCCCATTTAGTTAACTCATTGAACATCATATCTCTTGATATCAATAATTTCTTAGTTATAGAATAAGAGTATCATCACAAGTTTGTAACAAGTAATTTCACCAACCTCTTTTAGTAGTCTGTTAAGCCTAATTCAGAACTTGAATATTTGCTTTTGCTTGTCAAAACTAAAGAACTTGAACAAGAACGTTAAACCAGATGTGATATTTTCTACGAATCAAAGAATAAAATCAATATTATATCAGCATGCTTGATTAAATCATTGCACCATTACAATAAACAATTATTTAGTACTTTGTTGCCTCAACTAATGATTTAATTCCTTCAATTAAGGACTCAAGCATAAGGGCAGCTTGGAAAAAGAAGATGAAGAACTTGTAACTTAATTTGTGATTTGGAAAAAAGAAGAACTCAAGCATAAGCATAAGGTCTAACAAAAATTGGCAGAGAGGTCATAGAACCATGCTATCAACAACTTTCAAACTATGAACATTGGTATTAATTGTAAGTTGCAAGCTCTAATTGTAATGGGTAGTGCTTAATAAAGTTACCCATTAATACAATGTTGTCAACTTTCAACTTTCAAACTTTCAAACTATGCTTGATTAATACAATATTGTTTTTGTCACCAAAGACTGTTAATTAAGCATCCTGCCCTGTTTCCGTCATCAAAAGAAGTCAAACAGAGTTGTCAAATCATAGTTTTTTTTATCATAGCACCCATTTTTCACAAAGATGAACAAAAGGAAACATGACTCCGAGGAAATGGAAACAAAAACATGAATGATCAACAAAAGGAAACAAAAACACCAAAAGAAAACAAAAGCACCAAGCAGTGTGCTCTCGAAAAGAAAGGAAATAGAGGCACAAATAGAAGTTGATGATGTATATTCACCTGGTAGAAATTAGCGGTCGAGTGAGAACCTGGTAGAAGTCAGCGATCGAGTGAGAACCTGGTAGAAGTCAGCGATCGAGTGAGAACCTGGTAGAAGTTGGCGTATGAGACTGGGAAACTAGTAGAAATCAGCGTACCTGGTAGAAGTCGGCGTATCAGACTGGAAATCTGCTCCTTGATGGTGTTCGATTTGCCCTAGACAACTCCTTGATGGCGTATGAGACGACAGTGGACTGGTGACTTAAGATATTTAATCATGGTAATAAAACTCATTTCCTGGGGGCTATTTTCGACCGCCAGGAAAACTAAAATTTTAGTTTTTAATTATTTTGGAGAGAATAATAATATTTGAAGAATTTCCTGGGGGCCGAAATTCCCAGGAAAATAATTTTTACTTGGGGGTCGAAAATAACCCCCAGGAAAACAAAGTTTTTATGAGGGCTACTTTCGGCCCCTAGGGGAACTAAGTTTTGCTGGGGGCCAAAAACAGCCCCCATGAACACTAAGTTTTCCTGGGGGCTATTTCCGACCCCCAGGAAATAGCCCCCCAAGGAAAACTATTTTGTTGGGGGCCATTATTAATTTTTTGGGGGCTACAAATAGTCCCCAAGAAAACTATTTCCTTGGAGATGATTCTAATGTTCTTAGTCCCCGAAAAAATAATATTTTGCTGGGGCCAACATAGGACCCTCAGCAGAACTATGTTTTGCTGGGGGCCAATCCATGACCCCCGGCAAAACTATGTTTTGCTGGGGGCCGACGCATAATTCTCGGTATAACTATATTTTGCTGGAGGCCAGCGGACGACCCCCATTAATAGCGGTCACGAAAAATAACATTTCTTGTAGTGATTGGTTTGTATTTACGAGGGTCGAATGTCTAATTTTTATAGGGATATTGCATGTCACTTATATTAGGTGTCGATATTTGGATATGATGTCTATAATGAGTGTCAGTATTCACATTCATTTTCATTCATTTTTTACTCCGATTTAATTTTATTTAGACAAGTTGAAATTCTAATTTTGACACTGTTGAAATGCACATAATACAAAATAATTTGAAGCTCATTTTTATCAATTTTGAGTAATTTATTTATTCAATTATTGATGTGATTTAAGGGAATTAAAATATGCATTAAATAGTCCAATATAAGGGGTTTAATAAGAAAATTATATAATTCAAATAAAAAATATATAATCAAGTTTTATATGAAGAGGTGCATTTATGTTGTTTGTGAAAACTAAGCTTTAGTCCCACATTGAAAGATGTGCTAATTTTATATTAGTCTATAAGCATTGATTAGTGTGTATATTTAATTACTTGTGTGGACAAAGTGGAAGGTAAGAGGCGACATTAGTGCGGTGCGGTCTGCACAGCGCGTGGGCACAATCGCTTCGTAAAGTCGCATTGGCGTTTTTAGGCGCACTTTGCACTTTACACGTATGCCTCGTCCGAGCCGTGAGCCAATTTTTTGTCGAGTCTGACTTTGATTTGAACCTAAATATTTTGACTGTTGGAATTCAACGATTACTTGAAGGATTGCACTTAATATATGAATCAATTGCAAAATAAATTAGAAATTATCTTGCTCATTAATAAAAAATTGGTTGTTACTAATATTCAATAATGAACATTATATGATAGATTTATTCTACATTGATCTATATATCTATTTCGAAATCTCTCTTGGTTTACTATCTTACATCTCTCATTTCTCTTCTTCTTCTCCTCCAATTCTAGAGGTGTATTGCTACGGAGTATAAAAGACCTTAAGGATAGGGATTATCCATCCGGTCCCAATTATTTTTGTAGTGACTAGTGCATTTTAAGCCAATTATAATATTGAATTTTTGAAAAACTAAATTAATTATCCATTACCATTCTTGCAATTTGTTAAATCCAGTCATTTCTTGTTATAATCACACTTTTTTTTTTAATAATCACACTTAAATTTCTTGTAATTAACTGCATTTTTTAGATTTTGTATTTGATCTATACAAGGAATAACCGAAGAAAAAGTTAAAAAGTTACTAGGGCTGTCCACTATTCGGATCACATCGATCCAAAATTTTTGGTCCGATTCGATTTTAATGGTAGCAAGTTTGGTTTTTGACCCGAACCAAACCCGAATAAAAAATCAAACAAAATAAAAAAAATTATATATTTTTTTATTATATTGTGTAATTAGTAAGTTGGGCTGTTAGGGTTCTTTAGTAAAATTAATTAGTTTACTGAGGTAATTAATTTACATCAGTAAAATTATTTTTTATTTTTTTTATGACTTTGTGTAATTTTTTTTACTTCTACCCTTACCTTATAAATCTTGCTTTTACGGAGGTAAACTAAATCTTTCCTTCATCATAGTATGCAATCATATATTAGTTTGGGTAAAGTTATTTAAGTAGAATCACAGTTCATGAAGTCTAAAATTAGGTGTTTGCTATTCTCTACAACCTTAGCATTAGGTGTTTGTATATTAATCACATCTAAAAATACTTCAACTCAAAAATGGTGCAAATTTATGACTTGTTGAATTCCCCTCTTTGTTCTCCCCCATGGAGCATATGCATCATCCATATTAGGAACTTCAATGTGATTCTTAGTACAAAAATCACACACTTTATCCATAAGAGATTTTCATCCATCATCTCTCATCAACTGCAATCTCTTCTTAGTTGATATAACAAGTGACATAACATTGACTATATATATTAAGATCTTTACATTGTAAAAATAGATTTAGTTCATGTGTGAGACCAAAAATAGATATCATCAGTCGAGCCACAAATATAAAGTGAAATGACTCTAAGTTGTATGCAATAGATTGAGTTTTTATCTTGTCACTTGAATGCGAGCAGATTTCTCCAAGTGTGTGAAGCACACTACATATCGACGAAAACATAGAATGGATGCTCAAAAGTGTTTTATAGTGGGATCCCCAACGAGTATCACCTGGCCTCCTCAAACCAATTTCCTGATTTAAACCACTTCCACTTTCAATTTCACCAACACATAATGCTTCTGCAACTTGTTCTGCTTGCTTTACTCGAAGCATTTTCTTTCGCTTACGAGAAACTCCAATTACATTCAACAAATTTATAAGTTGCTCAAAAAGCCAAACACAATCATCGTTCTTTAAACAAACAGCTACAAGTGTCAGTTGAAGTTGATGACCAAAACAATGAACATGGTAAGCAGATGGAGTTTCCTTTGTGATCAAAATTTTAAGGCCATTGATTTCACCTTTCATGTTACTAGCTCCATCATAGCCTTGGCCTCGAATTCTAGATGGACTCAAAGAATGCTCCAGTAGTAATGAAAAGATCGAAGTTTTAAAAGACATAGCAGTAGTATCAGAGACATGCATAAGTCTAAGGAACCGCTTAGTTACCTTTCCACATCTATCAACAAAACGCAAACATATAGCCAATTGCTCCTTTTGAGATATATCACTTGACTCATCAACTAATATAGAAAAATATTCATCACCTAGATCATCAATAATGGCTTTTGTTGTTTCATTTGCACAAGCATTGATGATGTCTTGTTGTATTATAGGAGCTATCAATTGATTATTTCCTGGAGCATTCTTCAAAACAACACTATCAACATCATCACTAGCTTCGTTCGGCATACCATGACAAAAGTTCAAGAAAATTTTCTTTATTGCTTGATGTTTCACTTTCATCGTGACCACGAAAAGCCAAACCTTGATGAAGAAGAAACCTCAATACATCAATTGAGGCAGTTAGACGAGTTCTATACTCACGTTTTGCTTAATCATATTGCTTGTAACAAGTGGTTTGAATTGAGCACTTTTCATTCATTAAATCCTCACACTTAATTTGAGCTTGATTATAAGCACTTCTGACTAGACCAACATGTTTATCATATTTATCTATTTTGTGTCAACTATAAAATCATCTATTAATAAATGAATCACCACCTGCAGCATTTTCGATTTCATTCTTGAATAAGTAACACCACAAGCAAAACACAGCATCTGTGTTCACACTATATTTCATCCAACTATAATTCTTATACAAATATGAATTAAATCGTCGTAATGCTCCTCCAACTTTTTTGAGAGGATATTGTTCCATATGAGGTCGGCAAGGACCTCTTTGTAGATATGCCCTTCTTACTTCATCCCGAATATTCGGATTAAAATTTGAGATTTTTCTCCATAATCCAGGATCAGATTGAAGTGTATTAATGTCAAACATACTTGGTGTATTTGATAAATGAGGCAAACTTGGCGTAGGCTCAATAGATGATGGAGGAGTAGGCTGATTAGCTGATGGAAGAGTATGCTCATTAGCTGATGGATGAGTAGGCTCATTAACGGATGGAGTAGGCTCACTTGGAATTGGAAGTGGATGAGGAGGCTCATCAGAGGTTGGAGTTGATGACGAAGACTCTTGTCATTGTCGTTTATGATATCGTTCAAACATGTTTCTAAGCATGGTTTCAATATAGAAAGTGTCTCAAAATGAGGCACTAAGCGGATTTTTGCTCCAAACTACATTAAAACTATGGAAAATCAGAAACTAATAGTTGAAATGAAATGAACTAAACAATATATTCCTTGCCTAATATAAGCTAATA
This sequence comes from Canna indica, assembly GCA_034359265.1. NCBI lineage: Eukaryota > Viridiplantae > Streptophyta > Magnoliopsida > Zingiberales > Cannaceae > Canna > Canna indica. The sequence continues at coordinate 76,274,248 of CP136891.1, read as the reverse complement.
AAAACATCTAAAATGAAAACATAATGCAATTAGAATGAAATTACCAAATTGGAATAATGCAACACTAGTGTTTATTTGCAAATTGATTATCAAATACCAAACATTTAAGAGTCAGGTGACTGTAAATGATACAACAAAGATGAATAAAGTATGAAGTATCTACCAGTGGCCGTAGATATATGATTAACATTCAAGAGTCATGAGTAAAATCCAGTAATTGTACAAACTACAAGGTGGCTGTAAAGTGTAACCATTCAAGAGTAATGAGTATCTACCAAGTACCAACACATTCAAAGATCAACACAAAAGATCAACAAAGAATGAAATTACCAAACACCCAAACATATATGAAATTAGAATGAAATTAGTCAAATTACCAAACATATAGAAGAAATATGAAGGGGAAGCATTAAGCATACCTTTGCAAATAAATGTGGTTGTATAATCGTATAAATGATACTTGGCGGCGGAGAGAACTAAAGAGGCGGGCAGCGGGCGACGGCAGCACCAGAAGGGCGTGCAGAAGGTAGGTGGGCGGCAGTAGCACCAGAGGTCCAGAAGGCAAGTGGGCAGCAGGCGGCGGCAACACCAGAAGGCAAGTGGGCGACCGGCGGCGGCAATCGACGGAGACTAATTTTGGGGATTTGGGCTACGGCAAACGGCAGGTGGGCGGCGGCAATTGATGACAATCGAAAGGAGAAGAGGAGAAATGGTCGTTTGAGGCCTCGAGCTGCGTCTTGCGTCTCACGATTAGGGCGACTGCGTAGGAGATTAAGAGGGATTTGGGGTGGGCCGGTGGAGTCATTGGGGTTGACTACTTGACTGACTTTATGAGGGTCAAAATTTAATATATTTTTTTACAAAAAATGAGCAAAAATGGGGGACAAAATGTCCCCCATTTGCATACCTGCTTACGCCCCTGCATGCAGCCATAGCGGTAGTCCTTATTATATAGTGAAATGGAATTCAGCGTGCACAATGTTTATTAAACATGTGAATGCTTTCAGCACGATTTGGGCAATTATTTATAAAGGGCATAGAATTATGTTTGCCTATTTGAACTGTTCATTGTATACCATATTATTTGTGATAATTAAGGCACAGAAGTTATAAAATTTTAGTCACGGATGATTTAACTTGCTAGTAGGAAAAGAAAAAAGAGATAATGAATAATGAAAATGGAAACCATATTAACAAGTGAAATGACATACACCAAGGAAGGCATATAAATCAAGGTTAATATTTAGAAGAAACAAAGATGAGCATACAAACTCTCTGGTTTGCTAGAGAATAGAGATAATATATAGAAATGTACTCAGAACAACTTAATTACCCACTGACGTATCCGCCAATAGAAGATTAATATGTTAATTAAGGATCGGTAGTGCTTGCCAACGAAGAGTTGGTTGAGAATTGGGCCGTGACCCATAACGACAATTCTTAATTTGCACTCTTAGCTGACACGTATGCCCGCGCTGGTATATATACCTACGTACAATAATTTGTAATTTGCTTAATTCCACTTATAGAATGAGTGATATTAAATTAATTTTAGTAGTCTAATTTGATCGTACAAGAGTACTCCTCATGGCTAATTTAAGAAGCATTTGGTGCCAATGTATTAATCTGACACACCTTTCTTGGAACAACCTCCTCAAGAGTTCAATTCTATTAATACTATTATTATTTAAAAACTAAAAACTAAGATCAAAATGAAGATCTAAAGACAATATATTCAGAAGTTTGTGCATAATGGTCATATATTATTGTCTTGGATAAAAAATTATAATACAATTAATTAAAGTCATTTAATATACACTTCATGAATTATTTTTACTTTAGCAAAAAAAAAAAAGTTCAATTCTCATTTTTTAATAAATAATTGGCTTTATAACATTGTTACTACCTGGATAGTTGATCCATCAACTTCATATGCTAACCTATTGACCTAATTAAAATACTCAAGCTGAAATTAATGATAGCACAATCATCAAGTCTTATAAGTCAACACCACACTTAATATATTCTCGATGTGGGACTAAACTAAAGTATTACAATCTCCCCCACTTATGTTTATGTATTGACGTCCTCGTCAAGATCCAACTTGAGTCTAATACATAGCTCAAAATCACACCCAAGTCAACAGCATGTGAGACTTAGTCTAGTAGCAGCTCCACCCCATCACCTGGGCAGCACACTCATCTAATACCACATCCAATATACTCTCGATGTGGGACTAAACTAGAGTATTACAAATATAGTCATTAAAAGACGTACATAGACGCATGAATATTTGCACAAGGCATGTTGTAAGATGTACAGAAACGTGAAAATAGGCGCATAAAGCGCTAAAACGAAAGATCGAATTCATGACTTATTAACAATATAACTAGATGTGTAACCACTAAACTACTAGCGAGTCCACTTCAATTTCCTTTTTTGATCATACAATTTCAAAAGTCTCACTTTAGCCCTTAAGTTAGAAATAAATTTCAAAACTCCTAGAGGGCGTTCGGTATGAGGTAATGTAAATGAATTACTGGTAATCTTAATTAAAATTACATGGGCCCATCATATTATTGCGTTTGGTTGAAGCATATTACTGGTAATTTGGATGCCCATGATAATCTACATTACCACTCAAGTGGTAATTCACATTACCAAGGAAGGAGGTGACTATGTGAATTACAAGTAATGTGGTAATATTATTTGTTTATTTTTGACAAAAATACATCCAATTAAAATACACTCTATTGACATTAAAAAAAATCCTTGCCTCATCTCATAGTAAATTGATAATCCCTATTTTTTATTTCTATTTGTTTTTTATATTTTTTATATTCTTTTTTAGTTTATTTTTTAATATAAGATTATTTTAGTTAAAGATATAAGTTTCCTAATAATTTTTTTTTTATACCAAATAAGATAATGTGGATTACTAGCGAGATTACCAATACATACCAAACATGATAATGTAACATTATCGATAATTTTAAAAGTGATAATCTATCTAGATGATAATCTAAATTTCTAGTAATCTTAAGTGGTAATGTACCAAATGCCCCCCTAAATGTTAGAATATAATTAGTAATTAACCTCAAAATTTTACTCGTTTAGCTTTTTCATCGACAAAAAAAGCTCGTGCAAGCTCTGCTCGTTCATTATGCTTAATTAATTAATTATTGAGATTGGCGATATATATAAAAAAAGAAAAGAAAAAAAGATTGGCGTTATATTAATTAATTAAATTTATTTTTGTAATGCTAATTACGTACAATTTGATTCAATCCCGACTCAGTTGTCATGCTTATTCATGTTGGAATAGGGATGACACTAGGGAGGGATTGGGACGACAAAGTCAATCCTATTCCAAATCCATTAAGAAAATTTAATCCTAAATTCATTCCAAATCCGTTAGTATTTTGAATGATAATTCTCAAACTCATCCCACTAATTTAACGGGTATCCACTGGGTACCCACTTTTCGTCCGTTAATAAATTTTATATATATAAAAATTATTTTACAATCTACATACTTATAATAACATCTAAGAATAGTTAATAGAATTTATATAAAAAAATTATTCTATGTACTTATCATAACATCTAATATTATATGACTTATACGAATATTTTAAAATTATAAAAAATAATTGGAATTAATAGTTGACGAGCTATTTCTTCAAACCTCTCAACTCTTGATGATGTATTATTATATTATATATTGTGTTAGAAAATAGGGTATATGTAATTAAATGTGTTATTGTTGTATAATGTATACTTAGCTTTAATTAAAAAAATAAATTATATTGAACTCTAATTAAAAAGATATAATTATCCTATATATGGATAATATTAGGAGTATTTTACTAATTTTATACTTAACAAGTTTGGGACGAGTTTTAGACTAAAATATTGAACCTATCCCAAACCCTATAAGATTTTTACCTCAAAATCATATACACGTCTTATGATTTAATGGGAAAAACCCACTAATGACCTACCCGGATCTAGGACGAGTAAATATTCATTTACAAAAACTCACTACCATCGTTATGTTGGAAGAAGTTCATTAATTGATTGACAATAAAGTATAGTAGATTTATACAATTAATATATTTTTTAATTTGGTCAAGATAAATGGTGCAAAAATAAATTAAAAAATATAAATGGAAGTGTTAACATTCACAATAAATATACAATAAACATTTTTAATTCAGAAGAATAGTTAAAAAAGAAATATAGTAAATGAACTGACACCTAGTGAGAGCCGATTTTTGTAATGTGAAAAGAGAGGTCAAATTTGATATTTAAAAAGGTGAGGGTGCTACTTAATCATTTCCTATTAATATTAGGGCATGTTTACTTCGATAAAAAATGATACGATAAAAGAATGATTAATATTCATTATTTATTTAGTGCATGAACTAAAAAAAATAAGAATAGAATAATATAAAATTGATATTATATCCGATGTATATTGGATTTAAAAAATTCATATTCAATCATTCCTTATTTATTATTCAATCATATCATATCATATCCAATGAAGCAAAAATAAGAAGGAAGTGCTTATTTGCTTCATAGGATTAACAGAGATATGATAAGATATGAATTTGAATCCATTGTTTGTTTAGTGCATCGATTAGAAAAAAAATATGATTAGTATGTATATCATAAAATTAATATGATATTTGATGTACATCGAATTTAAAAGATTCATATCCAATCATCTCTCATTTATTATCCAATCGAATTCTATCATATTCAATAAAGCAAACGTACCATAAGACCGTGAAACAACCCGATGAATCCCTAAACTTAAATTAATTAATTACATATAACATAATCTTATTGTGTATTAAATTTTGCAACACATGTCGCTCGCAAGGAGACATTTTATGTAAGTTAAATTATACATTTTATATTGTCTAATTTTTGAATTACACAATTTTTACATGCCCTGCCCTCCAAGCATAACTAGATCAATAGACTTGACAAATTTCAACATTGTCTGATAGTTTGGCACGGGCCTTATCGTGTTGGACTACTATTGGGCCAGGTCGATAAGGCCAAACGATGTAGGCTCGGCCCGGCCTAGCCCGATAAGAAAGTTTATCTAAAAACCATTAGTACAAAATATCAAGCTATCATGCCCGATAACACGATTTAAGCTTGATATTTCGATTCTGATTTTTTGTTATCATACTAACGGGTCGTACTGTACCAACTTGTTTACTTATTGTGTCGTGTGAGACCGAACACGATTTTTATTCGAGTGGACCCAACCCAACCCAATATCTCCGATCCGACATGAATTGTCGGGTCTATGGATCAAGTCCATGCGACTAAGTTTGGTCATTCCTTCTTGTAATTTTTGTGTCATGGGATTCCATAAAACCAGATACACTTTCTCGTACGTACCTTATGAATTAATTTGACCTTTTGGCTATCAATGATAATCTGATTCTGATTTTTCGTTATCATACAAATGGTTTGTGTCGTGCCGACCTATTTACTTTTTGTGCTGTGACGTCAGATCGGACACGCTTTTTATTCGAGTGGACCTGACCCAGCCCAATATCTTCGATCCGACACGAATTATCGGGTCTATGAATCAAGTCCACGCGACTAAGTTGGGTCATGCCTTCTTGTAGTTTTTGTGTCATGGGATTCCATCAATGCAAACTAATTTTCTTTAATAAACAGATACGTTTTCTCGTACGTACCTTACAAATTAATTCAACCATATTGCTATCAATGTTTTACTAGGAAATATTTTATAATTTCCTTGTTAATATTTTATAATATCCTTGCAGAAAATTTATCATCTTTGATTGCAATTGCAAAGCTGAAAAACCTCATACATAATTAAGAAATAATACAGATCAAGTATCTACATCTACAATTATATAGTGACGCCAAGAGAGAGGAGAGGGGGATCAAAAGTTTAGAAGCAACTTTATTATCAGTTCATAAGATGTTCTCTTTAAGCCCCTAAAGTCATATATTTATAGTTGGTCTGATCGACCAATTAAGAAACAAAATCATGCTCATAATAAAATACAAAAATAAAAGATAATAAATTAAAGTCAATCCTGAAATGAAGGCATAAAATATGCAAAGAAATAAATTAAAATTGATCTAATAATTAGATCGAATATATCTAGCTAGTATAGCGTTCATAACAGTGACTTCTACTTTACCTAGTGTTTGCAAAAGGAGCAGCTGGCTCATACGCCATTGCATGCTTAGAAAATGAGATGCCCATAATATCATGCAACAAACTGGGAGCAGAAGAATCAAAAACCACTTCAGAAGGCAATTTGGTTATTGGAGAAGTGTCAATTGCTCGAATACGTTCAAGGGTCCTCACAACTTCTTCCATAGATGGACGTTTATCAGGATTGTTAGCAGCACAATTTCCAGCGAGCTAGCTCAAATACCAAATGAACAGCCTTCACTGGATATTCTCCATTGAGTGTTGGGTCTATCCAGCTTCTCATATATTCATAGTCTAAGAGACACAACTTGACAAGTTCTTCATAATTATAATTCATGTGAGAATATTTGTACTCTTCATCTTGACATGTTTCTCTTAAACCTTCTGTTCTTTCTTGACTAGTGAGATTTACATGTTCGGACCAATCCAATATTAGCTTAGAAGCAGGTCTGCCACATAGGAACTCCAGCAAGACAACCCCGAAACCAAACACATCAGCCTTCTCGTTCAATCGGCCTGATAAAATGCATTAGCTAGAATACTTACTAAAAGTAATGGAATGGACATATATCTTCGCGATACAAAGAAGGATAAAATAAGAGATGAATTTAATTTCTTATTTGTTTGATGCTTGATTTAAAATATATTAAAATTAAATAAAATATAAAATTAATTTTATATCCGATGTAAATAAGATAAAAAAAAAATCTTATGACATCCTTCCTCTTATTTATTATCCTATCATATACGGTGAATCAAACCGATCATAATTATATGCATAAAATTTGACACAAAGATATCATTAATTACCTTCTTTAATGTACTCAGGAGCTGCATATCCAAAAGTGCCAATAACTGCTTCGTCAATGTAGGAGTTTCTGTCAGATGGGCAATCCAATGCTATCCCGAAGTCCGAAATCTTTGGATATAAGTTCTGATCAAATAAATTTCCATTTACACAAGTTCTTTTACCTTTAATATCTAAAAATATTAAAATAAATTTATAACCTAGAGTAACATACAAAATAAAATATAAAATATATCAATTAAAAATTTATAAGTATAGATAATTAATTCAAAAATAAGAAACTTGAAACTATATAAGTTTTTTTCAAAAATAAAAGAAAAATAATATTTCATAAACACAAAAGTAATATAAAAAATAATTATATACTCTTTATATTTTTTTATTGTAAAAATAATGGTATAAGTGAAAGATAAAAGAGAAATATTTGGGAGAGAAAAAATTAGATGAGAAAATTTCAGGTGGATAATTTTTTAGGGGGAAATTTAGGCGGGAAGAATATGTTGCTTGTTATATATATATAATTTCTAATTTTTTGTATTACACAGTGGGTACATGTCCCTCCCCCTCCCAGCATAACAATCATTTTTTATTATTGAATCGCTATAGGGCTGGATCAATAGGCTTGGCAAATTTCAACATGACCCAATAGCCCAACACAGGCCCGACATGATAAAATCGCGCTTCGGCGAACCCTTATCGTTTCAAGCCACTGTCGGGCCAGTCCCATAAGGCCCAAATTGTTACCGGGCCGTGCAAGCTCAAACGATGTAGGCTTGGCCCGATCTAGTAGCTTGATAAGAATTTTTATTTAAAAAATCATTAATATAACCCATTACCAAAATATTGGGTCCGATTCGAGCCCTATAGCCCAATTCGGGCTTGATAGCTCGATTCAACCCTGATAACACAATTCAGGCCCGATAGTTCGATTCTTATTTTTTATGTTATATATCGTGCTAACATGTCGTGCAATTCCAACATGTTTACTTTTCGTGTTGTGCCAAGCCGGGGGTCCTCTGCCCGAAGTTTTATCGGGCCAGGCCAACCCGAGCATGATTTCTGTTCAGGTTGGCTTGGCCCGGCTTGACACAACACGAATTGCTAGATCTATGGATCAAGTCCATGTGGCTAAATTGGGTCACACCTTGAAATTTTTGTGTCATGAGATTCTATCGATGCAAATTAATTTTTTTATAAAAACAGAGATATTTTCTTGTACGTTCCTAATGAATTAATTTGATCTTTTTTGCTATCAACGTTTTAGTATGAAATATTTAGTCGTAGAAAATTTATCATCCTTGTTTGCAATTACAAAGCTGAAAAAAACCTCATAGATAATTAAGAAATAATACAAATCTAGTATCTACATCTAACAAACCAAGAGAAAGGAGATGAGAACAAAAGTTCAGAAAGGATACAAATCAACTAAAATTAAGCCTTAAATGAATGCATAAAATAAGCTAAGAAATAAATTAAAATTGACCTAATAATTAGATCCTAAAAATTAGGATCTTAATACATCATAATTAGGATCTTAATTACATCATAGTATTACGAATCAACACATAACAGTGACTTACTACTTAATTCCACCTAGGGTTTGGGAAGGATAACTCTGTATCTGCATCAAAAGGAGCAGGCTCATACGCCATTGCAGGCATAGAAAGTGAGATGCCCATATCATGCAACAAACTGGGAGAACAAGAATCAAAAACCTCTTCAGAAGGCAATTTAGTTATTGAAGAAGTGTCAATTGCTTGAATACGTTCAAGGGTCCTCAAAACTTCTTCCATAGACGGACGTCTATCAGGATTGTTAGCAGTACAATTTCCAACGAGCCCAAATGCCAAATGAACAGCCTTCACTGGATATTCTCCATTGAGTGTTGGATCCATCCAGCTTCTCATATATTCATAGTCCAAGAGACACAAGTTGACAAGTTCTTCATAAGACGAGGGATTATTTCTGTATTCATCTTGACATGTTTCTCTTAAACTTTCCGTTCTTTCTTGACTAGTGAGATTTACATGTTCGGGCCAATCAAATATTAGCTTAGAAACAGGTCTGCCACATAGGAACTCCAGCAAGACAACCCCGAAACCAAACACATCAGCCTTCTCGTTCAATCGGACTGATAAAATGCATTAGAATACTTACTAAAAGTAATGGAACGAGCTTAACCATGAGAGCATATTTGCTTCATGGTATAAAAAAGATTGGATAAAGAATAGATTTTAATTCCTTATTTGTTTGGTGCTTGAATTAAAATATATTAAGATTAAATAAAATGTAAAATTGATTTTATATCTGATGTAAATCGGATTAAAAAAATTTTATGACATCCTACCTCTTATTTATTAGGAAAAATTAATAAAAATATTTTGAACTATTGAATTTTTAACAAATCTGACTCAGACTTTTATTTATAACTAATTTATATTCGAACTTTCATTTTGGTATCAATTGTATACTCCTATCAGCTGGGTGTTAAAGTAGCTATTATATGTTTATATGGACTGCCCAGTTAGCATAAATAAATCAATTTTTATTCAAAGTTACATCGTCATCAAATGATCGACGTCAGCAAGATCAGTTTAAAAAAATATTAAAAATAACTCTTCAATGCCACATCAGCAGCCATACCTTAAAAAAAGAGGAAAAAATAATTGAAGAATTTTTAATTTTTTAAAAAAACTGATTTTGTTGATGTCAATCATTTGATGATGAGACAACTTTGAATAAAAATTAATTTATTTATGCTGACTGTGCAATCCATATCAGCATATAATAGCTACTTTAACACCTAGCCGACAGGAGTATACAATTGATACCAAAATGAACGTATGAGTATAAATTAGTTTCAAATAAAAGTATGTGTCAGATTTGTTAAAAACTCAATAGTTTAAAATATTTTCATCAATTTTCCCTATTTATTGTCCTATAACAAACATACAATACCATAATTATACGTATAAAATTTGACACAAGGATATTGTTCATTACATGTCGTGACGTACTCAGGAGCCATATATCCAAGATTGCCCACAACTGAGTTTACGTCAGATGGGCCATCCAATGCTATCCCGAAGTCCGAAATCTTTGGATTTAAGTTCTGATCAAATAAACTTTCATTTACACAAGTTCTTTTACCTTTTATATCTAAAAATACTATCTTAGAAAAAAGAAATTTTTTAAATAGAATAAAAAATCGTATGAGATTTAGAAAGATTTACACACTGAGTCAAGAAGAATGTTGGACGGCTTAATATCCCGATGGATGACGTGTGATGCGTGTAAATAAGCAAGACCCATGGCAACACCAATTGCTATTTTTATCCTTTCCTTCCACGTAAGTGATTGAGAACCCAATTCTCCTACAATATATTAATTAATAGATATATGTTAATTAAGAAAGTGCAAATATATGTGTAAAATAAGCATCGGGTACAATCAATTTATTACTCATGTTGCCGAATGTCAAGCAAAGCCTCAATTCATTTAAAGACAATATTGGACAAGTAAAAAAATTATGCATGCATGTACAGCCCTTTGAATAGTGTGAAGTTCAAATTTTAATGGGGATTCTATTTCTACATATATTTCCGAGGAGAATTAGCTCAGTGACACAGACTTGTGCCGTGGGAGTAGTATCATTCCTAGGGCGATAAATGAACCAATACACTAGTTAACTGCTCGTGAACAAACTCGTTTAGGGCTCGTTTACATTCGATTATTTATTAAATAAATAAGTATGAATCAAATTTCTAGGCTCGTTTAATAAACGAGCCGAGTTCAAACACAAACAAGCTCGACTCGTTTATGTTCACGAACATGCTCGTTTATTGTTCGTGAACGTACTCGTTTAAATATCCGTTTATTGTTCGTGAACATACTCGTTTAAATACTTGATTATTGTTCGTGAACATACTCGTTTATTGTTCGTGAACATACTCATTTAAATATCCTTTTATTGTTCGTGAACAGGTTCATTTACGTACTTATTTAAATATTTATATTTTAACCCTTTTATAAATTATTAATGGTTAATTGATAGATAACTTAGTTAACTAATATATATTAAAATTTAATATTAGTATATTACCCAATACCCAATAGTCCAATACTACCCATTTCCTAAACCCTAAAAATAAAACCATTTACTCTAAAGTCTAAACACCCAGCCACCCTCACGAGTCACGCCGTCACACAGAAGACCCCAATTCCATTTCCCACCCATCTCAATTCCATTTCCCACCCAATCACCCATCTCAACTTTTGGCCATCTGACCTCGCCACCCACGCCAGCCAAGCGACTCCTCTCGTCGGAGCATCTCGGCGACCTCCCCACCCACTCTGATCTCTCATCTACTCGCTGGATCTGCTCTCCTCGGATCATCTCAGCGCGCTCACCGGATCTGCTCGTGCATCGTCGGATCTATTGTTGCTCGTAGTCGTCGCCTCTCACCTGGTAACATGAAGCTGTGATTTCATGATTTTTTTTTTGTCTGAAGCTTTCTCCTTGTAATGTGATTTTTTTTATTCTCGTCTGGAGCATCTCGCGACCTCCCCACCCACTCTGATCTCGCACCTGCTCGCCGGATCTGCTCTCCCTGCTCGGCGCGTGAAAATATGATTCTTGGTATTCACCAAAAAATCATAAATCTTGTGATAATTACCTATTCAGCAATGTGCACCAGATCATCAACTGTGAGTTCTGCCTCATTGCCGTTTACAAAAGAGCAGACTACTTCATCATTTTTTATCCTTTTAGATTTTCTACTTCATTGTCGTTTACAGAAGAGCATGCCACTTCACCATTTTTGGTCCTTTTATATTTCCTACCTCTAGTCTTTGTAGTAGCTCCATTATCTACTATGGTTAGCCCTTTCTCGGCCTCCTGTATACTTGTTTTAGATACTCCGTGATTTTTTAAGGATGTGCTTGCTTTTCTCTTTCTTTGTTGATCTTTGCTACTTCCAACTGTACAAGATTCACTCAGTTTCGAGTTGGTTTACTTTTGCGCATTCTAGTGGTGGACATGAGCTCAGTACGAGCATCTTTTGCATCAGGTTTCTCTCCTGATTGAGAACAAGATCTATCTCCTTCTCCACATTTCTTGATTTCGTTGGCTTAGTTTGCCTTCACCATCCATAGAGGCAAACGTCTTTTTTTCAGAGCATGTGTGTCAACAACTAGCTGGCAGTGGAAAGATAATTAAATATGAATGTTATATGATATTATCTGGTTGTGATACTGGAATTAAATATTTGATTTCAATCAAGTTTTCTTATTTAATGATCTCAGTCAAACATTAAATATTTGATAAAATTGTTTGTCTTGTGAGTTAAATGTCACTGAAAATGTTCATTTAAAATGAAAGCCCCCTGAATCACTCAGGGAACAACATGTCAACTATATGCAGTTATTGTCTTATTACAGATGTGCCTTTGTTTCTTTTATTCTAAGTTGATCTCATTTGCTTTAAAGATCAACAATTGTTGTAATGAAACTAGGATAGTAGGATATGAAGAATTTTTAAACCTTGCATGTATAGTTTCAACTAGCATTATATCTTTCATATCTAGTGGAGCACATTTGTAGTGGGGATGGGAAATAATTTATCTTTCTGCTTTCTGTGACTGTTTTCTATCAAAGTAAATGATTTACACAGAAGGAAGTGAAGCTGGTTGGACTAAAAGACATTTTTTTCTATAGGACTGCAACGAGATATTAGAAACCTAGTATTCAAAATATGGACATTAATCTCTAACCAGTGTGGTATATTCTTTTTGTTTAACTTTTGGTATTAGTGTATCTGGCACATTATTGCATGCTGAGGCTTTAAATATTGCACACGTATCTTAATGTCTGTTAGTTTGTTTAATAATCAACTTACATGCTCTGGGGGAATACTGCTTTAAATTGTTTGTCTTGTGAGTTAAATGTCACTGAAAATGTTCATTTAAAATGAATTTCATTGCCTTTAGGCTTTAGTGTCTGTCATATCATCATTCCTATGGGGTGCTATTTTATGTAGCTTTATTTATCTTTGCTTTGTTGTAATATGTTGTTAAATATGATTTTTTTTTTACATGTTTAGTTTGACTTGTACAAATCCTATCACTGTTATACTTTTGTTATATTTCTTAGCTATGTCATATAGTACCTCATTAGAAGAACAAACAAATTCAACCCCAACTTCAAGACCACCTGATTTAGAACTTGCATTACGAAGTGTTAAATCAACCAATTCAATCATGGCCAATGAGGAGGTAAATGTTGAAAATGCAATAGAAGCAAATAATGATAATCAAGTGGTGAACTTGGTAGAGGACAATGCAAATGAAGACAATCCATTTGAAAAAAGGAAGAGAAAAAAGACATCAGGTGTTTGGAATGAGTTCACAATTATTAAGCTTTCAAATGGGACTGAGAAGGTGCAATGCAATCATTGTCATGTCAAACTTCAAAAGAGCGCCACAGGAACCACTACACAATACAAGAGACAGTTGGATAATTGCTCAAGACGAAAATATTCTGCCAAAGGTCAACTGAATCTTTCTGTACAACCATCAAAGTCAGGGAGCGCAAGTGTTCAAACTTGGAAATATGATCAAGCTAAGATGAGGGAGTTTATCTCTCATATGGTTCTTGTGCATGAGCTTCCCTTTGCTTTTGTTGAGTATGAGATATTTAATATGGTAATGAAATTTTCCAACCCTGCATATGAGAAAATTTCCCGTGCAACAGTGAAAGGTGATTGTATAACTTCATACCAAATGGAGAAGAAGAGGTTGATGGCATTACTAAAGACAACTAGTAGAGTAAGTATCACAACAGATTGTTGGAGATCAGGACAAAATATACAGTATATGGTTGTAACTTGTCATTTTGTGGACTCAGACTGGAAGTTGCAAAAGAGAATTATCAATTTCATTAATGTTATAGGACGCACTGGAGTTGTGATTTCTGATGCATTGTTTAAGTGTTTGCAAGAATGGGAACTTGAAAAGAAAGTGTTCACTATAACAGTGGACAATGCTTCTTATAATGATAGTGCTGTGAGAATGTTAAAAGATAACATTTCTGTGTTTAAGAAGCTTTCTTTGAATGGAAAATTTTTTCATGTTCGATGTTGTGCTCACATTTTGAACATTCTAGTGCAAGATGGTTTGTCTGAGATTCAAGATGCAATTTTTAATATAAGGGAAAGTGTCAAGTATATTTCAGCTTCGCCTTCACGATTGAGCATGTTTAGTGATATTGCAAAGCAATTGCAATTACCTAATAAGAAATTAATTTTAGATTGTTGCACACGATGGAATGCAACATATGAGATGCTCTCATGTGCTTTAGAGTTCCAAAATGTCTTTCCACGCTTTCAAGTGCGAGATTCATCCTATAAGTATTTGCCAAGTGGGGAGGATTGGGATAAAGTGAAGAATGTTTGCACTTTTTTAGAAATGTTCAATGATGTTACCACATTAATTTCAGGTATTTGGTTTGTTTAATAATCATTCTTTATTCTATTTTTTGTGAACTTACTATTTTACTAGTTACTAATAAACTCATTTATTCTAATTTTTGTGAACTTACTAGGTTCGGAGTATCCAAATGCAAACTTATTTCTACCCGAACTTTGGAGGATAAAGAATGCTTTGAATGACAAAATAGATGATGATGATGAATGTCTGAGAGCAATGGCGAGAAAAATGAAGGTAAAATTTGATAAGTATTGAGGTGATTGCAATTTATTAATTTCCATTACGGCTATTCTTGATCCTCGAAATAAGATGCAATTAGTTACATTTTGTTTTGATGCTATTTACTCGAAAGAAGAAGCATCCAAATATATAAAAGTTGTTCGTGATAGTTTGTATGAGATTTATCAAGAATATGCTGATGCTTATGCTGCTAGGGTTGAAAAAAGTAACAATACTAAGAGTGGTCAAGATGAAAATAGTGACGGCCTTTCTAGGTTCTCAAAAGGAAAACTTGGTAGTCAAAAGGGAAGATAAATGTTTGATCAATTCATGAGGACTCATGATACAGTTGCTCATGTTAAATCTGAGTTAGACACTTATTTAGACGATGGTATTTATATTTGCCAAGAAGATCCTGAGTTGTTTGATGCATTAGTATGGTGGAGAGCAAATGAACTTAAGTATAAAATTTTATCCAATATGGCATGTGATATATTAACAATTCCTATTAGCACAGTGGCTTCTGAGGCAGCTTTTAGTACCGGTGGCAGAGTAATAGATTCATATCGTTCATCATTGGGAATAAATACCGTTGAAATGTTACTTTGTGGAAACGATTGGTATCGAACTTTTTATGGAATTCATAAGAAGACAAGAGTAAGTTTTATAATTTAAATGTTTTAGATTATATCATTTATTCATTTTACTTAATTTTTATTGTCTTATAACATGATTTTGTTGCTTTTATTTCATTCAAAAGGAGGAGGTCAAAACTATCTTGCTACCTTAGAGGTTTTTACAAGTTGGATTTTGAAATTTCAAGGTTAGTTACTATAATCACTAGTCACCAAGCTAGCTTTGTCAAGTTGCTTGCATTTATCATTTAGGACTAATATCACAGCGGTGACTATCCATGTATTAATTTTCATCTTCCTCTCATATCATGCATCCATTAGCATTTTCAAGTATCATCTCATGCATCCATCAGCATTCACATATATTATTACTACAATAAGTATCATTTCAATATATATTGATAAAAGTTTCTTCTTCTTCATATGATTATGTTAGGTTGCTTGCTTGCTAAACAAATGTAGATCTTTTTTAGATTACACCAGAAACTTATCTCTGTTTGCACTTAGGAAATTATTCAAATGTAAGGAGCATTCATATTGCCATTACAAGTAATTTTATGTTTTATGTTTCAAGTTCCAGGTTCACAAGAGCATTCATATTGCACTTGTCTTTGTTTCACAAGAGCATCCCAAACTGAATTTAATTATTAATATTGTTTCCATATGATTTTATGTTTTGACAACCCAACTGGACCTAAGGTTCTTTAGCACACCCTTTTCTCTCTCAATGAATCAAGAGTTTCTCATGTATCTGCAGCTCTTGTGCTGGAAGTTTGCTTATGTCCAACATTCCATATATTAGACTAAGCTAAGTTGTTTTATTCATGAATCATGATTCATTTTTATAGTTTCATTTAACACCCTAAATGTTGCTTTATGTGTATCTCTCCTAGCTGATTCAATTTGTACCATAACTTATAACTTGATTTAACTAATTTTTAATTTTGTTGATTGCTAGGTGAATGATGTTAATCATGCATGGATTGATGAAGGAGAAATGGAGAAAGTCAATTTTTTATATGTACAGTTGGACTTGTAATTTTAATATTGTCGAATTAAAATGTAGTTGATATTTAGATTCCTATTTAGAACCTTGCTTGTCATTATGATATATTGGTAATTTGGTATCATGTTTTGGTTAATGACTTACTATGTTTTTTTGTTTATATTCGTTTGTTGTTCGTTTAATGTTTGTTTGTTTGTTGTTCATGTATATATGGCTCCTTTACATGTTTGATTAATGCTCGTTTATGTATTCGTTTATAACTCGTTTGTTCGTTTATTTGTTCGGTTAGGTGCTCGTTTATGTGTTCATTTAAGGCTCGTTTATGTGTTCGTTTAAGGCTCGTTTATTTGTTCGTTTAATTGCTCGTTTATATATTCGTTTAGGTACTCGTTTATCTGTTCGTTTAATTTTAACGAACCGAGTTCGAGTCGAGCTCGAACAATTTTAAATCAAACGAACCGAGTTCGAACATAAGTTAAAATACTCGAATCGAGTTCGAGCCGAGTTCGAACAAGGTTTGAAATAAACGAGCCGAGTTCGAACGAGCTAGTACTCGGCTCGGCTCGGCTCGTTTACAGCCCTAATCATTCCTAATTCCTTGCCATATGATTTCGAGAGTGTACGTACCAAAGTCTTGACAACATTTAGGGCCCGTTTGGTTCGCAAATTGCTCGTCACAGGACACCAGACAGGGACAAGGACAGGACATCAGGTGTCCTAGAACAGTAGCTATACCGTGTTTGTTTCGTCAAGAACAGGACACGATATTCCGTCCTATCCTGCGTTTGTTTCGCTATAACAAAGTACTGTACATGATAAAATGACTAAAATACCCTTGTAAATTAGTCTTAAAACTGATTAATACGTAAAAAAATCTTAATATATAGTATCAAATATTTTTCAACTAATATATAGTTTAACTAATAAGTTTTCAACTAACCTAAAAGTATAATAATAGGATAATACCGAAAAATATAAAAATCATACCAAACGATCTCCAATCTGAAATCTGACACCACCATCGCGTTCAGCACGTGAAAATTTACAACTTTGGTATTCACCTCGACTCGATCCGACGACTCTACGATCAACTACAAAAACACCCCAATAATTCATAAATAAATCCAATTTCATATGATACAACTCTCTCTTTAATTACCCAATTTATTAAATAAATACACTCTCCCTCACTCGTCTCCCTCTCCACCCAACGCCCGCCCCACGCTCGCCCGAGCTCCGCCTTCCTCTGGTCCGCTCGGACCCACGCCGGCCGGTCCTCCCGGCCGCCGGCGATCACCCTCGGCGACACGATCCGACTCATCGCCAGCCCCTTCTGCGTCCGATCCCGCCGCCTCCTCCCGTCCGAGCGCCGCCTTCCTCTGCTTCGCTCGGACCCACGTCAGCCGGTCCTCCCGGCCGCCGGCGATCATCCCGGCGACACATCCGCCCTCTCCCCGACCTCCGCGACCAGTCCGACGATGGTGGCCTGGCTCCGTCGAAGGAAGGGATAATTTTGACAATTGCAGCCCTTGTCCTCCGCCCGATTGGAAATCCTGTCCCGGACAAGAAGTCCTTGTCCCGAAGCTTCTTTTGCAAACCAAATGGGGGATATGGGCGGATGTCCAATTCAGTCCCCCGTTTTTTAGCAAACCAAACGGGTCCTTAAAGACATATAAAATATACATGGTTCAATTAATTAACTTTTTCAAAATCAATGTGAAAAAGGATTATGGTAATTGTATCAACGTTATTTTATAACTCTTGGCACTCACAATCATTAATTTTCCTTTAAACAAATTATATGAATATTTTTTCCAACAAAAAATATATTATAATTGTGAATAAAGTATTTTAAACGATATAAAAATGATTACGATAATTGTTTTAATGTTACTCACTGAATAGTCGATTGTATAAATTCCCATTACTCATGTACTCGTATACGAGGAAATTGTTCCCTTTGTTCTTTTTGTCCTTGGTGCAGTAGCCCAGAAGCTTTATCAAATTGGGATGCGATAAACGCCTTAGAAATTTCATCTCTGTCTGCAAATAATAAAGCAAAGACAATGACACATCCTTGCAAATCACATACATGACCAAGAAACTACTGTAATCCCATAGAAATTGATTGACATTCAGTCTAAAAATTCAATCCCTATTCAAACTGTTTTTTTAAAAATATTTTTACTAGTAAATCAACCAAACTAGTTTTTTTTAAAATGAATAAAATTAGAGGTATGTATATATCGGCTCACCTCAAACTCGTCGGAACTACGTGGACGGAAACCACTTTGTCTCTTAATAGCAACGACTGTCCTAAGCCCAACACTTGATTCCTTTTCTAGAAAACCATGTCCACTCTTATTGACAACCCAACCCATATACACGGTTCCAAATACTCCACGGCCAATAATGTTCTCATGCTTGAAGCCCATTGTGGCATTCTCCAATTCCTTGAACTTGAATTCACGAAGGAATCTAAATCCGTCCTCATTGCCTGTTGCAATTGTCGTGTTACACCCTGCACATGAGGTCAAGGTAATTATTAGTTGAACAGCGGGGAATAGTAGTCATTTGATTTTCAACCAATTTAGTTCCTGAATTATATGGGTTTTAATTATGAATTTTAAAATAGACAGCAAAGAAGGTTAAAGTCCCACGTTCGGTTGAAATTATAGTATAGAATTTAAATAATTATTAAATAGATTGAGCAATCCTCCCTCCTAATTAAGCTAGCTAGTTTTTGTAGTAGAGTTAAGTCCAATTGCTGATTTTCTAATATGGTTTCAGAACCAGACCTATCATTGATATTAGGCCACTAACAGAACTTCATGCTCCATATATAGATTCTGGGCGTGAGGGGGTGCATTAAAATCTCACATTGGTTGAGGTTGTTAGGGCTGTCCAAAATTCGGATAACACCGAACCAAACCGAACCAAAAAATTGAACCGAATTATTCGGTTCGGTTCGATTTGAACAGTATCAAGTTCGATTCTTGAACCGAACCAAACCCGAATACTATGTTCGGTTCGGATCTGGTTTCTGAATTTTGGGAACCGACCCGAACCAAAAACCGAACTAATTTTAAATAATGAATGTTTTAATTTATTGCAAAGAATTCCTTGGCCTAATGGATAAGGTGTTGGTTTAGGAGATCAAAGGTTTTGGATTTGATCCTCAATTGAGTCAAATTATATATTTTTTATTTTATTTTATAGATTTTCAAGGAATCAAATTGCACATCAATTCTTAATTAATTTCAGTAGTAAATGTATTTTTTTAAAGATAAGAAAAAAGAATTCCAACTTCATGTGACAAAAATAGAAAAATGAAAAAAATAAGCATGTCAATAAGAAAAATGGAAAAAAATAAATAAATCAAAATTTCGGTTCTTTTGGGTTGGAAACCGAACCGAATAATTTCAGTTCAGGTTAAATTGGTTTAGGAACAATTAGGTTCGGGTTCGGGTTGGAATTTCAGTAGGAAATTTTTTTTGATTTAGTTTAGTTCGGTTCGGTTTGAAAAGAATGGACAGCCCTGGAGGTTGTGATCTAAATAACATTTAAATAGATTGAGCAATCCAACCTCTATGAGTTAACTTTTGGGGTGGAGTTAGGTTCAAGGTTGATTTTCTAACAAAGGAAGGATACCGAGGGAAGAAAACAAAGAATAAACCAACATAATATTTGTTTTTTATCAATAGCTAGAATATTTTGATCCTAGAGGGAAACATAGTGTTGTTCGACATGCGCGGCCTTAGCGGCAAGTTAATTGGATGGTCTCAGAGGTGTAATTTTCCATTGCATTTAAGTTCGGAGGATGCTCGGTAAGGGTTAGTTAGTTAGGTGGTCGTGTTGTGGATTTGGATCATGTGATGTGGTTTGAGTGGAACAAGAGGATTTACCGCAACAAACAAATGCTCACTACAACAAAAACTATTAAAAACGGCGGAATATTACTCGCGCCTGTGCCGGGCATCGAGTCAAAACGAGCGTCGGCTTCCCAACTTTTTCAAAAAAAAAACTATTTTTTTTATTGTGTAATTAATTAATTTTTATTTATTTTATAATGTCAAATTTATATTCCCGCATTGATAAAAATAAATTTTTGAAGTATTCTTAATTACTATAAATACTATATTTTTAGTCCCGCGTCATTTATTATTTTCTATTCCTTTTAAACATTATAAATATATTGGTACACTTAAGAAATTTTATCAACTAATAAAATATCAATAATAATCTTAAACATTATATACTAATATAATAAATTATTATTATTTATTATTATTATTTATTATTATTATTTATTATTATTATATAGAATTAAAAATAATATATTATATATTTTATAAATTAATAATATAAACAAAATTATTATAAATTATTAAAAAATATTTGAATACCAACACCTACATGGCGTCGGTATTCAAATAGTAGTAGAAAACTGATGCCTTATAGAGTCGATTCCTTAATTTCTTCATCCTTCATTATCGACCCTTAAACTAATCCTTTTTTGTGCGCTTGAATTCATATTTAGGTTTTAAAAAAGTTGGTTTCTCGATAAAAATGGATTAATATTTTATTCTTTTGTTGTAGTGGTGGCAGGAAGAGTTGGAAAACTTAAAGGTATTCTGGATGATGAAATGTTTGAATTGTGCTTAAGGATCAAGGTTTTCTACTTGTAGAGAAACATATAGGTAGGGGAGGGAGGGAAAGGATAGTTTTTGTATATGCTTCATGTATGGTAAAGTCCTTGTTTCTTTTTTGCTGGTTTCAACTGTATATATATATATATATATATATGTATTTGGTCTTGCTTTTTCTGGCTAATGAAAAGAGCTGGGAATTATTAATATATTTGGTTTTACTTTTAAAAAAACTGAAATCAAAATCAAGATAAAAGTAATTTATTAATATACTATTATGACAAGGCGCACCTGAACTAAACGCAGCATCGTGCATCTTCTTGTTTGCTTCATTCCAGGTATATTCATGTTGGTTTCGAATTGTTCTTTCCTGAGCAACCAGTGCAAGCAAGTCAAATGAAAAACTAACATGGAAATTAACAATGGAGGAGCTAGCAAGAATTCATTTAGAGTTGCATGTGAATCATACCAAGAATAGCTGGGTTTCGTTTTGTTGCATGATTGGAATAAGGCGCAAGTAATCAACTATGTTACTGTGTGCTCCTTTGATTCGGTGCTGGATACGCCCACCTCTGATCAAAAGGTAAAGAAAATTGCGTCTCTGGCAGCCGTCGATCACTTCGTAGGCCCGCAGCAAGAGATCCTCGAGCTTTCTCAACGTCACTGTGGATGCGTCACTCAGTGGCTTGCCCTCGAGTGGCTCCAAATTTTTGCGGACATACCACAAAAATTCAACCAACTCCAGGCAATCCTTCTTCAGCGCTCGTGCTGTCTCAGCAGCGTTTATTATCTTGTTGATGAGGCTGATGACTTCGGCAACATCTCCGACTGTCGCCATCGCCCCCAAATATGCCAAACCTCAGATCCCTGAAATGGAAAAAACCTGGAGAGCTTGATTGCAGCGCTCCTACTGGTTCTTATTGCAGAGCTTGATTCGGAATTAAGAACCTGAAGAGTTTCCTCCCGGTATAAAGAGCATGGTGAGAGTTAGGTGGGAAGAAGAAGAAGAAGAAGAAGAAGAAGAGGAGGAGGAGGAGGAGAGCACCTTCGTTTAGTTGAAATTTCCAGTAGGACTAGATAAACCGTGTGTGGTCGGCATTGTCAATACACAAAGAACACCTTCGTTGAAATTTCTAGTAGGACCGATGGGCTCGGCATTCACTACTTAGTCTACTTAGAATTTATTAAGAAACTGACTACTATTATTGAAGATATTGACTTCTTCTTTTTTCGGTCTAAACCAATATTTAGAGGCTTTACAAAAGCGTCAATTCATGAGCAAGTAATTGATTTTTTTTTAAAACGATGAACAGCGCCTAGAAATAGGCGTTGATTAGAAAGTGGCCGACTAAGCAAATAATTGATGGAGAAGTAATTTTGAAAACCAGCGCTTAGAAATAGGGGCGTCGGTTTCTCCCTTAACTGTTAAGGGTTTCAAATTTTATGATATGCACAAAAGTTGATTAGAAAAAGATTCTTTGATTTGAATTAATCAATTCAAAACTAATTGAAGAAACAACTTAATCTTCATGTTATATATAAAGTTTTGATTACAGTTGAAAAAACAGAATTGATGTGGATTTATCTAAGACAAGAACACAAAAAAATTTCAGAAACCGAGCGCCACTTCTAGCGCCGGTTTTTCGGAATCTGGCGCTAGTTGTTAGCTGGAGCTTGAAATTGGCAAACCGGCGCCAATTATGGCGTCAATTTTCCTAGAACTGGCGCCTTACGTGCCTGCCAACGTAAGGCACCAGATTTTGGCAAAAAAATTATCGATGTCTGACACAACACAGGCGCCAATAATATTTTGTCAAAATTTGACTACTTTTTTGTTTTGATTGTCAAGTTACTAAGTTTTGAACTAAAGTAAAACTCATACTCAGGAGTGACCTAAATGGAGAATAGAAACTGAGTGGGATCAAATTTTGCTATAAAACTACATATATATCATGAAGATGGGGGAAAATGCAGTTCAAAATTAAAATTTGAGACTCGTTAATGAGGTATCCACAAATTTAGATTCCAACATTCCAGCTAATTCCTCAAGGATATTTAGTAGATGAAGCAGTTAGTGCCTCTTTCTTGGATTGGATGGCAGTCTGCAGAAGATATACCAATGGAATAATAAGAAAATATGCGTTTTAGGTCGGCAAAACAAAACAGTATTTTAGAATGATAGTTTTAGAGGGAGGTTGTGATATATAAAATGTCTTCAGTCCCATGCCCATCATCTTACTTTCTAGCATGCCTCTGTTTGATCTCGCAGTGAAAGCTGAAGGACCCATCTTGAGTGGAAGGAAAATGGGATGAAAATAGAGTTGAAGATGATTTATACTTCTTTTGCATGACGCGTGATCATATTTTCTACACGGGAACTATACTAGTATGGTTCGTTTGCTTTAGTGGATAGAATTGGATAACATATGAGGATATGATATCAAATGAGGGAGTATTGGATAAATTTTTTTTTAATCCGGTATGCATCGGATATAATATCAAATTTATATTCTTCTAATCCATGCACTAAACAAACAAATGATATAAATCTATCTCTAATCCTATCCATCTCTAGCCTATGAAGCAAACATGCCCTTAGAGGTTGGACCAAGATGCAGCCGCGCTGTAACGTCTCCAACGTATCTATCAATTACCAAACCTGGGACTTGGCTCGACTCATAGCATCAAGCGTAAGCATCAGTTTTATAGGTTAATCATGTTCTTGAGATGAAAATTTGGGCTCGAACATAATTTAAGGTGCTTTGAAGGGACGAGACGTTCAAAGGTAGAGCTAGCTTTCGAAGCGGCTTCGGCCTAGAATTGTTCCCTACGTATCATGTAACTAATTGTTTGACGCTCTATAATGTGTCTTTTTCTCCTTTGGTTTTTGTATCTTACGGTATTGTATTTCTGTTTCATCTGTACTTTCTTTTCTAAATATTTGTATTTTTCATTCCTCTTGATAAATATAAATTTCTCATTTTTCAAAAAGAAAGTGAACTAGCTAAAACCAAATTCACACATCCAGAAGATAATGCAGCCACCTCTGGAAGTCTTATGCAAATTTTGCATCTGTGCAGTATGTGACAACCATATACTAAAATACAAAATCTGGTATACAAAGCATTAAAATGATTATTCATGTAACAGCAAGTCAAAAGTCCGTTGATGCACATCGTATATTCGTACTCCTACTTGAAACTGTTATAAACCATGTTTACATGATCCCAATTGCCTTTTGTGTCAACTGCATTATGAATCTCATGACCATTTGTTTACCTACTCCACTTTCTCTCGCGAGGGTTGGCGACTGTTCCTTTCCATTTTGCAACAAAGATGGTTCCCACTTCGATCATCGCCTTGGAACGCGCCGAAGGTTGTGTGGAGGACATCGAGCCTTACTCGCTACCGTCTTCATTTGACGTGGTGTTGGTTTATCTGGTTTGAGCGCAACTTACGTTGTTTTCAGTAATCTAGTAATCCGATCTTTGGTGTCGCCCTAAAAGCTGCTGCTTTCTTCATACTCAACTTGTAATCTTAATCCTCTTCCACCATGATCGATGTATGAGGGTTGTATTCTGATTTTTATTCTCCTTCCTTCCCCACTTGTATTCCCTTGATATCTCTTGAAATGAATGCAAGGTCATTTTCCTCAAAAAAAAACCATGTTTACATGATTGTATACGAGACAAACCGTTCAGGTACATATACACATAAATGTAGCAAACTTGGGTGGCATATGTACGTATGTTTTATAATGAGGTAAATATTACGTATATTACTTTATGAAAATCAATTTTCTATCTTTGGATGATACAATTGATCAAAGGGATAATTTTTTGACAAAATAAAATATGTATCCGACCCTTCAAATTTACCTCTCTAAACTTTGATTTAACATTTATACCTTTATAAATATTGAAAATTTGCATATACATCAATAGAGTTAGCTTAAATATCATGCAACTGAACAGTGTGACTATTCGATAAATGAAGTGCGGATCCGCAACTTAAATGGAGAATTCCAGAGTTAGAACATCACATTTAATTATTATGTTGAAGAGAGCCTAATTAACTTGGCAAATGACTAGAGAGGTGCAACACTATCACGGGGAGGACCGGCTTTTGTGGAGATGGACGAAGGATGGTTGTTTCGCTGCTCGCAGTTTTTATGATCTTCTAAGATTCCATGGAACGGTAGATTGATACTACAAATACCTTAGGCAAAAAATTCCATATTCATATGGATTTGGATCAGGAGAAGACTTATCATGCGCAATCGATTATTGAGATGGGGATTACCGGTAAATGTTGCATGTACCCTATATGATACGAAATTTGGATCTCATCAGCATCTCTTTCAGCAGGAATGTTGTTTTACGCACATGAAGGGTGGTAAAAGTTACTCTCTATTCTCTGTCACTCCTTTCCAATTGCTGCACAAAGCTACCTTGTGGAAGATGAGATCATTGCTTGGTTCGTTTGGGATGAAAGGAAGCAACGAACTTTCCAAAATGCGCAGTCCTACAATGCTATATCAATCTCGGCCGCAAACTACTTTACTTCTATTTCTAACTATATCACCATCAGATAGGATGTTGAAGCTAGTAGTTTTTCTGTTTCCTGTAGTTTTCATTTTGTTTTTCTTCTGTTTCGTGCTACCTCTACACCAGTATTCCTTCATAACTCTTAATACTATGCAGGTTTATTTGATTATAAAAAAAACAATTATTAGTATTATACATTGCAAGGACATGGAGCTGAGGATCTTGCCTTCAGCTTCATAGGCATAGACTTGTAATGGAATAAATCTCCCCATTTTGATGTGCCCAATCACTATCTAAACTGCAAGATATTAGCTTGTAATTATCTGATATTAGTATTAACAGAAATGTGCATTGATATCAGATGTGAACTGTTCTTTTCAAAAAATGAAGGAACTACCCCTAGTTGAGCCCTCCTCCAAGACTTAGCCAGAGTCGCATAGAAAAAACTCTCACTGGGAATGCGTCCATCATAAGCGCTAGGAAGACCGATGGGAGCATGGTCACCTCAACTTAGAGAAGGATAACTCTGCATCTGCATCAAAGGGAGCAGACTCATATACTGTTGTCCTAGAAACTGAGAAGTGGATATCTTGCAAGAAAGGACAAGGATCAGAAACTTCTTCGAGAACCAATTTAGCTGGAGACGTGCCCGTAGTTTGAATATGCTCAAGGGTCTCTAAAGCTTCTTGCATTGATGGACGGCTAGTAGGATCTTGAGCAACACAACTTCGAGCAAGCTGGGCTACAAGACGAGCACCTTTCAATGGATACTGTCCACGGAGTGCTGGGTCCATCAGAATAGTCAGCTTTTGATAGTCTGAGATACAGGAACTGACAAAATCTTCATAATAGAGTACAACTTCTGAGGTTTGGATTGTTTTGCTTATAACTTCTGAGCTTTGTTGACTTGTTTCCCTCTCGTCTTCTGAGCTCTTTCTAATTCTTAGGATTTCATTTGCCTCCTTGCCGGAGAGAATCTCCAACAACAAAACTCCAAATCCATACACATCAATTTTCTCATTCAAATGGCCTGAGAAAAAGATTATAGAAGGTGCTGAATATATCATAACTCCATTCAAATTTATGTTCCACATGAATGGATAAAGAACTCTTGAATATGGTTACTGCCAAAATATTAGCTATCAAAACGTCGAGTGTAGAATAATTAACAATATTGCCTTTTTAAATTTATCCTCTATGTGGAATTACCATAAATAAGCACAGAGAATAGCACAACGGAACATTGAAAGTGATGATGGTAATATTCATTACCTTTAGCAACAAATTGAGGAGCTAGATACTCCAAGGTGCCACATACATCCTTCGGGAAGTAGAACTCCCTTCCAGTCAGGCCATTCATTGCATGTTTGAAGTTTGAAATCTTTGGATTGAAGTTCTATAAAAGGTATTAAGTTAAAAACTACTTGTAATATTTAAAAAGAAAGGTTAGATTCTGGCTAGGAGTACAAAAGTGTACATACTGAGTCAAGAAGGATGTTGGTCGCATTTATATCCCGATGAATGATATTGCATGTGTGCAAAAATGCAAGACCTTTTGCAACACCAGTTGCTATCTTTATCCTTAGCTCCCATGAAAGTGGCTGAAAACCAGCTCCTGTCCGTAATTATTATTGTCATTGAAACTGGTGGAAACTATGAGATACATATTTATAAATGCTACTTTATATCAAAGGTATAAGCAAGTATCAAATATATATGAAGTCATCAAGCATATTTAACCAAGCATCATATTTATGCTTCAAACAAATTCACTTGAGTGAATATTCGTGAATGCTATTCTGTGGAAAGGTTGTACTGTATACATTGACTATTTTAGGGAAATATACCTTTTCTGATCATTCTCATCATTTTATATATTTAATAATTATTACACTTTTCTTTGAAGAATATTATTTTTTAGAAAAAAAATCAGAACGAGTGTAAACTGTTAAGAAATTAGTAGGCCTAACTCACCCCAAAAGTTATCTCATGAGGAGAGGATTGCCCAAACTATTTAAAGGCTACCTCACCATATTTTTAACCAATGTGGGACTTTAACACATCCCTCTCACGCCCAGGAGCGTGAAGCTTTGCAGGACTGGACATTTGCGGGTGGCACAATATCAACGACAGGTTTGGCTCTGTTACCATGTTAAGAAATTACTTAACATAAACCAAATTACAGTTTGAATTGAAACATAGATACCAGTGCATTGAGTTACAGAAATAGACTTGAGTTTAGGCCATCAAATCATATTTAAATTCTTCTATATTTAGTTGTTTATAATATGCTTGAATGGCCATCATTATCATCATAATGAATTCTGTATATCACTTCATTTGCCTTCAAATTCAGCTAAGTTGCTTGCAAATTTGCAATTACAAATAATTAATCATTCATTTTGTTTTTATGCTCATTATTCAACTAGCACAAATAATAAAAGCAAAAAAAAAAATGACTACACATATAGGAAGACTATATGGAGGTGTATTGTCATTATGTAGATCTTCTTTTGTTAACTTGATCTTCTTTGTAGATTTATTGTAGGTTGAAAGAAATCTTCACCAGTACACTCTTGAAGAGATTGTTAGGGTCCTTGGTCCAGGCTCGGTGTGAGGACAATTTTTAATGGTACGTAGTGAACGGGATAGAAGCTTGTGGAGCTCAAGAGTCAAGCACGTTTTTTCGACGACCTATGTTGAAGGTTGCAATGGAGAAGCGAGATGCCACATAACATAGAACAGGGAGAGGAATTGAGAGAGCGATTGGAGAGAAAAGAGAGAAGAGAGGGAAAGAGAGTTGGAAGGGAGATTTGAGATGAAACTTTGGTGATTTGTGTTCTTTATTGTAATATCAGCCCTTGTGATACACTTTATTAAATCCTAATTGCTAAATAAACACCCTTAGGTTGCGTTTAGTGCATTGCCAATTAAAATTACGAGACATCCAGATTACCACTTAGATAGATTGTTACCTTTTAAATTACCGGTAATGTTCCAATGCAGTGTTTGGTATGCACGGGTAATCTTGCTGGTAATCCACATTATGCTATTTGGTATAATAACAAAATTATTAGGTAATATGTGCCTTTTACTAAAATACCCTCAAATAAATTTAAATAATTATAATCACATAACGATGCGATACCCATGGTGCTCCAACTAAGTTCAGAAAAGTCACAACAGAGAAAAAGTCTAACTTCCCTAACTGAGTTCAGTAAATCATCTTGACTGAGCAAAGTCGGAATAGCAAAGTATTCTCATTCTCATGGTTAAAAAAGATAGAGATGGAAAATAAAAATTTTACCTTGACTAGAGAGAGTGTCGTCGGAGTCAGAGTAGATGACGTTGTCGAAGTGGAGCAAATGGCATGGAATGAATGAGAGAGGGAGAGGGGGTGACAGAATTAGCAAAACGATCAACAAAGGGTAGGGTTTGGTGAGGGTATTTTTGTTAGAATAGAAAACTGAGAATTACCACTTTGGTGGTAATATAGATTACCATGATAATCCGTAATATGACCCAACCAAACATATGTTGTGAGCCCAAGAAACTTAAGATAATATTACTGGTAATTCAATAAATTGTCAGCTACCAAACACAAGGTAGAATCAATTCCCAGAATTAGATGATTTATTATAGCATATTTATTTTCCATAATAAACACACTTAATTGCAAAATCAATATCCACTATATCTATTTGTCAAAACAAATACCCTTAATTGCACAATCAATTGCCACAGTCATAACATATTTATTTGCCAAAACAAACACCCTTAATTGAAGAATTAATTTCCACAGTTATAGGACTTATTATATCATCTTGCAAACAAAGTAAGCTTTTTTCCACAACCCATCCCATGTGATAAAGGGCTATTCATCCTTAAAAAATTTAGTACAGGAAAAAACTTAGGGTTATCTGGCATAATGTTTAAAAATTAACAAATAGATCCTAATGTTAATTAGTTGCAATGGATAAAGGTAACACTTATTTCCTTACTTATCCCCTACTTGTATTTTTCACTCCTCTTGATAAATACAAGTATTCTTTTTCAAAAAAAAATAATAACACTTATTTAGTAACTATGATTTTTTTGTGAATCCTTTTATGCTCATAAGTTCTTTGCTTTTTTGTCTCACTAGTTCTTTATGTATTTCATGCTCTGCATATTGAACTAATTAAACTTTTATGTAAATGTAAACATGAATCTTCGTCTTCAAATTTTCATCATGATTTGTGATAAAGAATCAATTTTCAGATTTTTTTTGTTCAACAGTATTGCTTATAGTTAACCTGACGAGATTGCAACAAAATATTAAGTTTAACAGGAGAAATAGAAGTCACATGAATAAAAATGCCTACATTCCTAAAACTAGCATGTCCTTGAACTTAAGGTTACACTACATTTATTATCTTTTATAGCTACTTTGGTTCAATGAACCTAAGAATGAATCACTACTTGATCACAAAGATCTGTCAAGGAAAGGTAAACATTGAGCTTAATCTCATTCTTTTCTGTATAAATAAGATTGTAGTAGTTATTTAGAGATAAATGCACAAAGCATGAACTGAGTAACAAAAGTTTATTGTCATGCATCTCACGTCCTCATGAAGCTTTCTAGATCTGTAGATTAAAAGCATGTTCTGTTTAAATTCTGGGTCAAATGACTTATCAAGGAGGATCATGACAATATACTCACTCTGAAATAGATGTAATCCTAAGAATGCCTTTGCCACGTACTCATAAACAAGGATATTTTTCTTCCCCCTGCAATAACCCAACAGTTTAACAACATTGGGATGTGATATACTCCCTAAGAAATTCATCTCAGCCTGCAAAAGAAATAAGAAATGAGATAAAGCATTAGCTTATAAACTTTTAGGGAGTGGAAGTTCACACCACAAATAACACCAACTCAAACAAATTTCTTAATACTTCTTAAAAAAAGACGAACTATTACAAACATCTCTTGTGGTCTATTTTTCCAGAGTTTTAAGACCAGGAAAGGAAATATGACTCACCTCGGATGATTAACTTGAATAAGAATTAACATTCTGAAATATTTAATAGAAAAGAAAGATGGAAAAAATGATCTAAGAGATTTACTGTAGGAAGGGGGAGTGTGATTTTGTGAAGATGGAACCCTACACATTATACAAGAGAAGGGGTATAATAGACTCGAGGAACAATATAACAAAACTAACCTATACTAAATATCAATACTCTCAACAGATTTGATATTTTATCATTTGGGCATGGGGACTCATTGAGATCATGTACAATAAAATGAACCAAAGTTTGATTTTTCTCATCTCTTTACCAATTTTTGATGTTTCCCAGCTTTGTTTCATTTATCTTACTCAACCACACCCTTTTTTATGAAACTTTCTCTAGCACTCCTCGTCAACACCCACACACACTTGTAGTGTTTCACTACTCTTGAAATGAATACAAGCTACAAGTTTTCTAGTGTTACACTTGTAGCCTGGGTTCCCTTCGCTCACTCTTATCCCTCCTATTGGTAGAGTAAATCTCCAGGTTTACTCTGTTAACCCGAAGAAAAGAGACTATAGAGTGAATGTAGATAAATGCTTTATACTTAAGAGCCTTGTTTCAGATAGTGTACTGCACCACCTGCCCAATACGGCCGGTATTTACCGGTTTTTGAAAAAACCGGTATACGAGATACCCGGTATTAGGCAATACCGGGTATCTCGGTAAATACCGCCCGGTATAGCCCGGTATGACCCAACGGGTTAAAAAGAGTCGTTGGGTACTGTAGCAAATGGTCTCAAATAGCTATATGGGGCCGTGTTTGGCTTGTTTTAGGGGCTATATAAAGCCCCCAAAACATATCTTTTACCCCCACTCACCCCTCTACTCATCTAAACTCTCTAAACTCTCAATCTCTCTCAATCTTTCTCAAACTCTCTCTTTCTAATCTCTACTTTCTTCATCTCCACCCCGAAACTCTGCTAAAATGGCGCCGAAATCTCAAGCTGACCCCGCATGGCAGCACGGTGTTCAGTTGGAGAAGGCTAACCACTAGCAATGCATCAACTCTAATATGATTTGTCGTAGTGGAGGCGTCACTCGATTGAAGGCACACTTGGTCGAAACATCCGGCGACGTCATCAAATGCCCCAAAGCACCGCCGGAAGTCCGACAGATGTTCAAAGATATGCTCACCAACAAGAAGGAGCAGCGTCTTAAGAATGCAGCTCAACAAGCCGAGTTCAACCGACGAGCTACCCAAGAAGTCGGTGGTGGCCATTACGAGGCTCGGGGTGGCGGTGACGACGAGGATCCGGAACTTGAAGCCGGCATCCGAATGGTTCCACCTCAGCCGGATTCCCGCAAATGCAACCAACAATCGATACTATCGAACCATGGTGTCTACCATCCAAAAGGTAAGCCCAGGTATTACCTCTCCAACTCCCTATGAAATTTCAGGTCCTTATCTTGAAGCGAAGATCGATGAAATAAAGCAATGGATCGACGGAATCAAGCAGCAATGGAGGAGTACGGATGCAGTTTGATGTGCGATAGCTGGACTGGGCCAACCCGAATGAGCATCATCAACTTCCTCATCTAGTGCAAGAGGAGGGTTGTTTATCACAAGTCGATGAACTCGTCCGATGAAATCAATGACGCTTACTACATCTCGAAGCTGATGACGGAGGTGATCGAGGAGATTGGACCGCAGAACGTTGTTCAAATTATAACCGACAACGGAGCCAATTTCAAAAGGGCAGGTGAGATAATTGAACAGGATTATCCTCACATATGTTGGACTCCATGTGTAGCCCATTGTGTAGACCTAATGGTGAAAGATATCGGTGATATACCGATGGTGAAGTCGACGGTAAAGAAGGCGCAACAAATTACCCACTTCATCTACAACCACATATGGGTACATGCCCTAATGATAAATTTACAAAAGATAATTTATTAATTTTTAAATAATTTATAATATTTATTTATTAATTAGTTTATCATAAATAATTACTAATGATAATTTCATATTTTAGGTGAAATTCTTCGATCGTGAGTGACTCGTTTTGCAACCAACTTCATCGCATTAAGGTCGCTCCAACAAAAAAAGACGGCCCTTAGAATCATGTTTACAAGTGAGGAATTGACTTCATCAAGATATGCCGGAAAAATCGATGGAAAACAAATAGAGTAGTACATCCTCAACACGCGCTTTTGGGATTGCATCGCAGAAATAATCGTCGCCGTAGAACCTTTGTACAAGGTTCTACGACATGTGGATATGGAAAAGATGCCTCAAATGAGTCATCTCTACCACTACATTCATCAAGCACAAGAAGAAATCAAGAGGATTATGATTTCTCCTGCCAAGTATGAGCACTTTTTTCGAAATTATCTCCCGGAGATGGGATAATCAAATGGGCCGTGACATACACATCGCATGTATTTTTTATTTAATATTCGGAAATTATTTAAATTTAATTCATTATGCTTAATTTTTTATAGGGTATTATTTAAATCCCACATACCAATACAAATATGATCTTGGAACGGTCAATAGTTTGTTATATCCCCTCCGCAAGGTCATACAACGAATATTGGGATCCAATCGAGAAGTGGCATAAGCTCTCAATGAATCAAAATGGTTTCAAGATGCAACTGGCAATTTCGGAGATTCATTTGCAATCTCCATCTGAGATACTATGGATCCAGGTAGATAGAATTTTTTTGCCAATTTAATTATCAAAGATAAAATCTTGTTACTAATATTAATTTTAAATTTGTTGGTCGAATGGTGGTTGCAATTTGGAACTGAAACTCCAACTCTTCGAAAGATTGCAACATGCATCCTCTCGCAAACCACATCATCAAGTGGATGCGAGAGGAATTGGTCGACCTTCGCCTTGATTCATACGAAGCTGCGCAACCGTCTTTCGTACGCCCGATTATAGAAGCTCGTATATATTCATTACAACATGCGACTTCGAATGCGGGCGTTATAGAACGAAGATAGAGATATTCCACGTATAGATCCGTTCGATGTCGAGTTCGTCCAAGGTGATGTGGACCCAATAATTGATTGGAGTGCAATGGAGACTAACCCACCTCTTCTTGATGAATCAGGCGAACCGCCTCGGCCTTCACCAATTATATATGATGTTGTTGAGTCTGAGAGCCAACCTGAAGACACAGACAATCAAGCTCTTGAGAGGGACATGACTTTTGCTCCCTTGGACTCTCAACGAGTTTGACAAGTAAGACGACGATCCACGTCCGACTCTCCATCTTCACAATCAAAGGGAAAGAAAAAGATAACACCTTCACCTTCAAAGGCAAAAGGCAAAGGCAAAGACAAACGACCAATTGATCATTTGGACGCGATTGCATAAGCGGAAGAGGACGAAGAAGACGAGTCATCCGTTCATAACAGTAGCAACACAGAAGATGGAGGAGATGATGATGATGATGATGGAGCTGGGGGAGAAGACACTGTCGTGCCATCAACACCGACACCTACTGATCTATGGACGAATGAGCAATACTTCGACCATTGCACCCAAGTTCAAGATCACGGTGCCAGAACCGGAGGAACAACTCGGGTGTACGAGAAGAAAGGCCGGCGTCGAAGAGGTGGACCGACAGCTTTGCAAGATTACCACCACGATATGATGAGTAGCTTGCAAGAAGTTTCTGAATCAACCTACTCTGTATCAAGTACCTACTCATCTGATGATACAGGGACTAGTTCTTGGACTGCCAACAAAGAAACATTAATGGATATGTGGTTTAATGGATACCAAGGCATGATGGCATGAAATCATCTCCACATATGGGCATTAGAGATTTACGGTGTTGAGTGTTGACCTTAGTCGTGTATGTCCTCAGATATGTACGAGTACGACGGACGTCATCCGTCCGCATTTTAAATATTGTATTCATGTATTTGACATTTAAATCTTAAATTTAAGTATTTCTTGATCAATTATGTGTTATTAGAGTTATTTTTAACGGCAAAATCAAAAACAAATTAAGAAAAAAAATTTGTCTAGTGTGCATATTTTGTACCAGCCCGTACCGTGTGTCGTTACAGTACGGTACCGATATTTTAAACTATGCTTAAGAGTACCTAAAATCAAATATAAAGCAAGTAAAAAGTAATTAAATTTGTTTAAAATGGAAGGACCTAGGCAATCACCTCAAACTGCAAAAGGTCAGCATCCTTAATAGCAACGACTGTCCTAGGGCTATTGTTTGCTCTTTTTTGGAGAAAAAAAGACCCACTATTTTCTGCTTTTGATGGAGTATTGTCAATCCAACCCCTGTACACAATTACACATTCTCCCTGTCCAATAATGTTCCCATCGCTGAAATCCATAGTGGCGCTCCTTATTTCCTTGAATTTGAAGATCTGAAGGAATGGATCATATATTCCAAGCCCACTTGTCCTCGTCATTAACCATCCTGCATGAAAGAATCAGGAACTGTTTGGTTAAATACTTAAATTGTTACTTTCAAATTTCAATGCTTGTAATTAATTCTAAAAGATAATTTCACTGTATGTTTTCTTCTTTTTTAATTGTTTATTGTATCTCTATTTATCCCATACAGTTGCTGTATGTTGCTTTAAATGTGGTTATTCATAGAGAAAATTGCTCAATGTGCACCTAACTAAATTCTCAGACTGCTTGTCGACCAAGTTACTAGGACTTGAAAAGTCACATTAGTTTTCATAATTCATATATACAAATCGAGTTAATCCGTTCCGCAGTAATGTGATGAAAATCAGTCTATAGATATGAATCGGAATCTTGATTGCCTACATGGTTTCAAATACACCGTACCGCCCGATACGGCCGGTATTTACCGGTTTTTGGAAAAATCTGTATACAAGATACCCGGTATTGAACGGTACCGGGTATCTCGGTAAATACCGCCCGGTATCGGCGGTATTTGATGTCCCAACGACTCTTAAAAGAGTCGTTGCATACTGTAGCAAACGGTCACAAACGACTATATGGGGCCGGGTTTGGCTTATTTTAGGGGCTATATAAAGCCCCCAAAACATATCTTTTATCCCCACTCATCCTTCTACTCATCTAAACTCTCTAAACTCTCAATCTTTCTCAAACACTCTCTCTCTCTAATCTCTACTTTCTTCATCTCCACCCCGAAACTCTGCTGAAATGGCGCCGAAATCTCAAGCCGACCCCACATGGCAGCACGGTATTCATTTGGAGAAGGCTAACCACTAGCAATGCATCCACTGTAATATGATTTGTCGTGGTGGAGGCGTCACTCGATTGAAGGCACACTTGGCCGGAACAACCGACGACGTCGTCAAATGCCCCAAAGCACCGCCGGAAGTCCGACAGATGTTCAAAGATATGCTCACCAACAAGGAGCAGCGTCTTAAGAATGTAGCTCAACAAGCGGAGTTCGACCGACGAGCTACCCAAGAAGTCGGCGGTGGCCATTACGAGGCTCGGGGTGGCGGTGACGATGAGGATCCGGAACATGAAGCCGGCATCCGAATGGTTCCACTTCAGCCGAATTCCCGCAAATGCAGCCAACAATCCATACTATCGAACCATGATGTCTAGCATCCAAAAGGTAGGTCCAGGTATTGCCTCTCCAACTCCCTATGAAATTTCAGATCCTTATCTTGAAGCGGAGGTCGATGAAATAAAGCAAAGAATCGATTGAATCAAGCGGCAATGGGGGAGTACGGATGCAATTTAATGTGCGATAGCTGGACCGGGCCAACCCGAATGAGCAACATCAACTTCCTCATCTATTGCAACAAGAGGGTTGTTTATCACAAGTCAATGAACTCGTCCGATGAAATCCATGACGCTTACTACATTTCGAAGCTAATGATGGAGGTGATCGAGGAGATTGGAACCCAAAATGTTGTTCAAGTTATAACCGACAACGGAGCCAATTTCAAAAGGGCAGGTGAGATAATTGAATAGGATAATTTCAAGTCGGTGAACTCGTCCGATGAAATCCATGACGCTTACTACATTTCGAATCTAATGATGGAGGTGATTGAGGAGATTGGAACCCAAAATGTTGTTCAAGTTATAACCGACAACGGAGCCAATTTCAAAAGGGCAGGTGAGATAATTGAACAGGATAATTTCAAAAGTTATAACCCAAAACGTTTATCATAAATAATTACTAATGATAATTCCATATTTTAGGTGAAATTCTTCGACCGTGAGCGACTCGTTTTGCAACCAACTTCATCGCATTAAGGTCGCTCCAACAATAAAAGGCAGCCCTTAGAATCACGTTTACAAGTGAGGAATGGACTTCATGAAGATATGCCGGAAAAACCGATGGAAAACAAATAGAGAAGTACATCCCCAACACGCGCTTCTGGGATTGCATCGCAGAAATAATAGTCGCCATAGAACCTTTGTGCAAGGTTGTATGACAGGTGAATATGGAAAAGACGTCTCAAATGAGCCATCTCTACCACTACATCCACCAAGCACAAAAAGAAATCAAGAGGGTTATGATTTCTCCTATCAAGTATGAGCACTTCATCGAAATTATCTCCCGGAGATGGGATAATCAAATGGGCCGTGACATACACATCGCATGTATTTTTTATTTAATATTCGGAAATTATTTAAATTTAATTCATTATGCTTAATTACTTATTCATTATGCTTAATTTTTTATAGGGTATTATTTAAATCCCACATACCAATACAAATATGATCTTGGAACGGTCAATAGTTTGTTATATCCCCTCCGCAAGGTCATACAACGAATGTTGGGATCCAATCGAGAAGTGGCACAAGCTCTCAATGAATCAAAATGGTTTCAAGATGCAATTGGCAATTTCGGAGATTCATTTGCAATCTCCATCTGAGATACTATGGATCCAGGCAGATAGAATTTTTTTGCCAATTTATTTATCAAAGATAAAAGCTTGTTACTAATATTAATTTTAAATTTGTTGCAGTCGAATGGTGGTTGCAATTTGGAATTGAAACTCCAACTCTTCGAAAGATTGCAACATGCATCCTCTCGCAAACCACATCATCAAGTGGATGCGAGAGGAATTGGTCGACCTTCGCCTTGATTCATACGAAGCTGCGCAACCGTCTTTCATACGCCCGATTATAGAAGCTCGTATATGTTCATTACAACATGCGACTTCGAATGCGGGCGTTATAGAACGAAGATAGAGATATTCCACATATAGATCCGTTCGATGTCGAGTTCGTCCAAGATGATGTGGACCCAATAATTGATTGGAGTGCAATGGAGACTAACCCACCTCTTCTTGATGAATCAGGAGAACCGCCTCGGCCTTCACCAATTATATATGATGTTGTTGAGTCTGAGAGCCAACCTGAAGACACAGACAGTCAAACTCTTGAGAGGGACATGACCTTTGCTCTCTTGGACTTTCAACGAATTCGACAAGTAAGACGGCGATCCATGTCTAACTCTCCATCTTCACAATCAAAGGGAAAGAAGAAAGCAGCAGCTTCACCTTCAAAGGCAAAACGCAAAGGCAAAGCAAAGGAAAACGACCAATTGATCCTTTGGACGCGATTGCAGAAGCCGAAGAGAACGAAGAAGACGAGCCCTCAGTTCATAGCAGTAGCAGCACATAAGACGGAGGAGATGATGATGATGGAGCTGGGGGAGAAGACACCATCGTGCCATCAACACCGGCACCTATCGATCTGTGGACGAATAAGCAATACTTCGACCACTACACCCAAGTTCAAGATCACGGTGCCAGAACCGGAGGAACAACTCGGGTGTATGAGAAGAGAGGCTGGCGTCGAGGAGGTGGACCGACAGCTTTGCAAGATTACCACCACGATATAATGAGTAGCTTGCAAGAAGTTTCTAAATCAACCTACTCTGTATCAAGTACCTACTCATCTAATGATACTAGGACTAGTTCTTGGACTGCCAACAAAGAAACATTGATGGGTATGTGGTATAATGGATACCAATGCATGATGGCATGAAATCATTTCCACATATGGGCATTGGAGATTTACGGTGTTGACCTTAGTCGTGTATATCCCCAAGATATGTACGAGTACGACGGACGTCATTCGTCTGCATTTTAAATATTGTATTCATATATTTGACATTTGAATCTTAAATTTAAGTATTTCTTGATCAATTATGTGTTATTGGAGTTATTTTTAATAGCAAAATCAAAAAACAAATTTAAAAAAAAAATTGTCTGGTATGCATTTTTCGTACCGGCCCGTACCATGTATCGGTATGGTATGGTACCGGTATCGGTATTTTAAACCATGATTGCCTTATTCAACTATGATATAAACCAATCCCTTCATAACCAGATAATACAGTTGGGAGTTCTTGAACAAAGGCAGGTGTTAGCAATTTGAATGAGGTGGATGGACCCGATACTCTCAATCCACTGAAGCAGCTATGAGAGGGCAAAACAACTGCAATAAAATAAAGAGATAAAGGCAGTTTGAAATCGGCACGCAGCATTTTGGCGTTGGTTTTCAATGTTCCCTGCTTCTATAGTCCCACATCGGGTATATAATATTTTTCTAAGCACTATCAAGTTTTTTTAGTAATTCATTAATCCAAGTAATCCATATATTTCTTTCGAGTAGGATGGTTGAAATGGAGAAGTGCCCCAGGTGTACTATGTGACAAGAAGATACCTAAGAAAATGAAGGAAAACTTTTATATAAGAGTAGTTAGACCAACCATTTTATACAGGAGCCAGTGTTGGGCAACTAAAGTTCAACATATACGCAGGTTGAATGTGACAAAAATACGAATGTTAAGGTGGATGAGTAGTCATACAAGATTGGACAATATTAGAAATGAATATATCCGACTTAATGTGCATGTAGCACATATTGGAGACAAATTAAGATAAAATCATTTAAGATGGTTTGGACATGTGCTATGAAGACTCCCCAAGTACCTCGGTTCGAAAATGTGATTGTTTAGTAGTAGAAGGTAGAAAGAAGAGTATATATACGCCTAGAATTACGTGGAGAGAAATAGTATCTATAATTACTAGATATTGAGGCAGATCTAGCCTTAAATAGAGGGATGTAGAGACACAAAATCCATATAGCCGACCCCATCTAGTATGGAATTGAAGCTTAGTTGTTGTTGTAAGCATGATGTTGAGCCCCACATCATTTAAATAATTTTTAAAAAAAACTATTGATATTGAGGCCTGCAATAACAGGCACCTATACCCAATTTACCGATACCCATATATCATACGTCAATATTGGAGCTGATATCGTAATTTCTCTTCACACCTATGTATCAGCTTTATTTGTTCACTTTGAAAAGCGCTTAAATCTAAATTCACTGTTTTTCTAATTTGATGTG
This sequence comes from Canna indica, assembly GCA_034359265.1. NCBI lineage: Eukaryota > Viridiplantae > Streptophyta > Magnoliopsida > Zingiberales > Cannaceae > Canna > Canna indica. Next base: position 76,234,304 of record CP136891.1, on the reverse strand, counting down.
GCGTCGGTTTTAATTAATTTTTTGTAGTGAACCCAACCAAACCCATCCCAATGCCATTCTTGCGAACCTTTATTCTCTCGGTGATTACCGTTGGCATAGGAGTTATATACTACCACTACTACTACATGTCGTGAAGTTTCGAACATGAGTTACATATTTGACCAAATAAGAGTGTGATTGTATATGCAACTATTAAGCAAATTTAACCTGAACTATTAATGCTTTTTAGTCACCCTAGTAGCTTTAGGGTTAAAACTTAAGGTGACTCTGTGACTTATGAAGTTCAGCTTAGATATCTATTTTTGTTTGCCTCTTGCAACTCTGATTTGTGATGTGTACATATAGGTGGCAAAATGCCCTTTACAACAACAACATGAAGGACTTGTCGAGACTTTTTTAGCAAAATACTTTTCAAGAATGATTGCTTGATTAAGTGAAAAAAAAAAAAAAAAAGATTGCTTCAACATGGCAAGCACAGGAAGCACCTGAATTTTGACAGAGTTGGTCCCCTTTGATGTTCGCTGTTTCTTCCTGAGACATATTACATAGAACAAATGAATAGCAAGAAGAAAATGCCAAAAGAATGAAATCATGATTTATAAATTTATTTCATTCAATATAATAAATACGTAATACATAAGGAAACGATTTCTCTGTCAGTTGACAGTCAACTAAGTAATATACCCCTTAGTGATCCATGAGAAAATAATATTAGAATAGTTAAGAAACTGTATTCAATATAACAAGAGCAGAAAATTCATACCCTGGCTCTCTGGATGTCCACAAGAGTTATGAGTGGAATAAGGTCCAAGTATTGAGCTACCTCAAACTGTGCACTCTTAAATTGTTTAACAATTTTCCAACCCATGACCAAAAGATACAGAAACTTGCAATCATGGCAATTGCTTACAAGAATGTAAGCCCTCCTCAGTGCATCCTCCAGCAGCTCGAGTGGCTCTCTCGTACAACGATGCTTCTTAAGCTCTGAGACCCTGAGCTGCTCCAAAAGGTTACCAACCAAGGTCAGTTGCCGTGCAAATTGCTGGCAATTTTTCTTGTGCACACGTGCAGTTGAGGCGGCCTTGACAATCATGCGGATGAGGCTGACAGCATCAAGTCCTGCCAGCTGTGCAAGATTCGCCACATCCCCAGACAATGCCATTGTCTCATATAAACTGATATGAAGCCTCTACAACCAACATAAACTGCACAAAGCCATAGATTCAACTCTCTTTTTTTTATGAAAAGAAACTCGCATTCATATCAAGAGGGTTGAACAGAGTACAAGTGTAATAGGGGGAGAAGAGAATTTCAAAAGAAAGAAATTAAAAATTACATGGCCCCAAAAACAAAACTAGTCACCCAAAATTACAGACTAGTCGCTGGAGAGATTGATGAAGCAGTGTTTTGGAAGCAACGCAAGTTTCTTTCAAACCAGATGAACCAGCACGAGATCAAAAGGAGACGAAACTTAGACTGATATTTTCTCCCCATTCAAGTTCTTATATAGTTCCACAGCTTTCATCCAAGTGGGAACCAATTTTCTCTCAGAAAGGTTAAGAAAGCAGACCGCCCATCGCAAGAGAATTTGCAGCTGCCAAAGATATGGTCATCCAAGTGGGAACCATAGATTCAACTGATATGGAGCCCCTCAAGTAAATGCTATTATAAAACTCTGAGCAACATCTTATAATGCATGGTCCAGGATCCAAAATAGTCAAATTCTGACATCTACATTCTTTATAGAATTTGTCCACATACCATTTTACTTGATGAAAATAAACTCCAACTTTCTTACTAGTTCCTTCTTGGTCATTGCTCCCTATTATTCTTCTCATACATTTTTAATCATGCAAGCATCCATGTTCCCACATTTAATCTGAGGCTAAACATGTCTCTTTGCCCTGCAGTTGAATTTTTGATCCACCTGTTATACGTTTGGCAATTTTATACGCGTCCATCAAGTAAAAACCGCATTCCTATCACATCCAATTTGTATTTGTACCATAAAAATGAACGAGATGTGGATTTGTGGGTATAACCACACCAAATCCAGTCCGCATCAGCACCGCATACATATAGTACCCCCCGAATAAGTTTTGACATATATAATACATACTATGCATTTAAGTAATTTTGTGATTGATCCATGTACATATTATTTATTTAATTGTGTTTTCATGATTTTCTTTCTTATTTTTTATAAAGTTTTTAAATTTATAAGTGTTATTAAATTAGTTTACTTGAAATGCAGATCTCGGATGCAGATTAGAGTATCTGCAGTGCAAATGGTGCCGATATAAATATGTGTACATATTTGCTGCAAATGCATGCAGATATGGATTTAATGATGTAGTATCCATCCAATTTAATCCATTTTCATCCCTAACCTGCCTGAGTTGGGACCTATGAAATGGTGGAAATTACTGAAGGGTTCATGTCATCCAATCTCAATAATCTGATGTCATACGTGAATCATGAAACAGAGTTCTCTCCGGAAGCAATCTCAGCCACTTACAGGACATATAAAGATGTGTGATAATTGGATCAGTCCAAGGTAGCAAATGGCAGAGGATACTGACTGGAGTCTATGAGTCACATAGTTTTAATGTATATGAAGTCAATGTGAAAAGTTAAGGCTTTTTTTGGTAGCAAAAATGTTATCCAAGGTGCCATTTCATTGTTAGACTTTGTATAACATGGGAGTGCATAAAATGCACTAAGCTTTTATAAATATGTGTTTTGTGTCTATCAATTAGACTTTTAGGATCAAAAGTCAAAACCTTTTGTGTAGAAACACAGCAACCAGGAGGTTCATGTTATCCACAACTGCAAAATCTGATGCTAAATGAATCATAGTTTTCTGTAGAAGCAATCTCAGCCACTTATAAAGATGTGTAATAATTCCATCTATCCAAGGTGGAAAATGGCTTTAAGAATAGATACTGACTGGACATAGCTATGTTCTAGTGATATATGAAGTAATATCATATGAAAAAATAGGTTTTTTTGTTAACACATATGTTATCCAAGGTGCCCTCTCACTGTTAGACTTCATACGGCATGGGAATGTATGAATCATGCACTAAGTTTTGATTAAAGTGCATGGCTTCTATGAATTAGACCAGATTTTTAATCAAGCTCATTTGCTCCAGTGAATCTCATAGGACTAGTGTCTTACACACTCCCAAGCATTAACCACTTAGAAGTTGATCATACTCAAAACTACTTCCAACCTTTGTGGAATGATCCTAATTATTTGCTTTCTCCACTTTAAATATAGATGGGATAAGGCCATCCTAGCTACTCCATAGTTCATACCAATCAAACTCCAATTATTTATTTAGGGAAAGTGAAGCATACAACAAACCATGTTCCCTAATCTTCCTGGAAATAAGCTAATTAAGCAGATAGATACATTCATGAGTTCTTTTCCTCTTCTTTTATGGAAAAATGAAACAAATAAGTTTAGCTCGACAGGTTATTTGGGAAAATAAATAATTTATTAAGTTAATTTATAAAATCGAAACTAAATTAGAAAAACCAGATGGAAGTCTATAGATACAAACAAAAGAACCAGATCAAAGAAAAAGCTGGCTTAAAAATGAGTATCAATAAGGGGATACATGTTTCTTCGTATATACCTGAACTGGAATATCCGGTGCTTAGATGTCTGGCAGAAAGGTTGGAACCTGAGGAACCCCTAATCAAGCTCCTATCTTTATTATATTAAGAACCACCCTTCTCTCTTCGTGCAAGGATGAAACTTGACGAAGAGGTAGAGAAGGTAGAAGAATGTTGACTTTATGCGCTCCCAGAGGAGTCCGCTTGTGGATGAAAACCTTGAAAAGGAAATATTTGAAAGGAGAATTAAAAATGGATGGTCCACACTCCACATTGGAGGTGTGTGAGCAATAAAAAAACTATGAATTCATCGTACAAAACTAATTTTTAGAACCGACGTAAACATGACATCAAGAAATACCGACACTTGGGAATTACTAGGTCAAAGTCCATGAGAGCTGGCTCATCTTTGGAACTCTTTCCACCTGGCGTCATCTTGGAATTATAGTGGAGTTGCGAGTTGCAACGGACTCCTCAAGTCAACCAAGGAATCACCTGCCTCCAACGCGCCGATGATACACTGCTATTCTGCGAAGACAACCCACTTTTCCACTATGAACCTAAAGGCTTCCTCACGGCTCTTCGAAATGCTAACTGGATTGCAAATAATTACCATAAGAGCAGCTTGATATATCTGGGGGCAACAACTCAAACAGAGAAGGTTCTCTGGCCGGAGCTTTTGGCTGTAGACATGAGCACTTATTGATAGCCGCTGCTGGACAAAATATAGGTTAAGCTCCAGCCATGGAATAACTGCTGTCGGCGGCCGGTCGAACTGTACTCGTCAGTCGGGGGTGGAAAGACACAAATTTTCTATGGAGTCGGGCTCCGAAAGTGAAATACAAATTTCAAAATAATTTTTAAGTTGATTTAAGATTTTTTTATGGTGCTGGGCTTCGTAGCAATTTTTTTTTCCGACTACGTTAGGACTGCATTGGCCCTCCTGAAAATTTTTTTAAAAAAAATTTAAAAATAAGAAAAATCATAATTTTAGTGTTTATATTTTATGTTCATTTTGATTTTTATCTCAATACTTTAAAAATTTAAAAATTGATTCCTATAATTTTACTGCGTTAGATCCTACCGTCACCTCAAGACCTAAAGCTGTTAAATTTATGTGATGTGATTAATTAACGTCACCTCAAGACCAAAAACTGTTAAATTTATATGAATATAGCTAACGACCTAAAGCTATTAAATTTATATATGAATATTAAAGTGAAATCTTAGGACCCGTTTGATTTGCAAATTGCTCGTTATAAGACACCAGACAAAGACAAGCACATAATATCAAGTGTCCTGGGATAACAGTTATACCATATTTGGTTCATCAAGAACAAAACACGATATCTAGTCTCGTCTTGTGTTTGGTTCGCTAAAACATAGTCCTGTACAAGATAATATGATCAAAATACTTTTGCAAATTTTTAACGCTCAAATTTAATTTTAAACATAAAAGTCTTCCTACTTAAAGTAGTCTTAAAATTTCTTCATACATAAAATAGTATTAAAATTTCTTAACGTATAATTAAACTACACCAAAATATTTATTACACTTGCAATGAAAATTTCAATCAAAATTCCTAAAATAAAAATATATATCATGCAACAGGTACCGTTATCTTGGCCTAACGAGCTCGTTGTCGTTTCATGCAATTTTTTTTTCAAACGGATCTGTTGTCGCTTCATTAAAATATTTGGCTTTTTTCTATTGCAGATTTTGCATAAATTTTAATTGTGGATTTGTTCCATCTTAGCTATTTGATTGGATCCATTTAAATACAATGCACTAGCCTGTGGCTAATTTCTTCAAAATCATCTATTTGATTGACAATTTTCAGCTGCACCATTTAAATACAATGCTGGAGCCTTTCCTTTGCGATTCCTTTGATATTCTTCATTGTTACTATATGGTGGATTCTATTGCCTGTAGCACAAGTGTAAAGTGGAACAATTTCATTACATTAATATTTTCCTCTGTGAGAAAAAAAAAATTCCTTTGTGAGATCCATGTGTAAAGTCAACAGAGATAAATTCTGAAGTGAACTAGCTTACACATTTCTTCTCCAATATTAGTCATGAAGAAAGCTACCACATGATATATCATCTGATCAAGTTCAAGGATCAATTTACAATTTACAATTTACATTAAATATTACTGTAACAAATTAAAAGAATTCCTTCTCAATAAAATATTCCATCATGAAATTTCTTTTCAAATCCCTAGAGAGGGGAAGACAACTCCATATGGATTCTTTCGCATGCAATGTCAACGAGGCAACGTCAATAAAACTGACCTTCGCGGCTTCGACTGTGGGGGCTTGGGATCTCTAAAGCCTCCATGTTATCGTAAACATCGAGATCCATGATTTTTAGATTAGGAGCGTCGATGCAAAGGGTCTTGAATCTCGTCGAGATGAAGGTCAAGATGAGCACATCTTTTAGGTTGGCGGATTAGATGTTGAGTTTGTCGAAGCCACAGCAATCCCAGATGTGAAGTGTCTCGAGGAGCATGCAATTGGCGAGGACACCGTCGAGGATATCTTTCTCGATGACGCAATGAGTGACCTTGAGGATCCGGATCGAGATGACTGTAGGCAAATACGGGAGCGGCGGAGGCCGATCGCGGTAGAAGGCGGAGGCTCTCCAGAGTAAGGGACTTCAGCGACTTGATGCCGAAGACGAGGTCGAGGATGTCAATCGGACGATGAACATCGATCAAATTCCTGAAGAAGAGTTCCTCGATGCAGGCGTCCATGGCGGCCCAGACGAGGGTGACCTGCGACTCCGAGCCGGTCAAGGCCGAGCAGGCGAAGTGGCAGCGAGTGATGGCAGTGCGGGGAAAGGCAGAAGGGGTGCGTTGGGTTGGATGTCACCGCAGAAGCTTTCATACTGGGGGAGGAGGGCCTGGAGACGGCGCCGAGGATAACCCATTGCGCTGGGGAGAGGGAGGAAAAAATCGAGAGGAGTATATCGTCGGAGAGCGAGCCGATGCGGTCGACGGCAGGGTAGCTCTCGAGGGGAGAGAGAAATCCAACTAAACTAAACTTCAAAAATAATCGAGGGCATTGAGATTTTTTGTCTCAATATCCTCCACCCTACTTTGGTGTACCAAAAAAAATTCTTGGTACACCAAAAAAGTTCAAAATTTTATCTAGAACAAGAATTAAAATCATATCCCTTCTCATTTTTGTAAAACAAACGATGGACAATAGTCGAAATCCAATCCAATCCGTCGTTTTTTAATGAAAGTTTTTTAACGAAACAAATAGACCCTTAGTTGGATTAAAACTTAAAATCATAGATTCAATCCCTATAGTTTATACAGATTTTGATTTTAATCTTTATATTTTTAAAGTTTTGATATTAGTCCTTACATTTTGATTTGGTTAAGACATTAGTCCCTCGTATTAACCTAATATGAAATAATTTGACATGATAAATGAATATGTTATATAAAAGCTTACCTGGATGATGACGTTGATTTTATATAATGGTTGACGATATAATTTTGTTAATTTTTAAAATAATTTGATGTACAATTAAAGTCAACTTCTAACTAACCATTCATGTAAAATATTTGTTTGTCCGGTTAGATATGTGTATCCACTAAGATGCGGGTGACATGTTTTATGTTTTGAAATATAACCACTCTTATGTTTGGTATCATCATGTATAGACGTATAGTATTAGGATAATACTATATAATGTTTGGAAAGGATATTAACTAATACCTGCACTAAAAATAGTGTCTCAAAAGTTATCATAAGATATATTAATAATACACTCTCAAAGCTCTTCATTAGTCTGCACTAGAACTTTCAATATTTTGAATATTCATTTTACCTCCGACCAAAAAATTAAAAATATATAAAAATAATTTTAATTTATGAAATATTTTTAATGATAAAATATATTTTTTATTTTTTTTATTTTTTTTATTTTTTATTTTTTTTATATTATATTATATTATATTATATTATATTATGCAAGTTAGTCAATATATACTAGTATTTTACAGGCTAATACATGTGTGCACCAAATATTATATAATAATAATATAATACAGACTAATACTATACGATGTATCAAACGAGCCCTTAAAGTAAGGTTGAAACAAATATTGATACACTGCAGTCTACAAGGACATGACCTCAGAATTCTTTAGGTGTCTTTAGCTTCAAGGTCAAGGTCGAGTTGTAATGGAATAAATCTCCCCATCTTAACTAAGCGGAACAAAAATAATGTGTCCAATCCACTTGTCTAAACCTTTTGAATTGCTTTTGCAAAAAAAAAAAAAACCTTTTGAATTACAAGATCTTTGCTTGTAATTATGTCATACCAGATATATCTAAAACATGGAGTTATCCCCAGTAGAGCCCTCGTATAAGACTTAGCCAGAGTCCCATAGAAGAAACTCTCACAGGGAATGCGTCAACCATAGTGCGCTCAGGCAGACCACCACATGGAAATGAGCATGATCACCTCAACTTGGAGAAGGATAACTCTATATCTGCGTCAAAAGAAGCAGACTCATATCCCGTTGTAGAAACTGAGAAGTTGATATCGTACAAAAAAGGGTCAGAAACTTCTTCCAGAGCCAATGTAGTTGGAGAAACATCCATTGTCAGAATATGCTCAAGGGTCTCAACAATTTCTTGCATGGATGGTCGGATAGTAGGATCATGAGCAACACAACTTTGAGCGAGTTGTGCTGCAAGACGAGCACCTTTCAATGGATATCGTTCACAGAGTGTCGGGTCCATCACTACTAGAGACTTGGTCTTCAGCAACGGCTATCAGCAACGGCCGCTCAAGCCGTTGCTATTTGCAACGACATTCTTACGGCCGCCCGCGCCGTTGCAGATATCTGTATCTGCAACGACGTTCTAACGGAAACCCGAGCCGTTGCGAATTATTTTAATTATCAGCAACGGCTTTCTGACGGAACGGCGAGCCATTGCTGATTTTTTAATTTTCAGCAACGGCTTGCTAACGGATAAGTGAGCCGTTGCTGATGATAACCTATCAGCAACGGCTTTCTAACGGGCGAGTGAGCCGTTGCTCATAAGTTTATATAGGGCACCAGTCGCGCGCCCGACCCTTCTTCCTCCCGCTGCTGCCGCCGCCGCTCCTGCCGACGCCTCTCGCCGCTGCTGCCGTCTTGTTCAGGTATGTTGATCGGTCGGCCGACTCTTCACTATGTTTCGGCCGGACTAGAGGTTAAAATCCGACCGAAACCCTATTTCTAGGGTTTCGGCCGACGGCGGTCGATCGGCCGATGGCCGCCGCCGGACCTTCTACAGTGGCCGGACAGTGTGTCCGGCCACTGTACGCCGGCGCCGAAGGGTGGACTCCGGCGCCGGAATTTATAATTATTTATATATATATATATTATTTTGGAATTGTTAATTAATTGTTTTATAATTGTTAATTAATTGTTTAGATTAATTGTTTAATTTGTTAGATTAATTATTAGGGTTTAGATTAATTTCGGACGCGCGCCGGAATCGTCCACTTCGGACGCGCGCCGGAATCGTCCACTTCGGACTCGCGCCGGAATCGTCCACTTCGGACGCGCGCCGGAATCGTCCAATTCGAACTCGCACCGAAATCGTCCACTTCGGACTCGCGCCGGAATCGTCCACTTCGGACGCGCGCCGAAATCGTCCAATATGGACTCGAACTGTCTCGAAATATTTAGAAAATAATCATCCATCCGACGAATTGATATGTTTCACGTACGCATCAACGAATCGGATATGATTTAGCAAAACCTTAGATCCGTTCGGGAATTGTATGTTCCTGTAAAAGAAGTAGATGATCTTTTATACGACGTACAATTCTTGAATTGTCCCTGATTGGACAATTTGGGAAAATAGTTATTTGTACTGCACTTACGTTTTTATTTTAACTGTTAACTAATTATTCTAAAATTCGGCAACATCTCTCTTGTTCTCCGATACGCGCCCAGATGATATGCGTATTCGGAGAACTGTAGGGAGATGCTGTCGAAATTTAGAATAATTAGTTAACAGTTAAAATAAAAACGTAAGTGCAATACGAATAACATAAATCCCGAATGGAATAGGACAATCTCACCTAAAGACATTAACCAAAGAAATTGTCATTGATTGACAGAATCATGTCGGCTGATCGAAGTTGGATATACCGACGTCTTGATCGTGGAGCTTTAACGAATGAGTTTCGATTAGGCGTAACGTACTTCCTAAATTTCGCCTATTCGAATCGGAATTTCGTTAGCATGGGTGATCAAATCCGATGTCCGTGTCGCATTTGTTCAAATGGACGATTTTTGGATCGGGAGACTGTCACTCTGCATCTATATACCAAAGGATTTGCACCAAGATATTTTCTATGGACTTGTCACGGGGAGTCACGCGAAGTCGGGACGTCGAGCAATCCTGTCGTTCAGACATATGGTGAATCTTCCTCTGCTGGTGCTTCTTCATCCGGTCAATGTAATCCCTATAGAACTATGATACTTGATAGTCTTGGGGGTCAATTCCGCCTGAATGATAATATTGATCGGCCAGTTCTTCAGACATCAGTCCCACCAGATACTACAGCGATTGATATCACAGAAGTAGGGGCTGTGGTAGAGATTGAATTACCGAATAAAGAAGCTGCGGAATTTTACGAGATGTTGAAAGTTGCTGATGAACCTTTGTATGAGAATTGTCCTAAATACACTAGGTTTTCAGCAATGACACAGCTCTTAAACATCAAGGCCGATTGTAATATCAGCGGAGTTGCGTATGATCGGATTGCTGGATTGATTAATGGAATGCTGCCTACTGATAACAAGTTTGAGCCTACTTTTTATAAGACTAAAAAGCTAATGAGAAAATTGGGGCTTGGGTACGAAAAAATACACGCGTGCCAAAATAACTGCATTTTATATTATAAAGAAAATGTGCAGTTGGATAAATGCCCTGTATGTCAACACCCTCGTTACAAGGAGAAGAAATCGGTCCGACAGAAAAATATCCCGTTTAAGGTGCTTCGGTATTTTCCACTAACACCGAGGCTTCAAAGATTATTCATGTCAGAAAAGACAGCCCCCTACATGAGTTGGCATGCAAGAAGTCGTGATGATACAGTAATGACTCATCCATCTGACAGTGAAGCATGAAAATATTTGGATACATGTTATCCTTCATTTGCTAGGGATACTAGAAATATCAGATTGGGATTGTGCACAGATGGTTTTAATCCGTTTGGACATTCTGCAACTTCTTATTCAGTTTGGCCAGTGCTGCTGACAGTTTATAATTTGCCACCGTCAATGTGCATGAAAGATGAATTTATTTATCTTTCGATGATTATTCCGGGTCCTAAGGGTCCGCGAAAAGAAATTGACATATATATTTCTCAGACCCTTGATAGATGAATTGAAAACATTGTGGACTGAGGGAGCTGTCACTTATGATTGTCATCGGAAGCAAAACTTCAATTTAAAGGCCGCGGTCTTGTGGACAATCAATGATTTCCCGGCGTACGGCATGTTGTCGGGTTGGAGCACTCACGGCAGACTCTCTTGCCCGTATTGTATGGAACACTCTAAATCAATCAGTCTTCAGAACAGACGAAAAATCTCATTCTTTGATTGTCATCGTCGATTCCTACCGGTTAATCACCAGTATCGAAGGAATCGTAATAAATTTACTAAGGGCAGAGTCGAAAGAGATGGGCCACCACCGATGTTGTCTGGTGAACAAATGTTAGCACGTGTTTCAGCACTTCCAGATATAGTATTCGGTCGCAATGAAAGAGTGTCAGGTTTTGGCCAAACACACAACTGGGTGAAAAAAGTATCTTTTGGGAATTGCCCTATTGGAGTTCATTATTGATTCGACATAATTTAGATGTCATGCACATTGAAAAAAATGTGTTTGATAATATTTTCAACACTTTGATGGATATTTCTGGAAAAACTAAAGATAATGTCAAAGCCCGACATGATCTGAAAATACTTTGTAAAAGACCAGAGTTGGAGTTACAAGAGGTCAACGGACGATATCTGAAACCGAAGGCCCTATATGTGTTAAATAAACAACAGATCAAAGATGTTTGTCAATGGGTAAAAGAACTCAGATTACCCGATGGATATGCTTCAAACTTATCTCGATGTGTCAACGTCGATGATTGAAAAATATAAGGGATGAAGAGCCATGATTGTCATGTATTCATGCAGAGATTACTTCCGATCGCATTTCGAGATCTTCTACCTGATAATATTTGAGGTCCATTGACTGAATTAAGTATGTTTTTTAGAAGCATCTGTGCAAATGTCCTTCGAGTCCAAGATATGTCAACACTTGAAAATAATATTGTTGAAATCATATGCAAGCTGGAGCAGTTTTTCCCTCCTGCATTTTTTGACTCGATGAAACATCTACCGATACACTTGGCATACGAGGCACGAGTTGGTGGCCCCGTTCAATATCGTTGGATGTACTTATTTGAAAGATACATGAATCGTCTGAAGAAAAAAGTAAAGAACACCGCAGCTGTTGAAGGATCAATATCTGAATCGTATATCATTCAAGAAATTTCAACATTATGCTCATTTTACTTTGAATCGACAGTACAGACAAGATTTGATCGTCTTCCACGTAACGACGACGGGGGTGTTCGACATTTAGATGGACGTTTAAATATATTTTGTCACTCTGGTCGTGCTTTTGGTTCTCGTCCATCTCGATACTTAAGCGATGAAGAGTATCATTTGGCACACTTGTATGTATTACTCAATTGTCCAGAGATTGAACAATTCATTGAAATATTTGACATTGAGATGGTGCAAAAATACTCTATTCACAACGATCAAGAATTGGAGAGATTACGAAATCGTGATTTCCCTACTTGAATTCAGACTTACAGCAAAGATCACAGAGCTGAAATAGATGAAAGAATATTTGAGTTTGTTAGTGGACCGTCGCGACTTGTGTTGTGCTATAGCGGATATTTTGTTAACGGGTATAAATTTCACACGATTGAATATTCATTTACAAAGAAGACGATGAATGCTGGGGTCTGCGTGAAAGGGACAACCTATGCTGAATGTGATATGGATTTTTATGGACTGGTGGAAGAAGTGATAGAGTTGCACTACTTCGGCTTGAAATCAGTGATCCTATTTAGATGTCATTGGTTCGATACAACAGAAAGGGGCATGAAAGTTCATCCAAAATACAAACTTGTTGAGGTTAATTACAAATCGAAATTGGCAGCAAATGAGGCATTTATATTGGCATCACAAGCCGAACAAGTATATTACGCGAAGTATCCGGCTCAAAATAAAGATAGAGCAGATTGACGTGTAGTGTAAGATAAAAGGTAGAGGAAAAATTGATCCGATAGTAGGAGAAAATGATCCTCCTGGTTTCTATCAAGAAGATGATCTTCCTGCTGTGGATCGTATTATTCCAATACTCGAGGATGCAGACACAACGTCAATTCAATTAGAAGTTGAATATGCTGATGATGACGATAATGAAATTGAGGAAGCTGGAGATGAAGAAGATGAAGAAGAGGAAGAAGAAGAAGAATTCGAAGACTATTATTCAGATGATGAAGAATAATTGTAAAGTATATATTTTATTAAATATATCTCTACTATTTATACAATAATCTGATTATATGTCTGTTCGACAGATATGTCTGGTCGTGGTTATCGACGCTGGAGAGCTTCAGAGTCTCCGATCGGTGAGACTCCAACACTTACTCATGCTGCTGATCCTCCTGTTGCTGATCCTCATGAGGATGATACTGCCGAGGCTAGTATATCCAGACGCAGACGACCACGCGGGCCGAACAGGTGGCAGCCTCCACCAGCCACAGAGTCACGTAGATTGATTAGCGTGATTGGGGAGCGGTAATATATCATGAATTATGAATCATTACAAATTCATTATATCATAATATAATATTAAAATTTATTTTTGTTGTGCAGGTTCGAGCAAGAAGAAGTGCCGAGGAGCATTTCTTCTACTATTCGATGATACATGCACGGGGCATGGCCTACGTGGTCTCACGTGCCTAGCGAGCACGTCGACATGTTATGGCGCAAGTTTGAGGCACGTATTATTATTTTTTTTACTTGCATGATGATATATTAATATTGGTACTGATATTATTATTTTGCAGGCTCGCTATACATGGGCCGAGGACCAGAGGCCCTTCATTTACGCTGCCTGGGAGGCTATTTCCCGGGCAAGGTACAACGGGCAGCTGGGGCAGGCTCGGTCCCAAGCGATGGCCCGAGCTGGGACCACTAACATCGCGGAGACTCGGGGATACGACCCCGGTTGGATTACTCCGGATATATGGGACCAGCTCGTGGGGATATGGTCGACGGATCGATGGCAGGAGGTTTCTCGGAATGCGGCTAGAAATCGCATGTCGGGGGGAGCAGCGCGTCACACCGGCGGCTCTGTTGCATTTGCAGTGCACGCGAACCGTATGGTAAGTATATCTTTTAATTATATATTTTATTTGTTATTATGTGTACTAATTAATGTATTTGTTTTGTAAATGTAGACGACGGTGTCGGATAACGGAAGTGTCCAGCGACCCTCCCCGATGGCGGTGTTTGAGCGGACTCACCGTCGAGCACATGGGACGGGGAAGTACATCGACAACCGCGCTGCACACATTATGGTAATTATATATTTGTTTAGATTATTCATTATATATTTATAATTTAAGTTTTATGATAAATATTTAACAAAAAATCAAACTCGAGTAGGAGACGTACAGCGAGACGGTGGTGCAGCGCGGGGGTACCCCCGAGGACTTTGACGCAGCATCGTGGGTCGAGGCCGCAGGTGGCTGGGACCATGGCCGCGTATATGGCTTCGCAGATAGTGGTCATGCGCGAGCCGTGCTAGGGCCACTTGGGGCACCGACCCCTCCGGTCGCTGGTGAGCGGCCGTCCACCTCTAGATCCAGTTATGATCATAGTAGCAGAATAAGAACTCTAGAGGACACGGTCGCGCGTCAGACTGAGATAATGGAGCGCCAGAGTCAGATGATGGCGGATATACAAGCTATGCTACGCAACATGTCAGGTCATCCCGAAGTAGGCATCTCGTCGGCATCATCTAATCCATCGTCCGCTAGTCCGTCCACGCCGGTGTACACTCAAGCACTCCAGACCCCGCCATATGATCCAGACCATCCTCCATCGTGATCGTGAGATTTTTTGTTTCGATATTGAACTTGTTACTGAAATATTGAACTTGTTTAACTTATTTTGTTTGGATATTGATACTTCAATTTTGCATTTGAATTGTTTTTATACTATCGTGGATAATTATCAATATAAATATAATTGTTTTGATGTATATCTTGGTGTGTTTGTGATGTGTGAATGAATATGTGTATGAGGGTATGGGTGTGTGAGTTATGTATCAGATAATGTATCAATATATCAATGAAAATTTGAAATTTGAAATTTTTCTGTTCCTAGGTATGCGTCATCAGCAACGGCTTTCCCACGACCGTCCGTGGGAAAGCCGTTGCTAAAAGTGTATCGATAGCTGTTGCTGATGACCTACAGCAACGGCTTAGCGACGGGATTTTACTAATGGCGTTGCTACGGACTCAGCGGCCGTTGCTATCAATATTATCAGCAACGGCTCCGGGTCTATGGCAAAACCGTTGCTGATAATGTTTTGAGCGACGGCCCGAGCGGTCGTTGCTGATCCGTTGCTAAGTCATCAGCAACGCGGCTTTCTGTCACGGCTCTATTGCAACGGCGCGGCCGTTGCTGATTCTCTTCAGCAACGGCTCAACAACGGCATCAACCGTTGCTGATGACCATTTTTCTAGTAGTGCATCACGCTAATCAGGTTTTGATAGTCTGAGGTACAGAACTGACAAAATCTTGATAATTCAGTAAAGTAGGGCAAAGTACATCTTCGGTAGTTTGGTTAGTTTTTCTCAAATCTTCTGAGCTTTGTTGACTTGTTTTGCTTACATCTGTGTTCCTTCTTAGGATTTCATATGCATGCTTACCAGAAAGCATCTCCAGCAAAACAACTCCAAATGCATACACATCAATCTTCTCATTCACGTGGCCTGAAAAAAAAAGCTTATATAAGAAACACTCATAAGATGGAAGTATATGAGGTGCTTAAGATAATATGTTCGTCATGAAGGAAATATTGAACAGATTATGAACAAAAGATGCAGTCATCAAGCTACAGCAATGGAAGTAGAAGAATGAAATGTGCCTATAAGTGGAGGTACTATAAATATGCACATATTTCACAGTCGCAGGTGCTCCAATGCATAGTAGCAAATTTCCCGGTTAGCTATCTTGGTAGGAATTGGCTCCCTCCATAAAATGGATTGGACCTACCTCATGAGGGAAATATTGAACAGATTATGATCACAAGATGTAGTCATCAAGCTACAGCAATGGAAGTAGAAGAATGAAATGTGCCTATAAGGTGGAGGTACGATAAATATGCACATATTTCACAGCCGCAGGTGCTCCAATGCATAGTAGAAAATTTCCCCATTACCTATCTTGGTAGGAATTGGCTCCCTCCATAAAACGGATTGGATCTACCTCTTCAGCAGAATTGATGCCCACTTGGAAAATTGGAAAATGTGTAAGCTGTCTAGGACAGGAGATTTATCCTCACAAACTCTCTCCTTGCCAGCATCACATCCTACATGTTATCCATATTTAGAATCCCAAAGTGGGTGGCCAAAGCTACGGATAAAAGAAGGTGCTCCTCATGGTGGTGCGGTGAACACCAGACTTCAAGTATCAAATGTCTAGCGAGCTGTGACCTGGTCACCAAGCTGACCTCTAATGACGGTCTTTGGATTCTTGACCTGCAATCCAGCTTGCGCTCATCAACCTCAAGTACTTCAATTGGAAAACTTGGTATGAACCATATGCCACCAACAATAGGTCGCACATGGAAAGGTATTGTCAGTGAAAAGGGCTTCTTTTTGGCCAGAGCTCTTCAAGGTTGGCAACAGGGGCCGCTTTCATTTCTGGACCTCTTTTTGAGCCTCTACAACCCCACTTTTCTGTTTCCAGATTGGTTCCAACATTGCACCAACCTCAACACCACTACCCCCTCCTGCATTACTACTCACCAGGATGGCTCCAAATCTTGGAACCTGCAATTCACATATATGGTGGGTGCTTCACGGGCGACCCACTTGGTTGAAGCCATTAATAGGATAGAAGTTTCCAACTTTGAGGACTCGGTTGCATGGAAATGGGACAATGAGGATACCTTTTTGGTCAAGTCCACGTATCTCGTCCTACGCGACAATGGGAGGAGGAATGCAGATTTTAAGCTCTTGTCGGAGCAAGGATCCACTAAAAATTAAAATTTTCTACTGGCTCCTCCACTACGACAAACTTCTAACTCGGAATAATTTGGCTCGCCGGGGATGTCAAGTGCAGAATGTGTGCAGCTTATATAACCAACCAAATGAAGATAAAGACCACCTCTGTAGAGCATGTACATATACCTTCCACGGTTGGCAACTACTCCAACATAAACAAACCTTCCTTTCCCCCCTATCATTACCAAAGGTGGAGCCTTCTTTACTCGACAAGCGCTGAGAGTCTGAAATGTATGAGAATTGCTGTTATCTGGGCCCAGTCAATTTGGCATAAGCACAATGGCTGATCTTCTCAAATGAGTTTGGAAGCCTCAACTCAGTTATGGATATTGCTTTTTCATTTCTTTAAGATGTAAAGGATATGGTTGAACTGCCGAGACCCCATCCCACCACCCTAGGTTTTATATTTCCCCTCTCTTCCCTCTTCTCTATCTTGAATAACATGTACTTTTAAAAAACTTTGGAAAAGATATCTCCAGCATGAAGCCATCTTATCAAAAAAGATTCATGGCCACAGACTGGCAGACAACTGACAACATTAAAGTGATCATCACGATAATTACCTTTGGTGACATATTCAGGAGCAACATATCCCATGGTGCCACATACATCCTGTGAGACGTAGGATTCCCTTTCAACCAGGCTATATATTGCCAACCCGAAGTCCGCAACCTTTGGATTGAAGTTCTAACAAGGAAATAAGTTTAACATACATGTATTGTTTTCAAAGAGAATTAAGATCCTACAAGGCCGGGAACTGAGCACGTACTGAGTCAAGAAGGATGTTGGCTGTCTTCAAATCCCGATGAATGATATGCAATGAGTGTAAAAAGGCAAGACCTCTAGCAACACCAACTGCTATCTTTAGCCTGAGCTCCCATGAAAGTGGCTGGAAGCGTGCTCCTGTCCGTAACTAATATTATCATCGAAGATTTAAAAGAATCAAGACTAGTAGATATTAAAAGATACAAATTTTTAAAAACTACTTATCATGTCATGGATCTAAACAAGTATATATAGTGATATGGAGATAAGAAAGGGTGATCCAGTGCACAGCATCCCAAAAGTGGGCTCTGGGAGCGTTAAAGTACGCAGCCTTCCCCCTTGCGTTTTTGCAAAGAGGTTGTTTCCGTGGCTCAAACCATGACCTTCAAGTCACAAGTGGGTAACTTTACCGTTACACCAAGCCACCCTCTCTTATAGTGATATGGAGATGTATTAAATAATATGCATCCAAGCATCGAATATATATTCTCAACCAATTTCACTTTCAAGAAATTTGAATGAGTTTTAGAGGGTCTTAAGTTTTATTCTGGGTACACGCATTGCGTCTCAATGGTTCAGTACTATACCAACACTTGTTAGTTGGTACTCCTCAGTACACTCCTAAGTGTGCCCCGATACATTACTAGTCAATACAATCAATATTGATAGATTGCTAGAAGCCTTGAACTAGAAGGCCTAATAAATTTGATAAAAACATAGCATTATATTCATGACCTTTCAGTAGTTCAGTGGTAGTCTAAAACAGACAAGGAGGACTTCGAATTAGAGAGAATCTGTCCTAAAGATGAGTCAATTTTGAGATTGTTCTACCAATTGAAACCTGTTACCTTTTTTTTGCTTCAGTGCAACAGAATCCCAGGAAAGAAAGGCCTTATCAGGGCTATTCAACTGAGTTTGGCCAACCTCAGAGGGAAATATGCTAGGCATAAGTAGAAGGGAGAGAGTGGGAGAAGGCATCATCTCTTTTTTTTTTGGTGGATCATGGAGGTCATCCACCCCCAACGATGAACCTCTTAGGGGGGCGGCTATGGAACCTTATCTTGGCTGAAAACTTTGAGGATAAGAAGAGGATTGAGATAGTGTTTGAACTTTGAACTTTTGAAGTACAAAAAATTCATTCACCTCATGCCCCTTCTTTTATAAGATAAGAGGGGACAAGCAATTCCCTATGAAAACTCAACTACAAAAATTTTGGTGGATCTCACTGTATGTTGCACATGCTAAAATAACTACTCTTCATATACATGCAAAAATAACAAGTCCCGTGCCTAGAGGATGTGGCAATGTGGTTCAGCCAACCAAGGGATAGACGAATCCCACTATGTTTCAACTAAAGCTTGGTAGAGTTCTTTTCTCACACCTATGGATTCTCCTAGGCACAAGTAGAACCTTCTTAGATCCTCTCAGATCAATTCCATACATTGAAAAGGGACCCTACAAATAGAATTGAGAGTGACATCATTCATAAGGATTTGCAGCAGATGGAAGTGATTTAGATCACTTCCATACTTCAAATTGATCAGAAGACACTTGATACTAGTAGGTTGAGTTCCACATTTGTCAAAAAATATGTATTTGCGCTCTTAGAAACTAAAGAAAAGAGAGATTTAAGAAAGCTTAAGAGTTAATGGTTAGAGAGAGTAATTAGGATTAGAAAGAATAACCGGTATGTAGAAGCCATGGGATCAGAGCGGCCATTTTTGACAAACACATTGATTGGAGGAGGGAAAACATAAATGGTAGACCATGCCCAATGGCTATATACCCTTGAGGTGTACTAACTGCCCAATTTCCTTACATACAAATGAGCATGCCCGAAATGCAACTAGGCAAGGTGTTTCAGTTTAAACACTTTGAAACACCTTGCTTCAAGTTACAACACCCTGCAAGCTGGTATGCACCAGACTTGAACTTTGGAGTGTTATTTTGTTGAAAACTTCTATAATGCATTGACTCTTTAGTTCTTTTTTTTTTGTTGCATCAGACTCTTTTTTTAGACACATACTCTTTTGACCATTTTAAACATTTTATACAATTAATGGTTTATCATATTTCTCTTTTTCATATAGTACAATGTTACCTAACAAGTTCAAATCAAATGCATGTTTGAATTGAAACATAGACATGGGAGCAAGTTTTTCCTTTGTCCACTGATTCAGTTATACATTTTTTTTATTAATTTACTAAGATGATTATTGTTAACATCACAGTGGAAGTCTCCATATCATTTTGTTTGTCTTGAAATGCAGAGAATCACTTACAAATACTTTATCATTGGGATAATTACCTAAAAGGTCCCTACACTATATTTATTGGACCGCTTTTGTATCAATTTCATCCCAAAACTATCAAATTATTTCAATCAAGTCCCTTTCTCCATGATAGTTAACAAAAATTATGATTTATAGGTAGAAAAAGTATCCTAATTGGTGGTTATTATTTTATGGACCATAAATAGATGCTGATTGTCTTTTAATTTCATGTAAACTGTTGTTTGAATACTTTCGAACTTACTTGATTGCTGACTAAAACACTTTCTTGACCTCTTTTTACATTAACTAGTACTAATTTATTATCCAAAAAGCAATAACAGTTGATCTATGTACACTAGTAAAGTCACTTATCAGTTGTTATAATAATTTGTTCTTGGTTTCATTCAAGATCTTTAACCAGTGAAATATCTTAGGCTTGTTTATTCTTGCCATGTTTCGACATATTCTTTGTATCTATTAGAAGTAGAAAAAAGTTACTGGTATATTTTGCTTTCCACCTATTATTTAAGGAAATTAGTATTTAATAAAAAAATGCAATAGTATTCTTATATATGAAGCACAACCAAGATACTCTTGTATATGTTAAATGGATTTTTTTTCTTGTCTACATTGTCATATGCTTGAAAAGTATATTTCATTTGATGTGACAGCAAATCTCCATACTCATACTCATTGTTACATCCAATAATATTCCATGCATGATTACAAATTACAACAATTATTTGCAAAGGTCATTAGGACACAATTTTACCCATATTAGGCTCTTACTATGACCTACCAAGAGGCCTTGTTAATATGATTTTGATTTTGGAGTATTATAGCAACAGAGATAAATAAGCTATAAGGGTGTTCACCACTTCTTTGTAAGAAAAATATGATGCATAACGTTTGGCGATTATCCTGAATTCCTGATATTACTCCAATAATCCAATTGACCTTATGCTTAACTACTTGCTAAATCATTGAAGTTATAAATCGCAAATCTCTTGTTAAGGTTTAAAATACCGGCCGAAACGGTATATACCGGTTTTTGAGTTTCCCGATATTCGATATACCCGGTTTTGAAAAAAATCGGGTATATTGTGTATACCGGGCGGTATATAGCGGTATGATGCGATATACCGCCGGGTATGGGCGGTATATGCTCATACCGCCCGGTATGGACGATACCGGGCGGTATGTCACCACAATGCCGTTGGCGTTGCCAACGGCTCTGTGGCCGACAGCCCGGGCTGTCGGCCACATGGGGAATCATACCGCCCGGTTTGGGCGGTATATATCAAATACCGCCCGATATACCGCCCGGTATGATCAATAGTGATCCCAAACGGCTATAGAGCCGTTTGGGATAGATTTGGGTTGTTTTGGGGGCTATATAAAGCCCCCAAAACACTTCTTTCATCATCACTCACCCCTCTACCCATCTAAACTCTCAATCTCTCTCAATCTCTCTCTTTATTAATTTCTACGTCGAAATTCTATCGAAATGGCGCCGAAATCTCAAGTCGACCCCGCATGGCAGCACGGTACTCGGTTGGAGAAGGCTCATCACTGGCAATGCCACCACTGTAATATGATTTCACGTGGTGGAGGCATCACTCGATTGAAGCAACACTTGGCCGGAGGATATTCCGACGTCGTCAATTGCGCCAAAGTACCGCTCGAAGTCCGGAAGATGTTCAAAGCGCAACTCAACAACAAGAAGGAGGAACGTCTTAAGACTGCAGCTCAACAAGCCGAGTTCGACCGACGAGCTACCCAAGATGTCAGCGGTGGCCATTATGAGGCTCGAGGTGGCGATAACGACGAGGATCCGGAACTTGAAGCCGGCATCCGAGCTTCATTGGAGCATGCTGAATTCGAACGAGAACGGATGTATTATCCCGGATCTCAATTCGAATATGGCGGCGGCAGTGGCAGCAGTGGGATAAGTAGCGTCGGCTCAACTTCGGCTGCCGGAGCAATGGACCGAAGCGGTCCAATTCCCTCCGGTCCTTATATTGGTCGGAGTTCTAGCATGAGAGCACCTCAAACTCAGAGCAGAGGAAGCAGCAAAGGAGGCCTTCGTGGATTCTTCACAAACCTCGGAGCAAGTGGTAGGAGAACTAATGTTGATATTTCTGATCTTGATCCTAGGGCATTTCCTCCTTCATCGGCAAAGCAACAACGCATAGACGATATGTACGGCAAGACGAAGAAGTGGGAGTTGGGAAAAGCCATCTCCAAATGGTTCCACTTCAGCCGGATTCCCGCAAATGCAGCCAACAACCCGTACTACCGAACTATGGTGTCTACCATCCAAAAGGTAGGCCCAGGTATTACCCCTCCAACTCCGTATGAAATTTCAGGACCTTTCCTTGAAGAAGAGGTCAAGGAAATAAATCAATGGATCGACAGAATCAAGCGGCAATGGGGGGATTACGGATGCACTTTGATGTGCGATAGTTGGACCGGTCCAACCCGAATGAGCATCATCAACTTCCTCATCTATTGCAACAGGAGGGTTATCTATCACAAGTCGGTGAACGCATCCGATGAAGTCCATAGTTCTCTCTACATCTCGAAGCTGATGAAGGAGGTGATCGAGGAGAATGGACCCGAGAACTTTGTTCAAATTATAACCGACAACGGAGCTAATTTCAAAAGGGCTGGTGAGATAATTGAACTGGATTATTCTCACATATATTGGACTCCATGTGCAGCGCATTGTCTAGATCTAATGATGAAAGATATCGGTGATATATCGATGGTGAATAAGACGGTAAAAAAGGGGCAACAAATTACGCGCTTCATATACAACCACACATGGGTACACGCCCTTATGAGAAAATTTACAGAAGGGTAATCTCGTTACTAAAATCAATTTTAAATCTATTGCAGTTGAATGATGGTTGCAATTTGGAATCGAAGCTCCAACTCTTCGGAAGATTGCAACACGTATCCTCTCGCAAACCACATCAGCAAGTGGATGCGAGAGAAATTGGTCGACCTTCTCCTTAATTCATACCAAGCCGCGCAATCGGCTTTCATATGCCCGATTAGAGAAGCTAGTATATGTTCATTACAACATGCGGCTTCGAATGCGAACATTACAAAACGAAGATATTCGACATGTAGATCCGTTCGATGTTGAGTTCGTCCAAGACGATACGGACCCGATAATTAATTGGTGGAGTGCAATGGAGAGCGACCAGCCTCTTCTTGATGAACCAGGCGAACCACCTCAGCCTTCACCAATTATATCTGATGCACTTGAGTCTGAGAGCCAACCAGAAGACATAGCCATTACTCCCTTGGACTCTCAACAAATTCGGCAAGCAAGACGCCGATCCAAATCAGACTCTCCATCTTCCCGATCAAAGGGAAAAAAGAAGGCAACACCTTCAAAGGCAAAAGGCAAAGCCAAAGGTAAACGACCAATTGATCCTTTGGAAGCGATTGCAGAAGCAAAAGAGGACGAAGAAGACGAGCCCTCCATTCATAGCAGTAGTAGCACAAAAGACGGAGGAGATGATGATGATGATGGAGCTGGTGGAGAAGACACCGTCGTGCCATCAACATTGCCATATGATGATCCATGGACAAATGAGCAATACTTCGATCACGCCACCCAATATGATGACCGTGGTGCTAGTACCGGACAAACAACTCAGGTGTACAAGAAGAGAGGCTCGCGTCGAAGAGGTGGACCGACAGCTTTGCAAGATTACCATCACGATATGATGAGTAGTTTGCAAGAGGTTTCTGAATCCATCTACTCTGTATCCAGTACCTACTCAACTGATGATACAGGGTCTAGTTCTTGAAAACCCAACAAAGAAACGCTAATGTCAATGTGGTATAATGGATACCAAGGCATTATGCCATGGGAAAATTTCCAAATATGGGCATTAGAGAACTATAGTGTTGACCTTAGCCGTGTATGTCCCGAAGCCGAAGATATGTATGGGTACGACGGACATCATTCGTCCGCATTTTAAAAATTGTATTCATGTATTTGACATTTGAATATTAATTTTAAGCATTTCTTCATCAGTTATGTGTTATTGGAGTTAGTTCTTAAAAAAAAAAAAAAACCAACCGGCCGGTATGCATTTTCCATACCGGTCCGTACCGTGTGTCGGTACGGTATGGTACCGGTACCGGCCGGTGACCGAAACCGGTACCGGTACCGAGATTTTAAACCTTGTCTCTTGTTGCTCAAATTAGATTTAAAACTAATAGACCTTGATATTTCAAGTTGTTAGATATCTCACATCGGTTGGTTATAAGTGTAAAGTGCTCCTTATAATGGCTTGAACAATCCTCCCCCTATGAGCTAGCTTTCCGGGTGGAGTTAGGCCCAAGTCAATTTTCTTCAACATGGTATAAGTCTGATACCAAGTTAAATTTGATTGGATGACCAACTTTCCTAAAAGCTTAAGTTGTTAGGAGAGAAACTAATCTATGAATTTATATTCTTAACACAAGTAAATCAGACCTTGTGGAATTGGACAGCAAGAGTTAGGACCTGGCCAGGCAATGGACATAAGTCAACCCATGCTGAGCAACAACGCCACCAATACTGGATACTGCTGTGGCCTATACATGGACCAATATTGGTATTGAACTAATAACCTTCCTTCTGTCTACATATGTCAAAGTGAACTACATTGACCCAATAAGAAAGATGTATTTGGATGCATAAATCAGAGAGCCAGAGGATCATGTGCCTAACATGCTTGAAGTTTAATGTTTTAGATCACTATATGAAAATCCATTAGTGAAGTTACTGGGTCAACCAGTCTATCAAGAAGTATCATGAGATAAATACATACTCTGAAATAGGTGATCGCTTAAGCACCCATTCACCATGAACTCATAAACGAGCATTTTCTTGTGCCTACAATAGCCGAACAGCTTTATGATATTTGGATGCAAAATACTCCCAAGAAGTTTCACCTCAGACTGCAAAGAAACAAGAGATGAGATAGAGCAATGAGCATACATTTTAGAGAGTGAAGGTTCACACCATTAACAATATAAATAAATATGCTATCAAACCAAGATTTATACTAAATAGAACATACTACGTTAATGTTATTCGTTCTTCCAATTTGGCAATTTCAATGGCACAAAGAGAAAATCACTGTAATTATTGATGATGGGACCCAAGGTTTTAAACACCAGAGTTTAGTCCACACCGAATTAAACCAAACTAGTAGCAAATGGATTCCAGTTTTAAAATATATATATATATTATGCTTTCTAATTGATTATTTTATGGGCATTTGGTGTTATGATTGGTCCAATTTCATAGGTTTCAATTTTTTTTCATTCCCTTTTAGATGTTTTTGGTGTATAGGCCAATTTCTAGTAAGTCCAACTCGTGAGATTTGAAGAGTTTCTTTTTACAGACGGAACTTACTCGGAATTGATCAACACATGAAAAACATCTTCAATGAGCTAATTATACAATCTTAATATACTCAATATATAAACTCCTAATAGAAATAGATAATATTGCTTTCATAATTTAAAATATATATAAACAGTTAAAAGATTAATATTTTATTCTTGATTTCATACCAGTTTGGCTGGTTCAGAACTCAACTACTGGTTTAGGGATCCGGTTCAGTTTATAAAACCTTGATGGACCTAAATCATTGCAGCATTTGACAGAATGCAGGGGAAGAAATCTCTGGAAACAAGTATAGGAAGGTGGGTGTACCATGTGATTTCCAAATGTGTACTGAATTCATTAAGTTAGTGACAACAAGTCTGTTGATTAACCAAAAAAATTTATGAAAATGTGTTTGGTTCGACATTTTCATGAAACTGAATCGAAACTAAAATGAAGACATTTTCTTAATAAAAATTAAAACACTAGAAGGTTGTTTTCAATGGTTTAGAGATTTTCGTTCTGATATCAAAATACAATGACAAACTTATAATTCTAAATACCTATTTATAAAATCAATTGATTTACAAATAAATCAAACTATATCTAATTTATAAAATTAAACTCATCATTTTCAACTCAAGCTATTATTTTTAACATTAATTTTCTAAACTAACTACAACTACATAATTAATATTTCATAAACTTATAAAGCTCTATTTTTCATCTTTATAATGGTTTAATTATAAAATAAAATTGATAATTATGGTGAGAAGCTAATGACATTGATAATTATGTTCATAATCTAATAACTTCAGTTACAAAAATTTATATTTTGATTTTCAGTAAATTTATTTTAATTATTTGTAGTCCAAATTATAGTATTAAATAGTGATTCCTCTTAGTTTTATCAACGTGTTTTAAAAAATCTGAAAACTAGAAACTGAAACGAAATTTTCATTTCCGCCGAAATCAAGTCAGAAAATAATTTTCGTTAACCAAACAAATGTTCACTACTTCACCTATAATAGATATTTGTATATGAGAAGATTTAGTGAATTGCCTATTATTCCAAACTATATTGTAAATGAAAAAAAAATATTTCATTTGAAATAAACACCAACTCCATAGATGAAAGGGAAAAGGGCCAAATTTGCCCCTGAAGTATTAAAAAATGTGCAAATTTGCCCCTCAACTATGTTTTTTATCAAAATTGTCATCGACATTACATAATTGGATCATTTTTGCCCTCCTCGTTAACGGAAGTCCACGTCAGCAAACAGAATCCCACGTGGCAAGTGCAGCTCGGCCACATAAGATGTCACGATGGAAAATGACATGTGGCAATTTATGTAGTGACAAGGGCAATTTTGGCCCAAAACATATTTAAATGGGCAAATCTAAACCTTTTTCAATACTTTAGGGGCAAATTTGCACCCTTTTCAATACTTTAGACGTAAATTTTGCCCGTTTCCCTTGAATAAAATATATATGGTGCCCAAACAACGTGTTTTATGTTCATTGCACGATTTCTGCAAGTTTGGTTTCTATCTTAGAATTTGAACAAATACTTTAGTAAATTTTTTGAGAAATATAAATTTTAAAGATGAAACAAAAATAATATTCAAAAAGATATTTCTTAATTACAAAAATAAAAACTTGATTAAATTTAATTATTAGTAACTGGTCCGGCCCGACCCGAAAGTTCGGGGATAATCCCGTCCCAATTCAAAATCGGGACGAGATCGGGACAAAATTGCAATGCTTCATATTTGGGACTAAGACTGGGACACATATTTACGTCCCGACTCAAAATTGGGACGGGATCGAGACATACCAAATCTCGACCCATCCGACCTGAACTAACCCCTACTATGTTGGTTGGTTTCTTATTACAATGATAAGTGACTAAAGTTGTTCATATCTTTGAGTAAACACTTCAGTTACAATACAAAGTATAATTATCAAGCTTATATTTTCTTGATTTTGGTAAAGATGATATCAACATCATTCTTATAGCGTTAATTAGAATCACATTAATGATAATAATATATAAAAGAAAAAATGATTAAATTTGTCCCTGAAGTATTGAAAATGGTGCAAATTTGCCCCTAAAGTATTGAAAAAGATTCATATTTGCCCCTTTAAATATGTTTTGGGCCAAAATTGCCCTTGTCACTACATAATTGCCACATGCCATTTTCCATCGGCATCTTATATGGCCGAGCTGCACTTGCCACGTGGGATTCCGTTTGCTGACATAGACTTCCGTTAATGAGAAGGGTAAAAATGATCCAATTATGTAACATCAAAGGCAATTTTGATAAAAAACATAGTTGAGGGGCAAATTTGCACCTTTTTCAATACTTCGGAGGCAAATTTGGCCCTTTTTAATACACAGACTCAGTTCAAAATCACTTAAATTAAATTCAAACTGGAGGGATAAAAGGAACAAAGTTTGATTAAGTGGAGGAATATTGACAATCACCTCAAATTGTCGAAACCCTTGTCTAGAGAAATGACTAAATCTCTTAACAGCAACCACTGTCAAAGATCTATGGTTTGCTTGTTTTTTCAAAAAAAGAGGCCCACTATTTTCTGTTGTCGAGGAAGTGCTTTTAATCCAACCCTTGTACACAATCCCATATCCTCCTTGTCCAATAACATTCCCATTGCTGAAGTTCTTAGTGGCGCTCCTTAATTCCTTGAACTTGAAGATCTGAAGGAATGCATCATTGACTCCTAGTCTACTTGTCCCTGCCATTAACAATCCTGAAAGACAAGGAATTGCTAGATTGTTAAGTTATATTGCATGTTTCCAATGAATTAAGGATTCAAAATTTAGAACTAATTAACAGACAGCTATGGTGTATTAGTTTATAGACATTTTTCCTCTTGCAATTGCTGTATAGTTGCTTTTAATATGGCCAATCATATATTGACTAAATCTAAAGTTCATACAAAAATATGATCCTGCAGGAGTATCTTGACAAATTTCTAAACCGCTAGTTAACCAAATCATTATGACTTGTATAGAACTCATTAAACCACATTTGAGTTAAAAAAAGAAAATTTTAAAAAACGACCGCAAACACCTGATTTTGATAGTGGCTCTTGCACCTTCTTGTCAGCTTCATCCAAAGTATATTCATGTTGGTCCCTTTTGATGTTATCTGTGCTTTCCTGCTACGCTAGTGCAGTGAGGCGTCAGATGAACATGAAGGAAATGTCAAATGAATGAAATTATAATTTATAAATTTATTTCACTTTATATAAGTACTAGTTTATGATACTTTGCAATATCATGTGTCCAGTGAATGTAATTAGGTTACTTCTAAAGAGGAGAATTATGCAAAGCCATTGAGTTTTATCAATTCTAATTTCTTAAGAAAAAAAACAATTTTGGCAATAACTTGAGGTGCTTATTGATGCACAAGTAGAATTCAAAAGTTATCATGATACTGTAGTTGAGAGGTACAGTAAACTCAATATATGGATTTTGACCAGATTAGTGTCACATACTATGCAAACTAAAGCAGAATAGCAGCAATTATAAGTTAGTCCAGTAAATCACACATTTATTGTCAATGATCACAAAATTCAAAAATTTGTGTGCAGCAAAACTCAACATTTAGCAGGGGAGAGATCAGATTCTGTAACAATTCACAAGCAATAAACTGAACTAAAGTATAAATGAAAAAAATTGGTAAACAATAGGATTAAAAAGTTCAAAAAAAAATTAATAAAAAATAAAAATTGAATACAAGCATTTGCCTGATGAAGCAAGGTTTCTAACAAAAAATATGAACTACATATGTAACACCCTATACATTTAGTCCCACATTAAAAGTTTAAGAGGCTTGATAGTGTAGTACATGGTTTAGAAAAACCATTATTGGACCCGGTACCGATAACGAGAATAACGGGTCAGTCGGTAGCATCTCAACGGCTAAATAATTAGTCATTGTGTTTTTTATTAACGGTTCCGACCAGTTTTGTTGGGGTGTGTGTGGGTGGGGGAGGGGGGGGGGGTTGCGGCTATATAAATCCCCAAATTTTTTCCACACAACTCTCATATCTCTTAAACTCTCTCAATTTGGTATTCTAGATATCAAAAGATCATGACCTTCGAGAATTTTCAGATGTGGGCATTGCAAACATACGAAATCAACCTTAGTCATGTTAATTCCGTCAATATGCCTACTTTCTTCGACAGCATTTTGAAATGTATTTGTATTCTTTTTATTGTAATTTGAAGAAGAAATTGTCTTTTTAATGTATTGGACCTGTTTGAGAAATTTATGGATGTTTTTCATGATTATGTGTTTTTTGTAGCTTAAAACTATGTTTTCTAGATATAAAAAAAATTAAAAAAAACAAGACAAGCGAGTGTCAGTACGGTTTGATACCGGTACGCATCGGTACCGGCCTCGAACTAAGATCGGTACCGGTATTGGTTACCGAGATTTTAAATCTTGTGGTGTACTATCATTTACTTGGACGTAAGCATTTTTAGATAGTGGCTAAAGAATTAAGTTAATCTGTCAATTATCCCATGAGATCGGGATGTGGAAAAAAAATGAAAACGAACTGGAACTGGACCTATTCCACAACTTTTTGAATCATGTATAGAAAACGGCTACCTCTAAGTATAGACGAAACTACCACTAGGATAGGCCTCATAAGTCGTCGCAGTTGTGCATTAGACTTGAATCTCGACAAGACATCTATCTTCAAGTGGGTGAGATTCTAACCACATTGGAAATTCATGGTTAAGTATATAAACATATAAGACTTGATGAGTGTACAACAATTCAAGCTTATCAAGTTGATAGGTAAAATATTTAGTAAGAAAACTAATACTTTAGTTTTAGATGTAAATAACTATCTTTTAATCAAAGAAATTCTTCAATAAGCATGATCTCTCACTTGGTCTCTACTTCAATCATAGAAATGCAATGAGATTAACTGGGGTCTTTTGGAACTTAAACCTTGTCATAATCTTATGCAGCTTCCTTTGATTAGGATATTCTTCAATGGGCTTGGTCCGTAAGTTCCATTGGCTGAAAACATTGGTTATTGGTGTGCAGTTCATTGGTATTTGTTCCTTGTCCTACTCTCATGCATTTTAGTGATTGTGACTTGTCAATGATAAAATGTTCCACTAGGATAATTTTACATTTTAATAATTCCTATTTCTTTTTTCTTTTTTTACCGATAATTCCTATTTCTCACCAAAAGAACTTCCTTTAAGAAAAGCACTACGTAGTAGCATATAAGGAATGGTTGTAATAAGGGATATCCATCATTACAATAGTCAAAAGTAGTACTTCTCAATTTGATGGCATATCACGAAAGAGTGAAATGCCATTGATTTGTATCATCATTGCATTGTCAAAGTTGTCCTGAAACAAATCTTACAAATAGATCTTTCAATTTTGAATTCTTTGGTTATGCCAACTTCAGGAACAAACCATATACAGAAATTACTCAATAACATAACTACATAAGTAAACTTGAGAAAAAAACATTAGAATATTCCAGAATTTAAAAAGAGTGACAAATCCATACCTTGACTCTCTGGATATTTACAAGAGTTATGAGTGGAATAAGGTCCAAGTATTGAGCAATCTCGGCCTGTGCACTCCTCAATTGTTTCATAATGTTCCAACCCATAACCAAAAGATACAGATAGTTGCAATCCTGGTAACTGTGTATAAGGATGTAAGACCTCTTTAATGCATCCTCCAGCAGCTCCAGTGGCTCCCTTGTACAATGGTGCTTCTTGAGCTCTGAGACACTTAGCTGCTCCAAAAGGTTACCGAGCAAGTCCAGCTGCTGTGCAAATTTCATGTAATTTTTCTTGTGTGCTCGTGCAGTCAAGGCAGCATTGACAATCATGCGGATCAGGCTGACAGCATCAACTCCTATCAGCTGTGTGACATTGGTCACATCCCCTATATAGCCCCCAGATAATGGCATTGCCCCTATACAGAATCTCAAACCTAAAAAAACAGAAACAGAGCATCATTAATGCAGCTAGCCCTAACAGCAAGCACAAACAAAACAAGGATATATACAAATGAGCCTAAAATGAAGGGAAAGAAGATGCAAACAGATCCCCCACATACAAAATAAACTGTGAAATAGCTACAGGTTCTGCTGAGGTTTGTACAATTGTATAAAGATCCTCAAGTAAGCATTGGTTTACAAAGTCTGACGAATGCCATAGAATGATCATAGTTCATGATCCAGACAAGGATCAAATTAAGTCATCTTCATTCTATTTAGGAATTTTCATATATCATTCTACTTGTTATGAAAGCAAAGACCAAAACTTTTACCCACACATTCCTTCATCATTCATCAACATTGTTCCCTAATATTGCCCTCATACATTTTTCAAAATTTTAATCATTTTATCATCCATGTCTCACATTAAATCCGAGGCAAAAAATGCCTCTTGGACTTGGAGTCTTGAACTTTTGATCCAATTGGAGTCATGGCCAGGGTAATTTATAAAAATTTAGTATAAAGTATTAACTCTCTTAGGGCCTATGAAGTGTGAAATGAGTAGAAAATTGTGGGAGGTTATTTTAGGATCATAACTTTTTTGTGATGAAAATACAGTAATTGGGGAGTTCATGTAAGCTAATCTTAGCTGTTGAATGTAATGCAATAGATGAAAAAGAGGTGCTGTAGAAGCAATCTCCGTCCACTTTTAGGACATATAGAGACACGTAAATTCAATTCTATCTTGGGTGGCAACTATCTCTGATAATGGATTCCATCATCACATTGGTCTCTTGTGATATAGGAAATCATCAGTAAAAAGTAGGTTTTTTGTTATTAGGCTGGCAGGTTACAACAGTAAAAGATTTTTTTGTTTATATTATTGGGCAAGGTTGTCAAATCACTAAGGCGCCCTTAAGGTGCTACACCTATAAAATTGCCTAAGGCGCTAGGCATTGAAAAAGTGGTAACCTGGGGAAGCAAGATGCCCCCTTGAATAATAATTGTTGAGCCCTAAAGCTTCCCTTACATTAATCATAGAAAAGACCTATATATAAGCCAGAGACACCATAAGCTAAGCCTAGGAATAATATAAGCTAACCTATACCAACAATAAATACAATATAAAAACTATTATCTTTAACACTCCCCTCAAGCTGGAGCATAGATGTCAATCATGCCCAACTTGTCACATAGTAATTTGAACCGAGTCGAGTTGAGAGCTTTAGTGAAAATATCATCAATTTGATCCTGAGAGGAGACATGAAACGTGATAATCTTCTTGGAAAGAACAGCATCCCGAATAAAATGACAGTCGACTTCAATATATTTTGTTCTTTCGTGAAAGATCGGATTATTTGCAATATGAATAGCAGACTGGTTATCACAGTGCATCGTCATAGGCTTATCAGAAGAGAACCCTAGTTCTCCTAAAAAACTTTTGACCCATATTAGTTCACATGTGGTATGAGCCATGGCCCTATACTCAGCCTCGGCACTTGAGCGAGCCACCACATTCTGTTTCTTACTCCTCCACGTGACCAAGTTTTCTCCAACATACGTGCAATACCCCGAGATGGATCTTTTATCACAGATGGACACAGCATAATCTGCATCAGAGTACCCCTCTATTTTAATGTGACCGTTTTTCATGAGCCATAAGCCTTTATCAGGAGAACTCTTGATATAGTATAGAATTTTTAACAAAGCATTCCAATGAGAATATTTCGGTTGATACATGAACTGACTAACAACACCAACAGCGTAGGAGATGTCAGGACGGGTGACAGTCAGATAAATAAGTTTCCCAACTAACTTTCTAAATCTCACAAGGTCCTCGAAGTCTTTGTCACCTTCAAGCTCAGGAGCAGCACCTGTATCAAGAGGTATACTGGCAGGTCTGCATCCAAGCATGCCTACCTCACTCAGGAGATCCATGGTATATTTCCTCTGCGAAAGTATCACTCCTGTCTCATTATAAGCAAACTCAATGCCAAGAAAGTACCTCGGACGGCCCAAATCCTTTGTCACAAAATGATTTTT
Source organism: Canna indica (assembly GCA_034359265.1). NCBI lineage: Eukaryota > Viridiplantae > Streptophyta > Magnoliopsida > Zingiberales > Cannaceae > Canna > Canna indica. The sequence goes on along the minus strand of CP136891.1, from coordinate 76,200,782 downwards.
CAGATGAGCTTTTACTGTCTCAATTTCATTGCTATCACTGCCAGTGAGTAAGATGTCATCCACATACACTGCAAGAATAACACAACCAGCAAATGTTTTTTTCATAAAAACAGAGTGATCAGATTTACATTCCTTTAGCCCAACAGTAGATGCAACTTCGTTTAGTTTGTCAAACCATGCTCGAGGACTTTGTTTTAGGCCATAAATTGCTTTCTTGAGGTGACACACTAGATTCTCCCCCTGAGCAACATATCCAGGAGGTTGCTCCATAAAGACAGTCTCACTCAAATCCCCATAAAGAAATGTATTCTTAACATCCATTTAATGCATTGGCCAATTCAGATTTACGGCAAGAGAGATAAGAATCCTCACAGAGTTTAACTGTGCCACAGGAGAAAAAGTCTCGAAGTAGTCTACACCAAATTGTTGTGTGAAACCTTTTGCCACCAAGCGAGCCTTGTACCGTTCAATGGATCCATTAGGAAGATATTTTAAGCTGAACACCCACTTACAAGCGACTGCTTTAGAGCCAGGAGGTGGAACAAGTTCCCAGGTCCGTCTGGTTTTGAGAGCATTCATCTCCTCATCCATGGTACTCTTCCACTTAGGATGAAGCAGAGCATCCTGGTATGTCTTGGGAATGGAAACAAAAGACAAGGAGAAAACAAACTGGCGAAGCGAGGATGATAGTTGAGCAAAGAATACATAATTGCTAATGGGATGAGGAGTACAACTCTGCTTACCTTTCCGTAAAGCAATGGGAAGGTCAACACTGGACAGAGGATCTTGAGAGTGATTCGGAGATGGCAAAGTAGCTTGTTTGGAGAGTTCACCTATATCTTTATGTCTTCTTTGATAGACTAACAACGGAGGAGCACGAGACAATGACTCATCGGAGTGATGGGTAATAGAAGGAAGAGGTGGAGGTAGGGGAACGAACTCCCAAGTAGGAGTTCCAGGACTCAGTGTAGAGGTGAAGTAGGGAATATCTTCAAAAAAGGAAACATCAGCAGAGATAAATAGTTTTTTTGAAATCGGGTCATAACAACGATATCTCATTTGAGTGCGAGGGTATCCAATGAAGACACACTTCATAGCTCTAGGAGACAATTTGTCATAACCTGGACCAAGATTATGAACAAAACATGCAGCCAAAGGTTTTTGGAGAAATTCTAAATGGAGATTGTTTGGGAAACAAGACGGAGAATGGTGACCTATCCCCTAAAACAGATGAAGGAACACGATTAATAAGATACGCAACAGTGAGAACAACATCCCCCCATAGATACCGAGCAATATTCATGTGAAACATAAGTGTCCTAGCCACATCTAGAAGATGACGATTTTTGCGTTCAGCAACACCGTTCTGCTGGGATGTGTAAGGACATGAGGTCTCATGAATAATACAATAGGAGGTACAAAATTTTACAAAATCAGACTGAAGATATTCGCAAGCATTATCAGTTCGAAGAATTTTAATGGATGTGTCAAACTAATTTTTTTATTTCAAGATAAAATGTTTGAAAGACATGAAACACATCAGATCGATTTTTTAAAAGAAACACCCAAGTCATACGAGTGTGGCCATCTATAAAAGTAACAAAATACTTGTATCTCAAACGACTCACTACGGGACTAGGACCCCAAATATCTAATGAATAAGTTCAAAAATAGACTCTCTACGAGGACTTGAGCTTTGTGGAAAGGGCACCCAATGATGTTTACCTAACTCACAAGCTTCACATTTGAAAGGAGAACAGGACACAGACTCAGAGATGGTTGACTTGAGCTTTTGAATAGAGGGATGGCCTAACCGACAGTGCCATTGAAATGCAGTGATGGAGTGGTGGGCAACAGGAACGCATGTGGATAACAGGTAAATTCCTCCAGTTTCAGCTCCCCCATCAATCTTGCTCCTCGTCTCTAGATCCTGTATCACATAATGAGAAAGAAAAAAAGTTGCAAAGCAATTATGACTTTTGGTAAGTTGACTAATGGAAAGTAGATTCACAGAAAATTTTGGAAGATGAAAAACTATATCTAATTTTAGATTGTTCGAAACAGTGATTGTGCCAAGACCATGTATAGGAGAAGTAGAGCCATCGGCAATGCGGACATGTGGTGGGTTAGACTCAGGGTTATAGTTAGAGAAAAGATTCTTATTACCTAACATATGATTGGAAGCACCTGAGTCAAGAATCCAAGACATACCAGAAGAAGCAATAGCCGCAGTCCCAGAGGAGGAAGCCATGGCTGAGGAAGTGACTGCTTGCATGAACTTTTCATATTCAGACTTAGAGACACAAATAGTCTCCTCCTTTTGATTTTCACTGATACTATTGTTGAGAGGTTGAGTAGATATAGCAACCTTAGCATGAGAAGGTTTTCCAAACTTTTGCTAGCACCTGTCAGGAGAATGATTTGATTGGTTCTCCCACAATGTATACACGGAGAAAAGGAATTTCTACCTCTCCCCCTTCCTCCAGTTCTACCACCACCACGACCCTGGTGGCCTCTACCACTGGCAATAAGTCCTTAGTTATCTCCTGTAGGAAAAGAGGCAGGAGGAGGATTGAGTTCAGTAACTCTCAAAATTTTGGCCATAGCATTTCTGAGATCAGGAATGGTATTATCCCATGAGCTGGGACTTGACATGATGAAGAGACGGTGGTAGAGCGGATAGAAACCTTGCAACAAGAAATTCCTCTCTTTGTTTTCTTTGTATTGAAACATCATCGGTGAAAGGATGATATTCAGTCAATTCATCTGCTTTTCCTTTTAAGATGACGTAGAACTCTTGAATTGATGCACCCTCCTCAAGTTTCATATTAAAGATATCAGAGTGCAAGGTATAAACTCTGGAGATATTTGCATCTTGAAAGTATGTTTTTTTAAGGGAATCTCACATGCTCTTAGCAGTATCAAGAAAAATAACTGTTGAGGCAATTTGCGTCTCCAAACTATTGATCATCCATGAGAGAACCGCATAATCGTTTGCCTCTCAATCAGAATATTTTTCAATATCGGCTGAATCAGGAGGATCATCTTCAAGGTGTTTAATCTTCTTCTGAGAACCACAAAAAACACGAAAAGCACGAGACCAGAGAATATAATTTGTACCATTAAGTTTGATAAAAGTACTCAGAGTTGCAGTTTTGGGATCCACCATAGAGTTTGACATTCTTTATAAAGCAGTATCAAATGAAGCAATTGACAGAAAAAAATCCTGTGTTGGAACCAAAAAGCTGGAGTGCTGCAAAAACTCGGCTCAGAAATGGCTTGAAAATAGCTCAGAAATGGCTCAAAATCGGCTCAGCTTGACTGGAGTCGGCTTAGAGCCGAGCCTACTTGGAGCCGCGCTTGGAGAAGCCGGCTTGGAGAAACCGGCTTGGAGAAAAATTGGCGTCCATCACAGAGGCGCCCGACAAAGGAGAGGGCGCCCACATCTACCTCGTCGATCGAGCCTTTCTCTGGTTCAAGAGGCGATCAGCGCGGCGCGTCTAGTTCGAGGGGTTGCCGAGGCTTCTACGCCGGCGGAGGAAGAAGAAGGAAGCGCCCTTTCTTGGTGCGTCTGGTTCAAGGAACTGTCGAGGTTTCTACGCCGGCGGAGGACGAAGAAGGAAGAGAAGATCTCGCCGTTGAGATGACGAAGGCTGGATTCTACGCCGACGGTCCGAGAGGAAGACGATGGAGAGGCGATGCTTGTTCGACTTCGCGAGCGTTTGCGCCGAGCCAAGAAGACGCAGGGAGGAGCCGCGTGGAAGGCGCAGGAGAGACGCCGAACGCCGAACAGTAACGGCGCAGGAACAGTAAAAAAACTAGGAAAAAAATTTTGTGAAAAAATTCTAGGGCTGCTCTGATACCATGTTGAGCCCTAAAGCCTCCCTTACATTAATCATAGAAAAGACTTATATATAAGCCAGAGACACCATAAGCTAAGCCTAGGAATAATATAAGCTAACCTATACCAACAATAAATACAATATAAAAACTATTATCTTTAACAATAATATATATTTGTATAAATGTAAAATACTCAATATGAACAACAAAACAAGAATGTTATGTCATCTATTATAATTTAAACTCTGAAATATTTTACATCAAGAAAAGAATTAAAGAAGTATTAGAAAGAGAATGTAAATCCAAAAATAAATTTCCTTGATAGTTGTTTCAGTTCGGGATGTGTGGAGCCAAAGTTTGATTTGTTTCACACTATGCCATATATCATACCCACATAAAGGAGTGGAGTTTCAAATGAGTTTTTTGTGAGTTAGAACTTCCTCGCTGCGAACTAGGGTTGGTCATATCCTAACAATTACATCCTTAGTTTTCTCGTTTTCTAAAAACAAAAGAGGCATGTCAAGACATTTAGCCAAGCGTGCCTAATTAGCACCTTTCACCTCACATCAAATCATCTCTTAGGCACAATAGGTGCCACACCTGATGGCGCCTCAATTTTCATGGCTTGAGGTGCCAACCCTTCAAATTGGCTCACCTAAGCAAGCACCTTGGAATATTTTCTGAACCTAAATAACGATCTTGGAAAAGCTCCAAGAATGATCCAACATACCTCTTAGACATCGTGTTTCACAACTCCCAATAAGCATCCACCATAACTTGTTTGTTTTATGGTAGAGTATGATTTATCATGGTATGGTATGGACCGTATGGTTTAATTTTATGTTTGGGAAGACTTTTAATAAGTGGCCATGGTATGGTATGGTAATCTCATGGTTTGAAAACCATAAATTTTGGCCAAGTTTTCAAACCATGGATTTGGTGGTTTCTCATGGTTTCATGAAATTTTATTTCTAAAATATCATCAATCAAAATTTATAATTCCTCTTATGCCCTTTATATACCCATATTAGATTAGACTTTTATTTATCATTCTTGATCGGCTTAGTCAAGACATCGTTCTCCGTCATAGCTACTGTCATTTAACCATATCATACCATACCATCCTTCCAAACAAGATAATAATTTTTACAGTACTATACCATACAATACCATACCATACATTATTAAACTATGCTTCACATCATCCAAACAAAGCTAAGAAGTCAGCCATACTCAAAACGGATCATTAGGAAACTTATTCAGCAAACGGCTTCAATAATGAGTTCTTTGAAAAATAAAACAAATAACTATGATTCAACAACAATATTTGAGAAGATAACTAATCTATTAGTATAATTTATAAAATTGAAAGGAAATTAGATAATCAAGATAGAAGTTTAAAAGGCCAAACAAAGAACCACATCAATGAAAAGCTGACTTGAAATGGGTATCAACAAGAAGATACATGTAGCGTCTTCGTACCTGAGCTAGGAAGCCCGATTGTCCGACAGAATGATTGGAACCTGAGGAACCCCAAATCAAGTTACTGTTGCAGTTTTATTAAGAATCTCCTTTTTCCTCTCACCCTTCGTGCAAGAACAAAATTAACAAAGAGGTAAAGACGGAAGCAAAATGTTGACATCCAAGGATTTGTATTCTGGCTCTATGCACACCTCCAAGCTTAGACTCTCTTTGCACAAAGAAACTGGAAAAGGTCAAATTGTCAAAATCCGAAATGTCTTGGTCTAGCAGAAACGGCGTAAGCATTGACATCACCACTGGAATGTAGGTCATAAAGAAATGCTGATTCATGGACTTATTAGGTCCAGAGTCCACAGTCCACTATGCTGGCATAGTGGCATCATCTTCATCTTCAAAACTCTTTTTTAGGGAAAATTTAATCTACCTTGTTGGAGACGAAATCAACCAATCCTTAGGATTTGTTACACTGACCCACTTCAGACCTCGGCGCATTTATACAAACCGATCTTACCTCTCTTTGATTTCATTAATCCAAACCCATACAACGTCATCTCCAACGGCACTCTTGGAGCGGTAAGTCGGTAACATAGGCAAAGGTGGGAACGAGGCAAAGAACCATCGCGAGGTTCCTCGACGATGGCTGGCATTACCAAGCACGCCACTGCCTGCCTTGCCGCGAGGCACTTACTACTGATAGGGATGTGCATGGGTACCGGTAAACCCGGAACCGATTGGAACCAACCCGATTGGGTAGGCTCTGGATAGATCCGAATTAAATTCAGGTAGGATCCGAGGCCAAAATTTAGGAACCGGTTAAAACCGATTCTAGTTCTGGGTCCAACACATCGGGTACTTGGAACGAGTACTCGAAACCGAAACCGGCACTCTGGAACCTGTTCAGTTACAAGTTTCAATCGGGTACCATGTTGGAACTTGTACATTCCAACCGAGTACCCTGTTGGAAGTCCAACAAGGTACCCTGTTCCAAAATAGGTTCCAACATGGTACTCAGATCCTTACCCTAGAACCTGTATATGAATAAGTTCCAACGGGGTATCCGAAACCGAAACCGGAACCTATGGTTATGAGTAGGGTCCAGTCCAGATTTCAACAGAGTAGGGTCCGGTTCGGAACCGGTACTATACAGAATAGGGTCCGGGTATCATGCATATATGGATTTAATGATGTAGTATCCATCCTATTTAATCCATTTCCATCCCTAACCTGCCAGAGTTGGGACCTATGAAATGGTGGAAATTACTGAAAGGTTCATGTCATCCAATCTCAATTGTCCAATATGATGTCATACGTGAATCATGAAACAGAGTTCTCTCCGGAAGCAATCTCAACCACTTACAGGACATATAAAGATGTGTGATAATTGGATTAGTCCAAGGTAGCAAATGGCAGTGGATACTGACTGGAGTCCATGAGTCACATAGTTTTAATGTATATGAAGTCAATGTGAAAAGTTAAAGGCTTTCTTTGGTAGCAAAAATGTTATCCAAGGTGCCATTTCATTGTTAGACTTTGTATAACATGGGAGTGCATAAAATGCACTAAGCTTTTATAAATATGTGTTTTGTGTCTATCAATTAGACTTTTAGGATCAAAAGTCAAAACCTTTTGAGTAGAAACACAGCAACCAGGAGGTTCATGTTATCCACAACTGCAAAATCTGATGCTAAATGAATCATAGTTTTCTGTAGAAGCGATCTCAGCCACTTATAAAGATGTGTAATAATTCCATCTATCCAAGGTGGAAATGGCTTTAAGAATAGATACTGACTGGACATAGCTATGTTCTAGTGATATATGAAGTAATATCATATGAAAAAATAGGTTTTTTTGTTAACACACATGTTATCCAAGGTGCCCTCTCACTGTTAGACTTCATACGGCATGGGAATGTGTGAATCATGCACTAAGTTTTGATTAAAGTGCATGGCTTCTATGAATTAGACCAGAGTTTTAATCAAGCTCATTTGCTCCAGTGAATCTCATAGGACTAGTGTCTTACACACTCCCAAGCATTAACCACTTAGAAGTTGATCATACTCAAAACTACTTCCAACCTTTGTGGAATGATCCTAATTATTTGCTTTCTCCACTTTAAATATAGATGGGATAAGGCCATCCTAGCTACTCCATAGTTCATACCAATCAAACTCCAATTATTTATTTAGGGAAAGTGAAGCATACAACAAAGTAACAAACCATGTTCCCTAATCTTCCTGGAAATAAGCTAATTAAGCAGATAGATACATTCATGAGTTCTTTTCCTCTTCTTTTATGGAAAAATGAAACAAATAAGTTTAGCTCGACAGGTTATTTGGGAAAATAAATAATTTGTTAAGTTAATTTATAAAATCGAAACTAAATTAGAAAAACCAGATGGAAGTCTATAGATACAAACAAAAGAACCAGATCAAAGAAAAAGCTGGCTTAAAAATGAGTATCAATAAGGGGATACATGTTTCTTCGTATATACCTGAACTGGAATATCCGGTGCTTAGATGTCTGGCAGAAAGGTTGGAACCTGAGGAACCCCTAATCAAGCTCCTATCTTTATTATATTAAGAACCACCCTTCTCTCTTCGTGCAAGGATGAAACTTGACGAAGAGGTAGAGAAGGTAGAAGAATGTTGACTTTATGCACTCCCAGAGGAGTCCGCTTGTGGATGAAAACCTTGAAAAGGAAATATTTGAAAGGAGAATTAAAAATGGATGGTCCACACTCCACATTGGAGGTGTGTGAGCAATAAAAAAACTATGAATTCATTGTACAAAACTAATTTTTAGAACCGACGTAAACATGACATCAAGAAATACCGACACTTGGGAATTACTAGGTCAAAGTCCATGAGAGCTGGCTCATCTTTGGAATTCTTTCCACCTGGCGTCATCTTGGAATTATAGTGGAGTTGCGAGTTGCAACGGAATCAAATTCAATATAATATTGTATAAAAAATAAAAGATACACGGGATTAATATGATCCGAACTCGGCGCATCCACGCAGAGAAGATGCGTCTACTTCATTCATTTTAGAAAAGAATTTTATCATCAATAAGAGTGCTATAAATTAATACTATATTTGAATTAAGAGTTTCTAAAAATTTAGAAGGGATTCGAAGAAGAGAGTTTTGAAGGGATTTAAAATATCTTATTTGAATTTTTTTTCAAAAGAATTTGGAGAAATTTTAAATTCCTTCAAATTTCTCCTAAAATTTATATTTAAATCTCCTCGAAATTTGAAGAGTTAATAAATTAAAAATAATTAAATTACAAAAATATTTTTAAAATAAAAATATATATTATTATAAACAATGGTATAGCGGTCTATCAAATTTCTTTAAACCCCTCCAAACTCTTTATAAAGTTTAATCAAATAAAATTTTTAAAATCCTTTCGAAAACCTTTAAACTTCTCCCCCCTCCTAAATCTTTCAAACTTTTTTCCCTCCAAAATTTTTACTCAAACTTATCCAAATATAAGATAAATTTATCTCAAATAAATAAAATTTAAAATTGACCGTCTCTATAAAATTCGTTTTAAAACTAAACTCTGGTTGTACGTCGAAAATTGAGAAAGCCCACTTTTGAAAAAGGATCAACATTTTTAATTTTTTGAACTTTTTAAACTCTCACGTTAGTGATATGTGAAACTTTGTATTCGCCTCCTTTTACCGTGGAAAAAAAGAGCCGACTCCGAAGATCGAAATAGACATTGATTCTGCCATATACGAGCTGAATATTTGATCGAATTAATTGACCAAAACAATCGGCAAGAAGAATGGTTCTTTTTGGACTTCGAATCACGTGCAAGAGATGTGAAAAGTAGCGGCATATATTATAAACTTTGACCAGTCAAACCTCTTTAATTAAACAAGATAAAACATAAAAGTTTCCTGCCATGTGTTGGACTTCTTGACCAAGTTATGTAAGCGGCAAAATCCATTAAATTTGAATGCTTCCTTTCTGCCTCGAATTGCTCCTCTATGTGATGTGCACATGGCGCCTTATGAGGAGTAGATGGGCTCGGCCTATTCTCCTGACCCAGAGCTGGCAGGCCTGCCGGCTCTGTTGTAGCAGGCTTGGCCCGCCCGCCAACCTTTGGTGCAATCTCAACCTGCCATATTCAAGTCGCCTCCCATTGGATCTAGTTCGGATTCAATTTAAGTCAATCACTAATACAAATAATTACCATAAGTGTAGCTTGATATATCTTGGGGCAACAACTCAAACAAAGAAGGTTTTCTGGCCGGAGCTTTTGGCGGTAGACATGAGCACTTATTGATACTGATAGGTTAAGCTCCAGCAATGGAATAACTATTATCAACAGCCGATCGAACCGTACTTGTCAATCGGGGGGATAAGATGGCAATAAAACCCATTTAGGTAGGTACCCATGGGTATTTACCCGACGGGTATAGAGATTACTTTCCTACCCATAGAGATTTTATGAGTAATTTTTATTACCCGTTTATTATATGAGACAGGTATGGATATGAGTATTATAGTATCTATACCCGTGGGTATCCGTTACCTGCGAAAATAACTAAATTGATCTTATGTTGAAAACGTTATGTTTTAAAATCTTATGTTGATGTTGAGATATATTTGTAATTTATATTTTAAGATCTTGTGTTTTAAAACCCTATGATGATTTTGAGAAATATTTGTAGTTTATATTTCAAGATCTTGTATTTATAACCTTACGTGGTGTGTTTATATTTAAAATTATTATAAAAATATTGTAATTTACATTTTTTAAAGTGTTATGGATAGTGTTGTTGATAAGCTTGTATAGCACATATATAGTTAAATTATATTTTGGTTTATTGTTGATAAGCACTATAGCACATAGTGAACTTGTATTTTGATTTATTGTTGATAAGCATTATAGCACATAGTGAACTTGTATTTTGGTTTATTGTTGATAAATATCATAGCACATAGTGAACTTGTATTTTATTTTCGTAAAGTTTGTGTCGCTTTTTTGAGATGCATTGAAGACTATGTGGCTTATTTTGTTTTAGTGGACACTATGTGACATTCCAATTAAACTTGGTGAATATAAGCTGAAACGAAATAGATATGCATTTAAATTGATGGATATGAACTCAAATTGAATGGATATACATTTAAACTTAGTGGATATGTACTAAAACAGAATGGATATATATTTAAACGGGATAGATGTGGACTAAAACAGAATGGATATGCATTTAAACTGGATGAATATACTGAAACAGAATGGATATACATTTAAACTGGATATGTACTAAAACAGAATGAATATACATCTAAACTGGGTGGATATGAACTAAAATAGAATGAATATGCATATCAGCTAGATAGATATGGACTGAAAGATAATGGATATGCATTTAAACTGGATGGATATGTACTGAAATAGAATGAATATACATTTAAACTGGATGGATATGTACTGAAACAGAATGGATATGCATTTAAACTAGATGGATATATACTAAAACAGAATGGATATGCATATTAACTGGATGAATTTGGATTGAAACATAATCATATGCAAATCACACTCATTCACAAGTTCTCTTCTTGCTTGGGGGAGATATTATGAAGAAAATTTGTATGAGCGACATGCTCATAGGGATTTCTATAAGCAGTGCTCTAATCTTGCACCACGTCATCAAATGCTAATCTTGATGCACTTTGGAAATGGATTCAGAACATGATATTTTTTACCCAGAATCCAATCACACAAACAAGCGATATCCGAAATCTTTTTCAAACCCAAAATCCAATAACTTGTTAATGAGTGTGATTTGCATATGATTATGTTTCAGTCCATATTCATCCACTTGATATGCATATTCATTCTATTTCAGTACATTTCTATCCAGTTTAAATGTATATTTATTCTATTTCAGTATATATTAATCCAGTTTAAATGTATATACATTTTGTTTCAATACATATCCATTCAGTTTAAATGCATATTCATTCGATTTCAGTCCATATCCATCCAGTTGATATGCATATCCATTCAATTTCAGTCCGTATCTACCCAGTTTAGATGTATATCCATTCTGTTTTAGTACATATCCACACATAGGGGTGACAATTTTATCCGCATCCGCTAACGAAAAATCACATCCGCACCGTATCCGATCCATAGCTGCAAGTAAAAATAGATATGGATACGAATACGAATTTAAAAAACTTATATCCGTGCGAATATGGTGCAGATACGGATATGACTGTGGATCCGCACCATCTATCTGCATATCTGAATCACTATTTTGCCCATATAAGTTATTAATATATATAAGAGTTCTATGGTAATTTCATGTCAAGATGAATTTTGAAGTATATTATATATTTATTTTGGATCAATGAATTGGTAATTTATTGATTTTTTTAATTAAATATATTATTTTAATATTTTTTATTAAATACGGTGCAAATACGAATGCGGTGCGGATATCCGTATTTGAAGCAGTGCAGATATGGATATCCATATTCACATCCGTAGCGGATATTGTGCGAATACGGATGGGCGGATATAAGGTACGGTGCGGATATGGATAATCCAATATCTGCACCGTATCCGATCCGTTGCCAGCCCTATCCACATAGTTTAAATGTATATCCATCATGTTTCAGTATATTCATCCAGTTTAAATGCATATCCATTCCGTTTCAGTTCATATCCACCCAGTTTAAATGTATATTCATTATGTTTCGGTACATATCCATTCAATTTAAATGTATATCCATTCTGTTTCAGTTCTTATCCACCCGTTCAAATGCATATTCATTCTGTTTCAGCTTATATCCACCCAATTTAACTGGAATGTCATATGGTATCCACTAAAATAAAATAAGCCACATAATCTTCAATGCATCCCAAAAAAGCCACACAAACTTCACGAAAATAAAAGTTCACTATGTGCTATGGTGTTTATCAACAATAAACCAAAATACAAGTTCACTATATGCTATGGTGTTTATCAACAATAAACCAAAATACAAGTTCACTATGTGCTATAATGTTTATCAACAATAAACCAAAATACAAGTTCACTGTGTGCTATATATATATACAAGTTTATCAACAGCAAACCAAAATACAAGTTCATTATGTGCTATACAAGCTCACTATGTGCTATACAAGCTTATCAACAACACTATCAAAATACGAGTTCACTTTATTTGAGATCATATCCATCCAGATTAATTTTATATACACACAATTTGGACCTTCTGTTGAAACAAATACAAGTTCTTCTGGTTGACTTTGTCCTTCCATCATATTATCTCAATTTAGTCCTTCTCCAAAGCAGACAGGAGGACAAAGGCAATTCCAAGATTTATAAACATGAAACCATGATAAAATAAGAGACTGCATAAATATCAGAGTAAACAAAATACTGACAGCTAGTGATCACAAATTAAAATAGTAACAAGCTTTATCAAAATTTGCTTTTAACGAAAAAAAACATAGAAACATGATGTAATTAGTCCACATGTCATCACAATGCAACAATGTTATTACAGTCTTAAGTCCTTAAATCAACAAGACATGTCATTAACCTACAAACATAATGAATAAGAGTTCTTTTTTTATTAACTACATTAGACAAACTAGGTGGATATAAGATTAAAAAAGATGAACATAAGTTAGAACTAGATGGATGTGGAGGGGAAAGAGTGAATACAATAGAATTGAGCTAGAACCTTTGTACAAGTCTAGCATCAAGTTGAGGAAATGCTAGCAAAAACTTCGAAGGGAGGATCACAGTCAGGCTTCGCTCGATCGCTCGATGCTAGCAAACCGGTCGCTAAATACCTTATGCGACGAAAAAAAGCAATCGCAAAAGACCTCGTTGCAAAAAAACTACGACGGCACAAGCATCGGTCGCAAAAGATAACATTATGCGACCGTAGAACGACGATCATGGCGGTCGCAGAGTGTGGTCGCGTAATATCTGCGACCTTATTTGATCGTCGTAGAAACTCCATAGGCGACGGTATGGCGATCGTTTTTTCCGTCGTAAAATATTATATTTGCGACTGTGATGCGACCGCTCTTGCCGTCGCAGGAACTACAATTGCGACCGCTTTGGCGACTAATTCGATACGTTTTGCGACGGTGATAGTGGTCGCAGATCCGTCGCAATTTATATTTTTTTTAAAAATAATAATTTATAATAATATTTTTTTAAAAAATACATGTTTATATTTAACATAAACATCAAATTATATCAAAATGCAATGCCGCAACCAAAGAATATTCAAGATATCAAATTATATCAAAATGTTGCCACAACGAGGGGTACATCAAATTATAATGTTTATACATATTTATATCAAAATATAATATTTACATCGTATCAAAATATGTTTACCTCAAAATACCAAATAAAATACATCAATCATAAAGCGCATCATGTGGCGGCGATGGATGCGACGATGAGAGAGGCTGCGTCAGGACGGCATCAGCTGACGTCGCGTCGAATGACGGGGGAGGCGGAGGGGCCGAAGCACTAGGCATGGAAGAAGCAATATGTGTCATATACTTCCTCATTGCGACCACCTCACTGGTGAGGCGTGCATGAGAAGCTTCCAAGGCTGCGTGCGAAGCCTCTAAGGCTGCAAATCGATCCTGGCCTGCATGTGAAGTTGATCAACCAGCGGTGGAAGAGGTGAAGGTAGACGACCCCATACCATGTGGCAGCAACAACGTCCGTGCGTGAGCCATTGTGCCAATGCCATATACACGACCGTGGTCGACTCCTGTCACCTGCATCCATGCGTCAACATCAAGCTGATGTTGCGCAGGATCACCTCCCCGCTGGGTCACCAACTCAGAATACGTGGCCTTTAAAGATTGATTAATTAAATTAATTTTACATAATTGAACTAATATAATTTTTTCTGCCTACATAATTGATCAATCTGGGAATTATCGGGAAATACCGAAGAACCTAAAATAATATATCTTTCTGCCTACTCGAAGATGATTTCTCTTTGTACCGTGGATGTTCACATGTTGGACATTGGATCAAGTCTGCGTATTCACGGTAATAGAGAATGTAGTTGTTCTGACATGCATGAATTTTCTGATACCCTAAACCAAGTCTCTTCATCATCTTTTTCGTCTTATAGAAACTGTCCTCCAGTTTGTTATCTTTAGGCAACGTTTTGTGAAATAACTCAAAAAATCGATTATATGCTATCTCAGTTACGTTGCAGTCAGACTTAATGTTTAACATTGGAGTCATTATTGACAACTTTGAATATTTATCACAGCCTTCATACAATGGTTCATCTGCAGCTTTCAGTAAATCATAAAACTGTGCTGCTTCTGGATTTGGTAATTCCATTTGAATTTTCGGTTCTACTTGTGGCTCACACTCCATATCTATTGTCACTTCAGTACTTGACGACTGACCTCCTAATTCTGTGTGAGGCATTGGCAACCTTTGGAATTCACGATCATCTAGAGCATCCAAGACCAGATTTCGATACAGATGCTCAACGAATGTTGTATGAGTTGTGGACGAAGATCCAATATTAGACGACCGGCCTCCTAATTCATACGATGACATGCCTATGAATGACCCCCCATATGAAATCCATCGATAGTAACGATTCATGAAACCATTTCTGTATAGGTGCAATGTCACTGCCTGTCGGTCTATAAAAAATAAGTTGACACACCGACGACACGGACATCTGATTTTGTCAACACTGACAAATTGCGAATTTGAATATGTGAAGTTCAAAAATTTCTGAACATCGCTCTTGAATTCTTCAAGTAAACCTCCACGGTACATCCGACGATACATCCAACTACGATCTTCCATCATGATTCTGTACGTGATATATCACAACAATTACTTCTTTAGAAATCTTCATAGGTGGGGTGATCCTATTTCATTCGAGAATTAAATTATTCTACTTGCATTTAAATATATTTTTTAACATTCAATTTCAGTCGAAATTCTGATAGCATTTTCCTATAGTTCTCCAAGTATGCATATCATCTGGGCGCATACTTGGAGGACAAGGGATATCTGCTAGAATTTCAAACTGAACTGATATGAATGTTTAAAAAAATATTTAATTGCAAGTAAAATAATTTTGATTCCAAATTGTCCGATCAAGGATAATTCAGAAATTGTAAAGAATCTATAAGTTTTGTACTTCTTATAGACAACGATACGATCTCCGAACGGATCTAAGGTATTGTAAAAAAAATATGATCCAACGGTCGATAAGTTCGTGTCACTTTATCAACTCGCGAATCATATATAATATTTTCAATTTCAATCCTAACAGAACAACACATACTCAAAAGTCTAACTAGATCTGAATTTTCAAATACACTACTAATAATTAACTCTAGAAATAATCATCATAACAAAAATAATATTAAAAAAACATACAATCAAAGAAAAGAAAGCAAGACTAACAAACAAACATAGGAAGAAAAGAAAATTAGCATAAATACTAAAATTGACTTAATCATGAAACTCTTCAAACCAATGTCAATGTCCTTGAGGTTGCAAATTAAATATATTAAAAAGCTCATTCCTCACACTTGGTAAGATAGTTTATGGAGACAGTAAACTAAACCTACCACAACATCGAAATCTCAGCACCACCTTGTGATGATGCTCTGCAATCTTAATATCAAGAACTTATTAAACAAGCAGGCAGCCCTGGAAAATGGTTGGTGGAATCTTTGGCCGGCCAAAATAATGCTTGTATTAGATGGAGAGGAAACTTCTCTTTGGGATCGACAAATTAAACTGCGAGATCTCGACTTCCCGACAAACCCGTTGACCATTCTACATTCTTATAATCTATTGAGTCGCCCAATAACTGAACGACAACGTTGTTACTAAAATTTCACGAATTTTGCTATGTGACATAGCGGTTTATTGGGAGATTTTATTATAATGAGATAAGGAGGGAGAAGAGAGGAAAGATGCACCTTGATACCATGCATCGCATGGCCTAAAGTTTTAGTGTAATTCTTATTCAAAGCATAAAGAATTTCACCTGAAGCACCATTGCAAGGATATATGGGCAATCCTCTTCGGTGATTGACCAAAAGAAAAATCAAAGATAGAGCAGTCTCCTATGACTATATAAGTTTCCCAAAGTAATAATTTTTGAGTGAAATAGTTCTCAATTAATTTTTTCCTTAATTGGGCACCGATTAGCACCCCTGCAATTCGAGTTCATAATTAATTGCATCCATTTAATCCAATTAATTAATTAATTACATCCGGACCTTAGCAGAGTTCCCATATAGAGAGGTTGATAGATTGGAGCTTGCAATAACTAAGTCTCGGTTGAGTGCTTTTTATCACACAAAGGGTTATTCGGAACTTTCAGAATTTGTTCTGGGTAAGGGGTTAGAGAATAACATAGAAGGTTCATCGACTGAGAAAAAAAACTCTGATAAAGAAGTTGTTGATCCCTCATCGCCAACTTCTTCACATAATGCTTCTAGAAAGGGAAAATCAAGAGTTAAAGGAAGCACGGTTGGGAAAGAGAAATATATGGTTGAGCATGGTAA
The DNA here is from genome assembly GCA_034359265.1 of Canna indica. Taxonomy (NCBI): domain Eukaryota; kingdom Viridiplantae; phylum Streptophyta; class Magnoliopsida; order Zingiberales; family Cannaceae; genus Canna; species Canna indica. Next base: position 76,183,876 of record CP136891.1, on the reverse strand, counting down.
GAAGAGGAAAAGCCTATCTGATTTGATGGAAAAGGAGGATGCAGGAGACAAAAAGAGTAGCTATGGAGGAAATACTTCTTCACATCCATCTCATAAAAAAGAGGAGTTTGATAATTTTGATGTTGTTGCTTCAGGAAAGGAAAAGAAGAAAAAACTTGACTTTTTAGGGGATTTGCTTAACAAGTCAAATACTTCCAATGCTAACAAAAAGTCTAAGTTCGGAGAACTTATGCGTCGAGTGGCAGGACAGTTGACAGGGTCAACCCATGCTAAAGTGTAATGGTGAAACCCTAAAGAAAGCACAACAAACGTGGGTTCGAGAAAAGGTAATGCTGGGGATGACCTCAGTCAAAAACTACTTTACAAGTGACAAATACTATTCCAGCCTAGGTGAGATTTTGCTTTGTAGCAAGGGCTCCTCTCTTAAGCAGTAGATTCTCTATCTACATTTGTGAGCTATATCATTGACAACATATAGGGATAGTTGCTGGTAAGCGAGGTAAGAGAAAATCCCCAAGTAGCAATCAAAAGAAGCATCAGCCTACAGATGAACCAGCATCTATGCTTTCCTAAAGTTCTATGTCAGATACAGGACAACATTCACAAGTTAACTTCATAAAAATCCTTGTAACATGCAAGAAATGAGAGGTGCAAAGACACATTTGACAGGGTGGATATAAACATAGGGTAAGTAGCACGAAAGAAACTTTGCCTCTTGAAATTGTATCTTATACAAATCTTTAGGTACTGACATGACATTCCTCACCTGTATTGCCATCAGTTTTAGATGTTGTGCTTTGGAGTTAGACACTTAATTAATTGTTCTTTTTTAGTTCTAGAGGATCACCGAGTTATTTCAGACAAATGCTTGATTTCATGTTAATTAATTGTTCTTTTTTAGGGTGATCAATGTTATTTAAGATTAGCACCCCTTGGGACCATGATAACAACCCTGATAACAACTACATGAATATGTCTAAAGCTCAAAAGCAATGCTATCAGTAAAACTAATAACAACAAAAATCCTTATTGAATAAAAGATTGATGCCTCTCACAAGCTTTGCCATCCTGATCAATATCAGTATCAGTAAAATATTGACAGTATCAGTACTGATACTGATCAGTATTTTACCCGATGCCTATAGCAAGCAGTGCTCAAATGCTTGCAATCATTAAAAGACACTGTTATCCGATTCTAAATCAGATTAAAAAGAGAAAAAAAACTGAAATAAGATTAAAAACCTCAATTCTAAATCAAGCTAAAGGGGACGACTACAAATACAACATTTTATACTTGATACTCGAGTGGTTATCGGGTTTCAAGTATAAACCCTAGCCGTCGGCTAGGGTTTCGGACGAGAGAGAGAGAGAGAGGAGGAGGAGGAGGAGGAGGAGGATACCGGCGGCTGAACAGCTAGTCGAGCAGTGGCGAGGCCTGCTTGCGGCGGGCGACGAGCAGTGGGCAGCGATCCGTGTGCGACGTGCGAAGGTCGGCGTGCGGCGGTCGGCGTGCGGCGGTCGGCGTGCGGCGGTCGAGAGGCACACGATAGAGAAAGAGAGGGAGATCGGCAGAGGGGCGGGATCGAAGAGAAAAAAAAAGGGTTTGGGCATGGGGGGAATTTAATACCATTTTTGCGACGACACTAACGGTCGCAAATGGTCGCCAAACCCGTCGCCATATTGCGACAACACAATATGTGGTCGCATTGTCGTCCCTATTTTGCGACGGCACTCAAGGCGGTCGCAAAATCCATCGCCCCCTTGCCAGTCTGCAACCCCAATGGACGACGAACACAGACCTGTCGCATTTGCGACCGCATATCGCGCCGTCGCAAAAAGCTATTTTTTTAGTAGTGTTATCATGTAACAACAGTTTCAGGTGTTAAAGAGATTTCGGGTTTCGCCTGCTTATGGGATTGGATTTCGGGTAGAAAATATCATATTGGATCTTTTTTTTAAAGTGCATCAAGATTAGTATTTGATGACATGGCACAAGATTAGAGCAGGCCGCTCATACAAGTTTTCTTCCGCCACACTCTCTTTCTCCAGAGCGCTCAACTCCTCCTCCTCCTCCGCCCTCCTCGTCCAGTTCTCCCACCACGTGGACACAACTTTCGTAGTGTCATGGAACGCCACCATCGCTGACCTTGCTTGCGTTGGGGACTCTGCTGATGCCCTCCCGCCTTCGCATCCCTCTGCCGCCTCCACCTCCGCCCCGACCGCTCCTCCTTCCCCTCGATCGGCTCTCAAGATCGCCGCCGCCCTCACCTCCCTCCGCGACAGACAACGGCTCCACCCCCTCTCCCTCCGCCTTGGACTCCTTCCTAACCTCTTCATCGCCTCCGCCCTCCAATCTGTGAGGCGTGCAAAGATATATTCTCTCATCAAGTCAGCCTTTATATCCATTGCATGCTCAGCTAGCGCTATTTGGAAGGCGAATTCACATTATAAGGTATGGTTGATAATTAATTCTCTCATATTTTCTCTTTGTAGTTCTGCTCCATTTTATCTCATGGCTAGATATTGAGATTGTGAATGTTGTCGTCTTGGTTAATTAAACATACACCTAGAAGAATCACTTCAAGCAACTTGTTCACTTCCATAAGCTCATGGGGAATAGTAGTGAAGATAAATACACCAAGGATGGAACAGCTGATATCCATGGGAATCCTGCGGTCAAGAAGGACATTGGAAATTGGAGGACTTGTTCTAGGTGAGTAGTCCTCGAGTTCTTGTAACCACGTTGCAGTCTTAAGTACTCTTTAGCATATCAATCTTCTCTTTTCAACTCTTGCAAGCTGATGCCATGAGATGTGTTAATTTCTTAAGCAAATGAATGCGGTGAAAGACTGGCACACTCTAGGATGAGCACCAACCTGGTAAACTACATGAAGGAACGTGTCCACCAGGGGAATTCCACCGTAGCGAACAATGTCACAAGCTAGTCTGGTACATGCTATCTGATGTCGCTGCTGGGGGCATTCATTACCGATGCCTACGTTGGAAGATATTGGACAATTGCCAGCTTTAGGATTGTCTATATCTTGGTAAGGATTCTTCATCGTTCTTGCATTAAAGAACACGGGTTCCATAAACTTATCTGCTCGACTACAGTGGTTAATACTACTGATGACGACAGCATCGTCAGAGGCCTGGCACCTCATTGCCACAATTAGGGGTGAGCATGGACCGGTTAACCGGTCCATTAGCAAAAAAAAACCCGATCCATTAATTTCGGTTTTTCAAAATCATTAACCGTAAACCGGTCCATTAACTTCGATTAACCGCTATTTCGGTTTTGATTTTTTCGGTTCGGTTAATCGATAATTTCCGGTTAACCAATAAATTTTTTTAACCTACAAACATAATAATATTATGCAAATCATGGAGAAAAATCCAAACAAATACTGAATTCTTATTGAGAGAAAAGAAAAAAAGAAGAAGAAAAACCATTGAACCAAGATAATGTTCTACAAAAACTAATATTTTTATTTTTATTTTTTTAAAATATTTTTAACATTTTTAATATTTTTTTATTTTTTTATTTTTTTAATTATTTTATGTATTTTTTTTATAATTTATAAAGTTATTATTATATATATATATATATATATATATATATATATAATTAAAAATTAATAAATTATATCGAACCGGTCGGTTAACCGAAATCGGTGGACTTTTTACCTCTCGGGCCGAAACCGAAAACTAATTTTCCCAAAAAAAACCGAAATCGAAAAAACCGGTTCAATTTCGGTCCGATTTTTTGATTAACCGTAAAATCGGTTTTTTTTCTCACCCCTAGCCACAATGGCGTCTACGATGAACCAACAGAAGTAGAAACTACAGCGGTCATCGCGGCACTATATCTGATTTCACTAGGAATAGGCCGGAGGAATCAAGCCATGAGTTTCTTTCTTTGGCGCAGACTAGTTCGATGGGGAGAACTGTATCTGCTTGACGAGTCCACAAAAGTAGAAACTTATATGATTGCACTGTATCTGCTTGACGAGCGAGTCCACAAGATGACATTGTGATGGGGAGAATCGTCGAATGCGCGACGCGCATCAAGGAGCTCGTGCGGCAACGGCCATGAGGGCCGAGGGGGAGGAGCGGTCGGGGCGGAGGTGGAGGCAGTAGAGGGATGCGAAGGCGCGGAGGGCATCGGCGAAGTCCCCAGCGCGAGCGAGGTTGGCGATGGCAATATTCCATGCATGATACTATGGAAGTCTGATGTGGATTATTTTATTAATACATCTTAATACTTTATTTTATTATAATCTAATATATATTTGATGGCATGAAATTAAAGTATTTTTTATAGAGATCAACGATGTCATGTCATTGTTGAAATGTTGAAATTAATATACGATTAACTTGAGATAGAAATTGAAACAAAATTAAAATTAAAATATAGAATTAATTCAAATAAAAAATCGAGACATAATTAAAAAAAACTCCTAAAATTAGGGATATGCCATATAATTAATCCTAATCTAAATTATCAATACTTCAAAATTACTCGGTGTAGTTAAGTATTAACACTACAAAATTAAGGATTTTTTCTTTTATAAATGATAATATATGTAAAGCAATTTGAATTACTGAAATTAGTTAGCAAAGCATAAAAGCAAATTGTATGTAAGGCTAATCTATTTCTTTTCATTTTTGCTAACCCATTAGGGGTGTGCACGAGTATCGGATAGATCTAAAAAGTTTCGGGCAGACACCAATTAAACTTGTGCAGAGTTCGTGTAAGAAATTAAGGAGTAAGTTAAATACGATTTTGATTTCGATTCCAACATACAGAGTATCCACAATCAGAACCAGAATCGAAATTTGGAATCAGTTATATGTTATTATATATTAATATATTAATTATATTCTTTGTCGTTGTCTCTGTTAATATATTTATATTAAAAATATTTTTTTATCTTATTTATTTATTGAATTATGATATATGAAAAGAGGAGAAAAAATGAACATATTCCAATTAGTACTTGGAACTTGTGGTGTAGTAGAGGTTTCGATAATGGTTCGATTTCAGGTCCCAATAGGGTAGGATCCGAATCTAGGAACATGGTCCTATATAGGATAAGGTTTGAGTAGGCTATTCACGAGTCGGGTTTGACAGTAAAAAAAAAAAATTAAACTCGATCTGATTCGACCCATCTAAGATCGGGTCTGGTAGGGTAGTCGGGTTACTCGTTAACAAAATAAATATTAAAAAAATAAAAACGAGCATCACACCTTGAGAAGACATGCGAGCGACATCTTCTTGAGGCGTTGCACCTCGAGAAGACACGACCCGTCTAGAGATGACGTGATCCGCATCTTCTCGAGACTTAATTTTAATTTTTTAAATATATTTTTTAAAAATAATTAAAAATCTAAAAATATCAGGTCATCGGGTTGGATCTTGGTCATTGAGTTTCAAATATTGAAATCCGAGATCTGACCCGATTATGGTCAAGTTTGATTCAATTAAAATCGACTCGGCTCGATTACCCAACCCGAACAGAACCAATCGGTCGAATTCTCGGGTCATTGGGTTGGCCCGACCCAATAAACACTTATAGGGCATTCCATTCTTTTCGATCTTGTACCCACGATAGACTTCACACCCCTGAGTATCATGAAAAATACAGGTACCCGGATCCACTCACCCCCTAAAAGCATAATAAAACTAGTATGAGCAGCCTGCTCATAGGAATTTATATGGGCAGTGCTCTAATTGCACGCCACGTCATCTAATACGAATCTTGATGCACGTCAAAAAAAAATGAATCCAGAATTAAACATATTGGATCCAGAACGAGATATTTTGTACCCGAAATCCAATTTCTTTTTTAAGTTCCCTCCAAACATCTTCTCAAAACACCTGAACGCCTAAATCCCCGAATCCCTAACTCCGGCTCCTGCTGCTTCATTAGCAAGTTCCTTTCATTGCTTCTCCTCTACCGCGTGCTACGGGAGCGACGAGGGCCAGTTCCCCGCGAACAACCTGTTTGCGGCCGCCGATGACGCGATCTGGGACAATGGCGCGTGCTATGGGCGACAGTACCTGGTGCGGTGCCTCAGCTCGGCCACGCCCGGCACGTGCACGGAAGGCGAGGTCCAGGTCACCGTTGTCGACTATGTCGTCTCGCTCGCGTCCAGCCCCTCCACGGCGAGCATGACGATGGTGCTGCCGAGCTCGGTCTTCGCGATGATAGCCCATCCGTTGGCGAGCCAGATCAACATAGAATTCACACCGTGAGTGTTCTTCATCACCCTCTTGATCTCCTTTAGTAGGACATTGAATACATGATCAAAAACTATCATAAGCATCAGATTGATCAAATTTTAGTTCTTCTCGGGGCTAAAATTTGCTCATTCATCACAACATTTGAATTATGAATCACAAATTTCATCACCTTTTACGGAATCTGATGGATGATAACGACATTGCTTTTGTAAAGATATGATGCTCTGCACCTTGGTATCTAGTTCATGTGTTTTCATCATATCATCCATACTCAAATTTCAGGTTCATCAGAACATCTTGTAGGAGTTCAAGTGAATCTACTAAGGAATAATGAGCGATAGAAGTAACAGAGGAGCAATCGTGTCTTTCCTTCTTTACTGGGTTGCTAGGGACATGGCACTCTTGTTTCAAGGAGGTCAAATGACATGTTCAAAGTCTGCATCTAATTAAGTTGGTAGAAAGCAGCATCCTAATTTCACCTGATCTTATCTGCAGTTAAGTACTCAATCAGCACTAGTATAAAACTATGCCTGCAGAAGGTGAGTTCTGGAAGATTAACAAGGTCTATTAATTTCTTATCAGACAGAAGTAGTTAGGTCAATTTTAGAATCATGAAACCATCAGAGTAGGTTTTATTTCATTACGGAGAACAAGCTCTTAGATGTTATTGTCAAACCCCTCTTAGTTTTCTTGTTAGAATAAAGAGAGATGAGAGAAGTTGGCATGTAAACCACCAATTCAAAGTAGGAGACTTTGAGAAGACTTCCAATGTTCACAAATAAGGTTTAGCTGTTGTCTCACGTTGACGGTACAAAATTAAGAGGAAATTAGAAGATCAATAGCTTTAACATTCCTTATCTATTGTAACAATTGAAGTCCAAAATTAAGGCATGGTGAATCATTGCAACAACCAACAACTTGATAAATCAAGGTCAATGGCACATGGAATGCTCATGTAGTGGCAACAATTGAAGTCGAAAAAGAGACTTCTATCAACCTGTAGCTATCTAAGGAATTTTATAAAGGTGTAGTTTGAGTCTTGAGTTCTTAACGTGCTCTTCTATTATAGAGACTTATAGTAACAATCCCATGAATCTAGATCACATGTTACCGAGGACAGTGTACATTCTTCAATCCGTTGTGCAGCACATCATGAAGTTTTCAACATGTATTTTGCATTAAAAACATAGATAAATATTTTGCATATAATTAAAATGATGCATTACTTTTGAATTTGCATGTAGATTATGCATTTTCATAATGAAATGAATCAATAATACTCTTATTAATTGTTGTTGTTATGTTTTTGCTGACTAAGTTGTACACGTTACTCCAAACTACATAAAAAGTGTTAACTGTAAGCTTTTATATATCTTTGGCATGCAATATAATAATTGCTCTATCTTTGACATGCAGTGTCGATTTTGCCGTGTTTGTAATGAAAGATATGGAGTGCATTTTATGACAATGTATGATGCAGTTTACTCAAGCAAACATGGATAATTTTCGTGGCCCCACTGCATTTCACATCCTAGAAGGAAATATATTGTAGTGAATGATGAATAGCTGTTGGAGTTGTAAACTATTATTGTATTTCAAGTGTATATGATATTATTTATTACCTGGTATATGTCAAATACTAAATAAATAGTCAAATATGTAATGATTTTATGTTGGTGTATGATATCATTTACTAAGTGATACTTTTTTAGATTGAACGTGGTTGAATATGATTGATTTGTTGCTGATATTTTTTGGATTGATTGTGATTGAATATGATTACTTTTGAATTTGTATTTTGGTGGTGTTGTCGATAAGCACTATAGCCTTTAGTGAGGACTATGTGGCTTATTATTTACCTATCAAATGCTTTTATATATGGATGTACATTCAAGTTAAATTGAATGGATATGGACTCAGATAAAATGGATATACATTTAAAGTGATTGACTGACCGGATATAGATATCAGGTGACTAAATCTAGATTCAAACTAGATGGATATACACATACATTTAGGTTAAACTGAATCTAAATCTAAATTGGATGGGAACAATGTAATAGATATAGATATGGGTGGATTTACGTGCCAATAGCTAAGGATATAGATATACATTCCAGTTAAACTAAGTGGATATACAGTTAAACTAGATGAATATGATTTCAAACAAAGTGGATATGTATATCCACTGGATGTATATAAACTCAAACTGAGAGTATATATTTAAACCAGATGGATATAGTCTCAAATTGAGTGGATATACAATCAAATTGAATGGATAATCTCAAACAAAGTTGATGTACATGTCAACTGAATGGATATGAACTCAAACTGGGTGAATATATATTTAAACTAGATGGATATAGTCTCAAACTAAATGGATATACATATTAATTGGATGGATATGAACTCAAACTGAGTTGATATACATTTAAACTGAATGAATAAAATGTTAAACTAGATGGTTATGGAAACAATGTAATGGATATGGATCTAAAGTGGACTAGTGGATATACATATCAAGTAACAGAATCTAAATTCAAACTAGATGGATATAATGTTAAACTTGATGGATATAAATATACCAAAATCTCACTTTTTTAGCTTCTATGCAAATCACACTCAAACTTTATTCAAGGACAATATCTCAAATAAAAAAGGAAAATGAATCATATTTAAACAAATATTTATAATAATATTAAGAGGTCCAAATATAATTTTACACTTGAATCCAAATATAAGTATTGACAAAATCTATATTCAATGCAACAATCCATTAGTTTCTAAATTACATGTATATGAGTATATCACACTCAAACTTCATTCACGGACTAGAAATAATATATAGCCTCAACCATCCATGTGCTTTCCAATATGAAGCCTCTTTTGTCGAGTATGTTTGTCAATCTGCAACAACAAAAAAGTCTACTTATAACATATTAGTTAAAGAAAAATATATTCGTCTAATAAAAGGAAAGAAATTTGGATACTCTTGCAGGAGTTTCCTGTTGCACTTAAAGTGACATTATAATTATATTATATACAAACACATTTATCCAATCTTTAACCATGACATTTTAATTACTTAGTTAATTGTAGTATTGCATTTTTCTCCTAATAATCAGACAACTATTGCATTATTGATGTTGTAATTAATAATTGCACTATATGAAATTAAGAAGCAATCATTACATTGATAGTGATATTCTCTTTTACCTAGATAATTATCACAGGACAAAACAAATGCAGCAAACTATGAAGATCTTGAACTATTATATATGTATTTTTGTGTGTGTAACTCACTTGTCTATCCTAATTTTCATGATATGACGAGTAACAAGTCTACTAATTAATGGAGTATTAGTATAATTTGGGATCTTCGCCTATTTAGTTTACATGATGGTGAAATTAGTACTACTTCAATTTGAGCTTGTTTATAACAGGTATGTTTGAGTAATTTATGCTACTCTATTTTTTATCTATATATTGTTAAATTTCTTTCACTTTTATAGTATAATGGATGGTTAAGTGAAAATTAACTTGATTAGCTTCTAAAAGATAGTCATCATATGTTCAGTTGACGGTCAAAACTCAAAAGTGTTTATAAATTCAATTATATGTTGGATTAATTTTTAAGATGCATTTTGTATATACTTAATAGTCTTACTTACATGATTATGGAACATATCATGGTGATTGATAATTCATGTGAGTTAATAATCATATTTTCCTTGAGTTAAAATATATGTAGAGAACAAATATGCATCATTTATAGGTCTGTATTCCAAACTATGCTTATGCAGTTTTGGTTTAGAATGAATTCAAGTCTAATATTTCATAATGTCCTGATAACCCATCACTGAAAGCTCACCAGTCCACCTACATGTCTTATGATAACAATCTAAAATTGCAGGCATATATTAAACATAAAACATAATATGAAATTTTACTTTCAAAAAATCAAATCCAATATTTCATTATGTCCTAATAACCCATCACTCAAAATTCACAATTTCACCTATATGCCTTATGAATTATAATAACAATCTAAAATTGCAGGCGTTAATCCTTTAATATAATATGAAATTTTTTACTTTCACAAAATTACAAGGACATCGTTAATCCAACTCACAACAAAGTAGTTTATTTCCTACCTTGGCATAGTTGACCCAATTACTAAGGACATAAAGCAAAGTATATTACTACTAAAATTTTCATCTGGAGCAAAGTGTATTACTGAACCTTGGAAACCAATTAAAAGTAACTGAGGCATACCAGAGCCTCCTTACTAAATCAGAAATAAACTTGCGGCATGCTAGTTTTTCGATCATGAATGCACCAAGAGGGAAAAGGAGGAGCGTAAGGCTGAAAATTTAAAGATTTTAAATGCTGCGTACAATCATGCTATAAAGTAATTGCAATAGAATGCTAAAAGATTTAGCAGCATATCAGAAGTGGCTATAAAGTGATTTTGAACTGAACCAAAACCTAGTGAATATATATAAACAACATGAAGACACAACAAGATCACAAATGCAAATATCCATATAAATTAATCCTAGTGAATTGCGTTAATTTTTAGAAACTAAAGAACCAACCTAGAAAGATCAAAAGAATAATCCCCTCTATGCAATCTAGGAAGAGGAACAAAAAGGAACAAACTATGCAGTTGGGGGTGAGGCGAACCCGGCGGAGAATAATCGACGCTAGGGAGGATAAGCACCGATGTTGGGGAGGAGAAGCACTGGCAGCGTTCGGGCGCTGATATCAGGCGGAGTTTTGCTTGGGGGAGAAGAAACGATGAGATCCGACGGATTTCGGCTTGGGGGAGAAACAAATCCGGCGGATAAAAACAGGTGCTGGGGATGAGAAGCATCGGAAGCGTTCGGCGGCGCTGAGAGCTGCCGGATTTCAGAGAGGGGGAGATGTTTGGAGGAGGCGTTCAACTTGGGGGGAAAAACGCCGGGTGATAAATTTGTAGGAAGTGATTCGAAATGGGGGTATTTTGGGAAGGCGGGATTCGGATAGAAAACGGGTTTCAGATATTAAATACATATCAGATTGGATCCGTATTATATTTTGAATTTAGAATTATTTTGCATCAAGATTCGGACAGAGTGACGTGGCGCAAGATAAGCACCCTGCCCGTAGACTTATATGAGCAGCCTACTCGTATAAGTTTTATTCCTAAAAGCACGATCCCCAATTATTGCACGCGAATTACACGTGAAAATTTAAATGGGCCATCGCCTGCAGCCAATTCCGGGGTCACGGAGGCGACAGAAGGCCCAAGTCCTTCCGACTTCTGTAATCCGTAGTAGAGCTGGAGCAGGGCGCGACGGATACAAGCGGGCGATGGCGATGGCGATGGCAGCGGCTCCCGCCGGCAGCAAATGCTTCCTTGTCACTGGACCTCCTGTAAATGTGCACCAGTCCCCTGTGTATTTTTGAACGAGTGACCAAATATTTCATCGTTCTCTCACGGTTGCTGTCTTCGCAGGGAGTGGGGAAGACGACCCTGATAACGAGGGTTGTTGAAGCCCTGCGGACTTCCCATCCTCACCTCAACATCCAGGGTTTCTACACTCGTAGGGTCTATCTCTCCCTTATTTCTGCGACCCCTCTGTATACCTTATTCATCCTTTGTCCTTACTGTGTTGCAGGTGAGGTGAGAGAGGGGTCTGATCGGATTGGGTTTGAAGTCGTCACCTTGGATGGTAAGCGTGGCCCCCTCGCTTCCTCCAAGGTCTCAAGGTTTGTTTTGCCTCTTATCAAATTATGTTTTTGCCTTATTAAACGAATATTCTTGAACTTTATGCTAGAGATTTTGTCTGGAAATATATTTGTTAATTTGCAAGAAGTGGGTAGTTTGCAACCCGTTCAGCTATCGTGATCAGAGCTCGTCCATTTGGAACATGAGAGCATTCCATCTCTATTGCAGAACTACTCATTCCCTTAGCATAATTATAGATTTTTTATTATGACGCATAGAGATTTACTTGATCGGTATTTTTATCAGCCTTTGGACTTGGGATTGGTATCAAAGCAACTTTGGACCTGATAAAAGATGTTATCCTTTTTTTGTTCTTTTGAAAAAAAACTATGAAATATGAATAATGGAACGTAGAATAACATGTTCTAGAACATTCTGAAATTCAGCAGTTGCAAATATCTATTGAGAAACATAAAAATAATCTTCTTCTTTTTCCAACAACTTCAATGCGATTTGGGTAGTACTCATAGACCGAGATTGCCTAAGCTTCCACCATAAATGTAATCAATTTAAATAGTTGGTCAGTTCATTTTTGGTCACAAACACTGATGTCTTCTTTTTATTGTAAAGATGTGGCCAATCTGATCTAACGATAATCTCTTGTTCTACGATTAATCACAATATAAATCTTTTAAAACTGTGCTTGAGGACATCTTGTTTCAAAAGTTGAGTCAGACACATAACAGGCAATGCTTTAGAAAGATCATTTAGAAAAGTCTGAGATGCTTTATTTGTGAGTTGACCATGCAGCCCAGATTGCACCATGAGGAGAATGATGCTTACAAGGGATTTATTAGATATATGAATCTTGTAGCGACGATGATAAATAATGGGAAAAGAAGATCATAGTCAGGGTGATGGGCAATCCTAATACATGTGTAGATCAACCCGTTCTTATATGATAAGATAACTAAAAGAAATATAATACCATAACACCCCTTTGGTTTTCGAGTGAGGAAAGTTTTAGATGATAATGGATGGGGAACTGCGAGCTATGTGTTCCTTCATCTGCCATACAAGTACTTTTGACAGTTAAAATGTTAAATATCCTAGTTTGGTGACGGGTTGCATGCATCTACAGACAAGACTATATCTACTGGAATTGGGAAGACAATTGGCATTTTTTAACCTGCTTCAGGTGTGCCATATCTGTAATTTGGCACCCCAAAGTGACTCAGGAGATGGGTTTTATATGATACACCATGATTTAAAATTTCTTGGTATGAGTATTAGATGCTACTATGACATTTCATTAGCAATATGTTACTAGAGCATCTAAAGATCTGTTGCCTACCATAATATGTATACTGAGACTACTGCTAAACTACTTATAAGTGGATATTATTACTTTGGGATGGCTTATTTTTATTTTAAAAATAATTATCATCATTGTTTATTTATATGTAAAGACTCTTTGGAATTGTCTGATTTCCTTATACCTTCTAACAATTTAAAGAGACTGATCTTTTCATAAATTGTATTATCTAAACTTCTGTGATAGAAAGGCCCAGGAAGCCTTCTTTTAAGGTATTGTGAAAAAAATTGGTACATCAGGTAGCACTGAGCTAGGTTAAAATGGACTTTGAAAGTCATTGTTGACACTGAAGAGAAGTTAATTCTTTATTTTTTAATGACGGTTTCATGATTCAAATTATTAGTTTAACTGCTTTTGTCTCTTTAATTTGGGATAGTTGTCACATATATTAATGAGGAGCAAATCTATATACATGGATTATGTGAACGGAAAAGCTTATTTACAGTTAACTTTCCTTGTTTATAAAGCTTACATTTCAGAAACTATACTAACCATCCGACCACTTGAAGGATTTCATTATTGCAATTTACATATAAGGTATAATGCACCTAGTACATATTTAATGGTTTTTGAGAGGAACCATTAAATTTTAAACAAGCATCAATAGTTCAATACAAAGGGTATGAAAATCTACCCTGAATAAGTTATGCAGGTCGAGATATGGTATAAGTCCAGTATTTGGTAGTCCATTTTAAGGATGTTAAAAGAAGAAACAACAGGAACTCTTGAAACATATTGGCAGTTGTTAGTAGAACTTCTTTATTTGGTTGACTAGTGCATGTGCCATGTGGTATGAGGGGTGTAATCAGCAAGGAAGAATATCTGGTTCGTAGTTGACATTTTGATTTCTCCTCTCAATATTGGTTGTTTGTAAACTCTGGTTGCTCTTTCTTATTATCTTCATTTTCTTGTTCTCAAAGAGTAAGAGTTCACAGCTTTTTAGGGCATGGTCTTAACTTATATTTGCAATTTTAGCACAGAGTCTCTCAGGTGGCCCACTGTTGGAAAGTACAAAGTAGATGTAGCATCATTTGAATCCTTGGCGTTGCCTCTGTTGCAGGTAAGCTGAGTTTAATTTGTTGTGCTTTGATGTGTAGGGATAGTGCTAATTGTTTTGCACTATCAGGTCAAAGAAGGCATTGATCTTTTCATAGTGGATGAAGTGGGTAAAATGGAACTATTTAGTTCTTCTTTTTTCCCTGCTGTTCTCAGAGTTCTTGATTGTAATATCCCCTTTTTTGCAACAATACCTATAGTTAAGTTTGGTCGTGATATTCCTGGAGGTACATATTCTTCTCAGAAGTTATGCCTGATGTTTATCTCTTGCTAATTTATCAAGCTAGATAGTTTTTGTTATTGAATATTGATTCATTTGTAACTGATGTCTCTTGAAGTTATGACTGGTTAGCTTTGACTTCTTTATGAACTCTTGTCCACGAATGTTACCTTATGAAAAGACAAAACATTGTTGACTCTATGTAGATATCTCAGTCATGTTTTGTTGGTATTTCTTGGGTAGATGCCTTTTAGGGAGACTTTGATCCACCTGCAGCTACAGCCAATAAATCTGCTGCACGCCCAGTTGGTCTTCAAACTGAAAAAGCATGGTATGCCACACACTGCAAAATATTTTCATGACATCCTACTTGCAGTCATACATGCAATATATGCACCTTTAGTTTGTTGGATCTACTGGACACTTTATTGTACACCCCCATGACTATGCTACTTATTCTTTGTCAAAAGTGAACTTTCCAACAAAGATGACAAAATTGGATCTAGTGAAACATAAAACCAAGAAGAGTACAAGGTTATTTGGTACCGGGGCTTCATGTAAACTATTGTACTGTCCTGGCTTTAGTTTCTCCCTTCAAGATGTGCTATTTAGTTGCAATTTAAATTAAACTAAATCTGTTTTATTTGGTTGCTAAATCTGTTTGAACATGCTATTTGGTTGCTATTTAGCTTCTCCCTTGGTCTTCATATACATTTGAACATGCTTTCACACTATTAAATTAAATCTGTTTAATTTGGTTGCTAAAAGTACATAACCATCACTAAATCTTGACATGGTTTCTCAGTAATTAATGTTCCCCTGGTTTTCATTCATATGATAGTCTGTTTCAGTCTTTTCAAGCAGGTTAAGAATGCCTTTTGTAAATACCTGTTAGGTACTTTTGAATTTCAGTCTCTACCCATGATTTTCTATCCTATAAGATAATTGTCACCTTTCACTTGTACATTTCTCTGGAAATGGATGCTGCATTGTAGTATACTAGTACCATAAATGAAATGGATTGATGGATCTCCTTTTGAGTTGATCTATGTCCTATCCGATCATGAACCAGATTGTTGGACTGACTTATGTCAGATTGAATACAATCCATGTATGATAGAATGATGAACCTGCTCTTTGGATTGGTTCGCTACTTGGGTCATCCAATTATAAACACAATCACTTGCATTGAATTTAATCCGTCTTCAGACCTACAAAATTGTGACAAATTAGGCGTTCTGCAAGTGATAGCTTCTTTTCCAGGTGGCTTGGTAATGGCACAATTATGCTGTTGAATGTCTAACAGGATTATTTTAGATTATTGGGAGGGAGAACATCTGCATAAATTTGGCTGCTACTCTCTTATTTCCCTTGCAGCCCTCTTAGGTGTGTTTGGATGGAGGGATGGGAGGGGAACAAGGTAATTCTTTGTTTTGGAAAACATTCTAAAGTAGGGGAAGGATATAAGTTTGGCTCCATTCTACATTTTTGCCAATCTCTTCAAATTTGAGAAAATTGGAAGGAAGAAGGAATTGATATGTTAAAACATAGTTACAACTTGACCCCTACTGGAAAGTATCCATCTAAAAAGTTTAAATTGTAGGACAGTCTTATGTAAAAAAATTATTAGTTTCCCTTCCTTTACTCATTGTATTCGAATGAGTACTTCCTCCTTTTCTTCCTTTTCCCTCTCGTCCTTTTCCTTCCATTTCTCTAACTAAACAATCTTCTTTTCTGGAATACTTACATCATTTATGAACATTTATATCTTTCTCACGGATGTAATTTTGTAATGCCCAAGTAAGAAGGGTTCTGAGCTAAACAACTTGCCCAACTTGGCTTGTCAGTAATCAAGCATGTTTGGTACTTACTCTATTTACATCTCTTGAATGGAATACAAGTTGCTATCTCTAAAAAAAAGAGCAGTATGTCATGTACTTATCAGCTTTGAAGTTGGCATAAAATAATTTATCCACTATGCTCTCAAGTGATTTAGCTTTCTATGCTTTATCCGAACCTCTGAAAATTTGGAGGCTGCATAGTGAAGGGAAGAGCAAAACTTGCTTGAATGGCATGGTAGTGAAGATTTTTCAAGACTCTACTTGTATGTTTACTTAATTGAATAGGATGTGATTGAATTAGATAATAAACGAGGGATGATTGAATATGAATTTTTTAAATCCGATGTATATCGGATATAATATCAGTTTTATATTATTATATTCTAAGAATCGATGTACTAAAGAAACAATAGATATTAATTCATCCATTATTCTATCATTCTTTATCCTATGAAACAAATATGCCCTACATATTGTTAAACTCGTCGGCCATGGAAGTGGAGCAAATGAAAAACTATGCTGCGCGGAGCTTCTTCTGAAACTTTTGAGGGCAAAACTATTGTAGTTTTATTAGTATAAAGTGCACTCTGCATGACTCCCATAATGAATTATATGTGCAATTAACATCACCATAATTGACACAGACCATATGACCAGAATTTCTATAGTTAACTCACGCTCCATACTTTACATGTCACAGTTGGAGTCTTCTTTTGTGTGTGTTTCAGTTTGCTATGTGAATTAAACCAATTGGTCTTTTGATTTGTAGTTGCAAGGTTGCGGAATCATCCTGGAGCTACCATCTTCACATTGAATCCAGGGAATAGAGATGCCATGAAGGACGCAATATACTCACAGATTGTTAATCTGCTACCAAACAAGTCTAAATGTTAATTCCCACTTTATTGGCTGAAGCATAATTGTGGAGTTAAATTTTTGACATAATAAATGCAAGATTATGTTTTTTTTGTTCTTCCATATAATATAAAACATTGCTAAGTGAAAATTTCTGCTTTTACTGGTTTTTAATATTAAGTTAACAAGAGGTTTCTCCATGGTTCTAAATTCTTTCGCCGTTGCTGCTGCCGATTGAGGAACTTCCATAGTGAAGCATTAATTAGTGAGTTTATGATGAAAGAAAAAATTATATCATAGGATATTATATGAATTTAAAAATATCATAAAATAAAGAATTAAGGAAAAATCTTATTTGAAGTTCACGTAATTGTGACAAGCAATTTTCTTAATCTTTTGGAAAAGATTGAATCTTCCTCTATAACACCTTAAAACTCTACTTTGCAAAAAGAGAGCAGGTTTTTGGAAAAAAAAAATCTTCCTCTATAACATCTCCTTAAAGACTCCACTTTGTAAAAAGAGAGCAGTTTTCTAAGTTGGCCCGTCCATCGCGCAGCTCATAAATAAAATATTTAAAAATAAAGAATCAATCAAATTTTCAAAATCATAATATCTCTGAGGGAAATTCCTAGATTTATAATAAAAATATAAAAATTCTCATATCCATATTTTTTTTCTAAAATCATCAAAATACCCTCGAGTTCAGATTTGATACTCGATTCCAAACTTTTATAAAAACTTAAAAAATAATAAATTTCACTTTTTCAAACAATCGAAATAAAATAAATTCATCATTTTTTATAACTATAAAAATGATTACGATATATATATAAAGTGTTTTAATAAATTTATTTTGTATATTGTTGATAATATCTAAATTTTTTAAAAATATAATAGGTTCAAAACTTTTTGTAATAGGTTTCAGATTTTTACAAAAGCCTAAAACCAAATATTAGACTAGAATAGAGAGTATTTTAAGAATTTGAAGAAAAAAAGTTATGAATCCAAAAATTTCTAAATATTAAAAAAATTTAGATCATAATAGGTAATTGCTCCTATATATTAATAATAAAAAATATTCTAATATGGTGAGTCTTTTACTTGTAAGCTGGTGGAAACATTACTAATTTGTGCTCATTTGAAGAAACTTTAAAAAAGCTAGTACATGATTTTTTTTCAAACGTGAAAACTAGTATGTTATTATTGTAATCATCCTTGCATCATGCATGTCGATGGCAAGAACCGGACGACGCGGAGAAAGGACCCCCGTTGATTATGGGGCAAATATAATAATAACATATTATGTTTTATGTTTTAACTCGTACAACGCAGCTTCCATAGCATAGTGGTAGTGCGTTCGCTTCGTAAGCGAAAGGTCGCGAGTTCGATCCTCGCTGGGAGCTTGGCTTTTTCTACTTTATGAAAAAGAATTCTAGTTTTCTAATTTTACTTGGCTATGCGTGAAGAACTTCAACTTGCAACCCATTTTTTACTATCCTTTTCTCTCGTGTTAAAGTAGTGCGTCCGTGCTTAATCTGTCGATCGATTATTGAATTCCAAGTTTCAGTGAGGAGTTTTCTGCATGGAGACGGAAAATATTTTGGATTTGGATCTTAATGAAAATATATATTTAATATATATAGTTCCTTTAGAAAAAGGATATCTTGAATACTCACGATAGAACTATATCTATTATAAATTAATTACTGGTATTTCCATTGCACAAGAGATCTTGCTTTTAGCGGTTTCCCTGCCAACTTATACTTTATATATAAATTAAGCATTTAAGCATACATAATATATTTACTTTTATCTAACTATCCTTTCTGATAGAAATAGCATAATAATGGCTAAACATATAATCTATATAGATATTTAATTTGTCCAATCTGCATGTAGCAGATATATACGTGCTCATTATATATATCATGCATGAAGCATATGCTTATATTATATATCATATTTATGCAGCAGTAAATTAAATAATATCACGTACACACATATACGTACCCGCGCGCATTAGTACCGACCGGTTTAACGATTAAGGCAGGGTAGTAGCTACTAAGGCGAAACACGGTACCTGCCCGGCGCACAAGCCAGACACGTGCAAGAAGGTGCACACGTGCACGCAACCCTGGCACCCTCCATGCCAGGCTTATACGTCTTCCCACATGCGCAAGGGTTGCAGCTGCAGTGCGCCCCACACACTCACATACTGTGTGCCTCTTGTTCTTCTCCTCTTCTCTGTCATCATCATTTCCTTTCTTCTTCTTCTCAGCATAATTCCTGCATGCAGCTAGAGCTAAACAATATATATCGTGGAGAGAGAATCTCATGCATCAACATCATCCAGCCCACCTGCAAGCGTCGCCGCCGGGGCAAGGAACGGGACACCCGCACGCGTCGCTGCAGCTCTTCTCCGCCATGGCATCATGCTTATGATCTACCCTCAGAGAGGTGGGAGATCTTGTATATAATTCTCCTACAGTAGCTGCCCAGGTTGAGTTGAGCGGGCATGCGTCGGGCGTACGTGCAATCGCGCAGATGATGCATGCAGCAAGCCAGCCTACGTACGGTTCATGTTGCTACGTGGCAAGAACATATGCATGGACGTGTAAGAAGAATGGGTAGGGTTGTTAAATTTTCCATGATATATGAAAAATAAAGAATATTATTAAAAATAATATCAGGACATTTTAATAACAAAAATTATATGCTAGCTTTTGATAAAACAGAGAGTGCATGTAGACTGTACCAGATTTTTCTTTTGATAAATTACACAAAGTTGGGTTACATAATTGAAATATAGAATCATAGAATATAAAAACCTCTGATATGATCAAGTATAAGGTCACAAGTGACTCGAGAAGTAAAGTATAACTTCCTCTGTATGGTGAAGAGGAAAAACATTGACTTGTATAATAAATTGTACTCTCGTAATGAAAGGCCTAATATGCGCATGCCCACAATGTGGAACTCCAGGCTAAGAGTACGTGAACTCATGACATTATGATTAAGAAAATGAAATAAATTAACTGATAAAATAAAATAATACATGTGAGTGGGTTGCACACCACACAGGACTTCTCAAAATGAACTTCTGACCTAAAAGTTCATCAAGGCTCAAGCTGTGTAGGTAACAATTAACCTGTAAAGGTTGGCCCGTCAAGCATAAAACTATGCAAGGCCGCTTATTGCTACACATTCAACCAATATAACCACATACAAAAATGAAAAGAAAAATACATGTATAAATTTGCACAATATAGATCGTAGTCTGATGGTGTTGTTGCCTGTTAGCCCATGTTAATGTGTTGATGCTGATTTCTCCAAGTATATGTTGCAACGGTCCGATTATGACCAGTAGAAACAAAATAATTGAAGTTAAGGAGGCAGACAACCATTATGGGGAGGAATGCTTAGAGGATGGCAGGTAGCAGAAACTTCTCAACTACCCTAAGCTTTAAGCTTACCCATACCAGTCTCCAGCTTCTCCATGTGTTCATTATTTTCACTACTAGAATTTTCATCTTTGATCTGAATCCATGGATGTTGCAGACATTGTTCGGCTGTTGGTCGCTTCTCTGGAGCAAAATCAAGTAAAGGGCAAAGGAAATCTGCAAATTCTCGGGCATTGTCTTCTGTAAATTTGTATTTCTCAACTAGTAGCTTATCTAGTGGCCAGAATTTCAGCCTGCGAATCCTCTTTAGGTCTCCATACTTATCAAAGTAGTCCCTCCATCGGGATCCAGTAGTAGCAATCTGAAAAGCAGGGAGACAATTGGTTATTGCAACAAAATTAAGAGAGTTAGATAGTAAAAAAGAAATTACTTACCTTTTTGGGCATCTTTCCAAGAAGCTCCATCATAAGAGCCAAGTGATCCTGCAAAACCCATGTTAATTCAGGGAAACATTTTTATAACAGAACAAGAAAACACTTCTTCCAGAAATAATAGCTATGACAATGAATTATTGCTCCTGACTTTTAAGAACATGGATCCTTGCCCAAAATCAAAATCAGAGCTTTGTCAAGGTTAAGAATTACTTGACTCATTTTGATGCCAAATTGTCCTTATTAAATTCAACAAAGTTTTCTTTGATAATACTCAAAATCATTGCTCAACAATCTCTATTCATGCACCTCAATTCACCAACAGATTAATAGATCCATCCAAACTTTACGGCTGACTAATTTTAATTATTCATAAATTCTAACTGGATCTAGATAAAGATGGTATGCCTTCCAAGTTGTTTCTGATTGGACGCTATCAAGAAGGTAATGCTGATATCAACCAAATAAGAGTGACTACTACTTTCAACATTATCGTTTCTGACATGCCGTCATATATTTTGATATATTGAAATGAGAGTACATACTGAAAAATATCTCAACAGCAAAATGATACTAGAAAAGTTCTATGGAAATGTGTTGATAAGGAACTAATTAAGTGCAAAATTTAAAGATCAGAGCGCCTCAAACTAAACAATATTAGAGCATGATGGAACAGTATGCCAAAGTAATGTCTTCAAGAATGATAAGATCAGAAAAAGATCTGTTCGACAGTGAAGAAACTGTAACATCTTGTGACATCTATTCCTGCTTTCTGTAATGTGCAAGAAGTTTATTATATTGTTGAAACCTGTCATTCGATATTTAATAGGCCATTTAATTTAACATCTTAAATATTCCTTCTTTGTTAGTCATGATCATATACTTCATGCAGGCTAATCTGAGATGACCTTGTGGCTAGTTCTCCTGCCCATTCTTCTCTACCAAGTACTGGATTAGTTATCACTCTCTAAGCTTCCCTCTTAGATCAAGATTTTGATGCCATATACTGTCTTGTCATCACTTATTGCCTTTTACTCAGTTCTAATAATATGAGTTGGAATTTGATATTTTGAATCATGCAATGTAACAGATTTTATTTAGGACATTGGACATATAAATTATGACTGTTAATAGTTTGATTAACTTGTGCCTTTGGACTTTATCATAAGCCAGTAGAAAAAACTAATTTTCTCAGACAATCTTTCTTCTTCTCATTTTTGTGTTCGAAATTTAGACAAATTCCAGCATATTATTTTGTCTCAAATTATGATCCATAAGTCCATAACCATATGATTTGGTATGTGTTTAAACAACATGTATGTAGGCTTGAATCCAAAAATTAAATCTTTAGTAGAATTTTAAGATTAAAAAAAATGATAATCAAAGGATATGTAAATAAAAATTTTGCGAAATATTTTTGATGTTACCTTAGACTTCTTAATTAAAGCACTATTTGGAGACTGAGCATGACATCTTACATCCTCCAGCATGTTTAACACATTTTAAAATCAATGCCTTTCAAATAACTATCCTATATGGCTATATATATACCTACCATTCAACCATAAAAATAAGCAGCATACCAAATATTTGGTGTAAGATATGAGTCATAAATCATGACAATGCCCTTAAAATCATGTCTCCATTGTTCCCAATAATGTTTCACAAGTCTTCAATCACCTCCCTTCGTGCAACTAATTTAAATTGAATCATCTCATCTAAGAAATGCATTTATAATTTTTGGAAAGATATAGCTGGCATCTGTTCTTCTCCATCAGAGTTTACAGATATTGCTAATAGTTCATGAAGGT
Source organism: Canna indica (assembly GCA_034359265.1). Lineage (NCBI taxonomy): Eukaryota > Viridiplantae > Streptophyta > Magnoliopsida > Zingiberales > Cannaceae > Canna > Canna indica. The sequence continues at coordinate 76,160,926 of CP136891.1, read as the reverse complement.
AAGTATTTCTTATTCTGTTTTCTAATAAAAATATGCATTTTCAGCCCTCCCAATATGCCATTTCCTCACTATCCAGCATAATAAATTTCATGACATAAATGAAGCTTTCAACAACCACTAGCTGAGCAATCTACATCATACTCATGTCAAATCTAAAAGCCAACAAAAAACAACAGATTTTATATGTTTAATTGTGTCAGTAGGTAATATACCAGTACCTAGACACAGCAAATGTGCATACTAGCATCTAGAAAGCTTTTTAAGATAAAACCTTAAGAAGGGAAAATTTGCAATATAGAGTTCAACTTTTAAAAGTTGGATTACAATTATAATTAATGCCAGCCGAACACTATTAAATTGATATTGTATAATCATTTTTGAGGGAGAGATTGTGTGATCATTAAGAACAATCAGGTCCTATTTGTTTTTTTTTATATAATAATAGTATCAAGAACAAAATCATAAGCATGTGTACACATGATTCACTAAAGCAAAAACATCAAGTCAATTTCTTATAAAATACTACTACATTATTCCATCCTTTAGTTATCCAATTTTTGAAGGAAAAATAATATCGTTCTTTGTATGCATTGGGATTTAGGAATAATACCTCGTCTTCACTATATCCTTGGCCATCTTTTGGTGTAAATAACATATCTCCAGTGGCAAGCTCACAAGCCATGCATGCAAAAGACCACATATCTGTGGAAAAGGAGTATCCAGCACCAAGTATGACCTCCGGTGATCTATACTGCCTTGTCTGGATATCATCGGTTAATTGTTTATTGTACAAACAAGCATTACCAAAATCCACAATCTTGCATCTCAGATCAATCCCTTCCAAGCTCCTTTCCTGCACTGAAACCCCTTCTGTTGATGTTTTTCTCTCGGAAATCCTTGCCCTTGCCCTCTTTGCCTTCTTCTTCAGCCTCTTCTCAATCAAATTAGTCACTGTTCCCCCATTTGGGTTGCCTTCTGGCCTCTCTAAGATTGGGGTGAAGCCAGACCTGATTGGATCTTTAGAAGGATCAATGGTAGAGACAAGAAGAACATTTTCTAACTTCAAATCCGTGTGAATGATACCAACTTCTCGGTGCAAGTAGTCAAGCCCAACCAAGATAGACCTGCATATGTTTCTCACCCTGTCCAGTCCGATGCCACTGTAGCGATTGTACTTCACGAGCCGAAGTAGACTATCACCAAGGTACTCAATTACCAGGCAAAGATGCTGCCCATTTGGACCAACATGTTTGAAGTGGTCAATTAATCGCACTATGCAGTTGGAGTTTGAGGCATCTCCTTCAGCAATTGCTGATAGAAGTTCAATCTCACGGAGAGCAGCTTCAGCAAACTCCGGTGCACTTTTTTGGATTTTAAGAGCAACAAAACTCTGCAGAACAAAAATATAACTGCAAATGAATCCTTTCACCTTAGAATTAGGCAAATACGATGTTCCATATATGTAGTCGGATATAACACACAAGAGGAAAAAAAGTAACATGGTAGAGAAACACAGAAGATTGTAACAAGAATAGAGAAAAAACAAAAGATTCACACAGACGGTAAAGAGTGAATTAGATGAAGAAGCTAAGAATACAAATGAATACATGGTGTTAATCATCAAAGATCAAAATGAAAAATTCGAATGATTTAGCAGCTAGCTAACAGATTCTTAGAAAAAAAATGGGAGTTACTGCAGTACATAGAAATAAAGGAAGTGAATGAAACATGATCAATACTTTTTCCATATGCGGCAATAATCAATTAGCCGTACAACCTCGATTGTAAGATGAGTAAAAAGAAGGAAAGTACATCGATCCATTCTTCTCAATAATTCTTAGAGCAGATATTCTTCACAATAATTCTTCAATCAAATAAGTTGTTCAATTAAATATCCATGCAAAGGCAAATCTAAAAGAAAAAGAAAAAATCGGGGTCAGATTGCACAAAATAACGCAGATAAGTCACAGCAATCTTTCCATAGTTGTGATCCTTAGGTGATAATTTGTATCAAAGCTGGAAATTGACAACTAAATAATGCGCTATGTTTCCTGGCTACACCGATTCGAAACAATAGCAAAACCGACGAAAATATGACCAAGAAACAATTGCAAAGACGAATAAGAGCTACGGGGGGAACCTCGGATTGGGTGTCGTAGGCAAGCCAAACGGTGGAGAAATGGCCCCATCCGAGCTTTCGCTGCGCGATGTACCGCCCGCCCGCGAACTGATCGCCCACCCGAACGGCGTGGTACCCTCCTTTCCTGTAGGCATCGACGCCCTCGTCTTCCTCCGACGCCGACGAGGAGGAGCAAGACATATCTCTCTTCCTTTGCTTCCAAAGAGCGTTTTCTTATGGCTGATCACTTGTAACCAAGAAATCCAATATACCCAAAGGCTAAGAAGACGAGGAAAAAGAGGAGAGGGAAGCGAAAAGGAGGAGGGGAGGAGAGAAGGAGAAGCGGATCTGAGGGAGAGAGGGAGGGAAGTCGAAAGGAAGCGATGGATACAACTGGCGAATGGGGCGACCGGTCGATGACCGCTTTTTTACCGTGAAAAGTTTTCGCATGAGCCTGCATGACCGCGAATGCAAATGCTTGCTTGTTAATGAACGGTTCAGATTGCATCAATCGGGCAACCGTCAGTAGGTCAAACACAGGTTCGATCAGCGTCAAACATCTCTCCCGGTCAATTGATTATTTTTTCTGGGCCACCAATTTGAGCGACGACTAATAATTCGTGCTAAGTTTAGCTGGTGAACCAAAAACAATTACGTAGAGCGAGCTATGCTGATTAGTCTGCAAGATGACGGCTCAGATTAAATCAAGTTTTCGGTCATGATTCATGATCATAGGGGGCATATTCAGTCAATAATGGGAGATTTAAGAGGTTAAAAGAATAACAAAATAATTAGAGGGAGCTGATTGAAAAAGTGGAATAATAGGAAAAAATGAACACAGAGAGATGATTAGTTGCAAAATAATAATAAGGCGTTAGGGAAAAGGTACTTAAATGCTTTTTTCACCGATGTACTACACTATCTTTATTGTTTGTTTTAAAATTAAAATACTCATAAAATTATTGAAAATGATACTCTGCTAATTTTTGTTAATTGAGACTTAATAAAAATGACGTGGATATTGACTGAGATGTTGACTTTACACATGATATACACATAGAGAATAACTTATCACGCAAGTGACATATTATGTCACGTAAGTATGAGTCTCATCACTAATATTAATTTGGGGAAGGTATTAAAATGCTCATGATATTTTCACTAGGGTACTAAAATACCCTTTGCTATGGAGCTAAAATGCTTATGTGAAAATGATACAAAAATGACACAAGATAACTTTTATTAACTTAGACTTAACAGAGATGACGTGGATGTTGATTGAGATATTGACTTTACACGTGACGTATATGTAAAGAATGAGTGAGATATAGGTAGCAAGAGAGATAAGAATTTTTTTAACAGATATTTAAGAATGAGTGAGATGAATATATATAGCATTGGTTCAAATAATCGAAGAAATGGACAAATTACTTATGAGCAGCTATAATACGCCTAACGTCGGCTTCCAGCAAAACAACACAATTTGTCCACTTCTACATCAAAGGACATTTTAGTACTTTGGTGAAAATGATAGAGGCATTTTAGTACCCATGATGAAAATGATAGGGACATTTTAGTAATCTAGTGAAAACGTCAAAAATATTTTAGTATATTTCTTCAAAAAAAATATATATATTAGTATTTGGACACAATCTTACGTGGCATCTTACATGTCGCTTGAATGACAAATTGTTATATGCATGTGCGCCACATGCAAAGTCAATATCTCAATTCGCATTCACGTCATCTTCATTAAGTCTCAGTTAACAAAAATTAGCTTGAGTATCATTTTTATATTATTTTCAATAATCTTAGAAAATATTTTAGCTCCAAAACACATGATAAGGACCAGGGGTGGAGCCTCGTTGATGGGATGAGGTAATTGCCCCCTCTCAATTTTGGAAAATTATTTTTTATATGAAGAATTTTAAAAAAATTGCCCCTCACCTCAATTTTATGAAAAGATATATATCTATAGTTTGTAGCTAACAATTTTACCCTTTTTTTTTCATAAAATTGTCCTCATATTCTTAATATTTATCTTTTTTTACCCTCATAAATTTAAAAAATTATCTCTATATCTCAAATTTTTATCCTCTTTTACCATCCACAAATTTCAAAATTTCTCATATATCAATAAATTATATATTTTTTCTCTTATCTCCCGATCCCTTCATTCTGTTGTTGTCAGCCTCAACCATCGCTGACTGTCGTCTCTCGATCTCACTGCACCAGCGCGCTATCGCCGTGGTCATGCCCACGTCACCGCGTGCTCCGTCCTGCGGCCAACATCAAATCGATCCGCCTCCTACTGGTAGCCCGTCGACTTATCCCCTCTTAATTTAATTTTTTGGCTCCGTCACTGATAGAAATATTTTAGTACTCATGAAAAACATCAAAGATATTCTAGTGTATTTTCTCGTGGCGTTAAAAGAGGTTGGGAAGACAATGAATGAATTGAAGTATAATTTTCTAAGGATCAGCCAATGAAGTTACAAAGTGAAGACATTGAATAATCGCCTAAGCATCTTCGTACTTTTATAGCATTACTTGCCAGCTCATTTGTTGGAAGACGATGCTTGGCCCTTTAATCAAACCACGCGAATCAATTATCTATTAATTAGAGTAAACGAGACTACAAAATTCGATCATAAATCAATCAATTAATGGATAAGCGTTGAAGACAGAATTCGATCATAATATTCTTCTTCAATCAGCACTCAGCGGTCATTAATTAGCAGCTGAAATATTTACCGGCTTTCGTGCTCAGTGCCACGTCAGCTCGTAACAATTAACAAGTTTTCCACGCGGTAACTTCGCCTCACTCGACTTCGTCTCTCCTCTCGTCTTCTTCGCTACTCCAAGTTAACGCACACTACTACTACACCCAACCCCCGAACCCCACTTCGACGGCCCCACCAACGAAGACGAGTCAAAGCTCTCTCTCTCCCTCTTTCTTCTCTCGTCTCTCTCTTCCCCCAAACCGAACCCTTCGTGCCCATCTCCCTCATCGGATCCCTCGTTCCTTCCTCCCCTTCCTCTACTTCTCTTAGCTCTGCGACGCCGCGTCTGTAGCCCCATCGGCCGCCGCCTCGGAGGACATCGAGCAGGACTTGGGCATGGGCGGTGGTAGCGGTGGTGGCGGCATCGTCGGAGGCGGAGTATTAGGGTTTCTGAGTCGGTGAAGATCCGGTTGCGGAAAGTGGTATTGTTTTCTATTCCTAATTCTTGTCGTTCATTTCAGTTGAGCTGATAGATCTAATCTGACCTTGTCTGGGTGCGACGATCAGCTATAATTTCGGTACTGAATTTGCCTTTGTTTGATTATAGGAAGGTCAAGTCTCTATGCAACTTTATGTGGTCATTTTTTTTTGTTTGAATTGATGGGAAAAGCTCCTTCTCATGATCATGCCCATGTTATTTTTGGCACCTGCATGGTCAATCGGTCTGATAAGTTTTGGCTGGTTGTCTTCGTCTCTCTTATATATGTTTTTCTTCCCTGGATATATACACATTTCACGGTGCAGATACCGGCAATTATCTTTTTTTGCTTTAAGGAATATAACAGGAAAATCAGAATATCTATGGGAACTACAGGTTCTCATATTCGGTGAAATCTTAATCTCGAATATAAAGAAATTGCAACACTGGATTGAAATAGTTAGTTATGATGATGAAAGATAGATAGGTCTAGGAAGTTTTGCAACAACAACAAGTGGGTGGCTAGGTGAATCTTTTGTAAACAATCAAATCTCTTACTGTTCAGTTTTCTTTATCCAACAAGTGGGTGGCTAGGTTGATGTATTGATATCAACTTAAATGCAATCTCCTCTTTTGACAGTCTTTCAATGCTGAACATAATTGTTCATCAATGAAATGTTAACATTAAATATTCTATCAGGCTCTTTCTCTAATTTAGCAAATGCCCTTTCTTTTCTAAAATCTATTGAAAAACATAACTAGGGAACTTTGTTCTATGCTTTTTAAGTCAATAAAAACTATGTGCCATTTTTTTCTCTATAAAAATTACCATTAACATCGTTAATAGATAAACATCTTTTGTTAATCCTCTGAGCTAAGTCCAAATGTAAACCTTGAGAAGACTCATCTCATATCTTCTTCTTCTTCTTCTCTCAATTCTTCTTTCCAAATTTTCCTAGTTTGACTATTTAGCTTAATTTCTCTATGTTAGAGTAACTTTTTTTAGTATCTTCCATATTCTTATACATCAGTATTCAGTGCAAGGTTCAATGTATTGGTCTCGAGTCTGATCTGAGACCTTGAGTGGACCAGTATGATTGTCATATGGTACCAAACCGCTCATACCAGTTGAAAAAAGAAAAAAAGGAGAACCAGTTTTTTTATGTAAATTTGGTTTAAATCGCTTAATGAAGATTTAGAGGACAACTCCTGCAAATATTTTCATATCTGATATTTGACTCCGTTTCACACATAAAACACAAATTTTAATGATTTCAAACGTTTGCAACATGTATGGTATTGGTACCCCTCATACTGCCCAATACAGGGTACTACTTTTAACACTGCATCGATGTTCAAAAACTTTATGCATTAATCAAGCATCTTTTTAAATCATAAAATTTATTAATAAAATGAAATTATCGTATGAGTAAAGCTTTAATGGACCAAAAATTTGAATGATTTAACCTACCTCTGAGGTTATCTAGTTTCAAAATTTTAATTCAATAATAACACATATCCACATTACTTATAAAAAGGAAACTAAACTAACACAATACTGTTGGTTATAAGGCATTAGGCATGTGAAAGAAAGCTGTTTGCCTTTCCAAACTTCTGTCCAATAATTATACAGCACAATAATAGAGCACTGGTGTTAGTCAACCTGCCATAATATTATTGCTTTGTCTTCTTTGTAGCCTTCTTATTCAGTTGTCCTCTGTAGTTGAATCTACATGCATGCTATCTGAGATGTGGATATTCATACGGTGGTTTTTAATATGCATATGCAGGAGGTGAAGATTATAAGCGAAGTTACATAATTACATTGGATGATCAACTGGGTGATATTGGATTGGCATGAGACCTGTACCTTATAACATTAAGATCAGAACCTCGAGCTTAACTTTGCTCTCTATCACTTCCTGTGTTGACAAATAAGGGCCACCCGAATCTTCCTGGTCCTCGGTATTAACATGTCTTTGTTATTATTACCAAGTCTCTGTTATTATTACCATGACTTCGTTTTTTTTTCAACATGACCATACAGGCAGGTTGCATTCTTTAACTGCATTACTGGGTAATTTTATCAAGTATTTGTTATCATTACTATGATGTTTCTACTTTTAAAATAAGAAACAGTTATGCCCTTTTTCCTATTTTTGCTTTTAATTTTAAAGTACAATGGGATGTAGAGACTTGGCACTTAGCTGCCACTTTGGGGAAAAAAAAGAGTAGACAAGATGGATGGTGAACATAGTACGATTTTAGAGATAAGGCAAACAGTTGCATAATATCTGAAATTGAGTTAATAACTAGCTGAGTCTAGAGATTGTGTGACCTCTTAACTTCCTACGAGTATTAAAAAATTATAGAAGTAGCTGGTTTTTATGTTCATATCTTTTTTAAAAAAATATAAAAATAGTACTTCAGGAGACAAATAACAGTAACAAAGTTTGAAACTCATTTATTTTTGTCTTTGCTTATATTTTTGAAGCACAAAAGATATTAACAACAAAAAACACAGGCTCTATAAGTTCTTTGACAATTCAATTAATTTTCCTCTTATCGTCTTAGCCTCTTAGGTATGTATGAACTATGTAATGCTTTACATCTTGGTATGGATAACTATTATCACAATTTCCCCTTAATCTTTGTTGGCTAACTAAATCTGATTACGTTTCACTTGACTTTACCATAATGTCTGATTTTCTTCGTCCTCAAATGTTTGTACCTGTCACAATCCTTCATGGTCATTTGCAGTTAACAGTGAAAGACTACTTCTACTGTTTAAGTTCTTGAGATCTTTTCTCTTGAAGGAGTAACAAAGTTTAGTTAGCTTTCTGGAGTGTTATCACTCCTGTTCTCTGTTTCATAAATGATTTACAATATAAAGTTGTGGAAATATAAGGAACTGTCTGGTTTGTGAATATGGAGCTATCTTCACTTTCCATTTCCATAAAAAATGGACATTTTCCTTGAAAATGTGTTTGACAATTTATTTCTGTGAAAACACAAACTTATAATGATGAAAAGAACAGTTTAATATATCCAGGAAAATATAAAACAACATATATTTCTTTTCCATTTGCCATTTCTAGTTTCCAAAATGCAGAGGCATTTCATGATTATCATGAAATCCAAATTAGTATATTCTTCTGGAAAAATCCATAAGCAGTATGTTCATAATTAATAATGATTTTTATAAATAAAATAATAAGTATAGTATAAAATATTTTCAAATTAATAATCAATGATTATTATCAATTATATTATTATATTTTTTATAATACATACTTCTAATGACTAATTTATATTTCAGTATTTTCACTAGAAATTGACAATGGAAGTTTTACAGTTCTCTTAAACACCATACAATTTTTCATAGTTTTCAACTATTTTTTTTTCCGTATACCAAATGCATTTTAAAAAAACTGAAAACTTTAGATTGAAAAGTATTTTCATTTTAAAATATACTCGCTAAATATTGATATTGGAAATCATTACTGTTTTTTCAAGCTAAACAAGTTTTTACTGTTTTCAACTATTCTTTTTCCATGTATCAAAAGCATTTCTGGAAAACTGAAAATTGACAAATATTTGTTTTTGCTGAAATCTGAAAATAATTTCCACAAGCCAAACACAGCTTAGTTTTCATATTTTTGGATCTTCCTTATGGATGTGATCAATGTGTAATTGCTTTTATCTATCTCCAATCAGTTTTTTTATATAGTAGTTCATGGCTTCCTAAGTTTTCCATGCAGGTAGGTTAGTTTGAAATTAGAACAGCCTAACAGGTGTAATTATTTGTCTTTGTAGTAAATCTTAAATTACCAGACAGAAATTTAGACCTTCAATCCGACACTAGATGAAAATGGACCAATTAAGACCTTCAATCTGACATTGCCTCATAACTCAGTCACGGAGGTCAATTTGTTCATGTTGTTTTAAATTGCAATGCCAATTTTTTCCCATTTGTTTAAACAGGTTGTTAGTGATCAACAGTGGATGTTGCAGTTGCATTTTGTTTGAATTGGTTTGAGTTAGGAGTCAGGACCAATGGTTGTTCTCTTAAAAAATATTTGACTAAAAAATATCCTGAAATATTTTTATTAGCTTGTTGGAGTTTGCTTAGTGGACAAGTATGCTCTTATTCATGAACAAGTAGGTATAACTCCAATAGAGGATAAAATAATAGAAATGGGTTGAGATGGTATCAACATGTCCAAAAGAGATTTTTACTTGTCGTAGTTAGACAGGGTGAATTTATCATGATGAATGGTAGGATTTAGGAAAATTTAAGAAAATTTTGCATGAAATAATAGATTTAAATGTCGTTAGGCCCTAGTGTTACTAGAGATTTAACTTGTGAAATGCTCAATGCTGAGAAAAGATTTACTTAGTTAATCCCAAGTGTTGCATTGATGTTTGTTAAGTTTTCATCTCGGTGTCGTTGTTGCTTATTGATGTTTTAAAAATTGTATCTGTCCTTTCAGGTTTCTCTGAAGAGATGGCTGAAAGTTGGGATGGGAATTTTGATTCTGTTAGTCATTCAGGGGAGATCTATCGAGATAACTTACATGTTGAACCTATTTATGAAGCATTTCTTTGTCCACTTACAAAACTAGTTATGCGAGATCCTGTTACAATAGAGAATGGACAGACTTTCGAACGAGAAGCAATTGAGAAATGGTTCAAGAAATGCAGGGACAGTGGGAGGAGGCCAACCTGTCCAATGACACATAAAGAGTTAAAGAGCACTGAGTTAAATCCTAGTATAGCTCTGAGAAATACTATTGAAGAGTGGACCAAAAGAAATGAAGCTGCACAGCTTGACAAAGCAATTAGATTATTATCTACTGGGAGCTCAGATATTGATGTTTTACAATCTCTTGATTATATCACAAATATTTGCCAGAAGAACAGGTCCAGCAAGCATGCTGTGCGTAATGCAGACTTGATACCTACAATTTCTGATATGCTGAAGAATGGCAGCACGAAAATTCGACTTAAAGCCCTAGAAACTCTTCGAATCATTGCCGAAGAGGAGGATGAGAATAAGGTTGTTTAATGTTTGTTGCATTTGCATATGTTTTGTAGCATTCTAGACTTTCTTTTTCTTTCTCTAGTTTTGGCAGGGTAACTTTTTAATCTTGTTTTTCAGGAAGCAATAGCTGCAGGTGACACTATCCGAACAATTGTGAAATTTCTGTCACATGAGCATTCACAAGAGAGAGAGGAAGCCGTTGCATTACTATATGAGCTATCAAAATCAGATGTTTTGTGTGAAAAGATTGGTGGAGTCAGTGGAGCGATTCTTATATTGGTTGGGATGGCAAGTAGTAAATCAGAGAACTTTTTGACTATAGAAAAAGCTGATAAGACATTGGAAAACTTAGGAAAATGTGAAAATAATGTGAGACAAATGGCTGAAAATGGAAGGCTGCAACCACTTCTTACTCTTCTCATGGAAGGTGATTTCCTTTTGTGCTAATTATTATCCATGTTTTTTACATTAATTGTGTTTCTTGTATATTTATTTAACAATTCGTTGATGCTGTCTCACAAATGCATTTCCCTCCTCTTTTCTACAGAATTTGTGATTACTCAGAATCTTTTTATCTGAATTTCAAATAATGTATATATTTTTTCTATTTTCACTGTGTTGCTTTTTTGTTCAACATTTCATATTATTTCTTATGTGAATGTCCTGTTTTTGTTGGGTCTTTTGATTTTAGTTTTTTTTTCATTGCATGCTATTTGTGGCAGTGACAATTTTGGATGTAGGAAATGTTTAGCACAGTTTTGTACTATTGGTTAGGCCTTGGCTTGTCTGGACGAAAATTTCTACTTTGATATAGCATTGATAAGATTAAGTAGTCTGTATCCAAATATTTGATATTTCATACCTAAAATGAATGACATGTTAGTGAAGTTATGTTTCATGCAATTCTCTCTAAACTCTATATAAAACCTTGCAGGATCACCTGAAACACAGCTGTCAATGGCTGCCTATCTTGGAGAGCTTGTTTTGAGCAATGATGTGAAAGCATTTGTTGCCGAGACTGCTGGTTCAGTACTAGTTGATGTCTTGAAAAGTGGGAGCAAACAGGCAAGAGAAGCTGCCCTCAAGGCGTTGAACCAGATCTCATCTTATGAGACTAGTGCAAAGATACTTATTCATGCAGGCATCCTTCCCCCACTTGTAAAAGATCTCTTTACTGTAGGCATCAACCAGCTACCTATGAGGCTGAAAGAGGTTTCTGCTACAGTTCTTGCCAACATCGTGTCATCAGGTGCTAATTTTGAGTCAATACCTCTTGACCAAGACCATCATACTTTAGTATCTGAAGATATTGTTCACAACCTTCTCCATCTAATCAGTAACACTGGGCCCGCAATTGAATGCAAACTCCTTCAGGTGCTTGTTGGGCTTACAAGTTCTTTGACTACTGTTATGAATATAGTTGCTGCAATAAAAAGCTCTGGTGCTACCATTAGTCTCATTCAGTTTGTTGAAGCTCCACAGAGGGATGTTAGAATGGCTTCTATAAAACTCCTGCACAATATCTCTCCTTATATGGGTCAAGAGCTGGCTGATGCTCTTCGTGGCACTGCTGGCCAGCTCAGCAGCTTGATTAATGTGATTTCAGAGAACAATGGGATCTCAGAAGAGCAAGCAGCTGCTGTGGGGCTCCTTGCTCACCTTCCTGAGAGGGACTTTGGTTTAACCAGGCGGCTCCTGGATGAAGGGGCCTTCAGGATAGCCATATCCAAAGTAACCAGCATCAGACAAGGGATGACTCGAGGGGGTCGTTTTGTCACTCCTTCTCTTGAAGGGCTTGTTAGTGTTCTCTCCAGGCTCACATATATTCTGGAGGGAGAACCGGAGATCATTGCCCTTGCTCGTGAGTACAATCTTACTGCACTTTTCACTGATCTGCTTCAGATGAATGGCCTGGACAAAGTGCAAACAGTTTCTGCACTGGCACTGCAAAATCTATCGAAGCAATCAAAACACTTGACAAGATTACCAGTTGTTCCAGAGCCAGGTTTTTTCTGTTCTATATTTCCTTGTCTGGGACAACAACCAGTTATGACTGGTCTGTGCCCAGTACATCATGGTTTCTGTTCCGCAAGAGAGAGCTTTTGTTTGTTGGAAGGGAAGGCTGTAGAGAAGTTGGTTGCTTGTTTAGACCATAATAATGAGAAGGTTGTTGAGGCCGCCTTAGCAGCTCTCTGCACTTTGTTGGATGATGATGTGGACATTGACAAAGGAGTGTCTGTCTTGGATGATGCAGAAGGTATTAAACCAATTCTGGAGATTTTGCGCGAGAACCGCACGGAGACACTCAGGCAACAAGCTGTGTGGGCAGTGGAGAGAATTTTAAGGAAAGACGAGATAGCTTATGAGATCTCTGGGGATCAAAATGTTGGGACTGCATTGGTTGAAGCATTTAGGTACGGAGACTACAGAACAAGGCAGATTGCAGAGCGAGCACTGAAGCATGTTGATAAGTTGCCAAACTTCTCTGGTATTTTCACGAAGATGGGGCAGTAAGAGGTCAAAGAACAGAACGAAAGGTTTGTACGATGAGCATGTAAATTTAAACTATGGCTTCTCTATTTCAGACCAGAATATTCATATTTTGCTTCTCAGTTACACAGGAAAGAGTTTAAGGGTGGTGATTTTATGTTTCGATTGTTGAGAACTTTGGTCAAAACACTTTGCATGGCGAAACAAACCATTTGTTAGCAGAACAAGCGCCAAAGGATGCACACAAATTGCACACATTCCAAAGAATACATCCAACTTCCAAGGTTGTGCTGATGGCTGCAGAGAAAGAATGGGACGCAGTGGTTGTATATGTATTTTATATGTATATTTGTGTCTTTTATCCATTATTATTTGTTTCCCTTTTCAAATTGGTCAGAGATTATTGTGTGTTCATATTCTTTTGTCATGACTGACTTGATGCAAAGCGCGAACTGGTAAAGTTTTCTGGTGAAATGAACTGTGGTGTATATTCAAATTATCCTGTGATTTTAGGTTTCATGACATTCTAGAAAAGCAAAAGGGTAAATGTTTTTAATGTTTCATGACATTTAATTTTTTGTATATCAATTGCGATCAAATATGTCGTTTTTTACACAGATATTATTAATTTTTAAAGACCCATCAATCGTACTTTAAAGGTAGGTTTAACTACAAATAGGATTATTATTATTTTACTTTAGCCCTCGAAATCCTTCAATTTCCATTTTAGGTTTATAATTTTAAAAGTATCACCCTAATGAGTTTCACGTTTTTATCCTTCAAGTTTTTTCCTACACCTCAAACGTGGTCAATTTCCCTCAAAACCAACCCTATCTGTAAATGTCAAGTTGACCGCAACAAACCAAGTCTATAAACATGCATCAGTGGTTTTAGCAAGCTTCCTTTGAGGCGGACCATATCATATCAACAAAAAAACAATTTCAAGCTGCAAAATAAGCACAGTGATCTGTGAAAGAACACTTGCTTTGGAGTCAATTGAAAGAAAACAGAACCCAAGAGGTAAACCACTCAATGGCTTCTAGGTGTTACTCATTAAAAGCAAACAATCAAGTGCACGAGCAGCTTGTTCTGTTTGATTGCAAGAGCATTTCTACATGCATATTTTACATACTCAGAGATGGGTATTGAGCTAATGTCCATCAGGATTTCTATTCCAGGATAAGTACGAAGGATCTCCAAGGGTCCTGCAAAATAAATTATGCGAATTAGCTCATACTACAATTACCAAGAAGGAAAATTTTGCAAATCGGCAGGCAAATTGCATGAGATCCGAGAAGTTTCAGTTAAAATTAGTAGGCTTCTTCGACTTCATTATGACTTGTGACTATCATAAAATATTTTCAGAATTAGCAGTCAGATGTAGGCAAAACTATGCAGTGATTTATGTGAACTAACCATCAAAATAGCTACCGAGTAAAAGCAGAAAATTTATGTGAACTAAATACGGGTTATGTTTGCTCCTACTATAACTAATAAAGAAACAGGAAGCGGAATAAAATATGTGAACTAAGATGAGAAATATTAAGCCACATGATTATGTTAATTTTAAGTTGTTTGGTGCGCTTATAATGGTGAGAATTTAGGTTTCTCATTATTTTAATATGAGACTTAAGAACACAAGTTCCTAAGATGAAATTAACAAAATACTAGAAAGATTAAAATTTAAATACTAGAAAGTCTCATATTTTTTATTAAATAAAAGTATAATCATATTATCATATTTTTTTACTGATTAACTATGTGAATTCTAAATTTAATTTAATAGAAAGTTATATCAAATTGAAAGTACACCACATTTTGTCATTTCAATGTAATAAATGTTTTTATTTATTTATTTCTATTTTTAATATCTTAAATCATTCAATATTTAAATATAGATGTTATTTAAATTTTAGAAAATACAACTGATCAATAATTGACCATTACTTCATATTGTGTACTATGCAGTAAGATTCAACCAATAAGAATTTATCAATTTTAGTTGTTGAACATTGAGAATATTTGAGTAAAATTATTTAAACTTATTTCTATGATTAAATTAGAATAAGAACTTATATGATTAAATTAGTTTAAAAGTTTTGTTCCATAAAAGAATTTAAATGTTCTTATTCTTACATAAACATTGTGAAAAGTAAATAACTTTTTCAATATTACAATAACATTACTAAAATATTTTCATTCTTATCAATAAATTACCTTACATAAATATGTTTGTTCTTATCAAACTAACATTACCTAAGAGAATTCATTGGTATAAGTGTCTGGGTAACATATATCTCATAGGCTGATGGAAAACCTTTAGCCTAACACCAGTAATACAGTAAACAGTAATACACTGTTCATGAATGATGGAAAAGATGATATATTAAATTTAAATATAGTAAGTTATGTAATAGTTTTTAGGTATATTTCCAAGAGAACATGATGCAACAGCAAAAAGAACAGCATATTTACCAATGATGAGAAGCAAGATGCTTACCGCGGTTTGGAAGAATACAGAGCTGTAAAGCCCATTGCAAGACACAGGCATAGACCACCAACTACAAGATAAGCAATACCAAGGAAATCATTCTTCCCACCGATCCAGGAGGTAGTTGAAAGTACTAGCTTTTTCCTCCCCTCAAAACTATATGTGTTATAGTTGTTTTGTATTGTCACTGTTATTTGCTCATTTGCAGAAAGGTCAGTTTCAATTCTCCCGTAGAGTTTCCTGAATTGCGGCAGGGCAGCTGTTCTCATCCAAACAATAAGATCTTCATGCTCGCTCAACTGCGAGTAATATAATATTTAGTGATTATTCTTAGTGAATAAATAGAAAAATCAACAACTGACTAATTGAAGAATATGTCAGGAAATACAGCCCATCAAAGAATAACACTTACAGGTATACTGGCATTGAGTTTGGCACCTCCTATCAGGCTTCCCTCTTGAAAGTTCTTGGGATAAACATCACTTCCAAATTTATGTTCTTTGTCACTTTTCCAGGCTATATTTTTCTTATTCACCTCAATGACTTTTTCATTTATTGCAAATGAGTATGTATCATTGAACAAGCTCCAAGCAATGAGGCCACATGGAACAATTGGAGACCCATCTGAAGTTGTGGCTTCAGGTGCACAATTAGTTGTTTCACGCTCATATTCCTTGCTCCTTAGTTGCTTATCATTTCGGCTTTTAACATACCTAAATTACCACTTGAAAGTTAAATAAGAAGAAAAGTTGTGAAATATCCTAACAAGGGAGACAAAAGGAATTCAAATGTGCCATACTTAGATATTCCCATTTTCCACAGAATTTCATCTAAATAAGCGCATATCATTTTTTGATAAGTTGAGATGAGACATAAAACATAGTTTACAGATATATACAAGAAAAAGAAGAGTTATATGCCTGAGAAAGATATAGTAGTGGTATCATGAATAGCTGATTCAATTTTTAAAATTTCAAACTTAACTAAGAATACTTTTACTTAACCAGAAGACTGGAGATGAATAAATATCTGTGAAAGATATTGAGATCAAGGAACAGCAAAGGTTTAATACTCATTGAGTAGATAAACCTTTTTAGATCCAAAAATAGCTATACATCTGAGATCTATAAACCATATGTGGTAAAATAAGATTAAATGGAAAGTGCAGAAGCTAATTGATATTAGGAGTTTATTAGGAGTTTCAAAATGATTGGATGAGAAAGTGACTAGTTATTGGATGAGAAAGTTCTAGAAACAAATATTAAAATATGGATATTCAAAAGATATAGAAATTAGCACAAAATTGAATAGATAAATCTTATTTAGACCTTGGATAGCTATAGTTGATAAAGAACCTGAGATACCAATGCTTTTCTGTTCCTACAACCTGAGACACTAATGCCTATATAATGGTCCATCATTAAGTAAAATCAGCAGATACATCTGAAAGCTTAAAAATATCAGGGCAAAAATGAGCAATTACTGATCAACAAGCAGCGACAGCCCAGAAAAAGAACAAAAGTACAGAGTGATGCATACATAACTTCCTGACATAAACAGATATCTATAATTATGTATTAATAGGTTTATGCTATGTGGAGAGACAAAAAAATCAGTATAATGTGAAAGGTTTACATAGAATAAAAGGGATTTGAAGTTCTCCAAACCTGCGATGGTTCTGATAGAAGTTGTCAAGCTCATAATAAACATGAACAGGGGCCTTCATGTTTTTGGGCACCTAAAATGTTACATACGGCAAGTTCATTAATCAAAATATTAATTAATTGATCAAAAGAAAGAGTTGAATAAGAAATATATTAATTTATTTCAATAGTTAATTTTTTTTTGAGGAAATATTTCAATAGTTAAATGTTTTGAAATAGTATTTTCTTCTTTTGAAATTGTTTTCAAAATTTGAATTATTTGCAATTACTTCTCTTAAACACGTTCCTTAGATAATGAGCTCTTTCGTGTTTAGTACACCTACCTTGATAGCCTTTTGGCTTGCTTATTTAGGTGATCCCTTTAGCTAGTTTTCCCTTCTTCAAAAATGTGCAAGCCTTGCTGGTGGTAGACTGGCCAATTTTCTACTATACTGGTTGTTGAATCGCCTTGGATTGATGAAAGTTCAGTAGTCATTAAATTTTTGGTAGTTTTTTCCCATCCTCCACATGATTTATTGATTTATTGATTTCTTTCTCTACATTCTCTTTCTATTATGTGCTGATTTGTTAAGGATAAACAATTTTGTTGGATGCATGATATAATTATTAGTTATATGATCCATTTGGTAAGAGGGAGTCAATGTTGTTGGGATTTATGAAACAAACCATGATGTTTGATGCAATACTAATCTTTACCTTGGTGATGTGATTCTGATTTGAAGAGGCTTGGAACTGTTTTAGTGAAATCTTTTGTGAATAAATCAAATAAGAACTCAGAAGAAAGGAAGCAAGAATGTTTACATATATTTTTATATGCATTCATACATTTATCTATTATTAAGTGGCATTCTACAATGTTGCTATTCTGCAATAAATTTACATCTACATCAGTGCATCCTTTAAATTAGTTTTTAATTTTATTCAACTTAACTATTGTGATATTTGGCTTATCTAAGTTGAATGAACTCCGAGTTGACTGTATCTTTTTGATGTCTGCAATTTTGCTATTAATTGCTTGTTGCTTGGGGAAGACCTACTCAGCATGTATGTGCTGATCCATGTTGTTGATTATGTTTTTTTCCAGGTTATAAATTAATTCGACATAAATGAAATCAATCTTATATGAAGTGGGGTTAGATCAACAAAAGATGCCTCCTAGTTAGGTAGGTGATATTTATTGTGCAAAATTATGATGTAATTTCTACGATTTTGTATTAAATTAAAAAAATATTTCAGTTATATGTAAAAATTGATATTGCAATTATTAGATTACACTCCGAGTAGAGTTTCTAGGTAGTCTGTAACGGAGTGTAACAACCTAAAATATGAATCATTGTCTAACCAATTCACATTTATTGCAAAAGAAAGTAATAACAATGACAAACTGAGAACATGAATATTCTACTTACAATCAAAGTTTTGGTACAGGCTTTGTCAGTCACACTGCTTTGGATAAATGCAAGTTTATCGTTTTGCATTTCCTGGGGGATGCAATCCACGTCATACTCGTAAACAATTTCAACCACCTAAATATCAATCAAGAAATTTCCAATTCATTGGCACCCAAACCTTTACAGGTTGAAACTACATGGAGAAGAATTAAACTTACATTTCTCGATGCTGTCAATGAAGCAAATCCAATTGGAACAAAGATAATTGTAAGGAAACAAAATGTTGATATTACCTGCAGAATGAACAGGAATAATCCTACCAAAATATTCAAAAAGACAATAGGTCCACCCTTAAGTTGACATTTTTGAGAAGCAGCACAAGTACTTACAATTGCTGGAGTTAGTATAGGTTTGCAAGCAGGAAGCTCTTGCTGTGTAAATCTTGAATCTAAAAATTTGAAAAGAAAATAGCTATTTCACAATGACAAATATATAAGGTGGTCTTAAAAAATGCAAAAGAATTGGTTCAATTTAGAGCAGAGTGTACATACTAGTTTAAAAAATAACCATGATTATTTCATTTTTAGCAAAGAACTTCAACTTTGATGTGGTTACTGGAAATGCGATATAACTAGAGATATATTGGAAGCATGAAAAGTAAATCGTAACAAACATGAGTTTTACACAGTTCACCCAGCCTCAAGTTATTTCCTTCTGGGAGGTGCTACAAGTTAATAGAATTGATTTTTTTTTTTTTAACTTTTCCTATTTTTTCTTCTTTTTTTTCTTTCTCTCTATGATGTAAATCTTTCCTGTACCATGAGTTTCTACTCGTGTATTATCTTTGTGCTTGGGGCAATGCTGCAGCTGGTAGGTTATATACATTCCAGCCAAATGGCTCCTAAGCTTCAATTTCCATCAGATTTCTATACCTTGACATTTTTTTTTAGAAGTAAATATATTATTACCACTAATGGATCATATAGAGAAAAAAACAAGAAACAAACCAAAAAGGAGAAAAACAAAAAGAAGAGAATACTACAACAGACCACTGAGGACAGCTAAAATGAGAAGAAAATCAACTTAAGACCAGCTATGTCTTGACATCTAAGCTACAGTTAAAGGATTTTGATATTTAACAAACAACAATGACAATAAAAATAACAAGATGGAATGTCCAAAGTGGAAAATCTCGCATGTTACATCGTTCAGAAGCCTTTTTTTCCTTTCATATCCTCAGCATTATTTATTCTATATTTAATTTTCTTTCTCTGACCTAGGTTTCAAGAGCCCCGTTGCAATCTCTACTTTTTCATATTGCTCCCTGAAGCTATCATGAAAGATTTTTTTTATAATGCAACTTTCAAGCGTCATGGATTGCAGGAAGAAATGGATCACATATGAGCAATACAGCGATCACAAGAATTCTTTCCTTATCCGAGACACAATACTACGGAAAAAATAATTCACGACACGAAAATGTTACCATCAAAAAGTTAAGGATGCTGGAGACAAACTCCAGCTTCTACGACATAATATTAAGCACAATGACCGAATTAAACAAGAAATCATGAAAGATGAACATCTGCGATAACACGCAACCTGCATCGTCTGAATGATTATAATTGGCTCTTATTCAAAACAAAAGAAACATGCAAAAAGCTATACCAAATACAAATCTAGGAATTCTACCCCGAAATTACAAAGACAAAAAAGAAGGATGGCGCGACGTACATTTGGGTTTCTTGGAATGCCCCCTCGGCTCGGCCGCGCCGTCGCTCCCGGCCGTCGAATCTCCCTTTCGATTCATTTTAGGATGGGATTGAGATGATAGACCAAAGGAGATCGAGGAGCGCGAGGGAGAAGAATGGAGGAAAAGACGAGGGAGTTATTGAGAGGCGCGTATTTTCCTCGCCGAGGAAGCCAGAACCGTTGGAAGCGAGCGTTCCTTGCAAAGGTTAGAGGTGCTCGTAAGCGGATTGCGCTCGTATCGGGTACGGGTTCTCACACCACCCGATCCACCGAGAAAGAAAGTTCGAACCGAGAAGAGGAGAGCCGAATGAAAAAACAAGAAAATGGGCAATTTATCAAGAGCATGCAAAACTTTCAAGATTTACAAAAAGAGTTCCTTATTTTGTAGAAATTATCAAATATTATATTCCCTAATATTCCTTAAAAAGAGCTCCTTTTTAGATGATTTTATTTTTCACATTTTTTGGGTGATATATAGAGAGAATATGATCTCGCAGTATATGACATGAACATGTTTGTTTGATGGGATAAAATAATAAAATAAAGAATAAATTTTAATTCTTTATAATTGGTGTTTGGATTAAAAAAAATTAAATTTAAAATTAGTTTATTTGTTAAAATTAATAATATTATAGTGTAATCAAGTACGATATAAATATCATGACCATAAAATAGCATGTAAATATTAAAATGTAATATACCTTACAATAATTAATAAAAATAATATAGCGTATTTAAATGATAAATTAATATATATTATCGCATGGGAAAAAAATTAAAAAATTATATATTATATTACTTAATGTTCAAAGTAATATATTATGATATATATATATTCAAAAAATTGTAAGGAAATTAATTTCCTCCTAATTAAACCAAGTCGCTTAGATAGTAAATGAGATGCTCTTCAAATATCATGTTCCTCCCTAATGACACATTTACTTAAAATGGAATGCACAAGCTAATTAAGCCAAGTGCCATAATCAATTATTCTTTATCACTTATTTTATCACTTTACATATATACCTTTAAAAGACTTTAATTTAAAATTATTTCCCATGTGGTTTTATCATTTTATGTCAATTAAATAACTTATAAGGATAAAATAGCATTAAAACAAAGCATAACTACAAATCAACCAACCCTAACACATCAACTTAACAAGATTTAAAGAATTTTATACAATTCACTGGTGTCTTATACACACGTGGGATTACATCAAGTAAGGATGACAATTATGTCCGTATAGTTGGATCTTATTCTCATCACCACGTGAATTATTATTATTTTTTAAAAAATAAATATGAATATGAATATGAATGTAAAAGATTTTTATTCGCGTGATGCGATATGGATGCGGATATGCATCGTATTCGTATTTGCACCACGTGCATATATATAATTATTATTTTACCCCATATATTATACACTTTTACATTATATATTATAGCCTATATGATTATCATTTTTCCTCATTAATTTTTTTTATTAATTATATTATTTTATTATTTTTTACTAAAATACAGTGTTAATACGAATAATGTAGTATATGCACTATATCTAATCCACTGTCATCTCCGCATCCAATCGATAGGGAAATCCCACCAACCATATCACTAACTTTGATCTCAAGATTGTTACAACTTACAAGTATTTATAATCAAACAAAAGTAAAATAACAAATATAATAAGTACAGATGAACGGAACAAAGTTTAGCTACCTAGCACAAATTATTGTTATCTCATAGTAGCATTTGAATAACTCCTCAAGATCATTGCACTACAGCAAGGATTTCAAGTAGCCATGCTTCAAAAGGTTACTCAACGAAGCTCAAGGAATTAAAATTTTATCGTTATTAAGATTTGTTAGTATAATATAAAATTGTACAAGATAATACAAAAAATAACTCTTTATTCGTTCCACGTAACGTTGTACAGTAATTTTAATGTTGTTGTCGTAGCCAAAATACGAGATGAGATGTGTCAAATGCAAACAAAGAGTTGCTTAAGTTTTAGGATAGATGAAGGGCATTACAATAACTTTTTAGGCTTGTACTAATATTGTATGGGTGTTTGGTTTCGAACGGTCAATAATAGCTTTTTGCGAACTAACACTAAACAATAATTATTGTCTTGTCTTCTACCTCAAAATAATATTATAAACAAACGAACCCAACGCAAAGAATGTCTTTACAATTTAAAACATCAATAGACTAAATAGACAGGAGACAAATAAGATTTATAAGATTCAAAATCAGGTAGGGCAAAAAAAATCATTGTTCAACCGCTAAAAAATTAGCTACTATAATCAGTGTTGATTACTAGTCGCAGATCGACCGTTCGAACTAGCTGATTCCATATAGTTATAAATTTTAGATTTTAATAGGTTTTTTCAATCAGAATGTAATGTAAAAAATCCTAAAACATAGTCCTAGCACTTTTGCAATATCTCTAGTGAAGAAAAACATTTTTAAAAGAAAATTTATTTTTATTAAATAATAATAATAATCAAAGAAAAAATCCAAACCAACTCAAGCAGGTCCACGGGCATTGGAGCCACACATTCCCATAATCCCACATCTCTTTATCTCATATTCTCATGAACCCAAAATAACCCACTAAAGAATAAAGCCGACCGAATTGGTAATACTACGAGCTAAAAGCTCACTGTTGACTCCTCTCAGTATTTAGCTACAGCCAAAAAGCTCACGCTTCTCGATAGCCTTCTTACCTGGTCCTCCTCCTCGAAACCTACTCTGCCTTCCCCCCCTTCCCCTTTGCTCTCCTTCCGCCATTAATCGAGCCTTCGATCAAGAGGAAAACATCCGCTTCTTCGATCTCCCAACAAATCCTTCCCTCCTCTCCTCCCTCCCCCAAACCATACCTCGTTCGAGAACACACCTGAAGATCCAAGTCGTCCGCCAGATCGTCGGCTCTCGATGCCCTCTCCTAGCTAGGTTTTGATGGGCAATTCATGCCGTGGATCCTTTCCAGCCGAGGATCACCAAGACAGCAACTCCAAGCCCGCCGAGCGACCGGCGTCGAAGCACCAGTCCCAGCCCAGCTCCGCCCCCAACGACTCCCCCAAGAAGCTTCCCCAGCAGCAGCGCCGGCCCGCCGCCGCTCCCATGAGGCGGGGCTTCGACCCCAACACCAACTACGTGCTCGGCCACAAGACGCCCAACGTCCGGGACCTCTACGTCCTGGGGCGGAAGCTGGGGCAAGGGCAGTTCGGCACGACGTACCTCTGCACTGAGATTGCCACTGGGGTGCAGTACGCCTGCAAGTCCATCGCCAAGCGTAAGTTGATATCGAAGGAGGACGTGGAGGACGTGCAGCGGGAGATCCAGATCATGCACCATCTGTCCGGCCACAAGAATGTCGTCACCATCAAGGGCGCGTACGAGGATGTGCAGTGCGTGCACATTGTGATGGAGCTGTGCGCCGGCGGGGAGCTCTTTGACCGAATCATCGAGAGGGGGCATTTCAGCGAGCGCAAGGCAGCCGAGCTCATTAGAATCATCGTTGGGGTCGTGGAGGCCTGCCATTCGCTCGGAGTCATGCACCGAGACCTGAAGCCGGAGAATTTCTTGTTGGTGAATAAGGACGACGACACCTCTCTCAAGGCCATCGATTTTGGGCTCAGTGTGTTCTTCAAGCCGGGTAAGGACTAAGGAGGGATGAAAGCCTCCAACATTGGCAATTCAAATTTGCAAACAATTAATCACGTTTACAACTTACTGTAGCTCCTTTTATTTATTCTTTTGTTGGAAGAATATAACTTTTGTTGGTTTCCTTTTTGGCAAGTGCCACTCATTATGATGCTCTATTTACCATCTAACCAGCCCATATTGTTGAACTATTATTATATATCCTTCATACAAGCAATTTTGTGTAGCATCTGTTATTCTCCTTCAGTGTACTTTAGGGGTTGACCTTGATACCAACGCTTGTGATGCTGCTATTAGAGATTTTTTTTAAAGTTTTCTCAGGGAAGACATTTTACAGTGTCAGTGTCCAGGTTGGGCACAAATGGAATATATATTTTGATTGTCATCTTATTCATTGTTTCTGGAAAGAAATGTTCTGGGATGAAATTAAATGGTTGGAATATGCAACACTTGAACAAAATGGCATGTGTTTTACATGTCTTCTCTCCATATTTGGAAGTTTAAATTAAAGATATTTAGTTTATAGTCACTCATAGACAAGCGAATTTCATTTTCTCTGTATTCTGAACCAGGAAGTGCTTGCACTTCTGATCATAGGAGGATGCAGTAATTCATGGCATACTTTTGATTAGATCATTCGGTTCTGTATAGATCTGCATGCTTGGATGTATGTGTGATCTAATAGTTTGTCTTAATTTCATGGGAGGATATTTGTAGATATGTTTTAATGCCAGCTCAGGTGTTAATTAGTGTTCATAGAACTCTGACTTATCGAAATTGAATATATTGTTAAAAGCAGCAGAAAAGGGTGGAATGATTGAACAGTCTTGAACTATTGGGCTTCAGAATGCTCATTTGTTGTTTCTGCAGTCTTTTTTTACTTCTTAACTAATCATATTCTGTTTCTTTTTTAATTGTAAACACTTAAAAGTAGTTTTTCATGTTTCTCCAGATCAGATTTTCACTGATGTGGTAGGAAGCCCATACTATGTTGCTCCTGAAGTACTGTGCAAGAAGTATGGACCAGAAGCTGATGTATGGACTGCTGGCATTATATTGTACATACTCTTGAGTGGTGTACCACCTTTCTGGGCTGGTATGACCTGGAGGTCCTTGTGTTATGTTTATTTTATAACAAGAGAAATTATTGAAGTTGATCATTTTAATCTCAGAGTCACAGCAAGGAATATTTGATGCAATTTTGAAGGGAGTCATTGATTTCGACTCAGATCCTTGGCCTATGATCTCCGAAAGCGCAAAAGACTTAATTAAGAAAATGTTGTGCTCTCGTCCTTCAGAACGCTTGACAGCCCATCAAGTACTACGTATGTTACTTTTTTAATTCAAGATTATACATATTGTATCTTAATTTATTTATCATTGTTCTGTAATGGAGGGACAAAAGAAATCAAACTGTCCAATGTCCATGCACATTTTCATCATTTTATGCAATGGTGAAAATTGTTTGATTTTGCTAATGAGGGGACTTTAAATAGACATTATCCTTCAAATAATGAAGCAACAGATGGATATTCAATGAATGGAGGTTTGGTTCAGTCCCTGGACAAGATGTTGCATTAACGTGTATGATAATATTAAAATGTGTCATGAACACACTTTGGAGAATCTGTCTGGAGGAACGCTTTATTGAAACTCAAATATTCAATGATAGTTGTAGGTTGAAGTCACACCACTTGTCATCTATTTGCTCACTTAGGTTTTTGAAAACAACCCTGCTTTTCTAAATGAACTTCATTAATATAGAGCACCACAACATGCTCATTCCACATTTCTCCTGAGCGATCATTCCACAAAAAATTGACCAATAGTTCCACAATACCTTGATCCAAAACTTTTGCTTTAACTGGCAAGTGTGTATTACTAGCTAGATAACTCCTACAGCTTTCCACTTTAGACAAGGAGTTGATAAGATCAAGGTGCTAGTTATGGTGAACTGAACGTAAAAAAAATAGTACATTATCAATATCGGTCATTTCTAGTAGTGGACTATAATAATTTAAAGATTGAATATTTTATACTTATCCATTAACCAATTTATGTATCTCAAAATGACCCTCCTGTATCACATGATTGCTGAGCAGTGAGCACTACAATGTACAGATAAATATTGTTTCTTTCTATTGATTAACCATTTCTTTGTGGGGTTCATTAGCAAAATTGTATGCTAATTTTTTTCTTGGGAAAACTAGACGCTCTTTTGAATAATTATTTCCTCATTTGCTTGAGTTTTCATTTCTGCAGATTGCAGGTATAAAATTCTCTAGTACTTGTTAAAAAATAACAGCTGCAGTTCATTCATGAGCAAAATACTATTTCCTCATGAGCTGAGAGGAAAAATGCTTAGGTTTCAAGGAGTACGACTTAATTGCTGCGTTTTATATATTTTTTGCTCAGGTCATCCTTGGATTTGTGATCATGGAGTTGCTCCTGATCGAGCACTTGATCCAGCAGTTCTCTCTCGCCTCAAGCAATTTTCAGCAATGAACAAGTTAAAGAAGATGGCTTTGCGAGTAAGTAAACTAGAATGGAGTATTTTTCTAATAGTCACTTTTCCCAATATACTTGTTGAACAATTAATCTAACCCTCAGAGTGCTATACTGCTTCTAATACTTGTTGCATTTACTGCTCCTATTTAAGTTTGTGTTGTATGCATTAACGGAAATTTGTTTGTTCCTTGTCAGGTTATAGCTGAAAGCCTTTCAGAGGAGGAGATTGCTGGACTGAAAGAAATGTTCAAGGCAATGGACACAGACAACAGTGGGTCAATAACATTTGATGAGCTAAAAGCAGGTTTGAGGAGTTATGGTTCTACTCTAAAGGATACGGAGATTCGTGACCTTATGGAAGCTGTAAGACAATGTTTTTAATGTACTTGTTCAAGTTGATGACTGCTTATTACGTCATTTAAGGGATGCTTTAGATTACTACAGGCTATAAATATTCCTAATTGAACTTTGTAATTATACTTGCTATTTAGCAACTCATGCTATTCGATTTGATGACTGTTTACATTCTCTCCTCTCCTGGTCTTTATGTTATGGTCATACTATTAAGAGTAGTTATCAACAGTAGTATTGATAAGTATAGGGGATGGTTTGGGTTATTGTGTTAATGAGTTGTAATGGGTTGTAAGATAGTTATTGGAGGTTAGTGAGTTGTATTGGGTTATAGGTTGTTTGAGTCATGGCTTGTTATAGGTAATAGGTTGCTATTTGGTTCGTTAGTAGGTGGTTAAGGATACCTCTAGAATTCTCTAGAAGGGGTAATTGGGTCTTTTGAGTCTTGTAACTTTTCATGTAATGAGAGATGAATTTTGATGAAGACCTCATTCAGAGAATCAAGTGTTTTCCCCTATTAGTGTTTCCTCATGGGGTATTAGGCTTGCTTGTAATAGAACAAGAGGGGATTAGAGCTCTCTGCTCAATTAGAGGCTTAGAGCTCTCTCCTCAATTGAACTCATCCTTATCCCTTGGTTCTTCTTCCATCTACTTATCACCATGTCCTATTTCTCTCTTACCCTCTAGCATAAGTTCATAACACATTAATAGTGTCTCACATATTAAGCAATTTAGATTTTTTATATCTTGGGTTTCCTCTTATTCTCAATATGCTAAATTTGAGAGCTTGAGTAGACTCAATAACTTATGCTTTAGCTGGAGCAATGGGCCTATATATATTTTGTTTTTTCAGCATAGTTCTTCCATGTGTTTTCGTGTTAAAGTTGGGGTAGCACATACATGACAAATTTGGGTTCATTGAAAATTAGGGATTTAGAGTCATGTGACTCATGTGTAATATTTGTTTCATTATCAACTTCTTCTACATAAATCAGGTTTAGCAATGTACCATCTTATCAGTATGGATCACAGATCCACTGTTCCAAAAGCAATAAGTTGCTGCATTGTGAAAGATATGCTTTAGTTTGAACATTTTTTCCTATAAAATTGTCAATGTCAGAGTCAGGTTTTGAGCTTTGAACATACCAGATACTGCCAATATGTCTGGAATATATCTTACTTCTCAGATAGCAAAACAGCTCCATAGTTCATGGTGGTCTAGACTAGTGCCTGCTTTGAAGGTTTGATAATTTTTGAATGGAGATGGATCACTGCTGGTTATCTCGTCTAGATTTCCAATTCGTAAAGAATCTCCTAGCATAGCTGCCATGCAATGGAGGCGCTTCATGTGTCCATATTTTTATGTATGGGAAAATGGTACATGCATGTTCCTAATGGACCATAGATGTACCAGCTTTCATACCAACTTCAGTAGATCGATTTATTAGCTCATTGAACCTTCATTATTTCTCAAACTTATAATTCATTGTCTTGGATATTCCAATTTATCCTGCTTCCCCAGTTTGCATGAAAATGTTTCATAAAATTTTTAAACCTGATTGGATCCACTTGACACAACGCACCTTCTGGATTATGTAACAAAACTAATGATGGACTTTTTTTAGATAGAACTTGGCAAGGAACTCTAAACTTATTCATCTACTTAACTTGAGAACTGTAGTTTCAGTTTTTTTTTCTGATTAATTTCTGTAAGTTTTTTTGGGTATATATCAAACTGTAATTTAGATTCATCTTGCTAAGTGCCATTTTGGTTTATGAAGGTTAATGGTTGTAGTTAAAACGAAATCAATTTTTTTTTCGCACCATGATTTTAGTTTATTAAAATGCTTTCAGGCTGATGTGGACAATAGTGGTACAATCGATTATGGTGAATTCATTGCTGCAACAGTACATCTCAACAAGTTGGAACGGGAAGAACATTTGGTGGCAGCTTTTGCATATTTTGACAAGGATGGAAGTGGTTATATCACAGTTGATGAGCTTCAGCAAGCTTGTAAAGAGCATAATATGGCTGATGCTTCTCTTGAAGATATCATTAGAGAAGTGGATCAGAATAATGTAAGTGATTAAGTGGTATCTTTTATGTGCTTCACAAACATTGGCTGCAAAACATTAATTCCTGGATTCATCAGATTTCATTCTCAGTCTACTTGGAGAAAAATATTCTATATTGATTTGTCCCTATTTGCTGACATTTCAAGTAATTTTTTTTCTATTCAATTGGGCCTTCTCTTTGCATTCACCCATGCCTCGCAAATTTCAGCCTAGTGGCCACTATTGGGCTGGCCTGATAATGCTTGAACAGTTATCGGGCCATGCCGGGCTAGACGCTATAGACTTGACCCAATAGCACGATAAGAAATTTTATTTAAAAAACCATTAATTTGACCCGTTATCGGAATGTCGGGCTATCGGGTCTGATTCGAGCTCGATGGCCCGGTTTGGGCCCAATAGTCTGATTTTGATAGCCATATTCGGGCCTGATAGCCCGATCTTGACTTTTTGTTATCGTGCTAACCAGTCGTGCCGTCCTAGCCCGTTTACTTTTCGTGCCACGTCGGGCCCGAGATATGGGCGTGAACTTTTATCGGGACATGCATGATTTTTGTTCGGGCCGGCCGACATGAATTGCTAGGTCTACATTCACCTTAACTTAATATAACCATGTTATTTAACCTAATACCCAAATTTAGCACCCAAATATACAAATGGGTTCATTTTATATCCACAGAATTGTTTCTTTTCAAGCCACCACATTGTAAATTATCTATGTTTTGGCAGCTAGTCTGCATAATTGTGTGGTAGTGTTATTGCTTAATGGGGATTCAGCTACTCTAAAATTATTGGATTTACTTGTGGAAATTATTACAAAATATCATCAGGATTGCTTTCTTGATCATGTATTCCTTGTCCCTTGCGCAGTCATAATATTTAGTGCTGAATGAGATAATAATGTATTTTTTTTATTTGTGAGAATATTCTTGTGGCATAAATTGCTGATTTGTACAAGTACTTGAACCAATTGACTGTTCAAATATATAGAAAAGTATTTTGTAGCTTTATCCGAAATCTAATTTAATGGTTGTCATTTTTCAGGATGGTTGTATTGACTATAGTGAATTTTCTGCTATGATGCGAAAGGGCACTATGGGAATAGGTAGGCGGACATTGCGGAACAGTTTAAATGTAAGCATGAGAGATGCACCAGGAGCTCTATGAAAATATTACAACTTTCATGCTATGTTCTAAACTGCACTTTTTTTACTTTTTGGTTCTGCTGTTTCTGTACGTGTCTTGTGAAATGTATTTGGAAACATCATGATCTGAACTCTGAAGAATTTGAGAGGTTTGCCACATTTGTCAAAGTTAAACTCAAAACTATTGTAAGTTAAGACTTTGTATTCACATTATTGTCAATGTAAAGTATCATCTCGAGGATTCATATTCAAAGGAGAAAGGGACTCTGCTTGTATTAAAATCAAGGGTTCTACTGTACATGTAATGAATGAGAACACAAGTTTTCTTGGGCGATACCTTCCATGAAGTGCTATTTTTGCCTCAAAATATAGGTTAAGCAGCCTCTGATTCCTGACTGAGGCTGCTCCTAGATGCTGAAAACGTTTGTCATGCCTTCAGTCCTCTCTGTAGTTCTTTGTAAGTATAGTCTCGTGCTTATATTGTTCACAAGTGGAAACATATGTTAAAACTGAACATCTTTGCTATCTTCTTTCAGTTCCCTTTTTTTGTCTATATAATTAGGCATTTCTTTTCATCATGAACTAAAGCTGAATTTATACATTTCCTTTACATCCTTGTCGTATAATTTTGTATTTGTGTGCAACTTTTCTTGTTTAGCGATAGTTGATTGTATGACTGAGGTAGCTTAAATTTTGTATACATGTCTATCAGTATCAAGGAAACAGTGATTATCTTGCACTCAATATGACAAACTGTTGGTTGATGGATTGTCTATGGTTTGGTTCAATTGCAGCTTCTGTTTTTCTGTTCATTTCAGAGGATTATATAAATTGTCATTTGACATGATCGATTAAATGAAGTTTTGCAGATCAGTGATTGCGCTTATTATGTTTATTTCTCTGTCATATATCCTTCATTCATCTTCTTTATATGTTCTGTGCTAAATTGGTTGTGATGTTTGTGGCGGCCAATTGTTATCATATATGGAATGTAGAACATGCCCTACATGTAATCATCATGGATTAATATAAGATGAGAGAAGTAGAGAACCAGTTGGAAGAAGCTAATTAACCCCTCGCATGACATTTTTATAATTAATATCTGGGGCCAAACAAAGCAACGTAACCTTCTACCCTTCTACAGTGTTTTCGTAACCGGATTGGATCCACATATTCAACTAGTTAGATTCAGTCCACCATTCAGTTCGAATTTCACTTGGGAATCATAGTTAAGAATGAATTAAACCTGATCAAGAATTAGTCGAATGAATGATAATTGGGTCAAACTAAAACAAGACCCTATTTCGAATTCGAAACCTCTAAATCAAATAAGATTCTCCAAACTTCAGCCATTGAAGGTATGGCGTAGCTAGGACCCTGCCCGGCCGATGTTCATATAAGGGAATGCTTCCCAAACCACTAAAGGAAAGACTCGATGAAAGGAGGGAGATGCGGCGGGGTAAGGAAAATGCTTTCGGAGATCGAGATGTCGATTTATTTTTCATCGGACCAATACACACCTTAACTTGCCTATCTTTCCTGGAATCTTATCCATAGGGTTATTCATGTACTTCTTCTCTTTACTCGAGTAAAATACTTTATTAAATAAAGTAGAACTTACATCAATTCTCCATAGAATAGCTTATTGCTTCAGCTAGATTTGTTGGTGGATTCAAGACAACAAATATTCCAACGTAAGAACCTAACTTGGTTTGCTGATCGGTCAATGTTACTTAAAGTGTTTATGATACACCGAGAAACAAGTACATTATTTTTAATAGAATTTGAAATAATTAAGTGATCATTTTCCAGAATGAATTAATGGAACTTCTATGTATTGCCATCAATTTCCCAAAATAAAATGTCGGGCTGAGTCAAGCCCGGCCCAGACCGGGCCGGGTATGGGCCGTTACGGTTAGGCCAGGTTAATTACCACCTCTAGTATAGGACCTCTTCCCACCGTCGGTTGATGATTAAAAACAAAGAATAAAGTTTCAATATTTTATTAAAATAGAACATTTTATTTATAAAGCACATTATGATATCTGTAAACTTTTAATTCAAGACCGCACGCATCGTCGCATCGACAACAAACGAACGAACGAGAAGGCCTCCGTCGACGCTCCCTTTCTCCTCCTCGTTGAAACCTAGCGGCAAACAGACAAGATGCCGGCCACGGCGGGCCGAGTTCGCATGCCGGCGAACAACCGGGTGCATAGCAGTGCCGCCTTGCAGACTCACGGCATCTGGCAAAGCGCCATCGGCTACGACCCCTACGCTCCCACCAGCAGGGACCCGGAAAAGGCATCTGCTCGCGCCGGAGAGGATGCTGGCGCAGCCTCTGCGGAGAACGCATACGCTAATTTCCAGGGCCTCCTCGCCCTCGCTCGCATCACCGGCTCCGGCTCCAACGAGGCCCGCGGTGCCTGCAAGAGGTGCGGCCGCGTCGGCCACCTCACCTTCGAGTGCCGGAACTTCCTTAGCACCAAGGACCGCGCTGCTGCTGACAAGGACAAGGACGATGCTGTCCTCCAGGCTGCTGCCACCGCTGCTTTTGAGCATATCAAGAAGTCCAATGGTCTTAAGGATGAAAGCAGCGAGGAGGAAGATGAGGAGAGTGTCAGCTCGGACTCTGATGTGGATCTGGTGATGGAGAAGATCATTGCTGAACGATTTGGTAAGAAGTCAAAGAGGAGAGCGGAGGAAAAGAGAGATGATGATTCTAAAAAGGAGAAGGGGAGCCATCGGCACAGGGGGAGATCCAAGAAGAGGAGCACTAGGAAGAAGTCAGGTGGTAGCGATGAGTCTGATAGCGACGAAGAGGATGAGAAGAGGAAGAAGAGGAGAAGGAGACATAGAGGTGATGACGATGAGGAGGAAAAACGTGGGCATAAACACAGTAGGAAGAGCAGAAAGGATAAGAAGAGGAGAAGCCATAAGAGGAGGGATAAGTGATGACTGATGATTCCTCTGAAGAGGAGTCTGATAGGCACCATGTTGATGTAGTATTATGCTATGAAGCTTTGATCCCACCATCATTCTTTTGCTTTCTAGCTGGTTCTAAAGAGCTTTATGTGGAAAGTGTTTGAATTGCGCATGTAGTTTTGTTACTTTGTATGATGTATGAGGTATCTAGTGAATCTGGCAAGACATGAAATAATGTTTTGATTCCCTTTTCAAATAGCCATGACAGTGCCTCAACATTGTGAACTCCTTTCATTCGGTGAACTGGGTATTTCACTTTGCATACTTGCTTACGGAATGGTGAAAATTGTCTTCTTCAAGTTTCAGCATTGTTTTTATCTCTTGTGTATGCTTAATCTGTAAATTGCATTTTGTATCCTGCTTTAGATGATTTTGAGGGAATGATATCAGAATGTCTTATTAGGGAAATTTATCCTTGTCATTCCTTTGTGCAATTATGATGTGGGAAATGTTGATATATAAAATAGTTCAACATGTGTGATTGCATTTTAGTAGTTATCACCCTAGTGGTATGTTGGCAGGCAATCCCCCCAGTTACTTGCATGGCACTAGGGCGTGCAACCTGGGTTACAGTACTCTGTAGGAAGTTAAGAGATTGGTGGCCATGGGTAAGTGGATATGCAGCCGGTTCAGTTTCATTTGCTGAGAATATTACTACAATGTGATATACCATGGAAGGACCAATCTAACAGTCAATTACTGCAGGTTGCTGAATGTGAGATACCAATTGTTGCATCCCGAGGGTGAGTTCTTTAAATATATGGAATCTGAAACACTTAAGACAAATTCAAATTATACTAATATGAATGTCAATTTTTCCAGCATGGTGATTGAGACATATAGGAGTCTTGAATCTCTTGATCCTGGGACATGCATACAAATTTTGAAAGCACTGTGTGACATCCGTTTTGAGGTGCTCTTTTAGTGCATGATAATACTTCTAACACTAAATCTAATGTTTTTTTCCCCTACAGATTCTTATCCATGATGACATGTTTTTTGCATTTATATTTGGAAAGTATATAACTACTACCTTTTCTTTGTAATTAGTGACTTTGTTCCACTCCCTAAGTGGTATTTCAAATGAAGCTTCATAATGATTAGTGTTTATTTGTTTTCTTTATAATTCGGTTGCGCTCTCAAATAAGATTTCTTTTTATAGCTATCATCATTTACACAGAAGAGAGTTGGAAGGAGGTTCACTTAAATAGGAAGAAGAAAATTCTATTCCATAACTGATTGGTGCACCAGAATCCCCACCTTATATTAGAACTCATGGAAGTATAAAGATTTCCTTCAAAGTTTGAGGACTAAAGCAGATCTTGTTGCATTGGATTAACCCTTTGGAAAATGTGGTTTTTGCAGTTCTTAGTAAAAGTACTCTACATATACTTAGATGCTCTTGAACTCTAGCTTTCTGATTTTTAGTATATTTTGAATTGGAAAATTAAACATTTAAATTGGATATGGCATTTTGCTAATAATTTTGTTTCTCTTTTAGCTATTGGTACTAGCATACTTTCTACCCTTTTATAATGCTAGTTCATCTCTGATGTCTAAGTGTTTCTTTATCTCATGGTAATCATACTTTTGCATGAAAGAACAATTTACCTTTTCTAGATGAAAAAGGAACCAATTAAGGTATTTGGCCGTACAATATTAGTACAGGATGATAGCATTCAATTTCAACTTCTTCCAGTTGGCTGCATGATTTCTTCCTCCCTTAAATTCTACCAATGGATGAAGGCTCATAGACTATCTTATTTTGTTTGCTCCATCCGACTGTGGAATAGATAATTCTGGTAGATGCATCCCTACTTGTTTACTATAGGATCTTTTAAAGCCTTGACCAACTCTGGAATATGGAGAGAATAACATGGATAACACGTAATTAAAAAACTGTGGACCGAAGACAAATTTATTATATTACATCATGGTTTAATTAAATTAAGCTTTTCGCCTTGAGTCAAAAGTGGTCTCATCATGGTTTTAGAAAGTGGTCCATGGGACCCATTGCATATGTACATGTTGATTGTATAACATATATGATTATTAAGAAATTAGTAGACCTAACTCACCCCAAAAGCTAGCTCACGAGGAGAGCATTGCCCACACTATTTAAAGACTATCTTTGCCATATTTTAACCAATGTGAGACTTTAAGACACACCCCTCACGCCCAGGATTGGACATCTGGAGCATGGAGTTTTGCAGGACTGGACATCTGCGGGTGGCACAATATCAATCACGGGATATGCTCTAATACCATGTTAAGAAATTAGTAGGCCTAACTCACCCCAAAAGCAAGCTCATGAGGAGAGCATTGCCCAAACTATTTAAAGACTATCTTAGCCATATTTTAACCAATGTGAGACTTTAACAATGATATACAGTGGGAATATGCAAATTGGCTACTTATGCAGCTACATTACCTACTTATACGTCTTGCAGAATTGGTCTGGAGTTTGGACCAACTATCAGTCTAGCTCAAACCTATTAATATATTTGGTCTAACCCAATACTCAAATCTAATTTTCCGTGCCTATTTCTCTATCTATCCTCCTAGTTCTCCCGATGACAACTTGTCTCTTGAATCTTGAATTGTGTTGATTAAATTCCTAAGAACCATTTATATTATATTCTTTTAAATAAAGACATACATATGCATCCACTTTACTTGCATATATGCTTTCTGTGGTGGCCACATATTACATTCACACACTATTCAAAACCTTGAGTCATTAGCATGGTTTAAAAAATCGGCCGAAACGGTACGGTAAGCCCGGTATTTATTGGTTTTTGGGGATTCCGATATTCGATATACCCGGTATTTGAAAATACCGGGTATATATGGTATACCAGGCGGTATATGACGGTATTTCGCCATATACCGCCCGGTATGACGCGATATCGGGGTTTTTTTTTTATAGAGTTAGATATAACTCTAATAATATATAATTGATGAATAAATGCTTAAAATCAATATTCAAATGTCAAATACATGAATGCAATGTTTAAAAGCTATTTGGTACTGTATTAGGATTTTTCACATATACAAGAGAATTACATTAGACTTAATATAGGGCGACACAATCCCACAACCCAAAGGGTCTACAAAATTTCCGGGGGCTCCGCCCCCACACCCCTAACAAGGGGTGCTGCCCCCTTGACCCCCCGAAGACTCTGCGTAGCGCAACATAAGACGTAGTGCAACATCAACTAAGATGATGAATACCATGTGTCATCCTATATTAATTCTAATGTAATTCTCTTGTATCTGTGAAAAATTCTAATACAATACCAAATAGCTTTTAAACATTGTATTCATGTATTTGACATTTGAATATTAATTTTAAGCATTTATTCATCAATTATGTATTATTAGAGTTATATCTAACTCTAAAAAAAAAAACCCCAGTATGCTATTTTCCATACCGAACCGTACCGTGTGTCGGTACAGTACCGGTTACGGCCGGTGACCGAAATCGGTACCGGTACCGAGATTTTAAACCTTGGTCATTAGTACTCTTTATGCTTTCTATCTGGGTAATTAATTTGATGGAAAGCTGCAGAAGGTAAAAACCTAGTCTTTAGAAATTTTGATAAAGGAAAACATATGAAGCTATTGCATTTGTTTTTTACCAAATACATTGTAATTACTCTTAGATTCATGTAGTTGTGGTTCAACTACACCTCTATGTGGTATCCATTTTTAGCAGTAGTTATCTTTCATCGAATTTGAGTGTGATGAGATCTTTACAAGGTTCATGAGAGTGAAACCAAGATATTGATTGACTCAATTTTGTATCATATGCTGATACTTACATATGATATTAGTGTGTGATGTTAATTCCAATTTTTTAATGAATTGACATTATAATTTCAATATATAATCTATGGGAACATAACCTTTAGCTTTGTAAACCTGTTTTTAATGAGTTTTTGATGGGTCATAATACTGGCAGTTGACTTCATGTTTCCCACTCTGCAGCAAGAAGATATTGTAATTTTATAGATGATTCTTTGAAA
Organism: Canna indica; assembly: GCA_034359265.1. Lineage (NCBI taxonomy): Eukaryota > Viridiplantae > Streptophyta > Magnoliopsida > Zingiberales > Cannaceae > Canna > Canna indica. Next base: position 76,124,013 of record CP136891.1, on the reverse strand, counting down.
TGTGGCATTGAACTCTCAAATTTTCACAAAGAAAGAATTGGTGATGATTCACACAGGCTTTCTTATTGGTAGGCTGATTGCCTTCATAGTTTTCTTTATAGATGACCTACACATTTACACTTGATGCTCAGTTACTTGTCATTTTGCTGTATGATTATAACTTCTCAATTTTATTTTTTTTAGGTATGAAGATGATCTGATTATTGGTAATCTACTGTACCGTGAAATTAAATGGGTTGATGTAAGGAAGACGAAGGAAAAGGGATTGTCATCTTCTCCACTTGTATCTTTTTAGTGATGCAACCAACTTAGATGATTTTCAAGATGTTTTGGTGAGTTATCCAATTTGGTTGTTGCTTATTGCCTGATGCCATTTAAAAATTTTATTATAGTGCACCTAGATCTAATTTGTGCATGGCCATTATGGATAACAATCATAACATACATAACCAAACAGATGAATATTGCATTATATTTTAGGAGGTTAAATATTCCCATTTTCACAATGGATAACTTTGCTTGTTAGAAGGATATAGACATATAGGCACTAACCATTATACTCAATACTATGATATTGTCACCTTTAATGGTAAGCTCATTGCTTTTATCTTTAGTATAAGCTATGGTTTAAAAAATTGTATTGTACTGCACGATATGTCACTTTTTATCGAGTTTTTTTTTAATAATTCGGTACCGGTATAGCCTAGTATATGAAAGATACTTGGTGTACTATTGCTTGATCCTGGTCGAGTTTTTTAATAAATCAGTACTGGTATAGCCTAGTATGAGATCCTATCTACCTTATTATTTATGCTTCTACTTGCAGTTGCATAAGCATGGGTGCACTGCAAATAGATTAGTGATAATCCGAAACAATAATTTTCCAAATTGTGTTTACATTTTTATCATTCGAACAGAAAAAAAAGAGGCCATAGAAAAAGCAACATAGAGAAGCTCTTCTCCTTGATAGCTTTGTGACTGCAGATGGTCTTTCCTCAGGTTGCTTTCTCGCGGTAGAAAGCCTGTCACTTATACTTTTGGTATGATCCTTTTTTGTGATAGAGAATACTTTTAATTCTAGAAAGTGGATATTGGTTATTAATGGCTGCTTGAAATGTAAACTTTTTATTTTTTTTCTTCTTTATTTCTAGTCAAATTAATACTAAGTCTTGTTAAATAAAATTTCAGATGACTATGACCACTCCATCAATGAAGCTATCAAAAAAACCAAGTATGTAAACTTTGTCTTCTTTTTCCTTTGTTCATACACTTCATTTGCTTTTTTTTTTCAATAATATGGCTTTCGTCATCAATGGCAATACTTCAACGTTACATGGAACATTTTAGGAAAAGACAGCTCACCTGAGAACACCATTAGAAGAGTAGTTGAGAGGCCTGATGTATCTAGTAATGGCAAATTGAATAGATCGTCACAAACATATCTAATTAATGAAGAAGGTCCCCAAAGTCATCAAATGACTGAAGAAACTGATAGAGAGCTTCAGGATGAGCCTCTTGACTGCAGGTACCCTCTCTTTCATGCTTGTTTTTGGGTCGGTATAGTTTGATTCTAATTTGACATATCTTACTCCTGTATTCCTTGGGAATTAGCAATAGGCGGAGGAAAGGCCTCACAGATATTGTTTCTTATGTTTCCAGTCACCGCTACTTAATTTATTTTTGTTTTGGTATGCTAGTCTGCATAATGGTGTGGTAGTGTTATTGCTTAAAGGGGATTCAGCTGCTCTCAAATTATTGGATTTACTAATGGAAATTATTTAAAAATATCATCAGGATTGCTTTCTTTATCATGTGTTCCTTGTCCTCCAGGCAGTCATAATATTTAGTGCTGAATGAGATAACAATGTATTCTTTTATTTGTGAGAATATTATTGTGGCATAAATTACTGATTTGTACAAGTACTTGAACCAATTAACTGTTTAAATCCATAAAAAAAGTATTTTGTAGCTTTATCCGAAATCTAATTTAATGTTTGTCATTTTTCAGGATGGTTGTATTGACTATAGTGAATTTTCTGCTACGATGTGAAAGAGCACTACGGGAATAGGTACCGGACATTGTGAAACAGTTTAAATGTAAGCATGAGACACCAGGAGCTCTGTGAAAATTTTACAACGTGCATGCTATATTACTTTTTGGCTCTGCTGTTGTTTCTTTACGTGTGTTGTGAAATGGATTTGGAAACATCATAGTCTGAAGAATTTGAGAGGTTTGCTACATTTGTCAAAGTTATACTCAAAACTGTATAAGTTAAGACTTTGTATTCACATTGTTGTCAACGTAAAGTATCATCTTGTGTCTTCATCTACAAAGGAGAAGGGGAATCTGCTTTCATTAAACCAAGGGTTTAGTGGTTTAGGCTTTGAACTTGAGCGATAGCTTCCATGAAGTGCTATTTTTTTTGCTTCAAATATAGGTTAAGTAGCCTCTGGTTCATCACTGAGCTGCTCAGATATATGATGAAAACGGTTGTCATGCCTGGGAGTTTCGTCCTTTGTTAAAATTTAATGTCTTTTCTTTCTTCAATTCCTTTTTTCTATATAATTAGGTATTTCTTTTCTTCATAATCTAATGCTGAATTTATATATTTCCTTTACATCCTTGTCATACAATTTTGAGTGCAATTCTTGTTAAGCGTTAGTTGATTGTATGACTCAGTCTGGAATTGCTAAATTTTGTCTACATGTCTATTATTATCACGGAAACAGTGACTGTTTTGCATGACACTCAATATGACAATTTGGTCGTTGGATTGCCTATGGTTTGCTTCAACTCAGCTTCTGTTTTCCTGTGAATAGCTTATTGCTTCAGCTTGATTCGTCGGTAAAGATTCTAGCCAACATATCTTCCAACATAAGAACCCTAACTTGATTTGCCGATCGGTCAATGTTACTTAAAATGTTTATGATACTCCAAGAAACAAGTACAAGTACATTACCTTTAATAGAAACATAATCAAGAATCAATTAGTGGAAACTTCTTATTATTGTCATCTATATAGTCCATCGCATATTACAAGAACTTCCGAAAATAGCATTGGTCCCACATAATTTATTGGTGGCAATTCTCGAGTAATGCAATTAGTATGTTTTATTATGCGTTCTCTCAGATAAATTCAACGTAAGTATTAAAATGATCATGTGGTTTAACAAAAGTAGTATACTGAGAAGGTAAATTCAATTCGTATGGGAGCATTGAATTGAATGAACTAATTTTTTTAGTTGTGGTCTCTCTCTCTCTCTCTCTCTTCTTTTTTGTTCTGCTCAACGTTGAAAATTTTCAAATTGAATTTTCATTTAGTTCATTTTCCTTATTTTCAATTGATTCAAGTAAAAATAATGAATGTTATTTTAAATTTTTCTGTTATTCATAGATTACACAATTTTCTAATTGTTTTCTTCAAAACAAAATCCAACCAATTAAAAGAATTAAAGTTTATTTATGAGTAATTTGTATTTTTATGGGTAAATAACAAGATTTGTCCTGAACAATGATCCATTTGTAATTATCTTCCATGAATTTTGAAATTATGCAAAAAAATATTGAACTTTATAAAAGTAACAAAAATATCCTGTTAACTTAACGTTATTTATTTAACATAATCTTTTTATGAAATGACATAGGCCAAGTTTTTATTTGTCCAAATATAAAAAGATAAATAAAAAAGTTAATCAAAAAATTAATAAATTAGAAATTAGGAAATATTAGTTACAAATTTATTTTCTAATTAACTTTCCTAGCAATTAATATTTTATGATTTCTAATTTATTAATATATTAATTATTTTTTATTTAACTTTTAATATATTATCACGTGTCATTTTAAACAAGATCATATTAGATAAATAACATTGAGTTAGCAAGGAGAATATTTTTTTTAATTTCATAAAGTTTAATCATATTTTTATTTATGAGGAATAATTGCAAATAGATCATAGTTCAGGGAGGTGTTTGCTATTTACTTTTTTTTAAAATTTTCTATAGAATTTTCTATGTATTAAGAAGCACAAACAGAAAAATAGAAGAAGAAAAAAAAAAGGAGAAGAAAAGCACACATAAGCTATTCACAAGAGAGATATGAAAACTTTTATATGATTTGATGAGATTATTCCACGTCCGGCGCAAAAAATCACAAGCTAAAATTGACTCCACACACATCTTTAAAACTATGCACACTAGGATATATAGGTTTTCTAATTAATACATGAAGTGTGTATATATATGAGCTAGTCATGTTGCTTCTATAATTCAAACACTAGAAAAATCATATGGGTTTTCTATTTATCAACATTGAGTCAATTCTATCTATTTCCTCTTAACTATTTTGATTGTAATTAATGCATCATATCGATCTTAGCATTGCAGTCAAAACATCAGCTTATTAAGGCAAGAGCACTGACCCCTTTTTTTCTTATTTAAATAAAACTTGTATTCATTTGAGATACAAGAGGATGAACAAAAGCACAATCCATCCAACAGATGGATTTGTACAAACTAACATATCAATAACTAAAGACAACATCATAGAGATATTTCCCTACACAATAATATTTATTCAATTCATGATAAGCTTTTTGACGAAAAAAATACTAAGTTAAAGATTAATATCTATATATCTTCATTCCATCGATCCGATGAACCGATTCAGATCTCTAAGAAGCAACTGGTTGGATCTGATCTCCTGGTCCTTGGCAATGGCTTCCACCATCACCTTCGGGACCATGCACCTTCCTTCCCCACACAACTTCTCCTGGATCACTGCAATTGCCAAGAGAACCTGAATCTGCTCCTCCACCTCTTCCGGCACTTCACACTCCTAGTCATTGTCAATTATGAATCACCAAATCAAACTCTACTTGATTAATTCAAATTAATGGTACCCAAAAATCGCATTAAATAAAGACTCCAAAATGCACAATAATTAATACCTGAATCGAAGCCATGAGACCGAGAATTCCCACTTGCGCCTGCAAGAACTTAACGTACTTGTAGCCCGCCTGAAACATCTCCGCCGTGTTCATCTTGTTCCCGCCGGGAATCAACCTCCCTAGCTCTTGAGTCTTCTCGCTGATCCTCCTCCGCCGCTCCCTCGCCGCCGCGCTCTGCGCCGACAAGCACCGCGGCGGCGGCGGCGCCGTCCTGCTCTCCGCGCTGCACCGCGAGTAGTACTCCGCCGGGGGAGGCGCCGGCACCGACATCGACATCTCCTCCGAGAGTTCGCTTTCCGCGAAACGAGCAGCGCCGCCGGGGAGGAGGTCGGACGAGCTGTACCTGTACAAGTCATTGCAGCTCCGGAGTCGCTTCGGGCATTGGTGGTGGTGGTGATGGTGGAGGAGCACTTCGTCTCCTCTTGGGAGGTGAAGCTCCGGCCGGAGGGCGAAGCGGTGGTCCAAGGAGGGGAGGTTCGCTTCGCTGTTGCAGGTCTGGTCGACGTTTTGATCGTCGAAGAGGGAATCGAGGGGGGGAAGCGAAGCCTCGAAGGGGTCGGAAATGAAGGCGAGGAGTTCGTCGGTGAGCTCGGATTGCGGTTCGTGGAAGAGGCTCGCGTTAGGGTTAATTAGAGAGTTCGGGTTTTCCCAGTTGTGAAGGGAGCTGGTGAACGCCATGGAATTCAAGAATCTGCAGAAGATAGTCAACCACTTGTTGGATTCTCTTCTGCGCAAAAGAATCTACTGAAGATTGATTTAGTTATAACATAAATCATTCAGAAAAGAGAAATGGATAATCTACGTATATAATTGTAGTAACTTCGAGACATAATAATTAATTAATATTATATATAAAGAAGATATACCTGAAAAAGATAGCGAACGCTGAAGCAGTCAGTGTCGTCAAAGAAGGATATCCGACAGGAAACGGCGCGATCTTGGACAGAATCTAATAAGAGCGGAGTTAGAAGAGTCGTCGTCTTCGCTTTCGCTGATAACAATGAGATCGGAGGGAGAGATATAGAGCGCCCGTGTTAACCGCCCGCGTTCCGCAGAAACGGGGAAGGCCCGCTGTTCCGTGCGGGAAATCCAGAGCCGTTGAGATTGGATATTGGAGAAATCCAACGGCTGTTGCGAGAAACTATGCGGCTTGGCGTGTGGTGAAGTGGTTACCGCATAATTGAATCCCCCGAATGAGCCGGTTCCCACTTCTCCATGTCACTGTAACCGCCGCCTCTGCTTTCTTGGGTTTTAAGGTATTCGTTTGACTCGTTCTTCCCTTATCTAATTTGACGCTATTTTATCGGACTTCAATCTGGTTGATTGCTCCGTTTTATAGAATGTAGATTGGCACATTTTATAGAGATTAAGACATATATCTTGAAAAGGGGATTCAGACTTCAGAGACTAGGATATTTAGTGTGATGACTTTGTGGTAAAAGTTTAGTAAAACCCAACTGCAAATTATCCTTTTTTTTGGCGACAGTTACATGTTGTTCGTTAATGACGCACGACTTATTCACGATTCCTTGAATTTACAATTATATAATTGATTTGTGAATTTAAACAACAGCGGGGATAGCTCAGTTGGGAGAGCGTCAGACTGAAGATCTGAAGGTCGCGTGTTCGATCCACACCGCATCTTTTATGTATTTGAATTTTTGACTTATATGAGAAATGTAAGTTGAATTTTTGACTTATATGAGAAATGTAAGGCTCATATAGTCATATAGACCTAAATTACAGTTAGTGCCGAAGAAAATCAAACGCATTTGTTTTTATACAGTCTTCATTTCCCTTCTTAATAATGTCAAATAAATGACTTGGCGCATGTTGAATGTTATACACAGCAACTTGTAAGACTTTACATAAAATAAAATCTAAAAGTTCATTTTTATGAAATAGAAAAATCAATTCGCTCGAAGTTCAAGAAGTCAAAGTAAGGATGGCAATTGAATTAACCGAACCTCAAAATTCAATTATAGGTAGTAATTTTTTTATTCGGTTTGAATAGTAAGATTAAAAAATTGATTTTATTCTATTCGGATTTGGTAGTGTCGGTTAATTGGTACTTGAAACCGGTTAGAGAATATTGATATATATATATATATATATATATATGATATGTTTGTTTTGCAAAATGCCCGGCTCAAGTTTTAGCTCGAGTTTTAGCAGGATATTAGGGTTTCGACTACCAAGTTTTAGCTCGAACTCTCGCAATTGGAGGTTTTTCCTTTCATTTACGCTTCTTTTTGCACTCTCGTCATCTCGTGCATCTGAGAAATAAAAGGCCCTTGTTTTAATCCTATTACTGTTTTAATCCTTCAATTTTTACTGTTTAAATGTCGTTCTAGACGGGACAGATCTAGGTTTTGTTTTTTTTTCTCGTAATTTCTTCTATTTTCTTTTGTTGTTGATATAATAGCTATGGTCTCTATTTTTTTTTGAACATCTAGGAATGCAAAATTTACTTGATAAGGAGTTGTTTTTTTTGGAGTCATTTGTAGAAATTGCCGAAGCAGAGAGTATATAACCTTGACAAATTTTCGGTTTTTTCGGTTAGCAAACCGAACCGAACAATTTCGGTTCGGGTTTAATTGGTTTAGGCTCAATTTAGTTCAGGTTCAGGTTGAAAGTTCAACAAAAAAAAATCGATTTTGACTAATTCGATTCGGTTTGATTTGGATTGAACTGAATGGACAGCCTTATATATGGTATGTTTGTTTTGCAAAATGCCCAGCACAGGACAGTGATGTACGTTGGATAGAGATGGGACAACAGGTGTCTTGGGACAACACCTTTTACTATGTTTGTTTCGCCAAGCACTCGATACGAACAAGAGTTCTGTCCTAAGTTGACATGGTTTTCAACTTCTAAGATGAAATACAAGAGAGGTATATATATATACATTTTCGTTTCAAGAAGAAACCTAAAAAAATGATCTAATAATCAAGACTCAAGGAGTATTTCCTTTCTTAAACTTAGGCCAAACTAATATTGGTGCCCAAAGGTACCGAACAAGATAAACTTAAACCCAACGCATTTGAATGTAACTAAAGGCACGATGAAGCATCAAGAAAAAGGTATGACCGCAGAAATAAAACCATGGAAATTACTTATGAGCCAATATTACATAACATATAACAGCAAGGGCAACGACTCCCACCACAAATCCGATGATTCTTGGATACGCCCGGACCAAACATGAGAGCATCTGCATTAATTGTTCAAGGCAAGGAATCTAGTGGTAAGCTAGGAGAACAATCATGTTCTCTCGAGGGCAACAAGGGATCAGGAAGTAGAGATGGTAATGCAAGCCTGCAAGGCAAGAAGAATTTAGCCATGAAGGGAAGAAATAATGGAACAAAGGAGCCTACTGATGAATGTGAGAAGAGTGGCGATGGTGAGAGCAGGCGAGCAGCGACCTCTCCTCAAACGGTCTGCATTTTTGTGTTTTTTCAGCTTTTCATATAGCTAATTGCATCAAGAGAGTTTAGGAACTTTGTTTTGATTTTTTTTATAACCGGATACACATTTAGGAACCGATTATCCGTTTAATAAACATGTAATCCGAACTGTCTAATCCGATTCAATTAACCGCCGAATATCCGACGATTAATTGGTTTTGATTTCGGATATCAATATTGAAAACGGATTGATTTCATTTTCGATTTCAGATAATGATTTTTTAAACGATTTCGGTTTCGAATATCCATAAAAAAAAAATGCGGGCCCATCCCTAAGTCAAAGATTGTTGCGAGCATTAACATGCTAACAATCATACAAAAAAGAAAAACAATTGCTACTATATATCATAATTTCATGCTAATGAAATGTTGCTTGCTAATTTCTTGTTTATGTATGGATTTGACGTATAGTTGTTACAAATCTTAAAAGGTAGCTAAAAACCACGTTAAAATCTTGTTTGGTGCACATTCGAGATATATAAAAATATTAGATAACATTTGCTAATAAAAGATCATGATATATTTAACAATTTATCCTTTCCAGTTTTAGGGTGCAGATAAAAAGGTGGACTAGGGCCACTAGGCTAAGAAGACAGGTTATTTAGATGGAAAGAGCCCTTTTTTTCTTTATAAAAAAAGGTCTTAAATTGAGTCATCGGAAAAAGAAAAAGAAGAAATATTTAGTTTTAGCTCAAATTGAAAGAAAGCAATTTGCGCGCCAATAAGAATCATTATCAACAGTAGTATTTTGCTTCGAGCTAAAGGCCAAACTCCACAAAAATAGTTTTCAAACCAAAGTTATATTTACTAAAAGGACAATAATAAATCAGGGGATTCATTTCAGTGGTTTATCACGAGATAAACAAGATATAAAAGATATTATGCGATGATTAGATGATGTACTACACGACTTCTTGATACGAGATTGCCGACTGACATCGAACATAATTATTTGGCAAATATGGAACACATTTTGCAAGTTGCTACAGTATGTATTTATGTTTGCTAGCATTAAGACAATAATCTTGATAAGAATCACTCGAGAAGCCACTTATGTTTTTTGTTGTGGCGGACCATTAAGAACGGATGACTAGCATATCTGGATCAAAACCTGCAGAGACGTTCCAGAGCTGACACTAAACAATATGTCTCGAGCAGAATTCAAGTGAACAAAAGACCGGAACTTACAGAAGAAAGTTCCATCGCCATGAGATAATCCATGGAGAGAGTATTTTTCAGAACCAAATGCAACAAAAAAAAAGATTACAAGTCACGCTCAGGAGTTACCAAGACAAGCTTGAACAGGTGTGGGGGGACAATCCACTCTGATCTGATAGATGTATGTATTTGCTGAGAGTTGCATAATTAAGATCTACTTTTCCTCCAAATGCCAATAATCCCATCAGCCAATGATCTTAGGTTTCCCCATAAGTTTGTAGTCCTTTGTGCATCTTCCTGCTGAAAACTCCTCTGGTGATCTCTACATAAAAGAAAACCAGCAGTGTTGCATTAGCATGTTTTTGTCTGAGTATAGGTACCAAATGATAGAGCCGGACAGGATTATCAAAAATAAATTTAATTTGCTGACAAATAATAAATAGCAATGTTTTCTGTTGAAAATGAGGGTCATGTGAAATGCATGTATGGAATACAACAGTATGACCATCATAAAAAAGTTAAAGAGGGCGAACTCAAAGATTGACTACTTCAAGCAACTCCAGCTATGAGAAATCAGGAAAATGATGAGCAAATTTCCTCAGCAGGCATCAAATTTATAATCCAAAGGTAAACTCATGCATCATTCAATAGTATACAATTTTAAGGTATTTACTTTAATGAGAATCCATGGAACCTATTATGACACACCTTCCAAAGAATTTGCAATTTCTGATGAAGAAAACTACATCAAGACAATTCTTTAATTACTAAGCAAAGGGCCTGATACAAGATGGCCTAGTTGAAGTTTCATGGTAACAAATTCACAGGAAGTAACTTGTTATCATAGTACCAAATTACTGGAAAGTGTGAAGGTTTGCAGCATTGCTGCATTTTAGGCATACTTAGAGATGAACCTACTAATACTCAAGTAGCCATATCACTGATACTCCAACTCATTTTTGTTCGAATAAAATATCGACATGAATTAATATTAAGTGCTCTATCAGATTTCTTCAAAGTGTCCACAGCTAGAACACCAAATGGGTCACATCATCTAAATCCTCTTCACATATCTCCCATCAGGTACATAATGAAAGAGAGAATAAACCATAAAAGAGGAGATAGATAGGAGAAATATAGCAGCATGGCTCTGAGCCAAATACCTTCACAGGGTTCTTAAATTTATATCTCTATCAAGATAAATACAGAAGTTGGTTTGACAATATTCATCAAAATTCACTCCCACATCTAGAAAAACCCAGATGCTTGCTTAGACAAATGTGTTGCCCTATCTATTAAAAGCTTAGACAATATAGCCATATCAGCGTATCATCCGGAAGGGTTCGTGCAACCCTAGCATGTGGCCACTAGTGGGCCCATGTTCAAAGTAGGATGTTATTTTAATTTCATAACTTTTAATTTCGAATTTTTGTTTAAAATTTTGAATGAGTTTTTACCTCTTTTGAATTGTTAATTGTGAGGATCTTGTTTTTCTTCTAATTAACTCTTAGAGAGTTGTTTATCCTTTTCCCTAATTTTTCTCCTCAACCAGTGGGGGACATTGAACCCATTTGATTAATGGAATAGATGGTGAATGAAATAGTATTTCTTATGCCCCATCTATTCCCTTATTTGGTTGCAACTTTTTAACAAACAATAGGTGGATCATAAGGAATACATAAGAAATACTATTTCTTTGTTCCTCGAGTCAGCCCAAGGAATAGTATTTCTCATATATTCCTTATGACATTTTCCACTTCTATCCTTCTAATATTTATAATAATTACATAAGAATATAAAAATTAAGCTATTAAATTAATTTAAACAGATATATATAGGCTAAAAATAAAATGTTATACATACAATTTTTATTATTGTTGGTATTATATAGAGATTCAATTAATTTTCATGAAACAAAAACATTTGGTAATTATTATTATTATAAAATTAATTAATTAATTAATTTATATATGTTATATTTCAAATTAATATTTGATTTTTAAAAATTATTTTACACTAATCCATATTTTTATTATGCTATTATTACTTAGAATAAATTATAATATAATATAATTTGAAAAGATAAATATTCAATGTTGTTAGCAAGGCTTTTTGGTTATTTTCCTTCTTATTCTTTGTCTTTCTAATTCCTTATGATTTCATTCCATCAACCAAACCAAACGTGCCCTTTGTCTTCTAGTCCTCTTTGGCCTCTTCTATATAAAGACCAAAGAAATATTGGAAAAAATCATCTACTTCCTTCCTTTGTCCCTTTTCTCCAGAAACCCTATGATTATCCTCCCTTCTCCCCTTGCAGTTGAGCCCTAATAGGGGCAGCCGACTGCCCCCTTTTGTTCCCTCAGCTGCATATATAGTGATACAGGATAAATAATCCTTCATTAGAAAAAAAAAAACAAGAAATTTGAAGTAACAATCAGCTAGCTAATACATTGACTTCACCTAGGCGCGCGCCTGGTGCTCCTAGGGCTTCAAAAAAAAAAGCACAGAGGCGCAGCCAAGGCAAGCCTTGGCCATGCAAAGGTGCTAGGCCTGTTTCGCGCCTCGCCTGGTGCGCCTAGGCGCCCAAGCGCTCGCTTTTGACAACCCTGGCCTCAGCTACTCCAACCAAAACGAGCTCGCTTTGTTTCCTATTGATGATCTCTCCAAGATGGCCTGGGTGGCCATGATCATCGAGAAGAAAAACAAACCTCATGGTGACAAGCCCATGGGAGAAAGTAAAGGTTCCTTGGGGAATATGAAGGAGGTGAATCTGATTCCTCCACCAACACAAAGAACCAATACAAGTATTGTGACCATTGTGAGATCAACAGGCACACAAAGGACACGTGTTGGAAGGTGCATTGCAAACTTTTTTCCAACACAGTTGCATGACAGAGATTCCAAAGAAACAAATCGCTAGTGCGGAGACCAAAAATGACAACTGTGCTAGCCACCATCAACAATGTCAATCATAACATTTTCTTTATAGCATTGCTGAAGGAGAAGGGTGCAGATCAAAAAATCCCCAAGATAAGAACCGGGAAGTGCTGTTCACATTAAGAATTCAAGTTAAGCAAGAAAGTGTAATGATCCTCATCACCACTAGTAGTCAAATGAACTACATCTCTATGAGTCTTGTACAATGACTCAAATTGGAGACGATTCCTCATCCAAATACCTAAGCACTCAAGTGGTTCAATAACAACACAAAATTCAAAGTTGAACAACAATGTATGCTACTATTTGCCATTACAAGTGAATTTACCAATGAGGTTTTGTGTGTTGTGCCTTTATTTGCCAAATCATCCTTGGAAGTTCTTATTTGTGGGAGCAACAAGCCATTTACTATCGCTGCGCTTACCAATATCAACTCATAAAGGGTCAAAAGCAATTTCTGATGTCAAGTGCTAATGTGCCGCTTAAGGAGATCTCGCCACCTTTAGCAAGGTGAAAGGAAAAGTCACTACATTCCACAACTTACTCACCCATGTGATGAAGAAAAGCCCGTGCAATCCTTTATCAAGCTCAAACAAGGAGAGAATGACTTAACTATAGGTAAACAAATTGATAAAAAGAGGTGAACAAGCCAAGACACAAGAAGCCTCCACCTTCCAAGAAGAAGAAGAGGAGGTCCAATTGTCCAAAGCCAAGAACCGCATCAAGTTCACCCCAAGCAATGCAAAGGCCAAAACCTCAAGCACACTTAAATTAAGTCGTTTCATTTGCACCTACAAAGAAGAGCCAAGAGGGCTTGGATCCCCTATGGGGGGAAATCTTGATCTAGAAGGATCCGTGCAACCATGCGACCACTAGCATGTGGCCACTAATGGGCCCATGTTCAAGTTAGTATGTTATTTTATTTCCATAATTTCTAATTCCCAATTTTAGTTTTAAATTTTGAAATTGAGCTTTTCTACCTCTTTTGAATTGTTAATTGTGAGAACTTTGTTTTTCTCCTGATTTTTCTCTTAGACAGTTTTTCTCCTCAATTGGTGGGAGACTTTGTATTGTAGTCCCATTTGGCCTCTTCTATATAAAGGCCTGAAGAATTGTGGAATAAAAATAAAATCATCTACTTTCTTCCTCTACCCTTTCCTCCAAAAACCCATGATTATCCTCCCTTCTCTCCTTGCAGCAGAGCTCTAATAGGGGCTGCCGGCCTGAAAATGGGCTGAAACCTGGCCAACAGCAGCTGAGAATTAAAGAAGGAAGAACCAAACCCTAATTCCACTTCTAGGGTTTGGTTGGAGCAGCAATTTCCGCTATCATCCTATCCAACCAGCACTTGAGCAACAAGAATTTACCTTGTGGAACTCTGAGAGACGAAGGGAACCATATGGATCAGAGTAATACATATATATGAACACATATGCCCTAAATTTTACTTCTATTTTACAAAGAAGCATGCCAATATTAACTCCAGTGAAAAGTTATTTTGTTAAGAAAAGGGCCAGCCCCGTTTTTCATGATTCAGTTATCTTGACCTGATTGAATTGATAATTCAATTCACTTCCAATTAAACCTATTTTAACTGATACATTTGATCTCAACACGAACCAGTAGCAAAAATTTACACAGGAATAATCAACTGAATAGTTACCAACTATAGTCAATTCAAACCTGGATTGATCAGTGATTCAGTGTCAAAAAACAAATTGAACCATAAGGCTAATGATGATTATTAGGTTCTACCACTGGATTCTTGATATTATAATATAACAACAAACAAAGAAAAACACTTCTAATATAGACAAGTGACAGGATACTTACACAGGATGCTCCTCGGACTCCAAAGCTTTATCTCCTATATCTTCCACTACCTTTCCACGAGGTGCATCATGTGAAGAGTGGGTCATGCCAATATCAGTTTTGCAGCCTACAGTTGCTTCTGAAGGGAACTCTGAAGTGTGTGCTTCAGATTCCAAATTCAACGAAACTGATGGTTCATCCTATATACAAGAGAAGTTCTTAGAAAAATTGCATAAACCTATGAAATTAAACTCCTATGGTTCTTAATAAGAAAGGTGCTGACATGTAACTATTATCAAAAGAAAAGAAATCTAAAAATGTAGAATTTTTCTCTATCAAGGTCTTATGGTAGCAGTAATTTCTTATTAAAAATAAAAAAGACAAAAATACATGTTTTGGTGCAAAATAATGCTTCCCCCATAGATGATATTGAATCGACAGAAAAATAGTTCAACTCAAGATATTCGTGCAAAAGTTTGGTTAAGGAGGCTTTCAAATGCAACTGAATCAACGCTGCATATAGGAAAATAGCATTAAAAGGAATAATATTTGTCCTTGAGGGGGAAAAGCTATACAAAAACCCTCCATTCCCATAGGTGGGAGCCTCACGTACTAAGTCACCATTTTTGGGGTATATCAATATAACAAGTTAGTGATCAAGATAGATATAGGACATCAAGGCAAAATGTGGAAGAGAGGATGAAGGTTTAACACAGCCATTTCTGTTAAAAGAGGGATAAATAGTAGATATCAAAGTGGAGACGATCTGAGAGGACAGCCAAATCCACCATTTACAATGATAAAATACAAGCATTTCAGAATTCAAACTTTGAATTCAGAGGACAGCTAATCTTAAGTTGTATGCAAATAATTTGAAATTACAATGAAGTACAAGAAGGACGGAAACAGCACCTAACCTTCTTCAAAATTTCACATAACAAAAGCCAGATAGGATAAAAAGAGAGAGCCTCAGCCATTTTATAAGACAGGGAAAATCATATTCATCAAACTTCTTATAGAATGGTGAAAATCAACTTCGACCCCAAAAAGAAGATCAAAATTTTAAAATAGAGAATAGAAGAGAACTAGTAGTAGGTAAAAAAGATTAAATAGACTTCATGATGGCTCCCCTTGTGGAAAATTGGAGAACACTTAAAAGAATCTCATCACCTGACTATAGTCCACTCTATTTACACCCTTGACCTCCACCATTAAAATTGGAACTAAGATCCTTTTTACTGGTCATTGCCCATGGCTTTAATTGCCAAATTTTTAAAATGACAATAGGTAGTTATTGTCGCAAAATAAATAAACTGATAAACCACTTTAAAAAATAACCATGATGTTTAAAAGAGATAATTGAACAAGAAATTAAAGATCACTGCTACTCAGTTGTCCACATATCAAAATATCACACAAATTACATAGCAAACTAGTCCAGTACTGTTTGTCTATGGAGAGTTTTAAAAGTTATTTATGCAAAACTTACCTTTATCCCTATATTTGATTTCAAGGTTTCATCTCTGACTGATGTAGAGGGCATTTCTTTGACAACTGAATTTTGATTGGTGTCTGCTTTACTCAAATTTTCACTCCCCTTGTTTAAGGAGGCGAACTTAGTTTTATACTCCAATTCTTGAACAAGTTGTCTTATGATGTAATATGACCCACCAGTCTCTTGTTGGACTTGGGAAACAGAAGGAAACTTCCCCCCATTTCTAGCTTTATACCTGTCATTCAAGTTTCAACCAGCTAAACATGTTATTGATATCTAACAAAATTAGTTATCAGACTATGCAATAAGAAGCATAATACCTTGTGCTCATATAAAAAAGCTATTCTTGTAGATTTTGAGGCTAAAATTTGCATACATGAAGTGCATGTCTCCCGTAGTTGTAAATCTTAAAGTGAATTAACAAAGTTGGTAGTGAACAATCACTTGAAAGGATTCAATAATGAAAAATTGATGTAAATTTAGCAACTATGTCTAAATTTAGAGATGTCTTATCTTCATACCCTATAGTATTTGGTTCAGCTTGATCTCAACTTTTAATTTTCTGTTTAGCTTGTTGTTATACTGTTGGTTAGTGTATGGCATAGATATTTGGGCTATGCGATAGAAGTTGTTGTTGATGTGGATCAACAAAATTCACTATCTTACTACCCCTTGTCTTCAACAAAATGAATTTTGGATACAAATTATAATATGATAAGGAAAGCAAAGGTCAAACAAAAGTTTTTAGCCAATTGCTTCTTTTTCCTGTAAGTTTATTGAAATATAACATCTGAAGAAATAGATTTGCAGCTCAAACAACATTCTCCAACCTCCAAAAAAGAATCTTACTTGTCAACACAAGACTCTACAAGGGCACGTCTTTCTTCTATATGTATCCTCTTGTGTTTTTGAGGTTTACATGGACTAGAAGTAACTGAAGCAGCAAATGATTTTCCCCGTCCGCTAAAATTTGATTGAAGTAGTCCAATGAACACTGCAATAATATAAAAAAGCTAAATATTTAGAAAAACTAACCAAAAAATTATTCTGGCATAGCCGTATAGCTAAAATGCTTTATACCAAAAGACAAAAGCTTTTATGTCCATATTTAGATTTTGTGTAGAATGTCACAACTAAAAAGGGACGTGGGCCAGGTACCATATGTCTGTTGTAAATAATAGAATTTCAATCCACCTAGAAACTAGAATAGTCAACAGCAAGCTTCTGAATATGCATACATGAATTCTGCTTTTTATCATTCAATTTTACAGGAATTCAGGTCATGGTTTTTTTATGGAACCAAAAGATGTACCATCCACCCAGAATCTAAAACCTGATAAGTTCTTAGCCAGCCCTGAAAAGCAAGAACTTGTTAGTTGTTACCACCTCCAAGAAAGATACACTAAAAATTGGAGGTTGCAAGATTACGAGGATTGTGTTTATTTTGTTGATTGAATTGGATGTCTGCAGAAATGAGAACTTTCACCCTGCCAATGCCTTATGACATGCATTCTTGTAATCATGAAGATGCACTCTAGGTTTCTACATAACTTCATTTTCGTATTAGATCAGATAGACAGTCTCCCTTGTTCAAAAGGCTCAATATTATTTTTTAGCATGGTGGCAATTCCTAAATTGTTGCAGCTGAACCCCTTTGCAGAATATTCCTCTACTTCAGCTGCAACATTCAAGATAGATGAACTCATCAATCCAGCAATCTCATTTTCATTCTTCCGACCTATACACCATAGGAAATTTTTCGGACATCAATCCAGCAAAATGATATATACTACATGAGATTAATAAGCAAAGCAGCGTCTCCTGTTAAACTTAGTTCTTATCAGTTCTTTTTTTTAAAAAGGATAACCATGTACAAAAAGGTGGTAACTTGATGTTTTAAGCATCAAATTTATTTCATTTCCAACAATTGAAGGAAAAGATACATTCGTTAATACAGCAGAAAATCCGATATTTTTTACTATCGAGAAAATAAGAGTATTTGAACCACTCTTTAGGTTCAGGACTACTGCCTTCAAGTACCAAAACTAAGCGATCGTCAGGTTATAGAAGAGAGGGAAGGGATGGGTCGTTAGTCCTTACCCCTTTTGGAGGAGGATGAAGATGATGATGAAGAGACCGGGGAAGATGAAGAAACAGCAAGTCGCCTCGCAGCCGCCTGCATCTGGGCTTATCGCTGGGGGGGGGGATCACATGGATATAATAGAGGAAGGAACTAAGTAACCAGAGAGCGCCACCATTTCCCCAGCCGGGAAACGATTGCCTTCCGACGGCCAAGTATCCCACAAAAATACAGAATTGAAGGAGAGAGAGAGAGAGGATGCGAGCGGATGCGCGGATGGGTTTTAGGGTTTTAACAAATGTTTGGGGTTTGGTTGGAGAACAAAAATAAAATCAAAATTAATTATTAGAGAAACAAAGAGGCCGAAACAAAATATAAATATACAATTTCCTAATCAAAAAGCGGGGTTCGACAAAAGCTTGGTTTAAACTTTAAACCAAACAAAAAAAATCTATTATTATAATAGTACACATACTAATGTTCTCCCAAGGAAACAAAAATGTTGAGATGGCCGAGTTGGTCTAAGGCGCCAGATTAAGGTTCTGGTCCGAAAGGGCGTGGGTTCAAATCCCACTCTCAACACTAAACATTTAATATGCTACTAGCAAAACTTCTTATTACCAAAAATAACTATATACAAGTTTAGTAAGTATTTTTGTTTAAGCCAAATAAGTGTAGAAACAAAAAAATCAATTTGAGCAATTTTTAGTATTCATAATAACGAATTCAAAAATCTTTTAAAAAATAGATTTATAATATACTTAAAAATATTCTCAAAATTAAATTTTTCTATGATTACTCGTTAAGTGAATCAAAATAACATATGTTTTAATTTTGCATAATATTAATTTATTTTAAGCAACTCGTATTAGTATTTTGGTAATTTTTTAGTGATAAAATATTTTAGTGACTACTTAAAAATATTCTCAAAATTAAATTCTTCTTCAATTTTAAGTATGATTACTCGTTAAGTGGATCAAAATAAAATATGTTTTAATTTTGCATAATATTAAATTATTTTAGCAACTCATATTAGTATTTTGGTAATTTTTTAGTGACTAAATATTATTTCAGTGACTACTTAAAAATATTCTCAAAATTAAATTTTTCATCGATTTTAAGTATGATTGGATCAAAATAAAATATGTTTTAATTTTGCATAATATCATATATTTTTTAGCAACTCATATTAGTATTTTGGTAATTTTTTAGTGACTAAAATTATTTTATTATTTATATTTTTACCAAAGTCTATAAGAGTCTATATTTTGATAATTCTCATAGTATTTCTTTTAGTTTTTTAGTCAAAAATTTTTGAGTTATTAAATTGTATTTTTTTTTGTTAAGTATAACGTGAATTTATTTTTGGAAATCCCTATAGCACTTTTATGGTCGAATACTATTTTTGGCAAAAGTTTTTATGCAACTAAAAAATCAAGAAAATAATAATATTAGCTATTAAAAATTATTAAAATACTAATATGGATTACTAAAAATAAATTAATATTATGCATAGTAAAAAAATCATTTTGAAGACTTTTTCGAAATTAAGGGAATTATATTTAAAAATGAAAAAAAAAACTTTGAGAGGATTCTAAAAATTCAAAAAGTATGTTATGAATTTGGAAACCAAGTTTGTTATCATGATTTCGATTTCACTGAAACCAAAATTGCTTACGAAAATGTATTTGGTTCAGTATTTTTATGAAACTGAATCGAAACCAATTTTCTTAATAAAAATGAAAATATCAAAATGTTGTTTTCTATGATTTCGAGACTATCGATTTCATTATCAAAATGCAGTGACAATTTTGTAATTATAAATATTTTTTTATAAAATTAATTAATTTAAAAATAAATCAAACTATATCTAATTTTTAAAAATAAAAATAAAAATAATCATTTTCAACTCAACTTTTATCTTAAATTTATAAATCAATTAAACTAATTTATATCTAATTGACTCGAACCCAAATTTTAAATAACTCAATTTTTTCAAAATTGGTCTATTTATAATTTAATCAAGCCTAATTTTAAATCATTGGACTTATTTTTTAAAAAAATTATAATAACTATTAATTAATTTTTATATCTAATTGAACAAAAAAATTAAATTACCAATAACTTAATCAATTAAATCATATAAATATTTTGTAATCATATTAACAAATATTTATTTTGTAAACTAACTATATATTAATTAATACTAAAAATATTCAAAAAAAATTAATATTATTATTTTTTATAACCAAATAAATATTCATTGGTTTCAACTAACTAAAACTGATGTTGTTTTCATTAACCAAACGTGTTTTCAATTTTAAAATTAAAAACCAAAATCAAAACCAAATTTTAGAAACCAAATTTTCAATTTCAATGAAATCAAGCCAGAAAATAATTTTTGCTAATCAAACAACACCTTAAGACTTAGGTTCCTTATTACACATATACTACCAATGTAAAATTGAGCAATTTCCAAAATTATGATAATTTTATTGGAGATTACGATAAGCATGATCATATTATCAAATATTCTAAATTCCCAAATTAAAAATTCCTCTATTTATTGGTATGGTTCCTTTATTTTATCAATTAAAAACACACAAGTCTTTGTTATGCATAACATGACTTTATTTTAAGCAATCTATATTAGTATATTAATGTTTTCGATAGCTACAAAATATTTAAGTTGCAAGAATTATTGCTTCCATAGGTTTTTCCACTCTCAACATTTTTTTTTGAAAAAATTAATGTTAAGAGTGGGATTGAACCATAAAATAATATTTAATCACTAAAAGAACACTAAAATATTAATATTAATTGTTAAAAATAAATTCATTTTATGCATAAAAAATATATATTTCATTTTAAGCTACTTTAAAACTTTTCGAAAACTTTAAGTGGTAAAATAAAGGGAATTAATCATATCTCGAAGAAAAATTAAATTTTGAGGGCATTCTAGGTACTTAAGAAATATAGTTATAGTTTTATTCAGAATGTATAAGTTGTTGTGATTTTAATAATTTCCTCTGTAGAATTTAGGCACAAATGGACTTGAATTACATATGCATTAATTAAACTTCCAACATTAAATAAAACATAATAATTGAATAAGGACAGTCTCACAAGTTCTCAACATTATATCATAAATTCAACCATAAGCCCATAAAATTTTTACCTCATTCAACTAACAAAACATGGTCTAGAACTAATAAGTCCAATATTAAATTAAGAAAATATGTCAAGTCTCTAAAAGCAATAGTAGAATTTTCATCATTTGTGGGGTCAATCATCAATTAAATCAACTCATATTTTTTATTCAAGAGTTAGATTTGTTGTACCCAATAGGCCAATATCACAATGTCATCCTAGGGCCGGCAACGGATCGAATATGATGCGAATACTAAATTATTCGTACGTATTCGCATCGCACCCCTTATTTGCACATCTGTATTCGCACCGTATTCGCTACGGATGTGAATATGAATATTCATATCCGCATCGCTTCAAATGCAGATATCTGCACCGCATCCGTATCTGCACTGTATTTAATAAAAAATATTAAAAATATATATTTAATTAAAAAATTAAAAAATTATCAATTTATTGATCCAAAATAAATATATAATATACTTCAAAATTCATCTTGACATGAAATTATCATAGAGTTTTTATATATATTAATAACTTATATAAGCAAAATAAAAATTTAGAGACGCGGATAGGCGGTTGGGATACGGTGCGAATCCACAGTCATATCCGTATTCGCACCATATCCGCGCAGATATAAATTTTCTAAATTTGTATCCGTATACATATCCATTTTTGCTTATAAATATGGATCAGATACAATGCGAATACGATTTTTAATTAGCGAATGCGAATAAAATTACCACCCCTATGTCATCCATTGAGTCAAATATATCTTTAGTAACATTCCACATTTTTTCGTCACCTTATCTATATTTTGGAGTATTCCTTGAAAGGAGTTAGTATGCATATATAAACTAAATTTT
This sequence comes from Canna indica, assembly GCA_034359265.1. Taxonomy (NCBI): domain Eukaryota; kingdom Viridiplantae; phylum Streptophyta; class Magnoliopsida; order Zingiberales; family Cannaceae; genus Canna; species Canna indica. Next base: position 76,102,099 of record CP136891.1, on the reverse strand, counting down.
AAGCTCACTTTAGTATCATTTTAATTGTTCCACTTGGTTGATTGAATGAAGGACTAAGTGCTCTAATTTTTATTGCAACAAGAAGAGCGAGAAACTTGTCCAAGGAGTCTTATAGCAAGGCGTTAAAGTAGAGGGGCTTCTGCACCGTGAATCAACCATCATATATTTTTATCCATTTTTAAAATCTATTTCTCATAGATTCAACATCAAAAAAGTCATACATGCATCCAAAGAATTTAACAAACTCTTCATTCACCAATCTTATATCCTCCTCATTTTATAAGTAGTGTCTTAAACAAGTCTTTCTCATTTCTAACATCTCGACTTAAGGAAAAGAGAAGAGCAAGGGGCAAAAAAGGAAACATAATATAAGGGCAAGAGGAGAGGAAATGAGGAATTAGTTGAAGTATTTGAAACAACGATGAAGAATATTGCAAAGGAGCATCGTGAAGAGCTAGAACGACAAGTCTACAAGGTAGAACGACGATAGAGATTGTTGCCGCATGAGGATGTGAGCTCAAGAGAAGCAATAATCTAAAGGTTATGACAATAAGAACGTATCGTCACCTAAGTATTTTTTTTTATTTTTATATAAAATTAAATGTTTTATTAGTATAAATCAGTTTTGAATATGAGATATCCAAGAGGAGGTATTCAAAATTAAACTGAATTTCGAAAGGTTTTTAAAATCACTATTTGAAAGTAAATGTGGATCATAAAATTACTAGTTGTATGATTGAATATAGTTTAGATATTAAGTTAATCGTAAATATCCTATTCAAATTGTTATCCTTAGTTGAGGGTCGTGAAGTTAGAGGTGAGCAAAATTTATTGATTAATCGAACCGATTTGTTCAATTATTTTTCGGTTTGGTTAACAGTCAAAAATAAAAAAAAAAGAAAAATCGATTTTCGATTCAGTTCGATTAATTTATCAAATTAACTAAATTTTAATTTTAACAACTATGAATATATCCATCCTGCATAGGGAATATCATAATTTTTTTTGAACAAAAAATAAATAAATAGTATTTATATTGTTTTATTTTATAGCATTTTTTTTATTAGCTTTAAATTTAATTTCTTAAGCTAAACAAAAGTTTTGATTTTTTTCTTCTTTTTGAATTGAATGGTTTCTTGAAGCTTTAGCTATATGATTAATACACGATGCTTTTAAGAAAAGAAATCCAAATAAACGTTGGAAAAAGAACAATACGGGGAGGAGGAATTTCATGAAGAAAACTATTATGAAGTCCGACTTCATAGAAAATCTTTATAGAATCGGGCTCCAACGGTGAAATACGAATCTCAAAGTAATTTTTATTTTGCTTTAAGATTCTTGTTTCATCATCGGAGCTCGGCTCCATAAAACTTTTCTCGAGCTCCATAATAATTTTTCCGAATTTCATACTTTTATACAAACTATTACTACTGGGTCAACCAAGTAAAAGAAATAAAAGAAAAAACGCCTCCCTGGAAAGAATACATTTTAATTTGTGAGCACGCAGGACTAACAAAGTCCAAATTCCAAAACTGAATTTATATTTTGTTTCCTATTTATTTTCCACGTATCTTTATTTTGTCAACAAAACTTATTTTTAATGTGATACTTGTTCGGAATTTCAAGCCGTACCAGGTCTTTCATGATTCCATCTGATAAACAAAATAATTAGCATTTAAAATTAAAATAAAATAAACGTTGGTCCCGTAGCTCAGTTGGTTAGAGCGTTGGTCTTATGAGCCGAAGGTCGCGGGTTCGAGCCCCGCCGGGACCACTTTTTTAATCTTCTTCTTTGCAAAATTATTTTATTTTTATGTGCAAAAATTACTTATTTTTTATCTTAGATAATCAACAAAAGTCACAAAACTCTGAACAAACTATAATCTACGGCTTCAATGGATCAAACTTTGTCCTATTAATAAAACTTTTGTTCTTGAATTATTTTCTTTTGTTAATATAAAATAAATATATCAGTTACCTCAATGCCACGACATAAATTATATTGTATACTGTATATTATATATATGGTTTAAATACTCAACATGTATTAAAATTTCCAATACCATTGATGAATCCAAAAATAAGCAAGAAAATTCATAACTTCCTAACTATTTATTACACATCAAGATTACAAAAGTACGCAATCCTGAATGAAAAAACTCTATTGTGAAAGAGTTTTAGCACACCGTAAGGGAGGTGAATAGTATGACATATATAAATTTATCTTTTACGATTTTAACTAGGGAAAAAGGGATTAAATTTGCATCGAAAGTATTGAAAGAAGTACAAATTTGCCCCGTAAGTATGTGTTTGACCAAAATTACCTTCGTCGTTATATAATTCGATCAATTTTATCATTTTTCTTAACGAAAGTCCACATCAACAAATGAAAGCCAACGTGACAAGTGAAGCTCGACCACATAAGATGTCACGGTGAAAAATGACATGTGACAATTCTGTACTGACAAGGATAATTTTGACCTAAAATATATTTAAGGGGCAAAATTGTATATTTTTTAATACTTCAATGACAAATTTACACATTTTTCAATACTCCGATGATAAATTTGACTATTTTTCCTTGAATAAAATCTATATGGTGCACAACCAAAGTATTTTATGTTCATTGCACGATTTCTACCTTAGAATTTAAACAAATACTTTAATAATTTTTTTGAGAAATATAGATTTTAAAGATGAAACAAAAATAATATTAAAAAATATATATCTTTTTATTAAAATAAAAACTTGATTAAATTTAATTATTAGTCCCGATCCGCCCCGACTCGAAAGTTCGAGAAAAATCCTGTCCCAATTCAAAATCGAGACTTGACTAGGATAAAATCGAGATGCTTCGTATTCGAGACCGAGACTGGGATGCATATTTGTGTCCTGATTCAAAATCGAGATGAGACCGAGACATACCAAATCTCGATCCGTCCCGACCCGAACTCATCCATACTATGTTGGTTGATTATTTTTTTACAATGACAAGTGACTAAATATGATAATTCATATCTTTGAGTAAATAATTAAAAAAAATATCATTCTTACAACACAGAGTATATTTAATTGTCAAGTTATATTTTATTAATTTTGGTAAAGATAATATCAATATAAGAAGAATAGTGTTAATTAGAATCATATTAATGATAATAATATATAAAAGAAAAAATGTTACATTTGCCTCTAAAATATTAAAAAATATGCAAATTTGCCCGTTAAATATGTTTCAGACCAAAATTGCCCTAGAAATTTTTGACATTAATTTTGACGAAGTTCAATTGCACTTCGATCGACTGACCTTTGGTCAGACTTCAGTTAGGATTGATATTGTTCACTTTTTCGAATTTGTGTCGTCTTGGGTTAAATTTTTATTTTTAGGTTTCATAAACTTGATCAAGGGAAGAAAGTCTACGCGGCATCTAATAAAACTAAGTCCAAAAACTAATTTCTTAAACGTGTCTTTGCTTAATGTTTTTATTCTTGGCATTTTTAATTTTTTTGAGCTTTTTCGAGATGAACTTTGTGCATTTATCATTCTCAAATTCGAAATAAAAACTTGATAAAATTATTATGTACTTATTTATTACTATCAAGACATGTCCGAAAAGGTACACCTAAAGTTAAATTTTTAGGCCAACGTAACGTCAAACCCAATGCAAGCTAAAATTCCAAGAGCATTTTTATTCCATAGGATAAAATGGGATAGATCCAGGGATTGATTTATGTTCATTATTTATTTAATGCATAAATTAGAATAAAATAAAATAAATATAATATAATATTAATATTTTGCATATTAAATTTAAAATATTCTTATTCAATACTCTCTAGTTTAATATCCCATCATATCTTATCTTAACGTAGAGTTGTGCACCGGGGAAATTAAAATGTTGAATGGGTTCCCTCTCCAACCATAGTTGTAATTAATTTGTGGGAGGTTGCTTAAATAAAGTAAATATATACAAAATATAATATTAACATAGTTACACAGGTAACTAATAACATATATACCTGAGAGTTCAGAGGGATCATGGCGGACTGCGGGAAGAGGGTTCTATTGACCTCCAGCGGAGATGAAATCTCCAAAGGCATCGCCTATCACCTGGCGAAATCGGGTTGCAGCAAAGAACAACATTTTGAAGAAAGGGCACAGTTCAGTCAAGAACAAAGAACAACATTTGGATCTATTCATAATCCAGGGGAGATGTCAAGAGATGGACCATCCTCGCCTGACAAAAAGAAACCCGACGGCCTGAGATCTCACCGCTGGATCGACCCTTCTACTGCTACTCATTACAAACTGAATGAATAGCACTCTGAGGCAAGGACTACAAGTAAGTCTTCGGTTACTATTTTTCATGATGTGCCGATCTTCACTGCGAGATCTTCAGTGGAGAAAGAGACACGGACGATAGTTAGGAAAAGAAAGAATGGATTGTTACATGGGAGGAGGTCTGGGTTTCCTACTAGTGGTTCAATGCATGGGAGGAAGAGAAATAGGAGGTTGCATGACCTTCCCCTCGTCAAGAAAATATGGAGGAAAAAGGAGATATGACCTGCTCCTCCCATGACGGGATCTGGGGAGTATGCGCTAGCTGATCCTTCTGCGGGATTCATAGACGTCAGTTCTTCTCCAGAAACTGTAGTTAATGCGCCTATTGATACGACAGATTCGCTTGAGGCTTCGAAGGCAAAGAAATCTTTCATCGAGGTCGTCAAAATGAGGCCGCCGACGCCAAAGAAGCACTTGACTACTAGCCATCATGCTTACTCGGTCAGAAATCTTCAAAAGCAAAATCCCAAGACTTTAATGCTCAAGCTACGATCGGAGATCAGTCATGCTATAACTGTCTTCGCAAGGACATATTGCAAGATTTTGTTTGGCCGCTACCCGATGTCTCCGTTGCCATAAAATAAGTCACCGTTTCCGAAACTGTAACGGGCCAAATCTGAGTCTCATCCCGGATTTCCCTCAACAATATCCAAGGAAATCTGATTCAGCATGCTCGCTCGAATCACATAGCTTGGACCTATTTAAAGTTACGTCAAGGGTGGAAGATAATTCAAACACCTCATCTTTTAAATTCCCTGTGTCGCCCGCTTCTGGAGAAATGGAAGCCATTCGCCCTCTTAGATGTCAAAGCTATCTGAGGATTTCAGCAGCAACAAGGGAGGGAATCAATCTCTTGCGCAGCAAAGGGGTGAAAGTAACCCCTACTGGCTCTTGTTGCACCAGTGAACAGTTACTGAGATTTATTTGTGCATGCTTCTTCAGCTTCGAAGCTGATCCTATGCTATGGAATTGAGATCAAGGCGATGAACGACGGCTCTATGTTGCTATTGTGTCCGTCGACGTCTGTGAAAACTCAACTGTTGAACTGGAGGGTGATGAATGTTCAAGCAGGCTACGTGACATTTGCTGAATGGGACTTTGCCGCAAGCCATATTTCCGCACCGCTGCACTTGATAGCGGGACTGAGTATCCGCGGCATCCCGTTGGAGCACTACAACGAGTTTGACCTCCAAGCTATAGTAAGTCCTTTCGGAGCTCTCACGGCCGTGGACCGCACAGTCGTGAACTGGTCAAACCTGGAAGACTGTCGTGTTGAGATAGTGTGCACCGGAGTTGATATCACTCCTTGCTTTGTGGAAGTCCACATCGAAGAAACGGCTTTTACAGTTCAAATTAATATCATTTGGAGCAGATGGAGGTGCTCGAATGCGGAGGACAACAGCAACATCAGCGATGAGGCTTCGAGAGACGGATCACTCTTTAGCCACTCGTCGGAATGGGCGTCCGGCGGCAACCACTCAATGGCTCAACCTCCATCAGGGGTTGCGGGGAATGAGGGAGCAAGCACTTTGCCTCCCTCCGGTGCCACCTCTGCACATGGGCATGGGGGGGGGGGGGGGGGGCTGATGGCATGAACGATCTCGCCTCCATGGGAGGGGACGACATTGTGTCGACGCCGACGACTGGAATGCAAAATCAGGTTTCTACGCCGACGTTGAATGTCCCTGTAATCGGTCATTGTCCGAGGGTTGCTGGTATTCATGTATCTGGAATCGATCCATCCATCTCGCTTTACCCGATGGATCGAGTTGGGGCGAGATTTCAAATCGTTATGCCTTTTCGTAGCATCCAGATCCCTTGCCTTTCTCATGTCAGTGGTTCATTAATTGGAGAGGGGTCCTTTCTCTGTTCAGCAGTCTTATCCGCCACTTCTCAAGCACACTTGGCAGCGTTAGCTTATTCCCCCTCTTTAATTCAAATAGTTCGTATCCGTGGTTCACTGTTGTGACATCTGGAAACTTCTTTGGGCCCTTTCTCATTGGACCAATGCATGGGCCCTCTCCTATCCCAATGGCACAACTTGATGGAGGGATGGTTGACTTGTTGATGGGAGGCAATGCTGGGAGGCCTTGCTTGGACGGGGCCAGGTGGGGACCACATCTTTGCATGAGGAGATGGTTTGGGGAATGCCTTACATCTTCCCATCTCATGGTGCGGCTGCTACATTTGAATCGCCTACAATTGACTCACCGACGCCCCCTTCGCCTCGGCCACGATGTGTACTATTGGAGATTAGTGGTCCGCAGCAAGCTATCCATAGAGGGAGCTAGGTATCTTTCTTTATATCCCCTCTCATTCTTCTTCCCCTGCTATTGCTTTGTCTAGCAGCTTCCAAACAACAGTTAATACTGCTGGCCAAAAAACCTCGGGGACGGGCCGTCAGATGAGGGGCTAAGACGCAGCAAACGACTGAGCTATCTAAGGGATGGGGGCACTAATGTGTTAAGCAGAGTCATTATGCGCAAGGAAGCAATAAATCTAAGTGGTAGCTCTTCTCAGGTGAAGCAAAGCACCTCAGACCAATGGGGAAGCAAAGGATTGAAAGAAAAAAAAAGCGTCAATCTCAGATCTAGAAAATGAGGAAATTAGGGAAAGGCTCTATGCTTTAGGTTTCATGGACGTGGATTCTAACGTGGGCACTACAATAAAAAAAAAAGGAGGCAGGAGACCACCAGAAGGGATGACGGCCTTGTGCGGTGTTGAGCATGTCGGATGACTGTTTTGAAGGCTGAGTTATTGAGCCTTGCACATGTTGCAAATTACACTATTAGAAATTTGGTCTTCAGCAACGGCTATCAGCAACGGTCGCTCAAACCGTTGCTATTTGCAACGGTATTCTTACGGCCGCTCGAGCCGTTGCAAATATGTTGTATCTGCAACGGCTTTCTAACGGACATGCGAGCCGTTGCTGATAATGTTAATTATCAGCAACGGCTTTCTAACGGACAAGTGAGCCGTTGCAGATGATAACTTATTAGCAAAACTTCAATTTAAAGGCCGCGGTCTTGTGGACAATCAATGATTTCCCCGCGTACAGCATGTTGTCGGGTTGGAGCACTCACGGCCGACTCTCTTGTCCGTATTGTATGGAACACTCTAAATCAATCAGTCTTTAGAACGGACGAAAAATCTCATTCTTTGATTGTCATCGTCGATTCCTACCGGTTAATCATCAGTATCGAAGGAATCGTAATAAATTTACTAAGGGCAGAGTCGAAAGAGATGGGCCACCACCGATGTTGTCTGGTGAACAAATGTTAGCACGTGTTTTAGCACTTCCAAATATAGTATTTGGTCGCAATGAAAGAGTGTCAGGTTTTGGCCAAACACACAAGTGGGTGAAAAAAAGTATCTTTTGGGAATTGCCCTATTGGAGTTCATTATTGATTCGACATAATTTAGATGTCATGCACATTGAAAAAAATGTGTTTGATAATATTTTCAACACTTTGATGGATATTTCTGGAAAAACTAAAGATAATGTCAAAGCCTGACATGATCTGAAAATACTTTGTAAAAGACCAGAGTTGGAGTTACAAGAGGTCAACAGACGATATCTGAAACCGAAGGCCCTATATGTGTTAAATAAACAACAGATCAAAGATGTTTGTCAATGGGTAAAAGAACTCAGATTACCCGATGGATATGCTTCAAACTTATCTCGATGTGTGAACGTCGATGATTGCAAAATATCAGGGATGAAGAGCCATGATTGTCATGTATTCATGCAGAGATTACTTCCGATCGCATTTCGAGATCTTCTACCTGATAATATTTGGGGTCCGTTGATTGAATTAAGTATGTTTTTTAGAAGCATCTGTGCAAATGTCCTTCGAGTCGAAGATATGTCTACACTTGAAAATAATATTGTTGAAATCATATGCAAGCTGGAGCAGTTTTTCCCTCCTGCATTTTTTGACTCGATGGAGCATCTACCGATACACTTGGCATACGAGGCACGAGTTGGTGGCCCCGTTCAATATCGTTGGATGTACTTATTTGAAAGATACATAAATCGTCTGAAGAAAAAAAGTAAAGAACACCGCAGCTGTTGAAGGATCAATATCTGAATCGTATATCATCCAAGAAATTTCAACATTCTGCTCATTTTACTTTGAATCGACGGTACATACAAGATTTGATCGTCTTTCACGTAACGACGACGGGGGTGTTCGACATTCAGATGAACGTTTAAATATATTTTGTCACTCTGGTCGTGCTTTTGGTTCTCGTCCATCTCGACACATAAGCGGTGAAGAGTATCATTTGGCACACTTGTATGTATTACTCAATTGTCCAGAGATTGAACAATTCATTGAAATATTTGACATTGAGATGGTGCAAAAATACTCTATTCACAACGATCAAGAATTGGAGAGATTACGGAATCGTGATTTCCCTACTTGGATTCAGACTTACAGCAAAGATCACAGAGCTGAAATAGATGAAAGAATATTTGAGTTTGTTAGTGGACCGTCGCGACTTGTGTCGTGCTATAGCGGATATTTTGTTAACGGCTATAAATTTCACACGGTTGAATATTCATTTACAAAGAAGACGATGAATGCTAGGGTCTGCGTGAAAGGGACAACCTATGTTGAATGTGATATGGATTTTTATGGACTGGTGGAAGAAGTGATAGAGTTGCACTACTTCGGCTTGAAATCAGTGATCCTATTTAGATGTCATTGGTTCGATACAACAGAAAGGGGCATGAAAGTTCATCTAAAATACAAACTTGTTGAGGTTAATTACAAATCGAAATTGGCAGCAAATGAGCCTTTTATATTGGCATCACAAGTCGAACAAGTATATTACGCGAAGTATCCGGCTCGAAATAAAGATAGAGCAGATTGGCGTGTAGTCTGTAAGACAAAAGGTAGAGAAAAAATTGATCCGATAGTAGGAGAAAATGATCCTCCTGGTTTCTATCAAGAAGATGATCTTCCTGCTGTGAATCGTATTATTTCAATACTCGAGGATGCAGACACAACGTCAATTAAATTAGAAGTTGAATATGCTGATGATGACGATCATGAAATTGAGGAAGCTGGAGATGAAGAAGATGAAGAAGAGGAAGAAGAATTCGAAGACTATTATTCAGATGATGAGGAATAATTGTAAAGTATATATATTTTATTAAATATATATCTACTATTTATACAATAATCTGATTATATGTCTGTTCGACAGATATGTCTGGTCGTGGTTATCGACGCAGGAGAGCTTCGGAGTCTCCGATCGGTGAGACTCCAGCACTTACTCATGCTGCTGATCCTCCTGTTGCTGATCCTCATGAGGATGATACTGCCGAGGCTAGTACATCCAGACGCAGGCGGCCACGCGGGCCGAACAGGTGGCAGCCTCCACCAGCCACAGAGTCACGTAGATTGATTAGCGTGATAGGGGAGCGGTAATATATCATGAATTATGAATCATTACAAATTCATTATATCATAATATAATATTAAAATTTATTTTTGTTGTGCAGGTTCGAGCAAGAAGAAGTGCCGAGGAGCATTTCTTCTACTATTCGACGATACATGCACGGGGCATGGCCTACGTGGTCTCACGTGCCTAGCGAGCACGTCGACATGTTATGGCGCGAGTTTGAGGCAAATTTTTTTTTTTTTACATGCATGATGATATATTAATATTGGTACTGATATTATTATTTTGCAGGCTCGCTATACATGGGCCGAGGACCAGAGGCCCTTCATTTATGCTGCCTGGAAGGCTATTTCCCGGGCAAGGTACAACGGGCAGCTGGGGCAGGCTCGGTCCCAAGCGATGGCCCGAGCTGGGACCACTAACATCGCGGAGACTCGGGGATACGGCCCCGGTTGGATTACTCCGAATATATGGGACCAGCTCGTGGGGATATGGTCGACGGATCGATGGCAGGAGGTTTCTCGGAATGCGGCTAGAAATCGAATGTCGGGGGGAGCAGCGCGTCACACCGGCGGCTCTATTGCATTTGCAGTGCACGCGAACCGTATGGTAAGTATATCTTTTAATTATATATTTTATTTGTTACTATGTGTACTAATTAATGTATTTGTTTTGTAAATGTAGATGACGGGAGTGTCCAGCGACCCTCCCCGATGGCGGTGTTTGAGCGGACTCACCATCGAGTACATGGGACGGGGGAGTACATCGACAACCGCGCTGCATACATTATGGTAATTATATATTTGTTTAAATTATTCATTATATATTTATAATTTAAGTTTTATGATAAATATTAAACAAAAAATCAAACTCGAGTAGGAGACCTACAGCCAGACGGTGGTGCAGCGCGGGGGTACCCCCGAGGACTTTGACGCAGCATTGTGGGTCGAGGCCGCAGGTGGTTGGGACCATGGCCGCGTATATGGCTTCGCAGATAGTGGTCATGCGCGAGCCGTACTAGGGCCACTTGGGGCACCGACCCCTCCGGTCGCTGGTGAGCGGCCGTCCACCTCTAGATCCAGTTATGATCATAGTAGCAGAATAAGGACTCTAGAGGAGACGGTCGCGCGTCAGACTCATATGATGGAGGAGATGCATGCTATGCTACGCAACATGTTAGGTCATCCCGAAGCAGGCATCTCTTCGGCATCATCTAATCCATCGTCCTCGAGTCAGTCCACGCCGGTGTACACTCAAGCACTCTAGACCCCGCCATATGATCCAAACCATCCTCCATCGTGATCGTGAGATTTTTTGTTTGGATATTGAACTTGTTACTGAGATATTGAACTTGTTTAACTTATTTTGTTTGGATATTGATACTTCAATTTTGCATTTGAATTGTTTTTATACTATCGTGGATAATTATCAATATAAATATAATTGTTTTGATGTATATCTTGGTGTGTTTGTGATGTGTGAATGAATGTGTGTATGAGGGTATGGGTGTGTGAGTTATGTATCAGATAATGTATCAATGTATCAATGGAAATTTGAAATTTTCAATTTTTCTGTTCCCAGGTATACGTCATCAGCAACGGCTTTCCCACGGCCGTCCGTGGGAAAGCCGTTGCTAAAAGTGTATCGAAAGCCGTTGCTGATGACCTATAGCAACGGCTTAGCGACGGGGTTTTACTAACGGCGTTGCTACGGACTCAGCGGTCGTTGCTATTAATGTTATTAGCAACGGCTCCGGGTCTGTGGCAAAACCGTTGCTTATAATATTTTTAGCGACGGCCCGAGCGGCCGTTGCTGATCCGTTGCTAAGTTATCAGCAACGCGACTTTCTGTCACGGCTCTATTGCAACGGCGCGACCGTTGCTGATGACCATTTTTCTAGTAGTGTTATCTTTATGTTTAAAGCATCATTTTGGAATGTAAGAGATTTATGTAGAGCCTCAGAGCATGTTATGTTAAAGTTTTTTCTCAACTCATCAAAATCTAGCATAGTTTGTATTCAAGAAACAAAGATTGAAGAATTTGACTACTCTTGGATGAAAAAGATTTCAGGTTGTGCTAGTTTTGATTTCACTTTTAAAAAATCAAATGGTATGTCTGGAGGGCTCTTGATTGCTTGGAAAAAGGACTTGTGGGAGGGGATATATTCGGGGAGAGGGAGGAACCACATTTGTTGTACGCTCATACATTGACCTTCAAATCGGAGGCTAAAAGTTTATAACATCTACGTACGGCCCTCCGGAAGGAGGGGATAAAAATGACTTCTTCCAAGAAATAGAACAGATCCTACAACAATCAGATGTACCAACATTAGTGGGTGGAGACTTCAATGTGACACGCGGGGATTCAGAGAGATTAAATTATAGGGGGGACGTCAGCGAATCAGGCATTTTCTCGGAAATTCTAGCGAATTCTGAATTCATGGACATACCAATATCAGGAAGGAGATTTACCTGGTGCAACAATCATTCGAATTCGGCTTTTGTGAAATTGGATAGGATTTTAATTAACCTGGCACTATCGGATTGGACTAACTCTTGGTGCGTTAGGGTGGGAAACCCAAGGTTTTCTGATCACTGTCCGCTGACATTGTCTGGGGATATAAAACTAAGGCAGACTGCTTTCCGTTTTGAGCATCACTGGCTAATGGGAAGAAGTTGTAGAAAGGTGGTAAAAGATTGTTGGGACTTAGGGAATGGGGTAGGACAATCGAGTATGACAAGATGGATCTCGAGCTGTAGACTTTTGTGGAAAAAAATTAGAGAGTGGAGTAAAAGCATCCTATATACAAAGAGAAATCACATTTCAAGCCTCGAGATGGAACTGGATACTCAACTTAAAAAAGGGGAAGTCGGGGGGGGGGGGGGGGGGGGGGCTAGTGATACAAGGATAAAAGAAGTAAGGAAAAGGTTGGACAGGTGCTACGAGGCACAAAATACGTACTGAAAACAGAGAGCAAAAGTAAAATGGTTAAAAGACGGAGACATGAACACTTAATTTTTCCATAAAGTGGCATATGGGAGAAAGCAAAAAAAAATTGGATTTCGTCAATCTGGGTGAATGGAAGAGCTATCTCTGATCATGAGGGTGTCGAAAAAGCGTTTCATGGCTTCTTTCGCCTTTCAATTGGGACTGCGGACGAGCTCATGATTAGACCTAATTGGTCAGATATCTTTGGAGGGAAAAGCTGGGACCTGTCTGATCTTTCTAGGGCCTTCAAAAATGAAGAAATCTTGGCTGGTCTATAAAGTATGGGGAAAAACAAAGCTCTAGGCCCAGATGGCCTCACTCCCGAGTTCTTTTTAGCTTTTTGGGACATCATAGGGGAGGATGTAAAGGTATTTCTTGAAGACATCAGAGGGGGAAGAGAAGACCTGAGCAGATTGAATAAATCGTACATCATTCCTATCCTGAAAGTTGAGGGGGCTAGCAGGATGGGTGACTTCAGGCCTATTAGCTTAATCTCTAGCATAGTTAAGTTATTCTTGAAGCTTATGGCTAATAGGCTAAAACTGCACATGGACTCTTTGATTGGTAACACTCAAAGCGCCTTCCTCGTAGGCAGATCGACTCTCGACAGCTTTATGACAGCCTTAGAACTCGTTCACTATTGTAAGAGAAATAATTTGGACACCGTTATGCTAAAATTAGATCTATCAAATGCTTTTGACTGCGTAAACTGAGATTTTCTTCTAGAGTTGTTAAAGGAAAGAGGGTTTCATACAGAGTGGATTGATGGAATATCAGGTCTTTTACGGTCGGGAGAATCATCGATTATTTTAAATGGGAACCCGGGGAAATGGATCTGACATAAGAAGGGACTGAGGCAGGGGGACCCCCTCTTGCCATACTTGTTCATCCTTGTAGCTGATGTCTTTGCAAGAATGATGAATCGAGCAACCCAAAACAATATAATCAAAGGGGTGAGGATGAATGGGGAGCTTGAAGTTTCTCACTTGGAGTTTGCGGACGACTTTGTGGTGTTTACAAGTGGAGATGAGGACGATCTGCTGAACTTGAAAATTCTTCTCTATGGCTTTGAGTTAATGTCGGGGTTGAGAGCAAACTACTCTAAGACAGAAGCATTACATGTGAGAGGGAATGAGGATAGAAGTATAGAAGCGGCAGCGATTTTAGGTTGCAAAAAAGGCGAATTTCCTCTGAAATACCCGGGCCTTCCCTTGAGAGATGGTCGCATGTTGAGAGAGGACTAGAACTTCATCATTCAAAAGGTTGATAATAGACTTAGCTCTTGGAAATGAAAACTCCTCTCTGTAGGTGGTAGGCTCATTCTTATCAACAACGTTCTAAGCTCCATCCTTGGATATTGCCTATTTATTTTTAAAGCTTCAAAATGGGTAATTAAAGCAATTGATAAAAGACGGAGACACTTCTTCTGGAAGGGGAGGAGTCTAATAAAGTTATTGGCTTGGTTAACTGGGATGATATGATGAGGCCTGTGGAGCATGGGGGTTTGGGGATAAAATTTTTGGAAATGCACAACAAAGCACGACTGGGTCGTTGGTGGTGGGAGCTCGCAAATGACAAAACTTAATCTGGGTCAATATTGTAAGATCTCAGTATCTTCATAGAAAAAAATGGTTCGGAACAGTGAGAACTTCGAGATGGTCGGCCACTTGGAAAGGGATCCTTGAAGCAAAAGAATTGTTCGAGTTAGGGACAGAAAGAAAGATAGGAAATGGAATGACAACCAGTTTTTGGAAAGACTGTGGTGTAAAAATACCAAATTGCTTGTCTAATTTCCAGAATTGTCCAGGGCCTCCAGATATAAAAACACCTCGGTACAGTAGTGTTTTGACACTAACTTGGGGACGTGGGATCTTCGTTGGGCACGCAATGTGGATCAGGAGGAAGTTCTAAAACTGCTAGAGTTTATAGGAATCCCTAATCTAAATGATGACCTTGATTACTATTGCCGGAGATGGGAAGCCAAAGGGAAGTACTCGACGTCTTCAATGTACTTCAAGTACATGGGTTAGATGGGAGGCTGCCAAAAGTATTTGGAATTGCAACATTCCTACTAAGTTCAAGATTCATTGTTGGCTTGTTCTAAGGAGACGACTATCCACGAAAAGGAGGCTAATTAGCCACGGGTCGCAGTTACCAGACGACAAATGTGCCCTTTGTGAAATAGCCGGAGAAGATCTCGACCATCTTATAGATCATTGTATCATCGCGGTTAATGGTTGGAAAAATATTTTGAAAAAAGTTTCGATCAGGTGGGTGGAAATGCCGATGGGAGACATTAGAAAGTTTTGTGAAGCAACCAAACAGATAAGATGTTTAGCTATGATTTGGAACAGAAATATTTGGTTCTAAAGAAATTCAATTATTTTTAGAGACAAGAAATCAAATATGGTTGAATCTAGTATCTTGACCTGGGAAAGGAGCCGGTCTATGCTGGGGTGAGCTACTTCAGTTACTATCTTTCTTCTTTAGTTTTCTTGTATGTCGTTTATCGTGCGGCACTGCTTCGGTTTATGCTCATGTTTATTCATGTTTTCTCCGCCAATCTCTGGATGGCTTAGGCAAATATGATTGTACTCGGACTTTGTTAGTTATTGTAGCATGACCTCTGGTTATGCAATTAGGAGACTATGTGCGTGCTTGTGTTTTCATAATGAAGGGTGTGGCTCAGTTGAGCCTCACAGTTAACTTCAAAAAAAAAAACATATATACATGAGATCTCAATAAATTCACATTTGATAAATAACATTACATATGAAGAACATGTACTTTGGAAGGAAATTTATAAAGAACATATAGAAATATAAATTAAATCATTTCAAAGTTTAGGTATCGCTCTTGTCTCTCCATAAACAATTAATACGATGATTAATTACATAATTCTGATCATGGACATCTCTCTTTTGGCAACTTACAAGACGTACTACTTAATTAACATCAATTCATTATACAACCAATTAAATGTTTATTTGATATTTCTCCCTCTTTCGCAATTATAATTAGTTCCCCATCTGCAAAAAAATATGCAGATATGGAAGAAGAAGAAGAAGAAGAAGAAGTCGTCAAAGAAGAAGAAGAAGAAGCAGCAGCCAAAAGCCGATCAAATAATAACAAGTTGATCCGTTCACGATTCCTCCGCATCATCCTTTTTCTTGGGTTCAGCTTCAGCCTCAGGCACTTCAGCTACCGCCTCCTCTGCCGCCTTGTTTATGGCGGCCTCAGACCCAGCGGACAAGCTCCTCCTCATGGACGCCACCTTGTTGAGCTGCGTGTAGCTCCCCTTCTCCTTGAACAGCTGCGCGAAGTGGTGCTTGCAGTAGAGCACGCCGTCGAGGGCGGCGTACGACGACGTCGTCAGCTTGCACCCGCCGCTGTAGCACCTGAAGCAGTTCTTGTGGTACGATTTTTCCTCCACCGTCAGCTGCACATATATTTGCATCAGCTATATATTAGCATTTAAACTCCCATTGGGATTAATCAATATGCTACTGTGATCACCTTCTCCAGAGGATACGCTATTTTGTGGCAGCTGGCGCATTTGTCTTGCGTTCCGGAGAACATTGCTGAGAACTTGCTCGGAGACTTCACCTGTGAAGATATAGTTAGCTGCTAATAATCAAGGGAAGAACAAATGAGAAAATTTGAAGGGCTCAGAAATCTGTAGTACGTACATCCTTCGCACTCTCGGCGCCGCCAGATTTTGCACCTTAGTAAAATCATCAAAAACAAGTAATCAAATTAATTAGCCCATTTAACAACGATGAATTATATAATCATGCAGAGAGAGACTACCTGGGAACTTCTTGGTGAAGCTGCCTGTCTCCTTGAACAGCTGCTCAAAGTGAGGCTTGCAGTAGAGAGTGCCTTCCATGGAAGAGTAGTTGCAAATCTGCGATAGATTAATAATTAATGGAGTCGTCCTTATTATAATTATATATATGGATATATATATATATTCATTAGATAATTAATGAAGATTAATTACAGAGAGGGTTCCTTTGCAGTGGCTGCACTTGAAGCAGGTTTTGTGATAAGGGACTCCGTCGGCAGTCATGAGATCGATGAAATGGACAGTCTTGTCGCATGCCTTACACTTATCCTGTGTGCCGCTGAAAGACATGGTGGCGGTCGCAGTTGATAAGCAAGAGGAGAGGAGAAGATGTTATTATTTCTTTGCTGAGAATTAGCGCAAGTGTTAAGAACTGAATTCCCTCTCTGCAATTATTTGGGTGAACAAGAAATGGAGGGAGAGAGAGATAGAAAGAGAGAGAGGGCCGAGGGGAGAAGAGAGTGCTGATGAGGCTGAGGATTTAAAGGAGAGGAGAAGTATCTGGGTCCGGATTTGGTGAAGGGGGATGTGGGAGGGGGAGGAAAGATAGGAGTCAGAAAGCACTCTAAGCCACAGGCTGATCATTGGAACAGGTGTTAATCTGTTAAATGTTTGAAATATATGACGTTGACAATGCTAATTAATGTGAGGAAAAATAGAGGCCTAAATTTGTTAATTGACTCCTTGTATTAGGAAAACAAAAACTTATATCTGTCCGTGTAAATCTTGGATATAAAGCTTTAAATAACTCAACATAAATAGGAAAGGAATGAATATGTTTATATTCATTCTTTTCTATTTATTCAGTCTCTTAAAATTTATATTCATTTATTCATAATTTTTTTTACCGACGGCCTAACTATAAAAGTTGCACTCCAACCACTCCTTATATTAGATGGTTGGGGTGGTCAATTTGTTCTACATGCGAATTATATCTAAATTTCCCTTCAAACCGAATCAGATATGAAATAAAAACTTATTTTTTTAATATCGTAAGATATTTATAGGTTTTTCAATGTGAAAGACTTATTTTTAAATGTTAAATTATTAAATAATATGCATAAATTTCTCTTGATGATTTGAAATTTTCAAATAATTGTGAAGATAAAAAATAATATTTTTCCCTTCTGAATATTGGATCTGATTTTTTAAATCTAAAATACTTAGTAATTAAGGACTTTTAACGACTATAAAGCTATTTAGTAAATAGGGAATTATGAATGTATTTTCCATTCCTCTTACTTAGTAATGCAAAAGAATATATTTATCAATTTATACATAGTTAACTAAAATTAAGTAATTAACTCATGAAAGTAAATCAACATTGAGTATTGAGTATTGAGTTATTGAAAGGTGAACCATGACATGATAAATAATTAAAATTGTACAGCCCATTAACCCAAATTTGATTTGGCCCATGCAGGTCCTGATGCTGCAAATATGATAAATAATTAAAAATATATATACTATTAATATGGCCCATGCAGGTTTCGAACCTGCGACCTTCGCGTTATTAGCACGACGCTCTAACCAACTGAGCTAATAGGCCACTTGATGGTACAAGTCAAATTTGTTAGTTATTACAAAACATAAATATTATAAAGGAAATAAAAAATGGCCCATGCAGGTCTCGAACCTGCGACCTTCGCGTTATTAGCACGACGCTCTAACCAACTGAGCTAATAGGCCTCTTTATAGTAAGAATCAAGTTTACTCATTATTACAAAATGTAAATACTATAAAAGAAATAAAAAATGGCCCATGCAGGTCTCGAACCTGCGACCTTCGCGTTATTAGCACGACGCTCTAACCAACTGAGCTAATAGGCCGCTTGATAGTGTGAATCAAGTTTGTCAATTATTACAGAATTTAAATATTATAAAAGATAAAAAATGGCCAATGCAGGTCTCGAATCTGCGACCTTCGCGTTGTTAGCACGACGCTCTAACCAACTGATCTAATAGGCTGCTTGCTAACCTTGGTTAAGTGGAAATATAGGATTATAATAAATCAAACACTAATGCATGCCAATTTTTTTTTTCTGACGTATTTCATGCGTATAAATATGCAAGCAATATAAACAGCTGCAGAAAATGAGAAGATTAGATGATTTGCCTGAGACTTTATTTTTCGTTGTCTTTGTAATCAATTACAAAAGACAATGTTGAATCTATAATGAGTAATATTTCTTTTTTCTTTGGGTAAAATAAATTATAAACAACTATTATGTATATAATTTAGTTTTTTTATTTGCCTGTATCATCCTTTGTAGCGCTAAGCTAATCGAAAAAAAACTATTATGGAGCTAGGCTCCGATGGTAAAATACGAATCTCAAAGCAAAATAAAAGTTGCTTCGAGATTCGTGTTTCACTATAGGAGCCCGGCTCAATAAAATTTTTCTATGGATCCGGGCTCCATAATAGTTTTATTCATACTAATCTTTTATGTATCGTTTGTTTTAATGTTCTATGTATTGTTTTATTATGTATGTAATTAAGTTGATATGTGTTTATATATATATTTATAAATCGATAATAACTAAAATGGTCTATAAGAGTCTATAGATGGAGTATGAAAAATATTTTTTTTATATAAATATAAAAAATCATAATAGGTGAGCATATTAATATATGAATTTTAAATCTCTAGAAAACATACTAGATGTTGCGCAATTAATTTTGCCACCAACTATTCCACCAACGTACTAGATGTTTGTTTAGCTTCTACTCAAACTAAAAATATTAATTTAATTTTTGAATTTATAAATTTTTTTTGTCATATAAAATTCAAATAAAAAATAGTTCCTTGCCTAAGATTTATACACTAGGCCAATTTAAAAGGAAATATAATGCGATGCAAATCGAAATCAAGATAGTTAAATTCAACCACTCTTATTCTATGTAATTTTTTTCTTTCAAATTTAGTTATGTGTAATTATGCATAATAATTCATATTTAATTTTTATACGAGATCATGAATAAATGTAATTTAGATGAAATAAAATGAGTAATGATTTGATTGCATGATGAAATGAAGTAGCCTTATGGGCTTTATAGGACAATTTGATAACCCCTAAACTAGGACATGTGATCATAAAATAAAGTGTCAAACAACCATGCATTAATTAAAGGAAAGCTGCCCACTAACTAAGACATAAATGCCTACTAATGAAATAAAGTAAAAGATAACTACGAGGCTGGATCAAATTAACTTTGCCGATCTAGATTTTGCGGGGATCACACATCAATCCTCATTAAATCAACTTATTTAAGAGGGTCATTAATTGACCCTCATGTTTCGTGGGTTACGAAAATGTCTCATTTGATATTTTAAAAGTGGCCCTCATAAAAAAAACACATATTCTTAGGACGACGCCGTGACCCTCACAAAATCTTGTTATTAAAAAAAAAAGTTTATGATGGTCGAATATGACTCTCACAAAATCCTATATTTTAGGATGACTAGAAAATAGCTCAAACATATTCTCAATATTAATAACATGAGGTTGATATAAGATCCTTACAAAATCCTACATTTTATGATGATAAGAAAAAACGACCATCACATATGTTCCTAGTAACCCAATATAATTAATAACCTCGTCCTCCTCTATTTTTTGACCCGATCTCGACCTTGTTGCTTTCCCTAACCCACAGCCGCAAGCTTGATTGCTAGCTACACCATTGCCCAATCCCGACAACCCCTCTTATCTATCTCCTTCACCATCGCTTGATCACTGCACCATTGCACTACCTCATCTCAACCTCCTCTCCCCCTTATCTCCTTCACCATCGCCCCGGTGATTAGAAAAAGTTTTATGATGATAAGAAAAAGTTTGTGAGGGTCGATATGTCATCCTTAAGAAATCCTATATTTTATGACGACATGAAAAATGACCCTCATATATTCATAAAAAACTACGTATAAGTATATCCACTTCTTAAAAATGACCTTTGTTGCTTTCACCTATTCCTAAAAGTATGCTTTCCCTAACGGGAGCATATGCATAGGCATAGGCCTGTGCTGGCCTAGCAGGGCTTGGTGTAGGCGACGTTGCATTAGGCCTAGCCTAGTGTTGGCATGCGCGGGCTTGGCACATGCGGAATATTTTTTTTCATATAGACATGACCCTTTATATGTAGATTTTTTTTGTAGAAAGTAAATTTAAAAATGAAGTATTGGTTAGATTTATCTAATCTATTTTATTTAATAATATGTTTAGATCATAAAATAAAATTTGATAATTTAAATATGTTGTTAGATAATATTATAAAAATATGAAATTAAATACAAATATTGAACAAAGAAATATGAAATTTCAAATTTATTGTGTTATATATATATTATGAATCAAAATTTAGTGGTACACATAAACCAACATCTTAGCTAGATTAGCCTCCGGAGATGTAAGTAGTCTTAATTCTCAATTATCTCGTGGTGTAAAATGAATTACGTAGATCCGATTCTTAAGATGTCTTTTAAGGTGCATTTCATATTAATAATTTTTTAAATTATAAAAAAAACTGTGCAAACTTGATTCTTTCAAGTTCTAATTGAACTACATAAGATAAATATACAATCATTTTTTGGTGGGATCTATTAGAAAAATTACAAAACTTTTATCTTATAATTTTATGATTATTTTGCATTCGAAATAAATAAAAATTTGATGCATAATGATTCAATTTTATAATTTTACATTACACTTGACATTATCTATGAACTCTACTTAAATTGATGAGATATTTTAAATTATATCCATTTATCCCTCCATATCTAGTTAGTAACACCTTTGTGTTTTTCAAACATATTCTAAAGATGATTTGCGGAGGATAATATGAGTATACGAGTATTTACTTTTCAATTTATGAAAAAAATAAATAGAGATTCGGAATTTAAAAATAAAAGTTTTTCTTTCACCGATAAAATATTACTAAAATTATATCAAAATGTAACCATCACATCAATAATTATTCACCTTATTCTACACATGACATGATAGTCACAAACCAACGTATACATAGCCAAAACCTTATTATGTTTTCGGCAGATTGAGTAAATTATCCAACAATAATTAAGTTATTTGAATATGAATCTAATTAATTACATTTTATTTGAGAAATAATGTTTTAAAAGAAGCAAGAGGTATTATATATATCAGGATAAAAACAGTAGTTTGGTATAATACTTGAGAAGTAGTTAGTTTGATGAGTTAACCAAAATAAAATGAAGTAAGTATACATAATCTCTAATATACAACATTAATTATTATACACAGCATGAGGCAAATGTGATTAACCTACGCAAACCAATCAAGTGTGGACGTGTGCAGTCAAGACAAAGAGAGAATCCCAAGCCATGCATGAAAAGTATATCTCATCACTAAACGATAAATTCTTCTCCCCAATAATTAATCGCCTGAAGCTGGCACCTTAAAAACAAATGCAATTGTTCTCTTCTGGCATCACCATCATCATCACACAGTGATGCATTCCGTTCTAATTAATTAATTACCTAACTTGGGAAACTTAATAGTTTCCCAAGTTAATTACCTAACTTGGCATGCGCATGCATTCCGTTCTAATTAATTAATTACCTAACTTGGGAAACTTAATTATGCTGTCACTAATTATATATTATTAATTAATTAGTTTCGTTCATGAAGGACCAATAAAGAGAATTCCACGTAGTGCAGGCAAATATTCCCCCCTTTTTATATTAATGCACTTGTTTTCCTGGTAGTTAAAGCAGAGCAATCTTTACAGCTTAATTAATTAAGGAGCGCATGCTTAATTACTTATGACTATATACCTGAGAAAAAATAGTTTAAGTCGGCTAAATGAGAATATATGACACCTAATTCTAATGATGCATAAGTTCTAACCACAGTTAATTAGTCTCCGGCCATGGAATTTATCCATTTTGTTATCTTAATTCCAAAGAGTTTGATGATAATATATTTATGGGTTAATTAATTGCAAAATATATCGTGTACTTTTTCACATTTTAACCGGTTTAGTCCGAGCTACAAGAAAACTTGATGAATATATTGTCAAATTAATAAATACATGTCACTTTTTTGTTTTAACCTAATCTACCGTAAACTTTCGAATTGATAGCATTTATCAGCGGCTTATTAAATTAGTTGTTATATGCCAACATGGCGGCTCAATCAGTATCTTAAATATAAATATTTTTGAATATGATTCCACGTTAGCATCTACCTTTCTTTACCAAGTTAAGAAAAAAATGCTGACGTGGGGACGCCGAATATAAGGATTTTAGGGATTGTATTTTTTTTTTAAAAAAAAATCTATTAGGATAAAAGGAATACAGCAGGTTGCTGGATGTGGCATATTATATTGAAAAAAAAATATATTTAAAATGTTGATTGCATTGTTACGTCAACATTAAAATGCCTAATTTAACAAGCAATTGACGATGGGATATAGTTACTATCAATTCGAAATTTTAGAGTAGATTAGGTGTAAATAAAAAGGTAAAATAGATTTTTAAATTTGACCATAATTTGAGATATATTTGTCGATTTTTCCTTGAAAATATCATAATTAAAGTTTATAATTTGGACTCCTCTTATTCAATTTCACAATTGAGGTTTGACTTTGGTAGGCCGGGCAATTCGTGCCGAGACGGCCCGACCCAAAAAAACTTGTGCTCGGTTTGATAAATATTCAGGTCTGGAATCAACGACATAGCACAAACAATAACGTGCCAGCATGACCCAACCCGTTTAGCCAGATGCACACGAAAAAAGGGGCTAAATTAGCTTACCGTGCCTTACCTAGACTGATAAAATTGGGTTCGTGCTTAATAAATCTCGTTAATACCCGACCCTAATAAAATATTATTTATCGAGCTATCGTGCCGAGACGGCCCGACCCAAAAAAACTTGTTCTCGGTTTGATAAATATTCAGGTCTGGAATCAACGACACAACACAAACAATAACGTGCCAGCATGACCCAACCCGTTTAGCCAGATGCACACGAAAAAAAGGGGCTAAATTAGCTTACCGTGCCTTACCTAGACTGATAAAATTGGGTTCGTGCTTAATAAATCTCGTTAATACCCGACCCTAATAAAATATTGTTTATCGAGCTATCGTGCCGACCCGGCCCGATAGCACCCAACTCGACACGTTAAGGGTTCTGGCCTTATCGGGCTGGTCCGATAACGGCCTGGGCACGATAAGAATCAGTCCGAACTCGATTTTATCGGGCCGAGCCGAATATTACTCGGTCTAGACTTAGGAAAGAAAATTAAATCTCAGAATTACAACAAAAGCACAATGACAAAAATTATCTTTATGAAAAGACCGAGTAGAATGGGGAAGAAAGGTCAGCCTCAAAACGTTATTATTCTTCTGAAATATCTTCACTAATTATATGAACATATTTAAGATTATATATATTTTAATGTGGAAAGGAATGTATACATAAAACTATGACCAGTGAGGATGTCATAGTTGGCATATATTCTCTCTCTTTGTGTATATATATTCAAACATTCGAGGCAATATATATAATTAATGTGAGTTGTTATGAAATCTTAATACTACATATACATTGGAGTTCTTTTAACCACCATATGATCCCTTCATATTTTGTCTAATTCCTTGACTTTAGTATCATCTTATATGCATCAATATGTCAACAAATTAATTACCATCACTCTATTCTATTAATTTATATGTGCATTTCGATTTCATGGATCTTCCATGCATCCCTCGTGATTAATTGTTTGTGTTAAAGTTGAATGTGTGTCAAATAAAGTTGTGTGAAAAATGTGTACAAAGCTCAGACAGTATGTGCTCCAAAATGTCAGCTTTCCAGATTAATTAACTCTAGGTTTTAACCTAATCCATTAAGTCTATGGATGAGTTACTTGTTTTTTTGTTATATTATATAAAATGATGAATGAAAGAGGATAATTTCACCTATTTCATGGAATGTGTGTATCCTAAGTGGAGCCGTCGCGCATCTCTCTACCTCGTTAAAAAATAGGGCAGCATACATGATAGAGGCAAACTACTATGGAGCCCCACGTACGAATGCACCTAGCATTTTTAAGAATGAACCTAGCGTCATTGAGACTGGACCTAAAGTGAAAGCGCTAGGTTCACTCGTTTACAACACATGTTTGCTTTTACTTTAGGTTCAGTCTTAATTATACTAGCTAGGTTCAATTTTGATAAGGCTAGATTCACTTCACTGAGGGGTTGCATAGAAATTTCTATGGAGTCTGACATCATAGAAGTTGCACTCGACATGATATTAGAAATCATAATTGAATCATATTTTAATAGAAAAATATAAACTCAAGTTTAGGAATTCGACTTTATTCCGGGTAAGAATTTTGATGAATTCATCTAGTTTTTACCTTTTTTTTTTCTAGAAAGACTACATTTCACCTACATTTGTGGTCGAAATATATATAATTTTTATCAATTAGAAATTTAGAGACCTATTTACATCAGAAAAAAAAAGAAAAGTCTGAAGTTGTTTAGGCTAATTTGAATAGGAAAAAAACCCAAAAAAATATCCTCATATAAAAGTGACAATAAAATTAAAATTAAAACCATGGTACTAATTAATATGATTGCATACTTCTTGATGTGGATGGTTGCCTTTCTCTATTAATTCTAAACTAAATTCCATTTCAAATAACTCATTTACCATTTCAGACACCATCCTTCACACCACATCAGTTTGAAGTTTATTTCTTCCTAATTCTTGTTAATTAGAAGGACCACTGGAGTAAAAAATATATATAATTCAGACAAATGAACATGAAGTTCTCCAGCTTCTTTTATGTTTTCTATTAGGAAGAAATTAATTATTATTAGGTCAACATAATATAATTTGAATTAGGTATACTAGAAAAAGCCGTCCAATGTGCTTTGATGGTCATTTTATAATATATGTTTTGTGTAAGTCATGCATAGAGTAATTTGGAAGCATAATTATTGCCAGTTCATATGAACCAACACCAAGAACCAAACTTAATTTTGGGGATGATAAAGCACATTAATCAGTTGACTTAGTATTGATCATAAAGCAAAAGAATATAAAATGAAAAGCTCTTATATGAAATTCTTGACTGATCTTTGTGCCTTTAAATTTGAAACCAAGTACTGCTACCTCTTCAATCACAAGGGCAAGAAAAGCCATCATTTGAGTTTCTTTGCACCCCCTCTTCTCTCCAGAATTAAACCAAGTCAGCATTAATTGGCTTCCTTGAAATGGGTTGCAAGATGTGTGAGAAGCCAAAGCAGAGTTACAGAAAGGGGTTGTGGTCTCCAGATGAGGACCAGAGGTTGAGGGACTACATCCTTAAGCATGGCCATGGAATATGGAGTGTTGTTCCTATCAGAGCTGGTATGTCATTGCCTACTTCCTGTTCTTGAAAACATCTTCTTCCAATCACATTATGCAAAGATTATTGCAGAATACTTATTTCTTCAATTATACAAAACAAGAATAATTTAGTTCACTTTTTGCTTTCCTGTAGGATTGCAAAGAAATGGAAAGAGCTGCAGATTGAGGTGGATCAATTACCTCAGACCAGGACTAAAGCGCAGTGCTTTCACTCCTGAAGAGGAGGCAATTGTTATGAAACTTCAGGCTATTTTGGGCAACAAGTAAGCATCCATATAGTGACTTTATGCCAATTTTTATTAACATCATCTTTTTTGGAATCAAGATATTATGCTTTTCCTTGTATGTTAAGATTTCTCTTCATTCGGTTATGAGTTTATTCGGGCTTGATATCGTTTTGACTTATATATGTGTTAGGATATTCAGTACTGATGCTATAGATTTGGGTGAGGTTTAGAGGTGTGCCTAAACACAATGCATAATATAATCTGAAATTGGTGCCTCAGGTGGTCGCAAATAGCAATGCATCTGCTGGGAAGAACCGACAATGAAGTAAAGAATCACTGGAACACCTATCTCAAGAAGAAAGTTCTAAAGGTTGATGGATCATCATCTCATTCTTCCATGACTAAAGCTTTAGACAACAACAGACAGCCAAAACCTGAACACTTTCTAGATAACAGAAACAGCCAAGTCTCACTTTCAGAAGACTCACTGGGATCATGCTCACCGAGTTCGCGCCAACCGAAAATTCAATCGCCCTTTCCCAAAGTTCTATTCGCGGATTGGCTACCGATGTTCGGCGACAATGGCCTGAATTGCCAGCAGGAATCCACCTCCAATTCTGAAGTAATTAACAGTCCTGAACTTTTGCAATCTGACATGAATTATAGTGATGGTCCACCTGGTGTTGTTCATGGACTGGAAGAGTCAAGAATGTTAGAGGCAGTAGAGCAAATTCCAGATGTCAGTTTCCATGAAATTCTTTCATCCTTCACTGAAGCATACACTGGTTTTGAGCTGAACAAGGACATGTTCAGTAATCTGTAGGCTGAAAAATATTTAGCATTTGTTTTGGTTTCATTTGTAATTCAAATCAGTCTAATAACATGGCCAGTAGAAATCTGAAAGTTACTCAGTTAATCCTTCTTAACATTATGGATTCTCTTTTTGACTAATTTGGATCAGGTCAAATGATCATGGATTAATTCCACTGGATGTTGAAATATTAAATAAAATTTTACTTATGCCCAACTTTGTCAACCACGCACATAAACATCAAATTGAATCTACATCAGTACCACAGAGTAAAGGAGTTCGTACTACTGTTTTTTTGGGCACCACACTGTTAGGGACCCTCGGGTTGGTCAAGTCCTGTTATGTGTCATGACGGTCCCTAACGTGCATTGTAAATATTTGTAATTATTGCATCTTTCGCATTCATGTAAAAACGTCCGCACCACCCATCGCCCTTGCCCGCGACTAGGTAACGACCCTCGTTTGCTAACCGCGGCATGGGTCGGTGGGGTGTGCGGATCATGTAATTATGCATTGTAAATTCGCTCGCGCACCCTCCACCGTTCTCGCGCACGACTAGGTAACGCCCCTCGTTTCCTAGCCGTTACATGGCCGGTGGGGGTGTTGGGCCATAGAATATTTTGTCATGCTCCTCGTGCTTTGCGGAACCTTGGGGGTGGCACTTGGGGGTTAGGGGCCACAAGTATAGTACCCAGGTATAGCCTGGGCACACTCTAGTTCATTCGTACAAGCATTCGCACTAGCATTTGCAAGCATTTTCCTTGCAAACGGCCATTTGGCCCAAACGTTTTTGCGTCCAAGCACTCCGAGGTTCGAACACGGGCGATCCGTTAGCCCGCGACTTTCGAAGATTGGCAAGGCGATCCTTGCCCAAGCCTTATCCCTTGCGGGAGCAAGGGAGCCGCACGGACATTTTTCGCCCAAGCAAGTTAGTCTGTGACAGTTGGTATCAGAGCGAGGCAAGCTCGCAAAGCTTTGGCGCAATCAACCGACGCAAGTCGTCAACAAGCTCGTGCCTTCGTCGTTGGAGACAAACGACGTTGGGGCACTCGATAATCTCGCAGGAGAGATTTTCTTGAACAATCATGGCTCGCAAAGGAGTTGGCGAAACGAGCGGGGTCGCCCAAGCGGTGACGACCGTTCCAGAAGAACCGTTGGGGGAGGACCCAACACAAACTCAAGCTCAACAAGCTAGGACGGGAACTCGCACCGTCCAACGGCTTGGAGACTTGGAAACAATGGTGGCCGCTCATGACGTAGCCATAAACGTCCTTGAGAATGGCATGGGGCCACAGGTCGGCAAGCTAGTCGACACACAAGAAGTTATGGAGGCAAGACTAGACGGACTCCAGGACGACACCCAAGAAGCGATCAAGCAACTACAAGGGGAGATTGAAGAGCTAAGGGCTACAATCTCATTTCTCGTCCGACAAATCCACTCAGGTGGTGGCAACTCTCGACAACACGAAATGCCGCAACACCACATTAAAGCACCTGAACCAAAGCCCTACAACGGGGCTCGAGATGCCAAAGCGGTGGAGAACTTCCTCTTTGACTTGGAGCAGTACTTCAATGTCACTAGGACAACTGATGATGATATGAAAGTGTCCGTTGCAACCATGTATCTATCTGAGGATGCAAAACTCTGGTGGCGGACCAAATATGACGAAATTCAGAAGGGTCATGCAAAGATCGACACTTGGGATGATCTCAAGCGAGAACTCAAAGCTCAATTCTTCCCCGAGAATGTGGAATTCATCGCTCGACGGAAGTTACGACAACTCCATCACCACAATTCAATTTGGGAGTATGTGAAGGAATTCTCAACCATTATGTTGGACATTCCGGACATGGCCGAGACCGATCAACTATTCACCTTCCTTGAAGGGCTAAGGCCATGGGCGCGACAAGAACTCGCAAGGAGGAATGTCAAGTCCTTGTCGGAAGCGAAGATCGCTGCAGAACGACTCTCTGACTATGGTTCTGAAGAAAATCCGACAAAGGCGGCACCCTACAGGCCAAGATTCCAGAAGCCCGACTTCTACAAGGGCAAAGGCGCCGCAGGCGATACGAGATGGAGGGATCAATCACAAAGGGAACACCCTCAAAAGGGACCCCCTCAAAGGGATTATCCTCCGAGGGGGAACCAACAGAGACCTGGGCCGATTTGCTTCTTGTGCAGAGGACCTCACGTGGTCCGAGAATGCCCTCAACGACAAGCATTGAACACTATCATAGCGGAGTCGGTGGCGGAGAACATAGCCAACATCACCTCCAAGAAAGAGAAGGGCAAGTCTCCTACCATCGCTGATGCGGAAGCCTATTCCAGCGAAGGTGAAGATACTGGGGGGCCTAACATGGGAGCACTGCGTCTCCTCAATGCTCTCAAGACTCAAGTGGGGGAGCAAGGCCCAAAGAAGGGAGCCACCAAAGCGGCACACGAGCTGATGTTCATTGACATCGAGCTCAACGGCAAGAATACCCGAGCGATGGTCGACTCGGGAGCAACTCATAACTTCATTGCCAAAGGAGAAGCAAAGCGACTAGGGCTCAAGCTAGAAAGGAGCTCGAGTCATGTCAAGGCGGTGAACTCCGAGGCACAAGAAATCAACGGCATCGCTCGGGAAGTCCCGTTGAAGATTGGAAGATGGAAGGGTCAAACCAACCTGATGGCAATACCTCTCGACGACTACCAAGTTATTTTGGGAATGGAGTTCCTCAAGTCAGCGAAGGTGGTACCCATGCCCTTCCTTGACACTTTATGCTTGATGGGGGAGAACAATCCCAGCATTGTTCCCACGGTGCGTCCGACACCAGGGAGCGGAAATAAACTCCTCTCTGCCCTACAAGTGAAGAAAGGAGTTCGACGAGGCGAACTCACAATGGTGGCTGCAATGAAGCTGGAAGCATCACTCGGTGGAGCGGAACGAGAACCCACAGCAGTCTCTAGAGTACTCGATGAGTTTGAAGACGTGATGCCACCCGAACTACCAAAGGCCCTACCGCCAAAGAGGGGGGTGGATCATCGAATCGAGCTGGAGCCGGGGACTAAGCCCCCATACCGACCGCCTTACCGTATGACGCCACCAGAGTTGGCAGAGTTACGGAAACAACTAAAGGAACTGCTCGACGGAGGATTGATCCGTAGCTCCAAAGCTCCATTCGGAGCCCCTGTGCTGTTCCAGAAGAAGAAGGACGGGAGTCTCCGCCTCTGTGTGGACTACCGAGCCTTGAACAAAGTGACCGTGAAGAATAAGTACCCCATTCCGCTCATTATGGACTTGTTTGACCAACTTGGCCAAGCAAGGTACTTTTCCAAGCTGGACCTGAGATCGGGCTATTGGCAAGTGCGGATTGCCGAAGGGGACGAAGGAAAGACCACTTGCGTAACACGCTATGGAGCTTATGAATTCTTGGTGATGCCGTTCGGCCTCACGAATGCTCCCGCTACATTCAGCACCATGATGAATCAGCTGTTCCATGAGCACTTAGACAAATTCGTTGTGGTGTACTTAGATGATATCGTGGTCTACAGCCAAACCTTGGAGGAGCACTTGCAACATTTGAAGATCATCTTCAAAATCCTTCGAGAGAACACTTTGTTCGTGAAACGGGAGAAGTGCTACTTCGCCCAAGAAGAGATCGACTTTCTGGGACACCGGGTTGGGGGCGGAAAGATTCAAATGGACAATGTAAAGATCCACGCCGTAGTGGAATGGCAGCCACCAACAAAGGTCACAGAACTCAGGTCATTCCTTGGTTTTGTGAACTACTATCGAAGGTTCATCGCTGGATACTCCAGGCGAGCAGCTCCACTGACGGACTTGCTCAAGAAGGAAAAGGTATGACATTGGTCCCAACCATGCATTGAAGCGTTCGAAGATCTAAAGCGAGCGATGGTCGAGGAACCAGTTCTCAAGCTTCCTGACTATGGGCAGCCATTTGAAGTCCACACCGATGCCTCAGACTATGCCATTGGAGGTGTTCTTATGCAGGAGGGACACCCCGTCGCTTTTGAGAGTCGTAAGTTGAACGACACGGAGCGACGATATCCTGCACATGAGAAAGAAATGACTACGATAGTGCACTGTCTCCGTGTTTGGAGGCACTACTTGCTTGCATCACACTTTGTTGTGAAGACGGACAATATAGCGTTGAGTTATTTCCAAACTCAAAAGAAACTCTCGCCGAAGCAAGCTCGATGGCAAGATTTCCTAGCGGAGTTCGACATGACGTTGGAGTACAAGCCGGGACGCTCCAACGTGGTGGCAGACGCACTGAGCCGCAAGATAAAACGGGTTGCAGCCGTGCGGGGAGAAGCGGGGAGCAATGTGAGCCAAGTGCAATCCAACTTCCGTGGGAAGATAAGCATGGGCTTGCTCAAAGACACCCAAGCGGAGGCACTGTTCAAGCTGATTAAAGATGGGAAGACAAGGAAGTTTTGGGCCCGAGACGGACTCATCTTCACTAAAGGAAATCGGTTGTACGTGCCTAGGGCAGACGGCCTACGCAGAGATTTGTTAAAGGAGTGTCATGATACTCTCTGGGCAGGGCACTCTGGCGTACACAGAACAGTAGCCCTACTGGAGAGGGCATTCTATTGGCCAAAGATGACGGACGACGTCGAGGAGTATGTGAAGACATGCTTGATCTGCCAGCAAGACAAGATCGAGCGACAGAAGCCTGCGGGTCTCCTCGAACCCCTGCCTGTCCCTGAGCGACCATGGGAAAGCATCTCCCTGGACTTCATAGCGAGTCTACCCAAAGTGGGGGAGTTCGGTTCCATCCTGGTGGTCGTGGATCGCTTCTCTAAATATGCCACATTCATGGCATCCCCCTCGCACTGCACAGCGAGCGAAGCTGCAAAGCTCGTAATGCAGAATGTCGTCAAACTTTGGGGCGTGCCAAGGAACGTCATCAGCGATCGAGATCCACGATTCCTTGGTAGATTCTGGACGGAGGTGTTCAAATTATTGGGGTCCCAACTCTACTTCTCCACAAGCTTACACCCTCAAACGGATGGGCAGACGGAGCGCATGAACGCACTCCTTGAACAATACCTCCGACATTTTGTAGCGGCGAACCAAAGGGACTGGACAAAGTTGCTAGACGTAGCCCAGTTCTCCTACAATCTGCAAAGGAGCTCTGCAACCAACAAGAGTCCCTTCGAGATTTTGTTGGGACGACAACCAGACACACCCCACTCACTGGTGCTTGGCTACACTGGGAGCAGTCCGGCTGCTTATCAAATGGCCAAGGAGTGGCAACAAAATCAAGAGATCACTCGAGCCTACCTCGAATCGGCAGCACGCAAAATGAAGAAGTGGGCCGACGAAGGAAGGAGACATCGAGAATTCAAGGTCGGAGACCAAGTACTGATAAGACTCCACCCGGCATCCCTCGCAATCTTTCGGTGCAAGATACACAAGGGCCTCGTACGGAAATACGATGGGCCCTATCCCATCATCAAACGGGTAGGGCCGGTAGCTTATCGACTCCAACTGCCAGCATGGTGCAAGATACACCCCGTCTTCCATGTGAGCAACCTGAAGCCCTACCACGCCGATGTGCATGATGACGAGCGCAACATTCCAACACGTCCACCCGCCACAACCAAGGCGGTGCAACGTGAAGCAGAAGAAATCCTGGCGGACCGCAAAGTGAAACTCCCTAACGGCAACAAAGAGCGGGAGTACCTTGTCAAGTGGAAGGGACTCCCTACCTCAGAAGCTAGCTGGGAGAAGGAGAGCACCTTGCGACATGAAGAAGGCGTCATCACAACATTCAAGAATATGTCGACGAGGGCGTCGACTTCGTAAGTGGGGGAGAATGTTTGGGACCCTCGGGTTGGTCAAGTCCTGTTATGTGTCATGACGGTCCCTAACGTACATTGTAAATATTTGTAAGTATTGCATCTTTCGCATTCATGTAAAAACGTCCGCACCACCCATCGCCCTTGCCCACGACTAGGTAACGACCCTCGTTTGCTAGCCGCGGCATGGGTCGGTGGGGTGTGCGGATCATGTAATTATGCATTGTAAATTCGCTCGCGCACCCTCCACCGTTCTCGCGCACGACTAGGTAACGCCCCTCGTTTCCTAGCCGTTACATGGCCGGTGGGGGTGTTGGGCCATAGAATATTTTGTCATGCTCCTCGTGCTTTGCGGAACCTTGGGGGTGGCACTTGGGGGTTAGGGGCCACAAGTATAGTACCCAGGTATAGCCTGGGCACACTCTAGTTCATTCGTACAAGCATTCGCACTAGCATTCGCACAAGCATTTGCAAGCATTTTCCTTGCAAACGGCCATTTGGCCCAAACGTTTTTGCGTCCAAGCACTCCGAGGTTCGAACACGGGCGATCCGTTAGCCCGCGACTTTCGAAGATTGGCAAGGCGATCCTTGCCCAAGGCTTATCCCTTGCGGGAGCAAGGGAGCCGCACGGATATTTTTCGCCCAAGCAAGTTAGTCCGTGACAGTTGGTATCAGAGCGAGGCAAGCTCGCAAAGCTTTGGCGCAATCAACCGACGCAAGTCGTCAACAAGCTCGTGCCTTCGTCGTTGGAGACAAACGACGTTGGGGCACTCGATAATCTCGCAGGAGAGATTTTCTTGAACAAGCATGGCTCGCAAAGGAGTTGGCGAAACGAGCGGGGTCGCCAAGTCTCACTGGGATCATGCTCACCGAGTTCGCGCCAACCGAAAATTCAATCGCCCTTTCCCAAAGTTCTATTCGCGGATTGGTTACCGATGTTCGGCGACAATGGCCTGAATTGCCAGCAGGAATCCACCTCCAATTCTGAAGTAATTAACAGTCCTGAACTTTTGCAATCTAACATGAATTATAGTGATGGTCCACCTGGTGTTGTTCATGGACTGGAAGAGTCAAGAATGTTAGAGGCAGTAGAGCAAATTCCAGATGTCAGTTTCCATGAAATTCTTTCATCCTTCACTGAAGCATACACTGGTTTTGAGCTGAACAAGGACATGTTCAGTAATCTGTAGGCTGAAAAATATTTAGCATTTGTTTTGGTTTCATTTGTAATTCAAATCAGTCTAATAACATGGCCAGTAGAAATCTGAAAGTTACTCAGTTAATCCTTCTTAACATTATGGATTCTCTTTTTGACTAATTTGGATCAGGTCAAATGATCATGGATTAATTCCACTGGATGTTGAAATATTAAATAAAATTTTACTTATGCCCAACTTTGTCAACCACGCACATAAACATCAAATTGAATCTACATCAGTACCACAGAGTAAAGGAGTTCGTACTACTATTTTTTTGGGCACCACACACTACTGAAGAAGTTGTCATCAAGGACTGGTTCCTGCTTCTGCTGTAACACTTCTACGACAGTGACTAGCCATTATTAATGTTTGTCGTAGATAATCGACGACGGCAAACTCAGTTGTCGTAGAAAATACTATCTACAACGGCTTTGGTGACGACTACGGACGTGCTAATATGTAGTTTAAAAGAGTAGTCGCGTAGACACTTGTAGTAGGTGATACTCGATTCGATAGTGTTGGCGACAATATTGCGACGACTAAGCCACCGTAGAAGAGTTCCATAAATGCTATCGCAAGTGGGTATTTTTATATAGAAATTTTTTAAAAAACAAAAGCTTGTTTATGATTTTAAAAATTATATCAAAGATCCAAAATTGCAAAAAAGAACACATGTGCACTAGCATTATAATACTAACATATAATTTATAGTATAATTCATTTATATGTACTCTAAAATAATACATATTATCAAATATTTATAAAGTATAGCAAAAAGTTTTTTTGTTTGCTTTTGTTTTTTGTTTTTTTTAAGCAAAAAGTTACTATAGTAAAGTTCTTAACTAACTTTGGGGATATCACGGTGGCAACGACTAATCTTGATTTGTCGATTGAGACTGTGTGAGAAATTGAGATGAAGTCAACAATAAAGATAGGTTTGATGGCAATTGGGGAGGGAGCACCACTTGGCTAGGGATGACAATTGAAACTCGTAAAATTCGATTTCAGATAGTGAATTCGCAATTCAATTTCGGTTTTGGTTAATGGATTTGAAAAACCAATTAAATTTGGTTCGATATTGGTTACTGGTTCGTGAATAATCGGTAACCGAAACCGATTATAAGTTTATTAATTATTATAGGGAAAATCATACTTTTGATCCCCATAATTTGCTTGAATTTTGGTTTTAGTCCTCACACCATATTTTCGTTTAGGATTTGGTCATTGCCATCACATGAGGCCTAAACGGAACTGACGTGGTGTCTGCAGGGACCAACTCCTAAAAGAAAATATAATATGAGGACTAAAATCAAAATTTTATAAACTATGATGACTAAAACTAAAATTCGAGTAAACTATGAGAACCAAAAGTATGATTTTCCTTAAAAATATAAAAAAAAATCACATGATATTTTTTAATTTATTTATAAATAATTATAAGATTTAATATTTTATTTAAAATATTACTTTATAATTGAACATTAATCCATAGTCACTTTTGTTTTCCTCCAAAATTTCCATCAAGTAGAGGTGCACAATAGGGGTTTATAAATGGGAAAATACCAAAATATAGCCTATATTTTGACCATTATCTCAATTGTGGCATGTACTTTCATTTGTCTCATTTGTATACATATACTAAGACATTTGTTTCAATTGTGGTCTGCCGTCTAATTTCCGTCAAGCGCCCCGTTAAGTTAACAATGTAGCATGCTGACGTGTATAAAAAATTAATTTTTTAATATTAAAATTTTATAACTTAAAAAGTGGGTCTCTCTCTCTCTCTCTTCGGCCTCTCTTCGGTCTCCATTTCCCTAAACTCGATCGACCGGCCTCTCCCTTCTCCCCCAAGCCATCACCAACAGATGTCTCTTCTCGTCGCCGCCTCACCCAAAGACTGCTCCAAACAAGGCCTCCGCTTCCCCAAGCTCAACAAGAAACTCCTCCACACCCTCTCCTCCTTCCTCATCTCTCTCCTCTCCCTCATCTTCCTCCTATGGTTCACCCTCCACCATTCCAAGCCCGAGTTCTACCTCAAAGACATGACCGTCTACCAGCTCGCCCTTGCCGCCGCCCCCGCGTCGCGCCTCCTCAGCTCCACTATCCATACCACTATCGTCGCAACCCCAACTCCCGTGTCGGCATCTACTATGATCGGTTGCGCACCTACGCTGCCTACAAGGGCCAGTAGATCACCGACAACGCCGTGCTGCCGCCCTTCTACCACGGCCACCAGGACGTCAACATCCTCTCTACCGCCCTCTCCGGGACCGCCATGCCTGTGACGTCGTCGTTCGGGTACGAGGTTGGCCGCGACTAGACAGCCAGGAAGATGTACCTCAATCTTCGACTCGATGGGAAGCTTCGGTGGAAGGTTGGCAGCTAGGTGTCGGGGAACTACCGAGTCGACGTCGACTGCGTCGCAGTCATAGTGTTGAGACCCGGCGCTAACTCGAGGCCGAAAATGCCGCCCTAGCGATCAACTGCGTCAACATACTTCACGGGGTCTCGCCGACCAATCGCTGCCGCGACACACTCATCACATCGCTCTGCCGACTACAACCGTTGAGCATCATGGTCATCGAGGAGAAGGCCGACCTCATCGCGAGGCGAGCAGCGCCGACGGGATATTCATGGCGTGGAAGGAGCAGCCGGTGGTGTGGGCGAGTGTGTGGCTGCCCGCCAGCGGGATATTCATGGCGTGGAAGGAGCAGCCAGTGGTGTGGGTGAGTGTGTGGCTGCCCGTCGATAGAATAATCATGGAGTGGAAGGAGCAGCTAGTGGTGTAGGCGAGCGCGTGGAAGCCAAAGCACCGACGTCGGAGTTCATCTCAGCTGGCATCACAACCTCCGCTCGAGAGAGAGAGAGAGAGAGATATCCACTTTTTAAGTTATAAAATTTTAATATTAAAAAAAAATAATTTTTTATACACATCAGCATGCCACATCGTCAACTTAACGGGGCGCTTGACGAAAATTAGACGACATGCCACAATTGAAACAAATGTCTTAGTACATGTATACAAATAAGACAAATGAAAGTACATGCCGCAATTGAGACAAATGTCAAAGTACACACTATATTTAGATATTTTCTCTTTATAAATACTTCTTGCTAGATAACATAATTTCTAGTTGTGACACTATAGCATTCATGTAGCCTTTGGAGTTTGAAGGGAATGAAACCTAACCCAAATAAAATTAATGGAAAATGAAATAGAAAGAGAATATATATATAGATTTGACTTACAACGTAAAACAAATAATTAATCCTATATTTGAGAATAATATTCATATATAATCCATAACTAAGAAGTAATTTTCTCGGTTAATATTTATTTATTTGACAAATTTTGCAGTCAAATATAGAAATAATATTCAAGCTCATTATCAAGGTTTTCTTATCTATTTCTTCGACACTATATTTATGAGCTAGTTAACTATATAAGCTAACTTTTTTTTGGAGTACTTAGACGGCCCAATGACGTTAACATAAACCCAAAATGAAACATCGAAAGTAATTAAAACCTCTCGAGCTAGAATCAATGGTTGGAATGTATGTTAGAAGGGGAGGATGTTCTATGAGTTTGAGCAAACCGCACTCACTTAGTCATTTTCATTTAGAGGTTTTCTACGCACTCTTTACTTATGGACTTATATGATTGGTCCCACGTGTCACTGCTCACTTGGGGGAGCAAGAAGTGTACTGCTACTGCAAGTCTGTAACCAATTTCAATCTCGTTCCATGGGAATTAAGTCAGTATAAATGTGGGCATCAGCATGTGGTGAGAAAGAGAAGCGTAATGAGTGTGGGAGCACGCAACGAAATGAATAGCCTTAATTACTTTGCTATGTGACTCCAATGATGGTTGTTACTTTGGCCTTATATTACAAAAGGGTACTCAATAATTCTTCTCTCACCTTATAAAAAACATTATTCATTAACTGTGCATATAATGAATGGATTAATGTAATTTGTTTGTGGATGACAACTAGTCAAACATTTTTTTAATATTCAAGTTACTCGGACCCATTTTTTTGAACGAAAAAAAAAATTGTATTTATTAAGAATTATGAAAAATACAATTTTAATATTCAAATTACTCAGACCCATTTTTAATAAATTGCATTTATTAAATCCAAATTGAATATAATTCACGATTGTACCGATCAAATTGGCTAGTAATTTAGTTCAATTTTAAAAAACATAGTACGTATTCATTTATATGTATATATACTAACAAAACAAAATTCAAATATTATTAATGCATATAATAAGGATCATTGAGATCCCTTGCAATAATGATTTCGGGACTAATCATGTCTTGATTTGTTACTCAGCGTGCAGCTTGATTATATTCGAAGGTAGAGCAACATAGTCGATATAAAAATTACAAATTCTTATATCTCTCTAATAAGCCTTGTAAGTTACCAAGGTTTAGCATGATGATTACTAAGTGTACGCACTAGAACTTTGCAATCATATTCAATAATCACTAAAGTAATTAAAGACCATCCAAGATGGCATATATTTTATTCCTATTAAGATAGCGAAGGCTTCACAATAATATAGGTCGTCTAATGAATAAAGAACATGAATTTTCATAAACACGAATATGAATTCTCAAAATTCTCCAAACCCAAATATAATTTTCAAAATTTTTGCAATCAGAACCGAATTCAAAAAATTCCCAATATACTCTCTCCTCTCATCTAACGTTAATGCAATAGTTAACTACGTTAGCTCTTGAAACTTTTTATTGATTCACTATGAGCCTCGTTTCATTCATTAATTTAGAATTTATCATTTTAGGATGCATTTAATGGTCAAATGATGTCATTATCAAAACTTTTGTACATACTCAATTTGATTGATTAAAGTTGTGGACCTCATTTCATCCATTCGAATTTAAAATTATTGTGATTTTTTGAGATTTTAGGATATATTTTCATGATCAAATGACCACTTTCAAGAGTATGGATGAAACTCTTGTACATATTCAATTTCATTTTTTAAAAAAACAAAGATAGAAAATCACAATAGGTGATCATACTAGGGATCGAACCCTAAATTTCTAGACAACATATAATATGTTGCCACCAACTATGCTACTCACAGTTGACAATATAATAATAATAGATAATCATATTATGATTTGAACCTTAAACCTTTAAAAAATATATAAGATGTTGTCATCAATTATGTTAATCACAGTTGACATATACAATCAATTTCATTGATTGAAGTTGTAGACTTGTTTTCATTCACTAATTTAATTTTTTTATGATTTTTTAAGATGTTGAATTTTATTAAAATTCTTGAAACTTTTCAAGTGTTTTGATAAATATTTGACAAAAGTTTTGGTGAAACTTTCCAAGAGCAAGTGGGTGGGTAATAATTGACCATAAAAGCCAATATTTGATATATAAGACCCAAGGGGGCCCTTTAATAGGGTGCAGGGTGCAGGGTGCAGGGTGCAGGGTGCCGGGTAGAATTCTTAGTGTATGACAAAATGTTGACAATAACAGTTCTATTAAAGCATGGATTTACATATGAGCACAAGTCAGGTGATATGGATTTAAATAGGTGATGTGGTCCACTTAATTAGTAGATCCAATATGAATATTTCGTAATTAATTAACGATTAATTGCTTTGTACGATGGCGATGCAAGAAGCAAATAATCCATTACCTACCAAAACACAGCTCATCAACTTAATATATAATGGATTAATTGTGTGGTTACTAAATGCTATGTATTTGGTCCGCGTGCATTCTACAGCAAACAAAATTAATCCCATGTGCCAAAAATAATGGCAAAAAAAACCTTTTAGTTTGTGAAATTATATATTAATCAGTCCTCTGTGGTAATTTTTTTGAAAACAAAATTCATTTTTTTATAAATGAGATGGCTGAAAAATATCAAGAGAATGTACTCATTTGCTCCTCATGTTTATTAAAAAAAAAATACATTTGCACTCTACATTTTTTTTTTACTTAAAATTATTCATTTGTTTTAAAAAATCATTATTATACTGCTCTGACATTGGGATGACGTTGTCAAGAATCCGTTAACAGAGCTGATATGTCATGTAACGTGCTATTCACTAATACACTCATTCGATATGTCATCTGTCAAAAATATTATTTTGCCCCACACGAAATAATTTTGCATATTTTTCATTATTTATAGAAGTATTTTTGCTTAAAAAAATTAAAAAAACAAAATAGAGCATTCGATCAGATAGACGTGTAGAACAAAATAGTACATTTGACGGATGATGTGTCATATGATTGTATTAGTGAATGACATATCACATGATACGTCAGCCCCGTTAACGGATTTTTGACGCTATTCCAACGGAATGGCCGTGCCAATAATTTTTTAAAAAAAATTGAATAATTTTGAGTGAAAAAAATACGGTGGTCAAATAAGTTTTTCCTAGTGAATCCGATGAAAAAGTTAGTGCCTTCGCTCCAAATATTAATATAACATGCTTTACTTTTTCAATATTATATTATTATTCTACTTGTATATGTAAAATAATAAAAGACATATTTCTTTTTATTAATATTATTTTTTATTCCCAAAAGTCTGAACTGATAATTTTATTAATGTCGTTTGACTGATGAGAATGAAAAGAAGAAGATGACCATCAGACTTGGTGCTAAGCATGATCAAATCATTGTCGAAATCTTTAGCTGCACACCATGCAGGACGCCAACAGTCTGCACCGAGTTCTCCCCATTCTTATTCTTCACAACCACCCTGACTTCCATCTTTTATTACACAGAAGCTTCCCACCTTTCGAACCTCCAAAATTTACTCCTCCAAGAATAAAAGAAAGAGAAAGGAGACAAATCAATCTTTTTTTAGATCTGCTCATTTGTTCCCTTCTTGCCCTCCACCCCACCATCATATTCTCCCTCCCTGCCTTGCCTTGGTCTCTCCACTCTCTTTGCTTTTGCCTCTACTTGTATCAGTAAGAATACACACAGCTAATTGCTGCCGTCTTAGCTCTACAATGCGGACTCCTCTTCAGAAGTTGATGCACTGACCAACTGAAGAATTCAGAAACAGGGTGAAGATGTTCAAGGCCGCGCGATGGAGGAGCGAGAAGAACAGAGCCAAAGCTGTCTTCAAGCTGCAATTCAAAGCCACGCAGGTTGAGTTGATACGTGTATCACAAAATTTTGGATCTTTAGTAAGACAGTGCTCCTGAAGTTGTTTAAATTTATCAGGTGACGCAGTCAGGATCGCAGCCGCTGATGGTCGTCCTGGTTCCGGCGGATATTGGCAGGCCGACGGCGAGAACGGGTAAGGCGGCGGCGGCTGCTGACGGTACCTGCAGCTGGGCGAATCCGGTGTACGAGGCAGTGAAGCTCGTCAGAAATCCAACCACTGGAAAAATGGATGAGAAAGTTTACAGATTTATCCTCTCGCCTACTGTATGACAAAATTCCTCAATGGCTTTGGATGTGCTTTTACTGTGCACTGTGCGCAAGCCATTATCACTGCTTTGTTGAAAGGTTTGCAGGGATCGGGCAAAGCTGGGTTTTTGGGGGAGGTCACAATGAACCTGGCGGATTATGCTGAGGTGTTTGAGGCCGCATCGGTTTCTCTCCCTCTCAAGCCATCAAGCACAGGAACAATCTTGCATGTGAGAATTACAATTTCTGAATTGTTTGATGCGCATTGGTTTCATGTGTCAATTCACAATTTTCTTTGAGGAAAAATCTATTCTTTGTGCTCAGAGGTAGGAGACTAGGGTTTAAGTTGCAGAAATAGCCTTTGCTATGCATGTTAAGACTAGGTACATTGGTTTCATATTCATGGAGCCTTGTCACTGGGACCAACATTTTCTCTTTTAATTGGTGCATTTCCTCACTAATTGTTTTTTTTTCTCAAAATGCCAGGTTAGCATTCAAAGAATAGAGGGAGATGGAAAGGGAAGGTAACTATGTTCAGAGACTAGTATCCTTAGAGGAATAACTTCATTCATTGTGGATGACTGATTATTTAGTCTTTCCTGTGGCTGCCTCCTGATCAGAGAAGGTGATGAAGTTGGAGAAGTGATGATTAAGCAACAAAGAAAAATATTACCAAGCCAGTTAAAAAAGTGGAACATTGAGGACAGCATTCAAAGTTCGCGTGGCATTAACAGCATCAAGTTCATCAAGGTAATGCAAAATGTACTATAATGAGTAAAGTTTGCTTGAGATATGAGATTGCCAGCTTAATATCTGGTAAAACAAATCTTCCTGATAAAAAGTGCCTTGATAAAATGCACTCAGACAAAATCTATCCATCTTTATATGTTTTGAAGAGTGCTTGGTGAATTAGGTCTGAATAAATTGCAAGCGGAATTTTATGCCAAGGAGAAAACAAACTAGGGTAATGCCCACGATATTCTAGTGATTTCTTCTATCAGTGAACATGCTTGCTAAATAACATTCAAATAGAGCATTCAACGTATTCGTTCAGGAGTTAATTTCCAAGAGAACACTTTATTATTTTCTGTGATCAACAATTAATTTCTTATAGAAAAACTCTACAGGATGGTTCACATATTACTCAGTCAAGAAGCAAGTTCGTCTCAAGTAGAGACATCCCTAAAGATACCGACTTTGATGGAAGCATATTGAAATCTTACAGCTTTGATGCAATATCACAATCAGATTCAGATTCCAGTTCAAATATATACACACCAAGAGATAATGGAGTCAAGCATCAGAGTTTCCAAAGGACTTCCACTACCTTCCTGGCACCTCTTACCAATATCACTAAAAAACTGGTGCTCAATTCAGGTGATTGGTCTGGCACTCCAGCTCCTGATGAAAATGCAGATGCATTAACAAGCACTTCAGGAGATGCTGGATTAGATGAAAAACCATGTGATTCATTGGACATCATTGAGAAATTAAGAAGTGATGTTGTTATTTTGACAAGAAAGGTGGAAGTATCAGACCTGGAGATGCAAAATCTCCGAAAGCAAATTTCTAGGGAGACTAGTCGAGGACAAGACCTTTTGAGGGAATTAAGTTCCCTAAAAGAGGAAAGAGATGCACTTAGAAGAGATTGTGAAGAGCTTAGGCTCTCAGAAAAGCGAACAAAAATTGATGGAAGAATTTCTACTCGCTTACAGCATGATGGAGATGATAGTTTTTCTTTACTTGAAGACATCAAGCAAGAGCTGGATCATGAGAGAA
Organism: Canna indica; assembly: GCA_034359265.1. Taxonomy (NCBI): domain Eukaryota; kingdom Viridiplantae; phylum Streptophyta; class Magnoliopsida; order Zingiberales; family Cannaceae; genus Canna; species Canna indica. Next base: position 76,058,857 of record CP136891.1, on the reverse strand, counting down.
ATCAGAATGTGCATCTTCGTTTGCAACTAAGAATGATGCAGCAGTCTAACTCTGAATCAATATTTCCAATGAAGGATCTTGCTGGACTGTTAGAGCCGAAAAACAAGGAGACTATTTGCATGAAATGCGGAAATATTGTTCTAGAAATGGAAACCTGTAAGTTGGGGAATGAAATTTCACTTCTACCAAAATCTGACTGTAGCTATGAAGAGCAATGTGCATTGAGTGCACAAGTTGACGAGTGCTATGATGTCAAGACTGATTACTCACAGCAGAACAGCATTGTTGATATCGATGACGAAATAGATTTTTACAGGCAAGACAATGAAGAACTGGAAATACAAATGGAACAGCTTGCATTGGACTATGAAATTTTGAAACAGGAAAATCATGATATCAGTACGAAGCTCCAGCAAATGCAAGTGCGAGAACAACTCAGAACGCAATATGAGTGTTCAGCACATGTAGCTATTATCAATGACCTTGAATCTCGTGTTGAATGCTTGGAGAAGGAACTTCAAAAACAGGCAGAAGCATTTGAAACAAATATAGAAATCCTCACATGTTCAAAAGTTGAGCAAGAAAAACGGGCCATATTAGCAGAAGAAGCATTGAGGAATGCAAAATGGAATATTTGTAATATTGTCGAACGGCTACAAGAGAACTTTAGAAGTCTTTCTGCACAAATGGCATTTACACTTAAGGAGAACGAGAAGATAGTCAAACAAGTACTAAGACAAGCTGCAGAGTTGCAATTACAGAAAAACATCGTGGAAGAGATGTTAGAGAAAAGTAAAAGAGATCTTGTATCAATGCAAGATCAATACCGCATGAAATTCAAACAATTAATAGGCCTAATAGATTTCAAATCAAAGGAGGTAGATAGGCTGCTACTTGACCTCAAAGATAAGCAAAGGGAGATTGAGAATTATAAGTTGGCTGAGGAAGAAAGGCAAAAAATCTCTTTAGAAGAAATGCATTTACTTCAAGCTGAGATCAAAAAGCTCAAATCAGACAGATCAATTCTATCTGAACAAAATAAAGAGGAAGAAAAATTATTGCTTTATATGGAACCACTAAGGACATCAAGTAAAGAATGTGAAGTGTCATTGGTAAAGGGACATTTGGAAATTGATTTGCTTAAGAAAGAGATAGCAGTACTGAAGGAAGAGAATCAATTATTGAAAGAAAATGATGATGTGAGGCATGAAGATGATGAAAAAGATACAGTGATGACAGAGCTGAAATCCAAGGCTGAGTACCTTGGACCACAATATAGTGGCTTGAAGCTTGTTTTGTATGAAAATGAATTTGATAAACAGAGACCAAGGAGATCACTTATTGACTTGAGTGGTGGCATTTTGGAGGAACTTACGACTTCCACTGGGGAGGATGGACTTTATGACGGAGACACAACAACTTCAAATGTAAAGAGACCACCTCAAAAGGTAAATTTATCTTGAACAGCATGGACAAGCTAACATATCATGCAACTTAGAACAACATAGCATGAACACAGATGCTGAGATGCTGGCAAACTCACATGCTGATGAAAGAGTTAGGTAGAATTCACAATTTCACATCAGCAAACACTTATTTGTATGCACATACACATGCACAACCATTTAAAAGAATAAAAATGTGCAAGCTTGTTAACAAATTTACACTGCATTCTTCTTCATTATCTTACATTTATTTGCTCCTGAATTTCCATATATATTTAAATATTAGACAACTAGAACTAATTGATGCATCAGAAATTTCTATGTATTCTTTATACATTTTTCGCTGATTTAATTTTCAGTGAAATAAACTGAAGCTAAAATCTAGTTACATAATTTGGTCCATATAAATAATCCAGTTTTGGCAAGCAATTGAAAAATGTCAAATTTCTTGTAGCTACTGCCTATTGGTCATCTTGTACCATTTGAATGATATTATTTATTAACTATCTAAAGAAGCTTCTTTATATGAAAAAGAATGAAAGTTTGTTCTGATATAATTCATGGTGTCAATTCTGTCCAGGTATCCTGAAGCCAATTTAGATGGAGAGGTTAATCAAGTTTCTTTTCCTGGATCTATGATCAAAATCAGATGTAGTAAAAAAAATCTGGAATGAATCGTAGAACTAATTATTTTATTTTGTGTAATTGAAATGAGAGTTTTCTGTATAGGCAAGCACTTGAGATGATGCACTACTTTACATGTTCATGGCTTGCAAGGCAACTATAGCTTCTTAATAAAAATATATTATACATGAATAGTCTATAATGTTCATCAGGTTGATTATGTATACTTTGTTGAATCTGGTCCTTTTCCAGGATGTGCTTGTTGCATAATTTATTTGAGCTATAAGAATGTTCATCTGACTACCAACTTCAATATGTAAACATTCGTCCTCCAATTGATTCAATATTCATTCAAATCTGGACCATCAATATTGATTCAAATCAAACCATATCCATAATATTGCAAGAGGGCTACCAACTTCAATTCTGAATTAGAATTACAAAGTACTGTTCAAAATCTAACTCTTCCAATTGATTAGGAAATATTGATACATCTAAGTTCTTGGTAATCAAGTGAAATCTCTTGTAAGATCTTGGTAATCTTGATATCTGAGATTTGAGATTTAAGTAGGGAAATAATGAACAGTAGTACTTGTACAGTTGTACCTACATTATATGTTGCTTGACCTCTATATTAGCTATATTATGGAATATGACTCCAAACACCAAGATCTTCAATCACACATAACATTCAAGCATCAACTTATCATATGTTATTAGTAATTGCCTCTGATATATTCATTCAGATGCTTCACTTCCTCAAGCTGTTGTTCCACTATTATTCGTACAACATCTACAATTGAGATCATGCCGACTAGCCTCTTGTCAATAACTGGGACATGCCGAATATGATTGTCTACAAAATAGAAGATCAATTGGTTAATTATTTGTTACTATTTCTGGAAGAGAACCCACAGCAAGAAGACTCAAACATTTACCTGTCATGAGCTGCATTGCTTGCATAATATTTGTATCTGAATTCACAGTAATGAGTTCGTTCTGTGTCCCAAGAAAAAAATAAAGCTAGAAGATCAAGAAAAAGAGCAACAAACTTTCATTTGTTCAAGGGAAAGACAGGTTTCCATGCAATGTAAGATAATACCTCATCAGTCATTATGTCCTTGACTCTCATTGATGTGGAAGGTTTTCCTTGCACGATAATTTTCCGGAGATAATCTGTAAAAAAGTGTGAATTCAGGACAACAAAAGGATAATTACTTTGCTGAAATCAAACTTTAAACTCTACCTAGTCTCTGTCCTTACCAAGGAACTAATTTGGGGTTTGAATCTTTTCTAGGACCATCTAGGAATATGTTGCAATTACAGAATTAAACTCAGTTAGAAGGTCTAGTAGTTGTTCCAAGATTTATTTCTGTAAGATGAGATCATAGTTATAATGATCATATTTTGCGATTTTAGAATGCATTGAAGCCCAAGAAATGGTTTATCATGTTAGTTAATATATTCATCTTATGGAAGGACTTCAATTCAAGATTCTGGTTTAGTTCAGTAACTACTAGATGCTAATTACCTCTCTCAGTGACAATACCAGCAAGAAGCTTTTCATCCCCCGGCTTCAGCACAACCAAAGCTCCAACATTATGTTGTGTCATCTGCAAATTAAATTTCCAAAGCAAGCATTACTTGAATCAGTTGATTCTTTTATGTTTTAACATCCATTGGAGCTGAAATAGTTAATACATTCTGTACTGCATCATAGACTCTATCAGTTGCGCTACACCAATATACTGAGTTCTTTTCTTCTTCTCCCTTTGCTTTAAGAAGCTCAGAAACTGTTATGTTCTCCAATCCTTTATGTGGTATTCTAGGATTTGAAATAGCAATCTCGGAATCAGAATGTGTTAGTATCTTAGGCCAGTAAAAACCATCTGTGAAATTGAGGCGTTGCAGAACTGCATGTTTGAGTCGATTTCCATGAGCACGCAGGGCTTTAGTAACTCCTTGCATTTCCTGTGGGCGCATCAAAGGACTATGTCAAACATAAAGAGAAGACTGCTAGAAGTTGGCAGGTTTTGGAAACTCTGGAATGATTCATCAGGCACTTTGTCTCGTTTTCTTTTTTTCTGAAAATAAAAAACTTTGTCTCGTTTTCTAGAGTTGTGACATCAATAAAGTTGCTCTATCAGGAAATTCTAGTAACTTTTCTTGAATCATTAGCTTGTTTGATTTGAATTGCTGCTTATTTTTCTTAATATAGAGATTTGACACTATGTGAATCCATTCTTCACATAGATTGCAATATGAAAAATGGATGGTTTGTACTTTTGATGAATGCTTTTGATTATATTAAACAGGGAAAAGGTGGCATTTATTAAGGTATATGCTACTTGGAATAGTATGCTCCACTCGTGCATGTTTGTTTCATAAGACAAGGTAGGATAGGATCAAAGTTTAAAATTTTGGTTTCGGTACCGTACCGTACCGACTCATAATATGGTCCGATACTAGAAATAGTAGCGATACTGCTGTGCACAGCATGGTGCTGTAGCAGCAGAGCATGGTGCTGAGCAGCAGCACCATAACGGGCAGTGTACCGCCCGGTATTTATTGGCACACCCGGTACCAGTCGGTGTCGGGTGTGCCGTATACTGGTTTCTTCGAAAATTGGTACGTAGGTACGGTTTGTTAAACCATGGATAAGATAATAGATAGATTAATATTCATTGTTTGTTTAGTGCATGGATTAGAAGAAAATGTGAATAGAAGAATATAGAATTGATATTATATCCAATGTACATGTGATTTAAAAAATTCATATCCAATCTTTCATCGTTTATTTTTCAATCCAATCTTATCATATCCAATAAAGCAAACATATTATCAAATAATATGAATAAGTATCAATCTACCACTCATCGAAAATTTGAAAAGAATCTTATGACAAGATTAATAATCCGTGCATGTTTGCAGGATATGAAATCTTTATTCAGCTAAACCTCTCGAACTACAATACGCTGTATTCAACAAATTACTTGAATTAAGATTGCTATTTACGTCTGAGACTGTTTACCTTGATTCAGGAGATAAGCTGGATGTGTAAAGCAGCTAAATGATACGTGCCTGCCTACTCCTTTATCAGTCATTGCCATTTGCGATGATCATGAAATGTTTAAATACCTGGAAAATTGTTTAAGTTTATTTCAGGAAATCATGTCTTCGTCCTATCTATGCAGGAACTGGTTCTTAGCTTTTTCTCTGGAACAGGGTTTGGAATCTCCATCCTGCAAAACTTCCTTTCTCTTGGAACAATGTCACTGATATGGATTAAGTTTCTCAGTGACTTGCGAAAGAAGCAAAGAAAGCAATTTTTTCATGTATCTTTTAACTTAGTTTTACTGTTGGCTGAGGGGAATTCTTTAGACTTTAGAGCATTTTTTCAAAACCACAATAATTTTATTGAAAATTCACAAAACCGAATAAGGATGCAGAAATTTTTAAAACCGGAATTAAAATGTAAATATTCTAATTTTAGCCTTCTATACTACCAATTTTGAGATATTATTCTTATCAAAAGTTTGGACGAAACTTTTGAACAAGTTCATATCCCAATTAAATTGTATTTTAATTTTTTTAAAAAAATATAATTCATAAAATTAATCCTATGAACAAAAAAAATATGACGAGGTTTATGAGACTTATAGATGATGAGATAATTTTGTATTCAAGATTTTTGTTGAAACTCTTGAACATGTTCAAATTTTACTGAAAATATATTTTAAAATTTCAAAAAAAATTATAATTCATAAAATTATTTTTAAGAACAGAAAAAATAATGAGGCTTAAGGGATCCAAATATGAGATAATCTGGTTTTGCCTTGAACGAATTGTTTTGCTTGAAACTCTTGAACAAGAACATGATATTATCTTAACAAAAATATTTTAAATTTTCAAAAAAATATAATTTATAAATTTATTTCTAAGCACCTTAAAAAATATAAGGAGGCTTATGGGACTTGCATATATTAAGATATTATCTGACAACTCTTGAATAGGTCCAAATCTAATTGAAAATGTGTTTTAAATTCATAAAAAAATTATATAATTCATAAAATTATTTGTACGAACCAAAAAAATTCGATAAGGTTTTATGAGACGTGCAGATCATGAGATAATTTTTTATTCAAAAGATTTTGACAAAGCTCTTAAACAAGTTTAAATCTCACCAAAAATATATTTCAAAATCCTAAAAAATATAATTCATAAAGTTATTCTTAAGAACTTTTCCAACTATCATCTGTAGGTCTCATGAACGGATGACCCTCATCATACTCTTTTTAGTTCATAATAACAATTTTGAATTATAGAATTTCTAAAACATATCAATAAGATTTGAACATGTTCAAAAATTTTATTGTAACTCTTAAATATAAAATTATCTCATCAGTTAATATCTCATAAGTCTCATCATATTTTTTATTTTTTAAAAAAATATATGCATTATTAATTTCTTTAAAAAATTCAAAGCATTATTAATTTCTTTAAAAAATTCAAAATATATTTTTAATGACATGAACTTGTTCGATGAAACTCATGAATAGAAAAATATCTCAATATTTGCAATATCAGAGGATAAAATTAAAAAGAAATTACTTTTTCATCCGACTTTTAAAAAATTTACTCTTATTTCAGGTTTTGAATTTTTTTCCTAAAGTTATTTCGTTTTTTATATTTATTGAATTGGTCATCAAAATTTAGGATGTACCAGCCGTAGCAATTGACAGAATTCTTTCGGATGTCCCAATGCTTGTAGAAACAACTGTAATAAACTAGGGCAGGGCATTCCCCACAAAATTGAAATTGATGGTTAACTCCACTTCCTGAGTTCCTTCCCATCACTGTCATTCCAGTTCGCAACCTTCTTTTCCTTTGAGAGATGATGTATTTATCAAAACCTTTCCCCAAATACTTTCTCTTGTCTGTAAAAGGCTCGATTACAACAAAAGATGGGGGTTTTGCTCGAAAATATTTAATATTACATTAATTTAATTGCATATAATTGACCGAGTAGCTTCACCATGCATTGCTTTCTTCAATTACTGGCGCCAAAATGCTCTCAATGCCAATCAATCCTCCACTGAAATGATATTTGATTGGTACAAAGATGATCAAAGCTGAGAACGAGAGAATAAAATTAGTGAGTGAATGATTTAATTGTGAAATGCATCAAAGGAACATAGCCAAAGAATAGATCGGCTTTATCCCCTCACCTGCACGCCCCCCCTGGATTTCCCACGAATCCTTCATTCCTGGTGGTCACTGCAAAACGCGAAGCAAGAAGCATCCACTTTGTCGAGGAAAAATAAAGACATCATGTATTCTGAAAATTATTAACAGCAACATCTGATGCCAATAATGTCCCACGAAAGCCTGCCTCGGCTCGTCCAGGGTCAATCTTCTCTTCTGAAAGTTCATCTGCAAAGGAACAGACTAAGTACGTAAAATATAGTTTACTTATTCAAGACCACAAATGTGACAATGCAAGTTCATTACCAGCAATATCCCGATTCTCGTAAATCTCAGAATCTCTGACCCAAAGAACATCACCTGGAAAAATGTTCTTGTCAGCTAAGGTAGCAGAATCACCATCAATCTCTGTGGAACCTTTGTGAAGCTTCTGGTTTTCCTTAACAACCTATTGCAAGTTTGAAAATTGCAACAAATCATTACTCAAATGTAGTAGGTATCGTTCAATAGGTTACGGAGCAGCTTTATTCGTACAACAAACAATATATAAAATATAATATAAGTCCTAGGTTTTGAGCATCAGCATCGAGTTTAGAGGAGAGTTTTAGCCATGTGAATCATGCACTTTTTCAGGAGAACATAAGCAACAGTTCATGAACGTCAAATAATAAAAATACGAAGAGATTTTATGGATCATTTTGACAAACCAGGCTATGCATTGGCAGAACTCATGCACTGGGCCACCTTTCTTTAGTGCCTTTCATATTTTCTCAACATGGCATCATTGGCAAAAAGAGTAATTTTTTCGAAGGATGGAATGATGGATTTAAAACTTGGGAATGATGAGAAATTTGAGGTAATGTAGGTACAACTAAAAAACAAAATCTTGGCAATTTGAAATTTTACTAGTGTAATTGCTTACCCCAAAGGCTTCCCAAATCATCATTTTCAACTGGTAGATGGATGTGGAGCCAGAAACACTTAAATTGACAGAGTTCCCAAATGATGTTTTCCTGGAACGCTTGGAAGATCGACGGTCTGATTCAGAATTATGTGCAGAAGCTTCTATGATGGATTTTGGAGCTTCCTTTCCACGGACAAGATAAACACAGATATCCTCATTACAATAATTTAGCTTGCGCATCAATTCACAGCTTTCTCTTTCTCCAATACAATCTTCGCATGTCTGCATTAAGCCCGAACAAGTAGCCATCATATAGTGTGGCCCATACTCAATTAACTCCATGCAATGATTATGTACTTAGTTCTCAAATTAACTAAAACAGACAAACGTAGTGGATAAGAATAAGAAATTTTTGGAAAATGGTTATATATACATATATAGGGGAAGAGGGGGAAGGAAAGTTAAGCAAAACAATCTAAAAGAGAAACCCCGAAAGCATCACCGTCAGTCAAATGTGCAAGTGTAAGAAGGTGCATACTAGTATTCAGATACAGGAACAATGACCATATAAAATAAAAATAACAATGAACCTTATTATGCTTTTGTTTCATCAATTATAAATCTAGTTATCATTAATATAACTTGTGCCTTTACCTCTGGGTATGTTCTAATAAGCAGCTTTTCAACCTCCAAACTGTCATTTGCTTCCTCAGTTGGGTGGTCCAGACCTTCTACCGAAATTGGCATGTCTTCGCAAGAGCCAGCAAATTTATTTGAATTGCCGTGAACTACAATTTCAGCAGATATGCCTTTATCTTCTTTAGCATTCCATTCTTCGCAAAATAATGACCAATCAATCTCCGAAATGAGTGCTAACCCTTCTGTCTGAAAGAAACTCAACATTTAAGACTACCAAATAACAATATCTGGCATATCTGTTAGCTCAAATTGAATATCTAAGAGAGAAAATAAAGTAGCATATGTACCTTAAACTTTACTGTTGCAATATGTTATGAGCATCTATCAAGGTAGCATACAGGGGAAAACATTTGGCGAAAACTATTTTAAATTTTTAGTTTTAGTGAAAATGAAAATTGAAAAGTAAAAGAACTGTTTTCAATTTTCTAAAAATGTGTTTGATTGATGAAAATAGTATCAATTTTCAGTATGTTGAAAGTAAGGAAATTTTGTTTGGTTTAAGAAAACTGTATTAATTATGAATTATGAATCACTTAACTATCCTCTATTAATTATTAACATATAACTTTTTAAAATATAAATATTATTAAATTATTGATTTTACTAATATATTATTAAGTAAGATATTATTTTACTTGACTATAGTTTATTAATTATTTAAATATTAATTATTAAACTATTATTTATTAGAATATTAAAATATTGGCCGAAAACAAAAACTGAAATAATGAAAACAATCTTAAACTGTTTTGGATTTCCATCCATATCCTTCAATGTTTATGAAAACTCGTTTTCAATTTTCACGGCAACTCTTTTCGGGCGAAAATAAACTACCAAATGAATTTTGGAAGCACCCTTTAGTTTTCACAAAAATTGAAAATAGGAGAACAGGTGCAAACACTGGGGCAGTGGACTTGAGCAAATATGCAAATATGCAACACAACAAAAATTTTGTTGATTCTAGAATGACACGAATAATTAATAGGCAATGATCCAAGTTTTAAATTCTAGTACCGGTACCGATCACGATATTTGGCTGGTACCAATATATACCATATCGTACCGACAATTGGTAAAGTGAGTAAATACTATTGATGGTCCCAATAAAAGTTTTTTTTATTTAAAACTCCAAAAGAACTATTGATTACTTCATTAAAATGATTAAAAAACATACATAATAAACTAGTAAAGCATATAAACATCTCTAATTGAAGTACAACATCGAGAGTTAGAATGCAAAGATAGAATGTATGTGTAGAAAACTAACGAGTGGCATCCATCAAAATAGATATGCATTATATCTATGAGTTCAACACCATTGAGGTCGATGCCACATTAGAAATTTATCCCATGTCATGATGTTTTGGTATAAACTTCCTTTGGTCAGAACCCATTAACTAGTCTAGACTTTGCTCCATTATGTGCATGAGACACAATGAAGTAGAAGATTCAACCTCTTGAAGGCTATTTTATAATGTCATGATGATCGTGCAATGTTGTGAGTGTCTCCTGAGTCCTGATTCTGCTTCTCTTTGCCCCTCTTTTTTTTTATACGAGTGGTCCTGCGCCTGCTGCACTTAGCTCTTCAGCACCATTTTTGACAAAGTTTGAGGATGAAAATGAGAGAGTGAGAGAGAGTTTGCGAAGTTTGGAGGCCTCACAAGAGGTTTGAGAGATGTTTGGATAAAAATGAGAGTGTTGATACCTTCACACCGTCCTTCACAAGGCGTTTAAAGGGTTTTTATAGGCCCGAAAACTAGTTGTAGGAATGTATCGGGCAATAGAGGCCCTATAGTGGACTGTACTAATCCAGCACGTCCGATAGAAGAGCTGTACCGCCCAGTACTCGATACTGACAATAGTTTATGTATATTTCCCAACTTTGATATTCAAGAACCGATAAATACCGAGGGTTCTGGGCACCATATGGTATTTAAAATCATGGTATAACCACAGTCCACAGATGTACTGAAAGTTATTTAGTTTGTACATTGACAATGGGGAACCCAACCAATTTATTAAGTAACCATAGGATGATTATCTGGACTTGATCATCTTAAGTAAGGATCCAATATAGACTATAGAGCATAATAATTTCTTAAATAGCATACTACATAGTAAACATTTTAAAATGTAGCATTCTAATTAACAAAATGGTTTCACTTAGGCTTCAACCTTGATGTCTCTTTTGCACCTCCCTCGGAAATTGGCACTTGTAATACCTATGAAGGATCCAAAAATTGGCTCCATAATGGTTTAGATACAGGGTCAAAATAACAGTGATTTATCAAGTGTACTACCCAAATTCCATAAAATATTAAAATATTGGTTGCTCAAAGAGATATCTATGTGCATAAGTAGCTTTTAATACTGTAATACATACAGATATGTAAATCTCTTGTCTTGGATTCAAACAAACCATATCCATATGTGTCAAAAATATCAAATAGAAAATTTATATATAAATATGACAACTAACAAAAGCCAAAAGAGCTAAAGGAAATGCATATGATTACTGACAGTAGACATTTTCTGGGTGATGACACCTCGTTTGCAGACTAGTTCCAGAGGCCTTTCAAGCAATCGCGAATGCTGCATGGAAAAAAAAAGATTGTAGATGGGAAAAGGCATGGCAGTTTGCCTTAAAGAAATAGTCATTTATCTAATTATACAATTTTAACATCATAAAATTCTTTCTTATTAAAAGACTTTACATGATATTTAGTATTAGATTAGACAAAAGAATATGAATGAACCAAACCTTATAAAGGATTTACTAACACTAAGAATAATTTGCTAACAAAACAGATGACGTAATTTACAGGAATGAGGATGCAGAACAAATCTGATAGTTTACCTTCTGGCATATAAGTGAATCAATAATCACTTCCAAGTTTTGAGGCTCAGTGAAGGAAGAAATATTCTTTCCAGTTGCTGTCAAATAAGCCCTCCAGTTTGCCAACCATGATGAAGGGACTAAGTAATACTTGCAACCAGGGGAAATTGCAAAACTTTTGCCCATGAGCAACTTTTCATGATTTTGTCTCTGCTTAAGCTTGGTTGCTCTGCAGTATTAACTAACATGATAGGCAGAAGTAACTTTCAAAAGATATTATAAAACAAAGGCTTACAACTACCTCAGGTTATCCTCCAAGGATGCAACTTCCTTCAACTCCTTGCTGCAACTTTCACATGGTTCACACTCGGAAGAGAATGTTGTAAAACCCAATAAGTTGTCAGATTTGGACATACTGGCAGATTCAAAGAAAAATAGCCATAGGCTCTCAGGAATCACTACACGTTTTGCCCCAGCAGCTTGTTCTGGAAGAAGACCTCCATGGGAACATCGTAGATGAGCCGTGGGTCCAACATCAATGTCACAAGTAAAGTCAGCATTTTTTCTACGCAGCCACTGTATCAACCTAATACAAAATTTACAATTTTGTTACAACTTAGAATCAATTCTTCAAATTTATTTACATCATTACATTTATGGAGGTCAAAGGCAGTTTATTAGTCATTTTACCATGCCCTAGATACATAATATGAAGGTCCATCTGGGTAATTTCCAGCAAGGGCTGCTTCAGCAAGTTGCTTTAAGGAAGCCTTTCGATCACGATAATCAATTGCACATACTGCATTTTTTGCCTCATCTCTAAGACAAGTGATGCAGATATCATCATTGCTCAATGTTGGCCCCCCTCCATACTGTTGTGTGCAGATGAAAGCAACCAACAGGAATGGTGCAATATAGTAGACAGTGCAAATCCAGTCAGTAATAAACAAGACATGACAATGACTCAAATGATGGATGCAACTTAAAAATCAATAGTATCTAGAAAAGTTACAAGAGAAACAATCTCGAAAGCACAAGGATATCACATGCAAGATTCATAATTTTTAAGATAATCATTACACTATCATCCGACATAAGAGCAATGTACAAGAAAATTTGTATATGAAGAATTTCTTCAATATATGCTAAAAATAAACCACTCATTGGTTGATGTTTTAGGGCTGAGTCACTAAAAGCATTTATCATCTGTAACTCATTACTGAACACAGTTTAACTGGTAAATACCAGAAGGCCTATATCAAAAACAGGAACGGCAGATACAACTAAAGATAGTGGTCTGTGCACAGCACATATACAGACAGAAATATAGGATTGAACAAACAAACTTTTAAATATAATCCTAGAGCACTGGTAAAAGATTCTGTCCCCAGTAACAGTAAAATAATTCATCAAAAGTAGGTCAAAGGAACTATAAATTAATGCCATAAAAGGAAAATATGGAGTGTGCACATGGGTATATCGTGTAATGGATGCAAGTCTATTGAGATGAATGAGTTAGAAAAGGAAATATCACGTAAGTTGCAACATATCTAGCATACTTTAGATAACAGCATCTGCCAAGTTGTAACTGACAACCGCTTCATAGAGGTAACTTTCGTGATTGGAACTTTTCCATGGATACACTGAATTGGGCTATTATCAATGCAGCTGCAGGAAAGGGGAAACAACACAAGATGAAAGATGGTAGCAGTTCAAATTATGCAGGTTGAATTACTAAATATCAAAATGAATATACTGTTTGGATTACTAACTATTAAAAGCATTTACCCAAATGTTAAATATATCCATAGCTAATTGCAGACCTTCTAGAAAAGATTTAGGAAAGATACAAGCAAATTAAATTACTTTTGGCAAAAAATAATCAGACAATTTTTTACTTGTAAACTAGGATACATATTTCTTGCTGCACACTAGAGGAAGTGTATAATCTTTCAAGGGGAAAAGCTACATTCAAACTTCAACCTATCTAACTCATTTGGCTTTATTTGGCTTTATGATGGTGCTATAACAAATAACCTACATACAGAGATATCTGATCTGAAATTACTAGATAATGATGCAGAACAGTTGCTGGTGTCTATCAGTGGTTTCTACTTTATACAAATCCAAATGTACCTAACACCTATAAAAAGAAGAATGCATATTGCTTAAGATTTTTTCTCAGTTATATATATCATCTCAGGATATCTAGGTTTAAAGTTTTGACAGATAAATCACAACAATATAGTTATGCTAGAGTATATCGCACTTATTGTTTGTATTGAGCACAAAAACTTCAAAGCACTCTATTTTCAGAAGAAAAACATGAATCTAAAACCACTACTACAACAAAATTATAAGGCAAAACACAACTTACCTAGGACTGACACTATCAGCCCAAAGACGAAGCCAATCTGTTGATATCCAAAAATATGAATCATCAAGAGGGTCAACAGGAGCTTTAGAAAGAACCAACTTTACTTCTTGTCTTCTTTCTGTGAGAAGAGCAACCTGGGTTTCTTTTTTCTTCTGGTATTCATCACAATCATTTGCATAATAGCTATTTAAAGTTTGAATCTCTTCATAAAGATGGGGTGGGAGAGAATTTCTTTTTGAATTAAAACCCCCCTTGTCAAATTTGCTTAAAATGCCCTCATTCTCCTTATCAAATCTAAGATTATACATCAACATGTATGCATCAGTTGATGAAAAGATCTCTTCCTGCATTGAGGCATGGAAGCCTGAGGTGTCTCCTTCATTCCCATATATCACAGCTGGCTGAGCCTTTGAAAGAGACTTAGTAGTTGAGTTTGAGTGTTCCCCAAATGGGTGATGGCCTAAATTAGCTACATGCTCATCATCAAACTCCCACCACTGCCCACTGTATTCATCTTTAATATGGGCTACATAATGTCCACTATTAACAGCAGTACCCTTGTGAATAAGAATTGCTGAGAGTTCATAAATCAAGCCTGAGCAGGAAGGATTTGATAACCTTTTTCCCATGTGCAACCATCTTGGAAAACTAAAGGCTGAAGTTATTTTCTTCCTTGTCGTTGTCTGCAAATGAACCAGTGAAGTATAAGCAATTAGCAGACAAGAGCTTGTAATCTATGACATGCACTAAATGGGTAATCAACTTGTATGCAGTAAAAGAACAAAAAAAATAAAAATTCCAACTTTGCCACTCAATAGTGCAAGTACCTTGGGGAGGAAAACATAGCGCTTCAACTGAAAATTAAGCACCTGAGGAAGTGAACGAAGATTTATGCTGCGTGTAGCATCAACTCTTTTCCCACATGAACAACAAAAATATTGATTTTCTCCAGTTAATTCTTCCAAGCTTAAATAATCATCTAAGCTTTCATCTAGATTGTTCAAGCCTTTGATGTTCAACTCGAGCTCATAAAAATCTTCCATTTTTGAGGATGCTGCAGAATCTTTTCCACACTCTGAGCACCTTCAGAAGAAAATTGGAGTCAAATCATTTTTTTTATTAGAAAACATCATAACTAAGTCTACTGACATATTTCTGCACAACTCAGCACATGCCTATACCCATGGCAATTCTGGGTCCAGATGAAAATGTAAAGAGAGAACCTCAGCAAATCTAGATCTAATAGATGCAACAATAGAGGACACTTTCAGCCATTGACAGAAAGAGGTGAGGAGGATGGTTGCAGTCACCCCTCCAAAATTTTGCCATGTGGCAATAGTTGAGAAGGATCATTTTATATTTATTGCATTTACCCCATTTGCTTTTACTTACTTAATGATCCCCCCTCCCAGGTTTTTTTAGCTAGGTTCGCCGTTTAAGCTATAGCATTTTGTACCAAATTACCTTAATGCTTTGCAACTTAAGCTGTCATATTTAACATTTGATTGTTAAATTCTTCATAAAAAAACACCTAAAAAGGCGTCTATAATAGTGCTATTGGCACCAATCCATATTTCTTATTATCAAACAGCCTTAACTAGAGCCTGCAATTCCACAGCAGCATAGCTTCTACCACTTCTCATTTCAGATAATTCAAAGTTGCAGTATATGATTGTCCAATTATGATAACTAAACTTAGGAAAAAATAATATAATAGTTGATATATTAATCATATTAAGTTTGACAAACATTTTCTATGCAATTAAAGGCAAAAAGTCAGTAAGAAAGCCAACAAATTCTGCATATGTCATCAGTATAAGTCTTGTCATAATTGGCCCAGTGAGATTTTTGAATCTTTGTACCATCATAAGTTTCTGCAAGTTAATCATAACTATGTGGATATGTTTCGTACTTCAAATAGCTATTGATTAGTCCAATTATTTTTTTCTCAAAACAGAAATTAAAACTAGTTCACTAAATTATATTGATTAGTCCAATTCAATTTTTCTCGAAAAATTAAAACTAGTTCACTAAATTATATTGATTAGTCCAATTCATTTTTTCTCGAAAAATTAAAACTAGTTCACTAAATTATTCAGAACCAAACAACAATATGTTTGACTATAAAGCCTAAGGACACAAAAAGGAAGCATGGAAAAAGGCACAAAACAAGGCCTCAGTAACATCGTAAAATAAGGGCTAAAATGAGAGCCAAAAAGTAAGTCCAATCAAGAATTTAAATAGCAAATTGAAACTTAGCACTCAGGATCAAACCTCTTACCGAGTCACATGTGATACATTCCCACGAAATAAATCTTGCACAGCAGTTTTAGCATTGGCCACCTTTGAATGACTTAAAGAACGTTCCAATAAAGAAAGAAATAATGTAAGGAATTCATGACTATCCTGTTGAACACCATTATCCAGCTCCAATGTTTTAATGAATGGTGCTGAGTCAATAAAAGACATTTTGCTGGAGTGCAATTGTGCAAATAACCTTGAAAGCTGATCCAAGACGGGATGCTGCTGCAAAAAATCAGCTTCAACAGAGAATATGCAATCACGAAATGCTGCGTTCATATAAAGGCATTGAAGTATGCTGTTAGCATAGCAGGTGGCACCCAAATTAGTCAGGCCAGCTGGAGTATCTATTGAATCACGAAGATCCTTGCAAGGATTTGGACCAAAAGAAAGTATGATTTCTGACATCTTCTGCCATAATCCAGTTTTCCTCGCTCCATTAGGTGGTGGAACCAGACCACAAAAGCAATTGGGAGAATCTTTTGAATTCACACGGCAACCTTGGCAAATAGGCTTTGTTACCGAATACAGTTGTCTTATGTCATCTATTACAACTTCTGCATTTAAGTGTATTTTCCTACAAAGCAAGGTAAGATAGCAATAAGAGAAAGGAACTAAAGTTCTCAGTTACTATCCCAAGGAAGAGGGAAAAGAAAAAGAACCTCAGTATTTCATAGGATGGATCACTGTTTTCTTCAGTTCTTTGCTTCTTATTTTTGTTGCGAGTATTTGGTCTACTCATCTTACTGCAAATTTGACTTTCAGATCAGAATTCTTCATTCACTGATCCTACGGAAAGAAGAACAATAAAAAGATTACTTCATCATATGTCATGCTCTTTTACAAACGGAAGGATAACATAGCCAATAGCACCTTGATGGAATACAAAAGATAATTGCAATAGGCAACCAGGGACATATAGCAAAAAGAAGAATGAAGAAAAGTGATGCAGTTTATCATTAGCGAGTTTGTGCTAATACTAAAAGATACTGTGATCAGAAAACATAAAGGTCGAAGAAAGGGTAGTAAAAAACAGAAATTTTCCTTCATTTTTATTCCTGGGAATGGCATTGAGGCACTCTGTTCATAGAAATCCCCCCGCAGAGAAATAATTTAAAAGATAACTGTTCAAATAGCAAGGTCGCGATCGTGATCTTTCAATTTGAACAGTTACCTTTGGCTATGGCAGAAAGGCGAAGGTAAGCGGAGACGGTGGTGGTTGAGAGGATGAAGAGACGCGAGAAGGCGGCAAGCGGCAACGAAGGCGGCAGAGGGGATAACCTCACGCAGACAGAAGAAGGTTAGGGAAGAAAGAGGAGGGGGATACCTTCCAACTCGGACTGCTTCCGCCTCCCTTCGCTGTCTCCGCCGTCAGTGGACTCCACTGGTATGAATATTCTCTGTACCGCGCATCGCAGGTCGCGGAAGGAACTCTCTCTCTCTGCCGGACCTTGTGGTCGCGGAGGAACCCTCGGCCGAACCTCTTCAACGCAGAAGAGCGAGGGCGTATACGGTAAAAGCATTATTATTTTACAAATATACGAAATAAAAAGATGGGTAAATTGACCTCCCCTGAGTTGAGCTCAGTCAAATTATACTGATTTTCCTGTGTAATCTTATTTTATAGTAGAAAAGATTCGTATAATTTTTTACAAAAATTCAAAAAAAATATAAGATAAATTTACAAATAAAAAAAATATTAATATAATTTCACTAAATTTCAGGATAGATTATTATAATTTACCCACGGATATATATTATTACCATGCATTTCAACCGCCAATAAAAAGATTTTTTTCAAAATAATAAAATAACAATTTGACCCGAATAAATATATATAATTAGATATCTCAAGTAACAACTTCCTTAAAATATTTCGCATTTATGTTTTTGCCTTATTTAAATAGATGATATTAGAATCTGGACGAGTAACTTATCTCTCTTAAGATCTTTTAACGTTCTCTCTTTATTCCACTCATTTAATTTATTCCAATTATGATCTTAACGTTCTCTTTCTATTCCGCGCACTTAGGGACGACGGCGTATTGAATACGGAACGAATATTCTATTATTCGCATCCGCTGCAGCCTTCGAATATGGATATAGATATCTGTATTCATATCCATATTTGCACTGCATTCAGATGTGAATATTAGCACTGTGATCTGTATGGTATTTAAGAAAAAAATATTTAATTCATTGATTATTTATTGCATAACCTCTATATTAATATAATTTAATTTTTAAAGTTGTTCCGAACATAAATAAAAAATATTTTACTTTACATATTAGTAAAAAGGGTAAATTACACGGAAACCCCACGACTATAGTCGATGTGCGCAAAGACTACTTAAACTACCAAGTGTACGTGGAATCCCCTGCAACTATATTTTTTGTTCAAATAACCTCATCCGTTAGCTCGCATGTTAGTAACTTAACGATAAAACTCCCACGTGCGTAGAACCCCCTCTCCAATGTCACATGGCAGCAATCTGCACCCTCCATCCCATCTGACGACCATCGCTTCTTCTTCTACTCATCCCTCACCTACCTACACTCCTCCTCTTACCCTAGACTCCACCGCCACCGCCGGAGGAGGTCACTCCTCCTCCTCCTCCTCCTCATCAAGAATCATCCTCCTCTAGAAGAAGAAGAGCAACCTCCTCCTCCTCTTCTTCTTCTAGAGGGGGAGGAGGAGGAGGTCGCTCCTCCTCCGACGACCTCTTCTTTTTTAAAAGGGGGAGGATTCTTGAGGAGGAGCGGAGCCTCCTCTTCTTCTAGAGGGGGAGGAGGATCAGGTCGCCTGCAGCGATGACAGCTAAGGAGTCTAGAGTAAGAGGAGGAGTGTAGGTAGGTGAGGGGTGGGTAGAAGAAGATCGTCGGATGAGATGGAGGGTGAAGATTGCTGTCACGTGGCACTGGGGAGGGAGATTCTGGGCATGTGAAAGTTTTACCATTTAGTTACTAATAGACAGGCTAACGGAGGGGAATTATTTGAACAATAAGTGTAGTCGCGAGGGGTTCCGCACTTCCGCGCACACTTGGTAGTTTAGATAGTTTTTGCGCACATCGACTATAGTCGAGGAAGGTTCCGTGTAATTTACCCTAGTAAAAATGATGTCTAATTTTTTTATTTAAATTTATCCACGGATTTATGAATTTTTAAGTGATACGTGTATCCGAAGAGATGTATGAATCATTTTCAAAAAAAAATACAAAAAAAGTATTAAGTGAATCTTCAAAGTGATATTTTTCTAATACTTTTAAACTTCTTTTCAATTAGCTCATCTCTGGAGGACTTATTTGAAAGTAATTTTAAAATAATTAAAAATAAATAAAAGTTTTGTTTCACATTTCTATAGTTTGCATATCATTTTTTAATAAAAAAAAGTTGAAAAATATATTTTGATATCTTGAAAAAAGTAAATTTGGGATTAATGTTTAATAAGATCAATTTAAGGAAATCTTCAAATGCATATTATAATAAATGTGATATTTAATTTGTTATATAATATAACATCTGCCAAATATATTAAATTTTTATTTATTTTATAATAAATATATTATATATAGTAATGATTAGTTGCCTTATATGAAAATATATATGACATGTAATAATTGTTTATTGCATTTTTTATCAAAACAAATGTTATTACTTTACATTTATTAATGGCTTGTTTTCATTTTAATTCAAACAACTTTACAATGCAAGCAACATTTACATTAAATGTTGAGTTTGTTAGTTATAACACATTGATTACGTTTTAATAAATTTTTAATAAAAATTAAATACCATTTGCATTAACCATGAATTTTAAAATATATATATATATAATAAGAAAAATGATAAGTTGCCACTAAATCCGCCTATATTCTTAAAATTTAATATCAGTTCCCACACTACTATCGTCCTTTATTATATGAAAATATATATGACATCATGTAATGATAATCAATTACAAATTTTTATTAATTTATTATTATTATCTTATATTTATTATTGAATTATTTTCATTTTATTCAAATAACTTCCGATGCAAACACCATTCAAATTAAATATTGAATTTGTTAACTATAACACGATGATTAAATTTTAATATTTTTTAATAAAAATACCATTACGATTAACTATGGAGATGTTTAAAAAAAATATTAGAAAATAAAAAAATGAATAACATTAAATTGGTTACTTGCATATCTGAGTGATTAACACGTGGCACTCCTAACTTGTCAATATTATTTGATTTTAAACTATTATTGATTATAAATATATTTTTTATTGTATTTTAAGTATAATATGTCATAAATATAATTTGATGAGAGTTGCCGAACGCATTAAGGAGGTTGTCGCAAGCATATGGCGAAAAGAAAGTCCTATTAATTTGTTGCGGGCTACGTACAGCTTGGATTTGCGGATCTTTTGAGCTATAACCTAATTTTTCATCTATAATTATATTTTTTTAAAAAAAATAATGTAATTAACTTAATTGCAGTTAACAAAAATTACAAGTACATATGTATGTATATACATATGTGTGAGGAAAACCTATCTTAGAGTTCAGTGAAAAGCACAAATATAAAAAGAAAAGAAAAGAAAAACACACAAAAGCTAATCACAAGAGAAATATGAAAGAAAAAAAAAAGATTATATGATTTGATGAGACTGTTGTACATCTGCACAAAAAATCACACAAACATGAATAACGCTCATGAAAGATACAAGGAGATTTTGACGAGTCAAAATTGACTTAGACCTTCCCTATAATAATCTGATATGAGCCAACGCATATCAATAAACATGCATCTGTCACTATAAAAATTAACGGTCCAGATGTCAAGTGAACTAATTGTATTTATTTATGAGCCCGTGACATCTCAATATTATATGAGATTTAATTATACATATACCATTAGGGGTAATTTTTGATTTTATGATGGGCAAAACAGTAATTACAATTATCTCAGATTTTATTATAAATAGAGAAGTTATGGACCCTGGATCATGCACTTGATTCCAATTTCTGACGCCCCATTATTCAGAGACGACTTGTGGACGATGCATAGACTTGGAAGGCCGCCCTCATCTCCTAAACTTAGCAATAGATTCAGGTACGCTTCCGCATCTAGTCGTTCTTAATGATTTAGCATGAAAGTTCTTGGCTTTAGGATTTAATTCCTGTTTTAGAAATTTTCTTTCAATTTTGACAAGTCAAAATTGACTTAGACCTTCCCTCGTTAAGTCGCCTACATATATAAACATGACTATGATTTAATTCTGGATCTTCTTGGAGGCTTTCATCTTTAACAGTCTGTCAAATTCACATTCCCCAGAAAAAAATCAAAAACAAATGGGTGTGGACTGTGGAGCCACAATGATATTGAGTTACTTAGTTGCAAGGCAGCATATAACTCAATAAAGGAAAAACAATTTGAAAAGGAGTCATCTAGAGTCAAGTGAGGAAGGTTTGGGACATGAAAGTTATACCTAAAGTCAACATTTTTGTTTGGAAGCTTCTCTGGAAAAGACTACCAACCATTGAATACCTTGCTAAATTTAGTAAAGTTAACTCATGAGCCTGTTTTGTAGTGGAAAAGGAACTGATAACTCAAACCATTTTCTTTTTGAATGCTCTTTTGCAAAAGGATACTGAGAGAAAGTTGAAAAGGAATTCAGGCTGGAGTTCAAATTCAAAAATAATTGGAACGAAGGCATGTGGCTTGACGAAAATATGCTTGATAAACCTGAGTTTAGTAAGTGGATTACTGAATTCATGGCAGCATCTTTGTGGAATATTTGGAAGAACTGATGTTACAAAAATAGCAGGTTAGGTCGTAACACCTTGTTCTATAAAAGCAATATTGTTGATATACAATGGAAAGGGGAGGGGAGTCAATATGCAAATGCAGAAGGCTCAAATACTAAGAGGAAGGAACCAGTGGAAAGAACTTTGCAGAATCATAATTGTGACTTCAAGGCTGCATGGAAAAACAAAGAAGAGGTAGCAGGGATGGGTTTATGAAATGGGAGCTAATATCACCAAAGAATGCTGCTCTAAAAAAGTTAATTCTCCTGTAACTGCTGAAGTATGGGCTATTTGGTTTGGTATGGTAAAAGCAAAAGAGATGAGACTTGATAAAGTGGAAGTGTTCTCTGACTGTTCACATACCATAAACATTTTAAACAGGAAGGATAAGCCACCTTGGTTTTTGTATAGCATTATAAGAGACATCTGGTTACTACTCTGTATGTGCTCATAGAAATTTAACAATGCCACAACCACGTTGGGCTTAATCACCTAGGCAAGAACTGCTATCGCGAAGATGAGAGTCGTGCTACACACATAGCTAAAAGGTAAACAGAATAAAAAATCGCGGATGAGATGAGAGGACATGTGAATAGAATATTCTCTAATTTACAAATATGGTAAGAAGGTCTTATTACCTGACACACGGATGGAAATATATTGTGTATTCATATTAAATCAAGATATGTCGAAAGTGACTAAGCACTACGTACACTGTGAAGCCTCTCAGTACCAACATAATAATGTACACTCAGCCACAATCAAGCCACGGAGGATAAACAATGTCATTTTGTTACACTCAAAGCCCTTGGAGGATGAGATCCCACAAGGCACTTTAAATCTTCATCAATCGTCATCTGAGTTAAATCTTGGCTGCTCTTGTACCTCGAGTTATCATGGAACATATATAGATATGTTCAATTTCTCTTTCAAGGAAAAATCAGTTGATAGATAATGCCGCAGATGAGAGGAAAACATGCAGATGTAATTGATTCCTATATATGCACTTGAATCTTCGCACCATGAGATATCAAGTATACCACTAATCATCTCATCCATTACCAAAGTAAATTAGTATGAACGTAAACAAGTATAAACTCAAGACGGAACTGTAAATAAGTATGAACTCAAGACCGAACTGTGATATGAACGGACAGTTATAGAAACTAAGTCCTCCCTCCACTCATGCATATCCTTAATAAAATCAAAATGTAGAATGCAACCATTAAATATTAAGGACGTTTGGGTAAAGTCAATTAATATTTGCTTAATTGATGCGAGGAAAATATTAAAATTAAAATTAAAATCTTATGAATTTGAAAGGAAATATTCAAGCAAAAGGCAAAGCAGGAAAGAGAGGTAATTTGTATTTGGCGAAAGGCCTTCAGTCTCGTCAAAATCTCAGACACAAATTATAAATACACAAATTCAAGTGAGCTCATCCTCCATGAATACACACTTCATGGATCGAAAGGATGTAGTTTCGTTTTTTCTAATAGGAAAACGTCTGTCCTATGAACATAGCAGAAATCTGCCTGGCCTATTAATCTTAACCTACACAAAAACAACAGCCCAAATTAACAAGGACTGCATCAAACTTCAACTCATGTATCTGCCAAACCCGGTGTTCCTAGAATAGAGCTACTGCGGTGCCGATCCATGAGGCATAGGCGGAGGTGGCGGCGGCATCCCAATGTTTCCTCCTAGACCCATTCCTGGAACTCGAACATCCATCATCCCAGGCTGCAAATATTGAATCCAACAGAATCAACAAGTGTAGCTAGAATAGTGACAATGAAACAGAAGTGACCAACCTATCAGTTTGAACTTGGTGTATGGTAATTATGAACGTGCAGAATGAATGAAAGAACAAGATATTATGTCAAACCTGGTAAGCATTTAGTCCTGGAATTGGTCCCATTTGGCCACCTTGTGGCAGGTTGAATACACCACCCATTGGGAAATTCTGTAATCCACTTGTTGAGGCACCTTGAATATTTGGCATAGGATTTGCAAAACCTCCAATTGGGGGTGGGATATTGTTGGTGGAAACAGATCCTGTGTTCATCTGATTAATGCCCATCATATGTGCTTGTGGCAGCTGATTTGCAGATCCTTGCATCATCTGAGGAAGAAAATGATGAGTACACGCTACAGTCCAAAAGTTCCCAAAAAACAACCTAAAACAATAATCAAATCACTGCAATTTTCTTGTCCCATAGGGCAATAAACAACCATATCAGTCACATTGTCCAAGTTCAAGTAGTTTTCATCAATGTCAAGATATTTGCATAGTGTAGGTTCCAGAACATCATTTGTGGAAATTAAGATATTATCAAAATAAATGGAGCAAAACCAAATAGCTGAAATTTATATTGCCTTTCTTCTGTTGAATACACTGTCTGACAACTTATGTAACCTCATCTTATTGGAACAAACAAATAATTTAGCAGAAGTTATACAGCTAGACCAGCTAGATAGGATTTCCCACAAGCTTGTTAGAAACACCTGATAAAGTCGGAGGAAGCTGGTCAATACATAAGAAACGAGTATTGATGACAGAGGAGCAAACCTATGGTACCATAAGCTAAACTTGGTGACAACTGACAACTTAAAGTCATGATTGAACAAATTCCATCTATCAGTTTCAAGTCAGGTTGAATGACATGACTGGTTGCATTCATGGCTTGAATTTCTATCTAATGATATTTGCCAGTTGTTAAGTCAGGTTCAAGTTTGCATTAATATGCTGCACTCCAACCTAATCCATTAATTAAATAGTTAAGACTCCAGATCAAGGAACCTTGACAAATCAGTGTCAGGTCTGGTGAAGCTTAGGTCATCCTGCAAATCTTGCAGATAAACTATTTCATCTAGTGTTTGATCCTGCAAATACTAATGATAATATATGATGACTATGTTCCTGGAATATCAAAATGAAAATTTTGGATAATTCTCCAATCACAAATGTAAGTGTGAAGAGTTCAGATAGGTACCATTGGATTCTGGAATTGTGGAGGCATAGATCCTGGTACTGAAGCAGACATACCAAGAGGTGGTGCGTGTGGAGGTGGTCTGGGGGGAGGTCCATGTTGATGTGGAAGAAGAGACATATGTGGAGGCTGCAACTGAGGCAAGTTTGAAGAAATTGGCAAAGGTGGCATTTGTTGTGAAAATGGCTGATGCTGCTGGTGAACAGGAGGAACTTGCTGGAAAACTTGTTGTTGCCCAGATGCTAAAAGAGATGGATGAGGACCTGGTGGAAGAGGAGGTGCCCCAGGAGGCATATTACCAGGAAAAGGCTGTCTCTGTTCTCCTTGATCAGACCCATCAATAGATGGGACAGACAAAGGCATGGCAACCCCAATGCCAGGTATGGTTCCTTCGTTTCTTGATAATCCGACAGCAAATGGTCCAGGAGTTGGTGGAGGTTCAGATACTGAAAAACCTGTCATTGCACGGCCTGATTGCATAGGATTTTGATCACCATAACCTAAAAAGCATTGTACAGTTTAGTCAAAAGAGGCATTTGGTGGCTAACTTTTTTGGACATATCAGCTTTAAACTTTACTCATTTAAAAGTAAGCATCCATCAAATTAAATTAAAAGGAAAATATATATATCTGAAACGATACTAATAATAAACTATGGAGAGTGCATGACCAACCAGCAGTATGACCAAGACTATATTTATCTCGACTAAGATCTCCGGGCCTATTTCTGCACCAAAACTTGGTTGTGTGATCATTGCTTCCACTGCAGTCATGAAGACAATTAGTGACAGCCTAGCCAAGGCCTAGTGAGATTATATTTGAAAAATCATTATTTGTTCAGTTTGCATTAAAAACATAATCAGAACAGCATAAAAATACAACAGCAATAGATTTTTTGTTGTTTGAAGAAAAGATAATTTCGAAATGATTGGGAACAGCATCCACTTAAGATTTCGAGAACATAAGTTACGTCTGATCAAATATGAAAATAACATTCTTTCTAGAAGCAAAATGTTCCTTTTAAAATTTTGGAAGAGATATTAGCTGTGCATTACAAGTATGGGACCAAACTGCTCAGTCTAGTCCAGAATTTGTACACGCTACAGTCTACCAGTTCACGTCACTGCTATTTTTCTAAACTAAACATCAATAACTTATTTTTGCATTGTAATGGCGGAGTTTAGAATTTAGTTTCTTTATTTGTTTCTTCTTCTTATTCCTCCCTTTTTCTTTAATTGCTAAGGGCTAATTCCATATCGTACTGGTAGCAGTCCACCCAAATTCCTAGAAAGATACTTCAAGCCTTGGGGCTATGGGAGAGAAAAAACTACTGTAACGTTTGGTTTTAATAGATATAGGGTGAATATTTTAACTTATGTCATCGACAGAATTCCTTCACACTTGCTCAGATCTTTTTTGAAGCAAAAGCACTTCAGCAATTGCTTTTGTTTGTTACTTATCCTCCAGCCTATTGCACAAGCCCTTCCAAAAGCAAGTTTCAAAACCTTTTTTTTGCAACTACCAAGTGAAGTTCCAACAGCTCGTAGAACTAATGATTGAGGACCTTCTAGAGTAATGTAAACTTTATGAGTACCAATTTCTTCAGCTTTCTTTATGAGAGTTTACATGGGAAGATAAAATTGAAAATAGTACCATTGTTATGGTGTGGAAACTAGGCAACCCCTACCAGAAAGTAAATTTCTTGATGGAAGTGGGTGCCCAAATCAAGTAGAAATGAAAAGGAATACAAGGGAAACAAAATCAACTATGTATGGTAGAGAAAAGATTTAAAAATAATGGATTATAGAAAAAATTACTATCAAGGAGACAAATTGTCTGCCTCACAGAATACAATTTACAGTCCAAGCTATAAAACAGGCCTGCTTAACTAAAGAACAAATCATCTACCTGCATTATGAATATCAAAGATAATGTGCTGAAATGGAACATACTATATATGCATAAGACAATCAGCAGAGACAGAAAAGATACTATAGGAATCGGCAAGAGATGGGAGCAAAACAAATAAAACCGTGCATAGACATGAGGACCCAATGTAAGATAAAAGCCCACAAAGAGCAACATATAATCCCATTGGACTACTCGAGTCCGTGCCAATAAAAATGTCAAAATGAAAGGTAGCTAAGTAATGGCAACTAAAACTTCAAGATAAACCATTAGCCCAGTGTAGAATTTCTGGTAATGACAATATTTATTTACAAGCAATTTATAAACAATATAGAAAGTAAAAAAACAACTCAAAATGTATTTCCATAAGACCACTAAATATAAAATCCTACCAGAATCACCTAAGAATACTAGACCCATGAATATGAACTAAGATAAGCTCACAACACCACTCAAGGTGAAATACACTAAGAAACAATAAATAGAACCTAAGACTAGAGTAAACATAACTCCAAAAGAGACCACTGCGGCCAAGGTTCAAAAGTGTATGCATGTGGTATGCATACGAGGTCTATATCTAAACCAGTGTTGTTAATGGCGGAAAGCCAAAAGTCCGCCATACAGATATGGCAGATGGCGTTGCGGCCAATGGCAGAAGCATGGCGGCCGTGTGTATATATATATATATACAACTAAACAGTAAGCATATATCAAGAACAATAAAATTAGAAACATGATAGGAAATAAAATTCACCAAATGTAACATAAATACATAATTAGACAAGAGTCACAAGTCACATGTCCATACTGAAATGAGAAGTTCATTCAAATGATCAAATGAAAACTGAAATAAATGAAACAGGAAAAAAAACATAAGTAGAAAACTGAAACTGAAATGATCAAATGATCAAATGAAAGAAAGAAAACAGGAGAAAAAATATACCCACTGAAGTAAAAAAAAAGAATGAACAAAACATATTAACAGAAGTGAAAAAATGAAAGAAAGAAACAAAAACAGAAGTATACAACTAAAAAACAGAACAGAGACATGAAAAAAAAGAAAAAAGTATGAAAGAAAAAAGAAAAAAAAAAATTGAACAGAAGTAAAAAAAAGGAGCAGCAAATAAGAAAGAAAGAAAGAAAAAAAGAACAGAAGTAAAAAAGAAAACAGAAGAGAAAGAGGAAAAAAAAGAAAAGAAAAACAGGAAAAAAGAGAAGAGAAGAGTAAAAACTGCTATTTCTTCCGCCGGAATTCCTCGCTGGAGTGCCGGAGCTCGTCGCCGGATTTCGTCGCCGGAGTGGAGCAGCCGCTGGTGGAAACCTTTTTAAGTGGGAGCAGCCGCCAGTTGAAGGAGTTTTAGCTAGGGTTTTAATTTTAACCCTTCTAAAATAATTACAAAAACACCTTTACTTTTTTTTAAAAAAAAGTGATGTGGCGCCATTTCCGCCATGGCGCCATGGTGGATGGCGGGCGCCACACAGAAACCGCAATGTTGCGGTTTCTGTGTGGCGGATTTATCAAAATCCGCCACGCCATGGCTGCTATTTGACAACACTGATCTAAACAAAATTTAAAATACTTATATTAATAAAAAACACAATATAAATAGTTCTTAAGTAATTAATCAACATAATTTGAGAGATAAAATTGTAATATGAGGACTGCATAATTAGATGATAATCTAAGAAAGTTAACATAGGAAATGTTCATGCAAAAAGTTTCAACTTCCAAGCATCTAATATTAATCTATAGAAAGTTAGCCAACATTATGCCATCATCTCCATAAACAATTTATAATAAGTAATTCATGAGTCAAAGTTGGCCATTTAATAGGCTCTAATCCCAACATGTGGACTTTGCATGCAGCCGCATATGCAACCATAGTGCATAGACTGCATATTTAATATATGATGCACGAAAGTGGCATACACATGCAGCCGCATGAACTGTTGTAAGACTGACTAGGAGACTAATTTACAATTGTGGCACTGCAGCCAAAAACCATCAAATTGCATAAGCAAGCACTCCAA
Source organism: Canna indica (assembly GCA_034359265.1). Lineage (NCBI taxonomy): Eukaryota > Viridiplantae > Streptophyta > Magnoliopsida > Zingiberales > Cannaceae > Canna > Canna indica. Next base: position 76,029,730 of record CP136891.1, on the reverse strand, counting down.
CAGAACTACATAAATTATAACTCTCATATAGCAAAAAAATAAATCTAAAAGCATGCTTTTAACGAAGAGATTTACTGTTAGAAGAATCTCAATCTTAAGATATATCCTGGGCCAGTATAACAGAAGGCAGAAGGACATACAAGATCGTACTGTAATCGTTGTTAACGGCAGTAACAAAGACGTGAAATATTAAAATCAGGAAAAATAATTCCAACGAGGTGAAACTTTACGCATGAAAACAACAGGAACTTCTATCAGGAAATTAGGAAAAAAATCTACCAAAAATCCACAGGAAGACATAGTATGATTATGTAGTACCAGAAAAACTAGTCTTAAAAGACTGATACCTGCATAGTAGATAGCCAATTGGATGCCAAGCAAGATCCCATACACTGCTATCATGTGCACCAGGAATTTCAACCTGGGGAGTTTCATGCCTGCATGTCAGGACAACTGTAAAAGTTTAGAGAGCAACAGAGTTCAATATCAATAAACACATGAATTTAAAAAATGAATTAACTCCTTGCATCTATCAATATATGCAGGCAAATATATAAGAAATCATAGTTAATGTCAAATAACCAATATTACATCTCTCCTTAAATTTTCCACAAACTCCTACATTTGCTTGCTTGGGATCAGGTATCTGTTGTTTATGAGCAGAGACGTGCTAATGTTAAGTTCAATGAAAAAAGGGTAAACAAGTACATAAACCAATATTCAAAAAACAAAATATTATATTTAAAATCAAATTTTGGTGCCATGTGATGACAATGGTGGACATCAAATGTACATGGGCAATGTGAATATTAAACTGATAGCAGTATGTGCTACATGAAAAAATCACCAAACAAGTACAGTTACCTATACACAAAACATAATACTTACCAATCAATTTGATGTAGTTGCAAATCATACAATAGTATATAAAAGTAGAACTTTGGAACAAATAAAATAAACAAAGTTCCTCGTTCGAAAAACATAGAAGGTCTACTACATAATAATCACTTAGGAACAGAGTCATTTTTCTTTATGTTTAATTATGTCTCTTCCAGTAAACTATTCAAATGAGCAACTCTATATAATCTACTGTCTTTACTATGAAGAAAACTAAAATGAAAGTGGCAAAGTGAAAATGTAGAACAAGCTGGAAATAAAAAAGAAAATGAGAGTAATCAATGGTCCAGTCAATGACGAATTACCCGACAAGCCAATGAAAAATGGATCCATCAAAACTCCCACTGGCAAAGTACTCCTCGTGGAACGGATGCCAAGCCAAAGCTAGTAAAACATATTTAGAAAGACAGAAAACATTATCAGTCAGGAATTAAACATATGTCCAAACAGAAATGGTCTTTACCTTAATTGAAAACAAATAACTCCATAATTCAAGTAATGTCCACAAATATGTGATGATAAATAATACCAGAAAAACCAAGAACATACTAATAGTAAGGATTTTACAGAGCATAATGTTGTTCCAAGAATCAAAGAATTGAATGCTAATATTTAAAGCTACAACAAAAAGTAGTTCGTAAAGTCAGTAGTTAATTCAAGCTAAACCATTAGCCCAGTGTAGAACTTCTTGGTATGCAAATTGACATGCCAGATCTTATCCAAATAGCCCAAACATTAGTAAGTAGATTAGCTAGAACTTATAGGCTGCAACTTTTGATCATAATATCTATTTTTAAAGGATCTTATCTTTTTCAAGTCAGTAAAATAAAGTTTTACAATTCTTCCAAAATCACTTGTTCCTGTTCCTACTTTTACAATTCTTCCTAAATCACTTGTTCCTGTTCCTGTTCTGGTGCATTGGAGAACATAATTGCTTTTGATGAAGAGCACATGGAAAATCTCTTTGAAAAGATTAGGTCCCAGTGCACAAGGCTCCTGCCAATGCAGATCTAGAGAGAGTACACGTACGGAGGCTTACTAACTTAAACCCTATCACTCATTTTGTAAAGAATAAACTGTTGCATCAAGATTTGCCCCCTCTCATATTTCACCAAGAAGAGGATGATCTCCATAGACATCTTACAGATTAAGGTTGACAAAGAGCAGGCAGACCATAAAAAGGTTATCCAAGTAGAAGTTAGCATTGATTCTGAGGTTGTTGAGAATTTGGAATGTCCTTTGTATATAAAGAGAGAATTAAAAGCAGCAATTTGTCAATTCAATCTGATGCCAGGTCACCATTTTAAATCTCCAAAAAAAATAAATAGGATATTCAGATTTATTCAGACCATTAAAGTTGATTAATAATGTAACATGAGCCCTCTACTGTACTGAGAAGGCAAACCCTTATAGAAATCAACTAACACAAATAAGGACTATATAACATAGTTTTAGGCCAAAATAAAATCATAAATACAAATAAATGATTTAGCTAAAGAACAGGAACTACATCAAAATACATTAATGGAAATGAAGAAGGATTGCGAACCAAAGTAATCTACCTTAATATATCTACACAAAAAAGAATGTAAAAGTATAACTTTTGCATAAACAGAAAACAAACAAGTTATAACACAACCTAAATGAAAAAGAAAAACAAACAGAAGACAAATAATAACACATCCATAAACCATGAAGCCTGAAAATGGAAGAAAAGGGAAAAGAACACCAACAAGTCACATCCTTGGTATGCCCACGGAATGATTCAAGCTCTTTCATGGATCTAATATCATAGAGCTGAAAACAACGTGCAAAAGCATACATTAGTAGTGAAACTAAATTTCAAGATAATGGAATTACAAGCAATAAGAAAATATAATTCATTAACAAACAAAATCATGAGATGGAAGAAAGATTCAAAAGCAAAGAAACAGTTCTAAACTAAGCAATTAGCACAGTTTTATAGCTTTTTATGTTCTATAAGTTTGTTAAGTCTTCTGCATATTGTCTTTGGAAGATGCACTGGGAGATCTTAAACCATGCCTGCATCTTGTCTTTGGAAGGAACAAGTTAACCAGAGAAAAATCCATAAAGTTCATTCTGGTTGATAGACCCTAGTCAAAGCCAGGTCCTGTATGATATATCATATACTTAATTATTTTAATATCAAATCCAATTAGGATTGAATCATCAATTCACAAGTAGTCTTAGATGATATTTCGTCTTCGTTCTTAGTTACTAACTTAGAAAAAGTTGACACTCAACTCTCCATCATATTGGTAGTAAAAAGAGTTGTATGATAGTCTAGGAGAGGGTAGTTAATAGGGACTGGCTTAAGAAAGTTCCAGAGATCTCTATAACAGGAATTTTGATAGAATTATGAGATTATAATAGGGAAAGTATCTCCTTCCGCGAGTATACTTACATTCTCTTGGGTCAAGTTTATTAAAGATGTCCAGAGAAAGATATGGGTAGTTGGAAATTTGGAATCTTATTCTACTCTGAATTATTACTATCTTAGAAAAAGTTGACACTCAATTCTGCATCATATTGGTAGTAAAAATAGTTGTATGATGGTCTAAGAGAGGGTAGCTAATAGGGATTGGCATGAGAAAGTTCTAGAGATCTCTATAACAAGAATTTTGATAGAATTATGATATTATAATAGGGAAGTATCTTCTTCCATGATTATACTTACATTCTCTTGAGTCAAATTTATTAGAAATGTCCAGAGAAAGATATGGGTAGTTGGAATCTTATTCTACTCTGAATTATTAAACACATGGTTTTCTGGCATGGATTTCACCAACAGATACATGCCTGGATAAAAAGCAAGTCCAAAGACTCCAATAAACACACAAAGAAAAAAATTCCTCTAGATTTTTGATATAAGCATACAACAATATCTGTTTTTCTATTCGAGATCCAATATCAAGTTTTAATATTCCAAATTTTGTTGGATTTAGCTGACCAAATAATAAGTGTTCCATCTGTCTGTTACATATCCACTAAATTATATGGTGATAGAATACAAGGATATTTTCTTTTTCTGAAAAGATATAAAGATGCTAAAGAAAATACAGGAAACAAAGTACAAAGGTAAAAAAAGGCATGCCTACCTTAATTATCTGATCCTTTGAAGCTGTCAGCACCCAGTTACCATTCTGGTTCCACTTAACACAAAGTACAGTATTTTTATGACCATGGCTACAGAAAAAAAAACCTTGATTAACCTAAATGCTTTACAGTTCATAGCATAACAAAATGAATATGTACTTACAATGAACAGAGCTCTTTCCCTGTCTTTGCATCCCACAGCTTTATAAGGTTGTCTTTTCCCCCTGCCATGACAAAAGATACATTTGTCAGTACAATTTTTGGAAGAAAATCAGGTCAGTTAAAAAAGCAGAAACGACTAGAAAAAGACAAACCTGATACAAGTAATGATTTTGCTGGGTGCCAATCAACACATTTGACATCCCAACCATGGCCTGCCTGAGTTTAAAGCAAATACAAGGGAATCTAAGGTTATCAAAAGCAAGCAATGTCTATTATTTTGCCGAAGGTTTAGATAGCAGTCCATGCAAATACCAGCTAGTAATTAACTGATATATCAATATACATTCTGCACTCTGAGAAAAAGTCCAATCAATATATACTGCACTAGACTTAAATTATCACAAAATAATGCTACAGTATGATGCCATTATGGCAGCACCACCAAATTGGTAAATTTATTGCTTTGTTACTCTTGAAAGTTGAAACTAAGTTTTGTACAAATGCAAGGACTTAATCTTTTTAGTTTCTAAGGTTATCAGAACTAATCACAACTTTAAACAATGGCTAAAGTACATTGTAAAAAATGAAATACACCACAAAAGTCTAGGGTACATAGATAGTAAGTGCTATTAAGTTATGGTTCATTACCCATGTAAAAAGCATACTTATAATATAAGAACCAGACTGCACGTCCACCTATTCACTGGTTGGACCACATATTTATTAAATAATATTTTTAATATAATATGTAAAAATAATAAGAAAAATAAAATATTGATTGAAATATATAAAAATAAAAAATCAAGACAAAAATTACTTCTCATCTAAAACAATCACCTAGCAAATAACAGTATTATATTATTGAAATAAATATTCTCAATTAATTCTAGTTACAATTTTTAATAGTCATAGTGAAAGTTAAATATTTAAATAAATATTTTTTTTCCAATCATAAACCTTATGTCAGTGTTCTAAACTTCTAATATATTATATATATGATAATGGGCAATTAATGTCAACAAAATAATAATAGCATAGTGTTAGAAAACTATTCTTAGTTGTAAGAGACTGGCGTCCAAACCTAGAATAACAATACATACATATTTTCACGGCAATATATAAAACTAAATAGTGTTCTAACTTGTTCAACCAGACTTATTGGGTCATTGAGTTCTGCAAAAAAAAGGGCCAGTTCACAGTAACTCAGTCAGTCTGATTGCAATCCGACCTAAAAATTGATTCGGACAGGAAAGGCAGCCGGGTCAAGTCCAACCCAATCAGATTGCCCAGTCAGGTCTGGTCTGGTTCTGATAACTATGGAAAAAAGATACAGATTTTAAGTTGGTCTGCTGGAAGAAACTCCCTTCTATGTTAAATAAGCAAGACGATATCTAGCCACCAGAATATCACTGTAGTTGGGCAAAAAGGAAAACCACAACAAAGTATTGAAAGCAAAATTTCTTAAACAATCAAGAAATTCAATGCAATAATGCTACAGCCAACAAGTTCATAGAGGAAAAGCATTCCAGTCGCACAAACTGGTAATAGATAAGAAACATTACCAGTTAAAGATCTCTCTTCCTGACACCTTGCAAAATCCCAAACCTTAATAGTAGTATCATCTGAGCAAGAACAAAACTTCAAATCTGTTCGACAAAAACTGTGGAACAAACAGCAATTCATGTCACATAAGAAATCAATATAAACAGAAAAAGATATTAAGTGTATCAAAGAAGTAAAACACCAACCTTATGTCTCGGACTGATTCTTTATGTGCAGTTTTATTTGCCTTCACATTGTTCATGTTACTCTGCCAGTACCTAAATAACATTTTAGGAGGTAAAAACATGAACAATGAATGGACATAGAAAGCAACAATAATAACAATTATACAATTACAACAAATTGACAAGTACTTGATTGCACCACCATCATCCCCAGTAACCATCCAATTATCATTGTGACTCCAAACCATCGACCTAATTGCATTATCATGTGCCTAGAGAATATAAAGTATGATTAGAAGCTCCAACTCATTTATAAATAAGAAAAAACACACATTATTTATACCTGAAGAATCATTTCAAAATTAAAAGATTGTCCATTCCATAAAGTAAATTCACCACTCTGTGATCCTGTGATGAGACGCCGCCCTGTAGGAGTCCACTTTATAGCAGGAAAAAAATATTAAGATCAACAAACCAAACATACATTCGCTGAACTACAGCATCGGCTTTGCAAATAATAAAAATTACAAATATTGTCAAATGTGGATAAAAAAAACATGAGTTCATTAAGCACAAAGGTAGGAGAACCAAAGCAGGAAATATAAATAACAGCAACTAAAAATTCAGCACAAAACCAGACTTCAAAATGTAGAGAAAAACATTGAGCTCTCAGCACAATTCAGAGATCGGGCAAGTGAATGAGAATTCAACATAGAAATCTGACCTATTTAGCATCTATTTATTTTTTTTACTTGTTCGCTAGAAATTCTATTAAACATAGCAGTCACAACCAATTTTCTGAACTGAGGATCCAAGCACATAATAAAATTTGTGAAGAAAATAGTTAGTCCATTCAGTTAAACAAACTCAAAAGTATCTAAATACTAATAAAAATATATATTCTAACTATTGACCATTGAGCTGTCACAATCAAACATTAGACAAATGAATCCTTAAATCCTGAGAAAGGAACATAGTTTATCTTGATAGCTTAAAAATAAAAATAAAAAAATCTAAAGAAAAAATATTACATAGTTTGAAAAAGATAATCAGGTTAGTCTCAATTACTATGATTTTATCACTTACAAGAAATAACTTGTGCAGCAACTATAGCATTCCAACTGCATGCAGTCATGACAAACATTGACTATAAGTATAAATGAAGAAAAAAATATTCATGTTGAGTTACAGCCTTACAGGTCAGTAGTTGGATAATTGTTCATCTTCAAAGTGCATAAATCATTATTGATTAAAAAAAGAATAATGATATATGCACTGACCACCCAACACAGATAACAAGCATAAAAGAGAAGGAGAACTAAAAAGCCCAAAGCAGAAAACCCCATGAGAAAGAATAATGGAAACCTTTTTGCATTCCTGGCAAAAAAGAAATACTAGCAGTCTTGTAGCTTACCAAGACCTTGTTTATGGAACACCTATTTTTGTTTGTCGAAGCATGAACAAATTTGGCAGCAAAGCTTACAGAGGGGTTATCTGCATAAGCAGCTGTTGGTAGCATCTGCACAAATAAACTGTTCAGCAACATAATTACCTAAAATATATTTCAAACTAAGTTTATAAGTCATAGTATTCCATTAAGATATTGAGTGCAGTTATATACTCCAAGTTCTTGTTCAATTCATATAATATTCTTGTTGTAGCAACATTTGTATCATGTCTATCAGTGTGTTCCTACATGTAACATCTAGGACGTGAATTCCATGAAATGATTTCCAATTTTTCATGACCTGATTTCACATATTCAAGAAATGAGCTACTTGCATACTAAAGATAGTTTTAAATTTCATGCAAGCTAAAAAGAATTATAGAAGTTGGGTAAACTGGTAAAGAGATATCCACTAATGCAGCTTAAGAAGCATGGAATAAATAAAGGATTAGTACGCCCTAGAGCAAAAAATATAGTTCAAAAGTGAAATGCATATTTATTAAGTAGCAAAAGCAAGATAAACTGACAAAGAAATTATTCCAAATTACTTTCATTCTAACTAAAAAATGGTGACCCAGTGCATGAAACAAATTACTTCCATGCTAACTAAATTACAAATATATTAAAAGATCCAAATTACTGGAAATCAAACTACTAACATCCAAGACAGCAGCTGGAGTAGGTTGCAGTGCAGTTTTGTCACCAACATCCCGCTGCCACATGCGGATCTGCAAAAGATGATATATAAGCATTAAAACAAAATATGTAATTCCACAGCATATAGCAATTGTCAGATGATATACTCAAAGCATAACAACGAGATGTGGGAACAATATCAATGCTAATAAGATGCATGCAATAAAATTGTCTTTCACGCTATGTTCAAACTTATATGAATGCTGGATAATGATAGCCAGAACTTAAGTCATGTATCGCAATACAACTGAAAATTATGAAGTATGATCCGATGGAATATAAGTTACTGGAAAAGAGGAAGCGTCAACAACTAACTTTAAAAAAATTTGCAATATAAGGTAAATGGTCAGAAAATCCTTGAAACAGTAATCTCTATCTTAATTGTTTTTCCTACTTTTTGGTTCTTTAGGATTAGCATAATGAATTACAAATTTGGACATTGTACTAGCATGAACCACTATGCAGAGTCAACCAACAAGTACATGGCATAAACACCTGCCGTGAAGTGTACATGCAATAAATGAAAGTCCATTGTATAATTATTGACACAATATGTAATATAATGTCAATTAGGTATGTGGTACTTGTCTATCTATCATTTAAATGCTTAACAAGATACTAAAAAATATGTTGATTATAATAGTACAGGAAGTGCACAAACATAAGCCAATAGAAGGCATGTGAATATTTTTGCACTAAATTACTAAAATTCATCATTCAACTGTCTCGTTGCCAAGTAGATGATTAGATGATTGCTATGTAATAAACCTTGCCAACATCTAGTCATCACAGAAACTGTGTTCCCACATCTGGAAATTCCAGAAACAGATGGGAATCAGAATTGAAGGGATGCACTATGCCATATTGTAGTTATGAGGAAAAAATATAGAAAATGTCCAGATACCATGGTTTCAACTTCAAGTCTATAAAGATTCAAGACTAATCTTAGTCCCCTCTTGGATGATTACTAGTATTGTACTGAGAGATATCAAGTTTCGCTGCAGTTGAGTGCATACCTAGTGTCCTAGTGGTTGGCACACTTGGGAAAACCCCAAACCCTCATATTCACAACTATAAACTCTGGTTCTTCAAAATACTAGTAGACTTATCTGAGTAAGAACAAGCATATCTTGCCACACTGGCATAGTTTTAAATGGCGCAAGGCGCACAATGGCGCAAGGCGCACAAAGGCGCAAAGGGCTCTTGGAGCCATGGTGCAAGGCGCAAGGTTACGGCATGCGCCATAACAAGGAGAGGCGCAAAAATAAAATATAATTATAAAATATACTTTGTACATAAAAATAGATATTCCTAAAATAAAATCACCTAGTTAACATCTAATTTAGCATCCAATTAAATAAAGATAATAAGTCGAAGTTGTTAAAGAACAACTAAACAAGCAAACATCAAGTTCAACATCATTGAAAAAACAAGCCAACATCAAATTCAACATCAAGTTCATCATCAAGTTCAACATCATTAAAAGAACATGAGAACAACAAGTTCAACATCATCAAAATAATGGACTATTCAACATCATTGCTGCTAAACATTCAGCATGCTGAAAATTTCCATCTAAATAGGACTATAGGAGCATGTAGAAATGTAGAGTAGGAGGGAGTGAGGGACTGAGGAAACTCGGGAAAGATTGAAAATTTCAACAACAAAAAAACAACTGAAATCTGAGAAAGGAGAGAAAGAAAATATATCCTTGAATAAGCTTGCCGGAGGCTGAAATCTGGTGGAGAGGCGCCGAAATCCGATGGAGAGGCCCGCCGGTGGAGAGGCTCGCCGGTGGAGAGGCTCGTCGGAGGAGAAGAAAAGGAGAAGAGAGGCTCGACGCTCGAGCAAGTCGGGCGGACGACCCGAAATGAACATAAGATTTCGGGTGCCCTAAGTTAACTTAGGGCACCCGGTGCCACACGTGTGTGGCGCATATGGCGCGCGCCTCGTGCCTGGGCTGAGGCGCTAGGTTAGCGCCTCGGGGGGGGGAAAATGGCGCGGGGGGCTCACCCGTGTGTGCCCCACGCCATTTCAAACTATGCACACTGGACATACTATGCTGCATAGTTGTAAATGGCGCAAGGCACAAAAGGCTCTTGGAGCCATGGTGCAAGGTGCAAGGTTACGGCGCGCGCCATAAGGAGGCGAGGCGCAAAAATAAAATATAATTATAAAATATATTTTGTATATTAAAATATATATTTCAAAAATAAAATCACCATATATTTCTATAGTATGAGAGGTGTATGAGGTATTTCTATAGTATGAGAGGTGTATGCATAGTTTAAGCAGAGGGGGTGAACAGGTTAAATGTTTTGTTTCGTCTTATGTAATGTGTTCATAAGATCCTAAATGTGATGCAAAACCTACAAAATGAATGATATAATGTAAGACAAGAAACACGGAGGATTAAGAACCGAAATTTCAAAATGACCAATGAAATGCATTAGACTGACCTGAATATATCGGACAGCTGTGCTAGTATAATCCACAGCTCGTCGTTGGACAACTTTGCGCATTCTTCTAGCAGCAAAACTATCTCCATATGCTGCAATATATGCATAAGCTCAGACCATATAAAACACAGTCACTTTACGTTAATTGAGAACTAGCATCCAACCAAAATATTAAGATGAAACTTCAATAAGTTTAGCAACTTCGTAGAAGCACCCAAGTACCGATCTTTAACAACGTCGTCGTAATTACGAACTCGTAGCCGTCTGTGTCACCCTAACGACCATCACCGGACCCGAAACCAAAGAAGAGTACTAAGATAAACCAACCAAACAAACAGAAAGAAAAAAAAAAAGAACAAATGGACCGACAACCGAGGCCGAGAACAGGAACTCGTCGAAAAAGAAGACAGCAAGAATCACCGGCTGTGATCACACGAATTCCCGAGTAAAGGAGGGTCCTTGCTTTCCCACCCGGATCATACCTTCATAAGGGGCCGGTGGGCGAGGGAAATCCGGCGCAAGATTGATGGACGATGCTGACGGCTGCCGCGAGGGTGGCGGCGGGCCCCGGGGGAAGTCGGGATTCTGTGGCGGTTCGCCGTACATCATCTTCGTCCGGCCTGTTCCAGTTCAAAGTCCAAACCCTAACCCTAATTCGAACGGGGTTGAAGTATACCCGGGTTTAGGGTTTTCAGAACCGAGCAAGATATCGTAGTGGTGTTTCTTCGACACACGCCTGATGAGATGGCCCATCGCAAGTCAGGGGCGTAAATACCACATCAACCCTGAAACTTATCAGGGGAAAGTTGGAACAGCTCACCTCGTCCGTACTGGATTGTAAATGATAAGAGGATTTTGACAGCTATTTTCTGAAAATACCTCGTATATTTCTTCCGAATATACATGCAGCAACTGCTTGGCACCTTCGAGTCCAAATAACAGCGATCTCCATAGAAGAAAATAAAAAATATTATTATTCTCAGAAGTAAGATTTATAGTTATTTATTTTTCAAAAAAAAAAAGTAATATATATATACCGGATTATCCTATGCAGATCATTTTCAATTAGTTCAGCTAATTTTAAATAAATTCAAGAAATTTTTTATTTATAGATAAATCACTTTCATAACTACTAATATAAATCACTTTTATAGATAAATCACTTTCATCCTAAAATCATAAAAAAATCTATTATTCATAGATAAATCACTTTCATAATTTGTATCAGCAAAATAATTTTTTTAGAGTTAAAAATTATTATTTTTTCACCATTTTTAATTGGTTCAAAATTAGCCAAATCAGTTTAAAATTGGTCGAACCAATTTAAAATTGGACGAACCAGGTGAAAAAAATTGATTTTCAACTCTAAAAAATTTATTTTGTCGATACAAGTTATGAAAGTGATTCACCTATGAATAATAGTTTTTTTATTTTATTATGAATTTTTTGAACTTGTTTAAAATTGATCGAAACAGTTGAAAATAGTGAGAGAAAAAATTGATTTTCAACTCTAAATTATTTATTTTGCTGATACAAGTTATGGAAGTGATTTACCAATGAATATTAGATTTTTATGATTTTATTGTGAATTTAGGATAAATTTCTCGAACATGTTTAAAATTGGCCGAACCAGTTGAAAATAGTCTATAGAGAGTAATCTTGGTATATGGATATTTACTTTCTGGTTTAGAAAAAAAATAAACATGGGTTCTGCTTTTGGGAATAAAAGTATTTGTTACTCTCTTACAGGAAAATCGTTGTCCAAATAAATAGCTTATCTTTATATAATAAAAGTAAGGAAAAATCATACTTTTGGTCCCCAGAGTTTGTTCTAATTTTGATTTTAGTTCTCATAATTTAAAATTTTTTATTTTAGTCTCACACTTTATTTTCGTTTAGGATTTAGTCTATATCGTCACAAGAGGCCTAAATGAAGTTGACATGGATAACAAGTGTTGATTGGACATTGCTGGCGTAGAGCTTGTAGGGACCAACTTTATAAATATGAAGACTAAAATTAAAATTTTGTAAACTAATGGAACTAAAATCAAAATTTTGTAAATTAAGGGGACTAAAACCAAAGTTTGAGTAAACTATAAGAATCAAAATTATTATTTTCCCTAAAAATTATTTAAAAATCACATGATATTTTTAATTTATTTATAAATAATTATAAATATTTAAACATATTAAAATTGAGCACACTATAATAATTTACGTTAATTTGGGTGGATTTAAACCGACGATGTTATTAGAGAGAGTAAGTTTTCGAATTCTGCATAGTTTAGGATTAAAATGGAGGTGAGGATGTGATCAGTGAATAGATGAACAAATCGGGAGAACAAGTTTTCAAATTATGCATTCATTGCACAATTCATCCTAAATTGGGGTAATTAACGGATAAAAATTGACGCCTAAACTTTATAATCAAAATGGAGGCGATGAGGGGATCAATGAAGAGATGAGCAGATCATGAGAGCAAATTTTCGAATTCTGCGGTCAATACGGAATTCACCCTAAATTAGGGTGATTAATGAATAAAAACTGACGCCTAATGACGGCATCAATTAAATACATGTAAACTATGGGCACTGACCTCCTTAGCCCGTTCCCCCAAGCGCTGAGACAAATTAAAAACTCGGTAGTAGTGATCGACCACTTTGCCAAATGGATAGAGGTTGAACCCCTAACCTCGATCGTGACCGAGAAGGTCAGAAAATTCATATGGAAAAATATCGTCTACATGTATGGCATACCTCATGAACTCGTCAGTGACAATGGCACACAATTCACGAATAGGCGTTTTCGGGAATTCTACGTAGAACTCAACATCCGACAACTCTTTTCCTCAGTTGAGCACCCACAAACCAATGGTTTGGCTGAAGCAACCAATAAGGTCATCCCAACATGACTTTTAAGGAAGTTTGACCAAGTCAAGGGGCACCGAGGCCGAAGAACTGCCCCGAGGTGTTATGGACTACAACACAACCACCCAATCATTCACTCAGGAACTCCTTATAGACTCGTCTATAGAGCATAGTCCATGATCCCCGTCGAGATCGTAGAGCCTAGCCTCCGTAGGAAAACCTTTAAGGAATAGAACAATTCAGAAACCTGCTAGGCCGAGCTCGACCTCATCGAGGAAGAGCTAGAACTTGTCAAAATCAGGGTAGAATATAAGAAACTTAGAATAGCTTGGAATTACGACAAACATGTCAAACCAAGAAACTTCAAAGAGTGAGATCTAGTTTTGCGAAAGATCAAACTCCAAAGAAAGTCAACCGGAGAAGGGAAGCTCGCCCTGAATTGGGAAGGCCCGTACAAAATCATTGAAGTCATCAGAAAAGACGTTTACAAAATCGCCGAACTCTCCAGACAAGAACTCCCACACATGTAGAATGTGGCCTCCATACGAGCCTGCTACAGCTAGGCATTCTCCCTTAAACTACAAGTGGTCGATGTACTATTTTTCCTTCATCGCGTTTTTTCTCATTGGGGTTTCCCCTTGAAAGATTTTACAAGGTGTCGTCATGCGTAGGCCGAGTACATCACTCAGTGAGATACAATGTACTATTATTTGACAATTATTAATGATACCGCTCTTCTTTTCTACGCAATCTCTCGATTGCCTACAACTATCTTATAGCACACATCGAAGGAACCTTTATGATCCCGCGTCAGACACACTTTCGGACAACAACGACAACTCCTACTATGCACGACACATCAATCCTCCCCGGCATGAGCGCCACCTTCGGGATCCCACGCCCTCAACGACCAGAGCTCGATTTTCATTAGTCAGGTCCCCCGCCTTAGCGCCGCCATCAGGCTCCCACGCCCTCAACGACCTGAGCTCGATTTTCATCAGTCGAGCCCCCGACCTCAACGCTGCCCTCGGGCTCCCATGCCCTCAAATGACCTAAGCTCGATTTTTATCTGTCGGGTCCCCGACCTCAGCACCCCCTCGGGCTCCCACGCCTTGAATGACGTGAGCTCGATTTTCACCAGTCGGGTCGCCGACCTAAGTGCTGCCCTTGGGCTCCCACGCCCTCAACGACTTGAACCTGATTTTCATCAATCGGGTCCTCGGCCTCAACGTAGCCCTCGGGCTCCCACACCCTTAATGACTAGCGTGTTGCACCAAAGCAAGAGACACGCCGGACCGAATCACCCCGACTTCATGCAAGAACAAAATTATATATAAATGAATTATGTTAATTACATATTTAAAATATATGCCACAATAAATATATTAATTTATAAGTAAAGAGTATTTTGATCATTTGAATAGTTACTTCCTTACAAGGAAGTATTCATGTCAACCAAAGCATCTTTATCTCTATTACAACCTACGACTAGAGGCGCCCAATGGCTCGGGTCCGCCCAACCAAAGCATCTTTTTCACTATTACAATCAAAGCATCTTTTCGGGCCTAGGGTGGCGCCAGGCTAGGTCTAAGTATGGCCAGCATCAAGCTAGGCTTGGCCAGTAGGCCAGCCTAGCCCCCCAGGCTGGTTTGCACCCAAGTCTAGCCTGGTGCAATAGTGCCAAGCTAGGCCAAGCACTGGCTTGAATCGAGCCTGAAGGGGCAGGTCATGTGCCAAGCTGGGCTACTCTTTTGGGAATTTGGGCCACGGCTCGAATTTCACTCGAGGTATGCTAGGCACGACCTGATTGGCAACTGACCGACTCAGGCACGATCCATTGCAACATTTAGTTATAACGGAGACATAGACACAACCCAAGTGAATCCGAGCCGCTAGGCAACGCTCATTGTCATCTCTAGTTACAAGGGAGACGTACAAAATCAAACTTAATATCGCGTGCTTAGTTGCACGTGTAAGACAAATCTTTAATCAAGTATTTCATGAATATAAGAATATCATAATTAAATTAGTAAGATAAGATCTTACTTGATGACGACATATTTGCAGCGGAATAAGCTTCTGGATCTTCAAAGGAAATCCGGGTCTTCCTCCACAACACCGTCTCAAATGCTCTGCTTTTGATGGGGAAAGCAACTATGAGCTAGGGTTTTTCCACACGGTGTATAGAGGGGACCTAGCCTCTATTTATAACTGATTATATGGGCCCGTCCATCACGGGCTTCATTAATCGGGCCTACACTTGATTAATCACACCAATCATGGTTAAGTGTTTCAAGCTCGAATCACATGGATCAAGATCACATGAGCTAACAGGCATCTTAATAATGGATCATAAGATCAAACTCGCTTTTATTAAATCAAAACATTACAATTGATTGTAGCCCACATATGAAAAATAAAAATATAGAATATTTAAAAAATATTCTAACATTCTCCCACTTGGGCAAGATCAATTGTAAAATTTTATTTTTGAAAAAAAATTAAAAACGACACTCGGGTTTAATCACATATTTCAACAAAAAAAAATGTGGCCACAAAATAAATAAATAAAATAAAAAATGATCCAAGATGCAACACTTATTATGACTCATATCAACAACCAATGATATCGAATCATCGCAGCCATCATGACAATATTGGACATAAGACTTTCCATGGTCACGAATACCACTGACATTGCTGACAATTGTCATTGGTGTGGAGTGTAGCATGAAAATAACACTCAAAATGATCCGATAAGAACAGTGTTATTTTCATTGTCAGCCTAATACTTTCTCTTCTATATATACCTTTCGGCAGGAGAAAGCGTATGGTTTTTTTAAAAACTATCAAGTCCCTAGACTCAAAATTGGCATCAATCAATGGGCAACATGATTCACATGACACCGAGCCTTTAAACAAAAATCATGATGTCTCTAGACTTAAATATGGTATCAATCAAGAGACATTCTGATTCAAATAATACCGAGTCTTAAATAATTATTGAACACATATATTAAATATGACAATATGATCTCAAAGGAAAAAGAGTTTATTATTGAACATGCGGTAACATAAACCTAACAATCATGTATCAAAGTGCTCAAAATAAAAGGAAAAAATAACTCTCACTAACCAAGCACATCAAAAGAACTCAGAATGCCCATATTTTCAACATGTCTTTTAAAGACTATGGGTCTGAGTCCCTTGGTTAAGGGATCAGCAAGCATCAGATCTGTCTCTATGTGTTCAACTAAAATATCTCCTTTCTTTACAAGATCTCTAACAGTCAAATATTTCAACTCTAAATGTTTGGAGCCACTAGAGGTTTTATTGTTCTTCGTGAAGAACACAGCAGCACTGTTATCACAATAAATAGTAAGAGGCCTAGAAATAGAATCAACAAGACGAAGCCCAGAAATAAGATTCTTAAGCCAGACAGCTTGAGAAGCTGCAGCATAACAGGTAACAAATTCTACTTGCATAGTGAGAGAAGCAACTAGAGTCTGCTTCTTACTTTTCCAAGAGATGGCTCCACCAGCTAACATGAAAATATATCCATATATAGATTTTCTGTCATTAAGGCACCCAGCGAGATCTGAGTCAGAATAGCCTACAATCTCTAAATTTTCCATTCTTTTATACACAAGCATGTGTTCTTTAGTCCTCTGCAGGTATCTCATAACTTTCTTAGCTGCTACCCAATGATCATAACCAGGATTTGACTGATATCTGTCCAAGACTCCAACAATAGAAGCAATGTCCGATCTAGTGCAAACCTGTGCATACATCAGGCTCCCCAGTGCACTATCAAATGGCTTGTCATTCATTTGACCATTCTCTAATGCATTTTTAGGACATTGATTTTTGCTAAATTTATCGCCTTTAATGACAGGTACATCACCAGGCTTGCAATCTAACATGTTGAACCTTTCCAAAATTCGATTAACATAAGCTTTTTGAGATAATCCAAGCAAACAACGAGATCTATGCCTATGGATTTCAATTCCCAGTACAAAAGAAGCTTCACCAAGATCCTCCATATCGAAAGATTTAGTCAACATGAGTTTAGTTTCATGAAGGAGAGCAAGATCATTTGAAGCCAGCAGAATGTCATCCACATATAATATGAGAAAAATTATTTTGCTCCCACTGACCTTGATATATATGCAATGATCAACTTTATTTTCCTCAAAACCCATGGAAGCCACAATCATGTCAAATTTTAAATACCACTGTCTAGAAGCTTGTTTCAAATCATAAATGGACTTCTTCAATTTGCATACCAAATGCTCACTACCAATTTTTTGATAACCTTCAGGTTGTTTCATATAAACCTCTTCATAGAGATCACCATTTAAAAATGCTATTTTGACATCCATCTGATGTAACTCTAAATCAAAATGAGCTACAAGGGCCATAATAATTCTGAAAGAATCTTTAGAGGAAACAGGTGAGAAAGTCTCATTATAGTCAATGCCCTCTTTCTGGGTAAAACCCTTTGCAACAAGTCGGGTTTTGAACCTCTCAACATTACCTTTGGAGTCCTTCTTAGTTTTAAAAATCCACTTACAGCCAATAGGTCTATAGTTTTCAGGTAATTCAACCAAATCACAAACATTATTATCAGTCATAGAAAGCATTTTCTCATTCATATCACATATCCATTTATCTGACTGTGCACAAGAAATGGCTTGATTATAGTCACTAGGATCAAGGACATCCCCAACATCATAATCATTTTCATTAAGATATACCAAATAGCATCAGGGATTGCAGATCGCCTTTCTCTAGAAGATCTTCTCACTGGCACAGGTAAAGTATGTTCAGCAGGAAATGAATCAACGATAGGATTAAGCGGATTAACAGCTAAAGGACTGTCCGAAGGAACAGGGGAATGAGGAATATTATCATCATGACTAACAACATAATCACCTGGAACAAGTGACCTAAGATTATTGATAAAAGGAAGAGGTACTGATACATTAGTGACAGGTTCAGAATGAAGAGAATCAGGCTCAGCTACATCAAGTTCTAAAAACTTCGCTGTCAAAGACTCCACAATTTTAGTGCATCTGCTTGGACAATATAAACAGTAGCCTTTTGAATGATCTGAATATCCAATGAAAAAACAACGAATGGTTCTAGAATCAAGCTTTTTCTCAGAGGGATTATAGATTCTCAATTCAGCAGGACATCCCCAGACCCGAAAATGATTTAAACTATGTTTTCTACATGTCCACAGTTCAAAAGGGGTTTTGGGAACAGATTTACTTGGGACACGGTTAAGAATATAGAGAGAGGTTTTAATGGCTTCGTCCCACAGAAATTCTAGCAAATTCGACCTGCTCATCATGCTCCTCATCATATCCTTAAGAGTACGGTTACGTCTTTTAGCTACACCATTTTGTTCAGAACTACTTGGCATGGTATATTGAGGAACAATTCCACATTCTTGCAAGTATGAAGCAAAAGGTCCTACATGTTGACCAGCAACATCATGTCTACCATAATACTCTCCTCCACGATCAGATCTCACTATCTTGATGACGGTTCCCAACTGCTTTTCAACTTCGGTCTTAAACACTTTGAATTTATCAAGCACTTCAGACTTTTCTTTAATCAAATAAATATAGCCATATCGAGAAAAGTCATCAATAAAAGTGATAAAGTATTTATGACCACAAATAGTAGGTGAGTAAGGTCCACTAATGTATGTATGAATGATTTCCAATAGACTTGAACTTCTAGAAGCACTTTTTTTCTTGGTTTTGGACAATTTACCTCTAATACAATCAACACAAGTCCTCATATCTCCAAAATCTAAGATAGGCAAAATGTCAATTTTAACAAGTCTTTCAATCCTTTCTTTAGAGATGTGACCTAAACGCTTATGCCATAAAAGAAAAGATTTATCTTTGATCCTTGATCTTTTAGCAATTTTGTTTTCAATGTTTAGAGATGTAAATGGACAATCAGGAGCTAAGGACAACATATATAAACCATTAAACAAAGATCCACTTCCAATAAATTGAGAATTCAAAATAATATTCATATTGTCATTTCCAAAACTAAAATGAAATCCAAGTTTATCTAAACAAGAAACAGAAATCAAATTTCTCCTAAATAAAGGTACATATAAGGTGTCCTTCAGAACAAGTTCAAATCCTGACTCTAAAAATAATCTAACATCTCCTACAGACTTTACAGTCACTTCAAGATCATTTCCTACTCTCAGTTTGCTTTGCCTCAGACTTGGTTTCCTCATGTTTGCAAAAACCTGCATAGAAATAGCAACATGGGTTGTGGACGCGCTATCAAACCACCAAGAATTAATAGAGACATCAACTAGATTATACTCAAAACAAACAAGGGCTAAGGGGTTACCTCCAGCTTTTTGCTTCTTTTCTAACCAGGCCTTAAACTTTGTACATTCAAACCTTTTGTGTCCTTTCTTTTTGCAAAAGAGGCATCTGACAGATTTCTTAGTAGGGGCAGGCTTAGGACCTTCATTGGGGTTATTCTGACCACTACCTTGTCCTTTATGAGATTTTTTTGGAGCAGCAGGTGAGAAATGCTTAAATTTCTTATGAGGCTTGCCATAATGGGGTTTAGGATGAACAGTTAGAAGGGATAGATCACTCTTTTCTTTCTTAAGTTTTTCTTCCTCAGCAACACATTTAGTGATGAGATCATTCAGAGTCCATTTTTCATTCTGGGTAATATAGGCAGTCTTAATTTGACTAAACTCAGCAGGAAGAGAATTTAGGACATAAGGAACAAGGAAGAGGGAGTCATCTAGTTAAACTTTCAAGACTTTAAGCTGGGTTTAAAGCATAACCATTTTCAGAATGAACTCTCTTACACCCCAGAGTTATCATAAACCATAGTCGTCAATTCTTTCATTAGATATGCAGTCTCAGCATTATCAGCCACTTGAAATCTTTTCCCAATAGAATTAAGAAACTTTTTGGCATTTGAAGTATCAGACAATCCACTCATTAAATGTTCAGGAACAGTCCTTTTAATGGCAAGCAAGCTTAATCTGTTGGATCTCTCCCACTTAGCTAATAGGTCTTTTTATTCAGGAGTGGCGGTTTGACCTTCAGGAATCACCGGCTTGTCTTCATGAATAGCCATGTCAAGATCAGCCATGCCTAGAGAGAATTCTATGTCGTGTTTTCACTTCTTAAAGTTTGAACCAGTCAACATATCAATAGAGGCATTGAAGTTGTTCATACAAAAAGTTACTATGATAAGAATGGAAATACATTAGATTAAATTATAGGGCATGAAATATTATTGAAATTTAGGCTAACCAAATATTGCATATTCACCTTTGGGCAGAACATGCAATCACAAAATAAAGCCTCAATGAGTTAAAGTATGAGAATACACTGATTTTCAAAAATCTATCACCTTTGGGCAGACAGATCTCTAGACCAATGCACATCCTAATAACTCCATTTAATAAGACCTTCAATTAAAACACTCAATAATCATCCTTTGGGAAAAACTATTGAATGAATTAATCTTCAGTATTCCTCATATGATGAGAAAATACACCACTCATTATAAGTAATCTCACTTTGGTGGTAATTACAAATAATAACTAGTGAAAAAACTCATCAGGAATCAATATTATTCCCTTTAAATTATTTCAATTCATAATATAGTGCAAAAAATGATATGAAATAAAAATACCTCAACTGTTATGAATCTCCATTTTTAAGCATTCCCTAAATTATTTATATTTATTTATAAATTATGTCAATCTCTACACCTAATTGTCACAATATTAGGTTTGAGGTTTTATAAAAGATAACATAATTTACAATAATAAATTATCATGTATGAAATTTGCATAAACAAAATAAGTAATTATGCAAAAATATAACATGAATTATAGTCAAATCATAGCAATTTAATTGCAATAATAATTCATAAATCAAGTCAATTGAAGTATAATTAAATCTATTACAATAATAAATTGACATGTATAAAATTATAACATGAATTATAGTCAAATCATAGCAATTTAATTGCAACAATAATTCATTAATCAAGTCAATTGAAGCATGAATAAATTTATGTATTGACATTCATAATATTCAAATTTTGAATCATTATAGCATGAAAAATCCAAATATATGCAGAATAAATAATTCTGGTCTAAAATTTTATTGGGCAGATTTTTCAAAAAATATTATATTATATTTAATTTTTTATTTTATTTTTTTTGTGCTGGGTCTGCAGTGCTGGGCCCAGCAACCTAGCCCAGCGACCCAACCAACAGAAGCGGATCGGGTACACTGAAGCGGGCGCCACCAGTAGACAGTTGGGCGTCGCCCGCGTGCCCGTTAGGGCACAACTGACGCGGGCGCCGCCTGCGGTCAGTCGGGCGTCGCCCGCGTGCCCGTTAGGGCACAACAGATGCGGGCGCCGCCCGCCTGCCTCGTCGAGCGCGCTGCTGACGCGGTGATGCCAGCAGGCCTCGACGAGCACGCCTCTGACGAGATGGCGAGCGTGCCCAGGACGCGAGCGACGCGCTCGTTCGCTCGCCTGCCTCGTCGAGCGCGCTGCTGACGCGGTGACGCCAGCAGGCCTCGACGAGCATGCCGCTGACCGCTGGCGACACGCTCGCTCGCCTTGCGCGGCGCGGTCGCCGAGCCGGAAAAAGGCTGCTGCGGCGGTTTTAATTTAATTATGATATGTCGTCATCAAGTAAGATTTTATCTTACTAATTTAATTATGATATTCTTATATTCATGAAATACTTGATTAAAAATTTGTCTTACAATTAGTATCAGAGCGCATATATGAAAAATAAAAATATAAAATATTTAAAAAATATTCTAACAGCACGACCATTGAAATAGTTGCTAGATTTAACAATTAATCCAAACAAAAACCGGAACGCTCTGCTAAAAATTAATAATACCCCAAACTGAAAGATCTTAATCTACTTGCATATATAGTAATATTGATAACTTTCCGAATCTAAACTTTGTCCTATAGAATTCTATGTAAACTGTAAAAGTTCTTTATAGAAGGCTAAAAACGCAACTAGAGCTGATATAGCCATAATAAGCTAACATTTAATCCTTACAATACAATATGCTATTTTAAAGCTCCTTGCAACTTGCAAGCATTCCTTTCCTCTCATTGCGCCCAAACTCTCTCCTTACCTCTCGTTTCCTTCCCCTAAATTTTTCTTTTCCTTCATGCATCGATCTCCATATATTTCCCATTCTTTCTTTTGATCAAATGCTGCATCTTAGACAACAAACTTCTTCCCGTTTGTTGTTCTAAGATTTCATTTACAAACCGATCAATTCTTATCGGCCATGAGGGAAATTCTCC
The DNA here is from genome assembly GCA_034359265.1 of Canna indica. Classification (NCBI taxonomy): domain Eukaryota; kingdom Viridiplantae; phylum Streptophyta; class Magnoliopsida; order Zingiberales; family Cannaceae; genus Canna; species Canna indica. Next base: position 76,006,995 of record CP136891.1, on the reverse strand, counting down.
ATATCCAGGCGGGGCAATGCGGCAACCAGATCGGCACCAAGTTCTGGGAGGTGGTCTCCGCCGAGCACGGCATCGACGCCAAGGGCCACTACGTCGGCGACTCGCGCCTGCAGCTGGAGCGCGTGAATGTCTACTACAACGAGGCCAGAGCCGGGCGCTATGTGCCGCGGGCCGTGCTGGTGGACCTTGAGCCGGGCACCATGGACGCCATCCGCAGCGGCCCCCTCGGCGAGCTCTTCCGCCCCGACAACTTCGTCTTCGGCCAGAACGGCGCCGGGAACAACTGGGCCAAGGGACACTACACCGAGGGCGCCGAGCTCATCGACTCCGTCCTCGACGTCGTCCGCAAGGAGGCCGAGAACTGCGATTGCATCCAGGGTAATTTATTTACGCAATTACACAAACACCTTTCGTGCATTTATTTTACGTTCTACGTACGGGAAGCTAATTGCACTGCGGGGGGGACACGAATCAGGGTTTCAGGTGTGCCAATCGCTGGGGGGAGGGACGGGGTCGGGAATGGGAACGCTGCTGATATCTAAGATAAGGGAGGAGTTCCCCGACCGGATGATGCTGACGTTCTCGGTGTTCCCGTCGCCGAAGGTGTCGGACACGGTGGTGGAGCCGTACAACGCGACGCTGTCGGTGCACCAGCTGGTGGAGAACGCCGACGAGTGCATGGTGCTCGACAACGAGGCGCTTTATGATATCTGCTTCAGGACTCTCAAGCTCGCCAATCCCAGCTGTAAGTTGATTCATCTGCGAAGAAACAGAGAGCGTTCATCATGCTAAGTAACATGATTGAATCATGTATTGTATCATCATGCTAAGTAGCATGATTAACTGATTTCTCTGTAATTTATGCACAAATGCAGTTGGCGATCTGAACCACTTGATCTCCACCACCATGAGCGGCGCGACATGCTGCCTGCGCTTCCCGGGGCAGCTCAACTCCGACCTGCGCAAGCTGGCCGTCAACCTCATCCCCTTCCCCCGCCTCCACTTCTTCATGGTGGGCTTCACCCCGCTCACCTCCCGCACCTCGCAGCAGTACAGCTCACTCTCCATCCCGGAGCTCACGCAGCAGATGTGGGACGCCAAGAACATGATGTGCGCCGCCGACCCCCGCCACGGCCGCTACCTGACCGCCTCCGCCATGTTCCGCGGGCGGATGAGCACCAAGGAGGTGGACGAGCAGATGACCGCCGTGCAGAGCAAAAACTCCAACTACTTCGTGGAGTGGATCCCCCACAACGTCAAGTCCAGCGTCTGCGACATCCCGCCCACCGGCCTCGCCATGTCCGCCACCTTCATGGGCAACTCCACCTCCATCCAGGAGATGTTCCAGCGCGTCTCGGAGCAGTTCACCGTTATGTTCCGCCGCAAGGCCTTCCTCCACTGGTACACCGGGGAGGGCATGGACGAGATGGAGTTCACCGAGGCGGAGAGCAACATGAACGACCTCGTCTCCGAGTACCAGCAGTACCAGGACGCCGTGGCAGACGAGGATGAGGACGAATACGTGGACGAGGCCGAGTGAGCAAGACTGAAGTATACAACATTTGACGACGCATTAAAAGTGACTGAGGCTTCTGCTTAATATCTTGCTCTTCTTTCAAATTCACGGTTAATTGATTGATGATACCATTTCTTCTTCTTTTATAATTCGTCGTAATGTATTGATTATTTTACATGCTGCATGGGAATCTCAAATGCAGAGCGCATAAAACACACATCTCAAACTCATATTGTAAATTTGTTTCAATAAAATCTGTTGCAGTTAAAACTCTTTCTCGATGTCAAAAACTCTTTTCTAATATACCAATATCTGAGATCAATTCCTATTTTTTTCACTGAACAAATTAATTAAAAATTGACGTCAGTATTTAGTAGAAATCGGTGCCAAATGCATGCCAAAAAGATGTTTTCAGCCAATTCTTTTCGTCTCTTTTATCCAACGCGCCCTCTTCCGAATAAAACTTCTACGGAGTCAGGCTCCATAAAAAATTTCATAGAGCCCCTCCCATGAGTGAATCTAGGTTCATTAATATTGAACATAATATAATTTATACTGAACCTAAAGTAAGAGTGAACTTATGTTGCAAATGAGTGAACCTAACATTTTTACTTCAGGTTCAATATTAATGATCCTAGGTTCAATGTTAATAAACCTAGGTTCACTCATAGGAGGGGCTCCATAGAAGTTTTTTCACTCTTTTCCTTGTCTCATCCTCTTCTTTTTCGTCTTCTCTTCTTCATCTTCTCTTGCCTTCTCTTGCATATTGTTGAAGGACGGCGAAATCATCTTTTGCCCTTTCTTGTTTTAAGGTTTTTTTTACTAGGAAAATCAAGCAGAATTTTTGGTGAAGCGTGAAAACTTTTGATTGCAACTGATATATTTTATGGAAAAAAACTAAATCTAACTTTGAGATGTGTGTTTTGCTACACTTGAATATCTTGTTAACTAATTTTCTTTTTTTTCTTCTTCTAAATAATAATAAAATTATTCATCTTGCATGAACTTCATCAAGTGTTTTATTTTTATTTGAAAAAAAAATCATGACTTTATAACATAGTCATTACAAAGCATAGACGTGACAATATACACAGCATTACAAAACGTACACATAAACGTGAAAAGAGACACATAAAACGCTACAATGAGGGATCGAACCCAAGACCTACGGGCAACATACTCAGATGTCACTAATGTACACAATTAAAATAGACGATGTATGATATGGTAAGGTCAAAATTTATCTAGGCTGCAATGCAAGCAATGAAATTTAAATGACCATATGGAGTTATACGTGTCGGTTTGTAATTGAATGTCGTTAGTGTCATTTGTCAGCCGGATATTTCATCCAAAATAAGAGTATTTTTCAACAGTTTTCGTTTGCCTAAGGATAAAAATCGATTATAAAAAAATTTAAGAGTTTTTTACATCATTTTTCATAGTTCGAGAGAAAAAATCATTATTAACCCTTTTTATTATTCATTGCTGACTAAGACAAACAATGCCACATGACGTCCTACGTGTCGGCTTGTGATTGGACGTCGTTAGTATCCTTTGTTAGCTGTATATTCGATTCAAAATAAAGATATATTTCAACAGTTTTCATTTGTCTAGGAGTAAAAATCGATCAAAACAAAATTTAAAGATTTTTTAACCTTATTTTCAATAGTTCGATGGCAAAACTCACACTTCACTTTTTTCTTTAATAAATCAACTTAAGGTTAAACGTGTGGAATAAAATGTTATTAAAATTTTATAATTTTTTTGGATTTAAAATTTTTTTATTAAACAAATATTTTTACACATATATCTCTAATCGATGAAACTAGCTGTATAATACCTGTACTTTGCACAATTAAAATATGGTTTCAAAAATTTTAAAAAATAAATTAAATTGTATATTTTAATAATTATATTACCCATTGTTTTAAAAATAAAAAAAGTTTAAAATTGAATTTTATATTTTAATATATTATTATATATACATAGAATAGTTTATCGATTTTTTTATATTTTTCACGTTCTGTAATATAATTTTAATTTAAAATTATATAAATTTAAATTTAGAATAATAATTATTTTAAACTTCATATATAAATTAATTTTTAATTTATTTTTTTAACCATAATTTAATATTCTTAAAAATTTAAATTTAAATATTAAATATTTGCATATCTAGATTTTCAGAAATAGATTACCATATTATTATCATATTATAAAATAATTATATTTTTTAAAATAGAAATTGATATTAAAATTTTAAAATTCATTTAAATTAAATTAAAATTTTAAATAGTAATATATAAATATACCACAAAGCAATATATTAATTTAATTTAATTTATATAATTATAGAAATGTGAGCGTATATGTGTAGAATTTAATTAAAAATAATTAAAAATAATAATTAATTTAATATAAAAACAAGAATTAAAAAGGCAAAAGATAATTGTCTTAGATTAACAATTAATAATTATTTTTAACATAAAAAATAAAAATATGTTCATATAGCAAAATTATAGAAAAATAAGTCCATATAAATAAATTTATAACCTAGGATAATATACAAAATAAAATATTAATAAGATGTAAAACTAAAAGTTGCAATAATATTTTTATATAAAATATTAATTTGTTTCAAAATGCATGCATCTTTAGTAAATATTTTTGAATAAAAATTTAAATTACTAATTTTAAAAATAAAAAAATTTAACTATTTCAAAACAAATAATACTATATATATATATTTCAACAAAAAATATAAAAATAATAAAATGAAAAACTATTAATACTTTGAATGGTAAACATCAAATATAAAGTAAAAAATATGTCCATTAAGAATTTATAAATAAAAATAATTAATTAAAAAAAAGAAATTTTTATTTTTATTTTCAAAAATAAAGGAAAACGATACTTCATAAATAAAAAAATAATTATATACATTAAAAATTAATTTATATATATTTCAATTTATAAAAAGATGGAAAGAAATAAAAATAGTAATATTTTTATGGATAAAAATTAAATATAATATAAGTATATAAATCAAATAAAATATATCAATTAAGAATATATAAGTATAGATAATTAATTTAAAAATGAAAATTGATTTTTTTTTTCAAAAATAAAGGAAAAACAATACTTCATAAATACAAAAGTAATATAAAAATAATTATATACATTAAAAAATTAATATATAAAAATTTCAATGATAAAAAATAAAAAAAATACAATAATAGTAATATTTTTATGAATAAAAATCAAATATAAAATAAATATAAGATAATAAATTGAAAAAAATAAAAAATAAGATATGTAAATTATTCCGAAGTACATTTTTTTAATTTTGAAATACTATTTTTTAATAACAAACTCAAAATCTAATATAAAAAACTTTGATAAATAAAAAATATATACAATTATTATTTTCAAAAATAATAAATACAAAATTAGAAAAATCAAAAATAGATGCATATGGAGTAAACAAATAAAATAAATCTATATAAATAAATAGATTACACGTTATAATCTAAAAAGAGTGAGATTTATAAGTAAATATTAATAAATTATAAATCTAAAAACAACTTTGATCTTTTTTTAAAAAAAAAATTGATGATAAAAAATAACAAAATTAGTTATTTTAAAATATTGATGATACCAAAGACCCAGAAAATTACTTCTGGTGTAATTATGTATACGTCATCTTCCCTTTACTTGTTTATTTCTTGGTGTTCTTAAAACTAATTTAAAATTAATTTTGATTAAATATTTTATTAGATAAATTTAATGATATATATTAATAATTTGGAATTAATACGTAGCTTTCTTTTATATATATATTAAAATGGTAAGAATATAAAGCAGAAGATAAAAGAAAAATATTTGGGAGGAAAAATTTAGGTGAAAGGATTTACAATAGGAAAATTTTAGGTGAAAAAAAATTCAACGATTTTCCTGAAAGAGAATAAGACATGCTTTTATTCCCAAAAGCAGAATCTTTATTCATTTCTTCCCTAAATCTGAAAGTAAATACTTATATACTCAGATTATCCTCTGCGGATCATTTTCAACTGGTTTGGGAAATTCATTCTAAACTCACAATAAAATCATAAAAAATTTATTATTTATGGGTAAATCACTTTCATAACTTGTATCAGTAAAACAAATTTTTTAGAGTTGAAAATAATTTTTTTTCACCATTTTTCACTGGTTCGAAATTGGTTGAACCAGTTGAAAATGGTGAAAAAATAATAATTTTCAACTCTAAAAAACTTATTTTGCCGATACAAGTTATGAAAGTGATTTAACTATGAATAGTAGATTTTTTTGTGAATTTAGGATGAATTTTCCGAACATGTTTAAAATTGGTCGAACTAGTTGAAAATTGTGAAAATAATAATAATTTTCAACTCTAAAAAATTTATATTGCTGATACAAGTTTTGAAAGTGATTTACCTATGAGTAATAGATTTTTTGTGATTTTATTATGAATTTAGAATGAATTTTCTGAACATGTTTAAAATTGGCCGAATCAGTTAAAAATGATATGCAGAGGGTATTGAGTATATGGATATTTACTTTTTAGTTTATGAAAAAAAATGAATAGGAATTCTACTTTTGGGAATAAAAGCGTTTCTTATTCCCTTCTATGAAAATTGCTGAAAACAATTTGACGGGGAGGGAGGAGTGGGGGGTGGGGTAATTTAGGCAGAAGGATATGTTGCTTTTATATATATATATATATATATATATTTGAGAGGGTGGGGGAAATTTAGGCGGGAAGGAGTTGTTAAAATATAAGTGGGTAAAAATAAAAATATAAGTGTGATAAAAATAAAAGTAAAAAGTTAAGGAAGTGGGGAAATTTAGATGGGAAGAAATTGTTTTTTTTACCAAAAAAAAATAAAATTAGTTTATTGATAAGAATGACCTGGATAGTCCAAGCACAACAAGGAGTTGAGTTCTGGAGGTCTGTCCAAGGTCCAAGTAGTGGACACTTTCAGACGACGGGCTTGATTTGCAGCCCAGTCGACTTCTTTATTACAATTACGAAAGTAGAAAGATAAATTACAGTTAAGGAACATTCTACTTAAATATTGAATCCTATTTACAATAGAGACCAATCTAGGGAGAGCTTCACATAGGGGCGGCAAAAATAGGCACGACACGATAGCACGACACGAGCACGGCACGATAACTGCGGGCCGGGCCGAAAAATTTGGCTCGATAAGCTTATCGGGCCGACGCGGGCCGGCTCTTATCGGGCCGGCCCGGCCCGTTTGGCCCGCTAAACATATATAAAAAAATTTAAGTCTAGATTAGGGCTTGTTTAGTGCTTTAAAATTGAATGTGAAGTTAATCTATGGAGTTTTTCATGTGAAATGTCATATTTGATGCTTATTTAGTCTCTTAAATATTTTAAATTATTTTTTAATATTTTTTAAAGAAATTTTTTAGTTAATAAGAGGGCTCGCGGGCCGTGCCGGGCGGCCCGCAATATTTTGCGGGCCGGGCCGGGCCGAGAATTTCCGGCCCACTGAGTTAGCGGGCCGGGCCGGGCCGGCACGCCACCTTATCATGCCGGGTCGGCCCGTTAACTGCGGGCCGGCCCGTTTTGCCACCCCTAGCTTCACACTGTTTCAATATTTTTTGATTGAGCAATTTTGAGTCTATTTCGATAACCACTTGTTGGTGTCCTTGAGAAGAGACAAATCTCAAAGCATCAAGTATGGCACATGCTTCTGAGAGAGAGTAGGAGAGTGAATGTTCTCCAGATAATTGCAAGTTGCAAACACACAATTTCCTAGGTAGTCACGTACAATGATACCAGATCCTGCACATAAATTACACCATGAGTCATCACAATTGATTTTAAAAGTATCTACCTATGGAGGAATTCGGCCCATCTAATATGAGTTGCCATAACATAGTTGGGGTAATTAGGGCCCTCAGGGTCGCGGGTATTAAAGATTCTGCTTGAAAAAATAAAAAATTTCATCACAATGCTGTTATGGGAATGCTGCTTGACAAGGTGAACTTGTTCATTCCTAGCATGCCGGGTGAACCAAAAGATGATAGCTATAAGGGACTGAATATTGAGAGGCCCGAACTGGCCCATTGGCAAATTCAACCAGCCACCGTTAATCTAAGAAGATCTATCAATAAGATTGAACCCAATTTTAGAATGAAGAAGAGACCAAACATTGGAAGTGAATGGGCAGTCAAGGAATAGGTGTTTGATTATCTTAGAGGCATTAGAAGGTTGACATAGTGGGCAATTGAGAGAGCTAATAATGCCAATATGGAAAAAATATGCTTGGGTAGGCAGCCTACCATGTAAGAGTTTCCAGAGGAAGATAATGATTTTTTGTGGTAGTTTTAATTACCAAAAGCCAGACCAATTTATTATGGTGCTATTAACTTTAAGATCACGACTTCTTAAGAAGGAATAGACTGCACATGTGGTAACAGATCCATTAGCCTCTAAGTCCCATACCCAGGAGTCATCATGGGGGGGGGGATGACAACCGAATATTTTTGATCGATTCCCACATAGTAGGACTAAAGTAGACATTGCCCACAGAGTCATTCCAAACATTATTAGATATAAGAGAGCTAACAGTAGCATCACAGAGAGAAGCATTCACACTACTAAAAAACTAGATATCTGCGACGGACATTACCATTGCAAAACGGTCGCTAAAGACCTTATGCGACGGTAGGACGCGGTCGCAAAGGACGGTAGCAAAAGAACTTATCGTAGAAAATGTACGACAACAAAAGCAACGGTCGCAAATAAAAATATTATGCGATCGATATGCGACGGTATAAAGCGGTCATATGTGACCTTCTTTGATCGTCGCAACTAATAAATCGGCTACGACATTGTGACCGCGATCCCCGTCGTAAGTATTATATCCGCGACAGTTCTACGGCCGCGTTTGCTGTCGCATAACGGTCACAATTATAATTGCGACCGCTTTTGGCGACTAGTTCGATATACCTTTTACAACGACTAACGGTCGCACAACCGTCGTAAATATGTATTTTTTTAAAAAATAATATTTTATAATAATTTTTTTTTAAAAAAAATGCATGTTTAGAATATTTGACATCAAATTATATCAAAATGCAATGCCACAATGAGGGAATATACAACACATCAAATTATATCAAAATGCTGCCACAACGAGGGAATATCCAAGACATCAAATTATAATGTTTATACATATTTATATCAAAATGTAATATTTACATCGTATCAAAATATGTTTAATTAAAATAGAAAATAAAGTATACATTAATCATGAAGTGCATCATGTGGCGCGCGAGGGATGCAGCGAGGAGAGGGGTTGCATTGGGAGGGTATCAGCTGGTGTCGTGTTGAATGACGGGGGAGGTGAAGGGGCTAGAGCACCTGACATGGAAGAAGCAATATGTGTCATGTACTCCCTCATAGCGGCCACCTCACTGATGAGGCGTGCATGAGAAGCCTCTAAGGATACGTGAGAAGACTGTAATTCTGCGTGCGAAGCCTCTAAGATTACAAATCGATCCTGGCCCGCATGTGATGTTGATGGACTAGTGGTGGCAGAGGTGAAGGCAGACGACCCTGTACCATGTGGCTGCAACAACGTTCGTACGTGGGCCGTTGTGCCAATGCCATATATACGATCGTGGTCGACTCCTGTCACCTGCATCCATGCGTCAACATCAAGTTGACGCTGCACAGGATCACCTCCCCGCTGGGTCACCAACTCAGTATACGTGGCATTTAAAGATTGATTAATTAAATTAATTATACATAATTGAACTAATACTTTTTTTAAAAAATATGAACTTTATTAAATATTAACTTACCAAGACCGTCTCCGGCCTCCCGCTGATGAACTCACCCCGACGAGGACCATGTCTATATCTATGTGTCTCCTCGAAGACCATCAAAGGATCAACTGGAATGAGCGTCCCCCGCTCGTCTCGCGTCCCACGCAATAAAATAAATATAATTAGTTTTTCTATAATAATAATATATCACAACAATTACTTCTTTAGAAATCTTCATAGGTGGGGTGGTCCTACCATTCGGGAATCAAATTATTCTACTTGTATTTAAATATATATTTTTAACATTCAATTTCAATCGAAATTTCGACACCATTTCCCTACAGTTCTCCAAGTATGCATATCATCTGGGCGCATACTTGGAGAACAAGGGATATCTGCTAGAATTTCAAACTAAAATGAATGTTAAATAAAATATTTAATTGTAAGTAAAATAATTTTGATCCCAAACTGTCCGATCAAGGACAATTCAGAAATCGTAAAGAATCTATAAATTTTGTACTTCTTATCTACAACGATACGATCTCCGAACGAATCTATGGTATTATCAAAAAAATTATGATCCAGCGGTCGATAAGTTCGTGTCACTTTATCAACTTGTGAATCATAACATTATTTTTCAGTTTCAAGCTCACCAACATAAAATTATACACTAATACTATTGAATACTAAAGCAAAACACTACAACCATATAGCAATATTAATTTCAATATATTAAACACTACTCATTCAATATATAAATTACATAAATATTAATGATCAGCAATATTAATACTATTTCAGATTAGAATTTGTGATTTTTCTGTTATTTTTCTATTATTTGAATGTTTTACTTAAGTTCACTACCCGTTTCAGCATATTCTAATTCACTAGTGTTGCTATACTTTTATGTTTTCCTAAAAGCTTCATGGAATTAGAAAAAATGACAATGATACATAATTAATTGCAAATACCAATCTTTGATGAATAAGAGAGAGCAACAAGAACAACCAATCAACTTCTTCATTTAAGTTGCAAAATCATGCATTTCCATACATTTATCATACAAAATTACTCTTGTATCCACACTTGACAAAGATTACAAATTGTAGATTGCAATCACAGATCTTCAGAGAGGAGAGCAAGAAGAAGAACTGATCTAGAACCTCACTTTAACTTGCCATACATTAATCTAGTAAATTGACAATGATACATTTGCATGATGAAAGCCTTTGGCTGTTTGACTAGTACAAACTAAAAATGGCAATCACAAATAAGTGGAGGGAGGGGAGAGCAAGAAGAACAACCAATCTAGTGTCTTAAATTAAGCTCCCAAATCATAAATTTCCACAAGTTTGCATTACATAATTACTCTTGTATTCATACTTGACAAAGAGAAAACCTTTGACTACAAATTGCAAACTGCAATAACTCCTTAGAAAGAAGAGAGCAACTAGAAGAACCAATCTAGTATTTAACTTCACAAATCATACATTTCAATAAATCTCAGACAATTACTCTTAATCTCAAAAAAGAAACTCTTATTTCCATAGTTGACAAAAACAAATAAAACCATTTACTACAAGTTCCAGACTGAAGCAGAAATCTTAGCAGAGCAAGTAGAACAACCAATCAAGCATCTCAATTAAGTTTCCAAATCATACATCTGCATAAACCTGTGATGCACAATTACTCTTATTTCCATACTTGACAAAAACAAAGAAAAACGTTTTGACTACAAACTGCAATCACAAATCTCTGAAGAGCAAGAAGAAGAACCAATCTAGCTAGTGCCTCAATTTAAGTAGCCAAATCAAAAATTTCATAAATATTTGATATGACATATTATTTTTTAATTAACCGGGAACATTTTCATGTATGTGGGAGTTCACCTGCGATAGGGTTTCAAATGAGAGAGAGAGAGAGAGAGAGGAGAGGAGAGGAGAGGAGAATATCAGCGACATAGATTGAATGTGTTCGACGGGTGGCCTGCTTGCGGCGGGCGACGAGCAGCAGGCGGCGAGCGGCGGACAACGACAGCAGTCGGTGTGCGGCGGCAGAGATCGAGAATGAGTGAGAGATCAGGTTGATCGAGCAAGGGAAGTGAAAAAAGGGGATTGGGCGGGGAATTTAATAACATTTTGCAACGACCGAAACGGTCACAAATAAGCGGTCGCAACGTGACGGTCGCAAATGGTCGTCAAACCGTCGTCATGTTGTGATGGCACTCTAGGCGATCACAGTGTCGTCGCTATTTTGCGACGACACTTAAGGCGGTCGCAATACCGTCGCCACCCCGGCCAGTCCGCGACCCCAATGGATGGCGGTCGCAGACCTGTCACATCTGTGACCGCATCCTGTGCCGTTGCAAAAAGCCATTTTTTTAGTAGTGTCATAACATTCATATTTAAAAATGTAGGCTTGCAATTAAAAGGAATATCCATACACCAATTGTCATTCATGATGCTAGTAGAGGAACCAGAATTTATTAGCCTTTTTAACCCAAATCTCACATCCAAAAAGCAGAGACAAAAAGTTTCCAAGTCCCAGCATATTGGCTTAAGGTTTTCAACCTTGGTCTTAATCTCGGTTTTGATGATAACAAACATGGAACTAATGTTTCATTGAGAAATCTTTTAGGTTCCAAGTCGGTTAGCGCACGACGTCCCTGATTGGAGAAATCGACAAAGACACTCGTCGGCGCTCGGGATTCTTCGAGAAGTTAGAGTTTAGATTTAGGGTGTATAGAATGTAATGTAATCCTCTTTATGATGCAAAGAACCCAAAAACTAAACTCAAATACCAAAATATGAAATCTCGAAAATCGCCCTGACATTCACTAAGCCTAGGGAGCTCATTGGAGGGCTATATGACCTAGACATTTTCTTGACACAAAAAATGACGATAATTATTCCTTGGGTAAAAACTAGATAACAAGGTATTTTAAAGGAATTTTTGGAGGTCTTTAGCATACCCATATTTGACCCGGGAGATTAAAAAATTTCCGTTTTGCAGAAATTTGTACTAAACCCCAAAAACTAGATTTTGATTCTTAAGAATTTTGATTTTTTAGATATTTTTATTGAATCCAAATGGGGGATAATCCTTTTATAACATTGATATTTTAAAGTTATTAACATAAAGTTAAAAAATATTATATAAGTAGACTCAACGAAGATGGAACCCGAAACAAGCAAACAAGCAAAAATCTCAGCCAAACAAGTAGTGATGTCTGCCCAGTTTCGGTCGACCGGTCGGTCGACCGAATGTTGCCAAAAACTGGCAGTAACCAATTCGATCGATCAGTCGATCGACCGAAGTGTGCCAGAAAGCGACAGTTTTCTTTCGGTCGTTCGCTCGGTTGATCGATGATCGATCGGATGGCGGGAACAACTAGTTTTTCGCCCGTTGAGGTGGCTGTTTCATGCCATCTCCTCAAGGCTTATAAATAGAAGCCTTAGCCAGCCTTCCACCACTAATCCAACATACTTTGAGCCATATTTTGATGATCTTTAAGCTTGATTGAGCCACAATTCTTGAAATCCCTAGTTTGATCTCTCAACTTCTTGGATAAACCTTAACTTCATTGATTCACCATCAAAGGCATCAAGAGGGAGCTAGGAAACTTTTTTTGGAGCTATGTATAAGTTGTTTGATTTATTGCTTCATTAAGTTGTGTATTTTCTTATTTATTTCATTGTATTTGAGCTTGTGAAGACCTGGATTGTTAGGTCTTGAAATTGGGTGGTTGCCTTTGTGTTTGAGGCTTAATTCCACCGGTGTAAACTTAGTTTACTAGGATTAGTTGAGTTGTCCCTTAGGTTGAGGTGTAAGAGTGCTCTCGGTAAGAAGGCGAAGACTTCCGGGTATGGAAGTGCCTTAGGTTAATAGCGAGACTCTTCGGGTCAAAGTCCTCGTTGTAAGGGAAACAAGATTAATATAGTAAAGCTTAGTTTGGAAATCCTAAGCGGGGTGCTTAGATAGTGGAGTAGACATTGAGGCCGAACCACTATAAATAATTATGTTAGCATTGTTCTCTTTGTGTATTCATTGTTTATCTTCATTACTCGCTTCCGCATTTAGTCATCGAATTATAAATTGCCTAAGTAGTTTAAGAAAATGATTAAAATCGAATTAAGTGAATCGATTAGTAAACATACTATTCACCCCCTTCTAGTGTGGCCATTTCGCCCAACACAGCACACTGCTTAGGCATTTCAGCAAATGATTGAGAAATTAATGGGTATTTATTCCTCACAAGATTGACCCATATGGTGTTGCTGTTGGACAGATAAGAATATATCTTTTTAACTTGTAAGGCATGAACTTTAAAATGCAAGTCTTGAACACCAAGACCGCTTGGAAAGAGTGATGATATCCCATTTAATTAAGTGCATTTCCTTATTATTGTCTTTGGAGGACCATATGAATTGCCTTAATTTGGAATTAATAGAATCAATAAACTTCTTGGTTATCCAAGAGACAGAGAGAGAGTGCACAGGAATGAAATCCAGGACAAAATTAATTAGAACCAACCTTCTAGCTTGTGAAATAAAGTTACTTTGCCAACTACCAATTTTGTTTTGGACATTCTCCAATACATAATCAAAAGCATTGGAGGGTGCCCTTCTAGGTGCGATAACTGAGCCAAGGTACGTATTTAAAGGGAAAATTCCTTTGCTTCATATTAAGGGCATTACAGACCTTCTGTTTAATGGCAGGGGAAGCATGCTTAGGGAAGAAAATTTCAGACTTGAGATGATTAACTGCTTGCCCAATTAAGATGTCATATAAGTTTAAAATTTTCTTGACATATTTAAGACCCTTATTAGTGCCCTTGAAAACAAGCAGGACATTATCAGCATACATATGTGTGAGAGCTTGAAGGAATCCCTGATTTTGAAAGGAATAATATTCTTGGAAAGACAACATTATTGAGAAGGTTAGTCAAAGTTTGGGCAACTAGGATATAAAGATAGGGAGAAAGAGGATCTCCTTGTCTTACCCCCTTGGAAGAGGAAAAGAAGGAGGAGGTGTGCCCATTAACAAGGCAGGCAAAACTGGGAAAAGAGATACAAGACTCTATCCAGTTTATAAAGAGGGGGGGATTGCAAGCATGAAGGACATGAAGTTCCTTGCTCTTAGGCAAAGATAGAGTGAGCCACCTCATTCACAATCATAATATTATCCTGAATGTTCATGCCCTTAAGGAAGGCAGTTTGTTCGTTTAGGGGAGATTAGGAGGGGAAGAAGGGGTTTCAATCTATTAGCTAAAAGCTTGGCTAGGATTCTATAGTTAAGATTGCAGAGGGAAATTGGTTTGAAGTCCTTAACAACCCTAGGTTGTTTCACCTTAGGGATAAAAGTGATTAGGGTTTGATTCCAGTCATGTGGGATGTGAGAGTTAGAGTGAAAAAGTTTTAAGCAAGCAAGAAAGGAAGGGGGCATGACAGGCCAGTAGAATTTGTAGAATTCAACTGTGAATCCATCTAATCCAGGACTCTTGCCATTGGGAAGAGGCTTTATCACATCCCAAACTTCTGAGCGAAGGAAGGGAGAGGTAAGGTTTGGAATAAGGTGTGAAGAAAGCTGACTAAATTCAGGCCAGCCCATAGCAAGGGGAGACCTAGACCTAGAGGGGGCCCAAATAGAGGAATAGTGCCGAGAGAAAGCACTAAGAATGTCAGATTCCTTAGTCACAATATGCTCAAGGTGGTTTGTAAAAGATGCAATGTGATTGAGCCTTCTTCTAGAAGTGACCACTCTATGAAAATATATAGTGTTCCTATCTCTCTCATCTAGCCATTTGATTTTGGCCTTAGCCCACCATTTAAGGGTCATTTGTCTTTGAAGGGCAATAGCCTTATTGTAAAGAGATCTAAGAGTGAGTTCTTGCTCATGGGATAAGGAATGAGTAGATTCAATAAGCTCTAGGTTGGATATTTGATCTTGGGTGGAAGAAAGATTGTCCTCAAGTATGCCAAGAACTTTCTTATTCCATTCAGATAAATCAAACCTAGATTGCTTAAGGTTAAGGAAAAATTTCAAAAAAGGATTAATGTGAGGGTTGGGAAAAGGCCTAGACCAAGTGATGTTAATGATATTGTGAGACTCAAGATACAAGGGCCAAAAGTTCTAAAATTTGAAACATTTAGATTTAACCTTATTAGTTTCAGGGTTTAAGTTAAGTAGGAGGGGGCAATGGTCAGACCCAGTTCTAGTTAAGTGAGTAACCGAAGCCTAGCCAAAAAAATGAAGACTGGCAGGGTTAGCAAAAGCCCTATCCAGCCTAATCAGAATCCTATGATGACCTTTTCTATTGTTGCACCATGTGAAGTTAGGGCCAAAGTATTTTAGGTCAATTAAACCCGAATTACAAAAAAGTTACGAAAATCTCTTACTGATTTATTAACTACAAAAGGCAATCCACCAAATTTATCAACTGAATGTAAAATTGCATTAAAATCATCCATCAGAAACCATGGGTAGCTAGAAAAGTCTAAATCAAGCAGGGAGTTCCAAAGCTTAGCTCTAATATTAGGGTTTGTACTTGCATAGATATTTGAAAACAAAAAGGGTTCTAATTTATCCATATGAATAATAATAGCATGAATGATATGCATATGAGTGGCAAGAATATGACATTTAATAAAATTTGAGTCACAAGCTAAAATTAAGCCTCAAGAAGCTCCAACTACAAGAGCAGAGACTCCAGTCCAATTTCTACCAAGACATTTAATAAAATCTAAGGCATCCTGAGAGCTTAAATGCGATTCTTGAACAGAGATAACATGCAGATAATGACAATTGATTAAATTGCGCATGCGGTCCTTAATGGAGTGCTTAGAGGCTCCTCTAACATTCCAGCTTAGTAACTTCATAAGTTAAACAGTAGAGGAGGAGTTAGAGGGACTTCCTTGAATAGGAGCCGAAGTATCCATGTAGGAGAGAACAGCAGAGGGAGGAACGGGGATCTACTCCTCTGATCTTCTTCTCTTGTTGACCGCCGAGCCATCAGTGAGGAGAAGAGGAGTAGAGGAGGAAGCACCATGTCTGCTAGGGTTCTTTTTGTTGCGTTGCCTTGGAACCCTAAGCGGAAGGGGGCGTTGAAGTCGAAGAGAACACCACAGCAAGCTCTCTAGCCATCTGATCAAAGGATCGCAAGACTGGAGTAGTGGGAAGCACTGCAAGTTCGGCATCCAAAGGAGCAGTAGGGGGGCATCGACGGATAGCAGATTCGGGTTGGCCCCTAACGGGTCCCAGGAAGTAAGTTGGGTTCGATAAGGATTTTGACCGTTGACTCGTCAGTTCGAGGCATCCTTGCCCGGGTCGTCATGGGTCGATTCATTCACCGTCATACCATTGGTCGAGCGGTTACCCTCCGGCAGTCGTCGACGTGGACAACGACGGTGAACCTGCACCCATTGGCCATAGACCGATTCCTTCGGGACCACCAGAGTCACAGAATCACCCTCTGGGGACAGAGAACCAGCAGGAAGCGAAGCATCCATAGGGGATGCAGCATCATCAGAAATACCAAAAACCGAATTGTTTATCGGAGAAGCAGAAGATGCCGAGTTACAATTAACTCCAGAATGCTCGATGTGGCCACAAGCAAAACAAATTGAAAGTAAATTCTCGTATGAAACCGGTTGAAAAACCTCATCGCCATCAACACAAGCCCAAACACCTTACCGGATCAGAGTGGCAAGATCAAGATCAATAGACGCAAATATATTTACCTCGTTCAAAAATAAAAGAGCGCCGATCAATACGTAGAACTCGACCAAGGGAAGCAACAATTAAATTGATGGAATCCTCATTTCAAAGTTCCATTAGAAGGCAATGAATTTGCACCCATACGGCAGCAGAGAAAATTTTCTCCTGCCAGGGACGAAACAAGGGCTTTCGCGTAATCAATCGGAGGAGGTTTCCTCTGTAAGACCAAGGGCCGGCAGTTAAGGCATCAGTGGCATGCTGTCGGGAATCAAATCGGAAAATGAAAAAATCATCATTAGAGAAGAAATTGCTAACTGCGAGTTAGGCGGCGGCCGATCGCCAAGGGGGGAAGAGTTAGCCCTAGGCGCACGAAAGGAGGACGCCATCGCGAGGTTGCTAACTACGAGATTGCTAACTTCTCTATGATGGGAAGAAATTGTTGCTTATATATATATATATATATGGATTATCTCGTGAAATAAAAGATTTTAAAAAAAAATGCGTGAAAAAAAAGGTCAGAGGTTGCAACTTCAATTCATGGTAATTGACGAGGCGTTAGGTAGACGTCCAATGTACACTTTTCATATTCTTTCTTTTGTAATTCACTTGTGGGGTTATACCATAAACAAAATTCAGTCTCTTTCCTTTTTTGGTAATAATATATTGTATTTTGCTTGAATGTATGTGCATTAAAGTTTAAAAGGCTATGATATTTTTTAGGGGTGATAATAAAATCGATTAACCAGTTAAACGATTACAAAATTTGGTTTTTATCAGTAAATTTATGGTTCAACTTTAATTTCGATTAGAGAATATAAAAATTGATTAAATTCGATTGATTCAACTTCAATTATTGGTTCGCGAATAATCGATAACTAAAAATTAATTATAGATTTGAAATCGTTATAATTAATTATTTTGGTAATTTTTAAATATTTTAAAATTTAGTTTACTAACTAATCACCTGTTTACTAACTGATTAACTAGTTAGTAAACGAGGTAGCCAGTTTCGATTATATGACGTATAATCAAAATCGAGTCGATTTCGATTTCAAATACTAATTTTTGAAATAGAACGATTAACATATTTTTAATCAATTTTAGTTTTGATTAAATCATTGTCATCCCTAATTTTTTCCATAATTATACGTTGGATGTAATAGTGTCATAAATAAGATGTGGCTCTTGTGATTGTGAATATTTTCTCTTTATGACACAAATATTTGATTTTTTATTATTGCATTGAACACATTAATTGAACTTGTAACATATTAATATTTCACAGTATGTTATGTATATCTGAATATTCCTTAATAATTTATACGAAATCATAGCAATAACCTTGTATTATGGTGTTGCCACTACAACAAATGCATGGAAACCGATATTTATTAGCGTGAAAATTAACACTTTTTTGACGTTCAAAATCTAATTTAAACCATTTTGAATGTGCCAAATTTAGGATCAAAATAGAGGTGATAAGGTGATTAGTGAAGAGATGAGTAGATCATGAGAGCAGATTTTCGAATTCTGCAACAACTGCGAAATTCACACTAAATTAGGATAATTAACGGATAAAAATCGACGTCTAATGAGAACGTTAATTTAAATCCACCAAAACTAACGTACATTATTGTAGTGCGTTCAATTTTAATATTTTTAAATATTATAATTATTTATAAATAAATTTAAAAATATCTTATGATTTTTTATATATATATTTTTTAAAAATAATAATTTTGATCCTATAATTTACTTGAATTTTGATTTTAGTCCCCATAATTTATAAAATTTTAATTTTAGTCTTTATAGTTTACAAAGTTGATCCTTGCATGTCTACGTCAGCAAATATCTAGTCAGCATTTATTATCCACATCAGTCTCGTTTATGCCTTATGTGACGACAGAGATTAAATTTTAAATGAAAATAAAGTGTGAGGACTAAAATCAAAATTATAAAAGTACGAGAACTAAAATTAAAATTCGAGCAAATTGTGGAATCAAAATATAATTTCCCTGTGATCTCAAAGGCGGCCACTGTTTAGTAATTGACTTACTTTGGGTTGAATCGGATTAATTGGAGGTGGACCGTTCTGATTTGAGGCTCAATTGAATGCGAGTCATTCGAATTGCATGTGAACCGGTCATTTGACCAATTGAAGCAGGTGGGCCCTCTAACATGTATATATTTACTGAGCTATGTTCGCGTTGTTCTTTCTCCGCGAGAAACCGATTTTTGCGGCGTTTGGACTCGGTTTCGAAAACCGTTTTCACCCGCGAATTCTCCTCTCCAAATCGAACATTCCAGGAGGTTCTACTGAAGAGATTCAAGGAAAACATTATCGAGCTCAAGCCGCACGTGGTCCGAGCGTGATGTCGTGATTCCCGTCGATTAAGCCGGCGAGTTAATCGAGTTCCCTCTCCGGCTTCATCTCCTCCAAACCGACGGTACACGAGCATATAAAGTAGGTGCAGTCGAGATTATTCACTTATTTGAAGTGTATTATAGTGGTGATCAAAGCAGCGCGATTGAGAGAGAGCGTCGAGAGATCGTGCTGTAGAGCCTTCCGGCGAGGGTGGAATCGCAGGCACGGCGTAGAACGAAAGCCTCTGTTAACGCTACCTTTCTCTTCCTCGTTGGAAACTTAGCGGCAAACACCGAAGATGCCGGCCACGGCGGGCCGAGTCCGCATGCCGGCGAACAACCGGGTGCACAGCAGCGCCGCCCTGCAGACCCACGGCATCTGGCAACACGCCATCGGCTACGACCCCTACGCTCCCGCCAGCAAGGACTCTGCTCGGGCCGGAGAGGATGCCGCCGCAGCCTCGGCGGAGAACGCCTACGCTAATTTCCAGGGCCTCCTCGCCCTCACTCGCGTCACCGGCTCCGGCTTCAACGAGGTCCGCGGCGCCTGCAAGAATTGCGGCCTCGTCGGCCACCTCACCTTCCAGTGCCGCAACTTTCTTAGAGCCATGGACCGCGCTGCTGCTGACAAGGACAAGGGCCATGCTGCCCTCCAGGCTGCTGCCACCGCCGAGGAGGAAGATGACGAGGAGGAACAGGAGAGTGACAGCTCAGACTCTGATGCGGATCCGGTGATGGAGAAGCTCGTTGCTGAACGATTTGGTATGAAGTCAAAGAGGGGCACGAGAGATGGGGAGAAGGGGAGCCATCGGCACAGGGGGAGGGACGAGTCTGATAGCGATGAAGAGGATGAGAGGAGGAAGAAGAGGAGAAGGAAACACGGGCATAAACACTGTAGGAAGAGCAGAAAGGGCGAGAAGAGGAGGAGCCACTGGAAGAGAGATTAATTTGATTACTGACCATCATTCTTTTGCTTTCTACCTGTTTCCAAGTGTCCAGCACTGAGAATATTGTGTGAAGTGTTTGAATTTATTTATTTTTAACAAAATAGAAAGTCAGGTAGATGATCATTCTAGGATTTATTTTTTTAACATCGTTCTAGGATTTAAATCCTAAATCTCTAGGCCATCAGTTATACTCGGTCCACGATTCAGTTGGAATTTTACTTCGGAATAATAGTTATGAATAAATTGAACCTCTGCAAAAATTAATCGAATGGATGAGACTTGAGTCAAAAAATTTTTTTATAAAAAAGGTTAGATTTCAAATTCAAATTCTCAAAATCAAATAAGATTATCCAAACTTCAGCCGATCTGACCAATAGACATCTTAACTTGACTATCTTTTCTAGTATTCATAGGATCGTTCATGTACTTCTTTTCTTTACCTGAGTAAAACACCTTATTAAATAAAGTAGAACTTACATCAATTTCTCCGTAAAATAGCTTATTGTTTGAGCTTGATTTATCGGTAAAGATTCAAGCCAACAAATATTCCAACATAAGAACCTAACTTGATGTGCCAATCGGTCAATGTTGCTTAAAGTGTTTATGTTTTGCCAAGAAATAAGTAGATTATTTTTAATAGAATTAAACATAATTGAGTAATCAATTTTCAGAGTTAATTAATGGAAACTTCTATGCATTGCCAAGACTCCATCGCTAATTATAGTAACCTTCGAAGATAGCATTGATCCAACATAATTCACAATTCGTATACAATCACTATTATTAGGCGTTCTCGTGGATCGATTGATGTCAACGGGAGTATTGAAATCATCTACTGTTTAACAAAACTACAAAAGTAGTATAGTAATAAAGTAATTTGATTCATATGTAAACATTGAGTTGAATGAAATTAAAATTTCTAGTTCTGCTCCCTGGCCGGTAGGAGTGTTCACCGATCGGGTCGGATTTAGAGAAAAAATCGATCCGACCCGATCAAGTGTAATCGGGTTAAAAAAATTTCACTTCAAACCCAACCCAACTCAATCCGATCTAGTTCAGCTCGGGTCGGGTCGAGTAGTTAGATTTATCTGTTCAGGTTAAAAAAAAATTTAATAATATTTTTTAAAAAGAATTAAAAATTTATTTAAAATAAATATTTTTTAAATATAAATATTTTAAAAAAAATTAAAAATATAAATAATCAGGTCAGGTTTCAAATATTCAAATTTCAAATTCTAAAATTCGAGATCCGATCCGATTATGATCGAATTTGATCAAATTGTACCCAACTCAACCCAATTACCCGACCTGACCCAACCCAAATAGGTCGGGTCGGGTTCTCGGGTTCATTGGGTCAAGTTGACCCAATGAACAGCCCTATTGGCCGGTCTGAGCAAAGGTAAAGTCAACATCGTCTACTCAGATTGTTGGGCCGGTCTGAGCCCCTTCCCATCGGCCTGAAAAGCCGGATCAATGTTGACCTTCGACCAGCCCACTTACTGCAATATATAAATCCTCGTGGAATAATATTATATTTATTTATTTCATTTTATTTGATAGAACAAGAATACAATCGACGTCATTTTATGTGATCATTTTTTACCTTCACTCGTCTTATTAGTATGCATGAACGAGACTTACTCAAGATATTTTGTTCTATTATACATGAATGCTGAATCCTACCACCAACCTGATATAAACCAGATAGTAAACACCGCTAATTAACTCTTAGTACAGATATTACTGAAATCACCATATACATAGGATATGATAAAGACAAATGAAATTACAATATTAAATATAATGGTCTTACATAGTCATCCATTAAGACCAATGTTAACTCTCAGCAATTTGAGGCTTCTTTCCGTCACTAGCATAACTTGATATACCCAAGTTGCTGATTGCTTTTGCCTTCATTGCAAATTTCTTCTTCAGCATTTCAGCAAGCAAACCATCAACTGCAGCAAATAGTTTGTAGACCTCAATCACAGACTTGAATAAGAATCGAGAATAAAAATAATTTAAGCATTTAAAACAAATCATAGTGTTGCAGTGACATCATGCTTCTTATTCCTAAATCGTCTGGGTAAACAATGATGAATGATGGTTAAATAAATATCGATTGTGTTAGGAAAAATATCCATAGCATGAACAACAAAGTATGACCATCAACTGGGTCATTACTCGACAACAAGATGCCACTAGCCTTCAATGGCTCAACCAACTACATGAAAGGAATGGCACATGATTATTGCCCGTTGCTTTAAATTAGACAAAGCATATGGTAGGAAAAAATGAATGCATTCGGAAGAAGATATAATAAACATTTTTACTTAAATAAATGTATCTGACAGTCCAGATGGAAGTGCCCCGAAAATCCAGATTATACCATTATAGGCTATGTTTTCTTCCCTTTTTTGACTGAAATAGTAAATTAACTGTATTATGGATGAAAAAAGTAACATATTCAACATTGCAGGCACTATATATACTGCAAGAATATACAGCTATTCACATAATTGAACAGCAGATGCTGTCACAGAAGGCCAAATTAGACTGCAAAATGGTATAGATAATGTTTTTACCCATTTTTTTCAAAATTTTGAAATTTTATATAAGGTAAATTGCACATCCACACCCCTTTAAGTTTCAGAATTATTCATCAGCACCATCTGTTTACACGTGCCACATCATGAAGCACATGTAGCATGTTCTTCCTACTAAAATAATATTTCTTTAGACAAGAACTTGGCAATACTAAAATGGATGATGTTTCAAACGTCAAAACAATTGATTTGAACCAAATGTGAGTCAACCCATTATGGGTGATGTGTCAAGTTTTTCACTTAATAAATATTATTTTAATGGAAAAAAAAGTCACATGTGCTTGGGAGTAGTCATATAAATTTACCCTTTGATATATAATATTTGGGGGCCGCCAAACTTGTGCGTCCTACATTATCTTTTTATTCAAGAATTTACAGATTCATTTTGGACAAGTTACATAGTTCATATATATGCTATTCACAACATCTCCCATCAGTTAGTTACTGAGTATCTTATTTTATCTTTTTGTATAAGACGATGGAATTCTTAATTTTGTTTGAATATAAGGTCACATGCTCCCTCGAGAAAGTTTCCCTTTTGAAAACCTGATAAGATCTGTATTGATTATATTATTTTTGTACTCATTATTGTTTGCAAAGAACTTTATGGATATTTCTATGTTCTAAGTTTAACTAAAAATGTTGCTTCACACACTGCTCAAATGACCGATGTAGGTCCAATCCCAAATAGTTGGGACATTATGATTTGCTAAGGTTGTGAATAAATTATAGTACTTGTTTATTTTTCATGCTTTAGTGTAACTTATATGTGATAATAATGAGTATAAGACACCAAAAGAATTGATAAGTTGTTTGACTTATAATGATAAATATCAAGGTTCAATGTTTTCAAGCTTACATTTGAGACTATCCTTTAGGACATTATTAGATTATAATCATGCTATTCTCCACAATTTTAACCAACTTCCCAACATTTCTTACACTTATACTTTCTTTAAAACGAGAAAGAAAAAACATGCAATCAAGTAATTGATTATTCAATATAGAAAGAAATCTAAGCCCTCTATAAGTTCTGCAGTAATCTAAGCCCTAACAATATTGTCCAGAACATCTCTACCCACTGATCTAACATACTCTTCACAATTTATGATACAAATCTAGGCCAATTTATGGTAGAAGTTTCCTCCTAAAAGTAACTCATTTTCCACTAGAGATATCCATGTATCTTCCTTGAACTTCATGATAGTATTTGCCAATCATTCACTTGCACTAACTTTTTTCATGGAACTCTCCAAAGTCTCTTACATTCTTTTAAAACTAATTTGCCACAATTATCTCAACCAATAAGGAGGTTTTCCAACATGAGAAAATACAACATGTAGGAATACGAAATTTAAAAAGTTGAATAGATTTTACTACTTTTGATCACTGCTTGAAAAAGCTTTTGCTTCTTTGGAGGTTGGCTAATCCAAAATATCTCCATTATTCAAAATATTCACCTAAATTACCAAATGATCAAAATTCTTAATCTGTCAGCTACTTTGCTAGGAAGGACCTTGAAAAGGTACTAAGATAGAGTTCCACCTACACCACTTCAATAAAAATAGCTAAATGTGTCTTCTGCTGTTTGGCAAGGAGAATATGCCAAATGCCAGCACATTGGCACAAGGCATGCTTCCAAAAGGAAGATCTAGTTAAAATGTAATTTTCGCATTAATATGCTGAAAAACACTTACTAAAAAAATGCTGGAAAAGAATATTCATAACTTGTAGATTAGTTATACAAATGGCATGACTCTGACCATGCCAACTGGCACAATGGATGCTTTCCAAAAGCTATCATATAACAGTACCTACATGTCTATTCTGGAAAGGAAGTCATAACAAATAGAATAAAAACCCATGTGGCACGGTTGTGTTCATACCAAGTACCTGACATTGTTGGTATATGGCATCTCCCCAAAATGAAACCTTGTTATAAAATATGTAATACTTACATTCCTATGCCGAAAATAAATTCATAACTTATAGATAAAATTGTCTAAGTGGAATAGTTTTGGCCATGCCAAATGCTGGGACATTATTGGCACAAGGCAAGCTTCCAAATGGAAAATCTAGTCACAAAGAATGTTAATACTTCCATTCCAATACTGGAAATGAAGTCATCACTTGTAGTTTAATTGTCCAAGTGGTGTGACTCTGACCAAGGCTGGCACATAATTAGCACGAAACATGCTTCCGAGAAGGAAAACCTAGTTGAAAAAAGAACAACAAAGAACATAATACTTGCATTCCTATTGCTGGAGCCTGGAAATAAACGCATAGATTAATTGTCCAAGTGGCATGATTCTTGCCATGCGAAATGCCAGCAAATAATTGGGTATCAGCACAAGGTATGCTTCTAAAGGGAAGGCATACTTATAAAGAACATAATAGTTACATTTCAATGCTGGAAAAAAAAGTTTTAAATTAATTGTCCTAGTGGCATGACTAAGTTTCAAACATCAGGCTCCTACTTTTAGCCCTTCTATCTTTCTTCTAATGCTTTTTACTTAACTTATGAAGTTAGCAATAACCAGTGGTCAATATTTCTCTATTGTTTCTAAACAGAGAGAATATGGTAATGACAAAATCAACAATAAATTATCTGCATCAAGAAATTGTTGTTTTTGGTTGGGGCAGGTAACCGCAGTTAGGATAGTGGGAGGAAAAAAGAAGAGAAAGGACCCACTGTAACTTGGCCTGCTAATGTTCAAAGGTAGTTGAACGATGCCTTTAATTAAGAGTGAGAGGAAAGCAGCTGAAAAAGTAATACCTTGCCACTCCAATACTACTTTAGATTCTCCCTTGATCAACTTTGGATACTGATCTATACGAGAATCCTCTAGAATAAGTTCTTCAACCTAATATAAATAAAATTCAAGAATTAATACCCAGAATCCACACTTAAGATAAATGAGAAAGCAGAAATTCAATCTATGACATAAATCATTATGGCCCAACTATTTATTTAGGGCTAGTTACATACTAAAAATGATCTTTTCCATCATCCCTATCTAAAGCAATATCCTAGTTAAATCAATAACATGAAATGTTTTGCTTTGTTTTGATAAAATTTTCTTCAGTCTTACTCTACCTCTGCTCACAGTCTGACACCGTTAGTCCTAATAAATTACTTTGTTGAACTATGAAGTGTACATTCCCCATATGAATGTTCATACTTTATACCATCTTAAACAGTTTTGCTCCTTTTACCTATTATCGTGGCTACAACATAATTAACTAAGTTCAATTAGCAATCAGAAGAATCATTTGGAACTAGCATTAATAAGATATACCTTCTTCCATAAAGTAGTGTGCTTCCTCTCTCTTGGAAGAAGTAGTTGATCCCTTAGCCAAGAAGCAACCACCCAAGGCTCACCTTCATTGTCCCCGCTCCTAGTTCGCATGGCATTTTCTTGGAGGATTTCACATATCTGTTGAACCAATATTGACCAATGGTAAAGACAATATAGAAAATTATAAAAGTAAAAAAAGGTATTATACAGATCTACACATGGTAGTTTTTGAAGCAAAGAGTGACCTTATATTTTGTATCTATCTGCAATTTTATTAACCATATATGAACAAATATATGTAAAGAAACTACCTGTATCCCTATCCCAGGTTCTCAAACAAGCTTAGACAAACTTTGTGGTGGTAAAGACAATTCTAAAGCTTGCAATGTGAATAGAGTAAGATACAATGCACCATACTCAACCCTATCACTAACATTTAAGGCTGAAACAAGTATGATCAGTTTCTTTATTAGGGGTGAGCAAGATTCACCGATTCACCGAAAAACCAAAAAACCGACTGAACCGATACCGAATTAACCGAAAAAATTTCGGTTCGGTTAACGATTAATTTTTTTTGAAAATTCGGTTTTCGGTTCGGTTCGGTTAATTTACCGATTAACCGAAATCGATTTTAATATATAAAGAATAAAAATTATATATCATATGTTATGGTTTGGTTTAGTGGTTAAGATGCTAAAGTTATATTTCACCAACCTAGGTTCGAATCTTGGTTAGGCATAATATTTATTTTATTTTGATCATTATAGATATAATAATTTTGGTTGTAAGATTTATATTAGATAACAATGTTTATTTGAGTGGTCCAAAGTTCGAATCTTGATAAAGTATTGATATGTATTTTTTTCACCATTTTTTCGGTGAATTCGGTAAATTAACCGAACCGAACCCAAAAATTCGGTTAACGAATTAACCGAATTTTTTGCTTCGGTAAACGGTTAATGGATAAGTCGAAATTTCGGTTCGGTTAACCGAACCGAACCATTGCTCACCCCTATTCTTTATCACGGTGTGTACAGTTGAAATTTGAAAATGAATTATAAATGGTTTGGTATGATCAAATTAAATTGGCGTTGGCCAATTTTGCAAACATAATCAATTAATCAATCACTAAGAAAAAAATATGCAAAGAAAAGCAGAAGGTAAGGGAGAAGACGGAAGTTAGAATGGACAGAAGATAAAAACAACCTATGGTTGTTATTTGCCATAAAGCCCATAATCATTATATTTGCATATGCTACCATTTGTAATATTCATCATAAAGTTCTAGAAGTGGAAAGAAAGGACTTTATCTGCTTAAGTTTTCATGAATCATTTGTCTGCACCATAGTTACAATAGAACCACAACAAAGAATGCAGAAATGATAGCAACAGAAAATCAACAATTCCTTGTGCACTTGGATTAGCAGTACCTGCTCGTATAATTGCTCTGCTCTGGTTGTCAGCTTACTTTTGTGACGTATGCTCAATATAAACTTGGTTAAACCTACAAGCTGTAGATTCATTAAAAAATCATAAAAAATCAATAATGCATTTATTTTTTAGAAGGCTAAGATAAGTCTCATACTAAACCCAAAGTTGCCGCCATAATGCCAAGATGCTTGTAAATCCACTGTCTGACACGACATCCAAGAGGCTTGTGAAGTTCAGCTAGAAAATCCGGACATTTGAATTCTTTGATTCTGCATATTATATTTTTCTTTAGAAAAGAACCTGATATTTTGATAAACTCTTCCTACAATACCCACTTAGTACTGAAAATTAGAGAAACATGTGAACCTGTTGTAAGATGCCTTTGTTTCCAAGATGGACTCCACAGTTTCCATCACCTTATTTTTTACAAATGTAGAAGTGTCATCATTCATGTTAATGCTATTCTTTGGTAAGTGGTGTTCAATTATTTCCATCATATCAGACTCTTGAAACTGAAAAGTCCAGTCAAACAATATGGGTCATAGGGTTTGTTAACAATAAAGCAATCATTCATTTAGGTTCACAAATGGAGTACTTCTATACCAGAAATCCCTACACAAAAGTTGCATGAAAGTTTGGTCATGATAACAGACCCAGATTCTCCCAGGTTCATTGCACAGAACTTGTCCATATGCATCACAAACATGCTGTTCTAGCAACTCCGACTGCATTGTGGATATAATAGTATCAACATTTTTTTCTAATCACAAAGTTCATTTAGAAAAAGTATGTAAACATACAAGTTCCCTAGTGGTTTGATTAATGATTCCATCTTCAATGCAATTCCTTCCATGTTTCTTATAACCAGGAAAGCACTCCAACTTTCCACTTGAACACCATCCATTGCCAGGACAAGGTTCACATAAATCTGCATTTATATATGACACAGAAAAGATTAGCTTATAGTGAATATTCTTTGGTGTTTGGAGGATAATAGAAAGCTTGCCCCTTTACATAAATCAAGCACAAGTACCAATCTAGCTAATATTAATTTTCTTCTTAAAACAAAACTGCACATAAAGGAAGCATCTTCTCTTCATGCTTCTTCAATGTATTATGTTTCTTGGAAATTAGAAGACAATGTATAAAGACTACAAATAATCCTTGTATGATATTGCTTTAGTTCTCAATGTGCACCAAGTTTCAACAAGTTGGTAAATAAAACTGGAACAAATAATTTATCTGCATTAATAACAATAGACATAAATAACAAGTTAAACTAATTGAACTAGCTTTTATTTTATTTTTCGTACCGAAAAAAAGTTATGGACACATTTGGGAGTCTATAGAAGTGGGTATACACTATACAAGCACCAAAGGAGTGTGACAAGTTCAATATTAAAAAGGAAAGCATAAGAGGGAATGAGGTATGAATAGAAAGATATACATTCTAGTCTAGGAAAAGAAATAGAAATTTAGGAAAGGGCATAAACCATGATAACTGGCCAGAAGGAACAATTGCTTCCTTGTTGCGTTGATTCCAAACCTTACCAAACTGCATGAATAGGGCTGCAGTCCCACTTTGATTTTGGCTAAATCTAGACAAAGGAGAACAAAGGTGGTACAAACATAGGGCTTGACTTGGAAGGCTAATTTAAGTTACTTACACCAAAAAAGTCATAATTTATATGGTTCTGCAAGCTCATTTTCTTCGATAGACTTCTCTACTGCAACATTAAATACGTCTTCTTGTATAAAAAACTTAAACTTTAGGTAATAATGTGAAAAATATTAATGCATATTGATCGCTTTCCTAACAACTTAAGCTTTTAGAAACCTGATCATAATCCAATTAAATTTAAAATGATAGCATCTGCATTTTTTTTAAAAACAACACTTGTTGGGCTTAGGTCAGTCTCCTCGAGTTTACACGCCCACAAGTGAGGGGGGAGGGGGTGTTAAGAGTATAAATGCATAGATTAGTCTATTTCTTACCGCTTAAGCTTTTAGAAAAATTGGCCATCCAATCAAATTCAACAACTAACACTTGATCAAGCATGATATATGATAATTCCTTAAATGTATATTACTAAAGTCCCAACTAAGTTTCTAAAAAGAGACAAAAGTTAATTCTTACGAGAAAGAACCTA
The DNA here is from genome assembly GCA_034359265.1 of Canna indica. NCBI lineage: Eukaryota > Viridiplantae > Streptophyta > Magnoliopsida > Zingiberales > Cannaceae > Canna > Canna indica. Next base: position 75,977,142 of record CP136891.1, on the reverse strand, counting down.
TGTAGTTTACTCAGACTGAACCAGAGATGACAACGATAAAGGAAACTCGAACAAAAACTAAGCAAAATCACCAGCGCTGGGATCGTAAGATTCATCGATGCTCTCGCAGAATGGCTTGGCCTGGCGATTGAAGAAGTATACGGCGTAGTTGCAGGAACCAGCAACAGAAGCAGCAATGACGACGACGGAGAAGAGCTTGAGGAGCTCGTTCTTGGAAGGGAAGAGGGCTACCGAGGGCTCCCTCGGCAAAAGCTGAAGCGGATGAGTCGAGTTCCTGACCCTGGGTTTCGGCCGCTTCTTGGTGACGGAGGACATCGCCGGAACCGTGACGTCAGCCCTAACTCGTCGCTCGAGTGGATGAAAGTGATGGGTAAGCCGGTGGCTCGTGTCTCAGAAAAAAGCCCGTTTGCTTGTGAATCACTGAATTGTGATAGCAATTACTAATTAGCAAAGATCGGGAGAAGCGGCAATCGGATATGTAGCGGTAATCGGGACCGAATTTGTCGAATCTAATTGATTCGAATCCGACTCGATCCGAGTCAAAATCCACCTTACTCGAAAATTTATATTTCCATTGATCAAATGAAATAAAATAATTTAGATCATAATAAAGAACTCAAAATTTATAAATATATAAGAATTAATTACAATATTGATGTGATGTTGCTGACGTATATTAGTAAAAAGAAAAAAATCATTAATATCACATCATCAATTTATACATGACATATCTCAAATTTTAAAAGTTTTTCTAATTGTATTATAATTTTTTATTTATATCAATTATATACTACAATTTTTATTTTGTATTAATTATATTTTGATGTCAACATGTTGAACGTTGCCTATAGATCTAGGGTTCGAACTCTAGTATGATCATATATCGTGACTTTCTATTTTTGTTATAAAAAAATTATATTTTGACGTCAATCAATAGTTAACTTTCCCATTAGAGTATTGGTGTGACATTGTTTACGTGTATCGATAAAAATAAAAAATTATTAATATCACATCGTCACTTTTATATCACAATTAAGTATCGATGTGGATTAATAAATTTTTTATTAAATAATTAAAATTTTATTAATAACTAATTGATATAATATTTAGAGTAAATACCCAAAAAATAATGAACTTTGAACATTTTTTTCATTTTTAATATAAACTTTTTTCGTTACTAAGGAAATGCACGAACTATCATTATGTTACCCTATTTAGCATATACCATCATTTCTGACGATTTTTGCTAACGTGTCACTTAATATTGCGGGCTGGTTTTGGGCATATATGTATGCTAACTTGTGGGGTTTCTGGCATATATGTATATGGACCGACAGAGGCTAATTTTGGGCAGTAGCCCTAGCGCTCGATCGATCGGTCGACCAGAGTAAAAAATTGCGCAGCGTGCGATCTTGGCTTCCCTGCGTCGGTCGACCGATGGGTCGATCGGATTGAGGGAATGAATAGTCGCGTCTGGGCGGTCGACCCGTTGGTCGACCGACCACAGATAGAAAGCGACGATCGATGTGAGCAGTCGATCAGTCGGTCGGCCGACCAATCGACCAGCGGTCTGCAACAGATATTTTTTTATCCGTTGAGCAGTCGTTTCTTCAGCAGGGTATAAATACACCATCATATGATTCTTTCATCCTTCTTCTCTCATTCTTACAGAAATTTTTGAGCATCCAAGAGAGAGATAAAAGTCTTCCAAAAGGGATTAGTGCTTGCGCTCAATTTTTCGGCGTCAACTTCTTGCGCACACTCTGCTCCTCAACTCAGGCTTTAACTCAAGCTCTACTACTCGGCGAGTTAGAGGTTCCAAGGCTTGGAAAAGAGCACGATTTCTTGGTTCCATTTCAAGCTCTTTTCAATTGTATTTTAACTGCTATTTAAATTGTTTGATTTGTGAGTATATAGAAGACCTACTATTAGGTCTTGAAATTGGTGGTAGCCTTGGTGTTTGAGGTTTAAATCCACCGGTGTAATTAAACGTAGTTGTTGTTAAGATTAGTTTAGTTGTCCCTTAGGGTTGAGGTGGAAGAGTGCTCTCGATAAGAAGGCGGAGACTTCCGGGTGTGGAAGTACCTTAGGTCGAGAATGAGACTCTTCAAGTGAAAAGTCACATGTGTAAGGGAAACGTAAATTAATCTAATAAAACTAGTTTGAAAATTCCGAGCGGGGTGCTTAGGTAGTGGAGTAGGCTCTAGGACCGAACCACTATAAATCATGTGTTTGCATTGATCTTGTGTTCCTTGCATGTTTTAATTGCTTATTATTTTTATATATTGCTTTTGCTTATTTCTCGATTCGTGAATTGCCTAACGTTTTAAGAAAATGATTAAAATTGTCAATTAGGCGAATAATATAGTAAATACACTATTCACCCCCCTTTTAGTGTCGTCATTTCGCCTTCAATTGGTATCAAAAAGGGTCGTAGATTGAGATTTCATCGTCTCCTCTACATCTAGCCTCGATCCAAAAAAATGGCACTAGAGAGTATATAATGTGCACGACCTAGGTTTGGTGAAGAAAACTTTGGTGTTATGAAGAGTAGGATGTATACATTTCTTAAAACACAAAGTTTAGATTTATTGTGCATGCTAAAGAATGAGTATGTTGAGCCCACCATTGACTTAAATGATTGGACTCAAGAACAAGTTAGATTATTTGAATTAAATGCAAAAACAACGCATATCCTATATTGCTCATTTTCAAATGAAATTCTTGAAAAGGTTATGCATTGTTCTTCCGCTTTTGATATTTAGGCAACATTAAATATGTTATATGACTATGCTAAAACCGAAGAACTTAATACTTTTGTTGAGGATGGTGATGACAATGGTCATCCTCCTAGTATTAACCTCGGTTTGATGCCTAAAGCACTTCTAGCCAAAGAAGCACAAGCAAGAATCGGAAACGAAAACTTAGGTGCTTTCTTTGCCAAGAGAAGGGACACAAGAAGAAGAATTGTCCACTCTTGAAGAAGAAATCCAAAAAGAAGTGTGCTTCCTCATCCACATCTCAAACAAGTGAAGCCTCTTCTAGACTTGACGATAAAGCTACATCAAACATTTGCCTCATGGGTCTTCGAGATGAGGTATATTCTCCATCTTCTAGTCATGTTCAAAATATTAATGATAGTGATTCTAGTAGCTCTAAATCCCTTGACATGTCTTATGAAGAACTACTAAAATAAAGCAAGAAAATGTATGCCATCATTGTAAAAAAAGAACAAGAAAAATAAGAAATTGAAGAAAAAAAACTTAAATCTTAGTTCTCAATTGCATGAATGCAAATTAGAAAATGAGAAAATGAAATCTAGTTCTTTTTATTCTTGTCATGATGATATGAAACTTGAGATTAATGATTTGAAACATAAAAATTAAAAATTAAAAATTGAGAATGATAAGTTGTTAACTAAGATGTCAAAAATTAGAAATGAGAATGAAAACATAAAAAATAATGTGAATCTCAATGATAAGGATTGTATAAGTGATTTCAAATTTGAGCATTGATATCTTGAAAAATAATAATTGTTTGTTGAAATCTCAAATTCAAGCTCTACACAAATTCATCAATGACTTAAAAAATGAGGTTGTTTTCTTGAGTAAGAAAACTAGTAACTTATCAAATGCTTCATCTCTTAGGAGTCCTAAAAATCAAAATGCCTTATTTAGGAAATCTCCAAACAAGAATGCTCATGCTCATAATATTTCACATGCTAAGCATTCTAACTTTAAACCTCATGTCCATAGCAAAAATAAAAAGAAATTTAGTGGACATTATTTTTGTTGTGGTATTTATGAGTATGTCATATATGATTGTGCTTTCAAAGTGAACCTTAGTGTTGTTAAGACACTTTGGGTATCTAAGCCCATTAACCCCCAAAGACCCAAAGCTATTTGGGTACCAAAGGTCTCATCTTCTCTTGTAGGGGGAGCTACCACACAAGGGTAGAAAGAAGTGGTGTATTGGAGTTGACCATGGACTTGAATGATGAATCCTTCCTTGGTTGCAACTTCAAGCTACCTTGATGCCTTAAGTAAAGTTAGCATCAAAACTATTACAGTATCATCTTCTAACTTGCATTGTTTAATCTTAGTTAAAGATTATGATACTATGTTTAGATTGAGTTATTTTCCCCGCTCTTGTAAAAGAGTTCTTTTAAAAATGATTTTTGATTTTTTTTTTCTTCAATCTCCTCAGAGACCTAGGTGGCCTGTAATGGGCCTAAGCGACCTTGCGATTTTAAATTGTAGGCTAATTGTGGCTTTCGATTTTCAACCAATAGGAAGGGTTGGAGATCTTATTTTTTAAAATTTCATATTTTGAGATCTCTTGATTTATTTGTGCATGCTAAAGAATGAGTATGTTGAGCCCACCATTGACTTAAATGATTGGACTCAAGAACAAGTTAGATTATTTGAATTAAATGCAAAAACAACGCATATCCTATATTGCTCATTTTCAAATGAAATTCTTGAAAAGGTTATGCATTGTTCTTCCGCTTTTGATATTTAGGCAACATTAAATATGTTATATGACTATGCTAAAACCGAAGAACTTAATACTTTTGTTGAGGATGGTGATGACAATGGTCATCCTCCTAGTATTAACCTCGGTTTGATGCCTAAAGCACTTCTAGCCAAAGAAGCACAAGCAAGAATCGGAAACGAAAACTTAGGTGCTTTCTTTGCCAAGAGAAGGGACACAAGAAGAAGAATTGTCCACTCTTGAAGAAGAAATCCAAAAAGAAGTGTGCTTCCTCATCCACATCTCAAACAAGTGAAGCCTCTTCTAGACTTGACGATAAAGCTACATCAAACATTTGCCTCATGGGTCTTCGAGATGAGGTATATTCTCCATCTTCTAGTCATGTTCAAAATATTAATGATAGTGATTCTAGTAGCTCTAAATCCCTTGACATGTCTTATGAAGAACTACTAAAATAAAGCAAGAAAATGTATGCCATCATTGTAAAAAAAGAACAAGAAAAATAAGAAATTGAAGAAAAAAAACTTAAATCTTAGTTCTCAATTGCATGAATGCAAATTAGAAAATGAGAAAATGAAATCTAGTTCTTTTTATTCTTGTCATGATGATATGAAACTTGAGATTAATGATTTGAAACATAAAAATTAAAAATTAAAAATTGAGAATGATAAGTTGTTAACTAAGATGTCAAAAATTAGAAATGAGAATGAAAACATAAAAAATAATGTGAATCTCAATGATAAGGATTGTATAAGTGATTTCAAATTTGAGCATTGATATCTTGAAAAATAATAATTGTTTGTTGAAATCTCAAATTCAAGCTCTACACAAATTCATCAATGACTTAAAAAATGAGGTTGTTTTCTTGAGTAAGAAAACTAGTAACTTATCAAATGCTTCATCTCTTAGGAGTCCTAAAAATCAAAATGCCTTATTTAGGAAATCTCCAAACAAGAATGCTCATGCTCATAATATTTCACATGCTAAGCATTCTAACTTTAAACCTCATGTCCATAGCAAAAATAAAAAGAAATTTAGTGGACATTATTTTTGTTGTGGTATTTATGAGTATGTCATATATGATTGTGCTTTCAAAGTGAACCTTAGTGTTGTTAAGACACTTTGGGTATCTAAGCCCATTAACCCCCAAAGACCCAAAGCTATTTGGGTACCAAAGGTCTCATCTTCTCTTGTAGGGGGAGCTACCACACAAGGGTAGAAAGAAGTGGTGTATTGGAGTTGACCATGGACTTGAATGATGAATCCTTCCTTGGTTGCAACTTCAAGCTACCTTGATGCCTTAAGTAAAGTTAGCATCAAAACTATTACAGTATCATCTTCTAACTTGCATTGTTTAATCTTAGTTAAAGATTATGATACTATGTTTAGATTGAGTTATTTTCCCCGCTCTTGTAAAAGAGTTCTTTTAAAAATGATTTTTGATTTTTTTTTTCTTCAATCTCCTCAGAGACCTAGGTGGCCTGTAATGGGCCTAAGCGACCTTGCGATTTTAAATTGTAGGCTAATTGTGGCTTTCGATTTTCAACCAATAGGAAGGGTTGGAGATCTTATTTTTTAAAATTTCATATTTTGAGATCTCTTGATTTATTTGTGCATGCTAAAGAATGAGTATGTTGAGCCCACCATTGACTTAAATGATTGGACTCAAGAACAAGTTAGATTATTTGAATTAAATGCAAAAACAACGCATATCCTATATTGCTCATTTTCAAATGAAATTCTTGAAAAGGTTATGCATTGTTCTTCCGCTTTTGATATTTAGGCAACATTAAATATGTTATATGACTATGCTAAAACCGAAGAACTTAATACTTTTGTTGAGGATGGTGATGACAATGGTCATCCTCCTAGTATTAACCTCGGTTTGATGCCTAAAGCACTTCTAGCCAAAGAAGCACAAGCAAGAATCGGAAACGAAAACTTAGGTGCTTTCTTTGCCAAGAGAAGGGACACAAGAAGAAGAATTGTCCACTCTTGAAGAAGAAATCCAAAAAGAAGTGTGCTTCCTCATCCACATCTAAAACAAGTGAAGCCTCTTCTAGACTTGACGATAAAGCTACATCAAACATTTGCCTCATGGGTCTTCGAGATGAGGTATATTCTCCATCTTCTAGTCATGTTCAAAATATTAATGATAGTGATTCTAGTAGCTCTAAATCCCTTGACATGTCTTATGAAGAACTACTAAAATAAAGCAAGAAAATGTATGCCATCATTGTAAAAAAAGAACAAGAAAAATAAGAAATTGAAGAAAAAAAACTTAAATCTTAGTTCTCAATTGCATGAATGCAAATTAGAAAATGAGAAAATGAAATCTAGTTCTTTTTATTCTTGTCATGATGATATGAAACTTGAGATTAATGATTTGAAACATAAAAATTAAAAATTAAAAATTGAGAATGATAAGTTGTTAACTAAGATGTCAAAAATTAGAAATGAGAATGAAAACATAAAAAATAATGTGAATCTCAATGATAAGGATTGTATAAGTGATTTCAAATTTGAGCATTGATATCTTGAAAAATAATAATTGTTTGTTGAAATCTCAAATTCAAGCTCTACACAAATTCATCAATGACTTAAAAAATGAGGTTGTTTTCTTGAGTAAGAAAACTAGTAACTTATCAAATGCTTCATCTCTTAGGAGTCCTAAAAATCAAAATGCCTTATTTAGGAAATCTCCAAACAAGAATGCTCATGCTCATAATATTTCACATGCTAAGCATTCTAACTTTAAACCTCATGTCCATAGCAAAAATAAAAAGAAATTTAGTGGACATTATTTTTGTTGTGGTATTTATGAGTATGTCATATATGATTGTGCTTTCAAAGTGAACCTTAGTGTTGTTAAGACACTTTGGGTATCTAAGCCCATTAACCCCCAAAGACCCAAAGCTATTTGGGTACCAAAGGTCTCATCTTCTCTTGTAGGGGGAGCTACCACACAAGGGTAGAAAGAAGTGGTGTATTGGAGTTGACCATGGACTTGAATGATGAATCCTTCCTTGGTTGCAACTTCAAGCTACCTTGATGCCTTAAGTAAAGTTAGCATCAAAACTATTACAGTATCATCTTCTAACTTGCATTGTTTAATCTTAGTTAAAGATTATGATACTATGTTTAGATTGAGTTATTTTCCCCGCTCTTGTAAAAGAGTTCTTTTAAAAATGATTTTTGATTTTTTTTTTCTTCAATCTCCTCAGAGACCTAGGTGGCCTGTAATGGGCCTAAGCGACCTTGCGATTTTAAATTGTAGGCTAATTGTGGCTTTCGATTTTCAACCAATAGGAAGGGTTGGAGATCTTATTTTTTAAAATTTCATATTTTGAGATCTCTTGATTTATTTGTGCATGCTAAAGAATGAGTATGTTGAGCCCACCATTGACTTAAATGATTGGACTCAAGAACAAGTTAGATTATTTGAATTAAATGCAAAAACAACGCATATCCTATATTGCTCATTTTCAAATGAAATTCTTGAAAAGGTTATGCATTGTTCTTCCGCTTTTGATATTTAGGCAACATTAAATATGTTATATGACTATGCTAAAACCGAAGAACTTAATACTTTTGTTGAGGATGGTGATGACAATGGTCATCCTCCTAGTATTAACCTCGGTTTGATGCCTAAAGCACTTCTAGCCAAAGAAGCACAAGCAAGAATCGGAAACGAAAACTTAGGTGCTTTCTTTGCCAAGAGAAGGGACACAAGAAGAAGAATTGTCCACTCTTGAAGAAGAAATCCAAAAAGAAGTGTGCTTCCTCATCCACATCTCAAACAAGTGAAGCCTCTTCTAGACTTGACGATAAAGCTACATCAAACATTTGCCTCATGGGTCTTCGAGATGAGGTATATTCTCCATCTTCTAGTCATGTTCAAAATATTAATGATAGTGATTCTAGTAGCTCTAAATCCCTTGACATGTCTTATGAAGAACTACTAAAATAAAGCAAGAAAATGTATGCCATCATTGTAAAAAAAGAACAAGAAAAATAAGAAATTGAAGAAAAAAAACTTAAATCTTAGTTCTCAATTGCATGAATGCAAATTAGAAAATGAGAAAATGAAATCTAGTTCTTTTTATTCTTGTCATGATGATATGAAACTTGAGATTAATGATTTGAAACATAAAAATTAAAAATTAAAAATTGAGAATGATAAGTTGTTAACTAAGATGTCAAAAATTAGAAATGAGAATGAAAACATAAAAAATAATGTGAATCTCAATGATAAGGATTGTATAAGTGATTTCAAATTTGAGCATTGATATCTTGAAAAATAATAATTGTTTGTTGAAATCTCAAATTCAAGCTCTACACAAATTCATCAATGACTTAAAAAATGAGGTTGTTTTCTTGAGTAAGAAAACTAGTAACTTATCAAATGCTTCATCTCTTAGGAGTCCTAAAAATCAAAATGCCTTATTTAGGAAATCTCCAAACAAGAATGCTCATGCTCATAATATTTCACATGCTAAGCATTCTAACTTTAAACCTCATGTCCATAGCAAAAATAAAAAGAAATTTAGTGGACATTATTTTTGTTGTGGTATTTATGAGTATGTCATATATGATTGTGCTTTCAAAGTGAACCTTAGTGTTGTTAAGACACTTTGGGTATCTAAGCCCATTAACCCCCAAAGACCCAAAGCTATTTGGGTACCAAAGGTCTCATCTTCTCTTGTAGGGGGAGCTACCACACAAGGGTAGAAAGAAGTGGTGTATTGGAGTTGACCATGGACTTGAATGATGAATCCTTCCTTGGTTGCAACTTCAAGCTACCTTGATGCCTTAAGTAAAGTTAGCATCAAAACTATTACAGTATCATCTTCTAACTTGCATTGTTTAATCTTAGTTAAAGATTATGATACTATGTTTAGATTGAGTTATTTTCCCCGCTCTTGTAAAAGAGTTCTTTTAAAAATGATTTTTGATTTTTTTTTTCTTCAATCTCCTCAGAGACCTAGGTGGCCTGTAATGGGCCTAAGCGACCTTGCGATTTTAAATTGTAGGCTAATTGTGGCTTTCGATTTTCAACCAATAGGAAGGGTTGGAGATCTTATTTTTTAAAATTTCATATTTTGAGATCTCTTGATTTATTTGGTTATCATGAATGATTTATTTGAAAATGAATTCATGCTATTTAGTGAAGTTGAAGTTGATAAATGATACTTGGTTTTTCTCTTCACTATTTAGTTTGATAGCTTGCATGTAGATTTAATTTCATGTTCTATTTATAAAGTATACTTGCAAGTTATAAGTATTTTAGGAAGGCTAATTATGAAGAAAAAAATTAGTTTGGCTAAATTATCATGAATATGGTATAACTTTGATAAATTTAAAATCTTAGTGTTATACCTCAATGTCTAGGATTAAACTATGTCTCTATACTCATGATGGTAATTACATGTAAGATCCTTGATTTCTCATGAGTAGGTAGAATTTTAGCACTTAGACAAACTTCATTGAATGAAACTTGCTCTAGGTTGATACTCACCATTAGAGACATTCTTTAAAGTCCAAACTAGTTAAACATGTTTAGAGATCTTATTCCTCAACTGTTTCACATCTTAGGATCTCTTCGATTCATTTTGATAACATGTTAATTCTTTAAAATGAATCTTTACTATGCTATCTAGCATAGGTTGAATTTTTAAATGAAATTTTGCATTAAACCTTGCTATTTAGTAAGTTAGCTTGCTAAGTTGACATATTATTTCATTATGATACTAATGAAGTCTACTTGCAAGTTAAGAATTGATAAGCTATGCTATCTAGAAGAAAATGGAAAAGGATATGAAAAATTGGGCAAATTTTCAAGAAAAATGTATGAATTTAATTTTTGCAAAAATCTTAGTAAAATAATTGAATTTTCATGCTTGAATGATTTCTCTATGCTCATGATTGATGTTGCATAATAAATACTTGAAGTTTCATGAGTAGACAAAATTATGATAACTTAGCTCATTTCATGATATCTTGATATTTATGAAATTGAACTAGGTTAAAATTCTTCTTTAGAGACTTCATTTTAAAGTTAAAAATGATAAACATGTTTAGATACACATATCACATTAGTCTAGATGTTTAAAACCTGAAAATTCATGTCTAGATGAACAAATACAATTGGTATCTCACCTTAGAGGACTTAAGTTTGAGAAGATTTGACCCAAGTCAACAAATCGACTTGGTCACTTTATTTTACGTCCAAAACTCATAAACATGATTAGGAGTGGGTATGACATGTTTCTATGCATTTAGAGTGAAAAATTCATATGGATATGTATAAAATGACATAGATGTGGTTTCATGAAAACTTTTTTTTTTAACCAACTTGACCCAAGTCAACAAGTTGACTTAAATGTCTCATTTTCAATCCATATTTGAGAAATATGTTTAAATTTACTCATGTTAGGTATTCATAGGTTTAATTTTGAAAAATCATGAGTAAATGTTAAGATTGAAACTTAGCAAGTTTCATAAAAACTAGTTTAGTTTTGAATGAAACCATACTAGGTTGATATCTTGACCTAAGGACATAATTTTTATTTCAAACTTGACAAATACTATTTACATGATCACATTATGGTGTCATGAAAGTTTGAATGAAAATTGAACAAGTTTTAAAGAATAACTGGAAATTACAAAAATACCAATGCAACCTACATTTGGTATAAATTTCAGTTATTTATAGAAAAATATAAAAAATTAATTTTGAGATGATTCTTGAAACTGCACACTTAGTGAAAAATCTAGTTTTATTAGTAAAGATTTCAAAAAGTTTCATCAAGAATCTAATTTATAATGAAATTTTGAAGTTGGCTTTACAAATGCAAAGAATCATTTTCTTGAGATATCAATCTTTTCGATACTTTGATCTTTCTTCAAAAACTTCAAATGAAAACTCATGTACACCATAGGATTCTATCTCTAATATCATTCACACAATTTCACGAGTAAAATCATTTCTAGAAATGATTTTGATATTTTGGATGATAGCTAGAATCCATTTATTTACATGAAATCAATATAGGATGAAAAATGAACTTTGATTTTTAAATTCATTTTGAGTTCAAACTTGTTACATGCATTTCAAATGACCATTCAATAATTGGTATCAAAATTTTTGTCCAAAAAAAAAAATTGGTTTCAAAAATATTTGTCAAAATATGATTTTGTATAAACTTAAAGCTTGATTTTTGAAAACTTGAAGTATAGGTTGACCTAAGTCAATAAAGAAACTTAAAAAATTCATCTTAAGCCCAAACTTGATTCATAGACTTACATTATCATATGTTTATTATCTAGATGCTTAAGTTTGAGAAAACATGAGTAGATAGCAAAACTTGAGACTTAGCACTTTCATATTTTCATGCTTATTTCAAATGAAAATGTGCTAAAATTATATTTAGATCAAATGACATTAGTTTCACTTCAAACTTAATACATGAGTTAAATGACCATATCTTGGTATTTTGAAAGTTTGAATGAAATTTAAAAATATCATGAAAAAGATATGAATACATTCATACTTGAGTGTCTACATGATTGAGTGTTGAATTGTATCTATAATTCTTTTATCATGTATGTCTTTGTTTCATATCAAATTACTTGTTTTCCATCCCATTGGTTGAGATTTTCATGTTTCATGAAAAATACTCCTTAGAGTCTCAACTAAAAAATAATTATGTTTCATCCCTTTGATTAGATTGACATTTCTTGCCCTTTTTGATTAATGTTAAAAGGGGGAGAAATGTGTAGTCAAAAGGGGAAGAAATGTATAGTTAAAATGAGGAGAAAAATATAGGTAAAGGGGAGAAAAATATAGGAAATCCATGCATATAGATAGGTGGAGTTTATTCTTATAGATATGCATATTGATAGGGGGAGAAATCCCTTAGTTGATATCCTTTTATGTCTTAATGATTATATTTTCTTAACGATGTTTGTCATCATCAAAAAGGGAGAGATTGTTGGCTTTAGGTTTTCAACCTTAGTCTTAATATCGATTTTGATGGTTTTGATGATAACAAACATGAGACTAATGATTTCACTAAGTATATCTTCAGGTTCTATATTAGTAGCGTTCGATGTCCTCGATCAAAAAAATCGAAGAAATCGATAAATCAGAAGGACATTGATCGTCGCGCTCGGGTTCGTCGCGGAAACTTCTCGAAGATCGATGAGTGCACCAAAGTCGCATCGGACGAGCTCAAAGATCACATGGAAAGCTCTCCGAGTTGATGTTTGTTGAAAGTCGGAATCCGAAAATGAAGCGCGGAAGAAAATAGGCTGAAAAATAAATCTCAGCCTATGTTCGGTCGATCGACCGAATAGGGTAAGAAAAATGGCACCAGCCATTTCGGCCGATCGATCGATCAACCGAACACTGTCAAAAATAGGCAGTGGGCACTTCGGTCGACCGACATAGGCTGGTTTTGGGCAGTACCCCTAGCGGTCGACCGATCGATCGACCGAAGTAAAAAATCGCGCAGCGCGCGATCTTGACTTCCCTGCGTCGGTCGACCGGATTGAGGGAATGAACAATCGCGTCTGAGTGGTCGACCCGTCGATCAACCGACCACAGACAGAAAGCGGCGGTCGATGTGAGCGGTTGATCAATAGATCGACCAACCAATCGACCAGCGGTCTGCAACAGATAGTTTTCTATTCGTTGAGCAGTCGTTTCTTCAGCAGGGTATAAATACACCCTCATATAATTCTTTCATCCTTCTCTCATTCTTACAGAAATTTTTGAGCATCCAAGAGAGAGATAAAAGTCTTCCAAAAGGGATTAGTGCTTGCGCTCAATTTTTCGGCGCCAACTTCTTGCGCACACTCTGCTCCTCAACTCGGGCTTTAACTCAAGCTCTACTACTCGGTGAGTTGGAGGTTCCAAGGCTTGGAAAAGAGCACGATTTCTTGGTTCCATTTCAAGCTCTTTTCAATTGTATTTTAACTGTTATTTAAATTGTTTGATTTGTGAGTCTGTAGAAGACCTGCTGTTAGGTCTTGAAATTGGTGGTAGCCTTGGTGTTTGAGGTTTAAATCCACTGGTGTAATTAAACGTAGTTGTTGCTCAGATTAGTTTAGTTGTCCCTTAGGATCGAGGTGGAAGAGTGCTCTCGATAAGAAGGCGGAGACTTCCGGGTGTGGAAGTACCATAGGTCGAGAGTGAGACTCTTCAAGTGAAAAGTCCTCTGTGTAAGGGAAACGTAAATTAATGTAGTAAAACTAGTTTGGAAATCCTGAACGGGGTGCTTAGGTAGTGGAGTAGGCATTGGGGCCGAACCACTATAAATCCTGTGTTTGCATTGATCTTGTGTTCCTTGTATGTTTTAATTGCTTATCATTTTTATATATTGCTTCCGCTTATTTCTCGATTCGTGAATTGTCTAACGTTTTAAGAAATGATTAAAATTATAACTTAGGCGAATAATATAGTAAACACACTATTCACCCTCTCTCTAGTGTCGTCATTTCGCATTCACCGTCTTCCAATCTTCCCCTCTTCTCTCTCTCTCTCTCTCTCTCTCTCTCTCTCTCTCTCTCTCTCTCTCTCTCTGATTGGCATCATATTCATCATGGAGCTCCAGTTTCAACCCCAGCAAGAGCACCGCCACCAATTCCCAGTCTCCAAACCCCCACTTAAGTCCAAGAACAAGCTCAAGAGTGGTAGTAGCAACAAGTTCGTAGGTGTGCGGCAAAGGCCCTCAGGAAGGTGAGTGGCGGAGATCAAGGACACCACGAAGAAGATAAGGATGTGGCTTGGCACCTTCGAGACACCGGAGAGGTTGCCTACGCCGCCGCCGCTCGTCTCCTTCGCGGCTCCAACACCTGCACAAACTTCGCCGCCCACGCGCGCGTCCCCCGCTGCCGACTCCCCTCTCGCTTCCAAGATCCACAATCTCATCAACCTCAAGAAGCAAAGGAAGGGAAAGACATCAAGATTTACTCCCCTGCTGAACACCTAGTCGCCGTGCACTGATCCTCCTCCGCAACCTTCTCCTTATGCGAGCTTGATTCGTGTGAGTAGTAGTAGTGCCGCTATTTCAAGCTCCTCCAATAAAACTGAACCAGCTGCTTCCCACACTAAGAGCAAGCAATAAGGTGTGTGCACTGTTGGTGAAATGGCCACACTAGAGATGAGGGTGAATAGTGTGTTAACTAATCAATTAGCCTAAATCCGATTTTAATCGTTTCTTAAATTATTTAGGCAATTAACAATTGTACGACTAAATGCGGAAGCGAGTAACAAAGAAAATAATGCTAACACAAGTATTTATAGTGGTTCGGCCCCAATGCCTACTCCACTACCTAAGCACCCCGTTAAGGATTTCCAAACTAAGTTTTACTAGATTAATCTTGTTTCCCTTACAACGAGGACTTTGACCCGAAGAGTCTCGCTCTCAACCTAAGGCACTTCCACATCCGGAAGTCTCCGTCTTCTTACCGAGAGCACTCTTCCACCTCAACCTAAGGGATAACTCAACTAATCATAGTAAACTAAGTTTACACCGATGGAATTAAGCCTCAAACATATAGGCGCGCAACCGCCCAATTTCAATACCCACACTCTAGGTCTTACACAAGCTCAAATACAAATAAATAAACAAGAACATACAACACCAAATGGAGCAATAAGTCAACCAATAAAATACTTAGCTCCAACCAAAGTTTCCTAGCTTCCTCATGATGCCTTTGATGGTGAATCAATGAAGTCAAGGCTTACTCAAGGAGTTGAAAGATCAAAGCTAGGGATTTCAAGAATGGTGGCTCAATCAAGCTCAACGATAATCAAAATATGGCTCAAGGTATGTTCAATTGGGGGTGGAAGGCTTGCTAAGGCTTCTATTTATAAGCCTAGAGGAGATGACATGAAACAGCCGACTTAACGGGTGGAAAACTAACTGTTGCCGACGTCCGATCGATTGCCGGTAGATCATTGGTCGACCGATGAATCGATCGCTCAAGCGACCGCGGCATTCTGCCGCTTCTGGGCGCACTTCGGTCGACCGAATTGGCTACTGCCAATTTTCAACTCTATTCGGTCGACCGAAACTGGAAAAATCAGTCCTGTTTGCAAATTTTTCTACTCGTTTGCTCATTTCTGGTTCCGTCTTCGCTAGGTCTACTTATATAATATTTCTTAATTTTAAGTTAATAACTTAAAAATATAAATGTTATATAAGGATTATCCCCCATTTGGATTCAATAAAAATATCTAAAAAATCAAAATCCTTAAGAATCAAAATCTAGTTTTTGGGGTCTAGTACAAATTTTTGGAAAACGAAAATATTCTAATCTCCCGGGTCAAATATGAGTATGCTAAAGGCTTCCAAAAATTCCTTTAAAATACCTCGTTATCTAGTTTTTATCCAAGAAACAATTACCGCCATTTTTTGTGTCACGAAAATGTCTAGGTCATATAGCCCTCCAAGGAGCTCCCTAGGCTTAGTGAATTTCAGAACGGTTTTCGGGTTTGGTTTTTGGGTTCTTTGCATCATAAAAAGGATTACATCACATTCTAGATACCCTAAATCTAAACTCTAACTTCCCGAAGAATCTCGAGCGACGACGAGCGTCCTTGCCGATTTCTCCGATTTTTCCGATCGCGGACATCGTGCGCTAACCGACTTGAAACCTAAAATATTTCTCAATGAAATATTAGTTCCATGTTTATTATCATCAAAACCGAGATTAAGACCAAGGTAGAAAATCTTAGGCCAACATGCACAAGATAAATGGACGAGAAAGTGTACCGGTTGTGCTTCGGCAACGACGGCGAGAAGTTGGAGTTCTAGAGTTCGCGATATGGCTTACAGTGTGGACGCCCAACGAGAGCGTCCACGTGCGCGATAGAACCCTGTATTGGATGACCTCCGTGCGGGCGTACAACATGGTTGAGTTCGACCTTTGGCGGCGGGCATGGAGGGAGGTGAAGGCGACAATGGCGGATCGATTGGAGTGGGTGACGTTGGTCTCACGGCCCAACAGGAAGCTGGGGCTGGTGGGCGGCGTGGGCAGTGAACATGGGACTGTGTGGACACCTTCTCCCTTATTCACGCCCTGCGTCGGCACTCCTGCCGCCGGTGAGAACGTCAGGTGCATCGTCTTCCGCCGGTGTTGTGGTCCTCTATTTATATTGCGGCGGCCGCCGGCGAGGTGATGGGTGGTGGTATGAATTGAAAGGGGGAAGTGGGAACACATCAGAAGACAATAATATTTTCTTTGGTCAATAATGACATGTATGTGGTATTATTTATCATACATGACCTCAGTCAAAGATAAATATTTGTCAAGTCGTCGCCATTAAATGACACGTCAGTAAAAATCGTCAAAAATGACGGTGCATGCTAAACGGGGTAATGAAATGATAGTTCGTGTATTTCTTTGCTAACGAAAAAAAATTATGCTAAAAATGGAAAAATGTTCAAAGTTCGTATTTTTTTTTGGGTATTTACTATAATATTTATTAGTTAGGTTGCTCTAAAATTATTAATTTTAGATCAATACTTATAAAATTTTATTGATTAATTACCTAACTAATTATTAATTTTAGTTATTAATTAACTAATTAATTTTAGTATACGCTGACGTTGCTGATCTAAAATTTTTAATTAATAAAATTATTAATTAACTAAAGATTAATAATTTTAGATCAGCTGTCCGTGATCTAAAAAATATACTTATTTTTTATATTAGTGAAATAAAATTGTTAATGTTTTAGATTAGTCTGACAACCTTCTCTTTCTCTTGTTCGTAACAGCCTCCGTCTCCCGAGCTCTTCTCTCTCATTCGCAACAACTTCTCTTCCGTAAATCCTCATCTTCTCTATTTTCGACCAATCAAACACCTGCAAGTAAAAGTTGAAAATCTACTTTGCGTGCAACCAAATAGTAGATTGCAACTCATATTTGCGGATATTTATTTTTTTGGGAAAATCATAATTTTGGTCTCCACAGTTTCCTTCAATTTTGGTTTTAGTTTCTATAATTTTAAAATTTTGATTTTTAGTCCACACACTTACTTCCGTTTAGGATTTGATCCCTACCGTCAAATAAGGTTTAAACGGTGTTGACGTGGATAATATGTGCTGACTGGACAATGCTGACGTGGAGCTTGCAGGGACCAACTTTGTAAACTGTAGGGACTAAAACTAAAATTTTATAAACTATGGGGACTAAAATCAAAATTGAAGAAACTGTGGGGACCAAAACCAAAATTTAATTAATTATTTTCCTAATAAATATAAAAAATTACATGATCTTTTTTAATTTATTTATAAATAACTATAATATTTAAAAATATTAAAATTGAACAAACTTTTTATCGATTAATGTGAATTATTTTAGATTTTATTTTGAAAAGAGCGATGACGTGTTTATATATTTAGTAGGGGTGAGCACGAGTCGGGACGTCTCGCCCGTCCCGGTCCGGCCCGACCTGAAAAGTCGGGACAAATCTTGTCCCGGTTCAAAATCGAGACTAGACCGGGACAAATATGTCTGTCCCGATTAAAAATTGGGACGATACAAAAAAATCAGGATTGTCTCATCCCAGCCCTGTTTATAATATAAGTAATATTAAATACATAATATTATTTTTTAGAAAAAAAAATATTAATTATTTTAACAGAGATATAATTTTTATTTTATAAAAAATCAATATTAATAAATTCGGGACGTCCCGGTCCGGTCCCGAATTTTTCGGAGCGTGACAAAATCGGGATGCTTCGT
The DNA here is from genome assembly GCA_034359265.1 of Canna indica. Taxonomy (NCBI): domain Eukaryota; kingdom Viridiplantae; phylum Streptophyta; class Magnoliopsida; order Zingiberales; family Cannaceae; genus Canna; species Canna indica. Next base: position 75,958,888 of record CP136891.1, on the reverse strand, counting down.
ATTCGAGATCGGAACAGGATTTGGTATGTCCCGATCTCGTCCCAATTTTGAGTCGGGACGCAAATTCGCATTAACCAAAAAATTACATGAACCGAGACGCATATTTGTGTCCCGACTCAAAACCGAGACGGGACCGGGATATACCAAATCTCGGCCCGTTTCGGTCCCGAATACGAAGCATCCCAATTTTGTCCCGCTCCGAAAAATTCGAGACCGGACCGGGACGTCCCGAATTTATTAATATTTGTTTTTTATAAAATAAAAATAATATCTCCATTAAAATAATTAATATTATTTTCTAAAAAAATAATATTATGTATTTAATATTACTTATATTAAAAACCGGGCTGGGATGAGACAATCCCGATTTTTTTTGTATCGTCCCGGTCCTATCCCGATTTTTAATCGGGACGAACATATTTGTCCTGGTTCCGTCTCAATTTTGAACCGTGACGGGATTTGTTCCAACTTTTCGGGTCAGACCGGACCAGGACGGGCGGGATGTCCCGACCCGTGCTCACCCCTACTAAATATATAAACATGACATCACTCTTTCAAAATAAATCACATTAATCGATAAAAAGTTTACTCAATTTTAATATTTTTAAATATTATAGTTATTTATAAATAAATTAAAAAAATATCATGTAATTTTTTATATTTATTAGGAAAAATAATTAATTAAATTTTGATTTTGATCCCCACAGTTTCGTTCAATTTTGGTTTTAGTCCATATAATTTATAAAATTTTGATTTTAGTCCCTAAAGTTTACAAAATTGATCCCTGCAAGCTTCACGTCAGCATTGTCCAGTCAGCACGTATTATCCACGTCAGCACCGTTTAAATCTTATTTGACGGTAGGGACTAAATCCTAAACGAAAGTAAAATGTGGAGACTAAAACTAAAATTTTAAAATTATAATGACTAAAATTAAAATTGAAGGAAATTGTGGGATCAAAACTATAATTTTCCCTTATTTTTTTCATGCAAATATTTTTTGCAATATCTACGTTTGCAGAGAACCGAACGCTTCCTTTGTTTCATTTATTAAATTTCTAGAAAACATTAATTAATTTATTTTTAATTATATAGGATATATATATATATCATGAGCTAGTTTTATCAGGTTGATTAATGTTGATTAACCTTGTTGACTATTAACTATACTCGCGCGGGTCTCCTTCGTGTATAATTAATCTACCACTTTTGCTTACATAATCATTTACGGTTGATATCGGGAGAGAAATGCAAACCAAACATTTTGCTCCATGAATTTAGCCTAAAAGAATGCGAATGTATAATTCAGACCGCTAATCTCCTTCGTACTATTATAGTCAACTCTCATTTTATTGAACGGTCAATTAAGTCGAGTCGCATTCTTTCTCTCCTTCAAACCATTACAAATTTCCACCCTCTGCTGTTCTCTTCTCCAACTCCTACCTCAAATGGCCCCAGTAAATTCCCCTATCGTCATCTTCTTCCTCGCTTCCTTCTTTCTATCCCTTAAACTCGACTCCACCGACGCTCATCTCTTTGATCACCATCCATTCCCTCATGTCCCGGACCCCTTCCACCGTGATCAGCCGTCAGATGCAGAGTTTACGGGCGTCGGTGAAGGCCTACAGAGATATATAATCCACGTTCGCCGCCCACAGGGCCCTGTTTTCTCCCAAGCCAAAGAATGGAAGAATTGGTACGAGAGCCTCCTCAAGAGAGTTCTCGCACACCACGGTGGCGACAGCCCTGTCTCGAGGCTCCTCCATGCTTACCGCAATGTGATGACTGGCTTTGCCGCGCGGCTCAGCGCCCACGAGGTCGAAGCCATGTCGAAGTTCGATTGGTTCGTGCATGCGTACCCTGACCGTAACTATGACCTCCTCACCACCCACACGCCTGAGTTCTTGGGCCTACGGCAACCCGGCGGCCTCGACAGCGGCCTCTTGTGGAAGGAGTCTAACATGGGCGAGGGGATCATCATTGGCGTCGTCGACAGCGGTGTAACGCCCGGCCACCCTTCCTTCGACGGCCGTGGCATGTCGCCGCCGCCCGCCAAGTGGAAGGGTCGGTGCAACTTCAATGGCTCCGCGTGCAACAATAAGCTTATCGGCGCACAGTCCTTCGTCAGCTCGTTTGAGGAATCGGAGGGCTCAAGCCACGCCCCGGTCGACCTTGGGGGCCACGGCACCCACACCGCGAGCACCGCCGCCGGAGCGTCGGTGCAGCACGCGAATGTGCTCGGTAGTGCGGACGGCGTGGCTTCCGGGATTGCGCCACTTGCTCACATCGCCATGTACCAGGCATGCAGTCAGATGGGCTGCGCTGGAGTAGACATACTCTCCGCCTTGGACGCTGCGATCGACGACGGCGTGGACGTGCTCTCCCTCTCCATTGGGGGCATGCCCGTACCCTTCCACCAGGACCCGGTGGCCATCGGCGCCTTTGCCGCAATAAAAAAGGGTATCTTCGTCAGCTGCTCTGCCGGGAACTCAGGGCCGGGGCCAGCCACCCTGTTCAATGAGGCGCCGTGGCTCCTCTCGGTGGCCGCGGCAACCACAGATCGCACAATCAAGACCACCGTCAAGCTCGGCGACGGCCAAGAATTCGACGGCGAGTCGCTGTCCCAGCAGAAGGGCGGCCTCAGGTCACAGATGCTACCACTCGTATGGGCCGGTGATGGCCGCATGCCGAACGCTTCACAGTGCCAAGATGGATCCTTAGATGGGTTGAACGTGCAGGGAAAGGTGGTCCTCTGCGAGCGCGGCGGCAAGGGGAGGATCCAAAAGGGCGTCGTTGTCAAAAGCGCCGGTGGCGCGGCCATGATACTAATGAACGACGAGATGGACGGATACAGCACCCTCGTCGATGCTCACGTGCTCCCAGCGTCGCACGTGGCCTACGCCCACGGATCCAAGATCAAGGACTACATCAACTCCACGAAGAACCCAACTGCGGCGGTCGTCTTCAAGGGAACAACCATTAACGCGCCGCACTCGCCGGCAATCTCCTCCTTCTCCTCCAGAGGGCCTAGCAAGGAGTCCACTGGAATCCTGAAGCCGGACATCACCGGCCCCGGGGTGAGCATCCTTGCAGCGTGGCCCTTCCCTCCCGGAACGGACCATCAGCCGGCCTCAGCGTCGCCTAATCAAGCAGCGCCCAACTTTAACTTCGAGTCAGGCACCTCCATGTCCTGCCCCCACCTGAGCGGAGTGGCGGCGCTGTTAAAGAAGGCGCGTCCGAGTTGGTCGCCGGCGGCAATCAAGTCAGCAATGATGACCACGGCTTACGTAAACGACAGCCGCGGGCAGCCCATCGTCGACGAGAGGCTCCTCCCGGCGGGATTCTTCGCCATGGGCGCCGGTCACGTCGACCCTTCCAAAGCAATGGATCCGGGGCTCGTTTACGACACCAATCCCGAGGACTACATCCCTTACCTCTGTGGTCGGGGCTACACTGACTCCCAAATGCGAGTCTTAGCGCACAGCGAGGTGACGTGCTCGTCGGTGAAGAGCATCACCGAGCGCGAGCTGAACTACCCATCCATACTGGTTTCTCTCGGCAGGAACAGTGATACCGTTGAATTCACAAGGACGGTGACCAACGTCGGGGATGCGAACGAGGCCTATTCGTCGGAGATAAATGCGCCGGAAGGCTCGTCGGTGAGTGTGGAGCCGATGAAGCTCGAGTTTACAGGAGTGAATGAGAAGAAGACGTTTAAGATTACGTTCCAAAACAAAGGAGGTCGATCCGGCACTAGAGAAGGCCAGTTGAAGTGGGTTTCAGCGAAGCACGTCGTTAGAAGCCCCATCTCTATTAGTTTCGAGTAGCAATTTTGCAGCGCAAGAGAAGACCAGTGTCGTCCTTTACTTCTTTTTTTCGTTGTAATATGCTTTTAAGGTAGGGCTTACGTGATGACGTAAGGGCATGAGCCAATATATAACCGGCCGGTTTAATCGGTCTAACAGTGGTTTATAGTAGAGATTGACGGTCCAATTAGAGGACTGACTAGACCTATCAAAGGTCTGGTTCCCAGTGTTGTGGTTTAATTTTACCAATTCTGGTTCAATAGTTGCATTATGTGTCCCTATTCCTGGTAAGGCTACATGGATCTTCTTAATTTAATGAGTCATTTATAATTTAAAAATATATAAATAGGATTAAGGGATTTTTAATAAAAATAATAATTTGGTCCTGTAGAATCTTTCATTTGTTTGGTTGTTGGGGGTTAAAACTAGTAGATAATCTTATGAATCCGGTTACCAAAACAATCCTGCTGTGTGTCTTTTAGATGTTGGTTTTAGCAGCAAAGTCAACTCTTCCAATTAAGTTCTGACCTTGTTATACTAATTAATCTACAAGTCTGAGTGCGTTTGTTGCTATTGATATAATAGGATAGATAAGAAATGAAATTGCTAATAAATAAAAATAAATAAAGAATAAAAGTACATTGAAAACTCATTGTACTCTAATTAATAAACTCTCTCTTAACTTCCGTGTCATTTGGTTGAGTGTCATCTGGTTGACACAATTTTACGTGATTGACACAATTTTACGTGAGAAGTTGTACTTTATGTATTTGGATAACACACTTTTCGCCTAAGAAGTATAACCGGATGAAATTTCTAAACAAAAATTAAATCCAAAATAGAAAATATTCATGTTAAATCATCAAGAACAATAAAAATGAAAGCGTATCTGATTCCATCGCTCAAATTTCGGAGACGGGTTGAACTTCCAAGTCAACACGCGAGTCCGTACAAACACACACTGAGAGATGGAGATTTCAGAGGCGAGAAACTTAACGCGTGACTCGAGGACCATAACCCCTCTATACATAGAGAAAATCAGATGTTGGTAAATTATCGTTTCGCTTATTATGAAACTGTAATATTATCACTATGGTATCTGTGCATATATAATTATTCCCATAATTATGAAATGATATATGGCATTATAATAAACTTTATTAGATCACATTTAATCGGCCAATCAAATTGATAGCGTAACCACATGCCAATAGATAAATGTTGGACCATAATAGATTATTAAATAAATAAGGAAAAATGTCTAAAATGATCTCTAAACTTTTTCGGAATTTTCACATTGGTCCCACAACTTTTTTTCGAGTCAATAGGGTCTCTAAAGATTTGTAGACATCACTTTGGTCCCTAGTCGTGATCCTGCCGTTAAAAAAACGCGTCACTTTGGTCTCTGGTAATTGATCACGACTAGGGACCAAACAAATCTTTAGGGACCCAATTGACTTGAAAAAAAGTTGTGGGACCAGTGTAAAAATCTCGAAAAAATTTAGGGATCATTTTAGACCTTTTCCCAATAAATAATCTAATAATCTCCCACTTGGTCCAACATCAATATCACAATAGGGCTATGTGTACCAAAGTTACTTTATGAGCTCATTTTCGCTATCATTACCAATCATTTCAACAATCTGGTCCATCGATCATACTAACATAGAACCAAAGTGACTTTCACCATATTTATCGTGACTAAATCCATCAACGATCACAATGCTAATACTTTCAATGACATATATTAAATATGGGTGCACAACATGAAAATTACATGTAATGTGATCTAAACATGTCTATTTCCAACTGGTCGTACTTTATTCTTTAGTGAGATCAAAACCATATATTCAGAATGAACATAACAAAAGAACTTTATTCTGCAGAAAAATTTATAAAACACAGTACATATTACAACCTCCCACTAAACCATCATATTATTACATGATAAAACATCCATATGAACAACATGCTCATGAAAGAACATGGGTGGTAATCATTTAGTAAGCTTTTATAATCATTCGGTCGATCGATTGTCGCGAGACTTGGCGCGGTCGACCAATCGGTCGATCGACTCAGTGAAGCCCTCGCGCTCTGTCATCCGGTCGACCAATTCGATTGATCGATGAACTTTTTGACAATTTTTGGCAATATTCGGTCGACCGATCAATCGACCGAATTAGCTGCTGCCAATGCTTTTACTCCATTCGGTAGACCGGTCGGTCGACCGAAACAGAGCTGGAAATTTTTCTAGCTTGGATTTTTCATTTTGCGCTCGATTTCCGACTTCGTTCTTCAACGTGCTTTATCTTTGAAGGATTCTCCATGCTTCCCAACACATTTTTGATGCACGCATTGACCTATTTTGAGGATTGATCGAGATACGATAGACTTGACGAATCTTTCATCGATCCTACAATTTTTATACTTAAACACTTGTTAAATGGGTTTGTTATCATCAAAATAATTATGAGGAAAATAAAGCATGAAGGAAGAACCCTTCAGCTAACAATCTCCTCATTTTTGATGATGACAAACCAATGACGATTAATATCAAGATACAATGAAGCATTAAGGAAATAAAGCAATGTTAATCAATTTAAGCTCCCCCTATCTATATGCATGTATCTTCTAAATTCTCTTTTATCATTTTGTGTGATACTTTGTCATGAGTGTATTCAATTATACTACTTCCCTTATCAATATATTTACTCCCCCTATCGATAAGCATATATCCATGTACTCTCTCCCTTTTGTCATCCATCAAAAAACAAATATAGCAAGCATAGCAAAGATGAACATTACTAATCAACACAAGGTTAACTAAACACATGTTCATAAAGATGAAAGTGTCAATACATCACATAGTTAATCAAAGACATGTTCATAGGATGAAAAATACCAATACATCCCATACATCAATCATCACTAATGTCAATATAGTAATACATCAAGGAGGATTATTTGTCCTCAGGTGGTGGGGGAGGTGGTAGATGCGACTGATAATACTATCATATCTCATCCACTACTAGAAACTTGGTCTTCAGCAACGGCTATCAACAACGGCCGCTCAAGCCGTTGCTATTTGCAACGGCTTTCTTACGGCCGCCCGAGCCGTTGCAGATATTTTTATCTGCAACGGCGTTCTAACGGATACCCGAGCCGTTGCGGATTATTTTAATTATCAGCAACGGCTTTCTGACGGAAAGGCGAGCCGTTGCTGATATTTTAATTATCAGCAATGGCTTTCTAACGGATAAGTGAGCCGTTGCTGATGATAACTTATCAGCAACGGCTTTTTAACGGGCGAGTGAGTCATTGCTGATAAGTTTATATAGGGCACGCTCTCGCGCCCGACCCTTCTTCCTCCCGCTGCTGCCGCCGCCGCTCCTGCCGATGCCTCTCGCCGCCGCTGCCGCTGCTGCCGACGCCGACGACGCCGACGAGGCCTCTTCCTCCTCCCGCTGCTGCCGACTTGTTCAGGTATGTTGATCGGCCGGCCGTCTCTTCCCTGCGGCCGGCGGGAATCAATCCGACCGAAACCCTATTTCTAGGGTTTCGGCCGACGGCGGGCGGCCGATGGCCGTCGCCGGACCTTCTACAGTGGCCGGACAGTATGTCCGGCCACTGTACGCCGGCGCCGGAGGGTGGACTCCGGCGCCGGAATTTATAATTATATATATATTTTATTTTGTTTGATAATTGTTAATTAATTGTTTAGATTAATTATTTAATTTGTTAGATTAATTATTAGGATTTAGATTAATTTCGGATGCGCGCCGGAATCGTCCACTTCGGATGCGCGCCGGAATCGTCCAATTCGGACTCGTGCCGGAATCGTCCACTTCGGACGCGCGCCAGAATCGTCCAATTCGGACTCGCGCCGGAATCGTCCACTTCGGATGCGCGCCGAAATCATCCAATATGGACTCGAACTGTCTCGAAACATTTAGAAAATAATCATCCATCCGACGAGTTGATATGTTTCACGTACGCATCGACGAATCGGATATGATTTAGCAAAACCTTAGATCCGTTCGGGAATTGTATGTTCGTGTAAAAGAAGTATATGATCTTTTATACGACGTACAATTCTTGAATTGTCCCTGATTGGACAATTTGGGAATATAGTTATTTGTACTGCACTTACGTTTTTATTTTAACTGTTAACTAATTATTCTAAAATTCGACAACATCTCTCTTGTTCTCCGATACGCGCCCAGATGATATGCGTATTCGGAGAACTGTAGGGAGATGCTATCGAAATTTAGAATAATTAGTTAATAGTTAAAATAAAAACGTAAGTGCAGTACGAATAACATAAATCCCGAATGGAATAGGACAATCTCACCTAAAGACATTAACCAAAGAAATTGTCATTGATTGACAGAATCATGTCGGCTGATCGAAGTTGGATGTACCGACGTCTTGATCGTGGAGCTTTAACGAATGAGTTTCGATTAGGCGTAACGTACTTCCTAAATTTCCCCTATTCGAATCGGAATTTCGTTAGCATGGGTGATCAAATCCGATGTCCGTGCCGCATTTGTTCAAATGGACGATATTTGGATCGGGAGACTGTCACTCTGCATCTATATAGCAAAGGATTTGCACCAAGATATTTTCTATGGACTTGTCACGGGGAGTCACGCGAAGTCGGGATGTCGAGCAATCCTGTCGTTCAGACATATGGTGAATCTTCCTCTGCTGGTGCTTCTTCATCCAGTCAATGTAATCCCTATAGAACTATGATACTTGATAGTCTTGGGGGTCAATTCCACCTGAATGATAATGTTGATCGGCCAGATCTTCAGACATCAGTCCCACCAGATACTACAGCGGTTGATATCACAGAAGTAGGGGCTGCGGTAGAGATTGAATTACCGAATAAAGAAGCTGCAGAATTTTACGAGATGTTGAAAGCTGCCGATGAACCTTTGTATGAGAATTGTCCTAAATACACTAGGTTTTCAGCAATGACACAGCTCTTAAACATCAAGGCCGATTGTAATATCAGCGGAGTTGCGTATGATCGGATTGCTGGATTGATTAATGGAATGCTGCCTACTGATAACAAGTTTGAGCCTACTTTTTATAAGACTAAAAAACTAATGAGAAAATTGGGGCTTGGGTACGAAAAAATACACGCGTGCCAAAATAACTGCATTTTATATTATAAAGAAAATGTGCAGTTGGATAAATGCCCTGTATGTCAACACCCTCGTTACAAGGAGAAGAAATCGGTCCGACAGAAAAATATCCCGTTTAAGGTGCTTCGGTATTTTCCACTAACACCGAGGCTTCAAAGATTATTCATGTCGGAAAAGACAGCCCCCTACATGAGTTGGCATGCAAGAAGTCTTGATGATACAGTAATGACTCATCCATCTGACAGTGAAGCATGGAAACATTTGGATACATGTTATCCTTCATTTGCTATGGATACTAGAAATATCAGATTGGGATTGTGCACAGATGGTTTTAATCCGTTTGGACATTCTGCAACTCCTTATTCAATTTGGCCAGTGTTGCTGACAGTTTATAATTTGCCACCGTCAATGTGCATGAAAGATGAATTTATTTATCTTTCGATGATTATTCCGGGTCCTAAGTGTCCGCGAAAAGAAATTGACATATTTCTCAGACCCTTGATAGATGAATTGAAAACATTGTGGACTGAGGGAGCTGTCACTTATGATTGTCATCGGAAGCAAAACTTCAATTTAAAGGCCGCAGTCTTGTGGACAATCAATGATTTCCCCGCGTACGACATGTTGTCGGGTTGGAGCACTCACGGCTGACTCTCTTGCCCGTATTGTATGGAACACTCTAAATCAATCAGTCTTCAGAACGGACGAAAAATCTCATTCTTTGATTGTCATCGTCGATTCCTACCGGTTAATCACCAGTATCAAAGGAATCGTAATAAATTTACTAAGGGCAGAGTCGAAAGAAATGGGCCACCACCGATGTTGTCTGGTGAACAAATGTTAGCACGTGTTTCAGCACTTCCAGATATAGTATTTGGTCGCAATGAAAGAGTGTCAGGTTTTGGCCAAACACACAACTGGGTGAAAAAAAGTATCTTTTGGGAATTGCCCTATTGGAGTTCATTATTGATTCGACATAATTTAGATGTCATGCACATTGAAAAAAATGTGTTTGATAATATTTTCAACACTGTGATGGATATTTCTGAAAAAACTAAAGATAATGTCAAAGCCCGACATGATCTGAAAATACTTTGTAAAAGACCAGAGTTGGAGTTATAAGAGGTTAACGGACGATATCTGAAACCGAAGGCCCTATATGTGTTAAATAAACAACAGATCAAAGATGTTTGTCAATGGGTAAAAGAACTCAGATTACCTGATGGATATGCTTCAAACTTATCTCGATGTGTGAACGTCGATGATTGCAAAATATCAGGGATAAAGAGCCATGATTGTCATGTATTCATGCAGAGATTACTTCCGATCGCATTTCGAGATCTTCTACCTGATAATATTTGGGGTCCATTGACTGAATTAAGTATGTTTTTTAGAAGCATCTGTGCAAATGTCCTTCGAGTCGAAGATATGTCAACACTTGAAAATAATATTGTTGAAATCATATGCAAGCTGGAGCAGTTTTTCCCTCCTGCATTTTTTGACTCGATGGAGCATCTACCGATACACTTGGCATACGAGGCACGAGTTGGTGGCCCCGTCCAATATCGTTGGATGTACTTATTTGAAAGATACATGAATCGTCTGAAGAAAAAAGTAAAGAACACCGCAGCTGTTGAAGGATCAATAATTGAATCGTATATCATCCAAGAAATTTCAACATTCTGCTCATTTTACTTTGAATCGACAGTACAGACAAGATTTGATCGTCTTCCACGTAACGACGACGGGGGTGTTCGACATTCAGATGGACGTTTAAATATATTTTGTCACTCTGGTCGTTCTTTTGGTTCTCGTCCATCTCGACACTTAAGCGATGAAGAGTATCATTTGGCACACTTGTATGTATTACTCAATTGTCCAGAGATTGAACAATTCATTGAAATATTTGATATTGAGATGGTGCAAAAATACTCTATTCACAATGATCAAGAATTGGAGAGATTACAGAATCGTGATTTCCCTACTTGGATTCAGACTTACAGCAAAGATCACAGAGCTGAAATAGATGAAAGAATATTTGAGTTTGTTAGTGGATCGTCGCGACTTGTGTCGTGCTATAGCGGATATTTTGTTAACGGGTATAAATTTCACACGGTTGAATATTCATTTACAAAGAAGACGATGAATGCTGGGGTCTGCGTGAAAGGGATAACCTATGTTGAATGTGATATGGATTTTTATGGACTGATGGAAGAAGTGATAGAGTTACACTACTTCGGCTTGAAATCAATGATCCTATTGAGATGTCATTGGTTCGATACAACAGAAAGGGGCATGAAAGTTCATCCAAAATACAAACTTGTTGAGGTTAATTACAAATCGAAATTGGCAGCAAATGAGCCTTTTATATTGGCATCACAAGCCGAACAAGTATATTACGCGAAGTATCCGGCTCGAAATAAAGATAGAGCAGATTGGCGTGTAGTCTGTAAGACAAAAGGTAGAGGAAAAATTGATCCGATAGTAGGAGAAAATGATCCTCCTGGTTTCTATCAAGAAGATGATCTTCCTGCTGTGGATCGTATTATTCCAATACTCGAGGATGCAGACACAACGTCAATTCAATTAGAAGTTGAATATGCTGATGATGACGATCATGAAATTGAGGAAGCTGGAGATGAAGAAGATGAAGAAGAGAAAGAAGAATTCGAAGACTATTATTCAGATGATGAGAAATAATTGTAAAGTATATATTTTATTAAATATATCTCTACTATTTATACAATAATCTGATTATATGTCTGTTCGACAAATATGTCTGGTCGTGGTTATCGACGCAGGAGAGCTTCAGAGTCTCCGATTGGTGAGACTCCAGCACTTACTCATGCTGCTGATCCTCCTGTTGCTGATCCTCATGAGGATGATACTGCCGAGGCTAGTACATCCAGACGCAGGCGGCCACGCGGGCCGAACAGGTGGCAGCCTCCACCAGCCACAGAGTCACGTAGATTGATTAGCATGATTGGGGAGCGGTAATATATCATGAATTATGAATCATTACAAATTCATTATATCATAATATAATATTAAAATTTATTTTTGTTGTGCAGGTTCGAGCAAGAAGAAGTGCCGAGGAGCATTTCTTCTACTATTCGACGATACATGCACGGGGCATGGCCTACGTGGTCTCACGTGCCTAGCGAGCACGTCGACATGTTATGGCGCGAGTTTGAGGCACGTATTATTATTATTTTTTATATGCATGATGATATATTAATATTGGTACTGATATTATTATTTTACAGGCTCGCTATACATGGGCCGAGGACCAGAGGCCCTTCATTTATGCTGCTTGGGAGGCTATTTCCCGGGCAAGGTACAACGGGCAGCTGGGGCAGGCTCGGTCCCAAGCGATGGCCCGAGCTGGGACCACTAACATCGCGGAGACTCGAGGATACGGCCCCGGTTGGATTACTCCGGATATATGGGACCAGCTCGTGGAGATATGGTCGACGGATCGATGGCAGGAGGTTTCTCGGAATGCGGCTAGAAATCGCATGTCGGGGGGAGCAGCGCGTCACACCGACGGCTCTGTTGCATTTGCAGTGCACGCAAACCGTATGGTAAGTATATCTTTTAATTATATATTTTATTTGTTACTATGTGTACTAATTAATGTATTTGTTTTGTAAATGTAGACGACGGTGTCGGATGACGGGACTGTCCAGCGACCCTCCCCGATGGCGGTGTTTGAGCGGACTCACCGTCGAGCACATGGGACGGGGGGGTACATCCACAACCGCGCTGTATACATTATGGTAATTATATATTTGTTTAAATTATTCATTATATATTTATAATTTAAGTTTTATGATAAATATTAAACAAAAAATCAAACTCGAGTAGGAGACCTACAGCCAGACGGTGGTGCAGCGCGGGGGTACCCCCGAGGACTTTGACGCAGCATCGTGGGTCGAGGCCGCAGGTGGCTGGGACCATGGCCGCGTATATGGCTTCGCAGATAGTGGTCATGCACGAGCCGTGCTAGGGCCACCGACCCCTCCGGTCGCTGGTGAGCGGCCGTCCACCTCTAGATCCAGTTATGATCATAGTAGCAGAATAAGGACTCTAGAGGACACGGTCGCGCGTCAGACTGAGATAATGGAGCGCCAGAGTCAGATGATGACGGATATACAAGCTATGCTACGCAACATGTCAGGTCATCCTGAAGCAGGCATCTCTTCGGCATCATCTAATCCATCGTCCTCGAGTCAGTCCACGCCGGTGTATACTCAAGCACTCCAGACCCCGCCATATGATCCAGACCATCCTCCATCGTGATCGTGAGATTTTTTGTTTGAATATTGAACTTGTTACTGAGATATTGAACTTGTTTAACTTATTTTGTTTGGATATTGATACTTCAATTTTGCATTTGAATTGTTTTTATACTATCGTGGATAATTATCAATATAAATATAATTGTTTTGATGTATATCTTGGTGTGTTTGTGATGTGTGAATGAATGTGTGTATGAGGGTATGGGTGTGTGAGTTATGTATCAGATAATGTATCAATGTATCAATGGAAATTTGAAATTTTTAATTTTTCTGTTCCCAGGTATGCGTCATCAGCAACGGCTTTCTCACGGCCGTCCGTGGGAAAGCCGTTGCTAAAAGTGTATCGAAAGCCGTTGCTGATTACCTACAGCAACGGCTTAGCGACGGGGTTTTACTAACGGCGTTGCTACGGACTCAGCGGCCGTTGCTATTAATGTTATCAGCAACGGCTCCGGGTCTGTGGCAAAACCGTTGCTGATAATGTTTTTAGCGACGGCCCGAGCGGCCGTTGCTGATAATGTTTTGAGCGACGGCCCGAGCGGCCGTTGCTGATCCGTTGCTAAGTCATCAGCAACGCGACTTTCTGTCACGGCTCTATTGCAACGGCGCGGCCGTTGCTGATTCTCTTCAGCAACGGCTCAGCAACGGCATCAACCGTTGCTGATGACCATTTTTCTAGTAGTGATCCACTCTCTCATATATCTCCTCTATACGCCCGCCATGGTCACCAATCATGGTGCCAAACTCATCCATCTGACGGCCGAACGTGTCCATGCGCTCTGTTGATGTTCTGTTATGTTCCATATGACCAATCTGAAATTGAGCAAATCAATGCTCTAGATCGCTTAGACTCGTACGGGAAGGGCCAAATGAGGAGCCTCCACCAGCTTCGTCCTCCTCCATCTCTATGTCATACTCAGTCTGTTCCACTGGATCTCCTCGCGTTCTTTTACCGTGCTGATGTTCAAGGATCTTCATGCGGCTAAGGGAGGAAGAATCTATGACTCTTGGAATAGGCTTCATCTCAAATCTAGATCTATTAACCCCAACTTCATATATTGAAATAAGAGATTATCGCGGCATATGGTAGAGCTTGTTTTTTTTTAGGAATGGACTTCAACTATATATCTAAGCATGAGGTCAGGGACATCTATAGGGATACTAGACATGGCACAGAAAAGTATCCTAGAACTCATGGTGGTGACCTCATCGTAGTGTCCTGCTGTAGGAAGAATGTTATGTGCAATGATGAGGTGCACAGTCCTAGCAATGGGTGAAAGCTTGATGCTTTGGGTAGGGATCACTCCCTCATAATCTTCAGGGCATATAACTGATACAATTTCATGAGGAGGATACTCCTCATGAAAATGGTGGGTGGACATCTTATAAATTCGTGCTCCTAATAGAGGAAACCAAAAAGCATCTCTAATGAGGGATTTGGTTATTACTATGGATTTTCCTAAAATTTCAGATCGTAGAACTAAGTCATCACCAAGTCTTGCCTTTTCTATTACTAGGTTAGAGAAGAAGGCTTTCACTAGGATGGGGCATACCGGTACCTCTTTTCCTAAGAACTCTACCCATCCCATGCTAGCAAGTTTCCCTCAGATATCAAATCGTTCTAAGTCATCTAAAATAATAGGCCGTGTTTGCAGGATGGCTCTATCTACAAACTTAGAGGCTTGTTTCTTTCCTAATTGAGTCAAAAGATTATCAGGTAAGGATGAGAGTTTGGTCTTGGGTGCCATTCTACAAGACAAATTTGAGGATGAAGTAGATGATTAGTTTTAAATGAAAAACGAATGCTTTTAACGCAAAAGGATGAGAGCGAAAAAGTTTAAGGATCAGCATAGGCTTATGCAAAAACAAAATGATTTACTCATTAAGTTTTAAAAAATAAAATAAAATAAAATAAAAAGAAGGATTAACCATGAAAATCCATAAATAAAAAGAAGATTTTTTTTTTTGGCTAGAGAAGAATAGAAAGCATGTTTGTTTTTGACCAAAATAAGATTATTTTAAAAGGACATAAGTTTAAAGTTGAGAAAAACTCATGAAAGCAAACAAGAAAATTTTTTACTAAAGATTTTTGATCAAAATGAAATTCTATTAAAGAGCAAATGATGAATCATTTGAAGAAAACATGAAATATTTGATTTTTGTTGGAAGAAGACTTGTTTTTGAAGGAAACATGCTAACCAAAAGTTATCATTCATGTAAAATAAACATGAATCATATTTTTGTGTATGAAATAAGGTACATTGAGAGTAAAAGATGAAGAAATCATGTTTTTGACTATAATCTCATGAGTGATGGACAAAGAAAGATTTTTTACTTTGAAAAGGAGTCTTGGAGAGGAGGTAGAACCCTAGAAGAAGAAAAGAGAGGACTTGGGATGGGGCAGCCGGTCGAATGGGCAAGGAAGCCCTAGTTTCGGGCTTAAGTAATTGGATTGAACGGCTAGGATTCAATCTGGGCGAGAAATCGGGCGATCTGGGTAATTTTTCGCCCGCCGGTCGATCGGGCGATCGAATGCCGATCGATCGCTCAATCTGCCCTGGTTTTTACCCCTTAAGAAAAAATTATTTTTCGAGAGGGTGTGATCATCCAAATTTTATGAATTTTTTTTACACAAATTAGACTCTATGAGGGTTCCAAAAAATCAAGAATCACTCAAAAAGGATATCTCTATAATTTTCTAAAAACTCTACAAGATCAGTGACATTTTTGTAAATATGAGTTGTTTATCCATCGATTTCAGATTTTGCTCAAATTTCCTAGATATCAAGATATGATCATTTAACACTTGTTTATCAAGTTTGGAGTGAAATTAATATCGTTTAGTCAAGTTATGAGCTTAGCACGATTTTAATCAAAATATGCTTGAAACCATGAAAGTGCTAAGAATCAAACTTGGCTATCTACTCATGTTTTCTCTAACTTAGACACTTGGACCTCTAACATGAGTGAATTCAAACATGTTTGTGAAAATTTAAACCCAAAAAGAGATTTTTAAGTCAAATTGTTGACTTAGGTCAATTATTTCCAATTTGAGTCTCATGAACTAATCTAGTTATCACATTGTTCATCTAGTTATGAGTCTTCATGTGATACCAAGTGTAACAACCTAGACTCATGTGATATATGCATTCAAAACATATTTGCCAATCATAGAAAATGAGGTCTCTAATGAAGATTCTAACATAGAGCAAATTTCATCCAATCAACACATGAAATTGCCTAAGTTATCAAACATTAACTTACTCATGAATTTTCATATATTTATCAAGCAGAAGCAATCATGAGCATAGAGACTTCATTAATCATGAATAATCAATTATTATACAAATATTTTTGCAAAATTGAACTTATACTTCACCCTTGAGAATTTTCCAAATTTTTCATTTCCTTTTCAATTTGGCTCTACTAGCTTTCCATCACATTTTTGATGACTTGCAAGCAATATTCATTAGTAACATAATGGAAATGTAACTACTAACAAGTTATCGTACTAGATAGCAAAGAGAAAACCAAGTATCGATCTCAAGATTTACTTTGCTAAATAGTTTGAAATCCGTTTCAAAATATGTTGTCATGAATCCAAAATGAATTTTCAAGAGATCATAAATATAATATCGATGAAAACATGATCTCCAACCCTTCATATTGGTTGAAAACCGAAAGACCACAATGAGCCTATGATTTAAAACCGCAAGGTTGCATGAGCCCATTACAGGCTACATAGGTCTCCGAAGAGACCGAAAATCAAAAATCAAAAATCATTTTAATAAGATTTATCAAGAATGAAAAATCTACCAACATTAGGCATGTATCAAAACTCCAACTATAATTTAAGCAAGTGGGTATAGGAGATGATACCAAGGGTACCTTGATGCCAATTTTCATACCTATGGCATCTTCATGACTTGAAGTTGCAACCAAAGATGGATTCTTCATCGATGTCCATGGTCAACTTCAATTCCTCATCTTCCTTTATCCTTGTGCGGTTGCCCCCCCTACAAAAGTGCATGAAACCTTTGGTACCCAAATGACTTTGGGTCTAGGGATGTCAATGGGGCGGGGCGGGTACGGGGGTGCCTACACGCTACTCGCCCTGCAAAATAAACGGGTACCCGCTACCCGTTTATTCCCCGCGGGTATTAGAAATGAGTGCCCATTTAATTACCCGTGGGGGGACAGATGCCCACGGGTATTGACGGGTAACCATTTAATTATCCATGATACTTATAAAAACCTAAACTATAATATTTTGATAATAAATTAACAACTTCAAATATAAACAATTAAACTTACTTCAACTATACACAATATTTTGATAATTTCAAATATAAACATACTTCAAGTGCAATCACACAATATTTTGATAACTTAATTCAAATATAAGCATACTTAAACTATAATCTGATTTGGGTTCCGTATGCCAGCGAAGTTGACAGCTAAAGCTATAATCAACGGGGAAGAACCAGAGAATGAGTGGAGGAGTGGCTCACTGGCCGGCGGGCGTCGCGCGTCAAGCGGATGGATCTATGAGGCGTCGCGCGTCAAGCGGATGTCGGGCATCGGGCGATGGATCTGTGAGGCATCGCGCGTCGAACGAATGTCGGGCGTCAGACGGATCTGTGAGCAGGGTGGAGGTGTGCGGCACTGCGGCGTGACCCCAATGGATCTGTGAGGTGTCGCGCGTCGAGCGGATGTCAGGCGTCGGACGATGGATCTGTGAGGCGTCGTGCGTCGAACGGATGTCAGGCATCGGGCGAATCTGTGAGCAGGGTGGAGGCGTGCGGCATGATCCCGATGGATCTGTGAGGCGTCGTGCGTCGAGCGGATGTTGGGCACTCGGGCGACGGGCGATGGATTTGTGAGCAGGGTGGAGGCGTGCGGCACTGCGGCGTGTTGGGGTCTTGAGTCTCTTGACTCTTGGGGAATTATTTTAGGGCAGTAACTTAGGGTTTTTTCTAAGTATACATAAGGGGTAAATATGTAATTTAACAAATCTCACGGATAATGGGTACCCGTGGGTACGGGTATTATAATACTCATACCCGCCCCGTTTATTAAACGGATAATTAAAAATTGCCCGTGAAATACCCGTGGGTACAAAACTACCCCCCATATTCGTTATAAATGGGTAAATATTCGCGGGTACCCGTCTTAATGTGTTTTTTTGCCATCCCCATTTGGGTCCTTGAGTGTTAGAGGGTTTAACTACCCAAAGTGTTTTAACTCCACTTGGATTCATCTTGAATGCACAATCATATATAGCATGTCTATATACACCGCAACAAAAATAATATCCATTAAATTTCTTCCTTTCATTATGAACATGAGATTTAATGTTGGAAGATTTGGCATGAGAAAAATGATGGACATGAGCATTCATCACATAAGCATTTTTTATTCTATTGTTCTTAGGAAATGGGGCATTCTTAAATTCATTTACTTTCCTACTCAAGGAAATGGCTTCACTTTTCAAATCATTCATAGATTTTTGAATAGCATGCAATTGAGTTTTCAACATGCTATTTTCATTTTTCATATTGTCATTTTTATGTTTCAAAACTTTAAGCTCGGATTCTAAGTTATCATGGCATGGATCAAGTAAGCTAGATTTCAATTTCTCATTCTCTAATTCTAGAGTATGCACATATGAACTAAGTCTAGAATTCTCATTTTTAATCCTTTTGTTCTCTTTATTCTTTTTCAAGAGCAAGGCATACATAATTTTATACTCATCCATTAAATCATCAAAATCATGAAAACTAGATGAGTTAATACTATCATTTTTATTAACATTTTTATTAACATGACTAAAAGGAGAGGAGAGTACCTCATCATTTTCATTCATGGGGCAAGCTTTCGAGGTAACTTCATAATCATTGCAAGAGGACGTTTCATGGGATGATGGTGTGGAAGCGTTCGACCTCTTCCTTGTCTTGTTCTTCATACAAGGGCAATTCTTTTTCACATGCCCTTTCTCATTGCATAGGTGACATATCACATTTCTCTTCCGACTCTTTGTACTTCTTTGGCTAGAAACACTAAGAGCTTCAAGAACTTCATTAGATATAGGAGCATGACAATTGTCATTGTCTCCTTCATTTAGAATAACAAGTTCTTCAGTTTTAGCATAGTCATATAACATGTTCAAAGTATTCCAGATATCATATGCAGAAGAACAATGCATGATTTTCTCAAGTACATTATTTCCCAAAGAACAAAATATGCAATTTATAGCTTTTGCATTTAACTCAAACATATTAATTTGTTCTTGGGTCAATGAATCCATATTTTCTCTAGGTTCAGTGTATTTTATCTTTACCATGTTAAACACACCTAAACCTTGAGTCTTCAGAAAAGTATACATTTTACTCTTCCAAAGACCAAAGTTAGACTCATCAAACCTAGGGGGTGAAGACGCTCTACTCTCTAGTGCCATTTTAGGATCGAGATACGATGTAGAAGAGATGGTGAAATCTCAAGCTACGGACCTGCTCTGATACCACTTGTTGTAGAAACGGCATACTAGAGGAGGGGTGAATAGTGTATTTTCTAATTCTATTTGTCTAATTGGATTTCAATTGATTCTTTGATTATTTAGGCAATTTATATTTTGACTATTAAATCCAAAAGCAATGAACAATTAAGCAATTAAAAACAAGCACAATATCAATGCAAACACACAGATTTATAGTGGTTCGGCCCCAATGCCTCCTCCACTACTTAAGCACCCTGCTTAGGATTTTCAAACTAAGTTTACTAGATTAATTTGTGTTTCCCTTACAACGAGAACTTTGACTCGAAGAGACGCTCTCCCAACCTAAGGCACTTTCACACCCGAAAGTCTCCACCTTCTTATTGCGAGCACTCTTCCACCTCAACCCTAAGGGACAACTTAACTAATCCTAGCAAAATTAAGTTTACACAAATGACTTTACTCCTTCACCACAAGGAAACCACTTCCACACACAAGACCTAACAATCTAGGTCTTCCTACAATTAAATACAAGAGTTGAATAACAAAATAAACAAAAACTTATTACAAGAAGAGGAATTAAATTCTTATCACACTTAGATGCCTCTTTTTCACGCGCATAACCAACTTGATCCACCTTTTGAAATAAAACTCCTTTGGCAGCAAGGATCAAGTAGAAGGCTGATGAAGTTTAACTCTTTGAAGATTGAGGAATGCTTAACGGATCACTCTTTGAAGTTTTCTTTTCACCAAAAATCTAAGAGATAATTCAAAGAGATGAATTAGAAGGGAGTATATATATATCCAGCTGAGACAGGGCATCAACGGGATTATTTTCGGCAGTTATAGACGCTCAGTCGATGGTCCGGTCGAAGCATCGATCGACGGGCCATTCGACCGCTGGCTCACTATAACGTTTTTCCTCTGATTGGTCGACCGACGGGTTGACCGCTCGACGGAAAAATATCTGCTTCAAAACCGGTCGACCAATTGGTCGACCGAAGCCAGCTTTTATAAGCATTCGGTCGATCGATGGGTCGATCAATGGGTCGACCGATTGTCACGAGACTTGGCGTGGTCGACCAATCAGTCGACCGACTCAGTGAAGCCCTCGCGCTCTGTCATCCGATCGACCGATGAACTTTCTGCCAATTTTTGGCAACATTCGGTCGATCGATCGGTCGATCGAATTGGTTGCTGCCAATATTTTTACTCCATTCGGTCGACCAGTTGGTCAACCGAAACAGAGCTGGAAATTTTTCTAGCTTGGATTTTTTATTTTGCGCTCGATTTTTGGCTTCATTCTTCAACGTGCTTTATCTTTGAAGGATTCTCCATGCTTCCCAACACATTTTTGATGCACGCATTGACCTGTTTTGAGGATTGATCGAGATACGATAGACTTGACGAATCTTTCATCGATCCTACAATTTTCATGCTTAAATACTTGTTAAATGGGTTTGTTATCATCAAAATAATCATGAGGAAAATAAAGCATGAAGGAAGAACCCTTCGGCTAACAATCTCCCTATTTTTTATGATGACAAACCAATGACGATTAATATCAAGATACAATGAAGCATTAAGGAAATAAAGCAATGTTAATCAATTTAAGCTCCCCCTATCTATATGCATGTATCTTCTAAATTCTCTTTTATCATTTTGTGTGATATTTTATCATGAGTGTATTCAATTATACTACTTTCCTTATCAATATATTTACTCCCTCTATCGATAAGCATATATCCATGTACTCTCCCCCTTTTGTCATCCATCAAAAAACAAATAGAGCAAGCATAACAAAGATGAACATTACTAATCAACACAAGGTTAACTAAACACACGTTCATAAAGATGAAAGTGTCAATACATCACATAGTTAATCAAAGACATGTTCATAGGATGAAAAATACCAATACATCCCATACATCAATCATCACTAATGTCAATATAGTAATACATCAAGGAGGATTATTCGTCCTCAGGTGGTGGAGGAGGTGGTAGATGCGATTGATAATATTGCCATATCTCATCCACTCTCCCATATATCTCCTCTATACGCCCGCCATGGTCACCAATCATGATGCCAAACTCATCCATTTGACGGCCGAACGCGTCCATGCGCTCTGTTGATGTTCTGTTATGTTCCATCTGACCAATCTGAAACTGAGCAAATCGATGCTCTAGCTAGATCGCTTAGACTCGTACGGGAAGGGCCAGATGAGGAGCCTCCACCAGCTTCGTCCTCCTCTGTTGGATGGACCTTGACACTAGAAGAGGAGGTTGAATAGTGTCAATCCCCTTTTTAAATTTCCTTTTAACTTAATTTTGTCTCAACTTAATGCAAATGATCTTTGATGCTTGATATGATCACAATTCAATAACAATAATAAAAGCAAGTAAAGAGCAATGCAAACAACAATATTTATAGTGGTTCAGCCAATCGCCTACTCCACTACCTTGGCTCCTTACCAAGGATTTCTAAACACTACTTTATAGAATGTATGTTTCCCTTTGAATACACTTGAGGACACCCTTCTCCCTCACTTGGAGAATACCTCAATCCTATTCACCTAGGCAAAATACACTTCTACAAAGTTGACCCTAAGTATTTTCTAGCACACCTAGCAAGCTATTCAAACTAGAAAATAAGTTACAATAAACTTAAAATACAGGGAAAGAGCTGAAGAAACAAGAATTGAACCAAGCTTCTTTTCATTGCCTTCTTGTATTTAACTTGCAGAGAAAGTTAGACTCAAAGCAGCACAACACAGTTGAAGCAGAGAGAAGTAGCGCCCGCCTGGAGTTGATGTCAAGACAGGGAGCAGAGAGCGCGCGAGAGATTGATCGAGTGAATGCTTTAAAGATCACTTTTTATTCTCAACAAGATTTGCAAAAAGTATTTAATGAAGTTTGGTGAGGGGTATTTATAACCCCTCAGCCGAATGGCCGTTCAACGGATAAAAAATCGACCATCGAAGCCATTTGGTCGCAAGGCCGATCGATCAATCGGTCGACCGACGGATCGATCACCAGGTCCGATCGCTTGCAGCTGAGAGAGGTCGGTCGATCGCCAACATTTCTTCCAATATTCGATCGACCTGTCGGTCGACCGAATGGCTGCAGCGAGACACGATTGAGGCTATCTTTAGGTCAGTCGACCGATTGGTCGACTGCTATCTTTCTGCCAGTTTTTCGCCTCTGTCGGTCGACCAGTCGGTCGATCGACACAGCCCTGCATTATTGCCTTCACCAATTTCGATCGACCGACTGGTCGACCGAATGGCTTCTGCCAATTTTTTGCTATCTCTGGTCGACCAAATAGGTTGCATCGCCCTTCTATGCCTTGATCGATCGATCGATCCCAGGCTGAGGATGATTAATTCTTTGTATTTTTACATGCCAATTCTAAGGGTTTGGTTACAAAGTTTCATCTTGGATAACCTTACAATTTTGATTTGGGATAAGCTATCCTAGGGACATATTACATTAAATCTACTTGATTCGATCCTGAGCCATTCTTCAACAATTTCTTCTTACATTTCTTTGATGATCTTTGTTGTCGTCTCGTTTGAACGGATTTGGCATGCGTATCACAACCTCAACCTGAACTCAAAACTTCATACTTGGATTAAATACATGTTTGTTATTATCAAAATAAAGATCGAGACTTAAGAGAGACCCTTAAGCCAACAATCTCCCCCTTTTTGATGATGACAAACATAACATTAGAATTTAAGAAAATATAAGCATTTGTGAGTTTTGAGTTAAGACATTCAAGAGTTAGGGTATACAAGATAAATACTTTAGCCTATGCATTCAACTTTCTCACTTAGCATATTCATTCAATTAACCTATGCTCCCCCTATCAATGTGCATATTAAATTATCTATAACTTAACTTATGCTCCCCATACCATTGTGCATGTTATACTTAACTCCCCCTAACTATATCTCTTCTACTTAACTATAAAACTCACACTACCTGTATCGTGAAAAATAAGTGTGACCTTTCTTTTTCTCCCTCTTTTGACATCAATCAAAAATGGTAAGAATCAAGGTACAATTAATGAGATTTCATCATAAAGTCAAAAAACCGAGAAAGTCACAAAAATCAAGTATCATCTACCACTATAGTCCTTCCCATCAATGTAAGCCTATAGAAGGCAAACATCAATAGGTCACAAAGCCCCACTACAGAGCAATACATAAGTGTGATGAAACTTTTATAGAATGCAAGTTTTGAAATCATGTAAATTTTAAAGAAAAATCTCTTTAAACACAAGGTAAAGCACAAATTCCTAGTTGCATCCTTAAGGTTGTGAAACTTTCTTCAACTAAGGGTTTTGTAAATATATCGGCAAGTTATTTATCGGTGGATACAAATTCTACTGATATATTTCCCTTAGCTACATTATCTCTAAGAAAATAATGTCTCAAATCAATATGCTTAGTTCTAGAATGTAAGATACGATTTTTGGTTAAATTAATTGCTCTAGTATTATCACAATGTATAGATATGCAAGAATACCTAAGTCCATAGTTTAAAAGGGTTTGTTTCATCCAAAGGACTTGCGCACAATAACTAGCCATGGCGATGTATTCCGCTTCGGTAGTTGAAAGCGCAACCGAATTTTATTTCTTTGAGAACCAAGAAACAAGACTCGCTCTTAAGAATTGATAACACCCACTATTGCTTTTCATATCTACCTTACATCCGGCAAAATCAGCGTCTGAAAAACTGATTAAATCAAATGATGCATAACATGGATACCATAATCCTAAGTCAACTGTACCCTTTAGATATCTCAATATACATTTTACCGTGCTTAAATGAGACATCTTAGGACACGATTGAAACCTAGCACATAAACATACGCTAAACATGATATCGGGTATACTTGCAATTAAATAAAGGAGACTAGCGATCATACATCGATATCGTTTTTCGTCCACTTTAATCCCCTCCTCATCTTTGTCAAGCTTGATGGATGAGCTCATAGGTGTAGAAACTATCTTGGCTTCATTCATTCCAAATCTTTTGATGAGCTCATTTGTGTACTTAGCTTGATTGATGAAGATCCCTTTGGTGGTTTGCTTGATTTGGAGACCAAGCATGAAGGAGAGTTCTCCCATCATACTCATCTCAAATTCATTATGCATGCACTTAGCAAACCACTCACAAAGCATTTCATTAGTGGCACCAAAAATTATATCATCAACATATATTTGAACTAATAATATGTCATTTTCATGGTGCTTAATGAAAAGTGAGACATCCGCTTTTCCTATGTCAAAACATTGTTCAATTAAGAAAATAGAAAGTCTTTCATACCAAGCCCTAAGGGCTTGTTTTAAACCGTATAAAGCCTTTTTAAGTTTGAAAACATGATTAGGAAACTCAAAACTTTCAAAACCGGAGGTTGTTCAACATAAACTTCTTCATTTATAAAACCATTTAAAAAGACACTTTTCACATCCATTTGAAAGAGTTTAAAGCCCTTAAAGCTAGAAAATGCTAAAAGTATCCTAATTGCTTCTAATCTAGCTACGGGAGCATATGTTTTATTATAGTCTATTCCTTCTTGTTGGTTGTACCCTTGTGCCACTAGCCTAGCTTTATTTCTAATTACTAGTCCTTCTTCATCTAGTTTATTCCTAAATACACATTTGGTTCCAATTATGGTTTGATCACTAGGTCTAGGCACTAAGTCTCATAGATTATTTCTATCAAATTGGTTGAGTTCTTCTTGCATGGCTAATACCCAAAACTCATCTTCTATAGCTTCTTTAACATTTTTAGGCTATACTTGAGAAACAAAAGCTACATATTGACATAATTTTTTAAGTTTAGAACGTGTTACCACAAAAGATACGGTGTAGAAGAGATGATGAAATCTCAAGCTACAGACCTACTCTAATACCACTTGTTGTAGAAACGACACACAATAGGGGGGGTGAATAGTATATTTTCTAATTCTATTTGCCTAATTGAATTTCAATTGATTCTTTGATTATTTGGACAATTTATATTTTAACTATTAGATCCAAAAGCAATGAACAATTAAGCAATTAAAAACAAGCACAATATCAATGCAAACACACAGATTTATAGTGGTTCGGCCCCAATGCCTACTCCACTACCTAAGCACCCCGCTTAAGATTTTTAAACTAAGTTTAATAGATTAATTTGAGTTTCCCTTACAATGAGGACTTTGACTCGAAGAGACGCCCTCTCGGCCTAAGACACTTCCACACCCAGAAGTCTCCTCCTTCTTATCGCGAGCACTCTTCCACCTCAACCCTAAGGGACAACTTAACTAATCCTAACAAAACTAAGTTTACACAAGTGGCTTTACTCCTTCATCATAAGGAAACCACTTCCACACACAAGACCTAACAATCTAGGTCTTCCTACAATTAAATACAAGAGTTGACGAACAAAATAAACAAAAACTTATTACAAGAAGAGGAATTAAATTCTTATCATACTTAGATGCCTCTTCTTCACGCGCCTAACCAGCTTGAACCACCTTTTGAAATAAAACTCCTTTGGCAGCAAGGATCAAGTAGAAGGTTGATGAAGTTTAACTCTTTGAAGATTGAGGAATGCTTAATGGATCACTTTTTGAAGTTTTCTTTTCACCAAAAATCTAAGAGAGAAGTCAAAGAGATGAATTAGAAGGGGGTATATATAGATCCGACTGAGACAGGGCGTCAACGGAATTATTTTCGACCGTTACAGACGCCCGGTCGATGGTCTGGTTGAAGCATCGGTCGACCGGCCGTTCGACCGCTGGCTCATTGTAATGTTTTTCCTCTAATCGGTCAACCGATGGGTTGACCGCTCGACGAAAAAATGTATGCTTCAAAACCGGTCGACCACTCGGTCGACCGAAGCCAACTTTTATAAGCATTCGGTCGACCAACGGGTCGACCGATTCTCGTGAGACTTGGCGCGATCGACTAATCGGTCGACCGACTCAGTGAAGCCCTCGCGCTCTGTCATTCGATCGACCAATTCGGTCGACCGATGAACTTTCTGCCAATTTTTGGCAATATTTGGTCGACCAATCGATCGACCGAATTGGCTGCTGCCAATGCTTTTACTCCATTCGGTCGACCGAAACAGAGCTGGAAATTTTTCTAGCTTGGATTTTTCATTTTGCGCTTGATTTCCGACTTCGTTCTTCAACGTGCTTTATCTTTGAAGAATTCTCCATGCTTCCCAACACATTTTTGATGCACACATTGACCTGTCTTGAGGATTCATCGAGATACGATAGACTTGACGAATCTTTCATCGATCCTATAATTTTCATGCTTAAACACTTATTAAATGGGTTTGTTATCATCAAAATAATCATGAGGAAAATAAAGCATGAAGGAAGAACCCTTCGGCTAACTTTCGCCCCTTCAGGTAATGGTACAAGATCCCAAACATCGTTGTGTTGCATATACCTTATTTCCTCATTTATGTCATCAATCCACTATTGAGAGTTAGAGCTTTACTTGACTTGACAGAAGTTGACTGGGTCATCTTCAATCAAACCAATGTCAGCCTCATGTTCTTCAAGAAATACAATGTAATCATCCGAAATTGCACTTCTCCTCTCCCTAGTGGACCTTCTTAATGACATTGATTCTAATGACATTGGTTCTTGAGGTTGTTGAGTTTTCTCTACAGGGGTAGGCTCCTCAGGAGTAAACTCTTGAGGTTGAATGGGGAGTACCTCTATGTTATCTTGGAAATCCGAATTTATTGTTTGATCAATGTCAGAAACAATAATTGAAGGAAGAGAGATGAACTCCTCTTCAAAGATAACTTCCTTAACTATATCTCCCCCCCCCCCCAAACTCTACATCCTCAAAGAATCAGGCATTTCCTGTCTCAAAGAATATCCTATTTGACGGATCATAAAATTTATATCCCCTAGACCTATCAGGATAACCTACAAAATAACAGCTAACTATTTTGGAGTCCAATTTCTTTTCACTTGGCCTATATGGCGTAACCTTAGCTGAACAACCCCAAATGTGTAAATGCCTTAAACTGGGCTTGTTACCCATCCAAAATTCATAAGGGGTTTTCAGTACTGTCTTAGTTAGTACCCTATTAAGAATGTAAGCTGCAGTCTTAAGCGTCTCTCCCCAGAGGGACTCTGGTAAGGTAGAGTAACTAATCATACTCCTCACCATATCCTTAAGAGTCCGGTTTCACCTTTCAGCAATACCATTCATGCTAGGACTTCCTGGCATAGTGTACTGTGGGACGATAACACATTCCTCTAGGAACTTAGCAAAAGGGCCTGGACGTTGTTCACCTGACCAATCATATCTGCCATAGTATTCACCACCACGGTCAGATCTGACAGCCTTAATCCTCTTGCCTAGTTGATTTTCAACTTCGGCCTTATAGGACTTGAACACATCCAGTGCTTCAGACTTCTCTTTAATTAGGTATATGTAACTATATATAGAGTAGTCATCTATGAGCGTAATAAAATACTGTTGATCATTCCAAGAAGCCATAGGGAAGGGTCCACATACATCAGTATGTATTAGTTCTAAGACGTCTGAACTCCTATTAATACATGATCCCTTAATCTTTGTCTGTTTCCCTTTAATGCACTCAGTACAGACCTTAAAGTTCGTAGCATCAGAGAGGGTAAGAATTCCATCCGACACAAGCCTTTGTATCCTTTGGAAGCAATAGCCAGATGAGCACTCTCAGTTTTGTCAAGCTTCAATCTCTCCTCCTCTTGCACACAGTGAGAAATGAGCTCATTGAGGGACCATTTCTCCTTTTGACAGTTATAACTTATTTTAAACTAGTTATACTACGCAGGAAGATAGATGAGAACTATATGCACCAGTAGATCCTCGGATAGGTCTAACTTTAGTACCTTTAATTTTGAAGCTATATTTGACATTTCCATAATGTACTCTCTGATGTTCTCCTTGCCCTTATACTTCATTGCGATCGGGCTTGCTAAAAGCATGCTGGTCTCAGACTTTTCATTTCTTTCAAAACGCTTTTCAAGGGCAATAAGGAACGATCTGGCATTAGTCTCGTCAGACATGGCGCCTCTAAAGCATTCGGGAATTGCACGCCTCATGATCATCAGACTTAAGCGATTGGATTTATCCCATTGATCATATGCCCTCTTTTCCTCATGAGAACTTTAAGCTGAGAGAGCAGCGGGCTGATCCATACGAAATGCTAAGTCAAGATCCATGCATCCGAGAACAATCATAACGTTCTCTTTCCATGCTTTAAAGTTTATGTCAGTTAGCACAGGGATGGAGTTAATACTAGTAGCAATTGAAGTAGCAGAAGTATTCACTAAGAGAGAACAAAATAAAATATGATATTATAAGCAACTCAAAATAAAATGCAATTAATCATGTAATAGAAAGAAAGAAACAATGGCAGTCCCCATTACAAGATATCGAATACAACATTGATATTTTATCTTTGGACAAAAATTATCAACTTGTAAGCGGTACTCTCAATGTAGTAATCAAATACTGACCATTAGGCCTGTCAAACAACGAGTCTTTCTTTGGACCGACTCGTGTTCACATGGTAAACTTTATGATAACCACGTATTTATTACCATAGGCATATAAGGAATTCGGTCAGGTAGGAACCTTCTTTTGGGCCGATTACTACCAACATGAATTATAAACATGCAGACATCTTATATATTCTGAAAATATATTAATTTAACACAAAAGATGTCACTTTGGCGGTATGTGGTGCCAAACCAACATATTTCAGAATATTAGACATATAAGTAAATGTGTCACTATTTAATTTCATGCTAAATTGGTCAAACTATAATAAAACGGTCAAAATTATGTTAAACCAATGAGGACTTGATTAATTTAAACATGAACCGAACCTATTTGAGCTGAATCGAAGCTAAATTGATGAGAATTAAGCTGAACCTAATGTTAATTCTATTGAACCGATTGAAATTAAGCTGAACCAAATGTTAATTTCATTAAACCAGTCAAAAAACCTAATGAACCGCTTAAAATTTGCACTGAACCGGTCTTAATTGGCCTGAACCGGTGCCGAACCGGATAAGTCTGACTTAAACCAGTGCTAAATCGGGCTCAATTGACAATGAACCGGACCCAATTAACCAAACCAACTGAACCGGTTCAATTGAGAAATGAACCAATCAATTGAGATAAACCGATTTATTTGAAGAGAACCGAATAAATAAATCGGTTCAATTTAAGTTTCGGGTCGGGTTCAGAGGTAAAGCAAGTCGGGTTAAACCTTAATGGATCCGGACTTTAGATTATGATCCAAATCCAAACCATTTTAAAATGAAGCGGTTCAGGTTTAAATTGAAATGGATCCAGGTTCATTAACTTTA
The DNA here is from genome assembly GCA_034359265.1 of Canna indica. Lineage (NCBI taxonomy): Eukaryota > Viridiplantae > Streptophyta > Magnoliopsida > Zingiberales > Cannaceae > Canna > Canna indica. Next base: position 75,928,747 of record CP136891.1, on the reverse strand, counting down.
ATTCAGATCCGACCCAATAAATTACCCAATGCTTCTCCCCACGATGCAGCGGTTCTAACCGAACCCTAACTCCCTTAACAGCCGCCGACTGCTGCAGCTGTTCTTCAACTAGCCGACAGCCCATCTCCCTCCTTCGACGCCGATGCCGACACCGACGCCGCCCGACCTGAGACACCGACGATCAAGATGCCGACGAGAGGCAGCGACAGGAGGAGTAAATCGACGGGCGGCATTCATCTCTCTGAGCCATCTCCCGCCCCCACACCGAACAGCACGACGACACCGACCGTCCTCAAGCAGCGGCGACAAGAACGTCGATGTCGGGCGGCGACGAGAAAAAACCGGAGCGGCTCAGAAGAAGATAAGAAAGAAGGAGAAGAAGAGAAGAAGATGATGGACTGTCGGCCTCTTCATGATCCGACCGACCGACGGCACGCGATAGAATTGCCGCCCTCCCCTCCGCGGTCGCAATCGCGTCTTGACGAGAGGAAGAAGCCGGACGACTCCATGCAGCGGATCGGAGAAGAATTGTTGCCCCCTTTCACCGTCGGCAAGGCTGATTCCAGCCAAATTTGGTTTTTTTTTAAAAAAAATTCTTAAGCATGTAATCTCTAAACATGAGTCCCAAATCATGCATCACACAGAGTAAACACTAAAGATTCTCAAAAATGCATGTCGAACAGAAGACATGAATCCAAATTGCATACTTCGAGTAAACACGAACATTGCACAGAAAACATGAACAGGAAGATACAGATTAAATGTTGAAACAAATTCAACCGCGCTCTCAATGATTCAATCATGAATGGTTATGATACCAATTGATGGAATTTCTAAACATGAATTAAATTCAAAATCGAAAACATTCATGTTAAATCATCAAGAACAATAAGAACGGAAGCGTACCAGATTCCATCGCTCAAATTTCGGAGATGGGTTGGACTTCCAAGTCAACACGCGAACTCGTACAAACTCACACTGAGAGATGGGGATTTCAGAGGCGAGGAACTTAACGCGTGACTCGGGGACCATAACCCCTCTATATATAGAGAAAACCAGATGTTGGTAAATTACCGTTTCGCCCATCATGAAACTGTAATATTACCACTATGGTATGCATACATAATTATTCCCATAATTATGAAACGATACATGACTTTATAATAAACCTTATTAGATCACCTTTAATTGGACAATCAAATTGATAGCGTAACCACATGTCAATAGATAAATGTTGAACCATAATAGATTATTAAATAAATAATCTAACATAATTTTCTTAGGAAGTATAATTTTCTACAAAACGCAGGAATTAACTTACAGGGGACCTAGGTAAATTGTACTTCTTGAGTTGTATTTGAAAGAAAAATATATTTCTACTATCACTTATGCATTTAATACTAAATTTATAATTTATGTTATTAACTTTATGAGATTAGGTAATTCATAAATTATTGACTTATTTTTTATTTTAATTTATTTTTAAGCATGCCATTCTTTTTATATCAATTTCAAATAAAAATTATATATATATATATATATAATAAATAATATTTAATATTAGTTATATACGAAAATTATATTATATTTTACATATACGTATTAAAATATTAATTTATAAATAAAATTATATATATATATATATATATATATATATATATATATATATATATATATTAGTAAAAAAAGAGTATATTGATCCTTCGATATAAACTTCCTAGAAATTATTCATGTCAACCAAACATGTTACGAATGAGAATTTATACTTTCTATTAATTAGTTTTTTGTCAACCAAACATAATTTTACGATTTTTCAAGAAATATAGGTGAAAAATTAATTTATAAAAATTATAATTTTTTATAATAATTTATTTCTCATGTCAATCAAACGATGCCTTAAATAGCAAGTCAACTTGATGGGTTGATGTTGTGTTGACGAATTATGGTTATAAATATCCTTGGGAACTTGCTCTTGGACGTAATATGAGTTTAAGTTATTGCTGGAAGAAAGTTATCAAAGTTGTTCATAAGCTCAATTTTGGCATGCAAGTTGAAATCTATTTCTAATGGGCTCATTACCGGCCTGTATTATATTTGATGCTTGCTGTTTTATTCATTTCATTCAAACCTACAAATTACATAAAAATAAATTTTGAGAACTCTAGTACTTGTGTCGCTACTTCAATACGAGCCCAATTTAAAATTTATAAAATCTAAATGATTATTTTGAAAGAAAAAAATACCGTGGAACTCTCCATTTTTTTTACACGGAGTCCTATACACATGAGTAAACCTAAGGCTTATTTATTTAGTACACGAATTAAAAAATATATATTTATATTCGATGTACATCGAATTTAAAAAATTCATATTCAATTCTCTTTCGTTTATTATCCAATTCAATCATTATCTATCCATCAAAACAAACATATAACTATAGTATTAATTATTAATAGTGAATCTAACATCATTGAGTTTGGTTCATGTAATACCCAAAATTTTTAATAATAATATTTTATTCTTGAGCGGGGGATCGTGGGCCCTAGTTAGCACGGATTGACGGGAAGCTTCGGGATTAGACCCGAGTAAGCATTTAATGTAGAAAAATTAAGAGAAATTTTATTTGTCTTATCTCCATGATTTAGCATGCTAGGATGATAGTGAGTCTCGAGGCAAATTTAACGGTGCAATCGAATCTCGAATCGGAGTTAGAACGGGTGAGTTATGAGCTATTTAGGTCGGATAGCTTAGGTAGGAATATTTTAATCATTTGGACCCATTCGGTGTCTATAAATTAGACCCTGCGGTGTGTAGCCAGGGGTTTTGAGCTGCACACCACCCGAGACAAAGGAGAGAGGAAAGAGAGGGCACCGTTGAGGAGGAGGAGCCGCCGGAGCTAGATTTTCGCGAGTTCGTCGGTGTCAATATATCGGGGGAAGATCCTACGCGTCTTTTTTCTTCCGTTTTCTCTCCGTCTGATGAGTGGATTTAGGCCTTCTTTTCTCCAATTCTTGATTCATGTCGTTGTTCTCATGTTTCAGAATTTTTCGTCGATTTTTGACGTGTTTTCTCGTATTGGATCGGAGGTCGAATCGGCCATCTCTTAATTAAACCACGTTGTTTATCCCTTTTGGAATAAAATATTATTCTTTTTCTTTTTCTTTTTCTTTTTCTTTCTTTCTACCCCTTTCTGTTCACCTTGTCGGTCGGCATCGATCGCGCCGGGAGGCGGCGCCTGGCGAGGCGCCGCGGAGGCAGCGGTGGCCGATGAGTAGCGACGCTGCCACGCGAGGCGTTGCCACCGCCGCGTGGTGGCGACAGTGCATTGGCAGGTGCCAGCGCCAGCGTCACTGGTGGCCGGGGAAGGAGCGGCGGCAGCGAGTGGAGGGGAGGAGGAGATGAAGATGACCTAGGTGGGGAGATGAAATGGAGGGCTGAGATTGGTTTGGGAGAGATGGAGGACTTGATTGAATTGGTTGAAATGAAGGGCAGGGATTTGATCTTGTGTGGATGTAAGACTTAGATTGCATCATGTTGATGGAGAGATGAGATTTTATCTGGTTAGATATAAGGCTGTGATTGCATCATATAAATGGAGGACTGTGATTGCATCTGGTTAGATGTAAGGCTGAAATTACAACATATTAAGTAGAGGATTGTGATTGCATCATATTAGATGGAAGGCTGTGATTTGATCCTGTTTAAATGAATGACTGAGATTTCATTACTGAGTTATTGATTGTAACACCGTTATATTAGTTCGTAACAGTGATTTATTAAATGAATTAAGATATTTCTTCCATTATTCTAAATAATTAGTTCGAGACTTTAAAGTTAGCAAAAATATTCATGTTATATATGAATTTTCACCTAATCGACGTTCTGGATTCATTGGCGAGATCTGTTTCACCATCAGACCTTCGGATTTTGAAAACAGTAGCCGGGCGTCGCCTTATTTTGCGTGTCAAGCTGAAAAATTATATTTTATATATTTTTATGATTCGATCTGAGATGATTCATGGATATAGTAGCTAATGAGGTGAATTTAATCCTAGATCGTTGATTTCTATGACGAGTTATTTTATCATATTCCAGTCCATTATTTTATAGTTGGAGTTTGCTTTTGCACTACTTTCATGATACACACGCATTCTTTCTTACAGTGTTATAATTCTATTTTATGGTTGTTTATTTGTGCTGAGCATTCATGATTTATGAGCATTTATTTCTACAAATATATCTGTATGTAATTATGATGTATGGCAAGAGGAGGTGAAGGATGAGGTATGCACTTGGCATACCCTTTATTACGTGTAGATAGCACATATTGTTTATGTTTATGTACCTGTGTGTGTGGTTTCGACGGCCACCCGTCTACCTACCCCAGGTGGCTATGTGGGACCGACGGGTTCGGGGAGCATGCATATGATTGAGGTGTTGCATTGCATGCATATGATTGAGGTGTTGTATTCTTCCTATTTTATTATCATAGATATTTTATGCTTGTTGACGTATGTTGATGGAGTTGTGAATTTATTATTGCTGGTTTCTTCTAACATTATTGTTACGCTATTTATATCGACTATTTGTATTTTTATGCATGATGATTGATTTGGTGAATTAAGGACTAATCTACTCACTAAGTCCTAGTTGGACTTACCCCTCATTACTGATGTTTTGCAGCACCTGAACTAGACCAGAGAGGTACCAGGGTGCAGTAGCGCGACTGGTGGCGACAGGAGAGCGGGTCTCGTGACATGTCATGATCGAGGAGGATACCTGAGTCGTTTTAGTGTCTCTTTGAGTTGTTGAGTCATGTTGACCCGGGTTATGGTTTTCGCATTTTATTTTTATTTTAGAAGTCTTGTTTATTTATTTGAACTCATTTTTAATAACTTGTTCAGTGTATTTATATTGAGTTTTGGTTCGATGTGGTTCGTGATGTCATGTCTATTCTTTTTTTTAAAAAAAAAAAGTGATGTGATGAGCTTCATAAAAAAAATCTATGGGGTTCGATTTCGTAAAATTTACACATAATTATTTTAATAGTGTGTGATCCCATATTAAACGTTGCCTAGATCTTTCTATTAATCCAAAGTATGAGAATATTGTGTTGGATGAAGGAATGGCTTTGAGAACTTGATGAACTGACTTCTTCTTAATCTCTAAAGGGGCGTTTAGTATAAAATAATCTATCTGCATTAATGATAATATGACTTTTAAATTCTTAAGGCCCATATATTAGCATGTTTGATTTAGATACTTTATCGGTAATGTGGTAATGTGGATATATAGCCTCCATGAGAGTTGGGGATGTGAATTATCACTCATTGATAATTTTAAATTTTAATATTGGCATTTTCTTCTATACATTCTTCTCTATGCAAGATACCACAAAATGCTGACAAGGTTTTTTTGTAATATTTTTTAAGTCAAAAAATATAAAATTAGATTGTCAAATATACCAAACAAGATAATATTATATTATCGATATACGTAAAATTTAAAAGGTCATATAATTGTATATGTAATATAGAATTTTAAATTACATAAAATTTAGAGCATTTTATACACGTAAATTATTGTAGTTATATCATTGTATATGTAATATAACAAATTCAATACAATTATATCTAGAGATGACAATAATACTCATTTAAGCGGATACCTATAAATATTTATCAATTTATGATATGTATTGGGACTAATATTCTATCCGCGAGGACGTCGTGGGTAAATTTTTTTATCTGTTTATTATATGGGACAAGTACAAATATTATGGTATCCGCTACTCATGAATATAAGTATAATTATAAAATTACCTTTATATACATAAATTAAAAAATTATAATTTTTTTTAGAATTTATGTTGCTGTTAATATTTATTTAATTATTATGAATTTAAATAATAAAAAAATATTATAAATTATTTTCAAAGTACGATGGATACCTACGGAGATTCTTCCCGTGACAAGTACTAATTTCTAATAATTATGGGAAATTAAACAGATATATGCGTCATATATTGTTAGTGGGACGAATAGCAAGGCGCTCCCGTATCCAACTCGGCCGTTAACATTCATAATTATATCATTGCATGGATTGGGCTAGCTAAAATAGCAAGGCCCACCAACTGCGATGAGAATATCAAAAAAGCTAAAAAAACGCTGGGAATATTTTTAATTTATTGTCTTGGAGTATGTTACCCGGGATATTAATATTTATTAAATTTATTAAACCAACAACATTTCTGACTCAATTCGAGTCAGATCTTGAACATGAATAACAAACACGACCCGATAAATTCGGGTCGGGTTGAGCAGTGAACACCCAAACCGAGATCATTAATTTGCACTAATTTATATTCGCGTGTGATATTTTTTTTGTAAATTCTACAGCGGCTTACAGGAAAAAAATCAATGGTAAAGCACATTCTTTCTGTTCCAAACTCCCATGGCCGCGAGAGAAGAGAGAAAGTGAGGAAGAGGGCGCCTAAGATTCCCTTCTTCTCCTTTTATCGACCTTTGAGCTGGTTTGCTTCCTGATTTGTTCCAAGTGTCGGGAGAAGAACTTGGGAAAGGGAGGAGAACGGAGTGGAGATAGGAAACGATGCTTAGGTCGCACAAGCGCAGGTCCGACAGATCCGGGGAGAAGGCCGAGTTCAGGTTCTCCAATCTGCAAGCATTCAAGGTCCTCCACTGCCCTTCTTGTTTCCCCGCATCAAGTTGGTATTCTTCCGTTGTGTTCTTTTTTTCTTTTGCTTCAAGCTTGTCAGACGTCATCATCCATTTTCCTTCAATGCATTGCAATTCCTTTTGGGTCTTTTTTACCTAAACCCTTTCTGCCATCCCGTGGAACTCTCGTTCAGTTGGCTGCAAAATTGCTGGTAGGGATAACAGTTTTGTGATATTGACATATTCTTGACCCGTATGACGGAGTGAATCTTGCAGAACAGTTTGACTTTCTCATTGTAGATTATGATAGATGAAAAATGGGGAGTCTTTGTTAGTTCTTACCACAGTGACGAAATTACGAATAACTTATCTTCTTCCAGCATGATAGCGTCAGAAGAAGCATTTATCTTGCTACTCCTCTTAGTATCACACTAGGAGTTTATCCTACTGTAATTTGTCCATATGACCTTGATTTGTTGGAAAGGGTGGATCTTTTGTCCTCCTTGTTACATTTTAGTTCAGCAGGTATACTGCTCTCTTATAGTATTCCTCTGTGCATGTTGACTTTGCAGCTTTAAGTGGTAAACATGAAGATGCTTCTTTGCATTTGTGGAATTTATTGTAATTCCGATCAGTTTAGAAATATACACCTATTTGAACTAAAATAGATTGGTTTAGGACTTTATACTGGACTGCCCATGACATGAACTTCCTATATGAATTAAAATAGATAGGCTTAGTAATTTATGCTGGATTGTCCATGACATGAACTTTCTATTTGAATTAGAATAGATTGGTTTATCATTTTATAGTGGATTTTCCCTGACATGATGTTTGGTGTGACTATTTCCAATTCAGAGCTAAAATTTGTGAGTTATAGGCAAACTGCTTAAGAATCAATTCACATTGCCAAACAAGCTCCTTATCTTTGCATTTTTATGGTTCTTTGTATTCTTTTCATGCTATTTGGACCGCAAACATTTTTATCTTTGCCTTTTTGTTGTTCTTTGACATGAAAATTTTAGCCCTGTTCAAAGAGTGCTCCACAAGCTTTTGCATATTCAACAATTCAAGACTATTGCTTTGCTTAAGCTCTGGGTGACTGCAAAGGAGGGAACATTAGCAATTTAGCATCATGTGCAAGTTTCTCTTTTTGCAACTTGGGTGAATAGGATGAATTGTGAACCTCTCTGCTTTCAGGGTTGATACTGCAAGCATCAACCCTCCCCAAGTGTTCTGAGGGATGACTGCAAAAAGATAACAGTTTATTTTTTGTCTCATAGAAGAAAGCATTGACGTTGAATGAAACAGTGATTCTTTTGTTTTGTTTTGTCATCACTTTTTTTACTGTTTGATTGCATTCAGTGAATGCACTAATTTTTTTATAATGTCATGCAGGTTCCTAAAGGATGGGACAAGCTTTTTCTTTCCATTATCTATATGGAAACAGGAAAGACAGTTGCTAAATCCAGCAAAGCTATAGTAAGAGGTGGAACTTGTCAATGGACTGAGGTAGAATCTATATGGATTTCCCAAGATGATTCACTCAACAAGCTCGAAGAATCTCAGTTTAAGTTTGTTCTTTCCGTGGTATGAGCCCATGTTGGATTATGCATCTGTATGCATTTTGTTGATTAGGAGATGTCTTCTCAGACTGATTTTTTATTGCAGGGTTCATCTAGGTCTGCTATTCTAGGAGAGGTTGTCTTAAACTTAGCTGATTATCCGAGTTCAAACGGTTCTGACCCTCTTCTGTTGCCACTGAATAAGTGTGAATCTGAAACAACACTGCAGGTATACGCTTCTTCAATCAAGTTTTATCTTCTTGTCTTGTACATGTGCCAACTATTTGGACACTTCATACTTCTCAAGGTGCAAAGCCAGAATGTTTCACTTTTTTTCTGGATAATAATTTTTGTGCACTTAGTATTTCAGTAATAAATGCTAATCACATTTTACACCATCTTGAATAAAGAGTGCAAAAGCAATACTTTATTATTCCTGTTGGTGATTCAGCAAGTTTGCAACTGACAGCAGAATCCAACTACCAAAATTGACTAGAAGCAAGTTTTATCTTCATTTTTCTTCTAAAAGCATAGAGATTTTAGGGCATTTTGATCACTGAACTTGAAAATTGCAATTGGTTGCAGACACTGCAGATACAGACTGCATTTGTATTAGCAACTAGGTTGTAGATGTATCTTTGACCCAATTTCAGTTAGAGATGAATCACTATTGATCCAGTCGTTTAAGATGTAGTCGATTGTCTTCCCAAATTACACTATTCTTATTATAGAAAAGAAAAAGCACAAATTTGTTTGGACCATTTCTTAAAATTTGTCGTAAAGAAGATTTATTGTCATTTTCTTGAATTAACCTTACCCATTTATATTGTGTAGTAACACAAAATCTTTCTTGTTTCTTGCTCTACGGTAATCTCTCCATGAATTTTGATTACTAGAAAATATAGAAGCTATTGGGATGAGTTGAAGAGCTATCAATTATTCTATACCTAATTGAAATGTATTCCGGATTGTTTTGACTAGACATGTAGTGCTTTAATAGCTTTTTGCAGGCTCACATTCTTTAATCTCATTGTTTTAGGGTATTTAATTGTACACCAAATTGTTGAATATATTGCCTTGTATTTGTGGTTGTATTAAAATAAATTAAATAAAAAATCAGCTTATTCATCTTTTCTGTAGGGGCTAATTTGTAGCATACTGTTAAAGCCAACATTATTGATGTCATTATATGCCTCCTTAGCGCTTAAATCCTCTAGACCTATTGATTGATAGATGGGAAAGAACCATCATTTATTTCTTTATTTCGAGAAACTGATATGAGTTGTAACTCCTCTTTTGTACTTCATGCTACTAAAACTTAGACTCAACTATGATGCCTATTTGCGGCATGTAAATTAACATAACACGATAATGACTGTAGGAACATAGAGTAAGAAAAAGTTAATATGAATAGAGGTTTTCCATCAGATATGATATGTAGTATTCTAATTGGTAGGAAGCATCAGCTTTGCTATTTGGATGTACTGCTTTGTTATAGTTCTAGCGAGCTTGTTAACCATCTCTTGTCTGATATAATTTCTCTTTTTGCCTTAACTGTTTTAATAATTTTGCTGTGTAGATCTTGTATGCATTCTTCTTTTTCTTTTTTCAGTACCAAGTATCTGCAAGATTTAAGTTTTCCCAAGTTAACCTTGTTGAAAAACAACACCTTCATTGAATTTCTAGATCTATATGCCAGTTAATTATTTAAACTGTAAAATGTATCTTTGGAATGATTAACACAATAATCATTTCTATTATTATATGTGCAGGTCAAGATTCAGTTCATTAGCCCAAAAGAAAAATTCAAGATAGCAAAAGGTTTGCAACAAAGAACTTCCCATCCTGAATGTTTAAATACCAACAATCAGGGGATCGACAGCAACTCTAATGCTTCTGTTAGGACACTCAACAAAAGCATGCAATCTTTGTCAATTAATCATCTAAGTGGTACCTCTTGTCCAGATGAATGTGAGAATAGGGTGTGATTCTCAAGCAAAAATTTCTATTGTTCTTGCTTTAGTATTAGGATGATTAACATTTAACACCCTTGGCAGTTTTTTGTTGGCCATCTGAATATTATATTGAAGTATTTTTCTTAATCAGTTATCTTATTGGTAGTCCTTTAATTTTGATTGAGCTTTCAAATTTCCTTATGTTGTGAATGAAGCAAATTTACCATAGTGATGATACTTTTCATTATAGCTTATTAGCTTATATGATGCCATGGCTCAGCTTATATAATCTGCTAACAAAATACAATTTCTAAGCTCCAACCAGTTGCAATGTGTTTAATATTAACATTACTTCTATTCTTGATGAAGACACTTTATACATATAAACTATTTTTAGAATCTGGTTTCTGGCAAGTTGTTACCTGTTACAATCATACTAAAATTCATAGTTTTGAATGGCGCACCATGGCGTAGGGCACAAGCCCCTGCGCCATTTATCCCTTGTGGCGATCCCATATCGCCTCAAGGGATATGGCGTGCGCCTAAGCAGGGGCCATATGCGCCATTTGCATGTGAGGCGCCAGGTGCCCTGAGTTCTGCCCCGAATCCTTCCGCAGCTGCCACCCCTTGTTTTTTTTCCTTCTTCTTCCTCCTTCCTCCTTTGATTCCAGCTTCCAGCGAGTCTCCTTCCCGGCGCCACTTCTTTTCTCTCCTTCTTCCCGGCGAGTCTCCTTCCTACCACCACTTCTTCTGATCTCAGCCCCTTTTTTCTGTTCTTTTCTAGTGGAATATTGGAATCATACATATGCTCATGCTCATCTTGTTTCTTCCTATTGTTTTCTTTTTCTCATTTCTTATTTCTCTTCTGATTTTTTTCTCATTTTTCAGCCTTTAAAGTTTAAATTATGGACACTGCTTCTAGTAGTAGTAGAAAAGACCCCGGATCTAAGTTTTATGTGTTCTTGTAATTGTTGCTTTTTTAATGATGTTGAAACTTGACGAGTATTTATTTAGTTGTTCTTTAAGAACAACTTTGACTTATTATCTTTATTTAATTGGATGCTAAATTAGACTTATTATCTTTATTTCATTAGATGCTAATTAGGTGATTTTATTATATATATATGTTATGTACGGAATATATTTTATAAATATATTTTATTTTTGCGCCTCGCCTAGTTATGGCGCGCCTAGTCTCAATATGGTATTCACTTGTGTGTTTCCTAAGGCAGATATGACTTATTATGTTAATTTTAGTTCCAGTTGACATCCTCCTACAGTCCTACAGACAGGTCATAAGATTAATCTATCTTCTTATGGAGGATATGGAGTAGCCAGGTTAAGAGATGAAATGGAGGAAAGAAACAAGGGAAATAGATATGAGTATTGCAGCACCCCAAAATAATTATAAGTTGGCCTACTGCTACATACTCCTATTTCAAACTCTTCTGAAGACTTCATTATGACACCTGAATCAGCGGCTGCATAGATTTAAGGTTGTCAGTTTCTACCCTCTTGTCATTATAAGCAATAGAGACTCATCAATACCTTGAAGATATCTAATCCAAGTAGAGAATTTCTTCCTTTTTGAAGTTATTGTTCACGTTCTTTTGAATCAGGAAACATGGTGTTCTAATGTGATTTTTATGCATACTTCAATCATTATTCTCTAATCTGAGAGAAAAGTGGAGGAACTTCTGACCCTTATTTGAGGTTGACATGTTTTGTAGCTCCAATTAGAAATATACTATCATTACATGGTTAGTCAGTTAGGGTGTTACAACTCACTGACATTGCATTTTGTTCACAGGATACAAGCTCCTTGGCATCAAGCTCACGTTATTATTTTGACTCAGGAACTGGAAGAACAGTTATTTCCCCCAAAAAATACTCAAATGGGGGACCAGACATTGGAAGACATGATTCAACTATTGTAGCAGGGCACGAAGGAGAGCTTTCCAGATCAAATAGGTCTTCCTTCAATTCTGGGACATCAGGTTCCTCTATTCATATGAACCAGAGGCAAGATGTTGCTGTACCAACATCTGAAGATGGATTCCCTACACTATCATTAATGTCCCATGGTTCTGTTATAGATATGGAAACTGCTGAGGAAATAGAAGAACTTCACGACGAGGTTAAGATGTGGGAAAGACATTCACGGCAGCTGAAAATTGACATTGAGGTCTTAAAGAAGGAAATTTCTGACAAATCCAAGAGTCAGGCAAGTCTGGAATTGGAGCTTGCAGCTTCATGTAGAGAACACAATTTTTTAAAGGAAGAAGTTGAACAATTAAAACTGGCATTGAAGGAGTCAATGTCAAAACAAACAAATAGTGTCACAGACCAAAGTCAAGGTATCATATTTGCCTCACAAAATAAAGATATTATCAATATGCAAAAGGAATTAGAAGATGAGCTGAAGCATCTGAAAGAATCCACTGCCAATTTAACTCTACAGCTAAGGAAAAGCCAAGAATCAAACATTGAATTTGTTAGTATCATTCAGGAATTGGAACAGACAATAGAAAAACAAAGATTGAAGATAGATAACCTTTCACAAAAGAACCATATGACTGAAAAGTGGTTGGATGACGAAGCAGCACAAGGAAGAAAATTGTCAAAAAAGGAAGATATGTGTGAGCTAGAGAAGGATATATCTAATGTGCTCAATATTCAACAGCCAAGCCAAATCAAAGTGAATAGCAGTCATTCTGGTCTAGGAAGAGAAATAGAGGTCTTCAAGTTAAAGGTGAAGGAGCTAGAGAAAAAATGCAATGAACTTACAGGTGAGAACCTGGATATCACGTCGAAGATGGAGTTAAGCAAGGATATGAGAGATGAAAACTTTTCATGTAGCCTCACATCTACTGGGTCTCTGGGTTTTATTTCAAAAAGTGAATTAGAGTTAAATGTAACTGAGCTGCAACAAGAGAATAGACAGTTATCAGAACATATATCTGAGTTAGAATTTCAACTGAGGTGTATGACAAATGCTAAAGAGTCCAACCAACTGGAGCTAGAAAAATCCAAGTCACTTATATCAGATCTTATGGATAAAATTAATGTGAATCAAGCTGAAATCCAAATGCTGCAAATAGAAGCAAAGCAGAAACTACAAGAATCACAAAAACAGTTGTCAGAAGCTCTTGAGGAATCTGATATCCTTAGGAGATCTATTTCAGAGTCACAAGCTACCATTAATAACCTTCTAGAGGAGTGCAACTCTCTTCAAAATCTTACTGCAGACTGGAAGAGACAGAAAACAGAGTTGTGTAAACTTATTACGCATCTAGAACTTGAACTGGATGAATCACAAAAAAAGTATATTGGTTTTTGTAAGGTAGTTGAATTTTTGCAGACAAGATTTTCCATTCAGCAAAGAGACATTGCCTCAGAGGAGTTTCTATCCCAACTTGAGAAATTATTTGAAGAACATAATGTATATAAAGAGAAAATAAGCGAAGCACATGGCAAGTTGAATAAGATGGAGTCGGACAAGAAATCCAATGTAGAGAACCTTCGGAGAGAGATTGCACACCTCACTGAACAGATGCTCCCTGTTGAACCTAAAAAGATAGCATCAGATGTAAAAGAAGGATCACATGCTAATGGAGCAGAGTTGGGGAATGAACTTAGTCATATTCATAGAGAAATAAGTGAGTACCAAAGAAGGATACAGTCACTTGAGGAGGAAAAAGACTATTTCATGAGGAAAGCACAGTTAATGGAGAAGGAGCTGATGCTAAAAAAAGAACATGTGGTAACCATTTGATAGTTTTTTTAATTGGCATGAAAAGTTAAAAAACTTCATTAAGTATATTGTTAACCGTTAAAGTTCCACATTGCTTAAGCATATGATCAAAATAACCTTTAAAATAGTTTGGGCAGTCCTCCCCCTTGAGCTAGTTTTTGGGGTAGAGTTAGACTCACTAATTTCTTAACATGGTATTATTGTGTCACTCGCAGATGTCCAGTCCTACAAACTCCACACTCCATATGTCCAAGCGAGGGGGGTGTGTTAAAGTCTCACATTGCTTAAGGATATGATCAAGATAGCCTTTAAAATAGTTTGGGCAGTCCTCCCCTTAAGCTAGCTTTTGGAGTAGAGTTAAGGCTCACTAATTTCTTAACATTAACAATGCACATCTATGTTGTCTTCAGCGCAAAATGTTTCTAGCATCCATTCACAATATTTTGATTTTTTCTATTCGAAGTTAGTTTAAGACATGGTTTGAGATACTGGTTGGTATTTTTCATACCAACAGGTATGCACTAGTTGGCACTATTTGATTTATCATTTTTCTTGAATAGGCCGTACAGCTTGATGTGCCATTCATACCAGAACTGTACTGATCAAAAAACTTTGGATGCTAGTAGAGACTATTAGAACCATTGCTGACTTGGTTAGAGGCATATGACAAAGATTATTTCATTCCTATTATCCTGATCAGCTCCAAGTATGGCCGATAGGATAGTTACATATTTTCCTTTATGGCTTGCAATAGTAAGATTTTGTATCTTTGTCCTTGTAAAGTATTGAACTGGAGAACTGTTACAAGGATAAATTTCATTATTTATTATGTTTTAGGATCCATCACATGACTTTACATTTCTGAAGTGTTGTATCTTCCAATAAAGTATATATATCATTTATCTATGACATATGTTAGTTTGATTGAATGAGATATTATAAGCAAATCATACTTTTAAAGATTAACATCCACGAATACTAATAATGGAAATGAAGTTAAGAATGCAAGAAAACCAATTACAGGGAGAAAATACAATGTTTAAACTCAGTACTCAATCCTACCTTTTGATTATAATTCTTTAATCTTTGTTAGGTCAATGAAAAGCTTCATGAAATGGGAATGCCGCATGCTAGTCAAGTTGACCGAGAACCAAATGCTCATCAGTTTGGCTTGGAATTCGCTGAGGCTTCTATAACAAATAACATGCATACAGTCAAAAGGTAAGTAAAATCATTCTCCAGTTATTCTTTTATTATATATGAATGTCATTTAGCTAGTTCATCCTTGTTGATCTTCATAAATATGTGGTTCACAATGATTGATGATAAATGTGGAAGCATGGGATACCTCAAAAATTGTAATTCCAAACTTTGATACTCTGACAAATATGTAAAATTCTGTTCTAATTGATAACAGCCTTCTCCAATTCTTTTAGTTACATGAACTTTGAATTGGGTGCAGCATAGGAACATGAAAAGGTAGAAAATTTGGAGTGAGAAAGTGACGTTTCGTTAACTATTTCCTGTGTTGTATTATGTTAAGCCCAGATGCTCTTGTGGCTATCAAGATATATTTAAAACTATGAGCTGACTCCTATTATATCACAAAGACTCAAACTACAGCTCACATCAAATATAGGACTATTATTGGGTGTCATGAGAGATTTTTTATAAAAGGAAAAAATGGAAGTGTTATGCAAGATATACTGGTTTTGGAATATTAAAGAATTATTCAGCATCTTTAGGTAAGTATTCAAGTCTTTATTCAAAAGTGCATTTTTTAGAGCAATAACTTCTCTTGACAGTGAAGAGACTCGAAGATGAAAGCAATTCAAACAAAGTAATGAATTTCACAGAGAAGAATGAATGTTCTTTGTCTTCACAACTGTATGAACATATTGACATTGTACATACTATTAGTTTTTATAATCATCTTCCATATCCCGAGCACACCAAGTGCTGCATCTACCTAAATGGTTTAATAAGCATTGCCTTGTTTCCTCTCATGATATCTCCGTTTAAAATATATCTTCAAGTAACAGTTTTTTCTCCGTTTAAATATATCTACCACTGAATTTGTATTTACAATGTCTTTTTCCAGATCTTCCACTGAGAAGAAAATTGGTGATGCTGAAGATCTTGATAAGAAAATGCGTGAGAACGACACCACAAGGACATGTAATGCAGGCAGGATATCATCTTTAGAGGCAGAGCTAAAAGACATGAAAGAGCGTTACCTTCGTATGAGCCTTCAATATGCTGAAGTGGAGGCTCAGCGCGAAGAACTAGTCTGGAAGTTGAAATCTATGCAGAAGTTAAAAAGATGATTCTTGTGAAATTGGCAACCATAACAAGTTAGTTATGCCTATACAATTTAATGACTCCACATTCTTTTATTTCACAATTCCTATATTTATTGCCCTTTGCCGACCCCAAAGAATATTAGAATGCGGTGGGCACACACAAGGATGAATTCACTCTAAACAGGGAAAATGAAGATAAGAACAAAATAGCAACTCTTGATATTTATGGTAACTTGCATCCATTGACTTGCTTCCATGTGAATTTATACTAATCAAAACGAGAATCTAGACTTGAAAATTCATGGACTCTTAACCACACAAGTTACAAGAAATGAAAAACTCATTTTGTAAGTATGATCTCGCACCACTATTTTGACCACAATTTTTTGAATAAAACTCCAGTCAAACACCTCTCATGTCATGTCCCAAAATTCAGGATCACGTGACCGATCAGAGTACACGTCTGTACTCCTAACCCTCCAACCCATACATATCAATGCATAATAATAAATAACAACCATGCTAGCACTGAATGAAAAAATATAAATGCATAACTCAAATGAAAAGTTTAAACACCGATATGTATATAGGTTCAGGGTCTGCAATCAGAGTATGACAAAATGCATAATAACCCCTACAACTCGACTACGACCCGATGCGTCACAAGACTTGATGCATAAGCTCGCCACCCCAGTCGCGCCACATATGTACATCAATACCTCTACTGATCAAGAGCAAGATAAACCACGTATTCGGTCAGCCCTATGGGTTTAGGGACAACCCTAGGGCTGCTGCGCCATAGACTTTACAATTATGTCATTCAACACAAACCAACCAAGCAAGATACCCTTCATCTCTAATTAATACTAAACGATTGTTTAAAAATCATAAGAAATTCGAAATTAATTACCACCCAACCCCAAAACCAGAATTTACATGAAAATCCTCCACTTATACCATATTTGGCCGGCCCTAAGGGAGGGTACTCTCTAGGACTGCCGCACCCTACCCCCTTATCAAGGACTTTGATTTCCACCATTAACCACATCAAGAAGCGAGGAATCAATCGAAATCCAATCAAACAAAATTTCAAAATGTATCACTATCAAAAGGGGCAGCTAAGGGAAGGGAAAACAATCCTACAACTTGAAATCAAACCACTCACATTGGAAAAGAAGACGAGGAGAAGAGGATGGCGACAACACCTCACGACAACGACAATTGGCGACGACGAACTCCAGCCAAAAGAAGTGGCGCCTCCTCTTTTCCTTGGGCGGCGTGCGGCTCTTCTTGGAGCCGTAAGATCGCCACTTCCATTCCCTTTTATTTTATTTTTTTTAAACTCAAAATTATACATATATCCTCCTAACTTAAGTGAACTCAAATATGAGCCTATACTCGTCCAAGTTGGGTCCCGTTCGAACCGTCGGACTCGACTCGAACCCAACCTTCCATCTCGACTTAAATAAAATAATCTTACTCGCGCATAAGGGTCATACCCTTAATCACGGCCTCTAGCGATTTACTCGACTTGCTCCGACACAAATCATAGCTTTCATGCTGAAGCCAAAATAAATTAATTAAACTTTTTTCGCGGGTATTACATCCTATTATAGCAAATCCTTAAGAATACATACTGACCTATTAAATTGGATAAAACAAGATTTATATGTATAACTATATGATCATATATACCTTTTTTTGGTAGGAGTATAACCATAAATATTTAACCTACTAATAAGTATATGTAATATATATCTATCATATACTTTCTAAGTAGGACTAGTTTTGGTATCATTTAAAGAATCGACAAATTAAATAGGTTTCCTTCTAAATCATTGAACATATTATAACGAGCAATTGGTGGAAAAGAAACAACTAGATATTTTTCTCTACCATTTTATTATGTTAATTGGTGCATAAGGCACTCACTAGACAAGATTCTAGTACTCTTTCACTATAAATATGAGATAATGAATTTTAGATATACTACATAAAACTCAATAGTCAACAATGATTAGCGTTTGAAAAAATAATCGAGTCTGCATATAAAGATGAAGGAAAATTATATTTTTATTGATGATTATGGTGGAATTGGAAAAACGTACCCATGGAAAACTATTAGTGCAAAACTCAGATCTGAAAAAATTATTGTTTTATTGGTTGCTTCATTTCTGATACGAGAAGGTTGAACAGCTCACTCAAGATTTTTAATATCCATTGAAGTTTAAAAAACAACATGGATATCAAACAAGGATCTCAATTAATTCATAAAACGTCTCATATTATTTGGGATGAGACTCCAATGGCAAACAAGTGTTTTGTTGAAGCATTAAATTGAACACTAAGGATTATACTACAAATCAGATTTACAAATTGTAAGAACAAACCATTTGGTGGAATAACAATTGTATTCGGCGGAGATATCCAACAAATATCCCTCATAGTACCAAAAGGACGACAATCAAATATTATAAATGCTTCAATAAAAATGTCATATCTTTGGGATTATTTTGAGGTTATTTCTCTTACTGAATATATATGATTACAATCAAATGAATTAACACATAGGCAAATTGAAGAACTTAGAGACTTTGCAAATTGAATATTACAATTAGGTTATGGTATTGGTTGTTCAATTGATGGAGAAGTTTGAATGGAGGTACCAAATGATATTCTAATAAAATATAATAATGATCCAATATAATAATAATGGTAATGTTCAATTGATGACAAACAATATTTTTTAATTTAAAGAAAATTTCAAAAATAACAATTGCTTAAATAATACAGCTATTTTAGCTCCTTCCTATGAAATTGTTGAGAAAATCAACAACTTTATCATGGATCTTATTAAAGATGAAGAGATGATTTATTATAGTTCAGACTCAGTTTCAAATACAAGTCTGCATCTAAAGATCTTCATCTTTTTTATTCATTAAAGTTTTTGAATAGTATGAAAAATTTTAGTATCCCAAATCATAAATTAAAGTTGAAAGTTGGAATTCTGATTATTCTACTTCAAAATGTCAACAAAAGTTTGAGACTCTACAACAAAACAAGATTTATTATATATGAAGGTTGGGTAAATATTATGTTGAAACAAAAATAATTACAAGAATTAATGTATGAAAAAGTTCTCTTGCCAAATATTGTACTATTACCAAATGAAAATAAATGATCTTTTATACTCAAAAGAATACAATATCTAATATCACCATGTTTTGCAATGACAATTAACAAAAGTCAATGGCAATCTCTACAAAAAAAATTAGATTATTTTTTGAAATACAAGTGTTCACACAGATAATTATATGTTGATGCTCTAAAAGTTACAATTAACAAAAATCAATGGCAATCTCTACAAAAAAAATTAGATTATTTTTTGAAATACAAGTGTTCACACAGATAATTATATGTTGATGCTCTAAAAGTTACAAATAGAAGTGATTTGAAGATTTTAACATTAGATAATCAAAAAAATCCTTCAAAAATATTCAAAAATGTTTTTTATAATAATTTTTTTATGAATACTAATTTTAAGGTTTGACTCATAATTATAGTTCATATATTTGTTTAAATAAATTTATCTTAATATAAATATTATAATTTCTTTCTCTCATTTATATCTGCAGAGTTACCATAAAAAATAAAATACAAGTTCATCAATGAAATTAGCTGTGAAAGGAAAGATTGGACGATCATGATCACAATTGTAAGGATGTGAGAGACAATTAATTAAAAAAATAATGACATCATAAGTTTAGACACGATCTTCATAGATGTAATGACAAAGTATAATTTTTAAAATTTAATTGATCACATTTATATTATTAATAAAGAATATTAAGAATTATTTATTTTAATTTTAGGCAAATGACATACATGCAATAATCAGGAAGTTGTAGCTTCGTAAATTTTGACTTATGTTAACTAAGGGCTCAGTTTATACGTTAAAAAATTTCAAAGTTGTCAATGTTGGTGGATAATATCATTCTACTTCTAATGATTTAGAAGTCATCTTATTAATAAACATTATTATCAAGTTAGAAGATGAGATATATGATATTCCAAAGTTCAAATTTTATTTTGCAACTCTTGATACCATAAAAAAGAGAATGGATGATCCAAATATTTTGATGATATTGTTCAATCATATATATTGTATTACAATCATAATAGAATTTTATAATAAAAATATTTAACTTATTGCTTATCAATTGCATATATATCTGGTCGCTTAATAATGACCAAACCTAAAGAGGAAGTGAAATGCAAAACTAACTTGGTTACTAAATGTGGCATTGATTTGATGCTACAAAAGTAAGAAATTCTTTTAAACCATTATTTTTTTAACAAAATTGATTTTTTTTCTATTTTATTTTAACTATTTTTTTTCATAAATGAAATAATGAAAGTCACATTGTGCTCAACAAATTTTTAAAAGTTGGACAAATCTTTACAAAAGCATGATAATAGACCATTTATAATATTTTTAACAGGATTAGTTATGAAGAATTTCTTAAATAATATTTAAATAGTTTTTTATTTCATAAAAATATATTTATTTAATTTTATAATCTTTACATTATTTTAATTATTTTTTTGTCAGAAAAAAATTTATCTTTCAACAACAAGTTCAACAAAGATTTATATTAACAACGAAGGTGTTGAAAACTTCACAAACATAATCCGGTAAATAATATCCAATAATGGATGATTTGATGGTAAAATAAAATTCAGTGTCAAAAATCAATTGTAATCCACCTAGAAAAATACTTCATGAAATAATTCAAATGAAGTAAAATAGTAACTCTAAGATGAGACATCTACATATTATTATAAAATAATTTTTTATATGTAAAAATTATATCACTTTGTATATTTTACTAGATTTAGGAAATAATTTTCTCATAGCAAAAGTACTTTACATATAAATCTGTATGGTGCTATGTAGGTTGCCAAAAATGGGAAAAAAATTATGAAAAGAAAATGATACTTTTTTCCCGCAATAGTTGCAAATAAAATTTAAATTCTTATGTGACAATGTAATATATATATATATATATAAATTCATTTTTTTAAATTATTATCAATATTTTATATATTATTATGTGATATATAATGTAGATACAAAACTAAACTTCATGTTGTGGATGAAGATTCAGAAGCTATATTTGTTCTTTTAGTCAATGAAAGTGAAATGCTACTTAACATATCAGTAGAAGATTTACTATCTTCAAATAATTCTAATATGAAAAATATTCCAAATAGAATATAAGTTCTTTGTGATAAAGATTTTTTATTTTTTATCGAAATTACTGATTATAATCTTAAACAATTATAATATACATTATATTAATTTGTTGATAACAACACATGTGTTACAATTATTAAAGATTATAATCAGTAATTTTGATTGTAAACAAAAACTTTTTATCACAAAGAATTTCTTATTCTATTTGTAATATTATTCATGTCAGAATTATTTAAATATAGTAAATCTTTTGTTGATGTATTAAGTAACATTTCGCTTTTGTTGTCTAAAAGAACAAATGTAATTTTTAAATCCTCATCCACAATATGAAGTTCAATTATATATTTGCGTTGAATGTATAATAATATATAAAATATTGGTAACAATTTGAAAAATTGAACTAAAAAAAAAGTTATATATATACCTTGTCACATAACAACTTGAATTTTATTTGCAACCATTGAAAAAAAATATACCATTTTCTTTTCATAACCTTCTTTACACTTTTGGCAACCTATATATCACTATCCAAATTTATATGTAAAGCACTTTTGCTATGATCGTGAAAGCTATTTCCTAAATCTAGTAAAATATACAAATAAATATAATTTCTACACATAAAAAATTATTTTATAATAATATGTAGATGTCTCATCTCAGAGTTACTATTTTACTTCATTTTAATTATTTCATAAAGCACTTTTTCTAAGTGAATTGCAATTAATTTTTGACATTGAATTTTATTTTACCATCAAATCATCAATTGTTGGATTATCAGAAGTTGCACTAAGAAAAATTTAATATTCATGTTAGAATCAATAAAAAATGAATGCAAGAGATGTAGACTAATATAAACTTCTACGACTTTACATTAACAAAAAATGTATGTATTGATTACCTGATTATGTTTATGAAGTTTTCAACACCTTCATTGTTAATATAAATCTTTGTTGGAGTGGTTGTTGAAAGATTAAGTTTTTTATTGATAAAAATATCAATTAAAAATAATGCAAAGATTATTTAAAAAAACAAATATATCTTTATGAAATAAAAAATTGTTTGAATATTACTTAAGAAATTCTTCACAACTAATCATGTTAAAAATATTGTAAATGATCTTTTATCATGCTTTTGTAAAGACTCATCCAACTTTTGAACATTTATTGTCCACAATGTGGTCTTCATTATTTCATTTATAAAAAAATAGTTACAATAAAATAGAAAAAAATTAACCAATTTTGTTTAAAAAAAATGAATGGTTTAAAAGAATTTGTTACTCCGCTGATATTATGTCAATATCATATTTAGTAATCAAGCTAGTTTTGCATTTAATTTCTTCTTTATGATTGATCACTATTAAGCGACCAAAGATATCTACAATTGACAAGAAATATGTTAGACATTTTTATTTTTAAATTATATTATAATTGCAATATAATATATACGATTGAACAATACTTGTCAAAAATATTTGGATCATCCATTCTATTTTTCTATTTTTTATGATATCAATAATTGAAAAATAAAATTTGAACTTTGAAATATCACATATCTTATCTTCTAACTTGATGATAGTGTTTATTAAAAAGATGATTTTTAAATGATTAGAAGTAGGACGATATTGTTCATCAACATTGACAATTTTAAAAAAAAATTAACGTATAAATTGAGCCATCATTAACATAAGTCAAAATTTGTGAAGTTGCATTTTCTTGATGATTGCAGGTATGTCTTTTTCCTAAAATAAAAATAAAAAATTTCTTATTATTCTTTATTAATAATGCAGATGTGATCAATTAAATTTTAAAAATTATGCTTTACCTTTTTATCAATGAAGATCATGTCTAAGCTTATGAGGTCATTATTTTTGAATTAATTGTCACCCACATCTTTACAACTCCGACCTTGATCGTCCAATCTTCTCTTTCATAACTAATTTCATTGATGAATTTGTATTCCATTTGTTATGATAACCATACATATATAAATAAAAAAAATTATAATATTTATATTAAGATAAAATTATTTAAAAAATATATATGAACTATAATTATGAGTCAAACCTTGAAATGATTATTCATGAATTTTTTTTTTATAAACAATGTTCTTAATTATTTTTGAATTATTTTTTTGATCATCTAATGTTAAAATTTTCAAATCATTTCAACTTGTACTCTTGACAACATATAATTGTCCATGTGTGAACACTTGTCTTTTAAAGAATAATCCAACTTCTCTAGAGATTGCTCTTGGCTTTTGTTAATTGTTATTGCAAAGCATGGTGATATTGGATATTATCTTCTTTTGAGTATAAACGATCATTTATTTTCATTTGATGATAGTACAATTCTTGACAAGAAAACTTTTTTACCAACATTAATTTCTGTAATTATTTTTGCTTCAATATACCATTACCTAACCTTCTTAGAATCACTCTTGTTTCATTGCAACATCCCAAACTTTGGTTGATATTTCGAAGTATAATAACCGAAATCCCAATTTTCAACTTTAATTTATGATCTAGAATATCAGAAACTTCAGGCTATTCAGAAACTATGTTGGATATAAAAGATGAGGATCTTCAAAGCAAACTTTGTATTTGATTTGTATTAGAAACTGAGTCTGAACTATAATAAACCATCTCTTCATCTTCAATAATATTCGTGATAAAATTATTGATTTTCTAAATAATTTCATGATGAGTAGTTAAAATAATTGTATTATTTAAGCATTTGTCATTTTTATAATTTTTCTATAACTGACTTTATTCGATCATCATTATATTGTATTAGAATATCATTCAGTACATCCATCGAAACTTTTTCATCAATTAAACAACCAATAACATAACCTAATTGTAATATACAATTTGCAAAATCTCTAAGTTTGTCAATTTGCCTATGTGATAATTCATTTGATTATAATCGCATATTTTCAGTAAGAAAAATAACTTCAAAACAATCTTAAAGATATGACATTTTTACTGAAGCATTTATAATATTTGGATGTCGTCCTTTTGCTACTACAGGGAGTAATTGTTGGATATCTTTGTCTAATACAATTGTTATTCCACCAAATGATTTATTCTTATAATTTGTAAATTTGATTCGTAGTATATTCCTTAGTGTAAATGCTTGATAACACTTGTTTGTCATTGGAGTCTCATCCAAAATAATAAGAGACGTGTTATGTATTAATTGAAATCCTTGTTTGATATCACATATTGCTATATTTGAAACTTCAATGGGTATTAAAAATCTTGAGTGAGTTGTTCAACCTCCCGATAGCAGAAATGAAGCAATTGCCAATGAAGCAACCACTAAAATAATTTTCTCTTCAGATCCGAGTTTTGCACTAATGGTTTTCCATATGTATGTTTTTTCAGTTCCACCATAATCATCGATAAAATATAATTGTCCTGCATATATCATCTCTATATGCTGACTCGATTATTTTTTCAAATACTAATCTTTGTTGACTATTGAGTTTCATGTAGTATATCTGAAAATCATTATCTCATATTTATAGTGAAATAGTACTAGAATCTTGTCTAGTGGGTGCCTTGTGCATCAATCAACACAAGAAACCGGTAGATAAAAATATCTAGTTGTCTCTTTTCCACCAATGGTCTGTGATAATATGTTCAACGATTTAGTTATCAAATAATTTTAGCCTTCTCAAAGAAGAAAACCTATTTAATTTGCTGATATCTTTAAATGATACCAAAACTAATCCTATTTACAAAAGTATTTATGGCTATACTCCATGTTAGTATGTTTTCTTAAGGATTGCTATAATGGGATATAATACCCGTAAAAAATTTATTTATTTATTTTGGCTTCAACTGGAAAGTCGGGATGCACATGGGAGCAGGTCGAGTAAATCGCCGGAGGCCGCGATTAAGGATATGACCCTTATGCGCAAGTAAGATTATTTTAAGTCGAGATGGAAGGTTGGGTTCGAATGGAGTTCGAGTCGAGTCCGATAGTTCGAACGAAACCCAATTTTGACAAGTATAGGCTTGTATTTGAGTTCACTTAAGTTAGGAGGGTATATGTGTAATTTTGAGTTAAAAAATAAAATAAAAGAGGATGAAAGGGGTGACAATACGACTCCAAGAAGAGCTGTATGCCGCCCATGGAAAAGAGGAGGAGGCGCCACTTATTTTGACTGAAGTTCGTCGTCGTCGATTGCCGTTGTTGCGAGGCGTCGTCGCCATCCTCTTCTCGTCTTCTTTTTCAAGGTGAGTGGTTTGATTTCGAGTTGTAGGGTTGTTTTCCCTTCCCTTAGCCACCCCTTATGATGATGATACATGCTGAAATTTTTTGCTTCATTGGAATTCTGATCGATTCCTTGCTTCTTGATGTGGTTAATGGTGGAAATCAAAGTCCTTGATAAGGGGGTAGGGTGCGACAGCCCTAGAGAGTACCCTATGCCCTTAGGGCCGACCAAATAGGGTATTATAGAAGGGGTTGAACAAAAATGTATTAGAAACTCATTAGGGACAAGATGTAGGGGCAGCTCTAATGAGTAAGGACAAGACATCTTATGAATTAGTTGAGCGAATTGAGATCATTTTTTCATATCACATGTTGTGTTTGAAACTTCAATGGGTATACGAAATTTTGAGTGATTTCTTTGATCTCCTGGTAGTAGCAATGAAGCAATCCCCAATAAAGCAACCAATAAAATAATTTTCTCTTTAGGTCCAAATTTTGCACTAATGATTTTCCATGGGTATGTTTTTTAGTTCCACCATAATTATCAATAAAATATAATTTTCCTTCATCTTTATTTGTAGACTCTATTATTTTTTCAAATGCTAATCTTTGTTGACTATTGAATTTTCTATAGTATATCTGACGTTCCTTGACCAATTCATCATTACTATAATTCATTTCCTCTATTAACAATTTATTTTTGATGGAAAGAATACTTGTATTAATCAAGAGGGTTAAAAGTTACAAGTCAAGGGAGAGGAAGCTAAATACAAGAAAGAAAAGAATAAAGAGGTTCAATAGCTAATTCAATCGAGGATTTTTTCCACTTTATCAAAACAATGCATATTATGCTCATGCCAGATTTTTCAGCGCCAGATCATAATAAGGCGATACTTTTTCAAATTCAGATGATCAAATGAAGCCATCTTGATCCAAGGACGAAAGTTCAGTGAGAAGTGTGGGAGATTAACCAAATCAGAAAGAGAGATCCTCTATTAACAATTTGTTATGCATTTCTCCCATCATAAGTCCATTAGGAAATTTAATTCCCTCAAAATCGATTAAACTTTTTTCATTTTTCTTTAATATTTTTAAATTTCTAATGAAGCCTAATTTTTTATCTGGCATGTAGTCAATGATTAGTTTGGAAATTGCAATTGCTTACGACGTAAATATAATATATCTTCACTAAGAATCTTCCAATTTCGTGACTAAGAGTGAAGCATGACCAATAGTTGAGAAAATATTCCTCAATTGAGATGTAGATGCCCATACAAAAGGTCGTTTTATCATAATCTAGAAAACCTAGTGCGTAATATGTTGCCTTAAAAGTTGAATAAATCACATTGTTGAAGGTTCTAATGCTCTCAAATGATGTATATCCTTTTAGATAATATTTCTCTCCACTAGTGGGATGTGCAGAGTATATTCTTCCAACACATTTGCCTTTTTTCTTCTTCTTGTCCATATAAAATCTTTTTTATTCCATACCCATTTTGAAGGAAAATCAACATATGTTAGGTCTTAGGAACTAGGATAAAATACATCGGTGTTCATTCATTTTGTAAACATTATCTCATGTGTTGTTAGTATATCAACTAATCCTTTTAAGTCATCTGAATCTTTATAAATTATTGGTTGTTCATTTTGGAGATGGGAACTTAAACGTTCTACGTCAAGTTGTCTATGATGTATATAAACCTGAAATATTCTCCAACATGCTTCCATCGCAGAGATATAACGACAATCTAAATAAGTAGGGTTGTTCATTGGGTCGACCGAACATAATGAACACGAGAACCAAACCTGACCTATTTGGGTCGGGTCGAGTACAATTCGACCAAACTCGACCATAATCGGGTCGAGTCTCGAGTTTTAAAATTTGAAACTCAATTACCCGAGACCCGACTCGATGACCCGATTTGTTATATTTTTAATCATTTTTAAAATATTTATATTAGAAACATATATTTTTAGATTTTTTTAAAAAAATGGTTAGAAGCTCATTTTTTACCTAAACGGGTAAACCCAACTACTTGACCCGACCCGAACTAGGTCGGGTCGGGTTTGAGATGTGAAAAAATTTCAACCCGACCCGATTACACTTGGTCGAGTCGGATCGATTTTTTCTCTAAACTCGACCCGACCCGTGAACACCCCTATAAATAAGCTTTGATTGGTTTTTGCGACCGGCCGATAACACCTTATCTTGGTTGGTTTTTGCAGTTTGCTGGTTTTTCGGATTTTGGGTTCCGGGTTTTGGTTTTTTATGTCCTTATGTATCAAATAGAGGATATTACAATAAATCTAGACACTTTAAACCCAAACTCTATCTTCTGGACGAAATCCAAGCATCGACGATCGTCCATTCAATTTCTCCAATTTAAACTATAGATGAGTATTACCATGATAGTTTTCATAAACAGATCTTCTAGACGATTCTCCAACTTCACTATATATCTGACATTGAGTAGTTGACGTGAATTAAAAGCAGCACCATAAATAATTTTTCTTTTGTTAATCACAATTTCCTTCATTCAAACTCTTGCTTTTTTTGCATGCAATTTTCTTCTAATTGTTTCATCATAATTTAAATTTATACCACAATATCTCCAAGTACGAAGGTTTGTTCCATCAAATGAACAATTGGATATATTTTTCTCCCACATAACCATTCTCCTATAAATTCTTGCAAACCTAGCAATTTGCTTACTACCCATTCTTTATGAAAAAAATAGTTATAAATACATTTTTTAACATCAAAAATCAAATTGAAAATTAAATTAAATATTGAAAGCATAAACAATAATGATAGCAAAATAGTAGAATTAGCATTTCTAAAATGATTACCTCTTATGCAAATGACAAAAAGAACCAAAACTTTAATTTTGCAATATTTGTTTGTTCCTGAAGCTAATACATTCAGATAAAAAAATAATATTAGAAATTTAAAAAATATAAATATATTTTTTGTAGACTTGATTGAGAATTAAATTTGTCAATGAATTTTTTAAACAATAACAATAATATAATAGTAAAATTAGCATTTATAAAATGATTACCTCTCGCGTGGATGACAAAAGCATCCAAAACTTTAACTTTGCATTATTTGTTTGTTCACTCAAGCTGATACATTTAGATTAAAAAAAATAAAATTGGAAATTTTAGAATATATATTAGACATCATCAATCAAATTGAGAATTAAATTTATTATTGAAATTCTTAAACAATAACAAAAATATAATTGTGAAATTAGCATTTCTAAAATAATTACCTCTCACGCGAATGACAAAAGGTGCCAAAACTTTAACTTTGCAGTATTGGTTTGTTGAGTTGAAGCTGATACATGTAGATAACAAATACAATTAGAATTAAAAAAACATAAATATATATAACAAGGTTATATTTGAATAAATTAAAACTCATACTATACATGTTTTCTAAAAAATAATTAGTACAATTACTAATATAATAGTAAAATTAGCATTTCTAAAATGATTATGTCACACGAATGACAAAAAGAGCCAAAACTTAACTTTGCAGTATTTATTTGCTCATACGTGTTAGATGGTTGGCATCAGTTCCTCCAACTACTGCAACAAGACCCCATTTAACTGAGCTGGTTACCTTGGGAGCACTTCAGAGTCAATACAACGAAGGAGAACAAGCGCAATTTCTACCTTGCACTTATTTAGAATTGGTTCACTTGGTTCGAGCGCAACCAATGTTGCTTCCAGGAGTGTGCTTCAGGATCAACTTCTTTGTCAGTCAGCGCAACCATTTCTACTCCCTTTTGGGTGGCAAGGGTCGATGGGGGCGTATGCTTGCCTGAGATCACTGATGTTTTACTTATTTTTTTCTTCATACTTATGTTTTTCACTTCTCTTTAGACTGCTCCCCTTCTTGTACTCAAATCATAACTCTTGAATGCAAGTTTCTTTTTCATAAAATAGACAACCACTATTGTGTGCGACAACGCCGACGAGTACTTTTACAGTCAACAGAAAGATGATTAACCCACATACTTCATAATACACAAGATATATAATTGAGAGAGAGATTTAAATAAACATAATTCATGGAGTTCAATTCAAAGTTGAGAACATCTAAGCAAAAACATAAATTTTGGTTAATTGACTTTAGCAACTACACAAAAGATGGTAGGCACTAGGCAGGGCACTTGTAGTTCCAACTTTGACTCTGAACAGATTAAATTAACAAATAAACATGAGAAATAACATATTGGTCCAAGTATTTCTTTTCAATTTGAGTCGGATGCAAGACAGAAACTCAAAGCTGAGAATGCATCATTTGACAAAAAGATGCATTGAAGGCACTGGTGTGAACCCTTTTGACAAAGTGTTGTAATTTGGAGACACTGTTGCATCAGTAGTGCTGAATTTTTTCAGAGTATAATAGCAGAAAGACAAGATAGAAGCCTGCTTGAAACTATCAAAGACCAACTAAATTCTGTTTGGAAAAGGATAACACCAACTAAAAGATCTACCTTAATGATTTGTGTTTAAACTATGTCAAAACTGGTTTCTAGGAGGAGAAACATAGGCTTTGCTCCAAAGAATAAATGTGACTCCAATATTAAAAATAACAATGAGATAGGAGTGAGCCACCATGTTTAATTGCAAAAGTAGACCTTTTTTTGCCTGAATTTATAAAATAATCAAGCATACAAATATTCAACTTACTTATATATCTTAACATACAAATATTTCATCTCCCCACGACTCCCATTGTTGCATGACTTCTTCGCCATGAGAACTCTCTATCTCTATCGTTGTTGATTTCTTCTCAGTCGCCGCCCAACTTTGTTACGTCCCAAACAAAATAGATCACGTGATCAGCCAGAGTACAATTAAGCACCCCGAAGCCTAAACAAAACACACAGACAATTAAATGCACAAGTATCTAGAAGTTGAAGTTCTTATGACATAAATTTAGACAATTAGTAGTAACTCAATACCAAGTTCGGAAAACACCATATAGGTATATCAACAGATAAATAATAAAAGTCTACAACTCTAACACTCCAAATGTCATAAATAACTCAATTTTAACATGACTCAACTCGACTATGTAAACTAGTCACGAGTTTACTACCGGAGTTCGCCACCATCAGCTGTGTCGTACCTCAGCGATCACACTCTGCAAAACAAACATACACCACAAGAGTGAATTCAAAAACTCACTGAGTGGTTACCCGATCTTCACCAAGTGGAAACAAGATAACATGTAATGCAATGAATGGATTGAGTTCAGATAACATAATTAAACAACATGAACACATTCTGATCCGACCCTATAGAAGTTCGTCCTTTAGCTGACAACTGACCACTATGGAATACATGCTAGTGCAACCGCCCTAGCTAGACTCCTAGCTCGGCTTACTAATCTAGGAAGGCCCTCTAGCATTAGCGCCCAAACCTCGGTCGGGTAAGGCCCTCCGACCCATGAACACTCATACGCTAAGCGTACTGCTCAGCCCAAGGTGCGACCCAATATCACCTCGTGCGCGAAGCGCACTAGTCGGCATGTCTGGCCCAATATCGCTCGTGCGCAAAGCGCATCACTCGGCCTACCCGGCCCCAATAATACCTCGTGTGCGGAGCACACCACTCGGCTCAATAAGGCCCAACAAATGCCTCGTGCGCTATGCGCACCACTCAACCCAATGATGCCCAAAATATATCGTGTGTTATGCGCACCACTCGGCCCAATAAGGCCCAACAAATGTCAACTTAGAGAACCACCCACTCCTAAACAACCTTTCCCTCCCACGTCTCGCGGAATGTCAGTCTGCACCCGAACCTCAACCTTTCTACATCCAACTTTCACTACTAGAAAAATGGTCATCAGCAACGGCTGATGCCGTTGCTGAGCCGTTGCTGAAGGGAATCAGCAACGGCTGAGCCGTTGCAATAAAGCCGTGACAGAAAGTCGCGTTGCTGATGACTTAGCAACGGATCAGCAACGGTCGCTCGGGCCGTCGCTCTAAACATTATCAGCAACGGTCGCTGGGCCGTCGCTAAAAATATTTTCAGCAACGGTTTTACCACGAAACCGGAGCCGTTGCTGATAACATTAA
Source organism: Canna indica (assembly GCA_034359265.1). NCBI lineage: Eukaryota > Viridiplantae > Streptophyta > Magnoliopsida > Zingiberales > Cannaceae > Canna > Canna indica. The sequence goes on along the minus strand of CP136891.1, from coordinate 75,896,918 downwards.
TAGCAACGGCCTCGAGTCCGTAGCAAAGCCGTTAGTAAAAACCCGTCGCTAAGCCGTTGCTGTAGGTCATCAGCAACGGTTGTCGATACACTTTTAGCAACGGCTTTCCCACGGACGGCCGTGGGAAAGCCGTTGCTGATGACCCATACCTGCAAACAGAAATATTTCAAATTTCTAATTTCCGTTGATACATTGATACATTTATCTGATACATAACTCACACACCCATACCCTCATACACACATCACAAACATCTCATACACATTCATTCACACATCACAAACACACCAAGATATACATCAAAACAATTATATTTATATTCATAATTATCCACGATAGTATAAACACAATTCAAATGTAAAATTGAAGTATCAACATCTGAGTAACATAGTCAATATAAATTAAACAAGTTCAATATCTGAGTAACAAAGTCAATATAAACAAAATCTCACGATGACGATGGAGGATGGCCTGGATCATATGGCGGGGTCTGGAGTGCTTGAGTGTACACCGGCGTGGACTGACTCGAGGACGACGGATTAGATGATGCCGAAGAGATGCCTGCTTCGGGATGACCTGACATGTTGCGTAGCATAGATTGTATATCTGTCATCATCTGACTCTGGCGCTCCATCATCTCAGTCTGACGCGCGACCGTCTCCTCTAGAGTCCTTATTCTGTTACTATGATCATAACTGGATCTAGAGGTGGACGGCCGCTCACCAGCGACCGGAGGGGTCGGTGCCCCAAGTGGCCCTAGTACGGCTCGCGCATGACCACTATCTGCGAAGCCATATACGCGGCCATGGTCCCAGCCACCTGCGGCCTCGACCCACGATGCTGCGTCAAAGTCCTCGGGGGTACCCCCGCGCTGCACCACCGTCTGGCTGTAGGTCTCCTACTCGAGTTTGATTTTTTGTTTAATATTTATCATAAAACTTAAATTATAAATATATAATGAATAATTTAAACAAATATATAATTACCATAATGTATGCAGCGCGGTTGTGGATGTACTCCCCAGTCCCATGTGCTCGACGGTGAGTCCGCTCAAACACTGCCATCGGGGAGGGTCGCTGGACAGTCCCGTCATCCGACACCGTCGTCTACATTTACAAAACAAATACATTAATTAGTACACATAATAACAAATAAAATATATAATTAAAAGATATACTTACCATACGGTTTGCGTGCACTGCAAATGCAACAGAGCCGCCGGTGTGACGCGCTGCTCCTCCCGACATGCGATTTCTAGCCGCATTCCGAGAAACCTCCTGCCATCGATCCGTCGACCATATCCCCACGAGCTGGTCCCATATATCCGGAGTAATCCAACCGGGGCCGTATCCCCGAGTCTCCGCGATGTTAGTGGTCCCAGCTCGGGCCATCGCCTGGGACCGAGCTTGCCCCAGCTGCCCGTTGTACCTTGCCCGAGAAATAGCCTCCCAGGCAGCGTAAATGAAGGGCCTCTGGTCCTCGGCCCATGTATAGCGAGCCTGCAAAATAATAATATCAGTACCAATATTAATATATCATCATGCATGTAAAAAAAATAATAATACGTGCCTCAAACTCGCGCCATAACATGTCGACGTGCTCGCTAGGCACGTGAGACCACGTAGGCCATGCCCCGTGCATGTATCGTCGAATAGTAGAAGAAATGCTCCTCGGCACTTCTTCTTGCTGGAACCTGCACAACAAAAATAAATTTTAATATTATATTATGATATAATGAATTTGTAATGATTCATAATTCATGATATATTACGTACCGCTCCCCAATCACGCTAATCAATCTACGTGACTCTGTGGCTGGTGGAGGCTGCCACCTGTTCGGCCCGCGTGGCCGCCTACGTCTGGATGTACTAGCCTCGGCAGTATCATCGGAATGAGGATCAGCAACAGGAGGATCAGCAGCATGAGTAAGTGCTGGAGTCTCACCGATCGGAGACTCCGAAACTCTCCTGCGTCGATAACCACGACCAGACATATCTGTCGAACAGACATATAATCAGATTATTGTATAAATAGTAGAGATATATTTAATAAAATATATACTTTACAATTATTCTTCATCATCTGAATAATAGTCTTCGAATTCTTCTTCTTCTTCCTCTTCTTCCTCTTCTTCATCTTCTTCATCTTCAGCTTCCTCAATTTCATGATCGTCATCATCAGCATATTCAACTTCTAATTGAATTGACGTTGTGTCTGCATCCTCGAGTATTGGAATAATACGATCCACAGCAGGAATATCTTCTTCTTGATAGAAACCAGGAGGATCATTTTCTCCTACTATCGGATCAATTTTTCCTCTACCTTTTGTCTTACAGACTACACGCCAATCTGCTCTATCTTTATTTCGAGCCGGATACTTCGCGTAATATACTTGTTCGGCTTGTGATGCCAATATAAAAGGCTAATTTGCTGCCAATTTCGATTTATAATTAACCTCAACAAGTTTGTATTTTGGATGAACTTTCATGCCCCTTTCTGTTGTATCGAACCAATGACATCTAAATAGGATCACTGATTTCAAGCCGAAGTAGTGCAACTCTATCACTTCTTCAATCAGTCCATAAAAATCCATATCACATTCAACATAGGTTGTCCCTTTCACGCAGACCCCAGCATTCATCGTCTTCTTTGCAAATGAATATTCAACCGTGTGAAATTTATACCCGTTAACAAAATATCCGCTATAGCACGACACAAGTCGCGACGGTCCACTAACAAACTCAAATATTTTTTCATCTATTTCAGCTCTGTGATCTTTGCTGTAAGTCTGAATCCAAGTAGGGAAATCACGATTCCGTAATCTCTCCAATTCTTGATCGTTGTGAATAGAGTATTTTTGCACCATCTCAATGTCAAATATTTCAATGAATTGTTCAATCTCTGGACAATTGAGTAATACATACAAGTGTGCCAAATGATACTCTTCATCGCTTAAGTGTCGAGATGGACGAGAACCAAAAGCACGACCAGAGTGACAAAATATATTTAAACGTCCATCTGAATGTCGAACACCCCCATCGTCGTTACGTGGAAGACGATCAAATCTTGTCTGTACTGTCGATTCAAAGTAAAATGAGCAGAATGTTGAAATTTCTTGGATGATATACGATTCAGATATTGATCCTTCAACAGCTGCGGTGTTCTTTACTTTTTTCTTCAGACGATTCATGTATCTTTCAAATAAGTACATCCAACGATATTGAACGGGGCCACCAACTCGTGCCTCGTATGCCAAGTGTATCGGTAGATGCTCCATCGAGTCAAAAAATGCAGGAGGGAAAAACTGCTCCAGCTTGCATATGATTTCAACAATATTATTTTCAAGTGTTGACATATCTTCGACTCGAAGGACATTTGCACAGATGCTTCTAAAAAACATACTTAATTCAGTCAACGGACCCCAAATATTATCAGGTAGAAGATCTCGAAATGCGATCGGAAGTAATCTCTGCATGAATACATGACAATCATGGCTCTTCATCCCTGATATTTTGCAATCATCGACGTTCACACATCGAGATAAGTTTGAAGCATATCCATCGGGTAATCTGAGTTCTTTTACCCATTGACAAACATCTTTGATCTGTTGTTTATTTAACACATATAGGGCCTTCGGTTTCAGATATCGTCCGTTGACCTCTTGTAACTCCAACTCTGGTCTTTTACAAAGTATTTTCAGATCATGTCGGGCTTTGACATTATCTTTAGTTTTTCCAGAAATATCCATCACAGTGTTGAAAATATTATCAAACACATTTTTTTCAATGTGCATGACATCTAAATTATGTCGAATCAATAATGAACTCCAATAGGGCAATTCCCAAAAGATACTTTTTTTCACCCAGTTGTGTGTTTGGCCAAAACCTGACACTCTTTCATTGCGACCAAATACTATATCTGGAAGTGCTGAAACACGTGCTAACATTTGTTCACCAGACAACATCGGTGGTGGCCCATCTCTTTCGACTCTGCCCTTAGTAAATTTATTACGATTCCTTCGATACTGGTGATGAACCGGTAGGAATCGACGATGACAATCAAAGAATGAGATTTTTCGTCCGTTCTGAAGACTGATTGATTTAGAGTGTTCCATACAATACGGGCAAGAGAGTCGGCCGTGAGTGCTCCAACCCGACAACATGCCGTACGCGGGGAAATCATTGATTGTCCACAAGACCGCGGCCTTTAAATTGAAGTTTTGCTTCCGATGACAATCATAAGTGACAGCTCCCTCAGTCCACAATGTTTTCAATTCATCTATCAAGGGTCTGAGAAATATGTCAATTTCTTTTCGCGGGCCCTTAGGACCCGGAATAATCATCGAAAGATAAATAAATTCATCTTTCATGCACATTGACGGTGGCAAATTATAAACTGTCAACAGCACTGGCCAAACTGAATAAGGAGTTGCAGAATGCCCAAACGGATTAAAACCATCTGTGCACAATCCCAATCTGATATTTCTAGTATCCATAGCAAATGAAGGATAACATGTATCCAAATGTTTCCATGCTTCACTGTCAGATGGATGAGTCATTACTGTATCATCACGACTTCTTGCATGCCAACTCATGTAGGGGGCTGTCTTTTCCGACATGAATAATCTTTGAAGCCTCGGTGTTAGTGGAAAATACCGAAGCACCTTAAACGGGATATTTTTCTGTCGGACCGATTTCTTCTCCTTGTAACGAGGGTGTTGACATACAGGGCATTTATCCAACTGCACATTTTCTTTATAATATAAAATGCAGTTATTTTGGCACGCGTGTATTTTTTCGTACCCAAGCCCTAATTTTCTCATTAGCTTTTTAGTCTTATAAAAAGTAGGCTCAAACTTGTTATCAGTAGGCAGCATTCCATTAATCAATCCAGCAATCCGATCATACGCAACTCCGCTGATATTACAATCGGCCTTGATGTTTAAGAGCTGTGTCATTGCTGAAAACCTAGTGTATTTAGGACAATTCTCATACAAAGGTTCATCGGCAGCTTTCAACATCTCGTAAAATTCTGCAGCTTCTTTATTCGGTAATTCAATCTCTACCGCAGCCCCTACTTCTGTGATATCAACCGCTGTAGTATCTGGTGGGACTGATGTCTGAAGAACTGGCCGATCAACATTATCATTCAGGTGGAATTGACCCCCAAGACTATCAAGTATCATAGTTCTATAAGGATTACATTGACCGGATGAAGAAGCACCAGCAGAGGAAGATTCACCATATGTCTGAACGACAGGATTGCTCGACGTCCCGACTTCGCGTGACTCCCCGTGACAAGTCCATAGAAAATATCTTGGTGTAAATCCTTTGGTATATAGATGCAGAGTGACAGTCTCCCGATCCAAAAATCGGCCATTCGAACAAATGCGGCACGGACATCGGATTTGATCACCCATGCTAACGAAATTCCGATTCGAATAGGCGAAATTTAGGAAGTACGTTACGCCTAATCGAAACTCATTCGTTAAAGCTCCATGATCAAAACGTCGGTACATCCAACTTCGATCAGCCGACATGATTCTGTCAATCAATGACAATTTCTTTGGTTAATGTCTTTAGGTGAGATGGTCCTATTCCATTCGGGATTTATGTTATTCGTACTGCACTTACGTTTTTATTTTAACTGTTAACTAATTATTCTAAATTTCGACAGCATCTCCCTACAGTTCTCCGAATACGCATATCATCTGGGCGCGTATCGGAGAACAAGAGAGATGTTGCCGAAATTTAGAATAATTAGTTAACAGTTAAAATAAAAACGTAAGTGCAGTACAAATAACTATATTCCCAAATTATCCAATCAGGGACAATTCAAGAATTGTACGTCGTATAAAAGATCATCTACTTCTTTTACACGAACATACAATCCCCGAACGGATCTAAGGTTTTGCTAAATCATATCCGACTGATCGATGCGTACGTGAAACATATCAACTCGTCGGATGGATGATTATTTTCTAAATGTTTTGAGACAGTTCGAGTCCATATTGGACGATTTCGGCGCGCGTCCGAAGTGGACGATTCCGGCGCGAGTCCGAATTGGACGATTCCGGCGCGCGTCCGAAGTGGACGATTCCGGCGCGCGTCCGAATTGGACGATTCCGGCGCGCGTCCGAAGTGGACGATTCCGGCGCGAGTCCGAATTGGACGATTCCGGCGCGAGTCCGAATTGGACGATTCCGGCGCGAGTCTGAATTGGACGATTCCGGCGCGTGTCCGAAATTAATCTAAACCCTAATAATTAATCTAACAAATTAAACAATTAATCTAAACAATTAATTAACATTTATAAAATAATTAATTAACAATTTCAAAAACAATATATATATATATATATTCCGGCGCCGGAGTCCACCCTCCGGCGCCGGCGTACAGTGGCCGGACACACTGTCCGGCCACTGTAGAAGGTCCGGCGGCGGCCATAGGCCGACCGCCGCCGGCCGAAACCCTAGAAATAGGGTTTCGGTCGGATTTTAACATCTCCGGCCGAAACCGTATAGGCCGGCCGATCAACATACCGGCAGCAGCGGCAGCGGCGCGTCGGCGAGAGGCGTCGGCGAGAGGCGTCGGCGTCGGCAGCAACGGCAGCAGCGGCGAAGTTCTCGGCAGGAGGCGGCGGCGGCAGCAGCGGGAGGAAGAAGGGTCGGGCGCGAGAGCGTGCCCTATATAAACTTATCAGCAACGGCTCACTCTCCCGTTAGAAAGCCGTTGCTGATAAGTTATCATCAGCAACGGCTCACTTATCCGTTAGAAAGCCGTTGCTGAAAATTAAAAAATCAGCAACGGCTAGCCTTTCCGTCCGAAAGCCGTTGCTGATAATTAAAATAATCAGCAACGGCTCGGTTTTTCGTTAGAACGCCGTTGCAGATACAGATATCTGCAACGGCTCGGGCGGCCGTAAGAATGCCGTTGCAAATAGCAACGGCTTGAGCGGCCGTTGCTGATAGCCGTTGCTGAAGTCCAAGTTTCTAGTAGTGTTTCCTCCTTTTATCCACTCGAAGGCTATACCCCCATATTAGCATGCAAAGGCTCACTTACTATTGATATCAAGAAAGAATTCCTAGTATTTACAACAAGTCAGGAAATGTCGTACGAGACTCGCAATCTGACATGTTGAACATGTACATCGATAATTCCAACATGTTGTAACCCCCTGTTTACTCCTCGTACATTACTATTCAGGTCATCAAAACAATTTCTAAATTCGTAGACCATAGTGTACATAAAGATCGATAGGTCACATCGATATTTTTCAACTTGTGCTATCACTACAATCAGCCTAAATATCTCGGCATACACTTAGGCAAGTTTTCCAGCAAATCGGCATAAATTTCAGCATATGCATAATTTATTCTGCACCTAAGTTCTCAGCATATCATCAAGAAATTACATTCACATAATTAACTTAATTCAGCACCTAAGTCCCAGCATACAAATCAGCATATGAACTATGAAATTTCAGCATCAAACTATATGAAATTTCAGCATCTAATTTCAATGTAAAATTCATACAATTTCAGCAAACTATATTCATACAATTTCAGCAAACTATTACCCAAAAATTTCAGAATTCTTCATGGTAATGGTTTGAAATTCCAAACATGAAATTTATATCTACAATACATGCTCCTCGCACAAGCCAATTATAAATTTCACTTAACAAAAAGAAATCTCAATTTCCTTTCCTCACAGTAGGCGGCCTAAGAACTCAATTTTCCAAAACATGGTTTTTATACATGCTAAACCTTTAATTTTGTGAAAGAATCGGCACAGGGAATCACCCCTGAACCCGATTGAAGAAAGGATCAAAAACTTCAAGAAAAATATCAGATTTCCTCAAGGTGAGGGGTGGCCATGGAGAGGAGAGAAACCACAATTTTGGCAAGGAATAACCACTCACCAGAGAAGAAGGATCAGAAGAAGACGAGATCCTCGCTTTTTGCGGCGTTTGATCTCTGATTCCTCGCGAACTCCGACCAATTCCTCATCCGCCTCAAACTTCACTCGCCCCAAGGATGTCTCAGATTACGTGCAGTTGTAGCAGCTAGGGATGTCAACGGGGCAGGGCGGGTATGATGGGGTGCCTACCCGCTACCCGCCTCGCAAAATAAACGAGTACCTGCTACCATTTTATTCCCCACAGGTATCAAAAATGAGTACCTATTTAATTACCCGCGGGGGGACGAATACCCACGGGTATTGGCGGGTACCCATGACACTTTAAAAAAATATAAATTATAATATTTTAATAACACTTCAACTCTTCAAGTATTTTGATAACAACTTCAAGTATAACAACTTCATTTTGATAAACACACAATATTTTGATAACAACATCATCATAAGGTTTCAAAACATAAAATATATGAGTATTGAATTAGGTTAGAATTTTTTTAGTATATGTACCGAGGGTAATATTGCAATTTACTAATTCTCGTGGGTAACGGGTACCCGTGGGTACAGGTACTATAATACCCGTACCCGCCCCATATAATAAATGGGTAACAAAAATTACCGGTGAAATCCCCGCGGGTAGGAAACTACCCCCCATACCTGTCATAAACGGGTAATATTGTCATCCCTAGTAGCAGTCGTACAACGCCCCAAATCCTTATTTTATATTTTTTTGGTCGAAATTACCACATTGCCCCCTTAAGTGATTCACTAAACCACTTCTAACTTACTCGACCCGAGTCTGGATCAGGTTCTGGTTGGACCGTTGAATTCCACTCGGAGTCCTCTTTAATTCCACGACACATAAATTTTACACATCCAAAAACTCATAATTAAGAGAAATCCAAAGTAAAATGGGTCTCATCTCAAGTTAGGCGCTATCGAACAATCCTGCACGCACTATCTCGCGTCACACAACCCGCTGAAACCAATACATATAAAATATTATTTTTACTTTTAGCGGGTATTACAAACTTCGACCGCCCGACATCATCTTTGCCACTGCCTATGCTCTTGTTCCTTCACCCAACTGCCACTGTCCAACTTCATCTATGCTGCTGCCGATTGCTCTTGTAAATTTTCTGCACATAATACATATTAAGATCCTGTAAGTTTCTTGCTCTTGTAGTGATATCATGATTTCCCTGTTTCAAGATTTCATAGTCCAAAGCATGCTGTTCCATTTGCATTTCTAGATCTTCTCGGTTTCCTGTAAAATTCTACTTCGTTGTTAAGATTGATGATCTTGTTCTCGAGCGAAATCTTCATATCATCACGTTCATTGACTAGTGCATCCAATGCATATTGCTCTTCAACATCATTTTGTTAATCTGTTTCATGTAATTGCTTATATTCAGATTTCTTTTAAGTTAAATAAGGCCTAAACAAACCTCTCTGTTGAATAGATTGCATTTTACCAGTTCAGCTCTTTTCCAAGTTGGTTCAATTCAATGAAAGCTGGTTTAGTCTACCAAAATCAGTCTGCACATTTAGTTGGTCTATGATTCAGTCTCTAACAGAGCAAGAAACATCAGCTAAAGAAAGTAGTAAGGTATAGTTTCAGATAAATCTAAGAACAAAATGAAGGTAAAGATTCCCACTAAGAGCAATTTAAGGAAAAAAACTAGTGGAACATTGTTCCTTCCATATTACTTGACTAAAGATTTAAATTAAAAAAACATTATCTTTCTTTTTGTGTATACACAATTTGACTGGGTGGGCATTTAGCCTGGTGTTTGTCAGTTGTCACCTCATATCTATGGTGATCTATGCATAAGCTCTTGTGGAGATGATATCCAAATGTTTTACCCACTTGATTAATTTGGGGGATTTCTTCTGATTGCCTTTTATTTGCTTTTAAAAGAATAGATGTTGCAATTATTTTGACAGAATATAGAGTCTTACCGTAAAACTAAATTGATACATGATGCTTATCAGTTGGTTTCATTAATGGAGAAAAACAGCATTAGTCCTAACCAGATAACTTATACAATTCTAATGGATGCTCACATCAGATCAGGTGAGATTGATTTTGCTCTCTAGTTATCTATCAAGATGAACAGAGATGCATTAGTTCCCTGATAACTTAGCTGGGTCTCTATTTCATAGTTGTTCCATTGACCTTGCCGCTAAGCTGCTAGAAGAGATGCTTTCTCGTGGTTATGTGCCACGACATAGTTATTATAATAAGTTGCTCTGGGTTCTCTCTGAAAATAATTAACTTGTTTGAGGCTCGTAAAGTTTTTGACATTATGTTGAAAAGAGGAAAAAGTCTCAATTAGGAGACAAAGAGACACCTGATTGAAATGTGCTTTAGGTGTGGACAATTTCAAATGGCTTTTGAGATCGATGAAAACATGCTCATCTACGAGAATTGATTTTGGACATATTGAAGCTGTTTCTTTAATACTCGCTCCAAAGTATCCAGAGAAGCAGATAATTTTTTACATGATTGTTTACAGGATTGAGTGGCAAGACATTCATTTTGATTGTTCTTTGTTCTTTATAGGAATATTGATTAGGGAAGCTCTTCTCTATCCCATGCCTTCAAGGAGTTTGGTCATGTATTTATAGCTTATAATAGTTTCAAATCCAGAAATTGAGCCTTGTATGAAGTATGATTGCATTTTAGTATGGCAATGGTGCATCATGCTATTTTTTCTTCTTCTCTGATAAATCAAATTGCTTTATGCAGGTTCTGCAACCAATTTTAATGGGTACTGATGTTGTAAAAAATGTCAACAAGCTAGAACAATGCAGCACATGTCGTTTTTTTTGAAGCCTTAGCAGTTCTTCAAATTCATAGCAAGCTTTATGGAACGCTGATGAAAGGTGGTGATCAGTTGATGAAAGGTGGATGAATGATACTGAAAACTATGCTGGCATAAGGAAGTAGGATTTCGAAATTGAGCTTGAGATAATGAAGGAATATCGGAGAAAAAATGATATGGAACGTTGCTTTTGCTTTGCTGGATGCGTTGGATCCTACTCGCAAATAGAAGTTGCAACTCTATTTGTGGCCAATCACAATCAAATAGTAGGCTACAAAATTTATTTGTGGGCATTTGCTTTTGCATACAAATAGATTTTATAGTATTTGCATTTGCGGGCAATCAAACGCCCCATTAGCTTTGAAACATCATAAACCAAAAAAATAACAAAATAAAAAAATTCCAACATGATAATTAAAACTAAAAACACCATGAAATTTAATTGAATAAAAATAAAATAAGATTTAAGTAGATTAAAAATCAACGTAATATTTTTTTTATAAAAAATTTCCAACATGATAATTAAAACTAAAAACACCATGAAATTTAATTGAATAAAAATAAAATAAGATTTAAGTAGATTAAAATCAACGTAATAAAATTCATTCAACAAGTTTGCTATTAAATTATTTGCCATGCATACGTGAAAATTTGACAATAATATTTGTAGTAGTAAATATTGTGAGTATTTTGGGTTTTATATAAAAAATATAGTAATGATAGTATTATAATTAATTTTATGATTTTGACAAATTAATAATTGAAAATATTTATGCTTTTGCAACTTTACTAATTAATATCCATATAATAAAATATACATATTAATGAATACCACTTTAGGAATAAATAAGTTAATATGCCACTAAAATAATGTTATTTATGAAAATGTTATTAAGTGGTGTTGCAAGCCTTCGTGTCTCCTTGATCCAGCGCAGCTCGAGTGATGACCTACAAAAATATTCTGACGCTCAAGTGAGACAGAATTTCAAATGATGAGTATAAAATTAGAATCGAGGATATACCTGATGTGATTCGTGTCTGTTTTATGATGCATATCGTGGTGTTCGATCCCAAAATCTCGATGTGATATGTCCTGAACGGGTCGACATTTACCCTGAAGATGGTGGGCTCATTATTGCCGAATCCTTACTAATAAATGAACGATGTCGATATATGTGTTTGGCCAGGTGGAGCCCCGGGCTAAGTTTTAGTTGCTTTAATCTGAGTCTAGTTCATGAGTATGGACGCTTTCGGGCCTGATCTGATCGGGTCCAAAGAACTAGTCTAGTCTAGAAATAATATCATTTTTAAATTAATTATGTGTTTTTTTACATTTTAGTTGTTTTAAAAAATAATTTTTATCAAATCATTTCTGAAGTGAGGGTATTTAAGAAATTATTTATATTTTGTCTTTGATTATAATGTTTGTCATATATATTTAATACTAAATCGATGATTGATTTTTTGAAGTTGCGATTCACTAATCTATTGGGAGAAGTGCAACAGAAGTCCTATAAATTTTAAATGTTTTGGACTTTGGTCCTATATATTAGTTTCATTTAGGAATTTTCAGTCATATACGTTTACTTCATAGCACATATTTAATTCTATCTGCGACGGTCCGTTAACTCTCTGCCCACGTGGACATGACGCTATACACGTTGATAGATTTGGTCCTATAAATTTTATTTTGAAATTTTTAGTTATATATGTTTGCTCCGTTGTACAGATTTGATCATATTCGTAACAGTCCATTAACTCTTCATCAACGAAAAAATAAATGACGTTATGTTCACGTTGACAAAGTTAACGAACCGTCATGAATATGACCAAATCTGTGCTACAGAATAAACGTATAAGACTAAAAATATCGAAATGAAACTTATATGACTGAAGTTCAAATAATCTAAAAGTTATAGGATTGCACTTCTCCCCTAATTTATTCATCTGATTAGTAACTCATCATGAAACTGCTAGGTGTCTTACAAATATAATTTAAATTATATATATATAACTATTTTTAGAATATATATATAATAATTGTTAAATATTTTTTTTATCATTGTGGTAATTTTGCAAATGTGATTTAATTGGCACTAGAATTTAAGAATGAAAAAATATAAAATTCTTAGGAAACTATATTAAGAAAAATAATTATATTATATTATTATATTTTTTGGGTTAATTGATGTATCTAGCATAGGGATGGCAAAAAAACCCGTTTAGGCGGGTACCCGCGGGTATTTACCCGTTTAAGACGGGTATGGGGGGTAATTTTCTACCCGCGGGTATTTCGCGGGTAATTTTTCATACCCGTTTATTAAACAGGCGGGTACGAATATCATGGTACCTGTACCGGCGGGTACTCGTTACCCGTGAAAATTAGTAAATTACGATTTTACCCCTCATATATATACTAAAAAACCCTAAATCCCTATCCATTACCCAGTACCCACTATCCACGACACGCTACGCCGCACTCGTCTCTCACTCTCTCCCATCTCCCGAGTCCCAAACTCCCGAACTTCCAATCGCCCGCTGCCTCTCCCGATTGCCTGCTGCCTCTCGGAGAGGCCCTCTCCCGATCGCCCACTGCCTCTCCCAATCGCAAACTCCCGAACTCCTACTGCCTCTTCCGATCGCGAAGTCCCAAACTCCCGATCGCGGATCGCCTGCTACAACTCCCGATCGCCCGCTGCCTCTCCCAATCGTGGATCGTCTGCCGCCTCTCCCGATCGCCCGTTGCCTCTCCCAATTGTGAACTCCCAAACTCTCGATTGTGGATCGTCTGCTGCCTCTCCTGATCGCCCGCACTCGTTCTCTGCGCTGCACTCGTCTCGATCGCCCATACTCATTCTCTGCGCCGCACGCCTCTCTTGAATTAGTGAATCACTCTCGCTCTCAACAATCGCCCGCTGCCTCTCCCGATTGCCCGCACTAGTCTTTGCGTCGTACTCTTCTCGATCGCCTCTCCTGATTCATGAATCGCTCTCACTCTCAACAAGCACTCGCTGCTTGCTGCCGACCTCTCCCGATCATGGGTACCCGCCAATACCCATGGGTATCCGTCCGCCCGCGGGTAATTAAATGGGTACTCATTTTTGATACACATGGGGAATAAACGGGTAGTGAGTACCCATTTATTTCGTGGGGCGAGTAGCGGGTAGGCACCCCCGTACTCGCCTCGCCCCGCCCCGTTGACATCCCTAATCTAGCCCAAACTATGATCATTTTCATAAATTTAGCATGATCTTTAATTTGTATCAATTACATCCCGAACTATCAGATTGATATCAATTCTAGCCCGACGTCAGATGCCCGTCAATGCCACCATTAGATGTTGACGTGGCATCTGACTCAGTATATTAAAAAATATTTTTTTATTAATTGTATTGCCACGTCAGCTTTTAATTGGATAATTTAAAAAAATATACTTACAGCCATTGCCATGTCATCTATTAAAAAAATATTTTTTTAAAAAAAATAATTGATACATCTTGTCTCAATGACCCAATCCTTCGTCAACAGGAACGAGCTTCCGGATCTGGCACTCTACGCTGGCTCGCCTTCCTCCTTAACGACAACGCCTGCGTTTGCGACTTCGAGATCGATGCTGACGGCCGCTTCAGTGCCTGCCTCGATGCCGCCTGCACCGCCCTCTTCGAGAACCATGTACGCTACAACGCCAGCATCATCGACACCATCTCCCCCAGCCAAATCACCGACCTTTCCGGCATCGCCGCGCAAGATCTCTTCCTCTGATTCCCTGTCCTCGCCATCCGCCTCGACGACAACTCCTTCGGGATCATCCACTTGCTGTTGCAGAGAGGCTCGCGGTGTTGCCTTTGAGGCAGAGGAGGGCGACGTCGTAGGCCCGGGCGGTAGCCTCCGGCGTCGAATAGGAGCCTAACCAGATCCTGGTCTGGTTTGGTGCTCTAATCTCATAAACCCACGAGCCCTAGCTCCTCATCCTCACTCCTTTGTACCGCTTCTTGCCATTGCTGCCTGCCTTTGATGCCATGCTACTGCCATTTTTACTGTTCAAATCATGTTGGATTTGAAGGATCTTGCTGCTGCTATTCTTCACCATGCTTTGTTTCTGGCTTGGGAATGTATGGGGGAGTACACTTAGTGGCTTATTTACATAGTGGAGTTAGTAGATCATGTGTAAGCAAAACTAGGTAAGAGGAAGACAAGGCAAAACTTAAAAAGAAGTGTTGTGATTTTATCAATAGACCAGGTAGCCGATTTCTTTTTTTAAAAATAATCAGTCAAATTAATTTAATTAACCTAAAGTTACTAGTCTTTTTTGGAAAAGTAAATCGGTCAATTTCTTACCTAACCCCTCGTGACCTGCCAACCCTTTGACCAACCCATCTCTCTATTGACCTACATCAAGCATAATCTTTAACTTGTAGTTTTTATGTTCAGTTGCAAAGCTTGTTGTTGCCATGTTGAACCATCCATGGCGATTCGAAACCCAACTTTATGGGCCTCATCTTACCAACACCACAACCTTCCCTCACATCGACCTCTCTCCTCTCCCCACTCTCTATCTCCTTCACCAATACTCCAAAAAGCTTCAGCCCATGTCCTTCACCCTGAACTTTCTTGCAGGTCGCTTCACTTAATGCTTCATCTTCCCGCTTCGAAACGTCGCTTCACTTAGTGGGTTTTCGCTAGAGCTAGCTCAGTGGTGAGAATTTGGTGCTCTTTCCTCAGGTGCTCATTCTGGCTTGTGAGCTCCAGGAAATGGTGTGGCGAAGGCAGCAATGTAAGCGAGGAGGCAATAGTGAATGAGGTGTGAGAGGCTTCTGCGGAGTTGGAGAGGGATGGGGGAGGAGGATGGTGCTTCGTCCTGTCGATGGCGGCTTTCCGACGACGAATCTCGCGGAGTGGATGATCCCGGAGGCGTTGTCGTCGAGGCGGATGGCGAGGACGAGGAACCAGATGAAGATATCTTGCACGGCAATGCTGGAGAGGTCGGCGATCTGGCCGGGGGAGATGGTGCCGGTGATGCTGGCGTTGTAGCGTACCTGGTTCTTGAAGAGGGCAGTGCAGGCGACATCGAGGCAGGCACTGAAGAGGTTCCCGTTGACGAAGGATTGAGTCATGGAGACAAGATTGAGGCAGACACTAAAGAGGTTCCCGGGAAATAACTGCTATGGAGCCCGGCTCCATAGCAAATCTTATGGAGCCGGGCTCCACAAATGACACACAAATCTCAAAGCAATTAAAAAATTGCTTTGAGATTTGTGTTTTATGAAACACAAATCTCAAAGCAACTTAAAAAGTTGCTTTGAGATGTGTGTTTTAATTGTGGAGCCTGGCTCCATAGGTTTTGTATGGAGCCGGGCTCCATACAAGTTGTATTCAGGTTCCCGTTGATGATGTGGTAATGGCCGTAAGTAAAAAAGATTTTTTTAGTTTTTTTAAAAAATACCTAATTAAAAGCTGACGTGGTAATGTGATTAATAAAAAAATATTTTTTGATATGCTGAGTCAGATGTCACGTCAGCATTTAACGGTGGCATTGACGGGCATCTGACGTCGGACTAGAATTGATATCAATTTGATAATTTGAGATGTAATTGATACAAATTAAAGATCAGACCAGATTTATGAAAATGATCATAATTTGGACTAGATACATCAATTTACCCTATTTTTTTTCAAAGCGTAAATAAAGATGACTGATAAGAAATCCAAGATATTTAATTAAAAAAACAAGATTCTTACCGGCTAAAGTAACAAATTGTTTATACATTTTTTGTGATGAGGATGTATTTTCACTCTTTTTTTAAATTTATTTATATTTAAGATTTACGCACAGTGATCAATACACTGTTTGATTTTGATGATTAAGATTTTTTCCCGTGAATTGTAAAGTTAAAAGAAGGTAGAAAATGACTAACTATGGGTAGCATAGTTGGTGGCAACATATTGCATGTTGCCTAGAGATCTAAGGTTCGGTCTCTAGTATGATTACCTATTGTGATTTGTTTATCTTTGTTAAAAAAAAAAGCAGAAAATGAATGGAAAAATAGATATATAAGAGGGGTCTGAATCTTTTTTTATTTTATAGGAGCTTAGACTTCAAATCTTATTTTGAAAATTTAAGAAAAAAGTATATAAATATTAGTTCTTTTACCTAATTAAATTTTATAATGTATTCATTACAAATGATACTATTACAAACGCATAGAGATACCAAAAGTCATGAGTTTGACCCAAATTTTGGGTCAACAAAATTATATAAATACTCAAAGAGTGAATCTTCGATCCCAATATACAATTAATTTGAAGTAAATATTGTGCTAAGTTAAACTAGCATTTGACTTAAATTTGAGTTTGATGAAAATATAAAGTTAGTTATTTAATTATTATTATTATCAAAAATTAATTTAAACACACAACTCGATATAAATTAAACTAGTCAGCTCAAAATAGTCAAAGTATATTTATTAACTTTTATTTTTGGGATACGTTACACTAAATTCTTCTTTATTTACAATAATTGTAAATATTTTTTCTCATTATTTTGAAATATTTGAAGCCTTGAAAATATTTATAATATTTATGACTTAAGTTTTTAATATTAAGTCATAAATATTTAAGAATGTTTTTTTTTAAATATTCATGACTTGAAAACATAATGATATTTAACAAAATCAATATCAAATCTAACATTTTACTAGTTTAAATCTAAACTTAAATGATATGATCAAATAGGTATACAATTATATATGAATACGTCTGTTTATTATATCGATCATAAGATTTTTTTATCCGGTTTAAATCGAATATAAAACTAAATTTATATTCTTTTAGTCTTAATATCTTTTAATTTAAGCACCTGATTTTTTTAATTCAATCACCAAATAAATAAAAATTTAAAATCTATCCTTTATCCCATAAGCAACATCCTTGATCTGTGTATGTTTTGATGGATAATCTGGGATATATAAGACATTTTAAAAATTGGAAAAGAGTATTATTATATGAAAAGGATAAGCGTATACATCTAAATTTGAAACACTAATAAAATAAAGCTTAATTATATTTTTGACCCTTCGAAATATCATTTTTTTTTATTTGATATCCCATTTTTAAAAAATTTTCGTTTAGTCTCTCAAAAAATATTTTCGTTTTCATTTGATCTCTCTGTTAACTTTCCGTTAATTTTTGATGTTAAGTGCCAACATGGAATGCTGACATGGATCAAAGAGAGACCAAACAAAAAATATATTTTAAAGGACTAGATAAAAAATATATATTTTTAATAATCTAAAATATAATAATATATATTTTAATAACCCAAAGCACAACAATATATAATTATATTTTAAATTATTAAAAAAATATTTTTTTTATCTAATCCCTTAAAATATTTTATTTTTTTCGTTTATTCTCTCTTTAGTTCATGTCGGCATTCTATGTTGGCACTTAACATCAAAAGTTAACGGAGGGACCAAACGAAAACGAAAATAATTTTTGAATGACTAAACGAAATTTTTTTAAAAATGAAGGACTAAACGTAAAAAATATGATATTTTGAAGGATCAAAAATATAATTGAGCCTAAAATAAATATATAATTAAAATAAAGTAGAACAGATATATGCAATTTACTCTATATTTAATTTATTGTTACTTCTGAATTTGGAAATATCTGCTCTGCCCATCTCTTACTCTTATTATCTAATGGTCCATCTATTTAATTCTAATCAACATTCAACCGCCACTGCAAGTTAATGGCAAAATGAAATATACCTAGTACCTACTAGTATACCGGGCTTTTAATTGCTATCAACTTCGGGCCCATAACATCCACAGAGTAAATTCCAATAAAATGGCAAGTACGTGATTAGATGAATAAAATATTTTTCGTCGACGGCTAATATAATTTTTTTTTTAACCGACGGCTAATATAATTAGCAAAACCGAAAACACTGTTTTTTCTCTCTCTTATTTTCCTCTCTTTATAAATTTTGGTCGACGGCTCATAAAATTGATGCCGCTCACGGACTTCTCCACCTACGCGGAAAACCTCTTCCCTCTCCCTCACTGAGCTCGTAGAGGGGGATGACTCGGCCGTCGTACTTCAGGAGGGGATCGCACTCCGAGAGCTCTCCGGGGCACCCAATCGACGGCGCATTATGGCGGCCACCGGCGGATCGGAGGCATCGGCTGTCCCTGCGGAAAGGAGCGGGGTGTCGGTGGTCTTACGTCCTCTTCGGCGGCCTCTCTCTCGTCGTCTTCGCATTTTTCGGCCTCGGGGCCTGGCAGGTGACATTGACAACCAGCGTTGGTAGGCCCGGGGAGGTCGCTTCCCGCAATGGTGATGGCGGGCTGCAGGGAAGGCCGCCCGGGAGCATACTTAGATTCGTGCCATCAGATCTGATGAGGAGATTCGAGCAACATCGTGGCGCCCTCGATAGTCTGAGATCCGAACGGAGGTTTGGACTTCGTCCGCCGCGACTGGCACTGGTCCTTTCTAATCCCCATGCTTATTTTTTGAGTTCAAGAATTTGGGTTGCATGTGCGTTTCTCCTTGTTTGTGATGATGATGCACTTCAGTTGCTGTTTCCCACTTTTTCCTTCTATTGCTGGAGAGTCTGATATAATATGTTGAAACGACGGTGCTAAAGTTGTGGATCTTGTTTTGCACATACATCTCCTTGTTTTGAACTTTATTTCCTGACCAGATCGGAGTCAACTTGATTGCTGCTTCGTTCTTTCTAATAGGTTGTTTTATTGTTTTTCTTTTATTTTTGTGGATTTTCACATTCTCATAAACTGGCTATTAGCTGGCTGGTGGTTGTTTCTTCGTGGATGCAAATTGTATTAATTTTCGTCACAATATATATAGTCTACTATTACTTCTGTTGTCTATCTATCGTTTCATTTTCCTTGGAGATGCAATAAAAATCAAAGATGTCTCTGATTTACTTGGTCTAAAGTGTCCTATAGTGTTTTATAACAAGATCTAGATGCAGGTTACTGTATCGCATGCTGTCTTAGTAAAGCATTCTGTATGCCACTAATTGACCAAAATGCTAAATAATACCGCAAAGCTTCCTGAATATGAGCATGCTATATGACAATCATATTATGGAAGTAAGTATTAAATAATGATGAATAAAGAGATTTGGAGATAATTACTACTTAACCTCTTTGGTTTTGAACAAATTGACAAATTTGAATACATATTTTTTTTCTTCCCTGGTGTTTATTTGAATAGTTTCATTTTGCAGAAATACATATAGAAACAATCATGTTGAAAACCAAGTTATGCTTTTGCCTTTTTTGTTCACTTATGTAGCTTCTATTTGGTTATCTCGTCTGTTGTGTTTTCTTGGTTTATCTGGACCTGTATAGTCTTTCAGATAGTTACGAACTAAATGATTTTTGTTTCAAATTTAAGGTGAAGTGAAATATGCACAGAAAAAGGAGTTTGTTTCTTTGATATCATTATTGATCTCCTTAAACCCTGCATTGTGGTTTCACACTTTTTCCTTTCAAGTTACTTATTTTGTGGATTTGTTTCTTGAGTATTAATAACTTCTTCTCCTAATACCCAAAATTTAAAAATAACCATGCTCTGACAATATTCTGATATTATTTATCTCAGGTTATAGAAGATACATACAAGGATTCAAATTCTTTGATGCTCTTAACTTTGGTGAAAAGTCTTATTGAACTGGGATATACATTTACGGTTAGCTTCCCTGTCTCATTTTTAGATAAAGTTACATTTTTACCATAATTTGTTAGACTATTTTGCAAAAAACTTCGGCCATGTGTTCCATTGTGCTATTATCTTGTTCTTTACAAATGTGTATCTTGCATCTAACTCACCTTATTCAAGAATAATTGAATCAACAATATCAAGTGTTAAAAGATATGCTAAAGTATGATATTGAGCAATTGAAGGTGGCTTAGTTGTAATCATTTATTTACAGTTCTCCAGAAAAATGGTATGTGATACTTTTTTAGCAATGTAATTGTAACCGAATGCATGCCATATATGCCAATTTTTTTCTTTATCAATATATTAAATGTGAATTTGGATTTCTTTGATGATACAGTTTTTTGTAGACTTCAATAATGATGCAAGAGATATGAATAATTGAGCCTATGGAACTGAAGTGCCTTTCTTGTGTGCACTCAGATGGATGTATGGTTCTGTCACTGTGTCGGATCTAACCAATTATGAATTTATGATCCATGGCCCTACTCTATCTGATTATATTTTGACATTGCTCACGTTTATGCTCCAGTGGTCTGGATATCTGATAATCTTGTTCCTAAACTGATCAGAAGTGATTCTATTTATTCCCATATATGTGTGATATATGTAATGTGAAGTTTTGATATTCACCATTAATCAAGTGTGATGGTGATTTAAGATTCAATACAAAGGATTCCATACTTGTTTGATCTTGATTGATTGTAGATGCTCATGGTATCATTTTTACAATGATGACATTTGCAACAATGCATCTGTTGAATTGACAGAGAGATGTATCAATTTCTTATATAATCTGGGTAGGTTCCTGGCTTTTGTAACCTTAATGGATGCGTGTAGATATCTTTAACATCTTTGATTACAAACCAGTGAAAGTACTCATTAGTAACTTATCCAAAGTGTCCATAGCTACATGTTACAGCAAAAGAACATTCGAATTTGAAATATATTGGATTAGATTTGTTTTCCTTTGATGTGAGACTATTTGTCAGGCGTAACTGTTGACCAGTGCCTGCCAAAATCTGTTTGAATCCTGAGCTCCTTCCTTGGTATTTGGCAGATAAGACACATAGCATGATTGTGACAGCTTCAGCTTGAAGAATGCTTTTTGAATCCCGGCTATCATGTTGTAGCTCTTTCTTGAAAAGTCTATTATTCTGTAAAACCATTTTCAAGTTGGTTAAGAAATCAATGTAGACCAACATTCATGCCACTAATATTGGCTCTACAAAACAGTGTTCAAAATCTTGGAAGTTGTAAATATGTACACAACACAAGGTACCTTTAAGGTTTCATATGTTCCAATGGCCATTATTTATGATAATTGAAGATGTAATTAGCCATCTGCATGTTTATGTAATATTTTTTTTACCATTCTTGACGTGCTAATTTTCTGATGTCCCTTCAGCTGGTAACAGTGAACATTTAGGAATGCTAATCAAAGAGATTAAGAACATTCTGAACATTGCAATGTTTTTTCAGCAGAATTTGTTTCTAACGTGCATTCACATATTTTTCTTATTCCAACTTTGCTATATATGGTTTGAGGTACTGGTTGGTATGTACCAGTCCAATAAAGGAGGTACCAGTTGAAAAACATTTTGAACAGTTCAATGTGCTGTTAAGATGTAAAACTTATACCAATCCTAAACCATATAAATTGTACTCCATCAGGATGATTATGAAACTTGTAGTCATGATAAGTGCCCATTTAGTATCGCTCTAGTTGGAAAAATTACCAGGAAAATTGAGCAACTTACACAATTATTGCTACTTTTAAAAGGGCATACAGGAGCCTATTTCACACAGCTAAATAAACTGTGGTAAATGGACTTTTGACTTAAACTAGAAAAATCTCCATGAGAGTGTTAGAATCATGATTGCCATTCTAAGGGTGTCAAACAGTCAGATCTGCGCTTTTAGGTGTAAATTATTTGATATGTGTTCTATATTACCCATACTTGTTTGGTTTGATCATTTAACAGGTTTTTACGTTAGGGAACAATAGAGCTCATATTTTGTGGCAAAGTGTTGGCTGTCAAATATATCTATTGAAGCCTGAGAGTTCAAACACTGTTGACTGGTCAAAGTAAGTAACTAATTTCATTTTTCTTGTTCAGTTTCCTTAGGCTAGTTTTGTAACTGATGTATGTTTCTGGAAATATATATTGGGATGCCATTACAATATTTCATACAAGGTTTTTTGGCGTCATGCTATGAACTTTTTGATGAATTTGCTCTTTGTTTATTTGTCTTAGTTTTGAAGGTGTTATTGTGAACTCTCTGGAAGGAATCAAGGCTGCACCAAGGTACTTGTGTTTCTTTGGGGCCTTTTTTAGGTGTTTGCTCCCACTTGACCTAACAAAATTGTATATTATCATATTTACCTTAAATGGCCTACAAATGTTGGTGAAATTTTCACATGGTCCTATATTGGCTTGGTGAATGTGGGAATTAACCAAAGCTGAATAATGGCATCACAATGCTAATAGCTCCATATAACTTCAAATAATGAAAGGTGACAATTCATTTTCTAACGCAAATGGGTAATAGTCACAGTAAAGGAAACATGGAGAGCACAGCTAATGTTATTATGTACTACAAGAATTCGATGCAAATTTTAAGTTGAATAATGGCATCACAATGCTAATAGCTCCATATAACTTAAATAATGAAAGGTGACAATTCATTTTCTAACGCAAATGGGTAACAGTCACAGTAAAGGAAACATGGAGAGCACAGCTAATGTTATTATGTACTACAATAATTCGGTGCAAATTTTAAGTTGAATGCCACCAGATGTAATTAGTAGCTAGTTTTGTAAACGTTAAATTCACGCACTAGTTATCATAAGATTTTTTTAAAAATACAATAACTGTTCCTCAACTGATGTGGTCTTTTTTGCTCTTGAAATTTCATAGAAAAATGAGCATGGGCTTTTCTTGCAGTTGTTTCACATTCACATTTGTTTGCATCAGATAGTTATTTTTCCTTTAGTAAACATCTTTCTTTTTCTCAAAGATGGCCATAAGTCTCTGTCTGTTATGATGGGGATTCCTTTAGATTTGGTTGTGGACAATGTTGGTCCTTCCGTGAGAAGTTCTATTTTAGTTCTTAAGTTGCTGCTGCTGAATTTCGTCGGTAACATATCACATCCCATGGAACTTCTGTTTCCATACAAGTCAAATGTAATCCATTTTAGTGTCTAACAGTAATTGCACTATTTGGAGATTTTTGTTGGCTATTTGAGCCACTAATTGCATTAGTAAACCCTAGGGAAAGGTATTTATGGAAATTTCTCTTCGACACGGACATTTGTAATGTAAACGTCAATGATGATGCATTTCTGGTTAAATAAGCTAGAAGATGCCTCTTGTATTAGCAGAAAGTCCACTTAACTGTTCAGGCAAGTGGAAACATCATGGAGAGAGTTGAAGTATACCTCTATGAAATTCTTTCACTTCTTGATTCCGCAAGATATATTCCATAGTATTTTGTGAATTAATGGTTCTTATAGGAATATACCAATATTTAAATGGCTGACATGTCATGACTAGCTTGGGTGGATCGAGATTATCTTTTGCTTTTAGCCTTTTAGGCTTAAACAATGTGGCACAACTATTAGTGATTTGGTTAATACATAACTGAACATGAAACTTGTTCTGTTTACTTTGGAATTAATGAAATTAAGTAAATCTTCAAGAAACAAGCAAACAAAAGGAGAACATCATAGGTAACTAAAATATTCTTCTGTTATCAGTCACATAATTTATTGTAGTATTATTAGGTAAGCTACTTATTGAATCAATATCTGCAGGCTTATGAAAGAGCCTTTCATGTCTGTGCCTGTTGTATGGCTTGTTCATGAAGACATCCTTGGAAAGCGTTTGTCATATTATGCAGAGATGGGTTGGCAAGATCTTATTAGTGAATGGAGAAGTACCTTCAATAGAGCCAATGTTGTTGTTTTTCCTGATTTCTCCCTGCCAGTAATGACTGAACTACCATTTTCTCATATATGGACTAAATTGTCATTTTTAGGAAATATCTAACTGTTGTTTGACCTATTTACTATTTCTTTGCTAGATGTTGTACAGCTCTCTGGATAATAGAAACTTTTTTGTGATTTCTGGAGCACCAGTAGATATATGGGCGACTAATGATTATATTGCAAGACATTCCCGAGTTCAACTGCGGGAAGATTATGGATTTGCTGAGAGTGATTTATTGATTCTGGTTATTGGTAACTTCTTTTTCTATGATGAGTTACCATCAGACTACACGATGATGCACGCCTTAGTAGCTCAAATTAAAAGAATTAAAGATCTTGGTGAAACAATAAAGTTCATGTTTTTGTGTGGTAATTCAGCAGATGCACACACCTCTGCATTCCAGGTTTGTAAAATCAACTTGCTTCTCTTTTGATTTTGATCAGTAATGTTTCAAGCAAAATTGACTTTTAAAGGTATTTATGGAGTATCAAAACTTATTCATGCATAAAATTCCAAATATACATAATAAAATTATGATGACTTCTTATTGACACAGATATTTTACCTTGTTTACTTTATGACTAATGTTTCTAGTCAGTTTTTGGTTCAGGCACTGTTGCTTTGGAGATTTCATGATTCATATCTTATCTAAGAGTTTGAGCCATTCATTGGATACTATAACTTAACATAGTTTTGTGGTGATAGTCTAATGATTGTAGGAAGATGATATCTACAATTTATTTTACTTATCTCAAACATTTTATGCTAATGATGTTAGCAAGATGATATCTATTGAGATTGTAAATAAATTAATCAATTCTCATCTAATGCATGAACTTTTAGATTTTTGTTCATTGAACAAAAACTTAATAAGGTCTGGTCCTTCATTTGAATCTTTTCCAGTTCACATTGAAAACTACTAGCCCCAATTGTTCAAGTTCTACGTTTTGTCTTGGCTAGGCTAGACTGCCCTCTCATACATGAGATGGAGTATTAAGAATATGAATGAATGGATGATGTCTCATGACTATCAAGTTTGATGTAACCACTTAAGCTTTAAGTCAATGGACTAGCATTGATTAAAAACATAAGGATATTAATGATTCTATTATTCCAACAAGACTTCCACATCACCACTCGCCGTCACATCATCAAGCCGAATTCACATCACCAACCATTCAAAAAGAAAAATCAAATACAAGATGGAAAAATACATATCAATGCCGCACCAAGAAGTAGAAGACTCTATTTATAGAACAACTATACTGACACTATACAATTGATTTGGTCACAACTCTTGGGAAGAGTTACAACACCTCTTGGGTACAATCACAACTCTTGGGAAGAGTCACAAGTCACAACACCTCTTGGGTACAGTCACAGCTCTTGTGAAGAGTCACTACACCTCTTGGGTACAGTCACAACTCTTAAGAAGAGTCACCTATTTGCAATTGTAATTATAAATAGAATGAATACAAGTTGATTTTTGACTCTAATTACATCTCATTTTACTCTCTCTCTCTCTCTCTCTCTCTCCTCATTCTTCTTCTTCTTATTCTTAGCCAACCACTCTCTCCACATTCCAGGAAAGATCGAGCAAGTACCAGCAACATCAAAAAAATAGGTGAAAAGATTAACCCCCATCGCCCTCAAACAAGGGCCTACACTAAGGCACATAACATATTCCTTTTACTAATCACAACCATTTTATGTTTGTGCCAGAATTTGAAATACATGGTCTGGACCAAGGTTCAAAATCTCGGTTTTGGTACCGGTACCGTACCGGCACTCGGTATGAGCCAGTACCGGAAATGATTCCAAATTGATTTTTTAAAAAGGATAACATAGTACTAAGTATTAAATATCATTTTGATCTTCAAATTTGAAGTCTAAAACCTTGTTTGAATCTATAAAATATCATACTTGATCAAGAAATGATGAAAAATATCCACAAAATTCTTAGCTTAATAGCCAAATACATCAATGTTTGAATATAAGGTTTCAAACATAATTTAAAATGCGGACGAATGATGCCCGTCATAAAAATTAGCCATTTCTTCGGGACCAACACGACTAAGGTCTAATTCTGTAGGTATCCAGTGCCCGACATCTAAAATTTTCCCATGTCATTATATTTTGGTATCATTGACATGAGAGATTCTTTAGTGGGAGCCCAAGCACTAGTCCCTGGATCCGCGAAGTCATGTGAGTTGGTACTAGAGACAGATTAGGTTGAGTTTGAAACCTCTTGCAAGCTACTCAACATATCATGATGGTTATCTTGCAAGGCTATTGGTCCCCCTTCTGGTTTTGGTTGATGGCAATCTTTGACTCTCTTCTCATAAACCTTGGTTGTTTCTCCCCTCCAACTACCATGATCGGTATCTTGCATGCAGTGGTCGAAGTAGAGCTCATTCGTCCAAAGATCGACAAGTGCCGATGTTGATGGTATTACGGTGTCTTATCCACCCGCTCCATCATATCATCTCCATCTTGTGTGCTGCTATTGCTTTGGACGGAGGCCTCTTCTTCTTCATCTTCTTCTGCAATTGCATTTTTTTGCTTGTGTTGCTTCAAATTTCGGAAATACTCTTTTGCCTCTTGTGCTTGTGTTCTTCGAATTCCATTGTACTCTTGTTGCATTTTTCTTGGACATGACATATTGTCAATTATACAGTGATTGGTGTTATTGTATGGTATGATTATGCTTTATTGTGTCTCATTGCTGGTTATGGTGCTCTTAGTTGTATTATTGTTGTTGACCTTATTAGTGGCATCATTGGCATATTGCATATATCCGTACTACATATGGTTGACAAGCTGCACATATTATTTATTATGGTGATGAGATTTATGTGTCCATCGTATGATCCCTTATTGGGCCCGTTAGATACAAGTGTATTGTAAGCTTCCTAGGTTGTGTCAACAAAGAAGAGGCCTCCTTAGCTACTTCATAGTGAACATTTCATTATTGTACAAAATATTATTCCACTACATGTGATTTTAAGTCCATGTTGTGTCTTATTGGATTTCCGTTACGCGATTCCTAGGTTTCTAGGTGACACCCTTCATTTGGGGATAATCCTAGGCGGGGCCACTTCACATTGGAGGGCTAGAGGCCTATACTCTTAGTTCTTACAGAAGTTGCTGCTATTTTGCTTTTCACTTGATGATTCCTAGCTTACATATTCTAACTGCTACAAGTTAAATCCACAAGTTACTCATCTCAAAATTGTTTTACAGAAGAAATGAAGCCCCACTATATGCTAGGCCATTGCACACTCTGCACGCATCTGTTATGCATACATTGTTAAGAATATAAATCTATAAACTGGACCTCTTCCTACTTAGCCTTTTGGAAGTGATGGCCTCCCAATTAAATTCAACATGGTATTCAAATCTGTTTCCTGTCTGTGTCAGCAATTTTTTAAAAAAAAACCCAGTAAAATTTAGTCCATGTCTCGGGCTTGTACCAGTCTAGTCTAGTTTGTCTGTCAAAAATGAGGGGAATGTTAAGAATATAAATATATAGATTGGTTACCTTTATAACAGTAAACTTTTGGAAAGGTGTTCATCCAATCAGTTTGTCTTTGTTCCTTCTAGTCTAGTTACCTTGAGGTCCAACTAGGTTCAGGTGTACATGTAGTTAAATACGACTCCTTGATTTCATATTGCTGATCACATGTTTCTGCTGGAATTTTCTTAAGGCTTGAATATATGTTTTTTAAAATCTTTATATTGGATAGTATCCATTAGTCCTTGATTCTTGTGTCGTTTCAGTTTTGGTTATTATGGCTTGAGATACAGAAGGCCTTATGCTCTTCAATTTTTCCCTTAGTCTTTATAGTTTGTATTATGTGAAAATTTTATATTCATACTGCTATAACAGGAAGCTGCTATACGCATGGGATTTCAAGATGGTTGTGTAAGGCACTATGCCATGGATCATGATATGAGAAGTTTTCTATTGATGTCAGATATAGTTCTTTATGGTTTGTTCAAAGAGGAACAGAACTTCCCTCCGCCATTGTTGCTAGCTATGTCCTTTGGAATTCCCATTGTTGCTCCGAATCTGACTGTAATCCAGAAATATGTGAGCTTAATGCTGATCTAATCCCTTTGCTCTATGGGTATATGTTTATCTGCTTTTACTGTTTTATATTCATGCCCAAGTTCTTAATTTCAGGTTATCGACAAAGTCCATGGCATTCTTTTTAATCCCAGAATACCAGCCACTTTGGCTAGAGCATTTTTCCTTCTAATAGAAGATAAAAACTTATCAAAACTAGCTTCTTCCCTTGCTTCGCAAGGAAAATTACTCTCCCTGAACATGTTTGCTTTAGAATGTATCACTGGTTATGCTGAGCTTCTTGAAAATGTACTTGAGTTTCCTTCAGATACACTGCTTCCAAATTCCATATCTCAAATTCAACGAAAAGATTGGTTATGGGATTTGCTTGACAATAACAAGCAGACAAATATTTTTAAAGAAATTGAGAATTCATCAAGCACTAATCATCATAGACAAAGTTCAAGCATTGTATATTTGTTAGAGGAACAATACTCTAAAAGGTTTATGGGCAATGTCTCCGAGATTGAAAATGGTACTTACACAGAGGAGTACCCAACCTTATCAGATTGGAACAGCATAAATGAAATGGATGTTTCTGAAGCTTTTGAGGGTAGAGAAATGCAAGAGGTACTTTTACATACGGAATTGTTACATAATAATTGGTTTAAAATGTCGATGGAGTCATTTTGAAATTGTTTTTTCTATAAAATTTGTAGATTGATGAAAGAATGGAGAGAACTTCAGGATCATGGGAAGATGTTTATCGCAATGCTCGAAAAGCTGATAAGCAGAAAGCTGAAGCATATGAAAGAGATGAAGTGGAATTGGAAAGGACTGGACAACAACTGTGCATATATGAAATGTATACCGGAGAAGGAGCCTGGCCCTTTTTGCACCACAGTTCTATATATCGTGGGATAGCTCTTGTAAGTTCAGCCTCTGTAATGTTATGTTGCATGCAGTCAAGTTAACTCCAATGTTTTATAGAATTCTTCATTTTGTTTACTTGAGTATGCATTCTCTGCCTTCAGTTTTATATAGTCATGTCCTTTTTGTATTACTTCATTGTTATTATCGGGGAATATTTGTGCTTTAAGCTCATGAAATAGGATTATGTGATTAGATCAATGAGAATTTTGTAAAGATATATTTTTTAATAAAAAATCTTTAAAAGGAATTTCTCATGAAAGGATATCATTTTGGTGAGATTCAATTTGGATAAACTTGTTTTTCTTTAGTTAGTCAACAAAATTGCATGTAGAAACTTCAAGACATTAGTGAAGAAAACTTAGCTAATGACAAAATATTTTGTCATTAACTCCTAAAGGACACAATACTAATCACTCAATCAACTTTCAAGAACTTGACTCAAACGAGTGACAAAATTCATTGGCAGAAAAGTGCTTTTAGCATGTATTTACCAAACATCATTTTTGCTTGAAGATTCATTGAAGACAACAGAAAAAGGAGGCTAGATTCTCATTGAGGAAATTTCCAAGCGGACAGTAGATGAAGGTTGTCCTAACACACATCCTCCACCCCGCTACGTGAAACTAGATTTCTCCAAATTTAATGGTAACGGAGATCCATTGGCATGGCTGTGCAAATGTGAGAGTTTCTTTCAACATCAACAAGTCGTGGAGGAAACGATGATGACTTTAGCATCATTTCATTTGGAAGAAGAGGCCCAGATTTGGTTTTTCAAAGTGAGACAAAACAAACCTGACTTAACATGGGAAGAGTTTTAAAATATTTGTCATCTCAGGTTTGGGCCTCCAGTTCTAGGAAGTAGGTTGGGAGAACTTGCTAAGCTGAGACAAACAGGGAATGTATCATATTATCAGTGTAGATTTGAGCTTCTCCTCTCTAGGGCTGGAAAATTAATGGACGAACAAGAAATGAAGATTTTCATTAGTGGGTTGCAACCAGATCTTCAAATAGAAGTGGAAGCCCATCAATCAAAAGATTTAATGGAGGCGATGTGCTTGGCTAGATTGTATAAAAGAAGGGTCCTTCTTCCTAAGATAGCTAATCTGAAACTTGTTGGTAATTCTTCTAATTCTTTCAAAGTTATTGAAGCTTCCCCTCCGGCTCCTATGTTCAAACGACTCCGTGCAGAAATAGTAGAACGCCGAGCAAATGGCTTATGTTTCTTCTCTCGAGGACATGAATGCAAAAAGATATTTTGGATCGATTCTATAGCTGAAGATGAGATTGATAAAGGACCTCTTGAGATATTTAGCGGCTCTTGGAGGAATTGTAATAGTCTTTCCTTGCTTTAAGGCTTGAGGACAAGCCTTATCTAGAAGAGGGGGATGATGTTATGGATCTACATTACTAGATAAACATTTCTTTCCTATTACATTTTCACTTTTTACTCTTTGTAAGTAGAGATGCAATAACTAATATTGTGAGGGGTTTATTGTCATTTTTGTGAGGGGTTTAATTGTAATT
The DNA here is from genome assembly GCA_034359265.1 of Canna indica. Taxonomy (NCBI): domain Eukaryota; kingdom Viridiplantae; phylum Streptophyta; class Magnoliopsida; order Zingiberales; family Cannaceae; genus Canna; species Canna indica. The sequence goes on along the minus strand of CP136891.1, from coordinate 75,865,903 downwards.
TTCGGATGCAACTGGAAGGGGGTTTCAAGGTAACTGAAACAGGTATATAAGGGGAAGAGAGAGTCATGTAAAAGCTAAGCAAGAATCTATTCAAATAAAGATCTCTTTTCTTTCTCTCTTAATCATCTTCTCTCTTAGTCTTCTTCTTCTCTTCTTGTGTTCTTTACTACTATTCTTCTTCTCTTCTTCTTCTTTCAATCATCTCCAAACGATTTGAGACGTCTCTATGGCTAGCTCTCCATACCTCTTTTTTCAATCCGGTTGGCAGCTTGATATTCTTTATATTTTTCCACCATTTCTTGTTGGTTTGCTCTCAACAGCTCCCGCTCCATCCTAGCGATAGCTTGATCTTCCTCGTAACGGTGCATGAATTCGTCAAACCTCTTGAAGAAGGCGTCATCGAATCTCTTGAAGAAGGTGTTCTCCATCTCTTCTAGCTCTGTTACCAATCTGTCAGAGTTCTTGAACTGAGATCTTGAATGGAAGAAGAAGAAGAGAAGAAGTAGAAGAAGAATAGTAGTAAAGAACACAAGAAGAGAAGAAGACTACTAAGAGAGAAGAAGATTAAGAGAGAAAGAAAAGAGATCTTTATTTGAATAGATTCTTGCTTAGCTTTTACATGACTCTCTCTTCACCTTATATACCTATTTCAGTTATCTTGAAACCCCTTTCAGTTACATCCGAAAATTACAATTAAACCCCTCACAAAAATGACAATAAACCCCTCACAATATTAGTTATTGCATCTCTACTTACAAAAGAATAAAAAGTGAAAATATAATAGGAAAGAAATGTTTATCTAGTAATGTAGATTTATAACACAACCTCAAGTGATGCGGGACTTTAACACATCTAAAGGCTTGAGTCATCTTTTTTCATATACATTCTGAAAAAAAAAACTTAATTGCAATTCTCGTGTTTGGAAACGTCCCAAACTGGTAAACTAAGCTATTTTATAGCTTTAAACTCTATTTCGAAGTTCAAAACTATATTTTCCACTATGAAAAAAAAAAACGAGACACATGGTATGGCTGTACGGGCCTATTTGTACTGGTCGGCCACTGAAATTGGTATCGGTATTTTAAACCTTGCAACCAATGGCATTTTTCATTGAAATTACTTTAAGGTTTACCAGAATCATCTTGAGATGCAGCCGGCAGTTGCCATTCAAAGTTGGAGTTTAAGCTTCAATGTTGTAAGGCCATGCTTCGTTCATGTATCGGCCCTCATGATTTATTTCACTTGATAGTTTATTAGTTTATAGTTATTTCCTTCATGGTTAATAAATAAATAAAGTTTTATCTTTGGCATATCTAGCCTAAGTTTGCAAGTAAAGACTTTTTTGTTAGTTAAAGTCATGGTACATCACTAATTTGCTTTATGTTACCTAACAACAACAAAAACAATCATGAGGTTCCAACTTTTTGAATTGGCTTTTGCTTTACTTCACCTACTATCTTGAATATCCATTTGAATAACCGTCATCTAAAATACTTCCACGTGAATTAATCTAGTGTTATCTTGTCCATGTATCTATTTCCTTTGTTGTAACAACTGAAAAATTAGCAATAGGGTGAGCTTTATAACTTGTACAATGATTTTTGTTTAACTCAGACATATAAGGCTCGAAGATCAAAATCAGATGATGTGGATGCAGTTAGCCGACTTCCTGTGTTGAATGATACATACTATAGGGATCTTCTTTGCGAGACTGGAGCTATGTTTGCAATTGCAAATCGGGTGGATGGCATTCATAAGTTACCATGGATTGGTTTCCAATCATGGCGTGCTGCTGGGAGAAAGGTATGCATTAATTATAACCTGATATATAGTTGAACCTCTGTATCTGCCATAGTGCCATGGTCATCATCCAATTTAGGTCTATCTTCTGTAAGAACTAAAATACAATTTTGGCTTCGACATAGTGTCAAATTCGTAGTAAATGAGGCACACCAAAATAGTTGGTAGTTTGCTCATATATGGGATATCCTAATCTCATTTTCTTTTGTTCTTTTCGTTTTGATTAGTTCTCCATGCATGTTACATGAGTTAAATTATTTTGGTTGTCCTTAGGTTTCACTAAAATCATCCATGGAAATTTTCTTAATTGATCTTCACATAGATTGGATCTCCTACTTCCTCTAAATTTGAATAATCTCTATGAGAGTTGATATAATGATGGGCATATATAAGTTTTATTGACTCAAGATTCCAAATTCATACTCTTGTCTAAGAAAGTTACACTTTTCATTCATAGAAGATGTTTTTTAGAAATAATTTTGAGGGCATTTGGTTACTCACAGTTAGATATGCATGCAAGTATTACTTGCATGGTTTAAAATCTCGGTACCGGTACCGGTTTCGGTCACCGGCCGGTACCGGTATATACCGGTACCGTACCGTACCGACACACGGTACAGACCGGTATGAAATTGCATACCGGCCGGGTTTTTTTTTTTTTTTTTTTTTTAATTTTCGTGACATACCGCCATATACCGCCCATACTGTGCGGTATACCGCCATATACCACCATATACCGCCCGGTATACACAATATACCCGGTTTTTTCAAATACCGGGTATATCGTATACCGGAAACCTAAAAAATCGGTAAATATCGGACTTACCGTACCGTACCGACCGAGATTTTAAACCTTAATTACTTGCATTCAAAACCATATGTTGCAAATAATACTTGCAATCCAGATGTTTGGATGTTTGCATTTGTAATTGCAACTTATAAATATTTTATCATTTTAATAGTTGCAAGCATATCTATTGTGAAGAGGAAGAGTTCTCATCTTCATTACTAGATGTTTCCAAGAATAATAGATCACATGAAAATCGTACAGTAAACAATGGCAACAAGATAAGTAACCTACACTCACAAAGTACATACTAAATAGAAATACAAGTAACTCTAGTACTCTCCCTTAAGCTAGAGCATTATCGGCTTGTTACATAGATAATTGAATCGAGTAGGTCCAAGGGCCTTGGTGAAGATACCAACCAAATTGTTCTTGGAAGAGAAGAGGTTTGAGGAGTGAGAATCTTTTTAGAAGCACAATATTACGAATAAAGTAACAAACAACCTTAATGTGGTGTTTTTGTTCTCATGAAACACAGGATTGCTAGCACTTCTAGTAGTGCTATGTTCTCTCATGAAACACATGATTGATAACAATGTAAATGCTATCATAGGCTCATAAGAAGTACACCCAAACTCCTCCAATAGGGTTTTAATCCACATCAATACACAAGCGATGTGTGTCATTGCTCCATCCCCCATGCTTCACCTCTGGACTAGAATGAGCCACAACACCTTGCTTTTTTATTTTTCCAAGTAATAAGATTTCCTCCTACATAAGTACAATGTCTAGATGCGAACTTTCTATCACTGATAGAGCCAGCAAAATCATCATCAGAATAGCCTTATATATCATATTATTTCTATATACCACAAGAGCCTCTACTAATATAGTATATAATTTTTAGAACAACATTCCAATAACAAACTTTTGATTTTTGCATGAACTGACTGACCATACCTATAGCGAAAGATATGCCAGATCTAGCCATAGTAAGATGAGTTTGCCAACTAGTCTGCGATATTTGGCATAATCATCAAAGTCTTGTTTCATATTAAATTCAGAAGACATTTGAGACTCAATTGGGGTTTCTGCAGGTTTATACCCTAATAACTCCACTTTGATAAGTGGTGAATAACATAATCTTTTTGAGATAAGGCGACACCCTTAGTACTGTGAGCAAATTTTATTTCAAGAAAGTACATAGGGTAACCCAAGATCCAAGTCTTTAGTGCAAAGTGATTTTTCGAGTGTGCCTTCACCTCAGAGATACTAGCTTTATCACTGCCAATAAGATATCATCAGCATATACTATAGGATAACCACACCAGTAGAAGAACATATAAACATAGTGATTGGCCTTGTTGTACTTGAGTCCAATGTCATGCACAATTTGGCTGACTTATCAAACCAGATTTACCAGGACTCTGTTTAAGACCATATATAGCTTTCCATGCATTGGCAAATATGAAGAGGCATCTTAAGGTCGAGTCATAACACCTGTATCTTTTTTGGGTGGGAGAGTATTTAACGAAGATACTTCAAACAATCTTGGGAGACAACTTATCATGGCCTAGTCCAAGAGCATGGATAAAGCACACAACTGAAGACCTTAGACCTTAGAAGACACACTGAAAGGTGGTTGATTAGGGTGAAGTATAGAAAAAGGTGACTTACCAGCAAGAATAGAGAAAGACACTTTGTTGATGAGGTAAGTACAAGGTAGGATATTGTCACCCAAGAAATGGTGAGGAACATTCATATGAAATATCACAGTCAAGCTTATTATCGCGACCAAAAAAATTTCGCGGTAGCGAACCTTGACATCGATATATCGTTTCGCAATCGATATATCGTCCATTTCGCGACATATCGACAATATAATATATTATAAATATATATAATATCAAACATAAATCCAATTAAATTCACATAGGCATGAACCATAAAATATAGATGTAAGATGAGCAATCAATTAAAATGGACATGGAAATCAATTAAAAAAATGGACACTACAGCACACTACCACAACAATAATAGGCAATCAATTAAAATATAGATGAGCAATCAATTTAAACTTTAAAATATAGACCACAACAGCAATCAAAATTTAGCTACAGTTTAAACTAATAATAGGTAAAACCATGGTTTAAAATACCGATACCGGTCATCATCTCGGTGGATGACCGGTACCGGTACGTACCGGTACCGACACATGGTACGGTCCGGTACGAAAATTGCATACCGAACCTCTTTTTCTTTTTTTTTTAAAATACCGGTATACCGGTACATACCGGGCGGTATTTACCGGTATACCGGTACTTTTAAAATTTCGGTCTTATGCTACAGTGCAAAATGTCATACCGGGCTATACCGCCCGGTATGATAGCAAATACCGCCCGGTATTTGATAAATACCGGGCATATCGGGCGGTATTTACCGAGATACCCGGTATTTACCCATACCGGGCATCTCGGATACCGGTTTTTTGAAAAACCGGTAAATACCGGACTTACCATACCGTACCGACCGGTATTTTAAACCATGGGTAAAACATATAAAACCAAATTAAGAGTTATATTGAAACCTAATGAAGAGAAGACCACTGCGCACAAAAAAGACCACTGCAGTAAAATTTAAATTATATGCAGAAGACCAAAGCATAAAAACACCACTAATTATATGTTATTTACATTAAACCTACAGCTGTAGAGAGTTTAAAATTTAAAACCACTCTGCACAGTTTAAATTTACATTACATATAACTAATTATAAATTTAAAACCTATAGCAATCAAAAAAGACCACTGTGCGAAGAAGAAAAAAAAGAAGAAAAGAAAAGAAGACCAGTGGACTAGAAGAAAGAAAAGAAGAAAGAAGAAGTGAAGAAGTGAAGAAGCTGTAGTGAGTCAGCGAGTGTTGGCGTCTTGGCGAGCAGCGATCGAGCGGTGTCTTGGCGAGCAGCGAGCGACGAGCTTCGAGCGCAATGGTGGGTTTCGAGCGATGGGAAGAAAAGAAAGAAAAGAAAGAAGAAGAAGTGAAGAACCTGTAGCGAGTGTTGGCGTCTTGGCGAGCAGCGATCGAGCGGCGTCTTGGCGAGCAGCGAGTGGCGTCTTGGCGAGCAGCGAGTGGCGTCTTGGCGAGCAGCGAGCTTCGAGCGCAATGGTGGGTTTTGAGCGATGAGCAACAAGCGCGATCGGCGTTTTCTTCTACGTCGAGTTGCAACAGTCGAGTGTTTTTTTGTGTCTCTGAGGCGTTTTTTTAAAGTTAGGTTTTCTCCTAACTTCCCGACGAGATTCCCGACCATCTCGTCCATCCATGGACGAGATCCCGACGAGATGGCAGATATCTCGCTACAAGTCATCTCGTCCAGACGCTATGAGATTTCTGGGCGAGATGACGCTATCTCGTCACTATCTCGACGAGATAGCGACGAGATGATAACACTGATCATAGTACAAGCAACATCAAGAAGGTGTCAATTCGTTTGGCAACTCCATTATCTTGAGAAGTATAATGGCATGATGCTATGATCTCATGAGAAGCACTAAAAGAAACAAAATTAGACTGCAAGTATTCTCGAACATTATCAATACACAGTTTTAATGGAGACATCAAATTGAGTTTTATTTCAAAATAAAAATTTTGGAATACAAAAAAGATTTCAGACCTACACTTCAATAGGTAAGCTCATGTCATATGAGTATGGTTATCAATGCAAGTAACAATATATTTATATTCCAAACGATTAACAACAGGATTAGGACCCGAAATATCAGAATGAAGGACAAATAAGGACTCAGTACGACTGTGAGAACTACGAGGAAAGGACACACAATGGTGTTTACCTAGCTCACATGCTTTACAAAAACAAAAGGCAGACTTAGGAAGAAAACACTTCAACTTGTCAACCGGCGAATGACCAAACCTACAATACCATTGATAAAATATTGTGATGGTGGAGTGATGAGCAATCGTTGGAACAATGGATTACAAGTAAATTTCTCCACTTGCAGTTCCCCACCAATTGTCCTCCTCGATCCTGGATGACACAATGAGAAGAGTAAAAAATTACAACAATTAAGATTTTTAGTAATTTGGCTGATAGAAATGAGATTAAGAAACTTGGAAAGTTAATAGACTCCATCAAGATTAAAGGCATTAAGCGTTCTAACAGACCCTAAACCATGAAGAGGAGACGATGATCCGTCTTGAAGAAAAACATGCGATAGCTTAGAAGATGAATGAAAAGTAGAGAAAAGAATTGGATTACCTGACATATGATTATAGACACTAGAATCAAGAATCCAGGGCATACCATAAGAGGCAAAGGCTGCAACGGTAATCCTAGGAGTGGAAAACATGACTGCGATAGAGGTAGTAGGAGAATAGCTCATTTGTAGAAATCCCTCATATTTAGCCCTAGAAAGCATCACAGAACACACACCAGACACTGTGTGGTAGGTGAGGAACTTGTAGTTTGAGCTTACCAAATTTCTACAAGAAGGAAATGAGTTCCTCCCACGGCCACGACCAGACTGACCAGTAGTCTTGCCACCTCCACGACTCCTACCTCCCAGCAATAAGGAGGTCACAATGCTCAAGTACAGGGTTGGGTGCAACAGGAGTGAACTCAAGCCATGACAAGGAAATGATTCAGTTCTAGAGCTAAAGATCATAGTTCTCAAACAAGCAATCGAAAAGATTCTGGAGCATCTTCTAGCTTAGATACTCTTCCTCCAATGATCTTAGCACCAAGTACTTGACGAGCTCTAATATGATCAGATTTATAAATAAGCATCTCTTGTAAAATATGAGCAACACCAAATCCCTCTAGAGCCCAAACTTCCATTTCTCCTACTCGTTGTCCCCCCATTGAGATCAAAGAACGATATTATCTGCCATGAGTTGAGACTTCACACTCTAAAGTGAAGGAGGTAGGAGAAACAAAAATCTAGCAACTAGGAATTCCTCTTGTTGCTTCTTCTAGATGGAGATATCAACGATGAAAAGATGTATTCGGCTAGCTCATTTGCCTTTCCCATAAAAACGAACATATCCATCTTCTTCCAATTCCGGATTGAATATTTTTAAGTACAAGGAATAGAATTTGAAGATATTTTTATCTTGAAAATAGGTCTTTTTGAGGGCATCCCACATGCTTTTGGCAATAGGATGAAGCATGATAGTTGAGGTAGAGGTGGCAAAACGGCCCGGCCCGGCACGATAAGGTATCGTGTCGGTCCAGCTCAGCCCGCTAACTACGTGGGCCGAAAATTCGCGGCCCAGCACGGCCCGCGAGCCCGTTTATCAGCTAAAAACTTGTAAAAAAATTAATTTAAAATGTTTGAGAGATTAAATAAGCACCAAATATGACATTTCACATGAAAAGCTCCATGAATTAATTTTAGCTGCAATTTTGAAGCACTAAACAAGCTGGAAATTAATTTTTTTAATATTTAGCGGGCCAAATGGGTCGGGCTGGCCCGCTTCGGCCCGCAATGTTATCATGTCGGGCTGGGCCGAAAAGCTTATTGAGTCGAATTTCCCGGCCCAAGCACACAATTATCGTGACGTGCTCGTGCCGTGCCCATTTCTGCCGCCCCTAAGTTGAGGCAATGTGTGGCAGAGAGAACAACACAATCATTTGCCTCCCAATTCGAATATTCTTTAATATTTGCAGCATCAAGTGGCTCGTTATGAAGATGTTTTGTTTTCTTCTATGATCTGTTTTCTTTTGTAATCCACATAAAAGGCGGAAGACCCTCGACGAAAGGAGATAATTTGTACGGGTACAGGATCTCTAGAGGAGATAGGGGGGGGGGCTTTTTTGGAAAAAAATAATGCCATCAAGGAAGGAGGAGAGCTGCCCTAAAAAGAAAGACATGAAAAAACCCCAAAATGGTTGCTGCTCTTGCAGGACCCTTGCTGCCAGTGGCAGCAACCTTTGCTACTGGTGACTACTGCCCTTGTTGTGGGCAGCAGCTGCCACCCATTCTCTGGGCGACTGTTGTTGTTTCTGCTGTGGGCGGCTGCTGCCCTAGTTGGCAGCAGCAATAATTGCTGCAGTGGGATAGATGGGAGAAGAGAGGAGAAAGAAGGAAAGTAGAGAGGAGGATTAGGGAAACCCTAATCTAAACTTGCTCTCTCTGATACCATGCGAGAAGGAAAAGTTCTCATCTTTGTTACTAGATGTATAATGGGAGATCAAGTGAAAGTTGTACAGTAAACAATGGGAACAAGATAAGTAACCTACACTAACAACCAAAGGAAATACTAACTAGAACTACAAGTTCTCTAACATGTATATCGTCATTATTTTATTTGCAAAATAAAGTTAACTAAAATTAAATATAAGACTTTTTAAGTTTTTATATTTTTATATTTTACCAAATATTAATTTTAGGTCATAAGTAAATGCAACATATAACCTTTTTTAGTTGCAAATTCATTTGCAACTTCTAAAGCATGAATGCAAATGGATATGAGCAACTGAGCTATTCACACAACTAAATGCTTGCAAATAAGCTATAAGCTCCAAATGCACTTGCAATTAATTTATTCATGAGCAACCAAATGCATCTTTGACCTTTTCATGTTTCTCCTGAATCTCTCTTAAGAAGTTCTTCTGTAAATCTACTTCAATATATGTTTATCTCATTTTGCAACAGGTTTCTTTGTCTCATACAGCTGAAAAGGTCTTAGAGGACACAATATGCCAAGAAAGTAAAGGTGATACAATCTACTATTGGGCAATAATGGATAAGGACCTGAATAAAGTTGATATGAACAAAAAGCTCGACTTTTGGTCCATGTGTGATAGCTTAAATGCTGTGCAATGCAGGTACTACAGCTCTTTCCTTTTTTCCATTTGGTTTGAGTATGGTTTTAAAAAACTGTGGTATCTGAACTTTACTAAATATACCACATTGTCATAATGCCCTATACCTATTCTGGTGTGCAGACCACATTAAAAATTTTCCATTGTACATTTGTATCATACTCAAAATATTAATTTTTTGTATCAATTTTATGAGTTTCAGTCTGGGCATACTGAGTTAGATTTTTGCCCTAGGCACTGCTATGATTACCGATTTTAAGTTGAAATCAGGTTCTAAATTTGTATTTGTATAGGCCATACACATGCATTGCGCTGATACCCTATTGATATTGTATATTGTCTCATTCATTTATATTGTATATTGTATTTACCTTCAGTAGTAGACCAATATATACATATTTTATTATTTTCCTTCAGTTGGTATGTGTATGGTTAGGTATACTGTACATAGATATTAGTGCTTACCTGTTCAATCATTTACTGAAACTGATAAGTACAGGTATTTAGTCTTTGTTCCATTTATCAAATGATTTTAATATTAAGTAATGTTCCCGGTGTTTACTAAAACTAGATTATTGGGTTTATGGAGAGGGTTAAAAGACACTGGTGATTAGGAGACAACTCTAACATGCTTGATGTCCTAGGCCCATTTCCAATTAAATATCTTAGAATATTTACAATGTGGAAAGAACTCTTCTCTCTTCTCTCTTTTGTTCTTTTTTTCTTTAAATTTCTCAACCACCTAGTATTTTGCGATAAAGTGTTGCACTGGTGGTGCAAGTGTCATCTTGAGGTGGATAGTTCCAATTTACAATTATGTTACTGAAGTGACTAAAAAACAAGCCACCTTGAACATAAAAAAGTTCACACAAGAAAAATCCTTGTTGTGTCAGCCTCATTACAAAGCTTCCTTGAAATTTCATGGTGTATAGCAGTTCAGTGACCTTTTAAGTACTACTTGTTGCAGGGTTGTGTTTGAGAATGCTTTCAGACGTATGTATGGGCTGCCTCTTGACATGAGAGCACTACCCCCAATGCCCCTAGATGGCGACCATTGGTCTATTCTTCACAGTTGGGCGATGCCAACACCCTCCTTCCTAGAATTTATAATGTTTGCAAGGTATTATTTCAGAATTGTAAATCAGTGAAATGCTTTATATATATATGTTCCCATTGACATGTTTTTTACTTGCTGAATTACAGAATTTTTGCCGATTCACTTGATAGCTTGAATCATGGAAATAGCAAACTTGACTTCTGTGTGCTTGGATCATCAAACCTTGAGGTAATCATATTAACTTTCCTTCATAATTTATTTTTCATTTACAAATGGATAATTTTTTCCTTTTCTGACAACAAATAAACTCAGAGAAGGCATTGTTACTGCCGTGTGCTGGAACTCTTGGTTAATGTCTGGGCCTATCATAGTGCTAGAAGGATGGTATACATTGATCCTGTGAGTGGGGAACTAAACGAACAGCACCCTGTTGAGATCAGGGAGATGTGGGTCAAGTACTTCAACTCAACTTTACTGAAGAGCATGGATGAAGATTTGGCTGAGGAAGCAGATGACCGCATGCATCCAAATGATAGGTGGTTGTGGCCCTTAACAGGCGAAGTGCATTGGCAGGGGACGTTGGATCGAGAAAGGGAGGAGAGGTTGAAGCAAAAGATGGATAAAAAGAAAAAGATGAAGGAGAGGCTATTGGACAGGCATAAACATGGATACAAACAGAAAGCCTTAGGACAGAAAGAGAAACCTCGATAGCCACCTTGTGATTTCGCTGAATTAATCGATCAGAAATCTCTTTTGTAGCGGCTATAGTGAAAGACAACTGCTCCGTGCAGCCTCAGAAGCAACTTGTTAAATCATTGTTGTACATATAACATCTGTTGGATCCCTGCATGATCATGGAGTAGAAAACACCGTGGAAAGCTAAAGCCATAGATCTTTCTGAATTCTTTATTGTTTTACAACCAGGAGGTTAGGAGCTTACATATTATCCTTGCTTCTGCCCAATTGATATTCTTTTCCACTGATTCAATAGAGCGGTTATGGGGTACGGAAATTAATTCCTGTACTTGAGTGTATATTAGAAAAAAAAGAAGTTAGGCAATTTTCCATGCGATATAGAAATTTTGTACTTGTATCTATTTCTTATGCTTTACATTGTTCTTGAAGAACATACCTACTTTTTACTGATTATCTTTTGAATTATACGTTTTTCAGAAATCAGGACTGTTACTATGGACATTGATGGTGCATCAAAAATTTTGTACTTGTCTCTTTTCTTAGGCTTCAGATTCCAAATGCATAACCACACACAAGAAAACAAGTTGCTATTTTTTTCCTAAAAATGATTTCCTTAGCAAATATTCTCCCTGAAACTGAACCATTTTCCATGAAACTTGAAACAAACACCAGCAGGCAAACACCTTCAGATTGCATGTCTTTTTACATCATACCCATCAGATAAAAGCAGGGTAATAAGTAGCAGATAATTTTTGCGTTGGAATTATTCTTTAATAAAAACTCATCAAACAATAAATATGTTCCCACTTGGTTATAAATGCGTGTAACCATATAAGTCCAAATGATAAATAAATTGAATTGAAGGAAAATAAATGAATATTTTAAAGGATTGATTTCAATTTAGTCTCAGAGGCCAATCATAGTTTCAATTTAGTTTTCAACATTAAAAAAAAATAATTTAGTATCTGAAATTTTAAATTTGTTTTTAATTTTGTCATCAAACCAGGCATGCATTGTTGTTCTTTTTTTGTAGGAATTGAAAGTCCTATTGTTTAGCTGTATGCTCGGAAATAAAAATGTATTTTAAATTTACCAACATCAGTTATAATTGTAAATAATAATAATAAATAATAAAAGTGTCGAGTCCACGAACAAGCTACAACTCTGAAAACAAAGATTATATATATATATAAAGTAACATTCACAACTTGCATGTGGCACATTCAAAGTGAAATTCCGCTGACACGGCAATTTGAAAATTTTTTAGAATTATTTTTTAAAAAATAACATTCTCTCTCCCACTTTTCCCCTCTCTCTTAATTATCTATTTTAGTGGTTTATTTATTTCTTTTAATAATCTCTCCTTTTCTTCTCCTCTCTCCCTTTTAATGAGTTCTCTCTAATGATTTAATACATACGCTCTCTCTCTCTCTTCCTCTCTCTCTCATTATATCTTCTTCTCTCTCTTAATTCTATTTTTTAAAGTAATTTCTTTGTTTTTTTGCAAGAAGAAGAATTAATTAACTAGCGGGATGCGCAGCATCCTGAAATAATATTACATCTAGTTCTGGAGGTCTAACGAGGGTCCAAACATTAGACGCCTTATTCCTCCTAGCCAAATTTGCTGCCTAATGAGCAGTTTGGTTTGTATCTCTATTTACAAAAGAGATGGATACAAAATTGAGAGAATCTAAGTAGATTACAAATGTTAATAAACAAATTCCTATGAAATCATGGAAAATTTCCTTTGCTGTTGATAAAATCCACTATTTGTTTGTAGTCTGATTCGATGATTACTTTCTCCAATCTCCTGGACACAACAAGTTGTAAAGCAAGATAAATAGCTAAGGATTCCGAATAATAACTTGAATTAGAAGAAAGTATATTGAAGAAGCATATATACACTCCCCTTTTGAATCACGCAAGATGAGACCAGCTGCGCCATCGGGACTGTTGAAGGCTCCGTCACAATTAATTTTAAGAAAGTTAGAGGGAGGAGGGATCCAAGAATCAGCACTGATAATAGACTCAACAAAGCCCTCAGGTAAGTGCGCCTTGGCATAACTCGAAGAGAAGACAACAATACGCATCACATCGTTATTAGTGGAAGGCCGTCCTTCACCATGCATAATATTATTCCGAAAATACCAAATGAACTGCATGGCATTAGCAACTATAGCCTTGGAATTAGAATTCAAGGAAGAATTCAAACTCAACAGCTGACAGCCACCAGAATGTCATATCAAGCTACTAGAGAAGTCCAAATTTAGGCATTGACTCAAAGCAAACCAGATAGCAGAGGAGAAGTGACAAGAAGATAAAAGATGGTGAAGAGTTTCCTCAGCTTGGTTGCAAAGAGGACAAAGATTATCAGCCGAAATGTGTAAACGATGGAGTCTGAATTTGGTTAGCAATCTACCATGGAATACTTTTCAAAGAAAAAGTTTGACTTTGGGAGGATAATTTATTTTCCAAATTTGAGACCAGCTTGGACTAGAGCTAGTAGCTTGATAGTTCACTGATTTCAAAAATTTATAAGCAGAGGATACGGTTGTCTTTCCACTAATTTCATCAGACCAGACAACACAATCATCATAGGGTTGTGAGGGTAAATCAATGCTCATGATGGAATCCCACAAATCTGCATTACACATAGTTAAACTAATAAAAGAAGACCACTTATTATCAAGCATCAGATGATTAACATGAGTAAGCTGATGAATTAAATTAACATTAAAATAATTAGGTTTCATAGCAAGGGGAAGATCTAGGACCCGGTTATCATTTAGAAAAGAAATAGCATTTCCTTTACCTATAATAGCTTTAAATCCAAGATGCAGTCTAGAGAAAGCACGCATGAAAAGTTTCCAAGCCCAAGAGGAGATTTTAGGAGGACTGGTATTTACACATGAAGCAATGAGATACTTAGCTTTAACAATTTTTACCCAAAGAGAATTTTCATTATTCAAATAGGCTTGAATTCTCTTTGCTTGAAGAGCAAAGCTTTTGTTTCTCATGTCTTGAAGGCCAAGACCACCTTCATGCTTAGGGAGAGTAACTGTATCCCAATTAACTAAGTGGATACCCTTTTTATTTGAGTCATGATTCCATAGAAAATTCTTTATAGTTGATTCCAACTTATCACAAATATCTTGAGAAATCCAAGTTAAAGAGATAGAGTGGGTAGGCAAAGAATTCAAAACAGATTTAATGAGAACCAGTTTCCCCGCTTGAGACAAAAGTGAAGCTTTTCAATTGCTAAACTTAGACTGAAATTGATTTATAATATAGTCATGGGTTCTAGGAGGGGGTCTCTTAGGAGCAATCATGACACCAAGATATTTAAATGGAAATGAACCCATCTTCATACCAAGGAATTGGAAAATTCTAAGTTTGGCCCTAGTATTAATATTCATAGGAAAGAAAATTTCAGACTTTGATCAATTAATTCTTTGTCCAGTTAATGCCTCATAATGAGCAAAAATAGAAGTGATGGAATGCAAACTTTTAGAATTAGCTTTGAAAACTAGAAGAATATCATCAGCGAACATGAGATGGTTAATAGAAATATTGTTCTTCAATTTAAAAGGAGCGAGGGCATTATTATCTACAACAGTTTTAATTAAATTTGTAAGCAATTGAGCTACCAGAATGTACAGAAAGGGGGAAATAGGATCCCCCTGTCATGATACCTCTATGAGAAGGAAAGAAAGTAGATAGCTGGTCATTTATAAGACATGCAAATGTAAGATTAGATATGCAAGCAGATATCCAATGAATAAACTTATTAGGAAATTTGTAAATATTTAAAACTCTTAGGATAGCATCTCTGTTAATATAGTCAAAGGCTTTTTCAACATCAATTTTGACTATAATGTAAGGAGATGAACATTTGGAATTATAAAAAGAGTGAACAATTTCCTGCACAATGAGGATATTATCCTGGAAATTCATGCCTTGAACAAAGGCAGATTGTTCATAGCTAATTTGAGAAGGAATGAATTATTTTAGTCTATTAGCAAGCATCTTGGATAAAATGAGATAAGAGACATTGCAAAGGGCTGTAGGCCTATAGTCCTTAACTGATTTGGGAGATTTGGATTTAGAGATAAAAGTTAATATAATTTTATTCCAGTTATCAGGGAGAATAACAAAATTATAAAAAGAAGTAATAGAGTCAAACAGGCTGCTAGAGATGATGTCCCAATAATCTTTATAAAATTCTATTGTAAACCCATCATAACCTGAGCTCTTACCATTCTTAAAAGAGTTGATAGTATTTTTGAGTTCATGAATGGTAAAAGGGGCAATTAAAGCATCATACATAGAAGGATTAGAATGGATGGTAACATGCCAATGATAATTGCTAATATTAGGTGCATTTTGGGAGTTCCAAAGGTTTTGATAATGTTACATGAATTCTATAAGAATACTATGAGTATCATAAACAACTATATTATGAGAATTAAGAATGGAAAAAATGTAATTGATGCGTCTTCTCATGATGACAATACGATAGTAAAAAGCAGTGTTTTGATCACCATCGTGAATCCAATTAAACTTGGACTTAGACCACCATTTGAGACATATTTACCTTTGAAGGGCTACATGTTTATTATGCAAGCATTTAAGCTTTAGATCTAAGTCATTAGGAGGATGGGGGAGGCCTTTTAAGGATTCAAGTAATTGAATATCAGTAATAGTGGCATGTAGGTTAGACTCAGGCTTGCCAAGGGATTTCTTATTCCAAGAAGAGAGGGCACTTCTGGCATTAATGAGTCTAGAGTCGAAAGAAGGGGCAATATTATGAATATTAGAGACAGACCAAGCATTGTGAACCTCTGAGACTCTTCATACTCCAACCAAAAATTCTGAAATTTGAAAAGTTTATTCCTAGCTTGTTTATGAACATGAATTATGCATAACATAGGATAATGATCAGAGTAAATTTTGTTGAGATGCTTCATATTACAATATCCAAAGAAATGAAGCCAAGCAGCATTTGCAAACATTCTGTCAAGCCTAATGAGGATTTTAGCTAAATATGTACGGTTGTTAGACCAAGTGTATTTACTACCTGAATAACCTAGATCTAGTAAGCCTAAGTGTTAGATTAAATTCTTGGACAGGCTTAGAATATTTAAAAGGTTGACCACCAAGTTTGCCCTCGGCATGAAGAATGTAATTAAAATCACTCATCAATAACCAAGGAATAGCAATCAAATTTAAATGCATAAAGGAGCTCCAAAGAGATGATTTAATAAAAGGGTTAGTACTAGCATAAAAACTGGACATAAGAAAAGGTTCTACATCATCTAACTGAATTACAACATGAATAACTTGGGGAGAAATGAAAATAGGTAAAGCTTTAACAGAATTAGTGTTCCAAGCAATAAGAATGCCACCAGAGGCGCCATTGCCAGGTTGAATGACATCCTCCCAGTTACGGCCAAAAGACCTCACCATTTTATTGGACATAGACTCATTAAGATGAGTTTCTTGAAGAGAAATAACTTTAACATGACAAATTTTAATTTGAATAGCTAAAAAATCACGAGCCTGGCGTCTCCAAGCACCCCTTATATTCCAATTAAGAACATTCATCTAGCACAGTAAAGGGGTTATGAGACACAATAGTGGAAGAAGGTTCATTTACCTCTAAGCTGTTTAAATCAAAATCTGTGAGAGACTTTTGCTTCTTAAATTTATTTGAGCCTTCACTCCTTATACTTAAAGAAGGATTAGGTTTGGGAGGTTTGGTCCTAGAAGATTTCTTCCTAGGAGGCTTGGCTATATTTGGAGAGGAAGAAGAGGTTGGGGGTGGCTGGAAGATAACTTTTAATTGATTAGCTAGCTCTTCTAAGGATTTTGAGGAGGGGGGAGGATAAGAGGTATTAATTTTGGAAGATGAGGAGTTATTAGCCTTGTTCATCTCTTGGTCCATGGGGTCAAATAGTTGGTCTTCCAAAGATTGGGAACTATAAGAGTTCAAATCTATGGGAGGGCTGTTTGACCTAGGAGGTGGGGGAGTTCTAACAGAGTTGGAAAAAAGGCTAAGGGGAGGCTTTAAATTTTTTGATTTCACAGATGATTGAGATTTTTCTTTGGGGGAGGCCTAGGTGGACGGGAAGTATGATGGCTACTTTTAGAGTCTAGGTTTACTCTTTTTCCCCGACTACTGCGGTCCAAGGAAAACAAAGAATCCTTCATCCAAGTCTAAAACCAATTGAAAGCCGAAGGAGGACCAAATCCGGGAAACCCAGCGTTTAACAAAGTCTAAGGGAAGAGGCTTACCCAAGAACTTGCCGATAAGACTTTTTTCCCATGGTTGACACCATGACGCAGCCTGTTTAGTGGAGAAGGCAACCCTGTCAACGGTGCCCGAGTGTATCCTTGTGAGAGTCGGAGATGAAACCTTAGTTCCAAAACTAGGGTTTCCTTGACGAAGCAACTGAGCCCATGATAGAGGCTTTCGGGACTCCGGAGGGGGACCATGAGAAAGATCGGGTGATTTAGAGGCAGAAACATCCGACGAACGACGAGATCCGTCGGGAGGATCGAGAGGAGGAGGGGGCGGCGGGAGAGGGGACGAGGGTTTCGGCAAAGGGGAGTCGCTCATCGCGAGGGCCGAAAAAGTTAATCACACATGGATACTATTTTTTTTTTTTAAAAAGTAATTTCTATCTTTTCTTTTAATATCTCTCTTCCCCTCTTTCAACTCTCTCTCTCTCTCTTGATTTAATACATAGTCTCTCCTCTCTCTTATCGGTCCATCTTCTCCGCTTTCTCTTTTAATTCTATATTTCAATTGTTAATTATTCCAATTTAATCTATATATATAAAAGCACGTTCCAATGAAGTTTTGCTGACATGATAATTATAAATTTTTTAAAATTTATTTTTTAAAAAATAATTTCTCTCTCCATGTCAATTAAACTCACTTTTCCCCGTTAAACCCCCTCTCTCTCTCTCCCATGCATGCAATTTAATATTTTAAATAATTTTAAACCCACATTACCTCTCTCTCCCCTCGCCCCCCTGCAATTTAAGGTTCATAAGGTGCATTTTATTGCTCAATTAAGATACAGTTTATTGAGCAATTTAAGATGCACTTTAATGCTCAATTAAACCCACTACTCTCTATTTCTCTTTATGGAAATTAATTAACGCAATTTCCTAAACAAAATAAAAGTTCCTAAAAAAAACGTCCGTTTTCAATAAATTCCATTTGATATTAATGCGGTCATTTGATTTTCTTTTTTTAATTGATTTCTCTCTTAATTACAAATTTAATTAACTTTTAATACTGTAATAACTACTCTCTCTTTCTTAATTAGTCACGTATCCTCTCTCCTTTATCTCTCTCAATCACGTCTCTCTATCTTCCCATTCAATAATTGTAATTAATTTACAACAATTAAAATATAATGTAATAATTGCTTCCTCTTTATATACAAATGGAGGCATAAATTATTGGTTCATGGGAGCACATTGAGAACCATAGCCAAGTCTTAAGAACGGCGAGGAGGACCAGCAATACCCTTCTGCTTCCTCTATCATTAGTCTTCTTCTCCTTCTCGCCGCTTCAGCCTTCAATTCCTCACAGACGACCCCTATCGTTTCTTCTCCTGGAATATCACCTAAGGTGGCATCTGCCCCATGGACATCAAGCAGTAGGTCAATGTGTTTAACAGCTTGCTCGAGCCATTCTTCGTATCCTGGTATCTTCTTTCTTTTTCCTCTATTACTCACGGACAATCTACTTTTCTCATGCACAATCATATGTATTTAACAGTTATATATTATTCTTCTTATATTATCTATCTGTTAATGGCATTGCTCAATTCTTGCATCCATGTATTCTGGCCCATGTCGGATGCTCAAATCAGAGGCTCCACCGAGAGGCTTTAAGAAAGGCAGCCTTGGAATACTTGAAAGATTCTATCTTCAGCAATCACAATAACAAGAAATTTCACGAAAGAAGTATGATAAAAAGGACTATAGTATGATAAAAAGAAGTATGATGGGAAAGAAAGTTAAAGACAACGAGTATCTAAGATCATGTTTTCATATGAATAACAAGAGAAAGAGAAGCAGATGGAGCAATTTTAAAGCAATCAATGGACAAAGAGAGAAGAGCAGAATAAAAGATCTTCTAAGACAAAGAAGAGGAGTCGAAGATGAGGATGTAATTAGATAAAAGAGTGAAAGTAGTAATTAATTAATATATGTATGCTTCCATTCGAATTAAATATGAAAATCTCTCTCTCTCAATTAACTACAAATTTAATTAACTTTTAATACTGTAATTAGTTTATATATATATATGCTTTCATTGGAATTAATTATATATTCATATTATAATTGCTAATTGGAATATATTATTATTTATAATGTGAAATTTAGTTTATTCAATATTTTCCTTTAATTATTTAAATAATTTACTCATAATATACTTTATTTCAATTATTATTAATATTTTTGATAATATACATTAAAGCTATATATATATATACACACACGAACACGAAGACATATGTTTCTAGAATTTAATTTGTTTAGTTAATTTAAGAAATTTGACTTTTGCTTGATAATTCTAAACTTAAATTTGAGTTAATTGGGGAAGAAGCATATGATAAGGATAAAAATTTTAAATATTATTTTATACAATTAAAAGTTGAAAAGACTGAATTAAAAAATAATTCAACTATCAATATTAGAATTATCGCATTCAAATATAATAATTAATTTTCACAAGTTCGATTAATTTTTATTTTTTACATTTTCTGTATATATTTATTTGTTCGAGTTTTAAATTTAAAGAAAAATGTAAATAATATTTAAGAAATCTATATTTTGATTTTATAGTTATATAAATTAAATTAAGTTAATATTTATTATTGTTCTCTACATTTATAATTTTTCACATATACGATATTTATTTATATTTTAAAATTATTTAGGTATCGATATTTTTGTTTAATTTAATTTGATTTAATTTTAATAATTTTTAGTATAATTTTTTAAATTATTTAAAATTAATTTATATGTACATATAATTACGCAACACGTGGGTATTCGACTAGTTAACTAGAATATATTGACTATGACCAATAAATTGTTTTGTAAATATTTTACAATAGAGAATAGTTATTTTATACCCGTGTAATTTAAGTGGAATAAAACTACTATGAGTAGACTACTCATAGATATTTCTATAAGCGGCCTTCTCAGATTGAGCAATGTCATTTTGCACAGATCTCAACTTCATAAATAATACTTATCAAAAACTTTTTAAAACTATGTATACCAAAATTACTCAGTGTACTGAAAATACTTAAATTATTAAATATTAAATATTTTTTATTTAAAATTTTATTTATACCTAATTTTTTGTTTTTCTTCCAAATATCCAAAAATAATCTTAAATCTCAAAAACAAAATCTATTTTCCTCCACCGCTACCAAATGGCCGCCAAGTCTCCCTAAAGTGAGACTAGGGTTGTTCACATGTTGGGTTGGGTTGGATTTGGAGAAAAAATTGGACCGACCCGACCAACAAGCAACCAGGTCGAGTCGGGTCGAGTTTGAAGGTAAAAAAATTTGAACGTTATCCAACCGGAGTACTTATTTAAACAAATAAATATAAAAATATTTTTAAAAAATTAACAAGACACGCGGGAAGATGTGGCCCGCATGGTCTCGTCTTCTCCATTGAACAAATAAATGAGTAGTCGAGTACTCATTTGAACAAATAAATATAAAAATATTTTTAAAAAATTAACAAGACACGCGGGAAGATGTGGCCCGCGTGGTCTCGTCTTCCCGAGGCCGCTTCTTCTCTCGCGTCTTCTCGAGCGAGTATATATATATATAATTTATTTTTACAAAAAATTTAAAAAATATAAATAATCGGATAGTCGGGTCGGGTCTCGGATCATCGGGTTTCAAATATTGAAACTCGAGACCCGATCCGAATGGTTGGATTTGAATAAATTGAACCTGACCGGGCCCGATTACCCAACCCGACCCGACTCGATTGGTCCGGCTCGATTGGTCTGAATCGAGTCGGATTCTCGAGTTTATTGGGTCAATCTTGACCCAATGAACACCCCTAGATGAGATTATATTTTGATATTGATATTTAAGATTTTTGGATATTTGGAAGGGAAAAAAAGGTATAAATGAATTTTTAAATAAAATATTTAATATTTAATAATTTAAGTATTTTCAGTATACTAAATATTTTTGATATACAAAATTTTAAAAAATCTTTGATAAGTATTATTTATGAAGTTGCTTTGAGATCTGTACAAAATGACATGACTCAATCTGAGCAGGCCGCTCATAGAAATCTCTATTAGCAGGCCACTCAATCACTCACAGTAGTTTTATTCTAAAATTTAAGTGATATAAGTGCATATTTCGAAAAGAAAAATAGCATTAGGTAAATGGAAGTTGAATTTAAAAGTTGAAGAATTAAATAAAGTTTTCCAAAATTTTGGACTACATTCAAAGTCACATAACATAAGACTTAATTAACCTATTTTTAATACTAATATTTAAATCTTCCATAGACGTTAAACAAATTACAAACCCACAATCTTCTGTAGCTGTCTAGCTGACAGCATACATTGTTTGTTTCTGTTGTCAGTCTGTTGTCAGTCAAAACAACCAAAACTCGTGGACTTCGCAATTTGAGGGCGAAGGCGATAGAGAGGTCGAATCTTCGTCGATCTCTTCTCCTCCTTTGCCTTCCGACCGCTGCATTCACGAGACCGTAATCCCTGGTGGAGTAGGGGCTTTGATTGAATATCCGATGGGGCGGCGGAGCGGAAAGAAGGCCTTCTCCTTCTTCTCCAAAAAGGGAAGATCAACCAAGCGGATGGAGATGCAGCCGATCCCGTCCCCAGTCGCCAATCATTTTCTCGCCAAGAGCAACTCGGCAGCGGTGGCAGATGGATCGGGATCGGCTGCAGTTGCGGCGCACTCGCACGGGGGTAAATCGGCGAAGAAGAAGACTGGGTCGCGGCTTTGGATGAGGTTTGATTGCGCCGGGCAATCAGAAGTCCTTGAGCTCGGAAAGAGCGCCATCATCAAGCGGGCGGGGATTCCCTCCCGTGATTTGAGGATTCTTGGACCGCTGTTCTCCCAATCGTCCAACATTCTGGGTGAGCTATGCCCTTAGTCGGTTTGTACTATCTCTGCTTGAAAACTTCACATGGCTCTCGTTCCACTGTCTGACAAGTTCTGATCTATTTCAATCATTGATATGCAAGATTGTGTGCTGCTCATGGATATTAATAACTGACATGTATTGTTCCTCAGAGATTATGATAAGATGCTAGGTTTTAGACCTATTTGGTTTATGATGGATAACCTAACAAGTTGTACTACGTTATAGTTTTTGTTATGGTATAGATTCTTATATATGCATGATTTTTATTTAGGTGAATTTATCATTTACAATCACGTGGTAATAATCTTATGATCCGAATGTAACGATATTTACAACTAAGAAAAGAACTTTTAAGTGACTGATTCAGTTCTGCACCTATGGCCTGCTAATGAGCCTGTTGCCTCATCATGTTGGCTATCAAGAAAATACCTAGATTACATCCAACATTGAGCTATGGCCATTATGTATCATGTGTACCTTGGTGGTAATCTAATGATTTGTTGGAGCAAGCCAGTAAAATAATTTCTCTTTGTTTTGTAATTATAAGTTGCATAGAAATTCAAACACAGCAGTATATGTTTAAGTTGCAGAATATGCTGAAATTCACAGTGGCCATAATTTGCACAAACTTCCATGAGCAAGATGATTCTATATCTTTTCTTTATCTGTTTTCAT
Source organism: Canna indica (assembly GCA_034359265.1). Classification (NCBI taxonomy): domain Eukaryota; kingdom Viridiplantae; phylum Streptophyta; class Magnoliopsida; order Zingiberales; family Cannaceae; genus Canna; species Canna indica. Next base: position 75,842,870 of record CP136891.1, on the reverse strand, counting down.
ACCTTTTGAAAGTTCCTTTTACGAAGGAAACATACATTTTTAGAGCCATACAGGTTTTTCTTTATTAAGAAAAAATTGGAAGGCAGGTCAGTCTTTCTTTATATTTACTAACTATCCAAAGGTTAAGCGGCTACAGTGATTTGCATATTATTCTTTCATAAGTTATAGTATTGCCTTTCCCGTTCAATCCATTCCACGTGCCCTAAACCTAATATGGGCACTACTAAAACACTGATTGACATGTCAAGAGTCTAACAGTCTTATAAAACATTTGAATCCTTAATTACCATAGTAGCTTGCAAGTAATTTAGCCAACCTACAAGTTGCAATATGTGCCCCATTGCTCAGATCTGCAAATTTCTGCTTCATCATGATGTCCAAGATGCTTGTCCTTTTTGGCATTTTTCTTAACTATTGGAATAATATGTTTTTTTTTCATGTAATACAAATATAGTGGAACCTTTTATCTACAGTATCACCTTTACTCTGTTTTGAGTTGATGCATTTTGCCTGGTTTAATTTTTCTTATTTTAAAACGGTAACTTTTCAGCCAGAGAAAGAGCTATGGTTGTCAATCTAGAATTCATAAAGGCCATAGTTACTGCTGAAGAAGTGCTTATACTGGATCCTCTGTGTCAGGAAGTTCTCCCTTTTGTAGATCAGTTGAGACAACAACTCACCCTGAAGAGTCCTTTCAGGGTTCATGATCTTAGCCATGATCCCCAAAGTAGAGATAAGTCTGCAACTGGTGAAGAATGGACAAGAGCAAACGAGACAGCTGAAAGTGAAAGAGAACTTCCTTTTGAGTTTCAAGTGCTTGAGATTGCACTAGAAGTTGTTTGTTCATATTTGGACTGTAGTGTTGCTGATCTTGAGAAAGATGCATACCCTGTGCTTGATGAATTAGCAATGAATGTTAGCACCAAGAATCTTGAGCGTGTGCGGAGTTTGAAAAGCAACCTTACTCATTTGCTTGCACGTATTCAAAAGGTATTTTTTGATAATATTGTCGTCTATTGAGGTTTATTTAGTTGTCTTGAGGCTACTAATAGTAAGACAAGTAAATTAATTTGCATGTTTAAGTGGAGCATCTTACAATATTACCTTTTGGGATAAGGGCCATATTTGCTCCTAAAATATTCGAAAAAGTACAAATTTGCCCTTAAACTTTTTTTTTTCAAAAATGCCATCGCCGTCCAAATTTTGGGCCAAAAATACCACTGCTTGTAACGGTTTGACAAGTCAACAAACGGTTGCTTACGTGGCAAGGATAAGGGTCATATTTGCCCCTAAAGTATTAGAAAAGGTACAAATTTGCCCTTAATTTTTTTTAAAAAAATGCCCTCGTCGTCCAAATTTTGGGTCATATTTGCCCCTAAAGTATTCGAAAAGGTACAAATTTGCTCTTAAACTTTTTATTTTTTGAAAAATGCCCCCGTCGTCCAAATTTTGGGCCAAAAATACCACTGCTTGTAACGGTTTGACAAGTCAGCAAATAATTGCTTACATGGCAAATAAAATAAGCCACATCATCAAGCCACACTGGATTTTAAGCAGCCAACATGTACCTTTTCGAAAAATACCACTGTGGTATTTTTGGCCCAAAATTTGGACGGCGAGGGCATTTTTGAACAAAAAAAGAAAGTTTAAGGGCAAATTTGTACATTTTCGAATACTTTACGGGCAAATATGGTCCAAAATTTGGACGACGAGGGCATTTTTCAAAAAAAAGTTTAAGGGCAAATTTGTACCTTTTCGAATACTTTAGGAGCAAATATGACATTTATCCTTGCCACGTAAGCAAACTTTTGCTAACTTATCAAACCATTACAAGCAGTGGTATTTTTGGCCCAAAATTTGGACGGCGAGAGCATTTTTTATAAAACAGAAAGTTTAAGGGCAAATTTGTACCTTTTCAAATACTTTAGGGGTATATGGCCCTTACACCTTACCTTTTTGAAGAAACTCTTTGATTAGTATAGGAAAAGCTTATAACATTAACTGAACACAAAGTGTTGAGTGTACTTTTCATTTTGTAGTATAGTGCAGTTTCATATAGAAATAATTGAACACATCATCTGGTAAAAACATCTATTTACTAAATTCATTGTTACTTAATGATCAATAGAAAATTTACTTTGTCCTCTCTCGAAGTTTGTGCTCTCGGTTGTTAGCAAACATCTATGATCTATCTCATATTTTTAATGTTGCGATGCAATTCTTGATGCAGTATTCGTCAATGTACAGATTTAGTTCTAGTTTTAGCCTAATGAATTATATTCTACAAACATTTCTCTCAATTTTTTGCAAGTTCATATGCATTGATTTGTTTGATTTCATTTATTGTTCGATTGAGTTTGATTTCAATAATAACCTCTACCATTCTATACATTGTGAAGTATATTTTTGTTTTATCCATTATATTAATGAAATAATTCGGATAATCTTTTATATCCTTTGTGATGCCAAACCAGGAGGAAAGAGAGGGAGCGTAGAGGAGAGGAAGAATTGAGAAAGGATGAGAGGAAGTCAATAATTCTATTCGAACTTCAATCACCTGGAATGCTCCTAGGGCTATAAATATATAGTCTAGAATTCCTACCCATAAAAATAGTAGGAATTAAATAAAAGGAAATACAAAACTAAAAGAATAAAACATTAACAAATCTATTATCATGACCCAAATCATGGCCTTACTGAAACCAAAAATGATGTGAAAATAAAGATAATTGATAAGTTTCCTAATTTTCATGTGTTGATCGCATCACTTTGCCTTCAAAAAGAGGATTCCATTTGTGTAGAATTTAGTTCAATGCTTTATAGATAACACGGAGGCATTTTAGCACATAAGCATAAAGAGGCATTTTCTTCTGTGATTGTTGATATTCCTTTCGGCATGAATTCTTTTCAGCAGGGTTTTGTTTCCTTCATGCAATTTTTTCATTTAGTTATCCTAGAGCCTTTAGATCTTAGGAAATCCTAACTGCTAATCTCCCTGAATGGGCCATCTTGTATAGTAATAAATTCTATTTCTCTTCTTTATCATGATCATAATAATTATTTTATGTTCTCAGGTTAGGGATGAAATTGAACACCTTCTAGATGATGATATGGACATGGCCCATCTTTATTTAACAAGGAAGCAAATTCAGAATCAGCAAGTTGAAGCTTTGATAGCATCTGCTGCTTCAAATAGCATTGTTGCTGGAGGACCAAACCTCACAAAATATGGTTCTAATTTTAATGGTAGTGCAAGCATCATTTCTAGTATCTATGCTGATGATAATGACATTGAGGACTTGGAGATGTTACTTGAAGCTTATTTCATGCAGCTTGATGGGATGCGTAACAAAATCTTGTCGGTTAGTCTTTTCTCTCTGCATTGAGGATTGTTCTGATAGATTTATTTTTGCATAACAATCTCATGTTAGGCATATTGGAACGAAGTGTCGAAGTGTTAGGAAAATGGAGTTTAGTAGTAGTCTGAACTTTGAAAGCATATTAACTCACTTATATGTTTATGTTGTATCATTTTTACATTGAACTTGTTCTGCGGTTATTTTGTTTTAATTCTATTCATGAGGTTCTTCATAGATGACAGTTTCTGTATGCAATTTGACATGTCTTCTGGCACCTTACTGGAACATTACTATCTAATTTGTTAGCTAAAATGATGGGACATGGTTGTTTGCATCCGTACTGGACATTAGCTTAATAGCTTTTACCTTTTTGTGATGAAGAAACCTTGGTGGTGCTTTGATTTCTCTTTAATTTGTCATGTCTTATCTCTATTTTTGTACATGAATAAAATAAAAACATTTGTCTGGGTTGCCAATGCTGTAAGTGTGCCTTTACAACTGTTAGAAACTTGTTCAGCTTTTGTTAGTGATTGAAAATTTAAATCAGTATTCTCCAATTGCTTGGAATGTCAATAATAGTTTTCAGTATTCTCCAAACTTGTTCAGCTTTTGTTGGTGATTGAAAATTTAAAACAGTATTCTCCAAACTTGAGCCCTTAATTTAGTCCACTTTTTTTTGCATTGATAATGATTTGAGTAATAGCAATAATAGTTTTCAGTTTTCTCATTGAGATTAATAGGTGAGGGAGTATATTGACGACACAGAAGACTATGTCAACATTCAGCTTGATAACCAGCGAAACGAGCTGATTCAACTGCAGCTGGTACTAACTATTGCATCGTTTGGAATAGCTCTGAATACGCTGATAGTAGGAGCATTTGCAATGAACATCCCATGCAATCTATACAATGTACACCACATCTTTACCCCCTTTGTTGGAGGCACATCAGGTGGCTGTTTCCTTATCTTCTTGCTCATGGTAGTATATGCCAGATGGAAAAAGTTACTTGGGCCTTGAATTGATCATTCTGTAATAAATTAATGGCAGAGGAAATAAAGCTCACAGCATGAGTTATAGTTACTTGGGCCTTAAATTGATCATGTGTAATAAATTAATGGCAGAGGTAATAAAGTTCACAGCATGAGTTATAGTTACTGGGTCTTGCATTAAGCATGTTGTAATAAATTAATGGCAGAGGTAATAAAGTTCCCAGCATGAGCTATAGTTACTGGGTTTGAATTAAGCATGTTGCAATAAATTAATGGCGGAGGAAATGAAGTTCATAGCATGAGTAGTAAGTGGTGTCATGATCCAGGATATGGTTATTTTAAAATGTACAAAGTTTGCACTGTTAGGATCTGGTGCAAGATCAACATTTATGAAGTTACTGTTTATGTACAAAATTATGTTTTCTTTTTCTTATTATATCAACTGCCTTTTCTGAAAATTAATACTGTGTGGTTTGGTGGTCTGGTGCCTCACTGCCTTTGGCTTCTGCGTTTTCTGGATGTCTTGTCAAATTATTTTTATTTGACGTCCGAATTTATTTTAGAGTGCATTATTTTGGTGCCGTGCGAATACAGTTCAGTGAGTTAGATCCTAGACCAGAATTTTTTAGCATGATTCTGTTCTTGACAATGCTATGATGTACTAACTAAACCACTATTCAGATCTGCCTTGGAGTCATTTTTCTAATTATTTCTGAATTGCTGATACAAAATTGGCCAAGTAACTTGCACTGATGAAATCAATTAAACTCGTACAATACATGTCAAGGATGATTTTTTTTAAACTTGTCAAGGATGATTGTTAAGGATGATTTTTTTTCCGAAACCTTCCAAATACGCTCTCTCTAAACACATGGTTCCAGGATTCTTGCTCTATCAGCTTCTTGGAACTTTAGCCTGCATTCTAGTGAGAAGACATGGCATCAGCTCAGTTGTAGGCAAAAGGACAAAAAAATAATATATTGTTATTGAAATGAAAATACTTGGCCATCAGCAGGATTAAATATTATGAAAAAGGAACTATGCAAAAACCTTACCTCAGCGGAATAGGTTTTTAAAAGGTGATTAACTCATATGTCAACCCTCAATACATTGTTGGTTATGCTACCACAAATAGCAATCTCCAGTTGGGAATCTATTCGCCATTGACCATCAACAATGAACTTTATCTGGCAACAAGAATAACACGAGGAAACTTGTTCAGACTTTGAATGAAGAGAACAAATAATAATAATAAGCCTTTTGCGATTGGATTACTTGCTCAATATAGCCATACATATATTAATGAATTTAACCTGAACTATCATTTTTCCAGAATATAGTTCCCTACATAATATGGTGAATCATGTATGTATCCATCTATTAAGCCCACTGTTAACTTTTGTGTTATCTAAGTTGATGTGGTATTAATTGGAATAAATTGAGACTTTCTGTATGCTAATTCAATAGTTGAACTAAATTCAAATTTTAGAAGTTAAAACCTAATTTGAACTTATATAACCAGACCCAATCAAATCAGGCTTCCCAAAGGTGGGTTTTAACTATTACTGACTCAGGACCAAAATTATGAATTTATTACGGTTTGCATATTACATCAACAAAAGGTTAAAAATGAACGAACAGATTGTTGGGTGAATGGTCACATTAGAGGAGGGTGAATAGTATGTTATAATAATCTCTAACCTAATTCTGATTTTAAACATTTTTTTTGTTTACTTAGGTTAGACACTCTCAACTAACTGAGTGCAGAAGCGAAGTAAACAAGCAAGTAATCAAACAGAATAAATGACAATGCTAACACAATGATTCATAGTATTTCGGCCAAACCGCTTACTCCACTACCTAAGCACCCTCTTAGGATTTCAAACTCTAGTGTGACCTACTAGTTTAAGTGTATCCTACAAGAGAATTTACAAGCTAAGACTCCGACCCTCTCCCGCAAGAATTACCCTCACACCGTGAGTACCTCCAACCCCTCTTCTCTTAAGGACTACACAACTAACCCTAGCAAACTAAGTTTACACTGGTGGACTTATGTCTCTACACAAGGCTACCACCAAACACAAGACCTAACAACCTAGGTCAATCACAAACTTGAATACAAACAAATAAATCACAAAATACAACAATAGTGGAGCAAATAAACCAAACAAGTTATACTTGACTCCAACACAAGTTCCCTAGTCCTCTTGATGCCTTTAGATGATGAATCGATGGAGAGCAAATGTCAAATCAAGGATTGAACACAAAAGTAGGGTTTGCTCAAAGAATGCTCAAGAAGACTTAGAAAATATCGAGTGGCTCAATGAAGCATTGGTCACTAAGGAAGGCAAGTATCATGAGTATTTATAAAGATCCCAAAGGCATGGGCTAAAAAAGAGTCATTCAACGGATCAAAATTCGGTCGCACGTCGGTCGACTAAACTTGCGATCGATAACTGCAAAGTATGCAATTTCGGGGCGGTTCGATCTTCGGTCCAAGTTTCGGGTTTCGGATTTGGTATTTTGGGTTCTTTGCATCATAAAGAGGAATTTTACATTTAATCTAGAAACCCTAAACCTAAACTCTTTCCCGACGAATCTCAAGCGCCGACGAGCGTCCTTCAAATTTTTCCGATCGCGAACGTCGCGCGCAAACCAACTTAGAACCTGAAAATATTTCTCCATGAAATCATTAGTTCCATATTTGTTATCATCAAAACCGAGATTAAGACTTAGGTTGAAAACCTTAGGCCAATACAAATGAATGTCACCTATTAAGTAGGGTTGTGTTAATAAAAATGATAGATGTCTGTGTGAATTTATTACAGTTTGCATGTTACATCAATAAAAAAGTTAAAAATGGACGGACAAATGGATGTCTGTGTCTCGTGTCTCACTGACACACTGTGTCTATTGACCACCTATTAAGTAGGGTTGTGTTAATAAAAATGATAGATCCAACTAAATCAATAATTATAAAGTAGGGGGCTAGGGGCTATATTTAGCAACTGACCATTTTAAATTTAGAGTGAAGTTTGTCAAATAATAGCTTAAACATGTCCCTTCTATTCTACTTGTGACCAAGATGTAGATAATACAATCATGTCAGTCAAGTCAATCAACTACAAACCCAATATAGATCACAGAGATTAATAAAAATATTTAAGAAAATTTCATAAATATAAAAAAATCATATTGTAGCAACGTTGAAACTTGTAGCAAACAAAACAGTATAAACTACAAACAATTTGAGAGCTAAAATCCCTTTTCAAGATAATATAGTATGTAAACCTTTAAGCATAAATTTGTATTCTTTTCCTACCATCTTTTTTATCTCAACAAGCAGTGTCTTCTAAGGCATCAAAGAATTCTGTGTATATATGACATTTAAATTTAGGAAAATTATAGGAACCTCCCATGTAGTTTAGATAAATTAATCAGATCTCCTCCCCTCCGAGTTTCATAATTAATCTGACCCCTCTATTTTTACATGGCTCCGAGGGTTGAGGTGTCAAATTAATCTAATACATCATTATTTTTTAATGTTATCAATAGGCCTCACCAGCTTTTATGTGGGTTGACTTGATTAATAACCGCTAAGGCATCATGTATTAATCAAGTCCAGGTGTTAAGAAAACACTTGGCTATCAACACAAGTACACAACATGGTGTGTAGTGCACTTGCATCGCAAAAAAAGCAACTGAAAATCAGATTCAAGCAAAAAGAGAGAAAATAAAAAATAATCGTAGTCATTATTCTGTTTACTATCCAGCCCCCTACCGTAAGACATTATGGAGGCAGCCTCCACAACTTTATCAGAAAGCAAGAAAACAAATGCTCATCTGCGATGTTAATGTAAGCTGGGCAGCTCAGATCCACTTCTTGACCAGACTAAGCTTGCTCTCAGTGAAACTGGCATCCTAAAATACATTTCAGATTGTTCTGACCAAAACAAAAAAAGTATGCTCATGGCCTATATTGACAATCTTGAACTAGAATATTAGTACATAAAACCAATGTTTCAGTCTTCAAACCTAGCTCTGATATATTATTGCACAAATCATTTTATATTTAGCTATACCAGAACTTTCAATTATATTTATCTAGTTGAAACAGAAATATGAGAAAGGAGAGAAAAAGGAACTAAATGAAGTGGCCCAAACTGACCAATAGATGAAATTTTCTGAACCTCAATGAAAAAGGGGCCTATTTTTAAAGCAAGGACCTGGTAATTGTTTGTGCATTGAATATTATTTTTCAAAAAACATGCACTATTCTTTCTAGTAAGTACCTCATAAACTCCAGGATAAAGCCACAACACTGTTGTCCATAACAATTGGTTCCTGCATATAATCAGATAAATATGACAAGTGTTTCAAAAAATAGTATCAAATGATGAATCCTTAACAACAGTAACCATAGAAGTGGCAATGATGATTCAGTAGCACAATTTCACACAATGGTCTATGCACATTTATGTTGCCTCAAAAGGTACTGGTTAGCTTCTAAGACAGGTTTTGCTTTTTGCTTACCATAATTGATATAATGCAAAATTTTGACAACTGATTAATTTTTAAAATTTGGAATAAACACTTCTGATCAATTTATGAAGACAGATGAACTACCATAATTGATATAATGCAAAATTTTGACAACTGATTAATTTTTAAAATTTGGAATAAACACTTCTGATCAATTTATGAAGACAGATGAACTCCTGGCAGTGAGTATTTACAATCCAACAAACATAATGGAACATGATGCTTGGTAGGGCAGTACTAGTAGTAAATTTTCAGCATTTCAGTACTACATTAGTCTGATATAGTTTTCCAAGTTGGTATTGACTATTGAGGCCATATTTAAATTAATGGCTGTGCTGATAAGGAAATAGATTAAACTGAAGTGTTATCATCATCAAAGATATTAATAATAGTTAGTGAAAGAAAAAGAAGAAAAATAAACTGAATTACATAGCAGGAAAAACTTCAGGATAATATCTTTACTTTTCATCTTTCTCACAACGTTGTTGGTGATCATGATTCATGACTTCATTGGAACTTTGAAGTTTGTGGATTCCATACTTTATTTGTTTAAAACAGACTCTTGAAATGTGCAAGTCTCCAGTACCAAATCAAGCCTTTCTTTCCTAAAATTGTTTAACAATTAAAAGATAGTTTCTGAAATTGATTAATAGTTTGACATCCATCTTGGCCACTAGACCACAATGACCAAAGAAACCAATCTCAATATTCTCTTATTTACCTAAGGTAAAGTGTATATGGGAGACTGTAAGTTATGAGGTATGACAATTAATTGTTGCGTAGCAATCCATTTTTAAACACTTTGAAAACCCAGTCCATTGAATAACCATCAAATCATTTCCTAAATGCAGATCAGAGACCTGGATCCTGGTGAAGAAGGATGAAGATTCATTCTGATTCTATGCTGCCATCCATTGAAACTACCAGCAACTTCTACAATCTGACCATTTGCCAAGTAGTCTATATGAACCTATGTCAAGAAAACCATGAGTCAATGCCACATCTAAATTATGTTTTAAAGACAAAAGAAAAATGGAGTATAAACCTCTTTTAGTCCAGTTAAGTTTTCCTTGGCCATGCTGAGGTGAATATCTTTCTCAGCTAACAATCTCTGCATATCACCAAGCTCATCTGCTCCTTTAGCATGCAGATTAGTTAGTGCAATCTGACAAAGAAATAGAAAAGTATTCTTTCTTTCAGCAAATATTCAATCTCAAAATAATGCAAATTCCTTGCAATTTGAACACCAATTTTAAAATAGAATTGACCTATGTAAAACAGCAAAAGAAATATGTAAATACAATCAATCAGAAAACACATAAGAACCGCATTAAATAATTTGATGTTTGAAACAGAGTAGTTTCAATTCTACTACCTTTGACCAAATTGCTAACAGTACTATGATCTATGTACTTCTCATCACCAAGCCTGCTGATTATAATAGCCACTAACAGTCAATAACAGGTTGCTTGAAATAAGCACTAGAATTTAACTATTCTGATACTTATATGTACTTGTAAAGTTTTTGATAAGTTTATATTTAAGCTACTAAATCAACCTTTATAACATGCTTAAAAAGCTATGGTATTTTCATGTCAAAGAATATTCAACATCCATAGTAAACAAATGACTCTTAGGGTTGTTTGGTTGAGTGCAAGTGGCTGCTGGGCCCATTTCTACAACCAAACAACACAATCATAAAATTTAAATGATGTGAAGTACACCTAAAATAATACTAACAGAATACTTTGTGAAAAGATGCTGCCTTAATATTTTTTAATAAACTTCAGTTAATAAATAGCTAATAAAAAAAGATATGTTTTAGTACCTTTTCATCTTCAATTTGTTGCTTTACTTGGGAAAGTTCCACTTCATTTTGATCCTAAGACAATTTCAGGATAGAATGATCATGGTCACATAATAACTTCACAATCAAATTCAGAAGAGGAAAATTAGACAAAAGATCTCACCATCAAACCTTTTAGATGATCGGTTTCATTCTGAATGTCTAGTTCATATACCTAGAGGATACCAAGATAACACAATTGCACAACTGAAACATGGAATAGCTACATCACAAGAAATTTTAGATAAATTAATAGGCAACAAACCTTGGAATTCAGATCCTGAGATAACTCGCTGTCTTCACCTGAGGAATCTTTAAGCAAATAAGAGTCTGAGGTTGCTATTAGGTCTGAATTATACTAAAAGAAGTTAAAATAATGGGAAAACCATTATCTTTTCGGCATACAGACCCACTTGTGTAGATTAAAAGGTTTTACAGTACATCAACTCCATATAAAAACATGTTTTGTAGCATATAAAGCCATCAGTGAATCATGTCTCACCAACTTCTTGCTCAAGTATTTCAATCATCAAATTCATTCAGTAGGACAATGTGTCTCAAAGCAAGACCAAAAACAAAGGCCATAAGGCCATAACCATCCAATAATGCGAAGTTTAGCCCTTATAATTCCTTGATGCTTCATTTAAAGAGAATTTGACCATTATATACTAATAAAATTTGACTCTTCTAGCGCACTCTTCCTTGTAAAAATTCCTTCTGCTTTGAGCTTAATATGATTAGCACCATTAATCTGGGACAAAGAAAATCATAGTATTTTATTGCTTTGAGCTTTCCTCCAATAGATTCTCAAGTAAGAGTAATCAACGAAAATCTCTGTTAGAATTTAGTTTACTTAGATTTGTCTAGTTAACATTTATTGAATTGACCCTAATTTTGACAATCAGCACTACATACTGCGGCATTAGTATGTACAACATTATGATTCCACTAAAGAGTGATTGTTATTGTTTATATATATAAAACAAAGCAATAACTGACCGCTCTTCAGTGGGACAACCACCACAATGAAGGACTATATAGGATGTAATGGATTCACATGAAAGTAGTATCTATAAGTATTTACATCAACAAGCATTTCTAAGAATTTTATGGACAAAAAAAAATAGCAAAGCTTCTCACATTCAAGTAGGACTTCAAACAATGAACAGAAAAATTATGAGTAAGCATGCCAGAAACTTAACATAGAAAGATGGAACATGGGCCTCACATGCAATGCATACCTTCAACTGTAACCAACTCTCCAGTTTGTGTAAACTTTTTTGCCTTCAGATGCAAGAATTCCTCTGAACCTTCACATACTATCCTATTTGTTTCAATCGTGTCCTCCAAAGAATTGTCTAGTGCAAAGGTACAATCAGGAGACAGATTTATGTTTCTATCTTGATCTCCTAAGATAACAAGTTACTACAGATAAACTGGTAGCACCAGTAACAAAGAAGCCAATATACATACTGAAAAATCTTGCAAACCTGCAGTTTCATTTAAGTTTTCACTTAGTAAATCTTGATTTCCTTCTGAAATTTTATCTGAATGGATCACTTCATTTGAATTTAAGAGTTCTCTGATTGCCTTGTATCCTCTCCGCCTCACAATATTTGCAAGGTCCTTCCTATTGGAATTGCAAGGAAGACATTTATCTTGACAGAAGTATCTTCATCAAATCTCTCTTCTACGAGCTTCTTAACAACCAATACAAGAAGTTATGATACCACCAAGTTGCTCACAAACAATATAAGTAATAGAATTTGCAGTATTCCTTTGAATCCGAAATATTTGTGAGCATAGTCTTTCCTGTTAATATGCATAGATGCAAATCTAGCTTTTGGCTAATGCAATGCTATAAGCTAAGGTAAGGGAGTGCGGTTTCAAGTAAGGACTAATTCCAGCCAACATGGTGTCACGTACTGGGATATAAATCAAGCAATTGTTGCCCTCGGACCTATTTGTTAAAGTTGTTAAAATGATGATAGTACACAAAAATAGTTAAAAGTTATTGATCTTCAACTACATATATATATATATATTGCCACCAAGGTCAACTAGGCAGTGATAACAAGCAAATTTCTACATATAACATTTTAGTTCTTTATAAATGTTTCCATTTGCAGTTATGATAAACTTAGCATAGAAGTTTAAGCTAAGATAGAAAAGGTCATATGATATAAGGTTTAAAATACCGCCCGAAACGGTATATACCGGTTTTTGAGATTTCCGGTATACGATATACCCGGTTTTGAAAAAACCAGGTATATTGTGTATACCGGGCGGTATATGGCAGTATACCGCCCGGTATGGGCGGTATGGGCGGTATACTGCCCGGTATGGACGGTATATGGTGGTATGTCACGAAAAAAAAATTAAAAAAATCCGGCCGGTATGCATTTTCATACCGGTCCGTACCGTGTGTCGGTACGGTACGGTAACGGTATATACCGGTACCAGTACCGAGATTTTAAACCATGATATGATATACTTTGCTTAATTTACTTTTAACTTATGCTGGGAGAGACATTTAAAATTGCTATATGTGGGAGGGTAACAAACATATGTTGATCTATTGACCAATACAATTTGAGAAATGATCATTATTTTTACATCAAAAGCTGATATTTTTGAGTTTGTCATGGCAGATAACTTTAGGGGGAGTTTGGTATGAGGAAATATTGCAAGGTTACCAGATATTTTACAAGTGATAATCCAAATTCCCATGTTTGGCTGCAATTTAAAGTGGTAATCAATCTTGCAATGGTAATATGGATGATCATTGTGAGGCAATCTACATTAAGTTAGGGAGGGATGGCAATGCAGATTACAGTTACTTGTAAGAAAAAAATTACCAACTTAATCTTGTAACAGAAAAATACTTGACGCCCCATTGCTCCCATATTCGCAGCCTATGAAGCACGGAAACTTCCCGTGGACTAATGTTTCCATGTCGGAAATGTTTCGGAAACCTAAACTCTTAGAAACCTCGAGGAAACATGTCGGAAACTTTTGAGGGAGTTTCCGGTCACATCATGGAAATTGATGAGTTTATACACTATGATATAATGCAAAAATTAATAGGAATGCATTGTAATAAAGTGCAGAATTTGATGGAAAAGAAGTAGTAGTAGAAAATAGTTGATGAAGTGAAAAAATTGATGTAGAAGAAAAAATATATGGTGAAACTTATGAACATATTGTGAATATTTTAAAATATTTTTATGAATAATTATATTTTAGAATTATTATATAATATTAATTATAGAAAAATATGTTTATTTAGCGTTTCTTTAACGTTTCCGTGTCCTATATTTTTTAAGATCAGCGTTTCTTCGTTTCGTTTCATTTTGTATCACGTTTTCCGTTTCCGTTTCTATGCTACATAGTTCGCAGCCTACACAGAGGTGCATCCCTCTCACCGTCTTGCAGCCATTGCTCTCCATTGCAAATATATACAGCTGTGAAGGTGAAAATCGAGAAATTACTTGCAATAGCTAATTGGTACTTGTAGAAAAGGCAGATGAAGGTGTCTTATCATGACAAATAGACATTCAAATTTCAAAATCTTTAACTTTGCACAACAGTGACGGCCTTAAATATTTCATGGTGGCACAATGAATAGATTCATCCAAACTGAGTATTGCCATTTTAACTCTCCCTTGAGTCACCAACCAAACTCATTACCTTCATTCAAAGATCACGATGACAAAGAAAATAAATCAAATCATTATTAATCTAATAAATGTTCCCCTTGGCAGGTCATCTATTACTATATCACTGAAGGATAAAGAAGTGACCGAATATAACCAAAGATCAAGAAAACTAGCAAGCACCACTTGATGGCCAGCTACTTGAAGCAAGAGTCAATATCCAGTCAAACGAAGACCAACAATAATAAAAGAACAGAATAAGCCCACGAACCTCCCATTTTCACAAAGCTCCTTCATCGACGGCGTGCGATCTGCAGGGAGCCCCACTGTCGAGATGAACTCCCGCAATTCATCGTACAGTTCCGCATTGCTCTTCGACGCCCTTCCTCTCCTACTACACAACGGCTCAGCGAAGCGTCGGCACAACAAGTACACCGGTTAATAAGTCATCACTTGCGAAGAAGCCGCAGATAACTAGCAGAGAAAACAATAGAATAATCAATAACATGCGGTGAGCCACAGATTACCTGGACCTTTCTGCGGAGCAACAAGGGGCTAGACTTCGGCTTCTGCGCGCTAGGTTCGGGTCGGCGCCCGACGGGAGACGGAGGTCTTGCAACTTACGGAAGGAAGAGAAGGAGCAGAGGTTGGTGGGAGGGAATGAGAGAGCAGAGGACAGAAGGGCGAGTGCCATGAGAGAAGATGAAGCATTTGGGGAGGGGAGACGGGGGAGATCGGGGGAAGGGTTTTGGGTGGGAAACAGAAGAGGGAGGAGCGTCTTGTTGTGCTGCGTTGCGGAGGCAGAACAGGAGCCGGGCTCGTTGGGCGTCGGAATCGACGGTGGTGGCAGAAAGAAGTGGGCATCGTTTTTTTTGTCCTCGGCTCACGATCTGACGATCATGCCCTGTCACAATTTGTTTCAGCACTTTATTCTAAAATTAAAAAAAAATGAATCAAAATTAATTTTGATAGTGTTTCACCAAAATAGAATTCAGCCTATTGTACATCCTCAGTATTCTATTTTAATGAAATAATATACTGAAAAAAAAATCAGCTCATTTCTCTTTTTTTTTCATCCATTCTTCCCGAGGATGTCAACGGAATAAGTTCAGGGCAGATAGTGTCACGTCCGCACCCACACTAATTTATTAAACCCGTCTCTCGTACTCGCACCCGCACCTGCGACGGGTATCCGTCACCCATACCCTCGCGGGTAATTGATATCCACGGATATCCGCGGATACTCATTTAATATATAATAAGAATTTTTATTTTATTATAATAGTATACCACCAATGATTCTCATTTCACAAATATTAATAATTTGATTGAAAAATATTAATTCATAAAATAAACTACGTAATAATTAAATTTTAAATCATAAAATTATCTTAACAAATAGCAATAATCATTTATACAACATTAAATTTAAAATTAAAGTACTTTCAACTAAAATTGAAAATTGATGTCCCTAAAAATATATTATATTTAGATTTATTTTTAAACTTTTCATTAGATATTAATATATAAAAATATAAATTTAATTTTTCATATATATTGGCGGGTAGCGGGTATCCGCGGGTGTGGATAGTATAGTATTCATACCCGTACCCATTTATTAAATGGGTAAAAATTTATACATGTACCCGTACTCGTGTCGGGTAAATATTCGCGGGTATCCGCGGGTACAAATAATATTGTCATCCCTAAATTTCTTCCACCGCCCATCCGTACCCTATGAGTGAACTATCACCATCAATCTTGATAGATGGAAACACTCACATCATCTCTTTTATTTTTCGATGTCACTAGTACCTTAGGACCTTTTGAATCACTTTCTTTCTCCTCGTAAGAATCTAGATGTAGTCTTAGAAATTCATGGAGGCTAAAGTTCTAGAAATGAAGAATGAAGAGGAGGAAAGGGGAGTAGAAAATCTGTTTAATTGACTATAGGCAAGAATCTGTTTTAGTTTGTTATAATAAATGGAATGCCTTTTTTGATGGTTCTAAGTAATCCAGCGAACTTTCTAGATATACTTGGAGTTAATATATACTTTAATTATCCTAATCAAGAATATATGTAAATAATGACTGCATGCATTCTTATGCTATTTGTGGTCCCCACTGCCTAGTTTTACTATTAGTCATTATTTAGTTCAACAATTAACAAATTAGCTATCTAATTTGTGTTTCCTACCTCGGTGAGCGGGTTCGAATATTTTGTATTTTTTATAATACTTGAATCTTATGTATACGATTGATTCATAAGTATTAGAATTGAACGCTATCACGTTGTGACCTAGCTAGAATTGGCCCACTACCTAGTTTTACTATTAGCCATTATTTAGTTGAACAGTTAACAAACTAGCTATCTAATTTGTGTTTCCTACGTGGGTGAGCGGGTTCAGGTACTTCGTATTTTTTATGATATTCGAATTCTATTATGTATATGATTGATTCCTAAGTTTTAGAACAGAACGCTATCATGTTGTGACCTAGCTAGAATCGGACCCTACCTTCGTACACGTTTCAAGTATTCTGTTGAAATTTATTTTTTTACAAGTTCTGAATACTTTATTGGAACATGTCCATTTATAGGTTTTGAGTACCTTATTGAAATATGTTCATTTATAGCTTTCAGATATCTTATTGAAATATGTTCATTTACCAGTTTCAGATATCCTGTTGTAATATGTTCATTTACAGGTTTTAGGATATTGGTTCAATTCTGATTTTGGGTACTTAATGTGTTAGACTCGGAACTAAAATTGATTTTAACATATTCCTTTATCCTTGTTTTGGATCTTACCTAAAATTTAATTCAAATCTACCCAAAATCTACAATTTGCTACTCAAATATCTATTTCTACGCTATAAATGAAAATAATCTCATCACACGATGAATTCATCAATTTATTATTTAATAAATTATTTTTAGCAAGTGACCAAAATAGGAACTATATGTTCTACTGTATTCTAATTTTATCGAAATTGAAACGTTTTTCTTCTTACTAAAATTGGAACCAACAGATGCATCATACCAAAAATATTCTTGCATGCTATTTTAATAAAATATAATATATTGTCCTAAAAACAGAATAATTATATTTCTTTAATTATAATACTAAAGGAAAATTAAATGAATATTTGAAAATATTAATTCAAATCGATAAATTTAATTTAAACATGGTTTAAACTATTTTAAATCATTCAAACTACATATTATAAATGAGCTAAAATTACTTATTTCAAAATTTTATTTAAAAATAAAATTCTATATATATATATATCATAATGAAAAATAATATAAATTAAATAAATATTATTAGAAAATAAAATATCTTATTAATTAAATTAAATCGAACCAAATTGAAAATATCAAATCAAAACTAGATTTAATCAATTTTTCACAAAATTTACCAATTTTATTTAAACTAACTTATTTGTTTGAATTTAAATTTCTAAAAATATTTATTTAATTTTTCTTTACTATTTTATTTATTAAATCATCACTTTTTGTGTTCAATATATCTAAATAAGAATATTACTAGTGTTTTCTTAAAATATCATATAAGCATTCTGCTGGGAAAAAGTTTCCCATTTTGATAAAATCGAAAGTCTGAAACTTAATTAAGGATTCGACTATTTGAGAAGCATAGGAATGGCAAGTGTGAGCGAGAAGGCGAAGGCGACTTTGGTTGACCAGGTCTCGGTGCTCTTCCCGAGATTGAAGAATTCACCTGATCCAACGATTAGGGAGGATCAGGCGGAGATGGGAATAGTAGGAGAGACTGCAATGGTTGATTTGGAAGGGAGCTGGAAGAAGGACTCTGGGAGCGAGCTGATGAGGAGATCTGTTGCTAGTGGTGGGGATCGGAAGGAAGCGATTTCGGCTACATGGGCGGGGCTGTTTAGGAGGACGAGGGTAGAAGATGATTGAGACTTTTCTAAAGACTTACAGAAGAAGATTGCAAGGATTCAAGAGGGAGCTAAAGGAAGTGTCTACATTGGAGAGGAAGATCTGGCGATGGCAAAGGAGGATTGCAAATGGATCATATACAGTAAATTTTTCGAAAGAACCCATGCTTTAGAGTTGGTGAAATCTATTATGCCAAAAGTGTGGAAACTTAAATGCGATTGTAAAATAGTTGATCTCTATGGAGGTTTTTTTGTCTTTAATTTTACAAATGAGGAAGAGTATTGGGAGGTATACACAGGAGGGCCGTGGTTGTTCAGGGGTCAGGCGTTATCTCTAATGCAGTGGAGGGAGAATTTTCAACCGCTGAAAGAGGAAATTAGTATTGTTCCTACTTAGATCCAACTTCCGGGACTTCCGTATGAGTTCTTACATAAAAGTATTCTTCCCCAAATTGCAAGTGCCATAGGAAAACCAGTGAAATTTGATGAATACACAAAGGCTGGCACCAGGGGTAAATTTGCGAGGATGTGTGTATTGCTTGATGTGAAGAAGAAGCTGGAACAAGGGTTCTGGTTTGTGACCAGCAGAGGAAAGTTTTTTCAGACAGTGGCTTACGAGAATTTGCCTATTATTTATTATTCATGTGGAATGATAGGGCACAGGGAGGAGATTTGTAATATAAAAAAGCTTAACTCTGGGAACAAGGATGAGGCTAAATCTGGTAATGCGGATGATGTGAAAATGGATAAGGCTAACACTAATTCTCTTATGGGTCCTTGGATACAAGTTCAAAAGAGGAATAAGAATGGTAATAAAATGGCGGGTGGATATGGGGTCACTAGAAGTAATGCGTTTAAGATTCTGAATAATCATGCTTATGAAGAGGCTTTGGCTGGAAATGACAGGAATTCTAGAAGTCAAGGGAGAGGAGGAGGCTTGAATAAAAATGTCAAGGTGGGGGATTATGAGACTAGCAGATGGAGAGTCAAGCAGGGAGGACAACAGAGTGGTAAGAGCATTGAACTTGATAAGAATGTTCAGTTTGATGGTGGGAGGAAAATAAATAAAGATAATGGAAAGGGTGTTGTTAGTGGAAGCAAGGGAGAAGATTTGGGTATTGAAATAATATCCAAATTAAAAGGGAAGGAAAAAATTATGTTTTAAGTCAAAGAGGTAGTAGGCCAGAAGGGGAAGGAGGAGGAGGTAGGGGGAAAAGGTAATAATAGGTTGGATGAGCTATCAGGGAAGCTTTCCTCCTCTTTTGCAAGAATATTGAATAATGAATTTGCAAAAGAGGACTTCCTTGAAGAAGGTACGAATCCAGAAGCTACAAGGAGTCAGATTTTTAAAGGACAAAAAATTAGAATGGGAAGTAAGGGAAGTAGTGTGTTAGTCAATATTCCAGTGGGGTATAGGAGTGTAAAAATAAAAAAGATGAGATATTTTGTTGAATCTAGTGCTAAGGGTGATGATGGAGATCCTGGGTTTCAAGGTATTATATGATTACAAGCGGGTTATTTCTATGAAGATTGTTGCTTGGAACATAAGAGGGGCTGAGAAGAGAGAGGCTAATGAATTTATTTGGCCTCTGATAAACATTCAAAAAATTGATATGGTTTTCTTTGCTGAAACTCATATGGAGGAAACTGAGAGCAGAAGTTACTTGATCAAAAGGAGGAATACATGGGAGGGCGACTTTGTAAGTAGTGTTAGAAGAGCTGGGGGCATGATGTTGATGTGGAGAAAAGGGACGATGAATGTGAGGATTGTTCACAAGGATAACCAGTCTATTAATGCAATAATTGAATTGAGTAAACGAAGATGTTGTTTGATGTTAGGGATCTATGAAGATACTGATGTCAAGAGGAAGAGAGCTGTATTATGGAATAGACTCGGTGAACTGCAGATATCAAATATTCCTTGGTTGATTTTTGGTGATTTGAATTGTATAGCTAAGGATGATGAAAAATGGGGAGGTGAACCATTCACTTTGAAGAAATCAGTGGTGGACTTTAAAGAGTTTATGGCTGATACAGGGTTACAAGATGCAGACTTTGAAGGACCTAAATACACTTGGACCAACAATAGGAAGAATGATTACAGTATTCTGGCAAGATTTGATAGAGCTCTTTTTAACATTAAATGGCTTGAGTGGAATTACAAAATTAAAGTGAAGCACTTACAACTAATTGGATCAGATCATAGACCTGAAGCACTTACAGCTAATTGGATCATATCATAGACCTATTCTGATATCTTTAGGAAATGATAAGAAAGTATATAAAAGAGGAAGAAATTTTGTTTTTGAATACTTTTGGTTGGAGTACCCTGAGATGAATGAGATAATTGCTGATTTTTGGAAAGGCTGTGACAACGAAAATAGCATTATGTATGAGAAACTTAATAGATTAAAGGTAGCATTGACAAAGTATAACAAGAAGGAAATTGGTTGCTTAGAAAGCAGGTGGAGAAGAAAGGTATGGATAAATTAGCAATGCTTGAAACCAAAGATATGAATGAAGGTTTGAGTGATGAAGAGATGCAACATATGAGAATGTTAAACAGGAAGGTGATTGCATATAGTAGGCAAATTCAATTGAAATGGTGGTCAAAATCTAGAAGGAAGTGGATTGAGGAAGGTGACAAAAATTCAAAATACTTTCACAACCTTGTAAAACTTAACAGAAGAAATGGAAGGACAACAGAAGTGGTAGTGGAGGATAGGAGAATAACTGATGAGGAGTTGATGGCTGATGAGTTTGCTAAGCATTATGAAAAATTGTGGAGAGTAAAAGATAGTGGGAGGCTGAATTTGCAAAAGCTAGAGGAACATAGCTGGAATGTGTTAGCCGAAGAAGACAAAAGTAGACTGAGTTCCCAAGTTACAGTGGAGGAAATTTGGAATGCAGTGGCAAGACTAGGAAAGGGCAAGTGTCATGGAATGGATGGGTTCATAGCTGAGTTCTACATCCCGAATTGGGAAAGCATGAAGAGTGTTTTGTCAAAAGAAATAAAGAAAGTTTTCAAATATAATGAATTGCCTGAGGGGTGGAATGACACCAAACTGGTTTTAATTCCTAAAAAAGAGAAGGCTAAAGGCATACAAGAGTTCAGGCCTATAGTTGTATGCAATGTAGTTTATACAATTGTGGCAAAGATTATTGCAAATAGAATCAGAACCGTCCTGGATAAAGTGATAAGTAAGGAGCAAATGGCTTTTGTTCCAAAAAGAAATATCCAAGATAATATTTTAGTAGCATCAGAGTTAGTCAATTCTTTTTATAAATCAAAATCCAAGAAGTCTTATATCCTATTGAAATTGGATTTAGAGAAAGCATACGACAAAGTGGAATGAGGAGCTTTGTATAAAGTAATGAAGCTGATGGGTTTTCCTGATATATTGATTGGGTGGGTGAGGTGTTGTATTGAGAAGGTAAGATTTGTTTGCAGTATTAATGGGCTCAACTCAAGGAGATTCACAAGTTTTAGAGGAATCAGGCAAGGAGACCCCTTGTCTCCCTACTTGTTTATTTTAATGTAGGAGACATTATCTGTTATGACAAGAAAATTTATTGAGGAAAGAAGGATAGTACCTTTTCATGTGAAAGAAACTACCATAAGTCATCAATTATTTAATGATGATATCTTATTTGCTATTAAAGGAGCTGAGAATCTTGCAAGGGACTGAAATATTTGTTGGATGAGTATTGTGAAGCTACAGGGCAGGGAGTAAGTAGGAAGAAATCAGAAGTATTATTTCCTGCTAAATGTTTGAGGGAGATTAAGCAAAGAGTATGCTCCTTGTTTGACATAAAGGAGGGAAATTTTCCTGTACAATACTTGGGTTCTCTCATAAGTCCTTCAAGATTGAGTATGAATTTGCAGAATAGATTATGTGATAAAGTGAATAGGAGGGTGGATGGTTGGGCAAAAAACTTAATCTCTCAAGCTAGGAAAGGGGTTCTAATCAACTCAGTTATAAGTTTGATGTTTGCATATGTTTTAAATACCTCTTGGGTAAATGAAAATATAGTGGAAAAGATTTCAAAAACTTCTAGAGATTTCTTTTGGAGTACTGGCAGAAATAATAAAGCTGCAAGGCTTATCAGTTGGCAGGGTCACTACTAGTAAAAGAGATGGTGGATTGGGAGTGTGGGATTTGTCTGTAGTAAGGAAAGTTTGCTTTGCTAAGAAGGTGTTTTTGTTATTGAATGACAGTGACAGTTTGTGGGTTAATCTAATGAAAAGCAAATATGGATGCTGGCATCCTTGGGGTAGAATGGATAAGTGGAAAGGCTCATGGACTGCAAAGGTTTTGTACAGTTGTATGACTAATTTGAGTGGAATGAGGAAGAGAGTGGTGAATGGTGAGAATACAGACTTATCGAAGGACCCTTGATTACATGAAGTACCCTTGGAGTTTTGGCCAACTTTCATTGACGGTAACTGTTTAGAGAAGTTTTCATGTGTTAAAGAACTTTTTGGCAAGGATAGATGGAATAAGGAACTGATAAAGGCTTTGATAAAGAATTAATGAGGAGGATTGAAGCCATACAAGTGGATAAGAAATGGGGCAATGACACTTGGGTGTGGAATGAATGCAAAGATGAAAATGTTTCTGTTAGAAGTGTCTATTGGTTTCTAAAAAACAAGGAGGTACTGAATGAGGGGCCAGATATTATTTGGAAGGATATTTGGAACACTAAAATTTCACAAAATGTTAAATGTTTCATTTGGAAATTGTTATGGGAAAGGTTGCCAGTATCAGGATGGTTCTCAAAATTCAAAAATGAACATGCTGAGAAGTGCAGTGTGTGCAAAATGGATGAGGATCAGATTGAGCATATCTTTTTTAGTTGTTCCTATGCAAATGAATACTGGAAGCTTGTTGAATCTCAATTGGGGAGAGAATTCAAATTGAGGAGGGATTGGGAGAAGGGTAAATGGTTGAATGAAGGGTAGGGCTTTGATAAGGAGTCTGATGCTGTTCTGAAAGCTTTCTTGGCTAACTCCTTGTGGTTGATTTGGAAAAATAGGAATATGATGAAATATAATGGGAAAGGATGGGGTGGTAAAACTATTTTCAATTATGCAATGGATGAAACAGTGCAATTTTGTGTTGAGATGAAGAAATCCAATAACTGCTTGAAACATGATAGAAAGATTAAGAAAGTTGTGGTTGATTGTCGGTATATTTTCCAATGCGATGCAAGTTGGTATCAAGGCACTAAGGCTGGGTTTGGATATCTGGTTGGGAGTAGATGTGAGTGGAACCTAGCTGGTTTTGGAGTTGGTTTTGCAGATAACCCTCTTATGGCTAAAACAATGGCAATGTGGTATGGTTTGGACAATGTCAGAAAGAAGAATTGGAAGGATATGAAGGTAAGGTCTGACTGTAAAGTTTTAATCAAAATTTTGAAAGGTGAGCTGGATGTTCCATGGAAGCTAGCTAACCTAATTAACAAGCTGCTAAGATTGAAGGCAGATGGAGTGGTTAGAAGCCGGGTACATGTCAGTAGGGAATGTAATAAAGAGGCTCATATTTTAGCTAAAGTATGTATGTTTTCCAATACAGATGAGTGTTGGTCTTGTAAGGCTGAGCAGATTTGTCTTGCAGAGGGTATGGTGTATGATCTGTACAATGCCTTAATGGCAGAGTTTAAAAGTGGGGTATGTAAAATTGTTAACATGGATATAGAGGAGAGTAAAGAGTTGGTTATGAGTATGGATTGTAATAGATTGGATGTATCAAGTGTTTTTCAAAATAATAATATGGATCCTTCTTTGGGGATATGGGGATGTTCGGTCAATTGGCGAGAAGTGCAAGGCCAAGGGCCCAATGCCTTCTTTATCCAGTCCTAAACATTTCATGACCTCCTAAGTTAGGAGTTTTTTCTTTAAAAAAAAGTCTGAAGCTTGCAATTCCTATTTTAATGTAAATTATGTTTTTACTCGTTAACCATCAATGAACATATTCATATATGATTTTTTTAATCTATGTCCTAAGAGCAGTAATCCAAAAGCACTATTTGCTTGTATTTTATCTTTAAAAAGTTATTGCTTGTATTTTCTCTTTACAAAATATTAAAAAAATTAATGAATCTAATCCAAATTATAATAAAATTAGTGAATCTAATTTAATTTTTAATTTGTATCAATTCTAACATGAAGTTTCGAAATAACACCAATGATATCCCGTCATCAAGTTATTGATGAAACCGTTAATTGCTGACGTGACATCCTAGTCAACAACTAATATATTAATTTTTAATACTCATATATATAAGTTAGATGTCGAAAATTAAAAAAAAAATACACAAAAAGTTCTAACTCGACATTCATCTCACTCGAACTCCCCCTAATACATGCTTACTAATATAACGTGACATCCCAATCAGCAACTATCGAGTTGTCAAGTCATATTACTAAGCGAGTAGTATGAGAGTTTGAAGGAAATGAACGCCGAGTTAGGATTTTATGTGTGTTTTTTTTCGGCTGCTTACTTGTGTATACGAGTATTTTTAATATATTAATTACTTACTAGGATGTCACGTCAGCAATTAACGATTTCATCAATAACAACTTGACGACGGAATATAATCGGTGTTAATTCGAAACTTCATATTAAAATTGATACAAATTAAAAATTAAATTAGATTCGTTAATTTCGTTATAGTTTAAGTTAAATTCATTATTTTTTTCAAAAATATTATGATCGAAATTTTAATTAATACTCATAGTCTCACTTTATTTTCTTTCCATCAACGAAAAAGTATATAAGAGCATCTTTGTTTCGACAAAGAGATGCGATAAGTTGATGAATTTATATTTAATATATGATTTTTTTAATATATATTATATTTAATAAATACCAAATTTTAATATATTTGAGATTTTCATTCACTAGGGTGAACCTAGATTGAACACTTTTGTCAAACAAACAGGAACATCTTTATTATCTATCTTTTATGTAATAATAATATTTTAATTTTAATTTCATAAATATACTCCATCTTCCCCCGAAGCATCAGCATCCCAACAGATGGACAACATGCGGACGCGTGCATCACCAAAGGAGTGGACCGGTCGAAATGATTCAACCATAATTAGTTCCCAATTCGATACAAATAGATTAACGCGGTCAAAATTATCAAATTTGACCAAAACTGATAAATCCAATAGAATTCAGATCGATTGAAATCAATTTATTGTTTATCTTTTTTTAATTTTTTTACTTTAAATCGATCTAACCTGTTACCTGAATCGTAAATCGACAGTTGAACGCCGGAGTTCACGATCACAAAGCGCCCTCGTTTTCGATCGCCGTTGACGCCGAAAGTTTACGAATCTTGAAGCGAGCTCGATCTAAGAATAGCGTGCTCTTCAGCCTCTATTTAAAACCCAGCTCCGATTTCTCCTCTCGTCTCCGCACCAACGCAACGAGTCACGACCCGTTGAGCCAACTCAGTAGTCGTCTCCTCTGGGATTTCGCTCCCTTCGAACTCGGTCGCCCGCCCTTGCGTCTCCCCCAAATGGGTTGTTCCTCCTCTCTTCCAGGTCCTCAATCCCTCCTCCCTCTCCCTGCTCTTCTTCTCTTCCTCGGTCAATCTTTCTCTAGCTTTGCCCTCTCTCGATCCATCCATTTCTCGAATCCACGGGTAGGGTTGCCAACTGCCTGGATTTCTCGAGTTGATCCTTCTTGTCGTATATGATTGTTGTCACTTGTCAGCTATCGGAATTCTTAATCCCTTCTCTCGCTATTGTTTTATTATCTTTCCTTTTCTGGATCCTGTATGAATGATTAACATTGCTTAGTCGCTTGTGGAGCTGTGTAGGTTCGCTGTCCAGACAATTATCTCTTTTGTTAGGATTTTTTGTTATGCAAGTAAAACTTTCCTGTTGGCGGTCGTAGTAGTAATGGAAAGATAAGAGCTTTTACCTTCAAATCTTTAATGCGCATGTGTTGCCTGAGTTGCGAGAGATTCTAGTTGAAGCTATTTCTGTTTAACCTTCTGATTAGATGCTTTATTAGGACTCGGTTACACTTAGTTATCTAACATTTCTATTTGTTTTTCATTTCCTCATCAACTCAACTAACGAAGTTTACTAATATTTCTAATTTTCTATGTCCGTATTCGTCAAAGAAAAAGAAAAGAAAAACATTTTAATATCCATAATTCCTTGTGTTTCCACCTCGTGAATCATTTTTCTTCAAATTATCCATTTGTGGCAGTCATTTGTCTAATGCAAACCTCGTGAATGGAAAATTGGATGATACTATGATTTATGGACAAAGAAAACTAACATGTGAATCTTTTGGCTATGATCAGATAGAAATGCTGGACGGTTGGGCAGTTTGAATAGTGAGGATTCAATGGCTGCTGACTCCAAAAACTTGCGTGTTAAGGTATGATACATCCTTCCATGGCTTATGCTTAACTTACACAGTCCTTCTCATACCATGAAAGAAAAAGATTCCTAGAACTAGTTCTTCTAAGGTTAGATTAAATGCTTCCATAAATGAAGTATTTATGATTTTATGCAGAAAGAGAGACTCGCTGGTCCTGTGTTGGGATATATCAGATCACAACACTAGATGATATTAGCTAGTTTAAAGTTTAAACTTGACTAGCAAATTCCTGAGATAGGCTGTCCATGCAGTGAACGAGATGAGAATCAAATAGTGGTTGCTGAGCTTGTCTCAGTAGCAAATCAAAATATCCTTATTAGCATCTCAACGTCAAATGGATTAAAATTAGTCACACCATACTGGCATACTGCCAGTATTTACTAACCTGACCAAGGACTGGTATAGCAGGTTATATCCAATATTGGAGATGACTATTACATAAATGCTTAACAGAAAACTGTGACCTAACTTCTTGTTTGTTTTTCATTTTGCAATTTTGTGTGTGTGTGTGTGTGTTTTTTTCTTTGCATTGCTTTTTGTGCATTGGGTGGGATTTCAGAAATTATATCTTATCTGACCTAAATGGCTGAGATAGAATTTCTAATGGGTTGCAACTTCAATAGGATAAAGTAAATGAACCATCCTTCTTTGAGATAGTTAATCATAAAAGATCTAGGAGAATGTATCTGAAACCACAGAATAGTTCTACTCATGATGACAAACTCTTTTGGTCAGATACAAAATGGTTGCAAAAGTTGCAAATTTGTGATTATAAAATATATTGAATGGATTTGATAAAGAGTATCTATCCTTGTACTTAAAATTGTTAATTTTTGCAAGATGCTTTTATGTCAAATTTCATACTATGACCAAGGATCCTTCAAATATTTGGTGTATATAGTCTGGTACCCTTGAAATAACTAGTTTCATGGAAATACATTATTTATTCTTGTGGTTGGTTAGGTGACTGTAAATAAAAACAGCTTAATGACTTGTATAAAAGCAGCTTAATGACTTGTTATTTACTTATTTTATATTACATTACTAATTGTGCAATCCATCAATATAACCATACTGAAGATTTACTTTTATTGAGCCCACTGGAATATATGTTCTCTGATTGAGTTTACTTTAATTCTTTTGGAACTCATGTACCAAAATCCTTATTTCTTTTGACAAATACAAATTCCCTATTATTATATCTAAGTTCATGTGGTGCCCAGATTGACAATTCATTTCGTTTCTGATAGTGTATAGTGTTAGTAGGATTCAGTCTATAAGAGGTCAATGTTCTCTATAGATAGAAATACTCCATAGACTTCTTGTTTGACATATCGTGCCCTATGTTTCAGACTTTCAATTTTAAGTTTTCCTCCTTAATTCCAACTCTCAAGTGTGTAGCTTTTAGTATCTGTACTTCGATTATATGAAGTCATAGTATGATCCTTTAGCAAGTTAGCATAGAGTGGAGTAATGAAGCTTAGCTACTAACTTTAATGCATTATGAGTCTGTCATTTCTGTAGAAGAATTTACATATTTGTGTATATATTTCTTTTCGTTGCATCTTTCTAGAGGCATCAGCTTGTAACTAAGATGAGAATAAACTGGAAGAATACTAAATTATAAATTGCAATCTATTAACCTTTTATGTTTTAAAATTTACCTTAATTTTTAAGTTATAATGTATTACTTTCCCAAAAGCAAGATTAGAGCGGCTTGTGTTGTTTTTCTTGTGAAGGTGTGTACCACTTAATTACTCTACCTGTCTGATTTCATATGCCTCTGCAGTTGGTACTGTTGGGGGATTCTGGTGTTGGTAAAAGCTGCATAGTCCTTCGATTTGTTCGAGGTCAATTTGATCCTACATCAAAGGTAATGTTTATGTGAATTGTGAACAATTTATGGTGAACAATTTACAGTATTTTGATTTCTATGTGCCTGTATTGAAAAAACTACAATATATGGAATTTTGTAGCACTTGTAAGTTATTAGCATTAGGTTATGAACCGGATAAGTGGAAATGAAAAGTTGAAAGTTTTGGAACCTTACTATCAAATTTTCAGCAAGAGGTATTGAAGAAAATATTGATCATATTTGGAAAATGGAAAACAAGATGGTGAAGATAAAGCATGTGTTAGTATCATTGTTAATGAACCATAGCGCCAGTGTTCATAGATAAGTCATTGAACTGGTTGGCCCCCTAGTTATTAGTTAACTAGTTTGACAGGTTAAACCAGTCTGAATAAAAAACTTTAAAAAATAAAAAGAAAAGACAAAGATCAGGTTTAGTGAACCAGTTATTGACCTTTTTCACCCTCGGGCATGTTTTTCAGGCAGTACATGCCCAATGGTTGGTTTTCCAGCCCTTGGGCATGTTCTACACCAACCCTAAATGATTTTTTATGGTTTCGGATATAGCCCCCAAACCTCTCATTTACCCTTCACTCATACTCTCTCATTTTCTTGACTTTCTTAAAGATCATTGCAATTAGATATGTTATTTATCATCTATTGGTAATCTATTAGTAGGTTATGTGTGTGTTTTCATCATTTCAAAATAATGTATGTAGAGCTTAAAATTGTGATTTGTGGCTTACATTTAAATAAAAAAAACTCCATACAGGCCGGTACGGGCCTATTTGTACCGGACCGTATAAGTCTGTATGGTATCGGTACGGGATTTTAAACCTTGGATGAAGGCCAAACAAGACTCAGTTATTTAATTATTGATTAGTTGAGGATTTTGATCTTAACAAAGAGAACGTAGGCACATACTGGCATAATGTAGTTATCTCCAAGTATCATCACTCAATAAAAAGTTTATAGTTATCTATAAGTAAATGTTTGTCTTTGTATATATCATACCATATTGCCACAACTAGTATACTTTTTAATTTCCCCTGTTTTCTCATTTTCTTTCCTTTCTTTTAATATAGCATGTGCCAAAGTGGTTCCTTTTAATAGATTATGGTCTGGCTCTTTTAGGTAACTGTTGGTGCTTCCTTCTTATCTCAAACATTAGCCCTGCAAGATTCTACAACAGTGAAATTTGAAATTTGGGATACAGCAGGACAGGAGAGGTACATGGCTTATTTAATTAAATGTCATTTAATATACCTGCATTTTAAAGGTTTTATGGTTAAAACATTAGTATGTTTTGGTGAGTGCATTAAGTTATATGGGTGAAATACCTATTTGATGATCTAATTATACTTCCACAATTTATAGTTATTAAAGAATTCACTATAAGTCATATAAATTGTTGTGTTTTTCATTGATGTTTCCTTTCAGGTATGCTTCACTGGCTCCTCTTTACTACCGTGGAGCAGCTGTTGCAGTTGTGGTATATGATATAACAAGTCTAGAAACATTCAGAAAAGCACAGTATTGGGTTAAGGTACAGCATGAGCTTTCCCCAATTACATGCTTCAAGGGCTGTGTTTGTGATTCAAATATATGATATCCAGCAATTCAATAATGGATTTGACACATTTATTCTTGAGACATTACATAAATATCATACAGTCATCTCACAAATGCTGATCCTTTCATTCTATGTTTTATTAGTCTGTTTGTGGATGGATGTTGAGTTCGCTTGTGTTTGTAAACTACAACTAGAAGTTGAACCTTGTGTATTGAAAAGGTAGGTGGCTCATTGTACATGGGCTATCAGAGTTTCAAATATGCAAAATAATCTTCTCTGCATCTGGACTTTGGCCTGCTTACATCAGATGTTCATTAGATAATGAACATCAGATATGTTAAATTTGATTGGATAACCAATCTATATATTTATATTCTTAACACTCCCCCTCATGTTTGGGTGGGTAAACTTGAAAAGACTCGTCCAAGACGGATTGACTTAATTTAACTAGGGGCATTTTTTTAAATACTAGTGCTAGGAGGATTCGAATTCAAACCTTGTGCTCTCATACCATGTTAAATTTGATTGAATGATCAACTTTCCCAAAAGCTTAA
Source organism: Canna indica (assembly GCA_034359265.1). Lineage (NCBI taxonomy): Eukaryota > Viridiplantae > Streptophyta > Magnoliopsida > Zingiberales > Cannaceae > Canna > Canna indica. Next base: position 75,812,168 of record CP136891.1, on the reverse strand, counting down.
ACTGTCATAGACCAATCTATATATATTTATATTCTTAACAAGATACTAAATATCCTCTTACCTCGGGCTGCCTTCGTGTCTCTTACCTCTATCTATAAAATAGATATTATTTGATCAAATTTGTTATTCGAAATTTATGCTTACAGGAACTACAAAAGCATGCTAGTCCAGGCATAATCATGGCTTTGGTTGGTAATAAGGCTGATCTTCAGGCAAATAGGGCTGTATCATCTCAGGTAGGCAGTGGGCTTACTAATAGTTAATCTATTAATCAGCGAGTCTTTAATCATTTATCTGGTTGGCAAAGAGATGATAACTCATTTATTTTCAAGGATGCACTGGAATATGCAGAGAAAAATGGTATGTTCTACATGGAGACATCAGCAAAGACAGCTGACAATATCAATCAACTCTTTGAGGTACATGTTCATGCATAGTTTACTGTTTCCCCTTATTTCTAGAGTGTTCTTTTGACTAGAATTTCCTGTTTCTTGGTTGTTAATTAAGCTATGCCTTTTTTTATTTTTCCTTTTCTTTTTTTTTGGCATGTTTTGCTTGGAACATATTTTGTCATGTTTCGGATTTCTTTGTGCTAATAATTTCGGCTGAATCACATGTACCTCAGACAGGAGCATTGTTATATTTAGTGAGTCTAATTGATTAAATTCTACATCCTTCCTCGACTTTGACATTAAATTTTAAATTTTAAAGTATTAAGTATATCAAGTTGGTATATCAAAAATTTACTAACTCTATGCCGAGTATTTTAAAATTCATTACTTTTGTCATCATAAAATTAATGGATTTAATTTGTGGGATGCAGTTATATTTTATTGAATGCTTCTGGTTCGATAAAAAATAAAAAATAAAAACTTCTAGTCATGTTTAATTGATTATAATACTATGCTTATGTCATCCTAGAAAACTGGCGATCATTAAGTTACTCAAATATTGGAATACTGTATAGTATACCTTGGCCGTTTTAATCCCGGCTATATAAATGCATATTACAGTTGATGCATTTATCATTGTTTTGTACTGATGTTTTAAGTTAAACCAAGTCAGAACTGTTTCAGCAAGATGAATTGTTACAATCATTTGTTAAGAGCAGAATATTTTTTGTTCCAGGAGATTGCGAAGAGGCTTCCTCGGCCGTCTTCCTAGCCATGGTAGTCGAGGTAGACTTTTATTTACTGGATCCATCTCATACATGGGGTTATGTATTGCTGCGGTAATCTATGGTGTACTTGTTGTCTATAGTGTACTAGCTGCAGAGAGGCTGTTTCGGCAGCTTTCTTTCATTGTAAGAAGAAAATGAGAAAAATAAATGATACTTTATTGTTACAGTCATTAAGACAAATGTTATTTGTCATGCGTCATTTTTAATTCAGTTGCTAACACAATTTTTATACTTTTATGAATGAACAACAAAACCCTACAATTAATTGGGGAATGGGAATTTTTTTTGGGAGGTTATGTGTGAATAGAATGAAATAATAAGGAATAGAAATATATAATAAATATGAATAGATAATAGATACGAATAAATAAAGAATGGAACATACAAGAAATAGTTTTATCTGGTTTGATATTAGAAATAGATAATGAATAGTATTATTTTATTTGCTTAGCATACAAAATAAATATAGAATTGTGAGGAAAATAATTAAAATACTCTTCTTAAAATATAATAAATTGTATAATAATTTATTCTAATTAATAACAACATAATAAAAATATTTTATTTTTATAAAAAGTAATTAAATCTTTATAAAATAATAATTAAAATAATATTTGATGATAAAATAGTAAGGGTCTATTTAAGATATGTAATTATAAAAATTAATTTAATAATTTAATTTTTATATTTTTATGTAATATTGTAATTATGAAAGATAGTATTGGAAAGTATTCATGAAAATAGTATTTTTTTTTTGACAAAGATAAAAAATAATATTTCTCATTTGAGAATAATATTGTTATCTATTCCTTCTCATGGTCTATTTATTTCTTATCGATAAATTACAATCAAATAACAAAATAAATAGACCATATAAAATAATATTTTATTCTTCATTTATTTTATTCAATCAAACACCGTCTTATGGTAAAAGTTTTGTATTGTTGGGACACCGTTAGATGAGTGACATTCAAGCTTGAGCTTTGCGATTTCTGAACGGGTTTTGAGAAGTATGTCTCGAGCTTGAGATTTTGAAGTTGGGCTAAAATTCCAAAAGTAGGTCAATGACAATGATAAAAAAAAAATCTGGAAAATCAGTGAAGCTTCACCCGTGAAGTATTTCCAACTGCAAGCAATATGCACACGAATGCAATTTTCATAAACATACATACATATATAATAATGGATAGTTGGATACAATATTGAATTGTGAACATTTCTCGCGTACGTTGTTTAAATTAGGGACCAGCAATTAATTTTCAATTAATAGAAAAAATTGAGTAACTGATAGAAAAATTAATTAATTGATCGAATCAAAATCGAATTAACCGAATCGATTTGTCCAATTGATTTTCAATTTGGTTGATACTTAAAAATTTTAGGTGATGTTTGGATAGCGAAAATTATTTTCCGATTTGGTTTCATTAAAACTAAAAATTTAATTTCGAAAATTTAATTTTGGTTTCTAATTTTTAATTTTCTGAAAACACGTTTGGTTAATGAAAATAACGTTCGTTTTAGTTAGTTGAAATAGTGAATATTTATTTGATTATAAAAAATAATATTAATTTTTCTTAAATATTTTAATAGTAATTAAATTTTTAGTTAGCTTATTAAATTAAATGTTTGCTAGTATGGTTATAGAATATTTGTATGATTTAATTAATTAAGTTATTAGTAATTTAAGATTTTTTTTCTTCAATTGGATATAAAAATTAATTAATAGTTATTATAAAATTTCAAAAAAAAAAAGTCTAATGGTCTAAAATTAGTTTTGATTAAATTATAAATAGATCAACTTTAAGAAAATTGAGTTATTTTAAAATTTGGATTTGAGTCGATTAGATATAAATTGGTTTAATTAATTTATAAATTTAAGATAATAATTTGAGTTGAAAATGGTAGTAGTTTTTATTTTAAAAAATTAAAGATAATTTATTTTATTTTCAAATTAATTTATCTTATAAAAAATATTTATAATTATAAAGTTGTCACTATATTTTGATAACGAAATCGACAGTCTCGAAATCACAGAAAACACCATTATGGTGTTTTCATTTTTATTAAAAAAATTAGTTTCGTTTTCATTATGATTTCGATTCAGTTTTATGAAAACGTTGAACCAAATATGTTTTCATAAACAGTTTTGGTTTCAGCGAAACTGATCGAAACAATGAAAACATACATGGTTTCGCTAACCAAACAAGCCCTTAAGTTTTCGGTTCCGTTCGTTATTCGATTAATTTATCAATGATAAATTAATCGAATTCTAATTTAAGTTTTAATAAAACAAAAACTTATAACATATAGTGTGGTTTAAGGGTGTTCATTGGGTCAGGTTGACCCAATGAACTCGAGAATCCAACCCGAACCAATCGAGTCGGGTCGGGTTGGGTAATCGGGTCGGGTTTAATTTAATCAAACTCGATCATAATCGGGTCGGATCTCCAGTTTCAATATTTAAAACCCGATGACTCGAGCCCCAACCCGATTACCCTGATTATTTGTATTTTTTTAAAAAAATTTAAAAAATATAATAAAAAAATTAGAAATTTTGCGTACACGTGCGTGTCTCGAGAGGTGACACGTGTGTCTCGAGACGCACCGATGTGTCTCAAGATACAAGACACGTCTCATTTTCTTTTAATTTTTTTTTATATTCATTTTTTAAAAAACGGGTACCGACTACCTGACCTGATATGGGTCGGGTCGAGTTCAAGTTTTTTTACCGTCAAACCCGACTTGACTCGTGAACACCCCTCACTGTGGTTTGCCTAACTGGTTAATATGATAAGTTTTTATCCAAGTGACCCACGTTCAAATCCTGGTGTGATATAATTGTTATTTTATTTTATGATTATAAATATAGTTTACGTTAGTAAAATTTATATAAAATAATATCATTTGCTAGAGTAGTTAAGGTGATATATTTTTATTTGAGTTATCTGAATTCGAATCTTGGGGTGTATTTGGTTGGATGGGATGAAATCATAAGAAATAGGAATAGATAAGGAATAATATTATTTTATTCGGTTGACATTAACAATAGACAATAAATTGAGAGAAAAATGACTAAAATATCCTTCCAAAAATATAATAAATTATATTCTAATTATTCTAATTAATAACATCATAATTAAAAATATGCACTAATATAAAATAAATTATTAATTTAAAATAATAAAAGTTATTAGTTATTTTATATTCATAAAAAATAAATGCATCTACATTAAAAAATAAAAAAAATCTAAAAAAAATAATTTTTATCTATTTAAATTATGTAATTATTAAAATCAATTTAATAATTTAATATTTATATTCTTATGTAATATTATAAATATTGAATGATAATATTGAAAAATATTATGAAAATAATATTTTTTAGATTGAGGTAAGAAATATTATTCCTTATGCATAAGGAACAATATTATTTATTTATTCCCATGGCTCATTTATTTCATGTCAATAAGTTGTAACAAAAAAAAAAAAATATGTCATAAGAAATAGTATTACATTTCTCATCTATTCCATTCAAGTATTCAACCAAACACCAATGTGGTGATGTATAAATATAGTAATTTTTTCAATGAATTCAATAAATTAATTAAACTAAATTAATTTAAAAAATTTGATTCGATAAACAATTCTCGTTTCAGATCGATCGACCAAGAGTTCGATTAGATGCTCACCCTGTCACCCCTAGTTTAAATATGACACGGGAGTCCGAAAAGCACTTGTAATTGTACAAGGGAGAGGGAAGAGAAGATATGTTTTCCTTTGATTTTGAAAACGAGAGAAAGAAAGCCTTAGCAAAAATTTTCCTTGCAATTTTCTCCGAACTAAAAGGGTAAGAGAACCCTCTCTCATACACTCAAGGTACGAAGAGAACCCTCTTTATTAAATCCGCAACGAAGGACCTAAATGTTTAATTGCTATCTTGTTTTATAATGGGTAGATGAACATATGTTTTTAATATTTAATTGTTATCATTAGATTATCCAAATTCGGATTTCGGAAAGCCGAAAATTCCAAATCCAAGTTTTGGAGTCCAAAATTTTCAAATTCTAAACATAAAATTTTGAATTCCTATTTTAACCCGAGCCAGGTTAGAGACTTTGGTGGTCAAATTATATATATATAATTTTTAAAAAATATTTTTAATTTATAAAATATTTTTTATAATAAAAAATAAATATTAATTTTTTTTCAAATTCTCTGATATATTAGAGACTTTGAGACAAGTCAATAAAATTAAATTTAAATTAAAAACTATAAAAAAACAAATTGAACCACAACATCTCTTTTGTATTATATAAAATATTTCATTAATTAAAATTATTTTTTAAAATTATAAAGTTATTATAATTTTGAACCAAAGTCTATAAAATTAAATTAAAAATAAAAATAATAAAATATTTCTTGTTCAAAATATTTTTTATAGACCCTATCACATCTTTTATATCATAATATTTTATGAATTAAATAATTTTTTTATAATTATAAAATTATTATGAATAAAAATTTCTAATTAAAGACTTTTGTATAAAATCTATAAAATTAATTTTAAATTAAAAATAATAAAATATTTTTTATTCAAAATATTTTTAGACTCTAGCGCATCTTTTATATCATATATATTTTTAGAATTAAATTTTATTTTTATAATTATAAAAATATTATAAACAAAAGTCTCTAACTCATTAGAAATTTTTTTAGAAAGTCTATGATAGTCTCGTAATTATATATATATATATATATATATATATATATATATATATATATATAAATTCTTGAAATAATTTTTTAATAATACAAAATAAGTATAATGATACAAAAAAATATTTTATATCAAAATATTTCATAATTCTTAATTTAAATTTAATTTTATAAATTTTATGCAAAAAAAACTTTAATGCATTAGAGAGATCAAAAATATTTCAAAATTAAAATTATATATATATATATATATATAATTTTAATTTTGAAATATTTTAAATTTATATATATATATATATAAATTTGGCCAACAGACTTTAGCTGAGGGTAAATGAAAATTTGGAACTTTAAGTTCCGAATTTAAAAATCTTGACCTAAAATTCCAATTTGAAAATTTCCCCTAGGCAATTTTTTTATGTTTATCGTATTACATTTTATCCACGGCAAGCATAAGCAACCAGATTATATCAAACAATTCATATTTCAAGCCCTTAAATGATTTTGTTGACCTAATACGCAAAAATACTTGACCTTTGACCCGAACATATTGCGTTTTTTTTTGTACCAATTTCATATCTTCCACTTTTTATACTTCATTGTCAACAATAATTTGTTGTATGGTTGTCTTGTAAAGCAACAGGGAATACGTAAAAGATGAAGGCCTCTTGGTCGCCCTTAGTTTACCACATGAGGAACATTATCAAGGAATGAGGGGTGCGGAGTGCGGACGACAAAAGCTGTATCCACAATGATGCCTTCGCAATTGAATTATAGCTCAAAGACTAGCACTTGTGGAACAAATGAATAATTTATCCAAAAAGTTGCTGCAATGCTGCTTATAATGAGATAAGTAATTATCTTTTATCCCTTCCCTATTATCATTGGGCAGAATTATATAATGTAGTAATGCGCACATCCTATACGATGCATTCAATAATCCTATAAAAGACTGATCCTTGATCCAGTCATGAAGGATCCTGTCAATATGGTGCGGTCAATATATCCCTTTTTTCTTCCCGCGAATGAATAATGGCCACATTAAATCGACAAAAAATTATAAAACTTGCAAGTGGTATGGCAATAACAGACTATACAAATCAAATTATCATATAGCGCAGACTTGAGCAAGTTTTGCTAATGCATAAAATTAAATTTCAATTGGGAAAGTCAGCCATACTTAAAATGCCTAATTTAGCATGTTTGAGTTGGATCAAAACAATCTTAGGTTTTAAGCAAGCATCAGCACCATGGCCAGGGAGAACCCTCATACCAAATATGTTTGGGCTGACTAGATGCAAGAGATATAGCACAGTGCAATCTCTGGAGACGAATAGCATAATTAGTGTATACATGTCCCAAAACGATAGTTTAACCTTCATCTGTCACAAACTCCACTTTTTTTTCCATAGATCGAGCAAATTAACAGTTCATAAAGTTAAGCACACTAATGCTAATGTAACTATTGTACATAAACATCAGAATATGGGCGATGCCAAAAAATTCCATTGGAAGAAATACCTCAAAGTCACTCACGTCACTTGCTGCTTTTGTCGTTCTGAATGGGCAATCTTAGACAGTTATGGCATGCCTGGCCACCAGAAGACACTGCTGACAGAAACGAAGCTCTTAGAATTTATACAGAGGATATCAAATAGTTATCATGCTTTCTGCCACATTTATGTTTCTATCCCATCAACATAGAGCTACGATGAAACAAAGACAAAAACAACAGATAATTGAGCTAAACAATACAACACCAAAAGCTTTCTCCCCAAAGCCAAACTAACTCTCAGAACATTGAAAAACACTGTCCAATGTCTATGTCAGAGCTTGTGGTTTATCTATATTTTTTCAGAAATCTGCTGATTCAACTGGGATTTCTTCAGCATCTTCATTAAAATAAGAAGAGGTCAACCTTGTCAATCAAACTCAAACATATGATTAACTGCGTAAAAACTTATAGGCATTTTAGGCATTATTTCCCATATTTTTAGGGATTCAATTGGTCTGAATGGCATGGGAGAAAATTTGACTACAAAATGGTGGGTCTTTGAGGACAACAAAAGATAAAGAAAAATAATAATAAGATATTTGTCATAAAGTAGTCGTCTTCTATCATGCATTCCTGAAACTACAAATTTGTTTCTATCATAGTTAATCACCAACTAGATGAAGTAACATCTTCACAATTCAACTCTTATTAGACATCATATATTTTTTTGAATAACACAATTCAAAAAGGAAAGAAGCCCACAATACCTTACTCATGGAGAAATATGTTCCACTTCTGATTGTAGCACTTCTACCAAGGGGTTCCAGTTCTAGATGCAGTACTACCAAATCCAAACCTTTTCTTTTCTGAAACTGCAGGCTTCAGAATCTGAAATGAACACATCAAGGTCTCGTCGACACTCATCATAGCACCAGCATTGTCAAATTCACCACAGTAGTTTGGAGCAGAGAAGATTGTTACAAGCTGCCTTTCGGCAAAGAATTCATATCCATCCTCCACCACCTAATAGCAAAAGTCAACATGAACATAATGGGCATGATTTATAAAGATTTGATAAAGAAGGAAGAGAGGAGGGGAAAGGAGGGAGGAGAGAATCCCATTTCTAACCTGGTGAGCCCGACAAATAAGGTCTAGATCATGCTTTTGTAGAAATTCTGTCACCTTATCAGCGCCAAAAGTAAATGAAACTCCCCTATCATTCATTCCCCACCCTTGGACTTCCTTACTGGGGTCAGACCACAACAGGTCACAGAGTAATCCACTGTCTGGCACATCAGTCGGGCGTGATAAATTACGAATTTGATCCAAATTATTCAAGTCTGGAGAAAGACCACCATGCATGCAGAGAATCTTTTCATCAATGAGTGCTGCCACAGGTAGGCAGTTAAAACAATCAGTGAAGACCTTCCAGAGTCTCACATTGAATCTGCGTTTACATTCGTCATAGAACCCATATATTCTATTTATTGATGCACATTCATGATTGCCCCTCAAAAGAAAGAAGTTCTCTGGGTACTTAATCTTGTAGGCTAAAAGAAGGCATATTGTTTCGAGGCTTTGTTTTCCTCGGTCCACATAATCTCCTAAGAACAAATAATTGGCTTGAGGTGGTAATCCACCATATTCAAAAAGCCTTAAAAGGTCAGAATACTGACCATGAATATCACCTGTTTATGATGAAAAAAATGATTTCAATTTAGAAAATGAGTCAAGCCAATTTACTTGAACAATCACAATAAGAATTGAAACAAACTTTTAAATTTTTTAATGGAATTTTGAACAATCTATTAATATTTAACAGTGCTTTAGTATGAAAATAATTAGTTATAAATTTTACAAACTAAGAAATAGAGTTAACAAATATGAACTGAAACCCAATAACTGTTCCCATGGCAAAAGGAAACTTGAAAAAACTCCAGATATAAGTGAAGGGAAAACCAGTAACCAAAAGATACATTGAAGACAAGTTACCACAGGAAACCAACATGCAAATCTTTCTTGAACATGATCTTAGATTAACTAGAAATCTAAAATGAGTAAGACCACATATCTTTGTTAGTATCAGAAACCATATGGGAAATTATATCTAAAAGAAATTTTTTTTACTTGGATAGTTGAAGATGATATTTCTAGCTTCTTACCACAAAATAGATGAGCAAGCAAGAAAGTTGAATTGCATGGAGCACCAATAGCATTGGAACAAACGTGGTATTTCACCACAGAGAACCCTATAGGAAACATATATACAATCATGACAATTATCAGGAAGATTTACTTTTTAGGTAACAGAAAGATGTTAATTTTCAAGAATTCTGCCACATTGTTATAGCACCATTGTCCTTAAAGCATCCAACTCATGTTGCTTAGTAATTAACAAGTATGCATTAGAATATAGAATGAATTGTGATTGAATTACCACTCATCTTACTAGCAGGTAAGAGAAAAGAAATGACAGTGTATCTGAGCAGGCAAATGAAAATATAAGCAAAGGAAGGTCCAAATTTATCCTATTTTGCACTCAGATGGGACAGGAGAGAAGTAGGAAGTTCACAAGGTAAAATGAATGTCTTGTCTCAAAGGGAAACACCTAGGGAAAAAATGGTTTGAAGAGGCCCACGGAAAGATTAATAGTTACCAACATACTGGGAGAAATACTTGTTTTAGTGTACAGGAAAATCAGAAGCACTTGACAAAATGTACGGATGCAATTTTTTTTGCAATTTTTGCCTTATATTTACAACAAGTAATTCAATGGACATTTTTACTTATTTTCTAGTTATGATTAAACACTTGGCTTATAAAAAAACAAAAGGTAAACCAAAGAGTCAGTCCATCATACTTCAGGAGTTAATGACAATAGAATCAATAGGTACAATGTGTTTCAAGAGGATTTAGCTAGCATAAATCAAATGTACTTCTTACAAACACTAGTTTTGCATCCTAGTGATTGTTTAGCGATTCTAACCAACATAGCATATCAACTTGGGTTCCTCAGTAATATATTGTTGGTGTAGTTTACACAGTTTGAAACTTGGTAATGTTTACAAGTTTCTTCTACCCACTACATTTAGCTGCTTGATGCCCCAAACTTTCGCTTTAGCAAGGGTACCAAACATCATGCAACTGTTTTCCAAACATCCATATAATCACTGCATGCAAATGTTTAACAATTGTTTTTTTACTAAAAATTGTTCAATTATGAAATTAAATGAACATCCATTGATAGCTCCTAATTTCACATTCAATCACTAAAGTCATGAGAAAGAAAACATTAGAATGAACAGATTTTGACGCAAGGTTGGACCAGCAAGGAAAATGTGAACCTGTAACACTAAAAGATAAGCAAGTAGCAAGACATACAAATCAATATGGTCCCATACTGATCGTTGCAGGGACCAGTAAATATCAGCAGTATGTAATAGTTCAATAGTTATTTGAAACTTTGGTTCAAGCCTTGGCAGAACCATGCATTAGCGTCAGCCTTAGTGGGTACAATCATGGTAAAGCTTGTCATGACCAGGCTAGGAGAAAATGACTTAAACAAGTCATAAAAAACAAAGCCATAAAAGGCTCCCCAACTTTGGCAATCACCTTCTCATTTAGGATTTCACTAAAACAGAATAGGCCGTACAAGTTTATGCTTAGCTGACTTCAGTGCTGGGATATCAAGGTAAGAAAAGGTAGAGGAGAAATAAGTGGTATATGTAAAAAGAGAGAAGAGAAGGTGAAGTGAAGACAAAAAGAGGCTGCCATTTCCTCTACTCTTTTGATTCCTGCTCTCTCTCCTGCAGTTGGTTTCAAGTTTCGACCAGTAACTGTGTCCAAATAGGTGTGCATACTGTTAAATATTGATCCAATAGACGCAAGGCATCAATATCAGCTCAGTGTTTTAGTCCCTGATCTAAAATCTACTTACATGTGTAACAGAAAATGGATGCCTCATAATCTTCAATACCCAGCCTCACACTAAACTAGAATAGCCTCACACTAGAATAGTCTCACACAACTCATCATGTCCAGAGAATTTTTTTAGAACTTCTAAATTCCAAAGAATCCATAGTACAAGAAAAGCTAAATGCAGTTCAACGGGGTGAAGGAAGAAGAATATGTAAAAATGCACTTCCTAGTTTGCAAAATGAAATTAGGATTGTGCCCCAATGCAATTCCATTTGTTCCCTCAACCAAGAAGCAGTTTGTTGCAGATGTCAGTCAAAAAAGACTGATTTTCTCTTGTTCAATCAACCTTGATGATCAAATGGTTGATTCAAAAAAGAAACTTAAAGATAAGAAGACAAGAGAAAGAAGTTGTGTGGCATATTGACCTACAGAGATCCAGCTAGCAACAGGAGGGGAAGAAGCCCTGATATATCTATTGGACATCATCTATTTACCACCAGGCAGGAGATAGGAGAGGAGAGAAAAGTAAAAGGAGAAAGGAAGAGAAAGGCAGAGGACAGTGACCGTGTATATTAGATAATTACCATTACACTGGAATATACCCATAGATGTGAAGATCAAAGTACCTGTTGTACAGTGAAGCTGGGTGCAGTTAGAGGTCATAGCCCCACAGGTATGTGACTGCCAATCCAATTGGATTCTTATAGTTATTTTTTTTTAAAATGCAGTAAAATCTTGTCCAATTTCAGAATATTTTAGAGGATATGATGTATTTTTTATTTGTTCTACTTTATTTATCTTAAGATTACTGTTTTCGCTCATCACAATCACCAAACCCTAGGGGCAATCCAGCAATACAGATTTTGGTATACAGCATAATTACAAGAAATACTGATACAATTTTGGATGAAAAAAGATAAAGTTTTGATGTTTTATGACAAATGCAAGTTGTTTAAGTACTGATCGAGCACATAAAAGAACTTGATGTGAACTCATCCATCTAGAAATAAAATGAGAATGGCTTTCTAGTTTTTGATTCGATACCATGCACCCATCATCAAAAAGATGGTCTTGTCATAAAAGAACAAGTTTAAAACAATGGATGCAAATTAATGAGCAGAAAAATAAAAAGGCAGCAGGGGAGAAGGAAAAAGATATCATCTCTCTCATCAAAGATAATTGACAAAGACTATCTGTGACTACTTTGATACCCCTGTTTAAAGATTTACACAAACAATACAACAACCGAAAAAGGGAATCTAGGGATAAAAACAATACATTATTCCCTACTCAACCACAGAAAATATGCATCTTGACAAGAATCCCAGTCCACTTCTATCATCTCAGGAGTAAGTGCACCTGAAGATATCAAACATACAGTAGTTGGCTAAAATTTTCTAGTTTTCTTGCCAAGGTAACTCCTACATCAGCTCCAAAAACAGCAAGAGACTTCCCAATAAAAGAGGGAAAACAATTTAATCTCAAACAGCACTGGAGTTTACAGAAAGCTAATTAATTTACTTAAATCAAGAAATCTAATTGAAGTAAACATGTGATTTTGAAATTTTGGCATAGCTTACTCAATTTGTGACCTGAACATAAACATAACCATATGAGTAGATGCTTCACAATCAGAAACTTTCTGGCCGAATTCGTAAGTTTGTTCAGAACAAATTAACTTTTCGAAACTACCATGATTATATAACCACAAGAAAACAGGTAATATGTGGCACAGCATTTAAGAGATCTAATGGTTGCATAATTCCCCAACTTCAAATACTTACGAGGAATTTGGCTGACAGTAACCTGTCACCAAATCTATTTGTAGGACAGATAGAAATGCAGTCAGTAACAAAATTCTTGGATGCCTATTAAAAAAGAGCATCCCTATATGACATTGCTATATAGAATATAGTAATTTACTGTATCTGAAATTACCTATGGTAAGGGTAAACCAAAAGGACCAAAAAGTAAGAATATACCTCCACTGCTAAAAACACAAATGTGTCTCAACTGATATCCTCGTATTGATGTCAATGCATTATACATTTTTTCTCGGAGTATGGTGAGAATATAATTAACTTATATATATATATAATATTAGGGTTAAAAAGCAAAAAGAACATCAGAAATTTGATGCATATTATCTAACTGCCAGCCTTCATCATGCATATTTTGCAGGAATTTTCTGGCATGTCTAACACCTATAAATAGCCATTTCCTTGTGTTTCCTTTAATTCCTTGATTTGGGAAGAAAACAAAACCTTTTTTCAGTAAACTAATACACAGGAGACTTACGCAATAAAATAACCTAATTATAATGCATTATCTATACAGCTCAACTAAATCAAATCTAGCGCAACATTGCACAGCGCCTAAGAAAAAACAGCACTACTACTGTTGTATACAAGAGACTTCCCGATAGGTTCAGGAAAACAACGAGATAGTTTTAAGATATAACCAAGCTAAAAATTAGAAACCATTTCAAAGTTGCTGAGCCAACTCATTCCACAGTTGTAAAATCTAGAAAGAAGTGTAAGTTCTCACCACAAATTTTAATAGGCGCCTCCAACTCCAAGAGGTTAGGCTGCTGCAGAAAGATGTCCTTCGACACTTGGCACAGCTGCCGGATCTCCGCCTCCAGGAGCTGCACCTGCTTCCCCGGCTTGCTCCCCTTCACTTCCAGTAACCGTTGGATGATGCCATCCAGCACCTTGGGATCCATCAACAAGTCCTCTTCTCCCAACAAGACCAATCCCCTCACCGCTAAATCGACACAGAAACGAGAAAGGGGGCGCAAAAAAACCACTTATCTCTTCTTCTCCACCACCCGGAGCGCCGAACAACGCAAGATTCCAACACCGGTAGGCGGAAGGAGAAATAGCCCCCTCCGGTTTCGCCTTCGAACTCCTTACTGGATAACAGCGCTCCTTCGATCGGCCTGTCGCTTTGCAGGATCGATCGGCCGATCGATTAGGGTTCCTCTGACTCCTTCCAATTTGTACTGGGAGGGAAAAAAAACAATTATCCTCTCTCTCTCTCTCTCTCTCTCTCTCTCTCGCTCTCTCTCTCTCTCCCCCACAGTGCAGAGAGAAGCGGGCGAGAAAAGGAAAAGCTTTGGGAACCCAATTTGGCTTCTATAGACTACAGCCACTGAGAGAGAAGCCACCACCAGCCCTGCCTTACTCACAACAAATGTAATAATATCTCACCCCAACTAGATCTACTCAATCGTACCCGGATCTTGATTGGAGAAAAAACACTGAAGCACGTGGGACCTACCCCTTAATTTTGGTAATTGGTTTAGAGTATGTATATAAAGTGTATTTATTTAATGGAAGAAAAATAATTACCATAAGGGGAAAAAATACCTCTAATTCCCAGAATCCCAGCACCTGAGAATTGATGAGAATATTTAAAGTAGTCACGTTTGGTATTATCATAAAGCAATGAGATCGATTCAATGTGATTTTAATTGGTATGTTTTCTTTTTCTGTTTCTGGCGAGAGCTGATATGGTGGAGGCATGGCATTATCAGATATTACTGAATCATCTGATCACTTGATCAGCATCAGATTTTTACTCATTCGACCCGTAAAGAGTGGTTATTATTTTGGGTACCCTATTATTTTATGCTATATATCTTTTTTTATGGATATTTATAGAAAGGAGAAAGATTTTTTTAAGATAAATTATATTGATCTCCTAGTAAAACTATACTGACATCTTCTCTATTTATAATTTTATTTTATAACATCTCTGAATTTTGTAAAAGATTACACAAATCTCTCCTATTACGAAATAATATTACACAAATCTTCTCTGAATTTTGTAAAATATTATATAATTTTTTTCTTAAAAAATTACTCAAAAATTACTCAGGGAGATGATTATAACATGAACAAATAGAAATAAGATCAGTGTAATTTTACTAAACTACACGAGAGATCGGTGTAATTTACCTATTTTTCTAAGCTTGATATTGTTAAGCCACGTGATTCGCATCAGCAAGCAACGCTGACTTGTTAACTTGTTAGGGAAAGAAGATAATTAATGGATTTAACAAATAACTATATTTAGGGCAAACCTTTATATATATAATTATTTTTATTCTATCATTTGTTATTTGTTAGAAAAAAATTATAGGCGTATATTTTAGGGGTGTCCATGAATACTTGATAGATCCAGAATCGATTGAAAATACTACACAATCGAATAGGTTTCTGATAGACCCGAATTAAATTTGGATAGAGTCCGAAACAAAAATAAGAATCAATTAAAATCAATTCTGATTTTGAGTCCAACACACTGGTACCCATAATCAGAATATCTGAAACCTATATCCTGAAACATGTAAAATGAAAAGGTTCTCATAAGGTACTCAGAACTTATACCCTCAAACCAGTAAATAAACATACTCCAACATGGTGCTTGAAATTTGTAAATAAATAAGTTCAAACATGGTACCCATAATTTGTACCATGAAATTTGTAAATGAACATGTTCAATAGGGTACTCGAAACATATACTACACCACAAGTTTTGAGTATGGTCTTATTTTAAGTCCCAACATATAGGATCAGGGTTCAAAACCTATGAACTAGTCCTATACAATGTAAGATCTGAGTATCATGAAAAATATAGGATACTCGGACCAGGGGCGTATGCAGAACTTTAACCGAGGGAGGGGGGCAATTTAAAATATAAAAAATCTAATATATAGTTTTTTAACCGTTCAACTTTAATTTTTTAATTAAAATCACAACTTATAACTAGTAAATTTTCTTTATCTATGTCCATATTTTGAAAATATTACTAAAGTCTTCAAAATTAAAATAATTATCTTATTGCACTCTTAAAAGAGAATTCTTTTATAGGGGTGTAATCGAGCCCAACCGAGTTGAGCTTGCATGTGCTCGAGCTCGGCTCGTTTAAGAAATGTTGAGCTCGAGCTCGATCTCTAAGTTCTAGTTCGGCTCGAGTTATACTCGAGCAACTCGAGCTTAGCTCACTACAACACAATTGACCTATAGAGGCACAAAATTAGAGATAAATTATATTTTTATTTCTAAATCTTTATATTTAGATACTAATAGACACAAAATTTACTTTTAATTAGCCTCTAAAGATCTATATAAACAACAACAACAAAGTCACTTAATTGATTTGACTCTAAACTATAGAAACACCAACAATAGAGTCACTTAATTGATTTGTCTCTAAAGCTATTTTTAGAGACTAATTAGGGACAAATTTTGTGTCTATTAGTCTCTAAATGTAAAGATTTAGAAATAAAAATCTAATTTATCTCTAATTATATGTCTCTATAGGTCGATTATGTTGTAGTAGCTCGTTAGGCTCGTTTATTTTTCTTGAGCTTGACCAAGCTCGTGAACGAGCTCTATTAAGCTCGGCTCAAGGTCGAGCTGAGATGAACTCGAATTCTATCGAGTTCAATTGAACTCGAATCCTATTAAGCTCAATTGAGCTTGTGAAACAAGCTCGATTAAGCTCGGCTCGAGATCCAGCATATATTAAATAACTCATCTACAAAAATTCGTGCAACTTCATAATATGAGTATAGATGATATCATATAAAGATGTTTTAGGAATGAAATAAACACTAAAGCTTCAGATGTAAAAAAATAAAGGAGAAATTTTGAATTAGTATAAAAATTAATAAAGAAAGTTTTGGACCGAAAGTTGAAAATTAATTTCTTATATATATATATATGAAAATAAGAAATTAATTAATTTTTGTTTTGCTTTAATTTCTTATATATATATATATATATGAAAATGTTGTCTTCCTGGTGGGGAGGGAATTCTCTACCTATAAAATTGAGAGTATTCTTTCTATTATATTTAAGGACTGACGTCTTGATTTATATATATGCTTCAAATAAATAGAAGTTTTCTACTGAAGCATTGTTTTTAAATCCAGACCAGCTTTAAATCAGTTGGTTAGCCAACGTGGGTTACAAAATTTTAAAAAAAAAGCTGGTTTAGATCTACCCAATTTTGCTTCCACCTAGTTCTTGATGATTGTGCTGTGACCAATATATATATATATATATATATATATATATATATATATATATATATATATATATATATATATGTATATATATATATATATGTATATATATATATATGATAAATTATATTGATTTTTTTTGAAATTTAATAAAATTATACTGTCATTTTTTTTATTTGTTCAGGTGACACTCATCTCCTATGTAGCTAACAGTGTTAAATGAAGTTAGTTAGTAATGTAATTTTTTTCTTATGTCATTTGCTGAAAAATTATTAAAATATATGTATAAAATAATTAAATAAAAATTTTAAAAATAAAAATTTGAAATGAATTATTTTATTTTTTAAAAAAAAATTGAAAAAAATAAAAACGACGTAAGAATATTTTTATAAAATATTTATAGTAAACATGTGCAGTGCATATGACAAACACTCTACTAATAATTTTCGTTAGTAGAAAAAGTCTGAATAATTTTTTATAAAATTCAGAAGATTATAAAATAAAATTATAAATATAAAAAAAATCAGTATAATTTTATTAAACCTCGAGATGTTGGGTAATTTATTTTGGGTAATCTTTTACCAATCTATGCACTCACGCTATATACAGATGACTGATGCTCCTATCCATGTTGGGCTGTCTTATGCCATTTGCATAAAGTAATGATTGTGATCTTACAGTACTCAAGAAAAAAATCATACCACCCTCTAACCCTCTGAATATCTTATAAAATAAATGTATTTTAATTTATTTCACGTAAATTCTTCCACTCAACAATTTATGTATTTTCATGGGTAGATGAATTTATTAATAAGTTAATGGATTTACCTAAAATAAATACTTGTTAATAAAACTAACATGACAAATGATGTGATATAAAAAATATTTTTTAAACAATAAATATGCCATGTCAACGTTCAAGAGTGCAAGGAGAAAACTCACGAGTAAGAGTGTCCATGAATATTGGATAGACCTAAAATCGATTGAAATCGATCAGATTGAGTAGATTTTGGATAGACCCAAATTGGTAGGGTCCGAGATAAAAATTTAGGAATCAATTAAAATTGGTTCCGATTCCGAGTCCAACACATTGGGTACCCAAAATCTATATTCTGGAATTATTTACAGGTTCCAGAGTACAGGTTCCAACACCCATATTTACAGGTTGTATAATAGATTTCAATAGGGTATCCAGAATCGGATCCGAAACTTATGGTTTCGGATAGAGTCCGATTCCAATTCGACCCGTTCACCCCCTACTCATGAGCACCTGAAAACAAATGACTGGGGTGGTGTTGTGCTTGTTGGGGTGCCAACCAAAGATGCTGAATTCAAGACGCACCCTGGCAAATCAGTTTAATCGATGGCATAACTAAAAAAAGATGTAGATGGATAAATTCACGGAGCTGGCATAACTCATGGGGCTGGAATTGGAGAAGCTCCATCGCTCCAATTCAGTTTGATCGATGGAGCTGAAATAACTCATGTCTTGCATTAAATAAAAATATGTGAAATAACTAATGTCTGTGAAATAACTCATGTCATTACGAGGACTTTTATATAATAAATAAAATTTAAGCATTAAAAATATACAAGAGTATTTTGATCATATTATTTTGTACACGATAACGGACGCAAAAATTTAAATGAGGAGGGCCCAATTTAATATATAAAAAATTAATAAATATTATTTTAATTTTTAATTTTCAAAAATTTTAATTAAAATCATAACTTATAATAGTATAATTTTTTTTCTATTTTTATATCTTAAAATATTACTAAAATATTTAAATTAAAAATAATTAAAGCTCTTATGAAAATTCTTTCATCTAAATTATCCAAAACAAACTCTACTATGATGCGATTGTCGCATTACTCATCTCGAGTGTCAACTTTATGAAGTTATATGAAGAAAATTAAAAAATTTGTAAGAGATTAACAAAATTACAAATACATACAGAAAAATAATTGTTCTTTGTTGCATTAATAGTACTTAATATTACATTAAAAGTAAAAACTGATTTGACACCGTGAAGATATATTATATAATTAATATAGATGTATTTTAGATTTGGATTCTCAATTAAATAAATTTCACACTCATGAATGAAATATAATATAATTTTTATTCATTTTCTTGGATGCTTGACGAGAAAATTAATTATTAAATCATATATTGAATAACTCATACGTAAAAGTTCACACAATTTTATAGTATGAGCATGGATAATAGCATAGAAAATAATATTAGAAATAAATTAAATCAACATGAGAGCTTTAGATGTAAAAAACTAATGGAGAAAATTTTAAATTTAGTTTATAAACTAATAGAAAAAAATTTGGAGTTAAGTGAGAAATTAATAGAGAAATTTTTAGAATTTTTTTAATTAAAAAAATAAATTTTATATTCAGCCATTACAAAAAAGGATAAATAATAAATATATAAGACAAGAGATGAGATTCGAACATAAGATCTATAAGCAAAAAATTAAAATAACTAACCACTAGGCTATTAATACATTAGTGAAAAAGTTGAAATTATTAATAATAATGCAACTTTACCCTATATTTTTTTTTAAAAATTATCAAATTATATTTAATATTTGATATTTTGGAAAATTTCAGGAGGGCTCAGTGACCCCTTGGCCCTAGTGTGGGTCCGCCCCTGCTTGTACATGACTGTATTTTAGCGAACCAAATGCAGGATGAGATTGGATATCGTGTCATATTCTTGACAAAACAAATATGATATAATTGTTATCCTAGGACACTTGGTGTTCTGTTCTTGTCATTGTCTGGTGTCATGTGACGGATAATTTACGAACCAAACGAGCCCTGGGTGATTGTATTTTTTCTTATAATAAGTATCTTGATCTTACGATTTCTCCTGCTTTTGCAAAGCTTCTGCTATTCTATTTGTCATTCAATTTGCGCATTGTAAATTTGATTCGGTCATTATTGAATCTGATTCACATATGGTACTCCAAGCTATTCAAGGACAAGCTCATATTCCAACTCGGTTGCAATATGTTATTTCTCATATTCAATCTTTTGCAAGAGACTTTCATAGTTGTATTTTCTTTTTTTGTCGTAAGAAATATAATAAAGTCGTCCATTGGGTGGCAAATAGAGCTAGGAGTCTGAAAGAGTCCAACATATGAACCTCTATCAGACCTCTCGAGCTCAATGTCATTTTGTATCAAAAATTTTTTAGTCTTCTCTATATGTAATAATTGACTTTTTATTTTTAGGTAAAAAAAAAACTATTAAAAAATTTAGATTTAAAGACTGTCAACCAAAACTCTTTAAGGAGTTTAGAGATATTAGCTCAAAGATATGGGAGGAAAAAATTAATTTTTTTATATTTGTTCCAAATTTAAAAAGTTATGAATAGCTATTTTGAATTTGGAAATATTTTAAAAACTTAATTAAATTTTGAAAAATGTTTAAAAAGATTTATAGTTGTTATATTATGATATGAATGGAGATCAATTGTGTCGTCGACTCGTGTGCTTCTTCTCTCATATCCCACATTTTTTTTTCGAAAAACTTGTCATATATTCAACTAACATATTTATTTTAATAAATAAATAATTTTCTAAAAATAAAATTTGTTCCCTAACAATTTAATAAATTTGTTTATTTCATCAAAGCTTCTTAATTCAAAGCAATTAAATTGATCTATCTAAATATCTAATGAACCAAAATTTCAACTGGTTCAACCTTCGATGTCTTGGGTTTATGAATTGAGTAAGGCCCGATCATTAATTAATGACTCCCAAAGTTTTCTTAATAAAAAAAACTAAACGCCCGAAATAATAATAACTTGAAGTAAGGGTAACTTGCAAAGATTTTTTTTAAAAATTATTTCTCACAAGCAATTGGTTGAAATCAATCAACAAATAATATTACTATTATTAAACCATGGAAGATCTACGAAGAAGATATTGTTGTCACTTGTTAGTGCAATAGATTTGGGAGAAGCACAAATTTGGTCTTATAAATTTTTAATTTTTTAAATTTTGGTCATATAAATTTTATTTTGATATTTTTGGTCCTATAAATTTGCTCTGTAGTACATATTTGATCATATCTGTGAAGGTCCGTTAACTCTTCATCAATGTGGACTAACGTCGTTCATACACGTTGACATATTTGATCTTATAAATTTCATTTCAAAATTTTCAGTCATATATGTTTGCCCCGTAGAACAGATTTGGTCATATATGTTTACTATGTAGCACAAATTTAGTCCTACCCGCGATGGTCAATTAACTCGTCGTCCACGAAAAAATAAGTCACGTTATGTCCATGTTGACGGGGTTAATAGACTGTCGTGGATATGACCAAATCGATATGACAGACCAGATAGATTTGCTCCGTAACATATATAAGTTTGCTTCGTAACATAGATTTGATCCTATTCATGACGGTCCATTAACTCCGTCAATATGGACATAACGCCGTTTATTTTTTCATGGACGAAGAGTTAACGGACCATCACGAATATTATCGAATTTGTGCTATGAGGCAAATATATTATATCAAATTTGTGCTACGGGGCAAATATATATTACCAAATATGTGCTACGGGGGCAAATATATTAGACCAAATCTGTGCTACAGGATAAATATATAGGACTGAAAATTTTGAAATGAAACTTATATGATCAAATATATCAACGTGTATGAACGGCGTTAGTCCACATTGACGGAGAGTTAACGGACCGTCACGAATAGGACCAAATCTGTACTACAGAGCAAACTTACAGGACCGAAAATATTAAAATGAAACTTATATGACCAAAGTCCAAAAAATTAAAAATTTATAGGACAAAATCTGCACTTCTCCCCAATGGATTTGCCAACCAAAACTAGAATATTGGCTCACACTCTGACTCAAAGATGCTGAAGATACATTAATTTAGTACTGCTTATCTAATTGAATGTTAGCTGGCTTTTTGTATGGTTGTTCTCTAATGGTTCTCCTTGTTGTAATTGGTGTCAGGTAGGCCGTGCTTGGTCTAACCATTTCATTTCTTTCTCATATTTTTATTTTCCTAAAAAACTAAGTATTAGATGTTGACTCAAATTAGGTATGAAATGAATCCAACAAGCTCGACGGGATCTAAATCGAAGTTAATTCGATATGTTTGAATCAATTCTATCAAATCATGCTGAATTGAACTATGTTGAACTGAGCTTGCAAATAGGTTGAGCATACTCCGTTGGGTCTAGTGGGCGGGGCTGAGCCCGCTGCACCAGGGTTGGCG
Source organism: Canna indica (assembly GCA_034359265.1). Lineage (NCBI taxonomy): Eukaryota > Viridiplantae > Streptophyta > Magnoliopsida > Zingiberales > Cannaceae > Canna > Canna indica. The sequence continues at coordinate 75,789,552 of CP136891.1, read as the reverse complement.
GGCGAGCCGAGCCCGCTGCATTGGAGCAGGCAGGCATGTGTGCCCGTACACGTGGCAAGTAGAGCAAAATAATTACTGCAGGCGGGAATTATTCAATCAATTTTGACCAAGTCAAAATTGAAATGTGCTGCTCATGTCAAAATTGAGGTTGCAGCAAAATTTGAGGCCAAGATCTCGGCGACAACGTGCGTAAGATTCGTCCGTCTTTTGACCGAGATTTCTATAGATAATTTGAATTTTTGATTAGTTGAGATTTCTGAGGAAGTCCAATTTTTCAGCAATCAGGATATTTTGGCTCTCTTATAAATATCCAACATTTTCCTCGAGGAGACTATCCAACACTGAAACGAAGCACAAAAAAATACAAAGGAAATAGTGTGAGAGAATTAGATATTCGGAAAATTAAGAGTGTCACTATCATCTTTTTTCAATGAGTGCTCATTCTCAAGTTCCGGCATACGATAGAGGAGTTCAGCTTCAAGGTAGAGATCGTAGAGAGTTAGAGACCATGCCTCTACTCCTTAACGATTTCAAGTTCAATTTATTTGAGATAATATGATGTATTTAGAAGAAAATTCATTTTTATTGTCACTTTTATTGTAGCTTTTTTTGAAATTAATAAAAAAATATCTTCTTCTCTTAGTGAACGTAGGATCAACATCCCGTTGAGTCCGAACCACATTAATTCCCCTATGTCTTTTATTATTCATAATTTTGATTTTGAGTTTGATTTTCTATTTGTTTGGTCAGGTTCAAATTTTATGAATTATGCAAGAAATTTCTTATAATTTTCTGACACTATTTATCTACTAGGGGTGTAATCGAGCTGAGTCGAACCGAGCTTGTTTGTGCTCAAGCTCTATTCATTTAAGAAATGTCGAGCTCGAGCTCGAACTCGAGCTAGATCGAGCTTCAATATCCAGGCTCGAGATCGGCTCGAGCTCGACTCAAGTAACTCGAGCTCGGCTCGTTTAAGCTCGTTTAGGCTTGTTTATTTTTCTCAAGCATGATTGAGCTCGTTCAAGCTCGATTAAGCTCAGCTCGACTCGAGTTTATGCTCAACCCCATATAAAATATTAATATTTATATAAATATATATAAATATATGAAGCTCGATTAGGCTCGCGAGCCGCTCGAGTCGAGTATTACTTAGTTTGAGCTCGAGTTTTCATCGAGTCGATCTCGAGTAGCTCACGAGCTGCTCGGCTCACTTACACCCCTACTATCTACTACGTAGAAAATGATAACTACTAAATCTATCAATCCGAAAGGAAATTAAAATTCCTCCATGATAATAAATAAAGATAGATATCCTCTACGTACGCTAAAAATCAAGAATAAAAACCTCACCAATCCAAAAAAAAAATGCCCATGAATTAGAACAAAGCAAAATAATCCACCGGATATCCTCAACGATCACGTCATTTCATGGTACATCATTTAATGAAAGCGAGGGTATGAATTAACTGCACGACGCCATCAGTAGTACTTGTGTCACGTGGCTTCGCAAGAGCCACATAACCTCACCCTTCACCCAAAGAATCAACTCCACGCACCCTTTGCTTTGACTCAGATCTAACCCTTCCTGACCACTAATTATTGTACATGTGTATATATACCCTCTTTGATTATTCATATTATATTTTTAGGTTAATATAATTTTTTATAATTAATAAACCACATTCAAACTGTAACGGCCCTCTATGAGAAAAATAAAAATAATTATAAATTATATAATTAAATACAAAAAATAATTTTTATATTGAGATGATCGATGACATGTACAATTGTGGGCGTTTCTGTATACATTATTTGTTTAAACGTCATGTGCCTACCACGTGCTAAATGTCTCTTTCATATTCCCATTCTCTATCAGCAGTTCTGCACCTATAAATCTCCTCCACAGTATGTTCAATAATTCTCCAATCACCTCCATCAATCTTCTACATCTCGATGATGGAGCAGAAGGTCGAGAGTAGTCCCCGGAGGAGCTCTGGCAAACTCCGACGCCAGCCGAGCCGGCTCCAGATGCACGCGCCGTCCTTCATCCGAGTGGCCCCGCCGTCGATAGCCACCGCGGCGCAGTGGAGCGTGGACGCCATCCCGCTCCTGTCGCCGCTGGACGTCGACGTGGCCGTTCCATGGGCGGAGGCCGGGGCGCAGTCGAGCGGGGAGGAGGCATCGCCGTCGTCGGGGGAGGAGGAGCACGTCAAGCGGGACGGAGGCGGCGGCACCCTGTGGCGGCACCCGGCAATGCCCTTCCACTACGAGGCGGCGGCTACGGCGGGGAAAGCACCGGTGCCGGCCTTCCTTTTGCCGCATTGTACGTGACGTGCGGCCTGCCGCAACAATGCGCTTTTGTTTTGTTTTGTTTATTCGTTTGGCAGATTTATGCGAATTATAATTATGTAGAATGATATTTATGGGCACATATTATTAAATATTTGTATGATTAATTTGAGGCCGGCCAAGTGGAGCCCGTCTGCATCTGCCAGCTGACATCATTTTGGAAAGAGAAAAAGACAGTCAAACACTAAACTGACGGAAATTAATTGTGACACTCCAGCTAGCTTTGAACGGTCAAAATGTTTGAAGGGGGACCACAGCCTCATTGATTATTTGGTTATATCAGTTAGGGGTGAGCACTGGTCGGACCATCCCGGTCCGGCCCGATCCGAAAAGTCGGGACAAATTTCATCCCGATTCAAAATCGGAATGAGACCGGGACAAATATATCTGTCCCGATTAAAAATCGGGATGGGACCGTGACGATATAAAAAAATTCGGGATTGTTCCGTCCCAGTTCGGTTTATAATATAAGTAATATTAAATATATAATATTGTTTTTTGGAAAAATATTAATTATTTTAATAGAGATATTATTTTTATTTTATAAAAAATTAATATTAATAAATTCGGGACGTCCCGGTCTCGTCCCGGTCCAGTTCTGAATTTTTCGGGGTGGGACAAAATCGGAATGCTTTGTATTCAGAATCGGGACCAGGACACATATTTGCGTCCCGACTCAAAACCGGCCAAATTCCGGCTCATCCCATCCCGAGCTCACCCCTAATATCAGTATATAATTATTGTTATTCAATATATATATATATATATATTAGTTAATAAAATTCATAGTTGCCATCCAACAGCAAACTAAGCTTCATTTCAAAAGGGTTGATGACCTCACCAATAAAAACAGGGAAACAAAACCCAATCACAACCCTTGAAACGACAATGGGAACTGCCAGAGCACACCCAGTCATGTCCAGAAGAAAACACTCATCTATGTAACCGACTGATGTGTCTATAAGTAGGGATCACAATAGTTCGATTAATCTTATTTTTATGATTAATCAAAAACAAAATTGATTAAAAATTTGTTAACCAAAATTAAAATCAAAACCGGTTCGATTTCGATTATCCGACAAATAACCAAAATCGATTAGTTCGATTCGAATAGAATCGATTATCCGTTTACAACCGGTAAATCGGTTAGTAAACAAGTAATCGTTAGTAAAATAGATTTTTGAATGTCTAAAAATTATCAAAATAATTAGTTATAGCAATTTTCGATCCGATTATCTGCAAATAACTGGTAATTGAAACTGAAATATATAACCAATTTCGGTTATCGACTATCCGTGAATCAATAATTAAAACTGAACTGAATTTAATCGGTTTTTCATATTCTCAATCCGAAACCAAAATTGAACTGCAAATTTACTACATGAAAACGAATTTTTGAGGTTCGGTTAATCGATTTTAATTGGCACCCCTATATGGATGATCGCGAAAGATGGTGTTATTCCGCATCGTCCATAGGCCCCAGCTAGGGCTGGCAACGGAGCGGATACGGTGCAGATACTGGATTATCCGTATCCGCACCGCACCTCATATCCGCCCATCTGTATCCGCACCGTATCCGCTACGGATGTGAATATGGATATCCATATCCGCACCACTTTAAATACGGATATCCGCGCCGCATCCGTATCCACACCGTATTTAATAAAAAATATTAAAAATATATATTTAATTAAAAAAATCAATAAATTATCAATTCATTGATCTAAAATAAATATATAATATACTTCAAAATTCATCTTGACATGAAATTACCATAGAGCTCTTATATATATTAATAACTTATATGGGCAAAATAGTAATTCAGAGACGCGGATAGGCGGTGCGGATACGGTGCGGATCCACAGCCATATCCGTATCCGCACCATATTCGCGTGGATATAAGTTTTCTAAATCCGTATCCGTATCCATATCCATTTTTACTTGCGGATATGGATCAGATACGGTGCGAATGCGGTTTTTAGTTAGCGGATGCGGATAAAATTGCCACCCCTAGCCCCAGCACCAAATCATAGAGAGGGTTGACCGCTTAGCATTCCAAGCGTGAACATCCTGGTCCGCAGTCAGGATAACTAGAAAGGATGAACTTTCCACCTTAGGCAGGAAGAGATGCCATCCGAGCAAGGTCGCAATGCATTGCTCATAGAGATGTTTGGCATTGCCTCAATCTCTCATTCCAAAGGAAGTTTCTGCGCATGCGATCTATTTGTGTGATTACCCATTTTGGAGCTCGGAATTATCGCAAAATAGTACCGAGAGAGGCGGTTGAGAAAACTATTGATGAGAGTCAGTCTACCCTCCCAGACAGGAGTCATCCTTCCATGATGCCACTTTGTAGTCAATCATTTGGATTACCTTGAGCCAATCCTTGCGAGTGAGGTGGCTGTTCCACAACAGTGGACCCAAATAATCAATCGGGGGAGGATTTGACCTTGCATCTCAGGGCGTCATCGATCCTGTTGGCCTTCTCCATATCTTCGAGGATGTGGATCGATCATCGTCATTTTTTTTCTTGAGATTTACACGTAAGCTAGACAACAGGTCCAGGGCCATGAGCAATATATAGTTTGGTATTGATGATATCCTCATCGTTCCCTTGTGCAAATATCATAAAATTACACGTGAATCTCAAGTCATGACATTCCGCACCCTCCAGGGTCAATTCCTGTAAAGGCGTCAACAATGAGGAGGAATAGGTATGTGGGGAGGGGATCCCCATGCCACATGCCACGACGATGCCTGAACCATTTTTCGACGACGCCATTTATTCGCTAGACATAAGGAGGTTTCCCATCTATCGAATCCAAGGCGCAAGAAAGCCCCGTTGTTGAAGGAGTAGAAATAAGAAGTCCCAACAAATTGAGTCAAAGGCCTTAGTCATGTCGAGCTTGATTAGAATAACGTTTGTACCTATTCTCTCTTGTAGTGATGAATGATCTCGTTAGCCATCATATAACAATCATGGGTTGATCGACCTAGCAAAAAAAGCACATTGTGTATCCCCGATCAGTTCCGACATGAAAGGCTTGATTCTAAAGATCAAAATGACTATGTTATAAAGTCAATTATTTAATAAAACATCGCACCAAGCTTTCATTACACGTAAATGATCTCTGTGTCTGAGTTTTTCTAGATTAATAAGATAATTACATATTGTTTTTTTTAATAAAAAAAATTCATTATGCATGGTTTTATTTTAAGCTGAACTTTTTAACTATATTTATTGAATTATAATTTAAAAATTATTAATTTCCTATACAATTTATTTTTCTATGAATTATAATTTATTATTTTAAAATGTATATTAATTTATGTCTACCGTCATATATTTTTTATCTCTGGTTAAGATAATTAGGTGATAGTCTATATCAAATTTTTAAAAGTTCATAATTTTTTATGCATTATTGAATTAGGTGATAGTCTATATCAATATTATATTAATCATAATTTTTTATGCATTATTGAATAAGTTCATTTCAAAAGTATACATCATGATAATTTATAAAAAATAATATGACATTTTAGTTTTCAAAAATCTTGACATGAATTTATTATGGGTATAGTTGACAACAGATCTAAATTGATATACATTTTGAAAAAATAATGTCATAATTGATAAGAATAATAAATTACATATAAAATTAATAATGTTATTTTGGAAGAATTTCAATTACCTAATCATAATTGATAGAATATAGTAAACTTTGGAAGGATTATATATCATGCAAAAATTATGCATAGCTAATGTATGCACACAAGAGAAAGAAACCAAGAACAAGATTGATGGACCACACTTGACATTTTACCAGCAAGAAAGCTTCTTATGAACTAACATTTTGACAAGTATATATATTATAGTAATCTGATAGCAATTGGACTAAGAGTCATATTATCAAAGTAACATTAAAATTAGAAAATTAGTACCTAGATTTAGAGAATATCTAAATTCAGACCAGTGTTCTACATTTTTTTTCTTTCTCACGTGATAATTCTTTTTATCATTTGACCAATTAATTAATTAATTATATATCTTTTTGGACTAGACTAGCACTTTGAGCCTCACCGAATCAGACACAAAAGCGCTAGCACTCATGAACCAAACTCAAATCAAATCAGATACTATTTGACCCAGGGGCTCCATTCGACCATACAAGGATACTTACGTCATCATTAATTATAAAGTGATTCGTCAATTATAAATCTGACATCTCCGAAATTAGCCTCGACTCATTCTGAGCACATCCTTACGAGATTCTATGAGGTATTATCGTCATACATCCTTTATCCTGCACTATATACATGCATGACAGACACCAGGTAAATAATTCAAAATCTGATTCAATTTTCATATCTCATATAGAATTCTTTCTTACTTGAGTGTCAGAATATCTTTGCAGGTCCTCTCGCGATCCCGTCGAAGTTGCACCGGACCAGGAGACGCGCAAGACCTCATCACTCCGACTTCAGGCAAGAATATTTTCTGATCATCAGAAAAACATTTTGAACTGGATAAGCTGATTTTTTTTTCTTCATATATAACTATATAGATTTTGAAAATCATTTTTTTTTTGAAAAAAACAAACAAATTCCTATGCCCTGATCGAGTTGATGATCCTATAAAGGTTTAGAAAAATAATATTCCCAAATGTTATACCAACCACAGTATCCTAAATTTGAATCCAGTTGATTTAGCTTCTCTCTCAATCATAGATCAAACTAGCCAATAGAACAAGGGCTGTTCATTGGGTCAACCCGACCCAATGAATCCGAGAACCCGGCTCGACCCAACCCAAATCGAGTCGAGTACAATCCCATCAAACCCGATCATAATTGGGTTGGGTATCAGGTTTTAGAATTTAAAATCTGATGATCCGATTATTTATAGTTTTTAAATTATTTTAAAAATATTATATTAAAAAATATTTATTTTTAAAAAAATTATTGTTAAAAACTCATTTTTATCTAATCAGGTAAATCCGACTACCCGACTCGACCCGAACTAGGTCGGGTCGGGTTTGAGAGGTTAAATTTTTTGAACTTGACCCGATTACACATGATTGGGTCGGGTTGATTTTTTCTCTAAACCTGACGTGATCCGTGAACAACCCTACGTAGGATTAACCTATGATAGTTCGAAAGCATGATATTTTAACCTTAATCTAAACGACGCAATACTGAATGAATAAACACGGATGCCATGGATAATATTTCAATTAGTATAAAAATTTGCTATTTGGTACTAAATTCTTGGCAAATGTCACATACTTGTTCAACTACTGTAAATACTTATAATTATGATATCTTCTCACATGACCAAGTAATTTTAACGTTCTAATTACGTATTGTTAAGTAGCCCAAGCTTGAAATCTTATTAGATACATTAGTTATCTTCTTCCATTGTTGATTACCCCTTCATATTTGTAACATTCCTGTCTAGTCCAACATCAAAAGCATACAAAATTAAAACTATGTTGATTAATAAAGCATATATGATAGAGACACTATGTAAAATTAATCTTAGCTTAAGTATTTTAATTTGATCGGTGGTGATTAAAGACCTAAAAATTATATTTCACTTGACTTGAGTCTTCACAAGAACGTTAAATCTTAAGTAGAGTAGAGTGTAAAACACCGAGTTAATATCATGTGGAGAGTCTGTGAGAGATTATGTTGGTTATGCTATGCCTAGAAACCTTGAAATTTTATTTCGATTAATTTTTTGATTTTTAATTTTTTTTTTAGAATTTTATTAAAGAAACTTATTTGTGAAAATGAATTGTAGGAAGGCTTCTTCGTAAGTCGTCTAAGTATAGATTTACAAAAAGCTCTAACCTATTTTTTTATTGAGAAAATCACCAAATTACGATCTTGATAGACATGAGAGAGAGGACGGTAGAGGGATCAAAGATCAAGGAGAAGTTCACATGGGAAAAAGGAGATTTTACGAAACTAGGCACAATTCTACCTTTATTCTTCTTCCCTCACGTTGATTATGTAAGTATAGTAGCATGTTTATGTAGGGGTGGCAATTAGAACCGGTTAACCGCGGTTAACCGATTAATCGAACCGCAAAATCCAGTTTTGGATAATGATTTTGCGGTTCGGTTTCGGTTTCGATTAGTGAAACCCAAAAACCAAAACCAAAACCAGTTATAATTTTCGAGTTCGATTACCGGTTTTTCTCGGTTAACCGGTATTCGAAATCGTTAATATAAATTATTAAATTATTTAAACCCGAACCCGTTACTACTATCCACTAACCCATCTACCCATTGCCTAATACCTATGTATAAAACATCAAGTCCTCAACCTAACCCTAATTCTTCCTCAGCCGACACTCACACTTCCAATCCCTCGCAGTCGCCCACTCGCGGACTCGCCCCCTCCATCGACCATTGACAGCCGCGGGCAGCCAACTCCCTCCATCGCAGTCGCCCCCTCCATCGACTATCGACAGCTGCGGGCCACCGACTCCCTCCATCGCAGTCGCCCCCTCCATCGACCATCGACAGCCGCGGGCCCCCGACTCCTTCACTCGACGCTGATTCCCACCTTCACTCGACGCCGACTCCCTAGCAGTCGCCCCCTCCATCGACAGCTGCCGACTCCCACCTCCAGCCGACTGCCGACACTACCTCCAGCCGACTCAATCGCTACCAGAGTACCAGTCGTCGCCGCCTCCAGCAGATTGCAAACACACTGTTAAGGTAATTATATGAAAATTTTATTATAATTAACATGGAATTAAATTGCCAGCTTGATAGTGTTAATATAAATAAGCATCACAGCCAATTACTATGGGAGTATGGGTTAATATGATACTACAAAATGATGATCGAAACATGTGGGTTGGTGATCTTGGTTGGATCAACAGATGATAAATTTTCAGTCATGTGCATGCTGATACAATTCTTTGTTAATTGAATAATTGTACTGATACAATTCTCTAAATAATCCTTAGTTACTTTATATTATGTAAATAATCATTCTTTGTTGATTGTACTGATACAATTCCTAATATCAGTTTGGTTTTTTGCTACTATTTTTATTTGTACTGATTTATTTAGTTTGGATATCAGTGTATGTTACTGTTTTCATTTTTATTAGGTTAATTTTTGATTATGTCATCAATGACCGACACTAGTTTTGATGAGAGTGGGAAAAGTATTACTCAGCCTATGCCACCTACACTACAAACTGATACAATTCTTGATAATTCACCTAGGCCCCCAATCCCATTATCTTCTTCAACTGTAGAAACAAATAAAAAAAGGAAGTTGACTTCTAAAGTTTGGGATCATTTCACCAAACAAATCATAGATGGGCAAACTAGGACAGTTTGTAACTATTGTACATGTACGCTTAAAGTAAGCAGCAAAAATGGAACTTCATCTATGCACAACCATGTCAATTCATGTGCTGCAAGAAAGACTGGTCAAAGTATTGTTGAAAGTTTAGAAAAACAAAAATAAATTACGGTAGAGAGAAAAACTGATGGAAAGATTTATTTTAGTGCATTTAAATTTGATCAAGAGACATCTCGAAGAGAATTAGCGTATGTTATTATCGTACACGAGTATCCTATTGCCATTGTTGATCATGCAAGGTTTAGAAGGTTTGCAGCTAGTCTTCAACCTTTATTTAAATGGTTTCTCGCAACACTATCAAAAGCGATATCATGAAAATTTATAATGTGGAGAAGAATAAGCTGCAACATATGTTAGAGAAGGTTGAAAGTCGGATAGCAATTACTACAGACATGTGGACTTCTAACCAAAAAAAGGGGTATATGTAAGTAACTGCTCATTACATTGATGATTCTTGGGTTTTACAACACCGTATTCTAAGGTAATTTTTGTTTTATTATTGGGTTTAAATTTGTGATAGTTTTATTTTATTTATTTAATAGTAAAATTATTTTTAATTTTATAGGTTTGTTTATGTTCCCGCACCTCATACTGTGGATGTTCTAGCTGAAAAAATGATTGAAAGTTTGACACAATGGAATATTGAAACAAAGATGAGCACTATAACAGTCGATAATTGTAGTTCCAATGATGGCATGATTAGATTTGTTCAAGAAAAATTAAGTAATGAATCATTACTTCAAGGAAAATTTCTTCATATGAGATGTTGTGCTCACATTTTAAATCTTATTGTGAAAGATGGCTTGTCTGTTATAGAAGGTTCAATTGAAATAATTCGTGATAGTGTATCATTTTAGTCTGCTAGTCCATCAAGAGTGGAGAAGTTTGAAGATGTTGCTCGTCAATTAAAAATTTTTTGTACAAAAAAATTAGCTCTTGATTGCAAAACACGATGAAATTCTACCTATCTGATGCTCCAAACTGCCTTAGAATACAAGGATGTTGTTCCTAGGTTGAAGCTTAGAGAAAAAGCTTATTGTACATTATCGATAGAGAAGGATTGGGAAATGACAATGAAGCTTGTACCGAAATTGCAACATTTTTTTTAATACAACTGAATTATTTTCAGGGAGAGATTATCCTAGAGCTAATGTATTCTTCACTTGAGTTTGTAAACTTCGGAAAGAAGTACTTTCATGGAAAATTTCAGAAGAAGAGGTTATTAGAAAAATGGCAGAAAAAATGTTTGAAAAATTTGAAAAGTATTGGAGTGTTGTTCATATTGTATTGACCGTGGCAATTTTTTTAGATCCGAGGTACAAATTTAGAATTGTGGAATATTATTATCCCACAATTTATGGTGACAACGCATATCTAGAGATTGAAAATGTCAGAAGAACTCTTTATGATCTATTACATGAGTATCAATCTAGGGTCATCAATTCTCAAAGTCTCACTTCTCAAGTTTCTCATGCTCAACATACGGATATGGTTGATGATGTAGATGAGAACTTGCATGATTTCCTTGAATCCTCGGGTGATGTGGTTGTTAAATCTGAGATTGATCAGTATTTGGATGATGGTCGTTTGCCACTAACTCGTGACTTCGATATTCTTAGTTGGTGGAAGTCAAATGGATTGAAATATCCTACTCTACAAAGAATTGCTCGAGATTTTCTTGCCATTCCAATTTCTACAGTTGCCTCAGAGGCCGCCTTTAGCACTAGTGAGAGGGTAGTTAGTGCTCATCGAAGTAGACTCCATCCAGATACTTTAGAAGCATTGATGTGCACACAAAGTTGGTTATCCACCAACCTGGAAGGTATGATAGTAAATTTTATTATCATACATTGTGTCTAGATAAATTATATTAATATTAATATACTTATTATTTTTTTCTTTAATGTACATTTATGTTCTACTGCAGACTCAAATTGTATTTGCTTGGTCGATGAAGAAGAAGATGTTCAATAAGCTTTATTGGTTTGAATTTATTTGATAATTTAATATTTGTTCTTTAGCATTAGCATTAATAATATTTTTTGTTATTTGGTTGTAGGCTTGAAAAAGGTGGAGCTTCAAATGCAATATTAGGTTTGCTTATGTTTATGAAGATTTATGGACTTGGAATTTGAACTTTTAATTTGCTTATGTTTATGGAAATATGGACTATGTTTATGTAATATTTTGCTTGTGGTGGACTATGTTTATCTGTTCGAAATGGTCTTTGATGATATGGAAATTGATTTCCTCCTACTCTTGGTGTATGACCCTATTTCAATAGGGAAGTTGATTTCAATTAGGATTTATATCATGTTTATATTTTTTTGGTCTTCTTACTTCTTGGTATTGTTTATTTTTAGTTACCTAAATTCGGACTCCGGAGGCAAGCATTCATTCTGTTGTGACACCTCAGATTGCGGAGCTGAAAAAAAAGGTAACTTCCCTTGTGAATACGTAAAATTATGTACACGTTTATGTACACCTACTGAAATATTAGCTAATTCCTTTGGCAATTAATTATGTACACGTTTATGAACTGTTAATTTAACATGAAGTTTTGCTTGCACCAAACACCCATTAGATGAATATATATTAAATATTAATATGAGAGCTGTAAACATGAGAGGAATTGCTTTTATTTTGAATTCATCCTGTTCATCTTCTTAGAGTTGAGTGCATTGAGATTTGAGAAATATATATCTAATGTTCAAGTTGATGCCTCCTTCAGGATCTACAAGCTATTGTGCATCCAACACTTGTATAATTGGACCTGTCTCAACATATAAAAAATTGCAACTGTCTGAGTCATATGAGAATACACAGACTGGACCATACGAGAATACATGGTCTATTGTAACTGGTATCTTGTTGGCATATGAACTCATATGGTGTAGTATTTATCTTTAGACAATCATATATGTCTAGTATAAATGGACCATGCATGAATAAATGCAGGAAGTAGACAATGTTAGATTGATTGAAGTAGTGTTGCCTCCAATTTGTCAAATTTAGTCCATCCTTAGCTGATTGAAGCAGACATCAACAAGATACAAGTGTCCATTTTATGTAACTTACCCTTAGAAAAAGAAAATAACTGTTTTATGCTTGCTGTCAATAATGCTAATTCTGTAGGTCTACTGTTATTTGACGAGTATCTTCTAATTGCAGGTCACTTTTTGGATAAGTAGAACATTGGATAGCAAGTTAGCAATCAGCTACAAGGTCCCCTACCTGCAACACTTGGAAACCTCAACGACTTATTAGTGAGCAATCATCATTTGGAACCACCTCTTTCGTAATGAAGGGGAAAATCTAATTGCATAATAGTATAGAAGCTCTAATCCTCATTTTGATCTAATTTAAGTATCCAGTGTAATAGTGTAGAAGCTCTATTACGAATTTACAATCCTCATTTTTTTTTGCAAATTAATTTTCATTTTGATCTAATCTAATGGTGTAGAAGCTAGCATCTACTTTGAGTTTAGTAATTAGACTAGAAGTTGTGAACTTGTGATTGTATATTGCTTCATAAATTAATTTTTGGTGTTATTTAGTTTTTCATCTACTTGTAATCTAATGGAATGGTATATGTAGACAACTAGTATAGTTGTATATGAATAAATCAATTGATGTTTGTATGGGTTTGTATATGGATTTTTTTATTTGGTTAAAAATTTAAATTATTGTACAATTTAGACATGATTCAACCGGTTATCCGTTTACTACCGGTTAACCGGTTAATAAACGGATAACTGGTTCTATCCGAACCAAATAATTCGGTTATCCACGGATAATCGAAACCGGCTCAGTTTTGGTTTCGGATATAAGTTTTTGAAACCGGTCGATTTCGGTTTCGGTTTCGGTTAGCGGGTTTGAAAAACGATTTCGATTTCGGTTACCTCATAAAAATGCGGTTAACCGAACCGTTGCCATTCCTATGTTTATGGATAGTATTGCTCGATGTTATTAGTGTTTTATGACGTTTAATTAGTGCTTAATTTTTATTATATCGATTTTTTGTGGAGTTTTTGAAATGTTTTTTAATCATGTTTTGAAGATTTCCTCATGCAAAAAGCTTGATGTGGTTGTGTGTTGAGCGACTGCGGGTGCAGTTGGCTTGGCGGTGCCATAGCCCAAGGCAACAATGAGCAATGTTGTTGCAAGGCAGCGATGACTCGCAAGCTTATGGAGGTTGTGGCATCACCGCCATGTGCAACGGTGGGCTGCAATCTCGTGACACTGCTTCTAGGTGTAGCAGTGACCCGTGGAGGTCGCTGGGGGGCTGTTGCCGGGTATAGCTTCGTGACATCACTGCTAGATGTAGTGACCGCCTGTTGTCACAGACCAACTTGTTTGGGCGGAAAATGTCCATGCGGCTCGCTCCCTTGCCCACGCAAGGGATAAGCCTTGGGCAAGGACCGCCTTGCCAATGTTCGAAAGTCGCGAGCTCCCGGGCTTGCCCGCGTTCGAACCTCGTTGCGCTTGGACGCAAAAACATTTGGGCCAATGGCCGTTTGTATGAAAAGTGTTTACAATGGTTGAACGGATGCTTGTGCGAATGCTTGTACGAGTGAACTAGAGAGATATTTGCACGGGGGCAATATAGTTGTGGAGCCTAACCCCCATGTGCCACCCCCAAGGTTCCCAAAAGCACGAGGAGCATAACAAAATTTCCTATAGCCCAACACCCCTACCGGTCATGCCACGGCTAGGAAACGAGGGGCGTTACCTAGTCATCTGCAAGAGCGGTGCGCGGTGTGCGAGCGCTTTTATAATGCATAATTACATGATCCGCACACCCCATCGGCCCATGCCACGGCTAGCAAACGAGGGTCGTTACCTTGTCGCGGGCAAGAGCGATGGGTGGTGCGCGAACATTTTACATAAATGCAAAAGATGCAATATTTTTAAATATTTACAATGCACGTTAGGGACCGTCATGACACGTACAAGACCTGACAAACCCAAGGGTCCCTAACATTCTCCCCCACTTACGAAGTCGACGCCCTCGTCGACCCCTTCTTGAATGAGGTGATGATGTCTCCTTCATGGCGCAGGATGCTCTCCTTCTCCCAGCTAGCTTCGGAGGTAGGGAGTCCCTTCCACTTGACAAGGTACTCCCGCTATTTGTTGCCATTTGGGAGTTTCACTTTGCGGTCTGCCAAGATCTCCTTTGCTTCATGTTGCACCGCCTTGGTTGTTGTGGGTGGACGTGTTGGAATGTTGCGTCCGTCGTCGTATGGGTCGGCATGGTAGGGCTTCAGGTTGCTCACATGGAAGACGGGGTGTTTTTTGCACCATGCTGGCAGTCGAAGTCGATAGGCTACCGGCCCTACCCGTTTGATGATAGGATAGAGCCCATCGTATTTGCGTACGAGGCCCTTATGTATCTTGCACCAGAAGACCGCGATGGATGCAGGGTGGAGTCTTATTAGTACTTGATCCCTGACCTTGAATTCTAGATGCCTCCTTCCTTCGTCGGCCCACTTCTTCATTTTGCACGCCGCCGATTTGAGATAGGCTCGAGTGATCTCTTGATTTTGTTGCCACTCCTTGGCCATTTGATAAGTAGCCGGACTGCTTCCAGTGTAGTCAAGAACCAGTGAGTGAGATGTGTCTGGTTGTCGTCCCAATAGGATCTCGAAGGGGCTCTTGTTGGTTGTAGAGCTCCTCTGCAGATTGTAGGAAAACTGGGCTACGTCTAGCAGTTTTGTCCAGTCCCTTTGGTTCGCCGCTACAAAGTGTCAGAGGTATTGTTCCAGGAGTGCGTGCATGCACTCTGTCTGCTCATCCGTTTGAGGGTGTAAGCTTGTGGAGAAGTATAGTTGATAGCCCAATAGTTTGAACACCTCTGTCTAGAATTTGCCAAGGAATCGTGGGTCTCGATCACTGACGTTCCTTGGCACGCCCCAAAGTTTCACGACATTTTGCATCACGAGCTTTGCGGCTTCACTTGCTGTGCAGTGCGAGGGGGCTGCCATGAACGTGGTATATTTGGAGAAGCGATCCACGACCACCAGGATGGAACTGAACTCCCCCACTTTGGGTAGACTCGCTATGAAGTCAAGGGAGATGCTTTCCCATGGTCGCTCGGGGACAGGCAGTGGTTCGAGGAGACCCGCAGGCTTCTGCCATTCGATCTTGTCTTATTGGTAAATCAAGCATGTCTTCACATACTCCTCGACGTCGTCCGCCATCTTTGGCCCATAAAATGCCCTCTCCAGTAGGGCCACTGTTCTGTGTACGCCAGGGTGCCATGCCCAGAGAATATCATGACACTCCTTTAACAAATCTCTACGCAGGCCGTCTACCCTAGGCACGTACAATAGATTTCCTTTAGTGAAGATGAGTCCGTCTCGGGCCCAAAATTTCCTTGTCTTCCCATCTTTAATCAGCTTGAACAGTGCCTCCACTTGGGTGTCTTTGAGCAAGCACATGCTTATCTTCCCACGGAAGTTGGATTGCACTTGGCTCACACTACTCCCAGCTTCTCCTCAAACGGCTGCAACCCGTTCTATCTTGCGGCTCAGTGCGCCTGCCACCACGTTGGAGCGTCCCGGCTTGTACTCCAATGTCACGTCGAACTCCGCTAAGAAGTCTTGCCATCGAGCTTGCTTCGGCGAGAGTTTCTTTTGAGTCTTGAAATAACTCAATGCTATATTGTCCGTCTTCACAACAAAGCGTGATGTGAGCAAGTAGTGCCTCCAAACACGGAGACAGTGCACTATTCAGTCATTTCTTTCTCATGTGCAGGATAACGTTGCTCTGTGTCATTCAACTTACGACTCTCAAAGGCGACGGGGTGTCCCTCCTGCATAAGAACACCTCCAATGGCGTAGTTTGAGGCGTCAGTGTGGACTTCGAATGGTTGCCCATAGTCAGGAAGCTTGAGAACTGGTTCCTCGACCACCGCTCGCTTTAGATCTTCAAATGCTTCAATGTATGGTTGGGACCAATGCCATGTCTTTTCCTTCTTGAGCAAGTTCGTCAGTGGAGCTGCTCATCTTGAGTATCCGACGATGAATCTTCGATAGTAGTTCACAAAACCAAGGAATGACCTGAGTTCTGTGACCTTTGTTGGTGGCTGCCATTCCACTACGGTGCGGACCTTTACATTGTCCATTTGAATCTTTTCACCCCCAACTCGGTGTCCTAGAAAGTTGATCTTTTCTTGGGCGAAGTAGCACTTCTCCCGTTTCACGAACAAAGTGTTCTCTCGGAGGATCTTGAAGATGATCTTCAAATGTTGCAAGTGCTCCTCCAAGGTTCGGCTGTAGACCACAATATCGTCTAAGTACACCACAACGAATTTGTCTAAGTGCTCATGGAATAGCTGATTCATCATGGTGTTGAACGTAGCCGGAGCATTCGTGAGGCCGAACGACATCACCAAGAATTCATAAGCTCTATAGCGTGTTATGCAAGTGGTCTTTCCTTCGTCCCCTTCGACAATCCGCACTTGCCAATAGCCCGATCTCAGGTCCAGCTTGGAAAAATACCTCGCTTGGCCAAGTTATTCAAACAGGTCCATGATGAGCGGAATGAGGTACTTGTTCTTCACGGTCACTTTGTTCAAAGCTCGGTAGTCCACACAGAGGCGGATACTCCCGTCCTTCTTCTTCTGGAACAACACAGGGGCTCCGAATGGAGCTTTGGAGCTACAAATCAATCCTCCGTCGAGTAGTTCCTTTAGTTGCTTTCGTAATTCCGCCAACTCTGGTGGTGTCATACGATAAGGTGGTCGGTATGGGCCCTTAGTCCTCGGCTCCAGCTCGATTCGATGATCCACTCCCCTCTTTGGCGGTAGGGCCTTTGGTAGTTCGGGTGGCATCACGTCTTTGAACTCATTGAGTACTCTAGAGACTGCTGCAGGTTCTAGTTTCGCTCCATCGAGTGATCCTTCCAGCTTCATTGCATCCACCATTATGAGTTCGCCTCGTCGAACTCCTTCTTCACTTATAGGGCAGAGAGGAGTTGATTTCTGCTCCCTGGTGTCAGACGCACCGTGGGAACAATGCTGGGATTGTTCTCCGCCATCAAGCATAAAGTGTCAAGGAAGGGCATGGATACCACCTTCGCCGACTTGAGGAACTCCATTCCCAAAATAACTTGATAGTCGCCGAGAGGTATTGCCATCAGGTTGGTTTCACCCTTCCATCTTCCAATCTTCAACGGGACATCCCGAGCGATGCCGTTGATTTCTTGTGCCTCAGAGTTCACCGCCTTAACATGACTCGAGCTCCTTTCTAGCTTGAGCCCTAGTCGCTTTGCTTCTCCTTTGGCAATGAAGTTATGAGTTGCTCCCGAGTCGACCATCGTTCGGGTATTCTTTCCATTGAGCTCGATGACGATGAACAGCTCGTGTGCCGCCTTGGTGGCTCCCTTCTTTGGACCTTGCTCCCCCACTTGAGTCTTGCGAGCGTTGAGGAGACGCATGTTGGCTTTAGGTTTTCAACCTTAGCCTTAATCTCGGTTTTGATGGTTTTGATGATAACAAACATGAGACTAATGATTTCATTGAGAATATGTTTCAGGATCCATATCAATTAGCGTTCAATGTCCTCGATCGAAAATATCGGAAGAAATAAAAAATCGGAAGGACATTGATCGTCGCGCTCGGGTTCGTCGTGGAAGTTTCTCAGAGATCGACGAGTGCACCAAAGTCGCTTGGACGAGTCCAAAGATCACGTCAAAAACTCTCCGAGATGATGCTCGTTGAAAGTCGGAACTCGGAAATGAAGCGCGGAAGAAATAGGTTGAAGTAATAAACTTCAACCTAGGGTCGGTCGACCGGGCGGTCGACCGAATGAAGGTAAAAAGTGTTAGCTGAAGGCCTCTTCCTTCATGCTATATTTCCTCATAATTATTTTGATGATAACAAAACCTATTTAACAAGTGTTTAAGCATGAAAATTGTAGGATCGATGAAAGATTCGTTAAGTATATCGTATCTTGATCAATCCTCAAAATAGATCAACGTGTGCATCAAAAATGTGTTAGGAAGCATGGATAATCCTTCAATCATAAAGCACATTGAAGAATGAAGCCAGAAATCGAGCGCAAAATGAAAAATCCAAGCTAGAAAAATTTCCAGCTCTGTTCGGTCGACCGAATGGAGTAAAAGCATTGGCAGCAGCTAATTCGATCGACCGAATGTCGCCAAAAAATGGCAGTAGCCATTCGGTCGACCAGTCGGTCGATCGAAGTTGGTGAAATCATATGGCTATCGCTGCGTCGGTCGATTGGTCGGTTGATCGACTGATGCCAAAAATTGGCAGAAAGTTCATCAGTTGACCGACTGGTCGATCGGATGACTTAGCATGAGCGGCTTCACAGAGTCGATCGACCGATTGGTCGATCACGCCAAATCTCGTGACAATCGGTCGACCGAATGCTTACAGAAGCTGGCTTCGGTCGACCGACTGGTCGATCTGGTATGAAGTAGTCATTTTTCCATCAAGCGGTCGACCCGTCGGTCGATCGATTAGAGGAAAAACATTACAGTGAGCCAGCAGTTGAATGGCCGGTCGATCGATGCTTCGACTGGACCATCGATCGGGCATTTGTAACGGTCGAAAATAATCTCGTTGACGCCCTATTTCAGCCAGACCTATTTATACTCCCTTCTAATATTTTTACTCTACTTTTCTCCCTTATATCTTTGATGATATAAGGTTCAAAAGAGTGATCAAATTGCATCTTCCAAATCTTCAAAGCGCCAAGTGTTCGTCTGCTAAGTCTTGATCCCTTGCTGCCAAAAGTGTTGTACTTCAAAGGGTTGATCAAGCTGATTAGGCGCGTGAAGAAGAGGCGTCCAATAGTGATAAGAATTTAATTCATCTTCTTGTAATAAGCTTTTGTTTATTTTATCTTTCGACTCCTGTATTTACGTCTGTAGAAGACCAGGTGGGTCTTCTGTGTGGAAAGTGGTTTCCTTGTTGTGAAGGAGTAAAGCCACCTGTGTAAACTAAATTTTATTTGGATTAGTTAAGTTGCCCCTTAGGGTAGAGGTGGAAGAGTGCTCGCGATAAGAAGGCGGAGACTTTCGGGTGTGGAAGTGCCTTAGGTCGAGAGTGCGACTCTTCGAGTCAAAATCCTCGTTGTAAGGGAGACTCAAATTAATCTAGTAAAATTAGTTTGGAAATCCTAAGCGGGGTGCTTAGGTAGTGGAGTAGGTATTGGGGCCGAACCACTATATATCACTTGTGTTTGCATTGATCTTGATTTGTGCTTAATTATTTATTATTGCTTTCACATTTAAATCGCATAATTGAAATTCGCCTAACTAATCAAGAAAATGGTTAAATTAGAATTTAGGCTAATCAAATTAGTAAACACACTATTTACCCCCCCTCTAGTGTCGCCATTTCGCTTTCAATTGGTATCAGAGCGGGTTCGTAGCTTGAGATTTCATCATCTCTTCTACACCGTATCTCGATCCTAAAATGACACTAGATAGTAGAGAGTCTTCACCTCCTAGGTTTGATGAGTCTAACTTTGGTATTTGGAAGAGTAAAATGTATACTTTTCTGAAGACTCAAGGTATATGTGTGTTTAACATGGTAAAGATAAAATACATTGAACCAAGAGAAAATATGGATTCATGGACCCAAGAACAAATTAATATGTTTGCGTTAAATGCAAAAGCTACAAATTGCATATTTTGTTCTTTGGAAAATACTGTACTTGAAAAAATCATGTATTGTACTTCTGCATATGATATTTAGAATACCTAAATATGCTTTATGATTATGCTAAAACTGAAGAACTCATTACCCTAAATGAAGGAGACAATGACAATTGTCATGCTCCTATATCTAATGAAGTTCTTGAAGCTTTTTAGTGTTTCTAGTCAAAGAAGTACAAAAAGCCGAAAGAGAAAGGTGGTATGCCACCTATGCAATGAGAAAGGGCACGTGAAAAAGAATTGCCCTAGCATGAAGAACAAGGTAAAGAAGAGGTCGAATGTTTTCACATCATCATCCAATTCAAACGAAACGTCCTCTTGCAATAACTATGAAGCTACCTCAAAGACTTGCCCCATGAATGGTAATGATGAGGTACTCTCCTCCCCTTCTAGTCATGTTAATAATAATGATAGTATTAACTCATCTAATTCTCATGATTTTGATGATTTAATGGATGAGTATAAAATCATGTATGCCTTGCTCTTGAAAAAGGATAAAGAAAATAAAAGGATTAAGAATGAGAATTCTAGACTCAGTTCACTTGTGCACACTCTAGAATTAGAAAATGAAAAATTAAAATCTAGCTCACTTGATCCATGTCATGATAACTTAGAATCCGAGCTTAATGCCTTGAAGCATAAAAATGATAATTTGAAAAATGAAAATATCATGTTGAAAACTTAATTGCATGCAATTTAAAAATCTATGAATGATTTGAAAAGTGAAGTCATTTCCTCGAGTAAGAAAGTAAATGAATTTAAGAATGCCTCATCTCCTAAGAACAATAGAACAAAAAATGCTTATTTAAAGAATGCCAATGTTCATCATCATTCTCATGTTAGGCATTCTACACTTAAACCTCAAGTTAAAAAGAAGAATGCTTTACTTAAGAATTCTCATTTCCATCAATTCTCTCATGTCAAACTTTCCAACATTAAACCTCATGTCCATAATGAAAGGAAGAAATTTAATGGACATTGCTTTTGTTGTGGTGTATATGGGCATGCTATATATGATTGTGCATTCAAGATGAACCCAAGTGAAGTTAAAACACTTTGGGTAGCTAAGCCCTCTAACACTCAAGGACCTAAAGCCATTTGGGTACCAAAAGTCCCATGCTCTTTTGTAGGGGGAGCAACCGCACAAGGGTAAAGGAAGATGGAGAATTGAAGTTGATCATGGACATCAATGAAGAATTCATCATTGGTTGCAACTTCAAGTCATGAAGATGCCATAGGTATGAAAATTGGCATCTAGGTATCTTTGGTATCATCTCCTATAATCACTTGCTTAAATCATAGTTGGAGTTTTGATACATGCTTAATGTTAGTAGATGTTTCATTCTTGATAAGTCTTATTAAAATGATTTTTGATTTTGATTTCCCGGTCTCTTCGGAGACCTATGTAGCTTGTAATGGGCTCATGCGACCTTGCGATTTTAAATCGTAGGCTCATTGTGGCCTTTCGATTTTCAACCAATAGAAAGGGTTGGAGATCATGTTTTCATCGATATTATATTTATGATCTCTTGAAAATTCATTTTGGATTCATGACAACATATTTTGAAATGGATTTCAAACTATTTAGCAAAGTAAATCTTGAGATCGATACTTGGTTTTCTCTTTGCTATCTAGTACGACAACTTATTAGTAGTTACATTTCCATTATGTTACTAATGAATATTGCTTGCAAGTTATCAAAAATGTGATGGAAAGCTAGTAGAGCCAAATTGAAAAGGAAATGAAAAAATTTGGAAAATTCTCAAAGGTGAGGTATGAGTTCAATTTTGCAAAAATATTTGTATAATAATTGATTATTCATTATTAATGAAGTCTCTATGCTCATGATTGCTTTTGCTTGATAAATATATGAAATTTCATGAGTAAGTTAATGCTTGATAACTTAGGCAATTTCATGTGTTGATTGGATGAAATTTGCTATAGGTTAGAATCTTTATTAGAGACCTCATTTTCTATAGTAGGCAAACATATTTTGAATGCATATATCACATGAGTCAAGGTTGTTACACTTGGTATCACATGAAGACTCATAACTAGATGAACAATGTGATCACTAGATTAGTTCATGAGACTCAAATTGAAAATAATTGACCTAAGTCAATAATTTGACTTAGAAATCTCTTTTTGGATTTAAATTTTCACAAACATGTTTGAATTCACTCATGTTAGATGTCCAAGTGTCTAAGTTAGAGAAAACATGAGTAGATAGCCAAGTTTGATTCTTAGCACTTTCATTATTTCAAGCATATTTTGATTAAAATCATGCTAAGCTCATAACTTGAATAAACAATATTAATTTCACTCCAAACTTGATAAACAAGTGTTAAATGATCATATCTTGATATCTAGGAAATTTGAGCAAAATCTGAAATCGGTGGATAAATAACTCATATTTACAAAAATGCCACTGATCTTGTAGAATTTTTAGAAAATTGTAGGGATATCCTTTTTGAGCGATTCATGAATTTTTGGAACCCTCATAGGGTCTAATTTGTGCAAAAAATTTTCACAAAATTTGGATGATCACACCCTCTCGAAAAATAATTTTTTCTTAAGGGGTAAAAACCAGGGCAGATTGAGCGGTCGATCGGCATTCGACCGCCCGATCGACCGACTGGTTTTAAAATTGCCCAGATCGCCCGATTTCTCGCCCAGATTGAATTCTAGTCATTCAATCCATTTATTTAAGCCCGAAACTAGGGCTTCCTTGCCCATTCGATCGGCTGCCCCATCCTAAGTCCTATCTTTTCTTCTTCTAGAGTTTTACCTCCTCTCAAAGACTCCCTTTCAAGGTAAAAATCCATCATTGTCCATCACTCATGAGATTATAGTCAAAAACATGATTTTTTTTAATCTTTTACTCTCAATGTACCTTGTTTCATACACAAAAATATGATTCATGCTTATTTTACATGAATGATAACTTTTGTTTAGCATGTTTTCTTCAAAAATAAGTCTTCTTCCAACAAAAATCAAATATTTCATGTTTTCTTCAAGTGATTCATCATTTGCTCTTTAATAGAATTTAATTTTGATAAAAAATCATTAGTCAAGAATTTTCTTGTTTGCTTTCATGAGTTTTTCTCAAAATTAAACTTATGTCTTCTTAAAAGAATTCTATTTTGGTCAAAAATAAAAATGTTTTCTATTCTTCTATAGCCAAAACAATTTTTTTTTTTCTTTTTATTTATGGATCTTCATGATTAATCTTTCCCTTTTATTTTATTTTATTTTATTTAAAAAAAAAATTAATGAGAAAATTCTTTTGTTTTTGCATGAGACTATGTTGATCCTTAAACTTTTTCGCTCTCATCCTTTTGCGTTAAAAGCTTGTGTTTTTCATTCAAAACTAATCATCTACATCATCATCAAATTTGTCTTGCAGAATGACACCCAAGACCAAACTCTCATCCTTACCTGATAATCTTTTGACCTAATTAGGAAAGAAATAAGCCTCTAAATTCGTAGAAGGAGTCATCCTGCAAACACGGCCTGTTATTTTAGATGACTTAGAACGATTTGATATCCGAGGGAAACTTGCTAGCATGGGATGGGTAGAGTTCTTAGGAAAACAGGTACCGGTATGCCCCATCCTAGTGAAAGCCTTCTTCTCTAACCTAGTAATAGAAAAGACAAGACTTGGTGATGATTTAGTTATACGATCCGAAATTTTAGGAAAATTCATAGCCATAACCAAATCCCTCATTAGAGATGCTTTTGAGTTTCCTCTATTAGGAGCACGAATTTATAAGATGTCCACCCACCGTTTTCATGAGGAGTATCCTCCTCTTGAAATTGTATCATCTATATGCCCTGAAGATTATGAGAGAGTGATCCCTACCCAAAGTATCAAGCTTTCATCCATTGTTAGGATTGTGCATCTCATCATTGCACATAATATTCTTCCTAGAGCAGGACACTACGATGAGGTCACCACCATGAGTTCTAGGGTACTTTTCTGTGCCATGTCTAGTATCCCTATAGATGTCCCTGACCTCATGCTTAGATATATAGCTGAAGTCCATTCGTCCAAAAAACAAGCCTTACCATATGCCTCAATGATCTCTCATTTCATATATGAGGCTGGGTTTAATAGATCTAGGTTTGAGATAGAGCCTATTCCTAAACCCATAGATTCTTCCTCCCTTAGCCGCATGAAGATTCTTGAACATCAGCGCGACAAAAGAACCCGAGGAGATCCTGTGGAACAGGCTGAGGTTGAGATAGAGATGGAGGAAGGTGAAGCTACTGGAGGATCATCATCCGACCCTTCCCGTGCGAGTCAAAGTGATCTGGAGCATCGCTTTGCTCAGTTTCAGATTAATCAGATGGAATGGAACAGAACATCATCAGCGCATATGCAAGCGATCGAATGTCAGATGGACGAGTTTGGGACCATGATCGGTGAACATGGCCGACGCATCGATGAGTATGGTCAACGTATTGACCAGTATGGTCAGTAAATAGATGAGTACGATCGACGAGTTGATGAAATGTATGAGAGAGTGGATGAGATGTGGCAGTATTATCAGTCACATCTACCACCTCCACCACCACTTGAGGACGAGTAATCCTCCTTGATGCTCTAATGTATTGATATATTGACATTAGTGATGATTGATGTATTGGATGTATTGGTATTTTTCATCCTATGCACATGTCTTTAATTAACTATGTGATGTATTGACACTTTCATCTTTATGAACGTGTGTTTAGTTAACCTTGTGTTGATTAGTAATGTTCATCTTTGCTATGCTTGCTATATTTTTTTGATGGATGGCAAAAGGGGGAGAGTACATGGATATATGCTTATCGATAGGGGGAGTAAATATATTGATAAGGGAAGTAGTAAAATTAAATACATTCATGACAAAGTATCACACAAAATGATAAAAGATAATTTAGAAGATATATGCATATAGATAGGGGGAGCTTAAATTCATTAACATTGTTTTATTTCCTTAATGCTTCCTTGTATCTTAATATTAATCGTCATTGGTTTGTCATCATCAAAAAAGGGGAGATTGTTAGCTGAAGGGCTCTTTCTTCATGCTATATTTCCTCATAATTATTTTGATGATAACAAACTCATTTAACAAGTGTTTAAGCATGAAAATTATAGGATCGATGATAGATTCGTCAAGTCTATCGTATATTGATCAATCCTCAAAATAGGTCAACGTGTGCATCAAAAATGTGTTAGGAAGCATGGACAATCCTTCAACCATAAAGCACGTTGAAGAACGAAATCGGAAATCGAGCGTAAAATGAAAAATCCAAGCTAGAAAAATTTCCAGCTCTATTTTGGTCGACCGAATGGAGTAAAAGTATTGGCAGCAGCTAATTTGGTCGATCGAATGTCGCCAAAAAATGACAGTAGCCATTCGGTCGACCAGTCGGTCGATCGAAGTTGGTGAAATCATATGGTTATCGCTGCGTCGGTGGATCGACTAGTCGACCAGATGACTTAGCACGAGCTGCTTCACAGAGTCGGTCGACCGATTGGTCAACCGTGCCAAATCTCGCGACAATCGGTCGATCGAATGCTTATAGAAGCTGGCTTCGGTCGACCGACTGGTCGACTGGGTATGAAGTAGTCATTTTTCCGTTGAGTGGTCGACCCGTCAGTTGACCGATCAGAGGAAAAACATTACAGTGAGCCAGCGGTCGAATGGCCGGTCGATCGATGCTTCGACTGAACCATCGACCGGGCATCTGTAACGATCGAAAATAATCTCGTTGATGCCCTATTTCAGCCAGACCTATATATACTCCCTTCTAATCTTTTTACTCTACTTTTCTCCCTTAGATCTTTGATGATAAAAGGATCAAAAGAGTGATCAAATTACATCTTCCAAATCTTCAAAGCGCCAAGTGTTCGTCTGCTAAGTCTTGATCCCTTGCTACCAAAAGTGTTATACTTCAAAGGGTTGATCAAGCTGATTAGGCGCGTGAAGAAGAGGAGTCCAATAGTGATAAGAATTTAATTCATCTTCTTGTAATAAGCTTTTGTTTATTATATCTTTCAACTCCTGTATTTGCGTCTGTAGAAGACCAGGTGGGTCTTCTGTGTGGAAAGTGATTTCCTTGTTGTGAAGGAGTAAAGCCACCTGTGTAAACTAAGTTTTATTTGGATTAGTTAAGTTATCCCTTAGGTTAGAGGTGGAAGAGTGCTTGCGATAAGAAGACGGAGACTTCCGGGTGTGGAAGTGCCTTAGGTCGAGAGTGCGACTTTTTGAGTCAAAATCCTCATTGTAAGGGAGACTCAAATTAATCTAGTAAAATTAGTTTGAAAATCCTAAGCGGGGTGCTTAGGTAGTGGAGTAGGCATTGGGGCCGAACCACTATATATCACTTGTGTTTGCATTGATCTTGATTTGTGCTTAATTGTTTATTATTGCTTCCGCATTTAAATCGCATAATTGAAATTCGCCTAACTAATCAAGAAAACGATTAAATTAGAATTTAGGCTAATCGAATTAGTAAACACACTATTCACCCCCCCCCTCTAGTGTCACCATTTCGCTTTCAAAAAGTAGCAGAGCTACTTTAGTCGACCGGAAGGTCGACCGATGGAAGCCCAAAACGGGCAGTAGCTCGGGTGGTCGATCCGTCGGTCGACCGACCTGTTGATACCCGAAGACTCAGATCGTGTCGGTCGACTAATGGGTTGATCGAAGGTCGGGATCGATAGTTTTCCGTCTGGCAGTCGACCCATCGGTTGATCGACCACAGAGAAAAGAGAAGCGGTCGAAAGATCGGTCAACCAGTCGGTCGTCCGACCATTCGATGGGCGGTCAACAACGGATAGTTTTCTATCCATTGAGCAACCGTTTCTTCACGAGGGTATAAATACACCCTCATATACATCATTTAACTCCTTCCTTTACTCCTACAGATTTTTATTGAGCATTTAAAAGGAGATTAAAGCCTCCAAAGAGATTGTTTGGAGCGCGCGCTGATTTTTGTCGAGTTCTTGTACAAGCGCACAAACTCTGCTTCTCAACTCGGGTGTTGATTCAAGCTCTACTACTTGACGAGTTGAAGGATTCAAGGATTGCAAAAGAGCACAAATTCTTGGTTTATTTTAAGCTCTTTTCAATTGTATTTTAACTGTTACTTGAAGTGTTTTTATTTGTGCGTGTGAAGACCAGGTGTTTGGTCTTGAGTGTATAAGTGGTTACCTGGTGTTAGGTGTAAAGCCACTTTTGTAAACTTAGTGTTTACTAGGATTAGTTTAGTTGTCCCTTAGGGTTGAGGTGGAAGAGGACTCTCGATAAGAAAGCGGTGACTTTTTTGGTGTGGAAGTGCCTTAGGTCGAGAGTGTGTCTCTTCGGTGAAAAGTCCTCGTGTGTAAGGGAAACGTAAATTAATCTAGTAAAACTAGTTTGGAAATCCTAAGCGGGGTGCTTAGGTAGTGGAGTAGGCATTGAGGCCGAACCACTATAAATTACGTGTTTGCATTGCTTTATTGTTTGTTTTAATTGTCTTATCATTTATAGCTTCCACATATAAATCATCGAATTCACCCCCCCTCTAGTGTCGTCATTTCGCCCACAACACATTGCTCCCATGTTAGGCCTTCCAGTGTCTTCGTCATCGCTCGAATAGTCCTCCGCGTCGGGGACTGCGGGAGACTTGCCCTTCTCATTCTTGGCGGTGATGTTGGCTATGTTCTCCGCCACGGACTCCGCTATGATGGTGTTCAATGTTTGCCATTGAGAACATTCTCGGACCACATGGGGTCCTCGGTACAAGAAGCAAATTAGCGCGGATCTCTGTTGGTTCCCCCTCGGAGGGTAATCCCTTTGAGGAGGTCCCTTTGGATGGTGTTCTCTTTGTGGTTGATCCCTCCATCTCGTATCACCCGTGCCTTTGCCCTTGTAGTTGTCGGGCTTCTAGAATTTTGGCTTGTAGGGTGCCACCTTTGTCAGATTTTCTTCTGAACTATAGTCAGTGAGTCGCTCTGCGACGATCTTTGCTCCCGACAAGGACTTGACATTCCTCCTTGCGAGTTCTTGTCGCGCCCACGACTTTAGCCCTTCAAGGAAGGTGAATAGTTAATCGGTCTCAGCCATGTCCAGAACATCCAACATAATGGTTGCGAACTCCTTCACGTACTCCCGAATTGAATTGTTGTGATGGAGTTGTCGTAACTTCCGTCAAGCGAGAATTCCACATTCTCGGGGAAGAATTGAGCTTTGAATTCTCGCTTGAGATCATCCCAAGTGTCGATCTTGGCATGGCCCTTCTGAATTTCATCATATTTGGTCCGCCACTAGAGTTTTGCATCCTCAAACAGATACATGGTTGCAACGATCACATTCATATCATCGTCAGTTGTCCTCGTGACCTTGAAGTACTGCTCGAAGTCGAAGAGGAAGTTCTCCACCGTTTTGGCATCTCGAGCCCCGTTGTAGGGCTTTGGTTCGGGTGCTTTAAGGTGGTGTTGTGGCATTTTGCGTTGTCGGGAGTTGCCCCCACCCTTGTGGATCTCTTGTACAAGGAATGAGATTATAGCCTTTAGTTCTTCAATCTCCCCTTGAAATGTTGCTTGATCGCTTCTTGTGTGTCGTTTTGGAGTCCATCTTGTCTTGCCTCCAGAACTTCTTGCGTGTCGACTAGCTTGCTGACCTGTGGCCCCATGCCGTTCTCAAGGATGTTTATGGCTATGTTGTGAGCGGCCACCACCGTTTCCAAATCTCCAAGCTGTTGGACGGTGCGACTTCCCGTCCTAGCTTATTGAGCTTGAGCTTGTGTTGGGTCCTCCCCTAATGGTTCTTCCGGAACGGTCGTCATCGCTTGGGCGACGCTACTCATTTCGCCGACTCCTCTAAGAGCCATGCTTGTGAGAATCTCTCCTACGAGATTGTCGAGTGCCCCAACGTCGTTTGTCTCCAACGACGATGGCACGAGCTTGTTGACGATTTGCGTCGGTTGCTTGCGCCAAAGATTTGCGAGCTTGCCTCGCTCTGATATCAATTGTCACGGACTAACTTGTTTGGGCGAAAAATATCCGTGCGACTCCCTTGCCCCCGCAAGGGATAAGCCTTGGGCAAGGACCGCCTTGCCAATGTTTGAAAGTCACGGGCTCCCGGGCTCGCCCACGTTCGAACCTCGTTGCGCTTGGCCGCAAAAACGTTTGGGCCAATGGCCGTTTGTATGAAAAGTGCTTACAATGCTTGAACGGATGCTTGTACGAATGAACTAGAGAGATATTTGCCCGAGGGCAATATAGTTGTGGAGCCTAACCCCCATGTGCCACCCCTAAGGTTCCCAAAAGCACGAGGAGCATGACAAAATTTTCTATGACCCAACACCCCCACCGGCCATGCCACTGCTAGAAAACGAGGGGCGTTACCTAGTCGTGCGCGAGTGCTATTACATTGCATAATTACATGATCCGCACACCCAACCGGCCCATGCTGCGGCTAGCAAACGAGGGTCGTTACCTAGTCGCGGGCAAGAGCGATGGCGTGGTACGTGAACGTTTTACATAAATGTGAAAGATGCAATATTTACAAATATTTACAATGCACGTTAGGGTCCGTCATGACACGTACATGACTTGACAAACCCGAGGGTCCCTAATATTGTGGAGGTCGTAGTACTGTAGCTTGCTTGCCGTGAAGCTATTGTTGGTTGGTTACAGCAAGGGCGGTGAAGGAGATGATGGGAGGATCGATACATTAGAGGAGGATGAATAGTATGTTCAATGCTAAAATATCTCTTAATTTAATTTTATCAATATTCATAATCAATTTTACTTTTATCACATGCAAATATTAAGTGTTCTACTAAATAAGATACACAACAAAAATAAGAAATATAAAAGAACAATGCAAACCAGATGATTTATAACGATTAATTTCAAACTAATTAAATCAATATCCACTACTTAAATACATCGTTTAGGATTTTAACCAAATCACTAAAATAAACACTTACACATTTGAATTTATGTCTAATCGGCAAGGCTACTAAACAAGAATAAGACCTATATGGTCTCAACACAAGTACAATGAAACCATAAACAAAAGTAAAACAAAAACACGCAATAACAAGACAATAATAAATTAATAAAGCGAATCGTTCAAAGCATGAGTTCTCTTCTTATCTCCTAGCGCCGCTTAAGAAAGCCTTCACAGATGATTCACTTGAGATTCTAGGTGTCCAAAAGTCTAGGTTTCTAAACGGATCAATGACGCTTTAAGAACTAGGATTTTCACTTTTTGATCTATCAAAGATGTGAGGATCATTCAATATAGTCTAAGGCATCAATAACTAGTGTCAGAAGGCTTGATATGCATTGTATTTAAATTTTCCTATAACAAGGGTCGAATACAATCCGTTTGAACATTAGAAAACTAGTCATTACAACATTGATCGAAGCTCGAACAAATGTCGATCGCTCGAGGATCGATAGGGCTATAGTCGAAAGCTTATTGTAAAAATCCAAAACCTGACGATTGAACTTCGGGCGATCGAAGATTAGCAGAGATCAACCAAAATTTAGGTTTAGTGCAGACTGTGGATTTCTTGAATTTCGAGTTTTGGTTTCATCAATTTAAAGTAAAAATATCCTAAAGACTTATCCAAACAACATATAAGATACCCGAAAACAAGATTACATAATAAAATAAAATTCTCTTCGTGTTGCCAACAAGTATTGCCAACCTTTTTTAATTCTTCATTTCGTATCACTTTTATATTAATTGCTTTGACTTTTTCGATCGTCAAATTAATTTTAATATCTAAAATCTTTCACTTGAAAATGTAATAATGCCTTATTTGTTATTATCAAAATCTTAATGAACAATCTCCACGCCACCAATGAAGGGAGGGCCGCCGGTTCGGCGTGGTCTAGGTGTGGCCATCGCCCACTAGCAAGGTCTGGCGATTGGCCGTTCCACTTGGAAAGGTATTGAAAAAGGGGATAAATTTTAATTATATTAAAATTTCTCTTAAGATGTGTTTATATAATTAAATTGGGATATATTTTAGTAAGCTATACAGGTTTATGTACCTTTCCATAAATTTGAAAGTTTCAGGATTTTTTTGAAATACATTGTATCAGTATTAAGCGCTAAACATAGTTTTTATGCATATAACAATATTATTTTTTAGTGCAACAATGCTACAGTGTTGATTCAGTGCTATAAACTCGTGTAACATTATTATATTCGTTCTTTAATCATTTATTTAAAAAACTAATGTTATTTCTTATATAAAAGTGTTATATTCGTTTTAAACTATTTATTAAAAATCAATGTTCTTTTTGCTTGCGGCAGTGATATAAATCCATGTATTAATGTTATATATCTTTTTTTAATTATTTATTAAAAATAAATATATGGAAGTTTTTTTAGTTATTTTTGAGAGCTTATGGTAGTCAAATTTCTACGTACTATATATAAATAATTTCATCGTCTAGACGTTTTGGGCACAATGGTTGGATTTTTTTTCTCAAATGGAGTCGATCTAGTTCGCTTGATTTTCATATGATTTTGAAAGTTTTATTTTAGAACGCACTATGGAATTTAATAAAATAGATACTTCTTGAGTTTAGTTGTGTTTGGTACCGGGAGAGAGTTCAATCACCCAATTGCATATGCTATATATTTATATAATCAAAATTTTACCTTATTTACTATTTTCCTTTGGCGTTGGGTGTGGGTAAAATAATTTAAAATTGATGAAGATATTCAAATACTGAAACTGTATGCCAACTGTGAGTAACACAGTTGGTGGCAACTCACAGTTGGCGGCAACATGTTGAACGTTGCCTAAAGATCTAGGGTTTAATTGAATTCTAGTATGATCACATATTGTGACTTTTTATCTTTGTAATACTGAAACTGTATTATTTCTTCAGCGTATGAAATTAAAGAAAATTGTGGAATATTGTAAGCAATCTTTAAGTACCCTAGCTACATATATATATACTCTCTCTATATATTAATTTACATGATATATATCATTAAAATTTGAACCATCTTCTAGTAGTCAATAATATTCTTTTCATATAATAGTAATTAAGTTCTCACCATATATATAAGCAACATCGATCCCAATGCAAATGACAATCATTCTTCTGCAACATATATATAGTTTTGCATGCAGGAAACAAGCCACTAATTATGGAAGAGATCATATACATAAAAAGAAGACCGAATATATATGAACTACTAATTAATTAAATACCTTGCATGCTTTGATATTTATATGCACTTCTAATTAGTTAATTAAGTTCTAAATGTAACCTAGTCGAAGTTCCAAATCAAGTTCTTCCTTGCGATCTCCAGATAGCCCAATCCCCAACTCCAACCTCACAACCTCTCTTCCCATCTGCAACTCCTTGCTGCGGCTTTCCTCCATGGCGATGGCCTCCACTGTGTTCATGGTCTTCAAGCCATCACCTTTCAACTGCAAAAAAGAAAGATCACAAACCACGGTCGATTTGGCTGCCGGTGATATCCTGGTAGCGAAAGGATCTGAAGGTGGCGGCATGGTTGTGAGAATGGGAGTGCAAGGAAGGTTACTTTTAAAACCAAGATTAGGGTTAGGGATAGGGTTAAGGTCAAGAGGAGGAAGGGGACTGAAAGATAGGCGCCTCAACCTCGCTCTCTCTCTTCTATGGACATTCATATGACCTCCAAGAGCCTGAGCCGAGTTGAACTCCCTCTTGCAGAAGCTGCAAAAGTAAGACCTTGGAGGCCATAAGAAGCCCCTTTTGCATGGCTTCTTCCCTTCCTCAATGCTAATGTCTCTGCTGATGATTCTACCACATCCCTCCATGGATATGATCTCTTGGTTGGGGCCAACCTGCAAAGACACACACATATATATATATCAACCAAAAGAAGTACCTGAGTATATGTATGATCTCTCACCTTTTTATAGATGCAATAATACAAGTTCAGTTATATTAACTACGAGGATTAATAAATAAATAAGTAATTGATTAATTAATTATGTGATGGTGGGAGAGTCAATGGTGTTGAAAAAGTGGAGCCATCAAATTCTAAACCTAGACTGAAAGTTATTCTCATTCACTGTAGCGCATTCAGATGTCTGATATTGTGTATATATAGAGCTAACTAGGGAATATTTATTATGGCAAAAGTGACTCTACGGAGAGTTGCTACCTTTTACTCTTTGCTACATTTGGAATACATACAATCAATTAACTTGTTCTTATATATTTTCAAGACATGGAACTTCTTGTATAGAAAACACTTATGGAAGAAGGCGATCAACTCAAATCATTCAGAAACTACGACTTGGATATTCAACATCTAGCTTGGGTTAGGCCGGGTTCAAGTTTATATTTTTCAAAATTCAAATCTACTACGGAATCTGGGGTTTCCTTTATATATAATTTAGTGAATTTTAACTAGAATAACGGATGAAATTAGCTAATTAACTTGATATATTTTAATTATTTGTAAACATTTTGCTTGATCCAAATTTATGTTGACATATCTATCTTGATTCAAATTCAAGTAGAGTCTCAGGGTTAAAATTTGAAAAGTTGACTGAGTTGGATTTTTGCCTAATTAATTAAGCCTGACACACCTAGGAGTAACCCTAATTAGCAATATTAAGGACGACTGCACACATAAAATTCATTGCATGTGGCATGCATGTGACATGAAGAACAAATTTTAATGTATAATTGAGAGATCTGTTAATTGTTGATTTATTTCATGGTACAATACAGGATCCATTGTAGTGACAATATTCCCCAGCATGGCAAGAACTTCAATTATTCTGATCTTGTAACTTCAGAACTGCACACAAGATACATAATTTTTTGCTGAAAAGTGACAATTCCCTACAGACCCTGGACATAGACTTAGGAGACAAAGATACCTTGTTATGCGAACCCTATCTTTGCTGAATCCAGGGCTCCTATAGCAAGGTGACATGCCCAATTCTGCAGATGTTACCTTCCAGGGATTAGGGTTTGCTTCTTACTCACTCCATCTCAAGGGCTTGCAGTTTAAAGACCATCTCTTGTACCCTTGCAGTGAAGTCTCCCTAAAGCTGGAGTGAGGCTGCTACTAATGTGGATGAGGATGACAGAAGAAGCTCAATATCTTGCTAGCTATCTAGGGTTTTTGAGAGGAACCTAGTGGTTAAATTGATGGGGCATGCATGCAGATTCCAGAGTGTTATGATTGGTCGAGGTGTCACCTCATTAAGAAGACATTCCATCAGTCATCTCAATCTTGTGCGGACTGCAACTCAGTGCTGCCAAGCTATTGATAGATATTTATATATGTTAGAAAATTACCAGCTAATTTCTGGTCAAAGAATCTAGAAAAATTAAATTTAATGGTGCAAACTTAAAGAAATTCAAAATCGATAAATAAAATAATAAACACTTGAAGTTAAAGTGGTTCAGAGACGATGATGAATCGTTTCTACGTCCACGAGGAGAAGGATGAGGGTAGATTTTATTAATTGTAGAAGTAGGTTGTAGTAGAAAGTGATTACAAAACCCATTTCATGTTATGGATTCATTGTCTTCATTACCCTTCTCAAGAAACGAGCACTTAGGTCGATTGAAATCTGAAATCTCGATCTTTTATTTTTTTGCTTAAAGAAGACTGTTGAATCCATATACAAGTAGATAGAGGGTGAAGCTGCTCACTATTTATAGCGGAAAGTAATGAAACAAAAAATATATAATAATTAATTATTAATTTTGCTAGAAAAAAATTAATTTATTGATATGATAAAAATATTAATCGCTTCCATGTTTATTGTGATTTGATCCATCAAAAAAAGAATAGTTTCTTGTCATTCTGTCAAATCTGAACCTCCATAATTTAAAGGCAATTTGACCAAAATTTCGAGCTTCAATTCTTGCTAATTAAGTCTTCATGCTAATGGTGGAACATTTGGCCATACTTGCAGTGAAAAACCTGCAAATTAATACTTTCGGTATTAATTATAATTTTCTAAATTTTTTTTCTCAAATTATGTAGATATCTTCTTTTCTAAATGCAGATTGAATCTTGTCAAAATTTAAGAGAAAACTAATTTAAATAATTTTTGGCCCGGTTTAGAGGTGGATGACGGTGGACTTGTTCAGTAACTTGTTTTAGTCAAATTCGGTTCAACGACCGTTGGTTCAATTAAAAAAAATCCGATTAACCAGGCTCGTTGGATTCTATTGAAAGACAATTTTGAGTCTAACTCTCTACAACATATCTTCTTCTTATGTCTCCACGTGAAGGAATTAATAAATTTCATGTCACGAGTATTCATAAAATTAAAGAGTAGAGTAGTGAAGAGGAACGTATGATATATGTCTCAGAATTAATTAATCGTTACACTAGAAGAATGCAATATGTCTTAGACGGAAAATTAATTAGGTCTCAGTGAGAAATTATTTTGTGAGGAATTATTTTGTTGTAGCTTATACATCAAATTATTTTGTGAGGAATTAAATAGGCAGTGATGAACTATAATCTACCAATGGTTAGTTTTCTATTAGTAATTATATCATTTTTTGAAAAAAGATAAGTGAGGAAATTGCCGTACAATGTATTTTATGAGTTTTGAAATGTTCAAGTCTGCTAGGGCAATCTGTTGCCCTGTTAGTAAGCAAAGAAAAACCATCCAAAATACGAAGTGTCAACTGTTAGGTGTGCAAATAAAATAAAATAAAGAAATATTTCTTGGAATAGTCGAGTAACCGCTGTATCAAAGCCCGTAAGTTCGAGACCAAAATTAAAACTGTATGCTAGCTTTACTGCTTTTGCCCCATCTGCCGTGTTGGCATTGAAGATGTGATCATTCCGCACTGTCCAGACACTCCAACACCATATCAATGATACCGACATCATTTCTAGATTCCACCTCCTCCTTAGTAGAAGTGGGTATTGGATTAAAGTTGGACACTCCGATCTTCTTCCGAAATGGGTGCCAACTTGCCAAAACTATTTGGCATTCACAAAAAATGTGCTGACCCGATTCAATTTGGTCATCGCAAAACATGCAAGCATCGTTAATAATAAGGTAGTCGTGCTTGGTTAGATGGTCTTTAGTTTGCTGTCTAGATTTCAGTGTCAGCCATAAGACAAGTTTCATATTCATTGGACCTTTGCATTTCCAAATTTTCCTTGTCCAAGAGTCTGAGATTCCCCTATCCACCAGATGCTTATACATAGACGATGTCCAGAAGATACCCGTGAAATCCCAGTGCTACCGAGTTATGTCCTCTTCTCCACCAATAACCTGGGAATATAATATTGATAATAGATGATCAATTTCTGCTTGAGGCATCCCACCACGCCATGTTAATCGCCACTGGCCCGTTCTCTCATCTCTCATGTACATGATCGACCCTTACCTCTGATGAGTCAGCGAGTATAGATTTCGGAATGTGTCCACTAACTGAGCGTTAAGAATCCAACGATCCTTCCAAAACAATGTGGCATTTCCCCTTCCTATAGTTGATTCCATGCCAATCGAGAAAGGATGTTTAGCCGCATAAATATCTTTTCCATACTCCTGGCCATGCAGTAGTGCAATGCTCATCGTGTCATGGCTTCATTCTAAAGTAAGATTGAATAACGACGTGGACCCAGAGTAATTGTTTACCTGATGCAATCCCCCACAACCATCTGCCAAGCCTGGCAATATTGTGGCTATTCTGATCAAGAATACCCAGCCCCCCATTTCAACGAGGGGTGATAACATCCTCCCAACATACAAGAGGGATCAAGGCCCCATCTCCCCCTCCATTCCAGAGGAAAGAACTCTGCCTCAGCTTATCAATCTCCTGAATGACCCATTAGGGTGCGCTGAATATAACTAGGAAGTGTCCACACAGGTCACTCAGAACATTGTTGATTAGAGTGAGCCTTCCGCCTCACGAGAGCAGTCTTCCTTTCTAGGACGCGAGTTTGTAGTCCGTTTGGGCAATCACCCACATTCAATCTTCCCTAATCAGCCCACCATTGCTTAGTGGCAGCCCTAAATAATCTTGGTAATACGAGCTTGTAATATATATTGGTGGAAGCCTCCTGTGCTTCAAACTTGATATAGGCTCGATAAAGTTGGAATTATATATATAATATCAAGTTTATTTGAGTTTTAACTCGAGTTGGAGCCCGACTTGCAAATTTATGGGTATAAATATGAAATTATATTGGGTAATTACTTGAATATATTCTGAACTATGTATTTTATCTCATTTGTGATCAATTCTTTCATTTCACCCAATTGTATCATATATTTTGACATTTGTCTCAATTCTATCCTCCCGTCAATTAAAATTGGCAACCCCATGATGATATCCTCGACCTGGGATGTCTTCCTAGCAACGCTTCTTCCTCTTTCTTTGCCAAGAGTCTCTATTGTAATGCGATGTCTGTCGTCATCACGGGAGTACTCGTGGATGAAGAAGTCCATAAGGAGCTTCTCCATACTCGCCTCTAGTGTGTCGACGTGGCACGATGATGTAGAGACAAAAATTTAACTCAAGTCGAGTGCCTACACTTTCGAGCTTGGCGAGGTTGTGACGGAAGGAACTTGATGCGAGGTCACTGGCTTCATCTTCCTTGTCGTCATCTTCTTCGGAGGGGAATTGCCAACATTGGGCTAAGTTGCTCCTCCTCATCCTCCGATGAGTGGCATTCCGGCGATTCTTTGCCATCTCTCTTTGTCGTCTTTATTTTCCCATGCAAATGCACATTACATACATCAATTCTTAAAATTATATCTTTTTGTTTCCAAAGGAAGGAAAAGACAAAACCCATCATTTGTACTATTGTGAGCAAAACAATCAAGAATCTGAACACGTAATCAAAGTAAATATCATCATCCTCCATATTAATTTGCAACTAGATTCGGAATCCCAATTCAACTCAGATTCTCGACTACTTTGACGGAGGCTTTTGGGTATCTTTGTCGGAGGCAGAGACCAGGAGCGCGCCGAGAGTATTTATGGGGTGAGCAAGAGGAGAATGAAGGTAAAAGACGAAGGAGAGACGATGCTTTGAGGCGGAGATCTCCGGATCATGAACAATCTGGGCGACAATATATAGCAAGTAAAATAACGAGGAAGAGGAAGATGAATACATAGACAGTAGTGGAGGAGATCGTCGGCTCGCCACTTTGCTCCTATTCATGCTTGTGGAGATCTCTTTTATTTATTTAATAAAAATATTATTTTAAGCGGAGCCATCGATAGATAATTGACAAGATGGTAGAATTGAGACAAATGTCAAAGTACGAGATACAATTTGGTAAAATAAAAGAATTGACCACAAATGAGATAAAGTGTATAGTTTATGATATATTCAAGTAATTATATAAAATATATATTTTTATATTATTTGAACATATATAAAGTGATGTGGCTTATTTTATTTTATTTTTTAAAAATAAAAAATATTATTATATGGTCCACGTCGAAAAAACTATATCATCATCTTAACGGAGCTGCTGACAGATACTTGACGGAAGGCTAAAATTGAGATAAATGTCAAAGTACGAGATACAATTTGATGAAATAAAAGAATTGACCATAAATGAGAGAAAATACATAGTTTAGAATCTCATCTTCTCTTGGGGGCCGGACGTACACTGTTGGCTTTGGGAGACGAAAGAAATTTACTCTACTAAATTCGCTTATGCAAAGTATATGGACTTTGGGACTTCTTGGGAAGCCACGGGGCAAATTTGAAAATGTAACATCCCGCTAAAATTCAAAATCCACACATGGCTAGTACTAAGGGATAGACTTCCAACAAAGGGAAGACTGATAAAACATGGCTCGGCTCTGTCGGACGATAAGTGCATGTGTTCTGTGCAATTGTGGGCCTGAAGACATTAACCACCTGATGCTCCGTTGTGACTTCGCTAGAGATGGTTGGAGAGCACTTTTAGATAAGGCCTCGATTGATTGGGTGAAATTTCTGATTGAAACCTCTCAATCGATCGGTAAAATGGATGTCAAGACCAGGTTTCTCAGAAACTGTATAATTTTCAATGACAAAATTCTGAATCAGAAGGGTTTGATTGCTTCTTGCTTGGCCATTTGGGATAGAGGGAATGGTCCTTGAGAAGTTGCTGTCAGGATTTTTACTAAGTTCTAGTCATTTACTTTTGATGAACCTTGTATGTCATTTACTAGGTTCTAGTCTACGGCCACCCATTGGATGGCTGAGGATTTTTCATGTCTTAATTTTTTCTAAATGCTTTAATTAGTGGCCGATCGCTGGTCGGGATATTTAAGAATATTGTGTTTGTACTGTAATTGTTATCCTTCATCTAATATAATGTGTGGCCCCCATGGGTCT
The DNA here is from genome assembly GCA_034359265.1 of Canna indica. Classification (NCBI taxonomy): domain Eukaryota; kingdom Viridiplantae; phylum Streptophyta; class Magnoliopsida; order Zingiberales; family Cannaceae; genus Canna; species Canna indica. The sequence continues at coordinate 75,749,786 of CP136891.1, read as the reverse complement.
CACTTTCATAAAAAAAAAAATATCTCAAGTTGGCTTGTGGATTTCAACTTGTGAGCTTGATTATGGGTATAAAGACGAAATTATATATCTATGTTCAGTGGCGGAGCCAGAAATCAAATTGAGAGGGGTAAGCCGGCGGGCTACTAGTAGGAGGCGGATAAATTTATTGTTGGCCGGAGGGCAAAGCACACGGTGACGTGGGCACGACCACGACGATAGCGCACTGGTGCAGGGAGATCGAGAGACAATAGCCAGCGGAGGGTGAGGTTGACAACAACAGAAGGAAGGGATCGGGAGATAAGGGAAAAAAGATATAATTTACTGATATAGGAGGAATTTTAAAATTTGTGGAGAGTAAAAGAAGATAAAAATTTGAGATATAGAGAAGATTTTTTAAATTTACGAGGGTAAAAAAAGATAAATATTAGGAATATGAGGGCAATTTTATAAAAAGAGAAGGATAAAATTATTCCCTACAAACTGTAGATATATATCTTTTCATAAAATTGAGGTGGGAGGCAATTACCCCCATCCCATCAACGTGGCTCTGCCCCGATCTATGTTAGATCTTGAGCTTACAGTCGAGCTCGAGCTCGATAAAATATAAAAGAATAATGTCAAGTCTGCCCTTGGCTTGTTTGTCAAATAAGCTTGACCCGAGTCAAGTTTGGACTGCTCATGAGCAGCTAACTTGGTTAATAATAGGGAAGCAAAATTTATAGAAAAGTCCTCTCTATTTCTTTTAGTTACTAATCCCTTCCCATCCAAAGGTAAAAGAACAAATGTCTTATAGAGGACCATGCCACTATATAATATATATGAAGGCTTGATCTAATTGTTTCTGACTTCTGAGCAGCTCAATATCTAATTAATTATCCAACTTTTTGAATTATAATACTTCTAAACCACTGATTTGATGTTAAAAAAATTGCTGGTCAGATTTCAAGCTACTTGAAATCAGAGGCCCAACCCAAATTTTACCCTTTGGTACAGGCAATGGATGACTACAAAAGCCCAGATGAGGACACAAACTGCCATTTCAAGTTTAGGAAACATGGTTGAGAAGAATAATTATTTCATTTCTAATAATAAATTGAGAATACTATTTTAGATGGGTTGATTGTAATGAAACTCCCAATCTTACCCTAAAAATAAAACTCTTAATCCATTTGCAATGTTCACTTGAATAATTATAATGGCTACACTAATCAAATAAAAAACATTAATCAATAGTTTTATTAGTAATATTTAATTTATATATCAATATCAACATCAATGATATATTTATATTGTTGTTAATTAAAATTAAATGTTTCTCAACAAGTATACTATGTTTTTTTTGTTATGAGCTTTTTACTAAACTCAAAATTATAAGTTTCAAAATAAAAATCAAAGAAAAAACGATTAAAATCAAAATCAACTTTGGCAATTACCTTTAATGCTCTTGTATATTTTTTTTATAAAAATATTATCCAATATTATGTTTTGTTGAAATAACATACTGAATATAATTTTTTTCCAACCATTTTCTCTTCTCTCATCTTTTCTTCCCCACCGTCATTGATGCCTTGTGAGTGCAATATTGCCATTAATTTCGACAGACAAATATACCAACACCCCTCCTCTCTTATATATTTTCCGTTGTTACTGATTCTAGATGCACTCTTAGAATTCTTGGAGGCTAGGATTTGAAAAAAGAAGAAGGGGGAAGAAGAGAAGAGAAGCGAAAAATATTAAAGAAGAGTTTTGAAGTTTCATTCCGACTTAGATTGGTCGAAAATCAACATGGAAGACAAAGGAGAAAATGCCAAGAGTGGATGTCGGTGCGGTCCAAGTAGAGACGATAACTTTTTGTGTGGGTTAAGTATTCTACTTCATTCAAAAAAAATATTGAATAATATTTTATTTTTATTAAAACAAAGCATTAATGATATGCCGTCAAAGTTTGTTCTGATTTTTCTTTTCATTTTTTATAGCTCTATTTTTTGTCATTTGAAATTTATAATTCCATATTTGATAAAAAACAGATTTGTTATTTCAAATTTATCATTTGTGCTATTCATATTAGCTGATTACCTAAACTAAGGACTAACTATCCCTTATTTATGTTTGTTCAAAATCATGTAATAAAATAATGTTTTTTAAAATTTTATTCTAACTGCATTTAATTATATTTCCTCCACCAAATGACCATGACACGAAATATATAAATAAGGAGGATGCACGAAAAAGAATGGACATGAATGCACGGGCTGAGTCTGGAAAGTGCATACCGAGTCAGCTTTTGTACAACTTTCTGCATTTAAAAGATGTGAAAAGGATACATAAAGGTGAACCTTCTCTTTGCTTTGAATTAAACAAAGATGAGTAGTGAAGTGGTCAAAAGATACTTGTTCTTGGTAAGCTTTTTCTGCATTGGACATTGCCCGACCACCAGCTGGACAGATCCAACTTCTCCATCCTTATCTATTTCAATACAATTTTTAGACAATTTAAAGACCAAAGCAAATGTGATGACACCAGATGCAAAATGATGATCAACGAACATGATCAAATGAGGTGTAAAATATTGACTACTTCATAACTTTTGGCACTCAGCAAAGCAATCACTTGCGGAATCTCATCTTTGCTGTCTGGATCAATTAGAAAAGAGAATAACCTACTGTAATCCATGTCTTTCTCTCCCACACGGCAGCTACCATCATCCTCATTTATACTTGGAACTTTTAAAACACTGAGCAGTTTTTGGAACATTCTTCAGGACCTGTTCAGGTATAAAATTCACTTTTCATATTTTTGTAATGTATGAAATGAAGATTTTAGAAATATATGTGCCATCATACAACTAGAAGCAAGTGATCTGCATTATTGAGATTGTTCCCAATCCTTAGTACCTCTGTGGTGAAAAAAATCTGTGGTTGATCTTTATAGTTAGTACCTCTTGAACTTTTCATGTGCAAATTCTGTTGGCATAAGAACGTAGAAGCAAACTTCACAGGGTACAAGAAGGATATTAAAGAAACAGAGCAAGTTACTTTCACGGTTGATGATACATGGAGAAGAATGTTGAAGTAACACTACCTTGATAGCCATCTTATAAGTCTTTATGTGCAGCTTCTACATGTCCTTCAAATAGGGAAGAATTATCTTAATAAACCATTTAAAGCAAAGGGAAAATTATTAAATTTATAAGAAGAAAGCTCAGTATTTACAGCTAAGAAACACACCACTACTGTCCAATTATGATAAAGGAACAATGAGATCCACAAGATTCGCTCAATTTCATTCATGTAAAGATGGATGTACTTGGCGACTACATCTAGTGTGATAAGAGGGTTAGCAGTCAACGCCAAGTTGCCAATCACCAAGTCGAACAGCCTTCTTCACAACTCCTTGCAGTCCAACCAAAACTTATCTTGTCCAATTGTTACCTGTAATGAAGACTTTGGTGTGCCTATAGCTCTTCATCTCCACCTTCTTCCTGATATGGAGATAAAGTACGAGCGACTAACAACTCAGTCTCCATCTACAAAATTGCAGAAGGCACGATCTTCAACTGATTGATAAGCCATCACATTCTATCAGAGGATACTAAACATCTCAACTGCGAATAAGATGTTTGTTAAGAATATAAATTTATAGATTGGTTGCTTTCCTAACAAGTTAAGCTTTTGGAAAAAATGATCAGCTAATCAAATTTAGCATGGTATCAAAGCAGAAGGTCTCGTGTTTGAATCGTGCCAATATTAGTATTAGAAAAATATATATACCTCCAGTTAAGTTCAATCAGTGCACATATTGGAATTGTGCTAGTTTAGTTTAGTTTTCCTACCAACATGTAAGAGAGAGTGTAAGAATATAAATATATAAATTAGTCGCTCTCCTAACAATTTTTGCTTTTGGGAAAGTTGATAATTCAATCGAATTTAACAATGATAAAATCTAAAACTTTGTGATTCTACAAAATAGGAATATCAAGTTTGTGTCAATTATAATGTTGATATCTATAATATATAATTCCAGTATTCTCTCACAAACATTAAGTGGAGGGATTAAATTGGTAACAAATAGGACAAGCTCTTGCAAGTTGCAACAATTTGTAGCAAAGTGACAAATAAATTGAACCTGAATGATAGAACATTTAATCTGCTCTTACTCGGGGCATGCAGGCTTACACGACTTATAAGGTAAAGGGACCCCCAACAAAAGAATTCAGCAAACCTCAAGGATTATCGCTACAACTTGTTCATCAAGGACAGACAACTAAGAAGATCTGATAGCAAATGCTAGAAGCTGGTCATGTGGTGGGACTTCAATCCTAAATGCAATCCAGTCTTACAAATTGGAGCAGGCTAGTTGATATGCCACAATTTGATGACATAAGAAGACAAGGCACTTACACTTTTAGGTCCCACCAGTGAGAAAATTATTGATGGAAGCTGTGGTGAGTGCAAATGTGCAAATGTGCAATTGTGCCAACCTGTGTGAAAATGATTTATCAGATCACTGCAGAACTAGGAAGAATTGCAAGTTTACCTGATATTATATGCTGCTGAATTTCATTCGGCGTATCATTCTCTTCGCTTAGCCGTACGAACTAAGGAACAAAGGATTATATATAATCACATTTCCATGAAAAAAAATTATGGTAAGCAAGAAAACAATACTATTTTCCTAATCAATTTTTTTGAACTAAAAAACAAATAGCGAGTTCTAGAAAGCATACGGATGGATCTCAAATCACCTTCAAAAACATCTTAAATAGCTTCCTCCATCACAACACATATATCTCAACCTTATAGTAGCAAAAATAGCAATAAACCAATAGCAACAAGGCGGATAGATCAATTCAATTGGACTAACTCTGGGAGCAAATCTCCAGCAAACATTTGCTCGAGAAAAGATGCAATTTTTAACATACAGAGAGACTTGATCTGCTTCTTTCTTCAAGGAAGTGAAAATGCCACTCAATCATATTCTGGGACCATATCCAACTCCAGCACTCAGATTACAATTCAAACTTCAAGCAAAGTAACTCGAATCATACAGATCGAAGTCAATCCAAATAAAAGATAGAAAAATAAAACAAAATTGTTTGCTTTCTGTTTTTGCTTTCTTTGCTACTTGTTACTCTCAGGATTTTGTCATGAGGCGACTGCTTCGTGATAAAATCCAGTGTACATTTCAATCCTTATGAAATGCCATGTGTGGCTCTGGCCTCACTTCTTTTCAAAAAAAAAAAATTGAAAACCGAGATAAACAAGTCTAGACACACCACAAGGACGCAATCCAGCAGAGCACGGAAGTGCGGAGCAGGAACACAAACGAGAAGAATCCGCAAAATAGCAGAGGGCTTAGAGCTTGAAAGCAGCGGCAGCTACGAAGCCAGGGCTTTCCGCCTTCAAAAAGCCAAACTTGAGGACCAATCCGCCGGAAAACCAAACGGATCTGCGTGAACTGGTGACTCCAGAAGAAATTCCTCCCAAATTGTTTCCTCGACGAAGGTAGGGTTCGAGCGCAGAGGAGAGAGAGAGAGAGTGCAGTACATGCGCTTTTCCCAACTGCCATTCAGTAACGCATAGTACAGTTTGAAAGCCGACGTAACTTAATACACCCCGCAAAAATACACAACCTTTCCACGTAATACTGGGGCCCACTTATAGAACCAGTGGGTTCAGCATTTATAGCTGGGTAAAGAAAACTTGGAGTCGTTCCTTGGTTGATTTATTGATCTCGTGGTCCTATCAAGTGTCGATAGATGGTACATTAAATTGGGGGTAAAATAAATTGGGTCAGGTGAGTCAATTTAAAATTAGCACATCGAGCCCGGGTTAGGTTTTTAAACCCGGTTTTGAGGAACAATGTGCGTGACAGAGAATATATGCCATTTAATCGAACAAAATTAACATTCTTATCATTAATTATTATTTTTAACACCTCATATAATAATATTTTCTTTAGCAGCTCCATTTATTACTGTTGTCGATGAATTTAGGTGGTTAAAATGAAATTAAATTTATTCTCAGGTTGTGATTAAATTACTTAAATACCACTAACGCCTTTGCATGGGATCGGACGGATGGAATCTCAGCCATATAGATTGAGATCGGACGGTCTATATCAACGTCGCGTGGACCGTTGAGAAGGACGAAGGGTAGAACAGATATGTGAAGGGAAGCCAAATAGACAGTGGTGTGTCTGCTATTTCTGGAGAAATTGGAGGACAGTTTGGTCATTAAGTGGTGCAGTCGTCGACCGTTCGTTCGTCAAATTGCGGTTTAGCAATATTTTATTAGGGTTTTGATTTTTGCGGGGTTTCTTCGTGTGCGTGGAAGAAGCTGCAATTTTGTGCCTTTGATATCGATTTTGGGGGAGATTCCGTCAAATTCGGCGAATTGGGCTGGCCTGCTGCTGTTGCTTGCTAGAAAGTTCTTTCCTTGAGTTCGAAATCTTGGTAACCTTTTGGTTGTTTTCCGATGTCTCCACTAAAATCCTGACCTGAGGTTTCTTTTCTGCTTTTTTCGCCGTTGATTCTCACTAGTTTTTTTTTTGCTTTTAGCTGTACGAACTTTAGTGGCTTTCACTTGGATTGTGATTCCAGTCACTTTCTCTGTTATCCTTTCTCTAGGCTTGGAAATCTGGGTGCTTTATGGTTCTTATTTCCACAAGTGTTGTGATTCTGTTTGAGATGCTGCCTTAGGGATTTCGGCTGATGAAAATGTAGAATTAAGCTACTCCTAATGCTTGATCCAAAAGTTCTTTTACTTTTTGGATACAGGATTGTGAAAACTCTCTTTTTTCCCCCTTTGTGTAGTTCGTTCCATTTGTGGGATTCTCTCTGCTTTTAGCTAGTCCTTACACCAAGGTTCATCTTCCCTTTCTTTGTTCTTCTGCGTAGTAATCTGTTCTTTTTTTTGGAGTCACCATCTTTTCAGTTTTTTAGTGCCTAATTTCTGCCCTAGTAGTTGATTCTTATATCAAAATGAACCTGGAAAGTGGATTTTCTGCAAGGTGCATAAGACATCCCAACCAGGTATTTACTGGTTTCTGCTCTCAGTGCTTGGTTGAGAGGCTATCGAATATTGGTGCTGCCGAACGGAGCTTGGAGGCACCTTGCAGCTTACAGAGGGAAATTGTGGCAGTTCCTGAAGTCGTTCCAGATTTTCAGAAGAAGCCTAGTGACATCAGGGTTAGAAGAACTCTACAGTATCTGTTTCAGATTGATGATGGTTTTAATGCTGTTGATGATGAACATGCTGGAGGAAAACAGACGGTGTCATCAACCTCAAATGCTTATGAACCTGAAAATGGTTCAGGTGATGCCGACTGCTCCAATCATGCTAACATCAAAGCAAATTCTTGTAGGGTTATTAAGATGACGGCAAGTGATCCTATTGCTTCTGAAGAGATTAAGATTGGTGTTCATGCTGCTAGAAAGATCAATGGTACTGAGGATGTGTTAATGAGGAACAGAGTCACATCTTGTTGGTCGAGTTCAATGTTGTCAAAGAAAGGAATTACATGGAAGAGGACTATGAGTGTCTCTAAGAATGATAAGATGCTGGATGAGAAATTGAGTGGTAGATACAATGATAAACAGTTGGGAGGTACTCCTAATTTTCGTCATTCTTGTGACTGGAGGGTACAACATATTTCAAACAAGAACTCTTGGGAACCTCCTAGGCATTCATGGGATGGTTCAATGGTGACAAGAGCATTGGCATGCTCATGTGCTTGCCTTGAAGAAAAAGAAGATGATTTGGAGTGGACTAAGAGAAACATGCATGGCGAAAAAGTCATGGGAAATCCTGAGCATACTACTCAAAACATTGACAGAGACCATATTTGTGATGTCTCCATGGCTGTTGAGAAACCCTCTTCTTCAAATGGAAGTTTAGATTCCCTTTCCATTGAAAGGCCTTATGAAGAATCTCAACCAGGGAATCCTGTGTCAACAATCAGAGGAAAAGAGTCACGCGGTTGGAGTAAGGTCTGGGATTGGAATATAACCAACTCTTTCAGGGACTTGGTAAAAAGACGTGAACATATTCTGCAAAGATCTGTGTCGGAGACTTGGAAAGGACGCAAGACTAACAATGTGGAAAGTCTAGAATGTAATGGTGTGCTACAATCAAACATTAACCACCAAATTCTAAATGCCGTTAATGGCGATCAGCAGATGAAGAGCAAATCGAAGGTTGGTCGTAGCCATAGTCTTCACTATGCCTCCCCACGGAGCCTAGATAATGGGCTTCTACGCTTCTATCTAACCCCGTTGAGAAGCAGCAGAAGGCTTACGACTAAAGTTAGCACGAAGGTTTCACATTATTTTGGAAGAGGTGTCTTCAGGTTATATAGTTAGTACCTTGCAGTGTCCCAAGTGTAAACTGGAAGTTTCCGGTGATCACATCAGACTAAGACTTGTCAGCAAATTAAACTCCACAGTCCTCTTGCCTTTCCTCAAAGAAATGTTTTTCCACATCTGCAGTGAGTGTTCTTTGGAGAGGGAGAAAAAAGAGGATTGGTGTTTACATAAATTGTAATTTTACTGTATAAGTGTAGTTAAGTGTAGCTAACTGTATTTCTTATTTCCCATTATTTACTTGATATATTTGACGTATGGAATGCCAAAATATTACCAAACTATAGTTTTTTAAATTCTTAATACTGAAGATATTTTTGCATCAATAAGAGTATAAGACTGCAGTTCTGATGAGTTATCCAGTATCAACTATGAACTGCCACTTGGTTGCCACCTTTTAGAATCAAATTCATTAGAGCTTCTATCTACACAATCAGGTATGACTTACCATAGTATGTACATTATTAGCATAAAAGGAAGTCTTGGAATTCAAATTTTAGGCTGCTGTATTGAGTCATAGAAACAAACGAGCATGCTGCTGTATTGAGTCATAGAGACAATCAAACAAACGAGCATGAATGATTGGCTTGTTATTCCAAGGGTGTGGGAACAAGTTAGTTACATAAGCAATTAAGCATGGAACAGGATCCCATGATCCTCGATGGATCTTTCACCTGGGATTGCAACTCTAAAATTTGTTTGTGAAGACTGAAGAGCAGACTTAGTTTCACAATCGGTTCTTTTGTCTCGACAGACCTGAAACACCACCCATGAATTAAAAGACATTAGTTTTGCATCAACGAGGGGGCAGGGAGACTGATTGCAGGGTCAGAAGAAGGGAAAATATATTGAAATGTTCACACGTTGATTTTGTTTTTAAAAAATATAATAATTACCTAAATATATTTTGAACTATGCACTTTATATCATTTGTGACCAATTTAAAAATATTATCAAATTATATCCCGAACTTTGATATTTATCTCAATTACATTTTTCCGTCAACTCTCCATCAGCAGCACCGTTAAGACAATGACGTGACGCTCTGACGTGGATTAAAATAATATTTTTTTATTTTAAAAATATAAAAATTATTTTAATTATATTAATAATATAAAATAATATTTTTATTTTATATTAAAGAATCACTCCGAGCCATGTAGAGAGTGAACATAGAGTGATTTTTTAATATAAAATATAAAATAATATTTTATATTATTTAATATAAATTGATATAATTTTTTTATATTTTTTAAATAAAAAAATATTATTTTAATCCACGTCATCGCCTTAACGGTGTTGTTGACGGAGAGTTGACGAGATGATGTAACTGAGACAAATGTCAAAGTTCGAAATACAATTTGATAATATTTTAAAATTAACCACAAATAAGACAAAGTGCATATTCAGAATATATTTAGATAATTATCGAAAAAATAAAAATATAAATTTTAGAAAGAGGATACAAAAAATGATTATTGCGGTTGTGGTTGATTGATCAGCATATGAGCAGTTTTTTATCAAAGCAAAATTTTCAGATTAAACTAGACTGCAACAAATCCTAGTGGTATCAGTCAAATTTACAGATTTAGTTGTCAAAAAAACATATAGTTTTAAGTATATGTTGTCAAAAAAACACTACAGAAAGTTCATGCTTATGCGGCCTTGAGTTAGTTAGACTTCTGATACTAGTATCACCCTCGTCTTCTCCAAGAATTTATAGCAATTGCACTTTACAAAAATCATATAGTTTTAAGTAATATTTGAGAAAATGATGGGATTATAGCAACAAAGAATAAGCAAAAATAAGGTTATAGAATACAAATTTCTGTGCTGAATCCCATTTCTTGATTGCCTTGCAACTTCGATTGCAAGTTCGGTAGTCTGATGAATCCTATGGAGATACCACTTTGTAGGATTGCAAGTTCCATAGTTTGATGAACCCTATGGAGATACCACTTTGTTTGCAGGATAGATCCGCGGACAACAAATTAAATTGAATAGATTCTGTCCACTGCAACCTTTCTCTCTATTTTACTCGCTCTTTGCGGCGGCCAAATTATGTGGGTCACTCTCCCTCGGACTAAGCCCAAAGGAATCTGCAGTAATGTAAATTTGTCAGTCCTGTGATTGTTTGATAACAGTGATCTATCAGACTATCAAAATACTAACGGTGGCAAAGTGGAGTATCATAAGGAAGACATCTCAAAACTGCATTAGCACTTCAGTTTTCTATGGATTCATCGTCCATCAGCATTATAAATTTGTGTGAGCCTTTCACATTGATATCCAATAACGGTCGGCTTGTCTTATCTCCCTATGAAATTTACAGTTATCATACGCAGACCAAACAGGCCAATCCGACCTGGTTGGACCAAACCTGACTGCCTATCCGATTCAAGTCTACTTTTTAAATTGAATTGCAATCAGACAGGCCGTGTTATAATGAACTGGCTTGGTTTTTTCAGAAACAGGTGGCCTGCCTTCTGATTGATTTGCAATCAGACTGGCCGTGTTATAATGAACCGGCCTGGTTTTTTTCACAAACGGGTGAGCTGACGATTGAACCTTTTATATATTTTGATAAGAATATCTATATTTTGCTATTTCTAAGTTTTTAAACTCTGATCTCTTAACCAAAAATAGTTCTTCACCACTGCTATTATTATTTTGTTGACATCAATTAACCATCATTTATATGATACATTAGAACACTAGCATGAGGTTTAATGGTTATAAAAAAAATAATTTAAATATTTAACTTTCACTATAGTTATTAATAAATTATAATCAGAATTAGTTGAGCATATTTATTCTAATAATATAATAATTTTAGGTGATTGTTCTGGATGACAGGTAATTTTGTTGTATTGAATTTTTATTTTTATATATTCCAATTAGTATTTTTTTCGTATTTTTACATATCATATTTTTAAAATATTATTTGATAAATATGCGGTCCAAGTAGTGAACCATTGACCCAATAGTTTGGTCGAGTTGATGTGGGGTCCGGTTCTGATAACTATAATGAAACTTCTACATTGTTGAGCTCGTTTTGATAAATAACGAGAGCATGGTTTAAAATACCGGTACCAGTACCCGTACCGTACCGTACCGACACACGGTACGGGCCGGTACGAAAAAGATATACCGGCCAGTGATTTTTTTTTTGTTTTTTGTTGTTTTTTTTGTTTTTGCTTTTAAAAATAACTCCAATAACATATAATTGTTTATGGTCTTTATAAAGACCCTAAACAGCCTTAAATCCGGCCCCAAAAGGCTAGATAACTGTTTGGAGTGCTGTCGGGGGGTACTGTAGCAACGACTCTTTAAAAGAGCCGCTGCGTCATACTTGGCGGTATCGCCCGGTATGACATCAAATACCGCCTGGTATGGGCGGTATTAACCAAGATACCCCGTATCGCCCAATACACGGTATCTCGTATACCGGTTTTTTGAAAACCCTGTAAATACCGGCCGTACCGGGCGGCACGGTACAGTATTTTAAACCATGAACGAGAGTTGATAACACCACACAGGCACGCACCAGCAATCAAAAAGATCTATAATCAGGCTTTTTCCTAAAAGTAACTATTGGAAGTATAGCATAATTGTTGACCAATAAGGCTTCCCTTTTCTTCCCTCCTTAGGTTTGAATTATACTGATGGTCGATGGACTAGCAGGTTGCTTGTAGTTGAGTTATTCTTGCAAAACATCATGATCAATTGCTTAAAGAATGCTACAGTTTACAAGTTTTTAAAGAAATCATATTTAAACTTCTATATAGAAACCATGTTAGTTGGAACTTGGAAATTCAATAATCTATTGACAAGTGTGTCGCCTCAAATAACCTTGAAGGATAAAAGAATTGTCTCTAAAAAAAGGGGAAGTGGCATGGTCCACAAGTTCCAACAACTTGATCAAAACATTGTACTGATTCAATGTGTCCAGGTCATTGTAATTTCATTATGTGATGTTTTGGGGTTACACTAAACCAGTCATAGAGACTAGCATCATTAATGCAATGATGTAACCACAGAAATTAGATGTACAGCTACAATTTATTATTTAGATATCTAAATATAGTGTTAACTACATTCAATTTTTAGACCTTATCAGCAAAGGATAGTCTACTGATAAAACATAAGAAAAAATAACCATACAATTAGAGAAAAGATGTAGCAGAGATAGACAACTCACAGGGCCAAAATGTCTTGAATCAAAACTGCAGCCTGTGTTGTCACCTTCAACCCAGCAATGACCTTCTGGAATTTTCAGTATATCAGATGAATTTGGAACGTGCATCCAATCACCAGGCAATGCAACTAACCTTTTCACAAATTGCCGGTTGTGATCACTTGGAGATCTACAAAATCAAAGGGAGAGGGTAAGAGTAGTAACAAAAAGTCGTATAATGTGATTGGCTGATTTCTAATTATTCACTAATGGAATGATCACAGTAGCTTTAGTTCAACTTACTTTGATTAATTCAATTTTAGTAATGTTCACAATTTTGAACCATTAACATCCCTTGTGGATAGAAATAACTAAAGTTCACACTAAGAGATTCCAGCTTATGCTGAATCAGGAATGTTTAAGGTTTTTATTTGATGAGAACCAGCTGCAACTTGCAATTTCACTAGGTTTTCAAATACTAACAGATCACCCAATGACTTTCAAGAATCAAGACAATAGGAATCAGAAACATGATAAATCCATACCAGTAAAATAAATCAGAACAGAATCTGATTCGCTTTGTTGGTCACAATATTAGAGGAATATCACTTGTTTTCGCCCACTGAATGAGAGTGTGTTGACTTCGACAACTTATAGATAAAGATATATGATATATTTATAGGCAATTAATTTGGCCACGAAAGAAGAAAAAGTCAGTCTGTTTCTCCATTTGTCTTCTTTGGCATAAGAAATCACTCAACTATGTCAATATTACATATTGGCAAAGACCCAATAGATAATAATAACAGAAGCAAATTTCTTAAAAAGAAATACAAAAACAAGTTAATTAGGTAGCTCCACTTGTCGTTATTCCAAGTAAAAGGAAGTAATGCCCAAAACAAAATAATGCCTCTACATTTCATAACTTACTTGAAGGCAATGACGTCTCCACATGAAAATTTATACTTATCAAGGCAGAATCTTTCAACCAGCACAAGGTCACCTGTGGTCAAGTCATTGGTAAGTATGAAACATGTATTCTGCGACATTTGATCCTTGTCATTCAGTGAATTGTTTTGACAAAGGGGAAATACCTTTCAAGTATCCAGGAAAGCCAGGATTGCTTGTTGTAAATGTGGGATACATAGAGGTCCCCGTTATAGAATAAATGGTAAAAAATCTATCAGAAACTGTTAGACCAATCAGAGCCCCTGCTAATGATTTCTTCGTAAGGAGCCACAAAGAATTTGGAGTTCCCATATCAAACTTCCTGCTAAAAGAATATATGTCATACATTAAAAAGAAATAGTCAAACAAAACAGAGCAAAATAAGACAATCTAAATGAGTATTCGAAGGAAACATGTCAGAAGTACATGATTCTGCCACCATTAGGCATCACTTTCATTAGAAAATGAAATATTAGTAGAATGCATTTAAAACGGGGGACAAAGGAAAAATCAAAATAAATGTTGGATGGTAATAAAGAATTTAACTTGAAATGGTTAGCCTTGCACATAATTAATTATCTGCAAATGCAGAAGTTTGAAAAATGAGTTAATGTTTATTTGACATATGAGAATCTACATATAAACAACATAATCCCAGAGTTATTTCAAATGTACCAATATGATCATTGAATAAATCAATTTCCATCAGACTTTGTCATCATCTCTGCCTTGTTAGTTGTTGCTGAGCAGCTTGGTGCTGCTCAGATGAAGAAATTATGAGACCCTTGAAAGCAAACAAAAAAAACCTGGTATGCTTCATTTTTATTGACGTTTATGCAGTTTTAATTTTGTTTTTTAAGAACTAGTCGACAACTGGGCGTTGCCTAAGGTAACCTATACCAGTTTAAAAAGTATAAGTGTAGATAAATAATTCAAAAATAAGAAATTTTAAATTATTTAAGTTTTCTTCAAAAATGAAGGCAAGAAATGATATTTCAAAAACTCAAAACTAATATAAAAAATAATTCTATGCATTAAAAGTAATTATTAGTGAATCTATAATTATTACCATAAAAAAGAGGTTAAAAGAATAAACATAGAAAAAATCTATATAAATAGAGTAAAATTCATATACAGTAAAATAATAATAAAATGTAAATCTAGAATCAAATTAATATTTATAAGGGAAAAAACTTTGATTCTAATACGTAATTAGTGCTTGTATATATTTTTATGCATTTGTTTTAAAATATATTTGTTTTATAGAGAGCAATTTTTTAATAAAAAATTCTAAATAATAATGATATTTTACATTAAAAAAGTCAAAGCAATTATAATAAACCTATATAGATTTCTAAATCAAAATATACAAAAAAATAGATAAATTTGCAAAAATAGTAACATTTCTATGGAAAAAAATCAAATATAATATAAATATATAAAAAACTATATAGATTTTAAATAATTAAATAATAGAGTGATAAAAAATGAAAATGTTATTATTCAAAACTATATCATTTAAAATAATGATATGCATTTGTTCTAATACATATATTTTATTGATAGCAGTTTTTTTTGGAAAAAGAAAAAAAATGAAAACTACGATAATTTTTATTACAAGTCAAAGGCTCAAATCTATTACAAAATAAATAAATCTGTTTTGATTTTTCAATAATGAGAATAGAAAAAAAATCCAAAAATATTAATATGTCAAGTACCTTGCTATAGGCACAAGTTCGGGGTCGAGAAGAGTTTGCAAGCTCCACGATGGAATGTGTTGCAACAAGATAGTTGGATGAGAAGAAGACTGGGAGGGAGGGAGAGAGAGAGAGGAAGGAGGGAGAGAAAGATGAAGAGGTAGAAGGTAGAAGTAGAGAACATTGCAATTGAGAACTGCTCTATCTTTCTCCTTCATTCTTTCCCATATAAATACATATTCTGTCCATAATTACCAGCTTTAATTCTCACTTTTAAAGCTCACTAGCAGTTACATTATTTTATTTAATGTCATTATGAGCAGTCTTCAATTCTCACTCTTAAATCATCTTCAATTCTTATCCTTGAAATGAGTGCTGCCTTTATTCTTCTTTATGCGGCGTTCATACTTGACTCTCCATCTCCCTTCATCATGTGTGTCATGTGAGTTGGATGGCTGAGGTGGCTGGCTGCCACATTGATGCTGAGGTGGCTGCCAAGTGGGTGTAACAAGTGCTCCCTCCGAAGATACATGCTTGTCCCCAAGCATGAATTGTGGAAAGTCTTGATATAGTTGAGAGGATGGTTCCCACGTTGCTTCATCATGAGGTAGACCGGTCCATTGAACCAAGAGTTCTTCTAAACCGTTGTGCATTCAGCGAGCCAAGATGGCAGAGGGAGTGGGAAAGAAATCTGCAGTGGAAGTGAGTGGCAGTATGGGTTGAGGAGGTGGGGCTAGACCTTGAAATTTCTTTAGGAACGAAACATGGAAAACATTGTGGAGTTTGGCCTCCGGAGGAAGGTCAAGAGCATACGCCACTGTCCCAATTTTGCACAGGATGCGAAAGGGGCCATAAAACCTTGGGGATAGCTTCTGCGAAGTCCGTTGAGCCAACGATTTATGACGATAAGGTTGGAGCTTAAGGAGGACCAAGTCGTTGACGTCAAAGTGGAGGTCACGATGTTTGTGATCGTAAGTCTTTTTCATAATTTGTTGTGCTTGTTGAAGCCGAGTACGGATGAGTTGTAAGTGAGCATCACAATCACATAGTGCTTGATCAACGGCGTCCAGATTGGTAGTCCCCGTTGTGTAGGAGAGGAGACGTGGTGGTGGCCGACCATAGACGACTTCAAAGGGGCGGGTGCTAAGAGCCGTATGATATGCCGTATTATAGCAATACTCTACCCAAGGCAACCATTTGGTCCAGCTCTTCGGCCTGTCGCTTGTGAAGCATCTTAGGTAGACTTCGACGCCGCGATTGACGACTTTGGATTGGCCATCTGATTGAGGGTGATAGGCTTAGGTGAAATTGAGGCGTACTCCGGATAGAGTGAATAATTCCTTCCAAAACTTGCTCGTGAAAGTGGGATCGCGATCAGAGACGATCGATTCCGGCACCCCATGTAAACGGACGATGTGGTCAAAGAAGAGACGCGCTACACTGGTTGCATTGTAAGGGTGACTCAGGGCAAGGAAGTGGGCATACTTGGAGAGCCGATCAACCACCACTAAGATGACATTCTTGCCCGCTAATGTTGGGAGGCCCTCGATGAAATCCATGGATAAATCTGCCCAAATTTGCTGTGGAACGGGCAGCGGTTGTAGTAGACCAGTCAGTTGTAAGCTATCTTTTTTGTTGCGTTGACATACGACGCATGATTGGACGTACTCTCGTACATCGCGGCGAAGGTGTTCCCAAAAAAACTCTGCACGTACTCGTTGGAGTGTACGTTGGTAGCCTTCATGGGTGGAATCATGAAGTGCTGATAAGATGGTGGAGCGGAGGGGAGACGCCCTGGAATAGCAATTCTGGTTTTGAAGAAGATAAGGCCGTCCCAAACTGTCCATAAGGATGGTTGTGGCATGAGTTTGATATCCCTCCATAAGTGTTGCATTGGTGGAGAGGACTGTAGTTCGGCTTTGAGCTGCAAAATGAAATGCGGTTGGGGAAAAGAAATAGCAGCAATGGACCCGGCAGCAATAGGCTTACGTGATAGAGCGTCGGCCGCTGTATTAGACTTGCCGGCTTTGTATTCAATGAGGAAGTCATATATTAACGGCTTGGAAACCCAATGGTGTTGAGGATAAGTGGTCAACCGTTGTTCAAGAAGATACTTCAAGCTATAATGTTCAGTGCGGACGACAAATTGGCGGCCCCAAAGATAAGGTGTCTAGTGTTTGATAGCCTTGATGAGACCTACTAGTTCCTTCTCATACGCCGCGAGTTTTTGCATATGGGCTGGAAATGGGCGGCTGAAATAAGCGACGGGGTGCCCATTTTGATGAAGGACAGCGCCCATACCAGTAGTGGCTGCATCGCATTCGACTACAAAAGGTTGGGAGAAGTCCGGAAGAGCGAGAGTAGGGGCTGTGGTGAGAGCGCACTTAAGCTGTTCAAAAGCGGTTGTAGCTTTTTCGTCCCAACTGAAGTTGTTTTTCCGGAGCAAACCTGTGAGAGGGGCAGCAAGTACACCATAATTTTTGATAAATTTGCGGTAGTAACCTGCTAGGCCGAGGAAGCTGCGCAGTTCAGCGATTGTGACGGGTTGAGGCCATGATGATATTGCTGAAATTTTTTGAGTATCGGTGTGGACTCCTTTGTTAGAAATGGCGTGGCCCAAGTATGTGATAGTAGGGACAACGAAAGTACATTTGGACTCCTTGAGAAATAATTGATGCTGCCTTAAGGTTGAGAAGACATTGTCGAGGTGGATGAGATGATAAGTTAAAGAAGGGCTGTAAATGAGGATGTCGTCGAAGAAGACCAACACATACTTTCGCAGCATGGGGCGGAAAATGTCATTCATCAAGGCTTGGAAAGTGGATGGTGCATTGGCCAAGCCGAAGGGCATGACAAGGAACTCAAAGTGGCCGTGATGAGTACGAAAGGCGATCTTTTCCACATCATCTTCATGCATCCAAATTTGGTGATAGCCCGAACGCAGATCGAGTTTGGAATAGATGCAGGAGCCATGTAACTCGTCGAGTAGCTCATCAATGATAGGGATCGGAAATTTATCCTTGATTGTGATGGCATTCAAGGCACGGTAGTCGATGCACATTCTCCATGAGTCATCCTTCTTTTTGACAAGGGCGGGCGCTGAAAACGGGGATGTACTCGGTCGAATGATGCCTTGTTGGAGTAGTTGTTGGCATTGAGCTTCAATTTCGTCCTTCTGCCGAAATGGGTATCGGTAAGGACGAACGACCACCGGTCCTGACTGTGGTTGTAGTCAAATACGGTGGTCCCTTGATCGAAAGGGTGGCAATCCTGCTCGCTCCTAAAACAAGCTTCTAAAAAGTATAAGAACATTTTCAACGCTGTCATGAGTTGCGAAAAGTACTGATCTTGTTGGTCTAAATTGTTGTGGCTGAATTCCTTGCAGCATGATAGTGCCGTTGGGAGTGACATATTGCAACTTCAGTTTGTCAAAGTCCCATGTGATCGGCCCCAACGTTTGAAGCCATTGTACTCCAAGAACAGCATCAAACCCGCTGAGTTCGATGATGAAAAATGATGTTGTTATGGCTTCGTTGTCGAGGTGCAGAGTCGTCGTGTGGTCTCCAAGACAATGGAGGCGAGCTCCATTAGCAACTGTCACCGAGATGTCGTTGCGATGACGGATAGGAAGGTGAAGACGATGCGCCACCGAGGAGCTCAGGAAGTTGTGTACTCCCTGAATCGAGGAGTACACGGATGGGTAACCCGTCAACGGTGCCGGCGAGCTGCCTAGTTTGAGGATGTGGGGTGCCCTGTAACGCCATGATGGACAGGGCAGGTTCCGTGTTGACCTCGGCCATGGGAATGATGTCATCATGGTTTGATAACTCCTCATTGGGCAACGACGGGCTCGGTTGTTCGGCTTCCACATCCGGTGCTATTTCCAACGGGTATAACTGGCGACAATGGTGAGTTGGATGCCACTCTTCGTCACAATGGAAGCACAAGCCCTGCCGACGGCGAGCAGCAGCGTCTTCCTGGCTGAGCTGTCGGGTGGGGAGGCCGCGTTGGGTTCCTCTGATCGGCGGTTGGGAAATAGGGGAAGCAAGTGGATCACGGTTGTTAGGGGCACGTGGGGTGAAAGAGGTATTGGAACCTTGGAGTAACGACCCGAAAGATCGACGAAGCATGTATGGCGTTTGAGACCACGCCACGCGCTCGTACAAGCGGGCGAGTCTCATGGCTTCCGTGAGGTCCACGGGGTTGAGAGCTTCGACTAGCACTTGAAGGTTGGGAGTGAGACCTCGTAAAAATAACTCGACCTCTTGTTCCGCGGATAGTGTGACGGCGCGAGCAAGGAGTCGTTGGAATGAACGTTGATAATCGAGGACGGTTCTTGTTTGATGTAGACTAGCCAGGTCACCCAGTTTATTGCCTCGGCTTGGCGGCCCGAAGCAACGATGACAGTAGTCTTGGAAGTCCGCCCATGTGAGGTGGGGAATGTCCGACATCAGTTTTAGCACCCAAAATTGTGCATCGTCTGTCATGTGGTACGCTGCAATAGCTACCTTGGATTCCTCCAGGATTTGATGGAAGAGGAAATATTGATCACAACATGCTAACCATGGTAGGGGGTCCTCTGAGCCATCATAGCATGGAAATTCGAAACGAGGTGATCGTTGATGCAGGTGGATGGTGCCGGTTTCTTCCGGTGGACGTGGGTGGCCTTGGCGCCAAGGTACTTGGCCAAGGATGCCTTCCGTCGTCGGTGGTGGGGCAAGTCGTTGAACTGTAGCCGTTTCACGACGAATGGAGGCGCTGTCATCTTCCACCGTGGCCGGAGTTCGAAGGGCCTCCATGTCCTTTGAGAGAGCTGCTACTTGGGCAAAGATATGCCCGCGTTCAGCGCGTTCTTGCTCGCGTTCAGCGCGGTCATGGGCTTGGGAAGCAGTTATCTCGCGCATGAAGTTCAGGACCTGATCTTGGAAGGTCTCTCCCATGCCTGAATCTGATACCAACTTGTCAAGTACCTTGCTATAGGCACGAGTTCGGGGTCGAGAAGAGTTTGCAAGCTCCACGATGGAATGTGTTGCAACAAGATAGTTGGATGAGAAGAAGACTGGGAGGGAGGGAGAGAGAGAGAGGAAGGAGGGAGAGAAAGATGAAGAGGTAGAGGGTAGAGGGAGAGAAAGATGAAGAGGTAGAGGGTAGAGGGAGAGAAAGATGAAGAGGTAGAGGGTAGAAGTAGAGAACATTGCAATTGAGAACTGCTCTATCTTTCTCCTTCATTCTTTCCCATATAAATACATATTCTGTCCATAATTACCAGCTTTAATTCTCACTTTTAAAGCTCACTAGCAGTTACATTATTTTATTTAATGTCATTATGAGCAGTCTTCAATTCTCACTCTTAAATCATCTTCAATTCTTATCCTTGAAATGAGTGCTGCCTTTATTCTTCTTTATGCGGCGTTCATACTTGACTCTCCATCTCCCTTCATCATGTGTGTCATGTGAGTTGGATGGCTGAGGTGGCTGCCAAGTGGGTGTAACATAATATTGTTATAACCCAAATATAAGGAAAACTATTCCCAATTAAAACTATATAGATATAAAATAAAAATTTGAGAGAAACTCGAAAATAAGAAATTTAAATTATTTTAAACTACTTTGATTTTAAAATTTCACAAGCTCAAAAACTATTATATAAAAAGTACTTATATACATTAAAAAATGTTTTCAATAATTCAAAATAAGAAATAAAAAACTAAAAACATCAAAAACAGGTTCATATAGAAAAAAAAATGTATATATTTTTAAAACTATACAAATAAAGTATATTTTGCAATCTTTAAAGAGTAATATTCATAAGTATTAATAAAATGTAAATCTAAAAGCAATAGTAATGTTTTCATTAAAAAGGGAACTATAATACATAACAAAGAAAATTGAAATACTAATAATATTCTGAATGAAAGATGAAGTTAAGCATTAACAGAATTAATCTAAATAGTGGGATTGAAGGCATTGAGAGAAAATAAATAGTGGAACCAAAAGCATTAAGTATTAAATGCTGCCATTAAAGAGAGATTTTTTTTGAGATTTAGAAACTGCACATTTTTGTATAATAAATAATTAAAAGTATAATTATGGTTTAGTAATAAATGTGAAATAAAATTTAATGACACGGATTAATGAAAGAAATTAATTCGCTAGAGAGATTAATTTCCCATAGTAGATGAGGAAACATACATAAGAGGGATTAGTTGATAGAAAAGAATAATAATATTGAATGAAAGTTAAGTATAAACTGAAATTTATTGGCTGTAGCATGCATCGTTAATTAGCGTTTAGAAACTGCACATTTTTGTAGGCTAAGGAAGGAAGGTGTAATGATACAGATTAATGAAATGGAATTAAGTGAAAATTGGATGCATTAGTAAAATAAATGCATGCGACATTAATTAAAAGAAGACATTAAAGAAATATTGAAAATAAAAAAGAGGAGATTAAAGAAATATCAAAAAAAAAAAAAATGTAGATTTGTCATATCAGCAAAACTTGATAACTTGATTGTGAATGTGCCATGTGGCAACTTTGAATATTGCTTTTTCAGATATATAGATATACTTGTTCTGGAACTTAAAGAAGCACTTTGCCTTAGTGGTAAGGTATGCTATCTTCACCAAAAGATTCAAGTTCCATCTTGCAGCAGCAGTAATATGCCAAACTTTTATATTTCTAGAAAGGATAATTGATTAATATACATTAAAGGTTTTAACAAGTATCGATTTAATATGAATCCTTCAACATGATCTTCTATTTCATATGAATCCGCCTCACTCTCTTCAAAGCCACGCAAGTTAAAGAGATGACGGAAAAAAGGGAACGACAATGAAAGGAAGGAGAAACAGGAGGGCACGGGTGAAATGGGCGACTGAAGCCCTAGATGGTTTCTTTTTTTAATTTTTTTAATATTACATTAAGTAACAGTCCCCTTCACTTAAGAAAAAAACCCAGATTTCACCAAGGTGCATAAGGCACACGCATGGGGCTTCAAAAAAAGTCCCCAGGGCGCAACCAAGGCGCGCGCCTAGGTGAAGTCGCTGCGCCTTGGCCAAGCCAAGGCGCAGGACTGAAATGGCGCCTTGCCTGGCAAAAACAAATTATGATTGATTTAATATTTAATATTATTTCAGTAATTTAAATGACAGATTATGATTGATTTAAAACTTCCTCATTCAAATACGATAAATTTGATGGACTAAACTTTGCTCTCTGGCAAAAACAAAATAAAAGTGTGGTTGATCTGATGATCTCCTAATTCGCACCATTGGAAAAATCTCCCTTTTCAAATTTGTTAAGTTACAGTTTGATCGTCCTAATATATTGTGCTCCCTATGTCTTCCTCTTTCTTTATTGTGATCAATTAACAGGTGCAACAACTATTTTATCTTGAGGCAAACACCAGATTCAACTTGCACTAAGGGCTGGGTATATTGCCTTAGAATAGACCCAAGCGATTAAGTCTGGGTCCATTTGTTTGCTCTTGCTTTAACTTCAAATGCTCTGTTAATATTAATAATTGCATGTTAGATTTTTATGTTAACAGGAAGGACAAAAACTAATCCACAAAACAAGTTCCATATCATCATAGTTAGATGATTGATATAATAGAATGGAAAAAGTGAAATTAGTGAATGCAGGTACAGCACCAAGATAAGAGCCGTCACAAGAAGAATGGATGTTTAACGTTTGTGAATATTGACTTACCAACAGAACTACAGAATGAGATCAATTATATGTCACTTCATAGACTTGAGCGATCAAACGAAGTGAATTATCATATCTTAGTTGAATTGAGACACGTCTCTACGACCGCAGTTGATAGAGCACCATTACTAACATCATTTCCATTCTACGAAATATTTGTATATCAAGAGTGATACAGAACGAAAAAAAACGCTGGATAGTCTGGATGGGAGTTCTCCGATTTACCTAGTACTTGCAAGTATGATGTAATGAAACACCAACAAACCATGTGAACTCTTAAAATTCAATTCAATATCAGAATGAATTTCTTCCAACCGTAGTCCTTAGGTGGATGAAAAAGATCATGAAGAGAGCAGAAAATTAACCCAAGCAAAGTAGGCTCAGCGCGACTAACAGATGCTAGCATACCTCCTTGCAGTACTGTGGGAGTGATGCAGGCAGACGATGAGGGAAGGGTGCGGGGGCGGCAGTTGCGTGAGATGTGAGAGGGGGTGGCAGCTGCAGCCAAACCGTGAGAGACAGCTAGATGCCCGAGGGTTAGGTGTGTAGGTGGGCGATGAGGACAGGAGAAGAAGGGGGCAACATCGGTGATTGCTGATGGCGGCGGCGCCGGTGGCCGCGTGATCGCGTGAATCAGTGAATGGGGGTAGGGGGCGTCGAAAGTAGGGGGTTCCTGTCTTCCTGAGAGGTTTAGGTGCAAGTGTTAATTACATTTGTGCCCTTTTGTTAAATGGAAACAATATTTAACTTATTGGGTTCATTTGGAATTTCCTGAGGATTTATTAACGAGGACGGTTCTCTTCGACCCAGCCGGGCAATCCAACTATCCAAGTCATTAAAACCCGGTCGATTGGCTGAGACCTTCGCCGGTCAACTACATTACCTATACGATAACTAAATCGGTCTAACAAGTGGTCCGGGTTCGTCCGGGTTCTTGCTTGACCTGGAAGGGCTAAAATCGAAGCGGTCCGATGGAGCCCAACCCACATTTTGAACAAGTTATTGTTCATGTTTTAAAAAGGAAAACTACACCGTCCCTGAAATATACCTCCATTTAGAACTTAATTATCCTAATTAAATTGTTTAGAGTTTAGTCCCTATAAAATTTTTCTGTCGCAAATTTAGTCCTCGTCGTTAACTTCTAAGATAACATTGTTAATTTTGTTGATACGTGACAAACGAATATGATGTGGTGTTCTAACATGGCATGCCAAAAAAATCTATGCGCATAGTCTTAAAACTACGTCGTCAATTCCTCGCCAAAAAAACATGTGCTTGTCCTTGCACGCCAAACAATGTCATCAATTGCACGTCTATGCGCATGAGTTTTTTTTTTATGCGCCACATCATCATTTGTTTGCTGTGTATTAACAAAGTTAACAAATTTATTTTAGGGAAAATGAACCAAAATGCTCCTGACGTTTTCTCACGGATACTAAAATACCTCTAACACTTTTTTGGGATCAAAAATACCCCTCACGTTATGAATTGAGTACAAAAATACTCCTATAGGTAAACGATATTAGTTGAGAGATAACGGAGCTGACGTGGCTGATGATTGGGACTGATGACGTGGACATCTGACACGCATGCGGGCCAAGACATTTTCTCACGAGTATTAAAATGCCCTTGACGTTTTCTCACAAGTACAAAAATACCCCTAACGTTTGTTTTGGACCTAAAATACTCCTGAGGTTATTGAAAATGATATAAAATGGACATCAGACTAACTTTTGTTAGGTGAGACTTAACGGAGATGTCATGGATGTTGACAAAGATGTTGACTTTACACGTGACGCATATGCAGAGAGCAACTTGCCATGCAATCGTAGGGGTGAATAAAAAAAATCAAAAATTTGATTAATTAAAAAATCGGTTTGAAACCGAACCAAATTTTGCAATTTTTTATTTATTATGTGTCGCTTACGTAGCAAGTTGCTATCTACATATGCATCACGTGTAAAGTCGACATCTTTATTAGCATACATGACATCTCTGTTAAGTCTCATCTAACAAAAGTTAGTCTGATGTCATTTTTGTACCATTTTTAATAATCTCAGGGGTATTTTAGGTTCAAAACAAACGTTAAGGGTATTTTAGTACTCGTGAGAAAACGTTAGGGATATTTTGGTACCTATGAGAAAACGTTAGGGGCATTTTAGTACCCATGAGAAAACGTCTTGGCCCGCATACACGTCAGATATCCACGTCATCAATCTCAGTCATCAACAACGTCAGCTCCGTTATCTCTCAACTAAAACTATTTACCTATAGGAATATTTTGAAATCTTATTTTGATATTGTTATCCAAATGTTGTGTGTTTATCAAAATGAAATTTTTATAATTGAAGTTGTTATCAAAATACTTGAAGAGTTGAAGTATTTTTAAAATATAGTAATTTATATATTTTTTAAAGTGTCATGGGTACCCGCCAATACCCGTGGATATCCCCCCCCCCCCCCCCCGGTAATTAAATGGGTACCCATTTTTTATACCCGCGGGGAATAAACGGGTAGCAGCTACCCGTTTATTTCATGGGGCGGGTACCGGGTAGACACCACCCCCCGTACCCGTCCCGCCCCGTTGACATCCCTATCTAGAAGAGGAAGAGGAGGAGGAGAAGTTGTCGTCGTCGTTGTCGCCTCCTCCTCAAGCGAGGTGGTGGTGGTGTGGTGGAGGCGGTGGCGGTGGAGTCTAGGGCAAGGGGAGTAACGTAGATAGATGAGGGATTGGTAGAAGAAGAAGTGATGGTCATCGGATGAGATGAAGGGTGGAGATTGCTGCCACATGGCATTAGAGAGGGAAATTCTACGCACATGAG
Source organism: Canna indica (assembly GCA_034359265.1). NCBI lineage: Eukaryota > Viridiplantae > Streptophyta > Magnoliopsida > Zingiberales > Cannaceae > Canna > Canna indica. The sequence continues at coordinate 75,724,067 of CP136891.1, read as the reverse complement.
AGTTTTATCGTTAATTTACTAACGAGCTGGCTAACGAAGAGAGTTATTGGAACAAAAAGTATAGTTGCGGGAGTTATGTGCACACTTGATAGTTTAGGTAGTCTTTGCGCACATTGACTATAGTCAAAGGGAGCTCCATGTAATTTACTCAATTCCAAATGGAAGTATATTTCATAGACTAAAAATGTAGTTTTCCCTCTCTTTAAAAAAAATCCAACTTAACCCAGCTTAAAGATTTTCTAATTTTAATATTCTATTTGATTTATAAATAAATAAAATATTTGATTTGATTTAAATGGGAGTCCAAACAATTGTTATTTAACACATCAAGTAGAAGTTGATTTGATAAATTGTACTAGTTGTCAGTTGACAGAAAATTAGAACATATATAATTATTTAAATTTATAATATACAAAAATACTGAATTTGATTAATTTCGGTTTAGTCATCCTAATTTTTCAACTTAACCCGTAGAATCAACCTCGTTACTTTTCTTACTAGAATATGCATATAGTTACAAGTTACGAAGGCCAAAAAAATCCCCAAAAAAAGAGAAAATCATGCTAACATGACTTGTAATTGAAAATTAAAAAAGAAAAGAAAAGAAAAATATCCTAGTCCATCCACTGATGATCAAACTCACGAAAGCTGAAGTAAAAGAAAGTGAAAAAGAAATAATGTAAAGCATCAATTTTAGCATAACTTGTAATTGAAAAAACAATAATTTTACCCCTCAAACGTGTAACTGACGTACATATTTTCTCGTAATATTTGATCCATGAATTAAATTGAAATTGAATATAAAACTTGAATCACTGAGGAAGTGTTTGATACATTACCACATAAAATTATTAGAAATCTAAATTATCATCCAAATAAATTACCATAAAATGAATGAGAGCGAAGAAAAGAGCATGAAGTAATGAAATTGTTAGTAAAAGACGGCAAGATAGCATTTGATAAGTGATTCTTGATAACTCATCCTTATTTAAATGACATCTGTTCCATATATATGCATACTTAAGATCACCATCACTCTCCCGAAATGATATCCATAAATGACGTTGAGACAGAAATTCATTTAATTTTCATCGAGTACGTTTGATTTGTAACTGATATTGTACGACATACAGAAAAAGGAACGTTAAGTCATCACCAAGTTCATCAATTATTATACTAAATATTTCTCTTCCTCCATATGAGTTTTTATGCTGAGCAAATACAACAGAAGATAGCATAATGAACTAGGAAATCCTTACAGGACATGAATGAAACCTATGAAGCTGCTTCTCTTCAGGTGGCTGCAGCACACTTTGGGAACTGAAAAAAATGTCAATTTTTAGGATATGTGGAAGGGTCTGGTCCCACATCACGAGATCCTGTATTGATATAAGGCCCTCGAAAAGTAGCTTGAGGTGGCAGAGGCTTTGAAGAATCAATTATGGGTTTATTTTTTGATTTCCTTCAAAAAGAAGCACAGATCTAAGAATAAGTCCAGCAAAAACTAGACTTCATCAGATATTAAAGAATGAATCGAGCTTGAGCAGCAGATAAGATTTACTTACACGAAGAAGTAAGGAAATGATAAGCCAGCTCCTGCAAAGACAACCAGGCCTGTTGCAACTGTCAAATTGCGCATACGGGACATCCTAACTGATTGAAAGTGCAAAAAGAACAGGAAATAATGTGACTCACAGCAGCAAGATAGCAGTCTCACGAGATGGTAGTAGTAATTCAAAAATTATTGGTTAAAGAAAAGAAGCGCATCCGTAGGTTTTCCTCCTCACATTGAACCAATGGCAAAATTTGTATTTCTCTATACGACCCATTGAAACATATCAAGGAAATGGTACTCAACCTTATCAACACTATAGGATAAGGAAACTAGATGTTTGTGCGGACAAAGGAAAATCTACCAAAAACCACAGCATGTTAATAAAAGCAAGATATTACATTAAGGAAAAGGAAACATGAAAGAAGAGATAATGTGTAGCAACCTATGTGAGAAATTGTGTTGATTAATAAGATTTGATAGTGTACTATTCATTAACTTCAGCTTAGGCATTTTAATTACACCAGTTGTTTAGACCTATAAAGTGGTCATATTGGGCGGATCGTAACATAATATGAAATTTAAGGTCGTGATACATTTGAGTTTGCTTTACATGTTCTTACCTACCACCCCAAGTAAGAATGTAGGATTCTGTAACATTCAACTCTAATCCCTTCTATCATAATCTAAAATGTGGAGGAAACAACCTAATTTATTTAAATGAGGGTTCTGACTGATTATTTTCATAATGCAAATGCAAAACCCAGTGTTCTGAAGGTTTCAAGAGGAGAAATATCTACAAGTCCACCAAAATCAAACAAGAATTTGTGATCATCCAAGTAACAAAAACTCAAGCGGTCTGACCCTAGACATTAAAGCTCAATCGGGCAGTACACCCCAGTCATTCAGTCATAACAATGTAAATACCTGATCAGCCATCCTTTGGATGTATATCCAACCCAACTCTAGTATGATTTTAACTTAAGTTCCTATTTCATGACTATGTTTCTTTTACTTCTTAACAGAATAGAAAAAATGTGACATTACATCATTACATCACCATAGAGAAGATCCATGTCACTGACAAGGGCACATGTGAAAAGCATTTAGTAGTAGTTCATTGCTATATGAGTCAGATTGCAACTTGGCAGATTCAAAAGAAGTGATTTTTCCAATGACACAAATCAACCAAGGAAAATCAACCACACTTCCATTTGTTTTTGCCAGGGACAAAATCCAATTCACCAAATTTATGGGTTTGGAATGGGATTGTGTTAAATAAAGACATATGAGCAACTTAGTTACTAAAAAATATCAACTATTGAATATAAAATATCAAATGCCTTTTTAGTAATTAAATTGCAAATATGTATTTACTTTAAAGGATCTCATTCAAAACCGATAAATTTGATGGACTGAACTTTGTCCATGGAAAAAACAAAATGAAGTGTCTTGATCTCATAATTTGTGCCATTGGGAAAATCCCCCTTTTCAAATTTGTGAAGATATAGTGTAATCCTCCTTATATTAGTTATATACCATACTCCTACTTCTCCCTCACTCTTTATTGTGATTGGTGCAACAACTGTTTTATCTTGAGGCAAACACCAAATTCAACTTGCAGTAAGGGTTAGATACTTAATGACAAATCAGTCCATTTTTTTTTTGAGCAACTTAACTCTGTAATCCATTCATGAGAACTGAAAGGTTACAGAAAGTAGGAAGAAGAGAGAAAACATGAAACAAAACTAAAGGAAAAGGACGAATTCAGAACAGCAAAAACACGCCTAGGACAACACAAACATCTAAACCCTCATCCAACTAGGAAGAGCATAATAAGAAGAAATCCGCCGCTGAAGCTGCCAAAATCTGAACATCAGAGCTTGAATGTTGGAACACCCTTGAGCTCAAACCAAACAAACCAAGACCAACATAGAATAAGCCTCACACGAACTTTCCACCGAACAGAAGATGCATGAACTGATCGTGCGGTCCACAAGGGAACACTAGGAGACTTGAGAGCCGAAAGGAAGAGTCTCCAGCCGCGACGAGTGAAAGGACAAGAGAAGAACAAGTAGGAGTGAGATTCTGATCCCCCGAGGCAGAGAGAGCAGGAGTCATCCGAGGCAACACCCCACCGCACAAGCCTATCCCGCGTGAGGAGCCTCCTCCGTAACCAGATCCAACTGAATAAAGAGAGCTTCGGGGGCAACCTGTTCTTCCAGAGTACCTCAGAAAAAAGGACACTTGATGCCCAGAAACATAAATAACTGATAGAGGCTTCGAGTAGAGAAAAGACCATCCTGCGACTACTTCCATAAAAGCGCATCATCTCCAGAGGAGCAGCGAACCAGCTCCAGCTCGCCCTCAAGCAACAACAACCTATCAATGTTGCGGTTTCTATAGGCTGGCCATGGCGGAAATGGCGCCACTTCACCTTTCTTTTCATTTTTTTTAAAGTAAGGGTGTTTGTGTAATTTTTTTAGAAGGGTTAAAATTAAAACCCTAAACTTCTTCATATGGCTGGCGGCTGCTCCCACTTGAAAAAATTTCCACCAGCGGCTGCTCCACTCCAACGACGAAATCCGACGACGAGCTCCGACGAGGAATTCCGGTGGCAAAATAGCAGTTTTTATTGTTTTTTAAGGTATTTCTCTCCCATTCACTTCTCTTCTTTGTATCATTAATTTTTTCTTATTTTTTTAGGTTATTTCCTGTTTCTTTTCTCTCCCATACATATGTGCAGATTTTTTTTCCGATCTCTTTCGATTTTACTTCTGTTTTCTTTTCTTTTTTCCTGTTTCTGTTTTCTTTTTTTTCTTTTTTTTTCCTCTTTCTCTTCTGTTTTCTACTTTTCTTTTTTTACTTCTGTTTTTCTTTTTCTTTCTTATTTGCGGCTCCTGTTTTTTTTTACTTCTGTTTAATTCTTTTTTTTCACTTATGTTTTTTTTATCTTTCTGTTTCTTTCTTTCATACTTCTGTTTTTTCTGTTTCTCTTCTGTTTTTGTTTCTTTCTTTCATTTTTTCATTTCTGTTTTTTTACTTCTGCTATTTTGTTCATTCTTTTTTTTACTTCAGTGGGTATATTTTTTTCTCCTGTTTTTTTTCTTTCATTTGATCATTTCATTTTCAGTTTTCTACTTATGTTTTTTTTCCTGTTTCTTTCATTTCAGTTTTCATTTGATCATTTGAATGAGAACTTCTCATTCAACTTTTTTTTTAAATTTCTGAAAATGTTGATGTTCAAATTTGTAGGATTTACAAATGTTGATGTTTAATTTTATTGTTCTTGATATATGTTCTTATTAGTGCTTACTGCTTAGTTGTAGTTATATATATATATATATATTCAGCCGTCATGCTTCCGCCATTGGCCGCAACGCCATCCGCCATTAATAACACTGGCCAAGTGGAGAGCCAAGCATCAATTTTCGATACCAACCGCAACCCGTCAGACTTGGCCAGCCTACCAATCTTCAACGGAAGGCCCAAGTAGTTCAAGGGAAGAGAGGAGGCCCAACAACCGAACAAACCAGCCACCTGCGCCGCACCTACCTCATCTCCCCAAAGGCTGGAGACCTCGGTCTTGCTAAGATTGATCTTAAGCCCAGAAGCAAGTTCAAAACATTTCATGAGAAGAAGCAAGTTTCTCAAGCGCTCCTCCCCATTCTAGCAAAAGAGGATAAGATTGTCAGCGAAAAGGAAGTGAGTAACTCCACCCGAGATACAGTCAAAGAGAACCCCCGAGATGAGATCATGGCGAAGAGGTAAACAGAGGAGGCGAGATAGGGGGTTCCCCTGATGAACCCCTCTCTTATGCCGGAAAGAAGTACCAGGGGATCCATTAATAAGAAGAGAAGACTCTGTGTCAAGCAGATGATGGACCCAACCTTGCCATCTGGCCGAGAAACCCCGAGCCGCCATCATGTTTAAAATGAAGCCCCAACCCAAAGAATCGAAGGCCTTCTCAAAATCAACCTTCGGAAGAAAACCATCTTGTTTGCTCTTGCTTTAATTTTGAATAATATGTTAATATTAGTAATTGCATGTTAGATTTTTATGTTAACAGGAACAGCAAAGACTAATCCAGGGAACAAGTTTCATATCTTTGTAGTTAGATGGTTAACATAATAGAATGGAAAAAGTGAATGCAGGTGCAACACCAAGATAAGAGTCGTCACTAGAAGAATAGATGTTTAACGTTTGTGAACATTGACTTACCAACAGAAATAAGAATGAGATAACTTCTCTGTCACTTCATAGACCTATATGTTATTACGAATTCAATTATTAGATCTTAGATGGATCGAGAAACATCTCTACAACTACATTTAATAGCGAGCCATCAATTACATCATTTCCATTCTACGAAATATTTGTGTATCGAGAGTAATACAAACAAAAAGAACGCAGGATTGGAATTCTCAGATTTACCAAATAATTGCAAGTATGCTGTTACGAAACACCCAAAAAAAACATGAGAAATCTTTAAAAAAATCAATTCAATGTCAGAATGAACTTTTTCCAATCGTAGGTGGATGAAAAATATCACGAATAGAGCAGATAATTAACCCGAGCCAAGTAGGCTCAGGAACAACTAATAGATTCTAGCATACCTCCTTGTGGCACCGTGGCGGTACTGCAGGCAGACGGTGAGGGAAGAGTGCAGGGGCGGTGAGATATGAGAAGGGGTGGCCGGCTGCAGTCAAACCGTGAGAGAAAGATTTCCGAGGGTTAGGTGTGGAGGTGAGCGATGAGGGCAGGAGAAGGGACTGCACCGATGATTGCTGACGGCGGGGCGGGGGCGCTGGTGGCCGTGTGATCGCGTGATGAGGGTAGGATGGAGGCGTAGGTGTTAATTACATTTGTGCCCTTACATCAAATGGAAACAACATTAAATACTGTGGGTAAATTGGAATTTTTAATGAGCAAATACCCAAAACCATAACTTTCTTTCCTCTTTTTTCTAAATCCATAACTTTCAATTGGATATTCCCAAAATCATAACTTAAAGTTAATTTTTCCGATTTTGCCCCTGGTTGTTGGTTTGGACGCTGGCCGACCGGTTCAACATGGTTTAATGAAATAAACCGGTTCACTTCTTCTTCACTTCTTCTCCGGGTTTTAAGTAATGATGGACGTGGAACTGGAGCACATAACTTCTTCTTCACTTCTTCTCTGGCCCGCGTTAGAACTTCTGGAGACTCAAGGTTTTCTTCGGCACCTTGCTTTGTTGACATCGCATTTGCTCTTCCCCGTGCTCGGACGTGTCGTTTGCTCAACTTTCGCTCAATCGTTTGCTCTTCCCCGTGTTCTTCCCCATATTAGCTAGCTCGACCTTGTTGCTCCCGGCGGCTTCCTTTGTTGACGCCGAGGTTTTCTCTTCATTCCTCCACGACCTCGACTAATATCTTGGCTATTATATACTTTCGGCAAAGTCTGGAATTCGGCAAAGTCACAGGTTTGTACCCACTGTTTCACTTTTTTTTTGGTTTATTATGTATAAACATTTCATATTAGCGAACAAATCTCTAATGATGTACTCTTTTTTGCTTGATTCAATACTTTTATGAAAGAATCTAATGCCCTAGTTTTTGAATACTTAGCAGCATTTCATACACATACAGTTTCATTAGTAAAGTTTCTTCATTATTAGCCACTTCTCGAACAAGAATGGTTGTTACACTCTAGTTAACAGGAACCCTAGTTGTAACTTGGGAGTTGTTTCAAGACTTTCGCAAAAGTCTGTAAGTACATCCGCCTAGGTTTGTATCATCAGTGTCCTTGGTTTTTTGTTTAATTTAGTAGAATCATTCTATATTAGTAATGATAAAAATAATGATATTATCTTTTTTGATCAATTTCATACTTTTGTGAAATTATGGAATTCTATAATCTATTCCAAACTCATTCCGATTTAATTTGGTTATAGGTGTATGTGTGATGGCTGATGCACATAGTTTTGTGGTGCAAGATTCTGATATTGATAATATCTTGTGAGTTATTGAATTATATGTCATTCATCCTCACTTATTGTTAACTACGGATAAATAAATAATTATCAACTTATATCATTGTAGGTCGCAACATCTTGACAATGATGATTTTATTGTGTCTGATACATATGTCAATGTACAAACTTCTACACAACAAGCGTCAAATCAGGTTAAAACTATAACTGACACTGTCATTGTAGCTCAAGAGGCTCAAGAAAATACAAGTCAAGCATTTTTAAATCTGAACTTCCCTTTGACATTTGATGATGATGAGTATGACTACATTGAGGAAGAGCTTACTGACACTACTAGAAAAATGGTCATCAGCAACGGCTGATGCCGTTGCTGAGCCGTTGCTGAAGAGCATCAGCAACGGCTGAGCCGTTGCAATAGCGCCGTGACAGAAAGTCGCGTTGCTGATGACTTCGCAACGGATCAGCAACGGCCGCTCGGGCCGTCGCTCAAAACATTATCAGCAACGGCCGCTCGGGCCGTCGCTAAAACTATTATCAGCAACGGGTTTGCAACAGACCCGGAGCCGTTGCTGATAACATTAATAGCAACGGCCTCGAGTCCGTAGCAAAGCCGTTAGTAAAAACCCGTCGCTAAGCCGTTGCTGTAGGTCATCAGCAACGGTTGTCGATACACTTTTAGCAACGGCTTTCCCACGGACGGCCGTGGGAAAGCCGTTGCTGATGACCCATACCTGCAAACAGAAATATTTCAAATTTCTAATTTCCGTTGATACATTGATACATTTATCTGATACATAACTCACACACCCATACCCTCATACACACATCACAAACATCTCATACACATTCATTCACACATCACAAACACACCAAGATATACATCAAAACAATTATATTTATATTCATAATTATCCACGATAGTATAAACACAATTCAAATGTAAAATTGAAGTATCAACATCTGAGTAACATAGTCAATATAAATTAAACAAGTTCAATATCTGAGTAACAAAGTCAATATAAACAAAATCTCACGATGACGATGGAGGATGGCCTGGATCATATGGCGGGGTCTGGAGTGCTTGAGTGTACACCGGCGTGGACTGACTCGAGGACGACGGATTAGATGATGCCGAAGAGATGCCTGCTTCGGGATGACCCGACAAGTTGCGTAGCATAGCTTCTATATTCGCCATCGTCTGACTCTGACGCGCCATCGTCTGACTCTGGCGCTCCATCATCTCAGTCTGACGCGCGACCGTCTCCTCTAGAGTCCTTATTCTGTTACTATGATCATAACTGGATCTAGAGGTGGACGGCCGCTCACCAGCGACCGGAGGGGTCGGTGCCCCAAGTGGCCCTAGTACGGCTCGCGCATGACCACTATCTGCGAAGCCATATACGCGGCCATGGTCCCAGCCACCTGCGGCCTCGACCCACGATGCTGCGTCAAAGTCCTCGGGGGTACCCCCGCGCTGCACCACCGTCTGGCTGTAGGTCTCCTACTCGAGTTTGATTTTTTGTTTAATATTTATCATAAAACTTAAATTATAAATATATAATGAATAATTTAAACAAATATATAATTACCATAATGTATGCAGCGCGGTTGTGGATGTACTCCCCAGTCCCATGTGCTCGACGGTGAGTCCGCTCAAACACTGCCATCGGGGAGGGTCGCTGGACAGTCCCGTCATCCGACACCGTCGTCTACATTTACAAAACAAATACATTAATTAGTACACATAATAACAAATAAAATATATAATTAAAAGATATACTTACCATACGGTTTGCGTGCACTGCAAATGCAACAGAGCCGCCGGTGTGACGCGCTGCTCCTCCCGACATGCGATTTCTAGCCGCATTCCGAGAAACCTCCTGCCATCGATCCGTCGACCATATCCCCACGAGCTGGTCCCATATATCCGGAGTAATCCAACCGGGGCCGTATCCCCGAGTCTCCGCGATGTTAGTGGTCCCAGCTCGGGCCATCGCCTGGGACCGAGCTTGCCCCAGCTGCCCGTTGTACCTTGCCCGAGAAATAGCCTCCCAGGCAGCGTAAATGAAGGGCCTCTGGTCCTCGGCCCATGTATAGCGAGCCTGCAAAATAATAATATCAGTACCAATATTAATATATCATCATGCATGTAAAAAAAATAATAATACGTGCCTCAAACTCGCGCCATAACATGTCGACGTGCTCGCTAGGCACGTGAGACCACGTAGGCCATGCCCCGTGCATGTATCGTCGAATAGTAGAAGAAATGCTCCTCGGCACTTCTTCTTGCTCGAACCTGCACAACAAAAATAAATTTTAATATTATATTATGATATAATGAATTTGTAATGATTCATAATTCATGATATATTACGTACCGCTCCCCAATCACGCTAATCAATCTACGTGACTCTGTGGCTGGTGGAGGCTGCCACCTGTTCGGCCCGCGTGGCCGCCTACGTCTGGATGTACTAGCCTCGGCAGTATCATCGGAATGAGGATTAGCAACAGGAGGATCAGCAGCATGAGTAAGTGCTGGAGTCTCACCGATCGGAGACTCCGAAACTCTCCTGCGTCGATAACCACGACCAGACATATCTGTCGAACAGACATATAATCAGATTATTGTATAAATAGTAGAGATATATTTAATAAAATATATACTTTACAATTATTCTTCATCATCTGAATAATAGTCTTCGAATTCTTCTTCTTCTTCCTCTTCTTCCTCTTCTTCATCTTCTTCATCTTCAGCTTCCTCAATTTCATGATCGTCATCATCAGCATATTCAACTTCTAATTGAATTGACGTTGTGTCTGCATCCTCGAGTATTGGAATAATACGATCCACAGCAGGAATATCTTCTTCTTGATAGAAACCAGGAGGATCATTTTCTCCTACTATCGGATCAATTTTTCCTCTACCTTTTGTCTTACAGACTACACGCCAATCTGCTCTATCTTTATTTCGAGCCGGATACTTCGCGTAATATACTTGTTCGGCTTGTGATGCCAATATAAAAGGCTCATTTGCTGCCAATTTCGATTTATAATTAACCTCAACAAGTTTGTATTTTGGATGAACTTTCATGCCCCTTTCTGTTGTATCGAACCAATGACATCTAAATAGGATCACTGATTTCAAGCCGAAGTAGTGCAACTCTATCACTTCTTCAATCAGTCCATAAAAATCCATATCACATTCAACATAGGTTGTCCCTTTCACGCAGACCCCAGCATTCATCGTCTTCTTTGCAAATGAATATTCAACCGTGTGAAATTTATACCCGTTAACAAAATATCCGCTATAGCACGACACAAGTCGCGACGGTCCACTAACAAACTCAAATATTTTTTCATCTATTTCAGCTCTGTGATCTTTGCTGTAAGTCTGAATCCAAGTAGGGAAATCACGATTCCGTAATCTCTCCAATTCTTGATCGTTGTGAATAGAGTATTTTTGCACCATCTCAATGTCAAATATTTCAATGAATTGTTCAATCTCTGGACAATTGAGTAATACATACAAGTGTGCCAAATGATACTCTTCATCGCTTAAGTGTCGAGATGGACGAGAACCAAAAGCACGACCAGAGTGACAAAATATATTTAAACGTCCATCTGAATGTCGAACACCCCCATCGTCGTTACGTGGAAGACGATCAAATCTTGTCTGTACTGTCGATTCAAAGTAAAATGAGCAGAATGTTGAAATTTCTTGGATGATATACGATTCAGATATTGATCCTTCAACAGCTGCGGTGTTCTTTACTTTTTTCTTCAGACGATTCATGTATCTTTCAAATAAGTACATCCAACGATATTGAACGGGGCCACCAACTCGTGCCTCGTATGCCAAGTGTATCGGTAGATGCTCCATCGAGTCAAAAAATGCAGGAGGGAAAAACTGCTCCAGCTTGCATATGATTTCAACAATATTATTTTCAAGTGTTGACATATCTTCGACTCGAAGGACATTTGCACAGATGCTTCTAAAAAACATACTTAATTCAGTCAACGGACCCCAAATATTATCAGGTAGAAGATCTCGAAATGCGATCGGAAGTAATCTCTGCATGAATACATGACAATCATGGCTCTTCATCCCTGATATTTTGCAATCATCGACGTTCACACATCGAGATAAGTTTGAAGCATATCCATCGGGTAATCTGAGTTCTTTTACCCATTGACAAACATCTTTGATCTGTTGTTTATTTAACACATATAGGGCCTTCGGTTTCAGATATCGTCCGTTGACCTCTTGTAACTCCAACTCTGGTCTTTTACAAAGTATTTTCAGATCATGTCGGGCTTTGACATTATCTTTAGTTTTTCCAGAAATATCCATCACAGTGTTGAAAATATTATCAAACACATTTTTTTCAATGTGCATGACATCTAAATTATGTCGAATCAATAATGAACTCCAATAGGGCAATTCCCAAAAGATACTTTTTTTCACCCAGTTGTGTGTTTGGCCAAAACCTGACACTCTTTCATTGCGACCAAATACTATATCTGGAAGTGCTGAAACACGTGCTAACATTTGTTCACCAGACAACATCGGTGGTGGCCCATCTCTTTCGACTCTGCCCTTAGTAAATTTATTACGATTCCTTCGATACTGGTGATGAACCGGTAGGAATCGACGATGACAATCAAAGAATGAGATTTTTCGTCCGTTCTGAAGACTGATTGATTTAGAGTGTTCCATACAATACGGGCAAGAGAGTCGGCCGTGAGTGCTCCAACCCGACAACATGCCGTACGCGGGGAAATCATTGATTGTCCACAAGACCGCGGCCTTTAAATTGAAGTTTTGCTTCCGATGACAATCATAAGTGACAGCTCCCTCAGTCCACAATGTTTTCAATTCATCTATCAAGGGTCTGAGAAATATGTCAATTTCTTTTCGCGGGCCCTTAGGACCCGGAATAATCATCGAAAGATAAATAAATTCATCTTTCATGCACATTGACGGTGGCAAATTATAAACTGTCAACAGCACTGGCCAAACTGAATAAGGAGTTGCAGAATGCCCAAACGGATTAAAACCATCTGTGCACAATCCCAATCTGATATTTCTAGTATCCATAGCAAATGAAGGATAACATGTATCCAAATGTTTCCATGCTTCACTGTCAGATGGATGAGTCATTACTGTATCATCACGACTTCTTGCATGCCAACTCATGTAGGGGGCTGTCTTTTCCGACATGAATAATCTTTGAAGCCTCGGTGTTAGTGGAAAATACCGAAGCACCTTAAACGGGATATTTTTCTGTCGGACCGATTTCTTCTCCTTGTAACGAGGGTGTTGACATACAGGGCATTTATCCAACTGCACATTTTCTTTATAATATAAAATGCAGTTATTTTGGCACGCGTGTATTTTTTCGTACCCAAGCCCCAATTTTCTCATTAGCTTTTTAGTCTTATAAAAAGTAGGCTCAAACTTGTTATCAGTAGGCAGCATTCCATTAATCAATCCAGCAATCCGATCATACGCAACTCCGCTGATATTACAATCGGCCTTGATGTTTAAGAGCTGTGTCATTGCTGAAAACCTAGTGTATTTAGGACAATTCTCATACAAAGGTTCATCGGCAGCTTTCAACATCTCGTAAAATTCTGCAGCTTCTTTATTCGGTAATTCAATCTCTACCGCAGCCCCTACTTCTGTGATATCAACCGCTGTAGTATCTGGTGGGACTGATGTCTGAAGAACTGGCCGATCAACATTATCATTCAGGTGGAATTGACCCCCAAGACTATCAAGTATCATAGTTCTATAAGGATTACATTGACCGGATGAAGAAGCACCAGCAGAGGAAGATTCACCATATGTCTGAACGACAGGATTGCTCGACGTCCCGACTTCGCGTGACTCCCCGTGACAAGTCCATAGAAAATATCTTGGTGTAAATCCTTTGGTATATAGATGCAGAGTGACAGTCTCCCGATCCAAAAATCGGCCATTCGAACAAATGCGGCACGGACATCGGATTTGATCACCCATGCTAACGAAATTCCGATTCGAATAGGCGAAATTTAGGAAGTACGTTACGCCTAATCGAAACTCATTCGTTAAAGCTCCATGATCAAAACGTCGGTACATCCAACTTCGATCAGCCGACATGATTCTGTCAATCAATGACAATTTCTTTGGTTAATGTCTTTAGGTGAGATGGTCCTATTCCATTCGGGATTTATGTTATTCGTACTGCACTTACGTTTTTATTTTAACTGTTAACTAATTATTCTAAATTTCGACAGCATCTCCCTACAGTTCTCCGAATACGCATATCATCTGGGCGCGTATCGGAGAACAAGAGAGATGTTGCCGAAATTTAGAATAATTAGTTAACAGTTAAAATAAAAACGTAAGTGCAGTACAAATAACTATATTCCCAAATTGTCCAATCAGGGACAATTCAAGAATTGTACGTCGTATAAAAGATCATCTACTTCTTTTACACGAACATACAATCCCCGAACGGATCTAAGGTTTTGCTAAATCATATCCGACTGATCGATGCGTACGTGAAACATATCAACTCGTCGGATGGATGATTATTTTCTAAATGTTTTGAGACAGTTCGAGTCCATATTGGACGATTTCGGCGCGCGTCCGAAGTGGACGATTCCGGCGCGAGTCCGAATTGGACGATTCCGGCGCGCGTCCGAAGTGGACGATTCCGGCGCGAGTCCGAATTGGACGATTCCGGCGCGCGTCCGAAGTGGACGATTCCGGTGCGAGTCCGAATTGGACGATTCCGGCGCGAGTCCGAATTGGATGATTCCGGCGCGCGTCCGAAGTGGACGATTCCGGCGCGCGTCCGAAATTAATCTAAACCCTAATAATTAATCTAACAAATTAAACAATTAATCTAAACAATTAATTAACATTTATAAAATAATTAATTAACAATTTCAAAAACAATATATATATATATATATATATATATATATTCCGGCGCCGGAGTCCACCCTCCGGCGCCGGCGTACAGTGGCCGGACACACTGTCCGGCCACTGTAGAAGGTCCGGCGGCGGCCATAGGCCGACCGCCGCCGGCCGAAACCCTAGAAATAGGGTTTCGGTCGGATTTTAACATCTCCGGCCGAAACCGTATAGGCCGGCCGATCAACATACCGGCAGCAGCGGCAGCGGCGCGGCGGCGAGAGGCGTCGGCGAGAGGCGTCGGCGTCGGCAGCAACGGCAGCAGCGGCGAAGTTCTCGGCGGGAGGCGGCGGCGGCAGCAGCGGGAGGAAGAAGGGTCGGGCGCGAGAGCGTGCCCTATATAAACTTATCAGCAACGGCTCACTCGCCCGTTAGAAAGCCGTTGCTGATAAGTTATCATCAGCAACGGCTCACTTATCCGTTAGCAAGCCGTTGCTGAAAATTAAAAAATCAGCAACGGCTAGCCTTTCCGTCCGAAAGCCGTTGCTGATAATTAAAATAATCAGCAACGGCTCGGTTTTCCGTTAGAACGCCGTTGCAGATACAGATATCTGCAACGGCTAGGGCGGCCGTAAGAATGCCGTTGCAAATAGCAACGGCTTGAGCGGCCGTTGCTGATAGCCGTTGCTGAAGACCAAGTTTCTAGTAGTGTGAGGGGAGGATAAGAGAAGAAGTTGAGGCAATTGAGGAATTCCCTAATTCAATTTTTACTTCTAGTGATGTAATTGGAAGATATTTTCCATTGGAGGAACATATGTACGAGAATAATAGAGTAGGTGAGGGTGTGGAGAATATCCACACAAGCGATGAGGAGACTGAAACATATGTGAACAATGATGAAGATGTCATTCCTTCTGAATCCTATGATGTTTTCACTTCTGAAGATGTGAATTGCATTGATTTTGATTTCACTGACGGTTAATATGACATAGGGGATCATGATTGTCAAGTCGAAGAAGAAGAAGATGACACCCTGGTGAACTCCATGAATGTTTATCCAATTGATGATGATTCACAAACTTCAAAATTGTATCTACATCAGGTAATTCATTTGAAAATAATAAGGTGTCTTCCATACTTTTTTGAAAGTATTGAACTAGAGGAAATAGTAGTTTTGTTGTCTATAATGTATACTTGTGTATGTCACCCTGTGTAAAACTACAATAATCATACCAGTATAAGGCATTCCATACTTTCACCAAAGTATAGAACTCGAGAAAATACCATTCCAGGTATCATTTTTTTGTATACCAGTCTAATAGATATCATCTGTAATGATTATATTTGAATTATGTATGAGTCCATAATAGTCGTATTCGTTGATAGACATTCCATACTTTTGTGAAAGTATGGAATTATATAAAATACCAGTCCAGATATCATTTATTGGATATCAGTCTAATAAATACCAGTCTTGTATTAATTTCAGGTATTTTTTGATAGAGATAGTTTCAGGAGAGCTCTTACCACTTATTGCATCAAGCGAAATTTTGAATTGAGACGCATCCAAAGCAATAGTCACTATATCAAAATCGGATGCAAAGAGTCCAATTGTTGTTGGACGTTGTCAGCAATCGGCAGGGGTAAATTTTAAATAGTGACTTTTGTCAATGAGCACAATTATACTGTTGCAAGGCTGAACTTGGACCATCGACAATGCACTGCCACGTTTGTTGCGAATCACATAAAGGAGCATCTTTTGGGCAATGAGAAAATCAATAATAGTTTCGTTATCTGTGAGATAAGAAATGTATTTGGAGTGCGTATATCTTATAAGAAAGCATACAATGCACTCCAAATTGCTCTCGTTTCTGTTCGTGGTGACTATAATCAATGCTACAAAGATTTGCCAGCATATCTTAGGGAATTAAGGATTCATGACTTTGAATCAAAAGTTAAATTGATGAGTTGTTCCTCGACCCACTGTTTCCGATGTGTCTTCTGGGCTTTCGGTGCAAGCTTTGCGTGGATTTAGAGAATATATGCGTCCTATATTATGTATTGATGCAACACATCTGAGAGGTAAATACTCAGGTGTTCTTATGATTGCAACTTCTATTAATGAAGAAAATAGGCTTTTTCCTGTGGCATTTGCTGTGACTGAAATTGAAAAAACAGAAACATGGGAGTGGTTTTTGAATGAACTTTTTAGATGCATCCCCGGTTATAGGGGATTAAGTATTATGAGTGATCGGAACCCATGCATTATAGCTGCTGTGAGAAATGTCTTTCCGGATGCTGCGCATTGGTATTGTATGGTTCATCTTGCAAAAAATCTAGTACATGATGTTCGTTCAAAAGATGTTATGTCCTTATTTTGGGCAGCTGCAAGATCAACCACAGAACATTCATTTAATGAATGTATGCAAAAGATATTGGCTATTCATGAGCAAAGTTACCAATGAATATCTCAATTAGAGAAGGAGAAATGTGCTAAAAAAAAATTTCCCGGTAGGAGGTATAATATCATAACAACTAATTCTGTGGAATGCTTGAATGCATTATTTAGGGAAGTTCGTGGGTTGTCAATCACAATATTGATTGAGATGACAAGACGCAAGGTCTCGGAGTGGTTATTCAAGAGACGTAAAGTTTCTCTTGCATTGACCACTACTTTGACTGGAAAAATGGAAATAATTTTAGCAGATAATCGCCACAAATATCGTTGGCATGCTGTGCATCCACATTGGGACCATTGCTATCAAGTACAAATATCATACCAAACAGTTATTGTTGATTTAGCTAATAGATCATGCTCTTGCATATCTTAGGGAATTAAGGATTCATGACTTTGAATCAAAAGTTAAATTGATGAGTTGTTCCTCGACCCACCGTTTCCGACGTGTCTTCTAGGCTTTTGGTGCAAGCTTGTGTGGATTTAGAGAATATATGTGTCCTATATTATGTATTGGTGCAACACATCTGAGAGGTAAATACTCAGGTGTTCTTATGATTGCAACATCTATTGATGCAGAAAATAGGCTTTTTTCCGTGGCATTTGCTGTGATTGAAATTGAAAAAATAGAAACATGGGAGTGATTTTTGGATGAACTTTTTAGATGCATCCCCGATTATAGGGGATTAAGTATTATGAGTGATCGGAACCCAGATATTATAGCTGCTGTGAGAAATGTCTTTCCGGATGCTGCGCATGGATATTATAAGGTTCATCTTGCAAAAATTTTAGTACATGATGTTCGTTCAAAAGATGTTGTGCCCTTATTTTGGGCAACTGCAAGATCAACCACGGAACATTCATTTAATGAATGTATGCAAAAGATATTGGCTATTCATGAGAAAAGTTACCAATGAATATCTCAATTGGAGATGGAGAAATGGGCTAATTTCTTTTTTCCCGGTAGGAGGTATGATATCATAACAACTAATTCTGTGGAATGCTTGAATGCATTATTTAGGAAAATTTGTGGGTTGCTAATCACAACATTGATTGAGATGACAAGACGCAAGGTCTCGGAGTGGTTCTTCAAGAGACGTAAAGTTTCTCTTACATTGACCATTACTTTGATTGGAAAAATAAAAATAATTTTAGCAGATAATCGCCACAAATGTCATTGGCATGTTGTACATCCACATTGGGACCATTGCTACCAAGTACAAACATCATACCAAACAGTTATTGTTGATTTAGCTAATAGATCATGCTATTGCATGAAGTTTCAACTTTATGGTATTCCTTGTTCACATACCATTGCTGCTATCAGTTATTGTAGTCTTAACCCTTATGAGTATTGCGAGCATTATTTCACTGTCGAGACTTATAAAAAAATATATAAGGATAAAATTTATCCGACAAGAAGCAAGCAATATTGGCATAGAGAACCTTATGATACCGAAGTGAAATCACCCCAATCTCTAGCACAACCTGGTAGAAAAAGAAAAAAATAGAAGAGAATCAAGACATAGTGGCAGACTTCAGAGGAAGTGCTCAATATGCAAGCAAGTAGGGCACAACAAACGTTCATGCAGAGCTCCCCCACCCAGCTGACAACATACTTCATTTTTGATAATATTTTTGTTGGATAAAATTTTGAGGGTATATATCATATTTTGGATACCATTTGATGTATAGTCATACTTCATTTTTGAATTCTGTATGAGTTAAGCTCTGAAGAAGGCATTCCATACTTTCCTGAACTTAAATCATACAGAATGAACTGGTGAAAGTACTAATTTTGGACTCTGTATCACAATTACTATCTGTTAATATATGAGTTGAATTCTCTAAGTTGAATTCTGTATGAGTTGAGCTCAGAAGAAGGCATTCCATACTTTCATGAAAGTATGAAACTGGTAAAAATACTATTTTTTCACTCTGTATCACAATTACTATCTGTTAATATATGATTGTATATTATTTCTAAAGTCTGTAAGTTGAATTCTGTATGAGTTGAGCTCAAAAGAAGACATTCCATACTTTCATGAAAGTATGGAACTGTAGAAAATACTAGTTTTTTTCTGTCAAAATGCCAAATATCCATATTGGATATTCTTTCTAAAGTCTGGAAGTTGAATTCTGTATGAGTTGAGCTCAGAAGAAGACATTCCATACTTTCATGAAAGTATGAAACTGGTGAAAATATAAGTTTTTGAATCTGTATCACAATTACTATCTGTTAATATATGATTGGATAGATATGAGATCTTTTCTAAATTATGTAAGTTGAATTCTGTATGAGTTGAGCTCAGAAGAAAGTATGGAACTGATCAAAATACTAATTTTTTTCTGTCAAAATGCCAAATAGTCATATTGAATATTCTTTCTAAAGTCTGAAAGTTGAATTTTGTATGAGTTGAGCTTAGAAGAAGGCATTTCAGACTTTCATGAAAGTATGAAACTGGTAAAAATACAAGTTTTTGACTTTGTATCATAATTACTATCTGTTAATATATGATTTGATAGATATGAGATCCTTTTCTAAAGTATGTAAGTTGAATTCTGTATGAGTTGAGCTCAGAAGAAGGCATTTCATACTTTCATGAAAGTATGGAACTGGTGAAAATACTAATTTATTTCTGTCAAAATGCCAAATAGCCATATTGGATATTCTTTCTAAAGTCTGGAAGTTGAATTATGTATGAGTTGAGCTCAGAAGAAGGCATTCCATACTTTCATGAAAGTATGGAACTGGTCAAAATTATACTAGTTTTTTTTCTGTCAAAATGCCAAATATCCATATTGGATTTTCTTTCTAAAGTCTGGAAGTTGAATTCTGTATGAGTTGAGCTCAGAAGAAGGCATTTTGACTTTGTATCACAATTACTATATGTTAATATATGATTGGATAGATATATATGAGATTCTTTCTAAAGTATGTACGTTGAATTCTGTATGAGTTGAGCTCAGAAGAAGGCATTCCATACTTTCATGAAAGTATGAAACTGATGAAAATACTACTTTTTGACTCTGTATCACAATTACTATCTGTTAATATATGATTGCATATCCTTTCTAAAGTCTGTAAGTTGAATTCTATATGAGTTGAGCTCAGGAGAAGACATTTCATACTTTCATGAAAATATGGAACTGGAGAAAATACTAGTTTTTTTCTGTCAAAATGCCAAATAGCCATATTGGATATTCTTTCTAAAGTTTGGAAGTTGAATTCTGTATGAGTTGAGCTCAAAAGAAGGCATTCTATACTTTCATAAAAGTATGTAACCGGTGAAAATACAAGTTTTTGAATCTATATCACTATTACTATTTGTTAATATATAATTAGATAGATATGAGATTCTTTCTAAAGTATGTAAGTTGAATTCTGTATGAGTTGAGCTCGGAAGAAGGCGTTCCATACTTTCATGAAAGTATGGAACCGGTGAAAATACTAGTTTTTTTCTGTCAAAATGCCAAATAACCATATTGGATATTCTTTCTAAAGTTTGGAAGTTGAATTTTGTATGGAACTGGTGAAAATACTAATTTTTTTCTATCAAAATGCCAACTAACAAATTAAACAACTCAGAATTCCAATTAGTCAACTAGTTTTTGTCATAGAACTCAAAAGAATTTTGGAGTGTGATAAAAAATAAATTAAACATTGTACAATTATATTACACTGTGATAATCCTCTATCAAATAAGAGATTATAAATAGTTTTTGTTTCAAACTGTGATCGTACATTACAACTTGACATTTGAATAAGAGTCATATAAGAAAGTTGTTGCAAGCTCCAGCCGAAACCTTTTCATATTCTGTTGATTCCAGTCCATTGGTTCTGATTTGATCAAATATTCAATATACTTTATCAGAAAGATACCACAATCAACACTCATATTTTGTTGAGGACATTCAAACATTTCTGTTCTCCAACCTTCCGATTTCATCTGGATGCTAAGGTTGGGGCATATGGCACTCAAATGTTCATTTGTCATGGATTGAAGCATTGAAACATTATCCTCGAAATCTTGGGAGGAGCCATAGTATGACCACATTGAATTTAGATGAAAGAATAATTTTTGCTCAATGTCCACAAAATGGAGATGTCAATGTCCTCTGGTATCTTGTTCTTGATTTGAATGACGGAGGCGACTACTATTACTGGGCATAAAAATATATTTAGGAATAGAAGACACGACCGATGACCTTTGAATTGAATTCAATGCAGCAGCCCCATGGCTTCTATAATATACTTTGAGAAAACTCTGGAATTCCAAGAAATAAACCATTAACCAATTTTCATACTTTACCAAAACTATATAATGCCATAAATACACAGAAAAATCCAACTTCCATACTTTGAGAAAACTCTGGAATACCAAGAAATAAACCATTAACTAATTTACATACTTTATCAAAACTATAGAATGTCATTAATACACAAAAAAACCTAACTTCCATACTCTGAAAGTGCAAAACTAATGATTTCATACTTTGAGAAAACTCTGGAATACCAAGAAATAAACCATTAACCAATTTTCATACTTTATCAAAACTATAGAATGTCATTAATACATAAAAAACCCAACTTTTATACTCTGAAAGTGTAAAACTAATGATTCCATATTTTGAGAAAACTCTGGAATACCAAAAAGTAAATCATTAACCAATTTTCATACTTTATCAAAACTATAGAATGTTATTAATACACAAAAAACTCAACTTCCATACTCTGGAAGTGCGAAACTAATGATTTCATACTTTGAGAAAACTATGGAATTTCAAAATTTTGCAAAATAAATGATAAATTTACCTCGAAAAATGTGCCCAAATAGAATTCCTTAATAAGATTGACGCGTAGCCATCAATCGTGTCGTCGTCAATGAGCTCATCAAAGTCTACTATATTCCATAAACATTCCAAATTTAAAAAGTAGTGCCCACATCTCCAAATATAATCATTGCTCAACCTAAATCAAATAAAAAATACTAATAAGTATTCAATCTAATTTGTTGTCCCGCAATAAATACTAGACTTACTCTAATTTCTAATGTATTCACTCATAAATACAATTATTGTCCCGCAATAACAATTTAAATTGTAATAACAATCATTCTAATTTATTCAAAGATAGAAGTAATTGGTAATGTCCTCGTCATCTTTGAATTCATTTCTTATCTGCACCAAAAATAAGAAGAGAGTTATTGTCATTATAGTTATTTGGCTGCATCCTTATACACTTCGAAGAATTCAATTTTTACCTTTCAAAGAATTTTTCCTTTTTTGGCTGCATGTTTTTTAATAACTTTTTTCTACTGCATCCTCATCTTTTTTATCCTCATCTTCATCATCCAGACTTAAATTCAATGGAAAAATTGATGTGGTATCTTTTGTCTCTTGTTTGGACCTCTTAGTGTATATCTTTGCAACAGCTTTTTTCTTTCTTTTGCTTGGCTCCGGGCTTGCAACAGTAATAATGGTTGGTTCCGGGCTTGCAACAACAACTTTGGTTGGTTTCGAGCTTGGGACAACAATTTCTTCAACCTTCTTCTGAATTTTTTTTGGCTTTTTTGCCATTTATTTTCTGCCCAAGGGGGGTTCCCTCCTTTCCCTTAGATTATATTTATTCTTTTGAATTGATGCCCTCCTGACAATAGTACTATATACAATGCTGGGGTGAGAGGGCATGCATGCATCAACAGTAGATATCTTCTTTTGCCTTATTTTTTCCTTCATTTCCCTTCGCAAATATCTATTTATGTGTTCTTGGCAGTATTTCGTTACAAAATCAATCAGCAAATCTTCGGTCGTCTAAAAAAAATTACATAATAAAAAGTCATTTCATAGTTTGGTGAAAATATGGAATTAGAGAAAATATTATTGAACTATAATAGATATGTAACTTCAATATGTAACTTCATACCCTAGTGCGTGGCCAGAATAAAAATTATTCTTCGGCTGAAGGAATAAGATTTTCAACAACTTCAAAATAGGTCACAGCCTCCCGCCATTTGGACTCAAGGGTCCTTGTTTGCCGATTTATAATAACTCATTTCCACAATTTGGACTTATTTGGTATGACTCTAGGAACCAAAATGGGAATATGTTCAAAAAACCAACTATGTCAAAGAAAATATAATCCATAAAACAGGTTATTAACAATATAAAATAAAATATTGACATAAAAAATATCATACTAACCAACAAAAGAATAACACAACCACGTATGTAGGTGGCAGCTAGGTTAGCTTGTTGTTGTTCAACTACTAATCTGATTCTTTCTCCAATGGAGGGGATTTGTCCGACTACAAATGAATATATACAATTGGACCAATTGTACATACTAATATCATTCAGATTATCTACATAACCCAATAAATACCCGGTACACGATATCCGGGAGTACAAAACAATATACAGGAAAATACATATAAAATATACAAATGACAAAAATTCTCTATATCTTGAGGATTGTTGGAGACATGCACTTGAATCATTAGGTCTTCAATTTGTGTCCTACTAGGTGCTGCTCCATCCGGAAAAAATTTGGCCTTCATATAGCCCTCGCAAGTGGCTTCACTTGCCTCTGGAGTTGGAATTATTTCTTCATGATTAGGCAGGCCCAAGAGGAGAGCCACATCAGATTCTGAAAACGTTACCTCCTTTCTTTTGAAGTTAAAAACTAGGTCTTTCACCCACTGCTTCATAATTAAGAGAAGCAAATTCCTAGACATCGGGAATTCTCCTATCTCTAGGAATATTCCAAAAGGGGTGGTTTGTATCAGAGCTTTCTCTTGTGCACTTATGTGAATGCTTTGCAGGTTGCCCCAATTGTGCTCTAAACCTAATCGAAGGAACCTTCTGAATCTGTCTACATAGCAAGTCCATTGAAGGACATGTCCATGTCCTTTTACCACTCTTGAGGGTGGTGCATAAGAGGGTTCTGCTAACTTTGTTCCACAACCTTCATCTTGATGATTTGGAACTTGCTGACTTCTATCATCAATTGGGTCCGCAACATAAGTAGTTTGTTGTTTAAAAAACAAGATAAGATCTAATCGTTAATAAACAAAGAAAACAACAGACTCATACCTGCAAAGCTAATCTTGCGAGTGCTGTGTCGGGTCCTCATTTTTCAAATATAATTCTAAAAAATATTAAGCACCACATTTCATTGAAAATAAATGAATCATTGGATCAATGACATATAGAAGTCTATATAAGCCTTAATGTTTCAATATTGGACTAATTCATGACCCATATATGACATTTCATACTTTTCCAAAAGTGTAGAAAGGAACTGAACTTATAATATTTTAAAAATATTTCAATAAATTTGCCAATAAACTATATATAGAAGTCAATATTAAACTAATTAATGCAATATTACCCTAATTTATGGCAACTCTATACTTTTGCAAACGTATGAAATTGCATTTACATTATACTATTTCATAAGTTTATCAACTTATATATCTGTAATAGGGTCAAATAAAACCAAATAGTATTTGGACTCAAATAAAACAGCATTTCATACTTCTTTAAAAGTCTATAACTAACAAAATAAAAACTAGATTGCATTCAAAATATGGAATCATTGGATAAATGAAATATAGAAGTCTATATAAGCCTTAATGTTTCAATATTAGACTAATTTATGACTCATATATGACCATTCCATACTTTTTCAAAAGTGTGAAAAGGAATTAAATTTATAATATTTCAAAAGTATTTCAATAAATTTGCCAATAAACAATATATAGAAGTCAACATTAAGCTAATTAATGAATATTACCCTAATTTATGGCAATTCCATACTTTCGCAAAAGTATGAAATTGCATTTACATTATATTATTTCATAAGTTTATCAACATATATGCATGTAATAGGGTCATATATATAAAACCAAATAGTACTTGGACTCAAATAAAATCAAATAGTACTCAATAAAATAGTATATCATGCTTTTTAAAAAGTCTATAACTAACAAAAAAAATTAGATTTCATTCAAAATATGGAATCAATATATACATGCATATATAAGTCTATATAAAGCTAATTAATGCAATATTACCCTAATTATTGACAAATTCATACTTTTACAAAAGTATGGAATCACATTAAAATCATACTATTTAATTTCTATAAATCTTTAAAAATTTAAAATTATGACACAAGCTCATAAAAGACTCAAATATAATCAAATAGTATTCAATATAACAGTATTCCATACTTTTGCGGAAGTATGGAATTGCATTGAAATTAGATGAGCTATTCTTAAATAGAAAACAACAAAATGTGTAATGTGTAACAATTAAAGATAATAAATAAAAACTAAGTAAGCAGTTCATAAAAGTTGGAATTTATACCACTTGGATTTGAAAAATTAGGACAAACCATCAAAGTTACAGTGAGGAACTTACCTGCGGGGTTAGGAGCTTTAAAGAACTTGTCTGGAGAATGAGGCGGTAACACTAAGGTATGATGCGGCGATTGGAGCGATTTGGGAGGCAACAAATGACGCGAGAACACAGGGTGGCGGTTTGCTTCAAGGGCTTTGTACTGGATGCGAGAACATAGGGTCGCAGTTTCCTTCCATGGATTCAGCCGGAGAAGACAACAAAGGACGGCGGTTTCCTTCCGGCGATTCAAGCGGCGACAACGGCGATAAAGGAAGACGAAAGGGTGATCGGTAAAAAGGTAAAAAGTAAGATCGATCAGTAAAAAAGGTAAAAAGTAAGATCGATCAGTAAAAAAGGTAAAAACTAAACCAACCCGGCAAGTGGTTTAGGTTCGATTTTTTAAAGAAAAACAAAAATAAAAAATCACAATAGCTGATCATATTAGAGATCGAATCTTAAATCTTTAAACAACATACAATATGTTATCACCAACTATGATACCCACAGTTGGCAGGTTCGATTTGTTTGCCTTGGAACTAAAAGAGATGAGATCAAAGCAGGCAGGGATTGAGCCCAATCCAGATTGTGAACCAAAAAATATTGATTGATAGATATAATATCTGAATTATTTAATTTTATTAATATATAAATAAAATATTTAATTATATTTTTATGAAAAAATTGGAAAATCATAAATACTTAAGGAGGCTGTTTGGCTGCACAAATCGACTTCCAACATTTAAATTTGTAGCATTTGATCAATTAAATTATTTAGTTCACTTAATTGTGGCATTAAACTGATTGCAATTGGACAAATTAAATTGTAGCCTAAAAATTCCACAATCCAATTTCGTATCCTACAAATAATAGGGCTTCCTCTCTTCCTCAGCCTCCCTTTTCGCTCGCGACAGCTTGAATCATTTCGCTCGCGACAACCTTCATCTTTCTCTCGCTCACGAAAGCCTCCTCTTTCTCTAGCTTGCCTCCTTTCACTCGCAACTTCTATTTATGGTCAACCAAATGCCTACAAATATAAGTGTCAAGTCTACTTGCGGAGACCCAAACATTAGGTTACAACTTATATTCGCAGGCATTTCTTTTTGCATGCAAATATTTTTTTTCAATATTTGCATTTGAGAGGAACCAAACACCGAGAAATTGAAAAAAAAAAACACAAATAAGATTGGATATTTGACAAAACTATATTTTTTTATAGTAATTACTCAAATTACACCTAAGAACCAAATTGGTTTATAAGTTTGACTCATTTTTCTTTTATCAAGCTTAGGAACCGGTGAAAAATCTCTAATGCTTTTATATTAAGAGTTAGAAACTTTGCTCAAATGAAGAGAGAGAAAGCGAACTAACCCTAATCAACGATAGGGCCGAAGAGCGCGATCGATAGAGAGAAAGAAAAGAAGCTCTCCACAGTAACTTTTTAAAATCCTTTAACGAGTGCAGACTCAAGGATTGATAGAGATTGAGGATGATGACTAGGGCCGCTGTGATTTGATTTCGAAACGAAGGGGGCATTTGGTTGCCCGCAAGTGCAAATGCTGCAATTCTAGTTGCAGCATTTAGATAACAAATTTGTTTAGTTGGCTGCAAAAGAATTTTGCAAAATTTACTAAGTTGCAACTTATATTTCTAAAATCATTTGCGGGCCGCAAATGTAATTGCAGCTCAAAAAGCCCGCAATGCAAGATTGCGGGCTGCAAATGCAATAATTTAAGTATTGAAAAATAATTAATTTTGGCAACTTAGAGTCGTCAGATCGAAACGGGATAAATATTAAAGATGTAAGTTTTCACGCGCTGAACGTGATGGTAGTGTCAGATTTTAGATTTGATGTTGTTTGATAGATTTTTTAATATATTTTTAGTATTATACAAAAATTAAAAATTATTAATTCGTGTCGGGCCTAAGTTTTCGGCTCGGCCCGAAAAAAATCATGACCGACTTGGCTCAAAAAAAATTCATGCACGGTCCGATCAAAAAAAAATTCGTGCCCGACCCGGCCCAAAAAAAATCGTGTCACGATTCGGCTCGGCCCGACCCGAAAAAATTCATGCCCGAGCCGGCCCAAAAAAATTCGTGCATGGCCCGGCCCAGCTCGGCCCGATCCAAAAAAATTCGTGCCCGACCCGGCCCGGCTCGAAAACATTTGTGCCCAGCCCAGACCTGTCCAGAAAAATTCATGCACGGCCCGGCTTGGCCCGACCCAGCCCGAAAAAAATTGTGTCCGGCTAGGCCCAAAAAAAATCATAAGATACAAGTTGAAACTGTAATTGCAACTTTCATTTGTGGCCAACAAAACGCTTGCAAATAGAAGTTGCAACTCTACTTGCGGACAACCAAATGGTAGGCTGAAAAAATTCATGCCCGACCTAGTCCGAAAAAATTTGTGCCCGGTCTGAAAAAAATTGTGCCCAACCCGACTCGAAAAAATTTGTGCTCGGCTAGGTCCGAAAAAAATCGTAAGATGCACTACTAGAAAAATGGGCATCAGTAACGGCTGATGTCGTTGTTGAGCCGTTGCTGAAGAGAATCAGCAACGGCCGAGTCGTTGCAATAGAGCCGTGACAGAAACTCGCGTTGCTGATAACTTAGCGACGTATCAGCAACGGCCGCTCGGGCCGTCGCTAAAAATATTATCAGCAACGGACACGGAGCCGTTGCTGATAACATTAATAGCAACGGCCGCTGAGTCCGTAGCAACGCCGTTAGTAAAATCTCGTCGCTAAGCCATTGATGTAGGTCATTAGCAACGGCTTTCGATACACTTTTAGCAACGGCTTTCCCACGGACGGCCGTGGGAAAGCCGTTGCTGATGATGTGAACCTGATAACGAAAAAATTTAAAATTTAAAATTTCCATTGATACATTGATACATTATCTGATACATAACTCACACACCCATACACTCATACACACATTCATTCACACATCACAAATACACCAAGATATACATCAAAACAATTATATTTATATTGATAATTATCCACGATAGTATAAAAACTATTCAAATACAAAATTGAAGTATCAATATCCAAACAAAATAAATTAAACAAGTCCAATATCTCATTAACAAAGTCAATATAAAAAAAATCTCACGATGACGATGGAGGATGATCTGGATCATATGGCGGGGTCTGGAGTGCTTGAGTGTACACCGGCGTGGACTGACTCGAGGACGATGGATTAGATGATGCCGAAGAGATGCCTGCTTCGGGATGACCTGACATGTTGCGTAGCATAGCTTGTATATCCGCCATCATTTGACTCTGGCGCTCCATTATCTCAGTCTGACGCGCGATCGTGTCCTCTAGAGTCCTTATTCTGCTACTATGATCATAACTGGATCTAGAGGTGGACGGCCGCTCACCAGCAACCGGAGGGGTCGGTGCCCCAACTGGCCCTAGTACGGCTCGCGCATGACCACTATCTGCGAAGCCATATACGCGGCCATGGTCCCAGCCACCTGCGGCCTCGACCCATGTTGCTGCGTCAAAGTCCTCGGGGGTACCCCCGCACTGCACCACCGTCTGGCTATAGGTCTCCTACTCGAGTTTGATTTTTTGTTTAATATTGATCATAAAACTTAAATTATAAATATATAATGAATAATTTAAACAAATATATAGTTACCATAATGTATGCAGCGCGGTTGTCGATGTACTCCCCCGTCCCATGTGCTCGACGGTGAGTCCGCTCAAAGACCGCCATCGGGGAGGGTCGCTGGACAGTCCCGTCATCCGACACTGTCGTCTACATTTACAAAACAAATACATTAATTAGTACACATAGTAACAAATAAAATATATAATTAAAAGATATACTTACCATACGGTTCGCGTGCACTGCAAATGCAACAGAGCCGCCGGTGTGACGCGCTGCTATCTCCGACATGCGATTTCTAGCTGCATTCTAAGAAACCTCCTGCCATCGATCCGTCGACCATATTGCCACGAGCTGGTCCCATATATCCGGAGTAATCCAATCGGGGTCGTATCCCCGAGTCTCCGCAATGTTAGTGGTCCCAGCTCGGGCCATCGCCTGGGACCGAGCCTGCCCCAGCTGCCCGTTGTACCTTGCTCGGGAAATAGCCTCCCAGGCAGCGTAAATGAAGGGCATTTGGTCCTCGGCCCATGTATAGCGAGCCTGCAAAATAATAATATTAGTACCAATATTAATCATCATGCATGTAAAAATAATAATAATACGTGCCTCAAACTCGCGCCATAACATGTCGACGTGCTCGCTAGGCACGTGAGACCACGTAGGGCATGCCCCGTGCATGTATCATTGAATAGTAGAAGAAATGCTCCTCGGCACTACTTCTTGCTCGAACCTGCACAACAAAAATAAATTTTAATATTATATTATGATATAATGAATTTGTAATGATTCATAATTCATGATATATTACCGCTCCCCAATCACGTTAATCAATCTACGTGACTCTGTGGCTGGTGGAGGCTGCCACCTGTTCGGCTCGCGTGGCCGTCTGCGTTTGGATGTACTAGCCTCGACAGTATTATCGACATGAGGATCAGCAACAGGAGGATCAGCAACATGAGTAAGTGCTGGAGTCTCACCGATCGAAGACTCTGAAGCTCTCCTGCGTCGATAACCACGACCAGACATATCTGTCGAACAGACATATAATCAGATTATTGTATAAATAGTAGAGATATATTTAATAAAATATATACTTTACAATTATTCCTCATCATCCGAATAATAGTCTTCGAATTCTTCCTCTTCTTCCTCTTCTTCCTCTTCTTCATCTCCAGCTTCCTCAATTTCATGATCGTCATCATCAGCATATTCAACTTCTAATTGAATTGACATTGTGTTTGCATCCTCGAGTATTGGAATAATACGATCTACAGCAGAAGGATCATCTTCTTGATAAAAATCATGTGTCATATCAGGTATCAGCTCATTTTCTCCTACTATCGGATCAATTTTTCCTCTACCTTTTGTCTTACAGACAACACGCCAATCTGTTCTATCTTTATTTTGAGCCGGATACTTCGCGTAATATACTTGTTCAGCTTGTGATGCCAATATAAAAGGCTCATTTGCTGCCAATTTAGATTTGTAATTAACCTCAACAAGTTTGTATTTTGGATGAACTTTCATGCACCTTTATGTTGTATCGAACCAATGACATCTAAATAGAATAACTGATTTCAAGCCGAAGTAGTGCAACTCTATCACTTCTTCCACCAGTCCATAAAAATCCATATCACATTCAACATAGGTTGTCCCTTTCACACAGACCCCAGCATTCATCGTCTTCTTTGTAAATGAATATTCAACCATGTGAAATTTATACCCATTAACAAAATATCCGCTATAGCACGACACAAGTCATGACGGTCCACTAACAAACTCAAATATTCTTTCATCTATTTCAGCTCTGTGATCTTTGCTGTAAGTCTGAATCCAAGTAGGGAAATCACGATTCCGTAATCTCTCCAATTCTTCATCGTTGTGAATAGAGTATTTTTGCACCATCTCAATGTCAAATATTTCAATGAATTGTTCAATCTCTGGACAATTGAGTAATACATACAAGTGTGCCAAATGATACTCTTCCTCGCTTAAGTGTCGAGATGGACGAGAACCAAAAGCACGACCAGAGTGACAAAATATATTTAAACGTCCATCTGAATGTCGAACACCCCCGTCGTCGTTACGTGGAAGACGATCAAATCTTGTCTGTACTGTCGATTCAAAGTAAAATGAGCAGAATGTTGAAATTTCTTGGATGATATACGATTCAGATATTGATCCTTCAACAGCTGCGGTGTTCTTTACTTTTTTCTCCGGACGATTCATGTATCTTTCAAATAAGTACATCCACCGATATTGAACGGGGCCACCAACTCGTGCCTCGTATGCCAAGTGTATCGGTAGATGCTCCATCGAGTCAAAAAATGCAGGAGGGAAAAACTGCTCCAGCTTGCATATGATTTCAACAATATTATTTTCAAGTGTTGACATATCTTCGACTCGAAGGACATTTGCACAGATGTTTCTAAAAAACATACTTAATTCAGTCAACGGATCCCAAATATTATCAGGTAGAAGATCTCGAAATGCGATCGGAAGTAATCTCTGCATGAATACATGACAATCATGGCTCTTCATCCCTGATATTTTGCAATCATCGATGTTCACACATCGAGATAAGTTTGAAGCATATCCATCGGGTAATCTGAGTTCTTTTACCCATTGACAAACATCTTTGATCTGTTGTTTATTTAACACATATAGGGCCTTCGATTTCATATATCGTCCGTTGACCTCTTGTAACTCCAACTCTGGTCTTTTACAAAGTATTTTCATATCATGTCGGGCTTTGACATTATCTTTAGTTTTTCCGGAAATATCCATCAAAGTGTTGAAAATATTATCAAACACATTTTTTTCAATGTGCATGACATCTAAATTATGTCGAATCAATAATGAACTCCAATAGGGCAATTCCCAAAAGATACTTTTTTCACCCAGTTATGTGTTTGGCCAAAACCTGACACTCTTTCATTGCGACCAAATACTATATCTGGAAGTGCTGAAACACGTGCTAACATTTGTTCACCAGACAACATCGGTGGTGGCACATCTCTTTCAACTCTGCCCTTAGTAAATTTATTACGATTCCTTCGATACTAATGATTAACCGGTAGGAATCGACGATGATAATCAAAGAATGAGATTTTTCGTCTGTTCTGAAGACTGATTGATTTAGAGTGTTCCATACAATACGGACAAGAGAGTCGGCCGTGAGTGCTCCAACCAGACAACATGTCGTACGCCGGGAAATCTTTTGCTATATAGATGCAGAGTGACAGTCTCCTGATCCAAAAATCGTCCATTCGAACAAATGCGGCACGGACATCAGATTTGATCACCGATGCTAACGAAATTCCGATTCGAATAGGCGAAATTTAGGAAGTACGTTACGCCTAATCGAAACTCATTCGTTAAAGCTCCACGATCAAGGCGTCGGTACATCCAACTTCGATCAGCCGACATGATTCTGTCAATCAATGACAATTTCTTTGGTTAATGTCTTTAGGTGAGATTGTCCTATTCCATTCGGGATTTATGTTATTTATATTGCACTAAGTACTTATTTTAACCGTTAACTTCATTCTAAATTTTGGCAGCATCTCCCTACAGTTCTCCGAATACGCATATCATCTGGGTGCGTATCGGAGAACAAGAGAGATGTTGTCAAAATTTAGAATAATTAGTTAACAGTTAAAATAAAAACGTAAGTGCAGTACAAATAACTATATTCCCAAATTGTCCAATCAGGGACAATTCAAGAATTGTACGTCGTATAAAAGATCATCTACTTCTTTTACACGAACATACAATCCCCGAACGGATCTAAGGTTTTGCTAAATCATATCCGACTCGTCGATGTGTACGTGAAACATATCAACTCGTCGGATGGATGATTATTTTCTAAATGTTTTGAGACAGTTCGAGTCCATATTGGACAATTTCGACACGAGTCCAAATTCGGCGATTTCGGCAAGAGTCCGAAGTGGACGATTCCGGCGCGCGTCCGAAGTGGACGATTCCGGCGCGCGTCCGAAGTAGACAATTCCGAAATTAATCTAAACCCTAATAATTAATCTAACAAATTAAACAATTAATCTAAATAATTAATTAAATAAATAATTAACAATTAAAAAATAATTAAAATATATATATATTAATCTACAAATTCCGGCGCTGGAGTCTGGTTGACTCCGGCGTCGGCGTACAGTGGTCGGACACACTGTCTGGCCACTGTACAAGGTCCGGCGGCAGCCATCGACCGATTGCCGCCGGCCGAAACCCTATTCTTAGGGTTTCGGTCGGATTTCCCGCCGGCCGCAACGAGAAGAGACAGTCGGCCGACGATGTATACCTGACAGTGTCGGCAGCAGCGAGAGGAGGAAGAGGCGTCGTCGGCGTCGTCGGCGACGAGAGGCGGGAGGAGGAGGAGGCGGCGGCGGCAACAGCGGGAGGAAGAAGGGTCAGGTGCGATCGCGTGCGCTATATAAACTTATCAGCAACGGCTCACTCGCCCGTTAGAAAGTCGTTGCTAATAAGTTATCATCAGCAACGGCTCACTTCTCCGTTAGAAAGCCGTTGCTGATAATTAAAATCATCTGCAACGGCTCGCGTGTCCGTTAGAAAGCCGTTGCAGATACAACATATATGCAACGGCTCGGGCGGCCGTAAGAATGTCGTTGCAAATAGCAACGGCTTGAGCGACCGTTGCTGATAGCCATTGTTGAAGACTCAATTTCTAGTAGTGATGCAAGTTGCAAGTGTAATTATAACTTTCATTTGCGGTCAACCAAACGTTTGCAAATAGAAGTTGTAACTCTACTTGCGGACAACCAAATAGTAGGCTGTAAAATTTATTTGCAGGCATTTGCTTTTGCATGCAAATAAATTTTACAGCATTTACAGTTGCAGGCAACCAAATGCCCCCAAAGTGGAAGGAAGCCATTGCGTTATAATATTTGGGAGGATTCATTCTCAAATTGAAAGTACAACGGTAGGACGACTCACCGATAATTAAAATAGTCTTTTATTAAAGTTTTTATTATCATGTCATTCCAATTAGTCGAAAACTTCCTACTATCCCACGAAAATCTTATTTATTTAACAAGTGAATATTCACTGATTTAATCAATTTAAATAAAAATTTACTAAATTAAAAAATTTTAAAAATCAATTCAAGTAAATATTTTCATTTTTCACTATAGCAACCGAACTTTGATGGGATTTGATCGGATTTTACTAATTTTTGACCACCTCCAGTTTTTTACACAACCTCCACCAATTTTATCTGATTTTATAAAACCTCGACCAATGTGATTTGATTTTACCGACATTGCATGTGAACCAATTTAAAAATGGGGATTTAAAAAAATATATTATACTTAAAAATATGTGCCTAGTGAGAAAATAATTTTAAGGAATGATTGTGCTATCCCTATATAATTAAAAGATTTATACTATTGATTGATGACGTATGTTTCCATAGTGCTGTTGGAATTTGGCAGTTAGAGAGCTGTCGATCAAGGGCTGTTGAGTTGGTGCAGAGTTCAATCGACGCCTACCGAAGTGCTTTCCTAGGAGCTTTTCTGGGATTCGGCTCTCAGGATTGAGTAGGTTAAGTCAGTAATGATTGAGTAGGAGGCGAGTGGTCAATCTATATTGCGATAAAAGTGCACACAGATAAATAGTAAAAATACTAAAATAGAGAAGAAAAGAGGAAGACCAATCCCCTTGTATGATGGTCCTGGTCTACTTTTTACGAGGAATAACTATTTCTTATGGTCGAGACTAGTTATTCCATATGGTCATCTATTCCTTATCTCATGGAGATTGCATATGTTTTTTATTTATTTTTTAAAAAATAGTTTTATGCCTTTATAACATGACTATTACCGAACTTAGATAGTATTTAATTGGATGAAATAAAAAGAGAATAAAATATTATTTTCTATGTATTATTTATTCTTTTATTTGATTATAATTTATAGATAAAAAATAGGTGGACCATAAGGAATAGATAAATAATACTATTCTCTATGCATGGAGAATACTATTCCTTATCTCAACTCAAGAAATAATATTCTTTGTCTATTCCTTATGATATTTTTCTATATTGTCATCAATATTTATAATATTACGTAATAATATAAAAAATTAAATTATTAAATTAATTTTAATATTTTTTTGTTTTAAATAGATAATTATTATTTTATTATTAAATATTATTTTAATAATTATTTTTTAAAAATTTAGTTTTTTATGAAAATAAATAAATAATAGTTTTTATTATTTTAAATTAATATATTATTTTACATTAATCCATATTTTTATTATGTTGTTATTAGTTAAAAAGTTATAACATAATTTATTATATTTTTTAGAAGAGTATTTTGGTCATTTTTTTATATTATCGTTCAATATTTATAATATGAATATAAAAATTATTTTTAATAATTATATATCTTAAATAGATAATTATTATTTTATTATTAAATAATATTTTAATAGTTATTTTTTGAAGATTCAATTATTTTGTATGAAAATAAAATAAATAATAGTATTTTATTATTTTATATTGATCCATATTTTTATTAATTAGAATAAATTATAATATAAATTATTATATTTTTAGAAGAGCATTTTAGTCATTTTCTCTCAATTTATTATATATTCTTCGTGTTAAGTTGCCACACCCCAACTGAGGGTAGTGTCACCGGTCAGGGCCTACATCCTGCCCTGTAGCCTACTGTCTACACTGACTGACAATAAAATCGAACATATCGAGAAAGAAAACTGCAACACAATCTTTACTTAAAGTTTTCGAAATTCACAATTATATGTTTTTCAACCCAAAGAAGAAAACCAACATCGTTGCAAATAGAACATCTCAAGTATCAAAGTTATTACAAACTTTTCAAAACACAACTGTCAGTGTAGAAAAGAAAAATAACTACTACAAGACACTGGACTATGACCAAAGGACGTCGCTACGAGATATGACACCACCACCTGCCCTCCAGCTGCACCATGACGACAAGCCTCGATCACTGATCATGCTCTGCAAAAACAAAGGAAACAAACTATGAGTCCACTTGGAACTCAGTGAACGATTCTTCTGAACCTCCACATGATCCATAATTAGTCAAGCATAACATATAAAACAACAGAATATAATCAGGGAGGTAAGCTACTTTTTAGTGTGACTATCGACCCCATAGGTCATTCTGTATAGACCATATAGGAGAGACTTGCCATAACGGCCTAACTTTGCCACCTGGCATCCGGTCCTTAAGGCCTACTTATGGTATAAGAATCCCGGCTACAACCGGCCCTACCATACGAGGTAGAATCACACTGGCCGTTCGGCCACATCATATCAATATGTAAACAAGAAATCTCGGACCATTGACTAGGATGGTCTACTAGTCTCCGGACACCGTCTAGGGTAGGGATAGCTAGTCCCACCCAACTGGGGTCTGACACCTAGCGGGCCCACTAGTGCATCTCAAGACCCAATCATTGGCCGAGTCAAGCATTGGTCATTTCTGATCGCCCATGCTTCTCGGCAGACCATCGCAAGCACATCACACAATCAAAATATCCTAGGGTTTCCTTATATACACCGCGGGCAGTTGCCCGCATCCGGCCCTCACTCGGTCTATAGGGTCAATAATTCAATGTCGCCCTTCCGAAAAATGTGTACACCTAATAATTCTAGGTTTCCAAAAATGAATGCAAGAAGTCTTAGAAGTTGAGTCATTCCCTAGTTATGTTTCCATATCTAATATATACCTTGTAAAGTCCATGTTATCTGGCGTCATACGCTATCTTGGGTGAAGAATTTCGTGTACCGGACTTGGAATTTCACCCATTAACATTTTCGGACAGCATATATATATATAAAAGAAATGTAATTATAATTCACAACAACTACCATGCATAACTACGAGATTCAACGATAAAAAAATTTATATACCACATATAGAATTTATTTCAATATGGAACATCGTATCTAGCATGGTAAAATATCAAATAATTCCCACAAGGAATATACTATCTAGCATGGTAAAAATATCCCAACGACACTTACCAAATTTAATCATGAGCAACAAACATCGTGAGGAAGCTGAATTAAAGAGGTAAATAATCCATTGATTACACCAATAAGTAACATGCAATAAACATAGCAACAATTAAACATGATATTTGAAATTTAATGAAACATTTCCTTTGATGCATGTATCATAACCATCATGTTCATGTGAGCATTAGCAAGAACATTTTCATATTCATGAGAATGTAGATTAACGTTTGCTATCAATTACTAAGATGAATAGTAATCATGTATTATAATTTGAACCTAACATTAAGCATGAAAGCGGGAATTAAGACGACATAACATGAGATTCGGCGTATCGATCCGAACAACCCCAATTTCCCTCCCCTATCCACTGCTTGGCCGACTCAAGCCGGGTAATAACTAGCTCGATCGAGCCCTCTAGGGGTGGTAAACATGGTTGCGGCAACAACACGAGCATCAATCCAAAAGTCTAAAACATATCGAACACAAGATGATCCACGAGTCGCTAGACGAGCGAGGAAATTGGGAAAAATTTCGGCATGACCTTTCCTCTTTTTTCTCCACTCGGCCAGCCCACAAAGAAACAAAATAAATCTGATTTAAACCATCAAATCACAGGTATACATATCTATTAAGGTTCTAACACGAGAAGACGCGTAGATCGGCAAGAAACTCGCGAAAAGAACCTGATTTAAAACTACTAGGGTCGGCTACCCACCTCCCCTCATAAAACTGTAATCACTCACCTTTGCTTGATGAAAAAGAAGGATCGGACGCTGGCGATCTCGAATCCTCCGGCGACGACGCGATCTCCGGCCAACCAAGATCTCTCTTCCCCTCTCTCCTTTCTCCCTTGCTCGGGCTTTGTGCAGCTCCTAGATGAGTCGCACGGCTCAATGATGAGGGATTTTATTCCCTTATCAACAATGACTTAAATGCCCCACTTACACGACTTAACCTTGACTCGACTCAGTCCGAGTCCGGCTTGGGTTCCGACTCTAACCACAACACGAGTCGATCTTAACTTAACTAAAGCATCAATGCATAAAAGAAAAGAGTCATTCACCCAATTTAATTGCATACATCATTAGTCGAGTCATACCTTCTACTCGAGACGATCCTAAGGCTCGACTCGACTAACCCCAGGTCCGACACGCTGCACCAAAATAGATTTTTATATTAGGATTTTTTTTCTGAGTCTTACATAAGTAACAAAATAAATATATTCAAATTTATTAAGAATGATATTTTGGTCATTTAACTTTCTATTCCTGGTCTATTCCTTATGCTAACCAAACAAAATAATTCTAGTCTTGGTCTATTTTACAATGTCAACCAAACAAGATAATGATATTCCTTATTTATTCCATTCCTTATCTATTCTTATTCTTTGTCTATTTCTATTCATTATAAATTCACTACATCCAATCAAATACACCCTTGTACAAATATAAAATTTATACGCACAAGATATATCCACAAGCATAGATAGATGCAAAATTAAACGCATAAAATACTATAATGAATGATCAAATTCAAGATCACCCAAAGCATACGCAGATGTCTAACCACTAGTAATCACTAAATTACTAGTAAGTCGACTAGAGAATATATATTTCATTCCTCATTTTTTACATCCAACTAAACATGCCATTAATATATTAGGACCCACTATTATCATATTTGGTGTCACAATCAAATTATTAAGAACGTGACACCAAATCTGTTACGCCCCGCCTAGGTTTATCCCTCCCGCCTAGGTTTATCCCTATATAAGGGACCTCACCTAGGAGAAGCGCAACTAGCAACAGAACAACCAACAATTTATTGGACTGAATTTAAATTTACAACCAGATTCAAATCGAATAACCAACCAGACAATAATAAAAGTCCAACAGTCCATGAGAGAACAATAAATTCCAGAGTCTAGCAGAAAATGCAAAGTTCAACTAATAACTAGGAAACTAAAGGCTGTGCGGAAGACGTCTCCTCCTCCTCCAAAACTCTAGCTACCCCAGGAGATAAAGCCGTCATACCTGAGGATCTGAGGCAAAAACAACAAACATCAGCAGAAGGCTGAGTAGGATTTCAACAAGATGCTATGATGTCATGTGTACAACGGAAGATATGAATCAACCATCTACCTGATGCACCTAAACCAATCGACTATGTCAACTATGTCAACTATCAACTATATGAGTATGCGTCATAAACCCAATCAAGAGCGTAGTGGACATTGGGTTTCCCCCGCACTCTCGCACCTCGAGAGTGGCACCTCAAGCCCGCTCCAGCTAGAGATGCGACTATCCAACCTGATAGTCCGCCGACGTCTAACACCTCGACGTCGATCACACAACCCGTGTGATAAATAGGTGATCACCGGTGTCACTTGCCCTACACCTTGGGCAATATATCAACAGTGTCCAGGGCTATCGCCCAAAAGTAGATCAACTATGCATATGTCAACAACTCATCTACTACAACTCAACTAATATAATGCTAGTAGTCATGTCATCATGTATGCATTAAGTAAATAAACAACAGCATAAGACATGCAACGTCTAAACTAGCATCCTCAACTAATATGCATATAACAACATCATGCTGGCAACATGTATCAACAAAATATGCATAAAGAGTTTCAACAACAGTAGATATCAACTTTCAATGGAATAGAACAACAAGATATATTTCGACATAGGGTAACAACCGATCTAGGATGAGATTCACCTTGACAACAATTACAACAGAAGAACAACTCGGGTAGAAACCATGGAAACCGATAAAATAATATTATCCGACCCGACCCGCAACACGAGGCAATAAAAGCATACTGATTTCAACATCCGAAAGCCAAACGACAAAACAGACTCCACCAATGGATTCGGGTCGACGTGTAGGTCCAATTTCATATGTGATATGATTATTTTGACCCACTATAAAGCCTCAAATTAATTATTTAAGTAATAAAGAAATATCTTAAATGACTATTCAATATATCGCTGTTACAGACTCTTGTAACAGTACTATAACTCCTCAAAGCTGCTACAACACCCCATGTCAACTTATAACAGTGCTATACACATATGATTAAAACCCAATTGATATAAAATATATCACACTGCTATTTAAATATAACACCTGTTATATATAAAGTAACACTGTTACAATCTAATGAATAAAACAATGATATTATAAATATAACACTGCTGTAGTCAAACCATTCTTCTCCTTCACCATCCGCCTTCCCCCACTTCCGCCGCAACCAGCAGCTGGGCGAACAGCGACTGAACGGCGCGATCGTCGACCGGCGAGGGTGGTTCGCCAATCGACGCCTCCGATCATCGCCACCGCCCCAACCCGACGCCGCAGCCACCCCGCCGCCATCCCGACCAGCCGCCACAACCCGGCGCCACTGATGCCCCATCCCCGACTACTCCAGCCGATTGGGTCGCCGGGGAGCCCGACGCCGACGTCGAAGACGTGCTGTCGCCACCACCCAATCCTCCGGTCGACCGGGACGCCGAGAAAAATCCGTCACCGCCTACTGGATCTGACCCAACGATGACGAGGGGGAAACGACGTCATCTCCGATCGGCGGGAATGCTCCATCGACCGGCCGCTTCCACCCGCCGTCGCCGCCGCATCCACCCGCCGTCGCCGCCGCATCCACCCGCCATCGCCGCTGCCCTACGATCAGGCAGGGACGCAGGACAGGGGCGGCGGCCCCGAAACCTGGGGCGATCGCACCCCTCGCACGATGTCGCGCAGGGCGACATCGCGTCCCTCGCGCGATGTCGCGCCTGGCGGCAGCATGCCCAACAGCGACGACTTCGCCCACCGAAACAGCGGCCGACAACTCAACAAAACAACGACATAATACGAAAAGAGGACAAGATTCGATGATGTAATTTCGTATCCGAATTTTTCCAGAAAGCAAGAACACATAAATCTCAAAGAATCATACGAGCACACAGATCTACAAATCGGCGAAATACATCCATGAATCTCATCCTACAACCAACGTTACCCTAAGCGAACAGATAGAAGAGAAGGATTAGAATCCTACCTGAATCTCCTCCGAACTCCGGTTCACCGGAGATCTTCTCGTCGCCGGCGCCTCCAAATCTTCCGACACCCTCTGCTGCTACAGGAACCGAGAGAAAAGAAGAGATTAGAGAGGTTTAGGGCTCGGTTAAATAGGGTTTGCATCTTTGCAAACCACCCCCTCTAAGAAATTTATTTACAAGGAGGTCCAAAAAATATTTAAGGCATAACAAAATCTACTGCCACCTCCTTTCAAAAAATAAAAATAAAAATTATATTGGCACCCCATGTCTTAACATGCAAAATTAATACCATTTACAATTCATTTAATACAAAAAAAGTCTAGTCAATCTCGTGAACTTAAAAAATAAATATAATATATCAGCTTAAACCATGGGACACAATAAAGAGTGGATATTTGTGCCGTATAGAAGAGGACTAGAGGAGCAAGGGGTATTTAAGGATATTTTATTCTTGATAAAGGCAAGTTAATTTTTTCTTCCCTCTTTAAGGGGATTACTACAAGCCGTTCACGGATCGAGTTGGATCAGGTTTGGAAAAAAAATTACCCCGACCCAACTAACAACAATCGGATCATGTCGGGTTGGGTTTAAAAGTAAAATAATTTTGAACCCGATCCGACCCAACCCACCTGAAATCGGATCAGATCGGGTAGTCAGGTTACCGGTTAAAAATAAAATATAATTATTTTTTAAAAAAAATTGTCTTCACGCGCCAGACGCGCGTCTAGCGCATGAAGACACATCTTCCCAACGCACCGTCTTGGGAAGACGCGTCTTCCCAAGACAAGAAGCAACGTCCACGCGGGACGCTGCTTCTTGGGAAGAGGCGGCCTGCGTGGCCACACCTCTTGGGAAGATGCGGCCACGTGGGCCGCTGCGCCTCGGGAAAACGCGGCCCAACGCGACCCGCGTCTTCCCGAACCTATAATCAATAATAATAATATATATTTTTAAATAATAATAAATATAATTAATCGGATAATCGGGTCTTGGGTAATCGGGTCCCGAACCTTAAAACCTGAGACCCTACCCGATTATAGTCGGGTTTGAAAAAACTGAACCCGACTCGGCCGGATTACCCAACCCAGCCCGATTAGTTCGGGCCGGGTTTGACCCATGAACAGCCGAGGGATTAGGTGCAGAGGGTTTTTTCAGTAGAGAACTTTTTTATTTTTTATTTTTACACAATTCCCACTCAAATTTTTGCCTTAAAAAATGGAACCACTTAGCGCATAATAGATTATCTCTCTAAAGTTTAAATAAAATCCTAACCATACTAATTAAGATTATCCCTTGCAAAATTACTAATAAAGTCGGAAGATTATCCCTATATAACACAAGCAGCTAAAAAGGAGTTCATTATGCACTGTAAGATACAAGGATCATCAAACTGATCAAATGCTCATTACATGGTGTTAGTTCTCACCATCCTTTAGTATCATCCAGTAGTTCCAGCTACATCTGTATATTGAAGCCTCTCCTATCAAGTCTACATCTGTACAATGAAGCCTCTCCTATCAAGTTCAGTGGCACCACAGAGGGATAAAATACTATCTCCGATCCGTTTTCCTGCTTCAAGTGAAAACTTGGATGATGATTTATGTCTCTTTCCATATCCAGAAGCAACCTATATAACACAGTGAGAAGCTTC
Organism: Canna indica; assembly: GCA_034359265.1. Classification (NCBI taxonomy): domain Eukaryota; kingdom Viridiplantae; phylum Streptophyta; class Magnoliopsida; order Zingiberales; family Cannaceae; genus Canna; species Canna indica. Next base: position 75,681,393 of record CP136891.1, on the reverse strand, counting down.
TTTACCTGTTTCCTCCTTCCATGACCGAGTTGTAATTTTCAGAGACAGAGAATTCACCATGACATCATCAACACCGACTTCTGCTGATTTCAATTTGAGATTATTCAGGGCTTCTCATTTAAGATCAATCTGAGATGAATAACAACTTAATAAAAAGAAACCCTCCCCCCCTCCTAACTTGTACTCATCAACTCTTATGATTAATACAAGTCTCTTTTTTTCAAAAAAAACTTTATAAGAAGAAAAGTAGTAGGGGGCAGTGCAAAATCCATTAGGTACGCTATCTAAATAATTCAAGGGTGTAAAAATAATATGAAATTTGGTTTTTGGACAGGTTTTGCAGGTGTAGGCCAATTTTCATTGAGAAACATGTTTTGAACTAGCCATTCAATCAGAAACAGGTTCAATATAAGCAAGGGCCAAAATATAAAGTCGCATATCACGAGAATAATTATATAGCAAAAAAATATTTTTAGGGGGGGCAAATATAAGTAAATACTAATATATATAATATATATTAATATATAAATTCAATTAGTGCACCAATATCGGGGGGGCAATTGCCCCCCTGCCAATATACTGGCTCCGCCATTGAATATAAGGATTGGTCAGAACCCATTGGTCACAACCGAGCAAAGAAACCAGCAATGTGGTCAGAGTTAGATAGGTTGAATTGGATTTTCTTTTTCTAAATATTTTTTTGACTTGTACTTGTTGAACACATGGACTCATGAATTATGAACCATGCTTCAGGACTCTAGTCACTGGGTCTAAAATAAATGTTTGGCATACTCTACTATAGTTTTAACACCGTCTAAAACGTGGTCATAATCACTACTTACATAGTGAAACAGACATCTATGTATCTAACTAATGCACTCCCCTTCACTAAGACTGATAACTCTCTTTTTTTCCTGATAGTCATTTTCAGAAGTCCAGTGTAGCAGGGTAGCAAAACAATATTTTGTGGCCGTCTCAGAATATTACAATCTCAACTATCACTTAAATTTCAATTAGCTAGGTCACAATGGCATCCAATTGCTATACCTTGGCATTTGCAAGTTCATATATATGGGGCAAGCAAATGAAATAAGATGGATACAACATAAACCCACATGTGCTTAACTATTTTTATCAAATAATTCATGATCCTATTTCCACCAACATGTGTTTAACTGTCTTTATTGACATTTGCTTCCCGTCCTTCGTTAGCGTAAAGATTAAGCAAGTCACTGAAAATTACCATGTTGTTTATTTCTATTTCTTTTCTTTTTTTAAAAAAAATGTTATTATCCAATATTGTGCATATAAAAATGAATATCAATGTTAATTCCTAGCAAACGAGGTGTCTGTTCCCCAATATTTTTCTCATAATAAACAAGGGCTAACTAAAGCTAACCTACTTGAAGTTTTGCCCATGTTCAAGCTGCCTACTTTTAGTTTGAAAAGTGTCATTTTATGGTTTTACCAACGTGTGGTTAACAAAGTTAACATGACCTGCTCTATAGTTTCAAGGGTAATAAGGCTAATTAAAAAATTCCTTAATGTTCATTGTCTTGGCATTGCTTCTAAACCTCTCTATTTAGTTCTGAAACAAGCATCATTAATTAAGTTAAGTGGAGCAAATGGTAGCTTCCAGTAAAAAAAACAAGTTTGACATGGCAATAAACAGTCAAATAAAAAATGTCTAAGACAAGTGTCATTAGCTTAAAAAGGATATTCAAAACATAACATGTAGCAACACACAATAGGAGTCCAGAAAAGGCACTCAGCGTGAACAGCAGCAAAAATGGAGAGTAAATGGTGACATTTGTCATCAGGTGTCGGATGATGGATTAATAGGTAGGGTCAGCTGAGTTCCTTTTGGGGGCTTCTTTGTGGGTGCAAAAGATTTATTGTCTTGTCAGCTTGCTGATGCTGATGCTCTTATTTGTTAAACTAAGCACTAAACTATCACTTATTGTAATATGACATGGTATGCACAAAGTAATTCGCATCGTGCTTAGTGATTATCTGTTGGCAATTGCTTATGTTTTCTTTCCTTTCATGACATGTGTTTTTTAGGTACAATGACAAAGACCAAATATTCTGCTTCAGATATATAATAAGCAGACCCAAGAAAGAAAAAGAATACATATTTTTGATAAGTGCCAAATCAAAATCTATATTGATTTTATTAGCCACAAATTTACCTAGAAAAGTATCATTTAGACTTGCAAACGTAGCAGATATGCAAGCAGTCCACACACAAGATAACCATGTTAAAGCTCATCAGGTGACCATTAACTAAAGCTTAAGTTGTTGGGATGACAATCCAATCTATACACATATTCTAACAATGGCAGCAAGAACAATTACCTTACATGATGATCTTCATCACTGAATGCTGCATACACAGGATTTCCCCGTCATTGCAAATTCTCCTTCTTCCAGCACACTATGAACCCGAAACCACACATCAAATAGTTACTCAACCATCCCAACTTTGAAATGCCCTTAAAATAATAGGTGTATGTTCCAGCACACTATGAACCCGAAACCACGCATCAAATAGTTACTCATCCATCCCAACTTTGAAATGCCCTTAAAATAATATCTGTATGTATGGAATATCTTACCTGGAGTGGAACACTTGAACATGGGCAAGGTCTCTGCCATGGGCATCAGGCCAGCTGACCTTCCTCCTCCCATCCCTCACCATCACCTGCTGTTGGTGCTGCTGCGGTTCTCCCACTGTAATTGGCTTCTTGAGGTTGCTCTTCAAAGGTGGAGGAAGAGGAGGAGGAGGGGGTGGAGGGCGATTTGCCTCAGGAGGAGCACCCTGGCCATTAGCATGGTCCTTCATGAAGACAGTGGCCCCTTTGCTCTCACTGTTCTTGCTGTTGAGCACAGTGACAGGGGCATAGCAGGAGCAGAAAGTAGAGGTGCTCTCAGTGTCTCCTCCTGAAGCTGGCAGCAGCATGGATGCGGTGTTTGTGTGGTGCTTGGATTGAGTGCCAGAAGAAGAGAAGAGGAACGGAGGAGGGGTCATGCCCAGAGAGCTCGGTAGGTGCCTGTGCCAGAATGATGATGGCTGCCTGCTTTTGTTTGCACTCGGGCAGGTGGTTGGCACTCACTTTGTTGTGGGTGGGGCTGCCATTTCTTGTTTCCAACTCGGCATACTCATGATAAGTTTTTTTAAAAAATCATTACTCTGAACGACATGGATTCGGATGGATCCGAATTAAATATAAATAAAATTTGAAATAAAAAAATGATGGAATTATTTAAAATCGATTTCGATTTCAGATCCAATACATAAGGTATCTAAAATTTGAATCAGAACTTGTACCTGTAACTTATACCTTGAAACATATAAATGAATATGTTCCAACAGAATACCCGAAACTTATATCCTAAAATCGATAAATGAACATATTTCAACATGGTACCCGGATCTTGTACTACCTGATTGGGTAGGTTTTGAATAGACCCGAATAAAATTCAAGTAGGGTCTAGGATAAAAATTATGGAATCGATTAAATTCGATTCTAATTTTGGGTACAACACATCGGGTACCCAGAATCGGAACCGAAATCGGTATCCGAAACTTGTACTTTGGAACTTGTAAATGAATATGTTCTAATAGCGTATAAAAATGAACAGATTCCAATAACATACTCAGAACCTGTAAATGAATATGTTCCAATAGGGCACCCGAAACTTGTACTTCTGGAACCTGTAAATGAACAAGTTCCGAGTACCACAGGATACTTGGAACTTGTATTGTAGTACAGATTTCGGATAGGATCCAATTTCATGTTCCAACAAGATAGAGTCCAAATTCAAAACCTAAGATTCAATCCTATACATAATAGGATTCTAATATCATAAAAAATACAGGAAACTCGTACCCACTCACCCCTAATGATTTTCCTCTATTTAATTTAATTTTTACCGCAGAAAAATATCTTCTTTTTTCCTCTCAAATAACACTATATTTTTTGTTTTAGCCCAAGCCAGGCCCAACTTACATTGGAGAATGGAGATGATGTTATCCACATTGATCGGATAGGGTGCCACGTGCCACCACCCAAGTGGAGGGAATCAAATCCTCTGCAGCTCCTGGTGGAGAAATTTTTGCTTGCATTTGAGACCATCAGCCGCCTCCCCTTCTTCTTCCTCAGTCTAAAGTGTCTAACACCGAAGCTTGAAAAAGAAGAGCACTAAGAGGGATCAAAAAGCTCGAGGAGGTTTCCTGTTCTCCCATGGCGACCTCCAGCTTGGCTTCAGCCGCGTCAAGCTTCGTGCTCACCTCCAGCCTTCCTACTACGAACCCATCCTCCCGTGTTGGCTTCGTCACCTTCACCACCAAATCGCCAAGCAGAAGGTTGGTGGTCCGTGCCGAGGAGGAGACGGCGCCACCGCCGGCCCCAGCGGCGGAAGGTGGAGCCACACCGACAAAGGTAGCTGCCAAGCCGCCGCCGATCGGCCCGAAGAGAGGAGCAAAGGTATATATATACACATCATTTCCAAATAGCTAAAGTTATTGATAGATTATTAAGCGACTCCATAATTCATTCTATTAGGTGAAGATTCTAAGGAAAGAATCCTACTGGTACAAGGGAGTTGGATCAGTTGTGACCGTCGATCAGGTGCTCATTTTGCTCCCATGCAATGTATAGTGTATAAAATCAATAATAACAACATAATATGTTGAGATTATTTGATCACAACATTATATATAGTACTACGTACTTTTATGATATTTTACAATTCAAATTCTAAGATTTAATTAGTTTGAAATTATTCAGGATCCGAAGACTCGTTATCCAGTCGTGGTTCGATTCAACAAGGTTAATTACGCGGGGGTATCCACGAACAACTATGCGTTGGATGAGATCCAGGAAGTGTAATGGGTGTGGTTAATTGGTTGATGCTTGTGTTTTGCAATTTAAATGGTTGGAGTCTGAAGTTAATTAATTTGTATAATACATGCATGTTTAAGTAAACTTTTGTATTTAATCTTCTCCGGTTTGATCAAGTTCAGTTAGAAATTAATTAAGTTAGTGCACCTCAAGTAATACGATATCCATAGGTTTGTATCTAAAAATATTGGGAAAATGATTAAATTTGTCCATGAAGTATTGAAAAATATGCAAATTTGTCATTTAACTATATATTTTGATTAAAATTATCCTCAACGTTACATAATTGTATCATTTTTGTTCTTTTCGTTAACGGGAGTCCACGTCAGCAAACGAAATCTCACATGACAAGTGTAGTCCAGCCACATAAGATGTCACGATGAAAAATGGCATGTGACAATTATATACTGACAAGTGCAATTTTGGTTTAAAATATATTTAAGAGATAAATTTGTACATTTTTTAATATTTTAGGGGCAAATTTGCACCATTTTCAATACTTCAAAGACAAATTTAATCATTTTTTCTTTTATATACTATTATCAATAATGTGGTTCTAATTTAACAATATAAGAATGATGTTGATATCATCTTTATCAAAATAAAGAAAATATAAGTTTGACAATTATACTTTGTGTTGTAACTAAATTATTTACCCAAATATATGAATTATCAGTTTTAGTCACTTGCTATTGTAATAAGAAACCAACTAACATAGTAGGGGTGAGTTCGAGTCGGAATGAATCGAGATTTGGTATGTCCCGGACCTGTCCCAAATTTGAGTCAGGATGCAAATATGTGTCCCAGTCTCAATCCCGAATATGAAATATCCCGATTTTATCTCAATCCCATCTCGATTTTGAACTAGGATGGGATTATCCCTGAACTTTCAGGTCGGGCCGGACCAATTACTAATAATTAAATTTAATCAAGTTCTTATTTTAGTAATCAAAATATATCTTTTTGAATATTATTTTTATTTCATCTTTAAAATTTATATTTCTCATTACATAAAACTATTTGTTTAAAATAAATTAGAAGTCAAACTTGCAAAAATCGTGCAATGAACATAAAACACGTTGGCCCATATAGATTTTATTTAAGGAAAAAATGCCAAATTTGCTCATGAAATATTGAAAAATGTGCAAATTTGCTCATTAAATATGTTTTGGATCAAAATTGCCTTTGTCACGTGTCATTTTTCATCGTGGCATCTTATGTAGCCGAGCTACACTTGCCACATGAGATTTCGTTTGCTGACGTGGACTTCCGTTAACAAAAAGGACAAAAATGATTCAATTATATAACGTCTTGGGCAATTTTGATCAAAAATATAATTAAAGAATAAACACCTTTTTTGAATACTTTGTGAACAAATTTGGCACTTTTTCCTATTTATTTCTCACTCTATTTGAAATTAAATTTGATTATATATATTCTTTTTCAAATCCAACACCAAGGTGGTGTCTGGTTGGATGAAATGGAGGAAGAAAAAAATACTATTCTTTATGACCTATTTATTTCATTGTTTGATTATAACTTGTTGATAGTGAATAGATAGGCCATAAGGAATAAATAAAAAATATTATTCTCCATGCATGATGAATACAAAGTACTATTCATTACGTCAACCTAAGAAATATTATTCCTCATGACATTTACTAATACTGTCATTCAATATTAATAATATTACATAATATATATATATATATATATATATTAAATTAATTCTAATATTACACATATTAAATAGACAATTATTATTTTATATAAAATTTAATTATTTTTTATAAAAAATAAAAATTATTATTATTATTATTATTATTTCAAGTTAATAAATTATTTTGTATTAGTGTATATTTTTATTGTGTTGTTATTGATTATAATAATTATAATACATTTTATTATATTTTTAGAAGAGTATTTTAGTTATTTTTTTCTTAATTTATTATCTATTGTTAATATCAACCAAATAAGGTGATACAATTCATTGTCTACTCATTTCTTATTCATTCATATTCCTTATTTATTTATTATCTATTTCTATTCTTCGTGATTTCATTCTATCATTTTTTTAAATATTAGTTTCATGATGTAAAAATACATGCAACTCCATGGTAACAAATCAAAACATAAATCCCTAAAGGGAAAATGTACTAAAATGCCCATAAATTTTTTTTGGGATAAAAAATATTTCTTACGTTATGAAATTGAGTACAAAAATGCTCATATAGGTAAACAACGTTAATTGAGATATAACAGAGCTAACGTGGCTGATGGATGAGACTGATGATGTGGACATGTGGCGCGCATGCAGGCCAAGACATTTTCTCATGAGTACTAAAATGCCCCTAACGTTTTCTCACGGGTACAAAAATATCCCTAACATTTTCTCACGAGTACTAAAATACCCCAAATATTTATTTTGAAGCTAAAATACCCCTGAGGTTATTAAAAATGGTACAAAAATGACACTAGACTAACTTTTATTAGGTGAGACTTAACAGAAATATCGTGGATGCTGACAAAGATGTTGACTTTACATGTGGCGCATATGCAGAGAGCAACTTGTCATATAAGCGACACATAAGAAATCGAAAACCAAAACTGAAATAAAAAATTGTAAATTTAGAAAATAAAAACTGAAACTGAAATCATCAAATCGGTTAATCGAAAAATTTGGTTCGGTTTCTTGGTTCGATTTCAAATCGATTTTTCAATTAACCAAATTTTTAATTTTTTTACTCACCCCTACGGTTGCATAGCAAGTTGCTCTCTGCATGTACATCACGTGTAAAGTCAACATCTCTATCAGTATCCACGACATCTCCGTTAAGTCTCACATAATAGAAGTTAGCTTGGTGTCATTTTTGTACTATTTCAATAATCTTAAAGGTATTTTAGCTTCAAAACAAACGTTAGAGCATTTTAGTACCAGTGAGAAAATGTTAGAGATATTTTAGTACCCGTGAAAAAACGTTAGAAAAATTTTAGTACCCGTGAGAAAACGTCAGGGGCATTTTAGTACATGAGAGAAAATGTCTTGGCCTGCATGCGTGCGACGTGTCCACGTCACCAGTCACAGTCATCAGCCACGTTAGCTCCGTTATCCCTCCATTAATGTTGTTTACCTATGGAAGTATTTTTTATCCAAAAAAATTTTAGGGGTATTTTAGTACTCGTGAGAAAACGTTAGGAACATTTTTTACCTTTTTCTCATCCCTAAATAAATATAGAAAAGTAAAATATTTTGTTAGTGAAAATGGTTTTACTTGTTAATATTTTGAAATCAACTTGTCTAACCTTTTCAACGTTGCGTCGGCATCTAAAATATTTCTCTTGTTATGTTCTCTCTCTCTACTCGCAGATTGACCCACTCTCGGAAATGATGAGCATAGCCTAGCCTACTTCGAGTGGGTCCCAGTCGGTGCAAAATTCGGTGCGATGGCCAGGGACTCAATTGTTCAGCAAGATGCCTTTATACCACTTTGGTACAGCGAACGTTAATCGGGAGAAAAGCATGGAGCCCTCATCGTGGACCATTAGAAGTTGGCCACGTCGATTTCCATATACGACTTGCACGGAGCGTGTAGACTCCGACTCTCGAGTCTACGAAAACAAAAATTTACGGAAGACGAAGAACAATCTTTTTGAAGAATTGAAATATAAATACCATGAACTAACAATCAAAATTTAGTCATAATCATCAAATCAACTATTCCATTCAAAAAATTTGCAAACTAAGATTTCTTCAAATGAGTTGGTGATTTTTTTTCTTCTAAAAAGATGCATTATTAATCATGTTTGAATTTTGGGACCGTCGTCATTGTGTCCAAGTCATGTTTGCTCTTAAACATGTGCATCGAACGAGTATCTTCATGTGTCGATTCGAACACATGGACACGACGGTCCTGTTCGTGCTTCCTAGTCTCGTCGAACCATCAAGAAGTCGATCTTATAAAACAAAATCAACTTTCATGTCTTAACTCTTAACTCAACGAGACCTCCATTCTTTCCTCCGATGGCCCAGCGGCCCATGCCTTTTCCTCCTCCTCTACCACCAGCTCCTCCGTCGCAGTCGACCTCATTCCCGGAGCTCGACCTGTTCCCCCTCCCAAAGAGGGAGCCTTTCGACTGTTCTCCCACCCAGCTCGAACTGCCAGTCTCCGCGGAGGCGCACTCTCATACCCCTCCCAACCCTAGCACCGACAACGCAGCCATCTTCCTTGAGTACATCCGCGGCGCTCACATATCCACCTACGCCGGCGCAGACAGCAGCACGAACCTCCCCCTCGTCCGCGTTCCTGCTGCTGAGGAGCAAGCTGGCTCCTCCGCCATCGTCGCCTACAAGAAGCGCAAGGCCCGGTCCGGGGAGATGGTCCGCGTCTCCAGCCTCGACAACCGAGACCATCTCTACTTCCGCAGCCTCGTCCGTCGGACCCGCATCACCTATGATTCCCTGCGCGCCCTCCTCCTCCTCCTCCGCGACAGCGCCCGAGGCGAGGTCTTTCTCCGCGACGAGGCTGCCTGGAGAAGCCGGAACCGACCTGATCTCAGGGCTGCCGCCCTCATGGCTGATCGGGACCTGTGGCTCAACCGTGAAAGGCGCATCATCGGCTCTATTCCCGGGATCAGTGTCGGTGATGTCTTCTTTTTCCGAATGGAGCTCTGTGTGATTGGGCTGCACGGCCAAGTCCAAGCTGGGATCGACTACGTCCCCGCTTCCCAGAGCACCAGCGGCGAGCCAATAGCCACCAGCATCATTGTATCCGGTGGCTATGAAGATGATGATGACAAGGGCAAGGTGCTTATTTATACCGGCCAAGGTGGCCGTGATGCTAACATGATACGACACAGCGGCAACCAGAAGCTCGATGGTGGGAACCTTGCGCTCGAACGTAGCATGAATTACGGTATTGAAATTAGGGTTATTCGTGGCATCAAGTTCGACAAGAGCCCCTCTGGAAAGCTTTATTTCTACGACGGTCTTTACAAGATTGTGAATTGCTGGATGGATGTCGGGAAGTCAGGATTCACGGTCTACAAGTACAAACTAATAAGAATTGATGGCCAAGATGAGATGGGCAGTGAAATTCTCATGCTAGCTAACAGGCTGAAGGCAAACCCATTGAACGTGAGGGCCACTGGGTATCTCAGCCTCGACATTTCAATGGGGAAGGAGAATATCCCTATTTTACTCTTCAATGACATAGATGATGATAGGGATCCAATGCTTTTCCAGTATTGTAGTCGTCCCATTTTCACTCATGAGGTTTTTCAAGGAAAGGGGTACATTGGAAATGGGTGTGAATGCACTATGAATTGCTCGACTGGTTGCTACTGTGCAGAGAAGAATGGTGGCCATTTCCCATATGATGGAAATGGCACTCTCTTGAAGGGGAAGCCATTGATATACGAATGTGGCACCTCTTGTCGGTGCCCACCAACTTGCCCTAATCGAGTGAGCCAGAAGGGCATCAGCCATCGGTTAGAGGTATTCAGATCCAAGGAAACAGGGTGGGGAGTTAGGTCATTGGACTTGATTCGTGCAGGAACATTTATTTGTGAGTTTAGTGGGGTCACAGTTACGAAGCAACAAGCAGAGGTGCTTTCCAGAAATGATGGATGCTTGGTGTACCCAGGTAAATTTCCAGGAAGATGGATTGAATGGGGAGACATCTCAGATATCTCATCTGATTATATATCTGCTGATTCTCCTCCCTTGCCTAATCTTAGCTTCTCTATAGATGTTTCAAGAGCAAGAAATGTTGCCTGTTATCTTAGCCATAGCACTTCTCCAAATGTGTTTGCGCAGTTTGTTCTATTCGATCACAATAATATGTCATATCCTCATGTTATGATATTTGCAATGGAGAACATCCCTCCTTTAAGAGAGCTGAGCATTGATTATGGAGTAGGAGATGAAGGTGAAACAGTTGGGAGATTGACTATGTAAATATGTATGCTGTCTATGAGATGATGATTTTTGAAGCCAAAACAGCATTTTGTTTGACAATTGCCAAGAGCTGCAGTTAGGTGAAATTTAGTTGACTCCAATCTTGTGCATTTTTTACATATCTGTCTATCATTGGATTTTTTGCATTGAAATTACTTGTTATACCTCTAGTAGAAACAATTTTCTTGCTAAAGTTAGAGTACCTCAAAATTATGGATTATGTTATGTTAGACATTTAGAGTACCTCAAATTATGAATTATCTTATGTTAGAGTACCTCAAATTATGAATTATGTTTTGCAGGATACTTGCTAACAATTATATAAGATTTTTTGGGTCCATTGCTGTTGGTTCTGTATTTTTGTATAAGCAACTATAATGCTTTTCTTTATAGACACTGGTATCTAGAATGACTCTTGTTGCTGTTTCCTTCCTATAAATACCTTCAGTCATATTTTCAAATGAAGACATTGAGCAATGAGCATAACTAGTAATTCTGGCATCAAATGTTGTTGTATGATCTATACTCATTGCTGTCCAAATTATGGATTTCATTTCTTATTATTGACTTATATATCCTTTTCCATCCTATATCCCTGCACTTAACAACTACTTGTTTTAAGATATAATATATTGTAAAAGTTATAACCTTTTATTGTACAAAAAAAGAGAAAAAAAAGTTACATCCATACTCCCAATCCCAGCTAGCTTTTCTCTCGTCATTGCCTTCCTACACTCTATTTTGCTTTGGGGTTTGAAGGGATTTGTTTCTTGTAAATGGATAGTTGGAGTTAGAAGTGGGAACCTTCCACCATTTGGCTTCCTAGTAGCAGGTGAACATTTAGGAACTCTATTCTTATTTTTATTTCTTTTTTCTTTATGTTTAGTCATTGGGAATGACATGAGGTGATATCTTAGAGTACTCTTTTGTTTCATCTTGATTTCCATCTCTAGTCCCATGTAACAAAGAAAGAAGGGGACTACGGTAGTTCAGTGAGTCCTCTCTTCATAAAACTGGGATCTTTTAAACTATTTGCCACTCCCTCGACATACCTAAGACCTAACATCCTCTTCTTTGCATAACAAGATCTTGTTTGTTTCAGCAGGAAAAGCGATGTGCAGAAATTTCTAAAGTAAGAAAAATCAAGTATGGTTAATTTACATGTGTCATCTACATGACATAAAACATGAAACGTCAAACGCCACAAATAACAACCAAAAACTATATTTTAGTAAGTAAATAAAGTAAAGTTCTCAAGCACATAATTAAAACTTATAACACTAATCCACATCGAAGCAAATAGCAACTAGACATCTAAACTCTAAAGTATTGTACAAATGATAATCTAATCTTTGCCTAATATAAAAGGATGCATCATATCTTGATTAAGCAAAAAGGTGGTTCATTGTCAACATTGCTGAAATTATAACCTTCATCATCTCTTCCTCTACCACTTCATTGTCACTATACAAAAAATTGTGCCACACTAGAACTTGGATGCATATGATGCCTTTTCAACTTAGCAGCTCCCTCTTTATCTAACACGACATCTTTCCTCTTCAACTCAATCATCTCTTGTCATGCGATCATCACTGAATAGCTTATCATCAAGATCAAATTCTTCCTCTATTTTTTTAGTAACCCATTCATTGGTATAATCTATATCCTTTAAATAAATAGGATCAATTATATTGCATAGTAGGTATCCTTGCCTCAAAATCTGCTCAATTATACTTGATGCAAACTAGATCATTCAAATGACTGTGCTAACATTTTTTCTTTTTACTATAGATTGACAAAAAATCATGTAGTTTGAATATATCAATATCATATTGGATGAAGTTGTGTCACAGCAGGGGCGGAGCCACGAATAGAAATGGGTGGGGTGGGGGGGGGATGGGGGAGACTGGGTGGAGAGCCGGAGAGGGTGAAAAAGAAGAGGGGTTGCGGCTGAAGTGTAGATAGGGAGAAGTGGTTCACAAAAATTGAGATAGGAATTATGGGATAGGGGAGCAAATATTTGATTTTGGAGGGGGGCAAAGTTGACATTTCACCTATATATAAGGGGAAGAAAAATATCGGGGGAGGGGGCAGACTAGGTGGAGAGCCGGAGAGGGTGAAAAAGAAGAGGGGTTGTGGCGGAAGTGGAGATAGGGAGAAGTGATTCACAAAAATTGAGATAGGAATTATGGGATAGGGGAGCAAATATTTGATTTTGGAGGGAGGGGGGATAGACTGGGAGGAGAGGCGGAGAGGGTGAAAAAGAAGGGTTGCGGCGGAAGTGGAGATAGGGAGAAGTGGTTCACAAAAAAATTGAGATAGGAATTATGGGATAGGGGAGCAAATATTTGATTTTGGAGGGGGGCAAAGTTGACATTTCACTCATATATAAGGGGAAGAAAAATTTCGGGGGGGGGGGGGGGGGGGCAATTGCCCCTCCTCACCATAGATCGCCTTTGCCCCTGGTCACAACCTACCCGATGAGATATGTAGCCCATGTTAAACCATTGGCAAAAGTTAATGGTAGCATATCCATCAAGACTTATTTTAACCAATACAACTTCTCATGATCTTCGACGTGGAACCAAATGAGGATGTTACAAGTTGCGAAAAGGAACATGCCTTTTTGTCTAGGTATATGTGCATCACCTAGTTTTAAAATGGACTTTTTCAAAAATCAGTTTGTTCAACCAAAAGCAAAATAAACTAGCATGTGGAGTTTGAAAGGCCATAAATGTTACAATGAGGCCGAAAATAAGAAGTTTTACTTATATTGTTATCATTTCACTACTCAAGACTCTTGTTCCACCTTCCTAGTTCCTGTCTCAAACCCCCCAGTTCCACCTAAATTAATCACACACCTCCGACAGAATTTTAAATTATATGGAGCTATCCTTTCCATATCTAGTCAACCCCCGTGCCTCTTTTAAAACATTATTTCCGGAAAATCAAATTTATCTTATTGTTATGAAGGGTAATTAATTTTAGAAGTCCATTTTAAAGTAATAATGCAAAATTCTCTGTGGATAATATTTTAATATTGTTATATCATGTTGGAGCATGTCAAGAGAGATTTGCACAGTAGAATTTTCTTTCAGTGTGCATGTCAAGGATCCTTGTCTTTTCTTCCCGCATTTGTTACATGCAAGACCATTTTTCCTTATGGGCTTCCAAATTGATAGGTATCAGATATTTTCAATATTCCATTAAGAATTCAGGTTTTAAGATGCAGTGCTTTATAACAAAATTAAGCTACATTATTCAGAAAATTATTTTAACTGGTAAACTTCTGAGGAATTCAGGGACTTCAATGATAAGGTAGCTCAAAAGGTTTATGAAGTATATGCTCAAGGCTTCTGTTCTCAAAAGGCTTCAACACTTTCTATGAGAATACTGATTAATATAGAATTGTTTCTTCTTGAAGACAATTCTGGCATCCTCAATCTTTCCGGTTTTAATTCCAAGATTGGGTTCAAATTGTATGAAAAAATCATCTATATGCTATTGCAATATCATATTTCACATTTAACCTCTTTAGAAGTGTCGTATATCTAATTTCCATATTTAACATTTTCAAAAATTAACAAGAACCAGACACAGTCATCAAAACACAAAAACATGCTTTTGAGATACTAACATGTACAATAAACAACCATCTGGGAACTGAAACAGAAGAACAAGTAATGAAATGATTTCAGTTTTTGTGCAGCTAGTAAACTTAGCTGTTTGTTTTTGTTTGTTGAGCTGTTCTGTTTTTCCAGAATGAAAGTTTATAATCAATTAAAGTATTATGGTTGCACCTGCCCATTGATTTGATATTCCTAAGATGCAAAAGATAGGGAATGACTGTTTAGAATTATCATCAACAAACATCAAGCATGACAAACCATGCTGGTTCATTGTTGGCTAGAACGACACTAGTGGTTTTCAGAATTTGCTTTTGCAGAATTCCTGTTCTTGAAAGATTGTTGAACTTCTCCTCATTCTATTTTTCCAGTTCTTATTTATGTTATAATTCTAAAGATGTGCTTCTTGACATTACGATTCAGTCACCTTAATATGCTATTCAGTATGTGATGATAATATGGGAATCCCAATTGACATCAGATAGATTTGTTATAATTGATGAAGCCACATGGTTTAGAACATCTTAGGCCTACCAATTTCTTTCTCAATCTATCTTGTGTTATCGATGTCAGATTTGCACATGGCCCCCTTATCTTTTGTTCTTGACTCGAGCATGGTATCTGGAAAAAGTTTCCAATTAAATGATAACCTTGTTAAAGTATTTGGGTAGTAAATGTTAATAAGATTTTTGATATCAGTACCACCTATTACTACTGACATGAATTTTGATGGGTTTTTTTCAGATAGCATTTTTGAATCCTCTACAACTCTGTACAGAAGTGGAACGATCTGGTATAATCGTCATGCGGGTTGCTCATTCTACAAATGCTTGTACAGCAGAAATAGTGGAAATCAAGAACAAGTTACACGCTAGCAATGTATGAGGTCAAAATTTTTGGGTGTTCGATGACCGACTTTTGAGCTTCTAACTAGTCTGTATTTTTTTTTGTACCAGAAGTGTATATATCTACAATATATTGTCATGTAAAAAAAATGTTGCCTACCATGTTACATTTATGATGGCATTCGGTTATATTGTCATGTAAAAAAAATGTAGCCTACCATGTGACATGTATGATGGCATTCGGTGTATTGGCAGTGTATCAAAGTGGAAAATTGTGGCCAGCAACTTACAAAAGTATCCTTTTACATCTATTGAGAATATCTAAGTTTTATCTTTTTTAGGTTCTAGTCATGAAAATATTTTAAGACTAGCTAAATTTGGTCTCAGATCTTGTGTTTTCGTAAAACACAACCTTGGAAACTTTTGATCTGGCTATTTTATTAATGGGTTTGTCCAAGTTGTGCCTTTAGGGGTAAGAATTTTGATCATGAGTATTTGGAAAGCACAATCTTGGAAAATTTTGATCTTGCTATTTTGTTAATGGGTTTGTCTAACTTGTGCCTTTAGTGGTAATAAATTGTTTCATTAGTCGAAGTTTGTTATGAAAGATTATGTGGAGTTATGAGTATTAACCAGTGGTTTCATCATAACATTTTTTAGGAAAGTTGTGAATTAATGCTCTTGAACATGCACCCTGTTAACTTGTTAGGTTTATTGGATTACTTTACATGAACATTTTTATGGTGTAAGAACTTTTGGGAATATATTTGGAAGAGCCAATTATTTGGGATAGAAAGAAATGAAGTGCTAAAGATAATGCCTTTATTACTCTTGCTTTAAGGCACATTATACGCTGGGCATCAAATGGAAGGTATAAAGCTATTAAGCTAATTATGCTTCTTCTGAGAAAAGCTTTCTTAAGTAATGATCGGTCTCGGAAATAATACATCTTACTTTTTCCACTTAAAAAAGAAATTAATAAAAAAAATCCTCAGTGGTTTGCTAAAGAATAATTCTGTATTTAATTCCAACAAGTAGAAAATCTTGTTGTATGATAAAAACCTTCAGATAGGAGAATTTTATTCATAAAATAAATGATTCAATGAAATTTTTATAAACTTTGGACAAACACCTGATTAGACAGTAACAAATAAACTCCGAAGGCAAAACGTTTGGAATTTCTCACGCTTCACTTGAACCTCTCATCAGCTGATGCAAATCAACAGCATGAAGAGGCAGTTGACTAAGGACTGATGTTATTGCACTGAAGCCCAAGCTTAGCAGCCAACAACAGATCATACAAGATATTGCCACCCACAGTAGGCATATAATAAAATTATTTGAATGCATAATTGATGTTGAAAAAATAAATATTATTCTAAAATTATTATTTTTAAAATTCGAGTTAAATAAAATTTAGAATCAATGAAGAAATACAAAATATTGTTTTATTTATTTTCCAAAATTTTCCTTAGTACGTATCTTGAAAAGAAAATAAAGGTTGACTTATATAACTTTCAATAAAATTCAATTCAACCAGTTTGAATTAGAAAATAATGTGCTAAGCTAGCTGTTGAAAATTTCTCAATAAAAATGTTCAGTTAAAAAAGATAGGACTAAATGCAAAAGAGCAAATTTCTCACGCTTACAACTTTCAATTGACCTTCTATATTCACTAAACCCCCATCAGCTGCTGCAAATTAACATCACGAAAGGGCATCTTCTCACAAGCTTCAATCTTCCCAGCGTCAAGCAACTGGGACACGCGTTGCATGCTCGGCCGAAACCGAGGACTGACGCTGATGCACTGAAGCCCAAGCTTAGCAGCCAAGATCACTCCATTCGCTTCTTCGAGCGTTAATGGAACACGAATTCGTTGATCCAACACATCCTTAAGTAGCACATCTCGAGCAGCACCACCACTCATCAAATGTGAGATGAGCTCCCCAGGATGCCTTCCTTGTATCACTTCCAGTATCAACACCCCAAAACTATACACATCGTGCTTCTTCGTAATCTTCATAGTGTAAGAAAGCTCTGCAACATGCACCAGAAAAAGAAGAAGAAGAGAATTAATTAACACACGCATACCAGTGAATTGAAGTATAGTATTAATATGCATCATCAACTGGTTTTCAGTAACCTGGAGGCATGTAACCAAGCGTGCCGGCGCGCCCGCTCCAGTTCGATGAATCGGGCTTTACTGATCTCGCAATGCCGAAATCTGAAACATGAGCTTTGAGTTCAGAATCCAGCAGAATGTTCTTGCTCGATATGTCACGGTGCACGATGGGTGGACTGCAATCATGGTGCATGTAGGAGAGAGCGTTCGCCACATCCTTGATGATGTCTAATCTCTTCTTCCAGTCCAACTCGATGGCTGTCTCTTCACTGCTTAGAATAGTCGATAAGTTTCCTTTCTCGATGTAATCATAGATGAGGAACATGCATCGAGCGTGAGAGCAGAAGCCATGCAATCTCACGATGCTGCGATGTCGAATCTTGGCTAAGGCTTCAATCTCACTCCTGAAGCCTCTCTCATCTTCTTCCGGTCCATGAAGCTTTTTAACTGCCACTAATTGATCAGTTCGAAGCTGAACTTTGTAGACTCTGCCATATCCTCCGACTCCAATGCAGTAATTGTCGTCAAAGTTCTCTGTGGCAGCAACAATTTCATCATACAGCGCCTTTCCATCAAATCCCAGCACAGAGAGCAGATTCTTATCTGGTTCTTCCCTGTCATTTTCCTTCACATTTTTTCTTCGAGTGTGGCGAAAAATAAAAATGACTACTCCTAGCGAAATCAGTAGCAGAAGGAGCAATACTGGAACAAGAACACTCAAAAGAACTATTTTGCGGTGTTTCTTTGAACTATGTTTAGTTGTGTTTTGTGAACATGGAGGCAAGTTAAGCACTTTGCCGCATAATCCATTGTTGTGCTCGAACCATTCTACCTTGGCTTTTTGGAAGAACCGGCTCTCAGGAAGTGGCCCTTCCAAATTGTTGTAAGAAACATCGAGTGCTAGCAAACTTGACATGCCACTAAAACTCGACGGAATTGAACCTGAAAGTCTATTATGAGAGAGATTTAAGTTCTCCAGCATAACAAGCTTGCTAATGTCCCTAGGGATGATACCTGTGAGAGAATTATGACTGAGATCAAGCATTTCTTGCATTCTTAGAAGCTTGCCAATCTCCAGAGGAATGCTTCCACTTAGCTCATTTGCACTCAATCTGAGACTTCGAAGATTAGGGCAGTTCCCTATTTGCAAGGGTATGTGCCCTATTAGTTTGTTCTTGGAGAGATCAAGAGTGTTTAAGTTAAGCAAACCGCCTATTTCTAAGGGTATGCTTCCTGACAACTGGTTATTGCTCAAGTTCAAATCTAGCAGCAAACTTAAACCAAAAAGCTCCTTTGGCAGCTCCCCGACTAGCAGATTGGAAGACAGGTCAAGTGATGCTAACTGAACCATTCTGCCAAATTGAGGTGGTATCCTTCCACTGATCATGTTGCCTGCCATGTGAAGGGTATTCAAGCTCTGAGACTCTACCCAATTCACGGAGAGCTCACCAGAGAGTCTGTTGTTGCTTAGATCAATGAGCTCCAGATCAGGGTATACTCCAAAGGCCTCTGAAACATCACCACTTAGCTCATTGTTCTTGAGCTGAAGCCTCACCAGAGTACTGCAGTTCCTCAAGCTTCGCGGTATGGGACCATCGAAATGGTTATTGATGGTGGAGAAATACATAAGCCTGCCTCCTTTGCACAGGTCTGGAGGCAAGGGGCTTGAGAAATTGTTCTCACTCAATTGCAGCAAGTAGAAGTTGGTGAGATTTGCCATTTCTGGCAGATGACCTGACAATTGGTTCTGGTAGAGCTCAAGATCCTCCAGGCTTGTCAAGTTGCCAATGGATGGAGGAACCAAGCCAGATAACCTATTAGTCGAGAGTATTAAATCATTCAAATTGAGCAAGTTTCCCAGTTCATTGGGGATGCTTCCTGAGAGTTGGTTGCTGTGCAGAGATAGGGATGTGAGACTGAATAATTTCCCTAATTCAGGTGGTATTGACCCAGATAGCTGGTTAAATGCAATGTAGAGAATCTCTAGATTTGTCATGTTCCCTAAATTAGAAGGGATGGTTCCTGTGAAGAGATTGCTTGTCAATCTTAGATCCCTCAAGTTCACCAAACCATTGCCTAGTTGATCAGGAATAAGTCCATTAATTTGATTGTTGACAAGCTGCATTTTTGTGAGTTGGGTCAGGTTTACTACTCGGTGAGGAATATGACCTGTTAGTTGATTGTTATTGAGAAGCAGGTGCTGTAAACTAGTCAACTGCCCTATTTCATCAGGGATTATTCCATCAATAGTATTATTGCTAAGGTTCAGGTGTATTAGTTGACTCAAGTTTGCTACTTGTTTAGGAATATGGCCTGTTATAAGATTCTCACTGAGACCCAACTCCAGTAAACTAGTCAACTGTCCTATTTCTGGAGGAATGGAACCTGAAAAGTTATTCTCGTTTATGTACATTAACTCTAACTGTGTCAGGTTGCCAATGGAAGAGGGGATGGTACCAGTGAGATTATTACGTGACAAAATTAGTTCTGCCAAGTTTGGTAGATCTCCAATTTGGGGAGGAAGATGCCCAGATATCTGGTTTGCAGGGAGGAACAAGATTACAATATTGGTGAGGTTTCCAATACTGGCAGGAAGGGGCCCAGACAAAAGGTTGCCGTCCATTTCCAGGTTATAAAGTTGTCCTAAGTTTCCTATTTCATTTGGAATGACACCAGAGAGCTGGTTGTTAAAGAGTTGCAGTTTGGTTAGAGCAAATAGATTACCTACTGATGCAGGAATTGGCCCGGTCAGGTTGTTGGAGTTCAAGTTTAGCAGTGACAGTCTTGTGAGATTGCCAACTTCACTGGGTATTGAGCCACTCATTTGATTTTGGAAAAGACGGAGAACGCGGAGGTTCGATGAGTGCCGGACTTCAGGCGGAATGACACCGGTGAGTTGATTCCTTTGTAGTTGCAGGTGGGTGAGTCTCGTCCAGTTGGCGAAGAACGCCGGTGAGATCTCTTTGCTGAATCGGTTGACGGAAAGGTCGAGTTTGACGAGGCGGGAGAGAGCGGCCAGGGAGGCTGTGAGCCCGCCGGAGAGACGATTGTGAGCGAGGTCGAGATATTGGAGGCTCGAGAGGTTGGCGATGGCTGCGGGGATGGTGCCGGAGAGTGAATTGCGGCGGAAGCTGAGGGTGGTGAGCGACCGGAGGGCAGAGAAGTCGAGCGCGCCTAGCGTGCCGACGAGGCCAGCGCGCGGGAGGCTCAGCTCGGTGACTAGACTGTCGGTGCATGTGACGCCGGACCACGAGCATGGGCTTGCGCCGGCGGTGGCATTGGTGTGGGTGTCGATGTGCCAGGAGCCGAGAGCTGATCTTGGTGAGCTTTGGAGAGTGGATTTCCATTGGAGGAGAGCGTTTGCTTGGGAAATGGGAGAGGCATGAAGCGGGAGCGGGAGAGGTAGGAGAAGTGAGAGGAAGAAGAGGAGACTGAGCAAGGATGGGGAGTTTGGACGAAGAGGGGACTTCATTCTTTGTTGTTTGAGCACTGGTGGTGCAAATGGAGCATTTTATAGAGTACTCGAAGCCTTGAAGGGTCTCTTGATCGTTGGAGTTGGGAGAATGGAAAATAATTTGAATTGCTGGTGTGAACTTAAATGCTTGGTTCCCAAGGAAACTTTTTAGTTCTTGATAGTAATCGAGTGCAATTCGAGTGCGAACTTTTATGGGCAATTTCTAAGGGCATATAAGTAAAAGAGAATGAACATGCATAACTTTATAAATTTATCTATATTCAATCGCTTAAAATTTATAAATTCTTCCGTAGTAATGACAGAAATATGGAAATTGGAGAACACGGTTAGTTTTGACTCATGGAAGACTTGGAAACTCATACGTGGTAAGGCAGAATTAACAAAGCATTGATGTGAAAGAGAAGAGAATTCCATGGCTTGGTTTGATGGTTTCCAATATGGAAATCTCAATCCAGGTAGAACGACTCATCTGGTATCAGTCGAATAAATTGATGTGACAGTCACTTTTGGAAAATGACTTGACTAATTATTCATCAATTGACTCGAGTCTGGAATTAAGGTGGATTGCACCTCATGCAATACGAACAGGAGCGTGTACGATGATTACGTGGGGGAGGCGGCACAGCTTGCGCTTGCACGTTTACGTTGGCGATGATAATTTAAACCAGTTAAATCTTAAAATTCAATTTCGAATAATAAATTCGGTTTTGATTAATGATTTTTTTTAAAAATAATAAAATAATTTTAATCCGATTTGATTATCGATTATCCGCGAACTAATAATCGACATCGATTATAAATTTATTAATTATTATATATGATTAAATATGCTAACCTATTATATACCCATACTCAACAACTCTGTTGTCCGATTACCCAATACACTTGCATATTTTTCGGTTTTTTTGCCATGTTATATTTGATATAATGTGTTATTCGTTATGTGAGATATTTTTTTTTAACAAAGATAAAAAATTATAGTAGGTGATCATACTAGGATTCGAACTTTAGATCTTTAGGCAACGTTCAATATATTACGTACGATATTACTTATTCATAGTAAAAAAATTGAAATAATAAAATTGTGTATTGTTTTTATATATTTATTAACCAATTATTCATTTGGTAATTAATTACCGGTTATTAAACGAATAATTGTATCTATCCTAATCGATTAATTTGGTTTGAATCACAGACAATGAATCAATTTTGATTTTAGATATTAAATGTTAAAGTCGAACGATTTTAATTTCAATTTCAGTTAATGGATTTGATTTAGATTATCCATAAAAATGCAATTAATCGAATTATTATCCTCCCTACTTGTCATGAGTTAATTAATCTTCTTTCCTTTTCCAAGCGTCAATTTTTGGTTGAGGAAAAAGAGTTACCAGTGTCGGTTTCATTCCAAATACTCAATATTCAAGTGTGTGTTCATATTAAGGTGTAAGTAAGTCAACTGGATCAAGAATCTATTGACCCTAATAAATACAAATCAACTTGATGAAAATAGGTTCATTAATTTGAATTAAATTTTTTATTATATATTGGTTTACATTCCATCAGGAGTTGTTGAATAAAATCAATGAATTATTGGTCTAAAGGCTTCTAACATTTTGTGTGAATTTAAGAATACGGAGATAGGTGATGCAAGCAAGGTACCTAGATTGTCAATTATGAGTAACACAATTGATAATAATATCTTAGATATTTCTTAAAGATATGAGATTCAAATCTCAGTATATACTACCTTTGTTATAAAAAAAAAGTACTTAAGTTATGCCGTCAAAAATTATCTTTTTGGATGTTTCTTAAAGATCTGAGGGTTCAAATCTCAGTATACATTATCTTTGCTATATAAAAAAGCAAGGTACCTAAGTTATGCCGTCAAAAATCACTTTAGTACAAGATTTAGTCACACCTAAAGGGTTGTTTGTGAGAAACTACGTTGATTAATAAGATTTGATAAGGATTATTTGTTAGAAATTATATTGATTAATAAGATTTGATGAGTGTATTATAATCAAATTCAACTAAAGTATTATAGATTTATAGTTATACTAATTATTTGGACTTATAAAATTGATGAGCAAATCCAACAACAATATGGTTGTAGTAAATATTCATACTTTTATAGGTGAAAAAATATGAGAAACTCTTCACCCATGTTTTATTAGGAAATGGGAATTTAAAAAGTTTCATCCATTGGGTCGAATTGTTCAACCCCCACCACTAATTTGACTCAAGTGAGAAAAAATAAATAACCAAAAGTTTGATAGAGTTGTATTGTCATTTGTATGTATTTCATGAAATCCAGAGTTATGGATATATTTTAATTTTGCAAAAAAGGAGGTAAAATGTTGATTTATATGTATGTTGATGTTAGAGAACACAGGTCAAATTTCATAGCACGAGAGACAAGAAGTCAACAAAAGCACACAAGGATTTACATGGAAATTAAGATCTAAATTGAGGAAAAACCATGAACAAATTATAATTAAGAGGATGGACATCTAACAACGATGACTCAAATTAGGAGTGACAATTTTATCCGTATTCGTCAACTAAAAACTGCATCTGTACTATATCTGATCCGTATCCGCAAGTAAAAACAGATATGGATACGAATCCGGATCTAAAAATTTTATATCCGCGCGGATATGGTGCAGATATGGATTTGTTTGTGTATCTGCACCGTATCTGCACCGCCTATCCGCCCCATTTTAATTACTATTTTACCCATATATAATATATGCATATGTAAGGGGCCAAGGGTGATATTGTAATTTTATATCAAATATATATTACATATAAATCTTCTTGCCCTAATTCGATTCGCATCGCCCACCCCTTTTCTCACAAAGTCACGAGTAGTCGGCAGCCGCATCACTCGGCGACTCGGCGTCTCCCTTCTCTGCACGCAGCTGGTAGCCGCAACACGAATTCGGTCAGCCAATCCCGCGGTGGCCGGTGGTGAGTGGTGAGCGGTGAGCCTCTCTTCTCTATTCTCTATTCTCTACACAGTCCGTCGGCGTCTCTCTTCTCCTAATCTCTCTTCTCTGCACACAGTGCGTCACTCGGCGCGATGACACCTCTCTTCTCTGCACGCATCTTGACTTGGAGTTGTCGGACTCAGTGACAAGGGCGTAGGCATCTTGACCGAAGTCGAGTACCACGTCCGAAGGGGAGAAGAAGGCAGGACCGGTGATGAACAGGATGCGTCTGGACTTGGCGGCGCGGATGACAGCGGCTTGACGGGCGGGGGCATCATTGCAGTGGACGATGGCGGCCCCGCCGAGGGCGGCCATGGCGATGGACATGGAGGCCTCGAACACGGTGTCCGTGGGCGAGGCGACGCATGGGATGGAGAGGGGGAGACAACGGGAGAGTCGCGTGGAGAGGTTGACGGCGTCGGTTGGAAAGTCGATGTAGCCGGGGAGGACGATGGCATCGTCGTATGTGTAGGAGACGCCCTGGACGAAAAGTTGCGACGCGGAGAAGCCATCCTCCATCTCGCGGTAGGTTTAGGATCGAGGTCAAAGGGTTTGGAAGGGAGTTTGGGGGAGGTTTTTGAAATGGTTTAAACAAGCTTATGAGCTTATCTGGTTAGATTTTGGGGTTTAGATTTATGGTTGATGGTTGTTAAATTATAAATTGTGGTTGAGTAGTTTAAAGTATATTATATACTTATTTCGGATCAATAAATATGATATTTATTGATTTTTAAATTAAATATATTATTTTAATATATTTTAAATACGAATGCGGATATGGTATTCATATTCATATCCGTAGCGGATACGGTGCGGATACGAATATGCAGATATGAAGTGCGGATGCGGATGCGGATAATGCACTATCCACACTGTATCTGATCCGTTGCCAGCCCTAACTCAAATGTTGATTTTCGAGCCGGGCCGGGTCGGTGCCACCCGTGGGTGAATCTAACCCATTGACACCTCTATCCTCTGGGGCATAATTTGTATTCTTAGGAGGTTTTTTCAAACACCGTTGAAAATATGTTTAGGTCCCCATCCTATATAATGTTTTTTGCTTATATAGTAAAAAGGACAAATGACCCCCTACGTATAGTATTCTCCCTCCTAGTTTCTTTCTAAAATAAAATTCTCTAACATAAAATTAAATTAAAATTAAAATTATTACTATTATATTTAAAATTAATAACTAAAGTTACTAAATCTAGTTTATAATATTTATCCTCACTTCTCAATCTTTTTTCTCTCTTTTGATATTGTTTGAGTTGTCTCATTCTCGCGTTCACATTTTCACACTGCCACGTAGTGTTGTTTTGCACCTAAGCTCCATCCACATGCGAGTGCACCCCCCCACCCCACCCCCCACCACGCACGCACGGCCATGACCTCGTGCGTAGCTCTAGTCGTGCCATTATATATTGCTTGTCAACCCATGCTATATATTTGTTAAAAATATTTTTTTGATAATGAGAATTTTATACAATGTTATCAAAGCATGAAAATTCTTTCAAAATAATTTTTTTTTCTTTCTAAAATTAAGACTATTATATTTTATATTTATAGATTGTGTATGAATAATATTTATTGACTTTTATATATAATACAATGAATTATTTTTTGAAAAATATATTTAATTGATCAATCATAATGTTGATGATAATTTGTCGGAGTATGCCTTCTTGATTTTGATTTTCGACTCCGTCATTGTTCTTAAATGCAACAAGAGTATTAAACCGAAACTACGTGGCATTAGAGTGACATGTACCATTGGATGCAACGATTATAACTAAGAGTAGGAGCATGAAAAACAGTCTATTAATTAAACAAGAAGACACATTTTTCTTGATTGCCCCTTCATGCGCTACATTTTGGAATCACATATTGCAACTCAAAAATGTGCAAGATCATCCCTAATGACCTAGCTAGCTATCCTTCCAATATGGATGCTAAGAATATAACTGAATAGATTAGTTTACATATTGAGAATATAAATGTGTAGATTAAGTCTCTTTCCTAAATTAAATTTTTGAAAAAGTTGATCATTCAATCAAATTTAACATGATATCACATCAGAAGATCCCAAGTTTGAATCATCCTAGCATTAATATTTTTTTAAAAAACTGCTTCAATTAAGTTGATCCACTTATTGAACTTGGGCCAATCTCCTAAGATTACCCGCCCACAAAATTTATGGTGGCATCTTGCCTTAGAATGCCCATCTATCTAATTTGTAACAACATCCACCTTCAAATTAATGCCTTAGTGGGCAACTCTTATGTAATCTTCAAAATTAAAGATAATAATAAAGAGACAAGGTAGAATTTTCTTACAAGATCCTGCTTTAGGATGATACCTATTCACTTATCATACCTTGCTTTAATTAATCAACCTATGATTCATTAGGCGATTCAAGGTTGAATCACTTAATATACCCTGAATGCTTCAGTGTATCTACTCACCAACATATTTATACTCATTTCACATGCTATGAGCTTTAGTGGCATACTCCTTCACATCTTCATAAATGTTTGATGTTAATAGGCTTCCCTTACTTTGCTTCAAATTTTTTGATTCTCCTTTAGTGATCTGTACTTGTTTTCCAAATGGAAACTAGAGCTTTCAGCCATATCTTTTCTGCCAGGACAGAAAATGGTACAAGGATTTTCATGTCACCCACTTTTAGTCCTACATTAGGAGTAGCTAGTACATGAGTTATGCTGGTTCAAATGGCTTGATGATTACACTATTATAATTTGAATTTAAGCATTTGAGGTGATTGGTATATTTAGTTATTGAGTTCCATTGAATGAGGTCATCAGAAATTATATGGGAGCAAACCTGATGAAAGAATTATATCCAAAAACTGAAGTGTACTACTTCAGATGAAAGAAACATGTCAAGTTCATGAAAGAAAGCTGTCTTTGCTTTTTCAGATAGAAAGATGGACAATTAGGAAACAAAGTTGTGATCAAGGACAAAACACTATATTTTCGAGTGTTATTGTTTTGTGAGTATTTCCCTCTGTTTTCCCTAGAAAAATGTTATACTTGCGAAATGTTTCTGAAACTGATGTAGAAATTTGCAGCACAAATCTTTCTCGATATTAAGATCTGAGAAAGGAATTTTGGCGCTCTCTTGGCCAATTTAATACCCAAAACATTTGGACAACAGGACAAGTTGAGTATAGTAGAGTTATAGTGAGAAAATAAAGCAATCAGCCACCAACCATTTCAAAGCTGTGGAGGGGAAAGCAGTTCCCAAAAGGCAAACAACTTCATAGCTTTCACCAAACTTCTGGTTTATTTCTGTGGTCCTTTTCATAAAAGGAGATGAAAGATGACGGCGAGTTATGTGAAACAAAGCCTTATAAAAAGCCACCACCTTCAGCCAGTCTCAACGTGCAGTGCATGCATCTCTGCTACAACTATGGATGAGCCATTCCTTCTCTTTTATCTTGCCAACGTCCTTGCTCTCTTTGGAAGCTTTTCTGCCCTTGTGGAGGCTCGCGCCTTCTTCGTTTTCGGGGATTCGCTAGTTGACTGTGGCAACAACAACTACCTGGCTACGAGTGCTCGGGCTGACGCCCTGCCTTACGGTATTGACTCGCCGACTCACCAGCCTACAGGGAGATTCTCCAATGGTCTCATCATTCCTGACATTATCAGTTGGGTGCTTCTCTGATCGACTCTCAAATATTTCATGAAAGCAAATCATTATACACTTCTGGACTAATTCGTCATTGTATTTCTTCTTCTTCTTTGTGTTGTTACTGTTGTTAAGATTTGACTTACAGTATTGGAACTCTCAACTTGTTTTAAAACGAAATTTAGAATTTGATTAGGGTCTAATAATCCTAAAAGTTTGAGTTGAGTTAGGAAAAGACCCAATTTATATACAGTACATCTACATAGCAAGGTAATGGAAATATATATATGCCTCAGGTGAATATCTTGGAACTGAACCCTCATTACCTTATCTCAGTCCTGAGCTGCAAGGAGAGAAACTGCTCCTTGGTGCCAACTTTGCATCAGCAGGGGTTGGGATTCTGAATGATACAGGAGTCCAATTTGTAAGCTGAAATGATACTACTCGCAGCATTATCTTTTTTGTTCATAATTGTTTTACTTTGAACATGGATAAATCTTCAGTTTAGTGGAGAACTCTACAGACTAATTCAATCTTATCTGCAGGTAAACATCATTAGAATTAGCAAGCAATTGCAGTATTTCCAAGAGTATCAGCAGAAACTGAGTGCTATGATAGGCCCATCTCAGGCACAGAAGCTAGTGAACCAAGCCCTAGTATTGATCACCCTTGGAGGAAATGATTTTGTCAATAACTATTTCTTAGTCCATTACTCTCTAAGATCTCGGGAATTCACGCTTCCTGACTACATTCGCTATTTAATATCTGAATACAAGAAAGTTCTCTCGGTATACCGCCTTCTCTCAATTATCCTTATGCGAAAAAAAAAGGATTAAAGCATTGTCTTTTTAATATATGAACAAAGTAGTTAAGTTTTTTTCTCCTTGAAACATAACTCTTTAGAACATTTATTGTTGTATATGAACCATTATTCACATTTATCACAATTTTGTGATATCTTGTCATATAGTTCTAATAGGCAGATTAGCAAAAACAAAGCAGCATGAGGGAACACAATGAATTCTCTACCTAAAAAGATCAAATGATTAGGTAGGCAACTGCATGAGAGTACTCTAAATGCAGAATCTGGGGAGGATCAATGTAACTAAGCATTGCTAAGAATGGTTTGCTAAAAACTTCTCTCATCAATTTCTCCTTATTCAAATTCCTTGTAGACTCTATATGAGTTGGGGGCTCGCCGGATTATTGTCACCGGGACCGGACCACTCGGCTGTGCCCCAAGTGAGCTTGCCTTGAGAAGTCCAAGTGGCGAGTGTGATCCTGATCTCCAACATGCTGCAGACCTGTTCAATCCACAGCTGGAACAGATCCTGATGGAACTCAACAGCCAAATTGGCTCAGATGTGTATATATCAGCCGATGCCTTCAAGATGCACACGAACTTCATATCAAATCCAGAGGCATTCGGTAACTCAACTGAATGCAGTACATTTGCTGATAACTTCCTTACTATTGAACAACATGAACATATATAATGAGCATGCTTGAGTGAATTGTGCAGGTTTTAAAAGCTCAAAGATTGCATGTTGTGGGCAAGGACCTTTCAACGCCCTCGGGCTCTGCTCCGCGGCGTCGAATCTTTGTGAAAACCGAGAAGAGTATGTATTCTTTGATGGATTCCACCCATCAGAGAAAGCTTGCAGGATTCTGGTTGCTCAGTTATTCAATGGATCAACAGAGTACATGCGCCCCATGAACTTGAGCACCATCTTAGCCATGGATGCAAAACTTTAGCCTCCAATGAGCTCTCCATATATCAATGTGAAGTAAGTTTGTGGCTATCTTGAGCTGATTAATGGAGGATTTATATGTATTTCCTATAAGTGTGTTTCAGGTATAGACTAATTAAGGTGTCTGTTGATTATCATAGTCATTAACTGGGGATTACTATCTAATGTAATCTGTCAAGATTTATGCCTCCTTTACCTCCAATTCCATCAATCTGCTTCTTCTCTGATGAGTAAACTTCAAGGTTGATTCATCATATCTGCATTCCTCTTTTTAAATCTACTTTTCAATGCTAATACATAAAATAAAAATACATCCAATAACTTTTATTACAAAACAAATTTCATGAGTGATTGTTTTCAAGAATTGCATATGAAACACCAAGCAATCATAATCAGTCTAAATTTTGGAGCTTGTTACAGAATGAAGGCAAACAATTGGAGTAACACAAATTAAGAAGTTGAACAGAAAACTAATCCATAAGCCAAGCATCAGACTTGCCTACATATCCACAAGAATTCTTTAAACCTTCTTCCTCAGCATACATCTTGCTTCATGCTGCTGCTTGTTATAGTCTCAAATTTCTTATCCTCCTAGAAGTTGGAATCTGATAACATTGAAGAAGAATTGAACTTTACCAATCTGAAAAGGCCCTTCCATCAATCTGGAAGAACTTGAGAAGGGGAAGAGAGGATGTTATTTTGTTGATAGATGTCTCTCCTAGGTGATGTATATATATATGTCTCCACTTGTTATGGTAAGAGGTGAAGAACCAAATGGAAAGTTAGAGGCACATAAAATGAGGCTTACAACTCATGACTCCCATTAGCTTAATTATCAACTACAGGATATTGCTATAGGGTTCCTTAGGCGAAGGACCATGGGATTTGGGTCTTCCAAAATTTCTTACTATATATGTACATGTGATGGTACAGGAAAAGATCCATGTAGGCATCCCAAATAATTAGAACAGTATGAGTACTGCTCAAAATTCTTTTGCGGAGGGAAATGAAAAGGGATGGTAGGACTTTTCCACCACAGCATTTGCATTTCTGATGTGGAATCCAATGTGTTAACTGTTAAGCTACACTTTTCATACAAGGCTTGTTGTTATCCACTGAATTCCTCATTTCATCAGGCCACAATATCTTCTCCAAAAGAAAAAAGTTGTCCATCTTTTGTTGAGTCAAATATAATGATTTTTTGTGTGAAAATGCTAGCTGTCAACCCTTTAGAGTTTAGATATGGCCTTGTTGATCACTCAAAAGGATTGAACAGTTCTCCAAGGAGATGAATGTATTTTTCATGGATATATAAGATTCAACCTTAGATTATTTTTCTCCATTTTAAGTCGCATTTTAAATAATTAAGAATATCTGCAACCACAAAATTTAATAGCTTTAAATGAAAAAAATCTCATTACTTTTGAGGAGCAAGATAATTACCATGTGATCATCATGGAAAGGAATCTGATGTTATTACTAAAGAATTCTAGAGAAAGTAGATTCCTTATTAAAAAATATATTAATTCTTGATATCTACCCATATTAAAGCTGAATAATTTGGTCCCCAATTTATTCCATGTGATCAAGATTATCATAACATTTGTAAAGTAATTATAGTCTATTTGCCACTAATGCTTAGGCTTCTGATAAGAAGTTGATAGCATGTACTCTGACAAAGTTTTTCTACATTTTGTAACTAACCCTTGCAAATTTATTTGTTAATATGGTGAGGATGATGACTTATATCATATTTTAACACATAAAAAGTATAAATATGGAATTGATATTTATGTATTTATAATTTAGCAAGAGATATGGATGAAAGAAAGAGATTAGCCAAGGATTGACGAAAACACAAGATTAGTTCAGACATAAAAACAATATGATTAATTAATCTGTTGAAATTCAGAACATATATAAATACTTAAATTAGTAACAAGACACAACATAATTAATACATTTAGGGCTCATTTGGTACATCGTATAGTACTAACCTGTATAGTACTAATCTACTAACATGTATAGTACTAGTCTGTATTGTACTATTATTATACAGTATTTGGTGCACACATGTACTGGTCGGTATAATATTAATATGTATTGACTAACTTGTATAATATAATATAATATAATATAATATAATATAAAAAATTATATAATATATTTTATCATTAATATTTCATAAATTAAAATTATTTTTTAATATTTTTTTATATATTTTGTAACTTTTGGCCGAAGGTAAAATGAATATCTAAAATACTGAAAGTTCTAGTGCAATCTAATGAAGAGCATTGAGAGTGTATTATTAATACACCTTATGGCAGCTTATGAGGTACTATTTTAAATGCAAGTATTAATTAATACCCTTCCCAAACACTGTATAGTATTACTAATACTATACAGGAGGCTTATATAGGGTACCAAACGGGCCCTTAAGGAGATGAGCTTTGAAGTCGAATTCGTTATCACCTAAAGTCAGGGGTGCTGCAAGCCTCTGCGTCTCCCTGGTCCAGCGCGACTCTGTTGGTAACCTGCAAAGACACTCTGACGCTCAAGTGAGAGGAAATTTTAGGCGATGGATATGAAATTGGAATCGAGAGTATACCTAGCTATGTCGTGTCTGTTTTGTGAAGAATGTTAGGTTGTTCGACGATGATGTCTCTCATAATCTCACGGGGATATGCCCTGAATTCGACTTATCTCTAAGATGGTGGGCTCGTTACTGCCGAATCCTTGATAATAAATGAATGTCATTAATATCCTTATTTGGTTTGGTAGAGCCACGAGCTAAGTTGTAATTGGTTCGATCTGAGTCTGGTCCATGAGTTGGGGTGCTTTCGGGCTTGGTCTGACCAGACCCAAAGAAGTAGTCTGTTCCAGAATTATTTTAAATCAAATAGTAATAATTATAGTTAGGAACTTATATAAGATAAATAAATATAAGTATTGTAAATAAGATATAAAAATATATAAATTGAAACATACACTCTTAAAAATATATAATATTACTTTTGATTACAAAATTAAGATACACAAACGATGAATGTACATTAATGCAACTAATAATTAATTAGTACTTAACTATCTACGCTGTATCTCTTAAAATTAATTCATTTATTATAAGATTATACTTTTTTTTTTTTGCTTATAAAATATATTACAAGACGTACAAAGACGTAGAAAAAATGCACAAACACTACTACTAAGAATTGAATCCAAGACCTAGGCAACATACCCGGATGCTACTACCACTTGAGCACAAGTGAGTTCACAAATTATACATATCTTATAAATAAATAAATAAATAAATAAATAAATAAATAATAGCTGCAAAATTAATTTAAATAAATTATTAATTTTAATTATAAAAACTATGATGCATAAAATAAAACTTCAAACATATCAAAAATTTATTAAAGGTCATAGAATTATATTATCAATATTAACATTTAATAGTTGTATATTAAATAATAGAAATATATCTAATGTGATATTTCTATTTTTTAATTCTTACCTTGCAAATTAACAATGAAGAGCACATGTCATCTCATTCTTGCCCATCTTTTCTTATATACTAATATATTTTATATTATAATAATATTATTTTATTAAATATAAAAATATAATATTATTTTATTAACATAATATTATCCAAGTGAATAAATGCAAAGTAAAAAAATTAGTTAGATTTATTCCCTTAAATTAGTGTTTTGTTTTTATTCGTTTGAAGCTCATCAAGGAACCAGAGTGTAAATACCATAGGATCAAAATGCAAATAACATATTACATATATGGATTAATTACTGTATATATCCCAACTTTTAGTCTCTCTTTAATATATCTCATTTTTTCATTTGTATTAAATGAGATCTCTAATTTTTATTTTGTTTCAAATCCATCCCGCTGTTAATTATCCGTTAATTATTCCGTTTGAATACTGATGTTGACATGATAATTGGGATTAGCAGTCTACGTTGTAGTCGAAATGGCAACACTAGAGGGGGGTGAATAGTATATTATCTAATTAATTAGCCTAAATTTGATTTTACTCGTTTCTCAAATCGTTTAGCCACGTTGCAATTTTACGATTAAATGCGGAAGCAATATAAACTAATTAAGCAGAAACAACAATAGATAATAATGTTAACACACGAATTTATAGTGGTTCGGCCCCAATGCCTACTCCACTACCCAAGCACCCCGCTTAGGATTTCCAAACTAGGTTTACTAGATTAATTCTTGTTTCCCTTACAATGAGGACTTTGACTCGAAGAGTCGCACTCTCGACCTAAGACACTTCCACACCCCGAAGTCTCCGTCTTCTTACCGAGAGCACTCTTCCACCTCAACCCTAAGGGATACCTCAACTAATCCTAGTTGAACTAAGTTTACACAAGTGACTTTACTCATTCTACACCGAGGATACCACTCACACAACAAGACATAACAACCTAGGTCTTATTCAAACTCAAATTCAAATAAAATAATGTCCAAATAATAATTAAAATACAATCAAAAGAGCTTAAGAAATGAGAGAGGAACCACAGCTCGTTTCCAAGCCTTCAACGCCTTCAACTCGTCAAGAGGTAGAGCTCGTATTAAAACCCGAGTTGAGGAAGAAAATTGGGCGCTTGAGAAAATGTTCACGGAAGAACAGAGCGCTGTTGATCGATCCTTTGAAAGCTCAAATCTCCCTTTAGAATGCTCAATCAAATCTATAAGTGTGAGAGGAGAGAGTTAAATGAGTTAGATGAGGTATATTTATACTCTCTCAAAGAAACAACAGCTCAACAGGCTAAAATCTAGCCATTACAGTCGCTCGGTCGATTGGTCGATCGACCGCTGCCTATTCTCTTTGTGCGATCGATCGATGGGTTGACCGCCAAATGCAACTCTTGCGTTCCGCAATCCGGTCGATCGACACAGTGTTGCGGCTTTGGCGATCCGTAGTTCGATCGACCGATGCGTCCTCTGCTAATTTTTGGCTTCAATCGGTCGACCAACCACTGCCAATTTTTGGCACTATTCGGTCGACCGATCGATCGAAGTAGTCACTGCCAATTTTTGGCACTGTTCGGTCGACCGATCGATCGACCGAAATGGCTACTGCCATTTTTTTAACCCTATTCGGTCGACCGACCGATCGATCGAACATAGACTGAAATTGATTTTTCAGCCATTTTTCTTGTGCGCTTCATTTCTAGGTTTCGGCCTTCAATATGCGTTATCTTGGAGAACTTTTCATGTGATCTTTGAGCTCGTCCAATATGTCTTTGGTGCACACGTCGATCTTCGAGAAATTTCTGCGATGAAATCGAGCGCGACGATCAATGTCCTTCCGATTTTCCGATTTCTTTCGATTTATCCGATCGAGGACATTGAACGCTAATTGATATGGAACCTGAAAGATTTCTCAATGAAATATTAGTTCCATGTTTGTTATCATCAAAACCAAGATTAAGATCAAGGTTGAAAACCTAAAGCCAACAATCTTCCATTTTTGATGATGACAAACATCCTTAAGAAAATATATACATTAAAGCATAGAGAATATCAACTAAGGGATTTCTCCCCCTATCAACATGCATATTTATGAAAATAAACTCCCTCTATCTATATGCATGGTCTTCCTATATTTTTCTCCCCTTTGCCTATAATTTTCTCCCCTTTTACCTATAATTCCCCCT
The DNA here is from genome assembly GCA_034359265.1 of Canna indica. Lineage (NCBI taxonomy): Eukaryota > Viridiplantae > Streptophyta > Magnoliopsida > Zingiberales > Cannaceae > Canna > Canna indica. The sequence goes on along the minus strand of CP136891.1, from coordinate 75,646,380 downwards.
CTTTTGACATCAATCAAAAAGGGTAAGAAAGGTCAATCTAGTCAAAGAGATGAAAAACAAATATTTTTTCATGAAGTTGAAAATCTAAAGTTGTTTTTTTTCATGAAACATGATAATCTCAACCAAAGGGATGAAAAATAAATATTTAATATATGACTTAAATCATACATGATAGCAAAGAGTGATAAATAGAATCCAAACCTAAATAATGTATGCACTCAAGTATGAATATTTTCATGAATATTGTTTCTTTTTCATGACATTTTTTATTTCATTCAAACTTTCAAAATACAAAGATATAGTCATGTAAAACATATATATCAAGTTTGAAGTGAAAATAATGTCATTTAATCAAACTTTTAACTTAGCACGGTTTCATTTGAATTAAGCATGAAAATATGAAAATGACTAAGTATCAAATTTGGCGATATACTCATATTTTCTCATATTTAGGCATCTAGACATCAAACATGAGAGAGAATATAAGTATATGAATCAAGTTTGGGCTTAAGATGAAATTTTTAAGTTATGTTGTTGACTTAGGTCAAACTATACTTCAAGTTTTCAAAAATCAAACTTTTAAATGTATACAAAATTATATTTTTGACGAAAATTTTTAGTACCAATTTTTGGACAAATTTTTTTGATACCAATTGTTGAATGGTCATTTGAAATGCATGTATCAAGTTTGAACTCAAAGTGAATTTTCGAAGTCCAATTTTCATCCTATATTGATTTTAATAAACAAATGAATATTTCTAGCTATCATCCAAGTTATCAAAATCATTCCTAGAAATGATTTTACTCAAGAAATTATGTGAATGATATTAGAAATGGAATCCAAATAGTATACATGAGTTTTTATTTGAAGTTTTTGAAGAAAGATCAAAGTATCAGAAAGATTGATATTTCAAGAAGGATGATACTTTGTGTTTTCGAAATCCAATTTTAAAATTCCGTTATAAATCAGATTCTTGATGAAACTTTTCAAAAAATTTACTGAAGAACCTAGATTTTTCAGTGAGGGTGCAGTTTCAAGAATCAATTAAAAAGGATTTTTCTATATTTTTCTAGAAATAACTAAAAATGTTATCAATTGTTGGGTGACATGGCATTTTCTTGATTTTCAGTTATTCTTAAAGCATGTTCAATTTGTATTCAAACTTTTATGACACCATAAAGTGATCATGTAAAAAAAGAATATGTCAAGTTTGAAATAAAAATTATGTCCTTAAGTCAAGATATCAACCTAGCATAGTTTCATTCAAAACTAAGCTAGTTATCATAAAACTTGCTAAGTGTCAATCTTATTATTACTCATGATTTTTCAAACTTAAACATATGGATACCTAACATGAGTAAATCTAAATATGTTTCTCAAATATGGATTGAAAATAAGACCTTTAAGTTAACTTGTTGACTTGGGTCAACCTGGTTCAAAAGAGGTTTTCATGAAACTACCTCTATGTCATTTTATCCATATCCATATGAATTTTTCATTCTGAATGCATGGAAACATGTCATTCTTATTCCTAAACATGTTTATGAAGTTTGGACTTAAAATGAAGTGTCCAAGTCGATTTGTTGACTTGGGTCAAACTTTTTCAAGTTTAAGTCCCCTAAAGTGATATAGTTATCACATTATTCATTTAGACATGAATTTTCAATTTTAAATACCTAGACTTATGTGATATGTGTATCTAAATATGTTTGTTTGATGTTTACTCAAAATGATGTCTCTAATAAAAAATTTTAAACTAGTCCAATTTCATTCGATATTAATATCATGAAATTGTCTAGTTATCATGAAACTTGCCTACTCATAAAAATTCAAACATTTATCATGCAAAGTCAATCATGAGTATATAGAGATATCATTAAAGCATGAATATTCAAGTATTATTTTCCTAAAAAATTTCCCAAAATTTTCATTTCCTTTTCCATTTTCTTTTAGATAGCATAGCCTTTTATTGTTTACCGCTTTCTTAACTTGCAAGTAAACTTCATTAGTATCATTATGAAATCATATACGTACCAACTAGTAAGCTAACATACTAAATAGCAAGAGTTCAATGCAAAGTTTCATTTAAAAACCTTAACCTATGCTAGATAGTAAAGATTCATTATAAGGAGTTTTCATGATCTCAAAATGAATCTAAGAGATCTTAATATGTGAAGCATTTGAGGAATAAGGTCCCTAAACATGTTTAACTAGTTTGGACTTAAAGAAATGTCTCTAATAGTAAGTATCAACCTAGAGCAAGTTACATTCAATGAAATTTGCCTAATTGCTAAGATTCTACGTACTCATGAAAATTCAAGGATTTAACATGCAATATTAATCATGAGTATTGAGACATTATTTAAGCTTAAACATTGAGGTATAACATTAAGATTTTGAATTTATCCAAGTTATACCTTATTCATGATGATTTAGCCAAACTTTTCATTTTTCATTGACATAGCCTTCCATTCTTAATTACCAATAACTTGCAAGTATACTTCATAAATAGAAAATGAAACCAAATCTATATGCAAGCTATCAAACTAAATAGCGAAGTGAAAAACCAAGTATCATTTTCAACTTCACTAAATAGCATGGATTCATTTTAATATAAATCATTCATGATAACAAAATGAATCAAGAGATCCCAAAATATGAAATTTTGAAAAATAAAGATCTCTAACCCTTTCTATTGGTTGAAAACCGAAAGGCCACAATTAGCCTACGATTTAGAACCACAAGGTCGCTTAGGCCCATTACAGGCCACATAGGTCTCCAAAGAGACTGAAGATCAAAAAATTAAAAATCATTTTCCAAAGGACTCTTAACAAGAGTGGGGAAAACAACTCAAATTAAACATGTATCACAATTCCAACTTGAATAAAACAAACCAAGGTAAGGAGATGATACAAAATATACCTTAGATTCTAACTTTTCATACCTATGGCATCATGATGGATTGAAATTGCAATCAAAGAATGATACTTCATTTAAGTTCATGGTCAACTTCAACTCTTCACTTCTCTTTACCCTTGTGTGGTAGCTCCCCCTACAAGAGAGCAAGAAGCTTTTGGTACCCAAATGACTTTGGGTCCTTGGGGGTTAGTTGGCCTAGGTATCCAAAGTGTCTTAGCAACACTTGGATTTTTCTTAAATGCACAATCATAGATTGCATGACCATATGTACCACAACAAAATTAATGTCCATTAAATTTCTTTTTGTTCTTGTTATGGACATGAGATTTATTTTTAGAATGCTTGTCATTTGAACTAAGATGAGCATGAGCATTCTTAAGTAAAATATTCTTCTTTTTATGATCATGAGGTCTAGAGGTGGAATGCCTAACATAAGAATGATGACGAACATTGATATTCTTTATTCTAGTGTTCTTAGGAGATGAAGCATTTTTTAATTCATTCACTTTCTTATTCAAGAAAGTAATCTCGCCTTTCAATTCATTTACGAATTTATGCAATGTATGTAATTGAGATTTTAACATGCAATTCTCATTTTCTAAATTGTTATTTTAAAGCTTCAAATCCTTAAGTTCAAGTTCTACATTATCATGATATGAATCAAATGACCTAGATTTTAATTTTTTATTTTCTAGTTTGGATTCATGCAAATGAGAATTAAGCATCACATTTTCCTTTTTCAACCTTTTATTTTCCTTATCTTTTCTAACAAGCAAGACATTCATTTTTTGACATTCATCGACAAGTTCTTCATATGGCATATTGAATGAAATAGAAGAGCTGGTACTAACATTATCATTATTATGACTAGAAGGGAAATAGTGTACCTCATCATTGGTACTCATGATGCAAACTTTTAAAGTAGCTTCATAGTCATTGCTAGATGGTGCTTCAAATGAGTGAGAAGTGGAGGTGGAAGCACTTGATCTCCTCATTACTTTGTTCTTCATGCTTGAGCAATTTTTCTTCACTTGCCCCTTTTCTTTGCAAGCATGATAAATTACTTTTCTTTTTTGGCTCTTGGAGCTACTTCTTTGACTAGAAGAGCTATGGGCATCAAAACCAAGATTAAGGGTAGGTGAATGACCATTATCATCACTACCTTCATTAAATGTACCAATTTCTTCGGTTTTAGCATAATCGTATAAAATATTCAAACTAGCTCATAAATCATAAGCCGAAGAGCAATGCATGACTTTATCTAGGATGTCATTTGGTAATGTGCAAAGTATATAATTCATGGCATCTCCATTATACTTAAATATTTTCTTATCAAATTCACTCTAAGCATGCATATCAACCTTAGGTTCAATGAATTCCCAATGTAATATGTTAAAGACACCAAAACCTTTAGTCTTTAAATAAGTGTGCATCCTATATTTCCAAAGACTAAAGTTTGAGTCATCGAACCTAGGGGTGAAGACGCTACACACTATAGTGCCATTTTTTGGATCAAGAGATGATGTAGATCGAGGAGATGGTGAAATCTTAATCTACCACCCGCTCTGATACCAATTGTAGTCGAAATGGCAACACTAGAGAGGGGATGAATAGTATGTTATCTAATTAATTAGTCTAAATCCTATTTTACTCGTTTCTCAAATCGTTTAGGCACGTTGCAATTTTACGATTAAATGCGAAAGCAAGATAAACTAATTAAGCACAAACAACAATAGATAACAATGCTAGCACACGAATTTATAGTGGTTCGGCATCAATGCCTACTCCATTACCTTAGCACCCCGCTTAGGATTTCCAAACTAGGTTTACAAGATTAATTCTTGTTTCCCTTATAATGAGGACTTTGACTCGAAGAGTCGCACTCTCGACTTAAGGCACTTCCACATTCGGAAGTCTCCGTCTTCTTACCGAGAGCACTCTTCCACCTCAACTAATCCTAGTAGAACTAAGTTTACACAAGTGACTTTACTCACTCTACACTGAGGATACCACTCACACAACAAGACCTAACAACCTAGGTCTTATTCAAACTCAAATTCAAATAAAACAATGTCCAAATAACAATTAAAATACAACCAAAAGAGCTTAAGAAATGAGAGAGAAACCACATCTCTTTTCCAAGCCTTCGACTCGTCAAGAGGTAGAGCTCGTATTAAAACCCGAGTTGAGGAAGAAAATTGGGCGCTTGAGAAAATGTTTACGGAAGAACAGAGCGCTGCTGATCGAACATTTGAAGGCTCAAATCTCCCTTTAGAATGCTTAGTCAAATATGTAAGTGTGAGAGGAGAGAGTTAAATGAGTTAGATGAGGTATATTTATACCCTCTCAAAGAAACAACAGCTCAACGGGCTAAAATCTAGCCGTTACAGCCGCTCGGTTGATTGGTCGATCGACCGACCGATCAACCGCTTAGAGAGATCGCTTAGAGAGACCGCTGCCTATTCTCTTTGTGCGGTCGACCGCCAGATGCAACTCTTGCGTTCTGCAATCTGATTGACCGACGTAGTGTTGCGGCTTTGGCGATCCGTAGTTCGATCGGTCGATCGACCGATGCGTCCTCTGCCAATTTTTGGCTTCAATCGGTCGACCGCCCGGTCGACCAAAGTAGCCACTGCCAATTTTTGGCACTGTTCGATCGACTGACCGGTCGATCAAAATGACAACTGCCATTTTTTAACCCTATTCGCTCGATCGAACATAGGCTAAAATTGATTTTTCAGCCATTTTTCTTGCGCGCTTCATTTCCGGGTTCCGACCTTCAATGTGCGTCATCTTGGAGAGCTTTCCATGTGATCTTTGATGCACACGTCGATCTTCGAGAAATTTTCGCAACGAAATCGAGCGCGGCGATCAATGTCCTTCTGATTTTCCGATTTCTTCTAATTTATCCAATCGATGACATTGAACGTTAATCGATATGGAACCTGAAAGATTTCTCAACGAAATATTAGTTTCATGTTTGTTATCATCAAAACCGAGATTAAGACAAATGTTGAAAATCTTAAGCCAACATACGTCAGCATCCCAATCAGCATGTTCACATCAGCATCCTGACTGTTATTATCTTGTTATTAAGTGGTTAATTACAAAATATATCCTCACTTTTCATGTTTTTTTTCTAATTTATCACTACTTTTCAATTTTCTCAATTATATACCACAGCTTATGATTTATTTCAAATTTATCCCACCATGATCACAACGTCAAAATTATCGTTTGAATGCTTACCTGGCGCTTCTGACATGGGTCACCCACTCAATATTTTTATCAAATTTTTAATTACTAATATTAAGCAAAATTTTATTTGTAATTAATTATTACCATAGGCGGTTCAAGCATGACCCAAATCAAGGCAGGCCTAACCCACGAGGATTTCATGCTCATGTAGAAAATCTCAATATTTCTTAACACATATATTCACCATATGTTTTTATATATATTTTTAAAATGAGGAGATAGATTAAATACTTATTTTTTCCTATTATTTCATTGAAAATAGCTTTTTTTATTTGAAAAAAAAACACAAACATAAGAAAATAAAAAAAATTATTTATGGAGGTAAAATATTTTGTACCCAAAAGGGAAGGAAAAGAAAAACATATCCTTTAATTAGGATAAATTATATGATAGTTTGGTACATTGACGTTTAAGATTACAAGAAATCTAAATTCTTGCTAAGATAGATTAGCACTTTAATAATTACTGATAATATTACATTATCATATTTGATATAAATTGATAATCTCATCAGGGGTCTACATTACTTTGCTGAGAATCTACATAGTTATTTTTACTGATAATGTGTATTATCATGAGCATTTAGATTATTGATAATCTACTTCAGCCAAACATAATAATCTGGTGGCCCAATAATTTAAAACTAGACTGATAATAAATTATCTCGTACCAAAGTGGCTTACAACACTCGTAGCAGTGATATTATTAGACACGTTGAAACTTGGGATGACACCGTATATTAGTTTAAATAAAATTTTGTAACAATGTTATGTATTTTCTATAGTAGGATGTGATATTCAAGTATGTCTAAAAAATATTATTTTACTGGAGGAATTACACCAATTTTAAAATTGAAAAAGAGTGGCCACTAAATTAAGATAAATATAAGGAGTACTCATATAACCTATGTTACACTGTGAGTCTGTGATAAAGAAAAAGAATCTTATCTAATTTTATGAAACTACTATCTCCGTTACGAAGGGGCTGCATAACGGCACGTCATATTTCGGGGGACACGTTAACGTTACTCAACAACATAACGGCACTCTTGCCAAAATATCAGGAAAGTAATTTGAAGTTCGTAACTGCCGATTAAAGTTTTAAAACTCTTTTCGCCGAAATCTTCCCTCCCCGACGAAAAGTGGAAGAAAGGATCGAGAAGGTGGATGGAGGGAAGCGAGAGCGAAGCAGTGTTCGACGCCTTCAACCTCAACCCGCAGCGCTTCCTCAACGAAGTTCTCAACGCTGTCGATGACATTACTGACAGCGCCTTTGATTTCTGTCTCCAGTACGTCTCCTCCCCCAATCCGTGTCTCTTACTTTCTTCAGCGTTTCCTTCCCACCCTGAAAGACCGACTTCCTATTTTCTTTCAGGCAAGCACAGCAAATCACTGGAGGCGGCGCAGATCGGTCCGAGGAGTTGTCAAGGGTAAGCGATTTTAGTGCGTGATTAACCCTACTTCCTATTTATCGTTTACTTTTGTACAACTCCCAAGCTCTTTTGATGCTGGATTGCATTCTTTTTGTGTAATTCATGTGTGCTTAACCACATTGATATGCATGTTTTTAGAGAATTTGTTACTTTATATGATTAAATATTTAGGTACATAGTACTTGTTAGCTGAAGAGGCTGATCTTCTTGAAGCAGTTTTGATTAAATACCACTTTTTCATTGGAATTTTAAGGTTTCAATAACGCCTAATATGCTTGGGCTTTTTCGAGTGATTTTGCTTTCAGTAGTTTGGAGTGGAGTTCACTAACAACTTTACTATAGAGTAATTAAGTGGCCTCCTAGGAAATTAAGTCTGTTACAGATTGTTCATATTTCTTAATTGCATATGTTTTGATAGCTTGGAAATGGTAATATTTGGTGATCAGTCTTGCACCCCTTCATCAGAACTGTAGTTTTCTTGATAGCTATACCTATTATTTCTACCATGAAAACTACAAGCTTTCTGTGAGAATATAACATATTAAATATTAATTAGAAAAGATATAATATGAAGGAATAACCAAGACTAGCAGGGACAGGGAATTGATAGAAACTATGTTCTTCGATACTGAAAAGTAGTGTCAATAATAGAATATAACAAACTATCATAATTAGTTAAGAATACAATATTTAATATCAAAAGCAGAAATTTTTTTCTTCACATAATGACAGTTTAGCAAATAACATAATAATTGAGGTCAAGACTGAACTATACTTTTGAGATTGAATAATGAGATCAGCTTGCTGGAATCACTAAAATCTGTCTGAATTAGTTGTTTCCTGTTGGCATATGCTGACAACAAACCAACATGGGCATTCATGCTTACTGAAGTGCAAGGATTTGTTCAAGCTAATTAGCCAAACGACTTCCACAGTTCCACTTATTCTAATTATGCTTAAATCAAGACAACATATACAAGCAAATCATATTTCAGACTTTATATTATTATTGGATTCTAAAAATATTGACCTTGATATAGCTTTACAAAAAACAAATAGGAATTTGCTGTACCTGCTGATGGATTGCACTTGCTAACAGGCACATTTCATCCAAGCTTTTTGAATCAGGAACAAGTCGAGCATGGGGTAAATATTTTTTGAGGCATGCATGCGGGAAATATAACTTTTAGTTGCTGTTGGTTCATATGATCACCCTTTTGCATCTGATTACTAATCCTGAAAGATCATTTCTGCTATTTCTAAATGAAATATTGCAAAGACATGCTAATTTGCGATGATAGTTCCTGTTTGTACATATCACCATTCTTCAGTCAGGTGACTCTAATCCTCAACGATTTATTTGGTCATCAAAACGGCAATTATTAATTTGTTTACATTCTTTTATCTACTAATTACTTCTAATATGTTATTGATTGTACATAACTGATATATTTTCAAGGGAAACAATCAGACTGGATAGCTCAATATGTTTCATGAGAAACTTTTATGCCGACATTGATAAATTTTCATTTTATTTTTATGTTAGGGCATTTCTTCCCTGCATCACTTGACACAATCAGTTTTGGATAAGAGGATGAGCATGTGGGAGAAGTACTGCCTTCGACATTGTTTTTCTGTTCCAGATGGATTTGTGTTGCCCGATTCTGTAGGTCTTTTTTTTCATAATTGAAGTATAAATCTATATTAATTTATCATGTCAAGTATTTTCTATCTGACCTTTGCCTCTAATATTTAGTGAGCCAAACTGCTATTCTCTTCCTAAGGTCTTGTACAACATATAACTACTTGCTTTGTTATAATAATTGAGGTGAAAAATGGCATAAAATTAGGTTAATTGTGTTGCAAATAGAGAGTCTACAAATATATAACTTCAAGAAGGGTATAATGTAAGCATATGACATAATTAATTTAGACTAGCATGTAAGGGAGATGATACTTAGGTATGATTTATAGAAAACTAACATAAAATAAATAAATGATATTAAATGTTTCCCTAATTACATTAGTTGTTTTTGATGTTCTCATTACTCTAAAAAAAGTCTAATATTCTCAACACTAATTAGTAATTCTTGACCCTATCATGGCTTTGTAATAGTTTCTTAGTGATGGTCTCTGTTCTTCTTCATGAATTGATGGGAACATTTCAAAGGCAAGTAAATATACACAACTGTGGCCATGAGCAGCATGTTTGAATGACACATATTCCTCTTGCACTGTACGGATTCAACAGCCCGACTGTTTTTTTTGTTTTTTTTCTGTGTTATTCATGTTTTTTCCTACTTTTTACCATGAAATGCCTTTCAAAAAGTATTTTTAACAGTTTTCTTGGTGTACAATTTATTTCTCTTCCTTCCCAATCTTTGTGTACTGTATACTTTTTTTGAGGGCATTTACTAACTAAAGTTATCGTTGTTTGTTTTGCATTGTTTGCGAACTTGTTGTTGGTTGTGGCACATATGATTCTTTTCTAATTGTGTTCCTTTTTCTTTGATGATATCTCCATCTTCTTCTTGCTTTGAAGTTTTAGATGTCAGCTAACCTAGTTCACAATATTCTACTCTTTGTCACTGCATCAATTTTTGTCTTTATCCTTTTATTACTCCATGGAAAGAGAAAATTATGGTTCCATTATCTTGAGGTGAGTTATGCTAAACATATTATATGTGCTCTCATAATAATTGTTCTTGAGTTATTGGATAACCTATGCCACAATCTGATGAGATATGAAAACTAGAATATGCCACAGAGCTTCTGCCCAATTGCATAGGTGGTCAATTATCTGTCATCAGTAAGGTGGATGGTTGAGCACCTAGGCAAGATATAAATTACGAAGTGGGCGGCAAACTATCTATTGCAGGGAAGCGAATCTACTGCACAGGTATTTCATCAGTGCAGGGTTTGTGCATTCTATTGGAAGAGGAAATTGCTGTTTCATTGCCTTAAAATGGGTTATGATAAAAGCAATATATTTGGTCATTTATATCTAATAATAAGCTATTGGGATATTGTAGAACCTATGCCATGCTATTTGCTCATTTGTAGAATCTTAACCTCTCATTTAGGTCCTGCACTGCTGCCTAATTGCATAAGCATTCATCTATTGGTCATGAGGAAGTTGGGTGCTTAGGTGTGGCTTGAAGTGGGAGAAACCATCTAATGGAAGGGGCAAATTGAGCGCATAAGGCTGTTGCTAATGTGGAGTCTGGCGAAGAACATGTTCTCAGCTTCTATAATTTTTTCTTTCTTTTCTTTTAAATTTTTTTTAGTGTTTGTCATGTAGGTCAGTAAGTGCAACTTTACACCAAGTCTTAACTATAGAAAGAATGGTGCTTAGGCTCTTTCCAAGAGTAAACTGTATGAGTTTTGCTCTTGTTAATAAATTGATTGTTCCCATTATTCAAACCTTGGTCATCTAGCTCATGATGGAGCAACCTTGCACCATAGATTGCCCTCATTTATCTATTGCAGCTGCTATTTTCTTTTTTATTTTCTTCTGCTATCAAAGTAAGAAATACACAAGTTTAGAAATCATTGTTAAGAATATAAATGAATAGATTGGGTCTCATTCTAATAGTTTAAATTTTTGGAAAAGATGGTCACCCAATCAAATTAACAACCATCGGCAAGATTTTATTATATTTACTATGTATTGTATATATTAAATAACGAACTATAGTTATATAGAGAAAAGCTCAATTTTGTTTATGTAGTTTAACCATAGTTTTGCTTTTTTCCTTGGATTCTAAAATCATCTGATTAAGTCCCTGACTTTTAAACCTAGTTTTACTTTGGTCCATAAACCTAATAGCATTAGTATTCTGGATGGAAATGGCATGTGCAAAGGGTAAATTTGAAATATGTCTAGGGCAGCAAGTCAGAAAATGGGGTTTATGTTTAGGTAAAAGGGTTGTCATTGGTTGAAGTTTTAGGATTTCAATATATTTGAGTATGTTAAAAATAGCAAAAAGAAGGTACTTCAATATATTGAGTTTTAGGGTTTCAATATATTGATTTTTGGATTTTCCATCATAGTTTTGATACTCTCTATCAAGGGTTTAAATGCCGGATTTGCCCTTTGCATGTGCATCACACACGCAATCTCCATCCAGAATAGTAACACTGTTGGCCAGGTTGAAAGATCAAAGTGAAACTATGTTTAAAAGTCTTAAAAGCCTGCACATGAAACTGAAACTAGGGTTAAACTACAATACTAAACTGACATTTTTCTTTTTGTTTATTCTAGTAAGATGCAAAGAATGGCATATTCTACTCTTTAGTATTCGCTTGATTCTTGAGCACTTTCTATCTTTTCAAAGTATTTTCTTGTATAGTGAGCCTACTACTTGATCTTATTTCCAGAAAGAATCTTCCATTTCAGTTCTTCAAGAAGGTTTATCCGATCAAGAGCTTGATTTTCAGTTAGACTCTTTGAGAGAGAAACTTACAGCTGTAAGGAACCCCGGACCCATCAACTTTTTTAGTTTGTTTCTTGCAAAGAACTAAATTGGCTTCTTTAGGTTGGGAAGGAATCTGAAGTGCTTCAGTGGGAGATTAATTTGTTGGAGAAGCAGTCAACTGTTAGCAATAATTACAATGCTTCTATTACTGAGGTGCAACATCTATTTGAGGAACACTCTGTGCCTCAGATGTTTCAAGGTTTTTAATTCCACTTATTTGATTTTCTCATCAATAATTTTCCTTTATAGTAACTTTTACATGTTCACCTTTTCTCTGTTATCAATATTCTCATATATGCCACATATTTCTTTAGTTTCTACCATTTTTTTATTATGACAAAGATAGCTATCAATATAAGTGAGACATGCAGGAGCAGCAGGACATTTTGACATTATTCTTGCATGTCTGTTGTGTCACATTGATAAAAAAGCCTTATTTTTGTCTGTTGTATCACAAGGAAATACATCTTGCGGTATTTGAACTCAAAAACCTATCTTGTGAAACGGAGAGTAGGAGAAGATTATTTGTGGCTCAAGAGCAGCTGTTACCAGTAGAAGTAATGGTGTAGAGTAGAGTTTGCTTTTTTTCTAAGAAAAAAAGGAAAAAATCTTGTCAGAATGACAGAGTTGACTGTTGAGGTTACCATGTCTAAGAATTACTAAGTTGCTTTTAAAATTGTATTATTAATCATCATAATTGATTATTTTTAGACAATAATTGCTTGTTTAAGTTGAATAACTAATAAATCCACTCCAAGAGATTTTATGTTAATGTATTTTTAGTAATATAATTGAATTATCATATTACGTGAGCAGGCTGATTATTGTGCGTACATATTGATTACTGCATCCCGCCTTCCTTCACTCGGACTTTACTCCCTTTTATATGTAGTACAATCTATCTGCTGATCTCTTTTTTTTTGAGAATAATCTATCTGCTGCCATCTACTTCTAGCTTTAATTTTATGTAATAAAATATTTTCTGTTGTTCAAGAGTTATTAGAATCAACAACCAAACTGCATCAGAAAATGGTAGGACTGAAGAGCAAGAGGTCGGAAGACGTGAGGAAAGAAAGTCTTGGGAAGATGTTCAGTTTGAGTAGAGAAAATCAGATGCTTCTCGAGAAAAGTAACTTTTCTTTCTCAAACAAAATTGTTAAGGCCTTAAAGATGATAAGACATTCATCTGCATGGTTTTGCAGGGTCGTCTCCGAGGCTTGAAGATATTCAAGAAATTGTAAGCATTTTAAGAAACACATAATGGTGGATTGCGTTTCATCTCGAAGCAAATATTATGTGTTAGTATACCAAACTTAATGCTTCTTCGTGCAGAACAAGCTAGCGAATACTTTTAAATAATTGTAACTTGCAAGCATTTGAAGGAACACATCATCGTCAATTGCGTGCCATGTTGAAACAAATACCATGCTCTATATATTCATGTCGTATGAACATGTTGGAAACGAATATTACGCTGTACGTTTTTATATTACGATGTTTCAGTGCTTGATTAACTGTATGAACTATATGTCATGTCCTCTTATATTTTGGGTTCTTTCTCAATCTACTCGAATTGGAGTGAAACAGCAAATGCCCTCTTGACCTCTTCATTGTGCCGGTTGTGGCTGGTTGCTACTTGCGAGGTAGAAGCAATCAAGCAAGACACAGGCACGTGCTAATTTATATTATTTTTAAAAAATAAAATGTTCGAATTAAAGTGTAGGTGAAAAGGAAATTTGCCATATTAAGTACAGTTGGATGGACGAAAAGTGATAAAGAAGTAGAACGAGGGGTAAGACTTTTAATGTCCTATTTTCATTATGTAAAAGCTTAAATTATGGATATATCTAGAATTTCGAAATTTGTAGTAAATGTACTAAAACACAAAATAATAATAATTGTACAGAGTAACTTTTTAGATTGTATTGTATCCAAACATGAAACTAGTGTTGATAATTTGTGTTGACGGATCATAAATGTCGATATGATTATAACATGAAAACGATAACAATAAATATGTGAGTGCGTTTAAATTTAAAACATGAATATGTGAGTATTACGATATAACATGTTAAGATGTTTCATGTACATCAATTGTATGACATTATCTCATTTAATTTAACTGACATAAATAAATTAATGAGTCCTTGACATAATTAACATAATATAAATATACATGATCTTTTAATAATTTTATAATCTAAACATTTTAAAAACTTAAATAGAGTTCATAATAATAGTATTTAAGTTATTTTAAATTAATTATTTATAGTCAAGTATATATGTCTTCATGTATACAAATGGGTTATAAATAAATTTGCCTACGTGTAAGATATGATACTATACTAGAGGTGGCAATGGGCCGTGTCTGGTACGATCTGATAATTCAAACGGAGGCCCAACTCGGGCTCGGGCCGGCCGAAAATGTCAAAAATTAAATTTTTAAGGTCAATATTGAGACTCAAACTGTCGACCTTTAACTTCATTTTTGGTGAACTAACCACCACATCAAGGCTCTTTATATGTAGAAATATAATATCATTGAGAAAAGTACCTACTGCTCATGCTCGGCACAGAATACTAGGGTAAACCTAGGTGCATACTAGGCTAGGCTTGGGTGGCGCCGGGCCTAGCCTGCAGGTGCATGGGTAGACCCAGGCCCGTGCAGGGCTTGGCACGCGTGCCGGGCTCGACACGACCCACATGCCCAAGGGGTGAGCCCAGCCCGCCCCTTGGGCATAGGCGGGTCGTGCCTCGGTCCGGCCCAAAATTCTTCGGGTTGGGCTTGTGCCGCCCACGAGCGGGCTCGGCCCATTGCCACCTCTATACTATATAAATTTAATTATTTCGTAAATGTATTGTCACGATTATAACACGATATAAATATTATTATGGTATGTTTGCTTATCATTTGATTGCCTCGTGTTAATTTTTGTCAACTCTACGTTGAAGCACCCATAATATTTTATAGGGTTTTTTTAGCACAGGTAAACGAACATTAATTATTTACATTTCTTCTCTAAAATGAGCTGTAAAATTAAGAAAGAGCAATTACCTAAATTCATAACTTGGACATGAGATAATTTTCTCATATCCATAATATGAATTTGGATTTTTCGAGATCCATAACTAAATGACCAAAGTTTCGAATTTACTTTTTATTTCAAAATATAGTTTTCTTTTACTGATTAAAGACTTTTTTTAAAGTCTTATGGCTCAAAATAAATAATTTTTTTTATTTATAATTTTTTTTCAGCAATTCATATTAATATTATAATAGATAAATTTATTTTAGTGGCTAATAATATTATTTTTTATTTTTAAAATATTTAAAAAATCTTTAAATACTTAAATTATACACTTGTTAACTAAAATGCAATGTAAATAAATTTTTTAACAATCATTGTAGTATTTCTTTTAGCGTCTAAAGAATTTATTAGTAGCTAAAAATTTTATTTTTTTATTTTTTTACTGCAAAAGTTTTTAAGTGTATAAATTATATACTATTTTTATTTATAGTAAATTTTTAATAAAAAATAAAAAATAGTAATTTTGGCTACTAATAAATTCTTCCGGCATTAAAATGAATACTACAAGGATTGTTTAAAAAATAATTCACGTTGTGTTTTACTTAATGAGTGTATAATTTAAATATTTAAAGATTTTTGAAAAATATTTTAAATATTTCAAAAATAAAAAAATAGGATAAATTACACGGAACCCCCCTCGACTATAGTCGATGTGCGCAAAGACTACCTAAACTACCAAGTGAGCACAGAACCCCCCGCGACTACACTTTTTTGTTCAAATAATCCTCCTCCGTTAGCTCGTCCGTTAGTAACTTAACTGTAAAACTCCCACATGCGCAGAACCCCCCTCCTTAGTGTCACGTGGTAGCAATCTTCACCATTCATTTCATCTGACGATCATCACTTCTTCTTCTACCTATCCCTCACCTACCTACACTCCTCCCCTTGCCCTAGACTCTCCACCGCTGTCGTCGCAGCCGGAGGAAGAGGAGGAGGAGGTCGCCGGAGGAGGGGGGTCGGCGACCTCCTCCTCCTCCGGTGACAGCGACAGAGTCTAGGGCAAGGGGAGGAGTGTAGGTAGGTGAGGGATGAATAAAAGAAGAAGTGATGATCGTCGAATGAGATGACGAGTGGAGATTGCTGTCACATGGCACTGGGGAGGGGGGTTCTGCGCACGTGAGAGTTTTACTGTTAAGTTACTAACGAACGAGCTAACATAGGAGGTTATTTAAATAAAAAGTGTAGTCGTAGGGGGTTCCGTGCACACTTGGTAGTTTAGGTAGTCTTTGCGCACATCGACTATAGTCAACGTGGGTTCCGTGTAATTTACCTCAAAAAATATTATTAGTCACTAAAATAAATTTTTATCTACTATAATATTAATATGAATAGCTAAATAAAATATATTATGAATAATAAAAAAATTATTTATTTTGAGCCACGTAATTTTTTTTAGAAAAGTCTTTAATTAATAAAATGAAATTATATTTTGAAATTAAGGGTAAATTTGAAACTTTGACAATTTAGTTATGAATTTAGGAAAATCCAAATCCATATTATGGATTTGGGAAAATCTCATGTCCAAGTTATGGATCTGGATAATTGCTCATTAAGAAATGTCTTGAAAGTATACATATAATAATTAATTATTGAAATATCTATGTATACATATAGATTAATGGTAATTATTTTTTGATATATTTGCTAACATTCATAAAATGTATCAATTAAAGCTTATATAGATGGATAGAGGAATGAGGTGGCACCAATTAGGTTCTTGCCATTTCAAATTAAAATAGGTTAAAACTATTAGTAATTTCTCAAAATCAGAATATATTGAATGAAAATATAGAATCCAAAATGTGGTTAAGTTCTTGGATTTGGAATTTGAAATTCGTAATACTCATTTTATTCTTTTGTAAAAATATCTAATATATCAGAGACTTTTATTCAAACTCTAAAATAATTTTGTAGCTCTAAAAAAATTTTGTCAATAAAATATATTTTATATGATATAAAAGAGATGATAAGACCAAAATATTATTTTCAACTTAAATTTAAAAATTATAGATTTAGAGACTTTGTTATGATAAATTTATAATTCTAAAAAATTAATTTTAATCTATGAGATATATTTTATATGATACATAGAAGCGTTAGGATAAGAAAAGTAGATTGAACCAAAATATTTCATTATTTTTTAAAAAATTGAGTGTTATTGTTTTGAGCAAAAGTCTTCGGTGAGCTGGAGTTTTTTTTCAAAAGTCAATTATAATTTCATAATTTTTTAAAAAAAATAATTTTAATTTATTAAATATATTTTATATGATATAAAAGATGTGTTAACATAAATTTTTTTTACTTAAATACATCATGAACTATGCAATTTTTTTCTCATTTATGATCAATTTCAAAATATTATCAAATTATATTCCGAACTTTGATGTTTGTCTCAATTACATCCTCCTGTTAATTCTTCGTCAACAACTCCGTTAAGACGATGACGTGATTTTCTAGTGTGGATTAAAATAATATTGTTTATTTTTTAAAAAATAAAAAATTACTTTAATTTATATTAAATAATATAAAATAATTTTTTTATTTTATATTAAAGAATAACTCCGAGTCATGTCCGGGGTGAACATGATTTTTTTAATATAAAATAAAATATTATATTATTTAATATAAATTGACGTGTTTTTTATATTTTTAAATAAAAAATAATATTTTAATATGTGTCAGAATGTCACATCATCACTTTAACGGTGTTGCTGACGGAGAGTTGACAGAAGAATATAATTGAGACAAATATTAAGTTCGGAATGCAATTTGATAATATTTTGAAAGTGACTCCAAATGAGAAAAAGTGTATAGTTCATTGTATATTTAGATAATTTATTATAGGGATAATAGACAAAAAAAATCGCAAGGTTTGCAAAAATTTTACGTTCTACTCGCGTTTTCAAATTTTGCTTGTAAATGCACAACGTTTATTTTCATTTATACCAACTACCAAATCGTCACGCGTTGTCTCAACTTAGCTGATGTGGAGGTAAACAACGTTTGGTGGCCTAACGGCATCATACGTGGCAGGCAGTCTCACCTTTTTTTTCTCTCTCTCTCTCTTCTCTTCTTCCTTCCAACTGCTGCCACCTTTTTTTAATTTCTTCTTCTTCTTCTACACCTCCTCCTCCTCCTCCTCCACCTCCTCCTCCCCATACGGCTGAGCACCATCTTCCACAACCATGGTTGCCGCCGGCACGGTGAAGCACTTCGTGCTGAAGTAGGCCACGACGGGGAGCTCGTCATCCGCGTTGCACATCATGTGTGGCGACATGATGTCGGGGCGGAGATGTTCAAGTACCTGGGCCGCCTCCTATCTTGGAAGAGCAAGGGCGGCCGCGACCTGCTTTGTCGTGTTTGCCTCATCTCTGCCCTCGCCAGCGCGCTCTTCACCAACAAACATCACTTGCATTGTGCTCACCGAGTTTGTCCTCAAGCTCGCGTGCCTGCACAAGCTCCCTGCCAAGCCGTTCCTCCTCGCGCTCGCCTCCAGCTCCAACATCGGCAATGTTGGAAGGAAGAGAGAGAGAGAGAGAGAGAGACGATGGAAAAGGCAAATGAGAGAATACTGTTGGAGCAGTACATCCACCTCTACTTTGATCCATGGCGTTCCTTCCCCTCTCTCGCCCATCTCAAGCAAGTTGGTTTCCCTTCCCCTTTTCCTTCTTCGCTTCTTCTGTGTTCATCACTTAATAATTTCCCCGCCCTGATATCTCTCGCTCTCTCACCTTCTGTCGCCGTCCCAGATCATCGTCATGCACGGCTTACGGCAACAATACAATCGCCCCAAGGTAAACTTGGCTCTCTTCTCCCTTTTCTACCTCATTTGTTTTCATTGATCATCCAAGCCTCACGAGGATCGCAATGTTGGAGCCTTGGAGGATTCATTCGATCTGTATTGTGGCATTTCTTCCTTTATTTTCGCTCTGATAATGTGTTCTCTTCTCTTGGTGGTTTGTTTGGGTGTTTTTTGTGTTGTCAGATGCATATCATCGAAGGCTTGACGTTCATCGAGTTGATGTCGCCATTGAGGTCAACCCTTGAAGAAAGCATCCATTCGCAAGCCTTCTTGATGGCAAACGAGATCGGTGCCGACCTCGCCAACCTCGGCTGGTAAGAATGCCACATCTGGTCCATCCTCATCGTCGATCCTCGGCTAGGGGCCCAGGCTGAGAACAGGAACGATCTGGAAGCAGTACCGTCCGCAAATGCTAGCACCTTCCCGCTAGCCACCACGCTACCTCAAAGGAGATGCCCTCCAAGGATGGTTCGGTCGCCTCCGACTGAATTCGTCATCTTGGGGAAGCGGCCCAGGTCCTAGCGGAAGCGCATCTCCCTTGATGCTCTGGCTGACGTGGACTTCTTCCCTGTCGCCGTCGAGCCCGCTGCCACACCACGTGAGGCGGCGTCACACCCAACTGCTGATTTGTTTCCGCTGTTGGATTTGTCGTGCTCAACTTCGTCGTCTTTGTCGAGCTCGTGGAAGATGTATTCCTCGTCGTCTCCTCCCTCTTCGCCTCTCTACTTAAAATAGAAATGATGACAGCTTCTGATCGATTGGATCTTGAGCGTCTGATGCTGTTCGACAAAGAGCAGTCCTTTCTCTTCTCATTTACTGCAAATCTTTCATTTCTTTTCCATTCCTTGTTGTTATTTTTACTGGTTTTTTTTATTAATGCAGTATTCTGGTGCAGGTCACGAATTCACGATGTTTTCGTCGCTGGTAAGAGTTTCTTGAGGGGATTTTTCTTTTTTTAAGGGTGTCTTCGTTTGGTAAGAGTAGTGTTCTTAGATGATACTGTTGGATGAAATGGCCTACACTAGAGGGGGGGGAGGGTGAATAGTATGTTTACTAACTTTTTGCCTAAATCCGATTTTAATCGTTTCTTTGGTTGCTTAGACAAATCACAATTTCGAATAGCAGCGGAAGCAATAAATAAGATAATTAAGCAAACACAAGAGAGACAACGCTAACACAATGATTTATAGTGGTTCGGCCCTAATGCCTACTCCACTACCTAAGCACCCTGCTTAGGTTTTTCAAACTTAGCTTTACTAGATTATATCGTTTCCCTTACAACGAGGACTTTGACCCGAAGAGTCTCGCTCTCAACCTAAGGCACTTTCACACCCGGAAGTCTCTGTCTTCTTACCGAAAGCACTCTTCCACCTCAACCTAAGGGACAACTCAACTAATCCTAGTAAACTAAGTTTACAATGGTGGGTTTAAGCCTTAACACCAAGGCAACCACCAACTCGATCAACCTAGCACTCTAGGTTTACATAAATTCAAATACAATGAAATAAATACCAAAATACAATAATAACGAGAGCAAATAATAAACAATGTAAACTTAGCTCTCAAACAAGATGTCCTAGCTCCTCTTGATGACTTGAAGATGAATCAAGGCAAACTCAAAGTCAATCTTAAGGTTCTTAGGCTCAAAGCTAGGGTTCTTTGCAAAGATGGCTCAAGAATCTTGTAGAGATGCAAGGAGTGACTCTTTTTGGCTTAGAAGCATCATTGGTAGGCTAGAAAGAGAGTTTGGGATGGGTTATAACCCCCCAAAAGAAGCGGCGCGTCAACGGGCGGAAACTAGCTGTTTTCATCGTCCGATCGATGGCTAATCGATCGTCGGTCGACCGAAAGCAAACTGCCGCTTTCTGGCACACTTCGGTCGACCGACCGATCGATTGAATTGGCTTACTGCCAATTTTCCGCCACATTCGGTCGAACGATCGGTCGACCGAATTGGCTACTGCCAATTTTTCTCTACATTCGATCGACCAAACCTAGGCTGAACTTGATTTTTTCAGCCTTCTTCTTGCACGCTTCGTTTTCAGGTTCCGGGCTTCAACGTGCGTCAACTTGGAGAGCTTTCCATGTGTTCTTTAGACTCGTCCAAGATGTCTTTGGTGCACACGTCGAACTTCGAGAGATTTCCACAACGAACCTGAACGCGCCGATCAATGTCCTTCCGATTTTCTGATTTCTCCGATATTTCCGATCGAGGACATCGAGCACTAACCGATATGTAACCTGAAAATATTTCTCAACGAAACATTAGTTCTACGTTTGTTATCATCAAAACCGAGATTAAAATCAAGGTGGAAAACCTTAGGCCAACAAATACTGTGATACTTTTCATTTATCTCCTTAAAATTTGGTTGTAAAGTGTTCTCGGTTAAACGAATTGTTTTTATAAAAGCTTTCCTGAAACCATCCTATCGTCGTAAAATTGAACCAAATTTCTTTTATAACATTCTGGAATGGTAGGTTGTGTATTGCTATGAGAATAGATCCAAGAGCAATTTTTTTTAACAATGCCCAAGGACGGTGAGGAGCGGGAGAAGGAGCTAGATACGACGGTGACCGAGGACGAATTGATCTTGCACACTTTCTCACCGACGAGGATGTCGCACTCATCGCCGTTGCATCCCCATCTTTCGTCCATGAATCCGTTGAGGACGCTCGCGAATGATGTGGGGAAGAAAATGCCGCAGAGCAACGGGGCGAAGCGAGGTTGCGCCCATGTTTCTGGCATGAAAGAGCTGTTTGACGAAGAAGGAGCTATTCTCGAAGGGCTTTGTGTAGAAGCGCCACGCTGCAGGATGAGGAGAATGGTGCTCAGCCATATGAGGAGGAGGAGGTGGAGGAGAAGGAGGAGGAGGAGGAGGTGGAGAAGAAGAAGAAATTAAAAAATGGTGGCAGCTAAGTTGAAACGTTGCGTGACGATTTGGTAGATGACATAAACGAAAGTAAAAGTTGTGCATTTACCGACAAAATTTAAAAATACGGATAGAACGTAAAATTTTTGTCAATCTTGTGATTTTTTAGTCTATTATTCCTTTATTATATAAGTATTTTGTTCATGTATATTTAATCCTAATCATAAAAATACCACGAAAGAGAGAGAGCGCAATCTAAAACCCTCTTTTAGTTTGGTACAATAGCTTGCACACCACACCGCCGCCGCCGCCTCTTCATCTTCCAACGATGTCTTCTTCTCAGGACCCGCGTGGTTCTCTTCCGGGGGCGAGCCGCTCCAGTGACGGCGTCCTAGCGAGGGTCTCCAACTCTGCCGTCGTGTACCGCGGTCGGCGCGCCGCCTCGGACGCGGCCACCGTCGCGAAGAAGCTCCTCTGGAGCACTGGCCGCGCCGCCTGGATCGCCGGAACCGCATTCCTCGTCCTCGTCGTCCCCCTGATCATCGAGATGGACCGCGAGCAGCAGATGAACGAGCTCGAGATGCAGCAGGCCACCCTCCTCGGCGCGCCCCCCTCCGCACCAGCCAAGTGATCAGGTTTTTTTCTCCTCTTTTTGACGTTACTGTCTGCTTGAAAAGAAAAACTGGTGTTTGTCGATGATACAGTGTTGTTCTAGGGTTTTGCTAGGGTTTCTGCAGAGGATCCAAAGATTCCGCCTTTTCGAACTTCTTGTTGAGGAATCGACAACATTTTCTAGCGATGGAATTGTGAGAGATAATAGCATATGGTTTTTAACTATCAATTACATTTCCTTTAAAATTTCTAAATTCTTCATCCTCAGATGGAGAACCAGTTTCCCTTGTTGCATTATTTTCTAATGGAAAGATGATTTAAACGAAGTCTTCTGTCATATTTTACATCCTAAATTTATTCATTTAGGATTTTCCATTTCATAATTTTGCGAGTGGATGTTTTCTGCAGCAACAAACTGTATTACAAGGGCCTTCAATAATGATGATATTTCAGAATCATAAGTTAAAATACTTAGAAATAACCATCATAAAAATTTGCTTGCAATTAATGTTTAGATACTGTGATTTGTCACTAATGATCTGCTAATGATGTATCTTTTGCATAGTAATCATGAGTTTTTTATGCAGTCATGAATGACAATAAATATTGGGGAAATGTTCAACCAGATCTCTTCTGACACAAGATGGCTTTGTTAGTTGCACTTGGCCTAGTCTTTTATTGACCCAAACAAGAGTTTAAGTACAAATTCATAGATATTTATGCATAATTCAAGTAGAGATCTGTTCATAGGTTTAGGAAACTTAGAAGGGTCTTCTTGGTTGTTAAGGTCTTAACATTGCAAAAGTTTGTATGTGTTAAAGTAAATCTAGATATTAGATTATACAGATATACCAATGACACACTCTATTTTAATAAATTAGAGCAAGAAAACAACTATACACTTGAAAGAGGTATGTAGGTAAGGTGTTGAACTGTGAAGGCACTGAGATTGAAGAATTTGCAAGCTTGATAATATCTTTTATACAAAGGGGAGGAGGGGTGGGGTGGGGGAGAGGGGAGGGGGGGGGAGGGGTAGGGAGAGGAAGGATAAGGAGGGGTGGGAAGGGAGGGATGGGGAAGGATGGTTAATCCCATGTTTGGATAGGGTAATTAAAAGGTGGGTGGGGGGATAATTTTAATGAAAATACCCTTTTATCCTTCTATGCATATTTACATATAAAATGAAGTTAACTTGTTGATATCCTTTAATAATTAATTTAAACAAAAAACAAATTTTAATAATCAAACTTAAAAAAATACCAACAAATATTAAAAATAAAAAAATAAAAAAATGTGTATGAATTAAATAATTCAGAAAAAGCAAGAGGGATTTTTTGATTTCATGGAGGGCAAAATGGTATTTTTTATGACATTAAAATATCCGAATTTTTTATCCCTTCATATTCCACCAAAATGGAGTAAAGGTTTGAGGGGTTTGGAGGGGTTTCTAACACCTCAAAATCCCTTCCCCTCATTCTAAAATTGAAAGTCAAACATGGGATAATTAATCCCTTTCTTCCCCATCCCTTCCTACCCTTCTCTATTCCACAATCCAAGCAAAGCATTAAAGCTTTAATGCCTTTAAGCTTTTAGCCAAGACCAAAAGAGGTGATGTGGTGATAGGACCAAGATGGGTTAAATGGAGTGTTGTATGAATTGTTTGGGTATATGGGTTTGGTTTCCTTGTTTACTGTCTTTTGTACATTCTTTCTACACAGTGCTTGGTCAGGTTAAATAACTATCATAGATTATAAGTTACTAAGACCAATGTTGGTCTTGGTCTTTAGTCTCAGTATTTCAGATTGCAGCATGTGATGCTTTCTGGTTTTTGCAGCATAGGTCCATAAGGTAAGTTCTCAGCCTCCTACTTGTTTGTAATTATTGCACTTTTTAAAAATCTTTTGACTAATAACTATGGAAAACTTTGCTAGATCTAATCATGTTATGAGAATGGATTTACACATATTTCACTAGATGATAATTATGAACTGAAAGTGATGTACCTATCAGACATATTTCACATTTCTAGAAATCTTTACTGAAAACACTTATTGAATTAGCTTTTAGATAGGTAAGGCTTCTAACATTGTTTAGACCAAGATGAGCAAATAAGATTTCAATATGGTTGATAGAGTTGATAGAGTTTTAAGGAACTATTGTAGAGAGAACTGGAGTTGATAGAGTTCTGTTTGTGTTACGAAAAATAAAATTTGCACTTTGGTTGTTATGCTTCTGAAATAGGACAAATTTGTCAAAAGAATATTGAATCATTTAAGAAATGTTAGTAAGGAAAAATCGTATTGGAGAATAACTAAATAACTAGCAGGGTATGCCCATGAGATCTGAATGTAGTGGAATTATGAATTATATTTATTACATTCTTATGATTTCTTATGTGATAATACTCGAATTAAATAGATGAACATTGTGAATACATTTAATTAGGGATATAGTTGTACCATTCTAGGATAATAGATGGAGGCTACATTTCTTTAGGAATGGTAACGAGTCTTTAGGAATGGTAACGAGGGCGAGGCGGGGCAGGGGAGGGGAGCCAATACTGGCCCCACTGCTTTTTAAATATCAAAAGAACACATGAAGGAAAGAAATGTGAAATTCAAATATCAACTTTACTTTTAATTACTCAAAAATCATTTAGAAGTTTCATTACTACAAATCTATAATTGAACTTCAAACACATATAGTGTCATTCTTGTAAATATATTAAAAGATATTTATTTATATATGATATCGTGGCGAGGGGATCTTACACCAACTCTGCTCGTTTACTAATTTGGAGGAAAAGAAATCCTCTCCCAATCCCTATTCCCAGTCCTCATTTTTTTGGAATTTAGGACTTCTTCCTTGTGCCATTGAGATCATCATACCATTGTCATTTCTACATTTCTTCAACCAACTAAATCAAAAGAAGAGATCAACCAATTAGGCTTAAAAGCTATCATTGAATTGCATGTGTTCTTCTCATCTGCACTTCTTAGTTCTTATGCACAGCTTAGTAGTGAAGTTTATTATGCACACCTGAATTTACTCCGGTTTAGTGAAAAAGATTAACTGCATAATACATTCCCAATATTTTAAATTTTATGTGATAAATTTAAATTAGGATGGCAAAGACGAGAATAATTGGTAAATATAGTGCACAAGTTTGCTTTTTAATTGTATGAGAAATACTTTTAGTATTGATTATTGTGACCTAATACATTCACATTTACAAGTAATTAGAAAAGATATACACAGTAGTGT
Source organism: Canna indica (assembly GCA_034359265.1). NCBI lineage: Eukaryota > Viridiplantae > Streptophyta > Magnoliopsida > Zingiberales > Cannaceae > Canna > Canna indica. The sequence continues at coordinate 75,620,655 of CP136891.1, read as the reverse complement.
CATCGAGTCAAGTTTGGCTTAACACTCATGCATGTTGCATCCTCGAGTTTTTACAAATCTAGTAATATTTTTTAGGCTTTTTATAGAGTCAAGACCTTCAAATTTGGAATTCCATGTGTTCAAATAAATAATTGGATTAATTTTACTTTTAGTCTCTATATTTTTTTTAGAATTTTATTTTAATTCTCATTGTTTGAAAAATTTTAGAATCGTTCATGTAGTTTATAACTTAGCTTTTGTTTAGTCCTTCCATTTAAATGTTTCTACTTGAACAAAAAGAAATTTGCAACTTATCTTTTCTCAAGCAGGTTATCAATTTTATAATCAATACCTAACAAAATTTCATTTATCAACTCTCCTCGGGAAAAATAGGGGAAATTAAACAAATTGTACTTAAATGTGATTTTTTAATTTGTTTTTATCATTTATTTATTTTTTGTTTATATATATATATATATATATATATATATATTCATTCCATTTAAATGGACAAAAATATGTAGAACCTTAATATGTTTGACTATCATGGGCAAAATATGTGTAGTCTATCATGGGCAAAGAACACCATTATTGATATGTTTGACTTTTTTAAAAGAAGTAATTAGACATTTGATGCGAAGGATGCAGTCGGATGCTATATATATATATACTTTTCTAGAGCTTATAGAGCATATTTGTTATCCTATCTCGCGAAGTAAACCTACCACTACATTAATTAAACTCTCAATTCTTGAGGTATACGAAAAAACTTTGAATACTTACTTTAACTCGTCTAACAATATGTATTTTTAGGAAACTTATAGATAAATTCTAATATTTAGTATTGAAATTTATTTAGTTTAATATGGAGAATTTATACAACATCAACTATCTCATCAAACGAAGTCCTGACAAATGATATCAAATTAAACTTAATCCTAGGCAACTCTTCTAAATCCTGCCAGGTTAATCCTGGATGACTCTAGTTTCTGTAACATCCCAATTTGATTTCTCATGAGAGAATATTACCACGCCATCAGTCTTCAGTCACACAAATGCCTCTCTAGGCAAACTGATCTTTCACGCTTGAAAGCCATAGTAAAAAGAGCAGCAGGAAATGCAATATTTAATGTGCATGCAGTTCAATTTCTTTTCAAGGCCCTGCTCAACTTTCCTCTACTGAGGAATGCAGCTGGACTGACGTTGAAGGGAGATAGCAAAGAAAGGAACAATGTGGTCCATTGACAGTTGTGGATGCCTTCCTCCTTGCATCTTCCGTGGTGGCCAACTTCTTTTAAAGGAGACCACAAGGAGGAAGACGAGCATGAGCTGAGGAGAGATGATACTCCTGAGGAAGAGAGGGGGGAGGAGGATCCATGCCCTGAATTGGGGGAGAAGGATGGGTGTGGGAGAGAGCAGGGTGGTGCTTGCGAAGGTTCATCAGGTAGTGTCAGTCAGGCAGGTCTTGTGGAGAGTGAAGCTCCGGTGGAGGCAGGCAGTGAAGCCGAAGAGGGTTCGGTTCGGATACGACCCGGAGAGTTACTCGCAGAATTTTGATGATGGCATCTGCTGCTGCTGATCTTAGCTGCTGCTGCTTCTTCTTCTTTAGTTCTTAGCTTAGCTGTGTTGTTTTAGTCGGGTGTGCTTGTTTTTTTCCCCTTGCAATTGAAGTTGCATTCCCAACTCCAACTGCAAATATATTTGAATAGTGATGGGAAATCGATCCGAAAACCTGAACTTTAAGCTAATGAATTAGCTGACATTTTCTGCAAATAGTCTCTCAAAACAAGTAAATATTTAACAACGAGATTGCTTTTGAAACATCCATTCTCTAGCTTATGTTCTTCAGTTCAGTAAAGTAAACAAATTAAGTAGCTAATAAAAACTTAGAAATGCCTCGGAAGCATTGTAAAACTATGAGAAGAAAAAATCAGCTCAATTAGTGTTGAGTTTGGATCGAATAAAGTCATGAAAAATAATTAAAAGCTAGACTACATCATATCTCATTGAATCTAACTAGTTTTGGGTTGGGTTGATGGGTCATGTGCTTTGTGCCAAGAAGAGCTCCAATAATTCATGCTACACAAACTGTGACTACAAAGTTTGAGCGGATATTTTGTTAGTTGTTGGATGAGTATTGTGCACCTAACAAATCCTAATATATAATTTTTTAATGCACAATCAAACTAATATATGATATTTTCTAAGATAGGTACTTTAAAAAAAAGAGAAAATTAACTAATCTAATTCAAATTTTGACGAAATTGACAAATCTAACTTACATTTTAATTTGCATCAATTATAACTCATATTTTCAAATTTACATCAATTATAATCCTCCACCTTCTTGCTATTAATCAGGCCGTTAGTTGCTAACTTGGCATCCCAGTCAATAACATATATAATATTTTTTTAATCGTAACTTGCCATGTAAGCATTTGCGAAAATAAAAAATAAAAAAAAACATTTAAAACCGTAAAACATCTATGCTAGTTACAATTAAAAAATATTAGTTTCTATTTAGGGTTTTTTTTTTCGCAGACGCTAACGTGGCAAATTACGATTAAAAAACATTATCTATGTTGCTGACTGAGATGGCAAGTCAGCAACTAACGACCCGATTAACAACAAGCAAACAGAGGGTTATAATTGACGTAAATTCGAAAGTATGAGTTATAATTGATGCAAATTAAAAAATGGATTAGATTGGTTAATTTCGTCAAAGTTTTGGTTAGATTTATCAATTTTTTCCTTTAAAAAATCTATTTAAAGTTGAAGAATCTATCATATTAAATAGGGGGTGAGTGGATTCGGATATCATGTATTTTTTATGATACTTGAATCTTACCCTATATAGGACTGATTCTCATATTTTGGACCCGAACCCTATCATGTTAGGACCTGAAATCGAATCATACCTGGAATCGTGCTGTAGTACATATTTCGGATATCTTGTTAGAACATGTTCATTTATAGGTTATGGGGTACATGTTCCAGGTACCATGTTGGAACTTATTTATTTACAAGTTTCGGGTACCATGTTGGAACTTGTTCATTTATAGATTTCGAGTACCATGTTGAAACCTGTTCATTTACAGGGTTCCGGGATATAGGTTTTTGAGTATTCTGCTGGAACCTGTTCCAAGATACATGTTTTGGGTATCTATTCTGATTTCGATTCTATGTACACAATGTGTTAGAACCAAAATCAGAACTGATTTTAATCGATTCCTTAATTTTTGAGTCTATCCGAAACCTACTTGATTGGGTGGGTTCCAACTGATTTCGGATCTACCCAATACCCATCTACACCCCTAATCTTTAATATCTCGGTGAGAAGAGAGCATGTAGGTTTGCTGAAATATAAAATATGTCTGCTTTCTTGCTTAAAGAAGACGAGTGAATCAGTTACAAGTAGAAGACTACCCTTGCGCTCTAGCGCATTTGAGAATTGATGAGTGTCGAATCAATCAAAAATAATTTCCTACTTCCTTGAGATTTGTAGTCGCGATGAGTATGGTCGAATCTACAAAGACTAATTAGTTTCAAGTTCTTTTTAGAACCAGAAAATTAGTATAAAAAAAAGAAAGAAAAAAGGAGGTTTTTAATTTAATGCAGAAATATGTAAATAAAAATAGTAAATAAAATCGAAGGAAAATCAATGAGAGGAAATCCTAGCTAAAGGTGTATTCTCGATTTTGGTTCGTAGGATCGATCACAAATACAAAGAATGAGCCCTTTATTTCCTAGCAAATCGGTTTGGTTGTAGACAAACGCTAACAATCGAGATCTTCTTTAAACCTATGGATTAGCGCTGCAAGGAAATCCTTATTGATTAGTAATCCTAGAGACACTCTAGGGAAATATAGCTGAAATTTTTGGGATCACTGGTTCTAACTAGGGGTGAGCAAAAAAAAATTGAAAATCCGATTAACCAAAAATCGGTCCAAAATCGAATCGAATTTTTCAATTAATCGGTCCGACGATTTCTGTTTCGATTTTTGAGTATCGGTTAACCGTTGAGTAACGATTAACCAGTTCATATATATATAATGTTTTAATTATTTTACACCCCTATTTTTTAAAAAATATTTTTCTCTAGAACTTATATAAAGTAATACATTGAAGTATGAATAAATGTTATGATACAAAAGTCTCTAAAATATTATAATATATATTTACTAAATAAAGATTTGAATTTCATGTTGAACATATTTAATTATTGTTTGTGCGGATGTTATTCTTCTTCTGACTTTTTAGACTTTTTATTTATGAATATTATATTTGATTTGTATTTTTTATATTGAAGTACTTCCAACATTTGAAATGAACTTTGCAATTTGTATAATTTTATTATTTATATATGTTTAAATTTTTTATTAGTTAATTGAACCGCAAAAACCGAAATCGAAGTTAATTGATCGATTTATGATTAATGATTTTGAAAAACCAATGTTAATGGACTGATTTAAAAAATTATTAATGGACCAGTTAATCGGTCAATGCTCATCCCTAATTCTAATCGACCAATATGAATTGAATAACAATCTCATATGTCAAATTAATTCATGAATTTCATCCTTAGTATGGATTGAACATAAACCTCAACTAATTGCCTCTAATTTCGACATGGAACAACCATATACCGATAGGTGAATTATTATCCTAATAACTTGGTAACAGACCAATAATTAAAGGGGACGGTAGAAAGAGCACTGTTGGAAATAAACGAATACAAGAAAATAAAAAAATTTAAGCATAGAAAGATCTTACAATCTGTAGAACTGAAACTCTGAACGACCTTTAGCTAGAAGGGAGGGATTAGCCACACGTCATAGAAACAAAAATCTGGATTGTGGAATTCTATGATACAACCAAATTGAAAATTGATTTGTTCATTACAACCTTCCTCCTTTTGACTAAAAGATCTGAAGGGAGAATTCCAAAAATCTGAAGGGAGAATTCCAATGCCGACTAAAAGAGAAAGAAAGAAATCAAATCAAACTCGCAGGATAGCAAACAAATAACCAAATATATTGATTTAATGATTTTGACATTAAAAAAGGGGAAAATTAATGAAAATATCCCGAACTATTGAGTTTTTAACAAATCTGACCCATACTTTTATTTGCAACTAATTTATACTCGAACTTTCATTTTAATATCAATTGTATACTCCCGTCAGCTGGGTGTTAAAATAGCTGTTATTTGCCGACGTGGACTGCACAGTCAGCATAAATAAATTATTTTTTATTCAAAATTGCCCCGTCAGCATGACCACGTCAGTTCTGTTCCTTTAAAGGGAAAATTAATGAAATGTCCTAAACTATTGAGTTTTTAACAAATTTGACCCATACTTTTATTTGTAACTAATTTATACTTGAACTTTTATTTTGGTATCAATTGTATACTCCTGTCAGCTAAGTGTTAAAATGTCCATTATATGCTGACGTGGACTGCACTAGGGGTGTGCATGGGTACCGGGTAGACCCGGAACCGATTAGAACCAACCCGATTGGGTAGGTTTCGGGTAGACCCAAATTAAATTCAGGTAGGGTCCGGGATAAAAATTTAGGAACCGGTTAAAACTGGTTCTGATTCTGGGTCCAACACATCGGGTACCCGGAATCGGAACCAGAATCGATACCCTGAACCTGTACTTTGAAATCTGTTCATTTACAAGTTCCATGATATAGGTTCCAACAGGGTACCCTATTCTGGAACCTGTAAATGTACAGGTTCCAGAATAGGGTACCCTGTTGGAACCTGTACATTTATAAGTTCTAGAATATGTTCCAACAGGGTACCCTGTTGGAACCTGTTCATTCATAGGTTCCAGAACAGGTTTCAACAGGGTACTTGAAACTTGTACCCTTGAACCTATATATGAACAGGTTCCAACAGGGTACCCAAAATCGGAATCGGAATCGAAATCGGAACCTGTGGTTTCGGGTAGGGTCTGATTCCATGTTCCAATAGGGTAGGGTCCTATACAGGGTAGGGTCCGGGTATAATGAAAAATACATGGTACCCGAACTCGCTCACCCTTAGACTACACAGTCAGCATAAATAAATAAATTTTTTATTCAAAGTTATCTCGTCATCAAATAATCCATGCCAGCAAGACCAATTTAAAAAATATTAAAAATCTCTTCAAATGTTTTTTTTCCTTTTTTTAAGGTAGGCTGATGTGACATTGAGGAATTTTTTAATATATATTTTTAACTGATCTTGCAGACGTGGATCATTTGATGACGAGATAATTTTGAATAAAAAACTAATTTATTTATGCTGACTGTGCAGTCCACGTCAACATATAACATACACTTTAATAATTAGCTGACGGGAGTATACAATTGATACCAAAATGAAAGTTCGAGTATAAATTAGTTACAAATAAAAGTATGGGCTAAATTTGTTAAAAATTCAATAGTTCAGGACATTTTCATTAATTTTCCCTTAAACGGGTCATGCTGACGTGGTCATGCTGACATGGTAATTTTGAAGAAAAAAATATTTATGCTGACTGTGCAGTCCACGTCAGCAAATAACGACTATTTTAACACCTAACTGATGGGAGTATATAATTGATATCAAAATGAAAGTTCGAGTATAAATTAGTTACAAATAAAAATATGGGTTAGATTTGTTAAAAATTCAAAAATTCAGGATATTTTCATTAATTTTTTCTTTTAAAAAATCTAAATTCACGGAGAAATCTGAAAACAAATTAGCAGCCCCGAAATTGCTATGTTTTTTATTATGTCATGTGTATCTTCAATAAGTTGTGCATGTAGCTTATGCAGAGTCGGCCAGGTCCACGTTTCCAGCATTTCTTTTCAAATTTCAGCTTCCAAAAACGTGCAAGAATACTCCTTTTGATTTATTTTCTTATTTTGTTGCCTAAATGCCATAACAAAAATCACATATTAAGAAGCATTTAATTCAAATTTAAACACGAAAATAAATTTCCTAATATAAAAAATATGTATATCATCAAGAATGAGAGACTGCTCAATATTTATAGTTTAAAGTCATCAAATAAGAAAATTAATGTACAATTAATTATTATCTTTGCCAAGAAGAATTAATTTATTAAAATTTAAAAAATATTAATTGCTTCTATGTATATTATGATTTGATCTATCAAAGAAGAAATAATTTATTATCATTCAATCAAATTTATCCCATCATAATTTGCAGTCAATTTGACAAAGACTACGAGCTTTCATTCTTACCAAGTATTTCTCTTAATGGTAAAAAAATGATCATAATTGTAATAAAAAAAAATTGTTGTAAATAAATAATAAAACTCGCTAATAATTCAAGTATTAGTTATATTTTTTCAAAATATATGAAAAAACATTTTGGGTTATTTTTTGGGTACAATAAAGTAGCTTCAGATTTAATTCAACGATTTGGTTCAATTAGAGAATTGGTTCAACCATAACTTTATTTTGGGTTCGATCAGACTTGTTGGGTTTGATTCGAATCTAATTTGAGTCAATTCTCAATGCATATGATTAAGGATTCAAAGACGAATTAATTAAAAAAATTAACTCCTATTTTATAAAAATTTACAATTTTAATTTTAATTTTAAATTTTATCAATCTTACTTCATAATATAAAGTTGACAATAATAATAATAACTTTAGTTTGTCTTTTTTTTTAAAAAAAAATAGCATGTGATTAACATTACATTATTTTTTTCATCTATTTAATGATTAATATATTTATTCGGATTAAAAATTAATATGATACTAAAATGCGATAAACTAAATAAAACTGATAAGTTTTAAATTCTAAATTAAAATAATCAATTTTGGTAAAGTATGAATTGTTTTTTAAAGAAACCTTTAAAAATTTGACGAAATCAGCATCAATTGCAAAGGAATCAGAGGGTAAAAGGCAGGAATTAATATTTATTGTTATTATGGGAAATAATTGCAGTGTCGTGGATCGGATCTCGATTATAAGCGTGGACTCCAGTCCAATTGAGAGCAACTCAAATCAAACACAAACTTTGAAATGATTCTTGATCCTCGAATTTTGAAATAGAAATGAGATTGGACAAACTTTGGAAACCCAATAATATGTGGGCTAAAAGAAAAAAAAACAATTTCATTTGTCAAAAAAGATTATGGACAATTTTATTCTATTGTCAGAAAAGTATAAAAAGTGAACAATTCTAAAAATTTTCAGATCATATTTTTAGAACCCTAACTTTATAAAAATTTGACCTTGATCCAATTCAGGTTGGGTTTCAAATTGAACTTAAAATTATTATTTCTTTTACTTTCATAAGTAAATCGGGATTTTTTTAAAAAATTTTCATAAGTAAATTTTAATTGAGATTCGATTCCAATTAAAATTTTAATTAGTGTCTGGTTGCACGGCGTCGATTTAAAAATTAGATTTAGATTTAGATTAGACTAAACTTGGATTATTTTAAATTAAATGTTGAGTTTTTTAAAAGAAATTATTTTCGGATAGAATTAATAGAGGGGTTTAAAACTAAAACATAAAATATTTTTAATTTTAGCCAAAAGTTTAATAATAAAATCGTCCCCGGTTTCCTCCCTTTCCCTCGCGTCTCCCTGCCCGAAGCCTTCCCCAGTTCCTCCCCGACGATCGAATCGGTCCCCAGCGCCCCTTCAAGGAGGTAAGAATTCCGAGAAAAAGGTCCAATTTCTGCGGAGCTTGATTCGGTGTCTCCTCTCGTCTTTTTTTCTTTTCGTTCTTTATTGGATTGATTCGATGGTGGTTCGATTTTTTTTCTCTCTTTTAATGTTTTTGCCCTTTTGGATGAAAATCTCGAAAACTAAGCTGGATTCTGGAGTTTTACCTATTTGTTCATTTTTGTCAGTATTTTATTAGTCTGGCTGTATGAAAATTTCCATCTTGATTGTCATTATGTTGTGCTCTTCTTTACTTATTTAGGAAAATAGAGTATTTAAACCCTATCTGGATCTGTGTCAGGTTCGATAGTGGCATTAGGGTTGGACATTTATGGTGTTCTTGATGAGTACTTTTCTCGGGTTTTGGTGGGGCAATGGTGTGTGTAGTGATGGATTGAGATTTAATGATGTTTCCATAGTAGCATGGATTTAGATTTAAGTCGTTAACTAAGGACACTAGATCCACTTCGATTTTGGTTTCTGTTTTGTTGAAACTGGCTAGTTCGGAACCCAGTTTCTGTGATAATTTATATGGAAAGGAGACAGAAGATCTCACCATTTGGATAAGAAGAATCATCTTGGTTGGATTTTGGTATGGGCCCTCTATTGGAGCAGTAGCATGTAAATTATTATATCAACAAAAGAAAGATCAATAATAAGTTCAAAACTTAACTTTAAAAAGAGAGGCCATGTAAGGTGAAGTGTGTACCTACGTGCATGTCTTACTGAGAATTCCACCCCAACTACAACTGAGATGATCCCTCCTGCGTGCACAACCATAGACTTGCCACGGGTCTCTTCCATGTTCAAGCAACAACACCAATAAGTAAATGAAATATAAGCGAGAATAGATTAAACCTCTGTTGTTAGAATCGTGTGATTCACAATTCGAATCACACGATTCAATACGATCCAACATCCCAGCGAATCAGAAAATAGTTCTGAATTGCTTTTGACATTGAATCACATGTGAATCGCTACGATTCAGGCGATTCACATGCACCTTCAGAGACGCAACTTCAATCCCCCGATGCTTCCTTTCCCGTGATGCTTGCCCTCCCGCGACTTCACAGGCGCAGCGCACAAGTGAATCCTCTCTGCAATCTCCTCACGCGAGAGGCGACGCCGCGACTTGACGCGAGAGGCGACTTTTTAAGTATTTTCTTTTAAAGTACTGTGTTACAGTATTTAACACATTGACCCTAGTAACCATAAATCAAATGTTTTCTTTTAAAGTACTTATTCAGTTATTTGCTACTTTTTAAGTATTTTCTTTATGTTCTATGTATGTAATTTTGTTATTTAGGCTTTTTATGAATATGATTCTGTATCGTACGATACGAAACAAAACACGATTCACGATACGATTCACAATTTGACAACTATGGATTAAACTTTATTTTCAAAGCCATAATCCAACTAGAGGTGAAGGTCTTTCTCAACATTCATTAGACCACAACGAAACCTCAAGATTCATTTAATTTACATGGCCTTCAAATTTGTAATTAAAGGAATTAAAGGAACCATTGATTCAAAGAGCAGTTCTTGCAGCCACATAAGCCTATTCATCCCTCTAGTCTACTGCATCAGATATTGGATTATAAGCTATGCAATTGGACTACTTAAGCTACTGCATAACAGATACACAGCCCGCATAACATCTAAATATACAACTTGAACCATTCATTGGCTGGGATTGAACCAAACCATGAACCAAAACTACTATTTATTGTGTTTTGACCTAACAATATTACTACAACTTTATTTTTCATATTTTCAATAATGTTCATTAGGTTTTTAACAGTTATTATATTGTATTCTTTTATTACTATAATATTTTTTAAATATACATTGCATATGCATCCACTTATACACTTGCATATTGTATATGTATGAGTGTCGTCACGAGGTGTTAGGCGCCTCGAGGCGCCAAGGTCCTTTGTTGCCCGAGGCGCTTGCCCGAGTGAAGCGAGACACTTATATTTAAGTATATATAATATTATATATATTATTCAATGGCAAACCTATTATATTCAGTTTATGTAATATTTAACTATATGTTATATTTAAGTATATAATATATGGTATTTACGTATATATATCATATTAATTTATTCAATGATATATATATCATATTTAAGTGTGTGTGTATATATATCATATTTAAGTATAAATGCACCATTCCATGCGGTGTTATTAATAACACTGCATGGAATGCACCATTGGTATTAATAACACTACATTATTCCAATGGTGCATTCCATGCAGTATTATTAATAACACCGCATGGAATAGTGCGGGTTATTAATAGTGCCACGCCCAAAGAAAAGCGCCGCCCGAGGCGGTGCCTTATTTAACTCGTCCGCGTCAGCCATTATTGAGGTGTTCGGGCCTCGCCTCGCTTGGGCGCCTAGGCGAGCGCCTATTAATAACACTGATATGTATTATGCAACAACTCAATAGCATACAACATGCACGCATGGAATAGTGCGGGTTATTAATAGGCGGCGCCCGAAATAGTGCCGCGCCCAAAGAAAAGCACCGCCCAAGGTGGCGCCTCATTTAACTCGTCCGCCTCAGCCATTATTGAGGTGCTCGGGCCTCATGTCGCCTCACCTGGGCACCTAGGCGAGTGCCCGAGCGCCTATTAATAACACTGACATGTATTATGCAACAACTCAATAACATACAACATGCACGCTTCTTAAAACTACAAAGAAAACACATCAACATAGAAAGCTGCTAAATAATCTTTAAAAGTGGCTTTTGAAGTTAAAAGCACCCATATCTAGTTTCATACCAATTACCAAGGTAATACTTACACATCTTACTTGGAAATATATATTGCGAAGAAAACTTGAGGATTTACATTTAACATATGATGAGTAACTATAAGATTGAAACCTTTTGTAATTTAAAGTTTGGCACAAACTGTTATTTTCTTAGAATTCTTTCTCACCTATCTAACTAGTCATAATTTAGTCTTTTGCTGTTTGTGGCGAAGATTAAATAAAAAGATATCCTAGATTGAAATAAAAACATTCATGGAAGTCTTACTCTTACGGGGCCATTCTTGCAATGCCATATACGTATTAAGATTCTGTTTTAAGATTCTGATGCAAATACCCATGTTTTTAGCATTGTATATTATATTTTTTTTTTTCAGAATACAAAACCATGTTATTTTTGGGCAGTTTGGAATTTTCAAGATAATTCAAGAACTCCTTATAACTTAATTTAGTGAATCATTAATCACTGGTCATCACGTTAATACTTCATAAATGGTTCACCATCTCTAGTATACCATTTTGGCTATGGATTAAAGAACGAAGTCTTTCTTGTTAAACTATATTGGTTTGAGTGAGATGAACAGAATTAGTGTTGTGAAGTGTAGGTGGCAAAATCGAAATCAGAATCTGTTTCAAACTACAGTAATAATGAGATCTCACCTTGATTTGTTGGACTGGGTAGATAGGATCTTAGTCCGCCCAGACAAATGGCGTGATGATCTCTAGAGGGAGAACTGACTTAGTAAAGATTAATATGTATATATGTATACATGTATATATGGAAAAAAGATATTAAAACATTATTGCTTTGCTATAATGTTAAGTTTGATTGGACGACCAACTTCTCAAGAAGATGAAGTTATTAGGATAAAAATCCATTTATTCTTTATTTCTTAACAGCCTAATAGAGTTTACTTACCCGGAAAGATCTGCATATTCCTCAAATAGTTCACAAATTATAGTGTCTTCTAGGTCATGTATTTGTTACCAGAACTTTTACCCCTTAAATTGGTAATGATATATGAAAGTTGAAATAGTTGAGTATCAAAGCTTTAATTTATTATAGGGCATTAAGGAGGCAACATGAAATACAGGTGTCCTGCATTAGAACTTGTTTACTATATGCCATTGAAGAAGCTACATAGGCTACAGATGTGTTGTACTGTAATACTGTAGAACACAAATGCTTGGAAGTTGGAACCTAAGGATTAAAGAATGATCTTGAGCATCTTTGATTTATCGGTTAGAACATGTAATTTATTAATGCTGCTCTAGATGGGAGATTCAATGTAATCCTACAGATTGGAGGTTTTAGTTTAAGAAAAGGAGGTTCCAAGAAGAGTTGATTGAAATTTGAAAATAGTGAGAAAGGTGGATATTATCCATAAGTAGGACCACCAGAGGCTTGTTGCTCTTCTGGAGGTATATTTTTTAGGTAGGATTGAAGCGTTCATGCATACATTTCATTTATGTTCCATGAGTGTATGAATCTGGGTCAAATAATTTGTTTTCAAATCATAACATGTCAGTTCTATTTACATCATTAGGTACAAAAGTTCATAAGTAGGACCAGAGGCTTGTTGCTCTTCTGGAGGTATATTTTTTAGTTAGGACTAAATTGTTCATGCATATACAGTTCATTTTTGTTCCATGAGTGTCTGATTTAAATATTTTTTTTCAAATTATAACTTTCAGTTTTATTTACATTGTTAGGTAGAAATCATTTTTCTAAATTCATATAGTATTTACCGAGTGTCTCAATAGTCCATTGTATAATTTTAAATTGGGTATGTATTTTTAATGCACGGGATTATGATTAATAGACATCTTTGCCTTTTTATATCTACGTACTGCTGAATATTCTATCATTGATATCCTAAATTCATCTTTCCAGTTTGGTTCTAAATAAATTTTCATTTAGGAGGTTTTGAGATTCAGCTGTTCCATTTCTGCAGTTGGCATCAAAATGAAGAGAGCTTTATCTGGTTAGTGATTTCTATTGGCTGTATGAAAATCAAGGATTCAATTTATTCATGAAACCTAATGGAAGCACTTCTTTTTGTCAATGTGGAACCTAAATGTGGAGTAACACTAGAGTTCTAGAAGTCCTCCAGTTATGTCATCATCCTTACCTATTATACCAACCTCCATGGAAGACAACTTTCCGAAACTACCGGATGCTCAACAGGTTTCTGTGGGGAGGGGTACAAGAAGTAATCCTGTGGCTCCTCATTATGCTTCTTTGATTTCCAATACTAGTTTTGCTGGACCTTTATCCTCATCATCTCCAAGTTTTTCTTCAGATGTACATCACTCTTCCTTTTCATCCCACGAGAGGTGCTAATTTTGATGCTCCATTTTCTACTTAACCATCCAAATGTCTTTGTTTTTATATACATCTTAAATGGGGTTCTTTCAACCTTCAAACAGGAATTTTATTGCACGAAGCACTGAAGTGATGTGGTGCGCTGATCCAATTCAGGACATTCTTGAATATTCAAATAATGTCACTAAAGGGAATTATCAAGAGCAAAGCAGCTCTGTTATGCTGCCTGATGACATTACTAGGCAAGATGAATGGTGGACTGATATGATGAATGAAGATTGGAAGGAGCTTCTTAATGACACAACTGCTAGTGAATCTCAGGCAAAGGTTATTTTCATTATCAATTAATGAACAGTCTTTTATGTTGGTGCAGCAAAAAATATCTGTTTGTGTAGAACTATTTTTTCTTCGTTTCTCTATGGTAAATATTCTTCTTGGTCATCATCTGCAACCCTGGTCAATTTTAAAAGTACTCAATTAGCATGCATTTTGTTGCATTGTTAAGGTTGCTCCATTGCAATCTGGGACACCAGGATTCTAGTAGCAGAAACAACCTTTCTTCAATCTTCAGTGTACGAGTATGGCTGTGTATATTGGCTCTTTGTATATCCAGCGTTGGCAGGAGCCTCGTGGCACTGAGATTTTCCTTTTTTTAGTTTAAGTAGCATAAAAAACATTACCACATAAGTTAGTACTAATAAAGAATTGCAATATTTTCTTACATATTTAAACATTAAATCCTTTTATCAGAGTGAACAACACAAGTTTTCATGTAATGTGCTGATCTTAGAACTAGAAGGTTAATTGACAATGATTATTATTCTCTATCCCCCCTTCTCTCATTTTTTTCCCTTGCTCTCCCATCAGTAGCTCTTTTGATCATTCCAATAACATATAAGTAGCCGATATGAGACGTGTTGTTGGGAAGTAAAAATTTATTAATGACAGTTTATTGTTGAAGTTTGAACAATTGAACCATACTATTAAACCTTGTAAGGTAGCACCAGTGGTAAGTAAATATGATTAATTGATTGTTTGGGTGGATGGTCAATTAACATTTTGGTGGAACCGATACCAAAATGGAAAGTATCATATTGTTATACCACCACTTCATGTTGCCTTACGATCAATGTCAGTGATATTTTTGTTATGTAGGCTGTTTACAAAGAGGTACAGACATCTGCTGATATTCCTGTCAAGCAGCCACAAATTCACCAGTCTATTCCTTCTCAATCTGGGGAGGTTTGTGCTGCCCCTAGTTCGTCATCTGCTGTTTCTGCTGCAGCCAAGCCACGCATGCGCTGGACTCCAGAACTGCATGAATCTTTTGTAGAAGCAGTCAATCAACTTGGTGGTAGTGAAAGTATGTGATATTGTGAATTCTTTCTTTTAATGAGTAGTTGAGAGTATACCTTGTTAACTACCTTTCCCTTTTCAGAAGCTACTCCTAAAGGTATACTTAAACTCATGAAAGTGGAAGGCTTGACAATATACCAAGTGAAAAGTCACCTGCAGGTTATTACACATCTTTTTTTTTTCCAGGATGCTTGATAACTTGATAGGATCTTCCATTTTCATTTTTAATAGGATGTTCATTTCATTTTGCAGAAATACAGAACAACTCGGCACAAGCCTGATTCATTGGAAGGTTAGTCCATCTTTCAGATTATGATAATCCAAGTAATGCTTTGTGTTTTGCCCATTACTTTCCTCTTAGAATGTTGCAATATAGACTTACAGAGATTTTTCATTCTCACTTTTTCATTTGTTTAATTGTTTCTGGACTCTTGGTATATATCAAATTGTCACACTTTTCATTTGTTTCTGGACTCTTGGTATAATTATCAATATCTCTTTTGTGTTCAGTCAACCCATTCAGAAGTACTACCATACCTCATCTTGCTGAATTTTGTGACATCACTGAAACCATTGTTTTTTTCACACCAGGTTCATTGAAGAAGGCTACCTCAGCTGATGAAATACCATCTCTGAACTTGAAAACGTGAGTATATATATTCTCAAATGAGATCTTTCAAGGATATATTACACAAATATCCTCCATATCCTGATTTTCGAACTAGTGCTTATAGTTTTACACTTGTGATTTTTTTTTTGAGTTTTTCAAATATAGACAGTAGCTTTTGTTTATGAACTAATTTTCCTTTTCAGTTTTTTTTGTTTGTCAAATTTAAAGAATCAGCTTATCCTCCCAGATGTAAGAGAGGGGGGGGCATGCCTCTTTTACATGTAATATCGACCCCACCCTTATGTTTTTTCCCTTTACAATTTTATGTCACATCCTTTTACTTGTTGCTTCAATCCACCTTTCCAACCGATAGCGTGGTCTCCAATTCAATTACCTTTTCCCACTCACCAACATCCTGTTAGTATTTAGTTGCTTCTAATGAGACCAAAAAATAGAGAAAGAAAACAAGTCAATAACTGCCTTCAACTTATTGCATTATTTGATCCTTTTTTAATTTTATTTGCAGGTCAGATTGTCGGACCTCTCTCCTTCTCTTTCTTTCCATATTCTTCGTATTTATCTTCCCTGTCCTAGAAAGGCTTCTTTCATACACAATGAATAGAATTACATGAGACCAATCTTCTATTATTCAGACATCGTTATTATTTTGATCTTTGATTGCTTGGTAGTTGGTACTTCCTATCATCCATGAGTAGAAAAGAGTGGTATTATTGCATAAGGCTCCCACCAACATGGGCGAGGGTCACCATGTACTACCTTATCCTTACCAAATAAAATTTTATTTCTGTACGTGAACCTAATCTCCTAGGTCTCAGAAAAGCAGCTTGATCATTACACCAGGGTTTGGCCCATTATAGCACACATAAGTTCATAACTACATTTTAGATTGAAAAGGTGACTTATATATGCAACTCACCCTCAATGTGCTTGACCAGTTTGATACTGTATCAACATACCAGGTGATACCAAGGTTTATCACCTAGTACCAATTAAAAGTAATAGTACTTTGTATTGCTCGATCAGACAGTTTGGTCTAATAATGTTCCTTTATAAAACCAATATGTATCACCGCATGGTTTTGGTATTGGTCATTATTGGTTTTAGTAATCTATATCAAGTGAAGTGCCAACATATTACGCAATGTATCAACCTACACCATCAAGTATCATTAAATAAAGTTATAAAAAATAATTCATATGAGATTCCTGTTAAAGAATCTCTTCCTAGTGGCTCGTTAAATACAAGTCACAACGTTGTTTAACTTGAACCTAATAAACTTTTTCCATTGGGGAGGATCATTGGCACATACAGGTAACTAGCACACGTGTGGGTCAATAGACATTCATGACAAAACTTGTCTTTTCTATGGAAAATTAGATTTTAAAGGAAAAAAATCTTTTTTTCACTCGAAGGATTTTCTTTTGTGGTTCAGCACAGAGGGGTTTGTTGCCTAAGAAAGAATGATGAAGGGTTTTGGGAAGATTAAGAAGAGAGGTAATTTGGCTTTACTGTGATGATGGAGGGCACTGAACAATTGGGGTAGGAGAAAAAGAAAATATTTAAGGTCTCAAGGGGAAAAACAAGAAGAGAAGGGGCTATTGGTAAGTGTGACAAAAATTTTGGTCTAGATTAGACGGCGTTGTATATTTGAAGTTATTTATCAAATATTGTGCATGTGAGTGTGAGACATTGTACGATGTTAGGAACTGAAGCTAATTTGCTTTGGTCTAGACTAGTGTCAGTTTCTTCATTATAAAGCTAATATGGTAATTGACCTGGCAAGTAATACAATATTTTATTCGTTTTGTCCAGGTGAGCTTTATTAAATAGTGTATTACTTGCCAGTTCTATGCCATATCATTTTTATAAAGGAGAAACTAGCACCAAATTGACAGTAGACCATGATTGTTTACAATTTGAAAGTATAGATATAAATGTGTTAAATTTTAAACGTCAGGTTAGAATTGTAAAAATGGTGAAAGTTCAGGTCATATAGTGTAATTTGAGTGTCTTCTCAAAATCTTAGATAATTTGTCAATGATCATGTATATGTTAGTTATGATCCTACTTAATGATGGAGAAATAATTAACAAACATATGGTCATGATTGGTGATTTTGCCAAGTTTCTTATTGATAATTGGTTTTATGAAAATAAAAAAAATCTTTTGCCCTAGATGATATGTAGGCTAGATTGCCAGATGAACAGCTGTACTAAGGTCACCAACGCTGCGAAGTGCAGAAGTGGTCAGCAATGATAGAATGAGACCATAATGCAAATGGTATAAATTAAGTATCACAACATTCATTGGGTGGTTGCACTGAGGCATCATCTTCTTTAACATTTTAATCCATTAGACCCTTCATAAGACTGTTAACTTAAAAGTTAAAACCTCCTTAATGCCATTATTAAGTTCAGCATCCCTTCCCTTCAGGTCACAATTTTTAAGTCGTTCAGTCCCTTTCTTTCAATTGTTACATCTCCTTTTCTTTTGCTTCAACAGGAGCTTTGATCTCACTGAGGCATTACAACTCCAGATGGAAGTTCAGAAACAGCTTCATGAACAACTTGAGGTATGTTTATGTGCTTCAAACATTGCATGCCTATATTTCTAAATTCATGAACAACTTAAGGCATGCCATTGAAAGCTTAAGGTTAAACACTGGTCCAGTATGGTTTCAACACTTTATCAGACTGGTAGAGTACCAACTTATATCACCTGCATCACTCCAGAAAAATAACAAATAAATGAATGAGTTAGTACATGAACAATACCATGTTCTATTGTCCAATGCAGTCCTTGGTTGGACTGGTAAATAGCAGTTGTCTACAGGTCCCAGCAATTCTGTAGCCGTGGTTGTTTTTAGGATACCCAAGGCATTCTAGGTGTGTTCCTCAAAATTATTTCTCTTACCTTTGCCAAATATTTGTGGGTTCTAATTTGTTGACCAATCTTTCTTGTGAATTCTTCTCTTTTTTTATTTGAAAGCATGTTGCTGAAGTTTGCCTAGAGAAGGTTGTGTACCTGAGTTTCTCTCAATTATTTATTCTTACCAAAATCCATTTGTGGGATGTAATTGTCCATCAATCAGTGTAGTAAATTCCTTTTCTTTTCATATTAGTTGCATGTTATTGATGTTTGTCTTTAAGGAGTCCAAGGTTGTCTGGGTCTATCTTTTATCTTTCGTAAGGTTAAAGTATTTTATCTTAGTGTTTCATTTTATTAGCACTAGGACAACTGAAGTTATTTATATTAACATGTGTATGTCCCATAAAGGTTTTCTTCCACCACTGTAGTTTATCTTTCTTGTATGGCTTGTAGGGCTGTTCATTGGGTCGACCCAATGAACCCGATAACCCGACCCGACCTCGGGTCTCGGGTTTTAGAATTTGAAACCCGATGACCTGAGACCCGACCCGATGACCTGATTATTTATATTATTTTAATTATTTTTAGAATATTATATTATATATATATATATATAATTATTTTTAGAATATTATATTATATATATATATATATATATAATTATTTTTTAGATTTTTTTAAAAAAACTCATTTTTACCAAATCGGGTAAACCCGACTACCAAGGTTTAAAATCTCAGTACCGGTACCGATTTCGGTCACCGGCCGAAATTGGTACCGTACCGTACCGACACACGGTATGGTCCGGTACGGAAAATAGCATACTGGTTTTTTTTTAAGAGTTAGATATAACTATAATAATACATAATTGATGAATAAATGCTTAAAATCAATATTCAAATGTCAAATACATGAATACAATGTTTAAAAGTCATTGACCGCCGAAGACTCTGCGTAGCGCAACATAAGACGTGTTATGTCTTAAGATGATGTTGCGCTACACAAAGTCTTTGGCGGTCCCGCTAGCCGGTTAGCGGGCGGGGGTCAAGGGGGCAACGCCCCCGCCAGGAGTGTGGGGGCGGAGCCCCCGGAAATTTTGTAGACCCTTTGAGTTGTGGGCCTGCGTCGCCCTATATTAATTCTAATGTAATTATCTTGAATCTGTAAAAAAATCCTAATACAGTACCAAATGGCTTTTAAATATTGTATTCATGTATTTGACATTTGAATATTGATTTTAAGCATTTATTCATCATTTATGTATTATTCTAGTTATATCTAACTCTAATAATAATAATAATAAACGATATCGCGTCATGCCAGACAGTATGATACATATACCGCCCTTACCGGGCGGTATATAGCGAAATACCACCATATACCGCCCGGTATACATGATATACCCGGTATTTTCAAATACTGGGTATATCGAATACCGGAATCCCAAAAAACCGGTATATACCGTTTCGGACGGTTTTTTAAACCATGCCAACTACCCAACCCGACCCGAACTAGGTCGGGTTTGAGAGGTAAAATTTTTTGAACCCGACCTGATTACACTTGGTTGGGTCGGGTCGATTTTTTTCCTAAACCCGACCCGACCCTTGAACAGCCCCAATGGCTTGTCCTTCACTCCTTTCTCATCTTTTGTTCATCAGGATTAGAAGATCAGTTAGAAGTGAAATCCTACTTCAACGATATCCTCTTAGATTTTCCACTTTTTTTTTGTAAGAATCTGTTTTAAACCATATTCATGATGTTGACGTCAGTTACGTCTGGATCTAAGCTTAGGTCAGAATATCACGCTGAAGCTATAGTAAGAACATGAATGAATTGTGACGTGAACACCTGTTACATTGTTGGCTATGTTAGGGTTCTACTCATTTTATACTGTTCAATAAAATGATGTTAACATAGTTAAATAGACAATAACTTAACTCCCTCTTTACTGTGTGAAACAATCATAACCTTGCAGGATTTAATGCTTAATTTTTCCTTTGTATTTCCCCATAGATTCAAAGAAATCTGCAACTGAGAATTGAAGAACAAGGGAGGTACCTCCAGTTGATGTTTGAGAAACAAAGCAAACTTCAAGTTCCTTCCACCTCGGATCCATCAACTGTCCCATCTGATCTAACATATTCCGCTGCCAAAGTTGATCTCCCAGGAAGCAGTCAAGCTGGAACAGAAGTATCTGCAGATGCAAAAGTAATAGATGGTTCAAGTAATAAGCAGCAGATGACTGAATCATGTAATCCCGTTGACAACAAAGCAAATATTGTTGCTGGTTCTCATTCTTCTCAATGCAAGGGTGGTGCATAGGCCTGTGATTGGGAGGATTAATTCATCATCATCAGTCCGATGTTAGGATGTATAATAACATGTCATGTTTATCCAGTGAATGATACTGCAGCCTTAGAGTACTGTTGATTAATTTGCAAGTTTTGCTACTATGACAGAAAGCTTCTGAAGACAGACATTATAATGATGAAATGATCTGCTTCAGAAAAAATAACTAAACCTCATTGCCGTGTAGTGTTGTTATATTAAATTATTTCCATTCTTATTTCAGTGGAAGATCCATTTTGAGTCATGGTATCTTTTTATCCTTATATCTTCTCCAAAATGTAAACTCTTTGTGAGACATTTTCATATTCTTGCTTTATAGTGTTATCTTATAAGAAGCCTAGGAAAATATTGGAATGGAATGTAGAAGTTAAGGAGTGCAACTTCTATAGGTAGGCTGCCCATAGAAAATCTATGAATGAATTGATATGAATTTTAAGCAACTGAATATAAATAGAAAAGGAATGAATATGAACATGAATAGAAAATGAATGAATATGATCATATCCATTCCTTTTCTATCAATGTTCAGTCGTTTAAAGTTCATATCCATTCGTTCATAGAAATTTATATGGGTATGATGCTCATATAAGGGTTATAACCATGAAATGTAGGAGTAGCTCAAGAGTTACAGATTAAGCAGCTCCCTACTGTTAAGTTAACTTGGTTTATAACTAAGAGATCAAGTCAAAAAAATTACAATTCCCCCTCCCAAATAATTGGTTTATAACTAAGAGATCAAGTCAAAAAATTACATTTCCCCCTCCCAAATAATTGGCTTCTCATATTTTGATTCCTAAAACAATGTGTAAATTATAACTTTTTGACTTTTTTTTTGAAAAAGAAAGTGAGGGCTAGGCCACACCATGCATCCTCACTTTCTTCTTTTTTAAAAAAAAGTCAAAAAATTACAATTCCCCCTCCCAAATAATTGGCCTCTCATATTTTGATTCCTAAAGAATGTGTGAATGAATGCCTTCATTTAGCTCATTAACAATCAAAAAGTGATGAGAAAAAAAGCACGTGCTTATCCGGTCAGCTGTCAAGTCTTTGCTATTCTGTTGCTTTCACCGTCTCTTGGCGAGTTGAAAAGTCCGCTTCAAGAACTCGTTGGCCACCTCGTCGTTCCGGTGGCAGAGCACCCTCAGCACCGTGTTTGGGTCAGCCCGATTCCACCTCCCCGTTGTCGGCGGCATCGGCACTTTTGCACCGTTGCCGTTGTTGCAGCCATTACCGAAACCCATCCCGCTCGCCTCGCACGCCACGATGCTGAAGTCCTCGATCAGCCTCTCTGTGGGCAGCGCCATGAGTGCCACGATCCCCTCCGCCACCTCTGCCTCTCGTTCCACCACCCCCTCGGCCACTAGTCCCTCCCCGCAGGAGCAGAACACTCGCTTCAGGCTCTGGAAGTCCTCCACCACCGAGTCGTAGTCAACGAGCGTGAATGCCCGATCGTTCCCTCCGGCGAGGAGCACCATCAAAAACGCCTCGAACGCCGCCTTCATCACCTCCTTCACCGCTAAAGGCTGCGCCCGGTCGGTGAGGATGGACACCAGCAGCGTCAAGTTCTGCTTCAGGATGCAGACCCCCGAATGGATCCTGGCTTCGGCGACGCTCTGGACGTAGAGTCCTTCGTAGAATAAGTGGCGCATGTCGAGGAAGATGAGGCGATAGGCGGCCAGCTCCGACACGTGCTGGATAGCGCACTGCAGCTTGGGGCGCGCGAGACCGAAGTGATAGGACGGGGAGAGGCGGCGGGTGGCGCTGGCGAGGTGACCCGAGTGGGGCGGTCCACCGTTGCGGGAGAAGAATGAGAGGGACTTATCGAGGGCGTGGAGATGGGCGAGGAGGTAGTGGAGGGTGTTGAGGCGGATGAAGAGCCTCTGCGTGCCGCGGCTCGTGGACGGCCGGGATTTGTGCATGTCGGCCGCGCTTCCCCTCCCCGGCATGCTTCCGGTGCCGGCGCCACACCGGATCGTCGCCCTCTTCCATATCTTGGCCCAGCTCGAGTCCTGGTTGCACCTCGTCAATGGCGGGAGGCTAGGCACGTAGCTCTGCTTGCTCCCTGTTAGTTCAACACAAATCAAGTTTAATGCATGGGTTAAATCAATTAGGACAATAAAGAATTTGAATTTGACTGTAGAAATGAATTATTCTACGAACAGGTGTCTTGAGATTATATTCATACCACATGCAGCAACGAAGGCAGTGTACTCCTGGAAGACGGATTCCAAGCCCTCTTCAAGATTTCCAACCATGTGATCTCGGGTTCCCACAGGGATCTCGAAGAATTCGTCCATAGTCACCTTTGCCACCTTCATCAAATCCACTGCGGACTGAGCATAGGGCTCATTCTTCGACTTCGGCATCCAGCTCTACGAAGTGCGAACAAGATAAATGCCAAGCAACAAGAATCAATAGAATGAGAAAACAAGGCATGTAAATGTTTTTGGTACTTGAAGATTGATTAATTAAATTACCTCGGTTTCTTTTGCTCTGCTGAGGCATTCCTTCCCAGTCCTCAACCTCTCCTGTATCCACTTCTCGAGGAGGCTCGCGATGGTGGAATCCACATCGTAGGGGATCATCTCCCTCACTATTCCCTTCCCTCCGTCTTCGCAGTCGGCAGAGTCCTCCACCACCATCTGCACCAGCAGCTTCTCCAGCTTCCCGGCGGACTGCAACACGTGGACTAACTCATTCGTCAGGCATGTGATCTTCGTCAAGTACTGCCTCAGCACAATGCCGAAGCAACTGTGGATCGTCACGGTCGCCGCCGCAGTTGGAACCGGGTGCCATTTCTTCAACACTGGGCTAAAGATCTCCTTCTCAACCAGTGCCAGTTCCTCTGTATCTTTTGCAAGTTGGAGCAAAATGTAGGTTAAATCATCATCTTCTTCAATGATGATGCTATCTTCTTGGGGTGATGGTCCTTTCTCTATTATCTACCATGACAATTTGGAGTATTTTAATACATATTGATCATCATAAACACATAATACATGGAATTCAAGAAAGAACTGACACCTTGGTGAATGCATTTCTCATGGATGACCTTATGTAGTAGTTCACCCGTTCTTCCGGTGAATTCGAAGGATCATCGCCGGTTATCTTGGATATAGAGATTGCCAAAGGAACTACCTGTTCCATTCTTGAGACGGAATCCCTGTCAAAGCGGTCATGGTAGTCTAACACCCTCATCTCTGCCCAACTCTGCATCACTCTCAAAGTATCAGACAAGAGCTTCACGTAGTTTGCTTCGCGTTCAGACTTCTTCACGTCGTGGGCAACCTCCACCAGCATCGCCAGAGTCGCGCTCATCAGGTCGGGCTCGATCTCCCCGGTCTCGATGTACTGCCGGAAGAACAGCCACGTGAAGCAGACATTGTGGATCATCCTATTGATCCCCAAGGTCGCCCAAGTCTTCTTCATCAGCTCAACGAGCTCGTCGACCTCGTCGAGCACCACGGTCTCCTCGCGCAGGTCGAAGACGGAGTGCAATAGAGCGAGGTAGAGAAGGACGTTCAGAGGGTAGCCATCCACCCAGTGGCACACCTCGCCCGGGCCACGACCAGCCAAGGCGGCGACAGAGTTGCAGAGGCTGCGCATGGCTTCGGAGTTCTTGCTGGTGTCGAGTGGCTTGAACTCGCTCGACCGGATGACCTCTTGCAGAAGGAGGGCTGCGGGGTTTTGCCGCTCGACGGGGTGCCGAGGGTAGTGGAGAAGGCCGGCTTCGATGATTTTGAGCTGGCGGCGTTGCCATTGGTGGTATTCCTTCATGTCACTGAATTCGGAGGGCTTCAGCTGGCGAAGTAACTCCAGGGGAAGGATGATCGTCTCTGCTTTCTTGCCCGCCTATTAATATCTCGGAAAGAAAATTAATGCTATTATATATTCAATTTCATATAGATTATTGATTGATAATAATGCAAGAACAAGATCATCACGTCACCTGTCCGACGAGGGCCCTCGTGAGGGTCTTCCTCATGCGGTGATCGCTCTGCCTCGTCACGCGCATCTGCTGCCGCATGATCTCCGCCGACGTCATTGGCCGTCTCGTCCTTCCCGGCGAGTACGACCCACTCGTCATCCCCGTTGTCAGTGGCGACGACCGCCTCGCATTCAACCCCAGCGCCTTCTTGATCCTGCTCCTCGTCACCGTCATCCCCGCCGACGAGCCCCATGACTTGGAATACCCCTCCCCGCCTGTGTGCGAGGCGGGGTAGTAGTTGAGGGAGCTCCGGCTGCCAACGAAGCCGGGCGACGAGCGGCAACACGTGAAGAAGATCTCGTAGGCGGCCTCGCGGAGGTCGGCCCGGCCGAGGGAGTCGATTCTTCCGAAGGGGCATTCGAACTCCCGTTCGAGGTCGCCGTCAGGATCGGGGTCGAGGTCGCCGGCGTCGGTGTAGGAGATGGAAGTGAGGGAAAGGTGGCGCGTCATCGACTCGAGGTCGGTCGGCGGAGGTGGGAGAGAGAAAGGGAGAAGGCGCAGGGAGACAAATGGCGAGGCTATACGCAAATGCATTTGAAAGGTCTGGAGGAAGAACAGGGAAGAAAATTAATTAATTAATTAATATTATTATTATTATTATTAGATTAAATTATTATTACTATTATTATTATTATTATTATTATTATTATTATTATTATTTGATCATGCAAACTCCTCAAACTCCACAAATAGTGATTATTTGATTATTATTATTATTAAAAAAATTGACCAAATCTATAAAATCATATTTAAATTATAAATAGTGAAATACTTTAGCACAAAATATAATTTCAAATCCTACCACCTCTTTTTATATTATAAAATATATATTATA
This sequence comes from Canna indica, assembly GCA_034359265.1. NCBI lineage: Eukaryota > Viridiplantae > Streptophyta > Magnoliopsida > Zingiberales > Cannaceae > Canna > Canna indica. The sequence goes on along the minus strand of CP136891.1, from coordinate 75,594,858 downwards.
AATTAAAATTAATTTTTTTAGAATTGTAAAATTGACACAAAAAAATTCTAATGCGTTAAAAAAATTTATCCAAAATTTATAATAATTATATTAAAAAATTAATTATATATATATATATAAGATGTGCTGAAGTTTATAAAAAATATTTAGGACAATAAATATTTCATAGTATTTATGTTTAAAAAATTGGTTTGAAAATCACTAAAATTCCATTAAAGCCAATTAAGAATGACATTGTGAAAAACAACTAAACTGAATGTAATTTTAGTTCTTTGGATCCAAACGGAATGAACCTATCATACAAATGAGATATTTTTTTAAAAAAAAAGTACAACACTGGTTGAAACTTGATCCAGCTATTGGATACAAAATAGTGACAGACACGTCTAAACACCTCGAAAATAAAAGATAATATGATGACATCAAATGTGTCTTTTTATCTTTGTTTAAAAAAGAAAAAATCATATTTTTAATCCACACAGTTTGTTCAAATTTTGATTTTAGTCCTTATAATTTTAAAATTTTAATTTTAGTCCTCACACTTTATTTTCGTTTAGGATTTGATCTCTTCCGTCATATAAGGCATGGACATTGCTGACGTGGATAACAAATGATGATTGGACATTGCTGACGTGGACTTGCAGGGACCAACTTTGTAAACTATAAGGATAAAACTAAAATTTTATAAATTATGAGGACTAAAATAAAAATTCAAATAAATTATAGGGACCAAAATTATTATATTTCTTTAAAAAAATATAAAAAAAAATCATAAGATATTTTTAAATTTATTTATAAATAATTATAATATTTAAAAAATATTAAAATTGAGTACACTACGATAATTTACATTAATTTGGATGAATTTAAATCGACGTCGTCGTTAAGCGTCAGTTTTTATTCGTTAATTACCCTAATTTAACGTGAATTCCACGGCGGTTGCAGAATTTGAAAACTTATTCTCCCGATCTGCTCATCTCTTCACTGATCACCTCCTCACCTCCATTTTGATCCTAAATTTGGCACGTTCAAAACGATTTAAATTAATTTTCGAACATCAAAAGTATTGATTTTCACTCTAATAAATGTTAATTTTTCATGCATTTGTTGTAATGGCAACACCATAATACAAGATTATTACTATAATTTCGTGGGTATTATTAAGAGATATTCATGAAAAATCGATATTTATTAGAATGAAAATCAATACTTTTTAACATTCGAATCTAATTTAAATCGATTTGAATGCGTTAAACTTAGGATCAAAATGGAGATGAGAAGGTGATCAGTGAAGAGATGAGCAAATAAAGAAAGCGAATTTTTGAATTTTGTAACCACTGCGAAATTCACATCTAATGACGATGTTAATTTAAATCAACTCAAATTAATGTTAATTACCGTAGTGTGCTAAATTTTAATATTTTTAAATATTATATTTATTTACAAATAAATTTTAAAATATCTTCTAATTTTTTAAGAAAAATAATAATTTTGATCCCTATAATTTACTTAAATTTTGATTTTAGTTCCTATAATTTATAAAATTTTGATTTTAATCCTCATAATTTACAAATTGATCCCTACAAGTCCACGTCAACAATGTTCAATCAGCATTTATTATCCCCAATCAGCATTTATTATCCACGTCAGCTCCGTTTTGGCCTCATGTGACGGTAAGGACCAAATCCTAAACAAAAATAAAGTGTAATGACTAAAATTAAAATTTTAAAATTATAGGGACTAAAACCAAAATTCAAACAAACGGTGGGGACCAAAAGTATGATTTTCCCTAAAAAAAAAATTAACTACAACAATTACACAACAGAGTGAAGGCAACTGTCAATTCAACACAGTGGAAGCAAGATATTGTAAGCAATGGAGATACCTCTCTGGCGGCTCTCCAGGGTACAAGATGAACAGCCATTAGCCAATGGATCATGTTATTTCACTAGGGAGTAGAACAGTACATATCCTTCCACAATCCATTTATCACTGCTTCCAGCATTAAGGAAATTACAAAGATAACTTGCACCTTTAAAAACTAACAATTAGCTCCTAATGATAAGCTTCACATTTCTAGGAAAGCATCAGTTACCATTGACTGAACTATCTTTAGGATATCTTGAATTTTTCAACTAAAAAAGAATGGGTAATTGACACCATCAGCCCTGCCAACTTCAAAGATCATTGGAGAGATCTTCAAATTAGAGAAGGTTGAGAAAAAGCAGAGCAAGAGAATCTACTGCCTAGAAGTTTTTCACCCATTCATACCGGCCAGAGAGTGGGTACTCGTTAGCAAAATCAAAATTGTACCTACGAAGTAATCAAGTAAAAATATGATTTTGCAGAAAACCAGTTTTCATTTCAAATTAATCCTGTAGCAATAATAATTGCGCATTTGCGCCCATGAGATTATAGCTTTTCTTTTTTGCATTAAATATGTTGAAGGATAAGGTCGATTGATGAAGAAGAGTGTCAAGGAACGCATACTTTTCTTGAAAATCCTGTTGCTGTAGCTGCTCTGAGTTAGCAAAAAACTCTTCCATATCCTGTGAAGTGGGGATGTTTGGATTAATGCTGTTCCTTCTTTGGTTTCTAGCAGATGGGTTCCTGGGTCTGGTTGTAGAACTTGGGGTACCTATCATCTCTGAATCCATAATCAAACTGCATGGGGTTGTCTCCCTGGCACACCTGTCATCAGTTTAATGCACAATGAGATCCTAGCAATGCCTTGGGAAACTTCAAAAAGTAAAGTCATCTATTCATTGTTCTCGATTGACACTGCGAAAGATGTACGTCCAGGTCAATCAACTCCGGCACTTCAATCAATGATGAACGCGTTAGGGGAAGTTATAATAATTGTTTAATAAGAAGAAATTGAAGGAAATATATGCGGTTCCAAGAATCACTAAACTTAAAGTAGCATACTAGCATCAACTAGAAATTCTTATCTAAACAAGAAAAAAAAGGACCCAATCATCTAGCTAGAAGGCCCAGCAAAGATATGCAATGCACCCGATTATTCATGCAAAATGCTAAGATGCTACAGAAAAACTGCGAGTAAGATGCTAAATCAAGTCTTCGCAGCTATGAAATAATAATTAATATTTATTAAGAATAGACATGATTGCATGGTGGCCATTAAATAATTAAGTTAGCTGTTTGCAGAAATTACTTCTCTTAAAGTGTTGGCATTTATTTCCTTCACAATTATATTCTATATTCTCTTCTATCAACCATGATGCACACTGCACACAGAAAGACCAAGTGACACATGCAGCAGTTATCGACCCCAGTGTCCCTCCATCTTTGGGCAAACAAAAATTCAGAAGACAGAGGAGGTACTTGAAAAGGTAAAGCCTTAAGTTTTACCATTCCAGATCAAAATTCAAATTGCTAAACTATGTGACATTAGTTATTAGGGTTAACTAAATCTAGAAGCATAGATCTCTCGTGAAATGGCCCAAAGCCAGAATTTTCCTCTAATTTCCTTTCAAGTACTATATGATTAACGAAAAATGTATAACAGTAAATGAACAAGAAAGCACAGGAGTTCCTCAAATGTATCCATGAATTTGAAAAAAAAGGGAAACCAAGTTGCTAATGCAATGGCTTCATGAGTAGCCCCCAACACCCACCACCCACCCAACCGCAATAGCAATAAAAAAAGTAGGCATTCAAAAGAAAAGACAGCTTGAAACTGTAGGCAGACTGTTGCACCAAAAAACAACTCAGGGGAGCAAAGATAAGTATTCATTTCAAACCATCACAAAATATAGAAGTTCCACTTGTAGATATGAAGAACTAAAAGAGATTCTCAGTACCGGAGAAGCAATCAGTGCATCATATCATACTCCGTCTCATAATAATTAAGGACGATTGAAAATTGCATGCTGCAGTGCATTAAAGTATATAGTACTCATGTTCCAGAAACAACCCAGAATAATCAAATGTGTGAGCAACAATTTATCGAAAGCGGTCAGAAGAAACGCATTAAGTTTCAACGGCAACAAAGCATCAGAAACAATCAGCCTCTACGAAAGAAAGTAATACCAATAACACAGGTAAGTTTAGGCAGTAGTAGATTAGACTTCAGGAATAAAACCTCTAATATACAGAGGCTCTTAAAAAGTAAGATGAAGGAATTTTCCTTTCAAACTGTCCTTGAATAAAATAGCTGAAGGGATTTTTTTTTAAAAAAAGGATACTTTATTTATCGGAAGCCCAGCAGCACTAAAATCGAAGACAAACCATTAACGAAAGTTGAGGGGAAAGATATATTTTACATGGTAATAAAGTAGAAAAAATCACTGCTGAAATATGGAAACTACACATTGGAGGATGATAAAAAATAAGCCTCAAACCGGAAGTCACACTGTAAGAACGCTAATTTGTCATGGCTGAAACAAGACTCTGTTAGAAGCTACAAAGTCTCAGATTTTTAGTTACTGCAATTTTAGACCAAAAACGAAAAGAAAAATGAAACAAACGTATCCATAGAGTACATTAAATGTGAACTTATGCTTTTAGCAAAAGAAAAAGGTGCAACGATCCGTATAAAGCCTTCACGAAAGCCAAACCAGAAAAAAAAAAACTCACCAGGCAGTGATTCAACAAGCAACCTTTTTACTGCCAAAAATCCAACCAGAAGCAACACCCAACCCTAGCTTTGGACGAAAGTAAGCCGGAAAAAAGACCGATAAACTATAGTGTTGAAATTAACAAGAGAAGCAAAATAACCCTAGCCAAAAAAGAAACATAAACCCTAGAAAGGAAAACTCTTTTTTTTTACTGCGCTTTCAAGCAAAATCGCACCTTTCCCTGTCTTCAAAATCAAGAACGTTATCTCCAGACGACGCCTCCACGTCCGGCGCCCAATCCACCGTGGTGGTCTCCGCCACACCCTCACCCTTGCTCGAGAAGCTCCTCCTCGAGGCAGACCTAACCGACCCCGAGTGCATCCTCAGAGTCGGGACAGCGCTTCGCGAACCAAGTATAGTTTGAGGATTCGCTTCGTCGACTCCCTTGCATTTGCCGGAGGTCGAGGTCGGGCCTGGGGGCGCGGGCTTCTCGAGGCGGCGGCTCCGCAGCTCGAGGTAGCAAAGCGAGGAGTCCGTCGCGGCCGCTGAGAGGGTCCGGGCGCGCGTGCGAACACCGCCGGGTGCCTCGTGGTGGGAGACATCCATGACGGCCATCTCGCCGGAGATCTTAGCTTTCCTCGTATACTTGCCCATACTCTTCCACAAAGAGGAGAGTGAGAGGGAGCAAGGCTTTTGGCGGGAGGGGGAGAGGGAGGATGAAGAATGAGTGCGTAATAAAGGGGGAAGGGAAAATAAAAAAGGAAGTTGGTGGGTGGATGAAGAAAGAAATAATCTTTATGAGGAGGGGGGGAGGAATTATACAAAGTTTGGTGGGTGGAAGAAGAAAAGAAAATAAGCAGAGTAGCAGACACTTACAAAGTTCTTTTTCCTTTAATTTAGTGCAAAAAGTGGGCTGATAAAAGATAAATTGGAGGGTTAACGGGCATAAATTTCCAATCAATCAAATTTATAATATATTTTAAATAAACAGCAATTTCCTAAAAAACCGAATGACGATGAAGGGAAATTTACGCATCCGAATTACGATAGCTGAAATTTCTATTCTGAAATCAAATTTTATCAATGAGACACTTTGGTAATACTCCATATTTACATATATAAAAAATTACTTTAGCACTGTAATTGAATATGATGTGAATTAATTTTCAAAGACATTAAATCAATTTCGTGAATGGTATATTTATGCATTTTAAATTTTTTACTTCGTGTTAGATAGTTTTTACGAAAGTCTCTAGCCGATTAGACACTTTAGTAAAACTACATATTTACAATGAAAAAAAAATATTTTTAACACTTAAATTGATTCGTGATTTAATTTCTAGGGATATTAAATCAAAATTTGAAATGGCATATTTGTACATTTTAAATTTTTACTTCACATTATATATAGACTTTAAACTAGTTAGACACTTTGTAGAATAATATATATATTTACAATGAAAAAAATTATTTTTATCACTCACATTAAGTCAATATAATGTGAATTAATTTCAAGAGATATTAAACTAATATTTTGAGTGATATATTTGTGCATTTTGAATTTTTTACTTCGCGTTATATACTTTTTGCGAAAGTGTCTCACCGATTAAACACTTTGGTAGAACTGCAAATTTACGATAAAAAATATTTTTAATACTAAAATTGATTTAATACGATGTGAATTAATTTTTAAAGATATTAAACCAATATTTGAAGTGATATATTTGTGCATTTTAAATTTTTACATCGTGTTAGATAATTTTTTGCGAAAGTGTCTAACAGGTTAGACGCGAGGGGGTGGGGGAGTAAATTTGGTATTATAAAAATTTAGTTTTTGAATTTAAAATTTTTTGTCACCATAATTCGGATTTAAAAATTTTCATTTACAATAATATAATTTTAGGATATTATTGTTAAATGAATAAATTCAAATTAAATTTTATAACATAGTAAAAAAAACACTATAGTTATATCCACATAGTACTATAATTAGAAATTGAACTTGCAACAAACCTAAATTATCTAACAACCCAATAGGGTTGAGTATTTGGGATTTCTAAGATTGGATTGAATATTATACTTGACATAATTGTCCAGTAATTTTTTATTGTTAAAGAAGGTGAGGATGAATGAACTCATTTGTGTTCAAATGATAGTAGTATTCGTGTATGTTGCCTAAATCTTTAATTTAATCCCTAATTAATGTTTTATACATCTTTTTCATGTCTATACGTTTTATTTATATATTATCACATTTATATTTTTGTAACGATACATGGTGTTATAATTTTTTTTTTTAAAAAAAAAGTGAGGAGTGAGGAATGTTCGGTCACAAGCAAATATGAATTCAGAACACAAAGAATGTCTCAAATTATTTTTAAAAATATATAAAAACTAAATTAAATGTGAAGATCTAAAATGAGAGGGACTTTTCAAATTCTGGACACACATTGGAAAGTGCATGCAAAGGTAAATATGATATCAATGTCCCAGACAAGGTACAATTCATGAATATATATTCTAAAATTCGAATTTCTCTTGTTTTTTTGTTGCATGATTACAACACCACAGTTTTTGCATGATTTTTAAATTGGAAATCGGGACAAAATATAGGACAAGCATTGTTCAACAACTGACGAAGACATATCAGCTAGCTTGCTCATCAATCACGAATGTTACACTTTGATGTAAATTTCAGGTTTTTGGAGAATTTCTGAGAGCCAGATGTGACCCCTTTTTTCTCATGTATTTTACCGCTTTTATTAATCGAATTATATCCTCTATTATTATTTTTGAATAAGAGAAATTGGAAATTGATCAAATTAATTAATTAATAAGGAGACGCAAAAATAAATAAAATTGCATCGATGTGGTCCTGAATCCTGATTTGACGTAGTGACATGTGGATGACGACTGAGGAGTCTCAAAGTCAAAGCAGTGTTTATGGCGAGAGGTTGGGATCCTCTTCACTTTGTCGGAGAATTTTAATATCTTTTTTATATTTATATTTATATTATATTATTCTCAACCCCCAATAAATCATCTTTCTCCCTTGTTAATTAATTAATTAGAACTTGTAAATTTGCAAAAACAATCAACATTGACGCCTCCTGAATGCCTATAGATTTATTAAGATTTTAGTTTTTCTTCTCATTTATATTTTTTGCTCGTGTTGATTGGATTAATTGGACCAATTGCATATGATTTCTCTATTTTTGTCCGAATTTAGATTATATATATATATATATACTTAATTATATTTTTAATTATAAAATTTCATAATTTTCCGTTTGATACCTTATTTTTAAAAAGTTTTTTATTTAATTACTTAAAAATTATTTTCATTTTCGTTTGGTCCATCCGTTAACTTTTGATATTAAGTGTCAACGTAACAATGCTGACATGAATTAAAAGATAAAAATAAAGAACTAAATTAAAAAAAATATTTAAGAGACTAAAAATATATATTTTATGTTATTAAAATATATTTTTTTGCATCTAGATTCTTAAAATATCTTCTTATTTGCTTTTGGTTCTTTATTTTATTTTTTTAATTCATATCATAATTGTCATATTAATACTTAACAACAAAAGTTAACGGATGGACCAAATGAAAATAAAAATAATTTTCGAGAGACTAAACAAAAATTTTATAAAAATAATGAATTAAATGAAAAAAATATAATATATTGGGATCAAAAATATAATTAAACTACTTGATCCAATTCACTCGAATTTAAATTTTTTATTTTTTTAAAAAAAATAATATTTTATATTATGTATTTATCAACTTCAATTTTATATTTTTAATCTTATTTATCTGTTTATTTTATTTATTAAATTAAAAAAAATAAACAATTTTCAACGAGGTACCTGAAACCTATGATGTAGTACAGATTCTGATAAAAAAAATGAACAGATTCCAATGAGGTAGCCAGAACCTATACTACACTACAAGTTTTAGGTAGAGTACGTTTTCAAATCCTAACAGGATATGATCCGAATCCAAAACATAGAAATTAGTCCTATACATAATAGAGTCTAGGACTCTTAAAAAATATAAAGTAGTTCCAATAGGATAGTCGGAATATATATTACACCATAGATTTCAAGTAAAATTCGATTCTAGATCCCAATAGAATAGAATCCGAATTCAAAATCTAAAAATCAAATTTGTACCGGATAAAATCTACGTCTCATGAAAAATACAAGATACTTAATTCGCTCACCGTTGACAAAAGCACAAAACACGTGCATCCATAAATACATGGGCAATAAAAAAAATTTTTTACAAATCCAACGGCCCTGATATGTTTTCATATCGGTGCTCTAAAAATAATATTTTTTAAATATATTTAATTTTTTGATGCCTTAATGGTCTTCCATATTATCACGCTAATGCTCTTGATGTTCCCTGATGGCCCGGTCGTCCTGAGCCTACGCTCTCCTCTTTCAAAGATCCAAGCAAGGCCGAGCAGAGAGATCTACCATTAGCGTCCGACTCCAAGATATGACAATGCTAATGAGAGCCCTCCATCGACTGCATTGAGTCAGGAATACATTCCACCATTGTCATTGTCGTTGCATGCATCATTAACCTGCGAAGGTTCTCACCGAGAACACTCCATTTGCCTTGTTCTTAAGTTGGTCGATTTGGGGCATGTAGAAGCTCATCAAAATGAAAGAGTTCAGCTTAATTATTTCATTTAATGATCTTATCCACATAATTAAAAATATATTTGAAAAGGAATATATTGCGCGCCATAGAGTGAGTCAGGGAGGGAAGAGACGGCACGAACTTCAAGTCATTGGATCCTCTTCGGAAATGAACAAGTAAAAGAGCCACAGTACTGCTTGAGCTTTTGCCTCCAATTTATTCTCAACGTTAGATGAGAGAAAAGTTGATGGTGGAAATGAGTGCAGGCAGCAAGCAAGCAAGCAAGCTGAGTTTGGTGAAGTCCAAAGTCGCAGCCGTCCGTTGTCTGTGCTTGTTTATTCAAATGAGTAATAAAATCCATGGAGATTGGAGGCAGCATGTGGGACTGTCCCCCCATCAAATGAAATCAATTGGAGGAATCTGACCTAGCAACCACTTTGCTTGCTCTGTCATATCAAGGGATATTATCATATACATGTCTGCTTCCCAGGATATATATATATATATTCACAAAATTAATCTGCCTTAGTTCCTGATCAAAACTACTTTCAATTTTTCATATGAAATTATAATCAATATACAAGAAAAACTTCACCAGTTTGTAATTTGAAACTTCTTCCTAGAAAGGAAGAGCTTTGTTTGAAAGCTTTTGCTTATTTCAGTTATCCTCTTTATCATGTGTGTCACTTCAATACAGCTCTTCATTCATTCATGGACTGCAATCTCCCCTCCATCCTCTTGGTTGGTTGAGGACTCATGATTCACAAAAGGCATGTTCTTCTAATTGGACATCATTGCCAAGTGAAATGAGAGGATGAAGCTTGATGCCCTTTTGGATACACTCCACAGCACTCCATTGGTCAAATTAATCTTTCTGACTTATAAGAACTGTGGAATAAATTTTAGTGTTCCTTTCCTGCACATAGCAGTAATCTTAGCAGGTGATCTTTGGGTCTTCACTCCTCCCAATAAAAGTAAAAACTGGCCACATTGATTGAACTCTTTTTTGCCCTCTTTCTTTTCAAAACCCTTCTAAAACTATGAGCTTTTTTGAGCCTTCCAACAACTCATACAGTCAACATCATGTAAAGATGTCCTTTGAAAGGAATCCTATGTTTTGTTCGGATTGAAAAGTACATGAGCATTTTTACCTGGTAAGATGGATTTGGTGTCACCCCGCTGGTCGCTGGATTCATGTGGTGACTTTTCCCCTGTGCAAGTGGTAGTGTCGACTGTGGAGAAGAGTCATCAACTCCACCGCCACTGGAGAATAAAAAGTCAAGGGCTGATGTCAAATGGAATATTATGGTCAAGAATGAGAATCCCATCATCTAATTCCTTCTTTTTAAAGAGTTTTATCTCACCATGTACTCCTATGAGTGCATTCATTTTCATGTATAATTTTAATAGCTCAATTTTTTTTTTCAGCTATCTACCAAACCCAAAATTATAAGCTTAGAATTGACAAAAATAGAACCGGAAAAAAAAAATCAAAATCAAAATTAATTTTGGCAATATACCATAAATACTCATGTATATTGTTTTAGCAAAATAAAATATTGTTCAATATTTTATTTTAGTGAAACAACATACTAAATAATATTTAAAAAAAATCATCGGCTTCTTTCTCTTCTCCTCTCTCTTCTTCTTTCCTATTATTCGTCGGTACCTTGTGAGTACCCACCATCACCAACAACCTCAATAAATAGGAACACCCACCACTCATCTCTTATTTTTCAATATTGCTAATGTCTTGAGGACCTATGGAATCACTTTCCTTTTCTCTACAAGGTCCTAGGTGCAGTTTTAGAAATCCATGAAGGCGCAATTTTAGGAATTCATGAAGACTAGAATTTGGAGAAGGAAGAAGAGAAAAGAAATCAAAGGAGAAGAGATAAGAGGAAAATGCTCAAAAAGAGTTTTGAAATTTCATTTCAACTCTCAAAAACGACGAGAGGAAGAAAAAGAAGACTGCAAGGGACGGATATAAGTGTAGTTTAAGTAGAGACGAATAATTTTTTTTTTGTGTTCAATATGTTGTTCCATCAAAATAGATATATTGTATTTTGTTAAAGCAACATATGAAAGCACTAAGGACACATTGTCATAATTGGTTTTGGTTTCGATGTTGATGATTTTTTTTTATATAATTTCAATTGTTGTCAATTCAAAATATATAATTTTGGGTATGATAGATAGCTATTTGTTTGTCTTCCGCTTCAACTCATTTGAACTAAATATCAAACTTATTCGAATCGATGTTGAATCAGACTAAGTCAACTGAAGAAATTGGTTCGATTTAATTCAACTTAAATTGAGAGCTTTATGTAGATTTTTTATTATCTATACTCCTATCCATGGTTTAAAATCTCGGTACCGGTATCGATTTCGGTCATCGGCCGGTATCGATATATACCGGTACCGTACCGTACCGACACACTGTACGGACCGATATGAAAATACATACATGCCATTTTTTTTGTTAGAAATAACTCCAATAACACATAATTGATGAAGAAATGCTTAAAATCAATATTCAAATGTTAAATACATGAATACAATGTTTAAAATACGGACGAATGACCTCCGTCGTACCCATACATATCTTGGGCTTGAGGACATACACGGCTAAGGTCAACACCGTAGGTCTCTAATGCTCATATTTGAAAATTTTCCCATGACATAATACCTTGGTATCCATTATACCACATTGACATTAGCGATTCTTTGTTGGGATTCCAAGAACTAGACCATGTATCATCAGTTGAGTATGTACTGGATACAGAGTAGGTTGATTCAGAAACCTCTTGCAAACTACTCATCATATCGTGATGATAATCTTGCAAAGCTGTCGGTCCACCTCCTCGACGCCGGCGTCTCTTCTCGTACACCCGAGTTGTTTATTCGGTTCTAGCACTCTGATCCTCATCTTGGGTGGTGTGATCGAAGTATTGCTCATTTGTCCATAGATCAATAGGTGCCGGTGTTGATGGCACGACAGTGTCTTCTCCACCAGCTCCATCATCATCATCTCCTCTGTCTTGTGTGCTGCTATTGCTATGACGGAGGGCTCGTCTTCTTCGTCATCTTCTGCTTCTGTAATCGGATCCAAAGGATCAATTGGTCGTTTACCTTTGGCTTTGGCTTTTGGCTTTGAATGTGTTGCCTTCTTTTTTTCCTTTGATTGGGTAGATGGAGAGTTCGATTCGGATCGGCATCTTGCTTGCCGAATTCGTTGAGAGTCCAAGGGAGTAATGGTCATGTCTTCTAGTTGGCTCTCAGACTCAAGTGCATCAGATATAATTGGTGAAGGCCAAGGTGGTTCGCCTGGTTCATCAAGAAGAGGTTGGTCGCTCTCCATTGCACTCCACCAATCAATTATCGGGTCCGCATCGCCTTTATCTTCATTTTATAATGTCCGCAATCGAAGCCGCATGTTGTAATGAACGTATACTAGCTTCTCTAATCGGGCATATGAAAGTCGGTTGCGCAGCTTGGAATGAATCAAGGCGAAGGTCGACCAATTCCTCTCGTAGCCACTTGATGATGTGGTTTGCGAGAGGATGCGTGTTGTAATCTTTCGAAGAGTTGGAGCTTTAATTCCAAATTGCAACCACCATTCAATTGCAATAGATTTAAAATTAATATTAGTAACGAGATTGTTGGGTGAAATGACACACTAGAGGGGGGTGAATAATGTGTTATATAAATCTTTTGCCTAATTTCAATTTTAATCATTTTCTTAGATCACTTAGGCAATTCACGATTGAAAAACTAAATGCGGAAGCGATAAATGATAAAGCAATTAATACAAAAAAGATACCAATGCAAATACAATGATTTATAATGGTTCGGCCCCAATGCCTACTCCACTACATAAGCACCCCGCTTAGGATTTCCAAACTAGTTTAACTAGATTAATTGTTTCCCTTACACAGAGGACTTTGACCCGAAGAGTCTCACTCTCAACCTAAGACACTTCCACATCCGGAAGTCTCCGCCTTTTTACTGAGTGCACTCTTCCACCTCAACCTAAGGGACAACTCAACTAATCATAGTAAACTATGTTTACACAAGTGACTTTACACCAAGGATACAACTCAATCACAAGACCTAACACTAGGTCTTCTACAAACTCAAATACAAAGAAGTAAACAAGAAAATATACAATAATGGAGCAAAAAATATAACAATACAAGTACTTAGCTCCAACACAATGAATCCTAGCTCCTCTTGATGCCTTGATGATGAATCAAATCAAGCTTGAAGGCAAACTCAATGAATGAAAGATCAAACTAGGATTTCTCTAAAAAATGGCTCAATGAAAGCTTGGAATTGATCAATGATGACTCAATGAAGTGTAGGAGTGATCAAAAGTTATCTTAGGAAGGCTTAGACTTGGGTATTTATAGAGCCAAGAAGAAATAGAACGAAACAGCCGGCTTAACGGGCGAAAAACTAATCATTTTCGCCGTTCGATCACTTGTCGATTGATCGTCGGTCGACCGCTGGCTTTCTGTGCCTTAATCGCGCTGTTCGGTCGACCGACTGGTCGACCGAATGAGTCGCGACTTCAATGATCTGTAATCCGGTCGATCGAATTGGCTACTGCCTATTTTTGACAATATTTGGTCGATCGACCGATCGACCAAAATTTGGGCAGACTGCTAGTTTGCTTGGTTTTATTTGCTTGTTTGGGTTCCGTCTTCGCTAAGTCTACTTATATAACATTGACTAACTGTAAGTTAATAACTTTAAAACATAAATATTATATAAGAATTACCCCCATTTGGATTCAATAAAAATATCTAAAAACTCAAAATCCTTAAGAATCAAAATCTAGTTTTTGGAGTCTAGTACAATTTTTTTGAAAACGAAAATTTTCTAATTTTTTGAGTCAAGAATGGGTAGGCTAAAGGCTTTTATTTTTTTAAAAAAATTACCTCGTTATCTAATTTTAACCCAAGAAATAATTACCGCTATTTTTTATGTCAAGAAACTATCTAGGTCGTATAGCTCTCCAAGGAGCTCCCTAGGTTATTTTAGGACGATTTTCGGGTTTTCATATTTTGGAATTCAGGGATCATTTTTTTGGATTCTTATGCATCATCATGACGATATTACAATATAAACTAGACACCTTAAACCTATACTCTATCTTCCAGACGAATCCGAGAGCGTCGACCAACGTCCTTCCGATTTCCCGATTTCTTCGATATTTCTGATCAATGACATCGTGCGCTAACCGATATGGAACCTGAAAGTATTTCTCAATTAAATCATTAGTTTCATGTTTGTTATCATCAAAACTGAGATTAAGACCAATGTTGAAAACCTTAAGCCAACAGAGATTACCAATTTTATCATTAATAAATAAATTGAAAAAAAAAATATCTACCTGGATCCATAGAATCTCGGCACGATATTGCAAATGGATCTCCGAAATTGCCACTTGAATCTCGAAAATATCTTGATTCATTTAGAGCTTGTGTCGCTTCTCTGGTTGATGCTGACATTCGTTGTATGACCTTGCGAAGCGGATATAACAAATTATTCATCATTCCATGATCATATCGATACTGGTATGCGGGATTTAAATAATACGCTATAAAAAATTATAAATTTAATAAGTAATTTAGCATAATGAATTAAAATTAAATAAATTTTAGAAAATTAAATAAAAAATTACCCGCGATGTGTATGTCACGACCCATTTGATCCTCCCACCTCTGGGAGATAATGTCGATGAAAGGTTTATACTTGGTCTCCAAAATTACAACCCTCTTGATTTGTTCTTATGCTTGATGAATGTAATGATATATATGACCCATTTGATGCGTCTTTTTCATATTCACGTGTCGTAGAACCTTGTACAATGGTTCTACTACGATGATTATCTCCGCGATGCAATCCCAAAAGTGCATGTTGAGGACGTACTTCTCGGTTTGCTTTCCATCATTATTTCGGACATATCTTGATGTAGATCATTCCTCACTTGTAAACATTGATCGAAGGCCCGCCTTACGTTGTTGGAGCGACCTTAATGCGATGAAGTTGGTTGCAAAATGAGTCGCTCTCGATCGAAGAATTTCACCTAAAATATGGAATTATTATTAGCAATTATCACTTAAACTAATAAATAAATAAATAGTATAAATTATTTTAAAAAAAAATACATTTTGTAAATGTTCTCATAAGGGCGTATACCCATGTGTGGTTGTATATGAAGCGTGTAATTTGTTGCGTCTTATTTACCGTCACCTTCACCATCGTTATATCATCGATATATTTCATCATTAGGTCTACACAATGGGCTGCACATGGAGTCCAACATATGTGAGAATAATCATGTTCAATTATCTCACCTGCCCTTTTGAAATTGGCTTCGTTGTCAGTTATAACTTGAACAAAGTTTTGAGGGTCCAATCTCCTCAATCACCTCCTTCATAAGCTTCGAGATGTAGAGAGCGTTATGGACTTCAACGGACGATTTCATCGACTTGTGCTAAACAACCCTCGTGTTGCAATAGATGAGGAAGTTGATGATGCTCATTCGGGTTGGCCCGGTCCAGCTATCGCACATCAAACTGCATCCGTAATCCCCCCATTGCCGCTTGATTCCGTCGATCCATTGATTTGTTTCATTGACCTCCGCTTCAAGGCAAGGACCTAAAATTTCATAGGGAGTTGGAGGGGTAATACCTGGGCCTATCTTTTGGATGGTAGACACCATAGTTCAGTAGTATGGGTTGTTGGCTGCATTTGTGAGAATTCGGCTAAAGTGGAACCATTTGGAGATGACTTTCCCCAACTCCCACTTCTTCGTCTTGCCCCAAGCATCGTCTATGCGCGGTTGCTTTACTGATGAAGGAGGAAATGCCCCGGGATCAAGATCAAAAATATCAACATTAGTTTTCCTACCACTTGCTCCGAGGTTTGTGAAGAATCCATGAAGGCCTCCTCTGTTGTCTCCTCTACTCCGAGTTTGAGGTGCTCTCATGCTAGAACTCTGACCAATATAAGGACCGGAGGGAATTGAACCACTTTGGTCCATTGCTCCGATAGCCGAGATTGAGTCGACGCTGCTTATACCACCGCTGCCACTACCGCCGCCATACTTGAATTGAGATCCGGATAATACATCTGATCTCGTTCGAATGTAGCATGCTCCAATGAAGCTCGGATGCTGGCTTCAAGTTTCGGATCCTCGTCGTAATCGCCACCCCGAGCCTCATAATGGCCACCGCCGACATTTTGGGTAGCTCGTCGGCCGAACTCGACTTGTTGAGCTGCATTCTTAAGACGTTGCTCCTTCTTGTTGTTGAGTTGCGCTTTGAACATCTTTCGGACTTCGGGCGGTACTTTGGGGCAATTGACGACGTTGCCATATCCTCCGGCCAAGTGTTGCTTCAATCGAGTGATGCCTCCACCACGTGAAATCATATCACAGTGGAGGCATTGCCAGTGATGAGCCTTCTCCAACCGACGATCGTGCTGCCATGCGGGGTCGGCTTGAGATTTCGGCTCCATTTCGATAGAATTTCGACGTGGAAATTAATAAAAAAAAAGATGAGAGAGAGAAAGAGAAATATTGAGAGAGATTGAGAGTTTAGATGGGTAGAGGGATGAGTGAGGGTGAAAGAAATATTTTGGGGGCTTTATATAGCCCCCAAAATAAGTCAAACCCAGCCCCAAACGACTCTATAGCTGTTTGGGGATACTGTTTATCATACCGGGTGGTATACCGCCCGGCATGCACACAATACCGCCCGATTTGGGCGATATTAAACCAAAGCAGGTGGCCGACAACCCTGTCGAGCTGGTGGCCACCGTTGCCAACGGGCTCAAGTGCCGTTGTGCCCCAACCAACGGCTCTATGCAATCATACCGCCCATACCGGGCGGTATATGATAAATACCGCCTGGTATGATCGAGATACCCGATATTTCTCTCACATAGGGTATTTCGTATACCGAAAAGTCAAAATATCGATAAATATCGGGCATATCGTCCGGTACGATACGAAGTTTAAAATCGTGCTCCCATCAAATATTTGCTAGAATAATAAGTAATATATTATTTAGACAAGTAATGATTAGATTAGAAGGAATGTACACAAATCTACAGTTACTTCTTTGTATTTCTTCCTTGCTTTTGCATTTTGTTTTTCTTTGATAAAAAGTTTCTTTGTCTATATAAATATGGCTGAATGCTTCTCTAATTAGAATCAATCAATAAATTATATATTTCAAGTAAAATAATCTAGGTCAGTGAGTTTGTATTAATTTGATCAATTGCTTATGGAAGTATGGAGAAAATTATTTCAATTATTTATACTTTCTATATGTGTAACAGTTATTTTAACTTTAATTTTAACACTATTTATTTGCCAACCTTAGTTGAACCATAGAACCATTATAGCATGAAAATGAGTAAAAGTCCACTTAATCCAAACCCATCAACTTTATTCCAAAAAATCTCATTCATGTTTTAGTTGGACAGGCATGATTTGATTCCTATATCTCACGCCCCTCCTAAGATCACTCCCAATCAAGATTGATATTATTTACTAGAGCGACACGATAATGATAATAATATGAATAATACACTCGCTTACATTGAGAAATGCTTCAAATGAGAAACAACGAGGAATAATAATGTCAAAGGTTGACTAGAATTAGAGCTCGAATCGAGCTCAAATGCCTCCCCCTACCATGATTTCTAACGTGATTCCATTTCTCTTTTATTGGAGATGATTTATGCATACTTTTTGTGAAGAAATTATTTTTAAAAACTTATAGTTGTCATATGAGTTTTCTCACTACAATCTCAATTGAAAATTTAGCAATTATTTTCGCTAGCTCTTTCCTCAACTTATTCATCTTAGTGAAATTCGGGTTGTGTTTGGCACGATTCAAATTTTTGAAGGGCTGCCTAGCCCGACACTAGGCCCACCCCTTCGAGCTCGAGCCAGCCCAATTCCAAGCTGGCCTAGCCTGGCGCAAGCTTGGCTCAGTGTGAAAATTTTTGGGTCAGGTCAAACACATCCTTTTTCGGGCCAGGTCCATGCCGCTCATGGACAAATCCGACCCATTGCCACCTTTAGTCACTACTCTCAGCATAACATTAGGAGCCTCTCCTTCTTTACTTGGACAACAACAAATCAGCCCATGCTTAGAGACATTTTTGGCATGAACTTTATCATAGAACTCGACTCCATTCATAATTTTTGGGAAAAAATATTGGTTGAAATAACAATTGCCATCTTTGTTACTGAAGAATGGTAACAACTACCTTGGCTGAAATAACAACTGCATTGCCTACATATTCCTATGAAGTCAGCATATATATGAAGTGGACTTACCATTAGTAAGAATGAATTTTAGTCATAAAAAACATCAAGAGGAACTAGGAGTTTGTTTTTGGAGCCGAGTACTTGTATTTTAATTATTGCTCCACTTTTTTTTCTTTTTTTTTAGTTTGTTTTGTTACATTTAAAGCTTGTTTAGTTGACCTAGGTTGTTAGCCTGTTAGGTCAAGGGTTTAGTGGTTTCTTTGGTATATAGGCATAAAAAAACTTGTGTTACTAGGTTAAGTAGATTTTCCTTAGAACTTGAGGTGTTGAAAGTACTTTTTGGGAGAAAGTTGTAACCTTGACTTGTAAATCCGATCGTAGAAAACCATTTAATCTAGTGTATTAGTTTAAAAACTTTAGCGGAAAGCTTAGGTAGTTGATTTAGACTTGGTCAAAAATCGAACCACTAAAAATTGTGTGTTAGCATTGTTATTTTTGCTTATATGCATAATTGTTATATTTGCTACCGCGCTTGATTTGAGAAATTGAGTTTTGTCATTCTCAGCCGGTAGAGAAGCCAACTTCAACATCCAACATGGTCGCAACCATCGAGAAAAGTGACTCCTCTTCTTCTTCTTCTTCTTCTTCTTTAGTGGCATATGTCGAGGAGTCTCGCATCTTCCAAGATCGCGTCATGGCTATCGTTTAGTGTGTTTACTAATTCAATTAGCCTAGATTTGACTTTTAATCGTTTACTTAAATCGTTTAGGCAATTTACGATTGAATGATTAGATGCGGAAGCAATATAAATAATTAAGCACAAATAACAATAAATAACAATGCAAACACAAGATTTATAGTGATTCGGCCCCAATGCCTACTCCACTACCTAAGCACCCCGCTTAGGATTTTCAAACTAGTTTTACTAGATTAATTCTCATTTTCCTTACACAGAGGACTTTGACTCGAAGAGTCGCACTCTCGACCTAAGGCACTTCCACACCCGGAAGTCTCCGCCTTCTCACCGAGAGCACTCTTCCACCTCAACCCTAAGGGACAACTCGACTAATCCTATCAAGAAGTGGCTTTACACATTTGCACCAAGGTAACCACTTCCAATCAAGAAGACCTAACACCCGGTCTTCGTACAAATCCAATTCAAACCAAAATGAGTTCAAATAAGAGTTAAAATTACAATGAAAAAGAGCTTAGAATAAAACCAAGAATAAATGCTCTTTCTCAAGCCTTTGGAACCTCCAACTCACCGAGTCATAGAGCTCGAATCAATTTCTGAGTTGAGGCAGAGTGTGCGCTTGAAGAAGTTGTCGCCGGAAGAATCGAGCACAGACGACTAATCTTTTGGAAGGCTTAGATCTCTCTTCTTGATGCTCAATGATTTTTATAAGAGAGAGAGAGAGAGAGAGAGAGAGAGAGAGAGAGAGAGAGAGAGAGATTAAATAAGATATATGAGGTATATTTATACCCTCTTGAAGAAACGACAGCTCAACGGATAGAAAATTATCCGTTGCAATCGCCCGGTCGATTGGTAGGTCGACTGACCGATCGACCGCTAAAAGCGACCGTTGCCTCTTCTCTCTATGCGGTCGACCAACGGGTCGACCGCCCAGACGCAACTGTGCGTTCCCTTAATTCGGTCGACCCATCGGTCAACCGACGCAGGGATGCCAAGATTGCGCGCCACGCGATTTTTAATCCGATCGACCGATCGGTCAACCGCTAAGGCTACTGCCCATTTTAGGCCTCTGTCGGTCGACCGGACGGTCGACCGAATTGGCTACTGCCAATTTTCTTACCCTATTCGATCGATCGTCCGGTCGACCGAACTTAGGCTGAATTTGGTTTCTTCAGCCTTTTTTTTCTGCACTTCATTTTCGGGTTTCGACTTTCAACGAGCTTCATCTTGGAGAGCTTTCCATGTGATCTTTGAGCTCGTCCAATGCGAATTTAGTGCACTCGTCGAGCTTCGAGAAATTTTCGCGACGAACTCGAGCGCGACAATCTCCTTCAGATTTTTTGATTTCTTCGAATTTATCCGATCGAGGACATCGAACGCTAATTGATATGGAACATGAAAGATTTCTCGACGAAATATTAGTTTCATATTTGTTATTATCAAAACCGAGATTAAAATATTAAGACTAAGATTGAAAACCTAAAGCCAACACTTAGGGCAACACTCGATGCCGCGTCTTAAGGCAGTGCTTAATGTCGATGAAATGTGAATGGCCGGAGAGGGAGAAGAAGGAGAAAAGGAGGAAGATTCTAGAGTAACAACATAAGGAGAGAAGTAGAAGAGTGATGGGAAAATAAATTAAATTCCTACACTAAAATAATCACCTATTATAATGATAAGAATTTAAACCAACACCGGTGTCTGTACGATAAAATAGAAAATAAAAATTACATTTCGACACCTATATGGAAATGCGAAAAATTTATTTAGATCAAACTAGTGCTAGTGGTTGTGGTATAATTTAGCATGTAATTGATTGTAGTACTATAATTTTATCAATTAAATTATTGATATTGAACTGGTTTCTCTATCTAGGTGGGTAATGATTTGAAAAATCTCCGTTGGCCCTTGTGTTCGTAGTTTTGTTTGTAAACTCTTACATAAAAAATGCCAACTACGTTTATTGACACTATTTGGTATGATGAACTCCTCAACTTTTGCTTTGTTCGGTAACCATCATGACATCATTAATTGTGTTTTACCCTCTCAAGCATTATCTGAACTAATTGAATATTGTGTCTCTTTGGTTGATATATCTCCCTTAAAAAAATAAAGTAGTCAGAAAAGCTCTTATTTAGTTGACACATTTTTTATATTTTGTAAAAAATATAATTTTATCAGTAAGTATAATTTTTTAGAAAACGCATGATATAACTTACCAAGAGGAATCAAGGTATATTGCACTTCATGCATTGTATTTGAAAGAAGAAGTTAGGGTAAAATTTATAATTTTTATTGTCAACATTATGAAATTAGATAATTCTTAAATTTTTCACATATTTATTTTATTTTAATTTATTTTTAACAAAATATGTAATTTTTCATATTAATTATAAATAAAAATTATTTTTTCTATATAATAAAGTATATATTATATTAATTATATATGCAAAAAATTATATTATATTTTATATATATTACAAATTAATTTTTAAATCAATTTTTTTTTCATATATACTAATACATATAAATTAAAATATTAATTTATAAAAGAAGAATATATTAGTTATTTCATATATACTTCGGAAGAAGTCTCATATCAACCAAATATATTATAGGCGAAAGTTACATTTGCTATATATAAATTAATTTTTTGTCAATTAAATATCTTTTAAGTATTTTTTATTAATTCATAAAAATTATAATTTTTTACGTAATATTATTTTTCATGTTAATCAAATGAGATATTGGTATAAAGGAAATCGCTTGATTTTCACTAGCACCGTGTGAGGTAATTGAATTTCGGTATAAAAGGGAATCACTTGATTTTCACTAGTGTGAGCTTTAATAATGTGCTTCCGGAAGATAATAATTTGATTAGACTCATTGATATTCACACTACACACTATTTGAATGCCCTTTACCCTATTTGTTATGCTCCATTTTTAAAATAACAAGACCCTTTTTGTTCACTTTCTTTTTTTGGAATAAGTGGCTTTAACCGTCAACTACGTAGATAATTCCATTTTCTAGTATATTACAAATTCTGGAAAAAAAACTAGAGCCTTCTCTCTTTTGGTTGGATTAGTTGTAAAATTGATGATGCATTTGAGGAAAATCTCAATATGGGTTCTTACACCTATGTTTGTATGAATAGAAGATTTGCTTCTACACCAATGGATTCTTTAAACAACATGAGTGTATCTTGATCAGTACACTGACTCTAGATATTGTTAAAAAAAAAAAAGTAAACTGGCTCTAGATAGTGTATCAAGGAATATCAAATTTGACATATTTTCTATTGTGAGCACAATTAAAAATAGGAATAATAGACTAAAAAATTATAAGGTTTGTAAAAATTTTACGTTTTATCCACGATTTTAAATTTAGCCTATAAATGCACAATCTTTGCTTCCGTTTATGTCATCTACCAAATCGCCACGCGTCGTCTCAACTTAGCTAGCGTGGAGGTAAACGGTGCCTGTGTGTCATGACGGCGTCATGCGTGGTCTGCCACGTACATCTAGGCACGAATAATAGATTAAAAAGTATTTTTTTTTCTCTTTCTTCTTTTTTTTCTCCTACCTACCGCCGCCGCTGCCTCCTCCTCCTCCATCCCAAAGATCTGCAATAGAACCACCTCCCCTCCGACAAGCCGACATCCTCCCCCTCCCACCGCTCCTCCTCCTCCTCCATCCCAAAGATCTACAAGCGAAATCATCTCCCCCTCCGACAAGCCGTCATCCTTCCCCTCTCACCATCACTAGTACTCCCACACCCCCCGCTCCCTCCCTAGCCACGTGTCGGCGAAGGAGGATGGTGCTCAGCCATATGGGGAGGAGGATGGCGCTCAGCCACATGGGGAGGAGGAGGTGGAGGAGAAGAAGGAGGAGGAGGAGGCGAGGTGCTCAACCATATGAGGAGAAGGAGATGGAGGAGAAGAATGAGGTGGAGAAGAAGAAGAAGTTCACTGTGCCGGCGGCGACCATGGCTGTGGAGGATGGTGCTAAGCCATTGGGGAGAAGAAGAAGAAGAAATAAAAAAAAGGTGATAGTTGTTGTAAGGAGAGAGAGAGAGAGAGAGAGAGAGAGAGAGAGAGAATGTGGGGTCGTCTGCCACCTATGATGCAGTTAGGTCACTCAAACGTCGTTTACGTCCACGTCAGCTAAGTTGAGACGACGCGTGACGATTTGATAGATGACATAAACGGAAGCAAATGTTGTGCATTTACAGGCTAAATTTGAAATCATAAGTAGAACGTAATTTTTTTATAAATCTTGTGATTTTTTAGTCTATTATCCCTTAAAAATATATAGTTGCACTTCATTAGAAGAGATTGGAACAAGTGGAGCCTATACAATAAGAATTGGGAAAACATTTCAATGGAAAGATATATTTGAGTGATCAGCTGACTTCATGGAAATTGTAAACAAATACTATTTCTTGACTAGAGATCGAAACATGCAAGACAAAACCAAGCTTTTGTCTTAACAAATTGGCTTGAGCCTAACATGTGGCGTGTTAGGCTCATAACAGGCCTAAGGAAAACAAACCTATTTTAAAACTTGAATCTTATTTTATTTTTAAATAGGTCAGACACAAGACAAATTACAGGCCATGTCAGAGGCCCTTGACATACTGCTTAGCCTATTTTCATCTCTAGTCTTGACTAATTAATAGTTAATATTTATTAATAAAAAAGAATATTATATACATCAACAATCTACATTTTGTTTGCCTATTAATAATGCCACTACTGTACTTCAAAACTAGACAACGACCATCCACTTGCTTCTAAAGAGTAGTTGAAAATTGACTTGGTCAAAATTTATTATCTTAGTGGACCCATGAGTAACTTAGTGGTTACATATTCCATTACGTTGTTATGAATTCGATCTCTAATTATAACGCTTTATGCGCATATTTTCATGCTTATGTACGCTTTGTAATGCGCAATGTCTATATATTCTCTTGTAATAATTATGTTATAAAATTATTTTTAAAAAAAAAATCATTACATTAATAATAAATTTATCCAAAAATGTTTTAAATTAAATATAGTGTCTGTCCCTATTCCAATAATTAAGTTGGATTCTATTATTTTGCTAATTACTTCTCCTCAATTTAATTTTAACATATATGTGTAATTTGAAATTTCCCTTCTCCCAATAAATAATTACAATTTCCAGAGTTATGTTGGTGGTATCATTCTCACTGAATTAATTTTTACGTTTCATTTTTAGTCGTCCCATTTAGAAAATTATAAGATACTCCCTATGACTTATAATCTAATTTCATTTTAATACTTCTCATTAAGTAGCGTCAGTTTACTTAGATAAAAATATATATATGTGTAACTCAAATTTTCTTAAATAAGTCAAAATTTAAAAGACAAAAATAAAAAAATTCCAATACCAATATTGAACAAAATTCGATTTACTGATACTAAATTGTCCATTTAGAATTGGTAATTAAATAAAATTTTCATGGTATTGATTATAACATTTACATTTTAAATTCTTGCACATTTAAACAACGTGAGTTATAAAGTAAACTGACGACACTAATTAAATGGAAAAGTAAAGTAAAACTAAATTATTATAAATTAATCTTTATAAAATAAAAAACTAAATTAAAACTCTTAAAATTAATGAAACGAACGTTATCTTTAATTCATGCAACGCATGCATGCACATGAATAGCATTTATTCAATTAGCTTTAATCCTGTACATCGTACGTAGACCAAATTCATATTCTTCGTCCACGCAAGAACACAAAAATGTTTCAGGAAAAAATATAGATAATTTAATTATTACTAAAAGTAATTAACTAAAATTGTAGTGTTTTATAATTATTTCAATGTCATGGAATAAATTTATACTATAAAAATATTGTCTAAAAATGTACTTTTTTTTACCAGTCTAAAAATGTACTTTAAAAGGTTCCTTTTTCGTGTAAATACAAAAAGATAAATATTTTGTATTTATAAAAATATAATTTTAAATCACCAAAGCTCTTACTTGCATATTTTATCTTTTAGGGACATTTGGTACAATATCGCTTAATATTATTGAAAATCTAAATTATCACCTAGATAAATTATTACTTTTAAAATTATCAGTAACGTTACATTACCATATTTGTCATTGACTGATAATCTTGTTAGTAGTTCACATTATTTTATTTGGTATAATTTTTTTTTAAAAAACTTATATCTTTAACTAAAATACCCTCAAATATTTATGAAATAGATAATCCATAAAAATTCATTCTTGCAAAACCTACATAGGAGGCGAGGATCAAAGATCACCTTGCAGGTTGCACGAGAGATGAGGAGGGCGACGACATATGAGGAGGGCACGAGAGGTGGTAGCAACATGCGCGAATGAGATGAGACGAAGTTTTTTTTTCTATGTTAATAGATGATATTTTTGTCAAAAATAAAAAAATAACATTAACACCATTGGTAACGTGAAAATAACAATTAAGTGATAGTGTAAATTATCATGTACATCCAAATTATTAGTAATTTATTTCAATCAAATGCGATAATCTGGTGAGCTCAGATAATTTTAATTAAAATTATCAATAATTCACCTGAATTATCTCAAACTAAACGTCTTATTACTTTTATGCCCTTTGCTAAAGGATTATTTTAGTTTTTTTAATTTTAAAAATTTTAAGATGAGAAATAAGAATTCTAAAATAGCTAAAAATCAAACGGTTCAACTCTAAACCGAACCAATCAATTGAAGTTCAGTGTGCTTTGGAATTTGGGTTGAAACAAACTTTGGATCAGTTTAAATCGTGCCGGTTCGGGTTGAAGGTTTAAACAAAGTTCCGGTCGTCTTCTTCTCTCTTTCGGACAAGCCCTTATGTATAAATTGTTCAAAATATCGATGTCCAAGTAAAAAAATAGAAAACAGTAGGGGGCTTTTGGTAAGTATTGAGATTTCTCATTTTTATATCCAAAAAAATAGAGCCTCGGCCCAGGCGTGGGACTTCGTCGGCTCCCCTTTCCTCCTCCGGTCTTCCCTTTTGCCCGCGTCTTCTCACCCAAAGCCTTCTCCATTTCGTCCCACAAGATTGCAATTTGTTTCCACCTCCCTAGGAATAAGGCCAAAAGAAGAACCAACCTGGGGGTCCTTTGATTCGGTAATTTCGCTTTTCCTTTTCTTTTCGTTCTTCATTGATTGCTGGAAAACCTCTTTGTTCCTCAAATTGTTAAATTTTTGGACCCGAATAAGGGAAGACAATCAGGATTATAAAAACTTTTACCATTTGGTTTCTTTTTGTTTGCATTTCTTTGTTTTTTGATGAGTTTGACTGTATGAAAATGAAATTATGCCTTGATTCTTATTCTCTATTATCGCCTCCTAAATTGGGAAATTGCGTATTTAATAACTTTATGTAGATCTGTTTCAGTTTCGAATATGGCATTAGGAATAAATAACAATGGAGTTTTTGAAGAGTATTTTGCTTGCGATTTCGTGGAGCATTGATGTGTAGATCAGGGTTGAGATTTTAGGATATTTTTAAAGTAGTGTGTATTTATATGTATTCATTTTCTATGTTAGCTAGGAACATCCACTTCAAATTTGGTTTGTGTTTTGCTGAAATTAGCTGGTTCGGATCCACACAGTTTCAGACGGCTGTATGGAAAGGGAATAGATCTGTGAAAACCTTTTCGATTAGAAGAACTATTATCTTGGTTGGAATTACAGTCCGAGGTGGACTCTGATTTTGATACGTTCTGGGGCGTCCTCTATGTTTCTGTTAACAGGTCTAGTTTGGTATTGATTGAAGAGCGCTTGCATATGCTTTCTCTTAATGATCGTCCATTAAGTAGGTGGAACCATGCTTCTTTGTTAGGGAAACACTTCAAAATGGAATGTCTCAGTTTAAAAAGCGGCATTTGGAGTTAAGCATCCATATCTAGTTTCGGACTGATTTAATACTTAACATATAACTTGGAAATCTATTTTGCAATGGCCATTTCCGGTCCTTGTCTACCGAATACCATATTTAATATTCTCCATTTATATTGAACCAAATTTTTTTTATTACTATTCCAGTTTGTAGTTAACATGAATTTAAACAGCATTTATGAAGTCTGTGAACTCTCATGAGTAGCAAAAAGAAATGTGGTTTTGTTGATAGGAACTAATAGGATTCTGATGAATTTCTTGTCTCTTTTAGTTGTGAAGCAAAAAAGTGATAGTATCATTTGGAGTTTTTGGCTGTTGTGTACTGGAGCAGGAGGTATGGCACAGGGTTATTGGGAAGCAGATAAGATGTGAGTTTTGTAAATTTTGGTTTTTCTTTTTTATATTGTTTGATTTGACTTTTGATTTTGATGTTCACATGATCCGTTTTCTTTCCTGAACTTCCTTCATATGATATTTCTTGTTAGGCTTGATGTATATATCCATGATTATTTATTGAAAAGAAACTTGCAAGCGACAGCCAAAGCTTTCAAGGAAGAAGGAAAAGTTGCAACTCATCCAGTGGGTAAGTAAATTTGTTTCCTTTTGCACCAGATTTCTAATGAAAACTTTTGTTGATATCTTTTAGACCTCAAGTGGTAAGAATCTATCTGGTTTTTGCTAATTTTTTTGTGTGCAAACTCCCTGCAATAAGTTTACTGATGTGCTTGAATTTCTAGTCTTGCGAGTTTAACTATCCTACTATTAATTTCAGACCCTCCTCCGTTAACAGGCTAATAAGAGTTGTTTGCATACTAGTAAATGCCATGCCCAACATTACAAATTCCAAGGTTCTAAAAATATGGTTTTCTATTTAAAAAAAAAACTTCTTAAGGTAGAATTGCTTGAATAATAACAAATGATATATCCAACATTGGAAAACCCAGGGCTCTAAATATGGTTTACTACAAATAGATGAGCATGTGCAAAGTGCAAACGTCAAACTTGGTTTACTACAAATATGGTTTAAGTACAAATTAGTTTGGTATAAATATTTAAGTTATTAGATGCCTGCTTATGGGAATAAGAATTCCTGATTCCTGAAATAGAAGTTGATACTTACCTTAGTTTTCTTTGAGCTTAAGATGTTTTATGACCCGAAAAAAACTGGATTAGAATGATGCTTGCCTTAGTTTTCTTTGAACTTAAGATGTTTTATGACCCAAAGAAAACTGGATTAGAATGATGATTTTGATGAAAATCTGTTGTCAGATAGCTGCAATAAGCAGTCCATATGCCATACTCAAGTCCAAACTATCTTTTCTAACCAAATGTCCATGTATCCCTCTTCGACTTGGACAGCAGTCTTTCAAGGCCTGACATATTTAATTTTAGTCGCATATTTATTCATAATTTTTTTATAAATTCTATGTTGCATAGAAAAAGAGCCACTTTTGTTCACTTCTGCCAATTCCATGTTATATTCTTATTATGGTTGATGTATTTTTTTGAGTAACAAAATTTAAAGTTGTCTACCAATTGAATTGCTGTACAAACTTTGAGATCTACATCTTAGGCATGTAATCATTTAGAAGGTTGTCTTGTTTCTTCAAAATCATGTAATGTTTTAAACTGCAGCAATTGATGCTCCTGGAGGTTTCCTGTTTGAGTGGTGGTCTGTGTTTTGGGATATCTTCATTGCAAGAACAAACGAAAAGCATTCTGAAGTAGCTGCAGCATATATAGAGGTAGGTTCCTTGGAGGAAGAAATATGCTATATCCTATTTATCATATTTTTAAACTCCTAGACATGGATAACTGCTCTTAGCTCTCTAAGAAAGCTTCTGCTTTCTCCTAGACACAACGGGCAAAGGCAAAGGAAGAACATGAAAGACAACTACAGTTGCAGCATTTGCAGCTCATGCAGCAGCAACAGGCTCAACTGCAGCAGCAACAGGCTCAACTGCAGCAAAGAGGCGTTAATCATCCTGCTCTTAATGGAACAATAAATTCTACAAACACTAATGGCATTGCAGGACCACCAACTGCCAGTTTATTAGCTGCTAAAATGTATGAAGAGCGCATGAAACAACCACAATCAATGGATGCTGAAATGTCCCCACAACTTCTTGATGCTAATAGAGTCGCGCTTCTCAAATCTGCAACCAGCAACCCAGGGTAATGTTTAATTTCTAGATCCAAACCTGCTGGGAGGATTCTCAATAACATACTAAGTTTTTCTTAATATGGTGTTATAGGCAATTTATGCAAAGCAATTCAGTTAGTGGGTCTGCGGCTATGCAGCATATTCAAGGACAAAATCAACAGACACATGTACTTTCTTGCACCATAAGTCCCTCCTACGCTTATCCTTTTGATATTTCCTTCTTTTTTAGTTTTATCTTCTTTCTATAAGCTTACTTGTAACTACAGGACATCAATGGCATCATGGGTGTAGCGCAAAGATCTTTGAACATAGATCCCTCTTCATTGTACGGCCATGGAATAATGCAAGCAAAATCTGGATTAAATGGCGCTGGTTAGTTACCCCAGAAATTCATTGGAAAATATTTGTACATCGCCTTTCAAGAATAATATATATACATATATAGAAATTTAGGAACCATGAAAAGTTTGAGATTTTTTATGTTAGTTGGTGCCTGGATGGATTGAAGATCAATATACTTTTCCCTGCTTGTCCACTGTCTATTTGAATATGCGGATACCTATATAATGTGGATATCAAGTCTTCTTAAGTGGTATGTAAAATTGATTATGAAAGGCATGATAAAAATTGAAAAGCATGCTCCTTGACAGCATTTCAAAATACGCACAATTTAAAAGGTAAGTTTAATCAAGAAATCTGACTAACTTTAGAGGCAATCATAGTTGCAGATATTGAACAAACTATACTATATACTGACTAGTTTTTTTACTAGTATAATAAGTATTGATATAAGACCATATTATTTATTCATGAATTTTATCATCTAGTTGCTAATTATCTATTTGTTTAGCACTCTTTTTTTTTGTTTTATTTTATATATAGATGTATTTGTTGTAGTAATTTGTTAGTGAACATATATAAATCAAAAGATCATGTCTTTCTTAAGGCTTAAGGTTTTAGATGGAATGACAATGATAAAAAAACTAGCAGAAGGAAGGGCCTGTCTTCGGACTTCTCCAAGCCATGACTAAAATAAAATTAACTATCCTAATCACTTCATGTTTTATGTGTTCGGCTTGGATAAATCTTGCCTGCCTACATATAAGGGGAGTGTTTTAAAATACAAATCAATAGTATGTCTCATCTAACAACTTAAATTTTTAGATGGAATGCAAGGAAAACTTTAGTATATATTACTTTCATAACAAGCAAATCACTCAGTTGGACATGCTTGCTAAGTTGCTAGAGTAGCTTCTGCAGTGGTTTTCAATAAACTCTAACTATGACTTGTGTTCTACTTTAACTTGATTTGACCTCTTTTGCAGGAATGACTCAAGGCGCTAGTGGTCTTCCACTGAGAGGCTGGCCTTTGACGGTATTATTCTTTTGAAAATATCTTTTTTTCTTTTCCTTTGTTTCCTTAACTTTCTTTTATACCTGTCAATAGGGAATCGACCAATTACAACAAAATTTTGGCCCTCAAGTAAATAAACCTTTTCTACCCAATCAAAGCCAGTTTCAGCTTCTATCGCCCAACCAACAACAGCAGATTTTGGCACATGCTCAGTCACAAAGCAATATTGAATCATCTAGCTGTGGTATAGATCCTCAAAGGCTTCGAGCCTTGACTAGGAGTGGACTTTCTGGAAAGGATGGTCAACTAAATGGAAATGATGCATCAATTGGTTCTCCTACTCCTAGTCATTCAAGTTCGCCACAGGTCCGACAGGATCAAGCTTTCATGAAGGTCATTTCTCTTACCCTACTTTAGTTATTCATGCTTTAAAGGTCAACACATGGCAGATGTTTGGAAAATTAGTATTTGGTTATACTGTGGAAACAAAATTTCTGTGCAAGGATAAATGTGCATATATTGATTTTTCTCAAAAGAAGCTGCATACATTGCTTGACTCCTTGACCCTCCCTAAACTCTGCATTCAATGTGGAAGACTTGTGCACTTGGATGGCCTTTTTAGTATTGGATTGTGACGCATGCATGCTTGTCTATCTGAAGTTTGTTAAAAGGTGTTAAGGAATGAAATAAAAATGTGAAATTGAAATTTCTTTTCTTGTTCTGCACATTTTTCACGTCATTCTGAAGACAACATTTTTTCCTAAATAATTTATGGAAGAACTGGTATTTGCTATTTTCCCTGAAGATGTTTCTGTACATGACTCTATAGAAATGTTTATTTTGAATAGGAAAAACCAGAAGCAAATGCAACAGATATTCTTTAACATATTACTCCAGTATTTTCTATTTACATGTACTCATCTTTTGTTATAATTTTTTTTGTCTTTACGAGATTCATATTCCTCAGAAGACTTGTAATCAAGTTAGGACAAAACTTATCGTGATTTTATATAAGAAACAACTTTTGTAATGCTTGTCTTTATCATTTGTCTCTTTTTTTTTCCAGAAAGTTTCTAGTGTGTCCAATGCTTGTCTTTATCATTGGGTTTTAAACTTCTTAATGCTATTATGTGGATGTTAAACGTAACATCATCTGCCTCTCTAATAGTTGTGTACTTGTTGCAGGTAACCCAGATGCAGCAGTCATCTAATCAACAGACGCAGGAGCTGGTGCAGCAACAACAGATGCAACAGGTATTATATAAATCATCTCTCTGTTTATCTTTGTTAACAATCTAAATTTATGGTAAAGAAAGTAGGTAGGAGGGTCCTGGTTCAGATCAAAGTCATGTACTAAAATTTAAAAGTATACCTACTTGAGTTAGTCTACACGATAGGCTTTTGATTAGTCAACTCCCAGCCCACTCATACTTATTTTTGATAAGGTAAAAAAGTATGAGTTAGTGGACTGAACTTGACTAACCCAAGAGGGGATAAGTGATCATTCAATCAAATTTATCAATCCTTATATAAATTTTGATAGCCTTTTCTTGGGTATTTATATACCTTCCGAAATCTTTTTTTCAAGGGAGTTCAAACTCAAGCTGATTGATCTTACAATTTTATACAACTCCTAGAATACTAGGAAGAGAAAAGCTACCTCGTCTGGAGCTGCAAACAGCACAGGCACAGGAAATGCTGCAGCACCTTCCCCACCCTCGACTCCATCCACCCATACACCTGGTGATGGTGGTGTTTCGGTGGCCAGCAGCATGCAGAATGCAAACACTATGTCGAAGAATCTAATGATGTATGGAACTGATAAAAAGGCAAGACTTGCTTCCTCTTCTTCAAATCAGATGGTATGTCCAATTCTTTCTGTTATGGGAAGTGGCGGATAGTGATTTTACTTACACCTTGGCTGCATGGCTGCACCAATTGCAGGATGACCTGGAGGCCTTCGGTGACGTCGGTTCTTTGGATGATCATGTTGAATCTTTTTTGTCCAATGATGACGGAGACGGAAGGGACATATTTGCTGCTCTGAAAAGCACTGCCGAGGACAATGTGGAATCCCTGAATGGTATTTCTTCTCTTCATTGGTTGTTCACTTTAGTATCTCTGCTAAAACTGAACCATTGACGTGTTCCGCATCTCTACTTTAGGTTTTGGCTTCAATGACGTCGATTGTATTCACACCACAGCAAAATAGCCTGTTCTAAATTTATATGCAGAGGGGGAATTGCTCGTTGGTGCTTCACTAATTTCACTTGCTTAAACTTAATGTACAATTGAGGCTGATGCAGCACAAGTATCAGATGGTTCTCGCCTGACATAGTTTCCATGTCTTATTTGTATAAGTTAAAGTCATTTCACTTAACTCAGATTTTATGGCGTTTATATTGTTAGATTACGCATACTAGTCCAGGAAATGTATCTTATCTTCAGTCTTGTTGATTTGATGTGCGACCATAGTGGGTTTAGATGTTTCTTCAGTACTGCGTATTGATGGCGCTGTCAAAATTTGTCGAATCTGTCGTGAATCGTGCAGCTTTAGATCGAATTATGATTATTATATTTAAAAATAATTATGATACTATGGTGATGTCACGTTGTAATCAGTCAGATCGACTAAGAATTAACTTGTATGGTGGGATTCACATAAAGTCTACGAGAATCCTAATTTTGGACTGCATTCGTACATTGATTGGTCCAGTTTTTTTGTTCCAAAGGTTTACTTTATTTGGATAAAATGTTTGGGGAAAATGAGGCTTTTAAATGAATCCAACTTTTAAACACTAGTAGCACGGCTAAGTATTAGAGATGGCAACAATTTAATTAATCATATTTTTTATGGTTAATTGAAATTAAAATCGATAAAAAAAATTGTTAACCGAAATTAAAATCGAAATCGGCCGATTTTAAAAATTAGTATTCGAAATCAAAATCGTCTCATAACTTTACACATTTATTAATTGATTAATCGATAGTAAACGGATAATTAGTTAGTAAAATAAATTTTGAAATGTATAAAAATTATTAAATAATTAATATTACCGATTTCGGCTATCGATTATTCGCAACTCAATAACTGAAATCAAACTGATTTTAATCGATTTTTTTTATTTTACTAACCAAAATTGAACCGCAAATTTACTATCCGAAATTAAATTTTATAATTCGATTAACCGTGATTAATCTATTTTAATTGTCATCCCTCCGTCTAACAGGGCGATTCACTCCATGAATCCACGCAGATGGCAATTTCTCATGGGGAAAACTACCTTCCCGAACAAATGTATAAATCCACGAATAATTTTAACTAGATTTATGAATGATAATTGCTTGCTTATCTATGTTTTTTTTAAAAAAATATTCAAATCAAAATCATTTATCAATTTACTATTCAAAATTATTCTGATACTTATTTTTCTACTCTAAATCGGAATTACTATTTACTTACGCTCTATCGGATAATTAAGTGAATATATCTGGTATTTACAAATATGGAATGACTATTTACTTACTCTGTCGGATAATTAAGTGAATGTATCCGGTATTTAAAAATATCTAACCTGAAAATTTATAGTAAAACTTTATAAAAATTATCTTAATTTTACATATTTTTTTAAGGAAAAGCATACTTTTGGTCCCTACAGTTTACTCGAATTTTAATTTTAGTCCTCATAATTTTAAATTTTTAGTTTTAATTCCTACACTTTATCTTCGTTTAGAATTTAGTCCATGCCGTCACATGATGTGGATATTGTTGATGTGGACCTACAGGGATCAACTTTGTAAATTATGAGGACTAAAACCAAAATTTTATAAACTATGGGGATTAAAATCAAAATTCAAGTAAATTATAGGGACTAAAATTATTATTTTTCTTAAAAAAATATAAAAAATCACAAAATATTTTTAAATTTATTTGTAAATAATTATAATATTAAAAAATATTAAAATTGAGCACACTATAATAATTTACGTTAATTTGGGTGGATTTAAATTGACACTGTCATTAGGCGTGAATTCTGCAGTGGTTGCAGAATTTGAAAACTTGCTCTCTCGATCAGCTCATCTCTTCACTGATCACCTCCTCACCTCCATTTTGATCCTAAGTTTAGCGCATTCAAAGCGATTTAAATTAGATTTCGAACGTAAAAAAATATTGATTTTCACTCTAATAAATGTCAGTTTTCCATGAGTATCCTTTGACAATGCCCACAAAATCGTAGCAATAACATTGTATTATAGTGTTGCAACTACAACAAATGCATGAAAAATCGATGTTCAGATGTTCCTTTATATTTTAAACCAACGTTTATCAATGTTGATTTATTCTGTGATGATATGAATGTAAGCTCCTTATTACTTGATCAAAATTGGTTGTCTGATGCTATCGATTGTAATTTCGATCTGATTCTGGGGGAGTCCATTTCGAGAATTAAGTTGCCTACGAACCCTGATGAGGACACATATATTTGGAGAGACGAGTCTAGGGATAGAGTTACCGCCAAATCGGCGTATGGCTTTATTAGAAGCCATGAACCAATTCCTAATATGCTTGGATTGCAGGCCCATTGGAATCTTCTTTGGAAAATAAAAATAGCTCCCTAAATTAATTGTTTTTTGTAGGAAACTTCTCCACAAGCGAATTCCTACACGAGCAAGGCTTTTGTACCTTAAAATCCTTGATTTTGACCTTTGTCCACTGTCAAAATAACTCCGAAAGCATTCAACATGTTTTCTTTGAGTGTAACTTTGCTTCCTCTGTTTGGTATAATCTTTTCCTAAAAACGGGCCTCGGTCTAGCTAATCGGGATAACTGGAGTTCCGGTGATTGGTTATCATGTTCCACCTCCACTCGTGGAGTTGAGATGTTCAGGGAATCTTTAATTGCCAACTCCTGCTGGTTCATCTGGTACGCTAGGAACCATATGTTGCATGAGGCTAGGCAGCCTACTCCTGTGAACTTGGTGACCCGGATCCTTACTTTCACTCATGATCGCATGAGTGACCTTATGTCTGAGGGCAATTCTAGACAAAATAATATCTTGGTCAAATGGTCTCCCCCTACTCCAGACCTTTTAAAATTTAATTGTGATGTCTCGTTTTTGGATTCCCATGATGGATTGGGCTTTGTGTTAAGGAACTCAGATGGTATCTGCTTAAATGTTGAAGGCTTATTTTGTTATGGAGGAAATATTCTTTATCTTGAAGCAATGGCTGTGAAATATGCCCTGCAATTTGCCACGGACAACTCAATTCCTTCATTTGCTGTCAAAACATATTCTAAGATTCTAGTTGATGTTATCAACAAGGAAATGCCGGTGCCATGATTTTTATCTAATATTGTTGATGATATCTTTCATTTAATATCTGGTTGTAATTTCTCTCGTATATCTTTTTGCTATCGAGAGACGAATGAAGCTATCCATTGGGTAGTAAATCATGCTCGTGTAATTAAGGACCGTTGTGTTTGATCCGATATCCGACCTCCATAATTGGATTATATTTTTGGACCTGGGTCATCTAGGCCTTAATAAAAATTTCTATTTTTGGTTAAAAAAAATACCACGTGGCTTATTTGAAAATAAGTTTTGATGATGCGGCAAATTTAGAAATTTTTTAATTATTAATAATTTTTAATATTTATTTACATTAATTAATTCGGAGCATTCATGGTTATTTTCATTTGTACAAATAATTTTTGATATTGATTTATTCATTACTTAGTTCGGAGAATTTATTTTTATTATCATTTGCACAAATTTTAATTTGGGCTAATCAATGCTCATCACGATATTACAAGGCATTCATTTGCATTACAAGGCATTAATTTGCATTAATTTCCATTTCCTAGATGCTGCGCTCTAGGAACCTTTCGGCGAGTGAAGATTTGGAGTGTTAGCACTCTGGATGACCGACAACTTCGATGATGGAGATTGGAGGCAGGCGGTGGTAGAGCCGTTCATTCGGTTCAAACCGAATTGAATGGAACCAAATTAAATCAAATCGAAATTCTTTTCATACTAATATTTCAACCCAAATCCGAATCGAATTATGCCTAAATTGATCTAACCCGAACTGAAATTATTCGATTCGATTCGGTTTCAACCCAAAAAAACTGAAATTTTGTCCAAACAATGCATTAACCCTGACGGGCCTAACCCACTTACTCTAACTCCTCGACCCGAACCCAAAATCTAAATTTTTTAAAAAATATTTTTAGTTATTCGGTTTTCGGTTCGGATCGGTTCCCAAATTCCGAGAATCGGATCCGAACCGAATAGCACTATTTGGGTTCGATTTGGGTCAAGAACCGAATCCCACAGCGTTGAAATCGAACCGAACCGAATAATGGACATGCCTAGGCGGTGGAGACAAGATGTGAGGTTTAATTTGATTTTAGGATTTTTTGTTTTTAAATTAGGATTGTCATTTACTAACGTGATTAAAAGTAATAAAAAATAAATATTATAGTTGTTGATTAGAATGCAACGTCGACGTTGGCTTAATGGTGAAACATAATTGATGTTAATTCGAAACCTTAGGTTAATCATATGTAAATTAAAAGTCGAGTTGTTAATTTTATTATATCTACCTCATAGATAAATATAGAGGTAGAAATTTGTCGAACGAACTGCACTCATTCGTATACCTCATGAATCTATTGATGAAAAGAGGTTTAGGCAAAGTTTGAACCCCATTCCTATAGTGATGGATATAAACACAATTGAAATTCCTAAAGAGTTATATATTTGTGTATTGATAAGATCATTCACTATTTTTTAAAGCTCGATCTTCCCCATATGAATCATATAGCCAAGAGAAATCAATGAACCAGAATAGATCTTGCCTCACTCATAAGTAAATATTTCATAGTAGTCTCATTAGAACGTATGTCTCTCTTGGTATATCCAAATAATATGTAGGAAAATAAACTAAAACATTATAGAGCTATAAATATAATTATTAAATCGTTAGCACCGCATAAAAAACATTCCTCCTAGAGTAGTTAACTAGCTATTAATATGAATAACAAATTATAACCATTTTTGTACATTCAGGGCAAGTTTTGTACGTTATATTGTATTAACCTGTATAGTACTAGCTTGTATTGTATTATTATTGTACAATGTTTGATGCAGATATGTATAATGAGCATGTATAACTAATTAGTATTTTAATTAATGAAATGAATTTTAACTCATTAGTATTTAAATTAATGAAATATATTTTTTATAATACAAAAAGGTGTTGTGGTTTAAAAAATATTTTTTATTAAAATATTTCACAGATTTTAATTTAAATTTAGTTTTATAGACTTTATACAAAAGACTGTAATGCATTAGAGAATTTGAAGAAAAAGAAGAAGACTCTAACATCATTTTTATCATTAAAAATATATTGTAAATTAAAATTATATATTACATTCCAAATTTGAACATTTTCAATTTTTAACCTTCAAAATCCGAATTTAGGAATTTCCACACCAAAATTTGATTTTTCTAATATAACCTAATGATGGATCTCATGGTGTATTATTAATACACCATATGGGGTACTATTTTTAATCCATATATTAGTTAATACACATTTTAAGAGCTCCAAAAAAATCTAGGATAAATTACACGAAACCCCCTCGACTATAGTCGATGTACGCAAAGACTACCTAAATTACAAAGTGTGCACATAACCAATCGCGACTACACTTTTTGTTCAAATAACCTCCCTCTCTGTTAGCCCGTATGTTAGTAACTTAACGATAAAACTTCTACATGTGTAGAACCCCCCTCCCCAGTGCCACATGGCAGCAATCTGGATCCTCTATCTCATCTGACGATCATCTTTTCTTCTTCTACTCATCCCTCACCTACCTACACTCCTCATCTTGCCGTAGATTCCACCACCGTCGTCGCCACCGTCGAAGGAGGAGGAGGAGGGGGATCCTCAAGAACCCTCCCCCTCTAGAAGAAGAAGAGGCGAAGGAGGAGGTCGTCGCTGCCGCCGGCGGCGGCGGCGGAGTCTAGGGCAAAGAGAGGAGTGTAGGTAGATAAGGGGTGAGTAGAAGAAGAAATGATGATCGTCAGATGAGATGGATGGTGGAGATTGCTGCCACGTGATACTGGGGAGGGAGGTTCTGTGCACGTGAGAATTTTACCATTAAGTTACTAACGCGCGGGCTAACAGATGAGAGTTATTTGAACAAAGAGTGTAGTCGCAGGGAGGGGGGCGGGGTGGGTTCCGTGCACACTTTGCAGTTTAGGTGGTCTTTACGCACATCGGCTATAGTCGACAGGAGGTTCGTGTAACTTATTCAAAAATTTATAATATTATGATAATACTATACATGGGCTTATATATGGTACCAAAGAGACCCTCAAATCCTCAATGTACCCAGGAATATAGAGTTGAACATAGTAAAATACGTTGAAATTGTTCATTAGAAAATTTTTCATCTTTCACACGTGTATGTGATACACTTATTATATGTTATTCTAATTAAGGTTTATACTTTTTATTTGAATTAAATCATATTGGTTTAAGTTTCATTTTTTTTCTTTTTGTGTTATATACTTATATATGTTTTTTTTACATAACTTTTAAGTAGAAGTAAATTAAAAATAAATTATGTTGGCACAAATTAAATGGAGTTGGTTAAAAGAATTAAAATTATTTCATGCTATTTTAATATTAAATCACATTAATTTTTAATATAGTATAAATAGTATTAGAAATTATTTTACATTTCTGGATATGCTACTTTAGAATAACAAAAAAAGAATAGTAATATAATTTTGATTTTTATTGTACATTATAAAAGTTATAAGCTAATATAAATATTACAAAATTTTAAGAGAATTTGAGAAAATCATAAAAAAAAAATTATGGTTAATTGACAAAATCATAAATATTTTATGGCATTTGTCAAAATCATAACTTTTTTATAATATATCCAAACTGACTCTAATTTTATTCATTTACATAATTATAATTATATTAGTCGTTAGAAAATGGATTATATATGCATTTTATTGTACATAAAATTTTAAGATATACTTATGAAATTAATAAATCTAACCATTTAAAATAAGATGTTAATCATATTTATATAAGTAAATTTAATATTTGTACCATAACAAATCAATTATTTAAAACTTACCAAAATAAACTTGATTGAATGTTAATCTTATATATAAAAATGGTACATATGTTGTATATTATCCACTACCGTACGAAAATAAACTATTTTGTATCTATACATCCAAATAAAAAATGCAATTATATTATAGTAGACTTGCAATATATTTTATTAACAATAATGATTTATAATTAAAATAAAAAGTACACGGGCTGACTTTTTAAGATTTTATATATTTAATTGGTGATTGGGTGACAACATCTTGTATGTTGTCTAAAGATTTAGGGTTCAAACTTTAGTATGATCATCTACGGTGACTTTCTATCTTTGTTATAAAAAAATTAATTAATTTATATATTTACATGCAATCACTTAATATGCTAATTTTATATCAATAAAAATATATCTATATATAATTAAAATTTATTAAAATTAGTGCATAGCATACAAGTTATTTAAGGATTGAGTATTTGTACCTTAGGTTTTTAAATTGTCATTTGAGTATACTATTAAAGAAATTATATAATCTATAATGTTATAATAAATTATTCATAACAGTATTTATAATTTTATATAAATAACCTAGAATTTATTAATATTAAAATATATTATATTGATATGTCATTGCGTAACGCGCACGTCCTCGCCTAGTTTCGTAAGTTATTAACAACCCGTGGCACTGACATGATATTATGATATGGAATCTCAATTCGGAAAATATTAAATAATGTTTTTTGATACATGCCACAAAATAATGACAAATAATATTTTTAAATTAATACTCGAAATCCATTTGTCCTTAAATACTGACATAAATAATTTTTTATATGCGTGGATGATCATATTTATTTAAAAATATTATTTTGATACACATGAATGATGAATAATATTTTTAAATCGAGATACCATCCACGTTGAAAATTGAAGATTTTCGAAAATAATATTTTGATACACATTAATTTTTATGCATGAATCCTAAAACTAAATAACTAAATCATTAAATAGAAAAGAAAAAAAGCCCTTTAGGATATGACCAATATACACACGGTCAACATAAAGACGATAGATTTATTATTTTGAGAGTAAGCATGAAAAATGATAGATCTTAAAGTACCAAAACTACATAAATATTCGTGATGCATGTAGCCAGG
Organism: Canna indica; assembly: GCA_034359265.1. Taxonomy (NCBI): domain Eukaryota; kingdom Viridiplantae; phylum Streptophyta; class Magnoliopsida; order Zingiberales; family Cannaceae; genus Canna; species Canna indica. The sequence continues at coordinate 75,553,886 of CP136891.1, read as the reverse complement.
CAAAAAAGTTAGGGGTAAACATCGTAACACAAGTAAAACACGATTAATTCTACGTCAAGTGTGAATCCAGTGAACTCATACCTCGTAACGTGTCTATCTCTTTCTAAATTTCTCTCTTTTCATTTAATGAAGTGATATAAACAAATAGACATGCGTTGATGTTCGAGTTCGCTAAGAGAAAAAAAAAAAGAGATAGACACATACATAGAGTAAGAGAGAAATACACACTTATTGTTGTTGGCACGAAAAGCACACTTGCGTTGTGACTTGTGCATTCTACTAGTAGATGTTTATGTATATAATTGATGCAAAAGAACATAAGCACGAGAACAACATTAAAAAAGAGAGAGCTAATAATTCATTGTAGAACAGATCCTACTTCCTGAACCGGAAATAATCCATCATGCAAGCTAAATGACAAGAAGCACAAACAAAAAGAGAGAGTTCAAAATAGGTTCTGTTTCATCTGACCATCATGCAACAAAAGATGTTTCCATGCTCAGCTTGCTTTCCTCCTAACGATCCAAGTTTAAGGATCCACTGAAAGGCCGGCGGTCCGCTGCTCCGCCGACTCACATCTGGAGCCAGCGGGCTAGTTGGGTCGGGTTCACCACGCCGGGAATTCGGGCTCCGTTCGCTTTCAGCAAATACGAAACGTTCGCGTACGAGCTCGGCGGTTTAGATCGAGCCGACTCGGCGGTTGGCCCTGACACCGGTTGAACCGATCCAGCTACCACGGCCTTGCTGTTGTTGTTCTTGTTGTTGGCTGACTCGTACCCGCTCGTTTCCCAGCGCTTCCCGAAGAGGGTTCCTTTAGTGAGAAACTCGTGCGCCAGGACCCCGGCCAGGAGCCGGTTGTTTCGAACCGCGTCGGCCCGAGCCGGCACCGGCCCCGGCCCCGATTGACCCCACCCGGGCACTGCGGGCGATTGGGCTCGAGGGGAGTAGGACGATTCGCGACCTTTTCGTTTCCTGGACGCCTCAACCGTCGTCTCTGCGGTCGGCACGTGACTTGCCATGCTTAGTTTCTCCACGTCAGCGAGTTGTGTCGAGTAGCACGCGAAACGACGAACGCGAAATAGGGGCAAAACGGTAAACAAACAAGGACAACGAGTGCGTTATCTTTGGGGAAAGGAAAAGGCAAGGGCAATATGGTAAAACCACAAGTATAGGAACAAAAACGTGAAGACGGCACGTGACGCCAGAATCCGGCGAACCCCGAAGCTACAACGGCGGCGGACGGTGGCGGATGCCGGCGAGTGGGGGGATGAGGGAAAAGGGAACGCAAGAGATGAAGAGAGGACGATTTGAAAGGAGAAGAGACGGTGATGGAGTTTGCAGGATATAAATAGTACGCATAGATTGCAAGGCCCCCAGATTTCAATTGATTTACGTCTCTGCCATTACTTGTTTTTCGAAATGACCAAACCGGGCTGCACCCTTTGACGACGAGTCCTATCTGGACATTGTGTTTTCGCAAATAATGATAAAGAATAGGGGTATTTCAGTAACAGGAAAATCCTCAAAGACCTAGACAGCTATTTCGAAATAAGATAAGATAATCTCTACACGGTATCCAATTTTATACCCATGTGTTCACCCATGGAAATTTGGCGCGGGGCCCGCGAAAAGGAGAGGCGGTGCGTACTGCGTATAACTGAGTGACGCGTGAGTGCAAGAATAATGGGCATTGCCTGCATGATAGCCGTTTCTCTAATTGTGTAAACGGATGCGGAGGGGTACAGAGGGTAATAAATGTTCTGGGAGAGGCAACAAAATCATTTGATACCGGAATGCGAAACGGGGCACGTGTAAGGAGGAGAAGGAAGCATCTACGAGTTGGAGAGACATCACGCACCGTACGCGATGGTTGTAGAATGGAAGATCAACGATCTTGATTAAGCCACGTGGGACACAAAACGGACGAGGATGAGTCAGATCATGGTTAAGGTGAAAAGCACGTGAGCACATTAAGCGACGGTCCTTTAACTAGGACCCACATGAATTGACAAGAGTGCCCTATTGTTGCATTTTTGTTTGGCTCATATAATATATAAATATGGACATAAATTATCTGAGATATATTAAATTAGTAAATTGTCTTTTATCAGATAGTTGAAACAGGTTTTATGTCAAATTAATTCTTTTGCCCACCGAATGGATTGATCCGATTGTTTGGTAAGCTAATAGTGAAAGCAAATTACAATTATGTAAAGAATTAATTGCTTTTTTAGAGAGGTAAAAGAATTAACTACTAAATCTCTTCTAACCTTTTTCCTTTTTTAATCAATACAAATATTTTAAAATTACGTTTTTTAATATTTTTCATATTTCTTCACAATTATATGGTTGTCAAAGTTACCGAAATGGTGTTTGAGGAGTGAGGACTTTCTTACTTTTGTGTAATTGACTTTTATTTCTTTTTGGTAAAAAATAGAGCTACCGAAATGGTGCTCGTATAGAGAACACACGTGATGTAAGATATTAAGATCACTTTTTTGATTTGAATTGTCTACTACCATGAATATATCAATGAATGGAAAAGAAAAATATAAAAATGAGAATCACTTATAACCTAACATCTTTTTTCCCATGAATATATCACTTTTTTAACATCTTTTTTCCCCATTAAATGAGAACTTACCCGAATACACAAAAAAATTACGATCTTGGCTTGATACACGAATTGATTACTGAATTTGATCTCACCTTAATGTTCATTCTTCACAACGAAAAGAACAAAAATTAGCTCCGTTTCATCCCAAGATTCTAAGTAATGGATGATCCAACTCCGACGTTTCAAAACGAAGGTAAATCTAACACAATCCAACAGCAGGGCGTGTTTGATAGTTTCGAAAAAGATGGAAAGAAAAATTCTTCTTACTCTTAATTTTTCTTTAAAAAAATGGTTTAGTAAAGAAAGTTAGAAATATCTTTTTCGTCAAAAATCATTTCGAAGAGAATATTTTTTTTTTCAACATCATACATGATACTTGAAATATCCAGAAACGTTGATATCGAAACTTATAATTGATTATAAGCTAACATATAATAGTAATATACGAAATTCACCACGTAGTAATTGAACTTGATATTATTTACTACTATTAATTCATTATAATTTTCAATTCAAATCCGGAGGAGATGGGAGGAAGAAATTCATTTGTACCTTCTCCACAAGTCAACCCAAACAAATCCATTTGTCAACTAGCCCAAATCATTTTGAAGAAAAAATTAAAATTAGGTTGTGTTAGGCGCAGTACCGACTAAATTATAAAATAATCCAAATTACTATTCGGCTAGGTTGCAACCTTTTAAATTACTTGTAATGTTATATTGCATTATTTGTAATGTTATATTGCAGTGTATTATGAAGAATCCATGTTACCATTTGAATGTATAACAACTTGATAATCCATGTTCAACGGTAAGATAGAGATTACTATAATAGAAAAGATAGTAGAATGACGAAGTTGACAAAGGTGAGGGAGGGAATGATGGGGAGAAATGGTGTACAAAGGCGGAGGTGGTGTACAAAGGCGATGAGGCGTAGAAGTAGAAGCATTGAAGGAGATCAGTGATCAATAGAGGCTAAAATTATGACATTTTTATCAAAAAAATGAAAATAGAAGATTACCACTTTGGTGGTAGTCCACATAGACACTCCCATGGTGACAATGTGCATTACCAGCTTGAAGATAATATGGATTGTTAATAATGTAACCAACCTTACATCACAATCTTGTATATCTAGATAATTTAAAACAATATCATCAGTGCCGACTACCAAATGCAACCTTAGTTATTATGTTCAGTTTTAAATAAATTCTTTTCTGAAATTTTTTATTTACTTTATATTTTTTATTCTGGAATAAACTGAACCGAATTAAAATATTACATGTGTATCATATTTGTGTGATATATTGATGTAGTTAACTACATCTACATATCTAATCAGTAATTATGCCATTTGGACGGTGAGTTACCACAACCTCGACAAATGAAATGTTTTCAAGAATACATGTATTTTTTTTAAAAAAAAAGATCTCTAAAAATTTACTTATATATTCCAAAAACCAACTTGGCTGATAAAAATCGGAAAAAGAATACAAATCAAAAAACAAACTGAAATAATAATGAGTTTTTATTTTCTAAATATTGGATGTGGGCAGATTTTTTTTCAACATGTAAATTCTAAATTAAATATCAAATTGTTAACACCTCTACATTTTCTAAAAAGACAGAGCTAACAGATATTGACATGAAAAAACATGAAATTAGTGGTGTTTATGTTTAGTGTCATATTCATACCAATAGGTTTATGATTCTGTTGTTTCTGAACATATTATTCAATTTTCATATTTTAGTTTTTTTACCATTCAAGTTAATGTGAAATGAATGTGCATGTAGATTTTCAAATCGATTTATTTAATTGTTAAGAAATTAAATTCTACAAATTATGTATACTTATTTAATTTATTTGGATCAATTGAATCAAATAAGACAATCTCAGAAAGAAGACAATCTCAGAAAGCTATTTTATTCTAATACAAAGCAGCAAGCAGAAATGAGCATGTAAATAATGCCTTGCCGCTTAGCGGAAACAAAAGCAAAATTAGATGCAGATTTCAATGTTTGAACTCTCTTGGAGTATCAGCTAAGAGAAGAAAGTATCTTAATGCAGTCTAGATAATTAACATAAACGACGCCAATGCAATTAACCTAATCAAATGAAGAAGTGAAAGAATACTGGTACTCAAACAACCGTAAGATTTCAAAATATCATTAAATATTTGGGATTCAAAATGGACCAGAATAGTTATTGAGATGAAGAACGGCAGGAAATTAAACTAGAATTCCCAAATCTACAATTGAACAGTCTAAGTAAAAATCCAAAACTTTTGATCGACATACAATAAAGAACCGCATATCCATCCAGATCAAAGAAAATAGGAAGAGGAGAAAGCTCACTGAGATGATTGATTCAGCCTCAAACCCTGCGGCCGTAGCCTCCGCCAGGGCGGGATGCGTAGGCCGGCGGGGCGGGGGCGTCGGCCTGCTTCTCGACGCCGGGCAGGTCATCCATTCCGAGGGAGGCAAGCATGTCGAACGTCTCCTTGTCGACCTCGATGTGCTCGACCTTGATGGCGGACTCATCGGGGACGAAGTCCATGCGGCGCTCACGCTCCTCCTCCTGGAGCTTGAGGGAGATGCCGCGGACGGGGCCCCGCTGGATCCGGCGCATGAGGTGGGTCGAAAACCCGGCGATCTTGTTGCGAAGCCGCTTCGAGGGGATGATCGCCACCTCCTCTAGGATCTTCTTGTTGGTGTGGAAGTCCAGGGTCATCCGCGAGTAGTACCGCTCTATCACCTGGCGGGAAGACTTCTTGACCGTCTTCGTCCGGACACGTCCCATGGCGGTGGAGGCGGCGGCGTTCTCTTCTTCTTCGGCAGGGCGGGGCTCTGGGACAAAGGTTATAGGTTGCCGGCGCCGCTCCTGTATTCGGGTGCGCGGGTGAGACGAGAAGTAATATAAAGCCCCGGCTACTCACGTTAGGGTTTCCGACGACGTTTGTAACGACGTTTTGGTGTTCAATGGGTCCCTTGAATCATTTTCATTTTCACCCAAAAATAAGAATGAAATATCACTTTTTATTGATTATTGGATTAATTGGTAAAATTAATTACTAGTTCCGCATAGCTCACGGCCCAAGCCATGGCTAGGGTGCAAGGAGGCGTTTTCTAGGCATAGTGCTAGAGCGGTGATGACTGTGTAAAGCTGCAATATTAGAATCTAGATTTCGGAGAAAAGTTAAACTTAAGGCGTGCATCATTTATTTTTTTTAATATAATATTATTTTTCAATCGAAAGCAATTCATCCAAGATACAAACAAAGCTCAAAATCTAGAATAATCAACGAAAATGAATGTCAATTTCGTAGATGAAGAAAAATGATGACAAAGTCCGCTTTATATAGACATGAAAAGGTTTGATAGTTAAAAGCGTTTTAAATTTGAACGGACAAAAATATCTTTTCAAAAATATTAAAATTCAAACCGATACAATTGTCTATTTAAAATATGAATAATCATAAATAATAAAATAAAAATATATTAAAGCCTTTGTGCCTCCGCGTCAAGTGCCCAAGTACCCAAATACTCATATTTGATATATTAATATTTAGACTAATGATCCATTGAGTCTCTATGACTCATCATTAAATGAATCATCTAAATGTTAACGGTTAGCGTCATTGGAAGGTAAAAGACACTCTAAAAAATTTGATTCTTTTGGACTTTTCATCTTCTTTATGGACAAACTATACGACATACAATGCATATTCATATGGATGTCAAATGAGATGATTACATGATTGCAATGCACGTTAGGTGTTGTTTGATGAGCAAAAATTATTTTCTGATTTGGTTTAAATAAAAATGAAATTTGATTTCGACCATAACTTTCAATTTTTTGAATACTCACGTGTTTGGTTAATGAAAATATCCGTTTTAGTTGATTGAAACTAGTGAATACTTATTTAATTATAAAAAAATATTATTAATTTTTATTGAACAATTTTAATAATAATATGATTTTGAACAAACAGTAAACTAATTCATATGAAATAATTCAATTAAAAATATGATAAATAGTAAACTACTAAGATAAACTTACTAAAAAAATCAAAATATGAATTTTTGTATTCATTTTTTAACGAAGTTGGAATTTAATAAATTCAAAAAAATGAATAACTCTAGTAATCGATGTTATTAGCTTCTCAGCATAATTATCAATTTTTATTTTATAATTGAGCTATTATAAAGATTATGTATTTGTAGTTAGCTTATTGCTTGCTAATATAGTTGTAAAATATTTGTAAGATTTAATTAGGTTATTGACATTTTTTTTAAAAAAGATATAAAATCAATTAATAAATATTACAAAATTTAAAAAAATTAAGTTCAATTATCTGAAAATAGTTTTGATTAAATTAAAAATAGACCGACTTTAAGAAAATTAAATTATTTTAAATTTTGGTTTGGCTCAACTATATATAAATTAATTAAATTAATTTATCAATTTAAGATAATAGTTTGAGTCAAAAATGATGATTTTTATTTTTATTTTTATAAATTAGATATTATTTGATTTATTTGTAAGTTATTTGATTTTATAAAATGTATTTATAATTAAAAGTTTGTCACTATATTTTGATACCGAAATAAATAGTCTTGAAACTACAAAAAACAAACTTTTGACATTTTCATTTTTATTAAGAGAACTGGTTTTCGAAACCTGTTTTCATACTGGTTTTGATTCAGTTTCATGAAAAATATTAAACCGAACACGTTTTCGTATGCAGTTTTGATTTCAACAAAATTAAAATCATGAAAACATACTTAATTTCGCTAACTAAATATGTCATAATACGAATTTTCATGACACAATACAAGATTCGACATAACATAAGAGTCCCTATATGCATTTGCATGTATAAGCAAATGTCCGTGAATAGATATTGTAGCCTACTGTTTGATCGCACGCAAGTAGATTTACAACTTGAGTATTATAATGTTATAATAGCTAGTGTGATGCCTAGATATACATCAGCCAGTGTGATGCTCCGATGTACAAAGATCCAATAAATGTTGCCTCATCCTCGAGAATGTAGGTGCAGAGGATCACCATGTTTAGGTGCTACCCACACATAACACGAGGGGCGTTAAAGAAACTGACCCCAATATTGCGCGTGGAGGCGGAGTTGTCGGAGCATGAGTGTGCAACGAGGATTAGGGATGGCAACGATCTGGTTTCAATTAGCGGGTTTTGGCGGTTAACCGAGTAAAAAAACCCGCTAATTGAAACCAAAACCGTTTGGTTTCAAAAATCAATATTCGAAATAGAAATCAATTCATTTTCGATTATCCGTTGGATAACTGTAATCGGGGTTCGGGTAAATGAGTAAACGAGTTTCGGGGTAGCAGGGTTGAGATTTTTGGATTAAGAATATATATAGTAAGTTATTACCGATTTCGGTTACCGATTAATCGTGGATAATCAGTAACTGAAATCGAAAAATATAACATATTTCGGTTACCGATTAGGTTATTCGCGACCCGATAACCAAAGTCGAACCGACTAAATTGGTTTTTGGATTCTACTAACCGAAACTGAAGTTGAATCACAAATCCACTATCTAAAATCGAATTTCGCAATTCGGTGAACTGATTAACCGCGGTTAACCAATTCCAATTGCCACCCCTAACGAGGATGTGGCTCAAAGTTACAGAAGGCAATGATAACAATCTCAAGACATGTCTTCTACTCCAGCTCTTTTTACGCTCGCGACTCGTAGTTAAACATGAATTTTGTTATTTTTGGAGGAAATTTTAGAATTTTGGTAAATATCTTATAAATTTATGATTTTGATATATTTGTCTAATATTTTTATACTATCAGTAAATTTCTCTATTTTTTAAAAAATTAATCCATCGGCTAAACCGATCCAATAGATTAATCTTCATTGCATGATCGGTTAAATTCAAAACATTTGTGATTTGGTAGGAATTTATAATTGGAAGTAGTCAAGGGCGGGAACGCTCATCACTACATCATTTTTTACTTTCTTGCTCCATTCTTCCTCTTGTGCACAAGGAGTTGACCAAGACTATTGTCTCCTCTGACCAATGACCATAAAGATTTAAAGCTTCTCCATTCTCGCTCGAGCAAAACGAAAGAGCGGAGAAAAGATAGAGAGGAGCGAAGGAGAACGATGGAGAGTTCCATCCAGGAATCTCCCTTCGATGCAAACATCTTCACCTTTGATTCCATCCTCCCCGTCTATGCCATGGCCTTCTCTCCCGGCCTCCTCCTCCGCTTCATCCCTCCACCTTGCCCTCGGCTCCTTCATCGAGGACCACGACAACCGCGTCGACGTCGTCTCCTTCGACGAGGCGTTTCTTTCAGTTTGTAATGATAATCTCTATTGTAATATTGGGCTATTTTTTGATACTTGTATTCTAAGATATGTTGTTGACTACCTTATTTACACTTCTGCACATTCTGTGTAGCATTATAAGGGCTATTTGGGTGTACAGGAACAATATTTTAATTCCAAATATTTAATGGTAAAGTTACCCAAATAATAAGTAGCTTGGTGTAATTGTAAAGTTACCTATTTGTGACCTAAAGATTTACCGTTCGAGCCAATCTTTCTTCAAGTAGTTCATCATTTGAGTATAGATTTTGCCTCTTTCCCTTTTTCTATATAGTTAATATTGGAAAACTAGAATATACCTATAGTTGACAATGTTGAAGTGTACTTGTAGTTTGCAATCATCCTCATCACAAGCTTATTTACAAAATATGTATCTGCCACTAATATATTATACATAATTCCATAGTTTTATCAAAGATACATATGACATGATAAATTGATAACAATGATATAACAGGTCTGTTTTGAAGTAACCATTGTGTGATTTGCAATTGGCTTCATTGCCATTCTAAATGGAAATTCTGCATTGCTTCTTTTCTGGCAGTATGTTACTCAAATTTAATTTTTGTCTTGTTATAAAATCAAATCATGACATGAAATCCTCACATGAATAAGCTCCTTATGTACTAATGTAATAATGTAAATGCTATCGGAACATAGAATTGCATTAGGCAAATGCTATAGTCAGTCTCATCTTGGAGGATTGATCACCAAATTTCTGATGCTTCTTTATTCTTATTGGAACATTAGCCATAAAGTTTGCAATTATCTGCAGTAAGATCAAGTTCTTGTTGTGAGGAAATGATCTTGGAATGCCAACAACCATTTTTAGTCTTTTCAAAGTCCTAAATTATATTCCTAATAATTAACATTTTAGATCACTGGACCATACTATAAGTTTTATCATGACACTCTCGTGCACACACTATTTTTGTTGATTCATTTGGTATAACTAGGCAAAAACGAGTAGTGAAGGACAAGAGGTAATTGATGATCTTAAACCTCTTTTTTTTTAAAAAAAAAAGAAAAGAAAAACCAACCCTCAAGTTAGGCTATACTTGCGCACTGGGTAAAGGAGGCAGAGGATCACTGATCGTGCACTCCTCGTTAGGAACCTGAGTACAATCATATTCTTTTCCGGTGGACTGAAACTTTATTAATCATTGGAACATTTACATCAGGGTAAACAATAGAATATGTTTTGTGGTAAGCAACATTGTAGCTAAACTTCAATACATCAAAATAAGAAGAGTGAAAATAACTACAATTCTTGCAAGGAGTAAGATTTGAGGGGACTGTAACATGATAAGGATCAATGAATAATCTCCGGTAGTTAAAATAAGAAGAGTAGTTGCCAAAGTCCCAAAGACATTCCATGGCTCCGAGCAGAACTGTGATGAGAATATTTCGATTAAGCCATAGTTTGACAATTGGTGAGCCACTGTGTTTTGTTCCCCGTTAGTGAATATCCACCCTATAACAACAAGTTTTCCCCCATATGAAGGATGTCCTTTACCAGTTCCTTGGCATACCAAGGAGGCTTCATATAATTGTTCAGAATGTCTACAACCACCTTGCTATCAGTGAATATCTTTAGATGCTTGATATTAATCAAATGAGCTTTCAACAAACACCACCAGATTGCTTTCAGTTCAGCACTTAAGGTGTCATGAGCATTAGATGAGCTGAAACCTTTCATGAAAACTTCATTCATTTCATTGAGAAATTGGAAAACTAACCCTGCCACTATAAAAAAAACAAGAATTTGTGGCAAAACTATTTTTGTCGTTAAAAGTATAAGTTCGAACAATTTGCGATAATTTTTCTAATTTTGCCACTATGTTTGCCACTAATAATTTAGTCAACGTTCAAAATTTATAGTTTTTAAATTTATGACAATAGGTTTTGCCACTAATTCAAAAATTTTACCGTGGCAAGCATTTGCGACAAAATTTTTGCCACAAGTTTGTCACGACATTCTGTGACAAGCGTTTGCGACAATATTTTTGCCACAACTTTATCACTATATTATGTGACAATTATTTGTGATAATATATTTGTCATAGATATAGAACTATTTATTGTGGCAAATTACTGTGCCATAGATGGTAAAATAATTAAAAAAAATAAAAAGAAAAAATTTTAGCCGGGTATCTAATATATATATATACTTAACTAACAAATATAAAAATATTTTTCCTATATTTTTATATAAATATAATAAACAAATACAACAAGATAAATATATTTCCCAATAATTTTTCTTGGTTTTCAAAAAAGAATACTAAATAAATTATTATTTTAATATTTAAATCTTACAATGATGCCTTAAAAACCCTCATAATATAATATAATTGTTAGGAATTTTTTTTTGATAAAAATAACCCAATATATAGTATTATCTAAATGGGCTCGAACCGAGCCAGTTGACATTATTGCAAATCAAGCCGAGCACATGCACTAATCCCTTTGCTAAATATAAAAAAGTTTGAGCATGATACTAGTCGTTGGCTCGATCTGTTAAGATTTGAGCAGTGTCTCCTCAATAAAGTATAGCCGTCCATTTTAACTTTTATTTAAAGATGATATATTTTTATTTAAAATAATTGATTAAATATTTTTTTATTTCAGATATTTAAAATAATGAAATAATTTATATCATCAAATTAACAATGGATGATAAATTTTTTAACCCAAAATGATTTTAAATTTTAACCCGAAATAATATCAAATAATATCTAATGTATAATTTTTTTATTTTATTACTATTGCTTCAGCCGACCTGTCAAGGCTGAACCTGTCAATTTTTTGGGTATTTACCCTTTCTATATGTTGCCCAGCCTTTCCCGAAATAAGTTGCTTCAGCCTAAATACCTACTTTGACCAACAAAAACACGAACATATCAGCCTTTTTATTACCAACTGGCCGAAATATTTTCAGCCGTGCCCTAATTTCACGCTTTCTCTCCTCACCGCGCCTTCAGCCGACGACTCCCTTCTCCCCTCACCTCGCAATTTCTTTCCGCGCTCGCCGTCGACTCTCTTCTCCCCTCACCTCGCTGGAACATTGGCTTTCCCGATGAACTGAACTCGACGGTTCTCGCCACAGTGCTGGCTTCCCCGACGGTGCTGGCCTCCCTTGCGATGCCTCCCCTTGTGACGAACTCGCCAGTTGTCACTTGCCCTCACGCCTCCTGTCGAACCGCCGGTGCAAAGGTACAAAATAAAACAAAGCTTCATCTATTTTCTTTCAAATATCTTTTTTGGTTTTTCTATTTCCTAAAAAAAACTGAGAATAACTCAGATAATAAGTATGAGTCACAATCTTATAATTCTGTCATTGTTTGTTATAGATTGCAATCACATACATGGCTTGTGTAACTCAAAAACTCTGCCCCTAATTAAATTTTGCTAATACTACCTATTACTTGTTACAGATTATAATTCTGTCATTCCTGGTAATGTTCTATTGTAATTTTGCTAATACTACCTATTGCTTGCGGATGCTTGTAGTTATCAGGATGAACTAATAACCACTGCCATCGAAGGAAAACGTATCATGAACTCTAACTATTGAAAGCATATCGATATGGAATCTATGCCAGTATATATGCATATTATACTCCCACAATAATGGATGTACTAATATACACATAATGGATGGTCCCCCTTTGAGGGATATGGAATCTCTAGTAACAAACAACCCCAACTTCTTTAATTTATGTGGCTCAGCTTTGGAAAGAGAACGAGATTTCTTTATCTCTTCCATTTCAAAAAGAGGTCTACAGTTTTCTTCCACCCGATCCAAATCATATCTCCATGTCCAATTAATTTGATGATGACTGATTTAATCTAGAGTTTTTGTTTGCTAAATTAAGAAAATGGATATAGTTGGTTCTTCATGTACAAAAGATGAACACAATATTCCTTCCAAAATATTATGTTGAGACATTAAATTCAGGTTTCCTCATCATTGTGTTACAGTTGGATTCCTCTACTAGGGTAATCTTGTTATCTTGATAAAGCTCATTCACTAGAACTCTATTTAGGAATTCAGAGGCATGGAGTTCATTTCTTTGATATGTATAGCAGGTATTTCTTCTACCTAGAATAAAGAAAATGTGACAAATTCAATTAGTTATTTATTTTAATTTCCAAAGTATGAATATTTGAAAGAGGCCTTTTTTGATTAATTTTCACTTAAATATTTTGGTTTCAGGAACTAGAAAATCCATTGATTCACCCATTATGCTCTACTTGGAAGAGCAAGTCAACAAACCATGTTTTCTATTTGGGTTTTTTTAGCTAATAGTCATTTATAATTTAATAGTCATCCAATTGGAAATAGAAAATTATTCCAAATTTTTCTATCTTTGATTTGATGAGAAAAGAAAATAGCTACCAAACATTTGCTTGAGTTTATGAATAAGGAGAAAAGAATAATCGACATGCATTCCAAGTTTTTCTTTTCCATGTACCTCTCTTCAGCTTCAAAGAGGTGCAAATAACAAGTATGACTATAAATGATCAGTAGAGAAAGAAACATGCAATAGCATTGATGCTCTAGTATTTGAAATTGTTTCTTGCTTCCATTGTATACTCTTGATGGCTAGGATTTCTGTTGCATCAACACACAACATTAGTTGTGAGGACCACCAAAATGAGGAAATCTATTTTTTGAGTTCTATTGGGATTTTTTATGTGCTCATTTCAATTCAAAAGAAATATGTTTCAATTTTACGTGAGTTATATATTTTTTGTTTATTTTCGTGATTTCTGTTTATATTTTAAAAAAAAACCGAGGATTGAAACTTTAGGATGAGATTATCTTTTCCCATAAAATAGTATCTTCCATGCAAGATCAGAGTACCTTGGATCATTTTCCAAGGATCTTTCAATCTGCAAGGTCATAAAAAACACAAATCTCTCGGCAATTCTAGTTCCACCTCAATATTATTTTTCACTTCAAATATCATAATCTTACAATGTCCATTCCTAGTCTTACAAGTTGAGAATAAACTAAAAAAGAAGTTGATGCTATGTCCATTTTACAATATCTATGAATAGTGCAAGATTTCGCATATTCCAAAGCTGTGTGGTCCAAAGAGCCTCTACATGTAATTTTTTTCCCACTATGTCCGTAAGTTATAGCCAGTGAGATCGCAATCTTCAAAGAACATAGGGTATCTAGTGAAGTCAAAAAAAATTTGATGATCTTGTTCCACCTGGCTGTTATCTGATGGCTTTTTCCAACAATATGGTCCAATGTTATTACAACTGGCTTTGAGTGTATAATTTTTTCATTTCACTTCTATATGGTTTTGTTGTATTGCTTTTCTAGTTCTCATTCCTGATCACGCAAATTCCTATGCAAACTGTTATTGGTCTTCTATTCAAATGCCTGCTCAATCATCCTGCTCAAAGGGGGTTTGTTGATTGGGAAAATTCTTATGGAAACTGTTATTGTTGATCAGCGTAATTGATTTTGCAGGTTGCATATAGCCTGCTCTGAGCTAGCTGGTGGTTATTTGGTAAAGGTCATTATCCTGAACTTATTGGGTCGAAGTTTCAGTGCCCTTCTGATTGAAGAAAAGCTTCTAATTGATTGGGAAAATTAACTTGGAAGAGGAAGTTGTACCCATGACCACACACTGGGTAAAAATTTTGATCTATACATCTATCACTGTATGCATGGTTTTAGTTAAAAGACAATGACTCGTTTACCAATTCCTCATGGAAACTGCATGTGTTTCTCTGTGCATGAATGAATGAACATTTAATTAATGTTGCTTTGACTGGATGTGGTCCAATAAGTTGCTCTATATATCTTGGCATCTATTCCTGTGTTGAATGTGACATGTTGCAAAATGGTTTGACCAGTTTTGTGGACGAATACATGCTGTGGAGGGCTCGATCAATATCCTTTGCTTGCGACTTATGTTTACATTTTCAGGGCTCAATAAATGTCTCCTGCGACCTTTGTGTGTTATATATAATTGATCCAAAAATATAAGCAGATTATCGAGATTGTTTTGCATCTTACATATCATTCAGCAAATTCTGGAGTTATAACATGCATCTTCATCTCTGCATAGATTTGAACTTAGCTTGTCATGTTATAAATTGCAACTTTGAGACATTCTATCCTCCAAAACAGTAATTTTCATGTATATTTAAATTTTGCAAACCTATTTTGCAAACCTACTCTTTAAATCATATACTGTTAACAATGTATCTATAAAGGAGCTTCAGCATAGTTTAGACAACCTACCAGATCATGGATTGAGAAAATAGTAATATAATATACTGTTAACTCATATTTGGATCTTTTCTTGGAGCATATGCAAACAGCAGTTGTGTCTTAATTGAGAAGAATCCTCAAGCAGCAGAACTTATATAGAGATTGAGAAAGTGCAAACTCCCTCATCTATTTTGGTATTTGTGACTGAAGCATATGCAACATCCAAAAATAGCTACTCATCTATTTTGCTTTGCTAGTTGTTTAGTGATTCCACACTGTCTAGTTCATGAAAGCATCAACATATCTAAATTGTTTCCGCTTATTTTGTTTCATCTCTCTTAAGTTTCTTCTCTAATATGCAGGTGATTGCTAAGTTCATTGCACTAATGATTCTTCATATATGCTGGCTGAAGTGAGATCCTACTCTAAGGCTGCACTAAAAGACTTTAAAAACATTTTTTTTTCATTCATATTTATTTATATTATATATGCTAGATATTCCAGTTATTTGAATCTTGAAAGTGTACTCAATGCTCTCCTTAATATTTTTTTCTCTCCTTAATATTTCAGTTGTTAGATTTAAGTGGGTATTCTCAGTGTTCTTTCGTGGGATTGTAATGTCACACTACACCCAGCATAATGTAACAGAGATCTCCAAAGTTACTACCATGTATGTCTTCACCTTCATAGATTTGTAAGCTAGAAATTTATAGTTTAATATAGAGGTGTTTCCGCTTTTCATAGTAAATTTAAGTCACCTTCCCACATTAAGGTTTTTCTTGTCAATTTTATCAAAGTCCAAAAAACTAATTGACTTGTATTCCTACTTTCCTTTTTTGCACGAGAAAAAAGAAGAAATAAGATGAACATAGCAGATGTATTATAACTTTTTTTATTTGGGTTTTTTTTTTCATACGGGCTATTTTGTCTACCTATTGTAATTTATTTTTAAAGGATATTAGATACTTTAGACTATTTTGTGTTGGTGGATAATATTGTTTTTGATGTATTTGGATAAATGTTGAACTTATTTTAGATTTGTTGATGGTTGGATATGTTGGTGGTTGGTTGTATGCTTGCTAAATTGTAGGTTTTGTAATTAGTAAGTGAATTATTATATTAATAAATGATTAATTGTTAAATTTTGTGTGTTTGAGACAAATTTATTTATCATAGATTCTCAAAGTTGTGAAAAAGTCATCACATATTGTGGCAATAATTCAAATTTGAAATTGTGTCAGTGGTAAATTCATTTTAATATTTAATGTCAAAGGATTAAACATATTCATTTTAATGACAAATTCATTTTGCAAAAATTTTTATAATAAATTTGATATTTAATGGCAAAATGTAACACAATATTAGTGACAAATTTTATATATTTTTGTCACGGAAGGTTTCAAAAAAGATAGAATAATGACAAATATTTATTAATAAGTGACAAATTTTTTTGCCATAAATGATACGTGACGGTAGCAAGTTCCATTTGCCACAATTAGGTGGAGGTAGTTTGACTTTTTCATTTGTCACTAAAGAAATTGTAATTTGTAACGGATCTAATGTGACAAACGGTTGACGAGCACTTTTTTGCCATTGAAGGTCACTATTGTGGCAAAAATAAATTGCCACTAATTTTAATTTTTTTTTGTAGTGTGCTTTGTTGGAATGCTTGAGCCATGCCGCATCACAGTATGCTGAGAAGGAAGCTTCATTTTGTATCTGTAAACTATCAAAGTTAACATTTGTAGACTGGAAGCTATTTGAGCAGTTGTTGCTGTAACTGTTAGCTTGATCTGTTGAGTCAATTATTGTTGGCTAACATTTATTGAGTTGCCTTACATTGTTCAATTCAGCCAATATTCTAGAAATCAAGGTGTTATGTCCAACGTATTTGCCTTTAAAACAAGTCTCGTTTCTGTTTTTCCATAAACACCAAAGGCTAATAGCAATACAACTTAACAAGCTCATCTTGCTTTCCTTGTCAAGATTTTTACCTTCATCTGCCCATTTACCATGTATCTATTGGGTGAAATGGCACACTATAGGGGGGGGATGAATAGTGTGTTATTTAAACTTGTCCCCTAAATTTGATTTTAATCGTTTCTTAAATTATTCAAGCAAAATTATAATTTATCGACTAGATGCAAAAGCAAAAATAAACCAATTAAACACAAATAAAGACAACAGTGTTAACACGGAGATTTATAGTGGTATCGGGAATGTCCAGAGATGAATCGAAAAAGAAATCTTTATTGGTTCTACCTCCTCTTTTTTATGAAGAGAATGAATCTTTTTATCGAAGGATCAGAAAAAAATCGGTTCGGATCTACTGCGGGAATGATTTGGAAGATCCAAAACTAAAAATAGCGGTATTTGCTAGCAACAACATAATGGAGGCAATCAATCAATATAGATTGATTCGAAATCTGATTCAAATCCAATATAGCACCTATGGGTACATAAGAAATGTATCTAATCGCTTCTTTTTAATGAATAGATCCGATCACAACTTCGAATATAGAATTCAAAGGGATCAAATAGGAAACGAGACTCTGAATCATATAACTATAATGAAATATACGATCAACCAACATTTATCGAATTTGAAAAAGAGTCAGAAGAAATGGTTTGATCCTCTTATTTCTCGAACCGGGGGATCCATGAATCGGGATCCTGATGTATATAGATACAAATGGTCCAATGGGAGCAAGAATTTCCAGGAACATTTGGAACATTTCGTTTCTGAACAAAAGAACCGTTTTTAAGTAGTGTTCGATCGGTTATGTATTAATCAATATTCGATTGATTGGTCCCGGGGGGGGGGATGAATAGTGTGTTATTTAAACTTGTCCCATAAATTTGGTTTTAATCGTTTCTTAAATTATTTAAGCAAAATTACAATTTATCGACTAGATGCAAAATCAAAAATAAACCAATTAAACACAAATAAAGATAACAGTGTTAACACGGAGATTTATAGTGGTTCGGCCATAATGCCTACTCCACTATCTAAAGACTCCGCTTAGGATTTTCAAACTAAGTTTACTAGATTAAATCATTTTCCTTACATAGAGGACTTTGACCCGAAGAGTCTCATTCTCAACCTAAGGCACTTTCATACCCGAAAGTCTCTGTCTTCTTACCGAGAGCACTCTTCCACCTCAACCCTAAGGGACAACTCAACTAATCCTAGTAAACTATGTTTACACAAGTGGCTTTACACCTTCTACACCAAGGTAACCACTTACACACAAGACCTAACACTAGGTCTTCTTACAAGCTCAGATACAATGAATTGAAAACAAATTAAAAATAAGTCTTATTACAAGAAGAGGAAGAAAAGAACTTATCACAAAATAAATGCCTCTTCTTTTCGAGCCTAGCATCCTTGATGAACCCTTTGATGAAGAACTCTTTGAAGGTGAGGGATCAAGAGCTAGGATTGAAGAATTTTATCACTTTGAAGCTTAGAGGATGCTAGAGATCACTCTTTGAAGGCTATTTGCGTCACACAATATTTGGGAGAGAGAGGAAAAGAAGTTAGATGAGGAATATTTATAACCCCTCAATGGAACGACTGCTCAACTGGCGTTTTGGACGCCCTTCGGTCGCTTGCTGGTCGATCGTCGATTGACCGACCGATCGACCGCCCAGCGACCGTTGGCTCTTTGCGTTTCAATCGCTCTGTTCGTTCGACCGGAGGGTTGACCGAATGAGTCGCGAATCTGCTCCTCTGCCATCCTGTCGACCGAAGCAGGCACTGCCAGATTTTGGCCTCGGTCGATCGACCGAAGTAGCATACTGTCATTTTTTCACCATCTTCGGTCGACTGACCAGTCGATCAAATTGGCTACTGCCAATTTTCAACACAATTCGGTCGATCGAACTTGGGCTGGAAATTTTTCTTTCGTCTTCTCGTTTCGCGCTTTGTTTTCCGATTTTGTTCTTCAGCGTGCTTCAACTTGAAGGACTTTCCATATTTTCTTTTGATTTGTCCAAGCCATTTGTGCACGCACTGGTTTGTTTCAAGATCGATCATTTCGCGCTTTGACTTGTTATTTATCGATCCTGCAATTTTCATACTTCAAGAATTTTGTTAAATAGATTTGGTTTGTTATCATCAAAATAGTCATGAAGAGAATAGAGCATGAAGGAAGAAACCTTCGGCCAACAATCTCTCTATTTTTTATGATGACAAACCATTGGAGATAAAGAGCAAGAGAATATAGTATTCGTCAATTAGTTTGAAGCATGAGTTTATAGACGGATATATGAGAGCATTAAAAGGAATGATGTATTCATTTTATATTTAGAGCTCCCCCTATCATTATGCATATATTTCTAATTCTCCTCCTATCATCATGCCATACTATATATGATAACTCTCCCCCTTTTGTCATCCATCAAAAAAAGTTTCAAAAATAGCAAGTTTTTAAAAAAACTACATTAGCATGTTTAAAAAAAACATGCCATTCAATCATCAAATAACACTTACATTACTAATAATACTATAAAGTCGATTATCAAATACAAGTTCATAAGATGAATAACATCAAAACATCAAATAATACTAATCATCCTCCGGTGGAGGTGGAGGTGGTAGATGCGACTGATAGTATTGCTACATCTCATCTACTTGCTGACCGTACTAGTCAACATGTTGACCATACTAGTCAACATGTTGACCATACTCATCTATGCGCCGGCCATGCTCACCGATCATTATACCATACTCAAGTAATTTCATAGATTCGGCATTCAAAAATAATCATGAGTATAGAGACATCATGAGAGCATGAACATTCAATATTTTACAAAAATTTTGCCAAATTTAAACTCATATCTCATTCTTGGAGTCTTGCCAAACTCGTCATTTACCTTTCAATTTTCTTCATGGCAGTTTAGTCTTCCATTAACATTCATAACTTACAAGTAGACTTCATCAGTAGATTTCATGAAAACAAAGCTACTAGCAAGTAACCCAAACCAAATAGCAAATTGAGAAATCAAGTATCATTTTCAAAGTTCGCTTTGCTAACTAGTTTGAGATCCGTTTCAAAATATGTTGTCATGAATTCAAAACTAATTTTTAAGAGATCATAAATATAATATTAATAAAAAATATGATCTCTAACCCTTCATATTGGTTGAAAACCGAAAGACCACAATGAGCCTACGATTTAGAACCACAAGGTCGCTTAGGCCCGTTATATGCCACATTGGTCTCTGAAGAGACCGGGAAATCAAAAATCAAAATCATTTTTAAAAAGACTCTTATCAAGAGCGGGAAAAATAACTCAAATTAAACATGTATCATACACTCTAACTTAAATGAAGTAGAACAAAGTAAGGATATGATACTAAATTAACTAGATGTCGATTTTTCATACCGAAGGCATCCATACGATGCGAAGTTGCAACTTATATTTGGTGAAGCTTTAAGTCTTCATGCAACTCCCACCAACCATCATCAACTCATCCTTGTGTGGTTGCTCCCCCTACAAAAGAAGATGAGATCTTTGGTACCCAAATGACTTTGGATCATTGGGGGTTAGATGGCTTAGCTACCCAAAGTATCTTAACACCACTTTAGTTCATCTTAAATGCACAATCATATATAGCATGCCCATAAACACCACAACAAAAATAATGTCCATTAAATTTCTTCTTTTTATTATAGACATGAGATTTAATGTCAGAATGTTTGACATAAGAATGATGATGGACATGAGCATTCTTAAGTGAAACATTCTTCTTTTGAACATGAGGTTTAAACGAGGAATGCCTAACATGAGAATGATGACGAATATTGGCATTCTTTACATAAGCATTTTTCATTCTAGTGTTCTTAGGAGTAGAAGTATTTTGGGATAATAGACAAAAAAATCACAAGGTTTGCAAAATTTTTACGTTCTACGTTCTACCCACGATTTCAAATTTATCCTGTAAATGCATAATCTTTGCTTCCGTTTATGCCATCTACCAAATCGTCACTTGCGTCTCAACTTAGCTGACGTGGAGGTAAACGGTGCTTGTGTGTCATGACGGCGTCATACGTAGCCTGCCACGTACATCTAGGCATGAATAATAGATTAAAAAGTACTCCCACACCCTCCGCTCCCTCCCTCGCCATGTGCCGACGGTGACCATGGTTGTAGAGGATGGTGCTCAGCCATATGGGGAGGAGGAGGTGGAGGAGAAGAAGGAGGTGGAGGAGAAGGAGGAGAAGAAGAAGGAGGAGGAGGCGAGGTGCTTAGCCATATGGGGAGGAGGAGGTGGAGGAGAAGGAGGTGGAGAAGAAGAAGATGTTCACCGTGCCGACTGCGACCATGGCTGTGGAGGATGGTGCTCAGCCATATGATGTCGTTGGTGAAGAGCATGCTGGCGAGGGCAGAGATGAGGCAAACGCAGCAGAGCAGGTCGTGGCCGCCCTTGCTCTTCCAGGAGAGGAGGCGGCCCAGGTACTTGAACATCTCCGCCCCGACATCATGTCTCCACACATGATGTGCATCACGGATGGCGAGCTCCCTCGCCGTGGCCTACTTCAGCATGAAGTACTTCACTATGCCGACGACGACCATGGCTGTGGAGGATGGTGCTCAGCCATATGGGGAGGAGGAGGTTGAGGAGAAGAAGAAGAAGAAGAAGAAGAAGAAGAAGAATTTAAAAAAGGTGGTCGAAGTACTTGAACATTTCCGTCCCGACATCATGTCGCCACATATGATGTGCAGCGCGGATGACGAGCTCTCCCGCCGTGGCCTACTTCAGCATGAAGTGATTCACCGTGCCGACGGTGACCATGACTGTGGAGGATGGTGCTCAACCACATGGGGAGGAGGAGGTGGAGGAGAAGGAGGAGGAGGAGGAGGAGGAGGCGAGGTGCTCAACCATATTGGGAGGAGGAGGTGGAGGAGAAGAAGGAGGTGGAGAAGAAGAAGAAGTTCACTGTGCTGGAGACAACCATGGTTGTGGAGGATGGTGCTCAGCCATTGGGGAGAAGAAGAAGAAGAAGAAGAAGGTGATAGCTGTTGGAAGGAAGAAGAGAGAGAGAGAGAGAGAGAGAGAGAGAGAATGTGGGGCCGCCACGTATGATGCAATCAGACCACTCAAATGTCGTTTACCTCCACGTCAGCTAAGTTGAGACGACGCGTGACGATTTGGTAGATGACATAAACGGAAGCAAAGGTTGTGCATTTACAGGCTAAATTTGAAATCGTGGGTAGAACGTAAAATTTTTGCAAACCTTGTGATTTTTTTGTCTATTATCCCAAGTATTTTTTAATTCATTTACTTTGTTATTCAAGAAGATAATCTCACTTTTCAAATCATTCATGGATTTTTGAATTGCATGCAATTGAGTTTTTAACATGCTATTTTCATTTTTTAAATTATCATTTTTATGTTTCAAGTCCTTTCATGAGAGCTAGATGAGTTAATGCTATCATTTTTATTAACATGACTTGAAGGAGAATAGTGTACCTCATTGTTATCATTTATGAGGCGATCTTTTGATGTGGCTTCATAGTCATGGCATGAGGATGCTTCACTCGACTGGAATGAGGATGTGGAAGCATTCGACCTCTTCTTTGCCTCGTTCTTCATGGAAGGACAATTTTTCTTCACATGCTCCTTTTCCTTGCATGCATGGCACACTACCTTCCTTTTTCGGCTCTTGGAGATACTCATTTGACTAGAAGAGCTATGGGCATCAAAACCAAGATTAGTGGTAGGTGAATGACCATTGTCATCTCTACCTTCATTAGAAATGTCAATCTCTTCGGTCTGGGCATAATCATATAACATGTTTAGAGTTACCCAAATATCAAAAGCCGAAGTACAATGCATGATCTTCTCAAAGATATTATTCTTACAAGAACAATATATACAATTTGTTGCCTTAGCATTTAATTCAAACCTATTAATTTGTTCTTGGGTCCATGCATCCATGTTTTTCTTAGGTTCAATATATTTGATTTTTACCATGTTAAAAACACATAAACCTTGAGTCTTTAGGAAAGTATACATTCTACTCTTCCAAAGACCAAAGTTAGACTCATCGAACCTAGGAGACAGGGGCAAAGCTAGAAAATTATTTCAGGAGGGGCAAAATATAAAACCATACATAAAAGAATATTTTACAATATTTTTAAAGGGGGCAATTTAATATATTTATGTAGTAAAATGTTTATATATATATAATATAAGGGGGAACCAATCTCAGGAGGGGCAATTGCCCCCCCTAAGATTAAGCTGGCTCCGCCCCTGCTAGGAGGTGAAGATGCTACCAACTCTAGTGTCATTCTCGGATCGAGAAAAGATGTAGAAGAGATGGTGAAATCTCAAGCTACGAACCTCTCTCCGATACCAATTATTGGGTGAAATGGCACACTAGAAGGAGGGTGAATAGTATGTTATCTAAACTTGTCGCATAATTTTGATTTTAATCGTTTCTTAAATTATTTAGATAAAATTGCTATTTGTCGACTAGATGCGGAAGCAAAAATAAATCAATTAAACACAAATAAAGATAACAATGCTAACACGAAGATTTATAGTGGTTCGGCCCCAATGCCTACTCCACTACCTAAGCACTCCGCTTAGGATTTCCAAACTAAGTTTACTAGATTAAATTATTTTCCTTACACAGAACTTTGACCTGAAGAGTCTCATTCTCAACCTAAGGCACTTCCACACCCGGAAGTCTCTGCATTCTTATCGAGAGCACTCTTCCACCTCAACCCTAAGGGACAACTCAACTAATCCTAGTAAACTATGTTTACACAAGTAGCTTTACACCTTCTACACCAAGGTAATCACTTACACACAAGACCTAACACTAGGTCTTCTTACAAGCTCAGATACAATAAATTGAAAACAAATAAACGCCTCTTCTTTTCGAGCCTAGCACCCTTGATGAACCCTTTGATGAAGAACTCTTTGAAGGTGAGGGATCAAGAGCTAGGATTGAAGAATTTTATCACTTTGAAGCTTGGAGGATGCTAGAGATCACTATTTGAAGGCTATTTACGTCACACAATATCTGGGAGAGAGAGGAAAAGAAGTTAGATGATGAGTATTTATAACCCCTCAATGGAACAGATGCTCAACGGGCGTTTTTTCGCCCGTTGGACGCCGTTCAATCGCTTGCCGGTCGATCGACCGATCGATCGCCCAGCGATCGCTGGCTCTTTGCGCTTCAATCGCTCTATTCGATCTACCGAAGGGTTGACCGAATGAGTTGCAAATCTGCTCCTCTGCTATCCGGTCGACCGAAGCAGGCACTGCCAGATTTTGGCCTTGATCGGTCGACCGAAGTAGCCTACTGCCATTTTTTCACCATCTTTGGTCGACCGACCGATTGACCGAATTGGCTACTGCCAATTTTTGGCATCATTCAGTCGACCGACCGGTCGACCGAATTGGCTACTGCCAATTTTCAACACAATTTGGTCGACCGAACCTGGGCTGGAAATTTTTCTTTTGGTCTTCTCATTTCGTGCTTTGTTTTCTGGTTCCGTTCTTCAGCTTGCTTCAACTTGAAGGACTTTCCATGTTTTCTTTTGATTTGTCCAAGCCATTTGTCCACGCATTGGTTTGTTTCAAGATCGATCGTTTCGCGCTTTGACTTGTCATTTATCGATTCTGCAATTTTCATACTTCAAGAAATTTGTTAAATAAATTTGGTTTGTTATTATCAAAATAGTCATGAAGAGAATAGAGCATGAAGGAAGAAACCTTCAGCCAACAGTATCCAACTTTCTTTAAATTCGAATTTATGATTTAAGATGGCCTCCAAGTTAGCCCACAGTTTGGTTGCATAGCTACATTCAAAGAAGATGCAGATGATATTGTCTTTTCCCTCCTTGCAGATCCAACAATCCTGTTCAGGGGTTATATTCAACATACACAACCATTTAGTTGTAGGAAGTCTCCTTTGGATTAATTTTCATAAGAACAATTTAATCTTAGGCAGGACTTTTATGTTCCAAAGCAATCTCAAGTCAAAAGATTTGCCAATATCTTTTGAACTTTCATTTTTTAGGAAGTTGTAGACTCCTTTGCAATTAAGTTTTCCCTTTTTATTCAATGTCCATATCCACTTATTATTTTTATCACTTAAAGGCAGGTGTATATGTGAAATGGAATTCACCAGTTCTTTCCAAAATAACTGCACAAGCAAGGACCAATTCCAATCGTTGTTTTGGATGAGATCACTTACCTTATTGACTTCATTCATTCTATTGACATTAATGAAAGTATGTCATTTTTCTATGGGGATGCATCCAATCCAGGGGTCCCTCCATATATTGGTAGTATGCCCATTGCCAATTTTTATTTAAGTCATTCCCCTAGTTTGTATAAAGCTGTGAAAAGGTATTTGGTAGCCCAACTCTTTCTCAAACCCCAATCATTATTCCAAGGGTGAATTTATGCATGTTTCAGCGTTAGAAGGTTGAGCCAACAGATGTTTTTTCTATTCAATAGTGGTAGGATTCTTTTTGCAT
The DNA here is from genome assembly GCA_034359265.1 of Canna indica. Taxonomy (NCBI): domain Eukaryota; kingdom Viridiplantae; phylum Streptophyta; class Magnoliopsida; order Zingiberales; family Cannaceae; genus Canna; species Canna indica. The sequence continues at coordinate 75,528,141 of CP136891.1, read as the reverse complement.
GTATTGAGATTTTGGTAAGCTTTAAGTCTCCAATGCCTAAACCCCCATTGAGTCTGCTCAATGAGATCCTCTTCCAGCTGACCAGGTGAAGACCATGTTTGTTTTTCCCTGACTTCCAGACGTAATTCCTTGCTAATTCCACATAATCATTCACCACTGCTTAATTCATTGATCTAAGTTGTAGCCAATGTGTGAATAGGGATGGAGTTAACTATTGAGTTCAAAAGTACATTTTTGCCTGCCTATGTAATGTTCTTACTTGCCCAAGAGTCAAGTCTTTTTTCTGCTTTGTTTATAATTTGCCTTTGAATACTGACTGGTGTCTTGCTTTTATCTATATGAGCTCCAAGGTATTTGAAAGGAAGAGCACCCTCTTTGATACCCAATAGATTGCAGATACTTTCTCTCTTAGCTTTTGGGTAGTCACTAGGGAAGAAACATTCTGACTTCTCTAGATTAATGCTCTGGTTAGTCATACTTCTATATAAGCTCAATAATTTCTTAAGGTAGCCGCAGGATCTGCTACAAACTTTTTTCATCAGGATTGTGTCATCATCAAAAAATAAGTGGCTGAGACACATGTTCTTATACTTAAAAACTTCGATGTGACCATTATCAACCTTATGTTCAATCATTACTGAAAGAAGTTCTTGAACAATGATGAACAGAGAAGGTAAGAGGGGGTCACCTTGCCTTACCCCCTTAAAACTCCTAAAGCTTTTAGATTGGTTTCCATTTATGTAGCATTTGAAACTTGCAGCCTCTAGGCAAGCTCTGAACCAATTGACAAGTTTGTCTGGTAGATTCATACAATGGCAGATGTTTATGATTGCTTCCCAGCTCATTTTATCGAATGCTTTCTCTAAATCTAATTTCATGATAAAATATGAATGCTTCCTTTTGGATTTCTCAATTATATTCACCACCTCAAATAAAAGGATGATATTGTCATGCATATTCCTTTTTTTACAAATGTCGATTGTTCTTTTGAGATGATAGTACTTATCCATGGCTTTAATATGTTTACTAATACTTTGGAGAAGATCTTATAGGCCACGTTACAAAGTGCAATTGGCCTATAATCTTTAATGCTATGTGGGCTATCTCCTTTGGGAATAAAGATAAGGTTGGTTAGGCCCCATGACTAAGGCAATCTGTCATTGTGAAAGATACTATCAACTGCATCCATATAGGAGTTCTTGATAATTTTCCAAAACTTAAGATAGAACTCTAGGTTATAACCATCCGGCCTAAGTGCTTTCCCTTTACCTAAGCTGTTCATGGCTGAGATAACTTCTTGCTTAGTGAATTTCATTGTTAGTTTACAGTGTTCTCCTCAGGTACTTTCCTCCATTTTAGTTTCTTAACCTCTTCCCAATTTGAATCAATACAATCCAAGTAGTCTTTTTTCCATAGGCAGCTGTACCATTTTACAAACTCAGATAAAATCAGCTCAGTATCATTGTATACTTTACCATCTACTGAGACTTGAAGTATGGTGTTTTGTCTTCTTTTATATTTCACCAAGTTATGAAAGTATTTGGTATTTTTGTCATTCATATCCACCCAGTTTGCTCTTGCTTTGGTCCACCATTTAATGTGAATTTGTCTGTTAAGGGTCATGGCCTTATTAGTGATGCTTTTAAGTCTGTTAACCTTATATTCAGTGGCTATCTTGGCTTCATCTGCCGCTTCTAAAATTCCAAGCTCTTTTAAAGTTACTTTAAGTTCCTTTTCAATTGAGCCAAATATTTCTCTACTCCAGATTAGGGGTGAGTTTGGGACGGGACGGGACAAGATTTGGTATGTCCCGGTCCTGTCCCGGTTTTGAGTCGGGACGCAAATATGTGTCTCGGTCCTGGTCCCGAATACGAAGCATCCCAATTTTGTCCCGTTCCGAAAAATTCAGGACGGGACCGAGACGTCCCGAATTTGTTAATATTGGTTTTTTATAAAATAAAAATAATATCTCCATTAAAATAATTAATAATATTTTTGTCCAAAAAAATAGTATTATATATTTAATATTACTTATATTATAAACCAGGCGGGACGGGACAATCCCATTTTTTTTTGTATCATCCCGGTCCCGTCCCGGTTTTTAATCGGGACAGACATATTTGTCCCGATCCCGTCCCGATTTTGAACCGAGACGGAATTTGTCCCGACTTTTTGGGCCGGGTCAGACCGGGACGATCGGGACGTCCCGACCCGTGCTCACCCCTACTCCAGATGCATAGAGTAGAACTAAGATTGCTTAAACAATTCTCAAAATAACACTTTGTTTCCATTAGGGACCATCTTTCCCCAGTTGTCACTAACCAGTTGATTGATACTTTCCTTTTTAGGCCAGTAGAGTTCAAAAATGAATTTCCTTTTCCTCTTAATAATGCTACTATTACTAATAGTATCTAGCATAATCGATCTATGATCTGAGGCAAATCTTTTCAAATGGTGGACAATTGTATGACTATAGGTGGAGAGCCATGTATCATTGGCATAAAATCTATAAATCCTTGTCATTACCCTTTTATCTCCATGTTTATTATTACACCAAGTAAATCTTGGACCATTGAATCCCAAATCAATTAAACCTGCTTCATGTTTGAATTCATTGAAGGTTCTCTGGGCTTTCCCAAAACTGAATTCTTTGCCACCCTTTTTATCTTATTGCTTTTCAATGCAGTTGAAGTCCCTAGTTATTAGCCAAGGGGTGTTGTCCTTGTTTGGGCCTGCCGAGAATTTTCATAGCAATTCTCTTTCAGAGACAACAGTGTTAGCATATATACTTGTTAAAAGCCAAGACATTTTTCCTTCAGAGAAAATATAAACATGCACCGCTTGTTGGCAACTATGGATTAGATTGACCTTCATAGCAGATACTTTCGATACCAGTACAATTTCATTGGATCTACCATCCCCTGGCATGAAAATTCCTTCCCAATCACTACCAAACTTCCTAATACAAATTTCAAAAAGGTCATTGTCCAGATGTGTTTCAACTAGCATAATCAAGTCAGACTTATTGGATTTTTAAAACTTTTTCAAAAACCTTCAAACCTCTTTCCCTCCAAACCCCTTCAAACATCTCCTCCTCTAAACTCCTTCAAACCTCTTACTTAAATTTATCCAAACATAGTTTTAGAGTTAGGCCACACATCCCATTGATAAGAATGGGGTTGTAGGCTCAGCCCATCCGCTTGTGTTGGAGAGGTATCAATGCCGAGTAGGTCATAATAAGATAATTACGAAATTAACCCCAACAACTGCCCTTTTAGGAAAGGAAAAATTAATGTATCTAGCTCAAACTATAACCCTTTTTACAAATCTAGTTCGAACTTTAATTTGTATCAATTATATCTCAAACTATCAGATTGATATCAATTCTATCTCGACGTCAAATGTCCGTCAATGCAACTGTTAGGCACTGACATCTGACTCAGCAAATTAAAAATATTTTTATTATCACATGTGTCACGTTAGCGTGTAATAAAAATATTATAATACTATATAAATAGAGAAAATTAATGTATCTATCACAACGTTTAATGTTTTTCCTAATCTATCTCAAATTTTGGGATTGACAATAATTGTCTCATTTGAAAGTCAAATTAAACTTAAAATTTAGATTATATTACAATTATTGTCAATCCAAAAGTTTGAATTATATTTCTCCCTAATTTTTTTATTAAATTCGACTATTACATTCTAAAAAAAGAAAACTTAGAATAAAACTCATATCTTTTTCATACATTTTAGAAAAAAAATTAAAAATTTGAACCTGCAAATCCATATATTTTACTAATAATATTTTAATATATCATACATTTAATATTATTTATATTGTATTTAATTTGGTTTAGTATTTAATTTTCTTCATATTTTTTTTTTATTTTGCTATAAATTTTTATTTTGGAGAAAAACAAAATCTGAAATGAAATTTATATGTAACGACTATAAATTAATTTTGGTGAAATTGGACGTGAAATTTTTCGAGGTGTTAAAATATTTTTCGTGTAATTTTTTTGAAGGAAAAAGAATTTGATAAAATCGGATATGAAATTATTCGATAAATGGATAAAGTGAGAATTTTTATGCATTTTTTTCATTAAATAATCATGTCTTCAAAAATTATAATTGTTGTCAATCCCAAAATTTGGTATAGATTAGGGAGAAAAATTAAAAGTTGAGATATATTTATTATAAGGATCAAAGTTTGGGATAGATGCATTAATTTTCCCTATTTATATAATATTATAATATTTTTTATTACACGTTGACGTGGTGCAGGTGATAATAAAAATTATTTTTTAATTTACTGAGTCAAATGCCACATTAGCACCTAAGCCGGAATTTTTAACCATAAAACTTTTTTATCTTTTTATTTTCTTTTCCATGGATTTTACCGATCTGGAAAATAATAATATTAAATATTATTATTATGTTAATTTTTTTGAATCTAGTACACAAAAAATTGGATTTATTCGTTTCCATATAGTTTTTTTATTTGATTCTATCCAAATCAAATTTTCAATTTGATTTGGATAGAAAAGGATAATACATTTTCGCATTTACGAGAGAGAATGATTTCTTTGCACTGCACCTAAAAGGATTTTGTGGATTTCTTTCTAGATTCAATTGAATTGATACACAAGTAAATACATATCGTGTACTAGAATATAATAATCATATGCGTATATTTTTCGCCTTTTCGAAAATAGCATGTGATATATAGTATATTTCCTATACTATTAAATAATTATGAATTGTGGATATATATGTATTCTTGACATACTGAAACGACTACCATTATTGGTATCAAACCAATAGCGATTCATACAAGCTAAATCTTCTAATCGGTAATTGGGTCAAAGAAAGAACTTACATTTAATTAATTTATTTGTATCTGTATTAAGACCTTTGTCCTTATTCATAAATTGTGCAGAGTTTCTTATGTTGTTTTCATTGCAAAATACTGAATTTTTATTCACAACATCCCAATTTTGAGAGTTGAAACAAATTAGAATTCTCAATTCTCTACGACGCCTAGGAGATAAAATATTTTCAGGAACAAGGAAATTATAATGATCTTGATCCCTATTTACAAACATATTGTCATGTCGTCCAGTGGATTTATTAAAATTCTTCTTATCAACATATCTTTTTTTTTAATGTATTTTCTTTTAATTTGGTGCTTATTCTTATCGACCAACGAAATACCTATGGTTTGATATATAATGAATTTTCCATCCCTTCTTAAAGATAGACGAATTGGTTCGATAATCAATATTCCATTTTTTAGCAATTTTGTAAGAGTTAGATTCTTCTGACTCATCATTACATCGAGATACATCTCTTTTCTTTGAATTGAGGATAGAATAATTTTCCTTGGATTTATCAATCTAAGTAGGAGACAATATACCTTGATATTATTGATTATTTTTTGATTCAAGGATTCATTCCATCTTAATTGAAAAAGAAAATATTTTTTCAGGAACAAATCTAGTTCGCTTAGATTACTAGCGATTACTAGCGATTCTGGCTTCATGCAGGCGAGTTGCAGCTTGCAATCCGAACTGAGGACGGGTTTTTGGGGTTAGCTCACCCTCGCGGGATCGCAACCCTTTGTCCCGGCCATTGTAGCACGTGTGTCTCCCAGGGCATAAGGGGCATGATGACTTGACGTCATCCTCACCTTCCTCCGGCTTATCACCGGCAGTCTGTTCAAGGTTCCAAACTCAATGGTGGCAACTAAACACGAGGGTTGCGCTCGTTACGGGACTTAACCCAACACCTTACGGCACGAGCTGACGACAGCCATGCACCACCTGTGTCTGCGTTCCCGAAGGCACCCCCAAAGGTTTAGAAGACCTCTGTCCTATCCATTAGACAATGGACGCTTTTCATTCCTATTTTCTTCTTTCGTATTCTTACTTTCTTTTATTCGGATAAAAAAAATATTTTAGGGAATAAAAAAAGGATGCATATCTAAATTGATGGTGCATGTATGTATAATACATAATACAGGATATGGAGCGGGTAGCGGAAATCGAACCCGCATCGTTAGCTTGGAAGGCTAGGGGTTATAGTCGACGTTGGTTGATCATTTTTAACGTCTCTAATTCAAAACCGAACATGAAATTTTGATTTCATTCGGCTCCTTTATGGAAGATTGATGTATTCCTAGAGAAAAAATTAGATCCATAACATCTATGTCAGCCTTTATGTCTGAATGTATCCAAAACTACTCGCTTACTAGATAATCCTTCTAGAGCAGAGGGATTATACCAAATCCGTCTATTCTAGTTACTTCGTTCCCTATTTCCACTCGTAGGATCCTGAGGAAAAGAATTTTGTTTCCACCGAGCTGAAACAATATGCTGATGGTTCTAGTAAACTAAAACCACTCCTTTCTAGCTTGTTTGGCTTCAATTTCTCTTTTGAACTGGATCAAATCTTCCAATTATCCAATTAAATGAGTATGAATAAAGGATCTATGGATGAAGATATAAAAGTTTACTAGATATAAAAAATTATATCTCAAACTATCAGATTGATATCAATTCTATCACGACGTTAGATGTCCGTCAATACAACGTTCAATATGTTGTCACCAACTGTGCTATCGATAGTTGGCTAGTTTAGGATATAATTGATACAAATTAAATTTCAGATTAAATTTGTGAAAATAGTTATAATTTGAACTAGATACGTTAATTTTTTCTTTAGTAAAAAGTAATATTCTTAATTAATTTGTTTAGAAGGCAATATATTAATAAGCATATGTCTAATATATGGAAGACTTAGTCTTCAGGGATACATGTGATATTTCAAACTCTGAGAAGGTGTTTCAAGAAAAATTCCATTTTGCCAAAGATTAGCACTTTTAATTTTATTAATTTATTTTATAAATTATCCTATTTTAAATAAAGATATGCAAGTCACGTCACAAGAGTTAATAGACAATGTTTAAAATAAAAGATGATTTAATATTTATTATTTATTTAATGCATGAATTTAAAAAAAAATTAAAAATTAAAAATATAAAATTAATATTATATTTTGTATACATCGAATTAAAAAAAATTATATTCAATTCATCCTCATTTATTATATAATTTTTTTCTTGACGAATAAAATTTTTTTTGACGAAATTTATTTTTCAATTCAATTTTATCTTATCCAATAATAAAGTAAACACATAGATAAGAAAATGATTATGGCGGCGATTTGACTGATTTAGTCCAGGATAATATCAAATTCAAAGTTTTTAACTAAAGATGGTGATAAACTTAATTTTATGGATCGAATCAACAAAATCGGCAAATTTCGATGGGCAAAATAAAATTTGATCCATATTTTATTCTTTTATTAAATAAATATATTCCTTCTTGTTGAAGCAATTATATTCGTCAGTAAATAGAGACGCCAAAGAGGAAGTCGTCCCAAATCTTCGTACTTGCAGAGAGAGGCGAGGGCGAGGACGAGCGGAAGAAGAAGGATGTCGGGAGGCATAGCCCGCGGCCGTCTCACGGAGGAACGCAAGGCCTGGCGAAAGAATCACCCCCATGTACGTCGCTATTCCCACCCTTCTCTTCTCTTTGACCCATCTCGCGCGGATCGTCTATTGATGTTGAACATTTTTTTGCCCATAGGGTTTTGTGGCCCGACCAGAGACTCTGCCCGATGGCTCCGTTAATCTTATGACTTGGCACTGCACCATCCCCGGTAAGCAAGGGGTAAGTCTCCACCTTGACCTTGCGCAGCCCTTTCAATTCCTGTTGCTTTTGCTGCTCTAGCCCCCCCCCCCCCCCCAATGATAAATAGGGTCGTTCTAGTTTCTGTTCTTAAGATTGACCCTTGATTGGTTAATGTTAGTTTATGCTTACCCGATCTGGTGATATGGCTTCCTGTATCTCCTGTTACAGTGATGATTTTATTTACTTCTTGCTAGATATGTGTAGTCCCTTTATTCTTCCTTTGTTGGCGCAGAATTTCTTCAATAGTCTGTTCGTTGGCGCTTTAGATGTCTACAGTTGTCAAAAATTTGTGGATTCGACCAAAGTTCGCTCGTCCAGTGTACCTGCCATTAAGTGAGGATAGCATGATGTGTGACATTGAGTGAGTGAAGTTATTTTTTAAGGTGGGCTTGTCTATCTCATGGAACCTAAATTCCTATAACAAAGGTAGAACTTCCAAGAGCAAATCAGGATTTCCAAGGGATGAATAGTGGAAAGAGTATCAAAAGCTCCTAATGTTAGAGTGATAAGATAAACTAACCAGAGTTAGAATAGACAAGAGGGGAAGGTCATAGTTTTGAAAAAATCAATCGATTTAGATACCACTGAGTTGGATTTGAATAAGCAATTCCTGATTTGATTTTGCTGAGAAATTGGATATATCACCTGAAAGCGGTCGAAAATAGTCGAATCTGTTGAAGCTTGGCAGGAACCGGTCGAAACTAGACCGAAATCGCTTGTATTGGTTGAATTTTCACAAAAGTCGGTTGGATTGGTTTATTCAGCCGACCCATTCACGAAAACTACAAAAAAGTGAGTTCCAACACCAAATTGACATAAATGATATATGATATCTTGATTATTTCTGAAGATCTAAAGAAAAAGAACGAGTCATGGCTTTTAAAAGGACGAGAAGATTGGAATTCAAAGTAAAAAGCCCCATGCTTCACCTACTCCGTACTCGCTGAGAAGAAAGGGTCGCCTGCACGCGTGCAAGACGACCACTCATTGTTTCACCAGACACCACTTTCACCCCTCGCCTGCCATCGATTGCCACTCTAAAGGTTGCAGGTGTAGTGCCCTCGCACTGGCACGAGTTCTTGCCACTTGTCGCCAATCGACTAAGTTGTTGTTTTTATTTTTTATTTGTTAACCTATCAATGCTTTATTCTTAGGCCATGTTTTCTTTGGAGGATATGATTTGGATAAGATAAGATTTAAGGCAGATAAGGGTGGGATAGAAATCCAAGAGGATTTCTTGAAATCCTATCCTATGTTTGTTTTGACATGGGATTAAAAGTACGGATAAGATATGAAATCCATATCTTGTGATTTGGGCCCTAAACCCATCCCCTCCCCAGGATTTCTAAATCAGGCCAGTAGTAGATTTGGGCCAAAATAAGTCCACCCAATTTCTGGTCCAATTCTTATCCATTGCTGCATCAAACAGTGGATTGGATTTTAAAATCCAATCCACCTCCTTAATCCGGCAAAGCAAACGAGGCCTTAGGTTATAAACTTATGTGATATTATATGTTGTATTGTATATGTTAGGTTGTAATATTATATATCATAGTCAGGTACTTGTATGCTTAGTTATATTGGTTATATTATATACTTATATGATAGGTTTATTAGGTTATATATGATATAACTTTTAACATGTGATATATTAGGAATAATTCTAAAAGAGATTTTGAGTTACATTTTGATAGTATTATTTCATTTTAAATTTGTTTTTAATTATTTTATTGTAATTTTAATTGATTAAATTATTTTCCTTTCCGGTTTTGATCTGGCCGACTCGATCGGGTTGATTTCCCCGTTCCAATTCTGATATTTGTAACTATGGGGAAGGGCATAAAGAAGAGCCTCAAAAGATTTGTTTATTTCTTCATGATTACCGATATTGTTATATTTTCCCATCGGTTACACATTTTTTTGCTTGAGAAACTAAGACCTAGCTTTAGTCAACTACAACATCCATTAGAGAGTAGAATAATAATATTTGAGATGTCATTTAGGATTGTTCTAATGGGCAACACAAGAATAACAACCAACTAAAATTACTTTAAGGAATTTGATATTATGAGTGTAGCATTTGAAAAAAGAAGAAGAAAAATATCGAGGTCAGCATTTCATTATGCCTTTTGCGTGTCACCTCTGTATATGCTAAGCTATGTGTGGATGGAGCTTTGGGCATTCATGCAGATGGAAGACTAAAGGGAGAGCATATAATGCATTGATTTATTCACTTAGTGTTCATGGTTTTCTTTCACTTTAGTTTAGTGGCTACAATGTGTATGAAAGAAACTACTATGATGAACTTAAAAAAATGGTTTCCAATTTTTGATCTTGTTTTGCATTCTTTTTTTCATCTTTCATGACACACTTATTGTTCTGTTTTTCTTCTTTAGGAAATAATTATATTATGAATTTATGTATTACTAATAATCTGTAAATTGATTATTGGCATGCTAATCTTCCAAGGAAAAAATGGATATGTAATATCTCCAATTTTACATCAATATATACTACTTATTTTTTCTTTAGAAAAGGTGATTTAACCAACTTCTTGTTGCTCTTTCTCATATTTCTTTGTTTATCTTCACCCAAGAGTCCCTACTGTTTGTTTTTGCTGGAATACACAAAATATTCTATTCTTGTTGGGGTGGCACGCTTCGGGTGCCTCATGATTTTAGCACTATCAGAACCTGAAACTGATTCAAAATTGAATTATCTGAACACAAATGAAGTAGTTCCTTTCTTACCCGAGCCCTACCCGAACTAACTATCAGGGTCCAGCTCAATCTTGACCAAATTGGTCGAGTAAATATGGTACCTCAAAATCCGACTATGCAAACCCATTAGATGACCTGCTGACCCTGCACCGTCTTCACAGTTGCCACAGGGATACATTCTCTGATGATTTTAAGCACCTAGCTTTCTCTACGACGCTCATGCATGTTTATGATGAACAAATTAAGAACACTACATAACATTTAGGAGGTGAGAATGCACTATGCCCTAATTGTGCCATGTCAGAATGACATGTGGCTACGGGATAGTAGAAACACGATCGTTGCTTGCAGTAGGCCATTAAGGTGTCCATGGCCTGGTCAAAATGGCTCACATACGTGCCAGGGCTATCACACACGCTGCAAAATGTCAGACAAATAATCCATGCTAAAAAAATACCTTGTCTGCTACATTTAGAATCAAAAGAAGCAAAGCAACCTGATGAAAATTGAATATAAAACTTTGCTAAAAAAATGGGGCAACACAAACTCAAAACTAGAACAAGTCACTAAGGGATAAAATCCAATGGACAACATAACCTTGCAGAAGTAATGTTGCAAGCAAGTTACGAGGAGGAGGAGCTTTGGAGTGTAGGTTGTGGTGGTGTTGCGAGCAAGAAGTACAACAAATCTACTATGTGGTCATGTGGTGGAGTCATGAAGAAAAAACACCTGTATATGATGAGGGAAATGATCACAACTTCTGTAGGAAGATTCAAATGCCCATTGACGACGATTCGAGTTTGCAGATCTCAATTGCACTGTGAAGATTGAAGAGGTCATAAGGCAGCAATGTGCAAGCAAGATAGGGTTAGGAAGTGATTGCGTATATAGATACCCAAATCAAGTGAATTCACATAACCAGACCTGTTACCCAGAATTTCACTACCTGAACTTGACCTGAAGCTGACAACAGATATGATTATCGAACTTAACCAGGTTGGCTAGGCCCATGTATTCAAGAAAAACCGAGCAGCTGCATCCCTAACCCTTGCTTCATCTCTATGCATCAAGAGAGCATTTCTCAATCAAATTTAGAAGGATTTGAGAGGAGTTGTAACTTTAGTGATAGTTGATAAACATTGAAAAATCTCATCCCAACTTCCACAATTAACTAAATACATGAGCCTTAGTTCATGACCTTTAAAGCCATCATCACAAATTGCCAACATTTTTGCCCAATGAATGTGTGGTTTATAACTAGTTATAAAAAAGTTATGAAGTTCTTATATATGTTATTTTGCATTGTAAATTTTTCATTATTCAGTCTTAGATCCTTTTAATGAAGCTTGTAGGACTTGTGAAACATGACTTTCTACTGATTTTTTGATCATATTTAAACTATGATAAATAGTGAATACTGAAGTAACTTCCACATTGGTGATAGCTATGATTAATGAAGTAAATATTTTTTTTATTTGGTAAAGAATGGTTTGTCAAGTTTATTATTGGGAATAAGTTGGTTCAGCTTTTCATAGATGTAAATGCTATTATTGAGAGGCTTCTATCGGAGTGCTTTGCTGTCTAGAGGTACAGTGTTCCATGCAAGGTCCACCCATAATACCAAAACAAAGTTAGAAGTCTAGATGAGTAATCTCTTGCAGGATATATTGTTCATAAGAACTACATAATGGCAAAAGAAAACATAACTGGGATCGATGCGAGAAAGGATGTTGAAGGATGGAAGCCAGAAGTCTATATTTGAATAGCTTTTACTGTGAAAACATAATCCCCTTATATTTTAAAAGTATAAATATTGAATATGATTAATAGTTTTATTGACTCGCAAATCATAATTACAATAGTTTCAAGTGATTGGTAACTAGCTTGAATTGTTTGATTCCTTTTGGGATCACCACAAAACAAATGACTGGCAGAGGGTAAATGGATGGCAATTTGATATTTGATCTGGGAACTGTATGCATTGAGAAAGGTCTGGAGCTGTGGTGTCTATTAGTAAATCCAAATATCTATGTGAATTAGTCTCAATTTGGTTATGCACTACTGATCTAATTAGTAGCTATAATGAAATTATTTGCAACTTGCAATCAATTGCAATAGTTTCTGTGTGGTATGTGATGGAGTTTCCAAATTTCTCACTGGATAGTGGATCTTGTCATACCTATGGATTATTTAAGCAATTACACTTGAGGTGAGGTTAAAAGGTAGCAGCTTACTAGGAGCCACCATATCTTATGACTTTAAGAATATAAATGCAAAGATTGGTCTCTTTCCTAACAGCTTAAGATTTTGAAAAAGTTGGTCATCCAATCAAATTTAACATGGTATCAGAGCGGAGGTCCTCAGTTCGAATCCTCCTAGTGTCAATATTTTTTTTAAAAAAATAAGTCAATCCACTTGTTGGGCTTGGGTCAGTCACCTCAAGTTCACTCACCAAGATTGGACTGATACAAGCAATTAAACCTTTACATATTTATTTTCTTCTACTTGATAGTTTTGTATATTGCTAAACTAACTGATACTGGTGCATATTGTATTTTCATGACCTTTTATGGACAAACAAATCTTTAGTGCCTTGTTTTTTTTTTTTTTTTTTTTTCATGAATTATCATTTATTATTGTAGTTTGTAATTTTTATTTGCCACTTTTCATGAAACTACATATTAGTCATTTTTGTCCTTAATAATCTGCAGCTCCTCGTTTGATGTTTATTCTTAATTCTTTGGGTTATCTGCAAATTTGTTATCTTGAATGAAATAAATGATGCAAACATGTCCTATAACTATATGTTGCAGACTGATTGGGAAGGTGGCTTCTTCCCTCTTACTATCCATTTTAGTGAGGACTACCCTAGCAAACCTCCTAAGTGTAAGTTCCCTCAAGGTTTCTTCCATCCAAATGTCTATCCTTCTGGGACTGTATGCCTCTCCATCCTTAACGAGGATAATGTAAGCAAACTCTCATGTTGGCCCATTTACAAATCATATTGGTGTAGTTTGAACAGTTGTTTTTAGTAGTATATATATTTTTTCTAGGGATGGAGACCAGCCATTACCGTGAAGCAGATCCTTGTAGGAATACAGGATTTGCTTGATCAGCCGAATCCTGCTGACCCTGCACAGACTGATGGTTATCATCTCTTTATCCAGGTTCTTTGACCCGTTGAACTTTCAAATTCAATTTCATTTTTATAAGTTATCTTTGATAACTTCAATGTGCTTGGAATTGGCAGGATCCTGCGGAGTATAAAAGACGGGTTCGGCAGCAGGCTAAACAGTACCCGCCTCTGGTGTAGTGTCTAGTTATTTTTGGATTTGATGGATAAAATCCTTGGACAATGGAAACTTTAACTTTGATTTGTGTTTATTTGTGTGGACTCTAAAGTAAAAAACATCATCCATCTTGATACAAAGCGAATATGCAACTTTCCTAACGGGCATGGTAGAAATCTTCGCAATCTTGCGGTGCTCACAGTTGGCCGTATGATGTCTTCGGTCAAACTGTTTCTCTTTATTGATTAATCTATATCTTACTTTTTATGAATCTTGTGTCTTGAGTTCTTTATGACCAAGAGTATTGTTTAAAGATCCTACTATCTGCAGTTTCTGAAGTATCCTGTCACTTCCATATTAATCTTCACGTGAAGACACATCTGGTATGTGAAAGTCAATGACTTTAGTTTTATTCGAGTTTGTTTTGTACTACGTACTAGAAGCTTGGCAACTGGCAAAGGTGCGGGCTTGAGATTTTGATGTATCCTACAGACTTTGATATACGTTTTTAACACTACTTTCCTTGACCGTGTAAATGGTTATCAGCTTTGATCTTTTAACCCATCCAGGTAAATTCTAGTTTCTTGATCTATAAATTTCAATATTTCATCTGCTGCATCTCATGGACTTGGATATAATTTCCTTTTTGCAGATAGGTGATTTTTTCGCCACGAGATTTCTATAACAGCAATTCAATTCAGAGAAAATTAAGTTTCATTTTGCAGATGTTTAGTGTGATAGAGATATTTTGGTGTGCAAGGGATGAAACTAAAGATTTGAATTTATTATAACAAAGCTATATAAGAATAATAGATTATCAAAATCAACATGGATTATTAAGGGGGTGTTTGGTTGCCCGCAACGGTAAATGTTGTAAAATATATTTGCGTGCAAAAATAAATGCTCTCAAATAGATTTTGCGGTTTATCGTTTGGTTGCTCACAAGTAGAGTTGTAAATTCTATTTGCAAGCGTTTGGTTGGCTGAGTTGGGTCGTGCACGAACTTTTTCAGGTTAGGTTGAGTTAGGTTGGGCTGGGCACGAAATTTTTCGGGCTTGGTCGGGCACGAAATTTTTCGGATCTTGCCGAGCAAGATCGGGCCATAGGGGTGTAACTAAGCCGAGCCGAGCTTCTCATTGCTCGAGCTCGGCTCGTTTAATAAATAATGAGCTCGAGCTCGGCTTGAGCCATATTCAAGTGACTCGAGCTCGGCTCGTTCGGCTCATTTTTTCTCAAGCCGAGCCGAGCTCGGTCGCGAGCTCGATCGAACTCGACTCGAAATCGAGCTCGACTAAACTCGTGATCGAGCTCGGTTCGAGATCAAGCTCGACTGGAGATGGAGTAAATGGGGAATACGACGGTGGGAATTGGGTGCAGGAGATGAGTTGTGGCGTAAGTTAGCGAGGATGTGGAGGATGAGCTAGTGTGAGCAGGGGAGGGCAGTGCACGAGGGTTTACCTTTTCTTTGTGCAGTGGCAGCGGCTACCCGAGGCGATCTGCTTGCCATCCTCGGAGACGTGGACATGGGCGGGGATTTTCCTCTTGCTGGATGACGCGAGCGGTGGCTTTTCGGCGGAGACAACGACGACGGGGACGAGAATGGAGGAGCCTATCTTGCCGGTGACGCTGCCATCTCCGGTGAGGGAAGAAAGGAAAGACGAACTCGAGATCGACATCGTCGCCGAGACGGTAAAGCTCTCTTTGCGCTTTGTGAAGTCAAGTGTCACGGTCTGAGGAACCATCGCAGAGGGAGGCGGCGGCAGAGGCGGAAGAGTAGGGGGAACGAGGAACTACTGGTGCTTTACTGGTGGCGACGATGATTTAGCTATTGCGGTTTCCTCCAAAGCCTCAACGCGACAGTGGGGGGCGGCGGCGTGGGGAAGACGGTGTGATGCAGTCGACGGTGCACACCGACAGGGGGGAGAAGATGTAGTCTGCACTTTGCAATCGGGACAGTGCGCTGCAGTCAGGAAGACGTCGAGATTTCGGGAAGACGATGGGAAGACGGTAGCACAACGTTGCAGTAGGGATGACGACGGGATTCCGGGAAGCAGGTGGGAAGACAATGACACAGCGCTGCAGTCGGGACTCTGGAGATTTGGATTTGGGAGTCGCCACCTGGGGAAAGAAAGTCGAGTGAGGATAGAGGAGTCGGAGAACGGGGAGTCGGGGAGGGGAAGGAGTCGAAGGATTTGGGTTATTGGGATTTAGGGCTTTAGGCGGGTAACGGGCGCACTTACGGGTTAAAAGTCAGACTTGATAGGCGCTGGTAATAATGTAATATAAAATATATATTATATAATTTATATATATAGAAGGCTCGATTAGGCTCGCGAGCCGCTCAAGCCGAGTATAGGTTAGGTCGAACTCGGCTCGCTCGCATGTCCGGCTCGACTCGAGCTCGGCTCGAGCTCGATAAGTTCGAGTTGAGTTCGAATTTTCACCGAATCGATCTTGAGTAGCTCACGAGTGGCTTGGCTCACTTACACCCCTACCGGGCCATGCACGAATTTTTTTCGGCATCAGATCTAAAAGCTGATGCCGAAAAAATCTATCAAACGGTAAAAAAAATCTAAAATATAAAAGAAATCTATCAAACGACATTAGATCTAAAATCTGGCACCACCATTGCGTTCAGCGTGCGAAAACCTACAACTTTGATATTTATTCCGTCTTCATCCGACGATTCTAAGCCATCAAAATTAATTATTTTTGAATACTTAAATTATTGCATTTACAGTCTGCAATCTTGTATTGCGGATTTTTTGGGCTGCAATTCTATTTGCTGCCTGCAAATGATATTAGGAATATAAGTTGCAACTAGTGAATGTTGCAAAATGCTTTTGAAGCTAACCAAATAAATTTGTTATCTAAATGCTGTAACTGTTGCGCATTTGTGGACAACCAAACACCCTCTAAATGCAATCTAAAAAATTGCATGTGTAGGAAATGCCTACCACCACCCTGCAATAAGTTCTTGTGTGACCACGGTACGGAAGGTATATGACTTTTCCAGTTTTATTAAAAACAAGTACATTACGCGAAGTATCCGGCTCGAAATAAAGATAGAGTAGATTGGCGTGTAGTCTGTAAGACTAAAGGTAGAGAAAAAATTGATCCGATAGCAGGAGAAAATGAGCCGATACCTGATGTGACAGATGGTTTCTATCAAGAAGATGATCCTCCTGCTGTAGATCGTATTATTCTAATACTCAAGGATGCAGACACAGCGTCAATTCAATTAGAAGTTGAATATGCTGATTATGACGATCATGAAATTGAGGAAGCTGGAGATAAAGAAGATGAAGAAGAGGAAGAATTCGAAGATTATTACTCAGATGATGAGGAATAACTGTAAAGTATATCTTATATTAAATATATCTCTACTATATATATAATAATCTAATTATATACCTATTCGACATATATGTTTGGTGGTGATTATCGTCGCAGGAGAGCTTCAGAGTCTCCGATCAGTGAGACTCTAGCACTTACTCATGCAGCTGATTCTCTTGTTGTTGATCCTCCTGCCGATGATACTGCTAAGGCTAGTACATCCAGAAGCAGGCGGCCACGCGGGCCGAACAGGTGGTAGCCTCCACCAGCCACAGAGTCACGTAGATTTATTAGCATGATTGGAGAGCGATAATATATCATGAATTATGAATCATTAAAAATTCATTATATCATAATATAATATTAAATTTTATTTTTGTTGTGCAGGTTCGAGCAAGAAGAAGTGCCAATGAGCATATCTTCTACCATTCGACGATACATGTACGGGGCATGGCCCACGTGGTCTCACGTGCCCAGTGAGCACGTCGACATGCTATGGCGCGAGTTTGATGCACGTATTAATTTTTTTTTTATACATGCATGATAATTAAAATTGATACTGATATTATTATTTTGCAGGCTCACTATACATGGGCTGAGGACCAGAGGTCCTTCATTTACGCTGTCTGGGAGGCTATTTCTCGTGCGAGGTACAACGGGCAACTGGGGCAGGCCCGGTCCCAAGCGATGGCCCGAGCTGGGACCATTAACATCGCGGAGACTCGGGGATACGACCCCGATTGGATTACTCTGGATATATGAGATCATCTTGTGGCAATATGGTCGACAGATCGATGGCAGGAGGTTTCTAGGACTGCGGTTAGAAACCGCATGTCGGGGGGAGCAGCGCGTCACACTGGCGGCTCTATTGCATTTGCAGTGCACGTGAACCGTATGGTAAGTATACCTTACTTTTAGTTATATATTTTATTTGTTACTCTGTGTACTAATTAATGTATTTGTTTTGTAAATGTAGACGACGGTGTTGGACGACAGGACTGTCCAGCGACCCTCCCCGATCGCGGTGTTTTAGCGAACTCACCGTCGAGTACATGGGACAGGGAAGTACATTGACTACCGCGCTACTGCATACATTATGGTAAGTATATTTGTTTAAATTATTCATTATTTATTTATAATTTAAGTTTTAAGAAAAATATGAAACAAAAAAATCAAACTCGAGTTGGAGACCTACACTCAGACGGTGGTGCAGTGCGGGGGCACCCCCGAGGACTTTGACGCAAGAGCGTGGGTCGAGGCTGTAGGTGGCTGGGACCACGACCGCGTATATGACTTTGCAGATAGTGGTCATGCGTGAGCCGTGCGAGGCCGGCTTGGGGCACCGACCCCTTTGGTCGCTGGTGAGTGGCCGTCCACCTCCAGGTCCAGTTATGATCATAGTACCAGGATAAGGACACTAAAGGAGACGGTCGCACATCAGAGTCAGATGATGGCGAAGATGCATGCTATGCTACGCAATATCTCAGCTCATACCGGAGCAGACATCCCCTCGGCATCCATCGTCCTTGAGTCAGTCCACGCCGATGTACACCTAAGCACTCCAAACCCCGCCATATGATCTAGACCATCCTCCATCGTCATCGTGAGATTTATTATTATTTTTTATATTGACTTTCTTACTTAGATACTATACTTGATTAATTTGTTTTGTTTGAATATTGATACTTCAAATTTGAATTTGAATAGTTTTTATACGATTGTGGATAATTATAAATATAAGTATAATTATTTTGATGTATATCTGGGTGTATTTGTAATGTGTGAATGAGTGTATGGGTGTGTGTGTTATGTATTCGATAATGTATCAATGTATTAATGAAAATTTAGAATTTTAAATTTTTTCGATTACAGGTTTTAATCATCAGTAACGGCTTTCCCACGGCCGTCCGTGGGAAAGCCGTTACTAAAAGTGTATTGTAAGCCGTTGCTGATGTTATACAACAACGGCTTAGCAACGATTTTTCATTAACGGTCTTGTCACGGCCTTCAAGGCCGTTGCTAATAATTTTATCAGCACAATGACGAAAAGTAAAATAGGGGGAAAAAAGGAGAAAAAAAAGAAGTATAGAGAGAGCTAAGAGCTCCTCTGTACCGAACACAACCCCCAAACTTCTAAAAATACTTGGTAGATATCCCATATATATATATATATATATATATATATATATATACAAATGGGATAATGACTCATTGACTTGTGCCTTGCTTGGCATTTACCTTATATAAGAATCATTTACTTGGAGGACAAGAATCAACAACTTGGAGGGCACTAACCAATTTTTTCTTTTTTTTCTTTTTCTTTACCAAATCGAGAAATGAATTACTTAACTAGTAGGATGCGTAGCATCCTTACACAAGATGATATCTAGCTCAGAAAATCGTATGAAAGTCCAAATAGTGGATTCCTTATGTCTCCTAGCATAGTTTGCTGCCTAATGGGCAGCTTTATTTGAAGATCTAATTATAAAATTACATAAAAAAAATTCAAAACTTTTAATATAATAATAAATCCAACTGAATAAATTCTGGTGCCGTCAAGGAGGAGTAGTCTTCCTATTGATCATGTCCACCAAGACTTTGCTATCTATTTCAATAATGATGTGCTCCAAATTATTTGTAGCTACTCAAGAAACAACATTCAAAATAGCAGTACCTTCCGAAAATAAAACAGAAGGAGAAGGAAAGTAATTTTCTAAAATATAAATATAATTACCTTCATCATTTCTTACAACCAAACCAGCACCATCTTTTGGTTTTAGAAAAGCACTATCACAATTAATTTTATACCATCCCGGAGGAGGAGAAGACTATTTCATAACATTTAAGATAATTGGTATAGAGCCCTCAGGAGTAAAGTATAATTTATTATTCATGAAAAAAGTTAAAATTCTCATGACAACAATTGAAATGGTAGACCTTTCTTCGCCATGTACTATATTGTTTCTAAAATACCAAATATACCACAAGGCATTAGCAACAATGGCTTTTGTCTCTGAACTCAAATTTGAGTTCATTTGGGACTGAAGCCAGCTACCAGAATGCTAACCATTTCTAATAGGAAAATCCAAGTTGAGACTTTGACCCAGAGAAGACCAGATATCCGAAACATAAGGACAATCCAGAAAAAGATGAGAAATAATTTCAACATCATTGTTACAAAAAACACAAGAAGAAATTACAAATAAATCAAGATTTAATAATCTAGATTTAGTTAGCCGACGCCCGTGAAAAAATTTCCATAAAAATAGCTTAACTTTATGAGCAATGAAAAGTTTTCAGGTCAAATTCCAAATTGGATTAATAATATCAGAATAGTGATTATTGTTTTCAGAAACAAATAAGCAGATGATGCGGTTGCCATACCATTTTCATTTGCTATCCAAGCAACAAAATCATCATTGGGATAAGCCGCAATCTCAATGTTAGAAATGATCTCCCATAAATCAGCACTACAGAAAGACAAGCCCAAAAAACTAGACCAAGCATGATCAAACATTAAATTATTAACCTGCGTAATATTATTAATGAGATTCATATTTATGAAAGTAGGTTTTAAAGCTAATGGGAGATCAAGAGTCCAGAAATCATTGAGGATAGAAGTATTATTGTCATTGCCAATGATGTTTTTGAAACCCAGGGACAGTTGAGAAAAAGCTTTACAAAAAAGTTTCCAACTCCAAGAAGATTTAGAAGGGGGATGAGTATTAGACGAAGAGAGTAAAGGATATTTAGCATGAACGACTCTTACCCACAAGGAATTTGAGTTGTTTAGGTAATCATGAACTCTTTTAGCATGGAGGGTAATGCTTTTAGAGTTAATGTCTTGGATACCAAGACCCCCGATCTCTTTGGGAGTGTAATAATATTCCAATTAAGAAGATGAATGCTATTTTTGGTAGAGTTATGATTCCAAAGAAAATTTCTAATAGTTTTATCAATTTCATTACTAAGGTCATTGTTTAGCCAAGTGAGAGAGATAGAGTGAGTAAGTATGAAGTTTAGGACAAATTTAATGAGTACTAATCTCCCAGCTTGTGAAAGAAGATTAGCTTTTCAGTTAGAGAGCTTTGATTCAATCTGGGTAAGGATATGGGTATGGGTGGAGGGAGGAGGCCTTCCAGGAGACATCATAACTCCAAGATACTTGAAAGAAAATTTTTCAATCTTCATGCCCAGATTTGAAGAGATATTTTGTTTAACAGAGTGGAGGGTGTTTTTGGAAAAGAAGATTTCAGACTTAGAAAATTTTATTTTCTGGCCAGCAAGGGATTCATATGAAGCAAAAATATTTTTGACAGTAGTTATGCTTTTAGAGTTTGCTTTAAAAACTAGAATGATGTCATCAACAAACATGAGGTGACTAACCTTAATGTTATTTTTAAAATTGAAGGGGGTTAATTTATCAAGGTTTACTGCATTATTGATAAGATAGGTAAAAATTTGAGCAACCATAATGTATAAAAAGGGGAGAGATGATCTCCCTGTCTAATTCCCTTGTAAGAAGAAAAGAAGTGAGAAGTTTGATAATTGACCAAGCACAAGGTAGGAGAGGAAATACATGCATTGATCCAATTAATAAATTGGTCAGGAATTTTATAAAGCTTAAGAACATCAATAATAACATTTCTATTCAGCATATCAAAAGCTTTTTCAACATCAATTTTTACAATGATAAAAGGAAATTTGCTCTTGGAATCATAGAAGGAGTGTACAGCTCTTGAACAATTAAGATATTATCATGAATATTTCTGCACTTAATAAAGACAGATTGTTCACAAGTAATCAAAGAGGGGAGACATTGTTTGAGTCTATTTGCAAGCATTTTAGCTGAAATTCTATAAGAAATATTACAAATAGCAATAGGTCTATAGTCTCCAATCGTCTTAGGGTTTTTTACTTTAGGAATGAAAGTTAGCAAAGTTTTGTTCCAATCATTTGGGATAAAAGAATGCTCAAAGAAATATAGAATGGAATTAAAAAATCACTAGTAATAGTATTTCAATAATTTTTATAGAATTCAATGATAAAGTCATCAAAACCAGAGCTTTTGCCATTTTTGAAAGATTTAACAATCTCTCAGAGTTCATTCATGGAAACAGGCTCAATAAGTAAATTTGCCATATACTCATCAATATGATTAACAGCAAGCCAATTAGGAAGGATGCTTGAAACAACAACATGATCACTCCAAAGATTGACATAGTGATTAACAAAAGCAAGCATGATATTCTTTGCATCAGTAGTAACAGAATTATCAGAATTAATAATAGAATAAATAAAATTAATCCTTCTCCTGGTAGTAACAACACGATGAAAATATGCAGTATTAAGGTCACCATCAGAAGTCCACTTAACCTTAGATTTTGACCACCACTTAAGATAAATCTATCTTTGTAGAGCTAAATACCTATTATTTAGTTCCCTAAGTTTGATGTCAAAATTGCTAGGTCTAGAAGGAGAGTCATCTAGAGATTCAAGCAGGGAAATATCATTAGCAGTGCTTTGAAGCCGAGATTCCAAATTTTTAACAGTGAGTTTATTCCAATGAGCTAGAGCACCCCTAGTGTTTTTTAATTTAAGATTGAAAATAGAGTCAAGATTATGAGAGGGAACAAGGGTCCAAGCTCTTTTAACAATGTCATGACTCTCTTTATACTCCAATCAGAAACTTTGGAACTTAAAAAGAGTATTTCTAGAATGAGAGGAAGTGGGAATAAAGATAGATAAGGGGTTATGATATGAAATCCCCCTATTTAAGTGATTGATATAGCAATTCCCCAAAAAATGGAGCCAAGCAGCATTAGCAAAACACCTATCAAGTCTAATTAAAATTCTAGCAGCACCCTTACAGTTGTTGGACCAAGTATATTTTGGACCTGAAAATCCAAGGTCAATTAAATCAGCATGCATAATAAAAGCAGAGAAGTCAAGAATGAGTTTTGTAATTTAAAAGGCAGACCACCAAATTTATCCTCAGCATTCAAATTATAGTTAAAATCTCTCATGATTAACCAAGGGAAGGTAGCGCAATCAATATTAGAAAAAGAATTCCATAAGTTAGTTCTAATTCTAGGATCAGTACTGGGCCACTGGCATAGATGCTAGAGAGGAGAAAAGACTCAGATTTATCTAATTTAACAACAAGATTAATAATTTGAGCAGAAATATAAATCAAATGAGTTTTGACAAAGTTTGAGTCCCAAGCTATTAAAATGCCTCCAGAAGCACCTGAACTAGGCTGAATAACAGCATGCCAGGAACGTCCAAAGGTCTTAACCAATTTTTTTTGCTTGGAATTCATCAAGATGTGTTTTTTGAAGGGAGATAACCTTGACATTTGAATTTCTAATTTGAAGAAATAAAAACTCCTTTTTGGTTTCCTGACACTAACCTTATCTACGAGCAAAAAAAAAGTTAGCACAACTATATATTTTTAACGATTGACTTTATTAATTGAGAATCTGGACAAAATTATAAAATTTTAATCTATTGGTAAACTAGTAAATAGATTATAATATTTGTCAAAATTATAATTTTTTATGATATATTTAAGTTGTTCTCCCATTCTATTCATTAATTTAATCGATTCTATAATCAAAATAATGAATGTGTTAGTTTTAGCTACATTGATAGTACTATATTTTGATGAAAAGTTGGTATTTTACTACGTATAAAAATTTAAATTTTTCCTCTTTACGAGGTTAACAAGTTTAATAATCTAAAATTTGATATTAATTATATATAGTTATATCGACAGTTAGAGATATTAGTTAACTACTTATATATTTTTTTTTACCTTTGACATATTTATAAAGTTAAATTGCTCCTCTGAAATATAATGATCATTCTTTTTCTAAACATCGACAACAATCAAATGCTCTGTGCTCACTACCCGGGTAGGTAAATCGACAAACATCCTAATTTAACCCTATTCCCTAAACCATTGACGTGACATTTTCATTATTTCTCAATATAGTCAACATCATTAGGTCCCAGTTTTATGGCTTTTGATTTAAGACACAGGCAATTAAGCAAGCAAGCAGTCCCAGGATTTATGATCAAGCACATCAACTTAGTCCTCCACGCTAAGCAATTAAATTCCTCATCACCTACACCAGCTTAATTAACCCTCCACGCCATGCTCATGACGGAAGCAGGTATGTATGAACAAGAAATGACCAGAAAAATGGATTGAACTGGAACCTGGAACCTGGATTCCTGGATTCCTGGATCTGGTCCCTCTCCACTCTCCAGTCCCCTTAATTCGTGGGAGAATTTTTTGCTCCAGAAAAGGTCGTCTCAAGTACTCTTCCGTCAAATCATTCCTACACGTTACTAATCAATTTATGCTTCTAGTAATTAGTATCTCTCTATTAATTAATTAAATTAAAACCACGTACAATAAGCATTAAATAATCATACATATATGTTTGCATAAAATAAAGCTTCTTCATCACATATTCGCATTCCATTATAATGCCACGAACACAAAGCATAATTGAGAGAGACAGACGATCTAATTAAGTTCTTCTCATTAATCCCTGCCCTCTAATTCTCCTCAACGAAAGGAGGAGGAAGAGGACGACGAGCCGAGGACATGGGATTTCCATTGGCTTGCTACTCGGAGCTCCTCCTTCCAAGAGCGCTCCTCCGCGTCCTTCTGCTCCTCGGCTACCTGCGTAGGCTTCTCCTCGTCGCCTTCGACGCCGTTGGCCTCGGCGATCTCCTCGACGCCGACCTCCCTTCGGCGCCTGCCAACTCCAGCCGCCAGTCGACCCGGCCGCTGCTAAGCATCGAACGGGCGCTCCCGGCGGTGCGGTACGACGAGCTGGAGGCGGAGGTCAGGCGGCGCGCGGACGCCGACGGCTGCGCCGTGTGCCTGTGCGAGTTCGAGCGCGGGGACGAGGTGCGGCGGTTGAGCAATTGCCGCCACGTTTTCCACCGCGGCTGCCTCGACCGATGGGTGATCGAGCACGAGCAGAGCACGTGCCCTCTATGCCGGACTCAGCTTGTCACCGCGGTGGCGCCAGGTGGCGTGGGCGTGCCGGATTCTTACTATGACGAGTACTGCTACTACGCTTGCATAGCGAGTCCGACGCAGGTTTTTCTCCAGCAACTGCTTTCTTCATCCTATTCTTGATTAATTAGGAAGGACTGCAATGTAATTTAAAGAGCTTGAAAGGTGATAATTGTACATAAAATATGTGGGAAAATGGATAATGTTTAATAAATCCCGCGTTTAATCGCGAATTCGCAATGTATAGCTGGCATTATTCTAATACTTCAAAATTGATTTGATATCCAAATTTTTGTGTAACAGGAATCCAAAACTTAGGAAGTCAGATTATACTTAGATTGGGTAGAGAAGGCATATGACCTATGGTCGTGCACCTCTCGCCAATTACCTCAGCATCATCATATTCTTCCAAAGCAGGATATATTTTATTCAAATGAATATACTCATTTACATCTATTTCATCCACACTACATATCTCTTCACAACATCTACCCTTACTTACATCCCTAACAGTTACAGACTCACTCAACACATTATTTAAAATGACTATACTAATGCATTCAGCAGATCTATTACAGCCATTGAACAAAGATAACTCCTTACCTCTGTAATACTCCTCCATTACAACTATATTATTGCAAGCTTTACTCAAAAACTTCTTAGCTATATCATTTGCCTCAACATTCCTCCATCTTCTAATAAAATTCCATCCTGCTACCTTAACTTGTCTTCCCAGCTCTCAAATCTTCTTAGTTAAAGCCTTCAACTGCCAAGGAATTGCAGTTTCCTTCTTCAAAATACATATTGCATTGTAACAATCCGAGCATACCTGAATGTTATGGACACCTTTTTTCTTAACATTGTCAAGTCCATACCATATGGCCTTTAACTCAGCATGCAGTGGATTACCTGCTACCTCAAGACCACCATCTTCAACCAGCATAGCATTATCCATTGCCAAGATGAATCCATAACCCATTCTTCCATCCTCTTTCCATGATGCATCAGTGCATAGGTACATTCTTCCACTCTCAGGTACAAGTTCAGCACTTTGAGCTTTATCATTACCAACCATAGTACCTGCAGCAGGTTTTTGAAATTTTGAAAAGATCATAGTATCATTGAAAGCTTTGTTGAAAATAGTTTCCTTTCTCCAGATGGACTCCCCATATTTTCCCCTACTTCTATTCTTCCAACACAACCATAAAGCATTAGCTATAAACGCAATGAGTCTAGTTGCTGAAACATTATCATACCCTTCTGCTTCTAACATCCATTTCCCTTGATTCCATTCTTTCATATATTTAAATTTGATTCCCAGCTTATTTTCAGCATACTTCCAGAAACATATTGTTTCTCTGCAAGAAAACAATATATGCTCTAAATTATCAGTTTCAGCTTTACAAACAAAACAACTATCCATTCCTATTCCAGAAAACTTATGAAACCATTCAGATGTAGGAAGCCTCTTCCAAGTCATCTTCCACAGAAACACCTTTATTTTTTCTGCTACTTGAATATTCCACAACTTTTTCCAATTGAAGTCACCTCTATCATCTTCATCCTGACACTTCTTTAGGAACATATATGCCATTTTCAAAGATAATTCTCCACTTCTACTCTCCTCCCAGACCCATGTGTCTTTACCACCTTCAACATTTATATCAATGCTTAACACAGTATTTTCCAAGGTTTCACTGAAACAATTCTGAATAATTCCTCTATTCCATGAATCCACCTCAATCAATTCACTGATCCTTTTATATCTACTTAACTCTGCCACATTGACATAAGTAGGCCACTTGTCTAATGGTATTTCTGAAAGCCATGGATCCTCCCAAATTGAAGTACCCTTACCATCTGTCAAATTGATCCTAAAACCCAACTTTAACTCATCCATGCACTTTATAACTTCTCTGACTTGCACAGATTTGTTCCTTGTTTCATTCTTTATCCAAGGATGAAAACTACCATATTTTGCCTTATAAAGATTACACCAAACATTATTCTCCTGATTCAGAATTGGCAGTAACCTTTTTGGTTGGATACTTTTCCTCATTGACACCATATCTCTTACTCCTAATCCACCTAATCCCTTACATGCAGTAACAGTCTTCCAGTTCAGCAAATTTGCCCCTTTTTTATTTCCATTGCTCCATAAGAATCTCCTGGAAATTCTGTCAATCTTTTTGGCAGTGGACTCCCTCACACCTGCAGACATCATACTATAGACTGGGATAGAACATAATACAGAATTGATTAGTATAATTCTCCCTGCTTGAGATACCAATTTGCTTGCCCATAGTTCCATCCTTTTTGTCACCCTGTCCACAATCTTGTTCTGGTAATTCGAACCAACTCTGCTTGGAGATAGATAAGCTCCTAAATAATGCATAGGATAAGTGCCTTCATTAATCCCTAATAAATTGCAGATACTGTGTTTAAAACTTGGACTCAGTTTGAAGGGGAAATATATATCAGATTTCTCCACATTGACAATCTGTCCAGTTACTTTATTATATAACATCAAAGCATCCTTTAATCGTTTACAAGACTTCTGAGTACCCTTTATAAAAAACACTAAATCATCTGCATAGCACAGATGACTTATGCAAAAACCATTGAGCTTGTAAGGTATGATTCTTTTCCTCTCAATAAAATCCCTCATTATAGCAGATAAAAGCTCTTCCATAATGATAAAAAGATAAGGGGAGATAGGATCCCCTTGCCTTACCCCTTTAAATCCTTCAAAAAATTCAGAAATTTCACCATTGAGCTTGCAACAATATCTGACATTCTCAATACACCCCTTCACCCAAGAAAGCATTTTCTGTTTAAACCCCATACATTTCATAATTTCATATATAGAACACCAGCTGACCCTATCATATGCCTTCTGCAAATCCACCTTAATCATAATATATGGATTCTTTGCACTAGATTTGTACATGGAATTTAAGATCTCAGTCACAACCATTATATTGTCTTGAATATTCCTTTTTGGAACAAAAGCCACTTGCTCAGGACTTATGATTTTATCCAAAACTGGTCTCATTCTATTAACAATAACTTTAGCCAACATCTTATATAATACATTACACAAAGCTATTGGCCTAAAGTCTACAATCCTCTCAGCTTTTTCCATCTTCTTAATCATGATTAATAAAGTGTCACTCCACCCATCTGATAACTTTCCTGTTGAGTAGAACTCATCAAATTCCATTTTGATTCTATCTTTTATCACAGACCAGCTATGCAAATAGAATTCTAACACATAACCATCAATTCCCGGACTCTTTCCTCTCCCCATACTTTCAGCAGCCACTTTAATTTCATTGAGACTGAAAGGCTTCTCCAATTCTGAGGCTTCTTCTGGAGAAATTCTTCCCCATTTAAAGATTTCAAACACCTCCTTATCAGTATTTATATTGTCTTCACATTTCCATAGATCTTTATACCATTCAGCAAAATGGTGAACCATCTCCTTTCCATCCGAAACTACCTGCTCATTAATTCTTAAGAACTCAACTCTGTTTCTCCTCCTATTGATCAACACAGAATGATGAAAAAACTTAGAATTTTTATCCCCTCCTTCTATCCAGAGTTTCCTGGACTTAGACCACCATTTGATCTTTATTTGTTTACTTAGAGCAGCCAAGTAATTTGTCAAGCTTCTCATTTTAAACAGATCATCCGCAGTCAGGACACCAGCTTCCTCCTTTAACTCTAAGTCTCTCAGCTTTCTACTTGATTCATTCCACTTATTTTCCAAGTTTCCAACCACATTTCTATTCCACTTGATTAAAACTGCTTTTAAGTTCTCAATGTTATTCATCATACTCAATTTATTCCCATCCTGTTCTCGCCAATACTTCTCCACAACCTCATTGAACTCTGGATATTCAAACCAAAATTGCTCACAAATGAATTGCTTAACATATTTTCTTTTCTTTTTCAAGGATCCATCTTCACAACTGATCAGAAGCAGTCTATGATCAGAATCAATCATGTTCTTATGCTCCACTTTTATCTCATAATTCCACTCAAGCCACTTTGCATTATAAAGAGCCCTATCCAATCTGGCAGAAATCTTACTCTCCATAATCTTTCTCTTATTTGTCCACGTGAATGCTGGTCCTATAAACCCAGCATCCACCAGACCAGATTCATCCATAAATTGGCTAAAATCAGTGACAGATTGATTAATAATGAAAGGTTTGCCTCCATGCTTTTCTTTCCTATTCAAAATACAATTCATATCGCCAGCAATTAGCCATGGAATATCCTCAACATCTAATTGACCCAGCATATCCCACATCAGTTTTCTTTTCCTTACACTATTACTAGCATACAAACAGGATAATAAAAAAGTTCTCTTATTGTCCATCTCAAATACACAATTTAAGGATTGACTATCTTTAAAAACCACACTTCCTGATATTTTATTTTTTCTCCACAACATCATAATACCTCCAGATTTACCCACACTAGGTACAATATCTCCATCCCAGTGTCTACTAATACTTCTCAAATACTTCAAGGCATCCCCATTCTCAAGATGAGTCTCCTGTAAAAGAATAATATCCACTTTCTGTAACTTGACTACAGTCCACAAATATTCATTAGCAATTTTTTTTCTCAGCCCTCTTATATTCCAGGATATGATTTTCATGATATTAATCAGCTTGAATCACACTGTTATCCTTCTTCTCAGGATCACCCTCAATATTCATCCCACAAGTTTCCTTAGAATATCTTCTCTTTTTTAACTTGACATTCCTATACCCCACTGGTACATTAACAAGTCCTTCAACACCCCCAGAGCCTCCCCTGCCCTTTAAACATTTTCCATCAAAAATTCTTGATAGTTCTGGATCAATACCCTCCTCTAAGAAGTCCTCCTTAGCATGCTTGTTGTCCAGAACTTTTGAAAATGAAGCACTCAGTTTCTCAGAAATCATTTCCAAAGATATATTTTTATTTTTCATATCCTTCACCTCATTACTGCATGAAGCTTTCTCTACCCTTTTAGCTGAGAAGATGACTTCTTGAGTCACCATTTTCTTGATGTCTTCAACTTTGCCTTCCATATCCACTTTATTAACTGTTGACCCCTGGGATTGTACAATTTCCTTCATCTTCATCTCAGAATTATCCTTCCTTATCCATTCCTTCCCAGCAGAAACTTTTCCATTAGCCTCTACCTCCATAAGATCACCTGTCGCATCTACTGGCATATGATTTACTCCTTTATTCCTTTCAAATGTTGGATTATTCAAAACTTTAAAAGAATTGTCTGAACCTACAAGGTTCTTCAACTTATTCTTCTGCACATACCTTCTCCCTCGTTGAACTTGCAGCCATGGTCCCAATAGACAGTCCTCCTTTTTCCCAGAAGCCTCTTCTTGCATACCCACAGTTTTTTCCTTACATTCATCTTCCTTTATTATCAGACAATTAGTATCCTTGTGACCAACTTTACCACATTTAAAACAGATATTTGGGAGATTTTCATAAGCAATAGTTTGAAAAAAACTACCTGCCTTAGTGTCTATCCAAATGCCTTGCTCAATTGATTTTTTAATGTCCAATAATATGCATATTCTAGCAAACTTCCCCCTATTTCCTGTAAGCGTGTGCTCATCCAATTTTACAGGCTTGCCAACAGCTGCAGCAATTTGTAAAAGGATTTCCTTCTGCATATATTCATATGACAACCCTGGAAGTTGAATCCAAGTTGGGATAACCGAAATTATCTCCTTAAGAGGCTGGAAATTTTCTCTCCAATTCATCAGCGAGAGAGCTTGCCCTCTCAAAAACCAAGGCCCTTCCACTAAAACCTTCCATAAATCTTCCTCGTTAGTAAATTTAAACAGAAAGAATCCACCTGCCAAATCAACAATCTGGCAATCCCCCTTAGTTTTCCAAAGTTTCGGTAACACATTCTTCACCAACTCAAAGTTTGGAGTTCTCCCAAAAAATTTTCCATACAAAAACAATTTACAATCATACCTTGCCCTCTGAAGATCTTCATCAGATATAGTCACCCTCCCTTTGGCATTCAGCTGAATCCTTTCAATTTTCTCGCTCAATACAGACGAACTCCTCCATTCTTCTTCTTTCCTTGCTAGATTGAACAACCCCGCCCATGATCCTGGTTGAAATCTTCTCCTCTGATCAGTTCCGCTCCATTGATTTTCCATCTTTTTTCCTTTATTAATTTTTAGATCTCCAGCAGCAGACTGAGAAGAAGCTCCAATAGCCCAATCAGAATCAATAGTTTCCTTTGATTGAACCAGATCCCTCAGATCAGGTGGATCCGGAGGTTTTTCCCGCCTCAGAATTGGTGTTGTACTTTTCGCCCCATTCGCCCTATTCACTCCACTCATGATGAGGTCTATTGTATAGCACAATGTTTATTTGATATCCAAATTAAAATATTGATAAATGAATTATATTTCATGATCTAGTGTTACAAATTTAAGTTATTTGTTATAAATGCCATGGATTCAAAATCATCTTTGTGGCATACACACGCATAGAACAATTTATGGGCTGGGTTTTTGGCGGCCTATAAAATGAGGAAATTTGGGCCCACCCACTATTTGTTCTTATCGTTTATCATAAATGTAATAAGATGGGAACAAAATATTTTTGTGCCAAACAAATGTATGCATGGTTGTATTTTAAAGCTCAACGAATCGGTGAATTAGTATTCAAATCAAGAGCCAGTAATCCTATTTTGATTTTAAAAATGGATCTGGAAAAAAACACACGTGACAGAACTGTTTGGAATGTAATACTAAAAATAATGGAAGAGATGAATTTTCTTGAAAATTATAGAAGGTGGATTAAGTCTTGTATGAAAAAATTGACTTTTACTTGTAAAGTAAATGGTATTCATTCTAGAATTTTTTTTTTTTTTTCCGAGGAAAGGGTGAGGATCTCACCACAATAGCATTTCACAAGAGTTGAAATACTCAAATTACATAATTCAGGTAAAGCATGCCCCATCATGAAGGATTAGGCAATGCCAAATAGGAATAAAAAATAAAACTAGACAATACTAAATCAGAACATGCATTCATAGGATGTGATTCAACAATGGAGCTGGACACGAGTAAAGTGGCTCTTACAGAACTCTACCGTATCTTCAATCTTGTTGCCACTATTCCTAAAGATGATGTTGTTTGTATTCCATAGGCTCCATCACCAAACCATAGCCGAGCATCTACGCTTGCTATTTCATTTAGAACGTTCAATTTTCGAGAGCGGTGGGTAATCACCCAAGTTTGCCCACTGTGTTAAGGCTTTCCACCCGCTCATAGTCACTGTGTAGTGTCTAAACAAATGTCGGTAAAATTCTACGGATATATTGCAAAAGCAGCATATGGCATCTTCAATTTAGACCCCATGTCTTCGCAACATATCTTTGGGTTGTAGACGACCGCATAGGATAATCTAAAACAGGACCTTCATCTTCAGGGGAACCCTTCCTCGCCACATTGGTAGCCAAAGGGGATAAGACAAGGAGAAGGTTATCTAAAGACAAGTTGAGTGTTACTTTTGAGTGGACAAATATCTAGCACAAGGGTGGATGGATGAAAGAGACAGAGGGGTTTAAGAAGGATTTGGGGGAAAAATTGGTTGTTTTTATTGTTAACTCAATCTCTTTGGTTATCATGGAAAAACAGGAACCACGAAAGCATATGGATAGAAGAAATGATAGAATTGCACTCTTTGTGAAAGCATTAAATGATACACTGAAGTACATATTGTAGCAAAAACAACCACCAAGAGACTCACTTAGGTGTCAATAGAAGTGCTAGCGGAAGTATTGATGGTCTGGTATTTAATGGAGCCTCAAATAAAGAAACATCATAGGGTATGATGACACATCATCAATAACATGCATGCACCACTCTGCTGTCACTCCACTCTGCTGTAAATACCATCACGATTAACAACCTCCACCTCTCTCTCTCTCTGCTCCATGAAATGATGCTGTTCTGATTTTGATTTATTTTGATTCTTGATAGTAATGTTGTAAATGTATTTATATACTCACACATTTGATGAGAATAATATTCCATTCCTTTCTCACTCGTCTGCTACTCATAATCCTCATATGGTATCAGAGCTTCATTTGCCTTAACAAGCTTTTCGATCCTCTCCTTTCTTTTCTTCTTCAATCTTCATTATGGCTGAAGTCCCCCCATCGAATGACTCGGGTACCTCAGGCCATGGAGTGATCAATCCGATTACCCAAGGCGGACAAATCATCACCATAAATCCCGCTGCACAACTTCCGATCAAACTGATCGGAAGCAGCAATTACCTCACATGCAGAGCTCAGCATGACTTGCTTCTGCTTGGATATGATCTTGTTCCTTACATTGACGGAACGCTGCCCTGCCCTCCCACCTCTGATCCGAATCAAAAGGCATGGCTCCGGCAGGATGGATTGATCAGGCATGCCATTATGGCATCAGTAGATCTGACCATTGCTCATGTGGTCGCAACCATATCATCAGCGCATGAAGCCTGGCTAAAACTTGCTTAGCAATATGCGAGCAAGTCTCAGTCAAGGGTGTATGGCCTCCAGGACACTCTCTCTCGCCTAAAGAAAGGTACCAAAACCATCACTCAATACATAAATGAGATTCGCAACATAGCAAATGAACTTGCTATAGCTGATGTTCCCATTAACAATTCTGCATTGGTTATAAAGATTCTTAGCGGACTCAGTTCCGACTATAATGATATAAGTGCAGCGATTCGTTCAGGGGATACCCCAATTTCTATTGAAGAATTGTTTGATAAACTTTGTGATCATGAGGTATTTTTGAATCACAAACTTGAAACTCCTAACTTCAATGCTCAGTATACTCAAAGGTCCGAGCATACTCAAGACCAACAGAAATTATTCAATCGAAGGAATTGGGATCCATCTTCCTCCAATTCAAACTGGCAACGTTTTGCTCCAAACACTACTGCTCAGCGAAACCCAAACTGGAGACTTCTTGTCAACAACAACAATAAGCCACACCTTCAATGTCAATTATGTGATCATTTCGGTCACACTGCCAGAGTGTGCCGTTCAAGATCGCATAACCATGAGCAAGCTCAAGCCAATTTCATCACTCGACAAAATCAGAACAACACTGGTTGGATCTTGGACATAGGTGCTTCGCATCATGTAACAAGCATCAATCAAACGCTTCGGTCATTCACTGATTACACTGGTGAAGATGATATAACAGTAGGAGATGGTAAGAGTATTCAAATTACTCATATTGGTAATACCTCCTTATCTTCACCAACTCGAACTTTCAAACTTGGGCATGTGTTATGTGCACCTTCAATTCATAAGAATTGATATATGTTACACAATTCTACAAGCAAAACAACACCTCAATTGAGTTTTTTCCATCTCACTTTGTTGTGAAGGAACTGGGCACAGGAACTCCGTTAGCACATGGCCTGAATAAATCTCAGATGTATGAATGGATTGATCAATCCTCACCAAGTGCCTACCTTACATATTCATCTCAACCATCACTGGAACTTTGGCATCGACGCTTGGGTCGTCCACACTCCAAAATCCTTAAGTATAATGTTTCTCATTTTAAGCTTCATGTTTTCAGTTCAAATATGCAGCACTGCAATGCATGTTCATGTAACAAAGCTCATAGATTACCTTTTTATTCCTCCACTCTAAAGTCCTCTAAACCTCTTGAATTAGTTTACACTGATGTATGGGGGCCCTCTCCCATTACATCAGTTTTTGGACATCGTTACTATGTCATTTTTTGTTGATTATTTTACAAAGTATGTATGGTTGTTTCCACTCAAGAACAAGTCTGATGTTCTACCTACCTTCATTAATTTTAAAAATCTGGTTGAGAAATATTTTAGTTGCTCTATCTTAAGCCTCTACTCTGATGGAGGAGGTGAATATCTTGGAATGACTAAACCTTAACTAAACTTGGTATCCAACCATTACTCTCTCCCCCTTACACACCTCAATGTATCAGCACAGTTGAACGCAGACACAGGCACATTATGGAAACGGCTACCACATTGCTTCATCAAGCTTCTGTTCCTTTGAGCTACTGATCTTATGCTTGCTTAACAGCCGTATACCTCATTAATTGCATGTGTACCTCCATCTTAAAAAACAAATCACCATTTCAGCTCTTATTCAAACATATACCCAACTACAAATCACTAAAAACCTTTGGTTGAAATCATATGCTAGCAATAAACTTCAACCAAAATCATCACCTTGTGTCTTCTTAGGTTATTCCACCAAATACTATGCTTATCAGTGCCTTGATATCTCCTCTCTGAAAATCTTTATAAGCAGACATGTCAATTTCAGAGAAGACATTTTTCCATTTCAACAATTCAATACTGTCTTTTCCACAATGTTAAGTACCAATGATCATCTCTGGTTTGATTCAACATTGTCTACTCCGGATCCTCCACTTCTTACTACAGATCAATCCATTTAGGATATTCTTCTAATTCCTCAACCTATTCATAACCCAATTGCCATTCCTCAATCTTCTCTAGTCCATTTTTCTAAAACTCAACATCAGACTCAGTGTGCTATTGTTCCTACTACTGTTCCTAATATTCCTTCACATTCTGACATTACTCGGCCACCAAGTAGAATTGTCACTCGGTCTCAACACAATATCTTTAAACCAAGAAGGCCTCTAGATTACTCTGCACTCACAACTATTTCAAATACTACAACTCCCCCCCTCCCCCCCCCTTCAATGAAGCAGTAAAACACATTGAATGGAAAAAGGCCATGGAAGAGGAGATTGTTGTGCTTATCAAAAGCAATACTTGGACACTGGTACCTTTACACCCAAATCAAAATATAATTGGATGCAAATGAGTATTTCGGGTTAAGCAAAAACCAGATGACACCATTGATAGATTTAAAGGCAGATTGATTGCAAAAGGTTTTCACCAAAGGCCGAGTATTGATTTCAATGCAACATTTAGTCCTGTAGTCAAATCTACTACTATCAGGCTTATTTGACCAACTTACCAACTTGATGTCAACAATGTTTTTTTGCAAGGTCGACTTGAAGATGAGGTTTTTATGGTCCAGCCACCTGGTTTTATTGACAAACAATTATCCAAATCATGTGTGTAAACTAAATAAGGCTATTTATGGCCTCAGACAAGCACCTCGAGCATGGTTCACTGAATTTAAAACATACATTTGCTCCATTGGCTTCAGAGAATCAAGAATCGATAACTCACTGTTCTTTATGCAAGGAAAGGAATTCAAAATATTATTGCTACTTTATGTGGATGACATCATCCTTACAGGGTTTTCATATCAAAAAATTCAAAACATAAATATCATGCTATCTTCAAAATTCTCACTCAAAGATCTTCAACCTCTAACCTATTTTCTTGGTGTCGAAGTTCTTCGCACTCCAACTAGCATTCTACTGTCACAAAAAAAATATATTACAGATTTGCTTCAGAAATTTCACATGATGGATGCTAAAGGAGTTAAAACTCCACTTGCTGCCTCAACAAAGCTGGTCATTGATGATGGTTCCCCTGCAGCTAATGAAAATGAATTTCGGAAAGTAATTGGTGCTCTTCAGTATTTGATCTTCACACGACCAAATATATCCTTTGTTGTTAATCGACTGTCATAGTTCATGCATTGCCCAAAAAACTCACACTAGCAAGCTTGCAAACGTGTTATGAGATATCTAAAATCAACTAGTTCCTTTGGACTATTCATTTCACCAAAGCAACCTTTCAAGCTCACCATTTTTGCTGATTCTATATGGGGAGGTGACCCCGACGATCGATATTCCACTAGTGCCTATGTTGCTTTTCTTGGCAGTTCTCCTATCAGCTGGTCAACAAAAAAACAAAGATCGGATGCTCGATCATCTACTGCGGCTGAATACAAGGCCCTTGCAAATGCAGTTGCTGAGTCAAATTGATTAATGAATATCTTGAATGAAATACAAATATCCACCACTGGGACACCAACCATATATAGTGACAATCTTGGAGCAACTTTTCTATCTCAAAACCCAGTGTTTCATAGTCGAATGAAACACTTGGCGATAGATTATCATTTCATCCGAGACCAGGTTCGTGACAAAGCAGTTGCTGTCAGACACATTTATTCTTATGCACAACTTGCTGGTTCTCTTACAAAATCAACTCCACTGTCACTTTTTCTAGACCACATATACAAGATAGGTGTTGTCGACTCAACATCTATCTTGAGGGGGAATAATAGAGCCTCAAATAAAGAAACATAACAGGATATGACGACACCTCATCAATAGCATGCATGCACCACTATGTTGTCACTCCACTCTGCTGCAAATACCATCACGATTAACAACCTCCACCTCTCTCTCTCTACTCCATGAAATGAAGTTGTTATGATTCTGATTTATTTTGATTCTTGACAGTAATGCTGTAAGGCCATGTTTGTTTTGCATGATATGATTTGAATGAGATAAAATTTAAGATGAATAAGGGTGGGATAAAAATCCAAGAGGATTTTTTGAAATCTCATCCTATGTTTGTTTTGGCATAGGATAAGAAGCATGGATAGGATTTGGGCCCTAAACTCACTCCCTCTTTAGGATTTCTAAATCAGACTAGCGGTGAATTTGGGCCAAAATAAATCAACTCAATATCTGACCCGATTCATATCCATTGCTGCAGCAAATAATGGATTGGATTTTAAAATTCAATTCACCTCCTTAATCCATCGAAGCAAACGAGGTCTAAATTAATGTATATATATACTCACACATTTGATGAGAATAGTATTCCATTCCTTTCTCACTCGTCTGCTGCTCATAATCCTCATAGTATTTTCAATTAAGAACGTGCATGCGTTAAGAACTATGTTCAGAAATGAATGAGATGAAAGTATTGTTTTGTGATGATGTCGGGAAAAACTGCTATGAAGCAGGGGCTGGTTTTCTCTTAGTTGAACAAGATAGAATTGGAAACTTATTGGAGCTGAGAAGTTAAAGTCAACTAATCCTCTTAAGGCGGAAATGTGTTCAATTTGGTAAAAAAGGTGTTAAAGAGCTTGTGGTTATTTCTGACTGTCTAAGAACGATTAAAATTCTTAAGGATGTTTTCAAAGTGTCTTGGGAGATGAAGAATCTTGTGTGAGTAAAATTTTGAAGTTGAGTTGGGTGATGAAGTTAGTGCTAAAACTAGGTTTGTAATACTTTAGCTCATTTTGCATCTAAAGCTGTTGTGCTTAATGATATATATGAGTGTTGGGTTAGTAAAAGGAGTTTCTTAAATAACGTGGAGGAGGCTGAACAGTACTGTAATGTTGATTTAATTTGTTGACTTTTTTAAATAAAGTTCCGTCTCACAGTGAATATGAGCTATTGGGCAGGTTGGAGAAGGATGTATCCATCCTACCTATAATGAAGCCTTCCAACTCTACTAGATGAGTGAGTTTCTTTTATAAAAAAGTTGTATCAAAACTAAACCGTAGTCCTCGATTTCGATGGAGCCTATGCGAGAAAGGATGATCGTAGTTGGGTAGTATCGCTAGCTAGACATCACATATCATCGACTAAAATTTGTGTGGTTCACTTTAGCTTAAGTATTAGATCAATGAATAAAATTTATAAAATTGATGGATAATAATTAGTATCAAAACACGACCTAGTGATTATGAGTTATGTGATTACGCGCTTTGTATCAGACTTAGGTCTTGACAATGATATCAAGATTCAAGTGAGAATGATTAACCTTAGTTTAAACATTTTTGAATTTGATGGACATATTATCCCATCAAGCGGATCCTAATCGTCAATTTTTTATTTTCGCTCCTCTTTTAGTTTTAAATTCATCCATTAGATTATATATTTCTTGATGCGGTTACACCCTCCGAAGAATGAAGTTAAGTGTTTCTATCAACAGTGTATATATATATATATATATATATATATATATATATACTTAATTAGGATAAGTGGTACATTAATTAGGATTTAACTAATTTAATATGACATGATTAAGGTTGTTCATGGGTCAAACCCGACCCAATGAACCCGAGAAATCGACCCGACCCGAATTAATTGGGTCGGGTCGGGTCGGGTAATCGGGTTGGGTCGGATTTAATTTATTCAAACCCGACTATAATCGGATCGGATCTCGGGTTTCAAAACTTAAAACCCGATTACCCGATACTCGACCCGACTAATTAAATATTATTATTATTATTTAAAAAATATATTATTTTTTATTAAATAATTTAGTTGAGAAGTCGACGCGGGTCGTTTCAACCCGCGTCTTCCCAAAACGCAGTGGGAAGAGGCGGCCACGTGGGCTGCCTCTTTCCAAGGAGCAGCAGACACTCGAGTGGTTGATGCTCTTCTTCCCACCCAAGATCTCTTAAGAGATCTTGGGAAGACGTGTCTTCCCAAGATTTAGTTTGGGAAAATGTTTGTTTTATTTTTATTTTTTTCATTTTTTTTTCAATTTATATTTATCGGATAACCCGATAACCCGACCCGACCCGGTCCGATTTCGAAGGATAAGTCCAATTTTTTTTTTCAATTTATAAACAATCAACAATTGAACTAGATAAGTCCAAATCCATATTTATAAAAGTAAGTTTAAGGCTTAGAGGAATACTATCACACCAACAATCATGAAGGATGCTAGTATTAGAATCAGAATTAACAATACACTTGAAACCAAATCTAAGATGCTTAAAAGTATTAACAAAAAGCTTCCAAACAGTAGCACTATGATTAGGAATCATAACAGAAGACCGAGAAACAAGAGGATATTTGCTTTTAACCATCTTCACCCAAATAGAATCAGCATTATTAAGATATGAAACAATTCTCTTAAACTGCAAAGCTTTGGTTTTATGATATAAATCATGAACACCTAATCCACCTAAGCTTTTGGGAAGAGTGATAGTTTCCCAATTGATTAAGTGTAAGCCCCCTGCTATTTCTATTATTTGACCCAATAAATTGTTTAATAAAAGTATTAATCTTTTCAACAGATTTTTTAGTCATCCAAGAGATAGTATAATTATGTAAAGGAATAGAATTAACAACTGAATTAACAAGGATCATGCGGTCAGCTTGAGAAATAAATCTCTTATGCCAAGATCCAATTCTGCTCTTTATGTTGTCAATAATAAAATCATGAGAATGAGCCGAGGCTCTTCTAGGAGCAATCACATAACCCAAATATTTAAAAGGAAACTGAACACTTTTCATATTCAAAACAGAAAAAACTTTTTGCTTAATGCTAGCAGAAGTATGCTTAGAGAAATAAACTTCAGATTTATGGAAGTTAACAACTTGACCAGTCAAAGCTTCATAAGTGGTAAAAATATTTTTCATGCAATTTAAACCTTTATCAGTGGCTCTAAAAACTTAAAAAACATCATCAACATACATTAAATGAGAAAGCTGAAAGTTTCTAATTTTGAAAGGAATGATTTTTCTTTTTAGAAACAACTTCATTGATCAAAATAGTAAAAGTTTGAGCAACCAAAATATATAAATAGGGAGACAAATGGTCCCCTTGCCTAACACCTTTGCTAGAGGGAAAAATAGATGAGATATTTCTATTTACAAGGCAAACAAAAGTAGGGTTGTTCACGGGTCAAATCCGACCCAATGAACCCGAGAAACCGACCCGACCCGAATTAATCGGGTCGGGTCGAGTCGGGTAATCGGGTAATCGGGTCGGGTCAGGTTTAGTTTATTCAAATCCGACTATAATCGGGTCGAGTATCGGGTTTCAAAACTTGAAACCCGATTACTTGATTACCCGATACCCGACCCGATTACCCGATTAATTAAATATTATTATTATTTTTTAAAATATATATTTATTTTTATTAAATAATTTAGTTGAGAAGACGCGGGTCGTTTCAACCCGCGTCTTCTCAAAACACAATGAAGAAGAGGTGGCCACGCGGGCCGCCTCTTTCCAAGGAGCTGCTCCACTTCCCACCCAAGATCTTGGGTCAGATCTTGGGAAGACACGTCTTTCCAGAATTTAGTATTGGAAAAAAAAAGAAAAAAACAATTTTTTATTCATTTATATTTATCGGATAACCCGATTACCTGACCCGATCCGATCCGATTTCGATCAGGTCGGGTCGGGTCAGGTTCAAAAAATTTTATTTTAATACCTGACTCGACCCGATTGCTTGTTGATCGGGTCGAATTGAATTTTTCTTCAAATTCGACCTGATCCGACCCGTGAACAGCCCTAAGCAAAAGTAGGAGAAGACACACAAGCCCTAATCCAACTAATGAAAATAGGAGGAAAATTTGCTAAATCCATGACCTTAAAAACAGCATTCCAATAAAGCTTATCAAATGCTTTATCCAAATCTAATTTAATCAAGATATAAGGTTTGGTACTTCTAGAAGCATAAATGGAATGGGCAATTTCCTAAACAATCATGATGTTGTCCTGGATGTTTCTACCTTTCAAGAAAGCAATTTGTTCATAGGAGATTAAGGAAGGGAGAAGAGGTTTTAAACTATTGGATAAGAGTTTGGTAAGAATTCTATATGCAAGGTTACATAATGATATAGGTTTAAAGTTCTTAACAGCTCTAGGATTTTTGACTTTAGGGATGAAAGTTATAAGAGTCTGCTTCCAATCACGAGGAATAAAGGAAGTAGAGTAAAAATTCCTAATGCATTCAATGAAAGAAAAAGAAATTGAAGACCAATAAGCTTTAAAAAACTTAGCAGTAAAGTCATACAGGCCTGGGCTCTTACCATTAGGGAGCTGCTTAATGACTTGCCAAATTTCATCATATGAGAATGGACAAGTAAGACAATGCCAATTATCAAAAGCCAGCTTGGTAAAAGTAGGCCAGATAGGAATTGTATTACTACTAACAGGAGAAGAAGACCATAAGGAAGTATAATGTCTAACAAAAATATCAAGAATTTCCTTCTTATTAGCTAGAAATAATTTGATCGAGATGATTAATAATAGAGAGGATAAGATTAGCCCTTCTTCTAGATGTTACCACCTTATGAAAGTAGGCAGTATTCCTATCCCCATCATCAAGTCATTTTACCTTGGCCTTGGACCATCATTTAATAGAAATTTGCTTTTGAATGACAACAACCTTATTATAAAGAGATCTCAGGGCAAGCTCTTGGGTGCACAGAGGGAATGAAAGGAATCAATGGCCTCTAATTGAGAAATTTGATTGTTAACAGAAGAAAGGTTGTTTTCTAGCATACCTAGAATATTTCTATTCCATTCAGAAAGTCTAAACCTAGTCTGTTTTAAATTTAAAGAGAATTTAGTTAAAGGGCTCATTGAAGGATCAACAAACATTCTAGACCAAATATAAAAAATAATCTCATATAACTCAGGATACTCTGGCCAGAAGCTTTGAAACTTAAAATTTCTATTTTTGTTCCTAGATGTAGAAACATTCAGATCAAGCAAAAGAGGGCAATGGTCAGAGCCGGTTCTACTAAGATGTTTTACAAAAGCTTTACCAAAGAAATGAAGCCAAACAGCATTAGCTAAAGCTCTATATAATCTATTTAAAATTCTTTTAGAAAGCTTCCTATTATTACACCAGGTATAATTTGGACCAGAAAAATTTAAACCAGTTAAACCAGAATTATACACACAATTCCTAAAATCACTAACAAACTTATTTATATAAAAAGGAAGCCCCCCAAGTTTGTCAGCTGGATCAAGAATAGCATTGAAATCCCCCATGATAATCCAAGGATAACTAGAGAAATCGAAATCATTCAAAGAGGACCATCAAGCAGCTCTAATATTACGATCAGTGCTCGCATAAATGTTAGAAAAAAGAAAAGGCTCAATTTTTTCCATATGAACAAGGACATGTATACTCTGAGAATGGGTATAAAGCACATGGCATTGAACCACAGAAGTGTCCCATGCAAAAATAAGACCTCCAGAGGCACCAGAGGAGGGGACAGAGTGGCATGTCCAGTTACGGCCAAGGCGATCAATAAAAGATTGAGCAACCTGCAACCCTAGGTGAGATTCTTGAATGGAGAGAATAGAAGGAGAGTGCATTTTAAGTAAAGAATACAGTCTATCCCTATTGGAGCGCTTAAAAGCCCCCCTTATATTCCAAATAAGGATTTACATAATAAAAAAACTAGAGATTTTTAAAGAGACTTTCCTAAAGGCAGGGATGAAGTATCCATATCAAAGTCGGGGACCGACCCCACTAAAGACTCCACTCGTCGTCTTTTGTTGATAGAGGAATCGTCGGTAAGAAGAAGATGGGGAGTGGATCTTGTTTGACCCAGCTTTGGATCTTTCCTTGTACGAGGCCGCATTACCTTAGTGGGAACGGGAGCCAAAGGAGCAGCTCAGAAAACTACCTCCAACTCTTGTGCCATCTGCTCAAAGGAGCGAGAAGCAAGAGCAGAGGTATCATCTTTGAGCTCAGTATCCATCGGAGTAGCAGCACCTACCGGATGGGAGGAAGAGCCAGTGAGCGGCGCAGTGTGGGATTTAGGAGAAACATGATTAGGATTTGCCCCTTTCCGAGATTTAAAGCTACCGCTTAGCGGATCTTGGCCAAGCGGATGCGGATGTAAAGCCGGGCGAGCAAATGATGTTGTAGGAGGCACGGTCAAACCCAGGCCAGACTTACCACTGGTTTGGTTCGGCTTAGCCAAAAACAGCAACAGGGCGCGATTAGAAACGTCGGGAATGAGGGCATCCTTGCCCGAATCGCTGGGTTCATCCACTTGCACATCATCTACCTCCGTATTGGTCGGGCGAGTGCTACCCATAGGCCCACGGTGAGGATGACGACGGCGGACCTGAACCCAAGGACTACAGGCCGATTCCCGCAATCCTTCGGGATCCAATGCTTGAGCAGAAGGCGACTTGTTCGAGGAAGAAGAAACAACAGTAGGTAAAGAACTCGAAGAAACATTAGGAACAGAAGTCGATTGACCATTACTTTCAAAAAGCTTACATTTAGAATTAATTCGAATGCCCAATCAGACTGCAAAGGAAACAAATCTCAGGTAAATTCTCATACGAAACCGGTTGAAAAACCTCAAAGCCATCAAAATCCACATAAACACCGTGACGAATAGGAATAGAGAGATCAACTTCAATGCAAACCCGAATGTACTTGCCTCGCTCAAAAACGAATGTACTTACCTCGCTAAAAAAAACAATCGATGATCGATCCGAAGAACACGACCAAGCGAAGCAGCAATTAAAGCGATGGATTGCTCATTCCAGAGCTCCAACGGAAACCCATGAATTCTGACTCAAATCGTTGCGGAAGAGATCTTCTCTTGCCATGGTCGGAACATAAGCTTCCAAGGGATTAATTGAAGAAGATTTCCCCGAAATGACCAAGATCCATTAGTAAGAACATCGGTGGCTTGAGAAACAGAATCAAAACGAAAGACGAAGAAATCGTCGTCTAAATCCAAAATAGATTTAAGACTGCAAGAAAGCCACAACGATTCAGCCCAAGAACAAAGAACATTAACAGGAGAAATTCGACCAATGAATTTCCCAATAAGACCGGAGTGTCATGGTTCACTCCATTGCTCTAATTGAGATTTTTGAAAGGAAATCCTACCGGTAGGGTTAGATCTAATCTTTTGAAAAAAGGATGGGGTTTCAAATA
Source organism: Canna indica (assembly GCA_034359265.1). Lineage (NCBI taxonomy): Eukaryota > Viridiplantae > Streptophyta > Magnoliopsida > Zingiberales > Cannaceae > Canna > Canna indica. Next base: position 75,483,295 of record CP136891.1, on the reverse strand, counting down.
AGGAAGAGTTCATACCGCGCAAGATTTGAGACCAAGATAGGTTGGTTGAAACAAGATTCGAAATCTTGAAAGCATTACCAGCCGTCGGAGCAGCCGCCTGCAAGGATGATCCAGGGTGTGACCCTTTAGGGGGATCGGCATATATTATCCCTTGGAGAAGATCTCGGGGATGGCCCTGACTCAAGGGGAGTCGGCGCAGACCTCAGAGAAGACTGAGAGCGAAGTAGATCAGGGGGGCCGGCAGGGGACGAGCGCTCGAACGGGGCAAAAACTTCGCCCTAGCGAGAGCCGAACGAACGCTCACCATCTCACCTAGCCATATGACAAAATTTAAAAAACACATATATTAACATCATTGATTTAATCTTCCTAATTAAGCAACTCACTAGTTCTCGTTCAAATATATAAAAATAAATTATATATGTCCATGGAAAATTCTTTTAATCATATATATTAGATGTCAACCCTCCAAATTGAAATTTAATTATAATATAATTAATTTATTTCTGGAGAGGTGATGAAGCCATGCGTCGTTTTTTATAACTTTTGACAAATATATATAATATTTATATTTATTATACACAAATATATATTGTCAATGTTCCTTGCACGCAAATTAATTAATCTCACCTCTTCAATGAATTGTGTGGCTCTTAAGATATATATATATTAATGCATGTGGTCAAGAACAATTTAATTAATTACTTACAAGCCTTAATTAATTATTGCATCTACATCAAGCATGCATATATTGAACTCTTTTCCAACTTTAATTTCGTTTGTGTTGCGTCTTAGAATATATTACAACTAGATGAAGCGTGCTGTTATGCAAGCCACATAAAATATGCTACGTAACTTGAACGATGATCGAAATGTTAAAGTTGAATATGATATTTCTCTTTATAATTAATTAATTAATTAATTAGACAATGACAACATTCTAATTGATTAATACTTTTAAACGACAAACATCCATCCCTATTAATAGGACTGACAATTTTTGACATGATACGATAATCTAACACGACACGACACAGAGTTACGTGAATTCGGATTTGACTAAATATGTGTTTTGATTAAACGGGTTCAACTCGGATTAACACAATTATTTAATTGTGTTAATCCAGGCTAAACCCGTGTAATCCGTATAAACACGATTAAACTCATTTAACTAAACGTGTGTAATCGTGTTACTGAACATATTTAATCCATTTACCCATTTATAATGATATATATACAATAAAAAGTAAAAAAGTTATGAATATTGTGTATGTCTTGTTATTAATAGTCTTTATACTGTTCGTAATTTTTAATTTCAGTAGTTTTGATTTTGTTCACTATTAAAATTATGTTTATCGCGTTGTATCGTGTAGGTGTACACATGTACACGTTTAGACACGTTTACTTAAACGGGTTAAGTGTGTCGTGTCGTATCAACCCGAGAATAAAATGGCCGAGTTCAGATTTGCATATTCGGATATATTTAATAAACGGGTCAGGTTCGAATTTAGTTTTTTACAACATGAGATATATTTAAACATGACACGTTTAAATACGATACGACACGAATCGTCACCCCTACCTATTAGGGATGACTATATTTATTGAGGTGAACAAGTGCCACATGCTTTATGCATGGTTCCTAATTATGGAGGGTGGGTGCATCGGGCCCCACTCAAATGCGACAACAGTTTGTTAATTATCCTTCCAAATTAATGTTGACATTTTGTCATGCGTACAAATTAATTAATTCTCTCTTTTTTTTCTTAATTAATTAATTGGATATATATATATATATACGGTTAAAATTGATTTTAAACTACTGTCAAAATCTAATAAGCAAATTTCATAAAACAGAATATATATCGAGTATAGTCATTAGTTAATAAACTTGTTAATAGTTCATTGAAGAGCTTAATTAAACTTATTGACTTCAGATTGAGCAATTTAAAATTTAAATGAGTTGAGTTGTAAGACTTTTTAAAACCTCCTATATAAGTTTAACAAAAAATGAATAAGAGAATTATTTTTCGAACAATATTATCTCTATATGTTAAATGACTAAGTCAACATCCCGCCTACTCTCACACTACTAGAAACTTGGTCTTCAGCAACGGCTATCAGCAACGGCCGCTCAAGCCGTTGCTATTTGCAACGGCATTCTTACGGCCGCCCGAGCCGTTGCAGATATCTGTATCTGCAACGGCGTTCTAACGGAAAACCGAGCCGTTGCTGATTATTTTAATTATCAGCAACGGCTTTCGGACGGAAAGGCGAGCCGTTGCTGATTTTTTAATTTTCAGCAACGGCTTGCTAACGGATAAGTGAGTCGTTGCTGATGATAACTTATCAGCAACGGCTTTCTAACGGGCGAGTGAGCCGTTGCTGATAAGTTTATATAGGGCACTCTCTCGCGCCCGACCCTTCTTCCTCCCGCTGCTGCCGCCGCCGCCTCCTGCCGAGAACTTCGCCGCTGCTGCCGTTGCTGCCGACGCCGACGCCTCTCGCCGCCGCGCCGCTGCCGCTGCTGCCGGTATGTTGATCGGCCGGCCTATACGGTTTCGGCCGGAGATGTTAAAATCCGACCGAAACCCTATTTCTAGGGTTTCGGCCGGCGGCGATCGGCCTATGGCCGCCGCCGGACCTTCTACAGTGGCCGGACAGTGTGTCCGGCCACTGTACGCCGGCGCCGGAGGGTGGACTCCGGCGCCGGAATATATATATATATATATATATATTGTTTTTGAAATTGTTAATTAATTATTTTATAAATGTTAATTAATTGTTTAGATTAATTGTTTAATTTGTTAGATTAATTATTAGGGTTTAGATTAATTTCGGACACGCGCCGGAATCGTCCACTTCGGACGCGCGCCGGAATCGTCCAATTCGGACTCGCGCCGGAATCGTCCACTTCGGACGCGCGCCGGAATCGTCCAATTCGGACTCGCGCCGGAATCGTCCACTTCGGACGCGCGCCGAAATCGTCCAATATGGACTCGAACTGTCTCAAAACATTTAGAAAATAATCATCCATCCGACGAGTTGATATGTTTCACGTACGCATCGATCAGTCGGATATGATTTAGCAAAACCTTAGATCCGTTCGGGGATTGTATGTTCGTGTAAAAGAAGTAGATGATCTTTTATACGACGTACAATTCTTGAATTGTCCCTGATTGGACAATTTGGGAATATAGTTATTTGTACTGCACTTACGTTTTTATTTTAACTGTTAACTAATTATTCTAAATTTCGGCAACATCTCTCTTGTTCTCCGATACGCGCCCAGATGATATGCGTATTCGGAGAACTGTAGGGAGATGCTGTCGAAATTTAGAATAATTAGTTAACAGTTAAAATAAAAACGTAAGTGCAGTACGAATATTTGACATTGAGATTGAACAATTCATTGAAATATTTGACATTGAGATGGTGCAAAAATACTCTATTCACAACGATCAAGAATTGGAGACATTACGGAATCGTGATTTCCCTACATGGATTCAGACTTACAGCAAAGATCACAGAGCTGAAATAGATGAAAGAATATTTGAGTTTGTTAGTGGACCGTCGCGACTTGTGTTGTGCTATAGCGGATATTTTGTTAACGGGTATAAATTTCACACGGTTGAATATGCATTTACAAAGAAGACGATGAATGCTGGGGTCTGCGTGAAAGGGACAACCTATGCTGAATGTGATATGGATTTTTATGGACTGGTGGAAGAAGTGATAGAGTTGCACTACTTCGGCTTGAAATCAGTGATCCTATTTAGATGTCATTGGTTCGATACAACAAAAAGGGGCATGAAATTTCATCCAAAATACAAACTTGTTGAGATTAATTACAAATCGAAATTGGCAGCAAATGAGCCATTTATATTGGCATCACAAGCCGAACAAGTATATTACGCGAAGTATCCGGCTCAAAATAAAGATAGAGCAGATTGGCGTATAGTCTGTAAGACAAAAGGTAGAGGAAAAATTGATCCGATAATAGGAGAAAATGATCCTCCTGGTTTCTATCAAGAAGATGATCTTCCTGCTGTGGATCGTATTATTCCAATACTCGAGGATGCAGACACAACGTCAATTCAATTAGAAGTTGAATATACTGATGATGACGATAATGAAATTGAGGAAGCTGGAGATGAAGAAGATGAAGAAGAGGAAGAAGAGGAAGAAGAAGAAGAATTCGAAGACTATTATTCAGATGATGAAGAATAATTGTAAAGTATATATTTTATTAAATATATCTCTACTATTTATACAATAATCTGATTATATGTCTGTTCGACAGATATGTCTGGTCGTGGTTATCGACGCAGGAGAGTTTCGGAGTCTCCGATCGGTGAGACTCCAGCACTTACTAATGCTGCTGATCCTCCAGTTGCTGATCCTCATGAGGATGATACTGCCGAGGCTAGTACATCCAGACGTAGGCGGCCACGCGGGCCGAACAGGTGGCAGCCTCCACCAGCCACAGAGTCACGTAGATTGATTAGCGTGATTGGGGAGCGGTACGTAATATATAATGAATTATGAATCATTACAAATTCATTATATCATAATATAATATTAAAATTTATTTTTGTTGTGCAGGTTCGAGCAAGAAGAAGTGCCGAGGAGCATTTCTTCTACTATTCGACGATACATGCACGGGGCATGGCCTACGTGGTCTCACGTGCCTAGCGAGCACGTCGACATGTTATGGCGCGAGTTTGAGGCACGTATTATTATTTTTTTTACATGCATGATGATATATTAAGAATTGGTACTGATATTATTATTTTGCAGGCTCGCTATACATGGGCCGAGGACCAGAGGTCCTTCATTTACGCTGCCTGGGAGTCTATTTCCCGGGCAAGGTACAATGGGCAGCTGGTGCAGGCTCGGTCCCGAGCGATGGCCCGAGCTGGGACCACTAACATCGCGGAGACTCGGGGATACGGCCCTAGTTGGATTACTCCGGATATATGGGACCAGCTCGTGGGGATATGGTCGACGGATCGATGGCAGGAGGTTTCTCAGAATGCGGCTAGAAATCGCATGTCGGGGGGAGCAGCGCGTCACACCGACGGCTCTGTTGCATTTGCAGTGCACGCAAACCGTATGGTAAGTATATCTTTTAATTATATATTTTATTTGTTATTATGTGTACTAATTAATGTATTTGTTTTGTAAATGTAGACGACGGTGTCGGATGACGGGACTGTCCAGCGACCCTCCCCGATGGCAGTGTTTGAGCGGACTCACCGTCGAGCACATGGGACTGGGGAGTACATCCACAACCGCGCTGCATACATTATGGTAATTATATATTTGTTTAAATTATTCATTATATATTTATAATTTAAGTTTTATGATAAATATTAAACAAAAAATCAAACTCGAGTAGGAGACCTACAGCCAGACGGTGGTGCAGCGTGGGGGTACCCCCGAGGACTTTGACGCAGCATCGTGGGTCGAGGCCGCAGGTGGCTAGGACCATGGCCGCGTATATGGCTTCGCAGATAGTGGTCATGCGCGAGCCGTACTAGGGCCACTTGGGGCACCGACCCCTCCGGTCGCTGGTGAGCGACTGTCCACTTCCAGATCTAGTTATGATCATAGTAATAGGATAAGGACACTAGAGGAGACGGTCGCGCATCAGACTGAGTTGATGGAGCGCCAGAGTCAGACGATGGCGAATATAGAAGCTATGCTACGTAACTTGTCGGGTCATCCCGAAGCAGGCATCTCTTCGGCATCATCTAATCCATCATCCTCGAGTCAGTCCACGCCGGTGTACACTCAAGCACTCCAGACCCCGCCATATGATCCAGGCCATCCTCCATCGTCATCGTGAGATTTTGTTTATATTGACTTTGTTACTCAGATATTGAACTTGTTTAATTTATATTGACTATGTTACTCAGATGTTGATACTTCAATTTTACATTTGAATTGTGTTTATACTATCGTGGATAATTATGAATATAAATATAATTGTTTTGATGTATATCTTGGTGTGTTTGTGATGTGTGAATGAATGTGTATGAGATGTTTGTGATGTGTGTATGAGGGTATGGGTGTGTGAGTTATGTATCAGATAAATGTATCAATGTATCAACGGAAATTAGAAATTTGAAATATTTCTGTTTGCAGGAATGGGTCATCAGCAACGGCTTTCCCACGGTCGTCCGTGGGAAAGCCGTTGCTAAAAGTGTATTGACAACCGTTGCTGATGACCTACAGCAACGGCTTAGCGACGGGTTTTTACTAACGGCTTTGCTACGGACTCGAGGCCGTTGCTATTAATGTTATCAGCAACGGCTCCGGTTCCGTGGTAAAACCGTTGCTGAAAATATTTTTAGCGACGGCCCAGCGGCCGTTGCTGATAATGTTTAGAGCGACGGCCCGAGCGGCCGTTGCTGATCCGTTGCTAAGTCATCAGCAACGCGACTTTCTGTCACGGCTTTATTGCAACGGCTCAGCCGTTGCTGATTCCCTTCAGCAACGGCTGAGCAACGGCATCAGCCGTTGCTGATGACCATTTTTCTAGTAGTGTCACTTGTGGTTATAGCATCTCGTCCATTCTCAAAACAACAAGCCCACTCTAATAATTTGTGGTTATAACATTCTGTCAGTGATTATAATATTTTTCATAACATCTCGTATGTGATTATAACATTCTGTCTATTCTCACAGCATTCCGTCCACAACATCTCGTCCTTTTTATAACATCCACCACACTTTCACACCAAGCTATCACGTCTAGAATATCATCTCATTCATAACATCATGCACATATCTAATATTCAAATATCCCACAATCATACATCAACCTCATTCTGAGATATAAAACCTAAATTGAAGCTAAATGAAAGACTGATTCTCTCGCTAGAGCATTGAACATTCGCTTCACAAAATAATGACACAGACTACAAAAAAGAGCAAAAGACACCGACAAATTAAAACCCAGCAATATTGGGTCAACCACGAAAGGTGAAATCCAACAATTCTTGGAACGTAGATTGAGGAGAAAACAACTTCAAAATTGAAATGCAGGTTGAGCTAGGAGGGATCAATGCAGATTCAGAACGATAGCTTCAAAACTTTTGGAGCGTGAAATTTTTTAATTTTCAGACAAAATTGACATCTTCTGCCTCTAATTAGAATTTCAAGATTTTAAAAATTGAATCCAATAGTATTATCGTCCAAAATGATAAAATATGAAGTTTTTTAAAAAACCTGGTATGATTGATCAATTTTTTAAAACTCTTATCCCTGGAGAATCGCTCTCTAAAAATTAAAGTTTGAATTTAAGCTTGAGCCAAAATAGAAGGGTGTATAAATAAACAACCGGAACTAAAATAATTCAATATCGGATTGAGCTAGGCTGATTTACACCCCTGGGATGAATTGGACCACCGCCCTCTCTAGTCTCTTCTTTAACAATTGCAAGGCAAGAAAAGAATGTGTGTGCATGAGTAATATTTGAAAGACGAAATGAATATGTAGTTAAGAGGTCAGTGCATGGGTGATGGTGATTTATAGTTATGGTGTGGATGTGTGGCAAATCCACACTCCATCTTATCTCCTGCAACCAAATCATTGGTAAACAAAACAAAAACGCCATTTTAAGCGGACAAGCTCTTTGAGATATGTCACCTCAACTTGCACTCCCACTGTCAACTCTTTGGGGCACACTGCCCACATCCTACCTATACTTGTAATTCTTAATTGACCCCAGGCCAGTGGGCCCGTTGACATGCTGAGTCCACGTGGGATGGAGTATTTGCATATCCACCATTCAATAAATAATAAATAATAAATAATAATATCCTGGACCATCGACATTATATATTCCAATTTGCAAATTAAAATCACGGGCTATGCCTGTCATCGACCCGGCCGGATGTCATGTCCCCTGATGCCATCTTTTTTGTTCGCATCCCCTCGCAGCTCTTTCTCTCTCTCTTTATATCTAACACGCCTGCTCTCTCTCTCTCTCTCTCATAGTCTCATCGACTCATCGCAGCCCTCGCATCCATGGACACCTCGCAGCAGCTCCTCCTCAACGACAGCTTCTCCTTCGGCTGGCTGCTCAACGCCAAGTCCTCCTCCTCCTCCTCCCTCGCCGCCGCCCTCGGCGACAGCCACCGCTCCGTCGATACCCAAGACGGCGGCGGCTCCTTCATCGAGCTCGACCCCAACTTCATCTCCCTGCGATGGACGGCGAACGACCTCGACTACGGCCTCCCCCGGCCGCAGCCCATCCAGGACCACGCCATCCGCTCTTCCTCTGTCGACGGCGGAGTCGAAGCGGCCTGCAGCGCGTTGGACTCGGCGATTCTGACCAAGTCGCAGTCCGTGAACTCGAACCGGTATAACCAACGAGGCGGCGCGTCGGCGAACTCGTCGCCGCTGCTTTTCCACTCGGCGAAGAGCTCGCCGAGCAGCCCTCTCGACTCGCGCTTGGTCAGCAGCTGCGCCAAGTCGCCGAAGAAGATCATCTGCAAGTACTTGTGCTTCGTGACTCCGCTGTATAAGATAGTGAAGGGTTTGAGAGTGGCTTCTTCCAGGTCGGGGAGCGGCGGCTGCAGGGATTCGGCGAGGAGCACTCCGAGGACGAGCAATGCGTTGTCGAGCATTGATTGGTGCCGCAGCGACGCCGATATCTCCATCTACGACGCAATTCTCCACTGCAAGAAGTCTATTGTAAGCATAATTAATATATATAATTAATTAACATGGTTTTCATCGTTTAAATAATTCACTGTCGTCGATTAATGTATTGGTTTCAATCTGAACAGGGACAAGACATGTGATGGATGATTGCAGAAGAATTCAGCTCGAGAAATAGTATTCTTTCATCTGTTAACGCACCTGTTTAATTAGGTTTTCGCTAGCTGTGTATAGAATACATTAATTAATTAGGATATAAGAAATATCCTTCTTTTCACCAGTTTTGCTGTTAAATTGTCACTGAAATTTAAAGGGTTTTACTAGTTTGTAACAACAAAGTCAATTAATGTCATGAAAGAATATGTGATTTTGTGGTTGAATCAATTTTCTGTTCGAGCTAGACCATATATCAAACCCATTCGATCAGGCAATTTTCTAATTAATTAATCAATTAAGCAAAACACATTATCAAATTATCAAGGTTGAGTGAGCTACTCTATATATGGGAAGAAACAAAACAAACAAAAACTATATATATTTGAATTGGAGTGGTTCAGCATGGAACGGGCTTATGTCCACAAAAATTGAAGAATGAAATTAATTTCATTCATGACAAAATTATATAAATTGAATGCAGAATATTATCAAAACGTACTATCTAATGGACCCCATTCAATTTTTTTCAAATGTTTAATATATATATGTCAATTTCATATTTGTTATTTTTCTTAAAGCTATTGTGTAATTAATATGGTTCTCATAATATATTTAACTTGCAATTCTTATTTTTGCAGCCACGTACAGTGCAGAATAAATGGAAACCAAAAACGAATGCGCTGTAGTAGTCCAATATATTATATGGGAGGAGAGGAAAAAATTGAACTGTCTTAATTTTCCAAAATAGAATGTCCACATAATGCTGCAAAATCATAATAGTACGTTCTCATAAATTCTTTCCAAACGATCACGATGTTAATTAATTTGATAAAGTTGTTTTCAAATTTGAATAATAACGAGATTAATTTGCATATTTGCCTCGACTTTGGACTGATCATATCACATATTTCATAGGGGTGTGCATAGATATATACTAGGTAGACCCTGAAATTGGTTGGAAGCTATTCGATCGAGTAGGAGATCTATATACCTGAATTAAATTCGGATAGAGACTGGGACAAAAATTAAAGAACCGTTAAAATCGATTCCTATTTCGGATCCAACATATTGGATACCTGAAGTCAGAACCGATACACGAAATATGTACCTTGAAACTTGTAAATGAGCATGTTCAGATTCCAACATAGTACCTTGAACTTGTACCCTTGGAACCTTTAAATGAATAGAATTCCAACATTGTACTTGGAACTTGTACCATGGAACTCGTAAATGAACATATTCTAACAGGTACTCAAATATATACTACACCACAGGTTTCGAGTAGGATCCGATTTCATACCCTAACAGGGTCCAGGTATAAACATAAAAAATTGATGACATAAAAAATATAACTTAAATAAATTATACTCCAATCTTTAAAACAATCTTTAATTTTGACATTATTGAATTCTTGATGACTTCGGCAACTTTAATACCCTAATTTTTTTGATAAAAAATTAGAAAAATAGAGAACAAATAAGAAAAGAAATAAGAGAGAAGAAATAGTAGATGATAGAAAAAGAGACCATAAGTGGTGGAGAAAACAAAATTCTTGATGACTTCGGCAACTTTAATACCCTAATTTTTTTGATAAAAAATTAGAAAAATAGAGAACAAATAAGAAAAGAAATAGAGAAGAAAAAAAAAAGAAATAAGAGAGAAGAAATAGTAGATGATAGAAAAAGAGACCATAAGTGGTGGAGAAAACAAAAGGGTATACCTAGCTATATATATATATATATAAGTTTAAAATAATAAGATATTAATTTTTTTTAAAAATGTGAGGAGGCAGGATCGCCTCCCACCCAGCTGGCATGGGTGCAGATTGGTGCGGGCGCGCAGGCGGGAGTACTAGCACCAAATGCGTCGGTATGGTGGTATCGAAAATTTCTGGCTCTAGTATTCTGCTCGTACTTGCGTCAATAATTTCCAACGTCAACTGCTAGGTGTCGAGTTTTGCATTTTTCTGTACTTTTACATTCTAACGCCATGATCGACGTCAGAATTTTTCTGGCAGTATTAATTAAGAAGATTTCATGCAGTGAGTGTACATCACAATTAACCGACACTACTAGAAATTAGGTCTTCAGCAACGGCTATCAGCAATGGCCACTCAAGCCGTTGCTATTTGCAATGACATTCTTACGGTCGCTCAAGTCGTTGCAGATATGCTACATCTGCAACGGCGTTCTAACGGACTTGTGAGCCGTTGCAGATATTAATTACTTTAGCAACGGCTTTCTAATGGATATGTTAGCCGTTGCTGATGATAAACTTATCAGCAACGACTTTCTAACGGACGAGACGACGAGTGAGCCGTTGCTCATAAGTTTATATAGGGCACGCTTTCTCCTCCTTCTTCCTCTTCCTCTGCTGCCGCCGCACCTCTTCCGACGCCACCGCCCGTCCTCGAACGCCGATTCCGACCGCCGATTCCAAGTATTTCTCGCCGCCCCGCCTTCCCCGTTGATTCCTAGGTATAATCCGGCTGAAACCCTTAAAATAGGGTTTCGACCGACGGCGGACGGCTAGTGGCCGTCGCTGGAACCTCGTGTGTCCGGACACCGAACTCCATCGCCAGAAATGCCATTTTTTGATTTTTTTTTATTTAATTATTTAATTGTTAATTAATTGTTTAGATTAATTATTTAATTAATTGTTTAGATTAATTATTTAATTAATTATTTAATTTGTTAGATTAATTTTTAGGATTTAGATTAATTGTTATGATTTAGAATAATTATTAGAGTTTAGATTAATTTTTAGATTAATTTAGTTAGATTAATATTTAATAATGGTAGGTTAATTATTTAAATTAATTAAAATATTGTAGATTAATATTAATTAATTAGTTAAAATGTTAATTAGTCTGGAGTTGTCCTTAGTGGACTCGCGCCAGAATCGTCCACTTCGGACTAGCGCCGAAATCATCCAATTTGGACTCCCGCCGGAATCGTCTAATTTGGACTCGTGTCGGAATTATCCACTATGGACTCGAACTGACTCGAAATATTTAGAAAATAATCATCCATCCGACGAGTTGATATGTTTCACGTACGCATCGACGAGTCAGATATGATTTAGCAAAACCATAGATCCGTTCGGGGGTTGTATATTCGTGTAAAAGAAGTAGATGGTCTTTTATACGACGTACAATCCTTGAATTGTCCCTGATTGGACAATTTGAGATTATAGTTATTTGTATTGCACTTATATTTTTTTTAACCGTTAACTTATTATAAATTTCGGCAGCATCTCTCTTGTTCTCCGATACGCGTCCAAATGACATGCGTATTCAAAGAACTGTAGGGAGATGCTGCCGAAATTTAGAATGAAGTTAGCGATTAAAAGAAATACTTAGTGCAATATGAATAAGATAAATCCCGAATGGAATATCACTACTGGAAACATGGGCATCAGTAACGGCTGAAACCATTGCTGAAAACCATCGACAACGGCTTGCAACGGCCCCACCTGTTGCAATGGACCCGTGGCAGAAAAGCGCGTTGCTGATAACTTAGCAACGGCTCAGCAACGACCGCTCGCGCCGTTGCTAAAAATATTATCAGCAACGGTTTTGCCACGAACACAGAGCCGTTGTTGATAACTTTATTAGCAACGGCTAGTAAGCCCGTATCAACGCCGTTAGTAAAAGACTGTTGCTAAGCCGTTGCTGTAGGTATTCTGCAACAGCTTTCGATACACTTTTAGCAACGACTTTCCCACGAACGGCCGTGGGAAAGCCGTTGCTGATGATGTGAACCTGCAAACGAAAAAAAAAAAAATTTCTAAATTTCCATTGATACATTATCTGATACATAACTCACACACCACAAAACAATTATACTTATATTTATAATTATCCGCAATAGTATAAAAACTATTCAAATGCAAAATTGAAATATCAATATCCAAACAAAATAAATTAAACAAGTATAGTATCTCAGTAACAAAGTCAATATATAAAAAAATCTCACGATCACGATGAATGATGGTCTAGATTATATGACGGAGTCTGGAGTGCTTGAGTATACACCGGCGTGGACTCACTCGAGGATGATGGATGAGATGATGCTGAAGAGATGCCTGCTTCGGGATGACCTGACATGTTGCGTAGCATAGCTTGTGTATCCGCCATCATCTGACTCTGGTGCTCCATCATCTCAGTCTGACGCGCGATCGTCTCCTCTAGTGTCCTTATCCTAGTACTATGATCATAACTGGATCTGGAGGTGGACGACCGCTCACCAGCGATCGGAGGGGTCGGTGCCCCAAGTGGCCTTAGCACGGCTCGCGCATGACCACTATCTGCAAAGTCATAAACACGGCCATGCTCCCAGCCACCTGCAGCCTCGACCCACGCTGCTGCATCAAAGTCCTCGGGGGTGCCCCCGCGCTGCGTCAACCTCCTGCCATCGATCCATCGACCATAGTCCCACGAGATGGTCCCATATATCCGAAGTGATCCAATCGGGGCCGTATCCCCGAGTCTCCGCGATGTTAGTAGTCCCAGCTCGTGCCATCGCCTGGGACCGGGTCTGCCCCAGCTGCCCGTTGTACCTCGCCCGGGAAATAGCCTCCCAGGCAGCGTAAATGAAGGACCTCTGGTCCTCAACCCATGTATAGCGAGCCTGCAGAATAATAATATCAGTACCAATATTAATCATCATGCATGTATTAAAAAAAATAATACGTGCCTCAAACTCGCGCCATAACATGTCGACGTGCTCACTAGGCACGTGAGACCACATAAGCCATGCTCCGTGCATGTATCGTCGAATGATAGAAGAAATGCTCCTCGACACTTCTTCTTGCTCGAACCTGCACAACAAAAATAAAATTTAATATTATATTATGATATAATGAATTTATATAATTGTCGTAATTCATGATATATTACCGCTCCCCAATCACGCTAATAAATCCGCGTGACTCTGTGGCTGGTGGAGGCTGCCACCTGTTCGGCCCGCGTGGCCGCCTGCGTCTGGATGTACTAGCCTCAGCACTATCATCGGTAGGAGGATCAGCAGCACGAGTAAGTGCTGCAGTCTCACCGATCGGAGACTCTGAAGCTCTCCTGCGACGATAACCATGACCAGACATATCTGCAGTCGAATAGACATATAATCAGATTATTGTATAAATAGTAGAGATATATTTAATAAAATATATACTTTACAATTATTCCTCATCATCTGAGTAATAGTCTTCGAATTCTTCCTCTTCTTTCTCTTCTTCCTCTTCTTCATCTCCAACTTCATCGATTTCATGATCGTCATCATCAGCATATTCAACTTCTAATTGAATTGACGTTGTGTCTGCATCCTCGAGTATTGAAATAGTACGATCTACAGCAGGAGGATCATCTTCTTGATAGAAACCATCTGTCATATCGGACATCAGATTTTATCACCGATGCTAACGAATTTTCAATTCGAATAGGCAAAATTTAGAAAGTACGTTACGCTTAATCGAAACTCATTTGTTAAAGCTCCACGATCAAGACGTCGGTACATCCAACTTCGATCAGCCGACATGATTCTGTCAATAAATGACAATTTCTTTGGTTAATGCCTTTAGGTGAGATTGTCCTATTCCATTCGGGATTTATGTTATTCATATTGCACTAAGTACTTCTTTTAACCGCTAACTTCATTCTAAATTTCGGCAGCATCTCCCTACAGTTCTCCGAATACGCATATCATTTGGGCGCGTATCGGAGAACAAGAGAGATGCTGTCGAAATTTAGAATAAGTTAACGGTTAAAAAAAAAACGTAAGTGCAGTACAAATAACTATATTCCCAAATTGTCCAATCAGGGACAGTTCAAGAATTGTACATCGTATAAAAGATAATCTACTTCTTTTACATGAACATACAACCCCCGAACGGATCTAAGGTTTTGCTAAATCATATCCGACTCGTCGATGCGTACGTGAAACATATCAACTAGTCGGATGGATGATTATTTTCTAAATATTTCGAGTAAGTTCGAGTCCATATTGAACAATTCCGACACGAGTCAAAATTAGACGATTCCGATGGGAGTCCGAAATGAACTATTTCGGCGTGTGTCCGAAGTGGACGATTCCGGCGCATGGCCGAAGTGGACAATTCTGACGCGAGTCCACTGAGGACAACTCCGGACTAATTAACAATATTTTAACTAATTAATTAATATTAATCTACACCATTTTCATTAATTTAAATAATTAACCTACCATTATTAAATATTAATCTAACTAAATTAAACTAAAAATTAATATAAACTCTAAAAATTAATCTAAACCTAAAAATTAATCTAACAAATTAAACAATTAATCTAAATAATTAATTAAATAATTAATTAACAATTAAATAATAATTAAAAAAATCTAAAACTAATATTTCCGGTGTCGGCGTCAGTATCCGGACACAGTGTCCGAATACTGGATAAGCTTCGGCGGCGGCCATCGGCCGTCCGCTGCCTATGGTCGCCTGCCATCGGCCGAAACCCTATAAATAGGGTTTTGGCCGGATTTCATTAGGGATCAACAGCAAGAGATGGCCGGGCGGCGAGGAATACATGAAATCGACGGTCGAGGACGAACGGCAGTGGTAGCTCGACGGCGTCGACATCGACAATGGCGGCGAGATGCGAGAGGAGCAGGTGGCGGCAGCAGCGGGAGGAAGAAGGGGGGTGGGCGCGATCTGTGACCTATATAAACTTATCAGCAACGCCTCACTTAGCCGTTAGAAAACCGTTGCTGATACCTCAACATCAGCAACGACTCACTTGTTCGTTAGAAAACCGTTGCTGATAATTAACATCATCAGCAACAGCTCGCATGTCCGTTAGAAAGCCGTTACAGATACAACATATTTGCAACGGCATGAGCGACCGTAAGAATTTCGTTGCAAATAGCAACGACTTGAACAGCCGTTGCTGAAGACACAATTTCTAGTAGTGTATGACAATCTCACCTAAAGACATTAACCAAAGAAATTATCATTGATTGACAGAATCATGTCGGCTGATCGAAGTTGGATGTACCGACGTCTTGATCGTGGAGCTTTAACGAATGAGTTTCGATTAGGCGTAACGTACTTCCTAAATTTCGCATATTCAAATCGGAAATTCGTTAGCGTCGGTGATAAAATCCGATGTTCGTGTCGCATTTGTTTGAATGGACGATTTTTGGATCGGGAGACTGTCACTCTACATCTATATAGCAAAGGATTTGCACCAAGATATTTTCTGTGGACTTATCACGGGAAGTCACGTGAAGTCGGGACGTCGAGCAATCCTGTCGTTCAGACATATGGTGAATCTTCCTCTGCTGGTGCTTCTTCATCCAGTCAATTCCACCTGAATGATAATGTTGATCGGTCAGTTACTCAGACATCAGTCCCACCAGATACTACAGCGGTTGATATCACAGAAGTACAAACTACGGTAGAGATTGAATTACCGAATAAAGAAGCTGCAGAATTTTACGAGATATTGAAAGCTGCCGATGAACCTTTGTATGAGAATTGTCCTAAATACATTAGGTTTTCAGCAATGACATAGCTCCTAAACATCAAGGCCGATTGTAATATCGGCGGGATTTCGTATGATCGGATTGCATAATTAATTAATGGAATGTTCCCTACTGATAACAAGTTTGAGCCAACTTTTTATAAAACTAAAAAGCTGATGAGAAAATTAGGGCTTGGGTACGAAAAAATACACGCGTGACAAAATAACTGTATTTTATATTATAAAGAAAATGTGCAGTTGGATAAATGTCCTGTATATCAACATCCTCGTTATAATGAGAAGAAATTGATCCGATAGAAAATATCTCGTTTAAGGTGTTTCGGTATTTTCCACTAACACCGAGGCTTCAAAGATTATTCATGTCGGAAAAGACGGCCCCCTACATGAGTTGGCATGCAAGAAGTCGTGATGATACAGTAATGACTCATCCATCCGACAGTGAAGCATGGAAACATTTGGATACATGTTATTCTTCATTTACTAGGGATGCTATAAATATCAGATTGGGATTGTCCACAGATGGTTTTAATCCGTTTGGACATTCTGCAACTCCTTATTCAGTATGGCTAGTGCTGCTGACAGTTTATAATTTGCCACCGTCAATGTGTATAAAAGATGAATTTATTTATCTTTCGATGATTATTCCGGGTCCTAAGGATCGGCAAAAAGAAATTAACGTGTTTCTCATACCCTTGATGGATGAATTGAAAATATTGTGGACTGAGGGAGCTGTCACTTATGATTGTCATCGAAAGTAAAACTTCAATTTAAAGGCCGCGATCTTATGGACAATCAATGATTTCCCGGCATACGGCATGTTATCTGGTTGGAGCACTCACGGCCGACTCTCTTGTCCGTATTGTATGGAACACTCTAAATCAATCAGTCTTTAGAACGGACGAAAAATCTCATTCTTTGATTGTCATCGTCGATTCCTACCGGCTAACCATCAGTATCGAAGAAATCGTAATAAATTTACTAAGGGCATAGTCGAAAGAGATTGGCCACCACCGATGTTGTCTAGTGAACAAATATTAGCACGTGTTTCAACACTTCCAGAGATAGTATTTGGTCGGAATGAAAGAGTGTCAGGCTTTGGTCAAACACATAACTAGGTGAAAAAAAGTATCTTTTGGGAATTGCCCTATCGGAGTTCATTACTGATTCGACATAATTTAGATGTCATGCACATTGAAAAAAATGTGTTTGATAATATTTTCAACACTTTGATGGATGTTTCCGGAAAAACTAAAGATAATGTCAAAGCCCGACATGATCTGAAAATACTTTGTAAGAGACCAGAGTTGGAGTTACAAGAGGTCAACGGACGAAATCTGAGACCGAAGGCCCCGTATGTGTTAAATAAACAACAGATCAAAGATGTTTGTCAATGGATAAAAGAACTCAGATTACCCGATGGATATGCTTCAAACTTATCTCGATGTGTGAACGTCGATGAGTGCAAAATATCAGGAATGAAGAGTCATAATTGTCATGTATTCATGCAAAGATTGCTTCTGATCGTATTCCGATATCTTCTACCTGATAATATTTGGGGTCCGTTGACTGAATTAAGTATATTTTTAGAAACATTTGTACAAATGTCCTTCGAGTCGAAGATATGTCAACACTTGAAAGTAATATTGTTGAAATTATATGCAAGCTGGAGAAGTTTTTCCCTCCTGCATCTTTTGACTCGATGGAGCATCTACCGATACACTTGTCATACGAGGCACAAGTTGGTGGCCCCGTTCAATATCGGTGAATGTACTTATTTGAAAGATACATGAATCGTCTGAAGAAAAAAGTAAAGAACACCGCAGCTGTTGAATGATCAATTTCTGAATCGTATATCATCCAAGAAATTTTAATATTCTGCTCATTTTACTTTGAATCGACAGTACAGACAAGATTTGATCGTCTTCCATGTAATGACGATAGGGGAGTTCGACATTCAGATGGGCGTTTATATATATTTTGTCACTCTGGTGGTGCTTTTGGTTCTCGTCAATCTCGACACTTCAAGCGCGGAAGAGTATCATTTGTCACACTTGTATGTATTACTCAATTGTCCAGAGATTGAACAATTCATTGAAATATTTGACATTGAGATGGTGCAAAAATACTCTATTCACAACGATCAAAAATTGGAGAGATTACGGAATCGTGATTTCCCTACATGGATTCAAGCTTACAGCAAAGATCACCGATCTGAAATAGATGAAAAAATATTTGAGTTTGTTAGTGGACCGCCGCGACTAGTTTCCTGTTATAACGGATATTTTGTTAATGGATACAAATTTCATACGGTGGAATATGCATTTACAAAGAAGATGATGAATGTCGGGGTCTGCGTGAAAGGGACAACCTATGTTGAATGTGATATTGATTTTTATGGACTGGTGGAAGAAGTGATATAGTTGCACTACTTCGGCTTAAAATCAGTGATCCTATTTAGATGTCATTGGTTCGATACAACAGAAAGGGGTATGAAAGTTCATCCAAAGTACAAACTTGTTGAGGTTAATTACAAATCCAAATTGGCAGCAAATGAGCCTTTTATATTGGCATCACAAGCCGAACAAGTATATTACGCGAAGCATCTGCCTCGAAATAAAGATAGAGCAAATTGGCGTGTAGTCTGTAAGACTAAAGGTAGAGAAAAAATTGATCCGATAGCAGGAGAAAATAAGTCGATACCTGATGTGACAAATGGTTTTTATCAAGAAGATGATCATCCTGCTATAGATCGTATTATTCCAATACTTGAGGATGCAGACACAACGTCAATTCAATTAGTAGTTGAATATGCTGATGATGACGATCATGAAATTGAGGAAGCTGGAGATGAAGAAGATGAAGAAGAGGAAGAATTCGGAGACTATTACTTAGATAATGATGAATAATTGTAAAGTATATCTTATATTAAATATATCTCTACTATATATATAATAATCTAATTATATGTCTATTCAAAAGATATGTTTGGTCGTGGTTATCGTCGCAGGAGAGCTTCGGAGTCTCCGATCGGTGAGGCTCCAGCACTTACTCATGCTGCTGATTCTCCTGTTGTTGATCCTCCTGCCGATGATACTGCTGAGGCTAGTACATCCAGATGCAGGCGGCCACGCGAGCCAAACAGGTGGCAGCCTCCACCATCCACAGAGTCATGTAGATTCATTAGCGTGATTGGGGAGCGGTAATATGTCATGAATTATGAATCATTACAAATTCATTATATCATAATATAATATTAAATTTTATTTTTGTTGTGCAGGTTCGAGCAAGAAGAAGTGCTAAGGAGCATTTCTTCTACCATTCGATGATACATGCACGGGGCATGACCCACATGGTCTCACGTGCCCAGTGAGCACGTCAACGTACATGTTATGGCGCGAGTTTGAGGCACGTATTAAATTTTTTTATATACATGCATGATGATTAATATTGGTACTGATATTATTGTTTTGCATACTCGCTATACATGGGCTGAGGACCAGAGGTCCTTCATTTACGTTGCCAGGGAGGCTATTTCTCGGGCGAGGTACAACGGACAACTGGGGTAGGCCCGGTCCCAGGCGATGGCCCATGCTGGGACCACTAACATCGCGGAGACTCGGGGATACGACCCCGATTGGATTGCGTCTGATATATGGGACTAGCTCGTGGCGATGTGGTCGACGGATCGATGGTAGGAGGTTTCTAGGATTGCGGCTAGAAACTGCATGTTGGGGGGAGGAGCGCGTCATACTGGCGGCTCTGTTGCATTTGCTGTGCACGCGAACCTTATAGTAAGTATACCTTAATTTTAATTTTATATTTTATTTGTTACTATGTGTGCTAATTAATGTATTTGTTTTGTAAATATAAACGACGGTGTTGGACGACGGGACTGTCCAGCGACCCTCCCCGATGGCGGTGTTTGAGCGGACACACCGTCGAGTGCATGGGACGGGGGAGTACGTCGACAACCGCGCTGCATTTATTATGGTAAGTATATTTGTTTAAATTATTCATTATATATTTATAGTTTAAGTTTTATAAAAAATATTAAACAAAAAATTAAACTCGAGTAGGAGACCTACAGTCAGACGGTGATATAGCGCGGAGGCACCCCCGAAGACTTTGACGCAGCAGCGTGGGTCGATGTTGCAGGTGGCGGGACCACGATCGTGTGTATGGTTTTGCAGATAATGGTCATGCGCGAGACGTGCTAGGGCCACTTGGGGCACCGACCCCTCCGCATGCTAGTGAGCGTCTGTCGACCTCTAGGTCCAGAGATAATCATAGTAGCAGGATAAGGACACTGGAGGAGACGATCGTGCGTCAGACTGAGTTGATGGAGCGTGAGAGTCAGATGATGGCGGATATGCAAGTTATGATACGCAACTTGTTTGGTCATCCTAGAGCAGCATCATCTGATCCATCGTCCTCGAGTCAGTCCACGCCAGTGTACACCCAGGCACTCCAGACTCCGCCATATGATCCAGACCATCTTCTATCGTCATCGTGAGATTTATTATTATTATTTATTATATTGACTTTGTTACTTCGATACTATATATATTTTAGTTTTATTTTGTTTGGATATTGATACTTAAATTTTGCATTTGAATAGTTTTTATTCGATTGTAGATAATTACAAATATAAGTATAATTATTTTGATATATATCTGGGTGTATTTGTGATGTGTGAATGAATGTGTGAATGAATGTGTGTATGAGTGTTTGTATGGATGTGTGAGTTATGTATCAGATAATGTATCAATGTATTAATAAAAATTTAGAATTTTAAAAAAATTTTGGTATCAGTATCTAGTAATCAGCAACGGCTTTCCCACGACGATCGTGGGAAAGCCGTTACTAAAAGTGTATTGAAAGCCGTTGCTGAAAACTTACAGCAACGGCTTAGCAACGAACTTTCACTAACGGCGTTGCTACGGACACGCGGGCCGTTGCTAATAATTGTTATCAGCAACGGAACCGAGTCCATGGCAAAACCGTTGCTGATAGTATTATTAGCAACGATCCGAGCGACCGTTGCTAAATTATCACCAACGCGTTTTTCTGTCACGGCTCCGTTGCAACGGGTGAAAGCGTTGCATACCGTTGATGATGGTTTTCAGCAACGGCTAAAATCGTTGCTGATGCCCTTTATTCCAGTAGTGCGACGCCTGCAATTATCATCATATTGTCAAAAAAAAAAAAAATCATTTCTTTTAACTCTAATAGATCATAATGACCAAATGGGGAGGAAAGAAGATAAACATTCGTAGTAATAGATAATATCGATGCGATTGAAATCATACTATGTTCTATGGAGGGTCAACCAATTAAAAGGCACTTGAGTATCATCAATATCAAAATCGATTAATGATTAAACCTCGACAAACAAATGGGATTTAATTAAGCTTCAAATTAATGAATTAATAATTGCCGACACAAAGTGAGTCTCGCTCAACATCAAGCGTCCAACAAGTGGATGAATTTTGGGGACCAAATGTTAAGGCAAACAAACAAACAATATATATATGAAGCAATGACAAGATAAATAATAATAATAATAATTGTTATTGAATTAATTACGGAATTGATCAAGGAGTAGGCATCGACAAGTCATGTTAGGCTATGCGGTTTGTCCTCAGAAAAGGTTGACGACATCTTTTGGTGCGACATGCCGATTTGGTCCTCTTCATTGGGACCATGCGGACGTCACCACGTCAACAGCTTGGCAAATTACATATAAAATCTTTTCGTAATTAGATTATTATTAATCAATCCGATACGGGAACATGTATGCTGATGATTTGACTTGTTGGGATATCGTATGTGGCTTTTCATAAATAGTTGTTTTTATAAGGGTGTGCAAATCAATTATGAGCTAACAAGGTACATATGCATGCATTATTGTTATATAATAATGAATTCATGCGTATTGCCACGTGGAATGATGCATGGGCACATAGGGAGAATATAATAATTATTGAAGAAGATGGCTGACGGGACGACTAATTATTTGGTACACCAGCTGTCCGACGTGTGCTTGCCACCTAATTAATGGGATATATCAAAATATTATGAAATTAAGGTGTTGTTCACTTTTTCAAGTCTATGGCAAATTAATTACTTTAAGATTTAAATTTTGACAAATGATTCAAATCTTATGTCCAACTACTAAAAATATAGTAGAAATTAATTACGAAAAATCATTTTTTTACCTGTGTGTGGAGAACATTTTATTGATGATCGTTGAAAATAGCATTAATTTATAATTGCGTAAAATGAAAATAATGAATAAAGAAATATCTTGCGATTGTGATTTGTTAAGGGGTGATGGATTAGAAACTGGTCGATGGGTTTGTGGATGGGCCGCCAAAAGTAAGAGCCCGGCCCAGCTAGCAAATGCCAAATGCGTTTGGCAAGAAAAATTGTTATTAGTTTTGTAGTAAAAAACAAATAGTGGGTGATATGAGTGTTTGATCTGTAAAATTCAAGTGCATTTTTGCGACCACTTATAATAATTCAGTACCGACCATTTTACAATTAAGTCATGGAATTTGCAATTATTACAACCAAGTCCAGGTTGATCCATACCACACAATGCTTCTCTCTCAGTCTCAACTTCCTTCCAATATTGAGAAATGAGAGGATTTCTTTTTACTCGAGGAAATAATTAAGTCTTGCTAGTACAAAATTTGATTTGTCATATTTGAAGGGCGGATAGATAATTATTATAACCAATCAATCCTATCTAATGTTTGTGTTGAATGTTAGATTTCACAAAGGATAAATATACTCATATTTAATTTCATATAGAGTGGGACGTAGATATCCAACGAGGACGGTGAAATTTGAAATTCTAAGAACCATCGAAATTAACTTTTTATTTTAAAATAAAGAATATTTTAATTGAAATGAATTTAAATTATTTTTCATATTACGAAGAAAAAAAAGAGGTTGCTTATCGTTGTATTGAAAAAATAGTATTTGCATATTTTTCATAAATTTATATTTGTAGTAGAAAATTTTAGTTTAATTTTAAGAATATTTTGTCAAAAAATTTATATTATTATGTTAAAATTAATTAATTTAATTTAATTTTTTTCATAATTTTAAAACTAAAAGTTGATAACATAAAATCTAAATATTATATTACTAATTTTTGATTCCTTTATCTGGAATCAAAACAAACATAGGTCTTAGGAATCTCGCTCTATCCCACCCTTTTATCCAAGATCTAAACTAAATATGATATAGGATATAAGTTTATTTGACAAAAATTTTATCTTGATTAATTCCAACTAGATGACTATCTGACTAAAATTCTATCCTGCGAAACAAACGAGTTATCGTTTATATTTCTAATAATGAAACTATAAATTTTTTTCCTAATAGAATAAGAAACAATTTATTTTGCATGCATATCGTACATGTTTATTCGACACTACGTAAACTGCTATGAAAAATTTGATAAAAACATAAATACTTTAAGAGAATTTGACAAAACTAAAAATAAAATTTGGTATTTCTTTGACATTTATCTGAATTATTCCTAAAAACCCAATTAGTTTATTGGGCTTGGCCCGTTTTTGAAAAAATGAGGTTTAGGAACATTTCAAGTGTTCTTGTATTGACAGTTAGTGACTTAAATAATAAGTCTCTAAGTAGATCATTTGCATATCAAATTTAAAACATATTGATGTTAAAACGATGATAAACATATTTTCTATTGAAATTAATTAATAAATTAATTATTTAATAAAAAAATTAAACTATCATAAATGCTTTGGTTATCTATTTGTTATGTCATCAATTATGAACTTTGTTGAAAAATCTCTAAGTGCTCATGTATACATTTTAGTGTATAGGTTAAACCTCACATTCAACGTGTTTGTGAAATTCATAGATATAAAAGCCAAAAATTGATTGTCATTTCCATTATATTAGTTGGTAGGGGAAAGTTCTAAGTGCTCTTATAACCTCACGTGATTTTTCTACTCTTCTACTCCAAAGTGATTAGGTCATTCCCAAAGGAAGTGGTTGTGGGTGAGAAGGGATTCGGACCCTTGACATCATGGTTCATAGCCATGTATTCTCACTGCCTAGAAATTTAGTAATCTATGAAGGTAATTTTGTGAGAGCAAAATAATTGTCAAAAGTACGGTGGCACTGCAATAGTAACAAAATATCATCGCAAATAAGTGACAACATTGTGATAGCTCATTTTACCATAACAACATATTGACTCCATGATAACGACCTAGCAACGATATTCTGTGACCAAAGTCGCCATTGCAATGTCGTCAAAAATATTCTTGCCACGTACCTTTTTCGGAACGAAGAGGAGGGGCCACCCTTTTTCAACTGCCACAAGGTCGTAGAATTATGAATAATTATGATTGATATTTCATAATTTATCATGATTAATCAATTATTTGATAAATAGTTCAAATAATAACTTAGTTGGTAGAATTTAAATTTAACAAAAATATTATAAATCACGAGTTATTATGTGTCACTAACTTATCAACTTTTGATTCATGATATATACTAACACCTTAAATCCATTTTAGAGATTCCATTATGGTGTATAAGAAGTACAAACCTCCTACTACAACAATTAACCACTGATCTATCATCATCAACTATTACTACACCGCCACTACCACCAATTGCCGCGGCACTAGCCATGGAGGCTTGAGGGCACCGTAGGCCTCATGGGCCTAAATGAGGTGCACCTATATTATCGTCAAGTGACCTACGATCGCAAGTATCATTAATCAATTTAAAATTAATATAATACTTATAATTTTTTTATTATAGAATGTTACTTAATTGATACTTATGTTATTATACTTGAGTTATATATTCGATTATAACGACGTCGCTCACAGGATCACTTGCATGATTAAGAGATCTCGAGGGCCCATGACAATCGTAAACCCCGTGCTAGAGCAGTACCAATATTAATTTGTTATTGATCGAGTTTCAAATATAATATATTTTTATTTAATTTTTTTAATTAAAATATTTATATTACATATTGTTGTGTAGGCAAGATACACAAAGTCCTTAACTTATGATAATAGAAAACTAAATTAAGCACTCGTAATTATAACGAGTAGACTTGATGTGTAGATGCCAAGTCAAAACTGATGAATATTTGGCCGGAGACAATAATTTTCTCCCTTCTGTTGGGGGCATAGAGTACAAATCAGCCACGTGTTATATTGTTTATATCGAGTCATTATGTTCAAAAAAATGATATGTACCGCCTTGCAAATTAAGGAAAATAAACACCAAAAATGTAACTCACGCAGCGACAGTGACACGGTGACAGTGTGACACCGACCAACACAAGACACAATTTAATTGCACGGTTTACACGGGTCGAATTCAAATCCATCACACGTGACATGGGCCCAGTTAATTAATTAGTCCGACCACTTTCGCACCCAATTTCATTCCAAGTCCGAATTTAGAACGTGGAGAGCGGATCATACCACATTCCCCCATGCATGTGACATACTGACATGCACGGCTGGTTGGTTGCCTTTGAATTGAACAATTGCGCGCTTCGTCAAGTTCTGACCCCAACGCCGGCGTGTCAAACATCAACTCCATTCCTGCTCCTTGTACTCTCGGTCTTGGAAGTTGGAACTTGGAACTTGGAAGTGTTTTATTTTGATACGGAACGATATTTAATTTTAGAGAATTTTGAATATTCATGTTCTTTAATCTTTACTAAAGATGAATTACAGAATTAGCCTTGGCAATGTGTTAAACTTGCGACCGAAGAAACCTGTTTGATCGGTTTCGTCCTATTCAATTCCTAAAGCAGAGCGACTTTGTAATTAAGAAGGCAGTCAGACTAGGGGTGGCAATTTTATCCGCATCCGCAAACTAAAAACCGCATCCGCACCGTATCCGATCCATATCCGCAAGTAAAAATGGATATGGATATAGATATGGATTTAAAAAACTTATATCCGCGCGGATATGGTGCGGATACGGATATGGCTGTGTATCCGCACCGTATCCGCACCGTATCCGCACCGCCTATCCGTGTCTCTGAATGACTATTTTGCTCATATAAGTTATTAATATATATAAGAGCTCTATGGTAATTTCATGTCAAGATGAATTTTGAAGTATATTATATATTTATTTTGGATCAATGAATTGGTAATTTATTGATTTTTTTAATTAAATATAAAATTTTAATAGTTTTTTATTAAATACGGTGCGGATACGGATGCGGTGCGGATATCCGTATTTGAAGCGGTGCGGATATGGATATCCATATTCACATCCGTGGCGGATACGATGCGGATACGGATGGGCGGATATGGAGTGCGGTGCGGATACGGATAATTCGTATCCGCACCGTATCCGCTCCGTTGCCAGCCCTAAGTCAGACTTGTGGTGATATGGATATCAAGTTGTTGAGTGAAAATGATAATTATTTAGTAGTGGGTCTATTATTAATTAATTATTAGGACAAATTGTGGATAAGTCAAATCGATGTGATTGCATATTGTCACTTTGGTAGGGCAATTGAAATTTTAAAAAATAAAATATTACGAAATAATTTTGGGTAAATATTTTTTGAAAGGTGTATATATCTTATTCTCAATTTTTAGTACGGAAGGGCTTATTGGTAAATTACGCAGAACAATTCTTGTATTTAGAATTGCACGTGAAGTGTATATACCAACGAATTACCAGGTGAGCATGGACCAATTAACTCATTAACCAATTACCAAGTTTTCAAATCGATACGTTAACAACGATTCTAAAATCATTAATCATATATTAGTTCATTAACTTGGTTTAATCCGTACTATTTGTACAGAGTGTGGGATTGGAATATCCGCCAAACATGTTAACTTATACAGATTGGTAACGTGGTATTTAAAATTTTAAAAATAATTAAAAAATATATTTAAAAAAAATGAATCATCTGATCGAATTTTGAGTCATTAGGTTCCAGGATAGGATCGGATTCTACTCGACCCAATGAACAACTCTATTAATAATCATCATCGTTAATTATTGAATGGTAATTACCGGTAATTATATATAATATTGAGAGATATTAAAAAGTTAATTAGATTGGAAAAACTATAACTTCACTAAAGGTTGAGTATAATATAGGATGAGCGGGTTTGAATATCCTGTATTTTTTATGACACCGGACTCTATTCAGTATAGAACAAGTTCATAGGTTTTGGAATCAGACTCTACCCTGTTGGAATATAAAATCAAACCATATCCGAAACCATAAGTTTCGATTCTGATTTTCGAGTACCCTGTTGGAACCTATATATATATATATATATATACACACACAAGGTCCAAGGTACAAGTTCCGAGTACCCTGTTGGAATATATTTTGAAATCTGTAAATGAACAAGTTCCAACATGGTACTCTTTTGAAACCTATTCTGGAACCTGTACCATAGAATCTATAAATGAGCGGGTTCCAGAGTACAAGTTTTGGATATTGGTTCCGGTTTCGATTCCGAGTACTCGATGTATTGGACCCGAAATCGAAACTGATTTTAATCGGTTTCTAAATTTTTGTTTCGGACCCTATTCGAATTTAATTCAGATCTACCCGAAACGTATCCAATCGGATCGATTCTAATCAGTTTTGGGTCTATCCGATATTTATGCACACCGCTAGTATAATATTCTCAATTTGTCGGAGATAGTATTGTCAATTTATTTCTTAATGGCTCAATTTTTTTCTAAATAATTATTTCATGTCCAATTATAAAACCAAACGAATCAAAGTGGTGTGCATAAAATAACTATTTCCGACAACCAAGCACCCTTTCTTAGCTTTTTCTACGTAGATCAAGTATAGAAAAATAAAATTTGAGAAAAGTATTTTGTCTAAACTTTGGTTAATTATGTCATGGGTGACCTAGGATAAAGATAGATCAACCTTAAATATATGGTTTTGGTAGAACAACTATCCACTTAAGACTTCCAAAATAAGCTACCGTATCATGATGCCAGCTATATATCACTAGTTGTAGTACCCAGATCGGTAACAGTGATGGCTTGCACTGTGCCCAGGAAAGCTTACACCCATGCATTAATATTTAATAATTAACTTAATTAAATAATGATACAATGATATTCATGCAATTAACAGCTAATTACGAGAACTATATGCCAACAACTGGATAACCCAGCGTAAGCGTAGCTCTTCTGACAGCGATGTATGCGTTTCAAAACGTCAGAGAAGTTCTCCATATATATCAACAGTGAATCATTTACTTCCTTTTTTTCCATACGAGAAAGGCGACATTAATCATTAACCAATAAAGAAAAACCTCAAAGAGTTGTGAGAATTAAAGTGAGAACCGGATGGATAAATGCTAATAACGTGATGAAACATAAAACCCACGTCATTCATCCACTTTGGAATTAATGGACGGTGAGTGGCCAAGAAACAAGAAGATGATCTGAGACAAGTTGAAGCCGCAAAAACATTGCAGAAATTAAAACGTTGTGGCACAAAATTTGCGACTCAAATCTCTCCTTCTTTCTCGTCTCTTTTGCAGATGACGCGCCACGTAAGGCGACGTTTAATTTTGATCATCGTCGCGGGGAAAGAATAGCACGTAATTTCAACTGATTAGAAAAGAATTTGATTAATCTGTCATCGAAGTTGAAAAAGATGAAAAGTTAAGCAACTCTTGTTTGACTCTGCGGCTAATTAATTTTTTTCTCCCCCGAAGAAATTATACTCTCGGTCAGAATCTGTGTCCGATTGTCAACTTGCCATAAGTTCCAATGGCTCTTCCTTGTCCTCCGCGTTCGTCGCGCCTTCCTTTATGAGGCAGCTCTACAAGAAAAGATTTTTACACGTTCGTGGGCAGTCACAAGCTCGATCGACTCGGTTGCAAGTGCAGGTCCACCTGTTATAAGTTTGACTTTCAACGCTAAATGAACTGTTCTCTCCTCGTTTTGTGTGCTATAAATTTGTCCCAATTTGCAGGCTTCTTGCAACCACGACTGCGCTTGCTTCTCTTCAGTTCTTCACTGCTCTGCTCTGCAAGCTTTAGCTTCCTCTCTTCGTTAACGAACGCATCCAAGTCTTCTGGTGATGGGCGAGCAGAACAACAGCCAACTCCTCTCCAGGGTCGCCACCAACGACGGCCACGGCGAGAACTGCTCCTACTTTGATGGGTGGAAGGCCTACGACAGGGATCCTTTCCACTCCACCCGTAATCCCAACGGCGTCATCCAAATGGGACTTGCAGAGAACCAGGTATATATCTATTGAAGTAACTTCCTATTATAAGTAGACTCAATCGATTAATCTTCGTTAATTTTCTCAGCTGTGCTTGGACTTAATTCAAGAATGGATAAAGAATAACCCACAGGCTTCAATCTGCACTGATGATGGTGTTGCATATTTCAAGGAAATTGCCAACTTTCAGGACTATCATGGCCTGCCATCCTTCAGGAAGGTAATAATTAACTCCTGCCATCTAAATTTACAAGTATCAGAAGCATCAGTACTGTTAATGTTGCTAGTTTGTCCATATCAGTTGTTAAAGTTGGGACCAGTTAAATAGCTGTATATATAATAATACTGATAAAAGTGTCATTGTTGTAGGCATGTAGGGTAGGGTGTCTACACTAGTGGATACATACAAGTGAGAAGTGACAAAGCAAATTTTAAGTAATTAGATGTATAAAATGATCGACTAATGATGTGGAAATTGTATGTGGACAGGCCATCGCCAAATTCATGGAGAAAGCGAGAGGAAGCCGGGCCAAATTTGACCCGAACCGCGTGGTGATGAGTGGTGGAGCAACCGGAGCTCAAGAAACCATCGCCTTTTGCCTGGCCAACCCTGGCGAGGCCTTCCTCATCCCCACTCCGTACTACCCCGGATTCGATAGAGACTTCAGGTGGAGAACAGGAGTGCAGCTCCTCCCTATCCACTGCGACAGCTCCAACAAGTTCAAGGTCACTCTGGATGCGCTCGAAGCTGCTTACCAGAATGCGCAAAAGAACAACATCACCGTCAAAGGAGTTCTCGCCACCAACCCCTCGAACCCCCTCGGCACGACCATGGACCGGGACACGCTGACCACCCTCGTGAGCTTCGTCAACCGCAAGAACATCCACTTGGTCTGCGACGAGATCTTCTCCGGCACCGTGTTCGACAAGCCCGGCTTCGTGAGCGTCGCCGAGATCGTCGAGGACGACCCCTGCTGCAACAGGGACCTCGTCCACATCGTCTACAGCCTCTCCAAGGACCTCGGCGTGCCCGGGTTCCGCGTCGGCATTATCTACTCCTTCAACGACGCGGTGGTGGCCTGCGCCCGCAGAATGTCCAGCTTCGGGCTGATCTCGACGCAGACGCAGCACCTGCTCGCGTCGATGCTGGGAGACGACGAGTTCACCACCAAGTTCTTGGCGGAAAGCAGGCGGAGGCTGTCGGAGCGGCGCAGGATCTTCACCGCCGGGCTGAAGCGCGTGGGCATCCGGTGCTTGGAGAGCAACGCCGGGCTGTTCTGCTGGATGGACCTGAGGCCGCTGCTGAAGGCGAAGACGGTGGAGGCGGAGCTGGAGCTGTGGCGGGTGATCATCAACGACGTGAAGCTGAACATTTCGCCGGGGACGTCGTTCCACTGCTCGGAGCCGGGGTGGTTCAGGGTGTGCTTCGCCAACATGGACGACAAGACGACGGAGATGGCGCTGACGAGGATAAGGACGTTTGTGTTCCGGGCGAATGCTGCGGCGCAAGAGAAGAAAAAGAGGTGGAACATGGCGCTGCGGCTGAGTTTGCCACGGAGGTTCGAGGACATGAGCATCATGTCGCCGCATTTGATGTCGCCTCAGTCGCCGCTGGTTCACGCCGCCACCTGAAGACTGGTGGCGCAAGGCGTTGCCAGCCATCAAATCAAAATTGGATTATTTTATTATTTGATTAATTAGTGGATAATATGCTGCCTTGGGATTTATTTGATTCTACGACAAGGCAATTAGAGGATCATTGATGGAGATGGATTAGTTCGTTCTTTTTACAGTTCATGTTTTTTTAGGGATAATTTGGTCAACAAATAATCCCGATAATTAAGGATATACATCAAATTGTTATGTATCATTCATTCGTGATAATTAATGGATAGCAAATAAATTACTCAACAATGTTGTTAGAGATTGACTCAAATTGGGTCCGAATCGAATCCAACAAGTTCGATCAGATTCAAATCGAAGTTGATTTGATCAAGATATGCTTGGACCAATTTGCCAATTTGATTGAATCATGTTGAACCGAACTCGATCAAAATAAATTATGATTTTATAATCATGGGCCTGGGAGCCCAACCCACCATCTTCTCAAGATACCCATGTCAATGTTGCAGCGACACATGTAAAAGTTTTCAAATTGATGATAACTTCAGAAGTTTTCAAATTGATGATGTGGAAATTAAATATTGCTTTTGACTAGTCAAAGGGAGAAAAATGTGGAGGCATCACGTGAAGTCACCAAGCATTTTGAAAATTTCTTTGGTCAAAAGAAGCATTTCAGCCATCCGATTAAATCAGACGGAATAATAAATTCCTTGGAGATTTTTTCTCCACTAAAATAGGCATGAATTGGCTCTCCCCTTCTATTATAAATAGGGGTCTAATATGTAGTTCTAAGAAAATCCCACACCAAGAGAAAACCCCCTTATATGAGAGTTTCAAAGATCCAAAAAATTAAGAGTGCCGCTACGACACTTTTCCTAAGGAGTGCCCCTTCTCAGTTTCTGACATACAGCAGCAGGAGTTCAATTTCAAGGCAGATCTTGCAGAGACGGTGCCTCTACTCCGTGCCAGTTTCAGGTTCAATTAATTTAAGACAGTTTGTTGTATTCTGAAGGGTATTTAGATTATTGCACTCTTATTGTAAAAGTTCTTTTCTGAATTTAATAAAGCAATATCATCTTCTCTCTATGGACGTAGGATTGGCACCCCGCCGAGTCCGAACCACGTTAACCCCCTTGTGTCTTTTGTTTTTTTTTTGCATTATTATTATTATCAAATTTGGTTTTCCATTTTTCTCGTCGGGTTCGGATTTTGTAGATCCTGCAAGAAATTATCCCAAATTTCCTAACAGTTGGTATTAGAGCCTACTTCCCCAACCATGACGAGCACCAAATTTGATATTGAGAAGTTAGATCGCAATGTCAACTATGCACTTTGGTCAATGAAGATGAAAGCGATCTTAACTATGGAGAAAATACATGATGCTATTCTTGGTAAGAATAAGATGCAGGGGACCGAGGAGAAGAAAGAATATAAAGAGCAAAAGGCAATTACAGTTTTGTACCTAAGCCTGTCAAATGAAGCACTTCGAGAAATTGCATCCTAAAAGACAGCTAAAGGTATTTGGGACAAGCTCGCATCCCTGTATCAGGACAAAACTCTCATCGGTAAGATAGCTTTGAATCAGAAGCTCCATTTCCTACGTATGGCAGAAGGCACATCGGTCAAAGAGCATATCAATACTTTTCAGACGATCATCATGGACCTGGAGAATATGGGTGTCAAAATTGAAGAGGAAGACAAGACTTTATTCCTTTTATGTTCATTTTCTACTTCTTTTAAAAAATTTCGTGAAACTATGCTTTTTGGAAAGACTATTATTACTCCAAAACAGGTGAACACACATCTTACAACAAATTTCTTTGGTGGAAGGAAAAGAGAAGCTCTCTACTCTAATGAAGCAAGAGGAGGTAACAAATCAAATATCACTTGTTATTACTGCAAGAAATGAGGTCACATCAAGTCAGAATGTCGCAGTCTTAAGAAAAAATTGCAACAATAAAATAAGGGTCAAGACGCACATGTGGAGGCCTCTTACGCAGATTTTGAAAAGGTTGATGTACTGATCGTGACAGATGGCACACGCATTGCTAAGACACGCCGTGGGCGACGGCGGTCTCGTCGGCGACAACACACCTCTGGTCAAAATTCCTCTTCTTCTGATCATGCAACATGCAACTTAGGTCAGCAGGCGAACAGGTCAACCACCAGTAGCGTTGATGAGTGGTTCCTAGATTCTGGGTGTTCCTATCACATGACTCCACACCGGACGGCCTTTGCGGATTATCGGCGCATCAATGATGGAGTAGTTCGTGTCGGCAACAACGTTCCTTGAAAAGTTGTCGGATTCGAAACAGTGAAATTAAAATTGCATGATGGCTCGACAAAGATCCTAGCAAATGTTCGCCATGTCCCGAAGCTAGGAAGGAATCTAGTATCTCTTGGAGTTCTTGACACTAGGGGCTATACGACATCCTCTGCAGGAGGAGTCTTGGAGGTACAAGATGGAGCCACGACGGTACTGAAGACTCTAAGGACGTCGAATAATTTGTACAAGGTGGACGAATCCATCTTTCGTGAAGCAGTTCAGATTCCGAGGCAAAACACAACAAAATCAGACACTGGGTCAGGTATAAATTTTGCTTTCAGGGAAATCCCTTCTCAGAGATACACAATGAAGGAGGAGACTCGGAGGACTATGTGGGTTCCTAAGGCCAAGCAGAAAGCTGACTCGGCCCACTTGAACACTGATTCGACGTAGGTCCTGTACGGGCCTTGTGGGAGAGGAGGACGACTTTTGAGGATTGCATCGGCCCCAATTTTCATCAAAGGAGGAATTGTTAGAGATTGACTCAAGTTGGGTCCGAACCGAATCCAACGAGTTCGACCAGATCCAAATCGGAGTTGATTTGATAAAGATATGCTTGAACCAATTTGTCAATTTGATTGAACCATGTTAAACCAGACTCGATCAAAATAAATTATGATTTTATAATCATGGGCCTGGGAGCCCAGCCCACCATCTTCTCAAGATACCCATGTTAATATTGCAGCGGCACACACAAAAGTTTTCAAATTGATGATAACTTCAGAAGTTTTCAAATTGATGATGTGGAAATCAAATATTGCTTTTGACTAGTCAAAGGGAGAAAAAAGTGGAGGCATCACATGAAGCCACCAAGCATTTTGAAAATTTCTTTGGTCAAAAAAAGTATTTCAGCCATCCGATTAAATCAGACGGAGCAACAAATTCCTTGGAGATTTTTTCTCCACTAAAGTAGGCATGAATCAGCTCTCCCCCTCTATTATAAATAGGGGCCTAATATGCAGTTATAAGAAAATTCCACACCAAGAGAAAATCCCCCTATATGAGAGTTTTAGAGATCCAGAAAATTAAGAGTGCCGCCACGACCCTTTTCTAAGGAGTGCCCCTTCTCAGTTTCTAACATACAACATCAGGAGTTCAGTTTCAAGGCAGATCTTGCAGAGACAATGCCTCTACTCCGTACCAATTTCAGCTTCAATTAATTTAAGACAGTTTGTTGTATTCTGAAGGAAATTTAAATTATTGCACTCTTATTGTAAAAGTTCTTTTCTGGATTTAATAAAGCACTCCGCCGAGTCCGAACCACGTTAACCCCCTCGTGTCTTTTGTTTTTTCTGCATTATTATTATCGAATTTGGTTTTTCATTTTTCTCGCCAGGTTCAAATTTTGTAGATCCTGCAGGAAATTACCCCAAATTTCCTAACATATATATTTCCCTATTATAGAATTGAAGGTGGCCTACTTGGATGTCTATACTTCACCTAATAGAGTAATTTTATCGAACTCAAATTTAAAATAGAAATAAAAAGTCTAATTAACCTCAATTTGTTCAAATTCTCTTGGGGGCTCCAACTCTAACAAATAATTCAAGCTTCAACTTTACATGGCTTAACTGATAAATTGGAAAAAACTGATTAAAAACTTTCTTTGGGATAACAAAGCTGATAAACATGATATATATTTGATAAATTAGAATATTATCACCCTTCTCACAGCTCTTGGAGGGCTGGGTATTCAAAGCATTAAGACTAAGAGTTTGGTTTTAGAGGCCAATAGAATTCAATGATTTTGTTTGAGTGAAATTGATCAAAAATAAATAGCCTCCTTTTTGTTTTGCGAAAACAACCCCCCCCCCCCCCCCCCCCCCCCAAGAACTCTTCTTGGTGCTCGAAGTTATTCTTGGAAGCTTTTTCAAAACTTAAATCTGGCTTCACTAGAATTATTGGTAATGATGATAACAGTTATGCCCTTTATGATCCTTGGGTGTTTAACATTTTCCTTGTTTTAAAACCAACCATGCATGTTGAATGTAATTAAATCTGATACCGCATTTGCATAATGTGCATGACTTAATGTTAAATCATTCATGGTCTACTTTGTTTGGACTAACCTTTTGCAATAAGGATTTATGGGAGGTCATTGAAGTAATTGTTCTGTCGACAAACCCCTGTGATGATCACTTTGTTCTTCATACTCAGTTTATCTTTTTATGAAATGTCATGTTGAGCATACTACTGGTAATTCCATTTATTGGGCTAAAATTTGGAAGCTGACAACTTCCCCTAAGATAAAGTTGTTTATGTGAAAGTTTCTTCATAATCGATTGTTAACTAGACTACGACTTTTTTGGTTGGGGATTTCAACTATAAAATCTTGTGTTTTTTGTGGTTTAGAAGATGAATCTATTCAATATTGGTCAAAAGCTCAATATGAATTTTACTAATAGGAATTGATGGTTTACTTAATTTGGGTCAAAAGCTCGTACTATCTTTCTCTAATCAATTTCGTAAAGAAAATTTATCTGAGGGGAATTTGAGTTTAGATCAATTTACTGCTTCTTGGCATCCTCCACTCCAAATCTGGCTCAAATTCAATTGTGGTGGTTCATATCCCAATAATGAAGGAGGTGATGCTTTCATTCTCAGAAATCATCAAGGGGAGTGTACCTATGTCGTTGCATTTTACTTCAAATTCTGCATTTTACTATGAAATCATGGCACTTTTTCATGCTCTTTCTTTTGCAATTTTATAATAGTTGGATTATATTATCTTGGAGACGGATTGTTAAGTTATTGTTGATTGCATCAACACTCAATCTCTCACGCTCCTTGAGAATTTAGGATTTCTTTTTAGAATATGTTGTCATTGTATAACAGAGGTACAAATATTGTGTGTACATTCGTTTCTAGATATGCACTCACCATCTGCGAGGGGAGCATGGTAAGTAGGCGATTCTTCAGCCGCGGCGAGGGCTTGAATTCCTGTGCTCGCAACGGCCAACCATGCAATGTCATGTC
This sequence comes from Canna indica, assembly GCA_034359265.1. Classification (NCBI taxonomy): domain Eukaryota; kingdom Viridiplantae; phylum Streptophyta; class Magnoliopsida; order Zingiberales; family Cannaceae; genus Canna; species Canna indica. The sequence continues at coordinate 75,446,749 of CP136891.1, read as the reverse complement.
CTTTGGCAAGTGTCCTAGCATCTTTGTTTTCTTCAACCAGCCTGCCATCACCTTAGAGGACTCGCGAAGCTGGTCTGTAGTGAGTAGGCGCCGCAGCCGACGGTGCTCCTCGGATGGATCGAACCCCCCTCGCCCTTGGCATCCTCACCGTCCCTCCTGGGTGTGGCGTGCGTGTGGGGGTCCTAGACCTATTCCGAGCTCGGTTGCAGCAGGGCGACGGGATTAGAACGGTCCCTCTTTTAGTAAGTTCTGCCCGCTGACACCTCCCGTATCTGCGCTTTCGCGGAGTTCATGGGATCTTCCGTCCTCCGCCTCCAAGTCTCCGTGGGCAGATCTCGCATGGAATCCCGGGGACTCGACGATGATCTGCAAAACTTTTTCTGATGCGGTCAAGAGTCGTGTTGAAGCTTCTTCTGCAATGCCTGGCCCTGCTGTCTTGCCTACCACCTGTCACGTGTCATCTCCCTCCTCTCTTTCGGCCTTCTTCTGCAGCCTTCGCGCCAACGGGCACTGTTTTCACTGCTTTGAGAAGGGTCACGCAGCCGCCTGTTGCACGGTTAGAGTGAGGTGCTACCTCTGCAAGCACTGTAGCCACATCAGCTCACGCTATCCCACGTCCATCAAGCCTTCTCTTGCAAGTGTGTCGAATGTGTTGCATACTCCTGTTGCTTCCCCCTTAAAAGCTCCCTTTGTGGCACCCCCGCCTCCTCCCCTTTCTTCATCCGAGCAAGTTGTGCATGTTTTGAGACCTCCTGCTTGAATGAAACTAAGATTGCGGACTTTGGCATGTTCTGGATGCGTCGTTTTGCTGGAGCTTCAACCTTCGATTTCTCATTTCGAAACTCTTTGGGTCTTTTTGGAGGGCAAGTAATTGCATGGAATGTTGACATGTGGGATGTGATCTCCTCGTCCAAGGGCAAACATTATATCGGTTGTCTTCTCCTCAATCGGCGCTCGCGTAGGTTGCTTCGAATCTTCAATGTTTTTGGGCCGCCTCACAGAAGCGACAAGACCTCTTTTTGGCCCAAGCTGGAGGCTATATTGGGATCGTCCAATATTGATACGGTCATTGGAGGCGACTTCAATCTCACCCACTCGGACGCTGAGTGTTTGAATTGCTCGGGCAACACAATGGACTCGACGCACTTTTCGAGGATCCTCTCCGACTCAACATTCGTGGATCTACCTATTAGTGGGCGTCGTTTTACTCGGTCCAACAATCACACATCCCCTGCTTCGCCTCAGCTAGACCGCATCCTCATCAACGATAGCTTCACAAATATGTTCGCGGGCTGTTTTGTTTCCGTCAACAACCCCAAGCTCTCGGACCATGCGCCTCTTACCCTGCTTGTTAAGGGACTCGAGGCCGCCAAGCACTTCTGATTTGAGAACTTTTGGTTAAAGAAGAACTCCTTTCTAGACATCGTCAAGGAGTGTTGGGAGGTGCCCTGCTTGAATGATGAGTCTGCCACCTCTGCTTGGGTCACAAAGTGTAGGCGTCTGCGACTTGGGCTGTGCACTTGGAGCAAGGGCTTTACTGATACGAAGAGACGATACATCGAAGATCTCGAGAAACTCGTGGAGGCTAGGATCTCGTAGCTGGAAGATCGTGGTGGTCCTCCACCATCGACTTTGGCAAGCCCCCCATCGACTTCCGACCCGGTAAGCCGCACTACCTCTCTTCCTCCTTCTGTCGATGAGTTAAGGGCTAGGCTTGATCAGTGTTACGAGGTTGAAAACACCTATTGAAAGCAAAGGGCAATAGTTTGTTGGTTTCATGAGGGTGACAGGAACACCAAGTTCTTTGATTGTGCGATCATTGTGCGGCTTCAGGAAGGAAACGTAAAAATTGGATTAGCTCTCTTGTTGTTGAAGGATGCCTCATTGAGGGGAATAAGAATATTGCCAACGCATTTAACTCGTTCTCCAAAAGCACTTTGGGTTCGCATGTGGACTGTTTCTTATCAGTTATCATCCAACTAGTCCAAGCTCTACCCAGATGATTCTACGGATATGACAGATCTGATCAACCCTTGCTTGGGAGAGGAAATTCTTGCTGCTATCAAAAGTCTTGGAAATGACAAGGCACCGGGACCTGATGGTCTAACAACGGAGTTCTACCTTGCTTCTTGGGACGTAATTGAGGGTGATGTCTTCCGAGTGATAAATGACTTGATGTTTGGCAACCCTGATTTTGCTTGGCTCAAAAAGTCATTCATTGTCCTCGTTCTGAAATGTACTGGGGCGGACTCGATTTCCCAGTTTCGTCCAATCAGCCTCACCTCGAGTATCATTAAAATTTTCTCTAAAATCCTCACGATCAGGCTCAAGAGACACATCCAGGACCTAGTGGACGACACTCAGTGTGCCTTCATGAGGGGCCGGTCTACGATGGATAGCTACATGACCGCTTCAGAGTTTGTCCACCTATGAAAAAAAGAAAGGAGGATGCTCTACTGGTCAAAATTGATATGGAGAAAGTCTTCGATAGCATCACCTGAGAGTTTCTCTCTTGCCTTTTTGAAGCTAGGGGATTCCCCCATCTCTAGTAGGGGTGTTCATGGGTCGGGTCGGATCGGGTTTAGGGAAAAAATCAATCCGACCTAACCAATTGTAAACGGGTCGGGTCGTGTCGGGTAGTCAAGTTTACCCGATTAGGTAAAAAATAAGTTTTTAATAATATTTTTTTAAAATAATTAAAAAAGAATAATTACCTGAATATATCCTGAATTATGGACCTTGTCTCAAATCTATCCTGAACTTTGACTTCTCCAAATTGCATCCCCAACTATCACGTTTGTATCAATTGCATCCCTCCATCAAAATTTCGTCAGCTACCCCGTTAACCCTGTGACGTGGCATGCACACGAGTATTAAAAAAATATTTTTTTACTTGATTAAAAAATTATTTTTTAAAAAACTTTATTTTTTATTTTTTTGTCCACGTGTGCTTCTTTATTTCTCACCAATATCCATGTATTCTCCCCACTCAAGGCAACGAAGCACATGGCGCCGCCGCGCGCCGGCACCATGATGACGCCTACACTACCAGCGGCCGCAATGTCGAAGAAGGCTACGCTCTCGTAGCGGAGGGTGCAGTCGTCGTAGATGACGCGGGCGCCGTTGGCGGCACCGCATCGATGGATACGAGCCTCAACGACGGAGAGGCAGGCGATGCAGTCGAAGGCGGAGAAGTAGGGGCGGCACTAGAAAAGTGCGTAGGAGATTGACCCGACTGGGATCACATTTACCCGGTTGAGAATTAACTTTGTCCCAATCGGGAATTAGTTTCCCAATTGGGAAATCTCCCTACTTGCCCGAGAACTCTCTCTCTCTCTCTCTCTCTCTCTCTCTCTCTCTCTCTCTCTCTCTCTCTCTCTCTCTCTCTCTCAACGCATCCCAAGCAAGGTGGAGGTCTCTCCCCTGCAACACATCCCACTCTTCCTTTATCGTCAACACATCCCAAGCGAGGTGGAGAAGTCTGTATGAGAGAGTGGCGAGGATGGCGTGCAGGACGCGGCGGTGGTGTTCAGCGCCTGCGTTGTCGACGAGATCATATATGGCACGGGTGGCACGACATCGTCATCGACGTCGGAAGCTACTGTTGTTCGACTCATCTACACGCTCCGCCTCCCATCACAGCTGCCGCCTCGATGGGGTAATCCATGTGGTCGTTCGTCTGTTGGGTCCCACTGGAGAGACTGGCGCCTCTGCCTCCTTCGCCGCAACTAGGGTGGTGCAGGGTGGCCATCGCGATGCCGACGCGCAGCGGCGCCCTGCGCTTCGTTGCTTTGAGTGGGGAGGATGGGGAGGACACATGGATATTGGTGAGAAATAAAGAAGCACACGTGGACACAAAAAGCAAAAAAAAAACAAAGTTTGAAAATAATAATAATTTTATTATTATGTAAAAAAATATTTTTTTAATACACGTGTGCATGTCATGTCACAGGATTAACGGGGTAGCTGACGAAATTTTGACGGAGGGATGCAGTTAATACAAATGTGATAGTTGGGGATGTAATTTGGAGAAGTCAAAGTTCAGGATAGATTTGAGACAAAGTCCATAATTCAGGATATATTCAGGTAATTACCCAATAAAAAATAATTAAAAATAAATATTTGTTAATATAAATATTTTAAAAATAATTAAAAAATGTAAATAATCGGGTCATCGGGTTTCAAATTTTAAAACTCGATACCCGACCCGATTATGGTCGGGTTTGATCAAATTGTACCCGACCCGACCCGACCCAGCCCTAATCTCTGGAGTTCTTGGATCTTGCATCCTGAGGTCGAGTGAGTCGGCGGTGGTCGTCAATGGAGATATCGTCCCGTGGTTTCGTCACCGCAAGGGACTGAGGCAAGGGAATCCCCTGTCGCCCTACCTTTTCATCCTGGTAGCTGATGTCTTTTCAAAGCTGATGGGCCCCACCAGCAGGAATGACATGATATGCGGAATCAAGATGGATAGCGGAAGGGAAATCATCAACTTGGAGTTTGTTGACGACTTCATGATTTTTACAAAGGGCGGTAGAGATGATCTGGTTAGCCTGAAGCTGCTACTGCACGGTTTTGAGCTCATGAATCATGACAGGTCTAAAAGTTAATTTCAACAAGTCTAGAGTGACGCATTTGCTGGAGGACAGCTCGAAGGCCAGGGAGGCCGCATTATTACTTGGTTGTGCAGTCAAAGAGTTCCATATTCAGTACCTTGGCCTCCCGTTGTGTAATAGCAAGTCGCACAAAAGCGACTGGCGCCAACTAATAGAGATGATAGGCGTAAGACTAGCTGGATGGCAGGGGAAGCTTCTCTCAAGAGGGGGACGGCTAATACTCATTAATATATAGTATGCTTAGCAGTGTGCCTGGACACGTACTTTCTCTTAATTTTTCGAGCCCCTTTGTGGGTTGTCAGAGATATTGATAAGAGGAGGAGAAATTTTCTCTGGCAAGGGCTGTTAGGTGGGAATCGCTACGGAGGCTTGGTTAATTGGGCTGATGTGACAATGTTAATGGATAATGGCGGGTTGGGGATCCTAGACCTGGAACGACACAACTTGGCAAGACTAGGGAGATGGTGGTGGGGAGTTGCGGCTCGTAAGGATCTTTTTTGGGTCTCTATTGTGGTCTCCAAGTATTTTAGTTGTTCGAGTTGGTCCGGAAGCCACAGGGGTACCAATTGGTCCCTCATCTGGAAAGGGATCCTAGCGTCCAAATAGGCTTTCTGCATTGGGATCGAAGCTAGAATCGGTAATGGCCAACATACCAGCTTCTAGCATGGCAGATGGACATGTAATCACATGCTGGCGCAACAGTTCGGAGACCTATTTGAGGCTAGCGGACAGAAGAACATCACTGTTTGCTGGATTGGTGGGAGTCACCAGAAATGAATGGCTTTTCTGATGGCGCAGGGCCGTCTCCGACACCCATGTTTCTGAGCTCCACAACTGCCTCTCTCTCATCCCTTCCAATTCGGGTAACGACATGGTCCTCTGGAGATGAAAGGGGGATGAAAACTTTTCGACGGCCTCTTTGTACCATGTTATCTCAGATAAGGAGGGGGGGTCGATCTACCTTGGCTACCCTCGTTTGGCGCGGCAAAGCTCTTTAAGATGAAATTTTTATTTTGGATTATTCTTGGTGGACATCGTCATATCAAGGATTCTACTGTATAGAATTTTGTTCGTGCACTTGAGCCAGAAGATATCATGCATGATGACATTACCGGCCTAATGACCTAATTTATCTTTGTTTCTTAGAAGAAAAAAACTTCACGTGTTCTGGCCGATTTACGTGACTGAACGATATTAGACTCAACCTCTTATTTACTTTACGCACTCAAAACTTCATTTTTTTAACCGGCAATAGAAGGTGTCATTTCAAAAGACAAGTTTGAAAAAAAATATATGTAAGAAAAGAAAAGAAAGAGAGAAGGGAGACTCTCCATATTCCATAACTAGGAAAAGTTGAAAACGAATGCAATAAAAGTCCAGCCCTTCAAGTAATTTTTTTGGAGCATATGCTTGACATGTGTCATTAAGTATCTTAAAGCATCGTCAATAAAAATTTTAATTCACTATTAAGAATCTAAAAATCATTTTATAATCCCATGAACATATATATATTTTTAATTTTTTAAAGTTTATTTCGATGCCAACACCGGTATCGAAGACGAATTGTGTCTTCTCATGATAATTTTATTTTTTTTATTTTTTAAAAAATAAAATATAAGAAATTTGATCATCGGGTCGAATCTCGGGGTCATTAGGTTCCAAATGAAATTCGAGACTTGATCCGATTATTTTCGAGTTTGATTAAATTGAACTCCACCCGGTCAAATTGGTTCGGGTTAAATTTCTCGCCTCCTGTAGCAATTTTTTTAAAAATTATATTATTTCAACTTTTATATATATTCTTTTTACCATACTTTTTAAATTTTTCTTTCTTCTATTATCTCTCTAATTAGTTCTTTTTTCTTCTTCTCCACTTATTTGTTACGCCGATAATATTTTCTCATTTTATTCTTGTTCGATAAGGTAAGTTTTTCAATTTTTACACTTAATTTTTTCAATATCTTCTTCTAATTATTTATCATAACTCATTCAAAAATTCGTAAGGTTTTTGAAATGATCGAAGTCGTCAAAATCGTCAGAACACTACAACACAATTGACCTATAGAGACACAAAATTAAAGATAAATTATATTTTTATTTTTAAATCTTCATACTTAGAGACTAATAAAATCAAATTTGTTCCTAATTAGTCTCTAAAGATCTATAGAAATAACAACAACAGAGTCACTTAATTGATTTGACTCTAAGTTATAGAAACACCAACAACATAGTCACTTAATTGATCTGACTCCAAAGCTATTTTTAGAAGCTAATTAGGAACAAATTTTGTATCTATTAGTCTCTATATGTGATGATTTAAAAATAAAAATCTAATTTATCTTTAATTATGTGTCTCTATAGGCTGATTGTGTTGCAGTGGAACTACAATTTTTTAAAAGGTTAGTATATAATTTATTTGTGTTATTAACTTGTTTATATTATATTCAAATTCAATGTTAAATTAATTTATTTACAATTAGATAAATTATTAATTAATATAATTTTAATTAAATAAAATAATATATATCAATTGATATATATTATGTTGCGTTGATTTATATAATTATATAAGCTTTTATATATTAATGAATTGTTAAACAATTAAATTTAGAAAAAAAATAGTGAATTCAATTTGACTTTGAAGCTTTGACGGATGTTTTTTTTCTGGGTAGGTTTAAAAAATAGATGGTTGTGAACTTGTGATAGTAGGCGTCTCTTTACAAATGCTATAAGTATTTTAAATAATAATAATATATTAAATTTATTTATTAAAAAAATTAAAAATGAACGTACCATGATCGGACTCGACTTTGGGGGCCGGGCCGGGTACGGCCCACATGCACCCAGGAGCCGCCCAACCCAATTTAGATAAGTGGGCCATTACAACCTCTAAATCCATTTGAACATATATAGTAAAATAAAACTGATCGATGAGCCAACAATTCAGTTTTCATAATCACCATTGAACATCAAATATGACGGCTAATTTATGCTAGATGTGAAAATTTTGCATGTAAAAAAGAGTTCATAAGGGAAATGAGTACTCTAGTAGATCAACTTTTATAATTAAGAAACTAATTAAACAGCATCGATCTCCATGCATTATATATAGTTATCTCTCATTTTGATAGGTGAATATTATAATACTTAATAGAGGGAATTGAAGAGAAGGTTGAATCGTACCTGAAGTAGTGTAACTTCAAAGAGCTGGGAGGAGGTAGATGCATCCATTCCAATTAGCTTAATATATGTCTTAATCCCAAGGAGGTCATCCAAATGGGACTTGCAGAAAATTAACCATATTGCAATATATATAAAGCAGCTCTAAATTAATTAAGTTGATGAAATAATAAAGAGAAACTACAAATTAAGCAACTCGATCTGCATGGATGAGATGAACCTCTGCAAGTCTCATTTGGTTGACGCCCTTGGGACTGTGGATGCCAGGAATTAATATTGAGGGCCTTCAGGCTCAGGCTGCTCAGCTGCAGGATGGTTGGATTTATAGACAAAGCTGCAGACAAAGAGATATATGTGACTGCATGCAAATGCAATGAATGAGTAGAATATTAATTACTTGGCGTACGCAAGCAAGCATCAACCATTAATGATGATTAATTGCTAGCTCGATACGTGCCAGAAAATAATTGTCACAAATTAAGTCCAACTGGAATTCATCTTTATCCACATTAATAATTTCTTCTCATAATTGCAATTTGTAATGTATATATGAGCATTAATTTATGTTTATAACTTTGAACATTGAACTCATTAATATTTATGTTAATCCACATCTTCATTCAACGCCGGCTATTGAACAAAGGATATCAAATCGATTCAAGAAATTAAGGACTAGATACATCTCCTACAATATGTATCCTAATATATTATACGCTTCAGATAAGAACACTATCCTAATTAGTGCTTGCTGCCAAATGGTGTCCGTCAAGGAACTAGCTACTACTTTGTGATAATTATGAGTTTGAACTTGATTCTACCCCCAACAATTATATATATATATACACGCTTGAGAAGTGCAGATTTGCTTATATAAATTATCAATTTTTTGGACTTTAGTTATATAAGTTTCATTTTGATATTTTTGATCATGTAAGTTTACTATGTAGTACAGATTTGATCTTATATATTTGCTCTGTAGCACAGATTTAGTCCTATCCGCGATAGTCCGTTAACACTCTGTCAATGTGGACTAACGCTGTTCATACACGTTGACATATTTTGTCATATAAATTTTATTTTGAAATTTTCAGTCCTATATGTTTGCCCCCGTAGCACAGATTTGGTCATATATATTTGCCCCATAGCATAAATTTGGTCTAATATATTTGCCTCATAACACAAATTTGATCATATCCGTAATGGTTCGTTAACTCCCCATCTACGAAAAAATAAACGATGTTATGTCCATATTAAAAGAGTTAATGGACCGTTGTTAATATGATCAAATCTATCACTACTAGAAATATGGTCTTCAGCAACGGCTATCAGCAACGGCCGCTCAAGCCGTTGCTATTTGCAACGGCATTCATACGGCCGCTCGAGCCGTTGCAGATATGAGGTATCTGCAACGGCTTTCTAACGGGCGAGTCAGCCGTTGCTGATGATGTTAATTATCAGCAACGGCTTTCTAACGGACAAGTTAGCCGTTGCTGATGATAACTTATTAGCAACGGCTTTCTAACGGACACGCGAGCCGTTGCTGATGATGTTAATTATCAGCAACGGCTTTCTAACGGACAAGTGAGCCGTTGCTGATGATAACTTATTAGCAACGGCTTTCTAACGGGCGAGTGAGCCGTTGCTGATAAGTTTATATAGGGCACGCAGTCGCGCCCGACCCTTCTTCCTCCCGCTGCTGCCGCCGCCGCTTCTGCTCTCGCCTCTTGCCGCCGCTGCCGCTGCTGCCGACGCCGACGACGCCTCTTCCTCCTCCCGCTGCTGCCGACTTGTTCAGGTATGCTTCGCCGGCCGGCCGTCTCTTCCTGTTGCGGCCGGCGGGAAATCCGACCGAAACCCTATTTCTAGGGTTTCGGTCGGCGGCGGTCGGCCAATGGACTCAGCGAAGGACAACCGGACGAGCGAAGCCCTCGAGAACTGCAAGGAGCTGCTCGACTACGCCATCGGCGAGCTCAGGAACTCGGTCGACAAGTTGGCTCCTCCATGACCAAAGCCCTGAACAGCTCCTCCATGCTGACGAGCAACACGTTGGCGATCGTCGACCAGATGTCGACGGTGCTCACCTCGTTCCAGCTGCCGTCCCTTAGCCGGCGATTGCTCTCGGAGAACGAAGTCATATCGGAGGTGTTGCGAGTGGACGTTGGCGACGGGTTCATCGGGAAGGACTTCGGGGTGGAGAACTCGGCCGGGGCGGAGAAGCACCAGGCGGTGGCGTTGCGAGTGCAGGGCCGTAAGGACCGACACGAGGCGACCGGCCTCATCCTCCACAACTGCACCATCAGCGCCGATGCATCGCTGGTGTCGGCGCAGGCCACGGCATCGAAAGCCATTGTTATTAATGTTATCAGCAACGGCGTTGCGACGGCCCGAGCCGTTGCTGATAATATTTTTAGCGACGGCCCGAGCGGCCGTTGCTGATAATCATCAGCAACGCGCGTTTCTGTCACGGCTTTATTGCAACGGCTCGGCCGTTGCTGATGCTCTTCAGCAACGGCCCAGCAACGGCACCAGCCGTTGCTGATACTCATAATTCTAGTAGTGTATGTTACGAAGCAAACTTAAATATGTTACAAAGCAAATCTATATTGCAGAGCAAATCTATTCGACCTGTCATATAAATTTGATCATATGCACGACGGTCTATTAACCCTGTCAACATGGACATAACGTCGTTTATTTTTTCGTGGACGGAGAGTTAATGAACCATCGCGGATATGACTAAATCTGTGTTACGAGGCAAACATATATGACTGAAAATTTTGAAATAAAATTTATAGGACCAAATACGTCAACGTGTATGAACGACGTTAGTTCACATTGACTGGGAGTTAATGGATCATCGCAGATATAATTAAATCTGTGCTATAGGGCAAATATATATGATCAAATTTGTACTACAAAACAAATTTATAGGATCGAAAATATCAAAATAAAATTTATATGACCAAATATGCGACTTCTCTCTCTCTCTCTCTATATATATAAGTCAAAGCATATAGGAGCCAATTGTGGGTAGTACAGTTGATGGTAACATATTGAATGTTGCATAGAGATCTAAAATTCGAATTCTAGTATGATCACGTAACGTGACTTTCTATTTTTGTTTAAAAATAAAATAAAAATCAAAGCACGTGGGCTGAAACTTTGAATTGAGTACACGTAATCCAACATGGAATACTCTATTGGAGTATATGATCGAGCCTATTAGTTAATGGCTTTTAGGTTGCAGGAGTCGAACTGAGACTACGAAGTAGTCAATTTGTCTAATAAAAATCTAAATTGACTATGAAGTACTCAATTTTTATTAGTTGAAGTATGAAGTAGTCTCACTAGAATTAATCTAATTAGTCTAATTAACTAATAAATTATGAATTTAAGCAGTCAATTTTTATTAGTTAATAGCTAAATTGACTATGAAGTAGTCAATTTTTATTAGTTAATAGCTAAATTGACTATGAAGTAGTCAATTTGTCTGGAAATTTTCTTTATCATGTCCTTTTGCTTCCTTCATCCATTTTCCATTCTTTCCAATCAATTAATCTCTAAATTTTAATTGGTTCCTAATTAACTTGTCTTCAATTCTTCATTGCTTATTCACATTTTATAAAAAATGTGGCCAATGGCATCTTCTCATTCTTTAGATATGATATTTATCCACCATTAACTTGGTCAAGTTTGCAAACCATTTTGAGGTTGATAGTGTCCTTATATTTTAACTATTTGAGAAGTATTCATTGACCATATTTAATTTCTTGAATTAAAAATTAATATATCTTCTACTTCCTCCTTTGTTTTTAGATAACATTAAGTTGTTTTGACAAATATTTGCACTTCAAAGTGTTTTGCACTTTTGCCCACACCCATTGTCTATTCCCATCTGCCTGTATTACTTCAATTCTTTCCTTGAAACCATCATCAAATTAAGTATCAGTTCAATCTCTCCATATTCCAACTATTGCCCACAAGTAACTCATTAACTTGCTGTGTTCCTAGACATTTATGAACGTAATTTTCACTAATCCATGGATTCTGCTATATTTTAGTTTTGTGATAATTTCCTATGCTTAGTCTTAGACCTTTTTTTAGATTATCCATATTATTTAAAATTATTTTTTGCAGTCTAGAAAACATATGATTCTTTAGTGTTCTGCCACGGTTGTGACATCTTGTAATTTTCATGAAATATAAGGAACATCAAACATACTTTTATCCATTCAATCCAACACTCCTACTCGAGGTAATTTTCTTTCAATTTCTTTGTACTATCTCTTGCCACTTTTGTGATTTATTGATAGTAATTATTTCATAATTATAAATAAAAAAAATGAATAAGTATCTTCTTGTCTAATTCTTCTATGACTTTTAAAACACCTAGAACTTTCACCATTTATCCTGCAATAGAAGTTAATTTCTTCAAGGCAACATTTTGTCCAATTTACTAATTCACTTGAAAATCCTAGATGACTAGATACATTGCATTCCCCTGTCATAAGTTTATTCTAAGTCCAATTTCAAAATAATATAAGGGTTTTTGAATTTTGAACTATAAAAAGAGTTTACAATTTTAGCTACAATCAAAATGTTCTAATTTGTCACAACTTTGGCCAAAATTTTATATAAAACGGTTGCACAAAAGTGTTGACCTAGAGTTTATTATCTTATTCCTTTTCCCTAAGTCATTCACTACAACCCATATCTCCTCTAAGCTAAATTCGTTCTTAAATTTGAATACAATCATTGTTAGTTTTAGGCACACTGGGTGGAGGACGGTGAATAGTGTGAATAGTAATATTGAAGTCTAAATGACAACTTTTGATTCATCAAGTGAATGTTAATGTCTATTTTCAAGTAATGTATCAATTACCATAAACACTCATAGGGAGAGGGCAGTGAATAGTGCGAATAGCAATATTAAAGTCTAAATGACTATATCGGATTAATTAAGTGAATGTAGGCCCGACAAGATGGGCCTGACAAATCTTGTCGGGCCTAAGTTATCGGGTTGGCCCGACTAGCCCGAAAAAATTTCGGGCCTAAAAACACTGGCCCGATCCTGCACAATTAGGGATCGAGCCTTATCGAGACGGTCCGATAATGGCCCGAGAACGATAAGAGGCGGCCCGAACTCGATTTAATGAATGTCTATTTTCATAATTTAAATCACAAATCAAATAATATATCAAGTAGCACAAACACTCGTAGAGCAATGCTAACACAAATGAATTACAGTAGTTTCACAACCTTATCTATATCACTAATATAAAAGTTGCTTCCAAGAGGACTTTCAACCCAAGGTATATATCCACCCTAGCTCAATACTGGCTGAGGCAACCATAAATACTTTTAGATCAAGAAAACTAGCTAATCTACTCTAGCAAATACAAGTGGATTTATGTCTATGCACTACAACACATCGTTCGAATTCTGACGGCAGAGTATAAAGAAATTCTGACGTCGGAGGGAGTAAATATATGCATTCTGACGGCAGTGAATCGGTCGAAAACGCGTGTCGAAAACCTTCCGCTTAATTTTAAATATTGACGTCTATCCTGGCGTAAATATTAAAATTTCGACGGCGTATGCGGTCGAAACGAGACGTCAGTATCGAAGAAGATGACATTATGCTTAACATATTGACGTCTAAACAGACGTCAATATGCTAATTAACCAATTTTTTTCGTTTTTAAATAAATTTTACTCCTAATCAATAATTAATATAATAATTAGCTAATTAATTTAAAATTAATCAAATTATCATCAAAATTCAGTAATTAATCAACTTTATTTAATTGGAACAGTGATACAAAATTTAATTTAAACAGTACTCAGTAATTTTATTTACAAATAAAATTAAATAATTTAATCTTCATTGTCGTCCATATCCTCGTCGTCTTCTTGGTCTTCCTCGTCGTCTTCTCTGTACGGATCAGCATCTCTATCTGTACATTTATATCAATTATAAGCATATAAATTTTAATATTATTAATTAAAATATTCAGTATGACAATATATAAATTACTTACAGTTTAAAAATGGATCTTTACTTGTACCTTCTCCGAGATTAGCCGGTGGTATTTCGTGAGGAAGACTTTCAGGAACATACAATCGATCCTGTTAAAAAACATATTTAATTAATTACAATGCTAAAAATATCAACTACAAATAAATTAAATAAATACATACATAATCAATTGGCGAGGAAAACATATTAGCTTGATTAATAATTGGATTTAGTCCCTGTGACGATGAATTATTAAATTGTTGTTGAAACCACATCTGCTCCATTCTGTTCAGTCTTTGCTGAACCTCCCTCATCTCAGCATCATATTTTTGCTGCATTTCTTTCATTGCAGCCTCTTGTTGCCGCCGAAGCTCGTCATATGTTGCATCGTGGGAAGATGCAACAGAAGATTGTCGATGACGTTCAAGATAAGATTAATGAATTCTAAATTTAATTATTCTAATTATTTATATACTCTAATATAAGTTTAAATAATAATAATAATATTATTATTTAGTAATATATTTAATAATAATAATAATATAGTATTTATAATAATAATAATAATTAGTAATAATTATAATATTAATTAGCAATATTAAATAATAATAATAATAATAATAATATAGTATTTATAATAATAACAGTAATAATAATAATATTAATTAGTGATAATAATTAAATAATAATAATAATATTATTAATTCAGTTATACTAATAATAATAATAATAATATTAATTAGTGATAATAATTAATAATAATAATAATATAGTATTTATAATAATAAATATTAATAATAATAATAATAACAATAATAATAATAATAACAGTAATAATAACAATAATAATAATAATAACAGTAATAATAATAATATTAATTAGTGATAATAATTAAATAATAATAATATTATTATTAATTCAGTTATACTAATAATAATAATAATAACAACAACAATAATAATATTATTAATTAGTGATAATAATTAATTAATAATAATAATATAGTATTTCTAATAATATCAGTAATAATAATAATAATATAGTATTTATAATAAATAATAAAAATAATAATTAGTGATCATAATTAAATAATAATAATAATAATATTAATTCAGTTATACTAATAATAATAATAATAATAACAATAATAATAATATTATTAATTAGTGATAATAATTAATTAATAATAATAATATAGTATTTCTAATAATATCAGTAATAATAATAATATAGTATTTATAATAAATAATAATAATAATAATTAGTGATATTAATTAAATAATAATAATAATATAGTATTTATAATAATAACAGTAATAATAATAATAAATAATAACAACAATAATAATAATAATAATAATAATAATTAATTAGTTGTATTAATAATAATAATAACAACAGTAATAATAATAATAATAATATTATTATTATTAATTAGTGATAATAATTACATAATAATAATAATAATAATAATAATAATAATATAGTATTTATTAATTAGTAACTATATAATCTAACTAAATATAGCAATAATTCTAATTAAAGATAGCAGTAATAATATAACATGATAGCATAGTTAGCAGTAATATCTAAAGCATAATATCTAAATTAACATGCATAATATTTAAATTAATATCTAAAGCAGTAACATGCATAATATAACATGATAAAGCAATAAAGCATGATAGCATATTTTAAAAAAAATTAAACAAGATAACTAATCTTAAATCTAAAAATATATGCATAATATTAAATTTATACTAACTTGAGAATAAGAGCCGGATCTCGAGTTGATTCGACGAGCAAAATTTACAGCCGCCGATTGCTTCGTCGAGATAAACAGAAAAAAATATATATATTAGTTAATTACGGATTCGTCGACGTAAGAAAAAAAAAAAAAAAAAACCAGCCGCAGCGACGGAAGAAGAAAGAAGAAAGAAAGAAAGAAAAAAAAAAAAAAAATCAACAGCATCGACGGAAGAAGAAAGAAGAAAGAAAAGAAAAAAAAAACCAACAGCATCGACGGAAGAAGAAAGAAGAAAAAAAGAAAAAAGAAAAAAAAGAAAACCAGCAGCAGCGACGGAAGAAGAAAGAAAAAAAAACAAAAAATAAAAAAACAACAGCATCGACGGAAGAAGAAAGAAAAAAGAAAAAAGAAAAAGAAAAAAAAACCAACAGCATCGACGGAAGAAGAAAGAAGAAAAAAAGAAAAAAAAACAAAAAACCAACAGCATCGACGGAAGAAGAAAGAAGAAAGAAAAAAAAAAAAAAACAAAACAACAGCGACGGAATAAGAAATCGAACAGAAGAAATTACCTGATACGACTGAAGAAATCGATCCACAGCGAGACGAAGGAAGAAGAAGAAGTTGGCGCGCGGTAGGAACAAATTTAGGCGGTGAACGTAAAATTTATAGGTAAATTTTATATTTTTTTAGTTAAGGAACTGTAGCAATATTTGAATAAATTATATATATATATAAAATTTCATACGGTCGGCAGCTGAAATGAAATTTCAGCTGCTTACCGTACGCTCACGGGTTGAAATTTTTCAACCCGTGATACTTGCTTCGACGACCGCGCGTTCGCGCGGGAAAAAATTTCGACGCCACCTGCGTCGAAATGGTGGCGTCGAAATTTTTCGACGCCAGCTGCGTCGAAACGCTGGCGTCGAAATTTTTCGACGCTGCCTTTTCGACCAAATAACGCCATATTTCCCGTTTTACATATCGACGTCTAATATAGACGTCGATATTTTTAAACTTTTTCGCATCCGTCCTTGAACATTTCGACGCTTCTTCGGACGTCAAAAAATAAACGTCGTTATTTCCAAATTTTCTTGTTGTGATGTATGAGGACAATCACTCAAAGTAGACTTAATCAATATATCCTAGGTTTAACAAAACACAAGTATGAAGCAAAAACAACTTAAACTAGAATCAAATTGAGCAATAAATGTAACAAATACAAATAATTAGCTCATTTTTATAGTTTTTTAGTTTTCTTGATATCTTCGATGATAAATCTTTCAAGAACAAGGACCCAGTTAAGAAGGCGGTGATCAAACTAGGATTTTCCTCAATGAATGACTCAACAAAGTCTCACAAATACTTATAAAATGACTTAGCGAGTTTGTAGTGGGTTAAGGAAGACAAAATATGTGTGTGTATATAAAGAGAGTTCAAGGAACATGAGATATAACAACTGAAAAAAGAATCATTACAATCGCTAGTCAAACCACCGACCAAAGGTCAATCAACCAACTCTTCGACTGAAACTTTCACACATTTTAAGTTTGAATTGGATTTTAACGCTTTGAGTTAGATAGTTATCATCATGATGGACTCCCAAGGGTTACAATTAAACAATTAAATTCAAAAACTAATCATTTGTGCATTTGGTCTCCCGAGCAACATCTTATTTAAATTCTTTTGTTTTTGATCTTCTCGATTACGAACATTGCATGCTTATCATCATCAAATCTAAAATAATTACTCAACGTAAACATTAGGAAGTTATTTGTTTCATCAGAACAAAGATCGTAACCTAGGTTGAAAGCCTTAGATAAATCATCCTCAAAAATAATTTGCGATTTCCTTGCTATCATTTATCATATTGTTATTTTCTTCCAATTTTTCTATAAAATGCTTCCTTCTTTTCATTTTAACCAAATGATGGAAGTTTTTTTTACCTCTCTTGATCCAATTCTTTCTTGTTTTTGACCACAAATTTAGTTGAATTTGCTTAGTTAAAGACACAACTTCCTTTGACAAAGCTCTCAAACCCTCGTATAACCCACTTCCTCCTTAGAAATTGAGCATCTTTCATCCAATATTTCCTCTAACCTTTTTAGCTTATTCAAAGTATACTTCAGATTTATCTTATCCTTGTTCAAAGATGGTAAAAATGGTATGTTTGCTTCATTAGATAGGATAAGATTGGATTGAATAATAAATAAGAAAATATTGGATATGAATTTTAAATCTGGTGTACATTAGATATAATATCAATTTTATATCTATTTATTCTTATTTTCTTCTAATCTATGCGCTAAACAAACAATGGATATTAATCCACCCCTTATTCAATCATCTCTTATCATACGAAGCAAAAATGCACTAAGTTGTCTCAATGTATTAAGCTTTTCAATCATATTACTCCCACTCCATTATTTCAACTATAACCTGGCTTAACTCTAGGTGTTTGAACAAAAATGCTCAAACATATATAAATTTTCTTTCTTTTGTACTTCTGCTTTGGTCCTTAGTTAATCCTTTGGAGATGCTCCCCTTTTACTTCATAGTTCCAAATTTCCAATTAAACGAGGTTGAGTTGAAAAGAGCTTTAATTGTCCAATCTTGCCAAAATTCTTTATCGAACTCTTCTTTGTCCGTGTGAATTGAAGACTTGTTAATCATACATCAATAAATTCTGCTTTGTTAAAAAAATCATTGAAATCATTTACTCATTGCTTAAACTAAAAACACCATATATCCACCCATCTTTTCTTAAACTACATGCCATTATATCTTTGGGATTTCTAATTTACTCAACATGCTCCAAAAACTACTTCATTTTTCACATTAGCGCCTTGCATAAATTCTTGATAACAAAAGGTCCTCCCATTTCTCTCAACAAATAAAGACATTCAATTTCATTCTTTCTTTTGCCCAAAATTAATAGTATCAACTCTCCAAATCTTCCTTCACTAACAATTGTTGTACGGTTGTACCCTCCCATCCTTTAGAAAGGAGTTAGCTTCTTCATCTGCCAAATGAGTTTCAAATAACAAAAAACATACTAGTCTAAAATCCACGCGTTGCGTAATTATATATACATATGATTTAAATTTAAATAGTTGTAAAAATTATGAGAATAAAATATTAAATTAGTTTATGTTAAATTATAATTTGAATTGTAATATTAATAACTAAATAATTAAGAATAATAATAAATATCATATACGTGAAAATTTATAAGTGGAGAAAAAAATAATAAATATTAACTTAATTTAATTATAATTATAAAATTGAAATATAGATATTTTTAAGTACGATTTTCATTTTTTACTTCAAATTTGAAATCAAAACTTAATCAAATACATTGATTAAAAATGCATAAACTAAATTAATGATAATTCATTTATATAATTGAATGTCATAATTGTAATATCATATAATACATAAACGAAATTAGTATTTAAAACATAAATAATGATAACACATTCGTACGAAATAATTATAACTATAATACATAAACGAAATTAATTTATTAAACTTTAAGTAAGTTTTATTTTTGAAAATTGGTATCTCAAATATAGTTGTCATCTCAATATTATTTTTGAAAATTTATAATATCAAACATATAATTATATACACTTAATTACTAACAATAATATTATTTTATATATTTCATTCAAGCTTCGAGATTTTTCAATTTTTTCTTTTATTTTGGCGCTTTATTTTTATATAAGCAAATTTAAAATTTTAAAATAAAATGATTATCTACAATTATATATTTTAATATTTTTTTTCTCCTTTTTTACATTTGTTATTATTGTTGTTGTTTTCATTATATATTTTGTATTATATTCAATAAAATTGATTTTTTTTCAATAGTTTTCTTTTGTTTTCAAATTTTTTTATTGAACCTTTTCGTTTACTTTTTGATATTTCATAATTATTTTGAGAAACAAATGTAATTTGAATCAAACTAAATAATTATTACTATAATGCATAAACGAATTAATTTATTAAACTCTAAGTAAGTTTTATTTTTGAAAATTGATATCTTAAATATAGTTGGCATCTCAATATTATTTTTGAAAACTTATAATATCAAACATATAATTATATGCACTTAATTACTAACAACAATATTATTTTATATATTTCATTCAAGCTTCGAGATTTTTCATTAATAATTTTCTTTTATTTTGGTACTTTATTTTTCTATAAGCAAAATTTAAAATTTTGAAATAAAATGATTATCTATAATTATATATTTTATTTTATTTTTCTCCTTTTTTACATTTATTATTATTGTTGTTGTTTTCATTATATATTTTGTATTATATTCAATAAAATTGATTATTTCCCGTTAGTTTGCTTTTTCGTTTACTTTTGATATTTCATAATTTTTTTGAGAAACAACTGCAATTTGAATCAAACTAATTATACATATATCTACTATATAAACAAACTAATTGGTGTTATAGTGAAATTATCGATATAATAATCAATTATTACGTGAAAATTCATACATATTTTTTTTTTCACTTTCTATTTTTCTATTTCGTACGTTCATTTTATTTAACCTTAATTCAAGTTATATTTTTCTCAAGTTATAATTTTTTTTTGCTTATTGTTTTGTTCTATTAATATTAATATTTTTTGTATTTCTTATTTTTTTTAGTAACTTGTATTCATCTTTAGCAAATATTCATATTTTTTTATTTATTATATACTGAAGTTTGTTATTATTGTTGGATTTAAGTGTAATTACTATAAAATAAATTTTTATTTCGATGTCTATTAAGATATGATTTTATTTTTGCATCTTAATGTTTATTTATGTATTATTCATTTTATAAATTAATAAATCATAAATTTCATATTTTTTTATCCCATTGCAAAGTGCACATTTTTTTCTACTATTTTATATAATAAATTGTAGAATTATTGATTGTAGCTCTTTTGAAAAATAAAGCTTCTATGAAAAATAGTAGAAGATTATTTTTTTAAAAAAATAAGTTAAAATAATAATTTTCATAAAAGTAAATAGTCATTAATTTTTCTACGCGTTATTTGCCGATCTTTATGAATCTTAAAACTCAATTATTATTATTAGTGCAAAAAATAATAACTTTTTATAAAGAACCTCTTAAATATCAAAAGAACCATTTAAATATTAAAAGAACCCAGCATGTCAACTATTTATATAATAAACTATCAAATTATTTATTGTAGTTCTTTAAATAAATAAACTTTTTTATTAAAAATTAAAAGAAGTCAATTATTTTTTTTAAAAAATAAGTTCATATACAATTTTCATAAGTAATTAGTTCATTATTTTTCTAAACATTAAAATTCAAATATATAAGGAATAAAAATATTTTGTGACGTGCAAATTTGTATTTGTTAATTAGTAATTATTGAAATATTTAATAACTTTTACTTTTTAATTTTTAAATGTTGCATAATTTGAGAGGGAGAGAGGAGAAATATAGAGGTAAAGAAAAATAGATGAAATATAAAATTACAAAAGACAATAAGATGAAGCCAGCTGTTTGACCGATCAAAGAGAGAAAAGCGCGGAAAGAGAGAATGATTTATAAGAAAGAGAGAGTGGAAGAGAGAGAATTAAATCATTAAAGGAAAAAATCATTAAAAGAGAGAGGGATAGATAAGTCAAGGAAGAGTTAATTATTTTTAAAAAATCGAGTGCAATCGTAGAACATCAGCATTTTTTCCAAAATAATATATTTATCCAATAAAATTAATTTATTTGAAAACATAATTTATTTATAATAACATAATACAATTGCATTGAGTGAAGTAAATTTTATTTTCGAACATTAATTGGAAATTAATTCTCTATAGTAATAATAGTAATTAAATAGTCGAATATTTAATTAGGAGAGAGAAATGACCGAAAACTTATCTATCTCTTGATAATACTAATTAAATAACCCCATAATTAGGGAGAGAGGAATTGTAAAAAAAAAAGTCTATTTTAGTAATAAAACTAATTAAATCAACGGAATATTTAATTCGAAAAGAGAGAAAATAAATTATTCTGATATTTAATTAGGATTTGTAAATTTCTCTCTCTTAATAATAATACTAATTAGATTAGTTGAAAATAGCGGAAAATTTCTCTCTCTCTCTCTTAGTAATCATAATAATTAAATAACCAAATATTTAATTAAAAGATAATAATAATAAATAATACTAATTAAGAGATAATAAATATGATAATTGAAAAATATGAAAATTCATACATATTTTTTTTTCACTTTCTACTTTTCTATTTTGTACATTCATTTTATTTAACCTTAATTTAAGTTATATTTTTCTCAAGTTATAATTTTTTTTTCTTATTGTTTTGTTATACTAATATTAATATTTTATGTATTTCTTATTTTTTTTAGTAACTTGTATTCATCTTTAGCAAATATTCACATTTTTTTATTTATTGTATACTGAAATTTGTTATCATTGTTGGATTTAAGTTTAATTACTATAAAATAAATTTTTATTTCGATGTCTATTAAGATATGATCTTATTTTTGCATTCTAAATTAATCAACCACGAGATATAAATTATATGTAAATCTAATCAAATTTCAATTAATGCAATTAATCTCTTTTATTTAGAATTTCAGTAACAAGTTGGATTATTGAAGTGAGTAAATGGGCATTAAATGTAATATTTAGAGTAATTAAAAAAATAATTATTAATTTTTGGCACATTAAATGTAATATTAATTTAGAGTAATTTTTTAAAAATAAGTTATTCAATTTCGGCACATTAATACAATATTAAATATAGAGTTATTCAATTTGAAAACATTAAATGTAATTCTTAGAACAATTCAAAATAATTTTAAAAAATAAAATTCAAAAAAATCAGAAGATGCCACGTCAGCTAATTTTGTTTGAGAAAATGCAACGTGGCAGATGTGAATCTTACTTTTATATATATATATATATATATATATATATAGATTAGCATTATATGTGTAGGTTTATCAAAGACCATAAATGTTCTCTTGCCTGCCTTCTTAAGAGCTCCTTTTATATATATTCCATGAAATCTATTTAATAGCTAACAATTTTCGATCTCTAATTAATGCAGAAATTTGATTACCTAGATCATTATCATCTAATAATGCATTTGTCGTTAATTTAGAAAATCTTTTTAAAACATGTTTATATATATCCCTCTTGAATATTTATTAAATTTGTAAAGTTTCTTAGCACTTTCATTGCTTTTCTTTATTGCTATTCTAGGTTAACTGTTCCGGATCAATTCCATCATTCATAAAATACAGTTAATTTAATTAGCAAACTCATACTCTAGAATTTTAGAAAAAAACTATGTAATTAAGCATTGTGGAAAGTTCCTCCAATCCATTCTCTTTGTCATTCATACATTCTTTCTTATTTCTCTTTGTCATATAATTCCCTTCATGCTTTTTCTATTCCCCTCCCAAATCAAACTCTGCTTCCCCAAACTTATACCTTTATGTATAGAGATTATTAATTTCAGTATGTACGTAAGCCATTTTCAACCTTAACATATCCCTTCCTATTTATTTTCAGTGCATCTTTTCAGCTTAATTCCTCTTTTGATTCACCCATCTTTTCTAAAAGATAATTGCTTTTGATCTTTTTCTAATTTTTTCCCAAATTAACCCATAGAGAGAAGCCGGCAAACTAATAATTGATCATTCACTATCTAGCTATCCATAAAGGCATGCATAAAGCTGATACGTACGTACAAGAAGCAATTGTAGTTGCATCAGTATCAATTATTTATAGAGAACCTACGCACGCCTTTCTCAATCTCTTTGAAGATGAAGTGGCCGGAGCTCCGCATCCATGTCTCTGACCTCCAACTGAGCCTCCATGTCCATATCGATCGGCTGCATCTGCTCCTCCCCTTTCCGATAAGATTGCGATGGCTCAAGTAGAGATTTCATTTACGCGCACATATATTAGTTAATGCATCCGAATCATTCTTTTCACTTTTTTCTTTTGGAATCATCAGTATTGTCCTAGCTGAACCGGAATCATTCCGAGGGTAGCTAGTGTGAAGAAGTAAGGACGTGTTTGGAATATATGTATACTGTCAAGAAGTTAACTTGTGATTTAGTTTGATAAATTAGGGGTTGTATATATGTTACTTAATCTTTTCACTGTTCGCAAAGAGTGCAGTACGTATATATGTAGAAGAGAAACAAATCTAGAAATATAGATTGACTGAAGTAGTGCGCAATTTAATTATCAGGTACTGTAGCCATGCGACGCTGTCGTCGGACCAACACATCTATATATATAGTTTGCATGGACCACGTCCATTGATATAATATACAGCACTCTTGATTTCTCCTATTTATATACATGTGTGTGCCGGCACAGTCTTAATCAAACAGCTGCTCGCGTTTCATTCATGCACTGATTAACCATGCGTCTTCTTAATTAACCCACGTGCATATGCTTAATTAACGTGCCATGAACTGATCTTAATTTTGTCTGTTTGTTACCTATAGGCGAGAAGTAGGCGGTGGCTCCACATGCATTTGTCTCTCTTCCGTGGCTTTCTCGACAAAGACTAATCCTGGATTCCTGGCCTTAGATTTCACATGTATATAGGATAAAGACTAGTTCTGTGTAATTAATTACTGAACATTTATCTTGCATATATATATATATATATATATATATAGGATAATATTGTTTCGTCGATCGCATAGAATTAGTATATATATAGGAATCAACAAGATCAGGCCTGCATGTGAATCTGATTGCTAAAATTTGCGTGCTTTTGGTGTACTTTTAATTGGAATCTGTTAACCATCGATCGCCAAAGAAAGCTAGGCATCACTAGCTAGCTAACTACAAATAACTGACGCCTCACGGCCGTTATGTAATTACTCGAAAGCACGTTCTACAGTAACTAACTTGGATGCCACGTCGTAGTCGTCGACCGTTCAACTATAATGATCGGATGAATCATAATATACAGTCGATGCAAAAAAAATTAAAACTGAATTTTATTAATTAACATCTTAATTTAGCATGTACTTTTAATCCGCATAGATTAGTTGTAGCTTTATATAATAATAATAATAATAATAATAATAATAATATGTAGGGGCCCACTTACATCATGTTTGGTTGGACATATATGTAGGTTGTTAACGAGATAATGAAGCAAAATTAATGCACATACATGTTGTAGGGACTCTCTCCACAACAATGATTGATATCTACAGCGAGGAATGAAAGAATATATGTTGACGCCTCAAATACCCATATATTCCATTTGTCCATTTTTCTAGCCCAATCATTTCACTCAGGTTTGAAGTTTTTACACTTTTATTATAGTAAAACAAAATTAATAAATTAAGTTTAGTTTATTAATTATTATATACTCATGTGTAGTGCACAGTAACTTCTTATTTATTTAAATTAATAAAAAAATATGTAACTGAAAACTTATATATACTTTATCAGAGCAGGAGATCGAACGAGATCTAAACTTTAATTTGAATCAGAAGTAGAATGTACTAATGAGGACCACTTAATTAATTGCTTGCATCCCCAGTACTGCGCTGCGCGCATGACAAGTTTCATTGCACAAATTAAATTAACTATTTATATTGTACTTAAATATATAAAAATAAATTAGTAATGAAATTGCAGATCGAATAATAACCAAACTGATCAAGATTTCAAGAGAAACTATATATCACAAAACGCATGAACCTTGCTTAAACACAGAAATTAATTTCTTCATTGAGAAATGGTTAATTGTCAACGTAAGTACCCATCCATCGTTCACTAAATATTTCATAGCATGCAGCGGCTCCCAGAAAATAAGAACAAATTAGAGGAATATTTATATATGTTCATATATATATGAAAGATCAAATCCTCACAAGAAATGTAGTCGATAGTTTGAGGTGAGATTAATCAGCAAGTCCTCTTTCAGAAAAGATTTGCTTGTCTTGCTCCAGGAGATGCATCAGCAAATCAACAAAAGCCAGCATAATGATCCTGTGGTTCTCCCTTTCATTCAGCCGCAAATAGCAATGCAGGAGCTCCTGAAGGCCGTGCCAATCCCTCAGTTGGTGCGCCGCCACCATCTCCTCCATGGATGCTCTGAAGTCATGGTACGGATCCTCCGACGACATGGCCATCATTATGCTCTCCTCGCACAAGGAGGAGGACGACGAGGACGAGGACAACGACGAGGAGGAACTAGTGGTTGGATATTCCGGTCGAGCAGCCTCCATTATGGATTTGGTGGTGCATGGCGAGAAGAAGAACCTCTCGGAATTTAAGGGGGCTCCGAAGAGGTCGTAACTGGAAGCGGTTTTGTCGTGTCGCTCGGGGCTTTGGGAGGAGGAAGGCATGGAGAAGTGGTGAGGAAGAAGTTGGTAGTCGGAAGGAGAGTAGGGATGATGATCTGCTGGCGATCTGAAGGATTGGGTTCTGGCCTCTTGGATGCATATGGGGCCAATCGGATTCATGCTGATGATGGCTTCTTGCAGAGTTTTCATTGAGGACTTGAGCCTTTCCATCTCTTCTCTCACTCTTCTTCTTCTTCTCTCCCAGTACTACTCTTTGCTTCTATCTAAATGTATATATATAATATATATATAGAGAGAAGCATCCATTGTTTATTAATTCCTCTTTATTTATAGAATACTAATAATTAGTTTATAAGATATATATATATATATATATATATATATATATACATACAAGTACACGCTTAATTGCTTTATATATATAACCACATATGGATAGATAGAATTAAATTCTCTGTTTTGAAATAGTGTATCTATTCATACCATGTCCCATTACAAATAGTCGTCTGTCCCTCCACACCATATGTATTATAATTAAGTTGAATGTTTTTTATAGAATTCCCTAGCTACTAAATGATCATAAGTGCAACCTTAATTAGAATGATAGGCTCCAGCAATCAAGGATCATAAGTAATTTTTTTTAAACTTAGCTAGGTTAGGAGTGATCGAGTTGTGCTACAAAGTGGGATAGTTAGGCTGTCACCAGCTTAAAATCTAAAGGAGATAAGAGGAACACATGCACTGGCCACTGGCCATTTGGCATTGTAGCAGACTGAAGACTGGGGACAAGCGAGAAGACAAGTGACTTAGTCCTTGCTATGTATAAAGGACAATAAGCAAAAGAAGAAATGCCAAAAGATAATGAATAGTTTCAGATGGTCCCATTGCTTCATTATTGCTTCCTTTCCCTGCCCACCCATGCATCCCATTTTCTGTATACACATGCATGGCCAAATTCGATCTCCTGAGCCTGAGGAGAGTTTATACATGCAAATACGCACGTAAGCATAGCTACTTTGGTGGTATAATGATCTCGGTTTAATTAAATGGTTGTCGAGAATTAAGTGCATATATATGATGCTGATGTAGTGATGGAAGAAAGAAGAAGAAGGTGCATGCGTCATTGCAAGTTGATGGTTGTTATGAGGTTGGGAACTTGCAAACAAATTGAGATGATGGAGGTCGTCGCATATCGTACTTCCCATGCACACACGTGAACTGATGCAGTAACAAAGCTGGTTTGTGTATATATAGCATGAAAGTGATAATGATACGAGAGCTAGCACCGAGGCTTTATGCATGCATTTGCACTGCTGCGTCAGCTTTCCAGTGAATTTGTCTCATTTTATATATGCTGCACTTATATATTTAGTTCCAGGGTTAATGTTTTTTACTTCACTTTCAACGAATTAATTTTGTAATTAATAAAATTAATATAGAAAACAAAAGAATAACATATTTTCTATATCTCATGTGTAGAGGAGGGGATTTAACCTTAATATATATAAACGATCATGCAGCAGGGTCCTGCATGACTGCATCACGTGCCATCTCAATTGAGCACATTTTATTTTACAAAAAAAAATTAATTGCACCAATCACATCTAAGTGTTACGAGCTCAAATAGAATGAATAAATTAATTGAGCTCGATTATAAGCATCTTAAAAATTAGATCATACGATTAACCTATTTTTCATTAAATCAAAATTCACAATTGACCGTAGCCCACAATTAAAAAATATAATGTTAATAATAAAAAATATTCTAACATATCTATATTAGGGTTTTTGGGATTTTTAACGTATATCTTCAATTAAGTCGTAGTAATTAATTAGATTGATCGGATAAGTTGAGGTAATGTTGGCAGAAACTGATGCAGCTCACAACCAAGTAGTCTTTCTTTGCAGCCCAACAACAAACGTTAAATGGGCTTTTGATCCATTTGGTTGTCTGGCTTCAATTAAATCCTCCAATACATGGCTTTTCTTCTTGACAAAAATGCCTGATTCCAACGTGCTTTTGGTGTTGGACCCTCGTGGGGCATATTTATTTCTGAGATGAAAGAATAATATGATAATGGATTGATTTTAATCCCTAAAATAAATTAGGATAAAAAAAATATAAAATTAATATTATAATCAGTATATATCATATTTTTTAAAAAAATATCTAACTCTTTCTCTTATTTGTTATTCTAGTCTATCCTATCCCGTGAAATAAATGTTGGAGTTTCCTCGAATGATTTATGGTTGGATTATTTTGGGAAGCAAGCAAGTGTTCTTAAAGACGAGAGAAATCAATATAAATTCTTTTGAATACGAGCTTTAAGGTTTCATGCTGTAATATTTATGGGAAAAGATACAAAAAATGCTCCTAACGTTTTCTCATGGATATTAAAATGTCCATAATATTTTTTTTGGATCAAAAATACTCCTTACGTTATGAAATTGAGTATAAAAATGCCCCTATACGTAAACGACGTTAATTGAGAGATAACGGAGCTGACATAGTCAATGACTATGATTGATGATGTGGACATGTGGCGCGCGTGCAGGCCGAGACGTTTTCGCACGGGTACTAAAATGCCCCTGACGTTTTCTCACGGGTACTAAAATGCCTCTAACGTTTTCTCATGGGTACAAAAATGCTCCTAACGTTTTCTCATGGGTACTAAAATACTCCTAACGTTTGTTTTGGACCTAAAATACCCTTGAGGTTATTGAAAATAATATAAAAATGACATCAGACTAACTTTTGTTAGGTAAGACTTAACGAAGATGTCATGGATGCTGACAAAGATGTTGACTTTACACATGACGCATGTGCAGAGAGCAACTTTCTACGTAAGCGACACATAAGAAATCGAAACTAAAATCAAAAACTGAAAATTTAGAAAATAAAAATTGAAACTGAAACCATCAAATCAGTTAATCAAAAAATTTGGTTCGGTTTCAAATCGGTTTTTTAATTAATCGAATTTTTGATTTTTTTTATTCACTCCTACGGTTGCGTGGCAAGTTGCTCTCTACATGTGCACCACGTGTAAAGTCAACATCTTTATCAGTATCCACAATATTTTTGTTAAGTCTCACCTAACAGAAGTTAACTTGGTATCATTTTTGTACAATATTCAATAGCCTCAGGGGTATTTTAGCTCCAAAACAAATGTTAGAGGCATTTTTGTACTTGTGAGAAAATGTTAGGAGCATTTTAGTACCCGTGAGAAAACATCAGGGACATTTTAGTGCCCGTGAGAAAATATTTTGGTCTGCATTCGCACCACATGTCCACATCATCAGTCCTAGTCATTAGCCACATCAGCTCCATTATCTCTCAACTAACACCGTTTACCTATAGGGGTTTTTTTGTACCCAATTCCATAACGTGAGGGGTATTTTTGATCCAAAAAAAATCTTATGAGCATTTTAATACCCGTGAGAAAATATTATGGATATTTTTGTACCTTTTCTCAATCTTTATTTTTAGAATGTGTTTTTGGTTATAAATTTTGCTTTGTATATCTTTACTACCTTAGACAATAATAAATTGAGTATTAAATAAGATTTTTTTAAAAAAAATCTTATATACAATGGATAAAATATTAATTTTGTCATTCCACGCCGACTATTTTATCATTATGCAATTTCATGTTTTCTATGTTCCTAGACATTGTAATAAGGTGGCCGATATCCTTATCTCGACGATTTAGTTCGACACTCCTTTCTCTTTTGTTGAAGTTCTGTTAATGAATGTGTCACACCCCAAACTTGGTATGACCGGTCAGGATACGCTACGTACCCCGAAGCTTAATCCAACTCAAACACAACAACAATAACCTATACAGTGAGAGATTTTTTTTTTTGAAAAGAATAGACATTACATCACGAACCAAACCAAACCAAAACTCAATATGAACACACTGAACAAATTATTAAAAATGAGTTCAAATAAATAAACAAGACTCCCAAAATAAAAATAAAATGTGGAAACCACGATCGGAGTCAACATGACTCAACAACTCAAAGAGACACTAAAATGACTCAGGTATCCTCCTCGATCACGACATGTCACGAGACCCGCTGCCCTGCCGCCACTAGTCGCACTACTGCACATCGGTTCCTCTATGATCTAACTTAGGTGTTGCAAAATAATAGTAATAAGGGGTAAGTCCAACTAGGATCTAGTGAGCAGATCAGTCCTCAATTCACCAACTCAATCATCATGCATAAAAACACAAATAGCCGATATAAATAGTGTAACAATAACGTTAGAAGAAACCAGCAATAATACATTCACCAACTCAATCATCATGCATGAAGTCAACATACGTCAACAAGCATAAAATATCTATGGCAATAAAATAGGAAGAATGCAACACCTCAATCATATGCATGCTCCCTAGACGTCGGTCCCACATAGCCACATAGGGTAGGTAGACGAGTGGCCGCCGAACTACCACCCAGCTCAGTGCCGTCTCTTTGGGGCATGCCCTCCCCTCACCGGGACTGGCTCTTCCGAGCTAGCCTGTTGGGGCATACGTTCCCCTCACCTGCTTGGGTCTCCGGACTGTCTCTTTGGGGTATGATCTCCACTCACCAACCGGACTTCCGAAATAAGGCCAACGCTGTCTCTTTGGGCATACCCTCCCCTCACCAACGAGGCTTTCGGGAAATGTAACAAGCACATCACTGTTGGATGAAATGGTCACACTAGAGGGGGGTGAATAGTGTGTTTACTAATCGATTCGCCTAATTCCGATTTTAATAATTTACTTGGTTACTTAGGCAATTTAACAAATCCAATAACAAACGGAAGCAAAGTGAATATGCTAATTAAGCAAACGCAAGAAGAAGCAAGGCAAACACGGTGATTTATAGTGGTTCGGCCCCAATGCCTACTCCACTACCTAAGCACCCCGCTTAGGATTTCCAAACTTAGCTTTACTAGATTATATCGTTACCCTTACAAAGAGGACTTTATACCGAAAAATCTCCACTTTCAAATCGAAGGCACTTCCACACCCAAAAGTATCCCGTCTTTCTACCGAGATCACTCTCCCACCTCAACCTACGGGACAACTCAACTAATCATAGTAAACTAAATTTACAATGGTGGGTTTAAACCTCAACACCAAGACAACCACCAACTCAATCAACCTAGCACTCTAGGATTACACAAATTCAAATATAATAAAATAAACACCAAAATACAACAATAATGAGAGCAAATAATAAACAATGTAAACTTAGCTCTCAAACAAGATGTCCTAGCTCCTCTTGATGATTTGAAGATGAATCAAGGCAAGCTCAAAGTCAATCTTAAGGTTCTTAGGCTCAAAGCTAGGGTTCTTTGCAAAGATGGCTCAAGAATCTTGAAGAGATGCAAGGAGTGGCTCTTTTTGGCTTAGAGGCATCATTTTAAGGCTAGAAATAAGATTGGGATAGGTAGTTATAACCCCCCAAAAGAAATGGCTCGTCAACGGGCGAAAAACTAGCTGTTTCCATCTTTCGATCGTAGGCCGGTCGATCATCGGTCGACTAACGGATTGACCGCCCAAGCGACTGCGACATTCTGTCGCTTTTGGGCGTAGTTTGGTCGACCGAATTGGCTACTGCCAAATTTTGGCATCATTCGATCGACCAAAATGTCTTCTTCTTCGGTCGGTCGACCGAACCTGGGCAGGGCAGATTTCTTTGCTTGGTTTGTTCATTTTTTGGTTCCGTCTTCGCTAAGTCTTGGTTAATAACTTTAAAACATAAATGTTATATAAGGATTACCTCCCATTTGGATTCAATAAAAATATCTAAAAAATCAAAATCCTTAAGAATCAAAATCTAGTTTTTGGAGTCTAGTACAAATTTTTGGAAAACAGAAATTTCCTAATTTATCGGGTCAAATATGGGTAGGCAAAAGGCTTCCAAAAAATTCTTTAAAATACCTCGTTATCTAGTTTTAACCCAAGGAACAATTACCGCCATTTTTTATGTTAGAAAAATATCTAGGTCATATAGCCCTCCAATGAGCTCCCTAGGCTTAGTAAATTTCAGGGTGGTTTCGAGTTTTCATATTTTGGGATTCGGGATTGGTTTTTGGATTCTTATGCATTATCATGAGGATTTACAATATAAACTAGACACCATAATCTTAAATTCTAACTTCTCGAAGAATCCCGAGCGTCGACGAGCGTCCTTGCCAATTTCTTCGATTTCTTCAATTTTTTCGATCAAGGACGTCGAGGGCTAACCGACTTGGAACCTGAAAGATTTCTCAACAAAACATTAGTTTCATGTTTGTTATCATCAAAACCGAGATTAAGGCCAAGATAAAAAATCTTAGTCCAACAATCACAACACCACACACACAAGTATATAAATATGAACAATATGTGCTATCAACAAGTAATAAAGAGTTTGTCAAGTGCATACCTCATCCTCCACCTCCTCCTTTTATACATCACAATCACATACAGATATATATGTAGAAATAGCGCTCATACATCATGAATGCTCAGCACAAATAAATAATCATAAAATAGAATTATGACACTGTAAGAAAGGATGCACGTGTATCATGAAAGCGGTGCACAAAAGAAACTCCAACTATAAATCAATGAACTGGAACATGATAAACTAACTCGTCATAGCTATCATTGATCTAGGATAAAATTCACCTCATTAACTACTATATCCATGAATCATCTCAGATCGAATCATAAAAATATATAAAATATAATTTTTCAGCTTGGCACGCAAAATGAGGCAACGCCCGGCTACTGTTATCAAAATTTGAAGGTCTGATGGAGAAACAGACCTCACCAATGAATCCAGAACGTCGATTAGGTGAAAATTCATACATAACATGAATAATTTTGCTAACTTTAAGGCCTCCAAATAATTATTTAGAATAATGAAAGAAATATCTTAATTTATTCAATAAATCACTGCTATAAATAAATATAACGGTGTTACAATCAATAAACCAGTAATGAAATCTCAGCCCTTCATCTAAACAGGATCACATCACAGCCCTCTTTTTAACATGATGCAATATCTGTCTTACATCTAACCAGATGCAATCACTACCATACATCTATATGATGAAATCATAACCTTACATCTAATCAGATGCAATCACAGTCCTCCATCTACATGATGTAATCACAGCCTTATATCTAACCTGATGAAATCTCATCCCTCAATCTACATGATGCAACCTAAGCCTTACATCCACACAAGATCAAATCTCTGCCCTTCATCTCAACTGATTCAATCCAGCCCTCCATCTCACCCAAATCAATCTCAATCCTCTATTTTATCTCATCTCTTTAGGTCACCTTCCCCACCTCCACCCCAAACCAGTCGCCGCCGCCGCCGCCCTTCCTCGATCGCCGCCGGGCCGCCATCGACGCTGGCGGATGCCGACGCATCGCTGCCACCACGCGACGGTGGCAGCACCTCGCGCTGTTGCTCGTCGGGCGCCGCCTCCCAACGCGGTCGGCGCCGACCGGAGAGGTGAACAGGAGAGGGTAGAAAGAAAGAAGAAAAAGAAAAAGGAAATAATATTTTATTCCAAAAGGGATAAACAACATGGTTCAATTAAGAAACGATCGATCCGACTTCCGATCCGATACGAGAAAATGCATCAAAAATTAACAAAAATATTGAGACATGAGAATAGCGACATGAATCAAGAATTGGAGAAGAGAAGGTCTAAATCCACTCACCGGATGGAGAGAAAACGGAAGGAAAAGATGCGCAGGATCTCCCCCCAATCGACACCGATGAACTCGCGAAAATCTGGCTCCGGCGGCTCCTCCTCCTTGATGGCGCCCTCTCTCTCCTCTCTCCTTTGCCTCGGGTGGCGTGCGGCTAAAACCCCTAGCTGCACACCCCAGGGTCTAATTTATAGATACCGGTTGGGTCCAAATGATCAAAATACCCCTACCTAAGCTATCCGACTTAAACAGCCCATAACTCCTCTGTTCTAACTCCGATTCAAGATCCGATTGCACCGCTAAATTCACCTCGATACCCTCTATCATCCTAGCATGCTAGATCATGGAGATAAGACAAATAAAATTTCTCTTAATTTTTCTACAATAAATGCTTATTTGGGTATAATCCCGAAGCTTTTCGACAATCCATACTAACTAGGGCCCACGATCCCCGCTCAAGAATAAAATATTATTATTAAAAATTTTGGGTATTACAGAATAAAATTTTTGGCCGTGATATTTTGATCTGCACCTTGTCGCGGAATTGGTCGTATGCATCCTGCAAGAGGGCAGCAAAGATGGTGCCCCACGCCCCGACGCCGATACTTTTCAGCAGGTCAACGTCACTTTTGCCGATGAGATGACGGAACTCATCTAGCCTTTGTTAATATAGGTCACCGTCACTTGTCAAATATAAATATAGTATATAATATGAAAAAGAAATTATGTATTTATAATTATACGAGATAATACATCAGAGTACAGTATTGAGTCCAGATTAGGAGGCCGGATTAAGGACCAGACATAATGGTCCCTAGAAGAACAATCATGTTTTGCTACCCAGTGAGCAACTTCATTTGCTTCTCTAAGACAGAATGAGAAGTACACATTACATCTAGCTCTAAGAAAATTAATATCATCCATGATAGTCGAAATGGCCCACAGAACTGGCGCAGCCAGATTTAGAGCATCAATGATAATTTTAGAATCCGACTCAATAATAATTGAGTTAAAATTATTTTCAATAGCATTCTACAAAGCCCATTTTATTGACCGGGCTTCCAGTTCAAGTGCACTCTTTCCAACACAAAATTCGCCATTAGCTAAAAGACACGTTCCATGATTCTATCATGAATCACAAAATTGATGCCACATGCAGAATCAATAAAGGATGCATCACAATTTAATTTTAGAAAATCCTGAGAGGGGGGGCGGGGGGGGATCCATTTCACCAAGAATTGTTTGGGCATCAGACTTCCCTTAGATAAAAATTTACCTTTGTAATCATTGGTAAAAGCCAATATACGAGTCACGAGGGTCGTAGGGGTAGGTTGCCTAGCTTCATGCAGCATTTTATTTCTAGCAAACCATATGAGCCTACAGGAGTTAGCAATTAGCGTCAACCTAAACATCTCAATTCCACTGAGGGAGGAGGAATAGGTCAACCAATGACCAGAACTCCAATTTACTCGGGAAGAGAAATCAAACAAAGTTAATTGGCCCAGCTTGTCCCAAAGACAACATGAAAAACAACATTCAAATAAAAGGTGTTGAATGGATTCTGACTGATTATGGCACAGAGGACAAGTATCGAAATCCAAGATTTTTAAATATAAAAGTCTAGATCTAGTAGGAATTCTTTGGTGAATAAGTTTCCAACAAAATAATTTAACTTTAGGAGCAGTGTACATTTTCCAAATAATTTTCCAAGGAGAAGAGTTTTGAAAAATATTAGGGTCTGGTTCGAGATTTTTAAGAAATAAATATGTCAATTTGGCGGTAACGCTACCCTCAGATTCCTTACACCATATTGTTTTATCATCATTAGGTATCCAAGGCACCTCAATTCTCGATATGATCTCTCCCAACATAGGACCAAACAAATTATCCAAATCAATAGATGACCAAGATTGACGAATCATAAGAGAACTTACATTAGCATCATTACTAAGCATTTCAACATTCAAAAAAGTTGGTTTTATAAAAAAGGACAAATCAGTAGCCCAAGCATCAAACAAAATAGATGAATTACAACCAGATTTTATTAATTTAGTAAAACCGGGTAAAAGTAGCTTAAATGCTTTTCTAAACAGTTTCCAGCTCCAGGAACAGTTGTTTTTCGGATTAAAGAAAGTCACAATCAAATTCTTGTACTTAGCAGAAACTATATTAACCAATAAAGAAGAGTTGTCATTCAAATAGCTATGTATTCTTTTGGTCTGAAGGGAAAGGGTTTTACAAGACAGATCATAAATACCTAAACCCCCATCAGACTTAGGATTGGTAACCTTATCCCAACTGATTAAGTGTATCCCATGCCCAGAAGTTCCATTAGACCAAAGAAATTCTTTAGTTAGCTGCTCCATTTTATTAATAAACCTAGAAGAACACTAGAAAATAGCTAAGGAATGCATAGGAATTGAGTTAATTACTGAATTAATTAGGACAACACACCCGGCCTAAGATAGATATGAACTCTGCCAAGACTTGAGTCGGGCCTTGACCTGATCCAAGATTAAGTCCTGAGCTATATCCGTTGCTCTATTCGGTGCAATAATGACACTTATGTACTTAAATGAGATATTACCCCTACGCATTCCTAAATAATTACAGACACTTGACACACAGCTTCTAGAGGTTGCATTAGGGAAAAATATCTCAAACTTGGATAAATTAACAGACTGGCCCGAAAAGCTCTCATATTTTTCGAAAATAAATTTCACTGCACATAAACTCTTCTTATTTGCCTTAAAGGCATAAAAGCAGTACTATAAAAATGATGCAAGTATTTAATAAGAGTCAGAAATTATATACCAATACGTCTTATAGAATTCAGCTGTAAATCCGTCATGACCAGGGCTTTTCCCATTCGGCATACATTTAACAACATTAAATACCTCATTATTTGAAAAAGGACAAATAATCGAACTGGCAATCGAATCCGAAATGCTTTTAAATTGCAAATTGCCACATATATCAGAGAAAGAAGCATTAGATGTAGACCATAAATTGTGATAAGCCCCAAAGAAAGCATTAGTAATATCAGAAATACCAGTTAAAACAGAGCCATCAGCAATAGGTAAAATAGAAATTTTATTAGTTCTACGACGAATTGTGGTAATGCGATGAAAGTAAGCTGAATTAGA
The DNA here is from genome assembly GCA_034359265.1 of Canna indica. Taxonomy (NCBI): domain Eukaryota; kingdom Viridiplantae; phylum Streptophyta; class Magnoliopsida; order Zingiberales; family Cannaceae; genus Canna; species Canna indica. The sequence continues at coordinate 75,409,970 of CP136891.1, read as the reverse complement.
GTCACCATCCTCAATCCATTTAGTTTTGGCTTTCGACCACCATTTTAAGTTTATTTGTTTTCAGATAGCACTAGCTTTATTATACAAACCCTGAAGAGCCAGTTCATGTTGAGAATCCAGACCAACAGAAGTATCCAATATTTCTAAAGACTCAATCTCAATCAACGTAGAATTCAGAGTATTCTCAAGATTGCCTAAACAATTCTTATTCCAAAGAGATAAAGCTTTACGAGAAAACCATAGACCCATTTCGAAAAAATAGTGAGGGGAGAGGGATTGAGAAGGTTGATCCCAAGCCTTCTGAATAACATCCCTAGTCTCGGGATATTCAACCTAGAAGCTTTAAAATTTGAATAACTTATTACGACTAGATGATTGAGCAATTCTAATAAGAAGAGGGGCATGATCTGAAGATCCACGAGGTAAATGAACAACCGACGTCGAATCATAAAAATGAAGCCAAGCCGCATTACAAAAAGCACGATCTAATCTGATAAGAATTCGTTGAGAGCCTGAGCGATTATTACACCAAGTAAAAGGAACTCCGAAAAACCCAAGATCCATAAGACCATTGTTATATACAAAATCACGAAAATCTATTAACCCCCCACACCCCCCCCCCCCCCCCCCCCGAAGCCCCAACCGCTGGCCGAGCCATACCCAACCAATTCCGACCAATAGACTTAACAAATTTGTTAGCCACATTTGAATCAAAATGCGTTTCTTGTAAAGCAACAAAATTTATCGAGAACTTACGAATCATAATCCTTACCTAATCCCTTACCTTGCGGCACCAAGCACCACGAGTGTTCCAGCAGAGGCAATTCATGAGGAAATATTATTAGAAGGCGACTCAGTCATAGCCGAGTCCTCTGCAGCAGCAGAAGCCATCAGAACATTCTCCACCGTAGATTCAGCCATAGCAGCGTCATTGGATGGAGTGGGAATTATGTTCAACAAGGAATCTGATCCACGAGGTCTCTTGGATCGTGAAAGCTCAGATGGGGGGGGGGGGGGGGCAGATATAGGCGGCGTTTTAGGTGCCCCCCCCCCCTTTTTTGGCAGGTACAAGCTTTGGCTTCATCAATGGGGGTATGGAATAGCCAGGCTTAGCGGTAGCAAAAACAAAAGATAGATCAGAGATCATTTGCTCCATTGGGGGGGGACTGGTTGTGTGAGAAGAGGAAGAGGGACGTAATGGAATCACAAGAACTGGGGAAGAAGGGTTAATATCGAATACAAGGATGGAATGGGTAACAGAGTTAATTGCATTAGGTTTAGGCATCCACATTTGTGCCCGAGAAGAATCACTGTGCAATGGGTCATGTGGAAGTAATCCAACAGATGAGGTTTTGAACTTAACAGAGGCGTCACGAATGGTGTCGGCCGAGAGGCCGTGCGAGACGGCGTGAGATCCGGGTATATTAGAGTTGGAATTATTACCCAAATTTGCTGTGTCAGGGAGAGATGATGGGGGGCCCGAAGCGCCATTATGAACATTGACGCGGGGACGATTCGCAATTAAGGCCGAATCCGAAGTCGGGGCGGGAAATATGCCGACATCTACTCTGTCACTCGAGGCTCCTGTCACGTGAGGATCACGTGAATGATGACGGCCATGATCACGCGCCATACTAGGCCGCGAGAGAGATCGTGAATGATCTGTTCGACGGCGGTTGCGCCGACCACGACCAACCAGCATCCATGGTCCACAGGCTGGCGCAGGGAGATCCTTCGGGATCACAGAGTTTAATCCAGATTCGGAACCACTCATGGGTTCGAAAATAGGACTAGAAAGCTTTCCGAAAATCACATAGGGTTTTAAAGAAAAAAATCAAAGATTTACAATCCACCTCTCGGTGGCCAATGAGCCCACAAAAAAAACACACCTGCGATAGATTTTCGTACGAAATAGGTTGAAAAAATTCGTGATTGGGTTCACCAATCCACAGACCTTGCTTCAAAGGTTTAGATAAATCCATTATTATATATATATATATATAGTATTTTTCTCTCTCTCCTGTTCTTCTTCCCCGCTTCTTTTTCTTCCACTGCTACCTCCTCTCCCCTGCCCCAAGCATGGTGCTCACCCCGCCGCCATCCCCACCGTCGACGTCTCGAAGCCCGATGCTGCCGAACTCCTCGTCAAGGCATGCAAGGACTTCAACTTCGTCAAGGTGCTCGGATTGATGGCGCAAGGTTGAAGATGAAGTAGAGGGATGCACTGAGCAAGCTGATGATGGACGAGTAGAGCAACTAAAGAATGAGATGGATCCACCTGGCTGTCTTGGGGCTCGCGCATTTGGTAGCTCCGTCGACGGTCTTCTGCTTCTCCTCCCTCGCTACTCCCCCGGCGGCATCGGAGATGAGAGGTTTGGGACCGGACGATCCCAAAGATTGGCGCCAGGTGGGCGAATATGCATGCCTGCTCGTCTTCCTCCAGCGTCAGCTACAGTGTGAGCGACAAGAACAGATCTGCATTGGGTTTGCCGATTGCTTGCGCTCGAAAAAGACGATGGCGTCGACGATTGCCGGTTGCTTGCGCTCGAAAAAGACCTCCTGTGATTTGCTTTCTCCCCTTTCGTCATCTTCATCCCTTCGGTTTGGAAGTCGTGTGATGTCACCTTCACTTTCGAGGCGGCTGTGGATTTCTCGTTGGATCGTCGTGATGATTTGTTGAACAGGGACTTGAGACAAGCTTTCGGCGCTCTTAGCTTCAGATTGAGCGTGGCGTCCTTGATGAACCTGGCGAGCTCGCTGCTGATGAAGCAGAAGCCGTCGGCGAGACGTTGCAAGACATGTACGGGGTTGTGGTGGCGCTGTAGGGGGCGGCGGCGGCGGCCTCACTTTTCTCCCGGACGAAGGATGCGGTGGTCCTGGACTAACTCTTCCGCCGTGTAGGAGCTCGGTGGGCGGCGAAAGGGGAGGAGATTCGATGAAGCAGTGCACGCAACCGTAACACTTGGCTCCGCCATCCTCACCCACTTGACTCCATTATCACCAGATCGTGTGTGGGTCCATCAAGTTGTCGCCCACGTAAACCAGCTTCTCAGTGGCCACGTTTGAAATATATCCCCTCTGCCCAGCTAGAGGGCATCTGCGTCGCCGGCACGATCCTCCCAATCCTCAAGTCCATCCTCATCCCAGACCACACCGGCGTCGGGCAGACCATGGTCGACTCGGGCAGCCAATTCACGTTCCTCCTCGGCTCGGCCTATGTACAACGCGCTCAAGGCCGAGTTCTCGCGGCAGACGAAGGGCGCGTTGGTGCCCCTTGGGGAGCCAGACTTCGTCTTCGAGGGTGCCTTCGACCTCTGCTACCGGGTGCCGATGGAGCGGTCGGCACCTCCGCCGGGGTTGCCGACGGTGGTCCTACTGCTCTAGGCTGAGGCGGAGGTGGCGGGGGAGCAGCTGCTGTACCGAGCGCCAGGAGGCGCGGGGGTAGAAAGTTGACCTTGTATTAGTAGAGGGCAAAATTGTAATTTCGTAAAGTGAAAAAAATGGAGAGCAAAAAGTTAAGGTGGCAGGCCACGTAAACACCATTTTCCTCCACGTCAGCTAGGTTGAGACGGCACGTGACGATTTGGTAGATGGCATCAACGGAAGCAAACGTTGTGCATTTACTAGTTAAATTTGAAATCGTGGGTAGAACGTAAAATTTTTACAAACCTTGTGATTTTTTTGTCTATTATCCCTAAAAAAATTATTATTATTTTTTGTATTTTCCTAATTTTATTTCCTTTTGATTCGTGCATAAAACAAACAAAAGATTAAAATTTATCCTTTATTTTATCTCCTTTGTCCTATGATTCTATGAAACAAACAAGCATTTCATGAGACAAGAGAAATAGGAGAAGAGATTAATTTTAATTCATTATTTATTTAGTACAAGAATTATATTAAAATAATATTAAAAAAATATAAAATTAATATTATATCTTATAAACATCATATTTTAAAAAATTTATAAAATAGGACCTCTTATTTGTTATCATATCCTGAACCATTAGTATATATAGCAATCTAAGTTGCCTTGTAAATACGTTCATGGTTATTAAGTAATTGTTCTTTTTGTCCATGGTGCATCTTAATTAGATAAAACTCCAATAATTAGAGTGACTGGTTTTTTTTTTCTTTTTCGCTCAGTTAATCAGTTCATTGCAAGAATGAGAATTAATTATATAATTAAATATAAAATTCATTAGAGATCGAACCTCAGATCTCTAAGAAATATCTACGGCCGGTCTTCCTATGTATTGGAAACATATATATATTATATAAACGTATGTATTATATAAATTAAGGAGACGTCATTGATATTAATTAAATATACTAAAAAGACATATGAATCGGTTCGTACTAAAGCCATATCGAGTATGCAAAGGGTGTTGGCGAAAAGAGACAACGGTGAAAAGGGTTTCATGTGCTTGCTTGGATTTTCTGCATTCATCTGTTGCTATCTGCATATAATATATTAATTATTTGAGTAAATGCTGCATCCTCGTTACTTTCACAATTGGACGGCGGCTGATGCATCACTGGATAAGCTGAGCCATTTTATCGATTTAATTAATTAGATAAAAATATTGGAATTAATTGGATAAATGTAAACCATATGACGTGTCCCCTTAATTTGCATGAAAACGCTGTTTTGGAATATATTATTGGCCTTTATCGTAGCTAGGGGCGAGCATGGACCGGTTAACCAGTTCATTAGCAAAAAAAAAATTGGTCAATTAACTTCGATTTTTCAAAATCATTAATCGTAAATCGGTCGATTAACTTCGGTTAACCGCTATTTCGATTTTGGTTTTTTCGGTTCGGTTAATCGATAATTTTTGGTTAATCAATAAATTTTTTTAACCTACAAACATAATAATATTATGCAAATCATGAAAAAAAATTCAAACAAATATCGAATTCTCATTGAGAAAAAAGAAAGAAAGAAGCAAAATCACCTGAACTAAGATAATGTTCTTAAAAAATAATATTTTTATTTTTTTTTTTTAAATACTTTTTTGATTTTTTTTTAATATTTTTTTTAATATTTTTTTAATATTTTTATAATATTTTTATAATATTTTTATAATATTTTTATAATATTTTTAATAATATTTTATAATTTTCAATAATTTTTTGTAATTTTTTTATAATTTATAAATTATTATTTAATATATATTATTAAAAATTAATAAATTATATCGAACCGGTCGGTTAACCGAAACCGGTGGACTTTTTATCTTTCGGACCGAAACCAAAACCGAAAACCAATTTTTCAAAAAATAAAAACCGAAATCGAAAAAACTGGTTCGGTTAACCGAAAAAACCGGTTCGATTTTAGACCGATTTTTCGATTAACCGAAAAACCGATTTTTTTTACTTACCCCTAATTATAGCATTGTTAGTATGCATGGACTGAAGTTTTCATTCAATTCCTTATTGCCTTATTGGAATTTGATCGATGGATATAATAGGATTCATTGCCTTTTTTTCCTTTGTTTTTTTTTCCAAACTTTCCACGCTTATTCGTACTATCTTTTGTTTTGTTTGGTGTCGTACGCATGCAATGCAAAATAAATTTAAAAAATTAATAAAAATATCTCAAACTATAATTTTTTTAACAAATATACTTTTATTTATAATAAATTTATACTTAAATTTTATTTTTATATCAATTGTATACTCCCGTCAATTGGATGTTAAAATAACTGTTATATGCTAACGTGGACTGCACAATCAGCATAAAAAAATAAATTTTTTAATCAAATTTGTCTCATCATCAAAAAAATTTTATAAATGAATATCAACAATATATTTGATGAAGAGGCAAATTTGATTTAAAAAATTTATTTTTTTATGCTGATTATGCGGTTCACGTCAGCATGTAACGACTATTTTAACACCCAACTAATGAGATTATACAATTGATACAAAGATAAAAGTTTGAGTATAATTTTGTTACAAATAAAAGTATGTGATATATTTGTTAAAAACTTAATAATTCAAAATATTTTCATTTATTTTTCCCAAATAAATTAGACCGACTTGATCAGCCAACTCAGCGTAACATTGATTTGCATGTCGCTCTCTAGTTAAAGAGCTTGATTCGTCAATAATATTAGGATCAATAAATTGCACGGAACCCTCCAACCCAAGTATAATCGAGTTAGGTTGGATCGGGTTCAAATTTTTTTCATCTCTCAAATCCGATCAAACCCAACCTGATCTAGTTCGGGTAGTCGGATTTACTCGTTTAGATAAAAATGAGTTTCTAAAATAAATAAATGAATCGGAGATTCTTGGGTTTAGTAATCGAATTAGGTAGTCGAATATTTAATTACCCAAATAAATCGGATCGAATCTAATCGAATTCTCGATCGAGTTCATTGGGCCAGGTTGACCCATCGAACAATCCTATCCTTTTCTTCCTCACTCTTTCTTATTCATACTCTCTCCAGCTATGTATCCTCCTCCTCTCTTTTTTTGTGTGTATCCAAACAAATTGTAGGACACATGAGCCGTACGTGGCCATAAGATCACGAAACAAACTAAATTAATGAATCAGAAGTTAATTGGCATTATTATTATTATATTATATATAACTTGACAGGGACATGTACACGAGCTGCACGTGGCCATGTTACCCTTCTAAGTCCCACATGTCTGCTGTTTGGCTGCTTGCATATGGACTTGCATGTTTCAATTACTAGCTAGTATCAGCATTTTAATTAATTTGGCTTTTTTTTATATATCAAATATATATGCCTCTCCTTAACTTTATGATATATACGTATATTTAGCTCGATCACCAAAATGCTGACATGGACTGTCATATATATTATCATCCCAATGGAGGATACAATAAAAATTTAGCACACAACAAGAAAATCTCGAAATAATGACGTTTAATTTTTGACGTCTGAAGAATCGTCGAAATGTCTAAGGGCGGATGGGAACAAAAGTTTATAAATATCGACGTTTAATATAGACGTCGATATGTAAAAAGCAAATATTTTGACACTGCCGAAAAAACGACGTTTTTTTCGTCGAAATAGCAGCGTCGAAACGCTGGCGTCAAAATATTTCGACACCAGAGTTTCGACGGAAAGGCGTCGAAATGTTCAGCATTTTGACGCCATTCTTTCGACGCAGCTGGCGTCGAAATGTTTTGATGCCGCGCGGTCGTCGAAGCATCGCCTCACGGGTTGAAAATTTTAACCCGTGAGCGTACGAATCGTACGGTATGCAGCTGAAATTTCTTTTCAGCTGCAGAACCGTACGATAATATATATATATATATTTTTTAAGCTGCTGCTACAGTTTTTTTAATTTTTTAATAATAAATTTCGTATAACCCTCTCATCTTTATTTTTCCCTCCGATTTTTTCTTCCTCCCGCCTATTTCTTCTTTCTCGTTTCTTCTTCCTCCCGCCGACTTCTTCCTCTCATCTCGTCGAACCAGCAGTCGCCTATTGCTTCTTTCTTCTTCATCCCTCCGATTTTTTCCTCTCGTTTCGTCAAACCAGCAGCCGACCGAGATCTTGCTCTCGTTTCGTCGAACCAGCAGCCGATTTATTCCTCTCATTTCGCTGAACCAGCAGCCGATTTATTCCTCTCATTTCGTCGAACCAGCCGACAGTCGAAGAAATCAATTTTTTTTCATCCGACAGTGAAATCAAAATTTTTCCCAGACGGTGAAATCAAATTACTTCCCTTCTCGTTCTTTTTCTCCGGTGAAACAAACTCAAGTTAGTATAAATTTTTAATTTTTATATCAAGTGTTTCATGTTATGCTTTAGATTTCTTTTACCTGAATAATACATCATGATATTTGTTCTTTTGATCTATCATGTTATTTAATGTTACTTTTTTTATCTATTTTACATGAATAACATTTCATGATATCTATTCTTTTGATTTATCATGTTACTTATGTTATGCTATTACGTTCTCTTTACATTATTTTCATGTCTATATTATTATAACTGTTAATATAATTATTATTATTACTAAATTATTATTAATATTATTATAAATATTATATTATATTATTATTATTATAAATACAGATTTATTATTATAACCGAATTAATAATAATAATAATAATAATAAAATAATAATAATATTATTATTATTATAAATACTATATTATTATTATTATTATTATTATTTAATTATTATTATATAAGTACTATATTATTATTATTATTATTATTATAAATGAATTAATATTATTATTAATACTATATTATTATTATTATTATTATTACGATATTATTATTATTATTATTATTTAATTATTATTACTAATTAATAATATTATTATAAATACTATATTATTATTATTATTATTATTTAATTATTATTATTATTATTACTGAATTAATATTATTATTACAAATACTATATTATTATTATTATTATTATTATTTATTTAATTATTATTATTATTTAAACTTATATTAGAGTATAATTAATTAGAATAATTAAATTTAGAATCCATTAAACTTGTCTTGATTTTATAAACTTCTTGCTCCCAATAATGAACTTTTTATTTATTTAAACTTCTCAATTTGATATTTTTATAATTTTCTACCAAGAGCTTAGACCCGTTCGAGAAATATTTATTGATTTTATAAATTTTGTTAATAAAATTTAGTTGTAATATTAAGTTGAATACTTATTTCGATATGGAGGAATGTGTATTCTACTTAATATTTTACTAAACAATATCAACAAAATTTATATTTTTCAAATAATAAATCTCGAATTGTCCCTTATTGGACAGTTTAGTAACACAATTATTAATATCGCAAATTTAATTTCATTTGACCACACATGTCAATGGAATGTCGGTTGCATCTCTTTTGTTCTCCGGTACGCTTCAGAAGTTTTGCGTACTTGGAGAACTAAAAAGAGATGCTGCCGAAATTTTCAGTGACTTGTTGTGATTAAATGAGATTATAGGTGTGATATTAATAATGTGTTGCTGAATGGGATATGACCAACCCACCTATATGACTATACCCTTTATAGTAACATTGAAGTTCAATTTTGAAGTCAAAGATGGATAAAACTTGGATGTCAGCACCTCAATCATCTAAAGCCTATGCGAGAGGAATGAAAAATTTTATCAAGTTCGCAATTGACAATGGATTGGATGAAGATGACACAATGAATTCTCTGTGCAAAAAATGCATCAATAGGAAATATCATAAACCAGAAGATGTTCAAAGACACTTAATATGGAGTGGAATTTTACCGAGATATACTATTTGATATTACCATGGTGAACCTTTATATCCAACAAAAGAAGCACAAATTGATATATCAAACAGAGCTGAAGCATTTGATCAAGTACATTATCATAATGATGAAACACCAATTGATGTCAATGATGAAACACCAATTGATGTCAATGATGAAACACCAATTGATGTCAATGATGAAACACTAAATGTTAATCTTGATGAAGCTCCAAATGCATTCGAACCGCCACAAGAATCTTCCCAACATTCTATGATGGATGATCTTGATGTTCCTCTGTATCCAAATTGTGTAAAATATAGTAAATCGTCATTTATCATTCAATTATATCATATAAAGGTTCTTAATGGTTGGTCTGGAAAGTCATTCTCAATGTTGTTAAAATTGTTGAAAGAAGCTTTTCCAGAAGGCAATACACTTCCATCAACATGTTATCAAGCAAAAAATTATGTGAAAGATTTGGGTTTATTCTATCAAAAGATACATGCTTGTCCAAATGATTGCATTCTATACATGGATGAAACTGCAGAAGCATCAACATGCAACATTTGTGGATTGTCTCGATGGACTTCCTCTTCAATTAATGATGAATCAACAAGTCAGTTAGAACGGAAAAAAAACCCTGCAAAAGTGTTACGATATTTTCCACTTATTCCAAGACTGACTCGTTTATATATGTCATCGAAGATCGCAAGCTCGATGAGATGGCATTCTAAAAGACGCACCAAAGATGGAATCATACGACATCCTGCTGATGCAGAAGCTTGGCAAGCTTTTGACAGAAGATATCCAGACTTCGCTGTTGATTCATGTAATGTTAGATTGGATCTTGCAAGTGATGGATTTAATCCATTTCGATCAATGAGCATAACTTATAGCACTTGGCCTGTTGTATTGATACTTTATAATATGGAACCATGGGCATGTATGAAGAGATCTTCAATAATGTTATCAATGTTAATTCCAGGCGCTAAGGGACCAGGAAGTGACATTGATGTGTACTTACAACCTCTCATTTTTGAATTGAAGCTATTGTGGAGCGGAGTAACAACATTTGATAGTATCTCCGACGAACAATTTACTCTACGTACAGCTTTAATGTGGACCATTAATGACTTTCCAGCATATGCAATGTTATCAGGTTGGAGCACTAAAGGACAATATGCATGTCCCATATGCGGTGATAAGACAGATTCTCGTTGGCTTAATCACGGAAAAAAATATTGTTATCTAGGCCATCGTAGATGGTTGTCACAAGAACATCCGTTTCGTTAGGACACTAAATTATTTGACGGGACAATAGAAAATGATAATGCACCAGCGTCAGTTGATTCAAAAATTGTTTATGAGCAGATTCAACACATTAAACATGTTTATGGCAAAACTACCAACACAAGTAAAAAGCGCACTCGAAATAATTTGGGTAGTGAGTCAGAAGGCATTAATGCAGACACACAAACTCAGCAAAGTTTTCAGATGCAAGATTATGGAATGTGGAAAAAGAAAATTATATTTTTTGAATTACCATATTGGCAGCATAATCCATTGCATCATAATTTGGATGTTATGCATATTGAGAAAAATATATGTGATAATCTGATTGGTACTATATTGGATATTGATGGAAAAGGGAAAGATAATTTAAATGCACGATTAGATTTGCAAGACATGAATATAAGACATACATGAATATAAGACATCATTTACATCCAATATTATTACCAAATGGTAGATATGATATACCCTTGGCAATTTATTCAATGTCCACTCTTAAAAAAGATCTCATGCTGACATGTATCAAAAATATGAAAGTGCCCGATGGATATTCATCAAATATTTCTAGATGTGTGAATTTCAAGGATCATAGATTACAAAACTTGAAGAGTCATGATTCACATATACTGCTTCAAGATGTTTTTCCGCATGCATTATGAGGAATTGTGCATAAAGATGTTCTCCTCATTGTTAAAGAGATTTCTGCATTTTTCAAAAAGTTATGCAGTGCCAATTTAGACCATATATTGTGCCATGGACGATTTGCAATCACGTGTGCCTTTGCTCTTATGTAAAATGGAGCAAATTTTTCCACCGAGTTTTTTCACTATTATGGTGCATTTGATGATTCACCTTCCAACATAGGTGAAACTTGGTGGTCCTGTTCATTACCGCTGGATGTACCCAATTGAAAGGTTTGTTTTATTTATATTTTTTAAATACCTCGTGTTCATTAAGTATTTGTCTCGTGTTCATAGGTTATTTATGAGATATAAATCTCATGTTCGAAATAAAGCACAACCAGAGGGATCCATCGCTGAAGGATATATTGCTGATGAATGTCTTACATTTTGTTCTCGATATTTTAATAATATTGAAACGGTGTTCAATCGACCGCAGAGAAATTATGAAGTTGAAAATATTGAAAACTACTTATTTTCTTCTGGTGGTCGATTTATTGGCAAAGCTCGCATTGGTACGTTGGATTTAAATGCATATGCACAAATGCACAGATATATCTTGTTGCATACTCCAATGATTGAACCATACAAAAGGTATCAATTGTTATTAAATGTCTCCATATTTTAAGTTATTTTAAGATTATTGGTGTAATTTTTATTTTATTGTCTCAAGTAATTTCTTGAAGAACAATGTCATATAAATAATTTATCAGTTGCATCGAATGCTCAACAACAAAGGTGGATCATAGAGAGATTCGCATTGTGGTTACAAGATAAAGTGTCGGAAATGGTACAAAATGATTGTGATGCTTCACTACTTGCGTTAGCTCGAGGTCTTAAAAAATATGATGGATTGATTATAAATGGTTATAGATTTCATACCAAGCAACGAGAAAGATTGCGTAAAACACAAAATAATGGTTTAATGGTTGAAGCTGACAATCGTCAATATTATGGAGTTCTAACGGATGTAATTGAATTGGACTATCGTGGGGTATTCAAGGTAGTTCTTTTTCGTGCTGAATGGGTTGATATAAGGAATTCACGGGGTTTACGAGTGGATGAGAATGGATTCACATTAGTTAATCTTTTTCGATTATTTCATACCGGTGCATTTCTAAAAGATGACCCGTATGTGTTTTCATCACAAGCAAAACAAGTATTTTACATGTCAGATCCGAAGAATAATGAGTGGTCGCATGTCATAAATGTATATCCTAGAGATTTATATGACATCGGTAAATGACTTATTATTTATCAATATTATTTGTATAATTTGTTAATCTTTATGTATTTATCAATATATAATATTATGTTATTATACAGGATGTCAAGATCAAGAATAATAGATTTAGATGCTGAGACCCGCGAGGAGGGTGAACTTAGTCCCGAGAGTGATCGTCCTGGGTCGTCACAAGGACGAATTCATAGACCTTTCTACATTTGGAGTTAGTTTTTATGTCATCATACATGTGAACATTATTTATTTAATCAAATTAATATTAATGTTTTCTGTTGTAATTTAAAAACAGACACTACAACACAAATGCAACATGAAGGGTCTCCATATTTTACAGCTTTTTCTGTGTATACACTTAATCCCGACCAGTTAATTATGGTCAATTTTTCTGATTGGGGTCAAAGTCATGATGGCGGCCACAGATTATACTCACGTTTTATGGGGTTACTAGTGCGTGATTCTACATTCTTACCATTGACGTCTGACCCTTGGAATCAAATTTCTTCCATATATAAGAATGGATTATGGGGGCAATTATTGGTATGTTATGAATTTATGTTAGATTGCATTATTTAGTTGTGTGAAACTATATATTAAATATATATTTTGGGGTCAAACTAATATCATTTATAAATGCAGAGATATTTTTTGATCCCTATTAAGAACAGGGATCGTATTTTTCGCACTACTATGGCGGCCTTTGACAGAAAATTTAAAAATTATAAACTTATATTAAAAAAAAAAAATTAAAATTGAAGAGTTAAAGGAGGAAAATCTTACACGTCGACCACGAAATGTTAGTAGAGAATCATGGATAAGAATGGTCGACTATTGGCATTCTTCAACTAGTCAGGTAAGAATTTATATTTTGATACTTGCAATATTTGTTTTATAATTATAATTAAATATGACAGGCTGCATCTGAACGGGGTCGAAGGGCAAGAAGTGCAACTCAAGATTTTATACATACTAGCGGTGCGACCCCTTACATTCAAAGACGTGCTAATTTTGTAAGTAGTTTAGTAAATAATTTATAATTTATTTATTTTTATTTTTAATATCTTTTAAATAATTAATTTTTATTTACATTGTGTGAAGTGGCGTGCACATGATAGAGAGCCCAGTGAGCTTGAAGTGTATAGAACAACACATCTTCGTAGAAGTGGAGGAGGATATGTACGCGAAGAAGCAGCTCAATTTATGGTATAACACATCTACGAATGAATTAAATTAATATTTTTTAAATTTATAATCTATTATTTGAAATGTAGGCCACCGTTGAACGAACACTTAATGAGCGACTTGAGACTAATCCAACAACAGAGCGAGTTCAACTCGAGAACTAAGTATATCGGGAAATATCTGGTCCCAAACATCATTCTCGAGTTCGCCTACAAGGGATTGGAGTCACACCAAGTCAATTTTATGAACATCAGCGACAACCTTTTGTTGCATCTTCCCACGATGCAACATATGACAAGCTTCGACGACAACAAGAGGCTGCAATGAAAGAAATGCAGCAAAAACATGATGCTGAGATGAGGGAGGTTCAACAAAGACTCAACAAAATGAAGCAGATGTGGTTTCAACATCAATTTGATAGTTCATCGTCATAGGGGCTAAATCCAATTATTAATCAAGCTAATATGTTTTCCTCACCAATTGATTATGTATGCATTTATTTAATTTATTTGTAGTTGATATTTTTAGCATTGTAATTAATTAAATATGTTTTTCTAACAGAGTCGATTGAGTGTTCCTGAAAGTCTTCCTCATGAAATACCGTCGGCTAATATCGGAGAAGGTACAAGTAAAGATTCATTTCTAAACTGTAAGTAATTTATATATTGTAATATTGAATATTTTAATTGATAATATTTAAATTTATATATTTATAATTGATATTAATGTATAGATATATAGAGATGTTGATCCATATAGAGAAGACGATGAGGAAGAACAAGAAGATGAGGAGCAGCAGGAGGAAATGGACGATGAAGATTAGATTATTTAATTTTATTTGTAAATAAAATTACGGTTAGTTTTACACACATTATTGTTTTAATCAAATTTTATATTATTGTTCTAATCAAATGAGATTATGAATTTGATGCATAATTTGATTAATGGTCAAAGGTAATTTGATTAATTTTAAATTAATTAGCTAATTAATATATTAATTATTTGTTACGAGTATATTAATTACGCGGTTCACGAAATTTTATTTAAAAAAAAATAAAAAATGCCATATTGACGCCTGTGGAGACGTCAATATGCTAAGCATATTGACGCTAGTGAAGGCGTCAATATGTTTAGCATATTGACGCCACATATTGACGTCAAAGGCGTCAATATGTTGGCGTCAATATACCTTCCTCGGTGGTCGTCGAAATTTTAAATATTGACGTTTCGTTTCGATCGTACACGTCGTCGAAATTTAAATATTGACGCCTCTTTTTGACGGTAGAAGGCGTCGAATTTTAAATATTGACACATATAGAGACGTCAATATTTAAAATTAAGCGTTGGTTATTTGACACGCGTTTTCGACGAATTTACTGCCGCGGTAGGCTAAATTGATACAATTAAACTTAAAATAAGTTTGGTACGTACTAAATTATATATATATTTGTACCAAATATAAATAAAATTGATTATGTTTTTATCCTTTTTAACTATTCTCCACACACGGCCTTCAGCTGAAGTACTCCACATGTTTACATGTACTTGGTGTCATTGTTAAGGATCTATAAACGTACGTACATGATGATCTATTAAGTGTTTAATTTATCACAAATTCATATATGAATTTGAAAATTAAATACAAAATTGATAATCAAGAGGCAGTGTGAATCCTCTCGTGTTTTAATTTTTTTAAGGGAAACCAACGATCGAGCAAATGCCCACTTGATAAATATGTATTTTTAAAAACCAATAAATTAATTAATTATGTGGCATATGAAAAATTAATTTTTAAAATTTTAAATTGAACTTGTAGAGTACATAAGCAGAAGCAAATTGATATAATTTTTATTGCACTAAAAGTGAATGTTATAATGGTGAAAGACGAAATATCACTCACTCTCCCTTATACTACACTCAATCCTTACTCTCACTTTAGAGTATTCACTCTTTAGTAGTGGAACTCCTTAACTTGCTTTTACTTGTATGTCTCTATTTATAAGGAATGAAGGAAGATTCATAAGAAATCATGGTTGCTTTTTTATAATTGTAGAAATTCCTAGAAAGAACTAGGAAAATAATTATAGGAGACATTTATAGAAGCATGATTTTTTTTTAGAAGATGTAAGGGAGGAGGTGATGCTTCTCTAACAGAACTGGCCTCAAAAATCGATTAAAGATGATCAAATTAATCCACTTAATTATTTCAAGTTGAGTTGAGCAAATGCACCTCCGAATTTAGTTAATAATTCTCATTTCTAGATGAGAACCATAATCGATGTGCATTTCTAATGCGCAACAAGAGTGGGATTGTGGCTTTAACTCGTGCATCGATTTAACTAACTAAATTCAGTGTGGATAACTAGTGGCGTGCATCTTAATTGTACCATTTATTCTCATCTTCATATATATATATATATATATAATATATATATATATATTGCTATGCATGATCGGATTATAATTATTGTCGCAATATTCGATTAGTCAAATCAAAATTGTGGTCCATCTAGCTTCATCTTGATCATAATTATATATATACTTCTGTTTGCTTGTTAAATCCTGATATATATATTGGTTGGAGGTCCCATATATTTGTCTGGATATGAATGAGAAAAAAAGCACAGTAAGGTATTTTGGAAGCTCAAAAGGGACGGGGAACATCTGACGTACGAGACCTCTAACTTTACTTGGTGAAGAACAAATTAACCATTGGACGCCCGTAACAGGGACTGCATGCGTAGGGTCATAAGTTTCTTTTGTCCCTTTCCCTCTTTTGTTCCCACTTGACATGCATACTACCCAAACCCTAATCTAATTAAACACTACTACTATACTCCTTCTCTCAACCAAGTTACTTGTCAATCAATTTATCCCATGCCATGCCATGATTATATATATATATATCAAAATTAATCTGTTAATCTTTTAGGAATTATATATATTACTGGGAGTTCGACAAATTAAGAATATAGTGCAACAACCAAGTTATATGAGCCATCAAATCTCCTATTCAAGTTGGGACAAACTAGGGGCGTCTTCCCCATAAATAGAGGAAGCTCAGTGCCTAGCATACATACATACAACCTAACTAGCTAGCTAGCCAAGCAGCTAGTGATCTATCCTTAATTTCTAATTTATTTTTGTATATTTCAAAATTAAGTTGAATATAGATTTAATGTAAGGAATGCAGATAGATTTAAATATTAGATTTGTTTAGCTCAACACCTAGCTAGCTAGCTAGCTAGTTCAGGAACAGCAAATCTCATGTTTATATATATCGCCTGAACTGAAGATTCCACACTGTCACTGGATATAATGATATATTATATATATATATTTGTCCCCGGCCATAACAAAAGAATTGAATAGCTAAGATTATTTCATTGATTGCACTAGAAAGCAAACTAGTCACACTCTACTTGTTATAAGGATGATGATGATGGTAACTCCACAAGCTCTCCCCCTCCGACGCCTCCGGCGAGTCCTCCGACCCATGCGGGCTCAGCCTCGGCGGGCTCATCAGCATCCCCTCCGCCATGTTCACCAGCAACTGCGGCATGTCGAATATCTCCTCCTCGTCCACGTACTCGCCATCATTTCCTCCTGCGCGCGCACCCGACGACGACGACGTCGCCGCCCCCCCGCATTGGCTGCGGCTCCCTGATGCCGCTGCCGCTGCCGCCTGCTGCTGGGCGCCACCGTCATCGCCCCCCTCTTCCGCCGCCGGCATCAGCCGAGCGGCGGCCTCCGCTGCCGCCATGCGTATGTTGGTCGGCGAGGCCGAGGCCGGCACCGGGCGCGAGGCGATCTCGTCGGGGAAGTTGAGCACGGCGTCGGCGCCCCGCAGCGCGTGGGCGGCCACGTCGTAGGCCACCGCGGCCATCTCGGCGGTGGGGTACGTGCCCAGCCAGATGCGGCTGGTCTTGCGCGGCTCTCGAATCTCCGACACCCACTTGCCGCTCCGGTACCGGATGCCGCGGTAGGTCTGGCGCTTCTGGGGAGCCGCTCGCTCCCCCGTCGTCGTCGTCGTCGCCGTCGTCGTCGTCCTCTGGCTCCGCTCTTGGGACGGCGGCTCATTTCGCGGCGAGGTGCCGCCCTCCCCCTCGTGGAGACGACGGTGCATGTCGGAGGGAGGAGTATAGCGCTCTTGCAGGTGACGTCACGCATACATATCTGGATGAAGGAAATTTAGAATGGAGAGAAGGAATCAAAGATCAATAGTAAGCAGAAAAATAACCTAGAAATTAATCAAAGATGTGCAGAGAAAAGTGAATCATGCGGAGAAGTAGATGATATATATATATGTATGTCTAATGTCTGTGATGTTGTTTAATTTGTTCTAACTTGAGAAGACAAAGTTGGGGGATGATGCTGGAGAAATGGAGGAGGAGAAGAAGAATGGCGGAGGGCATTTAAAGTACTTGTTTGGGGTTTCAATTAATTGAATGGCGTTTGTCTCATTGGCTCTTTTCTTGCAGCTTTAAATGCTGGTTTGTTGGTGAACCCTAATATGTGATCAATGAACAATTATGCATGGGTAATTACATTAACACCACATGGTGTGTTCGCGCACTAATCAATATATAGGCCACTTTTTAATTTGGATATTTAATTTTAGGGTACGTAGGATTAATTACAATTCATTATATGGTATTAATTAATTAATTGGACATACAAAATATAATATCAAATACTGCATCGAATTAACATAGTTAATTAACTTAACTGCATCAGCGAATTAATAATTTAATTAATAATGTTAATTCATTTGTGAGTAAATATTTAAAAATAGTATTAATACAAATTCTTTGTAGCTCGATCTAAATTTTTCCGTCTATATATATCTCAACTTTATTCAATCCTAATTAATTAACAATGGAATTGTGCCCAAATTAAACCTCATCAATTATATAACTTGGTAGTTAACCGAGCTCTGTAACAGTTCATAAATGATCCTCTTAATTATTAAAGTCCTCTCCTTTTTTTTTTTGTAAAGTGAACCTTTTAATCATGTATTTTTTTCCCTAAAAAAAAACAGCTGTTTTATGGAGTTATTAAGCTAAGTCCAATAATATATATATATATATATATATATATATATATATATATATATATATATATATATATATATATCAAAGTCGAGTGGGATGAAACCTTATTTGATTAGCGAAAATTATAGAAAAAACATTTTTAGTAGTAATTAAATATTTAGTTAGTTTACAAAATTAAATGTTTGCTAATATAGTTATAAAATATCTATATGATTTAATTAATTTATTTATTGGTAATTTAATTTTTTTTTGTTCAATTAGATATAAAAATTAATTAAAAGTTATTACAAATTTTCAAAAAAAATAAGTCCAATAGTCTAAAATTAATTTTGATTAAATTATAAATAGATCAATTTTAAGAAAATTGAGTTATTTAAAATTTGAGTTTGAGTCAAGTAGATATAAATTGATTTAATTAATTTATAAATTTAAGATAATAGTTTGAGTTGAAAATGATTTATTTTTATTTTTAAAAATTAGATATAGTTTGATTTATTTTTAAATTAATTAAATTTATAAAAATATATTTATAATTATAAAATTATCACTGCATTTTGATAACGAAATCGACAGTCTCGAAACCACAGAAAAAATATTCTGGTGTTTTTATTTTTATTAAGAAAATTGGTTTCATTTTCATTCTGATTTCGATTCAGTTTCATGAAAACGCTGAACCAAATACGTTTTCGTAAGCAGTTTTGATTTTAGTGAAATTGAAACTATGAAAACAGACTTGATTTCGCTAACCAAACATGTCTTAAATTTTGAGTTCTTCAAATCTTAGCTTGATTCGTTGTCCAATTGGCAGCTTAATTACAAAGGCTAATAACAAACTCAACACTAAATTATGACAGTGAATCATCAAGTTTATGAAACCAAAGAGAAGATTGAAAATTTGCCAAAGTGCATGTTTGTGCTCGATCATGCAAAATATCAATTAGATTATTGCAATCAGATTCAATGATCATCATATATATTCAGATGGCTCGTAATTACAAAATTTAAAGCAAAAAAAGGAATTAGTTTCACAGTGTAAAACATAATTGTTGTAAAAAAATTGAACAAAGAGACACTCTCCAAAATGATGCTCACACTATAATTAAATCCAACACTACTAGTATATGATCCAACAACTACGAATTATGACAGTTAATTTTTATCCATATGAAAGAGGGAAGGATCCATTTTAAAGCAATTATAATAATCTGTCTATTCATTGAATTTTTTTTACTTCAAAAGTTCAAAGTAGTAAGTAGAAAATTAAAGTTAAGGCTTTGATCGTATGATTCTAGAGAAGACCGTCTAACATCATGCAATTAATTCATCATTCCGAACATACCACAAGGTATTGACAACAATGTCTTTGTACCTTCCATTCGGATGTGAACTAAAATATAACAAAAACTAGCACCGGATTATCAAGTACCCCCTTGCTATTTGAAATTTTTTACATTGATTTTTTTGGCCTCAAAGACATCAAACATGAGAGGCAAATTCAAAGTCAAAGAATAAATTACGTATAGTTTTTGAAAAAGAATCACAAAATAAAATAATTGAGCATGAGTAATTAAGAACTCGAGCATATAATTTTCAAAAAAAACAAAATCTTATGATAGAGTTAAAAGTTTGGGTAATTGCCCGAATATATTCTGAACTTTGGACTTTGTCTTAAATATATCTTGAACTTTCACTTCACCAAATTATATCCAGAACTATTAAATTTGTATCAATTGTATTCCTCTGTTAAAATTCTGTCACCTACTCCATTAAAATTGTGATGTGGCTGGTACATGTGGATTAAAATATATTTTTTTATACTTTAACATTTTCTCCGTCACCACCTCGTCGGAGAAACAACCGGGCCTCACCGGAGAAATTGCCGGACCACGCCGGAGAAATCGTCGGACCTCGTTCGTAAATAATTCCAATAGAAAAGGATTCTCCGTCGAGGTTCGACGATTTCTCCGGCGAGGTCCGACGATTTCTCCGACGCAATCCGACAGTTTCTCCGGGGAGGTCCGACGAGGCAATGACGGAGAAAGTGTTAAAATATAAAAATATATATTTTAATCCACGTGTACAAGGTGTGCAAGCCACATCACACTGTTAACGAAGTAGGTGACAGAATTTTAATAGAGGGATACAATTGATACAGATTTAATAGTTCAAGATACAATTTGATGAAGTGAAAGTTCAGAATATATTTGAGACAAAGTCCAAAGTTCAGGATATATTCAAGTAATTACCCTAAAATTTTCTACAAATGGGCAAAAAAACATAATTCTCAATGGGATTTTTTTTACATAAAAATAGAATTATATTAATGCTTTAGCGAACGACTAAAGAATCATGATACAAAATATTCTCGAGCTCTTGCGGTAGATTAGACATCCACGAGGTGGATAATTTACTACCACAAGCTGAGTTTGCCGCCCAGTGAGCTGCTTTGTTTACATTTCTATGGATGAAGGATACTATAATATTAGAAAAATTCAACATTAGGGATTTAATATCCATAAGTAAGGTTCTCAAACATGAAGGATGAGTTGAATTGCTATTAATGATCTCCATCAGTTCTTTGCAATCAGACTCAATAATAATGTGGTCCAGATTTCTGCCAACTGTATAAGAAATGGCAAAATAAATGACAGTAGCTTCTGAATAAAAAGCTGAATAGGAAGAAAAATAATAGCAAGAGGCAAAGATACATTTGCCTTTGAAGTTACGGAGTATGATGCCTGCGCCACCCTCACTATTAGCAAATGAACCATCACAATTAAATTTAAGCCAAGAGACCAGGGGAGGGGACCAATTGGAAGCATAGTTTAAGGTGTATATATTACCATCAGGAGTATAAGTATCTGTAAATTGACTTAAAAAAGCTAAAATTCGGGTCATAATTGCTAATCTAGTGGAAGGCCTCAACCCACCATGCATAATAGAGTTTCTAAAGTACCAAATGAACCACATAGCATTAGCCACAATGGCTTTGAATTTCGAGTTTAAATTCAAACCCGAATCTAGCAAGAACCAGCTACCAAAATGCCAGTTATGTCTACAAGCAAAATCCACGTTAAGATGCAAACCAAGAGCAATCCATAAATCACAAGAAAAATTACATTCGAAGAATAGATGTCTAAAGCTTTTGGCTGAATTCATACAAAAGCAACAGGAATCAGAAACCAAGATACCCATGGAAACCAAACGAGATTTAGTAGGAAGTTTTTCATGAAAACATTTCCAAGTAAACAGCTTGATTTTAGGGGCAGTTTTTAAATTCCAAATCACATTCCAAACAGAATTTGTATTAGTAGAAAAATTATTATAGCACTTTAAAAATCTAAAAGCAGAGGAGGAGGAGGTCATTCCATTACTAGTTAGCTTCCAAACCTTTTAATCATCATCAGGATGTACCGATAAACCAATGCTTGAGATTTTATCCCATAAAAACTTACCACACATCGTGAGCCCGATAAAGGGGGACCATTTCTGGTCCTTGAGCGGATGCTGAACCATAGTATCTTGATTAATCAAATTTTTATTAAAATATGTCGGTTTAAGAGCAAAAGGCATGTCCAAGATTCAGTTATCATTTAAACATGAGGTTTTGTTGCCAGAAACAAGGATAGAATGGAATCCCAGGTGAATATGATGGTAAGCCTTAGAAACTAATTTCCAAGCAAAGGATGATTTAAAGTGACTGCTATCATGGAAGGAATTAATTGGGAGGTATTTATTTTTGACAAACTGAACCCAAATTGAGTCATGATTACATAAATATTTTTGAATTCTACCCGCGTGAAGGGAAAGACTTTTGGTTTTAATATCATGGATACTGAGACCACATTTATCCTTGGGCAAGGTGATAGCATCCCAATTGACAAGATGAAGGCCTATCTTATCAGAAGAATTATTCCAAAGAAAGTTTTTGATTTTAGATTCAATTTTAGAGGAAAGATCAGAGGTCATCCAAGTGACAGATAAGGAATAAGTGGGAATAGATCGAGTTTAGGATAGAGTTTATTAAAACAATCTTACCAGCCTGAGACAAGAGATTTGCTTTCCAATTACTTAATTTGGAATCTATAAAATTAAGGATATGCTCATGAGTGTCAGAAGGGGGTCTTCTAAGGGAAATCATGACACCAAGGTATTTAAAAGGGAAATTGCCTTTTTCATACCAAGATAAGTACAAATCTTATGCTTGGTAGAGCTCGAAGTAGATCTAGAGAAATAGATGTCAGATTTGAAATAATTTACCCTTTGACTAGTTAAGTTTTCATAAGAGGAAAATATTTTTTTAACAGATATCAAGCTTTTTTTATTAGCCCAATGGTAAGAATCAGGTCATCATCAAACATAAGGTAAGAGACTGAAAAATGAATTTTTCTTTTAAAAGAAGAATAGTGGCCATGATTTACAACATTGAGAAAGTCTGGGCCACAAGAATATAGAGGAAAGGGGAAAGAGGGTCCCCCTGCCTAATACCTCTATTGGAAGGAAAGAATTTGAGAGATGAGAATTAATTAGACAAGAAAAGATGGGAGTAGTAATACAAGCCCTTATCCAGGATATGAATTGGTTAGGAAAATTATAAAGAGAAATGACTTTTAGAATGATTTCCCTATTGAGAAGATCAAAGACCTTCTCAATATCAATTTTAATAATTATGTATGGTTCTTGCCTTTAGTGTTAAAGAAAGAGTGCACCAACTCTTGAACAACTAGAATATTATCATGAATATGCCTCCTTTTAATAAAGGCCGATTGCTCATTAGAGATGAGCAAAGGCAGGCACGACTTCATTCTATTGGCAAGGAGCTTGGCAATAATGCGATAAGACAAGTTACATAGAGAAATAGGTCTGTAATCCTTCACTACTTTAGGAAGTTTAGTTTTAGGAATAAAAGTAAGCAAGATTTGGTTCCAAACAGGGGGAAGAGTTGCAGTATGGAAGAAAGAGTTTAAGTTATGAAGAAGGGAGGGGGAAATGACATCCTAGTAGCTTTTGAAAAATTCTGATCAGTGTTGAATTCACCAAAAATAAATACATACTTCTTGAGATTTTGTAGTCGTGACAAGTAGGGTCGAATCCACAAAGACTGGTTAGTTTCGAATTCTTTCAAAATCAGAAATTAAAAAAAGGAACAAAAAATGGGGGATTTGATTAGATGCAAGAAGACGTAAATAAAGACAGTAATTAAAAACATTAATTAAGTTAAGGAGAAATCAATGAGAGGAAGGTCTAGCTAAAGGTACGTTCTCGATTTCGGTTCGTAGGATTGATCATAGACACAAATGATGAGTTTCTTTATTTCTAGCAATTTAATAGACTATGTGAATTGAACAATAATCTCACACGTCATATTAATTCAAGAATTCTATTAGCACAGGTTGAACAACAACCTCGACTAATTTATCTCTAAATCCAACATGGAACAACCATACCGGAAGAGTGGCTATTGTCCTAATAATCTGATAACAGACTAATAATTAAAAAGGAATAGTAGAATAATTTCTGCAGGAAATAAATGAATACTAGGAAGTAAAAGATGTTAAGCACAGAGGAATCTCACAACCCGTAGAACCAAAATGTTGAATCATCATTTAGCTAGAAAGAAGTGAATTAGCCACACATCGCAAACACAAATAATTTCATTCTCCAAAAATTATTGCTGAATTCAAACTTAATTCTAAGAGCAAATCTAAAAAGAAGGCTAAAGCTAAAAAACTGTCGGCCAAGTTCATTACAACTTTTCTCCTCTTATAGGAGAATTTCAAACCTAACTAGAATAGAAATAAAAATCAAATCAACCCTACATAGTAATAAACTAATAATAAAATATCTTGGTTTAATATTTTAGACACAAAAGAAGAGTCCAAAATCATATGAGAAGCTAGAAATAAATTTCCATCCCTGAAATTGGTAATTTCTAATTCTGCCACATGTAACTTCGCTAAAGCGTGGGCACGTCTAAGGCATGACAACTAGGTCTAGTTTTCTTTTCAATTTTCAGCTTCCAAAAATGTGCAAAGAGGCTTCTTTTTTATTTCTTTTCATACTTTGTTGCCTAAATATTAAACATAGCAATAACCACATATTAGAAAGTATTTAATTCGAATTTAGCATGAAAATAAGCAACTTAAAATGGAAAATATATATGTTATCAAATTCCACAGTAAAACTATCATGGCTAGGACTCTTGTCATTGCTAAGAGAGTTTATAGTGGACTTAACTTCTAATTCAAAAAAAGGGTTAGTAAGGGACTCTCTTAGATAGGGAGGCAGAGAGGGAAGGGTAGGCCACGAAGAGGGGTTATCAATAGGGTGAGAAAAAATATTCCAAAGGTTGGAGTAATGATTAACAAATTCTTTGAGAATTAGAGTTGTCTCAGAAATAGGCTCTAAGTTAGCATTGGAAATAGTATTTATATAGTTAATACGTCTTATGATGGTAACAATACGATGATAGAATGCAGTATTTTTATCACCATCCATGATTCACCTAGATTTGGATTTAGACCACTATTTAAGGCATAACTGCCTTTGAAGGGCTTGTCGCTTGTTATAAAGAGCCCTAAGCTTCAAGTGAAGGTCATATGGGGCAGAAGGAAGGGGCCCCAAGGATTCAAGCATGTTGATATCCTCAGTTATATTGTGGAGCATGATTTTAAGATTACCAAAGGAGTTTTTATTCCAATAAGCAAGGGCTGATCTAGTGTTAATAAGCTTAGAAGTTAAGGTAAAATTTTGAATGTAAAACGAAGGTTTATTCCAAGCATTGCTAATAACTTCTCTACAGTCATTATGCTCAATCCAAAAGCTTTGAAAGCGAAACAGCTTGTTCCTAGGTTGCTTATAGTAAGGAATAGAGAACAATAACGGCCTATGATCATAGATGATTCTGGGCATATGCTCTACAGAGGAATAACCATAAAAATGAAGCCAAGCTGGGTTGACAAAAATTCTATCAAGTCTAATAAGGATTCGAGCTAACCATTGCCTATTGTTAGTCCAAGTGAATTTACAACCTTTAAACCCTAAGTCTATGAAACCACAATGAGTAATAAAAGATTGAAATTCATTAATATGCTTATTGAGCTTAAATGGAAGACCACCTAATTTATCTTCAGAACTAAGAATATAATTAAAATCACCAAGAGTGACCCATGGATAGGAGCTTAAATCATGAAGCATTAAGGAGGATCATAAGGTATTTCTAACATTTGGATATGTACTAACATAAATATTAGACAATAAGAAAGGCTCACAATTATCAAATTGAAAGATAACATGCACCACTTGAGAGTTAACATCAATAATTTGAGCATTAACATAATTCGAGTTCCATGCAATAAGAATACCACCAGAGGCCCCATTACTAGGTTGAATCGCAGCAGCCCAACTACGACCAAAGGAATTAACAAGCCTTTTAGAACGCAATTCATTAAGATGAGTTTCTTGAAGGATAAGAATGCCCACTTGAGAAGTCCTAATTTGAGTAGTGATAAAATCACGCACATGCCTTCTACTAGCTCCCCTAACATTTCAGATAAGAATCCTCATATAAAACATTAAAAGGGTTAGAAGAGTGCAAGTCATTGAGAGATTTTGAGGCCTTAAGCGAAGGGGCTTTAGGAGCAGCTAAGGACTTTTGTTTTTTATGCTTAAACAAGCCATCAGCCAAATGGGGCTTATAAAGGGGGATTAGGAGGCTTAGGTTTAACCTACGACTTACTCTGGATGAAGAGGAGGAGGGAGGATCTGAGTTAGGAGGTTGGAAAAGTGCCGAGAGCTCTGAGGCCATTTGCTCTACAGACTTAGAGGAAGAAGGAGAAAATGGCAAGGAATTGGGAGTAGTCGAGGGGGAAATCGGGGGATTAAGGGGAGGGGGATGAGGGGGGGAGGTTGCAGGGGAGAAGGGGGGGAGGGGATGGGAGAGAGAAGAGGAAGAGAGATTGATGGATGGAGTGGGGGACTTAGGGGGAGGAGGGCGAGAATTGCCCAGGTCCTTAAGAGGGCTAGAGATGGGTTTCGAGATAGAGTTAGCTTTGAGATTTGGGCTAGAGGGGTCAATAATGTTCTGGGGCACCCAAGCACGGTCACTTTCCTTATCAAGGGAAGTGGTTGTTCTTCTAGGGTTCTGTCGTCTATTTTGTCGGTGTTGAACTTGAACCCACAGCCCATAAGCAGGCTCCGAAGAAGGCGAGGCAGCAGAGACATGCATGTCCACATCTACAGTTTTAACAAAAGAAGCATTCATTGCAACATCGATATTTTTAACACAAGAATCATTCATATTAACATCAATACTAGGCTCAATCGAAACATTCAAATCGAAAGCAGAAGGTCCTGACACAGGACCAGAAGAAGCAACCTTGTATTTAATTAAAGACGAGCAAACAGATGCTAAATGACCGACAATGGCACAATTAAAACAAAGAGTCAGATTGTTTTCATAGACAACCGGCTGAAAAAATTCAAACCCTTCTCTGGTGAGCCAGACGCCTTGCCGGATAGAAGTGGAAAGATTCAATTCAACACAAATATGAATATATTGTCCTCGCTCAAAGGAGAAGGAGCGTTCATCGATTTTAATATACCGACCAAAATAACTAGCAATTAAGGCAAGCGATTCAGGATTCCAGAATTCAACAGGAAGTGCTTGTAAGCGAAGCCACACATGGGCAGTATTGAAATATTCATCCTAAGGTCGAAAAAGTGGTTTCCAGGGGATGAGACGAAGAACGTCTCCCCGAAGAGTCCACAGACCGGATGAGAGAATATTATTCGTGGAATCAATGGAATCAAAACGAAAGATAAAACATTGATCATCCGGATCTAATACTAATTGAAAACCATATTTAGCCTAAGACCGAAAAGCCCAACGCTTGATTAATTCCAGGGGAGGAGGCTTACTAATAAATTTACCTATAAGGGAACGCTGCCAAGGGTTCCTCCAAGCCGTCGTTTGAGTCAGAGAGAAAGAGATCCGATCAGAGTTTGCTGCCTGAATCCTCGAGAGGGTAGGGGACGACGAACCGTTCTTGGAATTGGGGGTAGACCCCTTCAATATTTGCACCCAAGAGATAGGTTTTGGGGCAAAATTTGACGTCGAAGTTGAGGAACCAGGAGATGCAACATGTTGATCTACACCAGAGGGTGCCGGAGACGAGGAAGGAGGGGCGGAACGCACATCAGGAGGGTCGGGAGGGTGAGGGAGAGTTGCCGCCAGCATCGCCCATTCTAGGGTTACACGGGAGATACTCGAAAATTTGGGTATCAATATTTTTTTATTCTCAATGGGATTTGAGTCTATATATTTGTTATTACTCTTTATTCACATAATTAATACAACTATTTTTTTCGAGAAAAAATAATAATTTTTATTATATCAAAAGTCGAGAATAAATAAACACAACTTGAGCGACCAATCGTGACACCCGTGATCTGATTAATTAATCTTTATATTACAGAAAATAAATAAATTACATTCAATTATAATCTCTACCTTATTTATATATGTCAGTATAACAAAAAACAATTTTTTTTTGAAGAAATTAATATAATGTAATCATGAACAGAGACACTTGTTTTTATTAAAATATTTTTGTATTTTATTTAGATTTTTAATAAGATAAAATTAAGTATGACATGAGATATAATTAATTAATTAAAAAATATAATTAATGTGTTCAATCAATGAAATTAAAATTCATAATATTTATGAGCATCTCCTCTTTCACATGTTATACATTCATTAGAAAACTGACATATAAATAATATATGCAACTAAAGAGCGACGTGTTATAAAAAAATTAATTTAATTTAATGACATATAAATAATATATGCAACCAAAAAATCTTTTCCAAAAAATCATAAATCCGGGGTATTGAACGAGACATAAAAGGTGGATGCCTAATTTTGTAATTTGAAGGAATCAAGGCAAATACAGTTTACCCTCGCAAGTCAGAACATGACTATGAGCCAAAAAGATTTGGTGTGCAAGGCTTGTGGGTTTTCGGCAGGGAGCTCCAATTCGAATCAGCCACGTGCCACTAATAAATAAATCCTGCAAAGTTCCATTCATCTAGCGGACCAATCGGATTTCGACAAGTTGCCGTTATTGGTAATTTATCTTTGCCTACTTCTAACCAATACGCGGCGGCAACACATTAAAAGACTCGAACACGTACAAATTAGTACGGAGTCAGATTTCAAGATGCTTGTCGGTTCACTAGTAGTACTAAGCCTTAGTTTGACGCATAGGCTCATTTGTTTAGTAAAAAAAATTTCTGAATTGGACTGTGCAAGAACTTGTCCCATATTCGATTCATTAAAAAAATTATATGACTAATAAAAAAATGAAATCGCAACAAAGGAAATATAAAATTTTTGTCCTAGGAAAAAAAAACTCCGGGATAAATAGAACAAAATCACTAGTTTGAAGGTAACGTTAGACCAGATAATTTTTGGCTCTACCTGATATCTCAGTCCGACACGATAGAATCGGACTCAGGCTGATTCTTATCATGCTTGTGTCGTTATCAAGCCGAGCCGGTAAGACCCAAACAAATATCGGGCTGGGACGGCCTACACCGCTTGGCCAAATAAGAATTTTTATTCATTATAGAAATATTGGGCTATCATGCTCGAATCGGCCTGATAGCTCGATTTCGATAGCTCGATTTAGGCTCGATATTACGATTCCGAGAACAACTCCCGGCCAACACACGAGCGCCCTTGCTCAAAACATGATGAAGACAGCCGCTCTCGAATTGGGAGGTCGGCCTCAGCTTTTCGAGACGAGGTCTCCCACATGCACCACCATAGAGAAGAAAAAGAAACGAGGGCCACATAAGTCATTCCTTCCCCTCGCCGTCGACTCACGACCTTTCACCGAGCACATCATGGCAATCCGTCTTCCTGACAACTTCAAAATGTCGACCACTCTCCAACTTACGATGTCAGGGGTGATTCGACTACCCACCTGACTATGCTCAAGTCAATGATGCTCCGCAGTGATGCAACCGACTCCATCATGTGTCAAGCTTTCTCCACTTTTCTAAAGAAGGTTGCACTGTTATGGTTCTCTACCCTTCCGTCGGAGTTAGTACACACTCTTGGTATGTAGGACCTACATGTAATAAAAATGTTATATGAGGACCTTTGTGTAAAACTGCTTATTAATATAGCTATTAGGACATATTAGGCCCTAATGAGATAATTAACCTCAAATATTTCTTCTTGGTATTAGAGCTTCATCTGCCCACCGCCTGTCCCTGTAGATCTCGCAACAGCTCGCCGATCTCCCTCAACCGACGATCCCACGGCTGTTCAGCGCCGATCTCTGGGCGACAATCGCCAGCGCCGAGTCGCAGGCGACCTACATCTCACCAGGCAGGTCACTTGCTCGCGAGCGTAGCCCGATCTCCCATGCTTTCGAGCGTAGCCCGATCTCCCCTGCTTGCAAGCGTAGCCCGATCGCCTGCTCACGGGCGTAAGGGGCAGGGGTGCCGATCGCGTCCAGAGCCAGCAGCGCCGGTAAGGGCACCGACCGTGTCCAGAGCCAGTAGCGCCGGCAAGGGTGCCGATCGCATCCAGAGCCAGCAGCATCAGCTTTATCTCGCCAGCGCCGACTCTACTGCAGCCAGCGCCAACATCGCGAGTGCCCCAATCATAGTGTTGTTCCCAGCGCCGTCCACAGCCAGTTCTGGGCTGTAAAGCTCCGCTGTCCTCATTCATTGCCAATAGAGATCACATCTAATTCTGTCAGATAAGTGATTCTTTTCTATTAAAGCAATATGATGACCGGAGGTATTAGACACAGGGGTGAACTCGCTTTAAAGGAGGTGATCCAATCTTCAAATAACAAGTTGGGGATCTCAATGGAGAATTCATCTTTGCAAATCAATCATGTGTGATTAGATAGACCATCCTCCTATATTATGTGGCCTCATAGTGTACGGTTGTTCATTCGGGCTCGCGGTTTGGAGGGATATCTCATCGGAGCAAAAGTAAAATCGATAGATGGAGACCCAACTCAGATGTTATGGATCTCAGAAAATTCTTTAGTCATGTGCTGGCTACTTCATTCAATGACACATGCAGTTAGTCAAGGCTTTTCTTTCTTTGAGACAGCTAGTGAAATCTGGGAGGTAGCTACTCAGACTTTCTCACAGAAAGATAATTTTACCCATGCATATGAAATCCAATGCCAGATACGTCATATTCGTCAGGGAGACATGTCTGTGATAGCTTATGTTGTAGAACTATGACGATTGTGGGCTGAATTAGACTTCTATCACCCATTTAGAGCAGTTCATCCAGAGGACACTGCAATTCACAAGAAATATGTTGAGGAGGAACGTTTATTTGACTTCCTCGCTGGACTCAATCCAGAGTTTGACTCCATACGGGTGCAGATTCTCGGACGAGGAGATACACTACCATCTCTGCAGCAGACGTTTTCTATTGCACAAAGTGAATAAACTCGAAGACGAGTTATGGTTGATGCTAGTGATATTGCTCGATCTGCACTTATTGTTCAACAACGTTTCAAAAGTGACAAACACTACTAGAATTGTCGTCATCACCGACGGCTCAAACCGTGGCTGAACCGTCGGTGATAGATATTACGGACGACGCAAACCGTGGCAAAAAGTCGTCATTGATGAGTGCGTCTCAGATAAGTTGTGACGGTCGAGCGTGACCGTCACACGTAATCATCAGCGACAGTCGCGTGCGCTGTCGCTGATTAAAAAACATCAGTGACAGTTCTAGGAGCTGTCACTAATACCAACCATCAACCACAGCCCAGTCCCGTCGGTGATACTATTATCAATCGTGATATTTGGTGCTGCCCAGACCATCCGCCATTTACGATAAGCTTTCAACCACGGTTTAGTGACGGTGAACCGTGGGTAAGCCGTGTCTAAAGGTGTATCCTATAACTGAAAAAACAAAAAAAAATTATAAATTCTTGTATACAATGATATATCGACTACAAACTATTTTCAATCACATATTACAATCAGAAAATATCATACACATGTATTTGAAACCAAACATATAAATTTTACATAAATATCATCAATATCAGCCTCAAATCGGAGGCAAACAATTATCAAAATATTATATATATACAACCAAGTATCAAAATATAAACAAAATATAATTAATCAAAATCTAACGACTGCGGTGGAGGCGGTGGAGTCGACAACGACTGGGTCGGAAGCGTCGACTGAGTCGAGGAGGACGACGGCTGCGACATCATCGGTAGAAGCCCAGCGTGAGACGCAATCTGAGTGATGAGTGTTTGAATGTTCTGGATTGTCTGTCTCAACTCATCACTTGCTCGCCTTTGCTCTTGCATCTCCAGCCTCTGTTGGGTGAGCTCCGACTCCATGGCCGCTATCCGGATCTAGTCCTGCGGTCGGGATGTCGAGGGCCGCTCACCCGCAGTCGGAGGGATCGGTGCCCCAAGTGGCCCGAGCACGGCGCGTGCATGGACATTTTCTGCAAAGCCATAAACACGGCTGTGCTCCTAGCCACTTGCGGCCTCCACTCAAGCTCCTGCGTCGAACTCCTCCGGTGTCCCTCTACGCTCGATCACAGTCCTCGTGTAAGTTTTCTACACGTGTTTATATTTTAAATATATATAAACTATACATAAAAATTATGTAAATCAAATAGATATATATAAATACTTACCATTATGATGGAGGCTCTGCTATCAACGTACTCCCCCGCTCCTCGTCGACGAAGGTGGGTGCGCTCAAACACCTCCATCATCAACGAGCGTTGGACGGTGCCGTCATCCGTCATGCGCGTCTTACATTAGAAAACAAATACATTAGTAGCATTATACATAATATATAATTTAATTTAAAATAATTAAATTATACATACCATACGACGCTCATGAATCGCAAAAGAGATGGAGCCACTTGTGTGGCGCGCGCCCGTGTCGTCCCCCCCCGGACATGTGATTTCCCAACGCAGTCTAGGAGACCTCCTGCCACTCAGGTGTGGCCCACCGCTCAACGAGCTGGTCCCCACACAGGGCCAGGGATCTAATCGGGGGTGTGTCCCCGAGTCTGCCCTATTTGTGTGGCCCTCAGTCATCTCATCACGGTCTGACGGGCCTGCAGAAGCAGCCCGTTATAGCGAGCGCGGGCAACACACTCCCATGCAGCCTCCACAAAAATGGTTTGGTCCTCTCGCATATATAATGAGCCTGCAAAAAAAATTATTATTACCAATCAATATTTAACATTAACATTAATTTAATAAATATACTTACCGTGAACTCTCGCCACAATAAATTCACATGCTCACGGGGCACGTGAGACCATGTAGGCCACGCCCAGCGCATAAACTTTCGGATCATCCCCGTTATCGTGCGAGGGACGTACTCATGCTCAAATCTGCACAAAATATAAATTCATAATATGATATTTTGAAATAAATAAATTATAAGAAATAATTGATGCATATACTTACCGTCTTCCGCGCACACTAACTGCTCTGCGCAGTGCTCCCTCGGGTGGCGGAGGGAGAATTATGTTAGACCCTAGTGGCCTACATCTCGAAGACGACGGTCCTGGATCTGCGGAGGATGGCAGAGGGATGGTAGCCGAAGGTGAAGGGATGGTGGCCAGATCAGGTGAGGGAACGGTGGACGAATCAGGTGGGGGGGATGGTGGCCGGAGGTGGGGGGATGGTGGTGGAAGGCGAAGGGTCAGTGGGTACAGGTGGGGCGGGTGGTAATCGTCGGGGGGTCCAACGAGGAATGCCTCCTCAAGAACTGATATCTCGAACCATAGCTGTAAAAAATTAATATAATTAGATTATATATAATAGATTAATAGATATATTTAATAATTGAATATATACTTCACATTTACAATTATTCGTCATCGTCATTATCATCATTCGTGTAATACTCTTCTTCTTATTCTTCTGTATCAGAATCTTAAAATTCTTCTTCGTCTCCCTCATCATCATTCTGTCCTTCCTCAACTTCATTATCGTCGTCATCAACGTATTCTATTTCCAATTGAACTAACTCTGTGTTATCATCCTCGAGTATTGGACTAACTCGTTCCACTTCGGAAGGATCTTCTTCTTGATAGAAGTCATCTGCTGGCTCATTCTCTCCAACTATTGGGTCAATTTTTCCTCTGGCTTTAGTCTTACAGACTACACGCCAATCTGCCCTATCTTTTTTTCGAGACGAATACTGCATATAATATACTTGTTCAACTTGAGATGCCAATATAAATGGCTCATTTGAAATCAATTTTGATTTGTAATTGATCTCGACCAGCTGTTTATACTTTGGATGAACTCTCATGCCCCTATCGCTTGTATCGAACCAATGACATTTAAAAAGGGCAACTGATTTACATCCGAAAAATTGCAATTCAATGACTTCTTCCAATAGTCCGTAAAACTCAACATCATATTCAGCATACATTGTCCATTTGACGCAGACCCCGGTATTCATAGTCTTTTTTGTAGATGAATATTCAAGTGTGTGAAATTTATATCCATTGACAAAATAATCATTATAACACTGTACAAGTCGTGCCGGTCCACTAGCAAACTCAAATATTTGATTATCTATTTCGCCTCTGTATTCTGTGTTGTAAGCTTGAAACCAATTAGGGAACTCACAATTCCGTAATTTTTCTAATTCCTCATCGCTGTAAATTGAGTATTTTGTCACCATCTCAATGTCAAATATTTCAATGAACTTCTCAATCTCTAGACAGTTTAGTAAAACGTACAAGTAGGCCAAATGGTACTCTTCATCATTTAAGAATCGAGACGGACGAGAACCCAAAGCACGACTGGGGTAACCAAAGATGTTTAAACAACTATCTGATGGTCGAGCTCCCCCGTCGTCGTTCCGTGGAAGACGATTAAGTCTTGTCTTGATGGTTGATTCAAAATAAAATGAGCAGAATATTGAAATTTCTTGAATTATATATGCTTCTGATATGGAACCTTCAACTGCGACGGTGTTCTTTACTTTTTTCTTTAGACGATTCATGTATTTTTCAAATAAGTAAATCCATCGGTATTGAACGGGGCCATCAACTCGTGCCTCGTATGCCAAGTGTATCGGTAGATGCTCCATCGAGTCAAAAAATGCAGGAGGGAAAAATTGCTCCAGCTTGCATATGATTTCAACAATATTATTTTCAAGTGCTGACATATCTTCGACTCGAAACACATTTGCACAAATGTTTCTAAAAACATGCTTAGTTCTGTCAACGGACCCCAAATCTTATCATGTAGATGATCTCGAAACGCGTCCGGAAGCAATCTCTGCATGAATACATGGCAATCATGG
The DNA here is from genome assembly GCA_034359265.1 of Canna indica. Classification (NCBI taxonomy): domain Eukaryota; kingdom Viridiplantae; phylum Streptophyta; class Magnoliopsida; order Zingiberales; family Cannaceae; genus Canna; species Canna indica. The sequence continues at coordinate 75,374,907 of CP136891.1, read as the reverse complement.
CTCTTCATCTCCGATATTTTGCATTCATCGATGTTTACACATCGAGATAAGTTTGAGGCATATCCATCAGGTAATCTGAGTTTTTTGATTCATTGATACACATCTTTCATCTGTTGTTTATTTAACACATATGGTGTCTTTGGCTTATGATGTCGTCCGTTGACCTTTTGCAACTCTAACTCAGGTCTCTTACAAAGTATTTTTACATCATGTCGGGCCTTCACATTATCTTTAGTTTTACCGGAAATATCCGTAACTGTGTTAAAAATATTATCAAACATATTTTTTTCAATGTGCATGACGTCCAAATTATGTCGAATCAGTAATGAACTCCAATATGGCAATTCCCAAAAGATACTTTTTTTCACCCAGTTATGTGTTTGACCAAAGCCTGAAATTCTTACATTCCGACCAAAAGTAATCGGTGGAAGCAATTGAACACGTGCTAACATCTATTCACCAGACAACATCGGTGGTGGCTCATCTCTTTCGACTCTACCCTTGATAAATTTATCATGATTCCTTCGATACTAATGGTTAGACGATAGGAACCGACGATGACAATCAAAGAAAAAAAATTCCTGACCATTCTCAAGACTAAAGGATTTTGAGTGTTCCATGCAATACGAGCAAGAGTCGCCCATGCGTGCTCCAACTAGACAACATGTCATAGGTTGGGAAATCATTGATTGTCCACAATAAAGCAACTCGTAAATTGAAGTTTTGCTTTCGGTGACAATAATAAGTGATAACTCCCTCAGCCCACAATGTTTTGATTTCATCAATTAGGGGACGGAGAAACACGTCAATTTCTTTGCGAGGACCCCTAGGACCCGGAATAATCATCGAAAGATAGATAAATTCATCTTTCATACATATTGATGGCAGCAAATTATAATCTGTTAACAACACTGGTCATACTGAATACAGAGTTGCTGAATTACCAAATGAATCAAAATCATCTGTGCACAATCCCAACCTGATATTTCTAGTCTCCACATCAAATGAAGGATAACACATATCCAAATGTTTCCATGCTTCACTGTCGGATGGATGAGTCATTATTGTATCATCGCGACTTCTTGCATGTTAACTCATATAGGGGGCAGTCTTTTTCGACATGAATAACCTTTGAAGTTTCGGTGTCAGTGGAAAATACCCAAGCACCTTAAAGGGAATATTTTTTTGTCAGACTGATTTCTTCTCCTTGTAACGAGGATGTTCACATACCGGGCATTGCTCTAACTGTGCATTTTCTTTATAATATAAAATGCAGTTATTTGGGCACGCGTGTATCTTTTCGTACCTAAGCCCTAATTTTCTCATCAACTTTTTTGTCTTATAAAAGGTTGGCTCAAACTTGTTATTTCGAGGTAGCATACCATTGATAAAGCATGCAATCCGATCAAACGCAACCCCACTGATATTACAATCAGACTTGATGTTCAGGAGTTGTGTCATTGCCAAAAATCTTGTATAATTAGGATAATTCGCATACAACGGTTCATCGGCAGCTTTCAACATCTTGTAAAATTCTGCAGCCTCCTTATTCAGCAATTCAATCTGTATCACAGGTTGTTCTTCAATGACTTCAACTGTCGTAGTATCCGGTGGCACTACTGTCTCAGTAACTAACTCAATATTATCATTTAAATGGAATTGTCCTCCAAGACTATCCAGAATCATTGTTCTATAAGGATTTGGTGGATTGGAAGAAGAAACACCAGCAGAAGAAGATTCACCATGAGTTTGAACAATATGATTGCTCGACGTCCTGACTTGACGTGACTCCCCATGATAATTTCATACAAAATATCTTGGTGTGAATCCTTTTGTATACAGATGCATTGTGACAGTTTCTCGGTCCAAAAATCTTATATTCAAATATTTTCGGCACGGACATCGGATTTTATCACCACTAAGGAATTTTCATTCGAGTAGGCGAAATTTAAGAAGTAAGTTACGCCTACTCGAAATTCGTCCGTTATGGCTCCACGATGAATTCGTCGGTACATCCAACTTCGATCGCCCGACATGTTCTGTCAAAAAATTTGCAATATCTTTAGGTAATGTCTTTAGGTGGGATGATCTTATTCCATTCGGGATTCATATTATTCATATTGCACTTAGTATTTCTTTTAGTCATTAACTTCATTCTAAATTTTGGCAGTATCTCCCTATAGTTCTCCGAATACGCATATCATCTGGACGCGTACCGGAGAACAAGGGAGATACAAGCCAAAATTTAAAAATAAATAATGACTAAAAAAATAAACTAAGTGCAATATAAATAACTATATTCCCAAATTGTCCAATTAGGGACAATTCTAGGGTTGTACGTCGTATAAAAGATCATTAACTTCGTTTACACAAACATACAACCCCCGAACGGATCTAAGGTTTTGCAAAATTAAAACTTGACTCGTCGATCATACGTGAAACGTATCAACTCGTCTTGATTTTTTTAAAAATTTATGGATGCCGGTGCGAGTCCAAAGTGGACGATCCCGGCACGGGTCAATCCATTATGGACGATTTCGACACGAGTCCGTCCATTGTGGACGATTCCGGCACGCGCGAGTCCATTCATTGTGGATGATTCCGGCGTGAGTCCTCAGTGGACGATTCTGCGCGACTAGTTAATTAATATTAAACTAATATTTTACCTAATTAATAATTAATTTCTAATAATTAACAATAAAAAAATTAAATAAAAAAACATAATCAAACTATGATTACCCTAATCACAGTTTGATTAAGGGGTTAATTACCCTAATCAAGCAAATGATTAAGGTAATTAACCCTAATCAAGCAGTAGCCGGCATCACTGTCGGCTACTGCTCGTCGATGCATTGGGGCCGATGGTAATCGTCCCCAATGCGGCGTCGATTGGGTTGAGGCCGACGCGGAGATGAACGCTCGGGTCAACCCCGGCACGGAGAGGGCCGGTTGGGTCGACGTCGGCGCGAAGCGGGCCGGTCGGGACGACGCCGGCGCGGAGAGGGCAGTGCAGGCGGAGATAGAGGGCGACGCACAGGGGAAGAAAGGAGGAGGAGAGGTAGCATACCAGAAGGGGGAGGTTCACCAGCGGTGATTGATGGCGGCGGCAACAGGCAACGGAGTCATGGCAACTCGGCAGCGATGGATGGCGGCGACAACGGCTAGCAGAGAAGAAAGAGGAAGAAAGAGGAAGGGTCGAGCGCGAACGTAAATAAAAAGGATTTTCATCGATGGCTCTAGGGCCGTCGGAAAATCATGGATCTGTAACTTTATTATCACTGACGGCTATACGAGTCATCGGTTAAGAGTGTTTTAATATTCGCACTGCGTTCGTGGCATTAAACAATAAGTGACAACCGCCTCCGGCCGTCGCTACTAACTTATTTTATTTCACGCTCCCGTGCGCACCATCAACTATGAGCGACGGCTATATACGAGTCATGGCTGATTTGGTTACTCACATCACCAACGGCTTCAGAGCCCCCGCTAAGCCGTGGCTAATAACTTATTTTATTTCGCGCGCCCTACGCGCCATGAACTACGAGCGACGGCTCTGTCTGGCCGTATGCGAGTCGCGGCTGATTTGGTCACATCAGCCACTGCCGTTGCGACCGATGCAAAGCTGTGAATTTTTCTGACGGCCCTGGCAGCCGTCGGTGATCCCCGTGACTAATGTTGTATATTATAGTAGTGAAAGAACAATTGCATTGTGATTATTGTCACAAGACCGGTTACATCAAGGATACTTGTTGGCAACTACTTGGGAGACCTATTCGAGATGGAGGACGTGGTAACCAGCATGGAGGCAGCAGAGGTGGTGGCCGAGGATTTCCAACATGACAAACTCACTGCTCCGATCACAATTCAGATCCAATCTATCACCCCTGCCCCTCTCATGATGCATCCGTAGAGGTACTACAGACTATCAAACAACTTATGACAAAGCTTGACTCTTCTTCCATTGGAGATTCTTCACCACCTGTAGGTCTCTCTAGTCAATCTTCCACTTATCATTCTAATTTTGCTCAGTCAGATATACCTTATTGTTCTCTTAATGCATTACACAGTAAGCATATCCCTATCTCTTCTTGGGTTATAGACTCGGGAGCCTCTAATCACATCACCGGATTATCAAATTCCTTTGTGTCTTATCTTCTGTGTTCAGGTAAAGATAAGGTTCGCATTGCTGATTGTTCCTTTGCTTCTGTCTTTGGTAAAAATGTTGTTAGCATTTCACCTTCTCTTTATCTTTCATCGGTGTTACATGTTCCTAGCTTTCCTATCACTAAGTCTCTCAATTATAAAGTGACATTATTTCCCATTCATTGCCTTTTCCAGGAGCCGTCGACATGGAAGATGATTGGAGCTGGTAGAATGCATGATGGTCTTTATCACTTTGAGAGCATAGTGACTCCATATGATAGCTCAGGATTGGTAGATTCTTTCACAAATAAAACAGTAGATGAACTACAATTGTAACATCGGAGGCTTGGTCATTTGTCTTTTTCTGTTCTAGCAAAATTATTTCCTTATCTTTATCGCATGTGTGCTAAAGATCAACTTTAGTGTGATGCATGTGACTTTGCAAAACATACTCGCAGTGTTTATCCTTATTATGGTAATATCAGTACCAAGCCATTTCTAATAGTTCATAGTGATGTTTGGGGGCCTTATCGTACTACTGTTATTTTTGGACATCGATGGTTCGTTACATTTATTGACTATTTTAGTCGTACAACTTGGATTTATCTTCTTAAACACAAATTAAAAATGAAGTCTTTCGGTGCTTCAAAAAGTTTCATAAGATGATTAGTACGCAGTTTGATGTCAAAGTTAAGATTCTTCACTCAGACAACGGCACTGAATATACCCACAGAGAATTTCAAGCCTGCTTGGTGCAACATGGTATTCTTCATCAAACAACCTATGTTAATACACCAGCTCAGAATGGAGTAGCTAAAAGGAAGAATCGTCATCTACTGGAGGTCACTCGATCATTGTTGTTTTCAATGAATGTGCCAAAGTTTTTATGGGGAGAAGCAATCCTAATAGCATGTCATCCGATTAATCAAATGCCACTTCGCATCTTGGATTACCAGTCGCCCTTGGAGTGTCTTATTGGAGCTGCCAAGTTTATTGTGCCGCCAAAAGTCTTTGGTTGCATTTGTTTTGTGCGACATCACAACAATTCTCTCGACAAATTAGATCATCGCTCTCTCAAATGTGTATTTGCCGGCTATTCAGCGACACAAAAGGGACATAAGTGTTACTATCCTCGTGAGCGGAAAATGTTTGTTAGTATGGATGTAACCTTTCGAGAGCACAAAGCATACTACTCTTCATCCTCTTCAGATTCCATATCAACCTCAGAGGTCGATGAGTTTATTCCCTCTCTAATACACAGTTGGACTCTCTGTGAGGGGGAGACTGTGTCGTGCCGCTTGAGATTTCTCATGCTACAGTTCATGAGCTAGTAGAGGAAGAACAAATTGAGCAGGATGAAGAAACAACTCGGCAAGAGGAACCAAGTCCCTCACCTAGTGATACTGAGACCATTATGCATTCTCCCAGAGTTCTAGAGTTTTCTCCCATTGCAGCTTCAGATACGTCTAACGGTAATATCTCTCTTACTTTCTCTACTTTAGATCTACCCATTGCTCTTCTGAAGGGTACTCGTTCTTCCATAATTCCATCTCGTTACCGTTATGATATTTCCCAATATGTTTCTTATTATCACTTGTCTTCTACATACAAATGTTTTATTTCAGCTCTATCTTCTGTCTCCATTCCTTCTAATTGGAAGATTGCCATGGCGGACCCTAAGTGGAAAGAAGCAATGATGGAAGAGATGAAAGCTTTAGCAAAAAACAACTTAGGAAATTGTACCTCTACCTGAAGGAAAGAAACTTGTCGGATGTAAATGGGTGTACACAGTGAAGCAAACCCCAAAAGGAAAAATTGATCGATTTAAAGCTCGACTAGTGGCAAAAGGCTTTTCTCAAACATACGGTATCGATTATGATGAGACTTTTGCACCCGTGGCAAAAATAAACTCTATTCGCACACTTATTTCATGTGTTGTGAATTGTGGGTGGAAGCTTCATCAACTAGATGTGAAGAATGCATTCCTCCATGGAGATCTACAGGAAGAGGTGTACATGGAAATACCTCTTGGTTTTCAAAGTGCAGAAACAACTGGTATGGTTTGTCGTTTGCGACGATCCTTGTATGGACTAAAACAGTCACCCAGAGCTTGGTTTGATAGATTTCGCAGAGTTGTGGTATCAATTGACTATACTCAGAGTAATGCTGATCATACCTTATTTTTCAAGCATCATCAAGAGAAAGTAGCCATTGTAATAGTCTATTTGGATGATATCATTGTCATAGGAGATGATACATAAGAAATTGAACATTTAAAGGACAAATTAGCACAAGTGTTTGAAGTAAAAGATCTAGGGGGAACTATGATATTTTTTAGGGATTGAGGTAGCCTATTCAACACGTGACATTTTTTTGTCTCAGCGAAAGTATGTCCTAGACTTGTTGACTGAGTTAGGAATGCTTGGTTGCAAACCAGTAACAACTCCTATTGATCAGATTTGTCATTTGGCTAATGATGTTAGTCACTCTGTTAACCGAAAAGGGTATCAAAAACTAGTGGAGAATTTAATTTATCTCTCACACAAGACCTGATATTACCTTTGCAGTGAGTGTGGTGAGCATATATATGCATGACCCTCGTGAGCATCACATGAATGTTGTGTATCGAATTTTGAGATATCTCAAGGGTTGTCTTGGACGTGGTCTGCTATTCTTCAAACATGATAACTTAAAAGTTGATGGATATACATATGCTGATTGGGCAGTATCAGTAGAAGATCGCCGATCCACATTCGGTTATTGCACTTTTGTCGGTGGAAATTTAGTTTCATGGAGAAGTAAAAAGCAAGCTGTTGTAGCCCGTTCAAGTGCTGAAGCGGAATATCGTGCTATGGCTCAGGGGTATGTGAGGTATTATGGTTGAAAAATCTCTTATCTGAATTAAAATTATATCTAGGAGGACCTATTCGATTGTTATGTGATAATAAAATTGCGATCGAAATTGCAAATAATCATGTTGCATGATAGAACTAAACACATTGAACTTGATCGTTATTTCATCAAGAAGAAATTGGAGCAAGGAATAATTTGCACTCCTTTTGTTCGATCATTAGAACAACTTGCTGATATTTTTACCAAATGTCTTAGTAGTAGTTTGTTTCTTTCATATATTCACAAGATGAGTTCATATGACATATATGCATCATCTTGAGGGGAAGTCTTGGTATGTAGGACCTATATGTAATAAAAATGTTATATGAGGACCTTTGTGTAAAATTGCTTATTAATAAAGCTATTAGGGCAGATTAGGCCCTAATGAGATAATTAACCTCAAATATTTTTTCTCACACCTTCTAGGAGCTCTCTAGAACCTTCACCAACTAGTTCTTCTCGTCTCGGATCTATTCTAAGACCGAGGACTCACTCCACTACATCAAGCAAGGACAACATGAGCCGCTAAGGGAGTACCTCAAGAGATTCCATGCGCGTCCATGGAAATCCCTAACCTCGATCCCCATGTCGGGTTGTTTTGTGTCAAACACAAATTGTAACTCGGACAGTTCACGGATCAGACCGCTTTGTCCAAATAGAGAAGTATGGATCAGACCGCTCTGTCCAAATAAAGAAGTATGGTTGAGTTCTAGGAACGAGTAGATGAAAGAACTTTGAGAGGCCATAAAGGCAAACCGGCAAAGACGGTCCCGAGGCTAAAAATTTGATAAAAAGAGTGAAGATCGAGATCGCCGTGAGCAGAATAACAACAAAAGAGGGAGGTCTCCTCCCGACCTAGCCCTAGATATGGCGAATAAATCCCGTTGAACACCAAGAGGAAAACCATCCTCCGAGAGATTTACAACCTGCAACTGCTCAGGTATCCCAACAACGTCGAAAAGCAGAAACTCCTCCCTAATGTCGACAGAAGTAAGAAGTGTAAGTTCCATCGCACCTACAGGCATACCACTAAAGAGTGTGTGATGCTCAAAGATCAAATCGAGCGCCTAATACGGGAAGACAGCCTCGACCACTACATCAACCGTAGGCGAAGTCGTAGCAAGGATCGACATCAGTATGACTCCCAACGCCAAATTCCGAGCAAAAACACCATCGCCGAGGAATGTTGGGGGGAAACCAAGGTGGCGCTAGAGTTGACCTGAACGAGGCGACCAACAAGGTCATCCCGATAGGACTAAAAAAAAAAGCTTGACAAGGTCCAGATGCACTGAGCCAAAGAGCTACCCAAGGTGCTATAGGGTTACAACACAACTGCACAATCATTCAGTACTCAGAAAATTCCCTACATGCTCGTCTATGGAGCAGATGTCATGATTCCCATGGAGTCCGCAAAGCCCATCCTTTGCATAGAAACCTTCGACGAATAAAGCAATTCAAAAGCCCAACAAGCCAGAAACTCCTCCCTAATACCGATAGAAGTAAGAAGTGCAAGTTCCATCGCACCTACGAGCATACCACTGAACAGTACGTGATGCTCAAAGACTAGATCGAGCGCCTGATACTGGAAGGCCGCCTTGACCACTACATCAGTCGAAGGCGAAGCCGTAGCCGGGATCAATAGGACTATGGCTCCCAACGCCAAATTCCGAGCAAAAACACCACCCCCGATGAATGTTGGGGGATACCTAGGTGGCGTCAGAGCTAGCTTGAACGAGGCAACCAACAAGGTCATCCCGATGGAACTCAAAAAGAAGCTTGACATGGTCCAGAGGCACTGAGCCGAAGAGTTGCCCGAGGTGCTATAGGGTTACAACACAACCGCACAGTTATCCACTCAGAAACTCCCTACATGCTCGTCTATGGAGCAGATGCCATGATTCTCATAAAGTCCGCTAAGCCCAGCCTCTACATAGCAACATTCGACGAATAAAGCAATTCGAAAGCCCAACAAGCCAAAAATCCCTCCCTAATGCCGATAGAAGTAAGAAGTGTGAGTTTCATTGCATCTACGAGCATGCCACTGAAGAGTGTGTGATGCTCAAAGACCATATCGAGCGCACGATACGGGAAGACCGCCTCACCACTACATCAGCAGTAGGCGAAGCCGTAGCCAAGATCGATAGGACTACGACTCCCAATGCCAAAGTTCGAGCAGAAATGCCACCCCCGAGGAATGTTGGGGGCAACCAAGGTAGTGCCAGAGCAGGCCTGAATGAGGCGGCCAACAAGGTCATCCTGATACGACTCGAAAAGAAGCTTGACAAGGTCTATAGGCATTAAATTGAAGAGCTGCCCGATTTGCTATGAGGTTACAACACAACCACAGAGTCATCCACTCAGGAAACTCCCTACATGCTCGCCTATGGAGTATATGCCATGATTCCCATAGAGTCCACAAAGCCCAGCCTCTGCATAGCAACCTTCGACGAATAAAGCAATTCGAAAGCCCAACAAGCCAAAAACCCCTCCATAATGCCGATAGAAGTAAGAAGTGTGAGTTCCATCGCACCTACAGGCATACCACTGAAGAATGTGGATGCTCAAAGACCAGATCGAGCGCCTGATACGGGAAGGCTACCTCAACCAATACATCAGCCGTAGGAGAAGTCTAGGGGTGAGTAACAGTTCAATTCAGTTAATAATCGAACCGAACAATCGGTTAACCGAACCAAATATTTTTTTGGATTAACCATTTACCGAACCGAAAAATTTTAGTTAATTTGGTTCAATTAATTTATCGAATTCACTGAAAAAATTTAAAATAATAATAATAAAATTTAATTATACCATTGCCAAAATTCGAACCCTGCACCACATGAAGCATATGCTTACCAGTTACCACTAATCAACTTAGCTAGGTGTGTGCATCGGTCGGTTTGGTTAATTATGCTCCTCACGAGCTCGACTTCATCCCAATCTTGGTCCTTGGCCTCAATCGTTGCCACCTCCGAGCCCAGTGTCCTCAACGGCCTGAAGTGTGCTCCTTGCTAGCTCAGTTTAATACTAAGTCTGGTTATTAGCCCTAAATGCGGTCCCCCGACTCTAAATGAGACTAGCTCGCTCTATATGATCATGATCCAAGCGCGATCCTGCCTTACACTCCCCGCGAGCACGGCTTGACCCCAAGCACAGTTCTCATGCCTAAATGTGACCTTTACCTCTAAATGAGATCGACTTGCTCTAAATGAGCAAAATGATCCAAAGCGCTACACACGAGCTTGGTTTAACACTGAGTCTGGTCCTTGGCTTCAGTCGTTGTCATTCCCATGCCCAATGCCCTCAACGATCCGAAGCGCGCTCCTCACGAGCTCAGCTAAACACCGAGTCTGGTCCTCAACCTTAATTGCCACCATTGTCGGGCCCAGGGCCCTCAACGACCCGAAGCACGCTCTTAGCGAGCTCAATTTAACACCGAGTCTGATCCTCGGCCTCAGCACCTCCACTTCCAAACTCAAACGACTTCGAGGAAGATCAACAACCATTGGAAAAGCTAACCTCGATCTTAAACCTACTTCTAATAGGGATCTAGTCTCGGGCCAAAAGCTTATATGCAACATCGGCGCCCTGCCAACTAGCCAGTGATTGACAATAGCCGACCCGAAGGTACCGAGCTCAAACAAAGAATGACTCCGCATGCAACACTCGACTACCGACAAAGTCAGTCGACCACACAACAAGTTATTGAAAGAACATCCACCGGAAGAAAAACACCCCACCACTGCAACAATCCAATTAACTATGATATGATGCCATAGTCTCTGGAAGAATCTCTTGATAATAGTAGTGATGCTACGAGCAACATCGTCATGTTCGAATCTACAACTCAAATATAATAGTATAAGCAACAATTAATTAATTAAGAATTATATAATTAAATAAGAGCTGTCATCGTGAAGAAATAGAACCAGTACAAAAACTAGTATAAGAGTCATGCTAGATAAAGAGTTGACATCATCGTATACAAAACCAGTATAAGAGCCATGCTAAATAAAGAATGAAAGCAGCTACCTCTTATGCTTTTGCATGCAAGAAACCTTGAATCCCTTATCAGTAACAGTCTGATTACTGCAAACAATGCTAAGCAACAAGATGACATTGATGCTTACAGAGTACTCAAACTTGCTTAGTTGTGACTTTGAGGAGAAGTAAAACTAGAACCGGTCTTAGGACAACCATTACAAGTAAGAGGGCTTCACTATAAAAACAAACTCTATGAGTTTGGATTTGAATACCAAAACATGTCAACAAACTCGGCATGATTTCTAATTCAATGCATTTAGTTGTGAATTTGAAATTAAACATGAGAAAACTATATCAAAGAAGAAGAAGAAAATTAAGCACACCCTATTTTATGTGTTGATATTATTATTAAAGAAAAAAAGTGTGGAAAAGCTCTTGAATTGCAGATTACAAGCCAAGCCTCGTGTTTAAGAAAAATGATACCAAAACTTCTAAACATGGGATACAACTTGGAGGCGGACCTATGATATGTGATCGCTCATATTATAAGGATGAATCCTAATCCTTCATTCTAACCACTTTAAATCTCGCCCTCTTATCTGTTTAATTTACAAAAAGTTGAGTGCTTCTGGATGTAGGCATATAGCAATAACATCCCATGTATCTGAAATATGTCAAGAACTCAAAGTTACCAATCATCTTTCTAATATTTTATTGGATTAATTAATGAATATATCATGATTTTTATTGAAATTCTCAAATCTATCACGATTTTTTATTTGTTTCAAATGTAGACTTCAACTCTCGATTTGTTTCAATTGTAGCACACCGTCATACTCACGTTAAGTTTCCCGTTAAACTGCTGACCTGACAACGATGATGTGTCTTAATAAGTACAGTCAAAGATTAAATTAATATTAAAAAATTAAATAGTTGACGTGTATTAGTTATTTGAAAAAAAAAATTAAAAATGTTGATTGTACTTAGCAGGAGTTATTTGAAAAAGAAATATTGACTGTACTTACTAATACACGTCAGTTATTTAATTTTTTATATTAATTTAATGACTGACTGAACTTATTAAGACATGTCATCATTGTTAGGTTAGCAGTTTAATGGAAAACTTAATCCGAATCTGACGGTGTGCTACAATTGAAACGAATCGAGAGTTGAATCTTGCATTTGAAACAAATAAAAATTTATTTAAATTTAAAAATTTCGATAAAAATCGTGATATATTCATTAATTAATCCTATCTTATTCCATCATTTTATTCAATCTTCAAAACTTGGCATTTCCCTTGACCTAATCTATTACGAACAAAAAGCATAAATAATATATAAAACAAATACACAAGGAACATAAGCCAATTTATGCACATTTTTTTACAATTGAAATAAAAAGCTGCATGGATTTACATCCCTACAGCAAAATTTCTTCTTCCGTGACATACAAACTCAACAATTTACCAAGGATTTTTAATTTGAAAGAATAAGAGGAGAAATCATGGAATCCACTAAAATTCCTTCTTTCGACCGGCCCTCCTCTTTTGTCGTCGCCGACTAAAATCCTAGCCGACGGTAGCTAAGGTTTTGAGAGAGAGAGAGAGAGAGAATAGTGCGCAAGGGGTGGGAGGTGTTAATATTGTAATCCCTGGCGGTGTTAAGACGATAAACTACGGTCACCATGTCGTCACAAAGTGATTAATTCTGCGAGGCTAACACTTTGTCGCAATGCCATCGCCAAGGTGGCAACTTTGTGATCTCTTTTGACGGCGATCGCACAATCATCGCATCTGCGACCGCTACGAATACGTCGCAAAATAATCGTCGAATATTACTAGATTTTTAGTAGTGAAGCTCCTCCTAGTCATACAAAGATATCACGTCCATCATTAATTATCATGAATTTAACAATAATAAGTCTAATATCTCTGAGATAAATCTCGACTCATTTTTGATCATATCCTCATAAAATTTGAAAAGATACTATCACCTAAGATATCTCTATATTGCACTATAAATAAATACAACGCATATCAAATATGCTTGTATTCACCGTCTGAAATTCTAATTCTATATTCATCATCAGAGTCTTTGCAAATCCCTCGCTAAAACCATATCAGACTAAGAAATGCTAAAAATCACATCACTCCACCTTCATATAAGAATATTAATATTAATATAGTTATCAATCTTCCAATTCTAATGACTAACTATTTTGTCCTTTGCTTCTAACTCAAATTTATGGTGGGACAGGACAAATGTTGTTTCAAAAATAGTACCAGTTGGTGATCGCATAATATTCATCCGAATACTTTTTTCGGCATCCCTTCGAAAAATTAATATTTACTATTTTTGGCATGAGCTTCGCAATTTATCAGATTCGGCATTTGCATCGGTCCATGAAAAAAACAAGGACATTATTGAATAAATTAAAAGTTAAAACACAAAGCTCAGCTTCGGATCATATTAGACCGACTCCTGCTAACCTACACTACGCGTCTTCGACTCGCACGTGACCAGGACCTCTCCTCCACGTGCTCTCTCCAGCCGTCGTTTCTCCGTGCGAATCGGCAACCGGCGCTTCTCCCGCTACTCTTCTCCGCCACCGTCCGACGGCTCCTGCTTCACATCCAGCCTGGACCTCGATCCCCCACTACCTTCTTCTCCGCGCTTCCGCTTGATCCCGATGGAGACACCGAAAAGCCTCGTGCTCCCCGATGAGTTCCCTTCCGCCTTCGTCGCCACCGTCGCCTCGGCTTCCTCCTCCGTCGCGGATGATGACCTTCCCAGCCCCCAATCCAGCGGCGGAGGCGTCGAGGACCCTCCTCCGGCGTCGACCGCGACGCCGTTCTGCCGATACGGGACGTACTTGGTCATGAGTTGGAGGATGTTGTTGCATAGGCTCTTCATCTGGCCCAGCTCCCGGGAGAGCCGCTTGTTCTCCCGCAGTAACCGGTCGTTCTCCTCCGCGAGGTCCAAGGATTCGCCGCTGCTTACCGGCGCCGGATGCGCGCCTCCGGGAGAAGAAGTTGTCGATACGACCGGCTCGTCACCGGAATTTACCGGAGATCCCACGTGGTTCGCAGGCGACGGCGCCGGAGCCGGCGTCTGCGACATCTTCCGGCGGTGGATGTCACAGAGCAGCCGCTTCTCTCCGCGGCGGAAGCACTCGTTGGCGAACTCCCACCGATCAGGTACGATCTTCCGGAATCCCTACAGAATCCAACGCAAAAGGAAATTAAAGATGGGAAGAGCAAGGGTTGATTAATCACGAAGCAAATTATGAATCTCTACGCACGTAAGTGTTTAGCTGGCGGACGAAACTTGAGAAGTTGTTGTGCTTAAAGTACTTAGGAAGGACGTCTCGAGCGAACTCGGCCGGCCGCCAGACGACAAAGGTGGAACCGTCTTCGTTCCACGAAATCACATCGTCCATGGACGGGTCGTCCACCAACTGGTACGTCTTAGTAAGGAACGGCGTTGGCATGCCTCGAGGCCCCTCCTGAGGCGGCGGTGGCGGGGCCGGCGGAGGCTCACCCTCCGCCTCCTGAGATGGTGTTGCTGGGTGATCCATCATTTCGATCAATGGATGCCTAAGATGCTGCTCCGTATCCAAAGGTTCTAGAAGTTTCGACCTTTATATAGAGGAGGAAAGAAGAGAAAGGGGGGATAGGAATCGGTAATGGCGGTGGGAAAGATTAGATTAGAACAGAGAGAAAGGAGAAGGGAGAAGGGAGAAGGAGACGAAACCGAAGGAACGCGCGAGAAGCTACGTTTCGAGAAGGTTCCCAGAAGCTGTTTTCGTAACTGCAGTCGCATCTACACGTGGCCGTCAACGAGTGGGATGGGATGCGGATCAAACCGCAACGGCGCGACCCGGAATGTTTTGCTCGGATACGGAAGTAGTAGTACGCGTCGAATTCCACTCGAAGGAAGGAACTTAGAATTCCATTAATATTCCAAGCACGAATTAGGAAACGCCAGATGGAGATTTGTGCTTCAACACGTATGGTATTGGATCTGACTGAGACGATATCAAGTTTTCCTCGCCAGAGTCCACCACTCAGGTGAGTTTTCCCAAACACGATACATAATTCAAGAGTAACAGATCATCGCCACGTCGGAAGAGTCGCTCGCCGTGTTGCGGTTCCGTCTTGCAGCGCATCCAGCGATGTATGAGGTAAGATGATTCGTGTCTTCCTGATCCAAATTCGGCTGTGTTTTTGTTCCTGTTGAATTGCCGTAATTGTACTATTCTATTTTATTATTCATTAACTATAAGCTGCGAAATTGATCTAGGTGCTTCCGGGGGCTTCTAGAATGGCCTTGCCGTCCACGTGCACGTCACCGTTAATGGATGTGGATAAGGCGGTTGATGTCTTACAGATATCTTTGGAAGAGCGAGCGTCTTAATTTGAACTTATACCTAAAAAGGAAGCTGTCTTACATGTGATCTTTAAATTCTTGGATCACAAGAATAGCCATTTAATCGACCAACCAATACGTGCCACGATGGATCTTCTATGCGTCCTTTGTGTTCTAATTGTGCGATTTAATATATTGGGTGGACAGTGGAATTTGCATGCGGCGTAATCTGAGAGGGCAATCTGTAGGGGAAGGTCAATTCTTATTTATTCGTTTGAACCAAGTGTGTTCGGGCTCTTCTTCGATTAGTTTCAACTCGCTTAGGCCGTAGAATTTTGGGCATTAACAAAATCCAAATTAGGTACGCTATCATGGAAATATGAAACGTAGGAAAGTTGCGGCTACAAGTGAAGTGTTGCAACTTGCCATTTCATAGTCGAGGACAAAAAAGTTGTCTTTGTCACGCATGTATTAATAGCTTAGTTTAATTAATAACCTAATTTTCGCTCGGGATATTTCTTTCAACCATTGGCGATTTGGCGGAAGATAATGACCTCTCATTTTTTTGAAAATACATTTTTTATAATTTAAATTATATAATAACCTCGCATATATTATATAATTTTTTAATTAAAATCATAACTTATAACTAGTAAAAAAAATTATCTATGTCAATCTTTTGAAAATATTGCTAAATTCTTTAAAATAAAAATAATTATGTTATTGCACTATTAAAATAAAATTCTTTTATACGGGTGTAACTGAGCCTAGCTGAGCCGAGCTTGTCTGAGCTCGAGCTCAGCTTGTTTAAAAAATATTAAATTCGAGCTCAATCAAGCTTCGATCTCAAGGCTCGAGCTCGGCTCAAGTTATATACTCGAGCAACTCGAGCTCAGTTCGTCCAACTCGTTTTTTTTTCTCAAACTTGACCAAGCTCGTGAACGAGCTCGATTAAACTTGGCTCGAGATTGAGTTGAGGTGAGCTCGTGGACAAGCTCAACTAAACTCGGCTCGAGATTTAGCATATATTAAATAACTCATCTAAAGTTCGTACAACTTAATAATATGAGTATAGATGATAGCATACAAAGATGTATTAGGAATGAAATTAACATGAGAGCTTTAGAGGTAAAAAATAATAATAAAATTTTTGAACTTAAGTTGAAAATTAATAGAGAAGAATTTGAAGTTTTTTTTATAAAAAAATTAACTTTATATTAAATCATTACGAAGAAAAGTAAATAATATACATAAAAAATTAGTAATAAGATTTGAATCCAATATCTATAAATAAAATAAATAGGCACTAACCATTAAGATATGAATAAATTAACTAAAATATTTGAAATTGATAATATACGTCCAACTTAAATAAATAAATATATATATATATATACTGTGCTCAATGTTTCCTAAAGAGATAAGTCAATTAAAAACATAAACAATTGTTTCTAAAAGGTAGGACATGTAAACAAATTGTTTTATTATTATTTCTAACACCTCATACACATAAAACGACTATTACAAAATTATTTTTTAAAAAGAAGCAAATAACATAAACTTGTCTCTCTAGCTAGGTTGGTGTTTTACTAAAAGAGTATTGACAATGTTTTTTTCTTTCTTTCCGAAGACATTTCAGAAAAAGTGAATTGACCCAAAGCCACATGCTCATTAATTCAAGAAGAATCATCTTTTCCTTTTCATGACCTAATTCTATCATTATTAACAAGAGAATCACATCAATTCCCACCGCCTCCATAAAACCAACCAAGTGGCAACTTGCAAGGCGACTCGTGTCATGATATTTGATTACAAGGTCTTGACATTAAATATAATATATTAATATGAATATCAAGATGTAAGGGCAAATTTAACTATTTATTTATGATATATTTGCTTCTTAATATGATAAATGATGACATGATGAAGATGAATATCAATTTTTTATTTATTTAGTGTTCATACTAAAAGAAAATGTTTTTTTTTTAAAAAAAAGAAAGAAACGAGCTCAAAAAAAGGATCACTCTTCACTCATATCACTAATTGTCGTACATTCTTTGCCATTCAAATAAGAATAGGTTCTCCTTGACTCTCAAATTTTTTATTAGCTTCAGCAAAAGGATTTGCACAGTCTACATTTATATGCACCACCTCCCTTACATTTCTAACACTGCTACCTTCTCCCAAATCCCAGTCTTCCACACTCTCCAACATATTCCCATTACAATTTAATACAGCATCAACATGCTTTTTACCCTTATTAGGATTATCATTACATATTGAGATAGCATCTAAGTCAACTAAGAAACACTCAATATTACTCAATTCAATATCTGAGATCATCCTTGAAATATTCTCTTCACTATTCCAGACTACATTAACTACTTTATGTAGCCCCAATTTTGCAGCTGTGTGAGCAACCTGATTTAGATTCTTGCTGATATGAAATAAAATGTTAATTACATGCTATAGTCTAAACTTTGAAATTTTTTCTATTTTTATTTATAATAATACAACTACTAGAAATGTGTTAATCAGCAACGACAATGACTAACAACGTTCTTACGATCGCTCGGACCGTTGCAGATGTGATATATTTGCAACGATGTTTTTACGGTCGCTTGGGCTGTTGCTAACAAGTGGATGGCGCGAACGCGGCGCGCAAAGAAAATAACTTATCAGCAACGGCTTACTAAAGGCCGTGCCGGGCGTTGCTACTAATGATATTATCTCATTAGCAACTACCTACTTACGATTTCTGCACTGTTGCTCCTTAGTCGATGGCGCGCTCGCAGTGCGAAAATGAAATACTTATCAGCAACGGCTCTTCAACGAACGAGCGATCGTTGTTGATGATATGTATTTATTAACAACGGCTTTGCAACGAATAAGTGAGCCGTTGCTGATGAGTTTATTTAACTCGCAATCGCGCCCGACTCCTTTCTTCCCCGCTTCTTTCTTCTCTACTGACGTCGTCGATGCCTGCTGTCGTCGATTCTTCGCCCGCCGACACCGCACGCCGACGCCGCGCCCTTCGACGCCGAACTATTTCCAAGTATTAGCTCCCCCCTTCTCTTCTCCTTTACTAGGGTCGGCCGAAATCCTAAACATTAGGATTTCGGTCAGCCGTCGGACGTTGGACCAAAGTCCAGTGTCCAATGTCAGGAATGTTGGTTAGGGTTTTATTAAACCCTAATAAAATCTGATTACGATTTAATTATCTATGTTAATTGTTTACTATTTAGATAATTTTTTTCATATTTTAGATTAATTTTTCATGTCTTAAGTTAATTTTTTATTTTAGATTAATCTAGGTTAAATGTTTAGATTATAATATTTAATGCTTTTTTAATGTTAATTAGATTTAGATTTAGTTTTAGGTTATATCTATTAATTAATTTTAGTTTAGATTGATTTTAATGTTAATCTTTAGATTTAGATTAATTAGAATCGTCCACTTTGGTCTCATGCCGAAATCGTCCACTATGGACTCAAATCGTCATCGAAACATTTAGAAAATAATCATCCATCCGATGAGTTGATACGTTTCACGTACGCATCAACGAGTCGGATATGATTTAGTAAAATTTTAGATCTGTTCGGGGGTTGTATGTTCGTGTAAAAGAAGTCGCTGATATTTTATACGATATACAACCATTGAATTGTCCCTAATTGGACAATTTGAGAACATATTATTTGTATTGTACTTAGTTTTTTTTTTAACTGTTAACTCATTCTTAAATTTTGGTTATTGTATCTCTCTTGTTCTTCGATACACGCCTAAATAATATGCGTATTCGAAGAACTCTAGAGAGATGCTGCCGAAATTTAGAATGAAGTTAACGGTTAAAAGAAATATTTAGTGCTAGGGCTGAGCAAAATCGATCCGACCCGAAAAACTGACCCGAAAATTCATTTCGGGTCGGGTTATTCGGGTATATCGGGTCGGGTCGGGTCTTATTTTTGAAAATTTTGCCTACTATTTCGGGTCGGGTCGGGTTCGGGTGAAAATCTTGTTTAACCCGACCCGACCCAAATTTAAATTAAATACATATTTATATTATATATATTGATACAAGATGGTGTTGGTTTTGTTGTTAGAATGGTGGAGATAAAGTTTAGGATGTCTTGAGTTCAAGTCGTACTTGGGTTATAATTTTAATATAATTGTTCATTTTTTTATCACCATTTTTAAGATGATTTTATTTTTCTAAATCAAATTCGGGTTAATCGGGTTGGGGCCCGATTTTTTCAGGTTATTCGGGTCGGGTCGGGTATATTTTTTTTGAAAATTTCGGGTTAATACTCGATCGGGTCGGGTCGGGTATTGACCCGACCCGCCCGATGCTCAGCCCTATTTAGTGCAATATGAATAATATGAATCCTGAATGGAATATAACCATTTCACCTAAAGACATTAACTGAAGATATTGTCATTGATTGACATAATCATGTTGGGTGATCGAAGTTGGATGTACCGACATCTTGATCGTGGAGCTTTAACGAATGAGTTTTGATTAAGCGTAACTTATATACTTCCTGAATTTTGCCTATTCGAATAGGAAATTCGTTAGCGCCGGTGAAAAAATCTGATGTTCGTGCCGCATTTACTTGAATGCACGATTTTTGGATCGAGAAACTATCAATCTGCATCTGTATAGCAAAGGATTTGCAATAAGATATTTTATATGGACTTGTCACAGAGAGTTATGTGAAGTCGGAACGTCGAGCAATCCTGTCGTTCAGACACATGATGAATCTTCATCTGCTGGTGTTTCTTCATCTAGTCCATCTAATCCATATAGAACTACGATACTTGATAGTCTTAAGGGTCAATTCTAGCTGAATGATAATGTCGATCGGCTAGTTACTAAGACGTTTGTGCCACCAGATACTACGGGTGTTGATGTCACAGAATTACCATCAGAAGTACAACTTGCGGTAGAAATTGAATTGTCGAATAAAGAAGCCGCGGAATTTTACGAGATGTTGAAAGCTGCTGATGAACCTTTGTATGAGAATTGTCCTAAATACACTAGGTTTTCGGCAATATGCAACTCCTGAATATCAATGCCGATTGTAATATCAGCGGGGTTGCGTTTGATCGAATTGCGGGATTGATTAATAAGTTTGAGTCAACTTTTTATAAGACTAAAAAGTTGATGAGAAAATTAGGGCTTTGGTACGAAAAAATACACGCGTGCCAAAATAACTGTATTTTATATTATAAAGAAAATGTGCAGTTGGATAAATGCCCTGTATGTGAACATCCTAGTTACAAGGAGAAGAAATCGATCCGATAAAAAAATATATCGTTTAAGGTGTTTCAGTATTTTTCACTAACACCGAGGCTTCAAAGATTATTTATGTCGAAAAAGACGACCCCCTACATGAGTTGGCATGTAAGAAGTCATGATGATACAATAATGACTCATCCATCCGTTAGTGAAGCATGAAAACATTTGGATAGATGTTATCCTTCATTTGTTAGGGATGCTAGAAATATCAAATTGAGATTGTGCACGGATGATTTTAATCTGTTTGGTCATTCTACAACTCCTTATTTAGTTTGGCCAGTGCTGCTAATGATTTATAATTTGTCGATGTTAATGTGTATGAAAGATGAATTTATTTATCTTTCGATGATTATTCCGGGTCCTAAGGGTCTGCGAAAAGAAATTGACGTATTTCTCAGACCCCTAATAGATGAATTGAAAACATTGTGGACTGAGGGAGCTATCACTTATTATTGTCATCGAAAGGAAAACTTCAATTTAAAGGCTGCGGACTTGTGGACAATCAATGATTTTCCGGCCTATGACATGTTGTCTGGTTGGAGCACTCACGACCGACTCTCTTGTTCGTATTGTATGGAACACTCTAAATCATTAAGTCTTCAGAACGAACGAAAAATTTCATTCTTTGATTGTTATCATCGATTCCTACAGGCTAACCATCGGTATCGAAGGAATCGTAATAAATTTACTAAGTACAGAGTCGAAAGAGATGAGCCACCACCGATGTTGTCTGGTGAACAAATATTAGCATGTGTTTCAGCACTTCTAGAGATAGTGTTTGGTCGGAATGAAAGAGTGTCGGGCTTTGGTCAAACACATAACTGAGTGAAAAAAGTATCTTTTGGAAATTACCGTATTGAAGTTCATTACTGATTCGACGTAATTTAGATGTCATGCACATTGAGAAAAATATGTTTGATAATATTTTTAACACTTTGATGGATGTTCTTGGGAAAACTAAAGATAATGTCAAGACCCGACATGATCTGAAAATACTTTATAAGAGGTCGGAGTTGGAGTTACAAGAGGTCAACGGACGATATCTGAAGCCGAAGGCCCCGTATGTGTTAAATAAATAACAGATGAAAGATGTTTGTCAATGGATCAAAGAACTCATATTACCCGATGGATATGCCTCAAACTTATCTCGATGTGTAAACGTCGATGAATGCAAAATATCGGGGATGAAGAGCCACGATTGCCATGTATTCATGCAGAGATTACTTTCGATCGCGTTTCGAGATCATCTACATGATAAGATTTGGGGTCCGTTAATAGAACTAAGTATGTTTTTCAGAAACATTTGTGCAAGTGTGCTTCGAGTCGAAGATATGTCAGCACTTGAAAATAATATTGTTGAAATCATATGCAAGCTGGAGCAATTTTTCCCTCCTGTATTTTTTGACTCGATGGAGCATCTACCGATACACTTGGCATACGAGGCACGAGTTGGTGTCCCCGTTCAATACCGATGGATGTACTTATTTGAAAGATACATGAATCGTCTGAAGAAAAAAGTAAAGAACACCGCAGCTATTGAAGGATCAATATCTGAATCGTATATCATCCAAGAAATTTTAACATTATGCTCATTTTACTTTGAATTGACAATGCAGACAAGATTTGATCGTCTTCCACGTAACGACGACAATGGAGTTCGACATTCAGATAGATGTTTAAATATATTATGTCACTCTGATCATGTTTTTTATTCTCGTCCGTCTCGACACTTAAGCGACGAAGAGTATCATTTAGCACAATTGTATGTATTACTCAATTGCCCAGAGATTGAACAATTCATTAAAATATTTGACATTGAGATGGTGCAAAAATACTCTATTTATAGCGATCAGAAATTAGAGAGATTACGGAATCGTGATTTCCCTACTTGGATTCGGGCTTACAGCAAAGATCACATAGTTGAAATAGATGAAAAAATATTTGAGTTTGTTAGTGGACCGTCGCGACTAGTGTCATGTTATAGCGGATATTTTGTTAATGGGTATAAATTTCACACGGTTGAATATGCATTTACAAAGAAGACGATGAATGTCGAGGTCTGCGTGAAAGGAACAACATATGTTGAATGTGATATGAATTTTTATGGACTGTTGGAAGAAGTGCTAGAATTGCACTATTTTGGTTTGAAATTAGTTATCCTATTTAAATGTCATTGGTTCGATACAACAGATAGGGGCATGAAAGTTCATCCAAAGTACAAATTTATTGAGGTTAATTACAAATCGAAATTGACAACAAATGAGCCTTTTATATTGACATCACAAGCCGAACAAGTATATTACACGAAGTATCAGGCTCGAAATAAAGATAGAGCATATTGGCGTGTAGTCTGTAAGACTAAAGCTAGAGGAAGAATTGATCCGATTGCGGGAGAAAATCAGCCGATACCTGATGTGATAAATGATTTCTATCAAGAAGAGGATCCTCCTGCAGTAGACCGTATTATTCCAATACTCGATGATGCGGACACAGCGTTAGTTCAATTAGAAGTTGAATATGTTGATGATGACAATCATGAAGTTAAGGAAAGTGGAGATGAAGAAGTAGAATTTGAAAAAGATGATGAAGAAGTAGAATTCGAAGACTATTACTCAGATGATGAGAAATAATTGTAAAGTATATATATATACTATATATATATTCTAATTATATATTCTATCTCTACTATATATATATATTCTAATTATATTTTTATTCGATAGCTATGGTGGGTTGAGGTTATCGTCGGACAAGAGCTACAGAGTCTTGGGGATTGGTCAGACTCCAGATTCAGCCGCACTTGCTCATGTCGCTGATCCTCCTGCCTCTCATCCTCCTACTGTTGATCCTCCTATCGCCGAGGCTAGTTCATCGTGACGCAGGTGGCCACGCGGGCTGAACAGGATTCAGCCTCCGCTAGCCACGAAACAACGCCGACTTATTTCTGTGATTGGCGAGCGATAATGTATTATGAATTATGAATGATATATAATCCATTATATCATAATATAATATTATATTTTATTTTGGTTGTGCATGTTCGAGCAGGAGGATGTCCCCAGGACTATATCGGTGACAATCCGATGATATATGCATGAGGCCTGGCCTACTTGATCTCACATGCACCGTGAGCACGTGGACATGCTCTGTCACGAGTTTAAGGTACGTATTTAAAAAAATTTAATCAGTTTGATTATTATTGGTACTGATATTATTGTTTTGAGGCTCGCTATACTTGGTCAGAGGAGCAGAGGCCATTCATTTACAATGTGTGGGAGGCCATTTCCCGGCAGAAGTACAACTGCCAGTTGGGGCAGGCCCGGGCACAGGCGATGGCCCGAGCTGGGGCCATAAACATAGCAGAGACTTGCGGATACGACCCCGATTAGATTACTCCAGATATTTGGGATCAGCTCGTGTTGATATGGTCGGTCGAGCGGTGGCAGGAGGTATCATGGACCGCGGCTCGAAATCACATGTCGGGGGGAGGAGCGCGTCACACTGGCGACTCTGTTTCATTTGTCGTGCACGTGAGACACATTGTAAGTATTATACTTTATTTTGAATTATATATTTTATTTGTTACTCTGTGTACTAATTAATGTATTTGTTTTATAAATGTAGACGACGATGATGAATGACGGGTCTATCCAGCAACCCTCCCCGATGGAGGTGTTTGAGCGAACTCACCATAGAGGACATGGGGTGGAGGGGAGTACATCGACACCCGCGCTGCAGTCATCATGGTAAGTATATTTATTTCAATTATGTATTATTTATTTGTAATTTAAGTTTTAGGAAAAATATGAAACAAAAACCAAACTCGTGTAGGAGACCTACACTTAGACAGTGACGCAGCGTGGGGGCACCCCCGAAGACTTTCACGCGGGAGTGTGGGTCGAGGCTGTAGGTGGTTGGGACCACAGGCGTCGTGTCTATGGCTTTACTGATAGTGGCCATGCGCGAGCCGTGCTCGAGCCACTTGGGGCACCAACCCCTTTAGCAGTCGGTGAGCGGCCCTCCACCTCCAGGATTAATGATCAGAATAGGAGGATATCGACACTGGAGGAGACGGTCGCACGACAGAGTGAGATGATAGCTCATTAGAGTCAGATAATGACTAAGATGCATGTCATGCTGAGACAGATGACAGGTCAGTCCAGTAGTGTACACTTAGATCCATCGTCATCGACTCAGTCCACATCGATGTACACTCAAGCACTCCAGAGCCCGCCGTATGATCCCGACCTTCATCCACCGTCATAGTGAGCTTTTTATTGTTTTATGACTTGATTGACTTGGATATTGACTTGTTATATACTTGTTACTTGGATAGAGTTACTTGTTTTGTGACTTAATATATTGATTCATATTGTGTTGATACGATACTTTTGATTTTGTATATTTTTTATACGATTATGGATAATTATAATTATAAGTATAATTATTTTGATGTATATCTGGGTGTATCTGTGATGTGTGTGTGAATGTACGTGTATTTGAATGAATGTGTTTATGTGTGAGTTATGTATCAGATTATAAATGTATTAATGGAAATTTCTCAGTTACATGTTAACATTATCAACAACCTTCCCACAGTCATCCGTGTGAAAGTCGTTGCTGAAAGTGTATCGTAATACCTAGACCGCAAACTTAAAGCCGTTGCTGATGAACAACAATGACTTATCAACAACCTTTCAACAAAGGCTTTGCAACGATGTGACGACCGTTGCCGATGGCAATATTTGCAACAGGCGACACGCCGTTGTGGAACAGTTGCTGATAAAAATAGTAGCAACAATCGTGCCTCGTTGCTGAGCCATGGTTGATGATGTATCAACAACGGGTAAAACCCGTTGCGGAACTGTTGCTGATAATATCATTAACAACGGTGTGAGCGACCGTTGCAGATCCATTATTAAGTTATCATGTACGTGATCTTCTGCAATAGTTGTGTTGCAATGGGAGCAACCGTTGCTAATGGTCTTCAACAACGACGTAACAACGGATCGAGCCGTTGCTGATGCTCGTTATTTCAGTAGTGTACTATACTTCAACTTTTATTTTGTATCTTTGCTGTTAGAGTGTTGATGTGGCATCGAGACATTAGGGGTGGCAATTCGTGTCGTGTCGTGTTTAAACGTGTCATGTCTAAACGGTCTCGTGTTGTAGAAGCTAGGCTAAACCCGAACACGATATGTTTATTAAACGTGTAAGAATAAGCAAACCCGAACATGATCCTTTTATTCCCGGGTTGACACGACACGACACACTTAATCCATTTAAGTAAACGTGTACATATGTATACACCTACACGATACAGTACGATAAACACAATTTCAATATTGAATAAAATGAAAGCTACTGAAATTAAAATTAAATACAGTAATAACAAGACATACCCAACATACGCAACTTTTTACCTACTTATATATCCTTATAAACAGGCAAATGAATTAAATAAGTTTAATAACACGATTAAACACGTTTAGCTAAATGAGTTTAATCGTGTTTATACGAATTACACGAGTTCAACATAGATTAACATGATTATTTTATCATGTTAATCCGAGCTGAACTCATTTAATCAAAACACACGTTTAGTCAAATTCGAACTCACATAACTCCGTGTCGTGTTAGAAATTATCAGTCCTAGCTGATGTTCATGAGCACTACACTCAAGTATATGAAAATAGAATTAAAAAGTCTTTAATTAGAATATATTATGTAATTAATCATAAAAGAAAATATGATTAATACAATAAAAAATTAATATTATATTCGAGATACACTAGATAAAAAATTATTATTCAATTCTTCTTTTCATTTATTATCCTATCATATTATATAATGAAACAAATGGACTAGTACTGCACATTTGTTTTATTGGATTTGAAGAGCATGTGAGATTTCAAAAAATTTATCTTTTATTGTGTTGGACGTCGAATTCAAAAAAAAATAAAATTAGATTTGATTATGATTATAGTGAGATATAGATACTTGAGAAGGTTGTGAGTATTGAAATTTAAAAAATTATTGAAAATCAAAGAAATACATAAATTTAACTTTTGTTTTGAAATAAAAAATATCATATATTAAAATAAATTTAAATTTGTTTACTTCATCATGAAAATAAATTTTCAAGAGATCACTCATCTTTGTATCAAGAAAATAGTATTTATGTATTTTTTATAAATTCATATTTGTGGTAGAAAATTTTAATGAATATTTCTGTCAATTTTTATATATTTTTAAAGGTTTAGATTTAATTTTATAATATTTTAAAGATACATTTAATTTAAATTATTAATATTTAACACTATTATCCCAAATAAAAATAAACAAATAAACAAAAAATATAATCTTATTCTGTCCTCTTATCAGAGATGTAATAAAAAGAGGATAAAATTAATATATAGACTTATTTATAAAAAAATATCTTAATTAATTCTAATTAAAATTTTATTCAGTTGACATTTTATTCTGCCAAATAAACGATACTTAAGTCAATTCAGGTTCGAGTATAATGAAAAATATTGAAATTGATACGGATCGACCTCGAGTTATCGGGCCAAAATAATACAGGTATGGATTATGGAATTTGTTATCATCTCTGACGGAATATTTGTATTGCATGACGCAGACTGTACTGTCCTAATTATGAACGAAAAAAGTTAGATGAATAAATATGCGCAATTAATAATTATGGACATCAGGTAGAGATCATCACATGCGACTGGCAGGCTGGCAGCCATTGCATCTATGAAGTCCAACAAACCATCAGCAACACGTGTTTAGTGTTCATTGGAGAAAGGCCACAACAAACCATCAAACCCAACACACTGCCATCTAACTGTCTAATCGATTATTAGAAGCCACGAGTTTAGGCTCTATAAAAGAGGATGAAGGCATCCTCTTTAGCTGCACAAGTACGAGTGAGTAGTGAATCTGAGTGGAGTCAGTGACTCAGTCAATTGAGCCACCTCCCATGGCAAGGCCTCTTGCTCAAGTGAGTATTCCATGAATCTAATTAATTACTCTGCACTCTGCAGAAGCGATTAATTAAGAATGAGAATATGAGATACTCACCTGGGCAAAATGCATTGCATGGGAGGAGGAAGAAGCAGAAATATGCATGCTCTTTCAATCTTTAGTACATTAACACTTAACAGGACATCAGCAGTGAGCTTGAGGACTCCCATTTTAATTTGTCTTCTCTTTTACCTCTTTTAAAGCATTGCGTGTGTGCCTCTGTTTTCATTTTATTATTATTATTTCTCGCATCTACATATTTCATATATATAGTAGTGTTTTGAGCGTCATGTATTATACACCCTTCCGAAGTTTTTTTTTTTTCAAACAAGTGAACTGCTACATTTTCATCTGGAAAAATAATATTTAATTAATAATAATTTTTCAAAACTGAATTTTAAGAGAAAAAATTTCAAATTCGGATTCGCAACGTAATGAATAAGATACCTATTTTACATTCGGCCAAAGTCTCTAGTAGGATTAAAAATTAAAAAAAATATACAAAATTTTAAAAAATAATTTTAATTTATGAATTATTTTTATGATAAAAAAATAAAAATTTAATTTATTCAATGTATTAAAGATTTTTATACAAAGTTCATAAAACTAAATTTAAATTAAAAATTATAAAATATTTTGATGAAAAATAATTTTTTGAACCACAACACATCTTTTGTATTATAAAAAATTTATTTCCTGATATTTTTAAAATTATAAAATTATTATAAATTTTGGACAAAAATTTCTAATGAATTAGATTTTTACTAAATTTATAAAATTAAATTTAAATAAATAATAATAATAAGATAAAAAAAATATTTTTTATAAATTCTATAGTATTTTTTATCGCATATATATAATGAATTAAATTTTATTTTTTATAATTATAAAATTATTATAAATAAAAATTTATATAATTTTTGTCTAAAATCTATAATAATTTAATAATTTTATTTAGTTTGCCCATATGCCTCCAAACGCTCACAATATTAAATTTTCAGTTATCAAATTAAAATTAATCGATAAAAGTAAGGGTTAAGCGAGAAAAATAGTAAGCCCGAGGGAGAATATGAAATTAATCTCGAAATAAAATAGAATAAGACAAATTTCTCGTCCAAAAGACAAAAAATAGCATCCCGTCGCCGACTTCCCAGCTGCCGGTCCATCAGATTCGATCTCGGCGAAGCAAGCAGCCGAGGCGATGGCGGATGGATTCCAGGACAAATTAGCCTCGTTCCAAGCTGTCACCGGCATCGATGACCCCGATCTCTGCACCGAGATCCTCTCCGCCCACAACTGGAACCTCGAGCTCGCCATCTCCTCCTTCACCTCTTCTGCTGTTGCGGCCTCCTCCAATATCCCTGCTGCTGTCCCTTCATCCTCAGCAGCCCCTTCCGCTTCCGCTGCTGTAGCTCCCCCTCCCGGCCTCGCCCGGAAGATCGTCGCTCTCCCGTTCTATGTCGTCTCTGGCGGCTTCCAACTAGTCAGCGGTGCCGTCGGCCTCGGATTCTGGATCGCCGGTGGGGTCCTTTCCCGGATTCTCAACCTACTCGGCCTTGCCGCGCCGCGAGGCCAGGAGACTGACCGCCTGATTCGTCTCTTGCCATCTGCAGCCGAGGCCGCAGACTTCGTGGCGGCCTTTGAGAGGGACTATGGATCAGATTTCGCTGAATCCCGGCCTCGGTTTGTTGCGGAGAGATTCATGGACGCTCTCCAGCGTTCCCAGCGAGAGTACAAACTTATGTTCGTGTACCTGCACTCGCCGGACCACTCTGATGTGCCGGCCTTCTGCGAGGGATGCCTTTGTTCGCCCGCCGTGGGGCCGTTTGTGAACGAGAACTTTGTGGCTTGGGGTGGGAGCCTAAGGAGGGAGGAGGGGTTCAAGATGAGCAACAGTCTTAAGGCATCACGGTTCCCCTTCTGTGCCGTAGTCATGCCCTCCAGCAACCAGACAATTCTGCTCCTTCAGCAGGTACAGTCTTTCTGTGGTTTTATCTTAAAACTAATTCAGTTAATATCGAACATCAATTTGAAGTTTAAGGATTGATTGATCTAGATGCCTGCATTTCCGTTTGTTTCTCAAACTCCATTTATACACTAGATGAAAAACTATGACCGAGCAGTTGAGCTTATGAATTTGCATAGATTGCTGTTGTCATTATACAAAATGATGTATAATGCTATAGCAACCTCAGTACTGTATACAAATAATTTCAGAATGTTTTTAATTGACAATAAGATAGATGGGTTAAGTCATTTATGGTTGTGGTTTATGTACGGTAAACTTCTATATCTATACTAATATATACTTTGTTAGACTCTTATGTTGATATGAATTCTTATGGTTCTACCTTTCTAGTACGACATAATTATGCAAAGACCAAGTAGCTATTTTAAACCTTTAATGATTTAATGCAATGGATATAATTTATCTCAATCTGTTTAAAACAAGCAGCTTGAATAATCCATACCCTTTTCCATTGAATTCAATGATTCATAAGGATGGGAAAGCGGAAACCAAGTGTGGCTACTTAAATGATTTGATATGCATGTCCGTCATATTTCCCAAATCATTTACAATATTTTTTTTCCTAAATGCACACTACAAATTTATATCCTTTTTGAATTAAAATGGTGGCTTATTTTAGGTGTTCAGATGATTTTAAGGGTTGCAAAGAGGGGATTTATATCTAATATTAAGATTTTATGAACTGTACCTCTTAAGGGCACTTCTCTAGCTTCAAAAGAGGAGCTCTCTTTTAGATAGAATAAGAGAGGAGAGTTTATTGATAAATTAACAATAAATCTATTGCATGTAAGGATATCCAATCAAAGGCCTGTCTTTGGTTTTACCAGCTTTAAATTGTCATATTCATATTTTGTCACCTCTGGAGAATTGTGCTAAAACTATACTTGAAATTGCAAAATATCTATACCTAGCAACGATCAAGTTGCTTAAAGTAAACTATACCCTTCTTCGAACTTGGATATCAAATAAACTTAAGACTGATTCTAGTATCTCTAGATATGTTCTTATGGAAATAGAAAATCATCCCAGACCACTAAATAATAAAAATCCTATACCTATCTTCCATTCTCTCCTACCACAAGTAGGTCACTTGAGCTATGAAACCCTTCTTTAATCTAGATTGGGCCTTATCCTTTTCCTTGGTTGAACCAAGGCGTACATGACCAGATTGAAGGTGAACAGTGCTGAATAAGCTGATTTAAGCCACTCAGAGACATAGCAAAGTTATCTGGATCATTAAAGTGGAGAGGAAAGGTTGTTCTAGTTGCAATTGATCCAGAGAGGTTAAAGGGTGACCATATCTGAGTGATACTTGCTTTCATTAATTTAGGTAGATTATGGTAATTTTGTTTGTTATGTTATCAAAATTTCATTTTTTTAAACCTTGAAATGAAACTTTATTCAATCAAAAGAAAATTACAAAGCAATGATCTGCATGTGAGCTTTTTATATGATAGTATGATACAACTATGTTGTCCAATGTTGCAACCAGCAAGTGTTGCCATGGTTGACTTAACAAACTTAGCTGCCATGTCCATAGCTTTACTGGCTTCCTAGGAATGCGGTATGTTGATATTTATTGAAACAGATAATAAAGGACATGATGTCCTTAACTAGGGATTTGACACTGAGGAGTAGTGTATTTATGTGTTTACAATGCATCAAGTGATGAGAAAGTAGATTAGTGGAGATTATATTTACCAAAATAAGTGGTTGTCTTGAACTCATTTTGTGAATGTTAGTTGAGATCGGAATATGGTTTTTTGTTTGAAACGGGGGAATTGAGTGAAAATTGAGATAAAAAATTACTAGTAAACTAATAGGTTTGGTGAGCTGAGGGTGTCCATGCAAGCAACCTACTTGTTATCTACATAATTGACAGCCTGCCAATCTATTTTGGATATTCACAAACTAGATTGCTGTTCTCAGGGTTAACTTGAAACTGATTCACATGCTGGTTTGCTCCATGTAAAAAGATGACTATGTACATTAAACAAGATAGGCCACTTGATCCATGGCTTTAATTCGAAGACTGTTGTTAAATTTGATTGGATGACCAACTTTCCCAAAAGCTTAAGCCTTAAGTTGTTAGGAAAGAGACCAATCTATGCATTTATATTCTTAACATACTCCCTCACTTGTGGGTGGGTAAACTTACGGAGGCCAACCCAAGCCCAACAAGTGGATCGACTTAATTGAGGTGGGAGATAGTTTTTAAAAAATATTGTCGCTAAGAGGATTTGAATTCAGGTCCCCCTGCTCTGATACTATGTTAAATTCGATTAGGTGACCAATTTTTCCAAAAGCTTAAGCTGGTAGGAAAGAGATCAATCTATGCATTTATATTTGTTAAATTTGATTGGATGACCAATTTTCCTAAAAGCATAAGCTGTTAGGAAAGAGACCAATCTATTCATTTATATTCTTAACACTCCCTCTCACTTGTGAGCGGGTGAACTTGAGGAGATTGACCCAAGCTCAACAAGTGGATTGACTTAATTGAGGTTGGAGATAATTTATTTTAATATTGACGCTAGGAGGATTCAAACTCAGGACCACCTCCGTTCTCATGCCATGTTAAATTTGATTGGATGACCAATTTTCCTAAAAGCTTAAGTTGTTAGGAAAGAGACCAATCTATTCATTTATATTCTTAACAACCAAAGTGGTCATAGTTTGGATTTAACATAGCGGAGCTGTATACATTTATGCATCACTTGATTGGTACTCCTTCCTATATCTTTGACTCAATCATGGCTTTGAAAAGGGTTTTTGAAATATCTTAATCTGACAAATCATGTGTACCTACTCAAATCCTCATTGCTTTGATTTAAATGCTACTGTTTCATTATTCTCACTTAATACGGTACTAAACATGGATTCAGTTCTCTATCATCTAGCAGACAGAGTGGATTGGTCATGTTCTCAGTGTTCTTTCATGGACTTGTGGTGTCCTGATATGGGCTCCATCAGATTGATTTTCCTTTCCGCATCTATGTTGATCCACTTTTCTATGCATACCAACATTATTATTTGGTTTTGATAGAGTAGTAAAATGCTGCAGTTTGAGTGCTAATTAGTATATGTTTCTTAAAAAATATTTATTTGCAATGAACATCTTACTGGAAGCTGGATGTCTGATAACCATCTACTTTGACAAAGGTGACCTCATGGTTCATGAGATTTTGTGAAGAGATGGTTTCTTCGGAGACCCAGCACATGGATGTCTCAGATTGTTGAGCTTAGTGAGCAGTAGTTACTTGTTGCACCATCTATTTTCTCATCCTTTTCTTCAAACAAAAGATCTGGCTAAACAAAGTCATGCTATCTTTATGATACGCGGTATCAGTAAGTTATAGAATGCAAGGATTCCCAATTTTCACATATGTTTGATGATATTGATTGAACCTTAAGCCTCTTTCTTTTTTGGTTTAATGTCCAGTCTGGTTTCCTATTTTGCCTTTGCGATGTTAGTAACACATAATGTCTTCTTATCCTTTTCATATGAGTTTAATTTTTACTGTTTCCTATTTTGCCTTTGTGCGATGTTAGTAACACATAATGTCTATTCTTATCCTTTTCATATGAGTTTAATTTGAATAATTATGGGACTTTTAGAACAACAGATTTTGGAACCATTGAATACGTGGGTTGGATATGGGGATTGGACCTTTTCTAATAATATTTGCTGCTCATGTGGACAAACCATCTCAAAATAATGTAGCAGAATATTTCTTTGTGAAAGTGATATCAAAACTACCAAAGATAGTTCACATGGTACTCAACCTCTACAGGACTAAACAGTCCTACATGTCCAAGCTCTTATTTCATCTTGTCTAGCTTGTTTCCTTTAGCATTTTGTTCTTCTTTATGTTTTTTTTTTCTATTTAACTCAATTCTTTGCATCCAATAAATGATTGAAGAGGATTATAAGCAATAAAATATGATGTTGGTTTAATGGGAAGGCATCTAGGAGCCTAGAAAATAGTGAGAGTGAGAGTGTGACATCATCAATATGGATAGGTTAGCTTAAATTTTTCCATCACTAATCAAGTCTCTGGCGGTATACAGTTTGAGGGATTATATTTTTTTGTTTCGAGTTAATTTCATAGTTATCATTTGCAGTGCATACTATACAGTGGGAAAAGTCTTAAATTGGCATGGTAACAATCATGGTTGGAGAGAATTTGTGCACAGATCCAGCTATAGGAAGATTACTATAATGTTTAGGGATTCTTGATAGGGATGCACTACGAAAACATATTTCTTCCATCAATTTTACATTGCTTAATCTTCCTTGATGTCTGCCTATGGCATCGCTTCAAATTTTAGCCGATATGTCTTGCTGAGCCAATTAAAATACATTTTAATCTTTTAATGTTTTAATTACTTTTCCCCCTTTTGAAAATTTAGTTTGCATTTATCTCTGTAAATTATAATATCGTCATGTACAATGACTATATCATGTGGAATGTTGGATTTGATTGGATGGCCAATTTTCCCAGATGTTTAAGGTTTAAGCTATTGCAGAAGGGATCAATTTATATTTTTATAATTTTTGCCTTCAAATCGTGTGTGGGCGAGTTAACTCCAAAGTTCGAGCATGTGGACCGACGATATATAGGACCATAGGACTGGAATCATGTTGGATTTGTTTAGGTGACCAGTCTTTCCAATAGTTTGAGCCCTTAGGGAAGGGCCCAGTTGGTGTCCTTTATATTTTGGACATGTAATATAAAGCATATAGTGAAGAGGTGATTACTTTTTATAATCATTAATTACTTAGGTCGGAAGGATGTCTCATTGGAGTGTAAATGATACTTTTTGTTTTATGGTTAAGATTGCTGTCTAGCCTGATAATGTCGATGGAAAGATATGGAGCTGTTACTTTTTGTCATACAAGTGATGCTATATTTATGACTTTCTTGTACCTTGTACTAAACCGTAGATTGAGGGCCCCAAGTCCCCTGAAGAAATGCTGACTATCCTTCGACGTATTGTAGAAGAGTGCGCTCCATCTTTAGTTGCAGCAAGACTTGAGGCAGAAGAGCGGCAAAACAATCAGCAATTACGGGAGGAGCAAGATGCTGCATACAGAGCAGCACTCGAAGCTGATCAAGTTTGTTGATTTTTTGGTTTAATTGTTTAGTTTTTTTATAAATTTGAGATCACTAAACAATGATAATTGACCATGGAAGATTTCTATGTAAATCTTGCTTGCATTAGAAATTATGGAACCTTTTTTTAAACCCAGGCCAGAGAGCGTCAAAGGATAGAAGAAGAAGAGAGGTTGAAGGGAGAAGAAGCGGAGGCTGAAAGGAAGCGAAAAGAGGAAGAAGAGGCCATGGAAATAGCAGCTCGTGAAGCTGCTGAGAAAGAAGCTGCTCTTGCTAGAAGACGGCAAGAGAAAGCAATGTCACTAGGTGCTGAGCCCAATAAAGGACCCGATACTACACAAGTAAGTATTATTTCCATTTAGTATTATGTATGGAGTTGGTTTTATACTTCTATGCGGGTTTGATTTTTGGTGTCATGTCATAGAAATACACAATTAGTTATTGCAAGCAGAGACATTTGCAATATGCAATTATAAAAAGCTGTTACTCCATATCTCTTGGCTAGTTTTGCAGTAATGTCAGAACCTGCTAAATGAAACCTATTGACATTTTCCATAGGTAATAATGCTGCTATAGAGAGTTCTATAGTATTCTACAGTAATAAGGTTAAGAGGAAAAGGCAGGAAATTTCCTCTTCACTGGGTATAAGTAGACTACATTACCACTTAATTAGATTACATCAAAGATCTTTTTTAATTAGATTGTGCAGGTGGCTACATGTTCAAAAATTTTTGCTTGCATATTTTTGATGTTTGATCATATCAAATTGTTTCAGTAATGAAGCTGTTGTTGATGTTGCATTTACTGTTAGGTCCTTGTTCGATTTCCAACTGGTGAGCGCAAGGAGAGGAGATTCAATAGTTCAGCTACAATTAGCAGTCTATACGACTACGTTGATTCTTTGGGGTGCTTGAGAGCAGAAAAATATACTCTTGTTTCAAACTTTCCCCGTGTTTCCTATGGTTCAGAAAAGCATTCTTTGACGCTGAAGGAAGCAGGTTTGCATCCGCAGGCAAGTCTTTTTGTTGAGATTGACTCGTGAGGAATCAAGTTATCCATGATCAGAATTTTTTTGGTCATTACAACTTCAAACTTTAGTTCTGATTGTAGATCACTCCATTCATACAAAAGAAATATGGGGGAAAGTACAAAATGTCTGCGAACATCCACTCCCGTGTATTCTAGGTCACATTCTTCTTCGTTTATGATACTTTGGTTTCTCTCTTTTATCAAACTGTGTTTCGTTTCAACTCCACTTTTCCTATTAGTTTAGATTTAACTGGCCCATTAACCTGTAGATGACATTTTCACATTTGTTACTTAAAATGTGAAGCATGAGGGTGGCTTTGGTGTAACGGTAAAATTATCTCACTTGTAACTTGAAAAGGAAATCGCGGACATCAACGCTCCTAATAGCTCACAAATGTGAGATTGCTCGGTGCTCTAACCGTGCCCAAAATGTGAAGCCCTCACACTTGCATGCATTATGTCACTCATTAAATGACACATACTTGATTTTGATAATTAATACAAAATAATTTAACTTTGAAGAGAAGTAATAATGAAGAATTTCGTTAACTTTTGAATCCAAGAAGTTACTTAAGAGAATAATATTTTTCTTTCATGAGCAAGTCATTGACGTCTACTTTCTAAATTCCAAATTTTCAACCTTCAACTGGTTTAGATTTTGGATGATTACAATTACAAAGATATACTCGCCTATCGATAGGCACAAAAAAGATGTGTTCGTCATTGCCACTTCAATTGGTTTTGGGGTGCATTCATAACAATTATTCAACCCCAATATTGATGGGTATTTGCAGAACTGGCAAATGAAGGCTGTTACATAATTGATGATGCCAAGAGCGATCTCTCATTTATTATTAAAAAAAAAGTAAAAGAAAAACGACGAAAGCTAATCATTTAGAAAAGGGAAGGCTCTTGATACGTTTTCACTACTAGAATGGGCGTTGCTTATTTATTTTTGGCTTTATCACCGATCATTCCTGTTTTAATTTTTACTACAGAGTATTGTTGAAAAAAAACAATGGGCCAAAATACAAGTACCAATTGAAAATTGAAAATGGTCTCGAAAATGGTCTGTAAATTTAGTTTTCATACTTTAAACAAGTACCAATTTTATTTTATTTTTAAAAATAATTTCGTTTTCAATTTGGTGCTGCACCCATCTAAAATTTCATCAATTCTAACTAATACGAGGATCATATTAATGGAACGCCATTAGTTTTGATGATGAGGAGATTAGTGATAAGTCTGAAGTCTAAAAACTAAAGTTGATAGTATGTTACATTTAGGGAAGCCAAATTAAAATAGAGCCTTTTCTGCAATGGAGAGTTACAACAAATGAGTAAGAGATTACAAGAATGTTTGCCACTATAGATAATGATAAATCTTACTTGTCCCACCATGATAGACAACCAAAGTCAGGCGAACGTTATCGCCAATAGACAACAACTTAGCAGCAGCATTCTATCGCTACCCAGAGACGCTAACACAGCAAGGAGTGGTGCTCTAGTGCACAATGACTTAACTCTAAAAGAGCTACGACGTATAATCGTCGATCTTCAAGCATAGAACCAAATGCTAACAATCTAGATCAACACACTAACACAGTCTAAAGACATCCTATATTTATCACCAAGGATGTGACAGTAATGAGCCCGCAATCTAAGGGATAACCATCGACCATTCAGAGCATATACCTCAGAATTCCGCGAGATATCCTCACATAACATCTAAACCTGCCTCATAAAACAAATACAACGCACATCAAGTAGACTCTCGATTCTAGTTTCATACATATCATCTGAGATTTTCTCTCACATGAGCGACAGGATGTAATTGCAAGTCATCATAGGAGCCACGCTGGACCAGGAGACGCGGATGCTTGCAATCAAGGGCGGATGCACACTAGGGCCAAGGGGGGCACTGGGCCCCCTGATTTTTCTTCAAAATATTATATATTAAAAATAATTTGATATATGTATATATATAATAAAATTATATAATTATAATTAAGTTCAACTTATTTCATTAATATATTTATAGCTTAGTGATTAGTTATTTTAATTTTTTGCTTATAGATCTTAAGTTCGAATATCATCTTTAGTCTTTTATATGCATTATTTTCTCTTTTTTTTCTGTAATGACTAAATATAAAAGTCGATTTTTTAATTAAGAAACTCTAAATTTTTCTCTATTAATTTCTAACTTAAGTTTAAAATTTGCTCCATTAGTTTATAAGCTAAGTTCAAAATTTTCTCCTAAGTTTTTTACATCTAAAGCTTTCATGTTGGTTTTATTCCTACTATATTTTTTATGCTATTATCCATACTCATATTATAAAGTTGGGTAGACTCGTGGATGAATTATTCAATATATGTTGGAATAACTAGTTTGCTTATCAATCGTTCAAGGAAAATTTTGGAAAATGAATAGAAATATGTTATACTTTATTCATAATTGTGAATTTTATTTAATTAAAAACCCAAATTTTAAAAACAATGAATTTTATTAATCATTTATATTAATTATATAATACACCTTCACGATGAATAAGATTCATTTTTGCAATATGAATCATGCATTCAATTATTTTTCTGTATGTACTTGCAATTTTATAAATCTCTTATTTTTTTTTTAGCTTTCTTCACCTAGTATGCTTCATAAAGTTAAGCAAGGTGACGGCCGCATCGCGGTAGAACTTGCTTTGGATAATTGAGATAAAAGTATTCTAATTAATTTTTTTATTCAAAAAAATAAAGTAACAACATAGCTTTAATTATTTTAATTTAAAGATTTTAACAGTATTTTTAAAATACTATAATAGACACAAAAAATTTGTACAATTATAAATTATGATTTTAATTAAAAAATAAAATTTAATGAGTTAAAATAATATTTATTAGATTTTTATATTTTAAATTGAAACCTTTAGTAAAATTTCTACCAACACCCAATATTAGGTGTTCTCGGAATCCAATATCTATTGAAAGCGTATTCGGATATTTATATAAAGAGTCTTGCTATATTCTTCAAAAAAAAATAGTCTAATAATTTTTCTAATCACTCGTAATATCACGAGTGATGAGTATTTTAGTATATGCGAGTATTAGAAGGATTAAGAAGTACATAAATTTGAAAAATTTATCATTTCTCTCGTATAAATGTTAACAATTTATACATTGTGGTCATGTTAAATAAAGAAATAGAAGCTTCGTCGTCTGGCAACCGAGAAAGAAACAGAAAAGGCTCGGCGCTTCGACCAAACACCTGTCAATCCGTTATTTCCTTCTCTTCCGCCCGCGCTTTGCCCTTTGCCCTTTGCCATCTTCTTCTCCACCCTCCCATTCTCTTTTCCCATTACCTTCTTCTTCTCCCTCTTTTCTCTCTGGTTTCTGCCCACATTCTCGTCTTCCTCGCCTTCGCGATCCGATCCCGTAATGGTGGAGACGGCCGCCCTCCTCCCCTTCTCCTTTTGTTGAGAGATCCTCATTGTAGAGGCTCGGCCCCGTGACTCCTCCCCCCTCCCCCCTCCCCCCCTCCCCCCTCCCCCCTCCCCCCCTCCCCCCCTCCTGTTCGTTGCAGATGGATACCCCGAGCGTGGTGGTAGAATGAGGGGTCGGCGCCGCGCCACCACCGGCAGCGGGGCGATGGATCTGGCTTTCGCGGAGACCCTACTGGTCGCCGCTTGCGGTCGCCGTATGCGCTCGGCCTCCGCTTCCTCCTCCTCCGCCGCCTCCGAGGCGTTCTCCAAAGTCTGCCGTCGCGGTTTGATCTCCCCGCGGCGGCTTTAATACTTAATCCATTCCTTTAAGTCTGCACTA
This sequence comes from Canna indica, assembly GCA_034359265.1. NCBI lineage: Eukaryota > Viridiplantae > Streptophyta > Magnoliopsida > Zingiberales > Cannaceae > Canna > Canna indica. Next base: position 75,335,199 of record CP136891.1, on the reverse strand, counting down.
TTACCCTCAGAATACATTGTTGTTACTTTTTCTTCCTTTTTTTATTGTTCCTGTGGTTGCTGGTAATGGAACCTGTATATATTAATGGTTTCCCAAGTGGATTCCGGGGTGGTGGCGACGGCGGTGGCACATTGGATAACGAGTGCATCGAAGTCGATCCTACCGGACGTTACCTTCGTGTAAGTTTATCATATAAGTAGGTTGGAAGCCATCTGTATTGGTTGGATGATGGCTCACAAGAAAGATGCTTCTTTTCAGCTTACTGGCAGTAGATAAATTGACACCTCTTTGTTTTCATGTTCTTGTACTCAATTTCTTAAATTTTTGGTATTTTCTGTCTGTTGATTTTCCTATCCATTGAATCCAAGTATTTTCCTCAGTTCTACTTTTTAGTCATTGTAAATTATTTCGATATTGCTTACCATTAAAATTTGGCACTGATGAAATTTTCATGCTTTGCAAAATCCAGCAAGTGTATCATTCCTTCTTATATTCCTCTATTTTGTTCTTGTTTTTGCATGGTGGTGCAGTATAAGGAGGTTCTGGGTAGAGGAGCTTCTAAAACTGTGTACGTATCGAAAGATTTGACATTGTTTCCTTTTAATCTGACATTGCATGGAGGAGATTCTGGGTAGATTGAAATGTCCTTAATGCAATTAATTGAATGATATAGATTTACGTTCTATCTATGCTATTCAGTTACAAAGCATTTGATCAAGTTAATGGGATTGAAGTTGCTTGGAATCAAGTGAGAATTGATGAGGTGCTGCAATCTGCGGACAACCTTGAACGACTGTATTCTGAAATTCATCTGCTGAAGTCCTTAAAGCATGAGAATATCATGAAATATTATAACTCATGGGTTGATAACCAACAGAAGACCATCAACATCATTACTGAGCTATTGACTTCTGGGAGTCTTAGGCAGTAGGTCTTCTGGTCCTAGTGTCTAACACTTGGTTTCTTAGATTGGATAATCTTGTAACTAGCTTTGGTTTTTAAACTTGCAGATATCGCAAAAAATATAAACATGTTGACATGAAGGCAATAAAATGCTGGGCAAGGCAAATTCTTCGTGGTTTGGAGTATCTTCACAGCCACAAATCTCCTATTCTTCACAGAGATCTGAAATGTGATAACATCTTTATAAATGGCAATAATGGAGAAGTTAAAATTGGTGACCTTGGGTTGGCTATTGTTATGCAACAACCTACTGCTCGGAGTGTTATTGGTAAGGAACTCTTCATATTCATACTTTCGTGCTTGAGGACAAAACTACATTGCCTTTATACAGATGCAAAACAGTGTATGAAATCTTTGATGGTCCTTAGGCCATTCCTCAAAAACTCGATTGATTATTAGTCCTGATGAGGACTTATCCAAGAATTGCCTGCATGTTGTTGGTTTTACAATAATAAGTTCTAGTTTTTTGTTTGTTTTTGTTTTTTCTTGTTTTCGTCCTGCTTCTCACTCCAATCAATCCCAACTGGTATCTTGAATTATTGAATGTATTATTATATGCATTATTTGGTTTTATTATAAATGACTTTATCTCCAGGTACACCTGAGTTTATGGCTCCAGAACTCTATGAGGAGGAGTATAATGAATTAGCTGACATTTATTCTTTTGGAATGTGCATGTTGGAGATGATTACACTTGAATACCCATACAGTGAATGCAGAAATTCCGCTCAGATATATAAGAAGGTTATATCTGTAAGTTACCATATGATGATGATACCTATCCTTTCTATGAAGCCTTTTTGTCCCACTTCCTTTTTTACCAATAAACACTGTGCATGCAATATGTAGGGAGTAAAGCCTGCTGCTCTTGATAAAGTAACAGATCCTCAAGTACGCCAGTTTATTGAGAAGTGCTTGGTTTCTGCTTCAGATAGGTTGCCTGCCAGGGATCTCCTAGAAGATCCATTTCTTCAGACTGATAGCCTGAAGGAACCTGTTACATATACAGTTGGAGCTTCCAACGATAACAGTATTATAATGAATCCACCTTCAATTCCATTGTCTATGGATATCGATTCTGATTACAAACTACTTCCAACAAGTACTGGTACTGAGAACAGTAGTCAAGTAACAACATTTACACCAGTAATGGAATTTGTGAGGAATAATAGAAATAATGAATTCAGACTGAAAGGGGTGAAAAATGATGACAATTCTGTCTCCCTAACTTTGCGTATTGCAGATGCACATGGTGGGTAAAGTTTAAAGGTATTAGGTGACAGTATCTTTGAAATTGTTTTATCTCTCATCTCCTTTCTCGTGTTGATGTAGGTCGAGTGAGGAATATCCATTTCCTCTTTTACTTGGATTCAGATACTGCACTTGCAGTTGCTGCAGAGATGGTGGAGCAACTAGAGTTATCTGAATATGATGTTGTCTTCATAGCTAATTTTATTGATTTCTTGATCATGAAACTCATACCTGGTTGGACACCTTATGCTAATAATTCTTCTAATGAAAACAGCAGTAAGGAGTATGGAGCTTATGATAATAATGATCTTTATTCGGATTGCCCTTCAAACACACCACCATCAAGCAATTATTTCGAGGCAGGCTATGATCATGTTGATTTACCTCAGTTAAATTTAGGAACCTCGGAAGGAGAATATAGAGAAAATGAAAATGGGGCATTCTATAAGAAGAGTGGCGTGGCATTGTCACCTCTTGATTATAATTCGTTTTGGAGTTGGGTTAATGGGGCAGACAAAACTTCTCTACAGTCAGCCACTTCATTTATGTTTGCTAGCAGCTCTATAAGTTTGAGCGGATATAATACGGACGCGGATTCCAAAGGAGATAAAGCGGCTTGTGATATTGCTGAGGGACTTTCTTCGAATGACAATGTGAAAAGCTTGGACTCTCATAGTTATAATGTAGGTAGTTTGTACTTGAAGAAAGGCTCGTCTTCACTCTCTTTAACTGATAAAGATCAATGTGAGTTGAAGGCAGAGTTTGGTATGGTTGAAGCTCAATACCAACGCTTGTTTTACGAGTTATCAAGGAGGCGAGAGGATGCATTGCAGGATGCTAGAAAGAGGTGGTTTGCAAGGAGGAGCAATGGTTAACCGTATCTTTCTCTCTTCCTACTATGTCAGACCTTTTGACAAATTTTCATATGGAATTTCCTGTTTATCCTTTTATGAGGAAATTGTGATAACTATTCATCTTGGGTAACTTAATTTAGAGTGTAAATTTTTATAATATAATCTGATAGCTTTTGTTGGATGGCATGGACTCGCAAAATGGATTCTGCTGTTCATTTATTTATTTTTTCTATGGTGGATATGATTCGATGCAATTTACCTAAAAGGGGCCTCTTTTCAGTTTTAAAGCAGGTGCCTCTGCTTGCATATCAACTAATACTATGCTTGGGAGTATAATTTTTATTTGGAAAAAAAGAAGAAAAAAAGATGGCCCGATTCACACTGGAAAGCTTACGACAAGAACTAGAAAAAGAACATGCAACAAAAAATTGAAGTAAGAAAATGCTATGCTTATTATTCTTTTTGATTGATATTTTATTGGTAAAAATTCAGGCAACATTAAACAGAACATCACCTGGTTCACCTGGCAAAGATACTGATTACTGAATGAAGGATACATGAGTGACATTGGTTCGGCTCATCTCTTATTATGAACTGATATTTAAGAGCTGAGCCGACTCAAATGCCACACCATGTCTTCTTCTTCCTCCTCTTCCTTCTTATTTGATGCTCAAAGTTGATCAAATATATAAGAGTAGTGCGTCTCTTATCTAAATAGTCAAAAAGTCACCATCTACATTATTTTATTTCATTATATTACAAAAATAAAATTCAAAAGATTATTAGGCAAGTGGCAGACTGGCAAAGCAATTAAATGGCCACTAATGAATTAGAATTAACACAGTTGACTGGTCCAGAATTAATTAATGGTTTTGTTGGCTTTCTGAAGCAACGAAGGGATAAGGCGGAGGATCGCGTCTTCTCCATTGATTGTAAGTTTAACAGTGAGGAGCCGTACAAAGGGATGGATACGAATACAAAAAGACTAGTCTTGTCTCTTTCTGGGGCAGTCTTTATATATCTGTGATTCTGTGATTCATTCCAGCAAACGTGGTCAGCTGATGAGATGCTCCTCTCTCGCCCACATCTACATTCTCCGTCGTTATTAACTAAATGGGTGAATTATCATAAAGCCCCCTTGATTTCAGAGATTGCCATATATATCACTAATCCTTTAAAATTTAAGCATATTTGATAGATGATACCTTCGGTGCATTAATCTCGTGGAACATTAAATCAGTTACCTGGACCCTTGTACTAATCCAATTTTGCAAAGCTCACTTGTATTTTATATATAAGTGAAATTTGTCGCAAGAGTGACCGAGGTTACTAACTGAATAATGAAATCATGGTCATGTAAATTTTAAATTTAGATAGTATCCATTTGCAATTAACCATTAAGATAGGATTAATTATCAGTGCATCTTTTTAGAAAAAAAAGACTAATCATATTAAACCCATTGCATTATAATCCATGCAAATGATACATCTAAGCTAGTAGAGGTTATCCATCCAATTTACTAGAAAAAATATGCATGCATGTATATCTTTTCTAATAGAAATTAGTGTATTAAGAAACTTAGACAGATTAAGATCCATATGTTGCCTGACGAAGGATGGTCCTAACAATAATAGTAGCATATTAATTAATTATTTCAAGTAAAGATCAAACAAAATTGGAATGAATTCAAGCTTTTCTACATAAACTGATGACTCGGTTGGAGCAAAAATTGATGACCCAATTAGCTCAAGTCATAAAGTAGGCTGATCTTCTGAAAGACATCTGATTTGGTGATTCTAAACTGCTACAATTGCTTGATATATAATCTTCCGAAAAAATAGTCAAATACCAAATAAGAAATAGTTGAGATTTCAAGCCCGTAATTTTGAACATAATTACGACGCCATGTGAAGAACCCCTTGCAAGATGAGACAAATATGGCCATGCAATTGAGTCAAGAACTTGCAACGGAATCTCAATTCTAATAGAAGCCTATAAAGATAATGGCAGGCGACCAATTGCTTTGAACTAAATCATTACAATTATCATAATATTAGAGCAGTTCTTGCCATTGCCAGCGCTCCTTCGTAAGTTCGATTTCCGCCAATGAATCCCGAAATGTGGACAAAGATGCATCCAGGAATGCGAGACTTTTCGGAGAGCTCGTCATCTGTCAAGCCCCTCCAAGGCAGTGGAAGAGGTTTTTGGCTCTCAAACTTTTCCGGAGAAATCGCCACAGCTTGCACTCGCCAATTTTTACTCCTTTCATCCTACAATTTAGAAAGGTAAATACAAAAGTCCTCAGGCAACGATTTTCAAAAACACGCCAATATGTTAGTCTGCAGGACATAAAGGACAATCAAATGGCACTCCTACACAATGGGTAACAAACTAGTCAAGTATAGTTCTTGATTGTGCAAAGAAAAACATGGTAATACTTTTACTTTGCCTAAAAAGGCATGTCTAGTGAGTAAAAAATGGTACAAGGTATGAAAATGCAGTGTCCTAGAGTTCTACGAAATTTAGAACAAGACTGCTAAGCCGTCACAAGTTATATTCACTTAGTTCCAACTTCCAAAGCACTGATCCAACCTACTTATACTATGGTGTATTGGTTTTTCTTAGAGGAAGGAATATACATGGTGTATTGATATCTCCAACTATATTAACTGTTCTCTAGGGAAGAGTATGAGTATCAAAGATAGTACCTGATAAATAACATACTTGATGAGGGGATCAATCCTCAGTTCCTCTTCAAGATCAAATAAATGAAGTTTCCACTGCAAAAAGATAAATAAAAGTAACTCAATCAAGATATTAGCATATAACATCCTTGCAACCAAGGGGATTTAACCAGTTGGAAAAGAAAACATTCATAAAACAAGCTACATGTTCATTGACATAAAAATCATGGTAACATAAGACTATATAGCTCAAAATGACATTACAGTTTTTTACTATAATCAATTTCTTAACAAATGCCACCCTTCTATAGGACATTAGCTATTCGCCTATTCGTGATCAAGATAATCATCATCACCTTACTGTCGTTCTCCTATAAACTTGAACGTCTTCTCACCCAATTTCCACATCCAACCTTCTTGAAAATTAGTATTATGGGAACCTAGTCAAAAGTTCTATATGATTAGACCAATGTCAACCAAAGCAGTATCTAAGCATGAGCCGGCAATTTAGAAGCATATTGATTTTGACGCTAATAGCACAAACTCAGACCAAGTGATCATCAATTTCTGAAGCAACTATTAACTACATTTATACATAAAAATACTGAAGAGCAACATTAGTATGTTCTGCAAGAGGCTAGTTCACTGAGCACAAAAAAAACTTCAACAATTTGCCATCCCTATCATGGTCGTCAGTTAATTTCCCTAGTAGCCTCAATGCAAATGTAAGTTAGATCAATCAGCAAGCAACCTAAGAAGGGTTGAAAATGGTTAGCTGTGGACTAGAAATGGTTCAATTCTGATCCACTAAGATCTCCACTACAAGAACTTAACCAACTGAGATAAGAACTGCCGCTAAACCAATTCAACATGGCAAGCCACCACATATGCTCCTGGTTTCTGGAAACTTTCAGACTTCCATAGCACTTTACATCCTTCTCTTTACAGAACTACATATGGTTTGATGGAGTATTTGAGTATCATTGACTTTACAATTCCAGGTAGTAAGTTGTGTCATTAACCATTACCATATCATAATATGCTTTGACAAAAATTCATATACATTAGATTTTTGATCAATTGCAAATATGTTGAGGATTGATATGCAATTACTGACGTTGGAAAAATCAATTTCAAATGCTGAAAAGAAAAAGAATCAAAATTCAGAAAATTGTGTATGGAATGGCCTTTATATTAAATAGAATGCAACATACACAGCTATAAATAAGATACAATAACTCAATAAACTTACAGGACAGAACTTGTCCAAAACCATAATTTCACCACTGGGATCTACATTTCTTCTCGAGTTTAAGCATTCGATAACTATGGATCTTGCAGGTAACCATGACCTAGCATGAAATTGAACACTCTGTCCACATTAAGAAAAGAAAAAATGTTATTCTTTTTCTCTAGGAGTTGTGAAAGATTATTGAAGAAACTAGGAAATGTCGACTGGAATATTAACCCAAAGCACTTCCATAAGGGGAAAACAGTGCCAGAGACAGGAGATAAGAAAACAACCTCTAAAAATTCACCACCTGCAAGCATCATTGCCTGATGAAAAGCTGCATTCTCCTTCTCAAAAGATTGGTCAGGATCTATCCACTCTAGATTCAGATGACCAACTCTTGGAGATAGATGTGTGTTATTTACATATTTTGGAGGCTGATCCGTGTCATATTGATTGATGCCATTATCAATGGCATCAATTGCCTGTTAGATAAAAGCAATTAAAACCAAAAAGTAGTTCATCACAAATCATGTAGCACAAGCAAATATGAGAAGAGATTTAAAAAGTGCATGTAAATTTCAAAGACATCTGCAACATAGAAAAGCATATTCATAGACATCTGAACTTTTTGAACATAGAAAAAATTTATACACAAGTGTATGTTACAATGGCTCTATCATAATGGTTCAGAAAACAAGAGCAGAACAGTCAACAGGCATGCAAAGCACAAAAGCTTTCACACAACATACACACATCAGAGGGAGGGTGGAAAATGCATAAAATGAGTGTTCAAAAGTTCTCAAGTCTGCTCCAGTTTATATTTGCTGAAAAAATTACATAAAATTAAATAGTAAACATTAAATAGTTAACTGATAGAATTGATTCAAAAGAGAAAAAACCGCCTCCTATTTTATAGTAAGCCAAAATCAACTTGTAAAGAAGATCAGTCAGAACAATGTTTTGTAATACCTCAATGAAGCTTTTATACACCGCAAGATATAAAAGTTGCACATTTTCATGTTCCTCATCAAACTGAAGCTCCTTTGCAATTATCTCTTTGCCATAATGCTGCAATAAGGAAAAACAAAAGTTGTTAACATTACGAAGTGGCTTAGAGAAAGATCAATGACATGAAAATCGAGATATAATGCTCTTTCTCCTCATAAATATATCCAAAAGGTCAAATGCTTGTGTTTCCAGAAAGAATGCTGCAATGTGTCAATTCCCAATGATGAATATGAGCAGAATAAACCATGTAAATCAGGTCATTTTTGTTTTGCTTAACAATATTGCAATAAATCAGTTAAGAACATAAAGATCCATGCACATGGTCATTAACAATTCATGATAGGCATAGATGTGAAAAGAGAGGTTGTTATTCATATATTTTGAAATGAATTTTCTGTGAGTACACTAGATTCTTATTAAGAAAGACTGGTTAAGAAAAATATCAGTGCTCCTTCCAAATCATCTTATTGGTCTTAAACACGGTCTGATTTTTTTCCAAACTGCCTGAAACAAACACAGAAAGATCCAAAATTGTTCATATTTCCCATTGGGGAGATATAACGAGAATGCTTGAAAAACAATAATACAATCTATATAAATTTGACTCTGGAACAATATATTAGTATGTCCAGAATCTGGATGCTGCTTATTGCAAACAAGCAGCATTTATGAGATATATTGAGAAATTTGCTAAGACAACAAAAGCAGGCAAAACTTTTCATGTGTATGCTTATCTTGAATGCTTTGAACTATCTTGGCTGATAGTTGAAGAATTATGTTAGGCTACAAACACTTGGATTGCATTAGATTACTTTACAATTAATTTCTAACTTAAACAACTTATTTCTTGTGTTCTTGCATAATAGAGTGCACGAAAATACTTGTATTCATTTCAGTAATCATACAGAAAAATATTGTTAAATAAGTGTTTATTTTCCTTCTCAGAATGCAAAATGCACAGTTTTTGCAACTGTCAGTTTATAATCATCTACTCATTGCATAACTACATTATGTAAGTGTTATGAATGGGACCCAACCATCTCAAGAGATGGCTGAGTCAGCACAGCCCAAGAGATGGGGCCAACAATATAAAAGAAGATAAAGATAAGAGGCGAGAAGGAAAATGAAGAGCAAGTCTCAATTACCAATTCAAAGTGGCACATATTTCTCTCTTTTGATTAGGTTCATTATTATCAGATTTTTCTACATATATCTCTCTTTTGATTAGGTTCATTGTTAGCATATTTTTCTCTTTTGATTAAGTTGATTAGGAAGCAGTCATAATCCAGATAAGTAGGATTGACAATTTCAAATGCATACATGTATTTATTCCATTCATGAAGGGGAATAAGACAAGCCTTGATTTACAATTCTTATCTCTTCTCTCTAACTCTTGTCTCATCTCTCTCTCTATCCCTCCCCCTCTCCCTCTCCCTCTCCCTCTCCCTCACCCTCACCCTCTCACTAATCTGGAATTATCCAGATTAAGAAACAAACAACAACATAGGGAAGGAAAGGCACTCAGCCGCTCCTATTCCTATTCTACCAACATCTACCTCTTCAAACTCCACATCAGAAACTACACGACAAAGGCCCTGGACCAGATCACAAGCAAGGCAATCAACGATCAACCATGGGAGAAGAACTACAGCAACAACTCCTTAATTTTTTGAAGGTCATGCAAGAAGATCGTGAGCAGGAGCGTATTGAACGTGCCCAAGAACGTGAACTATTTGCAGCCAAACTTGAAGCAATATCCAAAGAGATTGAGGGGGTTCGACTACTCAGTCGTCCTCATGAGGAGTCCGGCAGCAAAGGCACTCGACCACCTCTTCCCATGGAGGAGTTGCCAAACCAGCCATGGCTTCCGCTGGACAGAAATAGTGGTCATTACGTTAGGGGAGAACAACGTCCTGAAGAATCCATCCTTGGACTACCAGGCCGCAATTATGCAGCACCGCCTAGACCCCGATTTGAATTTCCTAGATTTGATGGTACTGGAGATTCCGCTTCTTGGCTATCATGTTGCGAATACTTCTTCCGCCATCATCAAATTCCAGATAGAGAGCGAATTCAAATGGTCGCCTTTAACTTGGAAGAGGAAGCACAAACTTGGTTTCGTTATTTTGAAAATCACCACCCCGACATGACGTGGACAACATTTGCAAGGTATTTTTCCATCCATTTTGGGCCACCAGATCAAGGAGGAGAATTTGGAGATATTACCAAACTCACTCAAACAAAATCCGTGGCGGACTACCAAAGGGACTTCGAACGATTATTACCTCAAGCTGAGCACCTACCAGAACAGTACTTAACAGCCATGTTTGTAAGCGGATTGCAGCAACAAATAAGGGTGCATGTGAAGGCTCTCCAACCCACTGACCTCTTGCGAGCCATGAGTTTAGCTCGATTGTTTGAACAACAATACCCACCACCTAATCAACGAATCCAACGATGGCAACAAAGTCGAGCTCCATTGCCTTCTACACACCCTCCAGCAAGACGGTTCCCAGTCCAAACACTATCAAATTCAGAGATGGCATCAAGACGAGCCCAAGGACTATGCTTTCGCTGTGATGATCGCTGGACACCAGCACACAAATGCAAGAAGTTATTCTCAATTCAAATTGTAGATGAGGAAGTGGAGGACGAACAGGGAACAATTAATTCCCAGGAAGACGATGAATCGTCAAAACCTCAACTCTCTTTGATGGCAATCCAATGTATCCGACAACCACAAACCATGAGAGTAATCGGGAGCATTGAACAATGTCCAGTAAGTATACCTATTGATTCAGGAAGCTCTCTTAACTTCATTAGCAGCCACCTTGTCTATAAACTACGACTTCCTTTACTTCAAAGATGTGAAATCACAGTGGTTGTAGCCAATGGTTCAAAATTATGTGGAGTTAAGGTGAAAGGCTCGTCAATACTTTGGATAAATTCGGAAAAAATAGAGGCTAAATTTTTCATGGCTCCTCTTAGTGGCTTTGATGTGGTCTTGGGTGTTAAATGGTTGCAAACACTCGGACCCATACTATGGGATTTTGATACCCTTTCCATGCAATTCACAGTGAATGGTAGAAAGGTGCACCTTCAAGGACAAGAACCTCACACTCTCAACAATAGCATACACTCACTCGGTCATTCTTCATCCTCTTCACCAGATATCACCGCTATTATACAACAGTATGCTGATGTTTTTGCCGATCCAAAAGGACTGCCACCTGTTCGCCGCCATGAGCATCAGATTCACCTAAAAGCAGGAACTGAACCTGTAGTAGTTCGTCCATACCGATACCCATTCTTGCAAAAAGAAGAAATTGAAAATCAATGTGCAACCATGTTGAAGCAAGGACTGATTCGACAGCTCATCTCCATACTCTGCCCCGGTACTACTTGTCAAGAAGAATGATGGAAGTTGGCGATTTTGTGTGGACTACCGTGCTTTGAACGCGGTAACAATAAAAGATAAATATCCAATTCCAGTAATTGATGAACTCTTAGATGAGCTCCACGGCTCCGTCTTCTTCACCAAACTTGACCTAAGAGCCGGCTATCATCAAATCCGAATGCACCCCGACGGCATTGAAAAAACAGCCTTCCGAACTCATCATGGCCATTATGAATTTTTGGTAATGCCTTTTGGTCTCTCTAATGCACCATCTACTTTTCAGGCATTGATGAACGACATCTTTCAACCATGGTTGCGTCGCTTTGTCTTGGTATTCTTTGATGACATCCTCATCTACAGTCGGACTTGGAAGGATCACATCAACCATCTTACCCAAGTCTTTGATCTCCTTCGTCAACAACAACTCTTTGTAAAGCAATCCAAATGCATATTTGCTTCAACCTCTGTTAACTATCTTGGTCATGTCATCTCCAAAGAAGGCGTTGCTACTGACCCTCTTAAACTACAAGCAGTGAAGGATTGGCCAATTCCACAAACTGTTCAGGAACTTCGCAGCTTCCTAGGTTTAGCGGGGTACTACAGAAAATTCATCAAGGATTATGGAACAATTGCAGCCCCTCTAACAGCTCTACTAAAGAAGAACTCCTTTGTATGGAACGAACCAGCAGCAGAAGCATTCAAAAAGCTCAAAATATCCTTGACAACTGCACCAGTTTTAGCACTTCCTGATTTCTCACAAACATTTGTTATTGAGTGTGATGCAGCAGAGCAAGGAATAGGTATTGTGCTTCAACAAGAAAGACGACCAATTGCCTATTATAGTCGTCCCTTAGCCAACAAGCAACAACATCTTCCAGCATATGAAAAGGAGTTTTTCGGTTTGGCTAAAGCCATTCTACATTGGAGACCATACCTATGGGGTGTCAAATTCATTGTAAGAACAGATCATTATTCTCTTAAATTCTTACTTGATCAAAAAATTATCACAGGACCCCAACAACACTGGGTTTCCAAGCTGCTCGGGTATGATTTTTCCATTGACTACAAGGCGGGCAAATTCAATCGGACTGCAGATGCATTATCTCGAAGAGGAACTACAGAACCTCAATTGTCAGCCATTTCTGCACCGTTGCCCTCCTTCATTCAAGAACTCCAGCAAGAAACAACAACAAATGCAACTATGCAAACAAAAATCCAGGAAACTATGGCAGCACCTAAACCATCCTTGTGGACTTTGGAAAATGGTCTCCTTTGTTTCCGAGGTCGCATTTATCTCTCTCCAGAATCCACACTTTGTAACAAGATTATAGAAGCTTTTCATAATGCAACACACGAAGGATATCAACGAACTCTTCAACGTCTACGGGCTGAGTTTTATTGGTCAGGTATGCGAAAAGTTGTACTCAATTTTGTAGCAACTTACAACATTTGCCAACTCCACAAATCAGATCATCTCAAACCAGCTGGGCTTTTACAACCCTTGCCAATTCCAAATCAAATATGGGCAGATGTAACTATGGACTTCATTGACAACCTTCCAAAATCACATGGCAAGACAGTAATCATGGTAGTTGTCAATCGTCTCTCAAAATATGGACATTTCATCCCGCTCACACATCCTTACACCGCGGTGACAGTGGCTCGCTCCTTCTTTGAAAATATAGTGAAACTACATGGAATCCCAGAGTCAATAGTGAGTGATCGCGACCCGATTTTTACTAGTTCTTTTTGGAAAGAATTGTTCAAACTTAATGGTGTCAAACTATGCTTTTCTTCGGCCTATCATCCTCAATCTGACGGGCAAACAGAGGTAGTGAATAGAGGTCTTCAAATGTACTTGCGTTGCTTTACAAGTGACAAACCGACCAGCTGGGTTCAATGGCTTTCATGGGCAGAATACTGTTACAACACAGCATACCACTCAGCACTCAAAACTTCACCATTCCAAGCCGTTTATGGGAGGCCACCTCCTCTCTTAATTCCTTTCACCGCCGGCTCAGCTCGCTTGCAAGTGTTGATCTTGAATTTAACAATAGAGATCAAACCATAAACTTGTTGCGCAATAGGTTATTAAATGCCCAGCAACACATGAAAGCTTCCTATGATCATAGGCACCGAGAAGTACAATTTCAAGAAGGTGATTGGGTTCTACTACGGTTGCACCCATATCGTCAAATTTCCTTAGCAAGACGACGCTCCCAAAAGCTCACCCCAAAGTTCTATGGTCCCTTCAAAGTTATCAAACGCATTGGCCAAGTGGCGTACGAACTACAACTACCTCAATCATCAAAACTTCACCCTGTGTTCCATGTCTCTTATTTGAAAAGATACAAAGGTTCTTTTCCCATTGAACCAGTTTTGCCCCCACCAACAAATGAATGCTTCACTCCATTTCCTCAAACAATCCTGGGATACAAGACAGAACTCCAATGGCACCGAACTACTCATTCACTGGCAGGGGCTATCACCAGCAGAAGCATCTTGGGAATGACTCAATGACTTCACTTTAAGGTTTCCCACCTTCGAGCTTGGGGACAAGCTCCTTTCCAAGGGGGGAGGTACTGTTATGAATGGGACCCAACCATCTCAAGAGATGGCTGAGCCAGCACAGCCCAAGAGATGGGGCCAACAATATAAAAGAAGATAAAGATAAGAGGTGAGAAGGAAAATGAAGAGCAAGTCTCAATTACCAATTCAAAGTGGCACATATTTCTCTCTTTTGATTAGGTTCATTATTATCAGATTTTTCTACATATATCTCTCTTTTGATTAGGTTCATTGTTAGCATATTTTTCTCTTTTGATTAAGTTGATTAGGAAGCAGTCATAATCCAGATAAGTAGGATTGATAATTTCAAATGCATACATGTATTTATTCCATTCATGAAGGGGAATAAGACAAGCCTTGATTTACAATTCTTATCTCTTCTCTCTAACTCTTGTCTCATCTCTCTCTCTATCCCTCCCCCTCTCCCTCTCCCTCTCCCTCTCCCTCTCACTAATCTGGAATTATCCAGATTAAGAAACAAACAGCAACATAGGGAAGGAAAGGCACTCAGCCGCTCCTATTCCTATTCTACCAACATCTACCTCTTCAAACTCCACATCAGAAACTACACGACAAAGGCCTTGGACCAGATCACAAGCAAGGCAATCAACAGTAAGATAGTTGTGCTTTTCTGCATGGACGATTAGATGTTCAGGGAAAAGAAGACATTTGAGTCAAAAAAAAAAGAAATCATTTCTTAGAAAAAAAGGAAATTAGAAAAGAAAAGATGAATCCAAATACAATGTACTGTCTGTTATATATGGATATCTTATATTAACATACACTTCCAAATATGTTGGTAGAGCCGTAGAGGTACTTTTCTTGTCAAATTCAGGTGCACAAAAAAGAATTTATCTAGTCTTAGTGAATAAACTTAAGGTATCAAAGTTACATAAAGAGTAATCTACCTTATAGATAAGTCCAGCACTACTTAGCTTGGTACTAAACCCATGGCCAAAAACCTCATTAAATCCTTTTTGGTGATGATCATAACGGTCAAGGCTAGAATCATAAACACCACCTACATCAACCACTGCATCTAGTGTTTCAAGGAGCTGCAAATTATTATTTGGAAACACATTAGAACATATCAATGTAAGAAATATATAGCTTTCATGCTTATGAACTCAAACACTAAGAAGTTGGTAGAAAATAAATAACATATATATACAGATATTTAGGAACAAACAGAAGTTTGCATGCACATATGAGAATGCATATGCATGAGCTGAAGTCACCTGTTAGTCATAAATTGTGATGTAGCCCAATAACATATCCTGCTGCTGTCAATCCAAGGATATTCACCTTATCAGTCCAAGATTATCCCTTTTTTTCTATTAGGACTCAAATATGGGCCAGTTTAGCATGGTTCTACTTTGGAGAGCTTGGTACTTTAATTACTCAACCCAGCAGAATTTGGAAGTACTAATGTTTTAGTGGAGGGAGAAACAAAATCACTTAGGTTTAATGAGTGTGTGAGCGAATCTCCACATCATTAAATTGGATATGAATCTCCCAAGGAACCTAGATATTCCAAAGGCTCAATTTTTAGGATCGAAATCCTACTAACCAAAGCTTAAAAGTAGCATTTGAAATGTACTTTATCCTACAAATTAAAGCTCATTTTTTATTGTGAATGACTAATTGAGCACATTACTCATCAACAAAGCTTATTTTTGTCACCTCTTGTCCAGTCATTTGACGTTATGGAATTGTTTATATTGAACTATGGCCCATGCTGATATCCTACCTATTCCCTTGTTTGGTTGCATATGTTAAGCAAGGAAGAGGTAATAAGGAATAGACAAGGAATATTATTCCTCATGGGTCCAATATTATTCCTTACCCCAAAATCAGAAATAGTTTTCCTCGTCTATTCATGATGACTTTTTTCAATAGTGTCCATCAAGGTTTATGATCATTACATTAGGAATAGATCAATGATAATTTTTATTGTTTATAATTAAAAAATTATTTTTAATTAATTCAAAATTAATTTATATTTTTATATTTTCAAATTAATATTTGATTTTAAAAAATATTTTAGACTAATTCATATTTTTATTATGTTGTTATTAATTAAAAAAATTATAATATAATATATTATTTTGAGTATAAAATTCAATATTGTTAACAAGGATATTTTGGTAATCTTCTTTATATTTCTTGTGTATTCCTAATGCTAGCCAAACAAGAAATAACTATTCTCAGTCTATTCCTAATATCAACCAAACAAAGGAATGTATTCATGATGCTAACCAAACAAGAGAATAACTATTCCCAGTCTATTCCTAATATCAACAAACAAGGGAATACGATTTCTTGTGTATGTCATTTCTTATCTATTCATATTCCTTATGTTTTCAATCCATCCCACCAAATACCCCCTTGAAAAGAGTTGTAAGATTTTAGGTCCAAAACTACTAACCAATTTGGTACCGTAGGACTTAATTCCCCTGGTTAGAAGTCACATGTCTTCAAGGACTACAAAGGCCACCATCTAACAAGGTAAAGTATTGTTTGTTTTGACCTTATGACTTGCGCTTTTGTCTATTTAAGATCTGCCCTGAAAAGGAATCTAGAGCATGGAGAAGAAACCATCCATTGAATAGGCTTGTGGCTCTTTAACTCGTAAAAGATGTCATCCTATAAGATAATCATCACATATAATTGGTTCTATCTACCATAAACCACAAACAATGGAATTTTTGATGTTGTGGTTTCTAAAGATTGCAAGTGTTCTACAAATCTCTGTTTAAAAAACCTACTACCATATGAGCTTAGTAAAGAACTTCATAATAACCTATTTACATCATCAGTATAAAATTTTCCCATATTTTATAAAATGAAGTACACTTAACAATTTTCAAAAAGAAATCTCTGGATAATTTTCGTGGTTAAAAATAGTTTCTCCATAAGTACTTTCTAAGAGTCAGTGAACAAAAGTAGTTTTCAATAAATAGGAGCATAAGTCAGTACCTAGGAAAAAACTCATAGCAAGTCAACAAATTTATCATGCACAAATAGAATTATAGAAAATACATGAAAGCATTTTATTAATAAGTCCCAATCAAATAAGTGATATAACAAAATACCACTCGACTCCATATATTAAAATCCATTTAACATCGAGTTGCAGCCTAAAACAGCTCTTAAAATAATGTTTATTATGACTCCACAATAACACCATCTCAAAGTACAAAGAAGTATCAATATACAAACTTCAGAAGATTATTCCCAGGACCATGAACAATGGTGAAATTAAATGTGATAAGTTGCTCAAGAACCACTTGTAAGAAAATGCTCTAGGATGTCCTATCGAGATAATTAATATCTATTAGACCCTCCCACTACTAGATAGACTAACTCATCTTTTGTTTCTTTATTAAAACCTTTCAAGTTCTAGCTCACAAACAACAATTCCTACTGAATGCAAAAGCTAAGTTAGAAATGAAAGAAGGCAACCTTTTTACGAGCAAAATAAGTAATTGTGAGCATCAATTATCCCAACGATTACAAAAAGGAAGACAGAGGAAAGAATAATGCACCTCAGGATCTCTAGTTCGGACGATTTCTGCGCCGGAGAACTTGCTGGTGAGGCGGATCATGAAGCATCCAAGAGCCTCGTCGCAGTGGAAGCTGCCGTTGTGAGTGCCGACCCTCTTGTGACTAGAGCCAGAAGAAGCGGTTGAGAACGCCAGAGATGTTCCGGGGCTCCTCGGGGAGGAGGCGGCTGCTGCGGTCGCCATCGGGGAGGCGTAATAGTAGGTCCGACTGCACGACACCAGCGGCCGCCACCGCAGCACCCGAATCGCAAACATCGGTAGCGCGGCCGCCTCCTTCGGCTCGAATTCGAAGCGGCTCTTGAACTGCGTTTGAGGACCAAGGGAACGTTAATGGGCTGGAGTTCGCGACCCGATGCGTTTACAAAAAGCCCTGCTTGTTATCCCATATTCCCATTCCCATAATGTGTCAAGATGACAAAGTTGTAAAGACCATCAAATTTGTCTAAGTCTTGTATTGTCACGAAGATTTCTAACGTGCATTATAAATATTACATTATTAATATTCTTGTAATTATACATTATAAAACGCGCGCGCATCGCCTACCGCTTTTGCTCACGCCTAGGCAAACAACCCTCGTTTGCCTAAGCATGACATAGTCGGTGGGAGTGTACGGACATAGAAATTTTGTCATGCTCCTCGTGCTTCTGGAACCCCTTGGGTAGTACTTTGAGGTTAGGCTCCATAACTATATTGCCCAGGGATAGCTTGGGTACACTCTAGTTCATTCGCTCTAGCTTTCATTCAAGCATTTGCTAGTATTTTCATGCAATCGACCATTGGCCCAATAATGTTTTTGCGTCCAAGCATACAGAGGCTTCGACCCCCGCGAAGTGGGAGCTCGCGACTTTTCGACATTGGCAAGCAAACTTGCTTAAGGTTGATTCCTCACACGGGAAGTGAGGGAGCCTCATAGACATTTTCCACCCAAAACAATTAGTCTGTGACAATTGGTATCAGAGCAAGGCAAGCTCGCAAAGCTTCGGTGCAAGCAATCGACGCAATCCGTCAATAGATTTGTGCCATCGTCGTTGGAGACAAACGACGTTGGGGCACTCAATAATCTCGCAGGAGATATTTTCTTGACAAATCATGGGTTGCAAGATAATCGATGAAACGAGTGGCAGCGTTGAAGCGATGACGACCATTCTGGAAGAAGTGTTAGTGGAAGAGCCAACACAAACACAACAAGTTAAGCAGACAAGATCTACTGCCCAACGGGTTGGAGAGTTGGAGAAAATGTTTGCCGTTCACGAGGCCGGCATGGCCCAAGTCGGCAAGTTAGCCGACGCGTAAGAAATCTTGTAGTCAAGGCTAGAGGGACTCCATGATGACACTCAAGATGTAGTTAAATATCTACAAAATGAGATTGCAGAGCTAAGGGCTACACTCAAATTTCTAACACAAGAGATCCACTCAGGCGGTGGCAGTTCACGGCAGAACGAGACGCCACAACACCACCTCAGAGCACCCGAACCAAAGCCTTATAATGGGGCTCGGGATGCCAAAGCGGTGAAAAACTTCCTCTTCGACTTGGAGCGGTACTTCAAGGTCACGAGGACAGTTGATGATGATATGAAAGTGTCCACCGCAACCATGTATTTATTTGAGGATGCAAAACTTTGGTTGCAGACCAAGTATGATGAAATTCAGAAGGGACAGGCCAAGATTGACACTTGGAATGAACTCAAACGCGAACTGAAAGCGCGATTCTTCCCCGAGAATGTGGAGTTCATCGTCCGACAGAAGTTGCGACAACTCCATCAAGACAATTCAGTTCGGGAGTATGTGAAGAAGTTCTCGACTATCATGTTGGACATTTCAGACATGACCGAGACTGATCATTTGTTTATCTTCCTGGAAGGACTACAACTGTGGGCACGGAACGACTATCAATGTGGAGTTCTCGAACTCTCTAAGAGGAACATTAAGAGTTTGTCAGAAGCAAAGATCGCAATAGAACGACTCACCGACTATAATCCAGAGAAGAATACGACTAAGGTGGCACCTTACACACCGAGTTTTTGGGGACTCAACAACTCCAATGGCTATAACTCAGAGGTGGATATGGCTAAGGTGACATCCTTCAAACTGAGATTTAGGAGGTCCGACAACTCTAATGGCAAAAAAATCGTAGGCGACACGAGGTGGAGAAATCACACCCACAGACCATACACCCTGAGAGAGTATCCTCAAAGGGGGTCCCCTCCGAGAAGAGACCATTCGACAATTCCACATACTTGTGTATGGTGTAAAAGGCCTCACCCAAACCAAATATGTCATCAACGACAATCCTTGAACGTCCTGATAACAAAGGCCGTGGTGGAGACCATGTCCAAGAGCAAAGGCAATTGCCTAATCGAGTCACAGCGAGGGGTTATCGAGGGACCACTCCAGCGAAGACGAGTACGCTAGGAGAACCAACATGGGAGCAGTACGATCACTCAATGCTCTTAAGGCTCAAGTGGGGAGTGAAACCCCACGAAGCGTCCAGAAGCAACACATGAGCTGTGTTCATCGACATCAAGCTAAACGGCAGAACCACCCGAGTGATGGTAGACTCGGGAGCAACTCATAACTTTATTGCCAGAAAAGAGGCAAAGCGACTTGGACTCAAACTAGGAAAAAGTTTGAGTCATGTCAAAACAGTGAATTTCGAAACACGAAAGATCGACGACATCGCAAGAGACGTTCCGTTGAAGGTTGGAGGATGAAAATGATAAATGAACCTGATAGTTGTGCCCCTCGATGACTATCAAGTCATTATAGAGATTGAGTTCCTCAAATCGGCAAAGGCGGTACCCATGTCCTTCCTCGACATAATATGCTTGATGGGGGAGGACACCCCCCCCCCCCCACATTGTTCCAATAGTGCGCTCAACACCAAGAAGCCATAACAAACTCATTTCCGTCGTACAAGTGAAGGAAGGAGTCTGACAAGGCGATTTCACAAAGGTGACTGTAGTAAAATTGGAAGAACATCCCGATTGCGCAGAGTAGAAGGCTCATAAGACGCAAGTGTGAGTGTGCACAGAGCAGATGACTCATAAGACGCAAGTGTGCGCAGGGCAGATGACCCCTAAGTCGCAATGTTCGTGCGCATAGCAGATGACTCATAAGACGCAAGGTTTGTACGCAGGGTAGATGACCCATAAGTCGCAATATTTGTTCGTAGAGCAGATGGCTCCTAAGACGCATATGTCGGGCAGATGGCTCTTAAGACGCAGTGCGCAGCGTGAACCCGCAGTAAGGATTGGGGAGCAAGCCCCATATCGACCTCCTTATAGAAGGTCCCCACCAGAGTTGGCGAACTTCAAAATCGAAGGCATTCTCATGCAGGAAGGACATTCCATCGCTTACGAGAGTCGAAAGCTGAACGACACGGAGCGACGATACCCAGTCCGCAAGATGAAGAAGTGGAAGATCAAGAGTCAAGACCTCTCCAACACCTTCAAGAAACAAGTTTATGAGGACGTTGACTTCGTAAGGGGGGGGGGAATGTTAGGGACCCTCGGGTTTGTCAAGTCATGTGTGTGTCATGACGGTCCCTAACGTACATTGTAAATAGGGAAATTAGATTAAAAAATCATAAGATTTGTAGAAATTTTACGTTCTACTCAGGATTTCAAAATTCGTCTGTAAATGCACAACGTTTACATCCGTTTATGCCATCTACCAAATCATCAAGTGTCGTCTTAACTTAATTGACGTGGAGGTAAACGACGCTTGCGTGGCCTGACGGCTGAGGCCACGTACATCTAAACTTGAAACTAAGCTTTTTTTTACTTAACTTTTAAACACTTATCGTTTTACCATTTTACCCTAAACTTGAAAATGATCGGCGCGGGCGATTAGGGCAAAAGATTAGGGCAGGCGATTAGGGTTGTTCTCAAGGCCATCTCTGGGCGGGCGAGCATGGTGGCGACCTGTCGGCGTTGGTGATCGAAGATTCTGTGATCCCCTCTTTTCTCTCGGTGCAGGTGAGTACAGTAGTTCTTTAGTTGTTTATTTTTTCGAAAAAATCAATATTGACCATTAAATTATTATATTCTACCACTCATTGTTCTTTAGTTGTTTAATTTTAGCAAATATGTTGTGTGTATGCTGTCTCTCTGTCTGTATGCAATGTAGGACAAATTAGTTGTTTAATACATCTCTGTCTGTAAGCTGTCTGTTTGTTTATTGATTGCAAACAATGATCAATGCAGTTGTGGTCCCTGGAATGTCTGTCTCATTTAATTTGCATTTGTATTATGGTGGGAAGATGTTATTTCATCCTCAAATAGAATATGTCAAAAGGAAAATGAGTTTAACAGATGAGAACAGTGACAAAATGTCAATGGGAGAGCTTGAATCCATTTTGCATGAGTTAGGCTATAGTCGACCTCAAAAAATGTGGTATCAAGTTCTAAAATACAACCTCGATAGTGGGATTATGGAATTAAAAACTGATAGTCATGTAAGGGAGATGGTTGAGCATGGGACCAGCTATGGCCCGATTGATGTGTATGTAGAAGCTTTAAAGGAAAGAGAAGATGTGGAACATGCAGTTGAAATTCCTAATGAGAGAATTGGTATGCAAGATGCAGTTACTGAATCTGATGATTCTGAGTATCTCCCAGAAATTGATGGCTCTAAGAGTATGGATGATGATGATAATGCCACTGAACATGATGATGATGATGACTTTGTGGTTGCAATGCAGAACATGAGGACTTATAGGCAACTTAAGAAAAACAAAATAAGAAGAAGAAGAAGAAGAAGAAGAAGAAGAAGAAGAAGAAGAAGAAGAAGAAGGAGATCAGGACAAGTAGAACAGCATAAGGGA
The DNA here is from genome assembly GCA_034359265.1 of Canna indica. Lineage (NCBI taxonomy): Eukaryota > Viridiplantae > Streptophyta > Magnoliopsida > Zingiberales > Cannaceae > Canna > Canna indica. The sequence goes on along the minus strand of CP136891.1, from coordinate 75,312,847 downwards.
CAACAACAAGAAGGAGAACAACATGAGGGACAACAGGTGAGTGTGCAAGAAGAAGATGAAGAAAGTTCTGATGAGAATTGTTCCACTCCTAATACTAGTAAAGATGAGTGTGCAGGGAGCAAGGGAAAAGAGAAGATGATTTACTTTAATCATAAAAATATAAGATCAGGTGATCCTTTTTTCTATTGGAATGTGGTTTGAATCATATGTTCAATTCAAACATGCAGTACAAGATTATGCTGTTATTGGTGGTTTTAACATAAAAATATAGGAGGTCAGACAAGGATAGATGTGTGGCAGTGTGTACTGAGGGTTGTAAGTCAAGGCAATAAAGCACCACCTGAAAGGAGATCTAAGATCCCAGTAAGAAAGAGGAATTTACCATTAGCCCCTAAAAGCCAAGACACTACTGAACCACCATCTCATCAAAGCCAAGGCACTACTGAACCACCTTCTCATTAGCATCTCCAAGAAAGAAGGCCGCAGTAATAAAGAAGAAAGTACCTTATGAGCAGTTGGTACATAAAGAGAGGGTCAAAGCTATGCGTGGTTATGGGGTTCTCACCAGTACAAAAATAGAAAATATTTAATTATGTGAGGGTAAGTAATCGTCTTTTTTTATTATACTAAAAAATCACATACTTTCATATTTTTTAAGTCCTACCAATGTTTTTATGACAGATGCCTAGAGAACAGCTTCGCACGACTTACATTGGTACACGTGGAGCTTAATTTACAACTGTGGTAAACCAAGAGCAATCACAGAGTACAAGTATAGCAGCCAAACCATCAGACCATCACCAACAAAAAGATAACCAGCATACCAGCACCAACTTGGGCACCTAACAGAGCAGCACCATCACAAACAGGGGGAAACAGAAAGAATTACCATCACCAACTAGAAGCAGCCAAAGAATGAGGAAGAAGAAAACTTTCTTTGAATGAGAACAAAACTATGTGGTCATTTGTTGTTAAACATGTGATGTTGTTGTGGATAGTGTTGTTAAACATCTGAATTATGACTTTGTTGTGACTTTATGGTATGTTGTTGTGGATAGTGTTGTTAAACATGTGACTTTGTTGTAGAAGTATTTTGGTGAAGTTTTTTGGTATTGTGAAATGGTTGTTGTGACTTTGAAATATTCATTTTGTGAATTGAATATAATCTGAAATTTTTTGGTGCATACTTTATCAGGATGTAATCAAAATCATGAATGTGAATTTACAGATTGCTATGTGCCAAAAATTGGTAGATCGTAAAATTTTATCAAACTATGTGATTTTTTTTTGTCAAATTTTATAAAATTATGTGATTTTTAGAGAAATTACAAAATGAGAGCTGAGAAGTGGCTCACTTCTCAAATTGACAGAGAAACATACAATAAACAAGTTCTTTATTACTAATATAAACATATTTTTAGTCTAACAGAGTGACATACAAGCTGAAGCTGAAGCTATTCTTCATTACTAACACAAACATGTTCAATTTTCACTAAAAACCATTATACTGACAATAACACCAAATACAATCAAGAGAACTATGAATACATGACTATTTATCATTGACTTGTTCGCTTTCATCTGCTCTTTGATCTTCAAGTCATTTAATTCTTCTTCTAGTGTCTTGTTCCTCATTTCCATTGCTTGAACATTCTCTTTCAGAAGCTCAATTTTTATCAGATGAACTTCATTCGTCCATTTTAATAGTTTAATATGATCAATCAAACTCTTCTTGTTAGATATTAAAGAGTGCAATTGATTTATCCTGAGCCCTTGCTCCTTTAGATCATGCCATTCGAAAAATTTACAATCCTCAGCCTATAGAAACTTCAATCATTAACACTATAAATCTTCGCCCCGGATGCTTCAGGGTCGACGATGTCAGAAGTTTAGCTTTCGTTCTATGTCTGCAAAAAAATTGTCCTCCTGACAACGTAGAATCAACAGAAGCTTCGCTGATCTCCATACTTGACATCTTAGCTTCGTTCGGCTAGATTTGGGGAAAAATTAGGGTTCTTTATTGGGGGAAAATAAGTGAATCTGATTAAGTGGGAGTGAAGATGACAAATTACTAGATTGCCCTCGTAAAGTGGGATAAAGTTGAGGGAAAAAAAGAGATTTCGTAAAGTGGAGCAAAGTGGAGAGCAAAAAGTTGTTAGTGGTAGGCCACATATGCAGTCGTCAGGCCACGCAAGCGTCGTTTACCTCCACATCAGCTAAGTTGAGACGACGCTTGACGATTTGGTAGATTGCATAAACGGATGTAAACGTTGTTAATTTACAAGCGAATTTTGAAATCCTAGGTAGAACGTAAAATTTTTGTAAATCTTGTGATTTTTTAGTCTAATTTTCCTTGTAAATATTGCATCACGAGCATCCTTGTAATTATGCATTGTAAAATGCGCTCGTGCACCGCCCGCCGCTCTCACTCACTCCTAGGCAAATGACACTCGTTTGCCTAGGCGTGACATGGCTGGTGAGGTGTGCAGACATAGCAATTTTATCATGCTCCTCGTGCTTTTGGAACCTCTTGGGTGGCACTTGGGGGTTAGGCTCCACAACTATATTACCCAAGGATAGCCTAAGTACACTCTAGTTCATTTGCTCTAGCTTTCGTTTAAGCATTTGCTAGCATTTTCATGTAATCGACCATTGGCCCAACAACATTTTTGCGTCCAAGCACACAGAGGCTTCGACCCACGTGAAGTGGGAGCCCACGATTTTTCGACATTGGCAAGCAAACTTGCTTAAAGGCTAATTCCTCGCACCGGAAGCGAAAGAGCCGCACATATATTTTTCGCCCAAAACAGTTAGTTCGTGACATAGTGGTCTAAGGTCTTGTTTGAATGAGGTGAAGCATAATTTAGTTATATATAGTATGGTATGATATGGTATGGTATTGTATGGTATGTTATTGTAAAAATTATTATCTTATTTGGGAGGATGGTATGATATGGTATGGTTAAATGACAGTAGCTATAGAGGAGAATAGAGTCTTGGCTAAGCCGATCAAGAATGATAAATAAAAGTTTAATATGATATGGGTATATAAAGGGCATAAGAGAAATTATAAATTTTGATCGATGACATTTTAGAAATAAAATTTTATGAAATCATGAGAAACCACCAAATTCATGATTTAAAAACTTGGCCAATTAAAATTTATGATTTTCAAATCATGAGATTATCATACCATATCATGACCATTTATTAGAAGTTTTACCAAATATAAAATTAAATCATATCATACCATGATAAATTATACTCTACCATGAAATAAATAAGGCCTAAAGCGTGAGACTCAAGTTTTGATCCTCGTGGTTGTCGTTGGAACAATGTTTTTAGTATAAAAAACAACAATGATAAATTTAATGATTAAATATATTAAATAAATAAAAATTTACTGATACAGTTTCCTTAATTAGATTGAAATTTACTTGTGTTATAAATAATTAACAACAAAAACAACAAAAGTAAATTAATTAATATAACATATGTTTGCCTTTTAACTTGTCCTCTGCCTCAAGGGCGATTGCCGAGACGCCCTTTGAAGTGCAGCGGTTTTTGGTGTTGTTCACCGGCGTCTTCTCACCTCTTTGGTGCCTCTTCCCTTTCTTAGGTAACTCTCTGTTCCTCTTCTCGGGGTTCTTTCTGAAGGGTTGCCGCTTGGCAACCCCTGGTTCTTCTATCTTTTTACTTCTTCTTAAACTTCTTTGCAAACTCCTTTTAATCCACATACGTAAGACATTCTTGTGCCTGTGTCCTCCTTGAATTTTTTGAGAAGACTACTGACCGCACAAGACCGAAGTCCTGCCATTTCTCTTCTTCTCTCTGTTATTTCATTGGTGTTCAGGTTGAGCGGTGATTTCCAAGTGTCTGTAATGGCTTCAACTTCTACAAACAAAAATGCAATTGAAATTCCTTATTTAGGAGAAGATGACGCTGCAATATTTTTCACAGATGTGGAATTGACAGACAACATCAACCCTTCTTGTTTTTGTTTACTTGGTAAAATCTGGTCGGATTGTTCCCATTCTCAATCCACTGATCTTTTGGTTCTTCAAAATGTTTGGAACAATCCAAAAGGATTACGATGTGAAGAAGTTGATAAACAAATGTTCGAATTTTATTTTGATGATGAATTAACCATATTGAACATCCTCAAAAACCAACCTTGGCTTTACAAAAATCATCTTTTGGTTTTGAGGAAGTGGATTCCAGAACGCCCTTTGGCTGTTTATGAGTTTTATAAGGCTCCCCTCTGGATTCAATGCTGGAGTATACCTGGTCAATTCAGAAACTCTAATGTGGGACAAAAAATTTGTAGCTATTTGGGAGAAGTTCAGGATGTTGGCCTCTACTCAGTTCGATCCCCCCAGGGATTTATCATCAAGGCTCTTACCTGTATTGACATTTCAAAACCATTGCGTCGAGGTATTCAATCTTTCTCTTCAAATAAAGGTGCTTTCTGGACTGATTTCAGGTATGAGCGACTCCCAATTTTTTGTTATTACTGTGGTTTAATTGGTCATGATGAACGAAGTTGCATTAATTTGATACGAGATGAAAAAGATGGTTAGAGACATGAGAAAATTTTAGGTCCTTGGCTCAAGGTTGATCAAATGGGGAGAAGAATTGATACTATGAAATGTCCAGATCCTCCCTAACATAAAGGTTATCAGCAACCTGTTTCACATCATATCCTTGATGTTTCTAAAATGGTGGAGATTCTAAATATGAACACTGATATCACCTCAACTTTTGTCAAAAATAAACTGAATAAGTCTTCCTCCAGAGAAACTTTTCATCCTGATATACTTAAGATGCACCTTTCAAAAATGCTCATGAGTCATTATCTACCTACAAGTCGGATGTCAATAACAAAATTGTTAGCTTGGAAACTTCTTCTCGAAAAGATGATTCACATCCCATCCAGAATTCTAATATTGGGAGTCCAGTTGACCTTAAGGACTGCACTGTTCAGCAAGTTCACTCTATTGCCAGTCAACCTGTTACACAGCTTGGAATTTTAAAGAATACTGATATGACTTTAAATTCTGTCAAATTTAAGGAGAATCAGCTTTCCACCAGAGATACATATCATCCTGATATACTAGATTGCCACAAAAATGACACCTTCAAAAATGCTCCAGTTCTATTACCTACCCACAAGTCGGATGTCAATCAGAATGTTGTCAGCATGGAAATTTCATCTCAAACAGATAATAGCCATCATATCCAGAACTCTAGCAATGGTAATCTAGTTGATATTGAGGTTGTCATACTACAGCAAGCTCACTACGTTGCAAATCAACCAGATACAATTGTTGGAAAGTTAAATCAACATCATATGACTCACAAGGAGCCTCACAATATATCTGATGCTGATATTTGCAACTATTCAGAAATTAATAACATTTCAAAACACAATGAAAACACCATATCATTGAATAACAGTTGTACTCCTAGCACTCCAATCAATATTGAGGATTGCACACTCAGAAAACTCACTATGCTGCTAATCAACCTGATACTGTGGGAAAGCTAAATCAGCATCACCTTACCCACAAGCAGCCTCACAAAATATCTGATGCTGATAACTGTATTGCTTCATAAGTCAACAACCTTTCAAGCAACAATGACAAATTACTTATTTCTCTACTTAACGAGCAAAGTCAGAATTCTGATCTGATTCATCCTCTTTCTACATCTGATTTCTACCCCAGCAACATAAATCAAGTTATATTCTCTTTCAATTGAACTCTCCAACTGCAAAAAATTATAACCCAAATACTGATTGCATCAGGAACAATAATCTGATTAATAATCAGCTTCTAAAGCAGTTTATGTTGCCACCAAATGCTGAGAGCCTCAAGAACAACAAACTGATTCATAACCAAGTTCAGATGCAAATGCTTCACACTAATGACAGTACACCTAACAAAATTCTGACAGTACACCTAACAAAATTCTGACAGCAGTCGACAGTAGCTCCAAGTCCTCTAACTTACTCACAGATCATTCTCATCATGGAAAGTCTGCTGATACCTCTTTAAACAAAATTGGAAATGATTGTACTAAAGGAAGAGAACTTATTGGCTGCAATACTACCCTTTCTCAGATTCTCAAAGACAATGACACATTCAATACTGAAAATTACAAAGAATCACCTGTGGAAAATGTCGCGCCCCGGCCCCCGGCCCGGGAAGCGACGGCGACTCGGACACCGCGCAGCGGAATGAAAAGCCACAAATAATCACATAAAATACAACAACAACATAAAAACCAACAATTAAAATCCATCAGTCAGATCAAATACAATTATCCAAATATAAAATAAATCTACAAATTACAGCTCCAAAATAACAATATCAAAGCCGAGCTATAAGACGACAAAACAAACCAAAATACAAAAGCAGTCGCCATCAGAGCTCCACATCTACGACTGACTACTAGCTGTCTAAAAACTATCTACACCTCGATCTACAAATCGACTGCTCACCCCTGCAAGTCTGAAGCAAAAACAACGGAGATCAGCGAATGCTGAGTAGGAGAATCACAATATGATCAACAAGTATCAAGTGTCAACTCGACAATGAATAACAACATGGCCTAAGATGCAGTCAAAGGCAATGAACACAACAAATACACATCACCTACTCCTAAACAACATCAACTGAATCATCGAGCGTGTGGACCATTGGATAAAACCCCCACACTCTACCACCCGTAGAGTGGCATCAACCGTCTGCTCCAACGGTGACGCGACTACCCCCACCAAGCAGGTAGCCCGACAGGCGTCGTATCCGACATCCGCACACCCGAAGGTGCCCAAAGTGACTAGTCAATATCCATACCCTCACCCATGTCTGGAGGGTACCGCAATAAAATGGTCCTGGACCGAAGTCCTCTCTGAGGCCGTAGCCTCCAGATCGACAGCAACCATGCAACTCGACTCCAAGAGTGCAACAAGGTATATCACCATAATCAACAACATAGCAACAACTCCAAGTGATTATGACATGATCAACATGCTACTAATATAACATCATCATGATCAACAATATAACAACTCCAATTGATTATGACATGATCAACAGGATAAGAACATGATCAACAAGTAAACAACACCACATATATCAACATGGCACTATGCATACAATGACTAATCCAATGCACTGTAGGATTAGTACAACATACTATGATCAAGAATAAACACCAATATGCAATAATAAAATGCAACACATGTAATTCCTCTACATGGCATGTCCAACGATAACATGGCACTATGCATACAATGACTAATCCAATGCACTGTAGGATTAGTACAACATACTATGATCAAGAATAAACACCAATACGCAATAATAAAATGCAACACATGTAATTCCTCTACATGGCATGTCCAACGATAATATGCAACAGGAGTTCAATAATTTCAGGAAACAAACCAAACAATGGAAGCAAAGGTATTTCCGTAATTTATCTCTGACGATAAATCAACAACAAACTTGCAGGCTCAACCCACACTCAGCACACTCTCCAAACACCCATGCTCAACTCATTCTCCAAACCACAATTATTTCACACCAATCAATCGACTAAATTCTCAGACTAATAATTTACTATTATTTAAACACCTCGACAACCTCAACCACTAACCAATTGAAAGAACAACCTAACAATGCTTTCTCGGAAAACTAACCCCACCATCGCGTTCAGCACGCGAAAACAATCAAGATTGCTATTCACCTCAACTTCAACCGACAACTCGGGGCCCACCAACTAAATTAATTTAAACATAATTTTCACCCACTTATTAAACACAGCAGAATACTGAAATAATATCAAAATCATACCAAACGATCTCCAATCAGAAATCTGACACCACCATCACGCTCAGCACGCGAAAATCTACAACTTTGGTATTAACCTCAACTCGATCCGACGACTCTACGATCAACTACAAAAATACCTCAATAATTCATAAATCAACCCAATTTCATATGATACAGCTCTATTCTCTAAACACTATTCATATCCCACCCACTCGTCTCCCTCTCCCCTCACCCCTCACGCTGCCCTTACCCTTGGACGCCACCTCCCTGCTCCGCTCGAATCCACGCCGACCGGCCCTCCTGCCGCCGACGATCACCCCGGCGGTGACGTCACCTCTCCCGCAACTCCCGACGCCGACGCCCTCTCTCTCTCTCTTTCTCTCTCTCTCCTCTCGATCTCCCTCTCTTCTCCTCCCGATCATCCTAGACCTCTTCCCCTCTCGGCCAGCCGCTACCCGTCGCCGACCGGCGACTCCACAACCTCCTCAACCTTCGGCCCCGCTCAGTCCCACGATCGACGGAGCGGAAGCCCGGATGGCCGCTTGGCAACCCGCACGCGATCAACCCAGGGTACTGCGCAACAACCTCCCCTTGTCTTCGTCATTAGATCGGCGAAGATAACAACGGAAATGAAGAACGGAGAGGATGAGATCTCCTACCTCGATTCCGCGATTCCGGCGACGACGAGCTCCACCGGCGACGCGCGCACCGACTCCTCCGCCTGCAGCATCTCCTTCCTCCGCTCTGGCTCACCGCTTCTCTCTCTTAAAACCTCTCAACAACACCTCACTCATCTTATTCTCACCCTCACTGCCACCTGGCACTGCCATTTTTTTTATTTTTTATTTTCCGGATATAACAGAAAAACTTCACACACCTGTATACAAGCCTTTGTCTGACTAGATAAGTGCTTGTCCGAAAAACAATACTGCTACAATCAGGAAAATGAAAAATGTTGCCAGAAATCGCTCTAACATGTTACTTGCTGCAAGCCTTCAGAACAAAAAGCGCTCCTTGCATATTTCATTTCCAGAGTTAACCAGGAAAAGAATTGTCAAGGTTTGGGGAGAACCTTGACAATTAATCATCTTAAGAACATTTGTTCCTCTCACTCTCCTGATTGTATTTTCCTTATAGAAGTAAAAAACAAATGTGATCAATTTCAGAATATGCTTGATAAATTGGGATTTCCATTTATGTTTTTTGTGGATCCTGTAGGGTCTTCTGGAGGTCTCATTTTAGCATGGAAAAGCTCAATTAGTTTGAACATTATTTCATATACTTCTTTTTACATCCATGCGCGAGGGAACATTCATGAATTGCAGCGTAATTGGCAGTTTATTGGGCTTCATTTTCATCATAAACGGGGCATTAGAAATATCCAATGCATTCAATTAATCAACAAAATCTAGCAGAACTCTGATGCAATACTTATTGGTGGAGATTTTAATGAAATTATCAGACCTGATGAGAAAAGAGGTGGTGTGGAATTCTCTTATAGGGCTTCCGAAAATATCTGCAACCTTATCAATGCTAGAAACTTATATGAATTATCGACTACAGGCTACAGATATACTTGGAGCAATCGTCGAGGTCACTCCGATTTAATTTAAGAGGTACTTGACAGGTTTCTCTTGTACAAGATATTAATATAATTTGTAGAAATTTCTGGTGGAGTCACAAACAAGAGAAGAAAGGAATTGCTTGGGTTCCTTGGTCCACGTTAATTCTGGACAAGTCAAATGGAGGACTCAACTTAAAAGACTGCTGATCGATGAACCTTTCTTTCTTAGCAAAACAAGCTTGGAGAATACTATCAAATCCCTCTTCTTTACTTTATCGAGTTCTAAAATGAAGATATTTCCCAGCATCCCATTTCTTAGATGCTTCTACCGGACACAATCCATCTTGGGGATGGCGAGGCCTAATTCATGGTCGCCAACACCTGGAAGAAGGTCTCAGATGGTCTATTGGATCGACTTCTACATGTACAGTCTTTGGTACCCCATGGCTCCCTATATAATCAAGATTTCGCCTAGCTGGACCTGTGGCCGAGGGTAATCAGATTCCTTTGGTTTATGATTTCATTGATCGAACCTCTAGAACTTGGATTACTCATAAGATACAAGATTTTTTCCACCACTTAGTTGCTGAATTTTTTTTGAACTTAAGCATTCATGAAGGAAAGGACAGATTGGTTTGGCATTATGTGCATTCCAGAATTTATACAGTTTCTTCAGGATATTCTTTAGCCTTGAAAAACTCCATCCTATGCCGAGATTCATTTGCTCCGAATCAACCTCAAGCATTTCCTTAGTCTTCAATATGAAAATTTAAAACTGAACCAAAGTTAAAATTATTCATTTGGAGATTCTGCCATGAAGTACTTCCAACTAGAGCTATCTTAAATGCTCGAAGGATAACACTGTCTGATATTCATTGTGCGGCCACCCTATGGAATCTATGATGCATAATTTTTTTGAGTATCATTTCTCCAAACAAATCTGGAGATCATCCCCCACTTCATATTATCATTAACCATGTTTTATCTTCACCGACGAATACTTGGGTCTTAGCAAAGACTTTGTTCAATAATTCTCAATCTCATCTTGAGCTGTTTGGTTGGATTATTTGGAGCTTATGGACTGCCCATGATGAGTTGATATTTCACTCAATCACTCGTACGACAAACACTTTAAAAAGGTTCCTCCAGCATTGGAATTGTTCTAAATCCTTGTAGACCATTTGATATTTCATTTCATTTGTTGATGTCAGTTCTTATTCTTCCTCTCTGAAAGTGATATTGCTGTAATGCTATGTTCTCTTTGACAACAACTTTTTTTAACTAAACTTGTTATCTTTGACAAAAGTTAATAATTAATATAACATAATTAAATGTTTTACCATGACGCTGTTCCTAAAAAATAATTAAAATTAGCATAAAATGAAGAAATATTGGTTATAAGTACGATGGAGGTTCAGTGTCATGCAAGTTTTTTTTTAAAAATAAAAATAATTAAATAGCTTTATATGTACAAAGACACTACAATTAAGACTTTGATTTGTATACCTTTATTAATAGTATAACTTCTAAAAGCCCTTTGATTTGTACTACATCTGCATACTGTTTGCTGTAAATTAAAAAAAAATCATAATTCGCTTTGATCAACATGATGAAATCCTAAATCTTAGAAAGCAAGGTTTATTTAAACCCTACGACAAAGAGTAGCAACATGAGGTTTTTACTCGGATATTATAGTTAAAACTATTTTGTAATACCCTACCCTCAAAATGCCTCTTTTATGCCAATCTTTTCAGATGAAATCTTGCCATTGAATGGAGGGCAGAAGGAAGACGAAGCAATGCATAGGGCCAGCCAATTCCATCACGCCCACGTGGAGAAGCTCCAAGATAAAGACGAACTTGAAAAAGGCGTGGACTTGGAGGAGCCAATGGAGACGGAAGCCCGCTATTTCAAGGGAATACCTCCATGGTCGAAGCAAATCACCCTCCGGGGCCTTGCGGCGAGCCTCCCGATCGGGACCATGTACAGTGTCACGGTGATGAAACTCAGTCTCTGTCATGCCCCGGCCCTCGGCCCGGGAAGCGACGGCGATCGAACACCACGCAGCGGAAGGAAAAGCCACGAATCAACATAAAATAAAACAACAACATTAAAACTAATAATCACAATTCATAAGTCCGATCAAATACAAGATTTAACAAAATATAAAATAGTTCTACATATTACAGCTCCAAAATAATAATATCAAGGTCAAGTTATAAGATGACAAAACAAACCAAAATACAGAACCAAAATACAGAAGCGGTCGCCATCAGAGCTCCACATCTACGACTGACTACTATCTATCTAAAAACTATCTACACCTCGATCTACAGATAGACCGCTCACCCCTGCAAGTCTTATGCAAAAACAACGGAGATTAGCGGGTGCTGAGTAGGAGAATCACAATATGATCAACGACATGAATAAGGTGTCAACTCAACAGTAAACAACAATATGACCTAAGATGTAGTCAAATGCAATGAACACAACAAATACTCATCACCTACTCCTAAATAACATCAACTGAATCATCGAGCGTATGGACCATTGGGTAAAAACCCCGCACTCTACCACCTGCAGAGTGGCATCAACCGTCCGCTCCAACGGTGATGCGACTACCCCCACCAAGCAGGTAGCCCGATGGACGACGTATCCGACATCCCTACACCCGAAGGTGTCCAAAGTGACTAGTCAATATAGAAACATGGCCATTCTTGGTATTGAGGGCTTCTCAGCACTACCTCATCACTGCTTGCAGCTTTCTTATTGTTTCTTTGGCTTTGCAGTGTTGGCTAACTTCTTGAGAGACCTTATCCCTGATAAGTAAGGTTATTGGGTTCCTTTGCCAATGGCGATGGCAGTGCCATTTCTAGTTGGAGCTAGCTTCGCAATCGACATGTGTGTTGGGAGCTTGATTGTGTTTGCCTGGCATAAGATTAACAGCAAGAAGGTTGATTTAATGGTGCCCGCTGTTGCCTCTGGTTTGATTTGTGGGGATGGGTTGTGGATTCTTCTTTCATCTTTGCTAGCCTTGGCTAAGGTTAATCCTCCTGTCTCCATGAAGTTTGTGCCTGGTGCATCGAGATGAGCAAACGGCTGAAGGAGTTGAACTATTATTCCTGAGGAAATTATAATGGGAGTTCTCTTCATCTTCAAGATGCAAGTTATAGTGGAAGTGAGAAACTGAGCTCAATAAGATCCAAGTAAAAGTGTAGCAGTGGTTTCATTTGCATCTGCAATCAGGATAGAAGTATTACAGTGAACTATTTGCATCAGAATTTTTCTTCTAGTTTTAGTCAGCCTATGATTTTTTTTGGATGGTTCAATGGGTAGATCTAACATCAACTATTTGCAAGCATAATTCCTCTAAAGCAAGAAAGGAAGATAGTCTACTTGCTCTGGATACTGCTGCAAGCATTATTTATCTTTCAGCTATAAATCTTTATTACAAATAAATGGCTGAAGTGAACAGTAATGTACAAATTTTCGAGTAATTTATTTTGCCAAGTGGCGGCAGTTTGTAATGCCAAATGGCACCTGATGGTGGCTCTTGTATAATTACTTTCTCTCCGACCTCTACTTTTATATATAGAAAGAATATATGTATATATATATGAAATGAATTGCTTTATAGATAATATGTTGATTTTTATTAGTTATAATTTTCTAGTCATATGTTGGGTCTCTCTCTCTCTTAATGTTGGGTTTCTCCTGGGTACTTAAAAGTCTTGCTATGCAATTGGTCCCATAAATGTCAAGCAAAAGATGCATCGAGCTTAGAGAGTACAATTATTATGGAGTTGGACTCTCTTTCTCTCTCTCTCTTAATGTTGAATTTCTCCTTGGTACTTAAAAGTCTTGCTATGCAATTGGTCCCATAAATGTCATGCAAAAATGCATCGAGCTTAGAGAGTACAACTATTATGGAGTCGAACTCTCTCTCTCTCTCTCTCTCTCTTAATGTTGGGTTTCTCCTTGGTGCTTAAAAGTCTTGCTATGCAATTAGTCTCATAAATGTCATGCAAAAAATGCATCGAGCTTAGAGAGTACAACTATTATGGAGTTGGACTATCTCTCTCTCTTTTAATGTTGGGTTTCTCTTTGGTACTTAAAAGTCTTGCTATGCAATTGGTCCCATAAATGTCATGCAAAAAATGAACCGAGCTTAGAATTTTATGGAGATCGATTTAGATGCTTGATGTCTTTGAGAATCTTAAAGTAAGATTAATCATATTTTTGATTCGCCATTGGAGATTAAAAATTTATTTTTTCACAAAATAATTTTACTATCGGCCACCTGAGGTTCACTCTCAGGTTGACATAATTATGTAAACCTTATGTGCAACTTTTGTTTTAAAATAATTTGTTTACAATAGAAGTTCATTCATGCTCACATTATGTTCACTCTTAATAATAAAATATTTATTTTTAATAAATATTTATATTAAATTCATTCTCGATCATTTTATATTCCTTCTTTCACAACACATGTTCATTTTCAATTTATGTTTAATCACAATAAAAAAATCAATTCTTAATAATAATACGTTATGGGTTCATTTTCAATTTATGTTTAATCCTAACAAAAAAATTCATTCTTAATAATAGTATGTTCACTTTTTATGCGGGCTCCATAACAATTTTGCTCGAGCTAAAGGGTCTCAACTCTCTCCAGTCAAAGAGAACAAAGAAGGAAAGCTCAATTAGAGAAGACAGTTTTCTTTTTTCCTTCAATGCCAATCAAATCTTTCCTCAAATGGGAAAGAAAATAGAAATAGAATAATTCCAAAGAGATAAAAATATTTAATATCAATCTCATTATCTATATATCTATATATCTATATTTATATATATATAAAAGAAAGTATTTTAGCCTTCTTATCATGCCAAGTGTCATGATAAGAACTATGCCAAGTGGCATAAATCTAAATACTTTAATAGTTTCTATAATTATTTAATGAGTCATAAATCCAAAAATCAATTTTGAATATTAATGTAGATGCTTTGAGAAAACGAATGTGTATTCATTGCATTGATTTTTTTATGGCATGTAATATTACCTCTCTTAATATTAGCTCTCTTGGATGACATGTAATATTACCTCTTTTAATTATGTAATATTATATTTCTTAAATATTTAATTGACCAAAATTTGCGTCATCCTTAATGAGCTGATTGAAGAAATGTAATTGAAATATATTGGATTTAGTTAAAATGTGTTGATATATAGATATTTGATTTAATTTAATATTAATTTTTTTGCTATTCATATTACCTTGCCTAACATTGAATTTAATATTACTAATATAAATGAGCTATGAATTATAGCAATACATTAGAATGAAAAGATTTTTTGAATGTGGACCTACCACATTTAATAGCAATATTTATTAGTTTCTAATGTTACCTCTCTTAATTATGTGATATCAATTCTCATTAGATCTATATATATTTTAGAAAACACTAATAAATTATCAAACAAATAATTTTTTTTTATCAAAACACGAATACAAATACTAACAAAACTATTTTAGAAAAATATTACTAAGATATCATAAAAATATTATTTTATCAAAATACGGATGGTAAGAAATATGACTATATCTCTATCACACACACACACATATATATATATATATATATATCTTATGAAAATATTATTAAACTATCATAAAATTATTATTTTATAAAAATATGAAATAATTAATGATTTGTCCATTTATTGTATTGTTTAATTTGTTTTAAATTTTAGTTAAATATTTGTTAATATATACATAATATATATGTGTAGAGGAAGCATATCAAATTCTAAATATCTCGTCTCTTTAACTCTATATTTATCTCCACATATCCTCTCTCTTTGAATTCCTTCATACAAATTTCAAATAACATTGAAAGATAAGAGGTAGGAGATCAAGGGCGGTCCTAGAAAAATTCGGAGAAGAAAAAAGAAAAGCTTAAAAACCACCAAAAGAGTTAGTGAGTGTCTCTTTGAAATCAACTGATCCTCATTATTACAAATCATTCATGAATTTAATGATGCATGGCCCGTGTGGTGCTGCATAGAAAAATTCTCATTGCATGCAAGATAGTAGATGTATACAACATTTCCTGAATAAGTTTGTAAACAGAACAATCACCGATGAGGATGAATATCCAATTTATAGAAGAAGAGATAATGATTGAACAATTAAAAATGAAAAAAATTGATTTGGACAACCATTTTGTTGTCCCTCATAGTAGATATTTATTGTTGAAATATGGTGCATACATTAATGTTGAATATTACAACAAATCGAGATCAATTAAGTATCTTTTAAAATATGTGAATAAAAGGCCATGATCGTGTCACTACCATATTTGTTGACTCAGCATCACAATCTGAAATACAAGTTCATGTTGATGAGATCAAAATATTTTATGATTGTAGGTATATCTCACTGTGTGATGCGATTTGGTGAATTTTCAGTTTCGACATTCATTACAAATATTCATCAATGCAAAGATTGTTGTTTCATCTTCTAAATAAACAAACTATAATTTTCAATGACGAGGATCCAATGTCTAAAGTGGCAAATCGACTAACAATTAGTGAGTCTTAATTTTTAGTTTGGTTCGAAGCTAACAAATATTTCACAGAGGCAAAAAGCTTAACATGAGTTGAATTTCTTTTGTTGTTTGCATGGAAGCAAGATATTAGATGTTAGACTCGAAAAGAGACAAACCAATTTTCGATTGAAGAATATTCTTAATTTGTTCCCCAGGAATGGTGAGTTATATACTATTTGAGAATTCCACTGAACGTGGTCAGTGGCCCAACGTCTTTCGAGGATATTAGAATAATCAATGATAAAGTTTACCTAACTTTCATAGATGCATATTATACTTTAGGGTTGATTGACGATGACAAAGAATATTTAGATGTAATTAAAAAAAAAAGTGCACGAAGATCATATTTTTCTCTTAGAAAATTATTTACAACATTATTATTATTATCAATCTCGATGTCTAGACTAGAATTCGTTTGGGATGATACTTGGAAATTATTAACTCAAGACATACCTTATTTGATAAAACAAATATTACGGCGAAAATCAAGAACAAGTTCAACATCTAACTTTGGAACAGAGACAAGTTTGTGATAAAATATTGGATGCTGTTAAAAGAAAAAAAGGTATTTTTTGTCTACGGTTATGGTGAAACTGGAAAGACATTTATTTGGAAAGCTCTTGCATCTGCACTTCGATCCGAAGGGAAAATTATTTTAACAGTTGCGTCCAGTAGGATAGCATCTTTACTATTACCTGGTGGAAGAATAACACATTCTCAATTTGTGATCCCTCTTAATCTGGATGAGGATTCTACTTGCAATATTAAACAAGGTTCTCCATTGGCTAATTTATTGGTGATGAGAACAAGTTTAATTATTTGGGACGAAACTCCAATGATGAATAGATATTATTCAGTTATATATTTAATTTATATATTTATTAAATTTCATTAAATACAAATCTAATAGTTTGATTCTCGTAATTTTAGATATTATTTTGAAGCACTTGATAGAACATTGCGTGATGTTATGTGTTTTAAGAATCCAAATAATAATGATCATCCTTTTGGAGGTAAGGCTGTAGTATTTGGATGAGACTTCAGATAAATTTTACCTGTCATTCATAAGAGAAGCATACAAGATATTGTTAACACAACACTTAATTCGTATTACTTATGTGACGATTGTGAAATTTTGAAGCTAACAAAAAATATACGTCTCATTGTAAACAACTCCAATGACAATACATATGATTTGAAAAGTTTTTTGAATTAGATATTATCGGTTGGTGACAGAAAGATAGGTGATCCTGATGATGATTTTGGGGTAGTCTGAATTTCAAATGATAACTTGATTTTGGATGCAAGTGACCCTATTGCTGCAATTGTTGATATAATTTATCATGAGCTTATAACAAATGCCAATAATTTACAATATTTACATCAAAGAGCTATATTAGCTCATACTCTGAATATGGTTGAGACGATTAATGACTATATGGTTTCTCTAAATTAAAAAGAATCAACGATATTTTTGAGCTCATATAGCACGTTCTTATCAGATTCTGGAGGGAGTTTGTTGGATCAGATCCACACACCAGACTTCTTGCACTGTATCAAATGTTTTGGTATTCCTAATCATTCTTTGACATTAAAAGTTGGGACTCCTATTCTTTTGCTGAGAAATATCGATCCATTTGCCGGATTATGTAATGTAACACGATTGGTGTTAACAAGACTTGGGAACCGAGTCATTGAAGCAAAGATTATTTTTGAAACTAATTGCAGAGAAAGATATTCATTCCATGTATGTCGTTGACACCATCAAATCCAAGACTGTCAGTTAAATTTCAAAGGAGTCAATTTATTATTATGATTTCTTATGCAATGATTATCAATAAAAGTTAGGGTCAATCACTTTCAAATGTAAGTGTTTTTCTCAAAAAAATCATGTCTTCACTCATGAACAACTTTATGTCGCAGTGTCTAAGGTGACCAATAGGAAAGATTTAAAGATTTTGATTTATAATTGAGAAGGTCATATTAAAAAAAGAAATTACAAATGTTGTATACCAAGAAATTTTTCGTAATTTATAAAATATTCATTTTTTATATTAAATTATTTGTGATTTATGCACAATATTATTTTTCAAATATTGATATATATTAATAATAAATTTATTAGATCTAATATGAATTAAAATCACCGAGCATCGCGCGGGTCTTATACTAGTATATATAAAAGAAAACACTTTAACCTTCTTATCATGCCAAGTATCTTGATAAGAACTATGCCAAGTGGCATAAATCTAAGTACTTTAACCGTTTATATAATTATTTATCGAGTCATGAATCTAAAAATAAATTTTGAATATTAATATATGATAGTTTATAATATTAATGTAGATGCTTTGAGAAATGGAATGTATATTCATTGTATTAATTTTTTTATTGTATGTAATATTACATCTCTTAATATTAGCTCTCTTGGATGGTATGTAATATTACGTCTCTTAATTATGTAATATTACATTTCTTAAATATTTAATATTTAATTGACCAAGATTCACGTCATTCTTAATGAGCCGATTAAAAAAATGTAATTGAAATATATTAGATTTAATTGAAATGTATTGATATATAGATATTGGATTTAATTTAATATTAAATTTCTTACTATTTACGTTAATTTAATAACAATGATGTTGTATTTACGGTGACAAATAGTAATTTTTAAATTAAAAATATATATGAAAATTTCACAATTATAATACATATACTTAGATTTTTTTAACAATATTTGGTTATTTTCCAAAATAATAATATTATTTTAAAACTAAAATTTAATCTAAAGTAGCTTAACTAATTTTTATTTATTTAAAAATAAAATTATGAATAATTATAAAGAAAATTACAATCATTTTAATTTTAAAAGGCATATAAAAATTTTAGAATCATGATACATGTAATTATCATTGATGTATATAGAATAAATAAGATAATTAATCCATAAATAGAATATTTAAAATAATTAATCTGTTTGGAGGTAGAAGTGCAGTGAAGACGATTTTGTCTGAATTGAATAATGTAGAAAATGGTAACACCCAACATAGAGAAGTTTATGGAGTTGACGATCAAAATGGTGGGCATGATATTCCTCATAAACAAGGCTTACCTATCATTAATATATAATATGTTAATAAATGTAGTGAAAAATGAACCCATATAAGATAACTAATGTATGTTAATTCCGTAAATTTTTCAATGGGTACTTGCACATATTCGATTCCTGATTTAAATACCAAGATTAATAATAAAAATGAACCCTAGTATAAGACCTGCGCGATGCGCCGATTAAAAAAATGTAATTGAAATATATTAGATTTAATTGAAATGTATTGATATATAGATATTGGATTTAATTTAATATTAAATTTCTTACTATTTACGTTAATTTAATAACAATGATGTTGTATTTACGGTGACAAATAGTAATTTTTAAATTAAAAATATATATGAAAATTTCACAATTATAATACATATACTTAGATTTTTTTAACAATATTTGGTTATTTTCCAAAATAATAATATTATTTTAAAACTAAAATTTAATCTAAAGTAGCTTAACTAATTTTTATTTATTTAAAAATAAAATTATGAATAATTATAAAGAAAATTACAATCATTTTAATTTTAAAAGGCATATAAAAATTTTAGAATCATGATACATGTAATTATCATTGATGTATATAGAATAAATAAGATAATTAATCCATAAATAGAATATTTAAAATAATTAATCTGTTTGGAGGTAGAAGTGCAGTGAAGACGATTTTGTCTGAATTGAATAATGTAGAAAATGGTAACACCCAACATAGAGAAGTTTATGGAGTTGACGATCAAAATGGTGGGCATGATATTCCTCATAAACAAGGCTTACCTATCATTAATATATAATATGTTAATAAATGTAGTGAAAAATGAACCCATATAAGATAACTAATGTATGTTAATTCCGTAAATTTTTCAATGGGTACTTGCACATATTCGATTCCTGATTTAAATACCAAGATTAATAATAAAAATGAACCCTAGTATAAGACCTGCGCGATGCGCGGTGAGCTTAATTCATATTAGATATAATAAATCTATTTTATATATATATATATGAAAAATAATATTATGCAAAAATTATAAAAATATAAAAATATTTTTTCTTATAAATTACGAAAAATTTCTTGGTATACAATATTTATAGTTTCTTTTTCAATATGACCTTTCGAATTACAAATCAAAATATTTAAACTTTTCCTATTGGTCACCCTAGACACTGTGACATAAAGTTATTCATGAGTGAATACTGATTTTGTAGAAAAATATCGACATTTAATAGTGATTGGCCCTAACTTTTATTGATAGTCATCGCATAAGAAATCATAATAGGAAATCGTCTCCTTTGAAATTTAACTGACAGTCTTGGATCTAATAGTGCCAATGTTATACGTGGAATGAATATATTTTCTCCGTAATTAGTTCCAGAATTAATCTTGGTTTCAAGGACTCAATTCCCAAGTCTTGTTAACACCAATCGTGTTCCATTACATAATCCGACAGATGGATCGATATTTTTTAGCAAACTAATAAGAGTCTCAACTTTTAGTGTTAAAGAATGATTAGGAACACCAGAATATTTAATGTGGTTCAAGAAGTCTGGTGTATGGATCTAATCCAACAAATTCCCTCTAGAATCTGATAAGCACGTCTATCTGAGCTAAAAAATATCGCTGACTCTTTTTTATTTAGAGAAATCATAGTCATTAATCGTTTCAATCATATTCAGAGTGAGAGCTAATATAGTTCTTTGTTGCAAATATTGACATTTGTTATAAGCTCAGGATAAATTGCATCAATAATCACAGCAATAAGGTCACTTGCATCCAAAATCAAATTATCATCTGAAATTCAGACTACCACATAACCATCACCAGGACCACCTATCTTTCCGTCACCGATCGACAATGTTCAATCCAAAAAACTTTTCAAATCATTTGTATTGTTATTGGAGTTATTTACAGTCAGACGTATTTTTTCGTTAGCTTCAAAACTTCATAGTTGTCCCATAAGTAAGACGAATTAAGTGCAACATTAATAATATATTGTCTGCTTCCCTTAGGAATGACAAGTAAAATTTGTCTGAAGTCTCTCCCAAATACTACAATCTTACCTCTAAAAGGATGATAATTGATGTTTGGATTCTTAAAACACATAACATCACGTAATGTTCTATCAAGCGCTTCAAAGAAATATCTAAAATTAAGAGAATCGAACTATTAGATTTGTATTTAATGAAATTTAATAAATATATAAATTAAACAGATAATTGCATAATACCTATTCATCATTGGAGCTTCGTCCCAAATAATTAAACGTGTTCTCACCAATAAATCAGCCAGCAAAAAACCTTGTACAATATTGCAAGTAGAATCATCATCCAGATTAAGAGGGATCGTAAATCGAGAATACATTGGTCTTCCACCAGGTAATAGTAAAAATGCTATCTCACTTGACGTAACTGTTAAAATAATTTCCCATTCGGACCGAAGTGTAGATTTGCAATAATTTTCCAAATACATGTCTCTCCGGTTCCACGATAACCGTAGATAAAAAAAATACATCCATTTTTTCTTTTAACAACATCTGATATTTTATGAAATTAGGTGTTGAAGTTGTTCTTTATGTTCCTCTATCAATAATTAAGCGATTGTTAATGTTTGTAGATGATCGAGATGATTTTGACATTACAGGAAAGTAATCCAAACTCTTGCTACATCCTTGTAGAATTAAATCAATTTTTACCAAACAATCATCTTTGAATTCATCGTAGTAATGAC
Organism: Canna indica; assembly: GCA_034359265.1. Classification (NCBI taxonomy): domain Eukaryota; kingdom Viridiplantae; phylum Streptophyta; class Magnoliopsida; order Zingiberales; family Cannaceae; genus Canna; species Canna indica. The sequence continues at coordinate 75,291,002 of CP136891.1, read as the reverse complement.
AATATTTGAAATTCAAAAATATATAAATTTAATATATTAAGTGGTATGAAAAAAAAACAATACATTATGAAATATATTAATCAAAATAAATATATATAACAGAGATATAACTTTCGTACCTTCCATTGTAACACTTGCTTTATCAAATAAGGTATGTCTTTAGTTAATAATTTTCAAGTATCATCCAAAACAAATTCTAGTCCAGACATCGAGTATGATAATAATAATGTAGCAAATAATTTCTATGAGAAAAGTATGATCCCACATGCATCACACGTATCGCGCCTCACAGTCTGAAATACAAGCTCTTGTCGATAAGATCAAAATATTTTATGATTGCCGGTATATCTCTCCCTGTGAAGCAATATGGAGAATTTTTAGTTTCGACATTCATTACAGATATTCATTTGTGCAACGATTGTCGTTTCATCTTCCAAATGAACATATTATAATTTTCAATGATGACGATCCAATATCTGAATTGACAAATCGACCAACAATTAATGAGTCTAAATTTTTAACTTGGTTCAAAGCTAACAAATGTTTCTCAAAGACAAGAAACTTAACATATATATGTTGAATTTCCTTTGTTGTTTACATAGAAGCAAGACATTAGACGTTGGACTTGAAGAGAGATAAGCCAATTTTCGAGTGTAAGAATATTCTTTGTTCTCCCAGGAATGAGTGAGTTATACTATTTGAGAATTCTACTGAACGTGGTCAGGGGTCCAACGTCTTTCAATGATATTAGAACAGTCAATGATAAAGTTTACCCAACTTTCAGAGATGCATGCTATAATTTAGGATTGATTGACGATGACAAAGAATATGTAGATGCAATTAAAAAAACAAGTACACGAGGATTAGGTTATTCTCTTAAAACATTATTTGCTACATTATTATTATCAAACTCGATGTTTAGACCAAAATTTGTTTGGGGGAGACTTGGAAATTATTAACTAAAGATATACCTTATTTGATAAAGCAAGTGTTACAAACGGAAGGTATGAAAGCTATATATTTGTTATATATATTTATTATTATTTTTTTATTACTAATTAATATATTAAATTTATATATTTTTGAATTTCAGATGTTGTCATAACTGATGATGAACTCAAAGATGATTGTTTAGAGACAATTAATTTAATTCTAAAAGGATGTGACAAAAGTTTGGATGACTTTCCTACAATGCCAAACTCATCTCGATCATCTACAAATATTAACAATCTCTTGATTGCTGAGGAGTCGTGCTACAATCGGAGGAGATTGAGAGAGGAAAATCAAGAACAAGTTCAACGCCTAACTTCGGAACGGAGACAAGTTTATGATAAAAAATTGGATGTTGTTAAAAGAAAAAAGTGAGGTATTTTTTTTGTCTACGGTTATGGTGGAACCGGAAAGATATTTATTTGGAAACTCTTGCATATGCACTTCGATCCGAAGGGAAAATTGTTTTAATAGTTGCGTCCAGTGGAATAGCATCTTTACTATTACCTGGTGGAAGAATAGTGCATTCTCGATTTGTAGTCTCTCTTAATCTTGATGAGGATTCAACTTGCAATATTAAACAAGGTTCTCTGTTGGCTGATTTATTGGTGAGAACAAATTTAATTATTTGGGATGAAGCTCCATTGATGAATATGTATTATTCAGTTATATTTTTAATTTATATATTTATTAAATTTCATTAAATACAAATCTAATAGTCTAATTGTCTTAATTTTAGATATTGTTTTGAAGCGATTGATAGATAATTGCGTGATGTTATGCGTTTTAAGAATCCAAACAACAATGATCATCCTTTTGGAGGTAAGACTGTAGTATTTAGGGGAGATATCACACCCCAACTTAGGGTCATGTGACCGACCAGAGTATACGTGTCTATACCCTACAACCTAAACCATGCACATGCCAACTCAATAGTTAAGTAAATATAGCGAAAGAAATAATAAGTTTTATTTCTAATGAAAAGCGAACCAAAGCATAATTTTATTTCAAGAAGCTCGATGAAAAGTAAAGTGCGGAAATAACAGTTAAGTTCAACAATTCAAAAGTTCAGATACAATAAAATCTGAAATAAATGACATAAATGCCCTCAGGGCTACAACTCCAAATCAATATAATACAAGTGCATGACTACTACCAAAGAACTCGACTACGACCCTAACTAGGACTGCAGGTCCACTGCCCTCCAGCTGCGCCAAGTGCGGGAATGATTTGGAACATCCAAAACTAAAAACAACGGTATTTGCTAGCAACAACATAATGGAGGCAATCAATCAATATAGATTGATCTGAAATCTGATTCAAATCCAATATAGCACCTATGGGTACATAAGAAATGTATCCAATCGATTCTTTTTAAACGACAATGGATGAGTTCAAAGAACTCAGTGAGCGGTTTTGCCAACCCTCACAAATAAAAACAAAGAGATAACACGAATAAAATCCATCTCTATAGGAGGCAAGGTCACGAAGGTGTGACTAGCTAACAGGCCAACAAGCCACACATGCCTTAAGGCATCTAACCCTCCAAGAAGTGCATCAGGTCGAAGCCCACCATGCCCGAAGGCAACAACACATACTAAAGAAGTGCATCGGGCCAAAGCCCATCATGCCCGAAGGCAACAACACATACTAGGGAAGTGCATCAGGCCGAAGCCCACCATGCTTGAAGGCAACAACACATACTAGGGAAGTGCATCGGGCCGAAGCCCACCATGCCCGATGGCAACAACACATACTAATGAAGTGCATCGGGCCGGAGCCCACCATGCCGATGACAACATCACATACTAGGATAATCAGGAAAGGCCCTTCGTACTTATCCTGCAAGTTAAGAATCTGGCGTCTAACCACCCGAGCGTAGCCCGTAACCCATCTTCTAATTGAGCCACTCCGTCATTCTCAAGGATATGACACATCAAGACCTAAGTCAAGATTCTCCTACGATGTCCTAGGGGTGTCCTCATTATGAAGTGCCTCAACACTCCAAACCCGACCCCTATCCCTTAGACCCGTAATGTCTTCAACCCGTGTGGTTTTATTTCATGCATACTTTATAAGCTGGTTCATAATAAATTATGCTCACCCTTAATCCAAATTTTAATTATATAATTAAAATTTAGATCATCTCCATCAGGGTTTTAATTTAGGTTACCGTTCTACCTAGAACTACCGTGTTTGGGACCAGAATCTAGTCTCCAAAGTGTGTCCTATGTTTTCAAACTATATTTTCTGGTCGAAACAATGGGTTACATGACTATATTCACACATATACACACATCACAACAAATAAATTAAAATCAGCACAGATTCATCATCTCAGCACACAATTTCAGCAACATGCAATTTCAGCATACTTATAGAATTAATTCCGAAATTAACAAAAATAAACCCCTAAATTATCATTAGGACGGAATTCAAATCTCACAAATTAATTATCAGAAATCATGCTTTTTATCAAGATTAACAAGAATCCATACACTCAAATCAAGAGTCAAGTATTAAGATCAAGAACCCCATTCTCAAGAACCCCATTCTCAAGAACCCCTAAGGTATCAATATCAAGATCTTAATCATACCACATGATTTCTACCCAAAATCACAGATTTAATCCTAAGCATGCAATCCATAAATCAAGAAACCAAATTTGGAGAATAAATCATGATTTGCACATCAAGAAAATATGACAAGAACTCGAAGAAAATCCAATTGAACAAGACATAAATACCGAGCCGTCAAGAACGACTTCAAGAATCTGATTAAAATCCCGAAGAGAGAGGGTAAATCACTCACCTTAATTGGAAGAAGAACTAAGGAAGAAATCCCGAATGACGATCCTCAAATTCGGCTTCAAAAGGTCGGCGGCTCAACCCAAGAAAAGGCTCCAAGGGGCGGCGGCTCACTCCAAGCGACTCAGCTCCAAAGAGAAGGAAGAGAGGAGAGGAGGGGAAGAAAAAGTAGGCGACTCAGCTTGGCTCTGGGTGGCGGTAGCTCCAAGCAGAAAAGGGAAAGAGGGTTGACGGCTTGGCTTGGCGGCTGACTCCTTTCTCAACTCTTTAGGTGGCTCCAAAATAGGAGCCACAAGCCATGAGGGGGAGATTTTATACTCCCTCCTCAACCCTAACCCCTTAAACACCTTAGTCCAAACCCGCATCCGCCTTAAGCCAAAACCAAACCCGTTAACCCAGTAGACTTAATTAATTTAATATTAATACAAGATAAATCATAAGCAATCAATTAAATACACCTACATGAACATAATTAATAATTATGCACACATAATATCAAATCAAATAATTTCAACTACCCAAGCCTAAAATTCATAAATTTATAAATTCATATCCTACTTACCCGAGCTCGCAAGCTCGCTCCGGACCATGAGTCGACTCGACTCGACCACGAACTAGTCCGCTAGGCTGGCAAACACGCACACAAGAGGAAAAATAATAAATTTAATTATCTAGGATATTACAGGGAGACTTCAGATAAATTTTACCTGTCATTCCTAAGGGAAGTAGACATTATATTGTTAATGCAATATTTAATTCGTCTTACTTATGAGACGACTGTGAAATTTTGAAGCTAACGAAAAATATGCGTCTCACTATAAACAACTCCGACGACAATACAAATGATTTGGAAAGTTTTTCATATTGGATATTATCGATCGGTGACGAAAAGATAGGTGATCCTAGTGATGGTTATGGGGTAGTCCGAATTTCAGATAATAACTTGATTTTGGATACAAGTGACCCTATTGCTACGATTGTTGATGCAATTTATCCTGAACTTATAACAAATGTCAATAATTTATAATATTTGCCAACAAAGAGCTATATTAGCTCCCACTCTAAATATGGTTGAAACGATTCATGACTCTATGGTTTCTCTAAATCAAAAAGAGTCAACGATATTTTTGAGTTCATATAGCACGTGCTTATTAGATTCTGGAGGGAGTTTGTTGGATCAGATCCACACACCAGACTTCTTGAACTGCATTAAATGTTCTGATATTACTAATCATTCTTTGACATTAAAAGTTGAGACTCCTATAATTTTGATAAGATATATCGATCAATTTGCCGGATTATGTAATGGAGCACGATTGGTATTAACAAGACTTGGGAACCAAGTCTTTGAAGACAAGATTATTTTTGGAACTAATTACGGAGAAAAGATATTCATTCCATGTATGTCGTTGACACCATCAGATCCAAAACTGTCAATTAAATTTCAAATGAGATAATTTCCTATTATGATTTCTTATGTGATGACTATCAATAAAGTCAGGGCCGATCACTTTCAAATATCGGCATTTTTCTCAAAAAACCTGTATTCACTCATGGACAACTTTATGTCGCAATGTGTAGGATGACCAATAGGAAAGATTTAAAGATTTTGATTTATAATTCAGAATGTCATATTGAAAAAAAACTACAAATATTGTATACCAATTTTTTTTTCATAATTTATAAAACATTCATTTTTATATTAAGTTATTTGTGATTTATGCACAATATTATTTTTCAAATATTGATATGTATAAATAGCAAATTTATTAGATCTAACGTGAATTAATATCGTTGCACATCACGCAGGTCTTATACTAGTATATATATAAAAGAAATCACCCTAGCTTTCTTATCATGCCAAGTGTCATGATAAGAACTATGTCAAGTGATAATTTGTACTCTTCATATTTAGCAATACAAAAATATTAAATTGTGTATTAGTAACAAGTAGGGGTGGCAAAACGAGCCGGCCCGGCACGATAAGGTGGCGTGCCGGCCCAGCCTGGCCCGACCCGCTAACTCAGTGGGACGGAAATTCCCGGCCCGGCCCGCAATATTTTGCGGGCCGCCCGGCACGGCCCGCGAGCCCTCTTATTAACTAAAAAAATTGTAAAAAAAATAATTTAATATATTTAAGAGACTAAATAAGCATCAAATATGACATTTCACATGAAAAACTCCATAGATTAACTTCACATTCAATTTTAAAGCACTAAACAAGCCCTAATCTAGACTTAATTTTTTTTTTTATATGTTTAGCGGGCCAAACGGGCCGGGCCGGCCCAATAAGAGCCGGCCCGCGTCAGCCCGCAATGTTATCGGGCCGGGCCAGGCCGGCCCGATAAGCTTATCGGGCCAAATTTTTCGGCCCGACCCGCAGTTATCGTGTTGTGCTCGTGCCGTGCCTATTTTTGCCGCCCCTAGTAACAAGCTCATATATTTCCTTAGATAGAAAAATGATGATATTTATTTAAATCATATTTAATTAGAGGAGAGAGAAAAAATGGTATTTAATTAAAAGGGAGAAAATGTTTTTTTTTTCAAAAAAGATAAAAAATTCAAAAATAGCAGCAGACCCGATTAAGAGTCCATTAATTAAAAATTAGAAAATTTAAGGCTGTCAATTTAAATTTATTATTTTATTTAATTTGATCTCTCTATATATATGTTAGGAATTTTAGTAATTAATTTCTAAATCATTTACTTAAGAAACTTATTAATTATAGTGAAATTTTCAATTTTAAACTTTCCTAATTTCGGATTTCATATTAATTTTGAAATCAATTAATTAATAATCTTATTAATTATTAAAAATTAATTACCAACTTTTCAAATTTTCCAATCCAATAGTTAACTGCATTAATTTTAATTATTAAATTCGATGGTTAATTCCAATTACAACATTCAATAATTACTATTTAAATTACTTCCCTCTCATTTAATAATTACTATAGCACATTAATTCATTGCATGATTGTCCATTATAATTTATTTTCTAATTTAATTTCACCAATCTCATGGCTGTCAATTTAAATTTGTTTTTTTATTTAATTTCATCTCTCTCTATATATGTTACACCTATTGAACAAATATTTCCTAACTTTTCTTCGATTTTTTGTTCAATTTTTTTGTGTTTATCTATATTAGTTTTTTTATGTTTTTAATTTTGAATTTATTATTGTTTTTAATATTAATTTTTGAGTTTTTGAAATATCATTTCTTGAGTTTGTTTTTAAATAATATTTTAAATTTATTTAGTTTAAAATAATTTATTTGGATTATTTTATTTTAATATTACATTTATTTAATATTTAATTTTTATTCATAAAAAAATATTTCTATTTTTATTAACTTTCATCTTTATATAATTTGGTTGTTTATATATATATATATATATATATATATATATATATATATATATATATATATTACAATTGCTCTTGGTGCTCATTTAAAGTATTTTTGTATATCAATCTATTTATATGCTTTTGATTCTCGATTTATTATTTGAATAATTAATCAAGAAAAATTTAATGTATTGAATTATTTTTTATATTGGTTTTTGAGTTTCATTTCTTGAGTTTGTTTTTAATAGTATTTCAAAACTAAATAAATTTATTTAGTTTAAAATAATTTAGATTTATTTATTTTCTAATTTATTTCAATTTTTTTTGAGTTTTTGAAATATCATTTCTTTCTTTCGTTTGTTTTTTTAATAGAATTTTAAATTTATTTCACTTCAAATAATTTATTTCAACTAATTTGTTTTAATATTATATCTATTATATATATGACTTTATGCATAAAAATTATTACTATTTTTCATCTATATATATATATATTACAATTGATCTTGGTGCATATTTAAAGTATTTTTATAATTCAATATATTTAGATATTTTAATGTTGGATTTATTATTTGAATAATTAATAAAAAAAATAATCTATTGAATTATTTTTTATATTATTTTTTGAGTTTCATTTTTTGAGTTTATTTTTTATAGTATTTCAAAACCAAATAAGTTTATGTAGTTTAAAATAATTTAAATTTATTTTTTTTCTAATTTGCTTCAATTTTTTACACTGTAATTATATTATATTTGATTTATACAAATATTACTATGTTTTTAATGTTTCATATATATATATTATAATAGCTCTTGATGTCATTTTTTAGTATTTTTTATATCGACCTATTTTTTTATTTTTTATTTTTTATTTTTTTAATTTTTCAATACATTAAAATTTAAATTTATTTAGTTTAAAATAATTTAGATTTTTTATTTTCTAATTTGTTTCAATTTTTTACATTGTATTTATATTATAATTGATTTATACAAATAGTATTATATTTGTTATTATATATATATTAGTTGTTGAATTCTATATGGATTTATTATAGTTGTTGTTGATGTCATTTTTAATGTTTTTTTTTTATATCGACCTATTTTTGACATTTTTAATTTTTAATTTACTATTATTTAAATTTTTCAATACATTAAAATATTTTTTTTAATTTAGTGAATGTTTTTTATGTTAGTTTTTGAGTTTGTGTTCTAATAATCTTTCAAAACCAAATATATTTATGTAGTTTAAAATGTTTTAAAGTTTTTAGTTTCTAATTTGTTTAAATTCGTTATATTATATTTGGTGAATTTATATATATATATATATATATATATATATATATATATATATATATATATATAATATTTAGTGAATTTTAATTATACTAGTATAAGACTCCACCAATGAATTTAGTATATGACTATATATGCAACTTAAATTTATTCAATATTTTAATATTAGTTTTTCATATTATACATTTTATATTCACTTGAAAAATCACACGGGTAATTAAACTAGAATATCTATATATCTATATATATATAAAAGAAAGCACTTTGACCTTCTTATCATGCCAAGTGTCATGATAAGAACTATGTCAAGTGACATAAATTTAAGTACTTTAGATATATAATAGGTAAAATATTAATGTAGATACTTTTAGGAAAAAAATGTGTATTCATTACAATGATTTTTTTATGGAATATAATATTACATCTTTTAATATTAGCTCTCTTGAATGGTATGTAATATTATTACCTTTTTATGAGAGTTAATTTTTTTGCAACATTGGCAACATTGCATTTAATTAAAATATTAAATTATTTTTTTTGCTCCTTGCTTATGGGAAATGTTGGTAGTTGACGAAAAGAATATTTTTTCATTCTAAAAATAAAAATAAAAATGCTAAACCCTCCTAATTGATGTGCCTAATAATCCTCCTAATACTCACATGTAATAAATATTTTCACATTTTTAAATAATGGGTAAAATTAAAATTAAGTTAACTTATTAATATCAGACTCTTTTATCTGAAGTAAAAATAAATACACAAATTAATGAGTCTCAATTTTTAGTTTGGTTCAAAGCTAACAAATATTTCCCAAAGGCAAGAAGCTTAACATATGTTGAATTTCTTTTGTTATTTGCATGGAAGCAAGACATTAGACGTTGGAGTCGAAGAGAGACAAATTAATTTTCGATTGGAAGAATATTCTTTGATAGTAGATGTATACGATATTTTCCAAAAAGTTTGTAAATAGAATAATAAAAAAAGAATGAATATCCAATTTATAGAAGAAGAGATAATAGTCGAACAATTAAAAAGTAGAAGATTGATTTGGACAATCGTTTTGTTGTGCCTCATAATAGATACATATTGTTCAAATATGGTGCACACATTAATGTTGAATGGTGCAACTAATCGAGATCAATTAAATATCTTTTCAAATATGTGAAAAGGCCATGATCGTGTCACTGCCACATTCGTTGACTCAACCTCACGTACAGTCTAAAATACAAGCTTCTATTGATGAGATCAAAATATTTTATGATTGCCGGTATATCTTTCCCCGTGAAACAATATGGAGAATTTTTAGTTTCGACATTCATTACAAATATCCATTTGTGCAAAAATTGTCGTTTTATCTTCCAAATAAACAGATTATAATTTTCAATGATGATGATCCAATATCTAAAGTAGCAAATCGACCAACAATTAATGAGTCTCAATTTTTTGCTTGGTTCAAAGCTAATAAATGTTTCCCAGCGGCAAGAAGCTTAACATATGTTGAATTTTCTTCGTTATTTGTATAGAAGCAAGACATTAGACATTGGCCTCAAAGAGAGATAAACTAATTTTTGATTGGAAGAATATTCTTTGTTCCCCAGGAATATGTGAGTTGTACTATTTGAGATAAACTACTTAATGTGGTAAGGGATCCAACGTTTTTCGAGGATATTAGAATAGTCAATGGTAAAGTTTACCCCACTTCTAGAGATGCATGCTATAATTTAGGGATGATTAACGATGACAAAGAATGTGTAGATGCAATTAAAGAAGCAAGTACATGAGGATCAAATTTTTTTCTTAGAAAATTATTTGCTATATTATTATTATCGAACTCGATGTCTAAACCAGAATTCGTTTGGGAGGAGACTTGGAAATTATTAACTGAAGATATTCTTTATTTGATAAAGCAAGTGTTATAAACAAAAGGTATGAAAGTTATATATTTGTTATATATATTTATTGTTGTTTTTTTATTACCAATTAATATATTAAATTTATATATTTTTGAATTTTAGATGTTGTTAGATGATGAACTCAAAGATGATTGTTTAGAGAAAATTGATTTAATTCTAAAAGGATATGACAAAAGTTTGGATAACTTTTCTATGATGCCAAAATCATCTCGATCATCTACAAATATTAACAATCGCTTAATTGCTAAGGAGCCCCGCTACAATCGAAGGAGATTAAGAGAGAAAAATCAAAAACAAGTTCAACACCTAAGTTCGGAATAGAGATAAGTTTATGATAAAATATTGGATGTTGTTAAAAGAAAAAAGAGAGATATTTTATTTTCTACAATTATGGTGGAACCGGAAAGACATTTATTTGAAAAACTCTTGCATCTGCACTTCGATCCGAATGGGAAATTGTTTTAATAGTTGCGTCCAATGGAATAGCATCGCATATTACCTGGTGGAAGAACAACACATTCTCAATTTGCGATCCTTCTTAATCTAGATGAGGATTCTACTTGCAATATTAAACAAGGTTCTCCGTTGGCTGATTTATTGGTGAGAGCAAGTTTAATTATTTGGGACGAAGCTCCAATGATGAATATGTATTATTCAGTTATATATTTATTAAATTTCATTAAATACAAATCTAATAGTCTAATTATCTTAATTTTAGATATTGTTTTGAAACGTTTGATAAAACATTGTGTGATGTTATGTGTTTTAAGAATCCAAACAGCAATGATCATCCTTTTGGAGGTAAGACTGTAGTATTTGGGGGAGACTTCAGACAAATTTTACCTGTCATTACTAAGTAAAGTATGTCATATATTGTTAATGCAGCATTTAATTCGTCTTACTTATGAGACAATTGTGATGTTTTGAAGCTAACGAAAAATTTGCGTCTCACTGTAAACAACTCCGATAACAATACAGATGATTTGAAAAGTTTTTCGGATTGTATATTATCGATCAGTGACGGAAAGATAAGTGATCCCGGTGATTGTTATTGGGCAGTCCGAATTCCAGATGATAACTTGATTTTGGATGCAAGTGACCGTGTTGCTGCGATTGTTGATGCAATTTATCCTGAGCTTATAACAAATGTCAATAGTTTACAATATTTGCAACAAAGAGCTATATTAGCTCTCACTCTGAATATGATTGAGATGATTAGTGACTATATTGTTTCTCTGAATCAAAAAGAGTCAATGACATCTTTGAGCTCAGATCGCATGTATTTATTAGATTTTGGAGGGAGTTTGTTGGATCAGATCCACACACCAGACTTCTTGAATTGCATCAAATATTCTGGTGTTCCTAATCATTCTTTGATATTAAAAGTTGGGACTCCTATTATTTTGCTAAGAAATATTAATTCATCTGCCGGATTATGTAATGGAACACGATTGATGTTAACAAGACTTGAGAACCAAGTCCTTGAAGCCAAGATTATTTTTGGAACTAATTGCGGAGAAAAGATATTCATTTTACGTATGTCGTTGACACCATTAGATCCAAGACTATCAGTTAAATTTCAAATGAGACAATTTTCTATTATGATTTCTTATGTGATGACTATCAATAAAAGTTAGGGCCAATAACTTTCAAATGTCGGTGTTTTTCTCAAAAAACATGTCTTCACTCATGGGAAACTTTATGTCGTAGTGTTTAGGATGACCAATAGCAAAGGTTTAAAGATTTTAATTTGTAATTCAGAATGTCATATTGAAAAAGAAAGTACAAATGTTATATACCAAGAAGTTTTTTGTAATTTATAAAATATTCATTTTTATATTATGTTATTTGTGATTTATGCACAATATTATTTTTCAAATATTGATATATATTAATAGCAAAATTATTAAATCTAATGTGAATTAAGATCGCCATGCATCGCGCGGGTCTTATATATATATATATATATATATATATATAAAAGCACTCCAGCCTTCTTATCATGCCAAGTGTCATGATAAGAACTATGCCAAGTGGCATAAATTTAAGTACTTTAAATATATAATATGTATAATATTAATGTAGATACTTTTAGAAAAGAAATGTGTATTCATTGCATTGATTTTTTTATGGCATGTAATATTACCTCTCTTAATATTAGCTCTTTTAAATGTCATGTAATATTATTACCTCTTTTAAATATGTAATATTATCTTTTTTATGGGAATTAATTTTTTTGCAACATTGGCAACATTAGATTTAATTGAAATATTAAATTAAATTTTTTGCTCCTTTCTTATGGGAATTGTTGATAGTTGACGAAAAGAATATTTTTTCATCCAAAAAAAGCTAAATCCTCCTAATACTCACGTGTAATAAATATTTTCATATTTTTAATGGGTAAAATTAAAATTAAGTTAACTTATTAATATCAGACTTCTTTATCCGAAGTAAAAAATAAATACACGAATTAAAAATCATAGTACTCAACTATGATTAAAGTGTAACTTTACTTATATATTTGATTTAGGATAATGATACTAATATGTATCCTGCAGACTTAGACAATCTATTGCATAAGAAGCTCATTTTTAAGATTTTGGTTAGGTCTGACATTAAGTTTGGTGATGTTGTCTTTACCGCTATTAATTTCTAAAGTGATGAAGACTTGATAACTAAATTTTCTGCCAAGATTTCAAAGGACAACTATAGTGTAAGTTAAATATATGACCAAAATATATATTAAATGCTAATTGTATATGACAAGTCTAATATGTATATATTTATTTTATAGGAACCCGATTCTGCTTATGATGATATTTCAAGTTTGACCCCCAAGGAATTTAAAGTAAGTTATAAATACAAGTGTTTGAATATCGAGATTAAAATTTTATTTAATTTTGATTTATTATATTAATCTTGATTTATACAATTTCTATTGATTTGTAGAACTCAGTGTCGGTAGAGTCATATGCAAGTTCGCCAACTAAGACTTCGTTTAAAAGAACAATTGAAGCTATTGATCTTGAAGAAAATATTGATGGTGATCCTCAGGTGCAGATGTCCTCTACCAAAAAAAAGTTAAAGATTTCAAAGGTGGAACGTTGAGAAGTCTTGATGAATAATATTTATAGTTAATATATATATATATATATATATATATATATATATATATATATATATATATATATATATATATATATATATAAATTTTGGAATTTATCAATATGTTAGACTCAATTTAATTTTCCTATTATGTCAGTTATTTTGGAACAAATTTATGTAATGCACTTATGGCATAAACTTTTTTTATAATTCATTTTACAACTATTATATATTGATTGTTTGCATCTATTTTAATGTCATACGTCATTAATCTTAGCCAGAACACAAACAATTATATTTGAGTTTTCCAAGATATTCATACACTTGAATTTTCGAATGGCGTTAATTGTTTAGTATATAGTAAAAAAGCTATGTGTTCTTTTAAAGAATTATTGTTTGCCTTAAGGACCCTTAATTTGTTCTTGGGATTATTATCATCATAATCAATTGATTTGTTTTTTAAATATGTCACAATTCATTACAAATTTTCAATAGTTAAGGTAATTTTTTTCAATACATTCATGTACTTGAATTTTCAAATGGTGTTAATTATTTAATATATAGATTATCGATAATAGTAGTAAATTAATTTTACTTTAAATCTTCACATTATTTTAACATTATTTTTTTGAAAAATGCAGTTGGATTTCCTTCATAAAAAACACGCAAGATATATAAGATCAAATATGCTAAGAGAGAAAAGACACAAGATAATTGGTGAAAACATAGGTATTGTGTTCATATTTGTTATTTGCACAAGGTTCCTACTATTTATATCTCATTTGCTATTTAAATATATTCTAACCATTTATGATGAATTTGTAACGAAGGAATAACTCATGCTTCAAATGGAGTGACTTTTGTCTTTCAAAGTCCTTCCTCAAAAGTGTCGATTGATAGAATCAATTTGTCAAATAGAGTTCTTGGACAGCTTACAAATTCAATATCAAAAGATGATATTATTATAAAGCAAGTTAATAATGAGAATACAGTTGCAGAAGAACTAAAGACAAAGCATACTCTTAAACACACTCCTCTAAATGACATGACTAATTGTTCATATATTGATAACAACGATGACCTATCAAGTAAGTTTATATATTTTAAGTTTATGCAACTATCCATTTTTATTGTGAATGTTCTTTAATAATAAGGACGTTGTATTTACCGTGGCAATATAATTTTTAAATTCAAAAAATATATGAAAAATTTACAATTATGATACATATATTTAGATTTTTTATAGTAATTTTTGATTATTTTCCAAAATAATATTGTTATTTTAAAACTAATATTTAATCTAAAGTAGCTTAGCTAATTTTTATTTATTTAAAAATAAAATTATGAATAATTATAAAGAAAAATACAATTATTTTAATTTTAAAAGGCATATGAAAATTTCATAATCATGATACATGTAATGAGATTTCCTAATTATTTTAAAAGTTATGCATGACCCGTGTGGTGTTGCATAGAAAAATTCTCCTTGCATGCAATCGAGATCAATTACTATGAAGCATTCATGAAGAAAACTTAATGTTGAATGGTGCAATCAATCGAGATCAATTAAATATATTTTCAAATATGTGAATAAAAGGTCATGATCATGTCACTGCCACATTTGTTGACTCAACCTCACAGTATGAAATATAAGCTCCTATTGATGAGATCAAAATGTTTTATGATTGTCGGTATATCTCTTCTTGTAAAGCAATATGGAGAATTTTTAATTTTGACATTCATTACAGATATCCATATGTGCAACGATTGTCGTTTTATCTTCCAAATGAACAGACTGTAATTTTCAATGATGATGATCCAATATCTGAAGTGGCAAATCGATCAACAATTAATTTACCTTGGTTCAAATTAAGCTAACAAATATTTCCTAGAGACAAGAAGCTTAACATATGTTAAATTTTCTTTGTTATTTATGATTTATGCACAATATTATTTTTCAAATATTGATATATATTAATAGCAAATTTATTTGATCTAATGTGAATTAAGATCGCCGCGCATCGCGCGGGTCTTATACTAGTATATATAAAAGAAAGCACTTTCCTTCTCAACTTGCCAAGTGTCATGATGAGAACTAAGCCAAGTGGCGTAAATCTAAGTATTTTAATAATTTCTATAATTATTTAATGAGTCACTAATCCAAAAATAAATTTTGAATATTAACATATAATAATTTATAATATTACTGTAGATACTTTTAGAAAATAAATGTGTATTCATTGCATTGATTTTTTTATGGCATGTAATATTACCCCTCTTAATATTAGTTATATTGGATGACATGTAATATTATTACCTCTTTTAATTATGTAATATTACCTTTCTTAAATATTTAATATTTAATTGACCAAGATTCGTGTCATCCTTAATGAGCTGATTGAAGAAATATAATTAAAATATATTGGATCTAATTGAAATTTATTGATATATAGATATTTTTTGAATGTGGGCCCACCATATTTAATCACTATAAAAAAATAGGGTATCACCAACGGACTAAATCCGTTGGTAATACTCAAAAATCTATTGGTAATATATTACCAACGGAACATCTGTTGGTAAATACGTCGGTGTTGACCATACTAGGTATTACCAACGGATATTATTATATCCGTTGGTAACACCAACGGTAATTAATGTCTGTTGGTAACACCAACGAAAAATATTGTCCGTTGGTAACACCAACGGAAATACACTCTGTTGGTGATACCAACGAACCAATATCCGTTGGTGACACCAACGGATTATAATCCGTTGGTAATACCAACGAATATCATCTCTATTTATACTAACAGATTCAACAAAAGTATCCGTTGGTTTACCAACTGACATCCGTTGGTATTACCAACAGATACATCCTTTGATAATGCATTTTATAATTAAAATATTCATACCCATATTAATTTTTATTTTCTTGTATACAACCTAGAAGGGAAATCACACCAAATTTCTTATTACCCAATCACAAGTATACAAGTCAAGAAAAAAAAACTTATATTTTCATAACCAAATAATATTGTCATTTTCATAACCAAAACCAAGTATCTACAATTGAGTACATTATCAAACAAATACTAGCATTACTAAAAGTCAAATTTTTCCTAACATCAACCAAATTGTATAGTGCAAAATCATAACCAACATACAAATCTTAACCAAATACAAATCCATTGTCAACAAAATTAACCAACATGAAAATCATAACCCAGATGGAGGTGGAGGTGGAGGTGCGGTGCGGTGGAAGCTGAAGGTGAATCTGTTGATTGCAAAGAGTTGATTGGAAAGCCGAGTTGTGTTAACATCAACCGAACTTGATTTTCTCCTCCACTTCTCCGTGACCCAATGCTCACTAATAAGTTGATTCCACACATCTGGAGATATCCATGGAGGGTCAAATCCATTAGTTCGGCTAATATCATCAGTATTGACCTTTCTTTTCGCATAATTCCTTGCATCACACATATTATCAGAAAAGCGTCGACAAGTTGTTCTATCCCATCTTTCATGAACCTCGCTTGTCCTAGATGGATCCCAACGATAAACTGTCTAAAAAAAGATAAATATGTTAATAAAATGATAGTTGACAATATTCTAAAGAAGTACCAATTTGATGCAATTATATGGACTACTTATTGACTAAAAAGAATATTAGGATGTTCAGTCATCCTTGAATTAATTAATCAATTTGGATGCAACAAAGTATTAACCAAAATAATTCAACAAATTGAAAGCTGGACAAATTAGAAGTATTTCACAGTGGTAGTTCTCCATTTTTCTCACTGTGATTTTATAACAACATTTATCTTTCTCACTGTCATTTAGTCATATAAGAAATTACCTATTTATGAATACTATTTGTCAGCTTAAATGACTAATCATGTATTTGTTATGTCCTCTATGTTCACTATTTGCCTCTATCATCAACATTTATCTTGTCCTGATTAATTGTCTACCACATTGAGGTATTTGCAAATTTCCCATTTTTCATAAAAGCAGAAGATGCAGGGCCATTGAGTCAAGGTATGCACATCCACATCTACTATCATGCTTCCATTTCTAGCAAATGTTTCTTTGGATTTGCCATCAACATGAATTGGATTAGTGAAGGTTCATTTGCCAAGCTTTTTTCCTTCTTTGTTTACCATGAAAAGTGATGACTATAAAGAAACCATCATTCCTGCAGGGAAAACACATGAGGTATGTGTCCTTACTACTAACATTGTCTTTGTGGTTAACTATACTCGAGAATGCTATTTTTTTTAAAAAAATCTTATAGCTAATGTAATTAGCCTATTTTGTTGATTCAACTTGTCTATTCAGTGTGTTTTGAACTAAAACTATGTTTGATCTTATCTTCACTTAAGGCTTAACACATTGATTGCTAACTCGACAAAGATCAAATTTGAACTGAATAATAAATGATTGGTTCAGTTGTCAGGATCATGGATCAACCACCATAAAATGCATGTCAAACTCAAAATTTATGTGGTCAAGAATGTAAAAATTAAAAACTGACTTACCAATAGAAACTCATATTAGGTTTTAATATGTAAGCCAATTAGTGTAGGAGTTTGACTTCTCTAAACCTAAGGCAAACCAAGCTCACCAAACTGATTGGAATTTTTTTATACAATTGGTACAGAAGATATATACAATATGTTTTTCCAAGGCTGTCAGTTTAGGTAAAGAATTTTGAAGGGCATAGCCAGTACAATATTTTTCATGTTTGTGTTAAAATAAAAGTTAAAAGGTTTATGTTCATGGGTCATTTTAGAGTGTTGATTTTTATGTTTCCTATTAGATCTCCTATCAAAAGTAGGCTTTTGTTCAGATATGACTTCATTTTGCAATACCTTATGCTTGTGGTTTTTAGCAATTGGACTCTAGATAGAAAAGTTGCATTCTAAAGTATTTCAAATATTTTATGTTACTATAATAGTAGTCATTCTTGGGTCGGACATCCGTATGGTAGCAATCTAAGGTTTCATCTAAATTTGTTTCCTATTTATGGAGCAAGTTACTCGTTTTGTTTTCTTACACTTTCTTATTTTGCAAATAACATTGGCGGTTGAATCTATAAATTCATATATAGCCTGAGATTTCTCGTTGATTCAAGGGTCACTTAGCCTGGTACTTTCAAGTTCACTAGTCTTGTTGATTCAAGTTACTATAATATGCATTCCAGATTTATGAAAAAAACATTTCACTTAGAAAGGATTTCACTTTAAATAGAAAATTGGAGAATAATTTACCTTCACAGAGCGCCAATGGGAATTTAGCCAATTAACATCGTCAATATCGCCTATCCCTGTTATTGTGTCCATGTATCTATCAAATCAAAAAAGTAGCCATCATGAGTCATAGTTTCAATAATGTCGAGATAGCTTAAAACATGTGCATACAACAACAACAAAGAGATGAGAGAAGATTATCAACAAAGAATAAAAATACTTGATCAAGCAATTACAAGGAATATGCTTAAGAGCCAAAATTACTATGAGAGGGAGAATGAAGTCAAACTTTACCGCCTAACACTTGACTCTTCTGTCTCAAAAAGCATCCGAAAACGCATACCCACCGAAACACGGGTGTGATAAACTGCTTTAACATACTTGGCTAGTGGGATAACAAATTCAGAAGGGCTTGCTCTGGAAATATATAATATCATATTAATCAAGTGACCTAGAAAATACAACTCTTCAAGATGTGACATATGCCATATTTCATTGGGTTATAGAATATAGTAAACCGACTGTTTATAGCAACAACATGAGCAGTTGCTGCAAGAAGTCCTATGTGCATGCTATCACTAGACAACACAGATGAAGGCATAACTGTTTGTGGTCTATTAGCATGCCGAATTTCCTGAAGTAACTGATTGTTCTCATTCCTATCAAATTAAAAAGATTCAGTTGAGATCAAAACAAAATGTTATCAAGAGAAAAATTAGGTAATTGTTATAGTACCATATGAAAAGTGCAGAATCCCCTGCAACAAGTCTCTTTGCACTCACAAAAACACTCCATCCCGTTGTAAGAAGATGTCGCTTTGGCTGACCTGCATCGGGAGCATGACAATACCTTCACTGATCAGGGCATCATGTCATGGATGCTACCCAGAATATAATTGCAAAACAACCACATCATTCTATTAAAAGGTTACAGACTAACTGTTTGGGCGGAAAATGTCCGTGCGGCTTCCCCGCTTCCCGTGCGAGGAATCAGCCTTAAGCCAATCTGCTTGACCAATGTTGAAAACTCGCGGGCTCCCACTTCGCGTGGGTCACAACCTCTGAGTGCTTGGATGCAAAAACGTTGTTGGGCCAAATGACCGATTGCATGAAAATGCTGGAAAATGCTTGAACGAAAGCTAGTACGAAAGCTAGACCGAAAGACTAGAGTGTGCCCAGGCTATACCTGGGTTTGGGGGGTGTCGCTTTAGTCGTATTCCCCTCTGAACTGTAGCCATTGGAGTTATTGGGTCCCCAAAATCTCGACTTGTAAGGTGCCACCTTAGCCGTATTCTCCTCTGGGCTATAGTCAGAGAGTCGCTCTGCTGCGATCTTTGCTTCCGACAAACTCTGAATGTTCCTCCTGGAGAGTTCCTGCTGTGCCCATGGCTGCAGTCCTTCCAGGAAGGTAAACAGTTGATCAGTCTCGGCCATGTCTGAAATGTCCAACATGATAGTCGAGAACTTCTTCACATACTCCCGAACCGAATTGTCTTGACGGAGTTGACGTAACTTCCGTCGGGCGATAAACTCCACATTCTCGGGGAAGAATTGCGCTTTCAGTTCACGCTTGAGTTCATCCCAAGTATCAATCTTGGTTTGCCCCTTCTGAATTTCATCATACTTGGTCCGCCACCAAAGTTTTGCATCTTCGGACAGATACATGGTTGCAACGGACACCTTCATATCATCATCAACCGTCCTCGTGACCTTGAAGTACTGCTCCAGGTCGAAAAGGAAGTTTTCCACCGCTTTGGCATCCCAGGCCCCATTGTAAGGCTTTGGTTCGGGTGCTCTGAGATGGTGTTGTGGCGCTTCGTTCTGCCGTGAACTGCCACCACCCGAGTGTATCTCTCGGATAAGAAATTTGACCGTAGCCTTTAGCTCCGCAATCTCATCTTGCAGATGTTTGACTACATCTTGAGTGTCATCATGGAGTGCCTCTAGCCTTGACTCCAAGTTTTCTTGTGCGTCGGCTATCTTGCCGACTAGGGCCATGCCGGCCGAGTGAGCATCACAAATTCGCTCCAATTCTCCAACTCGTTGGACAGTCGTTCTGGTCTGTCCAACTGGTTGTGTTCGCGTTGGCTCTTCCACCAATGCCTCCTCCGAAATGGTCGTCATCACATCGACGACACCACTCGTTTCACCGATTGTCTTGCGACCCATGATTGGTCACGAAAATCTCTCCTGCGAGATTGCTGAGTGCCCCAACGTCGTTTGTCTCAAATGATGAAGACACGAGTCTGTTGACGGTTTGCGTCGATTGCTTGCACCAAAGCTTTGCGAGCTTGCCTCGCTCTGATACCAACTGTCACGGACTAACTGTTTGGGCGGAAAATGTCCGTGCGGCTTCCCCGCTTCCCGTGCGAGGAATCAGCCTTAAGCCAATCTGCTTGGCCAATGTTGAAAAGTCGCGGGCTCCCACTTCGCGTGGGTCACAACCTCTGAGTGCTTGGACGCAAAAACGTTGTTGGGCCAAATGGCCGATTGCATGAAAATGCTGGAAAATGCTTGAACGAAAGCTAGTACGAAAGCTAGACCGAAAGACTAGAGTGTGCCCAGGCTATACCTGGGTTTGGGGGGTGTCGCTTTAGTCATATTCCCCTCTGAACTGTAGCCATTGGAGTTGTTGGGTCCCCAAAATCTCGGCTTGTAAGGTGCCACCTTAGCCGTATTCTCCTCTGGGCTATAGTCAGAGAGTCGCTCTGTTGCGATCTTTGCTTCCGACAAACTCTGAATGTTCCTCCTGGAGAGTTCCTGCTGTGCCCATGGCTGCAGTCCTTCCAGGAAGGTAAATAGTTGATCAGTCTCGGCCATGTCTGAAATGTCCAACATGATAGTCGAGAACTTCTTCACATACTCCCGAACCGAATTGTCTTGACGGAGTTGACGTAACTTCCGTCGGGCGATAAACTCCACATTCTCGGGGAAGAATTGCGCTTTCAGTTCACTCTTGAGTTCATCCCAAGTATCAATCTTAGTTTGCCCCTTCTGAATTTTATCATACTTGGTCCGCCACCAAAGTTTTGCATCTTCGGACAGATACATGGTTGCAACGGACACCTTCATATCATCATCAACCGTCCTCGTGACCTTGAAGTACTGCTCCAGGTCGAAAAGGAAGTTTTCCACCGCTTTGGCATCCCGGGCCCCATTGTAAGGCTTTGGTTCAGGTGCTCTGAGATGGTGTTGTGGCGCTTCGTTCTGCCGTGAACTGCCACCACCCGAGTGTATCTCTCGGATAAGAAATTTGACCGTAGCCTTTAGCTTCGCAATCTCATCTTGCAGATGTTTGACTACATCTTGAGTGTCATCATGGAGTGTCTCTAGCCTTGACTCCAAGTTTTCTTGTGCGTCAGCTATCTTGCCGACTAGGGCCATGCCGGCCGAGTGAGCATCACAAATTCGCTCCAATTCTCCAACTCGTTGGACAGTCGTTCTGGTCTGTCCAACTGGTTGTGTTCGCGTTGGCTCTTCCACCAACGCCTCCTCCGAAATGGTCGTCATCGCATCGACGACACCACTCGTTTCACCGATTGTCTTGCAACCCATGATTGATCATGAAAATCTCTCCTGCGAGATTGCTGAGTGCCCCAACGTCGTTTGTCTCAAACGACGAAGACACGAGACTGTTGACGGTTTGCGTCGATTGCTATAAGCTCTACTAGTACTAAGAGAATTTGGAAGGTATTGTTTAGAACCATATCTGATATGAATAGTTACAGCATTCTGCTATAACAAATCAATTGCACAAATGTTAGACAGTGGAGCTATTGTTGGTCTCAGTGCTGAATAATAGAAAAGTTCAGATAGCTTCACCCAGTTATTGATACAGTTAATTCAAAGTGTTGACAGATCCTTCAGAAGAACATGTTTACTAGAAGAATGGGTGCAGTAATTAGCAGATAATTATATTATGGATCAACTTACTTCCCGTCAATGAAGTTTGGAAATATTGTCAAAAGATTATTTTCTTTTGGATTTTTCAATATTTAGTTTGGAACCTAATTTCTAGGGATGTTTCACTTTTCACTTAAATAAAAGGAAATGAAAAAAATATTGTTTAGATTACTTATTATCATTATTGTTCAACCAATGTTCTCAAATACTAGAAGTTTGTATTTACTATTTACTTTTGTGAGCGGCGGTGGGATGAGAGCTGTCAGATCTTCTCAACCTCTCACCATTTTTGTTGCATCTTTTGTCTTCTTTTTCAAAACTTTTGTTCCCAAACTCAAGTGATTTATGTTCTCTACTGTCTTGAGTTTGAGGGGGATGTTGTGATTTATGTTCCATATTTTTTTTGGGTACTAAAATCTCAAATAGTATTGACCTAAACTCATAACCTCTTCTTGTTGGAGAATATAGTAAGTTAATGGCTCTTCAGGGACCAAATAGAAATCTATCACTTAACCATTGATAAACTCCAAGAAAAAAATTCCACATTATGTGGTGCATCTTTTTGCATTTTCTTTAACTTTCTTTTTAGCTTAACATAAACATGAACTCTTCCTCATTTTGTCAAAAATGTTATGCACCAAATTTAACATCAATATGAAAGAGAAGTTCTACATATCCTTTTAACGTGGCTTATATTGAATGATTCAAACATATCTTTGAGTCTTTTGGCCTCCTTACACAGGTCAGCCAAATTATTGTTCTTGTTTTTCCACAATCCCTGCACCTGTTACTAAGAAGTATGATTACCTTAGCTGACTAAAAAGAGATTCCATGTACTTAGATAGAAACAAGAAAGAATCTCACAGTAACATACAGATCATGATTGTGTATGTGCATTTATAGAAGAAAATAGATGTGTGGTAATGGTATATATTTTTGTTGACTATCTTGAGCATGATACAGAACAGGGTGAACAGTCAAGTCAAAAAGAAGACTAACATATTTGGTTAAGTGACATTATTTGTTTTTCTGCAAAAGCATGAGCAAAGTGTTCAAGAGTTTTGCCGCAAGAATTTGAAGTTTCAGCTAAATGAGTTTCTAGGGTAATTCAATCAACCTAAATAGCACATAGAATAGTGTGATTAGCATATTTACCCCTCTAAGACTCTAAGTTGGAGGTCTTGACTAATACAAAAGCTGAAAAAATAAACCAGTGCAATATGTGTTTGTAGGGTCCTAAATAGCATAGTCTAGGAAGCATATCTTTCCTCAAAGTTGGAGATTCTCACAAATACAAAGGCCAGCGTACTCTTCTCATCCCTTTTAAAAAGTAATAAATAGTCTATCTTTGTTATGTCCATAACTATTCCTAGTGGAGGACAGTACCTTGATTTGATCAGGGAAAGTAGTTTACTAGTAGATTATATAATGCTTGTCAGATATACTACTTCCAGTAGACTATTTTATTCCCAGGATTTACAAACTAGTAATTCTTTGTTTGTGAAATATCATTTTGCATTATCTGCTAAAGAGGGATAAAACTCATTGCCATAAACTAGTATAATGTATTAGTTGAAAAAAATATTTTTTTGATAGATGTGTTGGCTATAGAGAATTTTCATGTCTTGGTTCCAAGTTCCAAGCCGGATGCAATTCAATTTTAATGCTCAAACAAAGATCTAGACATTCTACAAAAGGATGTTGATAATCTTGGGACACCTTTTTCTTTTTATTTGAGGATCTAACAGTTAAAGGCTTTACCTTCATCAACTGAAGAAGTCAGTTAATGAAGCATTGGAAAGAGATAGCTAATATACATTGCTTATCTCTAGCTCCCATCATTATAGTCATTAATAACAATGTTTGCTTTTCTCTAGCTCCCATCATCAGTACATTGCAAGCATAAGTTTGCATTGAGTAAGAACTTAGAAAATGACAGTATTAGCTTCTATCTTAGGGTGTCAAAAACCAAATTAACAAAAAAAAATGCACCGGTACTAGAACTGTTACCGAAATAGAATTTTTCTTGCTTATAACTACTGACAATGAGATGGTCCATAACTTCATATAGCAATAATAATATTATTGGAAACCTAACATGTTATTAGTTTATCAAAGATCATAATTCTTCGAAAAAGTATTTGAAGAATGCTCCACATACCTTCTTAATCCTCCATAAATCTATCTCGATCAAGAATGTTCCCTCTATTTCCCTGTATGTTATCTATGTCATACATTAAAAAACCAAAGAGCAAGGAGTTACCATCAGTGCTGCCAGTACAGGTATGACAAAGTTGATATAATATATATTTTTGGGGAGAAGAAACACGTTTAGAATGGCATTTACAGAAACACTTACGCTTGCATGACAAACTTAGTTTCCTCCATATGAAACTATCATGAAAGGAAGAAGACAGAAGAGTAGCCAACATTGGATCCATACCAATCCAACACAAATCATGGTATATGTAACACAAATCATTGAATAGGGAAAATATCATAATGTAGAGAAAATATGAATTGAAAATCCAACAAACAGAAATCTAGAATTAGATACTCAATCATGCGGGTGAAGATAAGATATGGTCATCCTTAATTCCTTATTACTT
The DNA here is from genome assembly GCA_034359265.1 of Canna indica. Lineage (NCBI taxonomy): Eukaryota > Viridiplantae > Streptophyta > Magnoliopsida > Zingiberales > Cannaceae > Canna > Canna indica. Next base: position 75,265,782 of record CP136891.1, on the reverse strand, counting down.
GGTCAAATGGAAGAGAGTTGCCATTGGCACGGTCCTTCACACTATCTCTGATGAGCAAACTGAACCGCACCAGATTCAATCATTAGGACATGATGAATCTGCATATCAATTAGATGAACCAGACAGTCCAACAATTCTTGTAGACAATGGATGCAACTTTCTATTGACTAATGAAAATATCTCTTGTTCAAGCCGCATTTCCTGAAGAGGTAAACAAGTTCTCCGAAGAAAAGGTATGCACTATAGTTTCTTTCCACGATCATCTTTTAGGTTGTAATACAATTCTGAGGCAAAAAAATTCCTTCTTGTGTTTAAACCAAGGGTCATCATAGCCATATATGTTTGTTTATGATTTGATCACATCTAAGTTATATAACCTTATAATCTAAGTTAACACAAACTGGGTAGTCCTCAAAAGCATTTCTACTATGCTAGGTGATCTACGTAAGAGCTTTGGATCGGTGATTCAATTGATGCAATATTCAAATATTCAAATTTGGATTGAGACTATAGGAAGAATCATGATATTTTTGGATTCAAATTAATGTTGATATACATGTTTTAGTTCTCTGGCCACCTTGCTATGCTTGCTAGTTTTCAAGTTTAAATCATATTAAAGTTATTTTCTTGAAGAATTTGTTGCATATAATATACTTGTCATATATATCATCAATGACCAATTGACCATGCAATAGGCCAATAGCTATAGTACTTCTTTCCTGATTTTAGTAGCTATTGCCATTAACAGAAACCATTTTGAATCATAAGTTTGTTTTGTGATACTTTTACACGAGACAAGTTTGTTATCTTTTTCTCATGATGATTAAGCCTGAGAATGAATTAATGTGTAGTCATTGAAGTATAAGAATCACTTGGTAATACCAGAGTTGATATTTGTGATTGTTTGCAGAAGGGCAAATATGAAATCAAAGTTGATATCTCTAACAAGTTGGCATCTTCTAAATCTCCTGGGGTGCAGCTCAGCATTACTGAGTTTTATCGTTCAACAAAAGTAGTGGCTCATGATAAATCGGGCGAGGATTCAGAGGACTCATGCAAAAGTCATATCTCATCATAATGATTCAGGTTGGGTATGTTCAACAAACAACAATTTTTCATATCTCATCATAATGACACCACCTTCCTCTCCTACTTATTAATGACAAAATTCAATCCTGACTTCTCAGTCTCAGGCTCTCAAGCAGTATAAACAAAGGCCAATATTATTTATTCAATACGAACACAGCTAAAGGCACTAAAAATAATAAATTATAAGTAGCACCACAAAATCCAGCATTCTTGAAAGCTATGAAGACTAATCTTACTGGGAGAAAGAAAGCCAAAGCAATAAAAAAAAAGGTTACATAGATACATAATGAAAACATAGCAGTTAACTTACATCTTGAATGCACTCGAGCGCAGCTTGCATCACACTATGATGAATCCCTCGAAAGTCAGTAGGGTGGACAACTGCGGTCCTCCCCTGCCAAAGTTAGCAGCTACTACAGTCTAAAACTACGATTAAATTGTTCCAACCTTTTTCTATTTGGCCATATTGAGACATTTCTTCATCAAGCTTGTGGGCATGTACGATAACACATACTGTAACAAGAAGAAGCATCATCATCAAATGATGGATGTGAAACGAGGTTAATTAGAGGAAGATCAAGCATTCCAGGGAGACGAGAGGGTTCTCCAGCGGTTCCTTCGCCTCCCCTTCAGATCCAGCGACGGTTGCACAGGCGTCAGATTCCGTGCACAACATCTTCTCTCCCTCCTCCTCCGGGATGCACAACCCCTTTTCTCCCTCCTCCATCGGGATCTGCGGCCTCGGCGCCTTTACCTTGGCCGTGTCCTGCGGCGGCAACACCCTGCATTGTTGTCCTCCACTCTGCCGCAGCTCTGCCAACCTCTGCCGCGGGGATACCGATTGCCTTCCGGATCTCTCCCCCGGGTCTCTCTTGGCCCCGGCGGGGCCGACGGCGCGGCTCCTCGCTGCCTCACTGGCGAAGCTCGTCCTCCTGAAGGCCGCGTGATCGGCCCTCGTCACGGCCGAGGAGGGGGAGGATCTACAACTGACGGAGCTGAAGGCAACGCTCTGGTCCCTCTTGCAGGCGAGCTCGCCGGAGACAGACCGCTTGCGCTGGTACTTGACTGGGGACCGCTCCTCCCTCGGGGTTCTCCTCTCGGTCTCGGCCCCGGTGGCGCCTCGTCGCTTCTCCGCCGAGGTGGCAGAGATCGAGAGCGCCTTGCTCTTCACGCTGACGCCGCAAGCCTCGGACGTGGCCTCGGATCTGGCGTCGTAGCCATTGCTATCGTCGACACAAAGCAACCGTAGAAGGGAAGGAACTTCGCCACAAACTAACAGAGGATTAGGGCATAAGGAAGGGAAGGAACCTGTAGAATGGGAGGGAAGAAATAAAAGCTCGGATCAGCTACGGGGAATTAGAAGAAATCTGCGCTATCTGTGATGACTCAAACCGATTATTTTATCGATTGCGGCCTGCGAGGAAGGAGCCCGCGGGGAAGGAAACTGTGGGAAAGGAAGAAGAGGCTTTGTCGGGGTGACCGGGGAAGAAAGATGACGAGTGGGAGAGAGGGAAGAAAGATGAAGAAGAGGTTTTGTCGGGGTCGGCTGAAAAAAAAAGAGGGCGCGAGAAATTATTTTGACGAGTGGGAGAGGGGGAAACAAATTGGTCGGCTGAAACGAGAGAGGGAAAAAAAAGTCTAATTTACCAACAGATTATTTATCCGTTGGTAATTTTGTTGGTAATACCAACAAATTATATCCGTTGGTAAAAATTTCGTTGGTGAAGCTATATTTTCTTGTAGTGAATAACAACATTTATTAGTTTCTAAAATTATATATCTTAATTATGTAATAATATATTTCTTAAATATTTAATATTTAGTAGTTAATCACGTCATCCTATTTTAGTAGTTAATAACAACATTCTTGGCATTTGACCAAGAATCCGTATTGATATAGCAACATTGAAATGTATTGATATAGTAACATTGGATTTAATTGAAATGCTAAGGTTTTTGATGAGAAAGATATCAGAGACCTTGAAATTTGGGACATGGCTCATAAGCTTTCTGAAGAGTTCGGGAGACTACACACCACTATTACTTCTATTTTTAATTCTTCTTTGTAACACATTGTATTTTGGGATGCCCCCATGTAATACCCAAAAATCTTAATAATAATATTTTATTTTTGAGCGGGGATCATGGGCCCTAGTCAGCATGGATTGTCGGGAAGCTTCGGGATTAAACCCGATCAAGCATTTAATGTAGAAAAATTAAGAGAAATTTTATTTGTCTTATCTCTGTGATTTAGCATGCTAGGATAATAGAAGGTTTTGAGGTGAATTTAGCGATGCAATCAGATCTCGAATCGGAGTTAGAACGAATGAGTTATGAGCTATTTAAGTCGGATAGCTTAGGTAGGGGTATTTTGGTCATTTGGACACAACTGGTATAAGGAGAGAGGAGAGAGAGGGCATCGTCGAGGAGGAGGAGCCATCGGAGCCGAATTTTCGCGAATTCGTCGGTGTCGATTGGGGGAATATCCTACACATCTTTTTCTTCCATTTTCTCTCTATCTGGTGAGTGAATTTAGGCCTTCTTTTCTCCAATTCTTGATTCATGTCGCTGTTCTTTATGTTTCAGAGTTTTTCGTCGATTTTTGACGCATTTTCTCGTATCGGATCGGAAGTCGGATCAGTCGTTTCTTAATTGAATCATGATGTTACTCATTTTAGAATAATATATATATTTTCTATCCCACCTCTTCCTGCTCACCTTGCCGGTTGGCGCCGGCCGCGCCAGGAGGCGGCGCCTGGCGAGGCACCGTGGCGGTAGCGGGCGTCGGCGAGGCACTCGGCATGGCGTCGCTGCCACGCGCGGGCAGTCGCGCGAGGCGCTGCCACCTCCGTGTGGTGGCGGCGGCGCGTCGACAGGCGCCAACGTCGGCGCTAGTGTCGTTGGCGGCGGCTGGGTTGGGGAGGAGGTGGGGAAGATGACCTAAGGAGATGAAATGGAATGGAGGGCTGTGATTAATTTGGGTGAGATGAAGAGCTGGATTGAAGTGGTTGAGATGAAGGGCAAAGATTTGATCTTGTGTAGATGGAGAGCTATGATTGCATTTGGTTAGATGGAGGGTCGTGATTGCATCTGATTAGATGGAGGGCTGTGATTGCATCTGATTAGATGTAAGATTATGGTTTCATCATGTAGATGGAGGGTGGAGATTGCATCAGGTTAGATGGAGAGTTGTGATTGCATCTGGTTATATGGAGGGCTGTGATTGCATCTGGTTAGATGTAAGGCTGTGATTGCATCATGTAGATGAAGAGCTGTGATTGCATCTGGTTAGATGGAGGGCTGTGATTGCATCTGATTAGATGTAATGTCATGATTTCATCATGTAGATGGAAGGTGGTGATTGCATCTGGTTAGATGTAAGACTGAGATTGCATCATGTTAAATAGAGGATTGTGATTGCATCATATTAGATGGAAGGCTGTGATGTGATCATGTTTAGATGAAAGCCTAAGATTTCATGACTAGTTTATTGATTGTAACACCGTTATATTTATTTATAGCAGTAATTTATTAAATAAATTAAGATATTTCTTTCATTATTCTAAATAATTATTTGGAGGTCTTAAAGTTAGCAAAATTATTCATGTTATATATGAATTTTCACCTAATCGATATTCTGGATTCATTGGTAAGGTCTGTTTTTCCATCAGACCTTTGGATTTTGAAAACTGTAGTCGAGCATCGCTTCATTTTGCGTGCCAAGCTGATAAATCATATTTTATATATTTTTATGATTCGATTTGAGATGATTTATGGATATAGTAGTTAATGAGGTGAATTTTATCCTAGATCAGTGATTGCTGTGATGAGTTATTTTATCACATTCCAGTTCATTGATTTATAGTTGGAGTTTTTTTTTGTGCACTGCTTTCATGATACACGTGCATCCTTTCTTACAGTGTCATAATTCTATTTTATGATTGTTTATTTGTGCTAAGCATCCATGATATATGAGCGCTATTTATATATATATATGTATGTATGTGATTGTGATGTATAGCAAGAGAAGGTGGAGGATGAGGTATGCACTTAACATATCCTTTGTTACTCGTTGATAGCACATATTGTTCATACTTATATACTTGTGTGTGTGGTGTTGTGATGTGCTTGTTGCATTTCTCGGAAGTCTCGCTGGTGAGGGGAGGGTATGCCCCAAAGAGACATCATTGGTCTTATTCCGAAAGTCCGACTGGTGAGGGGAGATCATACCCCAAAGAGACACGTCCGGAAACCCGAGCAGGTGAGGGGAATGTATGCCCCAACAGGCTAGCTCGAAAGAGCCAGTGCCGATGAGGGGAGGGCATGCCCCAAAGAGACGACACTAAGCTGGGTGGTAGTTCGGCGGCCACCCGTCTACCTACCCTATGTGGCTGTGTGGGACCGACGAGTCCGGGGAGCATGCATATGATTGAGGTGTTGCATTCTTCCTATTTTATTGTCATAGATATTTTATGCTTGTTGATGGATGTTGACTTCATGCATAGAGCTGTGGATGTATTATTGCTGGTTTTTTCTAACGTTGTTGTTACGCTATTTATATCGGCTATCTGTGTTTTTATGCATGATGATTGAGTTGATGAATTGAGGACTGATCTGCTCACTAAGTCCTAGTTGGACTTACCCCTCATTACTATTATTTTGCAGCACCTGAGTTAGCTCAGACAGGAATTGAGGTGCAGTAGCGTGGCTGGTGGCGACAGGGCAGCGAGTCTCGTGACATGTCATGATCGAGGAGAATACCTGAGTCATTTTAGTGTCTCTTTGAGTTGTTGAGTCATGTTGACTCGGGTCGTGGTTTTCGCATTTTATTTTTATTTGGGGAGTCTTGTTTATTTATTTGAACTCGTTTTTAATAACTTGTTCAGTGTGTTCATATTGAGTTTTGGTTTGATTTGGTTCGTGATGTCATGTCTATTCTTTTTAAAAAAAAAAAATCTCCCATTGTTCATGTTATTGTTGTTGTGTTTGAGTTGGGTTAGATTTCGGGGTACGTAGCATATTTTGGCCGGTCATACCGGGTTTGGGGTGTGACACCTCATTTTTTCTTGAATGCTTCTATTTCCATTGGAACTTTGTAATTATACTCTTATGAAAGATATATATATATATATATATATATGATAAAAAAACATTGGATTTAATTAAAATATTAAATTTTTTTTTTTCTATTCATGTTACCTTGCCTAACATTGTAATATTACTAACATTGAATTAATATTACTAATATAGATATATTAGAATGAAAAAATATTTTGAATGTGGACCCATCACATTTAATATCAACATTTATTAATTTCTACGTGCAATCCTAAGTGGCTCGAAATCAAAAGATTTATTGAACGAAGAGGTCTATAACCAGATGATCGACCAGATGTTATGTGTAGGGTCTTCAAAGTAAAACTGGATAAATTGATCAAGGATCTTCGAGAAAATAAAATATTTGGTAAAGTCAAAGCAAGTACTAATTCATAAATAGTATTATATTTTGAAGTTACAAATTAATCTTTTATTTTATTATATATGTATATTCATTTCTCAATTTACAATGTTATTTTTGTCGTTATTTACACTATTGAGTTTCAGAAACGTGGACTGTCACATGCTCACATCGTATTATTTCTACATGAGAATAATAAGTATCCAACCGGTGACGATATTGACAAGATAATATCCACTGAAATTCCGAACAAATCGACTGATCCTCATTACTATGAAGCAGTCATGAATTTAATGATGCATGGCCCGTGTGTTGTTGTACAAAAAAAATCTCCTTGCATGCAAGACGATAGATGTATACAATATTTTTCAAAGAAGTTTGTAGATAGAACAATCATCGACGAGAACGGATATCCAATTTATAGAATAAGAGATAATGGCCGAACAATTAAAAATGGGAAGATTGATTTGGACAATCGTTTTGTTGTGCCTCGTAATAGATACATATTGTTGAAATATGGTGTAACCAATCGAGATCAATTAAATATCTTTTCAGATATGTGAATAAAGACTATGATCGTGTCGCTGCCACATTTGTTGACTCAGCCTCACAGTTTGAAATACATGCTCCTGTTGATGAGATCAAAATATTTTATGATTCTCGGTATATCTCTCCCTATAAAGCAATGTGAAGAATTTTTAGTTTCGACATTTATTACAAATATTCATCTGTGCAATGATTGTCGTTTCATCTTTCAAATGAACAGTCTGTAATTTTCAATGATGACGATCTAATATCTGAAGTGGCAAATCGACCAACAATCAATGAGTCTCAATTTTTAGCTTAGTTCAAAGTTAACAAATGTTTTTCAAAGGCAAGAAGTTTAACATATGTTGAATTTATTTATTGTTTGCATGAAAGCAAAACATTAGACGTCGGGCTCGAAAAGAGATAAATCAATTTTCAATTGGAAGAATATTCTTTGTTCCCCGGGAACGAGTAAGTTATAGTATTTAAAAATTCTACTTAACGTGATTAGTGATTCAACGTTTTTCGAGAATATTAAAACAGTGTAATTCATGCTCATCGCATGCTAAGTCACAAATTTTTAAGTGTAATTAATGCTAAGTGACAAATTTTTTATCCTATTTTTTCTTTAAATTGTTTTCTAGTCACATTTATTTATTTATTTCTTATCAGGATTATTTTTTTTTGAAAATTCTAAGATATATTTTCACGATCAAATTATCACTGCTTGAGATTGTTTCCAAAACTATATTTGATTTGGGAGAATTTTGAGGATTGGTTTAGAAAAATTGCTGCAAAACTATATTTGATTTGTGAGAATTTTGAGGATTGGTTTAGAAAAATTGCTGAAATATATTTAAGATGTCGAGAACAGTATCGACGTCGACAAAACGTACTGACAGCTTATGTTCGGAAAAGAAAACACAAAGGTAACACTTTTGACTACCATCTTTGAAATTTTTGCAACGCAAATGATGAAGGCGAAGAGAAGGTAGAAGCGGAGGAGGTAGAAAACTAAGCTTTGGCCTCTTTCTACGAGTCAAGAAAGCCTGTCTTTTGCAGTACGGCGTTCCTCACCCGCCGGAGATCCCTTCCCTTGAGGGTCCTCCCCACCCCTTCGAACACCGAGAACGCCATCGCCTGAGACCTCGCCACCATCACGTGCGGAGGCACCATCTCCTCCTCCGCCTTCTCCTCGTCATTCTCCCAATCGGATCTCTCGTCTCCTTCCATTGCATCAACAGCCTTAGCCTTCCGCTCCTTTCTCCTCCTAGGCCATGCCGGAATGTTCATCGGGGCCGACTGGTGCTGGCCTACTATCCCGTGCTCCGTCACACCGCCCGTCTTTCTCGCCGGCACCGTCATCCGCGGCGCGGCGCTCGCCTCCAGGCGTCGCTGACGCACCAAGGCAACCTGGTCGTCCTCCGCCTGCAGGATGGTGGAAAGGCCGCACCTTTCCAGCGGAAATGGGCGGCGGAGGAGGCCTGAGGGAGAGGAGGGGTAGAGAGGGAGAGAAGGGCGTCGGCGGAGATCCGCGGATCGGGATGAGAAGTGGTTGAAGGAACCACCGTATTCATCTGCGATAGTTGATAGGGAGGAGGAAGAGGAAGAGGAAGAGAAGAGGTCGTTGGATGCGACGTCGGACCAGATCACCTCGCTCTCTTCGAGCTCGAGGTGGTGAGTCGGGAAGTCATCCTGAACAGAGTCTGGCGGCTGCTCGCGCAGGCTGAGGCAGGAGTCGGCAGGATTGTGGAAGGCGGAGGCGGCTTTCTCTCCCATCGGTGGGCGTTCCTCGCTCTGCCCCCACTCCAGGGCACCCTTATATATACTTAACATCGGTGCAGTTTATGTTACGATGCTCCGCAGACGCAGCCGATGAAACACGTCATCGGAATCTCGTTGTGTGGGCGTAGATCTTCCCCCACTTGGATGACGCGATCAGCTCTTTACTTCCCCACACCAAACAGCTTTCTTTTTGTTTTTTATTTCCTTTTCCTATTTGGAAGTGATGATTGAAGCTCTTAAATTTTATTTCTAGTCTTCACTAATATTGTGGTGCACGCTTTTGAAATACATAGGAGGGAGGGATGGGTCTGCCCATTCGGCTCAAATTCAATCGAATCGAATTAAATTAAATTAAATTGAATTTTTTTTCATATAAAAATTTTAGTTCGAACTCAAATCGAATTATGCCTAAATTGATCTAACTTGAACTGAAATTATTCGATTTGATTCGGTTTTCAACCCAAAAACTAAAATTTTAATTAATTCAGTTAAAAATTAAAAATTAAAAATTATTACCCACTATCCATTTACTTACCTGGGTTAAAATTTTTAAAAAATATTATTTTTTAATTAATTCGGTTTTCGGTTCGGGTCGGTTCTCGAAATCCGGAAATCAAATCCAAAACCCAAAATTCGAGTTCGGTTCGGATCAAGAACCGAACCTGCAACCGTTGAAATCGAATCGAACCAAAAAATTCGATTCGATTTTTTAATTTGGTTCGGTGTGAACCGAACAATGAACACCCCTAGGCAGTGATGTTTACCTTGTGAAGTTTTGCTACTTCCACTTTCATATCAATGAATATTTGAATTTGTATGGTAATATTTAAATGTTGCGTTACTTTTTATAAATATAATAAATTAAGAAGGTCACACGTTAAATTATATCAATTGATGAAATTAAATGCATTTAAAGATAATATCTTAATTTTAAAAAATAAAAGATAATGTAATTTTTATGATGTTTCCTAAAGGATTTTCTTTTGTTACTCACCTTAGTTCAGTTCAGTTTATGTTATCCAATAACATTTTCTTCAAAAATGGTTCTTAATTGATCTACTTCTTTCTAAATATGTAAAAAAACTTATTTAAACTATATATCAATTTTTTATTATATTTTGTATAATTCTATAAAAATTAATCTTTTTTTTACAAAATATAAAAATTAATCTTTACTACATATAACTTATACTAGTTTTAGAAAATATATCTTATTTTTTTGTAAAATAAATTTTGTATAATTTTATCACATGCTAAATGAGAATGGATTTTTTAAAACCAGAACATCCATGATTGACATTAATTTCTTAATATTTATAAAAGTTTTTATTGTTGCTTCCATTTGTAACTCTACATGCACAGGGACCAATTTTCATTTAAACTAGAAGAATTCATGTGCTTCGCCGGATAAAATAAGTTTATAATTTTTTTTAATCGATAATGATAATGAAATTAATTATAAGTTGATATGCAAAATGAATAAAACATAATTACATATTAATATATATAAAAATAAGATCACGTGTTAATACAGATAAACACGAAGACTAATCCTACAAAATCAAACTTAAGTTCAATGATGATAGTAAATCACTATTAGAAATATAGACTTCACCGATGATCGTCACCGTTGTTGAGCCGTCAGTGATAAACATTAGTGATGGCTAAAACCACTACAATACACGGTGACGCTGAAGCTTCCGTCGCTAATAAGTTGCAATGGCAGCAGCGATCGTTGCAACTAATGTTATATCAACGACGACCGCTGCAATTAAATAAATAGAATTCAAATCATAGAATTTTATATTTGAATTAAATTGAATAAATAAGTTTATATAGTAGGTATATGTATAATATCATATATATAGATGACAACGGTTCAGTTAACTACATTTTTTTTTGAGGGGTTGTGGAAGCTAAGCGAGTTCGTCTCTCCCTAACTAAAAAAAGAGATAGAGATGGGCCCTCCGTGACCTCCTGATCGCGGGTCTCCATCTCATGTTTCTTCATTCTCTCGTGAAAACAATCGTGCTCTGCATGTAACGCCTGCAGCTACAACTCGATCACCGTCCCCCCGTCCCCCTGTCGACTCGGATCCGCGTCCTGAGGGAAGAAGGACTCCTCTTACTTGGGCTCAGGTGCTCCGGGGTAAGGATGTTTCACGCGATAAGGTAACTACTAACCCTAGTTTACGGCAAATCCATTCTTCGACGTTCGATTTCGTTCATTTTACTTCGGAACAACTTGCTTCTTGGTCTTCTCCTTGGGAGAATAGCCTTATTGCAAGTTTTTTTTGTCATAATCCACCAATATCGGTTGTTAATTCCTGGGCTTCTCGTGTTTTTTTCGATCGTGGTTTCGTTTTTGCTCTAGATCTGGAAGACGGATACTTTGTTTTTCGATTTCAAGACGCGTTGTCTTCAACCTCGGTCCTCATTGGGGGACCGTATTCTTTGCGAGGGAATTCTCTCCGATTAATCCCATGGTGACCCCTATTTCGCCCTTGGTGTGAGATTTTTTCCTCGGCGCCTGTATGGATCCGGTTTGTTGGCTTACCTCTTGAACCGTGGAACGTTGATTCTGTTTCTCTTTTAGCCCGTTCCTTGGGCAAAATTTTAAGCATTGATCATCGATCCTTTGAATTCATACGCGGTCGGTATGTCCGTGTCTGTGTGGAATTGGATTTGTCCAAGCCTTTGAGGCAAGGTTTGTGGATTGGAGAACCCAATCATGAGTTTTTTCAACCAATTTCTTATGAAAATTTACCGCAGGTTTGTTTTTCTTGTGGTCTCATTGGCCACCGAGAGGTGGATTGTAACTCTCTGAAGCCCATTTCAAATTCCTCTGTGATTCTCGAAAAGTCTTTTGATTCTCTTTCTGAACCCATGAGTGATTTCGCTTCTAGATTAAACTCTGTGATTCCGAAGGATCTCCCGGCGCCGGCATGTGGCCCGTGGATGCTTGTTGGCCGTGGTCGGTGCAATCGCCGTCGAGTTGATCGTTCACGATCTCTCTCGTGACCTGGTATGGCATGCGATCGTGGCCGTCATCATTCACGTGATCCTCACGTGGTCAGTGCCTCGAGTGACGGAGTTGATGACGACATGTTTCCCACCCCGAATTCGGATTCGGTCTTAATTGTGAATCGTCCCCGCGTCAATGGTCATAATGACGCTTCGGGCTCCCCATCCTCTCTCCCTGACACACGAGATTCGATTCATAATTCTAACTTTAATCACTCCGGCTCTCGCGCCGTCTCGCGCGGCCCCTCGGCTGTTACCAATCGTGATGCCGCTGTTAAATTCAAATCACCATCCACTGGATTACTTCCACGTGTCTCATTGCACGTAGACTCTTCTCGAACACAAGTATGGATGCCAAAACCTAATGTAAACACGAACACAAGTATGTATTCGATACTAACCCTTCTCCCTCTCCTCCTGATCCATTACGCCCCTCTTCCTCTTCTCACCCAACTCGTTCCCCCCGCCAGCTCGATCCATGGAGCAAATGGTCTCTGATTTATCCTTTGTTTTTGCTATCGCTAAACCTGGCTATTCCATACCCCCAATGGTGAAGCCTAAAAAAGGGGGTCGGCCACCTAAGACACCATCTGCTTCTGTTCCCCCATCTGAACTTTCTCGGTCCAAGAGACCTCACGGATCAGATTCTTTGTTGAACATAGTATCCACCCCATCTGGTGACGCGGCTATGGTCGAACTTGCTCTGGAGAATGTTTTGATGGCTTCAGTCTCTGCTTCAGATGACTCGGCTATGACTGAGTTGCCCTCTAATAATGTTTCCTCATGAACTGCCTCTGTTGGAACACTCGTGGTGCTTGGCGCCGCAAGGTAAGGGATGAGATTCGTATTATGGTTCGTAAGTTCTTGGTAAGTTTTGTTGCTTTACAAGAAACACACTTTGATTCAAATTTAGCTAACAAGTTTGTCAAGTCTATTGGTCGGCAATGGGTGGGTATGGCTCAGCCAGCAGCTAGGGCTTCAGGGGGTCTGTTGATCGCTTGGAACTCCACCATCCTCACTGTTCAGGTATTATCTCTTCAAGCTCAATGTATGTTTGCAGTGATTGGATCTAAGGATCTCCCTCCTTTCCTGTTTTTGAATGTTTATGCGAGTACGAGCCCTTATGTTCGGAGTGTCTTTTGGAACTCATTTCAGGATTTTGATTTTTCATCTTTCCCATGGCTCATTTGCGGAGATTTTAATACTATTCTTAATGGTTCAGATAAAAGAGGTGGTTTGCCTTTTCGTGGTGCTCAGAAATCAGTGGTTGATTTTCGTGGTTTTGTTTATAATAATGGACTTGTGGATCTTGGTTTTTCCGGAGTTCCTTATACTTGGTGTGACAATCGTTCGGGCTCTCAGCGTATTCTTATCCAATTAGATCGTGCTTTCTGTAATGCGGCTTGGCTTCATTTTTATGACTCGGCTTCGGTTGTTCATTTACCTCGTGGTTCATCAGATCATGCCCCTCTCTTTATTAGAATTGCTCAATCATCTACACGTAATAAGCTGTTTAAATTTCAAAGCTTCTGGGTTGAATACCCTGAGACTAGAGATGTTGTCCAAAAGGCTTAGGATCAACCTTCTCAGTCCTTCTCCCCTCACTGTTTTTTTGAAATGGGTTTGCGTTTTTCTCGTAAAGCTTTATCTCTTTGGAATAAAAATTGTTTAGGCATTCTTGAGTGTTCTCTAAATTCTACATTGATTGAGATTGACTCTCTAGAAATGTTGGATGCCTATGTGGGACTAGATTCTCATAATGAATTGGCCCTTATAATAAAGCTAATGCTATCCGAAGACAAATAAACTTAAAATGATGGTCGAAAGCCAAAACTAAATGGATTGAGGATGATGATTCTAACTTAGCATATTTTCATCGCATTACCACAATCCGACATAGAACTAATAGAATTTCTGCTTTAACTATTGCTGATGGCTCTGTCTTGACTGATAATTATGATATTACTACAGCTTTCTTTGATGATTATCGTAACTTATGGTCTGCATCTAGTGCTTCTTTCATTGATATATGTGGCAATTTGCAATTTAAAAGCATTTCAGATTTGGATGCTAATTCGCTTATTTGTACTTTTTCAATTGTTGAAGTATTTAATGTGGTTAAATTATGTCAAATGGTAAAAGCCCTGGTCTCGACGGATTTACGATTGAATTCTATAAGGCGTATTGGTATATAATTTCTGACTCCTTTATGAAATGCTTGCATTATTTTCATGATACTGCTTTCATGCCTTTGGATTGGAATAGAACAATGCTTTGCTTTATCCCTAAATGCATCAATCCTAAGATTGTGAAAGATTTTCGTCCCATTGCGCTATGTAACTTATCTTATCGTATTCTAGCTAAAATTTTAGCAAATCGAATTAAACTCTTAGTGCCTGATTTGGTGAGTCCTGAGCAAACTACATTTATTAAAGGCAGAAGTATACATGATAATATCCTGGTTGCTCAGGAGCTTGCTCATTCTCTGTTTAAAACTAAAGCAAAAGTTCCTTATATCCTTGTGAAGATAGATTTGGAAAAAGCTTATGATAAAATTGTTTGGCTTGCTATTCTGCGAGTTAAGCATGTAATTTTCTTAATTTTTTTTTAAAGTTGATAAATGCTTGTTTATCTTCTGCTACCTTTACTTGTTTGATTAATGCTGAGATTTCGGATACCTCTAAGTCTTTTAGAGGGATTCGTCAAGGAGACCCTTTGCCACCTTATCTTTATGTTCTCACTGCTCAAGTCTTGACTAATTTGATTAATGCGGTTGTTAATTGCAACCAGATTACACCTTTTAAGTTTAGGAATGGGTCATCTATCTCTCATTTAATGTTCGCTGATGATATTCTATTAGCGTTTAAGGCAAATAAAAAGAGTTTATGTGCAATTAAGGCTATTTTCGAAAAATATGAGAGTTTTTCTGATCAGTCTGTTAATTTCTCCAAGTCTGAAATATTTTTTCCAAAATTCGCTTCTAGAAACTGTGTTATGAGTGTCTGTAATTATCTGGGGATGCGTAGGGGTAAGTCTCATTTAAATACTTAGGTGTCATTATTGCAACGAGTAGAGCAACGGATATGGCCCAATACTTAATCTTGGATCGAGTCAAAGCCCGACTCGAGTCTTGGCAGAATTCATATCTCTCTCGGGCCGGACGTTTTGTCCTAATTAATTCAGTAATCAACTCAATTCATATGCATTCCTTAGCTGCATCTTGGTGTTCTTGTAGGTTTATTAATAAAATGGAGCAACTCACTAAAGAATTTCTTTGGTCTAATGGAACTTATGGGTATGGGATCCACTTAATCAGTTGGGATAAGGTTACCAGTCCTAAATCTATTGGGGGTTTAGGTATTCATGATCTGTCTTGTAAAACTCTTTTCCTTCAAGCCAAAAGAATGCTTAATTATTTGAATGGTAACTCTTCTTTATGGGTTAAATTAGTTTCGTCTAAATACAAGAATTTGATTGTGACTTTTTTTAATCTAAAAAAAAATTATTCTTGGAGTTGGAAATTTTTTTGAAAAATATTTAATTTACTTTTACTTGGATTTGCTAGATTAATAAAATCTGGTTGTAATTCATCTATCTTACTTGATGCTTGGGCTACTGATTTATCATTTCATTTAAAACCAACATTTTTGAATGTTGAAATGCTGGATAATGATGCTAATGTTAGCTCTCTTTTGAACCATCAATCTTGGTCGTCTATCGATTTGGATAATTTGTTTGGTCCTGTGTTAGGGGAGATCATATCGAGAATTGAGGTGCATTGGATACCTGATGATGATAAAGTAATCTAGTGTAAGGAATCCGGGGGTAGCGTTATCGCCAAATCGGCATACTTATTCCTTAAAAACCTTGAACCAAACCCTACTTCTTTTCAGAATTTTATTCCTTGGAAAATTATTTGGAAAATTCACACTGCTCCTAAAGTTAAACTATTTTGTTGAAAACTTATTCACCAAAGAATTCCTACTAGGTCTAGACTTCTCTATTTAAAAATCTTGGACTTCGATCTTTGCCCTCTGTGCCATAATCAATCAGAGTCCATTCAACATTTTTTCTTTGAATGTTGCTTTTCCTGTTGTCTCGGGGACAAGTTGGGTCACTTAACTGGTTTTGATTTTTCATCCCGGGTAAACTGGAGTTCTGGCGAATGGCTAACCTATTCCTCCTCTCTTAGTGGAGTTGAGATGTTTAGGCTGGCGCTGATTGCCAACTCCTGTTGGTTCATTTGGTTTGCTAGAAATAGTTTGTTGCATGAGGCTAGACAGCCTACCCCTGCAATCCTCGTGACTCGTATATTGGTTTTCACCAATGACTACATAGGTAAGTTTGTACCTGAGGGAACTCCGAGACCCAAATAATTCTTGGTGAAATGGATCCCCCCACCCTACTCAGGATTTTCTAAAACTCAATTGTGATGCATCGTTTGTTGATTCTGCAGCTGGCATTGGATTTGTGATTCACGATTCAGATGGTATGTGTCTTTTGGCCAAAGGCGATTTCTGCGTTGGATAGAGTGCACTTGAATTGGAAGCCCGGGCAATAAAATGGGCTATGCAGAATGCTCTTGAAATTTTTTTTAACTCAATTATTATTGAGACAGATTCCAAAATTGTCATCGATGCTCTAAATCTGGCTGCGCCAGTTTCGTAAGCTATTTCAACTATCATGGATGATATTAATTTTCTTAGAGCTAGGTGTAATGTGTACTTCTCGTTTTGTCTTAGAGAAGCGAACAAAGTTGCCCATTGGGTAGCAAAGCATGCTTGTCTTTCCCTGGACCTTTCTGTTTGGTCCTCAGTCCGACCTCCTGAACTGGACTCAATATTGTATTCTGATTTATTTGGCTCTGACTCTACTAGAAATCAATAAATAATGCTTTACTTTTTTGGAAAAAAAAAGAAAGTTAACCACATTTTTTTTGTTAACCGAAATAAAAACCAAAACTATTTATGTTAGACCCAACAATATTCGGCTCGGCCAAGCCCGATAAAATTGGGTTCATGCTGATTCTTGTCGTGCTTGGGTCGTTATCGGATCAGCCCGAACCCCTAACGTGTCGAACTGGGTCAAGTGCTATCAAGTTGACCCGACACGATAGCCCGATAAATAGTATTTAGGGTTAGATATTTACAGGTTTTATTAAACCTAAACTTGATTCTATCGAGCTAGCTCAAACACGATAAGCCGATTCAGCTCGATTATTTTTTCTTTTTCGTGTGTATCGAGCTAAATGGGTCGGGCCATGTCGGCCCGTTATTGTTCTAACCGTTTGTATTCCTAGAATAAACTATGGACTAAATACTATTTCCAAAAGAGTTATCATACATTGTAATTTATACTATGGACTAAATACTATTTCCAACCACAACTTAAAAAAGAGAGTTTGTAGTTTATTCTAACCGTTATCATACTCCTCAAAGAGATAGTTTCAAAAGAGTTAGAATAAACTATGGAGTAAATACTATTTCCAACCACAACTCAAAAAAACAATAGTTGTAATTTATTTCTAATTATTTAAATTAAATTTGATTTTGTAACAGTGCCAGTTAATAATAGTTTTGATAAATACTTTAATAACATGAACAAAAATACTTAAAATTGTACCAAAACTATTCAAAATTAAATAAATATTTATTTCATTTCTTATTTACTTATATTTCCAGGGCGATCTCAATCTCCTGATCCAAAGATGTCTGTGTTATCGAAGGTAGATGATGACTGCTGGAAAAAAACTCACTATATTATATGTTCTATTCATCAAATCTTAAATTTAAAATGGCAAAAAGAGGACTACTAGATCTGATTTCTATAACATGGGAATGTTCTATCTGAATCATCCATAGAACATGGGATATTTACCTTTTTTTTTTTTACTAAGATGGCATCCGTTTATGCTTCATTGAAGCAACTGGTTATGCCTCCAACAATTCTACACCCTGGACGAACTCAATTAAAAAACGATGCAGGTACCTACACCTACAAAGCCGGTACACAAATAGTACCACAGAAGAAGGAAAGCAAGAGAGATCACCGAATCTTGTCGTGGAGGGTCACGACCAAGTCATGGGCATCATCCAAGAGCTTCCACACATCCAGCTGCCCTGCCATACTGTTGCACTCTCTCATTATTTCATCCATACTGCTATATTTCTCTATGATCAACTTCTTCCTCTGCAGCACCGAAGCCGCAATAGCATAGAGTAACAAGTCGTCGGTGGGCGGAGCGCGTAGCCTTATCCTTCCCCACACTGACTTCCCAATCCCCGCTCGAATCGCCGCTTGATCCGCCCACATGACCTCCCATAGGCAGAGAGTCTGCTCAAAGGTGAGCTCTCTTCGGAAGATGACAACCACCATGCGGTACACAAAGAAGCAGTCCTCGGCTTGAAGCTTCTCCAAGTGCCGGTACAAGTGTGAATCCTTGGACTTGATAATCTTGGAAACGGTGTTCAACTGCCTCCGAATGCCGGCCTCATCCAGTCTGAAATTGTGTCTAGCTTTCCTCATAAATCCAACAAAGCACCAAAAAGCCTGATGATCCTCTTCCATGACAGCAAGTATGGGAGATAGTAGGTCACTCATCCCTTGGCAGTAACCAATTTCAGGATCATAGATTGCGTATGCCTCAAGTATGGCAACCAACCGCGCAGCATGGTAGATTCTGCAGGGCTCCAAGTGGTCGTAGTCCTTTAAGCCAACAGCAATGGCACACTTGATAGCCTTTTCCTTGGAGACTGCTGCCTGAGCTGGAGAGTGGATGATCCACTCAGCATTGGCTCGGATGGCGTCTAATCGCATGATTCGTTGCCATGTTGCAAAATCTTCAGCTGCTTGATCAGATCTTCTGATTTCCCTAATGAATGAAGCAATCTTGGTTAGCTTAGAATCAGTTCCCACATGTCCTGAAGTAGCAGGGGACATTAGAAAGCTTTCAGGTTCTTCGTCAGTGTCGTCACTGTCCGACGAGTCGGTGACATCTGCAGATGCATCAGCATGAGCGAGTCCTCTCTTGTCATCTTCTTCTATGATAACTAAGTTGGAGGTAGATGACGCCTCGTTCAAAATGCCATTATGCGGGCTTCCTCGCTCAATTGATAGGGATTCTCTGGCACTGAGAACCTCTTCAATGCAAAGAGAATCACGTTGCTCTATAAAACTAGGACTGTCTGTATAACTCATTTCACATATATCACTGAACTCATTGTCACCCTCATAGATGGGATTTAGCAATCGCCGACATTGTCTTCTCAATTTCTCATACTCTTTCCTGAAACGGCATGCAAAGAACAGTCCATCATATCAAGTCAAGCATTGATTAAATAAAGAGAAATTTGTCCCAAAAAAATTCTTCCATGAAACACATTAAGACCATTTCCATATTTATCCAAATAAGAGAGACGAAGAAAAAGAAAGAAGTCATTAGTAGACAGGCTCAAGTACCTCTTTTGTGATCGAACAACATTTCTTTCAGCCTCTGAACTCTTCAGGTTGTAGCTGCAGAACAAGTAATGAGGTCAAAATCAACGAAAGCCCTCTATCAGATCAACCATAAGAAAATAGCAGTGCAGTGCTTAAAGTGGAAATATTAATTAGTTGTTTAGAAATGACTCGAATGGAACTCAAATGTTAAACTAACTTAGTAACCTTAACTACATGACTTCTTTTTTCTACACCAGTTACCAAGTTTTATACTATAATGTCAAGACCAGCATGCAGCTTTTACATTCAATGAAGTAGTTTTCATGAAGACAACAGAAGATTTTCGGGGCCAGGATTTTATTTTCATCTTTGGTGGTCTACGAGAAATTCTACCAAAGAGATGTGATATCTTCTACATAACTATGGTCACTTAATTTTTGCCAAAGAGATGCAAACAGATCAGAGCTGTAGGTGCTGGACTCTCCACCAGTGGAACTTGCTCACCAGATGGGCAATTTAAGGCTTCCTAGCATTAGTTAGAGAAACAAGAGTTTGCCCATTATCCGGATATACCAACGAGATATACAGAACATTCAGCATGGAAATGAAAACGCCATAATTAATTAAAACATTAGTATGTTAACGATGAAAAGCAAAAAACCAATTATACTGTTGATAAATTGATAATTTTTACGATTTACCACCATCTGTAGTTGGGTAGCTTTTATTTGAATAGACAAGGGAGATGATAAAAAAGCAACAAAGGTTTTAGGAACATGGAGCCAACCAGCATTTTCAATGCTCACTGATCAACTGAAGGAACAGAAAACAAAGCAAACATATTGGAAGTTTTTCATATCAACATGTTAACTTCTATCAGTCCAGTCAATTTACTATCCTCAGCTACTAACTGATCTTTGAATAGACAAGGGAGATGATAAAAAAGCAACAAAAGTTTCAGGAACAACATGGAGCCACCCAGCATTGTCAATGATCACTGATCAACTGAAAGAACAAAAAACAAACACAAACATATCAGAGGCATTTCATATCAACATATTAACTTCTACCAGGCCACTCAATTTACCATCCTCAGCTACTAACTGATGGGCCTCATTTCCTTCACCAGAGGAGGAAAGCAAAGACGATCATACTTT
This sequence comes from Canna indica, assembly GCA_034359265.1. Classification (NCBI taxonomy): domain Eukaryota; kingdom Viridiplantae; phylum Streptophyta; class Magnoliopsida; order Zingiberales; family Cannaceae; genus Canna; species Canna indica. Next base: position 75,245,305 of record CP136891.1, on the reverse strand, counting down.
TTATTCCTAAAACAATCAATGTTAACATAGGAATCTTTAGTCTGATAGGTTCCCCTAGTTGACTAGAATATCTAGTTAACCCTCCTTCCATTAGGATCTTAGTTTCTTACTCTAACTCGCCAAAAATGAAGCTAAACACATTATAATTGAATCTCTATGATAATAAAAAAAAAACTAATTCTTTGAGAATTTGGGAAAAATATAATTGTTACATGTGCTTCCAAACTCAAACATCAATTTAGACCAGGATAACCTAATAACTTGGCAATGTTGATGAATTCAAGCAGATTGATTTTGTAAAGCTATAGATACGACGTCTACTGATAAAGCAAGAGAATTCATTAAAAGTTCATTTGATGTTGGCAGGGATGTCCACAGCTATGAAATACTTTGTGCTAACATATAATCTCAGTATATGGACCACATTCAACAGTTACATGTGCGACCAGTTTCCAAGTGGAAAAATGTAGGTAGTAAAGATTTTATATGAGAATTAACTAAAATATAGTTTTTGAACACAATGATGCAAATTAGAGAGCACATATAACTTTCTATCTTACATAAATTAGTTTCCAAAAAAATGTAGAAACATTTTAAAAGAAGACACAGTAACTCACATTCCAAGAAGGAAAGGCCAGACTTCTGCCCTGATACTTGGGTCAATACCCTGAACCATAGGCAAAATAATCACATCAGTAAAACATTACCAAGAAATATATGGCAGTTGATGGAAAAATCAAATGAAGAATAAGTACTTACTGCACTACGAACTTTCTTTAGAAATTTCCGTCCACCGTCACGAAGCTTTCCATCTGATGTAAATAAATCAGTCCACTGATTTATGGTAAGTGCATGTTTCCTTTTCCTTCGGGACCATGGTGATCTAAGGCTACCTCTGAAAGTTTGAAGCAATGTTACAAACAACCACCACTAAGAATCAAGAAGGTGAACACAGTAATATTATAAGATGATACCACTCAGAATTTAAGGCAAGTGATAGACATCCAAACATAAGGACAAAAAGCTAAAAGCAAAAAATTAAACATATGTTCCACACAGTAATATCAGATTATAGCACTAGAATCAACGACCAGTCAGATACACTTCAGATTGCTTGTTTTTAAAAAAAATTAAAACCAGGTTGAGTCAAGTGGCAACCAGTTCAATTTCAATTGCCGCCCCTACTTTTGAGAAACTCAAGGGGAAACTTTTTTTTTAGAATATATATCATACCAGGGGTATTTGGTTCAACGAAACAAAATTATAAGGAAGAAAAATAAACAAAGAGTAAGAATATATAAGAAATGAAATAGACAAAAAATAGACCAAAAATAGACATTATATGGTTGAAATTAAGAATATACAAGGAATAGCTATTCCTTTGTTTGGTTAGCATAAACAATAGACCAAAAATAGTGGGAAAGAATATTTATACTAAAAATAATATATTTTATTATTTTTAAAAATTAATTACAACATAATAAAAATACAAGTTATGGTAAAATAATTTTTAAAATCAAATATTAATTTGAAAATATAACAACTATAAATTAAACTTTAATTAATAAAAAAATTAGTAATCTAAAAATAATTATTATAATAATAACAATAATTATAATATTCCTAAGTTCTTGAATTTGAATAGTGTTCCATAGCTGAAAATGGACAAGTGACAATGCAAAAGAGAACTGTGGTGGTGCAAGGACAGTCAATTTGATTTGGAACCACCAAACATGAATGTAGAAAAATAAAGAGACATAAATTTCCATTCAATTTGACTGAAACATAATAAATGCAATCCATTGTTATAGTCCAGCTGTATATCATAGAGCTGTGCTGAGTGAAAAGAATTAATGAAAACTGCCATCTTCACTGTTAATTATAGCCATAGGCACATGAATCAGAATAATGTGTTTCTTTTTCCTTTTGTGCGAGAGTCAAAGGGAGGACCATGACTGGAGCAGTGGAAATCATTGATATGTTCAAATTGAGGAAAGTTAATATGAAGTGGACTATAAATGTTAGCAAGGAGGATGAAGAGTACAATGATTAAATGTGGTCTTTCTGTAGAATTTATGGATAATCAAGACTAGGAATTTGGTAACAACCATTCAAGATAGACTAGAAGGAGATTAATGTGATGAATTTGTGGCCAATGCAATTGTGATTCACGAACAAGGTGATTTACAATATTAGGGATATAAAGTTAACAATAAGTATTTGTTGAAGTTGCTAAGAGCATAAAAAGAAGTCATTCAAAATGTAATTATTATATTGTGAGAACTAAGAAGATGGTCTTCTTGAAATCTAGATTAACGAAAAAGATGCCGATTAGATCACATAATAATTAAAATCATTTATAAGATCTCAGTTCAACAGCTACTACTTGAAGGAAGAATAACAGAACACAGAAATACTTGAATCCCATAATATATGGTAGTCCACACCAACCATGATGGAAAGAAAAAAAATCTGGTGGGGTACCTGAAGCATCCACAACCTATAGCCATACCCACATGAAACTAATCATGGGATTGGAATTAGACAGCACAGATACCCATGATGCATCATGCATGAGACTACCAACAACAAAAATCCTGGTAAATATGTGTATCAGAAAAGATGAAGTGCTACGCTTATCTCATGCCATCATGTCCTTCGAGTGGAAAAAGACATCTTAAGTGAAAATTGGCAAAGATAGTTTTACAAGTCACTAAGAGATAAAAATCGATTCAACTGAAAGAAAATCTTCTAGTGTCTAAATAAAGGCAAATTTAGCCATGCAAAGAAAACACAACAAAATATTTCAGTCAGGGCATGTCACCGGGATGATTTGGTTGTCCACTTAACCTATTTAGTATTTACCCCATGCACTAGACATTTTAAGAATGATTCTTTGGGGGGGGGTAGATTCCAAGGATGTGGTAGTATTGGGGATAAAGCTGCTGGGTTAGGTAAATACAAAAATTGGATTTAAACATCTACATGGAATCACGAATCTTAGCATCACAATTTCATTTTTCTAATAATTACTTGTCTGATAAGTAAAAACCTATTAGTTTCCATCATAGTTGTAAATGGCACGAGGCGCACCAAGGCGCAAAGGGCTCTTGGAGCCATGGCGCAAGGCGCAAGGTTACAACGTGCGCCATAACGAGGCAAGGCGCAAAAATAAAATATATTTCATACATAAAAATATATATTTCTAAAATAAAATCACCTAATTGGCATCTAATAAAATAAGCATAATAAGTCTAATTTAGCATCCAATGAAATAAAGATAATAAGTTAAAGTTGTTCTTAAAGAACAACTAAATAAATACTCATCAAGTTCAACATCATTAAAAAAGCAACAATTACAAGAACACATAAAACTTCCATCCGGGGTCTTTTCTACTACTACTAGAAGAAGATTCCATAATTTAAACTTTAAAGGCTGAAAAATGAGAAAAGAATCAAAAATTAGAAAAGAAGATGAGAAATAGAAAACAAGAAGAAGAAACAAGATGAGCATGAGCATGTGTATGATTCCAGTATTCCACTAGAAAAGAACAAAAAAAGGCTGAGAACAGAAGAAGTGGTGGTAGGAAGGAGACTCGCCGTGAAGAAGGAAACAAAAGAAGTGGTGCCGGGAAGGAGACTCGCCGGAAGCTGGAATCAAAGGAGGAAGGAGGAAGAAGAAGGAAAGAAAAAAAACAAGGGGCGGCGGCTGCGAAGGATTCAGGGCAGAACTTAGGACACCCGACGCCTCACATGCATATGGCACACGCCTTGCGCCCTTGCTGAGGCACGTGCCATATCCCTTAAGGCCATATGGGATTGCCTCAAGGGCTAAATGGCGCAGGGGCTTGCGCCCTGCGCCATTTAAAACTATGGTTTCCATTGAAACAACTGAAAGTTGACCAAGGATGACGAAAACTATTCTGGTCCAAACACGATCAAGTCTTGCAATTGAATGAGATTTGTGGATGAAGATACAATCATATAAAAGTTTATTTCAATTTTGTTGTTGTAAAAGAGAGATTGAAGTTAAACAAACAAAAAAGAGTTGTCATTTACTAGAACCGTCAAACATTAGTATACAATGCATATTATTTCAGCCTGGTGAAAACCAATTAACCACCTATACATGTATTCATCAAATTCACAACAAATAAACTTTGGTCAGCCACTCTTTCCCCAAAGCTCTAGCATCCTCGAAATCCATGTAAGTGGAAAAAAGAAAACATTCTCAAATTGTCTTTTGCATGAGCTAGATGGGTCACGCCAACAGAGCACATAAAAAATGCTTTACAATATAGCTGTGTGAGGGGAATAGTGGGAACTGAGTAGTCTCTCAATATATCAACACATTTAATACCTACATATACCAATCAACAGTAATTACTTTATATAGGATTAATTTTCTTACTTAGAAAATTAAAAAGAAAAGGATGCTTTTGTGCAATTTAAAAACAAATATTAATGATGCTGCAATCCTGAATATAGAAAATTGAATGCTCAAATTTGACACAAAAAACTGAGGAGCTTTCAGAGACGAATTAACATAAATAGTTATTTGAAAACTCAGGCTTTGTCATAAAATCTTCAACAGTGACCCTAGTTATTGCTAATGCTAATTTGGAAAGTAGTTATCAAGTCTTCTCGTGAAATGAGAAAACGATGGCGACTTTTGAAATCCCCCCAAAACGTGAGTGAAAAGAGATGTGACGATATCATTGAGGGGTAGTAGACTTCTTACAACCTAGTAGTTATAACAGAGACAAATGAACAAATATGAAGTTAATCTACTCACACTCTTTTGAACAAATTACTGAGAAAGAATTCAATAAACGGAATACGCTGGCCAAACATTTTAGCTCTTATGAATTTTTGTTTTTCTTCCGTGTAGTGAATTACGGGAGCAAAAGGTGTTTTGTTATAGGGAATTTGTAAGGAAAAAAATACATGAAACAAGCATGGAAAGGGGGAAACAGAAGGGGGCTCACCGATCAGGAGCAGGTGAGGACGCAACAATCAGAAGCGATCTCAAATGGATCCACGACAACTTAGGCGACGACGAATGTGGCGAAGAAGAAGAAGAAGTATCAGACCGTCGGAGGGCGCTCATCTACAACTTTTCTCTCTTCCAAAAATTCGATTTTTATCGGGTACGGAGGATAAAGAACGGAAAGGGGGCACCTTTGGGGGTCTACGAACGAGAGCAGGCGAAGAGGGTGGCGGTCAAGGCGAGTCCGGCTATGGCCGTCACGCCGTCCTCTACGCCCTCATGCCAACGCCCACCAGGCCACCACCATCGGCACCGCAGATCCATGCCCAGCTGTCGCTGCCACTCACCGCACTCCCGAGAAAGCTTCCAATTTTGCGATCCGCCCAGCTCGAACTTCACATCGATCGCTGGCCGCCACGCGGCTTCCTCTCCGGTGGCCCCTCGCCGCCTCCTTCCAACAACCACTCCCAACTGCTCTGCTCTCTCGTATTAAAAAAATACAAATATAAATCTATCACTCTCTCTGTGCGGGCGCTACGAGAAGTTAAATGGGAAAGATGCAAACTTGGACCATCGGAGGGAGGAAGAGGGCTAAATATATAATATTTAGCTATATAATGACGGCATGGGGAGTAGAGAAGGGGCAGATTTGATATAATTCGTGTATTCTTTATACATTGCAAGAGAAGAAGAGACTTCTATCAGCCTAAATTAGGTTACAAAATCCTAATTACCCAGTGCAGGTAAATCAGCATATAACAAGTTTATCAATTCCGTAGGCCACTTGGACTTCCATAGATGGTCTTTAGCCTCCACTGTAGCACTAACAGCTAGCCAGTTTGCTGGTTCATTACATTACATGTTCTTGGGATGTAACAAAAAGTAAGATCATGACAGTTTGTGGCCATTTGGTCAATATTCAATATAATTGTTGTGATCTCCCAAGGAGGTTTTTTTCAAGCAGTTAGGGACGTTTTTATATTCGGAGAACCCTAGCTAGTAATCTATGAAGACATAGCTGAATGAGTCCTTAACATTCGCCGAAGAAGAAAGCGGAGAGATGAACAAAGCGCGTCCTCCTGACCGCGCTCCTTCGCACCCCTCGCTCCTCTTGGTCCCCTCTGCTTCGTCGACTAGCGCTTCCTATAGCCCCCTCGGTGCCCTCTCTGCTCCTCCTGTGTCGTAAGCTGCGACCAGACCTCCTTCCCCTAGCCCGCCTATGGGTGTTGATCCCGATCTTCAGCGAGTCGTGCTTTTATTCTCCTAGTCTCATGTTCTTCCGCGTGAATGATGTTTCTCGCATGCAAGTATCCTCTATCCCTACTTTGTGTTAGATCCAGTCGTCGACGTCGGATTTTGTTCATTTTTTTGATAAGGATTTTGTTTCGGCTTTGGATCTTGAAGATTACTACTTCGTTTTTTGATTTCGTGACTTTAGTCTTTCCACTGCGGTCCTCACTGGAGGACCTTACTCACTTTGAGGACACGCCCTTCGTCTCATTCCATGGTGTCCTCTATTTCGCCCCTAGTGTGAGATGTTCTCCTTGGCTCCTATTTGGATTCAATTTATCGATATGCCGCTGGAACTTTGGAACATCAATTCCATTTCTTTATTGGCTCAACCTCTCGGTAAGATTCTTTCGATCAATCATCGTTCTTTTGATTTTGTTCGAGGCCGTTATGTTCGGGTTTGTGTGGAACTTGATTTATCTAAACCTTTGCGTCAAGGTATTTGGATTGGTGAACCTGATCGTGAGTTTTTTTAGCCACTTGCTATGAAAACCTACCGATAGCGTGTTTTTCTTGTGGTTTAATCGGCCACCGTGAGGCCGAGTGTGATTCCATGACTCTTGTTTCGATTTTGAATGGTGTGGTTCCTTATAAATCTTGTGTTTCTGGTTATCTGCCCTTGAGTGTCTCTAATCCTCTTCTGGATCTTAACGCTAATTATGTTGCCAGTACTTCTGTTTCTTCATCTATTTCGGCTTCGTCGACTACGACATGTGGTCCTTGAGTGCTTGTTGGCCGGCGCAGTCGCAACCGCCGTGGAGACTCTGAGCATTCTTGGTTCGTCTCAAGGCCTGGTTTGGCGCACTGGTGTGGCCGCAATCCCTCACGTGCCTCGCATGCTTCATTCGTTTCGAATTATGAGTCAGATGATGGTGAGGTCGACCCTTTAGATCTAGATCCGTGGGTGGAGCTTCGAGTTCGATCTCTAATTCAGCCATTAATGCATATCCTGCGGGTATTAATGATCCTATCGCCTCCTCGATCCTTGCACCCTCTCTCCCCTCTGACGCTCCTGCTCACATGATTTCCTTTGACACGCATGATTCAGATCCTGCTCCACCCATCGTGTCCCTTGCTCTCGCTCGTGCCACGTTTGCCTCAAATGTCTCTTCCCTTGCCACGTCGCCTCCACTTTCTTCCCCTTCATACGTGCCGAGACCTCGGGCTCAGGCCTGGGCGCTTAAACCCTGCCCCTGCAACTCCCTATGTGCTGACACCCAGTTCTCTTTCGTGTCCTTCTACCTCTTCTGCCACACTTCCTGCCCCATTACCTCCACCCAATACACCTCAGCCTCCCTCGCCTCTCCTCCCCTCCTCCTGTGTCTCAAGCCCCTCTTCCCCGCCTGTGCGCTCGATGGAGTAGATGGTCATTGATCTTTTTTTTGTCTTTTCCACCGCAAGATCTGAAACCCTCAATGCCCCCTTATGTTAAACCTCCTTCGTGTAGCCTTCAGAAAGGTACCAAACCCCGAAGGCGCCTACTTCGACTTCCCCCGGCCTCTTCCGAACCTTTCCGGTCGAAGTGCCCCCGCGCATCTGATGACTTGATGACTTCATCTACTGCTCTAGTCGCACCTTCGCTCCCTCTTCCACCTACCTCTGATATGGTTTCCTCATGAATTGCCTTTGCTGGAATACTCGCGGTGCGTGGCGTCGTACGTTAAGGGATTCTATTTGGTTACAGATTCATAAATATTCCAATCAATTAATTGCTTTTAAAAAACACATTTTTATACTAATCTGACTACTAAGTTCATTAAGTCGATTGGTTGTCATTGGTCTAGTGTGGTTCAACCTTTAGTTGGGACCTTCGGGGGTCTTTTGTTAGTCTGGAACTCCGCTATTCTTACTGTTAAGGTATTTTCCTTACAAGCTTAGTGCATGTTTGTTGTCATAGGTATGGAAAATTTTCAGCCTTTCCTTTTTTCGAATATTTATGCTAGCACAAATTCGTCTATTCATAGAGATTTTTGGAATAGTTTTTCTACGTTCGATTTATCCTCCTTTCAATGGCTAGTTTACGGTGATTTCAACTGTATCCTTCAAGATTCTAATAAAAATGGTGGTCTGTCATTTCGAGTTCACAAACCCGTTTAGGATTTTTGAGGTTTTGTTCATGATAATGGATTAATGGATCTTGGTTTCACTAGTATTCCCTATAATTAGTGTAACAATCGTTCTAAACATTGTCGTATTTTAATTAGATTAGACTATGCTTTGTGTAACGTTGCGTGGTTGCACTTTTATGATTCAACTTCAGATTCTCATTTGCCTCGTGGGATTTTTTATCACTGCTCCTTTTGATTCAACTTGCGCAGATTCATGTTTGCAATAAACTTTTTAAATTCCAAAAAATTTTGGTTGAATATCCAAATTTTATTTACATTGTCGATCAGGCTAGGTTAGAAATCCCTCTATATCTTATTCTGCATAATGAATTTAATACTGGTTTGAGATTCACACGATCTGCTCTTTCATATTGGAACAAAAATAAACTTGGTATGCTTGAATGTCTTTTAGATTCTACTTTGTCTGATATTGATGCTTTAGAAAGTTTGGATGCACTTTCCGGCCTAGATTCTATGAATGAAACTTGTTTATGCTCACTTTACAATAAAGTTATTGCTTTACGTAAACAAATTAATTTAAAATGATGGTCTAAAGCTAAATTAAAATGGATTGAAGATGATGATTCAAATTCTGCTTTTTTCATAGAATTGTCACCATGTAACGTAGAACTAATAAAATTAGTGGTTTAATCCTGCACAGTGGATCTGCGGTTAGTGATAATCATTTAATATTATCTGTCTTTGTTGATACTTATAAACCACTCTGGTCTTGTGCTAATGCCAATTTCTCTGATGTCTATGCTACATTCCATTTTAATTGCATTAATCCTAATGCGGCCTCTACTCTGATCACTAAGGGGTGAGCATCGGTCGGTTCGGTAAATTAACCGAACTGACCGGTCGGTTAATCAAACGAGATTTGATTTTTTTTTTACCGTTTACCGAATCGAACTGTTAAGTTAACTGATCGAATTAATCAAAAAATTTCGGTTCGGTCCGGTTAACCGATCGAAATAACCAAAATTTATTATTTCAACAAAATTTGAAAAATACTGTGTATTTATGCAGCAAAAATTGAATAATTTTCAACAAAATTTATGATTTGATCCATATTTCTGCAGCAAAATCAAAATTTGAAAAATACTATGTATCAATTCATCCAAATTCCACATTCTGAGTTAGCACCTCCGAGATGGAGGAAGAAGCAAAATTAATGGCTAAACAGCCTAAACGGTAGTATGCTTAGAAGAGAGGGAGGAAGAAGCATACTACACAGTCATTGCTAACCAAACATTCTGAGTTTCCACATTGCTAGCCAAAAATACTGTGTAGTCATTGAGAAGAAGACTTAGAAGAGAGAGAGAATGGCCTATCGTTTAGGGCAGCAATTTGGGGAAGAAGCCGATTGTCGACCTGGGGGGAGAAGTCATCGAGCCAAGAACGAGAACAAGAGCCGGCGATTTGGTGGATTCGGCGTCGCCGCGTCGAGCTTCCACCTTCGCTCGCATCGGCGTCGCGTGGCGTAGGGGAGTCAAGGCGGGGAGAATTGGAGAAGGGAGAGTCGAGAGACGAAGAGTTAGGGCACTGGGTGGGTCTGGGACTCTCGGTTAGCCAACTAGAGAATCGGGTAAGTGGTAAGCGGGGTAATCGGGAAAGGTAGTGGGTATTTGATTAGGGATACATAGGCAAATAATTGATTTGTTGGGGGTAAAATGGTAATTTTTTTTAAATTTTTCGGTAAATTCGGTTAAACCCGATTTTTTACGATAAATTAACCAAATCGAATCGAAAATCGAAATTCCAGAAAAAATTAACCAAAAATCAAACCGAAATTGATTCGGTCAATTCGATTTGGTTAAAATCGGTTTCGGTTCGATTTCGGTGAATCGGGGAATCCCGCTCACCCCTACTGATCAGTTCCTTTACAGATTTTAAATGTTATCAATCAGATGTTGAATGGTAGAAGTCCTAGGTTTGATGGGTTTTAAGCTGAGTTTTACGAGAACTATTGGAATATTATTTCTAACTCCTTTATGAAATGTATGCACATGATTAGTCTTTTATGCCTTTTAAATGGAACACAATACTGCTTACTTTTCTTCCTAAATGCTCCACCCCTCCTTGGGGGACTTCAAACCTATAGCTTTATGCAATTTAAGTTATAGGATTTGTGCAAAGGTTTTAGCTAATAGAATTAAATTCCTCATACATGACTTGGTGTCCCATGAGCAATCTGCCTTTATAAAGGGCACGAGCAATCTGACTTTTCATGATAATATCCTTGTTGCTCAAGAGATTGCCAATTGGTCGGGAAAAAGGCTAATTAAGAATCTCTTTATTTTAGTTAAAATTGATCTAAAAAAGACCTATGACAAAATTTCATAGGGTGTTATCCTTTCAGTCTTAAGGGCTTGCCAATTCCCTAGTAATTTTGTTGAATGGATCTCCACATGCTTATCCACCGAGACTTTTTCTTGTTTAATTAACTTAGAGTTATCTCCTTTTTTTAATTCCCTTATGACACGTTTGTTTCACAGGATAGGATTTCAGTCGGATAGAAATTTAGTTGGAATTAATTCAGATAAGAATCTCGTGGGATAAACTTATATCTTATCTGGCGTTTGTTGAAATCTCGGATAAGCAGATTGGATAAGGCAAGATTTCGATATCCTATATATGTTTGTGTTGGCTCCGAATATAGAAGTCAGATATTAATAATTTAATATTTAAAAATTAATTTTACCAACTTATTATTTTTAAAATTATGAAAGTGAACTTACATAATTATTTTTAACATAATAATAAGAAAATTTTGACAAAATATCTCTAAAAATTGAATTAAATTTACTTACCACAAATATGTATTCGTGGATGGACGAGGACACTGCAGCTCTTGACGAAGTGTTTGTAGACCTGCGGCTCGTCGAACAGCCACACGACCGACCACACCGCCACAGTGGGTGCCGACACCGCTTGCGTCAAGGTGGAGCCTCCGCCATACTGGTGCGGCTCGACGATGTGGTCGTGGTGCCTCACCACCGCCTCCGGCACCTCGTGGCTCTGTAAACAACCATTGCAGCGGCTCCAAAAAGAGAGAAATATATGTTTTGCTTCTTCAGAAAGAGAGGGAGAGAGAGAGGGGAGAGACGTACCTATAGCCGGCAAAAATCTGGAGATGAGAGACACGTGAGCGATGCGAGACGACGGGAGATGTAAAAGACGCGAGAGATAGATGGGAGGTATAAGAGACTAATTCCGGGGTTTTTAATTCCCACCTCCCTCCCCTGGACATCTATATCCCATATTAAGAGGAGTTAGATCCGGTCTTAATCAGCCTATTTAAAATCCTATGCTCCATCAAACGGTGGATAGGATTTATCATATTCTATCCCATGCCTATATCCCATCAAAATAACACACTATTAGGGGTATACGCTAGGGTGATCCCCTATCACCTTATCTTTATATCCTTATAGCACAAGTCTTGACTAATTTGATTAATTCTACTGTTGCTAGTAAGCTCATTACCCTGTTTAAAATTTGAAATGGCCCTGTGGTCTCCCATCTCATGTTTGCTGATGACATCCTTCTAGCATTTAGAGTCAACAAAAAGAACCTAAGTACCATCAAGTAAATTTTTGAAAAATATAAATGTTTCTCTGATCCATCCCAAGAGAGAGGGCCACCCGTTTTTGTAACTACATGAATATGAGTAGGAGACATTTCCCCTACAAATACCTTGGGTCTCTAATTGGAGTTGGAAGCTATTTTGACAGGCTTTCAACCTGCTTTTACCAAGTTTTACTAAGTTGATTAAATCGGTGACTACCACCTTGGTCTTGCATGATGTTTGGGTCTCTGATGTGCCTCTTTACTTGAAATCAACTTTTATGAATATCAATTTACTTACTGTAGATGTAAATGTTAATACTTTATTGATTGATCAAGTTTTGTTGCCTGCTTATCTCGATAATTTATTTGGTCTTCTTCTGGGGGAGACCATCTCGAGGATTTTGTTACTTATGAACTCGAATGATGACGCTTACATTAATTTGGAGTAAGGATCTAGGGATAGAGTTACCGCTAAGTAGACTTACCTTTTCTTAGGAAGCCATGAACGTGGCCCTACTCCATCTCTAAACCCTATTCCTTGGAAACGCATTTGGAAAATCCGCTCTGCACCTAAAGTAATTTTTTTTTTGTTGGAAACTCCTTCACCAACGCACGCCTACCCGATCTAGACTTCTCTATCTAATAATCCTTGATTCAAACCCCTGTCCTTTTTGTATTAATACTTCTGAAAATATTCAACATCTCTTCTTTGACTGATGCTTTATAATCCTCGTCTGGACCCTTTTATCCCTAAAAATAAGTCTTGATTTTTCCTGTAGGGCCAATTGGAGTTCGAGTGATTGGTTATCCCGTTCCTCCTCCCTTCGGGGAGTTGAGATGTTCAGAATAACTCTAATTGTCAATTCTTATTGGTTCATCTGGTACGCTAGGAATAATATGCTGCACAAGGCTAGGTAGCGATAATACCTTGGTGAACCCCCACCGCAGGACTATCTTAAGATGAATTATGATGCTTCCTTCATTGACTCCTTAGGTGGGTTGGAATTTGTGCTCTGCAACTCGGATGGTGCTTGCTTAGCTGCAAAGAGTGTTTTTTACACTAGGAAGAGTGTTCTTCAGCTCGAGACTCTTGCGGTGAAAATGACGCTACAATTTGTTGTAGATTCCTCAGTTCCAAAATTCATCCAGCTGGAGACTGACTCTTAGATCATTATTGATGCTCTCAACAATAATATCCTAGTGTCGTGGGCGATCTCTTCGATTGTTGACGATATTTTTTTTATCTTAGAAGTCGTTGTTATGTCTCGTTGTTCTTTTCATTTCGGCCTCTAGAATTGAACTCTATTTTGTACCACGATCTTTTTGGGCCAAACTATGCGAGGAATTAATTTAAGCATATTTTATTTTTGGCAAAAATAAGCAGATAGGATACCCATAAGAATTTTTACATCCAATTCTAGTATATGATTTACTAAAGATTCAATTTTCAAAAATACATTGCCCTTGATTATTTTTGAAAGCAAAACCACAATCGACATTTATTTTATAAAAGGCTTTCCCATGTGTTAGACATGCTATCACTACGTATATAAGTTGGACCACCTTCAAAAATCAATAAGCACATTATGTGGTAACGAGATCCTCTTGGCAGCCTTTCCAAATTCCAAGCCTAGAAATCCTCATTGGCCTCAACCGGCAAAGCAGCCCTACAAATGGAGTTACTAGCCACGAAGCCAAAGATGTAAAGGATAATATTAGAGTTCCAATTATGCCCTGCATGAGATCATTGACCAAAGTAAATCCGTTTATATTATCCATATCTATAAACCACTACTAAAATAGTCGTTGTCATCGATGGCTGATGTTGTTGATAAACCGTCGGTAATGACTATCACGGACTACGAGAGTCGATTGCAACGAGCCGTCGTCCCAAGTAATTATCAGCGAATCGTGGAGTTACTATCTCAAATAATTTGTGACGGTGCGGGACGATCGTCCCAAGTAATTATCAGCGACAACCGTAAGAGCTATCACTGATTTAAATCCATCAGTAACGACCCTAAACGGCTATCGCGACATTTAATTATCAGCAACGGTTGGGAGCCATCGTTGATATTATTAGCAACTATGATGTTTGCTGTTGCCCAGGCTATCAGCCAATTACGATACGCTTTCGGCAATTGCCTAGTGACGGTCATCCGTTTATAAGCCGTCGCTGAAATTATATCTTGTAATTTAAAAAAATTAAAATTTTGAAATTTTCGGTATACATCAATATTTAATATTCACATGATACATTATACACGAACAATTAGTTTACAACCACAAACACATCTTACACACAAATATAAGCAATCACATAATTTTTACTTAAATGTCATCAATCTAAGCCTTAAACGAATGCATACAAGTATCAAATAATAAAACTAAAGTATATATACAAATATATATCAAGTATCTAAGCCTCAAACGGAGGCTATTAAATATCAACTATCAAAATATAATCAAAATACAATAAAATAAAATCTCACGATTGCGGTGGTGGTGGTGGAACATGAGACGACGGAGTCAACAGTGACTGGGTCGGGAGCGTTGACTAGGTGGGAGCATCGACTGGGTCGAGGAGGACGACTCGGACATCTGAGGTATATGAATGCAAGAGTGAGATGCAATCTGAGTTAGGAGCACATGCATGTTCTCCAGCATTTGACTCTGCGCATCCATTGTCCGTCTCTGCTCCTCCATCGATTGTACCTACTGTGTAAGCTCGAACTCCAAGGCCATTATTCGGCTCTGGCCCTGCACCCGAGATGTGGAGGGCCGCTCACCCGAAATAGGAGGGGTCGGTGCCCCAAGTAGCCCTAACATGGCTCATGTATGGCCACCTGTCGGCAAATCCATAAACACGTTTATGCTCCCAACCACCTGCAGCCTCGACCCATGCTACAGGATCAAAGTCATGCGGTGTTCCTCCGCGCTGGGTGACAGACCTCGTGTATGTCTCATACACAAGTTTATTTTTTAAATACTACATATATATAAACTATAAATAAAAACTACGTAAATCAAATATATATATACTTACCACGATGATCGCGGCCCTCCTATCGACGTAGTCCCCCGCCCCATGTTGCAGATGGTGAGTGCGCTCAAACACCTCCATCAGCGAGGTGTAGGAATCCACTCGGGGACGTGTCCCCAAGTCTCCGTAATATTTGTGGCCCCAAGTTGTCTCATCACGAGTTTTCGGGCCTGGTTTAGCAGCCCATTGTAGTGAGAGCGAGCAACGTGCTCCCATGCACTATCTATAAAAGTGGCTTGATCCTCCGACCATGTATAATGGGCCTGCAAAAAAACAAATTCATTATTACCGATCGATATTTATAATCAACATTAATTTAACAAATATACACACTTGAACTCTCACCACAACAAATCTACATGCTCAAGGGGCACGTGAGACCATGTAGGCCACGCCTCCTGCATGAATCGTCGGATCATCCCCGCTATCGTGTGCGAGGCATCCTCCTGCTCAAACCTGCACTGAATATAGTACAATTATATAGTATGATAAATTGAATTATATATAAATTATCAGCAATAATTAATGCATCTACTTACACACTAACTACTCTGCGCAACTCTCGTGTCGGCGAAGGGACGGTGGCTACATGCAAGGGGATATCGATGGGTGTCAGCGAAGGGTCGACAGTGGCTAGAGGTGGGGGGATGGTGTGTGTCAGTGAAGGGACAGTAGTCATGCGAGGAATTCCTCCTCGGGCACGCAATTCTCGAACCATAGCTGTCAAATATAAATATAATTAGATTATATATAATAGATTAATAGATAGATTTAATAATTAAAGATATACTATTCATTTATAATTATTCGTCATCGGCATTATCATTATTCGTGTAATACTCTTCTTCTTGTTCTTCTATATCGGAATCTTCAAATTCTTCTTCTTTTCCCTTATCATCATTCTGTCATTCCTCAACTTCATTATTGTCGCCATCAACATATTCTACTTCCAATTGAACTAAGTATGTGTCATCATCATCGAGTATTGGACTAACTCGCTCAACTTAGGAATGATCCTCTTCTTGATAGAAGTCATATGTCGGCTCATTCTCATACAAAGGTTCATCGGTTCATCGACCCTATATTTTTTCCTCTAGCTTTAGTCTTACAAACTACATGCCAATCTGCCCTATATTTTTTCAAGACGAATACTGCATATAATATACTTGTTCAGCTTGAGATGCCAATATATTTAGGACAATTCTCATACAAAGGTTCATCGGCAGCTTTCAACATCTCATAAAATTTTGCAGCCTCCCTATTCGACAATTCAATCTGTATCGCATGTTGTTCTTCTCTGATTTCAACTATCGTAGTATCTGGTGGCACTGATGTCTTAGTAATTGACTCAACATTATCACTGACTCAAGATTATCATTTAAATGGAATTGGCCGCCAAGACTATCCAGTATCATTGTTTTATAAGGATTAGCCGATTAGGTGGATTGGAAGAAAAAACAACGACACTAGAAGATTCACCATGAGTATGGACAATAGGATTAGTCGACGTCCCGACTTCACGTGACTCCTCGTGACAATTCCATACATAATATCTTGGTGTGAATCCTTTTGTATATAGATGCATTGTGACAATTTCCTAATCCAAAAATCTTATGTTCGAACATTTTCGGCACGGACATCAGATTTGATCACCGCTAATGAATTTTCGATTCGAGTAGGTGAAATTTAAGAAGTAAGTTACGCCTACTCGAAATTCATCCATTATAGATCCACGATGAATTCGTCGGTGCATCCAACTTCAATCGCCCGACATGTTCTGTCAAAAAGTTGGCAATATCTTCAGTTAATGTATTTAGGTGGGATTTCCCATTCCATTCAGGATTCATGTTATTTATATTGCACTAAGTATTTCTTTTAGTCATTAAATTCATTCTAAATTTCGACAGCATCTCCATACAGTTCTTCGAATACGCACATCATCTGGGCGCGTATCAGAGAACAAGGGAGATACAATAGCCAAAATTTACAAATGAATAATGACTAAAAGAAAAAATTAAGTGCAATACAAATAACTATATTGCCAAATTATTCAATTAGAGACAATTACTACTAGAATATACCACATCAGCCACGGTGATCACCGACGGCCGCTAGGGCCGTCAGAATCATTCACAGCTTTGCGTCGGCCGCAGCGGCCGTGGCTGATGTGACCAAATCAGCCGCGGCTCGCATACGACCAACCAGAGCCATCGCTCGTAGTTCATGGCCCCAATGCCTCGACGAGCAGTAGCCGACAGTGATGCCGGCTACTGCTTGATTAGGGTTAATTATCGTAATCAATTACTTGATTAGGGTAATTAACCCCTAATCAAACTGTGATTAGGGTAATCACAGTTTGATTAGGTTTTTTTATTTTTTATTGTTAATCATTAGAAATTAATTATTAATTAGGTTAATTATTATTTTATTAATAATTAATTAGTCGCGCGGAATCGTCCACAGAGGACTCGCACCGGAATCGTCCACTGTGGACTCGCGGTCAAATCATCCACTTTAGACTTGCGATCAAATCGTCCATGGTGGACTCGCATCGGAATCATCCACAATGGATGGACTCACGCGTGCCAAAATCGTCCACAATGGATGGACTCGTGCCGGAATTATCCACTTTGGACTCGCGCGAAAGACCACTATGGGCTCGCACCGACATCCATAAATTTAGAAAAAAATCAAGACGAGTTAATACGTTCACGTACGATCGACGAGTCAAGTTTTAATTTTGCAAAACCTTAGATCCGTTCGGGGGTTGTATGTTCGTGTAAATCATCGTCGATTGTCATTGTCATCGTCGATTGTCATCGTCGATTCCTACCGGTTAATCATCAGTATCGAAGGAATCGTAATAAATTTACTAAGGGCAGAGTCGAAAGAGATGGGCCACCACCGATGTTGTCTGGTGAACAAATGTTAGCACGTGTTTCAGCACTTCCAGATATAGTATTTGGTCGCAATGAAAGAGTGTCAGGTTTTGGCCAAACACACAACTGGGTGAAAAAAAGTATCTTTTGGGAATTGCCCTATTGGAGTTCATTATTGATTCAACATAATTTAGATGTCATGCACATTGAAAAAAATGTGTTTGATAATATTTTCAACACTTTGATGGATATTTCTGGAAAAACTAAAGATAATGTCAAAGCCCGACATGATCTGAAAATACTTTGTAAAAGACCAGAGTTGGAGTTACAAGAGATCAACGGACGATATCTGAAACCGAAGGCCCTATATGTCTTAAATAAACAACAGATCAAAGATGTTTATCAATGGGTAAAAGAACTCAGATTACCCGATGGATATGCTTCAAACTTATCTCGATGTGTGAACGTCGATGATTGCAAAATATCAGGGATGAAGAGCCATGATTGTCATGTATTCATGCAGAGATTACTTCCGATCGCATTTCGAGATCTTCTACCTGATAATATTTGGGGTCCGTTGACTGAATTAAGTATGTTTTTTAGAAGCATCTGTGCAAATGTCCTTCGAGTCGAAGATATGTCAACACTTGAAAATAATATTGTTGAAATCATATGCAAGCTGGAGCAGTTTTTCCCTCTTGCATTTTTTGACTCGATGGAGCATCTACCGATACACTTGGCATACGAGGCACGAGTTGGTGGCCCTGTTCAATATCGTTGGATGTACTTATTTGAAAGATACATGAATCGTCTGAAGAAAAAAGTAAAGAACACCGCAGCTGTTGAAGGATCAATATCTGAATCGTATATCATCCAAGAAATTTCAACATTCTGCTCATTTTACTTTGAATCGACAGTACAGACAAGATTTGATCGTCTTCCACGTAACGACGACGGGGGTGTTCGACATTCAGATGGACGTTTAAATATATTTTGTCACTCTGGTCGTGCTTTTGGTTCTCGTCCATCTCGACACTTAAGCGATGAAGAGTATCATTTGGCACACTTGTATGTATTACTCAATTGTCCAGAGATTGAACAATTCATTAAAATATTTGACATTGAGATGGTGCAAAAATACTCTATTCACAACGATCAAGAATTGGAGAGATTACGGAATCGTGATTTCCCTACTTGGATTCAGACTTACAGCAAAGATCACAGAGCTGAAATAGATGAAAGAATATTTGAGTTTGTTAGTGGACCGTCGCGACTTGTGTCGTGCTATAGCAGATATTTTGTTAACGGGTATAAATTTCACACGGTTGAATATTCATTTACAAAGAAGACGATGAATGCTGGGGTCTGCGTGAAAGGGACAACCTATGTTGAATGTGATATGGATTTTTATGGACTGGTGGAAGAAGTGATAGAGTTGCACTACTTCGGCTTGAAATCAGTGATCCTATTTAGATGTCATTGGTTCGATACAACAGAAAGGGGCATGAAAGTTCATCCAAAATACAAACTTATTGAGGTTAATTACAAATCGAAATTGGCAGCAAATGAGCCTTTTATATTGGTATCACAAGCCGAACAAGTATATTACGCGAAGTATCCGGCTCGAAATAAAGATAGAGCAGATTGGCGTGTAGTCTGTAAGACAAAAGGTAGAGGAAAAATTGATCCGATAGTAGGAGAAAATAATCCTCCTAGTTTCTATCAAGAAGATGATCTTCCTGCTGTGGATCGTATTATTCCAATACTCGAGGATGCAGACACAACGTCAATTCAATTAGAAGTTGAATATGCTGATGATGACGATCATGAAATTGAGGAAGCTGGAGATGAAGAAGATGAAGAAGAGGAAGAAGAGGAAGAAGAAGAAGAATTCGAAGACTATTATTTAGATGATGAGGAATAATTGTAAAGTATATATTTTATTAAATATATCTCTACTATTTATACAATAATCTGATTATATGTCTGTTCGACAGATATGTCTGGTCGTGGTTATCGACGCAGGAGAGCTTCGGAGTCTCCGATCGGTGAGACTCCAGCACTTACTCTTGCTGCTGATCCTCCTGTTGCTGATCCTCATGAGGATGATACTGCCGAGGCTAGTACATCCAGACGCAGGCGGCCACGCGGGCCGAACAGGTGGCAGCCTCCACCAGCCACAGAGTCACGTAGATTGATTAGCGTGATTGGGGAGCGGTAATATATCATGAATTATGAATCATTACAAATTCATTATATCATAATATAATATTAAAATTTATTTTTGTTGTGCAGGTTCGAGCAAGAAGAAGTGTCGAGGAGCATTTCTTCTACTATTCGACGATACATGCACGGGGCATGGCCTACGTGGTCTCACGTGCCTAGCGAGCACGTCGACATGTTATGGCGCGAGTTTGAGGCACGTATTTTTTTTTTTTTTTACATGCATGATGATATATTAATATTGGTACTGATATTATTATTTTGCAGGCTCGCTATACATGGGCCGAGGACCAGAGGCCCTTCATTTACGCTGCCTGGGAGGCTATTTCCCGGGCAAGATACAACGGGCAGCTGGGGCAGGCTCGGTCCCAAGCGATGGCCCGAGCTGGGACCACTAACATCGCGGAGACTCGGGGATACGGCCCCGGTTGGATTACTCCGGATATATGGGACCAGCTCGTGGGGATATGATCGACGGATCGATGGCAGGAGGTTTCTCGGAATGCGGCTAGAAATCGCATGTCGGGGGGAGCAGCGCGTCACACCGACAGCTCTGTTGCATTTGCAGTGCACGCGAATCGTATGGTAAGTATATCTTTTAATTATATATTTTATTTGTTACTATGTGTACTAATTAATGTATTTGTTTTGTAAATGTAGACGACGGTGTCGGATGACGGGAGTGTCCAGCGACCCTCCCCGATGGCGGTGTTTGAGCGGACTCACCGTCGAGCACATGGGACGGGGGAGTACATCGACAACCGCGCTGCATACATTATGGTAATTATATATTTGTTTAAATTATTCATTATATATTTATAATTTAAGTTTTATGATAAATATTAAACAAAAAATCAAACTCGAGTAGGAGACCTACAGCCAGACGGTGGTGCAGCGCGGGGGTACCCCCGAGGACTTTGACGCAGCATCGTGGGTCGAGGCCGCAGGTGGCTGGGACCATGGCCGCGTATATGGCTTCGCAGATAGTGGTCATGCGCGAGCCGTACTAGGGCCACTTGGGGCATCGACCCCTCCGGTCGCTGGTGAGTGGCCGTCCACCTCTAGATCCAGTTATGATCATAGTAGCAGAATAAGGACTCTAGAGGAGACGGTCGCGCGTCAGACTCAGATGATGGAGGAGATGCATGCTATGCTACGCAACATGTCAGGTCATCCCGAAGCAGGCATCTCTTCGGCATCATCTAATCCATCGTCCTCGAGTCAGTCCACGCCGGTGTACACTCAAGCACTCCAGATCCCGCCATATGATCCAGACCATCCTCCATCGTGATCGTGAGATTTTTTGTTTGGATATTGAACTTGTTACTGAGATATTGAACTTGTTTAACTTATTTTGTTTGGATATTGATACTTCAATTTTGCATTTGAATTGTTTTTATACTATCGTGGATAATTATCAATATAAATATAATTATTTTGATGTATATCTTGGTGTGTTTATGATGTGTGAATGAATGTGTGTATGAGGGTATGGGTGTGTGAGTTATGTATCAGATAATGTATCAATGTATCAATGGAAATTTGAAATTTTCAATTTTTCTGTTCCCAGGTATACGTCATCAGCAACGGCTTTCCCACGGCCGTCCGTGGGAAAGCCGTTGCTGATGACCTACAGCAACGGCTTAGCGACGGGATTTTACTAACGGCGTTGCTACGGAATTAGCGCCCGTTGCTATTAATGTTATCAGCAACGGCTCCGGGTCTGTGGCAAAACCGTTGCTGATAATATTTTTAGCAACGGCCGCTCCGGGTCTGCGGCCCGAGCGGCCGTTGCTGATAATGTTTTGAGCGACGGCCCGAGCGGCCGTTGCTGATCCGTTGCTAAGTTATCAGCAACACGACTTTCTGTCACGGCTCTATTGCAACGGCTCAGCAACGACTGATGTCGTTGCTGATGACCATTTTTTTAATAGTGGTCGTAACGCACGCACTAAGCGTCGAATGACCTCGAAATACATCCAACTCGTACCGTGGGTCCTTGGGGATCGCACAAAGGATTTTACAGTACAAACTATAATAAAAGACAAAATTACATGGACACGAAAATATATTTACAAACATGTAGAGAATATTCCGCCGTGATTCGTCGTTGCTCGGACAAATCGAAAAGTCCCTAACATCGCGCTCACATTGGATAACAAGCTACACCAATCCATCAATTAACCTAATTAAGTTGAAGGTTTAGGTAATTATGACTCTGATAATCTAATTAAGTTGAAAATTAAGAAGCAATTTTACATATTAGAGACGTTCTACCATCACCAATCTCACAAAGTAATTATTTACTTTTTGCAAAAGAAATCATTATCTCTAATTGAGGGGAAGGAGAAAGTATACAACAATTAAAAGATGATGAGCCGCTGGGACAAAAAAATAATAATTTACCAAGCCGCTGGGACAAATTGATGCTGATTAATTCAAATGGGTGTGTATTTTGATTGAAATCAATTATGGTGGTCCGATCCGATCGCATTTATTTATTCGCCAATTTATGTCATGTCATGAACTCCTTGACCAATCTTTGTTGATTGCCATAAATTATTAGTCTGGCCAAAGTTTGCCTACTTTGTGAAGTTTCACCTGAAAGATCCATCACATCATTTTCCCTTTCTTTCTCTAAAGGTAAATTTGGGCGAGTTTTTAATTTCCCTTGCATGGCAATTTATAGAAATATTTCAAAACTCATGTTTGATAATTTATGTGTCTTTTTTATAAGGAAATAAAAACATCTAATTTCTATCCGTATGTTTGACTTAACATGGCTCAAAAATAGTTAAGAACAGTCGTTTTCATCATTGTCAATCTTTAACTATGGAATTATTCCTTGACTAATCTTGAATTATAATAAAAAATATATTTTATATTTATATTATTATTATTATTATTATTATTTAATAATTAAAAAATATTTAAACATAGTAATTAATTGTATACTATATTTTAAATATGATAACTTTTATTTAATTTCAATTAAAATTTAAAAGGAATTATTTTAGGCAATATATTTGAATGTCCGTGTAATTTTAAGAAGTGCTTTTATGAAAATGGGTGAAAACGTTTTCAAGTTAAGGATCAATCTATCAATTCAAGTAAAGAGTACAACCAAAAACTCAACTATGAAAAAAAATGGACGAGTCAAGGAGCCTGGCGACAAGTCCATCGAAAAAAGAGCCTCTATACCTAAAACCAAAAAAAACCCCTGATCGTTTGGAGGAGTCTGTTCAAAACTCTAAGGGAGAGGAGAGATCTCTAAGGAATGATACAAGCAAGGAAGGATCATTCAAATCTAGGGATTTGAATACCGAAGGAGTAGCGAGTACCTGGGCAAGTTTATTCCGTAGATCTGATCCAGATTCAAATTGGAGAGATTCTAAGGAAATTTCTGAGAAGATCAATAAGATCCAGAATGGAGCGAAGGGAAGAATCGGGATTGAAGAATCAGATCTGGTAGAAGCAAGAATGGGAAGCGAGCTTATCCTTTACGGTAAGTTCTTTGGAAGAACTCCGCCCTTTGCTTTAGTAAAGAGTAGTATGCAAAAAATTTGGAAATGTAATGCAAATGTTACAATTGTAGATTTATCGACTGGCTTTTTCGAATTTAAATTTGAGAATAGATTACTTGGAAGTTTATACAGGTGGTTCATGGTTCTTGAGAGGATAAGTTCTCTCGTTAATACAGTGGAAGAATAATTTCCAGCCATTAAAGGAGAAAATTGATAACATACCAGTGTGGGTGCAACTTCCAAGTCTTCCGTATGAATTTCTTAACAGTAAAATATTACCTCAGATTGCGACAGCTATTGGGAAGCCCCTGAGATTTGATAGTTATACTCTAAAAGAGGAAAGAGATAAATTTGCTCGAATCTGCGTGATGCTAAACATAAGTGAACCAGTTCAACAAGGATTCTGGATAGACACTGAGTCAGGGAGTTTTTTTCAAACGATTGCATATGAGAATTTACCTCTGATATGTTTCAAGTGTGGAAGAGTGGGGCATGAAGAAAATGGATGCAGTAAGCCAGTTGTCAAGGATGTAAAAGACAATAATAATTCAGAAGCTCAGTGTTCAAACAATAATGAGAATGAGAGACTGTTAGGTCCATGGATTCAAGTACACAAGAGGAAAAGAATAATGCCAAATCAGTTAACAAAATAGAAAGCAGCAATCCATTCAAAGTTTTGAATAACCCAACTTTTGAAGAGGCAATTGCAAAAGCAGATGAAAATATTGAAGGAGTGTAGAAACAAGAGTACAAAAAAAAAGCAAATTTTAGAGAGGAGCTAGACAATAAGTCTTTAGCTATTGAAAAAGTCATAGAAGTAAACAAGGAGATTGATAGCATTATTGACATGATGGGAGAAAGAAATGTAACACAGATGGGTAAAAAGAAGTTAGAACTTCAGACAAAGGAGATGATTATAGACATGGATACATATCCAATCAAGTGGAGGGACATTACTGATGAAATGAGGGATGAGATCATAAAGAGGATGGAATTTAAAGCAAAGAAAGAGGAAAGAAGTAAGGAAGATAAGCATGTCGAAGTTGAGGAGATTAATGAGCTGGATAAACTTGCTGAAAAACTATCAGCTTCCTTTCAGAAAATTTTAGAGAACAAGAATGCAAAAGAAGACTTCCTGGAAGAAGGATACTGCCCTGAAACTGAGAGAGAAAAGAAAAAGGAAAATCTAAAAAATAGAAGATGGAGTGGAAACAGTGGTAAACTTTTCAATATTCCAATGGAATATAAAGGTAACAAAATAAAGAAGAGAAGAGTTTCAAAGGAATGTGGAGCTTTAAAAGGGGATGAGGATCCAAGTGAGGTTGAAAACAGGGTGGTAAACATAACAGAATAGTATTATGAAGTGCATCTCATGGAATATAAGAGGTGCTCTAAAGAAGGGAGCATTAGCATTTCTATGGAATATGGTAAAAAACAATAATGTTGATTTGCTGATACTCCAAGAGACTCATCTGATAAGCAGTGAGGCAGATGACTTTATTTTCAGATATAGGAGGAATTGGAAGGGTGAATTCTATCAAAGCACAGGAAGATCAGGAGGAATAATTATATTATGGAGGAAAAGTGCAATGGAAATAAGATGCATTCATAAAAATGATCAGGGTATCAATGGTGTGGCTAAGTGTACTGATGGAAGTGTTTTTATTATATCTGGTGTATATGCAAGTACAAATTACAGAAAAAGAAAACAATTGTGGGACTTTCTCAGTGAAGTAAATACTGAACACATACCTTGGCTCATTATAGGTGATATGAATTGTATAAGAGAGGGGAATGAGAAAATGGGGGGAAGAGAATTTAACTATAACTATGCTGTATCAGGTTGTAATACTTTTATTGAAGAAGTTGGGTTATGGGAAGACGAATTCTCTGGTCCTCAATTTACGTGGACAAACAATAGAAAAAGAGCTGCCAGGATTCAAGCAAGGCTTGACAGAGTGCTATATAGTGGTGAATGGTTGGACAAAAACTATGTAATAAAAGTTAAGCATCTGCAGAGATTAGAATATGATCATAGACCACTTTTAGTGACTTGTGAAAAAGAAGGAAGAAAGAACAATGGGGAAAAGTATTTGTAATTGAGCATTATTAGTTTGAGCAGGAACATTTTAAGGAGATAGTTAAAGAAAACTGGAAGGGAGTAGAAAATCCAAATGAATCAGTTTCAGACAAACAAAAAAGAATGGCTGGAATTCTGACAGAGTGGAGTAAAAGCATCATTGGAAACTTAGAATAGAAATTGAAAGAAACTTTGAAGAAATTGGAGGTGTTGGAAAAGAAAGATTCAGAAGGATGGCTGACAGAGGCTGAAATAGATCAAATGGATATGATGACAAGAAAAGCTAGTGCTTTGTCAAGGCAAGTTCACTTGAAATGGTGGTCGAAAGCTAGATGTAAATGGATAGAGGAAGGTGAAAAGAATACAAAATTCTTCCATAATCTGGTAAAGGTAAAAAGGAGAAGAAACTTTGTTGAAAGCATTTAGGTGGAGGGAGGAGAAGTATCAGGTAGTAAGAGGATTGCTGACTGTTTTGCTGAGTGGTATGAGAAACTCTGGGAAACACCAGGGGATAATTTGATAAATGATAAAGAAATTGAAAGATTTTAATGGCAAAATATTTCAGAAGATGAAAAAAATAGCTTTGTGAAGAGCTTCACTGAAATAGAAATATGGAATGCAATCAAATCATTAGGGAGGGAAAAAAGTCCAGGCAATGATGGGTATATCCTAGAATTTTATATTCATTGTTAGGAGGATATTAAAGATACAGTGGTGAAAGAGATAAATGGAATTCATTGTTCAGGTCAAATTCCAAATAGTGGAAGGAGACTAGGTTAATAATGATTCCAAAAATAGAAAAGCCAAGGAAACTGAATGAATTCAGACCAATAGCATTACGTAATGCTATCTACAAAATATTTGCAAAAATATTGGTGAACATAATGAGAGGAAGCCTTAATAACGTCATAGGTAGTGAGCAATTTGCTTTTGTTCCAGGTAGATGTTTACATGATAGCATATTAGTGGTGAATGAAATTATAAGCAAAACATACAAATCAAAGGCAAGATACCCTATGCTTGTGATAAAGATAGACCTGGAGATGGCCTATGATAGGGTAGATTGGAGAGTAGTCATGAAAATAATGGAGTGTATGAGGTTTTCTGTGATGTTCAGAAATTGGATAAAGGCTTGTATTGAAGACATTAATTTTCATTGCAAAGTTAATGGGGTCAAATCTAAAAGCTTTATAAGTAAAAAAGGTATTAGACAGGGTGATCCCTTGTCTCCATACCTTTTCATTTTACTGGAACAACTGTTAACAGAGATGATAAATAGGGCAGTAGAGAAGAAGTTGATTGATTGCTTCAAAATTGAGAACAACACTTTGAGCCATACATTATTTGCGGATGATATAGTATTCTTTATCAAGGGGAACTTGAAATCTTGTAGAAACCCGATGAAGATATTAAATCAATATTGTCTTATATCTGGCCAAAAGATAAACTTGGGCAAATCTGAGGTGTACTTTCCAGAGCATACTAATACGCAAACAAGACAGATGGTTAAGGAGATACTAAAATTCAAAATAGGGAAGTATCCAATGAAATATTTGGGTACTTTTATCTCACCAAAGAGGATTGAGAAGAAATATCAAATGATGTTAGTGAAAAAAGCAAAAGAAAAGGTTAATTCCTGGGAACATATTAACTCAAGCAGGAAAATGTGTGATGCTTAATTCAGTAGTAAACTCCATGCCAATGCATTCCTTAATGACTTCATGGGTAAGTTTAGAAGCTGTGGATGAGCTTATTAAAGTGGAAAGAAATTATTTTTGGGCTAACAGTAAGAAAAGAACATCGGCCAAAATGATCAGCTGGGACACCATTACTAGAAGCAGAAGAAGTGGGGGATTGGAAATAAGAGATTTAAGGGTAATCAGGAAAACAATTATGTCAAAGAGATTACTTCCTCCGTTGAATAAGGATGATTCAAGCTGGTGTAGAATCCTGAATAATCAAAAAACAAAATGGCATCCTTGGATGGATAGCAAAGGGAAGGATCAATCATGGTATGGCAAAGCAATTGCAGAAAACTTGAAATGTTTGAGGGATGGATTTAAGAAGTGTGTGGGTAATGGTAGGGAAACTACAATGTGGACTGATCCCTGGATAGAATTTATTCCTCTGAAATTATGGCCTACTTACATAAATGTATCTGAGCTAGAAAAACTGGAAGTGGTCAATGAAATGATTGAGGGTGTGAGGTGAAAAGATGAGTCACGGGAGGCTTGCTTTGGTAAAGAAATAATAAACAAAATTATGGACATAAATGTAAATGAGGAATCAAGTAGAGATTACGACATGGATTCATAGTAAGGATGGGAGACTTACATCAAAAGGTGCTTACTACTATTTGAAAAATAGTGAATATGTTCAAGAAGAGACTGACATAGATTGGAGAAAGATTTGGGGACTAAAAATTCAAGAGAGAACAAAGATATTTTTGTGGAAGCTAATTTGGAAAAAGTTGCCAACAGCTCATTGGTTTAGTAAGTTCACTGGAACTGAAATTAATAAGTGTCATGTATGCAATATGTTTGAAGATGAGAGTACTGATATTCTTATTGAGTGTGAAGTTGCAAAAATGTATTGGAAGCTTGCGGAAACAAAGCTTGGTATTGAATTAAAACCAAAGCAAAGCTGGGCAAAAGGGAGCTGGTTAGAAGAAGGAAAACTATTTGATAAGGTTTCAAGTGACCTGGTTATAAACTTTATAGCTATTTCACTATGGTTACTTTGGAAAAATAGATGTCAGTTGAAATATAATAGTAGAAAAGAAGGATTGCATAGCATATTTTCGAAAGCTTGTAGAGAAGTGTTGGAATATAGTGCTGTGAAATCAAAAGTATCAATTAGCAAAAAGGTGTATCAGGAAAAATCAAGCTATTTGCAAAATGATATAAAATCAGATTCATTGGGGAATATGTTATTCTGTGATGGTTCATGGAAGGAAGGATTGCCAGCAAGAGCTGGTTTCATGTTGACTGATGGAAGAGGAAGGAAATTGATTGGCTCAAACTTCACAAAGACAAGCTCTCCTTTGAAAGCGGAATTACAGTCCATCTGGTATGGACTAGACAATGTAAGAAAAAAGAAGTTGAAAAAAATATGTGTAAGCTCAGATTGTAAGAATGCTATAGACATATTGAATAGAGTGAAGGAAATTCCTTGGAACATGAGGGTTTTGGTGGAGAACATCGGGATGCTGGGAGATTTAGTGGAGGTTAATAGATGGAAATTTATCAAAAGAGAAGAGAACATAGTGGCACATGCAGTAGCAAGGATTGGTCTTTATGACAAGGTTTTGGGAACATGGAGGAGCAAAGAGGAGATAAATGAGATTGTATGTTCTTGTAATGAGAGATTTTTAAATTTCTTAAATAATAGTTGTATTAGGGAGTTGGAGAGCCGTAATGTAACTGTTGATGAGAGTGTTATAGAGTCTGTAAATGTGAGCAGTACTATTTTTAATAATAATATGATAGACTCTCAGGAGGGAATATATTCTTACTCCTTTGAAGGCGAGGATTGTACGACAATTAGTCCTTTACATCCTCTACCCTTTCAACTGAGTAGGGAGTGACCGTCTCTTGAGATTTTTTTTCTTTTTTCTTTTTTAAAAAAACTCAACTATGTTAATTAAATAGATTTTGGACTGCATGTTGGGCTACGAGCGTACGAGTTAATTGTTTAAATTATAGGTTGGGCTTCAAATGGGCCAACACTTATATTCAATTAGAACTAGTGGATTTAATTAGTGTATAATTTTTATAAAAAATAAAAAATCAAACTAGAGATCTCCATGGGTAAGAGGGGCATTGGTCCCTGGACGTGCACCCTCCGCCACTTCATACCGAGCATTACACATATCATGTTCAGTATTTTTATTCATCTCAAAATGTAAATCTTTACAAGGTTCAAATGAAACTGACTTAATAATAAAACAACTCACATCGTTTACATGAGATGGAGTACCATCATCACAACATGATATGACTTCATTTTTAGAACTTACATTACAAAATTAGTACTTCAACACTGGACACTATTTTATTAGCATATATATCTAACTCAACATTCATTAGAGAAAGTACTTCAACAGCAGCATTTGTAATATACCCTTTCTTTACACAATTAGTCTCAACATCCGCATTCTTACCTGTCATCCCAACTTCAGTTTTTCCTCCAGAACCAGCACAAATTTCTAATTGTGCTACTTCCCCATCAAGTCTATTTTTCACCCACAATTCATTTAGTTCATCGTCAATCTCTACCCGCCTTTCAAAAGCTAACTTTGCTAGTTTGTGAGCTGCCAAATTCCCCTCTCTATTCACATGACACCATTCATCTACCATTAATTTCTTATCTAGGTTTTTTATCTTACCAATCAGCACTTCAATCTCCCAAGGAGGATCAAATTCCTCCTTAAAAATTTTGATTAGCCTACTACATTCAAATGCTACACAAAAATTACTTAGGCCTTTCTTCCTTGTGTTGTCCAAGCCAAACCAAATTGTCTTTGCTTCCGCAAACAGTGGGTTAGAGGCTGCTTCAATCTTCCATTCCTCAAGAATATATGCCTAAACTCATCATTCTTATCTTTACAAACATGACACTTATCAGTTTCTGTATTCGAGAATCTTGCAAACCATGTTGAAGTAGGCAGTCTCCTCCATAGCATTTTCCAAACAAATATTTTAACTCTCTCAGATACCTTCAATTTCCAAATTGCCCTCCAGTTAATATTTGATTTCACATGATTCTCCAATTGATTTTTCACATACTTGTAAGCATTTTTAACAGATAATTCACCCTTCCAATTCTCAACCCATATCCATTTATCTTTCCCTTTCTCTACATCCAGCTGAATCAGCCTTAATTCTTTTATTAACTCCACACCAAAATAATCTTGTAGTATCTGTTC
This sequence comes from Canna indica, assembly GCA_034359265.1. Lineage (NCBI taxonomy): Eukaryota > Viridiplantae > Streptophyta > Magnoliopsida > Zingiberales > Cannaceae > Canna > Canna indica. Next base: position 75,214,668 of record CP136891.1, on the reverse strand, counting down.
ATTCCAACTGCCATTGTCAGATAACTCACTGACTTTTATTATTTCCTCCAACCCTTTAGGATTAATAAAAGTTGGCCATGAATTTAGGGGAATTGTGCTCAGCCAGGGATTAGACCAGACATGAGTTTGAGTCCCATCTCCAATTTGCCTTCTGAAATCATCTCTCAGTGTATTCATACATCTCATTACTGCTCTTGCAGTCCATGATAACTTCCTCCCAGTCTTCATTGTCCATGGGTGGACTTCACCATATTTCTCTATGAAGCATTTTGACCAGATATGTTGCTCTTTATTCAGCAATGGCAGCAACCTTCTTGCAAACATAATCTTTTTCACAACTGATAAATTCCTAATTCTAAGTCCACCATCCCCTTTGTTAGATGTTATTATATTCCAGCTAATCATCTTAGCATATTTTTTCATCTCATTTGAATTCTAGAAGAAATTCCTTGTATCCTTCTTCAGGTTCTCCACAGTACCCTCAGTAACCCAAGATGTCATGAATGAGTACGCGGGATTGAGTTCAATGCTGCATTTATCAGAACAACTTTTTCTGATTGGGAAATTAAGCTACTTGCTCATGATTCAATCCTTCTTTTAACCTTCTCCAACAATTTAACTTCATGCTCTTTTTTTCAATCTTTTTGGAGATATAAAGAGCCTAAGTACTTCATAGGGAAAGCTCCCTCCTTCGTGTTGAATCCTTGACATATTTCATGCTTTACTTGAGGTGGACAGTACTTTGGAAAATAGCACTCAGATTTTTTCATATTTATTTTATGACCTATTATTTTACAATACAAGTCCAAGGCATCCTTTAAGCCATTGCACGACTTTTTGTTTCCTTTCACTGCAATTATTATATATATCATCAGCAAAGCATAAATAATTCAGCTCAAAATCTCCTTTCTTAAAATCAGATATCTTCCCTTTACTGACAAAGTCATTAATGATAATTGATAGGATCTCTTCCATTATAATGAACAGATAAGGTGACAATGGGTCACCCTATCTAATTCCTTCAAAACTCTTGAATTCCTTTGAAGTTTTCCCTTTTATTTTACACTGAAACTTTACTTCTTCCATACATGCCTTTACCCACTGATCGAATTAGCTCCTTAGGGAAGTTCATACACCCCATGGCGGTGTAGATAGCCTTCCAATTAGTCTTGTCATATGTCTTTTCCAAGTCAAGTTTCATTATGAATAAAGGATACTTTGCTTTTGAGATGTACATTGAGTTCACCACTTCATTAACAATCAAAATATTATTCTATATTTGTCTTCCTGGAACAAATGTTGCTTGATTTAAACTTATCGATTTCCCCAACTTAGGCCTCATCCTATTCACAATTATCTTTGAAATAATCTTGTACAAAACATTGCATAAGGCAATGGCCTGAAATCAGTAATTAGCTTTGGCCTCTCAACCTTTGGAACCATAACTAGGAGAGTTTCATTCCAATCTAAATTCATCCTGCCAGTTCTGAAAAACATAGAGATTTTTTGCTTAATATTGTCTTTCACAATATCCCAGCTGAACAAAAAGAACTCAACTGTAAACCCATCTCTTCGAGGACTTTTTCCCTTTCCTATTGTATTAAGTGCATTCCAGATTTCAACCATAGAGCCTTCCCTCTTCAATTCATTCTTCTCAGTGTCAGATAAGCATTTCCATTTCAAGCATTTAATACTATCCAGGTCATGTTCTGTCATCTGTTTTTCCTTCCATAAATCCTCATACCAATCAGCAAAAGCTTTAGCTGTTTCTTTCCCATCCTGAATTATTTTTCCTTCATGTTCCAGTACATCTATAGAACTCTGATTTCTTCTATGCTTAACAATATTGTGGTAGTACTTTGTATTCTTTTCACCCTCTTCTATCCATTCTTTTCTGGACTTAGACCACCATTTAATTTGAATTTGTCTGCTAAGAGCAATTATTTTTTTTGATAAACTTCTCATCCTCTCATAGTCACTCTCAGCCAGCTGAACCAGTTCTTCCTTTTCTTCCCACTTTTTAAGCTCCTCCATTGCAGACTTTAGGCTTTAATTTTTCAAGTTTCATAGTTGTGCTTAAGGCAGTCATCTCCTTCTTATCCCATTGTTGCTTGATAATTTGTAGTAGCTCGGGATATTCAGTCCAAAATTGTTCAAAAATAAAGTCGTTCCTCGTTTTCCCACCACCATTGAATTCACATGTCACCAGGATTGGACTATGGTCAGAGTCTACCATTTGAAGGTGTTCTACCCTTATTTTATAATTCCAGTTTGACCAGTTTATGTTATACAGAGCCCTGTCAAGTCTAGCATAAATCCTTTCCTGGCCTTTCCTTTTATTAATCCAAGTAAAACTTGGACCTGAGAACCTAGCATCCATTAGTCCAGTTCTTCTTAGAAATTCCCTAAAGTCAGTAACAGATTTCCCAATCTTGAAGGGTTTACCTCCCCTCTTTTCATTGATACTGCTAATACAATTTAGGTCTCCAGTTAACAGTCATGGCATCTCAGGCATTTCTAACTCTCCCAGTATTCTCCATATGCTTCTTCTTTTGCTTTTATTTACACTTGCATAAACACTCGTGAGAAAAAAAACTTTCCCATTGCTTAATTGCATTACAACATTAATTGCTTGCTCATCTTTATATACCACACTAGCCTTGACTTTATTTTTCTTTCACATCAACAAGATGCCTCCAGCTTTCCTTATACTATATACATATTCTGCATTCAAGGATCTAGCTTTATTTTTTAGAAATTTCTTTGTTTCCTTCTCTTTCATGTGTGTTTCTAGTAGCAATATAACATCAATGTTCTGAGTCTTCACCACAGTCCATAGGTAATCATTAGCTTCCTTCTTCAAGGCACCTCTTATGTTCCATGATAAGAGTTTCATTGATGCAATGATATTTGAAATTCATTACTGCTTAGTAAGTCCGAGTCTCCATCATCCTCAATTGCTATTGTATCTTTCATGAATCTTCTCTTTTTGAACTTCACATTCCTGAAACTTATAAGAATATTCACTAGCTTTTCCTTAGCCTTTGACCCTCTTCTTGTTTTATTTCCTCCCTTTTCAGTACATCTTGATTTTTCAGGGTCAAAACCAGCTTCTATAAAGTCCTCTTCTGCATGCTTGTTATCCATAATCTTTTTGAAAGAAGCAGCAAGCTTCATAGATAACTCCTCCAATGCCTTTTCACTCTTAAGCACTGAGATATCTTTGCATTCTCCTTTCTCCTTCTGTTCTTTTGCACTGAACTTGATGTTCCCCTGTTCCCATTCCTTGGAGAGAATTTCTATTTCCATTATTTCATCCTCACCATAGCTCTTCCCCTTACCTTTGTCTTTTGCATACTTGTTTGCACCCCTCTCACCATTTATTGCATTGTCCCATACTGTTTTACTATCTTTCATTTTTGATTAATTATTATTTATTTATTTGTTAATTAATTATTTAATTAATTATTTAGATTAATTGTTTAATTTGTTAGATTAATTTTTAGGGTTTAGATTAATTTCGAAATTGTCCACTTCGGCATTGTGCCGGAATCGTCCACTTCGGACGCGCGCCGGAATCGTCCACTTCGGACTCCTGCCGGAATCGTCTAATTTGGACTCGTGTCGAAATTGTCCAATATGGACTCGAACTGTCTCGAAACATTTAGAAAATAATCATCCATCCGACGAGTTGATATGTTTCACGTACGCATCGACGAGTCGGATATGATTTAGCAAAACCTTAGATCCGTTCGGGGATTGTATGTTCGTGTAAAAGAAGTAGATGATCTTTTATACGACGTACAATTCTTGAATTGTCCCTGATTGGATAATTTGGGAATATAGTTATTTGTACTGCACTTACGTTTTTCTTTTAACTGTTAACTAATTATTCTAAATTTCGGCAACATCCCTCTTGTTCTCCGATACGCGCCCAAATGATATGCGTATTCGGAGAACTATAGGGAGATGCTGTCGAAATTTAGAATGAAGTTAGCGGTTAAAATAAGTACTTAGTGCAATATAAATAACATAAATCCCGAATGGAATAGGACAATCTCACCTAAAGACATTAACTAAAGAAATTATCATTGATTGACAGAATCATGTCGGCTGATCGAAGTTGGATGTACCGACGTCTTGATCGTGGAGCTTTAACGAATGAGTTTCGATTAGGTGTAACATACTTCCTAAATTTTGCCTATTCGAATCAGAATTTCGTTAGCATCGGTGATCAAATCCGATGTCCGTGCCTCATTTGTTTGAATGGACGATTTTTGGATCGGGAGACTGTCACTCTGCATCTATATAGCAAAGGATTTGCACCAAGATATTTTCTATGGACTTGTCACGGGGAGTCACGTGAAGTCGGGATGTCGAGTAATACTATCGTTCAGACATATGGTGAATCTTCCTCTGCTGGTGTTTCTTCATCTAGTCAATCTAATCCCTATAGAACTATGATACTTGATAGTCTTGGGGGTCAATTCCACCTGAATGATAATGTTGATCGGCCAGTTCTTCAGACATTAGTCCCACCAGATACTACAGCGGTTGATATCACAGAAGTAGGGGCTGCGGTAGAGATTGAATTACCGAATAAAGAAGCTGCATAATTTTACGAGATGTTGAAAGCTGCCAATGAACCTTTGTATGAGAATTGTCCTAAATACACTAGGTTTTCAGCAATGACACAGCTCCTAAACATCAAGGTCGATTGTAATATCAGCGGGGTTGCGTATGATCGGATTGTTGGATTGATTAATGGAATGCTGCCTACTGATAACAAGTTTGAGCCAACTTTTTATAAGACTAAAAAGCTAATGAGAAAATTGGGGCTTGAGTACGAAAAAATACACGCGTGCCAAAATAACTGCATTTTATATTATAAAGAAAATGTGCAGTTGGATAAATGCCCTGTATGTCAACATCCTCGTTATAAGGAGAAGAAATCAGTCCGACAGAAAAATATCCCGTTTAAGGTGCTTCGGTATTTTCCACTAACACCGAGGCTTCAAAGATTATTCATGTCGGAAAAGACAACCCCCTACATGAGTTGGCATGCAAGAAGTCGTGATGATACAGTAATGACTCATCCATCTGACAGTGAAGCATGGAAACATTTGGATACATGTTATCCTTCATTTGCTAGGGATACTAGAAATATCAGATTGGGATTGTGCACAAATGGTTTTAATCCGTTTGGACATTCTGCAACTCCTTATTCAGTTTGGCCAGTGCTGCTGACAATTTATAATTTGCCACCGTCAATGTGCATGAAAGATGAATTTATTTATCTTTCGATGATTATTCCGGGTCCTAAGGGTCCGCGAAAAGAAATTGACATATTTCTCAGACCCTTGATAGATGAATTGAAAACATTGTGGACTGAGGGAGCTGTCACTTATGATTGTCATTGGAAGCAAAACTTTAATTTAAAGGCCGCGGTCTTGTGGACAATCAATGATTTCCCAGCGTACGACATGTTGTCTAGTTGGAGCACTCACGGTCGACTCTCTTGTGCGTATTGTATGGAACACTCTAAATCAATCAGTCTTCAGAACGGATGAAAAATCTCATTCTTTGATTGTCATCGTCGATTCCTACCGGCTAATCATCAGTATCGAAGGAATCGTAATAAATTTACTAAGGACAGAGTCGAAAGAGATGGGCAACCACCGATGTTGTCTGGTGAACAAATGTTAGCACGTGTTTCAGCACTTCCAGATATAGTATTGGTCGCAATAAAAGAGTGTCAGGTTTTGGCCAAACACATAACTGGGTGAAAAAAAGTATCTTTTGGGAATTGCCCTATTGGAGTTCATTATTGATTCGACATAATTTAGATGTCATGCACATTGAAAAAAAATGTGTTTGATAATATTTTCAATATTTTAATGGATATTTTCGGAAAAACTAAAGATAATGTCAAAGCCCGACATGATATGAAAATACTTTGTAAAAGACCAGAGTTGGAGTTACAAGAGGTCAACGGACGATATCTGAAACCGAAGGCCCTATATGTGTTAAATAAATAACAGATCAAAGATGTTTATCAATGGGTAAAAGAACTCAGATTACCCGATGGATATGCTTCAAACTTATCTCGATGTGTGAACGTCGATGATGGCAAAATATCAGGGATGAAGAGCCATGATTGTCATGTATTCATGCAGAGATTACTTCTGATCGCATTTCGAGATCTTCTACCTGATAATATTTGGGGTCCGTTGACTGAATTAAGTATATTTTTAGAAACATTTGTGTAAATGTCCTTCGAGTCGAAGATATGTCAACACTTGAAAATAATATTGTTGAAATCATATGCAAGCTGGAACACTTGAAATCATATGCATGGTGATTAATATTAGTACTGATATTATTATTCTGTAGGCTCGCTATACATGGGCTGAGCACCAAAGGCCCTTCATTTACGCTGCCTGGGAGGCTATTTCCCAGGCAAGGTACAATGGGCAGCTGGGGCAGGCCCGGTCCCAAGCGATGGCACGAGGTGGGACTACTAACATCGCGGAGACTCGGGGATACGGCCCCGATTGGATTACTCCGGATATATGGGACCAGCTCGTGGGAATATGGTCGACGGATCGATGGCAGGAGGTTTCTCAGAATGCGGCTAGAAATCGCATGTCGGGGGGAGCAGCGCGTAACACCGACGGCTCTGTTGCATTTGCAGTGCACGCGAACCGTATGGTAAGTATACCTTTTAATTATATATTTTATTTGTTACTATGTGTACTAATTAATGTATTTGTTTTGTAAATGTAGACGACAGTGTCAGATGACGGGACTGTCCAGCGACCCTCCCCGATGGCGGTGTTTGAGCGGACTCACCGTCGAGCACATGGGACGGGGGAGTACATCGACAACCGCGGTGCATACATTATGGTAACTATATATTTGTTTAAATTATTAATTATATATTTATAATTTAAGTTTTATGATAAATATTAAATAAAAAATCAAACTCGAGTAGGAGACCTACAGCCAGACGGTGGTGCAGCGCAGGGGCACCCCCGAGGACTTTGACGCAGCAACGTGGGTCGAGGCCGCAGGTGGCGGGGACCATGGCCGCGTATATGGCTTTGCAGATAGTGGTCATGCACGAGCTGTACTAGGGCCACTTGGGGCACCGACCCCTCCGGTCGCTGGTGAGCGGCCATCCACCTCCAGATCCAGTTATGATCATAGTAGCAGAATAAGGACTCTAGAGGAGACGGTCGCGCGTCAGAGTCAGATGATGGCGGAGATGCATACTATGCTACGCAACATGTCAGGTCATCCCGAAGCAGGCATCTCTTCGGCATCATCTCATCCATCGTCCTCGAGTCAGTCCACGCCGGTGTACACTCAAGCACTCTAGACCCCGCCATATGATTCAGGCCATCCTCCATCGTCATCGTGAGATTTTTTTTATATTGACTTTGTTACTGAGATATTGTACTTGTTTAATTTATTTTGTTTGGATATTGACACTTCAATTTTGCATTTGAATAATTTTTATACTATTGTGGATAATTATCAATATAAATATAATTATTTTGATGTATATATTGGTGTATTTGTGATGTGTGAATGAATGTGTGTATGAGTGTATGGGTGTGTGAGTTATGTATCAGATAATATATCAATGTATTAATGGAAATTTGAAATTTGAAATTTTTTCGTTACCAGGTTCACATCATCAACAACGGCTTTCCCACGGCCATCCGTGGGAAAGCCGTTGCTAAAAGTTTATCGAAAGCCGTTGCTGATGACCTACAGCGACGGGTTAACAACGGGCTTTTACTAACGACGTTGCTACAGGCTCACCGGTCGTTGCTATTAATGTTATCAGCAACGGCTCCGTGTCCGTGGAAAAACCGTTGTTGATAATATTTTTAGCAACGGCCCGAGCAGTCGTTGCTGATACGTTGCTAAGTTATCAGCAATGCGATTTTCTGCCACGGCTCCATTGCAACGGTGCCAGCCGTTGCTGATGATTTTCAGCAACGGCATCAGCCGTTGCTGATGCCCATTTTTCTAGTAGTGTATTTACCATTGCCTCATTAGTATGCACCCCCTTTCTGTCATCTTTTTCATTCAGCAAATTAGCATCAATTGCCATGTCTTGGGACTTTTTCTTCACTTTGTCCACTTCAAAGGCTAGGTTATTCAACACAACAAAAGAGTTGCTTGTCGTTCTATCATTACTTATAGAATCTTTGAAGATTCTTCTACTTCTCTTTTGCACTTGAACCCAAGGTCCAAGTAAGCTCTGCTCACTGCTAGTGCCCCCAGCTCCAACAGTATCCTTCCTTCCTTCCTCACTTCTACTTGCTACCATTGGGCCAGCCTCCTCTTTATGCCCAATTTTACTACAACCATAGCAAAGATTGGGTAAGTTCTCGTGGGCCACTAATTGAAAAAAATTGGTTTTTTTTGCCTCCACCTAAAACCCTTGTTCTATGAGTTTTTTTCAAATCCAGCATTACACAAATTCTTGCAAACTTTCCTCTTGCCCCACCCAGGGTGTATTCATCAATTTTAATAGGTTTCCCGATCGCTGCCGCCAGTTGTAGCAAGATATTTTTGCTCATGAACTCAAAAGGTAATCCGAGCATCTGAATCCACACCAACACAGTAGCAATTGTCTCCTTCATTGGCTGAAAGTTTTCTCTCCACTGAATGAGTGATAATGTCTGCCCTCTTAAGAATCAGGGCCCTCCCGAATATACATCCCAGTAATCAGATTCATTCTCAAATTTAAATGCATAAAACCCAGCAACTAAATCTACAATTTTATAATCAGTTTTTAACTTCCAAGTTTTTGGGAGAATGCCTCTTACTAGATCTAGAGTTGACGTTCTTTCAAAAAATTTCCCATAGAGCACTAGCCTGCAATCCTTCCTTGCATTCTCTATTTCCTCATCTTCGATGATAACTTTGCCTCTTGCAGATTCCTAGATCCTTTTTATTTTCCCATTAAGCTCTTCAGAGAATCTCTAGTCGTCCTCCGCTACGGTTCGTCTGAACAATCCAGCCCAAGAGCCCGACTTCTCAGCTAATTTTGGGATCAATCTTCCATTCTCCATCTCCAAGGAATCCTTGTTGTTGATTCCAGAAGATAGTGTCTTCTTCTCCTCAAAAACAATCATACTAATCCCCTTCCCCTCCACTAAGGAGATCACAACCGATGCAGATATATCAAGTGACTTCTTTGGTTTTGAAACTCCTATTGACGAATTAAGAAGGGAAAAAAGTTGTCACCCTGGAGACCCACTCATTTTACTCCTAGCTAGTTGTCCTTGTCAAAAGTAATTTGATCAGCTAGCTAATTAGTGTATAATTAAGTAATCTACTTGCGTAATTGGGATAAAAACAATCAAAAAAGAATTTGTTTTTTCTTTTTTTTTCTTGCAAATTGAATTGAAATTAATCTGTATTTTCCCAACTCGCACTGAAGTTGAATAGAATAATCATATTAGTAGACTTACCCCATGAAATTATATATAATACCCTAAAAATTTAATCTCCCCATTAAGCTTAATTATTAATCTTTTTTAATTGATAGCATGGGTAGTTTGCTAAAACTAATGATAGATTGTTTCTACTTAATTACATGATCAGAGGAGCATTCCTCAATATGAGTTCTTAAATATCCTTGATAATTCTATTGAAATGCACATTTTATTGAGCTTATTTTATTCAATATTGAGTAATTTAATCACCCAATAATTAATTTGATTTAAGGAAAATAAAAGGTGTACTAGAGAGTCCAAAGCAAGAAGATTAAACAAGAGACTAGTATATGAATTATACAAAGAGTGTTTCATATACTCAAAGTGGGGTAGATAAAGAGATACATTTAAGTTGTTTGCAAAATTAGGACTCTTTGTCCCACATAGATAAATGCGCTAATTAAATATCAGCTTATATATGCACAAACGTGTATGCCTTTGCACTTTGCATAAGCCATGAGCCTATCTTTTTGTGTGGAGAACGAGCTAAGTGCAATCATTGTTGTAACTTTTGAAATTCATAGTTTACATGAACTTAAGTGCACATAAATTATGATCAATGATCAATCAATTTGCCAATATAATTGCTCATTAATATAATATTTCAGTTATTATATTTATTTCGAACTAATGAGCATTATATATGACATCTATGGATTAATCAAAACATATATATATATATATATATCTTTCTCGAATTCACTCATCTCTTTTGCCTTTTCATCTTCTATACAATAGCAATTCGAGAATCCTCGGAGTTCATACCCTCGTGAGGCTTAACATATAATCTGGAGGTTTATTGCATGCAACCCGAACAAACCTTTCTTGGGTGGGAGAAATAAAAACTTTAAGGAGAAGGACAACTCGTGTCTCTCATTTAGTCATTTTTACTTAACAGATTCTGCAGCAATTTTTAATAATAATTCTTTCTCGTCTTTCAACCTTCATGAAAACATAATACTCTTTGTCATCTTCCAACCTCCAACAAAAACATAATACTCTTCAAATCGAAAGAGCTTCAGCCTGTAGCGGAGAGATCCCATTTCAGAGGCGCCTGCAATCAAGACAACGTCCATTAGAATCAGACTGCGCAGAAGCACATATATCCCCCTCTAGGATATATAGGGCATTAGAAGTCTCATCCATATTAATCTTCACCCAACCAATTTATAGATAAGTGATTTTTCTCACCAAACAAAGACCAAATGGAGCCCTCTTGGGCTCTTGGTGTCTCAAGCATTATATCACTCAAATAAGTTGTTCTTGGTTTTCCAAATTAGCCAAAGAGTACTGCATTCTAGCAATCAAAACCAGCATTAAGAACCAGCATTAAGATTATTAATATATATATATGATTGTGACAAGTATGCTAGCAAGTTGTGGCAACTGATTTTCTAGTAGTGTGGGAAATAGTGGCGACGTCAACATACTTGAAGAAGAACCTTGATATTTTTCCACGAAGACAGTACTTTAGCATGTGGCGTTTGTGTAATAGTGCGGCACAAAGAAAAAGAAGAAAGCGAGACAAATTAAAGCTCTTTTCACAAACACCACCGGTTATTCCAAATTCCAAGTGTGGAGTTGCGATCAATCATCCATGAAAAGTTGTGGCCACATATTAAAGCTTATCAAAAATCAAACCCCAAGACAGATTAAGTTCGTATTCCGCCAAACCCCAAAAGGCATCCAACATCAGGTCCCAGGAGGTAATTAAAAGTTGGCAGTCAACAAGATTAGTTGGTCCATTAATTAACCCTATCTCCAATCAATTGTCTTCTCAAAACTTGTGCTTAATTATATATAACTTGTTAACGTTTACTAGCTCCCAAAAGTTTATGCAAGAAGGTGGGGTTTTCAAGGAAGAAAGGACACTTGTTGCAGAAAGGGGATCAAATGGTTGCATGTATATGTGTGAACCCTAAATTTGTAACCCTAACCCTAACTCTAACCCTAAAATCTAGTACTGTATTGACACTGTACTTGGACCAGCCATTTAAGAAGTTACCTATGATTTCCAAGAGCTACATGCAGACTATACATTACAGCCATTTTCTCTGGTCTCTCTTGGCGACTTTCTCTATAGAACATTTTCCCAGACCTTTACTGGCTTCTGTTGAAGCAGTTCTTCCATCTTAATAAATGCTATGTGAGAGTGAGAACGAAGCAGCAACAATTCATATTAATCTGAACGCCTCGTTATTCATATATATGATATATCTCAATAGTTAATTATCTAGAGAACTACGTACAAGTGATAAAGTTAGGCACAATGAATTAAATAGAACCAAAATTAGGAAAAAAACAAAAAGTAGCTCACTAGACAAACTATAAGGTAGAACTAGTGGCAGATGTAAATTAATATTTGTATAAAATGTCATTATCTATAATTTAAGTGGCATTTTAAATGAATATATGTTACTATTTTGTTATTTATTATGACATTGATTATGACATATTATATATACATATCACTTAAGATGCTTTTGTTCTAACATTTGTAAATTTAAGCAATGACGTTTGTAAATGTAATCACAATAATTTTGATTTAAACCAAAATTATAAGCATATGCCGCCTCTATAGCAAGCTCAATCTTGGATCGCTGCGTTCCTTCGAAGCAGCACAAGTTGCGTTCATGCCAAACTTTCTACTTCCAAATTATTAAGAGTTGGTATCGAGCTCGCTTACAAACCAAGCTTATTATATTAATATACAGTTTTCATATAAATGTCAATATCTTATAATTATCAAATAAATAGAGACGTAGATATATCTACAGTATTTATACTATAGTAACTATTAATATTGATAGAACATACAAGAATATATTAAACCTGTTAGCGAGAACTTTTAGCTAGGCACCGAAGGAAAAGACAGTGTACGCATGAAATTAATTAGCATTGGTTGATGGGCCATCTTTTCCCTCGAATATATATATATACACACACAATAATACCTCAATGACTTAGACAAAGTATGCAGTGATTTGAGAATATACTTTAGTATATTATTTCACTTCTTTTGAGTCTTCTAATATCAGCTAGCAAAATGCAAATCTAGGCTAAGAGGGCCACTTCTTCAATCATCTGATATATATGGATTACAACAACTTAGTAGAGACTTTAATTAGAATAATCAATCTTCTATATATTTTCACAAGGCAAACAAGATGTGAAATTATATAGATCGATCTATTGATCAAGTTAACGAGTAATTATATACATGAAGGCTATAAAACAAACAAATCAATGCTGAGTCTTGCCATTTCTTCAACAGAAGATGTTCACCACAAATGACACTTTAATAATCATGCACCAGCAAAATAAATTAAGATAACTACTTTCATGAGAAAAAATAAATAAATTTATGCTCATGTGAAGTTTATCACATGCATGCAGAAAAAGATCAGCTGAGCCCTAATATTTAGCAAAGTAAAGAATGCTGTCTTGGTCCCTGGATTTTCCTATCGATCTATTTTCTGAATATATACTAGTGCAAGAAACAAAAAACATGTAGAAGTTTTCGAAGGAACAAAAAAACATATGAAAAGATAATATATCTTTTCTTACAAATGAAAAAAAAAAAGATACCAATGAGACAGATTACAAGACCATAACAAATTGAAGTTTGTGCAACAAAGAGCAAGATTCTCCTCCTCGAACATGCAAAGAAGAATGGAAAAGAAAGAAAGAAAAAATCCTTGAGAAGGTAATCATGGGGACATGGGGTAATGAGTGCAAACTTTTTAAGCTGCTGTCGGTGGGAAGCATAAAAATAGTAAAAGAAACAGAAAGAAAGCAGAATCGGTCAAACCAAATCATTACGCCAATCTGTTTCTGCACTTGCATTGTATCCTCATAGCTATTAATTAGCACACAACGGAAACAAGTTATATATACCACAAGAGAAAAATCAAAAGAGAATGTAAAAATAGGGAATCTAAAGAAAAGAAGATAAGCAGCAAATTAACTGGCCGGCTGATCTGAGACATAAATAGACATTAATTACCACCGGGTAGATGGCCGGAGATGGAAGCTATGATTAGGGGGAATGAAGCCTGGTCCGAGATCTATTTCAACTATATATCGTTGAAGAACCAGTCACAGCAGCCTCGAGCCAGACAACATTCCCCTCAAAACAAAAGCTTCCTGCTAATTAGTTCCTCATGTTTCTTCGATTCATCTCCTTTGAAGGGGAGGTAAAGGAGGAATGAAGATAGAATTGCCAGAGAAGACGTAATGATACCTTGAATGATTAAATTCTGGGGAGAAGAAGGATAAGATTTTCAAGAAAAAAAGACAACTAAAATAGGAGATGAAAGAGCAGCAGTGCTGCTGAAACCGTAGTTGGGACCAGAGACAAGACCACACGAGGTGATCATCAAAGCCTCTCTCTTTATAGAAGATATAGACATCAATAGCAGGCCTTCATCCACCACTCACGTAGATCTGGACGGTGGAGGAGGGGTCGAGAAGCAGGTGAGAATCGAGAGATCAAACCCTAAAACGAGAAGGCTGTGGTGGTGGGTGAGTTAATGCGCCTCCTCGAAGGTTAGGGACGAACTCTCACCCACTTAATGTTGCAAGCCTCCAGGAATATTTTGACGTGTGGATTATGGCTGTCATCATGAGATCATTATTGGGGTTTGACACGTGTTCTTCTCTACATGGATGATGTGCTAATTAGGAGGTAACTGAGATTTAGCTTTCTTTTCTATTTTCTATCTATTTTTAGTATCCCAGATGATGTAAAGCTAATTAGGAGGTAGTAAGAGTTAGCTTTCCTTTTCTGTGTTGAATTCTTCTTGTTCCTTCTTTTGGTCTCCCCTCTGATGTGAAGTTAATTAGGCGGTATTAATTCATGCTTAATTACGAAGCATTATTTACCTGATGGGATCAACAATTGTCTTGTCCTGAGTCCTGACCTGACCAGAGTTGAGTTAGGTTGGCTTCTGCGTACGTATGAAATGAATTCTCTGCCATTTTCATTAATGGCGCTGCAGGTTGATGTTAGATTGATTGACACTAAATTTATATATATATATATATATATATATATATATATATATATATATATATATATATATATAGGTACGCAGAAGAATCTGCCCAACAAAGGAATAAAATTTTTACGGAGCCAAGCCCCTGATACGAATGAATCTAAATTTATTAATATTAAACCTAGTATAATTTATAGAAACTGAAATAAAATAAGAGTGAACCTATATTGCAAACGAGTGAACCTAACATTTTTACTTCAGGTTCAATATTAAAAAATCTAGATTCACTTATAGGAGGGGCTCCATAGAACTTCTATGGAGTCCGACTTCATAGAAGCTTTTTTCCCAACAAAGGTAGGGGTGTCCGGTGTTCGGTTTAAGCCGAACCGAATCGAATTTTTCGGTTCGGTTCGATTTCAATGGTTGCAGATTCGGTTCTTGACCCAAATCGAACCAAATTTTGGATTTCGGTTCGGATTCGATTCTCGGAATTCAGGAACCGACCCGACCCGAATCGAAAACCGAATAATTAAAAAATAATATATTTTTTAAATTTTTAACCCAGGTAATTAAATGTGTATTAGGAAATAATTTTTATTTTTATTTTTTAATCGATTTAATTAAAATTTTGGTTTTCGGATTGAAAATCGAACCGAATCGAATAATTTTGATTCAAATTAGATCGATTTAGGCATAATTCGGTTCAGATTCGGATTGAAATTCGGATATAATTTTTTTTTTAATTCGGTTCGATTCGAATTGAACCGAATGGACAGTCAGTCAGTCCTAAACAAATGTGCAAAAAAACATCACACTCATGAATGTGAGGGACACATTTCAAGCCGGTCCATTCGGCTAGGCCGAGCCGGCCGGTTTGGCTTGCAAGTAACTACAGGCCGTCAGGCCGAATACACGGGTTGGAGAAGTTGACCATGTCCCATCGTCTTAATTATTTAATGGAGTTGATGGGCCTCATGCACATACCTGCGTGGTTTTAATTCTCTAATCATGCATCCCATTGCACCTTCAGGCTTCAACTTAACACAATATTTCTTGAATTTATTTTATATATATATAACTTCAAATGATTCAGGATATCAATTATTCAAACATTTAAAAAATTCATCATTGCAGAACTCACTCATCTCATTTACATTTGTTACTCTTATACCCTCCATATTCCTATTTACACTCAAATTACACACTAATGCTTTACCAACTAAAGTATGAGCTGCCCAATTCATATTCTGACTTATGCTGACTTCCTCTGCTACTATGAGTATTTTTAACACTAACCACGTCACTCTCCAAGGAGCTTCAAACTCTCCTTTCAAAACTTTTATTGCATTAAGACAAACTGAGATCACCGCACCTCCTTTAAAACCTTTCTTCCTTACGTTATCCAACCCAAACGAAATGGCCTTTATTCTATTTGTAATGGATCAGCTGCCTTCTTTGTTTTACAACCTGCCAACAAATACAATCCATCCCTAACGATCAACATACCACTTCCTACGTACCTTAAAATTCTCTTTCCAAGTCGCATCCCAATATATTCTAACCCCATCACTGGTCTTTGTTTCTACGTCTTTATTATTGTTTTCACAATCACAATCAGTTTTTCTCTTTATCAGTACTGAATCCTATACGTCTACTACTATCAGCCATGGTATATCGTTAAAAGCTTTAATGAAAATTGTATTCATGCTCCATACCTTCGCATTGTATTTTGATCTGTTTCTGTTTTTTCAAATCAGTCAAAATGAATTTGCAATAAAGCCTATCAACTTTTCTGCTGATTCAAAATCATAATCTTTCATTTCTTTCATCCATCCACCATTCTTCCGGCTTTCCTTATGATTGAACCGAATTCCAAATTTATTCTCAGTAAACCTCCAATACTCTTCAGCAAAAGAACACTTAAAAAATATACGTTCTATTTCATTTTCATTACCCCAAATACTCTTCAGCAAAAAAAACACTTGAAAAATATATATTATATTCCATCTTCGTTACTTTTACCGATATGACATTTATCAACTTCACATTTCTTTATACATGCAAACCATTTACTTGTAGGAAGCTACGAAGCACCGACACGGACACGGACACGAGACATGGGACACGACACAGACATGGACACAAGGACACACTAATTTCAAAATTTTACAAGACATAAACACAACATATATAGCATATATATAAATTAAAAAAATTTAAAAAAAAATCCACGGTTCATATATATATATAGTTCAAGATTTATAAATAATATCATAATACTTTTATTGATATCAAACTTCCAATTTTCAGTTTTTCCTAGGCCCCTTTGAAAATATATTAAGCATTCTAGATAATTTCTTGTGTTAATACTTACTATTTCTAAGCCCATTCAAAAAGCATTGGACACAATATCTATTGACGTCTGCCAAAAAAATTCTAAATTAGCATGTCTTAGTAGAACTAGTCATGTACAACCACATGTAAATAAAAAGTTAAGTAGAGTCTCACTATCTTATTCATCGATGATAGTTATAGATTAATAAAAAAAATTTAATTTTGAAATTTCTCAGTTACAGGTTAACATCATCAGCAACGGCTTTCCCACGGTCATCCCTGTCAAAGACGTTGCTAAAAGTTTATCGTAATTCCTGGGCCGCAAACTCAAAACCGTTGCTGATGAACTACAACAACGGCTTAACAACAGTCTTTCAGCAAAGGTTTTGCAATGACATGTGGGCCGTTGCAGATGGCAATATTCACAACAGTTGACGTGCCGTTTCAGAACCGTTGCTGATAAAAATAGAAGCAACATCAGCACCTCGTTGCTGAGCCGTTAATGATAATGTATCAACAACGAATATCGCCCGTTGTGGAACCGTTGCTGATAATATCACTACTAGAATTGTGGTCATCAACGACGGCTGATACCGTGGCTGAACCGTCGGTGATGAATATCACGGACGGCGTCAACCGTAGCAAAAAATAGTCTCTGATGCGCGCGTCTCAAATGTTTTGTGACGACCGCGCACGACCGTCACACATAATCATCAGCGACAGCCTAGTGGACTATCGTTGATTTAAAATCATCAGTGACGGCTCTGGGCGCTGTCACTGATATCAACACATCAGCCTCGGCTCAAAGCCGTCGGTGATACTATTAGCAATCGTAATACTTGGTCCTGCCGAGGCCATCAGCCATTTACGATAGACTTTCAACCACGACTTAGTGACGGTTAATCGTGGATAAACCGTGGCTAAAGATGTTATCCTGTAACTGAAAAAACTAAAAATTTTATAAATTCATGTATACAATGATATATCGACTACAACCTATTTTCAATCGCATATTACAATCAGAAAACATCATACACACATGCATTTGAAACCAAACATACAAGTTTTACATAAATATCATCAATCTCAGCCTCAAATCGGAGGCAAACAATTATCAAAATATCATCTATATATACAAGTTTCAAAATATATTCAAGTATCAAAATATCATCTATATCAAGTATCAAAATATAAACAAAATACACTTAATCAAAATCTCACGACGACAGTGGCGGCGGTGGCGGCGGTGGAGTGGACAACGATTGGGTCGGGAGCATCGATTGGGTCGAGGAGGACGACGGCTGCGACATCATAGGTAGAAGGTCGGACTGAGACACAATCTGAGTGAGGAGTATTTGCATGTTTTGGATCGTCTGTCTCAACTCATCATTCGACCGTCTCTGCTCTTGCATCTGCTCCTCCATCGTCAGCCTCTGCTCTTGCATCCTCTCCTCCATCGCGTGCCTCTGCTCCTCCACCGCATGTCTCTGTTGGGTGAGCTCCAACTCCGTGGCCGCTATCCAGCTCTGGTCCTGCACTCGGGATGACGAGGGCCGCTCACCCGCAGTCGAAGGGGTCGATGCCCCAAGTGGCCCGAGCACGGCGCGTGCATGGCCATTGTCTGCAAAGCCATAAACACGGCCGTGCTCCCAGCCACCTACGGCCTCCACCCAAGCTCCTGCGTCGAACTTCTCCGGTGTCCCTCCACGCTCGATCACAGTCCTCGAATAAGTTTCCTACACGTGTTTATATTTTAAATATATATAAACTATAAATAAAAATTGTGTTATCAAATAGACATATATAAAATACTTACCATTATGATCGAGGCTCTGCTATCAACGTAGTCCCCCGCTCCTCGTCGACGACGATGGGTGCGCTCAAACACCTCCATCATCGACGGGCGTTGGACGGTGCCATCCTCCATCACGCGCGTCTTACATTAGAAAATAAATACATTAGTATCATTATACACAATATATAATTTAATTAAAAGTAAGAAAATTATACATACCATACAACGCTCATGCACTGCAAAAGATATGGAGCCACCAATGTGGCGCGCCCTCGTGCCGTCCCCCCCGGACATGCGATTTCTCGACGCAGTCCGGGAGACCTCCTGCCACTCAGGAGTATCCCATCGCTCAACGAGCTGATCCCACACAGGGCCAGGAATCCACTCGGGGGCGTGTCCCCGAGTCTGCCCTATCTGTGTGGCCCCCAACCGTCTCATCACGGTTTGACAGGCCTGTTGAAGCAGCCTGTTATAGCGAGCACGGGCAACACGCTCCCATGCAGCCTCCACAAAAGTGGTCTGGTCCTCCGGCCATGTATAATGACCCTGCAAAAAAAATTATTATTATCGATCAATATTTAACATTAAT
The DNA here is from genome assembly GCA_034359265.1 of Canna indica. NCBI lineage: Eukaryota > Viridiplantae > Streptophyta > Magnoliopsida > Zingiberales > Cannaceae > Canna > Canna indica. Next base: position 75,195,435 of record CP136891.1, on the reverse strand, counting down.
ATTAATTTAATAAATATATTTACCGTGAACTCTTGCCATAATAAATCTATATGCTCACGGGGCACGTGAGACCATGTAGGCCACGCCCCGTGCATAAACTTTCGGATCATCCCCGCTATCGTGTGGGGGACGTCCTCCTACTCAAATCTGTACCATATATAAATTCATATTATGATATTTTGAATTATAAATAAATTATAAAAAATAATTAATGCATATACTTACCTTCTTCCGCGCACAGTAACTGCTCTGCGTAGTTGTCCCTCGGGTGGCGGAGGGAGAATTCTGTTAAGCCCTCGTGGCCTACATCTCGATGTCGACGGGCCTGGATCAGCTGAAGGGATGGTGACCATATCAGCTGGGGGAATAGTGGATGGATCAGGTGGGGGAATGGTGGCCGGACCAGGTGGGGGGATGGTGGCCGGAGGTGGGGGGATGGTGGTGGAAGACGAAGGGTCAGTGGGTACAGGTGGGGCGGGTGGTAATCGTTGGGGGGTCCTACGAGGAATGCCTCCTCGAGAACTGATATCTCGAACCATAGCTGTAAAAATTTAATATAATTAGATTATATATAATAGATATATTTAATAATTGAATATATACTTCACATTTACAATTATTCATCATCGTCATTATCATCATCCATGTAATACTCTTCTTCTTGTTCTTCTGTATCTAAATCTTGAAATTCTTCTTCGTCTCTCACATCTTCATTCTGTCCTTCCTCAACTTCATTATCGTCCTCATCAACGTATTCTATTTCCAATTGAACTAACTCTGTGTCATCATCCTCGAGTATTGGACTAACTCGTTCCACTTCGGAAGGATCCTCTTCTTGATAGAAGTCATATGCTGGCTCATTATCTCCAACTATTTGGTCAATTTTTTCTCTGACTTTAGTCTTATAGACTACACGCCAATCTGCCATGTCTTTCTTTCGAGACGAATACTGCATATAATATACTTGTTCAGCTTGAGATGCCAATATAAATGGCTCATTTGAAGCCAATTTTGATTTGTAATTGACCTCGACTAACTGTTTATACTTTGGATGAACTCTCATGTGCCTATCGCTTGTATCGAACCAATGACATTTAAAAAGGGCAACTGATTTACATCCAAAAAATTGTAATTCAATGACTTCTTCCAATAGTCCGTAAAAGTCAACATCACATTCAACATATGTTGTCCCTTTGATGCAGACCCCGACATTCATAGTCTTTTTTGTAAATGAATATTCAAATGTGTGAAATTTATATCCATTGACAAAATAACCATTATAACATTGTACAAGTCGTGTCGGTCCGCTAGCAAACTCAAAATTTTGGTTATCTATTTCGCCTCTGTGTTTTGTTTTGTAAGCTTGAAACCAATTAGGGAACTCACGATTCCGTAATTTTTCTAATTCCTCATCGCTGTAAATTGAGTATCTTATCATTATCTCAATGTCAAATATTTCAATGAACTTCTCAATCTCTGGACAGTTTAGTAAAACGTACAAGTATGCCAAATGGTAATCTTCATTGTTTAAGAATCGAGACGAACGAGAATCCAAAGCACGACCGGGGTAAGAAAAGATATTTAAACAACCATCTGATGGTCCAGCTCCCCCATCTGATGGTCAAGCTCCCCCGTCGTCGTTCCGTAGAAGACGATTAAGTCTTCTCTTGATGGTTGATTTAAAATAAAATGAGCAGAAAGTTAAAATTTCTTGAATTATATATACTTCTGATATGGAACCTTCAACTGCGGCAGTGTTCTTTACTTTTTTTTGAGACGATTCATATATCTTTCAAATAAGTACATCCACCGGTATTGAACAGGGCCACCAACTCGTGCCTCGTATGCCAAATGTATCGGTAGATGCTCCATCGAGTAAAAAAATGCAGGAGGGAAAAACTGCTCTAACTTGCATATGATTTCAATAATATTATTTTCAAGTGTTGTCATATCTTCAACTCGAAGAACATTTGCACAAACCATGGACGATTTGACCACGAGTCCAAAGTGGACGATTTCGCGGCGAGTCCACTGTGGACGATTCCGGCGCGAGTCCTCAATGGACGATTCCGCGCGACTATTAATTAATATTAAACTAATACTTAACCTAATTAACAATTAAATTCTAATAATTAACCATTAATTTCTAATTATTAACAATTAATTTCTAATAATTAACAATAAAAAATTTATAAAAAAAAACTAATCATCTGTGATTAGGGTAATAATACCCTAATCTCAAGCAGTAGCCGGCTACTGCTCGTCGGCATTGGGGTCGATGGTAATCGGCCCCAAAGCGGTGCCGGCCTGGTTGAGGCCGGCGCGGAGATGGACGCCGGGTCAACGCCGGCGCGGAGAGGCAGTGCAGGCGGCAAGGCTGGCCGACGTAGGGATTTAACGGAGGAGGAGAGGAATTGAAGCATACCGGCGGTGAGTGACAGTGGCGATTGACGGCGGCGACAAGGCAGCGACAGCGGCGAGTAGAGAAGAAAGAGGAAGGGTCGGCGCGAACACAAATAAAAAGGATTTTCATCGACGGCTCATCGGCCGTCGAAAAACCGTGGATCTGTAATTTTATATTCACGCTGCGTTCGTGGTAAGCCACGGTCACAACCAGTCGTGGCTAATGACTTACTCATATCACCGACGGTGTAGCGTAGCCGTCGCTACTAACCTATTTTATTTCACGCACCCAGTTACTCTCATCACCAATGGCTCCGGGGCCCCCGCTAAGTTGTGGCTACTAACCCATTTAATTTTGCGCGCCGTGCGCGCCATGATCTAAGAGCGACGGTTTTGGTCGATCGTATGCGAGCCGCGGCTGATTTTGTTACATCAGTCACGGCCATCGAGGCCGACGCAAAGTCGTGAATGATTCTGATGACTTTGGCGACCGTCGCTGATCCCCGTTGCTGATATAGTATATTCTAGTAGTGTATTATTAGCAACGCTGTGAGCAGTCGTTGCAGATCCGTTGTTAAGGTATCAGGTATGCGATCTTCTACAACGGCTGCGTTGCAATGGGTGCGGCCGTTGCTGGCCGTTGCTAATGGTCTTCGGCAATGGATCCAGCCGTTAGTGATGCTCGTTATTCCAGTGGTGATCAATCATTGTTGTTGTCTTCTTCATTGGAAAATATTACTCGATCTCTCCAACTTTGGTTCATCAAGAGAAAAATTGGCAAATTCAATAATTCTATTATCTTTATCAATAGGTGAAAAATCATCTTCTGCAATATCTCACACCATTGTTTCTCCTTTATTGTCTTGGAGAGTTTTCCTTGAAATGAGACGAAGATTAATATGGACAAATACTAAATTCTCCGCAAGTTTAGACTTCATCTTGTTCCTTTTAAGGGAATAGATAAAAGAGTAAGTGCTCCAATTTCTTTCACAACAATAAGAATATAAAATACTAATTTTTTTTGATTATTTTATTATTATTATTAAATGAGATGCATGGTTGGCTGTGTCCGAGCCGTATCCGAGCAAAAAAAAAACTGGTCAAGACACTCTTGGACACGTGGGACACATGTGTCGGACGAGTGTTTTCATGTGTCGGTGTCTGTGGCATGTCAAACACGCGGACACGACAGTCCTACGGAGTGTCCATGCCTGGTAGGAAGCCTTCCCCAAATTAATCTCCAAACAAAAGTCTTACTCTAGTTGAATCACATATTCCGTAGTTTTCTCCAATTAAAATCAGGTCATCTTTCGGTTCTTCCTTATTTTTTCAAAAAGCAACAAACTTTCTTAACTAATAATCGCCCATTATGACTTTCTCCACAAACTCATTTATTCTTTCCTTGCTCTATATCTACTTATGTCTTCAGTTCTTTCAACTAGACTCCTGCCAAACATCCTCTCTAGCTGGAAGTTCTGTCTTCCTTCCTTCTCGGTTCATTAAGCTATTGGTCAAATCATACTTAGAGAGCTCTTCTACATTCACAAATGTAGGCCATAAATCTATTGGCACTTCATTAATTCATCGATCTGACATATTCTAGCTTTCAATCCGTTTCCAACCCACATTCTTAATCCTTCTCTTATACTTTTTAGGCTATTTTGCACTGCTCTATCAGTCCAAGACACTTTTTGTTCCTTTTTCTGAAGACCATGGATGGAAACTCCTGTATTTAGCATTATACATTAAAACTCGGGTTTCCTTCTCCCCATTTAACAACGAAAGAATCATTTTAGCTTATAGTATCTTCTTCATATTGTGTAAGTCTCTTATTCCAAGTACTCCTTTACTTTTGCTAGCAGTAATTCTGTCACAACTTATTAATTTCACTGCATTTCCTTTATAGTCAGTCACTCAAAAAAAAATCCTAGTAAATTTTGTGATCCTACTTATTGTTTTGTTACTTACCCATGATGTCATCATAGAATGCACAGACATAGAACATATCACGAAATTCATCAAAAACACATTTTCTTACCTGAGATATATAATTCATAGCCCAAAAATCAATCTTTTTTTGCAACTTTCCCTACCATCTTCTCTTGTATATTGCTACTTGGTCTTTTCGGCATTATGTAAGTTCTAAGATACTGCATAGGGCACTAACCTTCTTTCATACTCAAAGCTTGACATATCCTGTGCTTAAAATCATCTTTACATTTATCAAAAAAAAAATTACTGACTTGCTTTCATTTATCTTTTGTACTGTTAAATTGCAATACAACTTTAACGCATCTTGAAGAACACTACATGATTCCTTGTTGCCTTTAATCACAACAATGATGTCGTTCGCATAACTAAGATGACACATTTTAAAATCACCTACTTTGAAAGATATGATCTTTTTCATCTCAACAAACTTATTAAGCAAAATAGACATATGCATTGCTCCATAATAATGAATAGGTAGGGAGAGAAAATCTCTTTCCCTAATACCTCCGAAACTTGCAAACTCCCCTGAATTTTCTATAAAAAAATTAATACATTCAATACATCCTTTTATATGTCATTCCAATTAGTTCTATCATAAGCTTTTCTCAAAACCAATTTAATTATAATGTAAGAATTATTTGCTTTTGATCTACAAACTGAACTCACAATCTCAGTGACCATTAGAATATTATCTTGTATTTATCTATTTGATACAAATGCAACTTGCTCCGAGCTTATCAACTTATCTAGAAAAGGTCTTATTCTATTTACCAGAACTTTTGCTTATATTTTATACACTACATTACATATATAGTGCAATAGGTCTGAATCCAAAATTTTACTTGATTTTTTTATTTGGAATCATAATTAGCAAGATATTCTTTCATCCCTCTGATAATATTTTGTTATGTAAAATTTATCAAACTCATTTTTCATAGAACTCCAGTATAAAATCATCTAGTCTTGGACTTTTTTCGCTTCCCAACCTCATAGTTGCATGCCAAATTTTCATTAACTCAAACTCTTTGACTAAACCAATATTGTCTTCCTTTAAAATAAAACTCCATTCATACTTTTGTAGTATGTAGATACGTGTCATTATCCTCATTTTTTTTCCATAATTTCTCATACCATTGAGCAAAACTATCCTCCATCATTTTAGAATCATGTCACTGTTCGATTACCAACTTCTAGCTTATTTATAAAAAATTTCATTCTTTTCATCTTCACCAAGTTATGAAAATATTTCATATTTTTATCTCCTCCTTCAATTCATTTTGTCCTAGATTTTGACCATCATTTGATTTGAACCTGTCTATTTAATACCACTACCTTATTTATCAAAATTATCAAATATTCTAATTCCTCGTCAGAAATCAAACCTCCAATGTACATCCTTTTCTTCTAACATCTTTATTCTCCAAACTCTCAATCTTCTCTTTATTCTAAACCTCCAACACCTTTTTAACATTTTCTAATTTTATTCTCATATTATTTCTGACATCATAATTATCTTTTCAACTTTCATTCACAATTTGATATAGTTCTATGTGTCCAAACCAATAGTGTTCAGAAATAAAACTTCTATTATATGTCTTCTTATACTGAGTATGAATACATTCTCTCATGATAGGTCTATCATTAGAATTTACCATTTGCAAGTGCTCAACTTCTATTTTATAATTCGAGGATAACCAACTTGCATTATACAAAGCTCTGTCCAACTTGGCCAATATTCTTGCATTTTTCTTTTTGTTATTTATCCATGTAAATGCAAGGCTCCTAATTCCAGCAACAATTAATTAGCTATTTTTCATAAAAAGCTTGAAATAATTAACAACCTAATTTTGATCAAAAAATAATTTATCCTTTTTTTTCTCACTAGCACTTACTATCGCAATCATGTCTCTCACAACTAACCAAGGAATATCGGGTAGCACTAACTCTCCCAACATTCTCCATAATTTTTGTGTGATCTTTATGTTAGTATTTGCACATATTCCTAACAGCAAAAAAAAATCTTGTCATTATTCATATGTATCAATACATTTATTGATTGATAATCTTCGTACAAAAGATTTGCTTTCACTTATCTTTGGCCCATACCAATATTAATCCACCATACCTACTTATACTTGAAACATACCTATACTTGAAATAAAAACCCCATCCCAATTTCTCTTTCTCCTATTCAGAAAGCTTTGTACTTCAGCCTCCATCAAATGAGTTTCCAATAAATATATATATATATATATATATATATATATTGGAAACTCATTTGATGGATATCAATTTCATCTTACACTATCTTACTTCTATATGTACTTTCTTGCTCATCTTGGTCTCCAACATTTCCCATGACATTTGTGCCCTTCGAACATCTCTTTTTTTCAGCTTAACATGCTTATACCAAAAGCATGTTAAGCTGAAAAAAAAGGAGAACATTGGTATAAGCATGTTAAGCTGAAAAAAAGATATTCTCCAGAATTTTCGCAAAAGAATAAGCCAAGTTAACATTTCTAAAGCATTTTCCATTTTTTTGGTTTCCTCCTTCATCGTCAACTCCTCCTTATTTTCATTCTTTGCCTAAAAAATAAATTCTTTCTTGTTTACCACCTTGGAAGTATTATCCACTTCCATCTCATTTAGTTTATTCTCTCTAATATTTTTTTCCTTTTCTCAATCACATTTTTATGCTTTCCCACAATTTTAGCCAAATTGAATTCATTTTGCTTTTCTTTCACTACGTTCTCCTCTCTATTAACACTCTTATCCACCTCCATGTACACCTTTGGAACCTCATTTTTTTTTTCTACTAGCATATTTTTCCCATTTTCTTCCCCAGCTTTAATATTTTTGCCCTCCTCAAAGGTAGGGTTGTCTAAAACATGGAAAGAATTGCTCAAGCCATCGTTTTTTTTTCATCCCGAAATTACTTTCCTTCCTCCTTTGCACCTGAATCCAAGGGCCTAACACTTTCTGAACCTGAATATATAATTTGTGATCTTGAATAAACTGAGCTACGACGATCCCGATCCTCCTTCTCATTTAACATATCTTCATTCTCCTTCATTATGTCCAACTCTACCACATTTAAGATAGATCAATGATAAATTCTCATAACCAACTGTTTGGAAAAAATTATTTCATTTAATTTCTACCCTAAAACCTTGCTCCACTAGGCTTCCTTAAATCAAGTAAAACACGTAATCTAGCGAGTTTTCCTCTTTCACTTGATAGGACATACTCGTCAACTTTAAGAGGCCTTCCAATAACTGCAACTAGTTGAGGGGTAATATTTTGATGTAAAAACTCAAGAAATAACTCAGGCAATTGAATCCACAAAGGTATCACATTAATCTTCTCCTTTATCAGTTGAAAGTTATCTTTTCAGGGAATGATTAATAACATGATCTCTAATAAACTAAGATCTACAGATCGTCCAAAAATCTTCCTCATATGCAAATTTAAAAGCAAAAATCCACCGGCTAGATCCACTATATTGCAATCAGATGGTATCTTCCATAGTTTTGGTAAAACATTTCTAACAAGCTCGAAGGGTTGAGTTTTACCAAAAAAAATTGTTGTAGAGTGTCAGGTTGCAGCATTTCCTTGCTTCATCTATATCTGTATCTTCGATCACGACTTTAACTTTTGCATTCTCTTGAATTTTAGCAATCTTCCCATGAATTTCCTATGAAAATATCCAATTGTCATCCTAGTTCGAAAGCTTGAAAAGCCCCGCCCACAAAGATGGCACATATATGTCCCATTTTCATATTAATTTCCTCTTTTACATCATCAACGCCGTTGTTCTTTTTAGATCCAGTTGCCCTCAGCATCTGCTCCTCCAATCTCCAATCTCTTTTCAACGAAATTTGGAGGTTTTTTAGGTTTTGAAAATGACAGCCGAAAATCACATGCCACCATCGAGCTCGATTAGCTCGACAGGCCCAACTCACCGAGCCAAGCTTAAGCCAGCCTCTGATAGCTCAGTTGAGCATAAACACAATAATTGGGTGGAATGATGTGAATGCCCTCAATTAAGATGAAAAAAAGTGTTCATTCGTATCTATGTGAAAGCTAAGATAGACCCCCACCAGGTGGTGGACCTCTCTCCTCTCCACTACATTTCATTATTTTTACATGTTTTATTGCGAGATGGATCCACCATTTGTCTTCACTGACTTGACCATCAAATGTTCTCCATAGTCCAATTTTGCGGAGCACTTTTGCAGGTAAAGATCGAGCTCTACCGTCGACTCAATCTAGCTCGATTGATAACTTTCGGATGGTCCAATAGATCGAGCTCTACGTCGACTCAATCTAGCTCGATTGATAATTTTCAGATGGTCCAATCAAAGTGTTGCAAAAATGAATCGTACGAACGTGCTATAAAATTTTATGAATACATTCAAATTTAAGGTTTTTTTTCAAAAAAAAAAGACATAATTAAGTAAAAGTCATGTGTATCCTCGTCACAATTAATTTGTATTTCGTCCTACACCTACTTTGAAATTTCATAATTTGTCTCGTCCCATTTTGTCCCGCAAGGTAGCTACAAGGAAGAGATTCATATCTTACAATAAATGTGGGATGAGTACGAGAAAGGAGATCCTGATCTCATCCCGCTGAATTCATGTGCAATATATCTTTGACCAATTTAAACTTTATCTGAATGTTATCCTTTTGTTATTCTTGATTGAATCCAGATAATTCAAGGAGAAAAAAAGGTAGAACGACTTAATTTATTTTTATTAAATGAAAATTGATGCACTACAAGTGGCACCTCTCTCTCCCCATCTATCATAGAATAATAGGACATTATAAGGGTGCCTTCCTTGGGAACATGACATGAGTGCCAATCCAAATGAGACAATGATATTCTTTTTCATAGGTCATGGATGCATACTTTAGCCCAAAAATCACTTTAGTGCATTTACCGGTATTAGGGGTGGGCACGGGTCGGACCGTCTTGACCATCCCGGTTCGGCCCGACCCGAAAAGTCAGGACAAATCCCGTCCCGGTTCAAAATCGGGACGGGACCGGGACAAATATGTTCGTCCCGATTAAAAATCGGGACGGGACCGGGACGATAAAAAAAAACTGGGATTGTCTCATCCCGGCCCGGTTTGTAATATAATTTATATTATATATATAATATTATTATTTTTGGAAAAATATTAATTATTTTAATAGAAATATTGTTTTTATTTTATAAAAAAATTAATATTAATAAATTCGGGACCGGGACCGGGATGCATATTTGCGTCCCGACTCAAAATCGGGACGAGACCGGGACATACCAAATCTCGGCCCGTCCCGGCCCGAGTTCACCCCTAACCAGTGTTCATCCAATTACCTCTTCTACTTTCAAAATATATCAATCCATATTTCATGTCCAATCCACTCACTAGTGCACGTATTTAAATTATTTTATTATTTTAACTCGTTCTTTCCTAAAGTTGGGGGTGTTGTATGAATCTTCCACGTCTCCTAGTCCAGCGCGGCTCTAGTGGTAACCTGCAAAGATACTCCGACAATCAAATAAGAGATAATCCTAGATGAGAAATATGTAATTGTGATCGAGAGTATATCTGATGTGCGTCGTGTGTGTTTTATGAGATGAGTCGGGATGTTCGACGATGATATCTCCTAGAATCTTACAGGGATGTACCCTGAATGGGTCAATCTTTATTTCTAAGATGGCGAGCTCATTACTGTCAAATTTCTAGTAATAAATTATGAATAATATTGATATTCTTGTTTGTCCGGGTGGAGTTTACGGGCTAAGTTGTAGTTAGTTCGATATGAGTCGATCTAGTTTATGAGTTGGGGCGCTTCCGAGCCTGATCCGGCCGACCCTAAGAGCTAGTCCAGTCCACAGCCCTCGAGCTTGGTCGAAATCTGATGACTTTGTGCTGAGCTCCAATAGTGCACCGACTTTTGTTCGTCTATCGAGCTCTTAGTATATGGCAAGCTTCATTCTGACCTCGGGCTGGTATATGAGTATGCATGTTGTGCTATGTCCTTAGCTAAATTGCTAAAATAGGATGACATAGTGTGGTTCGATTTTATTGCACCGCGACTCCTTGATTTTTGTGCTCGGTCAATATGGCGGTTGCGAGGGAAATGGATGCCTTTTTCACGTGCCCTCCGTCTATCAGCGCATGTCCAATGTTTAATTCCAACATGGACTAATAATGACTTGGAGATTCAGTTGTTCATTTCCGAGGGACTTGAGTACCTGTTGTCGGTTGGCGGGCTTTGTTCCGTTAACGGAGTGTGGCTAACAATCGTTAGATGGAGAGCTCTCCCATCATGCTCATCTTAAATTCATCTTGCATACACTTAGCAAATCACTCACAAAGTATTTCATTAGTGGCACCAAAAATTATATCATCAACATATATTTGAACTAATAATATGTCATTTTCATGGTGCTTAATGAAAAGTGAGACATCCGTTTTTCCTATGTCAAAACCTTGTTCGGTTAAGAAAATAGAGAGTCTTTCATACCAAGCCCTAGGGGCTTGTTTTAAACCATATAAAGCATTTTTAAGTTTGAAAATATAATTTGGAAACTCAAAACTTTCAAAACCGAGGGGTTGTTCAACATACACTTCTTCATTTATAAAACCATTTTAAAAAATACTTTTCACATCCATTTGAAAAAGTTTAAAATATTTAAAGCTAGCAAATGTTAAAAGCATCCTAATTGCTTCTAATCTAGCCACGGGAGTATATATTTTATTATAGTCTATTCCTTCTTGTTGGTTGTACCATTGTGCCACTAGCCTAGCTTTGTTTCTAATGACTAGTCCTTCTTCATCTAACTTATTCCTAAATACCTATTTGGTTCCAATTATGGTTTGATCATTAGGTCTAGGCACTAAGTTTCATACATCATTTCTATTAAATTGGTTGAGTTCTTCTTGCATGGCTAATACCCAAAATTTATCTTCTATAGCTTCCTTAATATTCTTAGGTTCTACTTGAGAAACAAAAGCTACATATTGGCATAAATTTTTAAGCTTAGAATGTGTTACCACTCCCGTTGAAGGCTCTCCAATGACTTGATCTATTGGATGATCTCTTACCAATCGGTATTCTTTAGGAGAGGTGGTAGAGCTTCTTCATCATCATCTTCAACTTGAAGTTGACTTAAGGATGGAGGTTCTTCATGTTGGGTTGGGTCTCCTCATTATCTTCATTCTCCACTTCCTTATCATGAAGTGTGAGATCCTCAAGATCCTCACCTACATTCACAATCTTGACATTTCTAGAAAAATTATTAGTTTCATTGAAAGTAACATGCATGGATTCTTCAACTATCATAGTTCTACGGTTATAAACTCTATAAGCCTTAGAACTAGTGGAGTAACCTAGGAAAATTCCTTCATCGGATTTAGCATCAAATTTTCTTAAATTCTCATTAATATTTAAAATAAAGCATTTACATCCAAAAATATGAAAATATCCCATATTTGGAATTTTACCATTCCAAAGCTCAAAAGGGGTTTTCTTGATTTTTGGTCTTAATAAAACATGATTAAGCTAGAACATAACAAGAAGTATTTATGGCTTCGGCCCAAAAATATTTAGGCAAATTATTCTCACACAACATGGTCTTATCCATTTTTTGGAGGGTTCTATTCTTCCTCTCAACCACCCCATTTTATTGAGGGGTCCTAGGGGAAGAAAAGGTATGTTGAATACCTAAATTATCACAAAACTCGAAAAAAATTTCATTCTTAAACTCCCCTCCATTGTCACTCCTAATTTTCAAAATAGAAACTCCCTTTTCATTTGAAACCTTTTTTGCAAATTTTTTGAAAAACTCAAATATTTCATTTTTCTTAGCAAAAAAGAAAACTCATGTAAATCTAGAAAAATCATCAACCAAAACATAGCAATAAAGCTTTCCACCTAGACTAGCTACGTACATCACATGGACCAAAGAGATCCATGTGTACAAGCTCAAGAATTCTAGATGTACTAACTTGATTAATACTATGGAAAGAAGATTTTACTTGCTTACCTAGTTGGCATGCATCACAAAGTTTATCTTTTTTAAACTTTATCTTTGGTAAGCCTTTTATTAAGTCTTTCCTTGATATCTCTTGGATGAGGCTCATGCTAGCATGTCCTAACCTTCTATGCCACAACCAAGAGTCATTTTCCATAGCAACTAAGCATCTAACATGAGAATTGGGCATGACATTTAATTCTAGGGTGTATACATTTTCTTGCATATTTCCTATGAACATGATATCATTTAAGGGTGTGCTTCTAATAATGCATTTAGATGCTTCAAAGATTATTAGGTGTTGTTTGGTTAGCGAAAATTATTTTCTGGTTTGGTTTCAGTGAAACTGAAAACTTGGTTTCGAAAACTTGGTTTTGGTTTCTAGTTTTCAGTTTTCTGAAAACGCGTTTGGTTAATAAAAACAACATCAGTTTTAGTTAGTTGAAACCAGTAAATATTTATTTGATTATAAAAAATAATATTAATTTTTCTTGAACATTTTTAGTAGTAATTAAATGTTTAGTTAGTTTACAAAATTAAATATTTATTAATATGGTTACAAAATATTTAAATGATTTAATTAATTAAGTTATTGATAATTTAAGATTTTTTTGTTCAATTAGATATAAAAATTAATTAATAGTTATTATAAAATTTCAAAAAAAAAATAAGTCCAATGATCTAAAATTAGGTTGATTAAATTATAAATAGACCAACTTTAAGAAAATTGAGTTATTTAAAAATTGGGTTTGAGTCAATTAGATATAAATTGGTTTAATTATTTTATAAATTTAAGATAAAAGTTTGAGTTAAAAATAATGATTTTTATTTTTATTTTTAAAAATTCGATATAGTTTGATTTGTTTTTAAATTAATTAATTTTATAAAAAAATATTTATAATTACAAAGTTGTCACAACATTTTGATAACGAAATCGACAGTCTCGAAACCACAGAAAATAACATTCTGTTGTTTTCATTTTTATTAAGAAAATTGGTTTCGTTTTCATTCTGGTTTCGATTCAGTTTCACGAAAACACTAAACCAAACACGTTTTCGTAAGCAGTTTAGTTTCAGTGAAACTGAAACCATGAAAACAGACTTGGTTTCGCTAACCAAACATGCCCTTATGTACCCATTATCACATAGTTGAGATATGCTAATCAAGTTATGCTTTAAACCATCAATTAATAAAACATCCTTGATACATGGGTAAGGGAGTATACCTATGTCACCAATACCAATAATTTTACCTTTGGCATTGTCTCCAAATGTGACATGTCCACCATCTTTGCTTGATAGGGTTGCGAACAAGTTGATATCTCTGGTCATGTGCTTCGAGCAACCTCTATCCAAGATCCAAGTACTTCTACTTGGTTGAGGATGCTTCTCTACCTATAAAAGGAGAAGACACTATCTTAGGTACCCAAATTTTCTTGGGTCCTTGGGTGTTAGTCACTTTTGGAACCCATGTGAATCTTGCATGTAGATTCCTCCTTAATGCACAATTTTTGGCCATATGGCCAAAAATACCACACGAAAAATAATTACTATGAAATTTTCTTTGTGTGTGTGTGAGAGCATGGGAGTGTGATGATTTCTTTTTGTTGACAACTTTTGACATAACATTTTGAATAGTTATCATTTTCTCATTGAGAATGCAAAGTTCTTTCTTTAATGTTAGCATGCTATCATTTAAATGTTCTACTGTATCACATAAATACTTACTTTCTTTTTCTAATTTTTCATTGTCTATTTCTAGGTACTTATTAGTCTTTTCTAGGGTGCACTTTTCTTCCTTAAGATTTTCTATCTCTTTCCTAAGATCATGGCAGGAAAGTAACAATCTATCATTTTCAATTTCTAAGAACCTATTGTTCTTTTTGAGGTTCTTAAATTTTCTTCTAATTACAATAAACTCATCATGCATTTGCTCAAATTCAATTTGTAATTCTTCTTGAGTAAATGAAATTTCATCAAAATTAAATCTTACATCATCTTCCTTTGCCATCAAGCAAAGGTTTGCTTTTTCACTCCTTGTCTCCTCTTCACTTGATGAGGCCTCGCTTTCATCCCATGTGGTCATCATTGCCTTCTTCTTCCTTTTGTACTTTTCTTTCTTGTGAGGGTTAGAGGTAGTGGCCATCTTTAGAAGCGGACAATCTTTTCTTAGGTGCCCCGTCTTGTTACAATTGTAGCACGTGTAGTCACTTCTTCCTTTTCTCATGCCTCCCTTCATGAAGCTCATGAATCTTCTTGCAAGCATCGCCATTTCTTCAAGGTCATCCATCTCTTCCTCGGATGATGATGTCTTTTCGGCTCGGTGGGATGCTTTTAAGGCAATGGCCTTGCCTTTTGGAGCCTCTTCTTCTTGATATTGCTTCATGTGGGTCTCATGTGTCATGAGAGACCCAATAAGCTCGGTGATCTTCAATTGGCTCAAGTCCTTGTCTTCCATGATGGCGGTTACCTTGGACTCTCAAGATTTTGGAAGGGAGCGGAGGAGCTTCCTTACCTTCTCCTCTTCCTTTATTTCCCTGTCAAGGTTAGTTAAACCATTCGTAATATTTTGGAACCTAGCATGCATGGCATCAATAAACTCATGTGAAAGCATTTTAAACATCTCATAATCATGCATGAGTAAATTGATTTTTGATTCTTTTACTTCAGAAGTTCCTTCATGGGTGGTCTCTAGGACCTTCCATATTTCATATGCGGACTTGCATGTGGAGATCCTATTAAACTCATTAATTGATAGACCGCAATATAGAGCATTGACGGCCTTGGCATTTGCATTAAAAAGCTTAATTTCCTCTTAGTCCCATTGGTCCATATCCTTAGTAGGTTATTTATACACTACTAAGATTATTCTCCATACACCCATGTCTAATGATTGAAGGAAGTCATTCATACGGATCTTCCAATAGGCATAGTTGCTTCCATCAAATAATGGTGGAGTATGGGTAGAGGACCCTTGAGCTAGTTGAATTTCACTAGACATGATTGATTGTAGGGAAGATGGTTAAATCTTAGCCTACTACCTTGCTCTGATACCAATTGTTGGATGGACCTTGACACTAGAAGGGGGGATTGAATAGTGTCAATCCCCTTTTTTGAATTTCTTTTAACTTAATTTTGTCTTAGCTTAATGGGATTGTTCTTTAATGAATGATATGATCACAATTCAATCACAATGATGAAAGCAAGTAAAGAGCAATGCAAACAAAGCAATTTATAGTGGTTCGATCAATCGCCTACTCCACTACCTTGGCTTCTTACCAAGGATTTCTAAACACTACTTTATAGAAATTATGTTTCCCATTGAATACATTTGAGGACACCCTTCTCCCATACTTGGAGAACACCTTAATCCTATTCACCTAGGCAAAACACAACTCTACAAAGTTAACCCTAAGTGTTTCCTAGCACACCTAGCAAGCTATCAATTTGAAAACAAGATACAACAAAAATCAAATACAAGGAAAGAGCTAGAGAATGAAATATTGAACCAAGCTTCTTTCCACCGCCTTCTCGTCTTCAACTTGTTGCAACTGAAAGATGACTCAATCGATGCAGCCAAGTTGAAGCAGAAAGAAGCAGCGCCTGGATTTGCTGTTGAGAATGGAAGCAGAGGGTGCGCGCATGTGTAGGTCTTTGAAGGCTTTAATGATCTCTTTTAATGCTCAAGTAAGATTGCAAAAAGTATCTAATGAAGTTTGGTGAGGGATATTTATAACCCCTCAGCCGAACGGTCGTCCAACGGGTGAAAAATCGACCGTTGAAGCCATTCGGTCGCAAGGTCGGTCGATCAGTCGGTCGACCGACGGATCGACCGCCAGTGCGACAACTCGTAGCCAAGAGAGTCACACTTTTGAGGCTAAGTCATGATCGGACATTCGGTCGACCCGACGGTCGACCGAATGGCTGCAGCGAGTCACACTTTTGAGGCTAAGTCATGATCGGTCGACCGATTGGTCGACCGCTACTTTCGGGCATTTTTTCGTCTCTGTCGGTCGACCGACGCAACCTAGCAAATCTGCCTTTGCCAACTTCGGTCGACCTGTCCGACTGGTCGACCGAATGCTTCGGCCAATTTCTAGCGCTCTTCGGTCGACCGAATAGGCTGCTGCGCCATTCTAATGCCTCGTTCGGTCGATCGACCGGTCAATCGAACCCAGGCTGAGGATGTTTAGTTCCTTACATTTTTACATGCTATTTTTAAGGGTTTGGTTACCAAGTTTCAACTTGGATAACCTTACATTTTAGGCTTGGGATAAACTATTCTAATGACATATTACATTGAATCTACTTGACTTAATCCCTGAGCCTTTCTTCATTGTCTTCTTCTTCCGTTTCTTCGACGATCTTTTCTGTCATCTTGATTGAACGGATTTGGCATGTGTCTCACATCCTCAACCCGAACTCAAAACTTCATACTAGGATTAAATACATGTTTGTTATCATCAAAATAAAGATCGAGGCTTAAGAGAGACCCTTAAGCCAACAATATAGCCCTCCAAGGAGCTCCCTAGGCTTAGTGAATTCAGGGCGGTTTCCGGGTTTTCATATTTTAGGATTCGGGATTGGTTTTAGGATTCTTTGCATCATAAAGAGGATTTACAACATATCTAGACACCCTAAACCTAAACTCTAACTTCTTGAAGAGTTCGAGCGCGTCAACCAACGTCCTTCCGATTTCTTCGATTTTTTCGATCGCAAACGTCGTGCGCTAACCGATATGGAATCTGAAAGATTTCTCAATAGAACATTAGTTCCATGTTTGTTATCATCAAAACCGAGATTAAGACTAAGGTTGAAAACCTTAAGCCAACAAAAGGCATCGTCACACCAGTCAAAGATCAAGGATAGTGTGGTGAGCATTTAATTAATTAATCATCTTCTACTTGGCAGAGTTAGTAATCTTCTTCTTCTTCTTCTTCTTCTTCTTCTTCTTCTTCTTCTTCTTCTTCTTCTCATATGACGTTCAGATACGAGAACGTCACTGCAATGCCAGTTAGCATGGACTGGAGAACTAAAGGCGCCGCCACACCTGTCAAAGATCAAGGACAATGTGGTGAGCATTTAATTAATTAATCATCTTCTACTTGGCTGAGTTAATTACTAATAGTATGCATACATATATGCATGCATCAGGATGTTGTTGGGCATTCTCTGCAATGGCAGAAATGGAGGGAATCACCAAACTCACCATGGGCAAGTTGATCTCGCTCTCGGAGCAAGAGCTCGTGGACTGCGACGTCCACGGCGAAGACCAGGGCTGCAACGGTGGCCTCATGGATGATGCATTCGACTTCATCATCAAGAACAACGGGCTCGCCGCGGAGTCCAATTACCCTTACAAGGCAACTGATGGCACCTGCAACACCCAGAAATCCTCCCCCTGTGCGGCCTCCATCGGCGATTACGAAGACGTGCCGGCAGCGACCATGGCTGTTGAGAGTGGTGCTCAGCCATATGGGGAGGAGGAGGAGGAGGAGGAGGAGGAGGAGGAGAAATTAAAAAAAGATGGTAACAGTTGGAAAGAAGAAGAGAAGAGAGAGAGGGAAAAAATGTGGGACTACCTACCACGTATGACGTCGTTAGGCCACCAAACGTCGTTTACCTTCACGTTAGCTAAGTTGAGACGGCGCATGCCGATTTGGTAGATGGGATAAACGAAAGTAAAAGTTGTGCATTTACAGACGAAATTTGAAAGTGCGAATGGAACGTAAAATTTGCAAACCTTGTGATTTTTTAGTCTATTATCTCTTTATATTTGTATTAACGTCAATAAATATGTTAAATAAAAATGATATCCATATTTCTACAATTTATTTTAGTGGTGCTCCATTGACTTCGTTATGGAAGTGGGTTTCAAAAGTTTTTTCTTTTTTTGTCTTTTCTCACACGTAATTGGATGGTTCTTTGATAATTTAACTTCTTTAATCATATAAAGTGATGAGAAACAATAGATAATTATTTATTGCAAATAATAATTTTTTAAAAATTAAAAAAATAGAAAGTAATCACAATCGTGGAACCAAATCTTAACCACGAGAATAACTAGTCTAAAATTAGGGATACATTATGATCCGCGATGAAGGGAAGAAATCCACGCTAACCAGAAAAAACAATAACACATGATCCAAATGCCGGAGACGATGGAAGCGATAGGGGGATTTTTGCGGCCAGTAAACTAAATGAAAAACATAGGAGAATGATGTGCGACCAGTGAAACTGCGACTAAATGTGCGACCGGTAGGACAAGAAGCGGGTGATCCTCTGGCCATATTGAAGTGCAAAAAGGAGTATGAACCATGTGATTGTGAGCCTCATTTTGTTAATTTGATTGGATCAACAGAATCACCGTCAATAGCGACCATAATCCTCAAAGTTCTGTCATCTTGTAGCCCCTCTACGCTCGCTTGATCTGCAACATGGGCTGAGACCAGAGGGACGCGAGTAGAAGAATCATGACTAGGAAGGAAGGAAGGTGGCATGCGCGTGAAGGAGTCCATGATCTAATCCAGCATGGGAAGAAGTAGCGAGCGGAACTCAAGGGCACGATCAAAAAGAAAAAAAATACAACGTGAACCAATCTGCAATCTTTCCTTCAATCGCTAGAATGGGAAGTCAGGATCCAGCGAGAGGAGGAGAAAATAGGGAGATTGGAACCAATGATGTGCGGTAAGGGGAGAAGTTCGGCGGGGAAGATTAGAAAAAATATTTTACCAAAAGGGATTCTCCGTACAAAATTGAATAAGATAAAAAGATAAAGAAAAATCAAAAATTAAACAAGATGAAACACACCTAATCTTCACTATTCATAGCCATAATTATCGTTAGAATAGGCTCTGATACCACTTGTGGATTAAAATTCAAAACTCTTTTTTTCTATCTCTAATCATGACATGCTGAATATAGTAATCAATATTAAAATCTGGTGGAGGATTATCTGGAACCAAGAAGTTTGATTGATCCATGTTTTTCTACCTTTTGCTTTGTCCCTTATCGAATGAAGAGAGAGAGAGATAACTTCTCCTATGTCAAAAAGGGTCTCGTCATGTGTCTATTTAAATGGGAAAATAGACACACCCCTTTTAATTGCCAAGGAGTTGGGGTCTCTCTTTATGTTAGCAAAATAATAGGCCAAGCCCACCCATTATAACCTGCTGATATTACTAAATAACATATCTAATTAATGTATTAATATCTAATTAATTTGGATATAATAATTTATGCAAGTCCACAATAATGAACAATAAGTCTAGCATTCTCCCACTTGGACTACATAAATCATATTTTCATATGTATAAATAAAGTTGAAACTCCAGATTAATTCACAATATATGGATATAGTAATATGCCAAAATAAAAGGCCAACTGTGGGTAGCACAGTTGGTGACAACATATTATATGTTGTCTAGAGATCTATGGTTCGAAATCTAGTATGATCATTTATTGTGACTTTCTATCTTTGTTATAAAAAAAAGATGCCAAAATAAAAGAAGAACACAGCCAACATTCTCAACCACAGGTCCAAAAGAAATTACAAGCATCTCAACAATGTAAAAAATCATGCTCGAATTAGCATTGATATCATACATGCAAGATACTTAAATCTCAATGACCAACAAAAGTAGAATGTGCATACAAGGGAAAGCACAACAAGATGGCATGTCATTATATAATTCAATGCAATTCTTAACAAAATAGGACCTAGGCATCTACCCAAGATGTTATATGAGATGATCTCATCTCAACAACAAATGAGACATGGTGCAAAATGTCTCCAAAATATGTCATTACATTAAATTATATAAACAAATAATCTGCGCAAAATATATTTAAAGTATGACAATAACAATAACAATTATTACACAATGTCTCGAGACAACACAAATGAAGTTATAATGAGTTTGTAAAACAAACTCCTATTAATCCAAAGCATTAAAAGATTTCACAACACTCATACAGTTACATGATCAACAAAAAATTTAATAGATAAGTCTTTGATTAGGGGATCTACAACCTTAAGCTCTGTAGGAATATGTTTAACACGAGTCTGAAGCTCTTGAATCTTCTCTCTAACAAACATAAATTTCGTGTCAAAGTGTTTTGACCACTTTGAATTCTTGTTATTATTATGAGAGAAGCACGCCACAATAGAATTATCACATTAAATGGTTAGAGACCTAGAGATACTTTCCATGAGACCAAATTCAATAATAAAATTTCTCAGCCATATTGCTTGACACTTAACTTCATAACAATCTATATACTCTGCTTTCATAGCTGAGGTAGTTGTAAGTGTTTGTTTAACACATTTTCAAGAAATAACTCTTACTAACAAAAAAATATGACTTGAAGTGGACTCATGATCATTAGGACAACCACTATAATAAGAATTAGAATAACTTATCACCTCAAGATGATCCAAACTTCTGTAAGTAAGCATGTTATCTTTAGTACCTTGTAGATACCTCATCACGCGTTTTGCAACCTGCCAATAAGTCACACTAGGTTTGCTCAAGTATCTCTGAATTACACTAACAATAAAAGCAATATTAGAATGTGTACAAACACAAAAGGTTTACAAAACTTCATATTAAATATGCTCAAAATTCTCTCAATATATCCTTTTAAAACAAACCAAGAATACCGCTGGATCTGTCACGATTCGAATGTCATTTTAACATCTAATCTGATGAAGCTCCAAATCAAAACGAGTTACAAGTGACATCACTATACGAATGGAATCTTTGGTGAAGACATGAGAAAATGTTTCTTTATAATCGATACTTTCTCTCTGGTTGTATCATTTAGCAATAAGTTTGGCT
Organism: Canna indica; assembly: GCA_034359265.1. Lineage (NCBI taxonomy): Eukaryota > Viridiplantae > Streptophyta > Magnoliopsida > Zingiberales > Cannaceae > Canna > Canna indica. The sequence continues at coordinate 75,174,171 of CP136891.1, read as the reverse complement.
TTATATCTTTCTATATTGGAATATAACTATTGGGTTCCGTAGGATTAGACCCAGCAGTGCCCTACAATCCAATTCGAGCCAAATGGTTCTATCTGGGGCTCCACCCAGTTGCATTCTCAAACTTGAGTTGAGCCAGACTAGACGACTCTGCTCGGGGGCTCCACCCAACCAAAAAATGATAATCACGTCCTTCCTTATCATGAAGGATATGTCGTTATAGGCCCGCCATCCCCGGGATCATCCTCGACCTATTTTGAGAAATATTCCTGCGTGATTGCCGGGTGCCGCCATCACCTCCACCTGCAATAAATACAGACATGGCACACCTCAGATACTCTAAGTCTCATTTTCTATTATCTCTGCTTTGAGCGTTATAGTGTCTTTTATAGCCCCCCCCCCCCCCCCCCGACCGCCGGAGTTGCACCTGACCTAGGAGAGACACCAAGCCGGACCGAACTACTCTGATCCTCAGATAGGAACACTTTCTATCTCTCCTTTTGCATCGCATTTAGTCTTAAAAACCCATTTACAACCAACAGTCTTGCAACTATATGGTAATTCCACCAAATCCCAAACACCATTCTTTCCCAAAAAAACCAATTCATCCTCCATAGCAGCCAACCACTGTGAACTATGAGGACCCGAGATAGCTTCATGATAAGAAGTTAGATTAGAATCCTTAACATAGTTGAATTCATGTTTATGCAGATATACAATATAATCCATGAATCTAGAAGATCTAGTTGGTTTAGGAACTCTCTCGGATCTTCTTGGTGGAGGCAAAGTGATATTTGAATTTGATATATCAGTCTCAATTTGATACAACATAGAAGAGCTTTCAACAACTCTACCGCGTTTATTTCCAACAACATTATTAATATTCAATTGTCGTTGGTCACCAAAAGAGAAACAACATTCAAGATAGATAAATCATTTGACAAAACACCATAACCAACTAGGGTCGAATCATAATATAAGTAAGCTCTTTTACTACCAAAATAAAAATAGTATCCACAATTATCCAAAGCAGAAATAGAAATCAAACTCCTTCTCATAGAAGGTATATAAAAAGTGTCTTTCAAAATTAATTCATATCCACTACACAACTTCAAACTAATAACTCCTATATGCTTTACTTTGACATTAGCTCTATTGCCTACAACGATAATCAACTCCCCTTCATTTGGCTTTCTCCTAGTTTTGAACTACTGCAATGAGTTTGTGACATGAATAGTTGCACCAGTGCCTAACCACCAAGTATTAGAAGAAACATCAATAAGATTCGATTCAAAACATACTAATTTTAGTGGATTACCTTTCTTGCTCTTTTCAAGTCAATTCTTAAACTTATTGCAATTAGACTATTTATGCCCAAACACATCAGAAAATTTGCACTTTCCATTGAACCTTGGTTTCACATACTGTTTTTGCTCACCAGATTCATGAACTAAGGCAGGTCTAGACTTATCACTCTCTTTCTTCTAAAATTGAGGTATAGTATTTTTTACTTTGAAAAATTTCTTCCTATTATCATTGATTTTGTGGGAAGTGAACTGAACAGTATGTGCCTTGCCTTTTTTTTTCGTGGTGTGTTCCTCTTAGGTAAGGACTGAAACCAACTCATCAATAAACCACTCTTCCTTCTGAGCATTATAAGAAGTTTTCAGAACATCAAACTCAGTCGGAAGAGAGTCTAACATTTGCCAAACCAGAAAATCTTTTCCCGATTTAACTTTCATAGACTTCATTTTGTTGTAGCAATTAGTGAGCTTCATTACATGCTCATGAACACCAATGACACCATCATACTTTGTGTTGGTTAATAAGGAAAGATAATATGTCTTCTCTGTCTTGTCGAACTTCTTAAATTTCCTACATACATATACTAGAAATTTCTTGGCACTGTCTGTCTCAGGGATTTTATCTTTAACTGCTTTATCCATGCTAAACTTCAAAGACATTAGATAGACTCTCTTAGAATGAGCTCACTTATCATATTTTGCCTTGTCAGTAGCAGAAGATTCATTTGTGTGTTTCGGTGGCTCATTCTCAGTGAGAGCAATATCAACATTAGAAATAACCAGAAATAATTTTACAGACTCGATCAACCCAGTCATCATAGTTTGTCCCATTCAGCTTTGTCAAAGATCACATGTGCATAGGCAAAGTTGGAATCATTGTAAAGTAACGAAAGGAGAGGAAGAAGAGAGGAGAGGTGCGACACGGGAAATGTAACGCGGGTGAAGCAATCTGGTGAAGCAGACAATTCACTGTTGGCACTAGATCCACCGGACATGAGGAGGAATCTATTAGAGAAGTCGAATCCGCAGCCCAGGGAGACACTGTGATCCGCGATGAAGGGAAGGGATTCGCTCTAACAAGAAAAAATAGTAGCACTTGATCTAAATGATGGAGACGAAGGAAGCGATGTTGCGGCCAGCGGGGAGAAAGGGGTGATTTTTGCGGCTAACAGACCGAATGGAAAATAAAGGAGAGTGATGTGCAGCTAGCGAAAGTGCAGCTAGATGTGAGGCTAGCGAAACTGCAGCTAGATGTGCGGATAGCGAAAGTGCGGCTAGATGTGCGGCCAATGGGACAAGAAGTGAGTGATCACGCATCCAGATTGAAGTGGAAAAAGGAATATGAACCACATGATCGTGAGCCCCGTTCTGTTAATCCGATTAGATCAAAAGAATCACTGTCAACATCGATCATAATCGTCAAAGTTTTGTGATCTCGCAGCCCCTCTACGCTCGCTTGATCTCCAACATGGGCTGAGACCAGAGGGTCGAGACACAAGTAGAAGAATCACGACCAGGAAGGAAGGTGGCGTGTGCGTCAAGGAGTCCACTACATGATCTGACGTGAGAAGAAGTAACGAGCGAAACTCAGGGGCACGATCAGGAAGGAAAAAATGCGACGTGAACCAATCCGCAATCTTTCCTTCAATCGCTAGAATGGGAAGTCGAGATCCGACGAAAGGAGGGGCTAACAGGGAGATTGGAACTAGTGATGTGCGGTAAGGGGAGAAGTTCGACGGGGAAGACAAGAAAAAGAATGTTTTACCAAAAGGGGTTCTCCGTACAAAATTGAATCGGAGAAAAGATAAAGGAAAATGAAAAAATAAACAAGATGAAACACACCTAATCTTCACTATTCACACCCATAATTAGGGTTGAAATGGGCTCTAATACCACTTGTAGATTAAAATTCAAAATAGATTTTCCTATCTCTAATCATGGCATGCTAAATATAGTAATCAATGTTGAAATCTGATGGAGGATTACATAATTTACATAGAATCAAGGACTTTGACTGATTCATATTTTTCTACCTTTTGCTTTGTCCCATCAAATGAAATAAAGAGGAAATCGAGAGAGATAACTTCTCATATGTCAAAAGGGTCTGTCATGTGTCTATTTAAATGAGGAAATAAAAACACCCCTTTAATTGCCAAGGAGGAGAGGTCTCTCTTAATATTAGCAAAACAATGGGCCAAGCTCATCCATTATAGTAGGTCCATATTACTAAATAACATATTTAATTAATGTATTGACATCCAACTAATCCAGGTATGTTGATTTATGTTAGTGAACAATAATGAATAGTAAATCTAACAGTGTCCTCTTAATATTCAAAAACTAAATATAGTTGCGACCAAGTCAAATTTTTAGATTCCATTTATTTCACTAGATGTAGAGGTTAAATTATATATGATATTTGCTTAATTTGTCAATAAAATATAAATCAATTTTTTTTACCAAAAAGAAAGCTAAATAGCTAATTACTTGCTTACACCGGGTCCATAAATATCCTTAGCTAGGATAGAATCTAGATCTAGTGGTCTAATTGATGACTAAACTTGATATTTTTTACATATTCTTACATGCTTTGTTGCCTAGTGGGTAGTTTGATTGGCTTCCTGATAACAAAATACAATTTGAATATCTTTACATGAATCCCTTAAAGAAAAAAGTTAATCACTAGAAAAACGCAACTGTCAAGGAGCATGTGCTTGATTGTTTAGTATGTCAACAATATGCGTGGAATTTGATCCAATCACCGCCTTAGAATATTGTTGCCTAATAACATGTTGTAAAGCAATTTTGACAATTGCAACTTCAAAGTATAAAGCAAAACTCCCTTGCAATACAACTCCCTCGGCATGGATATTGATCTCGCCTAAAGTCGGGGGTGCTGCAAGCCTCCAGGTCTTCTAGTCCAACACGACTTCGATGGTGACCTGCAAAGACACTCTTAACGCTTTGGAATAGAGAATAGTATATGAACCATCACAAACCTACACCACCATAAAACTCCGTAGTATATGAACCATCACAATTAATTTCAGTTTAATTTCCATTCTCAAGAGGAACCCATTTGATGTTTGAAGTGCATCTATGTTTATTTCTCTCGGTCCAAAAGAACTACAAATAATTATCAGTAAAAGCCAAGATTTGAATCACGGTGCTTTAGGGAGTGGGCTGCCTAACCAAATTAAGTATACAATTTATTGCGTGCCAAATGAACCAGCAAGCATTGGATACCAAAGTCGTAAAGGGAGAATGAATGGAAGCCGGACTAGACTAGTACTTTTCGCCCAGCCAGATTCTACCCAACAGCGCCCGCACTTCTGCACCCAATCCAAGCCAGGCCAAGTGGCTCCACCCGACTATACAAGGACATTCACGTCCTCCCTAATTACGATGGATATGTCATTATGAGCCTGACATCTCCAGGATCAGCTCAACTTATTTCGAGCAATATCCTCGCGAGATTATCGGGAGGCTTCACTACCTTCTCTTGTAATAAATACAGACACAAGACGCCTCAGTCAACCTAAGTTCCAATTTTCATTATCTCCACCTCAAATACCTATTGATTTGAGCGTCGGGGTGTCTTTTATGAGTGCCCTCCGCCGGAGTTGCACCTCACTAGGAGAGACACCAAACCAAATCAAACTATCTTGATCCCCTAGCATAAACAATTGACGTCCATCGTGGGGGCGAGTAAAGCTAACTTGCCCCAAAATGGTTGGAACTCAGAGTCAAGTGATCGCTGACGTATGCCAACGACAACGCCCCGGCAACGATGTTCACCCGCAACCTAGTGATGCTGAAACATTAAGGAGTAACGCTTTAACACCAACCAACCTCCCACCAGAAGCACCCCCAGTGTTAGATAAATGAGCTGGACGCGGAGAACCAACGGTTGGCAACTTAGGTCGAGATGCTGACACGGTCCCGAGAATAATTCTCTTCCGATCATGAGTGCCGCCACTCGAAGCATGGAGAAAGCAACCACTCGGAGAGAAGGAGATTGGTCTCCGTCCTTCAGGATGAGGTCTCCAACACACCCTGTCGTGGAAGAGAAAAAGATTCTAGAGTCACAAAGGTCACTACTCCTCTTCCTATCGACTTAGGACCCTTCGATGGGCACATCATGGCGACGTGCCTCCCGCCCAGGTTCAGGTTGCCAACCACTCTAAACATACATCTGACAATATTCATGTCCATGATATTCCTTAATGAAGCGACCGACCCCGTTCTCTGCGGGGCTTTCCCGACCTTTTTGGAGAAAGCTGCTCTACTGTGGTTTTCCTCCATTCCATCGAGATCTATACACTCTTTCGCGAAAACTCTCCTACACCTTCACCGGCTGATTCTCCTCATCTCGAATCTACTCCAAGACAGAGGACGCCCTCCACTACATCAAGCATGGGCCATACGAGCCCCTAAGGGACTATGTGCGAAGGTTCCAAGCCGTACCTGTAGAGATCCCAAATTTTGACCACCAAGTCGAACTCTACTCCATCAAATACGGGTTGAAGCCTGAATACTTTGCCGACCAAATCGCCTTGATGAAATTGAAAGATATGACTGAGTTCCAAAAAACAGTTGTAAACTTCAAAGAGATGTAAGAGCTTCGTGAAGCCAGAAAGGCCGACAGGCAAATCACCTAAAATGCCGCCGAAAATAGAAAAGACAAAAGGCCCGCTGATAGACGAGAGGACAAAAATCATCACGATCGAGGTCATGACATGAGAGGGAGGTCACCCTCCGGGCCCATTCCTAGGTTCCACGAATACACTCCCCTCAACACTAGACGAGAAACTATTCTCCAGGAGGTCTACCATCTGTAGTTGCTTAGACCCCCTAATAGTCCTGAAAGACCAAAGCCCTCGTCCAAAGTTGATAGAAGCAAGAGGTGTGAATTCCACCGCACCTACAGGCACACCACTGAAGAATGTGTGGTATTCCGCGATCAGATCGAACGCCTGATCAAAGAAGGTCGCCTCAACCACTACATCAAACGCGGTCGAAGCCACAGCCGAGGCAAGTATAACCATGACCATCAATGTCGAAGTCCCAGCAAGATACCACCACCTTGTGGCGCAGACAACCGCGATGACCCTGGGACTGAGCAACCCCACTCCGACATCCGGGGAGTCACCGACTACATAGCAAGAGGATTCGCTGGAGAGGGCGACACTAGTTCGTCAAGAACACAACCACTCCTTGCCATCATGGCCGTCGACAATGCAACTCGTTTGCAAAGGCTACAAACGCCCACCATGGTAATATCTTTCTATGATACTGACTTTCGGGGAATTAACAAAAATTTACATGACCATGTTGTTATTTTTGTAATCGCTTGTGATTTTCTTGTCATGAAAGTCTTGGTAGACCAGGGGAGCTCATCCAACGTCCTCTTCTACCCAACACTCGAAAAGATGAACATTAGTAAAGATTCACTACACCCTTATCATGGAGAACTCATCAGCTTCTCGGGAGACCACGTGGACGTCAGAGATTACTTATGGCTGGCAACAACGTTCAGGTCCCCACCAGGAACAAAGACGATAAATATACAGTTCCTCCTTGTTCACTGCTTAATCCCCTATCGCATGATCTTGGATCGACCTTCCCTAAACGGCTTAGAAGCCGTCATATCGATTCCCCATCTCGTCGTCAAGTTCCCTATCTCTGAGACGGAGGTAGGGGTGATACATGTTGACCAGAAGGAAGCCCGTGTGTGCTACAACAAATTCCTAAAACTCAGGTCGGGCGAGCCTGAAAATGCACGGGACACTCCATCCCCATCAACGGTCACAGTTCTTCTTGTAGAAAACCAACCTCGAATCTCAAATTTGGGTCCAAGGGGAGACATCCAAGAGCTACCCCAGCCCGCCGACGATTTGAAACCTGTGCAAATCGAGCCATCCCACCGAGCTCAAAGCTCAACTCAGCACTTTACTCAGAGACAATGTCGACCTCTTTGCATGGACGCTAGCTGACATGCCGAGAATATATCCCCAAGTCATTTAACACAAACTGGCCATTGACCCACAGGTTAAACTCGTGGCCCAAAAGAAAAAAAAAACTCATAACCAAGCAACAACGAGCATCCCTTGAAGAAATTAAAAAGTTACTAAAAGCAAAATTCATCAAAGAGATTTGATTTACCACATGGCTCGTGAATGTCGTGATGATCAAGAAGCACTAAGGAAAATGGTGGATGTGTGTTGACTTTATCGATCTCAATAAGGCTTGTCCAAAGGACTCCTACTCGTTGCTAAGCATAGACAAATTAGTCGATGGCTCTTTGGGGCAACAGTATCTAAGCTTCAATTCATGGATGCCTATTCAAGCTACAATCAGATCCGAATGCACCCGAAAGATGAAGAAAAAATGGCATTCGTACCAAGCACTCAAACTTCTGCTGCAAGGTGATGCCCTTAGGTAGGGGCGGCAAAAATAGGCACGGCACGATAGCACGGCACGATAACTGCGGGCCGGGCTGAAAAAATTAGCCTGATAAGCTTATCGGGCCGGGCCGGGCCGGCCCGATAACATTGCGGGCCGACGCGGGCCGGCTCTTATCGGGCTGGGCCGGCCCGTTTGGCCCGCTAAACATATATAAAAAAAAAATTAAGTCTAGATTAGGGCTTGTTTAGTACTTTAAAATTGAAGGTGAAGTTAATCTATGGAGTTTTTCATGTGAAATGTCATATTTGATGCTTATTTAGTCTCTTAAAAATTTTAAATTATTTTTTAATAATTTTTTTAGAAATTTTTTAATAAATAAGAGGGCTCGCGGGCCGGGCCGGGCCGAGAATTTCCGGCCCACTGAGTTAGCGGGCCGGCCCGTTTTGCCACCCCTACCCTTAGGGCTTAAAAATGTGAGCCACGTATCAACGCTTGATAAACAGAGTCTTCGAGAAGTAGATCATTCGCAACATGGAGGTGTACGTCGACGACATGGTTGCCAAAACACCGGCCACTAGTAGCCACTACGCCGATCTCATCGACATCTTCGGCCAGCTCAGGCACTACAACATGAGATTAAATCCGAAAAAGTACACCTTCGGAGTTCACGATGGTAAGTTCCTTTTTTTCATGCTAACGCGCCAAGGGATCGAAGCTAACCCAGAGAAATGCTAAGCCATCCAAGAGATGTGGAGCTCGTGCAACGTTAAAGAAGTGCAGCGGCTTATTGGGAGGATGACTGCTTTGTCCAGATTCCTCTCCAGGTTGGCCGATCGGGCCGCCCATTTCTTTAAAATTCTGAGGAAGAAACAGGACTTTCGTTGGGATGAGAAATGTGAGTAGGCTTTCACGGAGCTCAAACGCTTCCTTACTAGCCCACCGATCCTGGACAAGCCGCAACAGGAGGAAACTCTCTTCCTCTACCTCATAATCATAGAAAGCGCCCTTAGCTCAGTCTTAATTCGAGAGTAGGGAAAAGATCAAAAACGGATCTATTTTATCAGCAAGATCGTTAAGGGACCAGAAACCATATACGTACTAGAGACTAGAAAAGCTCGTCTTTGCCTTGGTCATCTCGGCTCGAAGATTAAGGTTGTATTTTCAAAACGAGAATATCCTTATTTAGTCCTAGATCGAGAATATATATGTGTGTGTATAATGTTATGTTGATTTATAAGGTTTAATGAATATGTTACTATCAACTTCGGCTTAAGAATTATGCGAGTGATTATGACTTATGAAGTTGATATATAATAATTGGTGCTATGTGTGTATAGTTTGATGTTATGTGTTAGTAAAAAAATTATGAGTTAGTTATCCTATTAAGTTGATTGTAATAAAATATTATCAAAGTAAGATCTCATTCTATGCATGGTGAGAAAATTTATGTGAGAAAATATCGCTCAGAAGATAGGATAGAATTGTTATTATGCTAGACCTCATGTACCGTCGATTTAAAAATAATTCTGAATTGTGTATTAGACTTGAGCCGGAGGAAACCAAAAAAAGTTCCAACATTTACAAGATTCCAGTGGATATAAACACCGAACAAGTTTTTGAAACATTTTCACTAATTTCCACGTGATGTGAATTAATTAAAAACTCGCCCCACCAACACATACCACAAAAGAATTTTCCACTCTCCAGCATTAATTACTAAAAAACGGTGAATCTTACTTCGACATATTAATTTGATTCAAATAATCCAATACAATGCGTGAAATTTATTATTATTATTATTATTTTCCGAATAAAAAATATGTAGCAAGAAAGAGTAAGCCGTACGGGTTTCTACAACCAAGCGAGTATTTAATCAAGTGGTACAATCACATTCTTGAATTGAAATGTACAACTTTTCTATCCCTTATCCTCGTGAATATTCCAATTCTGAGCTTCGCTGTGGCCGATGCTCATCTTGCAATTAAAATTCAAACTTGTACCAATGGCATAACATTTTCCAATGCTTCCATTTTTTTTCTTCGTCGTATCCAAATGCACCGCATGCTCTGGTGATTTAGGCTATCAAATTAAATAATCTGGTTCATTAAAAACATTCATTTAATTAATCTGTGCGTTATGATTGGTCAAAATATAATAAAATTAAGTAGAAAGTATTGGAAACTACTTTGACCATATATTATTAACAAATCTCATACTATGGAATTTAATTTTAAGTTCAAACTCAAATTATAAATTTCGGTAGAGCATAATGTATTTCTAGCTAGGGCGCAGCTGCGCAAGGGTGGCGGTGGCTACAGACTGCTGAGTGTGAAGGTGCAACTGTGTAGGTGTTGCGAGATTGGGTTTAAATTTTCCAAAAACTTATTACTAAAAAAGTCCATGACGTGCGAGATTGGAGATTAATTTGGCACCTAATTTCCAAAAAAAAATCCCTTACCAAACTAGAATGTGGTTGAGAATTGAGATGATATATATATATATATATATATTCATGGAATTAGTATGAAGGGTTGGAGAGCGAGCAGAGCAGGCAAGACTGAGGACTGAGGAGGTCGGTCATCTTTCCCCCCCCCCCTGGCCTGCATGCATAACGCAATCCTTGTGCGTTTGGTTTGGGTTGGTGAGAGTTGGAGGGACGTGGTGTCATCAAGCATGGCCGATAAATACACAAGTTTTATCTGACCCACGCTGCCCTACACATGCTGCATGTTTCCTGCGCGCATTCATAACCCAAAACAAACGTACACACAAAACAACAACACATTTCTGCTTCCCAACAAAACAAAAACAAAAACTCAGCACAGACCACCAAGGAATATAACAATTCCTTTTCACCCTATCTAATTTCTCACTGCCAATTCTGAATTCCCTCGCTTTAAAAGCATATCAGTTTTATTTTTATTCTAATTAGACTTGGCATTATGATTGAAATAGACATATGAGATGTTCCAATTTCTATCTTTCTTTGTCTTCACTCTCTGTCCAGTGAAAATACCTACAAATAATTGGAAAGATGACACTAAAAATATGACCTAACTAGAACTAAAGAGGAATGAGAAAGGGAAAGAATTCAGAATTGGAAAGCCTAATGGCAGGAGAACACCAAGCCGTTGCCAAAGAGAGAGTCCACTGGACCGATTGGGTCAGGAGAAGACCGGCGCCGCCCCGGCGGAGAGCACCACCTCTGCCTCCTTCTTCCGGCGCATCTCGAGGACCTTGCGGTGGCTGTTGGAGTGAATGCTGCTCATGAAGGTGGGGCTGCATGCAGGGCGGTACTCCGGGAGGAGGCGGCCGGACTTGAACCGCACGCCGCAGGCGTTGCAGAGCGTCTTGGCGCCGAGCGGGCCGGCGCGCCACTGGGGCGTCTTCTGGGCCCCGCAGTGGGTGCACCGCCGCTCGCCCGAGCTGGACGCGGCGGCCGCGGGCTGCTTCGGCTTCCGGCCGCGCTTCTTGGGCGCTTGCCTCTTGGGGAGCGGCGGGACGTCGTAAAGGAGGAAGCTTTCGTCGCCGGCGGCCATGGGTTGGTGGTCGTATATGAGGCACGCGTCGGAGGAGTCGCTGAGGGAGGACTCGGTGGGGGAGGAGGCGGAGCAAGAGGTGGTGGTGCTTGTGGTGGTGGAAGAGGCGGAGTCGGCGAAGGGGAGCGGGCAGGACATGTTCCACCGAGCGATGGAGAGGGTGGCGCAGCGGGAGCGCATGGTGCGCTTGGCCTTCACCGGAGCCAATGCTTCCGTGGAGAGACTACGGGCGTCTTGGCTCAAAGAGAACGCTCCTAGCGCTGCCACCGGTAGGGCCTCTGTTTCCTTCCCCGACTTAGGTGGCGGCGCAGGGAAATGGACGACGCCGGGGCAATCGGGGAACTCTGAAATGGTGTCGTCCGTGATGAAAGATAACCACTCCAACTCTTCAGCATCGGGTGTCTGCAGAAAAGTCAGCATAGATGAAGCTTATATCAAAGCCGTCAAAGTCCTTATTAATTTCTCTTCCAGTCATCATTTCAAACGATTGAAGCTTACAGCAAGAGTGATATCAGAAAGAGGAGCCAACAGCGGCGGAGACGGCTGGCAGGAGACAGCCGAACCGGAGGAGGAAGGAGAAAAGGAGTTGGAACCGCCACTTCCCAAGTGCTCTGCTTCAGCAGCTTCGGCTTTTGTATCCACTTCCGCGACCACCTCTGCTTCCTCGTCGTTCTCCGCGTAGTCTCCGAGGTTAAGGAGGTCATCCACGGAGAAACCATCGCCAGAGAGGGTCTCTTTTTCGGCAGACCATCCACCGCCCTCCCCCCTGTTCCGCTGCTGTTGTTGATAGAGAGCACTCTCCGGCTTGAAGCCACCCCTCATCGCTTCCTCCGTCATCATCCCCCTTTGTACCTGCAAAACCCCAACAAAAGCCCCCCTTAAACCCATCTATCAACAAGATACAGAAAAAGATAACTTCTTCCTCACTTATATCCCCTCCCAGTTCACGTTACCTGTGCGAAGTTGGGGTGGACAAAAGGAAGAAAAGGGGACGGTTGCTGCAGAGCGCCAAGGGCAAGAGGAAAACATGCAGAAGGAGGCCTCAAGAAGAGAGAGGACAAAGAAAAAGTAGAAGGAGAAGGAGAAAATGAAGAGGAAGAGGAAGAGGAAGAGGAGGAAGAGGAGAGGAGCGTTTGGTGGAACATTGATGGTTCTCGAATTCCGTGGGCACTCACGACAAGTCTATGAAAAATGCCCCTCTCGTCGTCCTCCTTATACCATCCTGCTACAGTGAGGTGCTCTATAATACCTTCCCCCCGTGCCATTTTTAATTCTTTTTTACCTTCTTTTTTTCTCCATGGCGTTAACACATTGCACCATTTGATTCCGTCTGTAATCTTTTTCGGTATACTATGTAATGAGTTACCTTGTAAATAACCCCAAAATATAGATAAAATAAATAAAAAGGCCACGAGTTTTATTACTTCCCCCAATTGATTAAATGTCCGCGCCAGCTCGGACGCTCATCCAAAAAACATTTTCCACCCACTTGCCTTGTACGCGTAGCATCTCCTCGGGCCCACTTCGCTTTATCAATTGTAGAACAGGTAGGAAAATCGGGTAGATTAGCCAGAGACATAAATTTTATTTCGGGAAGGGAACGGGTGACATGGAATAGTGAGTTTGTCCGAGGTGCATTTTCAATTCTGTCCTCCTAATGCAATGAAATTACACACAAATGCCATCGACGCGTACGGTTTGAATTGGGAAAGCGGAGGGGCTGCCAGCTTTTGCGAGGAGGCAGTCATTACAATACAGCGTGTTATCATGTCGTCTGCCACATTGATGGATTTCTACAGATGCCTCCCCATTCAAAAGGGTATATTTGGTAGCATGATTTCGAATTTTTTTCACAATTACTACTCTTTTATATTTTATATTTATAGAAACGAGATAATATATTTAAAGAAAAGAAAAATGAAAGTATATGCCACCTAAAATTTGTAGGTGCGATTTGATTAGCGAAAATTATTTTCTGATTTAATTTTAGTAAAATTAAAATTTTAATTTCAAAAATTTAATTTTGGTTTTTAATTTTAATTTTTTTAAAAATACGTTTGGTTAATGAAAACAACATCAGTTTTAGTTAGTTAAAATCGATAAATATTTATTTGATTATAAAATAAATATTAATTTGTTTTGAATATTTTTAGTAATAATTAAATGTTAAGTTAGTTTATAAAATTAAATATTTACTAATATGATTATAAAATATTTATATGATTTAATTAATTATGTTATTAGTAATTTAATTTCTTTTTTTTAATTAGATATAAAAATTAATTAATAGTTATTATAAAAAAAATTTAAAAAAAAATCAAGGGTCTAAAATTAATTTTGATTAAATTATAAATAGATTAATTTTTAAAAAATGAATTATTTAAAATTTAAATTTGAGTGAATTACATATAAATTTCTAATTATTTTGATATATTTTATTTGATTACAAAATAAGTTATTGATGAAATTATAGTTGTGTTTGTCATTAAAGAAAGTGAAACAAAAATATGAATTTATAATACAATTTCATTATTAGATTAAATTTCTTTCAAATTTTTGTTATCGTATTTGGTATTAATTAACTTCGTCCAGAACCATTTCTCTATATTTGAAAAAAAATACGTAAATATAGAAAGTTCAAAAAATGGACGCATCTTTTTTAATAAAGTTTTAAAAAATAAAGGGAAAGTCAAATCAATTTTAATTTAATTAATATTTAAAAAATTTCCAAATTCGAATCAATATTAAGATTTTATTTTTTATTATATTCAACCATTAACTATTCTGTTAATTCATATTAACTTGCCTAATTCACAATATTATTAGCATGGTATATCGTAATCACTAACCATATAATTATTATATGGGCGGGCCAATGTATTAACGAGGGCACCCCCTCCCCACACACACCCAATATTAATATTTAATTATATTTATTTCTTTCTAAAATTAATTTTTTAGCATGTAATTGTCTCACATCGACCTTCTAACGAAATCCTAATTTTAGAATCAAAATTAAGCAATTATCTTAATCTTAGCTCTTAATAATTCTTGCAGTTAAAATGTAATATTTTGAATGATTGCTCTAGAATCACTAGCATTAAGAAGAGGATTTCATCTTAATTTGATAAAAATTTATATCTCTTTACCTTTTATTTGTTGCTTTATCTTTGTTTTTATTGTTGTTGCACCTGTAATCATTGAGACTTGCATTGATTGGTTTGCTTAATTGTCTTGTCAATCGAGAGTACACTATAATAAAATGTATTATTTATTAAATTTATCTATATTTGGAAAAAGTGTGAAAATATAGAAAGTTTAAAAAAAGAATGCATCTTTTTGAAATAAGTTTTTATTAAAAATAAAGAGAAAGTTTTAATTTTAATTCAAATTAGCATTTAAATTTGTCCAAACTTTTCATGTTTTTTTTCCAAATTCAAATTCACATTAAAATTTTATATTTTTATTATATACCACAATCAATTATTCTATTAATTCATATTAACTTGATTAATTCACAATATTATTAGCATAGTATGTTGTAATCACTAACCATATAATTATATTATGTTATCTAATCGTTGTGACGATTGCGCCGCCCACCGTTTGTTAACAACATTTAGGGGTGGCAACGATTTAGTTAACCGTATTTTTTGCGATTATCAAAAACTGAAACCAAATTAAGAATCTCCTAATCGAAATTGAAATTGAAATTATTTAGTTTCAAAAGCTAGTATCTGAAAATCGAAATCGACTCAATTTTGGTTATTCGTCAAATAATCGAAACTGGTTAGTTCAGTTCGAGAAGAACTTAGAAAATTGGATTATGAAATTGTAATATATACGCTGGTTTTAATTAATTTTGAATTTCGGCAAGAAACTCGAGATGCACGTTAGAGCGAGTTGAGTGGATTACCGGAGGTCGCGATCGAAGGTATGACCCTTATGCATAAAAAATTTATCTTAATCTAATAGAAAATTGAGTTTGGATTTGAATCGAGTCCGAGAAATCATTTGGGATGCGGTTCGATTGAGCTTGAGGGCCAACTTAAGTCAAATTCAATATAGGGCCATTATGGTCATTTCGGCTTTAAGTGAAAGAAAATAAAATAAAATAAAATAAAATAAAAAGGAGGGTGCTGATCGTAGGGCTCCAAGGAAGGAGCCACACGCAACCCAATGAAGATGAAGAAGGTGAGAGCATACGGATATTGAGGCCGAGATCATCGCGGGACTTCGTCTTGCGCTCATTCGTTGGAACCATTTCTTTGACTTCTTCAACCCTAGGTGAGTGGTTTAGATTTGTTTTCCCTCTAGAGATATGACCGAATAGGATTTGTAGGAAATCTGAAAAAAAAATTCCGACGATTCTTATTTTCGATGAATTATTGGTCCGGAAAGTTACATTGTTGGGAGGGTGTGCCTCCTCTAGGGTGTTCGGTTGGTGTAGGACAGTAATAGGGCAGGTTTAGGGTTGATATTAGGGTAATTACCTAAATATATCCTAAACTTTGGACTTTGTCTCAAATGTATCTTGAACTTTTACTTCTCCAAATTGCATCCTGAACTATCACATTTGTATCAATTGCATCCCTCCGTCAAAATTCCGTCAGCTACCCTGTTAACTATGTGACATGGCACACGTGGATTAAAAAAATATTTTGTTTATTCAAAACTGATTAAAAAATTATTATTTTTTCAAAACTTATTTGATGTCCAGCCCACGTGGAATAAAAAAATAACTTTTTTTACCAACATGAATAAAAAATATTTTTAATCATAAAAAAACAATTTTTTCGCCCACTCCACCTCTTACTTCATCGACTCCATCCTCCCTGACCTCAGGTCCTCCCTCTCGTCGGCAAGATCCATCGCTCCGCGGACCACGACGAAGGGTACGAAATCCATTACGCTGATGGTGACTCGGTCCCCTTCACCATCACCGAGAACGACGGTGACTTCTTTGGTGCAAATCCATGGTGCACGTGACGGCAGCGTCTTACTATACATCGCTACTATGTGTGGCGGCGGCGGTGATTTCTTCGGTGCTTACCCATGGTGTGGTGTTGGTGGCGGTTTGCCATAAGTACGTGGCTTTTTTGACGGCCCATGTGACGACGAACATGGTGGTTTCTCTTGTCCATGTCCATGGTGCAGTGTGGGCGGCGGCTTCACCGAAGGTCCATGTGGCGAAGGCGTCGGTTGGCCATACTGAGGTGGCGGGGCTGTGCGCTTGGCGGAGGTTGTCCATAATGCGGCGGTGGCTTGTATCCATGCTGTGGCGGAGGTGATGTGTGCCCCTAATGCGGTGGCTGGTGAGGCTTCTTCGGCGACGGCGGAGGTGGTGTGTGCCCCTAATGCAGTGGCGAGTGATGCCTCTTCGACGACGACAGAGGTGGCGACAGATAGATAAAATGAGGTGGCGAATTATGAGCAGGTAGCGATGGCCTATAAGGCGACCTGCCATACTGCAGAGGTGGCGATGGCAGCCGATCGTAGACAACTGGATGGACATAATAAGGCGAGGCAAGAAAATGGTCTTCTTTTGTGGAAGCAACGACGAGGGACAAGGCGCTCAAGTTTATGACGAACGCCACCAAGAACCAAGCCATGGTTTCAAGCTTACCTCCCCTCATCTTCTTCTTCCTTCTCTTCTATTGTGACAGTGAGAGCAAATGCAAGATTACTAAGATTACTATATAGCACGACACATGGCAATTATAAATATAATAAATAGTTATGTGATATCATTTAATTAAAATCGACTATAAATATGAGATGGAATCGATTGAAGTCGCTGAGATGATGACACACAAAGGGATAGGATGTCCCATTCGATGGAGATGGAGACGGGTATAAAGTTAAAATTGTAAGAGTACCGAGGCATGGATTCTTTTCCATTTGTGACAACTGACAAGCTCTCTCCCATAACATGTATACGAAGATGGAGGTAGTTCTGCGAGGAGGTAGTTTTGCATGTCGGCGCCCGTCGGTCGATATGCAGTCATGCTTGACGTACTCGCTTCTTCGCTTGTAGGTCGGCGCCCGTCCACGCGCTGGGCGTGGAGGTAGTTCTGCGAGGGAGCCGGCACAGCCTCGGCGACAAGGCGGCCATTGCGACGGTTAGGCCTCAAGCGGAGGCGGCGGTAGATAGAGGGCAGCGGCGGCGGGAATGACCTCTTGGCACCGGAGCAATGGGTTCCCTGACGTGAGCCACCCATTACCTTTGCGCGTCGTCACTTGGCAAAGTTCCTCTATTTCTCTTGGGTGTCTCTCGACCTCTTCTCTCATTCTCAGCATTATGGAAGAAATCAACGTCGTCATCGATGACAACTTCGAGAAAGGAGGAGAAGTCGCTCGCCGCACCATCGATCTGCACCAAAGAAATCATCGTCGCCAAGACCGCCGTCTGATAAGCCACCGTCGCCACCACACGATGGACATACACTAAGCAAACCGCCGCCGACACATGCAGGACCACCAAACGGTAAGCCATCATCGCCTCCGCATCATGGGCGTACACCAAGCAAACTGCCTCTGCCACATGCAGGGCCGCTGCCGTCACCGTCGCACCACGGTCATGCACCAAAGAAATCACCTCCAACGCATGCACGGCCGCCAATGCGACACGTGGGAAAAAGTGAGTCCAAATAGGGTAAAAGTAAAACATACTTAGAAAAAAAATGTTGAAATAAAAATATTATATTTTAATTCACGTGTGCATGCCATGTCACACAGTTAACGAGGTAGCTGACAGAATTTTGAAAGATGGATGCAATTGATACAAATCTGATAGTTCAGGATGCAATTTGGAGAAGTGAAAGTTCATGATACATTTGAGACAAAGTCCAAAGTTCAGAATATATTTAGGTAATTACCCATGTCATTGTTGGAATTGAAAGGCTTGGGATGTTCGTTTCTAAAAATTTCTGAATTCTCCGATATCTTGATGATTGAGTTGCGGTTTGGGGGCTGGTTGGTGTATTGTCTCCTCCCCCTATAAGGTCCGACCAAGTAGGACAGATTTGGGGAGTTTGGGGACTGGTTGAGTCCCCATTCCAATTATATGGATTCCGGGTTTTGTTTGATGGATTTTCATGCAAGATTTTGTAGTCTAGTACCCTTGATCGACGAACGTGTTTGCTGAAATTTTCGGAGGTTTAGTTGGGACTATTATGGCCGGATTCCCCCATGATGTTTGGCATGTTTGATTTATGGTTTTGTGTTCCTTGTTCCGCAATCGATGTAGAGGTTTGTAAGTCGAGTTCCTAGTGATAACATGCTGAAGTTTCTAAGGTAAAATTTGTATTGTCGTAGTTGGATTTTGATATCGAATGTTGCTAAAACTTCTAGGCTGAAATAGGTATTATGGTAATCGGTTTGTGATGTTGATTATTGCTGAAAATTCTCCATGTTTAAAAAGGCTTATCGTATACTGAAAATTTCTCGTTAAAAGGATGATTGCATTGTTGAAATTTCCAACTTGGGTTATGAAACGTTGTGTTGAAATTTCCAACTTGGGTTATGAAACGTTGTGTTGAAATTTTCAGCTAGATGGTAGAGTGATGTGTGTGAATTCTAGGTCACTAATTTAGGTCACTGATTTCTTGCGAATTAAACCCGTGTTCGATGAACATGTAGTGAACCGAAAATGAACGTGTCTATGCTGAAATTTCTTGTTGCTGAAATTTATGGGTTACTTGTAGGCCACGAGTGGCCGATTACACTCTGGCATCATAGGCCGGATTGCACTCACCTTGGGGCTGCCACACGGCTTTGGTTGGGTACAAGTATATCACTACTAGAAATATGGTGATTTCCGACAGCTAATACAGTCGAAAAGTTGTCGAAAGTTGGTCGGAAACATTGATTTACCGACCAAATTTCGACTAGTTACCGACGCTAGTATTTGCGTCGGTAAAACCTTGGTCGAAACGGGTACCGACAAACTATCGACGAAATATATTGTCGATAATTATCGACTAAGATTTTAATCGAAAAGCTGTCGGTAATTCCTCGGTAAATATCGACCAAAGTTTTGTCGGTAACTCCTCGGTAAATACCGACTATAAATATTGTCGAAAATGTGGTCGATAATTACTCGGAAAGTGAAGAAAAGAGGTGAAAGTGCACAGAGCAATTCCAAATTTTTTTTCGTCCCTTCTCGGCGTTCCTCCCGGCGATGGCCACCGTTCTATGTCTGTGCGTTCTTGGTGCTCGCCGTCGTTCCTCCCGGCGATGGCCACCCGCTCTCGGACACCACAATGGCCACGTTCATGCCTCCGGCCTTCTCCAGCGCCGCGTACACCACGTTGGTGATGGCGTCGAACAGGTTCTGGTAGCCGAACTGGCCGTGCATCTTGCACGACGACGCCGAGGGTGGGAAGGCTGCGCGGCGGAGGAGAAGGCGCCTTTGGAGGGTGGGAAGGACTCGCCGAGGACGCAAGTGTCGACGGAGGTGGAGACCTTGATCTGGCCCTGCAGGCCGGCCGTGGCGAGGGCGGTCGCGATGTTGCACATGGCGGGGAGGATGAACTGCGCGAGGCTCTCGGGGATGACCTCATTGCCGACGACGATGTAGCGAAAGGAGTCGTCGGGCCAGAAGGCGGCAACATTGTTCTGGACCTATGAACTGGCGGCGGAGGGATCGGAGGCGAGGAACTGGAGGTCGTTTCTTGGGACGTCCATGAGGAACTAGTGGAGGATGACGGTGCAGATCGAGAAGTCATGTTGACTTCTAAAAAAAAAGAGCAGGAGGCAGGAAATCTCCCGCCTCCTACCTGGGCGAGCGCGCGTGCCACGCGCGCTCGCCCTCTTACCCACGCCGGTTTTTAAAAAAAAATTGAAAAATAATTTATAATTTTCTGACTCATTTTGGTCGGAAATTTTTGTCGGTAACACTTTTCGACGCAAATAGTCGTCGAAAATCTAACGAAAATTTTCGACGACATCTTCTCGTCGAAAGTTGTGGTCGATAAATCCAGAACTTTAACAAAAAATTTCGACGATGGATTTTCGTCGGAAATTGTGGTCGATAAGTTCAGTATAAAAATATGTCATTAATATTTCCGACGAACTTGCGAGTACAAAGTTTGTTGAAAATTATTTTCGACCAAATTTTCGACGAAAATTCATCGATAATAATACGATAATTTTTCGACACATTTTGGTCGAAAAGTTTTGTCGGTAACTCTTTCCGACGCTATGGGTCGTCGGAAATATAATGAAAATTTTCGACCACACCTTCTCGTCGGAAGTTGTGGTCGATAAATCCAAATTTTCTTGTAGTGATAGTTGCCCGCCAAGTGTTCGATGAAATTAATAGCATGCTAAAATTCTATAAGTATTGATGGTTTTGGTAAACTTCACAACTCTGAAATTGTTTTTGAATAACACGAGGTGGTGTGGTGTGTGGCTGGTGGTTTGGGGCCTGAGGGAGGGCCGAGGTAGGTGTATTTATAAGTGTACTCGGCGTGTTTGGTGAAATGTCATGTAATACCCCAAAAAAAATATGTTTATTTAATTATTTCAATGGGTTAATTTGGTCGCGCGTCGGGTTGGGCCAGATGAAATGTCGGAGGGCGTGAATTGAGGACTGGCAATTGCACGCAAGAAAATTAATTTATCTAAGTTGATTAGTCTTTAGATGAGTAGTTGGGTTCGAGATGGGTTCGGAGGTTTAAACGGAACTCGAAATGGACTTGAATTGGTTGAGTGATGGCTTGATTTAGACTCAACTTAAGTTAAGGGGTATTTTAGTCTTTCGGTGATTGAGGTTTTAATATTTATACCCCATCCCTCATGGGCACATGGCTCATAGCAACAGCCGCACACCCCCTTGGGCGTCCATAGGAAGAGGTGCACGTATGGAGAGGGAAGAAGGAAATCTCGGCAGACTACTCCTTGCAGCGTTGGATGTCGGCAAAACTCATGATCGATGGAGTGTCGATGGTCAGATCGTAATGAAATCTGGACAATAAGTTTTAGACTTCATAATTTGTATTTTGATTGGTGGAGATTGGTTTTTGATAGCCGGATCTGTCGGTGTCATGGAATTACCGAGGCTCTATTTTTGGTTTTCTTCTCCAAGATTTTGCTACGATGAGTTTTTCCAAATCGGGCGATTGGGACCCTATTCTGTGGCTGATTGGACTGAAATTTGAGGAGCATGTCCAAGACCCTTGCCCATGGATGTGAACGGTGGAGATCCGGTTTGAACGACTAGATTTTGGAATACACTAGAGGGAAGGAGATGACATGAGAGGACTTAAAACTGGGTAGCGCACCCTAATTTGTGGGAGCGTGGAGGACCATTTTCCTTTATAATTTACTTCTCCGGTGAGTGGTTTAACACATTTCTTCCCTGTTTTCTACCCCAGACCGCTACCCCCTGTTTTGTCATGGTTCTGAGATGAAACCTTAAATTGTTGATCAATCTAGGAACCTACAACCTCATTGTGCAATGCTTGTATTGTTTCTTGTTTTCAATCTCTTCTATGTGGCTGCATGTTCCTTGTCGAATTTTTCCTTGGATGTGTGCCACCCCTTCTCTCATGAGGATTTTTCTATGAATATTAGAATGATTTCATTAGTCATTGATAAATCATAAATTCTATGTCTTCACAGTACAATTCATGTATTGTTACTCGTTTTATTTTTCTTTGTCAATTGTTGCCGCATGGTGCACTATCTAGTTTGGGGTTGCCGCCCCTTTGTTGATTGATCTTGAGGCTTCTTAACAACCTTGATTAGTTCTTGTTTCTTGGTTGAGGAAGATCAATGGAAGGATTGTTAGTGTTTAGGTGCACATCTACAAAAGATTAGAGACATGTTTTCCTTAGTAATTATATGTTTCCCCTAGATTACATAAGCTGCCCTTAGATGTATACTTGATGTCCTACTCGATTATGGACTATTTTTGGGTAATGCATGCTGTCCTTAGGCTTATCAAGGACTCTATTGAGTTGGGGTTTGACTATAAGGACACATAGTTGTGAAACAATGCATATAGGTTCATCTAGAACATACTATTTTCTTAACTTGACAACCTAAGGATATCAAACTATAGGGAGAAGAAATTGAGTAAGGGTTGGGTCTTCTTGAGAAAACTCCTAAGGCCATGTGGTCGGCTCTGTGATGAGGCTTTAGGACGATAAGCGAACGATTACATATAAGAATCTATGACACTTAACTTGGTATATTACTTCTATTATTTTCTTTCATCATGTGAGACATATAAATTGTTCATAACAAACATGGCACATGATTGAGATTAGTTTAATGTTTGTTGAAAATTGTTATTGCTTATTTATATATTTGAGAATGGATATGATATTATATAATGAGGCATGGGCCGGTGCACGGCAATGGTTTCAGACGCCTGTAAGTTATGTGGATATTGGGGACCTCGGGGTCCCAGGCAGTGGCGGAGCTAGAAATCAAATTGAGAGGGGCAAGCCAGCGGGCTACCAGTAGGATGCGGATCGATTTGTTGTTGGTCGTAGGGCGGAGCACACGGTGACGTGGGCACGACCACGACGACAGCGCGCTAGCTGATGCAAGGAGATCAAGAGACGACAGCCAGCGGGGGGGTGAGGCTGGTAACAACAGAAGGGATCGGGAGATAAGGGAAAAAATATATAATTTACTGATATATGAGGAATTTTGAAATTTGTGGAGGGCAAAAGAAGATAAAAATTTGAGATATAGAGAGGATTTTTTAAATTTACGAGGGTAAAAAAAAAAATATTAGGAATATGAGGATAATTTTATGAAAAGATAAGGGTAAAATTGTTCCCTATAAACTGTAGATATATATCTTTTCATAAAATTATGGTGGAGGGCAATTTTTTTAAATTCTTCATATAAAAGATAATTTTTCAAAATTGAGATGGGAGCAATTACCTCCCATCCCATGAATGTGGCTCCGCCCCTAGTCCCAGGATATTTATTTGGCTTCATGAAATATTTTGTTCATTTTTTTATTAATTATTGCTTATTATATGGATGGTTGGTTGTGCTCGTGATTGTGGACCAAGAAGCTCGTTAGCCGCCACACTGACAATCGACCCTGGGTGGCATGAGCGAGAAGTATGCTGAAACAAAGTAGTGATCAGTGCTGGTACGTTGAAACCAACTGGTATTTATATTTCACGTATAATGATGGTTATGTTAATTGTTACCGCATATGAGTAGTTGATTACTTAGATATTATATATACTTGATGGATTTGTGGTATTAGACATGTTGGATACATTCTATGTAATACATCCGTGTTGGTATGTTTCACGCATTGTGTATATTAGGCTTCAGGGTACGAATCAGTATTCTCAATCGATCACTTGTGATCCTGAGTTTGGGGCGTGATATGAATGTCAAATATTATTAAAATAGTTAATTATAGCGGTTTCAAATATCGATTATCTCGAATGTAATCAATTTTTTATATTCCCTAACTGAAATCAAAATCGAACCATAAATTTACTATCCAAAATCATATTTTACGGTTCAATTAACTGATTCAATTGACACCCCTAACGACGTTAAACCTTATAAAACCCTCACACCAACCTTGTAATACCTTGAGATAAAACCCTAGTTTTAGAATTGAAATAAAGCAATTATCTTAATCCTAGCTTTTAATAATCTTTGTACTTAAAATGTAATATTTTGAATGGTTGTTCAAGAATCATCGATTCCATCTTTATTTGATAAGAATTTCTTTCTCTTCATTTTGTTTTGTTTCATCTTATGTTGTTACACATGTAATCATTGAGACCTTGGTTGATCTTGTGTTTTGGTTGATTGTCTTGTTGATCAAACTTAAATTGCAATAAAAGTTATTATTTCTATTTGAAAGTTTGAAAAATATAGATAGTTAAAAAAAACATTTTTTGAAAAAAAAAGTTTAAAAAAATAAAGGGGAAGTCTAGTTTATTTTAATTTAGATTAATATTTAATTTTATCCAAAAAGTTTTTTTCCCATATTTGAATTCATATTTAAATTTTATTTCATATTATATTCCACCATTAACTATTAATTCAGATTAATTTGTCTAACTATGTTATCACACATCATCATGCATCAAAACATAAAAGTATAAAGGGTTAATTGATGTATCTAACCCAAACTATGATCATTTTCATAAATTTAGCACATTCTTTAATTTGTATCAATTACATTCCAAACTATCGGATTGATATCAATTTTAGCATGACATCAGATGCTCGTAAATACCACCGTTATGTGCTAACGTGACATTTGACTCAGCATATTAAAAAATAATTTTCAATAATTACGTTGTCATGTCAGCATTTAATTACTTTTTTTAATACAAAAAAAAATTGCCCATTAATTTTTTTTAAAAAAAAAACTTACCTTTTTACCTGCCTCGTTCCCGGCCGGAATGATCGAGTTCTTCACCTATTAAGGGGGGAGCAGCTGCTTCGTCAACTACTTCTGGCAGCAAAGCTCCCCCATGATTGTTGTGGTCGTGGTACATACCACTAAGGTAGGTAAAAAGGTGGGGGAGCTCTGCTGCTATGGTTGATGTCGTGTTCCTTCCCCTTGACTCGCAATGGAGTCGTCATAGCCACTGCATGCTGCACCCAACACATGGCATTGCTTCTCCTCTTTCTCCTCTTCTCCTCTATTTGCAACCCTTCATGCTCTGCTCGCTACGACGCCATCTTTAACTTCCGTGACTCGCTCTCCGACACCGGCAACATCTGTGTCAACAGCCTCCCGACTTTCTTTCACCGCTTGAGGTAATGCAGCTCAGGCAGCAGGGGCTGTCATTTTTGTGGCCGTCGACGACGAAGTGGGGAAGATTCCAACAAGGTGGCAACTTCATGCCACACGACTGCCACCACCCTCGGGCTCGAGTTCTTTCACCGTCAGGGTCTCAGCGGCGACATCTGGGTGAATGCCTCGTTCGATCAGCAAATTGGGTGGTTCGAGGAGATGATCCCTTCGCTTTGCAACTCGACTCAAGGTATCATAACGTCAAACACGTCATCTGCAACCGGATACTCCTCATCATCATCATCATCAGCAACTGTCACGAATGCACCTAAACTACAACTTGCAAGGAGTACTTCGGCAGGTCTCTGTTCATGGCCGGAGAGTTCGATGGCAATGACTACAACACTCCCATCTTCGCTGGGATAAGCTTGGCAGAAGCGAAGTCATTCGTCCCTAGAGTCATCCGCGTTATTAAATTGGGAATTGAGGTACTTACATCACTAAATTTGCGTTCTTCGTGTCCTAACTGTGGAGTATAATTATTTGCAGAGGTTGATCGGGGCATGGCGCAGTGGATATAGGGGTGCCAGGAACGCTGCCAATTGGGAGTTTTTCCCTGTACGTGACAACCGAGCTCGAGGTTGAGCGGCTTTCGGTAGCCCTTGAAGTCAGCGAGGGCGATGACGAGAAGGACGGCGTAGGAGGTAGAGAGGAGGAAGGAGACAACGAGGGCAAGCTTGAAGCCGAAGCCAGTGCGAATGATGACGCGGGACTTAATAAGGAGGGGCTTCTCGGCGTCTTCCTCTCCGGCAGCTGCGCCGCCACCATCTTTCGGCGTCCGGCAAATACGAGAGAATAACTTCTGCACGGTGAAGATGAGGAGGACGAACAGGAACACGATTATTAATGGGCAATTTTTTCGTATTTTAAAAAACAAGCAATTAAATGTTGACGTGACCTATGCGATTATTAAAAAAATTATTTTTTAATATGTTAAGTCAGATAATAATATTTAAAACTAATATTCTTATAATGGAGTAGAATATTGAATATTTTAGATGATAATATTTAAAGCATTTAAAACAATTTGATAAGATGATGAACGTTTAAAAGAGAATTTAGGCTATTATGGTTATTAGGGTCGGGGCCCGATCTTATTCGGGTTAATTGGGTTGGGCCCCTAATTCTTATTCGGATGGTCTTGGAGTCTCCTTATTCAGGTTCGATTTGTTCGGATCGGATCGGGTTTTGACACGACCCAATCAATGCTCACCCCTAATTTGCAGGCTGTAAAAGAAATTATAGCCAAAATCCCATGATACAAGATTGCAAGCCGCAAATGAAATAATTTAAGTATTAGAAAATAATTAATTCGTATAACTTAGAGTCATCGTGTGGAGACAAAATTAATAAATACCAAAGTTATAGGTTTTGTATGTTGAACGCGATGGTAGTGTCAGATTTTAGATCTGATGTCATTTGATAGAATTTTTATATTTTTTTGTATTATACAATAATTAACAATTGTTAATTTATTTTGATAGATAATTGAATAATATAAAATAATATTGTGTTAAACTAAATTGTGATTTATTATTATTGGTCGAATCAATTTTGTTGTAGCCCATGAATTATTATTGGGGTAAAATAACAGATATACCCTTTTACCTCTATTTACTTGTCATTGATTCTAAATTTCGTTGAACTTATATTGCATATTATTGTTGGATCGATTTGGGCAATTATTTCGGCCATTTTCCCGTTAGATCAAAGGTTTTTCTAGTGCTTATCGGCCCTTGCTTGCTCCTCCGGTGATTCGTGGATCTTTGTGCTCGAGACGAATTCTGGATCACACCTTTCAAACATCCATGTGAGCAATCGCCGCCACTTGAAGCGATAAATCTAAACTCCTCTGTCGCGTTGGGTATTTTGGACACTACCTCCTTGGGCGGCTCATCCGATGACGTCCTGCCCTAGCTAGCTTGAAAAAAATTGGGCCTGAGAATCCAAACTCGGCACGACGCGAAAAATAAATGAGTTGTTACGGCTCAGCATGTTAGCACGATTACGAAAAACTAAACATACTGTCCTTTTCTTAACTCTAACTATTAAGCTATCAAGCAAGGAGGAAGAGCACTCTCGTGCCCTCAAAAGTTCCTTAAGAAACTTTAGATCCAACGGATCTAGTGGCTTCTTCGATCTTGGGATTGTCGTCACCTCCATCGCCTTTAAATTTGCTGACTCAGTTCTAACTCATCTCTCACGGGCTTTACTATTTATTATTAGCCTCAATTTGAACTAATTTGGAAGAAGTAAAAGAATGAATATTATTTTGAATTGAAAAATAACACTAATTGTTTGGATTTTAGAAAATAACTATATTGAATATTCGAGTATACTAATATTTATCATGTTTAATAGGAAAAAATTTATATACAATTATTAATTGGAAAAATAATTTTTTATATGACTTTGAAATTTTGAACGTCGTGGTTGGGTATTCACCGAGTAAAAAGCCGCCGCGCGCGTTATTGCCCGGCCCAAGTCTCCGACCACGTCACTCCTGGAGCCACGTCACCCCTCTTGTCGTCGTTGCTGCTTATCATTGGCCCACCTGGAGCCAGTGACACACGTGGGGCAACACGGTTGGTACTGCACTACTGCACCTCTGCGAGGAGAATATATATCCGTGGCGGTGCAATTATTCACCCTTTTATGAGGGGATAGTGATAGGCTGTTGAATTAATTGCAAAAAATGTTAATTTCAATTTCCAACCAATCAATTAAATAATCACCGGGAAAGATGCATGAATCGTCAATTTTAGTAATTTTTTTTATAAATCAGATTTGATGAGCCGTTTCGGGTGATATATATCTAAAAGTATATATATAAGTATTTGAACTTGATCAGTTGATTGAATCAAATAACTGGTGATTGATGATTGATCCCATCTATTTTACTATTTACCTCCGGTCCAAATTAAAAAATATTATTAATTGCGTGGCCTTAAAATGTGGGAACAGGTCATAGAATACTCGATTAAATTATTGAAGGAGTAGATAATGACCTAGGAGTTAAAGACTATAATCTTTTAATCATGATCAGATAGAGATAGGTGGCCCCTTTTTAGGGCCACTTGATTTGATTTCACGTGATTGACGGCGGAAATTAAATTTAAATTTCGCAAATTTATACTATGAGCGGCAGCTAGAGACAATTTATCTCACATGCAAATCAACATTACGTCATATATTATTGGGAGATACAAAACAAGTCCGCTTGAAAGTTAGGAATTTTTTTTTTTTTTCAAAAAAGAGGGTTAAACTTTCAAAATTTAATTAGATAGGTAACCTAAGAGGTCATTTACAAAAAATTTATTAAAAAATAATGGATAGTCAGCACCCTAACAGCAAGAGGATTAAAAATTTACAGCATAATTGACTGCCCATTTGGCAACCTTATTACAATCAAAAAAGATACTAAAAATATTAACACTATCAAATTTATTACACATATGCCTAATATTCTGAACAGCATGGAGGTGCAATCAGGGAGGAGCTTTTGTACCATCGAGATATTGAGCAATGTTCTTTGAGTCAACCTGTAGGTCTACTTGCAGTAAATAATTTTTCATAAGGATAAGGAGACCTTTCTTGATAACAATGGTAATACTAGCAGAATTTTAAGTGTCCTGATGGTAGATGACTTCAGCATGTAAGTAGTATCCTTCATTGTTCCTAATGATTAAGCAAATGCCAGTGCTCCTTTCCTTGAAGCTGGTTGTAAAATCCAATTTGACCCGATTTGGAGTAGGTGGGATCCAATTATTTTGAATTGATATACTTTCAGTCATGCCTTCAAGCCTTAATGGGTATGTTTTGTAGTTTTTCATAAACGCAAGAATTCGATTCACAAGGGTAAAGGGGGACTGCTACCAATCAAAGTGTCAGAGCTCATTCCTAGCGTGCAAGGTGAACCACAAAGTTACTACTATATGAGCCTTTATGTGCTGATTGGAGTTAGAGGCAATTCAAGTTCCAGTATGCCAGTTATTTTTATTAGAGAAGTTTGAACTTAATTTGGAAGCAAGTAAGTTCCAAAGGCCGAAAGCAAAGGAGCAGTGTAGAAATATGTGTTGAATATTTTTGGATTTCTTACTACATAAGGTGCACAGATGAGTATGTGAAATGCCTAACCCATGTAGCTTTTCTCTAGTAGGGAGTTTATTATGGAGGAATTTTCAAAGAAATAATTTTATTTTTGGTGGAACATGCAAAGACCACATAGAAGGCCAAACATTATTAACAGTAACATTAGTAGAATCACGACTTCTTAGAAATGAGTATGCAGTACTTTAGGTAACAAGTCCATTACCCCCACTATCCCATACCCATTTGTCATCATTAGGTGTAGGAGGCAACTCAATTCTAATGATTGAATCCCATAATTCTTTTTCAAATCAAGTTAAACCAACATTGTCATTCCACTGTTGATCCTGTATAAGATCATAAACAAGTTTCTGAGAGTCCACTAAATCAACATTTAGGTAAGTAGGTTTTATTGCAAGAGGCAAGTTATCAATCCAGCTATCATGCATGACAGAGGTGTTAAGACCAGATTTTATATGCTTCATGACATTAGATTGAAGAGCTTTGTAAGCTTCAACAAACAAACACCAAGACCAAGAGTAGTTTTTTGGGTAGAAGTATTACAGTTTGAGATAAGGGGATATTTAGCCCGGACCAACTTAACCCAAGGAGAAGGAACTTGGTTGAGATAATCAAGAATTCTTCTACTATGGAGAGAGATACTTTTGAGATAGAGGTCTTGAATACCAAGACCACCTTCCTTTTTGGGTAAGGTAACAATATCCCAAGAGATGAGAGCTAGAGGTTTGGTTTGGTCATGCTTGTTTTGCCAGAGGAAAGCTCTAATGGTCTTAGTGATTTTGTCCAAAACACCCTTGGAGATCCAAGAAACAGCTAGGGAGTGAAGGGGGATGGCATTCAGAACAGAGTTTATGAGAACCAGTCTGCTAGCTTGGGAGAGAAATTTTGTTTTCCAATTGACAAGCTTATTTTGGATATTTTGAGTGATATGATCAAAAACATTTGGAGGAGATCTAGTTGGGTTGATGATAGCCCCTAGGTATTTGAATGGATAAGTTTCTTATTTCATATTAAGGACACCAGTTATATTTGTAATTATGCTAGGGGAGGTGGCATTGGGGAAGTAAATATCTAATTTTTGGGTGTTAATGAATTGGCCAGTGAGATTGGCATAGGTATCAAATATCTTTTTGAGATTATGTAGGCTTTTTGGGTTAGCTTTGATGGTTATGAGGAGGTCATCAATAAACATTAGGTGGCTGATCTTGAAATTATTTTTGATGCAGAGAGGAGTAATTTTTTTTGCTGGACAGCATTGTTAATGAGGTTTGCGAGGGTCTGGGCAACTATAATGTACAGGAAGAGGGATAGAGGATCCCCCTGCCTAATTCCTTGATTTGAGTTGAAGAAGTGGGAAGTGATTCCATTGACATGACAAACAAAGGTTGGGGAAGAGATGCAGGTCATTATCCATTCTGTGAATTTGCTGGGAAAATTACATAGGGACAGAACCTGCGAAATAGCTTGCCTAGAAATATTATCAAAAGCTTTGTAAACATCTAGCTTAAGGATAGATGGTGTGCACAAGTTCTTGAGTGATTAGAATGCTATCATGAATATTTCTACCATTGATAAAAGCTGACTGTCCAAGAGAGATAATGGATGGGAGGAAAATTTTGAGTCTGTTAGTAATCATCTTATTTAAAATTATGTAAGAAATATTGCATAAGGCTATGAGTCTGAATTCATTTATGGAAGAATGATTTTTCTTCTTGGGTATGAAGATTAGGAGAGTCTTATTCCAATCAGGGGGAGTGAAACATTATTAAAGAAGTGGTGTACACAACGTGAGAAGTTGTCCCCAATTATGGACCAATACTTTCTATAAAACTCAATGGTAAAGTCATCGGGTCCAGGGCTTTTGCCATTGGAAAAAAAATTGATAGTGTCCCAAATTTCTTTTTTGGAGAAGGGAGAAGTTATGTAGCTGTGGGAGGAATGGTTAATTTGGGTGAAGGTTGGCCAGGTACTGTTAGGGTTGGAAATGTTATTGGAATTCCAAAGAAGAGAGTAATGAGAGGCAAAAGCTTGGGTGATGTCTTTGTCTCTATTGAGAGTAATGTTATTGTCAAGGTGAATACTTTTGATGTGATTAACATGCCTACGGTGCATTATCATGCGGTGGAAGTAGGCAGTGTTTGCATCACCTTTATCAATCCACTTCATTTTTTATTTGGACCACCATTTTAGATTGATTTGTCTAATAAGAGTCATGGATTTGTTGTGCAAAGATTTAAGGTTGAGCTGCTGGTTCTGATTTAGACGTTGGGAAGCTTCTAATGTTTCTAAATTAGAAATGCTAGAGTTGGTTTCTTGAATGAGATCTTCTAGCTTTCCTAGAGTGTTCCTGTTCCACTTGGTAAGACCTTTTCTAGTGAGAATGAGATTTTTAGAGAATAAGTTGAAAGGATAGGTCAAAGTGCTGCTAGAATCCCAACAATCATTAACAATGTTAAGAGACTCTTCATATTCAGTCCAAAAAGATTGAAATCTGAAGGGTCTAGTGGTGGTTTTTTTTGCAGGAGTAAGAGAGATGGTTAAGGGACAGTGATCAGATGAATTTCTGTTTAGGTGAGTAACTTTAGTATTTTTGAAGAAGTGAAGCCAAAAGCAATTAACAAAAGCTCTATCTAATCTTACTAAAATACGTTTAGAAGCTAGCTTATTATTACACCATGTATAGTGGGGGCCAACATAGCCCAAATCAGACAAACCTTCATCAATAATAAAGGATTTAAAAGCAGTAATGGCATGATTAATTTTGTAAGGCAAACCACCATATTTATCACATGGATCAAGTATGCAATTGAAGTCCCCAACAATCATCCAGGGGAAAGATGACATATCCATATGAGATAATTGAAGCCACAAATTATTACGAATAGAAAGATTTGTTGAAGCATAAATATTAGTAATAATAAAAGAAGGCATGTCATCAATTTGAACTAACACACAAATAACTTGAGATTGGATGGATAGCACTTGGGATTTGACTCTTAACGAGTCCCATGTGACCAGGAGTCCACCTAAAGCTCTGATTGAAGAAAAGGTAGCACCTTTCCATGTTCTGCCCATGGAGTATACAAATTCAAGAGCTTCCGACTCCTTAAGATGAGTTTCCTGCAACAAGAGAAGGGGGAAGGACGTAGATCTGCATATATGAAAGATTAAATCTTGAACTAAACGTCTACCCAGACCTCTACAATTCCATTTAAAGATAATCATTTAAAGGGGGATGAGTTATCGGCCTGTTTAGAAGGGATCGCAGAACTTGTCGCGCTCTGGGATGCACTCAGCGTAGGAGTTGACCTAGGTCTTTTGGAAGAAGAGGGTAGGTCGGTAGACATTAGGGTTTGCTCATCTTTTTGCAGCTTGGAGCTTTTTTTCTGCTTTGTTTTAGGCTTCATAGCTGGCTTAGGAGGGAGAGGGATGGCCGCTGACTGAAAAATGGCTTTTAGATCATTTGCCATCTCCTCAAAGGAAGAAGAAGGGAGTTTGGAGGTAGGGTTTCTGGCGACGGCGGAAGAAGAGGGAAAGCATGAAAGGGTTGCGTTTCGCACGGGAACTAGGATTAGGGTACCCTTATCAGGGTTTTTAAAACGGATTAGGTTGCGGGTCGAATCCTTATCCGATTGTTTAGAAGCA
Source organism: Canna indica (assembly GCA_034359265.1). Classification (NCBI taxonomy): domain Eukaryota; kingdom Viridiplantae; phylum Streptophyta; class Magnoliopsida; order Zingiberales; family Cannaceae; genus Canna; species Canna indica. The sequence continues at coordinate 75,141,364 of CP136891.1, read as the reverse complement.
TCCGGATCCATTTCCTCATCCACAGCTTCCTTGTTTGCGTTGACCCAGTCAGCACAAGCATCACCACACGCCTCCTCTCTGTTGACAGAGGGTTGTGTCGTTTGAGGTGACCACCGGCGTTGCCGCCGGCGCTGGACCAGGACCCAAGGATTGCAAACCGATTTCATTTCAGGGGAATAGTCCATAAAATCAGCATTTGAATGGGTAGGAAGGTTGCCAGTATTGGTTGGCTGGGAAAGAACTGGAATTTATAGGCTGAGGAGATCCTTCAACCCCCGAATTAGCAGCATTCTTTTTAACAGGTTGTAAAGCAAATCTTGATATCTAGTATGTAAAGCACAAGTAAAGGTGGCCAACAAGACCACAAGTAAAGCAAAGCGACGGAAGATTTTCGTATGTAACAGGTTGAAAGAATTCAAAATTAGGAACACCGATAAAAAGACCTTATCGGATAGGTTTTGTGAGATCGATTTCAATGCAGATTCGTATATATTTTCCCTGATCCAAATCTTGATATCTAGTATCAATTTTCAACAGACGACCGAGACCAGAAGCTATCATAGCAATACAATCATCATTCCAAAACTCGAGCGGCAGACCTTGTAAATGAGCCCACACAGGGGTAGTAGAGATCGATTTAAAAAACGGACGGAAGCATGGTTTCCATGGCATAAGGCAGATAACGTCTCCGCGCATTTGTCAATGTCCTCTCGTAAGGATTTTATTAGCAGCATCCAAAGAATCAAACTTAAAAACAAAAAAACTATCTTCTAGATTATATACAGATTGAAAATCCTCGGATTGCCAAAGTCACTCAGCCCAGCGACGGATCGAAAGAATCGGGGGAGCTTTACCTAGAAACTTACCTATTAGGCTGGTAGACCAAGGATGAGCTAGGTTTTGGAATTGTTTAGCCGAGAAATGGATGTGTCTCGTCGGTTGGGCTTGGATCGATTGCAGAGTCGTCAAGGGGAAAGTCCCGACAGCATTAGGGTTTCCCCCTTTTAAGATTTGGGCCCATGAAGTTACCATCGGAGGGGAGGAAGAGGAGATTTGCTGCGCCTCGCCTTGAGGCTTCGATTGCAGGGGTTGTCGACCGGGTCCATCGGGCGACGCCAGCGGCGATCTTTGGGAGGAGGCAATCGCCCTAAGGGGCGATATTTTTTCGCCAGACATCTTTCCTATCTTAAAGACAGACACACGTTGAGGTGTGTAGCAAACAGTTGTTAATTCCTGCATCACCCTGAAAGTTGGAATTTGAAATTGCTAATTTGCTATGGAATATGCATGGGCGTGGGAGACGGATTGGATTCAGTGGCAGATAGTTGTAGGCTCAGTGGGGGCCGTGGCCCCAACTGAGATAATTTTTTTCTAATTTTTTTTTTGAATGGCCCCCTATTCCCCACGTTCACAGCAGTTTGAATGGCCCCCATAGATTCACTTTTGGACGCAAGCATCACAGTGTCATTCAATCAAATCTCAAAAAGAAATCTTTGCATTTAATGTTATCGTGTTTAGCTTCCATAAACAAACAACTCTATTCATTACCATTTAATAACACATGCTAAATTTTTACTCCTCCCGTCTTCTACTCGTAACTCGCTCATCACTCTCTCTCGCTCATCACCCTCTCTTGCTCAGTCACTCTCTCTCGCTCATCACCCTCTCTCGCTCAGTCACTCTGAATTTGTCGACTCGCTGTCGCGCCTGCCGCTTGCCTCCTGATGCCTTCCGCCGAGCTATCGTCTGCCACTGAGCTGGCGTCTGCCACCGAGCTGCAACCTGCATTACATCGTGTGACTGCAGGCTGCAGCACCTGCCGTCGAGCTATCGCCTGTCGCCTACCTCCTTGTGACTGCAGCCTGCCACCTTCACAGTGCTTTCGTCAGACTGCTCGTTGTCGCTACCGGGCTGTTCGCCGTTGCCGCCGAACTGCTCGCTGCTGCTGCCGCTCGTCGGATCACCTTCAATCTCCACCGGGCTACTAACATCGTACGATATTTTATAAAAAATAAACTACGTAATCGAATGGGAGATGAATAGTTAAATGATTGTTTGGTTACATACATTGAGAAAAAAAGTATTTGACACCATTGATAACGAAATTTTTTTGCAACGTGTTCAAAACATGAAGACTCGTCGAGGTCGACTATCAAAATTAGCTTGAACCTGAAGTCTTAAAAAATTATATATTAGTTTGCCCCCACTAATAAATTTTTTTGGATCCGCCACTGATTGGATTAGAAGAAAATTCTTGAATGAAGGGTTAAATTGAGATAAGCAAAAGTTGATGGACCAAATCGATTATTTTTTCCATTAATATGTACAATATCATCAATGATCATGAGTAGCAAGTATCACATTGAGGACAAGCCGTGGATGCACACAATAATTTTTTTTTAAAAAACTAAAGCTACTGCATTTTATTCAGCTTGAAGCCTGTTACAACTTACAAAATTCAACACAACTTTTTTATATTCTGAACAGATATAATCTTTATCAACCCTATTGTTATTACAAACTTAATTAGCCAAGTCATGTACTTCAGTATTATAACTCCTCTGGATATAAAATCATTCTTCAATGTTCAATTTTGCAACAAGCCTTTTATCAAATTTTTTGCTTGGTAAATAAATGTAAAAGATAAAGAAAGAAAAGAAGAATAGATTAAAGTAGAGGCGGCAATGGGCCGTGCCTAGACCGGCCCAGGCCCGATCATTACTCGGGTCGTGCCTGACACGGTCCAAGAGCTCAAAGGGGAGGGCCAGCCTGCCCCTTCAAGTTCAGACTGGGCTCGGGTCGGCCCGAATTATTAAAAAAAAAACTAATATATAGGCCTACAATGAGACTCAAACTACCGACCTATAGTATATATTAAGATGCACTAACCACTACTAAACATTTATACATGTTTTTACTATATATTTATGGTAAGTAAGGTAAATATGTAAGGTTGGCCTAGCCAGACTGGCACAAATCAGGCTAGGCCTGGGTGGCGCAGGGCCAAGCCTGGTCGGGCCTCGTCGGGCCCGTGTCGTGCTGGGCTTGGCACGCGTGCCGAGCTCGGCACGACCTGCTTTCGGATCGTGCCAAGCACGACCCACGTGCCCGAGGGGGTGAGCCCAGCCCACCCCTTGGGCACATACGGGCCGGATCAGGCACGGCCCAAAATCGGGCTAGGCCCGTGCTGCCTATGGGCGGGCCCGACCCATTGCCAACTCTAGATTAAAGGTCGAAAAAGAACGAAAGAATTCTTTTTTATTCAATCAATCAAAAGAAATATACAATACAAGTTTTTCTCTTCTATTTATATCAATTTATAGTTATCTGTTATGATTTCATTGCAAACTAACTTGGACACCTGGACCATTGCATTTATTTTCACTTGCAACTTCCATATACCAACTTACTTCAACACTCCCCGTAAGTTGCTATTTTGAATATATTCTTCAGTCCAAGATTGTTCAAGAGCTTTTCATGTCCAAGATTATTCAAGATCTTTTCATGTTGCTGCTTTCCCATGACTTTAGTCAGGATGTGAGCAAGCTATTTCTCTTGATGAAATATAATCTATTCGAATTAGTTCAACTTGTATTTTTTATCTTATTATGTGATAATCAATATATATGTGTTTTGTGTGCTTATAAAACATAGAATTTGCAGTTATTTTATTATCACAATAAAATATAGTTGGTTCATTGAGATCAGCTCCTAGCTCCGTCACAAGACCTCTCAGCCAAACAATTTCTAAAGAGGCAACTGTCATTACTTTTGTATTCTAATTATACAGTGGAGTGTGAGATTGTTTCTTGTTTCTTGCACTTCCATGATACTAATGAATCACCAATTTTCACAATGTAACCCGTTATAGATCGTCTACTCATAGGACATGTTCCCCAATCAACATCACAATAGGCTACCATGTTTAATGCACTTTTTGATGATAATAAAATTCAGTACCTTAAACATATCTCACAACTATAATAACAATATTCATATGTGACTCATTTAGTTCATGCATAAATTGACTAAGATTTTGAACGACAAAAGATATATCAGGCCTAGTCATGGTGAGATAAATAAGTCTCACAACTAATATTTTATATCTTTGGATCTTTAAGTAGAGGATCACTAATGTCGTTGAAACTTCTTATCAAACTCATAAGAAGTTAATTTCAAATTCTATTCTAGAGGAGTTTTAGATGGTTTAGCACCCGCAAGTCCAGCTTATGCTGCAAGATCCAAAGAATACTTTCTCTAGTTCAGGAGAATACTTGTGATCATGCAACCTCTAGACCAAGAAAAAATTTAGGCTCCCCCAAATCCTTTATCCTGAAATTCTCCTTCAAAACAATCTTTAAATTGTTAATCAACTATAAATCACCAATAATGAGTATGCCATCCACATAAATTAATAGAATAACAATCATATTCTATGGTCTTTTGGTAAACTACCAACATGGAATAATCATACTTGCTTCGCTTGTAACCAAAATGAACTAAAACTCCAGAAAGCTTTAGGTGCTGTTTGGTTAGCGAAAATTATTTTCTGGTTTGGTTTCAGTGAAACTGAAAACTTGGTTTCGAAAACTTGGTTTTGGTTTCTAGTTTTCAGTTTTCTGAAAACGCATTTGGTTAATAAAAACAACATCAGTTTTAGTTAGTTGAAACCAGTAAATATTTATTTGATTATAAAAAATAATATTAATTTTCCTTGAACATTTTTAGTAGTAATTAAATGTTTAGTTAGTTTACAAAATTAAATATTTGTTAATATGGTTACAAAATATTTAAATGATTTAATTAATTAAGTTATTGGTAATTTAAGATTTTTTTGTTCAATTAGATATAAAAATTAATTAATAGTTATTATAAAATTTCAAAAAAAAAAGGTCCAATGATCTAAAATTAGGTTTGACTAAATTATAGATAGACCGACTTTAAGAAAATTGAGTTATTTAAAATTTGGGTTTGAGTCAATTAGATATAAATTGGTTTAATTATTTTATAAATTAAAGATAAAAGTTTGAGTTAAAAATGATGATTTTTATTTTTATTTTTAAAAATTCGATATAGTTTGATTTATTTTTAAATTAATTAATTTTATAAAAAAATATTTATAATTACAAAGTTGTCACAGCATTTTGATAACGAAACCGACAGTCTCGAAACCACAGAAAACAACATTCTGTTGTTTTCATTTTTATTAAGAAAACTGGTTTCGTTTTCATTCTGGTTTCGATTCAGTTTCACGAAAACACTAAACCAAACACGTTTTCATAAGCAGTTTTGGTTTCAGTGAAACTGAAACCATGAAAACAGACTTGGTTTCGCTAACCAAACAGGCCCTTAAATTCCATTGCCTAGAAACTTGCTTCGAGCCATAAAGGGATTTAAACAATCGATAAACAACCTTCTCCCCCTGATTTCAAAATTCATGGGGAATTCCATAAATACTTCTTCTTTAAGATCTCCTTGTAAAAAGACATTATTAACATCCATTTGAAAGATAGGCCACAGAAAAATAGATGCTTTAATACAGTCCGAACAATAACCATTTTTGCAACAGGAGCAAAAGTATCAGTATAATCAACCCTCTCCTTTTGACTATATCCCTTGGCAATCAACCTTGCCTTAAACCTTTGAATTTCTCCATTACATATGTACTTTATTTTGAAAACACATTTGCATCCAATAGCTTTTTTATTCTTTGATAAAATCATCAATTCCCAATTCCTGTTATCCTGTAGTGCTGAAATTTCTTCTTTCATAGCATCTACCCATTTGTGATCTTGCACAACTTGTTCAAAGTTTTGAGGTTGAACAGTATTAGACATAGAGGTAAGGAAGCATTGATAATGCGATTATGCTCATAAGAAATGTAATCAATAATATATATGGTATGTAATAGAAACATGCTTATAGTGTAACATAATCATGTAACCATGCTAGGGTTTTAGAAACAGAGTAGATATCCTTAGAGTACGTTGAGATGTGTGGATAGGTGTATCTAGAGTAATTGATGGAAGAGTAGGTAAATTTGTTTGTGTATGTAACTGAGGATTCCGAAGACAAATTTTGTTTAGTGACATCAACATACTCATAGGGTGAAGAAGTGGATTCAAAATATTGTAGAAATGTCTAAACCAAGTTATCAAAAGTAGCAGAATGACTAGGGGTGCACAGAAATTTTGAGTCATAATTGACTATTCTTGGGAAACAAAGAAGCAAAGTGTTTATTCTAAAATTTAAAAGGAAAAACATGTTCCTTAAAAAAACATCCCTACTCACAAAAATGTATGTGTCTCCAAATTGAATACCTTGTATCCTTTTGTGTGGTTGAATATCCCATAAAAATTGATGGCATTGCTTTGGGGACAAATTTATATTTCCATCTAGTATTAGTTGCATAACATAAGCATCCAACACCCTCAAGTGATCTAGTTCTGGAGGCATGTTGTATAGAAGCTCAAATGAAAAGAAGACATCTGATTTATTAAATAACAAGTAATAAGGTTGCTTGAGAGGTAGAAAACAGAGGAATGAATGGAGGAAATGTTCTATATTGTTGTAGACCATTCATGTGTTTATATACAACAAAAAGGAATCAAATCATTTCTACAATAGAAGAATCAAAACTGAGCCCACTACGATGTTAGGTATCGTTCTCCATATTGTGAGATGTGGCTTGAGAGGTGGCTTGCATGTTGCTGTGTATTGGTGCTCTAGACTGTAGTGGTGACGTGGAAATATTTATATGAGGTGGTTTATTATGCCCCCTCAAGATTGGCGGTGCATATCAACGCCTATCTTGGATCGATGTTGAAGAAACGTTGTTGTGGGCACTGGCTTGGTGAGAGAGTCAGCGAGCTGAAGTGAAGCAGGTATATGCTAAATTATAAGAGTTTTATCCTGGACTTGTCGTATAAAATGGCAGTCGAGATCCATGTGTTTCATTCTGCTATGGAACACTGGATTATGAGATAAGAAGGTGGCTCCCAGATTGTCACAATTAATTATTGGCGTTGATATATGAATGTGAAGTTCATGTAACAAGTTCATGATCCAATTGCATTCAGCGGCAGCATTGGCGATTGCTTTATACTCTGCCTTTGTTGATGATCTTGCAACATTCTTTTGTTTTTTTGAAGACCAACTTATCGGTGAATCACCCAAGAATAAGATGTATGCTCCTGTAGAGCATCTATCGTCAAGGTCGCCACCCCAATCGGAATCTGAGAAGGCTATCAATTTTAGTTCATTTCTGGGTGTGAGGTGTAATCCCATTGGTGATGTTGCATTAAGATATCTTAGGACTCCTTTGCATGCTTGCCAGTGAATGTGCGAAGGTTTATGCATAAATTGCGAGAGCTTGTTGACAGTGAATGAAATGTCTGGCCTCGTGAAAGAGAGATATTGAAGCGCTCCCACCACTTGTCGGTAGAGCTTTTGATCAGTTGCTGGACTACCATCGTTGAGTTGGAGTCTACTAGATGAGGCTATGGGAGTTTTTACTCCTTTGGCCTCTGCCATATCGAAGCGATGTAGAAGGTTCGATATATATTTTTTTTGCGAGAGGAGAATTCCTTTGTCTGTTTTGCAAACCTCGATGCCAAGAAAGTATGTGAGTGGTTGCAAATGCTTGAGTGAGAATCTTCGAGATAATATGTTGTTGATTTCTAAAATCTTTACTGATGAAGAGCCTGTCAATATGATGCCATCAACATATAATAGAAGATAAATTGTAAAATGAGAGCCTTTGTGGATGAAAAGTGAGTTATCTAATTTTGAACCAGAGAAGCCAATTGATACTAGGAAGTTTTTGAATTCATTGTACCAAGCTTGCGGGGGCTTGCCGAAGCCCATAAATGGCTTTGTTCAGCTTACAAACATGGTTTGGAAAGTCTGTGCTCTTGAAACATGACGGTTGTTCCATGTAGGTGTCTTCAAGGAGATGTCCTTGTAAAAATGTGTTATTAACATCGAGTTGATATAATGGCCAATTGAAGAAAACTGCTAGTGTGAGAATTATGCGAATAGTAGTTGGCTTAATAACAGGACTAAAAGTATTTGGTGAAATCCCTTTGCAACTAGTCGGCTCTTGTATCTGTCCAAGCTGCCATCTTGTTTTTGTTTAATTCGATATACCCATTTGCAGCCCACAACATTCTGGTGTGGTGAGGGTGGAATGAGTGTCCATGTGTTGCTTTTAGTTAGCGCACTGATTTCTTCATTCATGGCATCTTGCCATTCTTTGAAATGGGTTGCTTGTTTGTATGTCCGAGGTGCTGATGCTTCTGATTTTGATGCAGAGAGGGCTGAGTAATCCAAGGGTCTCCTTGGCTTGAATATGTTGTTTTGAGATCTGGTAACTATTCTTGTAGGAACTGGTATCTCCTGTTGTGTGTCTGGATGAGGAGCAGTCTCACTTAAGGCCAAGTTATCAGTGTTGCATAAATGGTTTGGAGAATTTGTTTCAATATTATTTGAGTGGGGTAGAGAGGACAGAGTAGGTGGCTGTGGGATTGGAGCTACATCAAATGAAGGTATATATGGTGGGGGGTGTAATGAGAGCAGGGTTGATTGAGTTGTAGGTAAAATATTCACCTAGTTACCAATTGTTGAGTCAATCACCCGATTCAAATTAGGTGAAATGTTCTTGAAAGGAAAATTATTCTCTATAAACCTGACATGTCTGCAGTGGTATTTTATGGAGTAACCGAAGAACACACAGGGTCTCGACTTGGATTCAAGTTTGTGATTTGTGTAGGGCCATAACCAAGGATAACACAGACAGCCGAAGGTTCACAGCGTGTTCTAGTTTGGATGCTCTTTAAATAATGATTGGAAAGGTGATTTGCCATTCAAGGTAGGAGTAGTGAGTCGGTTTATGAGATATACGGCAGTGGAGCATGCGAATGGCCAGTACATCAAAGGAACAGAAGCTTGATGCATGAGAGTTAGCGCGGTTTCTATTATATGACGATGTTTTCGTTCAGCTAAGCTGACTCTCTGAGGAGTGTAAGAGGGAGACAAAGGTGTTGTATGCCAGAATCAGATAGTATTTTAGAAAGGCCAATAAACTCGCCTCCACCATCCGAATATAAATTTAGAATTGGTGTATTGAAGTGTTTTTCAACAAGTTGTTTGAAGGCTGTGAAAATAGTGTTAACATCTATTTCTTTTTCATGGGAAATAACCAGGTATATTTTGTAAAATAATCTACGAAAATTATGTAAAAAGCGATAACCTTCATTAGAGGTGATAGGGGAAGGACCCCAAACATCCATATAAATTAGTTCAAGAGGTTTAGAACTTTTGATTGTTGATTGATGAAATGGAAGCTTGTGGCTCTTGTTACTTAAACAAGAATTACAGTGAGAAAATTTAAGATAACTATTGAAGATAGGTAGATGAAATTTTGATACCATAGAGCTAGTGGTTTTGAAGTGTGGATGGCCGAGACGTTGGTGCCAGGTTGCGAAAGAAGGCTGAGTTGTGTGGGAGGAGAAGAGCATGGTTGGCGAGGCTCCATTCCATTCATACATGTCTGATTTATTCGGGCCTTGAGCAAGTGGAGCTCATGTTACCATATCCTTCCCAACAAAAGAAGTTGAAAAGAATTCAATAGACGTTTGATTTTGTTTGCAGAATTTGGAAACTGAAACCAAATTCTTGAAGATTGATGGTGCACACAAAACATTGTCTTGAAGGCTGAATCGTGCCCAATCCGCTTAGAATTTTGATGACGAGGGCCGAATCATTTACAGGTGCATCAATGATTGCAAGTTCATCACAGATTGATCGAACTTCATTAAAATACTGAGAGATAGTTTTACTTCCTTCTGTTAGACGAGAAAGCGTGTCTTGAAGGCCGTAGACACACGATTGAGATTTGTTGGTGAACTGTTGATTTAGACGTTGCCATGCAATATATGCTGAAGGCGCAGTGGCTACAAGGGGTGCGATTGTCGGGTCGATCGAAGCCATCAAGGCATGTCTAATAAGACCGTCTTGACGGAGCCAGAGTTTGTATTCATGACTTGAAGTGGCAGGGCGTGGGAGGGTTCTGTCAAGGTACGATATGAGATCATAGCCCAGGAGAAGTAAGTTGAGCTGAGCCTTCCATGTTAGGAAGTTGCTGCTTCAGGTAAGTTTTATTGGAAGTTGTGCGGCTGGGTTGATGGTGATGATATGTTCACCATGGGTGATGGGACTAGCTACTCCATGATCAGTTACTGTAGCTGGAACTTGAGCTTGATTTGATGCTATTGACACAGTGAAGAAGAGGAGAAATATGTGAAGTATGCAGGGAGGAGAAGATGAGACTCGTTTGAGTCATTTTATGGCTCTGATACCATAATAAGGTTGCTTGAGAGGTAGAAAACAGAGGATAGAAAACAGAGGAATGAATGGAGGAAATGTTCTATATTGTTGTAGACCATTCATGTGTTTATATACAACAAAAAGGAATCAAATCATTTCTACAACAAAAGAATCAAAACTGAGCCCACTACGATGTCAAGTATCGTGCTCCATATTGTGAGAGGTGGTTTGAGAGGTGGCTTGCATGTTACTATGTATTGGTGCTCTGGACTGTAGTGATGACGTGGAAATATTTATATGAGGTGGTTTATTAGCAAGCAGTAAGAATACATTCTCCCCAATATTTCAGAGGAATTCATGCTTGAAATTTCAAACATCTGGCAACTTCAAGAAGATGCTTCCTCTCAACAATTTCATTTTCCTGAGAGGTGTCAACACATGACTGTTGATGAACAATACCAAGAGATTCTAAAAATTCTTTGTGTTGTCCGTTAAAAAATTCAAGTTCAATACCAAGAGATTCTAATTTTTTTTTATGTTTTAATGAAAGCCAAGAATTGCTTGATAGCCATTAATGTATCACTCTTTCATTTTAGCAAAAAACACCAGGTGCACCGAGAATACTCATCAACTATGATAAAAAAACAAACGATTATGATCATATGTATGATGATGGTATGGACCCCAAAGATCCATATGAAGAAGATGAAAATGTTTAGACTCTTGTGTAGTGCTCTTAGGAAAAGGCAATCGACTTTGCTTAACTAGAAGACAAATAGTAGAATCAAAAATTGAAGAACAATCAATCGTATACTCTTTTATAAATGAAAGTTGTTTAAGCTTGGAAACAAATACATTGCCAAGTCGTTTGTGCCAAATTACAACATCTTTAGACATATGTGATACATGAGCGGAGTAAGGTACATTAGGTAAAATTTTGGGAGTACAAGAATCACATGGAGCAGACAATACTCTTGAAACAATTTTTTCTAACTCGGGATGTGAAATTAGAAAATAGAGACCATCTTCTTCTCTACCAATCCCCCAACACCTAGCCATTGAAGAGGCCCGGAAAGAAGCAAAAATTAGGGGAAAAACAAAGAGGCATGACAAATCTCTGGTAAGTTTCGAAATAGAAACAAGATTGAAATTAGAATCAGTCACATAAAGAACATTTGTAAGTTTCTGATCCAGTGGTATGTAACAAAAACTTGAATGAGAAACTTGAGATAGTTTTCATTAGGAAGCTTGACAGAAGAAGTAGAAGGATAATTGACAATATCAATAAGCCAATGGAAGCAATGTGTCATATGATGACTAGCACCAGTGTCTAAGATCCACCTCGGATTTATGTCAATAGAAGTAAAGAAAGAGTGAATACCAGCAAGATTGACTTTAGCCTCTTTCGGTGATTCTTCATATAGGAATTTTAAAATCTCTTCATACTATTCACGAGCTAACAATTCTCTTTCTTGTGTCCTTTTATTTTACAATGTTTACAAATAATGTTGTAGTATTTCTTGGACTTGTTCTGTTGACTAGAAGAAGATTATAACATAGTAGACTCTATAAGAGTTTCAATAGAGATGAAAGTAAAAATACTCCTTTGAATTTTTTTCTTGAATCAACATAGAATAGGCTTGATTTATAGAGGGGAGAGGAGACATCAAAAGAATTTGACTTCTAGCTTGTGTATAGGACTCATTAAGACTCGTGAGGAACTGAAGTAACTTTTGACTTTGTAGAATCTCAAGATGTTTTGTTCTTTGCACAATCACAAAGCAATTATTTAAAAAGAACTCTGAACCAATATAAAAATTTCTCTATGCAATTGATAGACTCGAGATCCATTTATTTTATCAAATCTTTCTTTCAAATATTGCCAAACAAGAAAGCAACATATACAATATTGCTCAGCAATTCCTTTGAAATTGTATTCATGATCCATGCCAAGATTGTAGCATTGCACCATTCCAATCGATCATGTAAATATTCTTCAAAATTCTCTTTTAAATAAGTACCATCAATAAATCCTAATTTGTTCTTGGATTTTAAAGAAATTCACACTACTTTTCTCCATACTGAATAATTTTCGATGTCGAGTAAAGGAAATGAGACAAGAACAAACCTGATGTGTCAGCAGATTGAAGATAAAGAGTATTATTGTACTCCATTGCCATAAAACGTCAAGTATTCTCTGACTTAGATGCGATAGTAGTCATTTGAGAACTTCAAGAACAGGAAAGAAGACCAAACATAGATTATTGAGACGTTCTTGTTTGCGTAGTTATGATACCATGTCAAATTATTTACTTGGTAAAAAAATGTAAGATAAAGAAATAAAGAAGAACATATTAAAGGTTGGAGAAAAACAAAAGAATTCCCTTTTTTTTTTCAATCAATTAAAAAGAATATACAACAAGTTTCTCTCTTCTATTTATATGTGTTTACAATTATGACTTCGTTACAAACTAACTTGGCCACCTGGACCATTACATTTATTTCCACTTTCAACTTCCATATACCAACTTATACTTCAACACTTCTAATCTTCTTTGTCAGACCATAAATCTCCCAAGGGCCTCAAAGTTTCATTTTAGTACTCACGTTCACCTGTCTTTGACAATCGGTCACAATAATCAAATTCTTTAGATTTTTTTTTCTAGCATTATCTAGACCATACCATGTTGCCATGATCTTAGCAAATGAACACAATAGTTGATGTTAGGTGAAATGACACACTAGAGGAGAATGAATAATATGTTATCTAAACTTATTGTCTAATTTCAATTTTAATCATCTTCTTAGATTACTTAGGCAATTCACGATTGAATAACTAAATGCGAAAGCAATAAATACACACAAGATATCAATGCAAACATAAGAATTTATAGTGGTTCAGTCTCAAGGCCTACTCCACTACTTAAGCACCCTGCTTAGGATTTTCAAACTAAGTTTACTAGATTAAATAGTTTTCCTTACATAGAGGACTTTGATTCAAAGAGTCTCACTCTCAACCTAAGGCACTTCCACACCCGGAAGTCTCCGTCTTCTTACCGAGAGCACTCTTCCATCTCAACCCTAAGGGACAACTCAACTAATCCTAGTAAACTATATTTACACCGATGGAATTAAGCCTCAAACACAAAGGCAACCACCAACTCAATCAACCTAGCACTCTAGGTTTACACGAACTCAAATACAGTGAAATAACAAGAAAATACAATAATAAATGAAGCAATAAATCAAACAACGAAGTACTTAGCTCCACACAAAGTTTCCTAATTTCCTCTTGATGCCTTTGATGGTGAATTAATGAAGTCAATGCTCAATCAAAGGGACGAGATATCAAAGCTAGGGATTCTCCATGAATTGGCTCAATGAAAGATGAGAGTTGATCAAGGATGGCTCAATGAAGGTTAAAAGTGATAAAAAAAATTCTTTAGGAATACTTAGACTTGGATTTTTATAGAGCCAAGAAGAAACGGAATGAAACGGGCGGCTCAACGAGCGGAAAACTAGCCGTTACCGCCGCTCGGTCGCATGCCGATCGATCGTCGGTCGACCGACCGATCGACCGCTGGCTCAATCTCTTTGTGCGGTCGACCGACGGGTCGATCGCCAGACGCGATTCTTGCGATCTGCAATCCGGTTGACTGATCGGTCGACTAACGCAAGTCGCGACTTCAGTGATCCATAGTCCGATCGACCGGTGAAGCTACTGTCGCTTTCTGGCAAACTTCGATCGACCGTTCGGTCCACAGACTTGCCTACTGCCTATTTTTGGCAACATTCGATCGACCACTTTAAAACATAAATGTTATATAAGGATTACCCCCATTTGGATTCAATAAATATATCTAAAAAATCAAAATCTAGTTTTTGAGATCTAGTACAAATTTTTCGAAAACGAAAATTTTCTAACTTTTTAGGTCAAGTATGGGTAAGCTAAAGGCTTCCAAAAAATTATTAAAAATATCTTGTTATCTAGTTTCTACCCAAGGAATAATTATCGTCATTTTTTATATCAAGAAACTATCTAGGTCATATAGTCCTCCAAGGAGCTCCATAGGCTTAGTGAATTCAGGACGGTTTTTGGATTTCATATTTTGGGTTTCAGGTTTAGTTTTAGGGCTCTTTGCATCATAAAGAGAATATACAACATATCTAGACACCTTAAATCTAAACTCTAACTTCTTGAAGAGTTCGAGCGTGTCGATCAACGTCCTTCCGATTTTTCGATTTTTCCAATTTTTTCGATCGCGGACGTCGTGCGCTAACCGATATGAAACCTGAAAGATTTCTCAATAAAATATTAGTTCCATGCTTATTATCATCAAAGCCGAAATTAAGATTAAGATTAAAAACCTTAAGCCAACAGTTGATTCATCATACTACCGAATATATTTACAACTATGATTTACGTACGCATGAAGTAGTCAATTCATGATCCTTGATATTGCTTTTGCAAACATAAGTTGTCTGTTTAGACTCAATCGAGGGCTGTTAGGCTCCAGTTTTTAAGTTGAAAAATTAAAATTTTGATAATACTATCTCTAAAGATAATTTGATATGATTTTCAGGCCTCGCATGAAAAAAAATATTTTTTCATTTTCAAATTTTATTATGAACTTTTGAAATTTTTAATTAAATTCCACTATGAATAAAACATATACATTAAAAATCAAAATAATATATTTTTCATACGAGTCTTTTATTCTTATAGGTATTATATATACTTTAGTATTTTCTAAAAATTTATATTTTTTAAAAAAATTAAAATTAAGTAAAAGTCTTGGAAACTAGATTATTTTATATTTAAGTCACATATTTTTGTATCTTTTATGATTTAGTTCTTCATAAATAAAATTACATAGTTAGATTCAAATTAAATTTAAGTAAGTAAGATACTAATAAATATTACTTTTT
This sequence comes from Canna indica, assembly GCA_034359265.1. NCBI lineage: Eukaryota > Viridiplantae > Streptophyta > Magnoliopsida > Zingiberales > Cannaceae > Canna > Canna indica. The sequence goes on along the minus strand of CP136891.1, from coordinate 75,126,109 downwards.
CATTTAAGTCCTTCTAATTTATATTTTTTATATTTTTAATCATTTAGTAATAATAGTTATATATTTCTAAAAATAATAAAATTATAATTGATTAAAAATGTTGGAAAATAATATATTTTTAATCTTAATCCACTATTTCTGTAGGTTCTATATTTTAATTGAATAAGAATTACATATTTAAAAAATCAAATTAAAATTAAGTAAATAAACTTTTGAAAATAGTATACATATTGCATTTAAATCATTCAATTTATAAAATTTCATATTTTAATTGTTTACTAAAATTTAATGAATAAATTAATAGTACTTATTAATGAAGTTTCATTTATTGTAATTAATTACACATTTTGTTAAAAATATATACGCCTAGACCTGTCCATTTGGTTCAACCCGAATCGAACCGAACCGAATTACTCAAAACCGATTTTTTTTCTTTCGATGCCCAACCCAAACCCAAACCGAATTACCCAAAAACCGAATAAACCCGAACCGAAATAATTTAGTTCAGTTCAGTTCCCTACCCGGAAAAACCGAAATTTCATTTACACGAAGATACATGAAAAAATTAACTGGGTCCGAGTGAAATATCAGGTTAGGATGTATTAACTATTAAGTTAAAAATTAAAAAATATATATTTTAAATTAGTTCGGTTTTCGGTTCGGATCGATTCCCGAATTTCGGGGATCAAATCTGAACCGAATACCAATGTTCGGGTCAAGAACGAAACCCAGCAGTGTCCAAACCGAATCGAACTGAATAATTCGATTTGGTTAGGTGTAAATCGAAATGTGGACAACCCTATATACGCCATATGTAAAAAAAAATCTTACATTAATAAAAATGACATGAATTTAATTTTTTTAATAATTTAACAAAAATTGTATGATTTTAGATGTAAACAATTTAACATAAATTAATTAATTTTAGATTTTATTAGTTCTTGATGTATATTATTATTTTGTTAGTGATATTACATTTGACTCGTGTGTCTTACAATATCAGTACTAATTATTAGGGGGGAGCATCGGGCGGGTCGGGTCAATACTCGACCCGACCCGATCGGGTCAATACCCGAATTGTTCAAAAAAAACAAAACCGAACCGACCCGATTTTTAAATCGGGGCCCGACCCAAATTACCCGAAAAAATCGGGCCCTTACCCGTTTGACCCGTTTAACCCGAAAATGTCGAGAGTGGAGGGATGTCGTTGAGGATCGCCGGCGGGCAGCAATGTCAAGAGTCGGGAGTCGGGACTAGGTGACAGCAAGATGTTGAGGATCGCCGGCGGGCAACAATGTCGTTGAGGAGATGGCGACGCCGTTGTTGGGGAGATGACGAGTGTTCGAGTCCTTCTGGAGGATTGGAGTCGGTGACTCGGTACCTCGGCGGGCCAGCAGGGTGGGGCGACTGAGTCCTCACTCGAGTGGAAGGGATCGGCGAAGCGCCGACGGCGACTGGAGTTAGGCACAGTTGTGCGGCGACTGGCGACTTGGCGAGAGAGGGGAGTCGAGAGTCGAGAGTCGAGAGGGGTGCGGGAAATGGAATGCGGATTGGGATTGGATTGCGCTCGGGGCGCTCGACTTGACCAGGTCAAGTCAATGCCCGCTGCGCTCGGCCGCTCGCGCTCGGCGCTCCGCGCTCGCCTCAAGCGGGTGCGGGTCGGGTCCAGACTCCAGATGCGGTCGGCTACTTACAATCGGGCGGGTCGGGTAAAACAGAGTTTTCACCCGAACCCGACCCGATCCGAAAATTTATATAAAATTTTCAAACTTTTGACCCGACCTGACCCGTTATACCCGACTAACCCGATCCGAATTGAAATTTCGGGTCAGTTTTATCGAGTTTTTCAGGTCGGATCGGGTTTTGCTCAGCCCTACTAGTTACAGCTGAAATACAGGAATAAAAAGAACAACAATATTAATTTATCAGTTGATCGACGACAAATGCATCAACACTAATACTAGGACTGTCTTTTATGTTTAATAGTTTGATATTAAGTGGAAATCCAAATTTTAATTAAGTAAATAATCCAATCGAACATGTAGCCGGCTAAGCCCAATTTAGCCCAAATCGTTTTGCAGAGAGGAGGGCATGCTGTGAACAATGAAAGAAAAGGGTATGCAATACAGCAATATATAGTGTCAACTAAAAACTTGTAAAATTATCCATTGACATACGCAATTTATCTGCATCAATATAATAACAACATTGAATTTGGCACAATAAACAATGCTTTAGGCTTAAGTTGGCTCACTCCCAATTTGAGATTTTTTTTATTAAAGACCATATTACTCTGCATGCACGGTAAAATTTATCAAGATGTGGCAACATAAGAGACCATAAAGGAAATCATGAAATCAAAACAAACATACATAGCAGCATATTATAACATGTCTTGGCCTTTGCCTACAGAAAGCTAGGAATATATAGGATATCTGAAATGTGAAGTCACTTTCCTTGTTTCGATTTATTTGACTTATATAGATTGAGTTCACTGTTCTCTTGCAGTCTTGGTCACCTGGCTATATATATATATATATATCCCCCATCACTGACAAGAGCAATGGAACTGCTATTATCTAAGCAAGGACCATGGTTCTGGTGACACTGGGGTAAGGTTTGGTTTGGCCTTCTGCAGGGTGTGACCCACATTATCAAGGACAATCCTACTGAGCTGGGATTCTCTTACAGTAACACGAGCTTATCAGTGACAAGCTATCTTGTTTCAAGATGGTACTTGCTGTCCTACGAATGGTGGATGACCCTTCCTCCCCTCAGGCCCTCATCACAATGGGGAGTCCTTGTGATCTTGAAAACACGCAGATTTAAGTCTTGAAAATATAACAAGGTTTTGTTTCCCGTCTCGTACACGAGCTTCCCACCTAACGCTGCTGCGCGCTTTTACAATGAGATACCATGCTTCTCTGACCCAAGTAGTTTCCTAGTTCCTACACCTCAAATTGCATTGGACATGGATTTAGGGCCCACATGAGTCTGTCGTTGGTTACTTAGCTTTGGCTCCTCGATGCAACAGTGCAACACCTGCATGTTCTAATTGATACTTGTTTCCTATCTTCAACTATTTAATTACCCGCCAAATTATTCGAGGAGAACCCGGGGACCCGCCTGGGACCCGCCTATAATGAAGCTAGGAGCAAGTTGGTGACAGTTTGATGTCATAATCTCATAATAATCCACAACGACCGACAACATAAGGTCCACAAACATGAAACATTCGTATCAAGCAACATATTTTTTCTGTCGTAGAAAACATTAATCTATAAATTGCATCAGAAGAGACAAGTAACGGCTCCCTCTCCAACTACAAAGTTTCTTCAGAAGAGCAAGTAGTACAATCCCTCTTAAGCCAAGACACCGCTGCGTGCCGTGGGTGGCAGTTTCTTCGTTCGATCTCGAGGAGCACCTCTACCCGTGACCGTCATGGAGGCCTCCGTTTATAGTATCTTTTCTTTAGATGCCTGAGATAATCTCATCAGGTAAATACCAATATCTCATCCTTCGAAGTTACATATCAGGGGCATGATTTTGATTCCTTTCTACTAGTCTGCGTGCACTTGTCAATGCCCTATCTGCTCTTGAGCTCCACCGTTACTAACAAAAAATGCCTCTCTTGTTCGTGCCCTAGGTTTTGCTCATCTTACAGACGCCAAAACCCTTCCCAAAAATCTTTTATATAGAGAGAAAAACTCAAAGAAGAATCTTCTCAATGCACCCAAAATAAGTTGCTAAAGAATTTGAACCTGGCAGTAGTCCGGCATAGATGACCGGAAGTTTTGATGTTTTGATGTTTGGAAAGGGAAAAAGGTTTGTGTTACAACTTACAAAAATCTTCGTAGAACTTTTGCAGTCTGCCAGCCCCTTAGCTGACATATTAACCTCAGATTTAACCACATTGGGATCTCAATTAGGAAACTGCATGAGAATATCTTATCCGTTAATCACCTGCTTTATTCCCTTAATTAAGTCACTATTTAGCAATCCATCGCCTATGTATCAGAATGGAGTAGGGTATGGTGCATCCTTGTTTGTGCTTCAGTTGGTGGTTATTCTTTTAGGTTGAAGAATTGTTGCACATATATGGTGTAGGAGTTGGTGGCTGAGGAATGGGAGCAGCCGGTGTTGAGGAGCTGGCTCAATGGGAGAAGATGGAGGAGACGATGGGGATGGCTGCTGGTGATGGCGGTGGGAAGGTGGAAAAGATATTTGTTTCTGTGCGACTGAGGCCTCTGAGTGAAAAGGAGGTGGCGGCAAATGACCCCTGTGATTGGGAGTGCATCAATGACACAACTATTATTTTCAGGAACAGCCTCTTGGACCGGTCTATGTTGCCTACGGCTTACACATTTGGTGAGTTTGCTTTCTTCCGTTTCTTTCTGTCTTTTAGTTCCCATTCACTTGCAAAATGAACTTCAGATGATTCTTATTTGATGATTATAGGCATGGTAGAGAGCCATTTATATTTCTCACGATGGGGTTTGGTTTGGCTTGATTTGCAGAATGCAAAATGATTTCAGTATATTGTTCTAATTGCTTGTTCCTCAATTTGTCCACATTGGCAGCATAAAAACAGTGATATGTGGTTTTATTTTGTTGGTTTCATAGTTTCTCTATCTTGACAATTGGATGCCATAATCTGGCTATTTTTCTGGTCATATAAACCTAATTTTGCAAGGAAAGAAAGTAATGGATATTCTTAATATTACTTGGATTTTCTTTCTTATGAATCTTGCCAAGTGCCAACAGATAGAGTATTTCGAAATGACTGCACCACAAAGCAAGTATATGAGGAAGGGGCTAAGGAGGTTGCTCTTTCGGTAGTTAATGGTATTAATTGTAAGTATATAATTATTACAGTCTGTTTTTACAAGTTATTTTAAATAAATTATAACAGTATTGACATTTATTTTCAGCAACCATTTTTGCTTATGGCCAAACAAGCAGTGGAAAAACATATACAATGACTGGCATAACTGAGTATACTGCACAAGACATATATGAATATATACATAAGGTATGCAATTCTTTTTGTGCCTGTTTGTCTTTAGAATTGTTTATGTTTCTTATTTATACTTTTGTCCTTCTATAGCATGAGGAGAGAGTATTTGTGCTAAAGTTTTCAGCAATAGAGATATATAATGAGGCTTTAAAAGATCTACTCAGTACAGATTCTTCTCCCCTTAGACTTTTAGATGATTCAGAGGTGAAGTGCATTTCTTTGATGTTTTAGCTGCACTTCTTTTAGTCACTTGAAGATGACAAAATATTCTTTAGCAGAAAGGAACTATTATTGAGAAACTTACTGAAGAAACTCTAAGGGACTGGAACCACCTTAAGGCACTCATTTCTATGTGTGAAGGTGATTAACAAAAGTTTTTTTTAAAAAAAAGAATAATCACTTTACTTTCAGATTTACTTACCTACATGTCTTTTGATTTTGCTCAGTTCAGAGAAAGACAGGGGAGACCTCTCTAAATGAAACAAGCTCCAGATCTCATCAAATTCTCCGATTGGTTTGTTTTCCTTTAGTTTTTGTAATTAAGTTAAAATGTCAATCTTCAGAGCTGGTTTGGAATAGACATATTGACATTTATTTATGCTGTACTGATTCTTGCAGACTATTGAAAGTTGTGCTCGAGAATTTCCAGGAAAGGACAACTCAAGCAAACTTGTGGCTACTGTGGTAGAGAAGACTTTTTGTGTTTTCCCTTTATCTTTAGAGGTTGCTAAAGGGATATTCCATAGAGAGCTTATTCTGTTTCTTGGATGCAGAATTTTGTTGATCTGGCAGGGAGCGAGCGTGCATCTCAGGCATTATCTGCTGGTACCAGGCTGAAAGAAGGTTGTCATATAAATCGAAGCTTGCTAACCCTTGGATCTGTTATCCGCAAATTGAGGTTGAAACCTTTTCTTTTCATTTTCATTCTTCAGTTATGATGCAAACTGAATCTTGGTTTTTATCTTTTGAAGCTAAGTTGCTTTTATTAGTGTAATTGATGCATCTAATTTCTACCTTGAGTTAATTTGTAGAAGTTAAGATTTCTGATATTGAGTCTAATTCACATTGCTCATGAAACTGCCTTTAGAACATTCTAAGACCTGCAGAGCAGAATTGATTGTCCTTGTGATCTTTAGCATCATAGCATGATAAGGTAAGTTGCCATGAAATTTTGTTGTCTTAACACAAGTGTTCATATTAGAATATCCTATGTTAAGAAATAAGCTTGTCTAGCCAACCAATCTATTGGTGATCTCAAGTATAGCATTATATTTATTTTTTTTATTTTTATCCTGCTCTTTTTTAAAACTAAATGTGTTGATGGTTCAAGGCACACTATAGTAAACGGCACAAGGGCATGATATGACTTAATACACTTCACTTGCTAGTCAAAGCAGACAAAAAATTTCTGAGATAGTATAAAATAAATAGTAAGACATGGCCTGTCATGAATCTCTTGTACTAATTCTTAGTAGCATAGATTAAAATCTCGTACCCTACCAAGCGGTACGCATGGTACCTCCTAATTTTTCAAACAAACCGGTATCTATATAGTCCGATACCAGGTGTACGGTTGTATCGCCCGGTACAGAGCTTGTACAGTTGTACTGGGTAGTACATGCCTAACGACTAGTTTTCTAGCCGTTGGACATTTTCTATACAGGCTCCAAATGGCTCTTTGAGCTATTGCCTATTGGGGCCGTTTTTTTATAGTTTTGGGGGTTATATAAAGCCCCAAGCCCTCTCATTTGACACCTGATTCATATTCTAGATCTCCTACTCTCTCAAATCTCTCATTTAGGTATAAATTTGTATTTTTTTATCGTAACTTGAAAATTAAAATAATCTTTTTAATCTATTGGGCCATGGTTGAGAAGTATTTATGTTTTTTATCATTTATTGGTGGATTTTGTTTTTTATCATTTCAATGACAAAATAATGTGTTTGGAGCTTAAATTGAAAAAAAATGAAAAAAAATTAAAACAAGCCAATATAGGTCAATTTGTACCGGCTGTACCATGTGTCACTATTGTTTATGTAACACTACCAGTCACTTATTGAGATTGATACTGGTACGAGATTTTAGATCATACTTAGTAGAGCTTAGTAGAGCCCTTTGACTCATAATTGCAAGGGGTGTGCATGGGTATCGGGTAGACCCGGAACCGATTGGAACCTGCCCGATTAGGTAGGTAACGTAGGTTCCAGGTAGACCTGAATTAAATTCGGATAGGGTCTGAGACAAAAATTAAGGAACCGATTAAAACGGGTTCCGGTTCTAAATCCAACACATCGGGTACCCGGAATCAGAATCGGAACCAATACTCGGAACTTGTGCCCTGAAACCTATTGGATACAGGTTGGTTCCAGTGCCCTGTTGGAACCTGTACATTTACAGATTCTAGAACATATTCCAATGGGGTACCTTGTTGGAACAAGTTCTAAATGTACAGGTTCCAACAGGGTACCCAGAACTTGTACCCTGGAACTTGTAAATGAACAGATTACAATAGGATACCTAGAATCGGAACCGAAACCTATGGTTCTAGGTTCCAACAGGGTAGGGTCCCTTTCCAAAACCTAGGAATCGGTCCTATACAAAGTAAGGTCCGGGTATCATGAAAAATACAAAAATACAGTACCCGGACCCGCTCACCTCTAATAACTGTTGCCAATAAATTAACTAATACACTCAATAGCTTCCATTTTCAAGTTCCCTCAATCCTTTGTATTGTAACACCTTAAGGTGATCTTATTCCTCAGCACTCCAATTGTCTTTATTGTGAAATTTGATCAAGGATGCTAAAATTTCTCGCTATTAGTAATTTTTCGGTACTTAGTATCAATGGAGAGTCATGGTATTCACTGTGTAGTAGTGTGTGGAAGAATATGAAGTGAAAATATTTTGATATCAATTAGTCACAAAAGTTAAAAAGTAATTAAATCTATTGGTAAGGCAAGAAAGTGTAACAAGCTTCTTTTGGGTTTATGGTCTTGTTACTCATTTAATTTGACTAGACATGTTCTCAATATACACAGCACTAGATCAAGAATTTATTTGTCATTTTTAAATATTCTCAATCAACCAATACCTATTATTAAAGGTACATCAATATATGTTCATATAGAATTTTGTTGTTTTTCCAATTCATGGTTGTAAAATTTGCTTGAGATTGAAGAGGCAATTAGTTATTTGGAGATTACTACATATATTTCACATACAAAAAAAGCTTTTCTTAATAATTTGTGTTAGTATGTTTATGCAAACAGATCATTTTCTATAATATCTCAAGCATGTAAGAAATAAATTTAAGCCTTTTTTGTTATTTGATGATAAATGATACTTTTAGTATATATTTTTGCTTTTGGAAATTTCTACTTTCTCACTCTGGTACCACTGTACTTGTTTTGGGTGGTGCAGGAAAGGAAGAAATGGGCACATTCCATATCGTGATTCAAAGCTTACAAGAATATTGCAACCATCATTGGGAGGTAATGCAAGAACTGCCATTATTTGCACAATGAACCCTGCAAGAAGCCACATTGAACAATCCAGAAACACTCTTCTGTTTGCAAGCTGTGCCAAAGAAGTAGTTACAAGTGCACAGGTCAATGTAGTCATGTCAGACAAGGCGTTGGTTAGGCATTTGCAAAAAGAAGTTGCAAGGTTGGAGAGTGAATTAAGGTATCCAGGAATATGTCCAGATGTTGAAGCATTGCTAAGGGAGAAGGATGCTCAAATTAAAAAGGTACCTAATAGTTTTCTGGAGTTCCACTACTCAATGCTAAAAAAGATACTGTTTTAGTATCTTCTGTAAAATTTTAGAATGTAATGTATAAGTTACAGCGCTGGTACAGCAAGAACAAGCCATTCTATTAAATAAACCCATATTTTATAGATGGAGAATGAGATAAAGGAGTTGATCAAGCAACGGGATAAAGCTCAGTCTCAACTACAAGGTTTGCTGCAAGTTGTTGGAAAGGATCATACTTCAAGACTATGGGTATTCATTCTTCCTCATGTTAACGGTTATCATCAACATTATAGTTCTGAGTCATTTCTGAGTATCTTTACAGGAAGAGTCTAGCCCACCCTCGTCACTCTGTGATGATTTGCTTTCGACATCTGAGACTTCAGATATTGCTGAACTGAGTCTTGATTCTGTCTCCTCAAAGTTTGTAGGATCATGCAATCAGCACTACTTACAAATAGAAAACCAGGCTTCTCCATCACCAAGATACTCAATTACAAACCTCAAGTTGAACGAGTTAAATAAAAATCAAGGTGAAGAAATTGATGAAAATGTCTATGAAGTCCGCTGCATTGAGATGAATGAGGAACATAGAAGTGAAGATTCAGATTCTTTGCTAAATGAAGGAAGAAACAGTATCCAACACCAGAATATTAGATCCTCTGGAGATGTAGATATGAATCATAAACCAGAGGGACAGATGGATATGGGATCATTGAATGTGGATCCTGTCACATTGGAGCAGCATCTTCAGAATGTTAAGAAGACAATTGTTACTCTTGCAACAGCATATCCTGATGGATCATCTCCATGGTCCTTGTGGCAAGATCCAAGCGTTACAGGCTCTCCATTGAGTAGAAGTAGAAGTTGTAGATCAACACCACTGAGGTCTGCATCTTGGCCCAAGGAAGATAGTACACCACCTAGTTCATCTCTGAAGGAGTTTTGTGGAAGGCCTCAAGGATACCAAAATAAAAGATATGCCTTCAATTTTGGAGGTGGAATTAAAAATCAGTCAACAAGAGGATCTCAAAATTATGAAGAAAGCACTTCTTTTAGTGCACAGAAACTACAGGATCCAGAGGGTGCTTCCAGCCTGGAGATGGGCAGATTGGATGATAATACAGAGCTGAAGGAAAAGGCAAAAATTTATCCTAAAAAACAACTGAAATTTGATCAGGTATGATAATCATGTTGCAAAATATCTTATTCTTTCTTGGAGTATTGTCAATTTTTTTGCATTTTACAATATTATTTGCATGTTCTGTTTCTGTGAGCTAACTGTTGTACGGACTTAGGTTAATGGATTCTAACTATTGTAACCAATTTTTGAAAATCCAACAGGATTGGTCGATTCAACCAGTTCAGTCCATTAAAATCCTCAAACCAGTTCTGTAAAACACAATCAAAATCTCATAAGACCCTTACTAGTAGAGCCGAGATTTTTTATTTTCTTATTTCTGTTTATATATATTTTTAAGCCACACCAATTGAGCAAGTCAAACCGATCTAATCAAAGACCCTATCTTGGTCTAAAACACTTACTATAAGGTTGCATTTGTAAAAAATCAATACCTATCAATAGAACAACTCGAATTTGGAAGGTTTGTAGATGTGATTAACCAATTTTGATAATATGTCAAAATTTATTACTCCCTGATCAGAGTAAATTCCTATTGATCCAAGGAGACTTTAGAATGGTTGAACTGTGTTGATCCTATACTTTAATATGGAAGTATCCACCACAACGTGCCACAACATTATCAGCTTTCTACCGAAATATGTTGCGACACAAAATGGGCGAAAAACAAGTGAGGGAACGAACATAAAGTATTAATTGAATTTTGCTCAATGTGTGATTATCTGGAGTTCAATTTCAGTCAATTCAACCTGAAGAAAAGCCTTCTAAAAATCGCTAAAGCCCTCTAGCTCCAGTTCAATGTTAATTTGTTCTCTGGTGAATACAATGCTCAGGATAACCTAGACCATGGTGGGATCTATTTACTGCTTTAACATAGTTAACAAAAGAATATGCTTTATTACTTGATGCATTGAAAGCTGTTTCCTGGCACTTTGAAATGGTGATTCAAACTAAGTCGCTACCAAGGTAGTATCATCCTGTAGTCAGATGAATAATTCGAAATTTCTGGCATGAAAAGTTGATTCTCAGATTGCGGTGCTAAAATTGAACAGAAATTGCATGCAAACAAATTAATGTTGCAAGACTCGAGAGTCTATCTTAACTTGGTAGAACCCCCTGGGACTTGGAACATAGACTCATAAGAGTACAATTTTACTTTAAAAATATTTAATAAAATACATACAAAATAAATAGTAAATTACCATAATTTCAAATATAAGCACATAATAAAGATGAAAAGATATGTCATAGAAGCATGTCGTAAGTAGCATAAGTTTAAACATAGTTGACTAAAATAAACCAAACTGTACCATAATAAAATGTAGTAATGCACTAAACTAAACTAAAGTTAATCTAAAACATTTCAACTAAAATAAACACTTAACATTTTAACAATAAATTCAAATAAAATGTTGACTAAAATTAACTACATTAAACACTACAACAACAACTACTACTAAGCCTCAATCTCATACTAGATGGGGTCGGCTATATGTCTCTCTGTCCAAGGCTAGATCCGCCTCAATATCTAGTATCTACATATCCTTAGGCACTATTTCTCTCCACGTAATCTTAAGCCTACCTCTATTATTCTTCCTACCTTCTACTACCAAACTATCACATTTTCGAACGGGAGCAACGGGGTCTCTGTAGACTGTAGCACATGTCCAAATCATCTTAAACGGCCTTCTCTAAATTTGTCTCCAATATGTGCTATATGCACCTTTGTTAGATGTATTCATTTCTAATCTTGTCCAATCTTGTATGATCACTCATCCACCTTAACATCCGCATTTCTACCATGTTCAACCTGTATATATGTTGAACTTTAGTTGCCCAACACTTGCTCTAAAATTAATCTACACTTCAACATTTAAACTAAAATAAACACTTAATAATTAATTAAAATAAAATGTTAACTAAATAAAATGTTAACACTTGTGACTTGACAGTGGAAAAGGGTGAGGTTTATGATACTTGATAAGATAGAAGAAGAAGAGATAAGGGTGAATGGAAAAAACTAAGAGAAAAGAGAGCTGACCAAGTTGGTGACTGGTTGGACTTAAGCGAGGCTACCGAGTCTGCCGTCTGAGCAAGTCGACTATGAGTCTACCAAGTCCACTGTAAAACCGATACTGAGTGCAATTCGACCAGCCTGACCTACTTTGATTCATAGAATTAGATGAGTCCATGGTCTCACTCGCGATTCTCACAACCTAGGGCAAACTTTATGTAATGCTCGATATTAGATAACTTTCACATATTGATATGAAAGTAATTAGTTAGCAAAGATATCAGCAGACAGTCAAATAGCTAAATTCAAGGTCAATTGGGCTAGTAAGTTTGATATAAATCATTAAGCCCTCATACTATTTCACTACATTTTTGCTGCTACATTTTGCTGCTGTGAAGAACCAAGACTTTAGATGGAAATATATTTTTGATAGCATTGTGTAGTATATTACTATCGCACTACTACTTGTAAAATTATAGAATGAGCAGATAAAAAGTAATAAATTTTAGTCTCCTAAGAATTTAGAAGTTTTAAATACTCAGGCCAAATTGAAGAATGTGGAAATATGTATACTGCATAATTAAGGCTGGTCGTCAAGAATGCAGAAAGTGGGTTATGTATTTCTTCTTAATATCAAGTCATCACTTCGCATAGTATTTGTTACTTTTATGGATGATCCAAGAGAAATTGTACTGATCATTATTCTTATTAATATGTTGTCATTTGTTTTTAATTCACAATTAACATGAACTTCGAGTATGTGAATGACCATTGCTGTAACAATCTTCACTGCACTTGCACTCATATCATGATTTATGTCAGAGGAATGAGTGGAATAAAGTTCAAGACATTGCAGCTGAGTGTATCTTGAAGGATGTTGGTCTGGCTCCTAATATAGATCCCCCGCAATCTCCTTCCACATGGCCTAGGGAGTTTGAGAAAAGACAGCGAGAGATAATTGAGCTTTGGCATGATTGTAACGTTTCCTTAGTCCACAGGACTTGCTTTTACATGCTATTCAAAGGTGATCCAGCAGACTCCATTTACATGGAAGTGGAACTAAGGAGACTTTCCTTTTTAAAGAGCAATTTATCGTATGGAGGCATTAACAAAATATCAGCACTTGGTCAGAGTTCAACTTCCCTATCAAGGTCATCCTTAATGTTGCTACATTTTACTCCTCTCCTACCTTTGAAAGCACGGCCATATATAGTTGATAACTAAAACAAAACTAGTTTCCTGTTTGACAGTTTAAGATTTCTTCGTCGTGAAAGAGACATGCTTTGTCGACAGATGCAGAAGAATATGTCCACAGCAGAGAGGGAGAGTCTCTACATTAAGTGGGGAATTGCATTAGACTCGAAACAGAGAAGACTGCAGCTTGCTCGGCGCCTATGGTCTGAGACCATGGACTCGGAACATGTGAGGGAGAGTGCATCTGTTGTGGCAAAACTGGTTGGAATCCTGGAAGAAGGGCAGGCTCTGAAAGAGATGTTTGGATTAACATTCTCACCTCAAAAACTGAATCGAAGGTCGTACAACTGGAAACAGGGATTATCTTACCGGAAGTAAAGCTCACCATCTTCTGCTTTTGTTTCTTCACCAAATTTGATTCTTTTGTTCTGGCTGAATATAGTACCATTCTAAAATAGTTGAAATTAACCATCTCATATAATATGTATGGTCAGTGCTTCCTGTTACTGCTTGTTATTTCACAAATGCGGCGATGTCGAAATGTAAGTGATAAAAGCTCTACAGCTTTTACTGTCCTTTTTGTTTCATTTAGGAATCTGAATGCAGTCAGCATTGGCCTTTGTTAAATGTAGCCAACATGTTGAAATATGGAATGTTTGTCAAATTGCTATGTGGTTTCTGATTGTTGTTCTTCAAGATATGAAAGCTAGATTTAGATTTGGCCACTTAAATGTCTTTCTTCAGTGACAATTAACTAAACGATATACTTATATTGTATTATTGCTTCAGAATAGTTTTATTTGATAATGAATTTCAAATATGTGAATTTATACACTTTTCTCAATTAAAAAAAGGGTTCAGATGAAAGTTATTTTTGGAATTATGATTATGTGGGATTGATTCATGTGTTCACTTTATGATGTCTATAATACGCATGGAATTCACAACATAATTAAATAAGCAATAGAAAAAGAAAAGGTAATTCACTTGCGGACAATCCCCACTGCTATTAATCTTTAGAACTCTGCACAAATTATGGACTGTACCTAATATATCATTGAACGTACGATTTCCATGTAAAATGCTAACACTTGGCTTACAGAAGCAACTTAAAGAATATAGCTCAATTGATTGTCAGTGGACCAAACACAAAACTATTCCTTTGAGATCCTTAAAGGCGATGTTGCGGGTCACCTTATATTGTGCAGAAGCTTTACTCCATGGTTACAATTCTCCCCGATTCTATGATCTTACCTCCCAAACGATCACACTCCATTTGATAATAAACAGTCTATATATCATTGATTTGAGAACTGTATATTTGCGCAAGTTTGCGAGTAAGAAACTGAGGAAAATTTCAACTGCCTCAATCCTAATCCTCGGACCAACGAATCTTCCATAGAATAAGCGTACAGGTTGAATCAGAGGAATATTTTTAGGTGATCATTTGGAGATCCAGTAAATGAAGAGAAACAATGTACATCCTGCAATCACGGCAGCGAGAATTATAGTGTCCTTTGATTTCTTCCTCTTTATCATTCCTGCAAATGCAAAATCAGGACATGATGAAGTTTAACCCACATGACTAAAGAAGAACAAAACATAGTGTCAACCCCACTTATTATATTTAATAGTTTGGCTTATCATGTTTTCTATATCTTTTTTTCCTATAATTAGAAGGAAGTCTAGAAGCCATATGCTATTGTTTCATAAAATGACACTAGCACTAGCACTTTGCTTACATATGTTAATCTACAATGTTAATAAGTAGATAGCATAATAGCTCAAGCTAATCTTCAGATTTAGTTTATTAATTTAATCTATGGAGAATTTGTTAAGAGAAGAGAATGACCTAATATACTGCGGACCATAGGGAACTTGTCACTTAGCTGTTTCACTTTCCCCTGAATATCACCGAAAGTACTTCTTTGGGCTGACAGTACACCCTTTATTGCCTCAGCCTGACTAGTCACCTCATCAATCTGAAATATGTAAAACATTTTAACTTGTTGCATAGTTAACATTATGGAATATAATCCTTTTACCTGAGAAACACTTCCATGGATAGCTGCACGCTCTCTTAATAAATTTGGCACTGGTTGCATGCTGCTTGATGCCTGCTCATTCAGTGGATTAGTTAGCCAACAGTGTAATTAGAAATTTGAATTGTTTATTAGTGGAAACTAGGAGACCTTGTATTCATTTATATCATTGCGGACTGAAGTAAGTAACTCAGCATGCTCCCTTATTGACATAATGTTACCCCTTGTTCGCTTGAACTCCTGATAAATGCAAAAGAACACATGACTGCAATCCAAAGGATGTACTTTCCGTATAAGAATATTTGATAAAAACAAAGGAAACCTAGTAGGGAAATTTTCATTATAATAATTATCGCATATTCACAGAAAACACATAAAAGTAACATATTTCATAAGATACACGGATAAACATGCAACTAGATAGCTTACTCCTATCATGGATGATCTAACAACAACAAGAAAATAACTTCCTTGGGCCTTGGCAAACAACAGGTGAAGAAAAGTTTTGAAAAGTCATTGCATTCCCCTGATTTATTGCAACTTTCACATGGAAATCCCTAAATACTAATTTATAATTAGTAACTTTAGCTTCTCAAATGATCAGATGATTACTTTATCAATAAATGAGAAAGTTGTTGTCTTAAGGGTTCCCCTTAAGCTTAGATCTTCATTTTGATGATAACAAACAAGTATTTAATTTATGTGTGAAGTTTTGAGTTCAGGTTGAGGTTAAGGTTGCGATAAGCATGCGAACTTCGTTCGGCAAAGGAAAAGATCGTCAAGAAACGAAAGAAAAGAATGTCAAAGAAAAGGCTTGGGTATAGATTGAGTAGATATCTTGTAATATACCCCTAGGATCTCATCCCAAGCCTAATTGTAAAGTTATCCAAGTTAAGACTTGGTAACTAAACCTATGAAAAAGCATGTAACAAAGATAAAGAAAAAAATTAACCTCAGCCTGAGTTCGGTCGACCGAACAAGGCAAAAAATTGGCAGTAGCCAATTCGATCGACCGAACGATGCCTAAAATTGGCAGTAGCCAATTCGGACCGAAGATGGGTAAAAAACGGCAGAAGGCCACTTCGGTCGACCGGTCGGTCGACCGACCGAGGCCAAAAATTGGCAGTGCATGCTTCGGTCGATCGAGCGGTCGACCGGATAGCAGAGATGCAGAATCGCGACTCATTCGGTCGACCCTCCGGTCAACTGAACAGAACGGCTAAAGCACAGATTGCCAGCGGTCGCTGGGCAGTCGATCGGTCGGTCGACCGACGATCGACCGACAAGCGATCGAACTGCGTCCAACGGACGAAAAAAAGCCCGTTGAAGAGTCGTTCGGTTGAGGGGTTATAAATACCCCTCACCTAACTCCTTTAATCCTTCTTAGAAACTTAATTGAGCATTTAAAGGAGAGATTTGAGCCTTCTAGAGATCGATTGCTTGCGCTCGGTTCTTCCCGTCAACATTTTCTCAAGCGCCCATTCTTCCTCAACTCGGGTTTCGATTCGAGCTCAACGACTTGGCGAGTTGGAGGCTTGGAAAAGAGCATTGGTTCTTGGTTTCATTTCTTAGCTCTTTTCATTGTATTTTAAGTGTTGTTTAAACTTGTTTTCACTTGAAATAGCTTGCTAGGTGTGCTAGTGTAAACACTTAGGGGTATACTTTGTAGAATTGTGTTTTGCCTAGGTGAATAGGTTTGAGGAGTTCTCAAAGAGGTGAGAATCGTGTCCTCGGTTGTATTCAAAGGGAAACACAAGTTCTATAAAGTAGTTGGTTAGAAATTCTTGATGTAGAGCCAAGGTAATGGAGTAGGCGGTTGGCCGAACCACTATATTTCCTTGTGTTAGCATTGTTTTGCTTGTTTGCTTATTGTTGTGTTTGATATTTGATAACAAACATTATCGAGTTGCATTTGCATTTGGTAGAAGTTAAATTTGAGCAAAAAGAAAATTGAATAAATAGAAAAAAAGGACACACACTATTCAACCCCCCTTCTAGTGTGGAATTTCATTCAACAAAAGTGACGCCTATTATGGCCGATAGTTCCACACCAAAAAATTCCCATATAGAACAGCTTGCTCATACTTCTAAGTTCTCATGCATTTTTACAGATGATCAGCTATTAGTTTGAGAAGTACACGTTTTGCAAAAAAAATAGACTATTCAACTTCTTCCTATACTAGGAAAAGGCTTTTGGTAGAATTCCATGTAGAAATGTAGAATAAACATACATAAAACTGATCTTGATGTGAAAATAGATGCATGAATTTATTGTGTTTAATTGTTTACATCATGTAAATCACATCAATCATCAAGTGAGCCAAGGAAACGTCAGCTTGGAGCATAAATGCATGCATAGCAGTGCAGTAATAATATATAAGGTGGTGGCTTCTTATGGAATAAAATGTAGGGCAGCCATCAACATGTCCATAGTGGTGATGCAGTTGGTCAGCATGCAGTATGATAAGCATCAATGTAGATGAATGAAGTCATTCCAATGAGATCCTCTTCACACTGTTGTTCTGACCTTTGTCATCAGGATTGGATGAAAGCACTTTTACATTCCTGGTGATGACCTTTAGGATGATGCTTATCCATCAAATGAGCAAAGAGAGGTATCATTAATTAGATCTTGTGAAACTTTCCTCTTCTATGTAAACGGGGACCAATGTTGCACCAAAATAGGACTTCCGCTACTCTTGAACCAATGGGATTAGTGATGGTTAATTCAACAAAGGACATAAAGTGAGGTTGACAATTATAATAGATCAATCATTTTTCCTGGGTATATAATTCCTTTGAACGATGTTCAAGAATAGATATATTATTATGCAGATGTACATGCAGCAATGCACAAACATAATTAACCATAACAAGCCCTCTAAGGAAAAGTGGGATATTTGTCTGAGAGAGGAAGCTTCAGCACAAGTATTTGAAATTAAAACAAAGGAATAGGTTCCCATTACTCATATAGAAGATCGTTGGTACATAGCTAATGCAGTATCAACAAAGATCTAAGTACTGTTCAGTTGAGCTTATCTTGCAGAAGTTCTGCTGAAACAATATACAGTACAATACTCCTAACACGAGTTCCATTTAACTGAATAAGGCACATCTCAGGACCACTTCTTTACTGTATTCTATCACTATATGTTTCTGTGACAGCATTCCAGCACACTTAAATGCATAATTCTTTTTCCACGACTATCATCAGCCTAAAAATGGTGCCCACGTTATAGTTGTAAATATGTTGTATACGTAAAGCTGGACTAGATGTGAATTAAATTAGTAATCCCACATGCAAGAGAAATCTAGTAGACTCCTCCCATATCCTAAATAGTTTAAGCTTTGGGGCGGAATTGGTGTCTAGTATCCCATGCATGGTTATTACTTACTAATTTACTATAACTCAAAATACAGCTTAAACTTAGGATTGATCTCCCCAACAATAACGCACCTGGAGTTCAAATTGTTCTACCTATTTTCTTCAAATGTATATTAACTCTCCTTTGCTTCTCATCTTTTTGTTTTCCTTCATGGCTTCATCTAGGAATATTGTTGTTACAAACAAGTCCTAAGGCTACATTCAATTGAGAGGAATCTATTTCTATATATTTGAAGGGAATATATTATATATGGCTTGCTTGGTGTTGGAAAATATATGGCTATACCCAAGAATTTGATTCCAACATAGAAGTGAATTTTAAGAAATTAAAACTTCAATTATTGTGTTTGGAGAAAAAAGAAAGAAAGAAATTTCATTTCTCATGGTGATTTTACTAAATTATCCTTGGATATCTATTTTGGGTATGCTGATTAATCAATTGACTGTGAGTATAATAGTAATTTGGCATTATCAGTGAAGCGGAATTGGAAATCCGATCGCTTCCCATTGGATTTTGGAATCTCAAGTTTTTCTCGAATTGGGATTCCCATTCTCGAATTATTTCAATTCCAAACGGAGGAATTGATTAAAATTATAGAATGAGAATTCCAATTCCAGAAATTTGTTTATTTCAAACAAGTTGATAAAAAATAAAGAATGCAAGAAAGAAAATTGAGATAGAAATCTACCTGAGTGAACTCATGAAGGATGTCCCTGTGCCTTGTGAGCTTCTGCGCCACAGAAGTCGTCGGTGTAGCAGCGGCCGCGCACCTGCTCATCGCCTCGTTCACTTCCGTGAGCCTCGCCAGCAGCGATTCGATCTCCATCTCCATCGACTTCCAGTGAGAGTCGCTCGCGGGGCGTCTCGGATCCGAGTAACCTACGACCATTAAAGCCAAAGAATGTAATCAAATCCATCAACAAAGTAGTAGAAGTGCAAGGAGGGGATTTGGTCCCACCTCCGAGTTTGGCGTAAGAGGAGAGGCGGACGTCGAGGTCCCCTTCAATCCGCCGCGCTTCTCTCCGCAGCTCATCCCAGTTGGAGGCGGGCGAGGATACGGCAGTCGCCATCGCGTCGGAGATCGCGTCCCCTTTCTTCCTCGTCTCTCCGGAGTTGCTTCGAACAGGCCGATGTGTTTGCAAATCGACTTCGCTCCCGTAGTCTCGATTTGGATCTGTTTTACCAGAAATCGTTCCTTACCCGAGAAAGACCTACCCAGCTCGGAGACTGCCTTGTGATTGAGTTGTACCGGTGACCCCACAAGAATCACTAATCATAATACTAGTAGATATCGAGGTGAGATGTTTAAGTGAGAAGTTAAAAGTCTTATATTAATAGCCAATACTATTTAGCATGGTCGGTCAAAATTGTGTACGACGCTATGAATTTGTTTAGGTTGGCCAAATCATAATTGATTTGATGAAAATTAGGTACACGTCGACGAACCCATTGACCAATCAATTTCCGTAGAAGGTCTGGTTTGATCATGATTCATGGCATTATCTCGGTGTCAGGTAACTTATCCGGGACATAATTAGGGATGACAATAATATCTATTTTAAGCGAATATACATGGAGATTTACCCATTTATGACAAGTATTTACCTGTTTATGATGTATATGAGGGTTAATATCTTATCCGCAAGAATTTCGTGGATAATTTTTCTTGTTTGTTTATTATATGGGACGAGTACAAATATTATAGTACTCGTACCTGTGGCCGTGGGTATTTGTTATCCCACGAAAATAAATAAATTCTAAAAATATCTCTTATGTTTTAAAACTTTATGTTGATGTTGATAAATATTTATAATTTATATTTGAAGATATTATGTTTATAATTAAAAGACCTTAATAAAATATTATAATTTATTAAATGGTACCCGCCAATATTCGTGGGGATCCATCCTCACACGGAGAATTAAATCGGTATCTATTTTTGATACCCGTGGAAAATTAAACGGATAGTGAATATTCATATATTTCGCGGGGCGAGTAACGGGTAGGCACACCCCCTACTCAACTCGCCCCCGTTGACATCCCTACCCATAATGTAAAATATATTCATGGTTGATTGAATATTTATTACTTATCCAAAATTTTCATTCAAGAGAATTTATTACTCAATTTGTATAAATTTAAAACTCAGAATTAAATTTAGTTGATTAACTTTGATTATTTTTATTATTTTTATAGTTTACTATTAAAAATATATAATAATTCATACTATCAACTTGTAATGATTGAGATTTATTATTAAAATAATTAAAGTTGATGACTCATAGTTGAGGAGATAAAAGTGTAATTTTCAAAAGTAAAAAATATAAGAATTAATAAAGTAAAATGGAGAGGATTATAGTGTAATTTATCCAAATAGTTTAATGAATTAGCAGATGAATCCACTTTTTTAAAAAAAAAGGTAAAAAATTAAAGCCCATAACTTTAATTGGACCTAATCAAAACTTGGCCAGTCCATTGGTGACTTTTGCAATGAATCAATTAATCAAAGCTCGTGGATGAACAAGTAATAAAAGTGTCATCTAATATGAGATGACATGTTTTATTTTTCCCACTAATGTTTTTTTTTTGTTAGACCATCTCTTATGTATTTGAAATAAATGTAAGAATTTGAATTATTTTGATGATTTTTCTAAATTCAATTTTCTTATATTTTTTTCTACAAGTGTTTCTAATCATTTGTAAATTATTAATTAATAGGTTAAGGATGATTTTTGCCCTCGAACTATTAAAAATAGGATAAAAATATCTCTAAACTTTTTTTTGATTAATTCTTACCCTTAAACAAACGAAAACGATTGAAAAATACCCTCGAACTATTAGAAATGGATAAAAATACTCTTAATTTTTTTTTGATAGGATTTTTACCCTTAGACAAACGAAAATAATTAAAAAATATCAGTATTTTGATCCATGTCTACAGGTAGAAAGGGTTTTTTTCCTTAGAAATGAGTAAAAAATATTAGTATTTTCAACTATTTTCGTTTGTCTAAGAGTAAAAAATCTATCAAAAAATAAGTTTAGGGGTATTTTTACTCATTTCTAATAGTTCGAGTATATTTTTACTATTTTCGTTTGTTTAAGGGTAAAAATTAACCAAAGAAGAGTTTAGAAATATTTTATCCAATTTTTAATAGTTTGAAGGCAAAAATCACCCTTTAACCCTTAAATACTTAAATGTATACTCTGTTTTCTATTTTTGATTCAATCTTTTCTTTTAATCCTTCACTCAACAAGCCTTATTTTGAAGCCATGAATAATAAAAACTATTATGTATTACAATTTTGCACCCTGATGCTTCAGAAATTATACATTGTACATTTGTACCCTCCAGAAATCATGAATAAAGATGAAACCAAAGGGTGATTTTTTTTGTAATTGAACCTTGCATACAATTTGATCCAATCACGGATCTCGTATGTGACCTGAAACGTGCCCTAGTAAAGGACAAGTACGGACAACTGACATTGAGGAAAGATGATCAGATCACTTTCCTTATGTGCTGTCTTTTAGCTTTTTACAGTCGAATACATTGCTTTAATTATTATATAACTGAGAAATTAAGAAGTTGTAAATTCAAAAGTAGCCCTTTCAACTTTCAAGTGGGCAGATCCAAAAGAATCAATGCCATAATGCATAGTAAAAGGAGCAACATGATTCAGCATACAGAAGACAGTGTCAGAGTTGCATGTTCATTGCAGAACTCTCAGTTCAATGATGAGCAAAAGCATTCAATTCTAAATACACTATTACACAATATTTTCAGTTCAGATTATTATGTAAGAGGACATTCCCTTAATTAGGACACAACAACAAGCTCTGCATTTTCTTCCCTACACCCTCAGCAATCATCTCATTAACCAACTTGATACTAGTTTCTTTACATGGTTGGCCGGAGAATTTGGAAAGAGTTGCATGCATGATATATCCTATTTAGATTGATAGGATAAGCAAAACTATAGTGTATACATATTGTGTCAAAAAACAATTCAGTCATTGCTGGATAGAGGGAGCAGTCCAGTAAGTCTTGACAGCCACAAGGATTTTCTCAGGGTTGAAAGGTCCAGTCTCATGATCCATGATCTGGCTCTTCCATCTCATTCCATCTGTTTTCTCCTTCACTTTATTAAGGACCTCGATGAGGTCCCGGATTATCACCGCTCCCTCTGGCCGTAGTATCCTATCCATCTCCAAGAGAATGTCTGTTATATCACACCTACAAAAGCACTCAAATTAGTATAAACAGGAAAACATAAACTTCTCATATTCTATAAATTCTATCTTTTTTTTTGAAATCACATGAAACTTTGTGCAAGTGTTCCAAGTCCAGACGTAGCCATTTTTATTATTAATAACACATAACCACTAAAAGAGCATTTACATTAAATATTTTGAAGAATAAGGTGAAAGAACTACTACTAACTTGAACTAATGTGAATGGTGCAAACCACTCATTAAGATTCAGCAATGTTTAATCTTGTAATATTGATGGTCATAATGAATGATGTGAAGCAAATGGAAAATTGTTACCTATCCTGATAAATGCTGAATACTCCGTTAGCATGTAAAAGATCATAAGTTCTTGGATAAGTGGAGAAGGCTTCACACCAGTCCTGATATGTGCCGATGGACCCCCTCTCGTAGATCACACCTAGGGTATCACGGTCTGAATTTGCAGGGATAACATTCATCACCCACACAGGATACTTGGCGAGAACTGCAGCAAATCCACCCAAGTGTGCATTCATGTCCATCACATTTCGGTATCGGCCTTTAGCTAAAGTCGGAATAATTTTCTTGTAGTGGGCTATCCTGTCTTTCCACAATTCATTGTCATCTTCAAATTCTTTTGCAGTCAGCCCGGGTATTGAAGCACTGCTTATTCTTGGTGGCACAGCAAATGCCCTCTCAGGCCATTTCTTGAGTTCACCACCTGCAACTTCATCTCCGCTTCTCACTTCTGGTAACGAGGTTATACAAGCCTCCATTTTCTTGTACCTGGAAATAGGATAAGTTTAGGAAAACATATGATCCAAAGTATTTGAACAAATGAATATTTTAATCCATTTTATGTGGAGCTTTGGCAGTGCAATATGTTCCTACCAAAGTATTTGAATAAATGAAGATTTTAATCCATTTTATGGGGAGCTTTGGCAGTGTAATATGTTCCTACCAAGCAGTATCGGCATTTTCATTCTTGCAAATGTGTGGCGTTTTATAGATCCTTCGGCTTTCTTTGCATTCTATATGGTTGATGGGCTTCTGCCAAATTGCAAGATCATCTTTCTCAATTAGTTTCTTCCAGCATAGACGCTTTGCAACTTCCTCAATTGAATCTTGCTCTTTGTTCAAATCTTCTTGAGTTCTTTCCCAACCCCGATAGTGATTCTTCCAATTGATTGGAGGACCCGACAGTATCCAATAACCTCCCGGCCTTAGAACTCGATCGACTTCAATTAGATACAAACCATCTGACATAAAAGAGCAAGTTAAATATTTTTCAGTCACTAACTAATGTTTACTTTGTTACTTGATACCACTAATTTATGCTGAGAAACTTAATGCCATCTACTTCAATTTTATTCCCATAAGTTCATGATGTACATTTGATCCATTAATAAGAATCTAGATATCAACATGTATAAGAGGAGTAAAACTTTGACTTGAAATCCCTTACCATAACCTTGCCAAGGAATCAGACACCGCGAACAATGAGCCATATCGAAAGCTCTAGCTGGGTATGGCATCCGCTGAGTTGCCATCACTCCAATCATGGCCGGCACTCCCCGCTCGAGAGCAAATTGCACCTGGGCTTCATGTGTATCTCTGGGTGCAAATGACATTGTTACAATATCCCTCTTCAGAAGAAAAGCTCCCCAACTAGCAACCTCCAATGTACAGAACAAAATTACACATCTCAAGAATCAGATTGCTTCATTGCAAAATATCCAAAACCTCAATGTAGAAGATGAGTGAATGGCTTACTCCGCATCCGGTGTCGACTGCAGTCCTGATGCTACCATCAGTTAGTGAGATGAGGGCATTTATATCATCAATGTAAGCATCAGCACCACGAGGGAACATCGTTCCACCACCAGGGAATCTGAACCGATCACCCTCTACTTGGATCCAGTTCTGAACAGCCTTCTCGATGCTGAGTTCCTTGTGAGGGATGTTATCATACCAAGCAAAGTCTCTGCTCTGAGGCCACTTAAAGGGCGTTTTATACTTGGGTGGAGCTGGAATTAGGCAGCGGATAACCTCATCCTTTCCGGGACAATGCCGCTCTCGGTACACCAACATTTCCCTCTCAAACCTCCTCCCCCTGGTTCGATCTTGGCAAGGTGTATACTCACTGAAGTTAAGGTCACAAGGTGGAAACTTCTGGACCTCCATGAACGTTTGATTGAAGATGAGCTCATGATGAGCTTCGAAATCAAGGGCGGAAGGCGAGGACGATGAGGCAGTGGATTGTGAGTCACATTCAACTTTGGTGGCCAAATTGGAATTGGGATTGACCGTAGAGTGACCGGTGTTTTGCCAAGCTCCGAGGGAGTAAAAGAGAGTACAGAGACCAATTACCATTAAGATATTTGTAAGACGCTTCTTCTTCATTTCCAACTGAAGGATTTTGGGCGAACCAGTATTGTCTTTGGCCATCACAACTGCAAGATTTGCATTGCGTCTTCTCAAGACTTTAAACAGACACATCAAAGAGTGAAGCTTAAGATCAAACAACGAAGCCAAAAACACGAGAAAATGTTCTACCGCACAAACTAGAACAAAGGGGGAAAAAAGAGCTCGAAAATGCGGTATTACTTTAAAGAACAAATAAACTTATCGCTGATTATTTATTTATTCATTTTACCAAACTAATTTACACTACCAGACCAAATCTAAATACAAATTCATAAAAAATGAAACGAAGTGAATCCACATTACATTTGATGAAAAGAACGCACAACGAAGGTTCCGAATCACATTTAGTACAACTAATCTAGAGAAAGCATAACTTTTGATGAAAACATTTGAGCATTTTGGTTCATATGCGAACTCTGGAATAAGGATGAAGGAAAGTGTAATCTTGGTTAAAAACAAAGACGCATTATTACGAACTGATATGAAGCGAAGAAACAAGTAAAACACAGTGCTCGCAAACATCCAAAACAGGGCGGGATCCAAAGAAAATGCAGCATCTATAATGTTTTGTTCATCATAACGACGAAACAGCAAGAAGGAAAGGAACAAGAAGAAGCACAAAGAAGAGGGCAAACTATCAGCTAGAATCAAACGAGTACCCGAAGACGGAAAACTGCAGCCTACGCAAATCTGAAAGCCCTTACTCCAACCCTGATCAAAGCCTCAACAAAAGGGAAAGGCAGAGTGTCCGCGCCATCCAACCCTACTTTTCTTATCCTACAGCGGAAGGACAAAGGAACTCACAGACAAGAAACCCCTCCTCCAACGGAAAGGAACAAAATAAATACCACCAAAAACCAAAAGAAAAATTTTAACTGGCCACCTGCTACAAACAGTAACAACAAATGAATAGCACCATGCGGATGTACCTGATGATGAGTCTGCTTATTCACCTATCTTTCAATTTCCCGCGGCCCCTACTGACAGGATGCAGAGATGACATATGAATCAGGCAACATGAAGCGACACAGCTCGTGCTTTCAAGAACACTTGGGTGGAATGTTAAGGCTACCTAGGAAGAGGTTGAAGACGAGGGAGCTTCGTGAAGATTGTATAGATTCTGGCCTTTGCCAATCTGCTTTGTTCCTTTCTTACATTTATTTCTTTGATTTCTTTTATTAATTTTTGTGATTCTAACGGATCAGATTCTGGAGATCTGGTCTAGGATAGCAAATTATAGGAGTGCCGAGGGCGGTTATTGTGGAGATTTACCAGCCTAAAAGTGCTCTTGGTTTTCCGAACGATGTCTCTGTCCTTGGTCAAATCATCGTGAAACTATTTGATTTCCTTTGTAAACAATGCGTGGATTATTCAAGATGCTCAATGGTCAAGGAAGTATATATATTCCATGACTTTATGGGAGGATCCACGTCTTTATCATCCTCATTTACTACCATCGACTGTAGCTAATTTAGTACATTTTCATCATAAATATAAAAATAAAAACTCCTCTATATGATATAAATCCTAATTTATTTAAAGAAATTATTACAAAGTAAATAGACCCTTTTTAAATACATTAATATAGGAGAATAGCTAGTTGTGCCCTATCCAATGAAAGGCAGGCCGAAATAATTGGATATAGGAATTAGGATTGGTCGAGGGAAAGAATGCACGTGACATGGTTGTCCTACAAATTTTATTCCAAGGTCTTATCTTTTTGTTTAAGCAATATAGAGATGCTATTGAGATTAAATTAAACATAGTGGAGTGTGGGAGGAACAATATGGTTGGGCAAAGATAATGCTGAAAGGATCATTACTTCTAGCAAAACCCTATTAACTAATATATATATAGCAATCTTTTGTTAAGGTGGTTAGATATTTAGTGATGATGTATTGTATGCCAATAGAGGATACATATCTATCTACATGCTCAATATATGGGAGCACTATCATGATGACCACTTAGTGCTCTCATATTCTATTAGCATAGGATCGTTAAAATATATAGCTTTGGCCAATTTACCGAAATCAAAACTTGGTTCTAGTAATTACATAATTTAAAACTTGGTTAGAAAATTATACAATCTGGGACCAAATATTGTGGTCTCCCTATAAAAACTCGGCATTTAATTTAAGACGGTTGAAAACCCAACAACAGTCAAATTCAAATTGGGTCCTGATTCAATTATAGAATAATATATTATTTTGGTCAAATAACATACTCAGCCCAAAAAAATTTACGGTCCATTTTCTCTTCTCTTCCCCTATCTTTCCCATCGCCAGTGTCTTATAAGTCGATCATAGCCATCAACCTCGATAGATAAAAATACTCACTCCTTCTCTCTTATTTTCGTCACTAGTGTTTTTGGGGATCCTCACAATCTCTTGCTCATTCTTATATGATCCTAGATGCAATTTTAGATATTTATGAAAGCTAGGGGGTTTGGATAAGTAAGAAAAGATAGAATATGAGAGGAGAGGAACACGATGACGAATGATTTTGGAGTTTCATTAATTTCAACTTGATTGGTCGAAAATCAAAATGAATAAGGAAAGAGAAGATGTCAAGCGGTGGATATCGACGTAGGCAAAGCAATGGCGACCAAAAAAATCTTTTGTGTTCAATATGTTGTTTCATCAAAACAACATATTGCTGAAAATCATCAGCAACGGCTGGCGTCGTTGCAATGGAGCCGTGGCAAAAAATCGTGTTGCTGATAACTTAGCAACGGATCAGCAACGGTCGTTGCTAAAAATATTATCAGCAATGGTTTTGCCACGGACGCGGAGCCGTTGCTGATAATATTAATAGCAACGGCCGGTGAGCCCGTAGCAACGCCGTTAGTAAAAGTCTATTGCTAAGCCGTTGCTGTAGGTCATCAGCAACGGTTTCGAAAAACTTTTAGCAACGGCTTTCCCACGGATGGCCATTGGAAAGCCGCTGCAGATGATGTGAACCTGGTAATAAAAAAATTTCAAATTTCAAATTTCCATACATTGATACATTATCTGATACATAACTCACACACCCATACACTCATACACACATTCATTCACACATCACAAATACATCAAGATATACATCAAAATAATTATATTTATATTGATAATATATTCACAATAGTATAAAAACTATTCAAATGCAAAATTAAAGTATCAATATCCAAACAAAATAAATTAAACAAGTCCAATATCTCAGTAACAAAGTCAATATAAAAAAAATCTCACGATGACGATGGAGGATGGTCTAGATCATATGGCGGGGTCTGGAGTGCTTGAGTGTACACCGACGTGGACTGACTCGAGGACGATGGATTAGATGATGCCGAAGAGATGTCTGGATGACCTGACATGTTGCGTAGCATAGCATGCATCTCCGCCATCATCTGACTCTGACGCGCGACCGTCTCCTCTAGAGTCCTTATTCTGCTACTATGATCATAACTGGATCTAGAGGTGGACGGCCGCTCACCAACGACCGGAGGGGTCGGTGCCCCAAGTGGCCCTAGTACGGCTCGCGCATGACCACTATTTGCAAAGCCATATACGTGGTCATGGTCCTAGCCATCTGCGGCCTCGACCCACGTTGCTGCGTCAAAGTCCTCAGGGGTGCCCCCGCGCTGTACCACCGTCTGGCTGTAGGTCTTCTACTCGAGTTTGATTTTTTGTTTAATATTTATCATAAAACTTAAATTATAAATATATAATGAATAATTTAAACAAATATATAGTTACCATAATGTATGCAGCGCGGTTGTCGATGTACTCCCCCGTCCCATGTGCTCGACGGTGAGTCCGCTCAAACACCGCCATCGGGGAGGGTCGCTGGACAGTCCCGTCATCCGACACCATCGTCTACATTTACAAAACAAATACATTAATTAGTACACATAGTAACAAATAAAATATATAATTAAAATGTATACTTACCATACGGTTCGTGTGCACTACAAATGCAACAGAGCCGCCGGTGTAACGCGCTGCTCCCCCCGACATGTGATTTCTAGCCACATTCTGAGAAACCTCCTGCCATCGATCCGTCGACCATATTCCCACGAGCTAGTCCCATATATCCGGAGTAATCCAATCGGGGCCGTATCCCCGAGTCTCCGCGATGTTAGTGGTCCCAGCTCGGGCCATCGCCTGGGACCGAGCCTGCCCCAGCTGCCCGTTGTACCTCGCACGGGAAATAGCCTCCCAGGCAGCGTAAATGAATGGCCTCTAGTCCTCGGCCCATGTAAAGCGAGCCTGCAAAATAATAATATCACTACCAATATTAATCATCATGCATGTAAAAAAAAAAAAATACGTGCATCAAACTCGCGCCATAACATGTCGACGTGCTCGCTAGGCACGTGAGACCACGTAGGCCATGCCCCGTGCATGTATCGTCGAATAGTAGAAGAAATGCTCCTCGGCACTTCTTCTTGCTCGAACCTGCACAACAAAAATAAATTTTAATATTATATTATGATATAATGAATTTGTAATGATTCATAATTCATTATATATTACCGCTCCCCAATCACGCTAATAAATCTACGTGACTCTGTGGCTGGTGGAGGCTGCCACCTGTTCGGCCCGCGTGGCCGCCTATGTCTGGATGTACTAGCCTCGGCAGTATCATCGGCATGAGGATCAGCAACAGGAGGATCAGCAGCATGAGTAAGTGTATGAGTCTCACCGATCGGAGACTCCGAAGCTCTCCTGCGACGATAACCACGACCAGACATATCTGTCGAATAGACATATAATTAGATTATTGTATAAATAGTAGAGATATATTTAATAAAATATATACTTTACAATTATTCCTCATCAAATAATAGTCTTCGAATTCTTCCTTTTCTTCCTCTTCTTCCTCTTCTTCCTCTTCTTCATCTCCAGCTTCCTCAATTTCATGATCGTCATCATCAGCATATTCAACTTCTAATTGAATTGACGTTGTGTCTGCATCCTCGAGTATTGGAATAATACGATCTACAGCAGGAGGATCATCTTCTTGATAGAAACCATATGTCATATCAGGTATCAGCTCATTTTCTCCTACTATCGGATCAATTTTTCCTCTACCTTTTGTCTTACAGACTACACGCCAATCTGCTCTATCTTTATTTCGAGCCGGATACTTCGCGTAATATACTTATTCGGCTTGTGATGCCAATATGAAAGGCTTATTTGCTGCCAATTTAGATTTGTAATTAACCTCAACAAGTTTGTATTTTGGATGAACTTTCATGCCCCTTTCTGTTGTATCGAACCAATGACATCTAAATAAAATAACTGATTTCAAGCCGAAGTAGTGCAACTCTATCACTTCTTCCACCAGTCCATAAAAATTCATATCACATTCAACATAGGTTGTCCCTTTCACACAGACCCCAGCATTCATCGTCTTCTTTGTAAATGCATATTCAACCGTGTGAAATTTATACCCATTAACAAAATATCCGCTATAGCACGACACAAGTCGCGACGGTCCACTAACAAACTCAAATATTCTTTCATCTATTTTAGCTCTGTGATCTTTGTTGTAAGTCTGAATCCAAGTAAGGAAATCACGATTCTGTAATCTCTCCAATTCTTCATCGTTGTGAATAGAGTATTTTTGCACCATCTCAATGTGTTGAAAATATCCAAAAATAGTGATGTACCATCGCTTTGACATTATCTTTAGTTTTTCCGAAAATATCCATCAAAGTGTTGAAAATATTATCAAACACATTTTTTTCAATGTGCATGACATCTAAATTATGTCGAATCAATAATGAACTCCAATAGGGCAATTCCCAAAAGATACTTTTTTTCACCCAGTTATATGTTTGGCCAAAACCTGACACTCTTTCATTGCGACCAAATACTATATCTGGAAGTGTTGAAACACGTGCTAACATTTGTTCACCAGACAACATCGGTGGTGGCCCATCTCTTTCGACTCTGCCCTTAGTAAATTTATTACGGGCCCGTTTGGTTCGCAAACTGCTCGTCACAGGACACCAGACAGGGACAAGGACAGGACATCAGGTGTCCTGGAACAGTAGCTATACCGTGTTTGTTTCGACAAGAATAGGACACGATATTCCGTCATGTCCTGCGTTTGTTTCGCTATAACAAAGTACTGTACATGATAAAATGACTAAAATACCCTTGTAAATTAGTCTTAAAACTGATTAATACGTAAAAAAAATCTTAATATATAGTATCAAATATTTTTCAACTAATATATAGTTTAACTAATAAGTTTTCAACTAACCTAAAAGTATAATAATAAGATAATACTGAAAAATATAAAAATCATACCAAACGATCTCCAATCTGAAATCTAACACCACCATCGCGTTCAGCACATGAAAATTTACAACTTTGGTATTCATCTCGACTCGATCCGACGACTCTACGATCAACTACAAAAATACCCCAATAATTCATAAATTAATCCAATTTCATATGATACAGCTCTCTTCTTTAATTGCCCAATTTATTAAATAAATACCCTCTCCCTCACTCGTCTCCCTCTCCACCCGACGCCCGCCCGACGCCCGCCCGAGCCCCGCCTTCCTCTGGTCCGCTCGGACCCACGCCGGTCGGTCCTCCCGGCCGCCGGCGATCACTCCCGGCGACACGATCCGACTCATAGCCAGCCCCTTCTGCGTCCGATCCCGCCGCCTCCTCCCGTCCGAGCGCCGCCTTCCTCTGCTTCGCTCAGACCCACGTCGGCCGGTCCTCTCGGCCACCGGCGATCATCCCGGCGACACGTTCGCCCTCTCCCCGACCTCCGCGACCAGTCCGACGATGGTGGCCCGACTCCGTCGAATGAAGGGGTAATTTTGACAATTGCAGCCCTTGTCCTCCGCCCGATTTTGGTGTACCGAGAAATTTCTCGGTACACCAAAACAGGTGGAAATCCTGTCCCGGACAAGGAGAAGTCCTTGTCCTGAAGCTTCTTTTGCAAACCAAACGGGGGATATGGGCGGATGTCCAGTCCAGTCCCCCATTTTTTAGCAAACCAAACGGGCCCTACGATTCCTTCGATACTGATGATTAACTGGTAGGAATCGACGATGACAATCAAAGAATGAGATTTTTCGTCCGTTCTGAAGACTGATTAATTTAAAGTATTCCATACAATACGGACAAGAGAGTCGGCCGTGAGTGCTCCAACCAAACAACATGCCGTACGCTGGGAAATTATTGATTGTCTACAAGACCGCGGCCTTTAAATTGAAGTTTTGCTTCCGATGACAATCATAAGTGACAGCTCTCTCAGTCCACAATATTTTCAATTCATCTATCAAAGGTATGAGAAATATGTCAATTTCTTTTCGCGGACCCTTAGGACCCGGAATAATCATCGAAAGATAAATAAATTCATCTTTCATACACATTGACGGTGGCAAATTATAAACTGTCAGCAGCACTGGCCAAACTGAATAAGGAGTTGCAGAATGTCCAAACGGATTAAAACCATCTGTGCACAATCCCAATCTGATATTTCTAGTATCCCTAGCAAATGAAGGATAACATGTATTCAAATGTTTCCATGCTTCATTGTCAGATGGATGAGTCATTATTGTATCATCACGACTTCTTGCATGCCAACTCATGTAGGGGGCTGTCTTTTCCGACATGAATAATCTTTGAAGCCTCGGTGTTAGTGGAAAATACCGAAGCACCTTAAACGGGATATTTTTCTGTCGGACCAATTTCTTCTCCTTGTAACGAGGGTGTTGACATACAGGGCATTTATCCAACTGCACATTTTCTTTATAATATAAAATGCAATTATTTTGGCACGCGTGTATTTTTTCGTACCCAAGCCCCAATTTTCTCATTAGCTTTTTAGTCTTATAAAAAGTTGGCTCAAACTTATTATCAGTAGGCAGCATTCCATTAATCAATCCAGCAATCTGATCATACGCAACTCCGCTGTATTACAATCGGCCTTGATGTTTAAGAGCTGTGTCATTGCTGAAAACCTAGTGTATTTAGGATAATTCTCATACAAAGGTTCATCGGTAGCTTTCAACATCTCGTAAAATTCTGCAGCTTCTTTATTCGGTAATTCAATCTCTACCACAGTTTGTACTTCTGTGATATCAACTGTTGTAGTATCTGGTGGGACTGATGTCTAAAGAACTGACCGATCAATATTATCATTCAGATGGAATTGACCCCCAAGACTATATATCAAGTATCATAGTTCTATATGGATTAGATTGATTAGATGAAGAAGCACCAGCAGAGGAAGATTCACCATATGTCTGAACGACAGGATTACTCGAGATCCCGACTTCACGTGACTCCCCGTGACAAGTCCATAGAAAATATCTTGGTGCAAATCGTTTGGTATATAGATGCAGAGTGACAGTCTCCCGATCCAAAAATTGTCCATTCAAACAAATGCGGCACAGACATCGGATTTGATCACCGATGCTAACGAAATTCCGATTCGAATAGGCGAAATTTAGGAAGTACGTTACGCCTAATCGAAACTCATTCGTTAAAGCTCCACGATCAAGACGTCGGTACATCCAACTTCGATCAGCCGACATGATTCTGTCAATCAATGATAATTTCTTTGGTTAATGTCTTTAGGTGAGATTGTCCTATTCCATTCGAGATTTATGTTATTTATATTGCACTAAGTACTTATTTTAACTGTTAACTTCATTCTAAATTTCGGCAGCATCTCCCTACAGTTCTCCGAATACGCATATCATCTGGGCGCGTATCGGAGAACAAGAGAGATGTTGCCGAAATTTAGAATAATTAGTTAACAGTTAAAATAAAAACGTAAGTGCAGTACAAATAACTATATTCCTAAAAATAGGGTTTCGGTCGGATTTCCCACCGGCCGCAACGGGAAGAGACAGCCGGGCGACGATGAATACCTGAAATCGGTGGTCGAGGACGGACGACAGCGTCGGCAGCGGCAGCTCAGCGTCGTCGGCGTCGGCGGCGGCGGCGAGAGGCGGGAGGAGGAGGCGGCGACAGCAGCAGCGAGAGGAAGAAGGGTCGGGCGCGATCTATGACCTTTATAAACTTATCAGCAACGGCTCACTCGCCCGTTAGAAAGCCGTTGCTAATAAGTTATCATTAGCAAGGACTCACTTGTCCGTTAGAAAGCCGTTGATGATAATTAAAATCATCAGCAATGGCTCGCGTGTTCGTTAGAAAGTCGTTGCAGATACAATATATCTGCAACGGCTTGAGCGGCCGTAAGAATGTCGTTGCAAATAGCAACGGCTTGAGCGGTCATTGCTGATAGCCGTTGCTCAAGACTCAATTTCTAGTAGTGTGAATCAGACTCACTTTTTATTTGACTATTGTAGGGTTTCCAATAGCCCTAAATCAAATGTTGGGGGCATTTTGAAAATATCAAAATATTTTATTTTAATTTTCTAATCAAGTTTCGAATTGTGTAATTACGAGAATCGAAGTTCCTAATTACGGTAAATTGTTATATAATATTTTATTTTCTTAATGCAACTCATATGTGTTTCCCCTCAATAAGGATCATTTGATGGAGCATTTTATCATCTAAGTCACACTTGGTCTAAATCGATCATGTTGGCCAAGTTATGTAGATCGAGTTCAATTCGATCCAGTGATACTTTATTATTTTTGTCATTTTTATAAGTATTTATAGTAAAACATATAATAA
This sequence comes from Canna indica, assembly GCA_034359265.1. Classification (NCBI taxonomy): domain Eukaryota; kingdom Viridiplantae; phylum Streptophyta; class Magnoliopsida; order Zingiberales; family Cannaceae; genus Canna; species Canna indica. Next base: position 75,091,237 of record CP136891.1, on the reverse strand, counting down.
ATTATACATTTTATTTATGAAAGTATTATTTTAATATTTATATATTCAAGTAAATTAAGTTAAAATAAAATATTAATTGTTCAATATTTGAATATTTTAAAGAGAAAATTAATGAAAATGTCCTAAATTATTGAGTTTTTAATAAATTCGATTCATACTTTTATTTGTAATAAATTTATACTCGAATTTTTATCTTTATATCAATTGTATACTTTCGTCAGCTGAGTGTTAAAATTAATAGTTGTTATATGCTGACGTGAACTGCACAATCAGCATAAAAAATAAATTTTTTAATTAAATTTGTCTCGTCATCAAATTTTTTAATAAATGAATATCAACAATATATTTGATAACGAGGCAAATTTGATCAAAAAAATTATTTTTTATGCAGAATGTACAATCCACATTAGCATATAACGACTATTTTAATACCCAGCTAACATGAGTATATAATTGATATAAAGATAAAAATTTGAGTATAAATTTATTATAAATAAAAGCATATGACAAATTTATTAAAATCTCAATAATTTATGATATTTTTATTAATTTTGTCATAATGTATAAAATTCAATATAAAAAATTTACTAATGACTTCGAAATAGATCGGGCTGAACTGCCGATTATTTATGCTAAAAGATATATTAAATTAAATATTTTATTTTAAAGTTTATTATTTGAATAATATCAATAATTGAATTTAAAATAAAATAATATATATATATAAACCCTCGAGTACAACAAATTTTTAATACTTTTTATTCATAAATAACAACAAAATTGCTAATGGATTTCACTCTCAATAACATATTAATAATTTAGAAATATTTTTTTTATGAAACGTATTATTCTAAATAATTATTGAGCCAATGTTCTATTATTATTATTATTATTATTATTATTATTATTATTATTATTATTATTATTATAAATTTTATTTATTTTGATGTTGGAATTACATTCAACCGCATCAGTATTACGTAATTATGATCTGCTCGAGTATTATCAATTTCATAAACATAAATAATTACTTAATTAAAATGCTTAAATCAAAATTAATAATAATATATTCATCGAAAATTATTAATCAACGTAATATCAAATATACTTTCACCGTGTCTTAGCGTCTCCATCAAGACTCAAGTATATATAATATATAATCTAGAATTGCATTCAAGTCAATGGCATGATCATTTTAGTTTGATATCATAATTAATAATGCTTGATGAGTGTATTATCGTTAACTTTAGATTAAGTATTTTAACAAATTTAATGGTTGAGATATATAAATTTGATACTCGATAGATTAATACTTAAATAAATGAAAATTCTTTTAGAAATATGATACTAGCCGGCTAAGAAAATACATAAATATGAAATAACACATCAAATATGTAAATTGTTTCCAATTTAAAGTAGAGCTTTTGGGGTCGAGCACTTTCAATTAAAATATTTAATTAAATCCATTTTAGGAATCATTTTTCCAAAAACAGTTAATTTTATATTTACCTTAGGTAAAAATATCTTAATGTCTGAATAACTGGTAGCAGATAAAGTGGGTTGTCTGTATTAAATTTATTCTATTTGAAACAGAACTGATGTAGTTTTAAATTAAACTAAATTAAACTAAATCATCCAAAATTATTTTTCTTGTGGGTAATTCATGTATTAGATTTCTTTAATTACAGATCTAAAGTCTCGAGAATTATAGATATATTATTGGGATGATGATATGAAATTAGAATTTTTATGATTAATTTTTAATATATAATGTTAAAAATCATTATATTTCCCACAATATTTATGCAAGAATAAACTTTTTAAAATTTTCATGGAGCATAACTTTTAATCTGGTGTTTTGTCATATAAATTTAAAAAACCTTAATTTTAAATAGTTTGTATAATATTGTGAAAGATATAAGTACGTCAAAAAAATAAATTTTTTTACTCATATTCTTAATGTTCAACGAGAACTAAAATTGATAAATTCTTTTGGGTGGATATAAAGTAAATGATATCATTAAATTCTTGACATTTATGAAAAATCTTAATATATAATTATATTTTATTGGAAATAAAATACAAATATATTTAATCTAATATTTAAGATATTGCAAATATTTATTAAAGAGAAAAAAAAGAGTTACATTGAAAATACCATACAATCTCCAATCAAATTAAATTAAATATCTAGTTGAATAGTAGGAATATTAGCAAAATGAAAATTCAATCATAATAAATACGGTTATTTGACTTAATAGTCTCGTCTAGTCACATATCATATTTTTTAAGACTTAATTATATTTTTAATTTCCTAAAATATCATATTTTTTTAATTTGATTGCTCATTTTTTAAAATTTTCTTTTAGTCTCTCGAATTTTTTTTTATTTCCGTTTGATCCATCTGTTCTTTTCGTTAATTTTTGATGTTAAGTGACAACATGGAATGCTGACATGGACTAAAGAGGGACCAAACGGAAAAAATAAAATATTTTAAGGGACTAGATGAAATTTTTTTTTTTTTAATAATCTAAAATATAATTATATATAATTATATTTTAGGTTATTAAAATGTATATTATTATATTTTAAATTATTAAAATATATATATTTTTCATCTGATCACTTAAAATATTTTATTTTTTCCTTTTTAGTCAATCTTTAGTGCATGTTAGCATTCCATGTTGGCACTTAACATTAAAAGTTAATGAATGGATCAAACAGAAACGAAAATATTTTTTGAGTGACTAAACAAAAAGTTTTTAAAAATGAGGGACCAAACGAAAAAAAATATATGATATTTTGAGAGACCAAAAATATAATTACGCCTATTTTTTATAAAGATTAATAAAATAAGAGATGAATTTTAATTCTTTACTTATTTAATGTATGAATTAAAAACTATAAAAAAATTGAAAAACTAATAATATATTCAATATATATGACATTGAAATTTTATATATTATTTTTAAAATTATACTTTTGGTCCCATAGTTTTTTCCAATTTTGGTTTTGATCCCTATAGTTTCAAAATTTTGATTTTAGTCCTCACACTTTACTTCCGTTTAGGATTTGGTCTCTACCGTTAAATAAGATTTAAACGGTGCTGATGTGAATAACATATGCTGACTGGACAATGTTGACGTAGAGCCTGCAGGGACCAACTTCGTAAACTATATGGACTAAAACCAAAATTTTATAAATCATGAGGACTAAAACTAAATTTTTGTAAACTATATGGACTAAAACCAAATTTTAAGTAATTATTTTTCCTAATAAATATAAAAAATTATATGATATTACCTGGCCCGACTTAGTCTGGCCTAAAAAATTCGTGCTCGACCCCGCACCGAAAAATTTAGTGTCCGACCCGGCCAGAAAAAGTTCGTGCCCGAGCCGGACCAGTCGGGCACGAATTTTACGGGCCGGCTCGAGCACGAATTTTTTCAGGCCGGATCGGGCATGTATTTTCGGGCCGGGTCGGGCACGAATTTTTTGGACCGGGTGTGCATGAATTTTTTCGGGTTGGGCCGGGCACGTATTTTTTCGGGCCGAGTCGGGCACGAATTTTTTCGGGCCGGTCTGGGTCGAGCACGAATTTTTTTGGGCCAAGGTCGAGCACGAATTTTTTCGGGCTAGGCTGAGCCGGGCCACGTAATATCATATAATTTTTTATATTTATTAGGAAAAATAGTTACTTAAAATTTGGGTTTAGTCCCTATAGTTTACAAAATTTTGATTTTAGTCCTCATGGTTTATAAAATTTTGGTTTTAGTCCTTATAGTTTACGAAGTTGATCCTTACAAGCTCCATGTCAGCATTGTCCAGTCAGCACATGTTATTCACATCAGCACCGTTTAAACCTTATTTAACGGTAGGAACCAAATCCTAAACGGAAGTAAAGTGCGGGGACTAAAACTAAAATTTTAAAATTATAAAGACCAAAACCAAAATTGGAGGAAACTATAGGGACCAAAAGTATAGTTTTCTCTTAAATTTATTATTCTATTATATCCTATCCAATTTAGGCATCGTTTGGTTGACATGAGAAGTAAATTCTTATGAAAAATTATAATTATCATGAATTAACTTTCTATCTATATTTTTTGAAAAGTATCAAAAATGTGTTTGGTTAATAAAAAATTAATTGATAGGAAGTATAATTTTTCATCCGTAACATATTTGATTAACATGGGTACTCTCTAGAAAGTATTCATCAAATGACCAATATATCATTCTTTTTATGAATTAATATTTTATTTATAAATTAAAATATATGTAAAAATTATTTGTAAATAAAAATATATATTAGAATATATGAAAAAATTAAAATTTATTTGTAAATTATTATTTTAACATATATACGTAAAATATAATATATATTTTTTATATATAATTAATATAATATATAATTTATGGTAGATAAAAAATTAATTTTTATTTAAAATTAATATAAAAAATTACATATATTATTCAAATATAAATTAAAATAAAATAAATAGATCAAAAATTTATAAATTTCATAATATTGAAAATATAAATGAAGTCTAATATTAAATACAAATATAAGGATATAATAATAATTATTTTTTAAAATATAAAATTATATTTTATGAGAAATTGTATATTTTATATAATACAGAAGTATGTCAACTAAATAAGATAAAAAAATATAATTTTTTTAAAAAAAATTGTCAACCAAACGTCACCTAAAGTCGAGAATGATACATTTTTAATTTAATCGAGTTTGATCCTGCTTCAATGTTAAATTGGTTAATCCTTGGATTCTCTCGATCAATCCACTGCTCGGCCAGTTGCAATTGGCACAAGTCGTACGTGTCATGCGTAGGTTTTGACCTGCTTCAGCATAATAGGACACGTACGTTATTTAACAGGACCACCGCGCGGGTTGCCACGTAGACCATAGATCACGCCACGTACCCACCACGCGGTCCACGCGGTGATCGACCTCTCCCACACGGCCACACCCTCCCTTTATAACTTGTCTCGCTCTCATGCGTCAAAGCTCTTCGTCGGTCTCCTGCTCTCGCATTCTCCTCTTACCGCTCATTGCAAAATTATCCCTTATTTCCACCAGTCTCAGCCTTTCTTCCCCTCACTAACAATGGCCTCAGGAGATCAGGCGTTTCCCCCTCAGCGACAAGAGCGCCAGCCCGGCAAGGAACACCTCATGAATCCCCATTCCCCAACCTCAAACCATCAGCAACGAATATAAGCCGGCAAACAAGCTTCAAGTCTCTCTCTCTCTCTCTCTCTCTCTGATGGCCGCAACGGCAACTGCAGGGTAAGGTGGCGCTCGTCACAGGAGGCGACTCCGGTATCGGGCGGGCGGTGTGCTGTTGTTTCGCACAGGAGGGTGCGACCGTGGCATTTACATACGTCAAATCGCAAGAAGACAAGGACGCGGATGAGACACTCCGGCTCATAATGCAGAACAAGAGGAGCGACGCCAAAGATCCCATTGCGATCGCAGCTGACCTCGGCTACGAAGAGAACTGCCGGAAGGTGGTCGACGAAGTGGTCAACGCCTACGGACGCATAGACATCGTAGTCAACAATGCCGCCGAGCAGTATGAACGCTCCTCCATCGCTGATCTCAGCGAGCAGCAGCTCGACAGGGTCTTCCGGACCAACTTTTTCTCTTACGTCTTTATACTGAAGTACGTAGGTAGCTAGTAATTAATGCATCTTAACCATACTTCGATCATATCCATTGAAATTTAAGCATGATAGAATAATTATTCTGGTGAAGGTACGCGTTGCAGCACATGGAGGCAGGAAGCTGCGTTATCAACACGACGTCCGTTAATGCCTACAAGGGCCACAAGCAGTTCCTCGACTACACGTCGACCAAGGGGGCGATCGTGGCTTTTACGAGGGTGCTGGCAATGCAGCTGGCGGAAAAGGGAATTCGAGTGAACGGGGTGGCGCCGGGGCCGATATGGACGCCGCTTATACCCTCGTCGATGTCCGAGGAGGAGGTGGCCAATTTCGGGAAGGAGGCCAGTGCCGATGGGCCGAGCGGCGCAACCCTATGAGGTCGCTCCATCGTATGTCTTCCTGGCGTCGATTCCGGAGTCGTCTTATATCACAGGGCAAGTCATCCACCCTAATGGTACGTATCACCAGAGACTCCCAGCTTCTTATTGTGCTAATATATCCATGATTATAGTTATCAGTTCAATGAGCTTATACTAAATTGCTTGTTTGTTGTTTGACGCAGGTGGTGTTATAGTGAATGGTTGAGGCAACAACTGGGTCGACCTTGCACTACTCCTTTAATGTTGTTTATAATGCATGGTGTCAAAGTGAATAAAGTAGTTCCAGATATCTTTTGGAACTTAGTCAAAAGGGTTATGTATCTTCAAGGGTCGTGCGTGAGTATACATCACTATATATATTTGTGTGCCAAGTCTGCATGCACGAAAGAAAAAGAGATATGCTACTTCATATTTTCTAAGTCAGAAATCCTTAGTGTTATATATATATGGTTGCGATATGATGAGTTTCCTCGTGTATAGGAGGTCTTTCGATGGATATATAAGCATTTTCTTTCTTAAAAAAAGCATTTATATAATTAATATGCATGATAGTACGTATCTTCGAACAAGTTAATTAATTGTATGGTCTTCTTACATATGCCTTGGATCGTAGTTAAACTATAAGCTTATATGTGTTGTTGATTAACTGCATGCAATGTCTTCTCAGCTCACTATTAATTAGCCACGTGTGGTTTCGTACGTCGACTCTATATCATGAGAATTTATAAATCCTTTCACTGAAAAAAAACGGAAAAAATAGTCTTTCAAAAGTTATGGAAAGAACTTAATTCTTGTGGCGCTAGCTTTTGGTACATTATCATTTAAAATTACTAAAAATTTAAATGACCATCTAGATAGATTATTATTTTTAAAATTATTAGTAATGGTATGTTACAATATTTGGTATTACTAGTAATTTCGCTAGTAATCCACGTTATCTTGTTCGGTATAAAAAAAATTACTAAAAAATTTATATTTTAAACTAAAATACCATCAAATAAGAAAAAAACTAAAAAAAATAAAAACATAAAATTAGGAAAATTAAAATTAAAAATAGAAATAGGGATTACCAATTTATTATGAGATGAGACAAAGATTTTTTTTCTATGCCAATAGAGGGTTTTTTAGTTGGGGTATTTTTGTCAAAAAAAAAAAAAAATATTATCATCTTACTGGTAATCCACATAGCCACCACTTTCCTTGATAATGTGGATTACCGCTTGAGTAGTAATGTATATTACAATGAGTATCCAGATTATCAGTAATCTGATGGGGCTTAGATAATTTTAATTAAGATTAACAGTAATTCATTTAAATTATCTTATACCAAAAGCCCCTTAGTATGCAAAAGCTCATTATTAAAACTCACGGTACTAATTATTATAATTAAATTTTTTTTATTGAATGAAGATTCAAATATGAACTTAAATGAATTTTTATTCGTTGATTCAATTCTAATGAAGTCATATTGACATCATGAGTCTCGACGGTTCAACATGAATTGACTAATTTTTAGAGATGAATGAATTTGGATATTTTATATTTTTTATGATATTCAAATCTTATTCGGTATAGGATGAGTTTTTAAGTTTTGAAACTAGATTTTACCAGTTGGAATCTAGAATCAAACTTTACTCAGAACCACATGTTTCAGTTTCGGGTACCATATTGTAGGTTCCCAAACAAATTCTAATAAATTCGGTTTCGGGTACCTTATTGTAGGTTCCAAAATTGTCACACCCCAAACCCGGCATGATCAGTCAAGGTACGCCATGTACCCCGAAGTCTAATCCCGACTCAAACCACAAGAACACATAAACCAAACTTGAACATTTAATACTAACTCAAGGATATAAAAAGAAACATTTAATTTCAAATAAACCCTAGATCACCAACCCAATAATAGTAAAGTTCGGATCAATTTCAAAGTTCAATTTCTAATCAAGACATCTCAGGTAATAAAAATACGGAAACAAATAAATCGAGTCGTCATGACTCAATGACTCAAAGAAAACAAAGAAAAATGACTCGGTATCCCTCTCGACCACAACATGTCATGAGATCCGCTGTCCTGCTGCCACCAACCGCGCTACTGCACACTGGTACCTCTCTGATCTAGCTCAAGTGCTAAAAAATAATAAAATGAGGGGTAAGTCCATTGGGACTTAGTGAGTAGACCAGTCCTCAATTTCCAACACATCAACATCATCATGCAATAATCAAATATATACATGTAAGCATAAGAGCATAAAACATATTTATTTTGAGCATTAATTTATTTCTAGCAGCGCAATCATCCTCGTTAATGCTTAGTAGCCCTGTAGAAAATATCACAACATATAATATGCTCAATGCAATCATCCATATGCCCGATGCAACCATCCACATGCTCAATGCAATCACCCACATGCTCAATGCAATCATCCACATGCATCACCTTCGGACCCATCGGTCCCACATAGCCACGTGGGGCAGGTAGACGGGTGGCCGCCGCACTACCTCCCAGCTCAGCATCAACTTGTAGGGGTATGCTCTCCCCTCACCATCAGTGACTCTTCCAAGCTAGCATGTTGGGGCATACGTTCCCCTCACCTGCTCGGGTCTCTGGGCTGTCTCCTTAGGGTATGATCTCCCTGCACCAGTCGAACTTCCGAATTAAGGCCAACGCTGTCTCATTGGGGCACACCTTCCCCACACCAGCGAGGCTTCTGGGAAATGCAACACACACATCTCAACATCACACACGCAGGTACATACATATATAAATGAGCATAATAAAATGTGCACAATAGGTAACATAGGTATGTCTAGGGCATACCTTCACCTCAGCCTCCCCCCGTCATCCACCACAATCACACGCAGTTATATAATAAGGGAAATAACACCAAATTCATAACATCACAGCGTATACCACAAGCATAGAAGTATAGCATAACACATACAAAAGTGTATGATAAAAGCATGGAAGCATGTATAGCAAACCCTAGGACTAGGGCATCACCCTTCAATGACCCTACACAATTTAACCCGCCCTTAAGGACCCTAGCCGAGTGCCCTAGGCCCGGCTTATCTCCTCTACCCGAGTGCTCTAGGGGCATAAAGGGTTCAGCCCCCTTGGATTCCCTAAGGGTCGGCTTACCCTAAGGTCGTCCTAGGGTTATAGGGTCTATAGGTGTCCTTAGGTTTCCAATTATCTAAGTGTAGGATCCTATGTTGTTTCTACTCTCAGGAACAAGTTCAACATACCCTATAGTGTATTCCCTAGGTGTGAGAAATAGATTGAATTTCTAAAAATCCCACATTTAGGGTGGTTGGCCACCCTTAGGCCCCTAAAGTGCCTTACAAGGGGGCGACATACCCTAAACACCCTCATTCTTTCGCCTTTCATCAAGATATCAACCCACCACCAAGAACCCTCAACAAACCTCAAGAAGCCACAAAGAATTCATCAAGAAACTGAGGAAAAAGGGGGCGGCACAGCAAGGTAAGGGGCGGCCAAGTTGCCCAAAAATCACTCCGACAGAATCATTGCGATCACGATAAAAATCTCAACGCGAATATCTGATTCAATCCACGAAAAACCCAACGAAAATCGTCAACAACCCCGTGACATAGGGGCGGCATGGTTGATGGAGAAAAGAGGAGAAAGAAGGCTAATCCACTCACCTCTTTTGAAGAAAACGGGAAGGAAGAAGAAACTAAAGGGTCTTCCTACGTTGAACGCCGATGATCTTGCGAAATTCGGCACCGAAATCCCTCCTCTTCCTCTCGACGGCACCTCTCCTCCTACTCTCTTGAGCCTTGGGTGGCGTGTGGCAAAACCCCTGGCCACACGCCCCAAGTTCAATTTTTATAGGCTTCTGTTTGGTCCAAATGACGAAAATGCTCATGCTTAACTTAACCGACTAAACTAGTCTGTATCTAATCCGTTCTAACTCCGATTTGAGTTTCGATTGAACCGCTGAATTCGTCTCAGAACCCTCTATCATAATATCTTGCTAAATCACAGAAATAAAATAATAATATTTTTCCTAAAATTTTCTTCATTTAAATGCTTACCCGAATTAAGTTCCGCGACTCTATGTCAATCCGCGCTAACTCGACCCCACAGTCCTCTGCTAAGAAATAAAATATTATTTAGGATATTTGGGCATAACAAGAATAGATTCCAATAAATTTCAGAACAAATTCTAAAATAGATTCCAATAGGTTCCGGAACAAATTCCAAAAAATTTCAGAACAGATTCTAAAATAGATTTCAACATGTTCCAGAATAGGTTCCAATAGCGTACCACTACTAGAAAAATGGGCATCAGCAATGGCCGAGTCGTGGCAATAGAGCCGTGACAGAAAGTCACGTTGCTGATAACTTAGCAACGGCTCAGCAACGGTCGCTCGGGCCGTTGCTAAAAATATTATCAGCAATGGTTTTGCCACGGACTCGGAGCCGTTGCTGATAACATTAATAGCAATGGCCGCTGAGTCCGTAGCAACGCCGTTAGTAAAAGCTCGTCGCTAAGCCGTTGCTGTAGGTCATCAGCAACGGCTTTCGATACACTTTTTCAAATGCAAAATTGAAGTATCAACATCTCAGTAACATAGTCAATATAAATTAAACAAGTTCAATATCTCAGTAACAAATTCAATATTAAAAAAATCTCACGATAACGATGGAGGATGGTCTGGATCATATGGCGGGGTCTGGAGTGCTTGAGTGTACACCGGCGTGGACTGACCCGAGGATGATGGATTAGATGATGCCGAAGAGATGCCTGCTTCGGGATGACCTGACATGTTGCGTAGCATAGCTTGTATATCCGCCATCATCTGACTCTGGCGCTCCGTTATCTCAGACTGACGTGCGACCGTGTCCTTTAGAGTCCATATTCTGCTACCATGATCATAACTGGATTTAGACGTGGACGGCCGCTCACCAGCGATCGGAGGGGTCGGTGCCCCAAGTGGCCCTAGTACGGCTCGCGCATGACCACTATCTGCGAAGCCATATACGCGGCCATGGTCCCAGCCACCTGCGGCCTCGACCCACGATGCTGCGTCAAAGTCCTCGGGGGTACCCCCGCGCTGCACCACCGTTTGGCTGTAGGTCTCCTACTCGAGTTTGATTTTTTGTTTAATATTTATCATAAAACTTAAATTATAAATATATAATGAATAATTTAAACAAATATATAATTACCATAATGTATGCAGAGCGGTTGTCGATGTACTCCCCCGTCCCATGTGCTCGACGGTGAGTTCGCTCAAACACCGCCATCGGGGAGGGTCGCTGGACAGTCCCGTCATCCGACACCGTCGTCTACATTTACAAAATTAATACATTAATTAGTACACATAGTAACAAATAAAATATATAATTAAAAGATATACTTACCATACGGTTCGCGTGCACTGCAAATGCAACAGAGCCGCCGGTGTGACGCGCTGCTCCCCCTGACATGCGATTTCTAGCCGCATTCCGAGAAACCTCCTGCCATCGATTCGTCGACCATATTCCCACGGCCGTATCCCCGAGTCTCCGCGATGTTAGTAGTCCCAGCTTGGGCCATCGCCTGGGACCGAGCCTGCCCCAGCTGCCCGTTGTACCTTGCCCGGGAAATAGCCTCCCAGGCAGCGTAAATGAAGGGCCTCTGGTCCTCGGCCCAAGTATAGCGAGCCTGCAAAATAATAATATCAGTACCAATATTAATATATCATCATGCATGTAAAAATAATAATAATATGTGCCTCAAACTCGCGCCATAACATGTCGACGTGCTCGCTAGGCACGTGAGACCACGTAGGCCATGCCCCGTGCATGTATCGTCGAATAGTAGAAGAAATGCTCCTCGGCACTTCTTCTTGCTCGAACCTGCACAACAAAAATAAATTTTAATATTATATTATGATATAATAAATTTGTAATGATTCATAATTCATGATATATTACCGCTCCCAAATCACGCTAATAAATCTACGTGACTCTGTGGCTGGTGGAGGCTGCCACCTGTTCGGCCCGCGTGGCCGCCTGCGTCTGGATGTACTAGCCTCGGCAGTATCATCCTCATGAGGATCAGCAACAGGAGGATCAACAGCATGAGTAAGTGCTGGAGTCTCACCGATCGGAGACTCCGAAGCTCTCCTGCGTTGATAACCACGACCAGACATATCTGTCGAACAGACATATAATCAGATTATTGTATAAATAGTAGAGATATATTTAATAAAATATATACTTTACAATTATTCCTCATCATATGAATAATAGTCTTTGAATTCTTCTTCTTCTTCCTCTTCTTCATCTTCTTCATCTCTAGCTTCCTCAATTTCATGATCGTCATCATCAGCATATTCAACTTCTAATTGAATTGACGTTGTGTCTGCATCCTCGAGTATTGGAATAATATGATGTACAGCAGGAGGATCATCTTCTTGATAGAAACCATGTGTCATATCAGGTATCAGCTCATTTTCTCCTACTATCGGATCAATTTTTCCTCTACCTTTTGTCTTACAGACTACACGCCAATCTGCTCTATCTTTATTTCGAGCGGATACTTCGCGTAATATACTTATTCGGCTTGTGATGCCAATATAAAAGGCTCATTTGCTGCCAATTTCGATTTGTAATTAACCTCAACAAGTTTGTATTTTGGATGAACTTTCATGCCCCTTTCTGTTGTATCGAACCAATGACATCTAAATAGGATCACTGATTTCAAGCCGAAGTAGTGCAACTCTATCACTTCTTCCATCAGTCCATAAAAATCCATATCACATTCAACATAGGTTGTCCCTTTCACGCAGACCCCAGCATTCATCGTCTTCTTTGTAAATGAATATTCAACCGTGTGAAATTTATACCCGTTAACAAAATATCCGCTATAGCACGACACAAGTCGCGACGGTCCACTAACAAACTCAAATATTATTTCATCTATTTCAGCTCTGTGATCTTTGCTGTAAGTCTGAATCCAAGTAGGGAAATCACGATTCCGTAATCTCTCCAATTCTTGATCGTTGTGAATAGAGTATTTTTGCACCATCTCAATGTTAAATATTTCAATGAATTGTTCAATCTCTGAACAATTGAGTAATACATACAAGTGTGCCAAATGATACTCTTCATCGCTTAAGTGTCGAGATGGACGAGAACCAAAAGCACGACCAGAGTGACAAAATATATTTAAACGTCCATCTGAATGTCGAACACCCCCGTCGTCGTTACGTGGAAGACGATCAAATCTTGTCTGTACTATCGATTCAAAGTAAAATGAGCAGAATGTTGAAATTTCTTGAATGATATACGATTCAGATATTGATCCTTCAACAGCTGCGGTGTTTTTACTTTTTTCTTCAGACGATTCGTGTATCTTTCAAATAAGTACATCCACCGATATTGAACGGGGCCACCAACTCGTGCCTCGTATGCCAAGTGTATCGGTAGATGCTCCATCAAGTCAAAAAATGCAGGAGGGAAAAACTGCTCCAGCTTGCATATGATTTCAACAATATTATTTTCAAGTGTTGACATATCTTCGACTCGAAGGACATTTGCACAGATGTTTCTAAAAAACATACTTAATTCAGTCAACGGACCCCAAATATTATCAGGTAGAAGATCTCGAAATCCGATCGGAAGTAATCTCTGAATGAATACATGACAATCATGGCTCTTCATCCCTGATATTTTGCAATCATCGATGTTCACACATCGAGATAAGTTTGAAGCATATCCATCGGGTAATCTGAGTTCTTTTACCCATTAACAAACATCTTTGATCTGTTGTTTATTTAACACATATAAGGCATTCGATTTCAGATATCGTCCGTTGTCCTCTTGTAACTCCAACTCTGGTCTTTTACAAAGTATTTTCAGATCATGTCGGGCTTTGACATTATCTTTAGTTTTTCCAGAAATATCCATTAAAGTGTTGAAAATATTATCAAACACATTTTTTTCAATGTGCATGACATCTAAATTATGTCGAATCAATAATGAACTCCAATAGGGCAATTCCCAAAAGATACTTTTTTTCATCTAGTTGTGTGTTTGGCCAAAACCTGACACTCTTTCATTGCGACCAATACTATATCTGGAAGTGCTGAAACACGTGCTAACATTTGTTCACCAGACAACATCGGTGGTGACCCATCTCTTTCGACTCTGCCCTTAGTAAATTTATTACGATTCCTTCGATACTGATGATTAACCGGTAGGAATCGACGATGACAATCAAAGAATAAGATTTTTCGTCTGTTCTGAAGACTGACTGATTTAGAGTGTTCCATACAATACGGACAAGAGAGTCGGCCGTGAGTGCTCCAACCCGACAACATGTCGTACGCGGGGAAATCATTGATTGTTCACAAGATCGCGGCCTTTAAATTGAAGTTTTGCTTCCGATGATAATCATAAGTGACAGCTCCCTCAGTCCACAATGTTTTTAATTCATCTATCAAGGGTCTAAGAAATATGTCAATTTCTTTTCGCGGACCCTTAGGACCCGGAATAATCATCGAAAGATAAATAAATTCATCTTTCATGCACATTGACGGTGGCAAATTATAAACTGTCAGCAGCACTGGCCAAACTGAATAAGGAGTTGCAGAATGTCCAAACGGATTAAAACCATCTGTGCACAATCCCAATCTGATATTTCTAGTATCCCTAGCAAATGAAGGATAACATGTATCCAAATGTTTCCATGCTTCACTGTCAGATGGATGAGTCATTACTGTAACATCATGACTTCTTGCATGCCAACTCATGTAGGGAGCTGTCTTTTCCGACATGAATAATCTTTGAAGCCTCGGTGTTAGCGGAAAATATCGAAGCACGTTAAACGGGATATTTTTCTGTCGGACCGATTTCTTCTCCTTGTAACGAGGGTGTTGACATACAGGGCATTTATCCAACTGCATATTTTCTTTATAATATAAAATGCAGTTATTTTGGCACGCGTGTATTTTTTCGTACCCAAGCCCCAATTTTCTCATTAGCTTTTTAGTCTTATAAAAAGTTGGCTCAAACTTGTTATCAGTAGGCAGCATTCCATTAATCAATCCAGCAATCCGATCATACGCAACTCCGCTGATATTACAATCGGCCTTGATGTTTAAGAGCTGTGTCATTGCTGAAAACCTAGTATATTTAGGATAATTCTTATACAAAGGTTCATCGGCAGCTTTCAACATCTTGTAAAATTCTGTAGCTTCTTTATTCGGTAATTCAATCTCTACCGCAGTTTGTACTTCTGTGATATCAACCGCTGTAGTATCTGGTGGGACTGATGTCTGAAAAACTGGCCGATCAATATTATCATTCAGGTGGAATTGACCCCCAAGACTATCAAGTATCATAGTTCTATAGGGATTACATTGACTGGATGAAGAAGCACCAGCAGAGAAAGATTCACCATATGTCTGAACGACAGGATTGCTCGACGTCCCGACTTCGCGTGACTCCCTGTGACAAGTCCATAGAAAATATCTTGGTGCAAATCCTTTGGTATATAGATGCAGAGTGACAGTCTCTCGATCCAAAAATCGTCCATTCGAACAAATGCGGCACGTACATCGGATTTGATCACTCATGCTAACGAAATTCCGATTCGAATAGGCGAAATTTAGGAAGTACGTTACGCCTAATCGAAACTCATTCGTTAAAGCTCCACGATCAAGACGTCGGTACATTCAACCTCGATCAGCCGACATGATTCTGTCAATCAATGACAATTTCTTTGGTTAATGTCTTTAGGTGAGATTGTCCTATTCCATTCGGGATTTATGTTATTCGTACTGCATTTAAGTTTTTATTTTAACTGTTAACTAATTATTCTAAATTTCGGCAGCATCTCCCTAGAGTTCTCTGAATACGCATATCATCTGGGCGCGTATCGGAGAACAAGAGAGATGTTGCCGAAATTTAGAATAATTAGTTAACAGTTAAAATAAAAACGTAAGTGTAGTACAAATAACTATATTCCCAAATTGTCCAATCAAGGATAATTCAAGAATTGTACGTCGTATAAAAGATCATCTACTTCTTTTACACGAACGTACAATCCCCGAACGGATCTAAGGTTTTGCTAAATCATATCTGACTCGTCGATGCGTACGTGAAACATATGAACTCGTCGGATGGATGATTATTTTCTAAATGTTTCGAGACAGTTCGAGTCCATATTGGACGATTCCGGCGCGCGTCCGAAGTGGACGATTCTGGCGCACGTCCGAAGTGGACGATTCTGGCGCGCGTCCGAAGTGGACGATTCCAGCGCGCGTCCGAATTGGATAATTCCGAAATTAATCTAAACCCTAAAAATTAATCTAAACCCTAAAAATTATTTTAACAAATTAAACAATTAATCTAAATAATTAATTAACAATTAATTAACAATAAAAAAACAATAAAAAAACAATAAAAATATATTATTAAACTACAAATTCCGGCGCCGGAGTCAGGTGGACTCCGGCGCCGACGTATAGTGGTCGGACACACTGTCTGACCAATGTACAAGGTTCGGCGGCGGCCATCGTCCGACCGCCGTCGACCGAAACCCTATTTTTAGGGTTTGGGTCAGATTTTCTACCGGCCGCAACAGGAAGAGACGGCCGGCTGAAGGGCACATACCTGATAGTGTCAGCAGCAGCGGGAGGCATCGTCGGCGTCGGCAGCGGCGGCGAGAGGCAGGAGAGGAGCGGCGGCGGCAGCAGCGGGAGGAAGAAGGGGGGCGGACGCGATCTGCAACCTATATAAACTTATCAGCAACGGCTCACTCGCCCGTTAGAAAGCCGTTGCTGATAAGTTATCATCAGCAATGGCTCACTTGTCCGTTAGCAAGCCGTTGCTAATAAGTTATCATCTGCAATGGCTCACTCGTCCGTTAGAAAGCCGTTGCAGATACAACATATCTGCAACGGCTCGAGCGGCCGTAAGAATGCCGTTGCAAATAGCAACAGCTTGAGCGGCCGTTGCTGAAGACCAAGTTTCTAGTAGTGTACTATGTTGGAATTTGTACCCTGAAACTTGTAAATGAACAGGTCCTAGGGTACAGTTTCTGGGTACCAATTCTGGGTATATATACCTTACTGTACGTATTCGATGTGTTGGATCTGAAATCAGAACTGATTTTAACTGGTTCCTTAAATTTTATCACGGATCTTCGAATTTAATTCAGGTCTACTCAGAGCCTATGTGATCGGGTAGATTCCAATCGATTCCAAATTTATCCGATACCTATGGACATCCTTAGCATTTTTATCGACGCCTATGTCAGGCACCAGCTCAAATTCGGTGCCTACTAGTGGATAATGGAGAAATCAGTGCTAGAAATTGCGCTGATATCACATTTCAAGCGACATGCGCCCGTATAAATGGGTGGCAGCCCAAGTTATATTTTGAAGATAATATAGGATATTATTTGAATAATTAGTTGAGTATTAAATAAGATATTTTTTAATTCAATGTATATTAAATATAATATAATTTTTTTTATTTATGTATTGAATAAAATAGTAAAAATAAATTCATCTCTTATTCTGTATCTAAAATATATTTTACGAAATAAGCATGCCTTTGTAATTTTTTTTCTTTTACTTCACAAGAAGAGAGACGACCGATTTGAGTGTATATATATCATCAAATAAGATGTCAGGCATGTCTTGGTAATGTATTCAAATTATGTTGACTAAAAATGTAGGGGTTATGGTTCTCCATATATCTGTTCATTAACTGACATCTGCTCTGAAAGTCTGAAGTTGATACAGAACACTAAAGCAAATTCGGAAAGTGTAGCCCGTGACTGACCAAGTTTCGGATAGCACATAGATCAGATTAGTTTCTGGCTCCTAATGGGAGCCATATATAATACTGATTACAGGATCGCCGGCGTCGATCAAACTGAACATCCTCTGTTTCTTCTTTTGTTGAAGAAGAAAACCTAATTTGAAATTTATGAAGAGAACGTTCAATTTTCTTTTGTTAAAGGCAAATGAAGAGAATGATATGCTGGTGATCGAGATAAATAAGAAAGATCAATTAATAAGTCAGAGAACAAAACAGCTGAACAACCTTTATCATGCATGCATGCAGCTCGATAGAAGCAAACGTCACAAATCCCAGTTTGCACTTTGCAGCCCCGAATCAAATACAGCATCACCGATTCCAAAATCTTTCATAACCCTAACTTTTTGAGCTTACCAGTAGAAGCCTAGTGCAACCACAATTAACAAAACCTAGCTAGCTAATTAATTAAGAGGGCAGAGATATCCAGGAGCAGGATCCTTGCCACAGGTGACGAGCAGCTGAAGCGCCAGGGGGATGTAGAGATCGAGGTTGAGCACCCTCAGCTTGATGGCCGTGCAGAGGCACGCCGCCGCCTCCAGCTCTAGCAGCCCCTCCAGAATCGGGCAGCACAGGTTCTCCGCCGGCTTCCCGAGCCCCACGTGCACTAGTCCCCCCAACGCGTCCAGACACAGCCCGAGCTTCAGGATGTCCAGCGAGCACTTCGCCGGGGGCGAGCTCCCGGGAAGACCGCCACCGCCGCCTTCGACCGGTGGCGGGATGACGGAAGGCGGCCCGACAACCGGGGGATTTGTGTAGGGTGCACGAGAGTGGTGCTTTGGGGGTCTCTTGCAGGTGTTGCAGGCAAATGCCGGCGGCAGTGAGGCTGAAGTGAGGACGGAGATGATGAGCAAGAAGGCTACGAGAGCCATTGGAGGAATAAGGATTGGTAGGTAGATTTGTAGTGAGCTCAAAATACCCCGCGAATAGGGTTTCAATTTATAAAGAGAGGGAACGAGGTCTTTGGAATAAACGTGTTGCATTTTTGTGGATGAAGAAATATAGAATGTTTAGGCTTGTGATCGAGTTGTGATTGGTACTCGGGGTGCGGGATTTCAGGTGTCAGGCGAAAGGTACGTGATTCTGATCGATCCGTATTAAGATTCTCTCCTTTTTCTTCGCTCCTGCGCGCCAAATTCTTTAGTGCAATTTTCATGGAATCAGTCTTCATGATAATTTACACGAAGTCCTTAAAAAAAAAAAAAAAATCTAAATTTATTAAAATTGAATCTGATATAATTTATATTAAACTTAAAGTAAAAAAAAACATATGTTGCAAATAAATGAACCTAACATTTTTATTTTCGATTCAGTATTAATAATTTTAGATTCAATATTAAAAATCCTATAGATTCACTCATAAGCGGAGTTTCCTAAAATTTCCATGGAGCCTAATATTATAAAATTTTTTTCCCAAATTTTTGGAGTAGTCATGCATATATACTTATACTTAGAGTGACTGATAATAGAGAAACATTGAGTAATTAAGATAAGAGTTCTTCCGGGAGGTAAGTCGGCAAAGTATAATTAAACATCCGATCGAGTTTTGTCTGAAGTGAGGACAATTTTAATGTTTTAATTCCTTAATTTTTATAGAGATTAATATATAGCTGATGCAGGAATTCTGGGCTTTTATATATGCTGATTACTGACAGACATGCAGGGTTCAGTTACCGAAGGAAACACGTGACTGCAGCTATTTGTCTTTTAGTTACAGACCGCTGCTTGTTTTCCTCGTTACTGGTGGCTAGCTCAACGAAGAGATCAGAAGGCATCTGTCTGATGTGTTTTTTTTAAAATTAGATATCGTACAAATAATCTAGCAATTAGAGTATGTACATTGTAATTATAATTGCAACTATGAGTGCTAGAAGCCTAGAAGGCATGGGGCCCACCACAATGAGTGCTCATAATTTGGTTCATAATTTTTGCTTACTATCTTTACCTAGTCTAAGTATATTAACTACGGTAATTTTTCAAATCCGAATTTTAAAAATAAAAATAAATCAGATTTGAATATTTAAAATTATTAAAATCAGAATTAAATAACTCAGATACCCATTTTATCCTTGGGCCAATTAGAGATTTTGGTTAAATTTTTTTAAAAATTTATAAAAAAATAATTTTAATTTATAAAAAAAATTATAATAAAACTGGGGTATTAAAGTCTAAAAAATATATTTTTAAATTCTTTAATTCATTAGAGACTTTTGTAAAAATCTATAAAATTAAATTTAAATTAAAAATTATGAAATATTTTGTTGAACCACAACATATTTTTTATATTTTAAAAAAGATATTTCATTAATTAAAATTACTTTTATGAATTATAAAGCTATTATAAACTTTGAGCAAAAATTTCTAATACATTAGAGACTTTCACCCAAAGTCTATAAAATTAAACTTAAAATAAAAATATTATATTATTATTTGTTCAAAATATTTTCATATACTCCAACGCATCTTTTATATCACATATATATTTTTTGTGGATTAAATTTTATTTTTTATGATTAAAAATTATTATAAATAAAAAATTTTAATTAATTAAAAAATTTTGTGCAAAGTTTATTATAACTTCATATTTTTTTTAAAAAAATATTTAAATTTATAAAATAATATTTCAATGATACAAAATATCTATCACGACTACATTTTGAATTTTTTATAACACTTAACGTCAACATTCCACCAAAACGCTATATTAAATGACCCACCTTAGGTTTTGCACGTACTCTTATTTTTTTTCTTCCCGTTATTCTTTTGGCCGATCGAAATAATCTCCCTCCTTTTTTTCGTTTGCCGACAAAAACTCGCGTTTGCTCTTTTTTTCCCTAGTCGATAAACCTCTTCCCGATTCCCCTGCATCTCATCCCTGATAAACCTCTTCTATTTTAGTCAACAAACCCTTCCTGCGATCCTCTCCCTCGATAAACCCTTCTCAACAACCTGATGGTGCTCGCCTCCCGCCTCCCCTCGCGATGGTGTGATCCTCTCCCCAGATAAATTGACGGTGCTTGCCTCCCTTGCGACGTCGATGCCTCCCCTCGCGATGAATCTGCTGGTGCTCGCCTTCGGGAGGCGACACCTAGCTCCCCTTGCCACGAACTCGCCTAGGTTTGCCTCTCTTGCGACGCTGACGCCTCCCCTCGTGATGAATCTGCTGGTGCTTGCCTCCGGGAGGCGACACCTAGTTACCCTTGCCACGAACTCGCCTAGGTTTGTCTCTCTCTCTTGCCTCCGCCGTCGTGACCTACAAGAAGAAGAAGACGTCGATGTCTAGTTCTTCATCAGACATCAGACGCCTCCTTGCCCACCCCATTGCTGCCCTTTCCACGCCCAAACATCTGTGGTTGCCGATGGAAACTAGATCCAAGAATTAGGTATTAAGAAGGTTTGATTTGGATATACATTCTTGTTATTTATCCATCTTTGTCGCTCATTTCCTTCCTGTCGCCCTTCTTCTTCACACTTACTAATCCCTTCTTTGCCAAAGTAATTTATCAGTCAAGTTCTGCACATCTAACTTATCTTCATGAACTTTTTGTTTAAGGCCAAGTATTTTCATATGAATTAAAGAAATGGTCTTCAGCACTGAGGGTACATATTGCATTTTTATATCTATATAAATAGGTATAATTTACTTCATAAACATAGATTGGATTGATTTCATTATTGGTTTTAGAAATGTGGTGTTCATGCTACGTATGTGTATCTACAGGAGAGATTCCCTACACAGAAGGGCGTTCTATTGGGGTCATCCCTGATGGGATTGACAAGAATGGAAAGCCACACAAGGTGAGGTTGCACTCAATTGCAAGCAGTGCTCTCGGAGATTTGGGTGATTCCAAGACTGTTTGTAGTTTTCAAGACTGTAATTAGTTTCCAATCGTATTTGGATTTTCTTCATGATTCAGTAATTCATGTCTGTGTTTAGAAGTTTGCAAAAAGGATCTTTTTTTTGGATATCCTCCAAATATAATTTTTTCTTTTTTTTCCGATCTAGATTAACTTGACACCAAATGCCAATAGAAGCCTTGTAACAATCATTGGGAGTACAGGTACCCAAGAATAACTCCATTTTTTTTTACTATTGAATTTTTGTTATGCATTAGTCTGACTTGGTTGCTATTTTCTTCTAGATGTTGAGATAAGTTGGAATGCCAAAGGTCTACTGTCCGTTACTCCTTTATGCATTGTCAGATTTGGCGTGGTGGGAATTGCTAAGGATGAGGTTGGTAATCTAGCTGCATCTATTTAACAAATTACATGACCTATGAAGTTTGTGATAAGGATCCTTTCATGTGGCATTCATTGCAGGTAAAAACTCTTAAAGGTCAACCCCCCAAGGATACAATAACAATTGTTCTTCCTGTCAACGGTATGCCATACTTTTCTGCTAGCAGCTCAATCATGATTTAGTTTTGGAAGAAAAAATTGAGATGCATCTCAATCATTTTCCTATTTGTTGTATCAAAAAATTAATTGCACAATGTCACTATTACTATGGACGAGCTCTTGTGATTTTTCTCAATAGAGCTTACTCTAAGTGCATGTAAACTTGTAGTGATTAAAATCTGATCATTGTACAGGTCAGAGAGAAGAGATTGATGTTTCTTATGATGTTGGAGAAGGAACAACTGTATCAGAATCCAGTAATATCACATAGATTGCAGTTGTAGCCTGTGCTATTGTGCTTATACTCACAGTTTTATTCTTCATGAGGTTGCTGGAAAGACCAGACACGTCTGGACTGTCAAGGCGGTTAGCACCCAAATCTCTGGAGTGAGCATATGATTCTTTATTTATATTGTCAAATTGAACTGTTCTTCATCTGCTATTTTATTTGATACATTCAACTTATTGTCTTTGTTAGTTATGTGATCAACAATCAAGCAACGGAAGGAAAACAGTCATTCAGATTGATTAAAAGTTTCATCTTAATGAGCATAATTTTTCAGCTTCAGATTTATCAAGAAAGGACAAGTTAATGGAGGTAATTAAGCTACTTCTTTATCATTGTCTTTTGTTAGAGAAGTTTGCTGCAGTTCTTGAGTCCACAAGAACTTGGCAGGAAATTGTAATTCTTTTTCTCCAAATGCTCTTTATTCATATCGGTCAAAACTTCAGTGCATTGAGTTATTTACAACAAAATATATATTACCAAATAAAGTTCTCTTTAGCTATTATACAAGCTTATTCTTGGCTGCAAATGTACATATGACTATGCTACTTGCTAACATTATTTTTGCAGCTGCTATATGCATGTTTTCCTAACTGGATAGTTGAAAATTATTCGTTCGTAATGGCACATCATTTTTTAATCATGACCAAGCATGATGAATTACTATGACCAAGTATCTTTAATGGATTTAAAGAAATTTAAACTTGGTGCCACAAGACACTAATTCTTGAAATCTAATTCCAAATTTATAGGTTGGAAAATTTAGACAAATTATGAATTACCATAAAACCTAATGCTAACTTCACCAAAAATAGGTTGTCCTGGCTTTGCTGTTGAGTTCATGTTAATAAAGTTATTGGAATGTGAAAATCACCAAAAACAGGTTGTCCTGGCTTAGCTTCATATGCTAACAAATTGTCTTTTCATCCCTCAATGTTCTTCTTAGCTATACATACTTTACCTCCACAACTGCTAAAGTCCTCTAGGCCCATGTTATGTAAATGTATTCGTAAGAAATAGGTCATTATAAATGATTGGTAATTAAA
Source organism: Canna indica (assembly GCA_034359265.1). NCBI lineage: Eukaryota > Viridiplantae > Streptophyta > Magnoliopsida > Zingiberales > Cannaceae > Canna > Canna indica. The sequence continues at coordinate 75,067,600 of CP136891.1, read as the reverse complement.
CAAACTTATTTGTTATTTATGCAATTAACATAACCCTTTTGGTTCATATTAGTTTTGTTTTGGATCAACCCTAACCTCATATCCTATTGTTTGAAGTGATCCCTACAGATGTTGAAGCTCTAGTTCATCTTACATTGGGTGTTCTATCCTACTCTTGCTTCTTGGTATTTGCAGTGTTTGACTTAAAACTTGATCAATAGGAGAGTCCAGTTTGATTGAGCAAAAACCAAACCTTGCTATCTATAGACAATTAGTCTGATGCGTGTGAGGTGGGAAGGTGAAGGGTGTATTCTCTAGGGTATTGCAAAGTTTAAATTAGAGTCCAGAGACATTTGGATATTAATTTCTCTGTGATTACCATCAAGGTTGTCGAATCTACTCAAAAAGAAAAGTTTGTCTTGAATTATGGAAAGAAAGAGACTTCTTCTTGTGGCAAATAACTAGAGAGAAATGCTTATGTGTTATTCTTTTTGGGTTCCTATTTCTTAGCAAATAACCAAAGAGGTTTTTTTTGAGGATGAGATTTATCACCATGATTAATTTATATAATTATATTTTTTGCAACCCAAGTGATTATATGTCAGAAGTTATTCTCCGTTTGTGGCAATATGGCTGCGTTCAAACTCTAAAGTGCGGCAACAACCAATGTTGTAGAGCCCTTAGTAGTCCTTAATTGTCATGGTACATTAGGGCAACACCTAGGTTACTTTAGGACTGAAGAAGGTAAAATTATATGGTCCTTCCGCATTAACTTCTAGGCATGAAGTGTAAAATTAGTAGTCCTTAATTTGCTCTGTCCCGTTCTTCAGTTTACTAGTTTATACATTGGTAAGGTCATGCTCAATTGATACTGATACTAAAGTGTTGCACTGGTTTTACTAACAAGGTATGGTGCTACATGTATGATGTAACTGGAGTACTTAGCAGTAATATTGATATTGTAGATGAGCCATTTAGACATCAAGGTTGAAGGTGCATCAGAACACGCAAGGTTGTGAAGTAGTTGGGCTCTCTTTTCTTTTTTTCTAGAATATGGAGTTTGGCCTACCAGCTCATATTCTTTGAGATTAAATTGCAAGGTGCAACTTGTAATTTAGAACATGCTGGCCTTAATTCCTTTATCCACCAATAGAGATTTTCTACCAAATGGCTTTTATTGTTGTTAAGTATATGTTGAATAATACTTTTCATCAATATCTACAACACATTCTTGAAATGAAATCCATTTTGTTGCATTACGAAGGATTACATGGTTTGAACTTAGATATATATTTCAAAGGGGAGAAAAAACATTTTGGTCGAAGATTATTCGATGAACAAAAAATTGAAGGATATAAGGTTGCAGAAGAAAATATATTTAATACAAATAGGTAACTGATTTTAATAAGCTTCAGTCACAGCACTTGTTCAAAAGCTGGTAGAACTAGATTAGAAGTGAAATATGTTTATTACTCTATCCTTTCAGTTTTTGTTGTGGATTGAAGCTGGTAGAACTAGATCAGAAGTGAAATATCAAGAATAACTTTTCATCATACTGCAATTATTTTAGGTTAAGTACTGAATGCAATTGACTTTTACTCTGCAGCAAAGGAGACTTTCTCAAGCTGAAACAACTATGAAGAAACTTTATGACAAAGAAAAAGTTGTTGAAGTTATGCATGGCTTTGGAGCAGGGTGGTCAAGGTTCAACCGGAACTTGATGCTAGTTGGAAGATTTCAATTGGTTAAGGGTTAGATATCTGGAAGCTATGTTGAAAGATTTCATGACTATAATAAGCTAGCTACTTTGGTTTTGGAAGACAATACTTAATCTACTTTCTTTTTATTATTAGAAGACAATATTGATCTATGTTTAAGTTCATTAGTTGATATTTTACTAAGTTTGGATTAATGTTATGCTTTAGTAGTTTGGATTTATGTAATGTACTCTTGATTTAATATAAAATATTTTTAAATATTGATTCTTATATTGTTAATAAATTAGAAAAATAAAAAAATTATTTTAGTAACAACAATAAGCTGAGATTAAACTTACTTTTGTATGATAGTTTTAAAATACTTTATTTAGTGATAGATAACGGTTCGAAAAAATTATATACATATATATGATAACTAAATATTATTGCTATTGTAGAATGAAGTAATAGCAGGTTCAGAATGTTATAACGAACTAATCATAACAAATACAAAATGTTATAAAATAACATTCATATAACATTCGTAATTGTATTTTCAGAAACGCTATTGTAACCTTCCTACATATGATAGCGTGCGATTTGACAGTGTTTTGTTTAATATTATACACTACCTATGATAGCATTGATGACATGCTATTAATAATGTTTTTTTTATAGTAGTGTATGATCCAAAAAAATATTTTACATCAAAATATTTCATAATTTTTAATTTTAATTTTAATTTATAGACATTGTGCAAAAGTTTTTAATGCATTAGAGAGTTTGAAAATATTTTTTTTTTATACTATAATATCTCATTTTTATCATAAAAAATATTTTATAATTTTAAATTATTATTATTATTATATATTTTTATATTTTTATTTAATTTTTGACCAAAGTCTCTAATCAGTTAGAGACTTTGGCCCAGGTGTAAAACATGTATCCAATCCACTAGGTTCTGGTTTTGAGAATTTTGATTCACAAAATCCGAATATGAAAATTTCCCACTCTCAAAATTCGATTTTGGAAAATTACTGTATTAACTATGCCATTGGAGAGGTTGAAAGTTCCCTTTGGAAGGTTAATTAGGTGCCCCTAAAGATGTTAATCCGCATGTGCATCTTGTTCAAAAGCATGCTTCAAACCAAGAAGAGATTGACTAAGTACGCATGGGATCTCGCTAGAAAATACTCTACGCACCTTCTACAGATCGAAACTCAATCTCATATATTCTTGGAATGTCCTCTTACAATGGCGGGTTGAAACAAATTTATACCAACTGCGTGGGCTGCCCATGTCCTCGATCAGATACCATGTGTCAAGTGCAATTTCAGCGCGTGCAGACAGAGAAAAACTTAAAAAGAAGTAGAATAAAATGAGAATTATATTATTTGTGTTATATATGTTGTACAGAATAAAGTCTTTATATAGGCGTTACAAGAGTAGTACATCAGAAAATAATCGTAAACATAAATATAGAGAATATACAGTATAATAACGAAGATATTATGTTGATTATGTAATATTACGATATGAATGCAGAATATCTGATATGAATGTTGAATATTCTGATAATATTCTGATATGGATGTTGAATATTCTGATAATATTCTGATATGGATGTTGATACCCCCCCTCTCAAACTCAAGGTGTTTGGATTTTTACTAGCTTGAGTTCTTCGGAGAAAATGACTTTGTAAATATATCCGCAATTTGATCTAAAGAGGTAACAGAAGATATTATGCTGATTATGTAATATTACGATATGAATGCAGAATATCTGATATGAATGTTGAATATTCTGATAATATTCTGATATGGATGTTGATACCCCCCCTCTCAAACTCAAGGTGTTTGGATTTTTACTAGCTTGAGTTCTTCGGAGAAAATGACTTTGTAAATATATCCGCAATTTGATCTAAAGAGGTAACACGAATAAGTCGCATAGTCCCATGAGTAAGATGATGACGTGTGACATGACAGTCTATCTCAATGTGTTTTCTGCGTTCATGAAAAACATCATTGTGAGCAACCTGAATAGCACTCTGACTATCGCAATGAGTAGGAGTTGGCGAATTAAAGACATCACCCATGTCTCCTAGCAACTAACATAGCCAAACCAACTCAGTAGTTGTATCAGCAAGAGCCCGATATTCTGATTTGGTACTAGAACGGGAAATAATAGATTGTTTCTTACTTCTCCAAGTAATTAGAGAATCTCCAGTAAAGAAGTAGAAGCCAGAAGTGGAGCGTCTATCTATCGGGTCTCGCCCCCAATCTACGTTAGAAAAGGCAGCTAACTGATAATGTAGACGAATAGGATAACTCGTGGAATATGGTCCCCTTAATATAACCCAAAATTCGGAGAACGACTGTATAATGGACAGAAGTGGGAGAGCTCATAAATTGACTAACACGATTTACATTATATGTTATATCCGGTCGAGTGACGGTAAGGTAAATCAGACTACCAACCAGTTGTCAATAGAGTGTAGGATCTCGAAGTGGTTCACCTGTTGGCACACTATTGTCCTAATTTTCTTCCATAGGGGATGAAATAACATCATTATCAGATACACTTGATTGAGAGATCAAATCAGATGCGTACTTAACTTGAGATAAAAAATAGCCATCTGTGCTGGAATTGACTTCAAGTCCAAGAAAGTAGCTGAGTTGACCAAGATCTTTCATCTCGAACTGCTGATTGAGAGAGAGAGTTTGAGATTATTGATTCCATCAATATCATCACCTGTAATGATCATGTCATCCACATAAAGTAACACAAGAATCATCCCAGAAGCAGTCTAATAATGAAAGAGAGCAGTATCATAAGCACTAGACTGAAAACCAAGTTGAGTAAGAGCAGAGCTAAATTTAGAAAACCATGCCCGAGGAGCTTGTTTGAGTCCATAGAGGGATTTCTGCAGACGAAGGGCAGTATTAGGAGGATGAGGATACCCGGGTGGAGGTTTCATATAAACTTCTTCAGTGAGATCCCCATTGAGAAAAACATTTTTGACATCCATCTGGAAAAGAGTCCACTTCCGTGCAGCAGCAACTACAATAAGAGCTCGGATAGAGGTAAGACGAGCAACCGATGCAAATGTTTTTCATAATCATTGTCATATTCTTGTGTGTATCCTTTCACGAGCAGACAAGCTTTGTATCGTTCAATGCTTCCATCAGCATGAGTTTTGATCTTGTACACCCACTTGCAACCTACAAGAGTTTTACATGGAGGCAAAGTAACTAAGTCCCAAGTGTGAGATTGAATTAGTGCATCTAACTCTTCATTCATAGCGGTTTGCCAAAGTGGATCAAGAAATGCTTCTTTGAAGATGGTGGGTTCATAAAGAGTAGCTAGAGCAAAATAACAATGATAATATTTAAGAAGTACATTTGGTTTAACTATCCTGCCAGAAGAAGTACAAACCTCAATAATGAGAACCTCAGGGACAAGAGGTGCCGGTGGAGTAGTGCCAGGAGCAGGAGAGTCAGTTGGATCGTCAGGTGAAAATTCAAGAGTGGTAGAATCAAGTGGAACAGTAGGTGGAGCAGTATAAGAATCAAAAGTGGTCGGAACAGGAGAATTATCTGGTGCGTTGGTGTTCAAGACTAGTGAATCTTCAAAAGGATTAATAGACATGAATGACAAGGAGACACAAGAAGGTGGACCATCAATGGAAGCTAATTGTGTAATTAGTTTGTGTTCCCAGAAAATAACATGTCGAGAGACTCTTAACCGTTTAGAAATGGGGTCATAGTAACGATAACCTTTTTGACTGATACCATACCCCAGAAAATAACACATACGGGACCGTGGTTCCAACTTATTCCTCTAATGAGGCTGAAGTTGAAGAAAATAAACACTGCCAAACACACGTAATAAACTATAATTGGGAATTTGTTGAAACAAACATTCATATGGTCGGGCTTTTGTTAGCTAAAATAGAAGAAGACATGCGATTGATTGTGTAAACGGCCGTAAGAGTAGCCTCACCCCAAAGAGAGTTAGGAAGATTAGCAGGTTGAAGAAGAGCATTAACTGTTCCAACAATATGCTGATGTTTATGTTCTGCACGACCATTTTGTTCGGATGTACCAGCACATGAAGTTTGAGCAATAGTGTCATCCTGTGACAATAAACTCATGAAAGGGCCAGATGTATATTCTTTTGCATTGTCAGGACGAAATTTTTTAATGTTGCGAGAGAACTGTGTCATGATCATTGTAGAAAAATTTGAGTAAACAATTAACAACTCAGATCTATGTTTTAAAATATATATCCAAATGAATCTAGAGTGATCATCAACGAAAATAACAAAATAACGAGATCCCCCCATGGTAGGAACAGGAGTGGGTCCCCAAATATCTGAATGAACTAAATAAAAAATAGATGAAGCTCGAGACTCACTATCAGGAAAAGGAATTTTTTATTGTTTACTCAATTGACATGGGAAACAATGAAAATCATTAAAAGACACAGACTCAGACTCTAATAAACCAGAAGAAAATAAAGGCCGAAGCTTAGATAGAGAAGCATGACCAAGATGTGAATGCCATAGCTGAAGAATTTTATTGGAGGAAGCGGAAGTAACAATAGAGGTAGATGACAGATGGAGTTGATCTAATAGGAAGAGACGACCCATCTTACGAGGAAGAGACAATCCATCTTACGCCCTGTCCCAACTAACTTTCTCGTCACCTCGTCCTGTACAAAACAACAAGATCTTTTTAATGTAACTTCATAACCATTATCAACAATTTGTCCAACAAAAAGAAGATTATGCTGCAACGAAGGAATCAAAAAGGCAAGTGAGAGAGTTGAAATAGAGCATATATGCGTGGTATGTAGTAAGGTGCCATCAGTAGTGTGAATGGGTGGTATTGAAGAATTAGATTTTTCATGGGAAAAAAAATCTGGGTCAAAGGTCATGTGATTACAACATGCTGAATCTAAAAACCAAGGTTTATTACCTAAAATAACAAACAAGGCAGAGCAACTAAGAGAAGAAGAGTTAGAGGTACCAATAGTAGTCTCCATCTGGGACTGACGTAGTTGATTGATTACCCCCCGTTTTTTTGAAGTAAGTTGCATAGTGGAGACATACATCAAATGATAGTGGCGCGCTAAAGTGTGAGGGCTCCGACCGGCGACGACAAAGTGGCAGCGGAGCGACAGAAGGCTTATGCGCTTGGACAGCGACAGAGGCTGTGACTTGCGACACGTTTGGTCTGGGCAGCGGCGGAGGCTGCAATCGGTGGCGTGTCTGGGCAGCGACAAAGGCTCTGATACCAAGTAGAATAAAATGAGAGTTGTATTATTTGCGTTATATATGTTGTATAGAATAATGCCTTTATATAAGCGTTACAAGAGTATTACATCAAAAAATAATCGTAAACATAAATATAGAGAATATACAGTATAATAACGAAGATATTATGCTGATTACGTAATATTATGATATGAATGCAGAATATCTGATATGAATGTTGTTATGGTAATATTCTGATATGGATGTTGAATATTATGATAAAAGACAACTCTGATTTGGTGTTGGATGCTTTGGCAAGCAAGAAATAAGAACGAATGTTAAAAGTATTGTGCGAGGACCAATAGCTTATTGACATAGAATTACCTGATTGTTGCTTATTTTCGATTTCTTGTTCTGGCAAAAACCACTTAACTCTTGTATTGGTTTTCTTTGTGTTCTCCCTCCTCCAACACTTTTTTTTTGAAAAGGTTCCCTCCTTCTACACTCATACTTCTTTCGTTTCGATTCTCTTAAAATAAAATAAAATGTGTGGCCTTTAGCCTCACTTTCACCTTAAAAAGTATATTAACTATGTCATATAAAGAGTATCTAATATAGAGTATACATAATAATGCAGTGAGCATGTATCACCGCACAACGAGTATATATATGGTTTACTTATTTAGTGAATAGATCTATTTTAAGATATGTGACTACCCTGCATTGCTCGGTTAAAAAGTTCAACGTCGGATTTATTATCATCATAGCCTCCACTAAAGTTTTGTTCTCACAATTGTACTTTTCAAACCTTAAAGTTTCAAGCTGTGGTCAATGGTTACAAGACTATTGAACTTAGGATGTCAAAAACCATAAACATATCTAACATATTGACAATTGGCTCAGGAATCAAACTCTAACCACAAGTAAGCATATATAGGTAGAGGTAATATAGGTTCATGGAGGCATTGGTCCCCCTTAGAGCAGATATTGTAATTTTTATTTTTGTAAATTTTCAAATTTGTAAATTAGAGATGATCGATATTGTTCATGTATTCTCTCATCTCATCCACAATCTATGATTTTCAATCCCATCCAAGATCCAACCTTTTGTCTCTTGACTCTAATTCTGTCTTCTCAACCACACACAATGCGATTCTCGAAGCTACAATACACGATTCTCGCCACCGCGACCACGGTTCCCTTTGCCTAGGCAATCAAGCCTAGCAAGGCAATAACAATGTTGAATTTTGGCGACTGCGACAATGCAATCCCAACGAGACAACAACATCACAGTCTTGAGTAGGTATGCCATTCTCCTTCTCTAGTTCTCATAGTTCACTATGATTTTCTTTCTCCATATATATGTAGTGTACATTTAGGGCTGTTCATTGGGTCGGATCGACTCGAACCAATCGGGCCAGGTTGGCTTGGGTTATCGGGCCGGGTCAAGTACAATTTAATAAAACCCGACCATAATCGAGTCAAGTCTCAGATTTCAATATTTGGAACCCGATGACTCGAGATCTGACTCGATGATCCGATATTTTTATTTTTATTTTTTAAAAATATATTTAAAAAATAAAAAATGTCTCGAGAAGAGGCAGCCTATATCTTCTTGAGACACGTTTTAGTTTTTTTTAAAAAAAATATATTCATTTTTGTTAAACGGGTAAATCCTATTACCCGCCCCGCCCCAACCCCCATCTAGGACGGGTCAAGTCGGGTTGGGTTTGAGGGTAAAAAAAAATTGAATCCAACCCGACTAGATTACTTATTGGTTGAGTTAAGCCGATTTTTTATCCAAACCCAATCCGACCCGTGAACCACCTTAACATTTGTTATCCCTATTCGAAAGTTTGTCCCAACTGGATTAAATTGCTTTTATTATTGTTAACTTTCAACTGAGCTACTGACTGAAATCATTCAATCAAAAGCTTGATTTAGTTTCATATTAGAATGAACCTTTCTATTGAAGAGTAATAAATAATCTGCGGAACTAATATTTAGTATACCACTTTGAATATATTTAGCGAGAAATCACTGCAATTTTACACAATAATGATTCACAATCCAACACATTGGGCTCTAGTCTAATGAACATTTGCTGAACTAAGTATACATAAATTAATATTTATGATCTGTTTTTCACATTGTTTACAGATTGCTGCAATGTTTTTGCTGAAAAGTAACTCAATCACTACCAGTAAGCTGCATCTGAGAAGCAAATCCAGCAAACCAAGCAACTCTCATAAGCTGAACTCCAAGAATCAAGATCCACCATGAAACCAACACCCGGATGCTCACCATCATCCATGCAGGAGCACCAATCTCACCAGCCAATTTGAGCCCCCTCATCAGTTGCAGGACCCTATAAGCTTCATAAACTACGGGTGTCACCAACCATACCGGCGACCTCCAATGCCAAGTTAGCATCTCCGTCAACATCTGTACTGAAAGAAGCAGAAGGTACGGTCCGAGCAATACCGCAAATGAAATGAATGACAGGTTGGGTTCAAGGTAACCTCTCCGGGATGCAAACAGTAGTACAATAGGAGCAAGGAAACCCAATATACTTGCCACCAGGTTCCAAAGCCTGTAGGTTAGCGGCGCTTGGCTCTTCTGCTCAAGGGGGATTCTTGGCTGTCGTCCACAAGAATCAGCCATGAGAAGAAACAAGGTTGCTCCCATGTTAAAAAGACAGTCAAGTCCTACTAAAGAGAGAAGACCAGCTATATTGGGGCCCAGGAATACAGAGGATAAAGGTAGCCATAATGTTGGTGCCATGCCTGTAACTAGAAGAACACAAGGTCCCAAAAGCCACATTGGCCATTTAAGATGCTGCTGTAGTGGCATCGAAGTTGGTTGATTTTTCATGTCAATAACATCTTCTTCACCTTGGAAAATAGGAATACCTAATTCATCTTGTGCAGTGATGGGTTCAACAATATTACTTCCCTTAATGATGCCATCGCCATCCTCTGTAGTGGTATATGGAGGAGAAGCTTCCCAAGGGAACACATTGCTGCAACGCAAGGAGAGATTTCTTAGCAGTTTTTGATGAAAGATTGGCCTTTGAAGCTGCCTTGACAATTTTGATGGTCTCCAACTAATTAATTGCCTTTTGAGAACTGTGCTCGTCTTTGTGCTTAGTGGAAACCAAGTCAAACAGGCCATCTATCTGGCAATTGGTGCAGGCCTTTTAAACTGAGAAGGATCTATGTTTCTTGTCTGCTGGCCACAAATTTGTCACAGGATTTCAGCATGCTGATAATTTATATCAACCTTCTGTTAGTTTGACCAGAATAATAACATGTTCCAAAAAGCAACATATGCAATTATGCATAATGTAAAACTTTGAGAACTTATTCGTCAGAAAAATACCAGGTGGGGCAGTTTAAGAATAGGAGTCAAATAAACAACAATAGGCAGTAAATAAAAGTCACCAACATATCATCCTGAAATTTTGAATAGCATTTCCGAAACTTCAACCAAAAACATGAAAAGTTGCAACTTCAAGTGGATAGATACTTGGACTACGACAAATGGAAGTAGATACTTGAACTAGAACAAATGAATAAAAGCATTTATTGTTATCCTGCACATCACTTAGAACAATCCAATAAAATCATTTAGTTAAATCAGAATTAATACCAAGTCAACCTACATTTCGTATTCTTTTAGCTTTCTAATGAGTAGTTAAATTCACACTATTTAACAATAAGAGGTAAGAACTTCTGCAAAATTAGTGTCTTTTAAGCTTCAAATCCTTATGTTCTTTGAGAAGAAACTCAAGCGTGGTGTCTTATCCAATCATGTTATCACACTCATAAATCACAATGACATAGTCCGATAGTTGGAAATTTGCCTCATCCTTTTTATTGAGAGCAAAAATAGCAGAAGAAAAACTGACAGGACATGCAACTTTGTGATATAAAACTAGTCATTCTAATACAATGATATCTCTTAAAGAAGGGATTTTTTTGACCAACATGTTTCTACCTATTTTCCACAAGAAGTTCTTTAATATGATAATATGAATACACTTCTCAAGAAATTTTATATAGCATCCCACCATTTGTATTACAAGCATATGTCATTTTAATCACTCGTTAATGTCCTTGTATCATCTGTTGAACACAGAACTTCAAATTGCTTAGTGTAGTCAATATTACAACTATGTCATATGATTCTTAAAATTATCAATTTCTGCCCCCAAAAGCTACTAAAATGATATAGAAACTGTTAAAAATATTGAATATTTTAGTATGCTCAAGTAGTTCCTCCTTTTAGCTTGTTCAAACTATAAATAATATATGGCTATATAGTATATAGATTGCTCATATGAGAGTTATTTTTCTCCGGTTATGAGTTATTACTATATTCTTAATGGACTATGTTACTAAACACAATACTATATATGATAGGCAAGATAGATACAAAAGCTACTGATTGCTATTTTCTACAACAGATTTATAAATACACATGTTGACACTATCTATTTTTTTTTGTAAATTTCATAACTCAGGGTGACTTTTTATACATTTTTTTAATGATTAGCTCATATTAAGATTTAAAGTTCCACCATGTTGGAATAAAAAGGGCAGCATCAGTATTGATCATAGAAATACCCATATTCTGTATGGTTATGTCCCAAAAGTAAAATAATTTTTTAAAAAATTAACAAACAAATGCCCTATCAACCACATCCCTAACTAGCCCAAGAAGCATTGTAGAATAATCCAATGCAAAATAATCAATGTAATAAGTTGTAGAAGCACTCAAGATAATGTTTGAATGAGAGGTATGAAGCTCCACTATAAACACTCCAAGACTTAGTGGCTGGTTTGGTAGGCCACACATTATCCAGTTTTCTTATGGAGTGAAAACCAATGGTGAAAACTTGTTTGGTGGGAACTTTCGAGGAAAGTGGCAAGTGGATGAAGATAAAATTTTCATTCACTTTTCCTTGTTTGCACTTTTCTAATTTCCAACTTTCACTAGAAATGAAAATTGTATACGGATTCATGAACACAATGTGGATCTCGAGGCAAAGGAAACCATGATAGGCAAAGGAAACCATGATATAGAAATGCAAAACATACTTTATCAAATCAACCTTATGAGAAATCCAACTGGTATGTTCATTTAACTAGAAGATATAGGTACCTCGCAAGTCCCATAAGGCCATAACATTACATGGTTCATTATCCTATAAATCAAAAAATGGTGTTCAATCAATGATTATACAAAATTCTCATTCAATTCCCAAGTCGATATTTTGATGAATAGAAGCCTGACTAGAGCTTACTATGCTATTAAAGAAGCCCATATATTGCCTTCAGGATAAGGTAGTCAGCAAATAGTTGCATAAACAGAGTAGAATTTTTTAAGATAGTGTGTACATTACAAGGTTCTTTTGACTTTATAATAATCAACTAAGTTCTAGAGTGAGTTCGAAAAGGTTAAAATTCATGTGAATTGATAGTATTTCATGGTACCCTCAAATATGCCATCAATTTTCCTCATTTGATTCTGCATCATATATGTATACCACCTAGTCAACAATGATTAGCGTCAACTAAAGAAAGACTGTTTAGAATCTTTAGATTTACACTATTTTTGAGCAGGTTGGTGAATCGAATATTCTGTTGGAACACTATCCTTATGTTTCATACATAATTAGCCATTGAATACCAGATCATGTAGGAAGTCACAATCATATATTGGAGGTAACTGTGAGTCATGCCAAAAATCACTAAAGATGATAACTAGGGTATTTGTCTAAAATTATTTGAACAATTACAGACTAGGTTAATATCATGAGATCATGAGGGAAACAAATTATGAAAAAACTCTATGGTTGGTGCAGAACCTTCTAGGTTCCAGAGATATTTTGAAGGGAAAGAAGGGTAAAGGAGATGATATGACATATCACAACCGTTAGTTTTATTTTTCACGTTTGTGTCAACTAAAATTTTGAAAACCAAATATTTTGCAGGCTAGATACCTCTCGAGGCTAATCTTATAGAAAGAAATTGAATTTTTCTATACAGGCTTCCAATTCTCAACCTTGTTGAGTACTTTCTTTGAGGAGCCAACATCAAAAAGGAAGAAAGAAACGATTGCATCAAGACCGGGTTCGCCAAAATTTCCCACCCTCGAGAATCACATCGAAAAGAATCACCCATATCTAGTCAAGTCATCCGATCATAATTTCACAATATCCGGATAAAGGGATCCAAACCTCCAACTTTTAATATTCTTACTCCTCTCTATTTTGAGATGCTTGTAAGGGACTGTTTTTGATCAAACTCGTCAGATAGCTCAAACACCAACCACAACAACTAGAAAATTTCCCAGGAATCACTAGGCAGGAAGGAAAATAATGAAAATTCTCCAACAAGTTATTTTTTTCAAAACCGAATAGCCAACAAGAGAGATTGCTGTTACAGCGAAAGGGAAGAACAATGATCCTAGTCAAAATCACAACAGAATCGAATGGAAGGATGAGGATGTCACCTGATCCGAGAACTCGACTTCAGTTGGCTCCCATTTGAGGGCGATCTTAAGCTGAGGATTCTTACTACCGGGGCAGATAAAAGGAGGGTTTATGGAAGCAACAGGGCTAATTTTTCTGGTAAGAGAGAAATATTCGACCAGTGTGTAATGGCTTCCAGCCAATTCGACGGCTAAGATTGAACGATAAGCGAAAATGCTAACGAATCAGTTGCTCGTAAGAAAATCTTTCGCCGAGTGAGGGCGAACCAGCGATTTCAAGACGCGTGCGAAAACCGGTAACTCGAGCCGAACGCACCACGTGGAACCTGCAGTCTTTGGATTTGGACGAAGAGGATTATCTACTCTCGATAATTTCAATATGAACGGCCCGATTTAAGCCCAGCCTATGTCAACGGTATATTTGACCGGCCCGATTTAAGCCCATCCTAATTTCAACAGGGCTAATTTTTCTGGTAAGAGGAATTATCTAAAGAAATTGCCTACTTCGCTTGTTTATTTGCAATTTATATATTGTACTCAAATTATCTATCTTTCTATCAATTTCGTTATTGTAATTACTGTTTCATTTGTGATGAGATAAGATAAATAAAAAGAGAAAAGGTAATAATTTACCAACAATGGTCCCATGGTCTAGTGGTTAGGACATTGGACTCTGAATCCAGTAACCCGAGTTCAAATCTCGGTGGGACCTAATTTTTCCAATTTTTTCTTAAATTTGGTGCTGAATATTGAATTCCTTTTTGTGTAATCTATTTTAAACTAAAATTGTATTGAAGCTACATGCTGAATGCATTACAAAACTTTTAAATTGAAATGATTTATATACAAATTTGAAAAAAAATACATAAAGATATTACACAGGTCAGTTTATAAATGTTTTATAACCATAAACTAAAACAATTAAAATGTTAACAATATTTTATATATGTTTTTTCAATATTTATTATAATTAGATCATCTTCTGTTCCATTCTGATTCTAAATCCTAGGTTAGATTTAGAATTCATCATGTTCTACTTCAACAAAGCAAACTGAACATATTACCATATCTAATTTCAATTGCCTTCAGCACAAGTTTATCATTGCGATCGCCCTTTTACTAGTTCCAAGTTGAAGTTTATGCCAATGCATCTAAAAACGAACCGCATAAGATTTGATCGCTCGCTGAAGCAGATGCTGAAACTAGTTTGTGACTGGCAAAGTGGCCATCATTGTTTCGTTAACTTCAAGTAGTGAGAAGAATTATACTTATATATACCATGTGCAAATCTCATTAGTCATGATTCATATGAAATTAATGGCTCCTTTCTGGAATAAAAGAGAAAGAACTTGTAATCTCATCTCTAATTTAAGTTGCCTTCAACACAAGTCATTGCTACTAATTTATTCATTCTATGACTAGTTATTAAAGTGTATGCCATTGCAGCTTGAAGCGAACTCCATTGGATTAGAGTGCTCGCTGAAGCAGACGCTGGAACTAGTTTTCCTGTAGGTGTGCTTCATGACCATTCACATCAATATTGCAGACATATGTATATTGCTGCAGTATGTGACTGGCAAAGTGGCCACCATTGAATTAATTGTAAGCTTCAAGTAGTGAGAATAAATAATAATACTAGTACTTTAATTTGCCAACATCTCATGATTTATATATGATTTCCTCCTGTAGGTGTGCTTCATGACCATTCACATCAGTATTGCAGACATGTGTATTGCTGCAGTATGCGACTGGCTAAGTGGCCACCATTGTTTTCAATGCCTCTAGTAGTGAGAAGATTTAGATACCAATACCTTTGTTTGTGCACATCTCACCTCTCATATGAATCGATCTCTTCCCTCCTGGAAACAGAAGAAGAGAAATAACATGCAGTCCAATCAAGCAGAGCAGGCTGCATGGAAACAAATGAGGGGTTATCATCACTTCATCAGTCAACAACGGAGCAGAAAGAGTATGTAGCAACGTAGCATCATGTTGGACATCACGGCGCCCGTGAATAGTGGGATTAGAGCGGGCTTCGAGATAAAAATGGAAGCTTTATATAGGGATGTACCAGCTAGGGTTCAGACTGTCGCTCATCACGCGTAGCCGTCGGATGAGCAAAACGAACGACGTGTCGACCATCAAAGCAGTGGCAACTGAGAAGAAACCCTAAATCCCAATCTATGTATCCCCTGACCCGGGCTGATCAGATATTTCATTTTTTAATGTATTTTTCTAGAAATCATCTCTGGATTGTCTCTTTCGATTCGATGGCTGTTTCAATCTGCTGCAGATCGGTGAATCGCATTCCTCTCGGTTCTTTCCGACCGTTTGCTGTCAAATCTAAGGTTGCCGCTCCCTCAATCCGCCGCCACTCCGCATATTCTAGGTGAAAACATTTTTCTAGTAAATGTGATCAAAGATAGCATTTGCGTTACTTTCTATCATTCCTTTTGATTTCTATCATAAATTGTTCATTCTCGTCTCCTCTTATATGGTTTCGCGAAGAAGACTTCCCGTGGAACTGAGTTGCTACGGTGATTCTCTATTTCCTTTGCACAGTGCGACGGCGGCGGCGAGGATGACGTCGCGGCTGAGTTTGAAGTCTCGTAGCTTGCAGGCTCTCTCGCAGGGTTTCATGTGCCGCTCATTTCGAGGACCCTAGAAGTGTCATTGCTCTATCAGTTTTTAAAGTTGTAAGTAGCCTCGCTTCTTTTTATCTTCTTCAAATTACTAAGGTTTGATGCTTTATGTTCTGAACTGATTATAGTAATTTCTCTTTGCATTCGATCATTTGGTATAATCTTATTGATTGTTAACAATTTGCTTGTTGAACTTAGTATAGTTTTAGTTGCATAGTTCCTTTGTTATTTTTTGTTTTTCAAATTTGTGTGAACAACTCTGTTTGGTGAAAGAACTTGGAGAAGATTCTTATTTAGTTTTATTTGTCATTGTGATTTGCTTGATAAACCTGCATTACATAAACCTACCAAAATCAGGCTATGGATAATTGCCCCTGGAAAAAAAAGACACAAGCAGACATGAAACAAGCAACCTACATTTTCTTCTCTGAGAAAACATCCTCAATGACTTTATATATATAGTTAATCATCATCGTTGCCGCAGACCCGTCTACTTGTTTAACTACAGGATTCTGATAATCCATTTCAAATGGATAAAAGCTTTTGTATATATTGTAATTCTAGAATTTTAAGGAGATAATAGAACTATCTGCTTGTACAGGTGAGATTCGTCACTGGTTAGTTCCATATTGATTCAATCCTGAAGCATAAGCCACAATTCATATAACTAAAATATGCTTCTAAGTGACTGGGTATAGAAAAAGACTCAGTCTACATTATAATGATTAATTTACATATAGGGTAGTCTTCTAACTGCTGATCTTTGAAATTTGAATAACATTTAGTTACACCTATAATCCTTGAACCAAACTTATTGCTTTCGTCTGGAATTGGAAATTATCAACCATGATTCGCTATTCATTATTCCTATTATTGTTCTATTGTCATATTGGTCAATTCCATTTTCCAATACTCTGAAAGCATGGCTGATTTTAATGACATGTGAGGGAACTGTTTTCGCTCACTACTCAAAAGTTTCAGCAAGCTGCTATGAAATAACATCAGGGGTTACAGACACTACATCTACATATTAAAATTCAACTAGATACCCATGAACTATCCAAATGTTAGTTATGGTCTGACCAGTGTGAAGTGACTACAGTTGTTCTCCTGCATAGCTTCATTATGGAAGGTGTTATTGCTAATCAGGATTGTTTGGCCAACTTATTTCAGTAAAAACTAAAAGTTCAAGCATAAATATTATTGTGAGACAATTTGAACCTATGTTGCGAAGGCCAGTGCCTAGGTGCTTAGGTGAAGCAATTTGGATCCAAAGCACCTCAAGGTGGTTCAGGCAAGGCAACTTTACTTTGGTGAGTTGTGGCTTAAGCGATTGCTTGAGGCAAGGGAAACACACACCTAATTGAACTTTGAATTTTTTGTTTTTAGCAACAAATCAATTATTAGGAAAGGAAATTATGATGATGAGTCATTATCAAAATCATATGTCTATCTCTCAGTGCTCTCCTTTCCTCTTGCATGTCTCCTCTCCTCTCATACCTCACTGAACAAGATTTGTTGCCTGTGCCTTAACAATAGAGGACCCTACTCTTTCTTCATTTTCTCCTTCAAGAAAACAGATACAAGTTCAACACCTTCCTTTTCTGGCAGGAACCATTTCCTAGTGGATAGAGCCGCAAAGGTACTTTGTGTTGAATTGTACGGTGTTCGTAACACGCAGCGGAAGACAAAAACAATCCAAAACATATTTATTTGCGTTTAAAATTTATTTTATATGTAAAAGATTGGATCTGTATGAGGCGAGTACTTGTTTTCGAAAATTCTTTGATAGTGCAAAGACTCTATGCGTATGAGCGTATCCACACTGAGGCTGGTCTTTTCTATCAACTCCTTGATCAATGGAACCCGCGAACAAATTGAGTTGAAAAATTATGTTGAAATTTTTTCTCAAAAAATTCAACTCAAGATTAAAACACTTTTAATCTTTTTTTTCATGTGTCTCATCTCATCCCATGTGTACCTATTTATATTACCAATCACGTATTATGGAAAAAAGGCAATATCCAAAATTGGAATTGGAAAGGACAATCACCATTTAAAGTCCATTAAAAATTCCAAATGGAATAAAAAAGGCTGCCAATTAATCCTTTCTTTGTTGTCATTTCCATTTACATTGAATTGGAAAACTCAACAATTCAAATGTTGATTCCAATTCCATTTTCATACCCTTGCCTATCGGTAGATAGCCTCTTTTGGAATATTCGATGTTATACCTCTTTAAGATGGTATCAATGTACATAGACTGGGAAAGCACAAGCAGCTTCTTTAATCTATCTCTATAGATCTTTATTCCCAATATATAAGTTGCTTCTCCCAAGTCTTTCATGGAGAACTGTTCAGATAGCCAAATCTTGGTATTTTGTAATGCTGGTATAGTGTGGTATGTCATTTCCAATTAGCAAAATATCTTCAACATACAACACTAAGAAAATAATTGTGCTCCCACTAATCTTTTTGTACACACAAGGTTCTTCTTCGCATCTAACAAAATTGAACTTTTCAATCGTCTTGTTAAAGCGAATGCTCCAACTCCTAGAAGCTTGCTTTAGTCCATAAATGGACCTTCGAAGCTTACAAACTTTATTATGATCAGACGGAGATGTGAAACCTTCAGGTCGTGTCATGTTCACATCCTCTTCCAACTCACCATTAAGGAAAGCTGTTTTCACATCCATTTGCCATATTTCATAATCATAGTATGCCGTTATAGCAAGCAAAGTCCGAATTGATTTGAGCATTGCCACGGGAGAAAAAGTCTCATCATAATCTATTCCTTTCTTTTGACGGTATCCCTTGGCAACATGACGAGCTTTATAGGTCTCCACATTTCCGTCTGCTCCATTCTTTTTCTTGTAAACCCATTTACACCCAATAGGTTTTATATCCTTTGAAGATTCAACCAAAGTCCATACTTCGTTGATCTTCATGGATTCCATTTCGGATTCCATGGCTTTTTGCCATTTCTCATGCTCAGAACTATGAATAGCCTCCTCATAGGTCTTAGGATAATTGTGTCAACCTCAACAGATGCTTCATCTTGCACCATTAGATTTAATCTATTTGGTGCTTGACGTTGGTGAGTAGATCTTCTAAGAGGTTTATGTACAACTTGCTCACCTTATACTGGATTTGGTTGTTGTTCAATTAATTCTAGAGCTGGTTCATTAACTTGCTCATGAGCCACAGTTGGTTCTTGAACATCAACCATTGAAGATGTATGTCCAATAAAGACATGAACTTTTATCTAAATGATATTTCCACTAATAAAAAAAACTATGTTACCCTCATTATAGTTTAAGAAATCTCTATTTCTTTTAAGTGGAGAAGAGGAATCCTCTAACAGTATGTATGAGCTCCTTGGTAGCCAAGTCGCTTAGTTGTATATTTGAAGCAGGTTGACCTCCTTGCTTCTCTCATGGTACAACCCTCTTCCTGCTGAGCCCCCTTTCTCCGACAAAAGGTAGGATTGGTGCTAACAGTTTATCACAGAAGAAAGGACTCACCGAACCGGGATCACTAACTAATACTAATATAATAGAAAAACTAAACTATCTTTTCGGTATACTTTCCACGGTTCCATTGCTACCGCGGGCCTTACGCTGTTACGCAGCCAATTGGATCATATGGGTTTTTCACACATATTTTAAAGGTAGATACTCTTACCAATTTCATCTCTATGCAACTTCCTTAAATAGCTCCACGTCTTTATGATATATATAAGTCTTTTCCTAAATGAGAGTTGGATGGTGCATTAAATCCCTTCCCATGATCGGCAAGGGTATGAAAATGGAATTGGTATCATCATTTGAATTGTTGACTTTTCCAATTCAATGCAAAAGGAAATGACATTAAAGAAAGGATTAATTGGCAGCTTTTTTTTTATTTCAATTGGATTTGGAATTTTTAATGGACTTTAAATGGTGGCTGTCCTTTCCAATTCCAATTTTGGATATTGCTTTTTTTCATGATACATGATTGGCAATATAAATAGGTGCACATGGGATGAGAGAGACACATGAAAAAGGATTAAAAATGTTTTAATCTTGAGTTGAAATTTTTGAACTCAAAAATTTCAACATAGTTTTTCCACTCAATTTGTCGCGGGTTCCATTAATCAATGAGTTGATAGCAAAGACCAGTCTCGGTGTGGATACGCATAGAGTCTTCGCACTATGGAATAATTTTCGGAAACAAGTACTCGTCTCCAAGTATGTTTCAAATCCAATCTTTTACATATAAAATAAATTTTAAACGAAAATAGATCTGTTTTAGATTGTTTTTGTCTTCCGCTACGTGTTATGAACACCGTATAATTCAACAGTGGTATCATAGCATCATAAATAACTTATTAATTACCATGATGATCTCAAGTCAAAGGAAACTCTTACATCACATTCTTCAAGAGAATATCCTATTGACAGTTTATGGTAATTTAACCATTGGGAATTATCCAATGAGTCACTTCAATGGTCATATCTCCATATGCATTATCTATATATGTAACTTAGTTAATGAGATCAACCAATCTCTATCCTATAGAGGCCACCACATATATATTGATCTATCGAATCATTAATGTCCTATTTTAAAGATCGACCAAGAACAAATTTAGATTAAATGGTAAGAAACTTGACTCTCATGATTATCATGATCTCCATCATGATGTCAAATCTGAAAATTTAATCAAGGACTTTATCATATTAATCATCTTTTAACAATAAATATGATAAAAGAATTACAAATGCCATATATAAATTAAAATAACATTGATCAAAATGTGTTCAAATTATTACATTTGAGATTGGATCTAGGGCATATCAACTATATCCCTAACAGCACTTTGCTTATGCCGCATTTACTAGTTAATATATAATGACTTTATAAAACTTATTTCATATAATCCGTTAACTATACTGGACAATATAGTTGATTTGTACTGTATCATACTAATATATACCAATATTTGAGGGTTTTGACATACTGCTTCAATCAGGTTAGCTCTTTTTTAGCGCCTACTTGCTGATCAGTAACTACAAACTTTTCATATTCTATGTTGCAGAACCTTGGATTCAAGAATTCCTTTTACCATTGATAACCTTGGGTCAAGCAACTCTTTATGTTCAATGTTGAAGTCCCAATTAATTATCCTTTTGGTTTCATGATCCCCTCTTGAAAGGGAAAAATAATATCATACAAATCATTGTATTGCTGTTGTGCAAAGTAGGAATTTTGAATGGTTGTTTGTAAAGTTTCATGTATGCATTGGCTATACATAGTTCAATGATACAAATAGTCATCTTATAGATGAAGAAGATTAGGATTGTTTTCCCAGATTTTGCTTGTATGCATAGTATTAAATGGTCCGACCATCTTATCATTACTGAGATTCAAACCTTGGTCTCCTAAACAATTAAAAAGATCTCTACCATCAAACTACACTCACTTTGTTGACATTATTTATATGAAATTGTAACGAACAATCTGCATTGTAAACTGTAATGATGTAATCAGTAATACAAGTGCAATTTGAATTGTATCAGATACTATTCAATACAGTTCTAAATTGTATTAACTGTGAATAGAGTCGTTCTGTTACATATGAGATCGATGGCTACAAAACATAAAGGGATACATGAGATTTAAGGATGAATAGAATGAAAACAAAGTGCTTCCTCTTCTCTCTTTGTGTGCAATTTTTGTCTGCCTCAAGATCTCTCCTTTATCACTTGTCCCGAGTCTTCTCTGGATCATTGTCTAGCTGGGTCCAAAACAGCAACAAAGCTTTTGATTTAAACATAATGGTATATCATAAATTAGAACATCAATTGAGATAAAGGTAACAAAAGAATTAACTATTTATAATGATGTATTTAAATATTTAATTTTGATTTATAATATTAATATATTCTTATTATAATTATTTGAAAATAATACCATCTGTTAGGCGGTTCTATCATTTGAGAAGTATTTTATTACCATACTTTTTATATTTTTTAAAATTAGTATTTTATTTATTTTCTTTGTCACATGTTATATTTTTTAAATATTATTTTATAAATATGTGGTTCGATCATTGAACTAGTGACACGGCTGCTCGACCGGGTCGATGTTTGGTTTGGTTTCAAAAACTATGCTTGTGTCTATACACCCATAGTATCATGCATTAAAATTTTGATTTGTCATGTGGTAGACAAGTAGTGTCATTGAACTTGGGTCTGCCTGTCCAACAAGTCCGATTGTGACTCGGGCCTCAATCCACGACGAGGCTTAATCAAACTCGAAAAATTCGTGAATTGGACTCGGTTGTCTTGGCCAAGCCTTGGTAATCCTGTTTTTTTTTTGTTTTGTTTTTTATTCAGAAAATTTGCATCTACCAAGACTGGAACAAGAGACTTACTAACAAATTTAATCAACCCCTATCAGTGTGCACGAAAAGGTTAGCGCCAGTATTTTGACCCTCAACCTCCAGTAAACACCGCTGGTCTTTCCCGCTGTGGACCTAGTAATGTTTCTTCATCTATGTGGTATTGGGCTACATCGGCTTAGACACCATTGTTCTTATTTGTTCCTCAAGAAGATGGACTTTTTGGGTTCTCTCTCTGTTATACACAGTACATATTTGCAGTAGAGTGTAATTTTCCCTTCTTGAAATTTGGATAAAAGAATCTAGAATCTGATTCTGTTACATTACCATTCTTTCTCAGATGTACAGGGTGATCCCCCCATGATGCGTACGTTGTCATTCCGGTTGCTAACTAGTATCTAGCACAAGATGACTTGTGACCTGACACTAGTTTTCATTTGTCATAAAAGAAGAGTTTCATTTTCATGTCTACAATTGCTACTCTTCTCTCCAGTCTGAAATGGATATGCGTATGTATGAAAGTGAAGCTGATCTCACATCGTCTTTATCTGCAAAATGGTTCTCGTTCATAAACCTTTGTTCAATTGTTCTTATGTAACTTGTTCTGTGGCCATGGTAGAGGAGCAAGAGCAATTAAACTCTTGCCACGAGGCACTGTGCAAGGTGCTCATCTGCTTCTAAAGCCAACATTATTTTTCTTGATTATAAATTCTCTGCTTATTTGAATGAGCTTGAGTTCAACAAGTATATTCATCTCTTAAAAGAGCCTATGGGCTGTATTTCAATTGTGGCATTTGCACTATTCAGATCCTCATGATGAATGTCTTATTTTGTTCATCTTGTTCATTTGGACCAATGGACTTTAGTAGGTGAATACTTGCATGCAAATAGTCATGATTGCATGCTTAATTGTTATTTATACTAATAATTATTAAATATTTTCGAATGTAAAATATATTATCTTTGATTCTATATAAAATAAAAAAATTTCATTCATGTTTTATAGCTTGTAAATATACTTAATTTTTTATTATTAATTTTTAAAATTTTATCGAGAGAAATAATCTCAACCAATATTTGGGCCCAGCCGACTCTGCAAATTAAACTATGCTTGTTGCCGGCGTAATTAAATTAGTTGATCCACAACTTCTCAATAATCACTATTGAAAATTAGTTTGGTCAAGAATTAACCCAACATAATACCAATAGATAAATAAACAAATATTTTTTACAAAATAAATTCAATATAAAAATAAGATTAACATATATATGCTTTGATTACTTAAACTGTAATTATGAAATTAATCTTATTATGGGTTTATTATATCATATTAAGTATTTTAAAAAATAGTTAACATGTGAGCGATGTAAATTACGTGAAATGTGTCCCACGCACTTTCATTAATTCAATTAACGAGTTCTTCAACAGCAAGATAAGTAACTATTATAGGTCAATGACTTATTAGTTAATTTAAATGAGAAGTCGAACTAACCTTTATGTCAAAGATCGACAAGTTAATTATTACATATATAATTTTGGCAGAGTTGAAAAACTAGAAGATTCAATGGATTAGCTTTATATTATTAATCAATCAAACAAATTAAATTAAATTGCCAGAAGAAATGGTTTGTAATCCCTGGTCATGCTGCCAAATTGATGAGGGGGCGGCCGGGGATGAAGTTAATTAAGCTTATATATTGAACTCATCGTCCTATCAGGACCGTCCAACGAGGTGGTGATCTGAGATGGCGTGGGCCCGAGCAACCACCATCAACGGCTGGGTAAGTGGGTAATGGCTCGCTTTCTAGACTCGAAAATCTGCGGATAATGGGCGGGCGGGGCAACGTATCGGCCTTCATGCAAATTAATTAACGTATAGTTTTTGACATGCCTTCAAATTTACAATTCCTAAAT
Source organism: Canna indica (assembly GCA_034359265.1). Taxonomy (NCBI): domain Eukaryota; kingdom Viridiplantae; phylum Streptophyta; class Magnoliopsida; order Zingiberales; family Cannaceae; genus Canna; species Canna indica. The sequence goes on along the minus strand of CP136891.1, from coordinate 75,043,227 downwards.
GGATTAATCACATTTTAACATTTTCAAGAGATTATATATATATATATATATAATTAATTAGGTCCCGTAATTAAATTAATTATAGTTGCAGATGTGGAGAGCATATTATTAATTAAATAATTATAAGTACGTACTGTTACTGAGTCATCCACAAATCACATCAAAAGTTTATCTGCTTTGCTCATCTCCCAAGCCATTGCATGTTAGATACGAAGAAAAATTTCAACTCAGAATTTGCGGCTGAGATACTGCGGAATCAACTCAGACAATCGATTAATTGTGCAAGTTAATTAAACTGCTGGACCTCCATTGAAACTCTATAAATAATCATGAAGCATCCAAAATCATCCATCAATCACCTCTCGTGAATCCTAGCTAGTTTCTGATTTGAGTAATCAATTTACAATGGCTTCTCAGTCTTCGTCTCAGCTTGTTTCCTTTAGTACTGCAATGTTGATATCAGTGCTAATGTTCCTGCTTTTTTGTCTCCAAATTGGCTCTTGTGCTTGTTTCAATATTCATCGTAAACTCCTCAACTCGACCACCTGGTCTGCAGCCGGAGCCACTTGGTATGGAAGTGCTAATGGTGCCGGCAGTACTGGTAAGTAGTATATATATATATAGTTAAATTAATTAACTATATACTAGTATGCATATGTATTTATATGCATGTATGTATGTATATATATAGGTGGTGCATGCGGATACGGCGGTGCAGTGGCAACGGGTCCATTCTCATCGATGATAGCGGCAGGAAGTCCTTCTATCTACAACTCTGGCGAAGGATGCGGTGCTTGCTATCAAGTATATATGTATAGATATTTTAGCTTAAATATTAATTATTTATTAATCGCGTACGTATGCATGGGTACGCATGCATATATGCATGACGTGCGATGATCAGGTGCTCTGCACGACGTCGACAAACTCAGCGTGCTCCGGCAACCCTGTGACGGTTGTGATCACTGACGAGTGCCCAGGCGGTGCATGTCTCGCCGAGCCGGTCCATTTCGACTTGAGCGGGACAGCATTTGGTGCCATGGCCAAGCCTGGTCAAGCCGATCAACTTCGTAACGTGGGTGTGCTCCAAGTACAATACACAAGGTGCATGCGTACGTAGTACATGTGTATATATTCCCAATTATATTAATCATTGCAAGTAACTAATTAGGGTAATTAAATTTCGCAGAGTGGCATGCAACTACCCAGGCTATGACATAACCTTCAATGTGGACTCTGGGTCGAACTCGTATTATCTTGCGGTGCTGATTGAGTACGAAGGAGGGGACGGAGATCTTTCAGCCGTGGAAATCCAACAAGGGGGTTCTGCGACGTCCACGTGGACGCCGATGCAACACTCTTGGGGTGCAGTTTGGATGCTTAACTCGGGCTCATCAGCTCTGCAACCTCCCTTCTCATTTCGGCTAACTTCGGGACTGTCCCAAAACATCCTTATAGCGAACAATGTCATTCCAACAGCATGGCAAGCCGGAACCACTTACACTTCCCTCGTCAATTACAACACCTAGACATGTCTACCCATTTAAATTATATATGTGGAAGAGTATTTACAACTAGCTAGTGTGGCTAAATTATATATATACTAGTCTATATATATGACCATGGACTATATATATATATATATATATATATATATACTTGTTATAAATTTATAATTAAGTTTGATTATGCAAGAAAGAGGAGATGGGTATATAATATATATATATACACTTTGTTCTCACTCCAATACTTGTCTTGTCTATTATGTCAGGCTTAATTTTGCTTTATGTTTGTACGAACATATATCGATTATAAATTATGATGAGATCTTAACAAAATGGAATATTGGAAGCCTATAAATTAAAATGTTGACGTGGCCGTTTAGATAAAATAATAAATTTTTATATTAGAATATTTAATATACTCCATGTCATTATTTTATTTTTAATATTTCTAACGTACGTGGCATGCAATATATATTATTTTAATATTTAGAGTTTTAATATATTTTTTTTAAAAATATTATTAAAAAACATCAAATAACATAGTGGCGGTTTCTCCGGCGAGATGATAACAAAGAAAGTGTTAAAATAAAAAAAATAAAGCCACGTCACACTGTTAACGAGTAGGAGACGAAATTTTAACGGAGCAATACAATTGATACAAATTTAATAGTTCATGATATAATTTGGTGAAGTAAAAATTAATTCAAGATACATTTGAGATAAAGTCTAAAGTTCAGAATATATTCAGATAATTACCCAAAAATATATAACCACAATTTTTTTTTTTTTCTGGATATCAATAATTCCATTTTGGTTTCATATATATAGTTAGAACGTTTCAACCGTACGTCACCTGACAAGTATACTCCTTAATTAACAATCACCCTCCATAGAAATTCTTAATTAAGGAGTACTAAGTTATTATTTAATTAATTAGTATTCTATTAATTATAAATAATATTAAATATAATATTAGTCTAATAATATATTTAATGATATTAAGATTTTGATATTATATTATAATGAATTTTAAATATTATATATATTACTATATATTCCAAGGAGAGAACCAAGAAGTCATGAATTCCATCGAGAAATTATCTTGATATTATTCAATTTTTGTTAAAAATATTGTTCTCGCATGAAGTCGGAGGTGTTGCAAGCCTCCGCAACTCCTAGTTCAATGCGGCTTCGGTCGTGACTTGCAAAAACACTTCGACGCTCAAGTGAGAGAGGATTTCAGATAATGCATATGGAATTGGAACAAAAAGTATATATTATTGTGCGTCATGTCTATTTTATGAGGTAAGTTTGGTCCGTTTGGATACTCGGCGAGGATGTCTCGTAGAACCCGTGGGAATTATATGTCTTGAATAGGTCGATTTCTACTCCTTAGATTGCGAATATATTATTGTCGAATCTCTAGTGATAAATGGAGGATGTTAATATCCTTGTTTGGTCGAGTGAAGCTCGGAACCTAATTGTAACTAGTTTGATCTGGATCTGATTCATAAGTTGGAGTGTTTTTTAGTTCGTCCGACCAGGCTCAGGGAGTCAGACGAGCCCTTATAGCTAGTAATTATTTAGTTTTATTACCTCTTTGATGGGATGGATTATCCACCCAAATTCCATCAAATGAGACAATTCATTGAGAAGAAATCCGATCAAAATTTGCATGTACATATATAACAGCATGGAAACTTTTATTAATTAATCAGCTTGTTACACCACGTCCTTAAGATTTAAGAACATCGATTAAATCAAAAGCACAGGTAGCTAGCTTGCATTTTTCGCATCATAACATATTTACTTATGATGCATTATACAATTAAGCAGTAGTAATATTGTATCTACTGCTAGATATATAGATTATTGGAAATTAAGTGAAAGACTAAAAGTTGGTTTTGGACCAATAGGTGCTCCCGGGGTTCCACCCGACGGGGATGACGTCGTCGACGACGAGGACCTTGTTAGATACGCCGGATGTCAACCGGAAGGAGAAGGGAGCTCTCATATCCCAGCCGGCGTTGTAAACCCACGTGGCGCCCCACGAGTGACGCATGGGCATCCAATAATTGTCCCACGCCTGCTTCACTTCGACGGCAGAGAGTTCTCCATCCCCTCCGACGTACTTAATTACAACAGCCAGGTAGTCATGGTTCGCTCCGGGATCCACCGTGAATGCAATATTCCAGCCCCATCCGCATGGCACTCTGTCACGCTTGCATTTTGTTAATATAATACACAATTTATATATGCATGTGTCATGACTAACCTGTCGTATTCTATCTGGATAATCCCAGCATTGCGAAGTTCACCGTCTCGGCCAGGCTTTGCCAGGGCGCCAAATGCAGTCCCACTCAAGTCGAAATGGACCGGTTCAGAAAGACATGCGCCGCCGGGGCACTCATCGGTGATCACTACTTTAACCGGATTGCCAGAACATGCAGCGTTCGTTGTGCATTTCACCTGATTAATTTATTTCATTCACATCAATATATATACATAGAGAATATATATATAATAAAGAGAGAACTATACCTGAAAACAAGCACCGCATCCCAGGCCTGACTTGAATAGCGTAGGATTTCCAGCAGCTATCATGGATGAGAATGGAGCGTGAAGCACTGCGTCAGTATATCCACATTCGCCACCTAGATATGATGTACGTATTTGCATGTTATATATACATAGTGACATGACATAAACTTACATAACAATATAATACTGATCAGAAAATAAATGATAAATATTATATTACCAGTACTTCCGGCACCATTAGGGTCTCCGTACCAGGTTGCTCCGGCGGGCCACGCCACCGCTCCATGGGAGTTCAAGAGTACTGCTAGCAAAAATAGCATTATTGGAGAAAGCAGAGAAGAGGAGGCCATGGCATATATATGACCTTCTACTGCTTCGGAAACTAACGTTGTTGTTATTGTGCTTCAAAACATTGCCATCGTGGCTATTTATAGATCGGTTTCATCAAGATTGTGTCATAGTAATCTGGTTTGATCAACAGATCTCAGCAGCAAATTCTGAATTGGAAGGTAGAAATGGAATGCAATTTCCCACTTTCCAACAATAGCTGATGTATATGCCGCATGATGTCATTAATTTCCACTTTGGTACCATTTTTTAATAGTTTTGGTCGTTTGACTTCATTAATTTCAGCATATGTTTTAGGTATGGAATATATATTCAACTATTTTCCTAAATCAGAATATAAATCCTTGATATTCTTTAAAATCGAATATAGTTTTAGAGATTCTCAAAATCAAAATTAGATTTTAGAAAAAACCAAAAATACCCTTTAACGGAAACTAACGAAATGTTTAGATAATTTCAAGTAAAGTGACAATTTGATCATAAAAATGTATTCTAAAATTTCTAAAAAATCACAATAATTTTAAGTCATAAAAATGAAAACTTTTAATGATTTTTTTTTTAAAAAAATTAGAATGTACGTATTTTCATGATCAAATTATCATTTTCAAGAGTTTCAAGTGAAACTCTTAAAAACGGGTTAAACATTTCAACGGTTTCACAAAAGTAATCATTTTGATCATAAAAATGTATTTTAATTTTTTTAAAAAATTATAAAAAATTTAAATTAATGAATGATTTTTTTTTTTGTTGTGATTCTTTGAAAATTTTAAAATGCACTTTCATAGTAAAATAGTCACTTTATTTAAATTGTTTAAATATTTCAATAGTTTTAATACAAAGGTTTTTTTTTAATTTGATTCTAGTTTTGAAAATTTTAAAGACTACGTTCGATTTTAGGAAATTTCAAGATTTTGTGTTTACCTTCCGATTTTAGGTAACTAATTGTTTACCTTCCGTGGTGGTGCAGAAAAATTAATTTAACTTTAATATAATTATTAATTATTTTACACTATATGTCATTTCTATTTTAAATATTATGAATATATTATATAAAAAACTTCAAATATTAATATATTTATATTATCAACATTAGTATCTATTAATTATGTTATAAATAATTGAATTACATTTAACATTATATTTTATTTTAAATTTTCAAATTACATTTAACATTTAATATTAATATATTATCACTTGCCAATTTCGTATAATATATTTAATTTCGATACCATTAATTTTCTCCCATTTTCAACCAAATGCCTACTTTAAATTATTTATTTATTACATTATTTTTTATAAATCTGGATTTATAAATGTATAATATTAATTATTTTTCTTGAAGATAGTATCCAATATTTGATGTATAATTTGATGTTTATATTAATTTTTCTTCATGATGAATGATTTTTTCTATGGGAATTGAGTACACTTAAAGTTGTTGGTTACAATTTTGACTCTTCATAAATGTTCAGACATCAACCAAATATATATGTTATTCCATGATTTTCCTCATATTTTGAAATTTTAATTATTTCATAAATTATTGAAGTTTATAAGAGTTATTTATAAAATTATTAAACTTGAGAGGTTTTTATGTAAAAAACCATAATGTCTTGCTTTCCTTTGCTTCCTTTGTCGTGCTCAATTTTCTTTTTGGGATTTGTGGTCTCCCCAAATAGGATAAGAGTAATTACCATACCATATCATACTAAATCATGTTGCGTCTCATCCAAACAAGACCTTAGTGATCGACGATGTTATATATATATATATTATTTTCATAAAAAATATTTGGAGAGTTTTCGTAAGTGGGATTTTTAGATATTATATACGAATCTTTATATAAATGATGCTATATATATATATATAAATGATGCTATGGATCCAATGTTGAAGTTTGTTTTCCCAAACATGACTAGGGTCGATCGAACAATGCTCAAACACGGTGCTCAAATTTATATCGATTTGTCTTTGTCTTCATTGATGACATATATCTTGGCTGGTGTACTCTAGGACTAAGGATGAGCACGAGATACCCACTTGGGGATAATGCTCATGGTCCCGAGGAAGGAAAAACTTTATACTAAGTTCAATAATTATGATTTTGTCTCAGAGAAGTTAGATTTTGGGGACACATCATTTCAAATGATGGTATACTTGTGGATCCCCAGAAGATTGAGGCAATCATGAGTTGGACGAGACCGAAGAGGTCCATGAGAGTAGAAGTTTCATGGGGTTAATTTGAGGCTACTAATGAAGATTTGTGGAAGGATTCTTGAGGGTTATTGCACCTCTCACTCGACTTACGAGGAAAGAGGTTAATTAAATATGTTTGGGATGAGTAATGTGAGGCGAGCTTTCAAGAGCTCAAGAAGAGATTGCCTAGCGTCCCGGTGTTGGTGATTCCTTGTGGCAATGATGGTTTGTTCTGTATGCCAATGTTTCAATACAGGGACTGGAGTTGTGCTTAATGCAAAGGGAGGAGGCAGTAGATTATATATGCTTTTCACCAACTTAAGGGGCATGAGAAGAACTACCCAGTTTATGACTTAGAGCTCGCAACCATCATCTTTGCTATGAAGATATGGTGTCACTATTTATATGGTGTTACTTTTGAGACCTACACTGATCATAAGACCCTCAAGTACATATTTACACAGAGTTGAACATGAGGTAGTGCAGCCAGATGGTTGGACTTCTTGAAGAGTTATGATTGTACCATCAACTACCACTCAAGCAAGGTTAATGTGATGGCTGATGCACTTAGCATGAAGTTAGTGAGATTTCTCGCACATAAGAGTGGCAGAGTCAGAGCTCATCAAGCAAATGTTAGAGCTAAGACTGGATTTGGTTAGTCAGACTCATACATGAGTGTTAATTAGCAATGATGGTTGTACAATCACCTATTGTGGAGCTGATTAGAGGTTTTAGATGGAGGATCTCCACCTAAAGGCTATATATGGCGGAAGTGGTTGATCATGGTCGAACACAGAAGTTCACCCGTAATACAGATGGGGCACTTCGCTTCATAGGTAGGCTATTTGTTCTTGAGCAACATGCAATAAAGGAGGAGTTGCCTCATTAGTTTGCAATGCACCTTGGGAGCACGAGGATGTATCATGATTTAAGAACATTGTATTGGTGGCGAGGCATGAAGAGAGATGCAGTGGACTTTGTGGCAAGGTGCTTGGTATGCCGACAAGTAAAAGCCATGCCAGTTAATTGGAAGATTTTAGAACCTCGCTTTTCACTACAACACAATCGGCCTATAGAGACACATAATTAGAGATAAATTAATTTTTGTTTCTAAGTCATCACATTTAGAGAATAATGGATACAAAATTTGTTCCTAATTAGCTTCTAAAAATAGCTTTAGAGTCAGATCAATTAAGTGACTCCGTTGTTGGTGTTTCTATAGCTTAGAGTCAAATCAATTAAGTGACTATGTTGTTATTTCTATAGATCTTTAGAGACTAATTAGGAATAAATTTTATTTCTATTAGTCTCTAAATATGAAGATTTGATTAGAAACAAAAATATAATTTGTCTCTAATTTTGTGTCTCTATAGGTCAATTGTGTTGTAGTGTTTCCTGAGTGGAAATGAGAGCACATTACCATGGACTTTGCATATGGGCTTCACAGAGGGGCTATATATGACTCAGGGTTCGTTCATTTCACATAATTTTAAGGTACAACACTGGACAACACAAGTTATCTCATGTTCGTTTGCGAAAATGTACCATGGACATGATAAGAATGATGTCTCGGGACAGTACACCAGACCCATTTTCTTGTTACTCCAATTGACTTGTTACTTTTGTATAAGGTTGAAAATGACAACAATAGCCTTATTTATATTTTCAATATATGTAAATTTTTTTCAAGAATGTCTAATTTTTCAAAAAAGAATATATTTATATTTAAAGATAATATATTTGGATTAAAAGAGAGTATATTTTGATAAAAATGAGTATATATATAAAGAGAGTATATTTGAATAAAAAAAGTATATTTAGACTCAAAAAAATATATTCGATAGAAATTGAGTATATATCTATATTTAGAGAAAGTATATTTGGACTCAAATATAGTATAATTTGGTAGAAACCAGATATATATCCATGTTTAGATTAAATATTTGGATTAAAAGAGAGTATATTTAGACTCAAAGAGAGTATATTTTGATAGAAATTAAGTATGTATCTATATTTAGAAAGAGTATATTTCGATTAAAATATAATATATTCAAATGAGATATATCTCTATTTATCGAGAGTATATTTGGATCAAAAATTGATTTTTAGTCAAATAAAATATTATGATAATGTATGCTTCCTTTGTAGTCAGGTATACCCACTATATTGGCATGTATACTCAGTATGGGAGACGGTGTGGCTGCGTCATCGACGATGTCGGGGCCTCCATGTCGCAACATGTTAGTTAATTAATCTACTTGTGATATAATTGCAATAAAATATATTAATTAGATTTATAATCGTTATATTAATTAAAATAAATATTTTATTATAACAATATATAATATTGTCTAGTATGCTTTATACGATGAAATGAAAAAGAAATAGTACAAAGAGTTTTCATCAAATTATCTTATCTTGTGTTGTGATAATACAAAGCGAACGCAAGATAGTACTAAATTTAATGTCCAGTACCGTGCGAAACGAACATGAGACTATTTGTTATGTTGTCATGTACAATCTTATACAGTACTGACTAGTATGTTCTGTACTAAACTATTTGTGAAATGAATGGACCCTCAATCTTGTTGACATATTAACGAAGTTGATCCATTTCCTCCCTATAAGAAAGACTACGTCACTTGACAGATTGGGTGAGCCATATTGTAGGGAGATTGTTGATCGTATGGGGTGCTACCGAGCATCATTTTTTGATAAAGATACACGACTTATGGGGTCCATTCGTTTCGCAAACAGTTTAGTACAGAATAGACTAGTGAATACAGTATAAGATTGTACAGGACAACATAATAAATAGTCTCATGTTCATTTCGCATGGTATTGAACATCAAATCTAGTACAGTCATGCGTTCGTTTCGTATTATCACATCACATGATAAGATAATTTGACAAAAATATTATTTGTACTATTTCTTGTTCTTTTCATTATACAAAATATACTGGACAAGATCATAAATTATTATAATAATAAAATATTTATTTTATCTAACACAAGAGTTATAATTCCAATTAATAAATGGATAAATATAATAATAACACATAATATTATATCATATAAAATAAGGAATAATAAATTGATAAATGTGCTCCAGTATTGATAAATGTAACAAAAACATCATTCATAATATTTAATAAGCATATCTACTTCCTCAGAAACAAATTATAAATCCATCCAAACAAATATCAACCAAATTATAAATCCATCAAAACATGTCACTAATAGTAGTTAACATAACAAATACATAATAAAATGTCTATGCTCCTAAAATCTTCCTCAGAAACATCAACCTCTGGTCATCCTCATCTCTAAGAAATATTTTTCATATTGTGGAGTATGTGCAAATTTAATAAGCACGTCTACTTCCTCCATAGGAGTGAGATCTAATTTCTTTAATTCTTGAGGTGCACGTCGACTAGTGGCCCACTCTTGAAGATGATATCGTCTACCTCTATACGGTGCAAGAAATCCCTCCCCATTGGTGTATCCACCATCCACAAGATAGTATGAACCTATTGGTACAATTATGAGATTATTAAAAAAATCAATGTAAAACTCAAATATTGAGAACAACTGTGAATGTGCATACCAACTGGCATATTCAATTCATTTTGTCTAGTAACTGCATCACACAATATCCTAGAATCTGAAGCAGACCCTTCCCAACCTGATAATACGTACACAAACTTTAAATCTCGTGTACATACTTCTAATACATTTGTTGCAAGACTTTCTTTTCTTGTTCGATATCTAGGCCTATCAGCTGCAGATGGTGTCACTGATATAGAACTTTTCTCTCATAATTTCTTCTACAAATGAAGTGTAGATAAAAAAATGCAGCAACATACATAGCTTGCATGTTGATCAAATGATAACAATGTAGTTGACGTCAATCCATTGAAGTATAAAATATAATTAATAGTATTAGCAATTTATGCAAAATAAACATATAACAATTTCTAAAAAGAATATAGAAAAATATATACCTAGTGCAAATTCTTGAACTCCCACCTGTAAATAATCAATCAAATAAAAAAATTAATACTATGCATTTGCTTGATTTGCATAAATATCTTGAATCAATTTAAAAAATAATCAAGATTTCTATATCACATCCATTATTATCCGCGATCGTTGATGCTGCCGACGCCGAGCATCGGCGACCGATCGCTGATGCCACAGATGACATCAGCAATTGCGACATCAGCTATCTGCTGATGCCCATGGCTGCGGCATCAGTAGATGGGGCATCAGAAACTTTCATAATTTATTTATTAATATTATTCTATATATTTTGCTTTTTATTCACGACTATGATTTAATTATTGTATTAATGTTGAAGCTATTAAAAAAGGTATTTAATTGCTACTACTTAGACTATTAGATGCAAAATATAAAGCCATCATGCTAATTATTATTATAATTTATCTCCGTAGGAGTAAACACTGAATTATGCATTCGGAAAGTAAAAAAATGAAAATAAAATATTACATATGCTTTTTGAAGTAAGATAGCTATAATGTGTTGTCTTCTCTCTACAGTTAAACATAAAGGTTGAATCATCCTATTGCCGTCGGGGTAATTTTAGTATCAAAAGAATTTGTCAGATGACCATAAATAGAAAGGCATTCCAATCAGTCAGAAAAGATGTCCCAAGCATTTTGCAGGTAAAATTTGCAGGAACAAAAATATAAAAATAGTATTTCTCACAAGAGCTAGAAGAAACAATTAGGAACTTGTAGGCGATTACTGATGTCGCATCAGCTTGCGGCATCAACGATCGCTGATGTTGCCTGGGCATCAGCGATCGTTGATGCCGCAGGCGGCATCGCTGATGCTGCAAGATGCCGCAAGGCGACATCAGCCTGCGGCTGATGCCGCCATAGGGCGCTGGTGCGGCCTCGTTACGATCTGCTGCCGGCGTCGACGATGATGTAGAAGAAAAAAGTTAGGAGAACTCATAATCTTTTTTCTCTCCGAACGGCACTGTGCAACCCAAAGAATTAGAATGAAGAATAAGTTTTAAAATATGAAGGGTAATAAGGTCATTTAAAGCCTTGTACCAAAGTAACAGGCTTTTGTTACTCCAATTTGGAGTAACAAGAAAATAGATTCGGTGTACTGTACCGAGATAAATTTTTATTCTGTACTTGGTATATTTTTGCAAACGAACACTGGACAACATATGTTGTTCTGTGCTGTACCTTAAAATATTACGAAACGAACGTACCCATGTTGTACTTTTGGGAGAGTTTACATAGAGCTTTGGGGACGCAACTCAAATTTACTACGACTTTTCATTGACAGACAGATGGACAATTCGAGCGTATTATCCAGACTTTGAAGGATTTGTTGTGCTCATGTGTTCTTGATTTTGGTGGGACACACATTTGCACTTGGTGGAGTTCGCCTATAATAGCAGTTATGGCTCCCCTCATGACCTTATATGGGCATTGATTTAGATCTCCTGTTTCATGAGCTGAGATGGGGGAGAGTCGCCTACTTGCACCAGACACCATACAACGAGATGCAAAGCTATATTTAGAGGATCCACCAGCGGTTGCTCACGGCCCATAGTAGACAGAAGAGTTATGACAACAGGAGAAATCGTGATCTTGAGTTCAACATAGGATATCATTTCTTCCTTCGTGCTTTTCCGACCAATGGGGGGATGAGGTTCAATAAGAAAGGAAAGCTCGCATCTCACTCACATCCTTTAGGAGTAGGTGGTATAGTTACCGCCCAACATGACCTATGAGGAAATTTGAGTTTATATCCTTGATAGGAGGGAACATTGTTTGCGTAACAAGGTGATTCCATTGGTCAAAGTTGGATGACGACATCACTTAGATAAGGAGGCCACATGAGAGCGTGAGGAGGACGTTCATGAATGATTCCCCTATCTTTTTGAGACTTTAGGTGCATGAATCTTGGGACAAAATTCCGTAAAGGGGAGAGGAATATTATATCCATGATTTTTCTCAAACTTCTAAATTTTAAATATTTCAAAAATTATTGAAGTCATGGGGGTTATTTTGGAACTGTTAAACTTGAGAGTATTTTATGTAAAGTAAATACCCCAAAAAATACGAACTTTGGTCATTTTCTCACTTTTAACAAAAACTTTTTTCATTAGCAAAGAAATGCATGAGCTTTCATTCCGTTATCACGTTTAGCACGCGCCATCAATTTTGACGGATTTGGATGATGTGGCACGTTAACAGAGAAGACGTGATAAGTGACTATCCTACGTGGCAAGTATTACCATTTTACACTCAAATCTATGTGAAGCGGCGAGGGGTAACTTTGTAATTTTACCCTTAAATCTATATAAGGTTACATAGTCCATCCTCCCGTCGTCATCCGTGTCGTTGTCAATGAAGCAGCTCATTCCGATGATGGCCAGCCGGATCTAAGGACAAGGGGAGCAGGAAAGGCTCCTTTAGGAAGAGCATGGGAGATTTGCTTCTCTCCAATGAAACTCCTCTTTCTTCCCCTCCTCTCTTCTCTCCGCCTCAACCTCACCATCAGCACGCAGAACTCCTTCTCATTGAGCGCCCTATCCCCGTCTATGTCCCCCTCCCTCACCATTGCCGCCGCTTCAACTATCGTCATCCCCGCCATGCCCAGCGCTGACGCGTTCCTCCTCAAGCTCTTTGGCGTTATCACACCCCTCTCCGCCTCCGCCAACAGTCGGAACCCTTCGCACAGCTCCGACACGAACTGCTCCACCTCTGGCCTCTCCGCCATCATGGGCAGCAGGTCCTCTTACTCTGTCTCCGTCGACGCCGTTTCACCTTGTTCTCTTTTCATTAGTTATGATTGTTATCATGCATCATCCATGTCGCTGATATAAATATTTAAATGGGGTGGGATTTGTTTTTGGAGGAATAGTTTATGCGAAGGTACGTGGTGTGGAGGGTGGAATTGGATGCGCGCGTTGCACGCCTTCCAGGAAGTTTCGTTGGAGGTACGTGGTCAGGTTACCAAAGTAGACATGTAATTCAATAAATCATAGTTCATGTATATGGTTATTTTTGTCATTTGAAATTTCCTTTAGTTAACTGGTACTGCATTAACGGGTTTCGCATGTGTTTACTGAAACCCGTTAGCACCCGTTGTATAAAACTAGAACTCTGTTTTGAATTCTTTATTAATTGGAATAAACTTTCTTCCCCGAATTACATTTCACGCTTGTTCTTGAGGAAGCTGAGCTCGACAGGGATCTTAACATGGTATCAGAGCAGATATGTTGATCTCTCGTTGACATCAATCGCCAGATCATCTCGAGAATCGGTTGCTTCGGTTGATCTCATGGCCAGGAATCGTAGATAAGCAGCAGCTAGTAGATTCACCGCTGGAGAATTGCAGTACCGAGCTGAGAATGGATCGGTAACCGAAGATCCAGAGGTAGAAGATGATCCATACATCCTCAATGGAAACGATAATCCAGGTATGGACCTGGTATTTGTTTAATTAGTTGGTCAAGAAAATTATCTGACTTGGAAGAAATCTATGATGATTTCACTATCGGCTAAGAACAAAATCGAGTTTATAAATGGGACCCTAACCCCACCTAACGAGACAATAGCTAAATACAGGCAATGGAAGCAATGTAATGATCTAGTTCACTCATGGATTTTGTAATCAATATCGCCAAACCTGTGCTCCAGTGTCATATTCGCAGAAACTGCTTCGGGTATGTGGAGAGATATTGAGGATAGGTTCGGCAGATGAAATGAACCTAGAATATTCGATCTAGAAATGCATATCTATACTAACATGCAAGGAAATCTCACCATTTCAGCCTATTATACTAAGCTCAAGGCTTTATAGGATGAAATGGGTGCACTAACAGCAGGCACGAATAGTTGCAATTGCCAACATGGAAGGAATAGCAATAGAAGCAGGAGGCTGAGGCAGTTCCTAATGGGCCTCAATGATGCTTACATGGGAATTCGAGGTCAAATATTGATTATGAAACCTCTACCAGACATCAACCAAATATATGTCATACTTGAACAGGAGGAGTTGCAAAGACAATCTGGTACAAAGACAAACAATTCAGTTGAAAGTGTAGCACTGAACACTATGTACCAGAATACATGAGGAAGTGGTTATAAGAGAAACAAGTATAAGGCCTTAGGACCAAACAACAAGCTTTTTTGTGATTTTGTCAGAGACCAAGGCACTCAAGGGAGAATTGCTATAAGCTGGTTGGGTATCCACCTGGACATAAACTTCACAAGGGCAAATAGAAGTATGTTGAGCAAAGTACCAGATAGATAAATCATGTGCTTGTGGCAAATATAGAAGATAATGGTGAAAGCAACAATGATGGATCAGTCAAAGAAGAAGGAGGTCAAAACATGCACCAGGGGATTTCTGAAGAGCAATACAATACATTGCTTGAGACCATGATGAATCTAATGGGGGCAAAAGCAATCTGGTTTCCACATTGTTAATATGACAAGTATAAATCATAGTTTAAATGCATTTAATTTATCTATTTTATGGATTCTAGATAGTGGAGCAACAGACCATGTGACAAATGACAAAACCTTACTTGATAACTCTAGTAAACCATAGCCACAAGACAAAATATCTTTACCTACTGGAGACACTATACCTATTAGCCATTCAAGAATAGCCTACATCAACAAACACCTGCAGTTAAACAATGTGTTAGGTGTACCTTCTTTCCATTTTAACCTCATGTCAATTAGCAAACTTACAAAAGAAATGAAATGCTCAGTTGAATTTAACCCAAATAGCTTTGTTATCCAAGACCTAATAACGAGGAGAGTTTTGGGAACTGGTAGAGAAATAAATGGACTATATGTGATGGAAGGAGTCTACAAGCTAGCAGGCAATTCCAGAAGCCAACCTAGAGTATTGCTTTCAGCATCATTCAATAACCATGCATTGTGGCATGTTAGATTAGGCCACATGTCAATTCCCAGAATGAAACTTCTTAATAGTAGAATATCTAAGCTACATAATGTTCCTGAGTTTGTTTGTAATATTTGTCCCCTTGCAAAGCAGTGTAGAACTCCATTTTCACCAAGTATGAATAAATTAGAATTGCCATTTGATTTAGTTCACTCTGATGTCTAGGGTCCATACAAGGTACCAACCTATAATGGGCATAAGTATTTCCTTACTTTAGTTGATGATTGCACTAGAAGTGTTTGGACTTATCTGTTTACTCTCAAATCTCAAGTACCAAGCATTCTCATAGAATTCATCAAACTAGTACAAACTCAATTTTTAAAAACCATCAAAGTCATTCGAAGTGACAATGGAAGTGAATTTTTCAATTCAACCATGCATGAGTTCCTCTCTACTCAAGGTATTATACACCAAAGTTCCTGTGTTGAGACTCCTCAACAAAATATCATTGTGGAGAGGAAACACATGCATTTGCTTAAAGTCACTAGGAGTTTGAAATTCCAATCTAAATTGTCACAAAAATTCTGGGGAGATTGCCTATTGATAGCCACCTACCTTATCAATAGACTACCTAGCCCTATGTTAGGTAATCAAAATCCATATGAACTTCTCTACCAAAAGGAACCTGAGATAGGACATCTTAAGGTATTTGGCTGCTTGTGCTATGCAAGCACTCTTAGAAGAGGAAGGGATAAATTAGATCCCAGAGCTGATGAATGAGTGTTTATAGGATATCCATATGATCAAAAGGGGTACAAGATATTCAACCTTAAGGCACAAACTGTTATTGTCTTCGGAGATGTCAAATTCTTTGAGCATATCTTTCCATTTGACACCAAAGAACAAGAACAACCCAAGACCATATTTCCCATGAACCACACTGTTCAAAACTTACCCGAAAAGAAGTCCTTAGTGAGTAAACCTTGTCTAGATCAGCTTGTTGAAACTCCAGTTATGATTGATACTTCAGTGCAATCATCCACTAATAGGCAAGAGTCAATATATGACCCAATACTTGAAGTAGTCATTGATATTATGCCTTGTAATGAAGACCTGACTGAACCAGACCACCTCCAAGCTTTAGAAAACACTGATACACAAGCCCAACCTACAGAACCAGTCATTAGAAGAAGCAGTAGGATAACCAAAAGACCTACAAAGCTCCAAGATTATCACTGCAGTCCTTTATCATATACTTCCATGCTCAAATCAGTTGGAAAACATGATCATAGAACGAGTCCTTATCCAAACATCTCAACTGAGAAAAGAAACTTCCTGAAAACCATTGATACACATCAAGGGCCAAGCTCCTATGCTACTGCATGTAAGAAACCAGAATGGATAAAATCAATGCAAATTGAACCAGATGCACTTGAATCAAATAACACTTGGGAACTAGTAGAATTACCTCCAGGAAAGTCTCTAATTAGCTGTAAGTGGGTTTATAAAACCAAGTTCAGGCCCAATGGAGAGGTTGAAAAATACAAAGCAAGGTTAGATGCTAAAGGCTTCACACAAAAGGAGGGTATTGACTACCATGAAACATATGCACTAGTGTCCAAAATGGCAACAATGAGGACATTGATTGTAACTGTAGCATCAAAGTCTTGGCCACTACACCAATTGGATATAAGTAAAGCCTATCTACATGGGCAACTTGATGAAGAAGTGTATATGTCAAAGCCCCCTGGTTATGGTAAACCAGGTGATACTAGAGTTTGTAAGCTGCTGAAATCTTTGTATAGCCTGAAACAGACAGGAAGACAGTGGTACTCAAGGCTATCTACAAGCATATTGAATCAAGGGTATGAGCAATGCATGTCCGATTCATGTTTATTTGTGAAGAAGGAAGATGAGAAAGTATCAGTCATCTCAGTATATGTAGATGACATTATTATGATTGGAGATAATCATACTGAAATTGATGAAATGAAGAGAAGATTGAACAAGGAATTTAAGGTCAGAGACCTTGGTAAACTGATGTACTTTCTTGGCTTAGAAGTCCAAAGAACTCGTGATGGAATACATTTAAGCCAACGAAAATACATCATAGAC
The DNA here is from genome assembly GCA_034359265.1 of Canna indica. NCBI lineage: Eukaryota > Viridiplantae > Streptophyta > Magnoliopsida > Zingiberales > Cannaceae > Canna > Canna indica. Next base: position 75,025,611 of record CP136891.1, on the reverse strand, counting down.
ATGTTAAAAGACATGAAACTAGAGGATTGTAAACCATCAAGTACTCATATGGAGTATCATGTGAAGAATGCACGGAAGGCTGAAGATAATGATGATCTGTTCAATGACATAAAAGCATACAAAAGATTGATAGGAAAACTTCTGTATGTAACTATGACAAGGCCAGATATAATGTTCACAGTCAACCACTTAAGCCAGTACTCCAATGCACCCAAACAATCACATTATAGGGCAGCATTAAAGGTACCGAGGTATTTAAAAGGAGCACCTAGTCTAGGATTGTTCTATCCAACAAAAGAAAATGTTACCATCACTGCATATAGTGATGCAGAATGGGGCGGTTGTGCGTATACAAGGAGGTCAGTAAATGGATATTTAGTCAAGCTAGGCAGCTCACTGATAACCTAGAAATGCAAGAAGCAAGCTACTGTGAGTCATTCTAGTGTAGAAAGTGAGCTCAGAGCAATGTCAAATGTTACTGCTGAGATCCTGTGGGTTACCCGGTTACTAAATGAATTGGGAATTGAAATAAAATTACCTATACCTATCTACTGTGATAACCAGGGTGCAATGCACATCACAGCCAATCCAGTGTTTCATGAAAGGACGAAACACTTGGAGATTGACTGTTATTTCGTGAGTGAAAAGTATCTACAAGGAATGGTGAAGCCAGTGTATATTCCTAGCAAGAGTCAGCCTGTAGACATCCTGACTAAGCCACTGACTCCTCAACAACACAAAGACAATCTGTGTAAGCTGGGAATGAGTAACCCTTACTCACTACCAGCTTGCGGGGGGGAGTATTGGAAGTAACAATGCGCTGAAATGAGCTGGTTCGGGGTGATTAACTGAGTAAGAGAAGAGGTGTGCATGGCAAAGGTTGAAGACGAAAGGCAGGTTACCAAAGTAGACATGTAATTTAATAAATCATAGTTCATGTATAGGGTTATTTTTGTCATTTGAAATTTCCTTTAGTTAACTGGTACTGCATTAACGGGTTTCGCATGTGTTTACTAAAACCCGTTAGCACCCGTTGTATAAAACTAGAACTCTGTTTTGAATTCTTTATTGGTTGGAATAAACTTTCTTCCCCAAGCTCGATAGGGATCTTAACAATATCTAGAGATCCCAATCCATGAAAGCAACCTCTCAAATTAAAGCCTCTCTCTCTCTCTCTCTCTCTCTCTCTCTCTCTCTCTCTTTTGTCACTTCCCTTTTCCTAAGCCTACCTCCCTATGTCACTCTTGTTGAAGTCAAGTTATAGTCAACTTATAGTTGAGTCAGTAAGTTTGATATGTGTTTTGTAATAAGTAGCTAATTAGCTATTTTGTTGTTTACTCGAGTTAGTATACAGTTGATACTTGAGGTTAATAATTGTTTAGCTTTAACTGGAGTCAGCTTCTAGAAGTCGGGGATACTATATAAGCCCCAATTCATAGTTCTGTTTCCCAGCGCTTCTGTTTTCTTCATTCAAATTTCCACAAACTTGTTCGATCTGTTTACATTTCTGTAATCTTCTTCAAGTAAAGAGTTTCTTCTTGTTCATTCGATACAACTGTGCATTGATCTACATTAACAACTGGTATCAGAACGCAGGTCAGGTGAATCCCTCGGTTCCTCATTTCGACGGAGTTGAGAACAAAGATTGGTCGCTGATGATGCAGACCTTCTTCATATCTCAAGATCTATGGAAAATTATATCGAATGGTTTTTCGGAAGAGAATCACAATGTAGGAGCACTCTGGGAGATCAGAAAGAAGGATGCAAAGGCTTTGAGCTTCATCCAGCAGGCGCTGGATCAAAAAGTCTTCAAGCGGATCTCAGGAGCTCGATCTGCAAAGGTGGCTTGGGTTCTCTTGATGAATGCATATCGGGGCACAACGAAGGTGAAGAAGGTGAAGATGCAGACGATGCGAAGGCGGTTTGAGGATTGCTTTATGAAGTATGAGGAAGATGTCTCCTAGTATGTTGCTAGGGTACTGGATCTGGTGAACCAGATGGTACAATATGGTGAAGACACGCCTGAGCACAGTATTATTGAGAAGATCCTTCGAAGCTTGTCTGACAAGTATGATCACATCTCCAAATGACCACTGACGAGCTTCTCAGGTCTCTATTGTCGCATGAGGATAGGTTGAAGAGGCATGAGGAGAGAAGAGAGGAGTGTGCCCTAAAATCCAGAACAATGAAGATTCGAGGAAAAGGTCACTGGTCCAAGAGAGAAGGATATTCTTCAAAGAATCAGGAAAATAAATACTCTGGTGCTAGTGAAGAATCAGGAGAGGATTCCGACACTAGAAATCAGGTATCATCCTCCTCTAATAAGTCAAAGCATAAATCTTTAAAGAAGATTCAATGTTATTATTGTAAGAGGTATGGACATATTGAGAGATTCTGTAAAATCAAAGCTAAACATATGAGCAATTTAGCTAGAGAATTTGAAGAAGAGGAAGAATCAGAGGTTGTTCTAATGGCAAGCATAAACAGCAAAATAGGAGAGTGGTATATTAATAGTGGTTGCAGTAACCACATGTCGGCTGAGTTAAATCTGTTTACAGGCTTGGACAGAACACATCTAGCTGAGGTAAAATTTGGGGATGGTTCTGTCGAAATGGCGAGAGGTAAAGGACACTTGAGATTGAATCAAAGGGATGACAAGCTCATTAGAAATGTATTGTATATGCCCGAGTTAGACTCCAACCTGCTAAGTGTGGGACAATTGATGAGAGAAGGGTTTTCCCTGGTATTTGAAGGAGGAAATTGCATTGTATATATTGATAAAGCAAAGAATTATGAGCTAATTCGAGTGCCTGTGGCCCACAATAACTTGTTTAGCTTTAACCCACACTCAACAAGTCATGCTCTTAAGGCCAAATTTTCAGATGTGGACTGGTTATGGCATAGCTGACTGGGGCACATCAACATTGATTATGTTAAGTTGATGAGCTCAAAAAACATGGTAAATGAACTACCTGAAGTTAGTGGAGTACTAGAATAGATATGTGATGGCTGTGCTCTGGGAAAAATGCATAGATTGCCTTTTCTAGCCAAAGCACTTGCAAGATCAGCAAAGCCACTTCAAATTGTTCACTCAGATGTTTGCGGGCCTATGAAAGAGATGTCTGTAAGTGGTTTTAAATATTTTATTCTGTTCATTGATGACTTTAGTAGGTTTGTTTGGATTAGATTCCTCAAACAAAAATTAGATGTCTTTAATCAGTTTAAAGATTTCAAAAACAAAATTGAGGCAGAACTTGTTACCAAAATTGGGATACTTAGAACAGATAGAGGAGGTGAGTATCTAAGCAACAAGTTCAATGATTTTTGCAATGATCTTGGAGTGAGAAGACAGCTAATTGCTAGCTACTCTCCACAACAAAATGGTGTTGCGGAGTGGAAGAATAGAGCACTTACAGAAATGATAAGAAGTATGCTGAAAGCCAAGTGCATGCCAAAGAACCAGTGGGCTGAAGCTGCACAGACTGGTGTTTACCTGATGAACAGAACTTATTATTCAGCGTTGAAGGATAAAACTTCATTTGAAGCATTATACCATAAGAAACCATGGGTGGAACATCTGATAGTATTTGGCAGTGTTGCATATGCTCACATTTCACAACAGCTCAGGAAGAAGCTTGATGACAAAAGTGTCAAGTGTGTATTCCTTGGATATAGCTCTGAATCAAAGGCATACAGACTTCTTAATCCCAAAACCATGCAGATAATAGTGAGACAATATGTTATTGTGGATGAGCATCAGGCTTGGGATTGGGATGGACCTCAATTATAAAAAAAATAGTGAGCAATCAGCCATATGAAACTATTCAGACCGAGAATGTTCAAATTGAAAATGAAGTGTCAGTAAAATCTGAAGTTGACAACATGCAAGAGAATGCTTCTGATGGTGATAATCCTGCAGGAATACAAGCTTCAACTAGTAACTCAAGTACAAATGAAGCAACTGAAGATGATTCGCCACCCAAAAAGTACAAAAACCTGAGTGAGATATATGAAATAACCTAACAATGTAACTCAGCTCAGGTTGCTGAACCTTTGAGTTACAATGAGGCAAAGAGAAGCAAGCATTGCGTAGAAGCCATGAATGAAGAAATGAATTCAATTGAAGAGCATAACTCATGGGAACTTGTTGACTTACTAGAAGGTAAGAAGCCTGTAAGTTTAAAATGGATCTACAAGACAAAGTATTAGTCTGATGGTACATTGCAAAAATATAAAGTAAGGCTAGTGGCAAGGGGATTCATGCAAGTGGAAGGCGTGGACTTCCAAGAGATATTTGCACCAGTAGCAAGAATAGAAACTATAAGAGTCCTACTTGCATTAGCAGCTTTCAGAGATTGGAAGGTCTTTCAATTAGATGTCAAATTTGCTTTTTTAAATGTTGAACTATCTGAGAAAGTGTATGTCAGCCAACTAGAAGGCTACATTGTACAGGGGAGAGAAGCCAAAGTTTACAAATTAAAAACGACTTTTTATGGCTTGAGACAAGCTCCAAGAGCTTGGTACCAAAAAATAGATCATTACTTCATTGATCAAGGTTTTAGGAGTATGAATGATCATACTCTATACACTTTGAGAAGTGAAGAAGAGGTGTTAGTTGCATGTCCATATGTTGATGACTTGCTACAAACAGGAAGCAGTTTCAGTATTATGCAAAGCTTCAAAATCAACATGCACTACAAGAAAAGTGAACATCAGTGACAGAAATTTTGTAACGACTATAATCCATCACAAACTGTGACAAATTTGTGACGGATTTGTTATGCGTGAAATGAACTTTCTTTTTTTCAAAACAATGACAGATTTGTGACGGAAAATTCGACACAAGATGACTCCGTCACAAATCAGTCACAGATTTTTTGATCAATTTGGCATAGAATTTTTAATAAATAGCATCAGTGATAGAATAGTGACGGATTTCATTTTCGTCACTAATTTTTCGACACTAATCTGTCACTGAATTTTTTTTCTTCATATCTATCACAAATCCGTCACTGAGCCACCACATAACAATGACAGATCAGTGCCGAAAATAGAATTCTGATACAAAATTAAACTAAATATTAGTAAAACAAATTTTATCAAGTTTAGTCTCACATGAGTTAAAAATGGTTTTTTACTTATTCTTAACCATTATAAATATAATTTTTTTAGTCCCATATGGATCAATTTTTTTCTCTCCTAATTTTCTTAAATTTTATAAATTGACACCTAAATTTACTATCATGCTATCTTTTGTAAATTTATTAAAAATATTATAAAATAATAAATAATAATATAATATAATATATTATTATAATATATTATTATAATATATTATAATATATTATTATAATATATTATTATAATATATTATAATATATTATTATAATATATTATTATAATATATTATTATAATATATATATTATAATATATATATTATAATATATTATTATAATATATTATTATATTATTATAATATACTATTATATTATAAAAATCTATAATATAATATAGTTGACATATTTTTATTAATAAAAATTATAATTAATATCATAATTAGTGATGAAAAATTTATTTTCGATCATCGACATCAGTGACAGATTTTGTGACGGACACATCCGTTTCAGAAGAGCAAATGAAGCATTAGCCACGAGACTTTCAGCGACGAAATTTGTGACAAAAATTTCCGTCACTGATACCTTTTAGTGACGGATTTTCAAGCACCAGTGACAAATTTTTTCGTCACTGATGCCTATTTTTCTTGTGGTGATGTTCAATCAGTTTGAGATGACTGATTTGGGTGAAGTAAAATACTTCCTAGGATTTGAAATTTGAAAGCTAGAAGAGGGGTTCTATATGTGTCAAAAGAAATATATCAAAAATATGCTAGAAAGATTTAACATGTCAATTTGCAACCATGTGCAAACTCCAATGGCAACAAACCTGAAACCGAGCTGCAGTGAAACTGAAGAAAAGACTGACAAAGAGAGTTATCGGCAAATCATAAGAAGTTTGATGTACTTAACTAATACCAAACCAAATTTAATATTTGCAGTGGGTGTATTGTCAAGATACATGAAGGAACCACTCACAACTCACATGATAGCTGCTAAAAGAGTGTTAAGATATGTGAAAGGTACAATTGAGCTTCGCATGGTATACAAATCTGACTGTGATGATTTGTTATCAGTGTTTACTGATGCTGATTGGGCTGGGTGCTCAGAAGACAAGAGGAGTATCACAGACTATGTGTTGTTGCTTGGTTCTACTGCAGTCTGTTGGTGCTCAAGGAAGCTAGACTCAGTGGCACTGTCAACTGTTGAGGCAAAATACATGGCAGTATCTGCTGCAGCATGTCACACAATTTGGCTAAGAAGAATCCTTGGAGAGCTTGAAAGACCTCAGATTGAAGCAATAGTTCTCTGGTGCGACAATTCCTCAGCTATAGCTATGTCCAAAAATCTTGTTCAACAGTCCAGATCAAGACATATCGACACCAAACATCATTTTGTGAGAGAATTGGTCAGTGCTAGCACAATTGAAATCAAGCATTGCACTCTACCTATTGAAAATTTTGAGAAGCTCAAGGAAAAGATTGGACTCTTGAAAATATAATTTAAGGAATGTTGAAGTCAAATTATAGTCAACTTTTAGCTGAGTCACTAAGTTTGATATGTGTTCTGTAATAAGTAGCTAATTAGTTATTTTGTTGTTTACTTGAGTTAGTATACATACTACAATACAATCGGCCTATAGAGACAAAATAAATTTTTATTTCTAAATCTTCACATTTAGAGATTAATAGATTCAAAATTTATTTCTAATTAGTCTCTAAAAATAGCTTTAGAGTCAGATCAAGTAATTAAGTGACTATGTTGTTGGTGTTTCTATTAGCTTAGAGTCAAATCAATTAAGTGACTATGTTGTTGTTGTTGTTGTTGTTGTTTCTATAGATCTTTAGAGACTAATTAGGAAAAAAAATTGTGTCTATTAGTCTCTAAATGTGAGATTTAAAAATAAAAATCTAATTTGTCTCTAATTTTGTGCCTCTATAGGTCAATTGTGTTGTAGTGACAATTGATACTTGAGGTTAATAATTGTTTAGCTTTAACCTGAGTCGGCTTCTAGAAGTCGGGGATACTATATATATAAGCCCCAATTCATAGTTCTTTTTCCGGCGCTTCTGTTTTCTTCGTTCAAATTTTCACAAACATGTTCGAATTGTTTACATTTTTGTAAACTTCTTCAAGTAAAGAGTTTCTTCTTGTTCATTCGATACAACTGTGCATTGATCTACATTTACAACTCTCTCTTCCACATTTGTCTCGCTATCAATTTAAATTAAACTGTTTAATATTGCTTGCTTTTTTCTCTCACCGGTCCTCCATGAATGCCATCAGGGAGTTGAACGAGGGAGGAAGCCAAGGGCAGTGAAGAAGAGATGGCAAATGGGAGACACGGTGGGCTGGTTTTGGAAGGGGGCTGCTGAGAGTGGACAGATGAGAACCTACTTAGATATCAAACAGAGAAATCATACAAAAGAAGGTCAACAAAGTATGAAGAAGGGAGAATTATCATGCAAAGAGAAGAAGAACATAATAATAATATGGCAAGTACACAAAATATCCAGGAACAGGTAGACCAGCAGCAACCCAAGATCTAGCACACCACTTTTGCCGAGGTGGACCGTGGACGTCGAGTCGAGCGAGGTGGGACATGTTTTATTGTTCATCTCATAAAGCAGTAACCGTAGCAGCACAGGAGCTAATGCATGAGTCTTCCAACTAATGTTGGCCCAAGCCACCTTTCCTGTCTTTTCCTTCCTCTTCTTTTCTTTTTATCGAGTCGGTGCCTCACACTAGGGGTGTAAATGAGCCAAATTGCTAGTGAGTTACTCGAGATCGATTCTGTGAAAACACAAACTCGACTCGATCTTATCGAGCTCGAGCTAACCAGTACTCGGCTCGAGCGGCTCGCGAGCCTAATCAAGTCTCTTATATATATATATATTAATGTTTCATATCGGGTCGAGCAGAAACCCGAGTCGAGCCGAGCTTGAACGAGCTCAGTCAAGTTCGAGAAAATAAACGAGCCTAAATGAGCTTAAACGAGCAGAGCTCAAGTTGCTCAAGCTGAGTTCGAGCCGAGATATTGAAGCTCGAGTTCGAGCTTGAGCTCGACATTTTTTAAATTAACGAGTAGAGCTCGAGCACAAGCAAGCTCGGCTCGGCTCGGCTCGGCTCGGCTTGGTTACACCCTTACCTGACACCAGTTATTCGCAGCGTCTTTTGATGGATTTTAATCCCCTAATTGCCGCTTCAAACTTGTTCCCACCTCGGCAGCGGTGAAGGCGTCAGGAAGGCCATGGGAGTGGCTGCGCTGGAGTTGGTCAGAAAAGCAAGGTGGACCTTGGAGGTGTCGGCTACGGCGGAGGAGGCAGCTATGACGGAGGCTAGAGGAAGAGTAATAAATGGGAGGGCAAATTATCAATTTACCTCTCGTCGCTTCACATAGATCTAAGAGTAAAATCATAATAAACATCATGTAGGATAGTCACTTGCCACGTCTTCTCCGTTAACGTGCCACATCAGCCAAATTCGTCAAAAATGACGGGGCATACGCGCTAGACTTGGTAACGGAACAAAAGTTCGTGCATTTCTATGACAACGAAAGAAGTTTGTACTAAAATTGAGAAAATAAGCAAAGTTCGTATTTTTTTTGGTATTTACTCTTTTATGTAAAAAGCCATCACTTCCCGCTTATAAATACGTCCCCTACCTCATTTGTCATGCTCACTTTTCTATTTGGGATTTTTGGTTACAGAGCGAGGAAAGACGAGACGCGTGGAGGCTAAGTGCTTGAGCCTAAAAGGGATTTTGTGATTTGAGGAAGGATATATTCTTCCCTTCTTTGGTAATTAGTAGGGTAACTAGTAAATGTAGGGAGGATTTACTGTCTTTCTTGGGACTTACGGAAGTTTGGTGTTCAATTGATCCCGTTCTTTTGGAAATTAGAGGTTAATTGATTGAGTTCTTTTGGGAATTCGTTATAAACCTATTGTCTGTGTTATATTCGATATATATGTTTAATTAAGGGGGCATTTGGTATGAGATAATCTAAATGGATTACTGATAATTTTTAGTTAAAATTACTTGGGCCCCATCAGATTATCGCATCTGGTTGAAACAGATTACTGATAATCTGAATGTTCATGGTAATCTACATTAGCACTCAAGTGGTAATCCACATTACCAAGGGAGGGAGTGACTATGTGGATTACCAATAAGTTGATAATGTTATTTTTTATTTTTGACAAAAATACCCCCAACTAAAATATTCTCTATTTACATAGAAAAAAAATCATCGCCTTATCAAATTGGTAATTTCATATTTTTTTTTACTTTTATTTTTTACTTTTTTTTATTTTTTTCTTATTTTTTATTTAAGGGTATTTTAGTTAAAGATATAATTTTTCTAGTAATCTTTTTTTATACCAAACAAGATAATATGGATTACTAGTGAGATTACCAGTATATACCAAATATCATAATGTAATATTATTGGTAATTTTAAAAATAATAATTTAGATTTCTAATAATCTTAAGTGGTAATATATCAAATGCCCCATGAAAAAAGTTGTTTTCATAAAAAATATTTTGAGAGCTTCCTGTACGTATAGTGGGATTTTTACATATAGTATACGAATCTTTATGCAAACTATCTTAGCATTACATCACATAATTATATTGAACATATTACGTGTTAATGCATGCATGTTCATAAAAATCTAATGCTACATATTTGTTACAAGTATAGAGTTATATTACTTTATAGGGATAACGTACAATTTGGTCTCTCAAATATAGTCGAGTTTTTATAATGGTCCCTAAGAAAAACTCGATCAATGTGGTCCCTCTAAAATATGACCCGGGCAAAATAATTCCTAACTCGGACAAAATAGCCAAGTTGACTCTAGCGGGGTGTTGCCGAGTGAACATTGTTGTCGGGGTTAGAGGTGGCAAAAGGGGCCGGCCTGGCACGATAAGGTAGCATGTCGGCCCGACCCAGCCCGCTAACTCTATGGGTCGAAAATTCTCGGCCCAGCCCGGCCCGCAAACCCATTATGAACTAAAAATTTGCTAAAAATTTGTAAAAAAATTAATTTAAAATATTTGAGAGACTAAATAAGCGCCAAATATGACATTTCACATGAAAAACTTTATGGATTAACTTCACCTTCAATTTTAAAGCATTAAACAAGCACTAAACTAGACTTATAATTAATTTTTAAAATACGTAGCAGGCCAAACGGACCGGCCCGACCCGATAAGAGCCGGCCCACGTCGGCCCGCAGTTATCGTGCCGTGCTCGTGCCTTGCTATCGTGTCGTGCCCATTTCTCACTACTAGAAATTGAGTCTTCAGCAACGACTATCAGCAACGGCCGCTCAAGCCGTTGCTATTTGCAACGACATTCTTACGGCCGCTCGAGCCGTTGCAGATATGTTGTATCTGCAACGGCTTTTTAACGGACAAGTGAGCCGTTGCGGATGATAACTTATTAGCAACGGCTTGCTAACGGACAAGTGAGCCGTTGCTGATGATAACTTATTAGCAACGACTTTCTAACGTGCGAGTGAGCCGTTGCTGATAAGTTTATATAGGGCACGCGGTCGCGCCCGACCCTTCTTCCTCCCGCTGTTGCCGCCGCCGCCACTGCTCCCGCCTGTCGCCGCCGCCGTCGATGCCGACGACGCCGACGCTTCCTCCTCCCGCTGCCGACGCCGACGACGCCGACATTTTCAGGTATACCTCGTCGGCCGACCGTCTCTTCCCGTTGCGACCGGTGGGAAATCCGACCAAAACCCTAAAAATAGGGTTTCGGCCGGCGGCGGTCGGCCGATGGCCACCGCCGGACCTTGTACAGTGATCGGACAGTGTGTCCGGCCACTGGACGCCGGCGCCGGAGTCCACCTGACTCCGACACCGGAATTCGTAGATTAATATATTTTTTTTTTATTTTTTAATTGTTAATTAATTGTTAATTAATTATTTAATTAATTGTTTAATTTGTTAGATTAATTAGTAGGGTTTAGATTAATTTCGGAATTTTCCACTTCGGACACGGGCCGGAATCGTCCACTTCGGACGCGCGCCAGAATCGTCCAATATGGACTCGAACTGTCTCGAAATATTTAGAAAATAATCATGCATCCGACGAGTTCATATGTTTCACGTACGCATCGACGAGTCGAATATGATTTAGCAAAACCTTAGATCCGTTCGGAGATTGTATGTTCGTGTAAAAGAAGTAGATGATCTTTTATACGACGTACAATTCTTGAATTGTCCCTGATTGGATAATTTGGGAATATAGTTATTTGTATTGCACTTATGTTTTTATTTTAACTGTTAACTAATTATTCTAAATTTCGGCAACATCTCTCTTGTTCTCCAATACGCGCCCAGATGATATGCGTATTCGGAGAACTGTAGGGAGATGCTGCCGAAATTTAGAATGAAGTTAACAATTAAAATAAGTACTTAGTGCAATATAAATAACATAAATCCCGAATAGAATAGGACAATCTCACCTAAAGACATTAACCAAAGAAATTGTCATTGATTGACAGAATCATGTCGGCTGATCGAAGTTGGATGTACTGACGTCTTGATCGTGGAGCTTTAACGAATGATTTTCGATTAGGCGTAACGTACTTCCTAAATTTTGCCTATTCGAATCGGAATTTCGTTAGCATGGGTGATCAAATCCGATGTTCGTGCCGCATTTGTTCAAATGGACGATTTTCGGATCGGGAGACTGTCACTCTGCATCTATATACCAAAGGATTTGCACCAAGATATTTTCTATGGACTTGTCACGGGGAGTCACGCGAAGTCGGGACGTCGAGCAATCCTGTCGTTCAGACATATGGTGAATCTTCCTCTGCTGGTGCTTCTTCATCCAGTCAATGTAATCCCTATAGAACTATGATACTTGATAGTCTTGGGGGTCAATTCCACCTGAATGATAATGTTGATCGGCCAGTTCTTCAAACATCAGTCCCATAAGATACTACAGCGGTTGATATCACAGAAGTACAAACTGCGGTAGAGATTGAATTACCGAATAAAGAAGCTGCAGAATTTTACGAGATGTTGAAAGCTGCCGATGAACCTTTGTATGAGAATTGTCCTAAATACACTAGGTTTTCAGCAATGACACAGCTCTTAAACATCAAGGCCGATTGTAATATCAGCGGAGTTGCGTATGATCGGATTGCTGGATTGATTAATGGAATGTTGCCTACTGATAACAAGTTTGAGCTAACTTTTTATAAGACTAAAAAGCTAATGAGAAAATTGGGGCTTGGGTACGAAAAAATACACGCGTGCCAAAATAACTGCATTTTATATTATAAAGAAAATGTGAAGTTGGATAAATGCCCTGTATGTCAACATCCTCGTTACAAGGAGAAGAGATCGGTCCGATAGAAAAATATTCCGTTTAAGGTGCTTCGGTATTTTCCACTAACACTGAGACTTTAAAGATTATTCATGTCAGAAAAGACAGTCCCCTACATGAGTTGGCATGCAAGAAGTCGTGATGATACAGTAATGACTCATCTATCTGACAATGAAGCATGGAAACATTTGGATACATGTTATCCTTCATTTGCTAGGGATACTAGAAATATCATATTGGGATTGTGCACAGATGGTTTTAATCCGTTTGGACATTCTGTAACTCCTTATTCAGTTTGGCCAGTGCTGCTGACAGTTTATAATTTGCCACCATCAATGTGCATGAAAGATGAATTTATTTATCTTTCGATGATTATTCCGGATCCTAAGGGTCCGCGAAAAGAAATTGACATATTTCTCAGACCCTTGATAGATGAATTGAAAACATTGTGGACTGAGGGAGCTGTCACTTATGATTGTCATCGGAAGCAAAACTTCAATTTAAAGGCCGCGATCTTGTGGACAATCAATGATTTCCCGGCGTACGACATGTTGTCGGGTTGGAGCACTCACGGCCGACTCTCTTGTCCGTATTGTATGGAACACTCTAAATCAATCAGTCTTCAGAACGGATGAAAAATCTCATTCTTTGATTGTCATCGTCGATTCCTGCCGGTTAATCATCAGTATCGAAGGAATCGTAATAAATTTACTAAGGGCAGAGTCGAAAGAGATGGGCCACCACCGATGTTGTCTGGTGAACAAATGTTAGCACGTGTTTCAGCACTTCCAGATATAGTATTTGGTCGCAATGAAAGAGTGTCAGGTTTTGGCCAAACACACAACTGGGTGAAAAAAAGTATCTTTTGGGAATTGGCCTATTGGAGTTCATTATTGATTCGACATAATTTAGATGTCATGCACATTGAAAAAAATGTGTTTGATAATATTTTTAACACTTTGATGGATATTTCCGGAAAAACTAAAGATAATGTCAAAGCCCGACATGATATGAAAATACTCTGTAAAAGACCAGAGTTGGAGTTACAAGAGGTCAACGGACGATATCTGAAACCGAAGGCCCTATATGTGTTAAATAAACAACAGATCAAAGATGTTTGTCAATGGGTAAAAGAACTCAGATTACCCGATGGATATGCTTCAAACTTATCTCGATGTGTGAACGTCGATGATTGCAAAATATCAGGGATGAAGAGCCATGATTGTCATGTATTCATGCAGAGATTACTTCCGATCGCATTTCGAGATCTTCTACCAGATAATATTTGGGGTCCGTTGACTGAATTAAGTATGTTTTTTAGAAACATCTGTGCAAATGTCCTTCGAGTCGAAGATATGTCAACACTTGAAAATAATATTGTTGAAATCATATGCAAGCTGGAGCAGTTTTTCCCTCCTGCATTTTTTGACTCGATGGAGCATCTATCGATACACTTGGCATACGAGACACGAGTTGGTGGCCCCGTTCAATATCGGTGGATGTACTTATTTGAAAGATACATGAATCGTCTGAAGAAAAAAGTAAAGAATACCGCAGCTGTTGAAGGATCAATATCTGAATCGTATATCATCCAAGAAATTTCAACATTCTGCTCATTTTACTTTGAATCGATAGTACAGACAAGATTTGATCGTCTTCCACATAACGACGACGGGGGTGTTCGACATTCAGATGGACGTTTAAATATATTTTGTCACTCTGGTCGTGCTTTTGGTTCTCGTCCATCTCGACACTTAAGCGATGAAGAGTATCATTTGGCACACTTGTATGTATTACTCAATTGTCCAGAGATTGAACAATTCATTGAAATATTTGACATTGAGATGGTGCAAAAATACTCTATTCACAACGATGAAGAATTGGAGAGATTACGGAATCGTGATTTCCCTATTTGGATTCAGACTTACAGCAAAGATCACAGAGCTGAAATAGATGAAAGAATATTTGAGTTTGTTAGTGGATCGTCGCGACTTGTGTCGTGCTATAGCGGATATTTTGTTAATGGGTATAAATTTCACACGGTTGAATATTCATTTACAAAGAAGACGATGAATGCTGGGGTCTGCGTGAAAGGGACAACCTATGTTGAATGTGATATGGATTTTTATGGACTGGTGGAAGAAGTGATAGAGTTGCACTACTTCGGCTTAAAATCAGTGATCCTATTTAGATGTCATTGGTTCGATACAACAGAAAGGGGCATGAAAGTTCATCCAAAATACAAACTTGTTGAGGTTAATTACAAATCGAAATTGGCAGCAAATGAGCCTTTTATATTGGCATCACAAGCCGAACAAGTATATTACGCGAAGTATCCGGCTCGAAATAAAGATAGAGCAGATTGACGTGTAGTCTGTAAGACAAAAGGTAGAGGAAAAATTGATCCGATAGTAGGAGAAAATGAGCTGATACCTGATATGACACATGGTTTCTATCAAGAAGATGATCCTCCTGCTGTAGATCATATTATTCCAATACTCGAGGATGCAGACACAACGTCAATTCAATTAGAAGTTGAATATGCTGATGATGACGATCATGAAATTGAGGAAGCTGGAGATGAAGAAGATGAAGAAGAGGAAGAAGAGGAAGAATTCGAAGACTATTATTTAGATGATGAGGAATAATTATAAAGTATATATTTTATTAAATATTTCTCTACTATTTATACAATAATCTGATTATATGTCTGTTCGACAGATATGTCTGGTCGTGATTATCGACGCAGGAGAGCTTCGGAGTCTCCGATCGGTGAGACTCCAGCACTTACTCATGCTGCTGATCCCCCTGTTGCTGATCCTCATGCGGATGATACTGCCGAGGCTAGTATATCCAGACGCAGGCGGCCACGCGGGCCGAACAGGTGGCAGCCTCCACCAGCCACAGAGTCACGTATGGTAAGTATATCTTTTAATTATATATTTTATTTGTTATTATATGTACTAATTAATGCATTTGTTTTGTAAATGTAGATGACGGTGTCGGATGACGGGACTATCCAGCGACCCTTCCCGATGGCGGTGTTTGAGCGGACTCACCGTCGAGCACATGGGACGGGGGAGTACATCGACAACCGCGCTGCATACATTATGGTAACTATATATTTGTTTAAATTATTCATTATATATTTATAATTTAAGTTTTATGATAAATATTAAACAAAAAATCAAACTCGAGTAGGAGACCTACAGCCAGACGGTGGTGCAGCGCGGGGGTACCCCCGAGGACTTTGACGCAGCAACGTGGGTCGAGGCCGCAGGTGGCTGGGACCATGGCCACGTATATGGCTTCACAGATAGTGGTCATGCGCGAGCCGAACTAGGGCCACTTGGGGCACCGACCCCTCCGGTCGCTGGTGAGCGACCGTCCACCTCTAGATCCAGTTATGATCATAGTAGCAGAATAAGGACTCTAGAGGACACGGTCGCGCGTCAGACTGAGATAATGGAGCGCCAGAGTCAGATGATGGCGGATATACAAGCTATGCTACGCAACATGTCAGGTCATCCCGAAGCAGGCATCTCTTCGGCATCATCTAATCCATCATCCTCGAGTCAGTCCACGCCGGTGTACACTCAAGCACTCCAGACCCCGCCATATGATCCAGGCCATCCTCCATCGTCATCGTGAGATTTTGTTTATATTGACTTTGTTACTGAGATATTGAACTTGTTTAATTTATATTGACTTTGTTACTGAGATATTGATACTTCAATTTTGCATTTGAATTGTTTTTATACTATCGTGGATAATTATCAATATAAATATAATTGTTTTGATGTATATCTTGGTGTGTTTGTGATGTGTGAATGAATATGTGTATGAGTGTATGGGTGTGTGAGTTATGTATCAGATAATGTATCAATGTATCAATGGAAATTTGGAATTTTAAATTTTTTCGTTACCAGGTTCACATCATCAGCAACGGCTTTCCCACGGCCGTCCGTGGGAAAGCCGTTGCTAAAAGTGTATCGAAAGCCGTTGCTGATGACCTACAACAACGGCTTAGCGACGGGATTTTACTAACGGCGTTGCTACGGACTCAACGGCCGTTGCTATTAATGTTATCAGCAACGGCTCCGGGTCCGTGGCAAAACCGTTGCTGATAATATTTTTAGCAACGACCCGAGCGACCGTTGGGGAGCCGTTGCTAAGTTATCAGCAACGCGACTTTCTGCCACGGCTCTATTGCAACGACTTGGCCGTTGCTGATGCGCTTCAGCAACGGCATCAGCCGTTGCTGATGCCCATTTTTCTAGTAGTGTCTGCCGCCCCTAGTCGGGATGTTGCCATTGGCGTGCGGTGGCGGTCACTATCTCCGGGTTCCAACCATTGTGGGGTAGATAAGCTTTACTCGGCCTAATGATGGGCGTCAAATGTTCATGCCTAAGGATCAGAGTATTCTAGTCTGGTTCGGTGTCTCTCCTGGTCAGGTGCAACTTGGGGAGGAGACCTGCAAAAGAAACTCTAACGCTCAAGTTAGTAGGTATTTGAGGTGGAGGTAATTAATGAAATTAGAACTTAGGTTGTCTTATGTGTGATGTGAATTGCGGGCAGAGGTAATGATGCCGCCCAGTAATCTCATGGGGATATTACTCGGAATGGGTCGAGACTGATCCCGGAGATGTCAGGCTTGTAATGGCGTACCCCTCGTAACTAGGGAAGACGTGAATGTACCATGTATGGCCGCATGGAGCCCCCGGGCGGAGCCATTTAGTCTGGATTAGATCGGGTTCAAAAGTGTGGGTGCGGTTGAGCTGAATCCGACCGGGCTCAATAGTACTAGTCCAGTCCACCTTCTATGCAGTACATTTACGTATAAAATAAAAAATAATTTATTTATATCCTTTAATAATTTATTTAAAATAATTAATTAAAATAAAAATTTTTAATTTTAATAATCAAACTTAAAAAGATTACTAACATATATTGAAAATTTAAAAAGAAAAGTGAAAGTGAACGTAGAGCTCGCGCTATACAAATTGTATATATATATTTTTTTTAAAAAGAACGCTAAAGCTAATATATCTTTAATTCAACTTAGATTTTAGGAGAAATTTTTTTATTTCATGAAGGAGAAAATGATATTTTGATGGCATTAAAATATGTAGTACTTTTATCCCTTCATGTTGAGAGCTAGGTTTGGTGGGATGATCTAGAATGATTTCTAACAACTCTAAACGTACTCATCATCCTTTTTCTAAATTAAAAGCTAAACAGGAGATAATTAACATCTCCCTTGTATTCTTAGAATCAATAGATTAGCTCACAAGGTAGGAATTGAATCAAATATGATTTATTGAATCATTCCATTTCACAATTAATTAGAATCCATTTGAAGATATATATTACATATTATTCTTAAATTCTTAACTATTGACCTTTGGAATATTCTTGGTGATAAAAATGCAACTATATTAGCTTAATTAATTCAAATAATAATATATTTTTTTCATTTATGTCATGATTTTAGGAGTGTATAAATTATTTTTTAATATATATAATATGTACTTTACTTATATATATATATATGTATAAATTAATGTATTAAATATATATATAGCATTGTTTTAATAATTTTTTATTCGCATCTTTTCTTAGATTCTTTGAATATATCAAATATATCTTTTTATATATCATAAATTTCTAAATAAGTTATAGAATATAATTTATTATATATTAATTACAAATTAATATTCCTTCGAATTAATAGACTTAGTTTTTTTAAAAAATATATTAATTTAATAGACTTAATTAAATTAAATTTCATTAGTTACCTTTAAGTAAATTATATTACTATATATTAGGTTGGTCTTATTTAAATTATATTGTATAATTCTATGTTCTGATTAATGATTTTAATATATTGTAATTAATGATTTTATTATATATTAATTACAAATTAATAGTCTTTCCAATGTTGTTTGTCTTTGTTAATTACTAAACATGAATATTCTATATATAAGCTAAAAGATATGCTGAAATGAATGTGAAGTCAACGACCAAAATTATTTAAAAAATGGTATCAAAGTGGAAATTAATGACATCCTGCGGCTATTGTTGGAACGTGGAAAATTGCATTCCATTTTTGTACCTTCCAATTCAGAATTTACGGCTGAGGTCTATTGATCAAACCAGATTACTATGACATTATCTTGATGAAACCGATCTATAAATAGCCACGATGGCTATGTTTTGAAGCAAAACAACAACGACAACGTTAATTTCCGAAGCAGTAGAAGGCTATATATGCCATGGCATCCTCTTCTCTGCCTTTTCCAATAATGCTAGTTTTGCTAGCAGTACTCTTGAACTCCCATGGCGCGGTGGCGTGGCCCGCCGGAGCAACCTGGTACGGAGACCCTAATGGTGCCGGAAGTACTGGTAATATATTATTTATCATTTATTTTCTGATCAGTATTATTGTTATGTAAGTTTATGTCATGTCGTATAACATGGAAATACGTACATATGTAGGTGGTGCATGTGGATATACTGACGCAGTGCTTCACGCTCCATTCTCATCCATGATAGCTGCTGGAAATCCTACGCTATTCAAGTCAGGCCTGGGATGCGGTGCTTGTTTTCAGGTATAGTTCTCTCTCTCTATATATATTCTCTATGTATATATATTGATGTGAATGAAATAAATTAATCAGGTGAAATGCACAACGAACGCTGCATGTTCTGGCAATCCGGTTAAAGTAGTGATCACCGATGAGTGCCCCGGCGGCGCATGTCTTTCTGAACCGGTCCATTTCGACTTGAGTGGGACTGCATTTGGCGCCCTGGCAAAGCCTGGCCGAGACGGTGAACTTCGCAATGCTGGGATTATCCAGATAGAATACGACAGGTTAGTCATGACACATGCATATATAAATTGTGTATTATATTAACAAAATGCAAGCGTGACAGAGTGCCATGCGGATGGGGCTGGAATATTGCATTCACGGTGGATCCCGGAGCGAACCATGACTACCTGGCTGTTGTAATTAAGTACGTCGGAGGGGATG
Organism: Canna indica; assembly: GCA_034359265.1. Taxonomy (NCBI): domain Eukaryota; kingdom Viridiplantae; phylum Streptophyta; class Magnoliopsida; order Zingiberales; family Cannaceae; genus Canna; species Canna indica. Next base: position 75,006,111 of record CP136891.1, on the reverse strand, counting down.
GAGAACTCTCTGCCGTCGAAGTGAAGCAGGCGTGGGACAATTATTGGATGCCCATGCGTCACTCGTGGGGCGCCACGTGGGTTTACAACGCCGGCTGGGATATGAGAGCTCCCTTCTCCTTCCGGTTGACATCCGGCGTATCTAACAAGGTCCTCGTCGTCGACGACGTCATCCCCGTCGGGTGGAACCCCGGGAGCACCTATTGGTCCAAAACCAACTTTTAGTCTTTCACTTAATTTCCAATAATCTATATATCTAGCAGTAGATACAATATTACTACTGCTTAATTGTATAATGCATCATAAGTAAATATGTTATGATGCGAAAAATGCAAGCTAGCTACCTGTGCTTTTGATTTAATCGATGTTCTTAAATATTAAGGACGTGGTGTAACAAGCTGATTAATTAATAAAAGTTTCCATGCTGTTATGTACATGCAAATTTTGATCGGATTTCTTCTCAATGAATTATCTCATTTGATGGAATTTGGGTGGATAATCCATCCCATCAAAGAGGTAATAAAACTAAATTACTATCAGGACCGGCAGGACCAACTCTCTGACTCCAGGTCCGTCCCTCTGAGTCCGGACGGACCGGTCTTAAAAACACCCCGACTCATGAACTAGACCTAGATCAAATTATACCACAGCTAAGCCTTGGACTAACATCCTTCATTTATCACCGGATATTCCACAATAATACATCCACCTATATATTCAAGGCGTATTCCCGCGGGTTTTCACGAGACATCCTCGTCGAGTATCCAGACCTGTCTCATAAAACGAACATGACACACAATGATGTATACTATCCGTTCCAATTCCATATGCATCATCTGGAATTCTCTCTCACTTGAGCGTTGAAGTGTCTTTGCAAGTCACCACATGAGTCGTGCTAAACCAGGAGATGCAAAGGCTTGCGACACCCCCGACTTCAGGTGAGAACAATATCCTTAACAAAAATGGAATAATATCAAGATAATTTCTCTATGGAATTCATGACTTCCTATTTCTCTTTGGAATATATAGTAATATATAATATTTAAAATTCGTTATAATATAATATCAAAACATTAATATCATTAAATATATTGTTAGACTAATATTATATTTAATATTAGATATAATTAATACAATACCAATTAATTAAATCATAACTTAGTACTCCTTAATTAATAGAAGGGAAATTAGACAAAAAAATCACAAGGTTTGCATAAATTTTACGTTCTACCCAGGATTTCAAAATTTGCCTGTAAATGCACAACCTTTACTTTCGTTTATGTCATCTCCAAATCGTCAAGCGTCGTCTCAACTTAGTTGACATGGAGGAAAACGACGCTCGCGTGGCTGACGGCTTCATACGTGGCTGATGACCCCACCTTTCTCTCTCTCTCTTCTCTTCTTATTCCTAGATGACCCCACCTTTTTCTTCTTCCTCCCAGACTGACCCCACCTTTTTTTTTTCTCATTCTCTTCTTCCTCCAAATGACTCCACCTTTTTCCCTCTCCTTCTACACCTCCACCTCCACCGTTGCCGCCTCAACTCCACCGCCCCCAATAACGACATTGCTTCTCCCCTTCTCAGCCTTTCCTTCCCCACGGAAGGTGAATTACGGCAACCCGGCATACTGGACGTGACAGTCTTAGTCCTATAATTAACTGACGTGAAGTGCTCCACCAGCCAATCCTTGCCGAGGGTGACATCAATTTCAAGCATAGGCAAAAGTGTCAATTCTGCCTTCAACCCATGACCACCAACTAGCACTTCGCAGTCACGGAAGATTGATTTTGTTATTAATGAGTCGCCCGTAGGCGTTGACACCACATATGGCACAACAAGAAAGGAATGTGTCATAGGCAATCCGACAGTAAATTTGGCTGATACAAATGAGTGCCGAGCACCCAGATCTAACAAGACATAAACAACAGAAGAACTGATTAAAATAGTATTCGTCACCACTGCCTTAGATGCCTCTACCCCATCGCGATTCATGGCATAAACTCGAGCAGACGATCTCCCAGAGTGGCTAACTTGCGGCTCCCTCCTCTATATCGAACCCTTCTGAGCCACTGACCCAACTAGAATCAGGGCTTTTCCCCTTGACTGCTCGGTCCTCTAGCTACCTCTATCCTGACAATCTTTTCTAAAATGTCCAACCTGCTCACATCTGAAGCATGCCTCCGTGCGGCCATAGTAAGTCCCCTAGTGCCTTCTATTCCAGTGACCACACTGCGGCATGTTTGACCTCTGAGTGGCACCCCTGACTCTGTCGGTCGTGCTGCCCCTGCCCTTGAACCTCCATGGCCTCGGCTACTGTTGTGTCCCCGACTCTACTGGTGATCCGCCGATGCAACTGTTCCCTCAGAGTGCCAAGGCCGGCCCCCTGAGCTGTAGGCTTACCATACGAGCTGCTACCTCAGATGAGCGTCCCAGCTCCACACAAAACTCATAGCAGGCAGCCAGAAATTCGGTGACCTCAACCTGCTTATCAGTCCCGGTGAACACCGAAAGTCTCAGTTTAACAAAGTCTGCATAGGTTGGGGGGGGGGGGGACTCTGGAATCCTATCTGCCGGCACTACTAGCTCCGCCACCACTAGTACCACTGGTACAGGCTGCGGGGTTGCGGAGGCTGCTGCGATTGTTATTGCTGCCTCAATTCTTCCTCTCTACGGGGTGCCTCTATCAACAAGGCCACCTAGGTCTGTAGTTGAGCAACTATAGGGTCTTGTACCCCTTCCTCTAACTGCTCTCTTCCCCGGCCTCGGCCTCGGCCCTGGCGTTCAGTGGAATTACTACCACTACCGCTCACATTGTGAGTCTCCATCACACTCGATTACAAGAAATTTTTTACCATTAATACCAATAAATTGTAACTAAAATTTAAATTACTAACCGCATGGTGCGCTGAGTGCAGTCGTGGTTGCCAGATCTCGTAGCATAACTATACCGTATGTCGACACACTAGCATATGTCTCATACGGTACCCAACTCCTAGTCATAGTCAAGACCTAACCAAAAGCTCTAATACCAACTTTGTCACACCCCAACTTAGGGTCGTGTGATCAGCCAGGGTCTATGTCTTACCCTGAAGCCTACTACATACACTGACTAACAGAAACTGAAATATATAATGAAAACAACGATGCAGCTTGATTCAAATCTTTAAAGAAGGTTCACAATTTTTGCTTTAAAACATGAAAAGTTCCGAAACATCAATCACCATAGGAAACAACTCAAGTTTAAAAGCAAGTACATGTTTTCGAATAGACAATCTCAGTGTATTAAAAGAAACAATTGTCCTAGACTTCTAGACTATGACTAGTGGACGCTGCTACGAGATCTACGTCACCGCCTGCCCTCCAGCTGCACTATGATTCCAAGCCTCATCTCACTGATCAGGCTCTACAAAACAATGAAATAAACCGTGAGTCCACATGGGACTCAGTGAGCGGTTCTTCCGAATTACCACATAATTCCCCAATAATCACACACACACACACACACACAAAATATAAAGTTAGGGATATAAGTTGCTTCTGTTATGACAACCAACCCTAGGGTCGTCCTGTATAGGCCATACATTCATGTAAGCAGTCATAACAACCTAACTACACCACATGGCACCCGGCCCCTAGGGCCTACTCATGGTCTAGTGATTCGGCTATAACCAGTCCTACCACATACAAATAGTAACATACTGGCCGTTCGGGCCACAGAGCACATAAGTGAATCAAAGCAAACTCTGGACCGTCGACTAGGATGGTATGCTAGTCTCCGGACACCGACTGGAGTAGGGATAACTAGTCCAACCCAACTGGGGTCTGACACCTAGCGGGCCCACTGGTGCAATCTTAAGACCCAATCACTGGCCGAGTCAAGCATTCACTACTAGAAAAATGGGCATCAACAACGGCTTGCAATGGCCCGGCCCGTTGCAACGGAGCCGTGACAGAAAAATGCGTTGCTGATAATTTAACAACGACTCAGCAACGGTTGCTAGGGCCATTGCTAATAATATTATCAGCAACGACTTTGCCACGGACACGAGGCCGTCGCTGATAACATTATTAACAATGGCCCGTGAGGCTGTGGCAAGGCTATTAGTGAAAGACCGTTACTAAGCTGTTGCTGTTTGGGCACGTGAGACCACATGGGTCATGCCCCATGCATGTATCGTCGAATAGTAGAAGAAATGCTCCTTGGCACTTCTTCTTGCTCGAACCTGCACAACAAAAATAAAATTTAATATTATATTATGATATAATGAATTTGCAATGATTCATAATTCATGATATATTACCGCTCCCCAATCACGCTAATGAATCTTCGTGACTCTGTGGTTGGTGGAGGATGCCACCTGTTCGGCCCGCGTGGCCGTCTACGTCTGGATGTACTAGCCTCAGCAGTACCATCGGCAGAAGGATCAGCAGTAGGAGGATCAGCGGCATGAGTCGTAAGTGCTGTAGTCTCACCAATCGGAGACTCCGAAGTTCTCCTGCGACGATAACCACGACCAAACATATCTGTCGAATAGGCACATAATTAGCTTATTATATATATATATATATTAGAGATATATTTAATATAAGATATACTTTTTAATTATTCCTCATCATCTGAGTAATAGTCTTCGAATTCTTCCTCTTCTTCATCTTCTTCATCTCCAGCGTTGTCAATTTCATAATCGTCATCATCAGCATATTCAACTTCTAATTGAATTGACGTTGTTGACAATATTACTTTCAAGTGTTGACATATCTTCGACTCGAAGGACATTTACACAAATGTTTTTAAAAAACATACTTAATTCAGTCAACGGACCCCAAATATTATCAGGTAGAAGATCTCGGAATGCGATCGGAAGCAATCTCTGCATGAATACATGACAATCATGGCTCTTCATCCCTGATATTTTGCAATCATTGGCGTTCACACATCGAGATAAGTTTGAAGCATATCCATCGGGTAATCTGAGTTCTTTTATCCATTGATAAACATCTTTGATCTGTTGTTTATTTAACACATACGGGGCCTTCGGCTTCAGATATCATCCGTTGACCTCTTGTAACTTCAACTCCGGTCTCTTACAAAGTATTTTCAGATCATGGCAGGCTTTGACATTATCTTTAGTTTTTTCGGAAACATCCATCAAAGCGTTGAAAATATTATCAAACACATTTTTTTCAATGTGTATGACATCCAAATTATGTCGAATCGGTAATGAATTCCAATAGGGCAATTCCCAAAAGATACTTTTTTTCACCCAGTTATGTGTTTGACCAAAGCCTAACACTCTTTCATTCCGACCAAATACTATCTCTGGAAGTGCTGAAACACGTGCTAACATTTGTTCACCAGACAACATCGATGGTGGCTCATCTCTTTCGACTCTGCCTTTAGTAAATTTATTACGATTACTTCGATAGTGATGGTTAGCCGGTAGGAATCAACAATGACAATCATAGAATGAGATTTTTCGTCCGTTCTGAAGACTGGTTGATTTAGAGTGTTCCATACAATACGGACAAGAGAGTCGGTCATGAGTGCTCCAACTAGACAACATGCCGTACGCTGGGAAATCATTGATTGTCCACAAGACCGCGGCCTTTAAATTAAAGTTTTGCTTCTGATGACAATAATAAGTGACAACTCCCCCAGTCCACAATATTTTCAATTCATCTATCAAGGGTCTGAGAAACACGTCAATTTCTTTTCGCGGACCCTTAGGACCCAGAATAATCATCGAAAGATAAATAAATTCATCTTTCATACACATTGACGGTGGCAAATTATAAACTGTCAGCAACACTGGCCAAACTGAATAAGGAGTTGTAGAATGTCCAAACGGATTAAAACCATTTGTGCACAATCCCAATATGATATTTCTAGTATCCCTAGCAAATGAAGAATAACATGTATCCAAATATTTTCATGCTTCACTGTCGGATGGATGAGTCATTACTGTATCATCACGACTTCTTGCATGCCAACTTATGTAGGGGGTCGTCTTTTCCGACATGAATAATCTTTGAAGCCTCGGTGTTAGTAGAAAATACCGAAGTACCTTAAACGGGATATTTTTCTGTCGGATTAATTTCTTCTCCATGTAACGAGGATGTTGACATACAGAGCATTTATCCAACTGCACATTTTCTTTATAATATAGGGCTGATATTACAATCGGTCTTGATGTTTAGGAGCTGCGTCATTGCCGAAAACCTAGTTTATTTAGGACAATTATCATACAAAGGTTCATCGGCAGCTTTCAACATCTCGTAAAATTCTGCAGCTTCTTTATTCGGCAATTCAATCTCTACCGCAGTTTATACTTCTGTGATATCAACACCTGTAGTATCTGGTGGCACTGACGTCTCAGTAACTGGTCGATCGACATTATCATTCAGGTGGAATTGACCTCCAAGACTATCTAGTATCATAGTTCTATAGGGATTAGATTGACTGGATGAAGAAACGCTAACAGAGGAAGATTCACCATGTGTATGAACGACAGGATTGCTCAACGTCCCGACTTCACGTGACTCTCCGTGACAAGTCCATAGAAAATATCTTGGTGCAAATCCTTTGCTATATAGATGCAGAATGACAGTTTCCCGATCCAAAAATTATCCATTCAAGCAAATGCAGCACAGACATCAGATTTTATCATCGACGCTAACGAATTTCTGATTTGAATAGGCAAAATTTAGGAAGTAAGTTATGCCTAATCGAAACTCATTCGTTAAAGCTCCACGATCAAGACGTCGGTACATCCAACTTCGATCAGCCGACACGTTCTATCAATCAATGACAATTTCTTCGGTTAATGCCTTTAGATGAGATGATCCTATTCCATTCAGGATTTATATTATTCATATAGCACTAAGTATTTCTTTTAACTGCTAATTTCATTCTAAATTTCAGCAGCATCTCCCTACAGTTCTCCGAATACGCATATCATCTGGGCGCGTATCGGAGAACAAGAGAGATGCTGCCGAAATTTAGAATAAGTTAACAGTTAAAAGAAAAATATAAGTGCAATACAAATAACTATATTCTCAAATTATCCAATCAGGGATAATTCAAGGGTTGTATATCGTATAAAAGATCATCTACTTCTTTTACACGAACATACAACCCCCGAACGGATCTAAGGTTTTGCTAAATCATATCAGACTCGTCGATGCGTACGTGAAACGTATCAACTCGTCAGATGGATGATTATTTTCTAAATGTTTCGAGTCAATTTGAGTCCATAGTGGACAATTCCAACACGAGTCCAAATTGGACGATTCCGGCAGGAGTCCGAAATGGACGATTCCGGCGGGAGTCCGAAGTGGACGATTCCTGCGCAAGTCCGAAGTGGACGATTCCGGCGCGAGTCCACTGAGGACTACTCCGTACTAATTAACATTTTAACTAATTAATTAATATTAATCTACAACATTTTAACTAATTTAAATAATTAACCTACCATTATTAATTTAAAACATAATATTGATCTAACTAAATTAATCTAACTCATAACAACGAATCTAAACCCTAAAAATTAATCTAACAAATTAATTAATTAATTAATTAATTAATCTAAACAATTAATTAAAATTAAAAAAATTAAAAAAATCATCATTCTTGCATTTTCGGCGCCGGAGTTCGGTGGACTCCGATTTCGGCTGGTTCTACACTAAATGGAGAGGGGGATTTTTGCACGACTTACCTGGAGCAAGCGACGATAGTGGGCGGTGACGGCGAGGAACTTCGGCGGTCGAGGACGGCGGGCGACGACGACGGAGATTTACGGCGACAGCAGCAGGAAGAGGAAGAAGAAGAAAGGGGGCGGGCGCGATCGCTCGACCTATATAAACTTTTCAGCAACGGCTCACCCAACTGTTAGAAAATCGTTGCTGATAAGTAATCATCAGTAATGGCTCACTCGTCCGTTAGCACGTCGTTAATGATAAGTATTTTATTTTCGTGCCGCGAGCGCGTGATCGCCTCAAGAGTGACGGATCCCGTAGCCGTTGCTGATGTGATTATATATCTGCAATGGCTCGAGCAGCCGTAACAAAGCCGTTGCAGATACAACACATCTGCAACGGCTTGAGCGGTCGTACGAACGCCGTTGCTGATAGCCGTTGCTGGAGAACATATTTCTAGTAGTGATTAGTCATTCCGACTACCCATGCTTCTCGGCAGACCACCATAATTACATCACACAAACATGGTGTCCTAAGGTTTTCTGATTTAAAGCCCCGGGCGTCCGCCCGTTCTCAGCCTTTTAATTTCGGTCGTATCATGCGCACACTATTGTTCACAAAATATTTCTTAGGTGTGAGGCCTAACTCGTCTACTTTTGAGTTTCCATATCTAACACACACTTTATAATTTCATGTAAATCATCTAGTGTCATATGCTATCTTTTGCTAATGTAAACTACATGTTATAGACTTGGAAATGCACCCATTAACAATACCGGACAACATATAAACTATAATGAAATTTCTTCACAACACCTATTATGTATAGCCACATGATTCAATGATAAAGAATTTAAATTCTGCATTAAACCATAAATTCAACAAGAAAATAAATTATCTAACATGGTAAAAGTATCACCACATTTCAGAATTTAAAGAGAAAAGGTGTAAGGATGGTTACTATCGTACCATTCTACTAATTACATGCATCAACATAGAAGCCTTTCTTAGTTATATCTTACCTAAATGTCATCTTGATTCTAATTGTCAATCTAGGCAACTTGTCACGCACTATTGTTTTGAGTATTCCTAACCATGAAGTTTATCTTCTAGAGATCACCATCTCCCCCAATCCTTGCTCGGCCGAGACTTGAGCAAAGCATGCCTTGCTCGGCCGAGCCTCGAAGGATAGGAACAAGAGGGAAGGACCAACCCCAACCCTAATATCTTGTTTCCGATCTATCCTAATTAAGACCTTGATCAAGTCGCACACCCCTTGCTCGTCCAACCGATGGACATGGAGTTTTCCCTTTGCTTGGTCGAGCCTACTAGGCTTTAGAGGATGAGTTCCAATCGTCACTTTCAGTAAGTAAATCATGAATCCACTCGATATGGGTTTAAGATCGTTCAAAGGGGGTTTACATCCGTCAAGGGAATTGGGAAAATTTTCGGCATGACCTTTCCCCTTTTCCCTTAACTCGGCAGCCCCTGAAATATGAAGAATCCGACAAAAACTACGGAGATCCGATGCAACGATAATTAAAATAGAGGTAAGAAGGTCAAGGTACCATGAATCAACGAAAAACTCGCGAGAAACTCGACACCTAGCAATCTTAGGGGTTCGGCTACCCGCCTCCCCCAAATCAACGGAAAGTAACCACTCACGTTGATCAAGGAAGAAGAAAGGGTGGACGTTGATGACCTCGATCCTTTCGACGGCGACACGGTTTCCTGCGTCGACCCAAGATCTCCCCTCCTCCCTCTCTTGCTCGAGCGGCGTGCGGCTCAAGAATGAGCCGCACTGCTCATGATGAGGGGTTTTATCCCCTCATCCACCAATGACATAAATGCCCCTCTAACTAACTTAGCCTCTACTTGACTCGATCCGAGTTCGATTCGGACCCCGATTCGATCCGCATACACGATTTGAACTCGACTAAAAAAGGACATCTAATGCTTAATAAGGAAATATTCATCTAACCAATTTAAACTTCATAAGCCGAGTTATACCTTCTACTCGAGGCGACTCCGCGGCTCGACTCGACTAACTCCTGATCCGGTGGCCTCTTGCCCAGAGTGGTGCTCCCATCTAACTTTCACCAGGGGGATTTCTTATATTAGGAAAAAAAATTCGGGTCTTACAACCTTCCTCCCTTAAGGGAAATTTTTCCTCGAATTTAATTGGATTACAAGGACTTACCGGGTCTTCAAACAAGGAAGGGTAGCGCTCTCTCAGATCTCGCTCTACCTCCCAAGTGGCCTCTTGCCCGGAGTGGTGCTCCCATCTAACTTTCACCATGGGGATTTCTTTGGACCTCAACTTTCTAATTTAGCGGTCGAGGATCTCCATCGGCCTTTCCTCGAATGAGACAGCTAAATCTACTTCGATATAAGAGGGCTCGATCACATGTGAATCATCTCTTACATAACGCCTGAGCATGGATATATGAAAAATTGGATGAACCCTGCTCAGGCTAGGAGGCAAAGCCAATTCGTAAGCCACATTGCTTCTCCGCTTGAGAATAGGGAAAGGCCTAATGAACCTAGGGCTCAACTTCCCCTTCTTCCCAAACCGGACGACCCCTTTCATGGGTGAAACCTTTAGGAACACCAAGTCGCCCTCAGCGAACCCTTCTTATCAGCATATATTTTCTGAAGACTCTGGGTCGCCAACAATCTTTCCTTTATAGTTTCACCTTCTCTATCGCTTCCTCAACCAGATCAGGACCCACCATGAGTGATTCTCCGACCTGAGCAATTTTATATTAGGAAATTTTTTTCGAGTCTTACATTTCCAACAATAGACTTAAAACCCAAGTGCAGTTTAGAAAAGACATGCATAAACAGCTTCCAAGCCCAAGAAGAGTTCTCAAGACGAATAAGATTAACACAAGAAGCTAGAGGGTATTTAGCTTTTACTATATTAACCCAGAGTATTATCATCATTCAAATAATCTTGAATTCTCTTTGCTTGAAGAGCTAAACTTTTAGTTCACATGTCTTGAAGGCCAAGACCACCATAGGTTTTTGGAAGGGTAACAGTTTCCCATTTCACTAAGTGGATACCTTTCTTGTGGGAGTCATGATTCTAGAGAAAGTTTCTCATTTTAGATTCAAGTTTGGCATAAATGTCTTGAGAGATCCAAGTGAGAGATATTGAATGAGTAGGTATAAAATTCAAGACAGATTTAATAAGGACAAGCTTCCCAGCTTGAGATAAAAGAGAAGTTTTCTAATTGCAAAGTTTAGTATCAAATTGATTAATAATATAGTCATGGGTTCTAGAAGGGGTCTCCTATGAGCAACCATAACACCAAGGTATTTAAATGGGAAAGATCTACACTAGGATTGATATTTCTAGGGAAATCACTACAACACAATCGGCTTATAGAGACACATAATTGGAGACAAATTAGATTTTTATTTCTAAATCTTCACATTTAGAGACTAATAAACATAAAATTTGTTCTTAATTAGTCTCTAGAACTAGCTTTAGAGTCAGATCAATTAAGTGACTCTGTTGTTGGTATTTCTATAGCTTAGAGACAAATCAATTAAGTGATTATATTATTGTTGTTTCTATAGATCTTTAAAGACTAATTAGGAACAAATTTTGTGTCTATTAGTCTCTAAATGTGAAGATTTAAAAACAAAATTATAATTTATTTTTAATTTTGTGTCTCTATAGGTCAATTGTGTTGTAGTGAATATATATCAGATTTAGAGCAGTTAATTTTTTATCCAGTTAAAGCTTCATACTGTTTTAAAATACAGATAACAGAGTTCATGCTTTTGCAATTAGCTTTAAAAACCAATATAATGTCATCAGCAAACATAAGGTGACTAATTGAAACATTATTTTTTAGTTTAAAGGGGGTAAGATATTTATTATTCACAACAGTATTAATAAGGTTAGAAAGCATTTGAGCCACAAGAATATACAAAAAATGTGAAATATGATTACCTTGTCTGATACCTCTATGAGAGGGAAAGGAGATAGAGAGATGAGCATTAATAAGGCAAGCAAAATTAGGAGTAGAAATGCAAGTAGAAATCCACTGAATAAACTTATTAGGAAAGTGATAGAGATTTAAAACGTTAAGAATTGCATCTCTATTAATAGAATCAAAAACTTTTTCTACATCTATTTTAACAATGATGTAAGGGGAAGAGCTTTTAGAGTTATAAAAAGAATGCACAATTTCTTGAACAATCAGAATATTATCTTGAATGTTCTTGCCTTTCACAAAGGCAGACTGTTCACAACCAATAAGAGAAGGAATGCAAGATTTTAAACTATTAGCAAGCATTTTGGATAAAATACGATAAGAAATATTACACAGAGCTATGGGCCTAAAATCTTTAGGAGTTTTAGGGGATTTGATTTTGGGAATAAAAGTTAAAATGATTTTATTCCAGTTATCAAGTAAGGTTGCAGTATGAAAAAAATGAAGGATAGAATCAAATAAATTGCTAGAAATAGTATCCCAATAACTTTTATAGAACTCAATTGTAAAGCCATCATATCGAAGATTTTTACCATTCTTAAAAGATTTTTAGGAGCAACTAAAGAATCAACAACAGAAGAATTAATTTGAGAAATAATAGGCCAATCTAAATTAGAAGAATTTGAAGTAGAGGAAAAGCTCCGCAAGTTCTGATAATGGTGCACAAATTCTAAAAGAATGCAATGATTATCAGAAATAGTTACATTTTGATTGTTGAGGATAGAGGATATATAATTGATGTGTCTCCGCATGGTAACTACACGATGATAAAAGGCAGTGTTTTGATCCCCATCATGAATCCAATTGAATTTGGACTTAGATCATCATTTTAGATAAATTTATCTTTACAGGGCAGCATGCTTATTATGCAAAGATCTAAGTTTGATGTCTATATCAACAGGGGAGTGAGGGAGTCCTTCTAAGGACTCAAGCAGATGAATAGTGGAATCTAAATTAGATTTAAGCTTACCCAGGGTACGTATTTTTATTCGAGAAGGAAAGGGCACCCATAGTAATATTAAGTCTAGAATTAAAGGAATTGAAGAAACAAAATTAGGAGAAGTAGAAGAAGACCAAGCATTGCGCACAATATCATGAGTCTCATCATATTCTCATCAAAAACTCTGAAATTTAAAAAGTTTATTCCTAGCTTGCTTATGAACAGGGATAGTGCAAGCAAAGGACAGTGATTAGAATATAATATGTTAAGATGCTTAACATTACAATGATCAAAAAATTTAACCAAGCAGCATTTGCAAACATTCTATCAAGCCTAATTAAAATTTTAGCTAAATCTTTACAATTATTAGACCATGTATATTTGTTACCATAGAAGCCTAGATCTAATAATCCTAAATGCTCAACATAGAGGTTAAAATCCTGAACATGTTTAGAAAATTTAAAAACTTGACCACCTAAATTATCTTTGGCATGAAGAATACGATTAAAATCACCCATCAGGAGCCAAGGAATAGAAGTTAAATTTAAATGCATAAAAGATTGTCAAAGATTAGATCTACTAATAGGACCAGTGCTAGCAAAGAAATTAGATAAAAGAAAAGGATCATCATTTTCTAATTGAATTACAACATGAATGACTTGAGAAGACGTAGAAATAGTAAGGGCTTTAACAGAAGGGCAGTGTTCCAAGCAACTAAGATGCCACCTGAAGCACCATTACTAGGTTGAAGAGCTGCCTCCCAATTACGGCCAAAGGATCTAACAAGTTTATTTGACATAGTTTCATTGAGATGGGCTTAACTTTGACATGGAAAGATTTGATTTGGATTGCAAGAAAATCATGGGTTTGGCGCCTCCAAGTGCCCCTAATATTCCAATTAAGAACATTCATCTAATACATGAAAAGATTAGGTGACTAATAGTGGCAAGGGGGTCATCTATCTCTACTTTATTTAAATCAAACTCAGCATGTGATCCTTGCTTTGTGAATTGTTTAGGACCTTTACTCCTTATACCTAGAGAGGGGTTTTGGTTTAGGGGGTTTGGTCCCGGAAGATTTCGTCCAAGGAGGTATTGGTAAATTAGGGGGGGGGGGGGGGGGGTGGAAGATGAAGGAGGCTGGAAAACAACCTTAAGGTGATTGGCCAAATTCCTCTAGGGATTTAGAGGAAGGAAGATAGAAAGGAATAGCATTCTCAGGAAAAAATAGGATGGTTATTCTCATTCATATCCTGATCCATTGTATTATTCTCCTGTTGAGTGTTCATGGAATCATTAGGAACAGTTTCCAAGGCTGCAAGTATTAAATTTCCAGCTTTGTTTCGAGCTGAAACAACTCTATTTTAGCCTTGTTTCAACTCTATTTCAAAGCTTATTAAACAAGAATTTCAGCTCTATTTCAGAGCTTATTAAACAAGCATTTCAACTATGTTTCAGAGCTAAAATTTCTGTTTCGGAGCTGAAATTTGTTTATGCTCTTTTTTGGAGATGAAACAACTCTATTTCAGCATTGTTTTCAACCGAAATAGAACTGAAACATTAAGCTGTTTTAGCTGATATTCCCTATTTAATGAGCTGACCAAAAGTAGAGGTGACAATGGGTCGTGCTCGGGCCGGCCCAGGCCCGGGCCCAGGCAGGCACGACCCGATAGTTCTAAGGGTAGGCCCAGCCCGGGCTCGGGCCGGCCCGAAAATTTTAAAGTGTTAAAATTAAATTTTGAAATTTAAAGGCTAGGGGTGAGTTTCAAACCTCAAACCTCTAGTTTTATTTGAGATAGCTTAATCATTGTACTAAGCTTTATTATCTATTTTCTAATACATTTTTTATATGTAAAGTAGTACAAATTAATAAAAAGATGAAAAAAAATCAAATTATAATTAATTTTTTATTTATCATGAATTAAAAAATATTCATGAAATGATAAAATAATTTTTTAATATTATAATAGACCGCACCTTAAAAGATTGCCTACGTACCTTCTATAGTTAAACTTGTACTTCTCAATGATTAAACTATAGAAGGATCAGGTCTACGTAGTTCTTTTTATATTTTTAAGAGTAAATATCCAAAAAAAATACGAACTTTTGACCTTTTTCCATTTTTAACATAAACTTTTTTCGTTAGCAAGAAAATACACGAACTATCATTCTGTTACCCTATTTAGTACATACCGTCATTTCTGACGGTTTTTGCTGACGTGTCACTTAACGGCGACGACATGGCAATTTTTATCCTACGTGGATTATTATTTTATTATTTTAACCAATTTTATTATTAAAAAATTATTATTATTTTATTCTATCAACTCCATCTTTCTTCTCATCTTCGTCTTCCAGCCTACGGCATTCTCCTCCGCCACATCGCTGCTGGCAATCGGCACATCACCATTCTCCTTCCCGGCGCGCTGCTCGCGCAACCCCTCTTGCTACACCCACGACCCCACCCTCCACCGCTAGCATGTGCTCCCCCTTGACTTCCTCCCTTGCCCACTCTGCCTCGTCGCCCACTCACCACTTCCATCACCTCTCGGATCTGACGACGCCGTGCCGCAATCCCGCTGTCGGGGTCGTCGCATGCGGGAGCTCCATTACCTCTTTATCAACCCACATCCTACACTATATCATCCCCCTCTTCCAATCTTCCCCTCCCCTCAAATTGGCTCCCCTCCTCTCTCTCTCTCTCACACACACACTCAGATTGGCATCGTATTCATCATGGAGCTCCAGTTTCAACCCCAGCAAGAGCACCACCACCAATTCCCAGTCTCCAAACCCCCACTCAAGTCCAAGAACAAGCTCAAGAGCGGTAGTAGCAACAAGTTCGTAGGTGTGCGGCAAAGGCCGTCGGGAAGGTGGGTGGCGGAGATCAAGGACACCATGAAGAAGATAAGGATGTGGCTGGACACCTTTGAGACGCCGGAGGAGGTTGCCTGCGCCTACGACGCCGCTGCCTGTCTCCTTGGCAGCTCCAACACCTGCACAAACTTCGCCGCCCACGCCGCGTCCCCCGCCGCCGACTCCCCTCTCGCTTCCAGGTTCCACAATCTCCTCAACCTCGAGAATCAGAAGAAGAGAAAGACATCGAGATTTACTCCCCCATCGAATGCATCGTCTCATCGCCGTGCACTGATCCTCCTCCGCATCCTTCTCCTTATGCGAGCTTGATTCATGTGAGTAGTAGCAGTGCCGCTACTTCAAGCTCCTCCAACAGTACTGAACAGCTACTTCCCGCACTAAGAGCAAGCAATAAGGTGCGTGCACAAGCCAAATGGACGAGAAAGTGTACTGGCTGTGCTTCGACAACAACGGCGAGGAGCTGGAGTTCTGGGGTTTGCGGTACGGCTTACAGTGTGGATGCCCAACAAGAGCGTCCATGCGTGCGACAGAGCCCTGTATTGGATGACCTCCGCGCGGGCATACAACTTGGCCGGGTTTGACCTTCGGCGGCGGGCGTGGAGGGAGGTAAAGGCGACAATGGCGGATCGACTGGAGTGGGTGACGCTGGTTTCACGGCCCAACGGGAAGCTGGGGCTGGTGGGCGGCGTGGGCAGCGAACATGGGACTGTGTGGACACCTTCTCCCTCGTTCACGTACGCCCTTCGTCGGCACTCCAGTAGCCGGTGAGAATGTCGGGTGCGTCCTCTTCCGCCGGTGTCGTGGTCCTTGTAGGCGAAATGGCGACACTAGAGGGGGGTGAATAGTGTGTTTACTAATTCTATTCACCTAAATTCGATTTTAATCGTTTACTTAAATCATTTAGGCAATTTGTGATTCAATGATTATATGCGAAAATAATAAATGATTGAGCAATTAAAGCACAACAAAATGAAACAATGCAAACACAAGATTTATAGTGGTTCTTCCCCAATGTCTACTCCACTACCTAAGCACCCCGCTTGGGATTTCCAAACTAAGTTTTACTAGATTAATAAGCTCCCTTTACCCAGAGGACTTTTCATCGAAGAGACGCACTCTCGACCTAAGGCACTTCCACACCCGGAAGTCACCGCCTTCTTATCAAAAGTCCTCTTCCACCTCAACCCTAAGGGACAACTAAACTAATCCTAGTAAACACTAAGTTTACAAAAGTGGCTTTACACCTAACACCGGGTAACCACTTATACACTCAAGACCAAACACTTGGTCTTCACATGCACAAATAAAAATATATACAAATAACAGTTAAAATACAATTGAAAAGAGCTTGAAATGAAACCAAGAAATCATGTTCTTTTCCAAGCCTTGGAACCTCCAACTCGTCGAGTAGTAGAGCTTGAGTTGAAGCCCGTGTTGAGGAGCAGAGTGTGCGCAAGAAGTTGACGCCGGAAAATTGAGCGCAAGCACTAATCCCTTTTGAAAGGCTTTTATCTCTCTCTTGGATGATCAAAGTTTTTGTAAGAATGAGAGAAGGGAGATGAAAGAATCATATGAGGGTGTATTTATACCCTGCTGAAGAAATGACTGCTCAACTAGAAAACTATCCGTTGTAGACGGCCGGTCGATTGGTCGGTTAACCGATGGGTCAACGGCCCAGACGTGACTGTTCATTCCCTCAATTCGGTCGACCGACACTGGGAAGCCAAGATCTCGCGCTGCGTGATTTTTTACTCCGGTCAACCGATCGGTTGACCGCTAGGGTTACTGCCCAAAACCAACCTCTGTCGGTCGACCGACCGATCGACCTAAAAAGCTACTATCCTTTTTCTTACCCTGTTCGGTCGATCGCCCGGTCGATCGAATTTAGGCTGAATTGAATTTTCAGCCAGGCTTACTTTCGCGCTTTGTTTTCGGGTTCCGGCTTTTAACGAGCATCATCTTGGAGGGCTTTCATATGATCTTTGAGCCCGTCCAATGCGACTTTGGTGCACTCATCGATCTTCGAGAAACTTTCACGACGAACCCGAGCGCGACGATCAATGTCCTTTCGATTTCTGATTTCTTCGATTTTTTCGATCGAGGACATCGAACGCTACTGATATGGAACCTGGAGATATTCTCAATGAAATCATTAGTCCCATGTTTGTTATCATCAAAACCATCAAAAACCGAGATCAAGACTAAGATTGAAAACCTAAAGCCAACAATCCCCCCCTTTTTGATGATGACAAACATCCTTAAGAAAATATAATCATTAAGGCATAGAAGGATATCAACTAAGGGATTTCTCCCCCTATCAACATGCATATCTATGAGAATAAACTCCCCCTATCTATATGCATGGATTCCCTATATTTTCCTCCCCTTTACCTATACTTTTCTCCCCATTTTTAACTATACATTTTCCCCCCTTTTGACTATACATTTCTCCCCCTTTTGACATCAATCAAAAAGGGCAAGAAAGGGATGAAACACTTTTTTTTTTATGAAGTTGAGACTCTAAAGATTATTTTCATGAAACATGAAAATCTCAACCAATGGATGGAAAACAAATAATTTGATATGAAACAACATCATACATGAAAAAAAAATGACAGATATAATTCAAAGCTAAATCATGTATGCTCTCAAAATGAATATTGTTTCTTTTTCATGAAATTTTTAGATTCCATTCAAACTTTCAAAATACAAAGATATAGTCATTTAACTTATGTATATCAAGTTTGAAGAGAAACTAATGTCATTTAATCCAAATATGAACTTAGCATGTTTTCATTTGAAATAAACATGAAAAATATGAAAATGCCAAGTCTCGAGTTTTGCTATCTACTCATGTTTTCTCAAACTTAGGCATCTAGACATCAAACATGAGATAATGTAAGTCTATGAATCAAGTTTGGGCTTAAGATGAAATTTTTTTTTAAGATACTTTGTTGACTTAGGTCCACCTATACTTCAAGTTTTGAAAAAAATCAAACTTTTAAATCTATACAACATCATATTTTCGATGAAAATCTTTGGAATATTTTTGGATGAAAATTTTGATACCAATTATTGAATGGTCATTTGAAATGCATGTATCAAGATTGAATTCAAAATGAATTTAAAAATCAAAGTCCATTTTTCATCCTATATTGATTCTAATCAAAAGCAAATGGATATTTTTATCTATCATCCAAGATATTAAAATCATTCCTAGAAATGATTTTACTCAAAAAATTGTGTGAATGATATTAGAAATGGAATCCAAATGGTATACATGAGTTTTCATTTGAAGTTTTTGAAGAAAGATCAAAGTATGGAAAGATTGATATTTCAAATAAGTGATACTTTGAGTTTTCGAAATTCAACTTCAACATTCCATTGTAAATCAGATTCTTGATGAAATGTTTTGAAATTTTTACTGATAAAACTAGATTTTTTAGTGAATATGTAGTTTCAAGAATCATCTGAAAATGATTTTTCTATATTTCTCTAGAAATAACTGAAATTAGTGATACCAATTATTGAACAAATGACAATTCCATATTTTTTCAGTTATTTTCAAAGAATGTTTAGTTTTTATTCAAACTTTTATGACACCACATAATGGTCATGTAAAGAGTGTATGTCAAGTTTGAGATGAAAATTATATTTTTAAGTCAAGATATGAACCTAGCATGATTTCATTCAAAACTAAGCTAGTTATCATGAAACTTGCTAAGTTTCAATCTTAACATTTACTCATGATTTTTCAAAATTAAATCTATGGATACCTAACATGAGTAAATCTAAACATGTTCCACAAATATGGATTGAAAATGAGACCTTTAAGTCAACTTGTTGACTTGGGTCAACTTGGTTCAAAAGAGGTAAGCATGAATTGACCTCTATGTCATTTTATCCATATCCATATGAATTTTTTATTCTAGATGCATGAAAACATGTCATACCTACTCCTAAACATGTTTTTTGAGTTTTGGACTTAATTAAAATAAAGTGACCAAGCCGATTTATTGACTTGGGTCAAACTTTTCAAGCTTAAGTCCTCTAAGGTGAATTAGTTGTCACTTTATTCATCTAGACATGAATTTTTAATCTTAATTAAGAACATGACAACTAATCATTAACACACCTAAATATGTTTATGAAGTTTGGACTTAAAATAAAATGACCAAGTCGATTTATTGACTTGAGTTCAACTTTTCAAGCTTAAGTCCCCTAAAGTGAGATACCAATTGTATTTGATCATCTAGACATGAATTTTCAAGTTTTAAATATCTAGACTCATGTGATATGTGTATCTAAACATGTTCATTTTGTGTTTACTCAAAATGAGGTCTCTAATAAGAAATTTTAACCTAGAGCAAGTTTCATTCAATCAAAATATCATGAAATTGCCTAAGTTATTCAAATTTTTTCTACTCGTGAAAATTCAAATATTTATCATGCAAAATCAATTATGAGTATATAGTGACATCATTAAAGCATGAATATTCAAGTATTATATTAAGATTTTTGCCAAAATTAAATTCGTACCTTTTTCTTGAAAATTTGCCCAACTTTTCGTATCATTTTTCATTTTATTTTAGATAGCATAGCTTTCCAATTCTTAAGTTGCAAGTTGACATCATTAGTATCATAATGAAATAATATGTCAACTAGCAAGCTAACATACTAAATAGCAAGGTTTAATACAAAGTTTCATTAAAAGAAAATTCAACCTATGCTAGATAGTAAAGATTCATTTTAAAGAAGGTTTTCATGATATCTAAATGAATCTAAGGAGATCTTAGGATGTGAAACATTTGAGGAATAAGATTTCTAGGTATGCTTAACTAGTTTGGACTTAAAAGAATGTCTCTAATGATGAGTGTCAACCTAGAGCAAGTTTCATTGGATGAAATTTGCCTAAGTGCTAATATTCTACATACTCATGAGAAATCAAGGATCTTACATGTAATTACCATCATGAGAATAGAGACATAGTTTAAGCCTAGACATTGAGGTATAACACTAAGATTTTGACTTTATCAAAGTTATACCTTATACTTGAAAACTTAGCCAAACTAATCTTTTTCTTCCTAGTTATTAGCCTTCCTTTTAACCTTAGATTTAACTTGCATGAAGAAATTATTGATAACATAATGACATAATTATTTCAAGCAAGTTAATCATTCTAGATAGCAAAATAAGTATTAAAGATTTCATTCAAAATCCAACTTTGCTAAATAGTTTCAAATTCATTTCAAAAGAAATCAAGTTATACCAAAACGAATTTTAAGATATCACCAAAAATAATAAATATGAAAACTATGATCTCCAATCCTTCCTATTGGTTGAAAGCCGAAAGGTCATAATGTGCCTACGATTTAGAACCGCAAGGTCGCTTAGGCTCATTACAGACCACTTAGGTCTCCGAGGAGACCGGGAAATCAAAAAAATCAAAAATCATTTTATGAAATATATCAAGAGCGGGGAAAATTAATCAATTTTAAGCATGTATCATAACTCCAACTTAAATAAAACAAATCAAGGTAAGGAGATGATACCAAGATGTTTGATGCCAATTTTACCTAAGGCATCTAGATGTCTTGAAGTTGCAACTTTGAAATGGTTTGATCTTTGAATCCTCAAGCAACTTCAATCAACCACCTTCATCTTACTCTTGTGTGGTGACTCCCCCTACAAGAGAAGAAATTTTTGGTACCCAAATGGCTTTAGGTCCTTGGGGGTTAGTGGGCTTAGGTACCCAAAGTGACTTAACAACACTAGGGTTCCTTTTAAAAGCACAATCATATATGGCATGCCCATAGATACCACAACAAAAGCAATGTCCATGAAACTTTTTCTTTTCATTTTTAGCATAGACATGAGATTTAATTTTAGAATGTTTGTCATTTGAACTAAGATGAACATGAGCATTCTTAAAAGATACATTCTTCTTTTGAGCATAAGGTTTAGTTGTAGAATGCTTGATATGAGAAGCATGATGTGCATAAGCATTCTTGGAAGAAATATTTGCATTTCTAGAATTCTTAGAGGATGAATTGCTAGATAGATTATTGACTTTCTTATTTAGAAAAATAACCTCATTTTTTAAATCGTTCATGGATTTTTGAATAGCATGCAATTGTGTTTCCAACATGCTATTTTCATTCTTTAGGATGTCATTTTTGTTTTTTAAATCTTTAGTGTCAACACTTAAGGTATCATGGCATGAATTCAAGATACTAAGTTTTAGCTTCTCATTTTCTAATTTTACATTATGTAATTGAGAGCTAAGGTTTAAGTTTTCTTTCTTTAAATTTTTGTTCTCTTTATCTTTTCTAATTAACAAGGCATACATGTTTTTGTACTCATCCATTAGTTCATCATAAAGCAAATCATGAGAGCTAGATGAGTTAATACTATTATTGTTATTAACATGACTAGAAGAGGTGGAGTGTACCTTATTGTTATCATTCATGAGGCATTCTTTTGAGATGGCTTCATAATCATGAAGGGAGGATGCTTCACTTGAGTAGGATGATGTGGAAGCATTTGACCTCCTCTTTGCCTTGTTCTTCATAGTAGGGCAATTCTTCCTTACATGCCCTTTCTCATTGCATAGGTGACATATCACCTTTCTCTTTCGACTCTTTGTACTTCTTTGGCTAGAAACACTCAAAGCTTCAAGAACTTCATTAGACGTAGGAGTATGACAATTGTCATCGTCTCCTTCATTTAGAGTAACATGTTCTTCAATTTTAGCATAATCATAAAGCATATTCAAGCAAGCCCAAATATCAAATGCGGAAGTACAATGCATGATTTTTTCAAATATATTATTTCCCAAAGAATAATATATGCAATTAGTTGCTTTAGCATTTAATTCAAACATATTAATTTATTCTTGGGTCCATGAATTCATATTTTCCGTAGGTTCGACATACTTTATCTTTACCATATTAAAAATACCTAAACCTTGAGTCTTTAGGAAAGTGTACATTTTACCCTTCCAAAGACCAAAGTTAGACTCACCGAACCTAGGGGGGTATAGATGCTACCGACTCTAGAGCCATTTCAAGATCGAGACAAGGTGTAAAGGAGATGGTGAAATCTCAAACTACGAACCCGCTCTGATACCAAATGTAGGCGAAATGACGACACTAGAAGGGGGATGAATAGTGTGTTTACTAATTCTATTCGCCTAAATTCGATTTTAATCGTTTACTTAATTGTTTAGGCAATTTGCAATTCAATGATTATATGCGGAAGCAATAAATGATTGAGCAATTAAAGCACAACAAAATGAAACAATGAAAACACAAGATTTATAGTGGTTCGGCCCCAATGCCTACTCCACTACCTAAGCACCCCGCTTAGGATTTTCAAACTAAATTTTACTAGATTAATTAGTTTCCCTTACACAGAGGACTTTTCACCGAAGAGACGCACTCTTGACCTAAGACACTTCCACACCCGGAAGTCACCGCCTTCTTATCAAAAGTCCTCTTCCACCTCAACCCTAAGGGACAACTAAGCTAATCCTAGTAAACACTAAGTTTACAAAAGTGGCTTTACACCTAACACCAGGTAACCACTTATACACTCAAGACCAAACACCTAGTCTTCACACGCACAAATAAAAATAGATACAAATAACAGTTAAAATACAATTGAAAAGAGCTTGAAATGAAACCAAGAAATCGTGTTCTTTTCCAAGCCTTGGAACCTCCAACTCGCCGAGTAGTAGAGCTTGAGTTGAAGCCCGAGTTGAGGAGCAGAGTGTGCGCAAGAAGTTGACGTCGGAAAATTGAGTGCAAGCACTAATCCCTTTTGGAAGGCTTTTGTCTCTCTCTTGGATGCTCAAAAATTTCTGTAAGAATGAGAGAAGGGAGATGAAAGAATCATGTGAGGGTGTATTTATATCCTACTGAAGAAACGGCTGCTCAACGGATAGAAAACTATCTGTTGTAGACCGCAGGTCGATTGGTCGGTCGACCGACCGATCGACCGCTCACATTGACCGCAGCTTTTTGTCTACGGGTCGACCGCCCATACGCGATTGTTCATTCCCTCACTCCTGTCGACCCATCGGTCGACCGACGCAGGGAAGCCAAGATCACGCGCTGCGCAATTTTTTACTCCGGTTGACCGATCGGTCGACCGAAAAGGCTACTGGCCTTTTTCTTACCCTGTTCGGTCAACCGCCCGGTCGACTGAATTTAGGCTAAATTGAATTTTCAGCCAGATTTTCTTTCGCACTTTATTTTTGAGTTCCGGCTTTTAACGAGCATCATCTTAGAGGGCTTTCATGTGATCTTTGAGCCCGTCCAATGCGACTTTGGTGCACTCATCAATCTTCGACAAACTTCCGCGATGAACCCAAGCGCGACGATCAATGTCCTTTCGATTTCTGATTTCTCCAATTTTTTCGATCGAGGACATCGAACGCTACTGATATGGAACTTGAAGATATTCTCAATAAAATCATTAGTCTCATGTTTGTTATCATCAAAACCATCAAAAACCGAGATTAAGACTAAGGTTGAAAACCTAAAGCCAACAGTCCTCTCTTCATATTGCGGCGGCCGCCGACGAGGCGATGGGTGGTGGCGTGAGTTGAAAGGGGGAAGTGAGAACACAGCAGAAGACAATAATATTTTCTTTGGTTAATATCTTGGTCAATAATGACATATATGTGGCATTATTTATCCTACATGGTCTCAGTCAAAAATAAATATTTGCCAAGTCATCGTCATTAAGTGACACGTCAGCAAAAATCGTCAGAAATGGCGGTGAGTGCTAAACGGGGTAACAGAATTATAGTTCATGTATTTTCTTGCTAACGGAAAAAGTTTATGCTAAAAATAAAAAAGGTCCAAAGTTCGTGTTTTTTTAGGATATTTAGCTTGTGCAGAATAACCTGAAAAATCTCTATCCGCCATTAGTAAAAAGTAAATATAAAAAGTATAAATATTATACTAATCAATGAAATAAATTTAAGAGATTAAAAAATTTGACAGCAATCTTGAATCCTTGATGAACTTAAAAAGTTGTTGAGAATGATTGTAAATGAACTCAGATTGTTGAGACTTGAGAGAAAGAGTTGGGAGATGAGAATGGAGATAGAAAAAATGAAAAAGATGATAAGATATTTATACGAGATTTTAAATAATAAAATAATATTTTTTTAAAAAATTAATCAGGTCTGGCCTGAGCCAGAGTTTGGCTTGAGCCAGACCCAGCGCCAAACCTAGGTCTGGCTAGGTCTGACGCGCGTCAGACCTGGCTTTGACCGGGCCAGCACGGCATGCGTGTCGTGCTCGGGCTAGCACGGTGCGCGTGCCGTGCTCGGGCCAGCACGGTGCGCGTGTCGTGCTTGGCCCGAGTGTTGTGCTGAGCACGGCACACCCCACGTGCCCAGGGGGTGAGCCCAGCCTGCCCCCTAGGCACAGACGAGTCGGGTCAGGCACGGCCCAAAACCGGGCTGAGCCCGTGCCGCCCATGGGCGGGCCCGACCCATTGCCACCTCTAGACCAAAGGGTTGATATATATTAAATTATTATTGGTGTATATAATTAATAACTACAACAAATATGATATTTTACCGTATTTTTTCCGTAGCTAAATATTCGAATAATTTCGTCACTTACTCGTGGTTACTAATAGCGTACGTGGAAATAATATATACAAATTCACAAACTATATTGTTATTATTAATTGTATATGAATGTGGATAATATCACTTTTCGTGGTAATTACTACAAGTAAAATTCAACATTATAGTTTTATACCCACAAAGGTATCGTTAATAGTACGTTGTACAACAAATTATATTAATAAAGAGATTGTGAATATTGGTGGTACAGGTTCGTGGGTATAGTGCGTTTGTGAATATTTTTTACTTAAATTAACAATATTTTTAAGAGCAGCAACGAGTATGTTCGTTAATACTGTATATTAGTTTTGTGAATAATAGCATAAATCATGGCCAAACTATTGTGGCAACTGATGATATATTATCAACAAATTAAATCGTGATAATTGGGAAATTTGCTTTCACGTAATTAATGCAACAAGTACTAGAGTTTCTACCACAATAATAGTATTTTTGTTTTGTGGCAAATGACTTTTAGTAATCATGAAAATAAATATCATGGGAAGAAATTAATTTGTCGTCACATTTTTATAATTGTTGTAAATAATAAGACAACATTTGTCACAATAATTTTGTGGATAATACTTATATTCTTTTCCCATAAAAGAAATCATAGTAAATGATACAGACGCATTTGTGGTTAACGATAGAATCACATTCTACAACTGCAATCACAATATAACTAAAATATAATAATACTTCATATGTCATTTTTAAAATCAATAAAACAAGATGTAGTCTTATAAGTAGCAAATGTTAATTCTTTATCAAGAAGAAAACATCAAAAGAGCTTGGCTAATAAAATATCTCAAACATCATAAGAGGCGCCAAAAATTTCTACAAAATAGTTCATACGACATACCCCTAAAAAAGTAGTCCATACCAACAAAAGATCCCAACTTATAGTCCACAACATCTTCAACCATCAACTCTTCTTGTGATCACCTATTCTCATCAAAATGACCAAGTAGAAAAGACATGCACCATAACATGTTACTATTTGAGCAAATGAATCAAATAAATATTCCTATCATAACATTATACAATATTACATTACAAAATCAACAGAAATTTATATATTGCTTAAATATTAAAGTTCATAGTAGAAACTTTTAGTATTACCTGAGCTACCTAACGTGATTGAAAGAAATCTTTCATCTTCTCTTCCATTAGCTTTTGTCTAGCCTCCATTGCCGCAATCTGTTGTTCTTACTGAGATTGAATTTGTCCTTGTTGGGATTCAATATTCTCTTCTTGAGATTTAATATGTTGTTTAAGCTCCTCAGATAGCTTTTCAGCTTCTTCGGGTCTTCTTTGTATTTGCTCAAGTTCCTCCCGAGTTGAGGCACTTACTCTTGAAGATGGAGGAGGGCGCACACCATAGCCTAAATCTCGAGCATACCCCTACCTTGTACTCACAACTTGTTGAAAGATTTGGTCATCTGTCATTGTTGTCTCCCTTCCAAATTATGCACTAGCTTCAGCAGCCTCAACTTCAGCAACAATCATAGCATCCTATAATTCAAATTAGTTAGAAAGAAAATATATGTAGTACATATAACAATTTAAGCACATATAAAATTTTCCTTGGCTTGTTCATGAGTCCATCATTTTCCCTCTTTGTAATTAATGAACTCGCACATACATCTTAATTAAGCTACCTGGTGCATCAATTGTAGGATCTCGATGTATATTGTGAAAGCAAAGTAAGAGCATATTATGATTTAAATAAAACTTATACTGCAGACCAATAACCAAGATGTAAAAACTAGGAAGAAAAGCTCCCAAGACAATCACATAAATATGCCTAGCAATACTTGAGAATAAACATCTCTTGAGATAGCTAAAGAAACAAGAGTTAAAAGATCGAAAATTTTATACTCGTACCAGGCCATGAATATGCTGGATAAAAAACTTTGAGCCTCCACGAGCCTCCACAATGATTTATCACCAGTTTCTTACGATTTTCTGCATTGACCTCACTCCGTTGCTGAATAAATGATTATATGGAAATCAACAAATCGGGGTAAATCAATTTATATACCAAAAGTTGAATAAGATTATTCTTGCCCGAGACCCTTTAATCAAAGTTTGCCCTCTGAACAATCAAAACCCCATAAAAAACATAATTTTGCAATATTGAGATATACGTGATATTTTTCGGTCACAAAATGCTTGCAAATCATAGGGGTGAGCAAAAAAAATTGATTTTTCGGTTAACCGAAAAATCTACCCGAAACCAAACCAGTTTTTTTGGTTAACCGAACCGGTTTTTTTAGTTAACTGAATCGATTTTTTCGGTTTCGGATTATATTTTTGAAAATTTCAATTTTCAGGTTTGGTTCGATCCGCGGTTTAAAAAGTCCACCGGTTTTAGTTAATCGACTGATTCAAAATAATTTATTAATTTTTAATTTTATATATATATATATATATAATGATTCACAAATTATAAAAAAAAATAAAAATAAACCAAATGATTTATAAATTATAAAAAATATATTAAAAATTATATAAAATTATTAAAATTATATATATATATATGTGTGTGTATAAATTATATAAATTATTAATTTTTTTATCACATTATCTTGACTCAAGTGGTTTCACTTTTTTTTTCTTTTTTTCCAATGGGAATTCGATATTTGTTTGAATTTTTTTGCATATGTGATTTGTATAATGTTACTATGTTTGTAGGCTAAAAATTTTATTGGTTAATCGAAAACTATCGGTTAACCGAACCGAAAAAACCAAAACCGAAATGACGGTTAACCGAAGTTAATGGACCAGTTTACAGTTAATGATTTTGAAAAACTGAAATTAATGGACCGGTTAATAAAATTTCTATTGGACCGGTTAACCGGTCCATGCTCACTCCTAGCAAATCATCTCACAGTCGCCTTGTGAGACTCCATCATATGAGTTTCTAAGTGCTGATTCATTGGCACCTTTATCTACGAAGTGCTGGTATAACTTTGATCTGTATTCCCTGAATCGTTGCTAGATGAGTAAGGTGATTGCATCTTTTTGGTGACCCGTAAGATCAATGTCAAATTTATCCTAGAAGTTCATAAAGGCTTATGAGAATCATTATAGGAAAAAAAACATTCAAAAATATATTTAGCTATAACTAGTTTACCGTGATTCGTCACATATAGGAAGTAGATGCTCCTCCTTAACATCATACCAGCTCTTATAATCGAAAGGCATATTTTCTCAAGATATTATTCCAACCTCCTTAATGAATTCCTTTGCCCATATGCCAACTAACTGGATGAGTCTTGTCATTATCTATCACTATCTTAGGACGTGTAGCTCTCTGAATGTGCTTGTTGAGACCAGCATTAAGTGCTTTACCACGTCCCTGTTTTGTTGCATTAAGAGCTGCCAAAAGTTTTCAAAAGCTATGTTATCCTAATATATGAAGGATATATTATTTTGAAGTATCTCATAAATTTAAAAGTATAGATGTTACCAGCATCCCCTCCTAATATTCGATCAAGGGTAAGAATTTTTGCTTGTGCTGCCCCCAACGGATAGATTAGATTGTACATTGGAATGTCTAGCCACTTGGGGAACTTGATCTCTTGGTATCACATCTGGCACTAACCATCACAAACAATTATCTATCAATCTACTAGGGAAATAAAGTGTTATGATTGACTAAATTATATAGTTGCCGAGTAAAATATGTTTTCATAGACCTACATATCTGATGCAGTCATGACTAAATAATCAACTTTTTTTTTAACCAAAAGAGTAACTATATTAACTAACAATGGAGGAAGAGAAATCTTCCCTCAAAATTACATCTAGCTCCGGAGGTCGAATAAAAGTCCAAATAGTGGACTCCTTCTTTCTCCGGGCATAGCTTGATGCCTAATGGGCAACTTTGTTTGCCGATTGACTTACAAAAGAAATAGTTACATGATTGAAGCTGGGAATTAAATTACAAATATTTTTATACAGATTATGATGCTTCCAAGGAAAGGTAGACTTGGAATTGATTGTATCCACAAGCTGCTTGCAATCCGTCTCAATAATAAGCTTGTCCATGTTTTTGGAAATAGCCACAGACAAAGCAAAAAAATATGCAGTAGCTTCCGGATGTAAAGTAGAATTAGAATAAAAGTAATTAGCATAAGCATATAAGCACTCGCCTTGAGTATTCCGAACAATGATACCAACTCCTCCATCCGAGTCACAGAATGCACCATCACAGTTAATTTTAAATACACCCACCAAAGGGGGAGACCAAATACAAGCATTGAATGGATTTGGAATAGGGCCTTCAGGATTGTGAGGCTTGATATAATTCAAAGAATTTGTTACAATTCTCATAACCGCATGAGAGATAGAAGGCCTTCCTTCACCATGCAAAACTTTATTCCTAAAAAACCATACAGTCCAAAGATCATTGGCAACAATGGCCTTAGTTTTAAGATTAAAGTTAGAACCTGAATCCGAACAAAGCCAGCTACCCAAATGTCAATTACTCCTACTGACGAAATCACAATTAAAAAATTGACCGAGAGAGAGCCAAATATTTAAAGCAAAACCACAATTCCAAAACAAATGAGTCAGAGTTTCAATATCAAAATTACAGAAAAGACAGTACTGGTCAATTGTCACACCCCGACTGAGGGTAGTGTGACCGGCCAGGGCCCACGTCTTGCCTTGTAGCCTACTGTCTACACTGACATCAAGAAACCAAAACATATCGACTAAAAGAAACTTAACATACTTTATAAAAAGTTTGCAAGTCACAATATATATAAGTTTTTCAAAACAAGAAGAAACATCAACATCAAATCCAAATGGTTAAATATCAAGTTTTACAATTCTTTTCAAAGATAACCGTCAATGCAGAAATAAAACCAACATAACTAGGACTAGTCTAAGACTCATGGACGCCGCTACGAGATATGGCACCACCTCCGTCCTCCAGCTGCACCATGTCGACACCAAGCTACTGCTCATGCTCTGCAAAATAAAATATAAACTATGAGTCCACTTGGGACTCAGTGAGTGGCTCAAATGAACCTCCACATAATCCTCAGACCTGCATATATATCATACAAGGCAATAAAGGAATGTACAAGGAGGTAGAGTGTGTTTCTAATACAATTACAGACCCTCAACGGATCCATCAGTACCAACTGTACATGATAACCTGCCACCTTGGTTTATCAAGCCTCTGGCATCCGACCCTTGGGCCTACTCATAGCAATATATCCTGGCTACAGCCGTCCCTACCATATCAGGTAGTATCAGCTCAAGATGCAAGCAAACAATCCCGGACCGTCGACTAGGATGGCCACTAATCTCCGGACACTGTCTGGGGTAAGGATAGCTAGTCCCACCCAACTGGGGTCTGGCACCTAGCGGGCCCGCTGGCGCACCTCTAGACCCAACTGGCTGAGCTGAGCATTGGTTATTTCCAACCTCCTCGCTCCTCGGCGGACCATCACAAGCACACTACACAATCAAAATCCTAGGGTTTCCATATATATATATATATATTTTGGGTCTTTGCTCGTATCTAGCCATGTTCGGCTACCGGGTCAACAATTCATGCCGCCCCTGTTAGTATATGTGCACCTACAATCTCTAAGTTTCCAAGATGTACAAGCAGTCATAGAAGTGTGATAATCTCATATCTAGATTTCCATAAATGTGCTATGAACATCTAGTGACACCTTACATGTTACCTAGCTTTTTTTTACACTGTCTTAGGTGAGAATTTCCATGAGTCATCCTTGGAATACCATCCAAGCACATTTAGGGCAGCATGTATAATGGAAAGAAAAATGCTCAAATATTACATCATTCACCATATTTAATCATAATGCACATACCTAACAATTCTTATACTACCTTAGGAATAGTAGCACAATAAGGAGCAACTATCTAGCATGGCAAGGTAGTAATAATTTAAATAACATGTATGAATTATAAAATATGGTAACATTGTCAACATCCAAGTTTAAGGATCAAATGATAAGTATGGATACAATCTAGCATTTCTACAATTCAAATCAATTAAGCTACTTGCTAAGTTTGGTGTTCTTCCTAAGTATTGTCATATCCTTATGTGATCCCTAAGATCATGAACTTTTCATCTAAGGCAAATCTCTCCTCCTCTCCCCAACCTTGGCCGAACCATGAGCAAGGGAAACCTTGCTCGGCCAAGGTCCTTGGGGTAGAGAAAGATGGAAGAGACTTTAACTATACTTTGTCTCTTCAATTCCACGTACTTCTTAAATACCAAAGATCAACTTACCCTTCCCCTCACCCTTTGGCCGACCCTCTTCATGAATCTTAGGGTTCATTCGGCCACTTCAAGGGGCTTTAGAGGGGGACATGTTTCATGTTACGCAAGGAGTTCAAAGGATTGAATCAAAATAGTGGTATAGGGCATCTAAGGGCCTTCTTGTCGTCAAGGGAATCGGGGAAAATTTCGGCATGACCTTTCCCCTTTTCCCATGACTCGGCAGCCCCTAAAATACTCAAATCGATGGTTAAAACAGGGAGATCCGATAAGAACATCATAAAACAGTGAGTACCTATCGTTGAAATCATAGATCGTTGGAAAAATGCGAGAACTCAACCTAGCATCTAGGGTTCGGCCACCCGCCTCCCCCAAACTGTTAAAGCCTTAACCACTCACCTTTTTAAGAAGAGAAAATAGTGAGGAAGAAGATCCCCACGTCCTCGAAGTGATCGGCTCCGGCAATGGCAAGATCTCCGACCAAGAATCCGAGTAGTGCCTCCCCTTTTTTTTCCCTTGCTCCTCCTCTTTCTCCCTTGCTGCCTTGTGCGGCTCAAATGAATGAGCCACACGGCTGCAAGATGAGGGTTTTAATCCCTCATCTAGCTTTCCAAATGAGGCCTCTTGACTCACTTAACTCGCACTCAAACCTCGACTAAACCCGAACTCAACTTGGGTTCCGACTCAACCCATAATATGACTCGAGTTAACTTAATTTAAGGTATGATTTTATAAAAGAAAAGTTAATTATCCAAATAGACTTCATGATTCATTAGCTGAGTCATACATTTTCACTCGAGACGATCCTGAGGCTCGACTTGACTACCCCCAGGTCCGACGCGCTACACCAAAATAGATTTTTATAATAGAAAATTTTATTTTATTTTTTGGGTCTTACATCAATAGAAAACCCCAAATCAACAAGTCTAGAACGAGTAAGCAGCCGATTATGAAAAAACTTCCATAAAAAAAGTTTACTTTTAGGAGCAACAGGAAGCCTCCAAATAGAACTCCAAACAGTGACCGAATCAGTAGGAGTATGACTAATGGCTTTAAGATAAAGGTAAGCAGATGATGTGGTTGCCTTACCATCCACCTCATGGGTCCAAACCACAAAGTTATCACCAGGGTGAACCAAAATCTCAATGCTTGAAATAGCCTCCCACAAAGCAGAATTGCAAAGGGTAAGGCCCATGAAAGGGGACCAGCTATGATTATGCATTAAATGATGAACATGAGATAGATTATCAATAATATTCATGTTAATAAAAGTAGGCTTTAGAGCTAAAGGAATATCCAAAATCCAGTTATCATAGAGAATAGAAGTGGTGTTACCATTACCAATGATGGATTTAAAACCTAAATGAAGCTTAGCAAAAGCTTTAAGCAACAATTTCCAAGCCCAAGAGGATTTTTTGGGAGGACTGGAATTGATACAAGATGCTATAGGGTACTTACTTCTAACAATAGAAACCCATAAGGATTTAGACTGGCTAAGGTAAGCATGAAGAGAATAACTTTTGGATTTTATATCTTGGATTCCTAAGCCACCTAAATCTTTAGGTAAGGTAACAGTGTTCCAATTAATTAGGTGAATATTATTTTTACTTGGGTCATGGTTCCTTAAGCTTCTTCTTAAGCTTCTTCTCAATTTTACCACATAGATCCTTATTAAACCATGAAACGGAGATGGAATGAGTAGGAATGGAGTTTAAAACAGATTTAATAAGTACTAGTCTACCAGCTTGAGAGAGAAAAGAGGCTTTTCAGTTACTTAATTTTGAATCAATTTGAGCTAGGATATGATTATAGGTATCCGGAGGAGGTCTCCTAGGGGCCATCATCACACCTAAATATTTAAAGGGGAATTTGCCTACTTCCATGCCAAGAAAATTAGATATTCTATTCCTAGAAGAAGGGGATGCATACTTAGGAAAATAGATATCATATTTAGATAAGTTTATCCTTTGGCCTGTAAAAGCTTCATAGGAAGAGAATATTGATTTAATAGAGTTGAGACTCTTAGAGTTAGCTTTGAATGCTAGAATAAGGTCATCTGCAAATAATAAGTGGCTGATAGAAGTATCATTTTTAAATTTGGAAGGAGTTAATTTATTTTGC
The DNA here is from genome assembly GCA_034359265.1 of Canna indica. Classification (NCBI taxonomy): domain Eukaryota; kingdom Viridiplantae; phylum Streptophyta; class Magnoliopsida; order Zingiberales; family Cannaceae; genus Canna; species Canna indica. Next base: position 74,972,555 of record CP136891.1, on the reverse strand, counting down.
TCCACAGCAGAATTAATAAGATGGGTAAGAAGTTGAGAGACAAGAATGAAAAGGAAGCGTGAGATAGGATCACCTTGACGGATTCCTCTTTTAGAGAGAAAGAAAGAAGAGGTTTGGCCATTGGCTATACAAGCAAAGGTAGGAGAAGATTTGCAAGAATGAATCCACTTTATAAAAATATCAGAAAAATTAAAAAAATTTAAGGCCTCAATAACAGCCTCTCTCCTAAGGAGGTCATAGGCTTTTTTAACATCAATTTTACTAATAATATAGGGGACTTTAGTTTTTGAGTCATATAATGAATGAACTAATTCTTGAACTATAAGGATATTGTCATGGATATTCCTTCCTTTGACGAAAGCAGACTGCTCACAGGAGACTAGATTGGGTAGGCAACCTTTTAATCTATTGACAAGAATTTTAGAAAGGATACGGTAAGAGAGATTTCATAGAGTAATATGTCTATAGTCCTCCACAGATTTAGGATCCTTAATCTTAGGAATAAAAGTCAGAAGGGTTTGATTCCAATCAGAGGGAATAACAGCATGATGAAAAAAGTATTGAATAGATTGAAAAAAAGAATTAGCAATAATATTCCAATAATGTTTGTAAAATTCAATGGTAAAATCATCTATCCCATGACTTTTGTCATTCTTAAAGGATTTTATAGTATCCCACCGCTCATGCATAGAAATAGGAGTAATAAGGGAATTAGCAAGGTCACTGTTAAGAGAACCAACTTTAGGCCAATTTAAGTTAGAGTTGGCATTAAGAGAATGAGGGTACCAAAAAGAGTTGTAGTGGTTAATAAACTCCTTCATGATATATTTATCTTTATGAAGGATAACATTATTGGAATTGACAATAGAATGAATAAAATTCACACGTCTACGAAGCGTGACCAATATATGGAAGAAAGCAGTATTTAAATACCCATTATCAATCCAGGTGGCCTTAGATTTTGACCATCACTTAATGCAAATTTGCATTTGTAAGACAATATGCTTATTATGTAATTCTCTAAACTTGACATCAATATTAGGAGGGGCAGAGGGAAGGCCTTCAATAGATTTTAAAAAATTAATGTCATTAGAAGTAGATTCCAATAAGGATTCTAATTTTCCTAGATTTTGCTTATTCCAGTAAGATAAAGGCACCCCTAGTGATAGCCAATTTAAGCTTAAAAGCAGAAGAGATATCATTATGATTATTAACATTCCATGCATTAGAAATAACTTCATTACATTCATCATAGTCAAGCCAAAAAGACTGAAATTTAAAAAGCTTATTCCTAACATAGCTACATGCATGAATATTAAGAACAAGAGGGAAATGATCAGATAAAGTTCTATTTAAATGCTTAACAGAGCTATTATCATAAAAATGAAGCCAGACAGTATTAGAAAAGATTATATCTAATCTAATAAGAATTTTAGCAGACCCCTCACGGTTATTGGACCAAGTAAACCTAGGGCCAGAAAACCCTAAGTCCAACATACCAGCATGATGAATAAAAGATGAGAACTCTTGAATAGGGGTAGAAAATTTAAAAGGAAGCCCACCAACTTTATCTTCAGCATGTAAGATATAGTTAAAATCTCCCATAATTAATCAAGGAACACTATCAAGGTGCATATTTAAAAAGAAATTCCAGAGTAAAGATCTAACCCTAGGATCAGTGCTAGCATAAAAACTAGATAATAGAAAAGGTTCAGACTTATCATATTGAATTATGATATGAATCACTTGAGTAGATATAGATATAATGTTGGCATTAATGAAGGTAGAGTCCCAAGCAAGGATAATTCCACTAGAGGCACCCGGACTAGGTTGGATGGCAGCTTTCCAAGGTTTGCCAAAAGAACTAACAAGCTTCTTAGCTTTGTTTAAGTCTAGGTGGGTTTCCTGAAGAGATATTATGTTAATATGATTAAGTCTAATTTGAGAAAGCAAAAATTCCTTAACAGGTCTACGTCTTGCTCCTCTAGCATTCCAGTTAAAAACTTTGATCTAGTATAGTAAAAGGGTTTATAGATTAGAATTCCAAGAGGGAATTATCCGACTCCCTAGGAACAATTTCAAGTTCACCTCCTGATCTATGTTTTTTGAATTTACCATGCCCTACAGAAGAAGGGCCCAGTACATTCTTGGGTTTAGGAGGTTTGAGGGGTTTCTTCCTATTAGATTTAGAATTAGGAGTGGGAAGAAGGAAAGAAGAGGCATTTTTAAAGACCAGGTTGACCTGGTCAATGAGTTCTTCCATAGATAAGAAAGGAGGATGCTTAAAAGAATAGGTTTTATCAAGAACAGTATTGTCAACATAATCAATAATATTAACATCAGCAGGGACATTATCAACATCAACAACCTCAGATGAAGGACCAGTAGATACACTAGAGTCAATACAAGCAACATTTAAATCAATATTACAATCAGAATTCATATGGTGGCCACTCCCACCTTGCTTAGGAAGAGAAGAATGATTACCTTTAGGGCTAGGGCTTCTAACTCGGTTGACAGAGGTAGGGGGAGCCATTGCATTATCTTTCTGCCGGGGATGGGTCACCAGAACCCTAGAGTCCTTGGTGGTCCGAGCACGGGTATCTCCGGAAGGAGAACTCGTGCTTCGAGGACCCCGTCGCATGGTATTGCGGCATTGGACTTGGATCTAGGGGCCGCATGCCGGCTCTAGTACATGATCAGATTTAGGGTCTACCGAAGGGGGCAAAACCAAATCCATCGGCACATCAGAACCACCATTAGAAACAGACAAATCCGGAGAAGCAGCCACCGGAACAGGAGAAGAGCGACTTAACAAAATCGAACATGAAGACTCACGATGACCTATCACACCGCATTGGAAGAAAACCGAGGGAAGGTTCTCATAGACAATCGGTTGAAAGAATTCAGAATCGTCAACAGAAATCCAAACCCCTTGACGAATGGGTAAAGCGAGATTTATTTCAACGCACACGCGCAAATAACATCAACGCTTGAAAGAAAAAGATCGATCATCAACCCTAAGAACTTTTCCAAAGCATTGAGAAATCGCAACAACCGAGTCCAAATTACAAAACTCGAGCGGCAAAGAATGAAAACAGATCCAAACAAGGGTCGTTGTAAAAAGTTCATCCCAAGGTCTAAAAAGGGTTTCCAAGGGATTAATCGCAAGACATCCCCTCGAAATGACCACGGGCCTCTGGTGAGAACCAAGTTAGCCTATTCAATCGAATCAAAACGAAAGCAAAAGAAATTTCCCTCTAGGTCGAGGGTCGATTGTAAACCAACGGAAGACCATAAACGAGAAGCCCATCTTTTCACGAAACCAAGCAGAAGGGGTTTACCCAAGAATTTACCTATCAAACTCCTTTCCCATGGTTGACGCCAGGAAAGGGCCTGCTCTGAGGAGAATGAGACCCTATCGGATGTTGCTAACTAGATCTTGGAAAGGGTTGGCGAGGAAACTCTAATTTTGGAATTAGGGTTTTCGTTCTTGAGAATCTGAGCCCAGGAGGCCGGCTTTTGAGGCGGAGGAGGGGATGGGGTAGAGGCCACCGAAGGAGAGGCCGGACTCAACGGAGGGAGCGGACGGTGGGATGGATTGGGAGGATCTGGGGGCCGAGGCGGCGGGGGAGGGGGGACGGGGGGGTGAGGAGCGAAAGAATCGCCAGGGACGCTCATCACGAGAGAATCTTCTTGACTAAATAATCAACTAGAATGACCCACTTTCAATTATTTAGAGGCTATTCAATGATATTATCTAAAAGCAAAAAGATTATCCCACAACAGGTGATCCATAGTGTAAGAACTTAATAATAACCTTAGCAAACTCCAGATCTTTAAAACAACAGCAGTAACATTCTAGAGGGACATAACACAAAAGCTTTGTAACAATATTATTTACAACAACTCCAAGTAAGATGAATAATGTAAAAAGTGAAAGAAAAAATCATCTAACTTACCAGCTATGTTCCAGGTGCATTTGAACTCCGAGCTTCTTGTGAAGCTTGCTCTTTCGTTGTCACATTTGGCACTAAGGATAATAGACAATTGTGAATCAATATATATTCTAGCTCGAGGTCGGAATTGAGTGCACAATTATGAATGGACTGGAGAGCTTCTACCTTGCCAAATCTTGCATCAACCTCAACCTTGCAACCAAAAATTTCTTCACTCGGCCTATGGCACCAACCATTAGGACATCCTCATGCCAAAGTCCTCAAGTACACTATCTCTCATTATAAACTTCCTGTTTTCAATTCTATTCAGCATCACTATAATTCCTATTATCGTAATAAACATCACAAGCTTCCCTTTTATCAGTCAAGCTTAATCAGCACACGACCTCTTGAACTTTTGTACTCTAATGTATGGGGGCCTTCCCCCATACAATCTGTTACTGGACAACGATACTATGCTTTATTTGTAGATCACTACACCAAGTTTTCATGGTTATTCTAACGAAACAAAAGTCAGATATAACTGAAACTTTCATTACCTTCAAAAAATTGGTTGAACGACCATTTCCAATCCTCTAAACTTACTCTTTATTCTGACTGGGGTGGTGAATATATTGGATTATCAACTATCTTTCAAATCTAGGCATTCAACAACTTCTCTCTCCACCTTACACTCCTCAGAGAATTAGCACAGCAAAACGCCGTCATCATCACATTATGGAGATTGGTACAACTCTACTCCATAATGCTTAATTTAGTTTCATTAAACTATTGGACCTTTGCTTGTGCTACTGCAACTCACCTTAAAAATAGAATGCCAACTCCAATCCTCAAGGGTGACTCTCCCTTCAAAAGACTCTTTAACAAAAATCCAAACTACAATTCCTTCAAAGTCTTTAGTTGCCTCTGTTATCCGTACTCAAGCCTTATACAAACAACAAATTAGAACCACAATCCAACTCTTGTGTATTCTTAGGGTATTCTATGTACATTACATCATGTCTATCAATGCCTTTATTTATCATCTTCTAAATTTTTTTTTCTCGACATGTGGTCTTCAAATAAACTATTTTTCCCTTTGAAAAATCAAAAGCTCATCTTCCATCTTCTGGTTTGACTTATTTCCTACAACACCTCATCAACTCCCTAGTAAAGAAACATCTCCTCCTTCACCAGATACTCTTATTATTCAACCAGCTCCAACCATTATCACCACGCAAAATTCGGCTCCTCCAATCTCATCAACAAGTGCACTGATTCCAACCTTAAGCAATAACATGCCTGCAGATATTTCTCAACATCATCAGCAAGTAGATTATTCAGCACTGTCAGCAACTCTTATGACACCAAGTACATTCAAACAAGCTATCAAATTCAAAGAATGGCGACAAACTATGGATGATGAAATTAATGCTCTCACTCAAAGCAATACTTGGAGTTTAGTTCCAGCCAATCCTTCCCAAAACGTAATTGACTGCAGATGGATTTTTCAAATAAAAACACATACGAACCGGCAGCATTGAAATATTTAAAGGGCGCTTGGTTTCCAAGGTATTTCTTCAGCGTCCTGAGATTGATTTCCAATCAACTTTTAGTCCTGTCATCAAGCCAACTACAATTAGAATTATTCTAACTATTGCAGTTCAAAATAATTGGGGTCTCTATCAACCCGACGTGAATAATGTCTTCTTACATGGCAATCTTGAGGATGAAGTCTACATGACTCACTACTAGAAATTGAGTCTTCAGCAACGGCTATCAGCAACGGCCGCTCAAGCCGTTGCTATTTGCAACGGCATTCTTACGGCCGCTCAAGCTGTTGCAGATATGTTGTATCTGCAACAGCTTTCTAACGGACATGCGAGCCGTTGCTGATGATTTTAATTATCAGCAACGGCTTTCTAACGGACAAGTGAGCTGTTACTGATGATAACTTATTAGCAACAGCTTTCTAACGAGCGAGTGAGCCGTTGCTGATAAGTTTATAAAGGTCACAGATCGCGCCCGCCCCTTCGTCCTCCCGCTGCTGTCGCCGCCTCCTCCTCCCGCCTCTCGCCGCCGCTGCCGACGCCGAGCTGCCGCTACCGACGCTACCGTCCGTCCTCAACCGCCGATTTCAGGTATTCATGTAGATTTTTTTTAATTTTTTTATTTATTTGTTAATTAATTATTTAATTAATTATTTAGATTAATTATTTAATTTTCTTAGATTAATTTTTAGGATTTAGATTAATTTTTAGGGTTTAGATTAATTTCGGAATTGTCCACTTCGGCATTGTGCCAGAATCGTCCACTTCGGACGCCGCCGGAATAGTTCATTTTGGACTCCTGCCGGAATCGTCTAATTTGGACTCGTGTCGGAATTGTCCAATGTGGACTCGAACTGTCTCGAAACATTTAGAAAATAATCATCCATCCGACGAGTTGATATGTTTCACGTACGCATCGACGAGTCGGATATAATTTAGCAAAACCTTAGATCCGTTCGGGGATTGTATGTTCATGTAAAAGAAGTAGATGATCTTTTATAGGACGTACAATTCTTCAATTATCCCTGATTGGACAATTTGGGAATATAGTTATTTGTACTGCACTTACGTTTTTCTTTTAACTGTTAACTAATTCTTTTAACTGGCAACATCTCTCTTGTTCTCCGATACGCGCTCAGATGATATGCGTATTTGGAGAACTGTAGGGAGATGCTGCCAAAATTTAGAATGAAGTTAGCAGTTAAAATAAGTACTTAGTGCAATATAAATAACATAAATCCCGAATGGAATAGGACAATCTCACCTAAAGACATTAACCAAAGAAATTATCATTGATTGACAGAATCATGTCTGCTGATCGAAGTTGGATGTACCGATATCTTGATCATGGAGCTTTAACGAATGAGTTTCGATTAGGCGTAACGTACTTCCTAAATTTTGCCTATTCGAATCGAAATTTCATTAGCATCGGTGATCAAATTCGATGTCTGTGCCGCATTTGTTTGAATGGACGATTTTTGGATCGGGAGACTGTCACTCTGCATCTATATAGCAAAGGATTTGCACCAAGATATTTTCTATGGACTTGTCACGGGGAGTCACGTGAAGTCGGGATGTCGAGTAATCCTGTCGTTCAGACATATGGTGAATCTTCCTCTGCTGGTGCTTCTTCATCTAGTCAATCTAATCCCTATAGAACTATGATAGAAGAGGAAGAAGAGGAAGAATTCGAAGACTATTATTCAGATGATGAGGAATAATTATAAAGTATATATTTTATTAAATATATCTCTACTATTTATACAATAATCTGATTATATGTCTATTCGACAGATATGTCTGGTCGTGGTTATCGTCGTAGGAGAGCTTTGGAGTCTCCGATCGGTGAGACTCCTACACTTACTCATGCTACTGATCCTCCTATTGCTGATCCTCATGCCGATGATACTGCCGAGGCTAGTACATCCAGACGCAGGCGGCCACGTGGGCCGAATAAGTGGCAGCCTCCACCAGCCACAGAGTCACATAGATTTATTAGCGTGATTGGGGAGCGGTAATATATCATGAATTATGAATCATTACAAATTCATTATATCATAATATAATATTAAAATTTATTTTTATTGTGCAGGTTCGAGCAAGAAGAAGTGCCGAGGAGCATTTCTTCTACTATTCGACGATACATGCACGGGGCATGGCCTACGTGGTCTCACGTGCCCAGCGAGCACGTCGACATGTTATGGCGCGAGTTTGAGGCACGTATTATTATTATTTTTACATGTGTGATGATTAATATTGGTACTGATATTATTATTCTGCAGGCTCGCTATACATGGGCTGAGGACCAAAAGCCCTTCATTTACGCTGCTTGGGAGGCTATTTCCCGGGCAAGGTACAACGGGCAGCTGGGGCAAGCCCGGTCCCAGGCGATGGCACGAGCTGGGACTACTAACATCGCGGAGACTCGGGGATACGGCCCCGATTGGATTACTCCGGATATATGGGACCAGCTCGTGGGAATATGGTCGACGGATCGATGGCAGGAGGTTTCTAGGAATGCGGCTAGAAATCGCATGTCGGGGGGAGCAGCGCGTCACACCGGCGGCTCTATTGCATTTGCAGTGCACGCGAACTGTGTACTAATTAATGTATTTGTTTTGTAAATGTAGACGATGGTGTTGGATGACGGGACTGTCCAGCGACCCTCCCCGATGGCGGTGTTTGAGTGGACTCACCGTCGAGCACATGGGACGGGGGAGTACATCGACAACCGCGCTGCATACATTATGGTAACTATATATTTGTTTAAATTATTCATTATATATTTATAATTTAAGTTTTATGATAAATATTAAACAAAAAATCAAAGTCGAGTAGGAGACCTATAGCCAGACGGTGGTGCAGCGCGGGGGCACCCCCGAGGACTTTGACGCAACAACGTGGGTCGAGGCCGCAGGTGGCTGGGACCATAGCCGCATATATGGCTTTGCAGATAGTGGTCATGTGCGAGCCGTACTAGGGCCACTTGGGGCATCGACCCCTCCGGTCGCTGGTGAGCGGCCGTCCACCTCCAGATCCAGTTATGATGATAGTAGCAGAATAAGGACTCTAGAGGAGACGGTCGCGCGTCAGAGTCGGATGATAGCGGAGATGCATGCTATGCTACGCAACATGTCAGGTCATCCCGAAGCAGGCATCTCTTCGGCATCATCTCATCCATCGTCCTCGAGTCAATCCACGCTGGTGTACACTCAAGCACTCCAGACCCCGCCAAATGATCCAGGCCATCCTCCATCGTCATCGTGAGATTTTTTTTATATTGACTTTGTTACTGAGATATTATACTTGTTTAATTTATTTTGTTTGGATATTGATACTTCAATTTTGCATTTGAATAGTTTTTATACTATTGTGGATAATTATCAATATAAATATAATTATTTTGATGTATATCTTGGTGTATTTGTGATGTGTGAATGAATGTGTGTATGAGTATATGGGTGTGTGAGTTATGTATCAGATAATGTATCAATGTATCAATGAAAATTTGAAATTTTAATTTTTTTCGTTACTAGGTTCACATCATCAGCAACGGCTTTCCCACGGCCATTCGTGGGAAAGCCGTTGCTAAAAGTTTATCGAAAGCCGTTGCTGATGACCTACCGCAACGGCTTAGCAACGGGCTTTTACTAACGGCGTTGCTACGGGCTCACCAGTCGTTGCTATTAATGTTATCAGCAACGGCTCCGCGTCCGTGGTAAAACCGTTGCTGATAATATTTTTAGCAACGGCCCGAGCGGCCGTTGCTAATTCGTTGCTAAGTTATCAGCAACGCGATTTTCTGCCACGGCTCCATTGCAACGGCGCCAGCCGTTGCACGCCGTTGCTGATGATTTTTAGCAACGGCTCAGCAACGGCATCAGTCGTTGCTGATGCCTTTTTTTTTAGTAGTGACTCAACCACCTGGTTATATCAGTAAGGAATATCCAAATCATGTCTGCAAACTGAATAAAGCTATCTATGGCTTAAGACATGCACCAAGAGCTCGGTTCAATGAATTCAAAAATTACATCACTTCAATTGGGTTTCAGGAATCAAAGACAATAGTTCACTGTTCATTTTCAAAGGTTTCAACTTTACAATATTGCTTCTTTTGTACGTCGATGACATTATCTTAATTGGTACTTGCAGCTCCAAAATTCATGAAATTAATCAATCTCTAGCTTCCAAGTTCTCTCTAAAGGAGATACAGCCTCTCAATTACTTTCTAGGTGTGGAAGTTAGCAGAACTCCTAGTGTTATATTACTTTCTCAACGAAAATATATTACTGATCTTTTTAAAAAGGTTTCACATGGATGAAGCAAAAGGAGTTAAAACTCCTCTTGCCAGCTCCACAATTCTTAAAGCTATTGATGGTTCAACATCAACTGATGCAACACAATATCGAAAGGACATAGGTGCTTTACAGTACTTGAATTTTACCAGGCCTAATCTAACCTTTGCAGTAAATAAGCTATCTCAATTTATGCACTGCCCCAAAGACTCTCACTGGTAGGCATGCAAAAGAGTACTACGTTACTCGAAAGAAACAACAAACCTTGGCCTAAAAATTGCACCAAAAAGTCCTCTCAAACTCCAAGTTTATATTCTCTAATTCTGACTAAGGACCCGGATGATCGTTGGTCAACCAGAGCTTACATAACGTCCCTTTGAGATTATCCCATTAGCTGGTCATCCAAGAAGCAAAAGACTTTTGCACGCTCTTCCACACAAGCGGAATTCCGTGCATTAGCAAACGCCATGGCTGAAGCAAACTGGGTGGTAAACTTTTTCAAAGAAATAAGCATACATATAACAGGTATTCCAGAAAGTTTTATGTGACAATATTAGGGCTACATTCTTATCAAATAATTCTGCCTTTCACACAAAGATGAAAGATCTAGAAATAGACTATCACTTTGTACATGAACAGGTGCAAGCAAAACTCCTCTCCGTTAAGCACATATATATCATCTAATTAATCTCCAGCTGGCTGATTCATTGACAAAAATAATCCCAAAGAATCTATTCCTATGTCACACATGCAAGATAGGAGTTGCAGATACAACACCTATCTTGAGCGGGGATATTAAGGCTACAAAAGCTCCACGTGTAAATTCCACGAAATCAAGTCACCACTCAACAGTGCCATGCACGAAGAGTAGCTATCACTATTCCTAAAACCCATCACTCACGAACGAATAAAACTTAAACAGGATCTCAGATACTAAATACGATCGGTAAAATTTATCATATTGGCCTCTACTCAGTAAGAGACCCTCAAGGATTTATCATCAAAGGGAAGGTAATAATGGATGTTTCTGCTCCAATCAAACGATGAATGTGTTAGAATATTTTTTAAATATTCTATATTTTCATTTATCATATGTGGGCTACAATCAATTGTAATATTTTAATTTGATAAAGAGGGTTTGATCTTATGATCCATTATTGAGATGCCTATTAGCTCATGTGATCTTGATCCATGTGATTCGAGCTTAAAAACACTTAACCATGATTGGTGTGATTAATCAAGTGTAGACCCAATTAATGAAGCCCGTGATGGACGGGCCCATATAATCAGTTATAAATAGTGGCTAGGTCCCCTCTATACACCGTGTGGAAAAACCCTAGCTCATAGTTGCTTTCCCCATCGAAAGCAGAGCATTTGAGGCGGTGTTGTGGAGGAAGACCCGACTTTTCTTGGAGATCCAGAAGTTTATTCCGCTGCAAATATGTCGTCATCAAGTAAGATCTTATCTTACTAATTTATTTATGATATTCTTATATTCATGAAATACTTGATTAAAGATTTGTCTTACAATTGGTATCAGAGCCCCTTTTCATGAATTTAAGAATTCGTTTATGATAATTATGGGATGATTTTAATATGATGAATAATCTATTTAAATTTTGATTCATCATGTTTGAATATTAAAATTAATCTTTCCGTTGATCGTCGTATCTATTCTTTCGGATATTTTTTATTATGCTTCTAGGATGCTTTACATCTCCTTTTGTGATCGCTCTCAGCCGATAGGGTTCTGTGCATCTTTCTCAAAAAATTTATTTGCGTGGAATTGCTCGTGGTTCGCTGAACATGAATTTTTTTTCTCGGATTTTGTTGTTGTGCATCGGTATGAGCGCCTGGTTCCGTGTGTTTTTATCGGAAACATATTGCTGTTTCTCGTATTTATTGGTGAAGATTATTAGTAGGCTTTTCTCAGTTTTATCAATGTTATGCAGTATTAATTTTTGGTTGAATCGTTTAGTTATCCTTCAGATACTGTGCATTGTTATCGGTGAGCGTGTTTTATACGTTGGACCGTGTACAGCTTCATGAAAAGGTTTGTTCTGATTAAAAAATTAGAACTCTGCCTCGATTCTTTCATTCCCATTGATACCTTTCTTTACAACACCTTACTGAAACATTATTATATTTTAAACACTGTACTTGTTTATCTTGATAAAGTACAGTAAGTTTTAATTTTTCCTATTGAAACATCGCGTCTGCCTCAATGGGTGCACCTCTATTCATGTGCGCTTGCTGCGAGCGGCGACCTGCGCATCCTTGGCGCGGTGGCGCCGGTGCGCGCTCACGAACGCATCTGTTGCTCGGGGGGCGTGCAGCCTGCGACAGCAGGTGTGATGTGCGCCGCAAGCCGCCTGCCACCCGGCCGCGTGGCCTGTGCCCTAACGAGCACAAGGCCTGGCGGGTCGAGCCACTCGGGCCTGCCGAGCAAGCCGAGAGGGCTCAATGAATCTTGGCCCTGTACATTTTTTTTATATTTAATTAAAATCGATTCAGCATATTTAATTAGCTGGTTCATTATTTTGGTTCATTTTGATATTTTAAATCGGTTCTGGGTTAAATTAATTTGATTCGAACTTATTTGACGCTGGTTCAATTCTGTTTAAAATCGGTTCATTGTTGAAATTAATTTGGTTCATTCCAATTCGGTCCGATTCAGCATAATTTCATTTGGTTCATAAGCCGATTCAACATAATTCTCACCGGTTCAATTCAATTTTCAATCGGTTCATCAAATTTCTTGATTTGGTTCAATTTCATTTTTATCGATTCAGTTTAAATTATGTTTGGTTCAGCTCAATTACATGTAGTTCATGATTAATTGATCCTTTTATGATTGGTTCAAATTTTGATTCAATGTAATTTTGATTGATTCACTATATTTTTGACCAATTTATTTTAGAATTAGATCATAACATGAAATTTTGAATACAAAGTTATTGTCTATCCACTCATGAGCCTAAATGATTGTAGCATAGATTAATTTATCATGCTAATTTTGCTCATATGTTATAATTGACATTAATATTTTATTATTGTCAATTTTGTTGTCGTTGTCATGGTACAACTATTGTATGTAGAAATGTGACTAATCCATATATGTTATTTTTCTATATGTTGATGTTGATATAATTAATTTGCTTTTTTAATTCATGCAAATTTTATGAATGTCAATTTATTATTGTACTTCATGACATATTTTGCCTCACGTGGGGGCTTGATTTATTATTGATAAATTATTTTATCATTGTATTTCATGATATGCTATATTTTACTTCATGCATAGTTGATATAATGCACATGATAGTATATTGCTTATTTTAATACATATTGGATGTATTTGGACCCAGTAATATTTGTGGGTCATTTTTCTAAATAAAAATATTATTCATGAAAATGCTTTTACAATATTTAAATTGTATTGGAATTCTTTCTCATTGTATTTAATTTTTGGGAGCCTTGTGTATTTATGGATTAGACTTTTGATCCCAATATGTGTCATGTGATTTATCATATTAAATATCATGCTATAATTGATCACGTGATTATTGTCGTCGATTTTATTATATTGCAGTATTTTAAATTTTTAATGTGACAGCAAAATCTTTCATATCTTGTGCTGGAACTGAACTGGGCTATTGGATCTTGAATATGGGCCTAATGCTATTAATGGTTTTTCTCCAATTTTTCAGTCTGCTGCTTATAAAAGTTCTGCGCATAATAAATAGACTTATTTTTTCTGCTTAATTTAGGCATAATGCAGTATTATTATCCTGATATTATAATAATACTGCATAATTGACACAGTATAGCTGATTTATTATCATAATTTTATCAGCATGATTCGTTTCATGATTCTTTATTGCAAATTTTATTGTCATGATTCAAATTTTGCTACATTTAGCTTGATGTAGAATACATGTGATTTATTATTTACGTGATAATATTATTATTCATTTTATGTTATGTGGATTACTTAAAATATTAATTCATTATTGTAAATAATGCTGCCAATTTTTTATATATATTTGAAACCTAATATAGCTACAATTAGGTGGAGATATTGGCATAATTTACAACCACATAAACATAAATAATAATTTGAATTGATCATTGATTTAAATTCATTATTAATCATGGTACTTTATTCTTGTACCAATTTTGCAATATATATTGGATATGAATATTTGACATGTGGGCAATTGATTCCTGATGAGTTTTTTCACTAGTTATTATTTGTAATTACCACCAAAGTGGGATTACTTATAATGAGTGGTGTATTTTCTCATCATATGAGGAATACTGAAGATTAATTCATTCAATAGTTTTTTCCAAAGGATGATTATTGAGTGTTTTAATTGGAAGTTTTGTAATGGAGTTAGAAGAGTGTGCATTGGTCTAGAAATCTGTCTGCCCAAAGGTGATAGGTTTTCGAAAATCAGTGTCTCATTATTTAACTCATTGAGGCTTTATTTCGTGATTACATTTTCTGCCCAAAGGTGAATATGTAATATTTGGTTAGCCTCAATTTTAATTTTATTATATGCCCTATAATTTAATCTAACACATTCTAATTATATTGTGATGAAGTTATTAGAGTGTGCATTGGTCTAGAAATCTGTCTGCCCAAAGGTGATAGGTTTTTGAAAACTAATGTAGTCTCATTGATTAACTGATTCATAAATCGATCACTTGTTGATAAGATAGTGACACTAATAGGATGTGAAGAAATAAATTGATTAATATATAAATGTGAAGGTCAGTGGGAGGAAAATATTTTCTAGCTGATTATCAAGCTACCTGACCTAAAAATATTAATATATGACTTCACATTGTAGATCTCATTACAAGACTCCATACATTTAGAATCAAATTTTTGACTGTTAGAGATCTTGTAAAGAAAGGAGATATTCTAGTTGAACACATAGAGACAGATCTGATGCTTGCTGATCCCTTAACCAAGGGACTCAGACCCATAGTCTTTAAAAGACATGTTGAAATTATGGGCATTCTGAGTTCTTTTGATGTGCTTGGTTAGTGGGTACCTTTTGTTTAAGCACTTTGAGATCATATTGTCATATTTAATATATGTGTTCAATAATTATTTAAGACTCGGTATCATTTGAATCAGAATGTCTCTTAATTGATACTATATTTAAGTCTAGAGACATCATGTTTTTTGTTTAAAGGCACGGTGTCGTGTGAATCATGTTGCCCATTGATTGATGCCAATTTTGAGTCTAGGGACTTGATGGTTTTTTATTTTTATTTTAAAAACCATACGCTTTCTCCTGCCGAAAGGTATATCTAGAAGAGAAAGTATGAGGACTGACAATGAAAATAACATTGTTCTTATCGGATCATTTTGAGTGTTATTTTCATGCTACACTCCACACCAATGACAATTGTCAACAATGTCAGTGGTATTCGTGACCATGGAAAGTCTTATGTCCAATATTGTCATGATGGCTGCCATGATTCGATATCATTGGTTGTTGATATGAGTCATAATAAGTGTTGCATCTTGGATCATATTTTTTATTTTATTTTTATTTATTCTGTGACCACATTTTTTGAAATATGTGATTAAATTCGAGTGTCGTTTTTTAAATTTATTTTTTCAAAAATAAAATTTTACAATTGATCTTGCCCAAGTGGGAGAATGTTAGAATATTTTTTAAATATTCTATATTTTCATTTTTCATATGTGGGCTACAATCAATTGTAATGTTTTGATTTGATAAAGAGGGTTTGATCTTATGATCCATTATTGAGATGTCTATTAGCTCATGTGATCTTGATCCATGTGATTCGAGCTTAAAAACACTTAACCATGATTGGTGTGATTAATCAAGTGTAGGCTCGATTAATGAAGCTCGTGATGGACGGGCCCATATAATCAGTTATAAATAGTGGCTAGGTCCCCTCTATACACCGTGTGAAAAAACCCTAGCTCATAGTTGCTTTTCCCATCGAAAGCAGAGCATTTAAGGCGGTGTTGTGGAGGAAGACCCGACTTTTCTTGGAGATCCAGAAGTTTATTCCGCTGCAAATATGTCGTCATCAAGTAAGATCTTATCTTACTAATTTATTTATGATATTCTTATATTCATGAAATACTTGATTAAAGATTTGTCTTACAGAATGTACCTAAACTCCCCATCCCTTGGTAAGATCCAGGTCGATGCGGCCTCATCGGGCATCAAGAAAATACCCGAGACCTCTTGATAGAGGAAAGTGAAGACGAACAGTCACCCAACCTTTGCTATGGCCCTTGGATGCGCGCAAACCAAATAGGTACTCTCATTCATTCAGATGGAAATGACTCACGACGCCAGTCCATGCAAGCTTCCTCGATAAACAACAAGTTGTAAATGTCTCCTCTCTCTTGTCCTCCCTTTCCATGGAAAAGTCGCACCCATCACCCCAGCCATGTTCCAGGGATGCTAGTTCTCTCAACCTGTCAGGAAATCAAGACAAAGGGACTTGACCTAACTCACTCTTGGGCCAACCGACAAGTTCAATTCCAACTAATCCTATTCCCAGGGCTAGTGAAGCTCATCATGTTCCTCCAGCGATAAAAAAAAAGCTTCCACAAAAGGAGGCAAGATGAAGCCTCTCAAGTGATCCTCCCTCCTCCCAGGAAACGCACTCCCAGCCTTAATTGCCCCCCCCCCCCCCCCCACCTCATGAATACACTCATTTGGAATTGACAAGGGATGGGGAACCCTTAAATTCCCCAGATTGCATTTTCTTATCTGAGATCAAACAAGATGGCGCCAGATTCAAAAATCTCCTGACAAAATAAGGCTTCGATGAACTATTTATCATTCCCTCACAAGACACTGTGGGAGAACTAATCTTCGCTTGGAAGCAACAGCTTAATATTCACATCCTTGCTTCATCTTCTTACTTTATACACACCCACGTCATCGGCCTTCCTTCCTGGCAATTCATTGGTCTTCATCTTCATCGTGAAATAACAGGCCGAAAGATTAAGTTTCATGAAATTTCAACTATTTTCCAAGGCCGTGTGTGTCCTATCCTTCTCGGTGGTGATTGCAATGCAATTCTCCGGCCAGAAGAAAAAGTTGGAGGAGCCTCATTCCACTCCAACATGGTCGAGGATATGCAACAACTCATAAACAGCGAAAGCATGCTTGAATTCCTCACCTCTAGCCCTCCCTTCACCTGGTCGAACAGACGATCTCACCCCAACTACATAGAAAAAGTTCTCGATAGATTTTTTGCCACCGCTCACTGGCACGATGCTTGGGGAAACTGGCAGGCCATCCATTTGGATGTCATCGACAGCGACCATCAGCCGATTCTCCTCCGGCCTCTTGGTTATTAGAGAAAGAAGGCCCCCTTTAAGTTTGATAAAAGGTGGATCTCCCTCCCTAAAGTGAATGATATAGTTTCTCATATCTGGCTTTCCACTCATGTTGGCTCTCCTCAATACCAGGTTCACTCGAAGTTGAAGGCCATCCGCGCAACTATTATTCTCTGGTCCAAAGCCAACAAACTAAACTCCCAATCCCGTGTTTCTACTATCCAGGGCCAACTCTCATCCCTGTCGACCCAGCATGACGCAGCCTGTTAGAGATTGACTCAAATTGGGTCCGAACCGAATCCAACGAGTTCGACCAGATCCAAATCGGAGTTGATTTGATCAAGATATGCTTGAACCAATTTGCCAATTTGATTGAACCATGTTGAACCGGACTCGATCAAAATAAACTATGATTTTATAATCATGGGCCTAGGAGCCCAGCCCACCATCTTCTCAAGATACCCATGTCAATGTTGCAGCGGCACACGTAAAAGTTTTTCAAATTGATGACAACTTCAGAAGTTTTCAAATTGATGATGTGGAAATCAAATACTGCTTTTGACTAGTCAAAGGAAAAAAAAGGTGGAGGCATCACGTGAAGCCACCAAGCATTTTGAAAGTTTCTTTGGTCAAAAGAAGCTTTTCAGCCATCCGATTAAATCAGACGGAGCAGCAAATTCCTTGAAGATTTTTTCTCCACTAAAATAGGCATGAATCGGCTCTCCCCCTCTATTATAAATAGGGGCCTAATATGCAGTTCTAAGGTGATCTATCACAAAGAGAGGAATCCCACATCAAGAGAGAAACCCTCATATGAGAGTTTCAGAGATCCAAAAAATTAAGAGTGCCGCTTCGACCCTTTTCCTAAGGAGTGCCTCTTCTCAGTTTCTGACATACAGCAGCAGGAGTTCAGTTTCCAAGCAGATCTTGCAGAGACAGTGTCTCTACTCCGTACCAGTTTCAGGTTCAATTAATTTAAGATAGTTTGCTGTATTCCGAAGGGGATTTAGATTATTGCACTCTTATTGTAAAAGTTCTTTTCTGAATTTAATAAAGCAGTCTCCTCTTCTCCCTGTAGACGTAGGATCGGCACCCCGCCGAGTCCGAACCACATTAACCCCCTTGTGTCTTTTGTTTTTCCTGCATTATTATTATCGGATTTGGTTTTCTGTTTTCCTCGCCGGGTTCGGGTTTTGTAGATCCTGCAGGAAATTACCCCAAATTTCCTAACAGTTGGTATCAGAGCCTACTTCCCCAACCATGGTGAGCACCAAATTTGATATTGAGAAGTTAGATCGCAATGTCAACTATGCACTTTGGTCAATGAAGATGAAAACGATTTTAACTATGGAGAAAATACATGATGCTATTCTTGGTAAGGATAAGATGCAGGGGACCGAGGAGGAGAAAGAATATAAGGAGCAAAAGACAATTGCAGTTTTGTACCTAAGCCTGTCAAATGAAGCACTTCGAGAAATTGCATCTCAAAAGACAGCTAAAGGTATTTGGGACAAGCTCGCATCCTTGTATCAGGACAAAACTCTCACCGGTAAGATGACTTTGAAGCAGAAGCTCCATTTCCTACGTATGGCAGAAGGCACATCAGTCAAAGAGTATATCAATACTTTTCAGACAATCATCATGGACCTGGAGAATATGGATGTCAAAATTGAAGAGGAAGATAAAGCTTTATTCCTTTTATGTTCACTTCCTACTTCTTTTAAAAATTTTCGTGAAACAATGCTTTTTGGAAAGACTACTATTACTCCAGAACAGGTGATCACTGCTCTTGTGTCTAAGGAGCTCATGGACACACATCTTACAATAAATTCATCTGGTGGAGGGAAAGGAGAAGCTCTCTACTCTAATGAAGCAAGAGGAGGTAACAAATCAAATGTCACTTGTTATTACTGCAAGAAACGAGGTCACATCAAGTCAGAATGTCGCAGTCTTAAGAAAAAGTTACAACAGCAAAATAAGGGTCAAGACGCACATGTGGAGGCCTCTTATACAGATTTTGAGAAAGTTGAGGTACTGATCGTGATAGATGGCACACGCACTGCTAAGACACGCCGTGGGCAACGACGATCTCGTCGGCGACAACACACCTCAGGTCAAAATTCCTCTTCATCTTCTTCTGATATGTCTGATCATGCAACATGCAATCCAGGTCAGCAGGCGAACAGATCAACCACCAGTAGCATTTATGAGTGGTTCCTGGATTCTGGGTGTTCCTATCACATGACTCCACACCGGACGGCCTTTGTGGATTATTAGTGCACCAATGGTGGAGTAGTTCATGTCGGCAACAACGTTCCTTGCAAAGTTGTCGGATTCGGAACAGTGAAATTAAAATTGCATGATGGCTCGACAAAGATCCTAGCAAATGTTCGTCATGTCCCGAAGCTAGGAAGGAATCTAGTGTCTCTTGAAGTTCTTGACACTAGGGGCTATACGACATCCTCTGCATGAGGAGTCTTGGAGGTACAAGATGGAGCCACAGTAGTACTGAAGGCTCTAAGGACGTCGAATAATTTGTACAAGGTGGACGGATCCATCTTTCGTGAAACAGTTTAGATTCCGAGGCAAAACACAGCAAAATCAGACACCAGGTCAGGTATAAATTTTGCTTTCAGGAAAATCCCTTCTCAGATATACACAATGAAGGAGGAGACTCGGAGGACTATGTGGGTTCCTAAGGTTAAGCAGGAAGCTCACTCGGCCCACTTGAACACTGATTCGACGTAGGCCCTGTACGGGCCTTGTGGGAGAGGAGGACAATTTTTTGAGGATTGCATCGGCCCCAATTTTCATCAAAGGAGGAATTGTTAGAGATTGACTCAAATTGGGTCCGAACCGAATCCAACGAGTTCGACCAGATCCAAATCGGAGTTGATTTGATCAAGATATGCTTGAACCAATTTGCCAATTTGATTGAACCATGTTGAACCGGACTCGATCAAAATAAACTATGATTTTATAATCATGGGCCTAGGAGCCCAGCCCACCATCTTCTCAAGATACCCCCATGTCAATGTTGCAGCGGCACACGTAAAAGTTTTTCAAATTGATGATAACTTCAGAAGTTTTCAAATTGATGATGTGGAAATCAAATACTGCTTTTGACTAGTCAAAGGGAGAAAAAGGTGGAGGCATCACGTGAAGCCACCAAGCATTTTGAAAGTTTCTTTGGTCAAAAAAAGCTTTTCAGCCATCCGATTAAATCAGACGGAGCAGCAAATTCTAAGGTGATCTATCACAAAGAGAGGAATCCCACATCAAGAGAAAAACCCTCATATGAGAGTTTGAGAGATCCAGAAAATTAAGAGTGCCGCTTCGACCCTTTTCCTAAGGAGTGCATCTTCTCAGTTTCTGACATACAGCAGCAGGAGTTCAGTTTCCAAGCAGATCTTGCAGAGACAGTCCCTCTACTCCGTACCAGTTTCAGGTTCAATTAATTTAAGATAGTTTGTTGTATTCCGAAGGGGATTTAGATTATTGCACTCTTATTGTAAAAGTTCTTTTCTGGATTTAATAAAGCAGTCTCCTCTTCTCCCTGTGGACGTAGGATCGGCACCCCGCCGAGTCCGAACCACGTTAACCCCCTAGTGTCTTTTGTTTTTCCTGCATTATTATTATCAAATTTGGTTTTCTATTTTCCTCGCCGGGTTCGGGTTTTGTAGATCCTGCAGGAAATTACCCTAAATTTCCTAACACAACCTCCATTAACTTGCGACGCCAACTTGAATCAGACCTGCGCAAGGCCATTAATGACGAAGAGATATTCTAAAGACAAAAATCCCGCGTTAAGTGGCTTCGTGAAGGGGACCAAAACTCCTCATTCTTCCATGCCAGCACACGTATCAGAAGGAGCTTCAATACTATTCATTGCCTTAAAGACTCTGAGGACGTTTGGGTTGAGGGCCCTACTGCCATAGCTGCCAATGCTCAATCCTATTTTCAGTCCATCTTTGAGCTCACCTCCAATCCAGATGTCTGCAATGTTGATCTCCTCTCATCATGCAAAAAAGTCACTCGCTGTATAAACAACTGGCCCCTTCGTCCGATCACTCAGGAAGAAACCAAAATCGCAATCTTCTCTTTGGACCCTAATAGCGCTCCAGGCCTAGACGGCTTCACTAGCCACTTCCTTCCGCCATCACTGTCCTCTTGCTGCCAACCTCATAATCGAAGCTGATGCATCGTTCTTTTGAAGCCGCAAAATGTTGAAAAGCATCAACCAGTCCCACATTGCTCTTATTCCCAAGGTCAAAGTCCCCCAAGCTATGACAAATATCATGCCAATCAGCCTATGCAACTTCATCTACAAAATTTTCTCAAAAATCCTCGTGCATCATCTCCAATCGATCATGGACCTCCTCATTTCAGACAACCAAAGCGCCTTCATTAAAAATAGACGGATATCAAGCAACATTTTGCTTGCGCATGAACTCATCCATTACCTCCAAATGAAGCAACTCTCGTGATCCCATGAGATGGCTTTGAAACTCGACACGAGTAAAGCATTTGATCGTCTCGAGTGGCCATTCATCAGTGCAATTCTATCAACAATGGGCTTCCACAAGAACTTTGTCGAATTGCTAATGCAATGCATCCAAATCGTATCTTATTCTGTTCTTGTCGGCGATCACCCACACGATTATTTCATGCCTACTCGGGGCATCCGAAAGGAGACCCTCTCTCTCCTTTTTTGTTTATCTTTGCGATGGAAGGCTTCACACAACTTCTCCACAAAGCTCATCTACAAGGCTCAACCTGAGGGATCCAAATAAGCCGACACAATCTGCAAATCTCCTACCTTCTTTTTGCCGATGACATTCTCCTTTTCTATAAGGCAAATGTCTCGAATGCAACAAACATAATGAGTCTCCTCAACCAGTTTGCAATCCTTAGTGGGTAACTTATCAACCCGAGTAAATCAGCGGCCAAACACTGCCCTTCCCCGTTGCAACTTATTATCAGTCAAATTACTAGTATCCAAAAAGTCAGATTTGACGACAAATACCTTGGCTTGCCAGCCACCATTAGACGATCGAAGAGAGCCACCTTTGAATATGTCATTTCCAGGATCAACAACAAAATTCATAGCTGGTCTTCTAAGTTTCTCTCTCGTGCAAGCCAATTTGTCCTGATCAAATTCATCCTTCATGTCATTCCCTCCTACGCCATGTCATGCTTTTATCTATCTGATGCGATTTGTGACCACATCAGCAAATGCTATTCAAACTTCTGGTGTTCTACCAAGGCTGGGAAACGTAGCATCCATTGGCTGAAATGGAAATACCTATGCCAAAGCTTCTCCTCGGGCAGCCTCGACTTCCGCGATTGTCGAGCACAAAACATCTCGATGCTTGCCTCCCAAGCCTGGCGATTAATCACTTGTCTGCTCTTTCTCCTCAGTCGCACACTTAAAGCCAAGTACTACCCCTATGGCCCATTCATGTCAGCTGCTATCACTAACAGTTCCTCCTGGGGTTGTAAGAGCATCTCCGAGGTCGCGAACTTCTCTCTGTTGGGTTCAGATGGCACATCAGAGCTCTCTCAACCTGCAGCATGTTTGGCACTCCATGGCTCCCCTGTGAACCCTATTTCGGTATTTGTGACCCCTCCCCCGACTCCATGAGACCTTGTCTCATTTCGGATTACTTTGACAAGGACACCTATATGTGGAACACCACTTTGGTCAGATCATCCTTCCCTCCTGAAGTGGCCGGCGACATCCTATCAGTAGAAATCCTCCCATGCCATGACAAGCTGGTTTGGCACTTCTCGGGTAATGGTTCCTACTCGATCAGTCTCTTTTGGAAATAAAGCTGGTTATTTCTCTTCAACAAGATAGCTTCCTTCAACTCGCCTCAACCATGGAACAGCATCTGGAAGTTAAAACTTCCTCCAAAGCTACAACATTTCAACTGGCGTCTGCTTCTTGACTCTCTTCCACTACTAGAAATGTGTTAATCAGCAACAATCGATCAAGCCGTTGCAATGACTAATGGGGTTCTTACAGCTGCTCGGGCCGTTTCTACCAAGTGGATGGCACGAACATGGCGCGTGAATGTTATAACTTATCAACAACGACTTTACAAGGGCCGCTCGGTCGTTGCTAATGATATTGTCACATTAGCAATGGCTTAATTATGGGTTCTCTACCCATTGCTCTTTAGTCGACGGCGTGCTCGCGACGCGAAAATGAAATACTTATCAGCAAAGGCTTTGCAACAGATAAGTGAGCCGTTGTTGATTATATGTATTTATTTGCAACGGCTCTGTGATGGATAAGTGAGTCGTTGTTGATGAGTTTATTTAACTCGTGATCACGCCCGACACCCCCATCTCTTCCTTGCTACCCGACGCCGACGCGCCTGCCGATGCCGCCACTGCGCCCTCTGCATCAAAGCCTCCATGTATTATTTTCTTCCTCCTCTTCTCCTCTAGTAACTAGTGACGGTCAAAACCCTAACACTTAGGGTTTCGGCCGACCGCCGGACCTATGTCTAGTGTCTGACAATGGACACTGGACGTCGGCGCCGGAGTCCACTGGATTCCAGCGCCGGAACAATAGATCTAGGGTTTTAGTAAATCCTAATCAAAATTTATTAGGGTTTAATTAAACCCTAATAAAATTTGATTGGGGTTTAATTAAACCCTAATCTATATATTAATCTGTTGTTAGTTTTTAATTTTTAATTTTTATTAGTTTAATTATTAATTAGAAATTAGATTATTATTAATTAATATGTTAATTGTTAGGTTAATTATTATTAGTTTATTAGTTAATTATTATTGTTATTGTTATTAGTAATTAGATTAGGTTATTTTATATTAATGTTAATTAGATTAGTAATTGTTTAATGTTAATGTTAATTAGATTTAGATTAACTTTAATATTTTTTAAATGTTAATCTTATTAATTTTAATGTTAATCTTTAGATTTAGATTAATTAGAATCGTCCACTTTGGACTCGCGCTGGAATCGTCCACATTGGACTCGCGTCGGAATCATCTACTTTGGACTCAAATCGACATCCAAAAATTTAGAAAATAATCATTCATCTGACAAGTTGATATGTTTCACGTATGCATCGATGAGTCGGATATGATTTAGCAAAACCTTAGATCCGTTCGGGAGTTGTATGTTCGTGTAAAAGAAGTAGATAGGGGCATGAAATCAGTTATCCTATTTAAATATCATTGGTTCGATACAAAAGATAGGGGCATGAAAGTTCATCCAAAATATAAACTTGTTTAGGCTAATTACAAATCGAAATTGGCAACAAATGAGCCTTTTATATTGGCATCACAAGCCGAACAATTATATTACGTGAAGTATCTGATTCTAAATAAAGATAGAGCAGATTGGCGTGTAGTCTGTAAGACTAAAGCTAGAGGAAGAATTGATCCGATAGCGAGAGAAAATGAGCCGATCCTTGATGTGATAGATGATTTCTATCAAGAAGAGGATTCTCCCGCAGTAGATCGTATTATTCCAATACTCGATGATACGAACACAGCGTTAGTTCAATTAAAAGTTGAATATGTTGATGATGACGATCATGAAGTTGAGGAAGGTGGAGATGTAGAAGTAGAATTTGAAGAAGATGAAAAAGAAAAAGAATTCGAAGACTATTACTCAGATGATGAGGAAAAATTGTAAAGTATATCTTCTATTAAATCTATCTCTACTATATATATATTCTAATTATATTCTTATTCGACAGCTATGGTGGGTCGAGGTTATCGTCGGACGAGAGCTACAGAGTCTTCGATCGGTCAGACTCCAGATTCAGCCGCCGATCCTCCTGCCGCCGAGGCTAGTTCATTGAGGCGCAAGCGCCCACGCGGGCCGAACAGGATTCAGCCTTCGCCAGCCGCGGAACAATGCCGACTTATTTATGTGAGAGCGAGCGGTAATGCATTATGAATTATATATATATAATTCATTATATCATAATATAATATTATACTTTATTTTTGTTGTGCATGTTCGAGCAAGATGATGTCCCCGGGACTATATCAGGGACAATCCAACGATATATGCATAGGGTCTAGCCCACTTGGTCTCACATGCCCCGTGAGCACGTGGACATGCTCTAGCACAAGTTTGAGGTACGTATTTAAAAATTTTATATACATGTATTTAAAAATATTTAATCAGCTTGATTATTATTGGTACTGATATTATTGCTTTGCAGTCTCGCTATACTTGGCCAGAGGAGTAGAGGCCATTTATTTACAATGCGTGGGAGACCATTTCCCAGCATAGGTACAACTGTCAGCTGGGGCAAGCTTGGGCACAGGCGGTGGCTCGAGCTGGGGCCACAACTGTTAGACTGTCAGCTGCGGCAGCCGGTGAACCATCCAGTATGCTCGCTTCCTCTCCTCCTCCATTAAATACCCACAGCGTCGTTGCCGCCCTTTCCGCCCACGTTGCCTCTCCGTGCCGGCGTCGACCCGGTGTTCATCTCAGTGTCGGCCTCAACCCGGCCGGCGCCGCATTGGGGCCGATTACCATCGGCCCCAATGCCAACAAGCAGTAGCCGACAGTGATGTTGGCTACTACTTAATTAGGGTTTAATTACCCTAATCAATTACTTGATTAGGGTAATTAACCCCTAATCAAACTGTGATTAGGGTTTAATAACCCTAATCATAGTTTGATTAGTTTTTTTTAAATTATTTATTGTTAATTTTTAGAGATTAATTATTAATAATTAGACATTAATTGTTAATTAAGTTAATTATTAGTTCAATATTAATTAATTAGTCGCGCGAAATCATCCACTAAGGACTCGCGTCGGAATCGTCCACTTTGGACTCGCAGTCAAATCATCCTTGGTGGACTCGTGCCGAAATCATCCACTTTGGACTCGTGCGGAATCATCCACAATGGATGGACTCATGCCGAAATCGTCCACTTTGGACTCGCGCGGAATCGTCCACGATGGACTCACACCGGCATCCATATAGTTAGAAAAAAATCAAGACGAGTTGATATGTTTCACGTACGATCGACGAGTCAAGTTTTGATTTTGCAAAACCTTAGATCCGTTCGGGGGTTGTATGTTCGTGTAAACGAAGTTAATGATCTTTTATACTACGTACAACCCTTGAATTGTCCCTAATTGGATAATTTGGGAGCATAGTTATTTATATTGCACTTAGTTTTTTTTTTAATCATTAACTTCATTTTTAAATTTTGGCTTGTATCTCCCTTGTTCTCCGATACGCGCCTAGATGATATGCGTATTCGGAGAACTATAGGGAGATGTTGCCGAAATTTAGAATGAAGTTAATGACTAAAAAAAATACTAAGTTCAATATGAATAACATGAATCCCGAATGGAATAGAACCATCTCACCTAAAGACATTACCTAAAGATACCCAAAGTTAATGAATAACGTCTTAAGAATGCAGCTCAACAAGCCGAGTTCGACCGACGAGCTACCCAAAATGTCAGCGGTGGCCATTATGAGGATCGAGGTGGCGATTACGACGAGGATGCGAAATTTGAAGCCGGCATCCGAGCTTCATTGGAGCATGCTGAATTGGATCGACAACGGATGTATTATCTCGGATCTCAATTCGAATATGACGGCGGCAGTGGCAGCGATGGCATAAGCAGCATTGGCTCAACTTCGGCTGTCGGAGCAATGGATCAAAGCGGTCCAATTCCCTTCAGTCCTCAAATTGGCCGGAGTTCTAGCACGAGAGCACTTCAAACTCAAAGCAGAGGAGGCAGTAGAGGAGGCAGCAGAGGAAGCCTTCTTGGATTCTTCTCAAACCTCGGAGCAAGTGGTAGGAAAACTAATGTTAATATTGCTGATCTTGATCCCAGGGCATTTCCTCCTTCATCAGCAAAGCAACAACAC
The DNA here is from genome assembly GCA_034359265.1 of Canna indica. Classification (NCBI taxonomy): domain Eukaryota; kingdom Viridiplantae; phylum Streptophyta; class Magnoliopsida; order Zingiberales; family Cannaceae; genus Canna; species Canna indica. The sequence continues at coordinate 74,945,530 of CP136891.1, read as the reverse complement.
ATAGATGATATGTACGACAAGCCGAAGAAGTGGAAGTTGGGGAAAGCCATCTCCAAATTGTTCCACTTCAGTCGGATTCCCACAAATGCAGCCAACAACCCGTACTACCGAACTATGTGTCTACCATCCAAAAGATAGACCCAGGTATTATCCCTCCAACTCCGTTTGAAATTTTAGGACCTTTCCTTGAACAAGAGGTCAAGGAAATAAATGAATGGATCAATGACGTCAAGCGGCAATGGGGAAATTATGGATGCAGTTTGATGTGCGATAGTTGGACCGGGCTAACCCGAATGAGCATCATCAACTTCCTTATCTATTGCAACAGGAGGGTTATCTATCACAAGTCGGTGAACGCGTCCAAGAAAGTCCATACCGCTCTCTACATCTCGAAGCTGATGAAGGAGGTGATTGAGGCGAATGGACCCCAGAACTTTGTTCAAATTATAACCGACAACGGAACCAATTTCAAAAGGGCAGGTGAGATAATTGAACTGGATTATTCTCACATATGTTGGACTCCATGTACAGCCCATTGTATAGACCTAATGATAAAAGATATCAGTGATATACCGATGGTGAAGACGAATGTAAAGAAGGCGCAACAAATTACGCGCTTCATATACAACCACACATGGGTACACGCCCTTATGAGAAAATTTACATAAGGTATTTTTTAAAAATAATTTATAGTATTTTATTTATTAATTAGTTTAGGTGATAATTATTAATAATAATTTCATATTTTAGGTGAAATTCTTCGACTGAGAGCGACTCGTTTTGCAACTAACTTCATCGCATTAAGGTCGCTCCAACAACGTAAGGCGGGCCTTCGATCAATGTTTACAAGTGAGGAATGGTCTACATCAAGATATGCCCGAAGTAGTGATGGAAAGCAAACCGAGAAGTACGTCCTCAACATGCGCTTCTGGGATAGCATCGCGGAGATAATCATCGCCGTAGAATCATATATTGTACAAGGTTCTACGATAGGTGGATATGGAAAAGACGCCTCAAATGGGTCATATCTACCACTACAGCCACCAAGCATAAGAAGAAATCAAGAGAGTTATGATTTCTCCAACTAAGTATAAACCATTCATCAACATTATCTCCCAGAGGTGGGAGGATCAAATGGGTCGTGACATACACATCGCGGGTAATTTTTTATTTAATTTTCTAAAATTTATTTAATTTTAATTCATTATGATAAATTACTTATTAGATTTATAATTTTTTTGTAGCGTATTATTTAAATCCCACATACCAGTATCGATATGATCTCGGAACGATGAATTGTTTATTATATCTGTTTCGTAAGATCATACAACGAATGTAGGCATCAACCAAAGAAGTGGCACAAGCTCTAAATGAATCGAAATATTTCCGAGATTCAAGTGGCACTTTCGGAGATCCATTTGCAATATCGTGCCAAGATTCTATGGATCCAGGTAGATATAATTTTTTTTCAATTTATTTATTAATGATAAAATTGGTAATCTCATTAGTCGTTACTAATATCAATTTTAAATCTATTGCAGTTGAATGGTAGTTGCAATTTGGAATCCAAGCTCCAACTCTTCGGAAGATTACAACATGTATCCTCTCGCAAACCACATCATCAAGTGGATGCGAGAGAAAATTGGTCGACCTTCTCCTTGATTCATACCAAGCCGCGCAACCGGCTTTCATATGCCCGATTAAAGAAGCTAGTATACGTTCATTACAACATGCGGCTTCGAATGCGGACATTAGAAAATGAAGATATTCAACATGTAGATCCATTCGATGTCGAGTTCGTCCAAGACGATGTGGACCCAATAATTGATTGGTAGAGTGCAATGGAGAGCGACCAGCCTCTTCTTGACGAACCAGGCGACCGGCCTTCACCAATTATATCTGATGCATTTGAGTCTGAGAGCCAACCAGAAGACATGGCCATTACTCCCTTGGACTCTCAACGAATTCGACAAGCAAGACGCTGATCCAAATCGGACTCTCCATCTTCCCAATCAAAGGGAAAATAGAAGGCAACACCTTCAAAGGCAAAAGACAAAGCCAAAGCCAAAGCCAAAGTCAAAGGTAAACGACCAATTGATCCTTTGGATGCGATTGCAGAAGTAGAAGAGGACGAAGAAGACAAGCCCTCCGTTCATAGCAGTAGCAGCACAAAAGACGGAGGAGATGATGATGATGATGATGATGATGATGATGGAGCTGGTGGAGAAGACACCGTCGTGCCATCAACACTGCCACCTGATGATGTATGGACAAATGAGCAATACTTCGATCACACGACCCAAGATGAGAACCATGGTGCTAGAATCAGACGAACAACTCGGGTGTACACGAAGAGAGGCCCGCGTCGAGGAGGTGGACCGACAGCTTTGCAAGATTACCATCATGATATGATGAGTAGTTTGCAAGAAGCTTCTGAATCAACCTACTCTGTATCCAGTACCTACTCAACTAATGATACAGGGTCTAGTTCTTGGAATCCCAACAAAGAATCGCTAATGACAATGTGGTATAGTGGATACCAAGGAATTATGTTATGGGAAAATTTTCAAATATGGGCATTAAGACCTACGGTATTGACCTTAGTCGTGTATGTCCCGAAGCCCAAGATATGTATGGGTACGACGGACACCATTCGTCCGCATTTTAAATATTGTATTCATGTATTTGACATTTGAATATTGATTTTAAGCATTTCTTCATCAATTATATGGTTATTGGAGATTTGGAGTTATTTCTTAAAAATAAAAATAAAACACCACCGGTATGCTATTTCCGTACCGTGTGTCGGTACGATACGGTACCGGTATTGAGATTTTAAATCATGGGCGTAACTTACTTCTTAAATTTTGCCTACTCGAATGAAAAAAAATTTAGTGGTGATAAAATCCGATGTCTGTGCCGAAAATGTTCGAACATAAAATTTTTGGACCGAGAAACTGTCACACTGCATCTGTATACAAAAGGATTCACACCAAGATATTTTGTATGGAATAATCACGGGGAGTCACGTCAAGTCGGGACGTCGAGCAATCCTGTTGTCCAAACTCATGGTGAATCTTCTTCTGCTGATGTTTCTTCTTCCAATCCACCTAATCCTTATAGAACAATGATTCTGGATAGTCTTGGAGGACAATTCCATTTAAATGATAATATTGAGTCAGTTACTGAGACGGTAGTGCCACCAGATACTATGACAGATGAAGTCATTGAAGAACAACCTGAGATACAGATTGAATTGCCGAATAAGGAGACTGCAGAATTTTACGAGATGTTGAAAGCTGTCGATGAACCTTTGTATGAGAATTGTCCTAATTATACAAGATTTTCGGCAATGACACAACTCCTGAACATCAAGTCCGATTGTAATATCAGCGGGATTGCATTTGATCGGATTGCATGCTTTATTAGTGGTATGCTACCTCCAAATAACAAGTTTGAGCCAACCTTTTATAAGACAAAAAAGTTGATGAGAAAATTAGGGCTTGGGTACGAAAAGATACACGCGTGCCCAAATAACTGCATTTTATATTATAAAGAAAATGCACAGTTAGAACAATGCCCAGTATGTGAACATCCTCGTTACAAGGAGAAGAAATCGGTCCGATAAAAAAATATTCCCTTTAAGGTGCTTCGGTATTTTCCAATGACACCAATGCTTCAAAGGTTATTCATGTCGGAAAAGACTGACTCCTATATGAGTTGGCATGCAAGAAGTCGTGATGATACAGTAATGACTCATCCATCCGACAGTGAAGCATGGAAACATTTGAATAGGTGTTATCCACCATTTGCTGAAGAGACTAGAAATATCAGGTTGGGATTGTGCACAGATGGTTTTAATTTGTTTGATAACTCGGCAACTCTGTATTCAGTATGGCCAATGATGTTAACAGTTTATAATTTGCCGCCCTCAATGTGTATGAAAGATAAATTTATCTATCTTTCGATGATTATTTCGGGTCCTAAGGGTCCTCGCAAAGAAATTGACATATTTCTCCTCCCCCTAATTGATGAATTCAAAACATTGTGGGTTGAGGGAGTTGTCACTTATGATTGTTACCGGAAGCAAAACTTCACTTTACGAGCTGTTATATTGTGGACAATCAATGATTTCCCGGCCTATGGTATATTGTCTGGTTGGAGCACGCATGGTCGACTCTCTTGCCTGTATTGCATGGAACACTCAAAATCCTCCAGTCTTGAAAATGGTCGAAAAATTTACTTCTTTGATTGTCATCACCGATTCCTACCGTCTAACCATCAGTATCGAAGGAATCGTGATAAATTTATCAAAGGTATAGTCGAAAGAGATGAGCCACAACCAATGTTGTCTGGTGAACAGATGTTAGCACGCATTCAATTACTTCCAGATATTACTTTTAGTCGGAATGTAAGAATCTCAGGCTTTGGTCAAACATATAACTAGGTGAAGAAAAGTATTTTTTGGAAATTGTCGTATTGGAGTTCATTACTGATTCGGTATAATTTGGACGTCATGCACATTGAAAAAAATGTGTTTGATAATATTTTTAACACAGTGATGGATATTTTCGGCAAAACTAAAGATAATGTGAAGGCTGACATGATGTAAAAATACTTTGTAAGAGGCCTGAGTTAGAGTTGCAAGAGGTCAACGGACGATTTCATAAGCCAAGGGCGACGTATATGTTAAATAAACAACAGATGAAAGATGTGTATCAATGGATCAAAGAACTCAAATTACCCGATGGATATGCCTCAAACTTATCTCGATGTGTAAACGTCGATGAATGCAAAATATTGGGGATAAAGAGCCACGATTGTCATGTATTCATGCAGAGATTGCTTCCGGTTGCGTTTCGAGATCATCTACATGATAAGATTTGGGGTCCATTGACAGAGTTAAGTAGGTTTTTTAGAAATATTTGTGCAAATGTACTTCGAGTCGAAGATATGACAGCACTTGAAAATAATATTGTTGAAATCATATGCAAGCTGGAGCAGTTTTTCCCTCCTGCATTTTTTGACTCGATGGAGCATCTACCGATACATTTGGCATACGAGGCACGAGTTGGTGGCTCCGTTCAATATCGGTGGATGTACTTATTTGAAAGATACATGAATCGTCTGAAGAAAGAAGTAAAGAACACTGCCGCAGTTGAAGGTTCCATATCAGAAGCATATATAATTCAAGAAATTTCAACTTTCTGCTCATTTTATTTTGAATCAACCATCAAGACAAGACTTAATCGTCTTCCATGGAACGGCGACGGGGGAGCTCGACCATCAGATGGTTGTTTAAATATCTTTTGTTACCCCGGTGGTGCTTTAGGTTTTCGTTCGTCTCGATTCTTAAACGATGAAGAGTACCATTTGGCCTACTTGTACGTTTTACTAAACTGTCCAGAGATTGAGAAGTTCATTAAAATATTTGACATTGAGATGGTGACAAGATACTCAATTTACAGCGATGAGGAATTAGAAAAATTACAAAATCGTGAGTTCCCTAATTGGTTTCAAGCTTACAACACATAACACAGAGGCGAAATAGATAACCAAATCTTTGAGTTTGCTAGCGGACCGGCATGACTTGTACAGTGTTATAATGGTTATTTTGTCAATGAATATAAATTTCACACACTTGAATATTCATCTACAAAAAAGACTATGAATGTCGGGGTCTGCGTCAAAGGGACAACGTATGCTGAATGTGATGTTGACTTTTATGGATTATTGGAAGAAGTCATTGAATTATAATTTTTCGGATGTATATCAGTTACCCTTTTTAAATGTCATTGGTTGATACAAGCGATAGGGGCATGAGAGTTCATCCAAAGTATAAACAGCTGGTCGAGGTCAATTACAAATCAAAATTGGCTTCAAATGAGCCATTTATATTGGCATCTCAAGCTGAACAAGTATATTATATGCAGTATTCATCTCAAAAGAAAGACATGGCAGATTGGCGTGTAGTCTGTAAGACTAAAGCCAGAGGAAAAATTGACCCAATAGTTGGAGATAATGAGCCAGCATATGACTTCTATCAAGAAGAGCATCCTTCCGAAGTGGAACGAGTTAGTCCAATACTCGAGGATGATAACATGGAGTTAGTTCGATTGGAAATAGAATACGTTGATGAGGACGATAATGAAGTTGATGAAGGACAGAATGAAGATGAGGGAAACGAAGAAGAATTTCAAGATTCAGATACAGAAGAACAAGAAGAAGAGTATTACACGGATGATGATAATGACGATGATGAATAATTGTAAATGTGAAGTATATATTCAATTATTAAATATATCTATTATATATAATCTAATTATATTAAATTTTTACAGCTATGGTTCGAGATATCAGTTCTCGAGGAGGCATTCCTCGTAGGACACCCCGACGATTACCACCCGCCCCACTTGTACCCATTAACCCTTCGTCTTCCACCACCATCCCCCCATCTGGTCCGGCCACCATTCCCCCACCTGATTCATCCACTATTCCCCCAACTGATATGGTCACCATCCCCCCACCTCCAGCCACCATCCCTTCAGCCGATCCAGGCCCGTCGACATCCAGACGTAGGCCACGAGGGCCTAATAGAATTCTCCCTCTGCCACTCGAGGGACAACTGCGTAGAGCGGTTACTGTGCACGGAAGAAGGTAAGTATATGCATTAATTATTTCTTATAATTTATTTATAACTCAAAATATCATAATATGAATTTATATACGGTGCAGATTTGAGCAGGAGGACGTCCCCCGCACGATAGCGGGGACGATCCAGAAGTTTATTCACGGGGGGTGACCTACATGGTCTCACGTGCCCTGTGAGCATATAGATTTATTGTGGCAAGAGTTCACGATAAGTATATTTATTAAATTAATGTTAATGTTAAATATTGATCGATAATTATTATTTTTTGCAGGGTCATTATACATGGCCGGAGGATCAGACCACTTTTGTGGAGGCTGCATGGGAGCGTGTTACCCGTGCTCGCTATAACGGGTTGCTTCAGCAGGCCCGTCAGACCGTGATGAGATGGCTTGGGGCCACACAAATAGGGCAGACTCGGGGACATGCCCCCCGAGTGGATTCCTGGCCCTGTGTGGGACCAGCTCGTTGAGCGGTGGGATACTCCTGAGTGGCAGGAGGTCTCTCGGACTGCATCGAGAAACCGCGTGTCCGGGGGGGACGGCACGGGGGCGCGCCACACTGGTGGCTCCATATCTTTTGTGGTGCATGAGCGTCGTATGGTATGTATAATTTTCTTACTTTTAATTAAATTATATATTATGTATAATGATACTAATGTATTTATTTTCTAATGTAAGACGCGCGTGACGGAGGACGGCACCGTCTGACACCCGTCGATGATGGAGGTGTTTGAGCGCACCCACCGTCGTCGACGAGGAGCGGGGGACTACGTTGATAGCAGAGCCTCGTATATAATTTTAAGTATTTATATATGTCTATTTGATTTACACAATTTTTATTTATAGTTTATATATATTTAAAATATAAACACGTATAGAAAACTTATTCGAGGACTGTGATCAAGCGTGGAGGGACACCGGAGGAGTTCGACGTAGGAGCTTGGGTGGATGCAGCAGGTGGCTGGGAGCACGGTCGTGTTTATGGCTTTGCAGACAGTGGCCATGCACGCGCCGTGCTCGGGCCACTTGGGGCACCGACCCCTCCGACTGCGGGTGGGCGGCCCTCGTCATCTCGAGCATAGGACCAGAGCCGGATAGCGGCCATGGAGTTGGAGCTCACCCAACAGAGATAGGCGATGGAGGAGCAGAGGCACGCGATGGAGGAGAGGATGCAGGAGCAGAGGCTAACGATGGAGGAGCAGATGCAGGAGCAGAGATGGTCGAATGACGAGTTGAGACAGACGATCCAGAACATGCAGACACTCCTCACTCAGATTGTGTCTCAATCCGGCCTTCTACCTATGATGTCGTAGTCGTCGTCCTCCTCGACCCAATCGATGCTCCCAACCCAGTCGTTGTCGACTCCACCGCCTCCACCGCCGCCACTGTCGTCGTTAGATTTTGAGTAATTGTATTTTGTTTATATTTTGATACTTGATATAGATGATATTTTGATACTTGGATATGTTTTGATACTTGGATATATAGATGATATTTTGATAATTGTTTGCCTCCGGTTTGAGGCTGAGATTGATGATATTTATGTAAAACTTGTATGTTTGGTTTCAAATGCATGTGTATGATGTTTTCTGATTGTAATATGTGATTGAAAATATGTTGTAGTCGATATATCATTGTATACATAAATTTACAAAAAAATTAGTTTTTTCAGTTACAGGATAACATCTTTAGCCACGGTTTACCCACGGTTCACCATCACTAAGCCGTGGCTGAAAGCCTATCGTAAATGGTTGATGGCTTCGACAGGACCAAATATCACGGTTGCTAATAGTATCACCGACGGCTGTGCGTCGAGACTGATGTGTTGGTATCAATGACAGCGCCCAGAGCCGTCACTGATGATTTTAAATCAGCGACAATCCACGAGGCTGTCGCTGATGATTATGTGTGACGGTCGTGTGCGGCCGTCACAAAACATCTGAGACGCTCACATCAGATACGGTTTTTTGCCACGATTGACGCTGACCGTGATATGCATCACCGACGGTTCAGTCACGGTATCAGTTATCGCTGATGACCACAATTCTAGTAGTGCTCCCCGACGGAGGTGTTTGAGCGGACTCACCGTAGAGGACATAGGGCGGGGGAGTACATCGACACCCGCGATGCAGTCATCATGGTAAGTATATTTGTTTCAATTATGCATTATTTATTTATAATTTAAGTTTTAGAAAAAATATGAAATAAAAAATCAAACTCGTGTAGGAGACCTACACTCAAACGGTGACGCAGTACGGGGGCACCCCCGAGGACTTTGACGCAGGAGCATGAGTCGAGGCTGCAGGTGGCTAGGACCACGATCGTGTCTATGGCTTTGCTGATAGTAGTCATGCGTGAGCCATGCTCGGGCCACTTGGGGCATCAACCCCTCTGGCAGTCGGTGAGCGGCCCTCCACCTCCATGACTAATGATCAGAACATGAGGATATCAACACTGGAGGAGACGATCGCACAACAGAGTGAGATGATGGCTCATCAGAGTTAGAGAGTCAGATAATGGCTGAGATGCATGCCATGCTGAGATAGATGATAGGTCAGTCCAGCGATGTACACTCAAATCCATCGTTATCGACTCAGTCCACGCCAGTGTACACTCAAGCACTCCAAACCCCGCCGTATGATCCCGACCTTCCTCCACCATTGTAGTAAGCTTTTATTGTTTTATGACTTGATTAACTTGGATATTGACTTGTTATATACTTGTTACTTGGATAGAGTTGTTTATTTTGTGACTTGATATATTGATTTGTATCGTGTTGATACGATACTTTTGATTTTGTATATTTTTTATACGATTGTGGATAATTATAATTATAAGTATAATTATTTTGATGTATATCTGGGTGTATCTGTGATGTGTGTGTGAATGTATGTGTATTTGAATGAATGTATTTATGGGTGTGTGAGTTATGTATCAGGTTATAAATGTATCAATGGAAATTTCTAATTTTGAAATTTCTCAGTTACAGGTTAACATCATCAGCAACGGCCTTTCCACGGTCATCCGTGTGAAAGCCGTTGTTGAAAGTGTATCGTAATACTTGGGCCGCAAACTTAAAGTCGTTGCTGAAGAACAACAACAACGGCTTAGCAACAGCCTTTCAACAAAGGCTTTGCAACGGTGTGACGACTGTTGCTGATGGCAATATCTGCAACAGTCGACGCGTCGTTACGGAACTGTTGTTGATAAAAGTAGTAGCAATAATCGCGTCTCGTTGTTGAGTCGTGGTTGATGATGTATCAACAACGGATATAACCCATTGTGGAACCGTTGCTGATAATATCATTAACAAAGGCGCGCGCGTGAGCGACCGTTGCAGATCTGTTATTAAGTTGTCATGTACGCAATCTTCTGCAATGGTTGGGTTGAAACGGGAGCAGTCGTTGCTGGCCGTTGCTGATGGTCTTCAGCAACGACGTAGCAGCGGATACAGTCACTGTTGTTGCTCATTATTCCAATAGTGTTCCCACCAAAGCAACACTTGTTCGCCGTAGCGTTCCCCTCCCCAACGCTGACTGCCCTATGTGCAAGAAGAGCCCTGAGAACATTCCTCATTTGTTTCTCATATGTCCGCATGCAGTTCAAGTTTGGAGATGCTCCTCCATCCCACTCCCGGCCATCTCGGAGCAATGCCACCTCTATCTAGGAATGGTGGACGGACACAAGTCCGAGCTTGGTGCAACTTCGCCCTCCTCCACTAGGTTCCACTCCATCCTATGGAGTATATGAAATATCCGAAATAAATATCTATTTGATAGCCACTCCCCGAATCCGACGTCCACAATTAAAGCAGCTCTATCAATGCTAATTTAATAGCTCTTATTTCCACCCTGTATTCCTATGTTTATACCTCAACTTTGATTGTTATCATTCTATGAATGAACATGTTATCTTTGAGAAAAAAAAAATTAAAAGTCTCAGTTTGACCCTTAAGATTATTTTAATGTTCACTTTAATCTTTACAATTTAAAAAAAAAACTCATTTTGTCCAATTAAATATATATTTTTACTTTATTATTATTCAAAATTTATTAACCAGTAGAGGTTGTCTTCATATTTAATAAAACCCTCATGAGTCTCATACTTCATTGGTCGATATACTCAGTGAATTCTACCAATACTGATAATAATTGTGATAAGGATAACATTTTTTTTCGAACATGCCACCTAACATAAGTATCGTGAAGATTTCATTCAATATGTCTTTTGATAATGATGAAGTACTATTATATTTAACAAATACAAGTGAGATTCAGTAAAATTTTATCATTTTGGTCTCTCAAAATTTTTTTATTTTTTTTATTTTAAAATGTAAATCAGGTAAGTTTTAGAGGTAAAATGAAATTAACTTGGGAAAAAATGCAATAATTGTGCTACTTAATTATAAATAAATACAATCCGCACTATAACCCTTGTCAATTGTCATCCTTCAGAATATTTTTCCCCGTACCAACAACTACTCTATTAAGTTGACCCAACCAAATCAGGACTGTCCAAGTTTGACCAAGGATTCGATCTCAGCCGTTGGAAACACAAAGGAGTCTTCAGGCCTTAATTACCAGCTTTGAATGAGTCAGATGACGACTTGGAAGACTTGGCCACGCTTCTCCTACTGCGACGTGGATGACTCCTTTTACGAGTCACCAGTCGATCGAATATGAACCATTTTTATGCGAGATTAAATTCCCAATCTAATCAATTAATTCGATCCAAATTTCTTAGAACGCCGATATCCAAGCTATAATTTAATATTTGCTTTGTCTGCAAACAACCCGCTCGGCTCAATTTGACTTCATCGATCTGAAATCAATTTCATATTAGAATGGAGATATGGATAGAGGAGCTGCGGTTTGTGTCATCACACTGACATTTCGCAACTTGGGCGGCCGAAGGCAATAAAGAAAGGTCGACCCACAAACTGAGCCACAAGCATCAAACATCACTTGGGGCTCACGCTGATGTTACACCTGAGGCATTAACATTAATCATGCATCAAGGAACAAGACACACGTAAATTACTTGACAATCTTTTCCTCTGCTAATCGCATTAATCAACAAATCAATTCACCCATTTACAACTTAAATTCACCCTAATTAATTTCATCTATAGAGACATGAACAGGAGGAGAACTCTTTGATCTCTCCACCTATTCCAAGTTTCCAACTTGGGCAGGAAGAAACTCTTGCATCTCCTCCTGCGGCTGTACAACTTAATTAATTACTGAAATGTGTATGAATCTTTATCTACACAATCAGCATCATCAACATCGCCATCCTTATCCAACTGCTGCAACCAATACTACTCCGATAAGCCCTCGACGTCGTCTCCGACTCCACTAGCTGGTTGAGCCGGAAATCGGGGTTCGACCCGTACAGCGCCTGCGCCCCCTCCGCGTCGTCCACTTGCAGCTCCACCTTCTTCGTCCTCGGGCTCAGGCTCGGGTACATCACGGCCTCCTTCACCGTCGAGTGCCCCAGTCCGAGCACGTGCCCTATCTCGTGCGTCAGCACCGATTCCAGGTCGACCGCCACTTCCGACGCCTCCTTCCCCAAGTCCACCGCCCACCGCTCCGCCGCGTCCAGGTGCATCCTCCCGTTCTCCGGCGAGAACGCGTGCCCGAGGATCCCCAGCACCCCGTCGAAGGGCTCCCCGTCGCCGTGGTCGCCCGCGTAGAATCCCACCTTGACGACCGCCGCGTCGTAGTCCGCCGCCTCCGCGAACCTCACCGGGATCACCCGCGCCCAGCGGGCGAAGGCTCGCCGGAGCGCCGCCGCGACGTCCGCGCGGCTGACGTAGTCGATGGTGCGAACCGGCGAGATGGCGTAAGTCAGGGTCAACGGTTTGGAGCCGGTCCACCTCGGCCGGCCGGAGAAGAAGGTGAACCGCTCTGCGACGCCGGTTTGGTTCGGCGGACGCATGGCCGAGTCGGGGACGCCGCAGCGAGGGGTCATGATCTGGGCGAGAGTAGCGGCGTCGAGCCGGCCGGTGATTGGGAGGCCGAGATTCGTCTGGTAACGGAGGATGGCAGACTCGAGCCGGGCGTCGAAGGAGTCGGACGACAACTCGGCCCGGTCGGCCTTATGGAGGTAGCCGAACCGGGTGAAGTACTTCTTAAGACCGGCGAGACCGCTGACGTGGCTCCCGCGCTGCAGGTCGAGGAGCCGGTGGAAGGAGCCCCACTTGTTGTTTGCGTGGGCGGGTTGTAAGACCAACCGCTGCTCCTCATGTTGGAGCTGACCATCTGGGATTGGGCGAGGCGATACGAAGGAGAAGAAGAGAAAGAAGAAAAGAAGAGAAGGAGAGGGCATGAGCAGAAGAAGAAGAAGATATGAGAGAGAATTATGTTGGAGGAAGAAGAGGCGTAAGGATTTAGATTATATGGTTAGAATATTGTCGATCGGAGGATTCCATGTTTGTGGAGTATGCAACGGGGGAGGTTGACTTGTTGTCGTTGATCAGCCGCCGTTAGCTTGCCTCATTGATGTGGGATCACCGGAACCCCGTCTGACGTAACCACTTGGAACAGGACAAGATCTTGTAATTGATATCGTTTATATCAAGATTTAGAATATTGCAGGAATAATAAGTTTTGCATATCCTTGCCTTGCCTTTGCTGCGCCCTTTCGCCTGAGAAACCTCAACAAACATAGCACATATCTCGGACCAAGTTGTACGGTACTTGGTCCAACCGTTATCCCCTTTTGAACCGGATCTTTGTTGTTCCTGGACCACTCGATTTTATGTTATTAAAATTAATCCAGTACAATAAACTGTCGACATATGTAGCATATCTAAAGGGGCACGACACAACCGGATGACATCTGGTGGCGTTTGATTCGATGGCCATATGTAGAGAAAGTTATATATATGCCTTCACTTTCTCCTTCCTGCTGGTTCATTTCATTGTCACTGATGCTTCCCCCCCCCCCCGTGTCATTGTTACTTATTGGGGTCCTGTCAATGATGCCAAGTCGAGCGATCGATTTATCCTCCTTGGCATCGATCCGGGGCGTCGGATGCTGGATCGCATGGATAGAATTTGGCCACGAGATTAAAAGCAGGCGCCATGGCATGAGATGCTACCCGTAAAGGGATTGGATTCATTGTAAGGAGAAAAATTAAAAACTGCATAATCTATAATTTATGAGGGTAATATGCAGGTAATAAGCTAAGTTGCAACCAAAAAACGAAGGAACGAAGAAATACTCCAATGCAATTCAATTCAATGAGAAGCAGTAATTAATATACATGTCCTAATAAGATTTCTCAATCTTCTAAAGTAGTATACATGTCAACTAGATCATCAAAAAAAACTTAATTACATCCATGCGCCAGAATTATTTTCAACCATTTCACTAGCAAGGACATATCTGAATCTTGTATCGTAAGGCAGCCATTCAATGACCTGAGAGGCCTTCCTCTTGCTGTTGGAGTTCATGCATCTGCTGATGGCATCCTGCTGCTTCCTGTTTGTGTTCTCAGCCACCCACATGATGAGGTTTTCACAGCTGATACAGGTTTCTTTTGCATATCTCTCAAGAAGTTTGGGTAGAAATATCCTGCTTGATTTCTTCACCAGAACTGTGGACTGGAGGAATTCCTTCTTGGCCTTCTCCAGCTCCTCCATCACATTTTTTGTGGTATAGACTCTTAGCTGCATTTATTCGAGATTATCTTAATACAGATTAATTAATTAATGAAACCTATGTGAAGTTAATTTACCATGGGATCAGAGGAAGCTCCAGTGCACATGGCAAAGAAAACCAGTGAATAACAACCAGGGAGGCCAACTTTTGACCAGATAAGCTGCTTCTCTTCCCCAGATTTCTTCCTCATTGCAGTTGAGAGAATAGTCTCAAACCACTGAAACAATCCCACAAGTAGCTGATGTCAATGAAGGCTGTGCTTAGTTAAATATCAATCTAATTAGTATTAAAATACTCATTAAGTATCATTAACCAACATAATTTTCTATAAATTATTCATCTGCGACTAAATTGGGATGTTATATTATCTTGAATCAATTCAAGATCTTACACGACCCATCCGAGAAGTCCGACAAGAAAGTATGGAATACTCGATGCAATTTGCTGTAATGACTTGCCCTCCGATATTATAAGCAGCCTGCAAAATGCAGATATATCCATCAATATTTGTTTATTAATTATAAGCTTTCAAAATTTTGGCCTACATTTTAACATAAATTAACTACTTTTGTGTTTCTAACACTGAAAAGAAATTGATTCTATCAAGAACAGCATCTTTAGTTACCTTGTTAAACAAAGCAATTCTTCTCAGAGAACTACTTGGAACTCCATAAACAAGATATGCCTGTAAGAGAGTAGAACAGAGATATTAGATATAACATCCAGTTCCAGATTAAATAATTAAGAAAGAAGGGTATATACTTACATGCATTACAAGAGAATTATACACATTGATCCAAAATGCCAACTTCGCGCTACTTTCCATCACACCCACATCAACTCTTTCCAGCTGCTCTACCAAAAACCTAAACCAAATTCACGCATGCATGCGTGTTTACAAATGTCTGCAAGCTAATCAACACATGAAATTAGATCATCTCTAACCTGTAGTTGTTTATAGTGTAAGCTGCTCTTGGGCATCGCTTGTCCAATTTAATGGAAGTCACTTCTATAGCAGTGGATCTGTTAGGCCATTCCTGATCCTGATCTCTGCTGCTGCCTTTTGGACGAAGAATGCTACTGGTGGATGATCTTTGCAGGAAGGGAGCTCGAGATTTACTCGGCTTCTCCATGGCTTCGCTGCGTATCAAACAATATATAGAAGCCATGCATCTCACCATTTCTTCAGATATTCTACATGGGCACTGGTGCAAATGATCTTTCAAAGTGCGCGCCAAATGACTCGTTCCTGAACTTGATAGCTTCTCCTGATCCATCCAATTATATCATAGCATAATGAGGGCGAGCCTGGGTACAATTGTAAGATTAAGTACTCAATAAGGAAGGCTTATACGTACCTTCAAACTCTCGGCGAAGCTTCGACCTTGATCATGAGGATTCATGCCTTCCCTGGACAAGGGTTCATGTCTAACCTTTGGCTTGAGCAAATTAACATTGTTGCGCCCGGCCTCTCGTATCGAAGCAAGAACTTGGAGAGGTTGCAACCTGAACTTTTTCGAGGAGCAAAAAGAGCTTGAGATTATGGTAGGATGCTTCCGGCCGGTGGCTGATCCGGTCTTTGAGTGTGCCGGAGAAGTCATGCCCGAACTGTGACCTGATGTGGGCTGGCTGGAACATTGATCAAAGATGCTTCTGTAGAGGGACAAAACATGTTGCTCCCGGTTTGCTATCTCTTCTTCAAGTATCTCAATCTCTGCAATTAATTCCTTTGTCTGAAGCAAGAAATTATATAGAAATTAGAAACAAGTATATGTAGATAGAAACAATTAATTCCTTTTCTCAGAGTGCTCTTCCTCCATCCTCGGGTGGCACGGTTTTTTGGGCCAGATCGGGAGGGAACCGTTCCCTATAATCCCGCCTCCCTTCAGCGACGCAAGCATATGGAACAAGGACCAGGCCACGCTTACTATGTTATGGTGCTGGAGCCTATGGACAATCAGAAATAACTCGATCTTCAATGAAGGAAGTGCAAAGTGGGAAGAGGCAATTAAGCTTAGCGTGTTTTTTTTGGAATAGGCTGAAGGGGGAAGGGTAAAGGGCTTTGAATTACAAGGGGTAGTAATTATGCATATACATCCCCCTCGCCCATCTCTTGTGTATTTTCTCCTCTTGTTATTTTCCTGCTTCAAGTGTTCTCTTTCCCGGAGACACTTTTATGTAAATATCTATTTCAGATGAAATGCATCGGTGTGGCGCATGCGTCTCACTATATTTTCAAAAAAAAAAGTTTATGTAGATAGATTCGCTGATGTTTGTCATTGATAATGTATGTTAAAGAGAATATTAATTTAATTAAGATAGTACAATGGGAATTAGAAGGAGAATTTAAATATATCCAAATGAGTATATACCTGAGCTGAAAAATGTCTATGTCCAGGAGATAAGGTACTAGAAACTCGACCAATTGCCTTCTCCAGCAGAAAACGAGTGGACTTCTCTTGATGCAAATGCATCTGTAGTTGTTTGATCTGACAAATTAAATACAATTAAACATCTACTTTTCACTGACACATTCATTCAGATAAGAAGCTAGGTATTGCAAAAAAATAAAACAAAAAGATATGTGATAAAGATTGAAGTTACATCATCTTCCAAGGAGGCTCTGCTGTTTCTTGTAGTATTTGTAGCACTCTCGCTTGAATTCTGATTATTAGAACTTTGGCCTCCACGAGATTTCATTATATTTAGAACATTGTTTGGATCCTGGGAAAAAAAGTAAATGATAAGGAGAAATTTTGATTTGATAAACATAATTTTGCAATTAATTTAGTATTAACAGAGTTGATTATATATACCTGACTTCCAGTAAAATCTTTTGCCATGCCGTGTGAATTCCCATGTTTGCAAGAATCCAGATTTCTTTCAGAAGCACTGGGGAAAAAATAGCTATGATCTGTTAATTGATCTTAATTTCTTCGTAGAACATGATTAATATCTTATAATTAACTAGGCCTATAGCTTAATTAGTTCATTAATTGCATTACATCCCATGAAGCATACTAATAAGTTAGTAATTACATTAAGGTTTCCCTTAAGTCTGCGCATGCCAAACAAGATTCAAACTTAAATTCCAAATATATACCAAGATGTTAAGTAGAAACAGTGACAAGATCCGAAACTAAATTTTCTCAATAAATTACAAAGAGTAAGAAGTTAATCTATTTACTTAATTTAATAAGCCACTAGTTACTTGCTCTAAAGCGGATGGCGGCCTTGATATATTGAATCTCAAGTCCCACAACATCGCCAGAATTTGCTCTTGGATTTGGAAAATTATGCAAGATTGCGATCTTTATTGGGTTCGCATGCTGGGTCATATATATGGTGATTTTCGCTCATGGAATTTTGTCTTTCTTCCGTCGTGTGTCTCCAATTTGGAAGGATCTCTTCCCCCACTTTGATATGATGAATTCTGGATCTATGCATTTGGTTGGAAATGGGGCTCATACGCGATTATGGACGGATAGATGGTGCTCGGGACTCAGCCTCGCTCAGAAATACCCTGATCTTTTTCGCCTCTCTGAACAACCGTCTGCGCTGATTGCGGAGCTTAAGCGCCTCAATAACTTGGGGGTATGCATTGGATGGTCACTATCATTCTCCTCGCTGGTAGACATGCAAACCTTGTTTTCTCTTTTCAGGGATCTGGAAGTGATCCAACATTGTTCTCATGGTGACTCCATATCTTGGCGATGGGAGTCAAATGGCTCCTTCTCCACGCATAGCCTCTACCGGATTCTGAACTATCGGGGTATCATCGATCGCCATCATTCTCGTTTATGGAATCTCAATCTTCCGCCAAAGATAGCTGTTTTTGGATGGCTTTGGCTTCATAGGAAGCTATTAACCCGCGATAGGTTGGTGAGATGGGGAATCGCATCTGACCCCTCCTGCGTCTTATGCTCTCTTGCTCGTGAATCCCATGGCCACTTACTCCTATCCTGCCACTTCACTTCTGATGGATGGAAATATCTCCTTTTATTGCGTCAACTGGCCCCCATTCCTTATCTACTACGGGCTGGACTTCTTTGAATCGAGAACTTCGTAAGAAGCTTTCCTATCTCTCATATATTTGGAGATGGTTTGTATGGAATGAACGAAACAATCGTATTTTCCAGACCCGCTCCTCTTCGACTCAAATTACAGCTATTGCGGCGGATGCCTTTGTGACAAGATACTCTCGGCGTGCTATGTGAACTTATTTCCTCACCTCTATTTTGTATTAACATATTTTTGACTTTTGTATGCTACTTTATGTCTCCTTTTCTTATCTCTCCCTCCCGTACTCCTGTCTCTCTTCAGTTCTCTTGAATAGAAGCAGGATTCATATTTCAAAAAAAAATAAAATAAGCCACTAGTTTAACATAGATATATAAATTAATCTCATGCAAAACATCAAATTGTAGATTGAATTAATTAATTAGGAACTATATATGTTCATCATCATGAGCTCCATATAGCGTTATATATACTATGTATGTCTTCAACATATAATAATGTTTTAGACTATATATTTTATCTCAGATTAATTATTAACCATGGAATTTGACCAAAAAGAACCCTTTTTTCTCTCAACCAGCTGAGAGACAGAGAGAGCAGCTGCAGCAGCAGCAGCAAGTAAACAAAAGATACCTTTTAGAGCGCCTGTGACGCGAAGAAGCAGAAGGAGATGAGGACGCTTTAGAGGCGGAAGCCAAACATCCCTCATTCTTCAGACTCATGGCAAAGGTAGCCGCTTCTCCATCCATCTCTCCTTCTTCTTCTTCTTCTTCTTCTTCTTCTTCTTCTTCTTTCCCTATCTAGCTAGATCATAGTTATACATCCCTCTAAGGTTCTAACGGGTAAAAGTTTAAGGGCTAAAAGAGAAGCAGCAGCAACGGTCTAATACATAATTATAACAGGCGAATAAATTAAATAGCAAGCATGCACTTGCTTCTCCATATCCAGCTCTTCTTCCTCTTCCCCTATCAAGCTGGATAATAATTATAAATCCCTCTAAGGCTCTAACAGATAAATTAAAGTTGAGGGCTAAAGGAAGCAGAAGAAGCAACCAAAGGTCTAACGCATCATAAGAGAGAATATATAAAATAATTATTAACAGGCACTCTATATATATCTATCTCTCTCCATTCGCCATGAACCGATAGACCTACTTGAGTTTCCCAATTAATGACCTAGCTTCTTCTTCTTCTTTTTTACCTTTCGGTTTTTCACATCTTCGAGATTGTTAAATCTCTTCAATTTATTCTGGATCATAGATTTGTTCATAGCTAATAGACTAAAGGACGACTTAATACACACACGGCGAGAGAGAGGAGAGAGATCACAGCAAAATTGCCGAAAGGAATGAATGCTGTAGCAGGATGGGGGACCGTCAGTCGTTGGAGAAATTAATGAGCGGAGTAAATGCCACTATTCATCGCAGTGTTGCTTTAATTCATCTTCTCGATCTGCTGTAAGTGTTGTCGTCGCGGAGTCGATTAAAGTAGTAATGCAAATTACTGCACCTATGCTCCAGATACAACATCACCAGGTAGAAGTAGATCTAACAAGTAATTACACTACCACAAGGTATCCGTCAATATGGACCTGTCCATGTTGGAGTGTAAGGGATGAAGGCAAAGAAAGAAGTAAGCAGACAGAGAGCAGCAGCTGGATGAGGTCGCGGGAAATAAGTATTAAAGAGATGAAAACGAAATGACAAATGGGTAAATAAAGCATAAATAAGTACGAGCAATTATTCAAATTCATAATTTGAACATAAATTTTTTTAACTAAACGGTCAAAATTCTAATTTTAATCTTCGTTTCAAAATATAATTTTTTTTACTAATTAAATATTTTTTAAAAAATATTTAAAGGACTCAAAATAAATATTTTTTAATTATTATTCATAATATTTTTTTTAGCAACTCATATTAATATTATAGTAGATAAAAATTTATTTTAGTGGTTAATAATATTTTTTTTATTTTTAAAATATTTAAAATATTTTTTAAAAATTTTTAAATACTTAAATTATACACCTACTAAGTAAAATATAACGTAAATTAATTTTTTAACAATCCTTGTAGTATTTTTTTAGTGTCTAAAGAATTTATAAATAGCCAAAATTTTTATTTTTTTTTATTTTTTTAGTGTAAAATTATTATAAATAAAAATAAAAAAATATTATTATTAGTCATTTAAATAAATTTTTATCTACTATAATATTAATATAAATTGTTGAAAAAATATTATGAATAATAAAAAATTTATTTATTTTGAGTCATTTAAATACTTTTTAAAAAAAATAATTAGTAAAAAAAATTATATTTTGAAATGAAATGTAATATTGGAACTTTGACCATTTAGTTATGGATTTGGAAAAATCTAAATTCATGTTATGAATATGGGAAAATCTCATGTCCAAATTATGGATTTGGGTAATTGCTCAATAAGTATAGCTGTAATAGAGGTTACAATTGTCTTTTAACTTTTACTTCTGTTAGTTTAATGGTAGTGGATCTGAATTTAATGGGTAACGGGTTTACTGTTTAAATAAGTAGTATAAACAATCTTGATGTAATAGTTTATAGGGTTTTTTTTTTCAGAATAATAAGCTTAAATTAAAGCCAGTGAGAGCCAGACTCAAAAAGATTAATAGACAAAATATTCTCGAGCTCGGGTGGGCGGATGGAGGACCAGATCCTCTCATCCTTACAGAGGCGCGCTCGATTTGCTGCCCAATGGGCAACTTTGTTGGCATCTTGGAGACAAAAAGAGATGCCGAGCATATTACAATTAGATCTTAATACATGAATATCAGATATAATCGTAGAAATAGCCCAAGGGGCTTGTGTGTTGGAATTGATTGTATCCACCAGTGTTTTCGATTCAGTCTCCACGACAAAGGGTGGGAGGTCTCTGCTAGTAGCAAAATGTAGAGTCTCATGAACAGCAAGGGCCTCAAGGACGAGGGGCGAGTTTCCTTCAAGGTAGGAGCTCCTTGCGTACAAACATATGCCTTCATTGTTGCGAACAATTATGCCAATCCCTCCTGCAAAATCAAGAAAGAACCCATCACAATTGATCTTGAGTAGGCCCTGAGTCGGGGGAAATCAATTTCTCGAATGAGAAGTGCTAGAGATGTTGCCCTCAGGTAGTATCTGCCCATAGTAGTTTTATGAAAATGCAAGAATACGAATCACGAGCCCGGGGGGGTAGGCTGCCTAGCCTGAAAAAATAGTTCGATCATTCTTAGCGAGCCAGATGAACCAGCATGTATTAGCAATGAAGACGAGCGACCAAGCAAATGGAGGGGGGATGAGGGAGGAGCCAAGCGCCATCCCCCAGTTAGCTCTGGGAGCAAAGCAAAGGCATATGCGGGTGCTATGCACGGACCAAATTTGGGAGACTAGGTGGCAATCAAAGAGCAGATGCTCACAGATTTCAGGACGTAAGGAACAGAAATGACAAGTGTTGGTGGAGCTAAGGCCAATGAACATAAGACGGATTCGGGTGGGGAACCGTTTATGAAGTAATTTCAAGCAAAAAATACGAATTTTAGGAGCTGTCCTAAACTTCCAAAGGTGTTTTCAGTGAGAGAATGACACATCTTGAAGCTGTTTAAGCTTCCAAAGGGGTTTACAGGTTAATTCAAAATGAATGTGTTTAACTGCTCCTTTTACTAATTCCTTCCCCTTTTATGTTCGAGTTTCTTGTTCAAAGTCTTCTTCATTAATATCTTCAACAGTCCGTGCATGCATGATTAATGTTTGATCGATATGGCTGTACTATACAGTGAGGTGAGGAATGTATATATAATTAATTAACTCAACAAGTGAAACGAAGAAAAAGGCCATCTATTTAGTAGATGTTTAAATTTAATTATAAATTTATTTAATTAGCTAGGCATTATCACCTTGCTTAGCTATTGGTGGTGGTTAATTTAAATATTAGCTCATTCTATTAATTAGCTGATGTGATCAACTTATTGTATTAGCTATTTGTACAGAGATATATAATATTTGACAAAAATTAATTATTATTTAGTTATTAGCTATTTGAACGTGTAAAATGATCGATAAATAAGAATATGAGTATATATATGGTAAATTCACCCATAAATTGTGGTTAGACATTGCTTGTTGAAGTTATAGGTTTTACTTATGTATATACCTTTGCAAACAAAAAAATCACACTTCATATGTGCTCTTGTAATTAAATACTTAAATTTAAGGGAGAAAAGGCAACGAGAGTCCTATAAATTTTAAGTTTTTTGGATTTTAGTCTTATAAATTTCATTTCAGTATTTTCAGTCCTATATGTTTGCCACGTAGCACAGATTTGATCTTATCCGTGACGGTCTGTTAACTCTTCGTCCACGTGGATATAATATCGTTCATACACGTTGATAAATTTGGTCCTATAAGTTTTATTTCGAAATTTTTAGTCCTATATATTTGCTTTGTAGCATAGATTTAGTCATATCCATTACAGTTTGTTAATTCTTCGTCTACGAAAAATAAACGACATTATGTTCATGTTGACAGAGTTAACGAACCGTTACAAATAGAACCAAATATGTGCTACAGAGCAAACATATATGACTAAAAATATCGAAATAAAATTTATAGGACTGAAGTTCAAAAATTTTAAAATTTATAGAACTTCTATTGCAGTTCTCCCTTAAATCTAGTGTGAGATTATCGTTAATCATTCATTAGATAAACTTCAATTAAAAGTTACCTAATCATATATGATGCCAATGGTTATTTCAATTATTTCAATAAAATATAATTATTTAGTACAAATATTCTTGTAATCATACCTAAAAAACTTTTTTTTCAGATATATAACTGTATCAGATCCAAGCAAAATGGTAAAACAATGAAAATAAAAAGAAAAAAAATATGGGTTGGCCCGAGCCCGAAGGGGCAGGTCCCGTGTTGAGTTGGGTCGCCCCTTTGAGTAATCGGGTCGTGCCTGGCACAACCCGACGGACAATGGACGTGATCGGACCTAGGCTTGGGCCGGCCCAAGCATGGCCCATTATCACTTCTATAGATTAGGATTACTCCCTCCATACAATCGAAGAGACGTGTAAGCTCTATAAACAGGGTTGACTCTACCCTTTGGCCAAAAAGGTCATTGCCTTAGGCCTCCCAAAATTTTAGGCCTCCAAGTACTTAGATCGATGGTTGAATATTATATTTATTTTATTATAAATTAAAATCTCAAATAAATCATTTAATCTTTTATAATCATCTTTCTCTCATTTTCATTAATTAGTCCACTATTATTTTATCAATTTCTCACTTTTCTATATTTTTTCTCGATCAATCTAATTTTTTACTCATTTTTTCGTAATACCTCATTACTTAATTCGTTCCAGTTCCGGATATTCGATGTGTTGGCCTAGAACCAAAACCGATTTTAACTCGTTCCTTAAGTTTTATCCCAGACCCTACTCGAATTTAATTCGGGTTTACCCGCAACCTAGCTACCCAATCGGGTAGATTCCAATTGATTCCGAGTCAACTCGATACTCATGCACATCCCTAATACATACAAATCTTCAATTAAGTAACAACACTCTTGTTATATTCAATTAAGACCAACGATCCAAGAGCAATCCGTCCATTAGGCCTAAAAGATCTCATCTTAAGATTTCGTCTTATGCCACAAACCTCTCTTAAATTGCCTCTGTCTATAAATTGCTGTTAAACTCAAAATATTATTAATTTTTTATGTGTATTTATTCTTTTTGGAGAAGCACTCAAAAGTAGAAATGAAAGCAAGCTTTTGGCAATATAATTATTTTAAAAAAATAATAATCAGTTTTTGCTCTCTTTTTTGGTATACTTGTACGTGTTATTCTCAACCTGCTCATCCCATGCAAGCAGGGGCGCGCGGCAGGAAAGCATATATGGTATAAAAATTATATTTGTTTTGTATTTTATAATTGACTTTGTATATGTCATGAGTACAAAAATAAAAATTCATATCCATACGATCAACACGATGGTGCAATTATTTCACACCTTAGTGATTACTCATATGCAAAATTATGAGTGATTATATATCGGTCGACAAGAATTGACATAAGAAATATATTTTTTAAAAAAAATAGAATTTTTTTTCCTCTTTTTTAATTGGCAAGTAGAAAAAATGTGGGAAGTTATACCTCCTCAACAAATTTTACTTCCTAAGAAACACAAAAAGTTACTCGTCTAAACCCTTTTAGGTAGGAAATAAAAAGACATTTTTACTCATATCTACAAAATATAGTCTTTTCATATTAATTTCAATTTTTTCATATATATATATACTAAAGTATATAATTATATATTAAAAAATTATTAATTATATATGAAACACTATATTATACTTTTAAATAATATGTTAAAATATTAATTTAAAAATAATTTATTTTCATACATGGATTATATAATATAAAATTTTTAATTTACAAATAAAATGTATATTGGCTATTTGATTGTAGTTCCTAAAAAATATCACGCCATGCAAATATATCGTGGAAAATTTATATAAAAAGTTTCTTTCCATGCCAATCAAACGAGAATCTAAAATATATATTTTTTCTCTTATAAATTTTATTTTTAATATTAATTTACAAATAAAAAATATATGAATTATTTGATGTGTACTAAAAAGTATCAATATCAAGTAAACATAGAGAAGTTAATTCATTAGAAGTGCAATTGCACTTTTCATGAATTAACTTTTCTAAAAATCAAATACAATTTTGCTACTTCCTCGAAAATACATGTAAAAAATTAATTCATTATAATTATAACTCTCTTTAAAAAATTACTTACTATATCAACCAAAGGAGAGCCTAAGATATAACATTTTCTTCTCTTATAAATATTTATTTCTAACTATATTTTATAATAATTTTTCCAAACAAATGAATTTATTTCCAAAAATTAATAAAAAGATATTTAAATAATTTTTTCAAGTATTATTACAAGTATAATGGTCTATAAATTGTGTAAAGGTTATTTATATATTTATGGGGCAAAAAATACTAAAAACTATATTTGTTCCATAACAATGCAGGTAAATTTTTCATTATTTTCAACCAAGTAATTGTATGTTTGACAAGGATCTATGTGGAGAACTCCTTTGGAAGGGTTAGTATGGAAAATAGCAACTTCAGATGGACCTTTATATGAAAATGTGCATTTTTGCCTTTTATTAGTTGCCATGAACGATTTCGGTTATCATCGTACCATATTGCAAGCCTCGCCGCCCATCCAAACCATCGTTACATTTTCAAGGGAATGAAGCCCAAATTTCTCCGACGTTTCCAGATGCACCTCCATTAGATTTTCTTGCTTCGAATCCAAACGCACTCGTTGATCCAAGAAGATCTAATCTCATAGAACACGTGATCCAATCCTTCTCCTTTCCTTTGATTCATTCGAATTTGGTCATTCCTTTGTCGAGAACGCCTTTGTTTTCTGCTCGTTAAGGAGTGATGTCGGACGAACCGGCGTCGTCGAGGTATGTGAAGCTGACAAAAGAACAAGATGCTCCGTTGGAGGAGATCCGCCCTGGGGAGCTCAATCAACCCGTTCGTATTCCTCAGGTTAGGGCTACAATGTGGGATTCTCAAATTCTTTATGATTGCCTCTCTATGTTTTGGAAATTGAGATGCCTTTTTTGTTGTTTTAATAGTTGGAGGTTCGACGATGCATAGAGTGCGGCCAATCTCTGCCTGAAAGCTATGAGCCACCTGCTGATGAAGCGTGGACTACTGGAATATGTGGCTGTGCTGAAGATCCTGAGAGTTGTAAGATCGCTCGGCATTTACGGTTTTGCATTGAGAAGTTGAGGCCATAGTTATATAGAACATTGATGTTTTTGAACTTTTAAATGTTCCTGGAAATTTTAGAATGACACATTTCTTTATGTTATTTAATTGTTTCATTTCTTTTTAATCTATGATACAAGATAACTCATTGGCTCATTTGCTTGATACAATACCATCTCAAATGTACAAAAGAACGAGTTAAAATTCAAATATAACTGCCTGATGGGTAAGGTGTTAAAATTCATGTCTTTCAAATTCTCAGAAAGAATGATCTTGTAAACAATGTAGAATTCTTGCCTCTCACAACTGCAAATTGTTACTAATCCTTGTGTTGATAGTTCACACTGGAAGTTGTGAACCAATCTAGTGTTGCCAACTATCACAAGCAATCCAAACTTGTAAAAATTGATATGATTTGAGTGTGAAACACACCAGTCATTGAAAGTAAATATTCTAGCTGCCTGTCAATATTATTTTTTTATTTCACCAAGAAACAGAATACCAGTTTTGCTGCTATATCTGACATTCATGGATTTTGCAACTAACATTGATAAAATGAACTTGTAGTTTGCATGAAAATTTGAAGGTCAAAGAATGGCAGCAGGGTTCATATGTCATTTTGCATGGTCCTCAAGCCATTTTTAATGGCATCGTAGCATTAACTTTTCACACATGGTAGTTACAAAGTTATAACAAAGTAATGAAGTAACGGTTCATGTTATTTTGTATGGTCCCTGAGCCAATTATAATGACATTGCAGCATTAACTTCTTACACGGTAGTTGCAAAGTTATAGATATAACAAAGTAATTAATTAACTGTTCTTGCATGAGTTCAGAATTCTGATTCCATTTTGAATATTAGCATTTGATAACTATAGTCATTTAGAATTTAGACCAAAGTGTTCAAAAAACTAAACATTACAAAAAACCTTAAGATTTGTATGTACAGTTCATAATTGGTTAAGGATCTTAGGCTTCTTAGCTACTTATTATAGTATATACCTAAACATTCAGATCTAAAAAAATAAATCTCAGGATTTAGGAAGGTGGTAGTCAATTGTTCATGGCTAGTGGTTGTTTGGTCGAACCTATTTGGATTTGTCCAAGCTAGCTAGGCTTGTTGCACACCCCTTTCAAAGTTGAAAATGTGTTGAATTTTCAACTGAAGCATTAGAAAAACTAAACATTAAAAAAACCCAAAGGTTTGGATTTGTATGTTCATAATTGGTTAAGGATCTTAACTGTTCATTGTAGTTTACCCGAACATTCAAGTCTGAAAAATAAATCTAAGGATTTAGAAAGGCCGTAGTCATTGCTCATGGCTCGTGGCTATCAAAAATGTGGTGGTTTAACCTACTAGGGATTTGCCCTGGCTGGGTAGGCTTATTGCACACCTCTTTTTATAAGTTTCAAAACATGTTGAATTTTCACACATGAGAACTAGTTTCTACTGGGTTCTTAAATGTATACAAGTCTACAAACAAAATAACACACCAAGGATACTCGTGTTGGTTGAATGCACTTTGTAATCTGACTTGATGCCTTCAAATGTGCTGATGGTGCTGACAGATGAACTTGTAAATGTAAGGACATAACTGAAACTACTTTCTTTCTATGTGAAACTTCAGGTTATAAACTTATAATTGATTGTCTGATGTTTCATTTTTAAAAAGCTGTGGTTATTGGAAGTCTGATTTCTTTATTATATTTGTAAATATATGATTGAACCTATTTTTGTTCTCCTTCATTGTCTTTTAAATTAATCGCTTAAATTTCACTTCCAAACAACTTTGTCTGCCCAAATATTTAGAACTATTTTTCCATATGTCGTCAAAATTATTAGCATCATTAATATCCTACTTTATTTTCATGGGTCATGGCTACCATGATGGTCATTTTTCAATATTTTTCTAAACTAGTTTCATGATCATGGCCTAGTCACATCTATTTTATAAAGATATTTTAGTTAAGCAGAAAACCAAAAGAAGATAGTATAATTTTGTGGGGAAACTAAAACAAAATAAGAGGAATGTGAAAAGATAGTGAAGACCATAGAATAATCATTTTTACTATATTTGGAGGATGTTTAGTAGATTTGTTTTGTTTTTGCTCATAATCTAATCAATGACCACTTCAATCAATTGTCTTATGGTTTTGCTTCAAAAATGTAACAATGTTTTATAAATGTCTATAGTTTTTTAGCTCATCATACTATATGAACTTGCAGCACCTGATAGCTTAACTTGTAACTCTTGGATAATAGGTTGGACTGGGCTTTTCTGTCCTTGTGTGTTGTTTGGCCGCAATGTGGAAAATCTTAGGGAAGAAATGCCATGGACAAGTCCTTGTATTTGTCATGCTCTTTGTGTTGAAGGTGGCATTGCACTTGCTCTTGCCACAGCAGTTTTCCATGGAATTGACCCAAGAACAACATTTTTTATTGGAGAAGGATTAGTTTTTGCTTGGTGGATGTGTGGAGTCTATACTGGTATATTTAGGCAATCACTCCAAAAGCAATATCATCTGAAGGTGAATAGTCCTTCTTTTCTTTGCAAGCCAATTGTTCTATTTTTCTATTTGATCTTTTTCCAGCCTCATCTTTATTTCCTGTCATTTTATGCAATAACAAGCATGCAGTATATTTCATTTGAAATTGCTGCAGACAAATAATAATGTCATTGTGTACGGTGTTCCAACGATTTTTATTGTTCTCGCTAGTCAGATGGTAGAGCACTCTGGTGGCTTTGACTGATCCTTGCTAGGAGAGCTCTATGTGCATTATTTTTCTGCCTATTGTTGATAATATATATATATGAAAAACAATACATGATTTTTCTTACACCCTGCCTAGACTTATCCCTATATAAGAGACCTCACCCAGGAGGGGTGCAACTAGCAACAGAACAACAAACAACAAGTGGACTGAATTTAAATTACAACCAGATTCCAAAGCAATGTCCAACAAGATAACAAATAATGAAAGTTCAACGGTCCATATAGGAACAAAGGAATTCAACTTTAGTCCAAAAGATAATAAGAGTGAACAGTTCAACTAATAAAATAGAAAACTAAGATAATGTGCGGAAGACGTCTCCTCCTCCAAAACTCTAACTAATCCCATAAGGAAATGTCGTTATACCTGAGGATCTGAGGCAAAAACAACAAACATTGGCAGAAGGCTTAGTAGGATTGCAACAAGATGTTATGATGCCATGTATACAATGGGAGATACGATTCAACAGTTTATTTGATGCTCCTACACCAACAACTATGTCAACTATTCTCTACATGAATATATGGTCATAGACCCAATCAAGAGCGTAGTGGACATTGGGTTTCTCCCGCACTCTCGCTCCCCAAGAGTGGCACCTCAAGCCCGCTCTAGCTAGAGATGCGACTATCCAAAAATGGTAGTCTGCCGACGTCTAACACCTCAATGCCGCACACACACCTGTGTGGTAAATAGGTGATCACCGGTGTCACGTGCCTTGCACCTCGGGCAACAATATTGTTCAGGGCCATCGCCCAATAGTAGATCAACTATGCATCATGCCAACAACTTACACTAGTGCAACTCAACTAATATAGAATGCTAGTAGTCATGACATCCTGTATGAATTAAATATATAAACAACAGCATAAAGATGTTATCAACAAATAAGGCATGCAACATCTATACTAGCATTCTCAACTAATAAGCATATGAAAACATCATGCTGGCAACATGTATCAACAAAATATGCATAAAGAGCTCCAACGGCAATAGATATCAATTTTCAACGGACAAGATAATATTTCGACATAGGGTAACAACCGATCTAGGATGAGATTCACCTTATCAACTAATATAACAATCACACAACTCGGATTGAAACCATAGAAACAATTAAAATAATATTTTCCCACTTGGCACGCAAAACGAGGCAATAAACGCCTACTGTTTCCAAAATCTGAAAGTCAGACGGCGAAACTGACCCCACCAATGAATTCGGGGCATCAAGTAGGTACAAATTCATATATAATATGACTATT
Source organism: Canna indica (assembly GCA_034359265.1). Lineage (NCBI taxonomy): Eukaryota > Viridiplantae > Streptophyta > Magnoliopsida > Zingiberales > Cannaceae > Canna > Canna indica. Next base: position 74,915,334 of record CP136891.1, on the reverse strand, counting down.
TTTGATCAATTAAAAAGCCTCAAAATAATATTCCAAATATCCCAAAATAACAACTTAAATAAGTTCCCGTTACAATGTTCGTAAGAGTACTATAATCCATAGATCACCGCTACATTTGCAGTGTTACTAACTACAACCCATAATGCCAACTTATTACATATATCATAATATATAACGCTGCTATTGGATTAAAGCATTAAGTCATAATATATCACTGATCCAAGGAAATAACACCGATATACAACACTGCTACAAGGTATATATCACCGATATAATCTACTCCACCTCTTCACCCTCACCCGACTGCTCACCAGCACCTCCTTCATCCACTGCCGCCGCCGCCTGAACCGAACGGCGAGATGGGAGTCGTGGCATCTCCGACCGGCGACGGTAACTCGCCGATCGACGCCATCGGCCGTCGCCGCCCCTATGAACAGGCGACGACGAGAGCGAGGAGGCGGCGACCCCAAATCTAGCGACTAGCGGCACTGTGCCTGGCGACGACAAGCGCGTCCGCCAATGGCGACGCGCCCGACGACAATGGGCTGCGTTGTCGTGCGGTCGCCAATCGCACGAGTAACACTCAACCGAGCGCGATCTGGCGTCTTCAATATTTGACAGATGGAGCCGATCGAATCTCCAATCCACTATTCGTCGGCTACTCGGACCGCAAGCAGTCCACCAATGGAGGCAACTACCAAGACAACTCGATTCGACAAGAATACCTTAGATCCGAAAATTTCAACAAGTAAGAACACGTCGAAAACACGTCAAAACTCAAGGGAACTGCGAGAAATTTTCAGATCTACAAATTGACATGATATCTACACAAATCTCATCCCAAAACGAGGTTACCCTATGCGAAAAGAAAGAAGTAGGACAAGAATCCTACCTAAAGGTCCACCAATTCCGGAAAATTTTCCGGATTCTTCAAGGTCGCACACCGCCGCTACGATCCGCCACGTGCTCACGAACTCCGGGGTACACGTCAGCAGCAACTATGAGACAAAAAGAGATTAGAGCGGCTTAAATAAGCGATTAGTCGCTCATTTTACGAAAATACCCCCGAACAATTAATTAATTACAAAACAGCCCCCCAATTAATAATATTAATTATTTAATAAATTTTTGGGGCATAACAATTTTTCTTTAATGATTTTTTAATGATTTGCCTTCGTTATATTATGTTGGGATTGACACCATATAGGAATTGTTAAATTTGATTATGGGTCAACTTTCCCGCTTAAGCTGATAGAAAATGACCTAATCTATAAATTACTATTCTTAACACTCCCTCTTTGCGCGAACAAACTAGAAGACTTAATTTAATTGTGGATATTTTTAAAAATTACTAACACTAACAAGATTCAAACTCATGATTTTGTGCTTTGGTACTAGGGGTGTCCATTGCTCGGTTCACACCGAATCGAACCAAAAAACCGAACCGAATTTTTCGGTTCAGTTCGGTTTCAACGGCTGCAGGTTTTGTTCTTGACCCGAACCAAACCCGAATTTTGGGTTTCGGTTCGGATTCAGTTCCCGAAATTCGGGAACCGACCCGAACCGAAAACCGAATAATTAAAAAATAATATATATTTTTTAATTTTTAACCTAGGTAATTAAATGAGTATTAGGAAATAATTTTTAATTTTTTACCGAATTAATTAAAATTTTGGTTTTCAGGTTGGAAACCGAACCGAACCGAATAATTTCGGTTCCGGTTAGATCGGTTTAGGCATAATTCGGTTCGGGTTCGGGTTGGAATTTTGGTATAAAAAAATTTCGGTTCGGTTCGGGTTGAACCGAATGGACAACCCTATTTGGTACCATGTTAAATTTAATTGGTTATCAACTTATCATCCTTTCCAAAAACTTAAGCTATTAGAATGGGACCCAATCTACACATTTATATTCTTACAAAAATCATTATTTAAAACTTGGAATTGTTTGATTGGGTTATCAACCTTCCCAAAGCTTAAGCTATTAGAAGGGGACCCAATTCTACACAAGTACACATTCATATTCTTACAGAAATCATTATTTAAAACATGATATTGCAAAATGTTATACCTTTATATGATTTTGCTGTCAAGATATTCATTTTTATTTTTGGACCGCACTGCTACATTGGCTCCTGTCCCTAGTCTTTCATGATGAGGATTATCTATTAGTGTGGGTAGTTCAATGCACAAACATATCAGTATGCTACCAATTACAACTCTTGTTTGGAACAGTAAAAAAAGTTTGCATTGCCAACCAGTAAAGACAAAGTCGGTTGGACATAAACCTTTGACACATTATAATACACTGAAGGTCTTGGATTTTCAAACTTTAAATAATTGATTTTTCAATAGAAGTCCATTTGTCATTGGTGAAGCGATTGTTTATAGAACAAAAACATGGTGGATAAAGTTTATAGAAGCATTGGGATTATGCATGATTTTTTTATATCTCTTAGTTTATACAAACAACTATACTCTAAAATGAACTACCACAATTTATGTATTAGAGTGTTGGTTCATTTGTAAACACGTAAAAGGTATTAAAAGCCAAGATGGTGTTGTTGTGTTGGTTGCAAGATTACCAAAACAGGTAGAAGAAGAGATGCTTTCTTTCACGAACAAATACATATTTCATAGACAATGATAGAATGGTGAATACTACTTAAGGTAGCATAGATATGCTCAAATGAAACATATATACCAATGTTGCAGTTGGAGAAAATGAGTTTATTATGATCAATACGTGATGAGAGGTTGATAAGAATTAAGATCCTTCTTAGAAATAATAAGAAAAAGAAGGATCTATGTCAATTTAACTAGGTATGTCCTACATAAAGATAACTGGCAGGAAAAGTCCATGTAGCAAGCCCCTTATAGTTTACACATTAGACCTTGTTAATGTTGCTGTAACTAAAGTCTATTTGTTGCAATATAGGTATTGTGGGAATCATTCATTGACTACTTTAAAATTAAATTGGCTTGTGTAGTCACTTGTAACATCCCAAAAATTGTATTTGATAATTGCTTGTTCTATTACTTGAAAAAGTTATTCTTATACAGGTATATAATATTGTAGATATAACCTCATATGTCTTTGTGTTTCTCTCATGAAGTTTGCTTTGTATTAGAAGACAAATTAAGAAAAATTGAGATTCCCTTAGAAAAATGAGATTGTGTTGTACCAGTGTTGTATTTTTCAGGTGTTTACAAACTTCTGCAGGTTTATATGTTCGAAGTCTTAGCCATTAAAATGGTTCTTTTGATCATATTTTTCATCGACACTAAGAACATGGTTAAGTATATGGGTATATTGTTTCTTAGCATATATGGATATTTTAGGTTTATGCTTTTCCACCAAAAACAACAATGATATATTTTAGATTTATGCATATCCTAATTAAATGTTTTTCCACCGAAAACAACAATGATCATTGAATAATTGTTAAACATTTATTTTTTCATGTCACCATAACATTTATGGTTACAAGTCGAAATAATGGCTTATGGTTCAGAAAAATTATATGCAATTAGTTATTTTAAGTGGAGAACTTAATCATGTATCCAACTTTTCTGCTTCTATACATTATGCATTATCATAAGTTCATAACAAGTCAAACACATCATGTTTCTTGAATAGCCCCTTATGAAAGGAATTAATGTCATTAACTAGAGAAGGGGAACCATTCTGCATTATAGGGCAAGTTTTTTTCCACAAACATAGTGCTCTGGCGACATTTGCTTAGTGCTTAGCTCTAGCTTTTATTGTTTTACAGAACTCTCCATGTGACCCTTGCATGGTCCATTGCTGCATGCACTGGTGTGCTATCTGTCAGGAGCACCGGGAAATGAAGGGTCATTTATCCGATAATCTTGTCCAAATGACTATTGTCAACCCACCACCAACGCAAGAAATGAGCAATCGCAGTAGTTCAGCAGCCTCTGAGACTGGTCCCCAACAAAACCAGGATGCTGGATTGGAGATACAAGCAGTATAGTTTGGTTGAATTCTCCTATACATTTACTCAAGAGCCTCGTGCAGAAGAAATAAAAATGAAAGATCAATCTTTTCTTTTATGGTTATAGTTGAACTTCATGATACCTCAAGGAAAATTAATGATCATTTTAACACCAAAAGAATTCTTTTTTTTATTTATACCCTTGTGTTTTCGTCTGCAGCAGGTAAAGTGATAGTTTAGTCGTCCATGGTTAGTTTGTTCTTTAACCATGCATCTATTATTCACAAATATTTTTAACTTCAGACATTACTAGCCAACCATCTCTTCGGTGGCTTTTGAGTAGGGGTGTTCACCGGTCGGGTCAGGTTTAGGGAAAATATCGGTCCGACCCGACCAAGTGTAATCGGGTTAGGTCGGATCGGGTTGAATTTTTTCCTGGGTAACTTTAGGAGAATATGATGCTTGTTAATACATAATAGTTCTCTCTGTGTTTAACTTCTTCTATCATCTTTGTTTGATGACTTGTGCTTCCTTTTCTGATTTCTATAATTCTATGTTCCTTTTTAGGTTCTTTTCAATCGTCTTTGTTTCTTATTATGCATAACTATATAACTAACTTTCTATTTCATGATTAAATTAAAATCAAGATCTTCATTTGTTGATACAATATGTTAACCCTTTGGTAGCTCTTCTATTTATTGAGCTCTATTTGCCACTCTTTAGCTACTGATTTAAGTCAATCCATCCAAAAGTTTAGAGCATATTTGGTTAGCAAAATCAAAACTACTTGCAAATAATATGTTTGATTTGACGTTTTCATACAAAATGAATCAAAACAAAAATGGAAACGGGTTTCTATGAAGTCAATTTTCTTAAGAAAAATGAAAACATCAAAATATTATTATCTGTTTTCAAGATAATCTTTGAAATACCAAAATATAGTTGTAAATTTGTAGTTATAAATATATTTTATAAAATAAATCAATTTATAAATAAATTAAATTATATCTAATTTATAAAAATATAAATACAAATTATCATATTCAATCCAAATTATTTTCTTAAATCGATAAATTAACTAAATTAATTTATATTTACTTGAACCAACCTAATTTTTAAAGTAATTTTTTAATCAAAGCTAATTTTACATCATTCAACTCATTTTCTTTGGAAATTTATAATTTTTATATCTTACTAAATATTAAATTATCAATAACTTAATTAAATATTACAATTATTTACTAGGACAAACTATTTTTATAAATACAATTAGTATTTCATATACATATAAACTAAATTATATAATAAATACATCAATTTATAAATATGTATTTGATGAAAGCACAATAGATAAAAATGAAAAATATGTCAAGCTCTCTTTCTTTAACTTTATAATAGGTTAGTTATAAAATAAAATTGATAATTGTTAGCGTAATCTAATAACATTGTTGGAGTTATTCATGTCTTTGAATTAAAATATATTTTTATTATATATAATATAAATATATAATAAACTAATAAATTAATAATATTATATATTTATTATATATTATATATACTACCTTAACATGCAGACCCAAGTCGACCTATCAGATTCAATAGGTCTTATAGTGAGTTTGGGTTTAACTTGATAAGGAAAACAAGTCTAGAAATAAGTCTAAATCTATTTTTTTTAAAAAAAAGATATCAGGTCAGGCCGAATACAAGCCACATGCCCCTGGCAGACCGTCTAGCCTATTTCTACCCCTAACCATGCATCTATTAAAAATACAAATACAAATTAGCATATTCAACCCAACTTATTTTCTTAAATTGACAAATTAACTAAATCAATTTATATTTAATTGAACCAACCTAATTTTTAAAATAATTCATTTTTAAAAAATGATTTATTTATAATTTAATCAAAGTTAATTTTACATATTCAACTCAAATTTTTTGAAAATTTATAATTTTTATATCTAATTGAATATTAAATCATCAATAACTTAATTAAATATTACAACGGTTGGACAAACTATTTTTATAAATTAACTATACACAATGAATATTTCACATAAATATAAACTAAATTATATAATAAATACATCAATTTATAAATAAGTATTTGATGAAAGCGCAATAAATAAAAATGAAAAATATGTCAAGATCTCTTTCTTTAACTTTATAATAGATTAGTTATAAAATAAAATTGATAATTGTTAGCATAATCTAATAACATTGTTAGAGTTATTCATGTCTTTGAATTAATTAAATTTTAACTATCTTTAAAAATAATTAATAAATTTCATATTTTGACTTCAACAAATATATTTTAGATATTTGTAGTTCAAATTACAGTGTTCAATAGTGATTCCTCTCACTCTTTTTTTTAAACAAAAAAAAATTACTTCAAATTAACGAACAAAACTAGGACCGCAACAGTCTCTTACAATAATATTTTGGAGCTCCGGATGTCTCCCATGAGACCAAAACCTGCGAGACATCATTCAAATGACCAAAATTTGCAGCCCAATTGACTACTTTATTACATTATTTAAAAACAAAGTTGAAACAAACATTATTACAAGCCAACAAGATTGAAGAGATATCATCAAAATCAGCTTGCACGCGCCAATCCGGACAGCTCTTTTGCTTCAAAGATTCCACAAGAGTTTTGGAATCAGACTCGATGGTAGCATGATGATATCTTTCCTGCATTACAACCAGTAAGGATTGTCTAATGGCAAGTGTTTCAGCATGCAAAATAAATTTAGTATTAACCAATAAACATTCAACATAAATAACATTACCCTTATGATTTCTGGCAACAATACCCACTGCAGAAGAATCAATAGTAAATGAAGCATCACAGTTTATTTTAATGCAGTCTAAGAGAGGAGGCATCTATTTGCAAATGATTGGATTTCTATCTTTAGCTTTGCCCTCAGTTTTTGAATTTGAATCAAGGAAGCCGACATATGAAATTATTTTTCTCACTAAGCAGGAGGGGCAAAGCTGCCTCGTCTGGTGTAGTCTCTCGTTTCTCCCAAACCAGATGAACCACCATGAAACGACAACTAATCTTTTAATCGAGCAACGAATTGAATCATCACTCAAAATAAGAAGATTGCTACCAAGTATCCATGTTTGTCGATCTGGCAGCATGATTCTAAAGTAAGATTGCAAATTGTTCCAAATCTCAATAGAAAAAGGGCAATGACAAAATAAATGTTCAAAGTTTTTCTCAACAGTGTGGTAGAAAATACATAAGTTACTAGAAACCAATTTTAAATCATAGAGTCTAGTTCTGGTAAGCAAGCGACCATGCATCAATTTCCATAAGAAAATCTTTATTTTTTCAGGAATCTTTAAAGACCAAATAGCTGACAAGTTAAGAGAAGTGTCAGAAATAAAAGAATCATGCTTGAGGAGAAATGAATAGGCTGAAGCAGTGGTAACATTTCCATTCCTGCTTTCAGTCCAAATTATTTTATCCTCATGGGGTGTTAAAGAAAGCCCAATCATCGAAATGGATGCACCTAGCTCATGAGAAAATATAGTATCACAAGTATCATAATTCCAATGTTGATATGTAATGAAGCAGTTAACAGTCATATCAGAATTAATCAGATCCACATTGATGAATGTGGATTTCATGCTAAAGAGGAAATCTAAAGCCCAGGAGTCATTCAAGACAAAGATGTTGGTTCCAGTTCTAATAACATGATGGAAACCAAGGCTAAGCTTTTTAAAAACCTTGACAAAAAGCCTCCAGGACTAGGAGGAAGAGGCAGGGGCAGTGGCATTGCTAGCAGTGAGCAAAGGATATTTTTGTTTCACATGCTGCAACCACATACTGTCAATGTTGTTTAAGTAGGCAGCTACTCTTTTGGCATCGAGGGAAAGACTTTGGAGATATACATTATGAATGACAAGGCCACCATTGGTTTTAGGGGTTGTGATTTGATCCTAGGAAACAAGGTGGATTTTCTTATGCTCAGTATTTGAACCCTAGAAAAAGTTACTAATTATACTATTTATTTTGTTCATGATTTTCTTGGGTAACCGGGAAACAAAAATAGTATGGAGGGGTATAGAGGTGAGAACTGAGTTAACCAAAGTGAGCTTACCAGCTTGGGATAGGTAGTTGGATTGCCAAGATCCAAGTCTAGTGTTAATGGATTTAAAGAGGTAATCATAGGCATTAGGAGGAGGGCAATTAGGAGAGATCTTAGTGCCTAAGTATTTGAAGAGAAATGAACCTTCGGGCATACCAAGCTTATGACAGATAGAGAGCTTAATATGGGACGAGGTATTATTTGGGAAGTAGATTGCAGATTTTAAGGGGTTAACATTCTGCCCAGTTAAGCTATGATAGTGTTCAAAAATGCTTTTAATGGAATTGGGGCTCTTGTCATTAGCTTTAAGCATGAGGAGAATGTCACCCGCAAAGACGAGGTGGCTAATTTTGAAGGATTGTTTGATGGTTAGGGGAGTGAAATCATTATTATTAATAGCCATGTTAATTAAAATGGTGAGAGTTTGGGCCACTAGAATGTATAGAAAAGGAGAGATGGGGTCTCATTGTCTTATACCCTTATTGGCTTGAAAGAAATCAGAAAGATTGCCATTGGCAAGGCAAGAAAAAGAAGCAGTAGACAAGCAAGAGTGGATCCATTTAATGAAAATGGGGGAAAAGTTGCAGGCTTCCAAGACAGTGTAGATGGCTTACCAAGATACAGAGTCAAAAGCCTTAGCAAAATCAAATTTGACCATGATATAAGGGTGTTTTCCTTTGGATTTAAAGATTGAATGGGCAGCTTCTTGGGCAATAAGGATATTCTCATGAATACTTCTGCCCTTAATAAAGGTAGACTGTTCTTTAGAAATGATGATGGGAAGGGTTTCCTTAAGTATATTGGCAAGCAATTTGGATATGATACGATAGTTTAAGTTACATAGAGAGATGGGCCTATAGTTTTTAACCTTAGAGGGGTTACTGACTTTAGGGATGAATGTTAGGACAGACTGATTCCAAGAAAAAGGAAGGAAATATGTGTTTTGAAAGTTAATTATGCAATCAAAAAAGTCTTGCTCAATGATGGGCCAATAACTTTTGTAGAACTCTGCTGTAAAGCCATCAACCTCAGGACTTTTTCCATTTGCCATGATCTTAACAGTAGACCATAGTTCCTCTTTTGTGAAGGGTTTGATGGATTTTCCTTCATAGAGTTAGGGATAGTGGGAAAAATAGGCCAAAGTTGGATGGAGAATAGATTGAGATTAGTAGGTTGCCAGAGTTCTTGATAATATTTGGCAAAGGCTTGAAGAATGGAGTTGTCATTAGTGAGAATGTTACCATTGTCATCAGTAAGCTTGGTAATGAGGTTGGTTCTTCTCCTAGAGGTGACAACTCTATGGAAAAAAGCTATATTTTTGGCACCATCTAAGAGCCACTTGGTTTTGGCTTTAGCCCATCATTTAAGACTAATTTGTCTTTAGAGGGCATGGATTTTGTTATAGAGGGATATGAGGTTAGTCTCTTCAGAACAAGAAAGGCAAGAGTTGGCTTCTTTATACTCAAGTCTGGCACATTCAGCCTTAGCTACTTTGAGAGCCACCTCAAGATTTCCAAGTTGATTTTTATTCCAATTTGAGAAAGCTTTTCTAGTGGAATTTAGCTGGATAACAAATTTATTCTGAGGAATGGGGAGAGAAGTGGGGGATGACCAAGCTAACTGAATAATATCCCTGGAGTCAGGGTATTCAGTCCAGAAGTTTTGAAACTTGAAAAGCTTACTTCTATAGTTGGTCTTAGGGTTGATTTGAATCAGGAGGGGATAGTGGTCAGATCCATATCTAAGGAGGTGTCTAACAGTAGAGGTTCCAAAGAAGTGAAGCCAAGCTGGGTTTGCAAATATTCTGTCCAGCCTGATGAGAATCCTACGTTTTTCTTTTCTATTGTTACACCAGGTGTATTTGAGTCCACTAAAGCCTAGGTCAATGAGGTTTGTGTTTAAAATGAAGTTCTTAAAGGTTCTAATGTGATGATTAAGTTTGAATTCTAGGCCACCTTTCTTGTCTTCAGGGTTCAAAATACAATTACAATCCCCAGCCAAAAGCCGGGGATAAGAGGAAAAATCTAGACGGGAGAGTTTATGCCAAAGTAAATTCCTAGTGAAAGGTATTGGTATTATTGATGTTTAGGACCTTTATGTAATATGAGGTGTTTGGAGGACCTATATGTAAAACTGTTAAGTAGTCTTATTAATATCTAATTAGGGCATATTAAGCTCTAATCCTTTTTTCCTCAACTCTATTCTCTTCTTGGTATCAGAGCATCTCGTCGCCGCCGCGACACCCACGTCACCAGTCGCGGGCGGATCCCATCACCTGCGTTCATCCCTGTCGCAGGCGACCTGCACCTCAGCAGGCAGGTCGCCTGCCTTCTAGCAGTAGGGCACTTGCCTTGCTCGCAGCAGTAGGAGGCAGTGCCCCTACGGTCGGGCGCCTGCCCTGCTTCCACCACTCCTACCTTGGACGCCGCCAGCACCCATCCTTCCTCGAGCGTTGCCAGCGCCTCCCTTTGGCAGTAGGGGGCAGTGTCTCTACCTTTGGACACCTGCCATCATCCCTCCTTCGGCGACACCAGCAACCATCCAACGCTCGTGGCTTCCGGCGCCCATCCACAGCCACACCACATATAGATCTCCCCAGTGAGCGCCACCAAGGGAGTCTTTGTCGACGTACTGCGCTTCGACGGCATCATCTACAACGTGCTGTCCGATTTCATTCATTGTCCCATGCACATCTAGATTCATCAAGATAAGTGGTTTTATGTGTTTGATATAAAGCTTGTTTTTTATTAAAACAAAAATGATGACGGGAGGTGTGAGAGAAGGTGAGCCTATTTCAAAGGAGGTGACCCAATCTTCAAATGTGAAATCTGGGATCTCAATGGAGAATCCATCATTGCAAATCAGTCATGTGCGACTAGATGGGCCATCTTCCTATCTTATATGGTCTCGCAGTGTTCGGTTGTTCATTCGGGCTCGCGGTTTGGAGGGGTATCTCACCGGGGCTAAAGTAAAACCGATAGATGGAGACCCAACTCATATGTTATGGATTTCAGAAAATTCTCTAGTCATGTGTTGGTTACTTCACTCGATGACACCTGCAGTCAGTCAAGATTTTTTCTTCTTTGAAACAGCTAGCGAAATTTGGGAGGCAGCTGCTCAAACTTTCTCTCATAAAGAAAATTCTGCTCAGGCATATGAAATTCAGTGCTAGATACGTCGTGTTCATCAAGGTGAGATGTCTGTGAAAGCTTATGTTGCAGAACTTCGACGATTGTGGGCCGAACTAGACTTCTATAGTCCGTTTAAAGCAGTTCATGCAGAGGATGCTGCTATTCACAAGAAATATGTTGAGGAGGAACGTTTATTTGACTTCCTCGCTGGACTTAATCCAGAGTTTGACTCCATATGGGTGCAAATTCTCGGACGAGGAGATGCACTACCATCTCTACAGCAGGCATTCTCTATTGCGCAAACTGAAGAAACTCGAAGACGAGTTATGGTTGATGCTGGCGATACTTCTCGATCTGCACTTGTTGTTCAACCACGACCCAAAAGTGATAAAGAACAATTGCAGTGCGATTATTGTCATAAGACTGGTCATATCAAGGATACATGTTGGCAGCTTCATGACAGACCTGCTATGGGTGGAGGACGTGGTAATCGGCGTGGAGGTGGCAGAGGTAGCGGTCGAGGATTTCCAACAGGGCAGGCTCACTACTCTGACCATAATTTGAATGTTCAATCTCCTGACTCCTCCAATGATACATCAGTAGAGGTACTTCAGACAATCAAGCAATTGATGGCAAATCTTGAGTCTTCTTCCATTGGAGATTCTTCACCCACTGTAGGATCCTCTTGTCAATCTTCCACTTATCATTCTAACTTTGCTCAGTCAGGTATCCTCTTGTCAATCTTTCAGGAGCTGTCGACAAGGAAGATGATTGGAGCTGGTAGAATGCATGATGGTCTTTATCACCTTGAGAGCACAGTGACTCCAAATAATAGCACAGGCTTGGTAGTTTCTCTTTCAAATAAAGCAGTAGATGAACTACAATTGCACCATCGGAGACTTGGTCATTTGTCTTTTTTTTTCCTAGCGAAATTGTTTCCTTCTCTTTATCGCATGTGTACTAAAGACCAACTGAACTGTGATGCATGTGATTTCGCAAAACATACCCGCAATATTTATCCTTATTCTGGTAATAAAAGTACTAAGCCTTTTCTGATAGTCCATAGTGATGTTTGGGGGCCTTGTCGTACTATTGCCATTTTTGGACACCGATGATTTGTTACCTTTATTGATTATTTCAGTCGTACAACTTGGGTATATATTCTTAAACATAAAAATGAAGTCTTTCGGTGCTTCCAAGAGTTTCATAAAATGATTAGTACCCAGTTCAATGCTCAAGTTAAGATTCTTCGCTCAGACAATGGTACTGAATATACCCACAGGGAATTTCGGGCCTACTTGGTAGAGCATGGCATTCTTCATCAAACAACATGTGTTAATACACCAGCTCAAAATGGGGTAGCTGAAAGAAAGAATCGTCATCTACTGGAGGTTACTCGATCACTTCTATTCTCAATGAATGTGCCAAAGTATCTATGGGGAGAAGCAGATCTGATAGTCTGTCATCTGATTAATCGAATGCCACTTCGCACCTTGGACTACTAGTCGCCATTGGAGTGTCTCATTGGAGCCGCTAAGTTTATTGTGCCTCCAAAGGTCTTTGGATGCGTATGTTTTGTGCGAAATCACAGTCCTTCTCTTGACAAATTGGATTCCCGCTCTTTCAAGTGCATATTTGTCGGTTATTCAGCCACACAAAAGGGATACAAGTGTTACTACCCACCTGAGCGGAAATTTTTTGTCAGTATGGATGTAACCTTTCGGGAGTACGAAGCTTACTATTCCTCACCTTCATCGGATTCCATATCTACCTCAGAGGTCGATGACTGTCTTCTATCTCCAATTCTTAGTTGGACTCACCATGAGAGGGAGACTGCACCAGAGCCAGAAATTTCTAATGAGACATTACAGGTTTCTAATGGAACAGGTCATGAGCAAGAGGAGGAAGATCCAACTCAACAGAGGGAAGAATCAACTCAGCTAGAGGAACCTAGTCTCTCACCTAGTGATATTGAGACCATTATGCATTCTCCTAGAATCCTAGAGCCTTCTCCTGTTGTGGCTTCAGATACGTCTAACGGTAACATCTCCTCTACTTCTTCTACTTTAAGCCTTCTTATTGCTCTTCGGAAGGGTACTCGTTCTTCTATACTTCCATCTCGTTACCGTTACGATATTTCTCAATATGTTTTATATGATCACTTGTCCTCTACCTATAAGTGCTTTATTTCAACTCTATCTTCTGTCTCTATTCCCTCTAATTGGAAGGTTGCCATGACGGACCCTAAGTGGAAAGAAGCAATGATGGAAGAGATGAAAGCCTTAGAAAAAAATAATACATGGGAAATTATACCTCTGCCTGAAGGAAAGAAATTCGTCGGATGTAAATGGGTGTACACAGTAAAGCAAACCCCTGAAGGCAAAATTGATCGATTTAAAGCTCGATTGGTGGCAAAAGGCTATACTCAAACATATGGTATTGATTATGATGAGACCTTTGCACCCGTTGCGAAGATGAACTCTATTCGCACACTTATCTCATGTACCGTGAATCATGGGTGGAAACTTCATCAATTAGATGTGAAGAATGTGTTTCTCCATGGAGATCTACAGGAAGAGGTGTACATGGAAATACCGCCTGGTTTTCAAAGTGTCGATACAACCGGTATGGTTTGTCATCTGCGGCGATCCTTATATGGATTGAAACAGTCACCCAGAGCTTGGTTTGACGAATTTCGCAGAGCTGTGGTATCAATGGGCTATACTCAGTGTAATGCTGATCACACCTTATTCTTCAAGCATCATCAAGGGAAAGTAGCCATTCTAATAGTCTATGTGGATGATATCATTGTCACAGGAGAAGATACAGAAGAGACTGAATGTTTAAAGGGCAAACTAGCTCAGGTGTTTAAAGTGAAAGATCTGGGAGAGCTTCGATATTTTTTAGGAATTGAAGTTGCCTATTCAGCACATGGCATTTTTTTGTCTCAGCGAAAGTATATACTAGACTTGCTGTCTGGGTCAGGGATGCTTGGTTGCAAACCAGTGACAACTCCTATTGATTATATCCGTCATTTGGCTAATGATGCCAGTCCCTCAGTTAATCATGAAAGATATCAAAAACTAGTGGGGAAGTTAATTTATCTCTCTCACACAAGACATGGTGAGTAGATACATGCATGATCCTCTTGAGAACCACATGGATGTTGTGTATCGAATTCTAAGATATCTCAAGGGATGTCCTGGACGTGGCCTACTTTTCTCTAAGCATGGTAATTTAAAAATCAATGGATATACAATGCTGATTGGGCAAGATCAGTAGAAGATTGTCGTTCCACATTTGGTTACTGCACTTTTGTTGGTGGAAACTTAGTTTCATGGAGAAGTAAAAAACAAGCTGTTGTAGCTCGTTCAAGTACTGAAGTAGAATATCGTGCTATGGCTCAAGGGATATGTGAGGTATTGTGGTTGAAGAATCTTCTATCTGAATTGTATCTACACACAGATGGATCTATTCAGTTATTCTGTGATAATAAAACTGCGATCGAAATTGCGAATAATCTGGTTCAACATGATAGAACTAAACACATTGAGCTCGATCGTCACTTCATCAAAGAAAAATTAGAGCAAGGAGTGATTTGCATTCCTTTTGTTCGATCATCAGAACAACTTGCTGATGTTTTTACCAAAGGTCTTAGTAGTAGTTTGTTTCTTTCATATATTCGCAAGATAGGTTCATATGACATATATGTATCATCTTGAGGGGGAGTATTTATATTATTGATGTTTAGGACCTTTATGTAATATGAGGTATTTGGAGGACCTATATGTCTCTTAGTATTGGAGGATCCCTCTACAGTTGGGGTATCTTTGTTTAGGGTAAGAGATGTATGATTTTACCTCCTAAGACTACTAGGTAAGGTAGTTTTACCTTTCATATTATCCATTGACTTTTCAGGCACATATTTGTGAGAATCGGCTTGGAATATAAGGGAAACCTCTCTGATAAGGTCTTCAAAAGATTGTTTCAGGAAAGCAGAGGAGGCAGTATTGAGAGGTTTCTCAGTAGTTTGATCATTGAGGGAATATTTAGATTTTGTTTGCTTAAGATCATAACTTTTTTTGTAAGTAATGGGACTTTTATCCTTGACAGAAGTTTTCTTAGAGTTAGAAGAGTGATTTCCTCTAGGATCCTGGTTTAGATGTATTGAACCTTTGTAAAAGACCTAAGTCTTGACTCAGGAAGTTGGTTATCATCAGCCTTTCTGATGGAGGCATCCTCGTGTGATATGGAGGTTTTAGATTTATTTGCACCATGGTGTGCATTGACTTGCTGCATAGCAGTCTATTTCTGACATTTTCTATTAGAAGGGCCACTACTGGAGTCTCCGGAAGGGTGATCTGTGGTAGGGGTAGGGTTTTTAGTATCTAATTTAGGGGAATGGTTCTCAAGATGGTTAGGGAAATTCTTCCTAGGGCAGGAATATTCCCTATGGCCAACTAAATCACATAAAAAGCACACAGAGAAAAGATTTTCATAGATAACAGGTTGAAAAAACACATGGCCAGGGACAAAAATCAAAATTCCTTGTTTTATCGATTAATACAGGTCAATTTTAATGCAAACTCTAATATATTTCCCACGATTGAATTCAAAAGAGCGAGAGTCTATAGAAATAAGATTTCCAAGACTATTTGCAATTTGTGTGACAGAAGTAGAGTTCCACAGTTCAATGGGTAAAGCATGTATACGCAACCAAATCAGAGCAGAAGTAAAACCTTTCAACCAGGGATGGAAAAAAGGTTTCCAGATTACCAACCGGATGACAGTGCCCCAGCAGGACCAAGGGCCACCCGTAAGAACCGAAGTTGCGTTAGAAATATCACGAAATCGAAACATAAAGAAACCTTCTTCGAGGTCTAAAACATTACATAAACCAAAAGACGACCAGAGATTAGAAGCCCAGCGAAATAATCGATAAGGGAGGCGGCCGGCCGAGAAATTTACCCACAAGGCTATTGTGCCAAGAAGATTTCCATTCGGAAATTTGCTCAAGAGTGAAAGAGACTTTACCATAAGCATTTTTAGCGATTTTTGAGAAGGTGAAAATTTCAGTAGGTTTAGGGTTCTTTGCATGAGATCCACAGAGAATCTGAGCCCAAGTAAGTGGGGGGGGGACTCGAACCCATGGAGCCAGTGTGTGACGAGTCCGATATAATGTTAGGGTTCCTGTGAGGATTGTTAGGGTTAAGATTTATGGAAGGGACGAGGGTGGAGATCATACCTGCCGCAAAGTGAGGAGAATCTTCAGGGGAAGGAGAGATCGTGACTACCGGGGGCGATGATGGACTCAGATTAGGGTTAGGGTTCCTGATAGAAAAATTAGGGTTAGGGTTTGCGAGAAAAATTAGGGAAAAGGTCATACCTGCGATAGGGGGGAGAGAGGCCTGGTTGTCGAATGAAGGATTAGAACTCGACGGATTTGCATGACGGGAAAGATCAGTGATAGTCGTTGAGGAGGTCGATAGAGGAAGAGACTCCCACATCGGGGAATCCCTGGAGATGGAGGAGGGTGGGGGTTGTTGTCGGGAAGGGGGAAGTTCGTCAAGGGGTGGAGGATCCTCGTCCTCCACCATCGCAGCGAGAGTCGTCTTAGAGTCGTCCTTTGTCGCCAGAGAGGAGCGTGTCATAAGATAATATATTTCTCTTCTCGTTTGATGATAATTTCTCTCACTATTTTAACGGTTCGTCTTTCTTATGTAATTATTTTAAGTTTTATATATTATTTGTACTTATATATATATATATATATATATATATATATACTATTTATTCAATGTCTTATTACTAGTAAAATTGTCTGATACCAAAAACATTTAAGTTCTAGGTATTTTAAATTTTAAATAAGTTTCCACTATTTTTAATAACAAATTCTCATTTTCACTCAAATCAAATAAAAAAATAGTTTCACATTAGACACACGTTTTCGATAAATTGTATTCAAAGTCCTCATATGTTATTGTTAATCCGCCCTTGAAATAAACAGCTTTATTTTGTTTTATATTCTGTCACTGTATATGTCTATTGATTGGACATATGTACTAAAATATTTTGTTTTGGTAAATTATGGAGTTCAATTCTCAATGTATAATCTGTCTATGTGTTTTTTTAGTAATCGTGTCATCGATCGAAAAGGTTTCAAAATTCATTCAATCAATTTACGCTGAGGATCACAATAAAAAAAAATCAGAGTACTTTATCCTCATAAAATGCCATAACAAAATCTAATTAAGCGACACACTAATTTAATAGTAATTTGTGAAATATGTAAACACTATACTTAATTCTAAAATCTGGAGAATTATGTGATATTATAATTTTTATCACGAGAATTGTTCTAAAAAACCTTTATTCCTGTAGTCGAATTGTGATATTATAATCTTTATCACGAGATATGTGATTTTATTGTAGTGGAATCCAACGGGCTGTAGACCGACCTCAACAGGAAATTTTAGCCAGACGTGTTTAATTATTTATCCCTTTCACATATATATCGTAATTTACGTGATCGAAAGACCAGCTGTTCCAACTATTCATAAATAGCTGAGCCAACAGAGCCAGCAGAGACAGCAGAGACAGCAGAGATTAATCAATGCATTTCTTTCTCAATGTGACCCATTCCTATTGCAATGAACACGTACCCAACAATATATAGGCGCGCCATGTCCTTGACAGTGAACGTAGAACCAACCAAAAGTTACGAGAATCAAACAAACATTAATTTTTCGTGGTACACAATCTTGGTCTTCTCAATCATTAAGGGGTGTTTGATTGTCCTAATTTCAAATGCTGCAATTTTAATTATAGTATTTAGATAATAAATTTGTTTGATTGATCGTAAAAATATTTTATAATATTTACTTGTTACAATTTGTATTTTTAATATTATTTGCGGCCCACAAATAAAATTACAGCTCAAAAAATTTGAAATATAAGATTGCAAGCTGCAAATGCAATAATTTAAGTATTTAAAAATAATTAATTTGGGTGACTTAGAATCGTCGGATGGAGACAGGATAAATATCAAAGTGATAGATTTTTGCGGGCTGAACGCGATGGTAGTGTCAAATTTTAGATCTATTGTCGTTTGATAGATTTTTTTAATATATTTTCAGTATTATACAAAAATTAAAATTATTAATTTATTAGACTAGGTCTGGCAAATCGTGTCGGGCCTAAGTTTTAGGCCCAGTCCGAAAAAATTCGTGCAAGGCCCGGCCCGAAAAAATTCATGCCCGGCCCAGCCCGGCTAGACTCGGAAAAATTCATGCACGGCTCGGCTCGGCTAGACCCAAAAAAATTCGTGCCCGACCAGGCCCAAAAAAATTCGTGCTCGCCCGGCCCAAAAAAATTCGTGCTCGCCCGGCCCAAAAAAAATTGTACCCAACTCGGCCCAAAAAATTTATGTCCGACCCGACCCAGAATAATTTGTGCACAAAACTGCCCGTATTGGCCCGGCCTAGAAAAATTCGTGCCTGGTCTGTCCCGGCCCAGCTAGCCGACCAAAAAAAAATCATGTCTAACCCTGTTTGAAAAAAATCGTGCTTGGCCCGGCCCGGCTCGGCCTGACTCGAAAAAACTATGTGCCCGACTCGGCCTAAAAAAATCGTGTCCGGCCCGGCCTGGCCCCGAAAAATTTGTGCACAAATCAACCCGGCCCGAAAAAGTTCGTGCTTGGCTCGACCCGAAAAAATTTGTGCTCGGTTCGGCCCGAAAAATTTCGTGCCCAACGCGAACTGAAAAAATTCATGCACGGCCCGGCCCAGCTCGGCTTGACTCGAAAAAATTCGTGCCCGGCCCGACACAAAAAAATTTGTGTCCGGCCTGAAAAAATTCATGTCCAGCCGAGCTCGAAAAAATTCATGTCCGGTCGAGCTAGAAAAAATTCGTGTCCGGCCCGAAAAAATCCTTGCACGGCCCGACCCAACAAAAATCATGCTCGATTCGGCCCGAAGAAATTCGTGCTCGGCCAGGCCGAAAAAAATTCGTAAGATGCAAATTGCAAGTGTAATTGCAACTTCTATTTACGGTCAACCAAACGCTTGCAAATAGAAGTTACAACTCTACTTACGGACAACTAAATAATATATTGTAAAATTTATTTACGAGCATTTACTTTTGCATGTAAATAAACTTTTTATACTTGCACAAACACCTCCTAATTGAAACATTCAACCACGCTACCTCTGAACAATACAAATCTACCATCTTTGTTGCTAAATCCACTACATACATGCAAGCTGACAGGACTCTCCCTTTCATGTATATTATATGCATCATATCAGTCGCAATCACACAACAGCATGCCAACAATAATACATCATCTTAATTTAAATACAAACAGTCGATTAATCAACTCGAGTAAGCTAGCTCAGGATCGGCAGGAACTGGTGGTGCTCCGGCGCCGCATTGGCGGCCGAGCCGGAGATGAGCTCGCAGGAAGGACAGGCGGCGAGCGTGGTGCGGGAAACCATGTGCATGTAGAACCGCGGTGACGACGACGACCACAGCTTCACCGCTCTCAGCTCGTCCACTTCCTTCTGCAGCCTTCTGTTCTCTGCTGCGAGGCTTTCGCAGCATCTTCTCAGGAACTCGCAGTCCTCCTCTGTTTGCTTCAACTTCGTTCTGCAATCAAATTAATTAATCAATGCCAAATAGTTAATTAATTAATTAATTAATTGATATATAATTAATCACCTCGCTCTCCGGTTTTGGAACCACACTTCGACTTGTCTCGGCCGCAGGTTGAGCCGTTTGGCCAACGCCAGCTTTCGCTTCTGCATGCGACAATTAAGTCAGCGCGCGGCAGAAGAAATTAAGTAGTCTACGGAGAGAAAAGAGAGGTCGACTTAATAATTAAGCGCGTACAGGGTTGAGGGTGTTGTGCTCGTTGAAGCTCTCTTCGAGGACGGCGGACTGCTCCTTGGACAGTCGCAGCTTCTTGCGAGGGCCGCCCTCGCCGTCGTCCTCCTCCTCGCTGATCCCGTCGCAGGTGCCAGTTGCTGGCAGAAACCGGCGCGCGTCCGGAATCGGCCTCTTCCTCGCTTGACAATTTAATCAGACAGGATCAATTAGTACATAATATATGCATGGTAATTAATCTCGCTTAATTTACGTACCGGAAGAATGAGGAAGGAGCTCAGTATTCCACTGCGCAGTCTTCTTCTGGAAAGGAGGCATGAGGTTGAGCAGAGGAGGCAGGAGATGATGGTGTCGCAGGCTCAGGCTTAGCCCTAAATCTTCCTTTCCTTTCATCACCATTTTTAATCGTCTCCTCTCTCTCTCTCTCTCTCTCTCTCTCTCTCTCTCACTATATATATATATATATATATTCTAGAAAAGTAGGAAAAAATATAGAATAAGCAAATATAATTTGCAGTTTCTGGAATTCTTTGGAGAAATAGCGAAGGCATTAATTGAAATTAAGTTATGCTAACCTTTTCTTGTTATGCTAATTAAAGCACGTAAAACTACATATGAAATGAGAGGAAAAAAAAGATGAAAATGATGAGTCCTTGTTACTGGTTGGTGTGCCGCGCACACAAAGCAAATTGAAAGGGAGACGAGGAGGACGTGAAAAGGGCGTGGAGACGGCCTTACGTGGTAGCGAGGAACGTCCATGATTGCCTTTGAATGGTGCAATCATTGGAGCTGTTGATGTAGATGCATGCGATCGCGAGAGATTGGATGTGAGCGGCCGGGTTCCTTAAAACGCTAGGCGTGTGTTTCATACCGGGCTCGTTTGATACACCGTATAATATTAGCATGTACAATAATAGTCTGTATTAACTAATCTGTATAGTATTAATATATATTGTATTATTATTTGATGCACACATGTACTAATCTGTATAGTACTAATATGTATTAACTAACGTGTATAATATAATATAATATAATATAATATAATATAATTAAAAAATTATATAATATATTTTATCATTAAAATTATTTCATAAATTAAAATTATTATTTTTTATATATATTTTTAATTTTTGATCAGTATTCAAAATATTAAAAGTTCTAATGCAGACTAATGAAAAACTTTGAAAGTATATTACTAATACACCGATAATTTATGTAGTAATATTTTTAATATATGTATTAGTTAATATTTTTTTCAAACACTATATAATATTATTTTAATATAATATAAAAAAATTTATACAGGGTACCAAACATACCCACGGTTCGTTACCAAGATATGGGAAGCCGAGTCATCTACATGCGATGATCAGAGACATCGACGCCTTCCTCATCACAGTGTGTCGATATGAAATCTGTACACATCAACGCAACCACGTACTATGCAGCGATTACGGTAGTTGACAGGGATCGTAATTGAATCTATATATCTCCTTTAATTTCACATGACTGCTCGTTTTATAATTATTATTATTCAAATACAATAATTAATTGTTCCTTTTTCTCTTTGAAGACAATCAACAAAACTCTAATTAACTCATTGCTAGTTAAGTGTTGAGAGTTAATTTACAATTAGATAATATTCAATTGTTTGAGTTCGTTTATGCAACTGAAATGAAACCGTTGAAAAATAGCATGCCACGGTGCCACGTACAAATTTAGCCGATGGGAGGCCTTATCCTCGTAATAAATACTTTTTATTCCTATTTAACTTTTTAACCGCTTATTTAGTTTCAATATTTGTGCATCATTTAGTATTGATGTTTAATGTACTCATTTTGCGAGATTCATATTGATCGTAAGATTTAGGATTGATGTCGATTGAGGTCGATCGACTTGATGATAGAGATGAGCAATGACATCTTACAATCCTCCTTATCCCTCAAATAAATCCACAATTCAGTTATTAAGTAGTTTGAAACTCTACCCTAATCAAGTGTACGCGGTGTCGCATATATTACATTATTATATATTATATAATAATATTATATATTATATTATTATAATATCAATATATTATATTATTATATTATTATGTCATTGGATAATTAAGTCGTTGGAGGCAAACGTCTTTTTTAAAAAGGAAAAGACAAAGAACTGGTAAAAAAGCTAGGATTTAAGGAGGATAATTTTGTCCTAAAAAAATTCAAGATTATAACTTCAAAGGCAATCCATATTTCTCCCCTTGAGCAATCTGGATTATCACTTTGATATCAATCTAGATTACCAAGATAATTCATATTATCTGCACAAGTGAGATACCAAACAAGATAATGTGTGAGGTCCGGATAATTTAAAGATAAGATTATCGACAATCTGGATGAATTGTCTCATACCAAACGTCTTCTGAGCTTCATTAAAAATCATTTTCAATAGTACTTAATGCATTAGAATATTAATTATTATAATAATTAATTTTATTTTAAAGAGAACCCAGGGGAAATAGTCACGCAGTAGGGAGGAGATCTAGCTTGGACAACATGAGTTAAAAATTCAGTGGAATTGCGCTTGCATCAAAACTCATGCTACCCCAATCACGGGGTGCACAAGGCTGGGGTCGAGGCTTGGACCAACTCTCATCGCACGGGGCATCGTGCCATAACCCTGAAGGGCCCCAGCATTGGCACCATGTGATCGGGGGAGCACCGACTTGGGTGCAGCCACATGCAGCTGCACCCAAGTTTTCTCTTAGATGTTCAATAGCAAGTAGGGATGTCAACAGGGCGGGGCGGGTACGGGGGGTGCCTACTCGCTATCCACCCCGCGAAATAAACGGGTACCCGCTACCCGTTTATTCCTCACGGATATCAAAAATGGGTACCCATTTAATTACCCGCGGGGGACGGATACCCACAGGTATTGGCGGGTACCCATGATAATATTTTAATAACACTTCAATTCTTCAAGTATTTAAATAATAATTTCAAGTATAATAATTTTATTTTGATAAACACACAATATTTTGATAACAACATCATCATAAGATTTCAAAACATAAAGTATATAAGTATTGAATTAAGTTGAGATATTTTTAATATATGTACCGATGATAGTATTATAAATTACTAATTCTCACGGGTAACTGGTACCCGCGGGTACGAGTACTATAATATTTGTACCCGCCCCATATAATAAACGGGTAAAAAAATTACCCGTGAAATCTCCGCGGGTAGAAAATTACCCCTCATATCTATCATAAATGGATATCCGTCTAAATGGGTAATATTATCATCTCTAATAGCAAGCAATGTCGAGTATGTGGAATAGGCACTATATATATATATGTGTGTGTGTGTGTGTGTGTGTAGGCTTGTTGCAGCCGCTTCGTTATGCCCAATAAATTCATGCTCTTGTATACCCTATTCACTTTTTTTTTACCAAGAAATAAAAAAACTTTATTAATCAGCCGAGAGGCTTGAGTTTAATACATCCAAAGATAAGATATTATCCAATTCTGGGGGCCGATTGGAGGTCCAAACAGTGGACTCCTTGTTGATTCGAGCCCAGTTTGCTGCCCAATGGGCAGCTTTATTATTACATCGAGGAGAAAATAAAAAGTTTACAACAGTGAAAGAAGAAATTGAAGACCAAATGTCTTGAACAATAGCTTTGATTCTCCAAGGAACAGGTGATGCATGATTTAATACTTCAACTAGATATTTGCTATCTGATTCCACCATAAGAATATTGAAACTTAAGAATACTGCAATTGTCAAAGCATGAAGGACTGCCAAGGCTTCACAGTAAAGAGCATTATCTGCAGGAAAGTACAAACCTGAAGCATACAAACAGTTTCCAACTTTGTTTCTAGCAATTATACCTGCACCACCTTCTTTATCAGCAAAGGAATCGTCGCAATTGATCTTAATGCAATTTAGGACATGTGGCTGCCAAGGAGGGAAAATGGTATTCTGAAGATGATTTGCCTCAGTACCATAGTCTTTTTTAAGCCATCCCAAAAATTCAAGGATTTTATTTACAACATTGAAAATGGAAGGCTTCGATTCTCCATGCAATACAGAATTTTTAAAATACCAAAGATACTAAATGGTGTTAGCAACAATGGTTGAGGGCCCCAAATCCATTGAAGGATGAGAGACCAGCAACAACCAGGTACCAGAACACCATGAACTTCTAGAAGTAAAATCATAATTGAGCTTGGAACTGAGAGAGGACCAAATATCAGAAGCAAAAGGGCAATTAAAAAATAAATGATTGATCGATTCTTCAGAAAAATCACAGAGAACACACTGTTTTGAATCAACAATATTCATTTGAAAAAGTCTCAAACGAGTAGGTAAACGACGATGGAAAAACTTTCACAGAAATATTTTTACCTTTGGAGAAACAAGAAGCTTCCAAATTCTAGTCCAATTATGATCAACTTCATTTGAAGTAAGGGGCACTTAAGAAACCTGTAAGCAGAGGAAGAAGAAGTCTTTCTAGAATTCTCATTAATCCAGATATAGGTATCATCATAGGCATCTTTAGGCAACCGCAACCCCTCAATGGCATTCCATAAAACTTTATTGCAAACAGAATTACCAATGAAAGCCGACCATGAATTATTATGCATTAAATGGTGCACATGAGTGATCACATTAAGCAAATTAATGTTAAGAAAAGTAGGCTTAAGGGCTAAAGGCGGATCAAGAATTCATTTGTCATTTAATATGAAGATTTGGGCACCAGATCCAATTAATTTATTGAAACCAAATTTTAGAGAGTTGAAAGCTTCCATGAACAGCTTCCATGCCCAAGAGGCATTTCAGCAAGAGTAAGAAGAGAAGGTAATGGGCTAATATTTAGCCTTAACAAGCTGAACCCAAAGGGAGGAATCATTATTTAAGTATGCTTGGATTCTTTTAGCTTGAAGGGCTAGACTTTTGTTCTTAATATCTTGGATATCTAACCCTCCTAAAATTTTAGGAGAGGAAATAGTATTCCAATTTATAAGATGCATACCATTATTATTGTTGTCTTTGCTCCATAAAAAATTCCTTATTTGTTTTTCAATTACCTCAGTTGTTTGATTGTTAAACCAGGTTACTGAAAGGGAGTGAACAGGAATTGAATTAAGGACTGAGTTGATTAGTACAAGTCTACCTGCCTGAGATAAGAAATTGGCTTTCCAGAAGCCTATTTTTGAATCAATATGATTCAGAATATAAACATTTGAATTAGGGGGAGGTCTCCTAGGGGATATCATAGTGCCAAGATATTTGAAGGGAAACTTATTCGGCTTCATTTGAAGAGTTGAAATAATAGATTTTCTCACAGCATTAGGGGTATGCTTGGGAAAAAAATTTATGATTTGGAAGGATTTATTTTTTGACCAGTAAGGAGCTCATATCTATTGAAAATAGATTGAAATGAGGCTAAACTTTTAGAATTAGCTTTGAAGATTAAAATTAAATCATAACAAACATTAAGCGTGAAATAGAGAGAGATTTTAGTTTGAAAGGAGAGAATTTTTTATTTACCACTTATTCATTTATCAAGTTAGTTAAGGTTTGAGCCACAATGATGTATAAGAAAGGGAAAAGATGATCCCCTTGTCTAATGCCTTGATTGGCTGGGAAGAATGAGGAAACTTGAGCATTTACAAGACAAGCAAAGGAAGTAGATGTAATGCAACTTTTAATCCAGGAAATAAACTTAGCAGGGAAACCATTAAGCAGTAAGACTTTAAAAACAACATTCCAACTTAGTTTATCATAAACTTTTTCAACATCCAATTTAACAATAACATATGGAGTTTTACTTTTGAAATTAAAAAATGAATGAGTTAATTCTTGAACAACCAAAATATTATCATGGATGCTTCTTCCCTTAACAAAAGCAGATTGCTCACAAGAAATTAAATCAGGTAAGGTGGTTTTGAGTCTATTAGCAAGAATTATATAGCTAATGTTGCATAGAGAAATAGGCCTAAATTCAGCAACATTCTTAGGATTGGCACATTTAGGAATAAATGTGAGTAAAATTTGGTCCCAGGAAGGGGGGGGGAGACTTAGTAGCATGAAAATTATTTAGTACAGAGCAAAAGTCTTTTTTAATTATGGGCCAATATTTTTTATAAAATTCAATAGTAAAGTCATCTATTCCAGGACTCTTTCCATTCCCTAGAGATTGAATGGTGTTCCAAATCTCAAGGGTAGAGAAAGGGGAAGTAAGAGATGGGAAAGATGCCAAATGAAGAGATTTGAAGGCAGGCCAACAGGAGTCAGTTATAGCAAGAGAAGGAGAGGAGGACCAAAGCATGGTATAAAGGTTAACAAATTCATTTAGAATATCTTTATTTTCTGTTAAAGATTCCATCTAAGAGTTTTGGATTTGGGAAATATAATTTACTCTACGCTTAATGGTAACAATTCGATGATAATAAGCTGTGTTTTTATCATCTTCAAATAACCACTTGATTTTGGATTTAGACCACCACTTAAGGCACACTTGCCTTTGGAGGGTAAGGTACTTATTATATGGGGACCTAAGCTTTTCTTCAATATTGGAAGGGGCCAAAGCAGAAGCTTGAATATCCTCAACAAGAGATATTTCATTAAGGGTAGAGTTGAGAATATCCTCAATCCTACCCAGGATATTTTTATTCCAGTAACTTAGAGCACCTCTAGTTTTAGCAAGCTTGTTAGAAAAATTAGGATTGTTCACTAAATAGTGAGGGTCATTCCAAGATGTAGCAATCACATTGTTGCATTCATCATAATCAGTCCAAAAATTTTAGAATTTAAAAAAGTTATTTTTAGGTTGAGAATTGTTGGGGATTGTAATAAGTAAAGGTCTATGATCTGAAGTGATATGATTTAAATGAAGAACAGAAGCATGACCAAAATAATGAAGCCAGGCAGAGTTAGAAAAAACTCTATCAAGCCTAATAAGGATCCTAGCAGTTTCTGATCTATTATTTGACCAAGTATATTTGTTACCAGAGTAACCAAGATCAATAAGGCCAGAATTTTCAATAAATGATCTAAAATCAGCAATAGGCTTAGTGATTTTAAAAACAGAACCACCCAATTTATCCTCACTATTTAGAATGCAGTTAAAATCGCCCATTATCAACCAAGAATAAGAATTTAAATCTAAACTTGTAAAGGAACTCCAAAGAGAAGCTCTAAGAGATGGATCAGTGCTAGCATATAAAGCAGATAAAAGGAAAGGTTCACAGTCATTAATTTTAACAACAACATTAATAATTTGAGAAAAGGAAGAGATAACTTAAGCATTAACATAATTTGAATTCCAAGCAACTATAATTCCTCCTGAGGCACCTTGACTGGGCTGAATAGCACCAGTCCAGGATTTGCCAAAGAATTTAATGAGCTTACTAGATTTAGATTATCTAAATGAGTTTGTTGAAGAATACAAAGCTTTAAATTTGTGATTCTAATCTGAATAGAAATAAAATCTCTAACAGACCTCCTCCAGCCCCCTCTAACATTCTAATTAAGGATGTTCATAAATAACAATGGTATTATTGGGGGGGGGGGGACAGAAAGTCCAAAGGAAGAAGAGTCTCCCATGATAAGGTCTTTATCATGAGGGCTAAGATTTTTAGGGGGATCCTCCAGAGTCATAGAGACATAGTTTTTTTCTAGATGCAAGTCCTCGAAGGAGGAGGCAGACCTAGATCTTTTATTTGGGGAGCCTAATTTAATTGAAGAAGCATTTTTAGGCTTAGTCTTTGGAGGCTTAGAAGTTTTCTTTGAAGTTACCCTAGATGTCTTAGATTGATTCATGGTTTCAGTTTGGGCACTGAAAACATGGCTCAGTTCAGAGGCCAATTAGGGTAGAGACTTAGAACCAGGAGCATCTAAGTTAAAAAATTTATTTGGTGAGAGGGCATTATAAGGAATTGATGATTTAGAGGATAATTTTGAATTTTTAATTCTGTCATTAACTATAGAGTACTTATGAGAAGTAACTTTAGACAATTGATTAAAAAAAGCAATACTAGATCTATGTGAAGAAGATTTGGCAAGCAAATCATTAGAAGATCTAGCATGATTAGAATGTGAAGAAGGAGCACCATTACCTGATAGATGGTTGGATTTTGGATTAGCGTCAATCTCCACAGTCCGAGCACGGCCCTCCTTCTCCAAGGGAGGTGGGCGCGCACTACGAGGATGATTTTTCTGTGAATTCCTTCTCTGGACTTCAATCTAAGGACCCACAATCGGATCCGAGACGGGATTAGAAGTTGGGGCTGCACCCCCCAAATTAGGGTTAACCGGAAGTGATAGAGAGTCGGTAGATGTAGAACCAGAAACAACACTAGAAGTGCCATCAGAGGCAGAAATTGAAGAAGACGACATTGAAGAACTAGTTTTTGAATTATTTTTTTCAAGTAAAAAAGGGCATTCGACTTCTCTATGCCCTATCAAACCGCAATGAAAACAAACAGAAGGCAAATTTTCATAACAAACAGGCAAGAAAAAGCTTTGATCATCAATAGAAAGCTAAATCCCTTGGCGTAAAGGCAAAGCCAGGTTAAGTTCAACACAAACCCTAACGTATTTGCCACGTTCAAAATCGAAAGAATGATCATCAATTTTTAAAACTTTGCCTAATTTATTGGCAATATGGTGGATGCAATCAGCATTCCAAAATTCGAGAGGCAAGGATTGAAGACGGATCCAAATCGGGGCTGTAGAAAACTTTTCCTCCCAAGGTTTGAAAAGATGTTTCCACGGAATGAGACGTATAACGTCTCCTCGTAGAGACCAGGGACCAGCCGTGAGAATCGAGTTTGCACACTCCGAAGAAGAAAACCGAAAGACGAAAAAGTTTTCATCGAGGTCTAAAATCGATAAAAAGTCATGAACATACCACAAACGAAAAGCCCACGAACGAATCACTTCAAGGGGAGGCGGTTTACCCAAAAACTTACCGATTAAACTTGCCTCCCACGGTTGTCGCGGGATTTGAACTTGATCGGCGGTGAAAGCTACCCGGTCGATGGTCGCAGACTGGATCTTGGAGAAAATGAGAGACGGGTTGGATCCCGATCTCAAATTAGGGTTTGAGCCCTTCAAAACGAGGGCTTTGATTGGGGGGGGGGGGGGGGGGGGAGCATCGCTCCGATTAGCCGACTTCTCGCTGTTTACATCTGAAAGGGACTTCGAGGAAGGAGGCTGGAGGGTAATGCCTGCAGACGCCGACCGAGGACCCAAAGAGGAAGGCTGGGGGTCGCAGAGGAAGGAACAAAAGGGGAGGGGGGGCGGGGAGGGGGAGGATCAGGCGGAAAGGGAGGGGGACGCGGCGGCGGCGGCGACGAAGAGGGGCTGAAAACCCTAGGGTTTTCCATCGCTCTATTTTTCGCCATCTTCTATCGAAATTTTTTTTATAGATTATTTCGTATGCATACCCTATTCACTTGATCACTTGAAAATTAGCATATCCAAACCAAATAATTAAGTCTTTGCGCAGAGTCAGTCCCTACCCTACCAAGTATATAGTGCTTGAATTATTAAGGTTATAATTAGCCATACCATTAATGTCTTCTCCCAGCAATGCATGTTGTAGCACCTCGCGAGCATGATTGCTTCTATAAATTAATTTCAATTAAGATTCACTGTGTATAGATTACATGTATGGACGTTGAAAGACTATATTTTTCTCAGTACGTCCAAATCATTCATTTATACAGTTGCTGACTATATTTTTCTCATGATCATTTGTTAATACTGTGAGAGCATGTGTTGGTTGATGGGATTGAGAAGGATTAGATCTAATTTTTTTTTAATTTGGTTATAAGAAATAATTATTTTTATTCCTTTTTGTTTTATGATAGAGATAATTAAGAAATAACTGTTCATTATCTGTTCCTTAATTATAACTTTTACAATTGTGAAATTATCATATACACAATAGTTTAAATTAAAATAACTTCAAAATATATATACCAAGCTATTAAAACAATTAATATAATATATCATACATATATACTAATATTTTTATTTTTATTTAATATATTTGTAATATATAATATTAATATTTTAAATTAGTATTTTATTTTTAAAATTATTTTACATAAATTTAAATTTTTATTGTGTTATTGTGAATCAGACTAAATTATATAATTTATTATTTTAATATTATTTAATATTATTAAGAAGAATATTTTAATATATTTATTAGTTAATTATATTAACCAAATAAAGAGATCGCTATTTTGTAACTTTTGTTCCTTGTCTATTCTTATATATTTATTTTTTATCTATATTTCATTCTACGTAACCAAACCCTCCCTAAGTATATATTTTCATAATTTTTCCATCATTTTTTTGTAACTAGTTTTGATCTTGGTCGAAATTTTCATCCAATATACTGTAAATTAGACATATATATGATAAGGTTGATTAGTGTAATTAAGTCACATTCAAATTAGGGGATGTCCGACGACACCCCTAAATACGAAGATAGTTAATTTTTGTGTGCGTGTGTATATATATAATTGAAATACATAATTATTCAATTATATTTATTTTTAATTATGGTAAATAACATAATTTTGATTAAATGAGTTAAGTTAATTTCAATTATATTTAATTAAATTAGTTAATTTTAATTAAATTAAATTACATCGGTTAATTTTAATTAAATTGTACTTATTTTTTGAATGATAATATCATAGAACAATAAACTTATGACAATTTTAATTATGTTAAAAAATTTGGATTTTTTTCTCTGTTAAAATTTTTAGATTATTTAAATCGAATTGAATTGAATTACATAAGCTAGTTTTAGTTAAAAAATTTATGTTAACTTTAATTAAATCACTTCTGTTAATATTTAATTATCATAGAATCACTTAGATTTTCTTTAAATAATTAAATTAGTTAGGCTAATATAAATAAGTTAATTTTTTATGCTCGTAAAATATATATAAAAGCAATTATTTTATAGTTTTTTATTTATTATAAAATATTTTGCTTAGAATTAGTATAATCTTGATGTGTATTTAAAAATTATTTGATATAAATTTTATTTGAAATTCACACTTCATATATTATTAATAGGAATAAAAATAAAAGTTTTAATGAGTTCAAAATAAGTGTGCTGGTTGTTTGCCAAATAGAAAATCTCGAATTTCATAATTTTTTATTAATTTATTTATTTTTCTCTCATATCAATTTTACTAAATAAGTGAGTTGAGAAAATCTAATTGTTGAGTGAATCTGGTTAAAAAATAAGTGGACCTAATCATAAAGTGAATACTTCTAATTAAATGAATTTGACTAGTTTGAAGACGATAATGAAAGAAAGAAAAACTTTGATATTCGGAATTTGATATTTAAAAAGAAAATAAACATAGATTGTGTCAAGTATAACTCAGACTTTATGAGAACTTTATTAGATTGATAGTATACTTAGAATATCGCACCCCTTAATTAGTTATGGGTCATGCCTTCGCCTTTGAGGTTTATAGTAAATTCATCAATTATTTACAACAATAAATGAAGTTAGCAAAAGGAACCACAAATAGCAAATTAATTTTTCAAACTCCAATTGGTTGGCTAGCAAATCAGTTTGTGAGTCAATTGAAAATTTGGACGGATTCAATCAAAGAATATTAAAAATAAATATAATATATTATTAAAGCAATTAATTTATGTAAAACCAGCCAACTCTGACTTTCACAGTTGGTGGCAACATCTTAAAGTTGCCTAGATGTTTGAGATTTGGTTCAAACCTCAGTAGGATTTTTCTTGTATGAATTCATCACTTTTTTTTGACAAATTTTTTTTTTATGTAAAGTCATATATTAAATTGATCATGTTGTATAAAGCCATGGGTAATGTTTGGACTATCAAAGCATAACCCAATTTTGCAGGCCTTTTTGAGAAGATAAGCCCATAATTTAATTTAATAACATTTATTTTCACAAACATATTGCTATTCTTTTAACAAAAAAAATTTCTCATCGGAACAAATGCAAAAAGACAACTATTTTTCTTAATTTGTATTATCGCCTACTGCAGCTAAATTTGAAAACCAAAAAGAGCAATTTCTCATATTTGAATTCTAAAAATAAAAAATTCTCAAAACTGAATTTAAAAATGGGAAATTTTCAAAATCGAAATTGGATGGATCGGATACCCAAAATATTTTTCATGATAAAAATAAAATATTAGAGAATAAAAAATATATTTTTCAAACTCTCTAATGTATTAAAGACTTTTGTAAAAAGTCTATAAATTTAAACTTAAATTAAAAATTATGAAATATTTTAATGTAAAATATTTTTTTAGATCATAATACTTCTTTTGTATTATTAAAAAATTATTTTATGAATTCAAATATATATTTTTTAAATTATGAAGTTATTATAGACTTTGCACAAAAGTCTCTAATGAGTTAAAGACTTTTGTTTATAGTAATTTTATAATTATAAAAAATAAAATTTAATACATAAAAAAAATATGTGACATAAAAAATATGCTAGAGTCTATCAAAATATTTTGGACAAAAAATATTTTACTATTTTTAATTAAAAATTAATTTTATAGACTTTGGACAAAAGTCTCTAATGCATTAGAGACTTTTGTGATAACCAAAATTTGATTAAATTTATTTGAGTTTTATAGCAAGAAAGCATGGACTTAAGTTAAGCGGGTTAACGGAGTTTTCAGATTTAATTAGGGTAAACTTTTAACATAGAAAAATTTAGAATTTTTTTTTATAATTATTATTCCTATAATTAGACATGTCATGTTGAGAGTAGACCTCGAGACCAATTCAACAGTTCGATCGAAATTCAAATCAGACCTAAAACGAACTCAAAACGAATTTTCTAATCGACTCTATTAGTGAATGGCAAATAGGTAATTTGGGGTTTAATTAAATCCCAAGCTTTAAATTTGGGGAGGGGTTGTGCGATTGGACGCCGACAGCACTCGATCAAGAGAGGAGGAGTGGCGTTGGGAGGCGGACGAGGTGAACCATGGCTGAATTTTGGCGGGCTCATCGGCGGTGATCGTCGGAGAATTCCAATTACCCTTCTTCCCTTTCGTTTTTCCTATGCAGTGAGTGGTTTTGAGCCTTCTCTTCCCTGTTTTCTACCCAAGCCGCCCCTCCCCTCTTGGGGTTTCTTTTCATGGATTTTGAGGACGGTTTCTCTTCAGTGTTGATTAATCATGAATCGTATATTGTCATTGCATAATTTACATGTTGTTGTCGGATTTCTTTTGATGTTGCCGCATGGGCGATGATCAAATTTGGGGTGTGCGTACTGTTGACATTTTATATTCCTTTGCACGTTATTGGATGATACATACTGTCATGTTTTTGACAAAGCCTACTTTTACCTTTCGCTAAGTATATTGACTTTGTTTGCTTTTGAATGAAACGCAACCTCTGCTAAAAGTATAGTTTCCTATTTGGATTAACATTCGTACTTTCTCATGCAAGAATATAATCCCAATTCGTACCATTCTAAATGTGCGAATAGCTTTTATATGTTTTCCTATTTCTCTTGGCATTATCTAATACTAGGACTTCCCTGTTGGTAATTTATTTGTCATCCAATTGCATCCCTTGTTTCTCTACTGGCAATGGACCATCTTCGTCTTATTTTTTTATTGCTTAATTGTAAATTGTTCATTTTTTTCTTTGAAAACATCAGCTGTTCATGAGGTACATACGCGCTGTCCATATAGTAAATATATTATTTTAGACGTATAAACATGTTGTTCGCACAAAAAATATATCACTTTAGATATTTATACATGTTTGTCTTATAGGAAATATATTACTTTTAGATGATTCTTGTTGTCCTCAAGGTTTATTCGAACTCGGTTGGATGTGGCAAGGTTTAGGAACATGAAATGGGGAATTTATGAACCTAGGTACACCTAGAGCATGCCCTTCCCTAACTTGACATTCTAGAGACACCAAACTATAGAAAGGAATTTGAGTAAGGGTTAGGGATGGCAACGGTTCGGTTAACCGCATTTTTTGGGGTTAACCGAAACTGAAACCATTTTCTAAACCCGCTAATCGAAACCGAAACCGAAATCGAAACCGGTTGGTTTCAAAAGCCTATATCCGAAATCGAAACCGAGCCGGTTTCGGTTATCCGCGGATAACCGAAATTGAATTTTTTGGTTCGAATAGAATCGGTTATCCGTTTACTAATCGATTAACCGGTAGTAAACGGATAACCGATTCAAAGATTAATAACAAAACCGGTTTCGAATACCGGTTAACCGTAAAAAACTGATAGTAAATGGATAATTGGTTCAAAGATTAATAACAAAACTGGTTTCGGTTACCGATTAACCGTAAAAAACTGATAACCGAAACTGAATATATAACCGGTTTTGATTACCGGTTAATCATGATCCGATAACCGAAACCAAATCGATTTTAAATGGTTTTTGGTTTTTACTATCCGAAACCGAAACCGAACCGCAAATCCACTATCCAAAACCGTATTTTGCGGTTCGATTAACCGGTTTGAATTGTCATCCCTAGTAAGGGTTGGGTTTTCTTTGAGGAAATTCCTAAGGCTATGCGACCGGCCCTGTGGAGAGGTGGTTATGACGATAGGAGAATGATTGCATGTAGGAAGCTATGACTTTTATCTTAGTATTTTACGTACTATTATTTATTACATCGCTATGTGAGACATTTAGTTGTTTATATTAGACATGGCGCATGATTCGTATTAATTCGATGTTTGTGGGAAATTATTTACTGCTTGTTTGTATATTTGAGAATGGACATGATGTTATATAATGAGGCATGGGTCGGTGTACGATTATGGGTTCGGGTGCATGTGAATTATGTGGCCATCAGGGACCTCAAGGGTCCCAGTATATATTTTTGGCTTCATGGAATATTTCATTCATTTTTGGTTTAATTATTTCTTGTTAATTATATGGATGATTGAGTGTGCTTGTGATTGTGGACCGAGAAGCTCGTTAGCCGTCACACTGACATCGCCCCGGGTGGCATGAGCGGGAAGTACAATGAGACAGAGGTGATCAGTGCCCGACTCGTAGGATCGACAGGTCCCTGGATATTGGACCGACGGGTCCCTGGATACTGGACCGACGGGTCCCTGAGTATTGGACCGTGAAGCTCGTCAGCACCGCCACACTGACGATCGACCCGGGGGGGCTTGCTTGAAAAGATGAATGTACTATGATGTTTACTTTTTTATTTGAGATGGTGGCTATGCACATTGTGTTTATTCCTTACATGGTTATTATGGTTTCCTACATTGGTATTTATGTTCCATTTGAGGTGATGGTTATGTTACCTATTATCCTATTTGAGTAGTTGGTTAATGTGATATTATATTTGTTTGTTGGACTTGTGGTATTACACATGGTTGATTATGGGCCAAACTACTCACTAAGTCCTAGTTGAATTTATCCTTTATATTATTGTTATTTTTTTCAGCCCTTGAGCATGATCAGAGTAGCGCAGCTGATGGCGGCATGGACAGCGGGTCTCGTGACGTGTCGTGGTCGTGGG
Organism: Canna indica; assembly: GCA_034359265.1. NCBI lineage: Eukaryota > Viridiplantae > Streptophyta > Magnoliopsida > Zingiberales > Cannaceae > Canna > Canna indica. The sequence goes on along the minus strand of CP136891.1, from coordinate 74,879,695 downwards.
GATGTATACCCTTGTTCAGAGTCTTTTTCTTTATTTTTTCCTTTGAGTCTTATATATTCGGGTGTGGATTTATTTATGCATTGTTGATGTTGAGAGAAATATTCATTTTTAACTTGATCTTTAAAAAGAATTTGAGCATTTGTTATTATTCAACTATATGGTTTGAAAATTAAATCTTACTCGATTTATGTTTTCCGTAATCGTGTCGGGTTTTATAAACTATTCAGGTTGATGTTTTATCTTATTATTTGGTTGGGTTAGGCTTCGAGGTACTTGTTGTACTTTGGCCAATCATGTCGAGTTTTGGGGTGTGCTAACTTTTGTCCAAAGTCTATAATAATTTTATAATTTTAAAAAATAATTATTAATAAAATATTTTTTTAATATAAAAGATGTGTTGCGGTTCAAAAAAATATTTTTCATCAAAAATATTTCATAATTTTTAATTTAAACTTGAATTTATAGACTTTGTGCAAAACTCTCTAATGATTTAGAGAGTTTGAAAATATATTTTTTAGACTTTAACACCTCATTTTTATTATAAATATTTTTTTATAAATTAAAATTATTTTTTATATTTTTTTAAAAAAATTAACTCTCTAACGGGTTAGAGACTTTGGCTCAGGGATAAAATGAGTATCCAATCCACTCAATTTCAATTTTGAAAATTTTTCATCTTCAAATTCAATTTTGGAAATTTCTCATTCCTAAATGAGAATTTGAGAAATTACTTAAAAATAATATTAAAAAAAATACAACTGTATGAAAAAAAATACTATTTCACTTGCAGTCGTAAAATCTCGATAATTTGAGGAAAAAATAGTAATAATAAATTTAAATGTTGAGAAGTACATCAGGCACTTTTATTAGGAAAAATAATAGTAATAATAAAGATAACTATTATACACTTTCATTTATTAAACAGCACACTCATTTAACCTCTTGTTGCTATTTGGGAATTTAGTCTATTTTACCGTTGAAATGGTTTATGACTACTAGCTAGTTCCTTCTTTTTTTATACAGAAATATTAACTCGTATTGTCATTAAGAAATAAGTAATTATAGCTATTCCATATAGATTGAACTAGCACATTAAATTCGATCGGATCAGACCTAGAAATGCGCACACTCATGAGCTATACTCAAGTCGAATCACATATTATTTAATCGGGGGTTCTATCCGACCATACAAGGACATCCACGTTCTTATTAATGATCAGATATTCGACAATAATGAACCCGATACAGAATTAATCTCGATCTATTTTGAGCATATCTTGCGAGATTCGAGGAGGCATCATCACTCGAATCATCTATTATCATGCACTATATATAACAATGATACACATTACGTCCCCCTCGTCGGAGTTGCACCCGACGAGGAGACGAGCAGAATCGCATCGCTCCGACTTCAAGCAAGACACCATATATTATTTATGCGGTATTTAATAAGATGTTAGTAGTTTATAAGTAAGCTCACAAGTGAACAAATTGTACATTTAAAATTGTTTAATAAATAGTATATGGCTGGAGCTGAGGGAAGAGAAATGCTATCAAAAGTAATGTGAGCCGATAAGATGCTACAGGATATACATTGTTGATAATTTAGAAAATATGAAAAAAGAAGCGACAACTTGTTTATAAAAATGTAAATACATCATTGAAACCGAATATAGATTTATTATTTAATAAACATATACAGTCACAAATATATTATTTTTATTCATTTTAGTAATGATTATTCATTTAACAATTAGTTAACCATTTAATAATCGATTAATCACATTTATCTGAACCGTTTAATTAAGCCGGTTTGGTTAATCATTAGATATTCGATGATTAAATAATTTGATTTCAAATAGTAATATTAAAAATCAATTGATTTCGATTTCAGATAAGAATTTTATAAACGATTTTAGTTTTGATTATCCGTTAAAAATGTGATTAATGGAATCTTTGTCCTCTCTAAGAACGTGTCTTAAGCCCGTATGTCAAGGTTGGACCTCTATTGTGTCCTTGAGCCACATCGGCCCAGAGTCTATCATTTGATCTCGAATCAAGGTTTAACTATTTAATCTTCAAACAAAAGTTGAAAATAAAAATATAATTTGTAACACCTTTAAGACTCGTTTGGTACACTGTATAGCACTAGCTCATATTATATTATTATTATACAGTATTTGATGTATACATGTACTAGCATGTACTAATTTATATTGACTAATATAATATAATATAATATAATATAATATACAATATTATACAATATTATATTATATATTATATGCAATATATTATAATATTTTAATAATACAATGTGATATGATAAAAAAAATTATATAATATATTTTATCATTAAAATTAACTATTTCAAAAATTAAAATTATTTTTTAATTTTTAGCCGAAGGTAAAATTAGTATCTAAAATATTGAAGATTATAGTGCAAGCTAATATTTTTAACTATGTTTTTGACCAAAATTACCCTTGATGTTACATATATAATTGGATCAATTTTGTCATTTGTCTTAACGAAAGTCCACATCAGCAAACGAAAGTCAACGTGACAAGTGAAGCTCAGCCACATAAGATGCCACGGTGAGAAATGACACGTGATAATTATATATTGACAATGGTAATTTTGGCTCAAAACATATTTAAGAGACAAATTTATATTTTTTTCAATACTTTATGGACAAATTTGCATCATATTTAATACTTTATGGGCAAATTTAATATTTTTTATATATATATATATATTATTATCATTAATGTGGTTCTAATTAACACTATAAGAATGATGTTTATATCATCTTTACCAAAATCAAAAAATATAATCTTGACAATTATACTTTGTGTTGTAAGAATAATTTTTTTTCCCCTTAATTGTTTACTCAAAGATATGAATTATCAGCTTTAGTCACTTGTCATTATAATAAGAAACCAACCAACATAATAGGGGTGAGTTCGGGTCGGGACAAGTTGAGATTTGATATGTCTCGGTCTCGTCCCGATTTTGAGTTATGACGCAAATATGTGTCCCAGTCTCAGTCCCGAATATGAAGCATCCAGATTTTATCCCGGTCCAGCGGCCCCGTCCCGATTTTAAACTGGGACGGGATTCTCCTCGAACTTTCGGGGCAGGTCGGACCAGGACGATTAGAACGTCTCGACCCGTGCTCACCCCTACAATAGAGTCCGCAATAATAACTATGAAAAACTACAAACTAAAAAAATAAAAAGTCTCGCGAATCTTGTAATAAACACGTAAAAGAGGAAAATTAATAAATAGATAAAAAAACAAAACAAATAACAAATAATATCAAGAGCTAATATATTAGCTAAATAAGGCAACATCATCATGATTTACAAATGCAAGCATTACCACTCTGTTACTAATAATTAAATTTAACCAAGTTTTTATTTTAGTAATCAAGATATATCTTTTTAAATATTATTTTTGTTTCATCTTTAAAATCTATATTTCTCAAAAATCCACTAAAATATTTGTTTAAATTCTAAAGTAGAAGTTAAACTTGTAGAAACCGTGCAATGGACATAAAACACGTTGGTTGGGCACCACATAGATTTTATTCAAGGAAAAATGATCAAATTTGTCACTAAAGTATTGAAAAATGTGCAAATTTGCCCCAAAAGTATGTTTTTGGGCAAAATTATCCTTGTCAGTATATAATTACCACGTGTTATTTTCATCGTGACATCTTATGTGGTTGAGCTTCACTTGTCACGTTGGCTTTCATTTACTGACGTGGACTTTCGTTAAGAAAAAGGACAAAAATGATATAATTATATAATATCGAGGGTAATTTTAGTTAAAAACATAGTTATAAGATAAATTTATATATTTTTCAATACTTCAAGAGTAATTTTAGCCATTTCCCCGTTAAATAATGAAATAAATAAAATGGTTAAGGGTGATTTTTATTCATTTATAAGGGAAAAAAAATCATTTCTAACTTTAGATATGAGTAAAAATACTGGTATTTTTTAACTATTTTCGTTTGTCTAAAGATAAAAAAATTATCAAAAAATAAGTTTAAGAATATTTTTATTCATTTGTAATAGTTTGAGTGCATTTTTCAACTGTTTTCATTTATTTAAGGGCAAAAATTAATCAAAGAAGAGTTTAAGAGTATTTTTATCCTATTTTTAATAGTTCGATGGTAAAAATCATTCTTAACCCCAAACGATTGTTGGGTGTTGAATAGTGTGTTATCTAAATCTTTCGCCTAATTTCGATTTTAATCATTTTCTTAGATCACTTAGGCAATTCACGATTGAAAGACTAAATGCGGAAACGATAAATGATAAAACAATTAATACAAACAAGATATCAATACAAACACAAGGATTTATAGTGGTTCGGCCCCAATGCCTACTCCACTACCTAAGCATCCCGCTTTAGATTTTCAAACTACTTTAACTAGATTAATTATTTCTCTTACACAGAGGACTTTGACCCGAAGAGTCTCACTCTCAACCTAAGGCACTTCCACACCCGGAAGTCTCCGCATTCTTACCGAAAACACTCTTCCACCTCAACCTATGGGACAACTCAACTAATCATAGTAAACTACGTTTACACAAGTGACTTTACACCTTCTACACCAAGGATACCACTTAATCACAAGACCTAACACTAGGTCTTCTACAAACTCAAATATAAAGAAGTAAACAAGAAAATATACAAGCAATTGAGCAAAAATTACAACAATACAAAAACTTAGCTCCAACATAATGAATTCTAGCTCCTCTTGATGCATTGATGATGAATCAAATCAAGCTCGAAGACAAACTCAATGAATGAAAGATCAAACTAGGATTTCTCTAAGAAATGTCTCTATGAAAGCTTGGAATTGATCAATGACGGCTCAATGAAGTGTATGAGTGATCAAAAGTTGTTAAGGAAGGCTTAGGCTTGGGTATTTATAGAGCCAAGAGGAAATGAAAGGAAACAACCATCTCAACGGGCGAAAAACTAGTCATTTTCGCCGTTCGATTGCTTGTCGTTCGATCGTCGGTCGACAGATCGATCGATCGCCCAGCGACCGCTGGCAATTCTTGCTTTAATCGCTCTGTTCGATCGACTAGAGGGTAGACCGCCAGAGTCACGATTCTGTGATCCGTGATTCGATCGACTGATCGGTCGATCGAAGCACCTACTGCCAGTTTTTGGCCTCGGTCGATTGATCGACCGGTCGACCGAAGTAGCCTTCTGCCATTTTTTTTCACCATCTTCGATCGATAGAAATAGGTTATTGCCGATTTTTAACACCATTCGATCGACCGATTGGTCGATCGAACCTGGACTGGGCAATTTGATTAGGCTTTGTTTGTTCATTTTCTGGTTCCGTCTTCGCTAAGTCTACTTATATAACATTTATTAATTTTAAGTTAATCACTTTAAATATTATATAAGGATTACCGCCAATTTGAATTCAATAAAAATATCTAAAAAATCAAAATCCTTAAGAATCAGAATCTAGTTTTTATGGTCTAGTACAAATTTTCGGAAAACTAAAATTTTCTAATATTTCGAATCAAGAATGGTTAGGCTAAAGGCTTCCAAAAAATTCTAAAAAATATCTCGTTATCTAGATCTAACCCAATGAACAATTACCACTATTTTTTATGTGAAGAAACTATCTAGGTCATATAGCCCTCCAAGGACCTCCATAGACTTAGTGAGTTTCAGGGCGATTTTCGAATTTTCATACTTTGGGGTTCGGGTTTGGTTTTAGGGTTCTTTGCATCATAAAGATGATTTATAATACAAATTAGACACCCTAAACTTAAACTCTAACTTTTTGAATAATTCGAGTGCGTCGACCAACGTCCTTCCGATTTCTCGATTTCTCCAATTTTTTCGATCGCGGACGTTGTACGCTAATTGATATGGAACCTGAAAGATTTTTTCAAAAAAATATTAGTTTCATATTTATTATCATCAAAATCGATATTAAGATCAAGGTAAAAAATCTTAGGCTAACAACGACGTGACTATTTCTTATGTGTCCGAAGCTTTTATTCCAATTCAAACTTTTTTTTAAAATATATTTTTGTCCTAAATAAACACACATCTTCCAACCAGTTGTTTTCTAACACCCCCAATAGGCTGGCATGGCATCTAGGCGCCCTCTTAACTCCCCAATCCCTATTTCCTTCCTTTCTCTTCTATTTGAATCAACAGACAACACTGCACATAGACACATAAGAAAAAACAAATAAAATAAAAATAAAAGAAAAGATTGGGAGAAGAATAACAGCGAAGCTGAAGCCCCATCGCCCCCGCCTTCCACCATCTCTCCTGCTCGATCCTCTCCCAAACCCTAGACCCGTATCCGAGCTCGAAAGACGAGGCCAAAACACTATGCTTCCACATGCCTCGCGCCTCTGATTTCTCGTGTAATTCCCGCGAGAGCTGATCGATACGGCGGGATTCGTCTGGGGTGCTCGCCATGAGCAGGAGGGTGCGGCGGCGAGCCTCCCACTCCAGGGACAAGGAGAGGGTTGCTTTTCCGCCGTCCTACCCTGAGGCCTCCCACCACTGTGGGATCCCCGAGCCCTGCCATCGGTACGACGCCGGCGATGCCGCTGTGGACTGGACCGCCCTACCTGACGACACGGTAGTCCAGCTCTTCGCCCGTCTGAACTATCGCGACCGTGCTAGCCTCGCCTCCACCTGCCGCGCCTGGCGCCTCCTCGGCTCCTCCCCGTGCCTATGGACGTCTCTCGACCTCCGCGCTCACCGCTGTGAGCCCGACACCGCTGTTGCACTCGCGGGGCGGTGCGCCCACCTCCGCCGGCTCCGCTTCCATGGATCGGAGTCTGCCTCCTCGCTCATCCACCTCCAGGCCCGCGGCCTCCAGGAGATTGCGGGGGACTACTGCCGCGAAATAACAGATGCCACCCTATCTGTAATTGCCGCGCGCCACGAGGCCCTAGAGAGCCTCCAGATCGGTCCTGACCCCTGCGTGCGGGTAACCAGTGATGCGGTCCGCCATATCGCCATATGCTGCACAAGGCTCAAACGGCTGCGTCTCTCTGGCATACGGGAGGTCAATGCAGAGGCCATTTACGCCCTTGCGAGGCACTGCCCGCAGTTGACAGAGATTGCATTGTTGGACTGTGGCACCGTCGACGAGGCTGCCCTAGAAAGGGTAGCGTCAGTGAGATTTCTATCTGTGGCTGGCTCAAAGAATTTGAAGTGGGCAACAGCGTCCCTTTCATGGAGTAACCTTCCGAATTTGGTTGGTGTTGATGTCTCAAGGACTGATGTTTCTGCTAGTGCCGTCTCGAGACTTCTCTCTATGACAAAGAATTTGAAGGTACTGTGTGCCCTTAATTGTTCGGGACTTGAGGACGAAGCGAGTCATACTCCTACTGCATTTAGTAACACTAAGGGGAAGCTGCTCCTTACCCAATTCACTAACCTTTTCAGAGTGATTGCTTCTTTGTTTGGGGGCTCTTCTGTGAAGGAACACAGTATTTTTGTGGAATGGAAGAATTCCCAGAATGAGGATAAGAACCTTAATGATATCATGATCTGGTTAGAGTGGATACTCTCAAACTCACTTCTTCGTATTGCAGAGAGTAATCCACATGGGATGGATGAGTTTTGGTTGAGGCAAGGGGCTCCTTTGTTGCTAAGCTTAGTCAAAAGCTCACAGGAGGATGTGCAGGAGAGAGCAGCAACGGCGCTGGCTACATTTGTAGTGACAGATGATGAGAATGCTACAGTGGAACCTGCAAGGGCTGAAGCAGTGATGCGAAATGGTGGGATACCTTTGCTTTTGGAGCTTGCACGATCTTGTCGGGAGGGTGTACAGTCAGAAGCTGCAAAGGTTGATCTTTGGGGTTGACCTGCTACATGCTTTACTGATATATTGAGTTATTGACTTGGTTTTCTTTTTCTGATTTTTTTTTGTTTTAATGCACTTCTGAATGCGCAGGCTATTGCAAACCTGTCGGTGAACTCCAAAGTAGCAAAAGCAGTTGCAGATGAAGGTGGTATTGGTATCCTAGCCAACCTTGCAAGGTCATCCAACAGGTTGGTTGCTGAAGAAGCTGCTGGAGGGCTTTGGAACCTTTCTGTTGGAGAGGAGCACAAGGTCTGTTATTTGAATTTCTGCAGCATTTCTTAGTTATTTGCTTTGGTGACCTTGTTTTTTTGTTCAGGCAGCTATTGCTGAGGCTGGTGGAGTAAAAGCTTTGGTGGAACTTATTTTCAAATGGCAATCTGGAGCAGATGGAGTTCTTGTATGCCTTATTTATTTAGCTAATGATTAATTCACGTGAAATATGAGAAAATTGCTTGAATACACTTGTTCTATTCTTGAACAGGAACGAGCTGCAGGTGCACTTGCAAATCTGGCTGCTGATGACAAGTGTAGTGTGGAGATTGCAGTCACTGGTGGTGTGCGTGCACTGGTGACACTTGCTAAGTCGTGCAAGGCAGAGGGAGTGCAAGAACAGGTCTGAATTTCTTAAGAATGTAGCTTTCCATCCATGGTGCCCTTTTCATGTGATTCATGGAGAATTTATGATGCATGTCTCTGTAGCTTAAGACAAATCAAAATACTTGAATTTGATTGTTCTAGTTTAAAAGGTATTGTTTTGCTTGTCTATGTCCACGCTATTTGTTTATTATATTAGAATCAGACTGTCAGTAGTATTGGCAACAAAAACTCTATAATGCATCAAACATTTCTAAAGACTAGTGAAAAAACAAGAAAAGTTACTTTGCAGTCTTAAACACCTATGTTTTGACCCATATGATGGAAGTTGTAATAGGAATGAAATTATTTGTAGATATTTTGACTATGAAAAGGAAAGCCATAGACATACAGGACATACAGCCATAATAACAGTTGAAGATCTCCACCCATTTTCTACTAGTACATTACGAATTAAACAAAGCTAGAGCATTCTGTTGAAATAATTGAGCTTCATATGGTTACAAGCCAAAGTAAGAAACCAAATATCAAAGTTGAACACATCAAGAACTGATGGAACACATCAAGAACACATCCATCCTAGATCATGTAAGTAACCCAAAAGCTCTTCATTATACGTAACCAGTCAAGCTCATACATTGCCAAACTTGAATGGAATTATTTGTTTGCTTACACTTCACAATCTCTCGCTGACTTTACTTACTGCATGTAGTACCTGGTAATCCATTAATGACCTGAAAAAGTTTCAAAAACTTAAAGAGGAAAATTTGACTTGATTGATGTTCAAATTTTCAGTGTGCCATACAAGTATACAACAGTAATATAGACTAGCAAAGAGCCAAAATTAAAATTAATTTTCTGTCAATTTTCATTCTTACTTTGCTTAGCACTTGGCTCCAGTTATATGAGTCTTAGTATGGGTTTGCTGGGCCTGGGGATTTGGGCTGCCTAACTAATTCAGATTTAGATGTGTGGTTATTTCTAACAATTGTTTCTATTAAGGAATAAGGACTTCTGTATGACTCAACTGTTACAGATTCTTTTGCAACATTTATAATTTTATTCTTGTTGCCACTTTTAGTTCATCCTAGTTGCCACTATCTTGAGGTCCTGATTGTTAGATACCAAGCAGTTAATTTTTGGCCATAAAGAATGGAGAATTAAATGATTATATTAAAATGAGCTGCTCAAACATCATGCATTATCTTAGTCTTCTCCAATTATATGTTGAACAACATTGATTAGTTACTTTCTTACTAAAATTTTCCTGCCTGTTATCTATTAACATATGACGCATCTGTGAAAAAAACATGTATCTCCTATGTAATATAAATCAGATGGTTCTGTTTTCAGGTACCATGTAATTCCTTTTTACATTTTCATTTTATCGAAAATTTTAAATACCAGTGTTGTTTCATGTTGCTGTCAGTGGATGCAAAACAATACAGATCGATGTTGATTGTATTAGGGACTTCATGTCAATAGTAATGCAATAGACTGTGTTGCTTTTTTCAAACAAACAAAAAAAATTGTTCCATGTTCTATATATTCTTTTTGTTTTTGTCCCAGGCTGCTCGAGCATTAGCCAATTTAGCAGCTCATGGTGACAGCAATAGTAATAATGCTGCTGTTGGTCAAGAGGAAGGTGCACTTGAGGCACTAGTTCAATTAACATATTCTCAAAATGAAGGTGTAAGGTGATGCTCCTTTTGAATCTCTTTGCTCAGAAATCATGTTGGTCTTCTCAAAATGTTATTTTCATGTTTAAAGATGACTTGCTTTGCTTCAAAAAGTTAATATTATCATTCATTCGATGCTTTTGAATCAGTTAGTTCTTGTTCTAGTTGTGAAATGTTATTATTGAAGCTTCCTTCTACTTTTAGAAGATTGTTTGGACTTCTTTGTGGTCGTCTATATATAATACATTAATAACGGAATTCTACTTAATCTGTCTCAAGACATGTGTCAAGTTTATATATTGAAAATCGATTTTAACTAGTTTCTAAAGCATACCTAATTGATAATTTTAGATATTAATAATATTGAGAATCTTCTACTAACATGCAATATATACATATATATATATTATATGATAAATTTATAATTTACAATTTATTATGAATATATAAATAATAATAATATGCAATTAATTACTATTCAAATTTATTGATAAATATTAAATGTTTGGTATCATGATTAAACATAGCAATTCACGAGTTAGAGGTGAGTATGAATTTCTCCAATCTATATATCTTAAGGAATTCCACCTGACTTTGAATGATAATAAGCGTAAAATTTATATATGGAAAACCAATTATAATTGGTTTGTTAGCCATACCTAATTGATTTTGAAACTAATTAGATACTAATAATATTGAGAATCTTCTACTAACATAAATCTATATATTCTTATATAATAAATGCATAATTTATTATCTTTATCATCAATACTTAAAATATTAATTAAAGTGCAATTAATTAGTATAAAAATATATTGATGTATAATAAATTTTGTATCATTGTTTATATAAATTTATGCAGTATAATGAAAATATAGTTTTGGTTCTCCAAAACATATATCTTACTTATGATTAGAGTACAATGTTAATCAATCTTTGCATGGATAAAATAGGTGAAAACTATAAATGTAAGTCTTGATTTATGACAAAGATGGATAATTATCTAGCAATCCAGATAACATAGTTTGTAAGATAAATTTTCTCAATTTGGAACAAGTACAAATTTTATAGTATTTTCATTCTTTTTAATGATATATTGACTAATTATTAATATATACGACTAATATTGTTTAAATGGTGAAGTTTTGGATGGATATTGAGAAATTTATACTCTTTGCATTTCTTCTTTCTGTTTTGCAATATTTCTTATGTAAAATAAAATATTTTAATCTATATTGTCTACAACAAATATTGATTTTCATGGTTTATGAAAAAATATTACTAAATATCTATATGAAAGATTTTGGTTATATCAGAAAAAGCAATTGTTTGCACTGTTTTGCAATATTTCAAATGTAAAGTAAAATATTTTTATCTATAATGTCTACAACAAATATTGATTTTCATGGTTTATGAAAAAATATTACTAAATATCTATATGAAAGATTTTGGTTATATCAAAAAAGGCAATTGTTTGGATTTTATGCAGAATTATTCAATATTGCATCACTTATTTCTCTCCAAGGCCTATTATCATTGTAAATGAGCATAGGTAAATGAAAAACATATTAGAATGAAAATTACCAAGTTATTATTTACTGCTTTATGAAAAATGTCAGAGTGACATTATAAGAATTAGACAAGTCATTAACATTTCTCTTGTACTAGAAACAGTGCATTATTTCTATATCTTTGCATTATTACACTCACTCAACTTATTTTTTACATTACATATTTTGTATTGATGTAAAATATGATATATAGTTAAACAAATTTGCTTTTAGATTTACTATTATTATTTTAGAATGAAATATAAAACATTGATATAGTTCTCTGCATTGCATGGGTATTATGCTAGTTTTTTTTAATTACTACCAAGTTTTTTTCAGTATTGCTAAATGCTAATGCTCTTTGTATTTTTGCAAATACCCAGGCAAGAAGCTGCCGGCGCTTTATGGAACTTATCATTTGATGATAGAAACCGTGAATCAATTGCTTTGGCTGGTGGAGTTGAAGCCTTGGTAAATCTGTTTGATTCTGTTGTATTATTCCTTTTGCATAACCGAATATGTTAATTTTCTCGAATGCATTTTTCTTTTTCAAAGAGTTTGAAGGATCTCATCTTGCATTTCTCTTTTTGGATTATCATGTAATGATATTTTGATTTATACTGTCAAGGGACAAGGGTAAGCAATTTGTGTCAAGGGTTAGCAATTTGTGTCCATGATGAAATAATAGTCCCAATGACATTGCTTTTGACACGAATAAATGGCTGTGCATAGTTGATCTTATGGAACTTTAAAAGAAATTATGTATTAGTCAAAACATGAGTCACAAGTTTGTGCTTCATGAAAACAAGGATGTTGCCCTAGAATTTAGTGGCAAATTGTTAATTGTTTTCAATATGTCAAACATTAAGTCATCTTGGGGCAACAACCTTTTGCAGAAAATGAGCATTTTGCTAGCCATATTCATGATGACAACAGTACAAGGATTTGTTTCCTCTTTATGGTGTTGGCATACATGGACACACCATTCTGCATTTGATGGTATGTATTATAGTTTTAAATCTTATACTGTACCGCCGTGTTAGGGGCCATCGGGTTTGTCGAGTTCTGGATCGTGTCATGACGAGTTGACGACCATTAACGTGCATTGTAAATATTGCTTGTAATCATCTCATTCATCGTCCATGTAAATATGCATTGTAGGACGCTCGCACAATGTCACCGCCCTAGCCTATGTCTAGGAACCACCCCCTCGTTTGCTAGCCATGGCTTGGCCGGTGGGCTGTGCTAGCCAGAATTGTAATCCTACTCATGATTTTGGAACCCCTTGGGTGGTACAAGGGGGTAGGCCTAGTTGGTATATTGTCCCCGGGCACCAACACTCTAGTTCAAGCATTGTTCTCTTGCTCATTTCGTACAAATGGCCGATTGGCCAAAATAGTTTTTGCGCACAAACACTCGGAGCTTGCGACTTTCGACAACGGCAAAGTGATCGTGTGCAAGGCTCATCCCTTGTTAGGGGCAAGGAAGCCGCACGAACGTTGGGTGCCCAAGAAGATAAGTCCGTGACAGTCGGGTACATTTCGCTTTTTCGTAATATCAGTTTCTGCGTAAGCCGGTACATGCAAAATACCATTTGTACCGGTACAAAACAATGCATGTAGCGTCCAATGTCCATACGAGGTTGATATTGTTTGGTCTTGGGTATGTATGGAGTAATGGAGTAATGGAGTGTATGGTCTCAATGGCTATTTTTCAAACCGTTGGTTTTTTTTTTTTCCAATCGGTTTCAAACGGCTATTTTAGTCATTCAGACTGGGTTTCTAAGGGTTTTGAGAGCAGCACAGGGTATGTATTATGCTCGTCGACCTTAGTCATGTTGCACCCGTTGATATGCCGCCTACCTTCTTTAGTGAGCACTACATTTCATTCTTTTTAGGTTTAAATTTGGAATTATTTCATTCTATCTTCAAGACTTGAACTTTTGTTTGAGATGTTTCTATGCTTTATTAATGTATTATGCATGCTTTTTAATCATATAAATGAACTAATCATTTTAAACTATGAGATTGGAGTCTAAAATGAAAAATAAAATATTGGTATACTCATATAGTCTAGTTTGTACCAGACTGCATGTATGTACTTGCATGTATGTACTCAGATGTATCTTACTTTCGAGATGGATACTGGTACGAGATTTTAAACCTTGGTATGAATAATATATTATGAAACATTTTTGTATACAGATATCATCTTTGGCGTTGCTTCCACAACACAAGCTATGTCTGACCAAATTAAAGATTTTGTTTACCAAATTATGGAAACCTGAAGTCACTATTTTTAACAATAACAAGAATAACTTTTGAAAATGTTCCAACACCGGAAACCAAAATAGAATATAGGCTCAAAATGGTTCATTAGAGGGTATTAGGTAAAACTGCATGCGCAATTACAAATAATGTCGCTAGTTGATTATTAGACAGTACTTGTAAGTTGTAAGTTCTATTTCTCAATTTATGAATTGGAAAATAGAGGATACGTTGAAAACATAAATGTACATAATGAACTACTCAGTGAGACAAATGATACTTGTATTTGAAAATTAGTTGTTCTTACAGTAGTTTTAGGTTTTATTCTCAACTTCTCAATTGGAAAATAGAGAATAGGTTCAAAGTAGTTCATGTGTAGTGTTACAAGTAATGTTTTATCTGAAAAACAAGCATCATAAATATTGTAAGAACACTTATTTTTCAACTGGGACCATTATTTTGTAACATGACAGTTAAATCCTTTAGGAACTGTTTTAAACTATTCTCTATTTTCTGAGGGTATTTTGAAGTTAAAAACATTTTGGTTTTGGCACAAATTTTGATAAGTTTTTCTTGATTTCATCACTACACAATAGCAGATTCTGGCTTCCTTAATTTGCTGAAGGTTTTGTGAGTCAAACTAGGATTAACAATTTAAATTATCTTCACCATTTGTTATAACCTTTTGGTTCATATCATAGATTTACCTCACTGTTTATAAGGATGTCTTTTAGTGTTTGCTTCAGAGCAAAACCTTCACATTGTTATTTGTTTTGTAACCTTTTTTTTCATTATTTTTTATAAATCAGGTAGCTCTTGCACATTCATGTGCAGATGCTTCTCAAGGACTCCAGGAAAGAGCTGCAGGGGCTTTATGGGGTTTATCAGTATCAGAAGCTAATAGGTAATGCCATTGTTATTTAATTCTTCTCGTATTTAAGATGATTCCAGCATGATTCCTTAATCCTCCATTTACCAATAGTTGATAAGATGGTACTTAGCTACTTGCATCTACTGTTTTTTCAATAAAGTCTCAGCAATACAAGATATTGGTTACTGTTTCATATCATCTACTCTCTTGAAAAAAAAAATGAAAGTTGTATTAATGAACCTCTCATATATATGAGATACCATAATGGAGGGAGTTTAACCTTAAAGAGGGGGTTGTGATCTATTGAGGAACAAAAACTCAACAAAGGAGATTGCTGGAAACTACCATGTTATCTAATAAGGTAAGCTAGAGATATTTTTGAACCATTCTAATCACTTACTATTTTTTGGTGAATTACACTTAAGCAAGATAACAGTGCCTTAATGGTTTGGAGCTGCAGTAATAGCTAGGAATATTCTTTGATTCTTATACAATATAAGCTATATGTATTATTGCTATCTAGGCTAGAGTCTAAATTAGACAATCATAGCCATTTTGTGTGTAATTTTTGAGTTATAATGATTAATAATATTATACATGAGTGTGAAATTCAACTAATTCCACAAATTTTGGATTGAAAGGTAAAAGCTTTAGCAATTGTAATGCTTCAAAGGAAGGTTCAAAATCTCGGATTTCGTACTGGTACGTGACATATGGTACGGTCCTATTTTTTTAAAATGATTTAAGCCGGAAAATATAGTTTTGAACTCAAATATTGGTAAATTTCACTTTAATCTTCAAATTTGAAGTTTAAAATAGAGTTTAAAGCTATAAAGCACCATACTTGACCGAGAAATGATGAAAAACATTCATTTAATTTTAGTAGTCAAATACATCAAGGTATGAGCATATGTGGCGGTACCGCTCAACATGTATCGGTACATCTATCGGTACATCCGGTGTACCGTATACCAGTTTTTTCCCAAAAAACGGTACATACCGCTTGTACCGGGCGGTACTATGTAACTGTACGAAATTTCAAACCATGCTTCAAGGTTGATGTAATAAATAATTTATTCCTCAAAAGGCAAAGTCTTTTTTCACAAGTTACACTAGCTTTTTCACTTTGATTGAAATCATGTTCCCATTGACCAAATGTTTCCTTGCTAGAAAATACCAGAAAGTGAGAAAAAAGTCTTCCTTGAAGCTATTTTGGGAAGTATTTTCCTTGAAACAATCACAGAAGGTGCTAACCAACTATGCTGAAGCCTTATGTGAGACTATAACTTATCTTTTAGCTAAGGGGCTTTGACCCTTGTCTATCAATTACCCTATAACTTTAACCCACGACCTCATTTTGATATGCATTATGATCGTTAATCAATTACCTCAAGCTTGAGCTGTTTGGAAGGGCATAACTTATCCCTTTGTGATAGCATAAATCCCACATCTGTATCTGCAGTCTTAGAGGTTTCATATAGGTTTCATGGCTGTCAAAGCACCCAAAGCACCATATACACACATGGTACTCTTAATCATTGTTTGGATAAGAAATCTGGAAAAGGAGAGAAAGGAAGAGAAGAGAATGGGCAGTTCTCTTTACTTATTTGATTATGAACAAATGGAAAAGAAGGTTTCTGATGTTGGGTTCGAACTAATAGAAAGGAGAGAATGGAAAATAATATCCATTTATTCTTATAATATTCTTAGAACTATTTGTTAGATATTCTTGGATAGAATGATAATGAGAATGGTGTTACAATTATAAGTTGTGATAATTTCTCTTCTCCTAGGAAGCATGGACACTCCGTGGGACTGCCGTGTTCGCGTGTCAGACACGCCGCGGACACCGACACACGAGGACACTCATCCGGCACGTGTCCCACGTGTCCAAGAGTGTCTTGACCAATCAATTTCACGGCTCGGACACGGCCCGAAAGCCTGGACATGACCAATCATACATCTTTTTTTAAAAAATAATAAAACAATCAAGGGAATTTAGTATTTTATCTTCTTGTTGTTGTAAAAGAAATTGGAGCACTTACTCTTTTATCAATTCCCTTAAAAGGAACAAGATGAAACCTAAACGTGCAGAGGATTTAGTATTTATCCATGCTAATCTTCGTCTCATTTCAAGGAAAACTCCCCAATACAATAAAGGAGAAACAACGATGTGGGATATTGCAGGAGATGAGTTTTCACCGATTGATGAAGATAATGGAATCTTTGAAGTTGTCAATCTTTCTCTTGATGAACCAGAGTTGGAGAGAGTAATATTTTTCAATGAAGAAGATAACTACAATGATTGATGAAGAAGATAGTGAGACTCTACTTAACTTTTTGTTTACATGTGGTTGTACATGACTAATTCTACTAAGATATGCTAATTTAGAATTTTTTGGGAGATGTCAATAAATATCGTGCCTCATGCTTTTGGAAGGAACATAAAAATAGTAAGTATTGACACAAGAAATTATCTAGAATGCTTCATATATTTTGAAAGAGGCATAGAGAAAACTAAAAATTCGAAGTTTAATATCAATGAAAATATCATGATATTATTATAAATCTTGAACTATATATATATGAATTGTGTTTTTTTTAATATATATATATATATCGTGTCCGTATCTTGTAAATTTTTGAAATTGCCGTGTTTGTGTCTCATGTTCATGTCGGTGCTTCATAGCTATTCTCTCTACTTTCTCCCATTTTTTAGAGGAAAGATTTTGCCATTTTGGTGATGTGAAGAGAAGTGGGTTTTCTTCTTTTGCCTTGTATTTTTCCTTCAAAAAATCAGGAAAGTTCAATTACCTTCTCTCCCACTTCAATCCAAGCAAGGGAAATAAAGTCTTTTTATTCTTCCTACTTTCTCATATCCAAGTAGAGCCTTAGGATTTTCCATAAGGCTAACCCATTTATTTGGAATATAAATTCCAGATGGGCCAAATTTACTGCAAACCATAGGATCCTCTTGATTTGTCTATTAATAATAGTACAAAGAGCAGAGTGATTATTGTATTGTCATTTTGCTATGTATCTTGTGGTATTATTATCATCTAGTTAAAATATTCCTATAATGCCAACACTTCTTTAGATCCATCAGTTAAAAACAATCCTGTAAGGAGTTGAGGCAGGCATTTGATCATTCAAATGATATTGAACATGTTTCTAATTAACAAACATTTGAGTATTATATTACAAAAACGTGCTCAATTTTTTATGTGGCTTCGCCAAGATCTTTTTGTTGGTTGTGGGGGAATTTGCATGAATCTGATTCCTTGTGTTGGTTTGTACATTCCACCACGAGTTTGAATCATGAACGACCATGCATGAGGACAAAGAAGCATTGCTTTATGTCACTTTGGTCATGGAGCATGGCTGGTGAGGAGAGTGGTGGTGAAGTCCAAATTGTCATCTACAACTAGCTTGAGGAGTTTGGTTGAGGGCATTGCCTGACCAACATATGCCTTGCTGTTTCACCCTTTCACGTTCTCTTGCTTGCTTGACCGCTTCCCCTATTGCTGTAGCCTATGTGCCAATGACAATGAGTCCCCTATGCTGTTTGAGCTCTTTTTCTTATTTTTGAATCCCCAAGTTATTCACTTGGATCCAAGTGAGAAGATGATGATGTTCTGGTGATGGGTAGGGATGTCAACAGGGCGGATAGTGACACACCTGCACCCACACCCATTTACTAAACTGTCTCCCGTACCCATACCCGCACTCGCGACGGGTATCCGTCACCCGTCCCCTCGCGGGTAATTGATACCCGCGGATATCCGCAGATACCCATTTAGTATATGACAAAAAAATTCATTTTACTATAATAGTATACCATCAATGATTTTCATTTCACCACTATTAATAACATTGAGAAACATTAATCCATAAAATAAACTACGTAACAATTAAATTCTAAACCATAAAATTGTCTTAAGAAATAGCAATAACCATTTATGCAATATTTAATTTAAAACCAAAGTAGTTTCAACTAAAATTGAGAATTAATATAATATATAAAAATATATTATATTTAGATAAATGAAGTCTAATGAACAGATGATTTAGATTTATTTTTAAACTTTCCGTTAGATATTAATATATAAAATTATAAAATTAATTTTTCATATATATTAGCGGGTAGCGGGTATTAGGGATGACAACGATTTGGTTAAGCACACTTTTGGGGGTTAATCGGTTAGTAAACGGATAACTGATTAAATCATATCTAAATTCTACAACATTTTAAATTTTTAAATCATATCTAAATCATAGCTCAATTGATTTACATATACAAACATAACTGATTTATTCATATACAAACAGCATTAACTGTTAAGACAGCCATTTGCTTTTCCAGTTGAAGTTGACAATTGCTATATAGCTAATAGTCTATAGCTAGAAATATAAAGCTTCTTTAAGTTTTAAGACAGCCATTTGCTTTTCCAGGGACTAGTAGAACATGAGAAAGTTCTATTAAACAAATGTCAAAGCAAAAAGCTCTAAATTACCAACAGGACAGATAATATTTGCAATGATCTGAAAACAAAAAAGTTCTGCTTTCAATAATGTGGTTCATCAATGTACAGGTGAAACACCTTCAGACAAACTTATTACCACATAAAACCCTAATATAGATCAACACCCACATAAAACCAATGAAACATCAGCTACAACTATAGAAGATATGTACCGGTCGGGCAGTTGAGGGTGGAGTCGTCGCCGTGGGAGAAGACGTCGCCGAGGGTGGAGTCGTCGCCGTCTGCGGAGTCGAGTCTTGAGTGAGGGTTTGAGGGAGTCGGCTGAATGAGGGAATGAGGGGAAGGAAATTAGGGTTAGATTTTAGGTTTATATACAAACGGGTAAATGGATACATAGAAAATGAGTTTCGGGTTTATTTTTAGTATTTGATATATATTTATTACCGGTTTGGGTTATCGATTAACTGCAAAAAACGGTAACCGAAACCAAATATATAACCGGTTTCGGTTACTGGTTAACCGCGACCCGATAATCGAAACCGAACCGATTTTAAACGCTTTTTGATTTTTGCTATCCAAAACTGAATCCGAACTGCAAATCCACTATCCAAAATCGGATTTTGCGGTTTGGTTAACCACTTTGAATTGCCATCCCTAGTATAGTATTCGTACCCATACCCGTTTATTAAATAGGTAAAAATTTATACCCTTACCCATATATGTGGGTATAATATGTTTCCCATACCCGACCCGTGTCGGGTAAATATCCGTGGGTATCCGCGGGGAGAGTAATATTGCCATCCCTAGCGATGGGTTGACCTTTATGTCCTTGTTGGAGGACACTAAAATATATTCTCATATGTTGCTACAACCATCACTCCAATGATGTTCATCCTCATCACCTCAAGTTGGGGCAAAGATATCATATAAAC
Source organism: Canna indica (assembly GCA_034359265.1). NCBI lineage: Eukaryota > Viridiplantae > Streptophyta > Magnoliopsida > Zingiberales > Cannaceae > Canna > Canna indica. The sequence continues at coordinate 74,859,438 of CP136891.1, read as the reverse complement.
CCAACTTGTTACAAATGTAAGTTATTTTAGGACCTTTAAATGATTTAGTTAGCATATAAACAACTGATCATTATTGAAACTCACAAATGACATAACTATCTCCTTGGACGAGATCATTAGAGGCAATATGCATGGCGGCCTAATTGTCACAAAACAACTTCATTGCTTTTGCTTGGATAATGCTAAGTTCTCCCATCAATTGCTTAAGCCATATTAGTTCACATGTCACAAGGGCCATAGCTATATTCTGCTTCAGCACAAGACCTAGCCACAACAGTCTGCTTCTTACTTTTCCATGAAATTAGATTACCATCAAGCATCACACAATATTCTGAAGTAGATCTATGATCAGTAGGTGAGCCGGCCCAATCAACATTTGAGTAGGTGAGCCGGCCCAATCAACATCTGAGTATCGAGTTACATGCAATTGGCCCTTGTTACGATAAAGAAGTCCCTTTCCTAGGGTTGCCTTAAGATAACGAATAATCCTCAGCGCAGCTTCCCAATGACTTACACAAAGTGACTCAAGAAATTGACTAACTACACTCATATCAGGTCTTGTGATGGTAAGATAATTAACTTGCCCACTAGTCTTCGGTATGAACCCGGATAAGCTAAAGACTCCCCCTGTCCTCGTAGCAACTTTATATTTGGATCCATGGTAGTGTCTATTGGTCGCGTACCTAGCATGTCAAGAACATACTTCCTTTGAGAAATGTAGATTGCTCCCCCTGACCGAGCTACTCCAATGCCAAAAAAATATTTTAAATCACCCAAATCCTTGGTTTGAAACTGCTGATGTAAGTAAGACTTTAATTTCTATATCCCATTAGTATCATCTCCTGTAATAATGATATCATACTATGAGAATGACTCGTTTCCCAACAGATAAAGTGTGAAAGAAGACCGAGTGATTTGAGGTACTCCTAACCATGAACTAAATTTGCTGAACCACGCATGTGGAGACTCTTTTAGATCATAAAGAGATTTCTTCAACTTACAGACTAAGGTAGACTCCCCCTGAGCAACAAACCCCGGAGGTTGCTCCATATAAACCTCTTCATCAAGATCACCATGCAGAAATGCATTCTCAATGTCAAGTTGATGAAGTCGCCAACCAGAGATCGCTCCAAGTGTAAGAAGTAGACGAATAGAAGCAATCTTGGCAGCTGGTGAGAATGTGTCTAGATAATCAATGTCATACTGCTGTGTATATCCTTTGGCAACCAAACGAGTTTTGAGTCGGTCAATAGAGCCACCAGGAGCCGTTTTAATGGTGAACACCCACTTTCACCCGACAGTGGATATCCTCGGGGAAGAGGAACAAGATCTCATGTGCATTAAAATGTAGTGCATCCATCTCATCTATCATGGCCTGGCGCCACTCCGGATCAGATAGGGCACGTGAAACAGTCTGAGGAATGGAAACAATAGAAATGGAAGAGATAAAGGCAGAATACTTAGGGATAAGGCATCGTAGCAAATAAAGTGTGAAATAGGATAAGAAGTAGAACAGTTACACACATCCTTCCTGAGGGCAATAGGAAGGTCAAGGTTAGATGGTAAAGAAGGATACGAGACTGGTAAGGCATCGGCACAGACAGTGGAGTCAAGAGGGGTGGCCTGTGTAGCTGCAACAGGAGCACGTCGAGTAAAGTAAAGAACCTGATGGGCTGAGCTCTCGCCGAGGCGGTAGTGAGTCATCACCAATCTGAGAAGATGTGACCTCAGAAATAGACAATGGAATAGGTACACGAAGGACCTCGACAATCGATATAGGTGTAGTAGAATGATCAGAAAAGAATAGTGTGGTCTCAAAGAATGGAACGTCTGCAGAGACAAAGGCATGACACAACTCTGGTGACTAACAACGATACCCTTTCTGAAGACGAGAATAACCAAGAAAGACACACTTAATGGACTTTGAGGATCACTTATCTTTGTCCGGTGAAAGATGGTGGACAAAGCAAATGCACCCAAACACTCGAGGGGGAAGATTGTATAGAGGGTCCCGTGGAAAGAGAATAGCAAAAGGAATTTGGTCATGCAAAACAAAAGAAGGTATCATGTTAATAAGGTAACAGAGAGTGAGAACAGAACAATATCATCCCAAAACTGCAATGGTACGCCCATATGCAATAGAAGGGTACGAGCTGTCTCAATCAGGTGGTGATTCTTTCATTCTGCAATCTCATTTTGCAGAGGTGTATAGGGACATGAAGACTGATTAAGAAGACCATGAGTGGAGAAAAATGATTGAAAGGCATGTGAAAATACTCTTTTGCATTGTCACTTCTTAACACACGGATTGAAATACCAAATTGAGTTATTATTTCAGTATAAAACATAGAAAATATATGAAAGAGTTTAGAACGATCCTTCATGAGGAATAACCATGTCATCGAGAATAATCGTCTATGAAAGTTACAAAATATCTAAAACCCAATTTGGAGGAATCATGACTAGGACCCCAAACATCAGAGTGAATAAGAGAAAATGGTGCAGAAACATGCTTATTGACACTACATGTAAATGTAAATAGGGAATGTTTACCTAGTTGATAAGACTCTCACTCAAGACTTGAAATGGAAGAAAGACTTGGACACGTCTTCTTCAGATTTTGTAAATGTGGTTACTCCAACCGGCTATGTATATGCAATGGAGAGGAATCAACCACCAAGTCAGAAGATGGTGGTATGGGCTAGCTGGTATAACCCCCGAGACTCATGTCATGTGCCAATCACCTTGCCATATTGGATAATAACAAAATCAGAAGTAAATGTGACAAAACAATGCAAATCGCGAGTTAGTTTGCTAATAAAGAGCAAACTTAAGGGAAATTCAGGTATGTAAAGCACATGCGCAAGTGATATAGACGGTGTGGGTGAGACATGGCCAATGCCCTTTACCGATGAAGAGGATCCATCAACAAGAGTGACACTAGCGGATGAGGATGAGGTGACTAAATTGGAGAAAATAGAAAGGTTACCAGACATATGATCACATGCGCCTGAGTCAAGAATCCAAAGATGTGCACCAAGAGTATGTGTCAAACATGTTGTAGGAGTACTTCCACGAACAAAGGCAGATATTGATTGCACTAATTGCTGTGGCTGAGAGCTTTGAGCAGATTGATACTGAGAAATCGAGAATACTCATCTGCAGTAATAGAGTAACTGTAGTTCTAGGAGGATGAGGTTGACTACCCAAAATACCGTCAGAGGATTGCTGCTCAGAGTGCGCTAGACCTGCAGTGTAAGACGGATGAGCAGGAGGAAAGCCATGTAAGGAGTAGCACTGCTCTCTTGTATGACCTCTCTTCTCACAATGAGTACACTTAAATCGTCCTCCGATGAAGATGACATAGTGAGATAAGGTGCTGTTAAAGACAAATAGAGTGCTGATCTGGACTGTTTAGGGGATTTGCTGCACAGATTGAAGAAGTGGGTGGAAGCCATGAGGAAGAAATCGCTGATCCGCTAGTAATCACGGCGGTGCTGGTGAGATCGCGCCAGCGTTATTAATGGCGGATGACGGCTCATGGCGGAAAGCCAAAAATCCGCCATACAGATATGGCGGATGGCGTTGCGGCCAATAGCGGAAGCATGGCAGCCGTGCATATATATATATACATATAACTACAATTAAGTAGCAAGCACTAATAAGAACATCAACATTTTCAGAAATTTTTTTAAAAAAAGTTGAATGAGAAGCTCTCATTCAAATGATCAAATGAAAACTGAAATGAAAGAAACAGGATAAAAAACATAAGTAGAAAAATGAAACTGAAATGATCAAATGAAAGAAAAAAAACAGGAGAAAAAAATATACCCACTGAAGTAAAAAAAGAATGAAGAAAACTGCAGAAGTAAAAAAACAGAAATGAATAAAATGAAAGAAAGAAACAAAAACAGAAGTATAGAACTAAAAAACAGAAGAGACAGGAAAAAAACAAAAGTATGAAAGAAAGAAACAAAAAGAAAAAAAATCAGACGTGAAAAAAAAGAATTGAACAGAAGTAAAAAAAACAGGAGCCGCAAATAAGAAAGAAAGAAAAAAAAACATAAGTAAAAAAGAAAAGTAGAAACAGAATAGAAAGAGGAAAAAAAGAAAACAAGAAAAAAAAAGAAAACATAAACAAGAAAAAAGAAAAGAAAACAGAAGTAAAATCGAAAGAAACCGGGAAAAAAAAAATCTGCACATATGTATGGGAGAGAAAAGAGAGAGGAAATAACCTAAAAAACAAGAAAAAAATTAATGATATGAAGAAGAGAAGTGAATGGGAGAGAAATACCTTAAAAAACATTAAAAAATGTTATTTTGCCACCGGAACTCCTTGCTGGAGCTCATCGCCGGATTTCATCGCCGGAATGGAGCAGCCGCGGGTGGAAAATTTTTAAGTGGGAGCAACCTCCAGCCATATGAAGAAGTTTAGGGTTTTAATTTTAACCCTTCTAAAAAAATTACACAAACACCCTTACTTTAAAAAAAAAAAAAAAAAAGGTGAAGTAGCGCCATTTCCGCCATGGTGGATGGCGGGCGCCACAGAAACCGCAACATTGTGGTTTCTGTGTGGCGGATTTAGAAAAATTAGCCACGCCATGGCCGCTATTTGACAACACTGGATCGCGCCTCAAGCGATCTGAAGGTGGAGATGCGTGACGTGATCTGGGCTGAAGGGAGATCGCGTGAGGATCGGATTGAAACGCCTTGCAGGAATAGAGAAGATCACTGTTTGCGTGAACAATGATGGGACAGAGAAGATCACTGTTCACGTGAATAGTGATCGGATGAACAATGATCGGGCAGAGAAAGGGAAAAAATAGGTATTAGAAAACTTGGCTATGATATCATGTGGAAATTGGGGTGAAAAGGATTAATCCTGGTAGCCCCCATCTACCAATATTTATATAATTGAAACTTTTACATATAGGTACAAGACAATAATAATTACACTTAGGTCCTTGACAGAGTCAAACCTAATTTTTAAAATAACTCGATTTTTTTAAAGTCTTTCTATTTATAATTTAACCAAAATTAATTTTCGACCATTGAACTTATTTTTTTTTTGAAATTTTATAATATTTATTAATTGATTTTATATCTAATTGAACAATTTTTTTAAAAAATTACCAATAACTTAATTAAATCTTATAAATATTTTACAACCATATTAGCAAACAATGACTTATATAAACTAACTACAAATAGATAATTAATATTTTATAAACCTATAAACCTATCTTTTTCATCTTTATAATTGTTTAATTATAAAATAAAATTTATAATTATGCTGAGAAGCTAATAATATTGATCATTAGAGTTATTCATTTTCTTGAATTGATAATATTGGATACGAAAATTCATATTTTGATTTTTTAGCAAATTTATCTTAGTTGTTTGAAGTTCAAATAGTGATTCCTAGCACATGAATTAGTTTACTATTTTTTCAATATCAGTTTGAGTAATGAAAATTAATATTATTTTTTATAACCAAATAAGTATTAACTGGTTTCTAGTTCAAACTTTTTATATTCTATCTTCCTTTTCACGACCTATTAATGGATTTCTTTTTTGTTATCTAGCATTGCAATTGGTCGAGAGGGTGGTGTAGCACCGTTAATTGCATTGGCACGCTCTGATGTTGAAGTAAGTTTCAATTTCTCTTGAATCATTGGAGTTTGTTGTTTAATATTGTTGCAGCATCGAGCTGCTATAAATGCAGCGTCTTTACCAGATAGTGACAGCAGGGTGTGACTTTGAAGTAGTTGCAGTTTAATTTTTTCCTCTCTTCTTATATGTTAGCTCTTGCTTGCCTGAGGTGTACTTGATGAAATTTACCGAAATAATAATGATTGGGATTTCTTGAATCCATTTTTTTACAGTTTCAGACTTTTAATTAGGAATATCAGTTGCCGCCACCATGAACAGATAGTTGGAACTAGTCTTGATGGTTGTTATTATGCAACATTTAACATTTATCTTTCCTTTGTGAAACTCTAACTTCTTGACACAATGTGCCACTGGTAAAATATGTTCAGGATGAAACAAGCGTGCATTCTGTTAACCAGATCATACTGTGCTATAAAAATTAAATTTCTATCATTATTGTGTTACATTTTTGAAGTTTGAAACCTGTATACTCATTGTTTCTTAGTTTCTGCTGATTTGCTATATATAGTAATCAGCGAGGTTTACTATCTTAGTAGTGGTACCATTAGTTTATTGGTCAGGCTGGCATGTTACAATTGACCTGGCCGGTAATGTGTTATCCAATGATTGTAGTGCATTTTCATTTAAAAGGTATGTAGTTTGAAAGCAGTTAAAATTTCCAAAATTCCCATTTTAGTCCCAATGTTATGGCATAAACAAACAGTGTTCATTCCAAACTAACATTTGAATTCTAAGAGTGGATTCTCTCTTGTTAGTTTGTTACTGAAATTAATTTGATGATGAAAAGTAACTTCTATGGAAGTTATCTTCATTATTTAACTTTCAGAAAAATGGTAAGCATTGAGCATCAAGAATTTGGCTACTTCATGCTTGTTTCTGTCTACAGGATGTTCATGAGACTGCTGCTGGGGCACTTTGGAATCTTGCTTTTAACTCTGGTAATGCTCTCCGAATAATTGAAGAAGGCGGTGTTCCAGCCCTTGTACATCTATGTTCTTCATCTGCTTCAAAAATGGCTCGCTTTATGGCTGCATTGGCACTTGCTTACATGTTTGATGGAAGGTACTAAACTAGAATACTAGATAAATTTGCGATGGCTCAAGACTTCCATCTTCTTTGTTAAACCTCTTGTGCCAATGTTAGGAGTTTCCTTTATTTATTTGTTTGTTTATTGATATACTTTTACTTCAGAGTTATTCGAGGATCACATTATTTCTTCCAGAAATTGCTTAATCACATACTTCAATATACATCTGGATATAAAATGTTTGCTCAAATTTATATTCTGATGTACTAAGATATATATATATATATATATATATACTGTTTTTCGTTTTGAAATGATAGTAAAATGAATTGAATGCAGAGTTATTTAAATTAACTTTCTGATGAATCTGATCACAATAGTGTGTCTATTATATATAGAATGAATCCACTATGGCAAAGTGGACAAATATATGGATCCAGTCATGATGTAGATGTAATGAACCTTGAGAAATACAAATTCTTATACCAAGCTACTCAACAAGCAAATTCGACCAGTCAGATGCTGGTTTTCAGTAGGGTTATCCAGGATAAATTATCCTTAAACTGGTATATATTTTTCCAGTTTTCTCATTGAGTATTTTGTTAAGTGACTAGATGGAAGTTCATGGAGGAGAGGTCTTTGAAGCACTAATCCTCTTTATAGGTATCAAACATCATATATTTGTTGTACCTTGTAGAAAGCAAATTCATGGTCATCCACTTCAAAAAAATCATTGCAATTTTTTCTGCCAATGAATACACAACAATTACAATCAAAATGACTAGGCCTTGTTAGGTATGGGATTCCTTTTTCTCTCTAACCTGATGGGATTTACATGGGATTCTCAAAAACCTATATTTGGTTACCACTTACCACTATAACAATATTTATAATTCCATATTTCCATCTAATAGGATTTGAGGTGGGATTACAAATTGCACCTAGAAGGTATGATTTCAATTATCCCATGAGAGTGTAACTTGAATTTACTATTGCGCCCTAAAAACCATGAAAAATGCAAGCAACTTTAATAAGGGTATTTCAGTAACAACACTAGGATTTTCATGAACTTAATTAGTGGATACCAAACACGATATTTGAGGAATCCCTATATTATTAATCCGGGATTAAAAATTATAGGATTCAGGATTCAAAATCCTAGGATTTTAAATCCCAGTACCAAACGAGGCCTTAGGAGGCGTTTGGTATGAGGCAATCCATCCAGATTGCTGACAATCTTGTCTTTAAATTACCTGGACCCCACACATTACCTTGTTTGATGTCTCACTTGTGCAGGTAATGTGGATTGCCTTGGTAATCTAGATTGCCATCAAAGTGGTAATCCAGATTGCTCAATGGAGAGGTGTCTATGTGGATTATCTCTGAAGTGGTAATCTTGAATAAATTTAGGACAAAATTACCCTCCTTAAACTCTAGTTTTTTTACAAGTTCTTTGCTCCTCCCACAATTTCTCCTATGACATAATATTATAATAATATTATAATATAATATTACAATATTATATTATATTATATTATATTATATATATTATATTATATTACATTATTTTAATATTGTATATAATATAATATAATATAATGTTATATTATTATAATAATAAAATAATAATATTATATTATATTATATATATAATATATTATATAATATGATTAATTATAATATTATAATATATTTGTGAAAAGGGTATTTTCGGAAAGTATATCTCATTATTTGTAATGTATTTGTTATACCAAACATGTCTATATGAATTCTAGCAATCTTATCATAACATTACTTGTGCATAAGGTTTAAAATCTCGACCGAAACGGTATATACCGGCCGGTATATACCGGTTTTTGAGTTTCCCGGTATTCGATATACCCGGTTTTGAAAAAAACCGGGTATACTGTGTATACCGGGCGGTATATAGCGGTATGATGCGATATACCGCCCGGTATGGGCGATACCGGGCGGTATGTCACCGCAAAGCCGTTGGCAACGCCAACGGCTCTGTGGCCGACAGCCCGACAGGGCTGTCGGCCACATGGGGAATCATACCGCCCGGTTTGGGCGGTATTACATACATACCGGGCGGTATACCGCCCGGTATGATCAATAGTGATCCCAAACGGCTATAGAGCCGTTTGGGATACATTTGGGTTGTTTTGGGGCTATATAAAGCCCCCAAAACACCCTTCTTTCATCCTCACTCACCCCTCTAAACTCTCAATCTCTCAATCTCTCTCAATCTCTCTCTTTATTAATTTCTACGTCGAAATTCTATCGAAATGGCGCCGAAATCTCAACCCGACCCCGCATGGCAACACGGTACTCGGTTGGAGAAGGCTCATCACTGGCAATGCCAGCATTGTAATATGATTTCACGTGGTGGAGGCATCACTCGATTGAAGCAACACTTGGCCGGAGGATATCCCGACGTCGTCAATTGCGCCAAAGTACCGCCCGAAGTCCGGAAGATGTTCAAAGCGCAACTCAACAACAAGAAGGAGGAACGTCTTAAGACTGCAGCTCAACAAGCCGAGTTCGACCGACGAGCTACCCAAGATGTCAGCGGTGGCCATTATGAGGCTCGAGGTGGCGATAACGACGAGGATCCGGAACTTGAAGCCGGCATCCGAGCTTCATTGGAGCATGCTGAATTCGAACGAGAACGGATGTATTATCCCGGATCTCAATTCGAATATGGCGGCGGCAGCGGCAGCGGTGGGATAAGTAGCGTCGGCTCAACTTCGGCTGCCGGAGCAATGGACCGAAGCGGTCCAATTCCCTCCGGTCCTTATATTGGTCGGAGTTCTAGCATGAGAGCACCTCAAACTCAGAGCAGAGGAAGCAGCAGAGGAAGCAGCAGAGGAGGCCTTCGTGGATTCTTCACAAACCTCGGAGCAAGTGGTAGGAGAACTAATGTTGATATTTCTGATCTTGATCCCAGGGCATTTCCTCCTTCATCGGCAAAGCAACAACGCATAGACGATATGTACAGCAAGTCGAAGAAGTGGGAGTTGGGAAAAGCCATCTCCAAATGGTTCCACTTCAGCCGGATTCCCGCAAATGCAGCCAACAACCCGTACTACCGAACTATGGTGTCTACCATCCAAAAGGTAGGCCCAGGTATTACCCCTCCAACTCCGTATGAAATTTCAGGACCTTTCCTTGAAGAAGAGGTCAAGGAATTAAATCAATGGATCGACAGAATCAAGCGGCAATGGGGGGATTACGGATGCACTTTGATGTGCGATAGTTGGACCGGTCCAACCCGAATGAGCATTATCAACTTCCTCATCTATTGCAACAAAAGGGTTATCTATCACAAGTCGGTGAACGCATCCGATGAAGTCCATAGTTCTCTCTACATCTCGAAGCTGATGAAGGAGGTGATCGAGGAGAATGGACCCGAGAACTTTCTTCAAATTATAACCGACAACGGAGCTAATTTCAAAAGGGCTGGTGAGATAATTGAACTGGATTATTCTCACATATATTGGACTCCATGTGCAGCGCATTGTCTAGACCTAATGATGAAAGATATCGGTGATATATCGATGGTCAATAAGACGGTAAAAATGGGGCAATAAATTACGCGCTTCATATACAACCACACATGGGTACACGCCCTTGTGAGAAAATTTACAGAAGGTATTTTTTTAAAATAATTTATAATATTTATTTATTAATTAGTTTAGGTGATAATTACTAATAATAATTTCATATTTTAGGTGAAATTCTTCGACCGGGAGCGACTCGTTTTGCAACCAATTTTATCGCATTAAGGTCGCTCCAACAACGTAAGGTGGGCCTTCGATCAATGTTTACAAGTGATGAATGGTCTACATCAAGATATATCGGAACTAATGATGGAAAGCAAACCGAGAAGAACGTCCTCAACACGCGGTTCTGGGATCGCATTGCGGAGATAGTCGTCGCCGTAGAACCATTGTACAAGGTTCTACAACAGGTGGAGATGGAAAAGACACCTCAAATGGGTCATCTCTACTACTACATCCATCAAGCACAAGAAGAAATCAAGAGGGTGTTGATTTCGGAGACCAAGTATAAACCCTTCATCGACATTATCTCCCAGAGGTGGGAGGATCAAATGGGTCGTGACATACACATCGTGGGTAATTTTTTATTTAATTTTTTAAAATTTATTTAATTTTAATTCATTATGCTAAATTACTTATTAAATTGATAATTTTTTGTAGCGTATTATTTAAATCCCGCATACCAGTATCGATATGATCTTGGAATGATGGATAGTTTGTTATATCCGCTTCGCAAGGTCATACAACGAATGTCGGCAACAACCAGAGAAGCGGCGCAAGCTCTAAATGAATCAAAATATTTTCGAGATTCAAGTGGCAATTTCGGAGATCCATTTGCAATATCGTGCCGAGATTCTATGGATCCAGGTAGATATAATTTTTTTCAATTTATTTATTAATTATAAAATTGGTAATCTCGTTACTAAAATCAATTTTAAATCTATTGCAGTTGAATGGTGGTTGCAATTTGGAATCGAAGCTCCAACTCTTCGGAAGATTGCAACACGTATCCTCTCGCAAACCACATCAGCAAGTGGATGCGAGAGAAATTGGTCGACCTTCTCCTTAATTCATACCAAGCCGCGCAATCGGCTTTCATATGCCCGATTAGAGAAGCTAGTATATGTTCATTACAACATGCGGCTTCGAATGCGGACATTACAAAACGAAGATATTCGACATGTAGATCCGTTCGATGTTGAGTTCGTCCAAGACGATACGGACCCGATAATTGATTGGTGGAGTGCAATGGAGAGCGACCAGCCTCTTCTTGATGAACCAGGCGAACCACCTCAGCCTTCACCAATTATATCTGATGCACTTGAGTCTGAGAGCCAACCAGAAGACATAGGCATTACTCCCTTGGACTCTCAACGAATTCGGCAAGCAAGACGCCGATCCAAATCAGATTCTCCATCTTCTCGATCAAAGGGAAAAAAGAAGGCAACACCTTCAACGGCAAAAGGCAAAGCCAAAGGTAAACGACCAATTGATCCTTTGGAAGCGATTGCAGAAGCAGAAGAGAACGAAGAAGACGAACCCTCCATTCATAGCAGTAGCAGCACAAAAGACGGAGGAGATGATGATGATGATGGAGCTGGTGGAGAAGACACCGTCGTGCCATCAACATTGCCATATGATGATCCATGGACAAATGAGCAATACTTCGATCACGCCAGCCAATATGATGACCGTGGTGCTAGTACCGGACAAACAACTCGGGTGTACAAGAAGAGAGGCTCGCGTCGAAGAGGTGGACCGACAGCTTTGCAAGATTACCATCACGATATGATGAGTAGTTTGCAAGAGGTTTCTGAATCCACCTACTCTGTATCCAGTACCTACTCAACTGATGATACAGGGTCTAGTTCTTGGAAACCCAACAAAGAAACGCTAATGTCAATGTGGTATAATGGATACCAAGGCATTATGCCGTGGGAAAATTTCCAAATATGGGCATTAGAGAACTATAGTGTTGACCTTAGCCGTGTATGTCCCGAAGCCGAAGATATGTATGGGTACGACGGACGTCATTCGTCCGCATTTTAAAAATTGCATTCTTGTATTTGACATTTGAATATTAATTTTAAGCATTTCTTCATCAGTTATGTGTTATTGGAGTTAGTTCTTAAAAAAAAAAAAAAAAAAAAAAAAAAAAAAACAACCGGCTGGTATGCATTATCCATACCGGACCGTACCGTGTGTCGGTACGGTACGGTACCGGTATGTACCGGTACCGGCCGGTGACCGAAACCGGTACCGGTACCGAGATTTTAAACCTTGCTTGTGCATACCAAACACTATATTCTACATTACCGGCAATCATTTTAGTGGCAATCTATCTGAAAGGTAATCTAGATTGCTTGGTAATCTAGATTGCTTGTAATCTAGATTGCTTGGTAATCTGAAAAGTAATGCACCAAACGCCACCTTAGATCAATGTTCATCAGATTTGACAAATGTATTACGCTAAGGAGGCGTTTGATTGCCCACAAGTACAAATGCTGCAAAAAGCATTTGCATGCAAAAGCAGATGCCCGTGAATAGAATTTGCAACCTACTGTTTAGTTGCCCGCAAGTAGAGTTGCAACTTCTATTTGTAAGCATTTGGTTGACCGCAAATGGAAGTTGCAATTACACTTGCGAGTTGCGACTTGCATCTTCATATCTAGGTTTGACAATTTTGGCCCGGTCCGATAGTCCAACACGATAAAATCATGCTCGGACCTCCCGTTATCGTGCCAGGCTAGGAGATGTAGGTTTGGCCCAACCTGCTAGCCTGATAACCAGAGTTAATAAAGCGGCGATTGGTTTAGTTATTCATAATTGTGCTAGTGGGCCAGCCATGACGCCCATTTTCGTTTCCGTGTCGTGCCGAGCCCGGGTTCTCGGGCCCAATTTTTTATCCGACTAGGGCAGGACGTAATTGGATGAGCTGCCCCAAGGTTAAACATCGCCCGAAATACCCAACGCGGCAGAGGAGCCTAGATTTGTCGTTTCAAGTGGCGGTTGTTGCTCGCATGGATGTTTGAAAGGTGCAATCCAGAATCCGTCTCAAGCATAAATCGATCCATGAATCACGGAGGAGCAAGCAAGGGACGATGGGCGTCGGAAAAACTTGTGATCTAGACGAGAAAAGGCCAGAAAAATCGTCCAAAGCGATCCAACAATAATATGCAATATGAGTTCAACGGAATTTAGAAGCAATAACAAACAAATAGAGGCAAAAGGATAAATATGTCATTTTACCCCAACAATAATTCATCGACTACAACAGAATCAATTCGACCCACATTAATATTATTTGGTACATTTAGTTTTGTAAAACATTGTTTTATATTATCTAATTATTTGTCAAAATAAATTAATAATTTTATTTACTGAAAAATATAAAATTTTTACCAAATGACATCAGATCTAAAATCTAATACTACCAGCGCGTTCAACGCTCGAAAACCTACAACTTTGATATTTATCTCGTCTCCATCCGACGATTCTAAGTTGTCCAAATTAATTATTTTCTAATACTCAAATTATTGCATTTGCAGTCCGTAATCTTGTATTGCGGGTTTTTGGGCTGCAGTTTCTTGGTAATTTGATTGGTAGAAAGAAGATTTACAGAAATTTAGATATATAAAAGACTCCATCAAGATTAGATTACGATCATGTTCTCTGTGCTAGAATATTCTACAGACTCTACAGACTGAGTGGCTGGTTGAGGAGAATATTCTAGAGACTGAGTGGTTGAGTGGCTAAGTGGCTGGTTGAGGAAGTAGCAGCTTGAGCTTGAGGTGGTCGACCAAATTTCTGCCGGCGGTGTTCAGAAGGATGATTAGTGCAACCGCAATGAGTACAAGGAGGAAAGAAATTCCTCCCACGATCACGACCACTATTCTTTGCACCATCATGACCTCTGCCTCTAGCAGCAAGGCAGAATGTTCAAGAGTTCAAAGAGGAAACAAGAGGAAACAACGGGAGTGAGTTCAGTAACCCTGAGGCCCTTGCCATAGTACCTCTGAGCCTGAGGGCCCTTGCCATAGTACTGTTGAGATCACGAATGGTATTATCCGTCATAAGCTCAGGCTTCACATACTGAAGTGAAGGTGGTAGGGCAGACGGGAATATGGCTACAAGAAATTCTTCTTGTTGCCTCTTCTGAACAGAAACATGAGCAATAAAAGGATGATATTGAACCAACTCATCTATTTTTTCCTTTTAAAGGTGGCATAGAAGTCTTGAATAGATCCTCCTTTCTGTTTCAAATTGAATATCTCCAAGTAAAAGGTGTAGGTTCTTGAAATATTTTTGTCTTGAAAGTAGGTTTTCTTTAGAGCATCCCAAAAGCAACATGCTTTTGGTGGTGGGGTAGAAGACCATGGTGGAAACAATCTAAGGTTCAAGGCTGTTAAGCATTCAAGAGAGAATAGCACAGTCAATTGCCTCCCATTCTACATATTCCTTAATGTTTGCTACATCCGATTGACTCACAGTCGAGATATCCCAATTGGTTTGGAACAAAGGTGGTTATTATGATGCCAAAATCAGCATGACTTCTAACCAATTTCTAACTAAAGGTCTATTTACCACGAGGGAAAGTAAATAAGAGGGAGAAGAACCAACGAAGGAAAAGAAGAGCAAAGAGAAAGGGAACTAAAAAAATGTTTAAGCTATCCTTCCCTCCTTTTCCGTCCAAATTGAGCGGAAACCATTTGAAGGAAAGATAAGCTATTTTTTTCCTCTTTTCCTTTCCATTCTTCTTTGCCTTTCCTAGTAAACAAAAGAAAGGGAAAAAATTATGTTCCTTTCTCTTTTCTTCTTTTCTTTTCCTCCCTTTTCTCTTCCTGCTAAACACAGTCCAAATACAAAAAAGATTTGTTAAAATCTGACCTTTATGGTTCTGCTAAAATCCTTTCTAGATTGAAAGGTTGTAATTTGTATTATTTTTTTAATCTTATGCAGTTTTATTCTATATATTGTAGCCAAAGGGAAAATAAAAAAGCAAAAGAGATTATTTTATTGTTGTGATCTTTGTTTAGTCAACAGATGTCTTCTAGCATGTTGAACAAAAATACCTTACACTTCTCTGTGGTAGTTAAAGTATGTTCTTGTGTCTCATTTTCTGTACCTTCATTGTGTTCTCAGAATGGATGAAGTTGCCCTAGTTGGATCATCATTAGAAGGTAGTTCAAAGAGCGCCAACTTAGATGGTGCTAAAAGGATGGCACTGAAACACATAGAAGCTTTTGTGCTGTCATTTTCAAATCCACAAGTTTTGTCTATTGCTTCTTCATCAACAACACCTGGAATGTTGCAACAGGTTATGGAATTTTCTCGCATACAAGAAGCAGGGCACTTGAGATGCAGGTTTGCATTTTGATTCCTGTTAGTAATTTATTACTGAAAAAATTAAATTAGGACACACTGGTAGTTGACAGTTTGGTTTGACAAATGTAATAACTCATGATGGTGAAGCTATGAATCTTTTTTGTTCTATAAGCACCATGATAGCTTGGCTGAAACTTCCTGGGTCATTAATATGCAGTTACTATATTATCTCTCCATTGTCATTGGCCTACTTGTGTTACTTCTGGCTCAGTTTATTGACATATTAGTCTATATACATTTGTATCTAGGTTAATGTTTGTTGACCTCTGAGCCAACCTTTTAGATTAAGGTTATTGCCTTTCTTCCTATTTTGGTATTGGTATTTATGGTTCTCTGTGTCAGATAGGTGTCAGATAGTTTGAAGAAGATGAGTGGTGCCTGGAGAGAGGAAGATTTCTTTCTTTTTTTTCCAGAAAAATGGACCTGGGTAGGAAATTTCTTGTTTTTTTCTTTTTAGTTTGTTTGTTCTTTCTTAATGTAGCTGGTGTTCCATCCTATGTCAACCATTGACATATTATAGTTCTCTGAACAATGTTGGTGTAGGCAGTAGTGATTACTCGCATCATGTTGGTTAGTCTTTTTATCTTATTGTCTCTCTAAGTGCACTATGGTTGCAGTGTTGCAGGAATTTAAATGTTTGTCTAATTAGGTAGATTGTCAGGGATGACACCTGTTGATACTTCTCTATTTTGAAAACTAAACACTAGGTTTTAGATTTTAGTATCAGAAAAGTTCCTACATAGTAGAGAAGCAGCCAAAGATCCTTTGCAACAAAAATACTCAAAGATCCTACAATTGTTCTGAAAATGAACAACTAAACAAGGCCGTAAGGTGTTTTGGGACTGGATTTTTATTGATTTCAGCTTGAGACTGGTATGGTACCAGGCTACCAGCTAAACTACTGCATTAACTTCCTCATTACAGAGTTCACATAAGGGGATTACTTACCCAAAATCTTCTATATCTATTACATGAAGCAAAAGCATGAAAACTAACATCTCTTCTCAAATGACAATTTTACTACCATAACCTCCTTAGCCATCTTCTTAATATCCATAATCAGGCTCTTTAAACTCCAAGGAATCTCAATATCTCATATGTAGCCTCTGATACCTGGACAATATTAAGGCATCCTGTAGTCACAATAAACTCTCTTCTTCCCCTTTCTTTCAGCTTATTAATTTAAATAGCCCAATATTCAATGGAATTTATTTGATTTGGTTATATTGTTGCAAAAATTTAAGATTTTAGTGAGTTCTTGTTATGATATAGTTTGACTTTGTCCTCTCAATAACTTGGGGCTTACCCATGGCCTATTTGATCGTAATTATAGCCATTTGGGTCATTAAAGAAGCCAAAAAAAGACTTTGTCCAGCATTCCGCAACATTGCGCATTCCAACATATTTTAGCTTTCGAGCTATGTCACTAACTCACTATCCATTCCATTTTCTGATCATCATCATGCACTTGACCTGGCTAAAATATGTAACTCTTGTCTCCCTAAAGGGCCTTATAATCTCCTACCTGGCCCAGGCAATTTGGCTGATGAAAGCTTTAGCTTGCTGCTTCACTGCTATTGAATGAATGGTTTGCTCCATGTCTCCATTTACAGTCTTAATAATTTACGCAGTTTGGAACTCCTACTGTATGATTTCCTAGCAAGCTCTAGCTTTATATTTGAGTTGGTGAATAGGTCAATGTATAGCATTTCTGGTATTTAGGATTGAGGAGGGAGTAAGAAAGAAAAGAAAAATACAATACAATACATTAACTGATGGGAACTCAATTTGCATTTGTATAACAAGAAAACACAAGAAAAATAATATACCAGATTAAGGAGATCAGTGGATTTACGAGTTCTCTCAGATTGGACTGAAGTGATTGCTGAATCTGTCTGTTTACTGTTATGCTGCTTCTGTTGACGTTCAACACTAAGTAATTTCGGATTTTGAAGGGCTGTGTAAGGCTTAAGAGTTGGTGCAGTTGCAATATGTTTGAATTTTGTGAACAAGAAAAATTCTCGGATTTTGAGACAGTTGAACATAGGAAGTAGGTGGAAGATTTCTTAGATGTGCCAGAAGCACTCTGAGCTTATTTCATGTGGTATACCACAACTACATCACTGATCACTCATACATTATGTAGGAAAGAGGGTTCTTTTATTCATATTTCAATACCCTGTTATAATACCTTTCCCACTGTTTATAGACATTTAGTACTAGAAAAAAGGAAATAAAATTACAATCAGTTAAGTTTTGATCTTTTCCCCCGAGATTGATAACATTTCATTTGCAATATATGAAATTAATTTTTACATCTTCCCTTCTGTGTTTTCCTATTATCTCCATAACCAATCTAAGCGAGTAATTTAGAAACAAAAAGATATGTATTGTCATATGTTAATGTTAAGAATATAAATGAATAGATTGGTCTCTTTCCTAACCGCTTAAACTTTTGGAAAAGTTGGTCATCCAATCAAATTTAACATGGTAGTTCGAATCCTCCCAGCGTCAATATTAAAAAAAATTATCTCCCACCTCAATTAAGTCAATCCACTTGTTGGGCTTGGGTCAGTCTCCTCAAGTTCACCCGCCCACAAGTGAGGGGAAGTGTTAAGAATATAAATGAATAGATTGGTCTCTTTTCTAACAGCTTAAACTTTTGGGAAAGTTGGTCATCCAATCAAATTTAACAGTTAACTTATGCTTTGGAAACAGATTCTTAATTTAACTATATTTAGTATAAGAAATGTTAAAATATATTTGATACCACTGCAAGCAAAGTTCAACAATTGAAGGGCATATAATTAGGCTCCTTGGATGAGACTATCTTCTCTAGCTAAATTATATCTCACCCAAGGTTTAAAATCTCGTTACCGGTACCAATACCGTTGCTTGACCGGTACCAGTACCGTACACTCGGTACTAAAAATGGGTACCAAGTGATTTTTTTTTATGTTAAATACCACTAGAATACATCATAATTGACCAAGAAATGCTGAAAAATATCCATGAGATTCAGAACTTAATTGTCAAATCCATGAATACAAGGTTTAAAATATGGATGAATGACGTCCGTCGTAAAAAGTAGCCATCTCTTGGGGACCAACACGACTAAGGTCAATACCGTAGGTCTCCAATGCCCATATTTGTAAATTATCACAAGTCATAATGTTTTAGTATCCAGAATACCACATTGGTACGAGAGATTCTTTCGTGGGAGCCCGAGCACTAGTCCCTGTATTCGCAAAGTCAATTGAGTAGGTACTGGATACAAAGTAGGTTGATCCTGAAACCTCTTGCAAGCTACTAATCATATCGTGATGACAATCTTGCAAGGCTGTTGGACCCCCTCTTGATTTTGGTTGACGGTGATCTTTCACTCTCTTTGCATGCACCTTGGTTGTTCCTCCTTGCCTACCATCGTGATCGGTATCTTGGGTGCAGTGGTCGAAGTAGAGATCATTCGTCCAAAAATCTA
Source organism: Canna indica (assembly GCA_034359265.1). Taxonomy (NCBI): domain Eukaryota; kingdom Viridiplantae; phylum Streptophyta; class Magnoliopsida; order Zingiberales; family Cannaceae; genus Canna; species Canna indica. Next base: position 74,840,309 of record CP136891.1, on the reverse strand, counting down.
TAGGTGCTAGTGTTGATGGTACGACGGTGTCTTCTCCACCAGCTTCATCATCATCATCTCCATCTTGTGTGCTGCTACTGCTATGAACAAAGTCATCTTCTTCCGCTTCTGCAATTGCATCCAAAGGATCCACTATTGGTCGTTTTCCTTTGCCTTTTGTCTTTGATGGTGAAGGTGCGGTCTTCTTCTTTTCCTTTGATTGTGATTGGGAAGATAGAGAGTCGGACTCGGATCGTCGTCTTTCTTGACACGTTTGCTAAGAGGGAGCAAGGCTCATGTCCCTCCCAAAAGCCTGGCTATCCATGTCTTTTTGGCTATCTGACTCGAGTGCATCAAATGCAATTGGTGAAGGCCGAGGTGGATCGCTTGGTTGGTCAAGAAGAGGTTAGTCACTCTCCATTGCGCTCCACCAATCCATCATTGGATCCGCACCGCTTTGGATGAACTCGGCATCGAACGGATCTACATGTGCCTCGTCTCTATCTTCATTTTGTAATGCTTGCATTCGAAGTCGCATGTTGTAATGAATATAGATTGGCTTCTCTAATCGGGCGTATGAGAGGCGGTTGCACGGCTTCGTATGAATGAGGGAGAAGGTTGACCAATTCTTCTCACATCCACTTGATGATGTTATTTGCGAGAGAATTCATGCGACAATCCTCCGAAGATTTGGAGGATCGCATGCAAATTGCAATCATCGTACAACTTCAATATATTGAAAATGAATATTAGAAATGAGATTTTATCTTTACTAAATAACTTTTTTATTAAAAAAATTCTATCTACTTGGATCCATCTTGTCTCGTAAGAAATTGCAAATGAATCACCAAAGTTGCCACTTTCATCTCGAAAATATCTTGATTCCGAAATAGCTTGTGCGGCTTCTATGTTAGTTGCAAACATACGCTGTATCACCTTGCGGAGGGCAAATAACAAACTATCTCTTGTTCCAAGGCCGTATTTGTACTGGTATGCGGGATTTAAATAATAACCTATAAAAAATCATAAATTTAATAAGTAATTAAGAATAATGATTTAAAATTAAATAATTTCAAAATATTAAGGAAAAAATACATGCTTGGTGGATGTTACGGCCCATTTGATTATCCTATCTCTCAGAGATAATGTCGATGAAGAGCTTGTATTTGATTAGAGCAGTCATAAGAAGCGTCATGAGCCTCTTGATTTCTTCTTGTACTTGGTGAATGTAATGGTAGATATGGCCCATTTGGGCGTCTTTTCCATGTTCACCTGTCGTAGAACCTTGTACAAAGGTTCTACGACGATGATGATTTCCACGATGCAATCCCATAAGCACGGATTCAACACATTCTTCTCAGTTTCCTTTCCGTCCGGTCTTGAGGCATATTTTAATGAAGACCAATCTTGGCTTATAAACATTGTTCTCAAGCCAACCTTTCTTTGTTAGAGCGACCTTAATGCGATGAAATTGGCTGCAAAATGAGTCGCTACCGGTCGAAGAATTTCACCTAAAATGAATTTATCATTAATAATTATTCATGATGAACTAATTAATAAATACTAAACACTAGATAATTTTTTAAAAATAAAGTACCTTCTGTAAATTGCTTCATATGGGTGGGCATGTAACTATGTGTGATTATAGATGAATCTCGTAATTTGTTGCACCTTTTTTATTGTCAACTTCACCATCGGCAAATCACCCATATCTTCATGCTGGAACTTCGACCAATCTGAGGACCGGAGGGAATTGAACCACTTCGGTTCATTGCTCCAGCAGCCGAAGTTGAGCCGACGCTGCTGGTGCCACCGCTGCCACTGCTGGCGCTATACTCAAATTGAAATTCGGGATAATACTTTTGATCTCTTTCGAAGGCTTATTGCTCCAATGAAGCACGGATGGCGGCTTCAAGATCAGGATTCTCGTCGGCACCACCGCCACGAGCCTCTTATTGGCGACCCTCGTATTGGCTGACGTCTTGGGTAGCTCTTCGGTCGAATTCAGCTCTTTGTTCGGCATCCCAAACACATTGCTCTCGCTTGTTGTCGAGCAATTATTTGAACAACTTTCGGACTTCGAGCGGTGCTTTGCTGCATTTGGCGATGGGACATCCTCCGGCCAAATGCCGCTTCAACCAAGTGATGCCTCCACCACGGGAAATGAAATCAAAGTGGAGGCATAGTTAGTAATGCTTCTTCTCCGACCGACGGTCGTGCTGCCATGCGACGTCGGCTTGAGATTTTGGCGTCATTTCAGCGGCGTTTCGGTGTGGAGATGAAGAAAAAAGAGAGTTTGAGAGAGCTTGGGAGAATTTGAGAAAGATTGAAAGTTGAGAGAGTTTGATGAAGTTAGGGGGTGAGTGGGAGAGAGAGAGGTTTTGGGGTGTTTATATCGCCGTTTGGGACCGTTCAGCTATAGTACCCAACACTAAGACCCATTGGGTGATATTGGGCGGTACCGCTTGGTATCTTATGAATACCGCCCGGTACGGGCGGTATATGTCGGTACACCCGGTATCGACCTGATATCGGGTGTACCGGATACCGGAATTCCCAAATGCCTATACGTACCGCCCGTATCGGGCGGTATGGTCTTTGGAACCTTGATCTCACCATAGGATTTATGTCACCGGTCTTTGTGATCACATCCGAGGGCGAGAATGATCAGAAGCTGCACCGAGGAAAAGGAATATGAGATCTCCACTTCCGCAACCTGTCAAAGGACATCTTTCCCCTTCTTCCTACGATGTCGGCTGCAGTGAATTGAAGAAGGAAGAAAGTAGACTACAATAACAAGAACTTGAGAAAAGGAAGGAAGAAAGTAGACTACAATAATAAGAACTTGAGAAAAGAAACGAATACTGGTTCCCCCTTTATTTCTATGATGTATTTATACAATGTACTTCTTGTTCAGTTAATAATAATGGAATTCCAACAATACCTCTGTTCTTTCTTTACAATTATATGTGCTATCTTTATGCAAATTTTCCTATTTATAATTTTGATTGTCTGATTGAAAGAAATATCAAGAAGTAACTCAGCAGCCCAATTCAGCAATATTGTTCTTTAATTCAGTAGTATTCTTATTCAGCAGCCCTTTGTTCATCAGCTCTCCACTTCCCATGTTGATATCTTTGATAAGTCTCAGCACCCCTTGGTCGCAGACAACTGCCCTCGGTTCACCTAATCCAACTTGACCCATATGGATTCTAAATGGCTGAGTTCAAAATTATGGGAAAATGGCATACATAGAAGTTGGAACATGTTATAACCATGGTTTTAAATACCGTACCATACACCTGGTACGGTCAGTATTTGTCAGATTTTTGAAAAACCAATACCCGATACCATGTATCAAAGGTACTGGGCTGTCCTCGGGTTTGTCAAGTCCTCTACATGTCATGACGGTCCTTAACATGCAATGTAAATATCGCATCATAAGCATCCATGTAAAACGTTCACACATTGCCCACCGCTCTTGCTCGCGGCTAGGAACGACCCTCGTTTACTAGCCGCAACATGGACAATGGGGTGTGTGGCCCGTGTAATTATGCATTGTAAAAGCGCTCGTGCACCGCCCACCGCTAGGAAACGATCGTTTCCTAGCCGTTGCATGGCCGATGGGGGTGTGCGGCTATATGAATTTTTTCATGCTCCTCGTGCTCTTGGGAACCCCGTGGGTGGCACAAGGGGGTTAGGCTCCACGGGTATAATACCCCGGGATCACCGGGGCACACTCTAGTTCAAGCATTCTCAAGCATTTTCATACAAACGACCATTTCCCCAAAACGTTTTACGTCCAAGCACCGAGAGGCTCGTCGCCAAGCGAGTTGGGAGCCACGACTTTCGACATTGGCAAAACGATCTTGTGCAAGGCTCATCCCTTGTAGGCAAGGGAGTCGTGACAAGGCAGTAGCAACCTGGTATTGATGCTTGTATCCTCTGGTACCAGCCTTTGTACCCGTTTTAAGATTTTTAGTAGATTATGTGTTTTGTGGAGCTTGAAATCATGTTTTGAAGCTTAAAAGTATGTTTTGGAGACTACATTTGAAAATAATAAAAAGGAAAAGAAAAGAGAAATCTCGAGACAGGTGTATCGGCCCATACCGAGTGTCGGTGTGGTATGGTACCGTCCTCAAACCGAGATCGGTAGTGGTACGAGATTTTAAACCATGGTTATGACTTTATAATTTTATGTGATCTTAGTCTTATTTTTCTGTTATTTTTAGGAGCATTTAAGTTGGTCATAGTTGTCTTCTTTTGCTTTCTTGTGCCTAAGAGTTATATCATAGGGCTTGAGTTGATGGGGTTATTACACTATTAGAAGTCACATTGAACAGTCCCAGTGGTCTCCCTTCAGTGAGAATGTTGCTTTTATGGGATCATCAATCATAAAATTGTATATTTAACAGGACTTCTTTCATGTTTTATATTATATCTATGTGCTCATGAGCATATCGTTAATTTTTATGCAATAGTAGTTTAAGTAGTTTTATTCTGTCTTTATTGATATCCTGGAGAACATTTATCTCAGTTGAGAAAACCATGTTTGTAGGGCCATATCTTGATAGTTTTGCTTGCATTTGTGTAACACATCTGTATACTTCTTTTGCATATTTCCTGACCACTTTGCATGCTTTGACTTTCCCACTGAACTTGTTAATATAATTCAAAAGAGCAGAAGAATCTTGATATAGATATACTTATATATTTGGTTTTATTTTTCAAATTCTTTGCAGTGCTGCTGAAATTGGAAGATATGTTGCAATGCTTCGAAATCATTCGTCTACCCTTCGAGCTTGTGCTGCTTTTGCACTTGTTCAGGTAAAATCGCAAGCATTCTTATGGTGTATTTGACATTTCTGTTGATTTGCACATCTATAATCTGATCAGTTTGGGCCTTTTCATGTCTCCCCTTCTCACCTTTATTATTCAAAAAAATAAACCTTACTCATTATTACCCTAGAGAGGAAATTAACTTGGTTAATTTTTCAAATGATCTTCTTTAAACCATAAAGCCCTTAGCCTTGTCCTTTTTAACCTCAAGATCTTAGTCGAGTCTGACATTCTAGGTTCTGTTATTGGATCAATAGTCTTGAGGAATGTTTTTACCAAAAGGAGGTAGTAACTACTGTGAAAAAGGAAACTTCTGAAAATAGAATGTGATAAATTACAGGGATTAAATGCTATACGTATTAATGAAGAAGACATTGTTTTGAGAGAGTGTTTTACCTTTGATGGAAGAATTACATTACCAAACAATCATTGGTTGCTTGTAAAGTTGAGAGGAAGGGCGGTGGTGGCTGATGGTTGAGCACTTGACCTCCACCTCCACCTTTGCTGTGGAAACTGAATTCTGATGTAATACTGTCCTAAGTCTGCTAGTGCTATAAGTAATTTGCCTAAGTTACTCTTTATGGTAAACAAACAACATGAAGGATAGTGAGTCTATTCTAGGTTTTAAGCCGAGAGACAAAGTTGTTCAAAATAAACTCAATTGGAAAAAAATAATAAGAAATCTGCAAGTAAGGCAGGCTTTAGACTTTAGAGGACAAGAAAATTGATAAAATGTAATGGCAATTGTAGTGCTTGTGTTCAATTTTTGCTGAATTGATGTTAGTACCAAGTACTTATAGTTTTTTTTATTAACATAATCTTTATGATATGCTTTTGTGTATAATCCTGTGTTTCAGCTTACGGTTTCACCTAACTTTATAATCAGTGGATAAAACTATTACTAAAGCAAAATTAGCAAGATTCTGTAATTGGGGTGTGGTATTAGAGAATTAGACAATTGACAAGAGAGAGGAATAAAATTGAAGGAAACTGAAGCAATAGGAGAGAATGAACAGGCTAGCCAAGCACATGGTCTTCTCGTACAAGTAATCTTATATAGATTATGAACACACTGATCCCCCTACTTGATTAACCAGAAAGCTTGTGTGGTTTATTTTTCGACTGATAGGTTTGAATTGATTGAAGTTTTGTCCGCGTCTAAGTGAATCTTATTTTCAGGTGCACATAGTAACAAATTTTGGCAATTGCTAATGAAAATAGGATTAGTAGCCGGTTAAAAAGTTGAGGAGGTTAAAGAGTGAAAACTATGGCAAACTTCTTCTGGCTGTTACTTAAGTAGTTGCATCATTAAATTAGATCTCACTTGATTTGTCCATCATCAGACCATACTCTTTCACGTCATGTATCTAAGTTAAAAATCCCATAAATATGGTTCCTTTATGGCGAATTTGTTTGGTGAATAGCCTGGGATAGGATTTCGTGCCAACATATCTCGTGTTTATGTATGATCGGGATTGGATTTTGATGGATAAAATATTCCCGGAGGAAATGTAATTTAGAAATTCTGTGTTAAGAACTTCGTTGTCTCACATCATATCGAGAATGTGAGCATCACATCAATGCTAGACGGAGAAGGGGCCAAGCCGGTGCTCGTTGGAGGAGAAGGGATTAACCTGGTCAAATGCTCATTGGATTCTCAGTGGTTGGCGTCAATGGCTTTGTGAAGGAGGGGAAGGGGACGACTCAAGTCACTCAATGGCATAGAAAAAGGGAAGAGAAGGAATCTTGGTTGCAGAGGAGAAGAGGAAGAGAAGGAGAAGGGGAAGGGGACAACTTCACAATGGAGGAGAGGGGAAGAAAAGGAGAAGGGGACAAATTGGTCGATGAAAAGGTGAAGAAGTTTTATCCTACCCAATTTCTATTTATATCCTCCTTTGATTTAGGGTTGTTCACGGGTTGGGTTTAGAGGAAAAATCGACTCAAGTGATCAAAAGTAATTGGGTCAGGCTCGCGATTTTTTTGCCTCTCGAACTTGACTCGACCTGACCCGTCGGGTCGGATCGGGTATACTCATTTGGACTTAACAGTAAACTCCAACATGTAATTGGGTAAGGGTAATCGGGTTTGGACTTTGAAGTATATAGGTATTTTAAAAATATAATTTAATCGGTAATCGGGTTGGGTCTCGGGTCATTGGGTTGGAGACTCAACCCAACTGTGGTCAGATTTGGTCGGGTTATACTCGACTAGACCCGATTACCTAGGGCTGAGCAAAACCCGATCCGACCCGAAAAACCCAAAAAAACCGACCCGAAAATTCATTTCAGGTCGGGTTATTCGGGTATATCAAGTCGGGTTGGGTTACATTTTTAAAAATTTCATTTACTATTTTGGGTTGGGTTCGGGTGAAAACCCTGTTTAACCCGACCCGACCAGACTCGATTTTAAGTTAAATATATATTTATGTTATATGTATTGATAAAAGATGGTGTTGGTTTTGTGGTTAGAAGGTTGGAGATAAAGTTTAGGAGGTCTTGAGTTCAAGATTTACTAAAGTTATAATTTTAATACAATTGTTCACTTTTTTTAATCACAATTTCCAAGATGAATTTTATTTTTTTTATTTTTCTAAACCAAATTCGGGTTATTCGGGTTATTCGGGTTAATCGGGTCGGGGCTTGATTTTTTTTAGGTCGGGCCCCGATTAAAAAATCGGGTTGGGTTGGGTATAAATTTTTTAAAATTTTCGGGTTAACACCCGCTCGATGCTCAGCCCTACGATTACCCGACCTGACCCAAATTGGTCGGGTCGGGTCGGGTCAAGTTCTCGGGCTCATTGGGTCAACCCAACTCAATGAACAACCTCTACTTTGATCCATGGAATAAAGGAGAATAAGATAAGGGGTGGATCTTTGTCCCCGTTTGTTTGATGCTTGTATTAGGAGGAGATAAGATTAGACGAAGATAAAATTGAAGTTATGTACACTGGATAAAAAAATTCTATCCAACCCCCTCACTTTTTATCCTACCTTATATCCTATCCTATTCGGTGAAACAAACCAACTATTAGGATAAAAATCATAGGATTTTTGAAAAATACATGCTTTATGTGAAAGTTTGGGCATAATTACCATGATATCCTTCTCAAACATAAATTTGGTAATTATATTAATTACAAAAATATTATATAATACAATTTTGATATTAATAAAATATTATATGATTATAACATACAATTATAGCTGAAAATGAGATTAGGTCGGACCAAAATTGATCACAAAAAGAATTTAGCAAATTATAAAAAAAATTAGAAAAATACATAAAAATATGATGAAATGAAAAAAAAAATAAGGGAAATAATGTATTAATAACGATCAAATTATAGTATAAATAATATACAATTATAGTATAAGTTTTCATTTTACTTGTACTATATATCTATATTGTTAGTAGGGGTGAGCATCGGTCGGGTCATGTCAAAACTCGACCCGACCTGATTAACCTGAACTCGAAATTTCTAGGTTTTTCTCAATCCGACCCTACCCGAAATATAATTCGGGGCTCGACCTGATTAACCCGAAAAAATCAGGCTCCGACCCGAATAATCCGAATTTTCTTTAAAAATAATAATAATCAAAATTCATAATTATAAAAGGCAAAAAATCTGAAATTGTGAAAATAGTGAAAAAAAATGTGAAAGATAGGTATTAGAAATATGACTCTAGTAGGAGTTGAACTGAAGACCTCTCAACTTTATTACAAACCTTCTAACCACTAGTCCAATCCATCTTTTGTAGCTATATTATACATAATACATATGTGTAAGGTGTATTTTGGGTCGGGTCGGGTAAATCAAGGTTTTCACCCGACCCGACCCGAAAAAAGGTAATGAAATTTCTAAAATTTCAACCCGACCCGACCCGAGTTACCCGAATTGAATTTTCAGGTTGGTTTTTTTGGGCTATTCGGGTCGGTTCGGGTTTTGCTTACCCCTAATTGTTAGTATATAACAATGTTATATACATATCATTAAATAACAAAGAGTAAATTACTAAGCATAGCACGAAATTTTGCAGGTTGTAAAATGTATGGTTTGAACTTTCAAAGTGATATTAATTGGTCAATTGTTATTGAGCAAATACTCAAAACCATATCTTCAACCTCTCTTTTTCCCAAATCCATAACATGGATTCAAATATTCCCAGATCCATAAGTTAAAGCCAAATTTTCCGATTTTGCCCTTATAAGTCATGGGCGGGTTGGTTTGAACGCTGGTCGATCCGAGACGAGATTGACCCGACGACAGTAGAGGCACGAGGGGAGGAGTAGGAAGGGTTGCCTTCGAAGGAGGTTGCAGTGGAGACGGAGGAAGGGGAGGAGGGAGCGGAGAGGGATGGTGTTGTCCGTGCAGCCCTGTCGAAGGACTCCTGCAAGGGGTACGGGGTCTGCAAGGGGAAGTCGGCGAAGATGTCAGCGAGGACGAGCTCATAGTCAGCGAGGAAGGCGAGATAATTCATCACGTAATGGGTGAGGGGGTGGACGTCACCGCCGGGAACCGGGGTCTTGGAGGGCGTCCCTCTGGATTGCTACCTCGAAGTCGGCAAGTGTCGCCCGCGCCACCTCCACTAGCCTGAGGAGGGATGCGACTGCTTGCGACCGGACGGCTGCGGTGGACTCGAAAGCAAAAATCCTCTCTATGTCGGGCCAGAGCTCCGCGACCGCGTCGTAGAGGTCCAGTATCTGGAATAACTTCTCGCTGGACCTCTTCGACTTCACCACCAACTCAGGGAAGGCGAGGATTTGGGAGGGCGTCACAGGCAAGGTCAGCGAAGCATGGTTCTCGGATGGCGTCAGAACCGGCGAGATTGACTCGGTCCAAACCTTGTTGAACCGGTCGACCAACGTCCAAACCAACCCACCCATTACTTATGAGGGCAAAACCGGAAAATTTGGTTTTAACTTATGGATCCAGGAATATCCGGATCCATGTTATGGTTTTGGGAAAAAGAGAGGTTGAAGATATGGTTTTGGGTATTTGCTCATTGTTATTTGAATGTTAGAATCTCTGTTAGTTAGCTTAAGCTTGCCTACTTAGTGGTTGTATTTAGTCACCTAAATTATTACATATTGTCACACTATCATTAAAAGACATATGTGAAATATCAGTACCACGTGCCACATTTTTTAATAGTATATTTTTAAACAATTAGTGTGATGTGTTACTGCCATGTATCACATGTATTTTTTAAATAATATTGTACTTATGTGTAATAATCCAAGTGGATAAATACCACCATGCAGGCAAGCTAGCTAAGCCGACTAATGGAGATACTAAAATCCTGCCAATAATTGGTGACAATTGATACCAACTTGAAAGTTGGTGCTACAATTGGATAAAATTCGAAGTTTGGGCCATATATGGTACAACCTGTGAAGTTCTAGTAATATAAAACCAAAAAAAAGTGAACTTATGGGTGAACCAATGAATAACTCTATCATTATTCCTTTTATATTTGTTATGCAGTTTAATATGTACTAATATTTGTTTCTCGACAGTGAGTATTATCTTCATATCTGTCTTTTAAACAAATTAATTTCAACTGGGACTGATTTGACAAAGTTGTTTCCTTTTCCTGCCTTTTTTCTACCCACTTGAAATGCAGTTCACAATTCCCGGAGGTAGGCATGCCACACACCATGCAGGCCTCTTGCAGAATGCTGGAGCATCACGTGTTCTTCGTGCTTCTGCTGCATCTGCCAGTGCTCCAGTTGAAACTAAAATGTATGCAAGGATCATTCTCAGGAATCTTGAACACCATCAGCTAGAACCTTCAACATAAATTAGAGGAAATAGATAGTTCTCATTGTATAGGCAGGTCAAAAGGGCTCTTATTCACTTGTCAGCATGAAGCTAATATAAGTTTTGCTAGGTGCAAATGCAGAGTTATTCACTCAAGAAAAGGGGAATTCAGATTTCCCTGTTTACTGGTTCATATACTTAACAATAAGACCCAATTGGGGATTGTGTTAATTAGATATTTTTAAGTTTCTGTGGGTTGTTGGCCACATCAGGGTTTGGGTGCATTTTTTATTTTTGTTTTTGTTTTTGTTTTTGTTTTTTTAGTGTTACGTGTAAAAGAAGGTTCTAGTAGCTAAAGAAACCAGTATAAGTTTTGCACCTGTGTTTATTTATTTGTTGTAATGTTTTGTTGCTTGTTGTAACTATACATTACTAAATGAGATAGATTTATAGGCAAATGTTTAGACTTCTCATTTATATGTAGACGTGAACTTCTTACACAAGTCCGATATGGCCTAGAGAGTACTGTTCTGGACCGAAATAAGGTTAGTGAGTTTTATCAAACATAATTTTTTTTAAAAAAAAGTTTTATTAAACATACATATATTTTCAAAAATAATATTCTAATTTCATGTTTCGTTTCATATAATTCTCTCTTGGATTTATTCAGTAAAAAACTGATTATGTTTTCTATGAGAAAGTGATTCTATCCACTAAGGCTAGTACCTTCGAAAAGGAGTGCTGCAGATCTGTCAAAGGCTACAAGCTTCTGTAAGGAGTTTTGACAAAGAAAACATAGTGGAACTCTAGAATAACTAGCAACGGACAACGAAAAAAGAAGTAACTGCTATACTCGAGTAATGGTTGTTTTTTTCTCGAATGTCAACCTATATATTTTCCGGTTTGATTGGGAGAAAAATGGAACCTGAAGCTAAAAACGAATTCTGAAAAAAAAATGCCCTCATCAGATTCTGATCAGGTCAAGACGTCAGGTTGGCTTCAATTTTTTTTTGATTTCATCCGGGTTACATCAGATCAGGTTGAAGTTCTTTGTTTGTTTTTTTTTTTAAAAAAATCAATTTAAATTTTGTATATTTTTACACATTGTTTTTCCTTACTTTTATAATTATAATTTTTTATTAATAGAAATCGAGCCAAGTCTAGTTTTTGAGTTTTGAAATAAAACCTAAAACTCAAATTTGGCCCAATTTAGATTGGATTTTGATCAGGTGACATTGGGGTTCTTGTTTTTATCAAAATTTCAAGTTTTTTTGACATAGAACTGTTGATTGGCCTTGTCAGAGAATGTCTTATGTTGTAGGAAAAACATTTTACTTTTTGACAATGAAGGTTACTTTTAATGACGAGAAAGATGCTTTGTTCAGAGCTTAGGGTTCGATCAACATTGTTGAATAGATTTATGGAAAAAATTACGTATCTATGTCAAATAATAGACATTATAATAAATTTATACTACATTTTAATTTTTTTTAAAAAAACTAAGCTAACCCTAATACCCCAATTCCACCTCACATTGTTCCCACACTAAAATTCTATTCGCGCGAAGTCCCTACCGCTAGTCGTCATTCTTCTGGTCGACTAGTCGTCATTCTTCTGGTCGACAGTTGCTATATTGTTGTCACCCAAAGCAAATTATCATTTGTCAAAAGCCTGAGTGTCGTGTGTAGCCTAAAGTGTGTCGAGAATTTCCAACGGATGAGAATTTTTGGGTGACATCAGTCTAATGGTAGCCAATGTGAAGAATGACAACTAGCGATAGGGACTTTGTCCGAGCAACAAAACTCCGATGCGAGGACAACGACAAGTGGAATTGGGGCATTATGTTAGCTTTCAAAAAAGTTTTAAATAATCTTTTCATATGATGTCGGGAATGCTGATATAGCATGAGATAATAAAAATTAATATTTAGTATGTTGCTTGTGATGAAACGTGAGAAAATAACATTTGCGGTAACAAAACTTGATGGTGAGATATAATTAATGTCAATTCAATAGTGTAGGATAGATTTGTAGTAAATTAAAAGATGGATAGATTTGTTATAAGACCTATAGTTTGGGATGTATATAGACATTAATTTTCTCTAGATTTATTTGAATCAGGTGCAATTGTAATTGAACAATTTTCCTAATTCAAAATAATTTTTTCGAAAATTCTCAAAATCCTACTAAGGACCTATAAATTTTCAATTGATGAACGAAATATGGAAAACCTCCAAACTACCCTTCTTCTTCATCTTCTGTTAACCGACACATCCACCCAAAAACTCTTGCATCAAGAGTTTCGCCAAAACTCTTGAATATGGTCATATTTCATTGAAAAAACTTGATAAAACTTAAAAAGTATGAATAATCATGCAAAATATTATAACTAATATAGGGAATGTGAATCATGAGATCTTTTGTTATACAAGAGTTTCATCAAAATTATTGAACATGGTCATATCTCACTAGAGAACGGGATAAAATTAAAAAAATATAAATAATTCACAAAAAGTTGTATAATTGATACGAGGCACGCAGATCATCTTATGTGTATGAGTTTAACTCTTGAACATGATCATATTTATAAAATTCCTAAAATATGAATAATTTGTGAAAAGTGTTATAATTGATAGGGAGCATTCGAATCGGCGGGTTTTTTTGTCGTACAAAAGTTTAACCAAAACTCTTGAACTAGATTCAAGAGTTTCAGTGAACATGATCATATCTTACTAGAAAACTTGATAAAATTCCAACAAATATGAATAATTCATGAAAAAATAATACAATTGATATAGAGTACATGGATCGTCAGATCTTATGTGTATAAGAGTTTAACTATTGAACATGATCATATTTCACTAAAATTTTTAAAATATGAATAATTGATGAAAAATACTACAATTTGTATGAAGCACGCATGTCATCGGATCTTTTATTGCACAGGAGTTTCATCAAAACTCTTGAATTGAATGCATTAGTTAACGAAAGATGAAATAGAGGGTAGTTTGGAGGTTTCCATATTTCGTTCCAGTTACAGAAAAGTGTCCCTAATTCAGTTCTGAAAAAAAATTTTAAAAAAATTTCTTGATTAGAAAGTTCTTATAATAATACAAGCTTGAAAAGTACTATAATGTCCTTATTTATCGTAAAACATAAATAACCCTTTTTTCCCACCGGACGCTACTAGCTTCGCGGCTTGACTGGGACGATAAATTAGCGATAATACTAAGATTATTGTTAGTACTCTGAAAAGCAAACATAGGATTATTCATTGTACTTGTTGTTTTTGTATAACTTTATATACTAGGTTGAAACTACTTTGGATAATTTACGAAACAAAAACATCTCAAGGTCTAATATCTTGAATTATAATTTATATCTTTTTAACTATATTGGTCGAGTTTTTTTAATATCATTTTTAATATATCTTTTAAAAATTATTTTAATATCCAGATTTGTTTAATAAGTAGAATTATTTCTTAAATTATTTTAATATCTTTTAAATTTTGATTTTTCTAACCTTCTGCCAGTGAGTAGTGTCCGATAGCCGGCCCTATCAATCGGCGCAGCGGAAACCCGGAAACCAATTCTTCTCCATCATCTCCAATGCATCGCTATCTCCCCCTCCTCCGTCGCCACCACCGCTTCCTCTCCTCCACCGCCTCCACCTTCAACCGAGCCCATCCTTATCCTGCGCTCCCCTCGCCTTCGCCGACGCCGGTGCCTACTCCCCTTCTACCAGGACATCGCGGTCGGCACCCCCAAGCGGACCCCCTCTCCGCCACCTCCGACGACCCTTCCTCCCTCCTGCGCGACGATCCCATATCCATCTGCTCCGCCCTATGGGTCGACAGCTTTCGCGACCCCTCCGCCACGGTCTCCAGTCTCACCCCTCTCCTCCGCCGCCTCGAGCTCTGGGTCCTTGCTTACCAGAAGGCTTATGCCGACGAGACCGGCTCTTACCTTCCCAAGTCCTCCGTCCCCAGCTCGGCCCTCCACTCTCTTCTCGCTCTCCGCAATGCCGTCCTCGACGGCCGCTTTCGCTGGGGCGCCCGCCTTGATCTCCTCCTCCGCTCACCCCGTGACACCACTGACCCTGCCACCCTCTCCAAGCGCAAACTTCGCGCTCTCCTCACTTCCACCCAACCCGCACCTTTCCAGGACCGTGTAGTCCAGGAAGTCCTCCTCATGATCCTTGAGCCCATCTTTGAAGCCCGCTTCTCTCAGAAATCTTTTGCCTTTCGCCCTGGTCGCAATGCTCACACCGTTATTAGGACCATTAGGAGGAGCTTCGCCGGGTACCTTTGGTATATCAAAGGCGACCTCAGCACCATTCTTGATGGCGTCAATCCTGGATTGATCATCAATGCGTTGATCCGGGATGTTAGGGATAAGAAAGTCGTTGACTTGATTAAGTCAGCTCTTACAACACCGGTTATCACTGGCCGTCCTATTGACGAAGAGGCTGCCAAGAAGAAGAAAAAGAAGAGGAAGTATCAGAAAAAGAAGGTCTTGGCCGAGGACGAGCCGAAGCCAGATCCATACTGGCTGCAAACCTTCTTTGGTTTTGCTCCCGAGGAGGCTCAGAAGTATCCTAATTGGGGACATTGTGGGGTCTTAAGCCCATTGCTCGCCAATCTGTGTCTTGACGAGCTTGACAAATGGATGGAGGAGAAGATTAAGGAATTCTATCGGCCATCAAAGTCCGACGTGATATGGACTGGAGAAGATGGTGAGCAGGGGAGCACCTCATGGCCAGAGTTTGTTCCAACAAGTGGACCTGACAAGACCAGAAAAATGGACTATATTCGGTATGGTGGTCATTTCTTGGTCGGAGTTAGAGGCCCTAGGGCAGATGCTGCAGTTTTAAGGAAACAGCTAATTGAGTTCTGTGACCAGAGATTCCAGCTCAAGCTTGACAATGAGAGTCTCCCAATTGAACACATCACCAAGGGTATCTTGTTTCTTGACCATGTACTATGCAGGCGAGTAGTATACCCTACTCTGAGGTACACAGCAACTGGGGGGAAGATCATCAGTGAGAAAGGTGTAGGGACACTTCTGTCTGTTACTGCAAGTTTAAAACAATGCATCAAACAATTCAGGAAGCTGGAGTTCTTAAAAGGAGACCGGGAACCTGATCCACAACCCTGTTTTAGGATGTTTCATGCAACACAAGCACACACGAATGCTCAGATGAATAAATTATTGCAGACTATGGCGGAGTGGTATCGGTATGCTGATAACCGCAAGAAGGTTGTAAATTTTTGTTCTTATATTATAAGGGGATCATTGGCCAAGCTTTATGCTGCTAAGTACAAACTAAGATCTAGAGCAAAGGTCTACAAGATTGCATCAAGGAATCTTGGTCGGCCATTGAAGGATAAGAAGGGGCTGTCCCCTGAATATCAAAACCTGCTGAGGATGGGTCTTCTGGATTCAATTGATGGTCTTCAGTACACTAGGATGTCTCTGGTTCCTGAGACTGATTATACTCCTTTTCCATTTGGATGGAGGCCAGATCACGAGAAGATTTTGTTGGAATACATAAGGCTTTTGGATCCCAAGACTTTAGAGGATCAGCGCAATTGCTTTAGGGAGGAGGGGCTTATAACACCGCAAGATTATGTTTCTATGCTTGTGTGGAACTATAAAAAGAATGCTGTTATGCTGCCTCCCCTGGGGGATAGCGGCATGCAGAAAGCTAAAGAGGAATTGCTAGGATCAATGGACAATGAAATGAAGGATAGGAAAGTTGACAATGAAGAGAGTGAAGATGCTCTGCAGGCTGCGCATATGTGAAATATTGAAAACCACCAGTAAGCTGCCACTTGAATTTCTAGTGATTAATAATGGAGAATTCATAGAAAGTAGGAGACTAGTTCTTTGTATAATCTTGCTATAAAAGGTCCCCTAGTTACTCCTTGTTCACAAAATTGATTGAGGAGTTTATATTTATTTACATTTTAGATAGCGAAAAGATAAGACACTGTATGCAACTTATGGTCAGGCTGCATGGTTAAGGACTTCAAGGGGGAAAATCATTTCCATATGATCCCTGTAAAATACAAAGAGTGGATTCTTGCTTGCTTTTCTTTTCTACTGGAATTAAATTGTGTTGAAGTTAACTTAATTGTTTAATAAGTAGAAAACAGTAAACATTGAGCATTATGAAGAATAACGAGAATTTATTTGGGCCACTTCAAACTTCTTTTTCTGTGTACAGGAGTTCATGAGACTGCTGCTGGGGCACTGGGGCATCTTGTTTCCCAACTCTTGTACATATATTTTCATCATCTGGTTCAAAATGCCTGTTTTGCTTACACATTTGATAGAAGGTAACAAACTAGACATTCTATGATGATTTGAGACTTAAAATCTTTTTTTTTCAACCACTTGTGCCATAGAATGATGTAGTTGTTAGTTGTAACAAGATTGATAATTTACTAAGTGGTGAATAAGCTCTTAGAGGTCTTTGTGTCACGTTATTTCTCTTCCAATAAATTGCATAATCATATTCTGAAACATACATATAAAATGTTACCTCAAATTTGTATTATCACGTCATAAGATATATTTGCTGTACATAATCATTCATATTTTAATATACTTCGTTGTTGAAATACTGGTAGAATGAATTGAATGCAAACTTATGTAAATTAAATAGCTGTCTGTTCATCATAATTTGCCTATTTATATAGAAAGAATCCAATATGACAGTGGATAAATGTTCATGGTTTAAAAGTAATGGAACCTTGAGAATAGAAAATCATGTGCCATTCTATTCAACAAGAAATTTGGCCTTGGAGATGCTGATGTTTGGTAGGTTACCCTTAAAATGGTACAATTTCTTGCATGTTCCAACTGCTCGCTAAAGATATAGTTAGGTGAATGAGGGGTCATTGTAGCATTAATCATCTTTGTGGATATCAAAGATCATGCTTATGTTCTATCATGGTCTTTCACTTCCTAAAAAAAACAACGTTTTTTGTTCCATTCTACCAAATACCAATAAACATACACATATACAAAAAAAAAGAACTGGTGTAGATCCATGTTCATGAGATTTGACAATTCTTTTGCACTAGTTGTCTAAGGCCTTAGATAAAACTTCATGGTCTTCCACTTCCCCCAAAAAATTATTCCGTTCTACCAATAAATACACACACAACAAAAAGAACTGGTTTAGATCCATGCTCATGGTATTTGATTATTATTTTTTTGTTCTAGGTGTTGTGGGCCTTAGATAACACTTCACCTTTTTCATCTGATATTACGACCGACATTGACAGTATATTCTACCAATTAATCATTTATAATATTAAATTTTTCATCAACATAGAAAAGGTTCATATAGTTGGAGAGCGCCACTTGTACATTTACTTTCTTTTTAGTTTTTACCTTTCTTTTTAGGAGAAATTATGCATCCTTAAGATATATAGGCTGTTTGGTTTGAGAAAAAAATGAATTTATCATTTTATGATTTTTGATTTCCAAACTTTAATTATTATATAAATGTGTCTATATGAAAACTAAAACATCCTACTATTATGTGTACCACCTCCTTGGTATTTTTCGGAAAATTGGAAATAAAAAGTCAAAGTACCTAAAACCTGTTTTTATTTTTCGAAAGTGTTACAAGCATGCCACTGTCATTTTATTTTTCATGCATGTTTTCATTTTCGTCAGAAAATTTTTTAAAGAGAAAAGCAAATTGAAAAACCCTTAGGTCTGGAATGCATACAACTGTTTTCTCATGAATGACAAAAATGATCCCTATAATCCTTTTCCAATATTTGTCGGCAGTTGCTTGAATGCAATGCTCTTAAAGTTAATTAAGTCATTGAATGAACCAGGTTAATCTGATGCTAACATCAGCATGATGCCTAAATCCTTGCTACAGTGGAAGTTAGAATTTGTTACTTTCTAATAGTATGTAGTTTATTCAATTAATTGTAGCTTAAAGGGAAATAGAAAGCTAAAGGGACATTTTTTTGCTATTCCATTTTTTTTTCTTTTTGATCAGTTGATGTGTTATATATTATATTATATTTTATATATATATTTCAATCTCTTATCGTTCTGTTAAAATATCTGGTATTGTGTCTCATTTTTTGTGCTTCCATTTTCCTCTCAGAACGGGTGAAGTTACAGATTTTGGGTATTCATTAGAAGGTAGTTCAAAGAGCACTAATTTAGATGGTGCTAGATTGATGGGACTGAAACACAGAAGTTTTCATGCCTACAGTTCATATCCACAAGTTTTATCGATGATTGTTGCATCATCAACATCTACAACATTGCAACAGCTAGTGAAATTTGCTTGCATACAATTGTACAAAGAGCGGGACACTTGAGATGCAGGTTTGCATTTTGATTTGTGCTATTACTAAATTGAAATATCCAAACTAGGATGCATTAGTAGTTGACATTCATTTTGGTTTGGCATATGTGCATGGTTCTGAATCAATGAATATATTCTTTTTGCTATAACTATAAGCCCCATGGTTGCGTAGCAGCCTTAGCTGAAACTCTGTGCCAACAATGTGATGATGCCCGATATCTCCAAGCTATTAATATGTAGTTACTTACCTCCCTATCATTGTTGTCCTATTAGTGTCCATGCTGGTTCAGTTAAGGTAGAGAAGATGGTTTTGGAGGAGACTCCTTTTATCCAGAAGAAATAAATTGTGATAAGAATTTTTTCTAAATACACCAAGGGGTAAACTGTGACATTTTGTCACTCACAGTATGTCAAAAATAAATTCTTTTGTTGAGACCCCCATTATAACCCCACAATACTAGGAGAATAGGGAAAAGAAAAATTTGCATCATACAAGAATAAAAGTTGATATCTCCCCTTGTGTAGTTTCAATCATGTTTACTTTCTTATTTTGTCATCTTCAGCAACAGAAAGTTGACTTTTCTCATTTGTATGAGTTCACTTACTCTTCTCCCTAACTCACCAAGAAAAATAGAAACAAAAGATAGGTGTTACCATTTGTCAAATATAGAATTAAAAATTGATTTTTTATCTAGTAATGTTTATTATAAGCAATATTAAAATATGGCAATCCAACCATAAGCTAAGTTGGACAATCAGAAGGGAGTTAGTTTAGGTTATTTTGATGCTTTCTATATAGGTTTTAAAGTTGCCTCTATTTCCTTCAGTTGGAGATGGAGGATGATATGCTTCTTATTTGAAGTATTAACATTCAAACTCGAAGAAGATTTTGCATTACTCGTAGTGCTTGTAAGAGAAAGGATTTTTCAAAAACTTATGACCAGAATTTGGATAATCTGGTGTGAAGACGATACTAGGCAGATTGGATTTAAGATATGGATAGGTTGATAAAATAGTTTAAAGCCTAGAAAAAGATTCATATAGATAATAAAAAAATGTTTAATCATCTTTAGAAATTTTAGCTATTAGAACCTTAAAGGTTTAAGTTATGATATATAATGCAGCAGCTAAATTGTAAATTGTTATATATAAATGATCTGTACGAGAATTCAGGTTTTTTCCAAACTCCCAGTCTCCCACAAGAATGGCCTTGGGATGGAGATGAACTGGGAAAAATTGAGAAACAAATAGAGGAAGAGGAGATGAACCCGAAAAAATTGAGAAATAAATAGAGGAAGAGAATAAGAGAAGTAGTGTAGGGAAAAATTGCATGCTCTATTCATTCTCTCCTTGGCCTAAAATTGGCAACAAATGAAAGCCAATAGAAGACACAATAAAGGCTAATAAAAGGACAATAAAAAACCAACGAAAGAGGAACAACAATGTCCAAAAAGAACTACCCAAAATTTAAGGCTGTCACTTCTCTAAAAATCAGCCCTGAGATTGTTCCTTCCTCAAAGAGTTTCCTTGATCAATAAAGCTGCAAAAGTGTCCATCATCATACCCTACTCTTTCATTTCTTTCATTGCCTTACTATCATTTACATTTTTAGTTAATTTGATGTAAGTATACTTGAATCTAAGGATTAAAAAGATCTTTGGCTATTTTTGCTCATGCAATTAATCACTAATTACCTTATTTCTGGTATTTGGGACAATTCTTCTGCATCTCTGCATTAACAAGAAACATATTAGTGACTTGTGTGCTCAATTTGTTTCACAACTAGTAGTATTATTGTGATATCTGTTGGACTGTCCTTTAAGCAAAGCAAGTTCAAACTGGGACTATTTTTAACAAACATTTTTTTGATACTTCTGTCCTACTATGCACTTGTGATGCAGTTCACAATTTCTGGATTTCAACATGTGATGCACTGTGCCAGCCTCTTGCAAAAAACTGGAGCAGCATGTATTTTCATGCTTCTGCTGCATCTGCCACTACTTTGATTGAAGCTAAAATATATGCAAGGAGAGTCGCAAAAGAATCTTGAACACCTCCAGCTAGAAGCCTCAACATAAATCAGAGGAAATAGATAGATTTCAATCTATGGGCAAGTAAAAAGACCCCTTAGCAAATATGAGCATGAAACTATGCAAGTATATATATTCTGCTACGTGCAAATGCGGAGTTATTTGATATACTTAACAATAAGACCTTGTTGTGGCTTGTGTTAATTAGATATTTAAAGGCTTTTGTGGGTTTATGCACATCAGAATTTGGGCTCATTACTTTATTTTATTGTTTTTCGTGTAGTAGAAGGTTCAAGCAGCTAAAGAAACCAGTATAAGTTTTTGCACTTGCATTTATTCATTTGATTGAATGTTTTGTAACTTGTTATAGACAAATGTTCAGTCTTTTCATTTATCTTTTCATTTGGGTTCATATTATTATCTTGCTTAATTAGTTTTTGGTCCATTTCATGTCGAATATAAACTCATTTACAAGTGACAATTTGGGTAGGTCCAAGCTTGCTTCATGGTCTGCATTCAGCAAAATAAAATGATTCCCCCTACTCTTTCTCTTGTCGCTTCTGCTTGATCTCATGGTGTTTTGGAGAATTGTGCTCCATATAATGACAATCGAAGTGTTATATTCTTTATTGAGGGACATGAATATGGTTTGTATTATGATTCATGAGTGTTTAATTTGCTAAAAATCATAGAGCTTTTTTTTAGAACCAGAATAATTTTATGGGAAATTTTCAAAATCAGAATAAGAATGCTGAAATTTCCGGAATGGGAATCAAAAGGTAAAATTTCAATTTTACTCTCTTATAGCACAGAATAATATATGCCAACATATGCTGCCCGGTGTTCTTTTGAAAAAATACACTAAGTGCAGAATAAAAATTTCTTGTTATGACCATAATACCCATCATTTTTTTTTTCATCCTATTCATTGATACCGCACAGTGTCGTACGCCACTGCTCGTGAGTTCTCTCCTCTCCACTCCTCTCCCACCATCTCCGACAAGAAGATCCTGATATCGCTGCTAGGGAGGACGCCGATGTTGTTGCCTTCTTCTCAGGCAGTCGCAGTCAATGACCATTGGCAGGAGGCCGTGGCATCGCTGCCTTTCGTAGGAGGCCACGGCAGCGTTCGCGATGACGCTGCGCGCCGTTGGCAGGAAGCCACAGCATCATCCGCGCGCTGCATCGATGATACTATCGCGGCCTCCTGGATGCCGTCAGCAGCGTCCGCGCAGTCTCCTAATGTCCACGACATCGACGACGCGTCGCATCCGCCTGGATGCCGCGGTAGCGTCCGTCGCTGCCTCCTGGATGCCGCGTCTTGGCAGGGAGGCCGCGACAACGTCCTTGGATTAATTTCATCACGGAGGCATGCAGATGAAATCTTACATTTTATGTCGCGGCTTGGCTGGAGGCATGCGGATGAAATCACGAAGGCATACGGATTTTATCTCTAGTATTCATTCTTGTTGTAGCTACACATAAAATCCACGTACGATACAATCCCTCTCCTTCACTCTCCTCACAGGATTATATCTTCACTCTCCCTGTAGCTACAGATAAAATCCACCGTACAATCACTATCCTTTACTAATTTTAAGGGATTATTATATCTTCAGTAAAGGTATCCCTATCCTCTACTAATTTTAAGGGATTATATCTTCACTCTCCTAATTGATTAAACTGCATGCTCATTCATTTTTTTTGCATATAACTTCACCCTATGTTTTTTTTCATATAAACCGATTTTAGAACTATAATCGCTTGACTTGTGTACTGATTTACATTATGCATTTTTCATAAATTACTAATATTATTAATTATATTTTATAGTTCAATGAATCGTGGTCAACTACGTTATTATCATTGGATCAACATTGATATAATAATATATTTTATCACATTTATTTATTTTTTAATTAGATTTATAATTCTTGTGTTAATTAAAATAAATATTTTTATTATTAAAATAATATATAATCTTGTCCGGTATATTTTATATAATGAAATGAACAAAAAATAATACAATGGGTATTTTCGTCAAATTATCTTATCTTGTGTTGTAATAATACGAAACGAACGCATAACAATACTGAATTTGATGTTCAGTACCATGCGAAACGAACATTAGATTATTTGTTATGTTGTCCTGTACAATCTTATACTGTATTGGCTAGTCTATTTTGTACTAAACAGTTTACGAAACGAACGAACCCTAAGAGTTTCATTGAATAAAATAATATCTCAATTTATGGAGATAAATTTTAAACTATTGAATAGAATAATATTTCAATTTACGTTGTATAAGAGTATAAATTTGATTTTTTTACTTTTTTATTTTGATTCCAAAAATTTTACTTCCTTATTTTGATTTTAGAAATTTTCCATAGAGACTATTTGACTGGGAGAAACCCAAGCCATCAAAGAATAAAAGACTGCGTAAAGAAAAATAATTTCACCGTTATTAGACTATTTTGTAATACCATTATAAATATACAATATCAAAAAAAAATAAAAGAAATAAAAGAAATGTATAACGTTTCTATGCAAGGATTTGAGTTTTCTTTTCCATACTACGAAATTCCATTACATGGATTGTTACATTAAAATATCATGAACATTTACTTCTGTAGACAGATTAATGAATTTATAACTCCTGTATCAAGTTATATTTCAAATTAGGTCGGGCATAAACCTGAGTCGAGCTGAGCTTAATCAAGCTTGAATAAGCTCGGTCAAGCTCGAGAAAAATAAATGAACCTAAATGAGCTGAGCTCGAGCCTAGAGATTGAAGCTCAATCGAGTTCGAGTTTGAGCTCGACATTTCTCAAACGAGCCGAGCTCGAGCACAGGCAAGCTCGGCTCGACTCAGTTACACCCCTACTCTTAGAGGTGAGTTCGGGCCAGGACTAAAATTGGTATGTCCCGGCCCCGTCCTGATTTTGAGTCGGGATGCAAATATGCGTCTCGGACCTGAATATGAAACATATCGATTTTGTCACGTCCTAAATTTTTCGGGACGGGACCGGAACATTCCGAATTTGTTAATACTATTTTTTCCTATAAAATAAAAATATTATCTAGATTAAATAATTAATAGATCATTGTATTACGACACCCCTTCCAAAAACTAATATTACTTATATTATAAACCATACTAGGCCGAGACAAATCTCGATTTTTTTTATATCATCCTAGTCCCGTCCCGATTTTTAATCATGACGAACATATTTGTCCCGATCTCATTCTGATTTTGAACTGAGACGAGATTTTTTCTGAATTTTTGGGTCAAGTCGAATTGGGATGGCCGGGACGTCCCGACCTGTGCTTACCCCTACCTACCCTATAGCTACTTCTAAAGGAGAAGTTATTTAATTACATTATTTATTGTTTTATCTAATAGATAAAATTAATAAAATTACTTTATGATTAGGAATGTGTTTTATCTTATTAAAATATATTAATGATTTAATGTGAAAAAAATTTGATGCGAATTGTAATGGCGTATTTACATTTTTTTTGCCAATATATGCACATTCTTGCTTTTTTGCAAGGATATATTTGACAAATCAAAATTTTAAAATAATAAAGAGTGAAAAATCCTAAATATTATTAAAAATAGAGGTATAATTTTGACATTTGAAACATTAACCCCTAAAATATCTTCGGTTAGAACTAAATTAATCTCACCTTTCCCCCTCCCCCAACTAAAATTTCTAAAAACAAGCCGAAGCAATTTCCTGTCCAAAACAGATACACCTGATCCGAAACTATTCTATCCTCCTTGGTTCAATTTGGTTTGAACTGATACTACATATTTAATATTTTTTAAATTACATTTTAAAATAAAATACAATTATAAAAATAAAATAATCAATATATATATATATTCATTCGGCTTAATCTGAAATCAGTAAATTTGAATTAAAATTAATTTCGAAAACCAAAACGAACCATGAAAAATCAGCCCACGAGAATTACATCCGATCCGGTTCAATTCGGTTTTCCGGATCGACCGAATATCGACGCGAGTTACCTGAAACCCGATCCGCGCAGCCCTTCAACATACGTTGATTTGACCCATCACCGACCCGTATTTTTTCCCCCTTTGTTTTAATTTTTCCCAGCCGGCATTTGTATTTATTTATTGAAGAAAATAAAGAGAACCAAAATCCCTTAAAATTCCCAAATTAAATAAACAAACCTCCCTCAGTCTTCTCTTCCTTTCTCTCTCTCTCTCCCCTCTTCTTTCTCGTACTCCATTACCCTAACCAGAACTCCTCTATCTTCTCACCCCAACGACGCCGATCTGAGGCGAGGGACGAGCGATTTGAAACCCTAGCCATAACATTGGCCTGAAGCCCTAGCCATGGCGGCGCAGTCGGTCAACAACCTCTACGAGACGGCTTCACAGCCGGACACCGGTGGCGACGCCTACACCTTCCTCGAGTTCAGCACCCAAGATGACTTCGACGAATACCCCGAGTTCCAGGAGCTCTCTCAGCCGTCCCGATCCCCCGCCTGGCCCCCTCCCCCGCCGCCGCCCGAGCCCACGCCGGAGTCGCCCGCCTCCGATCTGCAGGCCCCCGAAGCCGCCGCCTCGCCATCCGCCTCGTCTCCCGTTGTTGGCCCCTCGTCGTCCTCCAAGGTTAGGGGCGCCGGTGGCAGCCAGGCGGCTGCTGCTGCTGCTGCCGTTGATGCCCTTGCGACGGGGATGAGCGGGCTCAACTTCGAAGAGACTGGAGACGAGGGTTATGAGTTTGGAAAGGGGACATTTACAGAGCACGCATGCCGGTATTGCGGAGTGCAGAATCCTGCGTGCGTCGTGAGGTGCAACATTCCGACTTGCAGGAAGTGGTTCTGTAACTCGAGAGGGAACACCTCGGGTTCTCATATCGTAAATCATCTGGTGCGTGGTCAAAAATTAGGTTTCTCTGTCTTCTGGATTTCACAGTTCCGCATTCTGTATTTTAGATATTTGTTCTATAGAATACAAGCAGAAAAAAATCAGCTTGTGCAGTTTTGAGTGTTTTCATTTCTTTTTTTTTCCTCCAAGGAGTACCGTGCTCCAGACTTTACCTAATCCATTTTCCCCTTGTTTTAGATGGAATAAATATACCATATTTCTTTTTTTAATGCATTTCATTGTTGATTGGAAGCATGATGTTTTGCCATAACAACTTATTGGATCACGTTTGCAAGATAAATTGAAATTTTGGAGAAATGATTAGATAGTTTCACTTTCTTACACTATTTATGGCCTATCCTTCTGTTCATTTGCTTTGTGTAATTTATGTCCAATGGTCTCTAGATAGTTTCGATGATTAAACAACCACATTTTTCAAGAAAAAAGAACTATACTGTATCACTGAATCTTGTAATGCATTGTCTTCCTTTGTTTTTGTTTTTGAAGATTATCAAATATTTGTGGACTTGTCTCTTTGTGTCCTGACTAGCTAGAAATAAATCGAGCTATGCCCGAAAAAGGACTACTGACTACTGACTAATCAAGGTAGGCTGGAAGTTTGTAATCCATATCTCATGCAAAGCCTAGCCCCATGGGTTATGTAGGACTATTCAAACCTACTGGGTGACATTGTTATCAAATTAGACTTATCACTTGTAGATGGGATCAGCAGATTCCCCAAAGATAATGTGGGTTTGTCGCCTAAAGCTTACCATGTTTGACTGATGGGAACCCATGAATGTCTTTGTGCGACGATAGATCATTGGGATGTGCAGGACCTAGTTTGTGTACGCACTGGAAGTAATTGTCGCTCTTATACAATATGTATCACTATTTGAGTTTAAACCATGTGGGCTTGAGCTATGCCACCAAAATGACTCATCACAGATATGAATGATCCATAAACCGTGTACAATACAAAGCATATCCCTATAGACAATAATATGTTTTTTTCTACAGAAACAATTAGGAAGTTTCAACCTAAACCACCACTATAATGAATATGCTGAAGGTTTGCCAGTTAGCACGACCCGATATATAAATTGGTGGTCTGATATTTGGAGAAAAGGAGAGGAGAGGTCATGGAGAAGCCCATAGAGAAAAAAAAACCAAGTATCATATTACAATGGTTCTCTTCCTCTGAGCTAAGCAGGATGAGATAATATAATGAAAACAGTTAGCAGGAACTGAGGTGAGACTATCACTGGGTCATTACACTCTCCCTCACATATTTTAATGATCCAATCACAGTAATAGTCTATTCAATGCCACTAGTTGAAGTTGGACCATAACTTATATACTACTTGAAGCCCAGATACAAGGGCACTTTGAGACTGAGACTATTTCAACTGGCTGGGGTATTGTAGTCTCGCCTCCTAAGTATTCAATGTGATAAGTTAGGCTTAACACACATCATGATCACTGGATCCCATCCAGCGATGTGGGGTTTGAAGGCTTAGGCTCCACCACTACAACTGGATTTTTTGCATCTATGTCAGACAACTTTTTTGTACATTATTATCATTTTTTGGGGGTATGTTAGTATATTTTTACTGATCAGTCATATAAGACTACAAACTGACTGGGACTGATTGCAACCTATTCTCTGAAGTGCACGTCTTTAAACAAGTGGAGATTACCTTATGTTGTCTTCCTCTTTTGCATCTTGGTTCTCTGAGCTTCCTAGCCCACTATCTTGCTAACCAAAACCCTTTTTTCCTTCACTCCTTGTTTCCTGCTTATGGGAATTGTCTTGCTTATAACTTGGGCTGTACCATGGTCTCCACCTTCCTTATCTTTTATGTTTTCTTGCTGCATCAAGTCTGCCTAAATAGGTAAGGGCTTTCCCTACTATAATTTTTCCTTTCTCCATATTCCTTCCTTTGAAATTCAGCATTGTGTTTTCTAACCTTTATCTTCTCTACCAGAATGTTTTACCTTCTTTATCCTTCACTCTTTTTGTATTTGTTTTCGTTATATTTGCAAAATCAAGAATCAAGGGGCTCTCCATGTATGAGTGTTTCTATTGATTATTGTTTGTGTTATTTGTTGGTAAATTGGTATCTAATTTCTTGAACTTGACATCTACATTTATGTTGTATGTGGTAGCATGTTTGTAGTCTATTCTTATTCTAGACAGACATTGCATAATATTTGAGATTTTTCTTTTGTTATTGTTCTTTTTTCAGAATATAATATTGTAACCAAGGAGTTAGCATAAATTAACTTTCAATTCTGATGTGCGTGGACCTTACAATTACTATTTTCTATTTTGGTTGCTTTTAGGTTCGAGCAAAGCACAAAGAAGTTTGTCTGCACAAAGACAGCCCATTAGGAGAGACTATTCTTGAATGCTACAACTGCGGGTGCCGGAATGTTTTCCTTCTTGGTTTTATTTCTGCTACAACGGAAAGTGTTGTTGTTCTTTTGTGCAGAGAACCATGTCTGAGCGTCAATGCTTTAAAGGACATGAATTGGGATCTTAGTCAGTGGTGTCCGCTCATTGACGATAGGTGTTTCCTACCATGGCTTGTTAAGGTTTGGTAATTTCATTAACTATCTTTTCTTGTGCCACTTGTTCATATAGCTTATTATTATGTTTTCTCTACAGGTCCCTTCAGAACAGGAACAGTTAAGAGCACGCCAAATTAGTGCTCAGCAAATTAACAAATTGGAAGAACTTTGGAAGACGAATCCTGATGCTTCATTAGAAGATCTTGAGAAACCTGGGGTTGATGATGAACCACAGCCTGTTTCGCTGAAGTATGAAGATGCATACCAGGTTCATATGTGCTCACAACTCATTGCTGCATGTTGTGTTCTTGTTTCCTCACTGTAGAATGATTGATTGTATCTCTCTAATGTGATTTGTCTTCTCTTTTCTAGTACCAAAATGTATTTGCACCACTTATTAAGCTTGAAGCTGACTATGACAAGGTATGCATGTTGGATCTGTACATTCTTTACTATACTATCTAATGTTTTGATTAAATCAAGTTGAGATTTAATATTATTCTTCTCAGAACTAAATCTATGTATTCATGTACATAAAGAGCATACAAATTATCACTACGTACATATATGCGACTGATCTTTTAATTTCTAAAAACAATTTTTCCTTGTTGTTTACTAGATGTTTCACTAATGATGCTCTCCTTCTGTAGATGATGAAAGAGTCACAAAGTAAAGACAATGTCAGTGTACGCTGGGATGTTGGTCTTAACAAAAAGCGTGTAGCCTATTTTGTCTTTCCTAAGGTTGTCTCTGAACTTATTTTACATTTTAGGAGTTATTTGCACCATTTCTTTTCATTGTAATATTCTTTGTTTTTCTCTTGTAATCCCTCCTTTTCTTAACTGAATTTGTAATAATATTTATTGTAGGAAGATAATGAACTAAGGCTTGTTCCTGGAGATGAGTTGCGACTACGATATTCTGGTGATACAGCTCATCCTGCTTGGCAGTCTGTTGGACATGTGGTATGCTTGTAATTTCAATTTTTCTTTACATAGGCAATAAGTAGTTGAAGCCATCTTGAGCTTAAGCTTTTATATACTCAACTTGTTTTCTGTTATTTCAGGTTAGTATATTTCTATGCATATGCATTACTCATCAGATTTTTTTTTTTTATTCTTATTGTTTTTTCTGTTCAGATTAAGTTAACTGCTCAAGAGGAGGTAGCACTTGAACTTCGTGTGGGCCAGGTATAATAGAATGTCTTTATTTCTTTCACATGGTTCTTTTTTTCTCTTTTGGATAAACATGCTCATGTCCTCTGCATTGTTGTCAGGGGGTCCCTGTTGATGTGAACCATGGCTTCAGTGTAGATTTTGTTTGGAAAAGTACTAGCTTTGACCGAATGCAAGGAGCTATGAAGACTTTTGCTGTGGATGAAACCAGTGTCAGTGGGTAAGTTGATTTTTTTTTTAAAAATTAGTATTACTGGTTCTTTGTGGCTATAATTATTTGAGCTGAAAAACAATATGTGAAACACCTGGACAATTATGCTGGAATTGCTTGATATGAATTTATAAATACTTCTGCATATATATATATATATATGTGTGTGTGTGTGTGCGCGCGCTTGTGCCATATGCAAATATATCTCGGAGTTTTTTCCTATAAGTTGGATCCTCAGTCACACGTTTAGTAGACATCAAATTTGTTAAGTAGCAAAGTAATGAGATTACCTTTCAATGCAGATACATATATCATCACCTCTTGGGTCATGAAGTTGAACAACAGGTTGTTCGAAATACTCTGCCTCGTCGCTTTGGTGCTCCAGGGCTTCCTGAACTAAATGCTTCCCAAGTAGGTTTTTCCTCCTTTTTTGCAAATGTCTTGTATATTTGCGATACGTGTGATTTGTGAATCCAACTTTATTTTCATCAGCTTTGTTGTTGTAATGTGTTTTTGAGGATACTGTTTCTAGTTTGTTGTTTAATTCATACTCTATCTTGAACTATGCTTTTTTAGTGATGATATACGTTCCAGACTTCTAGTTGAAATTACCTGCATTGTGCTATTGTTTGTTTATCCACACAGCCACACACAATTCAGGGGAACAATGGACAGACCTGCTAGAATGTTCAATTATTCAATAGAAAGATTATGAGCACTCAGAAAGAGTAGAAAAAGAAAACCAGAACATGGAAACCAGTTCTGATAGCCCTATAATATTTTTTTTTCCTCCAGTATTTTGTACTACAGCAATCAATCCATGGGCTTCCTGCGAGTCTTGAGTCAAACCAATATGATTGCCAGTGATCCAGCTTGTGGCATTCAATGAATAATTCCCAAGGGCCCATGGCTGCTCAATGGATAGGGTGGTGGCAGCCATATATTTGCTCACTTAGAGACTCAGTTTCTTTATTGAACTGATATGAGAGGGGTTGATATCTGGTTTATGAAAAGGCAGTAACTCTAGGAATGTTCTGCAGGCCCTTTTCTTTGCATATGAATATATTTCTTATTTGACTAAATTATTAATTTCTTTCTGTCAAAATGTCCTCATTTTGCTTTATACATAACCTTTACAATTTTTATTAATTTTTCAGTTCCAACAAAAGAAATTTGGACAATTCCAGTCATTGTCCAATTATTTTCATGCATCTTTCTAACATTAGCGAAAAATTGGCATAGTGTTCTTTGAGGGTTGCAATATGAGACACCTGGAAGAGTGGAATCATGTGTGACTTCTTTGTTATAGCATACAGGTGTAGTAGCCATTCTAACTATCTGCATGATAGCACAACTTTCCCTTTTCTTTTTGGGGTGGTGGAGTAACAATGTGCCTTCAAGCCTTGGAAGTTGGAGCTCTCTCCCATTATTGTTCTGATTACTGTTCTATGATGTTCACTTTTGTTTTACTATGGACAGTTATGGGATGCATTGTCTAGATGTTTGTACATCCCTCGAAAGCTATCCCATTTGTATAAATTATGATTAATTATTTCTTCTAGTTTTTTGCTTCAAATTTTTTTGGTCACCACTTCTGTATTAAATCTTTTTGTTTCTTGTTGAGCATGTACACCTTTTGGATTTAAAGACCGTATGCTATATGATTTTCCCTAAATCTTCTTTTTTTGACAGGTTTTTGCTGTTAAGAGTGTGCTCCAGAAACCAATAAGTTTGATACAGGGCCCACCTGGCACTGGAAAGACTGTCACATCAGCAGCAATTGTATATCACATGGCTAAACAGGGTCAAGGACAGGTAGCTTACTAATGATTAGCAAACATTATATTTGAGAAGTCCTTATTGTTAATTTTGATGTTTCATTTGTTAGGTCCTAGTATGTGCTCCAAGCAATGTTGCTGTTGACCAGCTAGCTGATAAGATAAGTTCAACTGGGTTGAAGGTACAAATTCTTGTTCATGAACTGTCTTCATCATTTACTCTAATGTTTCATGATCCGTTAGCTTTATTTATACTGAAACAATGGGAGTAAAGCCACCTACATAATGTTATTTACATGTTTTGTATTGAAAAGATTGCTGAAAATTTTCTTTTCTTTTCTAACTTTCAAAGTTTCCTTCTTACATTGTCACTATATGGCGGACTACTTGTTTCATTTTTAATTCCAGGTCATGTTAGGTTGGATGGGAAAGACCCCAAATCAGCCCGGATGAGCTTAAAAAAAGCACAAATTAGGCAACTATTAATCATAAGAAATTTGTTTTCTGTTTATTGTATTGAATAAATATTTTGAACTGTCTGAATCAAGACAACATTTTCATGATGAAATGTCCTAGATTGCATCTAAAATTAGATTTCTTAGGAGTAGTAAATGTCCCAACAGTAACTAATATTTAGGAAGAAAAACATAGAATTAGTTACTTTAAGAAACTAAACTTGGTTAGACTTCATCTATTCAGTTGTTGCACTTTTAGATGAGTTAGAAACTTGTATTGTGCATGCTTCTATGTGAAAGCTCAATTCTTATGTTGTTTATCGCTTTTTTCCTTTTTCTTAAAATATGTTTCAGTTAAATGAATTCTCTGATCATATTATCCCACTTCCTAAATATTCAGGTTGTCAGGCTTTGTGCTAAGTCAAGAGAAGCTGTTATGTCTCCCGTTGAGCATCTCACACTTCACTATCAGGTATAGTCAGAATTCTGATTATTTTGCTGTCTTCGTTGCCATTTCTTTAGATATTAACATGAATGCCACAAAATATGTAGGTCCGTCATCTTGATACATCTGAAAAGAGTGAACTTCATAAACTGCAGCTGTTAAAGGATGAACAAGGTATCTAGCAACTTTTCTTACACTATGTGCCTTGTACCTAGTTTTTTGCAATGCGCGTGAGGTAGATCCTAATTACATGTTAAAGAAAAGTTGGCTATTGAACACTTTCTACTATGATGAGCTATATTTTAAGATGAGATGACAAGTGTGACATAGCAAACCTTACAGTCTACGGCAAAATCTCTCTTATTCAATAAATTTGATATAGCTACTAAATCATTTTGGTTCTGATGAAAGTCATGAACTGTTTCTGGTCTCATGCTTTCCTTATTTTTCATTTTCATGTCATGTCTGTGCTTTGATAATCTTGTGAGTGGAGTGGACATGTTTATTAGATTAGATTCAGTCTGTTCTTGCTTTCTGCTGTCTTGTATTTATATGCATGATTGGCTATCCAGTATTTCTAATGGGTCTTAGTATCTCATGAGATTTTGCAAGCTATGTTGAACATCATATATTTCTTCCAGGTGAATTGTCAAGCAGTGATGAAAAGAAATTCAAGGCATTAAAACGGGCTACTGAAAGAGAGATATTGCAGAGTGCTGATGTCATTTGTTGCACATGTGTTGGTGCAGGTGATCCCCGGCTTGAAAATTTCCGATTCCGCCAGGTAAAATGCTTTTGAATGCATAAAAATTCAGACCACAAGTGTCATCACTGTGTCTTCCTAGATTGCATAATTTCCGATTCCACATTCACATTATTTTTCGCTTTGTTTTTCCATATAAATATTAATCTTTATAGTTTTGTTTGTTTCAGGTTCTTATTGATGAATCTACACAAGCAACAGAACCGGAGTGTCTTATTCCATTAGTTTTAGGTGTCAAACAGGTATCTTGAATTATATCAATGCCCTGCTCATTGTATTTGTTTATTGGTTGATGACGCATTCGTTCCTTGCATTAGGTTGTTCTTGTTGGAGATCATTGTCAGCTTGGTCCAGTTATTATGTGTAAAAAGGCAGCCCGTGCTGGATTAGCGCAGTCTCTCTTTGAGCGTCTTGTTATTCTTGGACATAAACCATTTAGATTGCAGGTGACTACTGCCTTTGTCTTAATTATTGTCTGTTGAAGATAGTTAGCTTTAATGTTTTGTTGGTTAAACAGGATTCGACTAATACATATATTTTTTTTCTGACGTTTTAAGCATTTTTAGCATTGCTTTGTTGAATGTGCTAGTTCTACACCCTTGGGGGATATTCTATTGGTGAAAATGTTATATTATTTTTGAATAAAGCATACTGGTTAACACCTTTTGGAAGAACTAATTTTTACTTTCTTGCAAATATCATGTAGGATAAGTTTTGTAAAAGAACTAATGTTATTTGCTGTTAATGATGAGTAATCACATAATTTCTGGTCTTGTAAAAGAAATTTAAACCCTGGCTATAGGGTAATTGAAGCTTCAAACTTTTCTAATGCAACTTTATTGTGACATAATTAAGATGGTAGTGTGGGTTCCTAGGTAGGGCCATAATGAATATGTGATTTAATGGCTTAATGCATGCCTTGGCTAGGAACTGAACATGATATTTGGAGCGAAGTAATTCACCTGGGGAAATTTTAATAGATGGTCTACTTGAAGCACAAAGAAAAAGAAAGAGGAGTTGTTGGAGTGGATTTTGGAAATAATTTCTTCTCATATCAAATTATTTATTTATTTTTTTGTGACTTCTGTTACACCTATTGAATTGCAGGTTCAATATAGAATGCATCCTTCCCTCTCTGAATTTCCTTCTAATAGCTTCTACGAAGGCACTCTTCAGAATGGTGTGACAATCAACGAGAGGCAGTCAACTGGCATAGATTTTCCTTGGCCTGTTCCCAACCGTCCTATGTTCTTCTACGTGCAGGTATCTTTTGTGCTTCACTTAGACGCTATTATTTTAGTGATAATTCATGTATAATATTTGTTATGCATGACATTTTTGGATATCATGTTATTATTTTTTGAATGATTTACATGACATCCACTATTGGGATTACTCATTACATATATTTTATTCTGTATGAGTTTGACCATGCATTGAAAATTCAACCTTATTTTGTATGTATAGGAACATTTTCTCTCTTTTGTTCATGATTTAGACTATTTAGACAAGATAATTAACTCTAATTGATTAGCTTGCATGATTAAGCATGCTTTATTTCATTTGTAGATGGGACAAGAGGAGATTAGTGCCAGTGGAACTTCTTATCTCAATCGAACTGAGGCTGCTAATGTTGAGAAAATTGTCACGACCTTTCTAAGGAGTGGTGTTATACCTAGTCAGGTACTCCTATTCTTTTCCCCTTGCCTTCTTTTTTTGCCTTCTTTTTTTTCTGTAAAAAATGATATGTATTGTCTGCTCTTGCCTTTGGTTAATGATGCAGATAGGAGTTATTACACCATATGAGGGACAAAGGGCTTATATTGTAAATTATATGTCGAGGAATGGTGCCCTTAGACAACAGCTTTACAAGGAAATTGAGGTTAATGCCAATCTTAAATAATTAACTTGGCAGTTGTTGGATTCTCTTGCTTTAGCATATTTTGTTCTTGCAGGTGGCAAGTGTTGACTCCTTCCAAGGTAGAGAGAAAGATTATATTATTTTGTCTTGTGTTAGGAGCAATGAACATCAGGTGTGTTTTTTAATGTTTTCCTTTCTCCTAGTTTTGTAGAGCACTAGAGCTCGTAGTTCCTTGTAGTGATGAACAAGCATTGGCTTATCATCTTATTCATTATATAACAAGTTTGGTTTTCATTTATAGATCATCAATAGACTTTATGTTTATATTGTGCGAATTATATTGTTCTTAAATGTCTACTTTGAACCCTAAAGCCCTGTCATTTTTTCTCCAAACTGTTACTTCGTAACATTTGTGTGCTGTGCTTAAAAGTTGATCATGGAATTATCATACCGACTGTTTTTGCACTACTTAATAACTTCTATTACTCAAGAATTTAAGGTGCTATATGCTGTGCACATACAATCTCGCCACAATTGCAACACAGATCTATGGTTGCTTGTGCTATGCAGACCCCAGGTGCCCCGGTTCGAAAATGTCAAAGTTTAGTAGTAGAAGGTAGGAAGAAGGGTAGAGGCAGGCCTAGGATTACGTAGAGAGAAATAATGTCCAAGGATATGTGGAGACAGAGAATTCATATGGCTGACTCATCTAGTATGGGATTGAGGTTTTGTTGTTGTTGGATGTTAAATATTTTTGTTCGACCAATCTATAATGTATCAATAGTTTATTACTGTACTCATCATAGATTTTTACAATATACTTTAATGTTACTTTTTTTTACTATACTAGCTAGGAGAGTGACATAGATAATTACTTTAAACAGAATGATCCATTCATGTATTAAATTATGGTGTTTTATGGCTTCAATAACTCTGCCTGTCGAAACATTTTGTATAACGGGTTAGTTGTATGTTTTTCTTCATATTTTTGTGCACAAATGTATGTGATACTTGTAATGCATATTTCTCATTTCCTTTTGAGATATTTCCTTAATTCATTCTTCCTTTTTTAAGAGACAGCAATTACACTTCTTTTAGATATTATTTGTCAAATTTGAGGCTGTGGAGCTTACATTTTTTTTTTGTTTTTTTTTCAGGGCATTGGATTTCTTAATGATCCACGAAGGTTGAATGTTGCACTAACTCGTGCTCGTTATGGCATTGTCATCCTTGGGAATCCCAAGGTCCTAAGCAAACAACCTCTTTGGAATAGTTTGTTGACACATTACAAGGTATCTTTTACTAATTTGCTTGTCTTTTGGTGTTACCATTACTAATTTATGCAGAGTTTTATCAATGGAGGTGTTTAGCTATTTGCAATGTTTATTTCTTTTTTAATTATTCAACTATGTTTAAGTCTCATAATAATTTGATATTTCTTTATTCATGGGTTAGCTTTTAGCAGTGATGTGAAAGCATCACTTTATGGTCTAATTATTCAAGTTCTTAAATTCCTTCAGTAGCTAGTTGTTTTCCCTTTTTGCATTTGTGTATATCATATGGTAAGTTAAACACTTAAACATGTTTCCTGAGACTGGAAAAAACTGAAAAATATATGAAAAGTCAGCTTGTTGTATGTAATTGGGGGAAATTAAATTTGATCCTGTTTTCATTTTGTAGCCTCAATTTCTTGTGTTATCAGTTTAGTCAGTTAACTAGTGCATACTTTTTATTTTTGTTTAGAGTTAGTGATGACTGATTTGTTTTCCCTTCAGTTTGATGCTAGGGATTGGAAGATTCTCCTAATTGAATGAAAGCATTGGTTTTGTCAGTTAACTAGCACATAATTTTTATCTTTGTTTAGAGTTAGTGATGACTGATTTGTTTTCCCTTCAGTTTGATACTAGGGATTGGAATTTTATCCTAATTGAATGAGAACATTAGTTTGTAAGTTGTCTTATATAACCTTCACTTTCTTTATATTTTGATGTGACAATGAAGATTTTATGAACTCTAGTGAAATGTGGGATATGATGATTTTTTTTCCTTCTGATAGAGCACTATTAACGAGATAGGATTGTTTGTGTTTGTCCATATCCATCAATTAGTTTGAATACTTGAGTTCCTTCTTATAGCTAGATGCTTGGCTGTTTTCTTCCTGTTTTCTACAAATTTACTCCATGTTTTCTTTTTGTTTTCCTGTAGAATAAATTGCCTATTTGTATCTCTGTATCTTGCAATTTTAAACCACGTTACTTTTTCCCAACGGATCATCTGAGTTCTAGTTATAGACTTTTATGGATGTACTTTGTTTTCTTAGGGGGGATGTTCACTTGCCGTATTAACATGATTTGATATGGCCTTATGTTATTATAAATTTAAGTTGATAGCTTATTCTTGTTTATTAAATTATGAATAGGAACATGAATGTCTTGTAGAAGGACCTTTGAGCAATTTGAAACAGAGTATGGTGCAATTTCAAAAGCCAAAAAAGGTAACCTAACCTCATCCACGAAAAATATAACAATGGCTGTTGAAATATTTAATATTAGTATTGAAGTGCTTGTGGCTGATTTTTATGATGAACAGATTTACAATAGCAGACTTTTCTATGGGGGTGGTCCAGGGATTGCTCACGCTGATAGCAGTCCTACAGGTTCATCAATCCCACTTGCCGATAAGAGAGGCGGACGTGGTAAAGGTATGCTTTCAAGCCAGTGTTGAACTATGTTGCTATAAAAAGTAGCATACAATGTTTAATTTTGGTATGATTTGATTTTAAAACCAAAATGTTTGTGCTTTAGCAAGTGAATCACTATCTATGCTGTCAATTTTAGTTTTTCTGGGGCATTTACCTATTTTTGTTCTTGAGTTCCTCATTTGATACACTTCAAACCAGGTCATTCTTATGTTCCATTTGGTCCGCCAAATGGCGCTCATAAACCTGGCATGCACCCAGCAGGATATCCATTGGCCCGTGTACCTCTTCCACCTTTTCCAGGAGGTCCCCATTCTCAGCCATATGCTATCCCAACTCGTGGTGCTGTTCATGGACCCGTGGGAGCTGTTCCACAGGTACCACAGCCTGGCAATAGGGGTTTTGGGGCAGGTCGCGGTAATGCTGGTGGTCCTATTGGCGGTCACCTAGCTCATCAGCAAGGTTCCCAGCAGCCTATGAGTGGCATTGGTTCTGTTTTTAACTTCCCACCCTTGGACAATCCAAGCAGTCAACCTTCTGTTGGGGCTCCAGCGTCACAAACTGGATTAATGACACAGGTTTTTCTCCTACCTATATGTATTAGCATTCATCCAACATATGGTTGTTTTTAGTGAATTGTTGCTTCTTATCTTTTCTTTAACAGATGCCAGTTCAAGGTCTCAGTCAAACATTCCGTGATGGACTTTCCATTAGCGGCATGTCTCAGGTACATGTGATGATTATCAATTTATCTGTAGTCTATATACACATATATTTGCTTTCCCAATGTTTATTTGTTATTCATGCCAATCTTTTTGAGTTGTCAGGACTTCCTTGGTGATGACTTCAAAAGCCAAGGATCACATGTTGCTTATAATGTTGCTGATTTTTCAACACAGGTGTGTTTGTTCAACCTCTGTTAGGAGACCATCATAGTTTGTTGTTATAGGAATATTCATGTTGATTTTTAGTTGCAAGTAATGTCTGGTTGTACCATATAGTTTGTCCTCTATTTATGCCTATACTTCATTTTTCTAGGATCTTGTAATATAAATCTTTTGTCAAAGTTATCATTCTTGGTAAGACGATCTTTCATGTGCCTATTTCAGTAAAGTGGAGAGTAGGAGAGTGTCATTTATCATTTGATCTTATGTGCATTTTGTGGGTCACAATAGGTAACGTGCATGTAGATGCTACTTATATTGGATTTTGACTGTGGTAGCTTGTTGAATCTTAGTGCTTTGTAATGCCCATGTATCTTTCTCTATTTATTTCAAGAAAATACTCTAGTTGGGATGTATATATTGTGCCCCAAGAAACCTGTATATATCTCAAGTAGTTTGGCAAGAAATATTTGAACTTGAAATTAATGCATACCATGAATCATCATTGGACAACAAATTTTGAAGAAGATAGTAGTCCAGAGTTATCATCTTCCATATTAACAGTGCTCTTGTATATTGTTTGTTCATGATGTTTTTGTTGGATGCCAATGCTACACCTCTATGAAGGGAAGATGCTCTATGTTGCTTGTGTTAATATAATTCTCTTGTTGGTAGTGTGTTGCATCCTGAACAAGTTTCCTCTTATAGGCTTCTCAAAGTGGATATGGTGTTGATTACGTCACTCAAGGACCT
This sequence comes from Canna indica, assembly GCA_034359265.1. Classification (NCBI taxonomy): domain Eukaryota; kingdom Viridiplantae; phylum Streptophyta; class Magnoliopsida; order Zingiberales; family Cannaceae; genus Canna; species Canna indica. Next base: position 74,800,851 of record CP136891.1, on the reverse strand, counting down.
CAAGCTGGTTTTCCTGGAAGTTACTTAAACCAGAATACTCAACCAGGATATTCCCATTTGGCAACTGGAAATGATTTTGTCTTTCAGGTTGATAACTCCCAGTTTAACTGATCTTGTGTTCTGTGCACTATTTCTTATATTTTTGCTAAATCATGAAACATTTTATCAGGATTACATGCCTCACGGATCACAAGGTCTATTTACTCAAGCAGGATTCAATGATCCTTCACAAGATGAATCTTCTCAGAGCCATTTTGGCATGGCCGGACATGGTCCTCTTCAATCACAGGTTCTATTAGGAATTTGTAATTCAAGTTCAAGTTTTTATGGAATTCCTTTCCCAAGAGTTGAAGTTGTCTCCCTCTTCTAATGATATACCTTCTGCAGGGCCTTCTGAACCCACTATATTCTCAACCCTATCCTCATTATAATGCTCAACCTCAAAATTTGCAGCCTCCACAGCAGCAAAACCAGAACTTACCAAACCAGAAACTTCACTACAATGGCTGAGCTGCAGTTGGTTTTGGAGAGTGATGGGTTACATTCTTTGCACCCAGCTACTGTGGTTGTGCCAAGGACATGGATTGATATGGCAGACATTACTGGTCCAGGTTTTTTGCTTCTCGCAATCATACTATGTGCACTAGTAAGATATTACGAGTGGTAATACGCATATCCGAGCTGGCAATTGGTGCCAACCAACACATCCAGAGCTGAGGAAAGGATTACCCCACATTTTCTTTCTACAAGTTACACTAATTGTTTCAAAAGGATTTGGCTGTTGGGAGGTAGCATCTTCTGCATACAAGGGGTGACAGTGATTCTTGCCCGTGATGAAAGCCTTGGTGTTGATAGTGAACCACTGCCCATATTTATTTGTACTCGATGGAGAGGCTTTCTTTTTTTCTAAGCAACTGTTGTCCGTATTTTGCATGGTCTCACAGGCAAGTTTTGCATTATGTACAGCAGTGTTTAAAGATGGCTGACCTTGTTACCTGTCATTTGCATGCTAATATATGGATTGGCGTTTTCTATCACAAGCAATACATACTGTGGTTGCAGAACGCTCTATTGTTTGTCTGAACTAGCCATATTTGAGGAATAAGCATGAGGTTTGTTGATATATATATTTCATTGTTTTCTCGGTAAGAAATATTTTTAAAATTACAATGGTTCCAATATATGAAATTAACCCTTTGAAGTAATCACTATGAAATATTTTGCACAATATGAGGAGGCTATTTATTTTAATTTTTGTCGTATTATATGAGTCTAAGGTAGGCACATGATTTTTTACCATCGAAATGAATTTTAATCAGGTTTTAAAAAATCTAGTATGTCATCTGGTTTATGAAATTTAATCAGGTTTAAAAGATCAGGGAAATAGATGCTGAATTAAAGAAGTAATATTGAACTTCGCAAGTATAATCTCATTAATCTTATAAAGGGGCATATTAACATTTTTTAATAAATAGTCTCTGTTAACATGTCGGTCCAAAATGGTCGACCCTGTCTTTATTTCTCGTCTTTGATTGGATAATGCCATAATCTTTAATAGAAAGCTTTTTTACTTTTTGGTAAGGTTATGTTGAAGCTTCAGTCAAAATTCGCCGCCAACCGTGATTTTTAAATTTTAATTTGTTTCTCCTGTAACTTAACATAAATGAGGTTAATATTAATTAGTTCAACTGACCATACTATGCTTAGCATTTTACAATTCTAAAGCACATAGATTCTCTCACGCTTTAACTACAATTTTTTTGATTTATCTAATTTAGTGCATTTCTTTGAGCTTTAAATCGGCGCAAAAAAATATGGCAGATACCATCATCGGCATTTGACTTTTGTGAATGAAAGATCGATATGTGAATCTTTTAGAGTTTACCAAAGACTTAGTACTTGATTTAGTACATCACACAAGTTGGTAATTAATCTACAAGAAACCCATAGAACACTTGCCAATAAATTTTTTCAAAATCCTGGCCAGCTTTTATATGTCAATGGTTATCAAGTCTATCTTTTGCTTATTCAGCATTGACACTTTGAAAGCGATGTGCTTGTACCAAATAAATACTAACAAAGTACATGCTGCAGGATTATTATTATTTATTTTTGCATGAAAAACTAAAGCTACTTCATATTAACGACGGAAACTTACGAAATTTTATTTCCATAATCAAAATTTGCAACCCAATGAACTACTTAATTACATTGTTTATAAACAAAAATAAAAAACACTGAATTACAAACTAGTATAAAAGATTCAATATCATCAACCCAATGAGCTACTTAATACATTGTTTGTAAGCAAAAATAAAGAACACCAAATTACAAGCTAATATAAAAAATTCAATATCATCAAACACAGCTTGAATTTGCCGGTTCCGGCATAAGTGCTTTTGTAGACCTTCCACAATGATCTTTGAATCAAATTCTACCGGCACATCATTATACTTTTTCTGCAAAACAAAGGCTAAAGAGTGCCTAACAACAAGAGCTTCAACACAATCCTTTGCAACAATATCCAAGAGCTCGGGTGGTCTCACTTGGGACCAAACATGCGAAACCTCGTTTACACGAGCAAAGTTTGCAGCTCAATGGACTACTTGATTACATTGTCCGTAAGCAAAAAATAAAAAACACAAAATACAAGCTAGTATAAAAAGATTCAATATCATCAAACACCACTTGAATTCGCCGGTCTGGACATAAGTGCTTTGTAGACCTTCCACAAGGACCTTTGAATCAGATTCTACTAGCTCATTGTTATAATTTTTCTGCAAAACAAAGGCTAAAGAGGGTCTAACAACAAGAGCTTCAACATTATTTTTCTGCAAAACAAAGGCTAAAGAGGGTCTAACAACAAGAGCTTCAACATGAAATACAAAGATAGAAAAATCAATGGAACATTCATTATGTACCTCTAGAATTTTTAACAATAAAACCAATTCCAACATAATCAAAAGTGAACAGAGCATCACAATTAATTTTTACACAATCATCTAAGGGAGGAATCCATTTACATAAGACCGGGCCTCTTTTAATAGTATTGACCCGAGAAAGATTTGATTTGATAAAGGAGATAATTTTCCTCACTAATCACATGAGAATGTTGCTTAACTGATGCAACATTTCATTTTGGGAGAACTAGATAAACCACCGGGAAACAACTAACTCCTTTATCGAGCAACAAACGGACTCATCGCTCAAGATAAACAAGTTACTACCATGAATCCAAATAGATTCATCTCGCAAATTAATATTTAAAATCGACTGAAGAGAATAAAAAACATCAAATGAAAAAGAGCAACAACAAAACAAATGTTCCATGTCTTCATCGGCTAAACCACATAAAACACAAGAGGTGTCATCAAGGAAAACACAAATGTTCCATGGTAATACTATCCCTAGTACTTTCCTCCCAAACCCAAATGTCATCACGGGGAGTTGAAGGAAGACAAATCTTACAAATGGATTCCTTTATCTTAGCAAAAAATTAAGGCATTATATGAATCGATATTCCAAACCCGAGCATCCATAGGATCGATCACTAACATGTAAACCCTCATGCAGTAATTGAACATTTATATAAGTTGGTTTCAAAAAATAGGCAAGTCAAGCACCTAGGGATCATGCAATAAAGAGGTATTAACACCTAATCTAACCAATTTTTTTGAAACCAAAGTATGTGTTTGAAAGCTTTAGTAAAAAGCTTCAAAGACCACGAACAAATACAATGAGAGTTAGAATGTGATAGGCAACATAGGGTATTTGGTCTAAACCAATTGAACACACATGTTATCATCACTCTTCAAATAAGCCTCCACACGTCTAGCATTCAAGGATAAGCTTTGGAGACAGACATCATGCACTCCCAAACCACCATAAGGTTTAGGCAGAGTAATATTCTTCTAGGAGACTTAAGTGTATTTTACGTTTCTCCTCACCCCGAACCCTAGAAAAAGTTATCAGCAACTTAACACTGAGTTAGCTTCCCTACTTGGGAAAGATATTGAGATTGCCAAGAGCATCATGGGTTGCTTTATCTTTTGCAGCTTCGAATCAAATGAACAATCTTGTGTTGGAATCAGATTGTAAGCTGTCAACAGATTGCTTGAACAAATCTTCTCATGTTCATTGGAGAGTGTACTTAGTGGTTCATGATATTTGGTCTGTAATGAGTAGATTTTCAAATGTAACTATTTGTTGTATTTCTCGTAAGATAAATAAAGATGTCTATTGCGCAGCAAATATGACTCGAGTCAATAAGGAGTTCACTGTTTGGTCTTCCACTCGGCTGCCTGAGTTGAACAGTATTAATTTTGGATTGTATGGGTATTGGCCTTTCGGCTGATTAATTAATATATGTTTTTTTTTTTGCAAAAAAAATTAGATGTTCAATTATATATATACATATATATTAAGTATGATGCGGTTAATATATTAAGTACGATACTGATAAAAACAAAATAGTATAGTAGATGGGACGACAAAAATATATTGAACAAAAAACACTTATTACTGAAAAAATCCTGATCTGACCTTCCAAAATTTCAAATCGGCAACTCTGGGTATAATGCATCCAAAAGAACTTACTGAACTTTCTTCTTGTTGACCTCATCATTCCCTTTAATTATACGTTGACCCTAATTAAGCACGTACTGGATCAGGTCAACACATCCCTTTTAATAATAAATTCAGTACGCACAGCAACCATTCTTAGCTTCCTTCATATATATTAAGCTAAAAAGACTTGTTTAATTCTACCAATCATAAACTAATTCCACAAATGAAAATGATTAATGTGATTTAAATCTGCAGATTAATTCTCTGCAACTGGGCGCACATGAACCCTAATAAACGCATGCCGGCGTGTCAATTACGTGTCACAAACTTTGAGATCCAGCTAAAACATATTAACCTATTTGAATTTGACCCTAGTCTTTAGTTATAATAATCCATGCCACGTCATCAACACTGTTAACGCGCGCAATTGTGTAGTTGGTATTAATTGCCTTGTGCACACAAACTCCACGTCATTAATTTAATCTCCTCCCACCAATTCACACTTACTTTTCCTGCTCCACAAATTCCCACTTTTATTAATTCCTACTATAGTAATATTTTTCATTTTTTCTAAAAGAAAAGAAAAACCAATGGTGATTTACATATCTCCTGGGATCTCAGCCGTCCATTTTACTGAGAGGAATGTAGGGGTATCATCGTAAATTAGGGGATGTGAAGGGGGCAATCTTTTCGTAGGTGATTTATCCTTAGAAGCTTCGATGGGGAAACTGGCTCGTGTATAATGACTATTATACCCCTGCTATCCACCTGTAGAGAGCGGCGAGACCACCGTCGTCGTCCTCTGCCACCTGCCCCGCGTCCACCTCCCAATCCATGAAGTACCGTCCGTCTTCGCCGCTGCGGTACTCTTCGTGGTGGTGGATCCACCTGCCGGAGAACCGGAACGATGATGACGCGGACCGGAACGACGATGACCGGGTGGACATCACTCGGTCTATGTAATCCTTCAGCCACCTTCTCGAGCCTCCGCCCGCCGCCGCAGCGACCTCCTCCCCCGGAGGCGGAGGACCTGATTCTACGGAGGTGCCGACGCTCGGCAGCCTTTGGATTCTCTCCACTGCCGCCTCGATATCCTCCTCGGATGGGTAGTCGAACGACGACTCGATCGAGTACGTGAGGCGGCGCGGCGGCGACGCCAGCGGAAGGGGGAGAGGAGGGTTCCTCGAATCGTCGCCCGATAACTTAACAGTAGGCCGGTCGGATGAGGGCAGCGTCGGCGGCGGGAGGGTGACGGGGGCGCGGCAGAGAGGGCAGGAAGGGGAGGTCCGGATCCAGGTCTCGACGCAGTTGGAGTGGAAGGCGTGGAAGCAGGCGGGGAGGAGGCGGAGGTCCTCGTCCACTCGGAAGGACCGGAGGCAGACGGCGCAGTCCGGCGAGGACTTGGAGAGGGCGGCGAGGGAGGAGCCGAGCTTGAAGAAGGGGAGGGAGTCGATCAGTGGCGATTTCTTGTTATCCGAGGGAGCTTCCGCGGAGATGACAGCAGCGGAGGAGGAGGATGAGGAGGAGTTGCTGCGAACAAGGAGCGAAGCGGGAACGACGGCGGAGGAGGAACCGCGGGAGGAGGAGGAGAGCAGGCGGAGAATGATGCGAATGAAGAGGGTGAGGAGGATGGTGGTGAAGACGGATATCGTGATGATGAGCAGGGTGTTGTGACTGGTCTTGCGGGATAGGGAAGAGGAGGGGAGGTGATTGGAGTCTACCGGCAACGGAAGGGGTGCGAGGGACGGCGACGGCGGTCGTGATGGAAGGGAGAAGTCCATGCCGAAGGCAAAGTGACATGCAGAGATGGATGTTGCTTCCCTTCTCTTCTCTGAGCTTTTTATATCTTCTTATTCCGCTTTGCTTTATTTCTTCTTGTTTTACGTAATATATCGCATGATTTTCTTTGCTGTTAAATTTAAGATAATATATTTACTAGTTAATAATATAAATTAGAATACCGTAATAATAATAATAATAATAATAATAATAATAATAATAATAATAATAATAATAGTTGTAGTAGTAGTACAATAGTATAAATAAAAAATAAAAAAACCACAAAAAATTGCATGCATGCCCTACATGAAAATTTATTTTTAAAAAATAATATTTAATATTAATAAATAGTATTTGATTTAAAAATTCATAAACCAAATACGTAAAGGATTTAGTGACTTAAATTTTACATTTACCAAGTTTAATAATGAAGCCAAGCAACAGCAGGTATCAAGTAAAATATAGCCAATACAGAAAGAGAGACTCTCTGAAGTTGACTTCCTTAAAATAAAATTGAGTGCTTTCTTCGCCAAATAATTTATGAAAAGACGGTAAATATATGTTTCTAATATTAGTTACTAGTGTAGGAAAAAAAAATCGAAAAGGAAGAACAGAGAGTTGAGTTTTTAATTAGTCGGTCATGCAAATTACGATTTGATCGATCAGGATCGAGGGTCTATGGAATTATTTGACCTGGTACATGTGTGCATATATGGTTTATACTTATTTAGTATGAAATAGGTGTGTCAAGGAAGGATGCCATCATCTCATTTAAATAAGGGACATTGATCTTACTCGAGGTTTAATAAAATTATACAAATATCTTCACTATTTGTTCAGGTGATACTTATCTATCGGGTAACTAACAATGTTAAATGCAGTATGTGATTTCTCCTGTATGCCTCTCGTTGAAAAATTCATAAAAAAATATGCATAAAATAATTGAATAAATATTTTAAAAATAAAATTTTAAAAAATTATTTTATTATTTAATATTTTTTCACGAAATTAATGCTAGTTGAATGTGAAAATTAAATGTTAAGCACTCATAAAGTAAAAATATGAGAGAATGAGTGTTAAATGGTATAAGAGTATTTTTGTCATTAGTAAGCACGTGTAGTGCATATGATACACACTCTACTAATAATTTTCGTTGGTAGGAGAGATTTATGTAATCTTTTACAAAACTCAAAGAGGTCAAAAGATAAAATCACAAATAGAGAGGATGTCAATGTAATTTACCCTTAATTATATAAACACTTTTAAATTCTTAGGTATTGTTTGGATGAGATGCAACATGATTTAGTAATATATGGTATGATATAATATTGTATAATATGGTACTGTAATTACTCTTATCCTGTTTGAAAAAATGGTATAGTATGATACGATTAAATGGTAGCGGCTCGAAGGAGAACAGAGTGTTGGCTAAGCCGATCAAGAACAGTAAGTAAAAGTCTAATATGAAATGGGTAGATAAAGGCCATAAGAAGAATTATAAATTTTAATTGAGAGTATTTTAGAAATAAAATTTCATCAAACCATGAAAAACCACCAAATTCATGATTTAAAAACTTGGCCAAAATTCATAATTTTCAAACCATGAGATTACCATCATAAACCATAACCATCATTTGGAAGTCTTCCCAAATAAAAAATTGAACAATATCATACCATGCAAAACCATACCTTACCATGAAACAAACAAGGTTAGAGGCACATGGGATGGGCTTGAACTTTTAATTATATATTTTTAAGGTTAATATCAGAGATTGTTGATGTTGTTGTCAATTTAACCTAGAAATTATTCGGCACTATAGTGTTATGCCTCTCGTATGGTCTCTTTTACGTACAAGATAGACATCGCTCAAGAAGAGACGTAACTAAGGAGTGTGATATCATAAGAGCACCAGATAATAAACCATGAATAAATAAGTAAATAATTAAACTGCAGCGAAATATAGAATTCGATAATAAAGAATAATGACAAAGTTATACTCTAAAGTAATATGATGACAAAAGTAATCTAAAAGAAAAAGTTAAACACTACTAACTCGAACTAATAAAGTAGCTATCAAGGTTCAAATATTGGAATCGGTATCAGAGCAACTCTACAAACTCGAACTAATAAATTTGCTTACTCCAGACATGTCGCACATGTGGATCAGAGACAAAAACAAAAGAAATCAACATAAGACTGCTTAGGATTCAATATCAATATGTCAATCACAAAGGTAAATAATTCAAAATGTCATGAACTCCAATTACGGCTAATATAACTCTAAAATTAACTCTAATAAGTCAACATACACCAATGCAACCACACATGCATTATATCAATAGATCAAGAGCATTGTGGATAAGAGCTCTATGAGTTTCCTCTTGAACTCTTGCACCTGAGAGTGGTCATCCATATCTGCTTGTCCAAAGAGAACGACTATCCGAAGATAACCCATAGGTACTACACGATGCCCCACGCCGTAGCGTATCTACTAAATACCAATGTTCTTAATCGTGGACTCCCTCGGGTCCATTGGGTTGTAATATATCACTGGTCAAAGAATAAGACTATAGCAGGTCGCATAGATCATTATAATGAATATACATGTTACTAACACTATAAACAATAGCACTAAAGTGATGCAAGTAATATCATGCTCGTGTCATAAATACTGCTATAACACATATCCAATGACACATAAAGTAATGCAACTTTATATCAACATCAAATATATGACAGTAAACTCTTATAAACATATGGCATGTTCAATATAATCATGTGATAAGATGTTAAGATGAGCACATGTATAATGACTTATGAGTACGTACCACATGTTATGTATCAAGAAAATCATGCGAAGGATTAATTTTCAATACAGAAGCAATGAAAGAGAGCACAATAAGGACCATGTCACTTAGTGTAGGATCCACAAGAATCTAGGAGACGCGCGATTTACCCAATCTCGATAATAAATAGCTTTAATTAACATAATACGAATTTTAAATATCATCATGATCAACACGAAAGCCAAAGCACCATAACTGAGCATCGTTCTAATGATTCGGCCCCATTTGAGAAATTCGACTTCACTAATCGATTTGGAGCATCGATTACATAAAATATTTATATATAATAAATAAATAACCAAGTTAAGAAAGCCTCTAAAATAATTTTTGAAGAAAAACCTTTATATTTCATTAAAAAATGTAATAATATAAATACATACATGACAATTACATATTTAACATTAATTGTAACAGAATTTATAGCACTGATAATTTCCAATATAACACTGATCTACACATGTAACATCGTCACCAAAATCGTGTAACACTAATATATACATTATATCGCTATTACAATAGATGTAACAATGATATCTATTGTAACTGTGATATCGCTCTGCCATGGCACAACGACTGTCATTTAGAACAACAGTTCACCGGCTGCTGATGAACAACCAAAAAGAAAAGAAAAATATATTTATTTTTAGAAATATTTTAATTTTTGTCAATGTCTTTAACGGTAAAGGAAAACAATCAAGCGAGCACAAAATCTTCCACAAGAGCAAGGTTTTCACCAATTCTTCAAGAACGACAGTAAATCCTCTCAAATTTATAAGTTATCCAACACTAAGGACTTGAAGAAAAAAAATACTGAAGAATCCTACCTTAAAACGTAAAACCTCTCTTGACACGCGAGTACTCCACTTTCGTGTGTCATGCACTTCAATTTTCCTCACTCTACAATAACAAATTCCAAAAAGATGTGAGCATGATAATGAGGCGAATGTTGTATTTTTAGACGGTAAGTTGTGATTTTTTACACAAAATCTCATGAAATTTAAAAATTCCAAAAATTATAAAATCTAGCAATAATTAAATTTCTAAAAATTAGAAAGGAATATGGATATAACACTCGATTGAAGGACAAAATTAGTTTGAGCATGAATCTTGTTGTATTGGGATGATAAACTAAGATTTGATTACATTTGGATTACAATTTTAGTTTATTTTAATTTATTTGATTCAAACTTCATAAATTGATTAAACCGTATATTCTTGATGACGTGAAAATAATACAATTCATGAGGGTTAATGTAATACACTTGATTTAGTATCATGTTAAGAAATTATCAAATGTGGCCTTAACCGTGAAGAATTAAGTTCATTGGTGTGTTTGATGTTTCTCACAAGTATAACACAATTTTCATCGTAGAGAGTTCATGAATAGGATATCAACGATTGTATTAGTAAGTACTTTTTAATAATTCTTAAGTTGCAATAGAATACATACTCCGAAGTTAAATTTATTCTTACTCTGGGATATTAATGTATATTAAATTTAACGTCACATCAATTCATAGTCAAATCAATTGTACTGACATCGATTTAATAATAGAAAAATTTAAGTACATGAATTTGTTTGTTTCATTGTATAAGATAGGATATGATAAGATAATAAATTATTTCAGCAAAAAAAACTTGGTCGCTTGTTAATGGCGAAAAATCACATTTCAACAATTGATATCATAGCGAATAATACATGTGGGTCATCCCAATTTGGCTCTTTGTAGCAAGATCAATAGTAAATGAAAGCTTGACCAACTTCATTGGGAATAAATATTGTGAGATGCAAATTTGTTGGCACAAACAAAGTAAACAACTACACTTGCTTAATGGCTCGAGCTAGGATCAATTATTATATTATGTATTTGAGAGGTGAACGCCGATGACTAAGTCCACTAATTTATGTCATTGTTGGGAAGAGAAGATGACAAACAAGCCCACGTATATAAATCATGAATTGAATTGGGTGCCATATATACTAATTAACTACTTTGTTTGTTTCTGGCTTCCTCAATATTGAACACATTTTGCTTTGGCGACTAAATATTTGGCCTTCACTGTAATTTAATTCCTTATTTTATTTTAGAGAAATTATTTTAGCATATAAAAGTATTGGTATTCAATGTAATTTGACTAAAAATTGTATTGGTATTCTTCTTTTGTTATACTATTATTTTTGGTTCAGTATGAATTTCAAACTAAAAGTTTGTTTTTTTTAATTATTTTGTATATGTTATCAGTTATTCATTATATTCAAAATATTAATATTTGATTAACTAGTTATAATTTTATAACTAACTTGTATGTTTTTACTAATTTCATATTATATTTTATTTAAAATTAACAAATACAATTTGAGGTTGTACTGAATTCAATCCTTCTATCTTGGTTCTAATTTTCACCTGGATTTGAAACAAAATTTCATTTAACACTAATTATTTTTTAAAAAACTGATCACTTATGTTCAATTTAAAATGATACTAGCAATGATCCTCCGCCTACAAAAGACACTAAGTCAACAGAGGTGAACATTTGCAAAAGTTTGAATCGAATATTAGATTCGAACTCGAGGGCATTTTGAGGATTTTGAGAAATAAGTGATGGATCGAAGAATTTTCAAATTTTTATTATGGATCTGAAAATTTTCTTAATCCTTGTTATGATTTAAAAAAATTGCTCAAATTATAAATTGAATAAAAATAAAGGATAATATACAAAATGATCCCTCAAATATACACGAGTTTTCAGAGTGGTCCTTCAAAAAAAACCGGTCAAAATAGTCTCTCTAAAATATGACTCGGGCAAAATAAATCATGACTCGGCCAAAATAATCTATAAAAATAGTCTATAAAATATATTAGTCAAAAATATATTCTCTTTAAAATATAACTCAAGCAAAATAGTCTCAGACTCGGACAATAATGAATGTCAACAAGTATCTAAACACAGTTATTTTGCTCAAGTCATGTTTTAGAGGGATCACTTTGATCGGGTTTTTTTTAGGGACCACTCTAAAAATTCGATTATATTTGAGGAATCAAATTGTATGTTATCCCTAAAAATAATATAACTATGGTCTTCATGAATGATAATACAATGAGACAGGGATACAGCCTTATGTAATGGACCGGCCCATTTTGAGAACTTTCATTATACATTTTAGGGATTTAATGCAACACGAAATTGGAATTTTTTTTTTCTTTGTGGTAAATTACAATCTCAACCCCCCCTTCTACTTTTGGAAATTACATTTTCATCTCCTCGATTATAACTGATCAATTCATTGACTATTTTGATAATAAATTGTACTGTATCATCATAAGTTGAAGACATATTTTTTTAATAATTAAAGTGTAATATAATTTTAAAGTTATTTTTTTAATATATTAATATTAAACAAACCTACAAAAAAATATAAAATAATTCAGGTCAATATGGTGAGATTTATTATTAATAAAATAGTGTTGCATATATAATAGTATTATAAATTAATATATTTGTGCTATATTATTTTTAAAATTAATTAAACGAATATATGAAGTTATTCTTTTTAATTAATTTTGAGAGCTCTTGATGGTCAATTTTTAACATAATATATATGAATTTTATTAGTCTCGGCACTTCGAGTGTAATGCTAATGTCAAATTTTTTAAATGAATTCTGATTTATTTTAATTTTGATGTGTTTTATATAGTATTATATTTATTTTAGTTATTTATTAAGTGAATATAATTTGAAGTGCTCTTTTTAATTAATTTTGAGAGTTCTCCATAGTCAAACATTAACCTATATATGTTATACTCATATTTTACTCCATTTTGAAAATTTAATTATTTCTAGATTTCGAAACTTTAATGGGTTGTTTTTGGAATTATTTTATTTGAGGGGTTTTTCTATAAAACGGTGTGACTTAACGTCTATAAATACGACCCTCGCCTCATTGTCATGCTCACGTCTTTTTTGGGATCAGTGATTGCAGAGTGAGGAGGTGCATGACCTACGAAGGCGGTGTGCTTGCTGGTCGAGAGGAGTTTCGCACTCTGAGGTAGGATTCTTTTCCTCTCTCTTCCCTTCATGTCCTTAATGTAGCTAGGGTAACTTGTAAATTTAGGGAGGATTTATCATGTTCGATGCTTGAGATTGAATCTTTGTTCGAGTTTTCAGTTTTTTTAAAAGTTCTCTAAGTATTTTTTTAAAAAATTGTTTGGGAGTTTTTCTTATGATTCTTGGAGTTTTTCGGTGAACTACCCAAAAAGGAAAGCAGGGCTAGTGATTTGGTCATCGGGCCAAGCCAACCCTTGGGGCCGAGCTCAACCAGCACCGCTTGACACATGGTAGCAGTGGTGATGCATGCTTCAGGCACCGCTAGGTTGGGGAGGTGCTTGTCGTGTCGCCTCATTTTAGGGGCTCCAGCCGCCTCTCAGGTTATTTAGTCGGCAGCGGTGGCACCGGCCGTGGTAGAAGGAAGGAAAAGTTAGGATAACTTTCTCTACTATTATGCCATAGTTACAAAGTTTGTAATGACGATACATATATATATATATGTATGTGATAATAGTGTTTTATAAGACAAGAGTTATATTTGAAAATAACAATGATATAATAGACATTTTAAAGTGTAATAGTATTATTCTCTTTATATCAGTGTTTGAGTTTATATCACCATTATAAACTCGATAACAGTGTTATATTGATTATATTTATATTTATTTAGATAAAATAAGGGCTTTTCCTTCAAAAATTATTTTGGAGGCTTCCAAAAGTAAGATTTTAACATATCATATATGAATGGTTAGGTAAATGATGCCCCAATTAAATTCATTGGCATGCATCATTCAAACAGTGCTTAGTTTTGATGTTTTGATTTTTGTGATGGTTACTATGATATTTTTTTAATTGTATTATGATATTGGATCTATTTAGATGTTGAGATTTGGTAAATATTCTCCTAAACCCTCGTGGACCCTATACTGAGTGGTATTGTTCTTATTTTGCTATTATTTATTGAATTTTGCTTCTACTATTATTATTGAAAATCATGCATGATTTTCTTGGTACATGATATGTAATTCTCATAAATCATTATACATGTGCTCATTTTAGCATCGATCTTACCACATATTTATATTGAACATGCTATGTGTCAATTTTGTGCTCATGAGAGTTTATTGTCAATATTCCATGATGATATAGAGTTGCATTACTTTATGCATCACTAAATAGGGTAATTACTTGAATATATATTGAACTTTGAATTTTGTCTCAAATGTATCCTGAACTTTCACATCACCAAATTGTATCATGAACTATTAAATTTGTATCAATTGTATCCATCCGTTAAAATTTCGTCACTTACTTCGTTAACAGTGTGACGTGGCTTGCACACGTGAATTAATATATATATATATATATATATATATATATATATATATTTTCATATTTTAACACTTTCTCCGTCACCATTTTGCCGAAGAAACAACCGGACCTCACCGAAGAAACCGTCGGATCTCGCCGGAGAAATCGCCGGACCTCACCGGAGAATCCTTTTCTATTGGAATTATTTATGAACAAGGCCCGACGGTTTCTCCGTCGAGGTTCGACGATTTCTCGGGCGCGATCCGATAGTTTCTTCGACGAGGTCCGGTAGTTTCTCCAGTGAGGTCCAGCGGTTTCTCCGACGAGGTGGTGAGAGAGAAAGTGTTAAAATATAAAAAAATTATATTTTAATCCACGTGTGTAAGCCATGTCACAATATTAACAGAGTAGGTGACATAATTTTAACAGAGGAATACAATTGATACAAATTTAATAGTTCATGATACAATTTGGTGAAGTAAAAATTCAGGATACATTTAAGACAAAGTCCAAAGTTTAGGATATATTCAGGCAATTACCCTACTAAATACATGTTATAGTGGTATATATGGCATATGCATGATGTTATCTACATCTCTTTAGGGATATTGTTCCCAGTGTTATTCACATCTATATATCAATATATGCACATTATGAGTAGATACGCTATTGCTTGGGGGCATTTGCGCAGTGCATGCAGACTATCTTTGGATAGTTATTCTCTCTGTATGGACCACTCTCAAATGCTAGAGGGCATGGGAAAACTCATGGAGCTCTTGTCCACACCGCTCTTGATTTATTGACATGTTGCATGTATGCATGGTTGCATTGGTGCATGTGGAGCTAAAAGAGTTAATTTTAGAGTTATATCAATATTAATTGGAGTTCATGACGTTTTGAGTTATTATCTTAGTGTTTGACATATTGACATTGAATCATCTTCAGTTTTCTTCTCATTTCTTTTTGTTTTTGCCTTAGATCTATCGGTGTGACATGTCTAGAGTTAACTGATCTAGTAGTTAGAGTTGGTAAAGTGATTTGCTAACATTTACCTTTATTCTTTACAATTCTTTTGATATTATTATGATTTACTTTGGAGTATGAGAGTTGTTATTATTCGTCATTGTTGAACTTTACTTTATGATGCAATTTATTTATTTATCAATAGTGTGTCCAATTTCTCAAATGAATTCTCATTTATTTGATTTTGGTGCATTTTTACAAGTATTATTACGACCCGCCTATCAACTTCATAGGCCAACCTATTAGACTAATTAAAATGCTTAAGTTGAAGTTGATGATAGTATACACATCAAGTCTTATAAGCCAACACTATATCCAATATACTACCGATGTGAGGCTAAATTAGGGCATTACAATCTCCCACACTTATGTCTTGACGTCCTCGTCAAGATCCAACTCGAGTCTAACATATAGTCCAGAATCACACCCAAGTATGTGCAATGTGATGCCTAACCTTGCTAGTAGCGGCTCCACCCCATCACCTGGGCAGCCCTTTCTCACATAGGCTTCCTCATCACACTACTAGAATATACCACATCAGCCATGGGAATCACCGACGGCCGCCTCGACCGTCAGTATAAGTCACGACTTTTCGACGACAGTAGCGGCCGTGGCTGATGTAACCGAATCAGTCGCGGCTCGCATGCGGCCGCTTAGAGCCGTCGCTCACAGTTGATGGCGCGCACGGGGCACGAAATAAAATAAGTTATTAGCCACAGCTTAGCGGGGGCGTGAGAGCCGTTAGTGATATGAATAAGTCATTAGCCACGGCTAGAAGTGGTCGTCGCTTATTAATTAATAGCACGAACGCAACACGAAAACTAAAACACTCTAAACCAACGGCTTAGAGATGGCCATCCGTCGGTGATATTAAAATTACGAATCTACAATTTTTCGACGGCTGGCGAGCCGTGGGTGAAAATACTTTTTATTTGCGTTCGCGCCCGACCCTTCCTCTTTCCCCCACTCTCTTCTCTCTCCGTCGTTGCCGATGATTTATCGCCACCGATCGTCACCGCGCCGCACCCTCGACGTGTCGCCCGCTCCCTCGCCCTCACCACATCGCCTCCCCGGCCCTCTCCCCCTCTCTCTCGCCCAGACTGCCGCCCCTCTCCCGCTCGATCTTCGTCGCCCACGCACGCCACCGCCGGCCTGCTCCCTCGCCCTCACCGCCGATCCCTCTCCCCTCTCCGCCACCACCAAGTGAGTTTATCCCCCCTCCCCTCTCCCCTAGGGTTCCGGCCGGCGCCGACCAATATATACTATTAATTTAATTATATTAATATTACTATTAATATAATATTAATTTAATTAATTAGTGTTAATTACTATTATTAGTGATAATTTGATTACTGATTTGGCATAATTTGGATGTCATTCACATTGAAAAAAATATGTTTGATAATATTTTTGACACAGTTATGGATATTTCCGGCAAAACTAAAGATAATGTGAAGGTTCGACATGATGTAAAAATACTTTGTAAGAGACCTGAGTTAGAGTTGCAAAAGGTCAACGAACGACTTCATAAGTCAAAGACAGCGTATGTGTTAAATAAACAACAGATGGAAGCTGTGTATCAATGGATCAAAGAACTCAGATTACCCGATGGATATGCCTCAAACTTATATCGATGTGTAAACGTCGATGAGTGCAAAATATCGGGGATGAAGAGCCATGATTGCCATGTATTCATGCAGAGATTGCTTCTGACCGCGTTTTGAGATCATCTACATGATAAGATTTGGGGTTCGTTGACAGAATTAAGTATAATTTTCAGAAATATTTGTGCAAATGTACTTCGAGTCGAAGATATATTAGCACTTGAAAATAATATTGTTGAAATCATATGCAAGTTGGAGCAGTTTTTGCCTTATGTATTTTTTGACTCGATAGAGCATCTACCGATACACTTGGCATACGAGGCACGAGTTGGTGGCCCCGTTCAATGTCGGTGAATGTACTTATTTGAAAGATACATGAATCGTCTGAAGAAAAAAAGTAAAGAACATCGCCGCAGTTGAAGGCTCCATATCAGAAACATATATAATTCAAGAAATTTCAACATTCTGCTCATTTATTTTGAATCAACCATCAAGACAAGACTTAATCATCTTCTATGGAACGACGACGGGGGAGCTCGACCATCAAATGGTTGTTTAAATATCTTTGGTTACCTCGGCCGTGCTTTGGGTTCTCGTCCGTCTCGATTCTTAAATGATGAAGAGTACCATTTGGCCTACTTGTACGTTTTACTAAACTGTCCAGAGATTGAGAAGTCCATTGAAATATTTGACATTGAGATGGTGACAAAATACTCCATTTACAGCGATGAGGAATTAGAAAGATTACGGAATCGTGAGTTCCCTAATTGGTTTCAAGCTTACAGCACAGAACACAGAGGCGAAATAGATAACCAAATATTTGAGTTTGCTAGTGGACTGACACGACTTGTACAGTGTTATAATGGTTATTTTATCAATGGATATAAATTTCACACACTTGAATCTACAAAAAAGACTATGAATGTCGGGGTCTGCGTCAAAGGGACAACGTATGCTGAATGTGATATTGACTTTTACGGACTATTGGAAGAAGTAATTGAATTGCAATTTTTCGAATGTAAATCAGTTGCCCTTTTTAAATATCATTGGTTCGATACAAGCGATAGGGACATGAGAGTTCATCCAAAGTATAAACAGCTGGTCGAGGTCAATTACAAATCAAAATTGGCTTCAAATGAGCCATTTATATTGACATCTCAAGCTGAATAAGTATATTATATGCAGTATCTGTCTCGAAAGAAAGATATGGCAGATTGGTGTGTAGTTTGTAAGACTGAAGCCAGAGGAAAAATTGACCCGATAGTTGGAGAGAATGAGCCAGCAGATGACTTCTATCAAGAAGAAGATCCTTCCGAAGTGGAACGAGTTAGTCCAATACTCGAGGATGATGACACAGAGTTAGTTCAATTGGAAATAGAATATATTGATGATGATGACGATAATGAAGTTGAGGAAGGACAGAATGATGATGAGGGAGACGAAGAAGAATTTCAAGATTCCGATACAGAAGAACAAGAAGAAGAGTATTACACGGATGATGATAATGACGATGACGAATAATTGTAAATGTGAAGTATATATTCAATTATTAAATATATCTATTAATCTATTATATATAATCTAATTATATTAAATTTTTACAGCTATGGTTCGAGATATCAGTTCTCGAGGAGGTATTCCTCGTAGGACCCCTTGACAATTACCACCCGCCCCACCTGTACCCACTAACCCTTCGCCTTCCACCACCATCCCCCCCACTTTCGGCCACCATCCCCCCACCTCCAGCCACCATTCCCCCACCTGGTCCGACCACCATTCCCCCACCTGATCCAGCCACCATTTCCCCAGCTGATCTGGACATCATCCCCCACCTCCAGCCACCACCCCTTCAGCCGATCTAGGCCCGTCGACATCGAGACATAGGCCACAAGGGCCTAACAGAATTCTCCCTCCGCCACCCGAGGGAGAACTGCGCAGAGCAGTTAGTGTGCGTGAAAGAAGGTAAGTATATGCATTAATTATTTTTTATAATTTATTTATAATTCAAAATATCATAATATGAATTTATATTTGGTGCAGATTTGAGCAGGAGGATGTCCCCCGCATGATAGCGGGGACGATCCGAAAGTTTATGCACGGGGCGTTGCCTACATGGTCTCACGCGCCCCGTGAGCATATGGATTTATTGTGGCGAGAGTTCACGGCAATTATATTGATTAAATTAATGTTATTGTTAAATATTCATCAGTAATAATAATTTTTTTTGTAGGGTCATTATACATGGCCGGAGGACTGGACCACTTTTGTGGAGGTTGCATGAGAGCATGTTGCCCGCGCTCGCTATAACGGGCTGCTTCAGCAGGCCCGTCAGACCGTGATGAGACGGCTGGGGGCCATACAGATAGGGCAGACTCGGGGACACGCCCCGAGTGGATTCCTGGCCTTGTGTAGGACCAGCTCGTTGAGCGGTGGGACACACCTGAGTGGCAGGAGGTCTCCCGGACTACGTCGAGAAATCGCATGTCCGGGGGGGACGGCACGGGCACGCGCCACACTGGTGGTTCCATCTATTTTGCGATTCATGAGCGTCGTATGGTATATATAATTTAATTATTTTTAATTAAATTTTATATTGTGTATAATGATACTAATGTATTTTTTTATAATGTAAGATGCGCAAGACGGAGGACGGCACCGTCCAACGCCCATCGATGATGGAGGTGTTTGAGCGCACCCACCATCGTCGACGAGGAGCGGGGGACTACGTTGATAGCAGAGCCTCGTATATAATGGTAAGTATTTATATATTGTCTATTTGATTTACACAATTTTTTTTATAGTTTATATATATTTAAAATATAAACATGTGTAGAAAACTTATACGAGGACTGTGATCGAGTGTGGAGGGACACCGGAGGAGTTCGACGCAGGAGCTTGGGTAGAGGCCGCAGGTGGCTGGGAGCACAATTGTGTTTATGACTTTGCAAACAGTGGCCATGCATGCGCCGTTCTCGGGCCACTTGGGGCACCGACCCCTCCGACTGCGGGTGAGTGGCCCTCGACATCCTGAGCGCAGGACCAGAGTTGGATAGCGGCCATGGAGTCGGAGCTCACCCAGCAGAGGCTGGAGTTGCAGGAGCAGAGGCGGGCGAATGACGAGTTGAGACAGACAATCCAGAATATGCGAACACTCATCACTCAGATTGCGTCTCACGCTGGGCTTCTACCGATGATGTCACAGTCGTCCTCCTTCTCGACCCAATCGATGCTCCCGACGCAGTCGTTGTCGACTCCACCGCCTCCACCGCAGTCGTGATATTTTGATTAATTGTATTTTGTTTATATTTTGATACTTGGTTGTATATAGATAATGTTTTGATAATTGTTTGCCTCCGGTTTAAGGCTGATATTGATGATATTTATGTAAAACTCGTATGTTTGGTTTCAAATGCATGTGTATGATGTTTTCTGATTATAATATGTGATTGAAAATAGTTTGTAGTCGATATATCATTGTATACAGGAATTTACAAAATTTTTAATTTTTTTCAGTTACAAGATACACCTTTAGCCACGGCTTACCCACGGTTCACCGTCACTAAGTCGTGGTTGAAAGCTTATCGTAAATGGCGGATGGTCTCGGCAGCACCAAATATCACGGTTGCTAATAGTATCACTGACGGGACTAGGCCATGACTGATGGTTGGTATCAGTGACAGCCGCCTAAAACCGTCACTGATGGTTTTTATTCAGCGACAGCGCACGCAGCTGTCGCTGATGATTGCTTGTGACGGTCGAGCGTGGCCGTCACAACTTATCTGAGACGCGTGCATCAGTGACAGCGGTTTTCCACGATTGACGCCGTCGGTGATGACGACAATTCTAGTAGTGTCATGCACAAGACTAGGTCCCACTCTAATATTATTTGTTACGATCCGCTTGATGTGATAACTAACCCATCAACTTCATAGGTCAACCTATTGGCCTAATTAAAATACTTAAGCTGAAGTTGATAGTAGTACATCCATCGAGTTATATAAGCTAATAATACATCTAATATACTTCTGATGTGAGACTAAGCTAGGATATTACAAGTATTATTTTATAGTTATGAAATTTAATTAAATAAATTTCATGTATGGGTTAGCATTAGTGTGTATATAGTTAGTGATAGTGTTACGATGCATGTCAATACTTTCAAATTATAAGAAGTATTATGGTATTACAGTACTTTTGCATTAAATGCTAATTTATTTGCGACTCTTAGCCTTTGTGCTATTGGGCGGGTATACTTTTGTGATCCATTGAACCCAATGAAGTTTTTGAACTGACATTAGCAATTCATGAATGTGCTGCAGTGCGAGGTCATATGCATAGTGCCTACTAGCTATATTCAAATAGTCAATCTCCTTATATGAGCAGACGGTG
The DNA here is from genome assembly GCA_034359265.1 of Canna indica. Lineage (NCBI taxonomy): Eukaryota > Viridiplantae > Streptophyta > Magnoliopsida > Zingiberales > Cannaceae > Canna > Canna indica. Next base: position 74,779,285 of record CP136891.1, on the reverse strand, counting down.
TGGACCACTCTTAAGTGCGAGAGTTCACGGGGAAACCCATAGCTATTATCCACTTTTGTTCTTAATTGACAAATTGTGTTAAAAGAGTTTGGAAAGTATAACTCATATAATATGGTTTTTCTCTTGATGCATGACACAAGTTTCAGGAATAATTTTGAGAGTTAATTAGCATATGAGTTTAGTATGCATAGTGTTAATTGAATTGCATATTGAAGTCCATAGATCATTTGGTGCTTAATGAGAGTTATATTATAGTGCTTATTGACATGAGTTAATAATATGAGCTAGTATGCATAAAACATAATGCGTTATATATATTGAGTTATATTTTTATGCTTGATCATATTGACACTAATCATACGCAGCCTTGCGTTGTCGACTTTATTCGTTGTCGATTTAATTTGTGTTTGAAGTGGATTCATATGTACAAGTAAATAGCAAAAGAGGTCTAACTAGATAAAAGTAGACGAGGCATGCTTTAACGCTCGTTTCTTCTTTACCATCTTTAACTATTTATCTTTTAGTATATTTTTTTTCCTTGTATAAAAATATTGTAGTTGTTTATATTGCTATATTCTTTTGATTTTGGAGTTGTTGAGCTTTGCAGATTATTTTCTCCCGTGCTCTTAAAGTGATATATGTCTCGATGGGGAGTGGCCCACTGGCCCTACAAGAGACATGACATTTGCAGTTTGAAAAAATATATTGTTAAGTGTTATGTCAAGTAGATTTAATATATTCAATGATATAGTAATATGATTTAACTATTTCAATTATTCCTTGAATTAAGAGAATTTTTAAAATTGTATTAATACCTTTCTATAATATTTTATTGAATATCAAATAATATTTTTGAGTATTTCTATTATAAAAACATTCCTAAATTTATTTTTTATGAGAATACGTATAACATTAGGCATTTAGATCTATTACTCTTAAAATTTTATTGTATTTTAGCCAAGTGTACGATATTTTAGTCGTAATTAGAATTGGTTGAGTAGAAACTATGACTACATATGTCTTCTTATCATGTTAGATCTAATCATTAATTAAAATGTATCAATCAAATTCTCAAATCAACGGTGAGGTCCCAGCGACATGAGAGAGCAGTCTGAGGTGATCCTGACTCCAATCCCAAGGCAAAAAAAACCTCCAGATCTGGTGGCTGGGGTTGATCGTGGGGGTTTGAATAGCGAGGGAGGGAGATTTGGAAAGGAGGAAGAACCTAAGGGATCGATCTCGATTCCAGATTTGGATGCTGGCGATAAAGAGGTTTCTCTGAGGAGGTATTCTAGGGCGGATGGGCTGTCGAACTCTTGGGCAAGTTCAAGTTGTCGGAGAAAGACTCGAATTGGAGAAGCTCTAAAGAACTGGCTGATAAGATTGAGAAGATCCAGAATCATACCAAAGGGAGGATTAAAATCTCAGATGAGGATCTGAGGAAAGCGAGAGATAACAGTAAGTTCACTCTTTACGGAAAATTTTTCGGAAGAATTCCGCCATTTGAACTGGTTAGAAATCTAATGCCAAAAATTTGGAAGTTAAAATTTGATTGTAAAATCATAGATTTATCTGCTGGTTTTTTTGCATTTACTTTTGCAAATAAAGATGAATATTTGAATGTGTTTTCGGGGGAGGGGGGGCATGGTTTCTTAGGGGCCAAGCATTGTTTTTGATCCCTTGGAGGAATAATTTTTAACCGTTAAAAGAGAGGATTGAAGTAATTCTTGTTTGGTTGCAATTACCAGAACTTTCCTATGAATATTTGAATAGTAAGGTTCTTCCCCAATTGGCTGCAATCATTGGCCGTCCTCTAAAGATTGATAACTATTCCATGGCGGGTACTAGGGGAAGGTTCGGCAGAGTTTGTGTGTTAATGGATATTAGGAAGCCTATTCAACAAGATTTCTGGATTGAGAATAGTGAGGGTGCTTTTTTTCAATCCGTGGCTTATGAAAATTTGCTGAAAATATGTTTCAAGTGTGGGAAAGTGGGGCATTTGGAGATCAGATGCAGTCTCAATGGTATAGAAAAGGGAACTGACAGTGAGAACAAGGTGAGCAGTGATAATATGATCAGTTCAGATAAGGAATGTGAGAAGGATAAGTTGGAAGGTTTGCTTGGTCCATGGGTTCAAGTTCAAAGAAAGAGGAAGAGGTTTGTGAAAGCTAAAAATAGTGCTGAGCACAAAAATAAAAATTCTTTTGTCATCCTTAATAATCAAGCTTTTGAAGAAGACACGAGGGATGCAGGAAGTAATAGTTTTTAGAAATTGAATGGGCAAAAAAAATAGATGGAGGTGAAAAAAAGTTCCAAAAGACATAAAAATGGATGGAGTTTATGCAGAGTGTTCTGAAAAAAATAAAAGTTCAAATGTTGAAGCAATTGCAGGGAGCAATAGTGGAGGTGTGTTGGGAGAGTCAAAAATCTTATGGAAAAAAAAATGGAGTTTTTCAAGGGCAAACAAATAATGGAGATAGATTGTGAAGATGTGAAAGGAAACGATGGGTTCGTCTTCAATGCTGAAAAGAAAAATGAGGCTACAAATAGTGAGGAGAGCAAGAAGGCTACAAATAGTTCGTCTTCAATACTAGGGTTTATGCTAGTGTTAATATTAGCACTAGAAATAGGCTATGGAAAATTCTGGGAGATGTCTACGTTGAAGGTCTGCCTTGGTTACTTTTGGAAGATATGAATTGCATATTGGACAGCAGGGAGAGGAGAGGTGGAAGGAGTTTTCAGAGCAATTTTGCAATCAATGAATCCAAAAAATTTATTGAAAAAACAAGTTTGATAGATGCAGGATTCAAAGGTTCAAAATTTACATGGACAAATAACAGGAAAGACAATTTTCTTATCCAAGCAAGGCTGGACAGGGTGTTGTTTAATTCTAAATGGCTTGATTGGAATATTAATATAGAAGTAAATCATATGCAGAGGATTGGGTCTGACCACAGACCATTGTTGGTATGTTGTAAGCTGAGCAGAAGCAAATATATTCAGAGGAAGAAATTTATGTTTGAACACTTTTGATTAGAATATGAGGACCTGAGTGAGGTGGTTAAACAGGCTTGGTGTTCAGATGGTATTGTAAGTAAATCTTTGGAAGAAAAGCAGGAGATTTTGGCAAAAGAATTAAGTTCATGGAACAGAATGAGAATAGGGAATCTAGAAAGAAATTTAAATGAGGCAATGGATAGATTAAAGGAGATGGAGAAGATTGAAGAAAGTATGAGTCTATCTGATAATGAGCTGGTGCAACTGAGAATTCTTCAGAAGAGAATTGGGGCTTTGTGCAAGCAAATTCAGCTCAAATGGTGGTCTAAAGCAAGAATGAAATGAGTATTTGAAGGAGAAAAAAATTCTAAGTACTATCACAATTTGGTAAAGCTGAAGAGATATAGATCTGGCATTGACAAACTAGTGGTTGATAGCAAAGTTCTGACTGACAGTAAGGAGATGGTGGATGAATTTGCAAACTGGTATGAGAATTTGTGGAAATTAGAAAGAGTTCAGTATATGTATGGGGCTTTAGACAAATTTCAATGGAGGAAAATAGATCCAGATGATGTTGAGTCTTTAACAGCCGAGTTTGGTTTAGAGGAAATATGGTATGCTATGAATGGTCTAGGTAGAGGTAAAAGTCCAGGAAAAGATGGTTTCATCTTGGAATTTTACCTAAACTGCTGTGAGATAATTAAAGACACTTTGAAGGAGGAATTTGACCTTATTCATAGAACCTCAGTTATACCTATCAAATGGAAAGAAACAATGCTGACATTGATTCCAAAAAAAGATCATCCTAAGGAGATTTGTGATTTTAGACCAATTGCTTTATGCAATGTAGTCTATAAAATCTTCACTAAGCTCATTACTAATAGGATGAGGGATGCTCTTCACAAAGTAATTGGTACAGAGCAGAATGCTTTCATCCCCAAGAGAAATATGCAAGATTGTATATTGTTAGTTAATGAAATTGCTAATTCTATTCATGGTTCCAAAGCCAAAGCTCCGATAATATTGATCAAATTGGACCTTGAAAAGGCTTATGATAGGGCAAATTGGGGTGTCATTTTTGAGATTATGAGAAGAATGGGATTTTCAGGAAAGTTGATTGGATGGATTGAAGAATGTATGAAGGATGTCTGGTTTTCTTGTAAGTTCAATAGTGAGATTTCTAAATCATTTACCTGTCATAAAGGTATTAGACAAGAGGATCATTTATCCCCTTATCTATTCATCATCATGGAACAATTATTTTCTGAACTGATTAATGATGCAGTAGAAAAGAAGTTGATACTGCCATTCAGATTGGGTGAATTCAGACTAAGTCATTTACTCTATGCGGATGACATTATTATTTGTTTCAAGGGTAATGATAAATCTTGCAAGAACTTGTGAAGTGTGATGGACCTTTATTGTAGTATCATAGGACAAAACATCAATAAGAAAAAATCAGAAATATACTTCCCAAAGCATTGCAAAGCAGAGTTTAAGCATAGGGTAAGTCAATTATTTGAGATGAAGGAGGGTAGGTACCCTATGAAATATCTGGGCACATTCATATCCCCAAGAAAGCTTGATAGAGAGCATCAAAGTATTCTAATACAAAAAGTCAAAAAAAAGATTAATAATTGGGCTGCTGGTCAAATGTCTCAAGTAGGAAAATGCACATTACTAAGCTCAATGGTAAGCTCTATACTAGTTCATACATTGATGTCATCTTGGGTGAGTGAAAAGTCTATTCAGGAACTAGATAAAATTGAAAAAAAAGTTTTTTTGGAATACTGAAAAGGAGCGTAAATCTGCCAAATTGCTAAGTTGGAAATATGTAACAAATAAAAGGAGTGCTGGTGGGTTAGGTATAAGGAATTTGCATGTTCTGAAGAAAGTTATTTTAGCAAAAAGGCTTCTCCCTATACTTAATAATGAAAGTAGTAATTGGGTTCGGTTAATGAAAGCAAAGTACGGAGTAGCTCACCCTTGGAAAAATAAATATGGGTTTGATGGTTCTTGGAGCATGAAAAGTATTGCCAATTGTATGCTTGCATTGAGAGGAGGTTTACGGAAGACATTGGGCAATGGCAAACAAACAAATGTTTGGGATGATCTATGGTTGGATCAAGTCCCTCTAAGTGTGTGGCCTACTTTTCTAGATGTGAAGGAGCTGTCGAAGTATAATTTAGTCTCAGATTTAATAGAGAATGAAAGTTGAAATATGAAGAAAATTGATAGATGTTTTGGCAAACATATGTGTATCAGGATTGAGAAACTTTGGTTGGGAAGTGGAGAAGATAAAGACAGGTGGGTTTGGTGTAAAAGTAGGAGTGGAGAAATCTCAGTTAAAGAAGCTTATGGATATCTTAAGTACAAGGATGAAGATATAGATAACAATTGTCATAACTGGGCTAAAGTTTGGAGGTTGAGAATTCCTGAAAGAACAAAAGTTTATATTTGGAAGCTTCTCTGGAATAGACTTCCCACTTCAAAGCATTTTTGTATGTTTTCTGGTATGGAGGTGAACAAATGCTATGTATACAGTAAAGATGAAGATGACAACAGTCATTTCTTGTTAGAATGCGGTTATGCTAGAAATTACTGGGAAGTGACTCAGGAAAGATTGGGAATTTATTTTTCTAGGTACGATGAATGGAAAAATGGATTGTGGATGAATGAAGATATTGGTTATGAAGCTGATTCTGGAAGTAAACTCATTGCTTTTATTGCTATTTCTCTTTGGCTACTATGGAAAAACATGAACAATTGCAAATTTTCAGGTAAAAAGGAGAGCTTAAAATTTGTATTTGTTAATGCATTTAATCTTACTATGGAATATAGTAAGCTAGTCCCTGATACAAAGAAGATAGTCAAGCCAAGTGTTGACTCAGTTAACAGTAAGTTTAGGAAGAAGGCTCAAGGACATGAGGGCTTCAATGACAAATTACTGCTCTACTGTGATGCGGCATGTACTGAAAATAATAAAGCTGGTATTGGGTTATTGTCTTTGAGCAGGGTAAAGGGATCTTTTTGGGGAATGCCAGAAGAAACATTGGAGAGGTTTTGGATGCAGAATTATATATTTGCTATATGGTATGGACTAGATAATGTTAGAAAAAAAGGTTTAACAAATGTTGTAGTTTGCTCTGATAGTGCTAATGTCATTCATATTTTGAAGGGTTGCGATGGTGTGCCTTGGTATAACAGGAATCTGGTTAACAAAATCTGAAAACTGGAGAGTATTGTTATGGTTTTAGATTGAATTTATATCAGAAGAGAAGAAAACTATGCTGCACACCCCATGACTAAGGAAGCTTATGAGTCAAATTTTGTAGGTAACTGTAGTTGTAGGGATGAGAATATAATTGTAGATAAAAGTGATTGTAATGTGTCATGTTTGAACAATGTAGTAGCTTTTTTGAACCAGTTTTTGCCCGGACAAAAGGATGTAATTTCTAATGTTGAGATCAATAAAAATTTGAATACTTGAGGAAAATATATCTCTACTCGAGAGGGAGACGTAGGAAGCACGGCCATTGGCCCTCTGCTCCTACTAACCTCCCCTTGAGAAGAGAGTGACCTTTTTCGTGGTATGTTTTGATATAAAAAAAATTCCCAAATCAACAATAAATTCAAATGGAATCCAATTTCAAAATGTTATATAATACTTTTTTTATTTGTTATTTAATCAATGCCATTTTTAATTTTATTCTTGACCATGTACTAAGTTTTAAGATTTGTGCAAAATATTTTTCATCAATATCAAATATTATTATCATCCAACACAATTTTTCTATACTTGAATGAATGATTAAAAAATCAAGAAGAAAAAAAGTGTTATTCGCTTAAATTTTAATAATAATAATAATAATAATAATAATAATAATAATAATAATAATAATAATATCTACTTTTATATGCACTATTAATAATTGCACATGACAAATGGTCCATACAATGACATTGACCTTGATTGGTAGCACCTTCTGAATCCCAAGGCTTATCTCGTGAATCAACTATAATCTGTCAATCAATACTATATCTCAAATCAATTGCAAGTAAATTTAGTCGATGATAAAAATTTATAATTTCTCATAAATTAAATTCTTCAGTTTTTTTGTTCTTTCAAAATCACGCATCAACATGCTCTTCATTTATTTATAATACAATATATTTTTAATAATTAATAATATTATAATATCATAATCAATTAATTATAATTAATATTATAATATATCAAAATTAATAAATATATCATAAATTTATGAGGGCAGAGGGTGGGTGGATATTATAATACTATATTTTTATGCCTTAAAAAAGAAAATACAAATTACCTAGGCAATTATGCATTCTGTGAAAATTATAATTTTCTTTATTTGTTTTCATTTGTTCTCAATAAAATGAGGCATTGAATATATATTTTTGGTTATCAGAAAATTTAATCACATTTGAATCAAATTCAAAAGAAATTTAATTATTTTTATTAATTATTTAACTGTCCCCTTCCTTATGTTCATGGCATGATAAAGATTTACCATGTTCTCAAATGAAAAATATTTACTCTCTTAAATCTAATAGAGATCTACCGACGTACATGCGCTTACCCGCTATTTCCACCGACCACCCACTTCTGTGCTGTGCTGTCCTCCCTTCACTTTCTATACTTTTCAACGTTCCCATCCAGGCATCCATCCGTCCACTCGCTCCCACCACCCTTTCAATTCAATTAATAATAAAGAGCTCAACTTCCACGACAGCTCGCCTTCCTCAATCATCGTCTTCAAAGCCATCCATCGCAACCCATATTCCTCTTTATCCAACCAATTCCCGTCAACGGGAGAGAGACGAACAAAGCATAGATGGAAGGCCTCGTCAAGGGATTGATGGACGTAGCCTTGGACGCCATCGCCGGCGACGGCGACGATTCGCGGAGGCCGCACTCCCCTCCTCGCGAGGAGCGCTCCAGGTCCTCTTGGGCCCAGGTCTCGCCGACGATCCTTCTTCTCGATCCCTCTTTTTTATTATCTTGGTCTTTAAGTCGAATGCGTCGATGGCTTGAAGCAGGTGGTCTCATCTGGGAACGCGGAGGAAACCGAGGCTGCAGATGAAGGCGACGCCGGCGGTCGCCACGGCCGAAACCAGTGGAGCACAAGAAAGGTGAGGCCTTTCCGACTTTTTGCTCAACCAGTTGTCTTGCTCGCACAAAAAACTCGGGTTTTGACGAGTGGATGTTGATCTTGGTGGCATTGAAGGAGGAGGACAATGAAGCAAAAGATGGGGATTGGGAGACCGTGGGCAGCAGAAAGAAACATCAGCAGAGGCCTCAAAAGGTGTTACTTTCTACACCATGTTTGATTCAGAATCACACGATTGAATGAGTATTTTGTGAATTTTCTCTCCTTTCCCCTTTTCTGGGATCTATAGATGTTAGAAACTTAGAATGATAATTGGGTTCTCAAGTACTAATTTGGGTTTTTGCTGAAAAAGAACTATTTCAAATAATGATCATCGGAATTGCAATTAATCTCGCACATCAACAGAGACAATAGATTAAAGAAGAAAAAAGCTTCCTTTCGCATTTAGCAATCTGCTTAGATAAACTGGCAAAACATTTTAGTAGGATTTGATAGTTCGATGAACCAGTTAACTAGAACTACAATTATCAGATCTAAAGGATGAGTGCTTTAGATTTATAGTTTAGATTAACAACAAACAGTTCTTCTTCATAATCATCAAAGATCATCTTCATCCTCAATGTCTTGTCGAACTCTTCAGAGATGGCAGGCGCCGACGGAAACCTGGAGTTCCTACAAAAGGCACCCTGATGAACAAGAGTACATGGATCAAGGCAAGCACGCTGTGGATGTCGAGCCAACGCGCGAGGAGCTCAATGATCTCTCAAAAGCATGCAACAGATTGTGGGAACTCGATCTCAATCGTCTTTCCCCCGGCAAAGACTACGAAATCGACTACGGCAGGGGGAAGAAGGTCTACCAAGAGGGAGACATGGCAGCAGGATCCCTCTTCACCTGGCTGAGCGACACTGTTCTGAGACAGCCCACTTATGCTCGGTTTTGCTCTCTGCTCGACAATTACAATCCAGATGAGGGATGCAGAGAAGTGGTAAGTGCGGAAGAGAAACACGAGCAAACTGCCTTCATCGAGGAAATAAGCAGGACTGCACCGATCAAGTATCTTTTTAGCTATTTGGTTGCCAAGGAGATCATACCTGAGAATTACGAACAGTTCAAGCGGATGATGAACAGTTTGTGGTTCAACTTGTATGGCCGCGGTGGCGTTTCAGGTTCTTCGTCTGCGTTTGAGCATGTCTTTGTGGGGGAGATTAAGAGACGCCAAGGGAAAGAGGTTTCCGGGTTTCACAACTGGATTCAGGTCTGCTTCTTTTGAAACACAGCTAATTGTTGAAGTAGACAACTAAGAACTATTATCAGCTATCAACTCTATCATCTCAAGTAACTATACCAAACACCTCACTGAATCTCTTAGGAAATATTTTATTTCTCTTTTTGCAGTTTTACCTGGAAGAGGCTAATGGAAGGGTAGATTACCAAGGATACATTTTTCCGAGGAGGCGTGGACAAACTGTGAGTACATCAGTTATCAATCACTTTGAAACTTTTTGGTTCATTTCAATTTTTCAGATAATTTGGTTCACTTCTGAATATTAATAGTATTAGTTGCCAATGCACATGACGAACATGGTGCATGCAGCTAGGGATGATATCCGAAATTGGTTAACCGATTAACCGAATCCCAAAACTTGATTTCGGATAGCAGTTTGTGGTTCAAGTTTGGTTCTAGTTAATGGATTCAAAAAATCAGTTTAATTCGATTTGATTTCGGTTACCAATTCACAAAAAAATCGGTAATTGAAATCAGTTATATATTTATTGTATAATATATAGGAGGTATGCATGGGTACCGGATAGATCCGGAACCGATTGGAACCTACCCGATCAGGTAGGTTCCGGGTACATTTGAATTAAATTCGGGTAGGGTCCGAGACAAACATTAAAGGAACCGGTTAAAATTGATTCCGGTTCCGGGTCCAGCACATCGGGGTACCTGGAACCTGTTTTGAAACTTGTATTGGAACCTGTTCTAGAATCTGTTGGAACCTATAAATGAATAGGTTCCAACAGGGTACCCGAAACCAAAATCGGAACATGTGATTTCGGATAAGGTCTAGTTCCAAAATCTTAGAACCAGTCCTATACAGAATAGGGTCCAAGTATCATGAAAAATACACGGTACTCGAATTCGCTCTTCCCTAATAATATACATATATAATTATAAATATTTTATTTTTATTTTTGGTAAAATCATTCGTTTAGCTGTTAACTATTTATATATACTCGAACCGTTCAAGCCAATCCAGTTAACTGCCGAATATCCTATCATTTTCTTTTCGATTTCGGATAGCGCTTTTTAAAAATGATTTTGGTTATGATTATTCATAAAAATACGGTTAACTTTACTGTTGTCGTCCCCACAATGTACACTCGTCTTTTGCCTACAAAGATCATCATAAAATAGATGTATTTTATATAATAGAATATCATATTCGAATTAATTATTTGTTGTGCATTATGCAGCCGGATTCTGAAACCCAGCTCCTCACAATTCAATTCGAGTGGAACGGCATTCTGAAGTCTGTGTCCTCCACGCTTGTTGGAGTCAGCCCAGAATTTGAAGTGGCTCTTTATACTCTCTGCTTCTTTCTTGGGGGCGAAGACAACCATGTTGAACTCGGTCCTTATTCTGTCAACATAAAATGTTATCGCCTCGGAAATGACAAAATTGGGTCTGCATTCCCTGTAGCTGAATGTTAATTAATTTATTGTAAGCCCATATTTTATGATATACGATGACTCAAATATCAGTACAATTTTTCAGCAATAATTATTTCTATTATTTCTACTTTATATTAATTAAACACTAAGATTGTTTATTGATTATGCACAGAGAGCAAAGAAAGTCATGTCATCTGTTGATAATAATTAAGAATTCAAAAATACTATAAAGTGTTAGAGCGCGTGAGAAATTAATTACTATTTCGAAAATTTACCTAATATGAGTAATTTAATCCAATCATAGGAGATATGGTAATCTTTTCACTGCCGCATAACATTCCAGTATAGACATCATTCCAAATATTAAATAAAATGGAAATTTCATAAATTAATTCCTCCTAAATCTAATCAATCACTATTTTTCATAAAAATACATTCCATCATACTATTTCTTTCTTAAAAAGAAGTCCATTAAATTTAAGGCTCAACGTTTTCTACTCAATTTATTACCTCGTATCTCTCGACAGTCGACAGGGGTCCACATGAATACCTGGTGATTAATACAACTCTTAAATGACGTAGAGTGGCGATCGAGGGTTTACTGCACTAAGGTTTTCTTTAGTCAATATAACAGGAAAAGACGAACAAAGCGGCACCCCAATTTTTCGGGGCGAAGAGGTCGCGAGCTCGTTGCATTATACCTTTAGTCGTGTAGCTGTACGGTCCTTGCATTGCCAAGATTGCTGCTTGAGGTTTTCGATCTTACCATAGAGGTACGGGAGGTCGATTTGGGTGTTGTTCGTTTTGGGTGTTTGATATTTCACTGACGTTGTTCTTGTGAAGCATTGGATTTCCGCTTGAGTTTTCGATAGGGTGGTGATGATTAAGTTGAAGAAAAGGGCGATAGGGCCAAGGCCGAGGGCAGCTAAGATTCGCAAGGAGCCGCATGAGGAACAGAGAAAGGCCGAGGAGCCCAGCAAGGTGGAAGATGCCCCAGCTCCCGTCAAGGAAGTGGAAAAAGAAATCGGTGTTGAAGAGCTAGTCTCTGAGAACGTCGTCATGGCCAAGCCTGTCACACCAAAATCCAGTAAGTCTGCTCCTGAGTTCGTGAATGTATGTATGGCTATGTCTTAATCTAAATAAAATTAGGATTTTTAGGGTAGAGGTCCTTTGTGTATCCTGTCTGGTCGATTTATGTGCTTGCGTTTTCTTTTACTGCAGATGAAGAAATTAAGTTGGCCGGTGAGGACACTGAGGACGGTAGGGACAATTTACAAAGTGAGGAGGAGAATGGAAATACCAAGGGAGAGCATGCAATTAAGATAAAGCTAGAGTACGATGAGTCAGATTATGATACTGAAGAACAAGCTGAGGTGGACGTCCACAATGAGTCGGAGTGTGATACTGTCCTTGATTATGGTGAGAACTACATGAAAAATGAAGAACAAGAAGATGATTTGGATGAAGAAGAGTATGCGATATATTTTGAGCTTTATAATGAATTTGTTTATGATCCTGAAGAGGAAAAAACTGAAATGACAGAAGAGGGAGAAGCTGAGGTGGAGCAAGAGAACAATGAGTCAGAGTATGATCCTGTAGAAGATATTTTACTTGGTTATGATGAGAATTACATGGAAAGTGGAGAACAAGAAGATGATTTAGAAGAGGAAGAGCATGCGACTAAGTCAGAGCTAGAATATGATGACTCAGGTTATGATCCCGAAGACGAAAAAGCTGAGGTGGAGAAAGAGAACAATGAGTCAGTATATGATCCTCTAGAACATACTGCTCTTGATTATGATGAAGAATGTGTGGAGAATGAAGGGCAAGATGAAGATATGTATGAATGCAAGGAGGGTGAAGATGTTGATGTGACTGAAGAGGTAAAAGGTGACATGGTTGATGAGGACACTGATGATGGTAGAGATGATTCAGAGTGTGAGGAATATGATGAAAATATCGAGGGATCAAGAGAGAATGAAGCGGAAGTAGATAGTACTCTTTATTATGATGAGAAGTACTTGGAGAATGGAGGACAAGAAGATGATGTGGATGAAGATGAGGAGAATGATGAGGTTCCTTTGGCTGAAGAGGAAGACACTGAAATGTTGAATGAGGAGATTGAGGGTAATCAAGATGATTTAGAAGGTAAGGAGGATGGTGAAAATGCCAGGGAGGCAGAGCCTGTGATTGATGGTGAAGATAAAGAACACCATACAGAAGTTGAAGAACGTCAAATGTGTGACAAGTTTGAAATGTTTGCTTGTGCGGAGGAGGGCATTGGCAGTGCTGAATCGAAAGAAAGTAATAAGAAGGTCAAAGTTAGAACTACATTTCCAAGGCTACATAAAGGAAAGAGAAGGAAACTCAAATTTTGAGGAAATTTCAAAGCTGGTCGTGCATCTTATGGTCATCGTCCTTTTAGAGTTTTAGTTGCTCAACTCATGCGCGTAGACCAATTGCTACTCATGGTGTGTCAATTGGTAGTCATGGAATTAAGAGACCCCATGAATATAGATATGAACACACTGAGATGGTAGTGGCTAAGAGGATAAGGCATTTTTCTCCACCGGGGAAGTCTTATTACAGTAGAAGACCACTTGGACCAGGTAGTTTTCTTGTCTTTTTTAATCTATGGACACTATACTTTGTCGATATATTATTTACTGAATCATCTATTAATATTTTTGATTAGCTGCTGCATACTCAAACATCAGTTCCAGGAGGGCTCATGGTAGACATTATCAGCTGCCGCCTCCCAGAAGTCAAGTTGTTGCTGATTATGGATCCTACATTCCCATGGAACGACACCCATTTTACATGGATGTTTTCCACTCTCGAGGGTCTAGTTATTCTGATATACCATCGCAGAGTTCTTTCCTTCCTGGTGATGGGCGTGCTTACAGTACTGATAATGTTGAACGAACATTTGAATATCCTTTGCATTTCTCAGACTATGGTTCAATTTTGGGATCAAAACGCCCCTGTTCAGAACTGGTTGGTACTAAACCACATTTGAATGTTTTGCCATGCTTCTTCTGTTATCTAACATTTGTCTCTTTGTCTTGTCTCAGGATGATACTTGCTATGCTAATGCAAGTTTGCCTCAGTCAAAGGCTCGCTTGCATTATGATGTTAGCAGTAGTAATTATGATGCCAGCAGCAGTGGTGATCAGTACGGACATGCTTATACCTATAGCCATAGGTTGGATATATATATATATATATATATATATTATATGTATATATGTTATTTTTAGTCATTTGGTTATCCCATTTTATTGTTCTCTCCATTATCTAAATTGTTATGCTGAGCAGGTTTGGTCAAGCTCCAGCGGTATACAGTAGTTGTCAACTTTCCCTTATTGGCCATGATAGTTCATATGCATATGGGAGTTTTCAGGGAAGGACTTATAGTGGAGGTATAACATTATAAAGTATTAATTGAATTGTTTTCCCTCGATTGCTTATGAATATTCACTTAATTATCTTCATTCAGGTAGCAGCAGAAGTGTAGGTCAAATGTATGCTTCAAACATCAATTGTAGCTCATATGGGAGTGGTCTGCCAGACTGCCAATGACTTGTGGAGGAGGTATGTCATCATCGTCATGAACTCAATTTTTCTAGCTTTTTGTATCACTGATTCTTATAAAAAAAACTCTTCCTGCCACTTTTTTTTTACATTTAAATCTGACTAGAGCAGGTGTTCATTTAAGAATTTTTTTAAAAAACCTCTTCTTTCTTGTTTTCTTTAAGAAGCCATCTAAAAATTATATACAACCATTAGTTCATGCATTGATGAGATACTAAGAGCCGTATCTTTCAAACTAAAAACCTGAATAGAACGTTTATTCCATCCGATGCTTTGGTGAATATATAATAAATATAAACATACTAAAAATAAATTATTTTCTTACGTGATATGCAGCAGGATACTCGAAGCGTTTCAGTTTGAATGGAGCAGCAATGTGAAATATGTTTCTTCTACGGTTCTACCCTTGTTGAAGTGGGAATTTGAAAATGCTCTTTTGCTCTTTACTTCTTTGTTGATGGTGCAGAGAATCCATGTTGAGCTTAGTCCATACTGTATCGCACAAGATGTTTTCCCTCTTTTTTTTATCCTTATAGCTTAATGTTAATTTCGAGATATATGGAGATGCTGCTAAACGTCAGCACATTCTTTTCCTAAGAATTATGTGTTGGTATTTGGATGTATGTAAATTGCATAGAGTTGCTTAATGTTAATTTTGAAATTACCCTGCTTAAGATTGTTGATTACAACTTTACAAGGAGATAACAAAGTTTTATTAACTGTTTTCCCATTATTCTTTTTTATATGCTTAATTATTCAGCTATAAAACAAATTAGTAGACCCATCTAGTATGAGATTAAGGCATAGTAGTAGTAGTTGTTGTAATTATTCAGCTATAAAACAAATTATGCACTTCTTTTATTAACAAATGATTACAATATAAAATTTTATAAAACTAAAAGACCTGAATACAAATGCTGTTGGTGTTTTAGAGGGAAATAAAAGCCAAGTATCTTCCGAATATATAAAAGTATTTGGTTAAATAATAATAATAATAATTAATAATAGTTTCAGATTTTGGTAAACAATAGAAACTTGTTTCTTGTTTAGGTAAATTGCTAAATAATAGTTCATTTGCGATGAACACGTGCTTGTCACGCTTTTAGTTTATGTTTTGACTGGTTCCAAATGTTGTCCGCATAAAATTGTTTACGCGGACGGATAACGAACTCCGCCGCTTCCCGCGTGTCGACTTCATCTCCCCACCTCGAAATCTCGAATAGGAAATTGAAAACCATCGTTTCGGTTACCCCTCACAGGCGGTGACCGCATCCCACAGCCCGGCCGTAAATATCCTCAAAACCGCCCGTTTCCAAGCACGAAACGCCGCAGGCAATCGTCGACTTTGCAGTCGCCGCCTTCGCCGTTGAAACCCTAATCCTAACTCTCCACCCTTAGTCATGGCTGCACTCGCTGCCGCCGCCTCCCTCCTCCCCGTGACCGCCGCATCCAAGAGCCGCCCTTCGTCCGCCTCAAAGACCGTCACCTTTTCCAGGAATTCGATCGTCTCGGCTGCGCCGGCGGGTGGGAACGCGGTGTTTTCCTCCTCGAGTTGGAGACCAGATAATTGGAAATCTAAGCGCGCGCTCCAGATCCCAACGTACCCCAACCAGGAGGAGCTGGACTCGGTCCTCCGGAGCTTGGCGACTTACCCCCCGCTGGTGTTTGCCGGAGAGGCGAGGAAGCTAGAGGAGAGGCTCGCGGAGGCTGCTGTGGGGCGGGCCTTTTTGCTCCAGGGAGGTGACTGCGCCGAGAGCTTCAAGGAGTTCAATGCCAACAATATAAGGGACACCTTTCGCGTTCTGTTGCAGATGGGAGTGGTATTGACATTTGGTGGACAAATGCCTATCATCAAGGTTGAATTTTTTCTTTGAAATTCTAAGTAATAATGTTATTCAACTTAATATACTGATTTAGGGTGTTAATTTGGTGTCATATCTTTTGTTTTTAGCTTTCTAATTAATGCGGAGTTATATGGTGATTTTAACAGAAGCAAGTATGCTAATTGCTTCTTTACTAGTTCTGTGGGGCTTCACTTCTGAATTATTGGCTGGGGTAGCTATTATTCGGATGTCATTTTTTTTGTAGTTCGTGCAGCATAATTTGGTTACTTTTTCAAAAATCTTGTGGTCATATTTGTAAATTTTCAATTTGATACATCAACCATGGATACTCGTTAGATTGAAAGTTGTTGCCATTCTTGCTTTATCTTATCAACGAACAAGTTTTGCTTAGCATATGAAGATATATCGACATCAAGAAAATAGAGATTACATTGACATCCTATTGTTGATGTTATGATATTTATGAAGATACAAGTCATCTTTTATTCCACATCATCTTTCATGAAATTGTGCTTGGTTCTTTATTTACTCTCTTTTCTGACAAAATATCCTATTTGTATGGAATAAATTGGATCTTAAAGATATGAATGTGAAAAATAACTCTTCAAGTTCATTTGCTTTTACATACTTTTGACCTTATATGATCTCATATATGCATATAATGGAATAATTAATTGGCATGTGAATCATTTAGTTGCATTGTGACAAATCTACTTGATAAAACAAGCTTTTCCTTGCTGATTATCTTTTCCGAAGCATTCTACATCTCAATATAGAATGATGTGATGGTTCACTCATTAAATATTTGGTTGTTACTCTAGATTTTGACTTACACTATGCCTCTTCTTTGGACTTGATAACTCTTTAATGCTCTCTAATTGGGTAAGAGGAATGAAGGTCCTGCATGCTAATTTCTAGGATAGCCATTTTGAAGCCAAATGTAGATGCATGCTGAATATCACAAGAGGAGGCATGAGCAATGGATCTGATTTAATGGAATTCACAAAGACACTTATTTTGAGAGACATATTCTATAGATATCTTGGAATAGGTTTTTTCTTTGGAGAAAGTGTGAAATAAAAAACAAGTTATTAGATTCATCCAAATACCATCATCCAAGGACACTTCTACTGGCTGTTGGTTCCTATAGACCTATAGTACAAGCAATTTTTGATTGTAGCCATAGATCTATTGTCTATTAAATTTATTGGTGAAAAACTACTTAAATAATGAACCAAGAGTGCACCTGTTCAATTTATTTGTTGCTAATTGTGCATCATGTGGAATTCCTCTATTTCAATCTGTGCAATGCAAAGTCTTATCCTTGCTCAAACTATTGGCACGTCCTTCATAGATATTTGTTGAAGAAATCATATTATTTTCAGTGATTATGTAGATGATAGTGTGATTTCATAATCGTTGTCTTCAACAACAGACAAAGTTCTTCTCTGAATAAAAGTCCTATGGATTGTCACCTATCTTGTCATATTAATTCTACAGAAGGTGGATCTTCCGTGTTAAACTTACCAAATGGAATTTTACATCAGAATGCAATTATGATAGTTTATCTTGAGTTAGTTCTGTACAGTGGTAAAGCTGTTTCTCACATTCTGTAAGGTCTTCACCAAGCTCGGATGTAAACAAACTAGTAGCAGAGATATCTTCACGATGTTCTCATGTACTTCATGGACAATGTTTTGTTTTTGATGCCTTGCCACAGGTTGGACGGATGGCTGGTCAATTTGCAAAGCCCAGATCTGATCCATTTGAAACAAAAGATGGCATGAAACTTCCTAGTTATCAGGGTGACAATATCAATAGTGATAGCTTTGATGAAAAAGCTCGAGCACCAGATCCACAAAGGTTGGTTCAAGCTTATAGCCAGTCAGCAGGAACTCTGAATCTTCTTAGAGCATTTGCTACTGGTGGTTATGCATCCATCCAGAGAGTCACCAAGTGGAATCTTGATTTTGTAGAGCATAGTGAGCAAGGAGACAGGTTTTGGCTCTTGCCTTCTGGATATTTTTTACTTTCTGTTGATAACTTGTTTTTTCTGTTTAATAATTAATGTTTTCCCCATGAATAGCTTAATTCTACTTAGTTATATGATATACCAGCATGAGTGTGGCATCTTACTCATAAATAGAAGAGTAGGGAATTGTTTCCAATTTATAGGAAATTAAATATGCAAGGCAAGGGACCTTGACATCACTTTCATGTCTTGTGTCTTAACCCGTAAATAATTAGATATGATCAACATTTCTTCTTTCATGTCATTCTTGAAGTTAAAGTTTCTTTTTGACGGCTGGTTTTGTGCAGATACATGGAACTTGCTCAGAGAGTTGATGATGCTATTGGATTCATGGTTGCTGCTGGTTTGACTGCTGACCATCCAATAATGACGACAACTGAGTTCTGGACATCGCATGAATGTCTTCACCTACCATATGAGCAGGCATTAACCAGGGAGGACTCAACATCGGGTCAATACTATGACTGTTCAGCTCACATGCTTTGGGTTGGAGAAAGGACAAGACAGTTAGATGGGGCTCACGTTGAATTTCTCCGTGGAGTGGCCAACCCTCTAGGCATAAAGGTATATAATAACTGATAACTGTATCTTAGATCTGCTTAATTTAATAGCTCTAATTTCCATCACTGAATTATGAAGATTGCTAGAGAGAAATGAACTGTGCATATTGGCATCCATCTTCACTCGTATCTTTCAAAATCATGTTCTCTTTCTAACGGTAATCTGAAAAGGAATTGATAATGCTAGTGGCATCAGATGCTGCAGCTTGGCAAAAGGCATGCCTGGTAAAAAAAGATTATCGACTAGGAAAACTTCTGAATGTGGATATTTGTATTTCATCCTAAAATCATTTCATATGTTTTTAACTGTACCCCAGATCATTCTGTTCTTTTTATGAATCAAGCATCAGTATTATTTCAATTTTATGTAAGATAGAATTGTATGGTGTATTTTGATGATACAAGATACTAAATATCTCATTGTTTCCTTCTTTTCTGGTCCTATGGCATGGATTAATTTGTGTAGGTAAGTGATAAAATGGATCCATCTGAACTTGTAAAACTGTGTGATATTTTGAATCCTCACAACAAGCCTGGAAGGCTAACCATAATAACAAGAATGGGGGCAGAGAGCATGCGTGTCAAGCTTCCCCATCTAATTAGAGCTGTGCGTCAAGCTGGTTTGATAGTTACTTGGGTGAGTGATCCAATGCACGGAAACACGATAAAAGCTCCGTGTGGCCTGAAAACACGCTCATTTGATGCAATCAGAGTAAGTTTCTACTTCATGAATTATGTGATATCTTCAATATATATATATATATAATTTGGACCAAAATAAGCATATGGTTTCCTCACAACGCAGTCTGAGCTAAGGGCGTTCTTCGATGTTCATGACCAAGAAGGGAGCCACCCTGGGGGAGTGCATCTGGAGATGACTGGGCAGAATGTTACTGAGTGCATTGGTGGAGCAAAGACAGTGACTTTCGATGATCTGAGCTCTCGGTACCACACGCACTGTGATCCGAGGCTCAATGCTTCACAGTCCCTGGAATTGGCTTTTGCTATTGCTGAAAGGCTGAGGAAGAGAAGGGTCAGCTCATGGGGCAAGCGTATCTTCAACCAGCCATCCCAAGCTGCTGTTGCATAAAGAAGGCACTTCAAACTAGAAAGAACGTTTTTGTTCTGTGCTGCTATTATTATGGATGAACAGTTCAATCAGTTTCTTTTTTATCTTTGGTCGTTGGATTCATTTTACTTTTTGTTGAAATAAGGATTTTCTTTGTTTTTCTTGATCCTGTTATGAGCTTTGCATAGAACAAATCATTTTACTACGTATTGTTCAAATTGTTGTGTATATCAATAATCAGCTTGGTTGGAATAAATTCTCAAATTAATCTATACGAATGAATTCTTGTGTTTGGACCCTTTGGGGAAAAGGAGAATGGAATTTAATTTCTTTAATTAAGTCCTTGTCTTTTTATTGTGGGTATGTTAAAAGCTTTTTGGTTCGTTTGCTTTACCGAATTAGATAGGATAGAATAGAATAGAATAACAAAGGGAAGAGAATTGAATATAATTTTTAAATCCAAATGTTTATGAGATATAATATTAATTATATATATTTTTTAATTTTATTGATTAAAAATACAAATCTTATCCTATTCATTTATCCTACGAAGTAAACAAGATCCTAATATCGTATTAAATGTATATGATTGGATATCTGATCATAATGGCAGAAGTTGCAACTTTACCAATGAGAAGAATTTAGTATTTTTTTTAAAAAAATGTTTGTCTGGAAATAAGAATTAAAATGATTAGCACTGGAGGGAGAAACCGGCATACTACCGGCGGGCGGCAGCCGGGTGCTAGAGATACTCGTGTGCACGTAATTTTTTGTACCATTCCAACTACCTAATCCATGTTTCGACAACCAAAGTGGGGTCATCACGGGACCCCGTATCTCATCTCTTCAATTTTGGTGAGGGACGTCTTCTTAGTCACGGCATTGGCAGAAAACGGTGGTCCATGTGCTCCTGTCGTACCCCAAATTCCAAATCTGAATTCAGAACACTGTCATCCACCCTCTCTCTCTCTCTCTATGCAGTCTCACTGCCTCGATGCCTGCGGCAACCTTGCCCTCCCCCAGCCGCCGCTACCGGGGCTCCGATGGCGCCGCTGCTGCCGAAACCCTCTAACGCAGTCTCTCCCGGCGCTCCACGACAACACCAAAACACTCTCCACCGCCCTCAGGGTCTCTTGCGCCCTCTCCCATGGCCGGAGGCGAGCACGGGGTGGAAGGGAGGAGCCGGCCAGGGCCAGGAAGAAGGAGAACGTTTGGAGCATCGACAATGACCTCGCCGCCGCGAAGGCCTCCACGGAGGATAAAACACGGAAGTATCGGAGGAAGCGGGGGAGGCGGGTGAGGTCCACCGCGAGGAGGGGGCCGAGTGACAGGGTTTTGGTGTCTGGTTCCATGCTTATGGAGATTGAGACGGTTCTCCAGACTCAGGTGAGGAAGCTCGTGGGTTTATTTTAAGAATTTCATTTTTATGAGGAATTTTGATTGGAGTCATCTACCATTTTTCTATCAAATTTGGATCACATCTCCATTTTTAGGACTTTGTTAGAAACATTTTTTTATCATGTTGAGTAGATCAGAAATAGTTGTAATCTGGCAAATTTTCTGCAATATCCTTCTTTGTCAGTACATCTTTCGACTTCGTTTGTAATTTGACTGTGAATGAAGGTTTTTCGTTGAATCCGTGAAAGCAATGAATAATGGGGAGTGGCATGTGCTATTGTTTTATCTTTATCTTGACAAATTATTAAAGTGGAAAATAGTCATCCTAGACTTCCTAGTATTACAGGTTCAATCAACTACATATAATATGCTGGTATCTATCCTGGTTTTACTTCCTGTTGATCCTTTATTCTTCACAAAAGTTTAAATTTTGAGCTCAATCTATGTAGTCAACCTTTCATTTTTTAAATTGGAGAGGACGAAGAAACCTAAAAGTGGACTTCTGAACTTAGCAAGGATAAAGTTCAAATCTTGGCTGGACTTTTATCAATTTTTTTCTTTGATTTTATGATGCAGGTTGCTTACTTATAGCAGGTTTAATGTTGTTTCTTTTATTCTGTTTAGAATATTGTTCTGGATAATCTTGACATTATTTATTTTCTGTTAGTCTTATGAAAAAATTGTAGTCAGAAAGCAATATCATCAATGCAGGAGTTTATGTTACTACATAAAACTTTTGCTTATGAACAATTAATACTCGAATGAATGGATGCCAATCTTAATTAACAGGAACCTGTTATCAAACCAGCATGGGATACTTTTGCTAGTAGTCTCAGTGGTATATGGAAGGGTGTTGGTGCTGTGTTTTCACCATTTAGCGCTGAAATGGAGCCAGTTGGAATTGGGAAGAAGAATGAGAATCTTTATGATTGCTACACTCGTTCAGTGATAGAAAAAGTGTCTGAAGATGGTCTTCCCACTCGCATTAGCAAGAAAACTAATTGGGCAGCTTTAAACCCTTTTGGAGAGGCAAAAAAACACAGATCAGGTGATAAGATTGAGGCTAGAAATGGCTCTTCTGAGACAGAAACTTTTGATGCTTGTGATAGAATCTATGATTTGCCTGGCTACAACTCCTTTGACTTGTCAAAGGGTGAAGATTTGGAGGAAGATATAATGGGGATGGAGCCTGGTCTTGTTTTCTTTGAGGTTTGTTTCTCTTCTTTTTTATATATACGTTCGTCTTTTTAACAAAAACATGTGTATCTGACTTATTTATTTTGACTGACATGTGCTACAGTTTATCCAACTGATTTATGGTCCAAAAATATGGAAATGTTGTTGATATTATTTCACCATTAGTGTCAAGTTCTTAACAACTTAACTACACTCATTTTTGTTATTTGACATTGCCTTTAGAACCATCATCAGCTGCTTCTTATTCTTTTAGCTTTACTGAAGGAGTAGGATTAACTTAAATTCCAATGTTTATAGAGCTGCTCATTTTTATGTTCCTGTACTATGATCCAATTCAGTAAATTTTGGCGTGGGATATGCTAGGATTAATAATTTAAAGATAAGTGAGCAGCTAGCTATCTGAGTTCTTATATTCCTATAATAATTGAGCTGCTTGATTTTGTATTTCTTGTTCTCTAATCTTTTTCAATATGCTAGGATGAATAATTTTAAGATACAAGTGAATGGTAGCCAGCAAAGCAAATTTAATAATAATGAAATTGTTATTTGGTTGGTGTTTATCTACTCTTCAAACTTTTGAACTACAATTTTAGAATAATATAGTTGGAAATTAGAGTGTTGCTTTCTTGAGAATGTTGGTACTGATTTTATTGTTTTACTTTCCTAAATTATCACCTGTACAAGTAGGGGGGCTATTGATGTCTATTATGATTGGATGTTGTGATTTGTGAAAAGTTTTGTGGGACAAACTAGGACTTGCAGATCTGCTACTTTCAGCACCTTCATTGTGTGTGTCATGTTCAGTGTACTCTTTTTCTTCTCTTTTTGTAAAATTCGGTTTGTAGATGATGAATATTGCATGGTGTCAACTTCTTTGTTAAAGTCCCACATTGGTTGAGGTTGTGGTCTAGATAGCCTTTAAATAGATTGAGCAATCCTTCTCTCTTGAGCTAGATTTTGGGGTGGAGTTAGGTCCAACGCTAATTTTTTAACATGGTATAGAGCCAGACCTATTGTTGAGAGTGGGCCACTTGCATAATTTCACGCTCTAGATGTGGATCCTGGGCGGGAGGGGGGTGCGTTAAAGTCCCATGTTGGTTGAGGTTGTGGTCTAGATAGCCTTTAAATAGATTGGGCAATCCTCCCCCTATGAGCTAGCTTTTGGGGTGGAGTTAGGTCCAAGACTGATTTTCTAACATTCTTCATATTTCCTTTTTCCCTCTCTTCCTGAAACAACTTTACTTGGCTATTGCAAATATGTATTGTTGTTTATTTGACTGACTTCTGTTTTGTTTTCATTTTTTTTGCAATCAATCATGTATCTGTTGGCAGGATGGTTCATATTCTAAAGGTCCTGTTGCTATTCCAGTTAGAGATTTTGATGAATCCAAATACTTCCTTTCTCCAACTTTTCAGTTTGAACAAGTAAGTTCAGTCAATGTGAATATGCCATCATCTCCTGTTTGTCGTAATCTTGCTTTATTTATATTATGTTCTTTTGTCTTATTTGATATTTTGTATATTTTCTTCATCATATAAATGTGGACTATATCTTCATTGAGTATTCTGTATGCATTGGACATTTCTATTGTTTTCTCCTCCAAATATACATTTCACATTATGATATATAATTTATTCATTCTTTTTTCATAATAGTTAGATTTGTTTAGTCATATGAATCATATTAATAGTCTAGTTATCGTTGCTAGCTGTGTTTCAATTGAGCAATAGATAAGTTTAAACCATAAGTTCATTGCTTCTCTTTGTGTTCTTAATATTTATCTCTTTATTTGAACAGGTAGCTATTTGACTTTTAATCTGTTTATATCAGGTTAGTTTCTTTCCAGCTAGAGTTAATTCATCTGGAAAATCACTAGATGAATTTAGATACATTATTCTGTCAAATTGAATCAGTAAACAATTTGCTCCTTAGTTATAGAGCAAATGGAAGTTGAAAATCAATTCGGTTCCATATTAGTTATTTAATTGCAGCTTTGAATTCCCTGAGCTGCAATGTTTAGGAATGCAAAGACAATAGTCTGCTAATAAAGAATTATCAATAGTAAGAACAATAATTGTAATACAGCAACAGGAAGTTGAAACTTTCCAACTAATTAAGGTTGATGAATGAATCATATTGCTAGGTTTCTTATTTACTTCCCAGCAAAGTTTTCTAGGCTTATCTCTCCTTGCACCCATGGTTCTAACTATATTTAGGTTTTCCTATATAGTTTTGTCTTTGTACCATCTTATACACTTCATTCTCATTTTTTTCTTCACTAGAAAGTTGAAACAACTAATTGTTCATTTGTTGAAATATTTTCTTTTACATCCTTTCTAGTTACTCTACATATCCATCTCAGTGATCTCATTCCAGCAATACTGATTTTTTTCATATAAAGTTACTAACTGCCAAATACTCCAAGCCAAGGGTCAGTTGCCATCTGATGTTATATATGCAATATGTGTAAATAATGTTTTTTTACCTTTCATCATTTTCTTTTAAGTGATGACTTAGCATATTAAATCCAAGAGAAGAAATTTGTTCTGTAAGTGAACACTGAACACTGTATTTTATAAGATCATTATTTTTCATTTTTGTGAGCTTGAATGTTGTTAATCTAGCTGGGATCCTTGTAACACTTAGATGCTGACGAACCACAGTAAGAATACATGACTCTACAATGTGAAGGTTAAGGCTGGACCTACTAAGCAAATCATTTTTCATTAAACCATATGATTAGGATCTTGAAAACATTGTTGTATGGAATATGCTCAATTACTAACAAAATAGAAGGAATACTCGCAAATCATGCTTTCTTAGTGGTTTGGTTTTCCAGTTTCCACGCATTGAACTAATTGTTTAAATTTTAATTAAACTGGTTTTTTTAATTATACCATTTCATTATTGTGGTGGATTCAAAATTAAGTATGTGAAACCAAATCTGAATTGATGGATATAATTGTTAATGTAACATGAACGAACCCAAGCTTGAGAAGCACAGGAAAAGTCACAAAAGGGCAGAAAAGAACCATTTCATTTGATATCCTTTTGGTGCATCTCATGAGCCACTTTATTTTACATGATGTATTAAATCTCTCTTGTCAAATCTTCCACTTCAGTGGCAATTCAATTGTCTTCTTTAGTGGGTTATTTAAAACATTGAATTACTTATTCTGCAAACCTTGTTGCTCAGTGTCTAGTAAAAGGGTGCCACAAGAGACTGCGCATTGTCCACACCATTGAGTTTAATGAGGGCGGATCCAGCGTACAAATAATCAGGGTTGCTGTGTATGAAGAAGAATGGGTCAGCCCAGCTAATCTTGATGTTGAAAAGTAAGGTTTCACTTCATTTTTAAGTAGAAATTTAGCATGTTATATTGGCCCTGTCATTTATGATTATTTCTTGAAATATATTGTAGGGTAAATTACACTGGTCTCCCCTGAGGTTCAGACCGCCCCTCTATTTGTAACTTTGTCTTGTGACCCCCCTGAGTTTTGTAAAAGGTTACACAGACCTCCCCTACTAATGGAAACTGTTAGTGGATCGTCTGTCACGTGCATTGCACATGCTTACTAATGATATTTTTGAAATATTTGCGACTTTTACTTATTTTAAATGACAAAAATACTCTTATGTCATTTAACTCTCATTCCCTTATATTTACACCTCATGAGTGATTATCATTTTAATTTTCACATTCAACTAACATTAATTTCGTGAAGAATATTAAATAATAAAATAATTTCTCTCAAATTTTTATTTTTAAAATATTTATTTAATTATTTTATGCATACCTTTTAATAATTTTTCAGCAAGGGGCATAAGAGAGAAATCACATTAACAGACTTCATTTAACACCGTTAGTTACAAGAGAGGTGAGTGTCACATGGATAAATAGAGGGGAGGTCAGTGTAATTTACCCTTGTTAATATTATATTATAGATAGCTAAAACATGGTGAAATTGATTTGCAAAAATTCCAGACCAAGTACCAAGTAATTAGCTAAAAGTTTCACTTAATTTTTTTAAAATGCAATAGTTAATGCTGTTTGAAGTTAGTAACAAGCAAGATGGAAAACCTTCAAATCTTAATTCCACTTTTGCATAATTATACGTCTCAGATTCTCTTTATGTAGTCCAGTGCAAGCCATTTATTACAAGGTTTATAGGCAACCAGGTAAGCAGCAGTTCCCCTCCAAAAACCCCTTTAGGCAAAAGCCTGTTTTCACAAAGGATTTTTTGTTTCAATTTAAAGCATTAGTATATGATAAACTAGGTCAAGTTAGAAAATCAGATGTTGAGTAGGGAATAGACCACATCTTTGTACTTGTATTTTTTTTCACTAGTAGTTGTATTTATCCCAAAATAAGCATAATGGTTCAATTCTTACTTCAAGCTTGAAGTGAATCTTGGTGAACTTCATTCTGCTTCATCATTTCACACACTAGGAGTACACACTTTTCACTTGGACTCATATATTAAGGAATTGCCATTTATTTTGTTCATGTATTAGATGAAACTAAGAGCCACCTACACCTATCATGATGAGGGTCGAAATGGAAAATCTGGCATGACGTAATAGCAGATTTTTCGAAGACCTAAATCACACCTACACTGAACTTGCCATTGAGGGAGCAATACTATACAATCTGCTACAGACAACCTGACACTAACATCCATATTGTACATATGTAGCGAAATGTTTATGGCTTACTCCTCCCTACTATGGTACTACCTCCCCCCTTCTACCTCTCCCCCCCTTTTTACTCCTACTTGTATTTTTCATTTTTTTTCTCTTACTTGTATTTCTCATTTCTCCCGATAAATACAACTTTCTTTTAAGTCAAAAAAAAGAGCCACCTACTCTTTTCTATGACTTTGTTGGTCAAGCAATCAAATCAAATATTGAGTAGGGAATAGACCATGTTTTGTATTTGTTTTTTTTTGTCCTCAGGTAGTTGTTTTTATCCCAAGGGAAGCATAACTCAATTCTTCAAGCTTGAACCTAGCCTGGGTGAACTTACTAGAAAGGCGTTTGATTGCAAGAACTATTCAGTATTAACTCCAATTCATACATTAACGAATTAATGCTTATTTTGTTCATGTATTAGATGAAAGTATCACCTACCCTTTCTGATGGCCACTCTTTAATTGAAAACTAGTACAAGGGTACTTATCTATCTTGCTATCCACCTCAGTGATTTGCAGTTCGAGTCAAAACCTTTCTCACAACGAAAAAGAATACAACCTTCAGATCTGACTGGTTCTTGGAAGGTATTTGAGATCAGTGCCACACCTATTTTTAGTGAAGAACCTGGAGATGAAAGTGGTGTGCCTTTCGTCTACCTGTGCACAGAGACATTGAAGAAAAGGAGCTTGCCAGACAGCTCTGCGTTCTTCGGGGAAGAGGAGGTGCTCGACATGCAAGATGTGACCATTCTCTGGCTTCCAGGTGGCATTACTGGCTATGTCGATGTGGCTAAAGATGGCATCCTCACCATTGGTGTTGGCTGGTACTCAGACGAAGGTATTAACCTTGTGATGGAGAGAGACTATGGGATGGATGGAAAACTCAAAGAGGTCAGGTGGAAATCTGAGGTCAAAAGGAGATGGACATAGAACTAAAAAAACCCTTCTGTTTCTATGTCTTCTTTCTTGGTTGCTTTCACCTCTTCAACCTGCTTGTCTCGTAACCCCAAATTCTTCTACTTTTGAATGTCTTTAATACCAAGTACCAACTAGGAGAATTGGGAGGGAGAAAAAGTAAGCAATGTACAGATGTTTAATGTATGATGTATTAAAACCGGTGATTAATTGCAACGGACGTTTTCCCTTACATTTCTGTTGAAATTTCAGCAATGATATTCTTTTCTGGTGCCTAAAGGTTAAGGCCAAAAATAGTTCCTCATAAGTCCATTTCTGGTTAGAGTTGCCATGGGTAGAAGAGTTTCTAAAAGTCCTTTGTGGCATCTGCAAAACAAATTTCCCATTATATAACCAGACAAATGAAGAGTTAAGTAGGAGCCTTGTTCTCTAATCAAGAACACAAACACAACAAATCAGCTTAGAAGTGGCCCGATGGACGTATCATTTTGGTTCCTCGGCGGATCGTCGGTGGACAGGTGATCTCCCTGCTAAGATCTTTGCATGTTGGGTTCATGTTTCTAGCATTTCATGGGCACAGGGATTGCCTTCTTTGTAATGGAAATAATTCAGCAGAAGAACACTGGAATCAGGCGGTGCTTAATTTTTATGGCATCTCACATCATTGTAATGCATTCTTAGAAATTTCAAAAGTTTTTTTTTTCCTGAAAAAGATCATGCTTGAGATATTTGTTTAATGGGATTCCACAAATAACAATTTATAATTTTCCTGGTCATAATCCATAAGTCTTCTTTCTTTATGGATAAAATTATGAAACTCTTCATGAATTGGATTCCATATGTATAGTATTTTTATGAGTTCACCAATGAGAAAGTCATTAATATCAAGAGCATTTTCTATTATCATTTCAAATATTATTTATTGAACAGCCTAACTTCATTTCTCATAGAAATTATTTTTCTGTAAACTCAGGGGCATAGAAATTATTGAACAGCCTAACTTTCAGTCAAAATTTTGCTGAGATTTGAAAAAAAAATTGGTCCGGATTAATCTTTGGTTCAAAAAAAATCAGACAAAATTTGGCCCAGATTTGCCGCCCCAAAAATGGTTCAGTTTAATTAAAATTCACCTAGTAATATAATCTAATTTAGATAATTTATTTTTACTATAATAAACATAGGTTATTTACCAATTAAATTAAACAAGTCAAAATTAACCTAAATAATTTAACTAAAACTAAACTAAGTAATTTTTTTTACTTTTTTTTAAGAAAGGAAAATATTTCAGATAGACTAGTAATTTAATTGAATTAAAGTAAATTAGATATTTAGTTAGATTAAAGTTAACCTAGGCAATTAAATCTAACTATTTAATTTAATTTAATTTAACAAACATAAGTAAAACAAAAGATATTAATGAGATGAAATCAACATGCGAGAAGATTGTATTTTGTAGGATGTGAAATTAAACTATCTTCATCGTTTCTTAATAAAAAGACTTAATAACACTAATTGTTAATTAAGTTTGAGGCGGTGTTAGTGGACACCCCTTCTTTAACCTAGATTCGCCCATGGTTGTACACCCGTCATCTCTCTGTCTATTTTTTTTTCTTTTATCCTTTCCCATTCCAGATTTGCACACCATCAGCCCTATCGCCACTAGCGTCACTGTACACTCGTCATCTCTCTCTATACGTGTGGGTGTGAAGAAGTGATGCACGGGAGTGCACCATTTCCTCGCCCTCCCTTTCGCTTATATTCACTTCTACTCTCCGACTTCAACGCAAGGAGTCCTATATAGCAAGAGAAAGCAAAAAAAAATAAGGGCAAATAGACGAAAATGATTTCAACTTTCACGAATTTTTTAATTTTGGTCAATCATTTAATTAGTCTCAATTCTATATAAGAGATTTAGGATTGGTTCCAATAATAACCATCCGTCAACTCGACGTGATCTCGACCGTTAGTTTGCTGACGTGGCGTACTGATAATAATATTTTATTATTGCCACGCCATTTGTAGTCCACGTCACTTTTAAAAAAATTCGAACCCGATTTTTTTATACCCGACAACCCACTCAACTCGACATGATGATGCCATGCTGGTGCACTCTTTCTCTGTAGTATGTTCCCTGTTCAGAAGAAGTCCCTAGGTGGCAGAGGCGACGACAAACGACGTCAGTCGCTGTGGCGGAAGTGGGCATGCATCCTATCTGGTTGGAGTGCGAGGTTTCGATAGCGAAAGTAGTATCCGATTAGGGCGCCACCACCGCTCGAGTTGGTAACATTTTCGATGGAGGCATTTGATCAAGAAGAAGATGGAGGCGTCGAGGACGAGAAGGAAAAGGAGGCGACCAAGGCTTTAGTGTCGTTGGGGACGGCTTCGCCGTCGAAGAATGCCCTGCTGCTAATGAGATGTCGTTCAACGCCGCACAACCGTGCATCCTCTCTCGCCACCGCCCAATTCGCGGTGTCTCCCTAGCCATCGCCAGATCCTTCGTCTGCTCCGCTGTTGGAGGAGGACGAGCAGCGAGATGAGCGAAAGATGACAAACTTCGCCAACGCCGGAGTTGCGCTCGTGCAGGAGACAGACGCAGAGTCGGAGCAAGGCAACGAGGCGAGAGGTTTGGAATCACAGCAGCCGCTGGTGCTGCCGCGGAGCAAGTCAGAGCCGGCGCGATGGGCGGTGATGAGGCTGGGGTTCCGGAGGCGGCCTCTTGCTTCTGGCCCAGTCAAAGCATCGTCGGCCGACGTCGACATTGGAGCTCCGCTGAGGAGAAGTCGGCCCCGCTGCTCCTCACCGATGCGTCCTGTTACTTGTAGATGATGGGTTGGCTAAGTGGGTTGTCGGGTATAAAGAAATTGGGTTCGAGTTTTTCTAAAGTGACGTGGAGATAATAAAATATTATTATCGATTCGCCACGTCAGCGAACTATCGTGAGAGATCACGTCGGGTTGACAGATGGCTATTATTGGAATCAATCCTAAACTTCTTATATAGAATTGAGACCAATCAAAGGATTGGTCAAAATTGAGAAATTCATGAAGTTGAGGTTATTTTCATCTATTTAAACAAATGGTACTAACGTACTGGCTGTCATGATCGAGGTTAGCAAGGTCAAGGCATGATCGAGGTTAGCAAGGTCAAGGTAGGCAAGTAATTAATGGAGTGGTTAAGATCGTGATCGACGAAGACAGACACTAGAGGCAATATCCAAATAGGTGTAGATCAAGCAAACAACAAACAAGTGAAATGTGAGATCAAAGAAGCGTAGATATAACAAAAAAAGAAGAAGGGGCATCATCACATTAGGAGTTTTCATCAGCCTTTGAATGCAATGCACCCAAAATTAAAAATAAAGGAGTCCACAATCAGATAGACTGGGGCGAACTTGACGTCTAGTTGGAACTCTTTAACGGATTCCAGCGCCTTGCCGGACTCCGGAATCACCGACCTTGGGCTCGGACCACTGGATCTTGAGAAGGATGGGCCGCATGTCCCATCTGTACTTGCGTGGCGCCGTCGAAGTGACGAGGGCAGGGAGACCTTGTGCATGATAGGGGAGCCCCTCCCTGTCGTCAATCGTACTAGGAATGCTTTTGAATCACCTCCGACCGTTGCTAAAGCATATGCTCGGCCCGTCCCCAGGATGGCACCACGCGGCGATCATCCCCTGCTCGTGTCTTCAAATGGCCAGCTGGGCCACATCATTCATATGGGACCCACACCCTTGTATTCTCTATTGTGGGGAACGGGTTATCGTTTCGATGGTCTTGTATTGACTCAGGATCCGACTGGGTGAAGTCTGAATCCTGATCTGGATGGAAATCACGCAGTGCCTCATTGTGGGCCAACCCTGCATCTGATGGAAATCCGTGAGGTGGGTCACGTGGACTTGGGATCGTGCAGTGGACATGGAGCGCGGGTCAACATTGGAAGTGTGGACTGCTCACTTCAAATGTTGATCGGATCTTCTGGGCACCCCAGCCAATCCTCTCCCATGATGAACTTAAGCCCGGTCAACGTGGTTCATGCATCTCATGTCACATTGACTCGGGTCTCGCCTAAGCCTGGTGTTGCGGATGCTCTCATCGGTGTGAGACGCAACAATTGTCTAAGGCTCAGTGATGCAGGTGGTGGTGGGGCCCTCAAAAGGGCAATGGAAAGAAAAGCTCAAGCTCTATAGGATAGCCCGAGATTTTGGTGCAAAAGGAAGTCCAAACACCCAAAGTGCAATGTTGTTTCAGAACCTGATCTGGATTCAAATCAAACCATGATGATCCGGCCCTTAATCATTTCTCAACACGCCACAGACATTGGGGCCCTTGATGATGATGAAATCAAAGAGAAGATTCTACATATGGGCCTGCGCACATCCAATCCGGCGACTTGTGATGTTCTGAGGGGCTTCACCAATTGGCCCGTGAATGCGGCCTAGAGCGCTCGATGTGAGCCTCCTTTCTTTTGAACCTCTTATATGTTTAAGGTCTCATTTTGAAACATTAGGGGTGCTAGGAGATCTAGTAAGCATATGATGACAAAGTCACTTTTTGTTTCATGTAAGAGTGGCATTTTGTGTTTACAAGAAATAAAAATTAGTGACTTTAATGATATTTGGCTTAAGAAACTCATGGGCTCCTCTAGATTTTGTTGTTCTTTTAGAAATGCAGCTAGTTTTTCTGGTGGACTTCTTATTGCTTGGAATATAGATTTTTGGGAAGCCATCTCCTCTTCAGAAGGAAATCACTTCATTCAGTGCACACTAAAACATCGACCATCAGACCGCGAAGTACATATTTTTAACATATATGGCCCGCCATGCAGAAACGGGAGAATTGTTTTGGATGGAACTCGAGAGAATCTTGTCTGATCATGATGAAGCAACGATTGTTGGCGACGATTTCAATGTTACGAGGGGATTGGAGGAAAGGTTAAATTGCCGCGGAATCCCAAGGGACGACGCACGTTTTTCGTCTATCATTGCCAACTCCTCTTTTGTAGATCTTCCAATCAACAAGGAGAAAATTCACGTGGTGTAACAATGACCTTGTTCCAACAATGGCTAAACTTGATCGTATTATGGTTAATAATTCAGTTCTCTCATGGCTTCCCTCTTGGCTTGTGAAAGCTGACCCTCAAGGATTATCGGATCATGCCCCTCTCCACCTGGAAGGTCATCGGTTTAGAAATGGGAAAAAGTTCAAAATGGAACACTACTGGTTGAATATGCAAGGTTTCATGGAAACGGTAAAAAATTATTGGGAGATGGCTGTCGTTGGAATCGAAGGATCTCTGATTGATTTGTGGCTGAGGAAATTAAGATCTCTACGAGGGGCTATCGGCACATGGAGTAGGAATCATCGAGCGAGTTCTAGACTCACATTGGACCAGCTAGAAAAACAGATTGAGGAGAACCTAAGATTATTAGAAAATGAGGAATCGTCGGTTGTTGACTCTAGGGAAATGCAGGATATCAGGAAACAGTTGGATGAATGCTATCAGGCCCAACATATATACTGGCGACAAAGAGCAAAAGCACGATGGCTATCAAATGGGGACCGAAATACCAAATTCTTCCACCATGTGGCCACCTCTAGGAAGCAGAGAAATTGGATCACAGAACTTCGCTTTACCGACAGGATTGCGGATTCTCATGAGGATATGGCCGCAGGATGCCTTAATTACTTCAAGTCCTCTCTCGGCTCTTCCTTCTCTTCCTTGGTCTACCCGGACTGGGATGCTTTATATTTGGGGGGAAAACCGTAGTTAGGGGAGCTGACTAGTAGTTTGTCGAAAAAAGAAATTATTAGAGCTATCAAATCGCTGGAAAAAGATAAGGCACTAGGCCCCGACGGACTCACTGCGAAATTCTTTCTCACTTCCTGGTCCATCATCGGCATGGATTTTCAAGCGCTTCTGAACCAACTTCTTTTTGGTGAGGCTGATTGGACTCACATTAATAAAGCTTTTATCGCTCTCATCCCTAACACGGAAGGGGCTAATGAGTTGGGTGAGACTTCAAGTCGATCAACCTTACCTCCGGGGTTGTTCGAGTTCTTTCTAAAATCTTGGCCCTCAGATTAAAGCCGTTTATGACCCCTTTGGTGGATGACTCTCAGAGTGCATTTTTGCCTAGCAAATTGACCCATGATTGTTTTATGGCGGCAAATGAAATCATCCACCACTGCAAGCGTTATGGTATGAAAGCTTTTCTTATTAAATTAGATTTATCGAAAGCTTTTGATTCAATCCATTGGGACTTTCTCTACGAGTTGCTCTACAAAAGGGGATTCCCAGAGAGATGGGTGAGGTGGATCAAAATGATCTTACATTCAAGTGAATTTGCAGTCCTACTGAATGGGACCCCTGGTAAATAGTTTAGGCATCGAAAAGGTTTCCGCCAGGGAGACCCTCTATCACCGTATCTATTCTTGCTCATCGTTGATATTTTTGCCAAACTTATGAAGAGGGCTAATAGCAGCAGAATGATCTCCGGCATTGATCCGGGTGGTGGAAGAGAGGTCACAAATCTTGAATTCATCGATGATTTTATCATCTTAACTCGCGGAAGTGATGAGGATGTCCTTCACTCAAAATTGCTCCTTCATGCTTTGTTCTTGATGACGGGGCTGAAGGTTAACTTGAGGAAAACAACAGTGATTCATATGCTTGATGACTTTTCGAAGGCTTCTAGAGTGGCGGAGGCGATGGGCTGTCAAGCTTCCTCTTTTCCTCTTAAATATTTGGGTTTGCCTCTTCGAAATGGCTGCCTTGTTAGAGATGTCTGGTTGAAGGTTATCGAGCAAACAGATAGGAAACTAGCTAATTGGAAAGGTAGATTACTCTCTCGAGGCGGTAGATTAACACTCATTAATAGTGTGTTAGGTGGCCTGAGTGGCCACTTCTTGTCTATTTTCAAAGCTCTGAAATGAGTTCTCAAGGAAATTGATTTGAGATGCAGAAAGTTTCTTTGGAACGGTATATTTGAAAAAAAAATCCAATTCCCTAGTCTGTTGGGAGGATGTGATTTTGCCTAGGCACAACGACGATCTAGGCATTATCGATTTGGACAAACACAATCTTGCTCGTCTTGGAAGATGGTGGTGGGGATCGCAAAAAGAGATGACTCCCTATGGATATACATCGTAAAGCACTCATACTTCCGTAGGAAATCTTGACAGAATAATCATAACACGAGCTCTTGGTCTGTTGTCTGGAAAGGTATATATGCCGCTAAGCATTTCTTTGGTATGGGAATGGAATCCACCATTGGCAGGGGGATGCGACGAAGCTTTGGACGGATCGTTGGTTCCTTAATTCGCGTCTTGCAGATATATTTTCAGATCTATATGCTTCAAGTCTTAGGAAACATGTGATGCTAGCAGATGTTTGGGATGGGAGGAACCAGTCGTGGCGTCTCAGATGGCGAAGTGTGTCAGATAGTATGGAAAGGGGAAAATTTATGGATATACTAAACAACTCGTCCTTTACCACGGTCGAAGATAAGACTTTCTAGAGATGGAACCCATCCGAGGAGTTTTTGATGACATCTATGTACAAACTCCTTGTTGAGCGCGAAGTTAGGGATGCCCGAGTAGAGAAAGTATGGAATTGCAATGGCCCTTAATTTGATGATGAAGTTGGTTCTCTGGTTAATCCACAAACAAAGACTACAAACGAGAGATAGACTATTAAAACACGGGAGTAGTCAGATCGACCAGAGTTGTGTCTTCTGCCATGATCAGCCTGAAACGTTGGAGCATCTTTTTGGGAACTGCAGGTCTAACTTGCGTGGACGGAAGGACCTCATACGTCATGTAGGCCTTAAATGGTTCAACGCATACCCGATCTTGGAGTCTTAGACCAACAAGCAGACCTCCGTGGCAATGTTATGGTGTTGGAGTGTTTGGACGGTGAGGAACTACTCGATTTTCAATGATGCAGAGGCATGTGATCGGGAAGCCTTGTGCTTGGCAACTCGATTCAGGGAAAAAATATTTTAGCCTAGTGTTCTTCAATTCTTTGTAGGTCCACTGTATTTCTTTTTAAAGATTTTTTTCTTTTTTTGCAGCTGGTTCGAGGGAATTTCACAAGGGAAGACTTGCTCCTTCCCCTGCTCTATTCGCCTTTACCATTTGTACTCATTTCAGTACTCTTGAAATGCTATGTGTGGCATTAGTCTCACTTTAACTCAAAAAAAAAGATAGACATACGACACTTGTCGATTGGAAGAAACCAAATTTAGGAAAAAAAAACATTTGAGCTCCCAATGATTTTAAGAAAATAATAAAATTACTATGACAATCGTAAGCCAGTCGTACATTCCACCAAAAATTATCGGAAAATTAATGTATATATCAAACTTTGGCCCTTGTAATAAATCTATCATAACCTTTAATTTCTCCCTATCCCATCCCAAATTTTGAGATTGGCAATAATTATATCCCGTCAATACAATCGTTAGGTGTTGATGTGGCATCCGAGTCAATAAATAAAAAATATTTTTTTTATTATCACATGTGCCATCAACATGTAATTGAACTTGTTTGTGGCACATGTGATAATAAAAAATTATTTTTATTTGCTGACTCGGATACCACGTCAACACCTAATGCTTGCATCTGATGGAGAGATACAATTATTGTCAATTCCAAAATTTGAAATAAATTAGGAAGAAATTAAATATTGAGATAGATTTATTAAAAATGTCAAAGTTTGGGATAGAGTAGGGGTGTGCACGGGTACCGAGTAGACCCGGAACCGGTTGGAACCGACCAGATCAGGTAGGTTCCGAGTAGACCAAAATTAAATCCAGGTAGGGTCCGGGTAACAAATCAAGGATCCGGTTAAAATCGGTTCCGATTTCGGGTCCAACACGTCGGGACCCGGAACCAAAACCGGAACCGGTACCAAGTTATATATATTTAATTATTTAACTCGAATCCGATATATTAGATAATAGATATATTTAATTAGGAGCCTATTTGCAATTTCTCAATATAATTTATTGGTTACACTACATATATTACTATTTTTGTCACAAAATAATAATAGAAATTATAGTGAACATTAACAAACCCTTTCATTCATTAATTCATTATTTTCTATTCACACTAATAAAATTAAATAGGTGATCCAATAGAGAATTCGAAATCGAAATCGAAATCGGTGGTTCCGGGTAGGGTCCGATTCTAGATTCCAACAGGGTAGGGTCCGAGTCCAAAATATAGAAACCGGTCCTATATAAGATAGGATCCGAGTATCATGAAAATGATAGGGTACTCGAACCCGCTCACCCCTAGGATAGAGATAGACTAGTAGCACTATATCATGTAAGTCTTATTTCATTGAATTGTTATGCTTATATAGGATGACGTAATTACGTAATATTTTCATAGTTTGAATCAAATGTAGGGCATAGGATAAATTTGATCAAAACAAAAACAAAAAACAAAAAACAAAAACAGAAGCCGCAAGGCCCGCAAGGCCCGCAAGTGTGCAAATAGAATGTTGAAATAATTTACAAAACAGAAGGGGTCGAACTGAAATTGCACGTACCAAGTTGAGAAAATAATAAAACTACAGGGGGCGTTCTGAATTAGACATTAAATAAAACCCTAATAAATAAGCTCTCTTTGGCTCTGTGCGATCAATCGCTCAGTTGATTAAGGAATAAGGAGGATGGATATGGAGCGGAACCAGTCGGAGGTCATCGATCACTTCGTGAAGCAAGTGACAGCGCTCGACGCGGCCGCCTCCCTCGCCAACCTCATCCTGGAGGCCACTGCCCATCCCTCACTTTTTGCCTTCTCCGATATCCTCTCTCTCCCTAACCTCTCTAAGGTCCCTCACTCGAGTCTCTTCATTTTTCCCTTTTTTTCCTCGTTTTCTTCTTCTTGATTATTGAGAATACATTTTAATCCCTCCTGTAGTTGAAAGGGACGCCGTATTCGTCGTCTCTGGACGTGCTTCGCTTGTTCGCCTGCGGCACATGGAAGGATTACAAAGGTAACCTTTTTATCCTTGGTTCGGATTTCATCTGCTTGGTTTCAGGTGTTGCATTGATTTTGTAGGCGTCTCCACGTGAAATTGATGCTTTTTTATGTACAGCTTAAAGTATGATGTTGAATGATTCCTGAGGTCACATTGGCACATCATTGTTCCAAGGTGGCTTTTATATTTTTTTCAAGATTGACAATGTTAAATATATTGATGAAAACTTGGATGAGTTTGCTGATGTGTACATTAGTATTCTCTAGATTCAAAGTAATTTTTAAAACATAGTTAAGTCTACGTAATTATCATGTACACTCGTCTAAGTGGTGTGGTTTTGAGGTATACTGTAGTAACTGTACTTCATCCTGAATTTATTCTTTTTAGATGCATTAGGTAACATGACCACCACTCAAAATAGAATCTTTTCTTTTGAAAGGTAGTCAATTGCTTAGACTATGTAGAGTGTATAGTTGTTGATTTTTATAGGCTACATAAAATTTAAGAACTTGCCGAAGGGTAGAAAATCCTTTCCATGTATTTGCTTGAAATGAGATTCTTACTTGACGAGCTTTGTTCTCAAGAAATGCAACAGGTATTATGATCCTGCAAGTTGGTGAGAATGAAGAGCTTCTACGTTAGGATGTACAAGTTCATGAGCTTTTAAAAACAATCTTTTTTTCAATTGGGTTTCACAATACTATAATCTAAAGGCCAGTGGTAACAGGTATTATATGTTTTTTTTTTCCTAAATCTATGTATCGATTCACAAAGTATCCTGAGAAGATTCAGATTTAGTCAGAAAATTTTTGCTTCCAAGTTCATGTCGAATACAATTTTATGAAGCACTATTTCTTCATAAAAAAAATGTTTCCTTTGTTCATACAAGAGCATTCTGTATGGTACAAGGAATCAATACAACCTTACAAAAATCAACTGACCTCTATGCATGTCATTCAAATACTTTATGCACAAAGCTGAAGATCTATGGTCTATTCATACTTACTCTTCAAGTTTTGTTGCATATATAAGGATTTAAATGGACATACTCCCCTGTGTAACAACTAAATTGTTGGATATGAAAAGGATTGAAATATAAGAGAATGTTGAAGGATAGAATAAAGTCAGAGATGATAACATGGATGATAATGGCCACAGTTATTGATTATTGATAAAACTTTGATTTTATAGATTATTGATGTTTTTTGAAATTTTGTTTGAATTGATTTAGTTGACATTTAGTTGATTTAGTATGATAGGATGGTAATTATTTTTGTGTGTAATCATGTCGAATTCTTCTTTTTATTCAGTTCCTGTTTTTTGTCATCTTTTTAGCCTCAAATGCTCCCAAATATTTTTTGAATGGTAACCGCGTTGATTTTGTTGAGCAAATGCCTAGGCGAGTACTTAGTCTCTTGAGCAATTCAGAATCTTTGCGCTTAAGGCCTTAAACTGCCTGTTGCTTATGACAGCACTGTCTGTGAAGCTAAATATAGAAGATAATATAAAAATTATGGAGAATCATCCATTGAAATAACTCTGATATATTGAAAAAAAATATTAGAAAGGTTACTATTATGGTAGACAATGGTTAAATATGTCATAAAACCCCAAAATTTATCCTTCTAAACTTGAAGTTAGCAATATTTGAAGTTAGGGTGACACAGAGAAGTAACGATAAGACATCATTTGTGTTGACTAAATTTGGAAGTAATTTTAAATGTCAGGACATCATCCTTTTTTCTCATGTCATTTATTAATTGCTACTCTTTGTTCTTCCCTTTCTCTTTCCTACTTTTCCTCTTTGTTGTATATGGCGGTGGGTGTTGAGAAATGAGAATTGCAACAATTGTAGTCCTTGTAGATGATACATGCAATAGTGGACCATGGTTTAAAATCTCGGTACCGGTACCGGTACCGTACCGTACTGACACACGGTACGGACCGGTATGAAAATGCATACCGGCCGGTTTTTTTTTTTTTTTTTTTTTTTTAAAAAAAATTATTTTAAGAACTAACTCCAATTCTCCAATAACACATAATTGATGAAGAAATGCTTAAAATTAATATTCAAATGTCAAATACATGAATACAATGTTTAAAATGCGGACGAATGATGTCCGTCGTACCCATACATATCTTCGGCTACGGGACATACACGGCTAAGGTCAACACCGTAGTTCTCTAATGCCCATATTTGGAAATTTTCCCATGGCATAATGCCATGGTATCCATTATACCACATTGACATTAGCGTTTCTTTGTTGGGATTCCAAGAACTAGACCCTGTATCATCAGTTGAGTAGGTACTTGATATAGAGTAGGTGGATTCAGAAACCTCTTGCAAACTACTCATCATATCGTGATGGTAATCTTGCAAAGCTGTCGGTCCACCTCTTCGACGCGAGCCTCTCTTCTTGTACACCTGAGTTGTTTGTCCGGTACTAGCACCATGGTCATCATCTTGGGTGGCGTGATCGAAGTATTGCTCATTTCTCCATAGATCATCATGTGGCAATGTTGATGGCACGACGGTGTCCTCTTCACCAGCTCCATCATCATCATCATCTCCTCCGTCTTTTGTGCTGCTACTACTATGAATGGAGGGTTCGTCTTCTTCGTCCTCTTCTGCTTCTGCAATCGCTTCCAAAGGATCAATTGGTTGTTTACCTTTGACTTTGCCTTTTGCCTTTGAAGGTGTTGCCTTCTTTTTTCCCTTTGATTGGGAAGATGGAGAGTCTGATTTGGATCGACGTCTTGCTTGCCGAATTCGTTGAGAGTCCAAGGGAGTAATGACTATGTCTTCTGGTTGGCTCTCAGACTCAAGTGCATCAGATATAATTGGTGAAGGCTGAGGTGGTTCGCCTGGTTCATCAAGAAGAGACTGGTCGCTCTCCATTGCACTCCACCAATCAATTATCGGGTCGGCATCGTCTTGGACGAACTCAACATCGAACGGATCTACATGTCGAATATCTTCGTTTTGTAATGTCCGCATTCGAAGCCGCATGTTGTAATGAACATATACTAGCTTCTCTAATCGGGCATATGAAAGCCGATTGCACGGCTTGGTATGAATCAAGGAGAAGGTCGACCAATTTCTCTCGCATCCACTTGATGATGTGGTTTGCGTGAGGATACGTGTTGCAATGTTCCGAAGAGTTGGAGCTTCGATTCCAAATTGCAACCACCATTCAACTGCAATAGATTTAAAATTGATTTTAGTAACGAGATTACCAATTTTATCATTAATAAATAAATTGAAAAAAATTATATCTACCTAGATCCATAGAATCTCGGCACGATATTGCAAATGGATCTTCGAAATTGCCACTTGAATCTTGGAAATATTTTGATTCATTTAGAGCTTGTGCCGCTTCTCTGGTTGTTGCCGACATTCGTTGTATGACCTTGCGAAGCGGATATAACAAACTATCCGTCGTTCCAAGATCATATCGATACTAGTATGCGGGATTTAAATAGTACGCTACAAAAAATTATCAATTTAATAAGTAATTTAGCATAATAAATTAAAATTAAATAAATTTTAGAAAATTAAATAAAAAATTACCCGCGATGTGTATGTCACGACCCATTTGATCCTCCCACCTCTGGGAGATAATGTCGATGAAGGGTTTATACTTGGTCTCCGAAATCATAGCCCTCTTGATTTCTTCTTGTGCTTGATGGATGTAGTAGTAGAGATGACCTATTTGAGACGTCTTTTCCATCTCCACCTGTTGTAGAACCTTGTACAATGGTTCTACGGCGACGACTATCTCCGCAACGCAATCCCAGAACCGCGTGTTGAGGACGTACTTCTCGGTTTGCTTTCCATCATTAGTTCCGACATATCTTGATGTAGACCATTCCTCACTTGTAAACATTGATCGAAGACTCGCCTTACGTTGTTGGAGCGACCTTAATGCGATGAAATTGGTTGCAAAACGAGTCGCTCCCGGTCGAAGAATTTCACCTAAAATATGGAATTATTATTAGTAATTATCACCTAAACTAATTAATAAATAAATACTATAAATTATTTTTAAAAAATACCTTATGTAAATTTTCTCATAAGGGCGTGTACCCATGTGTGGTTGTATATGAAGCGCGTAATTTGTTGCCCCTTTTTTACCGTCGTATTCACCATCAATATATCACCGATATCTTTCATCATTAGGTCTACACAATGCGCTGCACATGGAGTCCAATATATGTGAGAATAATCCAGTTCAATTATCTCACCAGCCCTTTTGAAATTAGATCCGTTGTCGGTTATAATTTGAACAAAGTTCTGGGGTCCATTCTCCTCGATCACCTCCTTCATCAGCTTCGAGATGTAGAGAGAACTATGGACTTCATCGGATGCGTTCATCGACTTGTGATAGATAACCCTCCTGTTACAATAGATGAGGAAGTTGATGATGCTCATTCGGGTTGGACCGGTCCAACTATCGCACATCAAAGTGCATCCGTAATCCCCCCATTGCTGCTTGATTCCGTCGATCCATTGATTTATTTCCTTGACCTCTTCTTCAAGGAAAGGTCCTGAAATTTCATACGGAGTTGGAAGGGTAATACCTGGGCCTACCTTTTGGATGGTAGACACCATAGTTCAGTAGTACGAGTTGTTGGCTGCATTTGCGGGAATCCGGCTGAAGTGGAACCATTTGGAGATGGCTTTCCCCAACTCCCACTTCTTGTTTTTGGCCCAAGCATCGTTTATGCGCGGTTGCTTTGATGATGGAGGAGGAAATGCCCTGGGATCAAGATCAGAAACATCAACATTAGTTTTCCTACCACTTGCTCCGAGGTTTGTGAAGAATCCGTGAAGACCTCCTCTGCTGCTTCCTCTGCTCTGAGTTTGAGGTGCTCTCATGCTAGAACTCCGACCAATATAAGGACCGGAGGGAATTGGACCGCTTCGGTCCATTGCTCCGGCAGCCGAAGTTGAGCCGACGCTGCTTATCCCACCACTGCCACTGCCGCCGCCATATTCGAATTGAGATCCGAGATAATACATCCATTCTCGTTCGAATTCAGCATGCTCCAATGAAGCTCGGATACCGGCTTGAAGTTCCGCCTCCTCGTCATAATGGTCACCTCGAGCCTCATAATGGCCACCGCTGACATCTTGGGTAGCTCGTCGGTCGAACTCGGCTTGTTGAGCTGCAGTCTTAAGACGTTGCTCCTTCTTGTTGTTGAGTTGCGCTTTGAACATCTTCCGAACTTCGGCCGGTACTTTGGCGCAATTGACGACGTCGGAATATCCTCCGGCCAAGTGTTGCTTCAATCGAGTGATGCCTCCACCACGTGAAATCATATTACAGTGGAGGCATTGCCAGTGATGAGCCTTCTCCAACCGACGACCGTGCTGCCATGCGGGGTCAGCTTGAGATTTCGGCGTCATTTCGACGTAGAAATTAATAAAGGGAGAGATTGAGAGAGATTGAGAGTTTAGATGGGTAGAGGGGTGAGTGAGGGTGAAAGAAGTGTTTTGGGGGCTTTATATAGCCCCCAAAACAACCCAAACCTGCCCCAAACGGCTATAGAGCTGTTTGGGGTCACTATTGATCATACCGTGCGGTATACCGCCCGGTATGCATGTAATACCACCCGGTTTGGGCGGTATATATCAATAACCGTCCGATATCGGGCGGTATTTGATATATACCGCCCAAATCAGGCGGTATGATTCCGGAATGTGGCCGACACGCCGTTGGCGTTGCCAACGGCATTGTCGTGACATACCGCCCGGTATCGCCCATACCGGGCGGTATGAGCCATATACCGCCCATACCGGGCGGTATATGGTATCATACCGCCATATACCGTCCGGTATACACAATATACCCGGTTTTTTCAAATACCGGTATATCGTATACCGGAAACCTAAAAAACCGGTAAATACCGGACTTACCGTACCGTACCGACCGAGATTTTAAACCTTATAGTGGACTACCTTTTACTC
Organism: Canna indica; assembly: GCA_034359265.1. Lineage (NCBI taxonomy): Eukaryota > Viridiplantae > Streptophyta > Magnoliopsida > Zingiberales > Cannaceae > Canna > Canna indica. Next base: position 74,735,208 of record CP136891.1, on the reverse strand, counting down.
CAAATACTTCTGTCCACTAGCTTTCTACTTATTGTTGACAACAGTGCTTAACTAATGTTTATGCTATCTTCTAGAATATTATATCCATGTAAAAGTAGGTGATGGTAATTCTGTGTAATGCATACTGTTTCATAATATAAGAATGTCTCCCATCTAAGTTTGAAATGTACACTTATACTAGGTAATGCTGGTAGCCTTCCAGTTCTTTTACCTGATCAAGTTCGTAAGCTAAAGCAGCTAACTGTGTTGACACTAGCTGAGACAAAAAAGGTACTTTTGCCATTGAGCAGTTGTAACACATCTTTCTGCATTTTAATGACATTCTTCCGTGTGATACAGAGTCATAATACTTTATTGTTCACCATTCAAGCTACTCTGAAGTCAATTTTTCCTTTGTTGGTTCTTAAATTTCTTCCATAGATAATATATCAGAACTGTGCTTGTGTATTCAGTTGCCTCTATTTGCTTTATACTAGAAACAAAATGTTTGATGCTATGCATGCACTATTTTTGTACTATTTGTAAAGTTGCATTTGTAACTTGTAGCTATAGAAAAATTTGTCTTTGAGTTGTACAAAACATGCTAGTGCATTAAAATATTTGGGTGAGAGCCGTTGGGCATATCAAATTGGAATATCGAAGTTAACATTATGACCGTGAAGTTATGTGTATCCACATACAGTGATAATCAATTGAGATGAACCTTGTGTAAGACTTAGGTTGGCTTGTGGATATAGATTTGCAATTTGGGAGTATGAATCACATCATATATTGACCTCCAAATCAATATTGATAAGAAGACAAAAATGCCTGGCCCTATCCAAGATGTGTCCCTTGTTTTCTTTTTCCTTTTTTTTCTCTAATGAAAGATGCCATTAGAAGTCTGCCTCACTTTATGATTGGTATCTGGACTGGCATGCGCAAATTACCACCCATTTGACTACTTCTCATTTGAGAACGAGCCGTAGTGCAACATTAAGATTTTACCATTATGACTTGGGAGACTAGGATTGGAATAACCGAAACATTGTCTTTTTTATGCATCTATTACTCTCCTTAGATCACCCTCATCAGTCATAACCATTTATTTTGTCAATTTTGATCTAGCACAATATCTGAATTAGGGGAAGAAGTCTCATTGCACTTATTGCTTCTTATTAGTCACATCTGAAGGGATTATCTTGTAGATGAAGTAGTTACCGAGTTCTGATTGCAGGAACTTTTAAAGATCGGGACGGGATTTAAGCCATGGATTATTGTCACCTCAGCAATTAGTCAACCTTGGATTAATCTGCAATCTCAATTTGTAGGCATGGATATAGAGGGGTATGCAACCAAAGGAGTTGACAAGACTAGCAAATATAGAGTTAGATGAAGATAGATATCAATAGCAAGATGACCTAACAAGATGCAAATCACTAGTCAAATTAGATGTTATCATATGAATCACAGACACAAATAAATGCCTGCCGATGTGATAAGCACCAACAAGTTTTCCATACTTGCAACCACATGTTATATTGTTATGTGCTGTTACATATTAAGAGTTTAAGACTCATGCACGACTATGATCCATCTTTTGTAAGATATGACAAATATTTACACTACTAATAAGATGAGCAAGATTCATTTTAATATTTCCAGATGTTTCGAATGTTGATGATATATATGTAATTATAGTTGTCTGACTCCTTATGCTCTCTTTATTTAGTATATTTTTATGTGAAAAGTTGCTAGTCATAAGAATTGTTGGTATTATTATAAAATTCATTTGCAATCATAGACCATGTTGATGTACAAATAATACAATTATCATGATGATGGAGCACACACTTTATTAATTATTCTTTTGTATCCTACTTTACAATATTTAGCATGTCAACATGTTTGGAGTTTGTGAGATCAAATGGTTCACTTGACTAGTTATTAGTGAGTATGCTTTCCTGGGCTAATTGATGTTCCATCTTATTCTAAATCTCTTTAGCCAATTGCAGTTGTAGACTAATATCCATTATCTTGGTGATCATTAGGAATTGCCTTATGATGAACTCATGGAAGAACTGGATGTTTCAAATGTTAGGGAACTTGAAGACTTCCTCATCAATGAGTGCATGTATACAGTAAGTGTTTTCATAGTATGTTGATTGAATGAAAACATATGGCAATTAAGGTATCCATTTAAATAATTATGTTAGCGCACTATACTAATTATAATATTCCACTGATGTCTATTGAGATTTTCGAGCATTTTATCATGAAACATTGTCATTTTATTCTGTGTGACCATCCCATGCACCATATTGTGGGTGCTAAGTTTCAGCATATTCATGGATCCTATTGAGCACTTTCAAGCACTTATGTCAGATATGTAAAGATAACTGTATCTAAACTTTCGTCTGTAAGTAATGAGGTTTAGATCTTAACCTTGAGCCACATGCTTATACGCTTGTTATGGTGCTTGAAGGGTATTATAAGAGGAAAACTTGATCAGTCACGCAGGTGCTTTGAGGTTGGGAAACATGCTGCCTTCTCAAGTTATAGTTACTTCTTTAAAGTAATATAGTAACTAATCAATTTTGTTTCTTTCCCCTTTTACTGTGTCTTTTGATACAGGTGCAGTTTGCAGCTGGAAGGGACCTTAGACCTGAACAACTGGATAACATAGTTCAGACATTAACTAACTGGTAATTTTTTCCGTTTTGTATGTATAACATAGGGGACTTATCACTTTGTTAATATCTTTATTTGTTAATTCAAAATAGTATGCAAATTCTATGGAAATTGCTTCTTATTAGTCATGCCAGTATTGGTTGAGTTAAATGTATGAATGTAGCATCACTATTTAGTTTGTTGCATGTGGAAGTTCTTATAAGATGCTTTTGTAAGGACATAAATCATAGATATAACTGAAATTTCACTTTAAATGTGCTTTCTCTGAAGCAGTTTTAGAAGTAGTCTCTTGATTTAACAGAACTTTAATCTACACTTTAGGCTCAAAGGATGGGTGTTTATTTCCAACAGGTCAAGGAGTTGAATATTTATTTGACATTTTCACACTTTGGATACAAGTACTTACCTTCATCCTACCATGTAATGTTGACATCTAATTATCTAAATACATAGGAGACTTGGTGAGTAAATTTCAATTGAATGAGATGTTTGATCTTACGTTCCAGTCTTCCAGATGTAGGTTGACTAAATTCTTTGAAGTGGTTTGGTTGATGGGATCATGACAATGATTAAGGATACTGGAAATAATGAATTATCTAAACCTAGGAATAAATTTGTTTTTGGATTAGTCAAATGTTTCTATTGTATGCGCCATCTTTTAGCCCACCCCACTAGGTCATTACATTAGGACGTCTCATATTCTTTGCACTTTTCTTCTTGTGTACAAAAGTAGTATAATAGCTTTCCATAGTAAGTTGGTAACATATGTAGTTTTGTTATCAAGCCAACTTGGTTCTCTGCTTCTATATGTAGTGACCTTATTTATACCATGTTTCCTTTTAAACAAAAGTATTTTTTCCTAGTTTTATTAATTTGTGTATCTTGCACAAAAGGGAAGGTGTTTTGAATTAAGGGTCAATGCATACAAAAAGTAAGTCGAGAAGATGGGGGTTTTGAGATAGATGTGCAAGATTAATGGAAAAGATAGAAAAAGAACATCGTCATAGGATAACATTTAAGTGTAGTACCCATCCTATAAAATCAGAGAAATTAGGCTATAGATGTTACATACAATGGTAGTTAGATTGGCCAAATTCATTATGAGTAACTCCGAAGGGTAGGAGACTAGGAGGAAATATTAGAAGACTTTTCTTCTGTCCTGGAGTTTGTGGTGTCAACCTATGTTTGGTGTTTGGTTGGCATGAATAGACCATGAGGAATAGTATATCTAGTGGCTACAAATTTTGGACAATAATTAGGTAGACCACCAAGAATACACTCGGAACACTGTTGTTGATGGACTGGGATAGTACTCCATACCATGGTTTAAAATCTCGGTACCGGTACAGGTATATACTGGTACCGTACCGTACCGTACCGATACACGGTATGGACCGGTATGAAAATGCATATCGGTTGTTTTTTTTTTGTTTTTTTTAGGGGGGGTTAGATATAACTCCAATAATACATAATTGATGAATAAATGCTTAAAATCAATATTCAAATGTCAAATACATGAATACAATGTTTAAAAGCCATTTGGTACTGTATTAGGGTTTTTCACAGATACAAGAGACTCATTACAATATAATTAATATAGGGCGACACAGGCCCACAACCCAAAGGGTCTAAAAAATCTCCAGGGGCCCCGCCCCCACACCCTTGGCAAGGGGCGCAACATCGACTAAGATGATGAATACCGTGTGTTGGTATGGTCTGATGTTGCGCTACGCAGAGTCTTCGGCGGTCCCGTCTTGGCAGGGGGCGCAACATCGACTGAGATGATGAATACTGTGTGTTGGTATGGTCTGATGTTGCGCTACGCAGTCTTCGGCGGTCCCGCTAGCCGGTTAGTGGGCGGTATGAAGCCAAACGTCGTTGGTTGGCCCAACGGCTGTCAAGCCTCATACCGCCCATACCGAGCGGAATGAGGCATATACCGCCCATACCGGGCGGTATATGACAAAATACCGCCATATACCGCCCGGTATTACTCGATATACCTGGTTTTTTCAAATACCGGGTATATCGTATATCGGAAACCTAAAATACCGGTAAATACCAGGCATACCGTACCGTACCGGGCGAGATTTTAAACCATGCTCCATACCTCAACCATAGTAATAGTATTTTTTGTGAACTTTTTCAGTACTATCCTTCAAGATTTATAATAATTAATTATGATTTTTTTAAAAATTGCATCAGTCAGTCCATATTTTTTTATGTTATTAATTTGATTAATTATCATACAAAATATTATTTTGAGTATAAATGTTCAATAACTTTATCAAAGACATTTGGTCATTTTTCTTATTATTCCCTAATCTTTTATTCATCTCAACCAAATAGAGGAATAGTTGTTCTTGGTCTACTCTTGATGCAAACCAAATAATAGAATACTATTTCTTATCTATTCCATCTCCCTGATCCATTCATGTCAAACAAACACCATCTTAGTATCTCGGGCCTTACACGTGAGCACAATGGTGGGAAAATATCTATGCAAATGACCTCAAAGCTTATCATTGTTAGTATTCAGCAGCTGCAGATTATTATTAAGGATAACTTACCTTCTGGCCTAACATTTTAACTAGGGTAAATGATAATGTTTTTGGTGTGAAATGTATCAAAATTACAACGATCAATTGATTAGTGTTTATAATTTTAATCTTGATTTTGTAGCAACTATGTGACATTGTTTTCTTCATATCAGTTATTGCTTTTAGACCATTATGCATTTATAAATTACCTAATTGAATTTCTATCTTATTAATACATCATATCCTAGATTCTTAGGTCAAGCTTAGAGAAACAATGTGACTATCCTTTTCAGGGCGTATGAATGTGTAGAATTTTCTTCCCATAATAACTGATACGCATGTAGTGTTTGGCCCAACCACTTGGGATTAAGATAGGATTCTTTTCCTGTTTACTTTGGCAAAGTGTTGATGTGCATCAACTATCTAATTAAACCTTTTTTCTTAAAAGAAATTCCTTGCAGCTTGTTGTAGAAAAACAAATTTGTTTTTGACTATGCATGCACTGGCACTCATAATTTCTGAAGCTCTATCCAATGATTTATAACATGTCGTTTGTTGCTCCGCAAACCTATGCATAACATGAGTAGTACATTTTTTTAGTTCGATTAGTAACTTCTTTGTTCTGAGTGATTTTTGAACATCTTCTATCTAGTTGCATTTTTCTCAAGCAACTGGAGTACATGGGGACTGTTTGACCAAACTTTTTCATGCATGCCATTCACTTACATTTAGGAGATATCCTACAGGTTGGGCACTTCCGATAATTTGCTACATTTGATCCAAGAGAAAATCAAATGGGCTGATTCAATGTGTGAGGAGAACAAAAAGCATAAGAAGGAAATTGAGGACAAGGTGGAAGAAGTGAAAAAATCTATCAAGGTTAGCTTGCAGTTGAGGAACACTTAGATTTATAGACAATCATAACCCCACCATTATATTAATTGTAAACTAAAAAGTGCCTTAATGTCTGTTCTATTTTAACTAACCTTCTTTATATTTTTAATCAAAGCATCTAATGACTATTGGTGGCAGAAGTCACACAAGCAAAAATAACTGAATTATGTTTGTAGCATATGGCAATGTTTGTCGATGTCTTACTTGGTGGCAGAAACCTCACACTTTAAGCAGGCTGAAGTAGACTTCCGAGGAGGTCACGAAGATAGCTTTTCTGAGTCTAGGGGGATAATGATGGATTACGAAGAGGAACGCACCCGACCGAAGAGGTAATCACTTTGTACAAGCCTTTAGATTCAACTCAATATTTCATGATCACATTACGCAAGTGGCAGTGAAGAGTATTTGGAGTCTTGGGGCATAACACATCATGAATTGATGCTTGGATGGATGAATTCATTTTCTCATAACAGTTTTGTCTGAAATGAATGGTTTTCCTGATGCAGAACTGAAGCATGTTAAGCATGTCCATCTACGATCCTTTTTCTTTACATTGTTAATTATGCATCTTTCTTTATCTACTCAAATAATTGGGTTATGACTGAGTTCAGGCTTGGTTTTTAGCTGTTCATTTTCTTATGGATGCTTGACATCAATTTTACACCAGCTCTTGATTTCAAAGTTTTACTGATCATATTTGTATATTTCTCTAAAAGCTACTAATGTTATCCAACATCCTGAGAGTCCTAATAAGCTAATATGCTAATCCCAAACTGCAGGAGGCGGTACCCGTTGCATTAAGGCAAGAAGGTTCGTCAATTGATGCAAGTCCAAATAAGCTGCTAAGTCTCCCCATTTCCTGACAAGATTAAAGGTCTAGAACCTGATTGCCTTGTTTAATCTGAAACTGATGTACACATTAACATTAGGTGGACTTTGTTACATTTTATACTAATCATATGTGCATTTATTAACAAAATTGAAGCATGGATATAGGGCCTCCCTTTTGCTCATCGGAATCTGTTTAGTTTCTGTGTCTGGAGTCTGGAGTTTTGTGCTAGAAAAAATAAGTAACTCATATCTGTTGGCTACAGTGTTTCTGCTCATCCTTTGTTGCTGTCGCCGGTTGGCCAGAAGTGTTTTGGCTTGGTGAAAATATAGTTCAACCCAACTTGGGTTAGGTTTGGGTTGAGTTTTGATCACAATACAATAATCAAATATATTGGGGTGGGTACCAAATTTGGGTCGAAATCTATTTGGGATTGAATTTTGGCTTGTACTTTTTTTAGTAAAAAAAGATATTTTATCAAATTTGGGATTGGGTTGAATATAGGGAAAAAAACGGCTTTCGGGTTTTAAAACATGATAACCTCGATATTTGACCTAAGAAAAATTGGTGGTAACTTCCTGCTCTGTGAATACCCTACGGTTAAAACTTGACATTTTTTCAGCAAAATTATAAATTAATCCCCTTCAAGCTCTTTTTCCATATGACTCCCAAGTATACATAATATCGCAATCATTTTGAAATAAATATTTATCAAAATAACTTTCCCACATTATCCATATTAGGATATATTTTTAATTTATATGATATGGAGGAAAATCTTATTCATATCTCTAGTAAATAGTAATATGAATAAAGGATCTCAAAGCAATACGAAAATCTTACTCCATCCTCCTTTTATGTATGTTTATAAACTTACATTAGAAGAATTCATATTTTCTTCCCCTCCCACCTTAGCTTCCCTTCCTCTAATGTTCTTTATACTTGGAATAGTGTTTTAGCTAATTGGATCGTCAATTCTTAAAACTGACCAATTCAATCAATTCAACCACCTCAAATACAAGTTTGGAATATTAATTTTAATTGATTAAACCAAGTTGATAAGGTCTAACCGTTTTGCACCCTATTAAACTGATTCTTCACTTATATTATTTGATTCTTGAATAATCTAATTTGAAGGCAAAATTAAACAAAAATTGAAAATAGTTATAGATTAGATGATATGATCCTACATTATCCCCCTTCCTCTTCCTCACTAGCCGTCAGAAGCATACTAGTGAGAGGGTGAAGAAATTACTTTTTTTATTTGGATAGCACAAGTGAAAGAACAATAAATTATATATAATATTAGATATTTATTATTTAGAAGAATGTTTCGAATTAAATATAGTTATAAATACTATATTTTCCACTTAATTTTTCTTCCTCACAATTTGGACGGATTTAGAAACACAGAACCCAGATGAAACACATCCTGTTGTTTTAGATAACTTCCCCAATTACATATTGGGGTATCGACGTATCGTGCTACATAACATTTCATGAAAATAATGACAGTCCATTGAATTAAGAATTGCCCAAAATATCAGGAGTAGTTGCCTACTGAGAAACCTAAATATGAAAAACTATAGGATCAAAATGGTTATCCATGCAAAAATTATTGAATTGTGTAGTAACGGGTACAAGAGTGGTTATCCATGCAAAACTTAAATAGTAATCCACATGCAATACACAAGAATGCGTCACTCAGTTGCAACGTCGTTCAAACATAACATTGTCTTACAACAACTATTCCCAAGCTGACTTGTTCAAGTTTAGGATGATCACATGAAGTAAATAATGCTTCAAGTATTTGGCGACTCCCAAGACAACTTAGCTATTGTCATCTAGTGTTACCTATTACGATGCAAATTATTGTTCAGTCAACTACTTGTTTTAGCCCCTTCACCAATATATCACCACATGGAAGTGAAAATCTCTCAGACGAGCAAAAAAGAAAAGTAGATATTTACTATTTCAGAAAGGTATTTAAGTACAGAGCAGCAAAAGGCAAATTTTTATCCAAATTGTACCTGATGGAAACCGAATGCATATATTGCCCCATAAACCATCAGGAGCATTACGTGATAGAGTATAGACCTTTGCATGGAAAGATTGGAGTTAGAAAAGGTTAACAGTTAGCGGCAGAGCATTATGTGAAATATTCACAGTTTCTCTAGATGAGATCTATATAGATCTATACAAAAGCGGAATTGAGTCAAGGTCTCAGTTCTTCTCCAATCTACTATTGATATTGCTTGATATCCACTGTGACTCTCTACATTCAGTTGACAGTTTTTGGTAGCTTTTGCTCCTTCAAGCAAAAACCATCAGGAGCATTATGATTAGAGTTCTCGTTCTCTGGATGTTCAGAGTACACAAATCCCAAAACAACAGGCTACTGCATTACTACCTGATTGCGAACGCGCAGTTGGAAATTTACAAGCTGCTTCATTTTACCTTCATAATACTTTTTCCTCTTTAAGCACTCTAATGCAGCTGTTGGGAGAAAACAAAATTAAATTAGTCTGACATAAAAGAGGTAGATGATAACAGAGCCTGAAAATTCTCATATCTTTGTTAGTTGGAGGAATTTTTTTAAAAAAAAAACAAGAAAAAAGTTCCCAGCTTCAAGATATTATACGAAATATGGCCAAAAGGCAACATAAGAACCAAGTTTTGCAGTAATATTTGCATAAATAGATTATAATCTTTTTGCATACCAAAATATGGATATAGCTACTTGACAGTTATGTGATCTTGTAAGAATCTCTAGAGCAATAAATACCCCAGCATAACAAGGATGCTTTCTTCCATCTACTATCTGTTAAACCAAGGATATGATTGCATGCATTCTACCATTTCTGTCCCCCTAATGATATTGAATGAGTCCTGTGTGTATATGTACATAAGCGCATTTTTTTTTAATGAATGCAAGCAAGCTCGAATATAACCAGATGGAACAATCAATGTGCCATATCAACTTAACCTTTTAGGAGATGTGTTGCAATCACATGATGTTAGATTAGGCATTGGGATACTATAAGTATTGCATTTACACCTTGACATGATTATCTGCCAAATTCAAGTTGTGCATTAGAATTGTGACGAATGTGCACCACACACTTCAAAATGTTGTCACACGTCTCTGTTTTGTATCAATTTTCCAAAAAAATAATCTAAAATGTAGATTTCTACCAACCTTGTTTGTTATTTGCTCTAGTAAATACTTTTGCTCTATGAACCTCTATAGATATCTTCTTTTGCAAGGCAACTTCTTTCTCCTCAAGCGTTTCTAGAGCCTGCAATACATGGAGACAACAAAAATAAGTTGACAACTGGAGAAGATATTAAAATATCCACGGTATGTAAGATAACTGACTGAGAATACAATCCCAGTCTAGGCAAGTTGATAACTGGAGAAGATATTAAATTATCCACGGTATGTAAGATAACTGACTGAGAATACAACCCCAGTCTAGGCAAGTAAGCAACACTAATGCAACAAAAACCAAATTTAACTATTAAAGACATACAGTATAGCAATACTACAATAATATAGGGAGGCAAAAACGAGTATATGTGACGTATGCAACACTTCATCCATCCAGATCAGTTTAGAAACCCCCTCTAGAACTGAATGAATAGATCAAAAAACCAACTTAAGGCACACCATGTTGCCAAACATGTGAATGTGAGAGGTGGCAAAACGGGCCGGCAGTCTGGGCCGGCACAATAAGGTATCGTGCCGGATTGGACCGTCCCGCTAATTGCGTGGGCCAGAAATCCACGGCCCAGCACGGCCTACGAGCCCGTAAATACTTAGAAAACCTAAACATAATTTGTATCGTGCAGTAAAATGATGTGTAATTCAAACCAATCCAAACACATTACTTAATAATTACTTAAGTCCAAACCAATTATTTTGGAGTGCATCAAAGTGCTCCAGTAAACATGCAAAGTAGCATGTTTCAATTCATTTCATTTTTTTAATAATTAGCAGGCTAGCGGGCCGGCACGATAAGAGTTGGCCCACTTTAGCATGCAATTTTATCGTGCCGGGCTTGCCCGGCCCGATAAGCTTATTGGGCTGAACTCCCCGGCCCAAGCACGCAATCATCGTGCCGTGCTATCGTGTCGTGTCCATTTCTGCCGCCCTTGCCGCTTCCAAGTTTCAACTACAAAGTTACCTTCACCTATAAATAACTATCAAATTATTTACTTTTAGAAGTAGGAAAACATAGACATAGACAACGCCACACACTGCATTATCCACATTATCTTCCATTAGGTATAGTGCTGGATCAAAACCTTCTTCTGCAAATGGGATAGTTATTAATTTCTTCAACTCACTTGAAAAATATTCTTCCACCACAAGAAACACATTAGACGTCCAAATATAAAAACAACCAATAAATCAATAAAAATAAAGGTAAAAACAATTAGAAGGGATAAAATAGAATAAACTTCTTTGCAGACCCTATTTCCACATTCTCCTCATTCAGTCTCTCGTGTTGAATAACAAGTAAATCATAATGCTATAATCCATATGTTTATTTTGTTCACCTTTGCCAAGAATATACTGACTGATTGTTGTTTCTTCCAACAAAACCCTTCTAGTCCATATCAAAGCGCAAAAAAAGAATCGCGTGGTACAAGTGATGGCAATTCTTAAGATCGAATCGATCGGCACAGAAAATCCAGGCAATCATGTAGCAATGGCGAGACGCAGGTTCAGGAAAACCCTAGGCGATGCAACAACTGCTGTCCCCTAATTTGAAAATAGTATACCTACCACTGAGAGGAGTGAGAAAAGAAATAGAACCTGCTTGAGTTTGTCGGTGGGCGAGATCGGCGACCCGCTGCTACACTCGCGGAAGAGCTTGGAGAACATGATGGCCGAGGAAGAGGAAGGATGGTGACGTTGGTTGAAGACTTGAAGCGATAGAGACTTGATTTGGAGTATTAACTGTACAAGTGGCGAGACTCTCGCCGCGAGAGGGGAGAGAATTTTGGACCGTGGAGACCCTGAACCGGGACGGACGGGCACCGGTTCAAGCAGGCTTCCATAATTAGATTAGAGCGGGAATCATATGTTAAAATAATTATATTTTTTATAACGTTAAAACTTAAAACAGAAAGAAAGATAAATGAAATAGAAAGAAAATAGTAGCTCATTTGATTTTTAATTAAAAAATATATAAGTTAAATTGCACTCTCACTTTTTTTGATAATAACAACATCACGTAGCAATGATGTGATGAAATTTATTGTTAAAATAATTAAAAATATTTTATTACAGATTAAGAAAATGATATTTATCATTTTCAAAAATTAAAAAAGATGGGAGTGTAATAAAGATAAAGTAGAGAGGTGACAATATGAACTATTCAAAAATATAAAATATTAGTAAATTGTGATGATAAGAAATATCCTTTTTCAAAAAAAAAAAAATGGTAATAGGAATAAATTGACAGATTAGGAATGGTTCCTATTCTCAAAATATTAACATTATTGACAGAATAGGAATGGTTCCTACTTCCTATTCTCAAAATATTAACATATATTATTGACAGAATAGGAATTTAATAGAAGATGGTATTATAAATAAATTGACATAGTAGGAATGGTTCCTACTTCCTATTCTCAAAATATTAACATATATTATTGACAGAATAGGAATTCAATTTCAACGACCTTTTCTATCAAGGCAATAATTAACAATGTCCTCGTAAGTCGTAATAGGTAATCCACCGCTGAACTCCAATTCGATTGTTCATGGGTTAGCCACTGGTTTTTTTATATTCTTTTTTTTAAAAAAATATATCAATTCATCTGTAATTTTAATGACTAAATTTTAGAGTTATTCTATAAAAATAAATAATGATAATAATAACACAAAAAATTATTTTAGAAGGCATGAGGTAAATATTTAATATATGGGATAATATTTCATTTTATTTGTATATAAATGAAAAAAATAAATGACATGTGCCTATAGTGTAGTTCGGGTACCGGATCTAATTATTATTATTATTTTTTAATAATTTTTATTTAATCTAGATTGATGTTTTTTTTTGTCAAGATGTCAATCAACTACTTTAAGTCTACTTCAATAATTGTATGCATCAAATGCAGTGGTAAAAAAATGGATGCCTGTGTTGTCGACTGACCGAAGCGAAAAAGAGGCAAAATGCTTAGCAGTCGACCGAATTGGAGATAACTTGTCGCGCGATCCTGGCTCCAGGTATTCGATCGACCGACTGGTCGATCGAATGTGGGATCGACATCTTTCCGACAGCCGGTCGACTCGTCGGTCGACCGAGCTCTCTCATCCAGCTAGCGGTCGCAGTGGCGGTCGATCAATCGGTCGATCGACCGGTCGACCGGCCAGCGACCGAACGGCTTCAACGACTATTTTTTTTATCCATTGAACGGGCCATTCGAGTGAGGGGTTATAAATACCCCTCACCTAACTTCTTTACAACTTCTTAGAAATTTTATTTGAGCATTAAAGAAGTTTCTTAATCCTTCAAAAGAGCGAACTGTTGCATGCGCCCTCTGCTTTCGTCTACAACTCACTTCAGGCGCTGATCCTCTACTTCTTCAATCTTGCTGCATTTCAAAGAGCCATCTTCTTACAAGTTGGAGACGTGAAGGCGGTGGAAAGGAGCCTTGGTTCATTTTACATTCTTAAAGCTCTTTCCTCTGTATTTGATTTTTATTGTAAACTTGTTTAAGTTTGAGATAGCTTCTAGGTGTGCTATGAAACACTTAGGGATAGCTTTATAGAATTGTATTTTGCCTAAGTGAATAGGATTGAGGTGTTCTCAGAGTGGTGAGAATGGTGTCCTCATTGTATTCAAAGTAAAATATAGATTTTATAAAGTAGTGGTTAGAAATTCTTAGTGAGGAGCCAAGGTAGTGGAGTAGGCAGTTGGCCGAACCACTATAAGTATTCTTATTTGCATTGCTTCCTTACTTGCTTTTATCATTGCTATTGAAATTTGATCACATTAACTATTAAGAAACAATTGCATTAAGTGAAGCTAAAATTGAGTAAGAAGAAAATATAGAGAAAGGGGACAGACACTATTCAACCTCCCCTTCTAGTGTCGGGTTTCACACAACACTAGGCTCCTTCTTGGGTAATCAAGTAAGTCGACAAACGCCGAATGATCTTTTTTTGGACCGGGAGACACGATGCTACTATGCAAGGAAAGTGCCTAGTTAGTTGGGATTCCCTTACATGCATACTTGCTGAGCGAAGACTTCGCATTCTCGAGCTACCTTCTCACAACACTGCAAGGGTGGGTAAATGGATCTAGAAATTCCTCTAGCTGGGTTGTATGCCTTGGCACAACATTCTCTTGACGCTCTACCCTAGATTGCTCCAGTTGAGCAACTGTGAGTGTCAAGGTCTTTTATCGATCTAGAAGAACATCGTTAGTCTGATGGGCATCTTCGAGGTCTTGCTTATCTACAGAGCGAGGGAGGGCTCCACCTTTAGACTTTGGCATGACCCTTGGCTCAATGGGGAGAGACTACGGGTTAGGCACCCTCTTCTCTTTGCGGCTGCATGCAACCCAAATCTCACCATTGCTGAGGCCAAAACAGAGGAGTCCTTCAGGAAGTGTCTTAGGTTGGAACCTACATTTCAGGCACTTGGTTCCCTTTAAGCTTATCAGGAACCTGGCTGATGACTTGGCACCCCTTCTTCACACATCGGGGCTGGACATCGTCATCTGGAAGTGGACAAACAACGACTCTTTATGTACTAGTTCTCTTTACCGCCTACTGGATTTTCGTGGGCTAGTCGACTCGAAGGTTTTTATCTCTAGCAAAAAGATTGCCCGCCCGCTATTTCATTGCACAACTAGCTCGTCGAAAAGCAACGATTACTAACCAAGGACAAGTTGATCGCCCGAAACATCCAGGTCACGCCATCTTGCGCCCTCTACAACTCGCACTTCGAGTCACATTCCCACTAGGGCTGAAAACGAGCCGAACACAAGCGACTACTGGTCTGCTCATGTTCGGCTCGATATTAAATAGTGCGGACATGAATTCGATTCGAATTCGAAGCATTTCCTAGACCTACTGATTATATTTAGCTCGATTCGAATATCCGAGTACTCGAGTTCGTAATTGCTCGACTCGATTCGCAATCGAACAGTTCGATTGAAGCGAATTCGAATACTGTTCGTCAGGAATGCATACTGTATGAAATAAAATCAATTATGATTTACAAAATTAGAGATATACAAAACCAAAACCTTTTGGATTTAATTTCATGATCAACACTTGGAAAATACATTAAGTTAACTGAACTTACAAAACCAAGATCACTTATCAACACTTGTAAAATACATTAAATTTCAAATACACAACACCATATTAAACTGATTAACTGAACTAGAACTGAACTAAATACATCATTGATCAACACCATATTAAAATACAAATACATCACTGATCAAACACCATATTAAACTGAACTAGAACTTAAGATAGACAACACCAAAGTCCAAACAAACACCATAGTAAACTTACAATTACAATCACAACTCACAAGACTGCTTTTGCACCATACAAATTTAGGATTCATAGTCTAGCAAACAAGACCAAACAAAAGACTATTGCTGCTGTTAACTTAGAATTTAGAAATTCATGTCAATGGAAGAAGACTGTTGATGTTAACTTCATCAGAATAGCAGTTAACTTCAGAAGACTGCTGCTGCACCATACAAAAGACTAGTAGTTAACCGACAGTGCTGCAGAAATGGAAGAAGAGTTTAAACATTTAAACTAGTTAAGAAGACTAGTTGTTTCACTGCAGAAATGCAAATAAACAAGTAGCAAGTATTAAACATTTAAACTAGTTAAGAAGAGTTTACCTTTAAACATTTAAATATTTAAACATTTAAACATTTAAACATTTGACAATGGTGCCAATTAGGTTCAAACAATTAGACTAGCAAAGCAAATTGCCAAACTTCAGCCTTCACTCTTCAGGTCAGCTATTAAAACATTAAACACTAAACACAATAAACTACTATACTAAACAGTAAAGATAGATATTGAAACAAAACAATATAAGTATAAATATCAGTAGCACAGTAGCACTCAATCTCCAGTTCTCCACTTCAATGATCAAGTCTTCAAGTGGTTTTCTTCTTCACCCTATAAATATCAGTAGCATACATTAGTCATAATAATTAAAATATAAAAGTAGAAACAAAGTCAACAACGTAAAACATTAACTAAATAGTCTAAATTTATCATATAAGAAGTAGAATTGATAATTTTGTAATTATGTTTCAGTCAATCTGCAGTACATATCAAAGCTTGGACAGTTTCAAGCTTTAAAGAGCTTCTATAATGATCCAAAGCTCGACCCCAACACTAAATGTGGACTCCAAAGCCACTGTGATCACAGGAATTGAGAGTACACCCTTTGCCATTTTTGACAAAATCTTAAATTTTAGAGTGTTTGCTTTCCACAATTGCAAAGCATCAAAACTTTCCCATTAGTACAAATGTATCTACCCTCCTCAAGATATGCATCAAGATCAGATTTAGAATGTGTGACAGATTCTAAACTTTGAGCCCATATATCAAATTCACTCATGCTCTTTGTTTTATTTTTTTCATGAAGTATTACAATTTGAAGAGCCACTGTCCATGTTGCTTTGAGGAGGTTGTTGTGACTTATGCTTCTCAACATAATAGTTGTAAAGATCATAAATTGCATCTTTCACAACATCAATTTATTTTTGCTTCAAATTAACTCATTCAAATATATTTTCGAAAAATAAAAAATGACTAATTGCATCTTGTATCGAGGATCTAATATAGATGCGATTCTCATTAACAAGTTACGCTCATCCCATTACTTATCAAATTTGTCTTTCATTTTGAAAGACATGGCCTTCATGTACTCACAATCATCAACTACAACTACAGTTAACTCCAACAGTTCCTTGATTATCCAAATTTCAAGTAAGAAAAGATTTGCAGTCGGGTATTCATATATAGCAAGATAATACATTAGTTGATTCATTAAAAACCTTCAAGAATTCCATAATTTTGGAAGCTTTTTCCCAATCCTCATATGACGACACTGAATTATAGTTAGGATCTCTTTCATGGTATCTCGGAAACACATCTTTAAACTCTAAAACTGACTCAAGCATGGCATAAGTCGAGTTCCGTCGAGTAGAAACATCTAATACAAGTCTTTTGGTAGAGGATAGTTATAATTGCCTCGCAATTTCATTAAACTGTGAAGCATAACAGGTGACCCCTTAATATATTTAACACTTTCACGAACTTTAGAAATAATGTCATGAATTACAATCAATCCATCTTGAACCACGATGTTAAGGATGTGAGCACAACACATCACATAGAATATTTTTTCACCAAAAAATATATTTTTCTTCAAAGTGAAATTATCTTTTAAATGTCCAACTGCTGAATCATTTGAAGAAGCATTGTCAAGAGTGATTGTTGAAATTTTATTTTCAATGCCCCAATCAATTAGACAAGAAAAAATACTATCATTGATCATGAGACTAGTATGAGGGGGTGACATGCTAATAAAATTCAAAACTCTTTTCTAAAGGTCTCAATCATTGTCTAAAAAATGGGCAGTCAAGTACATGTAACCAATAGTTTGGTTAGAAGTCCACAAGTCAGAAGTAAAACTTATCCTATCAACACTACCAAGCAAAGCTTTGATTTTTTTCTTCTCTAAAGCATATATCTTCATGCAATCAGCCATAACGGCCACTCTTGATATGTTTTCAAATTTAGGATTCAAAGTTTTCATGGGAAGTTGAAAAAATGTATGCTCAACCATCCTAAAAGATACTCATGGACAATAATCATTTTTGCAAGTATGTCTCTAACTTTTTCCTTGTCGTATCTAAATAGCATCAAGTTACCTATTTTTCCTTCAGGTTCCATAGTAGGGAGTGCCAATACCTGCTAAGTTTTTTCTAAATAGTAGCCAACCGAACTCCACATGTGAGCATGTGTCTATTTAGATGTGTTATTGAGATAGTGTTTTGATAAGTTAGACGAGCCCGACAATAGTTGCATTAGTTTTTTTTTTTGGTACCATCCTTCAATGATGCTACAGGGAATTAATTCCAAACTTTAGAAGTCTTTCTTTTTTTCTTTTCCGAAGTATTAGTATCACTATTCCCAATAGTTTCTGTTGAAATCGTAGTATTACGTTATCCTTCGTTTAGAGCCTCTTGGCTTGAATTCACAATGGCAGAATTATCACTTGCTTCGTATTATGGTCTTGGGTTGTGTTTGAATTAATCCCAGGCAACACAATACCTCAAAAATAAAATCATCACGGACTTAAGACTTTAAGTTACAGTCAGAGTATATAATAAATTGAATCAAACTAATCAACTATATAAAAAAATCATCAGTGATTCCGTGTTTACCATTTTCGGAGGTACACGTGGTGGAGGAAAGTTTGCTCACCGGTAGAGCCGTAGAGAAGGAGATACTAAAGCAGTTTACACATACACAGTAAAATATTATCTTATTAAATTACCAATTACCGCATACATAGTTTACACATACGCAGTTTACACATTCTAAATTACCAATAAATCATATATCTTATTAAATATTACTTTAATATTTAATATATATATATATATATATATCTTTTTAATAATTATTTTTCAAAAAATAATAATAATACAATAATAAGTGCGAAACCGACCTTTCACAAGTTATATATGTGGAGATGGATGCGTTCCGAAAACCTCAAACCCCAGGAGATACCAAACCTCCGCTCAACCGTCACAACCCCTTCCCTCCTCCAACTTCGATCGATCGCCAGAGATTCCAAGAAGTTTTCGATCGACCGGTATCAATCGCCTCATTCTCAAGATTCTCGATCGATTTGTAGTCGTCGTCGTCGTCATCGTCGTCGTCATCATCATCATCATCTATATAATATATAATTGCTCGTAGATTCTCGATCGATTTGTAGTCGTCGTCGTCGTCGTCATCATCATCATCATCTATATAATATATAATTGCTCGTAGATATATACATCGTTCGGCATGGCTTCTGAGGAAGGGAAGACGAAGATGGTGACGATCAGGTGCTCGGACGGGGTGCAGTTCGATGTGGACGCCGCGGTGTGCTCGCTGTCTCAGACCATCAGTTGCATCATCGAAGATTGCGGCCATCAAGAGACGATTTCTGTTCCTCTGCCGCACGTCGACAGCGTTACCTTCGGGAAAATCCTCACCTACATGACGAAGCACGCCTCCAAAGCGCCCATCGATGAAAAGAATCTTAAGGCATGGGATGCCGAGTACATGGAAATTGACAGAGACACTCTTTGCAACCTGCTATTGGTAATGTTCTTTAATTTGCTGCTGCTGCTGGGGGAAGGAATTGAAGTGCTTAATATTAAGGTTGATGAAATGTCTTTGCTAATTTTTCCAACTTACTAGATATGGTGGTGTTGTGTTATTTAGGCATCGAACTATATGAAGATCAAGGATCTGGTGAATATGTGTGCTGCTAAAGTTGCAGACATGATAAGGGGGAAGCAGCCGGAGGAGATTCGCGAGATGTTCAATATAGAGAACGACTTCACTCCTGAAGAAGAGGAAGAGATTAGAAAGGAGAACGCATGTTTCAATTAATGGAAGATACAGATGCATGTGTTCTACTTTAATCTCATAGTTAATGTCTGAGATAAATTCGTCTTAGTCTCATGGATGTTTTTGTACTCGCTCCAGTAGTTTCAGACTTAGCATCGATGTTGGTGATATATACATCTCATCGATTGAGTTCTTGCTGTTAATTAGTTTTTGTTTCTTGAAGGAGTTCATGCTGTCAGTTATATACGGTAGTATATATTTGCGTGAGATCAATTGCAATAAATGGTTTTGCCGTTTTGCTTTATATATTTTTATGGAAAAGATGCTATATTGTATTTTGATTCAAATGATCGACGTGGGTCCTCTACTCCTCTCACATGTTAGGCATCGAGAGATCGGGGCTGGACATCGTCGTCGAAGTGGACAAGCAACGACTCTTTATGTACTAATTCTCTTTATCGCCTACGGGATTTTCATGGGCTAGTCGACCCAAAAGTTTTTTTTCTTTAGCAAAAAGATTGCCCGGCCGCTATTTCATTGCACAACTAGCTCGTCGAAAAGCAACAATTACTAACCAAGGACAGGTTGATAGCTCGAAACATTCAGGTCACGCCATTTTGCCTCCTCTACAACTCTCACTTCGAGTCACATTCCCACTAGGGCTGAAAACGAGCCGAACACAAGCGAGTACTGGTCTGCTCATGTTCGACTCGGTATTAAATAGTGCAGACTTGAATTCGAAGCATTTCCTAGACCTATTGATTATATTCAGCTCGATTCGAATATCCGAGTACTCGAGTTCGTAATTGCTCGACTCGGTTCGCAATCGAACAGTCCGATTGAAATGAATTCGAGTACTGTTCGTCGGGAATGCATATTGTATGAAATTAAATCAATTATGATTTACAAAATTAGAGGTATACAAAACCAAGACATTTTGGATTTAATTTCATGATCAACACTTGGAAAATACAAAGTTAACTGAACTTAAAAACCAAGATCACTAATCAACACTTGTAAAATACATTAAACTTCATATACACAACACCATATTAAACTGATTAACTAAACTAGAACTGAACTAAATACATCATTGATCAACACCATATTAAAATACAAATAATATTAAATTGAACTAGAACTAGAACTTAAGATAGACAACACCAAAGTTCAAACAAACACCATAGTAAACTTACAATTAACAATCACAACTCACAAGACTGCTACTGCACCATACAAATTTAAGATTCAAAGTCCAGCAAACAATACCAAACAAAAGACGATTGTTGCTGTTAACTTAGAATTTAGAAATAGATGTCAATAAAAGAAGACTGTTGCTATTAACTTCAGCAAACTAGCAGTTAACTTCAGAAGACTGCTGCTGCACCATACAAAAGACTAGACAGACAGTGCTGCAGAAATGGAAGAAGAGCTTAAACATTTAAACTAGTTAAGAAGACTAGCTGTTCACTGTAGAAATGCAAGTAAACAAGTAGCAAGTATTAAACATTTAAACAGTTGGTGGCAACATGTTGAACGTTGCCTAGAGGTCTAGGGTTCGAACCCTAGTATGGTGACCTATTGTGACTTTCTATCTTTGTTAAAAAAGAAAAGAAAAGTATTAAACATTTAAACTAGTTAAGAAGAGTTTACCTTTAAACATTTAAATATTTAAACAATTAAACATTTAAACATTTGACAGTGGTGCCAATTAGGTTCCGACAATCAGACTAGCAAAGCAAACTGCCAAACTTCAGTCTCCACTCTTCAAATCAGCTATTAAAACATTAAACACTAAACACAATAAACTACTATACTAAACAGTAAGGATAGATATTAAAATAAAACAACATAAATATAAATATCAGTTCATAGTAGTACTCAATCTCCAGTTCTCCACTAATTCAGTGATCAAGTCTTCAACCGGTTTTCTTCTTCACCCTATAAATATCAGTAGCATACATTAGTCATAATAATTAAAAGATAAAAGTAGAAACAAGTCAACAACATAAAACATTAACTAAATAGTCTAAATTTATCATATAAGAAGTAGGGTTGATAATTTTGTAATCATGTTTCAGTCAATCTGCAGTACATATCAAAGCTTGGACAATTTCAGACTTTAGAGAGCTTCTATACTAATCCAAAACTCGACCCAACATTGAATGTGGACTCCGAAGCCACTGTGATCACAGGAATTGAGAGTACACCTTTAACCATTTTTGACAAAATCTTAAACTTCAGAGTGTTTGCTTTCCACCATGGCAAAACATCAAAACTTTCCCCATTAGTACAAATGTATCTACCCTCATCAAGATATGCATCAATATCAGATTTAAAAGGTGTGACAGATTCTACACTTTGAGCCCACATATCAAATTCACTCATGCTCTTTGTTTTATTTTTTTCAAGCGATGAAGTCTTACAACTTGAAGAGCCATTGTTCATGTTGCTTTGAAGAGGTTGTTGTGACTTATGCTTCTCAACATAATAGTTGTAAAGATCATAAATTGCACCTTTCACAACATCAATTTATTTTTGCTTCAAACTCATTTGAATATATTTTCGAAAAATAAAAAATGACTAATTGCATCTTGTATCGATGATCTAATATAAATGCAATTGTCATTAACAAGTTACACTCGCCCCAGTACTTATCAAATTTGTCTTTCATTTTGAAAGACATGGCCTTCATGTACTCACAATCATCAACTACAGTTAACTCCAACAGTTCCTTGATTTTCCAAACTTCAAGTAAGAAAAGATTTGCAATCGGGTATTCATATATAGCAAGAGAATACATTAGTTGATTCATTAAAAACCTCCAAGAATTCCATAATTTTGGAAGCTTTTTCCCAATCCTCATATGACGGAACTCGACTTATAGTTAGGATCACTTTCATGGTATCTCAAAATACATCTTTAAACTCTAAAGCTGACTCAAGCATGGCATAAGTCGAGTTCCGTCGAGTAGAAACATCTAATACAAGTCTTTTGGTAGAGGACAATTATAATTGCCTCGCAATTTCATTAAACTGTGAAGCATAGCAGGTGACCCCTTAATATATTTAACACTTTCACGAACTTTAAAAATAATGTCATGAATTACAATCAATCCATCTTGAACCACGATGTTGAGGATGTGAGCACAACACCTCACATAGAATATTTTTTCACCAAAAAATATATTTTTCTTCAAAGTGAAACTATCTTTTAAATGTCCAACTGCTGAATCATTTGAAGAAGCATTGTCAAGAGTGATTGTTGAAATTTTATTTTCGATGGCCCAATCAATTAGACAAGAAGAAATACTATCATTGATCATGAGACTAGTATGAGGGGGTGACATGCTAATAAAATTCAAAACTCTTTTCTAAAGTTTCAATCATTGTCTAAAAAATGGACAGTCAAACACATGTAACCAATAGTTTTGTTAGAAATCCACAAGTCAAAAGTAAGACTTATCCTATCAACACTACCAAGCAAAGCTTTGATTTTTTTCTTCTCTAAAGCATATATCTTCATGCAATCAGCCATAACGGCCACTCTTGACATGCTTTCAGATTTATGATTCAAAGTTTTCATGAGAAGTTGAAAAAATGTATGCTCAACCATCCTAACAGATACTCATGGACAATAATCATTTTTGCAAGTATGTTTCTAACTTTTTCCTTGTCGTATATAAATGACGTCAAGTTACCTATTTTTCCTTCAGGTTCCATAGTAGGGAGTGCCAATACTTGTTGAGTTTTTCCTAAAATAGTAGCCAACCGAACTCCGCACGTGATCATGTGTCTAATTAGATGTGTTACTGAGCCAGTGTGTTGATAAGCTAGACAAGCCCGATAATAGTTGTATTGGTTTTTTTTGGTACCATCCTTCAATGATGCCACAGTGAATTCATTCCAAACTTTAGAAGTTTTTTTTCTTTTTCCGGAGTATCAGTATCTCCATTCCCAGTAGTTTCTGTTGAAACTGTAGTATTACGTTGTCCTTCGTCTCGAGCCTCTTGGCTTGAATTGACAATGGCAGAATTATCACTTGTTTGAATTAACCCCAGGCAACACAACACCTCAAAAACAAAATCATCACAGACTTAAGACTTTACATTACAATTACAGTATATAGTAAATTGAATGAAACTAATCAACTATATAAAAAAATCATCAACAATTCAGTGTTTACCATTTTCAGAGGTAGACATGATGGAGGAAAGTTTGCTCACTGGTAGAGCCGTAGAGAAGCAAATACTAAAGCAGTTTACACATACACAGTAACACAGTTTAGGAATTAGGAACCCTAAACCCTAAACACATACACAGACAGTTCATAATCATGCGAAAAATTGCCTAGCTAAGGGAGATTGTTGAGAACCAAAGGCCAAATGGCCTCTAGTTATAGAGAATTAGAATCATCAATCATCAATTCATCATGCAAAAAATATATTAAATATGGAAGTTGTGCGATGCGAAGAATAAATTTTAGGTTTTGAAACTTACAAAATTAGATATTTACAGCCGATAATTCTTCTTGGAACCGAGAAATACTCCTCAAATCGACTCGAAAATCGCCAATCAGCGATATCGCTTCAGCTTCTCTAGTCGATTAGGGCAAAGGAGTTATGGACTTACCGCTTACGGCATGGATAAAGGTAGTCGGCGTCTCAGAATTAGCACTCGGCAACATAAGTAATGGCAGTTGACGTCTCGAAATCAGTGATATGTGTAGTCGATCTCCGCTCGAATAGCTCGAGCGATTTCGAGCGACGCCTTCGCGAATAGTTCGAGGAAGAGACGAGTAGCTTGAGGGGAAATCGATCCGAACACCCCTATGCTCATATCCAGCTCGCCTAATTGACTAAACCCTAAAGGCGGATCGGATTCAGCTCAAATCCACTTCGAACTCGAGTCTCGCTCGCTAGATTCCGAGCCAATTCCGAATCGAGCCCGACCGGTTCGGTTCGGTTCGGTTTTCAGCTCTAATTCCCACACATTCAAATATTGTGCTTACACGCTAGCCGGTTGGTCACTTTTCGTCAGACTCTCGCACACCACCTATTTCTCACCTGATTTCAAACCATGGGAGAGGAGTACTACCAAAGGGTCGAAGTAAGCCAGCAAGCGCTTTCGGATGGTGATGATTTGGAGATCCAAGATTTGGCACGAGCTGAACATAAGGGTCTTGGACAACAACATTTGGACTCACATTGAACTCGCTTATTAAGCGGCCTCTTTACTTCCTCTTAATTTTTATCTAGCCTTTTGAGGGTGTGTCGATTGTAGGCTATTTGGGTCGTTTATTTTCAGGGTTCTTCTTTCTCGAGTGCTTCGGCCCCGATGTTTTGTTGCTTTCTATACCCCCCTCTCCACACCCTTGTATTTCTTTCATCTCTCTTGAAATGAATACAAGCTTCTTTTATTAAAAAAAAATGTAGTTGTAATAAACTTCACAGCTTCCAAAATGACTATTGCTTCACAAGACCGATATATGTTTTATTTACGAGACATTGTTAATAAAAATGTCTAATAATGTGAAACTTAATATATATATATATATAAACCAAATAAACCACATACTCATAGGCCAATTTTGCATGCTAAGCAATGAACAATATAAATAAGAGTGTAAATAAATCAATATATTCGATAAACGACTTATAAACATATATACTCGATTTCTTCACATTTTTAATTAGGGAAATTATCTAAACTTTGGGGTTTTTCTCATTTGCGGTATGCACTTTTATTTGTTTCAACTGAATCATATACTTTTATATTTATTTCAATTGAATCATATCATCTAGTTTCCATCAACAGTCACGTTAAACTAATGATGTGGCTTGCTGACATGTAATATAAAATATTTTTCTAATATTAAATTTTTATAAATTAAAAACTAAAATTAAATGGTCCTCTCTCTCTCTCCTAGAATTTGCTCTAACTGCTACGGGCTAATAGCAACGACCGACCCTGCCATCGCTATCAGCAACGACTTAGCAAATGTCATTGCGTTCGTTGCTAATGATGTCTGCATGCAGAGTCGTTGATGATACTAGCAATAACCGACGCTACTGTTGCTGATACCAACAACAATGCTAGAGCCATTGCTAGTACCTTAACATCAGCAACGGTAGCGGCAGCCATTGCTGATTGCATATATAAGGTGGAATTCAGTCGAATTCTTCTCATTTGCTCTTGTTGTTTTTCTCACTTCTCCTCCCTATCTCACACTCTCTTTCGTCTTCCTATTGGTTGTTGTGTTGTCGTTCTTCGAGGTAAGCTCTAAATCATAACTTTTATTAATTGATAATTACTTGTTAGTTAGAAATTAATAATATTTATTGTGTGATGCTATATTAGTATGCTAATTTCTATTGATTATAAGGTTGATACATGTTATATAAATATATGATACCATGCATGTTTTGATTAATTAATTAGTTGAATTAATTAATGTAACTTATTTTATGTTAATTATTGTTAATTAATTAGTAGAATTAATGTTATAGCTATCTAGATTGATTGATTTGAAATTAATCATGTAACTAACAAGTTGATATGTGTCACGTACGTATCGACGAGCTATGCATGATTATCCAATATCTTAGATCAGTTCGAGGGTTGTATATTCGTGTAAACGAAATAAATAATATGTTCGGGGAGGAGGGCTCGGGGGCTCGCCACACCGGGGGTTCTGTGTCATTCGTCGTGCACGAGCGTCGCATGTGGTAAGTTTATATTATAATTTAATTTAATTTTTTATATTGAAGTTGTATAAATTATTAATATATTTATTTTCTAAATGTAGGCGTGGATCGAGGATGACGAGACCGTCCATTGTCCCTCGTCGATGGAGGTCTTCGACTGCACACATCGCCGACAACACGGGATAAGGGACTACATTGACCGAAGGGCCGCTACGATTGTGGTATGTACGTATAGTTTATATTTTTAAATGTATTATTTAATAATTTATATAAATTTATAAAATACTAAACTAACTCTTGTAGGAGACGTACACGAGGACGGTTACCCAACGCGCACTACTACAAACTTGGTCTTCAGCAACGGCTATCAGCAACGGCCGCTCAAGCCGTTTCTATTTGCAACGGCGTTCTTACGGCCGCTCGAGCCGTTGCAGATATCTGTATCTGCAACGGCGTTCTAACGGACAACCGAGCCGTTGCGGATTATTTTAATTATCAGCAACGGCTTTCTGACGGAAAGGCGAGCCGTTGCTAATTATTTAATCTTTAGCAACGGCTTACTAACGGATAAGTGAGCCGTTGCTGCTGATAACTTATCAGCAACGGCGTTCTAACGGGCGAGTGAGCCGTTGCTGATAAGTTTATATAGGGCACGCTCTCGCGCCCGACCCTTCTTCCTCCCGCTTCTGCCGCCGCCGCTCCTGCCGACTCCTCTCGCCGACGCTGCCGCTGCTGCCGACGCCGACGCCTCTCGCCGCCGCGTCGCTGCCGGTATGTTGATCGGCCGACCTATACAGTTTCGGCCGGAGATGCTAAAATCCGACCGAAACCCTATTTCTAGGGTTTCGGCCGGCGGCGGTCGGCCTATGGCTGCCGCCGAACCTTCTACAGTGGCCGGGCAGTGTGTCCGGCCACTGTACGCCGGCGCCGGAGTGTGGACTCCGGCGCCGGAATATATATATATATATTTATTATTTTGAAATTGTTAATTAATTATTTTATAAATGTTTAGATTAATTGTTTAATTTGTTAGATTAATTATTAGGGTTTAGATTAATTTCGGACGCGCGCCGGAATCGTCCACTTCGGACGCGCGCCGGAATCGTCCAATTCGGACTCGCGCCAGAATCGTCCAATTCGGACTCGCGCCGGAATCGTCCACTTCGGACGCGCGCCGGAATCGTCCAATTCGGACTCGCGCCAGAATCGTCCACTTCGGACGCGCGCCGGAATCGTCCAATTCGGACTCGCGCCGGAATCGTCCACTTCGGACTCGCGCCGGAATCGTCCACTTCGGACGCGCGCCAAAATCGTCCAATATGGACTCGAATTGTCTCGAAACATTTAGAAGCTATGCTACGCAACTTGTCAGGTCATCCCGAACCAGTCATCTATTCGGCATCATCTAATCCGTCGTCCTCGAGTCAGTCTACGCCGGTGTACACTCAAGCGCTCCAGACCCCGCCATATAATCCAGACCATCCTCCATCTTGATCGTGAGATTTTTTGTTTGGATATTGAACTTGTTTAACTTATTTTGTTTGGATATTGATACTTCAATTTTGCATTTGAATTATTTTTATACTATCGTGGATAATTATCAATATAAGTATAATTGTTTTGATGTATATATGTTGGTGTGTTTGTGATGTGTGAATGAATGTGTATGAGGTGTTTGTGATGTGTGAATGAATGTGTGTATGAGGGTATGGGTGTGTGAGTTATGTATCAGATAAATGTATCAATGTATCAATGGAAATTTGAAATTTTCAAATTTTCTGGTTGCAGGTATACGTCATCAGCAACGGCTTTCCCACGGGCGTCCGTGGGAAAGTCGTTGCTGAAAGTGTATCGAAAGTCGTTGCTGATGACCTACAGCAACGGCTTAGCGACGGAGTTTTACTAACGGCGTTGCTACGGACTCAGCGGCCGTTGCTATTAATGTTATCAGCAACGGCTCCGGGTCTGTTGCAAACCCGTTGCTGATAATAGTTTTAGCGACGGCCCGAGCGGCCGTTGCTGATAATGTTTTGAGCGACGGCCCGAGCGGCCGTTGCTGATCCGTTGCGAAGTCATCAGCAACGCGACTTTCTGTCACGGCGCTATTGCAACGGCTCAGCAACGGCATCAGCCGTTGTAGATGACCATTTTTCTAGTAGTGGCGTAGGGTCGACGCTGGATGACTTTGACACTATTGCGTGGGTTAGCACAGCAGAGGGAGATGATAGAGCGGCAGAGACAGGCTATGGAGAACATGCAGACTTTCATGGCGCAGCTTGCAGCTTGCTATGATGTTCAATTATTACCTCCTCCCTTCGATCCACCCTCATCGCCTGAGTCTCTATCGGATTTATGATATATTTGTTTTGATTATATTTGATGGACTTAAAATATACTTGTTCCTGAATACTTCTAAAAATTCTTTGCATGACGATGATGATACTTGATTATGATTTATTTAAATATAAATGGATACAATTTGCGTGTATTTAATTTATAGAGCTATTTTTTAATAAGTAATTTAATTTTTTAATTACTATTTAAATTTACATAATTATTTTTTTTTTAAAAAAATATTTTTTATATTATTGAACCATCAACAATGGCATATATTAGCGGCTGTTGCTAATTATCAACGACGACAGTTGCTTTAGCCAAGACTTTTAGCAACGGTGCATATCGTTGGTGATGGCCTTCACCAACGGCTTAACAATGCCATGAATCGTTGGTGATGGTGCATATTCCAATAGTGTAGGTTAATATGTGTGAATTATTTTTTTTAGTGAATCTGAACTTAATATGTGTGAACATGAGATGACTAACATTGAACTAATGAACAACAATGGTATATCTAATCTTAAACACTTCACATTTGTATCATGATTGCCTATGAATAGCAAATCCAATCAGTCTTAGCATTACATTAACACTTCACATTTGATACTTGTTAGTTCTGTCTAGAGATAGCTTGATATATATGTATCAACAATCTAATTTACATTTCAGCACTAAATATCAACTTCAGACTCGATTCTATCTCATGAATGTCAATAGAAGTTGCAAACATTGATTCTATCTCATGAATGTCAATAAATTTAGTTCACTTGGAGAACGGAGGATGAAAGCATTGATCTGAACGATGTACACTTAACGCAAGCTGGTGAACTATTAAATAAAGGCTAAATTTTTCTGTTCACTTGGAGATGCGAGGATTATTATTAACTCAATATAAACACCAAAGGTGGACATCCAATATACATTATTTCTCAACATAAAGGACATCAACCAAGCATTATTTATACCTAGACCAAGAAAGAAGGTACAGATATGAGACAAAAAGGAATTTGACACTGCAAAAATTCAAAAACAATAGTAATGACGAGCAATATGTAGGCTTGCTTTGATTAGTCATCTCATGAAGAGTTCTTTGCTTCTGGATCGCGTTGCCCAAGCCCTCTTGCATCACCGCACTGATCACTCTGCAGAAATCTAGGATTAAAAGAGAAATTAACTTTGTTGTCCTTGAACCAAAGGGGTTAAATTGGCTTCTTGCACCGAGGGAGAAGGAGTGAGCATATATGACATGGTTGAAGAAGAGAAGAATCAAGTAGGGTTTCAGATCGGTGAGCGGGGCGGGGTAGGTGATGATGGGGAGATGGGGATAATATAGAATGAGGGGAGGAGGGTTTACTGGTAGCTAACGGCGAGAAACGACGGTGATTGATGGCAATAGGGGATCGTCGACGAGAGAGAGAGAGAGAGAGAGAGAGAGAGAGAGATTATTTTGCGGTAGATGAAATGTCGGGATTCTTTGCGACGACAACGAGTTGTCGCAAAAGACGATCGCAAAACGATTGCCATGTTGCCGTAGAGTTATTAATTTTGTGATAGCCAATTTATCGGTCGCAAAGGTGGTGACTCTGCAACCCCCGTTGACATCGATCACATAATCGTCGCATATGTCGTCGCAAAACAATCGTCGCAGATTGCCTGAATTTTGATAGTGATAATTTTTTCAAATCTAGTTATCAAATAATTTGGTACATTATTTTTTTCATATATATTTTTTATTAACACGAAATATCCTCATATGTCGATGGAATTAGGCATGAATTAATGAAGAAATAGACATCAATCAAAAATTGATGCCAGTTTTTCAAAAATCGATCGGCGCCCAATCGATTAAGTAAACCCTAGTTTTTTAAAACTGGGGTTTACTTGTCTTCAAACCAGCTTCTAGCGCTTGTGATAGTCATCGATTTCAATGTCTTTTTAAGACTATTTTTTAGTGCTTTTGTATTTCTCAAGAACATATTTTTTTTAAAAAAGTTTACATATATTTAAATTACATATATTGTTATTATCGTAAATTTTGGAGAATATGGTAGCATTACATACAGGGAAAAAGGCTAAATTTACCCATGAAGTATTAAAAATGGTGCAAATATACTCCTTAAGTATATTTCAGATCAAAATTACCCGCACGGTTACATAATTGGATTAATTTTACCATTCTTTCTAACAGAAGTCCACGTCAGCACGTAAACGATGGCCGACATGACAAGTGAAACTCATACACATTAGATGCCATGGTGGAAAACACGTGGCAGTACGAACAATGGCACTATTGGCCCAAAAAATACTTTAGGGTCAAATTTGCACCCTTTTCAATACCTCACAAGTAAATTTATACCTTTTTCAATATTTTAGGAGTAATTTTATACTTTTAATTTTCAATATTTTAGAGGTGATTTTGCATATTTTTCAATATTTTAAGGGCAAATTTGATTATTTTCCCTTAATTATTTGTTGACACTCTTGACAAGTTGCAACTTGTCAGAGGTAGAAATTTTTGAAAAGTTGAAGATTCACATGCAATGGAGCCTCGACCTATTGTTTGTTTCTCTTTTGAAGCTCTGGTATTCAATTTTATTGAACTAACCTATTCGCTTTTAGTCAGGATAGTTATTGTCTTGCACCAAAAAAAATTTCCCACGTAATTTAGGCAATCTAATTCAGACATGTGTTGATTAATGACCTTTGATTAAGGTTATCCTAAGTAATGAATTAGGACGTTTGTCCTTTTCTTTGAGAAAAAAAATATATAATTATCAAGAGTGTCAGCAAATAATTAAGGAAAAATGATTAAATTTGCCCTTCAAGTATTGAAAAAAATGCAAATTTGCTCTCGAAGTATTAAAAAATATGCAAATTTACCCCTGAAGCATTGAAAAAAAATGCAAATTTGCCTCTAAAATATTGAAAAAAGTGTAAATTTATCTCTAAAGTATTTTTTGGGCCAATAATACCCTTGTCCATACTACATGTATTTTCCACTGTGACATCAAATGTGTATGAGTTTCACTTGTCACGTCAACCATCGTTTGCTGACGTGAATTTCTGTTAGAAAGAAAGGTAAAATTGATCCAATTATGTAACGGTGAGGGTAATTTTGATACAAAGTATGCTTAAGAGGCAAATTTATATATTTTTCAATACTTCAAAGATAAATTTGACCATTTTTCCTTACATATAATTTTTTTTTCAACAAAGATAATTTATACTGGGGTTTGAACCCCAGATCTCTAGAAAATATTCAAGATGTTGCCATCAACTATGTTACTCACATTTAGCTTTCCCTTACGGTTAACTACCCGGTACGGTTAATTACCCGGTAAGATGATGGAGAATTGATCTTTTCTAATTATTTGAAATTAAATATATAGTATTTTCGTTGGTCTTGTATTTTGTTGAGAAATTATAAATTTGAAATGGTTAACTGTAGCTCATCATGTCTTCCATGTTTATTATTGTAAACAAAGATAAAAATTCATAATAGGTGATCATATTAGGATTTGAACTCTAGATCTCTAGGCAACATATTATATGTTGCCACCAACTGTGGGTACCGCTTGTCTTCTATGTTTTAAATGTTGGATTCCTAATCGGTTTAATAATTATATATATAGTTTAATAATATATTACATGAATATATATATCAAAAATATTTAATGTTTGACTTGGTTTTGGAAAAACGAACGCAAAATAGGAATAACTAATGGTTTATAGTTTACGATGGTTTATGAATTATGATATATGGTAATTTCATAGTTTGAAAATCATGGATTTTGATCAAGTTTTTAAACCATGAATTTTGTAGTTTTTCATGATTTGATGAAATTTTATTTTTAAAATACCCTCAATTAAAATTTATAATTTTTCTTATGTCCTTTATTTACCCATATGAGATTAGACTTCTACTTATTGTTCTTGATCGGCTTAGCCAAGACTCTGTTCTCCTCCGAACCACTATCAATATTTAACCATACAATATCATATCATCTTTCCAAACATGATAAGAGTAATTACAGTATCATGTCATACAATACCGTATCATATCATATATTACTAAATTATATTGGACCTCAAACCAGGCCTAAATCAATAGCCCAAAGAAAACCAGCCAATTTACCTAATCAAATTTCTCTTTATAATTTGGCAGATTTTATGGAATTTGTTACATTCTAAAATACATTCTAAATTATCAATAAATCATATATCTTATTAAATATTACTTTAATATTTATAATATATCTTTTTAATAATTATTTTTCAAAAAATAATAATAGTATAATAAATAAGTGTGAAACCGAAAAATAACTGCCATGAAGCCGGGCTCCATATTTGAAACACAAATCTTAAAGCAACTCAAAAATTACTAGCGTTTCACTTGTGGAGCCCGGCTCACTGGATTTAGAGCCGGGCTCCATACAAATTGCATTAGCGAAACCTACATTTCACAAGTTTTATATATATATATATATATATATGGAGATGGATGCGTTCCGAAAACCTCAAACCCCAGGAGATACCAAACCTCCGCTCAACCGTCACAACCCCTTCCCTCCTCCAACTTCGATCGATCGCCAGAGATTCCAAGAAGTTTTCGATCGACCGGTATCAATCGCCTCATTCTCAAGATTCTCGATCGATTTGTAGTCGTCGTCGTCGTCATCGTCGTCGTCATCATCATCATCATCTATATAATATATAATTGCTCGTAGATTCTCGATCGATTTGTAGTCGTCGTCGTCGTCGTCATCATCATCATCATCTATATAATATATAATTGCTCGTAGATATATACATCGTTCGGCATGGCTTCTGAGGAAGGGAAGACGAAGATGGTGACGATCAGGTGCTCGGACGGGGTGCAGTTCGATGTGGACGCCGCGGTGTGCTCGCTGTCTCAGACCATCAGTTGCATCATCGAAGATTGCGGCCATCAAGAGACGATTTCTGTTCCTCTGCCGCACGTCGACAGCGTTACCTTCGGGAAAATCCTCACCTACATGACGAAGCACGCCTCCAAAGCGCCCATCGATGAAAAGAATCTTAAGGCATGGGATGCCGAGTACATGGAAATTGACAGAGACACTCTTTGCAACCTGCTATTGGTAATGTTCTTTAATTTGCTGCTGCTGCTGGGGGAAGGAATTGAAGTGCTTAATATTAAGGTTGATGAAATGTCTTTGCTAATTTTTCCAACTTACTAGATATGGTGGTGTTGTGTTATTTAGGCATCGAACTATATGAAGATCAAGGATCTGGTGAATATGTGTGCTGCTAAAGTTGCAGACATGATAAGGGGGAAGCAGCCGGAGGAGATTCGCGAGATGTTCAATATAGAGAACGACTTCACTCCTGAAGAAGAGGAAGAGATTAGAAAGGAGAACGCATGTTTCAATTAATGGAAGATACAGATGCATGTGTTCTACTTTAATCTCATAGTTAATGTCTGAGATAAATTCGTCTTAGTCTCATGGATGTTTTTGTACTCGCTCCAGTAGTTTCAGACTTAGCATCGATGTTGGTGATATATACATCTCATCGATTGAGTTCTTGCTGTTAATTAGTTTTTGTTTCTTGAAGGAGTTCATGCTGTCAGTTATATACGGTAGTATATATTTGCGTGAGATCAATTGCAATAAGTGGTTTTGCCGTTTTGCTTTATATATTTTTATGGAAAAGATGCTATATTGTATTTTGATTCAAATGATCGACGTGGGTCCTCTACTCCTCTCACATGTTATACATATTTGATGACTTCTGCTCGCGTTGTTTCTTCTCCACGAGAACCTCTCTCCGTCGCCGCCGGCTTCATTCAACGATTTCCCTCTCCGGATTGATCTCCTCCAAAGTCCAAACTGAAGGTACACGAGCATAAATAGGAGGTGTAGTGGTGATGAATGCAGCGCGATTGAGAGAGAGCATCGAAAGATCGTGGTGCCGGCGAGAGTGCAGTCGCAGGCACGGCTAGGGGTGGCAAAACCGGCCGGCCCGCAGTTAACGGGCCGGGCCGGGCCGGCCCGCTAAGGTTACGGGCCAGAAATTAACGGCCCGGCCCGGCCCGCGAGCCCGCAAAAAATTGTCAAATACAAATTTAAGTATTTAACCCAACACAATTTATATCAAACACAATTTAACCAACAATGAAATCAATTAACCAAACACAATATAACCAAACACAATGAAACCAATTAACCAAACACAAATGAATTTAAATCTAAACACAATGAAATCAAACATTAATACTTAACATCAAACCAAATCACATAATTTTTATCAATACTTAACTTAACATCAAACAAAATAATTTACATCAATACTTTGACATCAAACTAAATCAAACATCAATATTTAACAAAATAATTTACATGAGTCTAAAATCCTAACCAAAAACCAATCACATTCAAAGTTTTACTAGATTCTGAAATTAAAAAGTTACAAAACAACATTAGATCCTTGCATGGACGAATTATTTGCATCATTTGGATTTAAAATATCTTCAGTGTATTCTTGAAACTCTGCAATGGCCTCCACAAGATCTGTAATAGAAGAAAAAAAATTAAAAACCAAATTATTGATATATGAGTTATAATTAAACTATAAAATATTGTAATTTTACCTTGCTCTCCATAAATCCAATCTCTTAGACACAACAATGCTTCGGCATTTTCATTCTTAATCATACTACGAAAACGATCAATGATGCGGCCACTACAGTTGAATGCGGATTCTGAAGCAACAGTGGTGATAGGAATGCATAGAAAATCACGAGCTATGGAACCCAAGATCAGATAACGAGGGTGATGCTTCGCCCAATATGACAAAATATCCAACTTCTCGGTCCTTTTGATCCTCTTCTCATCCAAGTAGGCATCTAACTCCGACTTTTGTAATGCACCGTCTATCTCATCAGTTATGTCAAAATCCTACATTGAATGTAACACAAGAATAAAAGATTAGTTATACTAATCAATGATATATGAAGAATCAAACAAAAATTTTCTTTCAACTTCAGCTTGCAATTTTCTTTCAAACAAAAATATATGAAGATTTATCATACCCCATAGAATGTCTCGTCTTCAACTTCAGCTTGCAATTTTCTTTCACTTTCTTGAGACACAAAATTCATTTGAGAAGCCGCGGAAGATGACCCCAAAGTGGAAGATGACCGCTAAACGTAGTCATCAAAGAGACTGAATAACCTTCTACGAATGGCCTCAATATAAGGTTTTGCGTCACTTCCATAAATCTTTTTATATCCCCACTCCACAAATTCAAACTTGAACCGTGGATCCAAAACAACCGCTATGACCAACGTTTCATTAAAATTGGACCAATACTTCTCAAATTTCCCCATCATCCTAGTGGCCATTCTCCTCATAGGTTCATCCTCACATGTACACTCCATTCTCAAATTATGATAAATCTTAACCACCAAGGGGAAGAACAAGTTTGAAGTTGGATACTTCGTTCCCGAAAATAAACAAGTTAGATTATAGTAAGTACCCAAAAATGTGCATAATTTGTCAACATTGCTCCATTCACACATAGAAGGACAATTTGTATAACTTGAATCACTCATTGCCAAGTGTCCAAATGCGGTCTTGTAATAAAGAGCGCTCTTCAACATAAGAAAGGTAGAATTCCATCTCGTTGGAACATCTTGTCTCAAGCCTTGCTTACCATCTAAACATAAACTTTTAACACATTCAAGAAACTTCTCCTTTCTTGATTGAGAGCCCCGAACATACTTCACACTATCCCGCACTTTTTCTACCACTTTATCAACGTCCTTCAATCCCTCTTGCACAATTAAGTTCAAGATGTGTGCACAACATCGCAAGTGAAAGAGATCTCCATTCAACACAAGTCCTTTTCTACTATTCAACTTCGTCTTTAAGTATTGCACACACACATCATTTGCAGAAGCATTATCCAATGTCAATGAAGATAACCTCTCAACGATGCCCCAATCATTCAAAACATCATAAATTTTATCAGCTAGTGCTACGCCAGTGTGAGGAGAAGGCATATAGCTCAAACATAAGATGTATTTCCTCAAAATCCAATCCCTATTAACAAAATGGACAGTTACGGCAAGATAGCCATCACTATTTATTGCGGTCCACAAATCGGACGTCAAACTGATCCTACCATAAGACGTTGCTAACGCATTCTTAATTTTTATCTTTTCTGACTCATAAAGCTTCAATATATCAGCCTTTGCAGTATTTCTAGAAACTTGTTGCACACCAGGACGTAGATATTCAAAACAAGCCCTAATTCCTCGATACTCAACAAATTGAAATGACAAATTATGCATTGCAATAGCTGAAGCAACCAATTCCCTAAACTTATCAGGATCAAATGAGCAATCAGATAAAGTCATATTACCGTAAGAATTAGAAGAGAAAAGCATCTGGCCGACATCGCGTGTGTCTCTTTTCTTACATTTCTCCATATGGCGTAGGAGATGACCAGTCCCGGCTCTAGCTTTGCAAGTGAATTTATCATGACAAATGTTGCATTGACACATCTCTTTTCTATCTTCACCCATGGGAAGTCGAGTGAATTACTGCCAACACTTTGATCTCCTTTGCCTTTTCGTTCCTTTGTTCTTGTCAGCTACTCCTGACTTCGATGTTGGAAGTGGAGAAGAACCCACATCTCCTTCAATTGCATCCACATCTTCTTCAATGTCATCGTTGACCACATTATCATCAATGAAAAGTCCAATCTCAAGATTCTCAACGGTATCATCTTCTCTCCTCGGCATCTATGAACAAACAACAAAAAAGAACTCATGCATAATATCTCATTCACCCATTCACTCATGTTTAATTCTTAATATATACTTCATTAACTGAAAATAGAATGCAATGTCAAATTCACAAGGAAGAATGAACTGAGAAAGTCATAACAAAGTAGTTTTCAAAATGCTTAATGAAGTATCAATGCTAAATACATATTTAAAAATGCCAAAAACAAGATAAAGAAATATCATAATTACATTAAATGGGTACAAATGGAATACAAATGGAGATAGCAGTATAGCACAATAGGATAATGAAATACTCTCAACCATATTAACGATAGCAGTATGATCAAGCAATCAGTATGATACAAATGGATATGATCAGTATGGGATACAAATGGATATGATACAAATGGATATTAACGATAATGAAATATAGATAGCAGTATAGGCGTATAGCACAAATGGATACAATCAGTAGGATACAAATGGAGAGCTATCAGTATGATCAAGCAATCAGTAAATGGGTATGATCAAGAATCCAAGCAATCAGTAATACAGCGAGACAGTGATTACACCAGTAAGCAAGCAATCAAGAATCCAAGCAATCAGTAATACAGCGAGACAGTGATTACACCAGTAAGCAAGCAATCAAGAATCCAAGCAATCAGTAATACAGCGAGAGTGCGAGACAGTGATTACACCAGTAAGCAAGCAATCAAGAATCCAAGCAAGCAATCAAGAATCCAAGCAATCAGTAAGCAAGACAGAGTAATCTAAATATCTAATACATTACCAAGAATCCAAGATACACATTAATCTAATATATTAAGCAAGACAGTGATTACACCTATGATCAATTGATCAAATTACACATTAGATAGAGTGTGGACCTCAAATCGGAGGCACAGGCACAGAGCCGAAGGCACGAGGCAGAGGAGAGCTTCTCCTAGGGCTCGGAGGTAGGCGGACAGCGGAGGAGAGTAGGAGGTCAGAGTTGACGAGGATGCTCGAGGCAGAGCCGCAGAGGAGAGCTTCTCCTAGGGCTCGGACTCCTCGGAGGTAGGCGGACTGCGGACAGCGGAGGAGAGTAGGAGGCGAGCGGGCCGCGAGTACTCGAGTAGTCGACTAGTCGAGTGAGGGCGTGACTGCGTGAGGCGCTGAGCCGCAGAGGAGAGCTTCTCCTAGGGCTCGGACTCCTCAGAGGTAGGCGGACTGCGGACAGCGGAGGAGAGTAGGAGGCGAGCGGGCCGCGAGTACTCGAGTAGTCGACTAGTCGAGTGAGGGCGTGACTGCGTGAGGCGCTGAGCCGCAGCGGGTGGGTAAAAATTTTTGAATTAAAGAATAAAGATAGGTTACCTCCTTACCCTAAATCTTGCGGGCCAAACGGGCCGGGCCGGCCCGCTAAGAGCCGGCCCGCGTCAACCCGCAATAATTGCGGGCCGGGCCGGGCCGGCCCGATAAGCTTATCGGGCCAAATTTTTTAGCCCGGCCCGCAGTTATCGGGCCGTGCTCATGCCGTGCTATCGTGCCGTGCCCATTTCTGCCGCCCCTAGGCACGGCGTAGAAACGCTTCTCCTGATCCTCAACGGAGCCGCTAACCATGGAGCCGCTCTTCTCTGTCCTAGAACGTATAAAGGTGTTGGCCAAGGAGGCATTGGCCCCCTGAATTTTAAAAAAATATTAAATATTAAATATAATTTGATATTTTTTAAAAATACATATATTTAAATTGCAAGTTCAAGTATTTTAACCAATTTATTTTTATTTTAGTGGTCAGTGCTTATTTATTTTGCATAGAAGTTTTAGGTTCAAATCTCATTGTTTGTTTGTTTTACATTATTTATTTATTTATTTCGTAACTACTGAATATAAAATTAGTTTTTTTAAAAAAAAAACTCAAAATCTTTCATCTTTGTATGCTATGATTGCTATCATTCAAACTAACTTTTGTAGATAAATTATTTAATATATAATTGAGTAATTAGTTTCTTCGTCAAGTACTCAACAAAAATATTAGAAAATAAATAAAAAAATTACTTCATTCATGATTGTCTATTTTAATTGAGAACCTAAATTTGGAAAAAAAAAATTCTTAATCATTTATATTAATTATATAATATATCTTCACAATCAATAAAATTTATATTTACAATATGAATTATGCATTGAAGTTAATTTTTTACTTCTGTGTAGTATCTAGCTAGTATAAAGCACCAAAGAACAATTATTAATCTGTATGTACTTGTAATGTCAATCTCTTACTAGTTTTTTAGTTTTCTTCACATAGTATACTTCATCGTAAGGTTGGCTCTCGAGGCAAGCAAGGTGACACTCACATTGCGATATAGTGTGCTTTGGGTAATTGAGATGAAAGAATAAGGATGCAAGTGAGTTGAGCTACTCGTGAGCAACTCGGGATCGATTGGATGAAAACTCGTAGTTCACTTGATCTTGTCGAGCTCGAGCCGAAGTTGAGCCAAGTTTTACATGTGAGAGACTCGTGCTCGAGCTAATTAACCAATACTCGGCTAGAGCGGCTAACGGGCATAATCGAGCTTCATACAGGTCGAGCATTTAGAGCCCATAAACCTGAGTCGAGCCGAGCTTAATTGAGCTCAATTAAGCTCAATAGAGTTCGAGCCCACCGAGCTCGATAGAATTCGAGCTCACCCAGCTCAATCTCGAGCCGAGCTTAATCGAGCTCGTTCACGAGCTCGGTCAAGCTCAAGAAAAATAAACAAGCCGAACTAGAGTTGCTCGAGTATAACTCGAGTCGAGCTCGAGTCTAGATATCGAAGCTCGATCGAGCTCGAGCACATGCAAGCTCGGCTTGGTTGGGCTTTATTACACGTACCCTTATAAAAGAATTTTCTTTTAAGAGTGCAATAATATAATTATTTTTATTTTGAATACTTTAGTAATATTTTCAAAATGTGGACATAGATAAAGAAATTTTACTAGTTACAAGTTATGATTTTACTAGTTACAAGTTGTGATTTTAATTAAAAAATTGACGTTGAACGGTTAAAAAAATTATATTATATTTTTTATATTTTAAATTGGGCCTCTCGGCTAAAGTTCTGCGTCCGCCATTGTTTGTATATATGCCATTAATTTCTAATTTATGGTGCTCCCGCGATTGATTTGTATTCTCCATCTAATATATGGCAGTGCCCTCTTTGTGTTTGTGGATGTGCTTCATCGAGTATCTTTGGGTTTCGTAAACAACAATGTACTACTAATCTTTCCGGTGTCATCTCATCATCATCTCATCAAGATACGACTTTGGTTCCCCTCCAGTGCATCGACGTACAACATCATCTTCGTAAAAATTCTCGCCTGTATGAAGAAGCACACCGCCAAAACGCCCACTAATGATGATAAGCAACATAGGGGGTGTTTGGTACATTATCGCTTAAGATTATTGGGGATCTAGATTATCACCTAGATAGATTACCACTTTTAAAATAACCGATAATATTATATTATCATATTTAGCATGGACCAGTAATCTCGTCAGTAATATATCAACATTACCTTATTTGATACAAATAGCAAAAATCTCTCATGAACTATTATTCATTTGCAATTACCTCCTATGAACTTTGAAATTAAATTAAAAAAAGAATAAACTTTATGAAACTAACAAAAATACCCCCTTTGTTAACTCAATGTTATTTATTTAACATAATCTTTTTTAAAATCACACATAACAATATTTCGTTGGTCCAAATATTAAAAGATAAAATAAAAAGTTAATTAAAAATTTAATAGATTAGAAATTAGGAAATACTAATTGCAAATTTATTTCACAATTAACTTTCCTAACAATTAATATTTCCTAATTTGTAATTTATTATTTTTTTCAATTAACTTTTTTATTTTATTTTTTAATATTTGGACTAATGAAAGGCTACCACATGTCATTTTAAAAAAGATTTTGTTAAATAAATAACATTGAGTAGTTAACAAAAGTGATGTTTTTGTTAGTTTAATAAAGTTTAGTTCATTTTTGATCTAATTTCAAAGTTCATGAGAGGTAATTGCAAATGAGTCATAGTTCAGGAAAGATTTTTGCTATTTACTCAAAAAAGATTACTCAGAAACTTATATCTTTAACTAAAATACTCTCAAATAAAAATTATAAAATTGGATAACTCCCATTACATAATCACGTGATACTTATAAAAAGTCATCATTGTAGAACCTGCACAAGAGGTGAGTATCAAAGATCACATTGCAGGTTCCACAGAAGATGAGGAGGGCGATAGCAAGTGAGGAGGGCAAGGGAGTAGGTAGCAGGGTACGCGAATGAGATGAGGCGAGAGTTTTTTTTCTATGTTAATAGGGGGTATTTTAGTAGGGATATTTTTGTTAAAAATAAAATATAACATTACTACTTTATTGGTAATCCACATATATAGCCACCTCCTTCTTTTGTAATGTGGATTACTAGTTGAGTGATAATGTAGATTACCATGGGATCGATATTCTGTTTCAAGCAAACACGTGGGCCCCAATAATTTTGGGGGTATTTGGTTGCCCACAAGTGCAAATGCTGCAACACTAGTTGCAGCATTTAAAAAACAAATTTGTTTGGTTGACTGCAAAAGCATTTTGCAGCATTTACTACTTGCAACTTGTATTTTTAATATCATTTATGGGCCACAAATAGAATTGCGGTCCAAAAAGTCCACAATACAAGATTATGGGCTGCTAATGCAATAATTTAAGTAATGAAAAATAATTAATTTTGACAACTTAGAGTCGTCGGATGGAGACGGGATAAATATCAAAGTTGTAGGTTTCCGCGCGCTAAACGCGCGCGATGGTAGTGTCAAATTTTAGATTGAAGTCATTTGATAGATTTTTTATATATTTTCAGTATTATACAAAAATTAAAAATTATTAATTAAGCAAACCAGGTCTGGCAAATCGTGTCAGGCATAAGTTTTCGGCCCAGCCCAAAAAATTTCGTGCCCGATTCGGCTCGGCCCGACCTGGTCCGAAAAAGTTCGTGCCTAATCCAGCCCGGAAAAATTCGTGCTCATCCCTGCTCGTCTTGGCTCAGCCCAACCCGAAAAAAATCGTGTCCGGCCCGAACAAATTCGTGCACAGTCTGACCCGATCTGAAAAAAATAGTGCACTGCTCGGCCCGGCCCAAAAAAATTTGTGCCCGATCGAGACTGAAAAAATTCATGTCCGACCCAGCCCGAAAAATTGTGCCTGGACCGGCTCGGCCCAACCCGAAAAATTTCGTGCCCGATCCAACCTGAAAA
The DNA here is from genome assembly GCA_034359265.1 of Canna indica. Lineage (NCBI taxonomy): Eukaryota > Viridiplantae > Streptophyta > Magnoliopsida > Zingiberales > Cannaceae > Canna > Canna indica. Next base: position 74,692,535 of record CP136891.1, on the reverse strand, counting down.
AATTTATGCCCAACCCGGCCAAGAAAAAATTCGTGCCCGACCTGGCCCGAAAAAATTCGTAAGATGCAAGTTACAAGTGTAATTGTAACTTCCATTTGCGGTCAATCAAATGCTTCCAAATAAAAATTACAACTCTACTTGTGGGCAACCAAACGGTAGGCTGCAAAATTTATTTGCGGGCATTTATTTTTGCATACAAATAGATTTTACAGTATTTGCACTTGCGGACAACCAAACGCCCCCTTTAATTCAGATTATCAGTAATTCATTTTAATTATCTCATACCAAACACCCTCTTAAGACATTGGATGTCGAATTCATTGAAATCGATAGGGACAACCTGTTCCACCTATCATAGCCTTACAAGTAAACTTGCAACCAGAGGAGATCCGCGAGATTTTCAATATAAAGAACGACTTAACTCCGGAATAAGATAAATAGATCATAAAGGAGCACTCGTGAGCTTTTAATTAATGAAAGATTCAGTTATTAAGTACTAATTAATTGATGTTTGCTTAGTGCATTTTTTTTTAAAGAAGCCCAACCATCAAGTCAGGCTGCACTCAGGCTCCGGGTGGAAGAGGCAGAGGATCATTGATTGTGCACTCAACGCCGAAAACCTGAATACATCCATATTCTCTCCGATGGTCTGAACCTTTATTTGATTTAGAACATTCTACCGGATGCAAATTATGTTGAGGACCAATGAAACTTAGCCTCTGTACATCGGATGAAGAAGTATGGAAGAGATTACAAGTTTTGCAGATATTAACAGTAGGGGAAATTACAATGTAAAGGGGATCAATAAGCATTCTCCAGAAAACAACATCTGAAGAGTAGCTTCCAAAAATTTTCCATTGATCCAAGTCCTGCTGAAATGAAGAACTTTCTATTAAGCCATGATGAGCTAGTTGATGGGCCACTGTATTCTTCTCTCTTTCAGTAAAGAACCATCCTATAACATCCACTTTTTTACCAAGGTATAGAATATCCTTTACCAGGTCCCTAGTATTTCAAGGGGCCTTCATATAGTTATTCAGAATATCAACCGCAATTTTACAATCAGAGAAAATCTTTAAATGCTTGATATTGATCCTATCAGCTTTCATCAAACACCATCAAATAGCTTTCAACTCAGCCACCAAAACATCAGGAGTAAAAATGAGCGGTAGCCTTTCATGAAACCTTCATTTTTTTCATTAAGAAAGAAACAACCGAAACCAGCCTTGTTGGATGACTTGAGCCAGGCAGCATCACATTAAGCAGTGAAGAAGACTTCATTTTGCATATGGGATATGTCACTGTTAACAGAAAAAAACTTGAGTGTTAATCGAAATAGTGTTATCCCAGTTAATAGTCTTAACCAGGTTCCAGTTTTTATAGAATCCACCCTTGAAGGCATGCATTTCTTAAGCTTCATCACATTATTCAATTCAGCTAGGATTCTACAGATCAGGGTGTTGTGTCCAGCATGTTTGCCTTTGAAACAAGCATCATTCCTGTTTTTCCATAGAATTCAAAGGTCAATAGCAATGCAGCTGAGCAAACCCGGCCAACCTACTTTCTTTATCTAAATTTTTCCCTTCTTCAGCCTATTCTCCTTGCAGTCATCTGTCCCTAAACTCAAATTTATAACATAGGACCGACTCCAAGCCAGACCAAAGCTTATCAGCAAAACTGCATTCAAAGTTGTGATGTTATCTTTACCTTCTTTACAAATCCAGCAGTCCTGTTCTGATGCAATTTTCAACATAGAGAGCCATTTTGTTGTGGGGAGTCTCCCTTGGAGTAGTTTCCACAAGAAGAATTTGATTTTGGGCATGATTTTTAAGCTCCATAGCAATCTCCAGTTGAAAGAATTGTCAATAACATCAGATTTTTCATTTCTTAGGAAGTTCTAAGCTCCTTTGCAATTCAGTTCCCTTTTTTTGTTCAAAGCCCAAATCCACTTGTCCTTCCCATCTGTCATTGGTAAGTGTAACTAAGCAATGAAATTCACCAGTTCCTCACCAAACAGCTGCCTCATTAAGGACCAATTCAAATCCTTGTTATGAATAAGGTCACAAACCTTGCTGACTTCATTCATTCTATTGATATTAATGAAAGTAGGCCACTTTTCAATGGGTATACAATCAATCCAGGGATCCTTCCATATATCAGTGGATTGCGCATTACCAATGCAAATTTTCAAGCCCTCTCTCAGCTTACAAAGTGCAATGAAAAGACCCTTAGTAGCCCAGCTCTTACACATGTCACTAGCATTATTCCAAGGATGGATATTAGCATGTTTCAGTCTTAACAGATTCACCCAGTTAATATTTTTATTGTTCAGCAGAGGCAGTATCCTTTTAGCATGAATTAAGATTTTAACAAGCTTTAAATCACGGATGCCCAAACCTCCATTAAATCTGCTCAGAGAGATTCTTTTCCAGCTGACAAGATGAAGGTCATGTTTCTTTTTACTAGATCTCCAAAAATACTCCCTTGCCAGTTTTGTATAGTCTTTAACCACTGCATCATTAATCCAAGTGGTGGCCAAAGTATGAATGGGTATTGAGTTTACAACAGAATTCAAAAGAACTACTTTACCTGCTTGAGAAATATTTTTACTTGACCAGGAAACAATCCTTTTCTCAGCCTTGTTTAAAATCTGCCTTTGAATATTGATAGGAGTCTTTCCCTTGTCTTTGTGAGCACCAAGATATTTGAGAGGAAGAGCACCCCCTTTAATTCCCAGCAGACTGCAAATTGCTTCTCTCTTTGGCTTAGGGTAATCACTGGGGAAGAAGCATTCAGACTTCTCAAGATTAATACTTTGATTAGTAATACTCCCATACAAGCATATTATCTTTTTGGGATAGTCACAAGTTTTGCTACAACATTTAAGCATTAGGATTATGTCATCAGCATAAAATAGATGGCTGAGCCTTAGGTTCTTATACTTAAATGCTCTAATATGGCCATTGTTAACCTCATGCCCAATCATAACAGATAAGAGCTCCTGAACAACGATAAACATGTATGGAGAAAGGGGGTCCCCTTGTCTTACCCCTTTGAAACTCTTAAAAATTTTCGATTGAGAACCATTTAAACAACACTTGAATTCTGCAGCCTCTAAGCAAGCTCTGAACCAGTTGATAAGCTTACCAGGTATATTCATGCAGTGGCAGATGTTTAAGAGACCTTCCCAACACACCTTGTCGAAAGCTTTCTCTAAGTCCAACTTAATGATGAAATATGGATGTTTCCTTTTAGATTTCCCAATTATGTTAACCACCTCAGATAGAAGGATGATATTGTCATGCATATTCTTTCTCTCAACAAATGCATATTGCTCTTTTGAAATAATGGTGCTTATCCATGGCTTTAATCTGTTAACTAGAACTTTTGAGAAAATTTTGTAAGCCACATTGCAAAGTACAATGGGCCTATAGTCCTTGATATTTTGAGGACAATCACTTTTGGGGATGAAGATTAAGTTGGTTTGACTCCATGAACCAGATAATCTGTCATTGTGATGAAGATTTTCTAAAACATCCATATATGAGTTTTTGATAATTTCCCAAAAATTAAGATAGAACTCTAAATTGTATCCATCAGGCCCAAGTGCTTGACCTTTGCCTAAGCTGTTCATAGTTGAAATGACTTCCTCCTTAGAGAATTGCATAATTAGCTTATTATGATTCTCATTTGGTATCCTTCTCCAATTTAATTTCTTGACCTCCTCCCAAATTGAAGCATTGATGCCAGAGCATTCCTTCTCCCAGAGGCAGCTATACCATTTTGCAAACTCAGCTAGAATTCTCTCAGATTCAGTGTAAACTATACCATCCACAGAAATTTGGAGAATAGTATTCAGCCTTCTTTTGAGCTTGACCAAATTATGGAAGTATTTGGTATTTTTATCATTCATGTCCACCCAGTTGGTTCTAGCTTTGGACCACCATTTAATATGTATTTGTTTGTTGAGAGTCATAGCTTTGTTAGAGAGGCTTCTAATTCTGTTAACCTCATAATCAGTAGCTACCCCTGCTTCATTTGCGGATTCCAGTGAACCAAGTTCCTCTAGGGTTGACTTAAGTTCTTTCTCTAAAGAGACAAAAGTTTCTTTGCTCCAAACACTGAGAGTAGTACTATAAGGCTGCTTAAATAAGTATCAAAATGACAGGCTTTATCCCCATGAGTAATGCCTTTACCCCAGTTTTCTTTGATAAGCTGAGTAATACTATCCTTTTCAAGCCAATAAAGTTCAAAGACAAATCTCTTTTTCCTTTTAGTTAACTTGTTGCTACACATAGTGTCAAGCATAATTGGCCTATGATCTAAAGCTAATTTTTTCATGTGGAAGACTGTTGCATGACTGTAGATGGAGATCCATGTATCATTGGCATAGAATCTATCAATTCTTGTCATTACCCTTTTATCACCATATCTATTATTGCACCATGTGTATCTTGGCCCAGTGAACCCCAAATCTATTAATCCAGCTTCATACTTAAGGCTATTAAATGATCTTTTAGCTTTTCCAAAGCAAAAATCTCTACCACCCTTCTTGTCTTCCTGCTTTTCAATACAATTAAAATCCCCCATTAATAGCCTTGGAGTATTATTCTTATTCAGATCCGCCAAATAATTCCAGAAGAGTTCTCTTTCAGAAGCAGTAGTACTGGCATAAATACCCGTTAAAAGCCAAGGCAAATTCCCATTGGAGGATACTGAAACATGCACAGCTTGTTTACATTTATGAATAAGACTAATCTTTACAGAACTAATCATCCAAACAAGTACAATTCCATTGGATCTACCATCACCAGGCATGAACACACCATCCCAATCCGAACCAAATTTTCTGATACAGATTTCAGATAAAACATCATCCAAATGAGTTTCAACTAACAAAACAAGATCAGGCCTATTAGTTTTCAGAATGAATTCTAAATAGTCCCAAGCATTGCTTTTGAGCCCTCCTCTAATATTCCAGGAAATAATCTTCATAACAATGATATTGTATTTTCCCCTAATTGAGAATCAGGGGGGTCGGCCTCCTGCTTTATCACTAATTTTTCTTTGGAACGTCTCTTTTTCTTGGCTCTATTTTGTTTAGGCAAGAATGGAAAACTCTCATGATGAATTATCTGAGAAACTGCTTTCCTAGTTTTCCCAGCACTGGCCAATGAACTACATATACTATCATTATCCCAAAGCTCAATTGTAAGATCACCACTGTCTATGACTCTGTTGACAGTAATAGCAAAAGTGTCAGACAGTTTGTTGTGCAAGAGTTCTAAGTTCTTCTCAGAGTTAAACTGAATAGGGATAGATTCCAATTTTTCAGCTTGAAAAACTAGGCCTTTACCATGTACAGAAATTGGATCATTGAAATCAGAAACTTCGTTTACAAGATTGCAGTCAATTATCATTTCTGTGCTTTTATTTTCAGTGAACTTTGTGCCATGAAGAGCATGTATCTCCTTTTCATTGCTAGAGGCCGGCTTCATGGAGTTCATCACAGTTTGCTTGCTAGCTTTGGTCATCTCTGAAGTGTGACCATCTGTTTTTACTTCCTTCAATGCTTCGTATCTATTTTTATTACTCCCCTCCTGACTCTCAAATTTCCTAGATTGAGGTTTCTTCTTTCTATTGATCACCTGCCATGGCCCAAACATATCATCACATCTCTTTTGTTCAGCAGCCTTGTTGTCATCAATTTTACTTCCAGAAGCCATAACATCTTGCGGAGCTTTGCTGGAACTATTGGAGTTCAGATCAACTTTTTCAGAACAATGGTCTACAAGGTGACCCATCTTCCCACAAGTGAAACAAAGTTTTGGAATGCTTTCAAAAGCTATAGCTTGTCAAAACTTTAAACCACCACCATTGATCCAAATACCAGGGGGAACTTTGTTCTTCAAATTCCAGAGAATGCATACACAAGCAAAGTTAGCTCTTAATCCTCTCATTGTTACCCCATCAATCTTGATAGGTTGTCCTATGCTTCTCACTATTTTCATCAGGATATTATTTTGTAAATACTCCAGAGGCAAGCCGGGCAATTGAATCCAAATAGGAATAGCATCAATTGTTTCCATGAGCAGCTGAAAATTTGCTTTCCATGGTGTGAGTAATAGGGCATGTCCTCTAAAGAACCAAGGCCCTTCAGTGAGCACTTTATTCCTATCTTCCTCACATGCAAATTTGAAACAGAAATATCCTGATGCTAGATCAACAGCTTGGACACTGCACCTTAACTTCCAAATTTTTGGTAAAGCTTGCTGAATAACCAACAGAGAAGGAGTGATAAAATAAAATTTTCCATACAAGCTATTACACCAATCGGCTCTTGCAAATACCAGTAGATCATTCTCAATACAGACTTCATTTTCAGATGCTAATTGAATTTTTTTCAACTTCTCATCAAGCATTTTGTTTTGCGGCAAATTATCAAACACCTGGGCTCCTCTGAAAAAGGCTGCCCAGGTAGCAGGCTGTTTGGCTTTTACACTTGGTATGGTCTCCTCATTCCTTTGGTTCGCAATGAACAGAGGATTTTCGAGAGTCATATACTTCTTACTACTAGAATGAGATGCATCAAAAGAGATCAATGTAGCGGGCTCCTTAGCATTAAGATTTGTACCTGTCGATCCAAGATCCTTGGTCAGGTTACTCATAGAAATGTCACGAGCCAATACTTCCGTCATCCCCATGGATCTTCCCCCAGATGAGGAATCTGGAGGCTTCTTATGCTTGAAAGGGTTGCGATCGAACCCCTCCAATCTCGGCCCCTGGCGATCGCCAAGATCGTCATTGCTTTTTTCGTCATCGTCCGATTTGACTTGCTTTCCCGCCATCTCGCTAATATGCCAATCACGAATGAATCATGAGTAGTTCATGCTTAGTGCAATTTGATAATTACAATTAATGAAAGATTCAGTTTTTAAGTACTAATTAATTGATGTTTGCTTAGTGCAATTTGATAATTATAATTAATGAAAGATTTAGTTTTTAAGTACTAATTAATTGATGTTTGCTTAGTGCAATTTTATAATTAGGAGCCGAATGTAGATATTGTAAGGTTCTTAATTATAAAAGTATGTATTTAATTTTCTTTTTGTTATTAGTTCAATCGCCGGCCATTTACCAAATGCTCGAACAAAGAGATGATTAAATATTATGTATAGATTAATACTAATATAATCTCTCTTGAATTAGTGAGGTGATTATACCATGTAGATATTATAATCTCTCAAACTTTTAAGAACTCAATCAAAGAAATTAAGTTAAAATTAAAGTCCTTAATTTTAACTTAATTATACATACTTTAACTAATCATCAATTGAGATTACTTAAATATCTTTTGAACCCTCCTACAAATCTAAAAATTAATAAAAAAATAATCTCTTTGGACTCGTTTGGTTCGCAAACTATCCATCACATGACATCAAACAGGGGCAAGGACAAGACACTAGGTGTCCTGAGACAACAGCTATACCATATTTATTTCGTCAAGAACAAAACATAATATCCAGTCTCGTCCCATGTTTGTTTCATCGTAATACAATCATGTGACGATCAAAATAACAAAAATACTTTTTTATATTTTTAATACCCAAATTAAATTTTATATACTTCTTAATACAAAATTATATTAAATACTAACAATTAGATTTTCAGCACTTACAAAATTGCTGCAATGCAATATAAACCTACCTTACCATAAAAAAACTCTAAAATGAATATCACAATACATCAAAAAACCGAAATCAACCAGCGTGAATAAAGGCAGAAAGATAAAAAGTGTGTCGTTCTAACATTAGGCTCATGGGCTTTTGCTTAACCTGATCATTACAAAATATTTTCCAAATTAGTATTATACCAAAACTACACTCATTTTTTCCATTTCCTCAGCAGTACTACAGTCAATGAAGCACAGAAGACATAAGTAGTTACCACAATCAATGAAGCACAAAAGACATAACACATCGATGGTATGTCTAGCTTCTGTTGCCTGATGGAGGAAAAGCTTGACGCCGCCGAGGCTGCAAAGGTCCTCTTGATCTCCCTTCCCCTTGAGCCTTGCCAAAAATTGAGTCCCCATGCATCTACTTCGAGTCTGAGGAAATTGTAATGTCATCTTCAGATTTGGCTTCCTCTTCTCCACCCTCACCAGTCACCAAACTTAATATTTTGTCTAGCAGCAGCATAGTCAAATGAACTCAGATTCAAGTTTATCACAGGCTCTTCAGATGGTTCTTTTTGGGATTGATTCCTTCCAGTAATCGACTTAAAACACTTCTTGAAGCTCGAGGTAAGGTCGCATGGCGACATTGGCTCATCAATAGTATTGGATTTTTGCTGAAGATCTACACCATTGCTAATTTCAGGATGATTAGAACGTTCCGCATCATTCATCTCATCGTCTGTCATTGGACTGCCAGAGGGAGACTGTTCATCATCACTCTCCATTTTCAGCTGTATGACCTCCTCCAATTTGGTTAAATCAGCATGATGTTGCTACAAAGTTTCTGCCGTAGGGCAATTCGTCTCCTTTACATGCACTTCTGAAGGCTTTGCTCCACCAGAAAAATTAGAGAATGGAAGCTTTATCGTCGATTTAATCTGCTCCACTTTGTTCACATACTTATCCTGATGAAAAATATTTAAAAGAAAGATTAAGGACTTGTCAGGTGAAGTTTGTGTTGCCATGACAGGGTACAATTACAAACTTCCTGGCTAACTGTATCGAGCAAAGAAGAAACCATGACAATGCAGCATTAAATATTGAAACACCCAGTTTCAATATTTAAGAATATCACAATACATCAGAAAACCGAAATCAAGTAGAAATCACCATTCTTGGAGCACTTGTGAGGAAAGGCAAGAAACACTCCTCCTCAGAAAACCCAGCCGAAATCTTCTTCTCCTTTCAAGCCTGCACGTGATCCTCCAGCGAGGCCTTTCCGTCGGCGACCTTCTTCCCCACCTTGCGCTCCCTCTTGAGAACTGAGCAGGTGCCGCGCATTGAGACGGCGAACCGAAGGCAGCGGCTCCACTTTCCGTCGAGGTCGGGGTCCGCATCTAGGGTTTCCAGGCGAGATGAGGACGAGGAGGATGAGCAGGAGGGATCGCCGAGCTGGATTGCCGTAGTGGCAGCAGGGAGAGGAGATTACCGAGATCCAGCATGGAGGAACCCTAGAAATCTAGGACTGGGGCATCGAGGGAGGGGGAAGGAGCCAGAAGAGAGGTACCTGAACGAGAGAGAGATACGGGCGAGAGAGAGAGAGATGGGCGAGAGAGGTACTTGGAGACCAGAGGGATGCAGTCGAGACTCGAGAGGGGAGGCTTTCGAATAACGAAAGCAGACGCGAGAGACCCCTCGGGATCAGGTTTTCACATGGGTAAACGTGTCTTTTCACATGGTTTTCACAAAGATCTGGTCGGAGAGATCTCTGCTTCCAGCGACAATGCAACTGGTACGTGCCCAATTCTCGAACAACCTTCTAGGCTCAAGTGCAAGGGAGTGGATGGAAAACTATTCAAATTCTACTGTGACGACATCATCCAGATGATGAAGATACTGCGAAACTAACCATGGATTTACAAGAACCATCTTATGGTCCTTCGGCGATGGGAACGGGGTAAAGAAATACAAGAATACAAGTTCAATAGAGTTCCTATATGGATCCAGTGTTGGGGTATACCAGAGCAGATAAGAAACATTGAAACGGGAAGGAAAATTTGCAGCCATCTCGGAACCATAGAGAAAGACGGTATATATTCTATTCGTGATGCCCAAGGATTCATCTACAAAGCTCGTGTGGTGATTAACGTAGACGAACCCATCAGATGTGATATTCGTACTCAGTCAACAATCCATGGTGGTTTCTGCACTTCTTTCAAATATGAGAAACTGCCTCTATTTTGTTATATATTATTGTGGCTGTATTGGACATGATAATAAAAATTGTGAGAAACCTATCGTTGATGAAAGTTGCAACAAAACCAGATAATATAAACTGGGACTATGGATGTGTGCTTCTCAGGTCGGACGTGAAATAAACATTATTACCCCAAGTCATCATAACCTGGAGCCACGGCATATAATTAAGATGAATGATATGAATCTGGATATCTCAAATCTCTTGTCTACAATGTCAGTTCAGCCGCCTAAATCTCCTTCAATGATTACATACATCACCTATGACAGTGAATCGCGAGGAAGCCACACAAACTGAAGCACCTGTAGATAAACTTACTCCTCTCCCTAAGAAATTATCAAAGAGAATTGAAATTAGTGCTCGAACAAGTAAACTGGTCATTGGACAAAGTTCGATGGGCCCCGACTCTAATTCTAAGACTACTAGGTATAGGATGGCGAAAGACAACACTGATGAAGGCCTAAAAAAAGCTGAAAATAAGCTCGAAAACACAATTATTAACTGTAGAGGTGGAGGACGCCTGCCCGAATTGGCCGGCCCCACATTCCCAAATGAACACCATTGTCTAGAATATATTGTCAAGGGTTGGGGAATCCCTTGACATCATTCCATCTCAAGAACATATGTTCTCAAAATTCCCCAGAAGTCATGTTCTTATCAGAAGTTAAATATGATGGATTAAGGTTCAAAAACCTTGTCCTTAGATGCGGTCTACAAAACTTGTACTCAGTCAATCCATATGGCAAAAAAGGTGGCCTCATTCTTGCATGGAAGTCAATTGTGGATATTTCTGTGGTTGCTGCTGATTCTTTTATATCCAAACTCTTTGCTCTCATGCATCTCATCAATGAATTTTTTTGGTATTCATCTCCACTATGTGGGGTATACTGATGAAAAGCAAATAAAAGTTCTCATTGATAAAAATAATTCTAGCAATCTCCCTACTCTTTTGGGAAGGGATTTTAACTCCATTCTCTGGTCGGGGAAAAATCAGGAGGTGCAATTTTTGCACCCCACATGAGCCAGTTAATTGCAAGATGTCATAAACATAGGGGGGAGCAAAATTTACCGATTAACCGAAAAAACTGACCGAAACCGAAACCGAATTAATCGAACCGAATTTTTCGAATAATTTTTGGTTTGGTTAACAGTTAAAAAATAATAATTTTTGATTTTTGATTCGATTCGATAAATTAACTGATCGGTTCGGTTAATTACCGAATTAACTGATCGATTCGGTTAATTACCGAATTAACTGAATATCAATATATTATATAAAATAAAAGGATATGTCATATACTTTTGCTTGTCATAGTGGTTAAGAGGGCTTGCTTTTATCCAAGCAACTTGGGTTTGAACCTTGGTAAGTTATATTTGTTAGGTTCATTTTATTTATAGTTACAAATATAGTTTTTGTTAGTAGTTTTCATATTAATAAAACAGTTTGCTTGAGTGATTAAGGTGTTATATGTTAGTTTCATTTACTAGAGTTCAAATCTTCGTAGATATTTTTTGGTAAATTTGGTAAATTAATCAAACCGAGCCGAAAAATTCGGTTAACCGAACCAAATTAACCAAATTTTTCCAGTTCGGTAAACGATTAACAAAAATTATCCAGTTAGGTTCAGTTAATTAACCAAACCGATCGATGCTCACCCCTACATAAACAGCACAAACTTAATGGAATTCCCAACTTCTGGTCCTACATTCACCTGGTGCGATAGACGTCGACAAAATCAACTTATTGAGAAAGTTCTGGGTCGATTCTTGGGCTCAGTTGAATGGTGTGATATTTAGAGAAATCAGATTGTCCTACACTTGGACGACATCGGAAGTGATCATCGTCCTATCCTCTTAAAGCTGCCAACTGTCTACAAAACTAAGAGATCCTTTAAATTTGACAAACGATGGCTGGAGCTAGATGACCAACTCACTGACGTGATCTCAAGGACTTGGAATTCATCAACCTTGGGCACTTTGCAATATCAGGTTTTTACTAAACTCAAATTAGTTAGACAATGTATTCTTGAATGGCTAAAGAATAACCATCAAAACTCGGGTTCCTGGATAAAAGAACTCCAAGAGCAGCTGAATACCTTATCTCCAAACAACACCATAGACTATTCCATACAAAAGAGAATTTTGGAAGATAATCTTCCAAGGGCCCTCAAGGATGAGGAAGTTTTCTGGAGACAGAAAATTCAGAATTAAGTGGCTTCAAGAGGGTGACAGGAACACTGGGTTTTTTCATGCAAGCACTAAAGCCTGACGAACGTATAATAACATTCCTCAAATTAAAAATTCGGACATTGTGTGGGTGGAAGGTGCAGAACAGGTAGCACAGGTTGCTATTAATTATTTCAGCACTAAATTCTGTTCCTCTAACCCGACTGAGATCAATACACATCTTCAAGGAATAAAAAAAATCTCGAGAAGAGTCAATAATTAGCTATTGAGACATGTGTCTTATGAGGAGATCAAGGTTGTTGTCTTTGCCATTAATACTGACAGTGCTCCGGGCATGAATGGTTTTATAGGTGTGTTCTTCCGTCACCATTGGAACTTGATCGATAGGGATGTGGTTGCATCAGTTACTTCATTCTTCGGGAATAAGAAGCTCCTTCGGCCTTTCAATGATACAATCATTGCTCTTATTCCTAAATGCAAAACTACCGTCGAGATGTCAAACTTAAGGCCGATCAGTCCGTGCAACGTTTAAGAGCTAGGATGCAGCCTATCATGAATAAAGTGATTTTGAGAACCAAAGCGCGTTTGTTCCGGGTCGACCAGAAAATGAAACATCAATCTCCTTCTTCCCACGATATGGCCATTAAGATTGACATGAGCGGAGCATATGATCGGATTGAATGGGATTGTTTAGCGGCGGTTATGAACGCCCTGGGTTTTGCTACTGAATTCATCGATGTCATCATGTCATGTGTATTAACCTACTCAGTCTCTATTGAAGGGAACATGTTTGAGTATTTTAAACCAACGCGTGGCTTGCGGCAAGCCGATCCTCTCTCTCTATTCCTATTTGTTCTTTGCATAGAAGACTTCCACTGCATTATGAAACACATGCAACTCACTATGAATTGCCGAGGTATTAAGATGAGCCAACATTGCCCTAAGATATCCTCGTTATTTATCGTTGATGATGTTTTCATGTTCAGCTTGCTGACTTGCACCATGTGAGCTACTTTAATAATCTCCTCAAGAACTTTGAAAGAATTAGTGGCCAGCAAATTAATATGCAAAAGTCTTCCTTAATATTTTCAAAATGAACTCCTCAATCTCTACGAGAACAAATAAGCTTATTGATTAATATACCCCTCATGGGAGGTTAGGACAAGCACTTGGGGCTCCCGTCATTGATCAACAAATCAAAAAAGGCAACATTTGATTTTATTCTCACTCGCATCAAGTCCAGGATGGAGCTAGAGTTGGTCCTCAGAATTCCTCTCGAGAGTTGGCAAGAAAACTCTTATTAAGTCAGTCATGGCAGCTAAACTGACTTACACCATGGCCCACTTCTATCTATCATACTCGCTTTGCCATCAAATCGGTAACTTATGCAACAACTTTTGGTGGTCCTCTAACCCTCAAACAAGAGGCATTCACTGGGCACAGTGGTCCCATCTATGCATGGATTTCTCTTCAGGAGGATTGGGCTTCAAATAATGTAGAAGAATGAATTTGGCCCTCCTTGCTAAAGTAGGATGGAGAATACTATCGTGACTTGCTTCCTTACAGAGTAAAATCTATAGAGACCAATACTTTAGTAGTTCTTCATTCCTAGAGGTTGAGGCCAAATCCAATTCATCCTGGGGTGGCGGAGCATACTGAAAGGTAGGGAGCTCCTCCGATATGGTATTAGGATTTTCGATTGGGTCGAGTACAATGTTACCTACTATTGGTGCTCCATGGATTCCCTTGGAACCTTTCTTCAATGTTTGTGGTCCCGATTTGAATCCCTCACAAAGAAGTATTGGTCTCGCAACTCTTCAACAAGGAGCTAAGGATGTGGAAGGCACGGGAAGTTTGCAAGCTCTTTCATCACTCAGTTGCCGAGACTATTCTACAGCTAAATATCCCGGAAGGTTGTGATTTTTGGGTATGACACTTCAATAGATCTGGTGCCCATACTGTTAACTCAGGATATCAATTAATGTCTAATGAACATGTGCAACACTACTAGAAAATCAATAATTTGCGACGGCTAATTTGCTACCGCAAATTTGCGATCGCAATTTGCGACGGTTCTACGATCGCGTGGGGTTGTCGTCGCCAAGCAGCAACGATATTGCGACTGGTGTTGTGGCCGTCGCAAAATATGCACTTTGCTACGGTACGACAACGGATTTGCTACCGACTTTTGCGACGGCCACGTGGCCGTCGCAAAACCGTTGCAAAAGCTCAAATAGATCCATTTTTGATATACTAGGCGGGTCGGGTGATATTGTATTTATTAGCGGGTGATGGGTCTCGTCAGTTGTCACTGCAGATCCGGCCCGGCCTATAAAGCGTTGAACCAAGTAAAGAGGGCTTCCTCGTGTCGTTCAGCACTCTAATTTCCGGTGGCAGCATGGCGGGCGACGAGGCGACGGATGCCAAGGCGGTGGGCGTGAGAAGGGAGGCAGCCTTGGCTTCCACGCCGCTCTTCCAACCCAACTTCAAGCCCTCCAAGTCCACACCATTAAGCGCAGATCGACAAGCTCAAGGTAATATCCCCCTTTTCCCGGTCCCGATTGAACACGAATTTCATGGCTGCTCTGTGCGATCACACACAATCTCAAAATTTTCCGATGCAGTTTAGGTTTGTCTCTTCTGATTGGTACTTGTCGCATGGCAGGAATTACACAGGAAACGCTTGCAACTCAAAGAAAAAGAGAAGGGGAAGCAAATATCAAAAGGTACACCATATTATCCGCTTTTATTCTGTCTTCGCCATTTGATTATTGCATCTTCGTCCCCTCAGGGAGCACACAGAGGAGCGTCAACGAAAAGGGAATCAGAATGTTGGGTTCTTGTTGCATAGCTTTTCCCAAAAGCAACGGGGTAAATAGTGGACGTGTAATGCAGGGTGGCAATTGAAGAGGAATGACAATATTTTTCACCTGATAATTAGCTCGTTCAGGAACAATGTCAAGGATTCCCAAGTGGAAGATTGAAAAAACAAAAGTGAAAGTTGTCTTCTGCCTTTAGTTTCATGCAACACATGTAAGTTCTTCCTTTCCCAAGTGGGTATAGTATGATTGTTGATGCTGAGGAAAGAGGGGTTATTCAACCTGGGAAGGTTTGTCTCTTTCTTCTGAACCATCAAAACAAAGATGGAAAACTTAGAATTCGATATGCTTGAAGACATATCTTTGTTTTTGTTCTAGTTACAACGACTTATCAAGCTATTGTAGCTCTTAAGCAACTGAGGGAGAATAGAGACAAATTTGATCTGGTTATCAGTGATGTTCATATGCCAGATATGGATGGTTTCAAACTTTTAGAACTTGTAGGCCTTGAGATAGACCTTCCCATCATAAGTAAGCCTAGGATGCTATGTTTATTTTTCATTTTGAGTATTTCTGCTTCTGGTATTATGTCAGTATTAGCATTTTTGTTTAGAAGATTATGTTGATATTAAATTGTTCTATGTTCAAGGAACATTTTACCTTTACCCTTGACAGTGCAGTATTTAAAGTTATTTTGTTCAAAACCTCACCATAAATATCCATGGTACTAGTTATTTGTTGTAACATCTTAAAGCAAGTACACCATTAGTACTTTTGAAATTTACAAACACAGTGAAAAGCAAATTGGAGTATGTAATATAGCATCTAGTTGATTGTGTTAGTATTATTTAGCTTGAAGAATTGTTAGTGTTATTATGCAAATTTAGCTTAAAAAATGTTATTCTTCTTGTATTTATTTAATCATGCTATGCTAATGCTCTAGTGGACTTATTCTGATGCAGAAGCTGTACCGAAGAGAATACTAGAGCTGATGAATGTTGATAAGCTAACAAGAGAAAATGTTGCCAGTCATCTTCAGGCATGCCACTAAATCTTTTTCTCTCTCTTTTGGGGGTGGGGTTGGAATTGCATACTCGATTCGAGCTTCGAGCAGCTAATGGTCAACAAATAAATTACTTAAATATTTAGTTTCATTAGCTGCAAAATTGTTGTCACTTTTAGAGATGAACATATATGGTTGTTTATGCAATAATCCTTTTGGATAATGTCAATTAATCAGTGATTTTCATTATGTGATTTTATCTTGAAATAGACAATGTTTTACATACTCATTCTTGTAATAAGTGCAATAACTTAAATAATTCTGATATTCCTGTTTGATTTACTTCCTCTCTGTGCTTCCTCTTTCATGTTGTATTTAGTTGTTTGATACAATTCTGAGTGTGTTCCTTGTGATTACAGAAGTATAGGCTTTACCTAAAAAGACTCAGCACTGTGGCAAGCAAACAGGCTAGCTTGGTTGCTGCTTTGGGAGGTAGCTGAGTCCTCCTATCTGCATATGGGTTCATTGGATGGATTTATGAATTTCCAGGCATTCACTACTTCGGGCCAGTTACCACCACTTACCTCACTTCAGCAAAGTGGAGTTATTGGTAGAGCAAATAACAAGTGGCATGGGACTTTGTCGTCTAGTTCTTCTGAATTAGTTCAAGCTGGACATATCAACAACACAAGAATTCCTACCAATGATCTAATTAGGTTTGAAGGGGTAAATCTTCATAGGAATCAACATGGGAGTTTGTTGCAGGGGATTCCTACATCATTGGAGCTTGAGCACTTGCAACCTAAAAGAGTTTAGGAAGCAAACTGCGAATTACTTGGTTTCCCTGGCAACCGACTTCCTAATGGTAATCCCCATAGCTCTTATGTCAGTGACTAGTAATGCTCTTGTATTACAACACTTCAACAGAAGACACATTCCAGTGGATTTGTCAACTCATCAACTAGAACACTGCCAATAAGCACAGATTCTTTCCATGTGAATGCAGGAAGTTCTTCCCAGATACTTGATCTTGCTAGATGCAATAACACTTGGCAATGTGCTCCACTAAATGGATATACATCAAATAATTCATCAGCAAGTTCCCTCACTAATGATTATTTGGTGAAGTCCACCAACAAATTTTCTGTTTCACAAAGAAGCAACAATTATCCAAATGTTTCTTCTGCCATAAGACCACCTCTACAGGATTCTTTCATAGCCCGAGATGGGCAAAATCAAGCTTGTTCTTCTAGTGGCCATGATGTCATGTTTACTTCGTTCTCGAGTTCTACCTTGCTCAATAATTTTAATATTAGCATTTTGTATTTCAGTAGAGAGAGGATGAGTTCAAAAATCTCCACAATTTGTAGCATTAGTTGAGACATAATTTGTGGCCTTAATTGTTAGCATTAGTTAGTATTATTGCAAGAAAGCATATTTAGGTTCATGAGAATAGATCACATTGCTTGTTTTGAAAGAGTTCTTAGACATCTACTAATATTTTAATATTTTATTTTAAAAAAAATAAAAGTGATATCTGCAACAGTTTTGCTACCGCGATAGCCATAGCAGAAGTCCGGTTTTGCAACCGCAATAGTCGTATCAGAAGATCATCTTCTATTACGGTTTTGCTACCGCACTAGCCGTAGCAGAAGATGGTCTTCTGCTACGGCCCTGCAAAGTGGTTGTAAACTTTTTGCGACGCGATCTTCCGCAACGGACATTTGCGACAATCGCTCGCAGTCGCATAAGGTATTTTGCGACGGTTTTGCTACCGCCTTAGCCATCGTAGAAGAGCATTTTTTGGGTAGTGCAATATCCTCCACATTTTTATTCTCCTTTCTCATTCTGCCGGACTAGTATACAGAAGCTGAACGTACCCTCGAAGGTTAAGGTTTTCGTATGGCGTCTCCTGCATGGATGCTTACCTCTTAAAGATGGGCTTAAGCGAAGGCATATTATATTATCGGATTATCTTTGTCATTTGTGCAAAACATTCCCAGAGAATGCACTGCATGCACTACATGTCTTCCTGCAATGTATCGTGACTCCCACTTCCTTCACTAATAGGTCTTCCTGCAATGTATCTTCAATTCCGGCATGGTGGACCTTTTCACGAGCAAAACTCAACAAGAGGTCTATGGGTCTAGAGCCGGCATCGTGTTTTCTGTGGAGCAATTGGAATCATCGTAATAAATGCCAATTTAATGAGTCTTTAGGGAATGTTGAAATGATCATCCAACAAGCAATTTTCTTATGGTCCTCTCTCTCTCTCTCTCTCTCTCTCACAAATGTCATGATCCTCTTGGGTATACAAGAGTGATGTTGATATAGCTCTAGCTTTCATATTTATGCTTGAGCTTTTTCCTTTTTCATACTTTTCCTTTAATGGAATGAAAAACTACTTTGGAAAAAAATTTATAAAAAAAATATAATTAGATCCAAGACCAAAACTATACTATAGACATCTGTCATTTAATTTATTTTTTTTACGTATACAAGAGAAAATACAAGATTACCCCATATATTTAATATTTGCCTGGTACCTTTTAAAATAATAATAATAAATATATGAGATTATTATATTTTTATTAATAAAGCATTATTTTTATAGAATAAATATTAGAATACAATTTCAAATTAAAATTATATTATAAAATATCAAAAATATCAACAAAAAAAAATCAATAAACTATCATATTTATATATAATAATATATTAAAATATAAAATTTAATTTAAAAAATATTCGATGAAGCATATCCACAAACACAAGAGCACGGACTGCCATATATTATACACGAAGACTACAAATCAATCACAGGAGCGCCATAAATCAGAAATTATAATGGCATATATACAAAGAATGAGTCGACTGATGATACCCACTTCAATTGAATCAAAATACAATACGATTAAGGGAAAAATATCGTACCCTTTTAGACCAATGCATATATATATATATATATATATATACTTCAAATCAAAATACAATATATTGGCATCTTTTCCATAAAATTAAAGCAAAACCACTTATAGCAATTGATCTTAACAGATTTGACAAAAACAAAAATTGATCTTAACAGCAATGACTCAATCGATGAGATATATCACCAATATCGATGCTAAGTCTGAAACTACAGGGGCGAGTACAATAACTTCCATGAGATTAAGACGAACTTATTAATTTAGACATTAACTATGAGACTAATTAAAGTAGAACACATGCATCTGAATCTTCCATTAGTTCAAAGCCCATGCGTACTCCTTTCTAACCTCTTCCTCTTCTTCAGGAGTGAAGTCGTTCTTTATATTGAAGATCTCGCGAATCTCCTCCGGCTGCTTCCCCCTTATCATGTCTGCAACTTTAGCAGCGCACAGATGCACCAGATCCTTGATCTCCATATAGTTCGATGCCTAAATAACATAACACCACCATATATATTTAGTTAGAAAAATTAACAAAGGCATTTCATCAACCTTAATATTAAGCACTTCCTTCTCCCAGTAGCAGCAGCAGCAGTAAATTAAAGAACATTACCAATAACAGGTTGTAAAGAGTGTCTCTGTCAATTTCCATGTACTCGGCATCCCATGCCTTAAGATTATTTTCATTGATGGGCGCTTTGGAGGCGTGCTTCGTCATGTAGGTGAGGACTTTTCCGAAGGTAAGGCTGTCGACGTGCGGCAGAGGAACAGATATCGTCTCTTGATGGCCGCAATCTTCGATGATGTAACTGATGGTCTGAGACAGCGAGCAAACCGCGGCGTCCACCACGAACTCCACTCCGTCCGAGCACCTGATCGTCACCATCTTCGTCTTCCCTTCCTCAGAAACCATGCCGAACGATAGGTATCTACGAGCAATTATATATTACATAGATGATGATGATGATGATAATGATGATGATGATGACGTACATAAAGACTACAAATCGATCGAGAATCTTAAGAATGAGGCGATCGATTGATACCGGTCGATCAAAAACTTCTTGGAATATCTGGCGATCGAAGTTGGAGGAGGGAAGGGCCGGCCTCAGGCAGAGTGGTGAAGGGTTTGTGACGGTTGAGCAGAGGTTTTGGTATCTCTTGGGGTTTGAGGTTTTGGGAGCGCATCAATCTCCACACATATATATATATGGCTGGTGAAAGGTCGGTTTCGTACTTATTATTCTCTTATTATTATTATTTTTTAACAAAATAATTATTTAAAAAAATATATTCTAAATACTAAAGTAATATTTAATAAGATATATGATTTATTGGTAATATAGAACCTATTTTAGAATGTAACAAGCTCCATGAAATCCGCCAAATTATAAAGAGAATTTTGATCAGGTAAATTGGCTCCTTTTCTTTCGGCTTACGATTGATTTAGTCTTATTTTCCTATTTCGCGTTCAGTTTTCCCAAAACCAAATCAACGTGTAATATATTAATTAAACCGATTAGGAATCCAACATTTAAAACTTGAGACGGCAAGCTATATTTATAATTTATCAACAAAATACACGACCAACGAAAATACTATTTAATTTCAAATCACTGGAAAATTAAGATAAATTCCCTATAAAGATACATGTAATTCCCTATAAAATACCATCTCACATTCTCACCTGGTAAATTACATGTAATTCTACCAGATGCACCAAAATTTACGGGATATATAAAGATAATGTAATTAATTTTTTTGTGTGTAAACTATATATATATATATATATATATATATATATAATAAATACAAAAACATTACAAAAAATAGTCTTAAAAAGGCATCTTCAAATCGACGACTAACACAAGCACCAAACGCGGGTTTGAAGATAAGCAAATAGGAGTTTTTAAAAATTAGGACTTACTTAATTGGCACCAAAATCTAATGGGCGTCGACCGAATTTTGGAAAGCTAGCGTTAATTTTTGATTGATGTTAATTTCTTTATTAATTCGTGTCTAAATCTAGATCGGGAAATCTGAATATTTCGAGTTAATCAATTTTTTTAAATAAAATCATGTACATAATTATTTGATAAGTGGGATTTGGAAAAGTTAAACCAAAATAAAGTCAAATAATTTTTAATTAATTATTAAATTCTAATGATAATTCCACGTTGTGAAGAAATAATACTAATGATAAGCATCGCCGACGGCTTAGCGATAGGTGTAGTCATCCATAAAGCTTATATTCAAAGTAGGAAAGTAGTGAACTATTGCAAGTGTCATTCAATAATTGTTTGCATCAAATTAATGCATTGGTAATAAACTTCACAGCTTCCAAAATGACTATTGTTTCACATGACCGATGTTGATGTACGTTGCTGAACTATTTCATGACTCACCATAATTTATTTTAAGTTTGTTAAATAAATTAATCTCGAATGTAAGCTAGCAAGCTTAGCTCGTTTTACGTACAAGAACATATGTTTTTCGTGAACAAAATTTATTTAAGTACTCATCTAAAGTTTATTTAAAGGTTGTCGATAGCTCGTTCAAGAACTTGATTAAGCTTATCAAGTTAAACTCCAATAATTAAAAACTCGACTCTAGTTGAGCTAAGCTCGAACAAGTTAATAAATAAACTAGTTGAGCTCCAACAATTCAATACTCATTTAACTCAATTGTACCCCTAAATATAGAACAATAAAATTGACTAATTAGTAAAGCATACACATGTTCACAAATACAAAGAGACAAATATATAAACATTTTCTATAAAGGAAAATTTAATTAATCACATGTCAGCATGGGTTGCACATGGTGACTGCATATTAAGAGCATATTGTTCAGCGAAAATTATTTTTTAATTTAATTTTAATGAAAATAAAAATTTATTTTGAAATTTTGATTTCAATCTCTAATTTTTAATTTTTAAAAATATATTTAATTAATAAAAATAACATCAATTTTAGATAATTTTAAAACTAGTAAACTTATTTAATTATAGAAATAATATTAATTTTTATTGAACAACTTTAGTAGTAATCTAATTTTGATTAAATAGTATACTAATCGATAAAATAGCTCATAAAATTTAATATTAGTTATTTTGAAGAAAGTCGCATGTTGATAAAAGTAAGAGAAATTACTATTCAATAATATAATTTAGACTATAAATAACTCAAATAAATTAGTTGTGATTAAATTATAAATAGATCGTATTTAATAAAATTGAGTTATTTTAAAAATTAGGTTTGAGTGAATTAGATATAAATTAATTTAATTAATTCATCGATTTAAGATAATAGATTGAGTTGAAAATGATTATTTATATTTTATTTTTTATAAATTAAATATAGTTTGATTTATTTATAAATTAATTGATTCTTTTAAAAGATTATTAATAATTTATAAATTTATCATTGTATTTTGATATTGAAATCGACAGCTTCGAAACAACAGAAAATAGACATGAAATATTCTGATGCTTTCAATTTTATTAAGAAAATTAATTTTGTTTTCATTCTGATTTCGATTCAATTTCATGAAAATGCAAAATCAAACACATTTTCGTAAATAATTTTGATTTTGAAATAGAAATCACCAAAAACAGACATGATTTCTCTATCCACACTAAGTAATTTACTAATAATTTATTTATTTTTTATTAATTTTAGATTTGGATGATGGTACAAAGGATATTTAAGTAATCTCAATTGATGATTAGTTAAAGTAGGTCTAATTAAGTTAAAATTAAGGACATTAATTAATTTTAAATTTATTTCTTTGATTGAGTTCTTAAAAGTTTAAGAGATTATAATATATACATTGTATCATCATCTCTTTCGAGCATTTGTTAAATGGCCGGCGATTGAACTAATAACAAAAAGAAAATTAAATACATACTTTTATAATTAAGAACCTTATAGTATCTATATTCGCACTACTAGAAAATAGCTCTTTTGTGATGGCTAAAGCGGTCGTAGAAGAACTACAGTGACGGCGACAAGCGGTCGCACGCATCCGTCGCAGATACTGTGCGACCGCAGTCGAGGCGGTCGCAATAAAAAAATAATTGCAACGGCCTGCGTCGTCGCAGGGCCATCGCACAACAACTGCGACCCCTGTGTTGTGCGACCAGCTCATCCAGCTCATAAACCTTCTGCTACGGCAATCGGCGGTCGCAATACCATCGCAAAAGTGTATATATATATATATATCACTACTAGAAACTTCGTCTTCAGCAACGGCTATCAGCGACGGCCGCTCAAGCCGTTGTTATTTGCAACGGCATTCTTACGGCCGCTCGAGCCGTTGCAGAAAACTGTATCTGCAATGGTTTTCTAACGGGAAACCGAGCCGTTGCTGATTATTTTAATTATCAGCAACGGCTTTCGGACGGAAAGGCGAGCCGTTGCTGATATTTTAATTTTCAGCAACAGCTTTCTAACGGATAAGTGAGCCGTTGCTGATGATAACTTATCAACAACGGCGTTCTAACGGGCGAGTGAGCCGTTGCTGATAAGTTTATATAGGGCACGCTCTCGCGCCCGACACTTCTTCCTCCCGCTGCTGCCGCCGCTCCTGCCGACGCCACTCGCCGCCGCTGCCGCTGCTGCCGACGCCGACGACGCCGACCGCTGCTTCCGACTTGTTCAGGTATGTCTCCACCCTGCGGCCGGCGGGAATCACCCGACCGAAACCCTATTTCTAGGGTTTCGGCCGACGGCGGTCGGCCGATGGTCGCCGCCAGACCTTCTGCAGTGGCCGATAGTGTGTCCGGCCACTGTACGCCGGCGCCGGAGGGTGGACTCCGGCGCCGGAATTTATAATTTATATATATAATTTATATTATGTTATAATTGTTAATTAATTATTTTATAATTGTTAATTAATTGTTTAGATTAATTATTTAATTTGTTAGATTAATTATTACGGTTTAGATTAATTTCGGACGCGCGCCGGAATCGTCCACTTCGGACGCGCGCCGGAATCGTCCACTTCGGACGCGCGCCGGTATCGTCCAATTCGGACTCGCGCCAGAATCGTCCACTTCGGACGCGCGCTGGAATCGTGCAATTCGGACTCGCGCCGGAATCGTCCACTTCGGACTCGCACCGGAATCGTCCACTTCGGACGTGCCCCGAAATCGTCCAATATGGACTCGAACTGTCTCGAAACATTTAGAAAATAATCATCCTCTGACGAGTTGATATGTTTCACGTACGCATCGACGATCGGATATGATTTAGCAAAACCTTAGATCCGTTCGGGAATTGTATGTTCGTGTAAAAGAAGTAGATGATCTTTTATACGACGTACAATTCTTGAATTGTCCCTGATTGGACAATTTGGGAATATAGTTATTTGTACTGCACTTACGTTTTTATTTTAACTGTTAACTAATTATTCTAAATTTCGGCAACATCTCTCTTGTTCTCCGATACGCGCCCAGATGATATGCGTATTCGGAGAACTGTAGGGAGATGCTGTCGAAATTTAGAATAATTAGTTAACAGTTAAAATAAAAACGTAAGTGCAGTACGAATAACATAAATCTCGAATGGAATAGGACAATCTCACCTAAAGACATTAACCAAAGAAATTGTCATTGATTGACAGAATCATGTCGGCTGATCGAAGTTGGATGTACCGACGTCTTGATCGTGGAGCTTTAACGAATGAGTTTCGATTAGGCGTAACGTACTTCCTCAATTTCGCCTATTCGAATCGAAATTTCGTTAGCATGGGTGATCAAATCCGATGTCCGTGCCGCATTTGTTCAAATGGACGATTTTTGGATCGGGAGACTGTCACTCTGCATCTATATACCAAAGGATTTGCACCAAGATATTTTCTATGGACTTATCACGGGGAGTCACGCGAAGTCGGGACGTCGAGCAATCCTGTCGTTCAGACATATGGTGAATCTTCCTCTGCTGGTGCTTCTTCATCCAGTCAATGTAATCCCTATAGAACTATGATACTTGATAGTCTTGGGGGTCAATTCCACCTGAATGATAATGTTGATCGGCCAGATCTTCAGACATCAGTCCCACCAGATACTACAGCGGTTGATATCACAGAAGTAGGGGCTGCGGTAGAGATTGAATTACCGAATAAAGAAGCTGCAGAATTTTACGAGATGTTGAAAGCTGCCGATGAACCTTTGTATGAGAATTGTTCTAAATACACTAGGTTTTCAGCAATGACACAGCTCTTAAGCATCAAGGCCGATTGTAATATCAGCGGAGTTGCGTATGATCGGATTGCTGGATTGATTAATGGAATGCTGCCTACTGATAACAAGTTTGAGCCTACTTTTTATAAGACTAAAAAGCTAATGAGAAAATTGGGGCTTGGGTACGAAAAAATACACGCGTGCCAAAATAACTGCATTTTATATTATAAAGAAAATGTGCAGTTGGATAAATGCCCTGTATGTCAACACCCTCGTTACAAGGAGAAGAAATCGGTCCGACAGAAAAATATCCCGTTTAAGGTGCTTCGGTATTTTCCACTAACACCGAGGCTTCAAAGGTTATTCATGTCGGAAAAGACAGCCCCCTACATGAGTTGGCATGCAAGAAGTCGTGATGATACAGTAATGACTCATCCATCTGACAGTGAAGCATGGAAACATTTGGATACATGTTATCCTTCATTTGCTAGGGATACTAGAAATATCAGATTGGGATTGTGCACAGATGGTTTTAATCCGTTTGGACATTCTGCAACTCCTTATTCAGTTTGGCCAGTGCTGCTGACAGTTTATAATTTGCCACCGTCAATGTGCATGAAAGATGAATTTATTTATCTTTCGATGATTATTCCGGGTCCTAAGGGTCCGCGAAAAGAAATTGACATATTTCTCAGACCCTTGATAGATGAATTAAAAACATTGTGGACTGAGGGAGCTGTCACTTATGATTGTCATCGGGAGCAAAACTTCAATTTAAAGGCCGCGGTCTTGTAGACAATCAATGATTTCTCGGCGTACGGCATGTTGTCGGGTTGGAGCACTCACGGCCGACTCTCTTGTCCGTATTGTATGGAACACTCTAAATCAATCAGTCTTCAGAACGGACGAAAAATCTCATTCTTTGATTGTCATCATCGATTCCTACCGGTTAATCACCAGTATCGAAGGAATCGTAATAAATTTACTAAGGGCAGAGTCGAAAGAGATGGGCCACCACCGATGTTGTCTGGTGAACAAATGTTAGCACGTGTTTCAGCACTTCCAGATATAGTATTTGGTCGCAATGAAAGAGTGTCAGGTTTTGGCCAAACACACAACTGGGTGAAAAAAAGTATCTTTTGGGAATTGCCCTATTGGAGTTCATTATTAATTCGACATAATTTAGATGTCATGCACATTGAAAAAAATGTGTTTGATAATATTTTCAACACTGTGATGGATATTTCTGGAAAAACTAAAGATAATGTCAAAGCCCGACATGATCTGAAAATACTTTGTAAAAGACCAGAGTTGGAGTTACAAGAGGTCAACGGACGATATCTGAAACCGAAGGCCCTATATGTGTTAAATAAACAACAGATCAAAGATGTTTGTTAATGGGTAAAAGAACTCAGATTACCCGATGGATATGCTTCAAACTTATCTCGATGTGTGAACGTCGATGATTGCAAAATATCAGGGATGAAGAGCCATGATTGTCATGTATTCATGCAGAGATTACTTCCGATCGCATTTTGAGATCTTCTACCTGATAATATTTGGGGTCCGTTGACTGAATTAAGTATGTTTTTTAGAAGCATCTGTGCAAATGTCCTTCGAGTCGAAGATATGTCAACACTTGAAAATAATATTGTTGAAATCATATGCAAGCTGGAGCAGTTTTTCCCTCCTGCATTTTTTGACTCGATGGAGCATCTACCGATACACTTGGCATACGAGGCACGAGTTGGTGGCCCCGTTCAATATCGTTGGATGTACTTATTTGAAAGATACATGAATCGTCTGAAGAAAAAAGTAAAGAACACCGCAGCTGTTGAAGGATCAATATCTGAATCGTATATCATCCAAGAAATTTCAACATTCTGCTCATTTTACTTTGAATCGACAGTACAGACAAGATTTGATCGTCTTCCACGTAACGACGACGGGGGTGTTCGACATTCAGATGGACGTTTAAATATATTTTGTCACTCTGGTCGTGCTTTTGGTTCTCGTCCATCTCGACACTTAAGCGATGAAGAGTATCATTTGGCACACTTGTATGTATTACTCAATTGTCCAGAGATTGAACAATTCATTGAAATATTTGACATTGAGATGGTGCAAAAATACTCTATTCACAACGATCAAGAATTGGAGAGATTACGGAATCGTGATTTCCCTACTTGGATTCAGACTTACAGCAAAGATCACAGAGCTGAAATAGATGAAAGAATATTTGAGTTTGTTAGTGGACCGTCGCGACTTGTGTTGTGCTATAGCGGATATTTTGTTAACGGGTATAAATTTCACACACTTGAATATTCATCTACAAAAAAGACGATGAATGCTGGGGTCTGCGTGAAAGGGACAACCTATGTTGAATGTGATATGGATTTTTATGGACTGGTGGAAGAAGTGATAGAGTTGCACTACTTCAGCTTGAAATCAGTGATCCTATTTAGATGTCATTGGTTCGATACAACAGAAAGGGGCATGAAAGTTCATCCAAAATACAAACTTGTTGAGGTCAATTACAAATCGAAATTGGCAGCAAATGAGCCTTTTATATTGGCATCACAAGCCGAACAAGTATATTACGCGAAGTATCCGGCTCGAAATAAAGATAGAGCGGATTGGCGTGTAGTCTGTAAGACAAAAGGTAGAGGAAAAATTGATCCGATAGTAGGAGAAAATGATCCTCCTGGTTTCTATCAAGAAGATGATCTTCCTGCTGTGGATCGTATTATTCCAATACTCGAGGATGCAGACACAACGTCAATTCAATTAGAAGTTGAATATGCTGATGATGACGATCATGAAATTGAGGAAGCTGGAGATGAAGAAGAGGAAGAAGAGGAAGAAGAAGAAGAATTCGAAGACTATTATTCAGATGATGAAGAATAATTGTAAAGTATATATTTTATTAAATATATCTCTACTATTTATACAATAATCTGATTATATGTCTGTTCGACAGATATGTCTGGTCGTGGTTATCGACGCATGAGAGTTTCGGAGTCTCCGATCGGTGAGACTCCAGCACTTACTCATGCTGCTGATCCACCTGTTGCTGATCCTCATTCCGATGATACTGCCGAGGCTAGTACATCCAGACGTAGGCGGCCACGCGGGCCGAACAGGTGGCAGCCTCCACCAGCCATAGAGTCACGTAGATTGATTAGCGTGATTGGGGAGCGGTAATATATCATGAATTATGAATCATTACAAATTCATTATATCATAATATAATATTAAAATTTATTTTTGTTGTGCAGGTTCGAGCAAGAAGAAGTGCCGAGGAGCATTTCTTCTACTATTCGACGATACATGCACGGGGCATGGCCTACTTGGTCTCACGTGCCTAGCGAGCACGTCGACATGTTATGGCGCGAGTTTGAGGCACGTATTATTATTATTTTTTACATGCATGATGATATATTAATATTGGTACTTATATTATTATTTTGCAGGCTCGCTATACATGGGCCGAGGACCAGAGGCCCTTCATTTACGCTGCCTGGGAGGCTATTTCCCGGGCAAGATACAACGGGCAGCTAGGGCAGGCTCGGTCCCAAGCGATGGCCCGAGCTGGGACCACTAACATCGCGGAGACTTGGGGATACGACCCCGGTTGGATTACTCCGGATATATGGGACCAGCTCGTGGGGATATGGTCGACGGATCGATGGCAGGAGGTTTCTCGGAATGCGGCTAGAAATCGCATGTCGGGAGGAGCAGCGCGTCACACCGGCGGCTTTGTTGCATTTGCAGTGCACGCAAACCGTATGGTAAGTATATCTTTTAATTATATATTTTATTTGTTATTATGTGTACTAATTAATGTATTTGTTTTGTAAATGTAGACGACGGTGTCGGATGACGGGACTGTCCAGCGACCCTCCCCGATGGCGGTGTTCGAGCGGACTCACCGTCGAGCACATGGGACGGGGAAGTACATCCACAACCGCGCTGCATACATTATGGTAATTATATATTTGTTTAAATTATTCATTATATATTTATAATTTAAGTTTTATGATAAATATTAAACAAAAAATCAAACTCGAGTAGGAGACCTACAGCCAGACGGTGGTGCAGCGCGGGGGTACCCCCGAGGACTTTGACGCAGCATCGTGGGTCGAGGCCGCAGGTGGCTGGGACCATGGCCGCGTATATGGCTTCGCAGATAGTGGTCATGCGCGAGCCGTACTAGGGCCACTTGGGGCACCGACCCCTCCGGTCGCTGGTGAGCGGCCGTCCACCTCTAGATCCAGTTATGATCATAGTAATAGGATAAGGACACTAGAGGAGACGGTCGCGCGTTAGACTGAGATGATGGAGCGTCAGAGTCAGACGATGGCGCGTCAGAGTCAGACGATGGCGCGTCAGAGTCAGACGATGGCGCGTCAGAGTCAGACGATGGCGAATATAGAAGCTATGCTACGCAACTTGTCAGGTCATCCCGAACCAGTCATCTCTTCGGCATCATCTAATCTGTCGTCCTCGAGTCAGTCTACGCCGGTGTACACTCAAGCGCTCCAGACCCCGCCATATAATCCAGACCATCCTCCATCTTGATCGTGAGATTTTTTGTTTGGATATTGAACTTGTTTAACTTATTTTGTTTGGATATTGATACTTCAATTTTGCATTTGAATTGTTTTTATACTATCGTGGATAATTATCAATATAAGTATAATTGTTTTGATGTATATATGTTGGTGTGTTTGTGATGTGTGAATGAATGTGTATGAGGTGTTTGTGATGTGTGAATGAATGTGTGTATGAGGGTATGGGTGTGTGAGTTATGTATCAGATAAATGTATCAATGTATCAATGGAAATTTGAAATTTTCAAATTTTCTGGTTGCAGGTATTGGTCATCAGCAACGGCTTTCCCACGGGTATCCGTGGGAAAGCCGTTGCTAAAAGTGTATCGAAAGCCGTTGCTGATGACCTACAGCAACGGCTTAGCGACGGCGTTTTACTAACGGCGTTGCTACGGACTCAGCGGCCGTTGCTATTAATGTTATCAGCAACGGCTCCGGGTCTGTGGCAAACTCGTTGCTGATAATAGTTTTAGCGACGGCCCGAGCGGCCGTTGCTGATAATGTTTTGAGCGACGGCCCGAGCGGCCGTTGCTGATCCGTTGCGAAGTCATCAGCAACGCGACTTTCTGTCACGGCTCTATTGCAACGGCTCAGCCGTTGCTGATGCTCTTCAGCAACGGCTCAGCAACGGCATCAGCCGTTGCTGATGACCATTTTTCTAGTAGTGTATATATATATATATTAAAAATAGAAAATTATAAATTCCTATTTATAATATGAAAATGCATGAAAAAGACGCATACAAACACACGTCTATGCAATTTTATATATAAACAAAAGCTTCTGGTAATAGACTTTGAAACATTATAAGTAATTAATTTTAACACTGCATAAAATCACATATAAGATATTCTTAAATCAAAGATTAAATGAGGAACAAATCTGGAGCTTAAGATATGTAACATTCCCTCTTCATCTGCCTCAGGATGAAGCCACTGGTCCAGGCTTCCATTTCGCAAGAATTCAAATACTAGAGCTTTGAAATCATTCCCTTGGAAGTCAACGCTCGAGCAGGATGTCAATATCTTGACGAGATTACGATACCTTATTGGAACTACACCATTGAAATTGTTTTGGAACTTTCCTCTTCATCCAAACTCTATCTATTGAAAAAACTTCCCTCTTCAACAGGTATTAGCAGATTTTGAATCCTCATAAGTTCCAAGAAACAACTGCAAGAAAACCAGTAAAGTCTGTATACTAGATTCTTTTCCTCCACTTTTTCATTAGTGTTGCAAGCTGGTATATTAGACATCTTACCGATCAAAACACTATTATCTAAAATAATCTTATGGAATAGAATATATCAATTAAGAGTTAGTTAGTACTAGTATATCTTGCACCTAAGTAAATTACTCTAAGTGAAAAACTCTTTGATAATCTTACACCAAATAAAATACTAAGATGCTGGTAGTTGGTACATGCCAATTCATATGGGACAAGTAAGTGGTTATCAAATCAAAACACTCAAGTATGAAGATTATAACAGCAAAAAAAAAGACCATGGAAAAGAATATATAACTCCAGTGAGTACTAGCTCAAACATGAATACATGAAATTTAGATGCCAAAATCAAACGGTAAAAAGTTTATAAAAACAATGAACATCTAAATTGGAAAAACAGTGTAGGTAAGTCTGAGTAAAGAACTCTGCCTATAATCTTTTAGCTATATAAATCCCAAGCACTTACTCTATAGAAGCAAATACTTTAGGTCGTTTGTATTGTGTATCCTTGCCCATTTCAGGGCCACCTCTTTTCATCTCGAAACACACTTCCTCTTGCAGGGGCAGCATCATTATCCTGATGCATTCCTATTTCACTAACCAGCTCCTCTCCACCAAACTTCAAATTTCCTCGCCTCGCAATGAATTGCCTTGTTGGTACCTGTCTCCCATAAAGCCATGACTCTCAGATACCCTGTGGAAGATCTCATTCCTGATTTTCACCATTGTTCCCGCCACCATTGAAATAGTTTTTTCAATTATCCTGATTGGATGTTGTTAACAAACATTGACGAGATTAACAAACATGGCAGTTGTGGCTTTTAAAAAGATTGAGATTGAGATAAGATTGAGAAAAGGCCCATCTATTGAAACCCTAGCCGATGGTGGCTAGGGTTTCAGCGATCAGAGAGAGAGAGAGAGAGAGTATCGATAGCACAGAGAGAACGTGTTCGACAGACGGCGGGTGATGCGCAGTGGGCGGTGGACGTGCGGCGGGTGACGGACGACGAGCAGCGGGCAACAGACGACGAGCAGCGAGCAACGAGCGGCGTGCGGCGGCAGAGATCGAGATCAAGTGATCGGGTGAGTAGGGGAAGAGAAATAGGGGGTGGAGAATTTTAATAACATTTTGCGACGGCATACGTGGTCGCAAAATGGTGGTTGCCAAACTATCACCGGGTATCACTTATGCGATGGCATAACTTACAAATCGCAGAACCGTCGTAGAGTCGGACTCGGTGCGACCCCCTATGACTAGCGATCGTAGAATCGTCGCATATGTGACCGCTACCGCTGCTATCGCAGAATCGCCGTCGCAAAAAGCTTAATTTTTAGTAGTGTCGCCTCCTAATTATCAAATTGCACTAAGCAAGCATCAATTAATTTTTACTTAAAACATTTAGGGGTTATTTGGATATACGGTTCATTAAGGGGAAGGAAAGTGAACGAAGGAGAAGTGAGGGCGAGGAAAAGAGGGTAAAAATTAACCTTGTTTAGATATAATTTAATAAATGGAAGGAAATGGAAGCAAAATGAAGAGAAAAGTTAATATTTTACCTTATAAGGGGAAAGAAAAAAAAAAGAGAAAATATTTTATTTTATAGATAAATATACTTTTTTATTTTAGTATGTATTATATGTGATCCTTCGAGACAAAACTGAAATTGATCGTAGAAGTGTATTCATTTTTCCTGAAATTTTTTCCCTTCCTTCACTTCCCCTTCCCCTTCATTCTTTATATTGAAAACCTTGCGGATCTCATGCCTGTAACAGGTGGAACAGTATTGTGTCCCTGTCGATTTCCATGAATTCGGTATCCCATGCCTTAAGGAGGCATTTGGTATATATATTACCACTTAAGATTACTGGAGATTTAGATTACCGCTTTTAAAATAATCGATAATATTATATTACCATGTTTGGCATGGATCGATAATCTCGCTAGTAATTCATATTATCTTGTTTGGTATAAAAAATGACTAAGAAACTGATATCTTTGACTAAAATGCTCTCACATAAAAAAATAAAAAAAATAAAAAATAGGGTTTAACACTGTACTGAGATGAGATGAGTTTTTTAATGTTAATAGGGGTTATTTTTGTCAAAAA
Source organism: Canna indica (assembly GCA_034359265.1). Taxonomy (NCBI): domain Eukaryota; kingdom Viridiplantae; phylum Streptophyta; class Magnoliopsida; order Zingiberales; family Cannaceae; genus Canna; species Canna indica. The sequence goes on along the minus strand of CP136891.1, from coordinate 74,659,536 downwards.
TAAAAAAAAATAACATTACCACTTTACTGGCAATCCACATAGTCATCCCCTCCCTTGGTAATATGGATTACTAATTGACTGGTAATGTAGATTATCATGACATACATATTACTAGTAATCTATGGGCATCCAGATTGCTAGTAATATGCTTCGACCAAACGTGGTAATCTGATGGGTCTAAGTAATTTTAATTCAGATTATCTCATACCAAACTGTTGGCTTTAGGTTTTCAACCTTAACCTTAATCTCAGTTTTGATACAAACATGAGACTAATAATTTCATTGAGAATATCTTTCAGGTTCCATATCAATTAGTGTTCGATGTCCTTGATCGGAAAAATCGGAAATCAGAAGGACATTGCTTGTCGCGCTCGAGTTCATCGCGGAAACTTCTCGAAGAGCGACGCGTGCACAAAAGACGTATTGGACGGGCTCAAAGATCACATGAAAACTCTCCAAGTCGGTAGTCGTTGAAAGCCGAAACCCGGAAACAAAGCGCGGAAGAAACTAGGCTGAAAAATCAAATTCAGCCTAGGTTCGGTTGATCGGGCGATCGACCGAATGTAGGTAAAATTTGGCAGTAGCCATTCGGTCGACCCGTCGGTCGATCGAACATAGGGATGAAAAAGATGCAGCTTGCGTCGGTCAACCGATGGGTCGATCGAATGTAAAATCGCAAGTTTTTGCGTCGGGCAGTCGATCGGGCGATCAACCGACCGAAGCCCAAAATGGGCAGTAAGGTTGGCGATCGACCGAGCGGTCGACCGACCTGCGTATAAGCCAAAGACACAAGATCGCGTCGATCGATCGACAGGTCGATCGGATGACGAATCGCGTGATTTGCATCTGGGCGGTCGACCGACCACAGGAAAATAGGAAGCGGTCGAATGACCGGTCGACCAACCATTCGATCGGCGGTCTGCAATGGATAGTTTTCTATCCGTTGAGCAGACGTTTCTTTAGCATGGTATAAATATACCCTCATATGATTCTTTTAACTCTCTTCCTTGATTCTTATAGATATTATTGAGTATTCAAAGGAAAGATCTAAGCCTTCCAATCGATCAATTACAGTGCGCCCTGTTTCTCTCCGTGGCAATCTTTTTCAAGCGCACAAGCTTCGCTCAACTCGGGTGTTGATCAAGCGCTACCACTTAACTAGTTGAAGGCGCCAAAGGCTTGCAAAGGAACTTTTACTATTGGTTTTATTCTTATCTCTTTTGGTTGTAATTTTACCTGTTATTTGAACGTTTTATTTTGATTTGGGTTTGTGAGAAGACCTTGTGTTAGGTATTGCGTATAAGTGGTATCCTTGGTGTAGAGGGAGTAAAGCCACTTGTGTAAACATACTATTTACTAGAATTAGTTTAGTTATCCCTTAAGGTTGAGGTGGAAGAGGACTCTTGATAAGAAGACGGTGACTTCCGAGTGTGGAAGTGCCTTAGGTCGAGAGTGCGTCTCTTCAAGTGAAAAGTCCTCGTGTGTAAGGGAAACGTAAATTAATCTAGTAAAACTAGTTTGAAAATCCTAAGCGGTATGCTTAGGTAGTGGAGTAGGCATTGGGGCCGAACCACTATAAATCTTGTGTTTGCATTGTTTCTTTTTGTTGTGCTTTAATTGCTCAATCATTTATTGCTTCCGCATATAATCATTGAATCACAAATTGTCTAAATGATTAAAAGTAAATTTAGGTGATTAGAATTAGTAAACACACTATTCACCCCTCATCTAGTGTCGTCCTTTTGCATTCAATTGGTATCAGAGCGGGTCGTAGATTGTGATTTCACCATCCCTTCTACAATTCATCTCGATCTAGAAATGACTCTAGATAGTGTAGCGTCTTCACCCTCTAGGTTCGATGCCTCGAACTTTGATCTATGGAAATCTAGGATGTATACCTTTCTAAAGACCCAAGGTTTAGGTATTTTTAAGATGGTAAAAATCCAATATGTTGAACCTAAGGAAAATATAAATGCATGGACCCAAGAACAAATTGATATGTTGAATTAAATGCTAAAGCTACAAATTGTATATTTTGTTCGTTGGATGATAAAATTTTTGAAAAGATCATGCATTGTACTTCCGCTTTTGATATTTGGGCTACCTTAAATATGCTCTATAATTATGCAAAAATTGAAGAGCTTAATAAATTTGATGAAGGGAGTGATGACAATTGTCATCCACCCAATACTAACATGGTTTTTGAAGCCCATAGTGTCTCTAGTCATAAGAGCACAAGAAATTGAAAAAGGAAGGTGATTTGTCATTTGTGCAAGGAGAAGGGGCATATCAAGAAGAATTACCCATTATTGAAAAACAAAGCAATGAAGAGGTCAAATGCTTCTACATCGTCCTCCGAGTCCCTCGAATCATCCTCTCATCATGACAATAGAGCTACTTCTCAATTGTACCTCATTGGATTAAAAAATGAGGTAAATCCCTTCACCTCTTGTCATGATAAAATTTTCATTGATAATGATAGTCATAGCTCCTCTAGTTCATTTGACATGCCATATGAGGAACTAGTTGAGGAATATCAAAAAATGTATGCCTTGCTTGTGAAAAAAAATAAAGAGAATAAAAAATTGAAGAAAGAAAACTTGAAGCTTGTCAATCATGTGCATGAGTTGAAGAGTGAACATGAAAAATTGAAAACTAGCATGATTGATCCTTGTCATGATACATTAACTCTAGAAGTTAATGAGTTGAAACATAAAAATGAAAATTTAAAGAATGAAAATAGCATGCTAAAAATTCAATTGCATGTTATTCAAAGATCAATAAATGATTTGAAAAGTGAGGTTATCTTATTGAATAAGAAAGTAAATGAATTCAAAAATACTTCATCTACTAAGAACACTAGAATAAAAAATACCTATGTAAAGAATGTCAATATTCATAATCATTCTCATGTTAGGCATTCCACATTTAAACCTCATGTTCAAAATAAGAATGTTTCATTTAAGAATGCTCATACTCATCATGTCTCACATGTCAAGCATTCAAATGATAGATCTAATGTACATAGCATAAATAAAAAGAAATTCAATGAACATTATTTTTGTTGTGATATTTTTGGGACATGCTATTTTTGATTGTGCATTTAAGAAAAATCCAAGTGTAGTTAAGACACTTTGGATTCCTAGACCAACTCACCCCAAGGACCCAAAGTCATTTGGGTACCAAAAGTCTCATTTTCTTTTGTAGGGGGGGCTACCACACAAGGATGAATGAGAAGTGGTGTATTGGAGTTGACCATGGACTTAAATGATAAATCCTTCCTTGGTTGCAACTTCAAGCTACCTTGATGCCTTAGGTAAAGTTGGCATCAAAACTATTCTGGTATCATCTTCTAACTTGCATTGTTTAATCTTAGTTGAAGATTATGATACTATGTTTAGATTGAGTTGCTTTCCCCGCTCTTGCAAAAGAATTCTTTTGAAAATGCTTTTGATTTTTGATTTCCCGATCTCTTCGGAGACCACAGTGGCCTGTAATGGGCCTAAGCGACCTTGCAGTTCTAAATCATAGGCTCATTGTGGCTTTCGGTTTTCAACCAATATGAAGGTTGGAGATCATAATTTTTCATTCATTCCTTTTGTGATATCTTAAAATTCGTTTTGATATCACTCGATTTCATTTTGAAACGAATTTGAAACCATTTAGCAAAGTGATATTTGATAATGATACTTGATGCATCTCTTTGCTTTTTTGGTTGAGTTAGCTTACTAAGTAGCTATATTTTCTTTGAAAATATTAGTGTAGCTCCTTGCAAGTTATTAGTTTATTTTAGGAAGGCTAATAATTAAGAATGAAAAAATTAGTTTGACTAAAATTTCATGAATAGGGTATAATTTCAATTAATTCAAAATTTTAGTGTTATACCTCAATGGTTAAGCTTAAACTATGTCTTTATACTCATGATGGTGATTGCATGTAAAATTCTTGAATTTTCATGAGTATGTAGAATATTAGCACTTAGGCAAATTTCATCAAATGAAACTTGCTCTAGGTTGATACTAGAGACATTCTTTTAAGTCTAAACTAGTTAAACATGCTTAGAGATCTTATCCCTCAAATAGTTCACATCTTAAGATATCTTAGGTTCATTTTGATATTATGGTAAAATCTTTCATTTAAAATGAATCTCTACTATCTAGCATAGGTTAAGGTTTTTATTTAAAATTTTACATTAAATCTTTGCTACTTAGTATATTAGCTTGCTAGTAGTCTTATTATTTCATTATGATACTAATGAAGCCTACTTGCAAGTTAAGAATTGGAGGGATATGCTATCTAAAAGAAAATGAAAAATGAAATGAAAAAGTTGGACAAATTTTCAAGAAAAATGTATGAATTTTATTTTGCAAAAATCTTTGAAAAATAATTGAATTTTTATGTTTAATGATGTCTCTATACTCATGATTGATGTTGCATGATATATGTATGAAATTTCATGAGTAGGAAAATATTTTGATAACTTAGGCAATTTCATGATATCTTGATTGAATGAAACTTGCTCTAGGTTAAAACTTATATTAGAGACCTCATTTTGAGTAAACATTAAACAAACATGTTTAGACACGCATGATATGACTCTAGGTGTTCAATCTTGAAAATTCATGTGTAGATGAAAATGTGATAACTAGATTTTAAGTTTAATCTTCATAAACATATTTAGAAATAGGTATGACATATTTCCATGCATTTAGAGTGAAAAATTCATATGGATATGGATAAAATGACATAGAGGTTAATTCATGTTTACCTCTCTTTGAACCATGTTGACCCAAGTCAAGAAGTTGACTTAAAGGTCTCATTTTCTATATTTGTGAAATATGTTTAGATTTACTCATGTTAGGTATTCATATGTTTAAATTTGAAAAATCATGAGTAAATGTTAAAATTGAAACTTAGCAAGTTTCATAAAAACTAGTTTAGTTTTGAATAAAACCATGCTAGGTTGATATCTTGACTTAATGACATAATTTTTATTTCAAACTTGACATATACTCTTTACATGATCACATTATGGTGTCATGAAAGTTTGAATAAAAATTGAACAAGTTTTAAAGAATAACTAAAAATTGCAAAAATATCATTTCAACCTACAATTAGTATAATTTCAGTTATTTCTAGAAAAATATAGAAAAATCTTTTTCAATTAATTCTTGAAATTGCACAATCACTGAAAAATCTAGTTTTATCAGTAAAAATTTCAAAAAGTTTCATCAAGAATCTAATTTATAATGGAATTTTGAAGTTGGCTATAAAAATGCAAAGTATCATCTTCTTGAGATAACAATCTTTTCGATTTTTCGATACTTTGATCTTTCTTCAAAAACTTCAAATGAAAACTCATGTACACCATTTGGATTCTAATTCTAATATCATTCATACAATTTCATGAGTAAAATTATTTCTAGAAATAATTTTGATGTTTTGGATGATAGCTAGGATTCATTTGTTTACATGAAATCAAGATAGGATGAAAAATAAACTTTGATTTTTAAATTTATTTTGAGATCAAACTTCATACATGCATTTCAAATAATTATTCAATAATTGGTATCAAAAATTTTCATCCAAAAATTGGTTTCAAAAATATTTGTCAAAAATATGACTTTGTATAAACTTAAAAGTTTGATTTTTGAAAACTTTAAGTATATGTTGACCTAAGTCAACAAAGTGAATTAAAAATTTCATCTTAAGCTCAAACTTGATTCATAGACTTACATTATCTCACGCTTGATGTCTAGATGCCTAAATATGAGAAAACATGAGTAGATAGCAAAATTGAGACTTAGCATTTTCATAATTTTCATTCTTATTTCAAATGAAACCATGTGCTAAGTTTATATTTGGATCAAATGATTTCATTTTCATTTCAAACTTCTAAAACATGCTTTAAATGATTAGATTTTGGTATTTTAAAAGTTTGAATGAAATCAAAGAATTGATACTTAGCATTTTCATGTTTTCATGCATATGTCAAATGAAACCATGCTAAGTTAAACATTTGTTTTCCATCCCTTTGGTTGAGATTTTCATGTTTCATGAAAATAATCTTTGAAGTCTCAACTTCATGAAAAAATAATTGTGTTTCATCCTTTTGATTAGATTGCCCTTTTTGATTGATGTCAAAAGGGGGAGAAATGTGTAGTCAAAAGGGGGAGAAACGTATAGGTAAAGGGGAGGAAAATATAGGAAATTCATGCATATAGATACGGAGAGTTTATTCTTATAGATATGCATGTTGATAGGAGGAGAAATCCCTTAGTTGATATCCTTGTGCTTTAATGATTATATATTTTCTTAAGAACTTTCGTCATCATCAAAAAGGGGAAGATTGTTGGCTTTAAGTTTTCAACCTTAGCCTTAATATCAGTTTTGATGGTTTTGATGATAACAAATATGAGACTAATGATTTCATTAAAAATATCTTTCAGGTTCCATATCAATTAGCGTTCGATGTCCTCGATCAAAAAAATCGGAGAAATCAGAAATCGGAAGGACATTGATCGTCGCGCTCGGGTTCATCGCGGAAACTTCTCAAAGAGCGACGCGTGCACAAAAGACGTATTGGACGGGCTCAAAGATCACATGAAAACTCTCCAAGTCGATAGTCGTTGAAAGCCAGAACCCGAAAACAAAGCGCGGAAGAAACTAGGCTAAAAAATCAAATTCAGCCTAGGTTCGGTCGACCGGGCGGCCGACCGAATGTAGGTAAAATTTGGCAGTAGCCATTTGGTCGACCCGTCGGTCGATTGAACATAGGGATGAAAAAGACGCAACTTGCGTCGGTCGATCGAATGTAAAATCACAAGTTTTTGCGTCGGACGGTCGACCAACGGGTCGATTGGATGACGAATCGCGTGATTTGCGTCTGGACGGTCGATCGACCACAGGAAAATAGGAAGCGGTCGAATGACCGATCGACCGACCATTCGACCGGCGATCTGCAACAAATAGTTTTTTATCCGTTGAGCAGTCGTTTCTTCAGCATGGTATAAATATACCCTTATATGATTCTTTTAACTTTCTTCCTTGATTCTTACAGATATTATTGAGTATTCAAAGGGAAGTTCTAAGCCTTCCAATCGATCAATTGCAGTGCGCCCTGTTTCTCTCCGCGGCAAACTTTTTCAAGCGCACAAGCTTCGCTCAACTCGGGTGTTGATCAAGCGCTACCACTTGACGAGTTGAAGGCGCCAAAGGCTTGCAAAGGAGCGTTTACTATTGGTTTTATTCTTAGCTCTTTTGGTTATAATTTTACCTGTTATTTGAACATTTTATTTTGATTTGGGTTTGTGAGAAGACCTTATGTTAGGTCTTGCGTATAAGTGGTATCCTTGGTGTAGAGGGAGTAAAGCCACTTGTGTAAACGTAGTATTTACTATGATTAGTTTAGTTGTCCCTTAGGGTTGAGGTGGAAGAGGACTCTCGATAAGAATGCGGTGACTTCCGGGTGTGGAAGTGCCTTAGGTCGAGAGTGCGTCTCTTCAAGTGAAAAGTCCTCGTGTGTAAGGGAAACTTAAATTAATCTAGTAAAACTAGTTTGAAAATCCTAAGCGGTGTGCTTAGGTAGTGGAGTAGGCATTGGGGCCGAACCACTATAAATCTTGTGTTTGCATTGTTTCTTTTTGTTGTGCTTTAATTGCTCAATCATTTATTGCTTTCGCATATAATCATTGAATCGCAAATTGTCTAAACGATTAAAAGTAAATTTAGGTGATTAGAATTAGTAAACACACTATTCACCCCCCTCTAGTGTCGTCATTTCGCCTTCACAAACGTCCCCTAAGTTCATGATCATCATCAATCGACGTTTTGGCTATGTGCTTCTTCATACAGGTGAGGATTTTTGGACGTTGTACGTGGACGCACGGGAGAGGAACTGAAGTCGTATCTTGATGACTGTAATATTCGAGGATGTAATTGACGGTCTAAGACAACGAGCATGCCGCGGCGTCCCACTACAAACTCTAATGCATTCGAGCACCTGGGAGCCACCACTTTCATCTTCCCTTAGAAGCAAGGGCGTATACATGTTTGTAAATGGGGAACATTTTGTCCCCCACTTAATTTCTAAAAAATCAAAGGTTACTAATATTGCAGCGTTAGATGCCAGCTTTGACTCTTCTTGTGGCAGTGGTAGGGGTGAGTTTGGGCTGGGACAGGTCGGGATTTGGTGTGTCCCGATCCCGTCCCAATTTTGAGTCAGAACGCAAATATGTGTCCCAATTTCGGTCCCGAATATGAAGCATCCCAATTTTGTCTCGTTCCGAAAAATTCGGGACGGGACCAGGTGGTCCTGAATTTATTAATATTATTTTTTTACAAAATAAAAATAATATATATATTAAATAATTAATATATTATTGTATTACGACATTCCAAAATATTAATATTACTTATAACATAAACCTGTCTGAGCCGGGTAGGGATGACAACGGTTCGGTTAACCGCACTTTTATGGGTTAACCGAAACCGAAACCGAAACTGATTTTCAAACCTGCTAATCGAAACCAGTCGGTTCCAAAAACCTATAATCAAAACCGAAACCGGCTCAGTTTCGATTATCCGCGGACGTCCCGACTCGTGCTAGGCAGTGGCGACAGCAAGTGTGGAAAGGATTTTTTCAAGAAAGAGTTTTGTCAAAAATAAAGTGCGCAATATATAGTATGAACGATCAACTTTTATTTCTCGATCTATGCATTTTAATTATCTTACGTTAAAAGTATTTTATATAATAATACTGTATCGTACCGTGACATGCAACTGAATATTCTAATTTTAATTTTAAATATTTTTTTTTTTGTCTTCCCTCGTTTAAATCCTGCCTACGCAACGCCCTTGCTTAGAAGTCATGCCGATCGATGTATATATGTACGGGCAATTATATATTATTGATGAGATGACGATGATGATGAGATACACCAGAAAAATTAGTATTACATTGTTGTTTACGGAACCCAGAAGATATTCGATGAAGCACATCCACAAACACATAGATCGAGGGCACTGCATATATTACATGAAGACTACAAACCAATCACAGGCATATATACAAAGAAATTAATGGCGACTGATGATACGCTGGTCGAACACTAAACTTAGAGCAGCTCTCTAAGTTTTAGGACAGAGAAGAGCGGCTCCGTGGATCGTTCACTTATCGTAGCTTGCGCGTTGAGGGCTGCCGGAGTCGCCACGGGAGAAGCGTTTCTACGCCGTGCCTGCGATTGCACTCTCGCCGGCACCACGATCAATCGCGCTGCTTTCATCACCACGTACTGCACCTCCTATATATATTTATGCTCGTCTACCTTCAGTTTGGAGGAGATCAATCCGGAGAGGGAAATCGCTGAATGAAGCCGGCCGCGCGCTGCGGAGAGAGCTAGGTTCTCGATCGTGGAGAAGAAACAACGCGAACAGAAGTCATCATATATGTGAGAGAACCCACATCGATCATTTGAATCAAAATACAATACGATTATGGAAAAAATTAATATCGTACCCTTTTAGACCAATGCATATACACTTCAAATCAAAATACAATATTATAATATTGACATCTTTTCCATAAAAATAAAGCTAAACCACTTATAGCAATTGTCTCACGCAAATAATACTACCGTATATAACTGACAGCGCGCATGAACCCCTTCAAAAAACAAAAACTAACAGCAAGAGAACTCAATCGATGAGATATATCACCAACATCGATGCTAAGTCTGAAACTACGTACAGGATCGAGCGAGTACAATAACTTCCATGAGATTAAGACGAATTTATCTCAGACATTAACTATGAGACTACTTAAAGTAGAACACGTGCATCTGAATCTTCCATTAGTTCAAAGCCCATGCGTACACCTTTCTAACCTCTTCCTCTTCTTCAGGAGTGAAGTCATTCTTTATATTGAAGATTTCGCGAATCTCCTCCGGCTGCTTCCCCCTTATCATGTCTGCAGCTTTAGCAGCGCACAGATGCACCAGATCCTCGATCTCCATATAGTTCGATGCCTAAATAACACAACACCACCATATATATTTAGTTAGAAAAATTAACAAAGGCATTTCATCAACCTTAATATTAAGCACTTCCTTCTCCCAGTAGCAGCAGCAGCAGTAAATTAAAGAACATTACCAATAACAGGTTGTAAAGAGTGTCTCTGTCAATTTCCATGTACTCGGCATCCCATGCCTTAAGATTCTTTTCATTGATAGGCGCTTTGGAGGTGTGCTTCGTCATGTAGGTGAGGATTTTTCCGAAGGTAAGGCTGTCGACGTGCGGCAGAGGAACAGAAATCGTCTCTTGATGGCCGCAATCTTCGATGATGTAACTGATGGTCTGAGACAGCGAGCACACCGCGGCGTCCACCTCGAACTCCACTCCGTCCGAGCACCTGATCGTCACCATCTTCGTCTTCCCTTCCTCAGAAGCCATGCCGAACTATATGTATCTACGAGCAATTATATACTATATAGATGATGATGATGATGATGACATGAATACTACAAATCGATCGAGAATCTTAAGAATGAGGCGATTGATACCGGTCGATCGAAAACTTCTTGGAATATCTGGCGATCGATCGAAGTTGGAGGAGGGAAGGGGTTGTGACGGTTGAGCGGAGGTTTTGGTATCTCCTGGGGTTTGAGGTTTTCGGAACGCATCCATCTCCACATATATATAGCTTGGGAAAGGTCGGTTTCGCACTTATTATTGTTTTATTATTATTATTTGAAAAATAATTATTAAAAAGTTGTGTTCTAAATATTAAAGTAATATATATTTAAAAAGATTTAATATAAAATATATTTTGATTAGAATGTAACTAATTCCATGAAATCCGCCAAATCATAGAGAGGATTTAGATAAGGTAAATTGGCTCCTTTTCTTTCGGCTGACGATTGATTTAGTCTTATTTTCCTATTTCGCGTTCAGTTTTCCCAAAACCAAATCAACATGTAATATATTAATTAAACTATATATATAATAATTAAACCGATTAGGAATCCAGCATTTAAAACATGGAATTAAGGCTTGTTGAGACAGCAAGTTATATTTATAATTTATCAACAAAATACACGACCAACGAAAATACTATTTAATTTCAAATCACTGGAAAATTAAGATAAATTCCCCATCATCTCACCTGGTAACTACATGTAATTCTACCAGATGCTACAAAATTTACGGGATATATAAAGACAATATAATTTGAATATGCGTAAACTTTTAAAAAATATTTACGGGATATACAATGAAAATGTAATTTAAATATATGTAAACTTTTAAAAAATATATGTTCTTGCTAAATACAAAAGCACTACAAAAAATAGTCTTAAAAAGGCATCTTGAAATCGACGACTAACACAAGCGCCGGACGCGGATTTGAAGACAAGTAAACCACAGTTTTTAAAAAGTGAAATTTACTTAATCGGCACCAAAATCTAATGGGCGCCGACCGATTTTTGGAAAACGGTCGTCAAGTTTTGATTGATGTCGATTTATTTGTTAATTCATGCCTAATTCTACATCGGAAATCTAGATATTTCAAGTTACACCAACTTTTTTATAAATAAAATCATGTACCAGATTATTTGATAATTAAGATTTGAACAAATTAATCCAAAATAAAGTTAAATAATACTTTTTAATTAATTATTAATATCATAATGTTAATCCCACATCATCCATAAAAAATAATATTAATCAAATTTTAGATATCGGCGTAAGGTGTCGGTATCTACTGCAAAAAATAAATATAATTTGAAATCCTAATTTATTCACTATTAAGTTTAAGTTTAAGCTTCTATTTTTTTGGTTTATCTTCAAATTGTAAATTTATAATATTGATAATCTAATCAGTAGTAGTAGCACTCTTTTTATTATAATATTCATTTTGAATGTTTATAAACATTAAATAATAATTGATTTACTTTTAACTATCTATGAAATATTTAAATTTAAATGTTATGTGTAATATGAGCAAATTATGTTTTTTTTTAAAAAAAACTCAATTAAACTTTTCTTCCAATATTGTTATCCAAAAGGCAGCACTTTTCCACTCCTATATATTTACATGGTAAAAATAAAAAAGACAACGTTTAAAGAGCTCAAACAATATCTAAATTAAAATTAGAGATAAATTAAATTTTTTATTTCTAAATTTTTATATTTAGAAATTAATATACATAAAATTTATTTTAAATTAGTCCCTATAGATCTATATAAACAATTTTAGAGTCAGATCAATTAAGTGACTCTATTGGTAAGCTATTTTTGTAGCTTAGAACCACATCAATTAAGTGACTATGTTGATATTTTTTTATTGGTCTTTAGAAATTAATTTGGAACCAATTTTATAATTAGTTTCTAAATGTAAAGATATTTAGAAATAAAAATCTAATTTGTCTCTAATTTTGTGTCTCTATAGGTCGATTGTATTGTAGTGATTGGTATTACGTACTCTGCCACTTCTTAGGTATTAAATTGTTTCTCACTCTCTCTTTATCGAAAGCTAACAATATACTTCTCAAATGCAAGTGCAAGTCGTCTCTTTTTGTATGTTCCACTCGCTCCCTTCATCTGCCGAACCATCCATTCCTCGGTCTTCCCTCTGTCTTTGTCTTCGCTCGCTTGGCTCGGCTCGGTATTGAAGAATACACACTCTCCTTTGTTCCAGCTTTACTGGTATAAAAAACATGAAGATGACTTTTGTACATAAAGAGATATATAAGAAAAAACACGTAGACTTTTGTACATAAAGACACGTAGACTTTTGTACATAAAGAGGTAAGTACATGCATCCCCCCAGACAAAGCATGATTCCCCGGTCGGTTGAGTTGCCACTTCTTAGGTATTAAATTATTTCTCTCTCTCTCTCTTTCTCTCTCTCTCTCTCTGGGTCTCTTTTAAATTCTATCACTCTGAAACAATGGATATCACTTAAAGACCACATAATAAAGAGAACAACAAAGGATAATAATAAGATTAAAAGAATGACATCAGAAATAACAATACTAGAACAGCTACATTAATGATTCAATAATAGGAAAGAAGGAACATGGAGGGATCTCATAGCACCATCATGGTGCGGTTGGAGCCACTTGATGAACATCCTCATATCACTGCAACAAATATTCTTTATACAAGCGGAAAAAATTCGATGCTAAGTCATTAGCGTCGGAACTTAAAGATGAGGAAAAATTATATTTGAAATGTTTCTCTTTGTATATAGGGGAAAATGTAATTTTGTCTCCCCCCTAGTTATCTTAACACTGCAAAAATCAAAAGTAAAAGTTTAATCTTAACTAAAATAAGCAACATGATATATTTGATAAAGGCTAATTATAAGAATGTAAATCATTATATATGTTGTGATTAGTTTAACGGTGAATTCTTTTGAACTTTAAGAAATTGAAATAAATCAAATTTCAAATAGCAAACTGAGTCAAATTATTCAAAATTATTTGGTTCGACTCAATAATTTGCATATCGAATAATTATATAATTCTCTAAACACTAATAATAATTTTAAGGGAAAATCATAGTTTTGGTCCTCACATATTCTTCCAATTTTCATTTTAGTCTCTATAATTTCAAAATTTTGATTTTAGTCCCCACACTTTACTTCCGTTTAGAATTTGGTCTCTATCGTCAAATAAGGTTTAAACGGTGCTGACTGGACAATGCTGATTTGGAGCCTGCAGGGACCAACTTTGTAAACTATAGAGACTAAAACTAAAATCTTATAAACTATAGAGACTAAAACCAAAATTTTATAAATTATAGGGACTAAAACCAAAATTTAATTAATTATTTTTCCTAATAAATATAAAAATTACATGATATTTTTTAATTTATTTATAAATAATTATAATATTTAAAAATATTAAAATATATTGAGCAAACTTTTTACCGATTAAGGTGATTTATTTTGAATTTTATATCGAAAAGAGCGATGACATGTTTATATATTTAGTAGGGATGAGCACGGGTCGGGATGTCCTGACCATCTCGGTCCGGCCCGACCCGAAAAGTCGGGACAAATCTCGTCCCGATTCAAAATTAGGACGGGATCGGGACAAATATGTCTGTCCCGATTAAAAATCGGGACGATACAAAAAAAATTATATATTTAATATTACTTATATAAAAAAAATTGAAATTGTACTAAATATATAAACATGTCATCGCTCTTTTCGATATATTATATATTTAATATTACTTATATTTAATATATTTTTTGTATCATCTCGATTTTTAATCGGGACGGACATATTTATCTCGGTCCCGTCCCGATTTTGAACCGGGACGAGATTTGTCCCGACTTTTCGGGTCGGGCCGGGACGTCCCGACTCGTGCTCACCCTACTAAATATATAAACATGAAATCACTCTTTTCAAAATAAAATCCAAAATAAATCACCTTAATCGGTAAAAAGTTTGCTCAATTTTAATATTTTTAAATATTATAGTTATTTATAAATAAATTTAAAAATATCATGTAATTTTTTATATTTATTAGGAAAAATAATTAATTAAAATTTGATTTTAGTCCCTATAGTTTACAAAATTTTGGTTTTAGTCCCTATAGTTTACAAAGTTGGTCCTTGCAGGCTCCACGTCAGCATTGTCCAGTCAGCACATATTATCCACGTTAGCACCGTTTAAATCTTATTTGACGGTAGGGATTAAATCCTAAACGGATGTAAAGTGTGGGGACTAAAACTAAAATTTTGAAATTATAGGGAATAAAACCAAAATTGGAGAAAACTGTGGGGACCAAAACTATAATTTTCCCTAATTTTAATTAAATTAAAATTGTATTAACAAATAAAAATATTTGATAAAATTTTTGTTGGTCTAAACAAACTCAGAACTAATATGTTATTGAGAAATAATTTCGATCAGATTCCAAGTCGAGTAGTACACGACGTCCGTGATCGGAAGGTCGACGTGAAATTGTGAAACTCAAATGGACGTTGATCGGTGCTCAGAAAGCGAAAAGAATTAAGTTAGAGCCTACGATTTTGGGCGTAGTTATATTGTATAATCCTTGTGATGCTCAATGATGATGAAAGAAACCAAATCTGAAACACAAAACTCGGATCGAGAATCGAACCCACATGAGTACAATTTCGGTTGAAGGGTCGATCGCCCGTCGATTGACCGAGGTTCAACCGACGGGCCCAATGGATTTTTTTTAGTTGTTTTAATCCTTGTAATAAAAAATATTTGAGAAAATTCTTATTGGCCTAAGGTGTTCAACCTTAGTCTTAATCTTGGTTTTGATGATAACAAACTCGGAACTAATATGTTATTAAGAAATAATTTTATGTTCCAAGTCAAGCAGCATACGACGTCCGTGATCGAAAGGTCGACGCGAAATAGAACTCATATGAACGTTGATCGGTGTTCGAAAAGCAGGAAAAAGTTAGAGTCTACGATTTTAGGTCTAGTTATATTGTATAATCCTTGTAATGATTAAAGATGATGAAAGAAATCAAACATGAAACCCAAAATTTGGGAGATCACCGAACTCGTGCTGAAACTGTACCCAGTACAATTATCAATCGAAGGGTCGGTTGATCGTCGATCAACAATCGTCGATTGGCTGACGATTAACTGAGGTTCGATCGACATGCCCAACAACTCTTTTTCTAGTTGTTTCAATCTGTTAAGCCCGAATCATATACTCATGTTTCTCTACAAATATGGGTTAATTACCAACATTCTTTAAGGGTTGTTGTTGATATATATTGAGCTATCATATGAACATCCGTGAGCTTACTTTTATTTGGAGAAACCCTTGTTTGAGCCCTACTCTCTTTGATCAAGTCTTGAATCCATTATTTCATCATCAAAGACATCAAGATGAGTTACAACTTCTTGTTTGGAGCTAAGCATTGTGTTGTTTGATTAATTGCTCAATTTACTTGTATAGATTTATTTGCTTAGGTTTAAAGCTTGTGAAGACCTAAGGTGTTTAGGTATAGGTTTGAGTGATTTTCTTGGTGTAGAGACATAAATCCACTATTGTACACTAGGTTTAGAGTGTCCTTGGAGAATAAGGTGGGAAGTTGCCTTCTGGGAGAAGACGGAGAGCTTCCGGTGTGAATTTCATACAATATTTTCTCCCTCTTGTCTATGAAATAAAAATATATATATTTTTTATTTTATAAAATATTATTAAAGTTATTAAATTGAAAGGAAATTTTGAGAAAATCATAAAAAATATATATGATTTATTGGCAAATTCCATAAATACTTTAGGGTGTCTATCAAAATTACAATTTTTTATAATATACTCAAATTGTTCATCAATTCTATTCATTTACTTAATTATAATTATATTCACAGTCATATAAAGACTATCAAAGTCAACAACTTTTATATTTATATATATATATATATATATATATATATATATATATATTATAGAGAAAATTATAAATTTGACATGATTATAAAATTAATAAATCCAACAATCTAAAATGAGATGCTAATCACATTTATATTAGGTGGTGAAAAATCCATAACCGCTTATATATATAATGACATATATATAAAACATTAGATTTCAAATATTTGTGACTCTTAACAAATCTACAAATCTAGAACATGATTCTAATCACAATTATATTGGATGTTAGGGACTTTCACCAAAGTCCCTAATTGCCAATATAACTATGATTAATATCTAATTTTAGGTTGTTGAATTTATTAATCTCATAAGTACGTTAAATTTAAAATTTTCTAGATAATAAAATGCATATACAAGTAGTGAATGACTTTGATCAAAGTTTTCAATTGTCAATGTAATTATAATTATGTAAATGAATAAAATTATGAATAATTTGAATATATTATAAAAAAATTATAATTTTAACGAAGATCATAAACTATTTATGATTTTCTCGTAAACCATAAATTTATAATTTTCTCGTATTTCTCTTATATAAATAATAATTTTTCTTTAATACTTGACACATTAGCGTAACATAACACGTCACTTCAATTAGTTCTATGCAAAAATAAAATGTTTTTATGAACAAATAAAAAATAATCTTAACACATTTGAAATATTGATACATGTCAATTAAATTTCGATAAATGTTAAAAAGTATTATGTTGCTGACAAAAAAGTGGTTTTCAATTTTCAAACTTGGATGGGTGGTAGATATAATTTATCCTTTATTATAGATATAAAAGATGCCCTTGAAGTAAATTTTGGAACATTAGGGATCTCCGAATAAATTTCACATGAATTAATAGATAATTCAAGAGGACGCACGTAACCTTCACGTCTCAATTTTCTCTATCCCTAATCCGTCCATCACGCAGGGGCCGATTGACGCGAAGCTTGGCCTCCGCGCTATCATGGCATCCAACGCGGTGTTTTCCTCTGCCTTCACTCTCCCGTCTCCTTCTTCTCCCTCAATCTCGAGAACAAGCCATCGAGCCGCCGCCGACCCTTCTCGCCGCCGCTTCGCCGCCCCCCCGTTCGCTTCTATCTCTCTGGTTGTGTTTCTCGCCTCGGTCTCGTCATCCTCCATGTTGTCGCTTGAACCACTCTTCGTCCGCTAGTTCGGTGAAACTTGCGTTATTGAAAATGAAGTGGAGTTTCTCGATTTGGTTTTCCTGATGCAGCGATGCGGAATGGTGGAGCCGCTGGAGTTCGGAAATGGATCCCCGCCGTGCATGCCGGTAGTGAACGATCATGTATTACCCGGGCTATTGGTGTCGCCGCGAACGGCAGGATTGGGAGGGAATCACGACTCCAGACTCCGTATCTTCTCCGGTAGTGCTAATCCGGCATTATCTCAGGTAGTCATTGTCTATCTTACTCTCTTCTTTTTTTCTTGTTGATTGTTCTTTTATCCTGGGGCGAATATTTCGTGGTTTGAGGTGCATGCTTTACTTGTTGTCTTGATGAACATGTTTCTCCTCTCCAAGTTTGTAACAGAGTTGGGGAAGCAGTATCTCCGCTCTCATGGGCATACATGTGTACATCAACCCTTCTCAGTTCGCAGACCCGTGGATTAGTAGGAAGACCCTGTGGACTCGACCATCCTTTTTAAGGTTTTACTTATCTTATTCTATTTATACATCTATCCATCGATAGTGGGAATCTCTTTGGAGCCCTTGTGTGCTAATACTAGCGAGCATGCCCCTGACCGACACTGGTGAATGGTGATTTGCTTCTTGGCTTGGTCCCTAATGGGCCCTGTTAATGACCAATTGTATTTGAAATATTAGCACGAGTTCGTAGGACACCTAACTTCAGTTAGTTTAATCTTTGTAGTATCTCATCTCTGCATTCTTCACCACGCTTACTGAGTAGATTATAACTACCTTAGACATTATCTTACTAATAGATTCTTTATTTTTTTTATAGCATTTTTGTCTTCTATTCAGATGTGATTTATCTACTCTATATCAACATCAACCCAGACTGATCCAATTTGGTCAAGTTCTTCTTATAGTTTAAATAATTTGAAATAAATACTTTAGAACATTGTTCTATGTATCTTTGTTAATTTTATGCTCCTTATTTGAATTATGCTATTAGAGTTTCTCTATCTAATTATATTTGCGATATAATGCTTTCAGTGAGAAAAATCTTGATAAGTAGTGTTGCTATTTTTTTTGTAGGAAATTGCTTGCTACTTGGGGTTGCAGCCAGGAAAAATCAAGATAAAGAGGTTTGCAGATGGTGAAATATATGTCCAACTGCAAGAGAGCGTGAGAGGTTGTGATGTGTTCCTAGTCCAACCGACGTGCCCCCCAGCAAATGAGAACCTTATGGAGCTTCTGATCATGGTCGATGCATGTCGCAGAGCATCTGCTAAAACTATTACTGCAGTTATACCATACTTTGGTTACTCTAGAGCTGATAGAAAGGTAAGTCTGTTTCAGTGAACTAATTAGATCTGTTGGTTTATGATGAAAATCTTCATTACACCATTTATTGTTCTTAAGGATTGCTCTAAGTTTTGATCATGAGAACTTGGAATACCTTGTTACATTCGGGAACTGTTATTCATTTTCTTGCATGTTCAAATGGTCATTCTTTTGGGTATCTCATGAGCATCAGCTAATGATCTTTCTCACATGACATCGAATTTTCTCTTCAGACGCAAGAACGAGAATCAATTGGAGCCAAACTTGTTGCAAACTTGATTACCGAAGCTGGTGCAAATCGTGTACTTGCATGTGATCTTCATTCGGGGCAGTCCATGGGATACTTTGATATTCCAGTGGATCATGTTTATTGTCAAGTAATATGCCCTAAGCCTGATGTTCATTACTTCTATTCAATGATAACTTGCCAATAGAGTCCCTCTTGTTCCTTAATTTATTTGTGAACTCTATTTGATATATTTTTCCTTTTTCTAATGCATATCAAGCCTGTTATTCTTGATTACCTCGCCAGCAAAACAATTTGTTCAGATGATTTGGTAGTGGTGTCTCCAGATGTTGGTGGTGTGGCAAGGGCTCGTGCTTTTGCCAAAAAGTTATCAGATGCTCCTCTAGCAATTGTAGATAAAAGGCGGTATGGGCACAATGCTGCTGAGGTGATACGAAATTATGAATAGTTTGTACCACATTTTTATGCTTATAATATTGTTATTGATAGCATAAATCTTTCCATAAAGTTTCAGGGCTCTGAATGGTTTGCTCATGTCTACATTGCCATGTTGAGGAATGAAGAATACATTTTTCGTTCAATGCATAGACTATTGATGAACAATTTCTCGATTGAAAATTTTTCTTATGATAAAATATTTGGTTATTTAGATAACTTAAGAGTTGGATATATTGCAGACCTTATCATCCATTTATACATGGATGTTCATCCACTCTCATCTATGATAGGTAATTATTGTTCTAATTTGCATCACTGAGAAGAATGAAATACACATTACTAATGTTTAGAAAGATAATGGTATCCACGGAAGTTAAACTCTCAAATAAAAAAAATAGCAGCTTTAAAGATTCTCTTATTTTTTTCATTCAGTTGTATTTTCCAAGTAAGCTTTAGGTAGAATGAATTATAACTGCTACTGCAACGTCAAGCTTTGCATATACTCCATCCTTTTTATATAGTGATGAGCAAAAAGAACTAAGCTATAAAGATCGGGTTGAGTTCACATCTCATGGAAAGATTTTTCATTTTCCAACACGATTTTTTCTGCCCAATCAATTTCAAACTAGTTTTCTAATTATTGGTATACTTATCAAGTCTTAAGTTCTAGTATCTAGTTTCATTTGCCTGCAAGTGCTTTTATCTATGTGGCTATTTTATTACTAAAAGATACTTTTGTCCTTAGTAATCTAATCGTCTGTCCTGCAGGTGTTGAATTTGATTGGTGACGTTAAAGGAAAAGTAGCTATAATGGTGGATGATATGATTGATACTGCTGGTGAGTTGCTCCTAACTCCTAAGTCCGAAGTCTTAATTAGAAAAACAAATGCTTATCTGTTGACTGCGTTTAACAGATTTGACTTTGATTTTGTTTCTTATTACACTTCAAAATGAGAGCTACTCGGATGTTGCTCCTTGTTGAGCAAATAAGATATTGTCTTTCTCATCATATGAACTTGCTTGTATGATATCTCATGGATGTTTGACTTGAATTAATGATAGGACAGCTATTCACCATGCATCATTGCTGCTTATAAATATAATACTTGCTGTTTTAGTCAAGATTAACACATTTATAAGAGTTTTTAGTCCTTTGGTTTGTTTTTGTTTCATAGTGGAACATATGACAACCTTTTCATGCTGGTTTTAGGAACTATTGTAAAGGGTGCAACTTTATTACATCAAGAGGGTGCTAAAGAAGTCTATGCTTGCAGCACTCATGCAGTTTTTAGGTATTTTGATGCCCTTTCAAAGACTATGAAATTTAAGTATTTAATTGCTTGACATTTTTTCTAATGCATAGTCGTGTGAGATTGTGAGTTGCTGTTCAGTCTGCTGATTCAAATAATTTCTATATTACTTGTATACCAAGATGCTCATTTCCTTTGCTAATAATTAAGTTTATTGTATATTTATGCTCTATGCCTCTATAGTCTATACCTCAAACTCGTTCTAGTATTTTTCTTTCTCTTATTTTATCAAAATTGAAAACCAATCATTTTTCTTTTGCACTGAAATTGTGAATTGCTGTTCAATCTGTTGATTCAGATAATTAATTATACTTCTAGATCAAGATGCTCGTTTCCTTTGCTAACTTTTATGTTTAAGTATGTTCGTGCTCTGTACGTCAATCTCTGTCTATTGTTCTTGCTTGTCTTATTTTATTAATTAAGAACACCAATCATTTTACTGAAATACTTTGCTATAGGAATGATGAAAGTTGGCTTAATGTTTATCCAGATGAACTTTTGCACTAGATTTTTTCAATTTAGAATACTGATTATCATACCCTTATTTTGGCACTAGATTTTCTCTTCTTAATGTTTCAGCTCGGGAGCAGCCTAGGTATGCAAGTTGAGTGATGTCTGTTAGCTACAGTCTGAATGCATCCTTTCCGACTCTAGTTCATTTCAATCAAAAATATTTGAGGGCTGTTTGATTCGAAAAATAAGTGGGTAATTGGAACCTATCCGATAATAACTTGCCAAACAATTTTTTTCAAACTGATGTAAGAAACACCATTGTATTTTAACAAAATGGTAGGTTTACCTATTCCCTTCACGCTGATTGTTTTTTCCCGTTCAAAAACATTGAATTATAAATATCAGCTAGCCTTTACTCATAGTTGATGACCGGAAAAGGTTGCCGATAGTGGATGCCTAAAAATGGCGAGGCGGAGCGCCCCCACTCAGGCGATTCCGCCCCTCCATCGCCCTGCTTCTGGCTTCTCCCCCGTCCCCCCTGTTCCCGTTCCCCTCGTATCGCCCCCATCTCCATCCCAACCCCCGTGCCCGCTTCTCGGCACCCCCCAGCTTCTGAGTCGGACGGCTGAATTAAAGTCACCTCCCGTTGTAACAGGCGTCACAATCCTGCAGGAGGGTACCCTCTATCTGTCCCTCCTCACCGCAGGCCCTTCTCGACGCGTCGAGTCAATCGACGTGATGCCAGCTCTCCCCCATTAATGGCCTGGCGTCCTCGCTAGGTTGGAGGAAAGGCCCAACTCCGTTTCTCCACTCGGCTCGCCGCTTTGCTGGCTCTCGCTCTGGGATGAGGGGCTCGAGACCTTTCTTCTCGAGTGCGGCACCTGGCACTAGGCCGAGACAAGTGTCAGGAAAGCTTGGCTTGAACGCTCGTCCTCGTCCTCGTGGTTTCAGGGAGTCAACACCTTTTGGCTCCTTGCCCTTTGCAAACGTCCTCAAGAAGCCTGCTTTCAATCTGGCTACAGCATGCGACCCCCTTCCCTCCCTGTCCTCTGAGTCTGTGAGGAGAAGACCTTTCCGCACTCCATCCCTTACTGCCATGCGCCGTTATCGTAGATGTTTCAATTGCCTTGCACGACGCCATCAGTTCCGGAACTGCAAGCTCCCCATCTCATGTCTTTTTTGTGAATCCCCCCATCACTCCGCTTGCAACTTCTCATCTCCATCCCTCCCCCCCACGCTTCCTCCGGTCTATTTCTCTTCCTCGTGGGGGGCGCTTCCTCTTCAGCTCCCCCTTTTGCCTCTGAGCTCCTGTGCACTCTGCTTCCTCCTCCAAAATGGCCGCCGCAGACCGTCCACTGCGTGACCGCTGCTTCATCCCAATCACCCTGGCGACTAATGAAGGACGCAACCTGCTGCGTCGAAAAGGGGTGAAGCTGTTTGTATCAGGCTCGTGTTCAACTGTGGAGAGCCTCATCCGCAAACTCGCCTCATGTTTTGAAGGATTTGATGGTGACTATATGAACTAGAAATCGCGCCCCCTTGACAATGGAAGCCTGACGATTCTTTGCCCTTCGGCGGCCATCAAGGCCGACTTGCTTGATTGGCAGTTCATCAGGATCCAATCCATCTGCTTGGAATTCGCGAACTGGGATTTTGATTATGTGTCGTATGCCGACCCGCTCATTTACTCGGTGGGTCTCCGGCTTCGGGGTTTACCTCTTGAATATTGGAACCAAACTGATCTATCTGCGATATGTGCCTCATTCGCCTTCTTCGTGAGTCTCGAAAGATGCTCGACTACCTGGGATGATATCCAGGACTGCTTCATCATTGTCGCATGCAGCCACCTTGAAGAGGTGTCGCAATTCATGGAGGTGCACTTTGCGGGTCGTACCTGTGTGATCCGTATTGACATTGCATGGAGCCGCCACGCCATGCCACCGCTGGAGGACCTAGGAGGAGACAATAATGGTGGAAACAACGGAGGACCACTGTCGGCCGACGGACATGATGACAATGGCAACCATCAATCACCCCATCACCAAGAGTGCAACGACGACTCAGAGAGGAACTCCTCAGCGTCTGACTTAGCGTCGGGTGGGGGGGCTTCTACTACTAGCTTGGGGGGTAGCACGAACACCCTATCCGACTTGACCTTCATCCCGGACTCTATCGTCACCAACCTGAATCTCCAGCCGTCGGCGAACCTCTGAGTCGCATGGACAGTATCGGTTGGGGGGGGGGGATGGCATCCAGCATGGAGCGCCGCAGACCCACTCCGCCGACATGCTCGTGAAAGAGACGTTTCCCATGCTCCCGTCACCTCTTGGTTTTGGACCCTTACCCATGTTCGTGAAGGAGTCGTTGGCTGCTCTGTCTAAGGCAGGGATCAACCCAACGGCCCAGATCTACCATGCTCTTCAACCAGTGCAGAATAACCATGCATATCCATCGATAGACAAAAATCTATGGTGTTCAAATGTTGACCAGTTTGGAATGCAGCTAAAAATGGGTCCCAGCCCTTTTAAATCACTGTTCTAGGGTGGGACCAAGTTTTGGAGGCCTTGTTTGTCTTCAAAGGGGGAATGACTTGAATCCTGGGGCAATGGGCCTGACCCGCACCCACATTCTTGATGGAAGCTTGACCCGCATGCAGTTGGGCGGACCTGGGCTGCTTCCAGCCCAAGCACTTCCTTTGTTGAACCAAGAATGGTCTCCTCATACCTCCTTTGGTTTGCTTGCACAGTCAACGCCACCTACTGAATCCTCCCAGCCGGTGGACTCAAATGACACTCAATCTCTATCAATCATTGCAAATGAAATATCATCTGCTCATATGGTGGAGGCGGATCAATTCGAACCCCTCTTGGCCCCCCTCAACTTGGGTAAGAAGGGTAAGAATGCTTGTTCATCATCCTCTAACCTTGTGATGAAAAATGTCAGACGCACTGCTCGCATCTCGGTGATCGGGGATGGCGAGATTGGAGCTCTTCAGCGGGCCATGTCACGCAAGGCTCCCGACTTGCCGGTTGCGAGGCTTAGAGCTAGAGGCAAATCGAAGCAGATCGAAGAACTTAACAATGATGAAATCAATGGAAGGATCGTGGCCTTTGGAATGCATGCTGTTAGGGCTGATGTTTGCGACCTCCTGCGAGGAGCGCCCCTAATAAGGGCTGCAACCATTGGGGCCATTATGATATCTAAGTGTCTTTATGTTTAACGCCTTATTTTGGAATGTTCGTGGGGCTTGTAGGAATAACAAGCATATGATGATTAGGGACATTTTGTATTCCTGTAACTGTGACATTTTGTGCCTACAGGAATTAAAAATAGATGACTTCAACGATATTTGGCTTAAGAAATTAACGAGCTCTTCTAAGTTTTGTTGCTCTTTCCGGAATTCTGAAGGCCTTTCGGGGGGGATTACTGATTGCTTGGAACTGAGATTATTGGGAAGCGATCACCTCATTTATTGGTCGATACCACATTACTTGCACGTGCCATGAGGGGCGGAATGCTTTTTGGTCCCCCGCGCCATGAGGGGCGGAATGCTTTTTGGATCGAGCTTGAGACCATCCTGAAGGACTCTGAAGTCGCAACTATAGTCGGTTGAGACTTCAATGTCACGCTCGGAAGGGGGGAAATATCGAATTGTCGTGGAATTCCGATGGACGACGCAAAATTCTTCAAAATTATCGCCGAATCGACATTCACGGATCTTCCTGTAATTGGTAGACAGTTCACTTGGTGCAACAACCAAACCCCCCTCTCTAACCCCAACACCCCCCACGCCCTCGTCGATGGCAAGATTGGATTGGATTCTGATAAACAATGCTCTCAAAGACGTTGGTGCACCTTGGATTGTCAAGGTCGGCAGCCCTAGCTTATCCGACTACTCTTCCCTATTGCTACAGGCGGTTGGACCTAAACGGCATCATCGCTTCCACATGGAGCACTATTGGCTGGGGATACCATCGTTCGCGGATAAAATCAAGGAGAGCTAGTCCGTCGGGGAACATCATCCGAGCTCTTCTCATCTTTTATGCGGGCTCCTCAAGACCTAGAGGATGCGAGGGGCACTAAAAAATTGGAGTAAATCTCGAAGGGATGTATCGCGGGCAAACATCACAAACTTGGAAACTAGGATGGTGGAATGTCTCCACGGAGCGGAGGAAGA
Organism: Canna indica; assembly: GCA_034359265.1. Taxonomy (NCBI): domain Eukaryota; kingdom Viridiplantae; phylum Streptophyta; class Magnoliopsida; order Zingiberales; family Cannaceae; genus Canna; species Canna indica. The sequence continues at coordinate 74,633,994 of CP136891.1, read as the reverse complement.
CGAATTAGAATCTCAGGAAAGGAATGAACTTCAGTCGATAAGGATACAACTGGATGAATGCTATCAAGCTGAGCACGCCTTTTGGAGACAGAGCGAAGATCCGATGGTTGAAAGATAGGGATAGAAACAAAAAATTCTTCCACCGGATTGCTTCTTCTCGCCTCCAGAGAAATTGGATTAGTGAGATGAGTAACAATGATTGTACGACCACCTCAGAGGAGGGTATTGCGGAAATTTGCCGGGATTATTTTCGGGTAACACTTGGGGGGTATCAGGCTTGTCATCTCACACCGGTGTGGGGGGAATTTTTTCCAGAGTCTACGACATCTCTGGATAGTCTAGCTGAGCCGGTATCTGAAGGCGAAGTGCTATCTGCGATTAAATCTCTTGGGAAGGACAAGGTGCCGGGACCGGATGGTATGACGGCGGAATTTTTCATTAGTGCTTGGGATACTATTGGATCAGATTTCTTGGGGCTTCTTAATGATCTTCTCTTTAGAAATGCGGATTGGACACACATCAATAAAGCCTACATCACTCTTATTCCAAAATGCGAAGGGGCTTCGGATATTGGGAGTTTCAGACCTATTAGCCTCACCTCGGGGGTAATTAGGATCCTCTAAAAACTTCTAGCTCTGTGACTGAAACCGCATATGACCAGCCTGGTGGGGGACTCTCAATGTGCATTCCTGACGGGTAGATCCACGCATGATTGTTATATGGTGACAAATGAAATAATTCACCACTGCAAGCGGACTGGTATGGATGCTTTACTCATTAAATTGGATATGACAAAAGCTTTTGATTCTGGTAGTTAGGAGTTCCTTCTCAGCCTTCTGGCGGCTAGGGGTTTTCCTAACATTTGGATACAATGGATCAGCTGCTTACTCAGATCTAGTGAATCAGCTGTGTTGGTGAATGGTAGACCACGGAAATGGTTCAAGCACAGGAAGAGTTTGCAACAAGGTGACCCTTTATCACCCTACCTTTTTCTCCTAGTCGCAGACATTTTTGCGAGTATGATGAATCGGGCAAACCAGGGAGGTTTGATCAAGGGGATTGACCCAGGTGGTGGAAGAGAATTAACGAACTTAGAGTTCGTCAACGACTTTCTAATTTCACTCGTGGCAGTGACGAGGACCTCATGAACACAAACCTCCTCCGGGCTTTCCACTTAATGACCGGCCTGAAAGTTAACTTGACTAAGACTGTGGTTACACACATTCTTGGAGATCTGGACAAGGCTAGTATAGTGGCAGATTACCTCGGCTGCAAGGCGGCTGATTTTCCCCTAAAATATCTTGGACTCCCCCTCTGCGTCGGTAGACTCAAGAGGGAAGACTGGAATGAGGTCATTACGCAAACAGACCGGAAATTAGCAACTTGGAAAGGCAGATTACTCTCGAGAGGCAGCAAGTTGACTTTGATAAATAGCGTGCTTAATGGCCTGAGCGGACACTTCCTCTCGATTTTCAGGGCTTCGAAATGGGTCACTCAACAAATAGATCGACGCAGAAGAAGTTTTCTTTGGAACGGAGGGAGCGAAGGTACGTGCTCTCATTTAGTATATTGGGAGGACGTCATCACCCCTAGACATAATGGAGGACTGGGTATCCTAGACTTGGAGAAACATAACGTTGCTCACCTTGGCCGTTGGTGGTGGGGCATTGTGGTGCAGTCTAATGTCCTTTGGACACACATCGTATGCAACACCTACTTTCGTCGCAAGCCGTGGCAAGCTGACCACAACACAGGATCATGGTCAGCCGTGTGGAAAGGGATCTATGGTGCTAAGCACGTCTTCTCGTTGGGTATGGAAGCTAAGTTGGGCCGCGGTGACAACATTCGGTTCTGGTTAGATAAATGGATACTCAATACTCGATTGGCAAACAGATTTCCTATGCTCTTCGCTCTCAGCAAAAGAAATGGAGCTATCTCGGTCTTCTTGCCCAAGAATGGGAACGAATGGAACTTTGGTTAGAGAGGCGTGGTCGAGAACACCCAACTCGCGAGCCTATTCGCGGTCCTCAATACTATCACGGGTGGAAACGAGGATGATAGTCATCTTTGGCGATGGAACCTCACTGGGATTTTCTCGACGACATCGTTGTATAAAATACTGGTGGAGAGAGGAGTTAGGGACGTCAAAGCAGACAAGGTTTGGCGTTGCAAAGGCCCGGTTAAAATGAAATTTGTCCTTTGGCTAGTCCTTAGGAATCGACTCCACACAAAAGATCGCCTCATAAAACATGGGAATCATGACATCGACTTGATGTGTATCTTCTGCAGAATGACAGGTGAAACAATCGCTAAGCACCTTTTTGAGGAATGTAGTACCTCTACTCTTGGGTGGCTTGAGTTCCTTGGAAAGTGTGGTTCAGGTTGCTTCAATGTTATTTTGGGTAATGAGCCAGAGGAACTCACTTGGAATCCATCACGGGTCTCACTGTCAATGTTATGGTGTTGGAGTGTTTGGACGGTTAGAAATAATTCAATTTTCAACAACACGGAACCAGAGCGGCAGGATATTGTTAGGATGGGCTAGAACTTTTGGAACAGATTACATGGAGAACCTGGCTAGGGCCTATGCGCCCTCGGGCCTCGATGGTTAGGGACGAGTCCTGTTTACACTCACCTGGCTATCCTTTGCAAGCTTTATTTTCCTTTAATTATTGCGTTGGGAGTTTTTCCAATGCATAACCTTTTGTACATTTCAAATCTTATGAAATGAATGGTGTGGCATTTATGCCTCACTTTTTAATATAAAAAAGCTAGCCTTTATTCATTTCATCTTATCCTCTGGCCAATTTACTTCACTATTTTGGTACTAGAACCAAATAGCCTTGATTGCATGACGTGGGGCATTTCAATTTTCCTAGTTTCTTTCATATTGCTCCTTTAAGTAGTTTTATAACTTTGTTTTCTTACTGTTTGATGATTCTGTTCCAAATTGCACTTTACAATATTTTGCATGGTGATGTGAATTTGGGGAATACCTCATGTCCTTGTAACCACCTCATTATATTTTTCTTGTTTCCAACAGTCCTCCTGCAACCGAGAGGTTATCTAGTGGCTTATTTCAAGAGGTCATCGTGACAAACACTATCCCTGTGCCAGAGCAAAAGAGTTTCCCACAGCTAACAGTTCTTTCTGTGGCAAATATTTTGGGTGAGACAATTTGGCGAGTTCATGATGACTGCTCAGTAAGTAGCATATTTCAGTAATTGATCATATAGCTTACAAATTTTCACGTTTTTCTCACCTGGACCAAAATATCCCACTTCCCATACCACACTCAAAAGAAATATAATTGTTTCTTTTGGAATAATGCTTCTGACTACCCCCTGCCCCTTGAGGCTTGTACTTACTATAAAGTTGATATTAATGAAGCTTTCTTGCTTCACGTTTTCTCTATATTTTTTCTTTTCGACGGGGATAAGTTTGATCTTTTTGGTGCATATTATTCAAATAGTATCCAGGGGGCTTGAAATCAACAGCAGGTAATATTGTGCCCTTGCTTTATTTATTTATTGGAATATGAACCATACAGTAGCATCTGTTAACATCTGTGGTGGCGTGTTCAATTGCAATATTCCCATTACTTTTCAGCATGATAAGATCAGCATGACACTCTTTAGCTAATCATGTTGCTTCTTTAACCATAACTGAATAAGTACGGCTTCTTAGTGACAAAGTTCAAGCATTCATCCTTCTTTTATTTACTCTTCAACGTTCTTATAAAAGTAGCTTCTTCCCCCACTCCACATTGGCGCTACTTATAGATGCATGCTGCTTATTTTGAGGGATGGGTCTGGAAACTTGTACTCATTTATTTGATGCCCCTATTACAAGGGCTTTCCATACATTTAAAAGTTGTATCGTGGTTGTGAATTGTGAGAGGTAATTGAATATACTTTGTACATGACAATTGCATCGAAAATAATGAAATGCTGCATTTTACATTTATAATTTTTTATCTTCATTTCCTTTACCTATTTCTTAGTTTTTAGAACTTCAGGATATTTTCCGTTATGTTTCCAACATTGTCTTTTAAAAGTATTAAAAACGTTGAACTTGAACTTGAGACCGTTTCACTTGCGGTGTAATTTTCTTTTTGTTTCTTTTCCAATTGACAATGACTTGCAGAAAAAAAAGGTGAAAGTTAACTACTTCATATTCTGTTAAGCACTCTTGCCGTAACAATTGTATTGATAAACTTTTCTACTATTAAGATATTTCTCCAAATTTGGTAGTTCACTTCGGTTTTCAGGTTGACTCAGAGCACCATAGATACAGTTAAAAAGAGTTTTCTTTATCATATTTACCCTTTTAAAATTAAAAAATTATATATTTATCCATAGAAAATATCATATTTCATATACTCTCTTGCAAATATTTAAATTTAGCATAAATGTCATGGTCATTATCATTCATTAAGTAAACTTGAGTTATTGTTACCTAATCATGATTACAAATTAATGATTTAAATAATTTTCAAAAAAATATAATTATTTAGTACCTGAAATATTTGTAACCAATATCTGAATCACATTCTCTTTTGTTATTTTTTTTTATATATGGATAACTTTTCATAATTTTCTCCATCCAAAAATAATGTTATATAATATTGATCCATAAAAATAATGATAATTTATTATATTAATAATTAAAAACAATTATAAATTTCAAAGCATAGACTAAAAAAATTAATAGAATCATTACTAAATTAATCATGTAATTTTTCAACTATAACATTTTGTATGGATTATTTAAATATTATGTTACAGATAAACCAATTTTTTGATCGCACAAAAAAATTTATAAATATTTTTTCATGTAAAAATTAATGGAATAATGATAATACTAATTATTTATTTATAACTTATATTTTAGAAAAGTGCACAAAATATAATATATAAAATGAAACATAATCAATAACTAACAATGGCATATATGTAAATTTTATAGTTTGGTATATATATATGCAATTAGATGAGTAAATTTGCAAATTAATATATTTGGATGGATATATATAGTTATGTACATATATGTGCAATTTTACCTTCTCTACGTATTCTTCTATACTGGTTTTCTAATCCACTATTTCTGTGTGAACCCTCGATTTCTTTGACTAATTAGTGACCAAGGAAGTAGTATTCAAGTGACCCATATCATTAAGAAGAAAACAGTACAATTTCTGACATAAACCATCTCAAGGAATATTTTATTTTTAACTACATGAAAACTGAGGTCAATAGTTGCACAACTATGGATCTTGTGGAAACGCCTTTCCATTTTGCTGGTAACATTTGGATAATAAATGGTGAAAAATGACAATTTGGAAGCAACTGATAAGTTCACAGATTAAAGAGATTATGGACCTATCTAAATCAGAGTGTGGATAAACAAAATACCACTAGAGAAAACCCTATTGATCAATGGGTTCAGCTTCCATCAGCTGCTGCGCCCTGAAAAAACATGATACCCAAATAAATATAGAGCATGCACTAATAGAACACATTTGCTATGTAATGTTCTTAACATTATGTGGATGGAAGTGAATAACCCCTGGAAACTGTCAGGGGCAATATTGCTGATATTGCCCCTTCTGAATCCTGGAATGAGTCTCATGCCTCATCGCCCGTCAAAATTTTCAGGGTGACTCAGTCCACTAGATAGCTATTTCGATAATGGTGAAGGGATTCACATGCAGTAATTACCATAGAGAATGATTAATGCCAAGGCCATTGCAAGTGAGTATCATTCCTTTGAATCTGGTAAGATATTCCTGAAAAAGGAAAAGCAATCATAAATGAAAGAAGTTTTGTTAGTTGCTCAAAGAGAACTAAACCTAATAACATAATATTCTGTAAAAAGAATCTGAATCATAATGATCAGATTGGAATCATACCCGTAAAGTGTACCTATTGATCTCATAACAACCAGATATGTCATATTCTAGTCTCTTGTCTGGATCACTTAGTACTGCAGATTTACAAATCACAGAAATTAGTCTTGTTGATTATTTTTGTCTTAAACCAAATTGATCCAATACCATGAGCATTGTTTGACATGATTTTACGGTCTCCAAGACATGATGTATGGAGATTCTAGAATTACAAGATGGATTGAATACAAAATTTACGCAGAAGCATTGAACAGAATTCATATAATCACCTTTGTAGGCTTCATTAATCTCCTGAAACTTTGCAGTCACATCACTATTTCCCTTATGCTTGTCAGGATGCCACCTCTATTAATGGATTGACATTAAATCAGATTGCATTTGCCAGAAAAGAGGTGTCTCCAGTGAGCGAAAGACTGTCAAGGGAGAACTTACTAGTGCAAGTCTTCGGTAATTCAATCTGATTGTCTCATCTGTTGCATCATAGTCAATCTCCAGAACTTTGTAGTAATCCTGAAAGGAAAAAAATGTAATTAAAATCTCTGTGATTGTCCAGTACATTTGATAATTTCATCATTTCATGGAAAAACAGATTAAAAATGCTAATCACTGAAGTTTTTGTCAATTGGATAAAGCTCTTTCAGTATGTTAATACCTTTTTAGCTATGAAAAAACAATGACTTAGCAATAGTGTTGTTCATGAACAACCCTTTAACTTAAAAATGACAATTCCTTAGAATCATCAAGGATCAAATTTACTAATACCATTTGATGGTAAGGTAGTATAATTTAGTGTTTAACAACAGCCTTGTATACTTACTAGCTGGCAGATGCACATATTTCATGATTTTCTGGACGTGGATGCTAGTCTATATAATAATAACAACTCAAGGTCATCATCTTCCCTTCTTCAAATTTTTTTAATTACATTCTCTTTTTAAGAATCTGAGTAATGAAGCCACAGTAACTATAAAATGAAACCAAACTTTGTCTCCAAGAAGTCATAACTAATTACTAATTAAATTTCAAAACACAACTGCGATGCTCCTTTATTTGTGATTTTGTGTATGCAAGATAATGATATAATTCAAATCTATAATTACATTTTGGGGCATAGAGAATCCTGATGGCAGTTATGTTTCATACAGGAAGAATATTCATGCTGCCATACCCAAATCAAACTCTTAACTCACTGCAATAGCCATCTTTTATTCATCATTTGGGTTATAAGACCAGAATACTAATTATCAAGTTCAGCCAAACTGTTAATTTGGAATTGATCTTTGTCACTCCTACCCGTCAAAGTTGACAGCTCTAGTTATTATGAACATTTCAGGTAAAGTGTAAGCAACATATTCAACGTTGTAGGAACAGCCCTTAGAGAAGCAGAAGTTTAGTAGAATGTTAAGGCCAAACTAAATACGGCATCAAAGCTTCTAAATTAGATACAGCAATTTGATGAAATTCCAATGCATAACATGTTTAAACTTGCGGACAGCACAAACCAAGACACTGTTATTTGAAAAAGTTTTATGCAAAATTTCAATTTAGTTATTTTCCATGTGATCAAATTGAAGGAAAAAAAAACGACTCGAAGAATTGTAGGAAACGGTGCTGAATGATTGGACTCGTTATCAATAACATGTGCAGAGTTCATTTTATGTAGACAAGATTAACGCTTTCAATATTCCATATCGACCACAGAGACTACGCCTTCTTAGAATTCCCATTTGAAGACATAATTAGGTCGAAGGATGCACACTTCTAAATTAAGCCTAGAAAAGGGCGTACCAACTATCGCTAAGGATACCAACATATAATAAAGGCGTTGACTCAACAAACAACCTAAACTAGCCCAATTCTCGATCCGATCGTTTCACTTTCACGCATGCAAGAACACGTTGAGAATCCAACGACAAAGAGAAGAAAATATTCTAACCGTGATGACGATTCGGGAAGGGGTTTTCACCTTTCGGGGTTCCGCGCCGCTCTCCATCTACCGCAATGCTCGAAGGATCCCTTCACATCCTTCATCACGAGGAATCCCTCGGCTCTTGGAGGGAGACGGTGTCGCAGAAGATGGCGAATTGGATGACGAGAGATTATGCAGATGATGGATTGGCTATACTTGGGGGATTTGGAGAGGAGGAGAAGAATCAAAAGATGGAAATCTGCTTCGTCGCTTCGAGTTCTTTTGGGATAAGAATGTCCAACGAAAACGCGAACAGGATATGGAATATGGATGCAAACCAAATCGAGCAAGAAGACCAAAAGTGGACTCAGCGGCCTCGATAAGCCCAAGGCTTAATTTCTAAGATGCCTAATTATAGGAAATACTCGGTTATCTACCGAACTCAACTTGTTTTTCTTTATTATTATTTTTTAAATGTATTTTTTTTATTCTAATAAAAACAATTTAAGTTTTTTTATGATTTTCTTGTGGATTTGTTGATATTTTAAATTTAAGTTTATTTTTATTAATCGTTTATATTTTTGCTTTTATTTTTTAAAAGTGTAATCTATTTTTATATGTTATGTAAGATTTTACGTGTCATGTTAGCTGGACCATCATTCACTAACTATCTTTTATGCATAATAGATGATGAAATCCAACTTATGTGGGTATGATATAACAAAAGCTTCTTTGCATGGATGAAAATCTAAGGTTTTGTTTCTTTTATGGTAAGGTATAATTTTACATGGTATGATATTGTTCAATTTCTTATTTCGGAAGACTTCCAAATGATAGTAATTGTTTATGATGGTAATTTTGAAAACTATGAATTTTGATCAAAATTTTAAACTATGAATTTGATGATTTCTCGTTGTTTAATAAAATTTTATTTCTAAAATACTCTCAATCAAAATTTATAATTCATCTTATGTTCTTTATTTATCCATATTATATTAAATTTTTACTTATTGTTCTTGATCGATTTAGCCAAGACTATTATCCCATGAGCTACAACCATTCAGGGCCGACCCATCTAGTAGGCCAATAAGGCTATTGCCTTAGGCTCAAGTGGATGGGCAGCTTATGTATATGAATTGATGCATGCACGAGGATTAAGTATTAAATATTATTGCATATAAATGAGTGACGGTGGGTGTTTTTGAATTAAAATTTTGATGAGTGAGATATTATATAGTTTGGTTAAAGAATTAATTTGATATTTAATTATTGTTTGAATTGCATTAATTATCCTTGAGATGTTTTATTATTTACTAATTATTTTCGATGGTGAATTTGTGTGCATAATCAATTAATTTTCATCTGTTGAAATTAAATAGACTCAATTCAACTTTCTTATTCGAAAAAAAAAATTAATTTTCTTATTAGTTCACAAGTTATAGTCATCTTTTAGAAGACTTTTAATTTTTAGGAAATAAAAAATGAGAAATTAAAGCATGCAAAGAGACGAACAAATGACATGTATTATCAGATAATTGAATTCCGCCGAAGAATTTATTCCTCGACGGAATTGATACGTGAGGGTCATGATTCGTATGGGCCATTAGATGTATCGGGTATGAAGTAATTGCATATTACCCGAACGAAATTTTTGCCCTATCTCCGAACTCTTCGTCTTCTCTATATCTGTCGGCTCCAAGCGACTAAGCCTCCAACGATCGACTGTTCACAAGTCCAGACAAAAGCAATATTTGGCTTTCTCAAACATTCATCTCAAAAATTTTAAAAAATAAAATTTACATAAAAAAATTATATTGATTTAATTTATTAAATAAATAAAAGACCTTATTTTAAAATTTTATCTTAGGCCACAATATTTTTTGTTGAGCCGCCCCTGCAACTATTTAATAGTATCATACCATATCATCTTTGTTTGATAAAAATAATTACAGTATCATACATATCATACCAAATCATATATTACTAAATCATATTGCACCTCATCCAAACAAGGCCTAAGCATTCATTCATGTGCCACGTAAGCGGCGTATCATCCGGCGTTTGATGATAAGGATATTTTAGTACCATTTTTTGAAATATTAATAATATTTTTGAGCTAAAATTAATTATATAAGCAAAATAACACCCGTTGAGATAGTACCTTTTTCCCATTCCCAATATGATTTTTATTTTGGTAAAAAATGGAAGCAAATTTACGTGGAATAATGTATTGTTTGCCACGTGTGTTTCAATTAAATTTGGGGATGTTATATTTAAGGTAGAGTTGCGAATGTAATATACGATCAGAGAGCTTGTAATTGCCAATTATTTTATTATTCAAACATGCTGCGTGTATATATCACACAAATAATGCATATACATTAATTATAAATATAATGTTACAGAACCTCATAACTATTTTTCATGTATTAGCCACTCCAATGTCCCAAAAGTGAGATTGTGGTAGCTTTTTAATATTCGCTGCCCAAGATTTTTTTTTCCTAAAACATAAAGGATAAGATTAATAACTTAAGCCAGAATGAGATACATCCTCGCTTAAAATTACATCAAGATCAGGAGGACGTACAGTAGTTCAAACACTAGATTCTTTACGTCTTCTAGCACAATTTGCTGCTCATGGACAATTTTATTACAACATCTATTTACAAGGGTAACATGAATCGTTGATAAATTATTTAGCTCATGGAAGATGTTATTGAACATGGTCCGGTGCTGCCAAAGAATATAATTCTTGTTATTGATCAAGTCAACAATCTGCTTGCAGTCGGATTCAATGATTATATTCTTGATATTCCTGAAAATAACAAGAGATATAGCATGAAAAATAACATATGCTTCAGAATAAAAACTAGAAGGTGAATTAAAGTAAATGGCCGAGGCAACAAGATACTCCCCTGAATGATTCCTAAGAATAAGTCCAACTACACCATTATTATCCAAGAAAGTTCTGTCGCAATTCAATTTGAACCAATTAATGGGAGGTGGAGTCCAAACACAGGTATTGACATTATTAACTACAGAGTCTTCAAGAATATGAACATTCATATAACTTAAAGAATAAGACATAATTCACATCACATCGTTATTAACGGTAGGTCGTCCATCACTATGCATAATGCTATTACGAAAGAATCAAATGAACCACATGACATTAGCAACAATGACATTTGAGTCCAAATTCAAGATAAAATCTAGACTCAACAAGTGTCAGCTATCAGAATGTCAATTTAAACAACTGGAAAGATCGAAATTGAGGTGTTGACCAAGACAAGACCAGATTTCAAAGGAAAAAACACATAATGAAAATAAGTGAGGCAAAGTTTTCACTTCAAAATTACAAAAAACACAATTCTATTCAGACGAAATACCCAAAGAATAAAGCCGAGATCGAGTTAAAAGTTTTTCATGAGAAACTTTTCAAAGAAATAACTTTACCTTGGGAGAGGTGCATAATTTCCAAGTTTGACCCCAATTAGATCTTAAACCAGAAGTATTATGATTCAAGGTTTTTAAGTAGAGGTATGCAGAAGATGAGGTTATCATACCGTTAATTTCAGGCGTCCAAACTATGTAATCACCATTGGGATGAGTTGATAATTCAATACCTGAGATGACACTCAAAAGCTGAGAGCTGCAAAAAGGTTAGTCCAATAAAAGAAAACCAATTTTTTTCATACATCAAGTGGTTAACATAAGTAATATGATTAATAAGGTTGATATTAAAAAACTAGGTTTTAGGGCAAGGGGCAAGTCAAGAATCCAATTATCATTAAGTAAAGAGGTAGAGTTACCATTACCTATGATGCTTTTGAAGCCAATGTGCAGATTTGAAAAAGCTTGCACAAATAATTTTCAAACCCAAGAGAATTTCTTAGGAGGAGTTAGTTTAGTACAAGAGAGAGTAAGATATTTAGAGTGCACAATTTTAGTCCAAAGGGAATCAAATTTACTGAGGTAGGAGTGAATTCTTTTAGCATAAAGGGCTAGACTCTTGATTTTAATATCTTGCAAACCCAAACCACCAAAGAATTTAGGAAGAGTAACAGTGTCTCAATTGACTAAATGGATATTCCTTTTAGCAGGATCATTGTTCCACAAAAAGTATCTCATTTTGATTTCTATCTTATCACAAAGTTTTTTAGTTAGCCAAGTGATAGAAATAAAATGAGTAGGAATATAATTAATGACAGACTTAATTAGAACAAGTTTCTATGTTTGAGATAGAATGAAAGCTTTTCAATTATTGAACTTAGAGTCAATTTGGGAGGGGATATAATTATTAACTGCCCAAGGATCTTAACAATGAATATTACGCATGCATTGGAAGCAAATTGTTGGATGAGCAAATTACTCAAACTTACTTCAGGGAAACTTCAGAAAGTGATAATATGAAAAGGGGCAAGAGTAAACTGAAAATGCTAATTGTTATTTTGGCACAACCTTGACAACCTTGACAATGCGAGAGTGAACCTCACCCTTACCCTTAAAAAAAAAAACCTTATGCCAATCTAATTGGTATCTTTTTTTAGCGAATCCAATTAGTACATTGACATTGGATTTAATATAATAGAATAACCTACACTACATGCATATACACAATTACTGATTTCCAAAACTCCTTATTCTTTTTTTTTTTAATCTCAAATATATAACTAATAAATTAATAGACAGCTTCTATGCTTCCAGATTGGTCCCAGCATCAAATTCCACCATCAATTCGTTCAGCTTCCTGTTCTGAATCCGCGGCTTTATCACCCTCAAATCATCACTGCAAAGTTATTAACACCTCGAGATTAATCAGAATGATACTGATCAAAATTATTATTTTTCTCAAAATCCACAAAAATCATAACAAAAGAAAAACCTTGGGGGAAGGCAGGAGGCATTAGGGGATAGCATTTGGACGAACTTAACAGCATCATGCGGGTGACAGATCACATTGTTGAAACAGAGATAACGTCCATAAGCGGAGGGGTTCTCATAAACAGCAATGTGAGCGTTGACGAGGAAGTCAACATCCACTGTCACCAGAACACCGTTCTCGTACATCTGCTGGGTGCCCTTTAAATAGGGGTTGGTAACAGAGAGCTCCGGCCCCGTAAGGAGTCCGGCGTTAACGGAAATCATGTCCACATCTCTGTCCATCGCCAAAGCCCAGGCCGTCTTCTCCGCTAAAGTTTTGGCCAGAGCGTGCCACAGCTGTTATATATGAATAATTAATTGGTCAAGTATGCAATAATGAGATAAGGGGAATTGCGTCAAATAACGAGTTCCTGGGGGACAAAATCTGACACCCCATTAATGTGAATCGTGCAATTAATATTTGTGTATTCAACTTCAAGAGTTGATAGGGTCGACGGTTTCAAATTTACTTGAATTATTTTTGCATATATATATTTCTCGGCATTAATATGATTATTATTTTGCTCAATGAAAATATGAATTAACTGATTATATATATACCTTAAACTTCCTGCAGAAGTTGGGGTCGCTCCAATCCTTCTCAACGACATGATCTGGTAATTTGCGGTTATCATCCCAAACGACGGCGGTTACGGACGACGTGAACACGATCCTCTCGATCGTCTCCACCTGGGCGCAGGCTTCCAGTGCGTTGTGCGCGCTTCTCACCTCCCCTTCCACCATTAATTCCTGCATGATGCATCCATCCGTAATATATTTAAATTAATAATTACTTTGCATATATTAATTATTTATTTATTTATGATAAATATTAATTTTTGAAAATAAAGTAGGGATAGCAGAAGAATTTGGGACGGCGAAATCAATCTTATCTCAAACCCATTAAGAAAACTTAATTTTAAACTCGTCCCAAATTCATTAAGAAAACTTAATTCTAAACTCGTCCCAAATCCATTAGTATTTTGAAAAATAATTTTCAAATTCATCCCACTAATTTAACGGAAACCCACTGGGTACCCATTTTTTATTCGTTAACAAATTTTATATATAAAAAATTAGTCTACAATTTATATACTTATCATAACATCTAAGAATAGTTAATAAAAATTTTATATATATATATATATATATAATTATTCTACAATATATAATCATACTAAGAATCGAACTCTAGATCTGTAAGCAACATACAACATATTGCCACCAACTGTGCTACTCACAATTGACAATAGAGTATAAGTAATTAAACGTGTTATTGTTGTATAATATATATTTAGTTTTAATTTTTAAAAAAATTATATTGAACTCTAATTAATATATATATAATACGATCAGTATTTTAGTAATTTTATACTTAATAATTTTGGGATGAATTTTAGATTAAAATTTTAAATCCATCCCAATCACAAAATTTTATATTAATTCCATGATTCAAAATTCGTTAATAACCTATCAAAATATTGGACGGGTAAATACTCATCTAAAAAAATCCAACGCCATCCCTTGAAAGAAGGGTAACTATTAAGACACTGGATCCATTGATATAATGTCTGACTGCTCATTTAAGTCACTTTTTATGTACTCAAATATCTAATTAAACGGGTCATTTGAGTCAAATCTCATGTGCATCAGTGCATGTGATATTAATTAATCCTACTGTACCTTGTGATATATATATAGAAATTAAAAAAAAAAAAAAAGTTAAAAGATATTTTATATATATGCGTGCCATACAATATTCCTAGCAAACAGCTGTCCAATTAATAGACGACGAGAATAATATGCTTTACATATAAAAAAAGAGACTTCAACTGAGTCAATCGACTAAGCGCTTACGTCATAAGAATCACCAGGAGGAAGTTCAAATGTGTAGAACAAGCCAGCGCAGCCCTTGACGGCGTCGATGATGCTCTTGTAGTCGAAGGGATCCGCTTCAAAGAGCTTAAGCCGCCGGTTGTCGCTGGCTAGCTTCTTCAAGTTGCTGCAAGTCGATTTACCTGCAACCCCCAAATTAATCGATTGCCCTGGTTATCATAATTAATGGTTAAAGAGGAAGAAGAAGATGAAGAAGAAGAAGAAGAAGAAGAGTAGTGAGTCTAACCATAGGTATAAGAGGCAGCATGAACAGTGTATCCTCTTTTTAGGAGCCTCTTCACGAGCGAAACGCCGAGCGGGCACGAGGCGTCGATTACGCAGACGGTGTTCCGATCTCGGTGCACGAAAGCTGGGGCCATGATACCATGAGAGAAGAAGAAGAAGAAGGAGAAGAAGTAGAAGGAGAAGAAGTAGTGGTGAAGGATTTGGAGTTAGGAAAAGGGTATTTAAAGAGAGAGAGAGAGAGAGAGAGAGAGAGAGAGGAGGAGGAGGATTTGGACTTTTGAGTTAGGAAAACTGGAAAGGTAGGGAGAGAGAGAGATGGATGGGTGCCAGTATTGTAGATAGGTTTCTAGATGGACCGGTACAGTTGTTAAATTCAAGGCCTGAAGTTTATTGATAAAAAGAATAAATTTTATGTAAAACTTAATAACTTTATGATTTATTGATGAAAAAATAAATACTTTATCTGATCATTTTTTTTAACAGCGGACTCAAATTTTTCTTCAATTTTATTCTATTAACTTAATTATAATTATATTAGTCAGATATTTTTAAGTGCTTCTATTTTTATTTTACTACAAACTTTAAATTTAATATATTTATGAAAGCTAATAAACTTAACTAAAATAAGATATTAATTGTGGTTATATTGATAGTTAAAAACTTTGATAAAAAAATTAATTATTTTATATACATTTTACTCCAAATGAAATAAAAATTTAAAATATGATATTAATTACAGTTATATTGACACTAAAACCTTTAACTGGTCTTATATGAATATAATTGCAACTAACATGTTGCTAGATTTATTAACTTCGAAGACATATCAAATTTTAAGTTTTTTATACAATAAAATATACATAAATTTTTTTTCACTGCTAATATAATTATAATCAAATGAATGAAAAAAATTATGGAATCATTTGGGTATATCATAAAAAGTTATGATTTTAACAACTAGCATAAAATGGTATTTATGATTTTGTTAATAAATCATAAAGTATTATGGTTTTGTTGAAATTATATCACAAATGGATAATAAAACATGTGAAAATGATTAAATTTGGATTTGAGTAATTAATCTGAATTATTAATTATATGATTTAATTAATATATTTTCTTTTGCAGTATTGATCCATTAATTATATATTTGGGTCCAATGAATCAAAAGTTAGAATTGATGAGCACCCAACCAAATTTTGAAAACATTGGCAATGAAGGGAAGCGCAGAGGTAGTTGTTAGATATGCAGTAAGCCTAATTAAGCCAGAGAGGAAGATGGCATTAATTGATGAAGAGGAAGCATGGAGAAGAAATTGCGGTGTTTAATGGGCCACGTAACGTCAGGGAAGGACATAAATTTATATTAATTTAAATTAAATTATAATATGAAATTTTAGACTTATAAAAAAATATCATTCAACGAGTTTTCTCGACTTTCAAAGAAGCAACTTAGGCCTTATTTATTTCATAATAAAATATAATTTTATATGATATAGTATTATTCAATCGTTTATTTGGAAAGACTTCTAAAAATTGATCATTGACTCATGATTTGTGATGGTAATTTCATGATTTGAAAATCATATATTTTAAGGATTGTTTGGTTAGCGAATATTATTTTCTGATTTGATTTCAATAAAATTGAAAACTTAGTTTCGAAAATTTAATTTTGGTTTCTAGTTTTTAATTTTTTGAAAACACGTTTGATTAATGAAAACAACATCAGTTTTATTTAGTTAAAATCAATGAATATTTATTTAGTTATAAAAAATAATATTAATTTTTCTTGAATATTTTTAGTAGTAGTTACATGTTTAGTTAGTTCACAAAATTAAATATTTACTAATATAATTATAAAATATTTATATAATTTAATTAATTAAGTTATCGATAATTTAAATTTTTTTTGTTCAATTAGATATAAAAATTAATTAATAGTTAATATAAATTTTTTTAAAAAATAAGTCCAATGATTTAAATTAGTTTTGATTAAATTATAAATAGATCAACTTTAAGAAAATTGAGTTATTTTAAAATTTGGATTTGAGTCAATTAGATATAATTTGGTTTAATTACTTTGTAAATTTAAGATAATAGTTTGAGTTGAAAATGATGATTTTTATTTTTATTTTTAAAAATTATATATAATTTGATTTATTTTTAAATTAATTAATTTTATAAAAAATATATATTTATAATTACAAAGTTACTATTGCATTTTAATAACGAAACCGACAGTCTCGAAATCACAGAAAACAACATTCTAGCATTTTTATTAAGAAAATTAATTTCGTTTTCATTCTGGTTTCAATTCAATTTCATGAAAACACTAAACCAAACACGTTTTCGTAAGCAATTTTGATTTCAGTGAAATTAAAATCATGAAAATAGAATTGGTTTCGCTAACCAAATATGTCCTAAGTTTTTAAACCATGAATTTGGTGGTTTTCCATGATTTCATAAAATTTTATTTCTAAAATACACCTAATCAAAATTTATAATTCCCCTTATGCCCTTTATTTACCCATATCAGATTAGACTTTTACTTTTCAATCATGATCGGCTTAGTCAAGATTCCATTCTCGTCTATAGTCGTTGTCATTTAATCGTATCATATCATACTATTTTCTCAAATAAGATAATAGTAATTACATTATCATATACAGACTTTTACTCGAAAATTTTTAACACTAAATATTTTATTAAAATTGTTATATATTTAAAAAATTATATATTAAAAGTTATTTTAAATGATTTTTTAAGAATTTTAAATACTTTCGAACTACTTAAAATTAAAGTTCTGCCCGAAAGTCTTCAATACTAAAATTTTCAATAAATTTATTATATAAAAAAATTATAACATGATTTTCTTCGTTGAAAATTACCTTTTAAATTGATTTTTGTTGCTCTTGAGAACCTTCCGACCCAAATTTTTAAATTATTTAAATACTTTTACCACTATAATACAATTGACCTATAAAAATATAAAATTAAAAATAAATCATATTTGTTTTTCTAAATCTTCTTATTAAACTAATAGACACTAAATTTATTCCTAACTAAAGATCTACAGAAATAATAATAACAATAGTCACTTAATTAATTTGACTCTAAATTCATAGAAACACTAACAACACTTAATTGATCTAACTCTAAAGTTATTTTTAGAGATTAATTAATTAGGAATAAATTTTATGTCTATTAGTCTCTGTATGAATGTGAAGATTTAAAAATAAAAATTTAATTTATCTCTAATTATGTGTTTGCATATGTCGATTGTGTTATCGCGTGCTGAAAAGTCTTTAGCATTAAAAATTATATAATTTTTTTTCTGTATACTATGAAATTATTTTTTTCAATTACATATGACTTTTTTATAATATAAGATTTTTTATTTATTAAAATTATTTTTAATAAATTTTTGAGACACTTAAAGCCCAAAAATCTTTGAGCTGATTGATAGTCTAGCCTTAAAAATTCACTAAAATATCATTGTAAATAAAGAATAGAATTTCATATATGTTATAAAAATATTAAAAAAATAAAAACTAATAAAAATATTAATGTTAAAAGATTTTGGACAAAAATATTTAAATAAGACTTTGATCCAAAAGTACCGTAGGACAAAGTTAATATTTTTTTAAGGAAAAATCATAGTTTTGGTATCCACAGTTTTCTCCAATTTTGATTTTAGTCTCTATAGTTTCAAAAAAAAATTTAGTCCACACACTTTATTTCCTTTTAGGATTTGATCTCTACCGTCAAATAAGATTTAAACGGTGCTGACGTGGATAATATGTGATGACTGGACAATGCTGATGTGGAGTTTGCAGGGATCAACTTTATAAATTATAGTGACTAAAATCAAAATTTTATAAATTATGGGGACTAAAACCAAAATTTTATAAACTATAGGGACTAAAATCAAAATTTAATTAATTATTTTTCTTAATAAATATTAAAAAATTACATGATATTTTTTTAAAATTTATTTATAAATAACTATAATATTTAAAAATATTAAAATTGAGCAAAATTTTTTACCGATTAGGGTAATTTATTTTGAATTTTATTTTGAAAAGAGTGATGTCATGTTTATATATTTAGTAAGGATGAGCACGGGTCGGGACGTCCCAGCCATCCCGGTCCGGCCCGACCCGAAAAGTCGGGACAAATCTCGTCTCAGTTCAAAATCGGGACGGGATCGGGACAAATATGTCTGTCCCGATTAAAAATCGGGACGATATAAAATAAAATCGAGATTATCCCGTTCCAGCCTGATTTATAATATAAGTAATATTAAATATATAATATTATTTTAACGAGATTTGGTATGTCCCGGTCCCGTCCTGATTTTGAGTCGGGACGCAAATATGCGTCTTGGTTCCGATCCCGAATACGAAACATCCCGATTTTGTCCCGCTCCAAAAAATTCGGGATCGGACCGGGACCGAACCGGGACGTCCCGAATTTATTAACATTGGTTTTTTATAAAATAAAAATAATATCTCTGTTAAAATAATTAATATTTTTTTAAAAAATAATATTATATATTTAATATTACTTATATTATAAATTGGGCTGGGACGGGACAATCCTGATTTTTTCTGTATCATCCCGGTCCCATCCCAATTTTTAATCAGGACGGACATATTTGTCCCGGTTCCATCCCGATTTTGAACCGGGACGGGATTTGTTCCAACTTTTCGGGTCGGGCCAATCGGAACGTCCCGACCCGTGCTCACCCCTACTAAATATATAAATATGTCATCGCTCTTTTCAGAATAAAATCCAAAATAAATCACCTTAATTGGTAAAAAGTTTGTTCAATTTTAATATTTTTAAATATTATAGTTATTTATAAATAAATTAAAAAAATATCATGTAATTTTTTATATTTATTATGAAAAATAATTAATTAAATTTTGGTTTTAGTCCCTATAATTTATAAAATTTTGATTTTAGTCTCCATAATTTATAAAATTTTGATTTTAGTTTCTATAGTTTATAAAGTTGATCCCTACAGGCTCCACGTCAGTATTGTCCAGTCAGCATATATTATCCACGTCAGCACCGTTTAAATTTTATTTGACGGTAGTGATTAAATCCTAAACGGAAGTAAAATGTGGGGACTAAAATTAAAATTTTAAAATTACAGGACTAAAACCAAAATTAGAAGAAAGTATCAAAATTATGATTTTCTCTTTTTTTTTTTTTTTAAATGTTCCTAATCCAGAAGACATGAAAAAATGTTATATATATTGGAATTAAATTTAATGGCTGTGATATGATGCATGCAGTGAACGTATAAGATATCGATTAGGAGTGGAGTAGGTGCATGAACGATATACGTCACTAGTGACATGCAAGCGTGCATGATTGATTCAAGTTGATGGTGTGGTACATTCTTAATTAATTAGGAATTCTGCCATTGGAAAAGTCAGATTTGGATAATTAGAAGCTACAAGGATATCATAATTGACAACGTACTTAGCATAAATTATTTCAGAATTTTCTTTCAGACGGTTGGCTTGTCAAATAAAATAAAAAATGATTCAGTGAAGGATTAACATACGCAGCAATCTCTCTGGTTTTTCTTGCTTTCTAATTATAGAAAATTATCCTACAAATAGGCACTTGACAATGAATAATCATATATAATTGCAAATAAGAACTGTGTGCACAAATATGCATTTGAGACTCAACTTGCAGGCCACACCGAAGTCTTTACTCGTAGAAATGCATGTTTGTAGATGCATGATATTAGACGATTTTTATATGTTGGACTCGTATCTTAATAAGTTAAAAAAGATAGACACGTCATGGAGCGGCACAGAATTAATCATATTAGACAAACGACACAAGTTGACAAGTACTAGATCTATTGTGTGACTAGGCATGTATAGTGCATATGGTTATGGCATGTATAGCCTTAGTCAATCAAATTCGAAAATGAAACATATATTGGGTTAGTTTTACTTTCATCTTGAGTTGATCCCAAAGTCTAAAAAGTCTCATTTTAGTCTTTTTAATTAAATTTTATTTTTAGTTTCATTTTGGTTTCTAAAATTTGAAAATATTTTTATGTGCGACTCACTAAATATGTTTTCAATTTATCATTAATTACCTAAAAATCACTAACTAATTGATGATATTTCTATATTAAATGAAATTATCATGTATCACTAACTTGGTGTCATTTTTATACTATTTTCAATAATCTCATGGGTATTTTAGCTCCAAAACAAACGTTAGAGACATTTTAGTACTCGTTAGAAAATGTTATGAATATTTTTGTACCTGTGAGGAAACATTAGGGGCATTTTAGTACCCGTGAGAAAATATCAGGGGTATTTTAGTACCCGTGAGAAAACATTAGAGATATTTTAGTACCCGTGAGAAAATATCTTGGCCAGCATGCGCACCACATGTCTACGTCATCAGTCCCAGTCATCAGCCACGTCAGCTCAGTTATCTCTCAACTAATATCGTTTACCTATAAGGGTATTTTTGTACCCAATTTCATAACGTGAGGGGTATTTTTGATCCCAAAAAAAATTTAAGAGTATTTTAGTACCCGTGAAAAAATATTATGGGCATTTTTTAACCTTTTCCCAAAAAATTAAGTTATCTACTTGAAAAGGAGAGGAGAATGAGAAGAAATATATTTGTTTTCATCGAATTCAACGTTTCAATTCAAAGTGATCCATTCTAATACGACGATGGCAAACCAACCAAATTTAATTGACCTATAACCATAGATTTGCAATAATATGATAGCAAACCAGCCAAATCTAATTAACCTATAACCTAAATTGAATAATTGAAGATATGTTTGTGTTCACACCTTAATTAATAGTGACAAAAGACAAAAGTAGTATTTTCAATATATATCCTATATTAATTGCCTATTTCCCTATAAATTGATGTGCTCGACTAATTGAATGTTTCGAAGCACAGGAATAAAGATGCAATAGATCAAGAGAAGAAATTAAATAGGCTCTTTCCATTATTTAGCTAGAAATGAGATGAAGTGCTCCCACAAGGTTTATCACATTAAATATTTGAAACTTGTGACTTGTGAGGGCCACAAAACGCGACAACATAAGCAACTGTACGTTACTTGTATCCATCAACTATACCATTCCAGGGCCACAAAAAGCACCATCTTATTTGTCCTATCAAAGTAGTTTTCGCATGACAATTTGACTTTAAATGAGTTGTACGTGGTTGTTCGCATTAATTTCCCCATTTTTGCTCCGTGACGAGTAGGGCAGTAATCTAGACCCGACAATTTTTACTTCGGTCCGAGAGTGAGGCTCGATCCGGCACGATAAAATTGGGCTTGGGCCGATTCTTATCGTGCTCGGGCCATTATCGGGCCGGATCGATAAGGCTCAAAACAAATATCGGATCGGGCGAGCGGTGTAGGCTCGGCCCGATAGTCCGATAAGAATTTTTATTTAATATCAAAAATCGATCTATCGTGCATGATATAAATTTTTGTTATTGTGTTAACGGACCGGGCCGACCCGTTTACTATTCGTGTAGTTCAAACTTTTGTCGGGTCGGGCACGATTTTTGTTCGGATCGGGCTGGCTCGACACGAATTGTCGGATCTATTATAATCGAGCCGAGCCAAGCTCGACTCGGCTTGTTTAAAAAATGTTGAGCTCGAACTCGAGCTTTGACTTCTAGGCTCGAGCTCGGCTCAAGCTATATATACTCGAACAACTCGAGTTTGACTCGTTTATTTTTTCAAACTTGAGTGAGCTCGTGAATAAGCTCGATTAAGCACGGCTTGAGATCGAGCTCTTTTAGCTCAAACAATCGAGCTCATGTGAGCTTAAGTTCAAGCTCGTGAATGAGTTCGAACTTAAGCTCACATGTAAAGCTCGATTAGGCTCGCAAGCTCCTTGAGCTGAGTATTGATTAGCTCGAGCTCGGCTTGCTCAAATGCAAATCTCGACTCATGCTCGACAAGATCGAGTCGAGTTCAAGTTTTCATCAAGTTGATCCCGAGTAGCTCGCCAGCATCTCGACTCACTTGCACCTTTAATCCTTACAATCATTCTGTGTCATTGAGGACACGTCATTTTGTTATTGATCGCCACTATGTTTGTATTATTTGTTATTATTATCTTTGCGAACGATATTAAATAAATTAATTGTTTTTATATAATTTTGACACTATTTTTATATTTTATTTAATAGAAATAATTATGGACATTTCTTGATTATTTTAATTACATTTATATTAATATTACTATTGTGATCAAGTCCATGAATCAATAAAGTTTGATCGTGCATATGGATAACGATTATGAAACAAACTCCATACTAGATATAATCCAAAATATTTTTAGCCGTAGTTTTATTGGGACTAGACCCAATAACTTGTTAAGATGGGGAATGAGTTCACTCAATTGGCCCATCGAGAATTCTTAGTTCTACTCTTTTTTGAAGATTATTAGGTTACATTTCGTGAGTTGATCCTTTGACATGATGCATGATGATTACCTTATAATTACCTAGTTTTGGGTAGGACGGTTCATGAGTCAAATCCAACCCAATGAATCCGAGAAATCGACCCGACCTGAATCAATCGGGCCGAGTCGAGTCAGGTTTAAATTTTTGAAACCTGATTATAATCGGGTCGGGTCCGAGTTTCAATATTTAAAATCCAATGATCCGAGACCCGACCCGATTACCCAAAATTTTAATTATTTTTAAAAAATTATTGTTAAAAACTTATTTTTTACCTAAACAGGTAAACTCGACTACCCGACTACCCGACTACCCGACCCGACTTAGGTCGGGTTCGAGAGATGAAATTTTTTCAACCCGACCTGATTACACTTGATCGGGTCGGATCGATTTTTTCTCTAAATTCGACCCGACCTTAACTAGGATTTTAAATATCGATTTTGATCAGTATATTTGTTAATGATAGGATTTTATCGCATCATAATTGCAAATACAAGGTTCATCACTCGTACACCTTAACTAGGTTTTTGTGATATGATGTTAGACGTTACCCACAATTTATATGAATTTTGGATTAATGAGAGATTAATTCCAAAAAAAATCGATCAACGTGTTTAATCATGTGCATTAAGTCCACTACTAGCTTATGGTATTTTGGGGGTCTCACATATTAGGTGAAATAACTTTTTATTGTACCAAAGAATTAATTTGAAGTGTTTAAATTTATTAGGAATATCTTTAGAAATTAAGGAAATTATTTTTTGTTATAAAATAATTATTTGGTGAAATCAGACATGATTACTTAATTTTAGGCGCACGAGTAAATACTGAAAAAATTGGAAATATCATATGAAATGTTGAAATAAGAATTTTTTTTAATTTAATCTCTCATTAATCCAAAATTCTTATAAATTGTGGTAACGTCTAACAATAATGGAGCATATAATTAACGTTGATTGAATGATTTTATGAGAGATTTTCGCATAGCTATTTCTTAGGAAATTAATCATTGCTTTTTAATTATTTTTGAAAGCTATGATTAATTTACTAATGAGATTTTGATAGGTTATAAATATGATATTATAAGATTAGATTGACATCTATTTTTGACAAACGAAATAATATTATATTCATTTCAATTAGAGTTTTTTTTTCTCTCTCTTCCAAAAAAAATAAAACCTGAGATTTTATTATTATTTTTTAACAAAAATAAAAAATTATAATAAGTGATAGTATAGATCTCTATACAATATATAAGATATTATCATCACTGACTTGGCATCTAAGGTGTCAGTTTCAATTGAATTAATTAATGTGAATTTATAAAAGTAACTTCACCCTACTTAAGGTTAGGAAAATAATTTTGGTCTTCTCCACCTTCAATTTGGTTAAAGACATTCAAAGTAATTTTGATCGTGGGCAACCAATGTGCTACCTAAGTGAAGATCATCAATTAATTAATAATTATTTTAAATTATTAGAAAAATAGAATAATGAATTAAGAATTCTAGTCAGTATGCTAATTGACTTTGAGTATAATATAATTTAGATGTTATATAGATTAACGAGGGGAGAAGTTCAAATTTGGTCTTATAAAGTTTTAATTTTTTGAATTTTAGTCCTATAAAATTCATTTAGGTATTTTCAGTCATATAAGTTTGCTCTATAATCAGATTTGGTCATATCTGTGATGGTCCGTTAACTCTCCGGCAATGTGGACTAACGTCGTTCATACACGTTGACATATTTGGTCCTATATATTATTTTCTAGTATAAATTTGGTCCAATATATTTACCTCATAACACAAATATATTTGATCATATCCATGATGGTCTGTTAACTCTCCGTCTACGAAAAAATAAATGACTTATGTTCATGTTGACGGAGTTAACAGACCGTCATGAATATGACCAAATCTATATTACGGAGTTAACATATCAACTTGTCTATATGCTGGTCCGTCATATAGATTTGGTCCTATCCACGACGGTTTGTTAACTCTGTCAACATGGACATAACATCGTTTATTTTTTCGTGGACGGAGAGTTAAAAGACAATCGTGGGTAGGACCAAATTTATTCTACAGGACAAACATATAAGATCAAATATATGCTATGGGGCAAACATATAGGACTGAAAATTTTGAAATGAAATTTATATGATCAAATCTGTCAACGTGTATATGAACGGTGTTAGTCCACATTAACAGAGAGTTAACGGACCGTCACAGATAAGATCAAATCTATGTTACGGAGCAAATTTATAGGATTGAAAATATTAAAAATATATATATATAATTAAAGTTTAAAAAATTAAAAATTTATAGGATCAAATATGTATTTCTCCCTATTAATATTAATGAGTGTGCAAACCAGAAGGAGAAGGGCCAACACATTTTGATAATCTGGAGACAATTTTAGAACATGACTATAAATACATTGTATAGCTGCTTCAGGTAGTTCACCTTCATAAATGAGCATGCATGCATGTATAGGTTGACCGAAGAGTGTCAACCTTCAACAATGTATTATTTATGCAAAAGCAAGTCGTCAAGTCAAAGATAGCGTACCCTTAATTTAATGCCTTCAATAATTTGGCTGTTTATGATAAATATTTTCAAATGAAACCGGACCTTGACTTGTTTTTTAAACTGAATATAAACACTTAATTACTTGAATATGTTATATAATATAGAGAAATTGTACTAAAATATCCATGATATTTATCAACTGATGCTATTTTACCTATACGATTAATTTTAGCTCAAAAATATTTCTAACATTCTAGAAAATGATATTAAAATATTTTTATCATCAATATACACTTAACGATGCTTATGTAGTACATGAGTGAACGCTTAAGTATCGTCCATGCAGAAAAGCTCCAACCACGTCAGATTTCATGTGCCACACGTCAGTTGGAACCCACATGGACGGTGGATGGTGAGTTTCAGCTGACGTGGCTATGACATGAAATCTGACATGGCTATGACACCTAAGTGCTCACTCATGTGCCACATAAGTTCAATCGTGGCAGATTCCATGTGTCATGTCAACTGAGACTCACCATCAACTAACTCTCTCTTTAACATAGTGGATGGTGGGCCCAACTGACGTGGTTGTGACATGGCAGAAGTCTCTCTACATAGATGATACCTAAGCGCTCACTCATGTGCTACATAAGCGTCCTTAAATGTATATTGATGGCAAGAGAATTTTAGTACCCTTTTCTGGAATGTTAGGGGTATTTTTGAGCTAAAAATAATTGTATGGGCAAAATAGCATCCGTTATCAAATGTCAGGGGCATTTTACACTACTAGAATAGTCGCTGTCACCAACAGCTCGTACTGTTGTTGAACTGTCGGTGAAGACTATCACGGATGGCGCGGGCCGTGGCAAAAGACCGTCACTTATGTGTACATCTCAAATATTTTGTGACGGCCGTCCCAAGTAATCATCATCGACAATTGCGCGCGTTGTCGCTGATTTAAACACATCAATGACGATGAGGGGCTAACAAGTATCAAAATATCAAATGTAAAGTATATAAACATCTATCAAGTATCTAAGTCTCAAATGGAAGCTAACAAGTATCAAAATATAATCAAAATATAGTAAACCAAAATCTCATGACTGCGGTGGAGGCAGTGGAGTCGACAGCGACTAGGTCGAGAGCGTCGACTGGGTCAAGGAGGACGATGGCTAGGACATTATCGGTATATGAATGCCCGAGTGAGATGCAATCTGAGTGAGGAGGGCCTGCATATTCTCCATCGTCTGTCTCAACTCGTCATTCATCGATCTCTGCTCCACCATCGCCAATCTCTGCTCCTCCATCGCTAGTCTATGTTGTGTAAGCTCGGACTCCAAGGTCGCTATCCGGCTTTGGTCCTACGTCCGGGATATCGAGGGCCGCTCACCAGCAACGGGAGGGGTCGGTGCCCCAAGTGGTCCTAACACGGCTTGTGCATGATCACTGTCTGCAAAGCCATAAACACGAATGTGCTCCCAGCCACCTGTAGCCTCGACCCACGCTCCTGCGTCAAAGTCTTGCGGTGTTCCTCCTCGCTCGACCACGGTCCTCGTGTATGTCTCCTACACACGTTTATATTTTAAATAATACATATATATAAACTATAAATCAAATAGATATAAATACTTACCATGATGATCGCGGCCCTGCTATCGACGTAGTCCCCCACTCCATGTCGCCGACGGTGAGTGTGCTCAAACACCTTCATCAGTGAGGGGCGTTGGACGGTGCCATCATCCGCCACCCGTGTCTAACATTAGAAAACAAATACATTAGTAAAACCATCTATGCACAATTCCAATCTGATATTTCTAGTATCCCTAGCAAATGAAGGATATCATCTATCCAAATATTTTCATGCTTCACTGTCGGATGGATAAGTCATTACTGTATCATCATGACTTATTGCATGTCGACTCATGTAGGGGGCAGTCTTTTTCGACATGAATAATATTTGAAGCCTCGATGTCAGTGGAGAATACCAAATCACCTTAAACGAGATATTTTTTTATCGGACCGATTTCTTCTCCTTGTAACGAGGATGTTCACATATCGGGCATTGCTCCAACTGTGCATTTTTTTTATAATATAAAATGCAATTTTTTGGGCACACGTGTATCTTTTCGTGCCCAGACCTTAATTTCTCATCAACTTTTTTGTCATATAAAAAGTTGGCTCAAACTTGTTATCTGGATGTAGCATTCCACTGATAAAGCCTGCAATCCGATCAAATGCAATCCCGTTAATATTATAATTGGACTTGATGTTTAGGAGTTACATCATTGCCAAAAATCTTATATATTTAGGATAATTCTCATACAAAGGTTCATCGGCAGCTTTCAACATCTCGTAAAATTTTGCAGCCTCCTTATTCGGCAATTCAATCTGTACTGCAAGTTGTTCTTCAATGACTTCAACTATCGTAGTATCTGTTGGCACTATCGTCTAAGTAATTGACTCAACATTATTATTTAAATAGAATTGACCACCAAGACTATCCAAAATCAGTGTTCTATAAGGATTAGGTAGATTGGAAGAAGAAATAACGACACTAGAAGATTCATCATGAGTATGGACAACAGGATAGCTCGACATCCCGACTTGACGTGACTCCCTATGATAATTTCATACAAAATATCTTGGTGTGAATCCTTTTGTATACAGATGCATTATGATAGTTTTCCAATCCAAAAATCTTATGTTCAAATATTTTCGGTACAGACATCAGATTTGATCACCACTAACGAATTTTTTATTCGAGTAGGTGAAATTTAAGAAGTAAGTTACGCCTATCCAAAATTCATCCGTTATAGCTCCATGATGAATTCATCGTTACATCCAACTTCGATCATCCAACATGTTTTGTAAAAAAGTTGGCAATATCTTTAGATGATGTCTTTAGGTGAGATGGTCCAATTCCATTCGGGATTCATGTTATTCATATTGCACTTAGTATTTTTTTTAGTCATTAACTTTATTCTAAATTTTGGCAGTATCTCCCTACAGTTCTCCGAATACGCATATCATCTGGGTGCGTATCGGAGAACAAGGAAGATAAGGTTTTGCAAAATTAAAACTTGACTCGTCGATGCGTACGTGAATGTATCAACTCGTCATGATTATTTTCTAAATTTGTGGATACCGGTGCGAGTCCACGGTGGACGATTCTGACGCGAGTCCACAGTGGATGATTTTGGCGTGAGTCCAGAGTGGTCGATTCCGGCACGAGTCCACAGTAGACGATTCTGACGCGCGAGTCCATAGTGGACGATTCCGTACTAATTAACCTTGTAACTAATTATATAACATTTTAACTAATTAATCTAAACCCTAACTAATCTAAAAATTAATTAACCAATAATAAACTAATTAATCCCTAATTAATCTAAACATTAATCTAAACATTAATCTAAAAATTAATCTATACAAATTAATCTACAAAATAAATCTACAAACTTAATCTAACAATTAATCAAAATCAATCTAACTTAACAAATAAATAAAAAATAACCTAAACTACAACCGACCGAGAGAGGCCGAAACCTAGGGTTTCAGCCACAATCGACCGGAGAGGGAGAGCATCGGGTTACCTGAATGATGACGAGGCAGCGGTCGACGGTGATAGGGCGGAGAATTAGTAGCGGCCAACTGCGACGATCGGGCGAAGAAGCAGCGGCGAGGAGGCAACTCACGCGACGTCGGAACAACGGAGAGGAGCGACGACGATCAGCAGCGACGGGCGGCGACGACGGCGAAGGGCTTCGACGATGACAAATCGACGGAGAGCAATGTGCAGAAAGAAGAGCGGGAGAAGAAGAGGGATCGAGCGCAAATGCAAATAAAAACCTTTTTCACCGACGGCTTGTCAGTCGTCGGTAAACCGTGGATTAATATTTATCATATCACCGATGGCCGACGTAGCCCTCTCTAAGCCACGTAGGTGATTAGTTTTTATTTTCATGTCGAGTGCGCACCACCATTTTATCGCCGACGGTCGCTCATAGCCGTGGCTAATTACTAATTAATATCACCAACAACCTCCATTGCCCTCCCTAAGTCGTGGTTGATAACTTTTTTCATTTCGTGCGCCGTGCACGCCATCGAATATGAGCGACGATCTGAGGCAACCGTATGCGAGCCGTGGCTGATGAGGTCACATCAGCCACGGCTTGTACGGCCGTCAGAGAACCGTGGATTCTTCTGACGTCCGAGGCGGCCTTCGATGAGTCCTGTGAGTGAAAGCCAATATTTTGGTAGTGTTAGTACCTTTTCTCTATAATATAATGTTGATAGAATCTAATTTTTATAATTTGCTTGTGCATTGGGTAGATCACCTTCTATGTACCATTTATTTTCATTCCATGTCTAGGGGAGTAGATATGTTTATGGAAACTCCCTCACACTAAAAAATCATGTATATGGGAAAAAGATTAAGTTGCCCTCTATACAATTTTATTTGGAGAAGAAAAAAAGAAGGCAAACTTGTTCCTTTCCCTATATAATATTCCTTATTTTCTTTTTAATATAAAATTATTTTGTATTTATATTTCTTTTTATTTTTTAAATAATTCAAAATTTAGAAATTAAAAGTTACTAAATTCAATATGTCAATTGACCCCTTCTCATTTACAGTAATTTCACTTGTAGAAAAAAGATACAATTTTTCTTGTGCTCATGTATATAATATTTTATTATTTTCTCTTTAAAATAGAATTATGTTATATAATTATTTTTTATTTTAAAAGTAATTTAATATTTTAATAACTTTAGTTATTAAACCTAATCATTCCTTTCCCTTCTTTCATTATTGTCTAGGTTGTCTCATCCTCATATCACATTACCATGCACGGTTGCTCTCACACCTCGGCTAGGCACGACTATTATACTTTGTATCGGTTGGATATTATTTGCATCCGCGACGTGCGGATCGATTATTCTTTAGAAAAAAAATAGATATGATTCATATGAGTACATATATGGATGTAAAAAATTCTTATCTTCATGAATGCGATGCAATGCAGATCCATACGATATCTAATTTGTATTTCTATTGTATTATCCACGTATATATAATTACCTTTTTATTTCATATACTATAATATATATATCTATATATTATTTTACATGATATATATTATAACTTAATTATAAAATTATCATTTTACCTATTGAATTTTTATGAAATATATATCATTTTTATTAAAATGCAAATGCAATAATCGATCATATCCCATCTACTATCATCCCTAACCTCGACCCACCCACGTGCAACTGCAGTCCTGCCCATGCAGGACCACGACCCCTTTAGTTGTGCAAAGTAGTCACTGGATATAAGTTCGTCAATTTGAGTGTGCCCCTTTTCTTCATATTAATTCTACTGTGTATTCATGAACAAAAAGAATAAAAAAAAAGTGTTTTCGTAATAATAATAATTTATGAAGACCTTGACAGCAATTTATTAATGAGCATGATTTTTTTTTTAGAAAGACAGACAAATGGCATGAGCATATCAAATTATCAATAGTTTTTTTCTTTACTAAAAAAAAATTATCAATAGTTTTGGTGATCAACGTCGGCACCCGTACAGCAAAAAGGATGATGATGATATATTTTATATCATGACCAATTAATCTACTACAACTGCACCAACAAATTCTGTGAACCAATTAAACGCAACTGCAAACAGCTGTACGAAGAAAAGTCCATTTGACTTTGGTATAGAAATATTAATTTGCTACTTTCTCGTCCATGTTCACTGATCAATACATATTTTAGGTTTTTTAGAAGCCAGAGGTGCATGAGTACTATGACCAATCTGTGAAAGTTAAGGCAGCACTTGCCCCATAACATGATCAAATGTTAATGAGAACAAAAAAGATACGAAAAGAAAGGAAGTTTTCTGGTTGTTACACAAAAATAATTTATGACTAGTATTATATATAGAATAATTAACTTATTAAGCTCGTAAGTTTAACTACTAGTCTAACTAAAATGTTTAAATTAAAAATTGATTGCATTATACTTTATCAAATTTTATTATTCAAAACAATCTCTCATGAACTTTTGTGGCCCGTTCGGTTCGCAAAATGCCCAGCATAAGACACGAACATGGACAAGACACCATGTGTCACAGGGTTCAATTTGAGGATATATTTTTCAACTCAAATGGAGACCGTGCGACGTTGAGAACCATGCATAATTCTCAACCAGCCTTTAGCCATTGCAAGCAGAGGTTCGAACGACAAAATAACAGGAATGCAAAGTTGAAGGGAAATCGTTTACTTGTATTATAGAATACTTACAAGTACGGGCAAAAACCCTTCAAGTGTCTCAAACAAAGATGACTCGCCCATCAGCCCGGGGCTAATGCTTCCCGCTCAAGACTCTCTCGCACACAAAAATGTTACAAAAGGATAAGGATACAAACACACACACACACTTACATTCTCAAGACCAACCAACCCATACACATACAACCAACATCCCTTATAAAGGGTACAGTCTCGAGTAGGCCAAGTGATCCCAGCCCTTGGATGAAGAACAAACTGTCGGGTCGGCTACAACTGCCAAATAACCGTTACAACTGTTGTTGGGTCGAGTGACTTGAGTTTGATCATGACTTGAACCCAGCCAAGCCACCTGGTCGCGCACTTTTTCTCGCCACGCCCCATCCCGGGCAGGCCGGGCCTTGCTCCGCACTTGGCGATGCCGAATCTGACCTGCATATGCCTTTGCCTTTGCGCACATAGAAAGCCGCCGCCGAGTCTTGCCCACGCCCTTGCGCACGCTGCTTGCCCCGCGCCGTGAGTAGTGCCCAAGTCATTGCACACTTGAGCAACTTACAACCTGCAAAGCCACAAAATACCTCTGAAATGGAACGTCCATGGCTTGCCCGTGCCCGAGGTGCGACACTTAGGCCATCCATGAGCTTAGGGGTCTAACAAACCACCCCCACCAGTTGAAGCTAGCGTCCTCGTTGGAATAGAGTTCAAGTACTGCTGAATTTTATCTTCGAACTGCCACAAGACAACTTCCTTCTCCCAACTTGCTTCACTGGTTGGTAGGCCCTTCCATTGGACTAGGTACGTACTCAGTCCTCCAGTTCATCTTGCTGTAGCCCAAGACCCGGTGCTCGAGTACCTTGTCAACCTCCCTGTCTAACTCCTTAGTGACATTGAGGGGAGCACGCTTTGGCTTGCTGCGCTCACTGTTAGCTGCATCTTCGTGGAAAGGCTTTAAGTAGCTAACATGGAATGTCGGATGGATCTTCATCCGCTCGGGTAGTGCCAAACGGTAGGCGACAGCCCCTACTCGTTTCACTACCTCGAATGGACCATCGTAGCGCTGGATCAGTCCCTTGTGCCACCGCTTACTGGCCACCTTCTTCCAAATCTGAGGGGTCAGTTTCAGCATCACCTTGTCCCCGACTTGGAATTCAAGCGGCCTCCTTCCTTGGTTAGCATACTTCTTCATGCGCCGAACCGCTTTAGCAAGACTGTCCCTTGCTTCGTCAATCATCTCCTGCTTGCCTATGGCATATCGGTAAGTAGCAGGACATGGGCCTTCGTTCTTCTGCAGAGCTACCTCACTGGGAGTGAGTGGCTGATAGCCTAAGGCCAATCGAAGGGGCTATAGTCGGTGGCTGAGGACCGGTGCAGATTGTAGCATAACTGCGCCGAGTCCAAGAGTTCCAGCCAATTCCTCCACAAGTACTCTTCAAGCAATTGATTGATGCGCTCCGTCTGCCCATCAGTTTGTAGGTGATTGGCAGTGGAAAACTTGAGTTCGGTGCCTAGCAGCTTGAATAGATGTACCCAAAAGCGACCAGTGAAACGACCATCTCTGTTGCTCACAATGTCAGTGGGTATGCCGAACAGCTTCACTACATGCTTGAAGAAATCTTCCGCAGCTCGCTCTGCAGTGCCCGCTTTCGCAAAGGGGCTGAAGATGGTGTATTTGAAGAACCTGTCCACCACCACCATCACAGCATCGAATCCCTTCACTTCTGGAAATTCGGTGATGAAGTCCATGGAAAGGGACATCCATGGCTTCATGGGGGTCGGCAGGGGTTGCAGCAGCCCCGCCTGGGCGTGCCGTTCGACCTTGTCCATCTGACAGGTCAGGCAGGTCCGGACGTAGAGCTCGACATCCGCCTCCATCTTCGGCCAGTAATAGGTGTGCGCCATCAACGTCATAGTGCGTTCAACTCCCGGATGACCGGCCCACTGCGCATCATGGCACTCGCGCAACAGCCAGGTTCGGAGACCTCCCCCACTGGGTACATAAACTCGGATCCCCCTTGCATACAATGGTTCATCCTGCAGAAAGTGTCTACGAACTTCACCGTCCCGAACTTGCTACACCAGCGTCTGGTAGGTAGGGTCGAGTGCAGCCCGGGTCCTCAAGTCCTCCATGAAATCAAACTCGAAGTTTGTCACAGCCGCCACCAAGTCGACTACCTTCCGACTAAGAGCATCAGCGACCTGGTTGTGTTGCCCAGGCTTATGCTCCCAGTGAAAGTCATATTCTGCCAAGTATTTCTGCCATCGAGCCTGCCTGGGAGTCAGCTTCTTCTAGGTCTGGAAGAAGGTGTTTGCAACATTGTCTGTTTTCACCAAGAAGGTAGTACCCAGGAGATAGACTCTCCACATTCGAAGGCAGTGCACCACTGCCAACATTTCTCGTTCTTGCACTGAGTAGCGCTGTTCTACAGGCTTGAGTTTCCAACTCTCAAATGCGACTGGGTGCCCGTCTTGGACAAGCACTCCTTCGACAGCCCTGTCGGATGCATCGGTGTGCACCTCGAAGGCCTGGTTGAAGTCTGAGAGCTTCAACACAGGTTCTGAAGTTATCTGTATCTTCAACCTTTCAAAGGCCTCTTGGCAAGCAGAATTCCATTCCCACAAATGGTCCTTCTGCAACAAATCAGTGAGGGGGGTTACTCCCTGCGAGTAACCCTTGATGAACTTTCTGTAATAATTGGACAAGCCCATGAAGCTTCTGAGCTCGCCGACATTGCTTGGAACATGCCAATCTCGGATTGCTTCCACCTTTCTTGGATCCATTCTGACCTTCCCGTGTCCCACAACATGACCAAGGAACTTGATCTCCGGAGTAAACATGCATTTGTCCCTCTTTACATAGAGTTGATGTTCCCTTAGATGTTTAAACACAGCGTCTAGGTGCATCAAATGTTCATCTAAAGACCTACTGTAGACTACAATATCATCCAAGTAGACTACAACATAGTGATCTAACATTTCATAGAAGACATCGTTCATGAGGTTACAAAAGGTTGCCAGGGCATTAGTGAGCCCAAAAGGCATTACAAGAAACTCAAAAGCACCATAGCGAGTAACCATAGTAGTCTTCTGTTCATCACCAGCGGCTATGGGTACCTGCCAATAGTCAGATTGCAGGTTGAGCTTTGTAAAGAAGGCTGCTCCGCTCAGC
Organism: Canna indica; assembly: GCA_034359265.1. Classification (NCBI taxonomy): domain Eukaryota; kingdom Viridiplantae; phylum Streptophyta; class Magnoliopsida; order Zingiberales; family Cannaceae; genus Canna; species Canna indica. The sequence continues at coordinate 74,598,657 of CP136891.1, read as the reverse complement.
CTGTCAAACAAGTCTGCAATCAACGGGACATGATACTTATTTTTCACAGTGACCTTGCTCAAACCTCGTTAGTCCACGCACAAATGCAGTGAACCATCCTGCTTTTGCTGAAATAGCACCGGGGCTCCAAAGGGAGTCTGTGAGGGCTGGATCTTCCCAGATTCAAGCAAGTCATGGAGTAGGCTGCGCAACTCCATCAGTTCTTTGGGCGACATCCGGTAGGGGGCTTTGGTAGGGGGCACCGTTCCCGGATAAAGCTCTATTTTGTGGTCCACTGCCCTGTGCGGGGGAAGTCCCGGCGGCAGCGCGTCGGGCATGACATCTTCATATTGACCCAGCAACTTTTGCACAGAGTCAGGAACTTGAGCAGTATGTTCATCTCCTGGTTCCAACTCATAAATGGCTGCTAAGAAGGTAGGATGACCCTTCTTCCATCCTTTGGCCAATTGCATGGCCGTCAGCTTCTCATCGTGGCTTCCCTTTAGAGACCTACCACGAAATCCTTTTATAAAACAAGGATTATTAGCATCTGATACAAATATCCCAGCCAAGTGGGGTACAATAAATGCATTGTTCTTTACAAAGAAATTGTTTCCAAGTATCATATCAAAATCATCTAAAGGTATGATCATTATATCTAGCAGCCCAGTCCATCCTCCAATCTGGACTTCAGCGTTCTTGGACACTCCAAGAATGGGTCTGCTTTCTGAATTCACCGCCTTGATCAAGGTGGTGAGGGGTTGCATCTTCAAGTTGACAGATTGCACCATTCGATCGGCAAGGAAAGTATGGGTGGTGCCAGTGTCCACCATAGTAGTGATGTCTTTCTGGTTCAGGAACACTTTGACATAGGTGAGGCCTCCATCTGCCTCACTCTTGTGTTTGGAACTGAGGGCGCCAAGAAGTTGAAGAGGAGCCACCCGTGGACTCTCTTCAGGATCTGAGTCCTCCGATCGATTCACCAGAGTCGTCAGCCGCTCGTGCTTGGGGCAGTCCCTCGCGCGGTGAGGACCAGTGCAGATGAAGCATTCCGAGTGGGACTTCGGGTCCTTCTTGATAGTCTCCGCCTCTTTGGCCCTCCGATTCTCGGGTTTAGGGAACTTTCTGCCGCCCTTGTTCGACTGCTTGTTGGGCGGTGGAAATTTGGCTCTGGCCTGCACCCTTGGACGTGCAGGACCTTGATCTCCCCAGCCCATGTTCAACTCCACCAGTGCGTCCGCACGGGCCATTGCCGACTGAAGGTCTTTCATGCCTTGGCGACGCAGTTCAAGTTGCGCCCAAGGCTGCAACCCTCTCATGAAATTGAAAAGCTGATCTGCATCCGATATTTTAGTAATATCAAGTAAAAGGGAACTGAAATGCTTTACACACTCCCGGACAGATCCAGTGTGGCGAAGCTGGCACAGCGCCTCCCGAGCCATCCAGGAGGTATTGCATGGGAGGAATTGTTCTCGCAACTCCTTCAAGTCATCCCATTCTTCAATTGTTGGACGACCGCCGGTAGCCGCTTTGCACTCCTGAGTTCTCCACCACAACTTGGCATCACCGGCCAAGTGCATGGTGACAAAGGCGACTTGATCGCACTTAGGGACGTGGGCAGTTGCAAAGTATTGTTCGACGTCCCATAGGAAATTCTCAAGTTCCTTAGAACTCCTGGTGCCGTTGAAGGGGTGTGGTTCTGACACCTTTAATCTGGACTTGGAGGCTTCAGCGCGTTCAGCGCGCTTGGTACTGGTGAGAAGTTGTTGGACCACCGAAAGTTGCATGCGCAAATTCGCCACATCTGCCACAATCAGGTTGAGCATTTCGAACACAGTACTGCCCGAGTCCTCCGGGGCATTGCCAAGCAACGCCTCGACAGCAGAGACATGTTCCCTCAAAGCGTCCATCTGCAGCATCCACGTTCAGGGGCTACTTCTGCAAAATTCACTTCTGTGCAGAACCGAACAGGAGCAAAACAAGAACTTGTGTCCACCGCAAGTTCAGGATTCGCTGGTCTCCGTCTTTTGACAGAATCCGATTTGCTGAGTAGAGTCAAATGCCACCACCTTTGGCACGAACTTGGCTATGATACCACTGTCACATGGTCCAATTTGAGGATATATTTTCCAACTCAAATGGAGACCATGCGGCGTTGAGAACCATGCACAATTCTTATCCAGCCTTTAGCCATTGCAAGCAGAGGTTCGAACAACAAAATAACAGGAATGCAAAGTAGAAGGGAAATCGTTTACTTGTATTATAAAATACTTACAAGTACGGGCAAAAACCCTTCAAGTGTCTCAAACAAAGATGACTTGCCCACCAGCCCGGGGCTAATGCTTCCCGCTCAAGACTCTCTCTCACACACAGGAATATTACATGAGGATAATGATACAAATACACACACACACACTTACACTCTCAAGACCAGCCAACCCATACACATACAACCAACATCTCTTATAAAGGGTACAATCTCGAGTAGGCCAAGTGATCCCAGCCCTTGGATGAAGAACAAACTGTCGGGTCGATTACAACTGCCAAATAACTGTTGCAACTGTTGTTAGGTCGAGTGACTTGAGTTTGATCATGACTTGAACCCAGCCAAGCCACCTGGTCGCCCACTGCAGCAAGCAACTGAGCTGGGCGCTTGCAGCCCGTGCATCATGAGCAGCCATGCATCTGCTCCCGCCTGTGACTTGGCGCACACGGGGAAATCTCTTGCCACGGCTGGTGCCACGCGCGCCCGTGCCCCGCCATGGTCCATGTCGCGCACTGCCCCGCGCCATTGCGCACACGGGACTCCACTGCTCCGCAACATCTGGAATTGCTCCGCCCGTGGCGGGACTTTTTCTCGCCACGCCCTGTCTCGAGCAGACCGGGCCTTGCTCCGCACTTGGCGATGCCGAATCTGACCTGCCTATGCCTTTGCGCACATAGATAGCCACTCGTCGAGTCTTGCCCACGCCCTTGCGCACGCTGCTTACCGCGCGCCGTGAGCAGTGCCCAAGTCATTGCGCACTTGAGCAACTTACAACATGCATAGCCACAAAATACCTCTGAAATGGAACGCCCATGGCCTGCCCGTGCCCGAGGTGCGACACTTAGGCCATCCATGAGCTTAGGGGTACTATATATAGAATAATTAACTTATTAAGCTCATAAGTTTAACTACTAGTCTAACTAAATTGTTTAAATTAAAAATTGATTGCATTATACTTATCAAATTTTTGTTATTCAAAACAATCTCTCATGAACTTTTGTGGCCCGTTCGATTCGCAAAGCACAAGACACGAACATGGACAAGACACCAGGTGTCTTGGGATAGCACATTATACCATGTTTGTTTCGTCAAGGATTGGACAAGATGTTCTGCATTTGTTTCATTATAACGCATTACTGTAAATGTCAAAATGACAAAAATATCATTTTATATTTTTAATGGACAAATTAAATTTTATATATTTTTTAATACATAAAAAAATCTTAATACATAGTACGTGGAATAGCACCGAATTTTTATAATTAGATTTAATTGTTTATATAATTAAATTTTCTTTTTAGCCATTGGAATTTTCTTTTTTCCCTTTTTTTTTAATACAAGGCCTTGAAGTATATCAAGAAAATTGCTTCTAAGAAAAATTCCAAAATATTGTGTGCAAGAAAAAATATGGTAAATTATACGAAACCCCTTTGACTATACGTCATGTGCGCAATACCTACCTTGACTTCAAAATATTCTCATAATCCCCTCCACTTTATTAGTGGTTCGTAGAGGCCACCTTCGTTAGTCCTCCCGTTAGTAAGTTAACGTTTATAGCCATCCATGCGCAAAACCCCCTTTCAACACCTTTGTTTCCCTCACTTCTGCACCGCAACCCTAAATACATTGGTTTGGTGCTCCTTCTTCGATCGAATGATCTGCATGGTGATGTTGTGGACAGTGGATATCGACTCCTTAAGCTGCCGCTCGGAGCCGACACCGAAGAGCTTCTTGATCACCTAGAATCTAGGCACGACGTAGTGGAAGCGGCCGGCACTGATGATAGTGAAGATGATGGAGAAGTTGCCACAGGCGTCGCTGCCTTCAACATCCTGGGTGAGGCAGGCGGGGTCGTGGTTGAAGGCGACCTTACAGATGTTGTCTAACGTGAAGCGCTCGAGGACATCCAGTAGATCGACGACGAAGCGGTCGAGCGATGACTTACTGTTAGGGACCTTCGGGGTTGTCAAGTCATGTATGTGTCATATATGACGGTCCCTAACGTGCATTGTAAATATTGCATCATGAGCATCCATGTAAATATGCATTGTAAAATGTGTTCAAGCACCGCCCACCGCTCTTGCTCACGCCTAGGCAAACGGCCTCGTTTGCCTAGGCGTGGCATGGATAGTGGGGGTGTACAAACATAAGAATTTTATTATGCTCCTTGTGCTTTTGAGAACCTTGAGGGTTAGGCTCCACAAATATAGTACTCAGGTATAGCTTGGGCACACTCTAGTCTTTCGTTCAAGCATTTCCTAGCATTTTCATGCAATCGGCCATTTGGCCCAACAACGTTTTTATGTCCAATCACTCAGAGGCTTCGACTCACAGACCATACAACTCTCAAGGCAAAAGATCTGTAGGCGATACAAGGTGGAGAAATCATACCCACAGACCATACATCTCGAGAGAACATCCTCAAAGGGGGTCTCCTATGAGAGGGAATTGTTGCTAGTTTCGCTTATTTGTGCATTGTGTAAAGGGCCTCACTCAGCCCAAGGATGTCCAGAACGACAAGCCTTGAGCGCCCTGATAGCAAAAACTGTGGTGGAGACAATGTCCAACGTCTCAGCGAAGAAAGATAAGGGCAAAGAAAAAGCAGTTGCCTCAGCGAGCCACAACGGGGGATCATCAAGAGACCATTCCAGCGAAGATGAGTACAATGAGAGAACCAACATGGGAGCAGTACGATAGCTCAATACTCTCAAGACTCAAGTGGGGGAGCGAAAACCCACGACAAAGCGTCCAGAAGCGACGAATGAGTTGATGTTCATCGATATCAAGCTGAACGGTAGAATCACCCGAGCGATGGTAGACTCGAGAGCAACTCATAATTTTATTGCCAGAGAGGAGGCTAAGCGAATTGGACTCCAACTAGGAAAAAGATCGAGTCATATCAAAGCAGTGAATTCTAAAACACGGAAGATCGACGACATCGTAAGAGACGTTTCGTTAAAAGTTGGAGGATAGAAAGGGCAGATCAATCTGATGGTCGTGCTCCTCGATGACTATCAAGTCATTCTAGGGATAAAGTTTCTCAAATTGGCAAAGGTGGTACCCATACCCTTCCTCGACATGATAAGCTTGATGGGGGAGGACAACCCTAGTATCGTTCCAACAGTGCGTTCAGCACCAAGAAGCCAGAACAAACTCTTTTCTGTCATAAGAGTGAAGGAAGGAGTCCGACAAGTGTGCGCAGAGCAGATGGCTCATAAGATGCATGTGCGCGCAGAGCAGATGACTCATAAGACGTAAGAGTGTGCATGACAGATGACCTCTAAGTCGCAATATTTGTACGCAAAGCAGATGGCTCATAAGACGCAAGGCTTGTGCGCATGGCAGATGGCCTCTAAGTCGCAATATTTGTGTGCAGAGCAGATGACTCGTAAGATACCTGCATATGACATATGGCTCATAAGACACAGCGCGCAGGACGAACCCACAGCAAGGATCGGGGAGCAAGCCCATATCGACCTCCTCATAGAAGGGCCCCACCAGAGTTAACGAACTTCGCAGTTGAAGGCATTTGCAAGTAGGAAGGGCATTCCACCACTTACGAGAGTCGAAAGCCGAACGACACGGAGCGACGGTACCCAATCCGCAAGATGAAGAAATGGAAGATCAAGAATTAAGAGCTCTCCAATGCCTTCAAGAAATAAGTCGACGAGGGCGTCGACTTCGTAAATGGGGGAGAATGTTAGGGACCTTCGGGGTTGTCAAGTCTTGTATGTGTCATGACGGTCCCTAACATGCATTATAAATATTGCATCATGAATATTCATGTAAATATGCATTGTAAAACGTGTTCGCGCACCGCCCACTGCTCTTGCTAATGCCTAGGCAAACTGCCTCGTTTGCCTAGGCGTGGCATGGACAGTGGGGGTGTGCGAACATAAGAATTTTGTCATGCTTCTCGTGCTTTTGGGAACCTTGGGGTGGCACTTGGGGGTTAAGCTCCACAAGTATAGTACCCAGGTATAGCCTGGGCACATTCTAGTCTTTCGTTCTAGCTTTCGTTCAAGCATTTCCTAGCATTTTCATGTAATCGATCATTTAACCCAACAACATTTTTGCGTCCAAACACTTAGAGGCTTCGACCCACGCGAAGTGGGAGCCCGAGACTTTTCGACATTGGCCAAGCAAATTGGCTTAAAGCTGATTCCTCGCACGGGAAGCGATGAAGCTGCACAGACATTTTCCGCCCAAACAATTAGTCTGTGACATTACGGAGTAGAGGGAGAAGCCTATGGAGAACCTCCTGCTGCACGCAGCGGACGACGAAGGAGCAGAGGGACTTGATGTTGAACTCGAAGCTAGTGATCTTGCGCTGCACACACCACATGTCAGTGTTGAAGTTGAAGATGTTATGGCTTAGGAAGTCATGGTTATAAACGTTAATTTACTAACTGGAGGGCTAATGAAAGTGGTCTCTGTGAACTACTAATGAAGTAGAGTAGAGTTCTGAGAACATTTTGAAGATAGGTCTTGCGCACATGGCCTATAGTCAAAGAGGATTCCGTACAATTTACCCAAAAAAATATTATGATTTGAGTTGGGAGGAAAATAACCAAACCCAACCTTTCACATCCTAGTCCCACGTTTATGTGGGTACCACAAGTTAAAATATTCAAAGGCAATATCTATTTTTATTTAATAAGTATTTTTTTCAATTAAGAACAAAGAACAATTTGATATTTTCAATCATATTTGATACACAATTTTGAATTAAGTAAATCAGCATACATCACCGGATAATGTGATATGCCAATAAATTTCATCCAAAATTTGCTGCTGATATTAACAATTGAGGAGAAGAATATTCTTCAGCATTTACAGTAGAAACTTTTTTTCATTCTTGTAGACCAATATTATATTGGAAACTATCACCATCTTCTTTGGTTGGCAAGGTGATACAGAAATGGATATCTCACAAGAAATCAAAAGGTTACATGAGAGGAAATCTAATATGCCTTGTAACAATACAAAGGACTTCAAATACTTGTATGGATTATATAGCACATATATGTCATCCTTTAACTATTCTTAACTTTCCAAGTCATCAGTGGACTGTTTGGCTTCTGTATCTGGCCTTCTCTCTTAGAAGCTACTGCTGATTGAAAAGCCCATTACAGTTCTGAGCTCCAAGGATTTTTACAACCATAATGTGAATTCTAGGGCTACAGCACAAAGAAAAGAACATTTTGTCTTAACTATTTGCAATGGCAAGATCGATTACAAATTAACAGTTTTAACTTGCTTCTATTGCTGAGAACATTGTCTCAACGTGCTTTCATTGCTGAGAACAGTTTCAAGCGAGAGAGAACAGTAGAATCAAGAGGTTGATCAGGAGCCACACCATCAACCTGTACCCAAGGATGGCTTGAGTACCAGGACATTCTGAAGCAAATCAACCAAATTACCAATTACATACAACACTTCTTGATGAAAGTTAAAAAGTATTAAAGATGATTCACTGTTATGCTGCAGAAATATATTGTTTCTCTTGGCATGATTAAGTACAAAAGTTGTATTAGAAGGAAGCCATAGATATTCTTCCCTGAGAGTTGAAAATACTATGAAAACTGATTTCATGAAACAACTATCATAAGTAAAGAAACAACTATAATTTTTTGCTCATCCACCACTAGATTAGTATTTGACGGATGCCAAACTTGATGTAACTTATTAAGATTGGAACCTTTCAAAAATATAAATTGACCTAAAAATTAAACATTTTTAGATAATTAACCTTGAGTCTCTGACTAAAATGGATTCCATGAACTCTCAGAAGAAAGAAATCAACATAACAAAAAATTAAGAATCCTAGATTCTTATATAAGGATTTTACAATAGCAAATTCATTTTACAAATAGAAGAGATTGCTTTAGCTTACTGTTTGTAGCACCAAGTCAAATACCATTCATCTTCAAAGGCAAAAGTTTGATTTGATCTATAGGGTAACCAAAATATGAGGGTTGAAGTAGTGGGTATGCATGGCCAAAGACAACACCAAAATGAATGATGCACTAATGATATCTAATGAACAGTGAACTTCACTGCAGGTCATAGAATTCTTCAAGATCCTAGTCACTAGTAAGGAGTACAGATGGTGGCAACTAAAAGCTCAAGTTTAGCACCAGAACATTCAGCCACATATAAAAGGCAAAAGAATAATTTGGGATTAATCAACCAAATTGATTCTATGCTAGGATACTAAATACTCAAACAATACTATTGTTTTTTTTTTTACCTCTTAAGCAAAAGATTTACCATCTTATCTGTATTGTACCGAGCAGCAAAACCAATGCCAGATTTTATCTTATGACTAAGCCAAATATTTCAGTGCCTAAGGATAAATGTGGTGAAACGCTCTATAGAACAAGCAGAAAAGGAATTGGTCAAAAATCAGAAAAGCAAATCACAATTTGATATCAATGGAGTAGAAGTTATAAGATATCAACTTGCCAAAAGGGCAAATGATTGTCCTCAATCTTCCTCAATTGACGAATAAATTAACAGAAGAAAAAACCCAACCAAACTTGCAATCCATCAAAAAAATAAAATAAAGAGCCACAGTGAAGAATAAATTAACTAAAGCAGAGATAAAAAAAAACAAATAAGGATCCGAAGAGATCCAACACATACACAGAAGGAAGCATCTTAATAAGACAGACAGAAGGAAAAAAGAAAAAAAAATCACCTTTTATCAACTTCTGCTCTGAACCCCCAATTAGAAGATGCAACATGCCATGGAGGAATCAAACATAGAGGGAGGAAGGAGGAGAAGCAAGAGAGAGAGAGAGAGAGAGAGAGAGAGAGAGAGGAAGGAGGAGAAGCAACAAAGAGAGAGGGAGGAAGGAGGAGAAGCAGCAAGAGGAGAGGTACTTGGAGTTTAGGTTTTCTCAGAGGTAAATGAGTCTTTTGCCTGCCGTGTCCTCCGCCTCAATTTTTCGGTACACCAAAATAGTCTCAAATCTTATCTTGGACACCCTTAGTATTTTATCCCAAAATTAGTTTTGCACATCAAACGAGGGACACAACCCGAAATCCAATTCAGTCATCTATTTTTTTACAAAACAAACGGCCCCTGATGTGAAATTAAATAGATCACACCATGCCAAATTTTGCCATTCTCACTGCATTTTCCTACACAACCAATCAGAGAACTGCATTTTTCTAAAACATTATGAAGCAGACAGAAGTAGCTTATAATTTCCAAATTGATCTTTAGACGTTCTTATATAAGCTTTCAAGAAATGCTTATTACAAAACATAAACCAGGTTCTATAACCAAACTGATGTTTGCATGATTGAAAGTCTTCTTTGTTCAAAATCTCTTTAATTAGCAAGTAAGAAATTGTCTTCTCTGTAGTACATATAAACAGTTAATATCACCCCAACAATGGTATTTCGAGGGAGCAGTACATGTTCAACCAAAAGGTAAAAAACACATAATATTGTGAAAAGCTAGAAAGATTAAAAGATTCAAAATGAGAATATTTATATGATGAAGCAAAACATCTGTCAAGCATCTGTCTTCTTGCTGATAGCCAAAGCCCAAATCTGGCAATCTGGATAAAATAAGAGTGAAAGGGAAAAAAAACTACATTCTTTACACCTGAATCTAATTAGTTATATCGGCAAACATATGCTACCTCATCCAGGAATGCTCCTATTAATTAATAGATCTAGGTTTTGATATCAAATTTTGCAAAATTAATGTACTTTCTCCTCCATGCTTTTTTTTTTGAAATAAGAACACCTGGAATCGTATTCAAGAGCATTGAAGGATTACAGGTGAAGAGGTAGGGGGGAAAAGACAAGAAAACATTCAAAAAATAGAAAATGAGAAAGATAAAAAAACAAAGTCATAAACAGCCAAGATCCCAAGGATCAGCTACTAAATCATCCCCTCAGTAAAAGCATATGTTGTAGGACATCAAATAGGTGGCTGCTCTCGCAGCCAACTCTTGTTGGGAGCTGGATTTCTGACAAAAATGGCGGGAGTTTCATTCGAACCAGACGAACCAACACCAAATAAGAGACAACCTCAACCTATAGCGAATTAGAGAAGAAACTGGGCTGCCAGAAGTAAAATCTGCGATCGAGAGGATCTGGAACTAAGACTGATGCAGAAAGGAGAGAAAAGCGGTCCATCTGGCGGAGGTGAAGGAGCAATCTTTGAAGATGTGATGATGTGTTTCCTGATTTCCCGAACAGATAAGGCAACTTATATCCGTAATAATTCCCCACTAGACGAGTCAATCCCGTGTCAGCAACCGACGCTTAAGGCAAAGCCATCCAAATATGGATATCTTCGGCGGCAAGTTGCTTTGCCAGAGGGCAGTATAAGAGAGGGCTAGCACTCCACGGTAGGATAACAGACGGTAAATACTCATTGTGGAAAACCTTCCATTGGCGGTCCATTTCCAACCAAGAGAATGATCACCTGAATGAAGCCGAATAGATACCAGGTCCATTACCAATGCCGCCAACATCTCAGCATCAACCGACAAAGTGAAAGAGATATTCCACCCTCCGGTTGAGCCATCGTCATCAATAGCTCGCGCATCAGCAGTAGAACAGTCATTGCATGAGGATAAGGAGAATAGCGTAGGATATTTCGTTGCCAAACATGAGTCGTCAAGCCAACGATCCGTCCATAATTTAATACGATTTCCATATCCCACCTTGAAAGAAGTACCCAAGAGCATCAGATCCATCAAGTGAGCGATGTCACGCCAAATCGGGGATGCCCGCCGAGAGAAAGCCAAACCGTTCCATTGCCTATAGTCGTCATATAAGCATAATATTATCTTTACCCAAGGTAAGTCCATTCCTTGCTTTAGGAATTCTCCTCCGTGCTTTAGGAAATGATCCCTTCATAAAATTGTGGGCGTGAACTAGCTTAATTAGTTAGATAGTGATTCTGCTCATCGAGAGAAAGAAATTGGAGACTGGAAAAGATAATTGAGTTGTACTACTTCAGTTAGACAAGAACAAATGACCAATACTAATTATTATATCTACAGTATAATTACCAATAGTCATTACAAGAATACGTTCCACTTTTGAAATGATGAAATCTACTTGCATCCCTTACAATTATTTCATATCCAGATATTTTGGAAGCCATCTTTATGAAAGAATGACACTCATTACAAACACGAAGATTTTTAAAGACCACAATAGGACAATGCATTGGAATTGATATAATACCAAAGGCAATTGCTAGCCTCTCACTATGGTCAAGAAGTTGCTGCATACGCTCCTTATGTAAAACGCTTGAGCTTTTATCTGTAGGGACGCCAGATTCAGAAATCATTACTAGTCTGTCTAACTCATCTAGTTTGTAGTAAATCTGTTTAGTTAAGGGATGATGTTTATCTCCCATAATGAATCTATGAACAGTACCCTTAACTGTTATCCAACTGCAACTAACTTTCTTTTTAATACCTCTTTCATTCATCATTTTTCTAACTGAGGATGCTTCGGCCCATCTATTTGCTGCAGCATACATGTTAAATATGAGGATATAAGCAGCAGCATCACGTGGATTCATACTAAGAAGATTCTCCCCTGCAATCTTCCCAAGATCCACATTGTGATAAGTGGTGCACCCACTCAACAAAATCTTTTAGCTCATAGCATCAAGTTGGAATGAGCCAGATTTGATCAATTCATATGCCTTTTCCAAATGGCTAGCACGACAGTAGACATCAACCATACAGTTGTAGTGATCTGAGGTTGCTTTTACACCATAAACCTTAGACATGGAGCCTAAATATTCTCTAGCCAAATAGACCATCCTAGTATGACTGCAGGCATTCAAAATACCAACAAATGTGATGGAATTTGGTTTAACATGACAACTTAGCATCTTTCCCGAAAGCTTCAAAGCTTCTAAAGCCTGGACATGATAAGAACAACCAGTAATAATAGTTGTCCAATCAACAATATCAGGTTCAGCTATCAACTCAAATGCCCTACGAGCATATTCTAAGTTACAAGTTACCACATCTTGCATACATGGTAACCAAAGCACTATCACCAATAAGGTTAGAAATGAGCCCTCTCTTTATTGCATCAGCATGCAATTGACTACCAGAACTTGAATCAGCTAATGCATAAGAAGCCTAAAATAGGCTAGAATATATGAAAGAATTTAGTGTCACGTTTCTACCCCTCAAGTCTCTGAACATCTGGAAGCATTCCTCGTGCCTACCCAATTGTGAATGACCAGCAATAATTGCACTCCATGATACCTCATTTGGTTGTGAGATCATGTCAAAGGCATTTTGAGCTTCGTTCATACTCTCACACTTGATATAGAAGTCAACTATTGGTGTTCCTGCTGAAACATCAGAATTCATACCAAGTTTGATAATGTACCCATGAATCTGCTTCCCTGTCTCCCGACTCTCCAACTCAGAACATGCCTTAAGGACAATTGAGAACACAAAATGATCCAATTTTGTGCCTTCCCACATCATGCGCTTAAACAAAACTAATGCCTCAAATTGCCTCCCAGCCTGGGTATACCCAACCAAGAGACTAGTCCACGAAACGACATTTCTCACCACCATTTGATCTGAAAGAAGGGCTGAACTATCCAAACACCCACATTTCACATACATATTAATAAGTTCAGTTTGGAAGGAGACATCAGTTACAAACCCAATTTTAATCATGTGCGAATGGATCTGCTTCCCAAGTTTAATGTATGAGCTAGTTGAGCATGCACGCAATAAGCTAGCAAGAACTTTCATATCAAGGTCAATTCCTTCAACCTTCATCTTAGAGAAGATATCAATCGCTTCTTGAAGATGCCCATTGTCAGCAAAATCGGATATCATGATGCTCCAACTACTCAACATCCTATTAGACATTACCTGGAAAACTTTATAAGCATCACCAAGGCCTGAACATTCTAAGTACATTTTGAGGCAATCAACAAGAGATGTATCCATGGATCTTATTCCAACTCTCTTCAGCATGTGATGGTGAAAAAACTTTCCATCATTGAGAGATTTTCAGGTGCCATAGGCTTTAAACAAGGAACGGTAAATATAGGGTTTTATACATGTACCAGAGGAGTCCATGATGCCAAGGAACTCTCGAGCTTTGTGAAATCTACCTTGGTTGCATAGGGAAATAAGGTGAAGGCTCTCAAGGAGGCCATTTTTTTTTTGAACCAAGAAACTTGTATTCTATTCAAGAGTTATGAAAGGATACAAGTGAGAGGGGGGAGGAGGGGGGGAGAGATTACAGAAGGAATAAAAACTAAAATTACACTAAGAACTCCGAACTCCACAAAAGAGAGGGAGGCTAAAAAACTAAAGATGACCGAGGCCTCAGCTGCAAGCTCGCTGGGGAATCTAGCGTTGTTTTCGAATATTCTCAAATTTCGCTCATGCCAGATCTTGGATCTCCAAAACATTACCAGACGAAATCTCTTGTATTCCGCCTTGGCCTGTCTAGTAGGTAAGGCCTCCCAAGGTTTGTATGTAATTGGGAAGAAAGCCAAATTTGAGGATTGTAAGAAGATTCTCCAGCCTTGTAGGGTGAAGGGACATTCCTTGAATAGGTGGAAATGAGATTCGACACCATCGATATATAGAGTGCAGGAAGCTGGAACTGAGACGTTATGCTTGATCAATCTATCTCTCGTGGGGAGCCTCCTCTTCTCAATCAACCAATTATTCAGAGATACAGTCGGCGGAAAGAGTCTTTGCCATAAGAAGGGTACCCAGCGGTCCGCAGTCCCTCCGAAGTTGAGTATCCGATATAAAGAACTCATCGAGAAAATCCCATCCCTATTCCACTTCCAACTGAATCCGTCTTGGCCCGAGTAGTGTAAGAAGGGTGCTAGGTCGTTAGCCAATCTGTGAAGTAGGTTTGAAGGGACCAAATATCTAAATTGGACAGACCAACTCGTTATCTCTCCCGTAGCAGCTCTTGATTTTGCCTCGTCAATGGAGATATCCTGATTGTACGCAGCCAAGAATAAGGTAGGGTGCTTGAATTTTAGTCTCTCGCCTTTTAGCCACGAGTCATGACAGAAGCGGAAGGAGAAGACCTCACCCGCCTGGCAAGATAGAGCGGTCTAGAAAATGTCAAACAAACTACTAATCCCTTTCCAGATAGACGAGAGTCTGAGGTGATCAACCCGACTAAGAAATCGCAGTCTCGGGAAAAGAGCCAATAGAACCTCTCTCCACGGCATGCCCTCAGGTTGCAGGAGCTTCCAGACCCATTTCCCCAGTCTTGCGAGGTTGTGCGATGAAAGGTCTAGAATCTCCAAGCCTCCTTCCTCTCTACTCCGAGTTACAATGTTCCACCCCACCAAGCATTTTCCCTTGATATCTGCCTCCTGCTTTCCCATCCAGAAGAAAGTTCTCCTTCGTCTGTCTGTCTACTTTAAAACCCATCGCGGAGCCTTGTAGATCGAGAAGATATAAGAAGTCTGACTCGTCAGAACACTGTTCAGGAGGGTCAAGCGCCCAGCTCTGGAGAGAAGAGATCCATGCCAAGAAGCCAATGAGCGGTCCATTTTGGTGATGATCTTGGTTCAGTCAGCCTTCGTCAAATTATCCTGACGCAGGGGCAGCCCCAAATAATCCATTGGGAAAGTACCCGTGGAGCAGCCCAGATTGGCCGCTGCCTGCTCTGCCTTCAATACATCGCCTCCTATATGAATGACCTTGGTTTTTTGTAGGTTGATATTTAGGCCGGTGCACAAGTCGAAGCATTTGAGAAGCAACCCGAAAGAGGATAAGCTGTTTTCAATAGCCTTACTAAAGAGGAGCAGGTCGTCTGCGAAGAGGATATGAGTGATTCCCCCTACCACGAACTGCTCGAGGGCGCCTAAAATGATGCCCGAAGAAGCCACTCTGGACACAAGTCTTGAAATAATGCCAGTCACCAAGATGAAGAGTAGAGGTGATAAAGGGTTACCTTGTCTAAGCCATCTTTTGTGCTTGAAGGTTCTTCCCTCTCTGCCGTTAATAACGATGGATGACTCCGCGGTATGAAGGAGGTTCTGAACCCAGGAAATCCATTTCAGGGGAAAACCCCTAGCCTGGAGCATCTGGATAACAAATGACCAATTGACCGAATCAAAGGCCTTTTCAAAGTCAACCTTAATAAGGCAGACATCTTGATCATTCCTACGACACCCCCACATAGTCTCTGCAACAGTCATGAAACAATCCAGGGTGCTCCGACCCCGTGAGAAGGCTCCCAGCTTGTTGTCAATCAGATCAGGTATAAACCTCGCCAAGCGGTCGGCTAGCAACTTGGAAAAGATCTTGATGATGTTATTTTCCAAACTGATAGGTCTGAATTCACCCACATCATTTGCTCCCTGAGCCTTAGGAATGAGAATGATAGTTGCCTTGTTTATACGGGACATGATACCTGGGTCCGCTTGCATTTGGAGGAGAATGTCTAACACCTGATTCCCAATAGTTGGCCAAAACTTTTTGTAGAATTCCATAATTAGACTGTCCAGCCCCGGAGACTTGAAATTTTTTCCCTCCTTGATAACTTCAAAAACCTCAGACATAGTGAAAGGGTCATCCAGACTATGAAGATTAGGTCCGAGAGGCTCATAAATAAGATTCCATTTGACTTGTAAAAGCGGTTTGATTTTTTCCCCAAGTAAATTTACATAAAACTCCCTAAACGTCGAAGCAATTTCTTCGGTGTTAGTAATAGAGGATCCATCCTGCTGAATAGAAGTAATCCAATTGGTCCTTCTGCGGAAGGAAGCACAGAGATGAAAATATCGTGTGTTCCGATCTCCATCTTTCAACCATCTTTTCTTTGTTATTTGCCCCCAATACATACAAGTGTCATTGTAGCATTTATCAAGAACCCCTTTTAGACTTTTAAGTTCCTAAAATTCTGCCTCATTTATAGAGTCAGAGTTCGCCAATACATTCAGAGCGCTGATGCGGGATTCAATCTCCACTCTGAGCTTGGACCAAGAGGCTCGACAGAATTTATCCCATTCCAAAATGGTTCGCCGAAGGGGTTTCCATAACGAGAGCCATCGGCCTAGAGGCGAGGCTGAACTGGATGCAGAGTGTGGGGGAACCAGACCTGCGTGAATTATGTGAGAGAATTGATCGCATTTTAGCCATCCCACCTAAATTCTAAAGGGTCTTCTAATTGCCTCGCTCTGGGATGAGGAGTGCCACATTAATGGATTGTGATCAGATAGCCTGCGATTACCAGATGAGGCTACCGACAAAGGAAATGAAGATGCCAGGTTGTTGTTGATCAGAATCCTATCCAATTTAGCCAAGGCCGACGGGCGCTGGTTATTCATCCAAGAATATAAATTTCTGGAAATTGGGAAATCCAAGAGCCCAGTGTCTGCGATCAGCTTTGAGAATCTTCTAGAGTCAGTTGCGTTACCAACACAATTCAATCTTTCCCCATTATGCAGAGTAATACTAAAATCTCCTGCGTCTAGAATCGGCTCATGGTTGTTAGAAAAAAATTGACGCAACTCCTGAAAGAAAGCAGCTCTATGGATATGGCTCGGTGGGCCATAAACCCCAACCGCGATAAAAGCAAAGTTGGAGAGGCGGTGCTTGAGGAACAATTGAATGGACCACTCCCCAATTATACAATTCGTGCAAGACCAGATCGAAGAATCCCATACTGCAAGAAGCCCGCCAGAAAGCCCATTAGCATTAATAATTTGATAATTATCAAAAGAATGAAATCCTGACAACTGTTTGACAATTCTTCTGGAACATGCATTCAACTTAGTTTCTGATAGAAAGAAAAGACTACATCTATTATCCCTGACAACCTGCTTCACCATATAATGTTTAGAAAATCTATTGAGTCCTATAACATTCCAAAACAAAACACAAAATTTGTGAAACATGCAGAAGTTGACTACGGATACCCCCTACTAGACAAATATGAGACCTCCACGATCCACACGGCCACCCCCAAGGCCTTGATGACCCTGCCTTCATTCGCATTATATTCGAATCCTAGAGCTCCTATATCCTGGAGCATAGCTGTATCAAGTGCATTGCCCAATGTCAGAAACGAATGATCCCAAGCTATTAGGATTTTCCTTCCCTATAGTTGAGGTATTCTCCACAATTTTGACTCCTTCGTTCCTAGCAGCTTTAATCGGTGTAGCATTCTGAAGGGGAGACTTGCAAGACTTTCCGGCAATGCGAGAGCTCCTGCGCACCACCGCGGGCTTTCGGAATTTGGCCCTCCTTTTGTAAACCTTCCCCACTTGAGGAGGATAGGCATTCTTAGTCCAGATGCTCTAATGGGCTTACCCATAGGGCCCGACCCAAACAAAGCTCCATATTTTCCAAGACTCGGTCCTTGAGAGGGCTGAAGTGTGGAGTGCTGAACTTGGTCGTGCACAGCCAGCTCAATTGCTGGGACCCGGGTCCAATCAAACCCATGGACCACCAAATTCAACGGGTCAAAAGGGAATCCTCTGAGACTCCTTTTGGTGAACGATTCTGTAGATAGGAAAGAGAAAGTGCCAGGTGTCATCCATACCCAGGAAAGTAAAACCGCCCAAGCTACCGACGTGTGCGAAGCGCAGCTGTCCTTTATATTACGCCAAATCTGATGGAAAAAATACGCAACTCCCTCCTTCATGCTGCGTACCATTAAAGCAAGTAGCTCAGTCGCAGATCCACTTAGCATCAAAGAAGTAAAGCTCCCGATCTTCACCAAAATGTCTGAGAAAAGATCCTCTGGTAGTCCAAAGCAGCCCCTGGCGACCAGATCGCGCGCATCCGACTCGAAATACTCGAAAGGAGGCACCGGTGGAAGACTCGGTCGGTGAAGCACCAAAGGAGTTATAATGCTTCCAGAGTTCCAGAGGGCGCAGGTCCCAATCTCTACCTCAAACGGTGGTGAAGGATGATCTCCTCGAAGCGATTGCCCGATCGGGAGTAATGGCGGCCTGCGAAGCCTCCCGATCGCCAGAGGGGGCGCCGTATTCGTCGCCTTGTGCGTTGGGGCAGAGACATCTAAAGATCTTAGGGCGAGCAGAGCTCCCACTGATCCGGCCTAATATCGGTGGGACCTTAATCCTGACGGGGTGGTGCTCTGTCCGCCTGAGCTGACTAAAAAATGATTGGATCCACCGCCTTCTGCCGTCGAGCGCTCCTCCGAAGGATCCATTTCGAAGCTTGCGTCGGATCCAGTATTGCCCTCGCCCCCGTCGTTCCTCTCGGCGGGCTGAGGACTAGAAACTGCTCTCGCCACCCATTGTTGCCACGCGACTGCAACTTCGATCGTGAAGCGGCATGAATCCGCATCAGCGATGATGAAGCGCGGGATGAGGTGAAGTGCTCGCACTCTCACCTGCACCTTGCAGGAAGAAATGTCCGACCAGTCTAAGGAGGATTCTGCCACTGCCTCAAAGGAGGAGAACGGGCTTGTTAGGGCGATCACCGTCTCTGCGTTCCATAACATAATCGGCAGTCCACGCAACTCGAGCCCAACGAGCAGTTCCGGTGGCAACATTGTTAGATATAACTCATCTTGCTTCCAGTCTTCTATCTGGAGCATAACATGATTCCATTGGATTTGAGCCAAGCTGATCAGACGTCTCTTGTAATAGGAACCTTCGGCCTCTGAGGTGGTGATAAAAAACCTCATGTCGGCCATCTTCCTCTGTTTCCAATGTTGAAGGTGGTGCCGATAGTCATGGAATTGCCTTGCTAGAAATCCAGCGACGTCAGCTTGTTGGTGAAGTTGACCGCGTGCAGTGACTAATATGCATTTTTCGTTCAGGTATCGAGCACGATTAGCAATGGAGGCGGTGTTGGGCACCATCACCCGGATATTTTTTGGTCTATTAGACATCGAGCTGCGCTCGGGAAGAGAACGAGCAGGGGAGGGAGGCGAGGAATAGGAGCTTACAGTCGGGAGTGAGGTCACATTGCCACCCGTGTCCGAATTAAATAGAGAAATCGGGCCTGCACTCAAGGAGGTCATTTTGGTCTTGAGCTTCTAACAAAGGAGAACTGAAAGGGGAAGGATGCAAGGAGACCCATTGCGGAATTTTGGTGAAGGGAGAAGTTATTTTGCTATTTTGTATAGCATGGCTTATGTCGTTAACAGCCTCTTCCTGAACAATGACATGCTTATGAATAGTCTCTTCCATCTTGTGGTGGTCAGAATCATTACAAAGGACATTATCCTCGGAGATTCCCATGGAAGAAGACACAATATGTTGTGTATTTGTTTTTGTTGGAACTAGATCCAAAACACATGCCTCGGATTTTAGTTTGCTTCTTTTAATGCCCTTGTCAATTAGAGTAATAATCCTGGATTTTGGTTCCATCTCTTGACCGCATAGTTCACCGACCTGCTAAATATAAATAGGATTAAATAATTAATCATCAAACATAGCACAAGATATCCTAATTACTAAACTCATAGAACATAGATTTATATAAAATAAGTGTTAGTTCAATTATGAGCAATTTTTTATTACCCGATGAAAACAACTATAAATGTTTAGTGATTAGTAAGGGACCAACAACTTCAGTGCCATTGTCATCATAAGTAGCGTATAAATGTGGCTTAATAACAAATTATTAACAAACATTGAGAACAATGAAAAACATTGTCCAACTGAAGAGGCTCAACCTTGCATAAGTTGAAAGTTTATGTGTGTACCACTTAGGAAGTTACTAAAGTCACATAACTTCAGAGATTATCATTAAACTCATCTCTAGAGTATATCAAGAAAAGACTCTACCACAAGAAATTATGAGGTTGCCTCTAATAGGTTTATATTATTTTAATATATAAATAATTTCATCACTGAATAAGTATTTGGCAGGCCCGTTGGCAATTTCTAAAGATATAAGATTTGCCTGGGTATGTATGTAGCCTGGATCAACTCCAAGATTCTCAAGCAGGTAAGGGACTACACCTTCACTCTCACGAAATAACCCAATAAGCAAATGCTCCAATCCTATATGGTTATGACCTGAAAATCGACAAATTTCTCACGCTCACATAAATTAGATATTTCATCCTGAGATAACTAGGCCTTTTGTCACTTGATTTCACATCATACAAATTTTCCAAACAACATGAAATCGAAGTGTCCTAAAAAGAGAATCAAACCCTTTCGCTGAATGAAGCAATTCAGTTGTACCATAGGTTAGTTTTTGCTATTTTGTCTCCCCTTCAACCAAACGAAAAATACTGTCAAGCTCCCTCCCCTCTTCTCCAAAACCCCCAACCAAACAAAGTACATGTTGAACAATCTTTCTACCGTCGCAGAGCAATACAGAAGAAGCCATAGAATTGTGGAGGTGGGGAGGCAAGGTGGAAAAGCACGCACCAAGTATGAGATCGGATTGGAGCTCGAGGGCGGGCGGGCCCCTAAAAATTGGATGTGGCAGAGGCGGCGGCAATTTTTCGAAGGATGAGGGTGCTGACGCTGCAAGCGGAAGTCGAGAAGGAGGGATCGCCGGAGGCTGGAGGGTGACAGCTGGCGGCCTGAGGAGAGGCGTAGTATGAAATCAGGGACTCTCGAGTCTTGAATAGGCTATTTTTGGCCCATGCCGAATAGGGGTGAGCATCGATTGATTCGATAAATTAACTCGAACCGACGGACCAGTTAACGGAACCAACTGGCTATATTTTTCATTAACCATTTTCTGAATCAAAATTTTCGGTTAATCGACCGAATTAATAGAAAAAATTCGATTCGACTTGATTAACCGACCAAAATTATTGAAACTTCCATAGGTAAACAACAATTAGAATCTTGTTAAGCTCCATTTGATGATAATGATACTCCAACTATTTAACAAAAAATGTAGAACAATTTATGCGAGAAATTTATTGAGCAAGCAAGCTAGATTGCTTCAAGAATTAATATTAATATACTATTAAAGAATAATTTAAGATCCACAACAAATGTAACTAAATATACATCATAAAATTTATTCCTAACATTTGACGAGCATATCCTCTCAAAATATTCAAATTCACCAATATATAGTTTATTTCTCTCAATATATTCAATTTTACGTTGCTCACTTGCTACAGGGTTTAGGGCGCCGGTGGCTGGGGATAGGATGGCCAGCCGGATCACAGATGAGGAAGATGTGCAACCTACGTAAAGGATAGAGGGAGATGAGCTCACCGGCGTGAAGGAGAGAGGTTAGGACCGTCGGAGTGAAGGAGAGAGGGATATCACTAGTAGAATTTAAAACACTAACCTGTTACCTACGCCGGACGCCGGGGTGAAGGAGAGAGGGATATCTGGGCTGCCAGAGTGTGGAGTGAGGACGTCACGGATATGATCGTCGGCGACTCGGGATTTTGGGGGGATGCAGGGATCACACTAAGAGATCAAAGAGGGGAGTGTCGGCTGTGTCGTTGACTCGCTGCGTCGGGAGGGAGGGAGACTATAGTCCGTACTCAAAATTTTTGGGGAAGTAAATCAAGTAATGAAGTTAACAGGTTACGGGTGCCGGGTGGCCAGGTTCGGGTAATCAGGTGGGGAATGAGTAGGGCAGTAAATTGTGGCCCTGTGGCCGACTAGGCTGTGGGCCAATGGGCCGAGTGGGTTTGGGATATTAAGGCTGAGTGGATTTGGGATATATTGGGAATAATTGGTTTGGGGGCGGGGGTAAAATGGTCATTTTTTGTAATTTTTGATAAATTCAGATAAAACATATTTTCTATAGAAAATTAATCAAACCAAACCGAAAATTAAATTTTCAAAAAAAAAAATTAACCAAAAACCGAACCGAAATTTTTTCGATTAATTTGGTTCGGTCAATTTGGTTTTGGTTCGGTCGGTTAATCGGTTTTTTTGCGGAATCTTGCTCACCCCTAATTGCCGAAATGATGAACGTGGCTTTTTAGATAAAACCATTAGCAATTTCTCAAAAGCGAATTATTATTTGGAAGAATTTCAAAACCTAAAATGGCATGTTTGTTACCGAGATGGATATGTGATTTAAGTAGAAACAAAATAATCCTTCGGATAAAAAGATGGGATGCATAAAAAATAATTAAAAATTAATTTTATGGTTTATTTGGATACAAGATTACAAGGGGAGGGTAGGGGAATGATAACGAGGGGTGGGGAAGGATAGTTAATCTCATATTTGGCAAACATGATATTTTTGATGACATTATGCAATACCCGAAAAAATTCCTAATATAAAAATCTCTTTTTTTGGTAGAGCGCACCGGATCGGAGGTTAGCCGGGTCTAGCCGCGGAATTCACCTCGAGTAGAAGGTATAACCCGACTCATGGAAATATGAAGTTGAATTAGTTCAATGGTTATTTCTTTTCTTGCTTATGATGTCTTATTACAGTCGAGTTCGACTCTTGAGTGCAGATAGGATCGGAGTCCGAATCGGACTCGGATCGAATCGAGAAGAAGTCAAGTCAAGTGAGGGGCAAATGGGTCATTGGATGACGGGAATAAAACCCCTCACCCAAGCCACCCGTGCAGCTCAAAGAGAGAGCCGCACACAGCCCATCAAGAGGGAGAAAGGGAGAGAGGAGGAGGAGATCTTGTCGGCGCCGAGTTCGCGATGATGCTCGAGGATATTGAAATCTCATTTCATCAAGATTTCTCCGCGATCCAATTCAAGGTGAGTGGCTAGAGTAGATGTTAAGGGGAGGCGGGTGGCCGGCCCCATAGATTTTGAAATCGAGGTTTTCTCCGCGAGTTTTGCCGATCGGGTTGTTTCCCCGTGTTAGATTTTTAAATCGTTGTACATACTGTGATTTCATGTTTGAAAATATGTCGATTTCTCGCTTTAAGGGGCTGGTTGAGTCGAGGAAAAAGGGGGAAGGTCATGCCAAAATTTTCCCCAATTTCCTCGCTCGTCTCACAACTCGCGTATCGACTTGTATTCGTTTTGTTTTCGATTTTGGATTGATGCTCAAGTGGACGCCACAGCCAAGTCCACCACCTCTAGAGAGTTCGGCCGAGCATGGTCATCATCCTGCTCGAGTTGGCCGAGCAGTAAAAGGGGGAAAAGTTGGGCTGTTTATATTGGATTGTTGGATCTCTTATTTTATCGCATTAACTCGCACCTTCATGTTTAAATGTTAGATTAAATTTGAAGTTTATGTTTACTATTCTACTGATTAATATGCATAAATTCCAGCCCCTTCCCACATGGATGGTTCGGCCGAGCAAGATTTACCTTGCTCGAGCTTCGGCCGATCAAGGGAAAGGGGGAGGAAACGAACGATTTTGTGTAGTTGTTCATATCCCTCCACTTAATGTTTATTCATATTCATGTTAATGTTAATCCATATTCATGTTGTGAATTGTTGGGGTAGATCTATATTATCATTTTGGAAATGTTCTTGCCAATGCTTATATGGTATATGTAGTTAAGAAAGGTTTCATTTAATTGCTCATATCATGTTTAATTGTTGTTATGCTTAGTGTATGTTCATATTGGTTTAACCTCTACATTACTTACTTTTTATTTTGGTTCTTCATGATGTTACTATCCGTAATTAATTTGGTAAGTGATGTGAAAATGGTAGGTCGAGTGCCTACACAGTCGGCGAGTTCGCTCGTTCTACGAAGAATGGGTTAGATAACATGTGGGACGTTGCAAGATGCATAGTATATATGGAAACCTAGCTAGGAAATGACACAACTTCTAAGACTTCTAGTATTTATTTTTTGAAACCTAGAACTATTAGGTGTACACGTTTTTGGAAGGGCAGCATTAATTTGTTGACCCTACAGACCGGATTAGGGTCGAATACGAGCAACCGCCCGAAGTGTATATAAGGAAACCCTAGGATATTTGACTGTGTGATGTGCTTGAGATGGTCCGCCGAGAAGCGTGAAGGTCGGAAATGACCAATGCTTAGCTCGGTCAGTGATTGGGTCTTGAGATGCACCAGCGGGCCCACTAGGTGTCAAACCCCAGTTGGATGGGACTAGCTATCCCTACCCCAGACGGTGTCCGGAGACTAGTAGACCATCCTAGTCGATGGCCCGGGATTTCATGTTTATATCTTGATATGATGTGGTCGAATGACCAATAAGATTCTACCTTGTATGGTAGGGCCGGTTGTAGTCGGGATTCTTACACCATAAGTAGGCCTTAAGGGCTAGATGTCAGGTGGCAAGGTTAGGCCGTTATGGCAAGTTTCTTCTATATGGTTTATACAGAATGACCCTCGGGGTCGATAGTCACATCAAAAAGTAGCTTACCTCTCTGATTATATTCTATGTTGTTTATATGTTATGCATGACTAACTGCGGATTATGTGGAGGTTCGAAAGAATCGTTCACTGAGTCCCAAGTGGGCTCACGGTTTGTTTCCTTTGTTTTTGCAGAGCATGATCAGTGATCGAGGCTTGTCGTCATGGTGCAACTGGAGGGCAGGTGGTGGTGCCATATCTCGTAGCGACGTCCTTTGGTCATAGTCCAGTGTCTTGTAGTAGTTATTTTCCGTTTCTACACTGACAGTTGTGTTTTGAACAGTTTGTAATAACTTTGATACTTGAGACGTTTTATTTGTGACGATGTTGGTTTTCTTCTTTGGATTGAAAAACATATATTTGTGAATTTCGAAAACTTAAATAAAGATTGTGTTATGATTTCCTTTCTCGATATGTTCTGTTTTATTGTCAGTCAGTATAGACAGTAGGCTACAGGGCAGGATGTAGGCCCTGACCGATCACACTACCCTTAGTTGGGGTGTGACACATTATTCTAAATTTTTTATCCCTTCCCATGGTGAAACAAAGATTTGAGTGGTTTGGTGAGGTTTGAAGGGATTTCTAACACCTTCAAACATCTTCCTCTCATTCTAAAATTGAAAGTAAAACATGGGTTAATTAATTCATATGTTTCTCATCCTTCTCTACCCTTCCCTACTCTACCATCCAAATAAAGGTTATAAAGCATTAGTTCCTCTTTTTCTTTTTCAACTCCTCTTTCTCTTTGCCTATTATTATTGGCGACCATTCCTCCTCTTCTTTCATATCTTAGTGTTGGCACTCATTCCTCCTCTTCTTCCCTATCTTACTCTTTGTTTGGATACAAATGGGAGGAGGGGTAGGGAGGGGTGGAGAGGGAAAAGATATGAGGGGTGGAGAAGGGAAGGATGGGGAATGATAGTTAATCACATGTTTGAATAGAATAATTAAAAGGTAGGTGGGAAGGATAAGATAATATATCTCTCCTCCTCTTGTTTGTGTAGAAATTTTAAAGGGTTTGGTGAAGTTGAATAATTTTAATGAAAATACCCTTTAACTTTCTATGAAGATGGAATTAAAATATTCTAAATTTTTTATTCCTCCACATTCCACCAAAACGGTGAAATAAATATTTGAGGGATTTGATTTGATTTGGAGAAATTTCTAATATCTCTAAACATCTTTTCCTCTAAAAATTAAAAACCAAAATATGATATAATTAATCGCTCTCTTCCCCGTCCCTCCCTACCGCTCCCTATTCCACGATCCAAATAAAGTATTAGTGCTGGCACTCATTCCTCCTATTCCTTCTCATTAAATTTCATGTTAAGCATCTTTTTTCTTATATTATTATTATTAGGGAATTATTTAGAATTAAGCTTTCTAATGTAGTCGATATAGGCATATAAGATGCTACAACTATACTATAACTTTATGCTACATGCCTACATATCTAATCATCAAACTAGTAGTGGATAGATTTTCCTCTTTTGTTATTGATAAATCCTTTTCTTCCCTTCTAACAACTACTACTCTCACTCATCACCTCATTGCTAATCACCCTCCGGTAGATTCCAGTAGAAAAGAATGAGAGATAATTACCAACAAGGGATAGTAAATAGTAAAGAGAAAGAAGAATGATTAGTGATGGACAAGGAAAAATAAATTAAAGAGAATGCTGCCCAATTGCCCACAAGTAATGGGAAATTTTATTGTTATTGTAGTTGAAGTAGGAAAATTACAAAATTTATAATAGTAAATTTAGATAATAATAGGTCATGTTTGCATTATATGGTTGAATTTTGATGAGATAAGATATAAATTGAATAAGAATAGAATAGAAATCCAATGGAATGTCTTGAAATCTTAATGTGTTTGTTTAAACATTGGATAAAAGTTTGGATAAGATATAAAACCCAAATCTTGTGTTTGTTTCGGCAAGAATAACAAAACCAGATAATAATATTATTAACATGTAAATTGCAAAATAATATTTTGGAACAAGCATCACCAAATTGAATCTCTTTACAAAAACATTCTTTACACGATACAAAAATTAAAAAATTTCAACCAAATAAACATGCATTCTCTACTAAGAAAATACAAAATCCTTACCCAAAAAAAATCTTTACTTAATCATCCACTAATGAACAAAAACATATTACAAATAGAAGATATAATGTATGAAATAGAGAGATACATTCCAAGCAAATTTATACCAAACCAATCCAAAAAAAAAATCTACTCAATATGAAGATTAAAAACTTTCAACCAAAAGAGTATATAAAATTATTCTAAACATTAGTTCATTAATTGGAGAAAACAATGTCATATATGTTACAAATTACAAGACCCCTCAAAAATACAAGCATCCAAATCTAGTATAGAAGAGTGCTCATGTACAAATTATCTATCTTTGCTAACAAACATGGAGAATATATTTTGATGACCCATGTTCTTGGACTAGAGCTTGTGCTACATACTTGAATGCATAGATGAGGACTATTGAATCTCAAGAATATATAGGTGATCAGGACTATTGAATTTCAAGGATATATAGGTGAGAACTATTAATTCAAGAGGCACATGACAAAATAACCAATACGATCCTTCGTAATTTAAGATGTTTTGCTTTTCATGGAAGAAGTCATTTCCTCCATCTCTATAAAGATCAACTGTGGACCTCTGATACATCAAGCCTGTACTGAAATGTCTGAACCATTCTTGTGCTTTGCCAATTTAACTTTTCTGGCTGAGCCTTTGATTTACCAGATTTTCTTTTCTTTGAGGAAGGTAATTCCTCCATCTCTGTAGAGACTAGTGGTTGTACTTTTGTTTCACTCTCTGGTTCACCATTACTTTGAGGTGCATTGTGTTCACCATGAACACCATTCTCAAATGGCAATGCCCGTTCATCATTGTTTGTCAACATCATAGGAGCTTCAGGGTCGTCTATAACAGACATCCCAGACAGAACAATGTCCAACAAAAAGGTGCTTCTAACAAACCTGTCAATCCTACTAAAATGCCTTTGTGAATAAGGTATGAGACCCTCAAGGAGTTCACTTACACCTTTGATCTGCAAAAGATAAAGATATCAAACAACTGAAACCAATTCTATAAACATAACGTGGTGTTAGAACTTAGAACATAAGGTTGTTTCTAGATAAATACTAACAAAACTCACAAGTCTATGTGACCTACTAGAGCTACCTGCTACAAATAATTAGATCTGACCAATTTAAGATTGCATGAGATTATAAACATAGTGGATTCACAAAAATCTGAATGCTGAACTTAACTTAGAATCCCCAATTAAATTGAGAAATGAGCAACTGAACCCTAAGGAAATTCATCTAGTATCAAAGTTTAAAATACCATACTGTACCAGGCACTGCGATCAGTATTTACAAGTTTTTGAAAAAACTAATACGGTACAGCCTGTACCATCCCAACGGCTAAAATATTTGGGAAGGACCAGTTTAGAGTTTGTTTTGTGTGTGTGTGGGGGGGGGGGCTATATAAAACGTACATGGACCCACAGGTGGTGAAATATTCAGAGAACTACCACCAAAAAGGATGGGGAAAAAGTGGCCACAACAACATGCATGCTGTTGTAAAGCCCGTGAATATATGCATGATTTTAAAGGTGCAAAGATGTGATCGACGCATGTTGAGATTCCATTTCAATTTTCATAGTGTAGTCTTAAGTCTTAACACACATGAGCCATATCATATTGAAACTATGTTTCCTAGATATTGGGAAAAATTAAAAATAAAAACCAAACAGGCTGGTACCGCCCTATCTGTACTAGACCTAGAGACACTCGGTACGGTTCGGTATGGTTCAATACTGGTACTGGCCTTGGACTGAGATTGATACGGTACCGAGATTTTAAGCCATGTCTAGTATAATGGGAACATTAGACATAATTGGTTGATTTAGGCACATAACTAAATGAAATTGCAGAACATCATAACCAACCAGAAACACATAACAATTACTCTGAAGATTAAAAGTTACCTCCACAATTTCAGTTGGAGGAAAGATCCTCAATATTTGATAGAGCACAACTTGTGCAACATGACAAAGTTTGGGCTTTGTGTTCCATTCCCTTATATATTCAAGAAGCACTCGGATTTCTCCCTTTCCAAGAGCAACAAGAGCTTTCTCAAATGGGTCTTCAAAATCCCTTCTCCTGCACAACATCACAAATGAGACAAGATGAACAATTAACACAAATCTAAGTATATTTAGTGACTGCTGACTGTTGATACCTGCAAAGATGGGAAAATAGATCAAAGAGCTTGTGTGGTCTCCGAAGCTCAAATGCAAGTTGGATTGCCCGAGCATAATCAGCATCAGATACAGCATTTTCAAGTTCTTGACCTCTCAAAATTGCTTCTTCCTATATCAAAAATTAAGCACAAAAGCAGAAGGTTATTAGAACTGGGAATGACATTTTTGAAACTAACTAAAACGATAAAAGTACAACAATACAACAGTAAATAGTTAAATATGATAATAATGAGATATATTTGATGAATAACCACTGAGTTCTCAGAATTCACAAAATGAAAATCACACAGAAGAATTGTCCATTTGCTTGATATGATGGATGTTGCAATTCTCTTTAAACCAACTGGTATGTACACGTACTTGCAGGAATACACAACTCAAAAGTAAGCTAGGCATCCTAATTTTTCAAAGATTATAATTGATTGGCTAATTAAAATTCATGATATTACATATTGAGTCATGGTTGTCGGGGGAGAGAAGTGCAGCGACACGCAATGGTCCCCTGCAGCTATAGCGCATAGTGCAACACGAAGCACGCGCTTTATTGAAATAAAGCGCGAAATAAAAACATAGATATATATTTTATGTATACACCAAAAATACCAATAGAGTCCAACTATCATAAAGAATAACTAAATGTTCAAAAATGATGAAAACCAAATGTATAAAAAGAAGAGTAGAGACGAAGAGACGTTTGCATGTAGTTTGACTTTTGGGCCACCTGCGCCTTCCAAAAATCGCTGAAGCTGAAGAGACAAAACACCTTCAGTGTAGCGCGCTTTTTGCTGCGCTATGCTACTGCGCGACGGCGCAAATAGTGCCGCGTAGCGCACTACGCTTAAGTGTCCTGCGCATAGTGCAGCAAAGCGCAGAGGGTGTGCTACGCAGTATGTGCGCTATTGATAACTATGTGTTGAGTGACTTAGACTGTGTGCTACATTGGGCAACATAAACCTAGTTTATCAAAATAATTTGTATCTAATTAGGTCGATAAGTAGTCCTAGAAAATCTAACAAACATGCACTCAATCTTTTTTCTGTGTATTATTTTGAGTATTATTGTATGATCGGAGAGGATATATTTCTATTTTTCTTTTGGCTAGCTATGTGCATTACCAATATACATCTCTGATTTCTGTATTTTAGATCCTACCATAGTGATCTGAGATGCAAATAAGATGAATAGGGATTACATACTTCTAGAAACTAAGAACTGTAGAGAGGTTCACCTTATTATGAATTTATGATCCAAAGTCCAAACAATGACTAATCACATTATTGAGTTGAAATTTTGTTTTGCTGCAAAGAAACTTGAAGGTAGTATATTACCCATGAAAACATTGCATTGCCAGCAGTGCAGTATTGGAAAATAAGTTCATTTCATCATAATTTATGTAAGTTCCATATTGAAGAAGCGGCTGGGGACCAACAAGTGGCTATACTTCCATTTACTACTTAGTAGCAACAATTTATCTGATGCAGCAATAATGTTGGGCATCAGATAGCTTTTCAGCCAAGTCCCCATGACATTTTCCAACATTGTCCTTCAATATTTATAATATTATATAAGAATATAAATATTAAATTATTAAATTAATTTTAATAATTGCATATTTTAAATAAATTATTATTATTTTATTTTTAAATATTATTTTAATTATTGTTTTATGTAAATTCAAATAATTTTTATGAAAATAAAATAAATAATATATTTTTATTATTTTAAATTAATAAATTATTTTGAATTAGTGCATATTTTTATTATGTAGTTATTAATTAGAATAATTATAATACAACTTATTATATTTTTGGAGGGGTATTTTAGTCATTTTCCTTTTAGTTTCTTGTCTATTGTTAATGTCAAGCAAACAAAATAATATTATTCATTCTCTATTCAATTCCTTATCTATTCCTTGTCTATTCTTATTCCTTATTATTTCATTTCATCCAACCAAACAACGCCGTTAATGCTTTTATCCATTGGCATTCTCATATAAGCTTTCAAATCATGCCAATTAAAAAGTTGGGCACAGAGTTATACAAAAAATCTACTTAAAATTTAAATGGATTGACTGTGGTGTTTCACCATGATTGAAGGTCTTTGAACTGATTTACCGTTTAATTGAAAAGAATAAGAAGCAAAACAAATGACCAAATTGTCTACCATGGTACATATTACATACTAATGGGTACTTCATATCATCCAAGAGTTGTATTGACAAGAAGCAATACATGTTGAACCAAAAGGTTGCAGGGATTATGTAAAAAATGAGATCGATTAAAGTTCTTAAGAAGTAACAATTGAACACTAAACAAATAGCTACCTCTTTGCGGAAAGCTTCCTGCTTATCTGCAGCTGTGCAGTCATGCCAAAAATTGATGGTGGCATCAGTACCTCCAGTTGCAAACATCTCTGTCTTCTTGCTGACAGCCAATGCCCAAATCTAAAAAATAAAATAAGTGAAGAATGTAAGGCTGGGACTATTATTTCTTACACTTAAAAGTTAAAACTATTATTGGCAGACACATGCCACCTCTCTCATCTAAATAGTTACCAATTCCCATGTGAACTTGCCCAATTGACTGTAATAAAAGCTCTGAAATATAAAATAAACTGATATAACCAGTTGGTATGAAACGTGAATAGACTAGGGTGGTTTAAAAACATTTCCACATTTCTCCAGCTTCTCTAACATTTTTTGTAAATTTAATAAATTAGTATCAGATGGGCCAGAGATGAATATCTATCTAGTGTTGCTAAATTGGTAGGCCAGATAAATCAGAGGGTCAGGAAGAAAACTAAATCTAATAAGGGTTAATTTTAGTTGGTTGGGCATCTAAAATTTTATCATTTCTCAATGACATGAGAAACACGTATTATTTAGGTGTGAAAATCAGTGGACACTTGTATCGTTTTGCTAGCACAAGCAGTCAAATCAATCTATCTATCAACACTCTATTGTGGTTGGGCAAATCCTTTACATTTTACCTTTGATTCAATTGTTAGTACTTGCAAAAAGACATAAATGCTTAGTTGTTTTCATGCCTAACAACAAATGTTTCATATGTACCTGAGAAATGATAGAATTTTAGATATCGTGAGCGTTTGGAGGGGTGAAAGGGGTAAATAAAACGAATTCGGAGACTGCAGGAGTCAATTGAGACAAATCCATGGTATTACTCAAAAGAGAGCAATCTTGGCCATTGATCATGAATCCATGACATCTTCCCTCTTATGAGATACCCATATGTTTTAAGAGGTTAACTTACTCATCCCCTTTCTGTCCTAATATCCTTTTCACTTTGTTTTACTCCATGTGCATAAGGAACATTGCAACCGCAAAATATGAATGTTGCAGCAAAAAATAAATGCATGACAATGCTGCCTATCTGTTTTATGGTCCTAATAATAGGTGTTAAAGTCCCACATTGGTCAAAAATATGGCCAAGGTAGCCTTTAAATAGTTTGGGCAATCCTCTCCCTATAAGCTAGCTTTTGGGGTGAGTTAGGCCCACTAATTTCTTAACATGGTATTAGAGCCAATTGTGTGGTTAAAATTGTGCCACCCGCAGATGTTCGGTCTTGCAAAACTCCACGCTCCAGAAGTCCAATCTTGAGCGTGAGGGGGGGTGTTAAAGTCCCACATTGGTTAAAAATATGGCCAAGGTAGCTTTTAAATAGTTTGGGCAATCCTCTCCCTATGAGCTAGCTTTTGAGATGAGTTAGGCCCACTAATTTCTTAACAATAGGTTTCTTTTTAGCCCTTCTGGCACGTTGTGCCAGCTTCCATCTTCTCCATCTCCCTCCTTTCACACCACTATAATTCTTTTGAGGTCTAGCAATCATGTAGGATAAGATCATCCAACTCTAATTGAGTTTTACATGTTCTAGATTCCAACCATTTGTAGCTACGACCAAGAAATTAGCTACTTAGTATCATTATCATTTACAAGTGAAATTGACCAGTATACCAATGTCATGTTGAGCCAACAATTTGGACAAAACAGTATCAGATGGGTGTTTATTGGTCTTGGTTACGAATTTACGATATCATTTGGTTGGACCCTTTACTCCATTACATGAGATAAGAAAGTCATGGAACAATCACAAATTTGCAACATGAGCTTCACATACGTGTAATTGCCAGGGACAAAAGAGGACTTTTATACAATAAAATGTAATTAGCAACACATAGATTACCTTTCCCTCATGCTGGTCATAGGTTGCAACACATTCATTTGACTTGATTGTCCATAGTTTAACTAAGCCATCGCCACCTGAAAGAGAAAAAAAGAATTGCTTCAAGAGATTCTTCTATGAAACCCGTACATGGAAAGCATCTTCCTATTTTGCGTTGTTTTACAACACGAAACAAATTGAGTTCCACGAGAAAGAAACGAAGCTCACAATACACTTGAAGTATGCCCTTCAAAAGTTTTTAAGCACGAACAGCCCATATCTTTACTGTTCTATCACCAGAAGATGTCATCACACATTGCTCTAAAGGAGAAAACTCCACAGACCATATTCCTCTTTTATGCCCTTTAAGCACAGCAACAGACACTAGATCAGGAAGCCTCCATATGCAAGCACTGTGATCCTAATAATAAAAATGTGAAAGAAGCAATCATTAGAGCAATCAAACATTAATGTTGATCTATTGGCGAAACAGATGATAAACAACATGAGAACCAATTATCTACCTCAGAACCGCTACAAACAAGACCATCATTTGGTGAGACAGCAAGCGAATTGATGTCTTTATCATGTGCAGCAACAACTGCCTTTGTTTTAAGTGCGCAACCTCTGGACCATCATGTTCCGAGACACCATCAAAACTCCAGACTTTGATTGTCCGGTCACTATTAACAGAGATACGAATATTTTAGTATAAACATTCCCAAAATTGAAAAAAAAAATTGGTAAAACAAAATAAAAAATTTCGAGTTCAGAGGAACAGGGGAAGATAAACAAAAAACCAACTAGTTCAGAGGCCATTAGCCCTCCCTAATAAGAGCTATGGATTGGAAAAACAACTTTGTTGACCCACAGAGGTTCTATTTGAGAGTACACTCCCAAAGTGCTTTTTAAGATGAAAAAAACAGTTCCTTAAATGCATGCTCAAAGTGCTTTCTCCAGGCAGGTGGGGGAGCATTTTTTCGAAAGCTGCTTTTCTACACAAATTTACAAAAGCTAAAGCAACGTCAAACTCAAGTACTCAACCAGAAGCTATCTATCTGAAAATCTAAATCGTGTCAAACCCAAATAGCCTAACCTCAAAATGCTATTATTTGAACTTGAAACTGAAAAGTCACACTCAATATTGAAGAAATTACTTTGCAACAACCTATGAACTCATAAAATTTCTAGGAACATATACATACATCTTGCAATCTATTGATAGAAGGGAAATACACAAAACAGTAGAATAATGATAGAATCAGCAACAAAGTTCGCTGTGAGCCTGTGACATCCAATGAAATACCAATGACAAATCTGGGCAGACAAAAGTGAAAAAACAGAAAGTACAGTGGAACAACATGGTGAAAGGTATCAAACATCAAGAGAATGAAAAAAGAAAAGGGTTTGGATGGAAACTAATACAAAAATAACATGTACCATCGAAGTAGCATCATAATTGTTTAGCACGTTGACAAAAACAAATCCAACCAAAGGAACAATGATGTCACAAGTAGGACAATACAAGATTCTTTCTATTAACAAAATGCTGGTTTTAGAAAGTTAATGAAAGCATAAGAACCAGCAACCATGAATACATGCAACCTGATCAGTGTGACACACAAAGAGAACGACAATAAAGAAGGATTTGGAAAACTAAACCATGCGAGAACCAAGTGGGGTTCCATTTACTTAGCAAGTTAAACAAATAGAGTATACACAGAGAAAAGGACAACTATTTAAGGTCAAGTATGATGCTAAAAAGAATGGCCTTGGAAGATGTCATCTCTTGCATCCTAATCATGATATGCAGCACTACCAACAAGTACCTGTAACATGATTATCTCCTGAAATTTTGGATGGCATAAGAACTACATCACATTAACATGTCATGAATCATAAGAAAGTTCCAAAATGTTTCTACTGGTGGACCTATTCCAGGTGCACTAGTCAAACATATTTTGCAGACTTAACAGATCTACAATCCGTCCAATTACAGCATATTGTGCTCACAAGAGAATTATAGCCTACTTTCAGTTCCAATTATCGACAAAAATCCATGAACTCATAGAACCAGTTCTTCCATCAATCAAAAATGAAATTCATAAACATAAACTAATTTGAATGGTACAATCTTCATTCCTCCTATCAAATTCATTTTTCATATTCAAAAATGGCCTAATTCCAAGATATGAGATCTCAACAAATTTTACATCATAAAAGGAATCAAACAATTATTTTAGTAAAAGGTAAAACAACAAAGGATAAAACAAAGAACTTAGGATCGAGAACAGCAAAACTCAGATTTAAAAAAAATAAAACACCATTAGATAACCAATATGATCCGGTAAACAACAGACTATATAGCACAAGAGTCAAGGATACGCTAT
The DNA here is from genome assembly GCA_034359265.1 of Canna indica. Classification (NCBI taxonomy): domain Eukaryota; kingdom Viridiplantae; phylum Streptophyta; class Magnoliopsida; order Zingiberales; family Cannaceae; genus Canna; species Canna indica. Next base: position 74,563,308 of record CP136891.1, on the reverse strand, counting down.
TTCAAGCTCTTTAGAGGACGAACTAACTTGCTGCCACTAACAAAAAAGTTCTTCCATTTCTTAGAGAAAGCTACAGCTCCAATGGCTCCCATATGGCCTTTACCGATTCCTATACAATGTCTGCTTTCAACATCCCATAATCGCACCCACCTATAGCCAAAAAAAATAAGATGATTACATGACATAAGAAACAGAAAGAAAAGAAAGGTTGTTGTAGGCATGTTTTATAAACACTAGGCACAAGCATTTCTTTAATATATATTAGGGAAAATCATACTTTTGGTCCCCCGCAGTTTGCTCCAATTTTGATTTTAGTCCCTATAGTTTCAAGATTTTGGTTTTAGTCCCCACACTTTATTTCCATTTAGGATTTGGTCCCTACCGTCACATGAGGCCTAAACGGAGCTGACATGGATAATAGGTGTTGACTGGATATTGCTGATGTGGAGCCTGCAGAGACCAATTTTGTAAACTATGGGAACTAAAATCAAAATTTTGTAAACTATGAAGACTAAAACCAAAATTTTGTAAACTATATGGATTAAAACCAAAATTCAAGTAATTATTTTTCCTAATAAATATAAAAAATCAAGAGATTTTTTTATAAATAATTATAATATTTAAAAATATTAAAATTGAGCAAACTTTTTACATATTAAGGTAATTTATTTTGGATTTTATTTTGAAAAGTGTGATGACATGTTTATATATTTAGAAGATTAGTTTAATATTTGCAATATTAATTTATTTTCTATTTAAGAGACAAACATCTAATTTCGTATTCTTGCATTGAACACATTAATTGAGCAGGGAACATATTAGTATTTTATAGTATGTTCTATATCTCTAAATATCCCTTAACAATGCCTACGAAATCGTAGCAATAACCGTGTATTATGGTGTTGCCACTACAGCAAATGCATGGGAAACCGACATTTATTAGAGTGAAAATCAACATTTTTTTGACGTTCGAAATCTAATTTAAACTGCTTTAAATGCGCCAAATTTAGGATCAAAATAGAGGTGAGATGTGATCAGTGAAGAGATGAGCAGATCAAGAGAGCAAGTTTTCGAATTCTGCAACCACTACAGAATTCACGCTAAATCAGGATAATTAACGGATAAAAATCGACGTCTAATGAAGAGGTCGGTTTAAATCCACCTAAATTAACGTAAATTACTGTAGTGTGCTCAATTTTAATATTTTTAAATATTATAATTATTTATAAATAAAATTAAAAATATCTTGTGATTTTTTATATTTTTTTAAGAAAAAAAATATATAATTTTGGTCCCTATAGTTTACTTGAATTTTGATTTTAGTCCTCATAGTTTACAAAATTTTGGTTTTAGTCCCCATAGTCAAAGTTTGTCCTTGTAGGTCCACGTCAGCAATGTCCAGTCAACATCTATTATCCACGTCAACTCCGTTTAGACCTCATGTAACGGCAGGGACCAAATCCTAAATGAAAAATAAAGTGTGGGGACTAAAACCAAAATTTCGAAATTGAGGACTAAAATCAAAATTCGAGCAAACTGTGGGGACCAAAAGTATGATTTTCCCTATATATTATACTAAAATGTTTGAGAATAATATTTCCATTTCTGTGATGCATTTTTTGTTATTGCAATATATAGGAATTATTGAATGCATGAACAAGCACAATGCATTTAAATAATTTAGTTAAAATGGATTTGCAATATATTAAATTCTGAGTGTGTTGAACTTTGGCGCCAAATCATCATAAGTTCATATTTGTAATATTAGGCCTCGAGGATTAGATAGCATAGTAATCTAACCCATCATATAAGGGGTTTTGGAAGGAAAGAAAAAAGTGAAATAACTATAAATAGCATTATGAGGAAAAGGGAAAATAACTCACAGTATTATCCTTGCTTCCTGTTACCACCATTGTTTTCCCAGAAGATGAAATGCAAGTGTCAATGCAAACAACAATATCTGTATGCCCAACGAGAACATAGGCACATGACATTGATGTAACATCATATACTCGCACCTGCAAATGCGTGAAGGCCACACATGAGAAACCAATATGTTAAGCAATACATATTTTTTTATCGAGCAAGAGATTATAAGAAGATGCAAAATTATGTATCACCAATTTATGCAAACCAAGCATATAAATCAGAAATTAAATCTCCTATTGTCAGGCTCTAAAAAAGTACAAACAAAGTAAACAATGTGGATAATGTAAATTGATATGCATGTTCAATACAAATATTTCTTGGAATTTGAATCATCAAATTTACAAGTCCAGTAATGGTTATCATACCTGTTCTAAATTTGTAGCAACAGCGAGATATTGTTCATCATCACCTAAAAATTTCATATCAAGAATTTCTTCATTATACCCTACAAGTCTTCTGTACATGTTCAACTGAAAAGACCCTTCAGCGGATTTTATAGGGCAATAAAACAGAAATTGCTGGTCCGCAGTTACACAGAGCAATCCTAAATTTGAAGGTAATAGAACAGCTGAAATGAATCCTCTTCTTGAGCCATCCTCATCAGAGATAAGAGTCACATCTGAAGATGGCTGTTCATATATACAAACTGCACTGTTGCAAAATAATAATCATGGAATTACTAAAAAAGGATAGGAAATGAAGAAAAAAAAAATAGTCCTTTTTCATTGTCAATCATACCTTTCAGAGCTCCATATCCTTACAATACCACGTTCACCAACAGTCAGAAAATGAATAGGAGCCGAAGTGCTAGAGTCATTATCCCCAGTCAACCCCAGAAAAGCAGACAAGTCATCACCTGGATGAATGATGCAAACAGTTTCCACCATCTCATATGTAGGTATTGTTTTCTTGAAGCTATAAGTTTGCATGTCCCATTTGTTCACAACCTACATGATTTTCAAATTAATCTGATAGCCAGTGTTTTATGCTGACCAAAAAATAACAACAAAACCTAAACGGGAAACATATGATATACAGAATCATCTATAACTTTAATCCTAACAGCTCAACGAACAATGTCACCAAGAATCTATTGGGCACTATGTTGGATAGCTGGCAGTAGGGACTAGGAAGACTCAATCAGCAGTATGTTGTCCTGACCCCAACAAAAAAATGGAAACTTAAATAGAGTCCAACATTCCTTGCATTTGAAGCACAACAATTCAGTTAACAACTTACAATAGTTACAAGCCGAACAGTTAGGATGGCTGGTTCAGTCACAACAATTAAAACAAAAGAAAATAAGCAATTTTGAAGGATGATGATATCCAACTTTGTAATCCAAGAAATCTCAAATTTAAGTGTATATCATTAAACCACTGATGTCAATAGAATGGGGAAGGACAAGAACAGTTGAAAATAAGCTAGAACTGGCTTGAACCAACTGAGCTTAGAAGGATCAACCTTATCCTGATTCAGGTTGATTCTGGCATGAAATCTTGTCCAGTGTGGTAAAGTCCTATGCTCCTACCCATGCCTCAGAGATCAGAAATTGAGCATTAAGGTTTGGGAAATGAGGAAAGATGCAAAAGAAATAAAGCAATGACAAGGGGGAAAAAGAGGAGAGAGAACCAAAGGTGGGGGATCAGTAAAATTTATTTTTCTTCAATTTCCTCTATTCCATAGGGTAGAGGCAAGAATTAGCAAAATTTTAACTTTAAAATTTTTAAAACAAATAAACTCATATATAATGACCAATTAGATCATTGATTTATACAGATAAGGAGTATTCAGGGTGCACATGTGGAGGCATATACTATCAAGAATTTGTGTTCAGGATAGCTTGATCAATTCCTTTACAATCAAGAATATTATATATATATATATATGTTAGCCAGAAATAATTAAGTTCCTCTTACAAAAAAGGTTATAATGTCGCATAATGAATGATCATACTAACATGAATTGTACTGAAGATTTGAAATAAAATTCATAGTTGCAAATGAATATGTTTAACAAATCTTATGTAAGATGCCAAATAATTAAAATTAATCACAAATAAAAAGTTAATATTTATTATAAAAATTTTTACTAAAAAATTAATAAACAATTAAAATAAAGCACATGAAAAAAGCTTGAATTTAAATTCATACCTTGTCTCTTCCAGAACTTAACAAAATACCACCATCTTCAGATAATGCCAATGAAGTCACTGGTGAGAAGTGTTTTTCCAACACTGCAACACATTTTTTAGATTCCAGGTTCCAAACTCGAACAACAGCATCATCACTACCTGATAGTAGCTGAAACATACAAAATATTGCAACAATAAACATATAAAAGATCCATATAAACTTTCAAAGATGTATAAAAATGATATCAAAACATATAAACCTTAAGGAAGAAAAACCTTTCTAAGGAACACAAAATTAATATACAAATATAAAAGGAGCTTCTGTTTGATGCAAAAGTAATAGGATAAAGTCCATGGTTTTAAAACACATTCCTTCCTGGTTAATCCTATGACTAAACTGTTCCTGAGCAGAATAATGTACCATGACACTTAACAGACCAAAGGATGATAACTGTTTGCCTCCTATTGTTAAGCTAGTAACTATATTACAATCACGGTCATCGTGATTGGAGCAAAACTCTCAAAGTTGCAGAGTCTTTCAGCAGACAAATCTAATAAAACAATGTAATTGGCTAATCGCATATCAGAGAGTCAGCTAATATGGTACTACAGCTGAAAGATTTCATACTAAATCTCCACAAGTTCAGTCTTCCTCTGTTTTGATGGAACGAGAAAAGGTTTTAGATATGAACTCAAATAAACCATCATAAAACATCTTTCACTAAAAATAGCAACAGAAGGAAAGTCAAACTTTAGAGCTAAATCAACGGCAAAATATAATTGCAATATGTTAAATATATGTCAAACTTGAACTACCGTATCCTTTCTAAGATGTTAGCAAATAGAATGAAGGATACCCTCCATACTTATATTTCCCATGAACAATCTGCCTTCATGAAAGGCAAAAATATTCATGAGAATATCCTCATTGCTCAAGAAATGGCCCATAACATTTACAAGTCTAAAAGTAGGAAACCCTTCATTATGGTGAAACTTGACTTAGAGAAGGCTTTTGATTCCATCTCTTGGAAAGCTATCTTCACTGTCCTGGAATTAACTGGCTTTCCTCCCACTTTCATTAATTGGATCTCCTCTTGCTTAACCACCTCTTCCTTCTCCTGCTTGATCAATGGAAATCTTTCTGGGTTTTTTCAATCTAATAGAGGTATTAGACAAGGTGATCCTATCTCACCTTTCCTCTATCTCTTGGTGGCTCAAACACTTTCTCTTCTAATCAATAAAGCTATCCAAGAAAATAAACTCACCCCCCTTAGCTTTAAAAACAATTTTCAGCTTAGCCACCTCCTCTTTGCTGATGATATCATGCTTTGTTTTAAAGCTGATAAAAAGAGTTTAGATTCTGTTAAACCTACATATGTTAATGTAGATTTGCTTTCTCTGGATGCTACTGCTACTGTAAATGCTCTAATTGAGAACCAAAGCTGGAATTTTTCTATTTGTAACTCTATATTCTCGGATGAGATCAGTGATTCCATTTATGAGATTGGGCTCCCTTTAACTCCCCATGATAATTTTTATATTTGGAAAGAAAGTACTGTGGAAAATGTTACTACTGCGTCAGCGTATTCTTTTCTCCTTAAGCACAATTCTTTCCCAAATGTTTCTTCTTATAACTGGTTAGCTTTATGGTCTCTGTGTCCCTGAAAAAATTAAATTGTTCTTTTTCCTTAGCTTGTACAGCGAAGACGAGTACAATGGGAGAACCAACATGGGAGCAATACGACTGCTCAATGCTCTCAAGACTCAAGTGGGGGAGTGAAAACCCACGACAAAGCGTCCAGAAGCGACGAATGAGTTGATGTTCATCGACATCAAGGGCAGAACCACCTGAGCGATAGTAGACTCGGGAGCAACTCATAATTTTATTGTCAGAGAGGAGGCAAAGCGAATTGGACTCCAACTAGGAAAAAGATCGAGTCATGTCAAAATAGTGAATTCTAGAACACGGAAGATCGACGGCATCGCAAGAGACGTTCCGTTAAAAGTTGGAGGATGGAAAGGGCAGATCAACCTGATGGTCGTGCTCCTCGATGACTATCAAGTCATTCTAGGGATAGAGTTTCTCAAATCGGCAAAGGTGGTACCCATACCCTTCCTCGACGCGATATGCTTGATGGGGGAGGACAACCCTAGTATCGTTCAACAATGCATTCAGCACCAAGAAGCCAGAACAAACTCTTTTCTGTCATACAAGTGAAGGAAGGAGTCTAACAAGTGTGCGCATTACAGTTCTCTTGGAAGCTACTGCTGATTGAAAAGCCCATTACAGTTCTGAGCTCCAAGGATTTTTACAACCATAATGCGAATTCTAGGGCTACAGCAAAAAGAAAAGAACATTTTGTCTTAACTATTTGCAAGGGCAAGATCGATTACAAATTAACAGTTTCAACTTGCTTCTATTGCTGAGAACATTGTCTCAGCGTGCTTTCATTGCTGAGAACAGTTTCAAGCGAGAGAGAACAGCAGAATTAAGAGGCTGATCAGGAGCCACACCATCAACCTGTACACAAGGATGGCCTGAGTAACAGGACATTCTGAAGCAAATTAACCAAATTACCAATTACATACAACACTTCTTGATGAAAATTAAAAAGTATTAAAGATGATTCACTGTTATGCTGCAGAAATATATTGTTTCTCTTGGCATGATTAAGTAAAAAAGTTGTATTAAAAGGAAGCCATAGATGTTCTTCCCTGAGAGTTGAAAATACTATGAAAACTGATTTCATGAAACAACTATCATAAGTAAAGAAACAACTGTAATTTTTTGCTCATCCGCCACTAGATTAGTATTTGACGGATGCCAAATTTGATGTAACTTATTGAGATTGGAACCTTCCAAAAATGCAAATTGACCTAAAAAAGTAAAAATTAAACCTTTTTAGATAATTAACCCTGAGTCCCTGACTAAAATGGATTCCATGAATTCTCAAAAGAAAGAAATCAACATAACAAGAAATTAAGAATCCTAGATTCTTATATAAGGATTTTACAATAGCATATTCATTTTACAAATAGAAGAGATTGTTTTAGCTTACTGTTTGTAGCACCAAGTCAAATACCATTCATCTTCAAAGGCAAAAGTTTGATTTGATCTATAGGGTAACCAAAATATGAGGATTGAAGTAGTGGGTCTGCATGGCTAAAGACAACACCAAAATGAATGATGCACCAATGAGATCTAATGAACAGTGAACTTCACTGCAGGTCATAGAATTCTTCAAGATCCTAGTCACTAGTAAGGAGTACAGATGATGGCAACTAAAAGCTCAAGTTTAGCACCAGAACATTCAGCCACATACAGAAGGCAAAAGAATAATTTGGGATTAATCAACCAAATTGATTCTATGCCATGATAGTAAATACTCAAACAACACTACTGTTTTTTTTACCTCTTAAGCAAAAGATTTACCATCTTATCTGTATTGTACCGAGCAGCAAAATCAATGCCAAATTTTCTCTTATGACCAAGCCAAATATTTCAGTGCCCAAGGATAAATGTGGTGAAACGCTCTGCAGAACAAGCACAAAATGAATTGGTCAAAAATCAGAAAAGCAAATCACAATTTGACATCAATGGAGTTGAAGCTATAAGATATCAACTTGCAAAAAGGGCAAATGATTACTGTCAATCTTCCTCAATTGACGAATAAATTAACAGAAGAAAAAACCCAACCAAACTTGCAATCCATCAAAAAAAAAAATTAAAGAGCCGCAGTGAAGAATAAATCAACTAAAGCAGAGATCGAAAGAAACAAATAAGGATCCGAAGAGATCCAACACATACACAGAAAGAAGCACCTTAATAAGACAGAAGGAAAAAGAAAAAAAATCACCTTTTATCAATTTCTGCTCTGAACCCCCAATCAGAAGATGCAACACGCCATGGAGGAATCAGACAGAGAGGGAGGAAGGAGAAGAAGCAACAAAGAGAGAGGGAGGAAGGAGGAGAAGCAACAAAGAGAGAGAGAGGAAGGAGGAGAAGCAACAAGAGGAGAGGTACTTGGAGATTAGGTTTTCTCAGAGGTAAATGGGTCTTTTGCTTGCCGTGTCCTCCGCCTCAATTTTTCGGTACACCAAAATAGTCTCAAATCTTGTCTCGGACACCCTCAGTATTTTATCCCAGAACTAGTTTTGCAAATCAAACGAGGGACACGGCCCGAAATCCAATTCAGTCCTCTGTTTTTTTACAAAACAAACGGCCCTTGATGTGAAATTAAATAGATCACACTAAGGTTTAAAATACCGCCCGAAACGGTATATACCGGCCGGTATATACCGGTTTTTGAGATTTCCGGTATTCGATATACCCGGTTTTGAAAAAACCGGGTATATTGTGTATACCGCCCGGTATGGGCGGTATATACCGGTATACCACCCGGTATGGGCAGTATATACCGGTATACCGCCCGGTATGGGCGGTATATTCCGGTATACTGCCCGGTATGGGCAGTATATGGTGGTATGTCATGAAAAACAAAAAAAAACAAAAAAAAACCCGGCCGGTATGCATTTTCATACCGGTCCGTGCCGTGTGTACAAGAGAATTACATTAGAATTAATATAGGGCGACATAAGCACACAGCCCAAAGGGTCTGAAAAATTTTCGGGAGGGGGCTCCGCCCCCACACCCCCGGCAGGGGGCGCTACCCCCTTGACCCCCGCCCGCTAACCGGCTAGCGGGACCGCCGAAGACTCTGCGTAGCGCAACATAAGACGTAGTACAACATATCTAATAAAGACTGTACGTCAACTTTGGTGCCGCCCGCTAGCCCGCTAGCGCCCCCTGCCGGGGGTGTGGGGGCGGAGCCCCCTCCCGAAAATTTTTCAGACCCTTTGGGCTGTGTGCTTATGTCGCCCTATATTAATTCTAATGTAATTCTCTTGTATCTGTGAAAAATCCTAATACAATACCAAATGACTTTTAATATTCATGTATTTGACATTGGAATATTGATTTTAAGCATTTATTCATCAATTATGTATTGTTTAGAGTTATATCTAACTCTTAAAAAAAAAAAACCGGTATGCTATTCCCCGTACCGGACCATACCGTGTGTCGGTACGGTACGGTATGGTACCGGTACCGGTACCGAGATTTTAAACCTTGGATCACACCATGCCAAACTTTGCCATTCTCACTACATTTTCCTATACAACCAATCAGAGAACTGCATTTTTTTAAAACATTATGAAGCAGACAAAAGTAGCTTATAATTTCAAAATTGATCTTTAGACGTTCTTATATAAGCTTTCAAGAAATGCTTATTACAAAACATAAACCAGGTTTTATAACCACACTGATGTTTGCATGATTGAAAGTCTTCTCTGTTTAAAATCTCTTTAATTAGCAAGTAAGAAATTGTCTTCTCTGTAGTACATATAAACAGTTAATATCACCCCAACAATGGTATTTCGAGGGAGCAGTACATGTTCAACCAAAAGGTAAAAAACGCATAATATTGTGAAAAGCTAGAAAGATTAAAAGATTCAAAATGAGAATATTTATATGATGAAGCAAAACATACCTTTGCACGGAAGACTTCGTGCTTATGTTCAGCCATAAAGTCATGCCATAAGTTAATGATGGCATCAATCCTTCCAAGTGCAAGCATTTGTCTTCTTGCTGACAGCCAAAGCCCAAATCTGGCAATCTGCTGGATAAAATAAGAGTGAAAGGAAAAAAAAACTACCTTCTTTACACCTGAATCTAATTAGTTATATCGGCAAACATATGCTACCTCATCCAGGAATGACCCTATTAACAGATCTAGGTTTTGATCTCAAATTTGGCAAAAATAATGTATTTTCTCCTCCATGCTTTTTTTAAAAAAATAAGAACACCTGGAATCGTATTCAAGAGCATTGAAAGATTACAGGTGAAGAGGTAGGGGGAGGAAAAGACAAGAAAACATTCAAAAAATAGAAAATGAGAAAGGTAAAGAAACAGAGTCATAAACAGCCAAGATCCCAAGGATCAGCTACTAAATCACCGCCTCAGGAAAAGCATCTGTTGAAGGACATCAAATAGGTGGCCGCTCTCGCAGCCAACTCTTGTTGGGAGCTGGATTTCTGACGAAAATGGCGGGAGTTTCGTTCGAACCAGACGAACCAACACCAAATAAGAGACAGCCTCAACCTGTAGCGAATTAGAGAGGAAACCGGGCTGCCAAAAGTAAAATCTGCGATCGAGAGGATCTGGAAGTAAGACCGATGCAGAAAGGAGAGAAAAGCGGTCCATCCGGCGGAGGTGAGGAGCAATCTTTGAAGATGTGATGATGTGTTTTCTGATTTCCCGATCAGAGAAGGCAACTTATATCCATGGTTTAAAATCTCGGTACCGGTACCGGTATATACCGGTACCGTACCGTACCGCCCGGTCTTTTTTTTTCTTTTTTTTTTCGTGACATACCGCCCGGTATACACAATATACCCGGTTTTTTCAAATACTAGGTATATCGTATACCGGAAACCTAAAAACCGGTAAATACCGGACTTACCGTACCGTACCGACCAAGATTTTAAACCTTAAGTTATATCCGTAATAATTCCCCACTTGGCGAGTCGATCCCGTGTCAGCAACCGACGCTTAAGCCAAAGCCATCCAAATATGGATATCTTCGGCGGCAGGTTGCTTTGCCAGAGGGCAGTATAAGAGAGGGCTAGCACTCCACGGTAGGATAACAGACGGTAAATACTCATTGTGGAAAACCTTCCATTGGCGGCCCATTTCCAACCAAGAGAATGATCACCTAAATGAAGCCAAATAGATTCCAGGTCCATTACCAATGCCGCCAACATCTCAGCATCAACCGACAAAGTGAAAGAGATATTCCACCCTCCGGTTGAGCCATCGTCATCAATAGCTCGCGCATCAGCAATAGAACAGTCATTGCATGAAGATAAGGAGAATAGCGTAGGATATTTCATTGCCAAACATGAGTCGTCAAGCCAACGATCCGTCCATAATTTAATACGATTTCCATATCCCACCTTGAAAGAAGTACCCAAGAGCATCAGATCCATCAAGTGAGAGATGTCACGTCAAATCGGGGATGCCCGCCGAGAGAAAGCCAAACCGTTCCATTGCCTATAGTCGCCATATAAGCATAATATTATCTTTACCCAAGGTAAGCCCATTCCTTGCTTTAGGAATTCTCCTCCGTGCTTTAGGAAATGATCCCTTTAGAAAATTGTGGGCGTGAACTAGCTTAATTAGTTAGATAGTGATTCTACTCATCGGGAGAAAGAAATTAGAGACTAGAAAAGATAATTGAGTTGTACTACTTCAGTTAGACAAGAACAAATGACCAATACTAATTATTATATCTACAGTATAATTACCAATAGTCATTACAAGAACACGTTCCACTTTTGAAATGATGAAATCTACTTGCATCCCTTACAATTATTTCATATCCAGATATTTTGGAAGCCATCTTTATGAAAGAATGACACTCATTACAAACACGAAGATTTTTAAAGACCACAATAGGACAATGCATTGGAATTGATATAAGACCAAAGGCAATGGCTAGCCTCTCACTATGGTCAAGAAGCTGTTGCATACGCTCCTTGTGTAAAACGCTTGAGCTTTTATCTATAGGGACGCTGGATTCAGAAATCATTACTAGTCTGTCTAACTCATCTAGTTTGCAGTAAATCTGTTTAGTTAAGGGGTGATGTTTATCTCCCACAATGAATCTATGAACAGTACCCTTAACTGTTATCCAACTGCAACTAACTTCCTTTTTAATACCTCTTTCATTCATCATTTTTCTAACTGAGGATGCTTCGGCCCATCTATTTGTTGCAGCATACATGTTAAATATGAGGATATAAGCAGCAGCATCGTGTGGATTCATACTAAGAAGATTCTCCCCTGCAATCTTCCCAAGATCCACATTGTGATAAGTGGTGCACCCACTCAACAAAATCTTCCAGCTCAGAGCATCAGGTTGGAAGGAGCCAGATCTGATCAATTCATATGCCTTTTCCAAATGGCTAGCACGACAGTAGACATCAACCATGCAGTTGTAGTGATCTGAGGTTGCTTTTACACCATAAACCCTAGACATGGAGTCTAAATATTCTCTAGCCAAAGAGACCATCCCAGTATGACTGCAGGCATTCAAAATACCAACAAATGTGATGGAATTTGGTTTAACACGATAACTTAGCATCTTCCCAAAAAGCTTCAAAGATTCTAAAGCCTGGCCATGATAAGAACAACCAGTAATAATAGATGTCCAAGCAACAGTATCAGGTTCAGCTATCAACTCAAATGCCCTACGAGCATATTCTAAGTTACCACATCTTGCATACATGGTAACCAAAGCACTACCACCAACAAGGTTAGAAATGAGCCCTCTCTTTATTGCATCAGCATGCAATTGACTACCAGAACTTGAATCAGCTAATGCAGAAGCAGCCTGAAAAAGGCTAGAATATATGAAAGAATTTAGTGTCACGTTTCTACCCCTCAAGTCTCTGAACATCCGGAAGCATTCCTCGTGCCTACCCAATTGTGAATAACCAGCAATAATTGCACTCCATGATACCTCATTTGGTTGTGAGATCCTGTCAAAGGCTTTTTGAGCTTCGTTCATACTCCCACACTTGATATAGAAGTCAACTATAGGTATTCCTGCTGAAACATCTGAATCCATACCAAGTTTGATAATGTACCCATGAATCTGCTTCCCTATCTCCCGACTCTCCAACTCAGAACATGCCTTGAGGACAATTGAGAACACAAAATGATCCAATTTTGTGCCTTCCCACACCATGCGCTTAAACAAAACTAATGCCTCAAATTGCCTCCCAGCCTGGGTATACCCAACCATGAGACTAGTCCACGAAACGGCATTTCTCACCACCATTTGATCCAAAAGAAGGGCTGAACTATCCAAACACCCACATTTCACATACATATTAATAAATTCAGTTTGGAAGGAGACATCACTTACAAACCCAATTTTAATCATGTGCGAATGGATCTGCTTCCCAAGTTTAATGTATGAACTAGTTGAGCATGCACGCAATAAGCTAGCAAGAACTTTCATATCAGGGTCAATTCCTTCAACCTTCATCTTAGAGAAGATATCAATCGCTTCTTGAAGATGCCCATTGTCAGCAAAACCGGATATCATGATGCTCCAACTACTCAACATCCTATTAGACATTACCTGGAAAACTTTATAAGCATCATGAAGGCCTGAACATTCTAAGTACATTCTGAGGCAATCAGCAAGAGATGTATCCATGTTGCTTATTCCAACTCTCTTCAGCATGTGATGGTGAAAAAACCTTCCATCATTGAGAGATTTCCAGGTGCCACAGGCTTTAAACAAGGAACGGTAAACATAGGGTTTTATGCATGTACCAGAGGAGTCCATGATGCCAAGGAACTCTCGAGCTTCGTGAAATCTACCTTGGTTGCATAGGGAAATAAGGTGAAGGCTCTCAAGGAGGCCATTTTGGTCTTGAGCTTCTAACAAAGGAGAACTGGAAGGGGAAGGATGCAAGGAGACCCATTGCGGAATTTTGGTGAAGGGAGAAGTTATTTTGCTATTTTGTATAGCATGGCTTACGTCGTTAACAGCCTCTTCCTGAACAATGACATGCTTATGAATAGTCTCTTCCATCTTGTGGTGGTCAGAATCATTACAAAGGACATTATCCTCGGAGATTCCCATGGAAGAAGACACAATATGTTGTGTATTTGTTTTTGTTGGAACTAGATCCAAAACACATGCCTCGGATTTTAGTTTGCTTCTTTTAATGCCCTTGTCAATTAGAGCAATAATCGTGGATTTTGGTTCCATCTCTTGACCGCATAGTTCACCGGCCTGCTAAATATAAATAGGATTAAATAATTAATCATCAAACATAGCACAAGATATCCTAATTACTAAACTCATAGAACATAGATTTATATAAAATAAGTGTTAGTTCAATTATGAGCAATTTTTTATTACCCGATGAAAACAACTATAAATGTTTAGTGATTAGTAAGGGACCAACAACTTCAGTGCCATTGTCATCATAAGTAGCGTATAAATGTGGTTTAATAACAAATTATTAACAAACATTGAGAACAATGAAAAACATTGTCCAACTGAAGAGGCTCAACCTTGCATAAGTTGAAAGTTTCCGTGTGTACCACTTAGGAAGTTACTAAAGTCACATAACTTCAGAGATTATCATTAAATTCATCTCTAGAGTATATCAAGAAAAGACTCTACCACAAGAAATTCTGAGGTTGCCTCTAGTAGGTTTATATTATTTAAATATATAAATAATTTCATCACTGAATAAGTATTTGGCAGGCCTGTTGGCAATTTCTAAAGATATAAGACTTGCCTGGGTATGTATGTAGCCTGGATCAACTCCAAGATTCTCAAGCAGGTAAGGGACTACACCTTCACTCTCACGAAGTAACCCAATAAGCAAATGCTCCAATCCTATATGGTTATGACCTGAAAATCGACAAATTTCTCACGCTCACATAAGTGGAAGAACAAATAATGTGGTTATATTAGATGACTTTGTATGATTATGTTGCATGGCTGAGTAAATATTTTGCTAGAAAAATTGACAACTAAACATCAAAAAACATAAGAGAGCTGCTATAAGGCCCTATACCTACTAGCCAGGCAAGCACAATAATAGTCATTAAGATCACTGGCAAAGCAAGAGTAGTAATAGCCGCCATCAGCTGAACAACGAGAACTCAATAACTATGGCTACAAGGTAAGAAACAGATTCCACAATACCACTAACCATGCATGTGAATACTTGAGAGAACACTGCAAAAGTTCTTGGATAATATATCAAATTATCTACTACAGAAAGATTTAGACCCCACTTAGTATGTGCATGAGGTGAGGGACATCATTTCTAAACATACAAATACGTACATTCATACACATCAAATATACATTAAAAAATGAGCACATCTGTCCATTCAACATATAAATTACATGTTTTAGGTAGGGAAATTGATGTGTATCATATTTTTCTTAGGTAAGAAAACATGGTGTGTGATAGTTTAGTTATTTCATGTTTTGAGTTTAAGCCTCATGACGCATGCATCAGTCAGCCCCCAAATGATATAATGTTTTTATTCTTTCCTTGAAACTGACCTAGACATATACGTCAAAGAAAAGGGTATAAGAACAAAGGAAAATGAATTATGATCTTAGTTGGTGTTGTGGGGACAAGGCCCCTTGGTGACCATAAGAAATGCAACTGGGAATCATAATGATGTTGAAATTGGGCTCTCACTCCCTAGCACAAAAATACAACACTATAATTGCACTGAAAAAAATATCATGTTGTAGAAGCTAACAGTGAAAGCATATCTAGGATAAAAGCTCCATTCATAACGTCAAAAGAATTACCTAGTTGATGAGCTTCCTCCAAAGAAAGTTCCAAAACATGCTTTGCACGTGGTGAAAATGGTATATCAGCAACACATTCACTTCCACTTCCTGCTACTGACTGCACATGAGCAACTTTGGGGCTTACTCCCACTGATCTCAAATCATTTTCAGTAATATTATTAGCTCCTTGACACATAAGAGCCAACAGTATTTGTTCTGTCCCTAGAAATGCATGGCCTAGTCGTCTTGCTTCTTCTTGTGCTAGCATGATCACCTTGATAGTCTTCGCTGTGAAGAGGTCAAACATGGCTACAGTGCAAGAACTTTCCTGTGGGTCAGAGACATATCCTGAAACTGCAGAATGAAAGTCCCACAAAGGTTTTGATAAAAAAATCAAATCTGCATTTTGCACAGCCATAAAGCTTTGCAACCCTGGGAATTGCATTTGCAGATGGAACAACTTTTTGAGAGCTCTGCTCCTAGATCCACAAAAAGGTTTTCTGCTCCTATTGAAGACTATGGCAGGAAGAATGCCAGACTGAGCTAAAGCACTAGCCATTCTTCTATCAATCTGAGGAGTTGTACTAATGAATATTAAGAATACCTGCATGTATGTCAAAGTATAACTATATGGAAGAAGAGGTGTTTAACCATGTTGATGCAAGGCGCAATACAACCATTCCGTAAAAAGAAATCACTTGAATTTTCTTATTTTTAAATGGTAAATGAAAAGAACTACAAGACTTCATGGACGTATAAAATCATGAAAATCGGGCTCAAATTGTATCTGCTAGGGATAAGGTACAAGGAAGTAAATAAAGTTGATTTAGAAAAATCAGCAAATACCATGATCCTATGACTATATTTACAGTCATAACCAACTAATGCTAGTCAGACACTAGTTACATACATTCTGCACGCATAATCTACAAACTTAATGTGACAAGTATGAAAACTATGATAGTATTAAAGCTAAAAATATATAGGTAGGAGTTAACAAGATCCTATAAAGTAGTATGATGCACAAGGTAAGATCAACAATTAGGAAACTTCGGACTTAAAAAACAGCATGCAACAGTTAACAATGTGTTAGATTGAGTAGAAGAAACTGATGAACTTCTATTGTGTTAGGTTCACATTGGTTTCTAAGATGTTTAGAGCAGCTCGTATGAAATTAGATATTTCATCCTGAGATAACTAGGCCCATGCCGAATAGGGGTGAGCATCGATTGATTCGATAAATTAACTCGAACCGACGGACCAGTTAACGGAACCGACTGGCTATATTTTTCATTAACCATTTTCCGAATCAAAATTTTCGGTTAATCGACCGAATTAATAGAAAAAATTCGATTCGACTTGATTAACCGACCAAAATTACTGAAACTTCCATAGGTAAACAACAATTAGAATCTTGTTAAGCTCCATTTGATGATAATGATACTCCAACTATTTAACAAAAAATGTAGAACAATTTATGCGAGAAATTTATTGAGCAAGCAAGCTAGATTGCTTCAAGAAGTAATATTAATATACTATTAAAGAATAATTTAAGATCCACAACAAATGTAACTGAATATACATCATAAAATTTATTCCTAACATTTGACGAGCATATCCTCTCAAAATATTCAAATTCACCAATATATAGTTTATTTCTCTCAATATATTCAATTTTACGTTGCTCACTTGCTACAGGGTTTAGGGCGCCGGCGGCTGGGGATAGGATGGCCGGCCGGATCAGGGATGAGGAAGATGCGCAACCTGCGTGAAGGACAGAGGGAGATGAGCCCGCCGGCGTGAAGAACAGAGGTTAGGGCCGCCGGAGTGAAGGAGAGAGGGATATCACGGGTAGAATTCAAAACTCTAACCTGTTACCTGCGCCGGCCGCCGGGGTGAAGGAGAGAGGGATATCCGGGCCGCCAGAGTGTGGAGTGAGGACGTCACGGATATGATCGCTGGCGACTCGGGATTTTCGAGGGATACAGGGATCACACTAACACTGTGTTTGGATAAAATTGAGTAAAGGATCTGGAGGAATTTGGAGGGGGAGGGGTTTGAAAAGGTTTGGAGGGGGAGGGGTTTGGAGGGGTTTTAAAAACCTTGTTTGGTTAGACTTCATAAGGGGTTTGGAGGAGTTTTATAATAAATCGATTTTTGCAATTGGACCATTATGCCCTCATGTAAGGTTTTTTATTTTTGTTTGAGGGATAAATAAGTAATTTATCATTATTATTACTCAAAATCCTCCAAAACCCTCCAAAATTGGAGGGTTTCGAAATGGGTGTTTGGAGGGGTTTGAAACACCTCCAAATCCCTCCAAAACCTTCCTTCCACCTCCAAAAAAATTATCCAAATAAGGGGTTTTAAACCCCTCCAAAACCCTCCCCCTCCAAACCCCTCCTAAACCTCCCAAACCCCTCAATCCAAACACAATGTAAGAGATCAGAGAGGGGAGCGTCGGCTGCGTCGCTGACTCGCTGCGTCGGGACGGAGGGAGAGTACTCGGGATTTTTGGGGAAGTAATGAAGTTCACAGGTTACGGGTGCCGGGTAGCCGGGTTCGAGTAATCGGGTGGGGGAGTGAGCAGGGCAGTGGACTGTGGCCCTGCGGCCGAGTGGGTTTGGGATATTAAGGCTGAGTGGATATGGGATATATTGGGAATAATTGGTTTGTGGGGTGGTTTGTGTGTGTGGAACAGATTTTTATAGAAAATTAACTGAATCAGATAGAAAATTAAATTTTTTAAAAAAAAATAACTGAAAATCGAATCAAAATTTTTTCGATTAATCAATTTTTTTGGAGAATTTTGCTCACCCCTAACCGGAACGATGAACATGACTTTTTATATAAAATCATTAGCAATTATTCAAAATTGAATTATTATTTTGAAGAATTTCAAAAACTAAAATGGCACGTTGATTTCCCAGATGGATATAGGATTTAAGTAAAAATAAAATAATCTTTCACATAAAAAGACCGGATGCATAAAAAATAATTAAAAATTAATTTTATGATTTATTTGGATACAAAAGGGAGAGTAGGGGAACGATAACGTGGGATGAGGAATGCATAGATGGGGAAGAATAGTTAATCTCATGTTTGGATAAAATTTTTTAATTTTATAGAGAGCAAATTGATATTTTTGATGATATTAAAATATTCTAAATTTTTTACCCTTTCTTGTTTCATCAAAATGGTGAAATAAAAATTTGAATGGTTTGGTGAGAATTGAAGGAATTTCTAACCCCTTCAAACATCTTCCCCTCTTTCTAAAATTGAAAGTCAAATATGAGTTAATTAATTTATATGTTTCTCATCCCTCTCTACCTCTCCCTATTCAACAATCCAAATAAAGCATTAATTTATCTTTTTCTTTTTCAACTCCTCTTTCTCTTCGTCCATTATCATCGGAGATAATTCTTCCTCTTCTTTCATATCTTAATTAGTGTCGGCACTCATTCCTCCTCTACATTCATATCTTACCCTTTATTTGAATACAAATGGAAGAGGTGGGAAGGGGAAGGATAATGAGAGGTGGGGAAGAGAAGTACGAGGATTGATAGTTAATCTCATGTTTGAATAGGATAATTAAAAAGTAGGCGGGGAAGAGTGAGATGATATTTGGGTAGAAATTTTAAAGAGGGGTGAAGAGAAATAATTTTAATGAAAATATATTTTTAATTTTCTATGCACATTTACAAATTATTAAAGGAAATAAATAAGTTAAAATTAATTTTAATGATAATTTTAACTCATTTATATTCTTTAATAATTTATTAAACATAATTAATTAAAATAAAATAATAAATTTTAATAACCAAATTTTAAAAAATTATCAACAAATATTAAACTTACCTCTTTTGTTAATTCTACAATCCAAACAAATAATAATTCTACAATCCAAACAAATCATTATTAGCACTCATTCGTCCCGTTCCTTCCCAATAAATTTATTGAACTATAACATTATGCTACAAGCCTATATATTTAATCATCAAACTAGCTAGCAGTGGATCAATTTTCCTCTTTTGTTATTGATAAATCATTTTCTTCCCTTCTAACAATTACTTTTCTCCTCTCACTCATCACCTCATTGCTAATCACCCTCCTCCGGTAGATTCCAGTGAAAAAGAATATGAGAGATAATTACCAACAAGGGAAAAGAGAAAGAAGAATGATCGGTGATGGGCATGGTGAATGAGGAAAAAGAAATTAAAGAGAGTGATGCCCAATTGCCCACAAGTAATGGGCACTTTTATTGTTATTGTCATTGAAGTAGGAAAATTATAAAATTTATAGTAGTGAATTTAGATATTATTGGGTCATATTTGCTTTGAAGGATTGAATTTTGATGGGATAAGATATAAATTGAATAAGGATAAGATACAAATCCAATAGAATATCTTGAAATCCTAATATATGTTTGTTTTAACATTAGATAAAAACTTGGATATGATATGAAACTCAATTCTTGTATTTGTTTTGGCAAAAATAACAAAATCAGATAATACCATTATTAATAAGTAAAGTGCAAAATAATATTTTGAAACAAGCATCACTAAATTGAATTTTTCTTTACAAAAATTCTTTACATGATACAAAAATTAAAAAATTCCAAGCAAATAAACATGCATTCTCTACTAAAAAATACAAAATATTTATCCAAAAAAAATCTTTACGCATCATCCACTAATGAACAAAAACATATTTAAAAAAGAAGATATAATTTATGAAATAGTAAGATACATTCCAAGCAAATTTATATATATCAAACCAATCCACAAACTAAAAAAATCTCTACTCGACGTGAAGATTAAAAATTTTCAATCAAAAGAGAATACATAAAAGTATTCTAAACATTAGTTAATTAATTGAAGAAAATAATATCATATGTATTACAAATTATAAGACCCCTCAAAATATAAGCATCCTAATGTAGTATAGAAGAGTGCTCAGGTACAAATTGATGAAAATCCAAAATAGTAATTATCTATCTTTGCTAACAAACATCGAGAATATATTTTGAGAACCCATGTCAGAATGCAAATGACAGTAAATATGTCCAACAAATTTTTATTTCTTAATTTAAATCCAATGGAAAGAATTCATCAGATGTAATGCCCTCAAAGTTTGGAAAAGTAAATAGATTGGTCAGTTAAACATTGAGATTTACGTGGACTTGTTCAGAATTCACACACTATGCCATATATATATAAAAAAGGTATAACAAACTAAAAAATTATAAAATTTGCAGAAATTTTACGTTCTACTTACGATTTCAAATTTAACCTGTAAATGCACAACTTTTACTTCTGTTTATGTCATCTACCAAATTGTCATGCACCGTCTCAATTTAGCTGACGTTGAAGTAAACGGCGCTTAAGTGGTCTGATTGCGTCATACGTGGCAAGCGGCTCCACCAACTTCTTTTTTTTCATTTCTTCTTCTCCTCCTCCTCCATCTTGAACGTGAAGTAGTCCACAATGTCCTCCCCGTTCTTGTTGTCATCATAGCAGAAGGTGAGGGTCTCCTTCCACGGCAGCTTGTGGGAGAAGCGCTCGGCGTGAGCCACGGCGTAGCCCTACGTGCTGCCGAACTGCTTGGGGACCTTCATCTTGTCGCTCTGAGGGAGGTTGAAGAACTCCTCGGCGACGGCGAAGGTGTCGCGGGAGATGGTCGCGTCGATCCGGTGGTTGATCGCTTGGAAGAAGCCATGGGTCACGCAGGCGGTGCGAACGGCCTCAACCGCCCGCTGTATCGAGGCCTCATCGCCGTCGAAGAGCCCTTGGAGGTCGACGACTAGAATATGCAACTCGTCCACTACAGGTGGCCTTTCGCTCGGAGGCCAGACGAAGGCCGAAGGGATCTTGGGTTGTTTCCAGAGGCGAGAATCGAAGACGGTGACATGATTGTCGCCGCTGCTGGGGCTTTTCCCTTTGTTGACATCCAAGGCAAGAGGAGGGAGGCGGGTGAAATTGGCCTCCCATCTTGTTTGGTGTGTTGGCCTCTGTTCACCCACCTTGAGATTCTCCTCGGCACAGTGGGATGAGGCAGGTGAAATAGGATCCAACGACGGCGTGGGATGAGGCGAGTGAAATAGGAGGCGGCGCGGGAATAATCGTAGAGGAGGCAAGCGATGGGCTGCCCGCCGTGGCGAGGGAGGGAGCGGAGGGTGTGGGAGTATTAGTGGCGGTGGGAGGGGGAGGATGTCGACCTGTCGGAGGGAGAGGTGGTTCCGCTTGCAGATCTTTGGGATAGAGGAGGAGGAGGAGGAGGAGGAGGAGGAGGGGGGTGGTGGGGGGGGGAGGATGTCGGAGGGGAGGTGGTTCCGCTTGCATATCTTTGGGAGGAGGAGGAGGAGGAGGAGGAGGAGGAGGAGGAGGAGGAGGAGGAGGAGGAGGAGGAGGAGGAGGAGGAGGAGGAGGAGGCGGCGGCGGCGGCGGCGGCGGCAGTAGTAGGTGGGAGAAAAAAAAGAGAAGAAAGAAAGAAAAAAATATTTTTTAATTTATTATTCGTGCCTAGATGTACGTAGCTTGCCACGTATGACGTCGTCATGAAACACAAGCGTCGTTTAACTTCACGCCAACTAAATTGAGACGACGCGTGATGATTTGGTAGATGGCATAGACGGAAGCAAAAATTGTGTATTTATAGACTAAATTTGAAATCGTGGATAGAACGTAAAAAATTTCAAATCTTGTGATTTTTTAATCTATTATTCCTATATAAAATGGGAAGAACAGAAAATAAAGTTCTTCAAATTAGTAACAACCAAACCTATCCTTCCCACGGGTATATAAATTGATGGATGCTATGTTTTGATATCAACCAAGACTTAAAGCAGGCCTCCTGATATCACCACCAAAAATCTAATCATCATTAAATCATCCAAGATATTATGGCCCTAAAAAACATTCACATAAAACCTAACATGGCATAAGAATTTCAGAGCTAGAGGAAAATAGAAACCATGCTATAATTCAAGTTTTATTTCTAGATGATGGAATTAAGCTTAAAAAACAGTGTGGATGAGAACTTAGAAGTATCAAATAACAAACTTTTGTAAGATCAATTATTTTGCGAATAATACATTAAATGAAGTGTAATATTTATGCATTAAATCTGATGGGTGAACAATTATTCAATTATTTATATATAGAGCTATCGAACTGGCTGCATGAAGCAACTAGGAGAGCCTTATTAATCAAATTCCAATGTTGACGCAAATTGTAAAATAAGTCATGTATGAATTTTGTCAGGGTGAAACTCTAGTATACAACTTCATTCTTTGTATTACTTTTACTCGGGGACCTATTAGTTCAAGTTAGATTCTAAATACATGAATTTTGTCAGGGTGAAACTCTAGTATCCAACTTCATTCTTTGTATTACTTTTACTCGGGGACCTATTAGTTCAAGTTAGATTCTAAAAAAAGAACAATAACTTCAATTAAGTGGGGTGTAAATATTTAGATAATTGCCTCAAAAACACAGGGAGGTATGCACACACACAAAAGAGAGATCTGAAACAAGAAAATAATTACTATGCCCATGTCATTGGGGTTGAGAAGCAACATCAAAAGAAAATGATACAACCGAACTGTGATTTACTATAATCAATATAGCTGCCTACAATCTGATCTACAGGTCACTCTGACTTAATATAATGACAAAAAAGGAATGAAGCTACTAACTACCAAAATTCAAAATCTTTTGTGAGATGATGAGCCAACAAAACGATTCAAGCTTACAGAAAGCTTCAATTGGAAATTCTTCATTCTAGTGTTTTGCCATCTTGACTCTTCGCCAATACTTTTCGTAATTTAAGATGTTTTGCTTTTCATGGAAGAAATCATTTCCTCCATCTCTATAAAGATCAGCTGTGGACCTCTGATGAATCAAGCCTGTACTGAAATGTCTGAACCATTCTTGTGCTTTGCCAATTTAACTTTTTTGGCTGAGCCTTTCTTTGACTTACCAGATTTTCTTTTCTTTGAGCAAGGTAATTCCTCCAACTCTGTAGAGACTAGTGGTTGTACTTTTGTATCACTCTCACACAACATATCGTCTGGTTGACCATTACTTTGAGGGGCATTGTGTTCACCATGAACACCATTCTCAAATGGCAATAGCCATCCATCATTGTTTGTCAACATCATAGAAGCTTCAGGGTCTATAACAGACATCCGAGACAGAACAATGTCCAACAAAAAGGTGCTTCTAACAAACCTGTCAATCCTACTAAAATGTCTTTGTGAATAAGGTATGAGACCCTCAAGGAGTTCACTTACACCTTTAATCTGCAAAAGATAAAGATATCAAACAACTGAAATCAATTCTATAAACAATTTTTCCGAAGATTAAAAGTTACCTCCACAATTTCAGTTGGAGGAAAGATCCTCAATATTTGATAGAGCACAACTTGTGCAACATGACAAAGTTTGGGCTTTGTGTTCCATTCCCTTACATATTCAAGAAGCACTCGAATTTCTTCCTTTCCAAGAGCAACAAGAGCTTTCTCAAATGGGTCATCAGAATCCCTTCTCCTGCACAACATCACAAGTGAGACAAGATGAACAATTAACACAAATTTAAGTATATTTAATGACTGTTGACTGTTGCTACCTGCAAAGATGGGAAAATAGATCAAAGAGCTTGTGTGGTCTCCGAAGCTCAAATGCAAGTTGGATTGCCCGAGCATAATCAGCATCGGATACAGCATTTTCAAGTTCTTGACCTCTCAAAATTGCTTCTTCCTACATCAAAAATTAAGCACAAAAGCAGAAGGTTATTAGAACTGGAAATGACATTTTTGAAACTAACTAATCGATAAAAGTACAACAATACAACAGTAAATAGTTAAATATGATAATAATGAGATACTATATTTGATGAATAACCACTGAGTTCTCAGAATTCACAAAATGCAAATCACACAGAAGAATTATCCATTTGCTAGATATGATGGATGCTGCTATTCTCTTTAAACCAACTGGTATATGTATGTACTTGCAAGAATACACAACTCAAAAGTAAGCTAGTCATCCTAATTTTTCAAAGATGAAGTATAATTGATTGGCTAATTAGAATTCATGATATTACATATTGAGTCATAGTTGTCGGGGGCAAAAAGCGCAATGACGCACAAAGGTCCACTGCAGCTATAGCGCAACACAAAGCGCGCTTCATTGAAATAAAGCGCAAAATAAAAATATAGGTATATGTTGTATGCATACACCAAAAATACCAATGAGTCCAACTATCATAAAGAACAACTAAATATTCAAAAATGATGAAGACCAAATGTAACAAAAGACGTTTGCATGTAGTTTGACTTTTGGGCAGCTTGCGCCTTGCAAAGAAACGCTCCACCTTCCAAAAAGCGCTGAAATTGAAGAGACAAAACACCTTCAACGTAGCGCGCTTTTTGCTGCGCGACGGCGCAAATAGCGCCGTGTAGCGCGCTATGCTGAATTGTCATGCACGTAACGCAGCGAAGTGCAGAGGGCGCGCTACGCACTATAGCATGCTATGTGCGCTATTGATAACTATGTATTGAGTCACTTAGACTGTGTGCTACATTGGGCAATATAAACCTAGTTTGTCAAAATAATTTGTATCTGATTAGGTCGATAAGTAGTCCTAGAAGATCTAACAAACATGCACTCGATCTTTTTTCTGTGTATTATTTTGAGTATTATTGTATGATCCGAGATGATATATTTCTATTTTTCTTTTGGCTGGTTATGTGCATTACCAAATTAATCTCTTATTTCTGTATTTTAGATCCTAACATAATGATCTGAGATGCAAATAAGATGAATAGGGATTACATACTTCTAGAAACTAAGAACTGTAGAGAGATTCACCTTATTATGAATTTATGATCCAAAGTCCAAACAATGACTAATCACATTATTGAGTTGAAAATTTGTTTTACTCCGAAGAAACTTGAAGGTAGTATATTACCCATGAAAACATTGCATTGCCAGCAGTGCAATATTGGAAAGTAAGTTCATTTCATCATAATTTATGTTAGTTCCATATTGAAGAAGCAGGTGGGGACCAACAAGTGGCTATACTTCCATTTACTACTTAGTAGCAACAATTTATCTGATGCAGCAGTAATGTTGGGCATCAGATAGCTTTTCAGCCAAGTCAAATAATCATTGGCTAAATTTAACACATAGCATAACAAATGTACTTTGAGAAGAGATTGCATATCATGCTGGATGATTGCAACATATTATATGATGCCCTTTCCTTTTCAACCTATGTCTCTAGTGTGATATAGAGCTACCATAACATGGAAGAATGCAAGGATAAATTGAATGTGGAAGCAAGCAAGAAAAGACTGATCATAAATAAAGAAACCAATTGCATTCATCTAAAGCATGCAAACCTGAGAAATTTTCACTGCATATTTTTTTACACATTACTGAGCAGGCTGCATTTTTTCTTCAACACAATTAAGCACAGAAAAGTAGCTTATAATTGGAAAGAACAAAAGCTTCTCCCAAATTGATCTTCATCAGCCTTTCACACTCTTAGGTGGTGTTTGATTGGATGGAATAGATGAGGAATGAAATACTATTTCTCATGGCCTACTTATTCCCTTGTTTGGTTGCAACTCGTTGACACTTGACAAGGAATAGGTGCACCATAGGGAATAAATGAGTACTATTCCCCATGCATAAGGAATACTATTCCGTACCTCAACCCAAGGAATACTATTCCCCAACCCTAGGAATGATATTCCCTATGACATTTTCCAGCATTGTCCTTCAATATTTATAATATTATATAAGAATATAAATATTAAATTATTAAATTAACTTTAATAATTGCATATTTTAAATAGATAATTATTATTTTATTTTTAAATATTGTTTTAATTGTTGTTTTATGTAAATTAAATTAATATTTATGAAAATAAAATAAATAATATTTTTTATTATTTTAAATTAATAAATTATTTTAAATTAGTGCATATTTTTATTATGTTGATATTAATTAAAATAATTATAATACAACTTATTATATTTTTGGAAGGATATTTTAATCATTTTCAGCTCACTTTCTGTCTATGTTAATGTCAACCAAATAAAGTAATATTATTCTTTGTCTATTCCATTTCTCATCTATTCCTTGTCTATTCTTATTCCTTATGATTTCATTTCGTCCAACCAAACACGCCCTTAATGCTTTTATCCACTAGCATTCTCATATAAGCTTTCAAATCATGCCAATTAAAAAGTTGGGCAGAGAGTTATACAAAAAATATACTTAAAATTTAAATGAATTGACTGTGGTGTTTCACCATGATTGAAGGTCTTTGAACAGATTTACCGTCTATTTGAAAAGAATAAGAAGAAAAACAAATGACCAAATTGCCTACCATGGTACATATTACATACTAACGGTTACTAATGGTAATAATTGAACACTAAACAAATAGCTACCTCTTTACGGAAAGCTTCCTGCTTATCTGCAGCTGTGCAGTCATGCCAAAAGTTGATGGTGGCATCAGTACCTCCAGTTGCAAACATCTCTGTCTTCTTGCCGACAGCCAATGCCCAAATCTAAAAAATAAAATAAGTGAAGAATGTAAGGCTGGAACTATTATTTCTTACACTTAAAACTATTATTGGCAGACACATGCCATCTCTCTCATCTAAATAGTTACCAATTCCCATGTGAACTTGCCCAATTACTCTGAAATAAATGCTCTGAAATATAAAATAAACTGATATAACCAGTTGGTAATTTGGTATGAAACGTGAATAGACTAGGGTGGTTTAAAAACATTTCCACATTTCTCCAGCTTCTAACATTTTTTGTACATTAAATAAATTAGTATCAGATGGGCCAGAGATGAATATCTATCTAGTGTTGCTAAATTAGTAGGCCAGATAAATCAGAGGGCCAGAAAGAAAACTAAATCTAAGAAGGGTTAATTTTAGTTGGCCGTTCCACTTCCAAATGCCCACAGCATCTAAAAATTTCATTTCTCAATCACATAAGAAACGTGTATTATTTAGGTGTGAAAATCAGTGGACACTTATATCTTTTTGCTAGCACAAGCAGTCAAATCAATCTATTACATCTATCAACACTCTATTGTGGTTGGGCAAATCCTTTACATTTTACCTCTGATTCAATTGTTAATTTGTTACTACTTGCAAAAAGACATAAATGCTTCGTTGTTCTCATGCCTAACAACAAATGTTTCATATGTACCTGAGAAATGATAGAATTTTAGATATCGTGAGCGTTTGGAGGGGGAGAAAGGGGTAAATAAAACGAATTCGGAGACTGCGGGAGTCAATTGAGACAAATTCATGGTATTACTCAAAAGAGAGCAATCTTGGCCATTGATCATGAATCCAAGACATCTTCCCTCATATGAGATGCCCATATGTTTTAAGAGGTTAACTTATTCCTCCCCTTTCTGTCCTAATATCCTTTCCACTTTGTTTTATACCATGTGGATAAGGAACATTGCAACCGCAAAAGCAGATGAGAAATATGAATGTTGCAGCAAAAAATAAATGTATGACTATGCTGCCTATCTGTTTTATGGTCCTAATAATAGGTTTCTCTTTAGCCCTTCTGTTGTGCCAGCTTCCATCTTCTCCATCTCCCTCCTTTCTACTCCACTATAATTATTTTGAGGCCTAGCAATCATGTCGGATAATATCATCCAACTCTAATAGAGTTTGACATGTTCTAGATTCCAACCATTTGTAGCTACGACCAAGAAATTAGCTACTTAGTATCATTATCATTTACAAGTAAAATTGTCCAGTATACCAATGTCATGTTGAGCCAACAATTTGGCCAAAACAGTATCAGATTGGTGTTTATTGGTTTTGGTTACGATATCATTTGGTTAGACCCTTTACTCCATTACATGACATAAGAAAGTCATGGAACAGTCACAAATTTGCAACATGAGCTTCAAATACGTGTAATTGCCAGGGACAAAATAAAATGTAATTAGCAAAACATAGATTACCTTTCCCTCATGCTGGTCATAGGTTGCAACACATTCATTTGACTTGATTGTCCATAGTTTAACTAAGCCATCGCCACCTGAAAGAGAAAAAAAGAATTGCTTCAAGAGATTCTTCTATGAAACCCGTACATGGAAAGCATCTTCCTATGTTGCGTTGTTTTACCGCACGAAACAAATTGAGTTCCACGTGAAAGAAACGAAGCTCGCAATACACTTGAAGTATGCCCTTCAAAAGTTTTTAAGCACGAGCCATCAGAAACAGCCCATATCTTTACTGTTCTATCACCAGAAGATGTCATCACACATTGATCTACAGGAGAGAACTCCACGGACCATATTCCTCTTTTATGCCCTTTAAGCACAGCAACAGACACTAGATCAGGAAGCCTCCATATGCAAGCACTATGATCCTAATAATAAAAAGGTGAAAGAAGCAATCATTAGAGCAATCAGACATTAATGTTGATCAATTGGCGAAACAGATGATAAACAACATGAGAACCAATTATCAACCTCAGAACCGCTACAAACAAGACCATCATTTGGTGAGACAGCAAGCGAATTGATGTCTTTATCATGTGCAGCAACAACTGCCTTTGTTTTAAGTGCAGCCTCTGGACCATCATGTTCAGAGACACCATCAAAACTCCAGACTTTGATTGTCCGGTCACTATTAACAGAGATAATAATATTTTAGTATAAACATTCCAAAATTGACAAGAAATTTTGGTACAACAAAATAAAAAATTTCGAGTATTCTTAAGGCCCATGAGAGAAAGTGCTCGGTTCAGTGGGTTGAAGCTAATAAAGAGTCGGTGCTAAATATCTATATAGCAGTCCCACCCCTACAAATGGAGAGCATATGACATGAAGCATAATTGAGGAACAGGGGAAGATAAACAAAAAAACAAACTAGTTCAGAGGCCATTAGCCCTCCCTAACAAGAGCTATGGATTGGAAAAACAACTTTGTTGACCCATAGAGGTTCTATTTGAGACTTGAGAGTACACTCCCAAAGTGCTTTTTAAGATGAAAAAAACAGTTCCTTAAATGCATGCTTAAAGTGCTTTCTCCAGGCAGGTGGGGGAGCATTTTTTCGAAAGCTGCTTTTCTACACCAATTTACAAAAGTTAAAGCAACTACAAACTCAACCAGAAGCTATCTATCTGAAAATCTAAATCATGTCAAACCCAAATAGCCTAACCTCAAAATTCTCTTATTTGAACTTGAAACTGAAAAGTCACACTCAATATTGAAGAAGTTACTTTGCAACAACCTATGAACTCATAAAATTTCTGGGAACATATACATACATCTTGCAACCTATTGATAGAAGGGAAATACACAAAGCAGTAGAATAATGATAGAATCAGTAACAAAGTTCGCTGTGACATCCAATGAAATACCAATGACAAATCTGGGCAGAGGAAAGTGAAAAAAACAGAAAGTACAGTGGAACAACATGGTGAAAGGTATCAAACATCAAGAGAATGAAAAAAGAAAAGGGTTTGGATGGAAACTAATACAAAAATAAAACGTACCATCGAAGTAGCATCACAATTGTTTAGCACGTTGACAAATACTAAACAAACAAATCCAACCAAAGGAATAATGATGTCACAAGTAGGACAATACAAGATTCTTTCTATTAACAAAATGCTGGTTTTAGAAAGTTAATGAAAGCATAAGAACCAGCAACCATGAATAAATGCAGCCAGATCAGTGTGACACAAAGAGAACGACAATAAAGAAGGATTTGGAAAACTAAACCATGCGAGAACAAAGCTAGGTTCCATTTACTTAGCAAGTTAAACAAATACAGTACACACAGAAAAGGACAACTATTAAGGTCAAGTATGCTGCTAAAAAGAATGGCCTTGAAAGATGTCATCTCTTGCATCCTAATCAGGATATGCATCACCACTAACAAGTACCTTTAACATGATTGTCTCCTGAAATTTTGGATGACATAAGAACTACATCACATTAACATGTCATGAATCATAAGAAAGTTCCAAAATGTTTCTACTGGTGGACCTATTTCAGGTGCACTAGTCAAACATATTTTACAGACTTAACAGATCTCCAATCCGTCCAATTACAGCATATTATGCTCACAAGAGAATTATAGACTACTTTCAGTTCCAATTATCTGCAAAAATCCATGAACTCAAAGAACCAGTTCTTCCATCAATCAAAAATGAAATTCATAAACATAAATTAATTTGAATGGCACAATCTTCATTCCTCCTATCAAATTCATTTTTCATATTCAAAAATGGCCTAATTCCAAGATATAAGATCTCAACAAATTTTACATCATAAAAGAAATCAAACAATTAATTTAGTAAAAGGTAAAACAACAAAGGATAAAACAAAGAACTTAGGATCGAGAACAGCAAAACTCAGATTTATAAAAAAATAAAACACCATTAGATAACCAATATGATCCAATAAACAACAGACTGTATAGCACAAGAGTCAAGGATACGCTATTTCAAGCTCTTTCGAGGAAGAACTAACCTGCTGCCACTAACAAAAAAGTTCTTCCATTTCTTAGAGAAAGTTACAGCTCCAATGGCTCCCATATGGCCTTTACCGATTCCTATACAATGTCTGCTTTCAACATCCCATAATCTCACCTATAGCCGAAAAAAAATAAGATGATTACATGACATAAGAAACAGAAAGAAAAGAAAGGTTGTTGTAGGCATGTTTTATAAACACTAGGCACAAATATTTCTTTAATATATACATACTAAAATGTTTGAGAATAATATTTCCATATCTGCGATGCATTTTTTGTTATTGCAATATATAGGAATTAATTGAATGCATGAACAAGCACAATGCATTTAAATAATTTAGTTAAAATGGATCTGCAGATATATTAAATTCTGAGTTTGTTGAACTTTGACACTAAATCATCATAAGTTCATGTTTGTAATATTAGGCCTCAAGGATTGTTGAAGTTTCAATATCAGATTAGATAGCATAGTAATCTAACCCATCATATAAGGGGTCTTTGAAGGGAAGAAAAAATTGAAATAACTATAAATAGCATTATGAGGAAAAAGGGAAAATAACTCACAGTATTATCCTTGCTTCCTGTTACCACCATTGTTTTCCCAGAAGATGAAATGCAAGTGTCAATGCAAACAACAATATCTGTATGCCCAACGAGAACATAGGCACATGACATTGATGTAACATCATATACTCGCACCTGCAAATGCGTGAAGGCCACACATGAGAAACCAATGTTAAGCAATACATATTTTTTTATCGAGCAAGAGATTTTAAGAAGATGCAAAATTATGTACCACCAATTTATGCAAACCAAGCATATAAGTCAGAAATTAAATCTCCTATTGTCAGGCTCTAAAAAAGTACAAACAAAGTAAACAATGTGGATAATGTAAATTGATATGCATGCTCAATACAAATATTTCTTGGAATTTGAATCATCAAATTTACAAGTCCGGTAATGGTTATCATACCTGTTCTAAATTTGTAGCGACAGCGAGATATTGTTCATCAACACCTAAAAATTTCATATCAAGAATTTCTTCATTATACCCTACAAGTCTTCTGTACATATTCAACTGAAAAGACCCTTCAGCAGATTTTATAGGGCAATAAAACAGAAATTGCTGGTCCGCAGTTACACAGAGCAATCCTAAATTTGAAGGTAATAGGACAGCTGAAATGAATCCTCTTCTTGAGCCATCCTCATCAGAGATAAGGGTCACATCTGAAGATGACTGTTCATATATACAAACTGCACTGTTGCAAAATAATAATCATGAAATTACTAAAAAAGGATAGGAAATGAAAAGAAATAATAGTCCTTTTTCATTGTCAATCATACATTCATACCTTTCAGAGCTCCATATCCGTACAATACCACGTTCACCAACAGTCAGAAAATGAATAGGAGCCGAAGTGCTAGAGTTATTATCCCCAGTGAACCCCAGAAGAGCAGACAAGCCATCACCTGGATGAATGATGCAAACAGTTTCCACCATCTCATATGTAGGTATTGTTTTCTTGAAGCTATAAGTTTGCATGTCCCATTTGTTCACAACCTACACGATTTTCAAATTAATCTGATAGCCAGTGTTTGGTGCTGACCAAAATATAACAACAAAACCTAAATGGGGAACATATGATATACAGAATCATCTATAACTTCAATCCTAACAGCTTAACGAACAATGTCACCAAGAACCTGTTGGGCACTATGTTGGATAGCTGGCAGTAGGGACTAGGAAGACTCAATCAGCAGTATGCTGTGCTGACCCCAACAAAAAAATGGAAACTTAAATAGAGTCCAACATTCCTTGCATTTGAAGCCCAACAATTCAGTTAACAACTTTAAATAGTTACAAGCCGAACAGTTAGGATGGCTGGTTCAGTCACAACAATTTTTCATCATATAATTTTCCATCAAGAGACAAAAATTATGTTTCTAAGTCTTACTTAATAAGCATTAAGCAAATAAATAGTGCATAGCCAAAAAGATCTTATTTGCAGGTTTCATTTAAGTCCAATTACATAAACAGGATATGCAGGCCTGCACATGCATTATATATTGCAGCATATGTAACTCTACTATATATGTGGCTCTACTGCATATAAGCAACTTATATATGTCATATAGTAATGTGTTGCATATGCATATGAGCCAGCAAGTAGCAACTCGAAACCTTGGTCCAATTTGAGCCCTCATACGGTAATCCAAAATCCAACCACTCCCTAATACAAACCCAACCAATTGTTCTGATTAAGGGTCAATTTTATCATCAAATTTGTGTTCAGGATAGCTTGATCAATTCCTTTACAATCAAGAATATATATATATATATAAATATATATAATTGTTAGCCAGAAAAAAATTAAGTTCCTCATAAAAAAAATACAAAAAATGTTATAATGCCGCATAATGAATGATCATACTAACATGAATTGTACTGAAGATTTGAAATAAAATTCATAGTTGCAAATGAATATGTTTAACAAATCAAATACTAACACAATAGCAAATCTTATGTAAGATGCCGAATAATTAAAATTAATCACAAATAAAAAGTTAATATTTAATTATAAAAACTTTTACTAAAGATTAATAAACAATTAAGATAAAGCACATGAAAAAAGCTTGAATTTAAATTCATACCTTGTCTCTTCCAGCACTTAACAAAATACCACCATCTTCGGATAATGCCAATGAAGTCACTGGCGAGAAGTGTTTTTCCAACACTGCAACACATTTTTTAGATTCCAGGTTCCAAACTCGAACAACAGCATCATCACTACCTGATAGTAGCTGAAACATACAAAATATTGCAACAATAAACATATAAAAGATCCATATAAACTTCCAAAGATGTATAAAAATAATATCAAAACATATAAACCTTGAGGAAGAAAAACCTTTCTAAGGAACACAAAATTAATATACAAATATGAAAGGAGCTACTGTTTGATGCAAAAGTAATAGGATAAAGCCCATGGTTTTAAAACACACTCCTCCCTAGTTAATCCCATGACTAAACTGTTCCTGAGCAGAATAATGTACCATGATACTTAACAGGAAGATAACCGCTGTTTGCCTCCTATTGTTAAGCTAGTAACTATATTACAATCACGGTCATGATGATTGGAGCAAAACTCTCACAGTTACAGAGTCTTTCAGCAGACAAATCTAATAAAACCATGTAATTGGCTAATCGCAGATCAGAGAGTCAGCTAATACGGTACTACAGCTGAAAGATTCCATACTAAATCTCCACAACTTCAGTCTTCCTCTGTTTTGATGGAACAAGAAAAGGTTTTAGATATGAACTCAAATAAACCATCATAAAACTAAAAATAGCAACGGAAGGAAAGTCAAACTTTAGAGCTAAATCAACGGCAAAATATAATTGCAATATGTTAAACATAAGTTTTACTCACAAGTAATCTGTTCGGGTGGAATTTGATGCATGTTACAACCCCTTGGTGACCTTTGAAGAAATGTGTGCAAAATCCACCATCTACGTCCCAAACACAGACCTTTTTGTCTGCTCCCCCTGTAGCTAGCAATCCACCAGAAGAATGGCATGCCATGCTCATCACCGGACCATCATGCCCCTACTCAGAAATAAATTTAATTTTTGCTCACGTCACAACCAAAAACACAAAGAATTTGATAAATGGATTTTTGAATTTTAATATTGGTTTGAGATAATTAATTGTTACATTAAACTAAAGAGTAGTAAAATGTTGACAAGATGAGATTAAAAGAATGTATAAACCATGAAGACTTTTCAAAACCGTGAAGTTTCTTTAACACTATCATAAGTCCTTATTTCATACACGATCGAATCCGTGAATTTTCAAACTTCATTATTTCGACAATCAAGCTTCCAACAAACTCCAACCTAAAATCAGCCATAATTGCCAATTAGATTTATGTACTTGCCTCAAGCCCCAAAAATTTAATGCGAAGCATACAAAACCTCCTTTTAAGTAATATATTGTCCCTACATACCTTCCACGACCGAATGCATTTGCCGGAAGAAAGCTCCCAAACCCGGATTAGGCGGCTGTGGCCGGCGGAGAAGAGGAACCTGCTGTCGGGGCTGAAAGTGAAGGCGGTGACGGCCTCCGTTTCGCCGCCGAGGGTCGCCAGGACGGAGGCATCGGAGGAATTCACAATCTTTATCTCCTCGCCGCAGGCGCACGCGAGCAAGGCGCCGTCGTCGGACACCGCGAAAGGTCCGCCGCTGTAGAACTGCTGCAGGGAGGAGACGCACCGGTAGCTCCGCTTTAGCGTCAGGGGAGGCGGGGCCGCCATCGATGTCAGGCTCCTTGCGGTTTCAAGAGCTCGTGCGTGGGCGAGGACAAGAGTAAGCGAGAGCCGCGCGAAGACAAGCGGCGTTGTGGTTTTAGGGTTTTACGTGAGCTCGAGAGTGTAGATTAATCGACTATACGTTTGATTGGGGAGGTTTTGCCGCTTCGGTGCATCATTTGGGCTTTAATTGGTTCCCAAACTGTTGTGATCAATTACAAGCCGGTTTAAGTGTGTCGCGTGTCTCCGGTCCGATACACCGATATCAATTTTCTTCTTTTTGATATTTGATTAAAACATACCTTATATCAATTTATCCAAAGTACCGCGTTTGATTGGATTGAATAAATTCATAAAAAATAAAAATAGATAAAAAATAAAAATACGCAAGAAATAAAATAAATGAAAAATAATATTATCTTATTTGGTTGACATCGTAAAATAGGCCAAGAATATAATCACTTTATTTGATTAGCATAAAAAATAGACAATGAATAAAAAATTAAATGATCAAAATATCCTTCTTAATAAAATTAAATATACATTTACTTTATTTACTTGAGAGGAAATGACTAAAATGCTCTCTTAAAAATATAATAAATTATATGATAATTTACTCTAATTAATAATAATATAATAAAAATATGAATCAATATAAAATAATTTATTAACTTAAAATAATAAAACACTATTATTTATTTTATTTTCATAAAAAATAATTAAATTTTAAAAAAATAATTATTAAAATATTATTAATAATAAAATAATAATTATCTATTTAAAATATATAATTATTAAAATAATTTAACAATTTAATTTTTATATTCATATTATAAATATTAAATGATAATATGAAAAATGATCAAAATACCCTTTCTAAAAATATAATAATTTATGTTATAATTTATTTTAACTAATACCAACATAATAAAAATATGAATTAATGTAAAATAATATATTAATTAAAAATAATAATTATTATTATTTATTTATTTTCACAACAAATAAATTTTAAAAAATAATTATTAAAATAATATTTAATAATATAATAATGATTAACTATTTAAGATAAATAATTATTCAAAATAATTTAAAATTTTAATTTTCTATATTATTATGTAATATTATAAATATTGAAGAACAATATAGGAAGTTATCATAAGGAATAAATAAGTAATACTATTTATTGGGTTGAGATAAGGAATAGTATTCTCCATGCATAGAGAATATTATTTCTTATCTATTCCTTATGGCTCACTTATTTCTTGTCTATAAGTTGCAATCAAACAAGAAAATAAGTGGGGCATAAAGAATAATATTTTATTCCCTCTCTATTCTATTCAACCAAACTACCATAAGGTTGTTCATTCTAGAGGTGGGCATTGATCAATTAATCAATTCATTAATAATTTTTTAACATCGGTTATTCAAAATTATTAAATCATAACGTAGCTCACTATTTTTAATTTTTACAATTTCATTAATCAATAATTTTTGATTAGTTAATAAAAATTTTAATTTATAAAATAATAAAATTATATAAATTGCGATATTCATTTTGATTGCTGAAAGTACTTCAACAATGAATACATCATTGGGTTGCGTTCGGGGTCGATTTGACCTGGGCAAGAGAGTTGGTCCAATCGAATATCTTATATGATGAATAGTTAGCTCAAAATGTAATTTATTCATATTTAAAAAGGAACACCGTGCCAATTAATTCTAAATGGTAGCATCATAAAATATATGCTCAATTTATTATAATTTTCACATCTAGCGAAAGAAAATGATAATGGTAAGAGTTTGAACTTCTTTTAAAACCTTAAACAAAATAATAATGACACAACATTCACACATCACATTATGCAATTATTATTTATCTGCTTGCCAATTTTCTTCTTTAATTTTTTTCATATTTCCTTTGATTTAATACCATCAATCAACGTCGACGTTATAAAGACGGGTGATAAGTGATAACTCTCTATTCCATGTACTTCATATGTGCTTCTTTTGTACTTACGTTGAATTAATCATTTGGAACCAAAGTCATTGAAAAATTCACTTGCAAAGTTTTGACAATGACAACTATGGTCAAGAGCATTTTGATGCCAAACATCTCATCATAAGTATCATATCATTACCATGTAATTGAATGATAAAGAAGAGAGACAAAAATGAAATTCTTTGCTCACATCTTTTTTTAAAGGGGAAAAAAAGATAGTGTACTTGGGCATTTGCATGCATTTTACTGGCCCTATGGCCTAATTTTGTGCACATCATAAAATCCATCAGAAAGATATATAAAAAAAACGCTTTCTTGTCATAATTCAATTTGGATTATTTTTTTGTTTAAGTTGTCTCTATTAACGCCTTTCAATCAGAGTCTACGTGGATGGAAGGGAAGCAATTTATTTCAATTTATCTTATTTATATAGAAAAAAAAGTCTTATATTTATCCCATTGCCTCTTCTTATATTAATTTATCTTATTTATATACGAGAAAAAGTTAATTATATATATATATATATATAATATTTGTCTCTATTGTATTTGTCTTTTTTTTCTGTATTTGGAAAAAATCAACTTTACCCTTTATATAGGATATTTGCCCCCTTTTGAATTTAATTTTTGGCTCTTTCACTGCTTTTAATATTATTTATAGATGGAGTTGAATTATCCTCGTCATCCATCTATATCACTAATTTAGGATATTTTTGAAGTACATTGTGAAATACTCCTTTTACAAATTATTTTACAAAAAATTATGTTTGATAACATAAATGTTAAAAATAATTTTAGCTATTAAAATCGCATTCTCAAATTCATTTTTGAAGCAGGTAAGTAATGCTTTCCGTAAAGTTGTTTCTTAAAAATAATTTGTAAAAATAAAAAGAAAAATTATAAACAAAATCTTAACGAAAATATATTTTGAAAAATATATCTATAATTAGGATATTCCCAAAGCATGTTTTAATGAATGGTGCTAATATGAAACTAAATATCACATTCTTTAATCGACATGTACAATCTTAATATAGCAAGCCTACGATCGTGTTCCCAAAGTACTAGCGAGCTCTCGCGAGAGGAAGTCTTGGGAAGATAGGTAGGTGCTCGCCTTCCCAAGATCGTGCATTGGAGTTGTTCACCTTCAAGCATCATTATTATGAGTCAACTGTGGGTAGCACAGTTGATGACAATATGTTGAATGGTGCCCGCTAATTTATTGTGTTTTTTTTTTTTGTTTTTTTTTAAAATACCGTTATAATATATTTTAATGTATGACTCACTCAAAAGTCCAAACCTTAATCTCTTAAAATTTTGAGCAGTGCTTGATACGAGGGCATAATCTATTTCTTTAGCAAGTTTGCTTTTGGCTAGAATAAAGATTATTCTAAATTGAATAAAGAATATTCTCCCATTTGTATAGGGCATAATCTATTTCTTTAGCAACTTTGCTTTTGGCTAGAATAAAGATTATTCTAAATTGAATAAAGAATATTCTCCCATTTAAATCATGCAATGGCATCAAAGTGGATGTGCTCTGACGATCCCATCTCATATCCTCCCTCTATTTGCTATCCAGTTCTCCTCTCCATCAGTGTATATCATTCAATTAAATAAATCCTTCATATAAAAAACCCAATATAGTATAACATTACAACTATAAAATCTTAATTGAAAAACTCCTCGGCTAAGCCAATTTCGTGCACGCTTGAGAAAAAAATATATGAAAAAAAATAGCTTTATCATTTTTGAAACTTGAAAAGCGTGTTTGATTAATTTCAAGTTAAGAGAATATTTGATTAATTTGAGTTAATGTCACAATATATATATATATATTTAAAAAAACACTTCAAATTGGGCAAGTGTTAGTTTTGACGAATAAAGATGTGGCGCCGGTTTTATGAAAGTATTATTTAATCAATGAATTGGAGTTTCATTTCATGGTTTCACCATTTGGTCGGATCAACCAATGAATTAGTCGAGTCTCATTTTTATTAATATAATAATATTTGTATAGTAAATAAATAATACAATTATAAAATAAAAACATTTTCTGTATAATAACTATGTAAATATTAAAAAATTTAAGTGATACATAAAACTTATTTGGTAATATCAAATTTTAAAAAAAAATATAAAATTTCACTCCACATAGTATCAAATAAGAAAAAAACACATGTTAATGTGCTTGTGAAATTCCAATTGACTTCAAATTAAGCTTCGTTTGAGATGATTTTGATTAGACTTAAATTTAAAAAGTAATTAATTTCAGCTCGAATTAAAATTAAAATATCAAATTTAAACTAAAATATATTTAATTGTACATATTAAAATAGACTTAAATTCAAAAAGTAATTAATTTCGGCTCGAATTAAAATTAA
The DNA here is from genome assembly GCA_034359265.1 of Canna indica. Taxonomy (NCBI): domain Eukaryota; kingdom Viridiplantae; phylum Streptophyta; class Magnoliopsida; order Zingiberales; family Cannaceae; genus Canna; species Canna indica. The sequence continues at coordinate 74,523,597 of CP136891.1, read as the reverse complement.
AAATATTAAATTTGAACTAAAATATATTTAATTGTACATATTAAAAATCAATCAATCCATTTTTACAAAATTGACCAATTCAATTAGTGATCTAATTCTAAGATTGAATCAGACTTATTTAGGATTTGGTTTGAATTTTTTAGATTGAATTGACACGTCCAATCATTTTTTTGCAATTTCTCCTCAAAAGTATTTTTTTTGTGATTCAGGTGAAGATAATATAAAGCATATTCTATTTTATTGCAGTTTGTAAGGATAATTGGTCCAAGAGGGAATGGCTTAAAGAGAATGATACGATGGATAAGGAAACTCAAAGTTGGTTAACTGAGTTAGTGGTCGTCTCTCTCTGGAACTTGTGGAAAAATATGAATGGTTGATGCTTGTAAAAGAAAAAAAAAAATCTAATTTCAATTCTTTACTTTGTAGAGTTATAGTTGATATCAAATAGGCCGACAAGCTTGCAGCTGTAGCTAAAGGAAAGAATGAGGCCAGCTCAAAATCAATGAACAAAGAAGGTGAAACATGCAGTAATGATAATTATCCGATCTCTTATGATGCTGTGTGGATTTGGAAAGAAGAAATGGCTGGAGTTGGATATATCATGAAAGATATGGATGATATTGTGACTAATAAAGGTAGTAACTTTAGAAGGGCTTTCCCACCTCTAGTTGTTGAAGTATGGTCAATCTGGCATGGAATGTCTAAAATTAGGGAATTGAACTTAGCTAAGATAAGGATAATGTCTGATTGTTTGCAAGCTACTAATATCCTGAATAGAAAAGATAAACCACCATGGTATCTGTACAATATGATTTCTGATATTTAGGAGTTGGCAAATAGCTTCACTGAATGTGTATGAAATCATGTAAGAAGAGAGTTCAACGAGGATGCACACTTACTTGCTAAAGAGGGGATGTACAATGGTACAACAAGCTCATTATGTGAATAAAGATGTAACTATAATTGTAAATAGAATTGTAATTGATAATTCTCATTCAATATCTGTAATTAGCAAAGTTGTTAATGGTAATGTTTCCAATATGAAAACTGAGGAACCTTATGTAAACAGATTAAGTACTATGAATAAAGGAATTGATGCTCATGATAGGATATATCCTTGTTCTTTTGGATGTGAGGAATGCAAAAAAATTAGTCCCATGCTTCTTTTATCCTTTCAATTGAGTAGGGAGTGACGGTCCTTTGAGTGATTTTTTAAAATTTGTTTGCAATATTTGCATGAGTAAACTAATGATCGTGTCATTGATCATTCTAATATTTTTTAATTAGCTTTATAATATAATAATTACAAAACTTACATGGACACGAAATTTATACACAAGACGCATTTACAAACAAATATATATGAGTGGAATTAAACACATAAATGCTATGATCGGAGATTGAAACCAAAATTTAATCACTAAAAATGCAAATAGGTCAACCAAGGGGTGGTAATTAAAAAACTTATTAAATTAATGCTCAATTTAATTTTGGTCTACTAATTTTATTATAATAATAAAGGATAATATACAATTTGATCCCTCAAATATAGTCGATTTTTCTTAATGGTCCCTAAAAAAACCCAATCAGTGTGGTCCCTCTAAAATATGACTCGGGCAAAATAGTCGAATTTTGATACTTGTTAACATTCATGTCAGAAACTATTTTGCCGAAGTCATGTTTTAGAGGAATCACATTGATCGAGTTTTTTTGATTTACCACTATGAAAATCCGACTATATTTGAGCGATCAAATTATAATATTAAGGGTAAATTACATTAATCTTCCCCGAGGTTCAGTGAAATTATACTTACCTCTCCTCTATTTGTCCAAGTGACACTCATCTCCCTTGTAGCTAACATCATGGTGTTAAACGAATTCCGTTAGTAATGTGATTTCTCTTTTATGATCATTGCTGTAAAATTATTAAAAGACATGCATGAAATAATTTAAAAAATAATTTAAAAATAAAATTTGAGATAAATTATTTTATTATTTAATATTATTCGTAAAATTAATATTAGTTGAATGTAAAAAATAAAAATGTTAAACATTCATGAAGTGAAAATATGAGAGAACGAGAGTTAAATGACACAAGAGTATTTTTATCATTTAAAATAAGTAAAAATTAAAATATTTTAAAAATATCATTAATAAATATGTACAGTGCACATGACAAATACTTCACTAATCGTTTTCGTTAGTATGAATATTTGTGTAATTTTTTATAAAATTTAAGATATTCATAAAATAAAATTATAAATAAAAAAAGATTGATATAATTTTATTGAACATCGTGAGGATTCAATATAATTTATAATAATAATAATAATAATAATAATAATCGTCATCATCGTATACTTGGGGAGCCAATACTATATCCCATGTACTATGCTTCGTATACTTGGGGAGCCAATACTATATCCCATGTACTATGCTTCCGACAGGTGCACCTCTTTTTCCAATGGAATCCCATACCTAGCGTGCGAATCTATTTTTATGCACAAAGAAAGAAATGTTCGCACAAGAATAATTCTGCCTACTGCTCTCGGATTTTATGTGCACATTGACCGTCACATTCGCATGCATCTTTTTGCGGCGTCAACCAATTCTTTGCCAACTCCTTTCTCACCCACTAATCTCATTAGTTTGGTTGGGGCACGACGATTCGACCCAACCGGTCGAGTTATTAGAATAACAAAAGTAATCGACTGAAATTATACGATATATTCATGTACTGTTTTGAAGAATTGGACAAATGTTAAAATTTTATTGTATTGTCTTCAACTGATTGAGTTACAAGTAAACCATTCAAATAAGCACGGTGAAGAAGCCTGCTTTTTATTGCAGGTGGACGTCTCGCATATGAATCTCCCTTGCAAGCCCACGAGATTCTCTTTCACGGGCCCCGCTAGGCGCGAACTCTGCTCCCTCCGTCCGATCACCACACGTGCTCGTTTCACGCCCGTTAAAACGCCCACGGACGGCGAGGCGGCGGCCACGTCGCGCTGCTCGTTAGCCACTCGTCGCGTCAACCCCGCGGGCCCCGAGCCGTCGGTTCGCCCCCCCGGGCGAACTCGGCCGTCGGATCGCTGTGCGTTTGGGAGTCCGTGACGCAGGTGGTGTCGCGACGTGCCACGTGGCGGATCGCCGCATTCCGCGACAGCTCTCCCTCTCGCTGAGCGTGAAGCCGTGAGTGCGCTGCCTCGGCCCGCCTTCCGTTAAAGAAAATATCCGTCGAGCGTGGGTGGTGCCGTCGGGGCGGGTGAACGCACCGCGAGTAAGGGGACCGCTCCGACTCGTCGAGCTATAAAAGAAGACCACACTCTCCTCTCGCCTTCCTTCCATTGCGTTTCGCTCGCTCCACTGATCTCAATCTCGCTCTTATCCTTGCTTTGGTGCTCGGGGGGCGAGAACAGGGGAAGAACCCTAATCTGTCGTCGATTCTCTTCATGTTTTTCTCTTGGTATTCGATGATTTGGGTATAAGAATATTGGATTTCGATCGATCTGTTATCTAAAATGCGATATGTTTCGCAGGCAATCGAAGATTGAGGAATTGCGTAGGATTAGGATCTCACCATGGCGGAACACTCTCGGAGATTTGCAGTAGGATATGCTCTTGCTCCCAAGAAGCAGCAGAGCTTCATCCAGGCATCGCTCGTCGAGCTTGCGCGGGAGCGCGGCATCGATCTCGTTCCCATCGACACCACTCTGCCCCTTGCCAACCAGGGGCCCTTCGATTGCGTGCTTCACAAGCTCTATGGCGAGGAGTGGAAGGCCCAGCTCGAGGATTTCGTCGACAAGAACCCTGGGGTTTCCATCGTCGACCCTCCCCTTGCCATTGAGCGCCTTCATAACCGCATCTCCATGCTCCAGGTTGTGTCCGAGCTCGAGATCCCCCAAGAGAGGGAAACCTTCGGGATCCCTAGCCAGGTCGTGATCTATGATTCTGGCGCCCTCTCCAACTCCGGCGTTGTCGGGGCGCTTCGCTTCCCCGTCATTGCCAAGCCCCTGGTGGCCGATGGCAGTGCCAAGTCCCACAAGATGGCCCTCGTTTTCCAACGGGATGGCCTCCTGAAGCTCAAGCCGCCCCTCGTGCTGCAGGAGTTTGTCAACCATGGCGGAGTCATCTTCAAGGTGTATGTCGTGGGGGACTACGTGCAGTGTGTGAAGAGAAAATCTCTTCCGGATGTCTCTGAAGAGAAATTGGAGTGTTCTGAGGGGTCAATGACCTTCTCTCAGGTGTCCAATTTAACAGCACAGGACTCTTTGGAGTCGGAGTATTCGGTGCACCTGGAGGAGGCAGAGATGCCTCCATTGAGCTTTATCACGGATATAGCTAGGGGTTTGAAGCGGGCAATGGGATTACATCTTTTCAATTTCGATGTGATCAGGGATGTGAAGGCTGGGAATCGTTATCTTGTGATTGATATCAACTACTTTCCTGGATATGCAAAAATGCCATTTTATGAAAAAGCTTTAACGGACTTCTTTTGGGACATCGTTCATGAGAACAAAGTGCCAGATTCTGGAGGCTTGGCTGCTGGGAACAATGACAAAGGGAGTAAACATTTGGTTGCCAATCATTGCATGATAACAGAAGATGTGGAGACTGTTGGATGAGTTTATGGGGGGATCTTTCTTCATTAATTCTAGTTTTCCTGAAGCACTTCAAAGGTACTTTTTGCATTTTTATGTGAACTAAGATGGCCAGAGCATTATGAATGTCAATGCATATTTTCGTATTTGGCTGAATAAGTAGGTCGAGTAATTGTGGGTTTCTAACTTGGGGATGAGTTTATTTGGTTCTTACATTGACAATGTACATCCTTTCTGGCAATAACTAGTCACGCCACCTTTTGACATGTTTCCTCTGGATAGTTAGAAGTGTAGAAGGTTGGTGGTTTGTTTTAAAGGATTTTCATCTTCATGGATTTCAGCAAGGATTTTCATTTAATTTGTTAAACTTTCATTGTGCTTATGAGGCCAAAGACTTATTGCTCTACTATTGCCTTACTTACATTTCTGCTGTAACCATGTTGGCCGTTTTTTTTCACACCAGAATGCTACATAATATATATTATAGATGTTTGTTGACTAAGAGAAGGCAGCCCAATGAATGCATCTCATGCCAATGCTGGGTGCAAACTTAGCATAGTGCAAAGTTTGCTCACCATATAAATTCATGGGTCCGTAGTCCAAATATATTCTTTTTGTAATCTAAGGTACAAGCCTTGGCACATTTGTTCATCCTTTTTCTGAACCTAATTCTTGGACTTGACTCTTTTCCTACTTTGTGTTGTTTTATAGGTTATTATCATACTCTATAAAATTTTGGTTGATATCTCCTTATATATAAAACTTCAATTTTAATCATATTACTTCATTTCAAAAATCTCAGTCGGCAGTCTAGTAGCTTCCAGCAAATTTGGCAACATCAATTCATATTATTGAGGATGTCTTAAAAGAAGGTTTAGCAAGTTACAAAGCCATTAGACTGTCTTAGAAATCCTATCAAAGGTTTTATGTATTGGCAGCTGCAAAATGTTTTGCCATTGCTATGTTTACCTCTAGGGTTGTGGATATGTTTCCAAGATGTCTCCATCTCATTGGACACATGGTAGCCCCCATATTGGTAGGTGCCAAAGCAGTCCCCCCACCTGCATGGTTGTTTTGATATTTATTTTCATGGTTTGTTTGATTAAGCTAATTGACGCGGTAACTTATATATGATGATCCTTGGTTTCATTCCGCTCCAGAATTCTTGAACTCAAATTCTTAACTATTTTGACAAAGGCACTTGGGCTGCATGACTATGCTTTGGGGCTAGGGATCTCATAGCATTTGTGTCAAGATACCCGGAGAGGCAAGTTGTGGGAGGCATATGCATTGACACCAGATTGGTTGATGCAATGTGGACAACTTTTCCTGTTTACATCTTTAAGTTGTAACCTTTTGGGTGGCAACGGACAAAAGCACTTCCCCTTTCCCCACTTTCTTTCTACTGATTAGACAAACATAATCAGCTTCTTGCTATTTCTGATGCATAAAAGTAGCAAGCAGGGAATGGTACTTAGAAAATGATGGTGAGGTTCAAGAGGATGGTGCCATGGTGCTATAATGATACCACTATGATAACACGGAAGAGGCACTCTAACAATTCCTTTGTCTTACAGTATTACTTTCTCCCAAATTAGTGCACCACTCTTTGTAGAAATCCTAGTTGATTTTTGCATGATGTATAAACCATGAGATGCTTGATATTATCCCCACATCATTCATTGTTTTAAAAAAAACACATCCTTCATCGGGTGTAGTAAAGATTGCTCAAAATGTTTACCTTACATCGTAGGTGGTAGTTTTTTGTCTCTTCTAAAACTAAATTTGTGCTATATCATCCATTCTGTGTACAAGGCTGTAACTGGCTATACTTCATATTTTGTCATCTAGGGGTTGCACAGGATTCTAGTTTCTAAAACGTTCTCGTTGGATCTTCTCTTATTAAGGTAAGTAGGAGGAAATCATTTGGTTAGTCTCAATGAGGAAATCACCTTTTGACACCTTTGATTTTGGTATAACTCTATTTGCAAGTGAATCTGGTTATAAAAAAAAATCATTTTGTAGTGTAGCTAGCTTGGTTGCCCAGAATTATATGTCCATAATAGTCTTGATGGAATATTATTGATCTCGCAGACTATTTTGGCACCTTACCATAGATCCTTCTTGGAATAACTAGTCGTGCAACAGTGCATTTCACCATGCAAGCGTGGCTTGAGCCTTATCTTAATAGATCTAGAAATTGCTCTGATACTGGGTGGTCAGGTTTTGCCTTTTGCTACTTGTGGCTTGAAGGTTGAAATGGGCATCCTTGCCTTGGAGTTAGATTTCATTGGCTTGTCTTTTCTAATTTTCAACAATCATTGGGGTGAAAAGATACATAATTGTGGCTACTGGCTAGTCCATGGGGTGAAAAGATACCAAATCGAAAATGAAGGAAGCACCGCAAGATCACCACTATTATTGATGTGGTTTGTCCTTGATTATTCCAGTAGCTACGGCTGTCTCTTTTAGGAGCCAAGTTGCTCTCTTAGTATATTTAGCTTTAGTGAAGGATGGGGTATTGCACAATTGATTGCCAGGCTGTCATTGTAATAAGAGATATCTAAACAGTGGCTTGAAGGGTCAGTGTTGCAAATGATTGCCCAGAAAAGTCTCATGGAACCTTGGTAAAAAGATGTGGATATTTGAAACAAGGGTATAGCATATCTGCTGACAACTGTATAAGCTGTGTAGCAATGGCTGCAGTTTAAGGAAATAATCATGGTCCATTCTACCAAAGGTTAAAAATCTGCACTGGTCTGTATGACTGGTGCTTAATGGATTGGACTCAATATTCACCTGATCTACTTTTTAGTTTACCTGGAAGTGATATCAATATCCAATTTGGTCAGCCAAGATCCACACTAGTCTCAAAGGAGAGAGGTAGAGGAAAAAAACGGTGGAAAGTCAGAAATTGAAGGGAAAAAGGAAAAAAGCATGAGAAAATAAAGGGAGGCGGAGAAGAAAAGAAAGAGTAGGAACACCCACAAAGATTGGTGTTGTCTTGTGGTTTTTCATTCATACTTAAACCCATTTGACTTTAGGAATGTGTCCAACTTCTTGATGATCACCTACTCTGCTCAATAGCGTATTTTGCTCATACAGAATACGCTCCAGCTCTGGAGGACGAATTGAGGACCAGATCCGTTTGTCCTTACATAGCTGTGCGCGATTTGCTGCCCAATGAGCAGCTTTGTTTGCTTCTCGGGAACAAAAGGAGAAGCCTACTAAGTTACAATTTTTACTAAGCAGAAATATGTCAGCGACCAAGGCTGAAATGGACCATGGTACATCAGTGATTTTGTTTAGAACATTTATCAAAGTTTGTGAGTCAGATTCAATGACAAAACGAGGCAAATCTTGTGCAATGGCAAATTTGAGAGCGTCGCGAACAACACAAGCTTCTAGAATGAGCGCAGAGTTTCCTTCAAGAAAGTTACTGGCGGCAGTGAGGCAACAGCCCTCAAATCACGAAGGATGAACCCAATTCCTCCTGCAAAATTCAAAAAGGACGCATCGCAGTTGATTTTAAAAGTGCATTGAGATGGGGGAATCCATTTTATCAGTTGAGAGTTGCGGATGATATTTCCCTAGGTAGCAGCTGTTCAAAGTAATTATGAGAGAATGCGAGTATGCGGATCACCAAGCTCAGGGGAGTAGGCTGCCTAGCCTGAAAAAACAACTCGTTTCGAGCGAACCAAATGAACCAACAAGTGTTTGCAATCAAAGCAGTAGACCAGGAGGCAGTTGGAGAGGCGTTAAGGGAGAGTCAATCTCCTTGTCCCCAAGAGACTCTTGGGGCAAGGTCATGACTAGTTTTATGGGATAGAAGGTTCCAAACATGAAGCGCGAAGATGCATTCAAAAAATAGATGGTCACTGGTTTCAAGAAAGTTGAGGTAGAATGGACAAGTGGTGGGGGTATTTAGGCCAATTGAAAGGAGGCGGGAGCGAGTAGGGAGCCGTTTGTGAAGAAGTTTCCAACAGAAGATGCGCACCTTGGGGGCAGTGCGAATTTTCCATAGGATTTTCCAGAGAGGGTTTGGAGGAATAGGGGTTGGTTCAAGACTTCGCAGAAATGAGTACGCTGAACTGGCGGTAACGTTACCCCCGAGTTATTTTTCCAAACGTATTTATCATCATCGGGTACCAAAGGCAAGTTCAACCGATCGATGGATTCCCACTCATAGAGCCGAAAGCATTTATACATAAATCTGAATTCCAAACTTGATTAGAAATGAGCTTATCCACACAGTCAGAGTTATCAAATATGCCGATGTTGATGAATGTTGGCTTTAGACAAAAGGGAGTTTCGAAGAGCCAGTTGTCAAGCATAATGGAAGTGCTGGACCTAGAGTTGACAAGCTTAAGGAAGCCAGGAGCTAAAGTTTTGAATGCTTCCCTGAAGAGCCGCCAGCTCCACGAGCATTTGGAGCTAGAAGATGAAGGCATTTTTTGGTCTTTGTACTTGGCCAGAACAATGGATGACCAAGTGATTGGAACCTTATTTAAATAGTTTTGCTCCCTTTTTGCTTGGAGCGCAAATCTATTGTCATCAAGGGCATGAATACCCAGGCCGCCCGAAGATCTGGGCAAGGTAACCTTGTCCCAACTAAGGTGATGTATAGGTTTCTTATCAGTCGAGTTGGACCAAAGGAAGTCACGAGTTATTTGCTCGATTTTATTGATGCATCGTTGGGGATACCAGCTAACAGCCATAGAGTGGAGGGGTATGGAATTCAAAACCGAGTTGATCAGAATCACTCTTCCAGCTTGGGAGAGGTAGGCAGTGTGCCAAGATCCCAACTTAGCTTTGATATGGTCAATTATAGGGTTATAGGAGTTGGCAGACGACTTTCTGGGAGCAATTAATGCTCCAAGGTACTTGAATGGGAATGTTCCCATTTTCATTTGAAGGGTAGTGCAGACTCTTCTTACCACCGCTCGCGGTGTGTTGCGAGGGAAGAAGACTTCCGATTTGTTGTAGTACACCGATTGGCCGGTGAGTTGAGAGTATAAGTTAAGAATCTTTTGAATGGCATAAAGACTTTTCTTGTTTGCACGAAAGGTTAACAAGATGTCATCCGCAAACATAAGGTGACTGAGAGTGGCCAAGTTTTTGAATCGGAAAGGGGTTAACTTCTTTTGAGAGATGGCTAAGTTAATCAAATTGGTTAAGGTCTGGGCCGTTAAAACATAGAGATAGGGGGAGATGGGGTCTCCCTGACGGATGCCCCTCATGGAAGTGAAGAATGGGGACAGTTGGTTATTAACTAGGCAGGAGAAGGTCGGAGTGGAGAGACAAGCTTTGATCCATTTAACAAATTGGCCAAGAAAGTTACAGGTTTGAAGCGTGGAGATGATTGCCTTCCACGATAGCTTATCAAAAGCTTTATCCCGGTCAAGTTTGACCATAATAAGAGGGTTCATGCCTTTAGAATCATACATGGTATGAGCAGCCTCTTGGGCAATCAGGATATTGTCGTGAATGCTTCTACCTTTTATGAAGTCAGATTGCTCATTCGATATGAGAAGAGGCAGAACCGATTGGATGCGATTGGCTAAAGTTTTGGCAAGAATTCGATAGCTAAGATTGCACAGGGCTATAGGCCTAAAGTCCTTAGTGGATGAGGGGGACGAGCATTTCGGGCCAAAGGCTAACATGGTTTTATTCCAGTCTAAGGGAAGAAAAGCATGTTCATGAAAAACGTTAAGGCAATGCATGAAGGCTGAAGAGATAATGGGCCACTAGGTTTTATAGAATTCCGCAGTAAAACCGTCGTGGCCAGGACTTTTCCCAGTCGGCATGGACCTAATGACGGTCCAAACCTCCTCATTTGTGAATGGGGCCACAAGGCTATCAAAATATGTCTCAGGGATAGAGTTAAATTGGGGGAGGGTAACAGAATTGAAGCTACGAGTGTTATCGTCCTCCCACAATTTTTTATAGTGGTCAATGAAAGCTTTAAGCAAATCATCATCATTTTGAACAATTAAACCATTAGCTAGCATCAGAGAGTTAATTTTATTTTTCCGGCGACGCATAGAGACAATTTTATGAAAATAGGCAGAGTTGTAATCGCCATCAATGGTCCACTTAGTTTTGGCTTTGGACCACCATTTCATAGTAATTTGCCTTCTAAGGGCAGCAACATGATTATAGCATGATTTAAGCAGTAATTCATCACATGCATTTAAACCAACAGAGGCATCAAGCATTTCAAGATTAGATATTTTAGCAGACACTTCGTCAAGCAAGATTTCAAGCTGACCTAGTTGATTTTTGTTCCATGAGGACATAGCATGCCGAGCAAATCTTAAAGCCATTGAGAATCTTTCAAAAAAATTTAAGTTCGGCAAAACCTCATTCCTGGCCTTAGAGACCATGACAAAACTCTCAGGATACTCAGTCCAAAAGGACTGAAACTTAAAAAGTTTTGAACGGGAATTCGAAGTTCCAAAAGTGCAAAGCAGAGGGCAGTGATCGGAAATGCCACGATTTAAATGCTTAATTGTGGCAAAATCGAAAAAACACGGTCCAAGCGAACGCGAATTCTAGACAAGGGGTGCTTGTTATTGCGCCAAGTGAAAGGAGTCCCGGAAAAGCCTAAATCGATTAAACCCAAATTATGAACAAATTCGCGGAACTCCATAATAGGCTTGGTTAGCCTAAAAGGGAGTCCAACCTTTTTTTCATGAGCATCTAGGTAGCAGTTAAAATCACCACAGAGAATCCAAGGGTAACTCGAGAAATCAAATGAGTAAAAACTGTTCCAAAAAACCCGTCGAGCATTTGGGTTTGTACTAGCGTAAATATTCGAAAAAAGAAAAGGCTCAAAATTTTCCATACCTACCACAATAGAGATGCATTGGGGTTGTATAGAGATTACCCGAGTAGAAAGGACAGCAGTGTCCCAAGCAATTATCAGACCGCCGGAGGACCGGCCAAAAGATTTTATAAGGTGGCCAGCACGAGGATCATCAAGATGAGATTCATGCAAGGCGATTAGTGAAATGGAAAAGCTACGAATTAACAACTTGAGATACACTTTTACCTCACGGCGCCCCGCGCCTCTTGCGTTCCACGAGATGCAGTTCATTTGGGAACGATTGCGAGGGCATAGGAGGTAGAAGCTGATTCGGCAGCTATGGAGGGAGAGAGGGTCTCGGATTCAGCGGTGGAAGCTCGGCGACGCTTCGGTTGCTTCTGCTCCGGTGGTTTAGGGGGCTTGGGGGGCTTTCGGGAAGCCGACACAACAGAGGAGGAGACATCCATGGCGTCCGGAGCAGCTTGAGCGCCAAAGGAGAAGGCTAGGTCACTAGCAAGCCCCTCCAAGGAGCGGGAGGGGGGGATGGTAACCAACGCAAGAGAGGACGAAGTGGCGGGATGGGGGGAAGATGGAGTGGATGGGTGTGGGTCAGTTGTCGAGGGGACAGCTGCCCCTAGAAAAGATGTGGCACTCGAGCCACATGTAGGGCGGATGGGAGTGGAGGGCACGATAGGCGAGGGGGCATTATGATGACGCGAGCGTGTCTGAACCGGTGCAGCAGGGGATGGGGCGACGACAAGATTGGAAGCGACATGATGGGCGGATTGGGGGGACACGTGGCATGGATCTGAAGGCGCAGCAGGGTGAGCAGTGTCGTCCTGCACACGCTGAGCGCGCAGCGAGGCATGACCTCGATCGTGCGAACGACGTGCGGAGGCGCGAGCACGGTCACGCGAGCTGTGCATTGAGCCCCGAGATGGAAAGGGGATGAGGTTTGCCAGGAAGCATTAAAATCGCTGTCAGAGGTGTCAGGGTCAACAAAACGGGAAGGGGATGGAGACCTCACGTCATCCTCCTCAGTTGATCGAGGGCCCACGTGAGAGGCACGAGGCGGGTGGCGACCCCGAGCACGCACATGAGGAACACGAGAGGAGAGAGCTGAAGAGAGGTCATCGAACTGGGTGGCCACGTCATCCTCAGAACCAGGGTCCTGTGAGGTGAACGTGACAGAGGCCGGCCTTGAGGGTGCACATGAGGGGCACGTGACAGGGGGCGGCCCCGAGCACGGCCTCTGGACGGGGTTGATCGGCGTGAGGAGCCCTGTCTGGTGACCTGCACCCAAGGGCCATAGGTTGGTGGCAGGTTAGATAGAGGGTGGGGTGGGGGGGGGGGTAGGGGTCTTCTCAGAGGCAGGCGTCTGAGGGGGGTCAACAGCCATAGAGGAGGGATGATTGGGTCCCGAGGCAGTCTGAGGGGGTGTGGCTGGTGAGGAGCTCTTTGGGGCCGGAGAGCTCGGAGAAGGTGGAGAGGTGCAGTCCACCTCTCAATGCCCAATCCGACTGCAAGCATAGCATACCGTAGGTAGGTTTTCATAGGCAACCGGCTGGAAGAATTCCTTCTCCGGCTCCCCAACCCAGAGGCCTTGCCTGAGGGGGAGCGCGAGATCGATTTCGATACAGACCCGGATGTATCGGCCTCGCTCGAAGGAAAACGACCTTTGGTCAATAGCTAGAACTTTACCGAGAGAGGCAGCAATCAGGGAAACCGAATCAACATTCCATAGTTCCAGAGGCCACCCGATAAGGCGCACCCAGATGGGGGCCGATGAAAAGGATTCATACCAAGGCCGGAAAAGGGGCCTTCAGGGGATAAGCCGAATAACATTCCCACGCAACGAAAAAGGCCCTCCGGTGAGGATGTTCGAGGAAGAAGTACGGTCACGAAATCGGAAGACAAAAAAACCCTCTTCTAGATCGAGAGCAGAAATAAAACCGTCCACATTAAAAACTCGCATCGCCCATGAATTCACCACCGGCAGCGGTGGTGCTTTACCAAAAAACTTACCGATGAGACTATTCTCCCAAGGTTCACTCCACGCCAAAAGCTGCTGTGGCGTGAAGTGAACTTTCTCGGAGGAAGCCGAGTGAATGCCACTAAGAGTCGGGTTAGGGATTACCTGAGGGCTGGCAGGGCTATCTCCACGGAGAACCTGTGCCCAGGAGATGGGAGAAGAGGATGGTCGTCGGGAGGCAAAGGGTGGTTGCGGATCACGGGAAGGAAGAGGAGAGATTGGCGGTGGGGGGTCTTCATCAGGCGGCTCTGGTGCAGAGAGAGAGGGAGCCTCAGAGCGAGAGTGCCACGGGAGGAGGGAGACGCTCTCACCATCACGCTTTTCCTTGCATCGGGTTTTAACTTTTAAGTGTCTAATTCATCTTTAGGAACTGATTTAACTCCAGCTGTCTCCAATTTCTTAATGTTCGTCTACTCCACTCAAATAACCTCTTCAATATTGTCTTGAGCAGTAGGACTATTTTGAGCCATACTGTAAATGGCATGTGAAAAGGTCCTAGAAGTAATATTGTATGTGGCATGAAGACAATTATTGTTATAAGTCGTAACTGCATATTTGAACAAACATTGGTGATTGGTGTTAAGAATATAAAAGTATAAACAGAGCTATTTTACATAAGATTTTGAGAAAAGTGATTACTAAGTCAATTCTAGAGAAGGAGGTTCTATAGTCAAATTATGTCAATGTCAATAACTAAGAATATATATATACTATCAATTAAATTACTCTAGTCTATGTGGCCTTGTTTTGGGCATGGTCACACTAAACGTAGTTTGCTTGCCCACACATGAGGTTTTGTTAAAAATATAAAGGTACAAGTCTTTTCCTAATAGTTTAAACTTTAAATATAAGTAGTGACCTAATCAAATTAGGTGATTTTTTTTTAAAAAAAATTCTGGCTGTGCGTGTAAGTGCTCCTTGCAATGTACAAATGCTTAGAGCTTAAGCTAAGTTGTTGAGCCAGTATGACCTTCTTACCCATGTTTGGATGCAAAAACCTAATGGTTTTTAAGATTGGTCAGAAGGCTTCTTAGGGTATGGTCTTCAGTGACCTCATCATGTGCATGCTGCTGTTCCCTCTTGATATTGTGATGTAATCCCCATTGAAGGAGCAAATTCAGTTGTAGTGGTCATTGCTTCCTTCCAGACGACAACAGTTAATAAGAGTAGGGACCGTGATAAAGAAGGATAAGATTGATGAGAAATGGCATGCAAAGTTTTGCAAAGTTTTATTGTGGTACTGTGGTAGTATGTTTGGACAACCAAAGTTGCAAGCAGTGAAGCCCCTGTGTAAATGGGATATCGGATAAAGTTGGTGCACTTCACAATTAAAGGGCAATAATTTCGTAACCACAGAAAGCGTGGGCCTGATTTCCAGTTTTCCTACCAAAGCAGGCAATGTTTTCTATTTGGCACATTCAGTTGTCTTTTTTTTCTTAATTGTTAATATCTTTATCTGATCGATGGTATAGGTTTGCATATTTTATTTGGACGATAGGTAACTATTTCTTTACTGTAGCTTTCTGTCTCATAATGTCTATGTCTATCTTCATCTCTATGTCTAGGTCTCTGAATGAATGCAGTTACCGCACTATGGTTTCTTGTTTTCATTTGGAGTCTATAATCTTGCACTTAACTTTTGGCAGATCTTCATTTTTCTCTCTGCCCATGGTTTGTGTTCTCATCTTTTCTTTTGGGTTGTGAAATTTGGCTTGTGTTATAATATTGACACTATCAATAATTATTTTTATGCTAAAAAGATGCTTTAGCGCACACCATTCCCAGCTCATGTCCCACGATGCACCTGCTTTTGCTTGTGACCTGCATGGGGTTGAAAACCTTCTTGGCGTAAAGTCCTCGTGAATTATATATTTGCTTATTATTATTTCTCTACACGACATGGTTCTGTATCAATACTATCCAAATCCTGCACCTTATTTTCTCCAATTGCTAATTTTCACACAACCTTTTATCCAGTTTCAACATAGATAGAACAGCTTTAGCTTCTTTCTTGAGTCACATAATAACATATACCTGCTGTTGAGAATCTAAATAACATCTCTTAGCATTGCATTCTTATTACTTTATTAGTTATCTTTTTGTATCTGATTGATTTCATTCTGTCTTCTTTTATTTCTAAAATACCTTTTGCATTTCTCCTTCCCTACTCGTGTTGATATGGTATTACTATCACACTATGAACATACAAGTGATGTTTCTTTGTTACTACAGCTTGTATTCTTCTGTGCTTTTGGTTCAACAGTGAAACCTTACACTTAAGAAATTTTAACTTCCAACAGTTGCTATAAACTTGTGCGGCTGTGCCCCAATCCTCCTTTCCTGTCAAAGGATTAGTACATTGTTTTATTCTGTTTTCTCTCCCTCCTGAAATCATTCAAAAATGTCAAATGATTTTGTCCAATTTTCAAATTGATTGGGCACGTCTGACAGATACTTGGATCGGGTCTATGCTTTTCTGAGTTTTTTGCTTGTGTTGTGTATACAATGTCCATTATCTACTGTGTCTCATTTATAGACCGAGTAAATTGAATCGTCAAAGTGGGAAACAGGATCCTTGCGTATTTTAGTGGTGGATCATGCTTATTTACAAGTACAATATGCTTTAATATTTTGTTGCACACACTCGCAAAAAAAATCAATAAGAGGTGATGATTGGATTCCGAGGAGCCAAATATTTTCAAAGGCCGAAGTAGCCAAGTAGGTACGTGCAATATATTCTAATATTTAAGAGGTTTATATAATGGACTCATGTTTATAATACCATGTTTTCTTCATTTTGTCCTTCCAAATCCTTAAAAAAGCAGTTTGATTTTTTTTAAATGATTAAGCCGAGAGTTCGAACTTTTTTTTCTCTTGAACCCCAAATAAATTGATTGAAACCAAATTGTTGCATTTATATTATATTGGGTAAAGGGAAAAAATCCTTCGAATTTTAGCCTGATTAGTAAAATTTTTTTACGAACTTTAAAAATATGCAAAAAATTTCATGGATTATTAAAAAATTATCAAAAAGATTCATGTTGTTATCTTTTCATTAGTTTTTTAATAAAATTTTATATCAGCATCACGTGTTCACATTTTATTCGTCTATATATAATTTTTTTTTATGTCATATTTAATATAATATTTTTTAAAAAAATATAAATATAAAAATATTTTAAAAATATATATTTTTTAAATTCTCTCTCTCAATTTGCATTGTTACGTAATTTTTTTTTAATTTTTTTTTTAATTATGATGTAAAAAATTTGTAAAATTTGATTGTGATGCAGAAGAAAAAATCTATGAACTTTGATTGTAATGTAAAAAATCGTATTTTTAATTATAAAATTTATGGAGAGATAACAACATGTGTCTTTTTGCTACTTTTTTATGATCAGTAGGATTTTTTTTTGCAAATTTTTAGAAGTTCATTAATTTTTTTTGCTAATTAGACCAAAGTACAAAGGTTTTTTTTTTTTTTTTTCCTTTTACCCTATTATATATGTTTAATCATTCTGATTAGTAATTATGATAATTGTTTAAATTGGACAGACAAATTAGAGTGTTAAAGTATTACTGATTAGATTGATATGTTATCTAAATTTAAATTTTGGATTAATTTTAATTTAGTCTCACTTTCAATTTAATCTTCGAAATTTAAATTTTTTAATTTCATTTCAATTTAATTCTTGAACTAAAAATTTGTATTTTTTGTTATGATATGAATGTGAGTTAGACAATCTATGGACAAAAATGATTTGCACATTCCAAGAACAAAAAATACTTTTTAGATTATATTAATATGACTTGTATTCAAAGATAAGGAAAATAAGAAATTACCAAGTCTATTGTTTGATGTCATGTAAGTAGCTTATATTTTAAAACTTAATTTATCCATTCGACATGTAACTCTTGTTCGGCAAAAAATTTAACAAAATCTAGTCTAAAAACTAAATTAAGACTAAAATTAAAAGTTAGTTGATTAAATTGATGTATTTTAAAATAGGATGGCTACATTGAAATTAATTAATCCTTAGATTTTTTAATGTGAAAATATATGTATTGTGGAATATTTCTAGTTATATACTCTATAATATATTTTTGAATTCTTGCTTAATAATTACTTTACTTATAATATGAAGATCAATCCACAAATTGGTCTGATTTGACTTATAAAATTCAATGATCGAATTTAATCGAAATAGTGCTTTGTAAAACTTTTTTTTTTGAAATGACTTGATGATTTTTTTCAATATTAATATTTTGAATTAGAGAGTCAACATAAACCTCGTATTTGATTAGTTACTATTGTTTTGATAAAAATATTATATATTATTACCAAGGAGCAATACTCATTTACTTTAACCTAATTTTTAAGCAAAAAATGAGCAACTGTTTTGAGGAACAAATGAAACAACTAAACCAAATACCTCCTACACCTTCGGCCAAACCCAAGACTGTCATTCGATGCCAAGGATTTAATAGGACCTCGGCAATTATTTTTTAGTTTATATAATTTAATTGTTAAAATTATTTTTTTGCAATTAATTTTAATAAATTAATTAAGATTCAATGTTCAAAACTGTAATTTAGGTAGTAAAGTGTTCTATTTTGAAGTCGGGAGTATTGCATGCCTCCGCGTCTCCTTTTCCAGCGCGACTCCGATGGTGACCTGGAAAGACACTCTCATGCTCAGGTGAGAGAGAATCCCAGGTGGAGAGTATGTAATTTGAACATAGAGTATACTTGATGTGTGTCGTATCTGTTTTATATATGAGATATGTCTGAGTGTTCGACGATGATGTCTTTGATAATTTCGCAGGGATATGTCATGAATATGTCGATTGTTATTCGTACGATTGCGGGCTCATTACTTCTGAATCCTTGGTGATGAATGTAGATGTTGATATCCTAGTTTGGTTGGGTGGAGTTGTCGGGCTAAGTTGAAGTTGGTTCGACCTGAGTTCGGTTCACGAGTTGAGGTGCTTCCGGGCCTGGTCTGATCGGATCAAAAGAGCTAGTCCAGTCCACAGCCCCTCGAGCTTGATTGGAGTCTGAGGACTTCGTGTTGAGTTGTGATAGTGTGTCAACTTCTGTTTGTCTGTTGAGCTCTTCGTATGTTCTGAGTATTTGACCTCGGTCGGACTTCGATATGTGAGCAAGTGTTGTGTTCCGCCCCTAGTTGAATTGCCGAGGTAGGTGCGATCAGTGTATCTTGGCTTCGTCGTCTTGTGACTTTTCAATTTTTGCGCTAATTAGTATGGTGGCTACAGGAAGAGGGAGTGCTTGCTTTTCCACCATTTAATTCTAGCATGACATGGAGATTTGACCGTTCATTTTAGAGGCGTTTGGATGTCCCTACGAAATTACCAAAGACATCATCGTCGAACACCCAGACCAGTCTCATAGAATAGACACGACGCTCATCAAATATGCGCTTTGTTCCACTTTCGTACACACCATCTGCGCGTAATTTCCTATCATTTGAGTTTCAATCTTTGCAAGTCACTGCTAGAGCCGCGCTAGACCAAGAGACGCGAAGGCCTATAGCACCCCGACTTCAGGCGAGAACATAAAATTATTTTTTAATTTATGAAGATATCAAATATATAAAAATAAATTTATTGTTTATTAGCTTTTTATTTTAATAATATATTAATATATAATTAATCGAAATATGAATTAATCATAGAAATTTGCTGATAATTGTAATTAATATCATCTTGAATAGTGTAAATATTTTTCCGATCTTAAATTTTTAAATCTTTATCGTACAAAGTTATCAAAATTAATGAATTAAAATAAACTAATAATTAATAGTTAATTATTGGACACTTAAACTTAAAGTTGTGATTTGATTCAAGGAAATCTCCACACTAATATCACATTCGCTAAAAGAGCTCTTCTGAAAATTTGTCGCCAGGTTTGATATATTCATCGACAAGGGTAGCTTGGTAATTTTTCACTAGTTGTTAGGGGGTAATATTGTATTATTGTTTCATTTCCACTACTAGTAGTACTGTTTCTGTGAAACAAACACGATTATGATTTATGTCGTCTCGTCCCAACACGGCAACACCGTTTTGACGACGCTCCCGTTACACTTTTAAGTCTTTTCAAATTCCCTTATCAAAACCGTTCATCCACGTGGACCCATCCCACCCCTCGGCCTTTCAATGTGGTCCGTTCGATTCGCGTCTGAGTCCATCGTTTTCTCTCTAATAATTACATTTGATGCTCATAAAAAGTGCGCCGGAGGAGACGAGGACGAGAGAGAGAGCGCGCGCTCCGATGGCTTTACCTTCTCGCTTCATCAGGTTCTTGCTCTAAACCCTAATCTCGGTTTTCAAGGCTAAATGCCCGGATGAATGGGGCGGAATACGACGGAAGACGGAGAGGACGGTGGCTGTGGGGGGATTGTAGGGAGGGATGCGGCAGCGAAAGTGGACGAGAGGACGGCGTCCGCGTGCCCCAGGCTGAAGGAGAATGCGCTCCCGCCATTCCTCACCAAGACGTACGGCATCGTGGATGACCCGGCGACCGACGCGATCGTCTCGTGGGGAACCGGGAATAATAGCTTCGTGGTGTGGAACGAGCCGACATTCGCGCGAGATCTTCTTCCCAAGTACTTCAGTCACAACAATTTCTCTAGTTTCGTGCGGCAACTTAATTGCTATGTATGACTTTGGTTCCTCTTCAGCTTAATATGGATTTGCTATAGTAGCGTTTTATGCCTGTTTGCTGGGATTTCATCCTTCTTCTGAATCCAAATTCTTTTAGCACCATTCTCTCTATGCTTAAAACCTCAATGTCAAATCATCTAACTGCGTCTTCATTTTGTTGCATTATTTGGCATCCCCTTTCAGCTTAGTGGAATCATAAGCAGATATCAGTGCAGAGCCCAAACAGTACCAATTTGGCTGAACTGATCGACCTTGTATGCGAAGCAACCTTATTGTTGCGTCCCTTTTGCACATGATGTAAATATATATTATCCCAATTGATTATTGATGAAAACAATCATGGGGAAAAGTTTCCTTCATCCTTAAAAAATGCACATATTTTGGACTTTGGAATATCAGTATATGACATGCCAACACTAGTTGAACAGCCTATCAATAAATAAACTATTAAGGTGGTAATCCACATGTTTTTAAATAGGCAGATGTTTGGTTTTGTCCTTTACATATTAGGGCTTTGGTCAGGTCAATAATATACTATTACACTATTGTTGGGGATCTTGATTAAAGCTACTGTTCCTTGTGAATACTTTGAGGATGTACAATCCAATATAAGAGAGCATATTGGAGGTGTCTGAATATCATAATTAAAATATGAGCAGCAACCGCAAGAGATATGAATCATCTATTGATCGCATTAATCTAGGAACTGAAACTGAAACCTATTGGAGGAGTTCTATCTTTCGATCTTGAACTCATTGAAATGTTGAGTAACTTGTGTTCTAGGTTGTGGTGGAAGGGGAGACTTTTGAGCTTACTTTTCTTAATTGGGGAATCATATCCTTTCATATTTTTTCTTCTGAAAACACATAGACAAAGTCCATGTGTAATATTAAAAGAAGAATCTACAAGAATATCTTTATAGCTATGAGGATAATCATAGTTCACAGCATCTAAAATTCTATGTTGTTTACTAAGCTTTATATCAGATTAACATAGTTGGAGATATGACATCCAGGTAACCTGGCCATTGAACAAAAGATAGCCTGACCATAAGGCCTTTGTTAGAAGAACATAATTGGGGCTCTACAGCTTGTTGTTTTCGTCGTTGTAAGATCTATGGAATATACAGATTGCTATCAGGGAAGTTTAAAAACTATTTTTTCATTAATTGATCACAATATTTTATTTGATCTGATTGGAATTTGAATAAAATGAAGTGTTTGTATTTTCTTTGTTAAGGCCTGTTTGCTCTTGAGGCATCCCTACTCAATCCTGATTAATGTGCTTCCTATTTCTTTTATCTTAAAAACATGGTTTATTTCTTTTGTACTCTGCATCTTATGCTTTATAGTTTGTCCATTTTAGGCTTACTAATTCCCTGGTTTTTGATATCATCCAAGCAGGGTTTCAAGAAAGTTAATCCTGATTGCTGGGAGTTTGCAAATGAGGGGTTTTTAAGAGGACAAAAACACCTTTTGAGGTCTATCAACAGGAGGAGACCATCTCATGCAAATGCTCATAGTCAACCAGAGAAGAACTCGTCACAGAATGCTTCTGTTTCAACGTGCATGGAGGTGGGCAATGTTGGGTTGGAGGAAATTGTTCAAAATTTAAACAAAGACAAGAATGTACTCATGCAGGAGCTCGTTACTCTGCGGCAGCAGCAGCAAGCTACAGATTCTCAGCTTCAAACCTTAGTCAAACGCCTTCAAGGGATGGAACAGTGGCAACAACAAATGATGTCATTCTTGACAATGGCCATTCAGAGCGCTGGCTTCTTTTCACAATTTGTGCAGACGAATGATAGGGATAGCCCTATGTTGGCAGCTAACAAAAAGCGAAGGCATGCAAAACAAGAAAGCATTGCAGAAAGAGAAATTATTGAAATGGTGAAGTACAGAACATTGATTAATGAATCAGCCAAAACAATGTTAAGGCAGATTCTAAAGATGAACACTTCTCCTAGGACAGAATCCATGTGCAGCTCAGACTCTTTAATGGGGACATTTCAGTCTCTATCTGAAGCATTAGAAATTTCTTCAGGTGAAAATTCTGGTGCTATGCTTCCAAAGGCCCCATCAGAGTCTACGATTATGTCTGCAAGCCCTTGTTCAGCAGCTTGCTCATCTTCAGCTGAATTTAACCAGTCTTCTGTAGTAACAAGAAAAATTATTGGAACAGGTAAAGTGAGAGATACAGGAATGCCATATGCATATCAAAAGGACATTGCTCCAACTCCAACTGATATAAGAAATCTCGTGTTATGTAAGCTACTTGCAACAGTGTGTGAAGATGGTGGTGTTGATATGCCAATTGAGAATTCGCCAGTGCCTCAGTCAGACAAATTATATGTTAATCCACAAGTATCAACTCTGGAAGAGGCTGTTACTATTGGAGCAGATGTTTTCTCTGGTGATATGGATGCCAACTTCCATCTTTATGAAGAGAAGCTCTGCGGCATCATTGATTCATTTTGGGGACAACTCCTCATGGCTACTCCAACATGCGACATAGAAGACCCTGAGTCCAGCTCCAGCATACAGGAAGCTGAAGGGAAAGAACAAATCAGAGACAACGTATGGAACGATACTGAACACATGATAGATCTTACAGAAGAGATGGAGTATCTTTAATTAGATACCAAGGTTTCATCTGTTACTATGGGAAGCCTCTTGATGGAAGTCATAATCAATTTTTTTTTCAGCTCTCCATTTTGCTACTAAGAGCCCTGCATTTGGTGACAGTTTTGACAGAAACCCTCAACATTATCTGATTACCCTTCTAAGTGAGGGCGTTTGCTTCTTTTTGATGGTCAGTTTTTCCTCAAATGTCATCCATTTTCGTGGTTCTATACAAATTTACTCCACTAATTCTTATATTTTGTTACAACAATAACTTTGTTTTGTTTCTTGAGCACACTTTTCAATTTTGGATATAAAATTCCATAATCTATTTAGGGGGAAAATATGGTGCTTGGGTTGGACACATGAGGAAATGAAACTTGGGAGGGCATATTGTCATTTTAATTTTTAGCTCTTGATATTGTATAGGGTAAACTATGTCAGTTTATTCTTTTCTCAGGAAGCAAACTTCAACTTTTGGATGCATTTAAGCTTCTCTCATCAAATGTGGTTTTCTTTCTTTTTTTCCACAATGTTTCCAAATCCAAAATAAAATAAAATAGTAACACAGGTGTCCTTATGCTTTGAGGTATTATTATTATTGTTATATCACTTTGGGATTGGAATTGCTTCCACCTATTTACAATATAATGATGAAGGCATTTGTCGTGCTTCGAGTGAATACCAATGGAATAGCTCTGATAAAATGTTGACTTCTAGGATTTGTGAATTGGATAGTTGTTCATCACCTATTTTTCCTCAATCCTCATTAGAATTCAAGAAAAAACAGTAATTGAAGAAGCAGCGAAATGTGGACAAGTCCAGCCAACACATTTCAATCGTAGAATGTATGGAGAATTTGAAGGGCATTGTTGCTGCACCATCTCCTCGATGATATAACAAGGACAACCTACCCGAACTCGCTGAGACGCACATTTTCGACCACATTATCTGAAGCAATTAATTCTCCCTAACAATGCATAAGCATTAGTGATTTGGTGTAGGAGAATGAGAGGCCAGCAATACTACTAGTCATCCAATTCCTTTATACATGTCGGTTGGACTATCACAATTCACACACACCATTACTCTCTTAGTATATAGAGGTGTAGGGAGATTTCAACCATATCTCATCCTAATATCATATCGGATAGGCTCTAGGTAAGGTGCTACTGTTACAAAAAAAAATGAACTTGAAAATATTATTATTATTGGTAAAAGACTAATTATGCATATCGTCCTTTTAATTGGACATAATTATATGCATATATCACTCTCCATAGTTTTAAAATTATTTGTACCACCTCATGATATCTTTTAGAGCATATTTGCTTTATAAGATAAGGAAGGATAAGATACGAGATTTATTAATATTCATTGTTTGTTTAGTGTATTTGTGTATGGACTAAAAGAAATTGAGAATAGAATAATATAAATTTGATATTATATTTTATGTACATCGGATTTAAAAAATTTATATTCAATCCTTCATTATTTATTATTCAATTCAATCCTAAGCAAACATACCGTACTAGAGATTATATAATAAATAGCTATTAGTAAAATAATATTTTTTATTCTAAATTAGCACTTCAACTAATTTTGTTAAACCTAATAACCTTCGACAACTTCTATATATAATTGGAATGAGGCCACAAGTAAATAATAAGAGATATCTTAAAGAAAGTCGTGTATATATATGAGACTTTTTAATTGAGGTGTCATCTATCATACATATCAATTTTGAATTAAAATTTATTAGGGAAAAGGAACAGAAATGTCGTTAATGTTTTGTCACAGGTACTAAAATGCTCATAAAATTTTTTTTTGATCAAAAATATCTCTTACGTTGTGGAATTGGGTACGAAAATATCCTTATAGGTAAACGATGTTAATGAAGAGATAACAGAGCTTATGTGGCTGATGATTGGGACTGATGACGTTGACACATGGTGTGCATGCAGGCCAAGACATTTTCTCACGAGTACTAAAATGCCCCTAACGTTTATTTTGGAGTTAAAATACATCCGAAGTTATTAAAAATGGTACAAAAATGACACCAAGCTAATTTTTGTTAGGTGAGACTTAACGGAGATGTCGTGGATGTCGACAAAGATGTTGATTTTACACGTAGCGCACATGCAGAGAGCAACTTGTCATGCAAGCGACATGTAAGATGCAATGTAGGGGTGAGCAAAAAAAAATTGAAATTTTGATTAATAAAAAAATCGATCCGAAATCGAATCAAATTTTTCGGTTAACTGATCCGATGGTTTCAATTTCAATTTTTACATGAGTTTAGCCTACTAGCAATTTCATTCCATCCCCAAGCAACTTTTTTTTACATAGGCTTTCCCATCACACGTCTTGTACTATGTCTTATTCTAGTACCATTAGTTACAACTGACTCAATGTGATAATTGACCCTGAGATAAAATTGGGGTATTGCAATTATAATTAAAAGTTGTTTTCCTCCATGTAATATCTCTAATGACTCTTAGCCGCATCTTTCTAGTGCTACTATACGTATCATTTTCTTTTTTCTTTTCAAATTTTTTGTGTGGACTCCATTTGAGTACGTAGTTACATCACAAAATAGTAATAGATGATCAAATTTTATTCCAGATTAATTAAGTTATCTCAAACATACGTGAAATTAAAAAAAAATAAGATTCCATCTCAAGATCAGGTTTTGATTAACTTGGTCGATCAGGGCTTTGATCTCCCTTGTGTTAGTTCAATGAATAAAAATACGAGAATAATTAAAACATAAGAAGAATAAATAATCAGAGAGTAATCCATCTAAGTTTGATCGATTATTTTTATTTTAAATCTATTTTTTTAAAAAGATTTATCAAAATTATTAAAACCATTTCATTTTTGACGCGTGCATGAATTAGATCCAAGTTCCATTTCTATCATATTAATCACATTCGTGCGGTCATTTTTAAAATATTACTTTCATGATCCATATGATAATCCAGAATCATAAGTAATGAATAAAACTTAATAAAATAGGAACATAAATACTATTTGCTCGATCACTATCAATAAACCATTTTTATTGTCAAATATTAAGTGAACTTTTCTCTTTATTTATTACCGCACTCATTCCCTTTTATACCCATCCATTTCGCGATGGAAGTTGAAACAAACTAAAAATTTATTATCATCTCAATTTCTTGATAATCATCTTAAACCAATCTAGAATTTACAATTATAGGATATTTTAATCTAGTTCCAACAATGAACCTCTACGACGAGAAAAGCAAAACTACTCCGTCTTGAACATTAAAACTCATTGAAGTTCATTTCGTATTATTATCGTCTTGGTAGCTGAAGCATATCGACATGAATTGCTTTGAGTATATCATACAATATTTGAGTTAGATGAAGATTTTGACCCCCACGTTACACCTAGGAGTGACATTTTTATTTGCATTCGTCAATTAAAAATTACATCCGCATCGTATCAAATCCATATCTGCAAATAAAAATAGATATGAGTGCGGATATGAATTAAAAAAATTATATCTTCACCGATGCGCATCCGCACAATATCTGCATCACATATCCACGTACAAAAATTATCAATTTGCCCATAAATAAATTACTTAATATACATTATGTAAATAGATTTTATGATAAATTACATATCAAATCATATTAGATTATTAATTATTATAAATTTTAATAATATAAATTATTATTATTTATTAAATATATTATTAATTAACTTTTATTAAATGAGATGTATATATGAATATGAATATGATGCGAATATCTACGTCCTAATACGATGCGAATAATACAACATCCGCCTCATATTCAATCCGCTTCAATCCCTAGTCACACCAAAATAAGGTAGCTATGCTCGTTTTGAATCAATCCCTAATCACACCAAAATAAGGTAGCTATGCTCGCTTTGAATCAAACTTTGTTTGGGGGCCATGGTGGGCACGTCGGATGTCTCATCTGATGGCAAGCCGGATTTAATTTAGACCAAAAAATATATATATTCCATATTTATCTATTTATCCTGAATACATATGGAGAAGGATAAGCATTTACGATTTGGGTAACATCCAACAATTGGTTGCCCTACCAAATTTCATCTGGATTTCTAAAATCAGTCTCTTAATAAATAAACACGTGAAATTAGTCAATACCGTCCTCCTATCCAGGAAACATTTACTATCACATCTTGCTTGTCGGTGGCCTTAATTAATTTCTTTACGACAAATCTGATTTCCAGCTTCAGTGTTATTAAATGACCGAATACAAATTTCTTTTGTTTAAAAAAAAGTGTTATTAAATGACTGCTGTCTGCATTTGTTTTTTCCTTAAAAATCCTAAAACAAAAATCTTTTTTTTTTCCTTATTTTTATAGGAACTTGTCGAGCACACATAATAATCATATAAAAAGAACTAATATTATGTTCTTACTGGTTTTAATCGGCGCATGAACCAATGTTTGCGAGCTGTAACCCAATTAGCGCCAGCTCATATCACGTACACTCCGCCAGCTATTTTCTGCGATTATAATTACTTCGACACGCGCACGTTAGCAAACTAGAACAGCACCAATAAATTTTTTTTCCTCAAATTAAAAAACAAGAATGAAAACGCATATATTTACACCCTTTCCGGACCTTTTAAAACAATGAAAAAGAGAAAAATTGGGAACTAAAAAAAAAAATGAGTTGCAGACTAGGAATAACAACCCGAGACCGAGAGGGCCGCCTACCGCAGCAAACACCAACCCGCCGTCGCTCTGGTTCGGATACATAAGCACGTAGCGGCTCACGCGCGTATGCCTCGGCGAGCCATCCCCAGCTTCCGATTTGGGAAGCTGCCGCCGCTTCTTCTTCCTCCTCCCGCCGCCGATGCCTTCAGCCCTCGCTTGCTGCGGATCGCCGACACACCCTCCGCCCCCGCGGTCGCTGAGGTGGATCAAGAAAGAAAGAATTTAATCATAAGAGAAATCGATGAACGCGGAGGCCCCTGATCTGGCATTGTACCTTTAGGGTCGAGTCGCAGGGTCGCGCCGTCACCCTCGGCCGCCATATCTGCGCAGTAGTAGAGAGAAGCGCGATAAATGAGAGAGAGAGGAAGAGGGAGAGAGCGGACATGACGTGGGTTGTTTTGGGGAGATCATAGGATTACCTTCGGGGGTAGGGTTGTGGGAGAGAAGGTAGAGAACGAGGAGGCAGAGGAGGGTGAGCACAGGAATGAGGTGGATGGATCGAGCCACCCTCGAGCCGCATCGGATCGGCTTCTCCGCCTTGGCCTCCTCCTCGCTCCCGGCGGGGATGACTCGGCCTCCGGCGGCGGAGAGGTGGCTCCTAGAACTGGGCGATCCCAGGGATTGGCGCTGCATTTTTGGTATTCCCCTCAGCTCGCACAGAGAAGGGTGAGAAGGAAAGAGAGTAGGGGTCTTCTAATGAGGGAATTCTTTTAATTGCCTAATTATAATTAGATGGGCCAGCTGTTAATTTCTTAGGCGAGCGAGTTTGTTTAACTCAGACTCGAGTCCGTGAACGGTTGTGATCAATTGACCTAGCGGTTACGGGTAGTTGGATTCCTTCCCTCCTCACGAATACGAGATTATTTTCCCTGGTTTCTTCCATACTCGCATTTCTTACCGGCGTTCTCATTGGAGAATAGTAATAGAGGAGGGTCCGGATACTAGCATGAAACACTCCAAATTTGGGTGGTTCATTCGGTCAGAGCCAAGGATTATTGTGGACAGTTAATTACAGAGCTTTTTTACTGTTTAAAACTTTTTTTTTTCCGTTAACAAATGTATATATTTGATAAATGTTTGTTCAAACGAGAGCGATGCAGAGGTAATAGAAATTATACTATAGATTATTGAGACATGTCGTCTTAATATATATTGTAAGATGATGAAAGAATGATTATAGTGCCGCTCGGTAATCTCGTGGGGATGTTGCTTGAAATGAGTTAAGATTGATTCCGGAGATATTTGGCTCGTGATGACAAATCCTTCGTGATTAATGAGGATGTGGATGTGGATGTTCTTGTATTGTCGGGTGGAGCTCTCGGGCTAAACCGTCTGGCTTGATTCAAGCTAGTCTGGTTCATGAGTGTAGGCGTTGTTGAACTTAATACGAAAGATGCACTAAATGAACTAGCCTTATATAGATTTTAGGGAAAATCATACTTTTGGTCCTCATAGTTTTCTCCAATTTTGATTTTAGTCCTTATAATTTTAAAATTTTGGTTTTAGTCCCAACACTTTACTTTCGTTTAGAATTTGGTCTCTACCGTCAAATAAGGTTTAAACCGTCAAATAAGATTTAAACGGTCCCTACGAACTTTGTTAATTGTAGGGACTAAAATCAAAATTTTATAAACTATGGGGACTAAAATCAAAATTTTGTAAATTATAGGGACTAAAATCAAAATTTAATTAATTATTTTTTCAAATAAATATAAAAAATTACATGATATTTTTTAATTTATTTATAAATAACTATAATATTGAACAAACTTTTTATCGAATAAGGTGATTTATTTTAGATTTTATTTTGAAAAGAGTGATGACATGTTTATATATTTAGTAGGGGTGAGCACGAGTCGAGATGTCTCGGCCGTCCCGACCCGAAAAGTCGGGACAAATCCCGTCCCGGTTCAAAATCGGGGCGGGACCGAGACGATACAAAAAAAATCGGGATTGTCCCGGCCCAGCCCGATTTATAATATAAGTAATATTAAATATATAATATTATTTTTTAAGAAAAAATATTAATTATTTTAACGGAGATATTATTTTTATTTTATAAAAAATCCAATATTAATAAAATTCAGGACGTCCCGATCCGGTCCCGAATTTTTCGAAGCGGGACAAAATCGGGATGCTTCGTATTCGGGACCGGAACTGGCCGGGATTTGGTATGTCCCGGTCCCATCCCGGTTTTGAGTCGGGACGCAAATATGCGTCCCAGTTTCGGTCCCGAATACGAAGCATCCCGATTTTGTCCCGCTCCAAAAAATTCGGGACCGGACCGGACCGGGACGTCCCGAATTTATTAATATTGGTTTTTTTATAAAAGAGAAAATCATAGTTTGCGTCCCGACTCAAAATCAGGACGGGATCGGGACATATCAAATCCCGGCCCGTTCCGATCCCGAATACAAAGCATCTCGATTTTGTCCTGCTCCGAAAAATTTGGGACCAGATCGGGACCGGACCGAGACGTCCCGAATTTATTAATATTGTTTTTTATAAAATAAAAATAATATCTTCATTAAAATAATTAATATTTTTTTTAAAAAAATAATATTATATATTTAATAATACTTATATTATAAATCGGGCCGGGACGAGACAATCCCAATTTTTTTGTATCGTCCTGATTTTTAGTCGGGACGGACATATTTGTCCCGGTCTCGTTCCGATTTTGAATCGGGATGAGACGTTCCAACCCGTGCTCACCCCTACTAAATATATAAACACGTCATCGCTCTTTTCAAAATAAAATCCAAAATAAATAACCTTAATCGATAAAAAGTTTGCTCAATTTTAATATTTTTAAATATTATAGTTATTTATAAATAAATTAAAAAATATCATGTAATTTTTTATATTTGTTAGAAAAAATAATTAATTAAAATTTGGTTTTAGTCCCTATAATTTATAAAATTTTGATTTTAGTTCTCATAGTTTATAAAATTTTGGTTTTGGTCCTTATAATTTACAAAGTTGATCCCTGCAGGCTTCACGTCGATTGTCCAGTCAGCACATATTATTCACGTCAGCACTGTTTAAATCTTATTTGACGATAGAGACCAAATCCTAAACGAAAGTAAAGTGTGGGGACTAAAGTCAAAATTTTAAAATTATAGGGACTAAAATCAAAATTGGAGAAAACTATGGGGACCAAAAATATAATTTTTCCTAGATTTTACATGACAAGTTGATAACAACTAAAGATTTGATAATTATCCATTATACTAACATGATAAATAGATATAATTAAAAGGATAACTATAAAGCTTAGTTAATTATGAAAGTCTTGCCCATATCTATGGAGTGATGTTGTATTATATTCAATGTGCGCTTCTAGCTGGACCTAATTCGGCCGAATTCAAAGTATTGGTCAAGTCCAATAAATATGATCTTATATTAGAAAATTCCAAACATATATAAATGAAGATTTTAAGTACCAAAAACATCATATTTTACATTTTACATAAAATATAATTAAATTTATTGAAAATTGAGTTCGTTGTACCGAAATGATCTTATGATAAAATTAAATTGGATAAAAATAATATAAATTTTTTAAATTTGATATAAATCAAATATAATATAAATTATATATTATTCTATTCTCATTACATATAATGAAATATTAATTCATCTTTTATCTTACTTTTTACTAATAATTAATTAAGGTGTCTAGCTCAAATTATGATATTTTTCATAAATTTAGTTCGATTTTTAATTTATATCAATTACATTTCAATTATTAAATTGATATCAATTTTAGCCCGACATCAGATGCCCATCAATGCAACCGTTAAGTACTGACGTGGCATTTGACTCAGAAAATTAAAAAATATTTTTTTATTATCACGTGTGCCACGTCAACATGTAATAAAAATATTATAATATTATATAAATAGGAAAATTAATGTATCTATCCCAAACTTTGATTCTTGTAACAAATTTATCCCAATATTTAATCTTTTTTCCTAATCTATCCCAACTTTAGGATTGACAATAATTATAATCCTTGAAAATAAATATTTTTAAATACATCAAAACTCTCACTTTATCCGATAATTTTGTATCCGATTTCACCAAATTCTTTTTTCCTTTAAATAGATTACACGAAAAACCTTTTAACACCTTGAAGAATTTCACGTCTAATTTTACCAAAATTAATTTATAGTCGTTATATATAAATTTTATTTTGGATTTGTATATTTTAAAAATTAAAAATTATAGGAAAATAAAGAAATTTTATGAAGAAAATTAAATACTAAAACAAATTAAATACAATATAAATAATGTTAAATGTATGATATATAATAATATTACCAGTAAAATATATTGATTTAGTTCATATTTTTAATTTTTTTCTCTTAAAATGCTATAATCGAATTGAATAAAAAACTCTATACAAAACTTAAAAAATCAAATTTAAAATGCCAAATTTTATTAGACACTAAATAAAATATAATCATAATATTAAATATTTAATAAATAATAATATAAGCAAAATGATCTTGATTTGATTGAAAATTTTAATTTTTTTATAAAATACAATAATCGAATTGAATAAAAAAATAAAAAATAAAAAAAATAAAATTATGATAAATAATAATAATATATATAAAATTATTGGTTTAATGCAATAATATAATTAAATAAAAAATTAATAAGAAAATCAAAATTTGAGTCAAAATTTTAAAAATACAATTTTAATTAGATAATTATAAAATTATTTTCAAAATTTTAAACATTTAATAAATAATAAGAATATATGAAAAAGATAATAATTTTATTTTTTAAAAAATGTAATAGTAATATAATTCAATAGGAAGAAATGTAATTCAATTAATTGTAATGTAATCTAAATTTCAGTTCAATTTTAAATGAGACAATTGTTGTAAATCTCAAAATTTGAAATAGATACATTAATTTTATTTATTTATATAATATTATAATATTTTTTTACATGTTGACGTGGCACAATTGATAATAAAAAATATTTTTTAATTTGCTGAGTCAGATGTCACGTCAGTACCTAACGGTTGTATTGACGGACATTTGATGTCAGATTAGAATTGATATCAAATTGATAATTTGGAATGTAATTTGATATAAATGAAAAATTATATTATATTTATGAAATGAATTATAGTTTGTTGGAAAGAGATCCGGCGAAATTGATTACACCGACATTTTTAGCTTATTGAGTAAACATGAGCTTAGAGTCAAATTGGAAAGAGATCCGACGAAATTGATTACACCGACAAAAGTTAAAAGACTCTTATTAATTAATTAAATATGATATGATTGCTTAATCACTTAGCATTAATCGTGGTCCAGCTAGTTGACAGTTTGCAAGAGGATAAGGTGAAACGTGGAGCGTAGCGTATTGCATTTTGTTCATGAATGAAATGCCTAATCTTGGTAGCTCGAGAGTCAAAATCAATCCATTATTCTCTTGTGAACTTGCCATCATATATCGGTGAACTTATGTCGGTTTCTTATTATATCTTTCTGTTTGTTTCTAATTAACAATATCCTATGCGACGAATCCTTTATCTTGCAGAGATATGAAATATGGAGTTATCCATCATAATTATCATCTAATTGCACAAAGTAAATATAATAAGCTTTGAAGCTTTGCAAAAATAATCTTATTTTCTTAGATTATTTTTTGATGACCAAATTTATTTCAAAAATTTGTCTAAAAAAATGGAGTGTAAAAATCACCACATGGAGAGTTGGTTGTAGCAATTTTCATGGGTCGAAATTTAAACGGGCCTACTTTCTTTTTGCATATAAGGGCCTAATCGAACCCAATATACAATTTTAATTTGCTTGATTTGTTTGGTTCAATCGAATTGTAATTGAATATCGAGTACGTACCATGATTTTTGACTCGGATTGAATTTGATACCGACTAATGATTGAGTTAATTGATTTGATGGTGCGAACTTGATAATAGTATTTATTAGACCACTAATATTGATTGGTTGTATGCACATGACCTGTCCCAGGTTGACATCTTAGCTTTATGTCTTTCCACTTTCAAAAGGTAATATGTCTTTTTTATTTATTGGAAAAGATAATAAATAGTTTCATATGACAATTTCTTTCAAGGAATAAATTTATGACACTATGACTATTTGGGAATAGAGGATATATGGAGCCGAGACATCAATCAAGGATATGTGATATGCATCCATATTAATTAGCTAGCTAAAGGGCCCTTTCCAAGGGTAGACCAATTTCATAGTAGTAAACTTAATATTATTTCTTCTACTTTTTATTTTTGGCTACTATCTTTTTCTTTTGAGTGTTTATTTATTATTTTATTTATTTATTTATTTACTTAGTAATTTATTTTTAATCTCTTGAAATGAATATATGTTATATAGTGATGACAAAGATTAACGTCATTGGGCTTTCCATACATAACTCATCCAGCCAGCCCAAGGTCCGGCCCGTCTACTAGAGCCAAAATAGATAGAAGCCATTGTCTCTATCCAATTGCATTTGAAGCCCATGCAAGCGATAATAGCCGAAAGCCATAGGTCATCACGTACCGACTATATCATTATGACTATATTACATCAGTTGTGGTAATTAAATATGTTATTATCACATAATATGGTGTATGTGACTATTGTTATGCTTTTATTGCCACATCATCAATATTTTGTGGCTAACAAAAAGTTTTGTTTTCACGACGTCAATATTTCGTGGCTAAAAATTAGTCAATTATCACGATGGTTCAAATTGCGACTACAAAATACATTTATTGCCACAAATGAATCGTTCGTGGTTAAATTTTCGTGACTACAAGTCTTATATGTTATAGTGAGCTTATTGGCCCGACATGCCTAGTTTCCCGAGCTTGAGCCGACCTCAGATAAGTCAATTAGGCGTGGGTGTATCAACTCGACAAAATGATGTAAACATCCTTCATTGAAATGACAAGAATGCCCCTCCACGTCTCTATCATAGGTAGACTCCCACCCGAATGTGCGGGACCTCTCTCTTCTCTGATACATTACATTTTACTCTATATCCACTACTAGAAAAATGGTCATCAGCAACGGTTGATGCCGTTGCTGAGCCGTTGCTGAAGAGAATCAGCAACGACCGAGCCGTTGCAATAGAGCCGTGACAGAAAGTCGCGTTGCTAATAACTTAGCAACGGATCAGCAACGGCCGCTCGGGCCGTCGCTCAAAACATTATCAGCAACGGCCACTCGGGTCGTCGCTAAAAACATTATCAGCAACGGTTTTGCCACAGACCCAGAGCCGTTGCTGATAAGATTAATAGCAACGGCCGCTGAGTCCGTAGCAACACCGTTAGTAAAACTCCGTCGCTAAGCCGTTGCTGTAGGTCATCAGCAACGGCTTTCGATACACTTTTAGCAACGGCTTTCCCACGGACGCCCGTGGGAAA
Source organism: Canna indica (assembly GCA_034359265.1). NCBI lineage: Eukaryota > Viridiplantae > Streptophyta > Magnoliopsida > Zingiberales > Cannaceae > Canna > Canna indica. Next base: position 74,488,667 of record CP136891.1, on the reverse strand, counting down.
GCCGTTGCTGATGACGTATACCTGCAACCAGAAAATTTGAAAATTTCAAATTTCCATTGATACATTTATCTGATACATAACTCACACACCCATACCCTCATACACACATTCATTCACACATCACAAACACCTCATACACATTCATTCACACATCACAAACATACCAAGATATACATCAAAACAATTATATTTATATTGATAATTATCCACGATAGTATAAAAATAATTCAAATGCAAAATTGAAGTATCAATATCCAAACAAAATAAGTTAAACAAGTTCAATATCCAAACAAAAAATCTCACGATCACGATGGAGGATGGTCTGGATTATATGGCGGGGTCTGGAGCGCTTGAGTGTACACCGGCGTGGACTGACTCGAGGACGATGGATTAGATGATGCCGAAGAGATGACTGCTTCGGGATGACCTGACAAGTTGCGTAGCATAGCTTCTATATTCGCCATCGTCTGACTCTGACGCTCCATCATCTCAGTCTGACGCGCGACCGTCTCCTCTAGTGTCCTTATCCTATTACTATGATCATAACTGGATCTAGAGGTGGACGACCGCTCACCAGCGACCGGAGGGGTCGATGCCCCAAGTGGCCCTAGTACGGCTCGCGCATGACCACTATCTGCGAAGCCATATACGCGGCCATGGTCCCAGCCACCTGCGGCCTCGACCCACGATGCTGCGTCAAAGTCCTCGGGGGTAACCCCGCGCTGCACCACCGTGTGGCTGTAGGTCTCCTACTCAAGTTTGATTTTTTGTTTAATATTTATCATAAAACTTAAATTATAAATATATAATGAATAATTTAAACAAATATATAATTACCATAATGTATGCAGCGCGGTTGTGGATGTACTCTCCCGTCCCATGTGCTCGACGGTGAGTCCGCTCAAACACCGCCATCGGGGAGGGTCGCTGGACAGTCCCGTCATCCGACACCGTCGTCTACATTTACAAAACAAATACATCAATTAGTACACATAATAACAAATAAAATATATAATTAAAAGATATACTTACCATACGGTTTGCGTGCACTGCAAATGCAACAGAGCCGCCGGTGTGACGCGCTGCTCCTCCCGACATGCGATTTCTAGCCGTATTCCGAGAAACCTCCTGCCATCGATCCGTCGACCATATCCCCACGAGCTGGTCCCATATATCCGGAGTAATCCAACCGGGGCCGTATCCCCGAGTCTCCGCAATGTTAGTGGTCCCAGCTCGGGCCATCGCTTGGGACCGAGCCTGCCCCAGCTGCCCGTTGTACCTTGCCCGGGAAATAGCCTCCCAGGCAGCGTAAATGAAGGGCCTCTGGTCCTCGACCCATGTATAGCGAGCCTGCAAAATAATAATATCAGTACCAATATTAATATATCATCATGCATGTAAAAAATAATAATAATACGTGCCTCAAACTCGCGCCATAACATGTCGACGTGCTCGCTAGGCACGTGAGACCACGTAGGCCATGCCCCGTGCATGTATCGTCGAATAGTAGAAGAAATGCTCCTCGGCACTTCTTCTTGCTCGAACCTGCACAACAAAAATAAATTTTAATATTATATTATGATATAATGAATTTGTAATGATTCATAATTCAAGATATATTATCGCTCCCCAATCACGCTAATCAATCTACGTGACTTTGTGGCTGGTGGAGGCTGCCACCTGTTCGGCCCGCGTGGCCGCCTACGTCTGGATGTACTAGCCTCGGCAGTATCATCCTCATGAGGATCAGCAGCATGAGTAAGTGCTGGAGTCTCACCGATCGAAGACTCCGAAACTCTCCTGCGTCGATAACCACGACCAGACATATCTGTCGAACAGACATATAATCAGATTATTGTATAAATAGTAGAGATATATTTAATAAAATATATACTTTATAATTATTCTTCATCATCTGAATAATAGTCTTCGAATTCTTCTTCTTCTTCCTCTTCTTCCTCTTCTTCATCTTCTTCATCTTCAGCTTCCTCAATTTCATGATCGTCATCATCAGCATATTCAACTTCTAATTGAATTGACGTTGTGTCTGCATCCTCGAGTATTGGAATAATACGATCCACACCAGGAAGATCATCTTCTTGATAGAAACCAGGAGGATCATTTTCTCCTACTATCGGATCAATTTTTCCTCTACCTTTTGTCTTACAGACTACACGCCAATCTGCTCTATCTTTATTTCGAGCCGGATACTTCGCGTAATATACTTGTTCGATTTGTGATGCCAATATAAAAGGCTCATTTGCTGCCAATTTCGATTTGTAATTAACCTCAACAAGTTTGTATTTTGGATGAACTTTCATGCCCATTTCTGTTGTATCGAACCAATGACATCTAAATAGGATCACTGATTTCAAGCCGAAGTAGTGCAACTCTATCACTTCTTCCACCAGTCCATAAAAATCCATATCACATTCAACATAGGTTGTCCCTTTCACGCAGACCCCAGCATTCATCGTCTTCTTTGCAAATGAATATTCAACCGTGTGAAATTTATACCCGTTAACAAAATATCCGCTATAGCACGACACAAGTCGCGATGGTCCACTAACAAACTCAAATATTTTTTCATCTATTTCAGCTCTGTGATCTTTGCTGTAAGTCTGAATCCAAGTAGGGAAATCACGATTCCGTAATCTCTCCAATTCTTGATCGTTGTGAATAGAGTATTTTTGCACCATCTCAATGTCAAATATTTCAATGAATTGTTCAATCTCTGGACAATTGAGTAATACATACAAGTGTGCCAAATGATACTCTTCATCGCTTAAGTGTTGAGATGGACGAGAACCAAAAGCACGACCAGAGTGACAAAATATATTTAAACCTCCATCTGAATGTCGAACACCCCCGTCGTCGTTACGTGGAAGACGATCAAATCTTGTCTGTAATCTGGCTCTTCATCCCTGATATTTTACAATCATCGACGTTCACACATCGAGATAAGTTTGAAGCATATCCATCGGGTAATCTGAGTTCTTTTACCCATTGACAAACATCTTTGATCTGTTGTTTATTTAACACATATAGGGCCTTCGGTTTCAGATATCGTCCGTTGACCTCTTGTAACTCCAACTCTGGTCTTTTACAAAGTATTTTCAGATCATGTCGGGCTTTGACATTATCTTTAGTTTTTCCAGAAATATCCATCACAGTGTTGAAAATATTATCAAACATATTTTTTTCAATGTGCATGACATCTAAATTATGTCGAATCAATAATGAACTCCAATAGGGCAATTCCCAAAAGATACTTTTTTTCACCTAGTTGTGTGTTTGGCCAAAACCTGACACTCTTTCATTGCGACCAAATACTATATCTGGAAGTGCTGAAACACGTGCTAACATTTGTTCACCAGACAACATCGGTGGTGGCCCATCTCTTTCGACTCTGCCCTTAGTAAATTTATTATGATTTCTTCGATACTGGTGATGAACCGGTAGGAATCGACGATGACAATCAAAGAATGAGATTTTTCGTCCGTTCTGAAGACTGATTGATTTAGAGTGTTCCATACAATACGGGCAAGAGAGTCGGCCGTGAGTGCTCCAACCCGACAACATGCCGTACGCGGGGAAATCATTGATTGTCCACAAGATTGCGGCCTTTAAATTGAAGTTTTGCTTCCGATGACAATCATAAGTGACAGCTCCCTCAGTCCACAATGTTTTCAATTCATCTATCAAGGGTCTGAGAAATATGTCAATTTCTTTTCGCGGACCCTTAGGACCCGGAATAATCATCGAAAGATAAATAAATTCATCTTTCATGCACATTGACGGTGGCAAATTATAAACTGTCAGCAGCACTGGCCAAATTGAATAAGGAGTTGCAGAATGTCCAAACGGATTAAAACCATCTGTGCACAATCCCAATCTGATATTTCTAGTATCCATAGCAAATGAAGGATAACATGTATCCAAATGTTTCCATGCTTCACTGTCAGATGGATGAGTCATTACTGTATCATCACGACTTCTTGCATGCCAACTCATGTAGGGGGCTGTCTTTTCCGACATGAATAATCTTTGAAGGCTCGGTGTTAGTGGAAAATACCGAAGCACCTTAAACGGGATATTTTTCTGTCGGACCGATTTCTTCTCCTTGTAACGAGGGTGTTGACATACAGGACATTTATCCAACTGCACATTTTCTTTATAATATAAAATGCAGTTATTTTGGCACGCGTGTATTTTTTCGTACCCAAGCCCCAATTTTCTCATTAGCTTTTTAGTCTTATAAAAAGTAGGCTTAAACTTGTTATCAGTAGGCAGCATTCCATTAATCAATCCAGCAATCCGATCATACGCAACTCCGCTGATATTACAATCGGCCTTGATGTTTAAGAGCCGTGTCATTGCTGAAAACCTAGTGTATTTAGGACAATTCTCATACAAAGGTTCATCGACAGCTTTCAACATCTCGTAAAATTCTGCAGCTTCTTTATTCGGTAATTCAATCTCTACCGCAGCCCCTACTTCTGTGATGTCAACCACTGTAGTATCTGGTGGGACTGATGTCTGAAGAACTGGCCGATCAACATTATCATTCAGGCGGAATTGACCCCCAAGACTATCAAGTATCATAGTTCTATAGGGATTACATTGACCGGATGAAGAAGCACCAGCAGAGAAAGATTCACCATATGTCTGAACGATAGGATTGCTCGACGTCCCGACTTCACGTGACTCTCCGTGACAAGTCCATAGAAAATATCTTGGTGCAAATCCTTTGCTATATAGATGCAGAGTGACAGTCTCCCGATCCAAAATCGTCCATTTGAACAAATGCGGCACGGACATCGGATTTGATCACCCATGCTAACGAAATTCCGATTCGAATAGGCGAAATTTAGGAAGTACGTTACGCCTAATCGAAACTCATTCGTTAAAGCTCCACGATCAAGACGTCGGTACATCCAACTTCGATCAGCCGACATGATTCTGTCAATCAATGACAATTTCTTTGGTTAATGTCTTTAGGTGAGATTGTCCTATTCCATTCGGGATTTATGTTATTCGTACTTCACTTACGTTTTTATTTTAACTGTTAACTAATTATTCTAAATTTCGACAGCATCTCCCTACAGTTCTCCGAATACGCATATCATCTGGGCGCGTATCGGAGAACAAGAGAGATGTTGCCGAATTTTAGAATAATTAGTTAACAGTTAAAATAAAAACGTAAGTGCAGTACAAATAACTATATTCCCAAATTGTCCAATCAGGGACAATTCAAGAATTGTACGTTGTATAAAAGATCATCTACTTCTTTTACACGAACATACAATTCCCGAACGGATCTAAGGTTTTGCTAAATCATATCCGATTCGTCGATGCGTACGTGAAACATATCAACTCGTCGGATGGATGATTATTTTCTAAATGTTTCGAGACAGTTCGAGTCCATATTGGACGATTTCGGCGCGCGTCCGAAGTGGACGATTCCGGCGCGAGTCCGAAGTGGACGATTCCGGCGCGAGTCCGAATTGGATGATTCCGGCGCGCGTCCGAAGTGGATGATTCCGGCGCGCGTCCGAAATTAATCTAAACACTAATAATTAATCTAACAAATTAAACAATTAATCTAAACAATTAATTAACAATTATAAAATAATTAATTAACAATTTCAAAACAATAATATATATATATATATATATATATATAAATTCCGGCGCCGGAGTCCACCCTCCGGCGCCGGCGTACAGTAGTCGGACACACTGTCCGGCCACTGTAGAAGGTCCGGCGGCGGCCATAGGCCGACCGCCGCCGACCGAAACCCTAGAAATAGGGTTTCGGTCGGATTTTAACCTATACTCCGGCCGAAACATAGTGAGAGCCGGCCGGCCGATCAACATACCGGCAGCAGTGGCAGCGGCGGCGAGAGGTGTCGACGTCGGCAGCAGCGGCGAGAGGCGTCGGCAGGAGCGGGAGGAAGAAGGGTCGGGCGCGAGAGCGTGCCCTATATAAACTTATCAGCAACGGCTCACTCGCCCGTTAGAAAGCCGTTGCTGATAAGTTATCATCAGCAATGGCTCACTTATCCGTTAGCAAGCCGTTGCTGAAGATTAAAAAATTAGCAACGGCTCGCCTTTCCGTCAGAAAACCGTTGCTGATAATTAAAATAATCCGTAACGGCTCGGGTATCCGTTAGAACGCCGTTGCAGATACAAATATCTGCAACGGCTCGGGCGGCCATAAGAATGCCGTTGCAAATAGCAACGGCTTGAGCGGCCGTTGTTGATAGCTGTTGCAAATAGCAACGGCTTGAGCGGCCGTTGCTGATAACCGTTGCTGAAGATCAAGTTTCTAGTAGTGATCTTTTACCATGAAATGTGCCCACCACTTACTTCTTATATTTTATCGAGTTAACCACTGGAGGATGCTTTTGAGGGCCCAATCTTGACTCCTTGAGGGAGCATTGTAGATTGCGATCAAGTGCTACATCGGCTCAACTCAACCCAACCAACGGTCCAATCCAAGTGACGTGGGAATGGACCTCTATCAAAAAGAAAATTTGATTCTCTTTCGCATGCAGTGATGCGACATCAAACTTTAAAAAAAATAAATCTTTTAATTATCCCCTTATTTGAAAAAAACCTTGGTTAAACTCTATTAAACCAACTAGAGCAGGGGGTTAAAAGAAAATGTGTAATTACTTAAAAATATTTCGAACTATGCACCTTTTTTCATCGTGGCCAATTCCAAAATATTATCAAATTATATTTTAAATTTTGATATTTGTCTCAATTACATCATCCCGTTAACTCTCCGTCTGCAACCTCATTAAGACGATGATATAATTTTCTAACGTGGATTAAAATAATACTTTTTATTTTAAAAATAAAAGAATAATTCCGAGCCATGTAGGGGTGAACACAAGAGTGGTTTTTTAATATAAAATATTATTTAATATAAATTGACATAATTTTTTAAATATTTTTAAAATAAAAAATATATTATTTTAATTCACGTTAACGGTGCTGCCGACGGAGAGTTGACGAGAGAATGTAATTGAGACAAATATCAAAATTCGAAATATAATTTAATAATATTTTAAAATTAATTATAAATAAAATAAAGTGTATAATTTAAAATATATTTAAATAATTATTTGAAAAAAAATCATACAGAGCTAATGCGCATGTATTCCTTAAAGACCGGAAAGCGAGAGATGTGGAGCTACCCTACATGTCTCTCCCAAATGATTTCCCATCTCCAGACAAACAATCAAAGACAAGCTAAAGTCAGGCACCTGATGAAGAAATTGTCTCCTGGGATATCAAAAGCAGAGCTTGCGATCACTTCGTTGATTCCTGAAAAGTGAAAACGACACGTCATCTATAAACAAATAGCTAAGTGCAATGGATTTAAGGATTCACATCTAATCACATCCTTTTCCCAAGCTTAATTAATCGGAGGGAATTATTGAAGGTACACATATATATAATTCGATGCATCTCATCAAGCTAGCTCAATCAACCTCATCGTGTCCACTCCTGAAATCGATGGAGAGAATTTAGATTTGACAAGGTCCAGGCACATACGAGGAAAGTGGGCCCCATGAAGTAATGCGAGCCACTAATCCCCCTTTACTTTTGTGTCGGTAACTTCACTTGCTTCTTCTCTAAGCCGCTGTCTTAGCAAATTTAACAGCTCGCAAATATGTTATGTGCGCTTTTCGTATTAAGTCAATGAACCGCGTTGGAATATACTTTACAATCTAATCCGAGAGATTCTCCCCTTTATGCGGATTGTAATTATATTATGTATATTTCGATAACAATATTATTCTAATTTAAGTATATTTTTTCTATAGTAATATATATTTCAAATAAAATTAAACTTTCAATATATATAGTAATTTGTACATCCTACGCATTAAACTAATTTAAACTGGCAAACACTAAGAATCAATCATTTTGCCTTCCCTTTGAGTGCGAAGCATGCAATGTTGGATAAGATAATTCCAAGTGAAGGCTTTGTCTTCCTTGATTTATTACGTTGTGCTTACGCCACTCTTCTATCACAAAACTACAAAATCAATTAATTAGCACATAATTACATAAACCCTGGAGGCAGTGATGGAGATGGAGATTGCATTAGTTGGACGATGAAATCAATGTATCACTTGAAAAGTAGACCATCATTCACTTAATTTAACCCCACGACACTTCAATTTTTCCCTTGAGTAGGTAATGCCTAGAGGTGAGCGGGGCATAATACTTTGTATTTTTTATGATATTTGAACACTACATCGTATAGGATCGATTCTTATATTTTAGAATCGAATCTTACTCTGTTCGAACATGGAATCGAATCCTATTCGAAATCACAGGTTTCGGTTCCGAATATATACTTTATTAGAACATGTTCATTTACAAATTACAAAATATGTTCCAGAACAAGTTTCAACAGGTTTCAGAACATGCATGTTCCAACAAGTTCCATAATAGGTTCCAAAATAAATTTTAACAGGATACCTTATTGAAATATGTACCATAGAACCTGTAAATGAATAAATTCCAAGGTATATGTTCTGAGTATCGATTTTGATTTCGGATACCTGATGTGTTGGACATGGATCTGAAATTAATTTTAATCAATTTCTTAATTTTTATTTCGGATCCGATCTGAATTTAATTTAAATTTATTCAAAACTTATTTAATCGGATAAATTTCAATGAATTTCAAATTTATTCGGTACTCATGCACATCCTGGGCAATGCTAGGTAAAAGACTAGGGTTCAAGCTTAACTAGCCATGTAAGAAAAAAGGACTTTTAGTAGCGTGACACGTGTTTGCTTTGAGTGTGACCTAAAGTTGAGACCATGACATATCTATTAATTTAGTCCAAATATTTGACATCCTCTCTAATTATAATTCACCAACTAAAGCTAATGCTGACCTTAATTTGACTCGTAATCTTATTATATTGGACACAAAGGAAGTGCAATGTTTGTTGTTGACATGATAATAATTAATTAAAAAGAAGAGTGATGATTAATTAATGTTGGTGTGTTAATTAAATAATTTATTAGTGGCATATTACTGATGGAGAATTAATTAAACACTGATTAGTTCCAAACTGGTTAAGTATCCTAAATAAAGTGTTTTATGGATGGAAATAAATAGATATACCTATTAGAAGAATGTTTTTTTAATTTGATGGAATAATGCCAAATAACATCCTAATCTAGCAATTGTTTGAGTAATATGTACTTCTCTAGGAATATATATTTCTGATTTAGTATTAAGAGTGTCTTAGTTATATTTAATAATTCCAAACTATTTTCTTAAATAAAAAGCTTGTATTGCATTCCAACAAATTACCAGCAAGCTTGCATTGCATTTTTTTTTTTAATAAGAGAAGAAAATTTATGAGAGGAAAAAAGTGTGAGGAGAGAATGGAAAAAAATTGGGAAGATGAAAGAAAAGGGAAAATTATCAGTTTTAATTGAAAAAAAACAAGTTCTTCTAGGAAAATAGAAACGAAATTCTTCGGTTTTTCTCGACTTCCTCACTTTACAAGGTACTAAATTTTCAATGTCTGAAAGATGTTAAGGCCAACTATATTTGACAGCATTTGTGCTCGGTTTCAATCTCTATATTCAATTGGTTCTTATATCGGAAACACTTACACACGAAATATCGTCTTATTTTTTATGGCATGAACCTTGATCCGAGGTGCGTTCTTTGTGGTGTTGATTTGGAGACACATGACCATCTTTTTTAGGCTTGCCATTTCACTTTATCTGGGTGGTGGCTCTTCCTCTGCCTAATTTAGGTACAACATTTCGACATCAACTTCGCTCCCTGGTTGAAACCCTCTAGTGCATCTAGGGATAGCGAAAATGATGAAAAAATGTTCAGAGCTTCAATGACTTGTCGGTGGAAGGTCTGGGGTGAAAGGAACAATTATTGCTTTACTGATTCTAGTAAATAGTTCGTTCTTTAGCCATCGAGTTGGCTAATTTTTTCTGTCTTTGTTCGTAGACTTGCTAACTCTATTTATTATGTTTTTATTTTTATACCCCTCTTGCTCATTTGTATCTATCTATCAACCATCTTGATTAATACAAATATGCTTTTACTAAAAAAAAAAAAAAAGAAATTAAAAGTAAAATTGAGCCCATTATATATATTGTTTTTTCATTATTTTCTCTCAAATAAACAACTGATTTTTTTTCCACACCATTTTTGTTCATTTTTTTATCATCTTATATTTTCCATCCTTCATATATAACTGAAGTTTGCCTATTTTTCTAAATTATTATCTTAAAAATGCTAATTAGATATATCTCAAATTAATTTAATTTCAGCCTCAAATACTTACTTTTAGCAAGAAGCTCAAAGGACAATGAAAAAGTTGATGTATTCACGTAGGCACATAGTTAACTCACAAGTATTATTTTTTGTTTTAAAGAATATATCATTTCCTCTTAATTATTTTTTATACATAAAAAAGAAAATTAATGAATCTAACTCAAACTACGATGAAATTAGCGAATCCAACAAAATTAATGAATTTATATATTTTTTATATTTTAATTTGGATTAAATCTTATCGGCCTGAGATTTCGAATTAACATCAATTATATATATCACACTGTCAAGTCATTGCTAATGAAATCATTTGTAATACCCCAGTTTAATCACACATAGAGAGTATATTGGAAATGATGTTGGTTTATAAGACTTGATGGATGAGTTACCATCAACTTCAATTTGAGCATTTTAAGTAGGTCAATAGATTGACTTATAAAGTTGATGAGTCAGTTACCCCCACCAATTAAACAGGTTGTAACACTGTTAGTTGCTGATGCAGCATTTCAATCAGCAACTAATATATTGATTTTTAATACTCACATACAACAAATTAGTTGTCGAAAAATAAAATAAAATAAAATAAAATCCTAACCATAATTCTTTTCCACCCGGACTCCTTTACTACATGTTTATTCATATGACTTAACAATATGACGTGGCTCCGTCTCAGTCAGCAAATATATTATAAAACTATTTTTTTTTAAAAAAATGTGAATACAATAAAGGCTTAATTATGTTTTTGGTTCTCCAAAATGTAATATATATATTTTCGTTTGGTTTCTCATTTTTAAAAATTTTCAATTTAGTCCCTAAAAAATTATCTTTACTTTCTTTGGTTTCTCCGTTAATTTTTCGTTAACTTTTGATGTTAAGTGCCAATATGGAATGCTGACATGAACTAAAGAGAGACCAAACGAAAAAAATAAAATATTTTAAGGGACTAGATAAAAAAAAATATATATTAATAACTTAAAACATAATTATATACATTTTAATAACCTAAAACAAAATAATATATAATTATGTTTTAGGTTATTAAAATATTTTATTTTAATTAACCCGTGTCTACAATTATAATGAATCGAGAGTTGAAGCCTATATTTGAAATAAATAAAAAGTCATGATAGATTTAAAAATTTTGATAAAAATCGTGATATATTCATTAATTAATCCTAAATATAAATTCTAAACGAGTGAATGAATCAATGAGTATGAATTCATGTTTACTTATTATTTATGTTTACTAATTGACTACCTCTGTTCACTAATCCGTAGGTTTGGTATATAGAAGCTATCCATAGAAATTGCTAGCTTCAACATATCTCTTAACCACAATTTTGTTTAATTTTTTTTCCACAGGAAGTGCACAAGGAACTTAATTATCAAGATCAATATTAAAAAATCATATTAGGCTAATTTGATAGAAAAATAAAAATTAATAATTAATAATGGCATCATGGAGTTTTTATTTGATACAATACTGAAATAATATTTTTATAGTAATTATAAATAATTTTAATTAGTTATGTATTCGTGGCTTTCAGGCGTCAAAATTTTTGGGCGTTTGCTGCGAGCGTCGAAACTTTTTTATTGTAATTTTTTTCTTTTAACATTTCGACGCATGTAACAAGAGTCGAAAAAAATTCGCCGATAAATAAAATTTTTGTTGTAGTGAAAATTAATACTTCACTTTGTTGTTTAGGATTAGGTAGCCTATACTCGGAAGAATGCATATTGGTTGTGGAAGAGGATTAGTATAAAAATAATCTCCATGGTAGATAATTAGATATATTATGAAGGACAATAATTAACTGAGTAGATATAGATAATTAAATGGTGAATATAAATTAAACGCGAATGAGTAAATATCGATCGTACGTGAAAAAACCATGCTCACTAAACTCATTGCTTATATAGAAGTGTAGATTTGATTATATAAGTTTCATTTTAGTATTTTCGGTCCTGTAAATTTGCTATGTAGTACAAATTTGGTCTTATTCGTGACGGTCCATTAACTCTCCGTCAATGTGGACTAACGCCGTTCATACATGTTGACATATTTGGTCATATGAGTTTCATTTCAAAATTTTCAGTCCTATATGTTTGCTTCGTAGCACAGATTTGATCATATATATTTGCCTCGTAGCACAGATTTGGTCATATATATTTGCCCCGTACCATAAATTTAGTCTAATATATTTATCTTATAGTACAAATTTGATCATATCCGTGATGGTCTGTTAACTCTTCGTCCACGAAAAAATAAACGGCGTTATGTCCATATTGACAGAGTTAATGGACCGTCATGAATTTGACCAAATCTATGTTACGAAACAAATTAACTTATATATGTTACAGAGCAAATCTATCCGGTACGTCATATAGATTTGGTTCTATCTACGACGGTCTATTAACCCCGTCAATATGGACATAACGTCGTTTATTTTTTCATGGACGAGGAGTTAATGGATCGTCGCGGATAGGACTAAATCTGTGCTATGGGGCAAACATACAAGACCAAATCTGTTCTACGGAGCAAACATATATGACTGAAAATTTCGAAATGAAACTTATATGACCAAATATATCAACGTGTATAAACGGCGTTAGTCACTACAACAAACTATCGAAATACTGACACCTACTTTTTGACGTCTAGGGAAGGCATCGAAATGTCTAAAGGAGCTTACACTACTAGAAAAATGGGCATCAGCAACGGCCGAGCCGTTGCAATAGCGCCGTGACAGAAAGTCGCGTTGCTGATAACTTAGCAATGGTTCAGCAACGGCCGCTCGGGCCGTCGCTCAAAACATTATCAGCAACGGCCGCTCGGGCCGTCGCTAAAACTATTATCAGCAACGGTTTTGCCACAGACCCAGAGCCGTTGCTGATAACATTAATAGCTACGGCCGCTGAGTCCGTAGCAACACCGTTAGTAAACCCAGTCGCTAAGCCGTTGCTGTAGGTCATCAGCAACAGCTTTCGATACACTTTTAGCAACGACGTTCCCACGGCCGTGGGAACGCCGTTGCTGATGATGCCAACTGGGAAACAGGAAAATTTTATATTTCCAATTTCCTCAATTTCCATTGATACATCGATACATTATCTGATACATAACTCACACACCCATATCCTCATACACACATTCATTCACACATCACAAACACACCAAGATATACATCAAAACAATTATATTTCTATTGATAATTATCCACGATAGTATAAAAACAATTCAAATGAAAAATTGAAGTATCAATATCCAAACAAAATAAGTTAAACAAGTTCAATATCTCAGTAACAAAGTCAATATAAAAAAATCTCACGATGACGATGGAGGATGGCCTGGATCATATGGCGGGGTCTGGAGTGCTTGAGTGTACACCGGCGTGGACTGACTCGAAGACGATGGATTAGATGATGCCGAAGAGATGCCTGCTTCGGGATGACCTGACATGTTACGTAGCATAGCCTGTATATCCGCCATCATCTGACTCTGGCGCGCCATTATCTCAGTCTAACGCGCGACCGTGTCCTCTAGAGTCCTTATTCTGGTACTATGATCATAACTGGATCTAGAGGTGGACGGCCGCTCACCAGCGACCGGAGGGGTCGGTGCCCCAAGTGGCCCTAGTACGGCTCGCGCATGACCACTATCTGCGAAGCCATATACGCGGCCATGGTCCCAGCCACCTGCGGCCTCGACCCACGATGCTGCGTCAAAGTCCTCGGGGGTACCCCCGCGCTGCACCACTGTCTGGCTGTAGGTCTCCTACTCGAGTTTGATTTTTTGTTTAATATTTATCATAAAACTTAAATTATAAATATATAATGAATAATTTAAACAAATATATAATTACCATAATGTATGCAGCGCGGTTGTGGATGTACTCCCCCGTCCCATGTGCTCGACGGTGAGTCCGCTCAAACACCGCCATCGGAGAGGGTCGCTGGACAGTCCCGTCATCCGACACCGTCGTCTACATTTACAAAACAAATATATTAATTAGTACACATATAAACAAATAAAATATATAATTAAAAGATATACTTACCATACGATATGCGTGCACTGCAAATGCAACAGAGCCGCCGGTGTGACGCGCTGCTCCCCCCGACATGCGATTTCTAGCCGCATTCCGAGAAACCTCCTGCCATCGATCCGTCGACCATATCTCCATGAGCTGGTCCCATATATCCGGAGTAATCCAACCGGGGCCGTATCCCCGAGTCTCCGCGATGTTAGTGGTCCCAGCTCGGGCCATCGCTTGGGACCGAGCTTGCCCCAGCTGCCCGTTGTACATTGCCCGGGAAATAGCCTCCCAGGCAGCGTAAATGAAGGGCCTCTGGTCCTCGGCCCATGTATAGCGAGCCTGCAAAATAATAATATCAGTACCAATATTAATATATCATCATGCATGTAAAAAATAATAATAATACGTGCCTCAAACTCGCGCCATAACATGTCGACGTGCTCGCTAGGCACGTGAGACCACGTAGGCCATGCCCCGTGCATGTATCGTCGAATAGTAGAAGAAATGCTCCTCGACACTTCTTCTTGCTCGAACCTGCACAACAAAAATAAATTTTAATATTATATTATGATATAATGAATTTGTAATGATTCATAATTCATTATATATTACCGCTCCCCAATCACGCTAATCAATCTACGTGACTCTGTGGCTGGTGGAGGCTGCCACCTGTTCGGCCCGCGTGGCCGCCTACGTCTGGATGTACTAGCCTCGGCAGTATCATCCTCATGAGGATCAGCTACAGGAGGATCAACAACATGAGTAAGTGCTGGAGTCTCACCGATCGGAGACTCCGAAACTCTCATGCGTCGATAACCACGACCAGACATATCTGTGGAATAGACATATAATCAGATTATTGTATAAATAGTAGAGATATATTTAATAAAATATATACTTTACAATTATTCTTCATCATCTGAATAATAGTCTTCGAATTCTTCTTCTTCTTCCTCTTCTTCCTCTTCTTCATCTTCTTCATCTCCAGCTTCCTCAATTTCATGATCGTCATCATCAGCATATTCAACTTCTAATTGAATTGACGTTGTGTCTGCATCCTTGAGTATTGGAATAATACGATCCACAGCAGGAAGATCATCTTCTTGATAGAAACCAGGAGGATCATTTTCTCCTACTATCGGATCAATTTTTCCTCTACCTTTTGTCTTACAGACTACACGCCAATCTGCTCTATCTTTATTATGAGCCGGATACTTCGCGTAATATACTTGTTCGGCTTGTGATGCCAATATAAAAGGCTCATTTGCTGTCAATTTCGATTTGTAATTAACCTCAACAAGTTTATATTTTGGATGAACTTTCATGCCCCTTTCTGTTGTATCGAACCAATGACATCTAAATAAGATCACTGATTTCAAGCCGAAGTAGTGCAACTCTATCACTTCTTCCACCAGTCCATAAAAATCCATATCACATTCAACATAGGTTGTCCCTTTCACGCAGACCCCAGCATTCATCGTCTTCTTTGCAAATGAATATTCAACCGTGTGAAATTTATACCCGTTAACAAAATATCCGCTATAGCACGACACAAGTCGCGACGGTCCACTAACAAACTCAAATATTCTTTCATCTATTTTAGCTCTGTGATCTTTGCTGTAAGTCTGAATCCAAGTAGGGAAATCACGATTCCGTAATCTCTCCAATTCTTGATCGTTGTGAATAGAGTATTTTTGCACCATCTCAATGTCAAATATTTCAATGAATTGTTCAATCTCTGGACAATTGAGTAATACATACAAGTGTGCCAAATGATACTCTTCATCGCTTAAGTGTCGAGATGGACGAGAACCAAAAGCACGACCAGAGTGACAAAATATATTTAAACGTCCATCTGAATGTCGAACACCCCCGTCGTCGTTACGTGGAAGACGATCAAATCTTGTCTGTACTATCGATTCAAAGTAAAATGAGCAGAATGTTGAAATTTCTTGGATGATATACGATTCAGATATTGATCCTTCAACAGCTGCGGTGTTCTTTACTTTTTTCTTCAGACGATTCATGTATCTTTCAAATAAGTACATCCAACGATATTGAACGGGGCCACCAACTCGTGCCTCGTATGCCAAGTGTATCGGTAGATGCTCCATCGAGTCAAAAAATGCAGGAGGGAAAAACTGCTCCAGCTTGCATATGATTTCAACAATATTATTTTCAAGTGTTGACATATCTTCGACTTGAAGGACATTTGCACAGATGCTTCTAAAAAACATACTTAATTCAGTCAACGGACCCCAAATATTATCAGGTAGAAGATCTCGAAATGCGATCGGAAGTAATCTCTGCATGAATACATGACAATCATGGCTCTTCATCCCTGATATTTTGCAATCATCGACGTTCACACATCGAGATAAGTTTGAAGCATATCCATCGCGCAATCTGAGTTCTTTTACTCATTGACAAACATCTTTGATCTGTTGTTTATTTAACACATATAGGGCCTTCGGTTTCAGATATCGTCCGTTGACCTCTTGTAACTCCAACTCTGGTCTTTTACAAAGTATTTTCAGATCATGTCGGGCTTTGACATTATCTTTAGTTTTTCCAGAAATATCTATCACAGTGTTGAAAATATTATCAAACATATTTTTTTCAATGTGCATGACATCTAAATTATGTCGAATCAATAATGAACTCCAATAGGGCAATTCCCAAAAGTTACTTTTTTTCACCCAGTTGTGTGTTTGGCCAAAACCTGACACTATTTCATTGCGACCAAATACTATATCTGGAAGTGCTGAAACACGTGCTAACATTTGTTCACCAGACAACATCGGTGGTGGCCCATCTCTTTCGACTCTGCCCTTAGTAAATTTATTACGATTCCTTCGATACTGGTGATTAACCGGTAGGAATCGACGATGACAATCAAAGAATGAGATTTTTCGTCCGTTCTGAAGACTGATTGATTTAGAGTGTTCCATACAATACGGGCAAGAGAGTCGGCCGTGAGTGCTCCAACCCGACAACATGCCGTACGCGGGGAAATCATTGATTGTCCACAAGATCGCGGCCTTTAAATTGAAGTTTTGCTTCCGATGACAATCATAAGTGACAGCTCCCTCAGTCCACAATATTTTCAATTCTTCTATCAAGGGTCTGAGAAATATGTCAATTTCTTTTCGCGGACCCTTAGGACCCGGAATAATCATCGAAAGATAAATAAATTCATCTTTCATGCACATTGACGGTGGCAAATTATAAACTGTCAGCAGCACTGGCCAAACTGAATAAGGAGTTGCAGAATGTCCAAACGGATTAAAACTATCTGTGCACAATCCCAATCTGATATTTCTAGTATCTATAGCAAATGAAGGATAACATGTATCCAAATGTTTCCATGCTTCACTGTCAGATGGATGAGTCATTACTGTATCATCACGACTTCTTGCATGCCAACTCATGTAGGGGGCTGTCTTTTCCGACATGAATAATCTTTGAAGCCTCGGTGTTAGTGGAAAATACCGAAGCACCTTAAACGGGATATTTTTCTGTCGGACCGATTTCTTCTCCTTGTAACGAGGGTGTTGACATACAGGGCATTTATCCAACTGCATATTTTCTTTATAATATAAAATGCAGTTATTTTGGCACGCGTGTATTTTTTCGTACCCAAGCCCCAATTTTCTCATTAGCTTTTTAGTCTTATAAAAAGTAGGCTCAAACTTGTTATCAGTAGGCAGCATTCCATTAATCAATCCAGCAATCCGATCATACGCAACTCCGATGATATTACAATCGACCTTGATGTTTAAGAGCTGTGTCATTGCTGAAAACCTAGTGTATTTAGGACAATTCTCATACAAAGGTTCATCGGCAACTTTCAACATCTCGTAAAATTCTGCAGCTTCTTTATTCGGTAATTCAATCTCTACCGCAGTTTGTACTTCTGTGATATCAACCGCTGTAGTATCTGGTAGGACTGATGTCTGCAGAACTGGCCGATCAACATTATCATTCAGGTGGAATTGACCCCCAAGACTATCAAGTATCATAGTTCTATAGGGATTACATTGACTGGATGAAGAAGCACCACCAGAGGAAGATTCACCATATGTCTGAACGACAGGATATATTGCTCGACGTCCCGATTTCGCGTGACTCCCCGTGACAAGTCCATAGAAAATATCTTGGTGCAAATCCTTTGCTATATAGATGCAGAGTGACAGTCTCCCGATCCAAAAATCGTCCATTTGAACAAATGCGGCACGGACATCGGATTTGATCACCCATGCTAACGAAATTCCGATTCGAATAGGCGAAATTTAGGAAGTACGTTACGCCTAATCGAAACTCATTCGTTAAAGCTCCACGAGCAAGACGTCGGTACATCCAACTTCGATCAGCCGACATGATTCTGTCAATCAATGACAATTTCTTTGGTTAATGTCTTTAGGTGAGATTGTCCTATTCCATTCGGGATTTATGTTATTCGTACTGCACTTACATTTTTATTTTAACTGTTAACTAATTATTCTAAATTTCGACAGCATCTCCCTACAGTTCTCCGAATACGCATATCATCTGGACGCGTATCGGAGAACAAGAGAGATATTGCCGAATTTTAGAATAATTAGTTAACAGTTAAAATAAAAACGTAAGTGCAGTACAAATAACTATATTCCCAAATTATCCAATCAGGGACAATTCAAGAATTGTACGTCGTATAAAAGATCATCTACTTCTTTTACACGAACATACAATTCCCGAACGGATCTAAGGTTTTGCTAAATAATATCCGATTCGTCGATGCGTACGTGAAACATATCAACTCGTCGAATGGATGATTATTTTCTAAATGTTTCGAGATAGTTCGAGTCCATATTGGACGATTTCGGCGTGTGTCCGAAGTGGACGATTCCAGCGCGAGTTCGAAGTGGACGATTCCGGCGCGAGTCCGAATTGGACGATTCCGGCGCATGTCCGAAGTGGACGATTCCGGCACGAGTCCGAATTGGGCGATTCCGGCGCGCGTCCGAAGTGGACGATTCCGGCGCAACTCCGAATTGGACGATTCCGTCGCGCGTCCGAAGTGGACGATTCCGACGCGCGTCCGAAATTAATCTAAACCCTAATAATTAATCTAACAAATTAAATAATTAATCTAAATAATTAATTAACAATTATCAAACAAAATAATATATATATATAATTATAAATTCCGACGCCGGAGTCCACCCTCCGGCGCCGGCGTACAGTGGCCGGACACACTGTCCAGCCACTGTAGAAGGTCCGGCGGCGGCCATCGGCCGCCCACCGCCGGCCGATTCCCTAGAAATAGGGTTTCGGTCGGATTTATTCCCGCCGGCCGCAGGGAAGAGACGGCCGGCCGATCAACATACCTGAACAAGTCGGCAGCAGCGGGAGGAGGAAGAGGCGTCGTCGGCTTCGTCGGCGTCGGCAGCAGCGGCAGCGACGACGAGAGCGGCGGCGGCAGCAGCGGGAGGAAGAAGGGTCAGGCGCGAGAGTGTGCCCTATATAAACTTATCAGCAACGGCTCACTCGCCTGTTAGAAAGCCGTTGCTAATAAGTTATCATCAGCAACGGCTCACTTATCCATTAGCAAGCCGTTGCTGATAATTAAAATATCAGCAACGGCTCACCTTTCCGTCAGAAAGCCGTTGCTGATAATTAAAATAATCAGCAACGGCTCGGGTTTCCGTCAGAAAGCCGTTGCTGATAATTAATTAAAATAATCAGCAATGGCTCGGGTTTCCGTTAGAACGCCGTTGCAGATACAAATATCTGCAACGACTCGGGCGACCGTAAGAATGCCGTTGCAAATAGCAACGGCTCGAGCGGCCGTTGCTGATAGCCGTTGCTGAAGACCTAATTTCTAGTAGTGTTAGTCATCCAGAGTTTATACATATCAACGTCTATATCAGGCGTCGACAGTTAAAAATTGGTAATCGCGCAACAGTAAAAAAATTTGACGCCAACGTCGTTTTATCCAGCAAAACGACATCTTTGTGGTGTCGAAACTTCGCCTCACGGGCGAAGTTTCGACATGTGAGGTTGCTGCAGTTTAAAATTTTCTTTTCAGCTACAATCGTATATTGAAGTTATAGCTAGTGCAGCTTTTAGTTTTTTTTTTAATATTTAATTTAATATATAAAGCCAAATCCACACCAAATTTCATCTACCGAATTTTTTTCCCTCTCCCGTGAGCTTTCTCTCTTCTCCTCCGGTGAAATCAGCTCTTCTCCACTCCCATCTCCCGTGAGCTTTCTCTCTTCTCCTCCGGTGAAATCATCTCAACTCCATCAAGCTCTTTCACAAGTAAGCTGGTTAGTACCTCCGTTTTCCACTAAGGTTAGTATAAAATAAATTTATTTACAATCTTCTTATTTACATGTCTTATATCAAGTTCTTATATATTTCTTAGATCAAGTTCCAAAAATATTTCTTATATTACTTGTTTTAATTTGTCTACGTGTACAAACTTTCAAATATATTTCTAATCTCATTTTTTTTTTTGCCTAAGATTGTCTTATGTTATTTTTATTTGTCAATGTGTAGATATAATTAAAATTGAATGATATATTGAACCAAGTGTCTATTTGAAGTTAATTTTTTTTAAAATAAGCTTACTAAATTTTTAAATGAAAGTTTTAGGCAAATAAAAATTAGTAACTAATTAAATTTTTGTCATCAACACATATATTATTATTATTATTATTATTATTATTATTATTATTATTATTATTATTATTATTATTATTATTATTATTATTATTATTATTATTATTATATACGTGGGCAAACCAATATAGGAACATGATTAAACTTGTATTAGAGTATAGTTAATTAGAATAACCAAAACAATCCTATGCACTTTTTATTTGCCTTGTTCTTAATTTGGTATTTTTTATTTATTTAATATTGATACTTCTGTGTGAATGGATTTGTGTTGTCTTAATATATTGTTCTTAATTATGATAGGCCAGATAAAATAATTTGGTTGTCCAAAATTTGAGATGTATAATTTCTTACCAAGAATTTAGACCCGTTCGAGAAATATTTATTGATTTTATAAATTTTGTTGATAAAATTTAGTTATAATATTGGGTTGAATACTTATTTCAATATGGAGGAATGTGTATTCTACTTAATATTTTACTAAATAATATATACAAAATTTATATATTTCAAATAATAAATATTGAATTGTCCCTTATTGGACGGTTTAGAAACACAATTATTAATATCACAAATTAAATTTCATTTGATCACACATGTCAATGGAATGTCAGTTTCATCTCTTTTGTTCTCTGGTATGCTTCAGATATTTTGCGTACTTGGAGAACTAAAGAGAGATACTGCCAAAATTTTCAGTGACTTATTGTGATTAAATGAGATTATAGGTGTGATATTAATAATGTGTTGCTGAATGGGATATGACCAACCCACCTATATCACTATACCCTTAATAGTAACATTGAAATTCAATTTTAAAGTCAAAGATGGATAAAACTTGGATGTCAGCACCTCGAACATTTGAAAGCCTATGCGAGAGGCATGAAAAATTTTATTCAGTTCACAATTGATCATGAGTTGGATGATGATAGCACAATAAAATGTCCGTGCAGAAAATGCATCAATAGGAAATATCTAAACCAAAAGATGTTCAAAGGCACTTAATATGAAATGGAATTTTACCGAGATATATCATTTGGTATTACCATGGTGAACCTTTATATCCGACAATAGGTGCACAACTTGATATATCAAACAGAGCAGAAATATCTAAACAAGTACATTATCATAATGATGACACACTAAATAGAACCGATGTGGTTTATGATGATGCACCAAATCTAGTTAATGTTAATAATGAAACACCAATTGATGTCAATGATGAAACATCAAATGTTAATCTTGATGAAGCTCCAAATGCAATAGAATCGCCACAAAAACCTTCCCAACATTCTATGATGGACGATCTTGATGTTCCTCTGTATCCAAATTGTGTAAAATAAGCTTTTCTAGAAGACAATACACTTCCATCAACTTGCTATCAAGCAAAAAAATATGTTAAAGATTTAGGTTTATTCTATAAAAAAATACATGCTTGTCCAAATGATTGCATTCTATACATGGATGAAACTGTGGAAGCATCAACATACAACATTTGTGGATTGTCTCGATGGACTTCCTCTTCAACTAATGATGAATCAACGAGTCAATTAGAACGAAAAAAAACCCTGCAAAAGTGTTACAATATTTTCCACTTATCCCAAGACTGACTCGTTTATATATGTCATCGAAGACCCCAAGCTCGATAAGATGACATTTTGAAAGACGCATCAAAGATGGAATCATACGACATCCTACTAATGCAGAAGCTTGGCAAGCTTCTGATTGAAGATATCCAGACTATGCCGTTGATTCACGTAATGTTAGGTTGGATCTTGCAAGTGATGGATTTAATCCATTTTGATCAATGAGCATAAATTATAGCATGCACTTGGCCTGTTGTATTGATACTTTATAATATGGAACCACGGGCATGTATGAAGATGTCTTCAATAATATTATCAATGTTAATTCCAGGCGCTAAGCGACCAGGAAATGACATTGATGTGTACTTACAATCCCTTATTTCTGAATTGAAGTTGTTGTGGAGCGGAGCAACGACGTATGATAGTATCTCCGGTGAATAATTTACTCTGCATGCAGCTTTAATGTGGACAATTAATGATTTCTTATCAAATGGTAGATATGATATACCTTTGGCAATTTATTCAATATCCACTCTTGAAAAAGATCTCATGCTGACGTATATCAAAAATATGAAAGTGCCCGATGGATACTCATCAAATATTTCTTGATGTGTGAATCTCAATGACCATAAATTACAAAACTTGAAGAGTCATGATTCACATATACTACTTCAAGATATTTTTTCGCATGCATTACGAGGAATTGTGCATAAAGATGTTCTCATCATTGTTAAAAAGATTTATGCATTTTTTAAAAAGTTATATAATGTCAATTTAGACAATGGTACACTGGACGATTGACAATCACGTGTTCCTCCGCTCTTATGTAAAATGGAGCAAATTTTTCCACCGAGTTTTTTTCACTATTATGGTGCATTTGATGATTCACCTTTCAATAGAGGTGAAACTTGGTGATCCTGTTCATTATCGCTGGATGTACCCAATTGAAAGGTTTGTTTTATTTATATTTTCTAAATATCTTGTGTTCATTAAGTATTAATAGTTATATACCATCAATAATATAGGTTATTTATTAGATATAAATCTCATGTTCGAAATAAAGCACAACCAGAGGGATCCATCGCTAAAGGATACATTGCTGATGAATGTATTACATTTTGTTCACGATATTTTGATAATATTGAAACGGTGTTCAATCGACCGCAGAGAAATTATGAAGTTGAAAATATTGAAAACTACTTATTTTCTTCTGGTGGCCGATTTATTAGCAAAGTTCGCATTGATACGTTGGATTTAAATGCATATGCACATATGCACAAATATGTCTTGTTGCATACTCCAATTATTGAACCATACAAAAAGTATCAATAATTATTAAATGTCAATTATATTTTAAGTTATTTTAAGATTCTTGGTGTTATTTTTTATTTTATTTTCTCAAGCAATTTCTTGAAGAACAATGTCGTATAAATAATTTATCAGTTGCATCGAATGCTCAACAACAAAGGTGGATCATAGAGAGATTGCATTGTGGTTACAAGATAAAGTGTCGGAAATGGTACAAAATAATTGTGATGCTTCACTGCTTGCGTTGGCTCGAGGTCTATTATCTGTAATTAGAAAATATGATGGACTGATTATAAATGGTTATAGATTCCATACCAAACAACGAGAAAGATTGCGTAAAACATGAAATAGTAGTTTAATGGTTGAAGTTGACAATCGTTAATATTATGGAGTTTTAATGGATGTAATTGAATTGGACTACCGTGGGGTATTCAAGGTAGTTCTTATTCATCATGAATGTGTTGATATCAGGAATTCACGGGGATTACGAGTGGATGATAATGAATTCACACTAGTTAACATTTCGCGATTATTTCATACCGATGCATTTCTAAAAGATGACCCGTATGTGTTTTCATCACAAGCAAAATAAGTATTTTACATGTCATATCCGAAGAATAATGAGTGGTCGCATGTCATAAATGTATATCCCAGATATTTATATGACATCGGTAAATGACTTATTATTTATCAATATTATTTGTATAATTTGCTAATATTTATGTATTTATCAATATATAATATTATGTTATTATACAGGATGTCAAGATCGAGAATAGTAGACTCAGATGCTGAGACCCGCGAGGAGGGTGAAATTAGTCCTGAGAGTGATCGTCTTGGGCCGTCACAATGACGAACTCATAGATCTTTCTACATTTGGAGTTAATTTTTATGTCATGATACATGTGAACATAATTTATTTAATCAAATTAATGTTAATGTTTTCTATTGTAATTGAATAACAGACACTATAACACAAATGCGACAAGAAGGGTCTTCATATTTTACAGCTTCTTTTGTGTATACACTTAACCCCGACCAGTTAGTTATGGTCAACTTTTCTGATTGGGATCAAAGTCATGATGACGACCATAGATTATACTCACGTTTTATGAGGTTACTAGTGCGTGATTCTACATTCTTACCGTTGACGCCTGACCCTTGGAATCAAATTTCTTCCCTATATAAGAATGGATTATGGGAGCAATTATTGGTATGTTATGAATTTATGTTAGATTGCATTATTTGGTTGTGTGAAACTATATATTGAAATTTGATCCCTACCGAGAATAGGGATTGTATTTTGAGGTCAAACTAATATTATTTATAAATACAGAGATATTTTTTGATCCCTACTGAGAACAAGGATTGTATTTTTCGCACTATTATGACAGTCTTTGATAGAATATTTAAAAATTATAAACTTCTATTAAAAAAATATTTTAAAATTGAAGAGTTAAAGGAGAAAAATCTTGCACGTCAACCACGAAATGTTAGTAGGGAATCATGGATAAGAATGGTCAACTATTGGCATTCTTCAGCTAGTCAGGTAATTAAGAATTTATATTTTGATACTCGCAATATATTTGTTTTATAATTATAATTAAATATGATAGGTTGCATCTGAACGGGGTCGAGGGCAAGAAGTGCAACTCAAGATTGCATACATACTAGCGGTGCCACCCCTTACATTCAAAGACACGTTGATTTTGTAAGTAGTTTAGTAAATAATTTATAATTTATTTATTTATATTTTTAATATCATTTAAATAATTAAATTATTATTTACATTGTGTGAAGCGGCGTGCACATAATAGAGAGTCCAGTGAACTTGAAGTGTATAGAACAACGCATATTCGTAGAAGTGGAGGAGGATATGTACGCGAAGAAGTAGCTCAATTTATGGTATAACAAATTCTACGAATGAATTAAGCTAATATTTTTTAAATTTATAATCTATTGTTTGAAATGCAGGCCACTGCTGAACGAACACTTAACGAGCGGCTTGAGGTTACCCCAACAGCAGAGCTAGTGCAACTCGAGAACCAAGTGTATCGGGAAATATCTGGTCCCGAACATCATTCTCGAGTACGCCTACGGGGGATTGGAGTCACACCAAGCCAATTTTATGAACATTAGCGACAAGCCAATTTTATGAATGTGCTTTAACGACAACATGAGGTTGCAATGAAAGAAATGCATCAAAAGCACGAAGCTGAGATGAGAGAGGTACAACAAAGACTTATCAGAATGGAGCAGATGTGGATTCAACATCAATTTGATAATTCATCATCACAGGGGCTAAACTCAATTATTAATCAAACTAATATATTTTCTTCACCAATTGATTATGTAAGTATTTATTTAATTTATTTCAGTTGATCTTTTTAAATATGCTTTTCTAACAGAGTCAATTGTGTGTTCCTGAAAGTCTTCCTCATGAAATGCCGCCGGCTAATATTATAGGAGGTACAAGTAAAGATCCATTTTTAAATTGTAAGTAAATTTATATATTGTAATATTGAATTTTTTAACTAATAATATCCAAACTTATATATTTGTAATTGATATTGATATATAGATAAAGATGTTGATCCATATAAAGATGACGAAGAACAAGAAAATGAGGAGGAGGAGATGGACGATGAAGATTTGATTACTTAATTTTATTAATAAAATTAATATGAATTAATATGAAGATTAGATTATGTCATGTGTAATGGGATTATCAATTTAATATTACGTATAATTTGATTAATGTTATGTATAATTAGAAAATTTTAATATATCTTTAAGTATTATTTTTAAATATAAGAAATAACATATATTATTATTGAATTATTAATAAATTATTATTAAAATATTTATAAATATAAAAAATAATATATTCATAATTAATAAAAATACAATTCCGCTGCAACGAAGTTCTATTTTTTTTTTTAAAAAAAAACATCAGAGGCCTATTGACGCCTGTACGCGTCAATATATTATTTTCGGCTGTACGCGACGCCTGATCAGAGGCGTCAATATGCACTTTTTGGCGGTAGACGATGCCTAATCGGATGCGTCAATATGTCTGACATATTGACGCCTTCGCAGATGTCGACATGTAGAATTCGACTGTCGTCATCTCACACACGTTTTCGTGAGATTTACAGACGTCAATATGTAAAAATCGACTTACGTATGCATTGAAATTTATTCATAATTTATCGTCGAAATGCAACCGATTTGTTGTAGTAGTCCACATTGACGGAGAGTTAACAGACCGTCACAGATAAAATTAAATCTATACTACATAATAAAATTATGGAACCGAAAATATAAAATGAAAAATTCAGAGGACCAAATCGGATTTCTCCATATAATTAGTTCACTCGTTTTATAAAATCCACTGTGGGTCGGATGTCGATCTCTACTGTACTGGCTAGATTTTTCCTCAGTAGTCCATTATTAGATACAAAAATATTCTCACTTCTATGATATATATCACGTGTAACAACCGGGTCTAAAAAAAGTTCCACTTCTTGTACTCTCTAACTTGCTTAATCCAATTAATTATGACGTCATCTTTTAGGTTGGACATGCAAGTTTATCATTAATTTAAGGGCTACTTATAGGATTAATTCTATGCCTTGTACCCATGATGTGTTTATTTTTCTTTAATTTTCTCTCTCATTATTTAATAAAAAAATAGAAAAAAATAAACACACGTTGAGGTGCGAGTCTAGCGAACTCTAGTTCAGCATAAAATAAACCCTACGTATAGATGCAGTTTATGCTCATATAAATATATAGATGAATTGAAATTGCGTGTACTGACTCATTTGGGATAAGTGTTTTAAAAAGTAATCCTCCATATAACTTTTGATCAAATTTTGCATGAATGAACAGAAATACTCTTATCTTTATTTTTTCTTCCCCTTTCGTGATCTTTTGATCATGTGTCTCCCTCACATGTTCTCCCTCACCTTCTCCTCTAATTGATCAACGTGTAATCTCGCGTTGCAATTTTATCGACCTATTTTTGACATCTCAGAATCATCTTTGGCATGAACTAGATTCTCCTCTTCGTTATAAGTGATCTGTAGCATAAACAGAAATCACATAAAACAACATAGATATGATTAGTGTGACGTGTTTTATCTTTGTCCGGGGTCATTGACTCCATCAACGGGTTATCTCGAGTTGTTGACACCCTGTATGGGTTATCTTGGGTTGTCCTGGGTTATCGACGTCCAGAGCAATATGTGTTATCTTAATTTGTCCCTTAATTGTTGTTGGCATATGAATTGGTCTTCTCAAATTGTCCCGGGTTTGTTGACATCCATATCAGAGTGTATTATTTTTGTCCATTGTTAGTTGGCATATGGACGAGTTATTCCAGATTGTCGATACCTAGACGGATTATTGAAACATACACATCTTTTTATCATACAGGTCAAATACTAATGATTTAATGAGGATAATTTTTGTAAAAAAAAAAACTATTATCTTCACTATTTTTTTTGTTAAACTTGAGGAGTTACTTTTAAAAACAATTATCTAAAAAAAACCATATAAAAAAGCGCCACAAATATATATGTATTCGTTAAGGAAAATGCTCAGACAATATATAGATAAACTGATCTACATATACCCGGTCTGAAATTAACAAAAAGCAACATTAATTAATTATAATAATTAGTTGCCGCCTATCACTTCATCTCCTCTCTCGAATCTACGCTGCATATTTCAAATCATGGTATAACTCATCATCTCTGATGACTTTTCATCATTGTGGTTTGGTATGTTCAGCCAAAGCGTGTACTGGTCGACCTGATTTGGTGAAAGCACTGCTCACTTATACGTCATCTTTGCAACTTAATTCAATTCACTCCCCCACCTTTATTAATCATCTATATATATACGCAGCTTTGATTCCTGGAATCGCAACGTACAGCTTCTACCAGCTTCACTTCCGGTCGAGATCGATGGGCCGCGCGCCGTGCTGCGAGAAGGTCGGCCTGAACAAGGGGACATGGACGGAGGAAGAAGACCTGAAGCTCATCTCCTTCGTCCAGAAGCACGGCCACCAGAACTGGCGCGCTCTCCCCAAGCTTGCTGGTATTTAATCTATTTCGTTCGTTGCTTTTTCTTTTCGTCTAATTAGAGAGCGAAGGATTGACTTTTGCTGTAATTGTGTGAAATTTAAGGTTTGCTGCGATGCGGGAAGAGTTGCCGGCTGAGATGGATCAACTACCTTCGCCCCGACATCAAGCGAGGCAACTTCACCAAGGAAGAGGAAGACACCATCATCAAGCTGCATTCCTTGTTAGGAAACAAGTATATATATATATATTTACATATAAAATTTTCGTACTTTTCACTGTACGTGATCAACCGCTTGATTATATGTATAACGCATCAATTAATGTCAGATGGTCGAAGATTGCATCCTATCTTCCGGGAAGAACCGACAACGAGATCAAAAACGTGTGGAACACACACTTGAAGAAGCGTTTGAGCACACCAGTATCCAGCGGGGTGCAACAAGCAACCGCCGAGGAGGCGGCGGCGGCGGCGCCGAGCACCTCCAGCTCCTCCAGTCCAGGCGCAGCTGGAAAGAGCAGCGAGAATGTGACCAAAACATATCGAGAATATTCACCCGGCAGCTCCGTCGTCGTCGCATCTCCGTCTTCTTCTTCGTCGACGGCGCCTCCATTTCTGGAAACAAACAATATTATTAACGACGAAATGACGTGCGAAGAGAACGACAAAATCATCAGCGAGCTGCCCGAGGAAGAGCTTTGGAGCTTTCTGGAGGACATGGAGGATCTCGAGTGTAACTTATTACACACGAATCCATTGCCGCAAATGGAAGAAGAGGAAGAGGGAACAAAAGGAGACGACGACGACAGGAGCAAACAAGGGTGGTTGGATTACTTGGAGAAGGAGCTCGGATTGAACCAAGAGCCGAGCGTTGACATTCCGAGGGAAGATGGCGGCGAGGGAGGATTTTTTGCTTGGGATGAGATGGAGGGAGATCCGATCTCCAGTTACTTTCAAATCTTCTGATGATCTCCACCAAATTAATTACACTTGATTAATTACTTGTTAGATAAAGTACTGTTGACTTGGGGATTGAGAAAATTAAATTAGGGTCAAAGTTGTTGGTGGTCTTGAGAATTGAAAGGTTAGCGTCACACGTGTACTCTTTCTTTATGGGGATCTTTTTGTTGATATCGTTGGTGACGTGTCATTTTCTCGCTCCCTAACCCGATAGCGATGAGACGAGATTAATTAAGTGGCAGATTCGATTGAAGAGGTTTAATTTTTACGTTTGACGAAAGAGGGAGGGATATGGAGTTGGTTAGCAGTCAAGTAATTGAGATGCTTGTATTAACTTTAATTTAATTAAATAAATAACTTTATTAATTAGATACAACCAAAGTATGTTTTACGATTTGTTAATTTTATGAAATAACAATCAAGGTATATTTGATTCGTGGGATAGAGGAGAATATAATAATAGATGAATTTTGAGAAATTATGATTAGAATAAAATAAAAATTTATATTTAATTTTTTTCTTTTATTTATTATCTTGTGATTTTAAATAAAGGATAATGCATGTTTGCACCATGAATTCTACTTTTATGCTCCATTAGGAATATCCGAACGATCATCTAAATTTATATATGTATACCAAAAATTACTGAAATATTAATTAAAAAGATCTCACCTTGTGTCCGTAAATTTTTATTTCTAGCATAATTTTAAAAGTAATGAATAGAATATCATCATTCATTACAGTTTGTTTATGAACAAGTTCTTT
This sequence comes from Canna indica, assembly GCA_034359265.1. Classification (NCBI taxonomy): domain Eukaryota; kingdom Viridiplantae; phylum Streptophyta; class Magnoliopsida; order Zingiberales; family Cannaceae; genus Canna; species Canna indica. The sequence continues at coordinate 74,457,912 of CP136891.1, read as the reverse complement.
TGTTAATATATTATCTATCACTTTATTTTTTTGAGGGAAAAAAAATACTTGTATTAATTAAAAAAATTGAAAGATACAAGCTATAAGGAGTGGGAGAAACAAAAATGAGAAAGCTGACAAACAAAAACAAGGACAATATCCAAGACCAAAACAAGCAACACAACAACATGTCGCAACCACCAGCAAATAGAGCAACAAAACCACAATTGTGGGAGAAGGTCATCTAGTAAGAGTCCTCCTCCAACGGAAAATATGATCTAATTGACGCGCGATGTCAAGTGTATCTTAGATGTCATTGTAACACTTCAATCCACTATTATTTACAAAATTTTTCGTGTTATTTTTTCACTTATTTTAACCAAAGATAGGTAAAAGTTTAAAATAGAAAGGACTAAAGGAGTTAGAATTTTTAATTAGAAAACAAAGAAAAAGGCATAAATTATACGATAATTGAATATTCGAATGGTGATATATATGGTGGCGTGAAGTCACACTTAACAAATACTTGGTATCGTTACCAATTACTATATCAAAATATTACAATCAAATAAAGATAGGGATATATGGATTATAAAAATACTGTTGTATTCATGATCTATTTCATCCTATCAAAAACCCCTTCAAGATATTTGCGACACTCGTATCTTTACCAATAACTACTAACCTGTCACGCCCCGACTCAGGGTACGCGTGACCGGCCAGGGTACGAGTCAGTACCCCGAAGCCTTCCCTATGCATTGACCAACAACTCACAATAAGATATCTAGAACATATCAAGTAATAACCAAAACAACAATACCAACTTTATGAAATGTTCGAAATCCGTTTGATTACACCAAGTTCTAAAACATCACAAGTTTCAAAAAAATATCCGAAGGTTTTTTTTCAAATAAAACATTTCAAAATTTTACAGAAAATAACACAATGCATACATCAAACACTAATAGACACGACTACGACTAACAACTACCAGCTATGAGATCTACACTCACGCCCGCTCTCCTGCACGTTATGCCACCAAGTCGTACCTCACTGGTCGGGCTTTGCAAAATAACAATAAAGGAAAATCTTGAGTTCACGAGGAACTCAGTGAGCGATTCTTTCGAACCTCCACTTAAAACCTCGATAATCACATATATAAGGAATTAATATAAAATCACATTCCATAAATAATCAGTGTGCCAGTACTGATGAGTGGATGAACCGGCATCTCGAGCCCATATCCACGATGAAAGCTCGGCCAATAATGGTCTAAAGTATATATAGAAGGTTCGATTCTTCCTTTTACTTACCCCGGCCGGTCGGCCTACTCAAACCAGCCCCTACGGGCTCCTCAATTAGAAACCTTTATGCTTCGGATCCGTCAACTAGGATGGCCACTAGTTTCAGAGATTCTCCGGGTTTGGGATAGCTAGTCCCACCCACTCGGGTCTATCGTCAGCGTGGCCCATTGACGAAATCTCAAGACCCCCCCGCCACTCGGGTCTAACACCTGGCGGGCCCGCTAGTGCAATCTCAAGACCCTATAAACCGTTGAGTCGTGTGGTAGCTATTCGGCTAATAACACTTCTCAGTAGACCATCAACCACAATCAAAATCAGGTTGTGCAAGTATATTGTGTTTTGCTTTCCAAGCATTTCCCATATCCGACCTCTTACCCCAGGGTCACATTGTTTCCTTAAAGGAAGAGCCTAGTAAGTATATCTTGTATCTAGGTTAAATATCACCACTAGTCACCTAAACCATTCTCCCTAGATTGAGTGAACTTGCCGACTATGAAGGTACTCGGTCTACCATTGTCACATCACTTACCAAATTAATCATGGGTAGCAACATCATGAAGAAACCGAATTAAAAATGTAAATAATTCAGTGATTAAACCAATAAGGAACATACACTAAGCATACCAACAATTAAACATGATATGAGGAATTAAATAAAACCTTTCTTTGAATACATATACCATAACCATCATATCCATATAAGCATTAGCAAGAACATTTCCAAAATGTGATGATGTAGATCTATCACTAAACAATTCATATGACAAGCGAGAAATTTTGTAACATGAATATGAATTAGCATCGAACGGGAAGGTATGAACAACTACTCAAAATCATTTAGTTTCCCCCTTTACCCTTGCTCGGTCGAACCCTGTATATAGGAAGGGGCTGAAATTTCATCCATAATTTATATGTATTGGTCTACGGATCTAATATTTAATAAGAAAACATAACTCGGAACCATGCATTTTAACTCAAGTAGTCCACATTCCCCACTCATACCACTGCTCGGCCGACTCAAGTAGGGTAAACCCTTATTCGGACAAGTTCTCAAATTGAAGGGCACGGCTGCAACAAGAACACAAAATAAATCCATCTATCTAACATATCATGAACACCAAAGCGATCTACGGGCTGCGAAACGAGCGAGGAAATTTTGGAAAAAATTTCGGCATGACCCTTCCCCTATTTTCTCAACTCGGCAGCCCACAAAATGCGAGAAAACATTATCCAATACATAAAATCACAGATACATACATCGACTTAAAACTCTACTCGAAGAAACACATCAATCCCGGCGTCGGCCACTCGCCTCCCTTCAAAAGCTACACTAACCACTCACCTCGATTTGATCTAAAGACAAGATCGAAGAAGATGAACTCCAAGATCCCGGCATCGACGCGAGCTCGGCACCGATCTCCCTCTCGTCCTTGGGCTGCGTGCGGCTCCTCCCTTGAGTTGCACAGGTGCCAAGATCAGGGTTTTATTCCCCTCATCACTTGACCCTTTTGCCCCTAACGCAATGACTTAAACCCCTCTCATACGACTCCACCTAACTCGGTCCGAGCCCCGACTCAATTTGCGGACTAAACTCAACCCAAACTTGAGTCAACAAAATATAATTTTTTACTTGTTATACGAGGCGTGCACGTGACTCGACCTTGCTAGCTCCCGACTCGATGGGCTGCACAACGAGAAATTTTATATTAGAAAACTCTGGGTATTATATAACCATACATTTATTAATGACAAGGATGAGGCCAAATAGGTGTGACATATAATATAAAAAATAACAAGGATCAAATATATATATATATATATATATATATATATATAATGAAAATGATCCGAACTTTGACGTTTTTAATAAATATGACTCATTCTTTTATTTGAAACAAATATGTATTCCAACTTTTGAAATTAAAATAATTATAGACTCCCGTTAGATCTATGTTTATTTACCCATTATGTGCTGACGTGGAACGCCACGTAAACACATAAAAATTATTTTTCTAATTCAAGATGCCACGTTATCATTAATCATACGTGGCAGAATTTTTTTAAAAAAATAGAGAAATTTGACAAAAATTGCCCGAACTTTGACGTTTTTAACAAATATGGACTATTCTTTTATTTGAAATAAATATGTATTTTAACTTTTGAAATTATAACAATTATAAACTCCCGTTAGATATCTGTTTATTTACCTATTATGTGCTGACGTGGAATGCCACGATAGCACGTAATTTTTTTTAAAAAAAATAGGATGCCACGTCATCATTAATCATAAGTGGCAACATTTTTAAAAAAATATATTAAAAAACTGAAACTTATCCACGTCACCACCACAATTTAAAAGCTTCAAATCTAATATCCGACCAAATTAAAAAACTAAAACCTGCCGCCCACTCGACTCGACACCCTCGATAAATCCATCGATGAAGGTGTTTCTGTCGCCTGCCATTGTCACTGGCGCCTCACCTCGACTGGTCTTGCTTCACGTTGCCTATTATCGTCGACGCCTCACCCCGAAGGTTTTTTTTTCTTATTTCTTACATGGTTTCGCCGGTGCCTCGCCCCAAAGGTAATCTTTCGCCTAACCTTTATTATAGGCCCGACATACCTATTTTTTGTCACCGAAGCTTGTCGCTTGAATCCTAAACCTAGATATCAATCTAACTGCATACCATGGTTCGTAGATCAAATCAATAGCGAAGGTTTTCCCTACACGACGAGATACATCATCAGCTTCCTCTCCGGTATACTTTACATTGAATGCATTTTTATATCAATTCTTTGATATCAATTTGTTTAATTAAATATCATCATCAGTGTACTGATATGTGTACTGATATTAACGATGACAATAAGTATACATCGACGACAATAAGCGACGTGAGGTGAGACTAATCGAGGTGATGCGCCTGCGACAATGCCAGGCGACATGAGGCACCGACAACAGGAACACCTTCATCAAGGGATTTGTCGAGGGTGTCAAGTCGAGTGGGCGACAGGTTCTAGTTTTTTAATTTGGTCGGATATTAGGTTTGAAGTTTTTAAGTTATGACGGTGACATGGATTAGTTTTAGTTTTTTAATATTTTTTAAAAAAATTCTGCCACTTAGGACTAATGATGACTTGACATCTTAAATTTAAAAAACAATTTTTATGTGCTACTGTGGTGTTCCACATCAGCACATAACAGGTAAATAAACAGAGATCTAACGAGAGTCTATAATTGTTATAATTTCAAAACTTGAAATACATATTTATTTCAAATAAAAGAATGAGTCATATTTATTAAAAACGTCAAAGTTCATATCATTTTCATTAATTTTGCCTATTTTTTTTAAAAAAATCTACCACATAGGATTAATGATGACGTGACATTCCGAATTTAAAAGACAACAGAGATCTAACGGGAGTCTATAATTGTTATAATTTTAAAAGTTGGAATATATATTTGTTTCAAATAAAAAAATGAGTCATATTTGTTAAAACACTACTGGAATAATGAGCATCAGCAACGGCTCTAGCCGTTGCTGAAAACCATCAGCAACGGTGTGCAATGGCTCCGCCCATTGCAACGGATTAGCATCGGCCGCTCGTGCCGTTGCTAATAATACTATCAGCAACGGTTTTGTCACGAATCAAATTTCGTTGCTAATAACAATTATTAGCAACGACCCGCGTGTCCGTAGCAACGTCGTTAGTGAAAGACCGTTGCTAAGCCTTTGTTGTAGGTCTTCAGCAATGACTTTCGATACACTGTGTCCGAACACTGTATAAGGTCCGACGACAGCCACCGGCCTTTGGCCGCCAGTCGAAACCCTAAAAATAGGGTTTCGACCAAAATTATACCTAGGAATCAATGGGGAAGATGGGGCAGCGAGAAATACATGGAACAGACGGGGAATCGACGATCGAAATCGACGATCGAGGACGGGGTGACATCGGAAGAGGGCAGCGGTCGGCGGCAGCAGAGGAAGTGGAAGAAGGGGGCGGGCGTGATCGTGTGTCCTATATAAACTTATCAGCAACGGATGACTTAATCGTTAGAATGTTGTTGCTGATAAGTTTATCATCAGCAACGACTAACGTGTCCGTTAGAAAGCCGTTGCTAAGGTAATTAATATCTGCAACGATTCGTATGTCCGTTAGAATGTCGTTGCAGATACAGCATATCTGCAATGGCTTGAGCGGCCGTAAGAATGCCACTACAAATAGCAAAGGCTTGAGCGGCCGTTGCTGATAGCCGTTGCTCAAGACCCAATTTCTAGTAGTGAAAACGTCAAAGTTCGAATCATTTTTATTAATTATATATATATATGATCTTTGTTATTTTTTATATTATATGTCGCACCTATTTGGCCTCATCCTTGTCATTAATAAATGTATGGTCAGTCGTTATTGGTAAAGATACGGGTGTCGCAAATATCTTAAAAAGATACAGGATTTTTGATCGGATGAAATAGATCATGAATAAAACATTATTTTTATAATCCATATATCCCTATCTTTATTTAATTGAAATATTTTGATATAGTAATTGGTAAGTCATAAGTAATAGATGGAGAATATTATTCATTATTTCAACTCTAGTAATTATATTCTTCATCTACTCCTAATGACTTTTTATATCAACATTACCCTCCAAAGTTAATGATAATTAAATCAAAAAATATCAAACCTAATTTTTAATTAAAATAGAAATTAATAAACAACATGTTCATATAAATGTTGATAAATTAATTTAATTAATTCAAAATTAACTTATATTTGTTATATTTTAAATTAATATATGAGTTTTAGAAATTATTTTAAGCTAATCTATATCTTTATTATATATTGTTATGAATAGAATAAATTGTAATAAAATATATTATTTTAAGTATAAATATCTAATATTGTTAACAACGATATATATTTTTGTCTTTTTTTTCTTAGGGGTGAGCGGGTTCGGGTACCATGTACTTTTTTGATACCCGGACCCTACCATGTATAGGATCGATTTCTAAGTTTTGTACCAGGATCTTACTCTGTATAGGATTGGTTCCTAGGGTTTGGACTCAGACTCTATCTAGTTGGAGATTGGAATCGGATCCTACTCGGAACCTGTGGTGTATTATAGGTTCCGAGTACCCTGTTGGAAGCTGTAAATGATAGGTTTCAAAATATAAGTTTCGGGTACCATAGAATATGTTCATTTATAGATTTCAAGGTATAAGCTTCAACGTAATACTCTATTTTTAATGAGTCTAACTTAGATAAATTGACTGCTTTATTTAATGTCGTTGCCTTTGCACTCAAGGATAATGCATTTATGCACCATGAATTCTACTTTTATGCTCCATTAGAAATATATGAATGATCATCTAAATTTATATATGTAGGCCAATAATTACTGCAATATTAATAAAAAAGATCTTTGTGTTCTTAAATTTTTGTTTCTAGCAAAATTTTAAAAGTAACAAATAGAATATCGTAATTATTTTGTTTATGAACAAGTTCCTTAGTTATTATATCATCTATTGCTTCATTTTTTGAGCGAAAAGACTGCTTGTATTAATTAAGAGAGTTGAAAGATACAAACGATAGAGAGGGAGAGAAACAAAAATTAGAAAACCGACAAATTAAAACAAGGACAAAATTCAAGACCAAAACAAGCAACACAACAACATGCCACAACCACCGGCAAATAGAGCAACACAACCACAACTACGGGGAAGGAGGTCATCTTAGAAAAATATGATCTAATTGACGTGCGATGTCAAGTGTATCTTAGATGTCATTGTAACACTTCGATCGATTATCATTTACAAAAAAAATTTTGTTATTTTTCTACTCATTTTAACCAAAGATAGATGAAAGTTTAAAATGGAAAAGACTAAAGGAGTTAGAATTTTTAATCAAAACATAAAGAAAAAGACATAAATTATACAATAATTGAATATTAGAATGGTAATATATATGGTGGCGTGAAGTGCAACTTCACAAATACTTGGTATCGTTATGCCGGGTTTTTTTGATAGTGTTAGACATGCAATTGAGATTGATTTAGTGATTAATTCCAGATTAGAAGAGAACCATATGAATTATATATATATATATATATATAGAAAATTAATAAAAATGACATGAACTCTGACGTTTTTAACAAATATGACTCATTTTTTTATTTAAAAAAAATATGTATTCTAACTTTTAAAATTAAAATAATTATATACTCCCGTTAGATTTATGTTTATTTACCTGTTATGTGTTGACGTGAAACGCCACGTCAGCACGTAAAAAATATTTTTAAAATTCAGGATGTCACATCATCATTAATCATACATGGCAGATTTTTTAAAAAAAAATAAGAAAAATTAACAAAAACTGCTCGAACTTTGACGTTTTTAACAAATATAGATCATTCTTTTATTTAAAATAAATATGTATTTCAACTTTTAAAATTATAATAATTATAGACTCTCGTTAGATCTCTATTTATTTACCCGTTACATGCTGACGTGGAACGCCACGGTAGCACATAAAAATTATTTTTTGAATTCGGGATGTCACGTCATCATTAATCCTACGTGGTAGAATTTTTTTAAAAAATATTTAAAAACTAAAACTAATCCACGTCATCACCACAACTTAAAAACTTCAAACCTAATATCCGACCAAATTAAAAAACTAAAACCTACTGCCCACTCGACTCGACTCGACACCCTCGACAAATTCCTCGACGAAAGTGTTTCTGTCGCCGGTGCCTCACGTCGCCTGCCATTGTCACAGGTGCCTCACCTCGACTGGTCTTGCCTCACGTCGCCTATTATCATCGGTGCCTCACTCCGAAGGTTTTTTTTCTTATTTCTTGCATGGTTTTGCCGACGCCTCACCACAAAGGTAATCTTTCGCCTAACCTTTATTGTCACAAGTACTGAGTGATGACTCACCAGATAAGCATGCCACCTAAGAAACGAATCCTTGGTGTGAATTATTGTACTTTAAGCATCTTTTAAAATTTACCCACTAAGACTAGGCCAGACTATAAAGGCACCCGAGATACCTATTATTTGTCACCGAAGCTTGTCGCCTGAACCCTAAACCTAGATATCAATCTAAATGCATACCATGGTTCGTGGATTAAATCGACAACGGAGGACTATTTTCCCTACACGACAAGATACATCATCGACTTCCTTTCCGGTATATTTTACCTTGAATGCATTTTTATATTAATTCTTTGATAACAATTTGTTTAATTAAATATCAACATTAGTTTATTGATATGTATATTGATATAAGTGACGACAATAAGTGACATGAGACGAGACCAGTCGAGGTGATGCGCAGGCGACGTGAGGCGCCGACGACAGGAACACCTTCGTTGAGGGATTAGTCAAGAGATTTGTCGAGGGTGTCAAGTCGAGTGGGCGATAGATTTTTGTTTTTTAATTTGGTCGGATATTAGGTTTTAAGTTTTTAAGTTGTGTTGGTGACGTGGGTTAGCTTTATGTTTTTAATATTTTTTAAATAATTCTACCACGTATGATTAATGATAACGTGTCATCCTGAATTTAAAAAATAATTTTTATGTGCTGACATGACGTTCCACGTCAACACGTAATGGATAAATAAATAGAGATCTAACGAGAGTCTAAAATTATTATAATTTCAAAAGTTGGAATACATATTTGTTTCAAATAAAAGAATGAGACATATTTGTTAAAGAAGTCAAAGTTCGAACCATTTTCATTAATTTTTCCTATATATTTTAAAAAATCTGCGACATAGGATTAATGATGACGGGACATCCCGGATTTAAAAAATAATTTTTATGTGCTGACGTAGTGTTCTACGTCAGCACATAATGTGTAAATAAACAGAGATCCGACAGGAGTCTATAAATATTATAATTTCAAAAGTTGAAATATATATTTATTTCAAATAAAAGAATGAACTATATTTATTTAAAATATCAAAGTTCATATCATTTTCATTAATTTTCCATATATATGATCTTTGTTATTTTTTTATATTATACGTAGAACCTATTTGTCCTCATCCTTGTCATTAATAAATGAATGGTTAGTAGTTATTGGTAAAGATATAACCTGTAGAAATCAATAGAAAAGGCAAATCCCCTATGATACACCTTATCCGGCTCGGTTATTGATAGAGTGAATATATATGTCATTTCTTGAAATCTCTCTTCTGATTCAAAATCGTGGTGTAACGTGTATCCCCTTTTGTTCCGGTCATGGAATAAATGAAATAAATCAAAAAATAGACTTTTGTTCATGAATGAAATCTTATTGGAACTGTCCATATCCGGTTCATCCTTCGGAACCATATCACATCCCAGATCTGATGAAATAGGATGAATTGAGACAGTATTTTGTAAATACGTAATTATCTTGAATATATCAACCATTTCCTTATTTTCTGATCGCCTGGAAGGGACAAAAGGAGTGTCGCAAATATCTTGAAGAGGTTTTGATCGGATGAAATAGATCATGAATAAAATAGTATTTTTATAATCCATATATATATATATCCCTATCTTTATTTGATTGTAATATTTTGATATAGTAATTGGTAAGTAAGTAATAGATGGAGAATATTGTTCCTTATTTCAACTCTAGTAATTATATTCTTCGTCTACTCCTAATGACTTTTTATATCAATATTACCCTCCAAAGTTTTCGATAATTGAATCTAAAAATATCAAACCTAATTTTTAATTAAAATAGAAATTAATAAACAACATTTTCATATAAATGTTGATAAATTATTTTAATTAATTCAAAATTAACTTATATTTGTTATATTTTGAATTAATATATGAGTTTTAAAAATTATTTTAAACTAATCTATATCTTTATCATATATTGTTATGAATAGAATAAATTGTAATAAAATATATTATTTTAAGTATAAATATCTAATACTGTTAACAACGATATATGTTTTTGTCTTTTTTCATAGGGGTGAGCGGATCCGGATACCATGTACTTTTTATGATATCCGGACCCTATCCTGTATATGACTGGTTCCTAAGTTTTGGACCAAGATCTTACTAGATTTTGGACTCAGACAATATCATGTTGGAGTTTGGAATCGGACCCTACCCGGAACCTGTGGTGTATTATAGGTTTCGAGTACCCTGTTGGAAGCTGTAAATGATAGGTTCCAGAATATCGATTTCGGGCACCACATAACATGTTCATGTATATATTTCAAGGTATAAGTTTCAACATGGTACTCTATTTTTAATGAGTCTAACTTAGACAAATTGATTGCTTTGTTTAATATTGTTGCCTTTGCACTCAAGGGTAGATGTGTCACGACCCGCTTGATGGGATAATTGACCCATCAATTTCTTAGGTCCAAGTCATTGATCCAATTAAAATGTTTAAGCCAAGATTAATTATCTCCACTTGAGTCTTGATGTCATTATCAAGGCCCAAGTCGAACTAACACAATAGCATCAAATCATATACACCTTAGTCGATGGCATGTTATGTCTATCGTAGTAGCAGCTCCACTCTAATATGGATAGTCATTTCTCACATAGGCTCTCTCACCAAATCAAGGATCATTAAATCTTACTTTAATACTAATTAACACCTATTAACTTCCTAGGTCTTAATCATTGGCCTAATGTTTAAGTCAGAATTAATCATCCCTACTTGAGTTTTATCAAGACCCAAGTTGAACTAGTTGATAGGTGATAATTGGTGTATTAGGCTAGTCATTAAGGTCTATGAAATTGATATGTAATAATCGATGCTATGTATGTATGGTTCGGTGGTATATATTAACTTGACTTGGATATCTATAATAGATTAAGATTCAAGTGGGATGATTAACTTCAGCTTAAATATATTAATTAGGCCAATATATTATATTTGTGAAGTTGATGAACTAGTTATCTCATCGAGCGGATTGTAATAAGATGTGATAATGAGCCGAGCTCAGGCCTGCATGGGGCCGTCATCATCAAGTTGTGCCCGACATGAGCGGAAGATTTTTTAGAGTCGGACCCAGCTTGATCCGTGGTCCGAACAAACTTTTTGCTGAGCTTCAAACGTACTTAGTGTGCGCTGAAGAGTTATCTATATGTTGAGCTTTCACATTCCACGTTTTTTGTACTAGTTATAGTTTAATTGAAGTTCTTCTTGTCAAAATAAAGAAGCCGATGCTCTGAGGAAGATGAGTATGGCTCAATGTAGAAATGGCATGGTTGCAAATACATATTTTTACACTAAAGATGAGTCAATTGTTCTCATAAGTAATAATGTGTGTTGATTATTGTTGTTTTTTTCAGTATAAATTATCCATATATGTTTTAGCTGAAGTGTTGAAAACTTTGATGTCCAGTTATGATCTAACATGGCCCAAAGTAAATTATTCTATATATTTATCCAAACTACATATATATTCAGAGAATAAGAATCCGAGTCAAGTTTAATATGGTAAATCAAATTCTGAGTTCGGCACGGACAATCTTCAGCCAAACCCGACCCATTGCCTGACAAAATCTCCAATGAAATCAAGTCAACACCTAAACAATTAAACAATTTACGCGAAACCACACAATTAAGTCTGTTCTAAATTCTAATTATGCACAAGAGAGGAGAGAAAAAGAAGCATACGCGAAAGCAAGAGCTAATTAAAACACAGGACACCCGTCGACTTGCACTCCCTTGGCGGTAGGACACGACGCAAGCGGGCAGTGCTCGCCGCCGGTTCCCCACCACGTGATGCTCTTGTTCTCCATGCTCAATGTGAAGTAAAGCATTACCCCCATGAACGCCACGCCGGCGTCCAGCGCCGCCGAAAGAATGTAATTGTACCTCTCCCACCACTTCTTCCGGTACCGGAAAACGAAGAAGTTGAACACCGTGCCGACGATGATCCAGGAGCTGAAGTTGAGCGGCGTCGCGGGCGGCATCATCCCGGTGGCGCCGAGCAGGACGGGGAGGTTGATGAGTGGGATCCAGGACTGTTTGGGGAACGCTTTGTGGAGGAGCCACACGATGAAGGGGCCGACGGCGCCGGCGAAGAAGAACCAGTTGAGGGAACCGTAGTTACCGTTCGGCCCGAAGATGCGCATCGGCCCGACGAGTCCCCAGATCACCGACGCGTCGAAGAAGACGCGGTCGGACGGGCACGTCCACGGGCTGTTCGCCGGCAGTTGATCGGGATCGCATATGTGCTTGATGGATTCCAGCAGCCACCACGCTACTCCTAGGTTGATTGTCCCCGCCACCATGGTGCCGATGAACTGCTCCAAATAAATTCATCAGGATTAACTCGTAGAGAGACAATAAGTTGAGTTCAGAAGAGGTACCTGAACTAGAAACATCGATCTAGGTGGAATCTTCATATAATGTCCAAGCTTGAAATCAGCTAGGAATGAAACTGCTTGCGCCATGCTCATGTAGCCATAAACTTTGAAGCAGACATTTGAGATAGGTTTCCCTGGTTGTATCAAACCCATCATGTACTCTGTTATGATATTGAGGCCTGGAGTCTTAAATTTATATTATATGCAGATAAATAGAACCCAATTAGCATTCAGCAGTTTTTGTGATAACATTTCACTAATGCTAATGAATTATTATCATGTAGGAATGGTATCTTATATATATATATATATACCTGGTTTGTAGTTGCAGTGATGATGCTTACTGGGAGGGTGAAAATAAAGGCCATGGCACAGCCCAAGAAGAGACCCCACCATGGGAGTTGAACTTGGTCATTCAACACAATGCAGAGGATTAGAGAGACAGTTAATGTCAACACTAGGAGGATATGAAACCACCATGCCGGGATGTCTGCGTACTTCTTCATTAGCCTTGTGTGGATGTCTGGCTTTCCTTTATATGAAGCACGGAACCTGTCATATATCTCCCTGCAAGCATGCATGCATGATGATGGAAGTCAGATTTGTAGCACAAACCAAGAACTTAAGAGGGAGAAGTTTAGTAATTAATTACCTTCCGTAGAAAAGGATGACATGCGTGAGTGTTGCTGCAATAGCAGAGAAGCCAAAACCGTAAGTGAGAGCAAAGAACATGCTGAGGTTGATTCTTCCCTGTTGCTCATACGCTGGCATATTGATCTCGAACCTATCGTTGACAATGGCGGAGATGTTATAAGTCTGGCCGCCCGCCGTGAAGAGGTCCGAGGAGAATATGGGGAAATTCTTGGCGTTGTAGAGGTTGAAGCCCCAGTAACCGATGGGGATGGCGACGTACATGATGAGGGCGTAGCCGAGAAAGACGTTAACGATGGCGAAGAAGGGACAGATGAGGGGGCTGAAGAGGAAGGAGGCGACGGCGGCCCAGTCGAGGGTGAAGGCGCCGATGCCAAGGCCCTGGAGGCCGGAGCCAATCTGCTGGGCAGTGACGGACTTGGAGAAGATCCAGCAGACCCAGGAGATGTTGGTGATGGTGGGGAAGAAGTAGCCGGGAACGGTGTACCAGGTGAAGCTGCAGATGAGGGCAATGACGAAGAACTTGGCTCTCGACATGCGGCGGTCCTCCTTCTCGTGCAAGGCCCTGAAGAATTCATTCAAATGCATGCAAATGCAGATTAGCTGAGAGTTCTTCATTTACTACATAATCTGTATTTTTTTAACCATCAAAATTCTACTTAAATCTCTCATTCATAATTCTTAGGCTATGTTTACTTATTTAATTGGGTCACAAAAGAATAATTATTAATCGGTTATTGAACTAAAAAACAGTCGTATTCACGGTTAATAAGAAGAAAAAAATTATAATAACAGGGAATCGATTAATTAGAACATGAATGGAATCTATATATTTTCCAATATTAAAAGCTATGCCCGTTCAACTAATTTCTTTATACAAAAAGTAGTATAATTTTACACAAAAAACTAAGTACAGGAGTCTCAAAGACAACAATGTTGGAAAAGACTTGCTAAATTAGGTTCTTTTTAGTCGTTGTTGACTCGGGGATCTGATTCTACACTGCTTACTATTTTTAATATTTTCCTCTTATGAAAATGTTGATTAGTATAAATTTTGATCCATTTAATCGTACTAAAAAAGAAGAATGTTGATAAAAGTTAAGATCTTAATATGCATTTTTATCCTGCTCGCCTGATTCTTCCTCGCATTAAATTTATCTCCTAATAATCCCACTTAATCTATCTCATCTCATTTACCTTTCCCAACAATTAAACTACTTGCTTTCTCAGAATCTGAATGGAGTAATGGACCCTCCACTAGTTATTGTCTAATTTGTATATTCATCGAGGTCAAGATATTTCAATATATGTTAACCAACCTCTACTTGATCAATTATGCACGTTGGATTCACTTTGTGCACCAAAACCAAGCAAAGGACCACAAGGCATTCACGAGGGAGCCGGATAAGATAGGAAAAGATCTCTTTAGGTCAATGTTTTCGGTAAGAAAAACGAGATTAGCATCTCCTTGTTATGAAATGTTTGTTTGTTGGATTAATTCTTACCTTCATAGAGAATATTTTCTTAAAAAATTCTCACCCATTCGCTCACTCCAAATCTTTTCATACAAATACTCATAAGAATATTAATGTAAATATGATTGCAGTGAAGGCTAACTAATATCTCTTTTCTGAGTTAAATGTTTGTCCAAATCCCAAGGATAGTAAATGTGTACAATATTTACTCTTCTAGAGCGAAATTGAGGTATACTCTCTTAAATTAACTAAAATACTAAAATTGGTTGACAATTATATCTCCTGATTACCCAAGTAAAAAAGGATCAATATGATAACACAGGCTCCATAATTAAAGTCTTGTTTTCTATGTCAGATAATGCCAAGTTATGATGATTTAGTTTATGGACCAATTCTTTAATTTCCCACGGCCTGCTTTTAATTAAATTGACTGCTGATAAAGATAACTAGATAAGCATATGAAGCTTGACAGGTGTGAGGTGTATGCCAAATGCATATCGGCAAATCTACACATTTATACCAAGTTGGATGTTTCGTGATATCCTCCCGTTTCAAAATAATTAAATTGCATATATTATCATATACAAGTGAAATATACAAAAGCAGAATATAAACATAAATAAATTAAGCCTAGGCGAAATCAAGAGCCAAACTTACCGAAAGAGAGAGACCTGCACGAGCGTGCTCGGCCACCACATGTGCGCCGGCTCCACCACGTACTTCCTCATCAACCCCGCCCACCCATACCCCAATACCTACAGCGGTGAGTTTACCCGTGAACATCCAGATCACAGATTCAAATTTCGAAACCAGTAAAAAACTAATCGGCCCTCTCGTCGAATACCTGGGTGGTGATGATCAGGAGCCAGCTCGCCGCGAAGCTGATCTTCCGCTTGTAGAAGGCCTTGATAATGTTGACGATGCCGACGGCGTAGGCGGATCCGTTGCCGAAGGCGGCGCCGGCGTTGGCGAAGATGGAGATGAGTACGTGCTCCTTCATGTTGAAGGGGCCCGGGTTGAGCGAAACCGAGCCGAGGCCCGGGAACCGGAACTTGGTCTCCGGCAGCACCCGCGCCATGAAGTGGCCGAGCGGAAGCGAGGCCACCTGGATGGTGATCTGGGTGATGATCAGCGGCTCGGTGCGGTAGGCGAAGAACTGGTTGAGGAAGGACAGTAGGCAGCAGGAGAGGAGCCCCAGAAACCACATCCGGAATGTCCACACCGGGGTCGTGGGGTCGTCAGTGTTCGACACCGTCAGACGCACCTCCTCGATCGGCGAGACATCGTCGACCTCCGCATCCTCCACCTCCATCGCGGCGGTCGATATCGTTACGCCGCCGCCGCCCATCACCGACGCGATTGGGATGAATCGCTTGGCGTGTTGCTCAGATGGAGGAGCTTCCAATGCGCACAAGAAGCGTTTGATGGAAAGGAAGGAGTGGCAAGTGGGTTTGTGCGAGTGGGTTATAAACTTTTTCGACGGAAAGGAAGCTTGTCAAGAAATTTACGGAAATAGCCGCATCATTCATGGCAATCTTGGAAAAGGCCGAAGGCGTATATTAATAAGTTATGCAAGCCTGTCGAATTTATCTTATATTTTAATTCTTTGGCAAATTATTTTTGAATATTTATTTTTAATTCCATTTTAAGCAGGGGTGCGTGGACCGGTTCATTAGCAATTTTATTAACCGATTTATTAACTTTGATTTTTTAAAATCATTAACTATAAATCGGTCTATTAACTTCGGTTAACCATTACTTCGATTTTGGTCTTTCCGATTCGGTTAATCGATAGTTTCCGATTAATCAATAAAAAAAATTTTACCTACAAATATAGTAATATTATACAAATCATATATGTAAAAAAATTCAAATAAATATCGAATCATCATTGGGAAAAAAGAAAAGAAAAATTAAAATCATTTGAGCCAAGATAATATGATGCAAAAATTAATAATTTATATACTTTAGGTATATTTTTATAATTTCTTTATACTTTTTACAATTTTCTTACAATTTTTAATAATTTTTATAATTTTATAATTTTTTTATAATTAATAAATTATATTTAGTTATTTTTTTTAATTTATGAATCATATATATATATATATATAATTCTAAATTAATAAATTATATTGAACTGATCGATTAACCGAAATCGATGAACTTTTTAAATCGTGGACCAAACCCAAACCCGAAAACCGAATTTTTCAAAAATATAATTCGAAATCGAAAAAACTAGTTCGGTTTCGAAAAATTGATTTTTTTTCTCACCCCTAATTTTAAGGTTACGTCTGGTCTTATTTTTATATTAATAATAATTAAAGAGGTTTAAGTAATTAAATTTGTTAGAGAAATGAACACAAAAAAAAAGAAGCAACGTTGTAACAATCTATAAAAATAACAGCTGTGGACCTGAAAGAAATAGATGATTATTTTGGTCAATGAAACTAATGGTATGAATCGGTATTTAAGGAAATGTGCTAAAAAAGTATGTTCTAAAATCTTGTACAACCTCGAGTTTATCGAATGTTGGTGTATTTGCTTATTTGAATTAGTTTTATTTGTGTTTCTGGTTGAGATGTTAAACTCGATCCAATGGAAAAAAAAAAAGGCATTGAGTTGGTCGTATTAATTTTAAGGGCCGGTTTCATATGCCCGGATAAGATTTTTTAAAAAAACTATCTTACGTATAAATTTAGCAAAAAAATAGCATAAAAATTGTTTTTTTTTTTATAATATTGTCCATATATGTTAAATGATTAAGTCAATATTCCGTCCAGACTCACAACATCCCGTCCTAATTATAATATCTCGTCTATTCTCAAAATAATTCGTCCACCCTCGCAACATTTCGTCCATAGTTATAACATCTCGTTTGTGGTTATAACATGTCGTTCATTCTCAAAATAACTTGCCCACTCTCATAACGCTCCGTCCGTTGGGGGTGAGTTCGGACTGGGACGGGCCGTGATTTGGTATGTCCCCGATCCCATCCCGATTTTGAGTCGGGACACAAATATACGCCTTGGTCCCGAATGTGAAGCATTCTGATTTTGTCTCGTCCTGAATATTTTAGGACAGGACCGGGGCGTTCCGAATTTATTAATATTATTTTTCCTATAAAATAAAAATAGTATCTATATTAAATAATATTTAATAATGCATTATACTATGGTGTTCCAAAAATTAATATTACCTAAATCATAAACGATGTCGGGCCAGGATAATCCCGATTTTATTTATGTCGTCCCGATCTCATCCCGATTTTTAATCAGGACGAACATATTTATCCCGATCGCGTCCCAATTTTGAATCGGGATAGGATTTTTCTCGAACTTCGTGTCGAGCCGGACCAGGACGGTCGGGACGTCTCGACCCATGCTCACCCCTAGCCTCCGTGGCTATAATATTTTGTCTGATTTCACAACATCCTATATGTGATTATAACATTCTATCCACTCTCACAACATCTCGTGCATTGTTATAATATTTTGTCCACTCTCACAACATCTTATTCACAACATCTCGTCTCCATTATAACATCCAGCCCACTCACACAACAAGTCGTCGCGTTCAAAACATCATCTCGTCCATAACATCCTGCTCAGATCTAACATTCCAACATTCTATAAGCATACCCTAAACCTAGTTGAGTTGAAGCTAAATGAAAGATTGATTTCCCTCACTAATTCACTATGACATTGGACACTTGCTTCACAAAACAATGACACAGACTTTAAAAAAAGGGGGCAAAAGGCGTCGACAAATTAAAATCTGACAACATTGGATTAGTCATGAGCGATGAAATCCAATAATTCTTGAAATGAGAATTAAGAAGAAAGTAACTTCAAAATTGGAATGCATGTTGAGGAGATCAATGCAGATTTAGAATAATTTTAAAATTTTTGGAACATGATTTTTTTTTAAAGATAAAATTGGCACATTTTGTCTTTTGCCTAAAATTTAAAATATTAATTGGTTAATGATTTATCATCAACGAAGTAAATATACTTTTTTTAAAAAAATAAAAAGGTATTTTTATATTATATAGAGGGTTAATTGAAGGTGTTATTAGATATAAAAGATCAATACAATGAGAGATAAATTTTGAAAATACAAGGAGAGATAAGATGAATATACATAAACCCATCAAAATAATTAATCTTAATTTTTTTATAATTTACAACAACAAAATATTTAATTAATACTAAAATTACTAAAATAATTTAACATTTTATTTTGTTGAAGATGTAAAAAAGTATATTTGATGATAACATTAGAAATAATATACATAAACCACATAATACCTATTCAATGAAAGCATCATATTTATTATTTACAAATTACAAAATAGTATAATAATATCATTATATAATTTTTTAAATATCATCATATTTAATGCAAAAAAAAGACCGTATATTACTATATTGATTATATAGTAGACAATTGACATTATTGATACCAACTGTGATTAACAGAGTTGGTGATAATAGTTATAAGTTACCTAAAGATTTGAGGTTTGAAATTTTAGTAGAAGTCTCCTCTGTATGAATTTTTTAGCTTGTGTGTAAATACGCTTGCTTTGAAAATAAAAAGAATTTGGCATTATTGATAGATGATACCTAACTTGTTTTTCCACTACTATGTATGGTCTGGATCGAATTTAACTATATATAAGCGGTTAAATTTATTTAGTCACTGCTATAGGTGGATGGATTAAGTCAACTTTCATGTGCCTGCATGGACCATGCATTATGTAATATACAAGTCAAATTAATATTTTTTTAAAGTATAAAGATGAAATTAAATTAATAAACCTATAAAACTTTATGAGTCAAGTCAAAATTCATAACTACAAATATATTGATTAATTATTCGTATCTAAACTAAATTTAATTTCCTCTTCTTGGTCGACTCAATTTGAACTCAATTAATGGATATGTCTTTTTTTTATAAAAAATAAAAATTTATCTTATTATCCGGCCAGAGCCCGCGCCAAAAGAGTCGTAAATGGATATGTTCCTGATATGAGCATATATATATATATATATATATATATATATATATATATATAACATAAGATGCCGTATCCAGTTAAGTATGAAGATTAATTAATGGATACGTGCCTGATATGAGCATATATATTAATATATAATTACTAAAATATACCATATCTATAATGTAAGAGGCCGTATCCAGTAAGTATGAAGATATTAATTGCAGCTCCTAAATAAGTACGAGGAAACTTCGTTATCAACAAGGAGAACACAATTTTCTATTGTAACATGTTAAACTGCATTGTCTTTGGAACAATCAGTAAATAGTTAAGCATATATCATATATAGAAGTAGTATTAATGATTTTTAATCCTTATTTGATTTTTGATAAATTGGAAAATTATTGTTGGGGAGTCAAATCTAAATTTCAGTCACATGTATTAAATCAAACAACCATACATGAATCACGCAATTTAATTTAAAATATACTTAAATTACAAGTCAATATCAAAATATATCATATTTATTCTCTCTTTTTTAAAACAAATTTCATAACTAATATAATATCATACATAAAATATACTTTGTTAAAAAATTAGCGAGGTCTAACTACATTTTAAATTAAAGACTATCTTGATAATATCTTTAAATATGTGAGATTTTAATCTACTCTCATCATATTCAAGATTGAACATTTAAAACGTGAAATTTGCAAAATTGAACATCTACCGGTGGTACAATATTAATCACATGTTCGATTCTGATATCATGTTAAAAAATTAGTAAATTTAATTTTATCCCAAAAATTAGTTTAATGAGGGAGGACTATTCAAATTATTGTAAAGATTATTTTGATCGACTTTAACGTACTCAACATCTATATTTGTAATGCTATTAATTTTTTATTCTTCTCTGTATCCTCTTGCATATGCATACTGAATCCATTGAACATCAACGAATCAATCTGTTTGCGTCAATTTTAGTCCGGGTTTAAAAACAATGAGTAGCATGTGCGCATCTAGTTTCAAATTTCAACTCTCATCCTGCGCAAAAAAATTCGTCTCGTGGTCTGAGAACTTCTTCTCGACACTGAAAGCAATGTGTTTGCCGATCAATTACAACGCCTTAAAGGCTTACAGTTAGGCAAATGTTGAATTTGACAAGTCGCATTGATGCGCTGCCGTTTTGTCAATTCTGACCCCATGATTCGCCTACCTACGGCTGTATCGAATGAGATAGGGGAGAAGCAGTGGTGGATAATTTTTTTCTAAAAAAAAATTGAATGACCCACAATCCCCCACGTTCACAGCAGTTTGAAATCTCAGTAAACGGCCCCCACGTTCACAATTTTGAATGGCCCCCACAGTCTCACGTTCACAACTAGGGGTGACAATTTTATCCGCATCCGCTAACTAAAAACCGCATCCGCACCGTATTCGATCCATATCCGCAAGTAAAAATGGATATGGATACGGATACAGATTTAGAAAACTTATATCCGTGCGAATATGGTGCAGATACAGATATGGCTGTGGATCCGCACCGTATCCGCACCGCCTATCTGCATCTCTGAATTACTATTTTGCCCATATAAGTTATTAATATATATAAGAGCTCTATGGTAATTTCATGTCAAGATGAATTTTGAAGTATATTATATATTTATTTTGGATTAATGAATTGGTAATTTATTGATTTTTTTAATTAAATATATATTTTTAATATATTTTTATTAAATACGGTGCGGATATGGATATCCACATTCACATCCGTAGCGGATACGGTGCGGATACGGATGGACGGATATGGGGTGCGGTGCGGATACGGATAATCCAGTATCCGCTCCGTTGCCAGCCCTATTCACAGCAATTTGAATGGCCCCCACGAATCTACTTTTGGACGCAAGCGGCACAGTGTCATTCAATCAAATCTCAAAAAAATATTGGCATTTAATGTTGTCGTGTTTAGCTTCCATAAACAAACAACACTATTCATTACCATTTAATAACACCTGCTAAATTTTTACTCCTCCCGCCTTCTACTAGTAACTCGCTCGTCACTCTCTCTCGCTCATCACCCTCTCTCGCTTAGTCACTCTGAATTTGCCCACTCGCTGTCGCGCCTGCCGCCTGCCTCCTGCTGCCTTCCGCCGAGCTGCAACCTGCAATCCATTGTGTGATTGCAGGCTGCAGCGCCTGCCGCCTACCTCCGTCGCGTGACTGCAGTCTGCCGCCTTCACAGTGCTTCCGCCGGACTGCTCGCTACCGCAAACCGGGCTGCTCGCTACTGCTCGTTGCCTCTGCCGCTCATGTTGAAAACATATAGTCTACCCCAAGGTTGTTAAACTCGAGAGTTTAAGTAAACTCATGGAGCCTCCGTAAACTCGTAAGAGTTTACCTGATATTAAAAAAATATTATACTACAAAAATATAATCTAATATAACCTGAAATCATAATTAAGACACAGTTCAACTCCCTAATAAAGGACACATAAAGATAAAATATAAGAGTACAAGTCTAATACATACATAATGAAGCATTCTAAGTCCATATTAAAGCACACACAATGACTCAAAGATAAAATATAAAAGTACAAGTTCAATCCATAATAATTATTATCAAACCGAGTTCACCCGAGTTTACTGGCGAGTTTGACCGAGTTTACTCGCGAGTTTGACCGAGTTTATACGAGTTTACCGATTTTACCCTGAGTTCACCCGAGTTTACCCAGAAACGAGTTTGAGTGCGAGTCAACTCGATTTTGATACCTGGGATCGTAAACTCTAACTAGTTTACGAGTTAACTCGCGAGTTTGGCAACACTGGTCTACCCATTAATTTATTTACTTTTAAAGTTAGTATTGATTCTTCCCGTGGCAATAGCAAGTGTTGAAAGAATTTTTTCTACTTTGAATTTTATAAAAAATAAACTACGTAATCGGATGGGAGATGAATGGTTAAATGATTGTTTGGTTACATACATTGAGAAAGAAGTATTTGACACTATTGATAACGAAAATATTTTGCAATGTTTTCAAAACATGAAGATTCGTCAAGGTCGACTATCAAAATTAGCTTGAACTTGAAGTCTTAAAAATTTGTGTATTTGTTTGTCCCCACTAATAAAATTTTCTGAATCCGCCACTAGGAGGAAGGAATCCATCCACTTTGGATTCCGAACAGGATCTCTCTCTCCCTCTCACGTGATATATTGCGCTGTCTTCCAATCCACTCCATTTAAGTCGTCGCGGCAGATACTGTTGAATCTCGTGCTCACGTGCCGAACGCCATAAACTCGGGGTGGGAATCATGTCGACTCTTTTAATTTCTTCTCGGATTCAACCTGCCGACGAACAACTGCTCTGCAACTTTGCACCGTGCTGTGTGAACATGGTATGTACTAAAAAGTTGAAAAAGTAGCGTCTCCCACTGTTAATTGCAAATGCTACTCGCAACCTTGGCATATGTTTTTAGTTGAAAGCAGCAAGAAGCCCTCATGGAGTTTACAAAGCATCAAGTCATCAACAATCTGATGTTCAACCAGCAATATTGTGAAAGAAAAAGGGTTGGAGGTAATCAAATAATTGTTACCCATTATCAAACTCAAAACCAAACTAAGCAACAAAGTTTTTAGAGCTAAACTAACTTAATGTTGCTGACATTTTGGTTGATAAATACAGAGAACAAAAGCATATCTGGAAAACTTGAATACAAAAGGGGCCTTAAGTCCTTAACAGCTGGTACATGGTTAGAGATAAAAAATTACGCTTACTTCATTGAATCAGAAGGAAATGGAAAGTGGATTCTGCAAAATATTTCTGGTCGACAGATTGCGCATGGCAATATGGCATGCTGATCTAAATCAGACAAATCTATGATATGTGGTCCTTCAACTTATTCACATTGAAATCATCTTTTTATACACAGAAGACAGAAAGAACATCCTCACGGAGCTTTTTTTATTTTTACTTTTTTTTTAACCTCAATGAGCATTGTAAAACATACGCAAGATATGATAAACTATACATCAGGAACCTACCATAAACGTAAAATATGTGTAGCACAAGGCGAGCAAAAAGCTTCTTCCTCTTGGGAATTCTTTTTCTGGGATTATTAGAAAAGATCTCAGCCATTGGAAGAGCAAAGGGATGGTACTAGTTGGGAAGATATCACAAGAATCGTCTCTTGAAGTTTCTTGTGGTTGCCTGGTATGAGCGCATCAGGAGTCCGACACCAATTCCTATCCCAACGCACATTCCCAATCCTATTCCAACACCAACTCTTACTCCAGCATTGAACCATGACAGCTGCCCATCCTCTTCTAAGTACAATTCTTCAGGATAGTAGCTATGTCTAATATTTATATCTGAATCATATTCCTCTGCTTCTTCCTCAGCAACCTGCAAAATTTTAGTTTAGATCAGATAAGAATTTATTTATTGACTCTAGATAGTTTAATTTGAATATAGCTAGTTGGATTCTCAAAATCAAAATTGAAATGTCTGCTCATCCCACAAGAGATCAAAGAGGGACTGGGGAACTTTTAATACACTATCAATAGCACCATAAACTTGTATACCTATAATTTTCATACAGAACAGAGAAAAAAAAAGATGGTGCATGTGCTTGACTTGTAGAACTGTTGAACACATACATTTAGTTTATTTGTGTTTTCTTCAACAAAAAAACTAACTTACAAAGACAATTTTTATACAAAAAGAAAAAGAAAAATCCTAGGTTGCCTATGACTTAGGGTTGTATTGCAATTGTTCTTGCAGCTTCGCATGTCAGAAGCCAACTTCCTACTGCCTACTTGGCTACTTCACATCTAGTCATATTATTTGGAGGTGATCATGAATTGAACTGCAGGAACAGTCTCCTCATTCTTGTTCAGGTGTCGTGTCACAACTGCATTTGCTAGTTGCTGGTGACCTAGCACCTGCTCCATCAATCATGGCTAACCAAACCTTACAGGAAATTACAAAAAGGTATATCCTACATATGGTAATTATTTATATATGTGTGCCAAAACAGCATTTCAGTTAGAAGAATGATTTATATATTTGAAAAGTTTCATGTTTATTCCTGGTTGTACTTGCATGGTGCAAATCGCCCATGGATACCTGAAAAAAAAATTAAGCTTGTTTGTCTATGTTTTTAAGATCATTCATTTGCCTAATTTTTCCTTAACAGGCATGATCACCATTTCTTTGAGATTATATATTTAGCCTGATAAATTTTAGTACATGATGGTTAGTGAACTTAGCTCTGAAGCAAACTCCAAAATGAAAGGACAGTTCTGAATATTGTAGCATTGTGTATTCAACTGTTTACTCAAGTACGACAATAAGCAAGCAAAATTTGTCTTTGATGTTACTATGCTACTTCTTCCTATAATGCATTATATTAAATCCGGATGGCTGTGCCAATTCCCTAGATAAATACATATTGAAGCATTTATAGAAACTATCACCATCAAACCATCATCTAAACCTTTTTGCTTCATTATCATATCAGAAATAAAACAAGCCCAAACAGAAAAGTGACAGAAGATATAACAAATATCTAGAACTGGATACCAATCTGATTTGTAGCTAGTGTTCAATGTGCAATCACTTCAACTTGAGTTAAAAATGACCAATCTAGTGGCATATTTAATGCGTTAAGAAACAATATCTTAGATTTTTGATACGGATCCAGGATTCCAACATTTATTTAGAGGGAGAAAGCGGAATAGATAAATAGAAGATAAGGGAATTAGAGAAATAAGGAGAGAGGAATAGAGAGATAGATACGAGAGAGAAGAGAAGAGAACTGCACAATGAAAATTGATTTCATTTTTTCATATGTTCATTATAATTCAAATATCTTTCTATAGAGATACTAAAATGAAAATAAAGGACACAAATATCCCTCTTTATAGGATTCTAGACTCGTATCCACCTACTAAAGCCAAATAATAACTTATGATTCAAAGAACCCAATAACAACCTAAATATCTTAATAACTCACTACAACTTATTAAATCAAACTAAGAAAATTACCAAATCATATGACTAATGACATGGCATTAGGCCCATATCAGATTTCCACTAGACACACAGTTACAAATAATTAGACATCTCTAGTGCATGAACCTATTCTTGGTTCTTGTCATGCCATCATGCTTTTGCTTAATAGATAATATATCTAGACAAGGATTAATCAAATATGTACTTGGAGGCCAACCTAACTGACCTTCTGAGAAAGGCCTGTGGATTTGCCATTGGTTAATACAAGACCTGAGGACTAGTGGGGGCAAGATTTCATGTACAGCAAAGCACCATATTAATATACCATTTATCCCAATAGGTAGGCGCGAGCAACAGCTGCATGTTCGTAGCGAGTTAGCGATGACTGATGAGGTGGGCGCCAAGCCAAGCATGGCAGAAGTGGCAGACACAAGCAATGATGCAGGCTTGTAGTGATGGGGTGAGTTAGGCAAGGGAAAACAGCTGCCAAGTTGCAGCGGCAGGGTGGGTATAACTACTAACTAGACAAGTTCTCAGCGAGGCAGTGAGTTCAAGACTTCCAGTCAACAGTGTGCAAGTATGAGCTGTGAGAGAAAACTCATGTGATAGAGAAAAAAAGATGGAGAAGTTAACTGTCGACTTATGTAGAGCAAAAGTGAACGATCCTTATTTTCTTTTTATTTAATGAAAGTGAGGTCATTTTTTATTTTTTAGTGGGAGCAATATATTAATAAATGTCTATTGCATTTACTCACACCGGATTCTATATAGATCTGCCCATGTAGTTTGGCACTGCCCAAGTCCAAAGTAGCAAGAATCTCAAGACTCAACTTGTATAGGTGAATTTGTGGATGCTTGAGCAATGTTTGATAAAATGTGGAATGGTTTGATAAATTGTTGAGACTGACTTCTAATTGAATTGGATTTAA
This sequence comes from Canna indica, assembly GCA_034359265.1. Taxonomy (NCBI): domain Eukaryota; kingdom Viridiplantae; phylum Streptophyta; class Magnoliopsida; order Zingiberales; family Cannaceae; genus Canna; species Canna indica. The sequence goes on along the minus strand of CP136891.1, from coordinate 74,431,220 downwards.
GTAGCAATGCAAGCTTGACTTTCCTTTACATTTTTAAAGAGGTCTCTTAATCATCAAGGAAGAGAGAGAAGCATCCATCCTTTGGAATAGTCCTTACAATCTTTAAAGCCAATTTCTTTTGTTTTATCTTATACTATAGCTTGCCTTTGGAGTCTTGGACAAGTACCTTCCATAAACTTGTTAATGAACAAGTGATAGATTGAACTACAGAAATCAAGCAAGCAAGCGAAATTCATTGAAGATCCTTCGGCAATGTTGCAACCCATGATTTTCCATTTGTCCTAGCAGCTCAACTTAGCTGTGAGCTCCTTCAGCAACATTAGATTCACAAATCTTGCAATGTTCCTAATTTCTTCATAGTATTCAGCAACATAGGGATTTTTGGCCCTACTTCCAAAGACAAGAAGGACCCACCAATGGTGTTACCACCAGCTGCTCAACACATTTCCATTTAGCCCATTTTCTCATCCAAATCAGGACTTTCAAATCCTAAACTCAGGAAAAAGAGTAAAAATCTTCTCTCAATAGCAGCCTTGCAGGTACATTCAAAGGAAAATTCAACCCACTCAAACACCTACACAAGGGTAGTTGGCTACTAGGTAATACAATAAGGATATGATAGTTATCTTGGAAAGACTAGATCCCATTTTAATGAGTAAGTTTTCTTTATGCTTACTGAGGTTTCTAAAACTAACCTAACTCTTGAAGGAATCTCTTACGGATTCTCTTTTGTTGGTAGTAGAGTTGCTTCCCATTGTAGCTAACTACATGGAACCAAGCCAGTTTCAAAATAGCAAGGGAATATAATCCCTAAAGCTAATAGACAATACTAAAATAAATAACTTATCAAGATTATTAGTAAGATTATGTTCTTTTTAAAAGTTAATATAAAGCACTGACATTTCATAATATGATATTTCAATTTTTTAGGGATTATTTTATATCTTCTATGTCATATCCTACTCTGAACTCTCCTATTTAAATTGAATTTAAATGAGCATCATGAGCAAAATGTTCAAACATCAATAAATGAAGTCTTCCTAGAAGATGTAACTGCAGAATATAGCAGCTAGCCAAATTTCAACTGAGAAAAGAATCCAGCATGTAATGACTATAATCTTTTGTCAAACCTCCTCAACTAATTGTTATTTCTTCACTACATAATCTTTAAGGAGTCCTTTAATGAAGAAAGAGGGGTGCTAATTAAACCACATACAACAGAAAACTTGTATAATAATATAAAAATCTGAGAAAGGGACCAAAGGACAATAGATAAGTACAACAAATGCATCAGTTAAGTGTACATTATGAAATATATAACAATTTTATATTGAAAATTCTTACTATGATAAAAAAGATGGTCAACATGAAAAATTGAAAATATAACTCTACAAAGAGAAGAAGTTAAGATTAATTTACAAGCAGTAATAATCTCATTATTGCTACTAGTAGAAGAAAAATGAAGCTGCATAAAATAAATATGAGTGATAATCGTCAAAATCCCAAAAATAGGAGAAAAATAATACTTACAGATGATGATGTCCTTCGATGAACCAAGCTGTCATTAATTCCGTTATTCTGATGTGCTGTGGCCTCCTCATCCTCTGGAATGGAGTCTAGCAATGCTGTTTTGGAAGCCTTCCGCCTAGGGCTGAGCTGAACAGTCTGCGTCAGGATCAGTGGAACCGCTGCAAAGCATCCAGCCACATACACCTCGATCGAAGGTGCCGAAATCCCGAGCTTCGGCTGTATCAAAGAGGAAGCTCCAGTAGAAGCTGCTAAGTAACAATCCATGCTCCAAGCGGTCTTTGCATCCTTATCCGACGACCCCTGATGTTGGTCAAAACTGATAGCTCCGTTGCTCCACGGTGTCTCCATCCTCTCCAGCGAGCCGCAGAGGATGAGGTTGCCCGTATCGTCGCAGACTTCAAAATCAACCGCTCCTGCAATCCGCACGCCGTCAGTGCTCACATAGGTCACCTCAGCAGCGTTGCGGTCCAGGCGGTCGCGGCGGAGGGGAACCGAGGTGGGCTCAGAGGCGGGGACGCGAGCACCGTTGATCTCAATGGCGGCGCCCATCTCGCGACGGGGGTGGGAGAGGGTAAGATGGGGCGGGGCTACGTCGACGGCGCAGGGAGAGATGCGGACATAGAACAAGCGGATCTCGAGCCAAGAGGACGGCGGAGGCGGTGGAGCGACGGTCGGGCCATTGAGGAGACGGCGGAAGGTAAGGCCGGCACTCCGGCGGGTAGTGTGGAGGGCGATAGCTGTGGGCGTCGGTCCGCTCTGATCATCCACCGCGGGCGGTTGATCCATGAGAGCCGCGAAACTCGAGTCCCCAGATCAGTGAACCGAGTACAGCTGCACTTCCACCATTAGGTTTTGGATAATTAGGGTTCTCGAGATGGAGGTGGGAATCGACGGAGGGGGAGATGGAGAAGTTGGAGAAAGAAGACAAGGTGAGTTATATAAATAAAAGGAGTAATCAAAGAGGAAGAGGGAGATTAATTTGGACAAAACCCCATTGGAACGACTCAATCAAATGGGGGTGGTGAGGGTGGTCTGTTAGGTTATCTCCCCCCACTTAATGGGGATTTTCTTACGAAAACTGCAATTGCACCATCAGGACGAAACAACTCAACAAGCGCATCACAGAAATATTATATCTATTCGTTTGGACGAAACAATTGCACGCTTATATCTGATCATGTGCAGGGGTGCAAGTGAGCCAACATGCTCGAGTGTTATTTGGTTTGACTTGATTATAACCTTACTTGACTCGATGATAATTTGAATTTGATTTGATCTTGTCGAACTTTAATTGAGCTTGAGTCGAGCTTTACATGTGAGAAAATCGAGCTCGAGCTCATAGATACTCGGCTAAAGTAGCTCATGTGGCTCGATGATAACTAATTGCATTACATGTTCTTTGCGTGGTTAATACGTAGTTTTAGAAATAAAAAATTTAAAATTTAATTTTATATTTTAATATATTATTATATAATTCATATTTTTAATAATAAAAAAATTAAAATTGAATTTTATATTTTAATATATTATTATATATAAATAGAATAGTTTATCCATTTTTTTCATATTTTGTAGCATAATTTAATTTAAAATTTAAAATTTATTATTTTATTTATTCCATAGATTTACTTTATCTATGAGAAAATCAAAAAATCAAAAATCCTTCAAAATCGAAAGTATCAAGTCAAGTAATCAAAGCGAACAGACTTACACCATGTATGCCCTAATTGCTAATCTCTTGATTGTTTTCACTCATGGCGCGTTTGTTTGGCATGATAGGATTCCAGACGGATAAGAATTCACTTGGAATTAACTAGGATAAGAAACACGTGAGATAAGTTTATATCCTATCCAGCGTTTGTTGAATTCTCGGATAAAAAAATAAATAAAAAAGATAGGATTTTGAAATCCTATGTTTTTGTTGACTTTGGATAAAAGAGTCGGATATTAATAATTTAATACTTTAAAATTTAATTTTATCAAATTTTCATCTTAAAATTATGAAATTAATTTTAAAAAATTATTTTAACATAATGATAATAATAATTTATAAAATATTCTTAAATATTGAATTAAAATAGACTTATTACAAATATTCAATTTAAAATGACATGGGAAGAAATAATCTTGAGATTTTAATTCTCACCCCCCTCAAGAGGATATTTATATCTCATTCGAACCGGATTTGGATCTGGTCATATCCAACTTAAATGATATCCGATGCTCGTAACAAACGGCGGATAGGACAAATCCTGTCCACCAATCATATTCCGTTAAACAAACGCACCCTCATAGTACTCAATGACTTTAGTATCCTCCTCGATCTACATCGAGGGGCATGACTATTGTCTTCCTTCGAGTTTCTCAATATTGTGCGACCATCATCTTCGTCTCCTCTCAACAATTAGTCAACATTTTGTATCAAAATTCATATTTCACATATATGCCAAATCGCCACCTTGGGTGATGCGAGAGAGAAAGGGCTTCCTTTCCTCTGTGGATGTGGGTTCGAGTACGACGTTGTGGGTTGTGTGCATGCAAATACTTTATTTATTTGCCCTCCTCACTACCTCATGTGCTCTTCCATCGACAACAAAGTGGTGATGTCAAGAGCATTCTTGCATTTTCGACTAATCTTTGTGTGCAATCGAAGGTTTCTTTTGGGCATTTATCCTTTGATTGGATACAAAAGGGAGGGGGAGACGCGAACGGTAAGGAGAAGTGGGGAAGGGATGGGTGGAGAATAATTAATCTCATGTTTGGATAGGATAATTAAAAGATGGGTAAGGAAAGATGAAATAATACATTCATCTTCTTGTTTTGGTAGAAATTTTAAAAGGTGGGATGGGGAGGATAATTTTAATGAAAAGATTCTTTTAGTCTTTTATGCATATTTACTAAAATGAAAGTTGATTTATTTACATCCTTTAATAGTTAATTAAAATAAAAAATATAAATTTTAATAACCAAACCTTAAAAAAATCCAACAAATATTAAAAAGAGAAAGAAAAAAAAACGTGAAAGATAACACAACCTCACTTTGAACATAGAGCTCGTGATATACAAATTAAATAATTAAAAAATAGGAGGATTTTTTTATTTTATGAAGGGCAAAATAATATTTTGATGACATTAAAAATATTCAAAATTTTGGTGGAATAAAGGTTTGAAATGTTTGAGGGGTTTGAGGGATTTCGAACACCTCAAAACCCCTTCCACTCTTTCTAAATTGAAAGACCGATGTGGGATAATTAATCCCTCCCTTCCCCATCCCTCCCTACCCATTCCTATTCCACAATCCAAACAAAGTATTGGGTTTTTTTTATATAGGTAAAAACTTCGAGGCTTTATTACTTTTATCCTTCTTGCTGGCTTGATGGTGTTGAGGAAGGTAGGCGATTTTGCCTTCCGAAAAGATCAATATAGGGGTTTTTCCTTTCCGCCGATAGAAAATCCACTTTTAGTGGAGCTTCATTCGAGCAGTCGATCTTCTTTGTCGAGACCGATAGGGGAAAAACAATACCCGAGTTCCACTCTACCACGGGCTCCACAACAAAAGCCTCCACCTCCATGTATATTTTCTTCCTTTCTACCTATTCAAAGATGAGATCCTCTTAAGGTATGGGGATGGAGAATCTCGTCTAAACCCTACATCATGTGCCTAATCAGACACCTCCTCCACCGGTTGTACCTTCTTTCCCTCATAATAATATGTCTAGGGGTCCTAATGCTAGATCTACGTTTGGATCAATGTCGTGGACCAATCTATTTAAATGTAAGGCTTCTAATAATGGTTCATTTTTTGTCTTTTGAAGTTTTATCGAATATTAAAACGTCTACTATAGATTTCGTTGAATTTGATGATGTCGAGTTATTCTAATGTTGCAAGTCGTGGTTTTCTTTATTGCTCGATCATTTCTTACGTATTCTCCTTCACATTTCCACTTACATGATTGGGCTTTTGATACCTAGAAAACTTTTGAGTTGATGAACGTGATCGATTTAAAGAATAGTTATTTTCTGTTTAGATTTGACTATGAAGAAAATACATTTAAGGTCCTTGCGGGAGGTTCGTGGGCCTTTCAGGGTGAGATTCTCATACTCAGATCATGGTGTCCTGATTTCCAGACCCTATTTGAGGAGTTGGTCTTAGCCCCAATATGAGTCTAATTCCCGGACCTCCCTATGGAGTATTGGAATAACAAATGTCTTTTCAAAACAACTAGTTTAATTGGTAAACCTTTGAAAATTGATGAATTTTACCGGGAGAGGGGTAAATTTGTGTGCATTGGTATTGACATGGATTTTGCTAAATTTATTAAGCGGGGAATCTGGATTGGTAAGCTTGGTATACGATTATTTTAGTGTGTTAGATATGAAATACTGTATGTTTTTTGTTTTAATTGTGGTTGCTTAGCCATCAATTTTCTTCCTATGCTAAAGTAAAAACAAATGAAAAAGGTAAGTCCATGTTACCTGTTAGATTCACTGAAAATGATAGCATGACTGATAACACTCCTATTAATGCTGATAAATCCCACATTCTAATTTAACAAGATCATTAAGTTACGTTAGAAGAACTCCCTAGATATTAACCTCCGAAGGGGTAGTAGCTGACATGTCTCGATCCTCTAGAGGGGAGTGTCGGTATCGCTTAAGGGTAGTAGAGCCATTCGTCAGTAGAAGAGTGTTTAAAGCACTCTTTTTTAGAGTGTCCCTGGCGCGAATGGCCACGAGGAGGACGGCGAGTGCGCTGACGGTAGACCAGAATCCATGGACCACAAATGGATTCCATCGGTAGGTCTCGAACCAGAGAAGGAGGAGTTGATGAGTGTCGAATCCACCAAAAATAAATTCCTATTTCTTGAGATTTGTAGTCGTGATAAGTAGGGTCGAATCCACAGAGACTGATTACTTTCAAAAAATTTTAAAACTAAAAATTAAAAGAAAGGAAAAAAAGGGGGGTTGATTAGATGCAAGAGTATGTAAAAAAAACGGTAATTAAAATTGAGAAGAAATCAATGAGAGGAAGATCTAGCTAAAGACATGTTCTCGATTTTAGTTCATAGGATCGATCATGGATACGATGATGAGTTCCTTAATTTCTAGTAAATCGATTTGGTCATAGACAAACGCTAATAACTGTGATCTTCTTTAAATCTATAGTTAATCCAAACAAGCGTTGTGATTAAGCCCTTATTGATTAGTATTCATAGAGGCACTCTATGGAACTATCAATAACTAAAGTTCTTGAGATCATCGATTTTAATAGACTAATATGAATTGAACAACAATCTTATATGTCAAATTAATTCATAAATTCCCTTAGTATGGATTGAACAACAAACTCGACTAATTGCCTCTAAATTCGGCATGGAACAACTATATCGAAATGCAAACTATTATCATAATAACCCGATAACAGACCAATAATTAAAAATGATCAATAGATAAATTATTGCAGTAAATAAATAAATACTAGAAATCAAGATAAATTAAGCACTGAGAGATCTCACAATCCTAGTAGAACTGAAACGTCGAACATCCTTTAGCTAGATGGGAGAGAATTAGCCACACATCGTAAAGACAAATATCTCTTTTCTAAAATATTTTTGCTCAATTGAAAACTTAATTCTAAACTGAAATTAAAAGACTAAAATAAAGCAAAAAAAAAAAAAACTAAAGCTAAAAACTAGAGATGTCTTGTTCATTACAACTTTTCTCCTCTTATAGGAGAATTCACAAACCTAACTAAAATAGAAAGAAAAATCAAATCAACCCTACAAGATAATAAACTAATAACCAAATATCTTGCTTTAATGTTTTAGACACAAAAGGATAGTCTAAATTTGCATAGAAACTTGGAAATAAAATTTCAGCCCTGAATATGGTAATTTCTGATTCTGTTACATGCATCTTCATTAAGGCATAGGCACACCAAAGACATGGCGATCAGGTCCAATTTTCTTTCCAAAAACGTGTAATGAGGTTTCTTTTTTTTATTCTTTTTCATACTTTGTTGCCTAAATATTAAACATAATAATAACCACATATTAGAAAGTATTTTATTCGAATTTAGTATGAAAATAAGCAACTTAAGATGAAAAATATACATATCATCAAGAGTAGACTGAGAAAACACATTTTAACAGTGGAGGTAGGGGGTGTTTCAGAGTTACAACATGAATTTTATCTTTAGATTTAGAATAAGTAAAAGACGAACATGAAGACTCATCGTGGCCAATGAGGCCACAAAGATAACAAACATCATGGAGATTTTCATAGGTAATAGGATAAAAGCATTCATGGCCGACAAGAACACCCTGCTGAATAGGGGAGGACGTATCAATTTCAATGCAAAGGCAAATGTATCTACTGCGCTTGAACTGAAACAAATGATCATCAATTTTAATAACATTGCCTAAACTAGAAGCAATAAGATGAACTTGAGATTAATTCCAAAACTCTAATGGAAGGCTTTGAATCCAAATCCAAATCGGAGGCATAGTGAATTTTTTGTTTCAAGGTTGGAATATGGGCTTCTAAGGAATTAAACGAACAACATTACCAAGGAGACACCAAGGTCCTCCGATAAGAACAAGAGTGGCTTGTTCAGCCATTTAGAACTGAAATACAAAATAGTCCCGATCAAGGTTAAGAACATTTACAAAATCGAAAAGAAACAAACAAATGAGTCAATCACGAAAAATATCAAGCGATGGTGGCCGTCCTCGAGAACACTGACAAAATCGAAAAGAAATCAAGATCACAGAGCCCAATCACGAAAAATTTTAGATCAGGCTAGGCACAGCCCACTCGCGCTAGGCCGGGCCTAGCGCCACCCATGCATGGCAAGCAGGCCAGCCTGGCTGCCTAGTCTACGCTTGGGCGCAGGCCAGCCTACAAGGCTGGCTCGAGATTGAAGGACGGGCCTTGCGTTGGGCTGGGCTGGCCCAAACACGATCCATTGCCACCTCTAGTTAATTGCAGTTAATCGATTAATCGAATCGTAAAATCTCATTTCAGATAGTGATTTTACAGTTCAATTTCAGTTTTGATTATAGAATATAAAAAATTGATTAAATTTGGTTCGATTTCAGTTATTGGTTTGCAGACAACTAGTAACTGAAACTAGTTATATATTTCGACTTCGATTATCGATTATCTGCGGATAATCGAATACGAAATCACTATAATTAATTATTTTGATAATTTTTTCAAAATCTAGTTTAACTGGTTAGTAATGGATAAACGATTCTATTTGAAATGAATTAATTAGTTTCGATTACCGATGGATAACTAAAATCAAGCCGATTTTAATTTTAGATTTTAGTTAACGAATTTCTAATCGATTTTAATTTTCATTAACCACTGAAAATACGGTTGAGTCCATGTCCACGCTCATATGGCTTCTCTATCTAACGGGTTTCTTATCTTTAGTTCCTCTCACCTCTTTAGTTCCTCTCGCGCTCACTCGACGCCGATGGCCGCTGCTCTCCTTTACCCCCCTCTCCCCTTATCTGCGCAAAGCCGCCTCAAAACCCTAGAGATACCTCTGCGGAAAGTGCCTCTCCTTAACCCTCGGCTATTCGGTTTTGATCGTACAATCCTACTGTCGTCATCTCTTATCCTCTCCAAGAGAAATGGGGCATTGGAGCGAGTCAGATCGGTTTCTGGCGGACATCTTTCGGAAATTCCTGTTGAGTCGAGAAACTATGAGGTAGGCGATGCTTTACTATTTGAATTTTCTTTATATCATAGTAGATCGTTTTGCTTCTATTTAGCGATTAAAATTTTTCCAATTGATGCATTGAAGACTTACCTCAAAAATAAAATTGATGCATTGAAGACAGCGGGGTGCTATTTTGTCAATGATATTTGGAGCCTAATTAGCTTATTGCATAGAAATTGTAAGTTATGGTCTAATTCTTTGATATGATTTATCTTTAAGATAGAAATTATGAGTACTAACACCAATTATAAGTTATATTGTTTCGTGGAATTAGATAGATTGTGTAACTGTTTCGAAAAAGAAAAGGAAAAAGGAGTGGGTCCAGCAATCGTTCCGATGAAATGAGTTTTTTTTAGTATTTTCCTAAATTATTAGGAGCTATCGCCTAGAACTAGAGTTTAGCACATGGATGAAATGACACATATCTTGTAGTGTATTGGATCTGATAGGTGAGAAATATTTCTGCAAATCGTTGTCGGGGGTGTGGCACATCATTCACGATGGGAGACCTAGTGCTCCTTAAGACACGCACCTTGGTTGCAATGAACTTCCAATGCTATCATGCATATAATTGGTGTTAATACTTGTTATGCTTTATTATAAACACATTCATTTAAAGGGCACATAATATTCACTTTTGGTGCTGTTTAAGATGGAAAACAGCTAGCTTTGTCCTTTGGTCGAGGAGGATGGATGTCGTCAAGTTTCTTCTGCAAGAAGACCAGGGCTTGGTTTCCCACCTAGGCCCTTCTTAAAACAAAGTTAGTTGGAGGAGATGAAAATATGTCACTAAATGTAATGGAAATTGCATAGCATGAAATGTAGAAGATAGAACCCCCATTTACCTTGATGTTGAGATGTTTCTATAGTGTATTGGGTTATGAAACCATAATGTCAGATGTTATGTTTCTTAATAACACATAATTTACTACATTGGATATGACTTCTTTTGTATTAACATTATCAAATCTTATTTATTGGCTTTAGCAAATTTTACGAGCATAATGTTTGGTATTTATTATTCCTCTAATTTTTTATTGACGTTGTGGATAATGCTTCTTAATGGGCTTTTTTTGGCCAGGCATCACATATCCATCTTGTCAACATTCTGTTTACCTATCAGATTCATTTTATAATGTTTGTTATAACCATCTTATGTGAATGTTCTTGAAAGTTGAAACTGACTAAATTTCAGACGACATATTGTGCAGTTTTCTGATGGGAATGCAGAGGTAGAACTGAGACTTGATATTGGAAAATTGGATATCATGAATTCTAGAGATATTTTTGTGGACATGGATGAAACTTCATTATTAGTCAGAGTAAAAGCCTCTGGGACTCTTATAACTCTTATAGAAGCCAATCCTCTATTTGACAAAATTAAACCTTCTGAAACTATATGGTTGGTACAGATGGATCTGCCAAAATTTTAGGAAATCATTCTTAAACAAATGCACCTTTGATCTTATACTCCACTTTTAAAACTTTATTTTCTTATCAGGTATATAGATGAGGATCAACTAGTAGTTAATCTAAAAAAGCATGAGATTGATTTGAGATGGCCTGATTTGGTGGAATCTTGGGAATCCCTAAGAACAGGAATCCAGCAATTGCTGAAAGGGACTTCAATCTACATTGTTGGAGACTCAACAGATATCAATGAGAGAGTTGCCAATGAACTTGCAACCGGAATTGGGTATGTAATTTATTAAGTTTTTGATTAATGTCATTTCATCTAGAAGCTAGCGATTAGATGAAGTATGGACGCATCATTTATATTATTAACACCTCCCCCTAATGTGTGAGTGGGCAGGCATAATTTACTCAAGCCAAAGACATTCTTGAGTTTAGGTGTGAATGTATTTTTCCCAAGCTAAAACTGGACCTTCCTCTCCAATCAAAATTTTTTATTAGTGTTAAATCTAAAAGCTTAAGCCATTAGATTTACGTGCTTTGTTTATTTATAATCATGGTATAATTATTCTGTTTATATTTTTATATCATGTGAATAGGTTGTCTAATCATGCACATGGCATATCTCGTGGTAACCAAAATAGTTGCTGAGCGCTGATTAAATTATTTGCTTTGTTTCATGCTGATTGCAAAGTGATAAATGCTGCACTACTGATGACTAAAAATAAGATGTGGATTTCTTGCATGTGTATAACTCCAGGCAAATATATAGCATCAATGAAACCAATATGTTTGGATGAAGTATAAAAAGATAAAAGGTTTACAATTTTCTCATTTTTCATTGACATCTTGCACTTATCTTCAAGTTTCACACCTGTTCTAAATCCTTTAAAACTTTCCACTGCTGGTTTATCACATTATTTGTCATACTCATCTGCTGACCATGATCCTCAAACTTGCACATAGTATTTTTTTTCTTATGTTTTAGTTTCTAATGAGATCAATTAATATTAAAAATAATAATGAACTAGAACAACAGTGATGGAAAGTTCATAATACGGAATAACTTTCATGTATGATGAGTTTCCTCTATACCATCTACCTAGTACCTATAAAATAATGTGTTGATGAAACAATAATTGTTCTAGATAAACATGAGTTATTTTCTTAAAGTAATGATAATATTTGTCACCTTAGAAAAACTCATCTATATAAGCTAAATCACATTCATCATCATGGTTGACCAAGAATATGTTTTTAGCTCTTAGCAAAAGCTGCATCAGAAATACTACAAATAATATACAGGAAGCACTCAGTTAGAATAATGAAATTGTCTCAATAGCATCAACTGCTTGAAGCACAACTGGAGACTACCCATAGAAAATATGATGCAAATGCATATTTAAAAGTGATAAAATACGCAAAGAAAATTTAAAATTTAATAAAGACACCACAATCTCAACTATGAGGAACATCTTGAAAATAATCCCGCTCAAGATTCTCTTTTTATTTAAGGCATTATATTTACTATGTTCTATTGAGAACTTTGCAATTTGTTCTTTTACACCTACGCATGAAATGCTTTGTTTGTTGCAAGGTCACTTCTTGCTGAAACTAGTCTATAAATTATTTTTTCCAATCTGGTCAAGGACCACTACCTAGGCCTAGGTAAAGTCGGTAGCAGAGACCTATATTGGGTGTACCACCTAGTATCCTTATTATTTTATTGAGTGCTACACTCAATGATACTTTTTGAAAAGATATATTTGATCGTTGGATTACTGCCTATTATAGATACAATTACAAATTGATGCAAGTATGCAACCATACTAACCACTGATACTAGCACTGTTATGAATATGAACATTATGATTCTTTTTTGCAAGAATTTTCAGTAAATACCATCAACATCTACATGACATGTATACATTCAATTGCTTTCGACATGGGTATCAGATTGTGCTATAGATTGGATAATTCATACTGCTTGCTTACTCATAAAATAGTTCCTTAAAATATTCAATCTTATTGAATATGAAAATGTATTGGAGATTTTTTTCCCTTTATTGTTGATATTTTGATCAATGATCATATATGAGATGAAGAAATGTCTTTGCATTAGATATATTTTGTAACTAATGAAATTAAATAAAAATTGTATGTCATTAAGAACATAAATTCTTATCACTTTCCATATTCTTAAAACATAATCTTATTCAGAGGAATTACTTAGGAATATCAGTTTTTAAATTTTTATTATCATATAAATTTATATAGTCTAACCTCTCCTGCTATAAATGAACATCAACCTTTTCTGTATATGATATGTTAAAACTTAAAAGTTCTATTTCCGATATCTGTGCCATACTATTTTCTGATCCACCACTAGTTGATGTATTAATAAATCTCTATTTTTTCAACTGTATCCTGAATCTATTTGCAATCTTCAAATTGATGACATTATTTCATTGTCAATTTGTTTGATAATTAACAGTTATTGAGTGAGTTCTTAATTTCTCCTTCTAACAAAACCTTCTCTTTTTGGATATGCTTGAAGTTATCTCATGTAAATCTTTCTAGTTTGCCTCCAATTAATATTGCCTGTTTGAGTGTTTGTTTTATTGAGTTATGCAAATGAATTTGCTATTTTCGTGTGCATCATGACACAAATGTGGTTGATTGGAAATGGCTTCTTACATTTTAAGTTCACCTTCGGATAACTGTTAGAATGATTTTTGCAGATATGTTCCACTTCATACAAGTGACTTGCTAGAGAGTTATGCTCAACAATCCATTGACTCATGTAAGTATTAGCTAGTAACAATCAAGTACTTATCCATACATATCAGTTGTACAAAGATTCAGAAAATTATTTCTTGGATTTCTTGTCCATTTGCTACTTTTTAATTCCTATGCAAGATCTTAAACTGAATTTAGAATGAAATAATATAAAATTGAAGCCATTGTTATTTAGGTTGAGAATACATGACTGACTTGGTTTAGTCTGCTAAAATAATACATGATGTTATCAATTTTTATTAGCTAGAAAATTTCTGAAACACGTGAAAAGAAATAGCTAACTCTGACTCTATCACTATTGGTACTGAGCTTAAAAAGGCACATCATGTTAGCTCACTTTTAACTATCAAGAATGTAACCCCTTTTTGGACTTTAAATAGTATGGTATACTTAGTTACATACTGATAGACTGTCTTTAATTAAACATGATTAGTAATCCTTTTGTGCTAGTTGCTGAATATTTTCACGATTCAAGTATATCATATGAGTTTTGCACAAATATTTGTGCTAGAATGACAAGGTCAGAGAAAAACGGAGACAGAAGGAAGTGCAGAAACGTGCTGAATGGAAGCTCAGTAGATCAGTGTTCATGTTACAGATTTAATTTTTTCCAATAGTTGTACTAAAAAAAGTAAATATATACATAAGTTCAACGTTTGTAAGCCCAATAATCAATCGCCTACACCTCAGGTTTAAATTTGTTAAATACAATAATCAATCATACGCAAATTATACATAAAGTTCAATGTTTGTTAAGCACAATAATCAATTGTCTGCATCTCAGGTTTAAATATGTTAAGTACAATAATCAATCATCCGCAAATTTCTTCAAGGAGCTGACCAACAGATTTTGTGCAGATAGGGATTCTCCCAACTCACTATCAACTGAGTTGAACCTTGATCCCTATAAATGAACATGCAAGAAAGAGAATTCTTGTATGGTCTCAAGGGATGTTCCCTCTGAAACTCAAGTGAGAAATGCTGAAGCATGTGGTGGATAAATGCGAGAAGAATGACCTGGATTAGCTAGGGGTGACATGTCTATTATAGTTGACCCTCTCGTGGAAGCAGCCTTCTTCATTGTTGTGGGTCATGTCAAGAACGAGGTTATGACCATGAGCCACGTTCTTAAAATAACTTCATTCTAGTAGAGATCATAGGACATTGTAGAACTCTTTGTATTGACCGTTGCATTGTTATATGCCCAACAAATAATCTAGTTCAAGTCTCTGAGGAGTTTTCAGGCCATGGATTTTGGTACCCCATTGAAGAGTGACCTGGGTCTCTTGCCCATGCCCAACACATGAGAAGGGCCTGACCTCCAGCCCAAAGAGCGCACACCGGCCTGCGGTCAGCATCATCCATACCCAGACACAACATGACTGTGGCTTAACCAAATGAGCCAGATGCCCAAAACATGATGCACCTCCGCTAGGGGTTGGGCACCAATAATTAGGTGTACACTTGGCTGGAGGTTAAGAGTGTAGATTCCCCATCAAACAGTAGGACTAAATTGTAAAGCAGAAACAATAGCCAAATCAAGTTGATAATTGTTATGTGTACTCATATTCCTTTGCAAGATTAAGGTTAAAATGGATTGTGTAACCAAGTGATAATGGGTCCTAAAATTCAAAGAACTACAAAATTTTATAATGGGCATAACTTGTTCGAGTTCTATTTCTTGTTCAGTACATGATACATAAATATGCATTTCCTATTCATGGCAAAGGCTAGAGCAGAGCTAGGCCACGCTAGATCTTCTCTGCTATATTGAGCAACTAAGCACAATGAAACCTTTTGTATCTCTACATCAATTAAATGTAAGGTTGTATACAATTATGTGTTTATTATAATAATGTTTATTATTTATTTGTTCTTATTGATTTTAGGGATTGTTTCAGAAGGGGCGGATTCTGTTGCTGAAGCTGAAGGTGTTGTATTACAAAGTCTTAGTAGGTACATTTCATGTTTTATCTCATTTAAAGTTTTTTACATTGTGAAGCGGGAAAGATGAATCAAAGTCTGGTATGTTTTTAGCCATGTCAGATCTGTTGTTGCAACACTAGGAGGGCAGCATGGAGCTGCAAGAAGACATGATAAATGGCAGTATCTTTATTCAGGATTCACTGTATGGTTGTCCATATCTGAAGCAGCAGGTAAGACATTTTTCACCATTATATGCATTATCATTTGATAGTTTTTCTTATTCTCTTAGCATGATCATAAACAAGGAAATTCTTTTTGTTCACAGTGATGAGTTACAAACGGAATTTGATTTTACATTTTTTGGTTGTACAACCAAATTAGTGGGATCTTCATTTTAAGTTTCTAAAGAAGGGGTGATCCAGTGCACGAAGCTATCCCACTTTTGTGGGCTCCGGGGAGGGTTGATGTACGCAGCCTTCCCCTGCTCCTTCCTAGGCTGTTTCTGTATCTTCATTTTAAGTTTCTATTTTCCAATAATATATGATGATGTTTCTTTTGTTTTACAACATCATGGGATCAGATTATTTGCTATGGCATTCAAATATATTTATCATGTTATTCTGTATTAAGAAGAATATTAAGTATTTGAGAAAGTGATTTGGACTAGAAACTTCTGTTGAGATTTAGCAACCCAAATTTTCGTTATTTGGGTGTTTTATGTTCTCTCAAAGTGCATAGTCTTGCTCGACGAAGTAGGTATATTCATGTACATCATATGGATGTAAAACATTATTCAGAAAAAAATATCAGGACAGCTTGATCTAGCCAGAATTAGTGATTAAAAGATGATATCCAATGTATTTTCATGTGAATGAGGAAATTAGATCACTTACTGAATTTAGATAGTTGAAAAACAAGAGGAGTATTATAGTTGTTTTCTTCTCATTGCACCAAAAGAGCTCATTGTTACATATTGTAGTGTTCCTATGCTACTAGAGGCACTAAGTAAATTGTTCGTCTATTTACAACTTTGAGTACAGGTGAAATAATTTTTGTCATGTCTGCTGATCTCTTATAATTGATATTGTTTTGCTGCTGATGCAGGTGAAGCTGCTGCGAAGGAGGAGGCCAGAAGGCACATACAAGATGGAAGCATGGCATATACAAATGCTGAAATAGTTTTGAAGCTTGGTGGATGGGACCCAAATCAAGCTCAAGTTGTTGCTCAGGCTTGTTTAAGTGCACTAAAACAGTTAACCTTGTCTGATAAGCAGCTTACAGGTATGTTTATATCCATTTTATCTTTTGTTTCTAAAATGTTCAAACTTCAATCAATCTGGGATTTGCTTCAAAAGCAAATATCTATTTTATGTAAACCTTTGTGCTTATCAACGGTGTAAATTGAAGCCATGTGATTCAATGAAAATGAAATTATCAGCACATGACAAGTAGTAGACTGCTGTAAGTTCCTGGTGTCACACTTAGTTATGACCATGCAATTTATTTTTCCTGAAATTACTCACTGTACCGCTTCATCTTGGATCTCTGATATTCAAGTTTATGTACTCCTAGTGTTACTCATTTAATCAGGATGTATATAACTTGATGAGTTTCGCAGGCAAGAAGAGTCTTTACATCAGATTAGGGTGCCGTGGAGATTGGCCCAACATTAAGCCTCCTGGTTGGGATCCATCAAGTGGAATAGATCCTGAGCTCTAAAGAAAGAATCCATAATATTTTGTAATGTCTACGAAGGGGGAAAATTTGAAGCATTAACGGGAGGAAAAAAGAGAAAAGGTTGATTTTCTGAGGTTTGTTTCATTTGATATTACCTAATTTGATCTCCTTTTATATGCCAAAATTTGAGCTTCTTTATGCATGCTAAATATTAAGGTAGGGCGTAAACTTGGTCGAGTCAGGTTTTCCTCCCAGATCAAAAACGTCTGGATTGAACTGAACTCGAATTTGTAGACTCCAACTTGCGTTAAATATGTATGACTACCCTCCGGATTCAATTCCTGGAACTGAGACTAGATCAAATAAGTAGAGTAGGTAGGCTAAGTGGCTAACGATTAGCCCTCATTGCATCAAAATGCTGAATTTGAGTCCAAATTCACTGCTTTCTAGACCTGGCCATTTGTGCCGGACTGAATTTATATCGGGCGGGCCAGCCTGAATAAAAATTGTGCCGTGCCAGCCCGAACAAAAATTGTGCCTAGCCCGACCCAATAAAAGTTCGGCCCGAATAGTAAATGGGCCGGGGCTCAGCCCGATAGCATAATAAAAAAGTTCGGAATCGAATTGTCGGGATTGAACCGTATTATTGGGCCTAAATTGTGCTATTGCACCCTAATTGGACTATCAGAATTAGGATCTCAGGCCCAAATTGAGCTATCGGGCCAGAGCTCAATAACTTGATATTTCGATAATGTAAAAAAAAAAATTATCATCTACACCGCTTGGCTTGACTTGGCTTGATTTTTGGGGGTCCTATCGGGCCGGCCTGGTCCGACGGTAAGAATCAATCCAAGCTCAATTTTATCCCGTCGGGCCGAAAATTGCAAAGTGTACTGCTTTTTACAGTTGTCACACTTGTTTGATGGATTGAGACACCTACTTGTCAATTTTGAGCTGAATTATGAATTAATTCAAACAAGGACGTAAAATCTATAATATTAATCCCAGAAAGTGACAATCTAGTTTACTACACATACATTGAATTAGACCCACCAATTTCCTATTCAAGCTGGAATTTGTCCCCACAAAGTTGTCCGCATTTTAAGAAAATGTTGGTTTTGGGCATACGGACGGCTGCTTGTCGCAAGAACTAGTGCTTTGTCAACCGGATAACGTGGCCGGTTTCAATCAATAACTTTAGATAATTAAATTCAATTAAAACATCAAATCCGAGATGAATGCGACTGTATGGTAAGCACAAAGCAAACTATTTTTTGTCGCTCAATTGTTAGAACACCGCATATCTATCATCTTAATTAACTACTAAACTAGATTGGAAAATAAATAATGAATAGAGAATAAGCGAAGACAGAATAGAAGTGGTCAAACTATAATAAACTTAACACATAAGCAATCTTGTTAAGAAAGCTCGGGTGTTTGATTAGCTCATTGTTCAGGAATGATGCATTGACTCAATTATGGTCAGTATTTAGATGTAAATAAATTTAGGGAAAACATCTAAAATGGTCCTGAGTTATTTCAAAAATTTTACTTTGGTCCCATAATTTTTTTCAACTCACATGAGTCCCTAAAGATTTTTTCGTTCACATTTTGATCCATGGTCCACACCTTGCCGTTAAAAAATGTCTACATAGCTAACGTTTTCATGACGTGGCATTCGACTTTAGTTGACTTTGCTTACGTAGCTAATTTTATAATTTATAAATTAAAACATGATCTACTTTTTTTTCTCTCTCCCTCCTACAATTGTCATCTTCTTCTTCCCTCCTCCTCCTCTACCCTCCTCCTCCTCCTCCTCTAGGGATGGCAATTCAAATCGGTTAACCGCGGTTAATCGGTTAACTGCGGTTAATCGGTTAATCGAATCGTAAAATTCGGTTTTGGATAGTGGATTTACGATTTGGTTTCGATTTCAGATAGTAAAAAACCAAAATCGTTTAAAATCTGTTCGGTTTCGACTATCAGGTTGCGGTTAATCGATAATCGAAATCGGCTATATATTCAATTTCGGTTACCAATTTTTTGCGGTTAACCGATATCCGAAATCGGTTTTGTTATTAATCTTTAAATCGATTATCCATTTACTATCGGTTTTTTACGATTAATCGGTATCCGAAATCGATTTTGTATTTATCTTTGAATCGGTTATCCGTTTACTACCGGTTAACCGATTAGTAAACGGATAATCGGTTCTGTTCGAATCAAAAAAATCGATTTCAATTATCCGCGGATAACCGAAATCGAGTCGATTTCGATTTCAGATATAGGCTTTTGAAACCGACCGGTTTCGATTTCGATTTCGATTTTGATTAGCGGGTTTGGAAATCGGTTTCGATTTCGATTAATCCTCAAAAGTACGGTTAACCGAACCGTTGCCATCCGAATCCTCCTCCGCCGTCGCCTCCTCCTCCTGTCAAAGCTATAGAGTTAGAGGAACTTGTGGCCATTCTCTGCCACAAACTCTACTGCATCCGATAGCTCGTTCCTCTTCTCGCCTTCCTCCACTGCCTACGCCCTGATGCAGACTGGTGACTATAAAGGATTAAAATCCTAACCTGGAGTTATTTAGCATCAGGCTTTAACAGAGATTATAAAAGTTATTTTTCACTAAGCCATGCACGAGACTTGCTTTAGCTACTTCCTCGACTCAAGCCACGTGTCTTCTTATTGTTTTAGATCAACGGTTATTAGTCTTCTTATTGTTTTAGATCAATGGTTGTTATTCATCACTTACCTGTATAAATAACCTCAGCAGCTATGAATAAAGATCATCTTCTTTCTCTCGCCATCCTCTGTTCTTTTTTTCTCTGTAGCTTCATTATGGTATCAGAGCCGTAGTACTCCACCGAGTTTTTTTTTTCCGATCCTCCTCAAGAGTTGTCATGGCGACCAATGAGGCGATGGGTGGACAAGGGATGATCAATCCGCCGATCACTCAAACTAATCAGATCATCACGATCAATCCGATCACTCAAACTAATCAGATCATCACGATCAATCCAGCTGCGCAGTTGCCGATCAAGCTCGTCGGCGCCAGCAATTACTTAAACTGGAAGACTCGGCATGAACTTCTACTACTCGAGTATTATCTAACCTCGTACATAGATGGATCATTTCCTCGTCCTCCGATCGGCAGTCCAGATCGCAGAACCTGGATCAGGCAAGATAGCCTGATCAGGCATGCGGTCATAGCTTCTGTTGAACCTGCCATTGTTACTGTGATTGCCACTTCCATCACTGTGTTTGCAGCTTGGAACAAACTTGCATTACAATTTGCAAATAAGTCGCAATCAAGAGTGTATGCTTTACAGGATTCATTATCTAGAATCAACAAAGACAGTAAGTCAATTTCTGATTACTTCAATGACATAAGAAGCATTGTAAATGAACTGGCAATGGCTGGCTCATCGATTAATGATGCTGCACTTGTAATAAAAATTCTTGGATGACTGAGCTCCGAATACAATGATATCAGTGCAGCGATTAGATCGCGGGATACTACAATATCTTTAGAGAATTGTATGATAAATTGTGTGGTCATGAAGCCTTTCTGATGCACAAATACAACAAAGTTTTTGCGATTGCTCAATTCACACATAAACAAGAATCAAACTCTAATCAGAATCAGAAGCCATTCAATCAGAAACAAAATTATAATCAGTCTTCAAATTGGCGCAGATCTTCTGCTAACAATACAAGACAGAACAATTGGAGGCCTCCTAGTCCTCCTCAAAACAACAGGATCAGGTTACAATATCAATTGTGTGACAAAATTGAACACTCTGCGAAAACTTGCCGGACCAAATCACATAGTCATGAAGAAGCTCAGGCTTATCACATCAGTCGACAGAACAATCAAGGCAACTGGGTAATGGATTCTGGAGCCTCTCATCATGTAACAAGTGACACTAAGAATCTTCAGTTTGCTTCAAAATACTCTGGCGAAGAAGGTCTTACAGTAGGAGATAGTAAGACTATCAGTATAAGCCATATGGGTAAATCAGTATTAACAAACTCTGGAAATAACTTTGTTCTGAATAATATTGTTTGTGCTCCTCATATACACAGAAATCTAATTTCTGTAGCTCAATTTTGCATTCAAAATAATGTGCCTACTTAATTCTTTCCCACTTATTTCAATGTGAAGGATCTTCAAACATGTGTGGTTCTTGCTCGAGGTCTGAATAAATCAAACATCTATGAATGGGCTGGTGGTATCTCTCCTTCAGTCAACTTTGTTTCAACACCAAATAAAGCTTCCCTCCACATTTGGCACCACGGACTTGATCATCCCAATCCCAGAACACTCAAGTATCTCATTTCCACATTTCATTTACCAATTTCTAAATTTATACCTCTATAGTGTGATGCTTGTTCATGTAATAAGAGTCATAGACTTCTTTTTTTTAAAATCCACTTTACGCAGCAGTAGACCTTTAGAACTATTGTTTTCAGATGTCTGGGTCCTTCCCCAATTGTATCTTATGATAATTTTAAATACTATCTGTTAATAGTGGATCATTTCACCAAATATATGTGGCTTTTTCCTCTTAAAGCTAAGTCAGAAGTTGTTGGTGTATTTGTTAATTTCAAAACCCTGGTAGAAAAATAATTTAACACCTCTATTCTTAATTTTTACTCTGATGGAGGAGGAGAGTTTATAGCTTTAACTGATATCTTCGTGAAAAGTGGCATTCAGCATCTAATCTCTCCTCATACTCCACAAAGAGTTAGTCCGGCTGAGAGACGACACAGTCACATACTCGAAACAGCCACATCCTTACTGCATCATTCTTCTTTACCTCTGAAACTTTGGCCTTATGCGTGTACGACAGTTACATTCTTAATCAACAGGTTACCAACACCTGTGTTATAGAGTATTTCACCTTATCAAAAGCTATTCAATAATACTCCTAACTACGATTCCATGAAGATCTTTGGATGTCTCTGTTATCCCTAGCTTAAGCCTTATTCCACAAGCAAGCTTGAACCCAAATCCAAGCCCTGCTTTTTTCTTGGTTACTCCATCAAATTCCATTCATACTAATGCTTGGACATCTCCTCTTCCAAGATATTCACCTCTCGACGTGTTCTATTTTATGAGAACATTTTTCCTTTCAAAGCAAAAGAACTTCATTTTCCTCGAGCACTATAATTGGTATGAAGTCACCCCTTCCAATGACTTAGCTACACCTTCTCCTTCTACTACACATCATCCTGTTACTCATGACATTGCTACTACCTCCACTTACATCAACTACTTCTCTTCAAAATCCACCATCACCTTCAATAAACTTGCCTAGCACTTCCAGTTCTGATAGTTGTTCTACCTCGAACAATAGTCTTCCTGAGAAGAGTCCCCAGCTGTCACCTTAAGTTGAGCAACCAACTAGAATGACAACCAGGTTTCAACATAACATTTTTAAGCCTCTCAAGCCTCTGGACTACAGTGCATTATTCACTTCAATTGATACTCCAGTGATAGTGAAACAAGCATTAAAAAGTGATCAGTGGAGACAAGCTACGCTGGATGAATTTGAAGCACTCACCAAATATAGAACTTGGACATTAGTTCCTCCTTATCCTTCTCAGAATGTAATCGGGTGTAAGTGGATTTTTAAGATCAAGCTGCAAGCAAATGGTGTTGTTGAAAGGTATAAGGGTCGGTTGGTTGTCAAGGGTTTTAATCAACAGCCATGTATTGATTTCAATCCCACATTCAGTCCTGTTGTAAAACCTACAACTATCATGATATTACTCACAATTGCAACAACAAACAAGTGGCCTCTTTATCAGATTGATGTGAACAATGTCTTCTTACATGGCAGTTTGGAAGATGATATATACATGTCCCAACCTCCAGATTTTATCAACAAGGAACATCCTTTATATGTCTGCAAGCTGAACAAAGCCATATATGGCTTAAAACAAGCTCCGAGAGCCTGGTTCAATGAATTCAAAAACTATATTTGCTCTATTGGCTTTCAGGAATCGAAGTCAGACATCTCTCTTTATGTTACTTACTTCAAATGTCAAAATTTACTTGCTCATGTATGTCGATGATATTATCTTGACAGGCAATTCTGAAGCAAAGCTCCAAGAGGTCTATCGGGCCTTATCATTCAGATTCTCTCTCAAAGACTTACGGTCACTCTCCTATTTTCTAGGAATAGAAGTTATTCAATCTTCCAAAGGACTATTTTTGTCACATAAAAAATATATCTCTAATATATTACATAAGTTTCAAATGACTGATGCAAAAGGAGTTAAGACTCCTCTAGCTTCCAAAGCTACACTTCTACTGAATGACACCTCTGAACCCACGAAACAACTTCGATACAGAAGTGCGGTTGGAGCTCTTCAATATTTGAGCTTTACCAGACCCGACATCTGCTTTGTGGTTAATCGGCTTTCTCAATTCATGCATTATCCGAGAGAATCTCATTGCCAGGCATATAAACATGTGCTGAGATATCTCAAGGCCACACGAGATCTTGGTCTCTGCATTTCGCTAAATCTGCCATTATCATTAAAGGTGTTTTCAGATTCAGACTAGGGAGGTAATATTGAAGACCGTTGTTCTATGGGGGCATACATCGCTTTTCTTGGTGATACTCCCATTAGTTGGTCATCAAAGAAGCAACGCACGGTTGCCAGGTCTTCAACTGAGGTTGAATACCGAGCGTTAGCCAATGCCAATGCAGAAGTTAACTGGGTTCAAAATTTGCTGCGAGAAATTTCAGTCCCGGTTTCAACCACTTTGAGTGTTCTCTGTGACAATGTCGGAGCAACATTCTTATCGAATAATCCTGCGTTTAACAGCAAAATCAAGCACTTATACATTGACTATCATTTTGTAAGAGAATAGGTTCATGACAAAACTCTTAAAATTACCTATGTTCTGTCTGATTAGCAACTCGCAGATTCACTCACAAAAGCAGTATCAACAAAGATATTTCTTGATCATCGATCCAAGATAGGTCTAACAGATATTACCACCTATCTTGAGGGGGCATATAAAGGATTAAAATCCTAACCTGGAGTTATTTAGCATCAAGCTTTAACAGAGGTTATAAAAGTTATTTTTCACTAGGCCATGCACGATGACTTGCTTTAGCTACTTCCTCGACTCAAGCCATGTGTCTTCTTATTGTTTTAGATCAATGATTGTTATTCATCACTTACTTGTATAAATACCCTCAGCAGCTATGAATAAATATCATCTTCTTTCTCTTGGCATCATCTGTTCTTCTTTTCTCTGTAGCTTCATTAGTGACAAGAACTATCACAAATATCTCGAAAGAATCGTCCAAAGATTTAATGGAGGGGGTGAAATTGTCTTCATGAGGCTTAATTGCTTGGCTATTAATTATAAATTCAGTACGACGTCGCTCATGTGTTTGATGCCAATGCTTTGCTGCTTTAATTGCAGTGCCTAATGTTTATCCTGTCGATCTTTTCGAGCACATTTGGGTGGTCGATCGGCTGCAATGGCTCGGCATTCCTCGGTACTTCGAGCAGGAGATTAAAGACTCCCTCGATTATGTGTACATGTATGAAGCTATCACGATTTCATATTCATCTCCTCATAAGTGCAAGAACAATCACCCAAATTGTAGGTACTAGACTGACGAGGGCATCTACTGGGCGAAGAACTCGAGCGTGCGCAATGTAGATGACACAGCGATGGGGTTTCACCTGCTCCGCTTGCACGGATACGACATCTCCCCCGGTAAGTACTGAGTACAACATTCATGGCCACAAGCTTATGTGAGACGAAGTGTCGAACAGTGAGCTGCTTTCGCAAGCGTGTTCCAGCACTTCGAGAAGGACAGGGAGTTCTACTTCGCTGGGCGGTCAAACTAAGTGGTGATCGGGATGTACTACCTAAATCGAGCGGTGCAGGTGGCGTTCCCCGGGGATGAGATACTGGATCGTGGCAACTCATCGTGGTGTACCCGGAGGGGAGACATGGAAGGCACCTGCATTTGTTGTCTTCTCAAGGGATACGAAGGAATAAGACCAGGTTGGACGCGAGTGAGCTTTTGCATACTGCACTTTGTGGGAGATGGAGTATGTGGTGGATGCAGTAGTTTGTGGCAGAGAATGGCCACAAGTTCCTCCAACTCTATAGCTTTGACAAAAGGAGGAGGAGGAGGAGGAGGAGGATACCACAGTGGAAGAGGAGGAGGAAGAAAGAAGAATGTGACAATTGCGGGAGGAAGAGAGAGAAAAATGAATATCGTTTTAATTTATAAATTATAAAATTAGCACGTAAGTAAAGTCAACTAAAGTCGAATGTCACGTCACAAGAACATTAGCCACGTAGACATATTTTAACAGCAGGGTACGAGTCAGGGATCAAAGTGGGGACCTAAAAATTAATAGGGATCTATGTGAACTGAAAAAAAATTATTGGACCAAAATAAAAATTTTGAAATAGTTACCGTTTAGATTTTTCCCATAAATTTACAATTAAAAAGCTAAGATTTATAAATTATATTAATAAATTACTTTAAAAGCTAAAATAATGATAATAACAACTTTTTAAAAAATAAAGTCATAACAATATACGATCATGTAGAATTATTTAAATAATTTATTATAAGTTTGTAATACACCTGCAAATGCAATCATTCAAACAACATGGCATGCATTTATTGCAACCAAACTCACCATCAAAATAAATAGATATACAATTCCAACGGTTAAACGAGGATTTATTTTCTCACTTCCAACAAAATATAAACACGTATGCAATACGTCCAATCTCATCTTGACGGCAGAGAAGACGCAGCATGAGAAGTCGATGTCACTTTTTTGGATTCTAGCTTTGAGACATGGAACCTGCCTCATTTTCCGATATTTTAGTGATGCAATTATGACGAAATTGCCTCTTTTCTTTAACGCAAGTGGTTATCCTCAGCGGATTCCCTACAGTGCTGCGAGTGCCATTTGCTTGTACCTGCCCATCTATTTATTTCATTAGTCATATTAACAACCATAAATGATCAGCCACCGCCTTCAGACAGGGTTCACAAAGCATACATCCATGCTAGAAATGACACGTCATCCGTAAGTAGTTACAAGGAGAGAGAACATCTTCATTTGAACCCTTTAAAAAAATTAAATCACAATTTTATGAAAAATATAGTCTCGCTTGAAGATATGTTCTCCAAACAAAATTGAAGGGTCAAGTAATTTGAAAAACAACAAAATTTGAGGGTCTATTTGAGAAAACAACAAAATTTCTCCATCGACCAATGCTGAACCCTGTCCATGATAAGACAGTCGAGCTTGCAACCCTCACAATAAATAATAGTTTAGAGTAGATGAGGATGAGTATCATTGATTAGTTTTATTTATCCGTTTATTTATCGACGTTAATGACATCCGCAAAAGCAACCTTGTGAAAAGAAAAGGCAAGCAAGTTGGCCCAACAAGGCAACAAGGGTTTCTTTTGCAGCCCCTTTTGGCCCTTCCACTTCTCCTGCTTCCTATTTATTATCCTCGTGCTATCTCTTCACTTGCTTGCTTGCTTTCATTCTCAGACTTCTCAGTCTCGGTCGCTCAGTACGAACATCTTCCTCCCCGAGGTGAGCTCCTCAATCCTTAACTATAATCTCTCTACCTCCGGGTCTCAACGACATACTTGTTCCTTGTTTTCCCATCTTCCCTTCAGTTGATCTCTTCTTCAGGCGTCCGATCTGATTAGATCGGATCAGATCTTGGACTTAAAAGTCTCTTCATACGGCTGGCGAGAGCTTGACTAGATCTGGCGAGATGGATGCTCCTCCTTTTTACGATCTCTACACTACGCTATGACTTGGAACCTAGTCGCCCCTTTTTAACCTGGCTGAGATTTGACTTTGACGGTCCTCTGAGAAATGTTGATTTATTTGTTGCTTATAGTGTTGACTTCTGTTTGTGGGTAGAAGATATTCCCCATGTCTACCAAAACCTAAGAAAAGAAAAAGCTCCTCAGGAAGATGTTGTGAGCTGGACCAGAGTGTGAAAATGTTTGAGATCGGTGGAAGGATGGAATAGCTGATCGAGAAGTATTCTTCACTACTTTCGTTTTTATAAGAAAATAAAATAACTAGACGTCGGATCTTTGGTGCCAAATAAATAGCTGACAAGGGTTGAAAAATATAGATATATAACATATATACTACATAACGATACTAGGTTTAGATTTTTACAAAGATTTGTGTTGTTCTTTGGATGTATTTCCCTTCTCTGGAATTGCTTTTGACGAACAGGATGTGATCAGGTAGCATAGTTGACTTTGATAGTTAAATAATTATGTTCATTAATAAGTTCTGGTCAATGAATAAGTAGGAGATTGCTTATCAGTGACATTTTTTGTAAGGAAGATAGTCTCTATCATTCTGTGTATGACATTCTATTCTTGTGTTTGGGCTTGTATTGTTGATATATTTATGCATCTTAGCATTGAGATGCATATGTTCTTAACTCTCAAGTAATGACCACCTCTAAGAAATGCGTCTTGAATGACAGGAGACATGCAGGGGGCTCTTCAATCATTCCGGTTAAATGGAAGCGTTCTTAAACGTGCAGTTCTCCAGCACGTGCGTGTCATGCCAGCCATGCTACCTACAGTGTTCTCGCGTTCAGAGTCAGTTTCTTCTGCTCGTTTGGAAGAGCATGGATTCGAAAGCACCACTATCATAGATATTCTGAAAGACAAAGGCAAGAGTGCGGATGGTTCCTGGCTGTGGTGCACAACAGATGACACTGTTTATGATGCTGTTAAATCGGTATGCTGCTTTTTGCATCAATAGTTTTCTATTGGTTGTTTGTCATGGGAATACTAAATGAATTTGAGATCTATAATAATGTTGTATAAACATACGCCCATTAACCAATCTCATAATGGCTCAATCCCCTCTACCTTTTTAGATGACACAACACAATGTTGGAGCTTTGGTGGTGGTGAAACCTGGCGAAGAGAAGGCAATTGCTGGAATTGTTACTGAGAGAGGTAATCACTAGTCAATGCATTGTTTTTTAGGTGGTAAAAATGTTACTTGCACGAGAACTTTCTCTTATAGAAAATACACATACGTAGGATCTAACGTGTGTTCCTGCAAGTACAAATTTAAGCATTAATGCACCAATCTGTGGTCATGCCGTCATGTACACACATAAGAGGTTATGTGATGTGGTGCATATTACAAGGATGTTCCAAAAGAAACTAGAATCTCATAAGAATTTTATGACTTTGAAAAGAGACTAATATACTTCAAGAGGTTCTACATTCATGATTCAATTAAGTAAAAGAGTGTTAGAAGTCCTTGAGTGCTTCTGGTTATTCTTCCAATATTTGCTTTCTGACTGTTGCAGTAATGCCAACTAGTATAATGTTAGTGCAGATCAATTAATCTACTTCTTCAAGAATAATGATGGGCTAATATAGTTTGTGAAAATGGTCATGATCATTGTGTTGATTACTGTAACTGTTCTGTCATTAATTACCTTAACATATATATGTAATTTGAATGTCCACAATTCTAGCCTTCTTCGCATTTAGGCTGATGGCACATAAAAATGGTGTAGCGTCCCCGCCTATCTTGCAACAAATATTGGGTTGATAATTTGCTAATCTGCTTGTTCATACCCTTGAGAACTAGTCAGGAAAAGGTTGCAAAAGGGAATTACAAGTCAGTTCTTTAAAGTTTAAACCATCTAGCTATTCTTCAACTTTGCTAGGGCTTTTGTGGGAAAATACATCTCTGCCTATCTTAAAAATTGGTATAACATTATTTCCAAATGCAGAATGAAATGCAAGACAAATGGTGAATCATTATTCAGTCCCATGTTTTAGTAGGCTAGCATCTTTTGATAGTAACCCACATGATGATTTGATTAGAAAAACAATGTTGATTTTTCTCCTCCTAGTTAGGTGTAATAATCTCTTTTGCTTTGCTTCAGATTATCTCCGGAAAATAATTGTTCAGGGAAGATCTTCCAAATCGACCAAAGTTGGTGACATCATGACTGAGGAGGTAATTTACACAAGTTCTTGATTCAATATGCCTCTTACTACTATAGATTGCACAACTTAAACAAGCTACATACGTTAACTTTCCCATAAATTGATGGGAGCATTTTGCACGAGGCTACTCTTTATTTCAAGATCCATTTGCATAATTCATAAGGACTCACTGTCCTGAAGAAAGATGCAAACTCCTTATATCAAGGAATTGTAAAAATAATTGTGATTGACAAGTATGTCTTTTGTTAAACCTTAAAGAGCTAATTCTTCTTGTACTTGTTTTCTTTTGACCAGAACAAATTGATCACTGTGACACCAGAAACTAAGGTGCTGCGGGCAATGCAACTTATGACAGGTTTGCTATGCTGTGTGGTAGGAAATTTTTTTACTTGGCTTGATTGACTAACATCATCGTGCTGCTACAACTTTCTCTACTTGTAGATAACCGCATTAGGCATATCCCTGTGGTTAATGAGAAAGGTATGATTGGCATGGTCTCCATTGGTGATGTTGTTCGAGCTGTGGTGAGAGAGCACCGGGAAGAGCTGAACCGTCTCAATGCTTTTATCCAAGGGGGGTACTAGAACAAGCAGCTAGGTTCTACCAGTCTAATAATTCTCAGTGATGATGATGAAAAAACTCTAGTTTGCTTTTAGCAGACAGTGATAGCTTCTAGTCGAAGCACATGTATAGATCGCAGTTTCCTTTGTTGTGTGTTGCTTTTATCTGACCAAGTAAACTTTGCCACTGCCTAGTGAGTGAAAGCTTCTCAATAAGCTCGTCAGACTCTTTATGCATGATGCAGCAGCCAACATGACTTGTTTTCAAGTGCAAAAATGAATTTTCAATTGCAAAAATATTGTTCAAAAAATCTCCATCACCAGCAATAAGCTCTGTTTTCATAAAATCCGACTAATATTTATTAAAGTTTTGTTGACTAATATAAAATTCTCCATCATGCATATTTTACATATAGGATGCTACTGCATACAGGTGTATGAACAATTATAATGGGCATGTTTGAAATTTATTTTACGAACCAGTTTGAGATGTTATGCTTCAAATTTATTTCAGACGACGTTTCTCTTTATCATGCGGGCACAGTACATGTTTCTATGGATGTGTTTTCTGAAACCTAAGATTGTAGATAGAAGCAGAATGATCAACTTCTCAAGGAGCAAAGTTAGCCGTGGCACGGTGGCAGTGCATATATGAATCATATCCACTATAACTCACCAATACAACGAACAATATTCATTGGCATTCACAAAACCAACAATTCAACACCGAAAAATTGTTTTTTTTTTAATACGAAATTATATGGATGCAATTGTATTAGTAACATTTCAATATCCAAACCTCGACCAATTAGGCATATATTAAATTTAAATCTAATTGCGATGTTCCTGACAACTGGTAAGCTAGAAATCCTATAATTGTCATCTATAAAACCCTATTTCTATGGAACCGTATTCAAAACCAGTCCAACTCATCATGGATTGGATTGATTAGCTCGATATCACATTGCTGGGCTTAGCTTGACTGTGGAACACGATGCTGTTGGGCAATGTGCATGAACTTGACCAATCCACTGCTCCATTGTACATAAAGAAACCAATTACAAAATGTTGTTCAATTGAATCAGTTTTAATTAAACAAAACCTAGACCAAAATTTTGACCAATTTACAAGATTTTTTTACTTTTTTGAATAATTTGCAAGGAATTAAAGTTGAACTTATACATTTGAATTATGGGGTGTTCTTTTTCTTTCATTTCATTTCTAAAAGAAAAAATATACTAAAATACCGTTTACGTTTGTTAACGGATGCTATTTTACCCCTATAATTAATTTTAACTCAAAAATATTTTTAATGTTCCAAAAAATGATACTAAAATGCCCTTCCGTCAATATACACTTAGCAATGCTTATGTGGCACATGAGTGAGCGCGTAGGTGTCATCCATATGAAGAATCTTTTGCCATGTGAGATCCACCCATCCACTGTGTGGAAGAGAGAGTTAGTGGATGGTAGATCTAGCTGACGTGGCACATGGAATCAAACACGATTGGAACTTATGTGGCATATGTGTGAGCGGTTAGGTGTCATCCATGTGAAGAAGCTTCTGTCATATCAGAGCCACGTCAGCTGTCCACTATGTGGAAGAGAGAGTTAGTAGATGGGTGGATCCCAACTGATATGACTCTGACATGGTAGAAGCTTCTGTACATGGACGACACCTAAGCACTCACTCATGTGTCGTATAAACGTCGTTAAGTGTATATTGACAGTATGAGCATTTTATTATCATTTTCTAAAACTTAGGGGCATGCATTTTTTTAGCTAAAATTAACTCTATAGGTAAAATAGTATTAGGTTGACAAATGTCAATAGCATTTTAGTACCCCAATACCATATTAGATTTAGGAAGAGTGTCGGTGAAAATTCTTTAAATAATTTTCTCATCTAAAAAGCAAAAGTTAGTATTACTTAGCTTTTGAAGAAAACAGCTAACAGTTGTCAACAATTAAACAACACCTATCGAGCATCAACTGCTTAAAATTAAATATTTTTTTCCAATAAAAATCTATTAGGCCATTAGGCCTGAAGAAACTAAATCATTATACAAAATATTATCAAGCTCTGGAGGCCGAATAGGATTCCACACAATGAAACATTTATTTAGCCGAGCTGCATTTGCTGCTCAATGGGCAGCTTTGTTTGCGGATCTAGGAACAAAATTAAAAATGATATTAGTACATTTACTAATTAACTCAAACACATTTAGATATAAAATTTTACATCTCCAAGGGGCTTGAACTTTTGTATTCATAAGATCCACCAAAACTTTACAATCACTCTCCAAAACAACGAAGTCCAACTGATTTGAAACTACATGAAATAGTGCATGATAAGCAGCTATAATTTCACGAAAGAAAGCATAATCAAATTTAAAGTAAAATGATGCAACAAAGGAACACTTCCCTAGATGATTCCTTATCACAAATGCAGCTCCACCTTCATTGTTTAAAAAAGATCCATTACAGATTATTTTAATCCAATCTTGGGGAGGACGATGCCAATTGATAGAATTCTAGATAATACTTATATTCCCCTCAAATACGTTTTGTTTATGGAAATGAGTAGAGTATGTTAAAATACGCATCATAGAATTGAAGATAGTGGGCTTCTGTTCACCATGAAGCAATCCATTTCTAAAAAACCAGATAAACCAGACAGTATTAGCAACAATGGCTCTGGTTTCCTAATTTAAAACTAAACTATGACTCGACAGAAGCCAGCTACCAGAACACCATCTAGTCCTATTGGTAAAATCCACATTGAGCTTATGACCAATGGCCGACCAAATATCAGAAGCAAAAGAGCATTCAAAAAACAAATGTTGAATAGATTCATTTTCTAAACCACAACAAATACGATCTTTTGAGTTTGAAATACCCAATCAAAAAAGCCGGAGTCTAGTTAAAAGTATGTTATGAAGAAATTTCCACATAAATAACTTTACCTTGGGGGAGGTGGTCTGCTTTCAAATTTCAGCCCAATGGGAAAAATTACCAACAAGATGTTCATCCAGATTTTTCAAAAAAATGTAAGTTGAAGATGAAAAAACCTCACCTTTCAAATCAGATTTCCAAACAAAGTAATCATCACAGGGGTCTTTGGCAACTCAATCTGCTCAATGGCCCTCCTTAAGTCCCTGCTGCAATAGGTTAGTCCAAAAAAAATAGACCAATAATGATTATACATAAAGTCATGCACTTTATTTATATTTTGAATTAAATTAGAATTTATCATAGAAGATTTTAGAGCCAATGGAATATCAAAGACCCAAGGATCATCAATGATAGAAGTGTTACTACCATTTCCTATAAGGTTAGAAAAAACCTCTAAGAAAAGCTTCCAACACCAGTAAGAGTGTTTAGGAGAAGTTTGGTTAATAAAAGAGAGAAAATGGTATTTATTTTTAACTAATTTTACTCAAATGAAATCATTGTTATTTAGGTAAGTTTGAATTCTTCTAGCTTGTAAAATAATACTTTTGGCTTTGATATTTTGGATACCTAGGCCTCCAGAATTTTTAGGAAGGGCAACAATATCTCAACTAACTAAATGAATACTATGCTTATCATCCTTACTATCCCAAAGAAAATTTCTAATGATTTTCTCTAGCTTATCAATAATATCATTATTTAGCCAAGTTACAGATATGGTATGAGTAGGGATAGAATTTAGAACATACTTGATTAAAACAAGCTTACTCGCTTGAGAAAGAAGAGAAGATTTCTAATTACTTAACTTAGACTCAAACTGAGAGATAATATAATCATGAGCATTAGAAGTGGGTCTTCTTGGCGAAATCATGGTACCTAGATATTTAAAAGGAAAATTCTCAGACTTCATTCCTAGTTTATGACAAATATGATTCCTAATATTAATAGGAACGACTTTGGGGGAAAAATCTCAGATTTAGCAAGATTTACTTTTTGACCGATGAGAAGATTATACTTATTGAAGATGTTTATAATAGAATTAATACCTTTATCCGAAGCTTTAAATATCAAAATGATGTCATCAGCAAACATTAAGTGATTGATAACAACATTATTGATTTTAAAGGGACTAATCCTATTATTTTCCACAGCTTCAATAATAAGCAAAGTAAGAGTATTAGCAACTAAGACATATAAGAAAGGGGAGATGGGATCTCCTTGTCTAATACCTCTACCAGATTTAAAGAAATCAGAATGATGAGCATTAATAAGACAAGAAAACAAAGGGGTGGATATGCAAGTATTTATTCATTGAATGAACTTGGGAGGAAATTTGCAAAGAGTGAGCACTTTAAGAATAGCATCCCAGCTAATGAGATCATATATTTTTTCTAGACCAATTTTAACTAAAATGAAAGGATGCTTACTTTTAGAGTTATGGAAAGAGTGAGATAATTCTTGAACAATTAGGATATTATCTTGAATACTTCTTCCTTTTATGAAACCTGATTGCTCAGGGGAGACTAAATTAGGCAAAAGCACCTTAAGTCTATTAGCCAAAATTTTAGAAAGAATTCTATAGTTTAGATTACATAAAGCAATGGGGCAAAATTCTCTAACATGAGTAGGAGATTTGCATTTTGGAATAAAAGATAACATAGTTTGATTCCAATATTTGGGTAAAATAACAAAATTATAAAAAAGATTGATGTTGTCCATATAAGAGGTAGAAATAATATGTCGATAGTATTTATAGAATTCTACAATAAAACTATCAAAACTAGATCTTTTGTCATTCCCTAAAAATTTAATGGTATTCCAAACTTCAAGCATAGTAAAAGGAGCTATAAGATGATTACTATCAGTAGAACTTATAGAGTTAAAAGCAGGCCAATGCAACATATAAAAATTTGGATCATGAATAAAATTTCAAAGAGATTTATAATGATCCACAAACTAATGAAGAATGAGCTTATCATTAGTAATAGAGTTGTTATAGCTATCAGTAATTGAAGTAACGAAATTTTTCCTTCTCCTTAAGGTAACAATCCTACGATAAAAAGTAGAATTTTGATCTTCTTCATTAATCCATTTTGTTTTAGACCATCATTTTAAAGTGATTTATCTTGGAAGAGCAATTAATTTATTATATAAGGATCTCAAAATCTCAAATGAGTATCAATATTAGGGGGAGTATTTGGCAAGCCTTCAAGGAATTTCAAAAATTCAATATCCATTTTAGTATCATCAAGCAATTTTTCACACCAAGACCATTTTTATTCCAATGGGATAGGGCACCTCTGGTAGCAGAATTAGCTTAAAATTAAACATTGTCATTGGCCAAGTCCTACCCCTAATTAATACGTAGCTAAAAATACGTGTAAAGCAATGGCTTAAACACAACCACGTGTATATTTAGCAGAGGAAAGCCAGGATTGCCAACCATTCCCTATTTCCCTTCCCTCCTCCACTGTACATAATTCGAGCCTACTACTTCTGATTCCACTGCATGCGTGCCACCCTGATCCCCTTCATCGTCTCTCGGCTCTCTTCGATTCAAGAGAGAGAGCCATCCACCCACCATGTCGAGGCACCAGAATGCCACCGCTTTAAAGCTCGCGGCCGTGCTCCTCCTCGCGGCGGCCGCCGCCCCCGCGTCGGAAGCCCGCGTCATCAGCCGCATCAACCACCGCTACCTCTTCGACATCTCCGCCGCTTGCAAAGCCACGACCAACCCCAAGCTCTGCGAATCCGTCAGCGCTCAGGCGTCGTCGGCGCGCGCCCTGGCCGACGCAGTGATCATCGCGGCGGCGGCGAAGGCGAAGGAGGCGCAGGCCCTCTCCGCGAAGCTCATGAACGCCCCCGGCACCGACAAGATGTTGAAGCAGAGCCTCGACATATGCCGGGAGAACTTCGAGTCGGCCGCCGACAGCCTGCAGGAGGCGTCAGGCAACCTGAAGGTGCCGTCGCAGCACGCCGACCTGATGGACAACCTCTCCGCCGCCGTCTCCTTCGTCGAGACTTGCAATGACGCGTTCGTTGAGCAGCCGGGACTGGTGTCGCCGGTCGCCCATATGTACGAGAACATGAGGAAGTGGACCAGCGACTGCCTTGACTTGGCTTCAGAATTGAAGTGAAGAAGAAACTATTATGAGATGTGATTGATATAAATGAAACGCATGGAATTTGACGAACGTCGATTTTGAATGAGTGAGTCGGTAATTTAAGGGTTTTTTTTTGTTGTTGAAGATTTACGTGAAAAAAAGCGCCTGCTAGCCTTTCTTACTTGCTTGATTAATTAGCGTAAAACTAAACACACGTATACGTAATCTAAATTTGAATTGATACAATATTAAAATTGAAGGGGCACAAGGGATATATATATATATATGCGAATAATCGAAATCGAATCAATTTAATTAATTAATTTTTTTGAATTCACTGACCGACTGAAATTAAAAAAAAAATTTGAATTCACTGACCGACTGAAATTAAAATCGAACTACAACTTCACTATCTGAAACTAAATTTTAAAAATTTGATT
Organism: Canna indica; assembly: GCA_034359265.1. Classification (NCBI taxonomy): domain Eukaryota; kingdom Viridiplantae; phylum Streptophyta; class Magnoliopsida; order Zingiberales; family Cannaceae; genus Canna; species Canna indica. The sequence continues at coordinate 74,395,048 of CP136891.1, read as the reverse complement.
AATCGATTAACCACGATTAATCAATTTTAATTACCATCCTTACATGCGTGCACAGATGCATTTTATATGTCTTTTCAAGAGAATTAAAATTATTTTATAATTACAGTAATTAAGAATTTAAAGCATTTTATAATGTAGATCATTGCCCCGCCCCCTGGCACGGTAACATTTTGTGCCTTATCGGGTCGTACCCGATAAGATAAGGATTAGCTTGAGCATAATTTTTATCATTAGGCCGGCACAAAAATTGTCGGGTCTAGATCATTGCATCAACACCCAGCACTGCTGCTGCGGGCATAGCATTGCTTGGGTGCGTAAGTGACTGGGCTATGGGCATAATTTCTAGAGCTTAAAGCTAGCACAACGAAGTACAAAACAATAAATATTAATGGAAGTATAAATGACTAATTAAGACTTTATTATTCTTGAATTCTCTCGTGAAATTATAGTCATAAACATCTATTAACTAGTGTCTTGCCCCAATTATGGGTACAACCTACTCTAGTGTGCAGCAATAATTATAATATGGCTAGAATTTGACATGGTTCAAAGAAATTGTCTACATTGATAATCACATAAAATATTCTCTTATTTTTTTTGTGTTTGACACAAAAAACAATAATAATGGCAATGCCGTCAAATTAAATATATAAAAAGTTAGGACAAATAAAAAAATAAAAATGCTCCCGAAATAAATCTTGACTAGCAGAAGAAACTTAAAATGTAGTTGAGCACAACATATTGTTGAAGATAAAAGCAACATTTGGCTACCAAGCCTCATGAATTATTCATTAGTGGATATTTATCCTAAATTAGTTGATATTTATTTATTTATTAGTGGGCAATATTTACGTAGTTTAATTGAATCTTTAATTGTTATTAACTTGGTTTTATCAATCAATGTATCTCTCATTTCTAATTCAATATATATATATATAACACAAGAAAACTCCAAACTAGCTAGCTCCGGACCCACCAAGTTTAATGCAAATAACGAAATTGTCGTACCATGGATAATTTAGTTTTTTTTAAAAAAAAATAAAAATTAGGTTATTAAATAGTCATCGGCCAAAGTCTAAAATATCACTTATCATGAAACAAAGAGAGTACTAACTTGTCATATAAATTTGTAAAATGTCGCTTTATTTTGTCAATTAATGTATCTATTGTTCCTAGTTCTATATATATATATAGGGGTGGAGGCACTTGGAAGGAAAGGGGATAATTGTCTCCCATCAATTTTAAAATTTTATTATTTATACATGATGAATGACGATTTTGCCTTTTTTTATATAGAATTATTTTTATGTTTTTAATATTTATCCTTATTTGCCTCCTATAAAATTAAAAAATTTCTATCTATATTCTGAACTTTATCATCTTTTACCTTTCATAAATTTTAAAATTATTACATATCCTAAAATTATATTCTTTTTCTCTCTTCCTTTCCCTTATCTTCTGATCTCGATCCTAGTCGTATGCCTTTTTTCCATCTCTCATTGTTCATTTGAGAGTCTTGCCCCCTTCAATTTAGTTCGTGGCTCTGCCACGTACTGTATATATATCCAGACATCCTGAACACTAGGGGTGTGCACGGGTACCGGATAGACCCGGAATCGGTTGGAACTGACCCGATCGGGTAGGTTCCGGGTAGAGCCAAATTAAATTCGGGTACAGTCCGGGTAACAAATCAAGGAACCGATTAAAATCGGTTCCGGTTCCGAGTCCAACACGTCGGGACCCGGAATCGAAACCGGAACCGGTACCAAGTTATATATATTTAATTATTTAATTTGAATCCGATATATTAGATAATAGATATATTTAATTAGGAGCCTATTTGCAATTTCTCAATATAATTTATTGGTTACACTACATATATTATTATTTTTGTCACCGAACAATAATAAAAATTATAATGAACATTAACAAACTCTTTCTTTTATTAATTCATTATTTTTTATTCACACTAATAAAATTAAATAGGTGATCCAATAGGGTACCCGGAATCGAAACCGATGATTTCGAATAGGGTCCGATTCTAAATTCCAACATGATAGGATTCGGGTCCGAAATATAAGAACCGAATTACAAAATATCTGGACTCGCTCTCCCCTACTGAGCACAACCGAGAATGCAAATAATGAATCGTGCATGCATGCTAACAATATTTATGCTGTTACGCTACACCGAAGCAGCATAATAGTTTAATTTATAGACATCATGAATATGCACATCCATAGTGTTAATAGTTTATACTACATGGCGAGAAACAACACATGCCATGATGAAGAACAAGGTAATTCTAACCATTGATTCGTGTCATGATGAAGAAGATATACATCGGGAATTCATGGTATTTAAATCGATGTGCAACTTATCAGTACACTTCATAAAGCTATTTCCGCAACCTTTCTTCACTACAAAAAGTAGATGGTCGGCCATGCGCTCGCTAGCTTTTGGCGTGCGTCACATTTGTTAATTATCAAATATCATTAATTATTAATTACTCGATTTATATACCAATTTTAGGCTAATTAATCAGATTGTCAAGTTAAATCTTTGAGTAAATTTGATTTGGTGGTAATTGTGGGGCTTTTCTTATTTATGCTAGCGCTAGCTATGAATTAAATATGAAATTAAAAACATTTGAGTAATTAATTAAAACAAACTCACGGTGGTGGATGCTAATTAATTTGATTTTTATTTGGCGGTCACGTAGTATTGGTAGAGGGATAATTGGTCTCCCCTTAGATATATATATATATATATATATATATATATATATATTATATATACTAGTGTTTAATTATATTTGCCCCGCCCCCCTCCACCCCTTAAAAATATTTTTTTTATCATATAATTGCTTATTTGATATGAGATTTTATATTTTTGTCCCTCCTGAGACAATTCCCTGACTTCGCTCTTGTTTAGTGGTCGACAAATATGGATGAAAATCTATAGAAAAATATGATTTGGATGAAAACACAACATATCAAGTGAAAAAATCGTACCTTGAATAAATCTGGGCGAAGAAAAATATATTTTTGGACGAAGAAATCGGGCAAAACCATCGCCAGGAGTCGCCTCTTGTCGCCGAAGAACTCGAGGGTTGGGTGTTGCGCGTGGAGAGATGCCCTAACCAATATGTGATAGGGTTTTGTTCGATTTCGTGAAATCGGCGAAGAATCAATTTTAATTACAAGTATGTCACTATCGTTTCGTTCGAGCGAAATCCAATCTCGAGAAACCACTGAAATTTATCCACATGAGATTTCGCCAATTTACATTGTGTGGCGGGTTTCGCATGTTTTATGATTTCAAGAAACTTGTTGTGGTTTTCGCCCGATTTTGCCAACCAAATAATGTTCGAGACCTGATTTCGGACGAAAATGAAATCCAAAATCGGGGCAAACAACCAAACCCTTTGGTACTCCTCAAACCCAACTCCTCTGGTGAAGGAGCCATCGCGGAGATGTACATCCCTAGGCAACAATTAGGAGGTCTCTCGCATAGGAAAGTACTTAGAGAAGGAATCATTAATTCATCAAAGTCCTTGCTTCAACTTGGGCGACATGGATTAGAGTAATACGTTATAATCTCACACAGTGCGAGTATATATATCAACTCTCATTTATATATACATGTGTACATAGGTCAAATTCAAAATCCCTCGATATATTGCATCCTTCGTTCCCTAAAGGCGATCAAAAGTAGTGGGTTGGTCAAAAGTTCAAATTCATTACTTGTTCGGTTAGCGCAAGAATTTGCATGCATGTGGATTAGATTTCATTCAGCTTTGCCTTTTGCTCTGCCTCCCTTTAAATCTTTTTCCATTCAAAACCTCAATTCAAGAAACAAAGCTAATTAATCAAATGCACGGACAAATTGCACATTAAATATTCGAGTCAAAACCCGAGTAAAACATAATAAGCCTCGTTCAAAAAGCACTCGACAGAGTTCGGAAGACGCAGCACAAGCTTTAAGCGTAAGCAATGGTTGAGAACTTCCATGTGGCCGCTGCAATTTGCAAGCAGAGGGCACAACTCGAGACGCCTCATGTGTTAATTAGAACTCCATGTCAGAAGTGGTAGCTCTGCAAATTTATATACGCTTGAAGCATATATTTAGGGGGCGAATTTGATTGTTTAGTTTGTCATGTATTCAAACATGAAATCAGAGAATATGAAGGAGAAGAGGAGTGGTGAGTGGGATGAGAATCTATTCTCCATTCCCTCATTGGGAAAAGGCAGTGAGAGCACTGAGCTGTATCTTAACCTTGTATTGCATGCTTAGTGTATCACTCATGGGAGTAGGCTGTGTATGGTTTTGTAGCCGGAGAGAAGAGCACAATGGATTGGTGGCAGAGAGTGTTGTGGAAGTGGGAAGCATCATCCGTGCCATGGTGGCAGATGCAAGGGAAGTAAAGTTGGAGTCCCCACTTTGGTGCACAGTGTTGGAATGCAGATAATAATATTACAGTGTGGATTTATCAGATTTGTTGATTTATTTCCCTTTGGTTTGTTTTGGTAGCTTGAGAGAAATATGCTGAAATTGATATGTGGATTTTTGAGGACATATGACAGTTTATGACAATGACTTGTGCTCCCTTCACTAGAACTTGCACACAGATGCACCAAAAGCAGGCTCTTTAGTGGGACAGTACTCAATCCAACCCTATCCTAGGTCCCAATCCCTAGCTTTGAAATATTTTGGGATATATTTAGATCAATCAAACAAGCCAAAGTTGAATCAGAGTGGAGGCAAATTGCAGTGATTAGTTTTGTGCAACACAAGATCAAACATGAGCAGGCTTTGGTTTGTCACCCTAAAATGATCATTTAGCAGCAATGGCTGACACAGGCCCCTCAAAGAAAACAATTACTGACAGAGAACATCTAGGAAAATGAGAAAAGAAACATGGGAAAAAAGAACAACATAGGGACACCAAGAATCAAGTGGAATGCCTCCCTTTGAGGCCCAAAAGAAAGGAATGAGAGGAAACCCAGGGGCATGCACCTACAAAGCCCCATACAAAAAGAAATTAAAAGAAGAGAAGAGGAAGAAGAAGAAGGGGAAAAAAAAAGCTAAAGATGCTGCTCATCCTTGTTCTCATATATTATATTGCCTGAGCAACTCCTTTTCTACACCCATCTATAAAATACATCATTTAGCAAGAAAAGAAGAAGGGAAAAAGGCAAGTGGGAATCACTTTAAGCATAAGCTCTTGATTACCCTCTCCAAGGGCTGCATCCACATGAGAGGGTTTCATTATGCAATGTGCAGAGGCAAATAGTCCTATTTTTTTATTTTTCATCTCCTCATGCTGGAGAATTATGCCCTGTCAGAGGAAGAGCAAAGGAGAGACATCATTTGAGGACTGAGAGAGAGCTTGAAATGGTGGTGGGAGTTTGTGCATTGTAGTTAATTTGCAGAAGAGCGGATAGGGGGGGAGGAAAATTTAAGGCAGCACACAATGGGGGACAACAAGTGATCTCATCCCACAAGAAGAAGACAAAGAGCACCCATGTACCAAGACACAGACAGTGTTAGAAGAAGGGTTGACGCAGCTCCAGAATTCCAAAAAAATGGCTTCTAGTTGCCACAAGTCTCTCCCAATAATTGTCCTCCTCCTTCTCCTTGCTGCTGCTGCTGCTGCTGCTGCCGTCACCGTTCCTGTCGCCTCGGCGGCTGCGGGAAATGACACCACTTTTCGCCCCGGTGAAGAGCTTCGCAGGTTTAGGAGGATCAAAGCCCATCTCAAGAGGCTGAACAAGCCTTCTCTCAAGACAATTCAGGCATCTCCTCAAGAGCATACGCGATTCGCAAATTTACTTGTTTTACTTATATTAATGTCTCATTCTTCTCTTTTCCTTTGCTCAGAGTCCGGATGGTGATCTCATCGACTGCGTGCAAGCTCATCTGCAACCTGCGTTTGATCACCCAATACTCAAAGGAACGAAGCCCTTGGTGAGTGAAAGCTCGGTTTTTTGCATCGATCTCGGCAAGTATATATGGGTTCTTGAGATGCATACTTTGCAGGAGCCGCCGGAGAGGCCGAGAGGTCACAATCCTGACGCCATGAGCGACGATGTCTTCCAGCTCTGGAGGAGTTCCGGGGAGACGTGTCCGGATGGAACAGTCCCTATCAGGAGGACCAAGGAAGAAGACATCCTGCGCGCGAGCTCGGTCAAGAGATTTGGCAGGAAGCCGGCCGTCACAATGCGGCATGATTCTGAGAGCAACGGCCATGAGGTCAGTTTGTGTTCTTGCTACATATTCCGATCAAACCTATCTAATTTGATGTCTGAAAAAATCACTAGAAAAAACATATTCAAGTTGATTCAACACAATTTTGCTCGATTTTCCTCTCCAATATCATTGTTAAGGCTAAACAGAGGACTTGTGACTTGAAAAGCTTAGAACAGATTATTCTCTTACCCTCTCATTTTTCTCGCTCAAGTCCTTACTTGATGTTAATTTCTCCGATGTTGACCACCCTAAATTATAGCTTGCAGGATGCTTGTCGGGTTGTTCTATCTATTTTCTTCTTTTCATAGACACAAGTCAATGCCAGCTCCCCTGTTTTCCCGGCAGTAACAGAGATCCTTCCTCATCTAAAAGAGGATATTGTTCTTCTTTAAATATTCTACACTGATCACTGGATGATAATTATACTTACGCATAAATAATTTACATGATGCATGGTTCGATCACAGCATGCAGTCGGATATGTTGTGGGAGATCAATACTATGGCGCAAAGGCAAGCTTGAATGTGTGGGCTCCCAAGGTGATGAGCCCTTCTGAGTTCAGCTTGTCACAGGTATGGGTCATCTCTGGTTCTTTTGGCACCGACCTCAACACTATTGAAGCCGGGTGGCAGGTACTAATCATGAAACTGATGAACACCATTCCCCATTTGCTAGCCAGTCCACTTCAAATTAATTCAGTCATCCTATCTCTCCCTTGGTTCAGGTGAGTCCTCAGCTGTATGGTGATAATTCTCCCAGGTTCTTCACTTATTGGACTGTAAGTAAATTCTTTCCTTGATATATAATCTCAAACATATATATATTTACTGGAATTATATGTATAATAATTTGTGCTACATACTGAAATACTGCAGACGGATGCGTATCAAGCAACCGGATGCTACAATCTGCTGTGCTCGGGATTCATCCAAACCAACAGCATGATCGCCATCGGAGCTGCAATCTCCCCAATATCAACACTCGACGGCGGCCAGTTTGATATCAGTCTATTGGTGTGGAAGGTACAACTTGTTTGTGTTTCAGTTATCCCAAATTTTCGCAGTGAAAACTGGAAACCAAAAAGAGTTCACCTTGGAATTGAATTATTGATGAAAGTATAAATGAAATGAGCCACAGCCACTGGACATTTAATTCAACATTGTCTTCTTGTAATGAATAAGCATGATTTATTTGGGCTGCACAGTTGCATACATTTATATGACAGCTTAACAAAAGAGGCAACAGATTGGCGCGTTAGGTTTACTGCGACTGGTAGTTGCATTGGCAAATCATTCAACTTCACCGGCCTGAGGCTTAATTATGAATTCTAAAGTGTGGATTTACATTGCAAGAAGAGATAGAATTTACATGATTTTAAGAAATGGATGTTGCACAGGATCCGAACCACGGGAACTGGTGGTTGGAGCTGGGGTCGGGGACGCTGGTGGGGTACTGGCCGTCGTTCCTGTTCAGCCACCTGTCGGAGCACGCGAGCATGGTGCAGTTCGGCGGGGAGATAGTGAACACGCAGCCGCAGGGGCAGCACACGGCCACCCAGATGGGCAGCGGCCACTACGCGGACGAGGGATTCGGGCGCGCCTCCTACTTCCGCAACCTGCAGGTGGTGGACTGGGACAACAGCCTCGTCCCGGTGCCGAACCTGCGCGTGCTCGCCGACCACCCCGGCTGCTACGATATCCAGGGCGGAATCAACGGCGTGTGGGGGAATTACTTCTACTACGGAGGGCCCGGGAGGAAGGACGACGACAGGTGCTCCTGATATTTTTATATGATTACAATTATAATATTAATTCAAAATCGATCTTGAAGAAGAAGAAGAAGTAGCAAGAATCAAGACATAGTGATGAGGTTTAAATTTTTTTTTTCTCTTTCTCTTTTTATTGGTGATTTTGTGGTGGTTGAAAGGGTGTTCAATTTGGTCTAGGTATATGTTAGAGGTTTTTTGGCTTATTTTTCTTGATTTTGTTCGTCCATGTGGATTGTAGTCAATTGTATACGGCTTCAGGAGCGGCATGTAAATTTTGAAGGATATAATGGAATTATACACCACGGCTCGTGTGTTTATATTAAATTATTATTAGTAGTAGTAGTAGTACTTACGGCTGGGCCTGCTGTCCTCCAAACAGGCACCTCATTCGTGTGGCACGTGTTAAGCGACACGTCGTTCTCGCTCAGCATTAAAAGCATGCACCTTCTTCTTAGTTCTTACCACCACTAATTAATGGCTAATTGAATGCGTTGGTACCGTTTGGGCACAGCACATCTGATCTGGCAATTGCTTGAATTGCAAGACATTACTACGCATCCGATGCAAGCTCATTCAACTGCTAAAAACAAAGCTTGAAACGTTGATATATGGACTCATTGAATGCACCACTTGCCTGCACTCTTATAATTCTATATTCGGACAAGATGGGCATAAATGGTCAAAGTAAAACTCAATGAGATTCAATGACTGCTTGCATGAATACAATAATTACTTTTATATACGAGTCTATAGGAAGTCATGATAATTTGGGCTTAAACAGAAAGGCCGAATCTTATAAGGCCCTGCCTTGGGAATGTTGCAATTTGGGCTGATATTTGCGGCCCAATATTCCAGAATAAACAAAGTGCCAACCGTTTATCTTCGGTGTTTATTCTTCTACTTTTTATTCGGGATGAGCGGATCCAACTATCATATATTTTTTATGATACCTGAACACTCTTATATATGATCGGTTTCTAATTTTTGAAACGAGATCCTACCTAAATCCATAGGTTCTAATTTTGATTTCGAGTACTCTGTTGGAACATGCTCATTTACAGGTTCCGATGTACAAATGCCGGATACTCTATTGGAACCTATAAATGAGTAGGTTCCTGAGTATAAGTTTCAAAACATGTTCCAACATATTCCAACATGTTCCAAAACATGGTATAACATGTTCCAAAATTAAAGGTGACAAAATGAGCCGGCTCGACACGATAAAATAGCGTGTCGGCCCGACCCGCGAGCCCGTTATCAACTAAAAACTTGTAAAAAAAATAATTTAAACTGTTTGAGAGACTAAATAAGCATTAAATATGATATTTCACATGAAAAGCTTCATGGATTAACTTCACCTTCAATTTTAAAGCACTAAACTAGACTTAAAATTATTATTTTTAATACCTAGCAGGCCAAATGGGATGTCCCGCGTCGGCCCACAATGTTATCATGTCGGGCCGGGCCGGCCCGATAAGCTTATCGGACCGAATTTTTTGGCCCGACCCAAAATTATTGTGTCGTGCTATCGTGGTGTGCCCATTTCTACCGCCCCTATCCAAAATAGGTTTCAGAATATATTTCAACATGTTCTAGAACATATTTCGGGTATCGTTCTGATTTTGAGTACCCGATGTGTTGAATCTAGAATCGAAACTGATAATTTTTATCATGGACACTATCTAAGTTTAATTTGAATCTATCCGGAACCTATCAGGTACTCCTGCACACCCTTACTTTTTATTGCTCTTAATTGAACTTAGAGTCTTGGAGCACTATGTCAAAAATAAATATATGATTTTGGATTCGGTGCAATTTAAAAGGAATGGATAAGAAAATGAATGAATAGATATGAGAAAATCTTAAATTCTTTTGGTTGTGTACCAGTTTTCTTAAGAGGATATCATCTAATCTTAGCCTTGCCTCACTTTTGAGAATTATTTTCATTTGTTCCACTCTTTTATTTAGATTGTCTTATTTACTCTTTAATTTAGTTTTATCGTGAATTCTACTAATTAACTTTTTTAAATTATTGATTATATTTTTCCCAGCCTCCTTAACAAAATTAGTTGTTGACATTTATCAATTTGTTCACTACATTTGGTATTTTTGCACATCATTGGATAAGACAAATTGCATTATTCTGCATTTATTTTGTGTTATGCCAACACAAAAGAAAGTATATTGATCGAAATACTCTCGTATGTGCCTGGGCGATATGTAGCAAATGAAAACGTGATCCACATCATCCACGATGATGGTAGTAGACGTGTGTCGTTGATGCAACTTGCAGCACTAACGCATATGTGATCCACATCATCTATATCTTTTACGTGTCACGATATGTAGTAGTTGTAATTTATTGTATAGCAGACATGGACATAATCTAAAGCTACGATCTCGACCTTGCAAATCGTGTCTGTAATGATGACCTCAAACGTCCTTTGGATTATTATTGCATTTATGGAGAGAGGGTGTATATGTGTGCACGCGTACGTGCGTGTATATGTGTGGTTGCGCACACCTTAAGGAGGTAAAGTGAGAAGGACAAAGTTGTTCTTGAGGAGAAGAGTAAGACACACGTAGAAAATAATGAGGAGGAAATGTCAATGAAGCAAGAGTTTTTCACGGGATATAAACGTCCAAGTTATTCATACCCTATGTGAATTTTTATCTTGTTTGATGTGTTTTGTGTAGCAAATGCGGATTTTAAGTGGTATACACATCTCTGTGTATATATGATCAAGCAAATGAGTGGAACTTTTTAATGCTAAATTTATATAAGTAGCTATATTTTCATTTCTAGAATAAAAATACACAAAATCCAAAAGGATGAAAATAGTTCACCCAACATCACTTCCCAAAGGAAGGATAGAAACACAAAATCATGAGTTACATTGAGATGTTCCACATTTCATAAGCTAGGCGAATAACTTCATCATTAGATCGGCTTGCAGATTGAAAAATAAAATCATTCACGCACTTCCAAATACTCCACAGTAGCCATCCAAATAGTTCCAACGATTGTGAACTAGACGAACAAAAGTTCAATGCTACTTTTTAGATATCAGTTGAGTTTGCTATTGAGTTCATCAATATCCGTTTAAAAGGTGAGCTCCACCATATTTGACGGGAAGCAACCAAAGAAAAGATGCTCGAATGTTTCTAAGGAGATCATGCATCCCGGACAACAAATATTTTGGATTGGAAGCACATCATGTTTAAATCTCCAGAGAGAAATATTTAATTTTAGTGAAGTTCTAAGCCACCAAATGGTATTTTATTCATTGGAGCGAAGAGTAGTAGATGAGGTTATCCTATTAGAGTCTTGCAAAGCCAATTGATACCGGAAGGCCACTGTATACATGCTTGATTTCAAAAAATGACAAACTGGTATTTCGCAACCCGAATGTATTTTCATTTCTAGAATTGCATTTGCTATTAAAGGAGGGAAGGAACTTCGGACTTCATGTACTTTCCTAGTGCAGGTAAATCTATCAAAAAGATCAAAAATTATATTGTGGCTGGGAGAAGCATGTGTAGGGCCAAACATGGCAAAGTATGGTTCAAACGGTAGCCAAGCAGTTTGAGTTGAAAGAGAACCTATTTTCCACCGTAGACATTTTTGAAGTAATTGTCTACCGCTCATGAAGCTTCGTCAACCTTAGGATGAGTTTGAGGCAGTCGAAGCCTCCAAAATGTTGGAGAATGAGACTGTAGTGAGTAAGGAGGTCAATTTGGATATGATCCTCGATCCATGCTTGTTTTGCTAATAAAGCTTGGTTTGATATCTTGCACTCTTGGAATTCGAGGTCGTCATCTTTCTTGCTACTACAAAGAGTGTTTCGGTTCACCAAGTTATTCGATCTTTGTTCCATCTTATTTCACCACCAGATGTTTTTTTGGATGATTTTGTTAATTCATTTTTGCGGATGATTCTGTTAATTCCCTCGGTTAGTTAGTCAGGTAAACTGAAACATGACATTGCATACCGAGGGATGATAGCAAGAGTGGATTTGATTAGTGTAGCTTTGCTTGCTCATGAGAGTAGTTTCGGTTTCCACCCTTCCATTTTCTGCTTCACCTTGAAAATAATGAAGTTGAACGTTAATTATTTTCATCTATTAACCGTTGACGGAAGACCCAAATAGCTGTCTTGAGAGCTAATATAGTGGATCTTTAATATTCTTCCAATATAGGACTGCAATATGTGGAGGGCATTCCGAGAGAAAAAAATGAAGAATTCTATAGATTTATCTGAAGACCAATTAGTTTGATCGGGTTGATATAGACTCATCAATTGCCTTTTTCATTTAGGTAATTCATATAAAGATTGGATCATACCAGTCGATTCCATGTAACTCAATCAATTTCTCGATGACTGATTGACCTGACTAGTTCGACTAATCCAATTTTTTTTTCCAAAGATAGCATATTTCATTGCTCGAATGAAAGAGAAACATAGGAAGGTGAGTGCAAAGCATACACCTAACATCACTCTCAAAGGAAGGATTACAAACAACTAAAAAAACTAGGGTAAATTACACTGACCTCTCCTAAGGTTCAGTGAAATTATACTAACATCTCATCTATTTGTCCAGATGACACTCACCTCCCTTGCAGCTAACGGTGTTAAACAAAATCCGTTAGTAATATGATTTCTCCCTTATGCTCCTTGCTGGAAAATCATTAAAAGACATGCGTAAAATAATTGAATAAATATTTTAAAATAAAAAATTGAAAGAAATTATTGTATTATTTAATATTCTTCAAGAAATTAATGTTAGTTGAATGTGAAAATTAAAATGTTAAGCACTCATAAAGTGAAAATATGAGGGAATGTGGGTTAAATGACATAAGAGTATTTTATCATTTAAAATAAGTAAAGACCTCAAATATTTCAAAAATATCATTGGTAAACATGTGTAGTGCACATGACAGACACTCCACTAACAATTTTTGTTAGCGTGAGAGGTCTATGTAACCTTTTTTAAAACTCAAGGAGGTCACAAAACAAAGTTTAAAATAGAAGAATTAAAGATCAGTATAATTTTATTGAATCTCAAGGAAGGTTAGTGTAATTTACCCAAAAAAACTAAGAGGAGTCTCTCATGTCCATTGCTATTTGCAATATCTTTTTAGTAAATTGACTAATAGACTTGAAGATAAAAGTATTCATGGGTTTCCAAATGCTCCAAAGTAGCCAACCAAAGAGTTTCATTGAAGTTCCTGAGTTTGATCGTGCTTTGTGCATGTTCATCCAAATTTTCATTGGAGTAAAGTTAGCATTTTTAACAAATTGATTGTAAGCAATTGCTTAGCAAAATGACAGTCAAAGAAGATATGCATTATGTCCTCATTAGCCGTAGAGCATCCTGGGCATAGGCTATTTGGAATAGGAACTCTTCGTCCGTGTAATAATTTTTTTACAAATAATGCATTGTGATAAAAACTTCATATGAAACCTTTGAGTTTTGGCGCCGCCGCTAATCCAATTGAGTAATTTACAAATTGGTAAAGAAATTCTTTTATTTTCATGGTTAAGATTTAGCTCCGGATCTCCTAAACAATCATGAAAATATTATCAGTGAGCTATAATCTCATTAATATCATCATTTTAATGTAATAATATTTATAACAAGTTAGAACATTAATTAATATGGAATTAATAAAGTATTGATTAATTAATTTTTTATAATTGGAACCTTGTATAATTTAAAAAATCATGAAAATATTAATTTGAATCTCAAATATTTCAATTTTATCCTTCTACCCTACAACACTCACACCTTTATAATTCTGTTATTTCTCAATCACATGTAAAAATTTGTTATTTGAGCATGAGAATAAATGTTTGACTCACTACTATATGTAATTAGTGTAGGTCTGACTATTCGTATCTGGCCGACCTAGTTTGATTCGATAAATATTCGGACTTAAAATCATCGGCCTAACACAACATGAATAATAATGAGTCGGCACGACCCAACCCGTTTAGCCCGATAATATGAGAGAGAGAAATTAATCGAGTTGAATCGAACTATTGGATCGCATTGGCTTGATAACCCAATAACTAGCATGTTTTAAAATGTTAAATACTTTACATAGTGTTTATTTCGCTATCGGGCGGGGCCCGTCGATAGCACTTGGTCCGATCTGGCACATTAAGGGTTCAGACCTTATCAAGTCGACCGATAACGTCCTGGGCACGATAAAACTCAGCCCGAACTTGATTTTATCAAACCAGACCAAAATTATCAGGCCTAATCTATTAGTTACATAGATTGATATGTTGTACTAGGTCATCGTTTCATTCCTGAGTGCAATATTTCTTATTTACCTTATAACATATGTGTACACTATATTATAAAGCCTATTCTTTAAAGAAAATAAAATAAATTGATGTTTATGTCATTCGACAAGTGCTAATTGTTGAATTAAAGGTAAAATATAAAGATTTTAAAAAAAACAATTTTTTACTTAATTATATGTTTAAAGAACCTAAGTTTAATTTATGATTGAGAAATAATATAATATTAGATTTTGGAGGGGCGGCCCAAGAAATATTATATCCTAAGGCGAAATTTTAAGATGATGTCTTTCATTTATTTAACAAAATTAATATAAATTTTTTATGTAAATTTTATTTTTCTATCTTTTTGAGATGCAAAACTACGAATTAAAGGTAAGTTGTTAGAAAGAAATTAAGTCTTTCTGCAATGATCCAAAAATCCAAACGTCAAAAACAAAGTAGCTAAAACGAATAAATTTGAAAAAAGCAAAAACATCAAGAATTTACGTGGTTTAGACCAACGTATGTCCACGGGAAGAAGATGACACTGATCTTTTATTAATAAGTAGAGAGGAAATTAGACCAGTACAAGTAAATCAGAAATATTGCTGAAGACTTACCAATAAAAAAAATTATTGCCTGAAATTAAAAAAATTTCTGCACATCAAAATTTGATTTTCTGCTTTTGCCTGAAACTGTGAGAGATAGTTGTGCGTGTCGCGTCCTGGACTTTGATATTCTTGTTTTTGTCTGAAATGATGTGAAGAAAAAAAGAATATTGTCTGAAAAAAAATATCATTTGAAATTAAAATTTGGAATGCTTTTGAAATTTTATATTCGGCCTCCTTTTATAGGCGGAGGAGTCAACTTATTCTACATATGATATTTGAATTT
Organism: Canna indica; assembly: GCA_034359265.1. Classification (NCBI taxonomy): domain Eukaryota; kingdom Viridiplantae; phylum Streptophyta; class Magnoliopsida; order Zingiberales; family Cannaceae; genus Canna; species Canna indica. Next base: position 74,379,842 of record CP136891.1, on the reverse strand, counting down.
TGACTTAAGTTTGAGGCGAAATCTGAATCAACATCGCACGTAATTCAAGAAGACAAGTTCAAATTAGAGGAAATTGTGCCTTGAATTGCGTGCGGCACAATGGATTAACTCCTCCAATTTTTACCGGTCAACAAAGCATTTGAATTGAACGCAATTCGATGCGGCGTCTTAATTTTAAACAAAATTGCATCAAATTATGTGCAACACAACAAAATTCGAAGCAATGCTCGCACTGCATGTGCCAGCTTATGAGGTGGGCATGGCCCATTTGGGGCCGGGCCGAGCCTAGAGGAAAAATATATTTTTTTTATTCAGTCTTATGAAATTTGACCCATTTTGGATCGAATTTAAATTAAATCAATCCTCACGTAAGTAAATACTAGATTTTATTTAGACCCGTGGAGTGTGCCGTTGGAGCCTTGGAGGCTCAGAGCCTGGCGGAGATGAAGACAACGAATAGTCTAGACTCCAATTTCATTCATATAAGATCCGAAATAATTTTCGTTCGTATATCAAGGGTGGGCCTCAGGTGGGAAATCAAATTGTCAAAGAGAAAATGAATTGTATTTGCTTGATGGGCGGAGGTAGGAGACGGTGAGAGACTAGGAGTACCAACTATTGATGTTGATCCATCAATCTGTGGTCTAGGGCAATAGTTTTTTGGGTCTTATGGACGGGCCCGTCCTTAAGATTCTATGAGTGTTTTGAAAATAAAATAATTTTAAAATAAAATAAAATTGAAAATTGAAAATTAAATTAAATTAAAAATCTTAAACATACGGAATCAAAATTATAATTTAAAAATTTGAAGATGAAACTAAAATTAGCCCATGTAAAAGGACAAATGAAAATGTGTTAGGAGAAGTAGGTAAAATTAGTTGCATCAATTTTTTTATTATCTTTTTAATGATTATATATATAATGTGTGACACACATGCAATGGTATTTTGATTGATATGTATTATATTGTGTAGTGATAACAAAAAACAAATATAGATCAGCTAATGCTGATTTTCTTATATAGTATTGTGTGAAACAAAGAGGTTGTAATTTATTGTTCTTTATTGGCTTGTACTATACTAACTTGTATAATATTGTTCGATACACGTATCAAACACACCATAAGTATAATGTCTTGTCTGTGTATTCTCATCTACTTGTACAATCTGTGCATACTTTGCAATGACTTTTGTAAAATTTAATTTTTTTTAGAAAGAATATGCGAACAATTGATTATTTATATCATTTGCTAAGTTCTAATAGTTGAATTAAAAGAAAAATATTAAAAAATTTAAAAAGTGCTAACGGTGTTAATAAAACTACACTTTACTTATTTTTGTCTAAATAATTTTTGTTTAATACGTGATTGAGAAATACTATAATATTAGATTTTAGAAAAAAAAAAAAAATAAGGCCAAGAAGCCATACAATGTATTTCATGACATATGAAATGTGTGGCGGTTGGTTTGAGGATTAAAACCTCAACCCAAGAACCCAAAAAATGAAATAAGAGTAACAACCAAAGAAAAAAAATCGATATAACAATCACTCGTTTAATTTGATATTGAAATTCGCTGCCAAAAAATCATTCCTAATCGTAATACAGTCGACCAATCCGCCTATTGTTCCCTAAAGATTATCGAATTTTGTATAGTCCATACACTCCAACATCAAAGGTTCGAAAGAGTTGCATGCTCTGGTTTCCAAATTTCATCTTCTTTCTCAGAATCCAGAATAATCGAGAATGAGTTAGTAATTCCTACCCTTCTTAAGAACTCAATCCATCCCCTGGTGGAGGATAAACATATATTCAGATAGTATGTGAGTAACTGATTCCTCCAAGTCACGGTAGAATACACATATGAGGTCCACATCCATGCAACCATATTTAATGAGTCGGTCTTTGTCGGTAGGCGCCCTTTAATTGCCCGTCTAAGAACCACGTACCTTCATTGTGATTGGGGCTTTGCATTGCCGGATTTTTGTTGCCCATGAATCACAGACGCCCTTTAATACTATAATATTAGATGTTGCGATCATTATGGAGCTAGATAAAATTATTAGATTAAAATGAAATCAATAATTTTAAAAATGATTGAAATATAAAAATTTGGAGATAAAATTGAAATTAACCCTTCGTCGTAGGTACCTGCCAGCTTTTGAAAAGCAAAGATTTTGAGATAAGTTTCTTTTATAAAAGAGAAGAAGAAGAGTGGGCATGAAGAAAAATAAATGGACGCGTTCTTTCACTTCTTTGGGAGAACTCAGAAAACTTGTTTTTTCTTAACCAAGTGCTTAAGTGCCTTGTGGAAGAGCTTTCTAAAAGCATCTTTAATCTTTATTGAAAACAAGCTTCAGGGAATTGATACTTTTACCCTTTAAACAAAACTTATGTGAATAAAAAATTATCAAATAATATTTCTTTCTCTTACAAAGCGGGAATGACAATTATTCGATTAATTAATCGTATTTTTTTATGATTAACTAAAACCGATTAAAAATTTATTAATTGAAACTGAAACCGAAATCATTTGGTTTCAAAAATTAGTATTCAAAATCAACATCGACTCGGTTTTGATTATCCGACGGATAATTAAAATCGGTTAGTTCAGTTTGAATAGAACCGGTTATCTGTTTAGTAAACCAAATTTTGAAATATTTTAAATTTATTAAAATAATTAATTATAGCGATTTCATATCCGGTTATTCACGAATAATCGGTTACCCAAACTCATATATATAACTGATTATCGATTATCCGCGTAATAACCAAAATTGAATTAAATTTAATTAATTTTTCATATTCTCCTATCAAAATCGAAAAATAAATTCATTATTTCAAACCGAATTTTACGATTCGATTAATTAATTAACCGCGGTTAATTGATTTTAATTGTCACCCCTACTATAAAGTGCTTTTAAGGGCACACTTCCGGAATGAATTAATGAGTCAATTAAAAAAAGTTGATGATGATTAAATCTATATATCTATATATACTTAAAAGTCAAACCGTAACAATCATTCTTTGTCAAGTGTCAAAAGTAGAAATTATTCATATTGATCAAGCTCTGAATTCAATATGCTATTTTTTTCATTTTTTATACATCAATTTCAATGTAAAATAATTAATTATAAATTATTTAATGTGTCATGTTTGACAATAATATTTTTTCTCATTTATTTACATCAAATTCTAATAAGATTTAAATATTAAATTATAATAAAGTATTCATTACAAATATGTAAATTATTTAATGTGTCACGTTTTACAATAATATTTTTTATCATTTATCTGCATCAATTCCAATAAGATTTATATATTAAATTATAAGAAAATATTCATTATAAATCCCCCTAATATATTTAGATCTTAGAAAAAATAATCCGAATGACATCTAAGTAATAATGAAAAAAATACAAATGCAGTAAAAAATTAAATTTTTCAGGTTATTTATATAAATTGCATTAGTTTTAATATTTTCTTCTCATTATAAATAAAATAAGTTTTAATATTAATAAATATTCCATCATCGTTATCTTATATGTTTATTTATATTTTATATTTTTTAATTATGTGAAAATAAAATTTGAAAATCAAGGATACATAATTAATTGGATTCAAAAATTTAAAAAATAAGTAGACATAATTAATTACCAAAATAAAATGAACGAAAAATCAAATATGAAAATCTAAATCTATATATACTTAAAAGTCAAACTGTAACAATCATTCTTTGCCAAGTGTCAAAAGTAGAAGTTATCCATGTGAAAATAAAATTCAAAAATTAAGCTGACATAATTAATTGGATTCAGAAATATAAAAAATTAATTCAAAAATCAAGGTTAGGATTTTATTTTTATGGGCATTCCCATCTTTTCTCTCGGTGTCATCCACCCTCTCAAATGTGTCTCCGAAACTTATAATTAATCAATAATATCTTTCATGTTTGCAATAATTAAACTGACTATATACATTAATTAGAATTGTCCATCAATCAATTAAGATTTTAATTAGGATCAATTCTAAAAATAAATAGATTAATTTAAAATCTATATATACTTAAAATCCAAATCATAATAATTATTCTTTTCCAAGTGTCAAAAAGTAGAAGTTATTCATATGGATCAAGCTCTGAATTCCATATGCTTTTTTTTTCATTTTATACATTAATTACAATGTAAAATAATTAATTGTAAATTATTTAATGTGTCATATTTTACAATAATATTTTTTCTTATTTGTTTACATCAATTCCAATAAGATTTAAATATTAAATTATAATAAAGTATTCATTATAAATCTGTAAATTATTTAATGTGTCACGTTTTACAATAATATTTTTATCATTTATCTGCATCAATTCCAATAAGATTTAAATATTAAATTATAATAAAATATTCATTATGAATCTCCCTAATATATTTAGATCTTAGGAAAAATAATCTGAGGGGCCGTTTGGTTCGCAAGTTGCTCGTCATAGGACACTAGATAAGGACAAGGACAGAAAACCAGGTGTCCTGAGACAACAGTTATACCATATTTGTTTCGTCAATAATAGGACACGATATCTAGTTTTGTCCTGCGTTTGGTTCGCTAAAACATAGTCATGTGCAAGTCTATATGACCAAAATACCCCTATATATTTTAAATGCTCAAATTCAATTTTATACATAAAGTCTTCATACGTAAAATAGTCTTAAAATTTCAGTTGTGCATGCATAAATCTAATTTTGAGTTAACTATCAAGTTACTCATCTATAGATCTCAGCATGTGCATGTATAAATCTAATTTTGAGTTTAAATTTGATGCAACAGATTCATAATAGTTTTGCAGATCCTTCACACATAAGTAGACAAAACAGAGCAAACTTCAAAAGTCCATTAGCGAGAAATATGTTTATTTTGTGAACAAAGTTGTTGTATTAAAGGACATATATATTATTACTTACATTGGTTCATCTCTCACACAATTAAGGCAAAGTTAAAAGCTTAATATGGATCAGAAACAAGAAATCAATTAAGAAATTAAGAAATTACTTCTTCGTGGTGATAAATAACAACATCAATTCATCTCCAGCACGCGTATTTGTTCCTACCTCTTCTTCATGGTTATAGATAACATCATCAATTCATCTCCCGCATGTGTATTTGTTCCTACCTCCTCTTGTTCTTGCTTCCCAAGAACAAGTTGATGTAGAAGACGAACCTAAAGAGGAACCCCCACGCGAATGTGATCTAGAGGCAGTCCCACTTGCTCAACTGCGTGATGCTTTGTTGCTTTAGTATGTCAGCACCTGTGGTGATGCATGTGTTGCTCGTTATGTTCACCATTAGCCACTTGCTGATGGACTTGAGCATGCCCGATTTCATCGCCTCGGGCCGGCAAGCTCCGTAGAGGCGAGTTGTCGAACATTTGCAGCCTTGTGCAAAGCACTTGTGCGGGTCGTCGAACTCGTTCTACATCACCGCTTCGTAAGGGTACCTAACCAGCGATAGGTAGTGGAACAAGATCTTGTAGGCGTGGATTCGATCTCTGTTGATGAAGAAGTCGCTAAAGAGGAGGAAGTAGTAGAGCATGGTGATGACGACCACGAAGCCAATCATTTTCGTTCGCCACCACGCCGGAGAGGAAGGTCACGAACCCGCTCCTGGCCCAGAAGGAAGCGAGGATGATGAGCACAAAGAATTAAGATGAACCCCTACATGCCGCCGACGAGGCCCACAACGAAGAAGGTGGTGACGGCGAATGCGACGGAGAGGAGGACCAGTGGTGGGAAGCTGATGATGGCGTGAGAGAGGACGTAGGAGAAGCGGCGGTAGGCGTTGTAGGTCATCTCTCGCATGAAGATGTTGCGCTCCTGGAGGAAGACTAGCAGCACGTCGGCGCAGGTGTAGAACATGGTGGACATGGCGATGGCGAAGAAGCCGAGCCGCTCCTGCGCCCTTGGGCGTGTTGTCGAGCCGCCAGAAGATGGTGGCGAGGATGATGTCGAGTAGGTTAGAGAGACCTGTGTTTAGTGGAGGGCATTGAGGTATTTTTCCCTCAATGTCCTCCATCCTGTTTTGGTGTATCGAGAAATTTCTCGGTACACAAAAAGAGCCCAAAATCCTGTCCCAAACCGGATTTAGAATCATGTCCCAAACAGGATTTAGAATCCTGTCCCTCGTCATTTTTGCAAAACAAACAAGGGATAAGAGTCGAAATCCAGTCCAGTCCCTCGTTTTTTAACGAAACAAACGGGCCCTGAATGACATCTAAGTAATAATGAAAAAAATAATACTAATGCAATAGAATATTAAATTTTTCAGGCTATTTACATAAATTGCATTAGTTTTAATATTTTTTTCTCAGTATAAATAAAATAAGTTTTAATATTAATAAATATCCCATCATCTTTATCTTATATGTTTATTTATATTTTATATTTTTTAATTATGTGAAAATAAAATTTGAAAATCAATAATCACATAACCAATTGGATTCAAAAATTTAAAAAATAAGTAGGCATAATTAATTACCAAAATAAAATGAACGGAAAATCAAATATGAAAATCTAAATCTATATATACTTAAAAGTCAAACCGTGACAATCATTCTGCCAAGTGTCAAAAGTAGAAGTTATCCATGTGGAAATAAAATAGAGAGAAAATAAAATTCAAAAATTAAGCTGGCATAATTAATTGGATTCAAAAATATGAAAAATTATTTCAAAAATCAAGGTTAGGATTTTATTTTCATGGGCATTCTCATCTTTTCTTTCGGTGTCCTCCGCCCCTCTCAAATGTATCTCCAGAACTTAAATTAATCAATAATATCTTTCATGTTTGCAATAATTAAACTGATTATATACATTAATTAGAATTGTTCATCTATCAATTAAGATTTTAATTAGGATCAATTTTAAAAATAAATAGATTAATTTAAATTTTGACTTTTAAATTAAGATTACTTTAATATTTGTTTAAGTTCTTAATTTTTATTCAATTTTTATTTATTTTCTGCGCAACGCGCGGGTGTTATTCTAGTATATATAATGGATGCAGTACACAAATTAAAAACTCACAATAGGGCCTACCATTTGCTGGCCTAAGCGTAAGCGGCATCAATTTATAATCAGCGCATGATTTCAATTATCTTTTAGTGTGGGAGTATTATTTTTATAACTTTTGTATATTTATAAATTAAGTACTACTAAAAGTAAAGCGTTTATAATAGAGAAAATAATAACATGTAGAAAAAAAAATCTTAAAATACGAAGAATATTAGAACTATTGCAATGTGATTTTAGATTATTATTATTATTATTATTATTATTATTATTATTATTATTATTATTATTATTATTTAGAACGAAAAATGTACTAAAATGTCTCTAATGTTTTCTCACAGATATTAAAATACCCATAATATTTTTTTGGATAAAAAATACTCATAACATAATGGAATTGGTACATATATAAATGACCTTATAGATTAACAATTTTAATAGATGGATAATGGAGCTGACGTGATTAATGACTGAGACTGATGATATAAACACGTGGCACGCACACATATATGCAGACCAAGACTTATCACGTCAGCAAGGGGCACCACTAATATTAAAAGTACTAAAATGTCCTTAACGTTTTCATCTGGGTACTAAAATACCACAACTGTTTGTTTCGAAGCTAAAATATCACCGAAGTTTTTGAAAATGATACAAAAATATTGTTAATCGCCCTGAATGTCCATTGTAAACTTATCTTCCTAGAGCTAGCATCGGTTCAAGCAATCAAAGAAGTGGACAAATTACTTTTGAGCAACTACAACACTTCTATAGATATAAAAGAGGGTCATTTTAGTGGAATATTGGACGTATCTGAATCCATGTAGGATTGTATCTCATATTTTTTATTTTTGATATTTTCGTCCTCTTCCCCGTCTCCATTCCCCCATCTTCTCTGTCTCCATTCCCGCGCCAAGTTCTACCTGTTATGGCTGGCGATTTTTTCTAGGTTCGTCGTCTCCTTCGCCTCCATTTTTGTCTCTTCTTCTCATATTGTAAGCAAGAGGGAGAAGCGCCGCTCGTCAGTGTTCTTCTACCCTAGTTTTGGTCGATCGACGCTCTTGTGCTCGACGATCAGCAGAAGCCCTCGCGGTCGCTTCTTCCAAGCGAAGCTCGAGCACTGTTAGGGTTTCTGCCCTAGCGCCGGTCAGTCCAAGAAATTTTATCTCACCCAAAAATCAAGATAACTATGAGATGCAATATCGCTTGGATTCAGATCTCAATTCAAGATTCTAGTAAAATGACCCTCTTCTTAAATCTACCAAAGTACTATAGTTGCTCATAAGCAATTTGTCCACTTCTTTGATCGTTGCTCTTGGAAGATGAGTTTACATTGGACATTCAAGACGATTAGGGATATTTTTGTACCATTTTCAATAACTTCAGAAATATTTTAGCTTTGAAACAAACGATAACAACATTTTAGTACCTGATGAAAACGTTAAGCTAGGGGCATCTTAGTACCCTGGTGAAAACGTCAAGGGTATTTTAGTACCTTTAATATTAGTGGTGGCCCCCTTGCCGTGCGTGGCAAGTCTTGATATGTATGTGCGTTACGTGTCTATGTCATCAGTTCTAGTCATCAGCTATGTCAATTCTGTTATTCCTCCATAACACTGTTAACCTATAGAGTTATTTATGTACTAATTCCATCACGTAAGATATATTTTTGATTTTAAAAAAAATGTTAAAAATATTTTAGTATCCGTGATAAATATTGGAGTCATTTTAGTACATTTTTCCTTTTTTAGAATCCAAAATTAATTGGTCCAATCAATTTATTTAAAAATAATTTAAATTCTAAAATTATTTGAATTACTTGAGATAATGAATATAGTTAATAAAGTACCACTTCATTAATTAGGAACAAGATACAAGAAGAACTCATATTTCAAATGGTGTACAACGGAAATTGAGTAAGAGTTGTGGTAGAAGATTGAAAATATACATCCGGGTGGAATATGTCTTCGTCTGTGCCTGCGCCATCATCTGTGCCTACGCCTTTGTCTACCCCCTTGCCTTCTCTATGCACTCCCTCAACTGGCAAACCTCCTCCCAATAGAGGTTGGCCTCCTGATGGAGCTCGCGATCCACCAAGTTCTCGGCGGAACTCATCTTCGCGACCCCCAGCATCCTCGGATCAAAGGGCATCTCATCCGCCTTCCCAGAGATCTTCTTCCTGTCTTCCGACTTCGACTTCCCCTATATCCCAGGCTCATCTTCTTCGTGACGACCATGTGTCGCCAGTGGTAACTTCTAATCCGACTCTAAAAAATAATCATGCGGCTTCTGATCATGTTCGTTTCTCCTTGATCAAATCTCTTCGTGGTGTGCTCCCTGGGAGCATTTTTTGATCAGTAAATTTTTCGATCGTCCTCCGCCGCTTTCGGTGATATCAGACTGGGCTAAACGCCTATGGCATTTCGCTGGTTTTACGTCGGTTTTAGATTTAGAAGAGGATTATTTTATTTTTCGATCTTTTGATTCCAAATCGTCTCAAGCGGTCCTCATTGGAGGACCTTATTCACTGCGAGGGTGTTCTTTGTGTCTTACTCTGTGGCGGCCATCTTTCAGCCCATGGCATGAGTCTTTCTCGGCGGCACCTATTTGGGTCCGACTTTTGGGTTTGCCTTTAGAATTTTGGAATGTTGAGTCTGTTTCATTGATCGGAAACTTGATTGGTAAAGTTCTTTCCGTGGATTCTCGTTCTTTTAGTTTTGTTCGTGGGCGATATGTTCGCCTCTGTGTTGAAATCGATTTGGCAAAACCCCTTAAACATGGTTTGTGGATTGGTGCAGTAGGTAATGAGTTATTTCAGCCATTAGCTTATGAAAATTTGTCGTCTCTTTGCTATTATTGTGGCTGCGTAAGCCACCGTGAAGCTGAATGCTCTCTGAAATCGTCTTCCCCAACAACTATTTTGTCGAATATTTCTGGGCCTTCTTCTGTTCTGCCAATTTCCTCATCGAGTTTATCTTCTAATGCTCCAATTTCAAATGTTACTAACGCTGAAAACCTGTGTTCTAGTCTTTTCATTTAATCTCAACCACCCGCCGGTTGAGACGCCGATGGTGTCTGCCTATGGCCCGTGGGTACAGGTAACCAGGCGTCGAGGTAACCGTGCTCGCCAGGGTTCCCACCCGGCTAATGCACGCAGGGTTGCCTCGCGTGCATGGACGGCCTGCATCACGTGGTGCGCACGCAGCAATCGGTCGGTCTTCAATTTTTGTCCCGAATTCGGATCATGAGGAGGGCGAATTTGTGCCCGAGGATCCGGATCCGAACTCTTGCGCGCCACTACACTCTGTCGATTCGCCTACCCCGCGCTTTAACGAGTCGGGTTTTAATGCGGATCTGCCCTCAGACTCCACGCCTTCGGCTGATGGTCTGCGCGATGCTTCGATTCCCCTCGTTGCGCCGCGTAATCCGCCCGAATCTGCTTTAGCAGCTGGCGTATCTGCGATAAAAAATGTGGGCTCGATTACTATGGCGACGCCTGGGATTTCGAGCGGGCAGAGCCGCCCCACCTCCTCCCCGGCACGTGCCACTTGCTGGGTTACAAAGGTGGCCACATCCAATGGCTCCAATGCTATCCCTTCTACCCGAGTTATTTTTAACCCGGGTCAAATTAACCCCGCTTCTTCGTCCTTATCCACTGTTGGTATCCCATTTCCTTTACGCCCCTCTCCTAATCTATATTCCTCGCCTTCCGTCTTAAACTCTCTCCGCCCTAACGCCATCTCCTCCTCCACTGCAACCCCTTCTCTAGCCGTCTCCATTCCCCCACCCCCATCCCAATCAATGGATCAACTGATGGGGGAGTTGAAATTTACCTTTGCGGCCCCTTCTGTCCCGTTGGACCTCCGCTCTTCCCGTAGAAAGCTTAAAACCCTAAAAGCCCCTTCCTCTGCTTCCCCTCCGATTCCCTTGTGGGTTCAAAAGCGGGCCCGCGCCTCAGATGGTGAATGCGACCCTACTCGGGCTAATGATTTTGGTGCGCTTCCCGCACCAGGGGCATCCTCCGATGAGATGTCTTCTGATGTCTCCTCCCTTGCCCTAGTTCCACGATGAGTTACTTATGTTGGAACATTCAGGGAGCCTGGCATCGTCAGGTGAGAGATCATTTAGCATATTTTATTAATAAATATTATGTGCATCTAATCGCGCTGCAGGAAACTCATGTTGATACTGCCCGAGCAAATACTATCATCTGTTCCTTTGGAAGGAAGTGGGATGACGTTTCCTCTCCTCCAGAGGAGCCTCCGGTGGCCTTATTTTAGCCTGGGATACCTCTGTAATCTCGGCGAAGGTTTTATATGTCCACTCTCAGTGTATCACGGCCATTAATGGTCATGATCAACTGGAACCTTTTTTATTTACTTCGGTTTATGCTAGCACAAATTTGATTTGTTGAAAAGAACTTTGTAACAACTTTACTTGTCTTGATCTTTCGAGTTATCCATGGCCTTTATGTGGGGATTTTAACTGCTGTTTGCATAAAGATGAAAAAAGAGGGGGTTTGCCTTTTCGCTTGAATTTTTCGACAAATGTTTTTATTGATTTTGTGAACTCAATGGGTTTGATTGACTTAGGCTTTGTCGGATCTCCTTATACTTGGTCAAATAACAGAATGAACCATGCCAAAATTCAAATTCATCTTGATCGATTTTTTTGCAATGTTGCATGGTTACATTTTTTTGACTCTGCTACTATTACACACATGCCGAAGGGCTGTTCGGATCATTGCCCTCTTCTTTTCAACTTTGGTGTTTTCAAAAATAAAAACGGACTGTTTAAATTTCATAGCTTCTGGATCGATTACCCTGAAACTATGGATATTGTTCATAATGCTTGGAATGAAGTCACTTATGGTCTTTCGGTTCAAGGTTGATTTTCCTATGGTTTAAGATTTACCAGACATGCTTTGTCTCAATGGAACACTTATGTCTTGGGAAATTTAGAAGTCTTGCTTGATGAAACCAATGCTCAAATTGCTAGTTTAGAATTTAAGAGTGCTTCTTCCTATTTTTCTGATGTGGATGAATTAGCTCTTAAATTATTATATAATAAGGCTACTGCCCTTAGGAGGCAAATCAATTTAAAATGGCGGTGTGGAGCTAAATCTAAATGGATTTCTAAGGGGGATGTTAATTCTGCATACTTTCACAGGGTGGCTACTTATAGACGTAGAATAAATAAAGTTAATAGAATTACTTTAGGCAATGGTTTTGTGCTTGAAAATCATGATGATATTCTATTGGCTTTCTCGAAATTCTATTGCAATCTATGGTCTGATAGTATTTCTGCTCTTGCAAATTTTATTGCTCAATTTAACTTTGGATGTATTGGTCATGATAGTGCCAATAATTTAATTGCTCCTTTTAGCCTCTCTGAAGTATGAAATATTGTTAAGTCTCTTCCAAATGGGAAGAGCCCCGGTGTGGATAGTTTTACTAGAGAATTCTTTAAATACTATTGGTATTTGTTTTATGATGATTTTATGAACTACATTGCATGATTTTCATCGTAATAATATGCTACCTAGAGATTGGAATAAAACCCTCTTATATTTTATCCCTAAGGTGACGTTTGGTGCATTATTTTTCATATTACTAAGCAATCTAGATTATCTTTCAGATAGATTATCACTAAGAAGATTGCCGATAATGTAGAATATAGTGTTTGTTATGCACAAGTAATATTATGGTAAGATTGCTAGAATTCACATAAACATGTTTGGTATAACAAATATATTACAAAGTAATTAGATATAATTTTTAAAACACCCTTTTCACAAATATATTATAATATAATATATATAATATAATATAATATAATATAATATTGTAATATTATATTATAATATTATGTCATGAGAGAAGTCGTGGGAGGAGCAAAGAACTTGTAAAAAAGCTAGAGTTTAAGGAGGATAATTTTGTCCTAAAAATTAATTCAAGATTACCACTTCAGAGGTAATCCACATAGACACCTCTCCATTGAGCAATCTGGATTATCACTTTGATGACAATCTAGATTACCAAAGCAATCCACATTACCTGCACAAGTGAGACACCATACAAGATAATGTGTGGGGTCCAAGTAATTTAAAGACAAGATTGCCAGCAATCTAAATAGATTGTTTCATACCAAACGCCTTCTAAAGTTAGACACCCTAGTGGCATAGGTGACTTTAGACCCACTGCCCTGTGTAATCTTAGTTTCATATAAGCAATCCGCAGTCATTCGGGGCAGAAGCATTCATGATAATATTTTACTTGCCCAAGAAATTGCCTATTCTATGTATGCTTCCAAATGCAAAAATTCTTATGTGATGGTCAAAATTGGTTTGGGTAAAGCATATGATAAAGTTAGCTAGGACTCAATTTTGAGTATTCTTAACATTTGCAATTTCCCTTTAAAGTTCATAAGTTGGATTAATTCTTGTTTGTCGACTGTTGATTTTTCTTGCCTTTTAAACAACAAATTATTCCCTTTTTTTAGCTCCAAAAGGGGCCTCAGGCAGGGTGATCCTATATCACATTACCTTTATATTTTGGTCTCTCGATTATTGACTTTGTTGTTTAATCAAGCTGTTGATTACAAAAAGTTTACCCCCTTTAAAATCAAAAATCGCTTTCGGATTAGCCATTTAATGTATGCTGATGATATTCTTGTGACTTTTCGTGCCAATCCAAAAAGTTTGCGGGCTTTCTCTGATATTTTTCAAAAATATGCTCAATGTAATGGTCAAACAATAAATTTGACCAAGTCTGAAATTTTCTTCCCGGAAAACACTTCTCGAAATGTTCAATCCATGATTTCAAATTCGCTCAACATGAAAATTGGTAAATTTCCATTTAAATATTTGAGTACTTTTATTGCTCCTAGAAGACCTCCGGCCCAAGCCTTTGATTTAATCTCTGAACGGATAAGTAGCAAATTGAAAAATTGGCAATCTAACTTCCTATCTCAAGCTGGTCGTGTAGTCTTAATTAATTCAGTCTTAAATTCAATTCCTTTACACTCCATGTCGGTTTCTTGGTTTTCTAAAAAACAAGTTGATAAGATTGAAGGACAAATAAAAAACTTTTTTTTGGTCATCCGCTAAAGAGAAAAAAGAATTGCATTTACTCAATTGGTCTACAATTACTCTGCCTAAAACGCTAGGGGGTTTTGGATTACAAGACTTGCATTTTAAAGGCTTTGCATTACAAACTAAACAAGTGTTTGATTTATTAAATAACAAGTCTACCCCTTGGATTGACTTGATCAAAATTAAATATAAAGATCCAAAGAATTTATTTTCCCATGACAAAAAATGTTCTTGGAGTTGGCGTCTGTTTCGATCGACTTTTGAACAATTACTTCCCGATTTTTTAAAACTAATAAGTAATGGGGAAATATCTTCTGATTTCTATGATAACTGGCTTTTTGATTTACCGTTATCTTTGAAACTTTCTTTCATGCATATAGATTTGATCACTATCACTGATACAGCTGGTTTTAATGTAAGTACTTTATTTTCAAACTCTGCTTGGAATGAGACTATGTGTAATGCTTACTTTGGCTCGATGGTGTCAGATTCTATTAGCCGAATCGAGTTGCCTATGAACCCCAATGTTGATAAGCTTATTTGGAAGAACTCGTTAGGGGGTAGAGTTACCACTAAGTCCGCCTATGAGTTTCTTAGAAGCCATGTAATTTCAACCGGGCAATCTGACCGTCGATGGGGTTCTATCACTACTAGAAATTGAGTCTTCAACAACGGCTATCAGCAACGGCCGCTCAAGTCGTTGCTATTTGCAACGGCATTCTTACGGCCGCCCGAGCCGTTGCAGATATTTGTATCTGCAACGGCGTTCTAACGGACACGCGAGCCGTTGCGGATTATTTTAATTATCCGCAACGACTTTCTGACAGAAAGGCGAGCCGTTGCTGATATTTTAATTATCAGCAACGGCTTTCTAACGGACAAGTGAGCCGTTGCTGATGATAACTTATTAGCAACGGCTTTCTAACGGGTGAGTGAGCCGTTGCTGATAAGTTTATATAGGGCATGCAGTCGCGCCCGACCCTTCTTCCTCCCGCTGCTGCCGCCGCCGTCTCCTGCTCCCGCCTGTCACCGCCGCTGCCGACGCCGACGACGACGACGCCTCTTCCTCCTCCCGCTGCTGCCGACATTTTTAGGTATGCCTCGCCGGCCGGCCGTCTCTTCCCGTTGCGGCGGTCGGCCGATGGCCGCCGCCGGACCTTGTACAGTGGCCGGACAGTGTGTCCGGCCACTGTATGCCGGCGCCGGAGTCCACCTGACTCCGGCACCGGAATTTATAGATTTATATATAATTTTATATTGTTTTTTAATTGTTAATTAATTATTTAGATTAATTATTTAATTTGTTAGATTAATTATTAGGGTTTAGATTAATTTCAGAATTGTCCACTTCGGACGCGCGCCGGAATCGTCCACTTCGGATGCGCGCCGAAATCGTCCACTTCGGACGCGCGCCGGAATCGTCCACTTTGGACGCGCGTCGAAATCGTCCAATATGGACTCGAACTGTCTCGAAACATTTAGAAAATAATTGTAAAGTATATATTTTATTAAATATATCTCTACTATTTATACAATAATCTGATTATATGTCTGTTCCACAGATATGTCTGGTCGTGGTTATCGACGCAGGAGAGCTTCGGAGTCTCCGATCAGTGAGACTCCAGCACTTACTCATGCTGCTGATCCTCATGTTGCTGATCCTCATGCGGATGATACTGCCGAGACTAGTACATCCAAACGCAGGGGGCCACGTGGGCCGAACATGTGGCAGCCTCCATCAACCACAGAGTCACGTAGATTGATTAGCGTGATTGGAGAGCGGTAATATATCATGAATTATGAATCATTACAAATTCATTATATCATAATATAATATTAAAATTTATTTTTGTTGTGTAGGTTCTAGCAAGAAGAAGTGTCGAGGGGCATTTCTTCTACTATTCGACGATACATGCACGGGGCATGGCCTACGTGGTCTCATGTGCCTAGCGAGCACGTCGACATGTTATGGCGCGAGTTTGAGGCATGTATTATTATTTTTTTTATATGCATGATGATTAATATTGGTACTGATATTATTATTTTGCAGGCTCGCTATACATGGGCCGAGGACCAAAGGCCCTTCATTTACGCTGCCTGGGAGGCTATTTCCCGGGCAAGGTACAACGGGCAGCTGGGGCAGGCTCGGTCCCAAGCGATGGCCCGAGCTGGGACCACTAACATCGCGGAGACTCGGGGATACGACCCCGGTTGGATTACTCCGAATATATGGGACCAGCTCGTGGGAATATGGTCGACGGATCGATGGCAGGAGGTTTCTCAGAATGCGTCTAGAAATTGCATGTCGGGGGGGAGCAACGCGTCACACCGGCGGCTCTGTTGCATTTGCAGTACACGCGAACCGTATGGTAAGTATATCTTTTAATTATATATTTTATTTGTTACTATGTGTACTAATTAATATATTTGTTTTGTAAATGTAGACGACGGTGTCGGATGACGGGACTGTCCAGCGACCCTCCCCGATGGCGGTGTTTGAGTGGACTCACCGTCGAGCACATGGGACGGGGGAGTACATCGACAACCGCACTGCATACATTATGGTAATTATATATTTGTTTAAATTATTCATTATATATTTATAATTTAAGTTTTATGATAAATATTAAACAAAAAATCAAACTCGAGTAGGAGACCTACAGCCAGACTGTGGTGCAGCGCGGGGGTACCCCCGAGGACTTTGACGCAGCATCGTGGGTCGAGGCCGCAGGTGGCTGGGACCATGGCCGCGTATATGGCTTCGCAGATAGTGGTCATGCGCGAGCCGTACTAGGGCCACTTGGGGCACCGACCCCTCCGGTCGCTAGTGAGCGGCCGTCCACCTCTAGATCCAGTTATGATCATAGTAGCAGAATAAAGACTCTAGAGGACACGGTAGCGCGTCAAACTGAGATAATGGAGCGCCAGAGTCAGATGATGGCGGATATACAAGTATGCTACGCAACATGTCAGGTCGTCCCGAAGCAGGCATCTCTTCGGCATCATCTAATCCATCGTCCGCGAGTCAGTCCACGCCGGTGTACACTCAAGCACTCCAGACCCCGCCATATGATCCAGGCCATCCTCCATCGTCATCGTGAGATTTTTTTTATATTGACTTTGTTACTGAGATATTGAACTTGTTTAACTTATTTTGTTTGGATATTGATACTTCAATTTTGCATTTGAATTATTTTTATACTATCGTGGATAATTATCAATATAAATATAATTGTTTTGATGTATATCTTGGTGTGTTTGTGATGTGTGAATGAATGTGTGTATGAGTGTATGGGTGTGTGAGTTATGTATCAGATAATGTATCAATGTATCAATGAAAATTTTAAATTTTAAATTTTTTCGTTACCAGGTTCACATCATCAGCAACGGCTTTCCCACGGTCATCCGTGGGAAAGCCGTTGCTAAAAGTGTATCGAAAGCCGTTGCTGATGACCTACAGCAACGGCTTAGCGACGGGCTTTTACTAATGGCGTTGCTACGGACTCAGCGGCCGTTGCTATTAATGTTATGAGCAACGGCTCCGAGTCCGTGGCAAAACCGTTGCTGATAATATTGTTAGCGACGGCCCGAGCGACCGTTGCTGATCCGTCGCTAAGTTATCAGCAACGCGAGTTTCTGTCACGGCTCTATTGCAACGGCTCGGCCGTTGCTGATGCTCTTCAGCAACGGCTCAGCAACGGCATCAGCCGTTGCTAATACCTATTTTTCTAGTAGTGTATCTAGAAGTTGCATTTTGCACCGAAAATTAAATTATTTTGTTGGAAACTCTTCCACCAACGATTACCCACTCGAGCTTGTCTTCATTACCTGGGTCTTGATATACCCACGCACAGTGCTTTTTGCAATCTAGTCCCTGAAATCATTGAACATCTATTCCTTTTATGTCATTTTGCCAATATCGTTTGGAACCTTATTCAGGAGAAAAACCAACATAAGCATTAACCTTCCTTCTGTTTGAGATCCTTCTTCTTGAATTTTTTCAACTTACCCCAATTCGAGAGGAATCTCCTACCGCCCTATGATAATTGCCAATGGATGTTGGTACATCTGGCACGCTAGAAACCTCTTGGTGCATGAAGTTAGGTAGCCTATCCCCTCGGTCTCAGTGACAAAATTTTTAGCGTTCACTAAATTCTACTTCAGTAGAACGCACCCTGAGGGCAATTCTATAAGTAATCCTATCCAGGTCAAATGGAATCCCCCACCACCACTTGGAATTCTCAAAATTAACTATGAGCCCCATTGTGAATCCGCCAGGCTCCTGATTTCTCGAGAGCTGGAACGTTGGGGGGCGGCGGCCCCATTGTGAATCCGCCAGGCTCCTGATTTCTCGAGAGCTGGAACGTTGAGCAACTCCTCGCAAACTGTGGACAAAATGATACAGCCATGTACATATATACTAAACAATTCCAACGTCTGAAGCAAAGGTCCATCACTGCTCGTACTTATACATATTGTTCTATGGGGATTTAACCCGAACCTGTGCGGTAGATTGGAAATCAGCTCTTGACCGACCGACGGTGGAGCATTTAGAAGAACCAGATATGGAGAGGTGGATTACGCATTACAGCAGTAACCACAGGATACTACTGGTCGGAGAAGGAGACTTCTCGTTCTCTGCTTGCTTGGCTAGGGCATTTGTCTCGGCCAAGAATATGGTTGCAACTTCGAAGGACTCAGAAGGTACAAATATCTTTTGTGTTGACTATAGCTCCAGTTAGTCTAACCATGTATATAGATATATTAATTCTTGTATATATCAGGCATGTTGCGGACCAAACATTGTACTTCGGAGGACAATCTGAAGGAGCTCAAGTCATTGGGGTGCACCATTCTGCATGACATCGACGTCAACGACATGCACGAGCACCACATCCTGAAGGAGATGGCGTTTGATCGCATCATCTTTAATTTCCCTCATGCTGGATATTATCTTTGGTTCAGTGAAACACATCGCCTACTTATCGAGTGCGTGCATCTCCACATCAACTTATCATAAATGTATAATGTTTCAATTATCATTAGTTTTTGTTATCGTACAGCATGCACAAGGAGTTGATGACGGCGTTCTTCAACAGCGCGGGAAGGATGCTGCGCGAGAGAGGTGAAATCCACGTCACGCACCGCAATGACCATCCTTACTGCAAGTGGGACCTCGAGAAGCTTGCGAAGGTAAAGAGTCTCCGTCTCATGGAGATGGCGGTCTTTGAGAAGGTGGATTACCCCCTCTACCACCACAAAAGAGGCAGTGGGAGAAGGAGCAACAGGTCCTTCCCTTTGAAGCAGTGCTTCACCTTCAAGTTCACAGTTGAAAAGGTTTTGCCATCTGATGATATCGACCAAATGCAGAAAGACCAAGCGGAGTCAGCGTTAGCAGACGCGCTCAAGGATTTGCTTGTTTGACTGCCGACGCGAAATCTTGGTCAGCTTTTTGATGTCCCCGTATGACTGCCTGACACGTGGCAACACATAGTCTTAAGAACCTTTTATTTTGACTTTGTGATTGTTTAGATGCAGTGGCCAAAGATTAGTTACCGCTTCTTGTTTGACCTTTCTGAAGGGTAATGAACCATGTATTTGTAGAACAGTTTGATCTATATATATATATAGCAGCTGGCAAATAAATTTATTTTGAGCTGAAATTTAGTTGATACATAGAACTAGACCAATTTAATTGAACCAAAAATACAAGCGCTATATATTTGAACTAATTTTATTGCCAAGTTGTATGCAACGAAGGAAATGATTCCAATTCCGGATTCTAATTTGTCTATAATTTCAAACTGTTTCTGCCTAACTTTTTGGAAGTTGAAGCGTTTTTAATGAGCAAACTCTTCGGAACCAGCATTTGAAATGATGATCTAAAATTACGTGTATGTATTCAACACAGCAAAAGTTCCTGATATTATATACGACATGGACAATACCTGTTTCTTTAAGATGTAATTTTGATCGCATCATCTTCAACTTCCCTCATGCACGCCAAACATGCATGTTACTGCAAACGAGACTAGCTGAGGTGATCAACTTTGTTGTTTCAGTCTTGGCTCCCTCTTTTTACTCATTTAAGCGTTCATTTTGAGCTATGAGAAGACGCAAGAGTACCCGAGGAGGAAGAAGATTGAGGCGGGAGAAGTCCACGTGTCACATTGCGATGACTTTCCTTACTCGGAGTGGGAGATCGAGAAGCTGGCGAAGGAGTAATGGTTGTCGCTAGATCAAGGAGATGACGGAGTCTGAGAAGATGGAGTACCCGGGAAATCGCAACAAACGAGGTGGATGAATCAACTTGTTGTACAGTAACATGCAAGAAGCTCCCCTCAGGGAGTGCTTTACGTTCAAATTCGCATGGGAAAGTGTTCGATCACAAGCGAACAAGTGAATGCAAGAAGAGGCAGGCTCGGTCTCTAAATAAGCGGCAAGCTTGAACTCAAAACAGGAACAAGACACAACAAGAAAATTTGGAAATAACGACGTTTATTTTTTGACGTCCGAAGAAGCGTCGAAATGTTCAAGGGTGGATGCGAAAAAGTTTAAAAATATCGACGTCTATATTAGACGTCGATAGGTAAAACGAGAAATATGGCGCTATTTGGTCGAAAAGGCAGCGTCGAAAAATTTCGACGCCAGCGTTTCGACGCAGCTGGCGTCGAAAAATTTCGACGCCAGCGTTTCGACGCAGGTGGCGTCGAAATTTTTCGACGCCACCATTTCGACGCACATGACGTCGAAATGATGGCGTCGAAATTTTTCGACGCCAACATTTCGACGCACGTGGCGTCGAAATTTTTCGACGCCACCATTTCGACGCAGGTGGCGTCGAAATTTTTTCCCGCGCGAACGCGCGGTCGTCGAAGCAAGTATCACGGGTTGAAAAATTTCAACCCGTGAGCGTACGGTAAGCAGCTGAAATTTCATTTCAGCTGCCGACCGTACGAAATTATATATATATATATAATTTATTCAAATATTGCTACAGTTCCTTAAATAAAAAAATATAAAATTTACCTATAAATTTTACCTTCACCGCCTAAATTTGTTCCTATCGCGCGCCAATTTCTTCCTTCGTCTCGCTGCGGATCGATTTCTTCAGTCGTATCAGGTAATTTCTTCCGTCCGATTTCTTATTCCGTCGCTGCTGTTTTGTTTTTTTTTTTTTTTTTTTTCTTTTCTTCTTTCTTCTTCCGTCGATGCTGTTGGTTTAATTTTTTTTTTTTTTTTTTCGTTCTTCTTCCGTCGATGCTGTTGGTTTAATTTTTTTTTTTTTTTTTCTTTCTTCTTTCTTCTTCCGTCGATGCTGTTGGTTTATTTTTTTTTATTTTTTTTTTTCTTTCTTCTTTCTTCCTCCGTCGACGCTGTTGTTTTTTTTTTTTCTTTCTTTCTTTTCTTCTTTCTTCTTCCGTCGATGCTGTTGATTGTTTTTTTTTTTTTTTTTTTCTTTCTTCTTTCTTCCTCCGTCGACGCTGTTGGTTTTTTTTTTTTTTTCCTTTCTTTTCTTCTTTCTTCTTCCGTCGACGCTGTTGATTTTTTTTTTTTTTTTTTTTCTTTCTTCTTTCTTCTTCCGTCGACGCTGTTGGTTGTTGTTTTTTTTTTTTTTTCTTCTTTCTTCTTCCGTCGATGCTGTTTTTTTTTTTTTTTTTTTTTTTTTTTTCGTCGCTGCTGGTGGTTATCTTTTTTTTTTTTTTTTCTTACGTCGACGAATCCGTAATTAACTAATATATATATTTTTTTCTGTTCATCTCGACGAAGCAACCGGCGGCTGTAAATTTTGCTCTTCGAATCAACTCGAGATCCGGCTCTTATTCTCAAGTTAGTATAAATTTAAGATTTAAGATCAGTTATCTTGTTTAATTTTTTTTAAAATATGCTATCATGCTTTATTGCTTTATCATGTTATATTATGCATGTTACTGCTTTAGATATTAATTTAAATATTATGCATGTTAATTTAAATATTATGCTTTAGATATTACTGCTAACTATGCTATCATGTTATATTATTACTGCTATCTTTAATTAGAATTATTGCTATCTTTAATTACAATGTCATATAAATAATTTATCAGTTCCATCAAATGCTCAACAACAAAGGTGGATCATAGAGAGATTCGCATTGTGGTTACAAGATAAAGTATCAGAAATGATACAAAATGATTGTGATGCTTCACTACTTGCGTTAGCTCGAGGTCCAGTATCTGTAATTAAAAAATACGATGGATTGATTATAAATGGTTATAGATTTCATACCAAGCAACGAGAAAGATTGCGTAAAACACAAAATAATGGTTTAATGGTTGAGGCTGACAATCGTCAATATTATGGAGTTCTAACGGATGTAATTGAATTGGACTATCGTGGGGTATTCAAGGTAGTTCTTTTTCGTGCTGAATGGGTTGATATAAGAAATTCACGGGGTTTACGAGTGGATGAGAATGGATTCACATTAGTTAATCTTTCTCGATTATTTCATACCGGTGCATTTCTAAAAGATGACCCGTATGTGTTTTCATCACAAGCAAAACAAGTATTTTATATGTCAGATCCGAAGAATAATGAGTGGTCGCATGTCATAAATGTATATCCTAGAGATTTATATGACATCGGTAAATGACTTATTATTTATCAATATTATTTATATAATTTGTTAATCTTTATGCATTTATCAATATATAATATTATGTTATTATACAGGATGTCAAGATCAAGAATAATTGATTCAGATGCTGAGACTCGTGAGGAGGGTGAGCTTAGCCCCGAGAGTGGGCGTCCTGAGTCGTCACAAGGACGAATTCACAGACCTTTCTACATTTGGAGTTAGTTTTTATATCATTATACATGTGAACATTATTTATTTAATCAAATTGGTATTAATATTTTCTGATGTAATTTAAATACAGACACTACAACACAAATGCAACATGAAGGGTCTCCATATTTTACAGCTTCTTCTGTGTATACACTTAATTCCGACCAGTTAATTATGGTCAATTTTTCTGATTGGGGTCAAAGTCATGATGGCGGCCACAGATTATTCTCACGTTTTATGGGGTTACTAGTGCGTGATTCTACAGTCTTACCATTGACGCCTGACCCTTGGAATCAAATTTCTTCTATATATAAGAATGAATTATGGGAGCAATTATTGGTATGTTATGAATTTATATGAATTTATGTTAGATTGCATTATTTAGTTGCGTGAAATTATATATTAAATATATATTTTGGGGTCAAACTAATATCATTTATAAATGCAGAGATATTTTTTGATCCCTACTGAGAACAGGGATCGTATTTATCGCACTACTATGGCAGCCTTCGACAGAAAATTTAAAAATTATAAAATTATATTAAAAAAAAAAAATTTTAAAATTGAAGAGTCAAAAGAGGAAAATTACTCACGTCGACCACGAAATGTTAGTAGAGAATCATGGATAAGAATGGTCGATTATTGGCATTCTTCGGCTAGTCAGGTAAAAAATTATATTTTGATATTTGTAATATTTATTTTATAATTATAATTAAATATGACAGGTTGCGTCTGAACGGGGTCGAAGGGCAAGAAGTGCAACTCAAGATTGCATACATACTAGCGGTGCGACCCCTTACATTCAAAGACGTGCTGATTTTGTAAGTAGTTTAGTAAATAATTTATAATTTATTTGTTTTTATTTTTAATATCTTGTAAATAATTAATTTTTATTTATATTGTGTGAAGCGACGTACGCATAATAGAGAGCCCAGTGAGCTCGAAGTGTATAGAACAACACATCTTCGTAGAAGTGGACGAGGATATGTACGCGAAGAAGCTGCTCAATTTATGGTATAACACATCTACGAATGAATTAAATTAATATTTTTTAAATTTATAATCTATTTTTTGAAATGTAGGCCACCGCCGAACAAACACTTAATGAACGACTTGAGATTAATCCAACAACAGAGCGAGTTCAACTCGAGAACCAAGTATATCGGGAAATATCTGGTCCCGAACATCATTCTCGAGTTCGCCTACAAGGGATTGGAGTCACACCAAGTCAATTTTATGAACGTCATCGACAATCTTCTGTTGCATCTTCCCACGATGCAACATATGACGAGCTTCGGCGGCAACAAGAGGCTGCAATGAAAGAAATGCAGCAAAAACATGATGCTGAGATGAGGGAGGTTCAACAAAGACTGAACAAAATGGAGCAGATGTGGTTTCAACAACAATTTAATAATTCATCGTCACAGGGACTAAATCCAATTATTAATCAAGCTAATATGTTTTCCTCGCCAATTGATTATGTATGTATTTATTTAATTTATTTGTAGTTGATATTTTTAGCATTGTAATTAATTAAATATGTTTTTTAACAGGATCGATTGTATGTTCCTGAAAGTCTTCCTCACGAAATACCACCGGCTAATCTCGGAGAAGGTACAAGTAAAGATCCATTTTTAAACGGTAAGTAATTTATATATTGTCATACTGAATATTTTAATTAATAATATTAAAATTTATATGCTTATAATTGATATAAATGTACAGATAGAGATGCTGATCCGTATAGAGAAGACGACGAGGAAGACCAAGAAGACGACGAAGATCAAGAAGACGACGAGGATATGGACGACAATGAAGATTAAATTATTTAATTTTATTTGTAAATAAAAGTACTGTTTTAATTAAATTTTGTATCACTGTTCTAATCAAATAAAGTTGATTAATTACTGAATTTTGATGATAATTTGATTAATTTTAAATTAATTCGCTAATTATTATATTAATTATTGATTAGGAGTAAAATTTATTTAAAAACGAAAAAAATGGTTAATTAGCATATTGACGCCTGTGCAGGCGTCAATATGCTTGGCATATTGACGCCTGTGCAGGCGTCAATATGCTTGGCTTATTGACGCCTGTGCAGGCGTCAATATGCTTGGCTTATTGACGCCTGTGCAGGCGTCAATATGCTTGGCATATTGACGCCTGTGCAGGCGTCAATATGCTTGGCTTATTGACGCCTGTTTAGACGTCAATATGTTAAGCATAATGTCATCTTCTTCGATACTGACGTCTCGTTTCGACCGCACACGCCGTCGAAATTTTAATATTTACGCCAGGATAGACGTCAATATTTAAAATTAAGCGGAAGGTTTTCGACACGCGTTTTCGACCGATTCACTGCCGTCAGAATGCATATATTTACTCCCTCCGACGTCAGAATTTCTTTATACTCTGCCGTCAGAATTCCAACGATGTGTTGTAGTGAGAGGCAGGTTCGGTATCTGAAGAAGTGACAAGCTTGAGCTCAAAACACAAGAAGAAGAAGCAGACTTGGCCTTGACAAAGGAAGAAAAGCCACCCTCGCCTTCAGCGGAAGAAGAAGATGCTCTTGCTGCCTCAAAGTGAGCCACTATAACAAATCATTAAAATTTCAACGCCAAACTAGTATAATATTTAGACACTTTCGTCAATCGAAATGTTAAAATAGACACTTGCACAGACGTCGAAAATAAGTGGATAACTATGGGAGCTTATTCTGAGCCGGCGCCAATATATCTAACATATATATCGACCCTTCTGGATGACAGGCGTCGATATTAATAATTAAAAAAATTCATCAGGAGGCGAGAAATCTCCCGCCTCTTGCATGCACGAGAGCGAACTTGCACGCCCTGCATACCCATGCGGGCGTCTCCCCGCGGGCTGGCTGGCGCCCCCCCTACCCACGCCATCTTGCATACCAACGCCAATGGCACCAGCATGCATGCGATTGTAAGTTGTTTTCTTGCAATGGCAGAATTAACCATATTAGACGAGGTTTGAACAGTAAGGACATATAGATAAGGTGAGAGAAGACGAATACCTCTAAGAGAGCTAAAAATAGGTGATAGCTAAGAATTAACGAGACAAGAGAAGCTCACATTAGATAAATAGGCATAAATTCACTCAATAAATTTATTTGAAAATTGGCAAGCCCTTAACATAGATAAAATGGCAGCCCATGAGAGTTTATCATAAGCTTTTTTCAAGTTAATTTTGACTAGGATATAAGAATTTCTACCCTTAGAGCGCAACATATATAGTGTATCGTCTCTTGAGCAATGAGGATATTAGCATGAATGCTCCCACTCTTGATAAATGCAGATGGTTCAAGTGAAATTAAATCAGGAAGGTAATCCTTAAATTTGTTAGCATGAACCTTGGGCAGGATTCTATAATTCAAATTATATAAGGCAATATGGCGAAAGTCTTTAACAGTAGATGTAGGGATGATAATCGAAACCAGTTAACCGAACTGCAAAACACGATTTCGAATATTGGATTTGCGTTTCAGTTAGTAAAATTCAAAAACTGACTAAAATCTATTCAGTTTCAATTACGAGGTCCCCAATAATGGTAATCGAAATCGATTATATGTTTTTATTTCAATTATCGATTATCTACAGTTAATCGGCAACCGAAACCATCAATAGTTAATTGTTATATATATTGGATTGGATTAGCACTTTGGGCCCGATAGGACTAGGCCCAGAAGAGCCCACACGTATAAACCAAACTAAATTAGACAAACACTACTCAGCCCGGGGGCTCACGTCCTCACTATTTATGAGGGATTCAACAATAATGAACTCAACGTCTTGGGATAAACCTCGACCTATTATGAGCATATCCCCGCAAGATTCAGGGAGACATCATCGCCCGAGTCACCTCTTATCCTACAGTATATACAGACACGACGCACATCTGGTATACTCGATTCCAATTCCATACCCACCACCCGAAATTCTTTCTTACTTGAGCGTCAGAATGTCTTTTGTGGGTCCTCCCACTGAAGTCGCACTAGACCAAGAGACATGCATGATCGCACCACCCAGGCTTCAGGCAAGAACAGTTGACGCACACTGTGGGGCCGAGTAAATCTTACTTATCCCATCATGGTGACGAAGTCAGGCGAACGCCACTGCACATAGGCAACAACCTAGTAGCACTGTTCCCCCACTACCTGGTGACGCTAATACAGTGAGGATACTAACACCGAAAATAGTTGTTCCGCCCGATCGTCGATCTTTGGGCGCATAACCATATGTTAACAACCCAGATCTAAGCGTTAAAACAACCTAGGGAGCAACATTCGGCCGAGCGCGATCATCGCCACTATGAGCATGATGAAGAGAGCCACCCAGAATTCCTTCTTACTTGAGCGTTAGAGTGTCTTTTGCAAGTCCCCCGCCGGAGTGGCACTGGACTAGGAGACGCGCAAGACCGTAGCACCTCAGCTTCAAGCAAGAACATATATTATATATGTACGTTAAATAAGTATAAATATTAATAATTATACATCTTAATAATTAATATATATATATATATACATCTTAATATTAATATATATATATATATATATATATATATATAATATTAATGAAGAATCTATTTTGATTATTTTTGGATATTTCAAAAATTTTATTTTACTATCTTAGTAAACAAGTAATTGCACGATTAGTTTAGTGGGGGTAGGAAACATTATGTTTTCTTGGGATCTCGACCCCTAGGAAAAGTTATGTTTCCTAGGGATCGAGGCCCCTGAGAAAAAGTATATTCCCTAGGTCTCGAGGCTCCTAGAAAAAGATATATTTCTTGGGGGCTGAGCCCCAAGGAAAAGTTATATTTCTCGGAGGGGCGTTTGCTAACCTTCGTTACCTTTATTGAGATCTTCTTTCTTGTAGACATCTGGGGCCACAAAGCCCTCGCTAAAAGGTTTTAGTGAGGGCCATGGTTAGTTTTAATAGGGGCCGCGACCCCCGAGAAATATAATATTTATTGTAGTGTTGGTTAGTATTCGAATTGAATTTACTGTTTTCGGTTATCCGGTAGATAATCGATAATGAACCAGTTTCGGATTTGGATACTATTTTTTGAAACTAAATGACTTCGGTTTCGGTTTTCGTTAATGAGTTTTTAAATCGATTTTGATTTCGATTAACCATAAAAAATACGATTAACCGAACTGTTGTCATCCCAAAGTAGATGGATGAGAACAATTGAGAACTAAAAAAAGTACAATTTTGTTGCAATCAAAGGGAATAAAATCAGAATAAAAAAAAAAAGACACGTAAGCATTTCTATATAAGTAGAAGAAATGATGTTCCAACAATGTAACAATCAACATTTGTTTAATAATATTCCAAATCTCCGACAAAGTAAATGGAGCAATCAAAGAATCAACAATAACAACACTAATGGAATTAAAATGGTAATCACAACAATACCTCTAAAATTTAGGAATGACACTAGAGAGAGTTTGGAATAGTGAAGTCAATCCTATACACATACCCATTAAGAAAACTTAATCTCAAACCCATTACAAGAGATTGTGTTTTCAGTGGCAATTAATTAATAGCAATAAGATAATTATCTCTAAATAATTTAGAGAGAGCAAATATTTTATACCATTTAGCAACTATTATTAAAAATTCTACAAAAAAATATAGATTTAATTATAATTTTTAATATAAATCTAAAATTGCCTCTAATTATTACAATTTTTCTACCTAATTTGGAAGCACCTTTGTTTTTAATCCCTACCTAATTTAGATTGAATAAAAACAATTTGATTTATTAGTTTCATCTCTCTATCTATAGTTTACAAGAAAAGGTAATTAGGACATGCACTCCACTCATACCTCACCCGGAGCTCGGAGCCCATGACCTATCACCCATGCGTAACACACGATTCACTTCACCCGACTCCCCCAAATTCCCAATCCCCAAATCCCGTATGGACCAAATTAAGTTTTCAACACTATTACAAAAGCATCAACTCAACATTATCTCCTTAGTTTCCAACAATGACAGGACCAAAATTTCTACTCCATCGGTATCAGAGGATTAAGAGTCCTTGAGATTGAATTGAAGTCTCCGTGTTTAAATTTCACAAAATGGATGTGAGCAAATTAGTAAATCCCATATTTAACTTATCTATCATTGGCTTTTTAAATGTGTGATATCCCCAAAATAGAAATCAAGTAGGAGAAAATAATGGCATGATATGTATATGGAGATTTTATACAATGACGAGAGATGTATTTGGAGATTTTTTTTCCATTTTTATGTGAATGGTGCTTTAATCATTTTGTTGGTCTAAGGATATTGAAGACTATAATGGGTGAGGATGAGGTTAAACTCTGAATTGTAATTCATATGATAGTTGAAGTTCAAGTATTTCATAATATAATTATTTCAATTTTTACTTGATTAATCTCGTGATTTTTAGTTTTATTGTAATAGGCATTGCTATGCTATGATTACCAATTTAATGGTAATTATAAAAGCCACCAAATAAGATGAATAAGACATTATAAGATTTAGTAACAATTGTAATTGCTACAAAAATAGCCATCATATATATATACATTTAGTGATAATTATTTTTATCTTTACTAGCAATAGTATAAATTGCTTCTAAAGTCTTTAACGACAATGAATCTAGTGAGAATTCATTAATTGCTGGTAAATTTTTTGCAGCATTTACAATTGCTAGCAAACGTCATAACAATCACCGTTAAAAAAGTCATTTTGTAGTAGTGACCCTTACCAAATCCATTACTGCTTCGAAGGAAAATTCTCAAATTCTTCCTACTAATTCTCAAATCCTGTCATTTTGTAGAGTAAAATTTTGAATTATTCCCAAACCCTACAGGGTTTTCACATCAAAATCTTATACCCTTTCCACGACCCAACAGATAAAATCCGCTAATGACATATTAAGATATGAGATGGATGAAATACTTATTTACACAAACCCGCTGCCATCCCTACTAAAATTATAACTAACATAGGTCCAAAGAGGCTTATAAGAATCAACAACATCATTCAAATTGAGTTTTTCAACACAAGTCGTAGAACCATCAGAAAAGGGTAATGGAGTTAATTTTGTTTTTTCTACGTCTCATGGTAACAATCATGTGGGAAAAAGTAGAATTTAAATCATCATCTTTAATCCATTTCATTTTAGCTTTCGACCACCACTGCAAAGTAATTTGCCTACATAAAGCGTTTGCCTCATTATACAAGGGCCTCAACTTAATTTCGTTAACAAAGTCGAGACCAAAATTTGCATCTAACTTAGAGGTGACAATGGGTCGTGCCCGGGGCCCGGGCATGCTCATTACATGTCGGTTGTGCCTGCCACAACCTGAGCAAAATTTGGGCTGTGTCAAACATGATGTGAACTTTCAAAGGTGCAACTATCCCAGTGCGTAGCCCGCTCTTTCGGGCTTGAGTTGGACTTGGGCCAGCCCAACGCCAGGCCATGGCTTGACGTCGGACTAGCGCTAAGCTCATAGCTTGGTGCAGGTAAGCACTACGCTAGATGCTTGTCTTCGGTCATGCCGAGCTCGACACACTACGTGTCGTGCTCAAGATTCTCATTTATGAGTGTATTAAAGTTGTTAACCCGAAGTGCAGCCCACGATCAGGAATCGAGGAGTCAAGGAATAATTCACCTTCCACATGTCCGAAATCTGAAACGTCAACCACACACTGGGGGCACGTGTGGTGGAACGGCCACGATGGCACGTATGCCGAAACAGAGCGAGAACATCCAGTTTCACGACGCCGATTGCGTTGCTGAGGGTCAACTAGAACCCACGTTCCACACGTCGGAGCCGGAATATAAACCACAGACGAAAGCATGAGCACTAGAAGCATTAGAGACATTTAATCCGATAAACTATCAAATTTGCACCAATAATATCAACCGAGGTAGATTGTGCATTAGGTGCATAAGCATTCAAAATCGAAGCAGAAGCCTTGGAAGGATAGTCAACCTCACAATGGCCGATTAAACCACAAGAAAAATAAACCATAGGGTGATTTTCATACGAGATTGGTTGAAAAATTGCCTTGTTAGATTCACCAATCCATAAACTTTGACGTAAAGGTAAAGCCAAATCAATCTCAATGCAAATGCTAACACATCGGCCTCTTTCAAAATTAAACGAATGATTATCAATGGCTAAAATTTTACTAACCAATTGAGCCATCAAGGAAATGGACTCCAAATTTCAGAGCTCCAAAGGTAAGCCAATAAATCGCACCCAAATCGAAGTAGAAGGGCAAACCTCACACCATGGTCGGAAAAGAGGTTACCAAAGAATTAATAAGAAGCATCACATGGCCATGTAAAGAATAAGGACCTCGAGTGAGGACCCTGGTGAAGCAACTGAAATCATGAAAGCGGAAAACAAAATAGCCATCCTCGATCAAGATTCAAAACAGAAACAAAACCCTTTGTAGAACAAAGCATGTTTGGCCCATGAAATCACGATCGACAGGGAGAAACCCTTCCAAAAAAATTACCAATGAGGCTGGCCTCCTGGAACATAGTTGTTTCGAAGAAAAATGCACAATATCAGAAGTCCTCGATTGAATTTGACGAAGGATAGGATTCAAACTTATTTGAGCACGAGAGCCATCTTCCACACATGAAAGCTCAACCCAAGATGTAGGGGTATTGGCCGAGGAGGGATGAGAAGCGGATCATCTCGATGATTGGGGAGGAACATGCTTGTTGGGAGGGGCCGACGAGGGGAGACATCTTGGCTTACCTTTATTATGTTTCGATTTTCCGAACAAAAATTATATGTATGCTAATTATTTTTATATAAATAATGTGGGAATAGTTAAAACAATTAATTGCATGATGCATATAATTATTGTGGCGAACATTTAAGTGAATACTTATTAAATTTGCAACTAATTATTTACAAACGTCTTCATAAATAATTTATCGGTGTTTATCTATTGATATTTTGTTTATTTACTTCAATAAAAAAATATAAATGAGCTTCACATTTAGAGGCTTTTGTTGATTTACCTGATAATTTGATTTGTGGTCAAATCAATGAAACAAACTGGACGGATCTGCTTTAGAAAGGTGGTTGGAATTTGTTAAGCTATTTATTTACATACGTAGCGTTCTATTTTAATTTAATTTTTTTTAACAAAAATAAAAAATCACAATAGATGACTATACTAAAATTTGAATTCTAGACCTCTAGAAAAATATACAAGATGTTATCATCAACTGAGCTACTCATAGTTGACAATTTAATTCTATCTTGAGATAACATGACGGTGTGGATTAACGAGGGTTCGATGAGTATACCGTTAATTTTATCTTGAGTTTGTGATCTAAATTTACGAGGTTAAAAATTAATTACAAAATTTAAAAATCTGGCCAATGTGATTATAATCGAATGAAAATAAGAATCCGGTAAATATAAATGGCGCAATTTTTTTAAAATTGCCCAGGAATTGGGCTAAATTTATATTCCCGGTAGGAATGCGAGAGCGGCAGCGCCGATTCCTGCCGTGCTGAGAGAGAAACCTTCTAATTGAATAAATTGTTAATTAATTGCAATGCGTCCCGCTCTCCGCTCGCTCACTCCCACCACCGTCTCTCCTTCGTTGCCTCTCCTTCTCTTTCTCGCTTTTTCTTTCCTTTTTCTTTTCTTTTGCTTTACCTCATTCCTTTCTTCGATGCCCAACTCCAAATCCACAACTGTTTACCCCAAAAAGAAGAGGAGAGCCACATGGAAAAAGCTAAAGAAAACAATGCACCCCAAAAGCGAAAAGATCGCCGCCTCTCCCCACTTCGCTTCCTTCGTCCAAGAAACCCATAAAAATACTGGAGGAAGACAGAAAACCAGAAGAGAAGGACAAGCAAGGCTCAGCGATGTCGAGCGGCAGCAAGCAGCTGTCCGGGGAGGGTTCCGGCGGGTCAAACCGAACGCTGTCGAGGAAGATGACGCGGATGCCCACCATGTTGGAGGAGCAGCCAGATGAGGAGGTGCCAACCACCGCTGACAGCGAGCTCGTACCCTCCTCCCTTGCTTCCATCGCCCCCATTCTCCGTGTCGCCAACGAACTCGAGGCCGAAAACCCTCGCGTCGCCTACCTCTGTAACCAAAGACTCTTACCTCCCCCCCTTTTCCTCTTCCTGTTCTAAATTTTATTTCATTGACGTGGAACGACGAAGGTCGCTACTTGATAACTAAAAATGCATTATTCTCTAACTTTTCGAAGAAACCAGGCGTTTGTATATTGCTAAACGTATGCAACTGCTCGCAATTTTCAGCCCTTGATATTGTCAGAGCTTTTGGGCAAATGCTTTTGCTCAGTTGTCCAGTTCTTCATGATGCAATACATTCAGGACTCCCATCCATTAGAACATTAGGTCCTCTTGAGATTTGTTATCTTTTCTTGTCGTTGAATTGGATCGTTGGAGGAATTGTACAACAGAAGCTTCAAATTGGATTGTGTTGTGGAATAATTGGATATTGGAGCTCTGGAGTGAGATGGCTGGAAATAGGCGGTACTCTCCTAATCAGCATATTCTAAGCTTGGGAATTAGCTTCATGGCCCCGAAGAAGATAGTTCAGTTCACGTATTTGGTTAAAAAGGGATGTCGAGTTTGATCACTTCATGGTTGAATTAGCTTACTAACCACTCAAGTCTTGGAGTGTAACAATGGATGACAACTTAGATTGAATGGATGATGCCTTCATTTTGGAAAATGAAAGAATGGTGTTTTTTCTGAAGTTCTAAATAAGCATAAAAATAAGCAGTTTTTTTGGGGGTGAAGTTCTAAACAACAATGTGATACATGAAATTTTTTTACATTACTGGTGTGAATCCTGTGTTCCTTCACTTCATTGTTAAACATATCCGTGTTTAGTCAAATATTTCAGTTGGTCCAATCTCAATATCAATGATGTGAATCCTTTGTGTTACTTCTTGTTTAGTAAAAGGTTTCAGCGATTCTTTTAAATTGGCGGACAAATACAATGCAACAATGGAACATGAAACACGGTGCCTATTAGAGCAAACAGAACTGTGAATTAGACAAGTCATATCATGTCATGTGAATAACACCATCCATTTATCTTCCCCAATTGCCAAGCTAACTTCTAATTGCATCCTCTTTAGGGGTAGGGGTGCTATAATGATTGACAACCAAAAAAAAAATTGGGTAAAAATGATTGGTTACTAATTGATCAATCAAGAATTTTGTGCAAGGATTAGGAGATAGTTATACTCAAGTTTTTCTAATATTTCATTATATTTCTTATCGGCATTAAGATACACAAATACACGGCCATATGAAACCATGGTACTGTATATGCAGATTAGTTCTAATTGCCACACTGTATTCTATTTGAGCAAGGACTTTTGTTTTGTTTTTCCCAACTTATTACTGAGCCATTCATATCTAATTCTCTCAATGTCTGCTAGAGGATATCATTTTCTTTTGCAATGTTCTAAAAATTATTATATATCTGCTTACTAATATCCATAATCTTTTTTGTGATATTCTATTTATCTTGTATTGTCACAAAAAATCCATTTTCTTCATAATGAAGGCCGCTTTCACGCATTTGAGAAAGCACATAATCTGGATCCTACATCAAGCAAGCGCGGCGTTCGTCAATTCAAAACATATCTCTTACATAGACTGGAAAAGGTACCATCATTAACCCAGATTTTTCCACAAGGATTTTGGCAGTTCTTTTTCTTTCTGAAATGATACTTTCTTGAAGTATAATTGATTTAATTACTTAATCGATCTATAATTCTGTCTATGATTCGCTGTGCATTGCATAGAGCGCAATAGGAGTTTAATAAATTACAAGAGGGAGTGAAGTCAAATGACTAACAAGCATTCAGGATTATCTATTGTACCAATTGGTCATAAACAAGGTTCAAACATCATGATTGGTTTGGATGTTGCTATGTTACCAGTAGTGCAAGTTATTAGGAATGGATCCAATATATACTTTCATATTTTTAACACTTCCCTTCACGTGTAGACTTGAGAGGTGGGCTAAGTACTGACGTAGTCGAGTCTACAAGAACTTATTAATAGGGGTATATTTTTAGTACATGAGCATGTTGGATTGTGGTGAGACCTTGTGCTCAGGTACCATGTTAACCTTTTGAGCAATGCTATTTGGTTTAAAAGCTTTACAGATTAGATGAGATATGATCTATTCATTTATATTTGTAGCATTGCTTATGAGATAGACTATTTGGGTTTTCTCTCTTTTCTATACTCCTCTCCTACACGACTTCTTGTATTCCTTCAATTCTCTTGAAATGAATGCAAGTTTCTTCTTCTTCTTCAAAAAAAGCATTGTTTATGAGATAAAAATAGAACAAGGTTGAACTGTTCTGAATCTTTTATCAAATTTTGCGAAAAAAATATAATCAATTAAATTGGACAGAGAGATCAGTCTCAATTCCTTCTATGGATGGTTGAAGATCTGGGAATTGGCCGGGAGCATTTAGGAATAACTTGGAAGTTGGAACCAATTAGAACACAGAACAAACTTGTTACAACAACATGCATTTTCTAGTTCCCTTTTGGATTGCTCAACATGCTAATTTGATCAAATTGGGATAAACATGGTTCAACATTCTAATTTGATCAATTTGACTGAAGCAGTGGGCTTTCATCAAGTTTGTCAAATCCTAAAAATTGATGGCAATGTTGTTCCACTTGGTTGATCTTATTCTGGATAGACTATGAATCATGAGGTATATAGACTAGCTATTCAAGAAATTTTGCTGATGAAATTCTCCATCACAAATTCACAATGCATAATTTTGTCAAGGCAACTAGGTGATCGTAAATGGAGGGTCCTTTACTGCCTAGGCACTTATATGGGCTACCTACTGAGGTGCTCCAAAAGAATATTGGACTCTTAAAAACAGTCTAAATTATCAAAAGAAATGAACATATTTTTTGTAAAGAAAAAACGGCAAAATGTGCTCAAATTGTTCAATGAAACATTGATAAATTGAAATAGTGCAAACTGCAAAGCAATCAAAGGAAAATGATGAAAACAAATGATATAAGACAAGAACTCCAAAGTTTTACGAGTAAAATATTATATTATTGGAAGGATAACTTATCTAGCCTGGCTAGATGAATTCTAATTGACAATAGAAACTGATAGATGAAATAAAAACCATAATAATTGCAATAAAAGTAAAGATGGAGGTGACCTGAAAATTGAAAGATGAGGAAAAAATCATATGGGTAGATACTAAGAAAAAGTTTGAAAAATGATTCATGCTTCGGATTCCTTAAAATATTGACAATTCATACTAAAACTCAAAAATGAAAATTTGAAATTATAATATGAGAAGTTGGGAACACCAAAAGATAGGGGATCCCGCCTCCAAACATCTCCTCTAATAAGTCTAGCCAATCAGTCGATTACAAAGTTAGCTATCACACTTGCAGATACGAGGCAAAAAGAATAAGAGGTCAACAAAGAAGATCTGAGTAGGAGATAAGCTATGGTGTCATTTGGTTGACATACTTCTTGCATTTTCCACGAAGTACAAATGTCTCAGGAAGTGTAAAGTAATTTATCTTCACATTTGTATTTAATGCTAAATTTG
Organism: Canna indica; assembly: GCA_034359265.1. NCBI lineage: Eukaryota > Viridiplantae > Streptophyta > Magnoliopsida > Zingiberales > Cannaceae > Canna > Canna indica. The sequence continues at coordinate 74,343,218 of CP136891.1, read as the reverse complement.
TAATTTATATTGTCAACACTATGAGATTAGATAATCCATGAATTTTTAACTTATTTATTTTATTTAAATTTTTTGAGCAAAATATATAATTTTTTTATATTAACTCCAAATAAACATTAATTTTTCCTATATAATAAATATAGATTATATTTAAGTTTGCATTGTGTGCTCACGCACAAGCCATTAGTCTCATATATTGATAATCAACATATATATAAATGTGAGAAAATATATATTATTTTTTAAAAATAATCTTGCTGCTGCTTTTGTTCTTTAAGCTACAGCCAATGCCTTGGTTTCATTCTCGAATACAAGGAAGCATGCATTATAATTTATATTCCGCGATCTCGATTGACTCGATTGTTGTGTGCGATATATGCATTGAGTTGGAGGCCACTTGATCCAACAAGCCGATTGAGACTTATCAAAGGCCAAGTGTCCCTTAATTAATTTTACTTTTTTTAAAAAAAAATCGTCAAGTAGAAAGTTAAATATATGATTATTTTTTAGCAATTAAATATGTGAATAATTATTTAAATAATTTTGGAAGGATAGACCGTCACCACGCAAATTTGAAGTGTGAACTTTTGAAAATTTATGTATCATTTTGCCCCCACAAAATTTTTTTTGGATCCGCTACTGGGTGCATGGGCATCGATAGTGAGGAGGGCCCTAAAAGAAAAAACAATGGCGAAGAACTCGAACATCCAATATTCATTAAATGGAAAGAGATGCCGACTTTATAAAAGACTATGTGATTGAATCTCTCCCATTCTGCGTGCGTACAAAGAGTCCATAGGCCTAATCATGGTTTAAAATACCGATACCGGTTATCATCTCGGTGGATGACCGGTACCGGTACGTACTGATACCGTACCGACACACGGTACGGTCCGGTACGAAAATTGCATACCGAGCCTTTTTTTTTGTTGATTTTGCTGCTAAAAATAACTCCAATAACCCATGATTGATCAAGAAATACTTAAATTTCATATTCAAATGTCAAATACATGAATACAATGTTTAAAATGCGGACGAATGACGTCCATCGTACTCGTACATATCTTGGGGACATACACTGTCGGCACTGTAGCAGCCCAACGGCTCTTAAAAAGAGTCGTTGGGTCGGGTGATACCGGGCGATACCGCCCGGTATCATAGCTCTTACCGCCCGGTATTTGCTAAATACCGGAGCATACCAGGCGGTATTTATCGGTATTACCGGTATTTTTAAAGTATCGATATTTTGCTACAGTGCAAAATATCATACCGGGCGGTATAGCCCGGTATGATAGCAAATACTGCCCGGTATTTGATAAATACTGGGGATACCGGGTGGTATTTACCGAGATACCCGGTATTTACCCATACCGGGTATCTCGTATATCGGTTTTTTCAAAAACCGGTAAATACCGGGCTTACTGCCCGGTACGGTACGAGATTTAAAACCATGGGCCTAATGATAGGAGAGCGACGCATAGAAAAACATATTACAAATGGAATTTTGTATTCGAATTCTTTTTGTCCTTGCTCTAGATCTTCCCTCAATGCGAAAGCAGTTGGTTTTGTAGTTTAAGAATTTTGCTAATCCCAAGTACTCCATCTCCATCATTGCATATAGAAATATAAAAAAGAAAGAGGAGAAGACATGAGCGGAAGAAATGTGTAAAATAAGTGAATTTATCAAATTGAGGTTAACCATAAGCTTGCTCAGCCTCTACGGCAAGGAGTGACCCCTGCCACTAGCGAGTAGCGACAAGTGCCGATATTTTCGCTTGGGGAATGGAGGCTGGAGCAGGAGTGAACTATGACTCAAGATTCTAGCCATGACACCACTTATGGTATTACCGCCATGAGTTGTGTCTTCACCCTTTGGAGGGAAGAGGGAAGAACACTCAGGAAATTTGCCTCAAGAAACTCCTCTATCTGCTTCTTAAGGATGGAAACATAGCTACTAGAGGATGATACTCTGCCATTCATCAGCCTTTGCCTGTAGTGTGGCATAATAATCGTGTAAACCTCCTTCCATCTTTAGATTGAAGGTATCCGAGTATAAAGTGTAAATCCAGGGTAGGATATGTTCTTGTCCTCATAGTATGTCTCCTTAGAGCATCCCACATACTCTTGGCATTCGAGTGGAAGACCATGGTAGATGTGATTTGTGGTTTAAGGTTGTTTAGCAACCACGAGTCATGAGATGATTGCACAGTCATTCGCTTCCCATTCTGCATATTCGTAGGATTCGGAGGGTCTTGATCCAGATGACGAGCTTTGCGTTGCAAATGCCCACGGGAGATAGTTAACACCGTTTAACTTAATTGAGATGCCGAAGGAGGTGAGTTTTGGGTCCATCATCAAGTTTGATATTGTTGATGTAGATTGCCAATGATGAAGACGACTAAAATATGAGGGTAACCAGAGGCTTGATCAAGAGACGACCTTAATAAAGGTAGAGGTGAGCAAAATTTGAACCGACCCGAATAACCCAAAAAAATCGACCCGAAAATTCAATTCGGGTCAGGTTATTCGGGTAAGTCGGGTCGGGTGAAAACCTTGATATACCCGACTGGGCCGACTCGACACGAAATGTAGTTAAATATATATATTTATGTATAACATAGATATAAAAGGTGATGTTGGCCTAGTGGTTAGAAGGATAAACATGTGATTTAAGAGGTCTTGAATTCAACTCCTATTAGAGTCATATTTTTAATACTATTTCTCACGTTGTTTTTTCACCATTTTCACAATTGGAGAATTCTTGTCTTTTTTAATTATGAATTTTGATTTTTTAAAGGGAATTCAGGTTATTCGGGTCGGGCTTCGAAATCTTATTCGGGTAGGGTCAGGTGGTGTAGTTTGACCCGACCCGACCGATGCCCACCCCTAAATAAAGGTATAAAGAGATCCGACGATGAGAGAAGAAGGGGCTGCTGCCTTCTTTCAAGAGAGAGTTTGAAGATGTCGGAGCTGAGTAGAAAACCAAGCTTCAGCCCACGAGGTATGGCCCTAAAGGGCTGCCCACAAGAAGGAAGGTAGGCAGACTGCACAAGTGCACAACACCAAAGGAGAAGGCCAGCGACTCCAAAACTGGTCCACCTGGGTCGGTGGACTCACAAGGCAGTCCGTCTGGCTAGCGGACTTGCTGGAACCAGTCTGCTTGGCCGATAGACTCAAAGCACAGTTTGCTTGGCCGGTGGACCAAAAAGGAGGAGAAGAAGTGGTTTGCCAGAGAAGGCCTCGAAGCAATCCCTAGGGCCGACAGACTTGAAGAGGAGATGAAAAGAGCCTTTCCTTGAAGTTCACCGGAACCCTAACCACTGCTGCCAAAAACTTGAGGTGGGGGAGAGGGTGAAACCCCCTGCTCCGATACCACGTTGAGTTGAGCCAAAAAGGATATCTCTGTTCATTTAAAAAGGAGGTATATTTAGATATGTACAAGGGTATGGTATGAGTGCGGAACACCCTAAGCTAAAATAAATCTTACTATAATGTAGGGCTGAGCAAAACCCGATGCGACCCGAAAATTCATTTCGGGTCGGGTTGTTCGGGTATTATCGGGTAGGGTCGGGTTACATTTTTAAAAATTTCATTTACTATTTCGGGTCGGGTCGGGTTTGGGTGAAAATCCTATTTAACCCGACCCGACCCGACCCGACCCGATTTTAAGTTAAATAGATATTTATGTTATATATATTTATAAAAGATGGTGTTGGCTTTGTGATTAGAAGGGTGGAGATAAAGTTTAAGAAATATTGAGTTCAAGTCCTACTTGAGTTATAATTTTAATACTATTATTCACCTTTTTTATCACCATTTTCAAGATGATTTTTTTTTTCTAAACCGAATTCGGGTTAATCGGGTCGGGGCCCGATTTCTTCGGGTTAATCGGGTTGGGTATAAATTTTTTCAAATTTTCGGGTTAATACCCGATCGGGTCGGGTCGGGTATTGACCCGACCCGCCCGATGCTCAACCCTACTATAATGTATACTTAACAACATCCATCTCATGCATTTGCCACCCTCGATTTACAGCTACAAAAACAGTGATTCTCATAGAATTTAAGCCAGCCACGCGAGAGAAAGTCTCAAAATAATCAACCCCATACTCTTGAGTGAATCCTTTTGCAACCAACTAGGCTTTATATCGTGCAATGGTTCCTTCAGGAGATACTTTATAGTGAAGATCCATTTACAAGCAAAGCCTCCTGAAATGATATGTCCTGGGAATTGGATCAGTGGGCAAAGACAATGCAAATGTACGAAAGGTAGGTGATAGGTGAGTAAACGAAACACAATCATTGATAGGAGCTTTTGAAAAGTTGACCATCCAATCAAATTTAACATGGTATTAAAGCATGGTTTAGGGTTAGGGTTTCCCTAATCGCTTTCCCTTTCACCATCTCTTCTTCTCCTTCTCCATTTCCTCCTCTCTTTCTTCCTCTTTTCTCCTCTTTCCTCCTCTCTTGCCATTGCTGCCATCTAGGACAGCAGCAGCTGCCCAATGTAATCCAGGCAGCAGCATTCTTCTTCAAAAAGGGCAGCCCTGGACGCTGCCTTTTCCGGGGCTGCCTCTGCGGCAGCACAAGAAGGGATGCTGCCAGCCTTAGAAAGGGGTGCTGCCAGCCCCGAAGACTCTCACCAGCCTTCCTTTCAAGAATAAAGGTTGATCCACCAATCCTAGGAGAAAAAGCTGCTGGAAACACAATCATCAAGAGGTGCTACAGCAGGGTTTGAACCACTAAAGGAGATTTCAACTGGTTAGAAAGAGACCAACCTATACATTTATATTTATAACAGTCCCATTACTAGCTTACACTTGGTTCCTAGATGGTTTGACGGAGAGATAGAGCATATATGCTTTACAATTTGGGAAGAAATTCAAGAATAAATTATAACAAAAGGTGATCTGTCATGATGTAATATTTTGATGATTAATTATGCATGCAAGTAAATTTAAATTTATTAATGACATTTTAGTTATTGATGTAACTTGTAAGCATCTTGTGGGTGAGATTATTTTCTGTTAAAAGGGTTTAAACTTGAACTAATGCACGTAACTTAAATTTATTAACATCATTTTAGTGTTTGCTTTGTCAAATTTGATTGTCTAACCAGTTTTCAAACAACTTAAGCTGTTAGGAAATAGATAATTTATTCATTTATATTTTTAACGCTTGCTTTCACGTATGATGAATGAGGTAAGCCCAACGCGTGAATTGACTCAGAGGCAAGTCCAAACTTATATATATTAAACATTATATTAAATTTGATTGAGTGACCAATTTTCCCAAAAATGTAAGCTGTCAGAAAAAGATCCAAGCTATTCCTTACATTCTTAGCATATTTTTGTTCAATGTTTGATATAGGCTTAAATTAATCCCTGCAAGGTTATGATAACAAGGGCCGCCATGTTTTTGTGAAGTCTGAACCAACCTTTTTTTAGTGGAGATCCACCTTTTTCTACTTATGTAGTTATGAGCCATCCCTTTCTCTTTGGTATTAATTAGGAAGGATACTTTCGTTTTAAAATTAACTTATGGGTAAGCCCTATAGATAAACCTTAGATCTATTGGAGAAGGCATCTAGGAATTGAATAGAGTTATTCATCTTCACTTAAAAAGCTCTCTCCTCTTGGTAGTGCACTACTATAAGGTCAAAAATGATGTTACCAAAGAGAAAGAAAGTTTGATTCATAAATCATAGCAAAGTAACATCTCAAATATGCTAATATGATTACATATATGCGTGATCAATTTATAAATATTTGTGAAGACTTTTCAATCTCTTTTGTACAGATGTATGGTATGGTAGCGTGAACTTGCTTTTGTGTTGAACTATGCATGTAGGTAATTCTGAATGCAGAAAAGGTTCAACCCGACATATTTGAAATTAAATGTTCTACTCCTGCTTTCACTGTAGTCGTGACTTTATGTAATTTCATATAATTTGCTGATGGTGGTTTGATTTCTAAAAGATTTATAATTCTTTAGATATTGAAAAAAATAGAGTATTGTTCTAAATTTTGTTTTTGCACTTCTAAGTTGGACAAGGCCATTATTTTCTAAGCCAAGGAGAGCACTTTTCTTTTTTTCCTTTATTAAATTGCTTTAATGGTTTGACCATGAAATCTTACATTGATTATCTTATATCATCACATTTCCTTGTTAAGGGAACCTGTTTTGGAGCATATGTATAGGTTTTTGAATACAAGAATTTCTTTGGGTGTTGAACTTGCTCATCTTCTGTAACTTTCAGCTACTCAAGCTTTCATTTTTAAGTTTTTCTTTGAGAAGTGCCCTTGTCATTTCCCAATGATTTCTGTTTTTTCACGTGTGATGGTTGGAATACATTATAAATTAAAAAACCAAGAAGTCTTGGTGGAACATTGAGATTTAGCTGTGCTGATTAGTGCTGAATTTCTAGCTAGCACAGGCAAAAAGGAACTAATAGATCATCATTGTTTTATTGTGTGTGATAATTCTTGTCAACTATAATACATTGATCTGCAGGATGAAGTGGAGACAAAGACAAGACTTGCGAAATCTGATGCAAAAGAAATACAAAAATTTTATCAGTTGTACTATGAAAATTACATCAGGGAAGGCCCTGACAAAAAACCGTAAGCCTCGGAAATTTTTGGCTCCTGTTCTAACTGTCACTCTTTTGGGAAATTGATTTTCCGTTGCTGCTTGTCTCACTAATTGTGGATTGATTCAGCGAGGAGATGGCTAAACACTACCAAGCTGCGTCTGTATTATATGATGTTCTGAAAACTGTGGTACCTGAAGATAAAATTGACGATGAGGTTTGTCTTCAGAATTCTTGGAATGTGCATAACATTTTGATTTATTTTCTTTATAATTATATGGGAACCTTGGTGGGTGTATGCCCTTCATCTTTCCTCCTAAAAAATATTATATGGTAAAGCATAGCTGCCTTTATTAATTTCAGATTAACAGATATGCTAAAGAAGTTGAGAGGAAGAAGGGTCACTTTGCACACTATAACATTCTTCCACTACATGTTTCTGGTGTTTCATCTCCAATCATGGAGCTCCCAGAGGTAGACTATTTGTTAATTTATCTTGTCGCTTACTCTAGTCACTGTGTAGGTTTGACAGAAGTGTCATTTGCCCCCTTACTCTTTCGGTGACAGATAAAAGCAGCAGTAAATGCATTACGCAAATTGGATAATCTTCCAAGACCCATATTACAGCCAACGACAAGTTCACAGCACCAAGCTGATACAACCTTGGTGCCTGGTGAAGTGAATCAAACAATTTATGACATTCTTGATTGGCTTGGGCTAACTTTTGGTTTCCAAGTAAAGAAAATATTTTACTAATTTTAGTTATTCTATTTGATTATAATTCATTTTTTCTCTTTTATCATCCTATATGTATGTAGTATGTACTACTAGTCTACTGTCTCAATTCCTAGTTATATTCTGATAAACCAACAAATATAATTTATTTGAATGTAGAAAGGAAATGTTGAGAATCAACGGGAACACTTGGTCTTGCTACTTGCAAATATTGGCATAAGAAAACACCAAGAAGAGTACACATTGGTAATTAGGTTTTTGCATAGTAACACTTCTTGTAGATCTATTTCATTCAGAACATTCATTACTTGCAAATGCTGTTTACAGTTGCACAATGATACAGTGAAGCAGCTGGCAGAGAAAGTTTTTAAAAATTATCGTTCTTGGTGTCACTATTTACATCGTCCTCATAACCTCAAGTGAGTTATATGTTTGTATAGTTGGGCACCTTAGGAGTAGTATTTATATAACATAACATATACTGATCAGTTATGCCTTGTGATTTATATTCTGCAATTTTTAATCTTCTAAACAGGTCTCCCAATAATGCTGACCCACAACAAATGGAACTTCTGTTCATTGGACTGTACTTTCTTATCTGGGGCGAGGCTTCTAATATTCGGTTTATGCCTGAGTGTCTTTGCTATATCTTCCACCATGTAAGTACTGTTTTAATGCAATCTTTTGACTTTTGCTTTGTGAAGCACCATAAACTTGTTGGGCCATTTTGTTATTAAGAGTAGGGTAATTACTTGAATATATCCTTATCTTTGAACTTTGTCTTAAATATATCCTGTATCAATTGTATCCATGCGTTAAAATTTCGTCACCTACTCTGTTAACAGTGTGACGTGGCTTGCACACGTGGATTAAAATATTTTTTTATTATATTTTAACACTTTCTCTATCACCACCTCGCTGGAAAAACCACTGGACCTGTTGGAAAACCACCAGACCTTGCCGGGGAACCTTTTCTATTGGAATTAAGGTTTAAAATCTCGGTCGGTACGATACGGTAAGTCCGGTATTTACCGGTTTTTTAGGTTTCCGGTATACGATCTACCCGGTATTTGAAAAAAACCGGGTACATTGTGTATACCGGGCGGTATATGGCGGTATGGGCGATACCGGGCGGTATGTCACGAAAAAAAAAAAACCCGGCCGGTATGCATTTTCATACCGGTCCGTACCGTGTGTCGGTACGGTACGGTACCAGTATATACCGGTACCGGCAGGTGACCAAAACCGGTACCGGCAGGTGACCAAAACCGGTACCGGTACCGAGATTTTAAACCATGATTGGAATTGTTTACGAACGAGGTTTGATGGTTTCTCCGGCGTGGTCCGACGGTTTCTCCGGCGAGGTGGTGATTGAGAAAGTGTTAAAATATATAAAATATATATTTTAATCCACGTGTGCAAGCCAAACCGATATCCAAACCTGCTAACAGAAACCAAAACCGGTCGATTTCAAAAACCTATATTCGAAACCGAAACCTAAATTTTCGGTTCGGATAGAATCGGTTATCCGTTTACTAATGAGTAATGGGTAAATGGGTAAGTGGATAAGGATAACGGGGGTCAGGTTTATATTTAATATATATAAATGATATTACTACCAGATTTGGATACCGGTTAACCACAAAAAACCGGTAACCGAAACCGAATATGGTTAACCGTGGCCCGATAACTGAAACCCAATCGGTTTTAAAAGGTTTTTGGTTTTTACTATTCGAAACCGAAACCGAACCGCAAATCTACTATCCAAAACCGAATTTTGTTGTTTGGTTAACCGGTTAATCGCGGTTAACCGGTTTGAATTGACATCCTTAACTTGAGCTTCAGCTAGATATGATCTAGAATGCGTGAGCTGGATATATTATTGCTGATGTGCTCAATTAAAGATGTAAAAGAAGATATAAAAACGTCAGTAATGGCTGAATGGCAGGTGTTTATGGAATCATTCAGAAGAAGGAAGGTTCTTTCTTGATCAGTTCTCTGTGTCAGGGTAGATTACCAAACTCATATTTTGGAAATCTCAAATTCTGTGCCCCTGATACCGAGGGATCTAAGAGCCAAAGCATTCGGGACCTTATGCCATTTCTTGGTACACAAAGTCAGAGCAAATTAAACCATTATTCACTTTCCTAAGAAGTCATCTCAGTCAATCATTTCAGTTTGGACGTAAGAGTGTAACCTAGATGTTCAGGCGGGCTTCGACTAGTGAAATACCTAGATTTTTGACACGTACGTAATAGGAACACACTTTCAATTTAAGAGTTGTTGGTTTTCAAGGTTCCCGAGTTCCTAATGGTTATGAGAAATCAAGTTCTGCTGCCAACATAACCTTTTGCTTGATCTAAATCTCATAATGCCTTTGAGTTAAACTTACTTCCGGGTTACTAGTTTTATGATAGTACATTACTGCTTTGCATCATATGACAAGCACTTCTTTGCAAGAAGAGGAAGTTGTACATGTTGTTTCTGTTGATATCATAGTATGAACAATCTCTCGTCACGAGATTTAGTAAATTATATAGATAAGATATCATTCATAAAAAGTTGCAACATTTTGAATCAATTCATATTTCCTGTTCGCTTTAACTTAGGTTATTGAAGATTGTTACAGAGATGCTCTTCGTTTAGTTAAATGTAATTGATTTATGCGTACATGCAATGCCAATGTCATCAATAATATAGTGAGCATAAGGTAAACAATCTTACGGGTGGGTCATTAGGATGACCCTTTAGCGAGCTTTCGGTCCCGGGTCTTCTAAGCTAGGATGACTGACCAACCTCGGTGCCCTATCTGGTTGAGAATATCCCTCCAACCAATGCCACTCCAGGTTGATCGTCAGTGTGGCTCTTTGACGATCTTCCCGGCCCATAAACCATACTCGCCGACTCGGGCATTAGCTTAGCATACTAACGTGCTTCTCGGCCCGATCATCCATCAATCACAAGCATAATCATAGCAAAGCGGAAACATGCATATATGCTCACAATCAAATCAACTCGGGTGGGTGTGACATTTCGTCGAACACATCGGGTGCACTTATACGTACACCCAACCCGGCCCTCCCTTGGGTCCCAAGTACCCGGCCATACACCACACCACCTCATATAGGTCAAGATCAATTTCAGATTCGACGAGTGTTTCAAAATCAGTAATGAACATAAAATTTCTGCATCTTAATCATGAAATAAGCCACAACATCTAGTCTAACACTGATATAAGAATACTAAGATCAAGGCTAAATTTTATTAAAAAAATTGCGATAGATTCAACCATGAAAACATCAATCCAACCAGGAAATTTCAGCAACAAATCATACATACAAAACTGAAAATTTCAGCGGTGCAATGAGTTCATTAACTTGAAAATTTTCAGTGATATAACCGGCCTTTTAACTTCAAGTTTCAGTAATATAAATAGTCCTTTAAACTAGAGAATTTTAGCGAACATTTAAATGTATTTCATGCTGAAATTTCAGCTTTTGAAATCGTCAAAACTCGCTTCAAAGCCAGCTCGAAACTCAGAATGAAACCTTGCAAAAATCAGTATTCCACAGCCAACCCAACATAATGAGAGATGCGGCAACTACAACCTCCACCCTTGGAAAAAATTCGGCCATAACAGCCCTACTTCGAATTCGAAATTTCAGCAAATACGCATTCAATGTTCAGACGCAATAAACCATGAAAGTTCGTGTGAAAACCAATCAAACAAAAACGAAATCCACGATTAAAAAGGGAAACACAACCGGCCATTCCCTACCCCCAATTTAGCCCTAACTGGCCGAAATTTTAAGGGGAGGAATACCACACGAATTAGCCCCGAAATTTGCACAAATTCTTGATAATGCGAACCTCAGAAGAATTTCAAAAATCAAAAGATATGAACAGAATCCTATAGAAATCCGGCCACCCTAGGACTTCCACCCAGCCCTAAACATCATCATCCACCGCCCTACCCAACTGAATACCCTAAGGAGGCACACCCTCCGAAGAAACCTCAATCCCCGGATCAAAAACTCAATGAAAAACAAAAAATTAAGGAAAATTTCCAGATTTTATCATCTTCCAACATATTCGGTTAAACCTAATGGAAATTAGTCCAACACCACTTACCTAGGGTTGATGACGCCGGAGAAGATGGCCACGGCGATGATTTCCGTGACACAATCCCATAATGTCCAACTTGCACGACATTATGTGGACCAATCTCCTCGAGCACGTCTATCATCAGCTTGGAAATGTAGATCGCATCATGGTGCTCATCCGAAGAGTTCACTGATTTTTGATATACCACCTTCCTATTGCAATAGATACGGAAGTTGATGCTTATTTGGTGGTCCAATCTAGCTATCACACATCAAAGTGCAACTGTAGTCCAACTGTTGTCTCTTGAATCCATCCATTATTTGATCTCGTCGACCATTGCTTCAAGAGAAGGTCCTGAAATTCTGTAGGGATTTAGAGGGCAATACTTGGGCTGACCTTTTAGATTGTAAAGACCATAGATCGGTAGTATGGATTATTGACTACCATTGTTGGAATCCGGTTTAAGTGGAACCATTTGGAGATTGCTCTCCCAAACTCCCACTTCTTGGTCTTGCTCTAAACATCGTCGATGCGTGGTTGCTTGGATGATTGAGAAGGAAATGCACTGGGATCAAGGTCAGTTAAATTAACAAAAGATTTTTCTACTGCCAGGTTGCCCGAGGTTTGAGAAGAAGCCTCGGATGCTTCCGCCCCTGCTCTAGGTTGTATGTACGTTCATGTTGGAACTCCAACCAATATGAGGACCGGAGGGAATTGAACCACCTCGGTTCATTGCTCTTGAAGCCGAGGTTGAGCCGACACTTGTTAAGGGACTTGTTATTTGTTAATAGAGAAATCTTGAGATAGCCTAATTGGCTTCTCTCATGCTTTATATGTATGAATGGGTTTACATATAGGTCATCGCATATATACAACTAGGTCCTAACACTCCCCTCAAGCTGGAGCAAATATATTATAAAGTCCTAGCTTGTTAGATATGAACTTGATCTTTGGACCTTTTAAGGACTTAGTAAAGATTTTAGCTAACTAGTCATTTGAGTTTATGAATGACATTGTGATTTCTTTAGATTGCACTTTTTCTTTGATAAAATGACAGTCGATTTCTATATACTTTGTCCTCATGAAAAACCGGATTGGATGCAATGTGCATAGCAATTTGATTATCATTGTATAACTTCATACATGGCTAACGCCATGACTATGTACTCAGCCTCTGCGCTAGATCTTGCTACCACAATTTGTTTCTTGCTATTCCATGAGATCAGATTGACTTTCAAGTATACACAATATCCTGAGGTGGATTGACAATCACTGGGCGCAACTGCCTAGTCGACATCAATATATCTGATCACCTGAAGGTGGCCTTGATTGTGATATAGAAGTCCTTTGCCTGGGGTTGACTTAAGATAATGTAATATCCTCAAAGCCGCTGTCCAATGATCCTCATAAGGAGACTCTAGGACAGTGTTGTCAAATTTCCGCCATGGCCCCGCCATGGCGTGGCGGATTTTAGAGAAACCGCCACGCAGAAACCGCAACGCCATGGTTTTTGCATGGCGTTTTATGGCGCCCGCAATCCGCCATGGCGGAAATGGCGTCAATGGCGGAAATGACGCCTTTTACATGTTTTTTTCTTAAAGAAAGGGTGTTTTTGTAATTTTCTGAAAATGGTTAAGGATAAAAAACCCTAATCCTTAAGGCCATAAAGGTTGGCGGCTGCCTCTGGACTCCAAACATAGAACCCTCCTACCTGTGGCTGCTCCACTCCGGCGATGAACTCCGGCGACTCAAGTGAGCTAAAGAGCATAAAAGATAGCAGTTTTTGTCGTTTCTTTTATGTATTTCTCTCCCATTCAATTCTCTCCCTCATTTCATTTAAGTTTTCTTGTTTTTTTAGGTATTTACACACAACAAAGGAATTTTTTTCTGTTTCTTTCTTTTTTTACTTGTTTTCTGTTCTATTCTTTTTTTATTTCAGCCGACAACCCCTCATATTTTTTCTATTTCTTTTTTTATTTTACTTGTGTTTTGCTTGTAGTTGTGTTTTGTTCTATTCTTTTATTTTTTAATTTCAACCGACAGTTCTAGTCATATTTTTTTTATGTTTCTTTCTTTTTTATTTTATTTACTTTAATTATGTTACATTTGGTGAATTTTATTTCCTATAATGTTTCTAATTTTATTGTTCCTGATATATGTTATTACTTATTAATGCTTACTGCTTAGTTGTTATATATTTTATATATATATATATATATATATAATATAATATAATATTTTCAGCCGCCATGCTTCCGCCATCGGCCGCAACGCCATCCGCCATATTTGTATGGCAGACTTTTAGCTTTCCGCCATGAGCCGCCATCTGCTATTAATAACACTGCTCTAGGAACTAACTAATTACATTTACGGCAAAGGAAATGGGTCAGGTCTAGTGATCGTAAGATAGTTAAACTTACCCACTAGCCTGCGATATTTTCCAGGATCTTGCAATAGCTCCCCCTGTCCTCGTATGAGCTTGGCATTTGGTTCCATTGGGGTATTAGTTGGTTTAGACCCTGAAAGTCCTGCTTCCTCGAGCATATCTAGCACATGTTTCCTTTGTGATACATAGATATCTCCTCTAAATCAGGCTATTTCAATACACAAAAAATACTTCAAGTTGCCCAAGGAGCGAGCTTGTCTCGGCCAGGAGATAAGTCATGAACAAAGCATGTAAAACTAAATACACGAGGTGGAAGATGATATATGCCATCCTATGGAAAGAGAATAGAAAATGGAATACGATTGTGAAGGATAGAAGAAGGCCTTCGATTAATGAGATAACAAGCGACGAGGGTTGTGCCGTCCCAGAATTTGAGTGGAACATTCATATGGATGAGAAGGGTACGAGCAATTTCGACCAAGTGTCTATTCTTTCGTTCAGTAACCCCATTCTGTTGAGGAGTATGGGGACACGAGGATTAATGGAGAATGCCTTGAAGAGTCAAGAATGACTTAAAGGTGCTTGAGAAGTATTCCTTGGCATTATCACTTCTTAGCCCCTGAATAGAAGTACCAAACCAAATTGATTTTTAATTTCAGCAAAAAAGAACAAAAGATGGTAAATAACTCAGAGCGTTCTTTCAATAAGAAAAGCCATATCATTCTTGAATAATTATCAATAAAGTATATTTGTATCCAAGTTTGGATGTAACACGACTAGGACCCCAAATATCAGAATGAACCAAAAGCAAAAGGTGCACAAGCACGTTGACTGACTGTGAAATGACGACCTAGAGTGTTTTCCTTGACAAGACTGTTGTTCAAGACTTTTAAGGTTGGATAAAGAAGAAATCATCTTTTGAAGTGTTTGAAGATGAGGATGCCCCAACTGGCTGTGAAGTAGAAGTGGAGAGGAGTTAGCCACTAGATCAGAAGGTGTCGCATCGAGCTGGTACAAGCCACGAGATTCATGCCCGGTGCCAATCGCCGTTCTGATCCTCAAGAGAAAAAGAGTCAGCTGCGAATGCAGGAATATAAATGATAGAGGATAAGCATAAAGATGAAGGGGAGTGATGACAATACTCGTATCAGAATGAACAAGCTGAAAAACAAACTCTCTACATGGACTCAAGCTTTGTGGAAAGGGCACACAATGGTGCTTCCCTAACTCAAAAGCTTCACATTTAAAAGGTGAACTAATCGACAGAGCCACTAAAACGAGGTGATGGTCATCAATGAAAGTGACAAAGTAGTTGTACTCCAAACGACTCGCTACAGACTAGGACCCAAATATCAAAATGAACAAGTCGACTTTCTACGTGGATTCAAGCTTTGTGGAAAGGGCACACGATAGTGCTTCCCTCACTCGCAAGCTTCATATTTAAAAGGTGAACTAACAGAGAGTGCCACTAAAATGTGGTGATGGAGTGGTGAGCGACGGGAAAGCAAATAAATCCCTCTAGTTTGAGCTTCCCCACCAATCTTCCTCTGTATCACACAATGAGAAGGGAAAAAAAGATACAGGGCAATTGTGACCGTTGGTGAGCTTACTAATGGAGAGTAAATTCACAAAAAAATTTAGAAGCTAAAACACCCTATTTAAGTCTAGGTTACATGAGGCACTAGTTGTGCCAAGGGCGTGCACATGAGAAGAAGTGGAGCCATTAGCAAGGTGAACATGAGGTAGGTTAGACTCACAGTGAAAGTTAGAAAAAAGTTCCTATTACTTGACATATGATTGGAAGCACTTGAGTTAAGAATTCAAAACACACCAGAGGAAGTTGTAGCTGCACTCCTAGAGGAGGTAGCCATAGCCGAAGAGGTGGCGGCTTGTAGGAGCTTGTCATGCTCGAACTTGGAAACACATAGTTTCCTCACTTTGATTTCCCAGAAGTATTCACACTAGTAGGGTTGAGCAAAACCCGATCCGACCCGAAAAAACCCGAAAAATCGACCCGAAAATTCATTTCGGGTCGGGTTATTCGGGCATTATCGGGTCGGGTCTTGTTTTTGAAAATTTTGCCTACTATTTCGGGTCGAGTCGGGTTCGGATGAAAACCCTGTTTAACCCGATCCGACCCGATTTTAACTTAAATATATGTTTATATTATATATATTTATAAAAGATAGTGTTGGCTTTGTGGTTAGAAAGGTGGAGATAAAGTTTAGGAGGTCTTGAGTTCAAGTCCTACTTGGATTATAATTTTAATACAATTATTTACCTTTTTTAATCACCATTTTCAAGATGATTTTTTTTTTTCTAAACCGAATTCGGGTTATTCGGATTAATCGGGTCGGGGCCCGATTTTTTCGGGTTATTTGGGTCGGGCCCTGATTAAAAAATCGGGTCGGGTCGGGTATTGACCCGACCCGCCCGATGCTCAACCCTACACACTAGAGGAAGCTTGTGTAGAGGTAGTAGCTTTAGCATGTGGAGGCCTTCCAAACTTTTGCCAGCACCTGTAATGGGTGATTGGACCTCCCAGAGTGTATACATGGAGGAAATGAGTTTCTACCTCTCTCACGACCTCCCTGCCATAACCACGGCTTTTGCCTCTTGCAATAAGCATTGAGTTTTCACTTGTTAGAAAGGAGGCTGAGCTCAGTAACTCTCAAGACTCTAGTCATGGCACTATTGAGATCAGGAATAGTGTTGTCTGCCATGAGTTAGACTTGACATGCTGAAGTGAAGATGGTAGGCCACACAAAAATCTTGCCACGTGGAATTCCTTTCGTTGCCTCATCTGCATTGAAACATCAGTGGTGAAGGGATGATATTCAATCAATTCATCTGCCTTTCCCTTCAAAGTGGCGTAGAAGTGCTGAATTTACTCTTCTTCCTTAAGTTTGTACAAAGAGTAAATCCTTGAGATGCTCGTATCTTGGAAGTAGGTCTTCTTGAGGGAGTCCATATGCTTTTGGGCATTGTAACAGACCGATTGATTTGGGCAGTAAATCGTCCGTGCGGCTCCCTTGCTTCCCGTGCAAGGGATCAGCCTTCCGTCTCGGATCGTTCTCCTCGACTTGATACCGCAGGGCATGCATTTATCGTTATAGCAACCTCTCAGCCCATGTCTGTGCAACCAAAAGATCATGTTGGTCGAATGACTTTGATTGCATTAAATAAAACAACTTTACAAGACTATGGGCATAAGAAAATGGAAAATCGGGTGTAGGATGACTTTCGCAGGCTGCCTTAGGCGAAGATTGAGTGGTCACACGCCCATATGGGCAGTTCGTTCGTCTCCTCCCAAGGCAGTCCACTGTTCTGCCAACACTCCCCTACAATCCTTGCGCGATTGTTGGACGACCATGGGATTCGGTCGTCAACCGTGGGACAATAGATTCAGTGCAACCATTTCAAGAAGCCATTGCTCGAGAGTGAACCGAAAGCGGAGGACAAGAATAAACAATTGTCCTTGGGGGTATGGGACTCCGAGATCACAGACGTCCATGTCAAGCAACGGTCACTCGGTGGAGGTGGATGTTGTGCTCGTGTCACTTGATGCACATGTGGAGGCATTCAATGTGAACATGGGAGGCACACATTTTCAACCCAAACCAAGTAGCATAGTGAGGGGTCAATGTGATGACTGCAGCATGGAGTGCACAGTACAGATCCAATGATGCAAAACCAGTCGATGGACATTCCGGCTGCGGCATTTGAGGAAGCACGCATTCGACAAATCAACACAATTGCTGTTACTTGTGCACAGTACAGACCCAATGATGCGGAACCAGCCGATGGACATTTCGACTGCGGTATTTGAGGAGGCAAGCATTGGATAGATCTACGCAAATGCTGCAACTTGTGCGCAGTACAGACCCACGATGCGAAACGAGCCGATGAACATTCCGGCGGTAGCATTTAAAGAGTGGAGGCGAGCGTTCGATGGGTCGACGCAAATGCTATGACTTGTGCGCAAACCAGCTGATGGACCATGGTTTTAAAATTCGTACTGTACTGGGCGGTATGCCCGGTATTTACCGGTATTTTGGCTTTTCAGTATACGAGATACTTGGTATGGGAGAAATACTGGGTATCTCGGTCATACCGGGTGGTATTTATGATATACCGCTCGGTATGGGCGGTATTGTGGGCATACTGGGCGGTATACCGCCCGATATGATGAACATACAGCTCTTCTTTTTTTTTGCTAAAAATAACTCCAATAACACATCATTGATCAAGAAATACTTAGTTATTTTTAGCAAAAAAAGAAAAAAAAGAAAAAAGAAGAGTTGTCTGTTCATCATATCGGGCGGTATATCGCTTGGTATGCACACAAATACACAATACCGCCCATACCGGGCGGTATATCATAAATACCGCCTGGTATGATAGAAAAAAATAGCCGGTATGCTTTTTCATACTGGACCGTACCGTGTGTCGGTATGGTACGGTACCGGTATATACCGGTACCGGTCACCGACCGAAATCGGTACCGGTATTTTAAACCATGTGATGGACATTCCGGCAGTAGCATTTAAGGAGTGGAGGCACGCGTTCTATGGATCGATGCGAAGGCCGTGACTTGTGCGCAGAGTAGATGGGCTCCTAAGATGCAAAGTCGTTTGTGCGCAGAACAGATGACTCATAAGACGCAAGGTTTATGCGTTACGCAAATGGCCCCTTAGACACAATGTTTGTGCACAGAGCATATGGCTCTTAAGACGCATGGTTGTTCGCGCGTAGAGCGGATGAGCTCATAAGACGCAAAGTTTGCAGCGACCGAAGCAGGTTCGAAGCAAGCACTAGTGAAGAACAGCTTGGTGCTACAACTATGCTCTTAGTGCAGAGAGTTGGCGGACGTCATAGCCAGGTTGGAGCAAATCCCTCAAGTCGTGGTTCGAGGACCGTTAGCATAAGACTTGGCTCGTTGATATGGCCTCGGAGGTGAGCGCCATGATCCAGCGAGGACGAGTGACAAAGCGGTGATCGGCTCGAGCTCTTGCTAGAGGCAGGACACAAACGAGAGAAGGCGGCGGTGGAGGCAATGCTCTTGTGTGGTGCGGCCACAGGACTACATGGCACTTGGGTGTTGCACAACGACACCCACATGTCATCTGAGACGAGCGTTGTTCATCGGTGTTCGCATGCTCAACACGTTTGGGACTTTTATAGCCCAACAACAATGGGACTTTGAATCAAGTAGCCATTCCTTGGGTTTCCTCGCGCGAGCGTTGTTCAACAGCACTTGTTTGCTCATCATGTCTAGGACTCTCATAGCCCAGCAACAATGGGACTTGGCGAATTGAGTAGCCATGTCTCGGGTTCCTTCGCGCGAGCGTTGTCCAACGGCGCTCGTTCGCTCAAGTCTGAGACTCTTATAGCCATGCAACAATGAGACTTGGTGAATTGAGTAGTCATTTCTCGATTTCGTCCATGCGAGTGTCACTCAATGGTGCTCGTTTGCTCGACAAGTCTAGGACTCTCATAGCCTAGCAACAACAAGACTTGGTGAATTGAGTAACCATTTCTCGGCCTCGTTCATGCGAGTGTCACTCAACGGCGCTCGTTTGCTCTACAAGTCTAGGACGCTCATAGCCTAGCAACGAGGATACTTGGTGAATTGAGTAGCCACTTCTCAGTTTTGGCCATGCGAGCGTTGCTCAACGATGCTCGCTTGTTCCGCAAGTCTAGGACTCTCATAGCCCGGCAGCAAGGAGACTTGGTGAATTGAGTAGCCATTTTTCGATGTTCCTACATGAGCATTGAGCAACACTCGTGCGCTCAACGAGTTTGAGAATCTTATAGCCCTTTCTCGTGACGACGGGAGATGATGAAACTCGACGATGTTCCAAGTAGTCATTTCTTGGCGGCGGACTTCCCACGACGATACTGGGCATGTTGCAGCCCCACTACGGTGTATCGGGACTCAGGTGGTGTTCTCTTCGACTACTTGTGAAGAATTCACTTGCGCAATTGCAGCCTATGGAGAAAGACGGTGCGGCCGAGGCGAGTTCGACGAGGACGTCGAAGTTTTGAAGTGGGGGAGGATGTTAGGGATTTTTCGAATTGCCCGAGCAACGACATATCATGGCGGAATGTTCCTTACATGTTTGTAAATATGTAATGTTGTGTACATGTAATTCGGCTTTCTTTTGTAAGTAGTAAGGGTCTTGTAACAACCCTTGTGCGCTCGGGGTCCCTCGGTGCAAGTTTTTGGTGCTTGGTGCGATGTAGTGGCATTTTTGTAATTAGATAGTCATAAAACGGTCGTTGCGCGCATCGTGCACCTTCCTTAATCTCTACCCTCCACATGAATTAATTACTCCTATTTTCTTTGCTATGGTCCAATCCCCTCCTTGCATCGTGATTGCCTGGCACCCATCTTGAATGCTGCCTCTCCACCATCCCCATGGAACCACAGACCAAAACAACCCAGCCACCATCTCTCCTTCATCCCTACAGCAGCATCGGTCGTAGCATTGCAGCCACCACCACCACCACCCTGACATCTCTACAACATTAGCCTAGCTACCACCACTTCATCTGCATAAACCAACATCTTTTTCCACATTGCCTTCCGTCCCCTTTCACAGGCCTCCTAATCCAACTTTAGCATCTCCTTTGAGACAAGGTGGTCGCTGCAACAGGTACCCCCATACTATCTTAATATCTGACATGGCCCTTATCAAGGACCCAACCGAGGTTTGAACTTTGAAGTATTGTCACCCATACCAGAATAGTACAGGTACTTAATACCAAGTACCAACACATTTATGGGTTGGCATGCTTCCAGTTGGTCTAAATCCCTCTGATCTGCTCTCATAAGGTCCATTTCATTTAAAAAATTAATTTTATAACTTGACCAATGAGGCTATGCCTAGCCAAATTATTCATATGCTTGCTGTACTAATGTGTTGACTATTTTCATCAACATTTGGCACCATGTCTGTTGATGTCATATATTGGTAAGACAAGATGTTCTCCACTTTTCCTAAATAAAAACTTGCGATAAACATATACTTGCCATTAGATATACCAGTATTCAAGCACAATAAGCTTTTCAGTATCAGAAGTTTCCTTTAAGTTTCTTTGGAATTGTTATATGTTTTCTTGTGTTTGTTAAATAAAAATCTAATTATCTCTTATTGTTGATGTATCAAATAAGATGGCCAATGATCTCAATCTTATATTGAGTAATGCTTATTCCGTTAGCGGAAGTCATCCTAACTCTGCCTATCAGGGTCAAGATTCATTTCTTAAGAATATTGTGACTCCGATATATGAAGTTCTGTTCAAGGTATATCCATATCCATACTCTTAGGCTTTGCTTAAACTCAATTAAGTAATCTTCGTCATTTTATTTTCTTTAAATCTTTTAACATAATGAAATCTCTTTGTAACCTTCAAATTTGACAGGAAGTAAAAAGGAACAAAGGCGGTACTGCTAGCCATTCACAATGGAGAAACTATGATGATCTGAATGAATATTTTTGGTCTGTAGCCTTTTGTTTGAAATTCTTTTACTAAGTTTTTGTTAAATTTGATTCGATGACCAACTTTCCTAAAAGCTTAAGCCGGTAGGAATGAGACCAATCTATGCATTTATATTCTTAACACTCCCCCTCAATGGTGGGCGGGTGAATTGAGGAGACTGGCTCAATCCAACAACTGGATTGACTTAATTGAGGCGAGAGATATTTTTTTATAATATTGACGCAAGGAGGATTCAAACTTTAAATGTTAAATTTGATTGGATGATCAACTTTCCTAAAAGCTTAAGTTGTTAGAAAAGAGATCAATCTATGCATTTATATTCTTAACAGTTTCATACAAAATTGATATCACTTTTTCAGGTCAAAGGATTGTTTTAAGTTAAGCTGGCCAATGAAAGATATTGCAGATTTTTTCGTGTATTCTGAGGATGCTTACCAAAAGTTCCAGGTTAAGCTTCTTACTGAAATTTAATGGTGTTAGTGAACCATTTAATTAGTCTGCGAATGAGGTCTTTAAGCATGTTGCAGTGGTCTATCTGGCCGCTAAGATCCTTTACTACAAGTATCTACTAAGGGTTTTAAGTCTAACTAGAATACATATAGTGAAATACAGACCAATGTTTAAGAGTCTAAGAAACCATGAGAATAAATATTTATGATATTAACAATTCCCTGGAGCCTCCACGAGAAACACTAGATAATGTTAACTAGAAAGATTAACAATGTTTATACTCTATACCAGAGATACTGTAGAAAGCACTCAGCACTCTTACTCTCTTCTCTCACCTTTACAATGTTGTCTTCTCTACAATCTCTCTCACTTGTAGAAGTATCCACATATCTTAGGAAACTATCACTCAAATCATACCAGTTGCAAGTGATGAAGAAAATCCCTATTTGTGCCTTATAGACATATCCTCTCCATGTTATGATAAACATGAGAGTAACTCTCAGCCATAGATCCACGAACAAGCATGAGAAAACTGTCACAACCATTCATCTAAAACAAATCCTCAAAAAAAAGACACGGTGTTTGTTGTAGGCTTCTATTGTAGCAAATTTCAAGTTTGAGTTTGTGTTTGATTCATTCCAAATCCAACAAATCCTCGTTTCAGTGAGGATTTGTCATGCTCTCTCTTGATTCCAAGGGAATCTCTAGAAAAATCCCTAAACTTCTTGTCCTTGAATGCTCCATTACATATCAAAGACAAAAGTGATCCACATTGATTCCTTCACCTGTTAAATGCACACATTGATGCCTGTGTGCAGCTGTCTTCAGTCAAATGCGCTAATTGATAAGGAGGGAGATCTCCGAGGTCCTTCCATTACTAGTTGATAGTCCTTCCCACCTTATTCTGATTAGCAACACCAAAATTTCTTCCGCGTGTTGCCATCACCGCAATTATATCTAGTGGATGTCATTTGTCCACACGTTCACACCATTTCCACTTTCCAGTTAGTGAGGTTTTCTGAGTATTTACATTATTTGACCATAGTGGAAACACAACCTCAAACCATTGGTTCTAGGTCCCCTTCAGTTTTTAAAACCTTGGTTCCTCCTTATGTAATCGAATCCTTTAAATTGGTAGCAATAGCACTAACTGGTCCTTTGCTATGCTATAATGGATTTCATTCTCTATGTTTGATGTAATCTGAAATCAACAGCAGAATAGAGTGAAGGATTCCTTTTTTATTCTGCTCTTATGTTTGGTATGACTCTGTTCTTATGTTTGGTATGACATATTACAAGCATGAATGGAATCAAAATGTGTCAAAGGTGAAAAACTCCTATTTTTAAAAATAATAAAGATAATATTATAGTATCATTTTATTTGAAATATTTGAAATTTGAGAAAAATATTAAATTATAATTATATATTATTAGATAAAATATTATATTATATAAAAATAAATATTATAATATACTAATATATTAATATAATGTTATAGTATCATTAGTATATAATGTATTAATATCTAATATTAACAATGCACATTATGATATATTATATTTATAGTAATAAATAAGTAGACAAAGAAGAGAAGAGAGCTAGAAAGAAAAGACAAATAAGAGATAGGTGGTTGCTATTTCCTTTGAGATTAGTTCAACCTTTCACTATTTATGTATACTTCAATACTAAGAAAATAGGGTAGATTGGCCTAGATCTTCAACTTGAAAGTGTTTTTGGAGAAACACTTTGGTATTTGCAATACCAATGAGATCAATTCCAGTCATCCACATAGACAAGCAGCCATAGTTTTAAATGGCGCACGGCGCACAAAGGCGCAAAGGGCTCTTGGAGCCATGGCGCAAGGCGCAAGGCGCAAGGTTACGGCGCGCGCCATAACGAGGCGAGGCGCAAAAATAAAATAAAATTATAAAATATATTTTGTACATAAAATCACATCATTAAAAAAATAATTAAAAATAATTATAGAACATGAGAACAACAAGTTTAATATTATTAAAAAAACAAGTCAACATCAAGTTTAACATCATTAAAAAACAAGCCTAACATCAAGTTCATCATCAAGTTCAACATCATTAAAAGAACATGAGAATAACAAGTTCAACATCATTAAACCAATAGACTATTCATCATCTAGATCTAAATCTAGATCTTCGTCTTCATCAATCTCATAATCAAAAAGTTTGGAATATTGAAAAGGGACAGTGTTTCCTTCTCCATCTTCTCTTTCTTCTTCTTCTCCTGAAGATTCATTTATGAGTCTTTGGTGACTTGGGACCTTGGAAGAGCTTGCTTTTCCTTTGTCCTTTTGTCTTATAGATCTAGTGAGCCGTTCAGGCTCTTCTGCTCCACTAGCTCTAGCAACCGTGTCCCATGTCAAAGGCTCATCCTCAAATACCAAGTCGTCATCATCTTGTTCATCCTCAGGTCTACCAATCAACCATTCATTGCTAGCATCAATACCTTCCAAAGAAATAGGGTCGACGCGGTCACGTGCATCATATCGACGCTTCAATGTTCGGTTGTACTTCACAAAAACCAAATCATTTAAGCGTTGTGCATCCAACCTATTTCTTTTTTTGGTATGAATCTAGAGAAAAAATAAAATAATTTTTAATTAGCACAGTTTGAAGCAAGTTAAAAATTAAAATGAAACTTTAAATATTGTTACTAACGTTTTAAAAAATGCTCCAGTTGCGCTCACAGCCCGATGCACTGCAAGTGAGACTAAGCACTTTTATAGCAAATTTTTGCAACTCTGGAGTTGATGATCCATAAAGTTTCCACCATTCAGCTGTAATTGTTAATAAAAATTAAAAGTTAAGCTCAATTAATCTATTAAATGTTAAGAACTAATCTAAAAGTATAACTTTAAAGAAATTTACCTGGAGATTTAATACTCCTATGCCTAATCGCCATTGGCTTTCCAAATATGCCCTCAGAATTTGCATAGGTAGAAAATTGGTTAGAGATTAAGTCTTGCTCCTCGAGTCTTGGAACCAATCTTTCAATAGCATCAAGCAATCCTCCCATAATCTCCTGATCTGAACTAATGTTGGAGTTTGCATAGAACAATTCAGGATTCAAATAATTTCCACATGCATGCAAAGGTTGATGGAGTTGACATTCCCACCTTTTGTCAATAATTTCAAAAACTTTCTTATAGCTCTCTTCCTTCTCATTAAAAGATTTGACAATGGCTTCCTTCGCTCTATCCATTGCCTCGTATATGTATCCCATTGGAGGCTTTCTCTCTCCATCGACCAATCGAAGCACTTGCACTAGAGGACCAAATATTTTGAGAATGTAGATGATGTTAGTCCAAAAGGTAGCCATTAAAACAATGCCACACACTCTTTTACCAAGTGCTTCTTTTGCCCACTTGCTATTTGTCCATTTATCTGAAGTGAACATTTTTCTCAAATTGGCCTTTTGCTTATGAATACTCTCAAGAGTAAGAAAAGCAGTTGCAAATCTTGTAACAGCGGCTCTAACAAGATCCTTTTGTCCAGTGAATTCCCTAAGCATGTTCACTAAACCAGGCCGCACATAAATGTAGGAATTCAAAGTCATACCCCTCTTCAATGTGTTACTGATAACAGTAATCTTCCCCAAATCTTCAAGTATGAGATCGATACAATGTGCAGCACAAGGACTCCAATACAAGTGTGGTCTCTTTTCCATCAACCTTTTTCCTATGAAATATAAAATATAAAATATAATCATTAAAAAGATACCAACTAATAAAAATACTAGATTTTAAATAAAATTTGAAAGTTTAACTTATTACCTGCATACACATTGTTAGATGCACTATCAGTGATAACTTGTATCACATTTGTCTCCCCAATACGCTCCACCATTTTATCAAGCAACTCAAACATCTTTTCTCCGGTCTTTGAGTAGCTACTTGCATCAACCGACTCAATGAAAACGGTTCCCTTAGGAGAGTTCACTAAAAAGTTGATCAATGTTCTTTGTCTTTTATCTGTCCAACCATCTGCCATGATGGTGCACCCATACCTTACCCATTCTTCTTCATGCTCTTTTATCATTTCCTTAACCTCATTCACTGCCTTCTTAAGGAAAGGAACTCTCGCCTCATATGCAGTGGGAGGTTTCAAGCCAATGCCAAATTGTCCAATAGACTCAACCATCACCTCAAAACTTGGATAGTTTAGAGCATTGAAAGGAATTCCTGCATCATACATCCATTTGCATATGTTTTCACATACTTTAGTGCGCAACTCCTTTTTGCATGCCTCATTAATGGTGGTTTGCTTCATCATTATTTGTTTCCTCTTTTTCACCACTTCCTCGGCACTCGGTGTAAATAAAAGATCAAGTGGACCTTTCACGTTTGGCTTCTTTGGCTTCTTTTTCGCGGACATTTCAAGACCCTCTTCCTCCTCCTCACCATAATCAAGATCCTCGAAATCAGGTATAGAACTTTATGAATCAAAATTAACACTTGATGTGGTAGCTTTCTTTTCCATGTATTCTTTGATCTCTTCTCGGACATGAGGTGGGCACTTTGTGCAAGCCTTGGCATTTCGATATCCTCCAACAAGATGTTGCTTCCCTCGAGAAATCCCTCCATTTGTTATTTTGTCACAAAAGTCACAAATCAATCTATTTGTGTTGTTTGGAATCACTTCACGCAAATACTTCCATCCAGGATCTTTTCTACTGCTACTAGAAGATGATTCCATAATTTAAACTAGACTGAAAGATGTGAAAGAATCCAAAATCAGAAATTAAAGATGAAAAAAAAAACATGTTGAATTCTCTATTTCTCTGCATGCTGGAATTCAGCATTCTGAGAATGAATTCAGCATGCAGAATTCTGCATGCTGAGCATGCTGAATTCTCATCATTCTCAGCATGCAGAATGCATGCTGAATTCTGCATACTGAATTCAGCATGCATTCTCAGCATGCATTCTCAGCAGGTGAATGCTGAATTCAGCATGAGTTCCTCATGCTCAGCCACCATGCTGAATTCCAGAAATCTGAATTCAGCATGAGTTCCTCATGCTCAGCCACCATGCATGAATTCTCAGGAGGCTGAAATCGGGTGGAGATTTGAGAAAAGAAAAGAAACTGAGAAAGAAAAGAAAAATACCTGGCGGAGGCTGAAATCGGGTGGAGAGGCGCCGGAATCCGGTAGAGAGGCTCGCAGGAGGAGAGGCTCGTCGGACGGCCCGAGGACGAGAAAATGAAGGCGGAAGGCGGAAGGCGGAAGGAGGCGGAAAGAAGGCGGAAGGCGGAAGTAAAAGAAAAAAATCGGGTGCCCTAAGTTAACTTAGGGCACCCGTGCGCCACACATGCGTGTGGCGCATATGGCGCGCGCCTCGCGCCTTGGATGAGGCGCGCACTAAGGTGCCCGAGGCACTAGGTTAGCGCCTCGGGGGAAATATGGCGCAGGGGCCTGCGCCTGTGTGCGCCCTGCGCCATGGCGCGCCTATGGCGCGCCTTTTCAAACTATGCAAGCAGCATAACAAATTTTGTTTTCTAACGAAAACAAAGTGACCTGAATTACATTGAGTAAATCCAAAACTAGAGACCTTTATTTAGTTCACAAATCAACCTCTTGGAGTCTAATTCCATATATGGCCTTATAGCTTGCACACTTTACTACTTTCCCTCTGACCAACATACTCAAGGGGTTTCTACATATAGGAAAGCATTTTTAATATTGATATAAAGGCCAATCGAGAATTCGAGATTGACAATATAGAAATTATCTCCTGTACAGTCCTTTGTTGAGCAACTGGAGAGAAGGTTTCATAATGATCTATCGTAACTAAGTGAACCTTTGGCTACCAACCTAGCTTTCAGTCTTTCAATTTTCTGTCATCAGGGTGATACTTATTTGTGTAAGTGTAAACCCAACGGCACTTCTTTACTTCTTTTTCAGGAGGAGATGTACCAATTGCCATGTCTTTCCAGAAATTAATGCTTCCATCTCAGTATCCATGGTTGCTTTCCATCTAGTGGCTAAGAGCCTCAATATAAGTTTTTGGAAATGAAATAGAAGAAATAGATAATGCAAAAGGAACATGGTGAGGAAGATGACTAAGTGAAACATAATGAGCTATAGGATAGGTAACATATGAGTGTAATGTACAAGATCAGATACCTTTTCTTTGAGCAATAGGGAGATCAAGAATAGACTCGGATGGATTCACAATAGAGGAATCTAATATGACAGAGGAGTGCGGAGGTTTAATTATTTCAGCAGGAGCAGACTCTTTCTTGCAGCGTACATAAACTTTCATTTATCTCGATCATTGTTACTTGTTCCAACATCAACTTCAGAATCCTGCAAGTGGCGTTTATAAACTTTTAGTTGTTTCTCTTGATAATTGTCACTAGTTTGAGCATCAAATCAGAATCCTGCAAGTGTTCTGCATTTAATGGAAAAGCTCTTGACTAAGGGATTGACCTGTACTAGAGAAAAAAGTCGTTCCTTCAAAAAAGATGACATGAGCACTTACATAATGCCTACAAGATTTAGGATCATAAAACTTGTATCCTTTTTAGTTGTAGAGTATTCAAGGAAAACATACTTAATATCTCTAGGTGATAGTTTTTGAACAGGACCCAAAACATGGACCAAAGAAGTACAACCAAACACACAAGGTGGAAGATGAAATGAACATTTCCCCATAGAACAATAGAAGACATCCTATTGATTAAGTAACATGCTATCAGGATAGCATCACCACAATAAATTTTTGGAATATGAGCGTGAATAAAAACTTGGAATTATCCAATTGATGTTTATTCTTCCTCTCAACCACACTATTTTGTTGAGGGGTATACACACAAGTTGTTTGACAAAGAATACCATTGGATAAACAAAATTATTTAATTCTATCTTGCATAAACTCCATAGAATTATCAGATTGAAACACCTTTAGAGAAAGGCTAAATTGATTATTGATTTCATTATAAAACTTCATGAATACACCAAAGAACTTGGATCTCTAATATAAAGAAAGGTAACAAAACAAGAAATAAATAGGGACTTATTCGAACAGTATCTACATGCAATGATCATAAGATTATGCAAAGAAGTCAAAATAATTAACGTCTGGTCATCTTTGATTAATCTTATAATCTACTTTACCCAAGATTCCTATGAGCTCATTGAGGTGCTCTATGAGATCCTCATCTTTTTTCATCTTCATTCTATACAATTTCTTCAAATTGGACTTGTTTGACAAACTTTTCTCCAAACAAAGTTTATCAAACTTGTCCTAAATAGCTGTGGAAGAATTATGAGCAATAAAGTCTTTAATGATTATATGCAATGCAAAGTCTAATGCTGCTTACGACTTTTGCCTCAAGGTCCTCCAATAATAATCACTCAACTTCTCTAGGTTGCTCATATGCATTTCAGGTTCTTTGCTCACCCTTTCTGTAACAACAGATCCTTCACTCTAGTTTGCCATAAGAGTGAAACTTGTCTTCCCATTAAATTTATTATATTTCTTAACTGAAACTTCTCTAGGTTGCTCATATGCATTTCAAGTTCTTTGCTCACCCTTGCTGCAACAACAGATCCTTCACTCTACTTTGCCATAACAAGCACCTTCTCCTGAAAATCTCATTCTCATATCACTTGTTATGCCCAGGATCCTCCATTTCAAACACCATAATGTAAAAAAAGGAACAGCTTTTATACCAAAGAACCACCCAGTTTTATAGCCTGACCTTTTCTTGTTCTCTCGCCCTCACAATGTGCTCTCTTCCTCTACAATCTTCTCTCACCACAAGAATGAAGCAGTAGCACACCTCTGGAAACTCAAAGAGATCAATGCTTATTCATTCTCCCTTACATAGACCCTAGAACCCCTGCCATATTGTGTACTTATTTGCAACAAATATGCAATAAATTCTTTCAGCCATACATAAAAAATAAGCACGAGAATAATTATCTCAGTCATTTATCTAAAATTAATTCTTGAAAATGTGGGGTGTGGGGTTTTGTCGCAGGCTTCTATTGCAGTGAACACTTATTTGCTTTATGGGATGGATTCAACAATATTTAGCACATTATCAATTAAAATTTAAAACTAATTAACTCATATCAAATAATTTTGAATTGTTAAATTAAGTTATGTTTGTATGGTAAAGTAATGAAGTTAAATAGTATGTTTGTTCATTTCATGCAATGAATGTTTTTCAGCAACATGACTCAACGAGGAGAAAGCCCAAAACTAATTTTGTTGAAGTTCGTACATATTGGCATCTATTCAGAAGTTTCGACCGCATGTGGATATTCTTCACATTGGCTTTCCAGGTAACTTCTTTCTTTGAGTTTAGTTATTGTGTCAAGTGTCAACTGTCAAGAACTTTTGTGGTTAATACATCATTTTAATGCTTGTTCTTGCTTCCCCTCAGGCCATGCTCATCATTGCATGGAGTCCCTCGGGATCACTTACTGCATTATTTGACCCAGATGTTTTTAAAAGTGTTTTGAGTATCTTCATAACTGCCGCATTGCTAAATTTTTTCCAAGGTATGATATGTTGATCTTAAAATATTCTTGATGAGTTAAAATTTCACATCATCTGTACTTGAGGGACTTGTTTTTTTCACTTTGTCATAATGATACTTATGCTGCTGCTTATTTCTTTGATAATCCTTTTGAACTTCTCAGCTTCTTTGGACATCATTCTTAGCTGGAAAGCATGGGGAAACATGCAATACAACCAAATATTTCGATATCTTCTAAAATTTGCAGTAGCAACTGCATGGATAATTATTCTTCCAGTGAGTTACTTTGGCTCTGTTCAGAATCCTACAGGACTCATCAAATTTTTTAGCAACTGGGCAGGCAATTGGAGAAGTCAATCACTTTACAATTATGCAATTGTCATATACATGTTACCAAATATATTAGCTGCTTTGTTGTTCATGCTTCCACCATTGCGGAGACTTGTTGAACGCTCTAATTCACGTATTCTTGTTTTTGTCATGTGGTGGGCACAGGTAAGTTTTTCCTATAGCTCGCACCTCAGTGCTTGAAAGGACAAGTTCTAATAAGATTATTTTTCTGGTACTCTTAGCCCAAGTTGTATGTAGGCAGAGGCATGCATGAGGACATGTTTTCACTTCTCAAGTAAGATATTGATGTCTTGTGTTTTTATTTGAAATGTTTTATTTCTCCACATGATTGACTGTAGTGCTAATTTGACAGATACACTCTTTTCTGGATTCTATTGCTCATTAGCAAACTTGCCTTCAGTTACTATGTTGAGGTAAATGCTGTCCAGATACTTTTTTACTAGGTCAAGACAAATGAAGATACGCTTTCAGTTATTCTAGTCTAGAATTAGTTCTCCACGCCAGTGCCATTTTCTGGTTTTATTTAGAGTTAGACTTGAAAAGACTTATGGATCAAGAATTTTTATACAAGCCTTCGTTTTGTACAACCAAATAGAAGTTGTATTTTTTAACATGGATATCTTCTCTTGTTGCTGTAGATCATATAGAGGAATAGCCAAGACACTCCTTGTCTGGTTATTTGCACATTGATATTAGCCTTTGCTTTCCTCATTTTTATTATGGTCATTGTCTGGTTATTTGCAGATATTGATATTAGCCTTTGCTTTCCTCATTTCTATTGTGTGTTGTAGACAAGGTTTTTCAAATTACTACTGCAAGAAGGTAAAAGAGAGAAAACACAATCATCAACCTAATCCTCCCCCCTTAATATATAGATTAGAGAGGAGATACATTGGTTTATAGAAGCAAAATAATTTGAAATAATGCAAAATTTATTCTTAATGCTCTCCCTCGAGGTGGAGCTTACATACTAAACTATTCAAGTAGAATTTTGATCCTCATCACCTCATAGGTTGTGGGAACCATACCTTTATTCTTGCACTTGAATGAGCAATAACATTTTATTTCTTGCTCTTCCAAGTAACAAGATTATTTCTAACACCAGGATATAGGGCTGAGTCACCACCGTTCAAATTGAGTGAAGACCCATCAAGTTGGGACGATGGTTCATGATTGGATCTTATTAGTTTTCTTTCTATTTTTGCATTTATTTATTATTTAAGAGTTTGTATTAAGTACCTTAGGACATATTTAGTCATGTTATTTGGAGTCGAGGTTCAGTAGGAACTTATCGAGTTGAAAAATGAAACTACTTGCTTAGTGTATTAACTTTTAGTCAATTGACTAGTCCTATGACCAATTGAACAACTAGTCGATTTGTTGATCACAAAGTTGTTTTTAGGTTTTTAGGTTTATGTTTCAAGCAAGGTTCAAAATATCGATACCGGTACCGATTTCAGTCACCGGCCAGTACCGGTATATACCGGTTCCGTACTGACACTCGGCCCGTACAGAAACCCGTATTGAGTGGAATTTTTTTTTTGGTGTTAAATATAACTCTAGTGTCACATAATTAATCAAGAAATGTTTAAATTTAAGATTTTAAATGTCAAATACATGAATACAATGTTTAAAATGTGGACGAATGACGTCCGTCGTAAAAAGAAGACATCTCTTGGGACATATACGACTAAGGTCAATACCGTAGGTCTCCAATGCCCATATCTGAAATTATCCCATGGCATAATGCTATCCAGTATACATAAGTGTTTCTTTGATGGGAGACCAAGAACTAGTCCATGT
Organism: Canna indica; assembly: GCA_034359265.1. NCBI lineage: Eukaryota > Viridiplantae > Streptophyta > Magnoliopsida > Zingiberales > Cannaceae > Canna > Canna indica. The sequence continues at coordinate 74,310,765 of CP136891.1, read as the reverse complement.
ATCCGCATAGTTAGTTGGGTAGGTAATGGATACAGAGTAGGTTGATTCAGAGACTTCTTGCAAGTTACTTATCATATCGTGATGGTAATCTTGCAAAGCTGTCGGTCCATCTCGACGCCGATCTTTGACTCTTTTCTCGTACACCCTAGTTGTTCCTTCGGTCTTAGCACCGTGATCCGAATCTTGGGTGCAATGGTTGAAGTATTGCTCATTCGTCCACAAATCGAGAGGTGCCAGTGTTGATGGCACGACGACGGTGTCTTCCCCACCAGCTCCATCATCATCATCATCATCTCCGTCTTCTATGTTGCTACTGTTATGAACCGAGGGCTCTTCTTCTTCGTCTTCTTCCGCTTTTGCAATCGCATCCAAAGGATCAATTGTCGTTTTCTTTTGGCTTTGCCTTTGAAGGTGAAGGTGTTGTGTTCTTCTTTCCCTTTGATTGGGAAGATGGAGAGTCGGACTCGGATCTCGTCTTGCTTGCCGCATTCGTTGAGAGGGAGCAAGGCTCATGTCCCTCTCAAAAGCTTGGATGTCCATGTATTGTAGTTGTCTCTCAGACTCAAGTGCATAAGATATAATTGGTGAAGACCGAGGTGGATCACTTGGTTCATCAAGAAGAGGCCGACCACTCTCCATTGCACTCCACCAATCAATCATCCTGTCCGTATCGCTTTGGACGAACACGACATCGAACAGATCTACATGTGCATTGTCTTTATCTTCGTTTTGTAACGCCTGCATTCGAAGTCGCATGTTGTAATAAACATATACGAGTTTCTCTAATCGGGCGTATGAAAGGCGGTTGCACGGCTTGGTATGAATTAAGGAGAAGGTTGACCAATTCCTCTCGTATCGACTTGATGATGTGGTTTGCGAGAGGATGCATACAATAATCCTTCGAAGATTTGGAGCTTCGGTTCCAAATTGCAATCACCATTCGACTGCAATAGATTTAAAATGAATATTAGAAATGAGATTTTATCTTTAATAAATAAATTGAAAAATAATTCTATCTACCTGGATCTATATTTTCTCGGCAATCTCGTGCAAATGCATCTCCGAACTCCGAAGTTGCCACTTTCATCTCAGAAATATCTTGATTCCGAGATAGTTTGTGCCACTTCTCAGTTGGATGCCGACATTCGCTGTATGACCTTGCGGAGAGGATATAACATACTATATGTTGTTCTAAATTCATATTTGTACTGATATGCAGGATTTAAATAACATCCTATAAAATTATAAATTCAATAAAGTAATTAAATGAACTAAAATAAAAGAAATAAATAGAATATTAAATAAAAAAATACCTGCGACGTGGATGTCATGACCCATTTGATTCTCCCATCTCTTGGAGATAATGTCGATGAAGGGCATACTCGGTTGGAGAACTCATAAGTCTCTTGATTTCTTCCTGTGCTTGGTGGATGTAGTTGTAGATATGACCCATTTGAGACGTCTTTTCAATATCCACCTGTTGTAGAACCTTTATAAGGTTCTAAGACGACGATTATTTTCGCGACGCAATCCCACAAACGCGCGTTGAGCATGTTCTTGTTTGTTTGTTTTTCATCTGATTTTCCGCCATATCTTGATGTAGACCCGTCCTCACATGTAAACATGGATCTAAGGCCCAACTTTCTTTATTGGAGCGACCTTATTGCGATGGAGTTGGTTGCAAAACAAGTTGCTCCTGGTCGAACAATTTCACCTAAAATTATTTTTATCATTAGTAATTATTTATGATAACTAATTAATAAATATTGTAATTTTTAAAAAAATAAAGTACCATTTGTAAATTTTTTCATAAGGGCATGTACCCATGTGTGGTTGTAGATGAAGCGCGTAATTTGTTGCGCCTTCTTTACCGTTAATTTCACCATTGGTAGATCACAGATATCTTTCATCATCAGGTCTACACAATGGGCTTCATATGGAGTCCAACAAATGTGAGGATAATTCTGTTCAATTATCTCACCTGTCCTTTTGAAATTAGCTCCGTTGTCGGTTACAACTTGAACAATGTGCTGGGGTCCAATCTCCTCGATCACCTCCGTCATCAGCTTAGAGATGTAGTAAACGTCATGGTGCTCATCGGATGAGTTCACCTTTTGGATCAAGAACAGATATATCACATTAGTTTTCCTACTGCTTGCTTCGAGGTTTGTGAAGAATCCCTGAATGCCTCCTCTGCTTCCTGTGCTATGAGGTATCCTCATACTGGAACTCCGGCCAATTTGAGGTCCGAAGGTAATTAAACCAGTTCGGTCCATTGCTCCGGTAGCCGAAGTCGAGCCGGCGCTACTTGTGCCACCGCTGCCATTGTCATCGCCATACTCAAATTGAGATTCGGGATAATACATCCAATCTCGTTCGAATGCTTGGTGCTGCAATGAAGCTCGGATGCCAGCTTCAAGTTTCGGATCCTCGTCGTCACCGCCACCCTGAGCTTCGTATTGGCGACCCTCGTGTTGGCTGACGTCTTGGGTAGCTCGTCGGTCGAACTCGGCTTTTTGAGAGGCATCCCGAACACGCTGCTCTCGCTTGTTGTCGAGCATTTCTTTGAATAGTTTTTGGACTTTCGCCGGTGCTTTGGGGCATTTGATTATGTTAGGATATCCTCCGGCCAAGTGTTGTTTCAACTGAGTGATGCCTCCATCACGTGAAATCATATCACAGTGGAGGCATTGCGAGTGATGAGTCTTCTCCAACCGATGACCATGCTGCTATGCGACGTCGTCTTGAGATTTCAGTGTCATTTCAGTAGACTTTCGGTATGGAGATGAAGGAAATAGAGTTTGAGAGAGAGATTGAGAGAGAATGAAAGTTTAGAGAGTTTGGGCGAGTAGAGGGGTGAGTGGGGGTGAAAGAAGGTGTTTGGGGTCTTTATACAAACCCCAAACACCATTATACCAGTCCCAAAAGGCTATAAAGCCGTTTGGGAACGGTCATGAACAGTACCAAACGGCTCTATTTTGAGCTGTTGGGTCACATACCAGGCGGTATTGCCTGCTATTTGATAAACACCGCTCGTACGGTATTTATCGTTACACTCGATACCGACCTATATCGGGTGTATCAGACACCTGTTTTCTGAAAAACCGGTAAATACCGACCGTACCGCCTAGTACAGTATGGTATTTAAAACCACGACTTATATATAGTGAGTTAGAACATTGGGTCAGAAGTCCTTATCCAAAATTTGAGAGGCGTTATGGGAGTTTGCATGAAAAGTTATGGTTTTTGCAATTAATCATAAGGTACTTAAGGTTTTGATAAAATTCTCTTATTTTTTACACTTATGATTTTGTTAAAATTATACTATTTATCTTTTAAATTTGTTCTTGAGTTTCGAGTGAAAACAAAAACACAAGTATGGAGAGGATGAGTATGGAGAGGACGTGGGAGTTAGATTTCAACTCCACAAATGAGAATAGATATAATTACTAATTATTTAAATATTTTGAACAAGGATAGTGCAAATAATTGATTCCCAGTCATTTGTTTTGTCACTAGATACTCCTAGTCTCCTACGTAGGCATCCATCATTTCTTGCCCTTCCACAATCCTAATGACCACCATGCTTGTAGATCCTTATTCTCTGAGTATATGTGGAACTATGTTCTAAAGTGTGTTGAATGATGCAGTTTTGTAGGCTTTTAAGTCATTAGTATAGGATAGCTTATGTTATACTTCACACCATGGTTTAAAATCTCGGTACCGGTACCGGTATGAAAATGCATACCGGCCGTTTTTTTTTTTTTTTTTTTTTTTTCCGTGACATACCGCCCGGTATCGCCCATACCGGGCGGTATGAGCCATATATTGCCCATACCGGGCGGTATATGGCATCATACCGCCATATACCGCCCGGTTTTTTCAAATACCGGGTATATCGTATACCGGAAACCTAAAAAACCGGTAAATACCGGACTTACCATACCGTACCGACCGAGATTTTAAACCTTACTTCACACACCATATCTTGTATCTCCTTATATATATATTCTTGATGAATGAATAGCCCACTCTCTCACCTAAGATCCTTTTTTTCAAGCGGCGGCTAGGGTTCTGGCGATCTAGGTTTCCAGCGAACTCCAAAAGAGGAGAAAAACTCTTTTCTCCTTCCCGGTATGAAAACTCCTCTCCCCTCTCTGTCCGTCGGCCTGGCGGACTGTCCGCCTACTTTTGTCCGCTGACCAAGCGGACTTCACTGCCTTGTTCTATCCACCTAGGACTAGGGGTGAGGATGGACTGGTTAACTGGTCCATTAGCAATTTTATTAACCGGTTCATTAATTTTGGTTTTTCAAAATCATTAACCGTAAATCGGTCCATTAACTTCGATTAATCGTCATTTTGGTTTCGGTTTTTTCGGTTCGGTTAACCAATAATTTTCGGTTAACCAATAAATTTTTTTAAATTACAAACATTATAATATTAAACAAATCACATATGGAGAAAAATCCAAACAAATGTCGTATTCCCATAAAGAAAAAAGAAAAAAAAGTGAAACCACTTGAACCAATATAATATGCTTCAAAAACTAATTTTTTATTTTTAAAATCTTTTTTTTGTTTTTTATATTTTTTATAATTTTTTATAATTTCTTGTAATTTTTTATAATTTTCTATAATTTATAAATCATTATTTAATATATATATAATATTCAAAATTAATAAATTATATTGAACTGGTCGGTGAACCGAAACCGATGGAATTATCTCGGACTGAAACCGAAAACCGATTTTTTCAAAAACATAAAACGAAATTGAAAAAACCAGTTCGGTTAACCGAAAAAATTGGTTCGGTTTCGGACCCGTTTTTCGGTTAACCGAAAAACTTATTTTTTTTGCACACCCCTACCTAGGACAGACGGTCAACTCCGCCTCTTGCTCCGCCAACAACAGCAACTCCGCCTCATGCTGTCCGCCTGAGATAGCAAGACTGCGCCAACTCCTTGCTCCGCCAATAACAGCAACTCCAGCGGACCTCCTTCCTGCCTGCCTCCTGTCGGACTGCTCCTGGCAGTCCGCGCTTCTCGAGCAAAGTCGGCTGCACTTAGGCACCAGGTGAATAGTGCTTCCACCTAGGTGGACTGCTCTACTGCCCTTTGGCAGCAACTTTTCTTCTCCGAGGGTGCTTCCATCTAAGGCAATATTTCGGTGGCTGAAACTCTCAGATCCGTTCTTTTCGGGCTTCCTCTTGAAAGATGGCAGCAACCCCCTCTCTTTTGCCGAATCTCGCTGCTCCTCGTAGTCTCTCACCGGATCTCGCTGCTTTTCACAGCCTCTTGTCGGATCTTGTTGCTCCTCGCAGCCTCTCACCGGATCTCGCTGCTCCTCGTAGTCTCTTGCTGGATCTCGTTGCTCGCAGCCTCTCACCGGATCTCGCTGCTCGCAGCCTCTCACTGGATCTCACTGCTCCTCGCAGCCTCTTGCCGGATCTCATTGCTCCTCGCAGCCTCTCACCAGATCTCGCTGCTCCTAGCAGCTTGTTGCCGGATCTCGCTGCTCCTCGCAACCTCTCACCGAATTTTGCTACTCCTTGCAGCCTCTCGTCAGATCTCGATGCTCCTAGCCGCCTCAGGCTAGATCTGCTGCACTTTTCCAGTAGGCAACAATCTGAGCCACCTTCTCCATGTGGCTTTCTTGGCTGCTACAAACTGCTGCCCTGGGCAGCAATCTCCTCTTCCTCACTTTCTCCAAGGTGGCTGCCCCTTTTAGGGCCTATTTCGGCAGCTGTTTTTGTGTGTCATCTTCGGGGTTCCTTTTTCTCTCAAGGAGGTTTTTTTCAACAGCCCTCTTCATCAAGGTCTCTCTCCGTGCTTGAGCCTCGAATTATATTCTTTGTTCAACCGCCTCTCTCCTAGCCGGTTTTCTCGACGATGTCGAACTCGACGGTGGACCCGAAGACCACTCTGTGCACCTCTATCAAACTTAATGAGTTAATGGTGTAATTGTGCAAATTATTTTCTCTGGTCAAGGGCCTTCCGTCTGTTGTGCGGATCTCAGAGGAGAACCAAGCACATTGAAGATTGACTGTCATTGTCCTCTCCAAGAAGATTGTTACTCCTCACACATCCTCTCAAGAACAAACAACAGATATCTTTACTAAGCCTTTAAGTATTTCTCGTTTTAAATTCCTTTGTGACAAATTGGGCATACACCAACTTGAGGGGAGTGTTGAATGATGCAGTTTTGTAGGCTTTTAAGTCATTAGTATAGGATAGCTTATGTTATACTTCACACACACCATATCTTGTATCTCCTGATATATATATTCTTGATGAATGAATAGAATAATATACTTTGGGGGCTCAACTCAGCAAAGTGAATTAACTTTCAGTTGGTTAGAATGGGTTTATTATGATCTGGATACCCATTAACTGTGTCCAATTTATACTCAGAAGCCCCTATGTCTGCCATAATCCTCTCCTCAGGCCTACGGTCTGACCGTAATCAGTCAGTTCCAAACCGAAACTCTAATGTCAAAGGCTTCATATGGTTCAATAATCCAAGAAAAGTTAATAGTGGTTAGGCTTTAAATTCTATGGCATGACCCCTAAATCTGCCATACAACAGAACTTCAATAATCATTTATGGTTGTTGCAACTTGCAAGCTATAAGTTTCAAGAGCCATGTAAACTATGGGTTGGAATTTCCTATTGAGTAAGTGTGCAGTCAGTTTCATGCAATTTCAGGTTCCTTTTCTTTACAAATCAACTTCTGCTACTTTGCAGTGATCAGCTGTACTGGTAGGGAGAACTTGTAAGGATTAGAAGGGTAGATTATTTATAAACATATTGTGATATCATGTTCCACGTATAGACTATGGAACGATGCTACTAGAAAAGCATATATTCTTACTTTTGGCTTCTTCTGTATGTTCATTTGCATGAAGTAATCCGTATATTTTATTCATATTCTCGTTACAATTGTAATTCTTTGATTGTCTCTAAGGATCAACACAAGCAACTACGTTTAATTGATAGTAGTCTTGTTATTTGGTAGCCCTTCCTATCTTTGAGAAACGTATACTCATTAAGAAATTCTTTGTGTGGTGGTAGGAACTAGGAAGCACATTTTCATTTTTGTACATAAATATAGAAATTTATTTTCAATATTTCATATTTTATTTTTCTTACTGCCTTAATAAATTAGGTATGCATGAATGTTAGGGCTTAAGCTTCCATTGTTTTGTTGTAGATATACCCTTTGGTTGAACCAACCAAGACAATCATGGATCTGGGAGTTGGAAACTACGAATGGCATGAATTCTTCCCGTACTGTAAGATTATGACTGCACTAATTAGTCTATAACTGTTTGCTTTATATTTTTTGAAACTTTATTACGGATCTATGCAATGGTGATGCAGTGCAACACAATATTGGTGTCGTAATAACTATATGGGCGCCAATCGTCTTGGTATTTATGAATTTCTGCTGGTCTACATTTTTCTATTCATTTTTTATGCTCCTACTCACCTGCTCACCATCTTGATTCTAGGTTTATTTCATGGATACTCAAATATGGTATGCTATTTTCTCTACTATTTTTGGTGGTATACATGGGGCATTCAGCCACCTGGGTGAGGTAAAAACTTTTTCTTTGTTCTCTTTCTTAAAATGTCTGCAAATCCATCTTGTTTCCACTTACAATGTTTACTTCTTTTCTTCCTGGGAAAATATTTTCAGTGAAGTCTGTTGAAAGATTAGGAATCTTGGAATCATGCATTCTTACTAATTAGACCTTCCACAGATCCGGACGTTGGGAATGCTAAGATCTAGGTTTGAGTCAGTGCCATCAGTTTTTACTGAACACCTTATGCCGATTTCGAATACAAATGAAGTAATTCTGAATCAGGTAGTATGCTACACTTTGTTGCAAAAAGGAACCTACCATCTTCTGAATGGATCATAAATTTGTGCTCTCATTAAATTACCAGAGTTCATATAATTTGCAATCAGAAGTATATATGTTCTACTTTCAGATATTAATTGTTTTAACAGACTGCAACTTGTTTCTAATTTCTTTCTTTAACACATCCAATGCTTCATATTTGTAGGAAGAGATAGAGAGACGGAATATAGCGAAATTTTCACGTATATGGAATGATTTCATTAATTCTCTACGGAATGAAGACCTGATCAGCAATAAGTTGTGACTCTACTACAGTTACTTGCATTATTTATATTTATGTACATGGTTAACATTATAGTGTCTTTATTTTCTTGAAATTGAATAGGGAGAAAAATTTGTTGCTTGTGCCATCTTCCTCTGGTGAGATATCCGTTGTACAGTGGCCTCCATTTCTACTTGCAAGCAAGGTATATTTCAGATTGTTTCTCAACTTGATTTTTTTTTTCTTGAGACTACTAATCATACTTGTTCAAAATTAACAGATTCCTATAGCACTTGATATGGCAAAAGATTTCAAGAAAAAAGATGATAGGGAGTTAATAAAGAAGATAAAAAGTGACAACTACATGTTTGCAGCAGTAATAGAATGCTATGAAACATTAAGAGATATTCTTAATGACCTTATAATTGAAGATGAGGATAGAAGGTATGTGAACTTTGTTTTATTATGATTTGAGTTTTATTTGGTAATAGGAAAGTTTACCATCAATGCATAGGTTTTACTGGTTAGATTAATGTGCTTCCATACTTCCATATCCTATTTTCTACTGTGGATTAAGGTTTAAAATCTCGGTCGGTACGGTACGGTACGGTAAGGTAAGTCCGGTATTTACCGGTTTTTTAGGTTTCCGGTATACGATATACCCGGTATTTGAAAAAACCGGGTATAGTGTATACCGGGCGGTATATGGCGGTATGATGCCATATACCGCCCGGTATGGGCGGTATATGGCTCATACCGCCCGGTATGGGCGATACCGGGCGGTATGTCACGAAAAAAAAAAAAAAAAAAAAAAAACCGGCCGGTATGCATTTTCATACCGGTCTGTACCGTGTGTCGGTACGGTACGGTACCGGTATATACCGGTACCGGTACCGAGATTTTAAACCATGCTGTGGATATTCATTGACCTTAAAATTATTATATAATTAACCTGTCTGCAGCATTGTAGCACATATTTGTCGCGTTGTTGAGACCAGCATTAGAGAAGATACTTTTCTGATTAAATTCCGTATGAGTGAGCTGCCCCAGCTCAGCGCTAAATTGGAGAAGCTGTTGGGTTTTTTGGTACATGTTCAGGCATTTATCTACTATTTGTAGAAATCTATGAATCGTTGTGATTGTATCTTACTCTTGATAAATCTTGTGTTTGTGCAGAAAGCTGAGCATGATGACATTGAATCATACAAGACACATATAGTCAATGTTCTGCAAGATATAATGGAGATCATTACACAGGATGTGATGGTTGATGAACAAAGGTAAGACAGTTTCTATGCCTCTTTTTGAACACAGGCGTGGATCATAATGGCTTCTGTGTTACAATAGCATTTTGCAAAGATCACCTGGGGGAGAAGAGGAAACTCAAGAGAAGCCTAGGTTTGCAAAGTTAAGACTATCACTAATGCAAAACTCTGACTGGAGGGAAAAGGTACTTAGAATATTTGCTCTTATTTGTCTATTTTGGTGGTTGTGCATGTCTTTGCCATAATTCATCTCACTTCAATCACTTGGTAGGTTATTAGGCTCCATTTGCTTTTAACTGTCAAGGAATCTGCAATAAATGTTCCAATAAATTTGGATGCTCGACGTCGCGTTACTTTCTTTGCCAACTCCTTGTTTATGGATATGCCACGAGCTCCAAAGGTTCGTGACATGCTGTCTTTCAGGTAAACTTATCTAAAGATATTTTATGTCGATAGTGTTTTTTAAAAGAGTTTTTTCTCTTCTTATTGTTGTTTCACTTTCCAGTTATAATTGTACCTTTGCTTTATTATTGGCAATATAATTTATTATACTTTGCAAAAATTCTTGAACTCTTTCTATAGTTTGCAAGTTTCTAAGAGTAAGCTTCCTGAAGTTAAGTTTTGGCTGCAAAACCCATAATCTTTTGCCAGATGTTGCTGTCAATTTGCTCAAGGAAGTGGGCTCGGCCAAAATGATCAATTATATTGAAGTTCAGGGGACTTCGATTGGCCGGCCTAGCAAGCCAGCAGGAGGAGGAGGTGTTCTATGCTGGAGGCGGCTGAGGCCTGGACCCCGGAGGTCGAATTTCTGAAGGCTGAGCTGGAGGAGAGGGAGATGAGGCTCAAGGCGAAAGAGGACGAAATTCTGCATCTCCTCAATACTCTCGCCTAGATTGGGGATGAGGTGTTCGAGTTGCGGGGGGAGGCAAGGGAGGTCAAGGCGGAAGCCGACGTCTTTGGAAGAACGATCGAGGACTTGAAAAGGGCGCTGGCCGCCTCGGAGCTTAGAGTCAGTGCTGCGGCAGAGGCGAAGATCAAGTTGAAGGCCGAGGTCGCTACTCTTCATGCCGAGGTTCACATACTCGAGGTGGAAGTTCTCAGGCTCGAGGGTGAGAGGCTTGAGGGTGAGATTGACGAATTAGTTGTTCGAGTCCGGAGTTGGAAGTCGTTCCTGAGGCTAGGAACCACATTTGGGGTTCTAGATAAATTTGAGGATGCCACGGTTGGTCTCGCTTGGAGTCGGATGCCGCATTTCGGGCTGGGGACCACATTTAGGGTCAAGGACTATGCTTGGGGTCAAGCCAAGCTCGGTGGAGCATAAGACAAGACCGTGCCTGGGGTTGTGCTCGTTTCAAAGCGAGGCCGCCTTCTGGGCCGAGGAAGACGCTAAGGATGTTGAGGCCGAAGAGGTCTTAAGGGTGCTAAGGTCGGAAGGGCGCTGAGGCCGAGTAATGTTTTTTGTCTTGGAAGTATGTCTCCTTGAGAGCATCCTACATGCTTTTGGTGGGGGGATGGAAGACGATAGTAGAGGCAATGTGAGTTTCAAGACTGTTGAGCATCCAAGAAAGAATTGAACAATCATTTGCCTCCCAATCTGAGTACTCTTCGGTATTCGCTGCATTAGGTGGCTCGTTATCAAGGAGATAGTTTGCACCATTGAGTTTGATAGATGTGCAAAGAGATGCCATCTTGGGATCCGCCATAGAGGAAGAAGCCATCCGATGAGCAAAAACTTCGAGAGGAGAGAGTTGGTGGCCCTAAGATAAGGTCTATATCATTAAGGAGGAAAGGGCTGCCCTAGAAAGTAAAGAGCATTAGAGAAACCCTAAAGAGGGTTGCTAGAGAAGCCCTAAACTTTGATGGATCTTCTTCTGGAAAAGCCCTAAATTTTGATGAATCTGCTGTTGGTGGCAGCGCATGGAAGAGGCACTTGGTCTGCTGGTGGCTGCTGCAAGAGGTGCTGCCCAGAAGAGTGGCTGCTGCTTTAAGGGATGGTGATAAGAAGAAAAGAAGAGAAAGGGAAGGAAGGAGGGAAGAAAGGAAAGGGGATTAGGGAAACCCTAACCCATGGTTTAAAATACCGATACCGGTCATCATCTCGGTGGATGACCGGTACCGGTACGTACCGGTACCGTACCGTACCGACACACGGTACGGTCCGGTATGAAAATTGCATACCGAGCCTCTTTTTCTTTTTTTTTTAAATACCGGTATACCGGTAAATACCGCCCGGTATGTACCGGTATACCGGTACTTTTAAAATTTCGGTCTTATGCTACAGTGCAAAATGTCATACCGGGCTATACTGCCCGGTATGATAGCAAATACCGCCCGGTATTTGATAAATACCGGGCATACCGGGCGGTATTTACCGAGATACCCGGTATTTACCCATACCGGGCATCTCGGATACCGGTTTTTCAAAAAACCGGTAAATACCGGACTTACCGTACCGTACCGACCGGTATTTTAAACCATGCCCTAACCCTAACCTTGCTCTCATACCATGTGAGAGATAAAAGAGTTATTCTTGTTCTTCTCTAGAATAAAAGAGAAGAGAGAGAGGATACAATATTTTGTAGGAATAAAATAACAAAGCCTACACTGATACCAAAAAGGCAACTAAATTAACAAGGTAAATTACCAATAATTCTAACATCATTTAAAATAGATCTCATGATTGGTCTCCCAATCTAAAAAATCTTCACTATGTCGCTTCCCATAAAAATCAATGAATTCCATCCTGTTTCCTCCCTGGCTTAGATTGAAGGCACAAATTAATCTCTCTTCCAATCCTTTTTCTGCTTGGTTAAGAGTCTGGCATTATGGTAAAGATTTTCTTCTGCTTCTAGGTCTTCATTCTCGAAGTACCTTTTGGTATTTGCATATATGCCAGTGCTTTTGCTCAATCCCTTCGATGAAGAGCTAGGGCTGTTACGCCCCACCGCCTAGGTTTATCCTTATATAAGGGACATCGCTTAGGAGGAATGCAACCAACAACCAAACAGTCATACACCAAGGAATATGAAAAGCAATTGTAACAAAGTTAATAATAAAAGTTCTATTCAAAGACAAGGTAACAACTGACAGCAGAGTTCAACAATCCAACTAAGATAAATAAAGAGAAACAAGCAGCAGATGCGTCTCCTCCAGGACTCTAGCTACCCGACCACACTACCAATAAACTTGGGAATCTGAGACAAAAACAAATAACATCAGCGGAAAGCTGAGTAGGAGTATCAATATGTCAACAACAAAGATAAATAAAGTAATAAACATGATGCGATGATACCGCCAAATGCAACAACATACGACTCTCTAATAAAATGCAACATGTCAACAACATACAACTCTCCTTTTTAATTAACTAATTTATAAAACTAAATAAATCCTCCATATCTTCTTCTCCTGCTCGATGCTGCCCTCTCCTCCTCGGGTCATTGCCGGGCAGTCCTCCCGGCCGTCGGCGACCGATCCGTCTGCCTCTTGCCAACAACCATTCTTGCCGATTGTTTAACTATTCTGGACCAACAACCATCCCGTGGCGCCGATGAACAATAATCGGAAATCGACGGAATCAACAAGGAGAGATAGGACTCCTACCTCAGTACTCCTCCAAATTTGATTTCTTTCTTCGGATTCTTCATCGCCACTGCATGCCGCTCCGATCTCTCGTCTCCTCAGCCGCTGCCAACGTCGATGGGAATGGGATTAGGGGAGGATTAGGGTTTAATAAACCCCATTAGGCACTTTTCAAAAAGGCCCCTCCAAGAGTGATATTTACAACTCAGTCCTTTTTTTTTTCAGGTTATAACAGGGACATTCATGTTGTGCTTGTTTCTCTAGAATTACAGGACCACCAGATTCTCTGATACCAAATTGGTGCAGCCTTGAAGATGATCTCAGTAGTAATAACAGAGTTTAGGAATAAAGGGCACAAAATAATTGTTAGAATAGAGAGTTAGCACTAGTTGTATATAGTCCCACATTGCTTAATTATTTGGTTAGTCTTGTATAACATCTCTATATATGTATCCTATTCTCAGTGAATTAGATATACTTTTCACAAATACACCTTACTGTTTCACATGGTACCAGAGCAAGGTTGAAACCCTAGCCGTCATAATCATCCTTCCCAGCAGTAAACCTAGCCATCATATCCATGCTTTCCGACTGTGTTCCTCTTTGTCCTCATGGGTTGTATTACATCCCAATCACCAAGGGTCGTGTCCCTGGGCTCCGTTGCTGCCCACATCTTCACCTCCATGTGTTTCCACTGATTTTTAGCTGTTCTAAGGCTGCTCTGAGGCTTTTCAGGCTGTTTTGAGGCTGCCTTCGTCCAAGCATGTCAAAACCAAGTTCTTCAAAATATATGGTACCAAACTTCTCTGCAACAATTGCTCTCATGCCTCAAATCACTTCTGAAAAATTGCTGGGTAGTGTTAATTATATTTCTTGGGCACGGGCTATTCAATTGTGGTTTCATGGTCAAGGATATGAAACACATTTGACCACTAAGGCTGTTGATGTTGATGATGCAGAGAAAAATGAGTTTCAGCAAATTGATGCATTTGATGCACTGTTGCGTAATATTTTATCAGCCTCTATTGATCTAAAATTAAGTTGGCTTTATAATGCTTATGAAACTGATGTGTGGGCAAAGGCCAAGTCTCTTTACACCAATGATATTCAACGCTTATATACAATTGTATATGATATGGTTAATTTGAAACAAGATTCTGACACGACAGAATTTATTGGTAAGCTTCAATCCTTAAAAGAAGAGTTAACTTCTCTTTTGCCTATGGTCACTGTTGATAGGCAATTGTTGTTGCTGATAAGTCCAGTCAACTTGATAAATTTGTTATGATAAATTCTGGTAAAGATCAACAAGATTACTCTGTCTAGCTTCTGTTCCTTCATCTTCGGTTACTACTTCTATTGATGCTACTGGTTTGGCATCTCATGTCAAAGACCGAATGAGTGTTGGTAAAGCTGGTGCTCCGGCAGGTGGAGGTTCTTTTCAGAGCAATCGGCCCAAGTGTAGCCATAAATGGGGTCATATAAGGGAAAAATGTTTCAAGCTCAATGGTTGACCTCCTTGTGCAGCTATTGTTGCTCAAGCTGATAATGCCGATTCTATGCCTACACGTACTCAGGGGCCAACTTCCTCATTTACCTTGCCTACTGCTGATTATGAGGATTATCTTCGCTACAAAGCAGCTCAGCAATCATCTGTTTCTTTTGCTCACACTGGTAATTTTGTAGCTTGTCTTATTAAATCTTCTAGACTTGGACCTTGGATTTTTTATTCTGGTGCATTTGATAACCATCTCTGGTAATCCATCACTTTTCTCTCATATTACCTATTTCACATCTCTACCGTCAGTTACCTTAACTAATGGGTGTAAAGTTGTTGCTCAAGGCTAAGGTTTAAAAAATCGCCCGAAACGGTATATACCGGCCAGTATATACCGGTTTTTGAGGATTCCGGTATTCGATATACCCGGTATTTGAAAATACCGGGTATATCATGTATATCGGGCGGTATATGGCGGTATTTCGCCATATACCGCCCGGTAAGGGCGGTATATGCATCATACCGCCCGGTATGAGCGGTATGATGCGATATCGGGGGAATATTGATTTTTTATTTTTTATTTTAAGAGTTAGATATAACTCTAAACAATACATAATTGATGAATAAATGTTTAAAATCAATATTCCAATGTCAGATACATGAATATTAAAAGTCATTTTTACTGTATTAGGATTTTTCACAGATACAAGAGAATTACATATAAGCACAGCCCAAAGGGTCTAATTGTATCTGTCAAAAATCCTAATACAGTAAAAATGACTTTTAATATTCATGTATCTGACATTGGAATATTGATTTTAAGCATTTATTCATCAATTACGTGTTGTTTAGAGTTATATCTAACTCTTAATAATAAAAAAAAAAAAAAAAAAAAAAAAAAAAAAACGGTATGCTATTCCCGTACCGGCCCGTACCGTGTGTCGGTACGGTACGGTACCGGTATGTACCGAAACCGGTACCGGTACCGAGATTTTAAACCTTGCTCAAGGCATTGGGTAAACTCAACTACCTGGTCCATATCATGCCTTTCTTTCCTCTACATCTCCTTTGTCCATTCCAAAGACTGTTGGTGAGGCACTTGCAGATCCAGGTTGTCGACAAATAATGTTTGATGAGATGTTTGCTTTGCATTCAAATGACACTTGGGAATTGGTTCCTTTACCTCCATGTAAATCCCCTGTTGATTGTCATTTGATTTACACTATTAAAGTTGGCAGATGGTTTGACCATCTAAAGGCACGTTTGGTTGCTAAAAGCTACACTCAAATATATGGCTTGGATCATGGTTTTAAATCTCGTACCGTACCGGGCGGTAAGCTCGGTATATACCGATTTTTGAAAAAACCGGTATACGAGATACCCGGTATGGGTAAATACCGGGTATCTCGATAAATACCGCCCAGTATGCCCGGTATTTATGAAATACCGGGCGGTATTTGCTGCCATACCGGGATATACTGCCCGGTATGATATTGTGTACTGTTGCAACATACCGAGTATTGGAAAATATCGGTATCTCGGTAAATACCGCCCGGTATGCTCCGGTATTTAGCAAATACCGGGCGGTATTTGCTGTCATACCGGGCGATACCGCCCGGTATGATCCAACAGCTCTTAAAAAGAGCCGTTGGGTATTGTTCGATACTGTATTAGGGTTTTTCATAGATATAAGAGAATCGTTACATTAGAATTTATATAGGGCGACACAGGCCCACAACCCAAAGGGCCCAAAAAATCTTCGGGGGTTCCGCCCCCACACCCCTAGCAGGACCGCCGAAAACTCTGCGTAGCGCAACATAAGACGCTTAGGGCAAATCAGTCGCTACACATCCCAACATACGGTGTTGATCTTAGTCCGTCGTACTCATACATATCTTGGGGATATACACGACTATATAAACTCCAATGTAATGATTCTCTTGTATCTATGAAAAACCCTAATACAATATCAAAACAGTACCCAACGGCTCTTTAAACATTGCATTCATGTATTTGACATTTGAATCTTAATTTTAAGTATTTCTTGATCAATGATGTGTTATTCGAGTTATTTTTAACAGCAAAATTTAAATAAAAAAAAAGGACCGGTATGCAATTTCCGTACCGGACCGTACCGTGTGTCGGTACGGTACGGTGTCGGTACGGTACGGTATCGGTACGTATCGATACTGGTCATCCACCGAGATGATGACCGGCATCGGTATTTTAAACCTTGGCTTGGATTATGGTGATACTTTCTCTCTTGTAGCCAAGATTGCATCTGTCCATCTCTTTCTCTCTATGGTTGCCATATCAGTTGGATATATTAAAAATGCTTTCCTTCATGGTGAGTTGAAGGAAGAGGTTTACATGGAGCAACCACCAGGTTTTGTTGCTTCGGGGGAGGCTCGTTTAGTGTGTCGGCTGCGTCGCTCACTGTATGGTTTGAAACAATGTCCACAAGCTTGGTTTGGCCGTTTTTGTCCAGGAGTTTGGCATGAAAAGGAATGAAGCCGATCATTCTATTCTCTACCATCATGACCATCATGGACCGCATGGTCGGAGCATCTATATGGTGGTGTATGTTGATGATATTGTCATTACCGGAGATGATCAAGAGGTTATTCAATAGCTTAAACAGTATCTCTTTACTAATTTTCAAAACAAGGATCTGGGTCAATTGAAGTATTTTCTCGGTATTGAGGTTGCTCAGTCTCGTTCAGGGATTGTCATTTCCCAACGCAAATATGCCTTGGAGATTGCACACCAATGGATCCAGATGTCCATCTCCTTCCAGGACAGGGGGAGTCTCTTGCAGATACATTGAAGGTATCGGAGACGGGTAGGAAAGCTTAATTATTTAACAATAACAAGACAAGACATTTCATTTGTTGTAAGCGTGGTGAGCCAATTCCTACCGTCTCCTTGTAAAGACCATTGGTGGGATGTTGCGATTCGCATTCTCAGTTAAATTAAGGCTGCTCCTGGCCAAGGATTATTGTACGAAGATAAGGGTGATACTCAGGTGATTGGTTATTGTGATGCAAATTGGGCCGATTCTCCCTCAGATAGGTACCCTACCAAGGTTTAAAATATCGATTTCGGTACCGGTACCGTACCGTACCGAAACACGGTAAAGTCCGATACAAAAAAGATACCAGCAGGCAGCACAGTAGTGCTGCAGCAACACCCATGTGCTGCTGACACAACAACACCCATGTGGTGCTGTCAGCATGGAACAATGTGCCTACCGCCCGGTATGAGTTAGTACCGGGTGTACTAGATATCGAAAAATTAAAATTCCGGTAAATACTGCCCGTACCGCCCGGTTTGGTACAGTATTTGATACCTTGTGTTCTACTACTCGATACTGTGTTCTAATTGGAGGTAATTTGGTATCATGGAAAAGTAAAAAGCAAGAGGTTGTTGCTAGATCTAGTGCTGAGGCAGAATATCGTGCTATGACCTTAACAACTTGTGAGCTCATTTGGTTGAAGCAGTTGCTTCAAGAATTAAAGTTTGGAGATGTTGGGCAAATGAAACTAATATGAGACAATTAGGCCGCTCTGCATATTGCTTCTAATCTAGTCTTTCATGAAAGACAAAAATATAGAAGTTGACGGGCATTTTATTAGAGAGAAGATCCTATCAAGATGTATAGCTACAGACTTTGTCTATTTGACTGAGCAACCAACTGGAATATTTATTAAGTCACTTACTGGTCCTAGGATAGTCTTCCTATGTAACAAGCTGGGTGCCTATGATTTATATCCTCCAGCTTGAGGGGAGTGTTAGAATACAAAGTTAGTACTAGTTATGTATAGTCCCACATTGCTTAATTATTTGGTTAGTCTTGTATAGCATCTCTATATATGTATCCTATTCTCGGTGAATTAGATATACTTTTCACAAATACACCCTACTGTTTCACAACAATCAAAGAAAGTATGAAGAGAAAACATGGAAAATAAGTGTTCTGAATCTTCAAATATGCTCTTTCTTGAAAAATGGCAACTAAAATATGATTACAAGGCTCTCATGACCCCCTTTTTATATGAATTTCTCAGCAATCCCAATATACAGCCCCTTTATTTTTGAAGTATTAAGATGTTAGTCATTCAAATAATGTACATACTAATTACAATGATTTAAGAGGATTAAAGATCTGAATCTTAAAAATCATGCTAATCAAAATGGCTTAAACTAGAGCATTGCCTTGGGCCTTCTTAGCAAATAAAAGATATGGGCCTAGAACTGCTTTTTAGATGCTCCTGCCTTCTGCATCAGAGGTGTACTAGCAATTAGGAAGAAATCAGTGAGGACGTATATGGGGTTTTGTGGTGTCCAAAAATTGCTCATAAATTCCCCAGTTAGGTTGATCGGTTAGTTTATGTTGTGAGTTCCCACACTAATTATGAATGTGCATGCTCACTGTGTTGGAAACAGAGACAATACATAGTGTTGTATTGGGAATATTAGGATCATTAAATAGCCACTATCTAGACATCTGTTCCTAATTATTATTTCTTGTAAATAGAAGATGCAATTACTTCTTTGTGTATATAAATATGAGACTGCTTGCTGAGTGTTTATCAATTCAAGCAATTCACTCAAAAACTTCTCTATTATTTACTATTTTCAAGTGTTTAGATTGCCCAGTGCAAGAAAGGACACCAATACCTTTAAGAAACATTAATTGGGAATAATACGAAGGATTTAATACCTCTTAGTTTGACTAAGGAGTAAGGACATTGTACTCAACGGATCTTGACAGCAAGAATGGATTTGTGCATTGTCTTTTTGATATTTTATTTTCATTCTATAATGGTTAATTACTTTATGTTAGTTTTTATCTAATTTTTTTTTCTCTTATTCAGTGTATTAACTCCTTATTATAAAGAAGATGTACTTTACTCTGAGGAGGAACTTAATAAAGAAAATGAGGATGGAATAACAACAGTGTTTTATTTGCAGAAGATATATCCAGGTAAGCATGGTGGTCGTCATTTATTTAGAATATGGTATACATCTTTCATTATGGATATGTCATTGTAACTATTTTTAGCACTACCCTTAAGATGAATATAAGAACTTCTGTGAACGCCAAAATGATCCAAATGTTGATAAGGAGCAAATGGATGACTTACGTCACTGGGTATCTTATAGAGCCCAGACTCTTGCTAGAACAGGTATTGCTACACCTATACGTAGTTTCTACCTTGCCCAAGTTCTCAGTAATTGCATCGTTAACATTTGAAAGCCTTATGTTTGTCAGTAAGAGGAATGATGTACTACAGGCAGGCTCTTCAGCTTCAGTGTTTCCTGGATATAATACCAGATCGAAGTCAGTAATCTTGTGCATGTTGTTTAAATATGTAAAAGCTATTTCTTCGCATTATGTTAGTACTTGTAGAAATTCTACATTCTTTGACGAAATGCTACATACTTCCTTCCTTGCAGCTACACTGTCAGGCTTGAGTACAATCTCCCCAGCAAAGAGCTATCAAGAGCAGTATAATGCCCAAATACGTGCAAAAGCTATTGCTGATATGAAATTTACATATGTTGTTTCATGTCAGATCTATGGAATGCAGAAAAAGTCCCCTGAAGCTAGGGATAGAAGTTGCTACAATAATATTCTTAACCTCATGCTAAAGTAATTCAATATAGTTTCAATGTAAATTAAACAGATATGATAATATTAGTTAAATCATTATAAGTTCTATAATTCTGCAGGTATCCATCATTACGTGTTGCTTACATAGACGAAAGAGATGAGACCGTGGGTGATAAAACACAAAAATGTTATTACTCTGTTCTTGTTAAAGGAGGTGATAAGTGGGATGAGGTATTTATCTGCAAAACTTTGACAGTGAATTACCTAAACTTTAATCTTCAATGAAGGTGAAGTTTTTCGAAGTTATATCGCTTCTCATGCTAGTTTCTTGAATTTCTTCATGTTAGTTACTAAGGAGCTTAGCTAATAAAAAAGTAAGATGGACATTGAGAAGGATATTATTGTACGCTGTCCTCGTGACAAACTGATCCATATATACCTTGTGCTGAGTCTTTGCTCTAGGTGAATTTTTTGTTTGGATTTTTTCATGACTAAATTCTTGATAGCTGACACTCTTATACCTAACAGATGACAGTCACATGTATAGAACAGAACTAGTTTAGTATAGAATAGGGCAAGAGCTCAATCATGTAGTTCAATATGTATAAAGTCACTCATGATATTAGGTTGTGGAATTTGAACTGACCTAATCTCTTTAGATCATTCCTGCAAGGTTTATTTTAAATAAACTACTTTGAACTGAAACTTTGAAGGAGATCAAATTAGGAAGTTTCTATTGTCCTTGATTCTGAATATATTTGATTCTAATATATAAGTAGTAATAACTTATACATGACTTGATTGTTTAATGTTTCAAACTTGTCATGATTATTTATGAAGATTATTCTGTTCTTTTAGGAAATTTACCGCATCAAACTCCCTGGGAAACCAACAGATATTGGTGAAGGAAAACCAGAAAATCAGAACCATGCAATAATTTTTACTCGAGGTGAAGCACTTCAAACGATTGATATGAATCAGGTAAAATTGATGCATCTATTCATCCTTTGAAAAGGATGTGTTAAAGGTGTGCAAAGCCTAGCTCTCGCTAAGTCGCTAGTACTACACCAACTGTCACTTATGAGGAGATTGATCGCCAAGAGTGTAGGGAAGGTGCATCCCTATTGGGTTGTAGGGGAAACACCCCTACCGAGGGCTTGAAGGCAATGCCCTCAGATCAAATCATATTCTGAGTTTCTCTGAGTCGAGATTCATAACCTAGTATGACGTACTCACTACTCAGTACTTCAGTGGTACAACCAAGTAGGAATTAACTTGGAGTACAGAGTTGGATCCCTAGGCCGAGTAAGGAGTTAGTTGGGACTATCCAAGTACGGGAAGTTATTCGGAATCAATAGTTGAATCAGGATGGACTCAAAGCACCTTTAGTTTTATCAAGATTTGGCTAGATCACTTAAATATTGAGTGATTCACTTACGAGGGGTAGTTTTGTCTTGTGTATTGGCTTATTTCCATAACTTTTCCCTATCATTCTCTCTTATAAATAGGAGTGTGCTGTCATTTAATGTGTGAGTCTTGAGAGAGTCTATCATGTAAATTTTCAAAAAAGTCCACTCTTCTGTATGGCCGTGGATGTAACTAAACCTAGGGGTGAGCATCGGTCGGTTCACCGAATTTTCGGTTAACCAAACTGAAATATGTAATTTTCCGTTAATCGTTTACCGAACCGAATTTTTCAGTTAACCGAACGAATTAACCAAAAAAATTTGGTTCGGTTCGCTTAATTCACCATTTAACCAAAAACTTATTTTGTAAAATCAAGTGAATAGTGTACCACACCAAGATTCGGCAAACCATCCTATTTAATATAATTATTTATTTTTATTAACTTAAACTATATTTTGGTTAATTCTAGAAATTAACCGAACCGAACCGAAGATCTCTAAATGTTTAACCATTTACCAAAATGAAAATCAATTGGACAAATCAGTTTGGTTAATTCTGTTTCGGTTCAGTCAGTTAATCGGTTTTTTCTTGTCTTCTTCTCCATTTTTTTTTCACTCTCCTTTATTGCATCTTGCTATGCACCAGGGTTGTTCCTTATAGTTTGCTCAATTTTCTTTTAATTTTTTTGTAGGATAATTACCTTGAAGAAGCATTCAAGATCAGAAATGTTTTGGAGGAGTTTGTTAGAAATCGATATAAGAAACATCCGCCTACAATATTGGGTCTTCGTGAGCATATTTTCACTGGAAGGTTCTATTTTTGATGATCTTTTTCATTTATCATGAATACAATAAAATTTCTTTTGTTACTTGTCAGCAGTAGTACGTGAAGTTTTCATGGGTTAGGCCTACTTATGTTCTCCTTTTGTATCTTTGTTTTCAGTGTTTCCTCGCTTGCTTGGTTCATGTCCAACCAAGAGACTAGCTTTGTGACTATTGGACAGAGAGTTCTCGCAAATCCTCTCAAGTATGGCAGCTTACTATATTGTAGATTACATGCATACTTTTTTTGCCTAGTTGACCGTATTTTTAATTCTAATATATGCATGCATTTATCAATAATTTGTATAATTGTGTCTAAATAGTATGTCTAAGAAACAAGAAACTATAGATAGTGAAAAGTATGGGGAAAAAGATATGTCATATTGGTAGCCCCCTCTACCCATATGTATATTAATGAAATTTTTACATAAAGGTACACATAGTTAGTGTAAAATAGAGTTAGGTCCCTCACCAACACTCCCTCTCAAGTTGGGGCAAATATGTATGCTTAGTGATTTAGTTAGCGTATCAAATAAAGTGACCGTCAATCTTTATGTGTTTGGTTCTCTCATGAAAAACTGGATTAGAGGTAATGTGCATGGCAGCCTGATTATCACAGAATAATTTCATTGGTTCAGTTTGGATGATACCAAGTTCTCTCATCAACTGCTTAAGCCATATTAGTTCACATGTCACAATGGCCATAGCCCTATATTCTGCCTCAAAAGTAGATCTAGCCACAACAGTCTGCTTCTTACTTTTCCACGAGATTAGATTACCTCCAAGCATCACGCAATATCCTGAAGTAGACCTACGATCAGTAAGTGACCCTGCCCAATCAGCATTCTTTTGTAGGTGGCCTCTATCACGATGGAGAAGGCCTTTTCCTGGAGCTGCCTTGAGATAGCGGAGAATCCTTAATGCAGCCTCCCAATGGCTCTTGCAATGTGACTCAAGAAACTTACTAACTACACTCACAACAAAGGAAATTTTAGGCCTTGCGACTGTAAGGTAACTCAACTTGCCTACTAATCTGTCGTATGGACTTAGATCAGTTAAGGACTCCCCTTGTCCTGACATCAACTTTATATTTGGATCCATAGGAGTGTCTACTGGTCGAGCTCCTAACATTCGTGTCTCCTGTAGCATGTCAAGTACATATTTCCTTTGTGAAATGTATATTGCTCCCCTTGACTGAGCTACTTCAATGCCAAGAAAGTATTTTAGATGTAAGTGAGACTTTAACTTTTGTGTCCCATCCATGTCATCCTCAGTGATAATAGTATCATCCATATAAACAATGAGAATTACTCGTTTCTCAATGGAGGAAGTGGAAAAGAAAATTGAGTGATAGCATAGCTAAATTTGCCAAACCAAGCACATGGGACTGTTCCAGACCATAAAGAGATTTCTTCATCCTACAAACTAGGGTAGACTGAGATTGCTCCATATAAACATCCTCATCAAGATCCCCATGTAGGAAGGCATGTTCAAAACAAACCAAACCGATGTAAATTATCTAGTTTGGTTCTGTTTAAAGTGAATTTCGAATAGTCCTAGTGTCAACGTCTATTGGGCACCCCTTAGCTCGAACGATGGTGAGTGATTTAGGTGGGTAGTCAAGTTCAAAACAGGGGATTTAGAAATGTAGAAGATAAGGATTCTCCCTCCTGGTAGAGGTTGTTGAGTGGGGAGTGAGGGTTTCATAGTGAAAAGGTTTCAGGAGGGGGTGGTTCAATAGTGGGATTTTGGAGGTTTATGGCAGATTTGGGTGGATTGTGTTGAAGTACCAAAGGCAATGTGTGTGCCTAGAGGTATGTGCCATCCTTGGGCACAAAGGAGCGGAACAGGGGAAGAATAGTGCATAGAGGTGTGTACGTGAGAAGTTGGTGGATTATAGGCAATGGAGGTGTCATGTTGGGGTATGGAGGAGTTTTGAGAGGCGCTGTGGCAAATTCATTGGAGATGCCAGCCAAAGGAGTAGTTTTTGCTCTCCACACTGTAGAAAGTGCTTTTTACTTTTCCATCCTATTCTTGCATGCACCACCAATGATCTTTATTTTCTTAAAGGCTATCTAGACCACAACCTCAACCAATGTGAGATTTTAATACACCCCCCTCATGCCCAGGATCCACACTTGGAGCGTGAAGTTCTGCAGGTAGCCCACTATCAACAATAGGTTTGGCTCTGATACCATGTTAGAAAATAAGCCTTGGACCTAAATTCATCCTAAAAGCTAGCTCATGAGGGAGAATTGTCCAATATATTTAAAGGCTATCTAGACCACAACCTTAACCAATGTGGGACTTTAACACATATGTTTATCATTGAGAATCTATGTGAGGTGTAATACCGCCAATATGAATATTGGATTGCCTCTTCTTGTCAATAGTAAACTTTTGGAATTTCTGGAGCTTTTGATAAATGTAATTCAATTTAAAAGCTTAAGCAATCATGAGACAGAATCTATTAATTTTTATTCTTAATGTTCCCCTTCACATGTGGACATGCAGGACTAGTCTAAGCCCAACATGTGAAACTCTAATGCACGTCATCATTTTGGCCTATCTGATGTACATGGACACATTATATAGATATTTCAATCATGAACTCCCCTAGAGGATTTTGTTGCCAATCAAACTGTGTATATACACATTTTTGACATTACTCATTCTTTTTCTTAATTATTGTTTACCTTCAACTAAATAGAATCACTTCTCAGGGTTCGCTTCCATTATGGCCATCCAGATATTTTTGATAGAATATTTCATATTACAAGAGGTGGCATAAGTAAAGCATCAAAAATTATAAATCTGAGTGAGGATATTTTTGCAGGTAACTTTAGAAATATTATTTTTCAATTAAGTTTCATATACCTTTTATTGCTTGTCACATTTGACTATTTTCAGGGTTCAACTCAACTTTACGTGGAGGAAATGTTACGCATCATGAATATATGCAAGTTGGTAAGGGACGTGATGTGGGCATGAATCAAATTTCCCTTTTCGAGGCAAAGGTCTCAAATGGAAATGGAGAACAAACATTGAGTCGTGATGTCTATCGCTTGGGACGTAGATTTGACTTCTATAGGATGTTGTCTTTCTACTTCACCACAGTGGGATTTTATTTTAGCAGCATGGTGAGGATTTTACTTACAACATCAGTTGAAGTCTATGATAAAATAAGTATTTATTTATTTGTTTGTTTGTTTTTTATATATTGTCTTTTTTGCTTTTTTGACTTTTGAGTCAAACTGATTGTTTATGTTAATAAACCATTATTATCACCAATGTCAAATATTTTCTGACTAGTATTACTAATGTAGTAACCTGATGAACCTGATGAACTTTGATCTGATTGACCCAAATGTTTGGATCCAAACTAGAGATAGTAGGTCTATTCTAGAATTTGATTGATTATCTTTGTCCTATTTATGGAATTTGATTGGTTATTCTAGATTTTTTAGGTATTAGGCTTAGTGTAGGAAAAGGTAATGGCTTTCTGAAATGATCATTGTGCAGTATCTCTGTTAGCATTTTAAAAGTTTTTGAAGAGTTTTTTTAAGATGGCATACATCCCTTAACATATAGTCCGAGGAAGATTTGTGTCTAGTACAACTCTCTTAGAATAGAAATTAGTCAAAAAATTTGGATGTGAAAAATGATTTTTGCAATTTGAATGTAGGCTTTTTACTATATTTTTGGTAGGTTATCTTTTTGGAGAGTGAATACTTAGTAAACATAAGCAAGGAATTTTATTTACATAAGATCTCCTTATTTGATTATTATTAGAAAATCAGTCTTGGACCTAACTCCACCCAAAAAGCTAGCTCATGGGGGGAGGATTAGATGACGAAGGAGTTGGTGCAGGACATGTATCATTGGTCTCTTGTCGCCTGGAATAAACGTGAACAATTGGAGGTTTTGGTGGTGTTGGAGGAACACTAGCCGATAGTTGCTCAGTAAAAGCACTTGGAGATGTGAAAGTATAAATGAGCCAATCATCTTCCTCTCCTTGACTTGTAGAAGTGGGAGAAGAGGAAAAGAACGGTGTGTTCTCCGAATACACCACATCTGATAGGGGGGGGTGTTAACACAAGAAGATTGGTGAAGAATTCCATGTTGTGTCATGTAGTTCTGAAATGAGTCTGACATGTATTCCTTGGCATTGTCGCTTTCTAATATGGTATCAGAGTCAAACCTTTGGTTGATATTGGGCCACCTGCAGAACTTCACGCTCCAGAAATGAATTCTGGGTGTGAGGGGGTGTGTTAAAGTCTTATTGCTTGAGGTTGTGATCTAGATAGCCTTTAAATAGATTGGGCAATCCTTCCCCTTTGAGCTAGGTCCAAGGCTGATTTTCTAACAAGTATCATCACTTAATATACTTTATGAATGAGCAAATATGTTGAACCATTGTGAACAGCATATAAACCCTGCTCTTTGATTGGGTTGTTACAATTCTGCCTTGTGAAGATTGGATCATGATGCATTGATGCCTGCATTAATATTTTACAGGTAACCGTACTTACTGTCTATGTGTTCTTATATGGACGGTTATATTTAGTTATGAGTGGTTTGGAAAGGTCACTTCTGGAGGATCCACGCATTCGGCAAAATATTAAGCCTCTTGAAAATGCTCTTGCTTCACAGTCAGTCTTTCAGCTGGGCTTGTTACTTGTGCTTCCTATGGTAATGGAGGTTGGTTTGGAGAAGGGATTTCGGACAGCTATTGGTGAATTTATTATAATGCAACTGCAGCTGGCTCCCGTTTTCTTTACATTCCAGCTTGGAACTAAAGCCCATTACTATGGGAGGACAATACTGCACGGAGGTGCAAAATATAGACCTACAGGCCGTGGTTTTGTGGTTTTTCATGCAAAATTTGCTGAAAACTATCGAATGTACTCGCGTAGCCATTTTGTAAAAGGATTAGAATTGACAATACTGTTGGTTGTCTACGAAATCTATGGGCATTCATATCGGAGCTCAACGTTATACCTGTTTGTCACATCTTCTATGTGGTTCTTGGTTATCTCATGGTTATTTGCACCTTTTATATTCAATCCTTCCGGGTTTGAGTGGCAAAAGACAGTTGATGATTGGACTGACTGGAAGAAATGGATGGGAAACCGTGGAGGAATTGGGATATCAGTAGATAGGAGTTGGGAATCCTGGTGGGAAAACGAACATGAGCACTTGAAAACCACAAGTATGCGCAGCCGCATACTAGAGATAATCTTGGCTCTGCGCTTCTTGATCTTCCAGTATGGAATTGTCTACCACCTGAATATAGCTCATCACAGCAGGAGTTTGCTGGTATTATCTCTTGTTCTAATTTTCTACCAGTATACTTTCTGAGAACTTTTTTTACATATATTCTTCTTCTTCTAGGTTTATGGATTGTCATGGCTGGTGATGCTGACTGTGCTTGCAGTTCTGAAGGTATCACTAAACTCATGACAAGCTTTATGCCCTTGTCTAATTTTCCTTGCTGTACTCTTGTACATTATATGGAAAGTCTTTATAAATCATTGAACTCATACTTTGGCACAATAAGTATAATGGTAAATAAAGGGAAACTGTGAATTAGGGACCTAGTTGTAATTACACAATATCTTGTACCTATATGTAAATCTCCTTGATATAAATAGGTAGAGTGGGCTATACCTGAGAAGTGACTTTTCTCCCCAATTTCCACAGAAACCAAACTTGAAAATTGAGTATTTGACAGCATTATCTGTGTATAAGGAAATAATTATACTCAAGTAGACATTTTTTCTTACTAAGTGTACAAATAAAAGTATATGTAAACAATTATAGAGTTATATCAGGGAAAACTCAAATAATATATAGTGACTAATGGTTCTAGATCTAGGTCTACAAAAACGAAATAAAGAGATTAACTTTACGAAAATTAACTTCTAATTTTACTATAGCTAATTGGTTAAACTTCAAAGATAATAATATAAAACATTTCAAAAGTAGGATGAAGAAAGAAAAGGTTTGGGATGGAAATAATGATAGTATTAATACTATGTGAAACTTGATGTCGACTAGGGATTAGGAGCGTGGCAAAGTCAATTCTTGAGATGTCTAAAGATTGAGGT
Organism: Canna indica; assembly: GCA_034359265.1. NCBI lineage: Eukaryota > Viridiplantae > Streptophyta > Magnoliopsida > Zingiberales > Cannaceae > Canna > Canna indica. The sequence continues at coordinate 74,282,338 of CP136891.1, read as the reverse complement.
GATGATGAAGTTGAGATGAATGGGTGTTATTACTACAAAAGGTAGAATAAGAATTGTTACTATTAATGAGCAATTAGGTGTAGCTCCGATTGAAGATAAGATGAAGAGGAAATAGATAGAGATGGTACAAACAGGTCCATGTAGCCAAACCCCCAACTGCCAGACTTTACAACTTGTTATTGTTGCTTAGTTATTTCTTGTTTAAAAAGAATAATTAACTAATTATATTGGCTGCATTGAGAATACTAATAATTATATTAATTTTGGTGTGTTGTATTTGTTCAGATGGTTTCAATGGGGAGACGTCGTTTTGGTACCGATTTCCAACTTATGTTTCGCATCCTCAAGGGTCTTCTCTTCCTCGGTTTTGTATCTGTTATGACAGTCTTGTTTGTCATATGTGGCTTGACAATATCAGACGTCTTTGCTGCACTGCTGGGTTTCATGCCAACTGGTTGGTCTCTTCTTCTGGTGAGTGCATAACTACTAATTCTATCATTAGCCCCAAATGACATATAGTGTCAAAATCTAACACATCCAAGTGCTAAATTATTATCTCATTTGTGCCAAAGATCGGGCACGCATGCAGACCTTTAGTGAAAGGGACGGGATTCTGGGACTCCATCAAGGAGCTTGGAAGAGCATATGAGTATGTAATGGGACTCATAATCTTTGTGCCAATCGTTGTCCTTTCATGGTTCCCCTTTGTTTCCGAATTCCAGACTCGCTTGCTGTTCAACCAGGCATTTAGTCGTGGTTTGCAGATCTCCATGATTCTTGCTGGCAGGAAGGACAGCAACATGATCCTCAGCTAAAGTTTCTTGGACCAATCTAATTTTGAGAATGCAGGTTGTATTATTTGTAAACCAAACTGAGTTATGTTGTGAGATGTTTTTAGAACTAGATAATATTGACGGTTTCTTTAATCAAAATTGCATTTGTTTCTAGGTTCTTTTGCCTGTATGTATTTTGTTTTGATGGAACTGGATAATAGAAATGCAGGTTAAATCCATCCTTCAAACTCTGGTCGAGCAAAATTAATGCAATCAGGTTATCAACCTGTCATCGCCACTACGAGGTAGTAGTGCCCAGCGCAACAACTACCCTCGGAAGCAACATCCAGCTGCAACAAGTTAGGTTCAGGAATTGGTCCCTATAGGTATCTTCTTATCTTATGTAGAACTATAATCGCACTATAAATGTTATGTTCACCCCAGTTCGGCTTCCTCGGATCACCTATTTAATTTTTCCTTGGTCTAAAAATAAAAAGATAGTCTTTCTAAATTGCCCTTCCACAATAGTTTTGTTCGTGGATTAATAGCATTCCTATATATGAACGAACACAGGTACATGTACGTGAAGTGTGCGTGACTTTGCTATTGTTCAATTTTTAAATTTTTTTATTTTTTTTTGTTGATTTTTTATATCTTGCAAAGATAAAGGAAATATTTAATTAATCTCAATTGGTGGTGGATTAGATAACATCTTATTAAATTAAAATTTGGAGATTTATTTGAATTTATCTCTTTGGTAGAATTCTTTGAAAAATTCAATTTGAGTTTTTTTGTTTAAAAAAAAATAGAATTTAGTTGTCTACATTTTACTTATAATTTAAGAGTAAATTTATTTTTTTCTTGTGATAAAGAAAGTCTTATCAAAGTGAGATATTCTCTTAATATAATAGTATAGATATAGGGCTACTTTGGAAAAAAAGATTAGATAGGCATTTGCTTTGGAAGAGATTTACACCAAATGTATTCCAAACTTTTAAGTTCATGTCAATTATACTCCATAGTCGACGGATGTCTATTAATGTAACCATTTGTTGTTGACGTGATAGTCTAGCTAACATTATATATAGAGGGAGATCTACCACGTCAACAGATACAAATATGTACTAATGAAAAAAAATTAAATCATAAAGGGAAAATTGTTGAATATATCTAAAACAATTAACAAATCTATATTGTATTTTTGTTTACACCAAGTTTATCCCAAACATTGGGTCGCACCTTCCCGGCTTCTATGGAGCTCAACAACCCAGAGAATTGAAGCTTGTCATGGCCCCGAAGAACAAGAGGACTAGATTAGATTAGGAGGATGCTAGCGCTTGTGTTGTCTTGAGAAACCATGAAATCGATCTCCTCTGCCTCCTCGGAGTGATGCTGCTCAGTGTAGGAATAGGACCAATGCTATTTACTCCAAAGGGGATCGTGGTCCCCTGAAGCGGCAAGGCAAACTTGATGTCGAAGAAAAGACCCTTATTGTCACCACCATCGGAGTCCTGACGGAGGACGTTGGTGGTGATCGGTGGTGGTAACGGAGGTGCCACCATCGAGTCTATCGTGAGTGAGCAACTTGCGAAGCTCCATGAAGAATTTATGGCTTCTTTCAAGATGTGCAGGGTTGATTAAAATGAAGACAGACCTTAAGGGTAAGGTTGGGATGGGCAAAGGTCACACAAAATATGGGTGGCGATCTTCTCTCAACAGCTGAAGTAGTAATGTCGTCATGTCGTCGTAATGGTTCTAAGGAGGGCAAAGAAATGGGAAGCTTTCTTTAACGAGCACAATGATTGGGGTTGTTGTAATGAATTTGGAAGTTAATTTGTGATAGATTTGGTGTAAATAAAAAGGCAGAATGCTTTGTTAATTTGCCTATTATTTAGGGTATATTCATCAATTTTCTCTTTATTATTTTTTTAATAGTATATGTTGGCATCTCTATTGGCGTGGTAGATCTTAATAAAAAAGTATATTTCTACTGGTGAATAGGTTCTCACGGTCAGCAACTAATGGGTATACTAACATATACGTGAGGGTGAGAGACAATTGATATAAATTCGAATGTTTGGAATAAATTTAATGTAAATAAAAAGGCAGAACATACTTATCAATTTTATTTTTCTAAAAAAGAAAAATACAAACAATGATAGGTGCATTAATGATTGTAGTATATATTATAAAGGGTAATTACCTAAATATATTCTGAATTATATTTTTTTTTTCGATTAATTTTAAAATATTATCAAATTGTATCTCGAACTATAACATTTATCTCAATCAATCCTCCCGTCAACTCTCCATCGGCAGCACCGTTAAGATAATGACATGGTGTTCTGACGTGGATTAAAATAATATTTTTTTTATTTTATATTAAAAATCACTTTATGTTCACCCCGAACATGACTAGGAGTGACTCTTTAATATAAAATAAAAATATTATTTATATTATTTTATATAAATTAAAGTTTTTTTATTTTTTAATAAAAAATATTATTTTAATCCACGTCAGAAAGTCATATCATCATCTTAACAAGACTGCCGATGGAGAGTTAACAGAATGATGTAATTGAGACAAATGTCAAACTTTGAAATATAATTTGATAATATTTTAAAATTGATCATAAATGAAAAAAAAAATAATTCAAAATATATTTAAATAATTATCCTAAAAAAAATCATAGTAAAAACTAACCTGGAGAGGAACCAAAGAGCTTCACTGCAGGAGCTATTATCTCGCTCTTGGTTAGATTGATATATATTTCTTTTTAAGTTGGTGCATCCTCTTAAGCACACGTGTTACATCGTCGAGAGCAAATTGTTGCTGCATGTACGAAGCACATTAAAAATACAAGAATAACAAATAGTAGAAAAGTAATTAATGATATTAAATTTGATGCACTTAAGTTTAAAGAGTTATCTATCATCTATATCGGAAGGAAGGCCAACAAAGCAAAAGATTGGTTGGGAAAATGGAAAGGACTTCAACTAGGATCATGACTGCCCTGATTTTGTAAAATTAGTTTAAGAACAATTTTGAGCTGTATTTGGACCATGTTTCTTAGTTTGTAATTTTTATTTTCTTTGAATAAAATAATAATAATGCATTAGAAACCGCACATAATGTATCAAAAGTAAATATTAAATATTAAAAAAATCTAAATTTACCACATCAGCAAAAAAAATTACTGTAAGTGTGCCACGTGGCAAGTTTACATTTTGCTTATATACATAGATAAGGATTGTGTGCAATGCACACACATGTTAGCATCATTTCTAATAGGCAAAATATTTTCTTACTGAATTTTATAATAAGATTAATTACATTATATATTCTCAATTTTAAATATTTTTTCAATTATATTTTAATTTTTTATTTATTTTAATACTATATTTAAATTTTAATTTTATTTTAATTATATTCTACCGTGAATCAGATGTTAGATTCTCGAGTACTGCTGACGGGGATCACCAGCTCAGTCAACAAATTAATTTAAATTAAAAAATTAAAATTATATTAAAATTAGATTATAAGTCCATGTGATCATGTAAATATTACATATGGATGGGGATGGGACCACTTTATTCACTCTCCTCGTCCTTTGCTCGTCTCTCTCCTCCTCGAACGCGAGTCCTCGCGCCCTCGTCATTCCAGTAACCAAAGATGCTGCCACCAAGCAATGCGTGACCCGCCTCCGCCAGCGAACCCCTCCGTGCTCGTCAAGCTCGTCGTTGACCTCGGCGGCCGATTCCTCTGGGTCGACTGTGACTCCGGCTTCGCCTCCTCCTACTGCACCACCCCCTGCAGCTCCCCACAGTGCGCCATGGCAAACTCCATCACTTGCGGCAACAATGTCTCTCTTGGAAGGCCTCTCCAAGGGCGTCGCCGGCATGGCCGGTCTCAGCCAGAACAAGGTCGGCATGTCGTCGCTCCTCGTCAGTCCGCTGCCGCATCACACTCTCGCCGCCTGGCAGAACGATACGGCTCGATGATGCACCTCCAGCTCGGCGAGGTCTCCACCCTCGTCGTCTCCTCTCCCACTGCGGCCGCAGAGATCATGAAGACCCACAACATCAGCTTCGCCAACAGGCCCTTGACTTTAGCCAGCAAGATTTCCGGCTACGGCGACAAGGGGATCGTGATGTCCTCGTACAACTCCTACTAGAGAGAGCTGCGGAAGATGAGCATCTTGGAGCTCACGAGCGCAAAGCGAGTCCGCTTATTTCGCTTCATCCGAGAAGAGGAAGCGCTTAATCTCGTTCGATCCGTCGCTTCATTAGCAGATGCCGACTCGATCGTCAACCTCAGCTGGAAGTTCTTGCAGCTCACCAATGACATATCAGCGAGGGTGATCATCGAGAGCAAGTGCAAGTATCAGAAAAATTTCTTACGGATCATGGCGATTCAATTGAAAGCGGCGGGCGGCTTCGGTTTGGTTGACTTGTTTCCCTCTTCTTCTCTTGTGAGATTAATCAGCAGCATGACTTCCTACTTGCAGAGAGTGCATCAGGAAGTTGACATGATCTTGGGCAGCATCATTCAAGATCACAAACAGGGGAAGGCCATGCTGACGGCGAGGAGTGACGGCATGCCGACCTTATTCCGGCCGAGACCAGCCATGCCGGCGGCGCCCTTGGTGGCGGCATCTTTGTGGGCTAGAAGGACGAGGGCGCGAGGGCTCGCATTCGCTGCGGAGGAGAGAGCCGAGCAAATGATGAGGAGAGTAAATAAGGTGGGTTCCATCCCCATCCATATATAATATTTTCACATGTACTTGTAATCTAATTTTAATATAATTTTAATTTTTTATTTATGTTAATGTTCTGACTGGGCTGCTGATCCACGTTAGCGCCACATCAGCACGTTAACGAAAAATCTAACATCTGATTCACGACGGGATATAATTGAAATAAAATTAAAATTTGAGTATAGTATTAAAACAAATAAAAACGTGGGATAGAATTGAGAAAAAGTTTAAAATTGAAGATATACAGTGTAATTAACTCTTCTTTTAAATGCATAAAAAATTAAAACAAGGAATAGATAGTTCTCTTGGTTTGGATCATATATGTTCTTTGTTTGCGTGTCCAGCAATGCTAGAAATTATGTATTTGGGATCCGTAAATCTTCTTCTTCTTCCCATTGCTCAACCCTCCTCTTGCTAGCTTCCATTGGAAACTGATCTCGGCACCGGGAATTGGAAGCTAGATGTGATATTTGTGTGAGAGAGGAAGGTGTTTTTCCGGATGTTAATTTGCCACTTGTATGGTAGATATAGTTTGACAAGAAAGTAGTTATAATGTAATGCCCGTGAAAAAAAAATAATTGATTTATTTTGGCTTCAGCGGGAAGTCGGGATGCGCATCGGAGCGGGCCGAGAAATCGCCGAAGGGCGCGATTAATGATATGACCCTTACGCACGAGGAAAATTATTTCATTTATGTCGGGATGGAAGGTTGGGTTTGAGTCGAGTCTGTAGGTCGAACGAAACTTGATTCAAACGAGTATACGGTACTCTATGCCCTATATATCGACATACTCATAAATGCCTATATCACATGCTGCGTAGCTCAGTCTCGTGAAATAGGACACACTATATATCGACATACTCATAAATGCCTATACGGTACTCTATGCCCTAATGATGTAGTCTGGACCTAACCACATGCTCTGATACCACTTTGTCACGCCCCAAAATTGGGTTACGCGATCGGCCAGAGTGTAGACAAGCACCCTGAAGCCTAGACCATACAACCACATCAATCATGCAATTTAACAGCTCAGGTTAGTATAACATAAATATTTATTTATAAAAGTAGCAAACCAAGTACCAGACTCAAGCAGGAACTACATATCCAAGGTACTAGCATCAACACTACGTAAGTTCACATGTTCAAAGAAAACTACATGTCTCAAATAAACTACATGTCTTAAACCAACTCATGACTGAACACGACTCGACTACACCAACAAGTTTCACGAGACCGCCACCGGAGTCCACTGCCACCAGTCGTGCCATATTATAGGGTGATTTCAAAGAGCACAAAATAGGGTGACTTCAAAGAACTCAGTGAGTGATCGCCTTAACCATCACTAAGCCATATTATAATAGCTAAACAAAACAACAATTTACTATGAGTTCAAATAATAAATAAAGAACATGAACACATTTCACAATAACTATTGCGCCAGACACACTATATAATTCGATCCAGCTTAGTTGAAACTATCTTTTGGACATCATTAGTCTACAACTTACGGAGTACTTGCCAGGCAGACCACCCCCAGCAAGTCTCCCAACTCGAGCTCACTGAGTTAGGAATGCCCTCTAGCATCAGTGTGCATAATTCGGTCGGGAAATACCCTTCGACCTATGTCACTCGAGTCCGTCGTCAGCGTGGCTCACCGATGGATGCCTTGACCCCAAATCACTCATACGCTAAGCGTACCACTCGGCCCAATACAGCCCAATATCGCCTCGTGCGCAATGCGCATCACTCGACCCATTATGGCCCAAATATATCTCGTGTGCGATGCGCAACACTCGGCCCAATAATATCTCGTGCGTGATGCGCACCACTCGGCCCAATATTGCCCAAATAATTTCATTTAATTATTACTACTCTACTTGCAAAATAATTTTTTATAGTTCAACTTTTGTATTAAAAAAATATTTTATTTTTTAGTAACGGGTTAACCACTTAGTAATCGATTTCAGTTAACTGTCAAATATTTGATAGTTAATCGGTTTTAGTTTCAAATATTAATTTTGAAAATCGATTAATTTTAGATAGAGGATTTGTAAACGATTTCAATTCCAATTATTGAGAAGTACTATTAATTGAACCATTGCCACCCCTTGGGTCAATTAGTTCATGAATTAAAGGATTCTTAGTAATTTAATTATATTAACATGATTAGTTTGTTTCAATGTGAATTTATTAGGCCATATATTTAAGCTTGACAATGGCTTACAACAAAACATTTAAGTGAAGGTTACAATTTCATTTTGCCATTAATGAGAATTTTATAGTATAACATTTAATTTTATTTATAATATGATAATATTGAAAGTTAAAAATATTAATATTAAATTCTCAATATAAGTGATTAAATCAAATATGGTAATGTTGCATGTTTGAAGATTTGATTTAATATTATTATAGGAACCAAATATAGTAATGTTTGATAATAAAATAAAATTTAGCCCATGATATACGATGGAAACATGCACGAATTTACATCAAGTCCTCTTGGGCGGGCGGAGAGTCGGACTCGTCAAGGAGATTCCTTCCATCACCTGCCCCTTGGCCCTTGAGAATTTGATCGAGACATATCCTCAGGAACCTTGCAGCCCAAGGAACGGATATATGCACAAAAAATATCGTGTTTCCCCAAAAGCAATGTGAATCCGATCGTTTATCGGAGTCTTGCGCGGCAATTTACGTGATTCATGTAGACTAATTAATTAATAGCAGTGCCCGCGGCCCAACACATGCAACGAGCTTCCAAGTTTCCAAGATTGAAGGGAAAAAAGCTAGCAGAGGTAGGTATGGCTTCTGCAGATAACAAGATGTTGGAGAAGTACAAGAAAGCCGTGACCACGGCGGCCTCCGTCGCGGCCTCCCTCATGCTGGCGCGCACCCTCATCAACGACTTGGTCCCCTACGAACTCCGCGACCTCCTCTTCTCACGGCTCGACGGCCTCCGCTCCCGCCTCTACTCCGAGCAAACAATCGTCATCGATCAGGCTGAGGGCCACGCGTCCAACCTGGTGTTCGACGCCGCCCGCACCTACCTCTCCAGCCGCATGAACCGCAGTATGCGGCGGCTGCGCGTGCTTAAGCTGGACGAGCACGAGACCATGGCGGTGTCCATGGCACCCGACGAGGAGATGGTCGATGTATTCGACGGCGTCGAGTTCAGGTGGCGGATGCTCTGCCATGAGGTCGACCGGTCGAGCAACTCCAACTACTACTACTCCTCCGCCACCAAGTCGCAGTCGTCGTTCGAGATCAGCTTCCACCAGAAGCACAAGGACTTGGCGTTCGATTCCTACTTGCCGTTCGTCCTCGAGCGGGCCAAATCCATCAAGGATCAGGAGCGGAAGCTGCAGCTGCACATGAACGAGGGATGTTCCTGGTGCCCCATCGATCTCCGCCATCCCTCCACGTTCGACACGTTGGCCATTGACCAGGAGCTCAAGTCGACGATCATGGCGGACCTTGAAAGGTTCATGAACCGGAGGGAGTACTACCGGAGGATCGGGAAGGCGTGGAAGCGCGGGTACCTGCTCTACGGCCCGCCGGGCACCGGCAAGTCCAGCTTGGTCGCCGCCATGGCCAACCATCTCAAGTTCGACATCTACGACCTGGAGCTCGCTGAGGTGTACGGGAACACCACCCTGCGCCAGTTGCTGGTCGGGATGTCGAACCGCTCGATCCTCGTGGTCGAGGACATCGATTGCGCTATAGACCTGCAGAAGCGGGACGATGCAGCTGGCTCAAATGAGAACCCCGACCAAGAAAAGGTGATCGTCGACGACTTAATTAGAAGTTCTCCAGCAATTACTCAATTGCAACAAACATTTCGATCTCTGTCTCTGTTATTTAAATATTCATCTTCGATCTCAATTCTGGACAGATAACGCTGTCGGGATTGCTCAACTTCATCGACGGGTTGTGGTCGACGAGCGGAGAGGAGCGGATCATCGTGCTGACCACCAATTACAAGGACCGGCTCGATCCAGCGCTGCTCCGGCCGGGGAGGATGGACATGCATATCCACATGAGCTACTGCGGGACGCACGCGTTCAGGGTCCTGGCGGAGAACTACCACGCCGTCAAAGAGCACCGGCTGTTCGCGGAAATAGAAGGTCTGATAGGAGAGGTGGAGGTGACGCCGGCGGAGGTCGCGGAAGAGCTGATGCGGAGCGATGACGCCGATGTAGCACTCCAAGGGCTGCTTCAATTACTGATCAGGAAGCAGGACCACTGACCAGGATGCAAGGGAAGTAGCTGCGAGAGCGGCGGCGGCTGAGCATGTCAAATTGTCAATCATACGGATCGAACAAGTCAAGATCCGATATGATGACGAAGAAAAAGATCAAAGAAAACATAAGGAATGAAGAAAAATAAAGTTCTGCAAGACTTGACCGCCCGCTGCAAAATGAAACTTGAGAGACTTAAATAAGAAGAAAACATTTCCAGCCACCATTTTCAGAACACATCTGAAGGAACACACTAATCCTGTTGAATGAAAGTCGGCCTCTGCCAGATATGTGAAATTCGAGGGCAAAGCAATTGCCTATCAATTAGACGGACCAATGAAACTTTAACAATCAAACAAGTGGAGATCCGAGATGATGATGAAGAAAAAGATGAAGCTCGGGTGCTTCATCATTTTGTATTATTACATAACATGATTTAATAATTATATATATGGTTAATTCCTTAAATTTTATAAATCAATTCAATTTAATCATGATTGTTGAAATGCACCTAAAGTTTATTTTAATCAATTTTGAGTAATTTATTTATTCAATTATTGATATAATTTAAGAGAATTAAAAGGTGTAATAGATAATCTAATATGAGAGGTTTAATAAAAAAATTATATAGTTCAAGTAGAAATTATATAATCAAGTTTTATATGCTCAAGAAGAGGTATATGAAGAGGTGCATTCATGTTGTTTGAGAAAACTATGCTTTAGTCTCACATGGAAAGATATGCTAATTTTATATTAGTCTATAAGCATTAGTGTGTATGCTTAATTACTTATGTTGACAAAGTGGAAGGTCAAAAGACGATGTTTGTGCGGTGCATTGCACAACACTTCGCACGTGCGCATCGTCGCTAGGAGCCTAGCCGCGAGCCAACCTTTTTGTCGAGTCTGACCTTCATTCGAATTCGAACCTAGTGACGATTGGATCAAAGCATTCAATATTTGATTAATTAGAGAGTTAATTTCGAAATATTTTGCTCATTAAATAAATTGACTATTACTAATTCCTAATAATGAGCATCAAATTCGAAATTAACTATGGATTAATCTATATAACTCAATCTCGAAAAATCTTTCTAGATCAATATGAAGTTTCTCTCATCCTCATCTTTTCTCTACTTGTTGCAACCTTTCAAGAGTGTTTGATCAATCCTGGAGGTGTATTGCTACAGGGCAATAGAGACCTTAAGGACAGGAATCACCCGTCAACCTCTTGATCTTCTATGATTCTACATAATTCTATTAACAATGGTTATAATTTTATCTGCAGCCCCCAACTAAAAACTGCATTCACTCTGTATGTATTTGATCTATATCCGCAAATAAAAATGAATATGAATGCGGGTATGAATTTTAAAAATTTATATCCGCGTGAATGCGGTGTAGATACAGGTATGGATGTCGATCCGCACTGTATCTGCATATGGAAAATTATTATTTTTATTTATATATAAATTACTTAATATAAATTATATAAGTATATTTTATGATAATTTACGTATGAAACTCTAGTAAATTATTAATTGTTATAAATTTTAATAATACGACGGTTAACTGAATTTGGTAGGGTACGGTAATGAATGTATGGTTAAGTTAAACTTTTTTTAGGCTTATTGATTTGGATTGTGTATGTTCTCTTTTAATTATATCATGGGTGTCTTCCAAAGTTTCTCAAGTTAGCAATTGGCAAGTTTATGCAGTGGAAATTTAATTGGATATGTTAAATCAATTAGGGGGCATTTGATTGCTCGCAAGTACAAATATTGCAAAAAATATTTGCATGTAAAAGTAAATATTTACGAATAGAATTTACAATCTACTGTTTGGTTGCCCGCAAGTAGAGTTGCAATTTCTATTTGCAAGCGTTTGCTTGGCCGCAAATGAAAATTATAATTACACTTGTAACTTGCATCTTTGTATCTAGGTCTAGTGATTTTAGCACGATATGATATAGGGGTGGCAGTTTTTGGCCCGGCCCCGACCTAGCACTAAAAAATTGGATTCGGGCCGGCTTTTATCGAGTCTGAGTTGTTATCGGGCCGGCCCGATAAGGCTGATCCCTTATCATGCCGAGTCAGGCCAAGTATTATTGGGTCGGTCCCGACATGATAGCCCAATAAACACTTCGGATCGATATTAGCGGGTTTAAATTCGTTAATTATTGGGTTTAAACCCAATTTTAAATATTTTTTAGTGGTATCGGGCTAAATGGGTCAGGTCGTGTCGACCCATTATTTTTCGTGTCAGGTCAGGTTGGTGTTCTCGGGCCGGGTCGGGCACGAATTTTTTCGGGGTGGGGTGGGTCGGGCATGAACTTTTTTGGACCAGACTCGGTATGATTTGTCAAACCTAGTCTGATAGCCCGACACGATAAAATCATGATCAGAGCACCCATTATCATGTCAGGCCAGGGGATGTAGGTCTGACCCGGCCTTATAGCTAGAGATCGACCCGAGCCTGAAGCGGCGACCCCGTGCCAAGCTGGGCGCCCCACTGGGAATCTGGATCATGCTTGACACGTCCTAACTAGCAACGAGCCTGACCGGGCTCGAGACTGGAACGACTCGAGCACGGCCCATTGGAGGCACGAAGATGTTAGTCAAATAGAGTTAAAAATGGCAAAAATATCATTTTAACCCCCAACAATAATTGATCGGTTACAACATAATCAATTCGACTCATAATATTATTATTTTATACTCTAAATCACTATTTTATTTAGTAAAATATGTTTTATATTATTTAATTATTTATAAAAAATAATTTTTAATTATTATATAACACTAAAAAACTATAACAAAAAATCTACCAAACGACATTCGATTTAAAATCTGATACTATCATCGTGTTCAGCGTACGAAAACCTACAACTTTGATATTTATCTCATCTCCATCTGACGACTCTAAATCGTCAAAATTAATTATTTTTAATATTTAAATTATTACGGTCCATAATCTTATATTGCGAGTTTTTTAAACTGTAATTATATTTACGGTCTTTAAATGATATTAAAAATACAAATTGTAATTAATAAATATTGTAAAATACTTTAACCGTCAACCAAATAAATTTATTTTCTAAATACTAGTTACAGTACGTGCACTCGTGGGCAATCAATTAACACCCTCTTAATGTACGCGCACGTGTTGGCTTCTCGATTGGATTAGAATGAAACCCATCATTATGTTGTTATTACATGTAACATTAATATTGACAAGATCAGTAGATTATATGATAAGCAAGTTCAACGATAAAATATAAATAGGATAAATTATTATGACCTCTCCTGAGGTTTAGTAAAATTATACTGATCTTTTTTTTATTTGTCTAAATTACACTCACTTTTCTTAAGTAATGTTTGAGTAATTTTTTTACGAGAGATTTGTGTAATATTTTATAAAATTCAGAAGAGATTTGTGTAATCTTATTTCGTAACAGAGGATGTTTGTGTAATCTTTTACAAAATTCAGAGGGATTACAAGATAAAATTACAAATAGATGAGATGTCAGTATAATTTTACTAAACCTTAGGGGAGATCAATATAATTTATCCTTACAAGCAAAAGCAAGTTTAGCGATGGAATATAATACTAGCAAAATGAAAAATAATTATATGATAAAGGCCTTTAAAATCACAAGAGATGAAAAATGGGCTAGACAATTCATAAGCTGTGCAGCACCTAATTCGCCAAACGGTGTTGTTGGGCCAAAACTCTAATAATAATTTATTACAGCAATCTTCGAAAACAAGAATATGTTTAACCAACATGATGTTGACATGGACTTTGGTGAATAAAAAAATAAATAAAATATTATTAATAAATGATTAAAATATTATTTTTTAAAACACGTAAGCACGCCACATCACTATTTTAACGGGGTGGTTGACAGTAATTAGACGGTAAGATTCAATTGAGATATATTCTAAAGTACTTGATTCAATTGAGACAAATAAAATTACACGTCACAAATGAAAAAAATCCCAAATTGCATAATATATTTAGGTAATTTTCTTATTTTATAAGTTGGTAAAAAAAAATTGAGTTTAAAAATTTATATGATATGGGATATAAATATGATATTTATAATAATTAAGAATAATTTAAAATATAATTTTTTTTATCAATATGAGACTATAAATATGATGTTATAAAATAATTTAAAACTATTTTATTAATAAATATCAAATAATTTCTGTACCATTTTCAAATATTCCAGAAAATATCGCTAGTTTGGAGTCGGCGCCCAATTATGGGAAACCAGCACCTAGACAGCACCGATTTTCCAAATACCAATAGTTGCAATATCAGACGCTGATTTCAAACCAGCACTTGGCATAGGCGCGGGTAAATTTTATGCTTGTTTTAAAAAAAAATTAAAAAAATATCGTCTTTAATGCATTCAAGACATTTGTCCATAATCTAGAATAATTTTATAATTATAAAAATAAAATTTAATTCATAATATATTATTTAAGATATAAAATATATGCTATTGTCCATAGAAAATATTTTAAATAATTTTTTTTTTTTAATTTAAATTTAGTTTTATAGATATTTGCCAAAAGTGATCTAAAATAATTTCACAACTCTAAAAAATAATTTTAATTCATGTAATATTTTTTATAATACAAATGAGGTACTTGGATCTTAAAAAATAATTTTGAACTAAAATATTTGACTATTTTTAATTTTAATTTAATTTTATAAATTTTGTACCGAAAATCTCTAATGCATCGTAGAGTTGGGTCGAAAACATTTTTTTTAAAACTCTAACATCTATTTTTATCTTAAAAAACATTTTTCATAAACTAAAATTACAATTTAAACTAAATCTCTTTTTATCTTAAAAAATATTTTTCATAAACTAAAATTATATTTAAAAATTATAACTTTTTTTTAAAAAAAATTGACGAAAGTATCTAATGAGTTAGAGACTTTGCATAATGAATATTACGAATATTATATTTTGGATTTAAAAATTTCCACACTGTTTATCCGGATATAAAACTTCTTGATGAAGAAAATTCGATTTAGAAAATTTCTTGAATTAAAAATAATGAAAAATTTTGATCCAAAATATTTTTTTAGATTGTTGTACATCTTTTATATCATAAAAATATATTTAATGAATTAAAATTAATTTTTTAGAGCTACGAAGTTATTTTAGATTTTGGCTAAAAATCTTGAATTTATTATAGACTTTTATCCAAAGTGTTTAATACTAAATTTAAATTGAAAACAGTCAAATATTTTGGCCCAAAATTTTTTCATAAGCCTAACACATCTTTTATATCATACAAAATATATTTCATGGACTAATTTTTTTTAATAAATTGTGAAGTTATTTTAAAAATTGGGGAAAAATCGGTAACACATTATATATTAGAGACTTTTGTTAAAAAATATATAACACTAAATTTAAATTGAACACGATAAAATATTTTGATTCAAAATATTTTCTTAGACTTTTTGCCTTCTTTATATCATAAAAATTATATTTCATTAACTAAAATTATTATTTTAGAATTTTACCTTTATTGTGGACTTTAGACGGAGACTTATAGGGTACCATGGGTATTGTAAATTTTAAGTTTTGAATTTGGAATTTGAGCAATTATATTTTGTATTCAAAAATTTCATTAAAGATAATTTGATCTCCAAAAATTAGGGCTATTCATGGGTCAAACTCGACCCAATGAATTCGAAAAATTGACCCGACCCGAACCAATCGGGCCGGGTTCAAATATTTGAATCCCGATTATAATCGGGTCGGGTCCGGATTTCAATATTTAAAATCCGATGATTCGAGATCCAATCCGATTACCTGATTTTTTTATATTTTTTTAATTATTTTTAAAATATTTATATTAAAAAATTACTATTATTAATTATTTAAAAAAATTATTATTAAAAACTCATTTTTTTCCTAAACGGATAAACCCGACTACTCGACCCGACCTGACCCGACCTAGGTCGGGTTGGGTCGGGTCGGGTTTGAGGGATGATTTTTTTTTAACTCGACCCGATTATACTTGGTTGGATCGAATAAATTTTTTCTCTAAATTCGACCCGTGAACACTGCTACCAAAAATTGCTGAAATTATTCAGCCTGGCTTATACTCATTAGCTGAGAGTGGAATCACAAAACTCAGCCAATACCAAGCAAGAAGTTTGTCGTCTTCCACATTGCAACAAGGTCTGGAAAATGGAAAACTCTTCTCCTCTCTTAAATCTACAGCTAGCCAATAAAATTAAGTTGCCTACAGCTTGGAGCCTTGGAGGTCTTCAAAGTACCAAAAGACCGGTGTCAACTGTCAATTTTATTATTTAGTTTAATTTTCATTATTAAAATTTGAGTTTCATTTTTTTACTTCGGCCCCTTTCTTTTCCTCCAATTTTTTTAATTCAAATTTCAAAGTGACCCTAAAGGCTTTAATTAAAGTGCGCCTTTCGCTTACTCGTTAATTAGTCACATCATTATGGGGCACGTGTTATGCACTATATATATATAAATCAAATTCATGTTATTAGATTATTGATTTTAATAAGTATGGATACAATTTAGGAAATTCATATTTCTCCACTGTTCTATCACTCTGCCTTGTAGGTAGGAAACATGTAGCTGCTGGCTAAGATTAGAGAAGAAATGTGGGAAGAGAGAAGAAGATATCATATGAGCTGGAGATCACATGGGAATCTTGTTGCTTAATAATCTAACTCTCTACCACATCAACAATGGACGTACCAGATTTTTTTGGATAATCTATTAAATGACTAAGTTTATTTTCACATGGCGTCTGTCTCGCACCAACATGGATTGCAGTATTGCACTCCCCAGTTTAATTAGTTTGGAATTTTGTCTGAAAATGGACAAAATTCGCCTACAAAAGAATTTTTCGGGCGTTGGATCCGTCCAAAGTCTCGCACATGATAGTGTTGTCAATTACTACAGTAAAAGTTTTTCTAGAGCATGACTTTTTTTCTTCTTTTTTTTTTTTCTTCTTTTTTATCGGTGTGAACGCACTGCATGGGACGCATCGATTCCATCAATTTTCTCCCTCTTTATTTTCTCGTTTCGACCATGATAAAATTGGTGTCGCCATCTCTCCCAGGACTAGAATAATTATCCATGCCTGATGAGTCTACATTCATCACTGAATGTCGTCGGGTACTCTGAACTTCCCCGTCATTGTTGTCAGAATCTCTCGTTTAACTGTCGAACGTACTCTTTCGTTTATCGGTCGATCGGAGTAATCATTTGTTTTGCCTTATCGATGTAGGTTGTTTGTTATCCAGATTCTCTTTGTCTAACCATTAAATTCCTTTTTTTTTACAATGACGGCGTGAAGCGTTCGTTATGATGTCTATATTGTTTGAAGCATGAATTCTCTAGTTTGATGTCCAAATTCTCTTATTTTGTACTTAGATTTTTTTTTTTGACGTCTCGATTCCCTAATTTGGCGCTTAGACTTTCTTCATTTAGTGTTTAAATTTTCTTATTTAATGCTTAGATTCCCTTGTTTGATAAGTGAATTATCTCATTTGACCAAAAAGTAGAAAGAGGCGATTACTCAAATCATCTAGCAAATGAGACAATCTCGTGGTCAAAATAGAAAAATAAAATAGCAATTTCTCGTATCCGAATTTTGAGAAGAAAAAATTCTCAAAATCGGATTTGAAGATTCAAAATTTTTTAAATCAGAATTTAGTGGATCAGATACCCATTTTACCCATGATCAAAGTCTCTAACTAGTCAAAAATTAAAATATACATATAAAAATAATTTAGATTTATAAAATATTTTTTATGATAAAAATAAAATATTAAAGAATAAGAAATATATTTTTCAAACTCTTTAATGTATTAAAGATTTTTGCACAAAGTCTATAAATTTAAATTTAAATTAAAAATTATAAAAAATTTTGATGTAAAATATTTTTTTGGATCATAGTACCTCTTTTGTATCATTAAAAAATCATTTCATGAATTCAAATATTTTTTTTAAAAAAATTATGAAGTTATTATAGACTTTACACAAAAGTCTCTAATGAGTTAGAGATTTTTATTTATAATAATTTTATAATTATAAAAAATAAAATTTAATTCATATATATATATATATATAAAAGATGTGCTAGAGTTATCAAATATTATGGATAAAAAATATTTCGTTATTTTTAATTAAAAATTAGTTTTATAGACTTTGGGCAAAAGGTCCATAATAGTTTTATAATTAAAAAAATTAATTAATAAAATATTTTTTAAAATATAAAATATATGTTGTGGTTAAAAAAAATATTTTTCATCAAAATATTTTATAATTTTTAATTTAAACTTAGATTTATAGACTTTGTGCAGAACTCTCTAATAAATTAGAGAGTTTGAAAAAATATTTTTTAGATTCAACCACCTCATTTTTATTATATTTTTATTATAATTTTTTATTATAATTTTTTTATATAATTTTTTTTTTAAAAAAAAAATTTATAATTTTTTTTTAATAATTTTTAATCAAAATCTCTAATATCATATTTGCTTTGCAAGATATAATTTAAAATGAATAAGAATGAGATAGAAATTCAAGAGAATTTCATGAAATCCTATCTTATGTTTGTTTGGGTATAGGATAAGAAGCATGTATAGAATATGAAAATTCATATCATGTGGATTTGGACCATAAACCCATCCACCCTCTAGGATTTCTAAACCAGGTTAGCGATGAATTTAGACCAAAATAAATTCACCTAATATTTGGCCCGATTCATATCCATTACTACAGTAAACAATAGCTTGAATTTTAACCTTCTTAATCTATCAAAGCAAATGAGACCTAATTGATTGAAAACTTTAGTCCAGAGGTAAAATAAGTATCTGATCCATTCGATTCTGATTTTAAAAATTTTGAATTTTTAAATTTAATTTTGAGAATTTCACCTCTCCAAAATTAGGTTTTAAAAAATTGCTGAAAATAAAAAGAAAGAAAACCGGTGAAACATGCATTCCATGCAGCGCGCATCAAAATGCATGTGGTGTCCCAGCAGCCCAGGACTTTCGTGCAGCTAAGGCCGCACGAAATTTTTGTGCTTGTTGCTCGAGCTGACAGTGGTTATCCGATGCCAAATGATAACACGTGTCATCAATCAAATACCGCATCATGGATCCTTATCACTCTGTATCATGTACTCTCATCACTTAACGTACGTCAAAATTGAAATATATATTACAAAAGAACTAATTTAATTTAATTATTTTTAAAAGTTGGGATTATAAAAGAAAAATTAATATCTAGGCAATTAACTCGTAAAAAGGTTTTCTCTTCCATTCTTTTAATTTAGACGAATTAAAGATCTACTGGATGTGGTCCTGTGGATGAATTTATTTAATCGTATCTTCATTTAATCTGAACTTCATAGTTTAATTTTTAATATTAACCAAATATAACATAGTTTCATTTAAAGTTCATCCTCATTATCCTAATTATTTAAAGAAATGGAAGGATGAAATATTCCGGATGGTATATGGTATGTTTTTTTCATTAAAAACTAAATAACTCCAATAAATAAAAGGACATAATATTTTTCCTTAAATTATAAGAAAAAGAAAACGAGTGATGCCGCCCAACCCACGTGCTTTCACGTCGCTGGGCCATCCTGGGACTGCGTATTTACATGTTCCTCCTGATCAAAATACAAAATCACATGCATCTCCCTATGAAAAATTAGCTTTGACTCTACATGTGAAATATGGACATATGGTAGGTCGAATCACAGAGAAACTTTTGAAAAAGCCCCTGCCATCTTTCGTTCCTCGCCAAATTGAAAATCGATCTCTATATCTCTCTCGAACGAATCAGCGTCGCCGATGGACTCCAATATCGAGCGTCGCTCTACCAATGGAGGAAGCCCACGAGAGGCGTCGCCCGCGGCGGAGGACGTGGATCCAGAGAGCCCATTCCTCCGGAGGAACTCTTCTTCCGGTGGCCGGCGGAGAAGGGCGGTCGGCGAGGCCTCGTTCAACTTGCGATCTCACCGGCCATCCTTCCGGCAAGAAATGGGCCACGCTGCTGCAGAAACCTATCTCGTTACTGGGCTAACTCTCACCCTCCTCCGATATCTTGGGTAGGTCGCCCTCCTTGATAAGAAGTTACGTTCTTCTTCCTTGTTTTTCTACTTTTGTACCTTTCGTTACCTCTTCTCTTCCATCGTGTTTGTTCGACTTTTGTGATTCCCCATTCCTGCATTTCTCTTTGGGTTGCCTTGCTTTTAATGTTGGGACTGACTATTGTGATATATACTATATTGGGCTTAGCATTTGTATTTCTAGAAACCCGTTTCATTTGCACGCATGTAAAACGGTTGCTTTCTGGCAACCTAATAAAACTGCTATAGCAAATTGCTATGTTGCTTCGGGTAATCGAAGAGAAAAAAGAAGAATATTTGAATACCAATTACTGAGGTGTCTGGGCAGCGAAACACCAATCCGATTCTTTTGTTGTTTTAAGCTTTAGGCTATCCTATGCTAATGCAAGATATCCGAGCTTTATCTTTTTTCATCTTTTTCAAAAATAGGTATCTCGTCGAGACTCCCACTGGTAAGGCATTAACTTGCTAGCGCCTGTTCTATTTTTCAATTCTCTATCTTATCTCACCATTTCAGAATGAAACTATTAGCTTTTAGGGCTAAAATTTTATTTATTAAATTTGATGCTAATTAAAATTAGTTAAATTGGTGAACAAATATATTGAAACACTTAACAATTAGAATTTAGATTGTTATTCATAAGTTACCCTAGTATGATCATATTCGTCGGTGTACCCAAACAATATACTAGGACAACCATGGACAGTGCAGAGAATAAGGCGACCAACTTCACATCACTCGCGATCAGTTCAGCCAGCTTCTTCACTTTGTCTCAGACTGTGTCTTAAACTTGTTTTGTTTCCTGCTACTTACTGTTTCTTTGGTTTTTTCTTACCCCTCTCCTCCTTAATCTTGTACTCGATTCACAACTCTTGAATGGAATACAAGCTGATTTTCCTCAAAAAAAAGGGACAACCATGGACAGTAGCAAAATGGCATATTTTTTAATTTATTGTAATAAATCATGGAACTTGATGACAGAAATGTGAACATCAACATAGTATTTGTCACAAGGAAAAGGTCAAGTTTTCCAACAAACCTGCACTGTTTCTGTTTAAGATAGTATATTAAATTATTTCAAGTTCTCTTTCATAATGTAGGCCAAAAAGACAACACCTACTGAAATGTTTGGAGAAGTTTACAAGAAAAATTGAAAAATCGTTAATTGTTAGCTAATCAATCTCCAACATCAAAAGCTCATTCAAAACACTTGTAAGGAATAGTCACTTTTTGAATTAAATCTTGTATTAAAGAAGTTAACAATTCTCGAGTAAAATATGTTGTATTGTGAGATGTAATGCCTAAATTTGATTGTTTGCGAACATTATATAACTAGGACTTTTATTGTAGTTGCTTAAAGGTTTATGTTATTTATTATTACAAGAAATATCCAATCAACGTTTTTTTGCTTGTAACATAGATTTATTGAATTTCAAGTGAAATATTTGTGCTCGTGACTAGTTGCTTCTTTGCAGAATTGGTTATCGGTGGATTGTGCAGTTACTTGCTCTCGGATGTTATGCTCTTTTACTGATGCCAGGTTTCATACAAGGTGCCCTTTTCTTACCAAAGCTTAATCTGAAAAATGCATCTGACTTATAAGATGCTTGGTGTAAATACCTTTACTATTCTAATTGTATAAGAGTTTTGAGTTTGTTACTAGCTCTTATTCTGTTAACATGTTAGTCTATACAATTAATTACAATTGGTTTTCAAGGATGGTACTATAACTAACCTTTGCCCCTCGCTGCAGTTGGATATTACTATTTCTTCTCAAAGCATGTACACAGAAGTATAATCTATGGAGAACAACCAAGAAACCGGTAGGCTATGCAAGCATTATGATCCTTTTATATTTTACTGTGGTTGGGAATTTGATTCTGAAGTTTGATATTATGATCCTTTTCTATTTTACTTGGTTTCGTATATCTCTCCTCCTCTTTTCTTTAACTAAAGTGGAAAGTTGATTCTGCAGGTTGGATCTGTATTTACCTATAAACAGTAGTGCTCCCAAGCCAGTTGTGGCATTTGTAACTGGTGGGGCCTGGATCATTGGGTGAGTAAAATTACTAAATGCAAAGAATAACACAGTTCGAAAGTGTTGTGAGTTTGTGACATTACATCATTGGGTGAGTAAAATTACTAAATGCAAAGAATAGCATCTTATCTTCTTTGTTTCAGCTATAAAGCATGGGGTTCTCTGCTAGGGAAACGTTTAGCAGAAAGAGATGTAATAGTTGCTTGCATAGATTATAGGTAAACGTGGAAAGTCTCCCCCCTCAAAAAAATAAATTGAACTTATACGCATGCGAACCAATCTTTTTTGCACCATCTTGCATCTTTTTTGCTGAAGGTTTTGCAATTTTGCAGAAATTTTCCTCAAGGAACTATGAGTGATATGATAAAAGATGCTTCCCAGGGGATTTCATTTGTGTGCAACAATATTGCTAGATATGGTGGTGATCCTAACCGGTATGATTCATACTTCTTTGTACATATATGCTTGGAAAGGATGCTAACTGCAAACTAAGTTTATATTATCTTCTTTGTCCTTTTGTACTTCATTATACATAAATGCTTGGAAAGGAAAAAATACATAAACTCTCTCTCTATGATTTATACTTCGAGTCAAGGTTTCAAAAACCATACCATGCCGCTCGGTACGGGCAGTACGTACGGGTTGTTGAGAAAACCGATATCTGGTACGCTGGTACCAATACATACCAGGCGTACCGCATGGTATTCCATAATACCGCCCATACCGGGCGGACCCTGACATCGGGCGGTACCAACCGATATGGGTAAGGTTGTGCAAGCAGTATGGTTGTGCTGCACCATACTGCAATCGGTGCTGTTGCACCATACTGCAACTGGTGCTGCTGCACTACAAGTTTTCGGTACCGGTACCGAGACTTTAAACCTTGCTTTGAGGTCTATATTGATGATATAATGGTAAATAGGTCGTTAGAATATCGTACATCTACACAAATCCATATTTAGGCCATAAATTCACAAATGTAAAAAGTTGAGATTCTATGCAAGAAATTGAAGATTGTTAATCCTCCATCTCTTTTTTTACTTCAAAGTCATTGCTACAAAGAAAAATTATCTATAAAGAAGACAATGAAGAGGAATATTTCTTGAATGTGAAAAAGGCCTACTGATCATTAACTAATTGTCTAGCCTTGTAAGATTATATAAAAAGACTTCAAAATTTTTGTCATTTAGTGTTCAAGAGTTAAGAGCTGACAGCAACCTGAGAGCTACATGCACAGTTCAGTTTTCCAGTATATGTTATATACTCCTAGGATACAAAATGGATTCATGTGGTCTTGAGAAATACGATACATCTGTTTCCCAAGCCTATGGTATTCCAAAAATTTGGGTAAGTGGCTGAAAGGTAGGCTAGAGCTATAGGGCTAAATGAATCAACTTAGCAACGGGACCACTGGACAAGGTACAGTTGGTAGACCATGATCTGATGTACAAATATAGCAAGACCATATGACTTGCCTATCCAATGTTAAAATTAGGATTCTATCAAACTCAAAACTGCTAAAATGTTTTCATTTGTTTTCTAAATTTAAAGTAGTAGTGGAAGAGCATGACCAGTCAAATTACTTTTAGATAAAAATAATGTGAATATCAAAGTCAAGTAGGGTCTTGTGCTATGTTTGGTACTTATAATTTAGCAATTTAAGCTACAGAAATTTATGGATTTGGATGTATCTCAAAACCAGTTAACATGATTCTCCTCATGAGAACCAGTCAGCTTTAGAATTTTGACAGGTTTGATCGAATAGACATAATTTCTCTCTTTCATGAGGAAATGTTGTTT
Source organism: Canna indica (assembly GCA_034359265.1). NCBI lineage: Eukaryota > Viridiplantae > Streptophyta > Magnoliopsida > Zingiberales > Cannaceae > Canna > Canna indica. The sequence continues at coordinate 74,258,570 of CP136891.1, read as the reverse complement.
TTCTCCTTGTTTTATAAAGGCATATTTTCATATTTTTGGGGTTCCAGATAGATTAATGGCCCTTTCTAGAAAATCTCTATATCATTAAGACAAATGAAACAAAGAGTTAAGAGAACTAAATCTCATGACATGTAGATCTCACATTGGTTTTGCAAATAATAAGTTTATTGTTTGGTTGTATGCATGAAGTAATTCTTCACATCTTTATTGGGATGAGTCTCTGCAGGAATATCTTTGATGAATGGTATTTACCCTGATAATGCTAATAAACTTTCTCTCTATGCCTTCTTTAAATCCATCCTAAGACTCTCAACATACATGCTTCTTAGCAGAGACTCATGTATGGGGCTAATAATATGGGACATAAAATGATACTAGAGAAGCTTGATGGCAATGATAAGCTAATGTATAGTTTTTGTCATCAGCATGAGCTTTCATTATGTATATTAATTGGCTGTTAATGTGCTTTGTATCCTCTTAATTTGTGTCTGTAAATAAGAGCAGCTAGTAGTTCAAAAGAAGATTCCTGCTATAATAGAAAAATACAACTTGCTGTGTTAATTATAATGCTAAAACTGAATGGTGGCTTAAATAGAGGTAGTTGATGAATAGCCATGAGATTTTGTTGGATCTATGCTTCCATTTTATCTTTACTCCATCATAATTCATCTGCGTTGAAAAAATCTAATTCCAGAATTCTGTTCCATTTAATTCAGAAACCATCTAATAAATGCTTCTGTTTTTTATTTTCCTTACAACCTTTAAGTTTCTGAACTACCAACTTATACTGACGGTGCCCTTACATATTAGGAGAGGCATAATATTCAGAAAATGTTACACGATAGTTGGACTTCTGCAAAGTTATCTTTTTGTATTCTTTCTCAATCTGGTCATATGTTCCAATTTTCCAACTATTGTTTTCTTTTGTTTTGGTACTTTTGGAACCCGACTAATGGTCATTCTTCTTTGTATATTATAGACCATCTCATTGCATCCTTATATCATTTTTCTATCCATGATTAAATATGTAGGATCCATCTAATGGGACAATCGGCTGGTGCACATATTGCTGCTTGCACGCTTCTGGATCAGGCAATGAAAGAATCCAAAGGAGAAAACACTAGTTGGAGTGTAACCCAAATAAAGACGTATTTTGGTTTGTCTGGGCCGTAAGTATTTAAGTATATCCTTAGTGTTTCTTTGTCATGTTGTGAAGTTCTTCACATTTGCTAAGGTTGATATTACCCAAACTTTGCTTTTCCATGTATTTATCATTAACAATATGTTTTATATTTTTTTTTATAGTGTCCGGTGGTTTCTTTTTACCGTAAAATTATCGATTTATATAAGTATTTTCCCCAACTAAATTAAATCAAGATTTAACAACTATGACTGTCGCACAATATGACATATTGTTATGGGATTAATAAGGTATTACAGGTAATTAATAGGGTAGTACAAGTAATTAGTGGGATATTTAATCAGGTAATAATGGGGTATTTAATGGGAGTAATTAATAGCATATTGGAGGCAAGGTTTAAAATTTCGGTACCGGTACCGAAAATGGTACCCCTTTTTTTGTTTTATTTTTAAAGCTAGATAATATAGTTTTGAACTCAAGTAAGTGTTAAATTTCACTTTGATTTCAAATTTGAAGTCTAAAACCTTGTTTAAAGCTATAAAACATCATATTTGACCAAGAAATGATGAAAAACATCCATAAAATTTGGAAATTTTCTCAAGTCATTATATTTTGGTATCATGAATACCACATTTGACATGAGAGTTTCTATAATGGGAGCCTAAGCACTACTCCATGTATCTGCAAAGTCATGTGAGTAGGTACTAGAGACAGAGTAAGTTGAGTTTGAAACCTCTTGCAACCTACTCAATATATCATGATGGTAATTTTGCAAGGCTCTTGGTCGCTCTCCTGGTTTTTGTTGTGTTGATCTTTGACTTTCTTCTCATAAACCTTAGTTGTTCCTCTCCTCCAACTACTGTGATAGGTATCTTGCGTACAATGGTCGAAGTAGAGCTCATTCATCTGAAGATCGGCAAGTGATGGTGTTGATGGTACTATGATGTCTTCTCCACTAGCTCCATCATCATCACCATCATCATCTCCTCCATCTTGTGTGCTGCTTCTATACAATGTGTTACACATAGAGTCCAAAAATGTGAAGATAATCTTGTTCAATTATCTCAGCTATCCTTTTGAAGTTTGCGCTGTTGTCAGTTATAACTTGCACGACGTTTTGTGGACCGATCTCCTCGAGCACATTAGTCATCAGCTTTGAAATGTAGATTGCATTATGGTGCTCATCCGAAGAATTCACTGATTTGTGATACACCACCTTCCTATTGTAATATATTAGGAAGTTGATGATGCTTATCCGGGTTGGCCCGGTCCAACTATCACACATCAATCTGCAATCATAATCATCCTCATTGTCTCTTTAAACCATCTATCCAATGTTTTATCTCGTCGACCTCTACTTCAAGTGAAGGTCCTCAAATCTTGTAAGGAGTTGGGTGAGCAATACCTCGGTCGACCTTCTGGATTGTAGATACTATAGATCGCTAGTAGGAACTATTGGCTGCATTAGCTGAAATTCGATTGAAGTTTAACCATATGGAGATTGCTCTCCTAACTCCCACTTTTTGGTCTTCTCTAAGCATCGCCGATGCGCGACTGCTTCAATGTTTGAGAAGGATATGTCTTGGGTAAAGGTCACTTAAATCAACCGAATATTTCCTACCGCCAATTTGTCTAGGGGGGTGCATGGGTACTAGGTAGACCTAGAACCGATTAGAACCTACCCGATCAGGCAGGTTCCGGGTAGACACGAATTAAATTCAGGTAGGATTTGGGACAAAAATTAAGGAACAAGATAAAATCGATTTCGGTTACGGGTCCAACATATCGGGTACCCAGACTCACACATGGAACCGGTACCTAGAACTTGTAAATGAACATGTTCTAACTAGGTATGCGGAACCTGTACTACACCATAGGTTCCAAGTTCTAGGTCGCAACAGGGTAGGGTTTGGGTCCAAAACTTAGGAACCAGTCCTATACAGGGTAGGATCCGGATATCATGAAAAATACAGGGTATCTAAACCCGCTCATTGACGTGGCGCCTGTGTCCACCATTGCTTGGGTTGACTATCCATTGACGTGCGCCTCCACGTATAACAGCCCCTTGTTGGTTGTACTTGGCACTGTCTTGGCTTTGAGTGTGTTAAGGAGTTGTAATGAGCCTATCTGGGTAGTACCTCCATTTACGAGGTATGTAGACTCCCTCTCGTCCACCATGACCGATAAGGATCCTAGCTTCGGACAATCCTTCATGGTGTGCGGCCGCTTGCACACATAACAATCGTTCTTTGGTACGAAGGTGCTCTTCTTTAATTCCTACTCCTTGTGGTTGGTGTAGTGTCTGTTAAGAAATTAGTGAGCTTAACTCACTCCAAAAGCTAGCTCATAGGGAGAGGATTGCCCAAACTATTTAAAGGCTATCTTGTCCATATTTTAACCAATGTGGGACTTTAACACACCCCCCTCACGCCCAGGATTGGACACCTGGAGCATGGAGTTTTGCAGGACTGGACATCTGCGGGTGGCACAATATCAACCACAGGATAGGCTCTGATACCCTATTAAGAAATTAGTAGGCCTAACTCACCCCAAAAGCTAGCTTATGGGGAGAGGATTGCCCAAACTATTTAAAGACTATCTTGGCCATATTTTAACCAATGTGAGACTTTAACAGTGTCTATAATTCCCGCCTCTGGAATTGGAAGTTGGCCTCCATGGTTTCTTCGTGTCTCCCACACCTTTTTCTGGGTTGGCGTTCGGGTGGGTGTGACTATTGGTGCGACTGCTCTCAAATTCTGACAAGGACTCTGCCACAGCTATGGCCTCGTCCAAGGACTTCGCACCCCTGCCTTGCACCTCCCGCTTGGTCCAATTGTTCAGCCCGTCCACAAAGTAGAAGAGGAGATCATCTTCGGACATGTTGGGAATTTGAAGCACGATGGTGGTGAACTCCTTGACATAGTCTCCAATGGTACCTTTATGCTTCAACTCTCTCAACCTCTTCCGTGCCTCGTACACAACATTTTCTGGGTAGAAGTGCTTCTTGAGTTCCCTCTTGAAGTTGTCCCATGTTTCTATTTGGCATGTCCCTCTCTCAAGGTCGGCGTGCTTTCTGCGCCATCAAAAACTGGCCACTCCGGAAAGATAAAAAGTGGTGGTGCGTATTTTGGTAGCTTCGTCCATTAAGTTGAGGCCCTCAAAGTACAACTCCATGTGCCATAAGAAGTTCTCAACCTCTAGGGCGTCCCGCTTTCCGTCAAATGGCTTGGGCTTCGGGAGGTCCACTCGTGGACCAATTACTCCTGCATTTGCTCCACCTTTGGCCGTTGCCTTCTTGCACAGGGCCAGGTCATCTCGCATCTCCTCGATGGTGATCTGCATTGCTTGAAATACGTCCATTAGTCTTGCTTCAAGCCGAGCGTTCCACTCAATCATTGCTTCCTCAAGTTGGGCATAGCGTCTCTCCATGGCTACCTCAAGCAGATTGAGGCACTCCTCCTCAATGCAAGCCTCCATACTTGCCTTCATGAAATCAAGCTGCCCAAGGACGTGGCCCTCCAACGTCCCAACATCGTGCTCTACTCGCTGCACGCGTTCATTGATTTCAACAATAATCATCTCCAAACTTTCCACCTCTCGTGGTCGACTTTGGTCACGCTTCTTCCTCTTGTCCTTCTCTACAAGCACAGCCTCCTTGCCGTGGTCATCGATCACTTCGGACTCATTCCTCTCCTTGTTGCTCGCCATAATCCAAGTTGTCGTAGTGCACGACCAACCTTTGCTCTAATACCACCTGTCACGGGCTTGACTCCTTCAAGCACCCGTGCGGCACTTAGCCTCTCACTCACCCCTCGGAATAAGGGCCAAGTCAACCTTCAACGCAATAATGCACAAGAGAGAAACTTTGGAAAAAAAACCTTTCACTATATTCACTTAAATCAGAGTTTACACCTCAATGATTGAATGCTTGAATGATTATAAGTGAGGTTCCTGTTAAGAAATTAGTGGGCCTAACTCACCCAAAAAGATAGCTCATGGGGAGAGGATTGCCCAAACTATTTAAAGGCTATCTTGGCCATATTTTTAACCAATGTGGGACTTTAACACACCCCTTCACGCCTAGGATTGGACATCTGGAGCGTGAAGTTTTACCGGACTCGACATTTGCGGGTGACACACTATCAACCACAGGATAGACTCTGATACCATGTTAAGAAATTAGTGGGTCTAACTCACCCCAAAAGCTAGCTCATGGGTAGAGGATTGCCCAAACTATTTAAACACTATCTTGGCCATATTTTTAACCAATGTGGGACTTTAAGTGCTAGTTGCACCCCTTCTTGAATGGACATATCTCTTCTTGATTGATCTTAGCCTTTCCTCAATGGTTGTGCTTGGTTGGGCATGATCTTGGCCGTCCATTTGTCAAGTATGCATCATCCAATGCCCAAGTGCACCACACCTTGTTGGTTGCACCAACCTGCCAAGATCTGGTCGCCCACTCCATGTGTTGGCCAAGTCCAAGGCCAACATTGCATAGGCAGCATCTTGGCAATATTTGCCTCACATCCGTCTCGGCCAATGTTTGCATCAATGTCTGTGCATCATGGTAATGTGAACACATTGCTTGCAGAGCCATCGCCACATCTCGCCATGCTTCGCCCTATGCCTTCACGCACATGGGTCTCCGCAATGTTCCGCCTCGCGTCTTCGTGCACAATTATTTATTTCAAAGTACCTCGTCTCTTTGTTAAAAAAAAGAAAAAAAGGAAGTGTGGGGAAAAATGACAAGAAGCTATTGGAACATCAATTTGGAAGAGATGATGGAGTCCGGAGTTCATTTTGGTCATGGTACTAAGAAATGGAATCCTAGAATGGCCCCTTACATCTCTGCAAAGCGTAAAGGTATTCATATTACAAATCTCACTAGAACGGTTCGTTTTTTATCAGAGGCCTGTGATTTAGTTTTTGATGCAGCAAGTAGGGGAAAAAACTTCTTAATTGTTGGTACAAAGCGTATTAGCCGACCCGGTTTGCGAATTTATTCCAACTATCAACAAATTCCTAAGATTTTAGGTGGAATAGGAATTGTAATTCTTTCTACTTCTCGAGGTATAATGACAAGATTGAGAAGCTCGACAAGAAAAAATTGGAGGCGAACTTTTGTTATATATATGGTGATCCTCCCCCTCTAATATCCTAATTTTCTCTCTAACTTCCTATTTGTGAAATAAAGAAGAAAAGTGAGTTATATAACTCTTCCTCCATTAGTTGATACTTCAAGGAGGTTAGGAGTCAGTACACAAAGATTTAAGGTCATTTCTTCAATTTGCTCTCCCCTTCTAAGTTTATAGCTTTCGCGGTAGCTTCATCGATGTTACCCACCAAGTAAAAGGCCTGCTCGGGCAGACTGTCTAATTCTCCGGAAAGGATCAGTTGAAACCCCCTAATTGTTTCTGCAAGACCAACATATTTTCCTGGAGAATCGGTAAATACTTCTGCTACGAAGAAGGGTTGTGATAAGAAACACTCAATTTTTCGTGCTCTTGCTACGGTTAAACGATCTTCTTCAGATAATTCGTCCAACCCAAGAATAGCTATAATGTCTCGAAGTTCTTTGTAACGTTGTGAAGTTTGCTTAACTCTTTGCGCAGTTTCATAATGTTCCTCGCCAATGATCCGAGGTTGTAATATAGTTGACGTTGAATCTAAAGGATCCACTGCTGGATAAATACCTTTGGCAGCTAATCCTCTTGATAGTACGGTAGTAGCATCTAAATGTGCAAATGTCATGGCAGGAGCAGGGTCGGTCAAATCGTCCGCAGGTACATAAACGGCTTGGATTGAAGTTATAGATCCTTCTTTGGTAGAAGTAATTCTTTCTTGCAAAGTACCCATTTCTGTACTAAGGGTAGGTTGATAACCCACTGCAGAAGGCATTCTACCCAATAAGGCGGATACTTCTGATCCTGCTTGAACGAAGCAAAAGATATTGTCGATGAATAGAAGTACGTCTTGTTCATTAACATCCCGGAAATATTCCGCCATGGTTAGGGCAGTACAAACCAACTCTCATATGAGCTCCCGGCGGTCCATTCATTTGACCATAGACTAGAGCTACTTTTGATTCTGCAATATCTTTTTCATTAATTACTATGGATTCTTTCATTTCCATGTAAAGATCATTTCCTTCACGAGTACGTTCGCCTACTCCGCCAAATACGGATACGCCTTCATGAGCTTTGGCAATGTTGTTGATCAATTCCATGATAAGTACTGTTTTACCCACTCTAGCTCCCCCAAATAGTCTGATTTTTCCTCCACGGCGATAAGGAGCTAAAAGATCCACTACTTTAATTCATGTTTCAAAGATTGATAATTTCGTATCCAACTGTATAAAGGCAGGTGCACGTCTATGAATAGGAGATGTTGTACTAGTATCTACAGGACCTAAATTATCAACAGGCTCCCCAAGAACGTTGAAAATTCGAGAGTTATCATTTCAAATATGAATCCTTTTTATTGCAAGGTGTATCCAAAATTGGATCCATTAAGGTTCTATACATCTTTTTCCGATAATGGATTAGATCGTACAAATATCAATCCTTTTTATTGCAAGGCTAGGATTCAATCACTTACCCAACATCAAGGTACTGTTGGTACATTTTTGAATCGAAATAAAGAATGTCAATATTTGAGAATTTTGTCATCATCCAATTGTTCTCGAATTGGTCCATTCAATGGCTCGAAATATAACAATATGACAAAAGAATGGAATCCCATAATCCCAATTAAGGATTTGTTGGGTCCTTTAGGCACTATTGTACCTAAAATAGCAAATTTCTATTCATTTTACCATTTAATTACTTATAATCAGATCTTGAAATATTTACTACTTGACAATTTTCAACAGACTTTCCAAGTACTTGAAGTACTTAAATACAATTGAACATCTAGAATATTCTAGAATATTCTTGCCCAAAAACAAAAAAATGAATAATTAAACATGAAGAGGACTACTTTGTCAATACGGGGTAGACTAGTTCTAATAACTACAATTAGTCATTATTCTTATTTATAATAATGACTAATATTTCACTTTTTAATTAGCTTTCTAACTCTTAACTCGTAATAATCAGAAGTCATTATAATATAATGGTGGTTACCTTTTCTTTTTAGAAATAAAAAGAATATCTCTATTCTCCACCGAAAAACTAAGACTAAATGAAATAAAAAATAGCTTAGCGGAAAAAGCCCCTTATCGGATTTGAACCAATGACGGACCTTCTTAATGTTCTGCCCAACGCCCTTGTGCAAGTGGATCTTTTCTCCGCCGCGCCCCGTGTCGTGGCATGTCCTTGCAGTGCCATGCCTGTGCCTTTGCGCACACAAGCCTTTGAGTCGCCACGTCCTCGTCATGGTTGTACCATCACACATGCAGGTTTCCGTTGCTCCGCAACGTTGCATGCCTTGCCCATATCTCCACGCATATGGAAAGGCATGACTTGTTGTTCCTTCATGCCATCACGCGTGCCTTCGCACACACAAGCCTTTGCATCACCACGACCCACACCAAGGTGCCCACAGGTCTCCGCCGCCACGCATGGGTCATCACTCGATGATGTTCCCTTAGGACCTCGCCATGGTCGTGCCACGACGCACCAATCCTTCGCCAAGTGTGAACACCCTTGGAATGTCCGATGTCCGACCATTTCCTCGCCAGGTGTAGTCCCGAAGCTCACCACGTGTTGCGTTGTCCTGCTTCTGGATCTAAGGGCGTGACAAGTGGCTGCAACTCTAAAAGTAGAAGCCATAACAGAAGATGAGGAGGCAATGGCTTGCAAGAACTTGTCATACTCAGATTTCCTCTAGAAACATTCACACTGCTGGAGGAAGCATGTGTATATGGAGGCCTTCCAAACTTCTTCCAGCATATGTCAAGGGGTGATTGGACTTTGCATAATGTATACAGGGAGGAAATGAATTTCTTCATCTTCCACGACCTCCAGTTCTGCCACCATCACGGCCTCTGCCCCCGGCGACAAGCGCTGAGTTCTCACCCGATGGAAATGAGGTTGGAGCAGGGGTGAGGTCAGTAACTCTCAAGGCTCTAGCCATGGCATTGTTGAGATCATGGATAGTGTTGTCAGCTGAGACTTGACATTTTGAAGTGAAGATGGCAGGGCCGACAAAAACCTCACCACGAGGAACTCTTCTCTCTGCTTCTTTTGCAGTGAAACATAATGAATGATATTTAGTCAATTCATTCACCTTTCCCTTCAAAGTGGCGTAGAAGTCCTGAATTGGCTGTCCTTCCTCAAGCTTCAATGCTTTTGTGTCTTGGAAGTAGGTCTTCTTGAGCACAATGTGTAAATCCTTGAGATGTTCGTGTCTTGGAAGTAGGTCTTCTTAAGGGAGTCCCACATGCTTTTGGTCGTGGTGAGAAAGATAAATGTCGAGGCAATTTGCAGTTCCAAACTATTGAGCATCCATGAGAGAACCGCACAATCATTTACCTCTCAATCAGCATATTCCTCAATGTTTGCTGCATCAGATGGCTCAAAGTCGAGATGCTTAGTGTTCTTTTGAGAGCCAAAAAAAGACAAAAGGCCCTCGACCAAAGAAGGTAATTTGTACAATTAAGTTTTATAGAAGTGCCAAGTGTTGCAGTTTTTTGATCCACCGTCGAATTTGACATGATTGATGTAATAATGGAAACAACCAAAAAAATTGCAGAATAAATATGACCTGTTTGGGAAGTATGTCGAGGTCGAAAACTAGAAAGAAGAGCACACTATTGTCAAGAGCTACGTGAGACATGGAGATGCCGCTAAAGCAAGGGCGATACCTCATGGAATACGCCCAATCACAGATTTTCTAAACCCATATGCTGAGATTACTTCGGGACATGAAGCGGTTCCTCAACCGCATGAGAGATATGGTTTGGGACGAGTGAGGCGCGTCTCGGATGGAGAGCAGAGTGCGGCTTCCGATGAGGCAGCCGCACATGAGAATGCGGCTTGAGACAGCCGCGTGGGGGGCGCAGCTCAAAGCAGCCGCGTGGAGAACATCGCCCGAGGCGGCCGCATGGAGGATGCGACTCGAGGGAGCATCGTGAGCAGCCACGTGTGGGCGTTTTGAAGTGTCACGGGACACGAAGAGGTCTGGGGACGTAGCACTGCCATTGACGATGTTGCATCTCGGGACGCATGCAGAAATGCCTCGGTTCTACCGTGTCAGGATGCGGCGCTGCTGTTGGCACCGCCTCTTCTCTGGATGCGACGTGCCTCCATTCTGCCACGTCTTGGGACGCGGCGATGCTGCTGGTGATGATGTGTCTCGGGACGCGGCATTGCTGGTGCCTTGGTCCAGTCACGTCTCGGGATGTGGTGATGAGAAGATAAGGGGGCGAGTTCCAAGCACAGGAAAAGAGACCTGCTTCTTCCCATGGCAGCAAAAAAAAATGGAGCATCTCTACCCGCTTCTTCCCGAGGATAAACCACGGATTGAAGAAACTGCGGTTAATGGGGCCGTTGAAGGGCTGGCTTCCGAGGAGAAAGGTGTGTTGTGCTGTTGGACGCACCTTCTGAGTAGAGAGAAGTAAGGCGCTGCAGGTGAGGTGTGTGAGCTTCGATTCTCAAGCCAAGCAAATATGTGGCGGCACAGAAAGAAAAGGAGAGATGACCTAGGGCTCTGATACCATGTTGAGCCCTAGAAAGCTTGCATCATTGCATTGAATGAGGCCCTTTAAATAGGGCAGATACATGATGTAATATACATGAGGAACACCTAACCCAAATATATTAACAGAAAATATACATTATTTAACAGTCTACACTTAGGTCCCTTGGATGTAGGCTAGATCTCCCTCAGTTTTCCCTTAAATTGGCCACCAACAAGTCAACAACAAGAAGTGGTCAATTACGGTAGCAAGAAGAAGGCAGCACCAAGAAGAAGAAAAAAACTTTTTCTGACTTGAGGACAAGCAGAATTTCCAGGGGGAGGGTAACATTATGAGGTTAGTAAGTTATTATAGCTAATTAATGAGGTAAGTAAATAGGGTATTACAAGTCATTAATGGTGTATTTAATGGGGGTAATTAATATTGTATTATGTGTAGTTAATGGGGTAACTGAAGAGATAATTAATGAGATATTTTGTAAGAGAGTTTTCTGAAAAAAGGTTTTACATGTAAATGTAGCCTATGCCTTTAAATTTGTATAATCATGGTGATGAACAACATGTACAATTTTTCACTATATCTCTTCTTTATTTCACTGCTATCTTTTCCTCTCTCACTTTCTCTATCTTTTTTTTTCCTTTATCTATTTATCTCCTTTCCACTCCTTTTCTCCTCTTATCTTGTCTGTGCATGGATCTTGGGAACTTGGTCCGTAACATGTATATGGAATGCTTGGTTTTACGAAATGCTTGTAGTATAGTACAATTTCTAGATTTCGTTTCTTCAGATCACGAGATATAGTAATAGTAGTAAATAGATTTTGTCTTTAGCTCGTAAATTGTAGTCCAGTAAGATATTTTGTTTGTAAATTGTCAGATTTATATATTGATAAGCTTCTAAGTTCTATGATTGTCAGATATGAAAAAATAACTTCCATGTATTGTGGTGCTACTTTTCTAAGATAAGATAGGATTATCTTCTTGTTAAAGGAGGAAAATTCAAAAAGCCAGAAAACTGTGTCATTTTGCTATTTGTTTTATTTTATAGCTTATGCCCTATCTACTGTGGTACCTTCTGCTCATATCTGCTTCATAACACAATGGAAGTACTAAGACTTGTTCTGGAACTTCAAATAACAGATATAACTTGCTTGACTTGGTTGATCACTTCCACAAACGTGGTCTGTACCGTCGCATCTTTCTTGGGTAAGTTTCACTGACCTTTGGTTGGTTGGTGTTGTTATTTCTTGTGCTATAACTTTAACTTAATGGCATTCACATGTATTCATCTATCAATTTTAAAATCCTACAACAGTATAATGGAAGGAGAACAGTCCTTGCAGCGCTATTCTCCAGAATTGACTCTGCAGGATCAAAGTGTTCAGTTAGCTATTTCTTGTCTGCCTCAGATTATTCTTTTCCATGGAACAGGAGACTATTCAATACCCTCTATTTCCAGGTTGGTCTTGTTATACATTTAGGAGAAGCAAATAAGAATATGATGAATGTATAGCCTAGGTTGTACTTGGTATATATTCAGATTATTCACCATCAGAAGCTTCAAGCTCCACCAGAAAAATTAGTAGAATTGTATCGATCACCATCAGCTTCATGGATCAGTATCAATCACCTAAACCTATTAGTGACCACATTAGTAGAAATGTATTTCAATTCCTACAATGCAGTATCTACCTTATAATTGATACACATTGTATATTTTGGTCTCCAAAAAAATACAAATGCCTCTTCTTTCATTACTTTCCATGTTACTAGCAGCATGACCTAGATCTCCAAAAGCAATGTGTAGGTTCACTGGATTTGGAAACTCATTATTAGTCTGGTCTCCTGCCTAATTGAAGAGTTTAATACTGGTTGGTATTTATGGCTTGGTATGATCTTAAAAAACCTAAATAACTTGACTTATTTTTGGTGATACGGATTGACATGTCTAATGGTACTCCACTCTAACCAAGAGCTGAAACTGGTAGCAGCTTACACCCTTGACCCTAACAATAGTTATTATTTGGGATAATTATATAAATGGTCCCAACCATAATTGTAATTTAGATCAAGTCATGACTTTTGAAGTATAACAAAATAAGGCCCAACCTTAATAAGTTGTATAAAGAAAGCATTTAAGCGTCTGTCTAAAAGTCTATTAAATAGTTGACATGCACTATGATGGCATAAAGTTGCTTATAACATAATTTCTTTAAAGCAACTAGCCATATTAACTGCTGACATGGCCAATAAACCCATTCAATATTTGACACAGCTTCAAAAAGGGAACATATCATATTCATGGTATCATTAAGGGGCTCATTCACCACCTCAATAGGCCCCTTCACCAAACCAACTGGTGATGTGGCGAATAGGCCCCATTGATGACCAATAAGTTCCATAAGAGTAAGGGTGCATACTCATGGTATTATCAAGGGGCTCATTTGCTACAGCAACTGGTGTTGCTAGCTAATTTGTAAAAAATAATGTTACATACATCTTGGTGCCGCATTAGCTAATAGGACATTTGGATGGAGGGTTACTTTTTTCATACAACTTATTAAGATTGGATATTGTTTTGCTATACTCTAAAGGTCATGACTCAATATGTAATTATTTCTATGGTTCGAACCTTTATGTATTATCTCTTATTCTTCACTCTCATTTTTCAGTTAAGTTGCTTATACTTGCTTGAATATTAAACCATGTGCTGAAATAAAATGGCTAGATCATGAATTGTCAATTATCTTTCTATCATGTTGATCTATGTTCTTTCATATAGTTTAGGTTGACCAGGGTTTTGCGTTCTTTTTAGCTCTATGCTTAAAGTAAAGTAGTAGTTATTATGCCTATATTAGTTTTCTTCTCTTTCTTTCACAATAATTCTCCATCCAATAGAGTCAGATTTTTGCCATGGTCTTTCATGACTACCTTGTCTAATTTTGCAGTGAAAGCTTTGCTAATGTCCTTAAGAGTGTTGGTGCACAAGTTAAATTAGTCTTATATGAAGGCAAGACGCACACTGATTTGTTTCTACAGGTATTTTCTTGGCATTTGAGCTATTGTCTTTTCTTTATATATTATTCCCGGTTTCAATGTTTTGGTATGTTATTCTGTGATTTTTCTTCTTTTTTTAAAAAAATATTGAGTTGCTAAATCAATAAAAGTATCTGTCTATTTTATACGCTACAGTACTGTTTGATTGTATTAATACTTGCTTGTTCTTTTTTACTTTATTGAATCTGCAAGTAAAACTTCTGCTTCCTGTTCTAGTAACTATTTTATATTTGTGAAATTAACTGAATCTGTTATTAACAATTGAATATTCAATTAGTACTTTCTAGTTTCTACTTTATATTATGTGCATGTCATCCTGTAATCAATTTATAGTGACTATGGGTAATTGTTCCACTTGTCAGCAGGTTTGCAGCCTTGCTATAAGTGGTTTTGCATTAGTTGGCATTATGGCCAACTTTTTCTTTGGTCTAATGTTCCTCAATTCTATCCTTTTATTCTTTTCATAAGAATTAGTAACCTGATAAAATTCAGGACCATCAATACTTGCATAATTTTAGCATCAGACAGTTTTTGAAAGACTCCCTATCTTTTTGAACTGATAGACCTCCTAATTTAGGATAGTTCATCTACATATTATTTAGAAGCAATTGTCACTGATGAATATATTCTTGTTTGAAGACTCCAGCAAGAATGGGGAAAGGAGATCTAAGACTTAACGTAATTGTTGGGAGTTTAAGAATTACTGCATTGTCTTTGTTACTTTCATTTGAGACGTTGAAAAGAGAAAAGAAACTTCTTTTCTCGGTGCACCTCTTGATCTTCTTCACTTTTGTCCGCAGCAGAACGTTGTGGATCTTCTGCATTATTTTTTCCTGTTAAAATGTTTGGACTAAAGACTTACCTTTTAATACTATCCTACTATAGTTTTAAAAGGGGACTAAAGTAAAAGTGGTTTTACTTCTGACATGAAAAACATGCACTAACAGGATCCTCTAAGAGGTGGTAGAGATGAACTACTTGAAGAAATAATTGCAGTCATCCATGCTGGTGATGATGTTGCACTTGCAAGCGATGCTACAGCACCTGAAGCCCGACGCCTAGTTCCTGAGTGGCAATTGAAATTGGCTCGTGAAATAAGTCCCTTCTAGAAACTGCAGATGTGATCTAGATGATGATGATTTGCAATCAATTGCTGCTATCAATAGTCATCTTAGTGTCAGTATAGCAATTTACTTAACCATATATTTTTCAAGTATTGGACTAAAATCATAGTTGTACTCTATTGCAATTTACTGAATACATTTGTAGATAAGAAAAAAATATTAACTTTTCAAATCTTAAATGAAGAGAAACATTGTTATTTAGGATATGAATTACCCTGAAAAGTTTTGTAGGCGATTTCATGTCAGATTTTACATGCTTGATCAGTAGGACCCAAATTCCTGTTCACTGTGTAACTCTTTGAGCAACTAGCCCTTAAATTTTTTAGTGGTGACTTGGTCACCACCTATACAATCTTCTGCATGTAAGGTACACAGTGACATTAACTTCTATGCTTGCTATTTAGGTAATTATGCTTCAGTGGGTTGCCTCCTGTCAAGCACTTTCTGCACAAGAACCCTATCACTAGAATTTGCAGGAGCTTTCAAATTGAATTCCAGCCGTAGGCCAAGAATATGAGTGGCATTCTGGAAAGGCCACGGAAAGATGAACTATGAGCTGACAATGAAGTTTTGGAAGAGTTCTCAGGTCAAAACTTTACTGTCGCCATGTCGGGATTGGCAAACTATTCCGGTCATGATGTAAAATTGTACAGTTGATGAGAATTCTCATACCCTACTACAAATATCTATAGCATGAATCTTCAAAAGGAGGTCCAACATCAAAACTGATGGAGAACTCAATGTTAAAGTGGAATTCAAACTTTTGTTTGACCCAATTGTATTTTAGGGAAGTTTAACCCTCTTCTGTCTTGTTTTGGCATACTTCTTTATTGAATTATTAGATGAGTCTCCAGGCCTCCATAAAGCAAGTATGGTCTTAAGCTAGATAGTGTTGTATTTTACATTAAACTGTTTGCTTGATTTGCTTGTCTGTTCTTGGAGCCTCCAATATGTAACCTGTGTAAAAATATCTAGATGTTCAAAATCAGGTTTACTAATTGCAAAATAGGTGTGCAAGGAATCCAATATGCATGCTCTGAAATATATGTGCTGTGCATGTAATCATTAAACTCTAGATCCATTTTATTAAGTTTAGCATGCATGTCCATATCTAAGGAGTATGGATGTAGGAATGATAAAAATATATAAATACACATGGAGGGTTAAAAGGAATTTGGTAACTCCATGAGGCCATGGTTATTTATTTTTCTGTTGGAGGAATAGTCCAACTTAGAAACATGCCACCTTACTCCAATTTGTCTTTTGCTTCATCTGGTTTTTTACTTTTTCCTCGTCCTGCTTGTGTCACTGGTTGGACCAACATCTGACCTTGCTGCAGTGGTGCTTCCTGCAGTGCCTTGGCATGATCCGGAACTTGTACAGTGCTAGAACCACTGTATGGAAATTTTGCTGGAACAAATGACCCTATGCAATCATGGAGATGTAGTAGCTTCATGGGTCATCAATACATCACAGTTACCAATGCCATATCATATCACCATTCCCCTGTCAGTGTTTTCTAGCATCACCCTGCCATCAGCACAGTATGCCTACCCTCATTCTGGTGGGTCATGGTCTAGAAATGAATGTACTACCCACCAGTACACAAGTAAAATATAAGAGATGCATGAAAAACAGTAGCGTCTATATTTTGAGGCCCATAATTAGAGGAAATTTACCTGAAGGACCACACTCTATGTTTTTCCTTTTTGGTAAAATATAATATTATATTACACCTTATTTACTTAGCTATGCGCTAATTTCATGTACGTACATATATTCACATATAAGATTACATTAGTTTTACGTTAAAGCCATTTGAGCAAATATCATCGTCGTGAATATTTATTTGGTTGGCACGATATTTTAAATTAGATGAATCAAATGTTTGAAATGAATTTGACCGAATTTTGTGGCGCATCCGGCTATTCACGAGTTGGGTCGGGTTTAAAGAAAAAATCAATTCGACCCAACCAAATGCAATCGGATTTTGTCAGGTCGGATCGGGTTTAAATTTTTTTACCTCTCAAAATCGACTCGTTTAGGTAAAAATGAGTCTTTACAAATAATTTTTATTTTTTAAAAATAAATATTTTTGATATAATATTTTTAAAATAAATTAAAAATATAAATATTCGGGTCATCAGATTTTAAATTCTTAAATTCGAGACTCGATCCGATTACGATCGAATTTGATCGAATTGTACCCGACCCGACCCGACCCAAATAGGTCGGGTCGGGTCGACCCAATGAACAGTCCCAATCGGCCCAAACTTGTGTCGCGCGTCTTAAAGTTAATTTCATCAATAAATGTCGAAATCACAATGGACCTATAAATTTATATAGGGTCTTGATTTAAAATATAAGAAATTTAATAAATATTTATTTAAATTATTTTATTTTATATTTTTAATTATAATCATAATTTATAATTAGTATAAATTTCTTTATTTATTTTTATATTTTAAAAATATTGTTAAAGTTTTCAAAATAAAAATAATTAAAGTTTTTATCCTCTCAATGGAGCTCTTTTTCATCTCAATTACCCAATTTAATAATGTAAAATTATTTTTTTAAAGACGGAAATGAATATTCTATGCTATCATATATGATATCTAGTCAATGTGTAAGATACAAGAAGAAAATTCAAACCTAAATAAAATAGCTCACATTGTAGACAGTGTCAGACTTATTGACCATTTAGGTGTTATACTCTTGCAGGAGGTTATGATATTGAAGCCCTTAGAAATGAAAAGCTACTCTACTTGTCCGCCTCAAGAGCCAATTTTATAAGGTCTACAATCCGAAGAAAATAAAAAGAAGAAGTAAAAGATGGATAAAAATATAATTATAGGTAAAATTAGAATTGTTATTCTTTGTGCAATAGTAGTGCTTGATATTACGTACGAAGAAAAAATAACTTGAATACATAATCAATGTTCCAAAAATAAATTTCATTAACTATAAATATGTATTGTATGATTAATGAAGATGACTAATAAAAATCTTTATTTTTCAGATTTAATTTCTCAATTAGATAAAATTCACAACATAAATGAAATACAATATATTCTTCTATTCATTTTCTAATTTTTTTCTTTAAGTATAATTGACAAATAAAATAATTATTCAATCATATATTTAATAACTCAATCATAAAAATCCACTTAACTTGATGAAATTAACGTGATCGTAGCATACAAAAATATATTAGAAATGAAATCAATATGAGAGGATGTAAAAAATAAATGGAGAATGATTTTGACTTATATAAGAAATTAATGGAGGATAATTTGAATTTTTTAAAAGTTGATTTTATATTTAACTATTATATAAAAAAAGAAAACAATATGTATAACTCGCCTCATAAAACATACACGACATGCATTAGGTATATTTTCGATTTCGATTCCGCATGTAAGAAAAATTTAAAGTCATAAGAAATATTACATAAATTAAGAATACCAAAATATAAATAGATTAAAAGAAGATCTTACTTGAAGAGATAAAAATACAGCAGAAGTAATTTTCTGGGTCTCCAGGAATTACTAGATCTTCCTCTACATCACTTTCTTAAAAGAATCTGCTTTGATGGGAAAAGCAACAATGAGCTAGGGTTTCTAATCTATGATTTTCTCATATGTGTAGAGGGGACCTAGCCTCTATTTATAATTGATTAAATGAGCTCTCACCATCACAAGCTTCATTAATCGGGCCTACACTTGACTAATCACACCAATCAAGATTAAGTGTTTCGAGCTCAAGTCACGTGGATCAAATTAAATGAGCCAATATGCATCTCAAATAGAATCATAAGATTAACACTTTTAAATTAAAAACCACATTTAATCGTAGCCCACAAAAAGAATATTTTAAAAAAAATATTAATTAAAAAATATTCTAACATTCTTTCACTTGGACAAGGTCAATTGCATAATTATAATATGAAAATATTCATTTAAAAAATGACTCTCGGATTAATCATAAAAATATGATCACAAAAAAAATATGATCTAAGATGCAACACTTATTATGACTCCTATCAACAAATCAATAATATTAGATCATAGCAGTCATCACGTCATTCCTGGACATAAGACTTTCTATGGTCACGAATACCACTGACAATGCCGACAATTGTCATTGGCGTGGAGTGTAGCATGAAAATAGCACTCAAAATGATCCAACAATACTAATGTTATTTTCATTGTCAGTCCTCATACTTTATCTTCCATATATATCTTTCGGCAAGAGAAAGCGTATGGTTTCAAAAAAATCATCATGTCCCTATACTCAAATATGATGTCAATCAGTTGACAACTTGATTCATTTGACACAGAGTCTCAAATATGCAAAACACATATTTATAAACAAAGTCATGATGCCATAGACTCAAATATGATATTAATCAATGGACATCTTGATTCAAATGATACCGAGTCTCAAATATGCTAAACACATGTGCATAAACAAAACCAACATGTCCATAGACTCAAATATGATATCAATCAAGGGACAACTTGATTCAACATGATACCGAGTCTCAAATACGTTTAACACATAAATGTGACAATAGAATTATTTTTTTAAAAAATGAGTATATTATTGAGTATGCAATATAGCATAATATCTAACAATCACGTATTAAATTACTCAATAATTAGCATAAATAAATATAAAAACCTCCCACTAACCAAGCACATTAAAAGAACTCAAAGAATACCCATATTTTCAATATGTCTTTCAAAGATTATGGGCCTGAGTCGCTTGGCGAAAGGAATATGTCAATATAAAAATTATTTCTATGTGTTCAACAATAATGGCTCCTTATTTACAAGATCTCTAATTATCAAAAAATTGATTCTATATGTCAGGAGTCTTGTAATGAGATCTATAATATGAATTCATATATTAATATTTTTAGGTCAGATAGCTTGATATTTAGCTAGTTATTAATTGAAAAAATATTTTCCTCCCACCGACCTTCATATTTATATATTAATCAATTATTTTCTTCACATCCTATGAAAGTCACTATCTCATCAACAAATAATTTTAGAACCAATTAATTAAGGGTAAATTACACTCACCTCCCCTGAGGTTTAGTAAAATTATACTGACCTCCACTCTATTTGCAATTTTATCTTATAACCCCCCTGAGTTTTGTAAAAGATTACACAAACCTCTTCCGAGTTTTGTAAAATATTACACAAACCTCCCCTAAAAAAATTACTCAAAGATTACTCAGGGAAGATGATTGTAACCTGGACAAATAGAGGGGGATCAGTGTAATTTCACTAAACCTCAGAGGAGATCAGTGTAATTTCACTAATGAGAATTCATTAGTTTAAATTATAGGGCATATCCTAAAATTGAGGTTAACCAAATATTACACATTCACCTTTGGAAAGAACATGTAATCACGAAATAAAGCATCGATGAGTTAAATAATGAGAATACATTGATTTTCGAAAATCTATCACCTTCGGGTAGACAAATTTTTAGACTAATGCACAATCTTCTAACTCCATTACAAAACTTCCAATTAAAACACCCAATAATTCTCCTTTGGGATAAATTATTGAATGAATTAATTTGAAGCATTCCTCGTATGATAAGAAAAACCACTAATCACTACAAGTAATTCTACTTTGGCAGCAATTACAAGCAATAATCAGTGAAAAATCTTATACAGAAATTAATTGCCCACATGTCAAATATTCAAATCCATAATATATATTGCAAAATTGGTACAAGAATTAAGTACCGCAATTAATAATGAATTTAAATCAATGACCATTTCAAATTATTATTTATATTTATGTGGTTGTAAATTATGCCAATATCCTCACCTAATTGTAGCTATATTAGGTTTCACATATAGAATGACAACATAATCTATAATAATGAATTAACATTTGAAGTAACCCACGTAATATAAAATGAATAACAATATCATCATGTAAATAATAAATTAATCACATAAATTTTACATCAAGCCAAATGTAGCAAAATTTGAATATGATAATAAAATTTACAGTAATGAATCATGAAACGAATCATGCTGGCAAAGTAAGGATAAATAAATCATATTGTGTCAATTTTATAGTATTATTATAATATCAGGATAAGAATGCTGCATTGGGCCTAAATTAAGTAAAAAAATAAGCATATTTATAGTGCGCAGAGCTTTTATAAGCAGCGGACCAAACAATTGGAGAATGACCATTAATAGCATTGAGCACATATTCAAGATCCAATAGCCCAATTCAGTTCCAGCACAAAATATAAAGAATTTTGCAGCCACATTAAAATTTAAAATACTGCAATAAATGCAAAATAATATCGACAGTAATAAATCATGCGATCAATTATATCACGATATTTAATATACTAAATCACAAGCCTCATACTGGGATTATAAATACACAAGGCTCCAAAAAAATTAAATATAATGAGAAAAGATTCTTACACAATTTAAATGATGTATAAGCACTTTCATGAATAGTAGATTTATTTACAAAAGTGACCAACAAGTATTATTGGGTCCAAATACATCCAATATATATTAAAATAAGTAATAATTTTATCATATAGCAACATTATATCAACTATGCATAAAGCAAAATATAGCATAGTATGAAATACATTGATAAAATAATTAATCAACAATAAATCAAGCCCCTACGTGAGGCAAAATATGTCATGAAGTACAATAATAAATTGACATTCATAAAATTTGCATGAATTAAAAAAATAAATAATTATGTTAACATCAACATATAGAAAAATAACATATATGGATTAGTCACATTTCTACGTACTGTACCATGACAACGACAATAAAATTGACAATAATAAAATATTAAGATCAATTATAATATATGAGCAAAATTAGCATGATAAATTAATCTATGATATGACCATATAAGCTTATGAGTGGGAAGATAATAATATTGTATTCAAAATTTCATGCCATGATCTAATTCTAAAGTAATTGGCCAAAAACATAGTGAACCAATAAAAAATTTCACTAAACCAATATTGAACCAATCATAAAAGGATCAATTAAGCATAAACAAAATGTAATTGAGATGAACCAAATATAATTTAGGTGAACCGGTAAAAATTAAATTGAACCAGTCAAGAAAATTGGTAAACCGATTGAAAATTAAATTAAACCGATAAAAATTAAGCTAAATCGGACCGAATCAGTAAGTCAGTTTAATTGATTTGAAATTGAAATAAACTAGCTGAAATCTGAATGAACCAAGCAATTGAACCAAGCCAAAAATTAACCAAATCATATTGATTAACAGGTGAAATAGTGCTGAACGAGCTTCCAAACCGATTGCAAAATTTGAAATAAACTGAATCATTATCAATTATTTCCTAAAAAATCGGTCAAAACAAATAAATATGATTGATTTCAGCATGAAGAATCGAGGCAGACAGTGATATTTCAAAAGAAAAATAAAATCACACTTTATACAAGATGCAGTGTATTGTCCATCAGATAATTAATCGCTCACTTAAAAGAGATTTCAAAAAAAGACAACGGTCGTTGAAGTGTCTTTGTAAGTCACCACTAGAACCGTGCTAGACCAAGAGATGCGGAGGCTTGCATCATCTCGACTTCAGGCAAGACTCGCAAGGATATATCCTAAACGGGTCGAAGTTTTTTCCGAAGACGGCGGTCCATTAATTACTATCGAATCCCCGATAAGAACAACTTACAAGACAATAGAGCTATAGGTCAAACTTAAACCCTATATACAAAATGCCCAAATATTTTGCCACCACGCTATAAGTGGATTGATAAAAATATAAACTAAATTAATCTTATACAATTCCATCGTATATGGTTATCCAATTATTTTTAGCTCTATTGAGAGTGAATTTGCATATAATTAATATACTTGAATTGTTTGCAAATGATTTATATATGTTTTTTTTTTTTTTTTTTAAACTCTAAGGATAAAAATATGATTAAATATTTGAATTAAAAAATAGAAGGGAATGAAATTTTATCTCATTTTGATTAGAATAAATAGAAAGAAGAGAAAGAAAGATAATGTTGATATATTGTTAAAAAAAATTAGAATTATTATTTAGATGTATTAAATATAATTAAAACATGTTGGTTTTGGAATAGTAATTTCTATCACTTATCTCTCTTCTCTTACTTCCCTTTATTTTTTAGAGAGAATGTTCTACTAAGATGTAGGGAAATGAACCAATAGCATTTAAGAAATCAAAATAAACGGTTGCATGACTTATTATAATTTTTAGTCTCTTGAAAATCTGTTTGTCGATTTACATTAATTGTTCCAAAAACAACTTAAGTATATGACAATATATGTTTTGCGTTAGAAATCAATTGTTGGAATTAGGGATAAGCATGGATCGATTAATCGGTCAATTAACTTTGGTTAATCGTCACTTCGATTTTGGTTTTTTCAGTTCGATTAACCGATAATTTTTTGTTAATCAATAAAAAATTTTAACCTACAAACATAGTAACATTATACAAATCATACAAATAGAAAAATCTAAATAAATATCAAATTCTTATTGGGAAAAAAAAGAAAAAAAAAGTTGAAACCCAATATAATGTGCTGCAAAAATTACTTTTTTTATTTTTTATTTTATTTTTATTTTATTTTATAATTTATAAGTCATTATATATATATATAAATTATATTGAACCGATCGAATGAACTTTTTACATTGTGGACTGAATCCGAAATTAAAAACCGATTTTTTCAAAAACATAAATCAAAATTGAAAAAATCGATTTGATTTCGGACAGATTTTTTGATTAACCGAAAAATCTATTTTTTTTTTCCTCACCCTAGCCGGAATTATCAGCATTTTCACGAGTAGGTATCTGATAAGGCATGCAGTGCATACACTTTCACAAATTTAATCACATCAACTCGATCGCATTATTGGTGATGCACGGTGCATAAATTAAGGGAAGCATCCCAAGATTTATCGTCAATTAACCTATACTTGTTTCTATAGTTCACCCTGACCCATATATTTACCCTGCCTTATCAATCAAGTCAGTGAACTTTTTGTTTGCCTAATTACGAGTTGCAAGATTTATTCAAGCTCGTAGAGATATATGATGTATAATATTACATAGCGGATTACATTGGAGAAGAGATTGCTCAGTCATCCCCCCATATATATGTATATATATATATATATGATATCACATCAGAGAACAGAGCAAAGAGGACATCTGATTGCTTCCTCCCCACCCAACCCTCATCACGGTCATATGCTGCTGTTGTTGGCGGTCGTTGTTCTTGTTGCGTCATTATCCCCATCAAAGCTCGATCCATCTTTCCCATGCACCAATCACCCGGTCAAAGCTGCTCCTCTTACTAGAGCTCTCTCCATGTCCCACACCCTTCTCCTTCTCCCCCCATCCCAAGGTTTTCTCACCAGCGCCCCTTGTCTCTCTCTCTCTCTCTCCCTGTCTCCTTTCTTTTCCATGTCCATTTCTTCTCTCTCATGCATGCAGTACGTGCATCATTGTTTATTTGCGTTATTCTTTCGGGTTTACTTGTTTTCTTTATTCTTATAAGCAAGATGGAGCTGATGGCAGTGTTCTCCAGTCATCCCTCAGTACAAGAGGACTGAAGCCATCGCTGACAAAAGGACTAGAAGCTTGGAATAAATGCGCTCGTTGCCCGAAAGAAGACACAACAACCGAATCTCTCCCCTCATTATCTTTGCCCTCTCAGATCATCACCATTGGCGAGTGGTGACCTTCTTCCTCTCTGCCTCTAATTAATTCTGCTGTCTTCTTATCTCGAGCCCTGTCAATTTGTCGCTCCCACAATGAGGACCATCATGGCGAGAAGCCCCCACGAGTCCTCCTTCTCCTTCTCAAAGAGGCACTTCCAGTGGATGGTCGGAAAGGGGGGCGAAGAGAAGAAGAAGGAAGAAGGGAAGGTGGCAGCGGAGGAGGCATATGCCTTCTCCATTGTGTCATCGTCGTCGACGTCGTCCTTCTGCTGCGACGATGACGCGTCCGTCAAGGCAGAGGCAGAGCCAGCGGCGCCACAGCGGGCGGCGTCGAGGAAGAAGCGCTCGTCCTCCTCGGCGGCGGCGGTCGCTGTGTCGAGGTTCCGGGCGGTACTGGCTGCGGCCATCGCCCGCAGGCACAGGCCGGTCGGCTTCGGGCCTCGGGTGACCGGCACGCTTTTCGGGCACCGGCGCGGCCACGTGCACATCGCGTTCCAGGCGGACCCGCGCGCCTGCCCGGCCGTGCTGATCGAGCTGGCGATGCCCACGAGCGCGCTGGTTCGGGAGATGGCGTCCGGGCTGGTGAGGATCGCGCTCGAGTGCGAGCGCCGGCCGGGCGGCGGCGGCGGCGGCGGGAGAAAGCTGGTGGAGGAGCCGCTCTGGCGCGCCTACTGCAACGGCAAGAAGTGCGGGTACGCGGTGCGCCGGGAGTGCGGCCCGGCGGACTGGAGAGTGCTACGGGCGGTGGAGCCGGTTTCCACGGGCGCCGGCGTGCTCCCCGCCGGCGACGGCGGAGCTCGCGGGGAGATGATGTACATGAGAGCTCGATTCGAGCGCGTGGTGGGATCGAGGGACTCCGAGGCCTTCTATATGATGAATCCCGATAACAATGGCGGCCCTGAGCTCAGCATCTACTTGCTTAGAGTCTGACACTTACACACTAGCTCAGAGTGAGTCTCTTCCTGCCAAACTGGGCTTCACTTCTCCTCATCCTCATCTTCTCTTCTACTAAATATCAAGGTTAATTAAGTGGATTTTGGGGTTCTTTATGTAATGTTTAGATGGGAAAAATCAAAAATGTGTATGAGGTATATGTATAGGATAACGTTCTCTTTTTTACTTTGTCTTCCTTTCCTGCATAAGCTAATTAATCGATGATCATGATGGTGTACTCCATGCTCCTGATTCCTGAATTCATAGCCTTCTATGTTTAAACAACTGTTGAATCTACATCTAATGTTTGGTAATAAACTAACTGGCTCGCTGCATGCGCGAATTAAACGCGCGGCGGTAGAGATTGTAGCTTGTACAGGACAGGTAACAGAAGTCCAAGCTAGTCTTGGACAATGAGCATGAGCACGGTCAAACCTTGAGAGATAGTGGTGACTTGTCCTTTCTCGTATTCAAGGCTCGAGGTGCCGTGGTTCAAAGTGGACGATGATGGTGTTGGGATGCAACATGGATGTGACGTATTAAATTAATTGCTCACATATATATAATCATAATATCATGTCACAGTAGAAGTCAAAGGAAGATTTTGGTGCGACCATTGTTCTTCTAATAAGCCAATTAAAGCTATGTTTCTGGTGTTGCGTTGGGACTTGAAACTGCGTATTTGATGAAGCTGGAGATACGGTGAATTGAAGGTATAAAGTGTAGCTTTTGGCTTTATTCTTCTTCGCTGAAAGCTCGAGAGTACATCTCCCTTCTTTAATTACCTTTGGCGTGCTTGCTTGGTAGCAGCCCTCGTCTCTAAATATGTGAGGTCTAGAGTTTGCTTTCAGCATAAGGCCTCGGGCAGTACTATTGCGTGCTATGTGTTCGACATATTGCTTGCCTGTCACCACCAAGCTGTGTTTTGTCAAGCACATGGTGGGCTTTCTCACCCTTGGTTGCTACTTGCCTTTTGTTGAGATCCACTCATGGTTGCAGTCAAGCTATAGGCTTGTAGGACGAGAGAGAGCTTTTAATCTGCCGAAAACCCCGAGAGGGAGAGATAAAGAGAGAGAGAGAGAGAGAGAGAGAGAGAGAGAGTGCGCAGATTCCGAGCTCTCTGGATCTGAAGCACTTCAGGCTGTGTGTTTCCTCTGACACGTAGAACATCCTCGGCAATCTCTCAAACTGCAGGAGGGTTAATTGATGCTTGTTAGGAGACAATGACAAAACCAAAACGGTAAATTTATTTGGTAAAGCTTATTCTTTTCCCTACCTTTTTACCATGTGAGGTTTTGTTCTACAAGTACACTGCCATGAGTATATGCAAAATCGATTTATACTTTCTTTTAAAATGTACACACGGATAAGGAAAACGAATCTGGCATTTGAATTTAAAAGAACTTTGATCCAAATTCTTTTCCTGTTATATACTTATATGTAAAGATATTCCAGCATATTCCGAGGAATGAATGTAACCAAAATTCCCCAAAGGGGTCGAGCCAGTTAGCAATAGTCATTGCCTGAGCGAGCTCAGCACTGTGTGCTTTTCAACCCAAAGTGGGAGAAGACATCACTATGGAAAGTTGGAAACCTAATCTAACCATTTTGGAAGTTGTGCTCTGTGTCAGATTTGTCTTCTCGAGGAGAAAGAGAGAGATTTCAGAGAGTGTTGGTGACAGCAGGAACATGCAAATCTTGGTCGGATTGCCTCATCGATTGTCGAGCTATGTTGATTAATTAATAATTTAACTAAAGGGATTTAATTTGCCCCAAGGTTAGAAGCTGCAGCAAAAGGTTGCCATACTTGCTCATCATTGTATTATCATCAGCATTGTGATTATTAGCCTTTATTATCTTTTTCTGGACCTCTTTGAGTAATTGGAGAAAGGAAGAAAAAAAAAGTAATCAGGGTAATTATGTAATTCATTAATCATACATTAATCCATTAATTCATTAAGTTATGATGTGTCATTGTCAATATGATTTCTAAATTTGGCACACAAAAAAAATGATTTCTAAAATAACATATTATTGTACCCCCCAACTTAGTACTACTGAATATTAGAATAGTTATTAAATTAAATATTAAATGATGAAATAGTTTAAAATTAAAAAAAATATGATATGGCTTTCTTGATTTAGTATTCTTTGAATTTTTTTTAATACTAAAAAGGAGTTTGAGAGATGAATCGGAAGGACCGAAGCAAGTGATCAACAAGATGAGACCAACAAATGTCATGATGTTGCCCTATTGAATTGTTTATAGCTATGAAAATATTAACCCAAGTCAGCCATATATACCATGATACTTCCATTTTTGTTTATAATTAATTTTTTTATTTCATATTTTATTACAATTTTATTTCAATATTCACATCATCACATGGCAAGCTCTAAAGCTAAGTGAAAAACAATTTTTATTTAATACTTTATTTTTGAAAGTCATGTTAGCAATGTCATATCAAATATTTAGTGGATTAATAAATGATCATCTAACCATGGAATATAATTGTTAAATTTTTTAATAATTATATATACAATTGGTAATAATAAATTTTTTGAAAAAGATATTAATGTTCAAGATATCTTGATATATTAACTCAGTAATTTAAGTCATATTTTAACTTATTTTATAAGAATATTCAACCTTCTATCAAGCTAGCCAGAGTTTATAGATGAGCTCATTTTTTTTAAAAAAAATAATTTTATAATATAATTATTACAAAGTGTATACAAATGTAAAATATACACACAAAACATATTACAATACGTACATAAACGTGAAAATGGGCGTATAAAGTGCTACAGTCAAAGATCGAACCAATAGCTTATTAACAATATATATAAGTATAACCATATGTGTAACTATTAAACTATTAATGAGTCCAGATAAATGAGCTCAATTTTACTTATATTCTTACTAATTTTGGACCAAGATGATAATGAATCAAGTTTCAATCCTAACCCAATCATAGTGGGCAGGGCTATGGGCAGGGCTCACCCTTGTTCAGGTCATGATTTGCTCGACCCGATTCAAAGTTTTTCTAGGTTCGCCTAGATCGGATCGATCCAAATAAATTTAAAATAATTTACAAATTCAAAATATAACTTAACAATTAAAAGTTAATTGTTGCAATTGCTATAACTACTCTATGTATATAATTAATATAAATAAAAAATCAGATAAAGCTAAGAGAAGCGTAAAAGTTTAAAATATTTTAGTACAATAACCTTATTGTAAATGGTAATGACAAATCCTATTGTAAATTGTGAGTAGCATAGTTGGTGATAATATTTTATATGTTGTTTAGATATTTAGGGTTCAAATTTTAGTATAGTCATATATTGTGATTTTTTATTTTGTTAAAAAAAAAATGACAATGACAAAAATCTAATGGGCTACTACTACTTAAGAGATGGCACTATGAGTTGATGGGCCACATAACCTAGAATATGGTAGGCTTTATTCAAGTGTTTGGGCTTCCCATGTGTGTACTTAAAGATTATCTTATTTATATTATAATATATTTTTATTATAGAAATTAATGTCAATTAGGAGAAATCATGCTCATTGGATATTTGTTTCCATCCAAACCTAAATCAACTCAAATCAACCCAAATAAACATATTGGTAATTGGTGATATTGTTTTTGGTATATTCATCCAACACAAAGGTTGTCCATATTGGTTCGAGCTATGTTGGACAGTTGGAGCAACTCGAGTTCGGCTCGTTAGACTCTTTTTTTTTTAGCTTAAGCAAGCTCAATTAAACTCGATTTGAGATCGAGCTCTATTGCCTCAAATTCTATGGAGCTCAAACTTTGTCTTCAAATTTTTTATTTAAATTTTATTTTCTAAGAAATATTTTATATTACGAATAGTTAAGATCGGATCGTTGAAGAGAATAGTGAGAAAGCCCAACTATAATATGGGCTTGGGCCATGTATTAACATATTTTTAATTTTAGGGATATATATATAGCTTTATAAAATCAGAGAATAAACGTTGAAACAAAAGCAAACAAGATGCTCCAGGTTGCCTAAGAATTGCACATCTATGGCATAAAACCAAGCTAATAGATTTGAATCCAAAGTTGACTGTCTTTTTGTGTAGCCTAAAATATAGAACTGCCAGATCCACTTGTTCATCACTGTCTCCATCTCTGTCTCTTATTCCACAGAGATCATCCAACAAGCATCACGAGACGTCGACGAGAGCTGATGAATATTAAACACGACGAATCTCCAAGACATCGAGTTACATACTCATCTGTGCATGGATGAACATCGTCAACAGAAACAAGGACAGAGCGCAGCGGAAGGTCGAAGATGACCGGAGTCCGATGGCCGTAGCGCTGAACCAGCCGGAGTCCACGGGCAGCGGTATGTCGTCGCCATCGCCGTCACCGGGGACGGAACAGGTGGCTGGGTCCACGTCATCTGGGGAGGCCATGAAGGCACGGAGGACGAGGGCTGCCACGTGAAGGTAGCGACCCTGGTTCTCTGCTATCAGCCATGTCAGCCCCATAAGCTGGCACTCCCTTCTCCGGCTCGCTGCCGCGGTTGCGTTACTTCTCGGCCCCTCCTCTTCGCCCTTTCTCGTCAACTGTAATCAATTTAATGGCGATATCGACATTAATCTACTGATGGTCATCAGTAATTAAAGAGAAGGCGATTCGATCCATGCATGGGGCTCGCTCGCACCTGATAGAGGGCATGTAGGCAACGGGTGCAGCCGTCGAGCCCCGGGAAGCTGCACTCGGTCGCCACCCGCGTCGCCGTATCCTCGTCCGCGGGCACCCACCGCCAGTTGGCGGGCGAGGGGACGAAGGGCCCGGGGCAGCGGAGCCGCGGGAGGCGCACGCCGCAGTAGCAGTGCGCCACGTCGCAGGTCTCGTTGGGCCGTCGCAGCTCCACGCCGCGGGCGCGCAGGGCCACCTCCGCGGCGACCGCGCAGGCCTCCGAGTCGTCGGGCGGGTCGGGAAGAGCTCTCCCATTGTCGGAAGCCGGCGAAGGGACGGCGAGGGCGGCGGCCGCGTGGGCGGCGTGCAGGGAGGCCGCCAGGGCGGGGCAGCAGCGACGGCGGTAGTCGATGTTCGAATCGGTTGGAGAGCAGGCGGCCGCAATGCCGCGGAGGAGGTTGTCAGGGATGTCAAGGGGGCAGGCGGCGGAGGACCGTTCCGGAGTAGCGGGGACAGTGGGTGGATGAGGGAACGACTCGGAGAAGGGGAGGAGTAGGAGAAGAAAGATAGCGGTAGGGAAGAAAGCTCGAGGCATTATTCTTGCTCTTCTCTGCTCATATATGTTTTAATTCCTAATTTGTATCTGATGTGGTGGTTAATCTGATATGAGGAAGAAGATAAGAAATGGAGCAGAAAGATCAGCAGATCGAGCAGAGAAGCATTGTTGACGTTGGGAAGAAGCCATGATTATGTTTGTAGAGAGAATCATTCAACAGTAATTATGACAACAGATTTCATGTTGAGACGGCAATTTCTTATTGGCTGCATCTGCAAGTTACAGCGCCATGGCCCTCTTCTTCTCTGTCTCGAATCTCCTTCAGTTCAATTGGGATGTAATGCACCAAAACTTTTCAAAGAGAGACAGAGAGAGATCGAAGACTGAGGAGTACAATTTTTTCTCCACTTGTACCGTATTTTGCTGGTGAATATAAGACGGGGAATGTGCATGCATATAGATATCTACCTCTTCTCATAATACGAGTGAGGAAGAATCTAAATAACTCAGCTAAAGTCAAATGATACAGAACATGAATTCCAGCAATCGCCCATATCATGTTTGCTTGTCTATTGGTTCTGCCTCAACTTTAGAAAAGACATAAACCTTAAACTATCACATGCTTTTTAACTCTTTTTTGGCATTTGGATTTTGACCAGAGGCCCTACAGCCAAACAACAGGATGTTTGGGGGAAAGCCATAGGGCTAACTCTGCTATTTGAATTCAACCAATCAAAAGTACTTCAATTGTTCTTGTCATTTGTTTTAATCAGTAACCTTCTCTCATATATGCATTTACAAAGACACCATTTTATTTTTACTTCCATTCACTGTACACTGTATAAATAAATTGTACTGGTGTTGTTATAGCATACAGATCTCTGTCAGTTTTACTGTCAAGTAACATCTAAAGATTTCATTAAGTAGAAGAATCCTTGATCCCTAGCTAGCCCATTAAATGTTAGAATATCAGACATTTGACAGTAGTAGTGTAGCATCTTGGCACCCAAATAGTAAACACTGATACCCTTCAATCTCAAGGTTGGAGGTGCAAGCAAGAGTGACGACTACCCGATATACTGGTAATAGTGCTATAAGTAGCAAAGTGTCGTACACAAGTTTGCACCAAGTTAGTCAATTAGACAATTATCTCCACCTTCACTCATTTTTTTTATTTTGATCAATCATTTAATTAGTCTCAATTATATATAAGAAGTTTAACATTGATTTCAATAATTACCTTCCGTCAGTTAGCCATGATGTCGTCCGTTAACTTGTTGACGTGACGATCCAAAAGTAATTTTTAAATATCACCACGTCAGAAAGGATCCACGTAGATTTAAGGATTATTAGATAAAAGTGGCCTAAACTTTCACAAATTTCTCAATTTTTGCCAATTTTTTGATTGATCTCAATTGTATATAAAAAATTTTCAACAATGGTCATATATATATATGTATTATCAAACACCACACTACACACTAATATATATGTATCATCAATCACCACACTACACACTGATATATACACCACATTGCACTATACTGATATTAGCAGTATCAAAAAAAAAAGAACACTTCCGTCTGATAAGATCAAATACACTATCAAATAACTCGAACCACCCCAAATAATTCGAAAAAATAACTCGAAAATCAATTCAGATCGAGTTAATCGGGTAAAATGGGTCGGTTCGGGTCTCCATATTAAGAATTCTATACACTTTTCGTCTAATAACTCTTAAATTTACGTGGATCCTTTCTGGCGTGGTGATATTTAAAAATTATTTTTGGATCGTCACATCAGTAAGTTAACGGGCGACATCACAGTTAGTTGACGGGGGGCCATTATTGGAACAAATATTAAACTTCTTATATACAATTGAGACCAATCAAAGAATTGGTCAAAATTAAAAAATTTACAAAAGTTTGGATCATTCTTGTCTAATAATCCTAGTTTAATTGAAGGATTAAAAATTTAGTTTAATTGAAACTAATATAAGTAATTTGATTTAATTAAAATTCACCTATTAATTTAATTTAATTGAGGTGATTTTAATTTTGCTAAAATTAACATAGGTTATTTAACAATTAAAATTAAAGAAGTCAAAACTAACCTAAATAATTTAATTAAAATTGAACTAAGTAATTTATTTTAGTGAAGATTAATCAATTAATTTAATTGAACTAAAGTAAATTAGATGTTTAATTAGACTCAAGTTAACTAGGTAATTAAATTAAACTAACTAATTTGATTTAATTTAACCAACTAAGCAAAAGATAACATAGGTATATATATTTATTAATGCGATGAAATCATTTGTACCAATAAATTTATTGGTGTCAAATTGAATAATTTTAATCGTTTTCTTAATAAAAAGAATTAATAATATTAATTGTATGAGAGGTGTCATCGGACACCCTTTTCTTTAACCTAGCTTCGCCCATGATAACGGGGATTTTTTATATAATAATAATAAAAAATTATAATAGATCATCGTATTAAGGATTGAATCATAAATCTTTTAAAAAATATTATCATGTACTCACAATTGACAATGATAGCGAGAATTGGAAAGGCAAATGGATGAAGCAATTAAGGTAGAGAAGTTACAGTCACGGCGATCAGAAGCAACCATCAGGCATCGCGACACGTCGAGCTCTTGCAGCCTGCAAAAGTTTGCGGGGTTCTTGGACTGTAGCATAGTGTGTAAATTATTAGTTGTAAAATTTTGATGTTGTAATTAAGTTATTTGCAGCAAATCAAATACTTTAATTAAAGGGAAAATATATATAAAAAATATTTCTAACGTTTTTTCTCGAGTACTAAAATATTTCTAATATTTTTTTAGAATAAAAAATACCCCCATAGGTAAACAGTGTTAGTTGAGAGATGACGGAGCTGACATGGCTGATGACCGGGACTGATGACATGGACATTTGACGCGCATGCATGCCAAGCTATTTTCTCATGGGTACTAAAATGCCCCTGACGTTTTTTCACGGGTACTAAAATGCCCCTAACATTTTTTCACGGGTACAAAAGTACCCCTAATATTTATTTTGGACCTAAAATACCTCTGAGGTTATTGAAAATGATATAAAAATAATATCAGACTAACTTTTGTTAGATGAGACTTAATGGAGATATTATGAATGCTGACAAAGATGTTGACTTTACACGTGGCGCATATGCAGAGAGCAACTTGCCACGCAATCGTAGAGATGAATAAAAAAATTGAGATTTGGTTCACAGTTTATTATGCGTCGCTTATGGGTTAATCAAGGTTTTCACCCGACCCGACACGTGGCGCATATGCAGAGAGCAACTTGTCATGTAAGCGACACATAATAAGTCGAAAACTGCGAAATTTGGTTCGATTTCAAATCGGGTTTTTAATTAATCGAATTTTTAATTTTTTTATTCACCTATATGATTGCGTGGCAAGTTGCTCTCTGCATATGTGTCATGTGTAAAGTCAACATCTTTGTCAGCATCCATGATATTTCGTTAAGTCTCACCTAACAAAAGTTAGTCTGATGTTATTTTTATATCATTTTCAATAATCTCAGGGGTATTTTAGGTTCAAAATAAACATTAGGGATATTTTTGTACCCGTGAGAAAATGTTAAAGACATTTTAGTACCCGTGAGAAAACGTCAGGGGCATTTTAGTACCCGTGAGAAAATATCTTGGCCCGCATGCGCGTCAGATGTCCACGTCATCAGTCCCAGTCATCAGCCACATCAGCTCTGTTATCTCTCAACTAACACTGTTTACCTATGAGGGTATTTTTGTACCCAATTCATAACATGAGGGATATTTTTGATCCAAAAAAAATATTAGAGGCATTTTAATACTCACAAGAAAATATTAGGAGCATTTTTGTACCCTTTCCCTTTATTAAATAAACGTTGAAATTAAAAATTCCACAACCCTATTTCCAGTAGAGTTGTTCATGGGTCAAACCCGACCCAATGAACCCAAGAAACCGACCCGACCCAAACCAATCGAGCCGGGTTGGGTCGGGTTTAAAATTTTAAAACCCGATTATAATCGGGTCGGGTACGGGTTTCAATATTTAAAACCCGATGACCCGAGACCCGACCCGATTACCCGAATTATTTATATTATTTTAATTTTTAAAAAAATAAAAATCAACTTGGAAGACACTATTCAACGTCTTCCCGAGGATACGCGGCCCATGTGGCCGTGTCTTCCCGAGAGGAGGCGGCCACGCCTCGGGCCGCCTCCTCTCGGGAAGACGCGGCCACGCAGGCCGCGTAATGGAGTTGAGACACACGTCTGTATGTCTCAATTTATCAGTAGGATTTTTTTTTAACGGGTACCCGATTACCCGATCCGACTCAACCTGATTTTGGACGGGTCGGGTCGGGTCGAGTTCAAAAAAAATTGTCTTCAACCCGACCCGACCCGTTTATTTCTTAATTGGGTCGGACCAATTTTTTCTCCAAACCCGACCCAACCCGACCCGTGAACAACCCTAGTTTCCAAGCAACCAAGTCCGAATAGGCTAGAGGTGGCAACGGGCTGGGCCAGCCCATGGGCGGCACGACTGTGCCCAGAAGACAGGCCGGGCTCGCCTTCTGGGCACGCGGGCCGACCACGGCTCGCGTGCCCGTGCTTTGGGCCAGCACGGGAGGCCTGGCGAGCGCCAGACGTAGGTCGGCCCGAGCCAGGTCTGGCTCGGGCCGACGAATCCTTTATTACATTTATAAAAAATCTTATAAATACCCCCTCTCATTCTTCATTTCTTTTATCTTCATCTTCAACTCTTTCTCTCAATTCTTAACTCTCAACTCTCTTACACTCTTACTCTCAACAATCTAAGTTCATTTACAATCATTCTCAACAACATTTTAAGCTCATCGAGAAGACAAAGATCCAAGATTGTTGTTAATTTTTTTAAATCTCTTCAATTTATTTCATTGATAAGTATAATATTTATATTTTTTATATTTTTAATTTTTACTAATGGCGGATGAAGATTTTTCAGGTTATACTTCACAAACTGGATCAAATATGTTAGAAGAAATGTCTGCTGCTACTCCTACCACTCCTATTACTCAACAAAATCAAAACATAAAGATAAGTCGATCTATTAATTTATGTCCATCAAGTAGAAAAAAAAATATGATTTGAGAATATTTTGAGAAAATTATTGAACCTGATGGCACCATAACAACAGCCCGGTGCAAAAAATATCAAAAAATTCTTTCAGCTTCAACAACCGAAGGAACTGGTCATTTATTACGTCATTCAAAGGGTCATGACACTAAGGTTGCACAAGCTCAACAAATTCTTAATTTATCTTCTTCTGATTTAACAGTTTTTTCGTATGATCATGATTTTCAACGTCGAGAACTTGCAAAATTAATTGTTCAAAGTGAATCTCCTTTTAGTTTTGTTGATCAACCAAGATTTTCTAGTTGGATTCAAAATAATTTACAACCAAAATATAAAAAAAAATACTCAAAATACAATAAAAAGTGATGCTTTAAAATTATTTTTTATATATAGAGAAAATATAATGACTAGTTTTCAAAATAATAAATCAAAAATTTCTTTAACATCTGATGTTTGGTCTAGTCAACGTACTACTAATTATTACATTTGTGTTACAGCACATTGGATTGATAAAAAATTTATTTTGCAAAAAAGAATAATTAGTTTTAAAGTTTTTGAATATCCACACATTTCTGTTGCCATTTTTTCTGCTATTAGATTTGTAACATCTTTCTATAATATAAATGATAAAAAAATTTCGATTAGTTTTGATAATGCTAGTAATAATGATGCTGCTATTCCTCCCCTTATACAATTATTTAAAATAGTATTAGATGATGAATTATTTCATGTTCGTTGTGTTTGTCATGTTCTTAATTTATGTGTACAAGATGGTTTAAAATAAGTAAATATACATGTAGAAAAAAATAAGAGATGTTATTAGATATATGTCTTCTTCAAAAGCAAGAACACAAGAATTTAAAAAATTATGTCAATCTTTTAATAAACCATTTAAAAAATTTAATGGTGATGTTATTACTAGATGAAATTCAATATATCATATGCTTATGTCTACTACAAGATATCAAGATATCCTTATAATGTTTTACAATCAAAATATGTCTGGTGATCCAATTAATAATAATGATTAATTTTAGAACTTTTTAATAAAGCTACCGAACAACTTTTCGGTGTTTATTATCTTACATGTAATTTAACTCTTTCACATATAGTTCGTATTAGTGAAGTATTTTCTTCATATAGACATAATCCTTTATTTGCACAAATTATTTCTTTAATGAAATCTAAATTTAAAAAGTATTGGTCAGATATACCTACTTTATTTTGTTTAGCAATATGTTTAGATCCTAGAATAAAAATTGATGGTTTAAATATATTGTTAGATGATTATTATAACAATATGGAATTAGATAATGTTGAAGAAAAAAATTAAAAATTTAAATTTATTGAATTATATATTTGTATTTTACACTTCAAAAATTTGGTGATACAATTACAAATAAGACAACATCTTCTTCTAGATTAAGAGAAGATGGTGGAAATAGTATTAATTCTCAACTTGGTCATAGAATAAAAAAAACTAAATCTACTAATTTTAATGAATTACTTTTTTTTCTAGATCATAATTATTCTGAAGAAATATATGATAATAAAATTTTAGCATAGTGGAAAAAATAAGAAAATATGTATCCTATTATTTTCATCATGACACGTGATATACTAATTGTTTCTGTGTCTACAGTAGCTTCCGGGTCTTGTTTTAGTGCAGGAAATAAAATTCTCGATGAAAAAAGGAGCCGAATGAGTGAAGAAACGATTGAAATGTATATTTGCTTAAAAGACTGGTTGGATGCTGAAGATAGATTACAAGATAAGGGAGGACACGACACTTCATCATCGGGAGAGGAGGAAGCTCAAACAAGCGAAGCTGGTGCTGCTGGTCCAAGTACAAGTTAAATCATCGGGACTACGGGTAATTAAAAATGTAAAAAGAACTACGTAGATCTGATCCTTCTATAGTTAATCATTGGGGAGTACAAGTTTAGCTATAGAAGGTACGTAGGCAACCTTTTAAGGTGCGATTTATTATAATACTTAAAAAAATTATTTTATCATTGGATGAATATTTTTGTATTAAAGATAAATAAAAATTTAATTATAATTTGATTTTTTAAAAATATTTTTATTAATTTGTACTGCGTTACAAATAAAAAATGTGTTAAAAAATATATAATAAAATTTAGTACAATGATTAATAAAATTAGAGGTCCAAGTTCAAAATTAACCCATAATCATTAATTTTTAAAATTAAATTTTAAACCTTTAAAAATTTAAAAATTTAATTTAAAATTTTAAAATTTTAAAAATTTAAATTAAATAATTAATTTTCGGGCCGGCCCGAGCCCAACTGGGTGGGCTCGGGCTGGGCTTGGCTGCCAATTTTTTGGGCCGTGCCCGGCTCGACCACGGCCCGTTGCCACCTCTAGAATAAGCCTTTACTTCATTCATCTACCATGTTTGTAATTACTTTCTATGTTTTAACTTAGTTTAATTTTTAGCTCACACGTTATTCCTTCTATCTTGTGTACCAAATCAATTTATTAAGTTATATTTTTCTCCCTTTTATCCTTTTTGTTTTTTGTTTTTTTGTGCTGCTTATGAATAATACATCCTCCTCTATCTTATTTGCTCACCTCTTCTTCATATACGGATTATTACCTTAATACATTTGAAACTTTTTTTTTTATTTCTATCTAATTCTTTAATTTGTATGAATTATATCATGGACGAGGACAGTCGTATTAAGTGTATCCACCTATCATCTATTTTCTTTGAAGATGACATCCTCCTGTTCAGTAAAATTAGTCGTCTTCATGCTGCAAATATTGGGCATCTCTTAGCCTCCTTTGAAGGTTTAAGTGGTTTACCCATTAATTTATAAAAATCAGCAATCTTCTATTCACGTAACACTCCTCACAGATTTAGATCTCAATTAGGATCTATATATAATTAACATTCGCAATATAGGGGCGCATGATAGTTACTTGGGATTGCCAATAGTGATGAACAGATCAAAAACCTCCTCTTTCCAGTATGTTTTCTCCAAAATACAAAACACATTATCAAGCTGGAAGAACAAGTCACTCTCAAAGGCTGGCAAAGCTACACTCATTAATTCTACCCTCTTAGCTATATCGACATATATAATATCATGCTTCTTATTACCATATACTCTCACGGGGGAAATTGACAAATTATGTCGTAATTTTTGGTGGAACCAAAAATATGATCAGAGGGATTCACTGGTTGTCATGTCACGTATTATGTCAGAATAAAAATAAAGGAGGTCCAGGCATGAAGGACTGCAAGCTCTTCAACCTAGCTTTGCTAGGGAAATAAGCCCGAAGAATTCTTACCTAGCCACATCTATTCCTCAGTAAAGTACTTAAAGGCAAATATTTCAATTCCTCATATTTCATGAAGGCAACATTGTGTAATAACCCCTCGTGGGGTTGGCGAAGTATTCTGAAGGGTAGAGAACTCATAAGTGAAGGTTTAAGGTAAAAGCCAGACACACATACAATATTACTGATTTATAATATACCTTGGATTCCCACTATCCCAACCTTCACTATTTTAGGCCCAACTACTCCTGCAGAATTTTCATTGGTAATTTTAAATCTTTTTAATCAGAACACTGGTATACCTCTTATTTGGGAATCTTTTCTAGCGTCCTTGGCTGACCAAATTTTGGATTTGGACATACATACTGGGAGGGACTTGCCTATATGACACTTCAATGATTTAGGCTCCTACACAGTAGCATTAGTATATGATTTTCTCATTCAAAAAGAACGAGCTCAACCCCCAACCACTAATGCCTCAAGTCAGTCTATGTCTTGGAATTCTATCTGAAAACTTAAAGTGGCGTCAAAACTCAAAATGTTCATTTGAAGATTTTGTCACATTAATTCATTACCTATAAAGGAGTTATTATATGGACGGAGAGTTCCTATTCAAAACAGGCTTTGCTCGAGATGCTCTATGGCTACTGGGGATATAATGCATATCTTCTTTGAATGTCCGTTTGCAAAGCAACTGTGGCAATTAACAACTTACAATCATTTGGTTGGATATACTAACTCCAATCCAATAGAAATTTGGATGAATATATACAAAGCATATTCAAATTCAGGAATTTCAATGGAGTTCTTTGATTGTCTACTTTGGAGCATTTGGAAACGTAGGAATGATTTTATTTTCAAATCAATTAGTCGGTCTACTGAAGATATCTTGCAAAGGACATTAAACCTGAGAAACTTTTCTTAGTTTTCTTTTTTAGATTTTGTAATCCTTCATTTGAAAGTGATGTTAGGTGTTTACTTTACACTCACCTCTGAATATTTTACTCTTTCATTCAAACAATGAAATATGCTATCTTGGAAAAAAAAAATGTATCCACCTATCACTTATATGTCACCAGTCCCGTTAAAATAATCTTGGTGAAGTAACATAGTAACTTTTTTATGATTTATAAAAGAATATTAAAATAA
The DNA here is from genome assembly GCA_034359265.1 of Canna indica. Lineage (NCBI taxonomy): Eukaryota > Viridiplantae > Streptophyta > Magnoliopsida > Zingiberales > Cannaceae > Canna > Canna indica. The sequence continues at coordinate 74,218,072 of CP136891.1, read as the reverse complement.
TTTAATATCTATTTACCCCAAGGGCAACCTACTTATGTCCCTAAACCTTGATGCCCCTCCACTAGATCGCAACTCTATCACTAAAACCTTGATCGTCCTATCGCCAGTGATTCGTGCTCATAGCTCACAATATGATGAGATGTAACTCATCTACTACCTCTAGAGCACGCTAACATCACCACATGAGGAACAACAAGATTTTCTCATCTACTACCTTCTTGGCCGAGTCTCAACCATGGCTTTATATATTTCCCATAAACCTCGGCTAGAGCACTAACGTCGCTTCAACAATTAGCCCTCGATTTGAGCTTAAGAATTGCCTCATAGTTGAAACAAAGATTAAATCCGCTCTCAAAGAGGTACTTTCTTTTGGAACTTGACCTCGAGCCCGGCTCCATGAGTGAACTACAATATCACTTTGGAATCGTCGACGTAGATGCAGATAAGGTCCGGTGATGCCTGGGAGCCACCACGGCATAGTTCTACCCAAATGTTAAAGAGGATTCAAAAGGAGGTGCCAACATCAATGGAGTGGTTGACGGTCGCTCCGAGGAAAAGCGCCCCATCGACGAGTTTAACAAACTAGAATGTGAAGATGAGAAGGAAATGATGATGGTACCTGAGTGTGTTATTGTCAAGGGAAATAACGACTTAAAGGCAATAGGCTTGGCAGTGGAGTTGGGAGGAGGCTGAGAGTGAGGGAATGAGCGGTAGCATCATAGAATAGAAAGACTACGTTTAAAGCCATTTTTTTATAAAAAATAAATCATTTTGACTAATAAGACAAGTGTCAACAAGGTAGATACAATTAGTAAAAATGTTATAATCCATCCTGTAATTGATATAAATGGTTAATTACATAGTATATCCCCAACTTTAGGGGTTTTTCCAATTGTGTCCTAATTTTTTATTTGAATCAAATTTATACTTCAACTTTAATTTTATTTCAATTTTTATCCCGAGGTCAACCATTCGTTAATTTCACCGTTTCAGTGATGATGTGGCATTGTTGACATGTATCATAAACAATAAAAAATACCCTAATGCCACATCATCTCTCTCTCATATATATATATATATATATATATATATATATATATATATATATATATAGTTTATAATAAAATAAAGTGTTGGCATGGATTATTTTGGATTAATAAAATAATCCATGTCAGCACAGTGTCATCACCTTCACGTCCATCTCCAGCAACTCGGCCATCGTCACCCTCACGTTGTTCATTTCCCGGGTCCTCTCCACCACCACCTCACGATCTCATTTTTCATTCGGTGGGCGTCACTCAGCCTCTCCGTCGGCCGGGACAACCATCTCCATCCCGACCCAGCGGATGTCGAGGTGGTTGTCCCACATCACTACCTTTCGGGCGGCGACCATGAAGCGTGGGAGTCGAACATGACGGCCAAGTCTTGCACCCAGGTGAAGTGGCGGGTTTTACCCTCCGACTACGTGCCGATGAAGTTCATGTTGATCTGGAACTGGTCGTCGGAGACGACGGCGAAGTCGCCCCTTGGCGCTATGAAAGTAGAACATTTGACCATCGCCGCCGACGAACCAGGGGTCGACTCGTAGCACACCGAGTTGTAGCCATTCCACACCGAGGCGGCTGTCGTGGACATTACCAAGGCCAACATGGCCAGCAAGATGGAGATTAAAGTCCTCTTGCCGCTACAGGCCATGCTTTCTTTGTGAATGAGGAAGCACCTCCTCTGCAACAACAGTGTTTACATCTATCAAGGCCAATGGAGTTCCTCAACTTTTAATGAAATCTATCTCACTTAATTATAGGGAAGAGGCCAACAGCTGTCAACAACTTGCAGGGTTTTATATAATAAGTCTTGTCTTGGAGTAATTAAATGGAAATGAGGCCAACAGTTGCCAATAGCCGATCTTGTACTGCGGCGTGTGGCTCCGTGTCTTCTCACAGAAGCAATCCATGTCTTCTCGCACTCAACAAACTGCGCGCGATCGATCGATCCTCAATGACTGAAGTTAATTGTTAATCCAACCGCACAGTAAAGCAAATGAAGTTGAAAGAGAGAGTCAAAGAGAGCTCGATTATACCTTCCAGAGGCGGAGCTTGGAGTAGTTGATTAATGGGAAATAAGGAGAAATGTGGAAGAGGAAGACCAGTATTCATTTTCACTCATCACCTATTACAAGCAACATGTATTTATAGAGAAGACTACAGTTCGAGAGTGAATAATAACAGCTCTAACAGCGAATCAAAAAAAGGTGGTGTAGTGGAAATATAATGGATGACGTGGCAAGTGATGTGACCACGTCTGGTTTACACCTTATTAATACTGTTTACGCTAATATCCCCCCGCAAGATGACCGTCGGATGACGCCTATCTTATTTTTGTGATCCAGAAATAAAATAGAATTGTTCGCCTTGGTAAGGGAGTCTGCGAGTTGCAATGAAGCTGGTATATGACGAACTTGGATGTTGCATTGTTCAACCTGTTCGCGAACAAAGTGGAAGTCTATTTCCACATGTTTCATTCTGCTGTGTCCAGTGGGGTGCCTAGTCAGTTGGATAGCACCAAGGTTATCACAGAGTAGTATCGGCGGTAGGTGTCGAACATAGTTTATTTCTTTGAGGAGGCTGGTGATCCAGAGTACCTCCGCTGTTGTATTCGCTAAGGATTTGTACTCGGCTTCTGTAGAAGACCGAGCTATTGTTTTGTGTTTTTTTGAGCTCCAGCTAACTGGAGAGTCTCCAATGAAAATTAAATAGGCACCAGTAGACCTCATGTCATCTTGATCACCACCCCAATCAGAGTCTGAGTAAGCCTTTATTTCAAGATGCTGACTTGAGTTTAGCAAAAGTCCACGATCAGCAGTCCCCTTTAAACACCGTAGCAGTCTTTTGCAGCATTGCTAGTGAAACTCCGAAGGTTGATGCATGTATTGTGAGAGTTTATTCACAATGAATGCTATATTCGGTCGAGTAAAGGATAGATACTGGAGAGCACCGACGACTTACTTGAATAGTTTCGGATCAGCCATTGATGTACCATCATATAACAGAAATTTTGCGGAAGAAACAACTGGTGTTTTAACTGGATTTGCATCAAGCATTTCAAACTTCTCAAGAAGATCAAATATATATTTGCGTTGGGATAGAAACAAACCTTCTTCAGTTCGAAGAACCTCAACTCCCAAAAAATAATTGAGCGGTTGTATGTCCTTGAGAGAGAATCGAGCTGCCAATTTGGAATTGATCTCAAGTATTTTAGAGTTAGAATCCCCAGTTAATATTATGTCGTCGACATAGAGTAACAATAGAGTTACACTATGTGAATCATGTAGAATGAACAATGAGGTGTCTGTTTTGGTGTTGTAAAAGCCGAGTGAGCATAAGAAATTTCTCAGTTCTTGGTACCAGGCCTATGGTGCTTGCTTCAAGTCGTATATGGCTTTGTTAAGTTTGCATACAAAGTTTGGATGTGTGGGATCAGCAAAGCCAGGTGGCTGTTGCATATAGATTTCTTCATGTAAGCTACCTTAAAGAAACGCGTTATTGATGTCCAGTTGATATAGGCTCCAATTGAATTTGGCAGTTAATGTAAGTATAATTCGAATTGATGCTTGCTTGATCACAAGACTAAATGTACTGAAGTAATCAATTCCTTGTCTCTGATGGAAGCCTTTGGCCACTAATCTTCTTTTGAACATGACAATGGAGCCATTAGATTTATATTTAGTGCGAAAAATCCATTTGCATCAAATGATGTTTTGACCAGGTGAAGCAGGAACCAGGGACCACGTGTTACTTTTGATCAATGCATCATATTCTTGCTACATTGCATTCCCCCACTCTGGAAATTTACAGGCCTGCTTGAATGTATTAGGAATAGGAATAGAAGTAGCAGTGGTGAGTAGGGCTGAGTAGTCAATGGTTTTTCTGGGTTTAAAAATGTTGGATTGTGACATGGTAATCATGCATCGAGGTTGAGGTGAGGGAGGTAGTGTGTTTGAAGAGGTGTCTTCGAAAGGAAGTGTGGCTTCTATGACTGCTTCACCTACAGGCTGTAATGAAGGTGATCTCATGGATGTATTAGGAATGGGAATGAAAGCATTTTGTGGTGGCAGAATTGGGATTGAACTGGAGGTAGGAGGGCAAATATCTGATACTGTTGAGATGTGTTGTTGTTGTGGAGGGATAGATGTAGAGATAATGGAATCAACATCAGACACTACATCTAACCATGTATCAGATATTGATTCTTTGACTCGTGTCAAGCTCAAGGAAGTATAAAGAAAGGGAAATTTGTCTTCAACAAACGTAACATGACGAGAAAGGTAAACTTTGTGTGTGTCAGGATCTAAACACTTATAGCAGTAGTGTTTTGTTGAATACCCAACAAAGACACATGATTTTGACTTTGAATCCATTTTGTGACTGGCATAGGGTCTCAACCACGGATAGCAGAGACACCCAAAAAGATTTTTAAATGGAGGTAATTTGGCTTCTCGTTGAAGAGGCAATGATAAGGGGATTTGTTTTTTAGTGTAGAAGTAGGCATACGATTTATTAAGTACACTGCTGTTAAACACGCATGCTGCCAATATTGTAAGAAAACAGAAGCTGAAGATAATAAAGTAAGACACGTCTCCATGATGTGTCTGTGTTTTCGTTCAGCTAAACTTACACGTTGAGGTGTATATGGCGGAGAACACAGATGTTGGATTCCATTCTGAGAAAGAAAAGTAGTGAGAGCAGTAAATTCACCTCCTCCATCAGCGTAAAGACTTTTGATGGAGAGGTTAAAATATTTTTCAACCAAAGGTTTGAAAGAAGAGAAAATGTTGACAACATCCGACTTTTGTTTGATTGGAAATAGCCAGGTATATTTGGAATGGTGATCAACAAATATTACATAGAACCTATGCCCCTCACTTGAAGTTATTGGAGCAGGCCCCCATACATCCGAAAAAATAATTTCTAAGGGCCTACTAGTTTTGATGGAAGAAGTAGAAAATGGAAGACGATGACTTTTATTACATGCGCATGCGTTACAGTGTTCAAACATAGAGGAAATTGATGGAAGTTTAAAGCTGGACAAAACTGAATGAAGAATTTTACACTATGGATGACCCAAGCGTTGATGCCAAGTATTAATACTGGTAGATGGAACGGAAACATTGTATGCAGCTGGGTTGAGATGGTTCCAAGGATTGAGATCATCTTCACTCCGGCCTTGAGCGAGAACAGCACCAGTCACCAGATCCTTAACATAGAAAGAGTTAGGGAAGAACTCAATTGACGCATTGTTTTGTCTACAGAATTTGGCTACTGAAATCAAATTCTTTTTAATCAAAGGAGCATATAGAACATTTCTAAGTTGAAAATTAGGACTTAAGAAGGCCATACCAGAGTGGGGAGCAGAGATCAAATTACCATCACCCAGCGAGATATTTTGATCACCATTAAATGAAGATACTGACTATAGTGCATCTGAATCAGACGTTACATGGTGCGTTGCTCCCAAGTCTAATAACCAGGGAGCAAGAAACTGAGCAGGAGGCCTCTGATGTTGCTCGGAGAAATGTAATTGTGGAGGAAACTGAGGAGGCCGAGCACTGATTGCATTATCAGACAAAAACCTTGAGCGACAAATTTTTACCGAGTGACCAATCTTGTCACAGATTTGGCACTTTATTCTTGGTCTAGTTTGGAGATTATTAAACTTCTGTGGTCTCCAATTGTTGGGGAAAGGAGGTCTAAATGAATTGTTCTGTGAAGGAGTCTTCCTGTTGTCCCAGTTTTGTTGCTTATTGGGAAACAGTTGACGCTGGACATATTGAACAGAGACATCGGAACTGTTGTCATTTCGAAATTTTAAGAAGGTTTCATGTCCAGCTAATTTATCATATAACTCTTCAATGGGGATCGGTGTATCTCTTGATCTTATAGTAGCACTAATGTCATTGAATTCCGAACCTAGTCTGCTCAATTTTTTTATTATTAAAGCAGCATTGTTAATGGGAGAATCTGTCATCGCTAGTTCATTTGCAATGGCTTTGATCTCGTTAAAGTATCCTGCTATCGATTTTGTTCCTTTTTTAACTTGGTAAGTTTGTCTTGAAGCCCAAAGATGCGAGACTGAGACTTATTGGCGTACTGAGACGCAAGTCTCAGCCAAGCATTATAAGAAGATGAAACAGTAGCTACTGTGGAGGCTATAGTCTAATCCACCGATGCCATGATGGCATGGCGAATCAGATTATCTTGTCGTTGCCACTTATGCCGAAGGGGATCATCAACAGACGGGCAGATTGAAGTGCCATTAATGAAGGCTAATAGATCATACCCATGAAGAAGAAGCTCGATCTGAGTTCTCCAGATGACATAATTGCTGCTACCGACGAGTTTGATTGGGAGTTGAGTGACTGGATTAATGGTAATGATCTGTCCTCCTCCGGCGGCAGGATTGACGACCTCGGCTACTTGAGTTTCTCTGGTATTCATGATGAAGAAGGAGAATAAGCGGAAGAAAGGGTGTCGAGTCTATCTAAGACAATGGTGGCTCTGATACTATAATGGGAAACAAGGAGAAATGTGGAAGAGGAAGACCAGTATTCATTTTCACTCATCACCTATTAGAAGCAATGTGTATTTATAGAGAAGACTACAGTTCGAGAGTGAATAATAACAGCTCTAACAGTGAATCAGAAAAAGATGGTGTAGTGGAAATATAATGGATGACGTGGCAAGTGATGTGACCACGTCTGGTTTACACCTTATTAATACTGTTTACGCAGCTTGGAGTAGTTGATGACGTAGTAGGCCATGGTGGACTGCGTCTGGTTCTCCGGCGGGTAGACGGGCTCGATCTCGCGGACGATGCAGCCTTAGGAAACAAGGAGGCGGCGGTGGCTCTCCGGCACGTCGGGGAGGACGACCACCACCAAAGGGGAGGACGACAATGTGGGCATTTGTGAGGAATCTGCAGTGAAAGATGGTGTCGATACCATAGGAGGAGGATTGGGCGCACGAGTATCGGTTGCCGCCAGGTGACGCCTTGGCGTACCTGGAGATGCAGGTCAGGTTTGCCGGCCTGTCGGATTGGATGGAGGGGATGTGTACAACGACGAGAGCCTCAACTACAAGTGCCCGGCGACAACTCCCGTGACGATGGAGGTGAAGCCACACGAGTTTGTAGCGTGTATGTGAGGTTATTAAGGAAAATAACCCAACCTCTTTGCTGACGTGGATTAATAAAATTATTTTATTAATCCACGTCGGTACTTTATTTTATTGTAAATAAATATGTATTTAATGACATGATATTTGGGTTCTTTATTATTATGTTTTATACAAATCAACAATGACATGTCATCACTGAAATGATGAAATTAACATATAATTGACGTTGGGATAGAAATTGAAATAAAATTAAAATTAAAATATAGAATTGATTTAAATAAAAGATCGGTACACAATTAAAAAAACTCCCAAAGTTGAGAATATATCATGATCAACCCTTTAAAAAATGAACAGAGTTGAAAAAGACCCTTGAATTCGTAATAATCCTTCATTTATTACACATCTCTTTAAGTAATTTTTTTTTCCAAAAGAAAATCATCCCTTTGAACTCGGGACTGGGTAGTTTATTGACTAAATTAAGAATATTTCTTGTCTGATGAGACCTACCCGTCACTTGCCAATTTTTTTAAGATATCATCAATCATTGCCCTTTCCCCCTTCTTTTTCTGTCATTTTCAGAATTTAAAATCAGCTTACCCAGAATTTTACCCAAACTAAAAATTGTATGACTCGAAAATTTCAAATCAAATTTCAGATTTCCGATATTGGATTATTTATTATTTATAGACTTTCTGGATTCCTTTATATATATTTCAAATTTTTAAATTAATTAAAAATAAAAAAATAATTGCAAAGATTACTCAATGCAGTTAATTTGATTTGAAATTAATTAAATATTCGATTTGATACGATGCAATCCAAGTTGACTTAATCAGAAATTAATAGGAGAACTGATTAGACTAAACTTGAATATTATTTATTCAAAATTTACTGCAAATCGAAATTAATTAACCCGAAACTGAAGAGTTAAAAGGGATTGAATTTTCATTTTCGTGTTCATGTTCGTGTGATTCAAAAATTTTAAATTGAGTCGAATTTAGGTTCAAACCCAAATCGATCAGATCTTTAACCCTACTTTATACTCCTAAAATGAAAATAATTAATGTTCCCTCTGATCTTAATCTATATATATTTCCTATCGCTAATTATTTCAATTACCTACCGAATTGGTTGGTTGGATCCATTAATTAGCGAAGCAGGTGCACATAAACAAGTCCTCTTTCACATGACAACTCCATCTGTAGCTCTACGACAAAACTTTCAACGCTCCCTGTGGCTTCCTTTTTCTTCCCTTCCCTATCACCACACTCTCCACTAACCATTGCAAATTATTGCATGCCTCTAATTGTTTCGCTTCTTCTTCTTCCTCCTCCTTCTCTTCTTCTTCCACCCCCTTTAATAATCTTCCTCTTTTTTAGACTCTAACCATGAATTCCAAGCATTCCACCGCGCTTTTGTTATTCCTACTTCTCTCAAATTGTCTTCAATTGTCCTTCTCGGACTTTCCTGCACCAGAATGCCCTTACCCCTGCCTGCCGCCGCCGACGTCCGTGACGGATAACTACGCTCCGCCGCCGCCGTCGGAGCCGACATGGGGCTACCCTCCGCCGCCGGGGACGCCGTATGATGGGTACACGCCGCCGTCTGGTTACCTTCCCTACTACCCTCCGCCATACTACATGATGACTGCGCCGCCGCCGCCGGATCCCGTGCTCCCTTATTTCCCTTTCTACTACAAGAGGTCACCGCCCTCGTCGGCGGCTTCAGCCACAGCTCGCGCCGGTGCAATTTTTGCGTCGTTACTCGCCGTATTACTGCCAGTTATTTTCTGGCAGTAGAGACAAGGGATATATTTGTTTACGTGTTTATTTCCCTGTTGGTTTTACTTCCCTGTTCTGTTACTTATGTACGTCTTATGATTTCAGCTTTGTTTTCCGGCTCCGGCTCCGGCATATGGAAAAGGAACATTGTATACGTATATATATACACGTAACTACGTGTACAGTTTTCGTTGTTTATGTTAAGATATACTACACTGATGTTGAACGCTGTCGGCACTGAGAAATGTTGCAGGAAAAGGCAGTTTTACTTGAGTCGACGTGTTAACTAGGTGTGGCAGTTATTACCAGTGGGAACCACTATTAGGACATTTTGGGTATGTTTTCTGAGTAGATAAATCATTTTTGTCAATGCAAATTGTTCAATGATTTTGTGAACATATATCGTTAGGGTATGAAGAAAACTAAAGAATCAATGACATTGCAGTTAATTACTTGCGTGTATCATGAAGAGCACATAGTTAAAAAGCAATTTAATTCTTTATTTAAAGGTTTGGTGTAGAGTCACATCCAAGATGTCAATTTAGGTATGAAGGAAAGCTGGGAAGATGTCACCGTTGCGCACATGGACTGTGGTATCCAGCTGCATGCTTTCTGATTTAACAACATATTTTGTTGCGGGCTTGTGACTCATATCCACCATATGTTGATATTTTAACTCACAACAATGACTAGAGATGGATGTTTGGACCTACCACATGATGATGAAACAAGGCTTATTTAAAGGATAATATCAAAGACAATTAATGCAGATTTAGACTTGCATGGCAAAAGATAAATAATGAACGTTGTTGGCCAAAGCAATTAAACACCAAGCAGAATCAATTCTTTCATCGACAAATAATAATCAAGTGGGTCCTTTGTATCGAACTAGATAAACTGATCATCAAAAAGAAGAGGACAATTGCTGATGCATAAATCAAAGTCTAAGTAAATATGCATTAGATAAACATGAAGTAATTTCCACCTCGCTGAGGTAACTTTTGCTACAAGAGCCTGAATGCGAAAAAAAGATGTCTGTTTAGCAAAGATGTCTGTTTAGCGATGACAGGTAGTAGAGCAAGAAGAATCCCAAAGCAGCTTCTGGAATCATCAGCGCGGGCATTGTCTTTTCAGAATATATGAACAATGTCATAAGCAAATCTGAATATGTTAAGGTTACAGGCAAAGGAGCAGTTCATATAATGTATATGGATCTAAAAGAAGTCAAAGTTGTATAACGCAAGTTGAATCTAAAAGTGGTTCATTTATAAAGCCAAAGCATTTGCTAAATTGACTCAATAAACTAGTTTTACAAGGTCGAAAGTGCTTGCCTCAGCATATCTCACATTACCTCCAAGGTTGGAAACCAAAGATCTAAAGCAATATTAAAATTTTGGAAGGCTCTTGAAAATTATGTCAGCATTCTTCCACTATGGTTTATTAGATTAAATAATCTCAAGGTTTTCAAGCTCAGCTTACAACAAAACTAGTTTATTGAGTCATTACAAAAGGAACGACATATGCATATCCTCATATCAGGTATCTCACTAAACCAACTTTACCAAAAACATGTATACGACCAGGGTAAAGTACATAAACAAACATGATTCCTGATCTACATGATTAATTTTTTAAATATAAGTATAGAGGATAACTAAGGTGCTATCGTGTTCACATACTAAAGTAAGTAATTGAACTATTAGGAAATTGCTAGAGCACTAACAGTATACAACTATAAAGAACATTATATAAAATAAGGATACGCCCAAAACAGCACGAATGACTGCAAACCAAAGGTACCCATATGTTAGTGAAATATCCCATGTGGATAAAAGAAGGGAACAAATAGGCAATTGCAGCATGAACCAGATATCAAAAAAGTAATAAGCAAATTGAAAAAGACAGCAAATAAAGAATTGTGTCAATAATAAAGAGAGGCAGCTCTTAAAATCCACTCCCGAAGGCTTAGCCAGCTGAAAGAGTATGCAGATGACAGCCGCATGACAGCCGCCTGAAGCTTTATCTAAACTAACAACTTAATAAGGCTAGCCTAAGTCATAAAAGATGCGGCTTCTGATATTTATGATTCTGTGTGCAGTCACATTTCTCTCAAATCATTTGGAAAGATCAAAAAAATGAATAACCAGGATCATATTTAGAAGCCATAAGTTTGGGATTTTGGATTACAGATAAGTTCCAGTTCAACCAAATTCTTGAAAAGGAAACTTGTATATGCTTTTCCTATCAGCTATAAGAAATTTAAGAATGTCTTCACCTAAGGCCATACTCAGCCACAATCAGTATAACTCCTTCACCCAGTAGATCATGTCTCTGCTTGAGATTCTCATGGTATGGCAAAACCAAGTTCTTCCAGCAAATTTTTGTTAAACATTTCAATTCTATTACATTGGAATTGATTTTGAAGCCAGCCAGACCATCCTTACTCAACATCATTTTGTGAAAGCAGACTAGCTTGCAAGGACTAACACAATTGATGGATGGATAAGATATCATGATTACTACTGATTGCTTCTCTTCTATAATTAAACAACACAGCAACCATGTTTTGGCAACATATTTTACTTTTATTTTAAGATTTTATTTGGGAATTAAAAAGGCTCTTCTATCAATCTTTCTAGGTGTGCAAAAAATCTAATCAAAAGCAAGATGCAGAACTAAAACACGTATGAGAATCTTCTGCAAAAACTGACATACATTACACTACAATTTTGAGCAAGAAAACATAAATTTCGAGAGCTAACCCAGGAAAGGGCTGAATCTGTGTAGGAGTTCTTCAAGTTAAACAGGAATTGGGATCAGAAATCCAACCCAGGTTAAATTATAATCAGATTTTGGATATGATATGAACAACCTAATCTAAACTCTCCTGATTATATCTGAAATTAGTACAAAATTCTAGTTTGTTTGGTCACACCAATTGCTTATCATCCTGAACCTAAAGTCAAGAAGCCTCACTATAATCTGTTTATAGGACATACATTGTGGTCAGCAACAAGATTTACAACAAAGGAGGAGTTGCATAGTAATTGATTTGTTGATGTATGAGTTTCATATTTTTATAAATGCTCAAAGGTCAGAAGTTCAGCTATTAAGAGAACTAAAATACGCCTATGATTGGAACAACAAATGCTTCACGTATTTTAATCACAAGTTAATGCCATATTCTAGGAAAAAATAGCAAGCAACTCTATGACAAGATTTAGCACATAGAGGCATACCATGAGGCCACCAAAAATTCCATCAAGTAGTATCCTATTCCACGAATCAAAGTATGTGTGGACAGAAAATTTTGCTTTAGCTGCAAGCCCCAAAGAAGCAGCAATCATGACTATGAAATAAAAGACAAAGCCTGTCAAGCCTGTAAATCCCCATATTCCAGCAACCACTCCACCAATGATAGACAAGAAGGTACGACTGCAAAACAAAATGAATCTGCTGAGTATTATATATTTATATGGCCATCAATCCTATGAGAAAATTAACTGAATACAAATTCCCAGGAGATTGATTGTTTTTTTTAAAATTATTTATGGATTGCTGTCATTTTTCTTTTTGGTGTATTCCCTTCTTTATAGGACTGCAGTCATTTGAAAACGGAAATAGCTGTAGACACAAAAACAAGAGGATTATAATGTTTACAATCTATAAAGCCTTTTCACAAAAGCTGAACTGTTTCTAGTAGTAGCAATCTGATAAAACTCTCTTATCTTTTATTTCTCTTTTGGTGAGGAATATATAAAGGAGCAACAAGAAAATTGAACTGTTTCTAGTTGTAGTTTTAGAATAATAATCCTGGTAAAAAATGCATTTGAAGTTACTATTCTTTGATTGATCAACTACAGATTCATAGTATCTCTACCTCTGCATGCTAACAATGAAACATTCAGCATGGCAACCACAATATAAATTATATTTTTCCCTTAATTGATCTTGCTTTCCTTCTTTCTACATCCTCTAACAATAGGAATCTGCAATTACAAGAATAAAATTTACAGATCAAAACAGTTTAAATCAATTCTTCTTCCACATAGTAAAAGGGTTAAACGTGTGATAAAAATCATGCTTGGCACCATCATAAAGAATCATGAACACAAGAAGACACCAAAGAAAATCATAATAAAGGTTCGGCAAGGCAAAATTTGAAGTTATTGGTCACGCATGAGGATCTGCGGGGCAAGCACGAATAGCCGAAAAGGTTTTATTAAGATCACCTGTAATAGATCGATTTAATATTGCTCTGGAGATTGTCAGCATTGAAGATGGGCAAATCATCCTCAGCTTCCGGTTTCTTCGTCGAGGCTCTGATATCTCCTTCCCCAGCCATGGCCGCTCCTCTGTTCGCTGTCACCTCACGTTCGGAAATACTGTCACCAGCTATAGCTGTCGCAACCGTAGAACCGAAATCTAGGGTTTGGGTTGGTGATGCGAGCAGATCAAAGCACAAGTCTCGTGGACCTAACAAAGGAATTGAACCCAATATGAAGTGACTAAAAAGCCCTCGACATAACCCAACAACATCATCCAATAATTATGGAGGGGAAGCGAGAGTACCCGAAAGACCTTGTCTCGGCAGCGAAATGCGTCAAGGGGCAGTGAGAGGCGGTGAAGAGCAGCGAGATCTAAGAGGCGACGAGAAGAAGCGAGATGCGGCAACGACGGCAAGGGATAGCAAGGGGCAGTAAGGGGCGGTGAGGAGCAGCGAGATCAGGAGAGAGGCGAAGCAGGATCCGGCGAGAGGCGGCGAGGAGCAGCGAGATGCGAGACGGAGGCGAGATGCAGGAGAGTGGTGCGGACTGCGGTCGTGCGGGTGGGGTAAATGCGGGAGAAAGATCGAGAGGCGATGCGTAACGGATAAGTGGAAGGTGTTAATGTTTGGGGTTTCAATTTTTATTAATAATTATTCAGTAATTTTTCAAAATCAAATTTTAAAAACCGAGAAATTATCATAGTAAAATTTTAGAGTTAAATTTTTTAAATTCAAATTTTAGTGATTTAGATACTCATTTTAACTCTGTGCTAAAATCTCTAATCAATTAATGACTTTGATCAAAAATTAAAAATATATATACAAAATATAAAAAATAATTTGAATTTTTGAATTTTTTTACAATAAAAATAAGATATTAAAGACAAAAAAAATATTTTCAAACTCTAACAATGCATTAAATTTTTTTGCATAAAGTCTATAAATTAAAATTAAAATTAAAAATTATTAAATATTTTGATGTAAAATAATTTTTTGGATCATAGTACCTCTTTTGTATCATTAAAAAAATATTTCATGAATTCAAATATATTTTCAAAAAATTTATGAATTTATTATAGACTTGGCATCAAATGAGTTGAAGACATTTTTATATAATAATTTTATAATTATAAAAAATAAAATTTAATTCATAAAAAATATAAATGTGATATAAATGATGTGCTAGAGTCTATCAAAATATTTTGGACAAAAAATATTTTATTATTTTTAATTAAAAATTAGTTTTATAGACTTTGCACAAAAGTCTCTAATAAGTTAGAGACTTTTGCCCAAAATCTATAAGTGCATCTTTGCTTCATAGGATAAGGAAGAATATGATAAGTGATTGATTAATATCCATTGTTTGTTTAGTGCATGAATTGGAAGAAAATGAGTATAAAATTGATATTATATCCGGTATTTACCGGATTTAAAAAATTTATATCCAATCCACCCTCATTTATTATTCAATCCTATCATATCGTATCCAATGAAGCAAACATACGGTATGTTTGCTTTGATGGATAGGAAATGATTAGATTGGATAGCAAAAGAAGGATGATTGGATATGAATTTTTCAAATTCGGTATACATTGGGTATAAATAATCTTCTATCCTGTGAAGCAAACATGCATTAATAGCTTTATAATTCAAAAACTAATAATTTTAATTAATGAAATATTTTTTTAAAATACAAAAGATGTGTTGTGATTCAAAAAAAAAATTTCATCAAAATATTTTATATTTTATAATTTAAATTTAATTTTATAGACTTTATGCAAAAGTCTCTAATGTATTAGAGAGTTTGAAAATATATTTTTTTAGACTCTAGCATATCATTTTTATTATAAATTAAAATATATATAACCAAAGTCTTCAATTAGTTAGAGACTTGGCCCACCCATGGGTAAAATGGGTATCCAAAGTATTAGGTTCTAGATTTAGGAATTTTGACCACTAAAATTTGGATCTAAAAATTTTTCTCTCACAAAATCCGATTTTGAGAAATTCTTTATAATTCTTTATTTTTATTATATATTGTGAATAATTCATTACCAACATATTTTTTTTATCATAAATAAAATAAAGTCAATTACAGAGGACCAGAGAAGTCCTGAACCAAAATAGAATCAAGTTCAAGTAGGGCTGAGCATCGAGCGGGTCGGGTCAATACCCGACCCGATTTTTGAATCGGGGCCCGACCCGAATAACCAGAAAAAATTGGGGCCGACCCGTTTAACCCGAAAAATATCATCCCTTCACTATCATTCAAAGTTTCAACTGCATAATTCAGTATATATCCTAAATTTCTAATCAAATATCAATAAATTTATCAACAAACTAATCAAAATATATATATTACATGTTGTTTGTTGACTGTCGAATCGGAGTGTCGGCCTGTCGGGGAGCCGGACGCCCAGACAGACGTCGGGCAAATGTTGAGGAGTGAGGGGAGGATCGCCGCCTTGCCGGGCAGTCGGAGAGGAGGAGGATTGTGACTGTTGATTGCCGATTGCGAAGAGGAGGAGGCAAGGAGGCCAGGAAGACGCCGAACGCGAGTTCAATGTCGCCGGAGGAGGATGCAGGCATCGACGACTCGGTGGGCGGAGGAGGATGCAGGCGTCACGTCGGTGATTCAGCGACAAGATAGGCATCGCAGTCGGGAGTCGGGATTGGGGATTCTTAGGAGTTAGGGTTGAGAAATGGGGGATGAGTGAAGTAGGGTGGGCGAGTTAAGATTTTAAGTTAAAAATATAAAAAATCGGGCGGGTCGGGTTAAACGGGGTTTTCACTCGAACCCGACCCGAAATACTTGAATAATTCGACCCGGATTGAATTTTTCGGTCGGGGTTTTGGGTATTTTCGGGTTGGATTAGGTTTTGCTCACCCCTAAGTTCAAGTGGTATGACAAAGGTCCATACATTGGACTCGCTCGATTTGCAGCACAGTGGACTGCTTTATTGCAATCAGGGAACAACAAGTAAATTTACAAATCAAGAATCTACTATCAATGAGCTTTATCTACCGCAAAATTGACTTCAATTTAGAAGGAACTTGATAGTGCCCCAAAATCGCCTCAATAACAGATTTAGAATTTGTTTCAATAATCAATATGGGAATGGACCCCTGCCACTACTGGAAAAATGGGCATCAGCAACGGTTGAAGTCATTGCTAAAGGACATCAGCAACGGCTTGCAACGGCCCGGCCCGTTGCAACGGAGCCGTGGCAGAAAAACGCGTTGCTGATAATTAGCAACGAATCAGCAACGACCGCTCGGACTGTTGCTAATAATATTATCAGCAACGGCTTTGCCACAGACACGGAGCCATTGCTGATAACATTATTAGCAACGGCCCGTAAGGCCGTTAGTCAAAGATCGTTGCTAAGCCGTTGCTATATGACATCAGCAATGACTTACGATACACTTTTAGTAATGACATTCCCACGGACAACCGTGGGAAAGCCGTTGCTGATGACCAATTCTTGCAACAGAGAAAATTTTAAAATTCCAAATTTCCATTAATATATTGATACATTATCTGATACATAACTCACACACTCATACACCCATACATACATTCATTCACACATCACAAATACACCCAGATATACATCAAAATAATTATATAGATGTTTATTTGTATCCACAATCGTATACAAAATATTCAAATGCAAAATTGAAGTATCAATATACAAACAAAACTAATTAAACCTAAGTAACAAAGTCAATATAAAAAATCTCACGATGACGATAGAGGATGATCTGGATCATATGGCGGGGTCTGGAGTGCTTGAGTGTACACCGGCGTGGACTGGCTCGAGGACGATGGATCAGATGATGCCGAAGGATAACCTGACATGTTGCATAGTATAGCATGCATCTCCGCCATCATCTAACTCTGACGCTCCATCATCTCACTCTGACGCGCGACCGTCTCCTCCAATGTCCTTATCCTGCTACTATGATCATAACTAGACCTGGAGGTGGACAACCGCTCACCAGCGACTAGAGGGGTTGGTGCCCCAAGTGGTCCTAGCACAGCTCGCGCATGACCACTATCTGCAAAGCCATATATGCGTGACCGCCTGCGTCTAGATGTACTAGCCTCGGCAGTATCATTGGCATGAGGATCAACGTGCTCAGTGAGTGATGGAGTCTCACTGATCGAAGACTCTAAAGCTCTCCTACGGCGATAACCACGACCAGACATATCTATCAAATAAGCATATAATTAGATTATTATATATATAGTAAAGATATATTTAATATAAGATATACTTTATAATTATTCCTCATCATATGAGTAATAGTCTTCGAATTCTTCCTCTTCTTCATCTTCTTCACCTTCTTCGTCTCCAGCTTCCTCAATTTCATGATCGTTATCATCAACATATTCAACTTCTAATTGAATTGACGCTGTGTCTGCATCCTCGAGTATTGGAATAATACGATCTACAGCAGGAGGATCATCTTCTTGATAGAAAATCATCTGTCACATCAGGTATCAGCTCATTTTCTCCTGCTACCTGATCAATTTTTTCTCCACCTTTAGTCTTACAGACTACACGCCAATCTGCTCTATCTTTATTTCGAGCCGGATACGTCGCGTAATATACTTGTTCAGCTTGTGATGCCAATATAAAATGCTCATTTGCTGCCAATTTCGATTTGTAATTAACCTCAACAAGTTTGTATTTTGGATGAACTTTCATGCCCCTTTCTGTTGTATCGAACCAATGACATTTAAATATGATCACTGATTTTAAGCCGAAGTAGTGCAACTCTATCACTTCTTTCACCAGTCCATAAAAATTCATCACATTCAACATAGGTTGTCCCTTTCACGCAGACCCCGACATTCATTGTCTTTTTTGTAAATGCATATTCCACCGTGTGAAATTTGTATCCATTAACAAAATATCCTCTATATATAACACGACACTAGTCACGATGGTCCACTAACAAACTCAAATATTCTTTCATCTATTTCAGCTCGGTGATCTTTGCTGTAAGCTTGAATCCATGTAGGGAAATCACGATTCCGTAATCTCTCCAATTATTGATCGTTGTGAATAGAGTATTTTTGCACCATCTCAATGTCAAATATTTCAATGAATTGTTCAATCTCTGGACAATTGAGTAATACATATAAGTGTGTCAAATGATACTCTTCCCCGCTTAAGTATCGAGATGGATGAGAACCAAAAGCACGACCAGAGTGACAAAATATATTTAAACGTCCATCTGAATGTCGAACTCTCATATCGTCGTTACGTGGAAGATGATCAAATCTTGTCTGTACTATCGATTCAAAGTAAAATGAACAAAATGTTGAAATTTCTTGGATGATATACGATTCAGATATTGATCCTTCAACAGCTGCGGTGTTCTTTACTTTTTTCTTCAGACGATTTATGTATCTTTCAAATAAGTACATCCACCGATATTGAACGGGGCCACCAACTCGTACCTCGTATGCCAAGTGTATCGGTAGATACTCCATCGAGTCAAAAAATGCAGGAGGGAAAAACTGCTCCAACTTGCATATGATTTCAGCAATATTACTTTCAAGTGTTGACATATCTTCAACTCGAAGGATATTTGCACAAATGTTTCTAAAAAACATACTTAATTCAGTCAACGGACCCAATATTATCAGGTGGAAGATCACGGAATGCGATCGGAAGAAGTCTCTGCATGAATACATGACAATCATGGCTCTTCATCCCTGATATTTTGCAATCATCGACGTTCATACATCGAGATAAGTTTGAAGCATATCCATCGGGTAATCTGAGTTCTTTTATCCATTGACAAACATCTTTGATATGTTGTTTATTTAACACACCCAGATGATATGCGTATTCGGATATCGTCCTGATAATAAACAATATCTCTCTTGTTCTCCGATATGCGCCCAGATGATATGCGTATTCAGAGAACTGTATGGAGATGCTGTCGAAATTTAGAATAAGTTAACGGTTAAAAGAAAAACGTAAGTGCAATACAAATAACTATATTCCCAAATTATTCAATCAGGGACAATTCAAGGATTGTACGTCGTATAAAAGATCATCTACTTCTTTTACACGAACATACAACCCCCGAATGGATCTAAGGTTTTGCTAAATCATATTCGACTCGTCGATGCGTACGTGAAACATATCAACTCGTCGGATGGATGATTATTTTCTAAATATTTCGAGTCAGTTCAAGTCCATAGTGGACAATTTCGACATGAGTCCAAATTAGATGATTCCGGCGGGAGTCCGAATTGAACGATTCCGCCGCGAGTCCGAAGTGGACGATTTTGGCGCGAGTCCAAAATTGATGATTCCGGCGCAGAATGTTGTGAACGATTCCGACGCGAGTCCACTGAGGACTATTCCGAATCGACTAATTAACATTTTAACTAATTAATTAATATTAATCTATAATATTTTAACTAATTTAAATAATTAACCTACAATTATTAATCTAAAACATAATATTAATCTAACTAAATTAATCTAAACTCTAACAATTAATCTAAAAATCATAACAATTAATCTAAACCCTAAAAATTAATCTAATAAATTAAACAATTAATCTAAATAATTAATTTAAAATTAATATATATATATAATATTATATAAGAATTTCCGACGCTAGAGTCCAGTGTTCGGACACTGGATAAACCATCGGCCACCAGCCGGTGGCCGTCGGCGGCCGGCCAAAACCCTATTTTAAGGATTTCGGCCGGATCTAATAAATAAGGGGTCAGAGGCGGCGATCGGAACCGGAGGTCGAGGACGAGGCGGCGGTGTCGGCAGCGACGGCGTCAGCGGGCGGCGGGCAGAGGAAGAGGAAGAAGGGGGCAGGCGTGATCGCGTGCCCTATATAAACTCATCAGCAACGGCTCACCTGTCCGTTAGAACGTCGTTGCTAAGGTAATTAATATCTGCAACGATTATCATGTCAGTTAGAACACCGTTGCAGATACAACATATCTGCAACGACTTGAGCGGCCGTAAGAATCCTGTTGCAAATAGCAACGACTTGAGCGACTGTTGCTGATGACCGTTGCTGAAGAAACAATTTCTAGTAGTGTGCAAAGCAAAATGAAGGGAATGCAAAATAACTTGAGCTTCCACCATTGCAGGAGAGTATAAATCAGGCATATAAATGCCAAAGGAGAAGGAACAAAAGCCCAGTTGGTCACGGACTACAACACCAATACCTGCTTGAGAATCAGACCAAGAACTGTCATAGTTAAACTTAATAAAATTTGCATTTGGGGGAATCCAACCAAGATTAAGTTGTACCCTTAAAATCCGAAAAGAGAAAGAACCAAATCTAAAAGTTTTGATTCAAAAGCCATCCCCTATCCCGCTAAGAAGACCTATCAGAGAGCTGGAGGCCGATTTTAGATTTCGAAAGAGATCAGATGCAAGAGGTACACTAAAAAAAATAGGTGATTAATAATTTCAATCATGGAAGATATTTGACACAGAGGATATACAGAACTAGAGCAAATACCAAGTTTATTTAGATAGAATCTAGTAGGGGGAGCCTACCATGTAAAAGCTTTCGGAGAAAAATTAAAATTTTGGAATAACTTATTAAGATCCCATATAATAGTCTAAGCACTAGTTAATAACTAATTATTTATAATATCTTATCAAAAAAATTAATGATTTATAATAAAAATAAAATTTATTGATTATTAATAAATTAATTAAGAAAAAATAAATAGTTATTAATAATAAAAATAAATTTATTATTTTTAACAATTACTTAATAGTTATTATTTTAATTATTACTAAATATATATTAAAGATAATTTTGACAAAAATCATGAAAACATATAAGTTGAGCCAAGCATTTATCTTGTTTGAATTCAACTCTTTATTTTCAATCATGTCGAGGTTGGCTCGAACTTAATTTGGGATTTTAACCTTTTGTTTGAACTGAGTTCATTTGTTTGTAAAGATGGTACAGCTTGATCCAAATTAATTAATAGTTATTATTTTTATTATTAATATAAAATAATATTTTATTATTAATAGAGAATAAAATTTTAATATATATATTGAAATTATTAATAAAAATAATTGAGGAATTTCCAAACATCTACGTGTAGTTTAAGATAATTCCCAAGAAAGATTCATTGATAAGTCATAGCTTCGAGTGGATTTGTTTCATGACTACCATCTCAAAGTCAAATCACGAATGTCACAACCCACGTGACTTAAGCGTTGGAGCATGACCCACTAGACATAGCAATTCGTGCTCAAATGCCCAATCAATTTGATTAAAAGAATTGATGAAAAATTAAATAAAAATAAGAGAATATTTTTGCTTTTGGTGCATTAATATTACTTGATGTTAATCAAAATTAGAAAAACTATTTTTTAAAAAAATAAACATAAAAATTACAATAGTTGCTTGTACTAAGACCTCGTTTGGTTGACATAACTTTATGCAGGAAGTTATACTTTTCAAAAAGTAGCTAAAATAATTCTTGTTTGGTTGACACATTTCCTGCATTTTATAGAAAGTACAACTTTCTCAGCAAGTGCAACTTTATGCAAAACACATGAAGTAACTTACCTAGGGGGACCTAAGTAAGTTGCACTTTTTGCATTATAATTGAAAAAAAAAATCAATATTAGCATCACATTTGCATTTAATGCAAAATTTATAATTTATATTGTCAACGTTATTAGATTAAATAATTTTTTAATTCTCCACATATTTATTTTATTTTTATTTATTTTTAGTAAAATATATAATTTTTCATATTAACTATAAATAAAAATTATTTTTTCTATGTAATAATATATATATATATATATTACAATATTTATTTACAAATAAAATTTATTTTTTTATATATACTAACACATATAAATTAAAATATTAATTTATAGAAAGATGGGTATATTGATCATTTCATATGTATTTCCTAGGAAGTACGCATGTCAACTAAACATATTGTAGGTGAAAAATTACACTTCCTATGAATTAATTTTTTATCAACCAGACCTAAGGTTCGAACCTTAGATCTTTAAATAACATTCAACATGTTGTCACCAACTGTACTACTCACGTTTGGCAAAAAATTAAAAAATTAACTTAAATGCATAATTAATGTTACAAAAATAAATCTTATTTAAATATATTACTGTATCGAATTTATTTTAAAATATAAAAATTTGAATCAAATCAATTTTAATAAAATTAATCAAAAACTAAATCAAATTAACAAAAAATACATTTTTAAAAGTAATAATAATTACATTTGAATTTTATTTAATACTAAAATTACTTTTTATATATATACTAGTAGTGTATTTGATTTAATTTGGCGTTTAGATTTTCTCTAAAAATAGTAAAATAATAAACTATAATACTCCAAATTAAAACAAATAACTTAATGAAAATTAGTATTAAAATATCATATAAAAGAATTGCATTGAAATAAAATTTGTACTATTTATGTTAATATAATATTCATAATTTATTGCTTTGATTTCAAAATTAAATATATTCTAATAATTTAAGTGCGTTAATTTTAACATATTTTATGTTATTTATAATTTCACCTCAAAATTATTAAATCAATTTATTTACTCATGACTAATATATATATATATATATATATATATACTAAAAGCAAAATACAAACAAGCCACGTGGCACTTTCACATGCTATCTTTGCTGATATGATTTTTTTTTAATTTTTTTTTGAAATTTTTAATATTTTCTTAATTATTTGAGTGATTTTTTATAACTACCGTAAATGGTTCATTTAACTGCTTGCGCACGAACACAAAACATATTTTTTTTTGCCAACCGTTGTTCCTTTGTGTATATATATGTCAGTTTCACCTTCTTCTCCACCTCCTCCAGCGGCAATGACGACTTGGCCAACCACACGTGAATGGAGCAAGTGATGGGTTGAGAATCCATGAGATCTAGAGGTACGCTTTCTTCTTCTTCTTCATGTTTCTAGGTTCTTCTTCTTCCTCCCCTTGCCTGCAACTTGAAGCTTTGCATGTAATTCTTCATGTTTCCCTACATGCAACTTGAGCTTTGCATATTATTCTTCACGTTTCCCTACCTGCAACTTGAAGCTGTGCGTTCTTCTTTTTCTTCTTCTTCTTCTTCTTCTTCTTCTTCTTCTTCTTCATAAATCTGTTGCAACCGAGAACCCATCAAACAACTCTTCTACTAAAACCAAGACTCTTCTTCATGAATCCGTTGCAATCGATAACCCATCAAGCAGCTCTTCTCCTGAAACTGAGACTTCTTCTTCTTCTTCTTCTTCTTCTTCTTCTTCTTCTTCTTCTTCTTGAGAAGTCCATTCTTTTTATTTGTTTCAATAGAAAACTTATTTGCTTGCTTCGGTATCTTCTGCTGTTGTTTCAGTATTTGTCGGCGGCTATTGGCTGACGAGGAAAATATATGTCAGTTTTGTTTTATCTTTTGACAAGATGCAAAATTCACTACTAAAAGATGGGATATCTGCGACAGAAGATACCATCGCAAAACGGTCGCTAAAGATTGCAAAGCGTGGTAGCAAAAGATCTTGTCGCAGAAAATGTACGACGGCAGAATCAGCGGTCCCAAAATATTCTTATTTTGCGACCGCTGTGCGACGGTAAATAGCGATCGCAGAATGTGGTCGCGTAACATCTACGACCTTCTTTGACTGTCGCAAATATTGTATCGGCGACGGCATGACGGCCGCAATACCCGTCGCAAAATATTATATCTGTGACGGTTCTACGATCGCTTTCGCCGTCGCATAACGGTCGCAATTGTAACTGCGACCGCTTTTGGCGACTAGTTCGATATACCTTTTGCGATGGGGTAGCGGTCGCAGCGTCGTCGCAAATGTGTATTATTTTTTTAAAAAAAAATTATAATAATATTTTTTTAAAAATGCCTATTTCATTTAACATCAAATTATATCAAAATGCAATATCACAACGAGAGAATACACAAAATATCAAATTACATCAAAATGCTGCCACAACGAGGGAATATTCAAGACGTACATCAAATTATAATATTTAGACATATTTATGTCAAAATATAATATTTACATCGTATCAAAACATGTTTACATCAAAATAGAAAATAAAGTATATCAATCATGAAGCGCATCATGTGGCGGCGACGGATACGACGAGGAGAGGAGCTGCGTCGGGACGTCATCAGCTGGCGTCGCGTCGAATAACAGGGGAGACGGAGGGGCCGGAGCACCAGGCATGGAAGTAGCAATACGTGTCATGTACTCCCTCATAGCGGCCACCTCACTGATGAGGCGTGCATGAGAAGCTTGTAATTCTGTGTGCGAAGCCTCTAAGGCTGCAAATCGATCCTAGCCCGCATGTGAAGTCAATGGACCAACGGTGGAAGAGGTGAAGGCAGACGACCCCGTACCATGTGGCTGCAACAACGTCCATGCGTGGGCCGTTGTGCCAATGCCATATACAAGGCCGTGGTCGACTCCTGTCACCTGCATCCATGCGCCAACATCAAGCTAATGCTGCACAGGATCACCTCCTCGCTGGGTCACCAACTCACTATACGTGACCTTTAAAGATTGATTAATTAAATTAATTTTACATAATTGAACTAATATAATTTTTTTTAAATATAAACTTTATTAAATATTAACTTACAAGGATCGTCTCCGGCCTCCCGCTGATGAACTCACCACGGCGAGGACCATGTCTATATCTATGTGTCTCCTCGAAGACCCTCAAAGGATCAGCCGGAATGAGCATCCCCTGCAATAAAATTAATATAATTAGTTTTTCTATAATAAATAATAAAAACTATTATTAAATTACTTACCATGCGACGCTCATGACTAGTAAATGGGATGGACCCACCGGTATGTCAGGCCGCGAATTCCTCAACTAGCGTCATCCGGTTCCAGTGCGCCGTTCGGGAGGCACCCTGCCACTAAAGCTGGCAAAATATGGCCCGGCCCGATAGCCCGAAAAAATATCAGGTTTGGGTCGGTTCTTACCGTGCCCGGGCCGTTATCGGGCTGGCCCGATAAGACCCAAAAAATTATGGGGCCGGGCTAGGCGGTGTAGGCCTGGCCCGGCCCGATAGCCCGATAAGGATTTGAGCATTAACGAAAATATTGGGCTATTGGGCCCGAATCGGCTCGATATCCCGATATGGGCCCGATAACCTGATTATATTGGCACAATTTCAGCCCGATAGCACGATTTCAACCCGATAACATGATTTTGGCCTGATAAACTATTTGGGCCTGATAACTCCATTTTCATCTTTGTGTTATCGGGCTAACGAGCCGTGTCGTGCCGGCCCGTTAATTTTTTGTGCCGAGCTGGGCCGAAGATTCTAGGCCCGAATTGCCACCCATACCTGCCACTCCTCGGACGCCCAAATGTCGCATAGTCGATTCCATACGTGGCTCGTTATTCAATTGGGTCCATTTTCCTTCAGCGCATCCATAGGCGTATCCCGATTACCGCCTACATTTGCCCGCGCCTCATCCCGCGCATGATGGAGGATATCCTTGAAAATTTTCTTATTGTAAGCTTCCCAAGCATCCTCCACCTGAACCTGAATGGCAAGATCCCAGGTGTATCGGGCGTACAAAAAGAAAATATTAATACAATCATTTTAATAAACACATTGATTCAAATTGACTTGCACCAATAAGGATTCAATTGAATATAAAAATATTGAGATATATTAATAAGGGAAAAGGTACAAAAATACTCCTGATATTTTCTTGTGTGTACTAAAATACCCATAATATTTTTTTGGGATAAAAAATACCCATCACGTTATGAATTAGGTGCAAAATTGCCCCTATAGGTAAACGGTGTTAGTTGAGAGATAACAGAGCTGACGTGGCTGATGACTGGGACTGATGATGTGGCTAAGATGTTTTCTTACGGGTACAAAAATACCCTTAATATTTTCTCACGGGTATAAAAATACCCTTAACGTTTTCTCACGGGTACAAAAATACCCCTAATATTTTCTCACAGATACAAAAATACCCATAATATTTGTTTTGGACCTAAAATATCCCTGAGGTTATTGAAAATTGTACAAAAATATCATCAGACTAACTTTTGTTAGATGATTTACTTAACGGAGATGTCATGGATGCTCATAAAGATGTTGACTTTACACGTGACGCATATGTAGAGAGCAACTTACCACGTAAGTGACACATAATAAATCGAAAACTACAAAATTTGGTTCGGTTTCAAACCAGTTTTTTAATTAATCAAATTTTTATTTTTTTTATTCATCCTTACGATTGCGTGGCAAGTTGCTCTCTGTATATGCGCCACGTGTAAAGTCAACATCTTTGTCAACATCCATGACATCTCCGTTAAGTCTCACCTAACAAAAGTTAGTCTGATGTTATTTTTATACCATTTTCAATAATCTTAGGAGTATTTTAGGTCCAAAACAAACGTTAGGAGTATTTTTGTACCCGTGAGAAAACGTTAGGGATATTTTTGTACCTGTGAAAAAATATTAGAGGTAATTTTGTACTCGTGAAAAAACGTTAGGGGCATTTAGTATCCGTGAGAAAATATCTTGGCCACGTCATCAGTCCCAGTCATCAGCCACGTCAGCTCCGTTATCTCTCAACTAACACCGTTTACATATAAGGATATTTTTGTATCCAATTCATAACGTGAGGGATATTTTTGATCCCAAAAAAATGTTAGGAATATTTTAGTACCCGTGAGAAAACGTCAGAAATATTTTTATACCTTTTTCCTATTAATAAACAAATAATTCCACAATAAGAAAGTTTCCTATGTGTCTTGTTGTAAGCTAGACACATATATATACTACCAGGTCGTATGGCTCAGCACACCAGTATTTATAGTATGGCACCAGCTTCAAAAACTTTCAACGTATTTATTGTTTTCTGTATATAATCTGTGCCATGCTGCTTTTGCATCTTTTTATCTAATGGAGAAAAAGATGCAAAAGCAGTATGGCACAGATTCGAATGAAAGAGTCTCAATTGAGTGAGTATAATTGGATAAGTATTTCACAGCGTACGCTTTAGTTTCAAATGCTCAAGAAGATGCTAAAGTGAGCAATAGTAGATACATGTTTTCCAAGAAGGATCTGCTTCTTTGTCCTAAACCTGTTTGTTCTCCTTCAGAAAAAGAAGGAAATAAAGAGGATGGGAGATCACTTCCACCATCCATTTAAAGGGCGCTGCTTGTATCATTTTCATATTAATAATTGAGTAATGTATGTCTAAGTTTAGAATAAAAATAGTTCAAGCCATGGTTTCAAATCTCGTACCGTACCGGGCGGTAAGCCCGATATTTATCGGTTTTTGAAAAAACCGGTATACGAGATACCCGGTATGGGTAAATACCGGGTATCTCGGTAAATACCGCTCGGTATGCCCGGTATTTATTAAATACCGGGCGGTATTTGCTATCATACCGGGCTATACCGCCCGGTATGATATTTTGCACTGTAGCAAAATATCGATACTTTAGGAATACCGGTATACCGATAAATATCGCCCGGTATGCTCCGGTATTTAGCAAATACCGGGCGGTAAGAGCTATGATACCGGGCGGTATCGCCCGGTATCACCCGGTATCACCCAACCCAACGGCTCTTTTTAAGAGCCGTTGGGCTGCTACAGTGCCGACAGCCAGCACTGTAGCACCGACAGCCCAAACGGCTCTTAGGGTGTTTTTGGTCATTTTTGGATGTTTTGGTGGCTATATATAGCCCTCAAAACACCTCTTTTACTCTCACTCACCCCCTCTACTCATCTAAACTCTCTAAACTCTCAATCTTTCTCAATCTCTCTCTCTACTTTCTTAATTTTTACGTCGAAATTCTGCTCAAATGGCGCCGAAATCTCAAGTCGACCCCGCATGGCAACATGGTGTTCGGTTGGAGAAGGCTAATCACTAGAAATGCATCCACTGTAATATGATTTCTCGTGGTGGAGGCGTCACTCGATTAAAGGCACACTTGGCCGGAACATCCAGTGACGTCGTCAAATGCACCAAAGCATCGCCGGAAGTCCGACAAATGTTTAAAGATATGCTCACCAACAAGAAGGAGCAGCGTCTTAAGAATGCAGCTCAACAAGCCGAGTTCGACCGACGAGCTACCCAAGATGTCAGCGGTGGCCATTATGAGGCTCGAGGTGGCGATAACGACGAGGATCCGGAACTTGAAGTCGGCATCCGAGCTTCATTGGAGCATGCTGAATTCGAACGAGAACGGATGTATTATCCCAGATCTCAATTCGAATATGGCAGCGGCAGTGGCAGCGGTGGCATAAGCAGCGTCGGCTCAACTTCGGCTACCGGAGCAATGGACCGAAGCGGTCCAATTCCCTCCGGTCCTTATATTGGTCGGAGTTCTAGCATGAGAGCACCTCAAACTCAGAGCAGAGGAAGCAGCAGAGGAGGCCTTCGTGGATTCTTCACAAACCTTGGAGCAAGTGGTAGGAAAACTAATATTAATGTTTCTGATCTTGATCCCAGGGCATTTCCTCCTCCATCAGCAAAGCAACCACGTATAGACGATGCTTGGGGCAAGACGAAGAAGTGGGAGTTGGGGAGAGCCATCTCCAAATGGTTCCATTTCAGCCGGATTCCCGCAAATGCAGCCAACAACCCATACTACCGAACCATGGTGTCTACCATCCAAAAGGTAGGCCCAGGTATTGCCCCTCCAACTCCCTATAAAATTTCAGGTCCTTACCTAGAAGCGGAGGTCGATGAAATAAAAACCTGGATCGATGGAATCAAGCGACAATGGGGGGAGTACGAATGCAGTTTGATGTGCGATAGCTGGACTGGGCCAACCCGAATGAGCATCATCAACTTCCTCGTCTATTGCAATCGGAGAGTTGTTTATCACAAGTCGGTGAACTCGTCCGATGAAATCCATGACGCTTACTACATCTCGAAGCTGATGACGGAGGTGATCGAGGAGATTGGACCTCAGAACCTTGTTCAAGTTATAACCGACAACGGAGCCAATTTCAAAAAGGCAGGTGAGATAATTGAACAAGATTATCCTCACATATGTTGGACTCCATGTGCAGCCCATTGTGTAGACATAATGATGAAAGATATCGGTGATATACCGATGGTGAAGTTGACGGTAAAGAAGGCGCAACAAATTACCCGCTTCATCTACAACCATACATGGGTACACGCCATAATGAAAAAATTTACAGAAGGTAATTTATTAATTTTAAAGTAATTTCTAATATTTATTTATTAATTAGTTTATCATAAATATTTACTAACGATAATTTCATATTTTAGGTAAAATTCTTCGACCGGGAGCGACTCGTTTTGCAACCACCTTCATCGCATTAAGGTCACTCCAACAAAAAAAGGCGGCCCTTAGAACCATGTTTACAAGTGAGGAATGGACTTTATCAAGATATGCTGGAAAAACCGATGGAAAACAAACAGAGAAGTTCATCCTCAACACGCATTTCTGGGATTGCATCGCAGAAATAGTCGTCGCCGTAGAACCTTTGTACAAGGTTCTACGACAGGTGGATATGGAAAAGACGCCTCAAATGAGTCATCTTTACCACTACATCCATCAAGCACAAGAAGAAATCAAGAGGGTTATGATTTCTCCTGCCAAGTATGAACCATTCATCAAAATTATCTTCGAGAGATGGGATAATCAAATGAGCCGTGACATACAAATCGCAGGTATTTTTTATTTAATATTCAAAAATTATTTAAATTTAATTCATTATGCTTAATTACTTATTCATTATGCTTAATTTTTTATAGGGTATTATTTAAATCCTTCATACCAATACCGGTATAATCTTGGAATGGTCGATAGTTTGTTATATCCCCTCCGCAAGGTCATACAACGAATGTCGGGATCCAACCAAGAAGCGGCACAAGCTCTCAATGAATTAAAATGGTTCCGCGATGCAACTGGCAATTTCGGAGATTCATTTGCAATCTCCATCCGAGATACTATGGATCCAGGTAGATAGATTTTCTTTGTCAATTTATTTATCAAAGATAAAATCCCGTTACTAATATTAATTTTAAATTTGCTGCAGTCGAATGGTGGTTGCAATTTGGAAACGAATCTCTAACTCTTCGAAAGATTGAAACACGCATCCTCTCGCAAACCACATCATCAAGTGGATGCGAGAGGAATTGGTCGACCTTCGCCTTGATTCATACGAAGCCGCGCAATCGCCTTTCGTACGCCCGATTAGAGAAGCTCGTATATGTTCATTATAACATGCGACTTCGAATGCGGGCGTCACAGAACGAAGATAGAGAAATTCTACATGTAGATTCGTTCGATGTCGAGTTCATCCAAGGCAATGCAGACCCAATAATTGATTGGTGGAGTGCAATGGAGACTGACCCGCCTCTTCTTGATGAACCTCAACCAGGCGAACCACCTCGGCCTTCACCAATTATATCTGATGCTATTGAGTCCGAGAGTCAACCAGAAGACACGTACAGTCAAGTTCTTGAGAGGGACATGAACTTTGCTCCCTTGGACTCTCAACGAGTTCGACGAGTAAGACGACGATCTACGTCTGACTCTCCACCTTCACAATTAAAGGGAAAGAAGAAGGCACCTTCACCTTCACCTTCAAAGGCAAAAGGCAAAGACAAAGGGAAAGGGAAACGACCAATTGATCATTTGGACGTGATTGCAGAAGCGGAAGAGGACGAAGAAGACGAGCCCTCGGTTCGTAGCAGTAGCAGCACAGAAGACGGAGGAGATGATGATGGAGCTGGGGAAAAAGACACTGTCGTACCATCAACACTGGCACCTACCGATCTGTGGACGAATGAGCAATACTTCGACCACTCCACCCAAGATCAGGATCACGGTGCTAGAACCAGACGAACAACTCGGGTGTACGAGAAGAAAGGCCGACGTCGAGGAGGTGGACCGACAGCTTTGCAAGATTACCACCACGATATGATGAGTAGCTTGCAAGAAGTTTCCGAATCAACCCACTCCGTATCAAGTACCTACTCAACTGATGATACAGGGACTAGTTCTTGGACGGTCAACAAAGAAACACTGATGGGTATGTGGTATAATGGATACCAAGACATGATGACATGGGATCATTTTCAGATATGAGCATTGCAGACTTACGGTGTTGACCTTAGTCGTGTATGTCCCCAAGATATGTACGAGTACGATGGACGTCATTCGTCCGCATTTTAAACATTGTATTCATGTATTTGACATTTGGATATGAAATTTAAGTATTTCTTGATCAATCATGGGTTATTGGAGTTATTTTTAGTACAAAATCAAAAAAAAAAAGAGCTCGGTATGCCATTTACGTACCGGACCGTACCGTGTGTCGGTACGGTACGGTACCGGTACCGGTTATCCACCGAGATGATGACCGGTATCGGTATTTTAAATCATGATTCAAGCTAATACACCTAAAAGACATACTGCTTTGTGTTAAGTACTACTTTACATTACCACATGGACAACATCAGTAAAGGTTATATTTTCCTCATGATGTAGCCAGTAACATTTGCCGCTGAATCAACAGCTTCTTGTGCTACAATGGGATGCCATGATTAGATGCAAAGTTTTACCCACAATGCTTGGTGGCACGTGGAACCCAAATCTCATCTTACTGGACACCTTTCAAAAGGGTGAAATTCCAACTCCAAAACCATGATAGCTGGTAAAGCAAACTATAAACCTTATAGACCTACCTTTTTAAACTATAAACCACAAATATGAATAATTGCATTAACAATAACCAAATGTTGGGAGCTTCAAGTATCCCATGACCCTACATTAACAGATAACCATACACACTGATTTTTTAAGGATAATAGCCATACATATTGATGTGATGGTGCATCTAAGAGTTTTCGACTCTTTGCTTATTCCAAAAAAAAAAAAAACTGGCAGATCAAAGTAACTTGAACTACGTACCTCGAACTCATTCCATAATAAATTATGATAATGGTTCGACACTCTGGTCCATGAAGTCCACGGCTCATGAAAGAAACTCTTGAGCATAACGATCATGGTGTGGGCGACATCATCTTGCTCAAATCTACAATTCAAGTATAATAACATTGTAAGTAACAATTAATTATTAACAATTATAATAAATAAATTAGTTTACCTTACTTTAAACCATTCAGCGATATCCGCCGACGTTGGTCGGACGATAAAGGTGCATCACCCCCCCCCCCCCATTAGGCCCATGAGGCCTACGACGACCTCGAGCTGGTGGTGGTACAGCATCTGCCACGGCTGGTGTAGGTGGTGGTGGTATAAGTGCAGGTGATGGTGGTACAACATCTGCCATGGCTGGTGGTGCTGTCACGGGCGGCGATGGCGTGTAAACCTATGCGATGAACCCTAGAACGGGGCACACGACATCTACAGATATAAATATTGATTAGTGATTGTTGGCGTGTATGCCTGGCGGGCCGAGTCATCAATCTCGCTCGTGGCGGATAGGCCTGTAGGGCCGAGTCACACTAGACGCCGGAGGCGCTAGGGTCTGCTATGGTATAAGGTGAAGGTGTGCTCTTCCCTCTCACCAATTGGTTTAGGGGTTGTTAGTTAGCGCCAGAGTCCTGGGAACTGATATCAGAGCCTGGTCCCTGGTTCGAGTCTCAGCGTCTGCGTAGATTGCTGATGGGGAGATTGTTGGCGTGTAGGCCTGGCGAGCCAAGTCATCAATCTCGCTCGTGGAGGATAGGCCTGTAGGGCCGAGTCACACTGGACGTCGGGGGCGCTAGGGTCTGCTACAGTATAAGGTGAAGGTGCGCCTTCCCTCTTACCAATTGATTTGGGGGTCTTTGTAAAACTAAGTTTACACAAGTGGCTTTACACCTTCACAATAAGGTAACCACTTCCACACAAAACCTAACAACCTAAGTCTTCACAATCTCAAATCCAAGAAAAACAAGTTCAAATAAACAGTTAAAATTACAATGAAAAGAGCTTAGAATAAAACCAAGGATCAATGCTCTTTTCCAAGCCTTCGACGCCTTCAGCTCGCCAAGAAGTAGAGCTCAAATTAAATCCCGAGTTCAGACAGAGTGTGCGCTTGAAGCGAATTTTGACAGAAGATTAGGGCGCGCTTCAATCAATCTTTAGAAGGCTCAATAAATTCTGTATCAGTGAGAGGAGAGGAATAAATGAGTTAGACGAGGTATATTTATACCCTCTCAAAGAAACGACAGTTCAACGGGTAGAAAACTATCTGTTATAGCCAATCGGTCGATTGGCTAATCGACCGACCGATCGACCACTCAAGCGACCGCTGTCTCAATGTCTCTGTGCGGTGGACCGACTGGTCGACCACCAGACGTAATTCCTGCGTTCCGCAATCCGATCGACTGATCGGTCGACTGACACAAGTTGTGGCTTCAGCGATCCGTAAGCTACTGTCAATTTTTGGCCTCAGTCGGTCGACCGAAGTAGCTGCTGCCGCTTTTTAACCATCTTCGGTCGACCGAACATAGGCTGATATTGATTTTCAGCCATTTTTCTTGCCCGCTTCATTTTCGGATTCTGGCCTTCAACGTGCATCATCTTGGAGAGCTTTTCACGTGATATTTGGACTTGTCCAATACGTCTGTGGTGCACACGTCGATCTTCGAGAGATTCCACGACGAACCCGAGCGCGATGATCAATGTCCTTCCGATTTTCTAATTTCTTTCGATATTTTCGATCGAGGACATCGAACACTGACCAAAATGGAACCTGAAAGATTTTCTTAATAAAATATTAGTTCCATGTTTGTTATCATCAAAATCGAGATTAAGACCAAGGTTGAAAACCTTAAGCCAACAGTGATGTCAACCAACAATATAATACAAATTAATAGAAAAAAAATGATATATATATATATATATATATATATATATATATATATATATATATTACACATTAATCATCGATATCACCTGAATAATAATCGATTGAGTCATTTTCTTCTTCACTTGTCTCTTCATCTTCACAACTATTCTCATCTTCTGCATCATCTGGTTCAACATCAACACTTTCTTTAGCCAGACCTTGTGCAACGACTAAATTTTCATCATCAAGTGTTTGACCGATAACTTCAACTACTGGAGGATCATCCTCCTGATAAAAATCATATAATATAAATTTTGTAGTATCATTATCCTCTACTATTGGATTAATCCTCAATCGTGCCTTAGTCTTACACACTGCCCGCCATTCTGATCTATCTCTTCGTCTGCCTAGATATTTTGCGTAATATACTTGTTGCGCTTGTGATGCCAAAATAAAAGGCTCGTTCGACGCTAACTTTGATTTGAAATTAACGTCAACAAGCTTATACTTTGGATGAATTTGACTCTCTCGAGATGATGTGTCAAACCAGTGACATTTGAATATCACTATTTTTTTGCACCCAACATATTGAAGCTCAAGTACTTCCTCAAGCAGTGAGTAGAAATCACAATCACAATCAATCCAAGTGGAGCCTTTGACACAAACACCAGCATTCATTGTCTTTTTTATGGTTGAGTACTCATTTGTATGAAATTTATATCTATTCACAAAGTATCCGTTATAGCATAAGACTAGTCGTGACAGTCCACATGCTAACTCGAGTAATTTGTTCTCTATTTCTTGAATATGTTCACTCGACCAAGTTTTGAACCAATTTGGAAATTTTGTGCTATGTTTATCTTGTAATTCTTCCTCGGATATATTCGGTGTTTGTGTATGAACTTCCATGTCAAATTTTTGAATGAAAGGATCAACCTCGGGGCAATTCATCAGTACATATAATTGTGCAAGATAGTACTCATCTTCAGTTAAATATCTCGGTGGACATGAACCCAAACCACGATCAAGAAAATAAAATATTGGTAGACCATCTACATCGTTCATATTTCCCCCATCATCATTTCGGGGAAGACGAGTAAACCTTGTGTGGACATTGGACTCGAAATAGAAAGAATAAAAAGTTGATATTTTCTGAATTATATAAGCTGCACTTATTGAACTTTCCATCGCAGTTGTATTTTTTATTTTCTTTTTTAACCTCTGCATATACCTCTCGAATAAATACATCCACCGATACTGAATCAGACCACCAACTCTTGCCTCGTATGCTAAGTGAACCGGTAGATGCTCCATCGAATAAAAAAATCTAGGTGGAAATATCTGCTCTAATTTGCAAAAAATTTCTATAATATTTTTTTCTAGCTTTTCCATATCTTCGATACGGAGGGCATTGGCGCAGATATCTCTGAAGAACAAACTAAGCTTGGTTAACGAACCCCAAATTTTGTCTGGTAAAGTATTGCGGAATGCAATAGGGAGTAGTCTCTGCATGAACGCATGACAGTCATGACTTTTCATTCCTGATATTTTACCTTCGTCTATATTGACGCATCGAGCTAAATTAGATGCATAACCATCTGAAAATTTAAGATCTTTTATCCACTGACAAATATCTTTTTGTTGTTGCTTACTGAGAACATAAGAGGCTTCCGGTTTCACTTGTTTGTCGTTCACCTCCTGTAGATTTAAATCTGGACGTTTGCAATATACTTTTAAGTTCATTCTTGCCTTCATATTATCTTTTGTTTTTCCTGTAAAATCCATCGCTGTATTAAAAATATTCTCAAACATATTCTTTTCAATGTGCATCACATCCAAATTGTGTCGAACTAGTAATGAGCTCCAGTAAGGCAGTTCCCAAAATATACCTTTTTTGACCCAATTGTGTTTTTCTCCGAAACCACTAATTTTGTCAACCTCTCCGAATGTGATATCTGGTAACACAGAAACCCAAGCTAACATTTGATTACCAGACAAACGCAGAGGTGGTCCGTCTTTTTCCACTATGCCCCTCATGAATTTATCTCTATTTCTCCGGTATGGATGATCAAGTGGCAAAAATTGATGATGACAGTCAAAGTACGAAATTTTTCGTCCATGCCGAAGACTGAATGCTTTTGTTCGTTCCATACAATACGGACAACCAAGTCTCCCGTGTGTGCTCCAACCAGACAACATAGCATATGCCGAGAAGTCACTAATTGTCCACAACAATGCGGCCCTTAAGTTGAAATTTCTTTTTTGATGAATATCATAAGTGATGACTCTGTCGTCCCACAAGTTCTTTAACTCGTCAATTAACGGTCGAATGAACACATCCAATTCTTTTCTTGGTCCTCTTGGTCCTGGGATTACCATACTCAAAAATATGAAATCATCTTTCATGCACATCGACGGCGGCAAATTGCAGACTGTGAGGAGCACCGGCCAAACATAATATGATGTGGATGATTGACCAAATAGATTGAACCCATCAGTACATAACCCTAGTCCGACATTTCTAGGATCACTTGCAAATGATGGATAACATCGATCAAGATGTTTCCATGCTTCACTGTCAGACGGGTGAGTCATAACATTCGGATCACGACTATTAGCATGCCATATCATATGTTGGGCTATTTTTTCAGACATGAACAACCACTTCAATCTGAGAATTATCGGGAAATATCGAAGAATATTAAACAGTATATCTTTCTGCCTACTCGAAGATGATTTCTCTTTGTACCGTGGATGTTCACATGTTGGACACTAGGTCAAGTCTGCGTATTCACGGTAATAGAGAATGCAGTTGTTCTGACATGCATGAATTTTTTGATACCCTAGACCAAGTCTCTTCATCATTTTTTTCGTCTTATAGAAACTGTCCTCCAGTTTGTTATCTTTAAGCAACACTTTGTGAAATAGCTCGAAAAATCGATTATATGCTATCTCAGTTACGTTGCAGTCAGACTTAATGTTTAACATTCGAGTCATTATTGACAACTTTGAATATTCATCACAACCTTCATAGAATGGTTCATCTGCAACTTTCAGTAAATCATAAAATTGTGCTGCTTCTGGATTTGGTAACTCCATTTAAATTTCCGGTTCTACTTGTAGCTCACACTCTATATCCATTGTCACTTCAGTACTTGACGATTGACCTCCTAATTCTGTGTGAGACATTGACAACCTTTGGAATTCACGATCGCCCAGAGCATCCAAGACCATATTTCGATACGGCTGCTCAACGGATGTTGTATGAGTTGCGGACGAAGATCGAATATTAGACGACTGCCTCCTAATTCATACGATGACATGCCTATGAATGACTCACCGTGTGAAATCCATCGATAGTAACGATTCATGAAACCATTTATGTATAGGTGAAATGTCATTGCATGTCGGTCTAGGAAAAATAAGTTAACACACCAACGACATGGACATTTGATTTTGTCAACACTGACAAATTGCGGATTTGAATATGCGAAGTTCAAAAATTCCTGAACACCGCTCTTGAATTCTTCAAGTAAATCTCCACGGTACATCCGACGATACATCCAACTACGATCTTCTGTCATGATTCTGTACGTGATATATCACAACAATTACTTCTTTAGAAATCTTCATAGGTGGGGGTGGTCCTATTCCATTCGGGAATCAAATTATTCTACTTGCATTTAAATATATTTTTTAATATTCAATTTCAGTCAAAATTCCGATAGTATTTCCCTACAATTCTCCAAGTATGCATATCATCTGGGCGCATACTTGGAGAATAAGAGATATCTGCTAGAATTTCAAATTGAAATAAATGTTAAAAAAAAAATTAATTGCAAGTAAAATAATTTTGATCCCAAACTGTCCAATCAAGGACAATTCAGAAATCGTAAAGAATCTATAAGTTTTGTACTTCTTATAGATGACAATACGATTTCCGAACGGATCTAAGGTATTGTAAAAAAAATTATAATCCAACGGTCGATAAGTTCGTGTCACTTTATCAACTTGCGAATCATAATATTATTTTTAATTTCAATTCTAAAATTATACCGACAAATTATGCATTAATAGTGTAGAATGGAGTACGAATAGTTAATTAATTCTCTGTATACAAGCAAAACAAAGCAAAACCCATATATTTAGTGTCAACAACTAGACAACCCAAGATGGTATAAACTTTACTTTAACTAGCTGGCAAACTGATAACAACTCAGGAATCCTATGCTACCAATAGGCAACTACTAGCAAATTATATTCACCATCAAGTGGAGTTTATAAGCCAAAAAAACTTGATATGTCATGCATGCATTTGGATAAATTAATTAACTTGATAAACTCATACATCCTTCAAAATTCCAAATGACTCTAAAATATTCAGATTTCCAAATAATGCATTGGATTCAAGGGTCTGAGCATTATCAAAAAGAAGTTAAGGGGAAGCAGTAATGTGTTGGACTGTTGGTCACTCCTAATAGTAAACTGAGATAATGTATTGTTAAAATATGGGTGTAAATTGGAATTATTGTAATCCTGTTTAAGTAATTATATAGATAAATTCAATTAATAAGCCAAGAATTAAAGCTTCTGAAAAAGAGTTGAAGTGAGATGAAGATATGGAGGAAATTAATAGTGACTCCACAAAAAATCTATTTATATTATGAAGTAACGAGCAAATCTATTTATATTATAGATCACTCCGGTAACAAACCTCACATTGAGTTTTATTTAGTAAGATGTATTTGGTTCCTGCTAAAACTTTTTTTTTCAAGCTAGAAGTTAATAAATGTAAATTAAGCTAGTATTAGTTTCTTCTAAAAAAAACACAAACAAAAAAATAATGGTTCTAATTTATTCCTAGCTACATGATCATAATAAACTGTCTGCATGAGTTGGCCTAGCTAGAAATAATTACCTTTGAAAAAGTTAATTAGTTTTCATTATAATTTCAAAAAATTCTTGTCATTAAAAATGACAAAACTCGGTTGTACCAAAGCAAAGCTATGATAACTTGACTTAATCATGAAACTCTTGTGTAGCAGCTTAATTATATATGCTTGTAAGATTATAGGACACCAGGTATTCAAAAGCCTAAAGTACTGCATGCTCCGAAGCAGGAGGAGCAAAAGCCTGATCTTAAGCTAGCTAGCTAGATCAAATAAGAAAATCTTTG
This sequence comes from Canna indica, assembly GCA_034359265.1. NCBI lineage: Eukaryota > Viridiplantae > Streptophyta > Magnoliopsida > Zingiberales > Cannaceae > Canna > Canna indica. The sequence continues at coordinate 74,178,801 of CP136891.1, read as the reverse complement.
AAAATTTAGTTAGGATATATAATACAGCATAGATCCGAAAAATGCATTATATATTCCAAAAGACCTTCTATTTTCTTGAAATATTTTCGATCTCTCACTCTAATTTAATTGGGAGGAGATATGAATAATTGATCAGCTAATCAAAAGAAACCCTTCTCATCTAATCAATATAATTGCATATAAATTGAACATAAACTAAACATAAATTTCAATCATGCAAGAATAATACCTCTCAATTTGCTAGAAGTTGATGTTAGCTTCAAGTAAAATAACTTCACAATCCTGTATATTATAAAGACAATGATCATTGGATTAGATTTTAATAATCCTATCTTGACTAGCAAAACAGACGTTGAAGAATAGTTGAAGCAAAATAGATATGCAAAGGGAAAATGCACTATATATGACAACCCAGTAAAATAGATAGTGCATTTAATTTTATATTGTATATAAGTTCTCTGTGATCACCAGATTTGCTTCAACCCAATAACAATTCAGAAAGAAATTTAAGCCATTACTATGATAAACACTATTACTTGAACTAGAGTTATAAAACTTTCTTTTGAATTAGTAAAAAGTTCTTCATTAAAGACCAATAATACATTTGCATAATCAACTAGAACAGTAACAAAAAAATTGAACTTTACACATCATGCTATGATTATGTACAGCAGTTATGCTATGACTATGTACATGGTAACAAAGCAATTCAGTGTCCTTCTCAGTCGAATGGTCAAATTAGTAGATATCTGCTGACACACCAATCACTAATCTCAAAACAAACACACCAATCATGTAGCAAATGAGCAATAATGTTACAGTGTAATTTAACAGAGACAAACTAAGGTTTCGAACAAAACCCTAGCCGTCGGCTAGGGTTTCAGACGAGAGAGAGAGAGAGAGAGAGAGGAGGAGGAGGAGGAGGAGTCAGCAGCAACAAGTGAATATAGTAGAACATGTTGCCTTCAGAATCCACAAAATTTAGTAGTAGTATGCACAAATCAAAATCATTTATATGTTCATCCATTCACTCTTCAAGCCAATGTGATTAGAGAAACGATACTAAAATTGTTTAGCCATTTATTGCAAAATGCAGCATTAATGTCTTGGCATCTCAGAAAAAGACAAGGGAGAGATCTTTGCTTGCATTTTGGACTTGATGATTAATGCAACCGTAGAACTACATATGTCAATTGCTAATTGAGCATCACCTTGTTACCATGCATCATATATGTTACCTACTTGCAATTTGTCCACTTTTCTATAGAGAGATGATGATCTGATCAACTTCAATTGTAATTCATTGGACCCAAAAAAATAGAACAAGTACAAGAATGTATTTGGTCAAAAATCTATGCTTGATGATGAAAGGGTGGCCCAACCAATACCAAATATTTTTAAAATCCAAAGGTGTATCCTTTTCAAATTGCTTAGCTCTGACCAACTCTAGTAAGAATCAACTCTTGATGAGTGATCCTTGTTTACTTGTTCTCTGAAGCTGAACTAACACTACACTTTAGGAAACATCAACTTGGAATGCTCACGAGCCATTTCACCCGTATAAGACTCATCGGATTCACTTGCAATCCATTATCCAACAAAGAATAAGACAGATCGAACTGCAAGTTGCATACAAACACACTAATTAGGGATTCCAAAGGGTCCACTCGACCAATTTGAGTTATGCAATGCACGGCAATGGCGAGGGTTCAATGATTTTAATATAATAAATTCTTCTAGGAAACTTAATTAGCTGTCCTTATCCACTCTTGGTAGACTAAATTATGGGAGCCCTTGGGAAGGGCCATGCATACAGATAAATTACACCACCTCGGAGGAAACCCCAGATTCATGCTTGCCTAGATCCCTGAAACTAGGAGCTGACTTCTGTCTTCTGCAGAAGTTGGAAGAAACCTAACACATGCTTCTGTTTTCATTACATTTACTAATTGAATATCACTCTATCATTTGAGATGTGGCTCCATTAAAATTCAGAAACATAGAACTAGGAAAAATTCAGAACATATCTCTGCGGAAACTCCTAAAATTCAGAACTAGGGACAAGAATTCTGAATTCCATTTTGGTCATTGGCACTTCAAAACTCTTTGCTTGAAAAATCAAATCAAACCAATCACAAAATAGTTATTTATCAAACCAAACCAAGCAATTGAAAAACATCTTGTTGGATAACACACACACACAGAGGAGAGGAGAATATCGTCGGCTAGGGTTCGACGAGTGGCCTGCTTACAGCGGACGACAAGCAGCAGGCGGCGGGTGGCGAGCAGCAGGCGGCGGCCAATGAACAGCAGGCAGCGGTCAGTGAGCGGCGTGCGGCGGCAGAGATCGAGAGAACGAGTGAGAGCTAGGCTAGGGTTGATCGCGCGCGGGAGCAGGGGAAATGAAAAAAAAAGGATTTGCGGAGAATTTAATAACATTTTGCGACAGACATTGGTCGCAAAAACTCGATCGCAAATGGTCGCCAAACCGTCGCCATATTGCGACGGCAATCGAGGCGGTCGCAGTGTCGTCGCTATTTGTGACGGCAATCAAGGCGATTGCAAACTCCGTGCAAAACTAGCCAGTCTGTGACCCCAATGGATGGCGATCGCAAAACTGTCGCATCTACGACCGCATATTATGCCGTCACAAATGAGCATTTTTTTAGTAGTGATTCTTCTATTGTTGTGCGAATATATGAAACTTCTGTTGGTTTGGAAATGTTCATTTCAGTTTAGTTCTTATGCATAGATTCTGCTGCAATGAGTTTTTTTTTCTGCTGATTTTTGTCATGCTCTACTTTGATTGTGTTCAAATTAATATCAAATACGAGTATCAATTGTCTTGTGATGCCCTACACGGCTACACCCTTCAATTGAAATAGTTGGAGGTTGAAATCACTTTAATAAATCCTAACTGGTGGTGCTTGGAAGGCATTTGTTATTGCATTTTATGTATGATTTTTGACCAAACATGGTTAATATGACTGTGCTTTGCTAAAGTATTCATGGAACGTCATCTATTTTTGTCTTCATGTCTATTGAGTATTGACATCTAGAGGAAAAGAAGTTTAATAATATAGTTAAAAATTAATCTCTTATAGACCCGTATAAAATTGCCAATGTGAATTTTCTAAAGGGATTTTGCTGGAAAAATGTTATTTAAAAAAAATGCTTTGTCAACTTGGAAGGTTTTAAGGATGATTTTTAATATTAATTGACATGCCAATTTTGGTTCAACAATTATTTGTCATCTAAAATTATGACAAAAATGAAGTCCATAATAGTCAATATAATTATAATTAATATGTCAAATGTGAAGTTTTTTAGGTATTAAAATGCTTATATAAGCACTTAGTGATCCTTTACTAATATATGTGTATAATTGATGCTATAATAAATACATGAAATGATGATAGTCTGATTTTTTTATTTGTCAAATATTTATTTTATTGATTAATTTCAAAAAATATGTTGATTATCATTTTGACATCAATGTCTCAATTAGCATGCAAATGACCTACTTGGGGAGTTTTGACGAGTCCTCAACCGTCAATACGAGGGCACTTAAGGATTTTTCATTGAAATTCCTAAACTTGATTTAAAAAATTGAGTCAAACCAATGAAACAATTGCATTCTTAGAGATAATTTGAGTAAATGCTAAAAATAGTTACGACACATAATACTCTTTTGTCAATTTATCCTGAAGTGTTTATTGTTTTGCCAAATTTCTTTAATTTTTATAAATTCGATAGCTGTTATTATTATTATTATTATTATTATTATTATTATTATTATTATTATTATTATTATTATTATTATTATTATTATTATTATTATTATTATTATTATTATTATTATTATTATTATTATTATTATTATTACTATTACTAGTTTAATTACTCGCGCAATGCGCGGTGATCTTAATTCATATTTGATCTAATAATTTTGTTATTAATATATATTAATATTTGAAAAATAATATTGTGTATAAATAAAAAATAATATAAAAAATATTTTTTATAGAAATTGCGGAAAACTTCTTGGTATACAATATTTGTAATTTCTTTTTCAATATGATCTTCTGAATTACAAATCAAAGTCTGGTATATGGATCTGATCCAACAAACTTCCTTCAGAATTTGATAAGCACGTGCTATTTGAGCTCAAAAATATTGTTGACTCTTTTTTTATTTAGAGAAATCATATAATTATTAATCGTTTCAATCATATCTAAAATTAACATAATTCGAACTACCCCATAATTATCACCAAGATCATCTATCTTTTTATCATCAATCGATAATATCTAATCCGAAAAACTTTTCAAATCATCTGTATTGTCATCATAGTTGTTTACAGTGGGACACATATTTTTCATTGACTCTAAAACTTCACAGTCGTCCCATAAGTAAGACGAATTAAGTGTAGCATTGACAATATTTTGTTTGTTTTTCCTTAGGAATGATAGATAAAATTTGTCCGAAGTCTCCCCCAAATACTACAGTCTTACCTCCAAAAGAATTATCATTGTTGTTTGAATTTTTAAAACACATAACATCACACAATGTTCTATCAAGTGCTTCAAAACAATCTCTAAAATTAATAGAATTAAACTATTAGATTTATATTTAATGAAATTTAATAAATATATAAATTAAACAGATAACTGCATAATACCTATTTATCATTGGAGCTTTATCCCAAATAATTAAACTTGTTCTGACTAATAAAGCAGTCAACGGAGAACCTTGTTTAATATTGCAATTATAATCCTCATCCAGATTAAGAGGGATTGCAAACCAATAATCTGTTGTTTTTTCACCATGCAATAGTAAAAATGTTATCCCATTAGACGCAATTGCTAAAACAATTTTTTTCTTCGGACCGAAGTGCATATGCAAGAGTTACCAAATAAATATCTTTTCGATTCCATCATAACCGTAGACAAAAAAAATACTTCTCTTTTTTCTTTTAGTATCATCTAATATTTTATTACAAACTTGTATATGTTCCGAAGTTAGGTGTTGAACTTCTTCTTAATTTTCCTCTGTCAATCTCCTCTGATTGTAGCGCGACTCCCCAGCAATTAATCGATTGTTAATGTTTGTACATAGACGTTCCTAGAAGATAATTTTGGCATTGAAGGAAATATATATATATATTTGATAGAGACATAGTCATATTTCTTACTATCGTATTTTGATAAAAAAATATTTTTATGATATTTTAGTAATATTTTTCTTAAATAGTTTTGTTAGTATTTGTATTCGTATTTTGATTTAAAAAATTATTTATTTGATAATTTATTAGTGTTTTCTAAAATATATATAGATCCCATGAGAATTGATATTATAATTAAGAGAGGTAACATTAGAAACTAATAAATATTATTATTAAATATGGTGGGTCCACATTCAAAAAAATCTTTTCATTCTAATATATATATATAAAAGAAAATACTTTGGTCTTCTTATCACGTCAAGTGTCATGATAAAAACTACGCCAATTGACATAAATTTAAGTACTTTAAATATATAATAGGTACAATATTAATGTAAATGCTTTTAGAAAAGGAATGTGTATTCATTGCATTGACTTTTTTATGACATGTAATATTACCTCTTTTAATATTATCTCTTGAATGATATGTAATATTATTACATCTTTTAAATATATAATATTATCTTTTTTTTGAGAATTAATTTTTTTGCTCCTTGCTTATGGGAATTGTTGGTAGTTGACGAAAAAAATATTTTTTCATCTAAAAAATAAAAATAAAAATGGCTAAATCCTCCTAATTGATGTGCCTAATAATCCTCCTAATACTCACATATAATAAATATTTTCATATTTTTAAATAATGGGTAAAATTAAAATTAAGTTAACTTATTAATATCAAACTCTTTTATTCGAAGTAAAAATAAATGCATGAATTAATGAGTCTCAATTTTTAGCTTGGTTCAAAGCTAACAAATATTTCCTAGAGGCACGAAGCTTACCATATGTTGAATTTCCTTTGTTGTTTGCATGGAGGCAAGACATTAGACGTTGGACTCGAAGAGAGACAAACCAATTTTCGATTAGAAGAATATTCTTTGATAGTAGATGTATACGATATTTTCCAAAGAAGTTTATAGACAGAACAATCAAAAAAGATGAATATCCAGTTTATAGAAGAAGAGATAATGGTCGAACAATTAAAAATGGAAAGATTGATTTGGACAATCATTTTGTTGTGCCTCATAATAGATACATGTTGTTGAAATATAATGCACACATTAATGTTGAATGGTGCAACCAATCAAGATCAATTAAATATCTTTTCAACTATGTGAACAAAGGTCATGATCGTGTCACTGCCACATTCGTTGACTCAACCACTACTAGAAAAATGGTCATCAGCAACGGCTGATGCCGTTGCTAAACCGTTGCTGAAGAGCATCAGCAACGGCCGAGCCGTTGCAATGGAGCCGTGGCAGAAAGTCGCGTTGCTGATAACTTAGCAATGGATCAGCAACGGTCGCTCGGGCCGTTGCTAAAAATATTATCAGCAACGGTTTTACCACGGACCCGGAGCCGTTGCTGATAACATTAATAGCAACGGCCGCTGAGTCCGTAGCAACGTCGTTAGTAAAACCCCGTCGCTAAGCCGTTGTTGTAGGTCATCAGCAACGGCTTTCGATACACTTTTAGCAACGGCTTTCCCACGGACGGCCGTGGGAAAGCCGTTGCTGATGATGTGAACCTGGTAACGAAAAAATTTAAAATTTAAAATTTCCATTGATACATTGATACATTATCTGATACATAACTCACACACCCATACACTCATACACACATTCATTCACACATCACAAATACACCAAGATATACATCAAAACAATTATATTTATATTGATAATTATCCACGATAGTATAAAAACTATTCAAATGCAAAATTAAAGTATCAATATCCAAACAAAATAAATTAAACAAGTCCAATATCTCAGTAACAAAGTCAATATAAAAAATCTCACGATGACGATGGACACTACTAGAAACTTCGTCTTCAGCAACGGCTATCAGCGACGGCCGCTCAAGCCGTTGCTATTTGCAACGGCATTCTTACGGCCGCTCGAGCCGTTGCAGAAAACTGTATCTGCAACGGCTTTCTAACGGAAAACCGAGCCGTTGCTGATTATTTTAATTATCAGCAGCGGCTTTCGGACGGAAAGGTGAGCCGTTGCTGATATTTTAATTATCAGCAACGGCTTTCTAACGGATAAGTGAGCCGTTGCTGATGATAACTTATCAGCAACGGCGTTCTAACGGGCGAGTGAGCCGTTGCTGATAAGTTTATATAGGGCACGCTCTCGCGCCCGACCCTTCTTCCTCCCGCTGCTGCCGCCGCCGCTCCTGCCGACGCCACTCGCCGCCGCTGCTGCCGCTGCTGCCGACGCCGACCGCTGCTTCCGACTTGTTCAGGTATGTCTCCTCCCTGGCCGTCTCTTCCCTGCGGCCGGCAGGAATCACCCGACCGAAACCCTATTTCTAGGGTTTCAACCGGCGGCGGTCGGCCGATGGTCGCCGCCGGACCTTCTGCAGTGGCCGGACAGTGTGTCCGGCCACTGTACGCCGGCGCCGGAGGGTGGACTCCGGCGCCGGAATTTATAATTTATATATATAATTTATATTATGTTATAATTGTTAATTAATTATTTTATAATTGTTAATTAATTGTTTAGATTAATTATTTAATTTGTTAGATTAATTATTACGGTTTAGATTAATTTCGGACGCGCGCCGGAATCGTCCACTTCGGACGCGCGCCGGTATCGTCCAATTCGGACTCGCGCCGGAATCGTCAACTTTGGACGCGCGCCGGAATCGTCCACTTCGGACGCGCGCCGGTATCGTCCAATTCGGACTCGCGCCGGAATCGTCCACTTCGGACGCGCGCCGGAATCGTCCACTTCGAACTCGCGCCGGAATCGTCCACTTCGAACGCGCCCCGAAATCGTCCAATATGGACTCGAACTGTCTCGAAACATTTAGAAAATAATCATCCTCCGACGAGTTGATATGTTTCACGTACGCATCGACGATCGGATATGATTTAGCAAAACCTTAGATCCGTTCGGGAATTGTATGTTCGTGTAAAAGAAGTAGATGATCTTTTATACGACGTACAATTCTTGAATTGTCCCTGATTGGACAATTTGGGAATATAGTTATTTGTACTGCACTTACGTTTTTATTTTAACTGTTAACTAATTATTCTAAATTTCGGCAACATCTCTCTTGTTCTCCGATACGCGCCCAGATGATATGCGTATTCGGAGAACTGTAGGGAGATGCTGTCGAAATTTAGAATAATTAGTTAACAGTTAAAATAAAAACGTAAGTGCAGTACGAATAACATAAATCCCGAATGGAATAGGACAATCTCACCTAAAGACATTAACCAAAGAAATTGTCATTGATTGACAGAATCATGTCGGCTGATCGAAGTTGGATGTACCGACGTCTTGATCGCGGAGCTTTAACGAATGAGTTTCGATTAGGCGTAACGTACTTCCTCAATTTCGCCTATTCGAATCGAAATTTCGTTAGCATGGGTGATCAAATCCGATGTCCGTGCCGCATTTGTTCAAATGGACGATTTTTCGATCGGGAGACTGTCACTCTGCATCTATATACCAAAGGATTTGCACCAAGATATTTTCTATGGACTTGTCACGGGGAGTCACGCGAAGTCGGGACGTCGAGCAATCCTGTCGTTCAGACATATGGTGAATCTTCCTCTGCTGGTGCTTCTTCATCCAGTCAATGTAGGGGGTCAAATCCCTATAGAACTATGATACTTGATAGTCTTGGGGGTCAATTCCACCTGAATGATAATGTTGATCGGCCAGATCTTCAGACATCAGTCCCACCAGATACTACAGCGGTTGATATCACAGAAGTAGGGGCTGCGGTAGAGATTGAATTACCGAATAAAGAAGCTGCAGAATTTTACGAGATGTTGAAAGCTGCCGATGAACCTTTGTATGAGAATTGTTCTAAATACACTAGGTTTTCAGCAATGACACAGCTCTTAAGCATCAAGGCCGATTGTAATATCAGCGGAGTTGCGTATGATCGGATTGCTGGATTGATTAATGGAATGCTGCCTAAAGTATATATTTTATTAAATATATCTCTACTATTTATACAATAATCTGATTATATGTCTGTTCGACAGATATGTCTGGTCGTGGTTATCGACGCAGGAGAGTTTCGGAGTCTTCGATCGGTGAGACTCCAGCACTTACTCATGCTGCTGATCCACCTGTTGCTGATCCTCATTCCGATGATACTGCCGAGGCTAGTACATCCAGACGTAGGCGGCCACGCGGGCCGAACAGGTGGCAGCCTCCACCAGCCACAGAGTCACGTAGATTGATTAGCGTGATTGGGGAGTGGTAATATATCATGAATTATGAATCATTACAAATTCATTATATCATAATATAATATTAAAATTTATTTTTGTTGTGCAGGTTCGAGCAAGAAGAAGTGCCGAGGAGCATTTCTTCTACTATTCGACGATACATGCACGGGGCATGGCCTACGTGGTCTCACGTGCCTAGCGAGCACGTCGACATGTTATGGCGCGAGTTTGAGGCACGTATTATTATTATTTTTTACATGCATGATGATATATTAATATTGGTTCTGATATTATTATTTTGCAGGCTCGCTATACATGGGCCGAGGACCAGAGGCCCTTCATTTACGCTGCCTGGGAGGCTATTTCCCGGGCAAGGTACAACGGGCAGCTGGGGCAGGCTCGGTCCCAAGCGATGGCCTGAGCTGGGACCACTAACATCGCGGAGACTCGGGGATACGGCCCCAGTTGGATTACTCCGGATATATGGGACCAGCTCGTGGGGATATGGTCGACGGATCGATGGCAAGAGGTTTCTCGGAATGCGGCTAGAAATCGCATGTCGGGAGGAGCAGCGCGTCACACCGGCGGCTCTGTTGCATTTGCAGTGCACGCAAACCGTATGGTAAGTATATCTTTTAATTATATATTTTATTTGTTATTATGTGTACTAATTAATGTATTTGTTTTGTAAATGTAGACGACGGTGTCGGATGACGGGAGTGTCCAGCGACCCTCCCCGATGGCGGTGTTTGAGCGGACTCACCGTCGAGCACATGGGACGGGGGAGTACATCCACAACCGCGCTGCATACATTATGGTAATTATATATTTGTTTAAATTATTCATTATATATTTATAATTTAAGTTTTATGATAAATATTAAACAAAAAATCAAACTCGAGTAGGAGACCTACAGCCAGACGGTGGTGCAGCGCGGGGGTACCCCCGAGGACTTTGACGCAGCATCGTGGGTCGAGGCCGCAGGTGGCTGGGACCATGGCCGCGTATATGGCTTCGCAGATAGTGGTCATGCGCGAGCCGTACTAGGGCCACTTGGGGCACCGACCCCTCCGGTCGCTGGTGAGCGGCCGTCCACCTCTAGATCCAGTTATGATCATAGTAATAGGATAAGGACACTAGAGGAGACGGTCGCGCGTCAGACTGAGATGATGGAGCGTCAGAGTCAGACGATGACGAATATAGAAGCTATGCTACGCAACTTGTCAGGTCATCCCGAACCAGTCATCTCTTCGGCATCATCTAATCCATCGTCCTCGAGTCAGTCCACGCCGGTGTACACTCAAGTGCTCCAGACCCCGCCATATAATCCAGACCATCCTCCATCTTGATCGTGAGATTTTTTGTTTGGATATTGAACTTGTTTAACTTATTTTGTTTGGATATTGATACTTCAATTTTGCATTTGAATTGTTTTTATACTATCGTGGATAATTATCAATATAAGTATAATTGTTTTGATGTATATATGTTGGTGTGTTTGTGATGTGTGAATGAATGTGTATGAGGTGTTTGTGATGTGTGAATGAATGTGTGTATGAGGGTATGGGTGTGTGAGTTATGTATCAGATAAATGTATCAATGTATCAATGGAAATTTGAAATTTTCAAATTTTCTGGTTGCAGGTGTACGTCATCAGCAACGGCTTTCCCACAGGCGTCCGTGGGAAAGCCGTTGCTAAAAGTGTATCGAAAGCCGTTGCTGATGACCTACAGCAACGGCTTAGCGACGGAGTTTTACTAACGGCGTTGCTACGGACTCAGCGGCCGTTGCTATTAATGTTATCAGCAACGGCTCTGGGTCTGTCGCAAACCCGTTGCTGATAATAGTTTTAGCGACGGCCCGAGCGGCCGTTGCTGATAATGTTTTGAGCGACGGCCCGAGCGGCCGTTGCTGATCCGTTGCGAAGTCATCAGCAACGCGACTTTCTGTCACGGCGCTATTGCAACGGCTCAGCCGTTGCTAATGCTCTTCAGCAACGGCTCAGCAACGGCATCAGCCGTTGCTGATGACCATTTTTCTAGTAGTGGGAGGATGGTCTGGATCATATGGCGGGGTTTGGAGTGCTTGAGTGTACACCAGCGTGGACTGACTCGAGGACGATGGATTAGATGATGCCGAAGAGATGCCTGTTTCGGGATGACCTGACATGTTGCGTAGCATAGCTTGTATATCCGTCATCATCTGACTCTGGCGCTCCATTATCTCAGTCTGACGCGCGACCGTGTCCTCTAGAGTCCTTATTCTGCTACTATGATCATAATTGGATCTAGAGGTGGACGGCCGCTCACTAGCGACCGGAGGGGTCGGTGCCCCAAGTGGCCCTAGTACGACTCGCGCATGACCACTATCTGCGAAGCCATATACGCGGCCATGGTCCCAGCCACTTGCGGCCTCGACCCACGTTGCTGCGTCAAAGTCCTCGGGGGTACCCCCGCGCTGCACCACCGTCTAGCTGTAGGTCTCCTACTCGAGTTTGATTTTTTGTTTAATATTGATAATAAAACTTAAATTATAAATATATAATGAATAATTTAAACAAATATATAATTACCATAATGTATGCAGCGCGGTTGTCAATGTACTCCCCCGTCCCATGTGCTCGACGGTGAGTCCGCTCAAACACCGCCATCGGGGAGGGTCGCTGGACAGTCCCGTCATCCGACACCGTCGTCTACATTTACAAAACAAATACATTAATTAGTACACATAGTAACAAATAAAATATATAATTAAAAGATATACTTACCATACGGTTCGCGTGCACTGCAAATGCCACAGAGCCGCCGGTGTGACGCGCTGCTCCCCCCGATATGCGATTTCTAGCCGCATTCCGAGAAACCTCCTGCCATCGATCCGTCGACCATATTCCCACGAGCTGGTCCCATATATCCGGAGTAATCCAATCGGGGCCGTATCCCCGAGTCTTCGCGATGTTAGTGGTCCCAGCTCGGGCCATCGCCTGGGACCGAGCCTGCCCCAGCTGCCCGTTGTACCTTGCCCGGGAAATAGCCTCCCAGGCAGCGTAAATGAAGGGCCTTTGGTCCTCGGCCCATGTATAGCGAGCCTGCAAAATAATAATATCAGTACCAATATTAAATCATCATGCATGTAAAAATAATAATAATACGTGCCTCAAACTCGCGTCATAACATGTCGACGTGCTCGCTAGGCACGTGAGACCACGTAGGCCATACCCCGTGAATGTATCGTCGAATAGTAGAAGAAATGCTCCTCGGCACTTCTTCTTGCTCGAACCTGCACAACAAAAATAAATTTTAATATTATATTATGATATAATGAATTTGTAATGATTCATAATTCATGATATATTATCGCGCCCCAATCACGCTAATCAATCTACGTGACTCTGTGGCTGGTGGAGGCTGCCACCTGTTCGGCCCGCGTGGCTGCCTACGTCTGGTTGTACTAGCCTCGGCAGTATCATCCGCATGAGGATCAGCAACAGGAGGATCAGCAGCATGAGTAAGTGCTGGAGTCTCATCGATCGGAGACTCTGAAGCTCTCATGCGTCGATAACCACGACCAGACATATCTGTCGAACAAACATATAATCAGATTATTGTATAAATAGTAGAGATATATTTAATAAAATATATACTTTACAATTATTCCTCATCATCTGAATAATAGTCTTCGAATTCTTCCTCTTCTTCCTCTTCTTCATCTTCTTCATCTCCAGCTTCCTCAATTTCATGATCGTCATCATCAGCATATTCAACTTCTAATTGAATTGACGTTGTGTCTGCATCCTCGAGTATTGGAATAATACGATCTACAGCAGGAGGATCATCTTCTTGATAGAAACCATGTGTCATATCAGGTATCAGCTCATTTTCTCCTACTATCGGATCAATTTTTCCTCTACCTTTTGTCTTACAGACTACACGCCAATCTGCTCTATCTTTATTTCAAGCCGGATACTTCGCGTAATATACTTGTTCGACTTGTGATGCCAATATGAAAGGCTCATTTGCTGCCAATTTCGATTTGTAATTAACCTCAACAAGTTTGTATTTTGGATGAACTTTCATGCCCCTTTCTGTTGTATCGAACCAATGACATCTAAATAGGATCACTGATTTTAAGCCGAAGTAGTGCAACTCTGTCACTTCTTCCACCAGTCCATAAAAATCCATATCACATTCAACATAGGCTGTCCCTTTCACGCAGACCCCAGCATTCATCGTCTTCTTTGTAAATGAATATTCAACCGTGTGAAATTTATACCCATTAACAAAATATCCGCTATAGCACGACACAAGTCGCGACGGTCCACTAACAAACTCAAATATTCTTTCATCTATTTCAGCTCTGTGATCTTTGCTGTAAGTCTGAATCCAAGTAGGGAAATCACGATTCCGTAATCTCTCCAATTCTTCATCGTTGTGAATAGAGTATTTTTGCACCATCTCAATGTCAAATATTTCAATGAATTATTCAATCTCTAGACAATTGAGTAATACATACAAGTGTGCCAAATGATACTCTTTCATTATGATAATTGAGTAATACATACAATCTCTCCAATTCTTCATCGTTATGTGTTTGGCCAAAACCTGACACTCTTTCATTGCGACCAAATACTATATCTGGAAGTGCTGAAACACGTGCTAACATTTGTTCACTAGACAACATCGGTGGTGGCCCATCTCTTTCGACTTTGCCCTTAGTAAATTTATTACGATTCCTTCGATACTGATGATTAACCGGTAGGAATCGACGATGACAATCAAAGAATGAGATTTTTCATCCGTTCTGAAGACTGATTGATTTAGAGTGTTCCATACAATACGGACAAGAGAGTCGGCCGTGAGTGCTCCAACCTGACAACATGTCGTACGCCGGGAAATCATTGTTGTCCACAAGACCGCGGCCTTTAAATTGAAGTTTTGCTTCCGATGACAATCATAAGTGACAGCTCCCTCAGTCCATAATGTTTTCAATTCATCTATCAAGGGTCTGAGAAATATGTCAATTTCTTTTCGCGGACCCTTAAGACCCGGAATAATCATCAAAAGATAAATAAATTCATCTTTCATGCACATTGACGGTGGCAAATTATAAACTGTCAGCAGCACTGGCCAAACTGAATAAGGAGTTGCAGAATGTCCAAATGGATTAAAACCATCTGTGCATAATCCCAATCTGATATTTTTAGTATCCCTAGCAAATGAAGGATAACATGTATCCAAATATTTCCATGCTTCACTGTCAGATGGATGAGTCATTATTGTATCATCACGACTTCTTGCATGCCAACTCATGTAGGGGGCTGTCTTTTTCGACATGAATAATCTTTGAAGCCTCGGTGTTAGTGGAAAATACCGAAGCACCTTAAACGAGATATTTTTCTGTCGGACCGATTTCTTCTCCTTGTAACGAGGGTGTTGACATACAGGGCATTTATCCAACTGCACATTTTCTTTATAATATAAAATGCAGTTATTTTGGCACGCGTGTATTTTTTCGTACCCAAGCCCCAATTTTCTCATTAGCTTTTTAGTCTTATAAAAAGTTGGCTCAAACTTGTTATCAGTAGGCAGCATTCCATTAATCAATTCAGCAATCCGATCATACGCAACTCCGTTGATATTACAATCGGCCTTGATGTTTAAGAGCTGTGTCATTGTTGAAAACCTAGTGTATTTAGGACAATTCTCATACAAAGGTTCATCGGCAGCTTTCAACATCTCGTAAAATTCTGCAGCTTCTTTATTCGGTAATTCAATCTCTACCGCAGTTTGTACTTCTGTGATATCAACCACTGTAGTATCTGGTGGGACTGATGTCTGAAGAACTGGCCGATCAACATTATCATTTAGGTGGAATTGACCCCCAAGACTATCAAGTATCATAGTTCTATAGGGATTACATTGACTGGATGAAGAAGCACCAGCAGAGGAAGATTCACCATATGTCTGAACGACAGGATTGCTTGACGTCCCGACTTCGCGTGACTCCCCGTGACAAGTCCATAGAAAATATCTTGGTGCAAATCCTTTGGTATATAGATGCAGAGTGACAGTCTCCCGATCCAAAAATTGTCCATTCAAACAAATGCAGCACGGACATCGGATTTGATCACCGATGCTAACGAAATTCCGATTCGAATAGGCGAAATTTATGAAGTACGTTACGCCTAATCGAAACTTATTCATTAAAGCTCCACGATCAAGACATCGGTACATCCAACTTCGATCAGCCGACATGATTCTGTCAATCAATGACAATTTCTTTGGTTAATGTCTTTAGGTGAGATTGTCCTATTCCATTCGGGATTTATGTTATTCATATTGCACTAAGTACTTCTTTTAACCGCTAACTTCATTCTAAATTTCGGCAGCATCTCTCTACAGTTATCAGAATACGCATATCATCTGGGCGCGTATCGGAGAACAAGAGAGATGTTGCCAAAATTTAGAATAATTAATTAGTTAACAGTTAAAAGAAAAACGTAAGTGCAGTACAAATAACTATATTCCCAAATTGTCCAATCAGGGACAATTCAAGAATTGTACGTCGTATAAAAGATCATCTACTTCTTTTACACGAACATACAATCCCCGAACAGATCTAAGGTTTTGCTAAATCATATCTGACTCGTCGATGCGTACGTGAAACATATCAACTCGTCGGATGGATGATTATTTTCTAAATGTTTCGAGACAGTTCGAGTCCATATTGGACGATTCCGGCAGGAGTCCGAAGTGGACGATTCCGGCGCGCGTCCGAAGTGGATAATTCCAAAATTAATCTAAACCCTAAAAATTAATCTAACAAATTAAACAATTAATCTAAATAATTAATTAACAATTAATTAATAATTAAAAATAATATTAATCTACAAATTCCGGCGCCGGAGTCAGGTGGACTCCGGCGCCGGCGTACAGTGGCCGGACACACTATCCGACCAATGTACAAGGTCCGGCGGCGGCCATCGGCCGAAACCCTATTTTTAGGGTTTCGGTCGGATTTTCCGCCGGCTGCAACGGGAAGAGACGGCCGGCCGGAGTTTACCTGACAGTGTCGGCAGCAGTGGGAGGAGGAAGAGGCGTCGTCGGCGTCGGCAGCGGCGACGAGAGGCAGGAGGAGGAGGCGGCGGCGGTAGCAGCGGGAGGAAGAAGGGTCGGACGCATTCTATGACCTATATAAACTTATCAGCAATTGCTCACTCGCCCGTTAGAAAGCCGTTGCTAATAAGTTATCATCAGCAACGACTCACTTGTCCGTTAGCAAGCCGTTGCTAATAAGTTATCATCCGCAACGGCTCACTTGTCCGTTAGAAAGCCGTTGCTGATAATTAATATCATCAGCAACGGCTCGCATGTCCGTTAGAAAGCCGTTGCAGATACAACATATCTGCAATGGCTCGAGCGGCCGTAAGAATGCCGTTGCAAATAGCAACGGCTTGAGTGGCCGTTGCTGATAGTCGTTGCTGAAGACCAAATTTTTAGTAGTGAACCTCACAGTCTAAAATACAAGCTCATGTTGATGAGATCAAAATATTTTATGATTGTCGATATATCTCTCCCTGTGAAGCAATATGAAGAATTTTTAGTTTCGACATTCATTACAAATATCCATCTATGCAACGATTGTCGTTTCATCTTCCAAATGAACATACTGTAATTTTCAATGATGAAATCCAATATCTGAAGTGGCAAATCGACCAACAATTAATGAGTCTCAATTTTTAGCTTGGTTCAAAGCTAACAAATGTTTCCCAAAGGCAAGAAACTTAACATATATTGAATTTGCTTTGTTGTTTGCATGGAAGCAAGACATTAGACGTTGGACTCGAGAAGAGACAAGTTAATTTTCGATTGAAAGAATATTATTTGTTCCCCCAGGAATATGTGAGTTATACTATTTGAGAATTCTACTTAATGTGGTCAGGGGTCCAACATCTTTCGAGGATATTAGAATAGTCAATGGTAAATTATTTACCCAACTTTTAGAGATGTGTGCTATAATTTAGGGTTGATTGACGATGACAAAGAATATGTAGATACAATTAAAGAAGCAAGTACATTAGGATCAGGTTTTTCTCTTAGAAAATTATTTGCTACATTATTGTTATCGAACTAGATGTCTAGACCAAAATTCATTTGAGAGGAGGCTTGGAAATTATTAACTGAAGATATACTTATTTGATAAAGCAAGTGTTACAAACAGAAGGTATGAAAGATATATATTTGTTATATATATTTATTGTTATTTTTTTATTACCAATTAATATATTAAATTTATATATTTTTGAATTTCAAATGTTGTTATTACTAATGATGAACTCAAATATGATTGTTGAGAGAAAATTGATTTAATTCTAAAAGGATGCGGCAAAAGTTTGGATGACTTTCATATGATACCAAAATCATCTCGATCATCTACAGACATTATCAATCGCTTAATTGCTAAGGAGCCGTGCTACAATCGAAGGAGATTAAGAGAGAAAAATCAAGAACAAGTTCAACACCTAACTTCGAAATAGAGACAAGTTTATGATAAAATATTGGATGTTGTTAAAAGAAAAAAAGGATGTGTTTTTTTTTCTACAGTTATGGTGGAATCGGAAAGACATTTATTTGAAAAACTTTTGCATCTGCATTTCGATCCGAAGGGGAAATTATTTTAACAGTTGCGTCCAATAGAATAGCATCTTTACTATTACCTGGTGGAAGAACAATGCATTCTCGATTTGTGATCCATCTTAATCTGGATGAGGATTCTACTTGCAATATTAAACAAGGTTCTCCGTTGGCTGATTTATTGGTGAGAACAAGTTTAATTATTTAGGACGAAGATCCAATGATGAATAAGTATTATTCAGTTATATATTTAATTTATATATTTATTAAATTTCATTAAATACAAATTTAATAGTCTGATTCTCTTAATTTTAGATATTATTTTGAGGCGCTTGATAGAACATTGTGTGATATTATGCGTTTTAAGAATCCAAACAGCAATGATCATCCTTTTGGAGGTAAGATTGTAGTATTTGGGGGAGACTTCAGACAAATTTTACTTGTCATTCATAAGGAAAGCAGACAATATATTATTAATACAACACTTAATTCGTCTTACTTATGGGACGATTGTGATGTTTTGAAGCTAACGAAAAATATGCATCTCATAAACAACTCCGATGACAATACAAATCATTTGAAAAGTTTTTCGAATTGTATATTATCGATCGGTGATGGAAAGATAAGTGATCTGGATGATGGTTATGGGGTAGTCCGAATTCTAGATGATAACTTGATTTTGGATGCAAGTGACCCTATTGTTGCGATTTTTGATGCAATTTATCCTGAGCTTATAACAAATGTCAATAGTTTATAATATTTACAACAAAGAGCTATATTAGTTCTCACTCTGAATGTGGTTGAGATGATTAATGACTATATGATTTCTCTAAATTAAAAAGAGTCAACGATATCTTTGAGCTCAGGTTGCACGTGCTTATCAGATTAATTCTATAGAGAGTTTATTGGATCAGATCCACACACCAAACTTCTTGAATTGCATCAAATGTTCTGGTGTTCCTAATCATTCTTTAACATTAAAAGTTGAGACTCCTATTATTTTGTTAAGAAATATCGTTCCATCTGCCGAATTATGTAATGGAACACAATTGATATTAACAAGACTTGGGAATCGAGTCCTTGAAGCCAAGATTATTTCTAGAACTATTTGCGGAGAAAAGATATTCATTCCATGTATGTCGTTGACACCATTAGATCCAAGACTATCAGTTAAATTTCAAATGAGATAATTTTCTATTATGATTTCTTATGTGATGACCATCAATAAAAGTTAGGGTCAATAACTTTCAAATATTGGTGTTTTTCTCAAAAAATCCGTCTTCACTCATGGACAATTTTATATCGTAGTGTCTATGATGACCAATAGGAAAGGTTTAAAGATTTTGTAGTGTGATAAGGAGGTCATATTAAAAAAGAAACTACAAATGTTGTATACTAAGAAGTTTCTCGTAATTTATAAAATATTTATTTTTATATTATGTTATTTGTGATTTATGCACAATATTATTTTTCAAATATTAATATATATAGCAAATCAAATATTAATATATATAGCAAATTTATTTGATCCTGAATTGAGATCGTCGCGCATCGCGCGGGTCTTATACTAGTTCCTATAATTCATGGCTTATTTATATTAGTAATATTAAATTCAATGTTAGGCAAGGTAACATGAATAGCAAAAAAAAATAATATTAAATTAAATCCAATATCTATATATCAACTCATTTCAATTAAATCCAATATATTTCAATTACATTTCTTCAATCGACTCATTAAGGATGACACAAATTTTGGTCAATTAAATATTAAATAATTAAGAAATATAATATTACATAATTAAAGGAGGTAATATTACATATCATCCCAGAGAGCTAATATTAAGAGAGATAATATTACATGCCATAAAAAAATCAATGCAATGAATACATATTCTTTTTCTCAAAGCATTTACATTAATATTC
This sequence comes from Canna indica, assembly GCA_034359265.1. Taxonomy (NCBI): domain Eukaryota; kingdom Viridiplantae; phylum Streptophyta; class Magnoliopsida; order Zingiberales; family Cannaceae; genus Canna; species Canna indica. The sequence continues at coordinate 74,158,830 of CP136891.1, read as the reverse complement.
AAAATTGATTTTTGGATTGATGACTCATTAAATAATCATAGAAACTATTAAAGTACTTAAATTTATGTTACTTAGCATAGTTCTTATCATGACACTTGGCATGATAAGAATGTTAGAGTATTTTATTATATATATATATATATAGATTATTATTATTATTATTATTATTATTATTATTATTATTATTATTATTATTATTACATACAATTGCGCAACACACATGTTCTCGACTAGTATATTTGTCTTCCCCTCTATTTGTCCAAGTGACACTCACCTCCTCTGTATCTAACGGTGTTAAATTGAGTCTGTTAGTAATGTGATTTTTCTTTTATGTCCATTGCTGAAAAATCATTAAAATACATGCATAAAATAATTAAATAAATATTTTAAAAATAAAAAATTTGAAACGAATTATTTTATTTTAAAAATATTTTTAAAATTAAATTTTTGAGAGAAATAAAAATGACATAAGAATATTTTTATCATTTAAAATAAGAAAAAAAAACTATAAATATTTCAAAAATGTCATTAGTAAACATGTGCAGTGTACATAACAAATACTCTACTAATAGTTTTCGTTAGCATAGGAGGTCTATATAATTTTTTACAAAACTCAAGAGGTTATAAGATAAAATTACAAATAAAAAGGAGGTCAGTATAATTTCACTAAATCTCATAAGAGATCAGTGTAATTTACCCTTAAATTTATGCATCCGTTTACGCTGCATAAATGTTCGATGACTATTTGATGTTTAAAAACAAGATAGTAATAGGGAGAAAAAAATCTACGTAAGATAAAATTCTAAATAAAAAAAAATGAGGATCTGCTTGATTTATTAGACCGTCTAAATTAGTAAATTAGCCCACTTTATTTATTTACTATACATTTTATTTACCTGTCTAAACAATTAGATTTTATTTACAAAATTATGACTTCAATGTTGTTTATATATTGGAAAGCACTAATATATTATTATAAATTAGTCTGACGTGGCAAATATACATGTAATACTCAAAATCCTAATAATAATATTTTATCATTAAGCAAGGAACAGTGGACTTGAGTTAGTGCGGATTGGCGTAGAGCTTCGGGATTGAATCCGGGTAAATATAAAATATAGAAAAAAAATTATTTGCCTTATTTCTATGATTTAGCATGCTAATAAGATAGATGGTCTCGAGATGGGTCTATAGGTTCATGCGAAACTTGAATCGGAGCTAGAGCGAATTAGACTTGGATTTTAAAAGTCGAGTCGCGTAAGTGGGGGTGTTTTGGTAATTTGGGCCAACCAAGGCCCATAAAATACCAATTGGGGCGCATGGCTATAGTTTTAGCCGCACACCACCCGAGAGAGAGAGAGAGAGAGAGAGAGAGAGAGAGAGAGAGAGAGAGGTGACCGAAGGTGGAGGAGCCGATTCGGAGTCGTAATTTCGCAAGTTCGTCGGTGCCAATTGAAGGTGTTGGCTTAAGGTTTTCAACATTGGTCTTAATCTCGGTTTTGATAATAACAAATATGGAACTAATATTTCATTGAGAAATTTTTCAGGTTCCAAATCGGTTAGCTCTCGATGTACCCGATCGGAAAAATTGGAGAAATCAGCAAGGACGCTCGGGATTATTTGGGAAGATAGAGTTTAGGTTTAGGGGATCTAGATAAATTGTAAATCCTCATGATGATACTAAGAAACCCAAAAAACCAATCCCGAATCCCAAAACATGAAAACCCAAAAACCATCTTGAAATTCACTAAGCTTGGGGAGCTCCTTGGAGGGCTATATGACCTAGATATTTTCTTAACATAAAAAATGACGGTAATCGTTCCTTGGGTAAAAACTAGATAACAATGTATTTTAAAGAAATTTTTGGAAGCCTTTAGCATACCCATATTTAACCCGAGAGATTAGAAAATTTTTATTTTCCGAAAATTTGTACTAGACCCCAAAAGTTAGATTTTGATTCTTAAGAATTTTGATTTTTTAGATATTTTTATTGAATCCAAATGGGAGGTAATCCTTATATAATATTTATGTTTTAAAGTTATTAACTTGAAGTTAAGAAATATTATATAAGTAGACTTAGCGAAGTCGAAACCCAGAAACGAACAAACGAGTAGAAAAATTAGCAAGCTGGGCTAATTTTTTTAGTTTCGATCAACTGGTCGATTGACCGAATAGGGTCGAAAATTAGCAGTAGCCAATTCGGTCGACCGAATGTGGCGGAAAATTGGCAGTAGCCAATTCGGTCGATCGAAGTTCGCTCAGAAGCGGCAGAATGCTGCGGTCACTTGGGCTGTCGATCCATCGGTCGACCGATGATCGACCGGCAAGCGACCAGGCGTCGGCAACAGGCAAAAATACGCCCGTTGATGAGCCATTTCTTTTGGGGGATTATAAATATATACTCATCCCAATCTCATTTCTAGCCTACCAATGATGCTTCTAAGCCTCAAAGAGCCACTCATTGCATCTCTACAAGAATTCTTGAGCCATCTTTGCAAAGAACCCTAGCTTTGAGCCTAGAAACCTTGATATTGACTTTGAGCTTACCTTGATTCATCTTCAAGTTGTCAAGAGGAGCTAGGACATCTTGTTTAATAGCTAAGTGTGTATTGTTTATTATTTGCTCTCATTGTTGTTATATTTTGTTGTTTATTTCATTGTAATTGAACTTGTGTAAACCTAGAGTGCTAGGTTGATTGAGTTGGTGGTTGCCTTGGTGTTAAGGCTTAAATCCACAATTGTAAATTTAGTTTACTATGATTAGTTGAGTTGTCCCTTAGGTTGAGGTGAAAAAGTGCTCTCGGTAAGAAGATGGAGGCTTCCGGGTGTGGAAGTGTCTTAGGTTGAGAGCGAGACTTTTCGGGTCAAAGTCCTCTTTGTAAGGAAAACAAGATTAATCTAGTAAAGTTTAGTTTGAAAATCCTAAGCGGGGTGCTTAGGTAGTGGAGTAGGCATTGGGGCCGAACCACTATAAACACTTGTGTTAGCATTGTTTTCTAGTGTATCGCATTGCTTATCTTTATTACTCGCTTTCGCATTTAGTCATCAATTGTGAATTATCTAAATAATCAAAGAAATGATTAAAATCGAATTTAGGCTAATTGATTAATTAACACACTATTTAACCCCCCGCTCTAGTGTGACCATTTCACCAACAGAAGGAAGATCCTTAGCGTCTTCTTCCTTTCTGTCTTCTCCAAAGAGGTGAGTGGATTAGCCTTCTTTTTCTCATTTTTTTCAGCCATGCCGCTGCCCCTATGTCATGGGATTTTTTGTCAATTTTTTGGTTCGATTTTGTCGTATCGGATTAAGTATTCGGATTGAGGATTTTCTCGTCGTCATTGGGATTTTGTCAGATCGATTTTTGAGCGATTTGGCCGCCCCTACCCTTGTTGTGTCATCCCTCTTCCTCTTGAATTCTTGATGATTTCTTTAGTTTTCTTGATGGTTGTTGAGGATTCTTGAAGCTTGTTTGGTGTCTTGATGAAAGAAGATTGTTTTGGAGAGGTTTTAGGGTATAGTGCCCCACACTTTAGGGTTCTTTAGGAACCCTAGGGTGGCTGGCCACTTAAGGGTTGGATGTTAGGGTCCTAGATATATTTTTGCACCTAGGGAACACACTTTAGGGTACATGAAATTAATTATAATAATTGTAGAGAACTATAATTAGGAATTTTAAGACCCTAGGGACACCTAGAGATATTAGGACTCTAGTTTGACATTCGGATGGGCAGACCCTAAGGCCACCTAAGGGGGACGAACCCTCTTTGCCCTTAGGGCACTCGGGTGAGGGAGGTAGGCCGGCCCTAGGGTATTCGACAAGGGTCACCAAGGCGGGTTTAAATTGTGTAGGATTGTTAAGTGGTGATATCCCGTTTATAGCTATATACATATGTTTTTCATTCTCTTTTCCTACGTTATTGGATGTGTTGTATCCCTTTATTATGAGTTGTACATTTCATGTTATACATATATATACATGTGCGTGGTTGTGATATATGACATGAGGATGTGGAGATTGAGGTATGTCCTTAACCCATCTTTGTTATTTACTATGTAGCGCATCTTACATTTATATATATAACTGCGTGTGTGATATATGTGTTTGTGCATTTTTCGGTAGCCTCGCTGGTGAGGGGAGGGTATGCCCCAAAGAGATAATGTTGGCCTTATTCCAGAAGTCTAGCTGATGTGGGAAGATCATACCCCAAAGAGACAGTCTGAAGACCCGACCAGTGAGAGGAACGTATGCCCCAAAGAGACGGTTCGGAAGAGCTAGTGTCGATGAGGGGAGTGCATGCCCCAAAGAGATGACACTGAGCTAGGTGGTAATTTGGAGGCCACACCGTCTACCTACCCTACGTGGGTATGAGGGACCGACGGGTCCGGTGATCATTCATGTGGATTTGTCATTGCATTGTGATTATTTATCTGTGGTAGATGTTATCATGCGCAAGGTAGTAGATAAGTATATTATGTTATGTAGTCATTTACTACTTATACTATGCTTCCTTATTATTATTGATTGCATGATGATGGTGTGGTGGAAATGAGGACGGATCTACTCACTAAGTCCTAGTTGGACTTACCTCTCATTTTTGTTATTTTTCAGCGCCTGAGTGAGATCATAGAGGTACCAGAGTGCAGTACGTAGTGCGGCTGATGGCGGCAGAACAACGGATCTCGTGACATGTCGTGGTCGAAGGGGATACTTGAGTCCTTTTAGTTCTATTTGGGTTGTTGAGTCATGTAGACTCGGGTTATTATTTTCGTATTTTTCTTTCTTTTAGGCGTTTTGGTTTATTTATTAAATTTTCTTTAAATGACTTGAATATTTATATTTCATTGAGTTTATGGATTGGTTTGAAATTTAAGTCTATTTATTCTCTTTTGAGATATCATAGTCTGCTTAGGTTATTGTTGTGTATGGTTTAGGTTATTATTGTGTACGTGATTTGAGTTGTGTTAGGCTTTAGGATACGCGGCGTACCCTGGTCAGTCATACCGGATTTGGGATGTGATAATGCATGTCTTTAGTTTGCTGAGTTGAACTGATACTTAATTATGGCGGATATGTTATTAGTGAAATTATATAAGATGAAATATAAAACATCATAAAATATCAATTTGAAAAAAATGATTAATCAAGTTTTCATCAAATATTTTAAGAAAAAAATAGATAAAAATATTTTTTAAAAACAATTCAATTTTTATTTCATTATACATTTAAAAATAAGAGAAATTATTTTTGTTCTTTTAACATTCAAGAATTACAAAGACTCGGTCAAAAAAATATTTTACTTTTTAAAACAAAAAACAAAGAGAATCAAAATTGCTTAATTACAATTTTGTAATATAAAATAGTTTATATTATATGATTTCATCAATTTATTTAAAATAAAAAAATAAACAAATATTTAAACGAGCCCGTTCACAAATATTAATCGAGTGCTTAAACGAGCTCATTTAATGTTCACAAACATAATTAAATCGGGCTTGTTTATGTTTAAACTCAGATCGGTTATTAAATGAGTTTACAACACTTATATTTAATAAATAAATAACATAAAGGAGTGCTAAATGAGTAAATTCATGAGCTATTCGCTAGTGTATTGGTTACTTGGTTCATTTACATTTTACAGCACTACCGATATTTCATTGGATCAAGGGGAACCATTTCTGTGGATCACTAACTGAAATTCCGAGAAGCATGATGCATTCTCAAAAGCTGCAATATGGAAACTCCACCAAAAGCAGACTCCTCGCAGGCATTCTCAAAACCTCAAGGATCTAGAATATCCATGGGAACATAGATAGTAAGTTATACTGATGCTTAGACCCAATAAGATCCATCTAAATATGTCCTAATGTTCTTAAGAAACCCAACAAAATCCAAATTCAATAAAGACAGAAATTAGTATACACGTTCTCGAATATCAGGATTCTCAAATTAGGGAAATGCAGGTGTAGGTTTAAGGAACTGTGTCACAGAAAAAATAAAGCTAAAGAACATGCTCCTATAAGGAACATGATCAAACAAACTGTTAACATAATAATGAAGATGAGGTAGAGTATCGACACAAGAGTAGGTAACCAAGCCAAAGTCCCTTGATCTGCCACTCTCCCTATCATAAATAACTTTGGCATTTAAGACCTTCCCTTGATTACTGAAAAGTGTATGAAGAGCCCAATCATCAACATCCTATGAAAGATTGCCAACATGGACCCTGTTTGAGGCATCAAGATTGACACTAGTAGGAAATGCATTAGACGAGAACTCATCTCTTCGAGGAGGTGGTCCTGAGTTCATCCTCAATGTCCTCGCTTCTAATTCTCCACTTATCCATGGTGATTCTCTCAATGCCCTCGCCTACCTCCCTCCTCAAACATCTCTCCATCAATTTGGCCATCACAAGAGCCAAATGCCCATGTTTTTTCTCCTCATCTTCCGCCATTCCGTGCTCTAGGAGGCGGCTTGATCCGAACAAATTGGGGGCGACTGAAAGGGGGCGATGAAGCTTTTCGAGAGGAAGGAAAACGAAGCCCGGAGAGAGAGATCTTACTTGGACGGCGACGACGAGAAGAGAGCACCCCTCACGCGAAAGAGAAGAAAGCGTAGCAGCCGCAGCAGTGTCACGCGAGAGACCCGAAAAAAAATTTCGGTACACCAAAATGACTTGTTATCCTGTTTCGGATTTGGTCGGTGTCTTTTCTTAGAGTCAGTTTTGCAAAACAAACATGAGATATGAGCCGGTGTCCTGTCCAATTCCTAATTTTTTTTACTAAACAAACAGATCCTAAGAAAGAAAAGCATTATAAAAGTATATATGATCATTTGAGAAGGTATATACAGAGATCACTCAACTTATTATGTCATCTTCGAATTAAAATAATTTTTGGGATTGTTTTTCTAATATATACAGAGACCACTCAACTCAGTATTACTTTTTTTAAAAATTATTTTTATGTGAAAAGCACCGCTTTAAAAAATAAAAAATAAAAAATATTTTTACTTTCAAATTTTTATTTATCTAACTATTTTTTATATACATATATTTTAAAATAAAAAAAATTCCAATTTATTCTATTTCCTCCTCCTTTTTCTCCAAATCCCTCCTCCGTCTATCTGGAAGCCGTCCACAACCTCGGGTGCTTGTGCCCTGCTCGATCCCGTGCGTGCTCGTGCCCTAGACTCGATCCCAGCCGCCGCCCGAGAAGTCCTGGGCAATCCTGCCTGAGGCTACTACGCCCGCGTCCCTCTCCCCCCGGCCACTGCCCTCTCGCCCGACGCCCCAGGCTAACTTTACCCTTGACCCCTCAAGGCTGCCAGCGACCCCGCGACCTCCGGACGCCGCCTACTCCAGCGATCCCGGCCGCCTACTCTTGAGGAGATAAGGTTGGTTTGTAATTAGATTATCCTTTTGCTTTGGTAAATGAACCTCAGCAGTCAGCACAGCTTAACTGTATGATGACTTTGGTTAGCTGATGCTTGAATTATCAATTTCTGTGCATTGACATTATGTTGCTGAACATATAGTTTGTTATTCTCTCTTAGAAAATATATTCTCTTTTGGTATGATTTATGAATGAGTGATTGGCTGTAATATTGAGTTTGGTTGATGAGTTAATTGATTTGGTGACATTGCATTGTGTTTGGTAAATAAGTTTTTTGAGTTCCAATGATTGAGTTTCATGAGGTTGTTTCATCAATTGTTATTTCTGTGAACTGAACATAGAATTGAATTCATGGTATGAATATTCTATGCTTTCTTTGATGATGTGCTAATTCTTTCCACATCTGCAATTGTATAGATAAATTTTGTCAAGCAAGATTAGTCCTATTGTTATTGCACAATGTAGAACTAGTGCTCGAGGGACAATTTCTTTTTCTTATTTGTTTTATTGATTACTTGATTATGGTCTTGTTTGACAATTAGTCAGCTTATTGTATTAGTTGATTTGACCAACTTATTGCATTGGTTGTTTGTACAAAAATGATTGGTAAAATTAGTTGTTAGTTGTTTGAATATGTAAAATAATAAGGGACATGATATATTTCTTCTACTCAATGGTCTAAACAAAAAGCAACTATTCTAATAAGTAATTATCTCAAAGGTTCATGATCATTTTTCTGGTAGAATGTCTTTGAGGACAAGGTTGTCAAAAGCGTTAAGCGCACTCAAGGCGCAAAGGGTCCATATCGCCCGAGGCGCAAAGCACAAAAAAAGCGCACGCCTCACTAAAATAAGGCGCACCTTACTAAATTTAGATAAAAATTAAAAATTATGCATAAGCCATAAGCAATATAACATACACCAAACATATAACAAATCAAACAATATGAATCCGACATATACCAAGCAATAATAGGCTTAATAGCAAATCAAACGACAGATACCACATGAATCCAATTATCTAAATTAAAGAGACACAATCACACAACACACCAATTAATCCATTGCCACATTCAATACTCAATACACAATGCTGGTTATGAGTTATGACTGTCATTGTACTGCCAGTCTCCCATAGTCAATACACAAGTATGATTATGAGTTTAATAAACTCAGTTTATGACAAATTGCCAAGCAAAACATGGCTGAAAACATGATGAACTCAGTTTATGACAAATTGCCAAGCAAAACATGGCCGAAAACATGATGATTATGACTGTCAAAACATGCTGAAAACTCGGCTAAAATAAAAGAAAACTCGGCTGAAAAAAATGAAGATGAAGTAACAATCAGTGATGGACAAGTGAAGGAATGAAGAAGAAGAGGAGAAGAAAGAAAACTTGGCTGAAAATAAAAGAAAACTCGGCGAAACTTTGAAGCAAACTCTGGCGGCTGGGCGGCTCTCTGGCGGATATTGGAGGTTGGACGAGTGAAGAAAGGTGCTCAGCGGCTGTGAAACACGGTGAAGGGAAGAAAAAAAAGTCTTGACTTCACAGGTGAGGCCCTAAATGGGTTTATTTTTAAATTTTTTTTAAGTGGTAGGCCCCTCACTTAAAGTCAAAAAACTTGACTTCACCCCGGCGCACGCTTGGTGCGCCTGGGGCTTCAAAAAAAAATCCTTAGGGGTGGGGATGAGCTTGCGTCTAGAGTCTTTATCGACATTGGGCTCGTTTCATGGTCTCAGTTGAGGATTGATCTAAAAATCAAGATTCTTGAGTGAGTATTAAGCGCACGCTTGGTGCGCCTAGGGCTTCAAAAAAAAATCCTTAGGGGTGGGGATGAGCTTGCGTCTAGAGTCTTTATCGACATTGGGCTCGTTTCATGGTCTCAGTTGAGGATTGATCTAAAAATCAAGATTCTTAAGTGAGTATTAAGCGCACGCTTGGTGCGCCGGGGGCTTCAAAAAAAAATCCTTAGGGGTGGGGATGAGCTTGCGTCTAGAGTCTTTATCGACATTGGGCTCGTTTCATGGTCTCAGTTGAGGATTGATCTAAAAATCAAGATTCTTGAGTGAGTATTAAGCTCTGCTTCAAGCCTTGTGTCGTGTTTTGGGGATTGAGAGTTGAAACTTCTCAATTATTTGTAATTAATAAAATTTTAATATTAATCATCAAATTCATATCAGTGTCACTTAACATCAATACATATGGAGTACTGCTCTCCAATTTATACTACTTCATAATTCAAATATATTTTTATTATAGCTATTTTTTGTATATGCCTGTTTTAACTTGATCATTGATGTAATTAGGAATTTCTGCCTGCATTGGCAATAGGTAAAATCATACAGAATATGTTTTCATTTTATCAAGAAAGTGTATAGTATTTTGTATGGGTATGGCCAGATCTTTTTCCCCTGAAATTTAGACCACAAATTTGAATTGCTGCTATCTTCTTGTCCCTTACACAGATTCAGCTAATTTGTAGCTTGATCAATCGTTATTGTGTTCTTTGTTTCTCACACCATCACACTATTGGTATCATTTTGCTCATTTTAGATGATTTTCAGAAACTTCTTCTCTAGATGATTTATATGTCAAATTTTTATGTTAGGCCTTTACCTTTAATTAGCCCCACATGTAGTTGAAACACTAGTCGACTCAGAATGAACTAATGCATGTTTAATTTAAAATAAACAATATATGAATCTGACTTGCAGTCAAATTGCTCTAAGAGGATATGAAAACACGGATGATACCTTCTTGTGCATTGTGTAGATAATTTCACATATATTTAACTTCATAAACATGGCTAATTTTTGCAACTTTCTCATTGTCTCATAATGAAACTAAAAGTTTCTCTTTATTTATTAGATACTAAAATTTTCTTTTTTAAGAATATGCCAATAGGCTGATTGCTTGCTAGCCCATTTATTATGTTTAGTAACGTTTATTTATGTTGACCGGACAATTCCTCTTATTAGTGATTTACTATATTGTATCATACTTGTGAAGATCTAGTTGATATATTAGTCAAGTTGGTAGATATTTCATATTTATGTATCAATCATGAAAGTTCTAGAGTTTTGGTTGCAAAAGGTTAATAAAAGCTAGCAGAACCAAGCATGATCAAAGCCCCATATTTGAGAAAATGGCACATTTCATAATAAAATTAGTTAGGTTGTATTTAATGGCAAGATGTCCAGACCGCATAGAGGACTTCTGCTTGATCATAGGTATATGTGTATATGGACTTATTTGAAGAAGAGAGTAGAAGTTCACATAAGTAGTGGAAGAACCTTCACATTTAATTTATTTCTGGTGTCATTTAGGGGTATTGCATTATGTTATTGACCAAGTGAGCATGGAAGGTATATGGGCAAGATTCTCTGGTTTTGCGTGTTGAATGATTCTGTCTCCTTTGGAGTTTGGTATGGCGAAGGGGTGGTTTTGGGGCGGGGAGACCTTTTACATCCTCCCGCGAGGTAAAATCCTATCGTGCTAGCGGGGCAGCTAGTTTCTAGCATCCCGCCCTATGGTTATACTATGATATTTCCTACTTTAATACATTATATATGTATGTTACGTTCAATCATTAAAATTCAAATATAAAGTTATCCCTCAAACTACAACATTTTCCAATAATTTAATTTATATAATAATAACAATATATAAGAATGACAATTAATTAATATGTAATATATTTTTATGTAATATGAAATATAATGTATTTTTATTATAGTCAACATGTAGTCAATGATTATTTCATGGATAGTCAAGGGGCTTCTGATGGGGCATGTCTTGTGGAGTTGGTAGGATGGGACTAATTCACCACCACCTCCCTACCGTGATCTATGGTAAAAAATGGCCACCACCAGTTATATTTTTTTTCACCACAGCCCATTCGTGGCTGGGAACAGCGGGTCACTGTTTTTCTCTGTCACATTGCCATCCCTATTTGGACTCATGATATCTGATTATTTGAGAAAGTAATAATGCTAATGCCCAACAAAAGTACAATCACTGGAAAATGACATTTCAGGACTTTGGACAATCTTCATGCTTATTTTAGCCCTGTAGAAATACTTCAGTTAAGTTTGTCTTTGTCTCAATTGGGGTGATTATGGTAGTTACGCTAAATATATTTTGATAACAGATTTGTTTTCTAACAATTGAATTCTTTGCAGTAATATTTATGTAAAATATGGGTTGTAGATATATATGTTTCTGTTGATATCAAACAAATGTTCCATTGGCCTCTCCTTCCCTATTTTTCTCATTTGGGGTAATTATAGTTAGGCTAAATATTAATATCGAATTATCGATGACTGACTGGTTATACAACAAATTAGTTCTTTGCAGTATTATTTGTGTAAAATTGTGGGCTATAGATAGATGCTTCTGATACTATCAAAAATGTATCCAGAAGAATCATTTTGGTTCATGGTCTTTTAAGCTATCAGAATATGGTTTGAATCAACAGTCTCTCGGCTTTACTTAGTTTAATAAAAAAGATGGATGCACTCTCCGTGCAGTGCAATCGTTGATTAAGGTATTAAACTGATGGTCATTATTTGTTTCTCAGTGAAAATAATGAAGGTTAAAATACTAAAGTGGCATGCTGTGGCTTCATGGACATGGGATGCTCAGGACGAAACATGTGGGATCTGTAGAATGGCTTTCGATGGTTGCTGCCCGGATTGTAAATTCCCTGGCGATGATTGTCCACTAATTTGGGGTGCTTGCAACCACGCTTTCCATCTTCATTGTATACTCAAATGGGTCAACTCGCAGACGCCTCAACCGCATTGCCCCATGTGTCGCAGGGAATGGCATTTTAAAGCTTAGATTAGGTCAGTTGTTTGTAGACGGTTTGAAGAGCTTTTCTAAGTTCCAATGACTTGTGTATTGTAGTTGAAAACACAATGCAGATACTTTGCCTGATTAATTGGATTTATACAAACATCCTCTTCGTCTTTGCATCGAGCTATTGATATTATTTTTCATTATTATATTGCCTACATGTCAATATCATATTAGTCTTAGTCCAAAATAGATGGAGGGAGGATGAAGGAACAAAACCGAAAACATATTCATTACATAATAAGAAAATTGAGCATTTTTTTCAAAATTTTATGGAAAATATCTGAAACCGTAATAATGGGTTATAAATTTCTAAAAATTAAAAGAATTTTGATTTTACCTTTCATGCTTTTTGTCTTTGTCAAGTGTATAAAGATTCTTTACAAGGAGTTTGACATTATAAATTTTTATTTATAAGGAATTTAATACAAAAAAATTACGAACTTTGAATTTTTTTCTCATTTTTAGCATAAATTTTTTTCGTTAGCAAGGAAATTCATCAACTTTCATTCCGTTATCACTTTTAGCACGCACCGTTTATTTTGACGAATTTGGCTCATATGACATGTTAACGGCAATAACGTGGCAATTTTATCCTAAGTGGATTATTATTATATTATTTTAACCAATTTTATTATTATTTTATTATTAAAATTTTATTACTTATTATTATTATTATTTTAACCAATTTGGCTGAAATCTACTACATTAACTGGGAGACCGGCGTCAGGACCACCGATGACCCTCGCACTTCCGCTGCCACTGTCTTGGACGACGTCTCCTCGGCCTACCCTTCGAGCATTCACTACTATGGAGGTGACGACGACGATGGAGCCTCCGACAAGTACAGCTGCTCCCGTGTCGCAAGCGGAGATGACGACTACAACGAAGAAGACAAGGACGATGACACCGCCGACTCTTCCGCAACATCCCCTACAACCTCCTCCATCGAGGAGCCCAGCGGCAGCCAAGTCCTCGGCGCCGCCGACTACAAGGCATACTTCATGTACTTCATGGTCCCAAAGTGCGTCGATGCCTGCCCCAAGTGCAGCGGCACCCTCCTACACCTCGGCCGCAATGGTTGCGTGTGAAACTTTGATCTTGTTCTTATATGTCGGAGCAATTCAGTGAGAAAAAGATCGAAGTTTTATCCACCAAGTTCCATTTTCTCTCTCTCGTTCCACTCTGTTCTTGCCTCCTCCATCGATACTTAGCAGCTATGAATCATAGCGAAATCTCTTGAAAAAAAATGACAAAACAACGTGGGTTTTAATTTACAGGTCATGTTCCCTACTTGCTCCTTTCGCAGATTTATTCTGAAATGCTTCCTTCTCCGTAGCAGCAGTTGTATGCCACCTCTGCCTATGCGATGTTTGATTTAATTCTCCTTCTCCTATCTTTTTCTCTCTTTGTTCCTCCACATTCCAACGGGAGCTATTAATGCTTCTTCTTTCTTCCCCCATTAACTTGTTCTATTATTTACATATAGTAGTAGTGCTCCATCCTTATATCTTTGGTGTAAATAAATCACAGGTCAAGTAGCATAGGTAGCACATTGGACCCACCCATGCACCAAACTCCTTCATCAATTGTCATGTGTGTGACTCTGTGTGCGATGGAGACCTAAAGCAGTACAAGAGGGACAATATCGTCTCCTTCATCAGGATCCATAGTTGGTATTAATTAGTAGCCGCTTGTGCTCCGACGAAGGAGCAACAAACTCGCCGAGCTTGTCAATGCTGAGGTTGTCCGACCTCCACGAAGAGCACGCCCTTCTCGTTGCACTTGATCTCCGTCCTCCCATTTCGTCTATCCCAAGCCGGCCGACGAAGAGGTAGAAAGGCACCAAGGCTTTGTGCATGCCAACTTTGAGAACCTCCGCAAAGAAGAAGTCAGAGTGATCATTCCCGTCGGTGGCGGGCGGGCTATAGAAGTAGATGGTGGCGTCCTTGAAGAAGATGAAGACTGGCGGCAAGGATAGCCACCCATCCCCAAATCCACCACCACCCGGCCTTCAAGGGATGAAGACCACCCAAGAGAAGATGAGAAGATGAGAAGATGAGAGGAATATTGGTTAAGTGATAAATAATAAAATAATAATAAAATTGGTTAAAATAATAATAAAGAATCAACGTAGGACAAAATTTGTCATGTCATCGCCGTTAAGTGTCACATCAGTCAAATTCGTCAAAAATGACAGAGCGTGCTAAAAGTGATAACATAATGAAAGTTTGTGTATTTCCTTGCTAACGAAAAAAGTTTATACTAAAAATGAGAAAATGTCCAAAGTTCATTTTTTTTTTGTATTTACTCTTTTTTAAAAAGTATAATGTTTTGGCTCGTTCAAGACCTTTGTTGAAAGTCTTAAAAGTTTTTAGGAAATTTAAAACACGTTTTTAATGTTGGACCTACAAGATAATTAATATCTCAATATCTGCAGGCCTTAAGAGTTCGTTCAAAACTCTTGAATCGACTGTTATCTTATCATCTTTAGGTCCATAAGCCTCCTCATATATATTTTTTTATTCCTAAGAAAAAAATTATGAATTATAAAATTTTTGGAAGAATTTAAAACACATTTTCAATGAGATTTGACATGTTCAAGAGTCTTGTCGAAAATTTTGAAAAGGATAATATCTCATGGTAGATGATGAGGCTTATGCGACGTGCATACGATGAGATAACAGTCTATTCAAGAGTTTCAATTAAAACTTTTGGTTGAAATATTATATTTAAAAAATATAATGAGCCTAAATGCGAAACTTTATAATTTTTTTTATGAAAAATTTTCAATATTAAATACTTTTGATAAAAGTCTCGAACACTTGCTTTTTGGCAAAAGTCTCTAAGCACTTTAAACATTTTAGCCAAAAGTTTAAGAAGATAGAATCAAAATTTTTATTTTTTTTTCAAAAGATTTTCATTTTTTTGGTTTGGATTTTGAGAATTGCTGCAGGATTATGTTTGGTTTTAAGAATATTTCATAAAATTATTTAGATTTTGATAGAATGCTCAAGAAAATTTACCCTAAATTTGATATCAAATCAGAAAGTACTCATTCGAGCAATAATGTCATAGAGGACACGCTGAATCACGAGGAGCAATAGCTCGCAATCGTAATGCAACCATTTACTTCACCCATCGCTAGAGAGATAACCGATGAACATTTGAGTATAATTAGAGGTGTCAATGGGCCGGATCCGCTCATAAACGATACAGAGTCAGCCTAAAAAAAATCGAGCCAGACCAGGCCCGACACACAAGTGCCCAAGGAAGGGGTTGGGCTCGTCTCTTGGGCACGAGTGCCGAGCTCGGCACAGCCAAGAGGCCGGCGTTGGGATCTGGCCCGAATTTTACTTGTGTCGTGTAGTCACAACTCGACAAACAATGAGCTTGACTAGGCCCGAGCCCGGGCCAACTCGAGCACAACCATTGCCACCTTTAGGTGTAATTATTTTGCTTTTATTCCATGCTTATTTATTTAATTTGGCCGTTGGAACTTGGAAGGAGTGTGGGGCAGTTGAGATTTGGAACCGTTATGCCCAGCTCCTATGCTGATTTTAAAATGAATGAAAGTCTTATAGAATAACAGTTTATTACCTTCAATTTTATTTATAGGGTATTCGTATATCCTTAATTGCATGAGGTTTAAGGAACATCCGAGAAAAAATAGGTAAATGTAAATTATCTTCATTCATTTCTTTCTTATATTCATTCATCGCCCAACTATATTCACTCATTTCACACTCATATTCACTTATTAAACTAGTGATCAGCTGCAGAAAAGTTTTATGCGGAAGCTTTCATACCTTGTATAAGAAGGCCTTCAAAGAAGCTTGAGCTTGTTCAAATTACAAAGCTGTTAGCTTGGTGAAGGCTTGAGCTGGACAACAGAGTTCCAACATAGCTGAGCTCAAATCAACCCAACTCTACTCCATTCCATCAAGAGAATAAAAATTCTAGCCAAGTTTAGATAATAAGGTCGAGCTAGAGTGAACGAAAATGAAATTTGGGTTCAACTATTGGGTGAGCGTGCATTCATCGAAGCCTTGGATTGCCCAAACTAGGGACGTGGTGAAGCTGAGAAACCAATCAAAAAGATAATCATATTTTAGGTGAATTGCAAAGGGATCTACTTGGCATCCAATTCAGGAATACCTAGTGAATGGACAAAAAAAGATACGTATAAAATATATCAGGCATTTTATCTGCATAAGATTTAGATGTAGGTAGAAAGTATTAGTACTATGTGTCTCCACTTCTTCAAGAAGTTTGCTTGATGACTACAACAGTAGACTTCATTTCAGATGGCTTCGCAAACACTTCCTCCCTTTGGGGGCGGTTTGCATACATAAACCACAAGATGAGACAAAGCATTACTCCTGTGGAGACGAGGCCTAGCCCCGCATTCACCAGCCGCAGATCAAGTTTCAACCGGGGGCAGAAGAAAGTGGTGATGGAGTCAAAAGTTCCTCTCACAAACTGGCAGTTCTGAAGGTTGAGCAAGAATGGCGTGTAATGGTCGAGGGCATAGCTCACGTTTACTGCTTCAACGAGCTGCTTGTACATGTCTGAAGTTACCCTACCAGAAGCAGCGCAAAGTCCTAAATCAGAGACAACACAAGTGTAGTTCTGCCAGACCTGAATATGCCCACAGAAAGATTGGATGTAAGACCATAGAAAATAACAATTGAATTATCCATATTATAAGGATATTACTTATATTCTAACTTTCAATTGAGCGACAGAATAAAAGGTAAGGAGATCCAGTTCAAAACCCTCCATAAATTTGCAAGACAATAATCTATTTTCGTACCTTTGAAGCATTCACAAATGACACCTCTTCAGGTTCACACCGTCGATCATGGAATTCAGAATCATATGGAGAGCAGAGAGATGGCATCAAAGGTCCAGACTGGTTGTAGGATACAGATCTAGCTTGAGAAAAGATTGCAGTATTGACTACATTAACGAGTTGGACAATAACTTCTTTACTCTGATACAGGGTTAAATTTGTTGTTTGCTCATCAACACATGGAAGGATATTGCTCAGCGACGTTTCTGCTTGGGAATTGTGGACCCATTCACCCATTGCAGCACAAGTATCCCCAACGGCACTGAGATAACAAGAATAAAAACAAACGAAAATAAACCCCTCAAAATTTCACTCTTAACAAAAAAATAGGCTGGTCTTGTGCAGGTGAAAGAGGAAGACAGAAATGTATCAGACCAAAAAGTTAATCAAACCTCTTCATGGTTCCTCTTATGTCTAAGGATAACCTAAAGATGAGTATCATTCAAATTTCGGAGGCTAAATAATCAAACAAAAGCCTTCAACATATTTTTAGTCAAGTTAAGCTGAAACTTGCTGAGCAAAATGCATGCCCTGGGCAATGAACAGTATGGGAAATAGAGTATAGTAATTACAAAGTAAGCAGACTTATTTAGATAACAGAAAAGAAAAACACTGAGAACCATGGTTTATCACCCTAATATTTCCATGAAATGTCACACAGGGATGATCCTATTTTATTATTTAGAAACCAGCAAGCAACTACATGATTTAGTAGGTCAGGTAGGTAATGCTAAATCTTGGCATGACAACTTTACTTTTCTCGTATTTTGCTTAGCATATATTCCACCTAGTAAGAACATATATGCAGACCTCATCCATGTTGGAACCACCTTCCTGGTTTTTTGTTGAGCATTACTGTTGAGGAACTCATGGTGTACAGGTTTTATGTGGTAAACCACTCCTGTTAATTAGATAATTTAATGGTCGGAGAGTTTGTTGCTTGCACATCTGCAACAAGGTATTCGTTGCCTCATCTAATACAAGCTCTTTTAGAACTCAAATTTTTTATTCTTCTTTTGCAACAACTATAAAACTTGAGGAACAGGAAGAGCATCATCTATTTTACTTACTCATGAAAGCAAATTTGCATCAAGAAGCTCTCGAGATGCAATAATATGTGAAATGATAAACATATGCCATCATAGAAACATATCTTACTTGCTGACAATAACAAAAAGTCCACATAGTATGAAAGTGATAGTCACAAGTAGCCACCCACTTAAGATAAATCTGAAAATAAAAACAATCAATAGTCAGTAATTCTTCTAGAAAACTGAGTCAAAGAATTCATTTCAACCACACAACTTTCAGCAAAAACTTACATGTAGATTGCATTTTTATGCCCAAGAATGGACAACACTGCAGCAAACAAGCCAATAAAATAATTAACTGAAGGCATTAATGAGAAACAACAAAAAACGCTAAGCATGCGTATCTTTAACTAATAGAACATAAACACTCAAAATGAGAAGGTAGGCTTTCTGAAAGTAATACAATCACGTACAAAAACCAAG
This sequence comes from Canna indica, assembly GCA_034359265.1. Classification (NCBI taxonomy): domain Eukaryota; kingdom Viridiplantae; phylum Streptophyta; class Magnoliopsida; order Zingiberales; family Cannaceae; genus Canna; species Canna indica. The sequence goes on along the minus strand of CP136891.1, from coordinate 74,140,205 downwards.
GATGGCCAAGAGAAGCATGATAGCTGCTACCACAATTAATGTGCAACGTCTGCCAGGACCCACAAAGAAGCAGACACAGCATGTTAGTAAGTGAAGTATGATCGATTAAATTAAACTTTAGGAAAAATAAGAATCATACATGTCATCAAATACTCGTTTTACTTTCCCAGAACTTTTAGTTGTTTCACCTGATAGTGTATTTGCAGCATCATTTAGATCCACGTTTAATTTATCGACTTTATTCTGGACATCCAATGGAAGATAGAGCTGATCTACACTGATTGTCTTGGCAAGTGAGAGAAAATCTGTGACATTCCTGAGAACCTCTACAGTGAATTCGGATTGATTCACAACAAAACCTAAAGTATCCAATACTTCACCATGGAACTCATCCTGACCAACTGAAAGCAGAATACATCCAATCCTGACATTCAGATTGTACAAACAAAGAGGAAAAGAGAACTCTGTTAGAAGATTAAAAATATTTAGCTCAATGCACATCGTTGCATGAATTCTAATCACAAGCAGTAATATTCCTACAAGCTTTTGTTTTCTGTTGCTACCCCATTCACTCACCAAGTCAGCATAACTCTTAGAAAATGAAAAAATAATGTCTTTTTTCTAATACATTATTGTAAATCAATGGCCTAATGCATCTCTCTGCATAGGTTTGAAATTTATGCTTTGAAATTAGGATAAATCTTCTATTTGAAACATTGTATGCAAAAGAACAATGATGCAAGGGTGGACTGTGGTTCTGATAGATGCAGAATTAAAATCATTCTATGGTGTGACAAAGTGCCCCTAACAATGCCAGCACACAATGGATTCCATAGCCCCAGAATGACAAGCAATAGAATTCAAACCTATGTAACATAAATGACTTTGAAGGTTAAGAGAATTACAATGCTGCACAAGTAAAAACCAGTAGCATGATAAGACAAGTCCACTTTGAGCAAGATGCCTGTTTCTCATCAAATCCAACACGCCATCCACAACAATTATGTGTACACAAAGCCAATGCGAAAGAGATGAACCATATGCATGCAAGAATGAACCCAGCAACTCCTGTAAATCCAACAGACTGCAAAAGTATTCAAAAATGAGAATAACAACTAAATATGATGTTCAAGATTAGAAGTATATAACAAAAGAAATTACAAATGAACTAATACACAAAAACACAAATAGATGAATAAGTAATCAAAATTATCAACATTGAGAATGATTCTAGAGTATATGTAACATCAAGGAAGAGAAGCAAAGGAGAGATAAAGAAAGAAAGAAGTATTTTTCAGAGTTTAAATCGTGGCATACCATTCAAATAAACCATCAAATATATGGGAAAGTAAAAACTAAAAAGTGAAGGTCACTGGAGAAATATCTTCCAGGTTGAATAAAGCAAATAAAAAAATGCCCATGAAAATAAAAAAGTTCATGGTTTAGACAGCCAAATGCCAGAAATGAAGAATCACATGTCGATCTATAAAAAAAATTGGAAAAAGAAAGATTTAGACATAAAAAGACTTGAAGAATGAAAGCATCAAGTGTAGTACATGGTGGTACAATGGCCATCAATCAGGTTAGGCACCAGTATATAGTCAACACAAACCAAACTTAAAAGTCTATTCTAAAATTTCGCCCATATTCTATGTATAACAGAATTTTTGGTAAGTTAACGATAGTGAATTAGCTGCTCAATTGATTTGACATGCAAACCATCATATTGATTCTCTCAAAGAGTCAAAGGTACTATAGAATTGATCTACAAGTTAAAACTTTACACTTTAAGATTGAAGTAAACTGCTGATTCATTTTCCACATGGTTTTTCTTATATTCGTAAACAATTGGCATACACATATTGGAAACTATTTACAAAATCATGAATACATGCGATAAAAATATTGTTTTCATGCTCATGTATGTTAAGAGTCATAAGATCAAGTTCAAAAATTCAAATAGTTATTGCTCAAACATTATGTCTACTAATAATCACGATATCCCTAATCACTGTTAACTATGATGAAGTAAATCTTACTATCTCAGCAGCCTCTTACTATCCTTTGTCATGTTAATTACAAGTACTAGCATTCACAATTTTCTTCCAATCTGCTTCACCATCAAATCCAACTCTGCTACTTGCAATTATCTCAAAGTTCCAGGATTATCATGTTTACTGGTGAATGTCATAAAGAGATAGACAGAACTTTTATGTTCCAACCACAATGAACATTTGGATTTGTAAACATGAAAATAAAATCCAACTGATTTCTATCTCACCTTCAATTATTTGCTCCTTCGATGTACAATCTGTTGGTGACAGTTTGACTAATGGAAGAATCACTTGATCTAATCAAGTTTTGAAGTCCAAGCTCGATAAACGCAAGGTAAAGATATTAGTAATTAAATAAATTGTTTGCTAGGATAATTTTAGTTAGCTGTTAGAGAAAGGAAGCTTGCTTTGAGACAAATAGTATTCGTTGGACTATGAGTTTCATAATCTCTTACAATTAGTGTATTCTATTAAAGAGTTTTCTAATGATTTAGACATGGATTCTCTGGGCATATTATTAAGCTCAAGAAGCTTATAGCATGACTAAGAGGTATTCCCTAGCTTCAGATAACATCAAAAAACATTTTTTTAATCTTTTATTTTTCTCCTCCATGCTTCCTCCTTGTAATTATCTTCATGTTCTCAACTGATTGTCATGAAGAACGAGTTTGTGCGATAAGGAAATTTACAAAGGTCCGATTTTCACAATGAAACCCAAAGATGGCACCATTAGTTTAGGGAGAAATGTGATTTGACATAAATTCAGATATCATTCAAAAGTGACAGGGACAAAATTGCTTGTCATATTAGCTACTCCCAGTAATCCCTTCCGCCTGGCTTCATCAGATTGAGAAACTTTTTAGTCATTCTTTGATATGAGAATTGCAACAAACTATGTAATATTATATTACTAATAAAAGAATCTTAGATCTACTTGGGGGAAATCAAAACCATTAAAGCCTACAAGAATGAGAACCTGAGATCTAGTCAGTGGTCCACATTTCTCTTCAATTGCACTACAAAAGTACAAGACGAGAAGGAACTGTGGTAGCTTACCGCCCAGTAGTGCTTGTTGGTAAAATCCCAACCGCCACGATATAATTTGATATTATTCAGCATATCTGGCCTCCGTGTCCTCTTCTCAGCTAAAACCAGTGGGATTTTTGCATCGGGGGCCATTGCAGCAGGACCAGATGCCACCGGGGAGAACTTCAATAGTCCATTCGCCCATGGCGCCAAATTCTTCCCACCTTCAAGACACCAAAAAGAAGCACAGAACTTCCAAATCAGGAATCAAAGAACTAGGTTTATAATAGAGAGACAGAAAATCATCCTTTCCACATCACTATCTCGAACATGTAAAAAATCCAAAGAATGAAACCGAAATAATGTTTTCAGCGAGCACACTAAAACCCCTATTTCACTGAAAACGACTATAGGAGCCCACATCCAACAACCGCAGATTTCACTACAAAAAAAGAGCACGCAGAGGAGATCAAATAGAAGAGCAGATAATAACAGTAGAAAGCGAAGCAATCACGCGGAAAACGGACCGAGTATAGACTTGGGGGAGATCTCTCCTCCACCGACGACGACATGTGAAGCTCCGGAGGCCGCAGGCAGGTACGAAGAGAAGAGGAGGGAGAAGAGGATGAGCCCTCCGGCTGCCGCGGCGGCAGAGGAAGCGGATGCGATCGGCATGGCCGAGAACTCATTGAAGAGATTTGGAGCAGAAGAGATCCATGGCGGAGCCTTTTAGGGTTCCATCTTCTCGGCCATTCCTATTGCCGGGAAAGATGGGAAAGAGACTCTATTTATACATGTAGCGGCGAGGGAGGGAGATAGCCTGCTGCGAGTGCTGCAGTGACTGAGACCACCTTTTCACGAGTTCACATGGGAGACCACTTATTATTATTATTAATTAAAACTAGGCAAAAGTAGTTTCAATAATAATTATTATTATAAAAGGTGTAACAGTAAAATTATCCTATCAGTGGGAATAAGAGTGACAATTGAAACCGGTTGAATTGGTAAAAAATAAAAATAAAAAAATAAAAAAATCAGGTTAAATAATTAAAAATCGAGAGCTTAGCACCATTTTCAAGAAAACTTTGCCCAAGATACATGAAAGGAGAATAAATATATATGAAGGGGCCCATTGTTTTATATTTTGCTATAAAATATTATAAAGGTGTGTTCTTATATTTTTATATAAAAATAATAAAATGTACGGGGAATATCTAATTCTTCCAAGAAGGTGGGGCATCTTCAATAATGATGTTGCCGATCTAGCGAGTTCCGGAGATATTTACGGCCATGCCACTATCTCAGTCGGGTTTGACTACTACAAACAGCTCCGATTGCGACACTGCGACTCAAATCAAATGGTTCGACCACAAATTTGTGTTGGTTTAATCATGAGATATATGACGATATAAAGAAGAGGCCGGGTGTGGTTGCTTAGATCAACCTCCCCGCACCCAATCCACTCACAAGAGAACAAGAGATTGAATCTGCTTCAATTCTTAATTAAAAAATGTCCACATGACATCCACATTGAATGCTACGTGCAAGATATCAGCCAATCAAATGGGTACAAGAAACAAATGGAGGCAATTGGCGAATCAAATGGGTACAAGAAACAAATGGAGGCAATGGCCAATGGGGGTAGGTTCTGAGCCATGGCATGTGCGCTGCCACCATCTGCATGTGGGTGGGAGCACAATGTAATTGCAGCCTTTGTGGAACTTCACTCTGTTCTTGGTACTTCATATATATAACATGGTGCTCCAGAGGCCACAAATGCACAAGTCTTGCTGGCTTCGTATAACTTTTTTTTTTAACTCACGTGGAGAGCAAGTTTTTTTTCTTTCCCGAAGGTGAGCATAGTCACATATGCATTTCATGAATTACAAAATGAAAGTTACAAGCTAGCTAACTTTTAAAAAGAATAATAAAAAATATGAAATAATCTGGAGAGAACAAAATAAATAATCAGGCGAAGGCGAAAGACATGGACACCGCCAACCCCGCGCCTCATCCGTTCCCCAAACGCAACGAGAATACAACAGTAAGCCTCTCCCAGAAGGAAGACGCCAGCTTAATTATCCCCAAAAGGTCGAAAGGAAGATCACAGAAGACTCCCTTGTTCCTGGTGTACCAGAGGCTCCAGAACCAAATCACCAAAGCAAGCTTTCTCCTCATCGATGCTACCGTTAAACGAGACAAATCAGCACCCCCTAGGGGGGCTAAATCGCAAGCAGAAAGGAAGGAGTTACTTGCGACCGAAGTGGATCCACAATCCAAGAACAAGTGTCTTGCTGTTTCAGGCGCCATCATTCAGAAATTGCAAATATGGTCCACTCCCTGTGACCCATGCCTAATAAGCATGTCCTTAGTGCGCAATCTTCCACGTCGAATGATCCATATGTTAATCTTCATTTTAAGAGGACGCCGGATCTTCCAAATGCACTCAGAATCTCTGTCAATTATCCTTCTTTCCATAATAAACCTATACGTCGATAATATAGAGAAAATATCATTGTTGTTCCATCGCCATATCCCCCAATCCTCCCTATCACTAAGGAAGATGTCGGCCAACAAGTTCCTCAATTTCAACACTCTTTCTCCATCCACTCCTCTTACCCACCTGAGGCGCCACTCCCCCTTGGCGGAGTCAAACATATCTGCCACCGTCGCAGCTCTACGCCTACAAGCCAGAAGAAGGTCAGGAAAAAGAGTCCCCAAGCGTCCCCTCGCGACCTAGCGATCATTCCAAAAGCTAGTCCCTCTCCCATTGACCAACACTATCTCAAACCCCAGCGCGAAGCAGTCCTTAGCCTTGCATAAACCTTTCCAAATACTAGACCAACCCCCAAAGGCATGAGCATCACACCATCTCTTACGTGAGAAGTATTTTAGCCTAACTATCTCGACCCAAATGATATCTAGGCCGACCGGCACCCCGCACCACCACCGCCCCAACCTAATCAAGTTATGGGTGTCCAAGTCCAAAACCCCCGGCCCCCCATTCCTTTTAAGGGAGGTCACATCATCCCAATAGATAAGCCCCTTGCCTCTCAAATCTGCTCCCCCCGTGCCCCAAAGGAAAGCCCGCATTCTGTTGTCAATTTGAGAAATAATCCATTTTGGCGGCCGAAAGATGGAGAGAAAGTATCAAGACTACCCTTCCCCCCTAGATAGGAGCCGCCCTTTCCAACTGGCAAGCCGCATGTCCACCTTCTGTATTAGACCCATCCAGTCTTCTTTTCTAGGCTGAGAGCTGCTAAGGGGTAGGCCCAAGTAAGAGATAGGAAAGTCTGAAGCTTGGCAACCTAGGAGACTAGCCCCCTCCTCTTCCCTCGCCACATCGCCAAGCATATGCACCACAAGTGTCTTCTCAGTATTCAAGCGCAGATCGAAAGCTAACCCCAGGCCATAGAGAAAAAGCTTAAGATTAATGACATCCTCTCTCCCACCCTTAGTGAAGACAATGAAGGCGTCCGCAAACTCAAGGTTAGTAAACTCTACCTCCGGACGTAAGCAAACGCCTCTAATAAGGTTGTCATCCCTGGCCTTAGCTATAAGCTTTGAGAAGACAACTGTCACAAGGAGAAAGAGAAGCGGGGAAAGCGGATCACCTTAACGAAGGCCGTGTTTATGACGAATCCACCATCTCTGCTTACCATTTAGGAGAATCAACGATTCGCTGGAAGAGAGCATGTCAAGAGTCCAGCGAATCCAAACTGTCGGTAAACCCCTCCGCCTCAAAAGGACCTCTAGAAACTCCCAACAAACACTGTCAAAAGCCTTTTCCATGTCCAACATCATAACTAGGGCATCCTCCTTCCTAGCCTTGCAAAGGTGAATAATCTCATTGGTCTCCATGAAACTGTCAAGAGCGCTCCTCCCAGGAAAAAACGCACTTTGACACTTGTCGATCATGCCCCTGATATGGATCCGGAGCTGAGTAGCCATGACTTTGGAGAAGATCTTGACAATGTTGTTCGTCAGACTGATAGGTCTAAATTACGAAATCGACTCGGGTACATAGATTTCGAAATAAGAACCACAAAGGAGCGATTAAGGCACGCCCAATCCTCGGAGCCAAACATCAAATCATCAAGAATAGCCTTCATATCCTTCCCAATGAAAGACCAGCAAGCAAGAAGGAACTCAGCCGTCAACCCATTTGGCCCGGGGGACTTGTCCTTCCCTAAACTACGCAAGCACCCATGAATCTCCTCGAGGCCACATGGCTCCGATAACGAGGCTAGGTCGATGGCAACCCAAGGATAAATGGCATCCCAATCCAAGCCCACTTTGAGCTGGGGAGCCGACCCCAAATAGTCCCGGAAGTGAGCATGGATCGTTGCAGCCATCTCATCATGCCCCTCAAGAACTCCCCCTTCGACGCTCAGAGAGCTAATCCAGTTCCTTTGCCTTCTCCCAGAAGCAACCCTGTAGAAGAACTTAGTATTTTGATCGTCGTCGCACAACCATCTGACCTTTGCCCTTTGTTGTCAAAGAGCGTTCGCCGTCGCATAGCACTCGTCCAAGTGACTCCTGGTCCCCCTAATTGCCACATGGGCTGCAACAGTATCATCTACTCTTCCTAACTCCAAATCAAGGAGCATCTCGACCTCAGTCAGGTGGGCCTTTCTAGCTGCAAGGACCCCTTTGCTCTAGGCTTTGATCCTCGAACGCATGAGTCGATTCTTAAGAATCCAAGTATCGATAGGCGAGCGGACCCCACCTCGACTGTTAGGCGGCGACGTCTCCTAGCAAGCCCGCACCATGTCCAAAAATCCTGCAGTATTCAACCAGAAATGCTTGATTCTGAAGATGCTCGACCGATCACGTGGCCCCGCCTTCAGGATAAGCGGACAATGGTCTGAAAGCCTCACATTACCAACCTCCGCTCCCTAATCACCCCCACCCCAGCTTGAGAAGCAAGCATTCACAAGAATTTTATCCAACCTCGGCGTAGCCAGGGGGTTTTGATTGTTAGACCAAGTAAAACCCCTCCCAGAGGTCGGAAGGTCAACGAATTCCGAGTCTGCAATGATACCTGAGAAACACAAAGAATCAGACGCATTCCCCGCGCAATTAAGGTGCTCTTCCAAAGATCTCGTAAGGTTGAAGTCACCGCCAATAATAGTCGAGAGATCGGAATCCGCGAGCACCGATCCCAGTTCGACCCAAAAAAAATCCCGCCCGGTCCTAGTCGGAGGACCATAGATGTTAAAGAACTGAATCAAGTCCCTGATGGACGGTATTTCAAGCAACACCCCAAGAAATGCCGCCCCTTCATCGAGTAGACGCCCTCCCACACATTCTGATCCCAAGCTACAAGAAGTCCCCTGGACTGACCCCGCGAGTTGCAAACAAAAAAGTCAAAGTTCTCACGACCGGTAATACGCCTTAGCCACGAGACATCAAAACATTATATTTTAGTTTCTTGAAGGCCAAACAACGTGGTTTTATAATCCAAAAGAGATGACTTAAGCATGAACTGCTTACTAGGCCTACCCAGGCCCCTGATGTTCCAAAATAAAAACGATTGCATCAGAAAACCAAAAAAGACATCTCAAACACCACTCCCTACACAAACGACACACTCCACTAGTCAGACAGATCCATTCAACGCCGCTAACTCCAAAGCCTTAATCGCCGAACAAGAACCCGAAGAGACATCAGAAAAATCGAGAGCCAACAGCTTCAATTTCAAAGCATCATCCTCTAGCGCAGCAAGAATCGACTTCTTCTTTTCCTTCCAGATCAATCTACGACCACGATGGCGCAAGGAAGCCGGGCTGCCTCTACTCGTTGTAGGCTCAGCACGGAACGCCGCCTTCAACTTCATAGCACAGTCGAGCATTGATGAGTCACCGCCATTGGAGAGGAGCTTCAGATGGGAGCTCCGACGAGACCCCACCGGCACCTCTGCTCCAAGGGGAAGCGCTAAGGGGGAAGAGCCGTCCACCCGAGACAACAGAGCCAGAATGTTAGGGGTTACATAGGCCGGAGAGGGTGAATCCCCAGGAGAGAACCCTATAGCCTTAAGGGGGACGGGAGGAGGCATGGGCATCTTCGCCCTTAATGCTAGAGACATGGGGGGGATTGCTTGAGCAACCGACGGCTTCACCAACAACGGACCCACGGGCCCCAATAAGTTCAGAGCCCCCCCCCCCCCCATGTGGGCCAAGCCCATGAATGGCCTATCGAGAGTCGCACCAGTCACGTCCGCACCTAATTGTTGGTTTTAGATTTTCAACCTTGGTCTTAATCTCGATTTTGATGATAACAAATATGGAACTAATATTTCATCGAGAAATCTTTCAGGTTCCATATCGATTAGCGTTCGATGTCCTCAAATTAGAAAAATCGGAAGAAATCGGAAGGACATTGATCGTCGCGCTCGGGTTCGTCGCGAAACATCTCAAAGATCGACGTATGCACCAAAGATGTATTGGACGAGCTCAAAGATCACATGGAAAGCTCTCTAAGTTGATGCTCGTTGAAAGCCGGAACCCGAAAATGAAGCGCGCAAGAAAAATGACTGAAAAAATAATTTCAGCCTAGGTTCGGTCGACCGAATAGGGTTTGTAAAATGGCAGTAGCCATCTCAGTCGACCGGTCGATCGACCGAAGGATGCCGCAAAGAGGCAGTAGCTACTTTGGTCGATCGGGCGGTCGACCGACAAAGGCCAAATTCTGGCAGAGGACGCGTCGGTCAACCGACAAAGGCCAATTCTGGCAGAGGACGCGTCGGTCGACCGACAAAGGCCAAATTCTGGCAGAGGATGCGTCGGTTGATCGATTGGTCGACCGGACTACGTATCGCCAAAGACGCAACCTGCGTCGGTCAATCGATGGGTCGATCGGATTGCGGGAACGCAATTTTGCGTCTGGGCAATCGACCCATCGATCGACCGCACAGAGAGAATAGGCGACGGTCGCTTGAGCGGGCGATCGACCGGCCAATCGATCGAGCGGCTATAACGGCTAGATTTTAGCCTGTTGAGTTATCGTTCCTTTGATAGGTTATATATATCATTCATATATCTCATTTAATCCCTCTCTCCCACTCTTACAGATTTTATTGAGCAATTAAAAGGGAGATTTGAGCATTCCAAAAGATTAATCGCTTGCGCTCGGTTCTTTCGCCAACAAATTGTTCAAGCGCACACTCTGCTTCGACTCGGGAATTGATTCGAGCTCTACCTCTTGATGAGGTGAAGGCGTTGAAGGCTTGGAAAAGAGCTGTGGTTCTTCTCTCATTTCTTAAGCTCTTTTGGTTATTTTAACTGTTATTTGAACATTATTTTATTTGGATTTGTGTCTGTGAAGACCTAGGATTGTTAGGTCTTGAAATTAAGTGGTTACTTTGGTGTGAAGGTGTAAAGCCACTTGTGTAAGCTTAGTTTTACTAGGATTAGTTGAGTTGTCCCTTAAGGGTTGAGGTGGAAGAGTGCTCTCGGTAAGAAGACGGTGACTTTCGGGTGTGGAAGTGCCTTAGGTCGAGAGTGCGACTCTTCGAGTCAAAGTCCTCATTGTAAGGGAAACCGATTTAATCTAGTTAAACTAGTTTGGAAATCCTAAGTGGGGTGTTTAGGTAGTGGAGTAGGCATTGGGGCCAAACCACTATAAACCTATGTGTTTGCATTGCTTCTCTATTTGTGCTTAATTGTTTTATCTTGCTTCCGCATTTAATCGCATAATTGCATCTTGCCTAAGTGATCTAAGTAACACTACTAGAATTGTGATCATCAGCGACGACTGATACCGTGGCTGAACCGTCGGTGATGCATATCACGGACGGTGTCAATCGTGGCAAAAAACTGTCTCTGATGTGCGTGTCTCAGATGTTTTGTAACGGTCGCGCACGACCGTCACACATAATCATCAGCGACAGCCTCGTGGACTGTCGCTGATTTAAAATCATCAGTGACGGCTCTGGGCATTGTCATTGATACCAACACATTAGCCTCGCCTCTCAGCCGTCGGTGATACTATTAGCAACCGTGATATTTGGTCGTACCAAGGCCATCAGCCATTTACGATAGGCTTTCAGCCATGGCTTAATGACGATTAATCGTGGGTAAATCGTGGCTAAATATGTTATCCTGTAATTGAAAAAACTAATTTTTTTATAAATTCCTGTATACAATGATATATCGACTACAACCTATTTTCAATCACATATTATAATCAGAAAACATCATACACGTGCATTTGAAACCAAACATACAAGTTTTACATAAATATCATCAATCTCAGCCTCAAACCGGAGGCAAATAATTATCAAAATATCATCTATATATCCAAGTATCAAAATATCATCTATATCAAGTATCAAAATATAAACAAAATACAATTAATCAAAATCTCACGACGACGGTGGCGGCGGTGGAGGTAGTGGAGTCGACAACGACTGGGTCGGGAGCATCGATTAGGTCGAGGAGGACGACGACTGCGACATCATAGGTAGAAGGCCGGACTGAGACGCAATCTAAGTGAGGAGTGTCTGTATGTTCTGGATCGTCTGTCTCAACTCGTCATTCGATCGTCTCTGCTCCTGCATCTGCTCCTCCATCGTCGGCCTCTGCTCCTGCATCCTCTCCTCCATCGCGTGCCTATGCTCCTCCATCGTCTGTCTCTATTGGGTGAGCTCCAACTCCATGGCCGTTATCCGGCTCTGGTCCTGCACTCGGGATGATGAGGGTCGCTCACCCGCAGTCGGAGGGGTCGGTGCCCCAAGTGGCCCGAGCACGGCGCGTGCATGGCCACTGTTTGCAAAGCCATAAATACGACCGTGCTCCCAACCACCTGCTACCTCCACCCAAGCTCCTATGTCGAACTCCTCCGGTGTCCCTCCGCGCTCGATCACAGTCCTCGTATAAGTTTCCTACACGTGTTTATATTATATATATATATGAACTATAAATAAAAATTGTGTAAACCAAATAGACATATATAAATACTTACCATTATATACGAGGCTCTGCTATCAACGTAGTCCCCCGCTCCTCGTCGACGACGGTGGGTGCGCTCAAACACCTCCATCATCGACGAGCGTCAGACGGTGTCATCCTCCGTCACGCGCGTCTTACATTAGAAAAAAAATACATTAGTATCATTATACACAATATATAATTTAATTAAAAGTAAGGAAATTATACATACCATACGACGCTCATGCACCACAAAAGATATGGAGCCACCAGTGTGGCGCGCCCCCGTGCCGTCCCTCCCGGACATGCGATTTCTCGACGGAGTCCGGGAGACCTCTTGCCACTCAGGAGTATCTCACCGCTCAACGAGCTGGTCCCACACAGGGCCAGAAATCCACTCAGGGGCATGTCCCCGAGTCTGCACTATCTGTGTGGCCCCTAGCCGTCTCATCACAGGCTGATGGGCTTGCTGAAGCAGCCCGTTAAAGCGAGCACGGGCAACATGCTCCCATGCAGCCTCCATAAAAGTGGTTTGGTCCTCCAACCATGTATAATGACCCTGCAAAAAAAATTATTATTACCGATCAATATTTAACATTAACATTAATTTACCGTGAACTCTCGCCACAATAAATCTATATGCTCACGGGGCACGTGAGACCATGTAGGCCACACCCCGTGCATAAACTTCCGGATTGTCCCCGCTATCGTGCGGGGGACGTCCTCCTGCTCAAATCTGTACCATATATAAATTCATATTATGATATTTTGAATTATAAATAAATTATGAGAAATAATTAATGCATATATTTACCTTCTTCCGCGCACAGTAACTGCTCTGCGCAGTTGTCCCTCGGGTGGCGGAGGGAGAATTCTGTTAGGCCATCATGGCCTACGTCTCGATGTCGACGGGCCTGGATCGACTGAAGGGATGGTGGCTGGAGGTGGGGGGATGGTGACCATATCAGCTGGGGGAATAGTGGATGGATCAGGTGGGGGAATGGTGGCCGAACCAGATGGGGGGATGGTGGCCAGAGGTTGGGGGATGGTGGTGGAAGACGAAGGGTCGATGGGTACAGGTGGGGCGGGTGGTAATCGTTTGGGGGTCCTACAAGGAATGCCTCCTCGAGAACTGATATCTCGAACCATAGCTGTAAAAATTTAATATAATTAGATTATATATAATAGATATATTTAATAATGGAATATATACTTCACATTTATAATTATTCATCATCGTCATTATCATCATCCGTGTAATACTCTTCTTCTTGTTCTTCTATATCTGAATCTTGAAATTCTTCTTCGTCTCCCTCATCTTCATTCTGTCCTTCCTCAAGTTCATTATCATCCTCATCAACGTATTCTATTTCCAATTGAACTAACTCTGTGTCATCATCCTTGAGTATTGGAATAACTCGTTACCAAACGGATTGTCAGACGAATTAAAACCATCTATGCACAATCCCAACCTGATATTTCTAGTCTCCCCAGCAAATGATGGATAACACCTATCCAAATGTTTTCATGCTTCACTGTCGGATGGATGAGTCATTACTATATCATCACGACTTCTTGCATGCCAACTCATATAGGGGCAGTCTTTTTCGACATGAATAACCTTTGAAGTCTCGGTGTTAGTGGAAAATATCGAAGCACCTTAAAGGGAATATTTTTTTGTCAAACCAATTTCTTCTCCTTGTAACGAGGATGTTCACATACCGGGCATTGTTCTAACTGTGCATTTTCTTTATAATATAAAATACAATTATTTGGGCAAGCGTGTATCTTTTCGTACCCAAGCTCTAATTTCCTCATCAACTTTTTTGTCTTATAAAAGGTTGGCTCAAACTTGTTATTTGGAGGTAGTATACCACTGATAAAGCCTGTAATCCGATCAAATGCAACCCCGCTGATATTACAATTGGACTTGATGTTCAGGAGTTGTGTCATTGCCGAAAATCTTGTATAATTAGGACAATTCTCATACAAAGGTTCATCGGCAACTTTCAACATCTTGTAAAATTCTGTAGCCTCCTTATTCGGCAATTCAATCTGTATTTCAAGTTGTTCTTCAGTGACTTCAACTGTCATAGTATCTGGTGGTACTATCGTCTCAGTAACTGACTCAATATTACCATTTAAATGGAATTGTCCTCCAAGACTATCCAGAATCATTGTTCTATAAGGATTAGGTGGATTGGAAGAAGAAACATCAGCAGAAGAAGATTCACCATGAGTTTGGACAACAGGATTGCTCGACGTCCCGACTTGACGTGACTCCCCGTGATAATTCCATACAAAATATCTTGGTGTGAATCTTTTTGTATACAGATGCAGTGTGATAGTTTCTCAGTCCAAAAATCTTATGTTCGAATATTTTCGGCACGGACATCGAATTTTATCACCACTAAGGAATTTTTCATTCGAGTAGGCGAAATTTAAGAAGTAAGTTACGCCTACTCGAAATTCGTCCGTTATAGCTCCACGATGAATTCGTCGGTACATCCAACTTCGATCGCCCGATATGTTCTGTCAAAAAGTTTGCAATATCTTTAGGTAATGTCTTTAGGTGGGATGGTCCTATTCCATTCGGGATTCATGTTATTTATATTGAACTTAGTATTTTTTTTAGTCATTAACTTCATTCTAAATTTCGGCAGCATCTCCCTATAGTTCTCCGAATACGCATATCATCTGGGCGCGTATCGAAGAACAAGGGCGATACAAGCCAAAATTTAAAAATAAAGTTAATGACTAAAAAAACAAACTAATTGCAATATAAATAACTATGCTCCCAAATTATTCAATTAGGGACAATTCAAGGGTTGTACGACGTATAAAAGATCATTAACTTCGTTTACACGAACATACAACCCCCGAACGGATCTAAGATTTTGCAAAATTAAAACTTGACTCGTCGATCGTACGTGAAACGTATCAACTCGTCTTGATTTTTTTCTAACTTTATGGATGCCGGTGCGAGTCCAAAGTGGACGATTCCGCGTGAGTCCAAAGTGGATGATTTCGGTACGAGTCCATCCATTGTGGACGATTCCGCGCGAGTCCAAAGTGGACAATTCCGGCACGAGTCCACCAAGGACGATTTGATCGCGAGTCCAAAGTGGATGATTCCGACGCGAGTCCTTAATGGACGATTCTGCGCGACTAATTAATTAATATTAAACTAATAATTAACCTAATTAATAATTAATTTCTAAGTATTAATAATTAATTTCTAAAAATTAAGAATAAATAATTTAAAAAAACTAATCAAACTGTGATTAGGGTAATTAAACCCTAATCAAGCAGTAGTCGACATCACTGTCGGCTACTGCTCGTCGACATTGGGGCCGATGGTAATCGGCCCCAATGTGGCGCCAACCGGGTTGAGACCGGCGTTGAGATGAACGCCGGGTTGACACCGACGCTGAGAGGGCAGGCCGGGTCGACGCCGGCGCGAAGAGGCAGCGTGGTCGGAAAGGGCGACGGCGGCACTGTGGGGATTTAATGAAGGAGGAGAGGAAGCGAGCATACCGGAAGGTTCACCGGCGGCGATTGACAGCGGTGGCAACGACTCCCCGGCAACTCGGCAGCGACGGACGGCGGCGACAGCGGCAAGTAGAGAAGGAAGAGGATGAAAGAGGAAGGGTCGGGCACAAACACAAATAAAAAGGATTTTCACCGACGGCGCACTGGCCGTCGGAACACCTTGGATATGTAACTTTATTATCACCGACGGCTCACAGAGCCGTCGGTTAAGAGAGTTATATATTCGCGCTGTGTTCGTGGCATTAAATAATAAGCGACGGTCGCAGGTAGCCGTGGCTAATTACTTCGCATATCACCGATGGCGTAGATGAGCTGTCGCTACTAACCTATTTTATTTCGCGCGCCTGGTTACTCTCATCACCAACAGCTACGAGGCCCCCACTAAATCGTGGCTACTAACCCATTTTAATTCGCGCGCCGTGCACGCCATGATCTATGAGCGACGACTTTGTGCGGTCGTATGCGAGCCGCGGCTGATTTAGTTACATCAGCCACGGCCGACTAGGCCGACGCAAAGCCGTGACTTATTCTGACGACGGCTCTTCCAGACGTCGCTGATCACCGTTGCTGATGTGGTATATTCTAGTAGTTTGGAAATCCTAAGCGGGGTGCTTAGGTAGTGGAGTAGGCATTGGGGCCGAACCACTATAAATCTGTGTATTTGCATTGCTTCTCTATTTGTGCTTAATTGTTTTATCTTGCCTCCGCATTTAATCGCATAATTGCATCTTGCCTAAGTGATCTAAGTAAACGATTAAAATCAAATTAGGCGAACGATTTAGTTAACACACTATTCACCCCCTAGTGTTGCCATTTCTCCAACAATTGGTATCAGAGCGGGTCCGTAGCTTGAGATTTCATCATCTCTTCTACACATTGTCTCGATCCGAGAATGACACTAGAGTTGGTAGCGTCTTCACATCCTAGGTTCGATGACTCAAACTTTGGTCTTTGGAAATATAGGATGTACACTTATTTAAAGACTAAAGGTTTTGGTTTCTTTAATATTTTACATTGGGAATTCATTGAACCTAAGGTTGACATGCATGCATGGAGTGAATTAGATAAGAAAATGTTTAAGTATAATGGAGATGTCATGAATTGCATTCTCTGCACATTACCAAATGACATCCTAGATAAAGTCATGCATTGCTCTTCGGCTTATGACTTATGAGCCACTTTAAATGTTTTATATGATTATGTCAAAATCGAAGAGATTGGCACTTTTGATGAAGGTGGTGATGACAATGGTCACTCACCTACTACTAATCTTGGTTTTGATGCTCATAGCTCTTCTAGTCAAAGGAGTAGCACCAAGAGTCGAAAAAGGAAGGTGGCGTGCCATGCATGCAAGGAAAAAGGGCATGTGAAGAAAAATTGCCCTACCATGAAAAATAAGGCAAAGAAGAGGTCAAAAGCTTCTACATCATCATCTCACTCAAATGAAGTATCCTCTTGCAATGACTATGAAGCTACTTCAAAAGTTTGCCTCATGAGTATCAATGATGAGGTACACTCTTTCCCTTCTAGTCATAATAATGATAATGATAGTACTAGCTCTTCTAGTTCATTCAATATGTCATATGAAGAACTAGTTGAGGAATGTCAAAAAATATATGCCTTGCTTGTTAGAAAAGATAAGGAAAATAAAAAGTTGAAAAAGGAAAATGAGATGCTTAATTCTCATTTGCATGAATCCAAACTAGAAAATGAAAAATTGAAATCTGGGTCATTTGATTCATGTCATGATAATGTAGAACTTGAGCTTAAGGATTTAAAGCTTAAAAATAATAATTTAGAAAATGAGAATTGCATGTTAAAATCTCAATTACATGTATTGCATAAATCCATGAATGAATTGAAAGATGAGACTACTTTCTTGAATGAGAAAGTAAATGAATTAAAAAATATTTCATCTCCTAAGAACACTAGAATAAAAAATGTCTATGTAAAGAATGTCAATGTTCATCATCATTCTCATGTTAGGCGT
Organism: Canna indica; assembly: GCA_034359265.1. Lineage (NCBI taxonomy): Eukaryota > Viridiplantae > Streptophyta > Magnoliopsida > Zingiberales > Cannaceae > Canna > Canna indica. The sequence continues at coordinate 74,122,653 of CP136891.1, read as the reverse complement.
TCCACATTTAAACCTCATGCTCAAAATAAAAATATTTCATCTAAGAATGCCCATGCTCATCATGCCTCCTATGTTAAGCATTCTAACATTAAATCTCATGTCCATGTTAAAAAATGAAAAGAAAAAGTTTCATGAACATTGCTTTTGTTGTGGTATATATGGTCATGCTATTCATGATTGTGCATTCAAAAGAAATCCGAGTGTTGCTAAGATACTTTGGATTCCTAGGCCATCTAACCCCAAAGGACCCAAAGCTATTTGGGTACCAAAGATCTCATCTTCTATTGTAGGGGGAGCCACCACAAGGGTAATGGAAATTGAAGAGTTGAAGTTGACCAAGAAATTGAAAGAAAAATTCTTACATGGTTGCAACTTCAAAGTCTTCACCCAGTCTAGATGCCCTAGGTTTAAGAATTGGCATCTAAATCATTTGGTATCATCACCCTTTTCTCTACTTTATGTTTGAAGTTGGTGTTTATGATACATGCTTAAAATTGATTGATTTTCTTCGCTCTTAATATATTTTAAATTATTTTGATTTTTCTTAATTTTCGGTCTCTTCGGAGACCTACGTGACCTGTAATGGGCCTAAGCGAGCTTACGGTTTTAAATCGTAGGCTCATTGTGGCCTTTCGGTTTTCAACCAATAGGAAGGGTTGAAGATCTTATTTTTTAATATTTCATATTTTGAGATCTCTAGATTCGTTTTGGGTTCATGATAATATATTTTAAAACGAATTTCAAACCATTTAGCAAAGTGAACTTTGATAATGATACTTGATGCTTCTCTTTGCTTTTTGGTTGGGTTAGCTTGCTAAGTAACTATATTTTCTCTAAAATATTAGTGTAGCTTACTTGCAAGTTATAAGTATTTTAGGAAGACAAATAACTAGAATGAAAAAGATTGGTTTGGTAAATTTTCATGAATAAGGTATAATTTTGATAAATTCAAATCTTAGTGTTATACCTCAATGCTTAAGCTTAAATCATGTCTCTGTACTCATGATTAGAATTGCATGTTAAAACCCTTGAATTCTCATGAGTAGGTAGAATTTTAGTACTTAGACAAATTTCATTGAATGAAACTTGCTCTAGGTTGATACTTACCATTAGAGACATTCCTTTAAGTCCAAACTAGTTAAACATGTTTAGAGACCTTTTTCCTCAAATGCTTCACATCTTAAGATCCCTTATATTTATTTTGATATCATGATAACTCCTTAAAATGAATCTCTACTATCTAGCATAGGTTAAGGTTTTTAAATGAAACTTTGCATTGAACCTTTGCTATTTTGTATGTTAGCTTGCTAGTAGCCTTAATCTCATTATCTACTAATGAAGTCTACTTGCAAGTTGTGAATGCTAATGGAAGGCATGCTATCTAAAAGCTAATGGAAAATGAAATGAAAAGTTTGGGAAAATTTTTAAGAAAAAGGTATGAATTTAATTTTGCAAAAATCTTTGTATAATAATTGAATATTTATGTTTAATGATGTCTCTATACTCATGATTGATGTTGCATGATAAATATTTGAATTTTTATGAGTAAGAAAAATAATGATAACTAGGCAATTTCCTGATATTAATATTGAATGAAATTGGACTAGTTTAAAATTTCTTATTAGAGACCTCATTTTAAGTAAACACCAAATTAATATGTTTAGATGCACATATCACATGAGTCTAAGTGATTAAAATTAAAAATTCATGTCTAGATGAATAATGTGATAACTATATCACTTTAGGAGACTTAATCTTGGAAAAGTTTGACCCAAATCAGCAAATTGACTTGGACACTTCATTTTTAAGTCCAAAATTCATAAACATGTTTAGGAATAGGTATGACATGTTTCCATGCACTTAGAATGAAAAATTCATATGGATATGGATAAAATATCATAGATGTGGTTTCATGAAAATCTCTTTTGAACCAAGTTGACTCAAGTCAACAAGTTGATTTAAACGTCTCATTTTCAATCCATATTTGAGGAACATGTTTAGATTTACTCATGTTAGGTATCCATAGATTTAAGGTTGAAAAATCATGAGTAAATAATAAGATTGGAACTTAGCAAGTTTCATGATAACTAGCTTAGTTTTGAATGAAATCATGCTAGGTTGATATCTTGACTTTAAGGACATAATTTTGATTCCAAACTTGACATACACTCTTTACATGATCTTTTTATGGTGTCATAAGAGTTTGAATGAAAATTGAACATGTTTTGAAAATAACTGGAAATTACGGAATTGTCATTTCGACCAACATTTGGTATGCATTTCCAGCTATTTCTAGAGAAATATAGAAAAATTCTTTTTAATTGATTCTTGAAACTGCACCCTCACTGAAAAATCTAGGATCTTCAGTAAAAATTTTAAAAAGTTTCATCAAGAATCTGATTTATAATGGAATTATGAAATTAGATTTCAAAAATACAAAGTATCATCCCCTTGAAATATCAATCTTTTCCGATACTTTGATTTCTCATCAAAAACTACAAATGAAAACTCATGTATAGTATTTTGATTCAATGTCTAATATCATTCACACAATTACTTGAGTAAAATCATTCATAGGAATGATTTTGATAATTTGAATGATAACTAAAAATATTTATTTTTTCATTGAAAATAATATATGATGAAAAATAAATTTAGAAAATCCATTTTTAGTTCAAACTTGATACATGCATTTCAAATGACCATTCAATAATTTATATCAAAATTTTCATCCAATAATTGATATTTCAAATCTTGAAGTATAGGTTAACCTAAGTCAACAAAATGACTTAGAAATTTCATTTTAAGCCAAAACTTGATTCATAGACTTATATTCTCTCATGTTTGATGTCTAGATGCCTAAATATGAAAAAACATGAGTAGATAGCACAACTTGATACTTAGCATTTTCATGTGTTCATGCTTAATTCAAATGAAACCGTACTAAGTTAAAAGTTTGATTAAATGACATTAGTTTCACTTCAAATTTGATATACATGATTTAAATGACCATATCTTGATATTTTGAAAGTTTGAATGAAATCTAAAAAAATAATGAAAAAGATATGAGTACATTCATACTTGAGTGCATACATGTTTTTGTTTTGAATTCAAATATTTAGTTTTGAACATATCATGTATGTTTTTGTTTCATATCAAATATTTGTTTTTTCATCCCTTTGGTTGAGATTCTCATGTTTCATGAAAAATCTTTAGAGTCTCAACTTCATAAAAAAATATTTATTTTTCATCCCTTTGACTAGTTTAACCTTTCTTGCCCTTTTTGATTGATGTCAAAAGGGGGAGAGAAATGTATAAGTAAATGGAGAGAAAATTATAGGTAAATGAAAAGAAAATATAGGTTAACCATGCATATAGATAAGAGGAGTTTCATTATGTAGATATGCATGTTGATAGGGGGAGAAATCCCATGTTTAATATCCTTGGTGTTTTAATATATATATTTTCTTAAGGATGTTTGTCATCACCAAAAAGGGAGAGATTGTTGGCTTTAGGTCTTCAACCTCGGCCTTAATCTCGGTTTTGATGATAACAAACATGGAACTAATATTTCGTCGAGAAATCTTTCAGGTTCCATATCGATTAGCGTTCGATGTCCTCAAATCGGAAAAATTGGAAGAAATCAAAAAATCGGAAGGACATTGATCGTCGCGCTCGGGTTCGTCGTGAAACATCTCAAAGATCGACGTATGCACCAAAGACGTATTGGACGAGCTCAAAGATCACATAGAAAGCTCTCCAAGTTGATGCTTGTTGAAAGCCCGAACCCGAAAATGAAGCGCGAAGAAAAATGGCTGAAAAAACAATTTCAGTCTAGGTTCGATCGACTGAATAGGGTTTGTAAAATGGCAGTAGCCATCGGTCGGTCGGCCGAAGGATTCCACATAGCGGCAATAGCTACTTCGGTCGACCGGGCGATCGACCAACAAAGGCCAAATTTTGGCAGAGGACGCGTCGGTCGACCGGACTGTGTATCGCCAAAGGCGCAACCTACGTTGGTCGATCGATGGGTCGACTGGATTGCGGGGAACGTAGCTTTGCATCTTGGCGGTCGACCGCACAGAGAGAATAGGCGGCGGTCGCTTGAGCGATCGATCGGCCGGTCGACCGACCAATCAACCAAGCGGCTGTAACGGCTAGATTTTAGCCCGTTGAGCTGTTGTTCCTTTGAGAGGTTATATATCTCATTTAATCCCTCTCTCTCACTCTTACAGATTTTATTGAGCAATTAAAAGGGAGATTTGAGCCTTCCAAAAGATTAATCGCTTGTGCTCAGTTCTTCCGCCAACAAATTGTTCAAGTGCACACTCTGCTTCGACTCGGGAATTGATTCGAGCTCTACCTCTTGACGAGTTGAAGACTTGGAAAAGAGCTGTGGTTCTTCTCTCATTTCTTAAGCTCTTTTGATTGTATTTTAACTGTTATTTGAACATTGTTTTATTTGGATTTGTTTCTGTGAAGACCTAGGATTGTTAGATCTTGAAATTAAGTGATTACCTTGGTGTGAAGGTGTAAAACCACTTGTGTAAGCTTAGTTTTACTAGGATTAGTTGAGTTGTCCCTTATGGTTGAGGTGGAAGAGTGCTCTCGGTAAGAAGGCGGTGACTTTCGGGTGTGAAAGTACCTTAGATCGAGAGTGCGACTCTTCAAGTCAAAGTCCTCATTGTAAGGGAAACTGATTTAATCTAGTTAAACTAGTTTAGAAATCCTAAGCGGGGTGCTTAGATAGTGGAGTAGGCATTGGGGCCGAACCACTATAAATCTGTGTGTTTACATTGCTTCTCTATTTGTGCTTAATTGTTTTATCTTGCTTCCGTATTTAATCGCATAATTACATCTTGCCTAAGTGATCTAAGTAAACGATTAAAATCGAATTAGGCGAACGATTTAGTTAACACACTATTCACTCCCCCCTAGTGTTGCCATTTCTCCAACACTAATGAGATTATTATTGGATGAAATGACCACCCTAGATGGGGGGTGAATAGTGTGTTTACTAAACAATTAGCCTAAATTCGGTTTTAAATATTTCTTAAAGTATTTAGGCAAATTACAAGTTGAGTGACTAAATACGGAAGCAATAATAAAATAATTAAGCACAAACAGAATATCAATGCAAACACAAGAATTTATAGTGGTTCGACCCCAATGCCTACTCCACTACCTAAGCACCCCGCTTAGGATTTTCAAACTTAGTTTTACTTAGGGGTGAGCATGGACCAGTTAACCGATCCATTAGTAAAAAAAATCGGTCCATTAACTTCGGTTAACCGTCATTTCGGTTTCGATTTTTCAGTTCAGTTAACCATTAAATTAATTAATTTTTTTACCACAATGTATATATAACTACAACAAGAAAGTAAACACCTAATTTTTTACCATTATTTATGTGAGAAGGAATATTAGAAGAAATTTGTTGGAGAGTTTAGGTAAAATCAGGGATATCATTTCCTTTTTCTGGTAAAATTGTTTAGCTAAAATGAATATTTATACCAAACAAGACAACATAAAGAAAATTAAGTCAACTATAAGAATAACGCGATGTCACAACTATTCAGCTGGAAACAAGGATCTCCCGCATGAAGTTAAGGGCAATATAACTAGCTAGATTTAAATATCTACAGCTAGCAGGAATCCACTCCACATGTACATTCAAAGTTTCAAGACTAACCTAGTATTAAAATTGCATGCGGGAATAACTAAAAAACTATCGAATTTACCTATTGCAATATGATTTATTTGTTTCACCATTTAGGATAGGATAAGAAATGAGAAGAGGTTGGATCCAGAGCATACCCAATCGCGCAGTGGATCCCGAGTGAAGGCCGGCGGAGAGATCCCGAGTGAAGGATGGCGAAGAGATCCACACAGTGGCAGTCGCGGAGAGGCAGAGATGGCGAGAGGCGGAGATGGCGAGTCGCGGAGACGCGGAGAGCGGAGAGCACCGAGAGGGCGAGAGGGCGAGAGAGAAGAGAAGAGGCGGAGACAGGCTAGACGACGAATCGCGGAGAGCGGAGAGGGCGAGAGGGCGAGAGAGAAGAGAAGAGGGGAGAGGTGGAGATGGACCAGACGGCGAATCGTGGAGAGGGCGAGAGGGCGAGAGAGAAGAGAAGACTGAAGAGGGCTCGGGGCGACGGGGAGTCGGGGAGAGTAGGCAAGCCAAGTATAAAACATAGGGTTTCTAAGTTTATACTTTATAACTATAATTATTAAAAAAAATATTAACTTATTATTAAAAAGTGTTATATAATATATATAATATATGTCCACTGGTCGGTTAACTGAAATCGGTGAACTTTTTATACCCCGATCCGAATCCGAAAATCGAAAATTTTAAAAAGATAACCCGAAACCGCACAAATCGATTCGGTTAACCACAAAAATCAGTTCGGTTTCGGACCGGTTTTCCGGTTAACCGAAAAATTGGTTTTTTTGCTCACCCCTAGTTTTACTAGATTAATGATGTTTCCCTTACAAAGATGACTTTGATCTGAAGAGTCTCGCTCTCAACCTAAGGTACTTCAACATTCGGATGTCTTCGTCTTCTTACCGAGAGCACTCATCCACCTCAATCCTAAGGGACAACTCAACTAATCCTAGTACACTATGTTTACACAAGTGGCTTTACTCCTTCTACACTAAGGATACCACTCAATCACAAGACCTAACACTAGGTCTTCTTACATGTTCAAATTCAATGAAATAAATAAGAAAATGCAATAATAATTAGAGCAATAAATCAAACAATGAGTACTTAGCTTCAAAAGACACTCCATAGTCCTTTTGATGTCTTGAGATGATGAATCGATAAATCTTGAAGGCTAAACCAAGGTGTTATCCTGGAAACTAGGGTTATCAAACGGATGGCTCAAGAAAAGCTTTAGAATGATCAAGAATTGGCTCAATGAAGTTTTTAGAGTGATCAAAAGTTCTTTAAGGAAGACTGGATTTGGGTATTTATAGAGCCAAGAAGAAATGGAATGTAACAGGCGGCTCAACAAGCAGAAAACTAGTCGTTTTCGCCTTTCGGTCGCATGCCGGTCGATCGTCGATCGATCGACCAATCGACCGCTGGCTCAATCTCTCTGTGCAGTCGATCGATAGGTCGACCGCCAGACGCGATTCTTCTTCTCTATAATCCGGTCGACCGATAAGCCTTCTGCCAATTTTTTGCACTGGTCGGTTGATCGACCGGTCGACCGAAGTAGCCTACTGCCATTTTTTGGCGTTATTCGGTCGACTGATCGGTCAACCGAAATGGCTACTGCCATTTTTCAATATTATTCAGTCGACCGATCGGTCGACCGAACCTGGATTGGGCAGAGTGGTTTGCTTTGTTTTTCTGCTCGTTTGCGTTTCGTTTTTGCTACGCCTACTTATATAATATTTATTAACTTTAAAACATAAATATTATATAAGAATTGCCCCTCATTTGGATTCAATAAAAATATCTAAAGAATCAAAATCTAGTTTTTGGGGTCTAGTACAAATTTTTCGAAAACGAAACTTTCCTAATTTTTCGAGTCAAGTATGGGTAGTCTAAAGGCTTCCAAAAAATCTCTAAAAATACCTCGTTATCTAATTTTAACCCAAGGAACAATTATCATCATTTTTTATGTCAATAAACTATCTAGGTCATATAGCCCTCCAAGGAGCTCCCTAGGTTATTTCAGGACGGTTTTTGGGTTTTCATGTTTTGGGATTCAGGGATGGTTTTTGGGTTATTATGCATCATCATGAGGATATTACAATATAAACTAGACACCCTAAACATATACTCTATCTTCCCGACGAATTCGAGCATGTCAACCAACGTCATTCCGATTTCCCAATTTTTTCGATATTTCCGATAGAAGACGTCGTGCGCTAACCGATATGGAACCTGAAAGTATTTCTCAATTAAATCATTAGTTCCATGTTTGTTATCATCAAAATCGAGATTAAGGTCAATATTAAAAACCTTACGCCAACAATTATGGCTCGGGGTTCCCCTTGGGCCCAACCAAAGAACCCGTCGGGCCCCACCGCTCCATGTTGCATCATCCAATTGATAGGGCCTGCCCCTCTAACAGCCCAAGGCCCAAGCGAGATAGGAACAATAGGGATGAGCACCTGCATGGCTTGGGGGCGGGTCACGTCACTCCCCTACATGGTCATCCCAACAATTATCACCCTGACACTACCCATGCTTCTTGAGGTAAGGTCCGCCATCACCCCGCCGGACGAACGACAAGCAAGACGAGGAGGGGAAGGATGCCAAGGGTCACATCAATGGCACGAACTGGAGTCGATGGAACCGACGTCAGAAGGTGGCTACTCGTTAGCACGAGGGCCGAGAGAGCCCCCCTACTTGAGACTCCACCTCTGACGAAAGAGACACCGGTAGGCGGGGAGATGGCCGAGTCTGCATCGTCCAAGATTCTCGTCGATCCGCCGAACTCCTGCGAGAGATTGTAAGGCAACGCTGGGTTCGAAGGCTCAAGAGGAGAACCCGCAATGATGTCATTCCCATCGTCGTCCCTACCGCCGGCCGCCGTCTCCCAGTGGCTCCACTCTACAGCAACCTGGATAGTAAACATCTCTCCATCCGTATCAAGTTCAATGAACCTTGGTATCTCATCCAGATTATGGCATCGAGCCTGGATCCTACACTCCTCGAGCTCCGACCAGGAGACAAAATTGCAGAGCAAATAGGCTAGTGACCAAGATAAGGTTCGAGGAGTTCCAATACTCTACGGGGAGACCGCAGAGGTAGAGACCGACCAGCAACTGAAGGGGGTCGGTTCCCCCCCCCCCCAACGGAGAAGTCCCAATCTTCGAATTCAAGGTAGGCCGCCTGCATGCAGAGGCAGCGCCAGTCAATCAAAGATGATCTCTTCGCTGCCGGAGATGGGCACAACAGCAGGAGCCGACCATCACAAAGGGGCTTCGCCTTCTACAGTTGGAAGTCGCCCTCAAATCCCTGGAAGCATGCATCCACAAAACGAGCGATCTGATCCCCGGAGCAGCAAGCATCAGCCATCGATACACGCACCCCCCGGCTAAGAAGCAAATCACGGCCATTCACAATCGCAGAAGACGACACCATAAAAACCTTCTCACGCAAAGGCCGGTTGGAGTCCATAAGGGAATTGGGAGGGGGGGAGGAATCGACGGATGGGGGTCAGCAATAGGAGAATCCGAAGAAAGGTCGCCAGGGAAAGGAGGGCTTTCTATATGATGGGGAGATAGCAAAGGATTACTGGAGCACAGAACCTTCCCATCAGTCGACGACGCCTCATCATGGAACTACGAGCCACTCGAATGGCCACCAGGCACCTGACGCAAGGACGAAGAAGAACAAAACCTTCCGAGGTGGCCAGTCTTTTCGCATACAAAGCAGATAATAGGAGATCTACACTCGAGCGCAACGTATCCCTGATCAAAGCACTTAAAATAGCGCCTCTCACGCTGCAAGCGTCGGACAAACACAACAAAGGAGGGAGGAACACGTAGGCGATCGGGAGATGGTGACCCACACTTCAGAGCATGGCCGAGATTAGACCGGACGACGTTAGCGAAGGACTCCTGAGCCGCCCGAATCCTGACAGGGGCCAAGGGCGCACCGCTGCAAGGGAACTCGAACGCAGACCCAATTGGGCGAGAGGAGGCCTTCACGCTATCCGGACAAACCCTCACCACTTCCCCAAGAAGTGCAAGAGACACTCAAGAAGAAGTCGTATGCTTTTGATTGCCAAACGCCGAATGGGAGTTCCTGCCACCCTCGCGTACCGCACGAACAACATCACAACCATGAGGGTGCCCACGCCCAGACCAGATCCGGCGTTGTGCCGCCTAACCACCTCCCGTCCATCGCCATCCGAGCCACGAGAGGGGCGAGCCGAAGGAAATGGACGGGGGTAGGGGTTGGGGGAAGCACGACCCACGACCCGCAAGGAGGGGGCCGTCGAGCCACAACGGACCGAAGATGACGATGAGAAACCTACCTTTTTTTTCATGGAGCATGTGGGACACGCTTATCTTTTTCCATCCAAGAGTGTGGTTAGACTTACCATCCATGTGGAGCGTAAGTTGTATTGGTTAGCCAATGCATTCAATGTGTGGGAGTAGGTAATTATGTAGTTGTGGGTGTCTAGATATATTCTTTTTTTATAAAGTGGGTGTAGATATAATTAAAGCACGATGAGACAAGAGAATGGTGGAAGAAAGGGCACTGAGCTTTTTGCTGGCCTTTTTAACTTTCTCTTTCTCTCTTTTGCAGCTAGTCAGAATGGACCAAACGATTCGGCCAAAATAGGTATGGGATTTGGTTTTGATTTAGACCTAATTGACGAATTTGCTAAAGCGTAATAAGTAATTTAATTGGTGGGATTCGCCAGATCTTAATACTGGTGACTCAACTGTGCGTATGAAAGTTGCACTGTACGTGCTTGCAGGCTGGAGCACGCCCATCTTTGAAAGCTGGACCGGCCCCTAAATCAATAACTCAATTGGGATGGTCAGTCATCCGATATATATACATGAAAAGCCATTGACAATCCAAACACAATGATGCTCAGATTCTTATTCAGTTATTCCAATTTGATTTGATTTTGGTATTTTTTAAAATTAATTTTAATTTTTGAACTGAAGAAGACTGAACCTGTACTCGTTTTTATCCAACTACAATACTCGATCAAATATAATGTTCGAAAAATATATCTGTGAATGTAACTGGGTTTTTAAATAAATGTCAATAAAACAGTAAAATGGATAAAAGTTAAATCGGAAGAAAATTAATTGATATGTTATAAAAATTTACCACCAGTCGCCAGATAATAAAATAGTCTAAATTGAAAAATATTGTCATGGAGTTGAATGTAACTGATGAAGAACAGACAACATAGAAGCACGGGGCATTCAGATCAGAATGCTAACTATACTATTGAAACTGACTAAAATTATTATTTCTTGAGACCTCAATGATGAGCTGATTTATCTAGCACAAATTGAACTAGTAAGTCAAAATTAAAATGAACATTTAAGGCGTCAAAAATAAAATAAAAATCAACATCTTGACCCAAAATTTTGCATCTATAGTGCACATTTCTAATAAGTCTTCCGTATGTCAGCTAAATAAGCAATCGGAAGTCCAAGCATAGTTCCTTAGCAAAGTTATTTAACACAAAGACACTTATCGGTCCAGTAACCAAAAAGGAACTAGTAACCATCCATCACCAAAACATAAATTTCAAAATTATGAGTTTGCTACCGACCAAATACAGAATTAATTAACTAAAGCAGTATACAGAAACGGTTTTCCAAGTAAATTAAGCAAATGCACTTTGCACTTCCTCTAGCAGCAATTTTGCAATCTCAGTTTGATTTAACTGTAAAGATAACATCCACATGCAAGGAAGGAAACTAAATACTCAACACAGCAACTCCATGTTTATCTAGACGTCCGTCATTTACATTCATTTTTAATCCATCAACAGGTCTTAAGCTCCCCTGATATCCAATACAATTCAGAGGGAAAGCCAGATGTTACAAAATTTGTTAGCAAGCAAGTAGAGGCAAATTTTGATACAGATATATACCGAAGGCAGCATCAGTCAGGGAAATAATATTCACCTTCTGTCTCCACATAGTGAACATTATATACCAATACAAATTACTTACACAAAAATCCAGCTCGGGCATCATGTTCAACCATATTTCCAGCCAACAAGGAACAAAATACATTTAGTGTGCCAAACCATTATTTTGTCAATGGTCTACCAAAATTTAACCATTGCCAAACAGTCCCTAATTGAATTATAAATATCACTCAATAGAAAATATTAGAAGTGTTTGTTTGCTTCATAGGATAAAAAAGGGATGGGATAAGAGATGAATTTTAATCTGTTGTTTGTTTCGTGCATGTATTAGAAGAAAATAGAATTAAAAGAATATAAAATAGATATTGCATATGGTAAATGCCATATTTAAAAAATCCTATTCAATACTACCTCTCATTTGTTATCCGTGAAGAAAATAAACCACAAGACTATATTGCAAAGATTAATTATAGAGAAAGAGAAGTGAGTGTATAATGAAACAGTATGTTTCTAACGTGCATGTAAACAAATATAAACTTATGTGTTCATGACACTCAGCTAATGGGATGATTATGTTTGATTCTTTCTTGGATTCTGAGATGACAATGTTTGATAGTAGCATATGCCCTCCAACAAAATATTTCCTTTATTACATGCATTATGTTTCAAAGAGGATTATTATGTTTTCAAATACTTGAAAAAAAAAGCTAAAGAAAGTTTAGGAGTTCTTGAAGCACTTAGAGAGCGCAGTAACTAGAATGTGACAATCGCTTCAAATTCAGAACGAAGGTTGCATAGAACCTAGTTGACTCAAACTTTGGTTAAAGGCTTAGTAACCATCTTGAACTTCTATTTGAGCATGGTATGTTTGCTTCATTGAATTGGATAATAAATGAAATAAAGAATTATATATGATTTTTTATCCCGTGTGCACCGGATATAATATCAAATTTATAGTATTTTAATCCTATTTTCTTCTAATCCAAACACTAAACAAAGAAAGGATTAAATCCATCCTTTATCTTATGCTCCTTTATCCCATGAAGCAAACATATTGCAGAGTGTAAGATCAACCATATTGCAGGGCCTGTAACAGAAAACTAGAGTAACATGTACCGCAATGTTACAATGTAGGAAGGGAAAAAAATACTTATTCAAAACAAGCAAACAAAGATGGTATGGAATAGAATCAATCACATATGTTATGACATATAGCATGAAGATCCAACAAATTAAATGTCTGACTCAGTTTTAGGTTGGATCATGGTAGGTTCTGTTTTCGACTAAGCACTGCGGAAAACCTTGGCATCATGGCAAGGTTCCTCTGCAACTATGTGGCCACTGTTGTGCCCACATAAAAACTGCATGTCTCATTAGAGGTTAATCTTGTGCACGTCGACCTTCCAAGGCAAGCATTAGCCAGAGCTTTATGCAATGGATTCTATCCCTACCAGTATTTGTAGTCCTAATTGTGCTAGAAATAACATAACTACTTAGCAAGTCTAGTTGAGAAGTTTTATAATATATGGGGAGAGTTAATAGTTGATTGAAATACCTATCCCCACCATAGTAGTCTCTCTCCAGATAAGTCAATATTGTTCTCATCTAATATATGGAAATTTAAAGTACTAAACATCAAAGGTTCTACCACAACAAACCTGAAAGAAAAATTGGCATAAAACAAGTGGACCTAAATACCTAACCCCAAATAAATGGTAATAAAATCATCAAACGTTCTATAAGTTGCCTTTAATTCCTAAATTGAGACTAGGTCAAGGTGACTCAATTTCATGAGGCTCAAAGACCAACTCATAGTTCGAAACCAAGCCCTGGTTTGCCACATATGAGACATAGTCATCTTGTCAACAATGGCTCCATCTATTCACAGGTAAATCATTTCTACATAGGCCCCTCACTAGTCTAAGACTAGATAAATATTAGCAATTGTCAGTTTGTCACCATCTAGCCTACTAGAAAAATAGACAAGGAACTACCTAGTTCCAAACTATTGCCCAAAACACTTATATCAGCTCCAATTAATGGAAGTTCTCCAATCAAACTTTCTGAACCACACAACTTACCTCCTGCTATCAACGTGGATGCGGGAAAAAATCCATGAGTTAAAATTTTAAAAAACATTATACATGGCTGCATATCCAATTTTGCATATGTAGAACAATACCATATCAAATGTTGTATATAATAGGAATATGCATGCTGACCACTTTGGAGCTTGCTCCCCAATTGTGCAACCTGCTTCAGACTATGCATCTACATAGTGCACAAGCAATTAAGTTGACTGGATCCTCAGGGGTCAGGACCTCACCAACACATTAATTGGGGGAAGACCATTACTTAAGACATACACAAGCATATATATAGTGATCATGTGTGTTGCTTCCATTGCCCACATTGATGGCATCCACATGTTGTAAAATGAACCCCATTCATCAAGAAATTTGCAAATCAATTATTGAAATTTTAGCACAAGCAATACTCCTTTTACTTATCAGCAGAGTGCTAGAAACATAACCTTCTTTAAATTTTGTAATTCACTGTGGCATAGTCACAGATGCAAACTAGTTTTTGTATTAGATCTTTGGCATCAAAAATTTGAACAAGGCTAAAAAGATGAAAGAGCACTGTAAATTAAAGACCAGGTTTTCCAATTAAGATACATAAAAATAACTTAGATTTGCAATTTCGCTGCATGTCAATGATTAAACAAAAATGTAGGGCAGAGATTGGAAACATAAATTGTGCAAAAATTCTCAAGCTTAAAAATATACTTGCATAATTTCAAATTCAAATATGAAAGTACTAATTCACGTAGGAAACCAGAAAAAATGTTGTTAAAATATGGGCGATGGAACCCATATAAGCTCATTAACTGAATATTACATTAAATAATTCTACATTCTTAAGGGAAGATCCCAGCACATAAAATGTCTTAAATTATTTGTGACTCAAAATTATGGAGGGAGGTCCAGAGGCAAGACAAACTGAGCTTGGAGATCTGAACAACTTACATGGTTCACAGTCCAATCTTAACATCAAGCTTCTTCTTCAATACATCCATCACAGCACCGAAGTTGGCTTTCACATTTACAGGTGGATTAGCATATCGGCAAGCCATGTCAGCTATCTCGTTTGAGTGATAGTCAACTTTGGACTGTGTGAACTTTAAACCATGAGCAGTGCTGACTACTATGGTACGGTCATTTGTTCCAATGACACCCCTCTCTCTCAACTTGAACAATGCGGAGAGTGCAACCCCTGTGTGTGGACAAGCAAACATGCCAGTGCGGTCAGCAAGTGACATGGCATCCATAAGCTCCTCCTCAGTTGCCTCCTCAACAATGCCGTCGGTTGCCTTTAGCGCAAAAACTGCACGGCCAATTGAGACAGGATCACCTATTTGGATGGCAGAGGCAAACGTATCTGCAGCGACCACCGGCTTGAAGTCAGCCCATCCCGATTTGTAATGCAGGTAGAGAGGGTTAGCGTTGGCTGCCTGAGCACAGACAAGGCGTGGCACACGGTCCACAAGCTCAAGCTCTCGGCACATCTCAAACCCCTTGTAAAAAGCATAGATGTTGCCAAGGTTGCCACCTGGGACGATGACCCAATCAGGAACCTCCCAGTCAAACTGCTGAAGGATCTCGATGGCAGCGGTCTTCTGGCCTTCGAGGCGGAGGGAGTTGAGAGAGTTGGCAAGGTAAATAGGAAGCTCAGCAGTGACTTCACGGATGAGACGCATGCAGCCATCAAAGTCAGTATCAATGGACAGGACAGTGGCGCCGTTGGCGATCGGCTGGACGAGCTGGGCAAGGGAGATGCGGTCTGCGGGGAGGAAGACAATGGCTGGGATGCCGGCAGCAGCACAATAGGCCGAAAGGGCAGCGGAGGTGTCACCCGTGGAGGCGCACCCAACACCAGCAATGGGGCGATTGAGGGGGGCACGGCGGAGGCGATTGACCTGGCTAACGAGGACGGTCATGCCAAGGTCCTTGAAGGAACCGGTGTGCGAGATGCCACAGTGCTTGACCCAGAGGTCAGGCATCCCGCCGAGGTGATCGCGGCCAAGGCGCTCGGCCCAGAAGAGGTTGGAGTTGCCCTCGAAAAGTGAGACGATATGGTCGGGTTCGATCTCCGGGAGGACGAACTCCTTCTTGGACCAGACGCCGGAGCCGTAGGGCCACGTGGTGCGGCCCACGCGGGAATCAAAGAGCGCACGCCAATAGGAACCTGGGTAGCGCTTCAGGGCAGCCATGTTATGTTGGACGTCGAGGAGCCCACCGGACCGGCTGCGGTACACCACGTCGTCAAGCGAGTAGGTCTCAGTGGAGTCAGCCGGAGCGTTGAAGGGCACATAGCATGCTGAGAAGCCGTGCGAACCACTCGCCACGTCACGCCGGCACGCCTCCTCGCGGATGTTCTCATCTGCTGGCCGCCGGCTTTTATGTTGCTGCTGCTGATTGCTGCCGCTCGCCGCAGCAGCGGTGGGGTCGGAGGCGGTGGAGGAGCAGGAGATCTGGGCCCCGTGGCGGCGGTGGCGGAGGAGGAGGGCGTTAGGGTTCCGGAGACGAGGGAAACCATTTAGGGCCGTGATTCCTCTTGCGTTGTCCTTGAAGGAGAGAACAGAGTGACGACTGGAGGGTGGGGAGGCAGATGAGGAGGAGAAGAAAGGAGAGGAGACGGCGGCAGCTGCCATGGTGGCGGCAGTGGCAGACATGGCGATAACGGTGTCGAGGATGGGACAACAGATTCCAGAGGTGATGGCGGCGTGGGGGATTTGGAGGATCGGAAATTAGGGATAGAGATTTGCCTTGTGAAGTTGTTATAATAGTACATCGGCTTTACATATTTATCCTACCCTAGTTTGGTAATTACGTATTTGTCACTACGTTAAAGATTAAAAATTTATGTCGTTTGATTCATGGGCCTTGTTTACTTGAAATAAGAAGTAAATTTCTATCTTGGTAATAATAATAAAAAAGTAAATTTCTATCAAAAAAAAAAAAAAAAGTCTCGTAGAAAATTTTTTAGGTAAACCTCTCCATTAGATATGATTTGTAAATGGGCTTCCCGTTTGTGGTCTATTCATGACCTTCAGTCGATTTTGGATTTTGATTAAGGTTTTTTTTATTTTTCGTATTGATTTCGTCGATTCTACTTAATTTATTTTCACACGCGGATCGTGAAATTTTCGAGAAGACATTCTTCGTCCCATTCCTTGGAAACCATTGATTCGCCCTTGGGATGAGTTATTTACTATTGCGTCGATTTGGATTCGACTTCACGGCCTCCTTTTGGAATTTTGGAATTTTGGAATTTGGACTCTATATCATATATTGCTTCCAATTTTGGTTTTGTGATTAAAATCGATGAAAAATCTTTTACTTTTGAGCATGGTCGCTACATACACATTTGCGTTGAACTAAATCTTGTCTTGCCGGTTAGACAAGGAGTTTGGATTTTCGGTGATGGATTTGAATTTTTTCAATTAGTTGTTTATAAAAATATTCCTATTATGTGTTTTCAATGTGAACATATCGGACATGTTGAATCCTCTTGTCTCACTATTATGATTAAGCATTAGTCCGTGGTTGATCCTATTGTTTCTTCTTAAAAAATAAATCATAGTAACACTGGTAATGTTATTTACATTTTGATTCTCATGTTCTTGTTAATAACTCAGCTATTGGAGATGATAATATGAATTTTGGCTCTACTACTCATGATAACAGTGATCCTAAATCAGTGAGGTTGGCTGCCCTTCCGAGTCTTCATGTGGTCCTTGAGTCCAAGTGCAACACCTAGGACCTAATCGACGAAACCCTCGTAGTATTGCCCCTTCTCCGTTTGTGGAGGAGGAGGGAGCATGCTCGAGTTGGAGTAGACACATGTGACCCACGTGACCATTCTAGTAATGCTGCTGATACGATGGTCTACCCTAAAGCACATCTTCGTAAGAGTCACACACCTACTCAAAATAGCAACACCCCTTTGAATCATGTCGTTAGGGTTAATGCTACTTCTAATGCGACCAAAGTTAAAAATAAATCTGTTGTTGATCGGTTTACTTTTAATTCTATTATACATGAGTCCATTGATATCAATACTCCTATTATCAACCAAAATTCCAACTCTATTTCTAACCCGGACTATTATATGAATTTGAATTCTAATCCTGGCTCTAAAACCCTTGAGGACTTAGCCTCTGAACTAGCTATTGTATTTAAAGCCTCTAGTTCTGATATTAATTCCTCTTCTTCTACTATAACCTCTAAGAAGAAAAATACTAAACCTTCTAAGCCTCCTCTACACCGTATTACTTTAAGGAAATGTAATACTAAATAAATAAAAACATAGATCTTTAGATGCTATGAGTTATCCTCTATTGAACCTCCTAAATATTTGGAGGAATTTGGTTCTCATAACCCATTTAACCCTTTAGATGAATATCCTTAATTGAAATATTATGGGTGCTTGGAGGCGCCCTGTAAGAGACTCTATGTGATGGTTGATTCGATTTAAACTCGACCTATTTTGAAAATTGGGTCAGATTACAAAGATGGATTAAGAAAAGAATAAAAAAAAATTTGGGCTCAGCCCAGTTGGGCCAAGCCCATCTATTTGCACTATGTGCATTGCACATGGTGGTGGTGTTGCTGCCTCAAATTGCTCATGCAATTCGAGGCAACACCATTGCATGAATTGAAGGTTTTAGGTTTTATACTATTTGATCGGTCAAAAAGATGACGATGCAAAAATATAATGATGAAGTTTTTTAGTACACAGGCGTCTCTCCCTCTCGTGGCCGCTTTTGTTGATCGTGTCCCTTGCACAGATTTCACAATTAATCTTCGTCTTCCAATGACTCTTTCGCACAGCCTTGATCTACGGATGCAGATGCACACCGCCTCAATTGCGAGCAATTCAGTCAAGCTTTTCCTATTTCTTTGTCAAATGTGACATTGCAACCGCAGGATTAAAATCGGGCGCCTCTCCAAAATTCATGCCGAAAGATCCCTTCAATTTACTCACCGAACCAGACGCAATACGTAGGCTTCCTTTCCACTATAAAAGGGCGGAACATCATACAGTTCAGGATCATCTCATCTACTCTGTTTCTCAAGCAAGATTTATTTTCGGCGGCTCTCTTCCCCTTCACACCGTCTCAGGCAGAAGCAAGAAAATCAAGAGCACCGCATCCATAATTTTTAGGCAGAAGCATGAATCCAAATTTTGGGGTGCAGAAAAATATCCGAGTACATGCAATTTTTTTTTTACAGTTTAGTTATCAGTTGTATTCAGATTCTCTTGTATTGGCCGTATTTTCTCCCCTCTCTAATAAAATCAAGTGTCCTCTTCTCCCCGTGGAGTAGGCCCGGTACCCCTGCCGGGCTGAACCACGTAAATTTTGGTGTTCTTTATGTCTTCTGAATTTATTCATTTTTGTATTTTTTTTTACTTTTGGCGTTTGGATTTTTAGATCCTTATAGGAATACACATTTTCTTCCTAATAGTTGTGGTATCATAGCCAACAATCCACAATGTCAAGGGCAAAATACGAAATTCAAAAATTGGACCACAATGTCAACTACTCATTATGGGCTTTGAAGATGAAAATAATATTGGTTAAGGAGAATCTACATGACACTATTCGTGGACAAGACGAGATGGAACGCATTGAAAGGGAAAAAGATCGGGCCGATGAAAGTGCTAAAAGCAACCTTGTACATGAGCGTCTGCGACGAGACACTACTAGAAGTCGCATTAGAAAAGACCGCTGCAAATGTATGGAAAAAACTTGCTACAATCTACCAGGATAAAACTCTAACAAGTAAGATGACACTTAGACAAAAATTATATTTTTTACGTATGACTGATGATATTTTTGTTAAAAATCATATTAGCATTTTTCGTTCTATTGTTGCTGATCTTGAGGATACGAGAGTTACATTTTAGGAAGAAGATAAGACTTTTATGCTTTTAATTACTCTCTCTCTCTCTTTTTAAGAATTTTCGTGAAAGTTTATTATATGACAATAATATAATTACTTTGGATGAGGTGACAACAATGCTAGTATCCAAGGAGGTTGTCGACTCTCAACTTACCACAGGATCCTCTAGAAGCCGTGGAAAAGCTCTGAACACTAGAGGATGAAATAGGTCACAGGATAAAAATCGGTAAGTTCAAATCTAAATCTAGATAAAAAAACGTACAATGTTATTATTGCAAAAAGATGAGACATATCAAATCATAATGTCGTAAGCTGAAATGCAGACAAGAGGAACAAAATCAGAACGGGGAAGCATCATATGCTGATGAGGATGAAAAAGTGGAGGTACTTACTATTTTTTGTTTGTTATGCTAGATCTCAAGATCAATGGATTTTAGATTCAGATTGCTCTTTTCATATAACATCGCACAGAGATTGGTTTACCACATATGAACATGCTAATGGAAAAGAAGTGCTAATGGGAAATGACTCATCATGTCAAGTAGCAGGAGTCGACTCAGTAAAAATTAAAATGCATGATGACATTACAAGGACCCTAACTCAGGTCTGGCACGTTCTAGGTCTTAAAAGAAATTATTGTTAAGGATGAGTCACGAAGATCTACTTCATTATGAGATGGTCAATGTTAAGGATCTCTTCGTGACTCTGAAAACTCCATCTTTGAAAACTCCATAGCTGCAACACTACATCCTGCAAGGCACAATGGTAACAAGTGGTGCAGCTATGGTAACCCCTGAACACTCTGATGATGATCTTGCTAAATTATGACATATGAGATTAGAGCATATTAATAAAAGGAGCATGCTAATACTTGAACAAAATGGACTACTTGGAAAACAGATTTTGGTTAAGCTAGGTTTATGTGAACATTGCATCTATGGCAAACAGAAAAGAGTCTCATTCTCCACAGGACAATACTATGCTAAAGGAAAATTAAACTACATCCACTCTAATCTATGGGGGCCATCACCGATTGAATCTCAATGAGGAGCTCGATACATGCTCACATTTATTGATGATCGCTTCAGGAAGGTATGAGCTTATTTTATTAAAAATAAATTCGATGTCTTCTCTAAATTTCAATCTTGGAAGGCAATGATCAAGAAGCAAACTGGTAGATATGTTCGAACCCTGCGAATCGACAATGGCCTAGAATTTTGCAGTGGAGAATTTAAAAACTTTTGCTATAGGAAAGGGATCATAAGACATCACACAGTTCCTCACACATCTCAGCAGAACGGAGTAGCAGAAAAGATGAATCGCACCATCATAGAACAGGTAAGATGTATGCTTTATAATGCTAACCTTTTTATTTCTAATGCTAACCTTTCTAAAAGTTTTTGGGTAGAGGCTGCATCCATGACTTGCTACTTGATAAATCGATCTCCATCTTCATCAATTGAATTCAAGACACTTGAGGAAAAATGGATCGGGTCGCCAGCTTCTTATGATCATCTTAAAATTTTTGGAAGCACTGTCTATGTCAGGGTGAATGAATGAAAATTAGAACCTAGATAAAAAAATATTTTTTTTTTAGGGTATCCTAGCGGAGTGAAATACTATAAAGTGCGGGTCTAAATAGTTGTAAAGCAGAAATTCACAGAGATGTAATATTTGATGAACATATATTCTTAAAAATGAAAAAAGAGGACCAAGAAGAGGAGGACTCATAAGAACCTACAGTGCCACAAGAAGAAACACCACCTCAGCCCGCTATCCAAGAATTCTGATTATCTACACTTGCGCCTCGACCACCTTCCACACAAGCCAATGACACTGCCTCATTAAAACAGACCACTAAAGAATATGTTCAGGTCCAAGAGGAGTCACACCGGGTCAAGGAGGAGCAATATCAAGTTGAGGAGGAGAATTCTTATTCCATCGCCCTCAATCGACCAAGGCGAGCACCACGTCCTAATCCTAGGTATACAAATGTTGCTACATATACTCTAGCAGTGGCTGGAGAAACTCCATGCACTGAAGAACCAGGCTCCCATAAAGAAGTCCTAAATCGGACAAATCCAAGAAAGTGGCATGAAGCTATCACAAAAGAATTCAAGTCTTGCAGAAAAATAATATTTTGGAACTTGTGAAGCCTCTACCGCACAAGAAACTTGTTGGATGCAAGTGGATCTACAAACTCAAATAATACGGTATCTATAAAGCTCGGCTTGTGGCAAAGGGATACATTCAAAATGAAGGTATTGACTATAAATATATTTTTTTCTCCTGTGGTTAAACATACCCCTATTCGTGTTCTTCTAGCATTAGTAGTCATGCAAGACTTGGAGTTAGAACAACTTGATGTAAAGACAGCTTTCCTACGCGATGACTTTAAAGAACAAATCTACATGACAGAACCAGAAGGGTTTGAATAGAAAAATAAAGTTGATCATGTCTGTCTCCTAAAGAAGTCACTCTATGGCCTCAAGCAATCTCCCAAACAATAGTATAAAAGGTTTCATTAGTTTATGCTCAGTATTGGTTTCAGTAGATCATCTTTTGACAGTTGTGTTTACTTAAAGAAATCAATTATCTATATGATTTATCTGCTCTTTTATGTTGATGATATGCTTATTGCGGCAAAAGATATTACTGAAGTAGACAAGCTTAAGAAATACCTTAAAGGAGAATTTGACATGAAGGACCTTGGGGCTAGAAGAAAAATCCTTAGGATGAAGATAAAGCAAGATCGCAAAGCAAGAAAGATATACCTAACACATGAGACTTATGTAAAGCAGGTGGTTGAACGTTTTGGCATGCAAGGAGCAAAATCCGTCAAAACATCTCTTGCGGCCCACTTCAAATTATCAGGATTACTATGCCCGAAAGATGAAAAAGAAAAAATTGGTATGTCACATGTACTATGTGCAAGCGCAGTTGACAATCTTATGTACGCTATAATTTGTACCCGCCCAGATAACACATGCAGTCAATTTTATGAGCCGATACATGGCAAATTCGGGAAAAACACATTGGGAGGCGGTTAAATGAATATTGCGCAACTTACAAGGCACCTCTAAAGCCAATCTTGCTTCCGATGGAACTAATAAATCCTTTGCAGGATATTCAGACTTGGACTATACCGATGACCTTGATAAGAGGAGATCGATCACCGCCTACATCTTCACTATAGGCGGAACTGCAGTAAATTAGAAAGCCGACCTACAACCAACTATCGATCTCTCCACCACCGAAGTGGAGTACATGGCTATTACAGAAGCAATTAAAGAAATAATCTGGCTTGGGAACTTGATAAAAGAACTAACTTCTCAAAATGAGGATATAGTCGTGCATAGTGACAGTCAGAGTGCAATTTATTTGTCAAAAGATCAGATATTTCATGAAAGGACAAAGCACATCGATGTCAAATTTCATTTCATCAGGAATATTATTTCAAAAGGAGAAATAAAGCCTCAAAAAATTGACACGTCTCACAATCCTACAAATATGCTAACTAAAGTTCTACCGACGGCCAAGTTTGATCACTGTCTAAACTTGGTCAGATTGATTCAAGACACAAGTTAGCCCCACAAGGCTCTTGGGAAAAGAGGAGAAGGCTACTACGGGCTCAAATCTCATCAAATGAGGAAATTATGAGGATTGATTCGATTTAAACCCGAATCTATTTTGAAATTGAGTCATATTACAAAAGTGGATTAAGAGAAGAATTAAAAAAACATCTTATGGGCCAAGCCCATCTGTTTGCACAATGTGCATTGCACTTGGTGGTGGTGTTGCTGCCTCAAACTGTTCATGCAATTTGAGCCAACATCATTGCATGAATTGAAGGTTTCAGGTTTTATACTCTTTGATCGGTCAAAAAGATGACGATGCAAAGAGATAATGGTGGAGTTTTTTAGTACGCAGGCGTCTCTCCCTCTCGTGGCCGCTTTTGTTGACCGTGTCTCTTGCAAGGATTTCACAATTAATCTTCGCCTTCCAATGACTCTTTCGCACAACCTTGATCTACGGATGCGGATGCACACCGCCTCAATTACGAGCAATTCGGTCAAGCTTTTTCCATTTCTTTGTCAAATGTGACGTTGCAACCATAGGATTAAAATCGGACGCCTCTCCAAAATTCATGCCGAAATATCCCTTCAATTTACTCGCCGAACTAGACGCAATACGTAGGCTTCCTTTCCACTATAAAAGGGCAGAACATCATGCAGTTCAGGATCTTCTCATCTACTTCGTTTCTCAAGCAATATTCTTTTCTGGCGGCTCTCTTCCCCTTCACACCGTCTCAGGCAGAAACAAGAAGATCAAGGACGTCGCATCCACAGTTTTCAGGCAAAAGGATGAATCCAAATTTCGAGGTGCAGAAAAATATCCGAGTACATGCAATATTTTTCTTTTACAATTTAGTTATATGTTGTATTTAGATTCTCTTGTATTGGCCGTATTTTCTCTTATCTCTCTAATAAAATCATGTGTTCCCTTCTCCCCGTGGAGTAGGCTCGGTACCCCGCCAGGCCGATTCACATAAATTTTGATGTTCTTAATTTGTGTCTTCTGGATTTATTCGTTTTGATATTTTTTGCTTTTAGCGTTGGAATTTTTAGATCCTTGCATAAAGACTCATTTTCTTTCTAACACTCTATTAATTCCTTATATATTAAAAAAATCATATTTAAAGCTTATTGTTCTTCAAGAGACTCACCTGGATGACACCCAATCTAGAAATTTTATTAAATCTTTTGGTAGAAATTGGGATGTTGTTGTACCACCTAATAATGGAGCTTCATGTGACAATCTAATTACCTAGAATAGTACTTTTGCTTATGCTCATGTATGATTTTTACCATCTCAAGTTATTCATGTGGTTATTTAAATTGAAAATTATGAAGCATTTCTTTTACGTGTTGTTTATGCCAATACTATTCCAACGGTTAGAGCTTTACTTTGGCAATCACTGATGAATATTAATCTTGCTTCTTACCCTTGGGTTATTTTTGGTGATTTTAATTGCATTCTTAGTCATGAGGATAAAATAGTGGATAGACCTTTGTCTAATACTAGGCCTGTTTTTGAGTTCAGATCTTTTTGTTTTTGAGTTCAAATCTTTTGTTGAACATTGTGGGCTGATTGATTTAGGTTATATTGAAAATAATTTTACTTGGACCAATAATATGAAAGGTCTTGCCAAAATTCTTATTACGATTGATAGGATCTTTGCCCATGCTGCATGATTTCATTTTTTTGGTCATGCTTCTGTTGCTCATCTCAATAGATTTACTTATTATCACAAGTCTCTTTTATTTACTATTCCCAAACATTCCCAAATCAAAAATAGACTTTTCAAATTTCAAAATTTCTGAATTGACTATGTTGAGAGTAGAAACATATAAAACTCACGATTGGTTTTTTTTTTAATTCAAACAAAACAAAAATTACAGACTAAGAAATAGAGTTAAAATACAACTCAGAATCTCTTTTAACAACATTTACAAAATCCAGGGGCCAATTTCAATCCCAGTTGAAGTTCATCTCTATCCTCCTAGCATAATTTGCTACCCAATCATAAGCCTTATTAGCATCTCTACTAACGTAGGAAATGGTTCAACTATCAAAATTACATGCATCAATTTTAATATCAAAAATTATATTCAAAACATTTCATGCAATGTCAGTACGTGCATTACACATATTAGTACGTGCATTACACATATTCACAATATCTTTGGCATCAGATTCAATGACCAAATTACCAATATTAAGCACTATTGATTGACTAACAACAAGCTTAATAGCAAGAGCTTCATTAATAGTAACAGTTGTATTTTTATTAAATCTAGCACAAGCAAAGATAATATTACAATTATGATTTCTACAAATAGCAGCATAAAATCCAAATTTACCATCACAAGACACAGAGGCATCAACATTTCATTTAAAAATATTTGGCCCAAGAGGTGACTAGATATAATCCGGATGTTTAGCTTTCTGATACAAATTAAAAATACGAGTATACAATCGATATAAGTGAATCAACTTGTGCCCAAGTGGTAGTTGCATTTGGGTATGTTGCCTATAAATATTGGGTTTAATACCTAGTTGTAGTACTTTGTGTATTTTTTTTATGTCTTTGTACGTCTTGTAATACACATTGTGCATATATTATTACTTTGTAATAATTGTGTTATAAAGTTATTTTTTTTATAAAAAAGTTTAAAACAAAATAGGAATAACTCATAAAGTTTAAGATATATAGTATAATTAACCTAAAAAATTAAATGAATTTAAAAATAAATTAAATTAAATATATAATTAATTTTTAAAAAATATTTAAAACATTTTAACGTATAGACTCACTAGCTTTGGAACCACTTAGTGCATGATCGTTAAGTAGGATAGATGGATAAGATAAGAAATTAATTTATATCTATTATTTATTTAACGTTTGAATTAAAAAATATATGATTAAAATAATATATAAAATTAATATTATATTTTAAGTAGGATAGATGGATAAGATAAGAAATTAATTTATATCTATTATTTATTTAACGTTTGAATTAAAAAATATATGATTAAAATAATATATAAAATTAATATTATATTTTATGCATATTAAGAAAAATTTATCCAATACTTTATCTTATTCTCTTGTCCTATTCTATCATACTCAATAGAACAGACGAACCATTAAAAAATAAGAATTAAGATGACAACCATGATGCTTGGCATGTTGAAACTATTGAGGGCCATTGTGATGGGCTAATCAACTGAGCCCAAGTCCTGATCAGGGCCAACCCAAGTCCCCAATCTCTACTCGCTATCGCCATCCCAAACCCTAGCCGCTCCTCCTCTCGCCTGCCGTATAAAAGCTCCACTCAACCCTCGCCCTACGTCTCGCTGCGCTCCCAACTCTCTGCTTCAACGCCGCCGCCAGCGCCGCTCTTCGCCGCCGAGTCCAAGATGGCCGACACCCTTGTCCTCCGCGGCACGATGCGCGGCCACACCGACGTGGTGACGGCCATCGCCGCCCCCATCGACAACTCCGACATGATCGTCTCCTCTTCCCGGGACAAGTCCGTCCTCGTCTGGCACCTCACCAAGGACGCTCCAGCTGCGGTCGACGGTGCTGCGGGTGGCTCTTCCTACGGTGTGCCTCGCCGCCGCCTCACTGGCCATTCTCACTTCGTCCAGGACGTGGTACTTTCCTCCGATGGCCAGTTTGCTCTCTCCGGCTCTTGGGATGGTGATCTTCGGCTCTGGGACCTCGCCACCGGTGTCACCACCCGCCGCTTCACTGGTCACACCAAAGACGTCCTCTCCGTCGCCTTTTCTGTTGACAATCGCCAGATCGTGTCCGCCTCCCGCGACCGTACCATCAAGCTCTGGAACACCCTTGGTGAGTGCAAGTACACCATTCAGGACGCCGACGCCCACACCAACTGGGTTAGCTGCGTCCGCTTCAGCCCTAACGCTTTCCAGCCAACCATCGTCTCTGGCTCGTGGGACCGCACCGTGAAGGTCTGGAACTTGACCAATTGCAAGCTTCGGTGCACCCTCGCCGGACACGCTGGCTATGTGAACACGGTTGCTGTCAGCCCCGATGGCTCCCTCTGTGCAAGTGGCGGCAAGGATGGAGTTACGCTGCTTTGGGACCTTGCCGAGGGAAAGCGCCTGTACTCCCTTGATGCAGGCTCCATCATCCATGCACTCTGCTTTAGCCCCAACCGTTACTGGCTTTGCGCTGCTACTCAGGACAGCGTCAAAATCTGGGACCTTGAGAGCAAGTCCATTGTGCAGGATCTCAAGCCTGAGTCCACGGCCACCAAAAATCAGGTATGATTAATATATTTAATTTCTGGAATTGAATTTGTTAAATTTATGATATTTAAGTGTTGTTAATTGTAATGAAGCAGCACAACACATACTTACTAGATCCATTCTTTTTCAAAATCTTATCATGTTATGCATAATCTAATTAGCCTTTGTGTTTTTATGAAACATAAAATTTGATGTCAATAGTTTAATTTGCCATGCCTTGGAAGTTTAGATGCATTTGGTATTTAATGCATTCAGTAGGTTATTCACATGAGTGTTTTCGGTTTGTTTTTTAATCACTATTTTAATTGTTCATTTGACTGTCAGTATTTAAGATTAAAGTGTGCAAATATCAGATTGAATTAATATCACCTTATGTCGCATGACATATTGGTGCTTTTCACATATGCACTGTTGATATCCTCAACGCTGGATTAAACTATTTGGATTGCTAATGTGCCATATCTGATGGTTTTTCTTCATTTTTTCTACTTATTTGGAAAATTATATTGTTTGGTCATCTATTTAATTTGGTGTCTTAGATATATTTGAATAACATACTGAATAACATAAATATCCTTGAGGTGTTACATATTAACTAACCTATTTTGATATATAGATATATTTGAATAACATACCACTTTATAAACGAAGGATTTGTTATCTATTTTCCTTTGAATGTATGCCTTGCTGGTTTGTTTGTAAGCCAAATCCCTTAGGTGCTGTTTGGTTAGCGAAAACTATTTTATGGTTTGGTTTCAGTGAAATTGAAAACTTGGTTTCGAAAACTTGATTTTGGTTTACAACATAAGTTTTAGTTAGTTGAAACCAGTGAATATTTATTTGGCTATAAAAAGTAATATTAATTTTCCTTGAACATTTTTAGTAGTAATTAATATTTAGTTAGTTTACAAAATTAAATATTTGCTAATATAGTTATAAAATATTTGTAATATTTAATTAATTAAGTTATTGATAGTTTGAGATTTTTTTGTTCAATTAGATATAAAAATTAATTAATAGTTAATATTTCAAAATAATAATAATTTTAGTGGTCTAAATTAGTTTTGATTAATTATAAATAGATTAACTTTAAGAAAATTGAGTTATTTTAAAATTTGGGTTTGAGTCAATTAGATATAAATTGGTTTAATTAATTTGTAAATTTAAGATAATAGTTTGAGTTGAAAATGATGATTTTTATTTTTATTTTTAAAAAATAATATAGTTTGATTTATTTTTAAATTAATTAATTTTATAAAAAAAATATTTATAATTATAAAATTGTCACTCCATTTTGATAACGAAACCGACAGTCTCGAAACCACAGAAAACAACAATCTGGTGTTTTCATTTTTATTAGGAAAACTGGTTTCGTTTTCATTCTGGTTTCGATTCAGTTTCATGAAAACGCTGAACCAAACACGTTTTCATAAGCAGTTTTGATTTCAGTGAAATCGAAATCATGAAAACAGACTTGGTTTCACTAACCAAACAGGCCCTTATATTCTAAACTGTACTCATTTTTCGGACCGAAAGTACACTTTTTTTTGAGC
Organism: Canna indica; assembly: GCA_034359265.1. Classification (NCBI taxonomy): domain Eukaryota; kingdom Viridiplantae; phylum Streptophyta; class Magnoliopsida; order Zingiberales; family Cannaceae; genus Canna; species Canna indica. The sequence continues at coordinate 74,093,688 of CP136891.1, read as the reverse complement.
TAGAAACCTAGAGTGGCTGTTGGACTTTTGGGGTTCATATGCATTTTTCCCCATTTTAGTTGTGGAATTTGATCCTCAAGGATATTTTTCTTATGTTACTGTCTAGTATTACCAAGGTCGTGCAGAAGTAGCGCAGCTAGTTTTTCATGTTCATGCAATTTGTTGTAACACCTTTCTGTCAAATCATTAACCACTCTCCACTTACTACTTAGTATGCAAAATAGCTTTACAAACTTTGTCTGTTTTTTAGTTTATCCTTGGTTACAGTCTTAGATGTGGATAGTCAATTAGTAATTATCTAATAGATTGTCCTGAGGCGCATCTAACCTTGTTTCCATTCTGTTATATTCAGTTTCTGCTATCAGTAGGCCTAAGCCGAATTCTGGCTCTAATTGTTCTAAACAATTATTCTGATTTAATAATTTTTGATGGCTTTGGTTTAACACTTGTCTTTGTAATGTTCTTCCAGATGCTGTACTGCACAAGCTTAACTTGGAGTGCTGATGGCAGTACACTCTTCACTGGCTACACTGATGGAGCTATCAGAGTTTGGGAGATCCGCTACTAGAAACCTGGAAGTGGCTAAGCTTAGCATGAACCGTCGTTGGACTATTTATAATTTTACTTTTAAACGTACTTATGTTTTGTTAGGTTTGAGATACTTTGAGTCACACTCCTGCTTATCTTTGTTGTCTGCTATTGCAATTTTAATTATCTTTTTGGAGCAATTTCTCGTGTAGTAGGAATAGAGTGATATGGAAAACCTTCTTGTGTCCTTAGTTTTCTCAATAATTGTTATCATGAGTTTCGCACTGATTGTTGTCATTAGTTTCCATCTTTTACTACTGATGAAAATTTTGATTTTTAACCTGTTCATAAGAATCAATCATTTTGGCTCTACCCTTTCTAGTTATCAGACCATCCTTAACAAGGACCAGGGCATATTTTTTTTACTAGAAATTTAAGCTTAGATTAAAGCCGGCGAGAGCTTGGCACAAAAATATCAGCATACAAAATGTCTTCTAACTCAGCCGGGCGGATGGAGGACCAAATCCTCTCATCCTTATAGAGCCGTGCTCGATTTGCTGCTCAATGGGCAGTTTTGTTGGCTTCTCAAAAACAAAAGGAGAAGTCGATCAGATTACAATTGGATCTTAACAATCGAATACAAGTGCGGAGATAACCCACATGACTTGGGAATAGAAGTTAAGGATATCCACCAAAATCTTCGAGTCGGTTTCTATCACAAATGGGGGAAGGGTGTTGTTGCCTGCAAATCAGAGTGCTTCTCGAATAGCATGAAATTCTAGGAATATGGGTGAGTCTCCTTGGTAGCAATTTGTTGCAGTCAGACAAGTTGATTTTTAGTAGATCTAGTGCCGGAGGAATCCAGTTCTTAGAATAAGGAGTGCTAGAGATATTTTTCTCAGATAATATCCGTTCATAATAGTTATGAGAGAATGCAAGAATGTGGATCACCGGCCCACGTGGGGTAGGTTGCCTAGCCTAGAATAGTAATTCATTTCTTGCAAGCCAAATGAACCAGCAAGTGTTTGCAACTAGGGTGAGGAACCAAGAGGAGTGGAGAGGTTGGCCAGGAGTAAGCCACTGGCCAAGCTCCCAGTTAGTTTTGGGGGTGAAAAGAAGAGGACCAGGGCATTTTAAGAGAGTTCATTTTTACCTATTCCTCTAATTGGTCCCCTGAACAAGCTCCAACTCCCTCAAACAATCTCTTGCCATAATTTCAGCACTTTAAACTTGAGTTTATCTCTAACCATCTCATGTTTACTGATTATATTCTCATGTTTACTGATTATATTATTCTTATATTCAAGGCCACTAGAAAAGGTATTTACATATCAAAAGCACATTTTTCCCAATATGAACAATTCATTAGGCAAAGAGTACTTTTTCCCCTAAACACATTAGAACAAGAACTGCTACCGTGCTCCGTGCACAACATTTATGTTGCTCTCAATAGGCCGATTTCCCTTTAAGTATTAGTGTAATTATTCCACCAATAAGTGCTTCACTCCAAGAACAACTAAGTGCCAACCATGAAAAGTTGTCTTTATAAATTCGATATTATTTCAAGAGCAATTACCCAAAAGCTTGACATGAATGTTGAGATTTTCTCAAATTCATAATATGGATTGAGATTTTTTTAGATTCATAACTAAATATCAATACTTCTAAATTTGTCATTCATTTTAAAATATGATTCTCCAAAGACTTTTCTAAAACTCCTGAAAATAAAATATTTTTTTTAATTATTTATAATATTTTTTTTTCAGCAATTCATATTAATATTATAATAGATAAAAATTTATTTTAGTAGCTAATAATATTATTATTTTATTTTTGAATCATTTAAAATATTTTAAAAAAATCTTTAAATACTTAAATTATACACTTGTTAAATAAATATAACGTGAATTAATTTTTTAAAAATTCTTGTAATATTTTTTTTAGTGTCTAAAAATTTATTAGTAGCCAAAATTATTATTATTATTATTATTATTATTTAGTGCAAAAGTATTTAAGTGCATAAATTATATATTATTTTTATTTTTAATAATTTTGCACTAAAAAAATAAAAATAAAATAATTTTGACTACTAATAAATTCTTTAAATACTAAAAGAAATACTCCTTGTAAAAAAATTAATTCACGTTGTATTTTACTTGATAAGTGTATAATTTAAATATTTAAAGATTTTTTTTAAAATATTTTAAATATAAAATAATAATATTATTAGTGACTAAAATAAATTCTTATCAACTATAATATTAATATGAATTGTTGAAAATATATATATAATGTATATTATAATTTTTTTATTTTGAGTCACTTAAAGACTTTTAGAAAAATCTTTAATTATAATAAAAGGGAAAATCATATTTTAAAATGATGGGCAAATTTGGAAGTATTGATATTTAGTTATGGACGTGAAAAAATTCTAATCCATAGTATGAAATTGAAAAATTCTAATATCCATGCTTTTGGGTAATTGATCTTATTTCAATCCACTATCTCTTTCCTTGGGATAGTAACTTTGATAGGCAAAACATGAATCTCATTAAGGGTTTATTTTATCACTGCAACAAAACTCTTAAATTTTATCGAAAAAATTTGGACATTTTTAAACAACGTTGATTTTTTTAAAAAAAAAATTAAAAATTTCGACGCCAGCAGCGAACGTCGAAATTTTTTTTGACGCCTGCTGCCTAGTTTTGTCGGAAACATTTCAACGTCTTTAAACGACGTCGAAATATATATTTTTAAAAAATTAAAATTAAAAATTTCAACGCAAGCAGCAGGCGTCGAAATTTTTTTTGACGCATGCTGCCTAGTTTTGTCGGAAACATTTTGACGTCTTTAAAAAGACGTCGAAATATTTTTTTTAAAAAAATAAAATTAAAAATTTCGACGCAAGCAGCAGGCGTCGAATTTTTTTTTGACGCCTGCTGCTTAGTTTTGTCAGAAACATTTCGACGTCTTTAAAAAGACGTCAAAATATTTTTTTTTTAAAAAATAAAATTAAAATTTTTGACACAAGCAGCAGGTGTTGAAACATTCGACGCCTGCTGCAGGCACCGAAATGGGTTCAGCACGGGCGCGTGAGCCCGTGCCCGCGTCCACCCGGGCGGGTTAGCGGGCGCACGAGCCCGCGTCCCTCGACGAGCGCGTCGAGGGTTTTGCCGAGTGAAATCGAGGCGAGAATTCTCCCGCCTCTATTTTTTTTTCCTACTCTTCTTTTCTTTAAATACTTCGTTTCTACCTCATTCATTTCTCCCCCTTTTCTTCTTATCATTTTTTTCTTCTTTCCTTATTTTTTCTTCTTTCTCATATATTTTTTCCTTCATCTAATTTTTCTTCTTCTTTTTCCAGGTTATGAAAATTTTTGGATTCCGAAATTTATATAAGGTTAGTACAATTTTTTTAACGGGTATTTATTTAATTGTTTTCTAATTTTTCCGAAATATTTTTTTAATCAAAAGATTTCAACTGTTCGATTTCCGTTGCGTGGCGAAAATCGAGCGGGGCGGTTTTCGCCCTGCTAATATTGTGTACAGCCTCACGCGGTATTTTCCAATACTGCGCACAGCGTTGTGCGCGGTATTCTCCATTACCGCGTAAGCCTGCCCCTTTTATTATTATTATTTTTTCATATCGGCGCCTCTGACAGGCGCCAATATTAATATTTTAATATTTTTAAAAAATATTTTGACGTCTGTTGACAGACGTCGATATGAACATATCGATGCCTGCTGACGTCTATAAGTTGGCGTCGAAATTTTCGACATTTTGACGCATTCTTGGACGTCGAAATGTCCATTGTTACTCTGGTTTTCTTCCACTCATTTTTGACGCTTTTACTGGCGTCAAAGTATCATTTTGACGCTTGTTGGCATCGAAATATTAGTTTATTTTGACGTCAAAAAATAGATGATTTGTTGTAGTGAATGCTGGACTCACCTTAACCTGTGCAACATGTGTCTCTCATAAAGTATTCTTAGTCTTTTTTTAAAAACTTCTTTTGAACATCTTCATCTTGGCTTCCTTAAAGTCATTTGTTCGTGTATAGATCCCCCCCAAATGCCTACATTATATTGGAAACTGATGGCTGCATGAAAGGATGGGGCGGCGTTTGTAAATGGAAGAATCAGAAAAATGACAAGAGGCAATCTGAGAGAATATGTGCATACACAAGTGGCAAGTTTCCAGTAGTAAAATCAACAATAGATGCGGAAATCCATGCATGCATGGAAACTCTGAAAGCACTAAAGATACACTACTTGGATAAGCAAGAGATGACACTCAGAACGGATTGTCAAGCCATAATAAACTTCCACAATAAGTCTAGCCAAAACAAGCCCTCTAGAGTGAGGTGGCTCAATTTTGTTGACTTCATTACGGGTACTGGAATCCAAATTCACTTCGAACACATTGATGGCAAACTAAATGTGCTAGCCGACGCTCTATCCCGGCTAACCTCCAAACTCGTAACACTTGAAGAGATTCCTGATTTCATGACAGAAAATCTCAAAACCCTGGAAGGTGCCATTGAGGAACTAAGAACGCACCAATGGAAGTCATTCAATCACTTAAAACAACAATCTATTCGATGAGTAAGTTTTTATCAAGGCCAGAAGAATCTGCAAATGCCCTTTATTCCTGGGATGATGAGATCCAAGAGATTATTGAAGACCAAAATATGGCGATTGAGACTGTAATGGAAGAAGGGCTTATACACAGGTATGAATACGAGCCAAATCCACCAAGATGGGAAAATATCCCATACTGGGATGACTATGAAGAAATTGAAGGAGTTCTTCTGAGAGTGGCTAGATATGAGGATTTCTACAACCCGGAAGAAGTTGCAGAATGCTCAAAGAAAAATGAGCAGAAAGAAACTTATGAAGAAATTGCTGAATGCTCAAAAACGTATGAGCAAAGAGTTCAAGAAGAAAACGAACAATTCAACGAAAATATGAACAAAATGTTCAGAGAAGGAGAAAAATTCTCCAGAGAACTAGATGAGCAACTCTCCAAAGAACCACCACCAGAACGGGATGAAGAAGCCCTAAGAAAAGGGAAATATCCTGCGGAAGAATGAACAGGGAAGAACAGGGGAAGCGGATGACCCCTTACTAAAATCCGCATTAATAATTATTTTTAATTTTGTTTTGCAGAATGATTTTTGACGAATTACAGAAGCTAGCTGTTACAAGCCGCGATACCTACTAGACCACCAAGAAGAGTATTTCAAATGCACAGCACTGGGCTGTTTTAGGTGGAGTTACCGCAGCATCCACAGGAATGAATGAACTTGAACGGCTCACAGGGAAAATACTTTTTAAATTTCCCAGGCCATCAGAGAAGGAAAACAAATGGACCCAAAAGATTCAAAGGATCCATCTTGATCAGACACATTGCACCATCTCTGAGCTAGAAAAACTCATAGCCGTAACATTCCTGCAGAAGGCAAGAATTGAACAAGCTGACTCAAAGCACAAGTGGGAATCTAACGCGCTAGATGTTATCACCCATCATATCAAAAATCTAGAGCAATGCCACAGAATGATTAACAGCACCCGACAAAGTATCACCTACTTTATCTAAAGTGGCCATCCACGATCAGCTAGGATAAGAACGAATCTTCTGTCATCGTCAACATTAGCTGTAAAGTAAGATAAGGTGTGTAATTATTGTACGAAGGAATCTCCTTTTTGAAAAAGCAAAATAATTCAGTGATTGATGGGGCCCAAGGAGCACCCGCACTCAATTATTATGCTTCCTCGAGAAGCTTCCTTCTAAGTCTATATAAGTCCAGCATCATGGAGTTGCAGAGCAGACTGCAGACAGCAGGAGTTCTACTTCTCTAAGAGTATATTGTGAGTTGTGAGTCGTTAATCTTTCCCTAAGAGTGTGAGTTGTGAATTGTAATCTTTCTAAGTTATAATTCTAGCTTTCGAAGCTTCCTTTTTAAAACCTTGACTACACCTTGACTCCCTACCTGCGTTCATTGTAACCCGTGAAAGGAGTTAAAGGTGCATTCGCCATCGATATTTGGACGATCCTTTTTCTGGTATCAGAGCTAGATTTCAAGGTACTTATTGTTAGTTCATTCCTGAATTCAATCTGTGCTCTTAAATTTGATATAGTTTTGCTTTAAAGGCTGTTATATACCTTAAGATAGGCGATAAGGGGGATAACAGTACCCGCAATAGGAGAAGATTTCCCATACGTTCGTAATCTTAAGATATTAATAGCTAGACAAGTAATAATTGTATTAAATTTTGAGCATGCTCTATGAGTGACTGGAACCGAACTGCAATAAGTTCAGTCTATAGAGAAGCTCTTAAGGCTACCGAAACTCTTGGTGCACCTGCCGAGGGATTCGTTAAACCCGCTTTAGTTACTGCTAAACACTCGGAAGTTCTGTTTAAACAATTAAATACACTCATCCAACTCACGGTGACGATTAAAGAACAATTAGAAGAAGTAAAGGCCGAAATCAAAGCTTTAAAACAAAAGGGAAGTCCTCAATCCCTAACAGATTCTATTGATAGTTTGGCAAAAGATTTACAGAAATTACAGATTGGAGACGCTTCGGAAAAGAAAATCCCAAAGCCTCAAGGGAAGCTCTACGTCTTCAAAGATCCAAAAGTAATTTTTGAACAAGAGAAAGCCAAAGCCAAGCAAACATGACTTCTGCAGCAAGAACATCAGCAAGAACAGAAGTCTTAGCTCCTAGACCTTCTATATCAGGCGGAGAAAACCGCCAACCTACTATAGATGATCAAATACGGAGCTATCGAATGAGTAATAGATTATGCCATGAAGTACAACGGCGTATATCTCATCCCAACAGAAGGACTGGCTTCAGACGAAGCCTTGAATCACAATTAAACCCGGAAGCTGAGCTCTCGATTTCTCAATACCAGAGAGCACAACAGGTTCCCGCAGAGACTTTATATCAAGCAGGGTGGTCTGAAAGAAACCACCGAGTCTACCAGCACTACTCAGATGAGCGTATACTGGTTACTGAAGGAGCGCAAGTTGAACTCCCTTTTATTACTGACCAAAGTTACAATCTATTAGTGCAGGAAGGACTCCAACACCTTCACATGGGTATAGTCATGGTGCGACTTCATACCTTACACCGACGAAGTGCCGGTGTAAATGCCTTGGTACTACTCAGGGACACCAGATGGTCAGATGACCGAGCCGTTATTAGCTCAATGGAAGTGGACCTTACATCTGGTACACAGCTAGCATACACTGCTCCGGACATCACTATCAGCATCCATGATTTTCGAGAACACATCCAACTGGTTATTCAAACACATGGATACCAAGGATGGCAAGGAGGTGAAAGCAACCTCTTGTTATCCAGATCTTTGATCGGGAGATTATCAAACTCCAGCCACACGAATTTCCGTTACAATGTACAACATGTGGCAGATCACCTAGCAAGCCGAGGGATCCGTGCGATCCCTGGTCAAGTCAGAACAACTGAAAGCTTACAGGGTCAGCAATGGATAATCAGGCCCGCCTCTATTACCATTACTAAAAACCCTCAGACATCCAGTATTCGAGCAAGAACCGATGGTACTTTGGCAGTACAATTTGCCGATTATGCCATCACACCAGAGCCTGTGAATCAGGAGGATGATAACGAAGAGTTCGCAACAATGCTGCTCTGTGATTATGACAGTGACGCAGAAATTGTCCCTGACTGGAGTAGTGATTATGAAGAAGAAGACCTTACAATTCTGCATCAATTCATGACTATCAACGACAGCCGTCTTGACAATGATCAGCTCAAATGGGACACGTCAGATGACTCCCACACTGACACACTTACAGCTACAAAAATTAGGTGGAACCTAATTTCTCCAGATGGGGTGGAAGAGAATGTAGCATGCCCAATTTTTGATGATAGTCCAGAAGAAGATGATGATGATGATGATGACTTTGAAACCAAGTTTAGTAGGTTTCATCTTGAGCAATCTGAAACAGCATATACGGCTGAAATGGAGTATCCTGTTTTTAGAAAGCTAAAAGAAACTGTGGAAGACAAGGAAGCCGAATCAGCCTTCACAACTGCAGAGTCATCAGTAACACAGTTGCCAAAGGAACCAATAATGGGACCAGCCATGTACCCACCAGGAACCCCTGGTCACAATGATCGATATGGCCCATTCCGGAATTCAGACATAATAAACACAAGAGTGAGTGGCTTAAGAGGAGGCTACTCCAGGCAACACGATGAAAGATTTAATTTACCGTCAGCTCAGTCCAATACTGGAGCAATTCTAGTCTTACCAGAACAACTGGGCCAATATAGTGATGTTATATCCCGCTGGGAATCTATAACATTGAATCTGGTAAATGAAAGAAATTAGACGGACAACAAATCGAAGATGTGTTTTATAGAGAACCTCCTCGGAGAAACTGAGAAAAAGATATGGATCCAGTGGAGGATGGCGTACCCCACTGAGTATGATGAACTTACTAATATTGCTGACGATCCCCAAAACGTTCTCTCACAAATCAGAAGAATGCTATTACTTGAAGATCCTACCACTGGTTCTACTGAAGAACAGAACAGAGCTTACGAGGATCTTGAAAGGTTATCTTGCTCAAACATCAAAGATTTATTCGATTACCTTAATGATTATAAGATACTAGCTGCCAAATCTGGACGGATGTATGTGTCTCCAGAACTATCGGAGAAAATATTCAGGAAAATGCCTCCGATAATTGGTAAGGAGCTAGAAACAGCCTTTGCCCTAAAGCACCCGGGAAATAATGTAGGTGTTATTCCAAGGATACACTTTACATACCAGTACTTAGAAGAACAGTGCAAACACGATGCCTTTCAAAGGAGTCTGAAGGACCTTACAATTTGCAAGAAGATTCCTATCCCCGGATATTACAAAAGAGAGAAAAAGTTTGGCTTAAGAAAAGCCAGGAACTATAAGGGTAAGCCACATGATACACATGTGAGGATATTTAAGAAGAAGCACTCTGACAGGCTTAAGAAGTGCAAGTGTTTTATATGTGGAGAAGAAGGACACTACGCCAGAGAATGTAAAAGAAAACAAGGTAACATAGCTCGGGCTGCTATAATTGAAAATTTGGAGCTACCAGATGATTGGGATGTCCTGTCTATAGACTTGAATGAACCAGATAGCGATGCTATCTGTTCTTTCTCAGAAGGAGAAAGTGGAACTGCACACACTCTATCCATGGATATGGCTGACCTACCTTATGAATCTGCGTTTGTCTTATTGATTGAAGAAAACCCAGATGATCCAGATGAAGAGTTAGTTTTAGTGGTCACAACAAAGGAAAAGGAGACCTCTACACAAGAAAACAATTGGAGAACTATTATCACTTTGCCAGAAACAATGAATAATTGTGTTCATCGATGGGAAGATAACAGTCTCGATGTCACAAAAGGATGCGAAAGATGTACCTGCTGCAAAGAGATGACTAATCCGAAAATGAGGGCTCATTGCAGAATTTGCTTATTAACGGTATGCCCCATGTGTTCGCGATTCAACTTGGGAAGAAAGTTGACCATCGTCAAGGCAAATTTCCCAGTTTACAGTGACAAGGACAACCTAATTAAGGAATTGCTAGACTACACGAAGTATTTGCTAGAAGAAAACTCTTACATCAAGGAAGAAAATGCAAAACTCAAGCAAGAAATTGAGCAACTAAAGTTAAGAGAAGACGTGGATGATCTAGAAGAAGAATTCCACAAGCTTAGCTTGGAAGAGGAAGATCGAAGAAGGAAGGGTAAATACCTAGTAACTGATCCTATTGAGGAGACACGAAGACAAAAGGGAATAGTATTTCAAGGGAATAGTAACTGATCCTATTGCAGTAGAAAAGGCTGACTCCGTTACTTTGGTCAGCTGTCTGATCATTGGATAGTCCAATTCAGCAGTGTACGCCGTTTGTGGTGCTTCATTGTTTGTTACTTCGTCTTGTTCAAAGAAAAATGGATTCTCATCATCATGGTCTTCTGATTCACACGATGTATCCCATTTTGGGGGATCATCATCATGTTGTTGTTGTTGTTGATTGTCATCATCCGTCTGTAATGACATGAGTTGTCTGAGGACTGCTAGGTCTTCATCCTCATCGTAGATATCATCCCAGTCGGCTTGTTCTTCTTCATCATCCGACCAGTCGCAAGTCATCATATTTATAGACTCTTGGCCTAGGTCATCTTCTTCAGCGGCCATGGCTAGGCTAGCGTCTGATGCTGTCGTATAGTTTGTGAACAGGACTGTCAATGCTCCGTCAGATCTTGTTTGAATACTTGCGGTTTGTGGATTTTGGGTATTGGGTAATATTGCTGGTCTTATTACCCACTGTCGCCCTTGCAAACCTGATGTTGTCCTAGGTTGGCCTGGAATCGCTCGGATTCCTCTGCTAGCAAGGTGATCTGCTACATGTTGTACGTTGTAGCGGAAGTTTGTGTGGCTATTATTGGATAGCCTGTCAATCAGTGATCTAGAAAGAAGGAGGTTACTTTCACCTCCCTGTCATCCTTGGTACCCATGTGTCTGGATGACTAGCTGAATGTGTTCCCTGAAGTCATGAATACTAAGGGTGATGTCTGGGGCTGTGTAAGCCAATTGTATACCAGTAGAGAGATCAATTTCCATTGAGCTTATTACTTCTCGATCATCCGCCCACCTAGTGTCTCTGAGTAACACTAGTGCGTTTACTCCTGCGTTTCTCCTATGCAAGGTCTGCAGTCTGACCATAATCATCCCCATATGGAGATGCTGTAGTCCTTCTTGCGTGAGCAGGTTATAACTTTGATCAGTGATGAATGGGAGCTCAACTTGCGCTCCCTCAGTAACGAGAATTCTCTCGTCGGAATAATGTTGGTAGACTCTATGTTGCCGTTCTGCCCATCCGGCTTGATATAGGGTCTCCGCCGGAACTTGCTGAGCTCGTTGGTACTGTGAAATGGAGAGTTCAGCCTCGGGGTTGAGCTGTGATTCTAAGCTCCTTCTGAAATAGTGTCTGTTATGTCTTGTGGAAAGGTGTCTCTGTGCTTCATGGCGCAATCTGCTACTCAGCCTATAGCTTCTGATCTGATCATCAACTGTAGGCCTTTGGTTAACTTGTTCTGAGATTGACGCTCTGGGTGCTACGACTTCAGTTTTACCAAACTTGGTGGTTTTAATCTATTTTTGTCAATATTGGTTTTTATGGCTTGTTAAAAACGACATCTTGAATGGGGTCAAGCAATTTTTCCCAACCCGCCTTGCGATAAAAATTGTTGTGTTTTCTTCTAATTTTTTTCATCTTAAAAATCTGATATGAATACACAATTAGAATTCCTCCTCCTCGCCGCCCTAATAAACATGTTGAAATTATCATTCGTAATCATACATCAAGCACAATGTATCCATTCTCAACACCTTACAGATAAATTTCTAATATTGTTTCTAATATTAGAGATCCTTCGAACATACATAATCATTTAATTTTTTAATTTTGTTTCAATATCTTGTAATCAAGTTATCCTTCAACAAGAATTCGATATTTGGACATCAATTCAATTCCCAAAGCTTTTGATTGCATCCTTTGTTTGACGTTATTGGACATCCTCTTAATGCAATAATTTCGATGACATTGCTGAACATGCTATTGGTGTTCGTTTGATTGATAGAAAGTCATGCAAGAAGTACAATTCTCCATGAAGATCATTTTTCTCCTCTGGTTTGATGAATAATAAGTGGGGAAAACATAGGAAGTTGTACTTCCTCATGAAGTGCAACTTCCTTCCTTTTGTAGGAAGTTGCTTACCACCCTCGTAATGTAAGTTTATTATATTTAGTGTGTTTTGCAGGAAGTAAAATGATTGTTTTACCTATATTTCTTGAATAATTTTTATATTAATATATAAAAATAAAATAGTTATATAATTGTATTATACATTTATACGTACTCATCTAATAAAAAAAAATATTTCGATATTATATATATATATATCAAACATTATATTGTACTTATATTTAATTTACAAACAAAAAATAATTCTCATATATAATTTACTACATATAATTATATATGAAAAATTATATCAATTCTATATTCAAAATATATGACAAAAATAAAAATAATAATTTATCAACGAAGGATATTGATCAGTTAAAGCTTATTTTAGAGGACGTACCTATCAACCAAACATGTAGTATGAGAAGTGCGACTTCCCGTGTAATTAATTCATGTAAACTAAATATATTTTTCACACTTCATAGAAAATACACGTGAAGAATTAATTAAGGTAAAGTAGAATTTTATTTAGGAAGTTAATTCAATGTAATAATACTGTGATTTATGATTTGTTGTAATATAAAAAAATAAATTCTCCATCAGCTCATCAACTGAGCCAATAAATATCAAAACACTAGTATCGATCGACTTGGATAGTGATACTGAAACATGCATTACAAAAATATTCCCAAGCACCAGCAATGAGAAATTTTTGCATTAATCCTGAAATTGAAATCATAAAAAAAGAGATCTGATTTCACTAACCAAACGTGCCGAGGCTATTCAAGAATTATTCATTTCCAATTTTAAATTATTTCATGTCAATATAATCGATTTCAAATTAATTAAATCTAAAGGCACACATGACATATGCGGGCAAACTTCACCATGCATAATTGCATATGTACTGTAAATTAGGGTTGGCCCCCTAAAAAATTGATGAGAGGCCAGAGTCTAATTATGATCTCAACCTGCACCTAATTATGACCCTAAAGTGTCTATTCTTGGTCGAGTATTGGATGACTTTTTTGGTAAAAGAAAACCTAATTTCCAGGAAGGTTCGAAGTATAACTTTTAAAATATCTTTTGGGGCCAAAATTGAGTACTGATTTTTCAAATAGGGGTAGCGGTATGGCAATATTTGGCTCTCCCTAAATCTTCCCAATCTTAATTTATCTTCAAAACTAAGAGCCTTGGTTGCTACTATTTACATGTTGGTTCATCCGACTTGCTAAAAATATTTTCCTTCACCACGATAGGGAGTAGATCCTTTTATCATGATTAAAATATTAAATAATTTGAAATTTTTTTTTTTATTTGTCATGAATGCAATCAAACCGCCAACGGGGCAGAGCCCATTTACTGATAAGGGAGGCAATTGCCCCCCTAGATTGGTCTTCCCTTAGTATATAATATATATATTAGTATATTACAATATAAATATATTAAATTTTTTCCCTAAAAATATTAAAAAATATTTATTAATGTAATTATTTCTTTGTGTGCGATTTTATATTTTGCGCCCCTAGATAATTTTCACTTGCTGTCAACTAAGTAGCAACGTATGAGCACAAAAATGTATTAAATTTCTCCCCTAAAAATATTAAAAAATATTTATTAATGTAATTGGTTTTTGGTGTGCGATTTTATATTTTGCGCCCCTAGAAAATTTCCCCTGACTGCTAACTAAGTAGCAAAGTATGGGCACAGAGGAAGTTTCTTGTAAAGGACCATTATGATTCTGATTATTTTCTAGATTAATTAATAAGATAAGTTTTTTTTCCCATAAAGTAATTATTACCTAACTTATTTATTCACGTAAAATATTAGTTCTTTTGATGTTCGATAAATTACCATTTTTTAAAAAATACATTAATTAATGGGTATTTGATTTAATTTGATTAGCATATATATATATATATATATATATATATATATATATATATATATATATATATATATATATATATATATATATATATATATATATATAATTTGATTAGCATACAAATAGAATATGAATAATTATCCCTTAATTTAACTACAGGACGACCAACAATGAGCGTCAACTCCGGTGCGAAGGGCAACTTTTTTTCGCCCTCATCAGAAACCATAGCGCCTTCACCCCCACCTCCTGATCCCCCTGACAAAAATCACGCTCCATCTTCCTCTCTCCCGCTCCGCTCTGCTTCCCCTTCTCCATCGATTGGTGGCCGATCGGCTTCAACAATCTCGTGGGCTCAAATTCTAAAAGGGCGAACCCTAGCCCTAAAATCCTTCCTGGCTCCTCTTCCTCTTCGACTGTATCGGTTCCTCTCCACCGCATTCAACAGCACTCCTCAGGACATGTTCACTTCACCGCCTACCAATTTCAATCTTGGTCCCAACCGTGGGAATCAAGCATCATAGGCAAATTCCTAGGTAAAACCCCTCCTCTTCTCTCTGTTCGTCGATGGGCTGAAAGGCTTTGGTCGAATGATGGTTTTTTGTAGGTACTTGATCTCAAGGATGATCTTTTTTGTTTTTCGCTTCAAAGACTTGCCTTCCGCCTCGAATATTATTTTCGGCGGCCCCTGGTCCCTTCGTGGGGACATCATTCGTTTGATCCCATGGAAGCTTTTTTTCGACCATGGCTGAAGCGTATCTCCTATGCTCCAGTCTGGATTAGACTTCATGGGTTGCCGCTCGAACTCTGAAATTTGGATTCTATTACTTTAATTGCTTTTGGTCTAGGTAAAGTTATTAAAGTTGATGACATATTCTCGATTTTTGAAAGAGGTGGATATGTAAGAGTCTGTATAAAAATTAACTTGTCTATTCCTATCCGTCAAGGGATCACCATTGGCTTACCAGGTAAAGATTTTATTCAACCTATAATCTACGAAAACTTGCCTTCTTTATGCTTCTCATGTGGATTAATAGGTCATTTTGAATCTGTTTATCCTGCCAAGAATTCCAAACAAAATACTCTACATGTGTATCCTAATATTAATATTGCTTCTGATCGTATGAATACTAAGGACTCTTCTGTTAGCGGTAATTGCAATGTTCATGTTGCTTCCTCTCCTTTAAATTATGGTAATGCTAATGTTATTCCTGATAAGAATGTTACTACTGTTAATAGTACTTTGAATAGTATTTTTGATAAATGTAATATTTCTTCTGAGGATGTTTGTGGACCCTGGGTCCTTGTTCAAAAGAGAAAACCTAGAAAATAATCTTCCTACCCTAGGTAAAATGAAAACATGTCTTCTACTCAATTCCACAATGTCAAGAACAAACCTACTAAACTTCCTGTTTTTAAAGGAGAACCTCCTAGGACTTCGGGCAACACCCCAGTTGCATCTAAAGTTCAGAATAAACTTGAACACAAATCCCTCAAGAATCCCTACATTTATCAAAGTCATTCTTACCCTAATCTCTCTAAAGAGTTTGATACTGATAATATGTCTGAAAACCCTGAACCAGATCAGAATTCTCTTGACTATGAGATGGAAATCTCCACTCCCATCCAAGATCTTAACAAGCTTCATGTTGATCCCCCTACTGATTCCTCCCGTTTAGTTAGAAGAGCTTCCCCTAATAACCCCCCTTCTAGCCCTAGGTCCATTGAACAAATGGCTATGGAACTTAACCATGTCTTTAAGGCTGCTCCTCATCTTTCTAGCTCTAGGATTTCTTTCAAAAACAAATCTTCCCCAAAGAGATCCCCTAAACCTAGAAAGACTCTAGTTGTTTTAAAGAAATTTGACCACCCTTCATCTTCTAAGAGATCTAGGTAACAAAAAGACTTAGATTCTAATATCCTTCTTCTGACTTCTTCTGCCCCTGCAGATTCCAATCCTAATCCCTCTCAACCAATTTAATCATAAAAATACTAAGCTGGAACGGTAGAGGAATAGGTAGACGTCCTGTTAAAGATGTCATTTTTCATCTTCGAAGAAAGTATTCTTTTGCCTTACTTTTATTTCAAGAATCTCATGTTTCTATTTTAAAAGCATCTAGATTTATTAGAACTCTAGGTAAATCTTGGCAAGGGGTGTCTTATCCCTCCAAAGGTAGATCAGGTGGGCTTATCATTGCTAGGGACTCTCTTTTAATTTTTACTCAGGTGATTTCTCTTAATGCTCAGTTCATTAATGTTATTGTTAAGTATATAGATTTAGAACCTTTTCTGTTAACCAACATTTATGCCCGCACAAATCCCATTATTAGAAATAATTTGTGGGATGAATTGTCTTTTATTGACTTGTCCAGTTTTCCTTGGATGCTTAGTGGGGGCTTTAACTACATTTTAAATGCTTTTGATAAATCTGGAGGTACCCCATTTAGAATCAATTCCTCTATTGGATGCTTTAGAAATTTTGTTTCTCATGTTGGTCTTATTGATGCTGGTTTTTTTGGTCCAAATTTTACTTGGTGTAATAATAGAAATGATTTGCATCGTATCTTAGTTAGACTTGATAGAACTTTTATTAATGCTGCTTGGTCTCATTTTTTTGATAAAATTTTAGTTGAACATTTACCCAGAACCACTTTTGATCATTGTCCAATTTATATTCATATCAACCCTACAAAATCTTCTCAAAACAAATTTTTTAGATTTCAAAACTTCTGGGTCGAGCATGAAGACTCTTTCAAAATAGTTTCTGACAATTGGACTAATTCTAACTCTTCTAATAGCCCTTTCTTAATCTTCTCTAATAACATCCATAATACTAGGAAGACTCTTTCTGTCTGGAACAGAGACAACCTTGAGATTCTTGAGAAGAGACTTAATGAAATTTTATCTGAGATATCTTCCCTAGAACACCTTGAAGCCCTCTTTGGTCATTCCCCTAATCAACATATCACCCTTAAAATTCTCCATCATAAAGCCTTAACTTTTCATAGGCAAATTGCCCTCAAATGGTGGTCCAAAGCTAAGACCAACTAGATCAGTGATGGGGATTTAAACACTATTTTTTCCATCGTATTGTTATGATGAAAAGAATGAGAAACATAATCTTCTCAATCTCTGATGATAATTCCAATGTTTATTCTTCTGATACTGATATTCTTAATCAGTTTTCAGAATTTTATAAACAACTTTGGGCTCATTCCTCTTATACTTCCCCCCTTTCTTGGACATCATTTACTCAACTTAGTTCTGATATCCATCAATCTCTAATTAAACCTTTCACCAAAGAAGAGTTGTGAAACACAATTCAATCTTTGGCTAAGGACAAAAGCCTTACATTCGATGGATTCACAACTAAGTTCTATAAAACCTACTGGCATGTGATCTCTGATAACTTTTTTTCTTGTTGCAACTTCTTTCATCAACATGATACTTTCCCCCCGAATAGAATAAAACTATCTTAATCTTTATCCTAAGATAAAAAATCTCAAAAAGGTTAAGGATTTTAGACCCATTGCTTTATACAATATCTCTTATAAAATTCTTTCCAAAGCTCTTGCTAATAGATTTAAAATCCACCTCCCCAACCTCATCTCCTATGAGCAGTCAACTTTTATTAAATCTAGGAATATTGAAGACAACATTCTTGTGGCTCGGGAAATCATTCACTCTCTTCATCAATCCAAAGGGAAACATCCATATATCCTAATTAAAGTTGACCTTGAAAAAGCCTTTGATAGACTGTCTTGGAATGCTATCTCACATGTCATTCGGGCCTGCAACTTTTCTTCTACCTTCATCAATTGGATCCTTACTTGTATTACCACCACATCTTTCTCATGCCTCATTAATGGTGTCCTTTCTCCCATTTTTAAGGTTCACATGGGTGTAAGGCAAGGGGATTCACTTTCTCCCTTTCTGTACATCATTGTTGCTATCTAATCTTTTTAACTCTACGGTCCATGATAAAAAAACTCACTCATTTCACTATAAAAAAAACATCAAAGTAAGTCACCTTATGTTCGCCGATGACATCCTTATTTTCATTAGAGTTGATCCAAAAAGTCTCCAAACCCTTAAACAAATATTTCACCATATGAACTCCTCACTGGCCAAAAACTTAATCCCCTCAAATCTGAAGTATTTTTTCCCAAATCCACTTCCAGAAATATTATTTTCTCTATATGCAATTTTTTTCACATGAAGCAAGGTAAATTTTCTTTTACTTACCTCGGAATATCTATTTCTCCTTCCAGACCTCCCCCTAGTTCCTATGAACTCATCATTTTCAAAATTCAATCAAAATTAGGTAATTGGCGAACTAACTATCTTTCTCAAACAGGTAGAGTAGTTTTAATTAGGTTTGCTCTAAATTCTATTCCTCTCTATAACCTCTCAGTTTCTTGGTTTTCCCATAAATACATGAACAAAATCACCTCCATCATTACAAAATTCTTCTGGAATGATAATCTTAATTAAAAAAACTCATATATTCCATTCTCCGGTCCACTGCTACTCTCCCTAAGCCTTTAGGGGGGCTTGGAATTAGGGACCCGAGCCTCATGAGTTCTTCCTTATTTAGTAGAAGAATCCTAAACTACTTAAACAACTCCTCCAACATTTGGATTAAGGTTGTTCAAGACAAATACCCTCATCTAACTCATTTTTCAAATTCTGCTCCTACGAATTCTTCTTGGTCCTGGAGACTGTGCTTCAAAGCTTTTAAAGAATTACAATTTAACTTTTCTAAAATTGTTAGATCTGATTTTAACATTTCTTTACTTACTGATCCTTGGATTTTTGAAATGCCAATTTTATTAAAGCCTACCTTTGTTTCTACTTATTTGGATATTAATGTTATTGTTAGCTCTTTGATTTTTAATCAGTCTTGGAATGTTAACAATTTTAATTCTAATTTCAATTCTACTACGAGGGAATCCATTTGCTCCTTAGAGTTGCCTAAAGAATCCAAGGATGATGTTTGAATTTGGGTGAGTGAGTCCAGTGGAATTGTTACCACTTGGGCTGCCTATCATTTTCTTAGAAGCCGTAACCAACCCGATTTGGAAAAGTCCAATCTATGGGTAAGTTTTTGGAAACTAAATGTTCCCCCAAAGTTAAAACCTTTTTATGGAGATTTTTTCACCAAAAGCTTCCCACTAAATATTTTCTGTTTAGGATTGGAATTGTATCTAATGATTCTTGTGTTTTATGTGGAAATGCCTCTGAAACAATTCATCATCTATTTTTAAATTATCATTTCTCAAATCAGCTTTGGTTTTCTTTAAATTCTTCAACTGGTTTGGACTTTTCCAATATGGTTAACTGTGATAGTGGCTCTTGGTTGCATACTTCTCTTGGCAATTCGATTGGTTCGGCTGATCATTTTAGAAGTATAACAATTGATTTTTTCCTTTAGTTCACCTGGCACACTAGAAATGATTTGTTGCACTCAAGTAGGCAACTTCCTATTTCTGGGCTCGTGAACCGTATTAAAGCTTTTATAGCTAATAGTTGTCTCACGTCTTCCAAACCCGACGACAATAGAATTATAAATAATTATAATCTAGATACCTCTTTGGAGCATAAGTGGATTCCCCCTCCCTTATCTTCTATTAAATTTAACTGCGACGGTGCTTTCACTAATGTCTATGTTGCTTTTGATTTCATAGTTAGAGATTCCTTTGGTAGATGTACTTTCTGTAGGGTGTTCCTATTGAGCTTGTTTCGGCTCTTAAGACTAAAGCTATCGCTCTTAGACAAGCTTTGACCTAGGCTGATGATAACTCCATCATATCTGTCATCTTTGAAACTGGTTGTAAACTTTTAACAGACATCTTTCTGAAGAACAATATATCCTCTCCATTGGTCTACCAGATGTATTATTGATGATATCCTTATAATTTTGAGTAAAAATATGAATTACAAATTTGGTTTTGTATATCGGCAGACAAATAAAATTGTCCACTGGGTAGCAATGAGGTCGCGAGCGAACCGAGAATCTATTCACTGGATTATTCCTCGACCTCTCGAATTACAATGTATTTTTGATCATGATCACCATGATCCTATTACCTAGTTAATTTATTTAAGGGTCTCGGCACTTTGTTTGAAAAAAAAAATTATCCCTTAATTTGAATGAGAAGAATAGAATAGGAAATAACTATCCCTTAATCTCTAATTGTTAAAAAATTGACTATCTATACACCGATATAATATTTTGTATACTAATAATAATATATTAGTTTTTAACTAATAATAACATAATAAAATTATGCAAAAGTGTAAAATAATTCTAAAAAATAATATATGAATTTCAAAATAAAAAATCTATATAAGTTGTAAAATAAAAAAATTAACTAACTTTAGGATAGTAAAATCATCGATAATTTCATCATACTTGAAACCACGAATATGCCCTATATTTTATCATTAATTTTAGAATGTCAAAGTGTCCTTGACAGTTGACACCTTTTGTTTCCAATTAAATCAACTTTAATTATTTCATTTGAATAAATCGTTTTCAAAGTAGATGAACTTAAAACGAACATTATATATTGATAATTCTTTGAAAATTATAATCCCCACTATTTCGTGTCTAATAATTAACGAAAATATAATATAAATTGACGCTGTATAAAATATACAGTATAGTAATTTGACGCCGTATAAAATATAAAACGTTGAGAAAAAATAAATTCTCCTTGACTTGCTATATTAAAGCAGTTGTATACTAGCCTGTGATCGGTTCTTGCCGTTGACTTTTCTATTCTACATCTCCCTTGACTTCTCGTGCCACATGTCAAAGTTGCAATCACACGGCAAACACACGTCGTAGTTCATGATTGGATCTCCGCTATATTTCCAGAAAAAAGAAGACTTCGAAATGAGGAAAGATTTTTTTTTTTATATATAATAAAAGCATTTATTGAGTGTGAATAGAATACATGGGAGGAGAGAGAAAACATAAGATAGAAATTTAAAATAAGATAGAAATAAAACAGATTGAACAAAATTCAATCAAGACTATGTTATCTTGTAGGAATAAATGAAGGACAACATTGAATAAGTAAGATCCAGAATTTCTTTCTCGGAGCCCTCAAAATATCTCCTGTTCCTTTCACCCCAAGTGAACCACGACCAAACTAAGAGGACTCGGGCCCTTAGCAGATTGTGTGAGTTGAGTTGATTCCATCTCTCATCACCTTGGTTCCAGGATGAATCAAAGACAGAGATATTCAATTGGTTGAGGTAGTGCATCCAGGACATTTGAGAGAACTGACATTTGTTGAATAAGTGATCGTGTGTTTCAGCTTCGTTCTTGCAAAGTAGACAAGTAGTGTCAACATTCATTCCTCATCGGGCCAACCTATTGTGTGTTAGAAGACGTTTGCGAACCCAAATCCACCCAAATATTGAAATTTTAGGGGGAATTTTATCTTGCCAAAGAAGGTGATGCGAAGTGTCATCCAAACCACGAAAACTCAGTATACGGTAGAGGGACTTATTAGAGAATACCTTGTCTAGTGTCCACCTCCAACAAATCATATCTTCACCGATGGATAACTTAATATTCTCAAGCTTTTGAACCAAGGCGTAGATGTGTGCCGGATCCATATATGTGGAGAAAGAAATGTTCCAGCCAACGAAATCCCCCTGTTCATCCAAGGTCCTAGCATCTTGAATGAAAATATTTGGATTAGAGGAAAATCTGAAGAGGTGTGGAAATAAGTTTGCCAAACTTTCACTGCCACACCAAGGTTCAAGCCATAATTTGATTCTTGCACCATTTCCGACAGAGTATATAGGAGATGCCACATTTAATTGCTTGTTGTAATTTCAAAATATTGCGCCAAATCGGGGAGGCCTGTT
Organism: Canna indica; assembly: GCA_034359265.1. Lineage (NCBI taxonomy): Eukaryota > Viridiplantae > Streptophyta > Magnoliopsida > Zingiberales > Cannaceae > Canna > Canna indica. Next base: position 74,071,595 of record CP136891.1, on the reverse strand, counting down.
GACCGTTCCAGGAATCAAACCATCCCACATGAGTACCTGAAGTTGCCCGGATGATATTAATCCATTGAAGGTCAGAGCGAGACAAATATTTCCACAGCCAAGAGCCTAGTCGAGCCAGATTGTGATTTTGCAATGCAATAATTCCGAGTCCACCTTCAGACCGAGGACAAGTGATAGAATCTCATTTAATTAAATATTTGCCCTTTGTAGAAACCATGTCGGCTCCCACCCAAAAGAATCTCCGTCGGCGGCAATCAATTTTCTTAATAACCCAAGTAGGTGCTTTGAAAACCGATAGCATATAGCTGGGTCCGCTTGTAATTGTGCTATTAATAAGGGTGAGGCGTCCTGCGCGAGAGAGAAGCTGCCCTTTCCATCCACTTAGTTTCTTGTCGATTCGGTTTATAAGGGGAAACCAATCATTTTTGAGGAGGCTGCCTATCCGTAGTGGTAGTCCGAGATAGGAAATAGGGAATGAACCAACAGAGAATCCAAAGAAGTTGGCTACTTTTTGGGCCACCATGTCGATGCCTTGAAGGTGAAGAACACAAGTCTTTGATGGGTTTGCCTGTAGACCCGAGGCCAGGCCAAAGCATTGGAGGAGCAGCCTGAGATTGTAAAGAGTTGTTGCACAGTTGGATGAGAAAATGATCAAGTCATCCGCGAACAGAGAATGAGTGACGCCGCCAGATAAGTGGCTTTTGAGAACTCCCTCAAGAAGTCCATTCTCTACTCCCTTGTCCAGTAGTAGGGATAGACAATCAATTGCGAGGTTAAAAATGTATGGGGAGAGAGGGTTTCCTTGTCGTACTTCTCGTTTGTGCCTGAATATTGTTGTCGAGTCCCCATTAATAATTAAGGATGAGTCCGAAATGAGGGAAGATTTGAACAACGGGTCAACCATGACTTACTATAATCGAGTCACACTAAATATATTGGCATTATAACTATTTTAAACGTTTATTTTCGAACAAGACTTATTTATCTTGATTGTATATATTTCTGTTGATTTCTCGGCTAGTTAATTAACATGGGTGTTTTTTTATATGATTTTTTTTGGAATAAGTGTTGTAAAAAGTAACTCTTCTTTATAAATTTAAGGGGTTAAAAATTACTCTAGAAAATAATTTTTTTGATAAAAATTACCCTCGTTAAATTATTAATACATGACCCATATGATGAAAAGATGTGTATGTTTCAACAACCCTTCTAGATGTCGACAACCCGGAATTATTCGTCCATATGCCAACAAACAATGGACAAAGACAACACACTCCGTCCAAAATGTCAATAACTTTATCAGGACAACTTGAGAACACTCCGTTCATATTTAAATGGCAAAGATAACACGTACACAACGCTTCGGATGTCGACAACTCAGGATAACTCGGAACAACCCATCAAGGGTGTCGACAATTCAAAATAACTCGTCGATAGAGTTAACATCCCGAAACAAAGATAAAACACGCCACATTATATATATTTATGTTGGTTGTGTAATTTTTACCTGTACTATAGATCACTTATAAAAGATTCATGCTTAATGAAGTTGTTAACTAGAAAAAGAGACATGCTTAATGAATCATATTTTTTTTTGCTGAGGAAGAAGTCACGTTACATCGAAATCACAATAGAGGGAATTAATTAATATTTCATGCTATTTGCAAGCCCTTGAAGCAATTCTCTCAGATTTCATATATATATATATATATATATAAAGGATTTAGTCAAAATTAATAATACGTAATTAATTAATTAATTAGACAGAAAGAGATTGAGACCCCAACTACTCTTGTCATCTTCTACTTCCTCCTCTGGTTCCTTCCAACTATTCCTTCTCTCCTCCTTGCTCGGCTTCCTCACGGCTCGGCCGACCGCCGCATCGCCTGCGAAGAAGTCCTCCAACTCAAACTGCGGCTTCCAAGCCGGCTCCGCGTCGTCGACGGCCGGCTTCATCCTCTTGTTGGCTTTGCTCCTCAGCGAGTCTCGGATTGCTTTGATGTTCTCAAGCAAGGCGTAGAACTTGTCCATCTCCTCCGCTTGCCTCATCCTTTCTTCTTCCTCCACCTCCTGTTCTTCTTCTTGTCTTGAGCTCCGTCGATTTCTTTTGATTCCTGCAGTACTCGTCTCCTCTTCCATCTTTACATAAACGGAGTGGAATTGGAGGAGATGAAATGGGGTGAGAACTGAGAAGAGAAGGAGATGAGCGGGGTTTGCCTTTATAGCTCGCAAATCGCAATCAATTATAGGTAACACGTTACACGTCAGAGTCAATCTCCATGACGGATGAGGTATCATATGTGACGTCAGCTTCATGACGTATGGCGGATGTGCGTGATTTGTGACAAAATATTATGACTTAATTTTCGTGTTTACTTATTAAAACCACGACCATATAATATGTATATTATTTTAGTGGCCCTAAAATTTTCAATTATCGCTATCTTCAATTAATCCCTCACGAGGAAGAGTTAAAAATTTAAAATTGACTATATATATACCGATAAAATAGAGAGTTTTTTTAATTAGATAGATTTGACTTAATATAAATTTAATGTGCTAGCTAGTCACATGTATTTGATAATCTTGATTTGAATATATTTTTATACGCCATTTTTTTCAAAAATAAATATTTGAATAAAATTTTAAAATATACAATTATTAATTTTTTATATTATTATATATACATGCATAATTTTCCCAAATTTGATTGACCCTTCAAAAGCACACCGGAGTGACTAATAAAATTTTTCGCTTCGATGCACAAATATATTTTTTTTTAACAAAAATAAAAAATCACAATAGATGATTACTAAGATTTGAACTATAAATTTCTAGACAATATTCAATATATTGTCACCAACTGTGCTACCCACAGTTGGTTTTGATGCACAAATGTTTTAAAAGAATACAAATTGAAATTTTCATCCACATACATGAAGGCGAAATAATAATAATAATAATAATAATAATAATAATAATAATAATAATAATAATAATAATAATAATAATAATAATAATAAGGCATATTATATTATTTTCTTGGAATTAAAAAAATGTTACATTAATTTGTTTTTATTTTTATTATAGACAAATCTATATATTCAACAATAATTTGTAATAGATAATAATTATTTTGTGTCGGTGTTATTTAAACAATAAAAAAAGGAGATGGATGGGGTGGGTAAATCATATATAACTAGCTATTAGTGTTCTATTAAATAAATAATCCAGTGCAATAAGGTGGGTGCGCAAAATTAGTGCGCTTCTATTTTATTAATTAAAAGAAAATGTGAAAATATTATTTTGCAAAGATATAATAGGATTTATTAATTATATTGCTTAAACATTACTGATTGATTATGTTTTCGATTCTAAATTTAATTACTTTAGTTATGGTTAAAAATAGTAATGATGTCTATTAATTCTAGCATGTATCATAGCCACAAGTGGAATTAGGTAAAAATTGTTCTTATTGTTAATTAATTAATCAAGATAATATATATATTTTGTTTGTTCTCTACGTTGCTAATCCTCGTGGAAGAAACTGCTCCGGCTACAAATTAAATATCTGAATTGACATAAGAAATGATGAGGATGTTATACGTCACAATGACGTCATTATATAATTAACTAAGTGGATTTTCCATTATTTTAAAAAGTATAATATATATTTCAAATCTAAATGTCCACGTGTAATCCTACTCTACAGCCAACAACTGTTGAATTCCCCTTTCACGTCTACTGGTATCCATCTTGTAGATTGAGGTCTTAATGTTTCATACGCATTACTAATATAAGAAGTATTTTAATCAAGAAAAACAAATTGGATTAACTAAAAACTAGAAAGGTGTAATTATGCAAAAGAATTTTTTTTTTTGAAAACTTCCTATTGTCATTTGTCAAAAATAAAATTAGTCATAAAATTATCTAATATTAGTAATTAATTAGCTAATTGAAAAACATATTTAATAATCCTAGAATTGTCTATCCCACGATGTAATCCTCTAAATGGTGATTTAAAAAAAAATTACATGACGTGTTTTAAATAAATTGTGCTAGAAAGTAAAGGAAAGACATTGAACAAATTAACTTAATTAGGTATATTCCAAGTCAAGTTCACTCATTTTTTATTTTAATTCAGATTTATTGTATTTATTAGTTTACTCGTTTGGTAGAATTTACCTCTCTTTTTTTTCATATTTATCAAATTGAGCGAGTTGACCTGTTCACCCACTTCCTCTCCGCATCTGCAATTCTGCAGCTGGGTTTTTTCCCAGTCTCAAGATTTTTATAACATTTTTAATCCGAGTAGCATAATCTTGTGGCTCTTCCAATTTGTGCACTACATGGATGATTTGACTAATACAATAATACAAAACAGACAAACGTGGAACAAGGAAGTAATATTGATTCCGCCTATTTACTTGATCACCGTGTAAGAATATATTTACTCGGCCCATAATATTATATAACATATAATATTTTTATATAAGATAAGGGCACAGTGGCGAATCTAATATAGGCCCCGCGCGGGCAACGAGTGAGACTTATATGGGCAGCCTGCCCATATGAGTCCCTATGGGCGGGATGATGAGATCACGACACGTCATCCTGCCAGGATCTCAAAGCACTATCAATAGGCAGCACTGTGGAGAGAGAGGCAGCGCTCTCTCGGCAACGCTGCCATCCACACTGGACCAATAGTCTTCCGCCAATCGCCGACATTTCTCGATCCCGCTGCCACCGAAGTTTTCCGATCACCAACGCCTCCAACATTTTTTATTTCGACTTCGCCGACAACGCCTACGTTTTCTGATCGCCGCCCACATGTCCTCTCTTTCTCTCTCGGCAGCGCTGCCTGCGGCGATCGGAAAATGTCGGCGGTGGCGGTGATAAAAAAAATGTTGGAGACGTCAGTGATCGAAAAACTTCGACGGCGGCAAGATCGGCAAACGTCGGCGATCAACGGAAGACCACCCGTCCAGTGTGGACGGCGTCGGCGATTGCTCTCTGCAGCGCTGTCTCCCTCTCACCGTTGATAGTGCTTTCAGATTCGGGCGGGATGACGTGTCGCGATCTCATCATCCCGCCCGTAGGGACTTATATGGGCCGACTGCCCATATAAATCCCACTCGGGGGCAATGGCCCCACTGAATTTTTTATAAAACTTATAGACTATTTTTTTTCTTGCTGCTTTTTTACTATTTGCATGTCCCCACGCTTCTTGCTGCTTTTGCAGTTCTTCTCATCAGCTTGCTGGACTTCAGCAAGCTTCTGTATTCCTCTTAACTTCTGCATTCACTACTAGAAAAATGGGCATCAGCAACGGCATCAGGCTGATGCCGTTGCTGAAGATCATCAGCAACGGCCGGAGCCGTTGCAATGGAGCCGTGGTAGAAAGTCGCGTTGCTGATAACTTAGCAACGGATCAGCAACGGTCGCTCGGGCCGTTGCTAAAAATATTATCAGCAACGATTTTGCCACGGACTCGGAGCCGTTGCAGATAACATTAATAGCAACGGTCGCTGAGTCCGTAGCAACGTCGTTAGTAAAATCCCGTCGCTAAGCCGTTGCTGTAGGTCATCAGCAACGGCTTTCGATACACTTTTAGCAACGGCTTTTCCACGGACGGCCGTGGGAAAGCCGTTGCTGATGATGTGAACTGGGTAACGAAAAATTTTAAAATTTCAAATTTTCATTGATACATTGATACATTCTGATACATAACTCACACACCCATACACTCATCCACACATTCATTCACACATCACAAATACACCAAGATATACATCAAAATAATTATATTTATATTGATAATTATCCACAATAGTATAAAAACTATTCAAATGCAAAATTGAAGTATCAATATCCAAACAAAATAAATTAAACAAGTCCAATATCTCAGTAACAAAGTCAATATAAAAAAATCTCACGATGACGAGGGAGGATAGTTTGGATCATATGGCGGGGTCTGGAGTGCTTGAGTGTACACCGGCGTGGACTGACTCGAGGACGATGGATTAGATGATGCCGAAGAGATGCCTGCTTCGGGATGACCTGACATGTTGCGTAGCATAGCATGCATCTCCGCCATCATCTGACTCTGACGCGCGACCGTCTCCTCTAGAGTCCTTATTCTGCTACTATGATCATAACTGGATCTAGAGGTAGACGGCCGCTTACCAGCGATCGGAGGGGTCGGTGCCCCAAGTGGCCCTAGTACGGCTCGCGCATGACCACTATCTGCAAAGCCATATACGCGGCCATGGTCCCAGCCACCTGCGGCCTCGACCCACGTTGCTGCGTCAAAGTCCTCGGGGGTGCCCCCGTGCTGCACCACCGTCTAGCTGTACGTCTCCTACTCGAGTTTGATTTTTTGTTTAATATTTATCATAAAACTTAAATTATAAATATATAATGAATAATTTAAACAAATATATAGTTACCATAATGTATGCAGCGCGATTGTCGATGTACTCCCCCGTCTCATGTGCTCGACGGTGAGTCTGCTCAAACACCGCCATCGGGGAGGGTCGCTGGATAGTCCCGTCATCCGACACCGTCGTCTACATTTAAAAAATAAATACATTAATTAGTACACATAGTAACAAATAAAATATATAATTAAAAGGTATACTTACCATACGTTCGCGTGCACTACAAATGCAACAGAGCCGCCAGTGTGATGCGCTGCTCCCCCCGACATGCGATTTCTAGCCGCATTCCGAGAAACCTCCTGCCATCGATCCGTCGACCATATTCCCACAAGCTGGTCCCATATATCCGGAGTAATCCAATCGGGGCCGTATCCCCAAGTCTCCGCGATGTTAGTGGTCCCAGCTCGAGCCATCGCCTGGGACCGAGCCTGCCCCAGTTGCCCGTTGTACCTTGCCCGGGAAATAGCCTCCCAGGCAGCGTAAATGAAGGGCCTTTGGTCCTCGGCCCATGTATAGCGAACCTGCAAAATAATAATATAGTACCAATATTAATCATCATGCATGTAAAAAAAATAATAATACGTGCCTCAAACTCGCGCTATAACATGTCGACGTGCTCGCTAGGCACGTGAGACCACGTAGGCCATGCCTTGTGCATGTATCGTCGAATAGTAGAAGAAATGCTCATCGACACTTCTTCTTGCTCGAACCTGCACAACAAAAATAAATTTTAATATTATATTATGATATAATGAATTTGTAATGATTCATAATTCATGATATATTACCGCTCCCCAATCACGCTAATAAATCTACGTGACTTTGTGGCTGGTGGAGGCTACCACATGTTCGGCCCGTGTGGCCGCCTGCGTCTGGATGTACTAGCCTCGGCAGTATCATCAGCATGAGGATCAGCAACAGGAGGATCAGCAGCATGAGTAAGTGCTGGAGTCTCACCGATCGGAGACTCCGAAGCTCTCCTGCGACGATAACCACGACCAGACATATCTGTCGAATAGACATATAATCAGATTATTGTATAAATAGTAGAGATATATTTAAACGTCCATCTGAATGTCGAACACCCCCGTCGTCGTTATGTGGAAGACGATCAAATCTTGTCTGTACTGTCGATTCAAAGTAAAATGAGTAGAATGTTGAAATTTCTTGGATGATATACGATTCAGATATTGATCCTTCAACAGCTGCGGTGTTCTTTACTTTTTTCTTCAGACGATTCATGTATCTTTCAAATAAGTACATCCACCGATACTGAATGGGGCCACCAACTCGTGCCTCGTATGCCAAGTGTACCGGTAGATGCTCCATCGAGTCAAAAAATGCAGGAGGGAAAAACTGCTCCAGCTTGCATATGATTTCAACAATATTATTTTCAAGTGTTGACATATCTTCGACTCGAAGGACATTTGCACAGATGTTTCTAAAAAACATACTTAATTCAGTCAACGGACCCCAAATATTATCAGGTAGAAGATCTCGAAATGCGATCGAAAGTAATCTCTGCATGAATACATGACAATCATGGCTCTTCATCCCTGATATTTTGCAATCATCGACGTTCACACATCGAGATAGGTTTGAAGCATATCCATCGGGTAATCTGAGTTCTTCTACCCATTGACAAACATCTTTGATTTGTTGTTTATTTAACACATATAGGGCCTTCGGTTTCAGATATTGTCCGTTGACCTCTTGTAACTCCAACTCTGGTCTTTTACAAAGTATTTTCATATCATGTCGGGCTTTGACATTATCTTTAGTTTTTCCGGAAATATCCATCAAAGTGTTGAAAATATTATCAAACACATTTTTTTCAATGTGCATGACATCTAAATTATGTCGAATCAATAATGAACTCCAATAGGGCAATTCCCAAAAGATACTTTTTTTCACCCAGTTATGTGTTTGGCCAAAACCTGACACTCTTTCATTGCGACCAAATACTATATCTGGAAGTGCTGAAACACGTGCTAACATTTGTTCACCAGACAACATCGATGGTGGCACATCTCTTTCGACTCTACCCTTAGTAAATTTATTACGATTCATTCGATACTGATGATTAACCGGTAGGAATCGACGATGACAATCAAAGAATGAGATTTTTCGTCCGTTCTGAAGACTGATTGATTTAGAGTATTCCATACAATACGGACAAGAGAGTCGGCCGTGAGTGCTCCAACCTGACAACATACCGTACGCCGGGAAATCATTGATTGTCCACAAGACCGCGGCCTTTAAATTGAAGTTTTGCTTCCGATGACAATCATAAGTGACAGCTCCCTCAGTCCACAATGTTTTCAATTCATCTATCATGGGTCTGAGAAATATGTCAATTTCTTTTCGCGGACCCTTAGGACCCGGAATAATCATCGAAAGATAAATAAATTCATCTTTCATGCACATTGACTGTGACAAATTATAAATTGTCAGCAACACTGGCCAAACTGAATAAGGAGTTGCAGAATGTCCAAACGGATTAAAACCATCTGTGCACAATCCCAATCTGATATTTCTAGTATCCCTAGCAAATGAAGGATAACATGTATCCAAATGTTTCCATGCTTCACTGTCAGATGGATGAGTCATTACTGTATCATCACGACTTCTTGCATGCCAACTCATGTAGGGGGCTGTCTTTTCCGACATGAATAATCTTTGAAGCCTCGGTGTTAGTGGAAAATACCGAAGCACCTTAAACGAGATATTTTTGTATCGGACCGATTTCTTCTCCTTGTAACGAGGATGTTGACATACATGGCATTTATCCAACTGCACATTTTCTTTATATTATAAAATCTAGTTATTTTGGCACGCGTGTATTTTTTCGTACCCAAGCCCCAATCTTCTCATTAGCTTTTTAGTCTTATAAAAAGTTGGCTCAAACTTGTTATCAGTAGGCAGCATTCCATTAATCAATCCAGCAATCTGATCATACGCAACTCCGCTGATATTACAATCGGCCTTGATGTTTAAGAGCTGTGTCATTGTTGAAAACCTAGTGTATTTAGGACAATTCTCATACAAAGGTTCATCGACAGCTTTCAACATCTCGTAAAATTTTGCAGCTTCTTTATTCGGTAATTCAATCTCTACCGCAGTTTGTACTTTTGTGATATCAACCGTTGTAGTATCTGGTGGGACTGATGTCCGAAGAACTGGCCGATCAACATTATCATTCAGGTGGAATTGACCCCCAAGACTATCAAGTATCATAGTTCTATAGGGATTACATTGACTGGATGAAGAAGCACCAGCAGAGGAAGATTCACCATATGTCTGAACGACAGGATTGCTCGACGTCCCGACTTCGCGTGACTCCCCGTGACAAGTCCATAGAAAATATCTTGGTGCAAATCCTTTGCTATATAGATGCAGAGTGACAGTCTCCCGATCCAAAAATCGTCCATTCGAACAAATGCGGCACGGACATCGGGTTTGATCACCGATGCTAACGAAATTCCGATTCGAATAGGCGAAATTTAGGAAGTACGTTACGCATAATCGAAACTCATTCGTTAAAGCTCCACGATCAAGACGTCGGTACATCCAACTTCGATCAGCCGACATGATTCTGTCAATCAATGACAATTTCTTTGGTTAATGTCTTTAAGTGAGATTGTCCTATTCCATTCGGGATTTATGTTATTTATATTGCACTAAGTACTTATTTTAACCGTTAACTTCACTCTAAATTTCAGCAGCATCTCCCTACAGTTCTCCGAATACGCATATCATTTGGGCGTGTATCAGAGAACAAGAGAGATGTTGTCGAAATTTAGAATAATTAGTTAACAGTTAAAATAAAAATGTAAGTGCAGTACAAATAACTATATTCCCAAATTGTCCAATCAGGGACAATTCAAGAATTGTACTTCGTATAAAAGATCATCTACTTCTTTTATAGGAACATACAATCCCCAAACGGATCTAAGGTTTTGCTAAATCATATCCGACTCGTCGATGCGTACGTAAAACATATCAACTCGTCGGATGGATGATTATTTTCTAAATGTTTCGAGACAATTCGAGTCCATAATGGACAATTCCGACACGAGTCCAAATTCGACGATTTCGGCAAGAGTCCGAAGTGGACGATTCCGGCGCGCGTCCGAAGTGGACGATTCCGACGCGCGTCTGAAGTGGACGATTCCGGCGTGCGTCCAAAGTGGACAATTCCGAAATTAATCTAAACCCTAATAATTAATCTAACAAATTAAACAATTAATCTAAATAATTAATTAACAATTAATTAACAATTAAAAAACAATTAAAAAATACATATTAATATACAAATTTCAGCGCCGGAGTGAGGTGGACTCCAGCGCCGGCGTACAGTGGCTGGACACACTGTCCGGCCACTGTACAAGGTCCGGCGGCGGCCATCGGCCGACCGCTGCCGGCCGAAACCCTATTTTTAGGGTTTCGGTCGGATTTCCCACCGGCCGCAACGGGAAGAGACGGCCGGCCGACGATGTATACCTGACAATGTCGGCGGCAGCGGGAGGAGGAAGAGGCGTTGTCAGCGTCGACAACGGCGGCGAGAGGCGGGAGCAGGAGGTGGCGGCGGCAACGGCGGGAGGAAGAAGGGGCGGGCGCGATTTGCGACCTATATAAACTTATCAGCAACGACTCACTCGCCCGTTAGAAAGCCGTTGCTAATAAGTTATCATCAGCAACGGCTCACTTGTCCGTTAGAAAGCCGTTGCTGATAATTAACATCATCAGCAACGGCTCGCATGTCCGTTAGAAAGCCGTTGCAGATACAACATATCTGCAACGACTCGAGTGACCGTAAGAATGCCGTTGCAAATAGCAACGGCTTGAGCGGCCGTTGCTGAAGACCAAATTTCTAGTAGTGATTCTTCTTAACTTGTTGTAGCAAGTTTTTGCATTCTTCTTCGCTTGCAATAGCAAACTTTTCATTAGCTTGCTTCCATCGAGCTTTCTTCTTGTTCTTTTTATTATTAGCTTGCTGCAGCAAGCTTCTCATTGGTTGGCTTCCATCAAGATTTTAAAAATTTTATTATATTTATGATTTCAATTAATTTTAAATTTCTTTTGAAGATTGATGAAAAATTTTATAACAATTTGTCAACTTGATAACTAGATATATAAATATAATTTTTTGGCAATTAAATACGTGAATAATTATTTAAATATTTATAAAAAAATACACCGCATTCTTGCGGTGCAAATTTGAAGCGTCGACTTTTGAAATTTTATATATGAATTTGCCCCACTAGTAAAATTTTCTGGATCCGCCACGCCACGATAAGGGCATAATTGTAATTGACTATATGTTTAAGAGGGTAATTAAGTAATTATAATGAAAAATAAATAATGGAATAATTTTTCATTGTCTATATAAAGAGGAAACATGTCCTCTCTCTGCATAACAAAAATTCACAATTATAGATTCGCGATTTTTCATAAACTTACGATTTTTGATGTGCGCTCACTTCGAGACGTGTGAAAGAGAGAGATATGTGGTTTTCATCAAGTAGATCTGCTGCAACCAACAATGGAGAAAATTATGCGAGATTTTTCAAAAAATATATTTTAATTAAAGTAGATCTGCACATTGCGATCCAATATATGTTTTTGATGTGTAATTGTCTATACAATAAAAATCTACTTACATGTGGTATCAGAGCATGTGTTTTATGCTTGATGAGTTATGATAAATTCATATTTTGAACTATTTTTCTCATGCACACATGTGTTTGTTCACATTTTGGAGATTTATACTCAGCTAGTAGTATGTAATATAGTTTGATGTGAACTTAAAATTTGATCGCATGAACTATGATGTTCTTTATCTTCTGTTCTTGCTCACAAAGTTGAAGAGAATTGATTTTGACATTAAAATTTGATTGTGTACTTGTGACTTAATTATTGGATATTTTTTATATCTTAATGATCATCAAACCTGGTGAAACGTTCATGTTTTGTTGTTCGTTGTGCCATTGAATGACATGTGTCACATGGCACCTTTGGTCACATGAACAGTCAAATAAATCAATGGACAATTAATTGCTCCATATAAAGAATGATCTTTCACCATAATTATCTCAAGGTCATCTAATTACTTCACATGGAACCGTTAGGTGTTGTTTGGTTAGCGAAAATTATTTTCTGGTTTGGTTTCAGTGAAACTGAAAACTTGATTTCGAAAACTTGATTTTGATTTTTAGTTTTCAGAAAAGTGTTTGGTTAATAAAAACAACATCAGTTTTAGTTAGTTGAAACCAGTAAATATTTATTTGATTATAAAAAATAATATTAATTTTCCTTGAACATTTTTAGTAGTAATTAAATGTTTAGTTAGTTTATAAAATTAAATATTTGTTAATATGGTTACAAAATATTTAAATAACTTAATTAATTAAGTTATTGGTAATTTAAGATTTTTTTGTTCAATTAGATATAAAAATTAATTAATAGTTATTATAAAATTTCAAAAAAAAAATAAGTCCAATGATCTAAAATTAGGTTTGATTAAATTATAAATAGACCAACTTTAAGAAAATTGAGTTATTTAAAATTTGGGTTTGAGTCAATTAGATATAAATTGGTTTAACTATTTAATAAATTTAAGATAAAAGTTTGAGTTAAAAATGATGATTTTTATTTTTATTTTTTAAAATTCGATATAGTTTGATTTATTTTTAAATTAATTAATTTTATAAAAAAATATTTATAATTACAAAGTTGTCATAGCATTTTGATAACGAAACCGACAGTCTCGAAATCACAGAAAACAACATTCTGTTGTTTTCATTTTTATTAAGAAAACTTGTTTCGTTTTCATTTTGGTTTCGATTCAGTTTCACGAAAACACTAAACCAAACACGTTTTCGTAAGCAGTTTTGGTTTCAGTAAAATTGAAATCATGAAAACAAACTTGGTTTCGCTAACCAAACATGCCCTTACTATTTTGGATGACTTAATTTTAATTGATAATTATTGTAGTTATTCTTTGTGCATTAACTGCATTAATTTAGTGGCCATGGAAGTTAAATGGTACTTTTACGTGTAATTATTAAATTACATGTCTCATTTAATTTTGAATATTCCTTTCTTGTAGTCATCTTATAATGGGCATTTTATTATGTTGATTTAACTAGTGATTGGCTTATTTGTTGCCCAAATCAAACAACTGGTTTTTGTGTTTTGGTTGTTTGGTCTATTAATGGACATGAATCTTAATTATTTTAGTTCATATATTTATTGGGATATGTATTGAAGAATTAAAATTTATATTATCGACATAATTTGTTAATCACCAAAGTGGTCAAATTATGTGTTTGTGAATTTTATTATCACATATCTATTTGGTGCGTAAAGAATTAAAATTCATAATTGGCTAATTTGTTAGTCACCAAAGTGACCAAACTATTATTGCAAATGAATTTTAAGCACTATTTAATTTATCCATGTTAAGGTAACAATTAATTAATCTTGTATGATATGAGATATATTCACATGGTTTGGTATTTATCGTTGGTCACCAAGTGGCTAGATAAATATGTTTGGTGAATTAATCTCTCATAAATTAATTAATAGATAAATGATGATTAATAAATGTGATTTCGTGAGTAATGTATATTCACATAGTTTGATTTGTAATGAATCAACATTATTGGTGAATAATCACAAAATATTTAATTATCAATAATAAATAGATAAATTAGTTTTATTATTACAAGGACATTAGAGTCGACCCAAAGGAGGCTCAGTTCTGGTGTAATGAACGTTAATGAGGTGAATTAAATTAATTTCACCATTTTGTGATTTTGTGTGTTATAATATTTGCCCAAAAGTATATTATAGTATGCAGTTTATGTTTTCTGCAATTGAATCTAATTGTGAGTTTTTTTTCTTGCATATTACAATTGATACATTGACTGTGAATACTCGATCGAGTACTGTTGTCACTTTTAATGGCACGAACTTTTCTGAATGAAGAGATCAAGTCGAGTATGAACTGGTTTACAAAATCTCGATATCGCTCTCATTGAGAATGAGCCTCTTGTTCCTGATGCATTGAGCAGTGAGGAAGTTGGAAAAGTTCATAAGGCATGGGAAAGGGCAAATCGGTTGAGCTTAATTAGAGTTCATGTGTATGCATATCGATCCGAGTATTAGGAGTGTTCTTCTAGAAATCGATACTGCTAGCGATTTCATGAAGTATTTGGAAGAACGTTTTCGTTCTACAGATAAGATTCAAGCATTGACAGTTATGAAAAAGTTGCAAAGGGTGCGGTATGATCCATCCCTTGGTATGCAACATCATGTCTTGGAGATGTCGAATCTGATTAAGAAACTGACAACACTTGGGATTAACCTTGATGAGTTCTTCCTTGTGAGCTATACCTTGTCCTCATTACCTCCTGAGTTTGGACAATTTCAAATCGGCTACAATACTTCAAAGGAGAGGTGGTCATTTGATGAATTGTCACGTATGCTGGTTCAGGAAGAGGCGCATCTGAAGCAACAAGGAAATAATATGGTTAATCTGGTGACTAAAGGAGCAAAGAAGAAATATAAGAAAGGAATCAAGAATGGTGGTCAATCTGAAAAAGATAAGGACCAGGTCAAGGACAAGTTAGCTGTCAGGAAGGAAAAGGACAAGGACCATTGTTTTAACTGTCATAAATGCGACCATTATCATAGGGAGTGGGCTAAACTTAAAGCATGGTTCGAAAAGAAGGGTAAGCCTTCTGTTTTCGTATGTTTTGAATCATTTATTATTGTTGTTCCTTTCAATACCTGGTGGCTTGATTGTGGTTCTATGATACATATTTCTCATTCTATGCAGGGATTTGTTATGATTCGAAACCCTCTTCCAAATAAGAGCTTTGTGATTACTGGAAATGGAACTCGTGTTCCAGTGGAGGGCATCAGAACTTATCGTTTGCATTTAAGTACCAGATATCATTTGGATTTACATGAAGCACTTTATGTTCTTAGCTTTTCCCGTAACTTAATTTCAATGTCGAAATTAGATATAGTGGGATATTATTTGAAATTAGGGAATGAATGTTTTAGTTTGTTTAAGAATAATCGTATAATTGGTTCTGATTTTCTTAGTAATGGTTTGTATCAACTGAAACTTGATAGTGCTTTCGCTGAATCTCTTCTTACTGTTTGTAGTAATGTTGGTACGAAACGTGGCATAGAAAATGAAAGTTCGGCCTTCTTATGGCATAAACGCTTGGGTCATATATCCAAGGAAAGGCTAGAAAGGTTGGTAAGAAATGAAATTCTTTCGAATTTGGATTTTACCGACTTTGATACGTGTGTCGAATGCATTAAAGGCAAGCAAACTAAACACACTAAGAAAAGTGCCGCCACAAGAAGCACACAGCTCCTTGAAATAATACACACCGACATATGTGGACCTTTTGACACTTCTTCATTTAGTGGTGAAAGGTACTTCATTACCTTTATCGACGACTATTCACGTTATGGTTATATCTATCTATTGCATGAAAAGTCTGATGCCATAAAAGCACTCGAAGTGTTTATTAACGAGGTTGAAAGACAATTAGATAGAAAAGTGAAAATTATAAGGTCGGATAGAGGTGGTGAGTACAATAGAAGTTACACTGAATCGGGACAATGTTATGGTCCTTTTGCGAAGTATCTCGAGCAACATGGCATATGTGAGCAATACACTATGTCAGGTACACCACAACAAAATGGTGTAGCTGAAAGGCGTAATAGAACTTTGATGGACATGGTTAGAAGTATGATGGGTAATTCATCATTACCGAAATCCTTGTAGACTTATGCGCTTAGAACTGCTATCTATATTTTAAATCGGGTTCCTAGTAAAATAGTTCCAAAGACTCCTTTTGAACTTTGGACAAATAGGAAATCGAGTTTGAGACATAGACATGTTTGGGGTTGTCAAGCAGAAACTAGGTTGTATAACCCACATGAAAGAAAGTTGGATTCTCGTACGGTTGGTGGGTACTTTATTGGATATCATGAGAAATCCAAAGGATTTATATTTTATTGTCCTAATCATTCATCTAGGTTCATTGAAAATGGCGAGCTCAGTGGGAGCGAGAGACAAGAGATTGTCATTAATGAGGTAAAAGAACAAGTGGTGACACCACCTGTAATTTTACCATACCCAACTCCTATAGTGGTTGATCAGCAGGAAGCTAAACAACAAACTGAGGAAACGACTCACCATGAAACTACTCAAGGTGAACCTGTGGAGAGTGAGCCGCATGAGATTGCATTAAGGCGATCACATAGAGTTAGGCGGTCTGCAATCTTTAGTGACTATGTTGTTTATTTCCAAGAGTTGGAGAATGACATTGGAATAGGTGATGATCCAATTTCATACTCACATGCCATTGAGAGTAAGAGTTCTGAGAGGTGGATCGGTTCCATGAGAGATGAGTTGAATTCCATAGAACAAAACCAAGTATGGACTTTGGTTACATTACCTGAAGGATTTAAAGCAGTTGACTGTAAATGGGTCTACAAGACAAAGCATGACTCTGATGGTAATGTTGAACGTTATAAAGCCAGATTGATTGCCAAGAGATTTACTCAAAGAGGCAGAAATGACTATAGTGAGACATTTTCACCAGTCTCAAATAAAGATTCTCTCATAATCGTTCTTGCTCTAGTAGCTCATTTCGACTTAGAGCTACATCAAATGGATGTGAAGACTGCATTTTTAAATGAAAACTTAGAGGAAGGAGTGTATATGGAACAACCCGAGGGTTTTTTCGTTAAGGGTAAAGAACACATGGTGTGTAAATTGAAAGTCAATTTATGGACTTAAGCAAGCATCTCGTCAATGGTATATTAAGTTCAATAGTATCGTTGTTTCCTTCGGATTTAAAGAAAACATTATTGATCGATATATATACCTGAAGGTAAATGGGAGTAAGTTCATATTCTTGATCTTGTATGTTGATGATATCCTGTTGGCCAGTAATGCATGAGACTAAGAAATTCCTTTCAAAGAATTTTGAAATGAAAGATATGGGAGAGGCAAAGTATGTTATAGGGATAGAAATATCTCGTGATAGATCACAAGAAACGTTAAGATTATCTCAGAAAACCTATATCAATAAAATTCTAGAACGATTTGGAATGAAAGATTGTGCCCCAGGCATAGTTCCAATACAAAAAGATGATAAGCTTAGTCTTATGCAATGTCCGAAGAATGACATTGAACGAAAATGTATGAAAAAGATTCCATATGCATCAGTAGTTGGTAGCTTAATGTATGCACAAACTTGCACCTGACCAGACATTAGATACGCGACTGGCATGCTAGGGTGATACCAGAGTAATCCAAGAATGGATCACTGGAGAGCTGCCAAGAAAGTTCTGAGGTACTTGCAAGGAACCAAATACTATAAACTCACATATAAAAGATCTGATCGTTTAGAAGTGATTGGATATTCAGATTCAAATTTTGTTGGATGTATTGATAGTAGAAAGTCCATGTTCGGGTATTTGTTCCTATTGGCTGAAGGAGCAATATCGTGGAAGAGTGCAAAGAAATCTATCATAGCATCATCCACCATGGAAGCAGAATTTGTGGCATGCTTCGAAGCCACGACTCATGGATTATGGCTGCGGAATTTCATTTCAGGACTTGGGATCGTCGACAGTATTGCCAAGCCGCTGAAAATTTATTGTGACAATTTCGTTGCAGTCTTCTTTTCTAAGAATGACAAATATTCCAAGGGTGCAAAGCATATGGAATTAAAGTATTTCGTCGTCAAAGAAGAAGTTCAAAAATGTACAGTGTCAATTGAGCATATCAATACTGGTTTGATGATTGTTGATCCATTGACTAAAGGGTTGTCACCAAAGGCTTTTATAGAGCATGATGAACGGATGGGCCTTGGTGAATGATCGTTGTTTATGGATCATTTTAGTTTGTGAATATGACACTTGAGCTCACGTTACGTTTTTGATATAATTGTTATTTCTGTTGTATATGTTTGAGTATACGTATGTATTGTGTAGCAATTTCTTTATAACAGAAATGGACATTAAGTATGTTTCCTTTACAAATATTGTCTGATGATTTACATATATTGTGGTACATGAAAGGAATTGTGTCGAATGATGATGCAGGACCGTCATGACTTTTATTTGTGAGTTATCTTACAATGTTGAAGTTTAATAATTCTCTCATGGGCCAAGTGGAAGAATGTAAGAATATATTTATGTGGCCCATAATATTATATAGCATATAATGTCTTTATGTAAGGTAAGGGCATAATTGTAATTATCTATATGTTTAAGGGGACAATTAAGTAATTACAATGGAAAATGAATAATGGGATAATTTTTCATTGTCTATATAAAGATGAAACATGTCCTCTCTCTACACAAGAAAAATTCACAATTATAGATTCGCGAGTTCTCATAAATTTACGATTTTTGGTGTGCACTTAATTCGAGGCATATGACAAAGAGAGAAACGTGGTTTTCATCAAGTAGATCCGCTGAAACCAACAATGGAGAAAGGTACGCGAGATTCTCCAAAAAAATATGTTTTAACTAAAGTAGATTTGCACATTGCGATCCAATATATGCTTTTGGTGCGTAATTGTTTATACAACAAAAATCTACTTACACACCATTGATTTAATCAACAGAGATCACATAATTGTGAATGAATATAACTCGAACAAAGGAGCAAAATATCAAAGGAGTCTACGCGAATGTGAAGAGATCAGATTCCAGATTTTGCAGATTTTGAACTCTTTTTCTTCACACAAGTGGTGTTTTGAGAACAATGGTGCAGTGACAGACTCTGCAGATTAAGAAGCGGAAAACATTGAGATCCGAAAAAGATGATCAAGTCCAAGCAAAGGAATACCATTAGATCTAAAAAGGATCGCACATCAAAGAAGAAAGAAAGAAAGAAAGAATTAAAGCCTTAGTGCAAATCAAGCGAAGGCCATGGAACTAAAAAGGATCGGACATCCATCAAGTTCTTGGTCAGGAAAAATCGAAGGAATAATCTCGAGCATTCGAAATTGCATATCCATCACGACATAATAGTAAATTCGACAAGAAATCATCAGCAAAAAAAATAAATGAATCGAGATTTGGCCTAGGCAAATATCGGCAAAATAGCAGCAAAAGACCACTAACACAAAGGAGATTCTCCGAAATAGAATTGAGAAGGGGAGAAAAATACCAACCTCCTTTGGGCGAAGGGATTGAGAGAGAATCGGGAAGAGCGAAGGCGATGCAAATTCGGGTAACCCTTATTTCTTTTGGATTCCTCCAACCCGATGTTTGAAGACGTGCTCGAATCGATATCACAATGGCCAGAGTTGGATTCACAGTGGAAGGAATATTTGTAGCAGGGTGGAAATAGTAGCCATCAGAAGCTTGCAAATGTAGAGATAGGCAATGGTTCGGTAAATCGCCTTTTTGATGATTAATCGAAATCGAAATCGAATGAAGTACCCGCTAATCGAAATTGAAATCGTTCGATTTCAAAATTGAGTATCCGAAAACAAAATTGTTTCATATCGGTTATCCGTCGGATAATCGAAACTGGTGAATTCGGTTCGAATACTAATCGGTTACCCGTTTATTAACCGATTACCGAGTAATCGATTAGTAAATTGGATTTTTTTTATATAGGTAAAATATCCATAAATTAATCAAAATCTCCTTGAATCTATTCTAGCTCCAGAATTTTTTCTAATATCCATAAGTTAATCAAATATGATAAAACATGTATTATTCTAACTCTAGTAGACTCCCAAATGTTCAATTCCATTTATCATAATCTTCTTCTTTTAAGATAATAATCGTATGATGAATAGCATAAATCACATAATCTCATGAGGTTTCTAACTCCATAGTAAAGTCTCACATCTAACTCCAAAAAGGCATTAGCAAATCATGCAATCTTGCTAAGTATTCACAAATCATATAAGATAAATCTAAACGAACCACTACAAACAAATAGGGTAATATGATTATTATTAAATTAAGGTATCAAATATGAAGGCCCAGCAATTCAAGGTATCTTATGATATTAACCTTGGTTAATTTCGCAAGCAGTACAGATTCTGGTAGAAGTCACAATAAAAAATAACCAGATCTTTAAGAAAGCAGCCGGTCCTTCCTCAAAATTGTTTGAGCACAACTAAGGAGCTCATTCTATTGGTTTGCTAAACCCTGAAACGCAGGTCAGGAAAGGTTGATCTTTTGTCTACATTCAAGCACTTGACAACAAACTGTGAAAGGCCCAGTTGTTACCTAAACCATTAATCTTGTCTTCATCACATCAAGTGGCGTAGTTATAGCTCCAATTATTGCACCCGAAATATAAAGATGTGCAGATAATATGTTAAGATTCAAATGTACGATACTGCTCATAGTCATTCTAATTACCAAATTAAACAAACAAAAATGGCACTTGATTGGAAAAAAAAGAAGAGCAAATTCATTATGGAAAAAAAATGTATCATGCTATAAAAACACATTATGTGGTAAAAGTAACCACATCATAGAAAATATCTTGATCCAGAGGAAGAATTTAGAGAGTTTGGAAGCATTTAAATTTTGAATTAGCATTTCGCACCTCGTTTTCATAGTTTTCTTGTTTCCATTTGTTAGGATTTCCATTAAGTTCAACAAAAAGAAGGCAGTCCAGCGCAATGATTGTTAAAAATAAACTACTTAATGATGAGATACAACACTACTTAAAGGAGACAAGGAGAAGGGCAGCATCCGTTCATTGAGGAGATGGAGGGGGGTGGAAGATCCCGCCACCCGAATGAGAGGAAGCTCGCTGAGGAGGAGAAGATCCGCTGCTCGTTTGGATGAGGTTGCGATGTCAGGTACGAGCGATCAAGGGAGTCGGGGACGAGAGAGGCCGAGAGGGAGCTAGATCGAGGAGACGAAAGGAGTGAGGAGCCGAGATATTAGGGTTAGGGATTAATTAGGATTTTAGGGTTAAAGAATATATAGAATCGGGAAATGGTAGTGGATTTCGGATGTTGAGATTATTAATATATATATATATAATATAATAATTAATATATAAATAAATTAATAACGGTTCTGGTTACCGGTTATCCGTGACCCGATAACCGAAATCAAATTGGTTTAAATCGATTTTTGAATTTTATTAATCGAAACCGAAATCGAAGCGCAAATCTACTATCCGAAACCGAATTTTACTATTCGATTAACCGATCAACCGCGGTTAATCGATTTCAATTGTCATCCCTATGCAAATGGATGAACGCTCTTGATGCTTGACGGCAGGAAAACTGCAATTGCCATGGGAAAGGAAGGAAATATCATTGTTAATTTTTAGCCATAACATCATCGATCATTATAAAATTTATTCATGCATAGTAATCACGAGGCTTATTTGACTTTTTGTTGGTGCTGTTGTATGTTGTTGTAGACAAAGACCATGAAACATACCAAATTGAACGAGACAAAGTTATTTGATGATAGAGTTGAATCCAGAGGCATTGCGCCGTGTCCATGCGTTGAATTAAGCATGAAAAGAGAATGAGTGCGTCTTTATGGGATAATGGAGTAATATTGAATACGTGTTTATGTATTTTCAACAGATTTATATATTTTTTGGATATATCTATAAGTGTTTAAATATTTTAAATAAATTATGTATTTTCTTTTATTCATATGTCTGTTTAAAAAATTACTTTATACCATTCTGAATAAAAGAAAATACATAATTTATTAAAAAATGTTTTTTAATAACAAATTTTTGATATACTACTCTGAGTCATAACAAATATATGATTTGAAAATTTGTTTTTATACAATTCTCATCTACTTTCGAAACAAATGTGATATAGAATATAAATTTATCTTAGAATTTTCTGAGAAATATTTTTAAAATAATAGGATTAATTTTGAGATCGAGAATTTTAGGATTTTAAATTCAAATACCAAAAAAGATTTTAATATTGATTTCAAATCTTCATAATTATTTTTTAAAAGTATATTATTCAATTAATTTTTTTTTCTATGATCATTTGTTTAGATATTAATTTGATTGATTTTCTTGTCACGACGATCCTTAATTAGGAATATATAAGAAAAAATTTAAAATAATATAAATTGAAAAATATAAGGCAAATAAAAAAGAACCATCAAGTTATTGATAATATTGGTGGTTTGATTTAATTAGTTTGAATTTACTTGGCAAACAACATTAAGCTTAGGCGTAGCACAGTTGATGACAACATGTTGAACGTTATCTATAGATTTAGGATTTGAATCCTAGTATGATCACCTATTGTGATTTTTTATCTTTGTTATAAAAAAAACATCACTAAGTTTAGTCTTTGTCAACCACTTCTTATTCATCAATTAGAAATTAGACAACTCAAAAATTATTTCGAGCCATGCCCGATCATCTTTGTCTGCCTCTTTTAGATACAAAATATTTTGAATTCGATCATGCCTCCACCTGATTAGCAATTTAGGTTCATTTAGCTAATCTTACTAAGAGGATGACACCAAGATGTAAGTTCTTCCCCCCTTTTTCTACGTAGATAATATTCTAAAATGGTTAAAACCTACTAATTAAAATCGAATAAAATCAAAATAAATAAATAAACGAATATTATGGGGCAACTAGACTTTCTAATGACTAGACATCATCGAGAAACTTTTGCAACGATTAAAAACGTCATAGAAAGCCTCTCGTAATTTAGTTTCATTGTTGCAAATGAGTGTAAAAGTAGAGTGTCACTGTCACTAATGTCATCAACGGTGGCTATTCGTATTATTTGTGATGATCGACGTTAATATTTTATTCTCATAATTATTGGCCCATCGCAACTCACTATCCAACATCGACGTCGATGATGCATCGATGATGATATTTTTTGACATTGTCATTGAAACTTATTTGTGACACTAATATCTAAGATAGTACTTTGCAATAATTTTAACCATCATTGATGTGTTATTTTAGTCGTTGATCATGAAGCCCTTAATTTTAATCGTGGAATAATAACAATAATCACATATATCAAAATATATATGTTATTCTATCCCAGAACAACATGCAATATTAAAATTTGTAATAACAAGTAACAATAAGTAATTATGATAAACTATGAAAGAAAAATAATAAAATTTTAAATAACACAATACAAATTTTGTTCGGTTATAAATTTATTGACATGATTATAACATAAAATACAAATATAATTAATTCCTTATCAAATCATTTAACTATATGAATTAGTCAAGTCACCAAACTTTAGTGGACAAAGGACAAAATTTGATATTAACATAGTGAATTCTCCACTAGTTGAGTTTGGTTCAACCATACATAATTGCATTTGAAGATGAGACTTATTGTCCCATTCAAACTCCTTACAAAAATAGTGTGTTCACTGTTCACCATCATGATCTTTGTTCTCCGGTCAAAGTTGATCCATTTTGAACTAAAGCCCGTCATTTCAATGAGCAGGCATATATAGTAAATGGTAGTAAAAATACTTTAATTTCCACAAAGATTGGCCCAATAACACGAGAAACGATAATTTAAATCTCAACAAAAAAAAATATATATTACATCCAATAAATTGAATAGAGCGAAACTAATATGAGAGATAGATTTATGCTCATTATTTATTATTTATTACGTAGATGTATGGATAGAAAAAATAAGATTAAATTAATATGAGATTAATATTATATTGGATGTAGTGGAGATTAAAATTTTTAGTAATTTTTTAAATTCAAATTATGAGAAGAAAAATTTTCAAATTCGAAATCGAATAATATATATATATATATATAACAAATAATTTAAATTTATGAAATATTTTTTATGATAAAAATAAGATATTAGAGTCTAAAAATATATTTCTTAAATTCTCTAATGCATTAAAAAAATTTGCACAAAATTTATAAAATTAAAATTAAAATTATAAAATATTTTTTCATCATTGTACCACTTTTGTATCATTAAAAAATTATTTTATGAATTAAAATATTTTTTATAAAGTTATTATAGACTTTGCACAAAAATCTCTAACTCATTAGAGACTTTTATTTATAATAATTTTATAATTATAAAAAAATAAAATTTAATTTATAAAAATTATATACGTGATATAAAATATGTGTCAGAGTTTATAAAAATAATATGAATAAAAAATATTTTATTATTTTTAAATAAAAATTAATTTTGACAGAAGTCTCTAATAAACTAGAGATATTTGTTTATAATAATTTTATAATTATTAAAAAAATATTTAATTCATAAAATATATATGTGATATAAAATATGTGATAGTCTATAAAAAAATATTTTGGATAAAAAATATTTTATTAATTTTAATTTTAATTTTAATTTAATTTTATAGATTTTGGGCAAAACTCTCTAATGCATTAGAGACTTTTGTCTAAAATTTATAATAGTTTTATAATTTTAAAAATAATAATTTTAATTAATGAAATATTTTTTTATAATACAAAAGACTGAAAGAGGTGTTGTGGTTCAAAAAATTATTTTTCATCAAAATATTTCATAATTTTTAATTTAAAATGCATTAGTGAGTTTGAAAAAATATTTTTTTAGACTTTAACATCTCATTTTTATCATAAAAATATTTCATAAATTAAAATAATTTTTTTTAATTTTTTAGCCCAAGGACAAAATAGGTATCCGAAACCCCCAAAATCTGTATTTGAGAATTTCCTTCTCCCAAAATTCGATTTTGAGGAATTGCTGTAAAATTTTCATATAGAGTAAATATCCAAATAAAATACGAACTTTGATAATTTTTTCATTTTAAGCACGAACTTTTTTCGTTAGCAATACAATAAACAAACTTAGTATTCGTTATCTCGTTTGGCATATCCCGTCAATTTTAACAGAAATGACCGATTTATCACATTAACAGAGTATATATGATAAGTTTTTACCAATTTGCTCATCCCCGATTAATATACATGAGTGGTTAACAAGGGGCAAAATGGCAATTCGATTTGAAAACCACACTCGACTGGTGAGTGTGATGTTAGCTAGGATAAATGCTTGTCACGTCGTTGTTGTTAACATGACTAGGAGTGAGCATCGGTCAAAACTCGATCTGACCCGACCCAACCCGAATAACTCAAATTCGAATAAAGAGGCTCCTATACCACCCGACTCTACCCGAATAAGATTTTGGGGTCCGACCCGATTAACTCATATAAAATCGAACCCCAGCCTGAATAACTCGAATTTTCTTTAAAAAAATAAAATCAAAACTCATAATAATAAAAGACAAAAAAAATATTCAATTGTGAAGATGGTGAAAAACAAGATAAAAAATGGTTTTATATATATAACCTTAATAAGAGTTAAACTTAAGATCTCTCAAGTTTTATATTTAAGCTTTTAGCCACTAACACAACATCACTTTTCATACGTATGTTGTACATAAATATATATTTAATTATATTTTGGATCGGGTATATCAATATTTTCACCCGACCCAAATAAGTACTATGAAATTTTTAAAATTCAACCCGATCCGACTCGACTTACCTGAATAACCCGATACAAATTAATTTTTCGGATCAATTTTTTCGAGTTATTCGTTGTCATGGACGGGTGAATAACATCACTTGCCACATCGTTGTCGTTAATATGGCACATGAGTCTTTTTTGTTAACATTGACGGGGTCTGTCAAACGAGGTAACAGATCCTAAGTTCGTGTGTTATTTTTTAATAGAAAAAATTCGTGCTAAAAATGAAAAAAATTGATAATGTTCTTATTTTTTGGGTATTTATTTTTTTATAACTTCGTCATTTATTTAGGTTAATAGTTCAGCAACTTTTTAATTTCCAACTATTATTTTTATATTTGAAAGTTTTTAGTATAATCTGGATAGTATTAATTCGTAGAAATTTGTGTAACTTGATAAAAATGTTTTAAAATTACAAGAAAAATACTTTTTTGATCGGCGATATAACTATTATATATTTACATTTAATTTTTTTATTTAAATTTATAACATTAAAGTACATATGACATGTTTATTTTGTAAATAAATTAAAAGAGGATATTAAATAAGGAAAATTTTAATTGCTTATTTGTTAAATGTTTGGATGGAAGAAAATCGGAATAAAAGAATATAAATAAGATTTTTTAAAAATAAAAATAAAAAATCACACTAAGTGATCATATTAGGATTCGAATCTTAAATCTTTAGACAATGTTTAATATGTTGTCATCAACTATACTACCCATCAACATTTAAAAATATATAAATAAGATTTGATGTTATATTTTATGTAGTTAAATAAAAATTATTATTATTTGCCACCAAACGAAATAAATGGATAAAAAAGAGAAATCACTGATCAGATTCATCGATACTTGGAAACAAATTTTGCGATAAAATTTCGGAATAAATTTGTTTTAGAAGTTTATAAAATTGGGAAGATAAATACTTATATAAAGTTGTCCTTTGGGTCACTCGGATCTCACGTGACATAAAAGGGCAGTAGGTACTCCTCGCCTTCTCGGTGTCCCTCGTCGTCTCCGCAAAGCGTACGTGTCAACCAATGACTCACTGCCTATGACATTCCTTCCGAATTCCATTCACAACACTGACGCCTACCGAAAACTTTACTACACATACAAATCCGTCGTTACCCGGTTTCAGCCTCAGGTGTCTTTTTGGGTTGCCTTGTTCGGAATTGACGAATTTTTATCACTAAATTTACTAAAATACCCTTTCTTGCAGTATGATATCTCTCTCCTCTATTCGCTTTTTATTCCTCCTCCTCTCTCTCATTATTTTTATTTTTATTTCTCTCACCGGCGGTGACGGTAACTGTCGCCGCCTTCCCAGCTTCGCTCGCATCACCCTTTCGCTGAGCAGGACCGGATTTCCGGGCTAGCGTTCCGCGTCCGGCATGGCAACCGCCGAGGACCCGCCGCGCGGCGAGCTCGACCCCAACCTCCGTCACCGCCTCCCCCTCCCGAGATGGGGTGACCGCAGGACGCCCCGCCGCGCGGCTGCCGACCGAAGCAGCGCCGATCGGATCGCCTCAGCGGGGCCCGTAGGATGCCGGAGGTCCCCTCCGGCGCAGGACGGCGCCGTCGGCGAGGACGGGGGTCTGGAGGAGCTGAGGGCGAAGCTGATGGGCCACCTTCGGGTGGCGGCTGACCGGATGAAGCTCGCCGCGCCAGAAGCGGCGCAGGAGGCGACAAGGCCGTGGAACCTTAGGGCGAGGAAGGCGCCGAACGGGAACGGCCACGGGGGTTGCGCCGGCGCGGGGATGCCCA
Source organism: Canna indica (assembly GCA_034359265.1). NCBI lineage: Eukaryota > Viridiplantae > Streptophyta > Magnoliopsida > Zingiberales > Cannaceae > Canna > Canna indica. The sequence continues at coordinate 74,043,822 of CP136891.1, read as the reverse complement.
CCGCTGCGGCGGCGGCCACAGCGGACGAGGAGGAGAAGAAGAGGAAGAGCGGGTTGACGGTGTCACTGACGGCTGAGGAGATCGAGGAAGACATCTATGCGGTGACGGGGTCGCGGCCTCGCCGGCGGCCAAAAAAGCGTCCTAGGGTCGTACAGCGCCTGCTTGACGTAAGCCTCCTTTTTTTTTCCTGTTTTAATTTCCTAGAAGAAAAAATGCAATTAATTTTTTCCTGTTCACGGAAATTCCCACATAACCCCTCACCTATTTCTATAATTAACAATCTGCCACCTTATATATACTCATATTAGTCCTTCGTAGTTTGTCAATGTTGTTAGACCAAGGCCATCAAATAAGCAAATCAGGATGTTAGGGGGTCACAAGTCAAAGGTTCAACGCCAATCAAGGTGGGTATAATCTGGATTTTAATATATATTAGAAACAAAATGTGCATTGCAAATATGCATATAGTAATTTATAATATTCATTGTATGCACTAAAACAATAAACTTATAAAACAAAACTCATGTTATAAAGTGCATCACTATTTATAAGACTGCCGCCCAAAATATTCAACTAGTTCCTGTTTTCAACACCAACAACATTCAACAAATTTTTTATCCTCAATGCCTTCATGTTTACCTCTTAATATGAATATAAAATCAAATTCCAAAAGCATTGCTTGCATTGCCAACATCAACCAACGATGTAGTGATGGTTCTGTCAAAAGGATCCTATTCACTGTTGTTACCTTTTTCTTTGTCATTGATAAAAAAATAATAAATAATATTCATATTGTGAAACATAATATTAAGAATGGTTCGTTTTTGTTTGGGAGACGGTAAGTGAGCCGAGCTGCTCGCGAGCTACTTGGGATCGACTCAGTAAAAACTCAAACTACGCTCCATCTTGTCGAGCTCAAGTCGAGCTTTACATATGAGCAAGCCGAGCTCGAGCTAACCAATACTTAGCTCGAGGAGCTCGCGAGCCTACTCGAGTTTAGATGTGAGCTTAAGTTTGAGCTCGATAGAATTCGAACCCACAATACTCGATCTCGAACCGAGCTTAATCAAGCTCGTTCACGAGCTCACTCAAGCTTGAAAAATAAACGAGCCTAACGAGCTGAGCTCCAGTATAACTCAAGCCAAGCTTGAGTCTTGAGATCGAAGCTGGATCGAGCTCAAGCTCAGCATTTCTTGCACGAGCCAAGCTCGAGTCGGCCCGATTACACCCCTAGTTTGCACCAGCCACCAAGTTTCTTCTAAAGTGGTTTTAGAATATTACCTGGCCTCACTATTGGACCTTGTGCCATTTTTTTTTGCTTCAGTCACCCAGGTTGAGATGGGGACTAATGTACATACCTTTTTTGAAACAATTGCATTAGATTTGGACCTTTTATTTTCATTTGTGCAGATGGATGTGCAATCAAGAAAACAATTGTTAATGAAAATATTTACTATTGTCAGAATAATAGTTAAATCAATAAGAAATATTAGAATGTTAAATGACTAGTATGAAAAAGGTGTGTTGGATTTATATGAACCAAACCAAATGTTTCCACTGTACCCATCCATTTATATACAGTTATGTCCTATTTGTATATTATAGTTTGTATCATCATCACGAACAAGCTAAGAATAAACTGTTTGTAATTTGATTACAAGTTGTCCAGTTAAGAGATTGTGATTCATGATAACCATGCAGCACATATATTTTATGTTTTATCTTTAAAACATGAGAAAATATACACATATCAAAATGATTGGAAAACAAATGATACACTGCAAATTTTGGTTTTTAAAAATACAGATATTGCATCTACCTATAGCCTAAAAACATGTAGGGAAAACTCTTTCTAATGAAAATAAAATATGAATAAAGCACAATTTTGTGGAATGGATCATCTTCTATCAACTAAAACAAATAAATAGAGAGGAGTTATCGAAAAATTGATTCTTTTGTTTTTTTTAAAAAAGTCTGTAGTGGATGACCAAAACTCTCAATAATCAGTTTTATAGAAGCATAGTTAGCTTGAACTTTTGGTCTCGCAAAAGATTTTTAGATTTGACCAGAGATTCAACTAATAAAAATATTATTGATGGAAATATATAAACATTACTAGGTACTGTTCTTATTCTTACTTACGCGGCTTTCATAGCTTAGAGTGTGTTTGGTTGGATAGAATGAAATTATAAGAAATAAGAATAGACAAGGAATAGGAATAGATAAGGAATGTAATGGATAATTAATAGTATTATCTTGTTTGGTTAGCATTATGAATAGACTAGTAATAAGCTTGCCTTGTTTGATTAGCATAAGGAATTGACAAATAATAGTAAGTAAAATGACTAAAATATCTTTCTTAATAATATTGGATGTATTTACTCAAAAAATATTTTGTATTATAATTTTTTGTAATTAATAACAACATAATAAAATTATATCTGATGTAAAATAATTTTAAATATATTATATGGATTATGTAAAATACTATATAAAATAATTTTATTATAAAATATTTAGGATGTAATTTTTTGTGAACTTCTATGGGTAGCATGGTAAAAAGTCATCAGAAATAGATAAGTAATGTTATTCATCATGTTGAGGTGGGGAATAGTATTCCTCGTGAATAGGGAATAGTCATTTTTTTGCAACCAAATTAGGAAATAGATGGAGATTGGGAATACTATTCTATTCCCTCTAACCAAATATGCCATTATGTTCTTGATCTTCTTCAGATATGTACAGAAGTCTTTTTTTTGAAGATTCTCTTATATGGTCATTTTGTTGCCTAGCAGAATTTGTCTTAATTAGGAACTTTTCTGAAGTTAATGGAATGTATACCTCTATTTGCATGATTGGGTTTAACCGCAAATCAAGACTAGGATACTTTGGGATGAGCATACTTACTTTCTGCTTAAGTTTATTGTTGGCTCAATTGGTCCCATCCAATACCCTTCAAAACCAATTTTCCGAGTCTAATAATTCGTCTGTTTGAGGCTGAAATAGGTGTGAATAAGCCCTGGGCTGATCTGGCTTGGCAGAGGTGTTGGGATGGATATTGGATAGTGTTATCTAACGTTAGAAACACCAAATTATCTATGGAGTCTAAAGTCTTTTAGAAATTTATATCTTCTTTATATTAGGACACTACCCTAATTACAAGTATGGGGTTTCACCGTAATCACAAGTACCATCTCTGGTGTGAATGAATGAAATCGATAAACTAGATGTTTTGCCATGTTTTGTTAACTGGTAAATGAATGAATCTTGGTTTTATTACTGTGTAGTCTCTCTTCCCTGGGCTGTGGCTATCTGAGATCACGGTGGAATCTTACAAGGTCGAGGACGACTGAACCCTAACTCCCCTAGTCTGTTTCTGAATCCTGATGCCAAAGTAAAGTTAGTTTTATGCTGCAATGGAAGTTTGTTTGGTTTCTGAAATGTATATTGCTTTACAAAAAAGAAAGGTCCATGTAAATATTTCTCCTTTCCTGTTAGATAGGTGAGCATAGCTGAAAAGAAACTTGTGTTGTTCCTTGTTCGCGGTCTATATGGAGGCTGCTATGATATGAGGTTTGTGTAATAGCTAGCTAGCTATGCAAAGAAAGGTACTCTTGGTCCAAGAGTCTTGGAGCAATGCTAGATTATTATATTGTTCAATCAAAGTAATGCTGGGTATTTAGGGCATGTTTGGTCGGATCCTAAACGGATGCAAATAAATTATAGAAATAAATTTATTTTTAGGTGTATTTTTCACCAATGATTGTGAGCATCAAGTGATCTAAATAGAAGCTGGGCTCCATGGGCCACATCGCTCACGCATGAAAAGAAATTTGTGGGTTCTTTTTTGTGGTTTGGGAGGGGGCGAGGTTGGTGGTGGATACTGGATATGGTTGTCCATTATTCATTTCTTTCAATATCTCCTGTTCGATCATATGAAGCATTATGCAGTAATGGGGTGATAGAAGATTTTCATTGTTTCGGAAAATGGATGCTGATTTGACAGAATGCAAGGCTCTTTTGTTTGTCAGGTGACAGTGACAGCAAGAAGATGCACCCATCGTGGACTGGGGGAATTATAAATTTTGAATCGAGAAAAAAAAATTAAAATTATTAAAATAAATTATTAAAACCGAAATCAATTTTGAGTGTATCTTGAATGTTCACATATTGTTTTAATAAAGTGTTATTCAATATTTTATTTAGGTGAATCAACATTGAATATATATTTTTGGTTTATCTCTATATATTTGTTGACATTTATCCATTGGTATATTTTTCAGCATCGGTCAAAATGAAATTCTAAAATTATTTTTTAATATTTTATTCTCATCTCCTCTTTCTTTTTCTTTCTTCAAATATTAATCTTCACTCGTTCATAAAATTATACTTGGGATTAGGGATGACAACGATTTTGTTAACTGCACTTTTGGGAGTTACCGAAATCAAAATCGATTTTCAAACCCGCTAACCGAAATCGAAATTGAAATTAAATTTTTCGGTTCAGATAGAATCAATTATCTGTTTACTAATCGGTTATTTGGTTAGTCGGTAGTAAACGAATAATCGATTCAAAGATTGAATAAATAATTTATAATTAAAATAAACAGTGATGAAAATACATTAAAGTAAATCGTTTACAATTCATCATCATAAAATACATTAAGTTAGGCCTCATTTGGTTGATATGAGAAGTAAATTTCTATAAAAAATTGTAATTCTTAAGAATTAATTTCCTACCTATATTTTTTGGGAAGTATCAAAAATGTGTTTGGTTGACAAAAAATTATTCGATAGAAAGTATAATTTTTCATCCATAATATATTTGGTTGACATGGGTACTTCTTAGGAATTATCCATCAAATGATCAATATATCATTCTTTTTATAAATTAATATTTTATTTATAAATTAAAATATAAAAAAAAAATATTTGTAAATAAAATATATATTAGAATATACGAAAAAATTAAAATTATAAATTATTATTTTAACACATACATATAAAATATAATATAATTATATATATATAATTAATATAATATATAATTTATTGTATATAAAAATTAATTTTATTTGAAGTTAATATTAAAAAATTACATATTTTGTTCAAATATAAATTAAAATAAAATAAATAGATCAAAAATTTATGAATTATCTAATTTCATAATGTTGAAAACATAAATTAAATTTATAATTAAATATAAATATGAGGATATAATTATCTTTTTCTTTTAAATATAACATAAGAAGTGCAATTTACCTATGGCGACCTAGGTAAGTTGCACTTTCTGTATTTTGCAGAAAGTCATACTTTATGAAAAAATTATACTTTATGCGAAATGCAAAAAATGTGTTAATTAAATAAGATCAAAAAATATAATTTTTTTCAGAAAATTATGTCAATTAAACAACACCGTCAACCCTTACACAAGCATTTCCACCACATAAACTGCATTTCCACCAGCATTTCAACAATCATTACATAAACTGCGCGCATTTTTACCATAAACATTATATTACACAAAAAAAAAAATCATTCATCATCATTTTACTTGAGAACAAACTACATTTCCACCCCGTGTTAGCAATGGTTCCGCTGTAGCTGATGATGAAGTAGTTGCTCTAGAGTTTGAATAAGGGTGCACCTAGAACATAAAATATACAAATTCAGTATTAAGTGTGCAAGTTGGTGAATGATATTAAACAATGTAAAAGGTGACCTAATGTTATTCTGATATATAAAAAGTAGTACCATACACTTCTTAAAGTAAGAATGTTTACAAACAAATCATAACATTTATTTAAAAAAGAAAATGACAAGCCACTAAGTTCTAAGTAACCAAAAATAATGTGGCATTACTGGTTTTATTTGTAGGGTAAAACTAAGAACTTATCTAGTTTGTTGGGAGTTTTCTGAGCCAAAATAGTAAGTCATACCAATTACTAGAATTCTTTAAACTAACTCATGTGGAGCTAGCAGCTACTGCTTATTCTTGGATTCTTGAGCATGGAAAGGCATTAAATAAATAAATAAACATAATATAAAATTTGAAAAGTCACTGATAAGTGATAACAGAACATTGAGAGCATATAACCAACAAAATACTTTAAATAGATCAATTTATCAAATTTAAATATATGATTTTCAGAAGTATGCCATCAGCTCCATCATTAGACATAATATAAGTTGAACTGTGGTTAGTTGTCACATAATATTTCAACTTAGCTGAGAAGCCAATGTCAATGCCACATTTCAGTTTTAACCCTATAGTGGGGATCTTACTCAAATAAAGGTTAGACTATAAGCTGGCTTTTATTTGACTGCAAGCTGTCAGAGGGAAAAGAGCTGTTCTGGTCCAGTGAATTTCAAGGTCAATGCCACGTAACAAGATTGTATACCAACTATAAACAAAAAATACCTACAGTTCATTGAGGGCAATTTTTACAAATAGACTGTTCATAAAAAAAGTATGAATAAGTGAATATAAGCTTTAAACGATTGCACATGAATAAAAAATAAATGAATATGAATATGGATAGAAAAAAATAGATATGAACATATTCATTCATTTTCTATCCTTGTTTAGTCGCTTAAAACTCATATTCATTCGTTCATAGAGATTTATATGGGCAGGCTGCCCATATAAGTTTTTCCCCGGTTCATTGATGTATCTTCTTCGATCTTTTGGAAGAGAGTTTTCCCTTGCAACTTGCTGAACTATACCATGCGCTGACACATAGGTCGGTAATGCAGCTTGAGAATCTAAAAAGAAAAGATATATCGGTCTAATTAAACACTGTTTGAAATTTAGATGCCATCAAGAAATTATGTAGTTGTTTCCCCAAAGAAAGAAAAAGTAGATCAATATCCAGATAGAAAAGAAATCACTCGGTAGAAACTAGAAGGTTGACAGGTTGTAATAAGATGGGGTGAGGAAGAAGAAGAAACTGTACCGCAAACCAGTCCACTGTCGAGTCGCCAGTCGCCACTCCGAGGGGGAAGAGACGAGGAGTGAGTCATCACCAAGTCTATGTGATGCGGACTGCGGAGTGTTGGAGTCGCCGAGGGGGAAGCTGTCGCCGTCGTCGAGTCTATGAGGTGCGGATTGCGGAGTCGCCGAAGGGGGAGAGAAGGGGAGTCGGGGAGTGAGTCGAGTGATGGGAGTCGACTGAGGGAGTGAGGAAAAATTAGGATTAGATTTTAGGTTTTTATACATAAGGGTAAATGGATAAGTGGGTAAGTGGGTAAGTGGTAACGGGTTTCGGGTTATAATCTAATAGTTTATATTTTAACGATTTCGGGTACCGATTAACCGCGGATAATCGATAATCGAAATCAAAACTTGTAACCGGTTTCGATTACCGGTTATTCCCGACCCGGTAACCGAAACCAAATCGTTTTAAATCGATTTTTGAATTTCACTAACCGAAATTGAAACCGAAACTGAACCGCAAAATCATTATCCGAAATCGGATTTTGCGGTTCGATTAACCGGTTCCAATTGCCACCTCTACTTGGGATCTTATATGGAGGAGGAAAATGATATTAAAGATTTTTAAGGCACTAGCTATGGTTGAGAATAAGAGAGGGATAGGTTTTTTGTTCGTTGAGGTTGGTGGCAATGGTACACTCATAAAGTACCGATGGTGGAGAAGAAGAGAGAATAAAAAGTGGTTGATTTGTTTTTTGTTTAGTGTTTAACCAAACTAAAATATTGAATAATATTTAGAAAAAGGTACAAAAATGCTCTTAACGTTTTTTCACGGGTACTAAAATGCTCATAAAGTGTTTTTGGATCAAAAATACCCCTGACGTTATAGAATTAGGTACAAAAATGCCCCTATAGGTAAACGGTGTTAATGGTGGGATAACGGAGCTGACGTGGCTGATAACTGGGATTGATGACGTGGACACATGGCGTGCATGCATGCAAAGATTTTTTCTCCCAAGTACTAAAATGTCTCTGACATTTTCTCACATGTACTCAAATGCCCCTAACGTTTTCTCACGGGTACTAAAATACCCATAACGTTTTCTCACGGGTATTAAAATGCCCATAACGTTTATTTCAGAGCTAAAATACCCTTGAGGTTATTGAAAATGGTACCAAAATGACACCAAACTAACTTCTGTTAGGTGAGATTTAACGAAGATGTCATGGATGCTGATAGAGATGTTAACTTTACACGCGGAGCACATGCAGAGAGCAACTTGCCACGCAAGCCACACAAAAGATGCAACGTAGGGGTGAGCAAAAAAATAAAAAATTTGGTTAATTAAAAAATTGGTTCAAAATCGAACCAAAATTTTCGATTAATCGATTCGATGGTTTCAGTTTTGGTTTTTATTTTCTAAATTTTTGATTTTTGATTTCGATTTCTTACGTGTTGCTTACATGATAAGTTGCTCTCTACATATGCGTCACGTGTAAAGTCAACATCTTTGTCAACATCCACGACATCTCCATTAAGTCCCACATAATAAAAGTTAGCTTGGTGTCATTTTTGTACCATTTTCAATAACCTCAGGGGTATTTTAGCTCCAAAACAAATGTTATGGAGATATTTTAGTACTCGTGAGAAAACGTTAGGAGCATTTTAGTACCCGTGAGAAAACGTTAGAAGCATTTTAGTACCCGTGAGAAAACATCAGGGGCATTTTAGTATCTGTGAGAAAACGTCTTGGCCTGCATGCGCGCCACATGTCCATGTCATCAATCTCAGTCATCAACCATGACAGTCCATGTCATCAGTCCCAGTCATCAGCCACGATAGTTTCGTTATCCCTTAACTAACACCGTTTACGTACAGGAGCATTTTTGTACCCAATTTCATAACGTAAGAGGTATTTTTGATCCCAAAAAAATCTTAAAAATATTTTAGTACCCGTGAGAAAATATTAGAAATATTTTTATATCTTTTTCGATAATATTCTGACCAAAGCTATTGTTAAAACAACATCAATGGCATTTAGGGCACACTGTCAACATTCGTTTTGACTTTGATTTTTATTTTTTGCCATTGTAATTTTTATCAATTTGAAACTTATGGTTAGGATTTAGTAAATAATCATTTATCTTTTAATTTCTCTCTTTACGAGAAAACTAAAACTCTGCGACTACAAAATCCATCTTATTGAAGAACACAAATTAGAATACAAGCATATTAAATATAGTCCAAATATTATAAAATATATATATTAATACATGCAATCCATATTCTCATATCCATATCTATACGGTAAGTAAAATTAATTTGACGCGATTTAGTAACATGACTAGACATGATAATAAACAACTTGGCGTCAAAAAATTTCATGTTTTGTATTTAAATGTGGCAACTTTTACTTATGATATGCCTAAAAAATGTACCATACACATTTTGACCCGTATAACACGTTCTTAACCCATTTACTAATATACAATATATAAATAAATTTTTAGTAAATTGAATAATATATGTAGTATTCAAGTCAATCAAGTTGTGGTATTTCGTGTTATGTGGTTCAATTTATATATTAAACGAGTTAATTGAGTTGTGTTGGATCACTTGTTTAATAAACGAGGTTGAGTTCATGTTTATTTGTTTATTTGTGTTTGTAAATAAACAAATAATTTACAGTCACACTCAAATGTCTTGAGTATTGGAAGAGCTCTGTATCATTGAAGTACAATAATTTACTTGTTTATTTGTGTTTGTAAGACAGGTCACAGCAGTCAAGTCAATGTTTTTAATGCAGATCCAGTGTTGATGAAAATTTTGTTAAGAGAAATGGAGGCCCATTAATCCATCTAAGTTAGATAGATCCATAACATCTTTAGGTCAATAGCATCTTCATGTTAGTAGATATCTAACTGTGAGATTATTTGTTCTACTTTCAGCTGTAAATGATTTAAGGATGAAGTACAAGTTCAGCATGCCTGTGATTTGTTTACTTATTTTTCACTTGGTTCACCTATGACTGGATAAATGTAACCAAGTTTTGCTAGAAGAAAACCATTTAATATCAGCATTGCTAAGGAGAAAAGTGTAGCTGTATATGAAAAAATATGTAGTAAATTAGATGAAGGTAATTTACACATTTATATATGGCTCAAAGACATGAACTACAACTTAATTTCTACAGAATACCAATTATCATTTTCTAAAAATAGATTTAAGCTGGGCTTTAGGAGATGAATAGGATGACATGTTAATAGATATTGGATCATGGGATGATAAACTGATGCATCGATAATATAACATCTGCATAAGGCTTGTAGATCATCACTGTACCTCTTTATTTACCTACACATCACTAGTTTGGCTTTTCTGGCACCTGGCAGTATATATCTTGAAAATGCATTCTCATTTTTCAAAAAGCAACACTAACATGTAAGTTTAAATAGTTTCTTCAATAGAAGTATCATCATTCCTATAGCACTATTGCTCTTTTTTAATCCCTGCAGCAATATCATCATTTATGATATATTACTTGTCATGTGAGTCATAAGCTGATTATTCTAACTCCTAAAAAGACAGGTAATTATTCTAAGATTGTGCAGGATTGTTTGTGAGTCATTAGCTAGAGAATCCGGAACTTAAGAAAGAAACGCCAGTACCTACAAAACCTTGCACATCTATAATGGATTTTTGAAAGGGATGCATTTCCATTTTCTTACTCTATCTTATTATTTTATTGGTATTACTGATATCAGCCTGATCTGTTAGGCTACAAGCTATCAAACTTCAAATGCCAGTAAAAAACCCATCATTCCTGCCTTTTTAATAAGATCAGGAGACTCAACAACTCTTTTTAGCCAAGCAGAAGTGTGGTTTCTGGAAGAATGTTGAAAGATGTAAGGAGGCTTATGTCACAAAGAATTATACTTCAGTGGAAATATATGACTTTTGCCAAAAGCCTTCTTTGATTCCAGTTAAACTCCATTGATTACTTCACAGATGAAATTGTTCCTTCTCTCATGTCATCCCTGGAAGTAGTTGAACCCTTCCTAAAGCAAGTGGGCATAGGCAGGCAGTCTTCTCATAGATCTGATTGTCCATGAAAAAACCAGATTTTGTTGCCTATAGTATTATCTGATTATAGTAGAACACGGTTTGCAAGATGATCTTACTTTATGGTTTAGCAAACAACTACAAAGTCCACGTGATGAAGTTGATTGATAGCTTAATTATTACACTTGAGAATGCATCATAGGCCATCTTCTAGGTTTAGTTTATACATCACTTTTCAAGACTATGCATAGATTGCTCCTCTTGTCCATCCTCTTGATTCACTTTTCAAACATTAATCGTTTGTTTGATGGCTGTAGGTAACGTTATGCTTTTCCATCATGCAGTAAAGTGCATAGTTGTGCTTTGAACATATCTACACAAGGAAGATATGGGTCAATTTATTAACTCAAAAACAAGTTTGAATTCTTAATTTGGTGGGACATCTTCCTGATTCTTGTAATCTTGATGTTGTCATCTAAATCCCTTTTCAGTAAACAACAAAACTAAGAATGATTAGGGCATTGGTGGAGTGTTCAATCTCCGGTTGTTGCAAGGCAATGCACCAAGAAGTGCATTTCTATTCTCCTTTGATGCTAAAGATATGGAGAGAGACATATAACCATACTTATAAAGTGTGTATTAAAAGCTGGTACTATTTGTTTCTTTCACATGTTTATACAGAAATAAATAGATTATATGCTTTCATTTGAATTGTCTTTTTCTCATTTGCTTTTCTGATGCAGCATTAGCTAGACATAGTAGGCACTTGCAATATCTATTCCAAAGATAGTCCCTACACAAGGATTCTCATTCAACATCAGAGGAAACCAACAATATGCTAGCTTTCACATGGTTCCAAGAACAAGAGGAAGAGACCAATTGATTTGGATACTACTAAAAATACATATGGAAGGAAGTCCCCAAACTTTTCCATACATGTCACAATGTCTCATCATTTTAATGCTTGCAGGAATCCATTAATTGTGCCACCACAGTAGACACAGAATCGAGAACCAGGCCACTAAAGCTGAACAAGACATGGATGCATCATTCAATTTGCAGGTACTTAGGGTTCCTGTGTGAGTATAGAGCATTTGAGTAGGGCCACTATGCCTAACATAAGGAATCTAAAGGCCATGGTGGTGATGAGTAGGGCATGACTGCTATCCAAAAGGGTCAGTTCAAGTGCTTTCCATAAAGGACACTAACTCAAGTAAGGAAATCCATTGTAGGAGAGATCGACTTCATCTAATCCTTCGCACTCTAAATTAAGTAAGGAGAGACTTTAAGGGATCAAGTGGGTCTACTGTCCTTAATCTGGTTTCTTTGTTGGATGGAGACATCCATGCGTACAAGCTATGATCATAATCATTAAGGGTAGCTTCCTAGGGTGAATTATTGATGTTTTGCATCAGCTCACCATTGTTTATGCCACCTAAACCTCCCCTGTCACCTTCAATTTCCCCCATTTATAGTTTATTTCAGTTGATGACATAATGATGATGATCATGATGTTTCTTTCAATAAAGATCAGAGTTTTAGTGAACTCCCCAGCTTGCTTTTAGAAATAGCTAGCAGCTGGAATTGTAAAGATGAACAGCAAAGATCTCAGCTATTGGTGTAATTCATAACTGGTGCTGGAACAACAAATTTATCTAGCAATTTAAAGGAATTAGGATTGCAAAAGTTTATGCAATTAAAGTTCAATTACATGAATTAAAAATTTAACTCATGCATATGATGTTCATGCAATGGGGGAGAAAGAGAGGGAGAGCAGTTTGGATATCAGGACTTGAGAGTTCAGTGTATAATTAAAGTTGAGGAGAAGATGACATCCAATCTCTCAGCAAATTAAAGTCTCCTTTTCTTCATAGTAGCAAGATTCGGGTAGATCTGCCTTCGTGGAGAAAGAGATGTTGAAGGCTATAAAATAATGGAATGAGAGGAACACGGACACTCTAACCCAACACTCGTATGTCTCTCATGTCAATCACACCTCTATTCTCCTCCCCCCTCTTTTTCCAAAAGAAAACCTTGTCACTTCGCCAAATCCTTTTGTTTTTTTCTGACTCTTGCTTTAATTAATAATCAGAATCAATATTATACAAACCTCATGTAAGAATACTATATTATTATTAATCTGACTGAACTCAGATATATATATATATGAAGTTACATAGAGTGACAATTATGTGATATCTATACATCACTTCACTGTACAGTTTAAATGTGTGATAATTAATTTCTTTGAGAATTGACAGGTGAAGTAGTCTACTTCCGAATTCACGTCATACCTGTTGGTGGAGGAACATGTTACATGTGCATAATAATATCCACAGATTATCTAACATATAAAAGCGAGGAGATTGAGATTGAGATTGAGAGAGATAACATAATTGATGGCTCTTGACAAGATTAAGATGCATCAGATGAGCCGTCGTCTTCCTAATACTCTGTTTGTTTGATGCTGAATTGGATCAGTCGGATTCTAATTCATAATTTGATTAATTGCGTACGAAACACTGGATTGAATGAGGTGATAAAAACTCAAAATACTTTCACAATTCAGTCTTAATTCGAACGAAAATATATATAGTCTAAGACTCAAACATTCACGTAGACATTGCCAAGGAGAGCGCGCGTATGAACAACACTGAAGCATAAGAATCTAATATCAAATAGATACTTATAGCGGAAACAATTAAAATACTTTTATACAAGTGAATAATTAATGTAAATAAAATAATTTATCACAATGCTAGTGAAAAAAAATAGTGTTAGAATGTGCATCATTTACTATATCTAACTAGTCACCCTCGGCCACTAGTCCATACTTGCAAAATTGAAATAATCACAAGGAAATCATCTAAAAGTTGAGTGAGATTACGTCAATATGCCAAACATTAAGATAAACATAATATAAATGATGCATCATTTATGTATACTAACTCAAACTCCATATATTTACTAACTCATGCAAATAAGTACTATATACACTAAAATACAATCTCAAAAGCTAATTTATAACCCCATCACTACATCTCATTTCATCCGTAAAAGAAAACACAACATTACATCAACTCTACTAAATAATCTCTTTAACACTTTCTACTAATCAAGAGCAAAAATGGATTTTCTGAATTACAATATTTGAAAAATAATATTACGTAGAAATAAAAAATAATATAAAATAATTTTTTTTATATAAATTACGGAAAACTTCTTGGTATACAATATTTGTAGTTTTTTTCTTCAATATGATTTTCTGAATTACAAATCAAAGTCTGGTATATGGATCTGATCCAACAAACTCTCTTTAGAATTTGATAAGCACATGCTATTTGAGCTCAAAAATATCGTTGACTTTTTTTTATTTAGAGAAACTATGTAGTTATTATTCGTTTCAATCATATTCAGAGTTTCACAATAATATGGTCATGCTTGTATCCAAAATCAAGTTACCATCTCGAATTCGAACTACCTCATAACCATCACCAAGACCATCTATCTTTTCATCACCAATCAACAATATCCAATCTGAAAAACTTTTCAAATCAACTGTATTGTCATCGGAATTGTTTACAGTGGGACACGTATTTTTCGTTAGCTCCAAAATTTTACAGTCTGGTTCCCTTAGAAATGACAATTTCCTCATGTAATAGTAAAGATGTTATCCCACTGAACGCAATTGTTAAAACAATTTTCCCTTCGAACCGAAGTGCATATGCAAGAGTTACCAAATAAATATCTTTCCAGTTCCACCATAATCGTAGACAAAAAAATACCTCCATTTTTTCTTTTAACGTCATCCAATATTTTATCATAATCTTGTCTATGTTCCGAAGTTAGGTGTTGAACTTCTTCTTGATTTTTCTCTGTCAACCTCCTCTAACTGTAGCACGACTCCTCAACAATTAAGCGATTGTTAATGTTTGTAGATGTTCTTAGAATATGATTTTGGCATTGTAGGAAAGTTATCCAAACTCTTGCCACATGCTCGTAGAATTAAATCAATTTTCTCCTAACAATCATCTTTGAGTTTATCATTAGTAATGACAACATCTAAAATTCAAAATTATATAAATTTAATATATTAATCGGTAAGAAAAAACAATACATTATGAAACATACTAATCATAATAAATATATATAACTGAGATATAGCTTTCGTACCTTCCATTGTAACACTTGTTTTATCAAATAAGGTATGTCTTCAGTTAATAATTTCCAATTATCATCCCAAACGAATTTTAGTCTAGACATCGAGTTTAATAATAATAATGTAGGAAATACTTTTTTAAGAGAAAAACATGATTCTCGTGCACTTGCTTCTTTAATTGCATCTATATAATTTTTGTCATCATCGATCAACCCTAAAGTATAACATGTGTATGTGAAAATTGGGTAAACTTTACCATTGACCGTTCTAATATCCTCGAAAGATGTGGATCCTTGATCACGTTCACTAAAATTCTCAAATAGTATAACTCACCTATTCCTGAGGGAACAAATTAAGAATATTCTTCCAATAAAAAATTATATTATCTCTTTTCGAGTCCAACGTCTAATGTCTTACTTTCATGCAAATAACAAAGAAAATTCAACACATGTTAAGCTTATTGCCCTTAAGAAATATTTGTTAGCTTCGAACCAAGCTAAAAATTGAGACTCATTAATTGTTGGACGTTATTATTGAAAACTATAGTGTGTTTATTTGGAAAATGAAACGATAATTGTTGCACAGATGAATATTTTTAATGAATGTCGAAACTGAAAGATCTCCAAATCACTTCACATGATGAGATATACCTGCAATCATAAAACATTTCTGCAATCATAAAACATTTTGATCTCATCAACAGGAGCTTGTATTTCAGACTGTAATGCTGAGTCAACAAATGTGACAATGACACGATCATGACCTTTATTCATATATTTGAAAAAATATTTAATTGATCTCGATTTGTTGCAACATTCGACATTAATGTGTGCACCATATTTCAACAACATGTATCTATTATGAGGGACAACGAAATAGTTATCTAAATCAATCTTCTCATTTTTAATTATTCAGTCATTATCTCTTTTTCTATAAACTGGATATTTATCCTTGAGGATATTTGTCTACAAACTTATTTAAAAAATATCGTATACATCTATCATCTTGCATGCAATGAGAATTTTTTTTGTGTAGCACCAAACATGCCATGCATCATTAAATTCATGACTGATTCATAGGATCAGTCAATTTCATAGAGACACTCACTGACCCTTTTGGTGGTTTTTAAATTTTTCCTTTTTTTTTTCTCCAGATTTTTCTAAGACCGCCCTTAATATGCTACCTCTCCACTTTCGATGTTATCTAAAATTTGTATTGGGGAATTTAAAGAAACGGGATATATGAAGATAGATATGGAGTTAAAGAGACGGGTTATTGGAATTTGATTTGCTACGTCTACACCTATATATTGTGTATATATTAACAAATATTTAACTAAAAAATAAAACAAATTAAATAATACAATAAATAGATAAATCATTAATTATTTTCTATTTTTATAAAATAATAATTTTACGATAGTTTAATAATATTTTCATAAGATATATATTAACTATGATATATATAGGCAAGATCTTGTATGTTTCCTAGAGGTCTAGGGTTCAAATCCTAGTATGGTCACCTATTGTGAATTTCTATCATATATATAAACAGAAACATAGTCGTATTTCTTATTATCCGTATTTTGATGAAATAATATTTTTATAATATTTTTTAAAAATATATTTATTCGATAATTGTCAATATTTTCTAAGATATATTGTGTAGGCATTAAAAATAATAAAATAAAATATTACATATTTTAATAAATTTAATAGAGAGAAACATGATTAAATTATTTGTATTTTTATAAAATAACATATTTTAAAAATAATTTAATCATGTCATCATAAGATATATTATGAATAAGGAGAAGCTAAAATATATTCAGATTTGATAGTGTATACCAATAAGTTTTCCGCAATTAAATTATTCTTATTTTTATAAAATAACATATTTCTAAATCAAATTTAATTTTGTTATAAAAAATACAACATAAATAATGTTATAAATTTAATTTTATAATAAATATAATTTTTTATGCTTAGTTGTTATATGCGTAGTAGTTGAGAATTTATTTTTATGATTAATATATGTTTTAAGTATCTGTTACTATATGTAATCATATTTTGATAAAATAATATTTTTATCATAATTTATTAAAAATTTATTATATACGTGCATTTTATTAATTGTCCCCTACAGTTGTTTCTTAAATTTCAATTTTTCTTTTGATATTTAATTTTTAATCAATGCACTATTAATTAGGTTTGTTGCTATTTTTGAATTTTTTTTTATTTTTTTTCAAAAAAAAACTATCTCTCCCATTTAATTAAATACCCTCCTTTTCTTTCTCTCCTCTAATTAACGTGATTTAATTAAATATAATCATCTCTTTTCCTAAGAAAATATATGAGCTTATTACTAACACACTATTTAATACTTTTGTATTGCTAAATATAAAGAGTATAAATTGTCATTTGGCATAGTTCTTATTATGACACTTGGCATAATAAAAAGATTAGAATGTTTTCTTTTATATATATATAAATAAGTAGTTATATATGTGTATATAATGAAATTAGAAAAAAATTAAAACAAGCCAAGTTCAGTTACAACTTACAAAGATATAAATAAAAATGAGCCAAGTTTAATTGAGATGGAAAAATGATGTCCTCCACCCGCACCGCATTTATAATCTAGTCTACGTAAAAAAACAATTGAATACGTACTTGTGGTCTGGAATGATCAAGTCAACCCTAAAATCCAAATTGACTCGAGCTCGGCTCGTCGATGGATCAAATTGAGAAACACATGCTTTCAATGGGTTCAGCTCGGTCGACAGTGAGCCAGAAGAAATAAATCGGACTCAAGCCGCCGAGCACTGCAAATGTCGGTCACGCTTAATAAACACATTTAATTAATTGATGAGCTGCAAGTACTACTGCAAGTCTGCAACAGGGGAATTAATATTTAATATATTCACCGACTCGTGTCGGTCACTCTCGTAGCCAGCTAGGTACGCAGTAGGTACTCGATCACAAGCCCACCGTACCAATTCCCAATCAAATTCCACATCATTTTAATTTTAATTTTCCCCATAAATATAAACATCAATTGAGCTACAATTAATTATCACGAAAAACAAAAACAAAAAAAAGAACTGCAGTTATATTTTTATTTTAATAAAATAAAATAAAAATAAAAATGTTGTACATATCGATCATTCACTAGATTTTGCTGTCAACAGTTGAAAGGAGCAGATACGGACGTACTGCTGTCTCTCTGCAACGCCAATCAGACATTTGTACTATTAATTAAATGTTGGGTCTCGATCGGATTCATGACTCAAGATATATCCAATTCGTGGCATGCATGTCGTCCTCCTATTGGCTCTCATGCACTCACAACATTTGTGTGCGTACTACGTTCCTCAAAGCTTTCCATGCCACTCCATGCATATCTACTAAACCACTTCACTGTTCAACTCCCTACCTCTCACTCTCTTTCTCTAATATATTATTTATTTATTTATATATAATTAAAGAGATTTTCCCAAATTAAAATAAATATTTCTCCATCGCAATCATGAAGAAAACCCCCCTCCACATTTGCTCATATAAATAGGAACTCTCCACCTGCAACTCCACTTGCATTCGTTTAATTAGATCGGGCGAGAAGATGATATAATTGTTGTTGGAGGCGCGCGGAGAACGGGTAATATCATGGCGGGAATCGACTGCCATGCCAAGTCCGCCACCAGCCGGCGCCTTAAGCTCTTCGGCTTCCACGTGTCCGACAACGACGAGGTCGCCCCTGCGGCGGATGCCGCAACCGCAGACACCGCCGCAAGTGCCGGCGGAGGAGGAGGAGGAGGAGGAGACGGGAGGAGGTACGAGTGCCAGTACTGCTGCCGGGAGTTCGCCAACTCGCAGGCGCTCGGCGGCCACCAGAACGCCCACAAGAAGGAGCGGCAGCAGCTGCGGCGCGCCCAGCAGTTACACCAGACTTCCCTCCACCGCCCCGCGCCGCCGCCCTACCACCGGAGCGCTAACCCGCCGTCGATCTGGGCCGCTAGGTACGCGCTCCCCGGAGGCGCGCCGCCCCACCACGGACGCGCCATGGCCATCTTGCCCTCGCCGGCGGTCTCGCAGCCGCCGCCGTCCGCGTACTACTACTGCACGGCGGCGTACGGCGAGGGGCACGCCGCACCCCTCCGGTGGTGCTTCGACGACGGCCGCCAGGTGGCTGGGCCTGGGCGGGTCACAGGAAGTGCGGCGGCAGAGGGCGGCGGCGGGGAGGACGTCTACGGGTTGGATCTCCACCTCAGTCTCGCTCCGGCGGGCTCTTGACTCAGAGTTTGGGATCGTGGATAAATTATAATTAATTATAAAAATTTAAATATATATAATATGTTAATTAGTTGTATAAATTGCCTTTTTCTCTCCTTAACTCTACTTATTTTGAACTCACTTAATTTTTTACCCTCCAATTAAATGAGTGCTCTTTTACGGAGTTATTTTTGGGTAACCTTTAGCAAGAGTACACCCTTCTTCTGTAAATTTATTTGAGAAGGTACAGCAGAAGCTCATTGAAAACAAAATGACTTAATTAATTAAAAACAAAATCCATATATAAATTAATGCTATATTGTGGAAATTGTGTCTTCTTAATTAGTTTCTTAATTATCTTCATGCATGCATGCATGCATGCATGCATGGGATGGCTTTTAAAATTGATTTTTCTGTATAGAAAAATGAGAAAACAAATAGTAAATATTATGAGTAATTTGTAAAAGGATTAAGTGATGTGGTTAATTTGATATAAAATTGAGAGCATCGCCATGATTAATGGGTCATCTTAAGATACGTATCTCCATTGTTTAATTCAAGTGCTTTCTCCTTTACGTTAACAATATATATATATGAAATTAATGTTCAAACTCGTACTTAACCATATAAGGAATTTAAAATATGCCCTTTTTCAAACTAAAGAAACAAGAAGAGGGGCATGAATTCCACTTGTGAGAAATGGCATGCCTTTTTTTCTCATATTGTCAAACAATTTACTTGCTCCACAGTCGGTCTCTTTCAACAAGGATGGGCACTAAAGAGACAAATCTCTAAAGTTGGGATACGATGTGAGACTTTAATCTTACCTTTTTTGTGGCCTTCTCCATTGCCTTCATTTTATATCCTGCTTTGGTGATCTCATTGTGTTGGAAGTGGGACATAACAAAAGAGACTTTAGAACAAATTTGAGTTAACAAAGTCAATTTCCAACTTCAATTTTATTTAGTTGGTAGGGAAATGAGTTAGGATGTGTTCCCACTAGGGCTGACAACGGATCAAATACGATGTGAATACTTGATTATTCGTATCCGCATCGCACCCCAAATTCGCTCATTCGTATCCGCACCGTATCCGCTACTGATGTGAATATGAATATCCATATCTGCATCGCTTCAAACACGGATATCCGCACCGCATTCGTATCTGCATCGTATTTAATAAAAAAATATTAAAATAATATATTTAATTTAAAAAATTAATAAATTATCAATTCATTGATCCAAAATAAATATATAATATACTTCAAAATTCATCTTGACATGAAATTACCATAGAGCTCTTATATATATTAATAACTTATATGAGCAAAATATGAATTTAGAGACGCGGATAGGCGGTGCGGATACGGTGCGGATACGGTGTGGATCCACAGCCATATTTGTATCCGCACCATATCCGCACGGATATAAGTTTTCTAAATTCGTATTCGTATCCATATTCATTTTTACTTGCGGATATGGATCGAATACGACGCATATGCGGTTTTTAGTTAGCGGATGCGGATAAAATTGCCACCCCTAGTTCCCACCATATATGGAGGTTACTCAACCAATAGGTTTGAGCATAATTGACCACCGTGCAACATTAATTAGTGTGGTTGGGAATTAATATGTAGTGCCCAAAGGTTTTGGGTAATTGATTAATGTTAATTATAATTATGCAGATTCTAGTTACAATGGTGGATTGGAAAGAATGTAATATTACTTATACCTACCTGTCCAAAGGTAGTGTAAAATGTCAAAATTTTAGCATGCGTGAGTATTAGGGTAAATTAAAAACAGACATCCCCTCGACTATAGAGCATATGCGCAAGATCTACCTAAACTACCAATTGTGCTCAGAATCTCCCTTCACTATATTAGTTGTTCGAATTGGTGTCGAAAGTTAACGTTAAAATTCACTCGTGTGCAGAACACCCCCTTCGACCTAGGGGAAAATGTCAACGGGGCGGGTTCGGGGCGGATAGTGCCACCCCCGCACCCGCACCCGTTTGCTAAACCTGTATCTCGTACCTGCACCCACACCCATGACGAGTATCTGTCACCCATCCCGCGCGGGTAATTAATACCCGCGGATATCCGTGAATACTCATTTAAGCTATTTTTTTTTAATAACATACAATCAACAATTCACTTGCTGCTGCTACCCATTTAAGCTATTATATTGGTGTCGACGAGTGAAGATGAGAAGATGGAACGTCGTGACTTCTTGACTTCGTCGTAACTTGGTTTACAATACACGCATGCTGCTGCAATTGCATGCTACATGCAACCATGCATGCACACGTGGTGAGCAACGAGTGAATGTCTTTTTATTAAATTATTAATTTATGTATAGATGAGTAATGAGTGGAGTAAGTAATAAGTGGGGTGTATTAAATTATTAAAGTATAATATACAAATTTCATATATCATAGTATATTATAAAAATAAAAATATAATATTTAATATATTGCGGGTAGCGGGTATCCGCGGGTGTGGATAGTGTAGTATCCGTACCCATACCCATTTATTAAATGAGTAAAAATTTAAACACGTACCCGCACCCATGAGTATAATACATTTCCTATACTCAGCCCGTGTCGAGTAAATATTAGCGGATATCCGCGGGTACGGATAATATTGTCATCCCTACTTCGACCCCTTCCTTCTCTTCGATTAATTCTCCACCGCAGCGCCCATGACGATTGAATAGCGACAAACCCTAATCATCTAAATTAAAAGGAAAACGCTGGACTTTTGAATCGGCGACGAACCCTAATCGTCGACAGAGGGAAGACGCCAAAGATCCAGTTGGCAGAACATGACGAATAACAGACCTGCGTAAGTTTTAGGGCTTCCAAAGGCTTTGTGAAGGCCTACTCAACATTTATCAAACCAATTTCAGGAGAAGAAGATTGGCCACATGAGGATCATGCACCCATTGGTCCTCTTATATGTAATGTACTGTCAGGGAGACCAAAAAAAGAGAGAAAGAGGACGGCAGATGAACCTATCAATCCTCACAAGGTGACTAGAAGAGGACAAACCCTTAAGTGTGGGAATTGTGGACAACTAGGACATAATATTAGAAGATGCAAGGGTCCACTAAACCCCAACCAAACAAGGAGAAGGAGAAGGACTACAGCTCAACCAAGTTGCTCAACCATCATCTTCATCTCAACATTTCAGTATGTCTCAACTATATTCAGCTCAACCAAGCTCTCAGCCATCTTTTAGAATGTCTCAACCACCTTTCAGCATGTCCTAGCCAACACAATTAGCATTTGGTACCTTTCAGCACCAACAACCATTTAACATGTCTCAGTCAATAAACTTTGGGGCATGAGTTCAACCAACAAACCTTGGGACAGCTCCTAGAATGAAAAAAATAGATAAGTGCTAGAAAGAGGACTAAGAATGTGAATTAGTGAATGTTGAAAATTAGGAATTAATGGAATGTTTTTGGCACTGTGTGTATGCAAAGAATGTGATCTGGTTATGTTTCAGTTTGGCAGTGATTATGAAATTGGATTATGTAAATATTTATTAGTTTGGATTTGATTATGTAAACTGTTGTTTGGATTATGTAAATATTTATCAGTTTGGCAGTGATTATCTTTCAGTTTGGATTTGATTATGTAAATGTTTATCAGTTTGGATTTGATGTTTCAATTAGTGCAAATGCTTATCAGTTTGGCAGTGATGATGTTTCAGTATGGATCTGTCAGTTTGGATATGTAATGTAAGCTCTTGCTGTAGTATGAGCTTATTGCAGTAAGAGCTTACTATATCTTCCAAGCTTATTGCAGTATGACATTACTGTAGATGATTCATACTACAGTAAGAGCTTACAATATTACAACATTACAATAAGAGTTGCAGATAATTCTTTTTCATTACAACATTCAATCCACTTTCAAACGGTTGATAATTCAAACTTCAGATAATTCAATATTCAAACTGCATATATAATTGAAATTGCATTACAATTCAAATTGCATTACAACATCTTTCCATTACAACATCTTAAACTGCATACACATATACCAACCTAATTCAAAGACAAAACTAATAGAAAAGCAATGCAAACAAATGCTATAACTAAAATTGATATCAGCTTAAATTTTTTGTCCTTCCCATATTCAACTTGCAATATCAAATCTCTGTTCTTTATCTCTAATTACTGCAACACATCAATCTTCTCACTCAAAACTTTGTTTTCTTCAATTAAGACTATTCCTTTCAAGCAGATCTTCAAATATAACACTGTCATCTTCTAACTTTGAGCACTTCTTGTGAGGGTCTATTCATTCAAAGAAATTACATTGTAAACCACCAATATGTACATGTAATTAATCAAATCATATTCATTTTCACTGAGATTGATTCAAAATTAGTAAATGAAATACTTACCAATCTTTCGGGACATCTAAAAAAATCTCCTTCCTACGTTGGCTTGAGTGCTTGCAGTCTTCAATGAAGAAATCATTCCACAGAAAAAAATACCTTACTGCATTCATACTGCCTTGCGATTTCCCACCTACGCTGCTGCCTACACTAGTGAAGCCTGAAGTTCATATTTTCCCCAACTGGATTAGTCGAAGACCACTGCGATTTCTTGAAGTGTTTGATTTAGGGTTGCATAAGAGATGGTAAATGAAGGGGTCGAAGGAGGGGTTCTGTGGACGAGTGAGTTTTAACGTTAACTTACTAACGAGGGGGCTAATGGAGGAGGGTTATTCGAACAACTAATGTAGTGAAGGGGGGTCTGAGCATATTTGGTAGTTTAGATAGGTCTTGCGCACGTGACCTATAGTCAAAGAGGGTTTCGTATAATTTACCCATTAATAATTAGGGGTGGTTTCATATATGGCTCATTTGGATTATTTTTTTTTATAAAAATGATATCTAGTGTAAGTTTAACAAAAATTTGTCAAGAAAATTAATTTTGGATAACATTGTCCATATATGTTAAATGACTAAGTCAATATCTTGTCCACTATCACAATATCTTGTCTATGATTATAACATTTCGCACATGGTTATAATATCTCGTCCATTTTCAAAACAACTTCTCTACTCTCACAATATTTCATACGTGGTTATAACATCTCGTCGATTCCAGAACAACCCGCTCACTAGCTCTCACAATATTTCGTTCGTGGTTATAACATTTCGTCCACTAGCTCTCACAATATATGTTCCATGATTATAAAACTATGTCGACTCTTACAAGATCCTGTATGTGGCTATAACACTATGTCCACTCTCGATCACAAGATCCTGTATGTGGTTATAACATTCTATCCACTCTCAACATCTCATTCGTGATTATTGAAGGCGAAATGACGACACTAGAGGGAGGGGTGAATAGTGTGTTTACTATACGATTCGCCTAAATTCACTTTTAATCGTTTTTTGATTCGATTAGGCAAGATGCACTTATGCGATTTAAATTCGGAAGGAAAATAAAGCAATATAGCACAAATAATTTAAATCAACGCAAACACAAGATTTATAGTGGTTCGACCCCAATGCCTACTCCACTATCTAAGCACTCCGCTTAGGATTTCCAAACTAGTTTTACTAGATTAATTCTGTTTTCATTACACATGGGACTTTTCACCGAAAAGTCTCCGCTCTCCAAACGAAGGCACTTCCACACCCGGAAGTATCCCGTCTTCCTACCGAGAGTACTTTTCCACCTCAACCCTAAGGGACAACTAAACTAATCATAGTAAATACCATGTTTACACAAGTGGCTTTACACCTAACACCAGGTAACCACTTTCACACTCTCGAATCAAATTAAAGCGCGTTCAAATAACAGTAGAGATTACAAACAAAAGAGCTAGGGATAAACCAATAATAAAAGCTCATTTGCAAGCCTTTCAAACTTTCAACTCGTCAAGGAATGATCTTGATCAAAAACTTGAGTTGAAGCAGCAGTTGGCACTTGAGAAAGGTTGCCGCGGAAAGAAATAGAGCGCCGCTTGATCAATTGATGTAAGGCTTAGATCTTTCTTTTAATGGCTCAATAATATCTGTAAGGATAATTTGTATCTTCGAAACCCATTATAAAGGGCATCGAACGAGAAATCGTCCACAGATAATCGAATTTTCGCTATCGTATGCCTTGGAAATGATATGAGGTGTTCGGAAATGGTTGAAGTAGTTAAATAGGAGGATCGCTATGACTATAGCCATTGGTAAATTTACCAAAGAAGAAAATGATCTATTTGATATTATGGATGATTGGTTACGGAGGGACCGTTTCGTTTTTGTAGGTTGGTCTGGCCTATTGCTCTTTCCTTGTGCTTATTTCGCTTTAGGAGGTTGGTTTACAGGTATTCTTATTTCTCCATTGTTCTTATCAAATCCAGCATAAAATTATAAATCAAGAAAAAGTAAGTGGACCTAACCCATTGAATGCCGACTATATCGGCTATTCTGATATTTAAATTCGATATAGATTAAATTGTACAAGCGGATTTTTTGAATTCCTTAGACCACGCAAGTCAAGAATTTGTCGATATTTCTGATTTAATCAATCTTCTTCTTACTGGATGCTCCATGGGAATAAATAGGATCAAGAAGAAGGTTAAAAGAATCATATGAGGGTATATTTATATCCTGGTGAAGAAATGACACTCAACGGATAGAAAACTATCCGTTACAGGTCGCCGATCGAATTGTCGGTCGACCGACTGTTCGACCGCCATCATCGACCGCTCATTTCTCCCTGTGGTCGATCGACCGACTGGTCGACCGCCAAACGTGGATCGTGTGATTTGTAATCTTCGGTCGACCCGTCGGTCGACCGACGCGATCTCGCGTCGTGGCATTCAACAGGTCGGTCGACCACTAAGCTACTGCCCATTTTGGGCTTTGGTCGGTCGACCGCCAGACGCAAGAAGCTTGCGTTTTCAATTTCGGTCGATCGACGCAAGCTGCGTCTGCAACTTAGCCTATGCTCGGTCGACCAATAGGGCTATTGCCTTTTACCTTATCCTATTCGGTCGATCGAACATAGGCTGAGTTTATTTTCTCAGCCGATTTTCTTCCGCGCTTTGTTTTCGGATTCTGGCTTTCAACGAGCATCATCTTAGAGAGCTTTTGACTTGATCTTTGGACTCATCCAAGTGACTTGGGTGCACTCGTCGATCTTCAAGAAACTTCCACGACGAACCCGAGCGCGATGATCAATGTCCTTCCTATTTTACGATTTCTTCGATTTATCCGATTGAGGACATCAAACGCTAGTCGATATGGAACCTGAAAGATATTCTCAATGAAATCATTAGTTCTGTGTTTGTTATAATCAAAACCATCAAGATCGATATTAAGGCTAAGGTTGAAAATCTAAAGCCAACAATTATAATATTCTGTCGACTCTCACAACATCTTGTCCGTGATTATAACATTTTGTCTACTCTCACAATATTCCGTCCACAAACATCTTGTCCCCTTTATAACATCCAGCTCACTCTCACAAATCGTTGCGTCCAAAATATCATCTCGCCCATAACATCCCGCTCAAATCTAACATTCTGACATCCCACAAGCATACTATAACCTCATTATGAGATATAGAACCTAAATCGAAACTAAATGAAAGATTGATTCTCTCGCTAGAGTATTGAACACTCACTTCATAAAAGAGTGACATAAACTACAAAAAAGGGCAAAAGACACTGATAAACTAAAATCCAGCAAGATTGGGTTAGCCACGCGCGATGAAATCCAATAATTTTTGGAACGTATGTTGAGTAGTAAGCAACTTCATAACTGGAATGCAGATTGAGGATATCAATTTAGATTCAGAACGATAGTTTCAGAACTTTTGGAGGGCGAAAGTTTTTTTATTTTCGCACAACACGTGGTATAGATCTATAATAGTTTGGGATTTTCCCAGATCCATAATATGGATTGAGATTTTTTCGGATCCATAACTAAATGACCAAAATTTCAAATTTGTCCTCCATTTCAAAATATGATTCTCTTTTTACTAATTAAAGACTTTTCTAATTATATACTATAAATAAAAATAGTATATAATTTATGCACTTAAAGACTTTTGCACTAAAAAATAAAAAAAATAGTAATTTTGATTAAAAATGAATTCTTTAGACACTAAAAGAAATACTATAAGGATTGTTAAAAAATTAATCCATGTTGCATTTTACTTAACAAGTGTATAATTTAAGCAATTAAGAATTTTTGAATTTTTTTTAAAATATTTCAAAAATAAAATAATAATATTATTAGCTACTAAAATAAATTTTTATATACTATAATATTAATATGAATTACTGAAAAAAATATATTATGAATAATAAAAGATATTTTATTTTGAGCCACTAAATTTTTTTAGAAAAGTCTTTAATAAATACAACGAGGGAATCATATTTTGAAGTGGAGGACAAATTCAAAAATTTAGCCATTTAGTCATGAATCCGAGGAAATTTGAATTCATCTTATGGATCAGAAAAAATCTCGTGCCCAAGTTATTATTCCAAATAATTGCTCATTAATTATTTAAGTAAGGATAAATATTATATATAAATAGATATAGTCATATAGGTAACTAATTCTTAACTGTGTCATGTATATATAATAGCAAAGTAGTTTTAATGTAGGTATATATATAACTGTCATGTCCCTGTGTTGTTCAAAGGCTGGTATCAGAGGCATACAAGAACTGGGACGACTTGCAGAAAGTTGATGGCGCATCAATTACAATCACAAGCATATATGTAAATGTGTTTAGTAATTAGTATGTTGTCGTAAAACAAAAAAATAGTCTGTTCTTGGTTGGGATATTTAATATTTTAACATACGGAATATTTTTTTTCTACTAAGAAATTGTTTATGTTGTATATATTGCACAGATTTGAAAATGAAATATATTGAATATTCATCGAATCAATTGGTGCAGCCGTGCAGGTGCAGGATTATTTTTAAAAAGTGCCTAAATTTAAATTTAAAAACATAATAGTATAGATGATGTATTTTAAAATTAACTAAGCCACTAAGGGCAATAGAATCCAATATATATTCGTTGACGACTGATATATTGAACACGTGACTCTTTAAAATTGTGTGAATGAAAAATGTGGTGTGTGTGTCAGAAGTGGGATTTGAACCCACGCCCTCTCACGAGGACCAGAACTTGAGTCTGGCGCCTTAGACCACTCGGCCATCCTGACTTGCTGCAATTTTGTTGTTGAAGTTACATTTTATAAATAATAACGTTAGCTTGTCACATGCTTCTCTCCCCAAAATTATCATAAACCCTACCGCCGAAGGGTACGCCGAATGCTAGGAAGTGACCTTGCGGCGATGGAGGTGGAGACGGCGATGGAGATGGATTCGGCGGCGCCGGTAGCAGGGCCATCTCCCTCCTCGAAGCGTCTCTCTGTCAAGAACACCATTCAGACCAACTTCGGCGACGATTATGTCTTTCAGATCGCTACCAAGTACTGGCTCCCTTTCTTCGTCGTTTGATCGTTTCTCCTTCCTGCAGCTCCAATTACCCGATCATTTCACTTCGCCCCTGGCGTTTTGTTTCAAGATAAACTTATTATGTTATTAATATTAGTATTTGTTTGGATGCCAAGTCGTCATGGCGGTCCATGATTGTTCGGTGCTGGGAAGGAGGCATTAGCTTTTGTTTTGCTCACGTATTTTGTTCTAAATGCATCGGCCTTCTCTTCACGGTTAACTAGTAAATTTCCTACTAAGATATGATTATGGTGGCACTTTGCTCTATTTTGCAAGATAAGTTTGGGGATAAATTAATTGAACAGAAAGTTGGAACCTTTTACGTAGTCTAGGATACTTTGGGACAGCTTCCTCCATATTGTTAGTTTTTATTGAGAGCTAGTAGATGCACAAAACAATGCTTGTAGTAGAGCCAATCAATTGGTTTGTGGTTGCCTTATATCTTGAATTGATATCTCTGACAATCCAATGTACTTCTGCCGTCCTGTTTCAGTATTTGATGGAAAGAAGGATATCAGCCTAAGGTTCTGACATCCATTTTCTATTTTCTGCAGACCAATCTATCCATGCTCCCGAGCTGAACATTGGGCCCATTTATTATTAGCCTGGTTTAAAGACTTTTCCACGTTTGTTGAAATTAGATTTGTGGATCCATATATGTGCATAAGGCATGAATCATCAATAGTTTTCTGCTGGTATTTTAAGGCTTATGAGAATTACACAATCTTTTTACTGGTGCTCTCTTGCCAGACTGTTATGATATTATGTTGCATCAAATAAATGTACGTTCTTAAAATTGTTCGCTGACAAATCAGAATTGAGCATATATTTTGGTTTATTATGTATTATTTTCCTGATTTATCTCTTTGAACTTCATTTTATGGGTTTTTTTTCACCATAATATTGTGTGTTCTTTGCACCATCTTTACTTATGATTTCTTCTTTTCCGCATGTGTGTTTTTTTATGTTGGATCAAATGAAAGCCAGGAGAGTTCAAACATGGCAGTGTCCTTATCTACAAATACAATCAAGTTTTATTCTCCAGTAACTGGACAATATTGTGGGGACTGCCAAGGACATAGTGCAACCATCCATGAAATATCTTTTTCTGTTCCATCTTCACCACAGATAATTTGCTCTTGTTCATCTGATGGTACTATTAGAGCATGGGATATAAGGACATTCAAACAGGTACAGGTACTATTACTGGATGCAATTTTGTTATATGATGTGAACTTCCTTATATTGGTCACAAGACTCTCAACTATATATTTGGATGCAATTTTGTTATATGATGTGACTTGTTATATTGGTCAAAAGACTCATCACTGTGTATTTTTTCTTCTCTGGAAGTCTTCATCAGTTCGTATATTATCAATTTATCATACTTACAAATTTATTACATACTACTATCATAATTTTTAACCTGTAGAGAACTTTGAAATTATGTGATTCTCAATTTCCTCCAGCATTTCCTCTACAATGTTGTCATTTCCATAGTATGGTCTTATCTTCGTGTACAGTTATATTTCTTGTTTATAGATTCCAATGCTCAGTACTATTTACTTTTTTCCATTTGGAATTTTGCTGTTTGTCCTGCTAGGTTATCTTGTTTCCATTATGAGCAAATTTAGGCAATCTCTTTCTTGTTTTAATTTAAAATGACCTGTTTCTCTAATCAAGTTTCTGTGACTAGGCTTCTCTGTTTAGAGCTAATTCCTCTAAAGAAATATATAGCTTTTGCTTTGGTGGATCAACTGGTAACCTACTTGCTGGGGGATGCAATGCGGAGGTACTAATATTTAGATTTCTTTTCTTAATAGTAAAAGTATACCATGCAAAGATGAATGTGATATCATTGTCTCTTTGCTAACACTTTAATTAATGCTTTGTAGTAGTTGATATTAAGAATGGTTGAATCATATGCTTTGTGCAATTGTGCTGTGCACTCAACACCTTTTCAAGTTTCTCCTTGCCGGGAATTCTATCAGCAACAAAAAATTAACTCAAATGCAGAAGTTTTTAGCTCTTTGACTAAATTCTTAAACAAAGATACAAGTTGCAATTTACCATGGCTGGTATCTATTTGAAGGTTTCCAAATTTTGGTAAAACATTGTTGAAAAAAACTTTGACTTGTCCATTCGTGATAGTTTCCATTCCTATTATTCTAAAACAATGTCTAAGATAAGATTAATAGATTTAATTTGGTCAAATCTTGAAGAAGTTCAGAATCCACTGGTTTTCGCTAGTTGAAGGTTCCAGTCTCTGATTGTTATATATGTAGTGGTCCCTGTTCTTGAGCCCATTATAGTCTGAATTTCTTAGACAGGAATTATCTTATTTTTGGCTGAAAATTTCCATGAATGATGAAAGCGAGATAGAAGTGGGGGTAAATGCGAGTGTGTTTTTTATAAGAGAATCCACCAATCTTATATTTGCAGAGAAAACTCTATTTTATGAGGAACCATAACTGATACCATTTCCATTCATTTTTCCCCAATATATATCAGTGCATAAACCTCCTTTTTCATGACTTTATCCAGTAAAATGTTACAGGACCTGCTTAAGGTATACTCGACTAAAAATTGTTCCTGCACTACTAAAGTAATAATAAATCGATTGCACTAAACCATGACCTATTCCAGATAAACATAATGTGGGTTCTGAACAATCACGATAATCATAACAATAACTCGAACCCATGTTCAGCTGCTGTGCTGACACAAATAGTGATCAGGACAAAAATCCATTAATTCTGTCGAAGAAACAGAAACCTTTTTTTAGTTTTTTAATTACTTTTACCTGTCTGATTTTCCTATCGATGCATTCTATTGAATCTATATTGCAAACCTTATATTTTTTTATCACATTAATTGTTTTTAAAGTTTTTGCTGACAGATATATTTTTGGGATTGGAGAAATGGAAAGCAAGTGGCTTGTTTGGAAGAATCCCATATGGATGATGTGACACAGGTATGCTTGGTCCAAAGTCTTTTATTTAATAAATAGGATAATTTAGCATTTACAAATAAATAATCTTTAATAAGGTTTCACAATTAACTTGATGTGCTCAAGTTTTTGATCATGTCTAAATAATATGTTCAATCAGGAAAACAATAAAATATGCAAGAACATTGCTAAAGTTGAATGATTAAATTTCAAGTTATTTATTCAAAAACAAAAAAAATACAAAAAATACAAAAAATATATATTCAAGTTATTTATTAAAAAAATTATAGTGCCTCATTGACACAGGGTAGGTAATCTTTGGTTACCATTTACAGTGCATTTTCCTTCTCATGGGCTGTGGACAGCCTTGTGCAGGATATCTGGGCCTTGCAGTGCTTGACCAAAGCTCAACCCATTAAAATCCCTGTATGTCAGGGTAAACTGTATCATTTTCTCATTTCATCATCAAATAGAACTTGTATACGTCTGCTATATCCCATTTGATAGGTCTTGGGTACAATGTAAAAGTTTCCAGGTGCCAGTTGACTTGAAAATTGTAGATGCACGCATGGATGTCTTTTCTGGAGGTGGCAATGGACATGGCCAGCTCCTCTAGGGCACGTGGGCCGTGCGTGGCCCGAAGTTGGGTTGTGCTTGGCTAGACCGCCTACCAAGCTTGGCTCGAGTGGGGGCCTGACCACGTCATGATTTTTTTAATGTTTTCAATAAATTGATTAATAATTCAAATTACTTAATATAATTAAAGAAGTACTTATTTCATTATTTTTAAGTTTTAGTTATTTATTATTTATTTAATGATATTTCAGATTTAAGTATTTTTTAAAAAATAATTATTTAAATATTAAATTATGTATCATTTTAAATTAATTTTTAATTTTTTGGGCCAACCCAAGCCCTGCATAAACTTCGCCCGAGCTCGAGTGCTCGAGGCTTGAGCTGTGGGTCGGGCTGGGGTGACCTTAAAAATCTTTGGGCCATGCCGATGGTCAAGCCTAGTCGGGCCTGGGCTGGCCCCATTGCCACATGTAGTCTTTTTTGGACCATTATGACTTTAACACCTGCCATTATTGTTTAGGAGAGTTTAGCAGAGTATGGTGTTTCTGGTGATGGATTGGTGTTGCTTTTACTTGCAGATCTTAATTATCTAAAGATTGGAACAGCAACTATCCAGATATGTTGCATTGTTGCCTTTTTAGGACGGCTGTTTAGATATGAATTTATTATGTGAAAATGTATATTTATTCCATCCATAGTCATGTTCTTTATGGACGAGTCAGTAACTTTTAATGTTCTGAAGCAGTCTTTTATTTTGTGAAACTAGGTACGATTTGTTCCTAATCAGCAAAACAACCTAATTTCTTCTTCAGTTGATGGCTTGATGTGTCTCTTTGACACTAGTGGACATATTGATGATGATGATCACTTGGAATCAGTAAGCTTTTTTCTTCTCATATATTTTTTAGTTTTCTTACAATTTATAGATCATTGCACCATCGACCTAAATTAAGTTTTTATGTTGGCCTTCACTGTCTAATTTGTAAAAAGTGGGTGCGAGAACCTTGAGTTATCCAATTGTTATATATATTTTTTCTGTTACATGGAGGACAATCAGGAAGATGCTTGAGATGCATAGATTAGAATTGGGGTTTCAAGAGTTCATTCATAATTTCATATAATTTCTACCTGTGATGCGCTAGACTGACTATCATGAACCACTTGATACTTGTATTGATAGTTCAAACTGTACACCCATGAAAAGATTCCTTGTTTATCATGAATGTAACTTCACTTATGAGAACCTTGTTATAGAAAGAGTGAAAGACTGAGGGGTATTGGTAAGAATGGTGTTAGACATGTTGATTTTGTAAGGACTGAATCACCCTGTAGATGTAGTGGGATATAGAACAAAAGAGAAGAAGCAAACTATAGATCATACATGTAGGAATGCAAGGATTGGTGTATTGGGAGCCCAACCCCCATATGTACATGCACATGATATATCATTGCTCCAAAATTATGCTCTCAATGCTCCAACAAGTAGGAGTTAGGTTTCATACTCTTCCAGCTTATTTATTTATATATGACTTCCAGCAAATTTATTATGTAAAAACTCCTTTTGCAACTACGGTCATGGAGTGGAGGTAGTTGAGTTTGTGAGAGAGGCTGGGACCTGTATTAAGTCACTAGGTCACCCATTATGTGTTTCATGGAGTTAAGGAAGCTCTCATTTTGATGTGTTGGAGACTTGACCTGCTACTTACTAAAACCTAAATACCATTTTAAAATGAAAAGAAACTCTTTCTTATTGGGAATAGTTGTTGGAGGATATGATGCATATGTTCCCACTGACTGAAGGAAGGTTCTGGTCTTGAATAGGTATCTCTACTTTGCTTCTTGGCTGGAATTTGTGATGCGTCTGTTGTGATTTTTTAAATTACAATTTCACTACAACTAGTTGCATAAAACTAAACATGATGAGGATGTATGGAGTTATTAGATTAATCTCTCTATTATACACCTCATTTAATTGGAAATTTGTTAGAAGCTAGTTTGGGACAATCTATCACTGGTGCTTAGTTTAGAGTTTCTACTTTTTGTGGTGGTTCTGTCTGGTTAGTTCTTATAGAAACAATATTGTTCTATATTGGCTCTTTATTTGAGCTATACATTCCCTCACCACTGACTTGTTCCTTGTTTCCTTCATTTGATATTTATTACAAATTATTAAACAAATATTCTTAAATATTTTGTTACATGAGGTTATTTGATGCAACTGCAGACAGATGATAGTTTGCAATTTGAGGGGTTTAAGTTTTGGATGTAATTAGTTTTATCATTATTGCTGTCTGTCTTAGGTGATGAATGCGGAAACTTCTATTGCAAAAATAGGTTTCTTTGGAACAACGAATCAAAAGCTTTGGTGTTTGACACATATTGAGACTTTGAGGCAAGTGTTTCTGTTGTTATTCATAATTGTTTAGCTATGATGCTGTTTCAAAATGTTTGATGTGTTCAAATTTGATAATTATACTTATTGTATACCTCTCAACACACATTGGATGATTTGGAACTTATGTAGGAAGAGTTTCATCTATGCTTATCTATAGCGAATACGTCATTTAGGAAAGGCACTTGTATGTACTAGAACTAGCTGTATCAGGCGTATATATAACAAATCTTTAACTTACTACTTTACTAGTCATGTGATTTACTCTCATTGTTAGTGTGATAAAGTGTTAAATGTGATCCAGTGCCATACTTCTCATAAGTTACACGTGCAATTATCATAACATTTAAGGGACATACAAAAATACTCGCTATATTCTAATGATGGCACATTGACAATATAGGAAATTAACATGGTGATTTATATTTAGCATCCCTGCATCAATTTTTTACTTAACTCTAATCTTGTTTCTTTGGTTTTATTGTAATTTGTTTTGCTTGTGGTATCTTAATGGATGAATTTCCCTTTTGGATCCTTTGCAGTATTTGGGATTGGAAAGAAGGTAGAAGAGAAGTAAATTTTCAAAATGCTCGGTCATTGGCTTCTGAGAAATGGAACCTAGATGATGTAGGCTTACATACTCTTATCGGTGTTTCTTGTCATCTATATTTTATTGAAAATTTATGCTCCTTTACTCTTGGAGAAGAACAACAATCAAACTTTAGACTTGTTAGCTGTTGTGGCCTTGTTTTGTTGTACTAGATACAGGTGTTGTGCTATGGCTGTTGTACATTTTCCCGAAGCTCTTTTTATGACTAATGATTTATTAAGTCTTCTTTGAGGTGTTCATCTACATGCTAACCTAATTTCTACTTATGCTCTATAAGAAAGGATAGATTACTCTATTAGTCTTTTGATGATCTTGCAGTAGGGTGGGAAAGTCTTGTCAAATCCTTTGCTTCCTCTTAGAATTATCCCTATTCATTTTTTTCCTCTGTCAGCATCATTATTTCTTCTCTTTTCTCCACCTATACATCGATTTGATGAGATTCGTTTAGTTCGTTGGGCACTTTGATCGAGTCTTATTGGTGTTGATATCCGGCCCATTTGGTCAAAGCAGTTGCATGTGTTTATCATCATATACTCAAGCAGGCATGAAGAATTAAGGTCCATCAAAAAGTAAATATGAATTTTAAGTTTGATATTTAGCTTGTATGCTCTTTATGGTTGGTTTCAGCTTGCTTCCTTGGAACAATTTAGACTCCATAGTTTGTTAGTAGGTAGGCTTGGTGATTGGCTGCCTGTAGCAAAGTATACAGCTACAGGGACAATAGGAATTGGATTAATGGGTTAGAATGTAGGAAATTGGAAGGGTATTATGATTTTAGTAAAAAGAATCTTATCGTGATGAACTGGATGAAAATTTTCTGTTCCATCATGTATTCCCTCCAAAGTTTTTTGATGAACTGGATGAAAATTGTGTGCAGCAGTCACTAAAAGAAAACTCTTTGCAGAAGAAGTGCATAATTTTTTTTCTAGAAATACTTATTTATACATAGCCTAACACTTTTTTTTTGTCTTGGCAGGTAGATTATTTTGTTGATTGCCATTACTCTGGAGTTGATGATCGGTTATGGGTGATTGGTGGCATGGGCTCAGGGACGCTCGGCTATTTTCCAATTAGGCATGATCAAGGGGGAACTATCGGACACGCAGAAGCTATTCTTGAAGGTGCTCATTCGGGGGTTGTAAGAACTGTGTTGCCTGCTTCAAGAACTCACGGCGCCATCACGAGAAGTGGCATCTTTGGCTGGACTGGAGGCGAAGACGGTCGATTGTGTTGTTGGTCATCTGATGAATCATCAGAAGCAAATCGCTCATGGATATCAAATTCACTCGTCATGAAATCACACAAGGATCGCAGCAAGCGCCATCATCCATATTGATAATGTTTTTTGGTCAAATATTAAAGTATTTCTATTGTATGTTCCTCTTAAATTTTTAACAGAAATGACATTAGTCCTTGTTGAATCCTTTCGAGGCGAATGTATATTAATCATGTTTGTGTTGTTTAATTGTTGTCTATGTCATGCTATATTGGACTATTGTCATCTTTTATTTGCCTTTACCGTCTCATTGGTTACTTTTTTGGTTTTCTCTATTGGACTTAAATGCTTAAGTGGCCTGAATTAGCCCAGTAAGTCTTCAACGATGATGTCACTTCTTACATGCACCGGCAGACTATTGACATGATCTTGATGTAGCATCATGTTTTGGCAGCTTCTTATCCGTGGTCGATATGTTTTATCACATCAAAAGCCCTAAGAAAAAACCACAGGCTCCTTCAATTGCAAGCATTCTCCTGTGCGCTAAAGGTCAAGCGAACAAGAATATGTTGATTCAAGCAGGCGTTGCATTAAGACAAAGCTTGTGCCATGGAGAAAGGGTACAATATTGCAATCATTTTTGTGGCGATGGTTCTCCTCCGTATGAATCAGATAACCTTCTCTGTGTTGTCAACCAAACAAACCTTTGCATTTCCAAACAAAACACGAATCCTTTTCTTGTATCCATTAATTCGTTGCATTACAGATCGAAATTTTTTTAGAAATTGTATCGTTTGCAGAGAACACATGCGCAGCATAAATTGGTACATACTTGTTGCACCCCTTCTCAATCTTCTTCTTCTTCTTCTTCCAATTCCAATTTATATAATGGATTCTATTTTTGAATTTTTGAATGATGAATCCTGTAGAGTCTGGTTTGCATGGCAGCAGCACAACCTGAGAGCAGATTTGCTGACCGATCGAGTTCTTGGAAGAAACTTGAACGAGCACATGAATCAGAATCCTTCTCAACAGGTACTCTCTAAATTTTCTACATATGCACTGCAAACAAATCATTCCTAAAAAACTGAGATCTGTTCACACACGTACGTCTCCTGGAGTCAAATCCAAGAACGAGAAGGCATCAGTTATCACTTATCAGTACAAAGTAGATCATCAGTTCAACGAAGTAACCCAAGAACTGGGTGAAATGAAGCATGAACTCAGCCAGCTAAAACTCAGAATGGCCTCTGCTTCAGAGGAAAAACTCAACGCTGAGGAGGAAGCCGAAGCCTCCGGCTCGAAAGCCATGCAGCTTTTGCAGTCACTGGAGGAGATGAGGAAGCAGATCGATGAATCAGACGAAGAGCACGTGCTCGTTGAGCTCGCCCGAATCGAAGCCGAAAAGGAGTACCGCGAAATAGAAGCTCGAAGAGCGGCCGAGGCTGCCGAGTTTGCTGAGAGAATTCAGGCTTCTAAGAAGACAATTAACGATCTCAATCAAGAAATCGCTCGGCATGCGGAGCTCCAAATGCAGCTCGACGTCACTAATTTAGTCATCAATGAGCTGCAGAAAGAAGTGGATTCGGTTCGCGCGGATGGTGATAAATTGGGGGGAAACGATGCTAAGGAACAGGAAGAGAGTTCTTGGCACAGGTCTCTGTTGGAGGCTGCCATTGATGAGCTCGCGAAAGCTAAAGAAGTACTGGCTTCTGTCAAAGAAGAGGGGTTTCAGTTCATGAACTCGATGGATAGAATCCGAGAAGAGCTGGTTCACATTGCCGGAGAGAGCAGCAAGTTGAAGAAACTCGAGAAGAAAGCAGAATCCAGCTCTGCGCAACTCAAGTCAAAGCTTCTCAAAGCGAAGACCAAACTGGAAACCATGAGAACGGCTGATGAGAGGACTACAACGATCGCTTCAAATCTATCAGCCTCAATACTACAACTCGAAACAGAAGCACAATCAGCGAAGAAAGAGAAGGAATTGATCAGCGAAGAAAATGACAGCATCAAAACCGAAGTCGCTAAGCTGGAAATGGAGATCAGCTCGGCCGAGGAGAAGCTGCAAGCTGTGGCGCAGGTGCTACGTGCAGCCAAAGCTTCAGAATCCGTGGCGCTCAAGAAGCTGAAGAAAGAGAGCAAGAAAGCCACGAAGACAAGAGCTGCATTGATTCCGTTTAGCTCGACAATGACGATTTCGAAGAGTGAGTACGGGTATTTGAGGAAGGAAGCAGCGAAAGCTCAAATGGTGGCGGATAAGAAAGTGGCGGCAGTTCGGGCGTGGAGTGAGGCGGTGACGGATAGGGAGAAGAAGGCGTTGAGGAAGGCAGAGCTCGTGGAGAAGGAGATCAGGGAGATGAGGGCTGTGGAGGTGAGAGAACTTTACGAGACGCAGAGGTCGTTGTTTGCGAGGAGATCGTTGGAGGAGGAGGTGAACAAAATAATGAGACAGAATTTGGAAGAGGAAGAAGAAGAAGAAGAAGAAGATGATGATGATGATGATGATGATGATGATGATGATGATGTTGAGCGGCAAACTAAATCGATCAGAGAAGGGAGACTGCAAAGATCGAGAAGCACGAAGTTAAGGAGGAGGATGCCTCCGTCGTCACCTGCGGCTGGAAATGTGCGTTCGCCATTGATTGTTATCAAGAAGAAGAGTGTGATGCCAAATTTGGTTAAATTTCTCAAGGATCGGCGCGACAAGAAGCAAAATGGAGACCTTTATTAGCTATTAATATACAGAGAAAACAAATAATTGCCGGTGTTTATATGTTTGACCTTTTAATAACCATGTAATTTTTCATATCATGGGTATTGTAGAAAGGGCGGATCACTCTTGGCATATTGTGGGGGTGATCTCTTATAATTAAACTTGATGATGCATGAACAATGCAGGTCATATGGATGATGTTACTCTTGAATATTACCGTTGTGATAAAGCTATGTCATTCTCGATTATTTTACTTAAATATTAGGGTTCATCCATCTTAAGAATATATTACTTAAAATTAATGTGTAAGGTAGGTGGATTTTTTTCTTGTTTTGATGTTGAAATTGGAAAGAGTACACAAAAAAGACTTCAAGGACTAGCTTTCTAGTGAAGTTTCTATGGTGTCAAACTCTATAAAAATTTCTATAGAGCTCCTCAAAGGAGTGAACCTAACTTTATTAAAATTGAACATAGTATAAATTATAAGTAAAAGTAAACATGTGTTGCAAACAAGTGAACTTAGTACTTTCATTTTAGGTTGAACATGGATAGGATTTCGTGCGACTCTTCTCCCCCGCTCCCCTCTCCCCCCCTTCCCCGCCGCCTCGCCCCCCGGATCCTCCCGATCAGCCTTGCCGATCATCCGCTTCCCCCACTCCGACGGCTACATCGTCTTCTAAGTCCCCATCATCCTCTCCTGTACCGCAGAAGCCGGCGTCTTGGCCTCAGATATTGCGGAATGGAAACCCTAATTCCAAATTTAGGGTTTCGTCTTCGATCCTCTCAAAGATCAAATTCTCGACTTCTGAAAAGGTTTCCTTTACCACGGAACAAGCCCAATCGTGGAGGGAGCCGTGGGAGAAGAGCCTCATCGGTAAGTTTGTCGGAAATCCCCCCCCGTTGGATTTTGTGAAAAGATTGGCTTTTAAACTTTGGTCTTCGTCCGGATTATTGTCTGTGTTAGATCTTGAAGAAAATTTCTTCGTGTTTCGATTTTTATCTGTGAAATCCGCTGAACTTGTTCTTACCGGCGGCCCTTGGACCTTTCGGGGTGATGTGATTCGTTTAATGCCATGGAAACCCCTGTTTAGGCCTTGGGATGAACTTTTTACCACTGCTCCGATCTGGATCCGATTTCACTCTCTTCCTCTTGAATTCTGGAATTTTGATTCGATTTTTGCTATCGCCCAGAGTTTTGGCAGAGTTCTCAAAATTGATGAACGTTCTTTTTCATTTGAAAGAGGTCGATATATTCGTGCCTGTGTCGAAATAGATCTTGCTTTGCCCATTCGTCAGGGCGTTTGGATTTCGATGGATGAAGCCGAGTTTTTTCAGCCAATAGTTTACGAAAACCTTCCTGTGGTTTGTTTTCAATATGGAGTCATTGGTCATAGAGATTTAAATTGTCCGATTCTTTCTAATCGCGATTCTTCGAAATCAAATGTTTGTGTCCATGAGAATCCTATCTCTAAGGATTCTATTTTGTCATCAGCTGCCCTCAAAGCCCCTTCTCCCTCTGTCCTTGACCCTCCTGTGGTCCCGAAATCGGCCTGCGGACCCTGGATCCAAGTCCAACGTCAAAAACCTAATCGACGGGGTCCTCGTAGTGCGAGATCCCCTTCGAGGAACAACCGTGCTCGGACAGGAGAGGACACTGGTGATCCTAAGGGCCGCAGCCATGGGGGTAATGATTCTTCGCCTTCTTCAAACACCATTGCTAGAGGTCTTAGCCCTAGCCCAAAAGGTACAACTTCTTCTCCTAGCCCTCCTAAGCATGCTAATATTTCTTCTTCTGCTATATTAAATAATCCTGATAATGCTATGCATGTGGATATTGTAAATAATGTTAATTCTTCTTCCAGTATTGTTAGTGAATCTAATGTAGATGATTCTATGGATGCTGTTATTTCTAAATCAAATGCTAATGTTGATCAGAATGTATTTTCTTTTAATCAGTCATTTGTTGATTCCTTAGAGGCTTTTGCTTCAAAAATTAATTCTATATTTAAAAATAATCTCTCTCCTCCTTCTGACCCTCTCTTCTCCAAGCCCTCTAAGAAGAAGGTATCGAAACCTTCTAAATCTAAATGCTTGCTTGGTCCTAGAGGTGAAGGTTTAAACAAATTCAAAAGGCACAGGCTGGTCATTGAGTCGAATGGTGCTAAAAGCAAGAGTGAAAATGCTCTCCCTGAATTCCAATCACTCAATCTCTTTACTCTGTTAGATGAAGGTGCTTAACTGGAATATAAGCGGGGCCGGCCGCAGGCCTGCAAAAGAATTCCTAACCTCTCAAATTAGGTTGAACCATATAAATGTCATTTCGTTACAAGAAACCCACCTTAACTTTAATCAGGCTACTAGACTTGTTAAGACTTTTGGGAAAACTTGGGAGGCTGCTATTCAGCCTAGCCTAGGTGCTTCTGGTGGTCTCCTCATTGTTTGGGATTCCTCTTACTCTAAAGCAAAAATTATATCTGTTAATTCTCAGTTGATTCATATTGTTATTCAAATGGAAAAAATTGTGCCTTTTTTATTATCTTGTATTTATGCTAGCACAGACCCTAGGATTAGATCTGATCTTTGGAATTCTTTCTTAAATATAGACCTTAGTTGTTTTCCTTGGATTATTATGGAGATTTTTAATTGTATTTTTGATCCTGTTGATAAGCATGAAGGTCTTCCTTTTAAATTAAATAAACCTATTCAAGACTTTTCTTCTTTTATTAATCATGCGGGATTAATTGACTTGGGCTACTCTGGTCCTAAATATACTTGGTCAAATAACCACAAAGGTATTGCTAAAATCTTAATTAGACTTGATAGATGCTTTGCCAATGCGGCATGACTTCATTTCTATTGTAACTGCTCTGTTTCTTATTTAAATAGATGTCTTTATGATCACTGCCCCATTATTATGAATATTCCTAATTCTAAACAGTCTAGGAATATGTTATTTAGATTTCAAAGCTTTTGGGTGGAATATGATGAGAGTAATAGAGTAGTTTCTAATGCTTGGAACAATGTTGTTTCTCATGATATTATGTCTGCTTTTAATTCTAAGCTTAAGAACACAAGAGGTGCTCTCTTTTCTTGGAATAAACATGACCTTGGGAATTTAGAAAACCTCCTTGACTCTACATCCAATGATATTTCTTTTTTGGAGATATGGAAGATTCCCCTAATTCCCTTCCTAACTTGGACTCTAAGCTTAGAGAACTCTATAATAGAAAGCTAGTTCTCCAAAGGCAAATTTGTTTAAAATGGTGGTCAAAATCTAAATCTAATTGGATTGCTAATGGAGACTTTAATACAGCTTATTTTCATAGAGTTCTAACTATGCAAAGAAGAACAAACTCCATCCATTCCATTACTACCCCTAACAACAATATCTTAACTCATGATAAGGAGATCATGGCTGAGTTTGTTAATCATTATTCTTTTTTATGGAATACTCCTATTAATATATCAAGTCTTATGAGTGTTTGGCCTGTAATGGACCCTATATCTCATGATCATACAAATTCTCTAGTTGCCTCTATTACCTTAAATGAAATATGGGATACCATAAAGTCTTTCAAGAATGGTAAAAGCCCTGGTATAGATGGGTTTACTATTGAATTTTATAAACATTATTGGCATATCATTGCTGAAACTTTCTTTCAGACCATTAATTATTTTTTCCAGCATGCTATCCTCCCTTGTAATTGGAATTAGACTTTATTTACTTTTATTCCTAAAGACAAAAATTCAAAGTCTGTTAAAGACTTTAGACCTATTGCACTATGCAATATTTCATTTCGTATCCTCTCTAAGATCCTTGCTAACAGACTTAAAGCTTGTCTTCCAAGTTTAATTTCATGTGAACAATCGGCTTTTGTTAAATGCCGTAATATCTACAACAATATTCTAATTGTCCAAGAACTTGTGCAATCTTATTTTGATTCTAAAAGTAAAGTGCCTTATATAATTGTCAAAATTGATGTAGAAAATGCCTATGATCTCCTTAAGAGAGAAGCTATTATTGAAGTTTTGAATAGACTGCATTTCCCATATAAATTTATTTAATGGATCCAAGCATGTATTAATTCCCCCTCTTTTGCATGTATTATTAATTCTCAGATATCCTCATTATTCCCCTCTAATAGGGGAATTAGACGAGGAGATCTTATATCTCCTTTCCTTTTTATTTTGGTCTCTCAAGTTCTTACTTTACTTATTAACAATGCAGTTTCTCAAGAGTGTCTAATTCCTTTTAAATTCAAGAATGGATTGCTTGTAAGTGATTTAATGTTTGCAGATGATCTCATTCTTTCCTTCAAAGTAAATAAATCTGGTTTTGCTACTGTTAAATCCATTTTTGATACCTATGAATTTCTTACTGGACAGAAAATTAATTATGCTAAATCTGAAATCTTTTTTCCTAATAATGTTTCATCTCATGAAAAAACTAGGATAGTTAGTTTACTTGGCATGAAACTGGGATCGTTCCCTTTCAAATACCTAGGTGTATTGATGTCTCCTAGAAAATCTTCTCCTAATATTCATAATCTTATCCTATCTTAAATAGATTCTAAACTTAGTAATTGGAAAGTTTCTTTGCTCTCTCAAATTGATCGACTAATTTTAATCAAATCTGTGCTAAATTTCATTTCCACTCATACAATCTCAGTGACTTGGTTAAATAAGCACCTAAGTAAAGAAATTGAGAAAAAGATCAAAGACTTCCTTTGGAATCATGACCCAAATAAAAACAACATGCATCTCATTAATTGGGAGTGTGTTACCCTTCCAAAACACTTAGGTGGACTTGGCATCCATGATATTAAGAGTAACAATATCTCTCTTCATGCTAAAAGAGTACATGCATATTTAAATAATTCAAATTCTTTATGGGTTAATGTTGTAAAAATCAAGTACCCTATTGTTTCTTGTATTAATGTTGCTCCTCCAGCTTGATCTTCATGGGCT
Source organism: Canna indica (assembly GCA_034359265.1). Classification (NCBI taxonomy): domain Eukaryota; kingdom Viridiplantae; phylum Streptophyta; class Magnoliopsida; order Zingiberales; family Cannaceae; genus Canna; species Canna indica. The sequence goes on along the minus strand of CP136891.1, from coordinate 73,999,464 downwards.
TGGAGACTGTTTTTAAAGTTTTTTCTAAACTTCAGTTTGGGTTTCAATCTATTATTGGCAATGACAGCACTACTTCCTTATTGAATGATAGATGGGTATTTAATATCCCTTTAGCATTAAAGCCTTCTTATATTAACATGAATATTGTTGATAGTTTAACTCATGTTCATCACTTGTTGCATGATCATTAACTGGTCCTCTTTTGTGGGTTGTACATTCTGTAATGAGGATTTGTGGTTGACTATTTCTAGTATTGAGATGCCAATATATCTCAATGATGATATAATGGTTTGGACTGCCGAGATGGATGGTAAGGCAACCGCATCCTCTGTTTACTTTTATCTTAAAACCAATGATCTCACTTCTACTGATAAAATACCTACTTGGGAGTATGTATGGAAATTAAATGTGGCTCCTAGAGTTAAATTATTTTTATAGGAGTTCTTTCATAAAAGGTTACTTACTCGTAAAAGACTTATGAATTTGGGTTTATCTGTTGAGCATTCTTGTCTTCTTTGTGATTCGACTGAGGAATCTGTTGATCATTTATTCTGATTTTGTAACTTTTTCGTTTCTATTTGATTTTCTCTCGGAAATTCTCTCAATGTAAATTTTACTAGTAGAAGTGACTGACATTTAGGTGGTTGGCTTGTCCCAGGGTCTCGCAATTCCTTGAATGCAGACTTACAAGCTATTGTTGCCAATGCCTTATGGACCATTTGGTTTGTAAGAAATAAAGTTTTGCATGGTGAAGGAAGGTCTTTCACTTCCTCGATAGTTTTGAGAATTCTAAACAATTCTATGAACTATCATAAATCACTCCGTCCTGAGGGCTCTATATCAATTAATCCTCATACTACTTGGTTGTGTCCTCCCTCGGGATGACATAAATTTAATTGTGATGGTGCTTTCTCTAATCAAGATGGAGGTGTCAGCATCATATTGAGAGATAATCAAGGCGAGTGTATTTTTGCTTCTGCTAATTATTTTTTATCAACTTCTGCTTTGCATTCGGAAGCTACTGCTATTTTCCTTGCTCTTTCTATGATTATTTCCAGGAATTTGGACCATTTTTAGTTGGGAACGGACTGTAAGCAGCTTGTGGATCTTATCAACAGCAATTCCGTCCCTCCATGGAAGCATCGGATTTTATTTCATAACATTTGTAACATTCGTAGAAGCTTTAATAATGTGCATATTCGTTTTGTAAGCCATTCGACAAATAAAATTACCTATTAGGCAACAAACTTTGCTAGGATAAGAAAAGAGTCTACTGTTTGGACCTCCATCCGTCCTCCTGAGCTCGCTGTAATTTTGGGTGCGGATGTTAATCATACTGTAACCCCGAGTTAATATATCTTTTATGTTTTTGAAAAAAAAAAGTGCTTTTATTTTAGATTCAATATTAATAATGTTAGATTCATTTTTAGAAATATCAAGTTCATTAGTAGGTGAGACTCTATAGTAGTTTTTTCTCTACTTTCAAGTTGAAGTTTCCTAAAAGCCTTAATGGTTACAATAAGCCAGGGGGGTAAAGTCAACCACACGCAAAAATAATGATTATAATCATAATTAATTTCGTGGAAGAAGAAGGAATGATGAGCCTGTACATTAATTTTGCTATCAATTTTCTCATTTTTCAAGGAAAAAATTTTGCTATCAATTTTGCTATCTTAAGAAGAAGGTAGTAAACTATTTTTTTCTTGACTCCACGTGCAAGTACACCAGACTTTAATTCTCCTCAGGTTGGCAACGATTCGATTATCCTGATTTTTTTTATTAACCAAAATTAAAACTGTACTCGTTAATTGAAATTATTCTATTTCAAAAACTAGTATTTAAAATTAAAAAATCGGCTCGAAAGAAAAATAAACTAATTTCAAAAATTTTTCTAAATGAACAATTTTATTAAAATTTTTCCAAATCGAAACATAGATACTAAAATTCTCAGATTCAGAATCCAATTTTTATAATACTCATTCTACCCCTTCTATAAAAGTCTCAAAAAAATTTTAAAAAAAATCAAAAAAATATGAAAAAAATATTTTTTATAATAAAAATAGTTTTTAGGGGTCTAAAAAAATTTTGGACCGAAAATATCGAATATATTAGAGACTTTATTTCTAAGTATATATAAAACTAAATTTAAATTAAAAATAGTAAAATATTTTTGTCCAAAATATTTTTAGATCCTAGCACCCATTTTATATCACATAAAGAAAATTTTATAAATTAAAATTATTTTTTTTATTTTTTTCTAAATTATTTTAGACTTTGGGCAAAAGTATTAACATGTTAAAGACTTTTGAACAAATCATATATAACTAAATTTATATCAAAAATAGTGAATTATTTTGGTCCAATATATTTTTTTTAGACATTAGCATGTGTTTTATATCATAAAGAAATATTTTATGAATCAAAATTATTCGTTTTAGGCTTATGAAGCTATTTCATACTTTGTGCAAAAGTTTTTAATTCAAAATGTATGTTTAGATCCCAACATCTCTTTTTATATCATAAAAAAATGTTTCACGAATTAAATTTTTTTTCCTCAAATTTTTGATGTTATTATAGGCTTTAGGCAAAAAAATTTGACGTATTACGAACTTTTTTGAGCAAATATGTTTTAGAATCATTTTGGTCTAATATTTTTTTAGAGCCTAGCTAACATATATTTTATACCATAAAAAATATATTTCATAAATTAAAATTATATTGTAAATTAAGTCTTTAATGCATTAATCTAAATCGAATCGAATTTAATCAATTTTTCATATTCTTTAACCGAAACAAAAAACGAATTACAAATTTAGTAATTTACTATCCTAAATTAAATTTTATGATTCGATTAATTCCGATTAATCAATTTTAATTATCATCCCTAAATCTACCTCATTCTCACTATTGTTGTATACTTGTACGCTCTTTTCGTTGGGTTTGGAGGAGGAAAAGGTAGAGCTATGGGTAGTTGTGAGAGATGTTCTTGGTCTCTTGGAGGCGCTCGGACAACACGGCAAGCATGTTGGCAAAGAGGAGACTTAATTAGCTACATGTCCTCAATCTAAGAAGGACCATCTTGTCGAAGGCTCAAAGCACCAGTAGTCAAGCATGGCGAATTGGAAACCTGTCCTAAGCAGATAAGAGCGATTTGAATCTTCTTCTTACACAACCTGAACAAGTCAGAATGTCAGATCATGTAAATTTTGATGTACATGTGTCGATATGAATCAAATTAATCAACACGTATAAATTGCTCAAAATGGAAATATTCTAACAGACTACTTCTCCAGACGTATGCTAATTGTTCCCGCGTAATATTAATTGCCTGCCTGTAATCACCAACTGTCCTTTTCCTACGAGTCAACGCGTCTCATAAACTATATATATACATGTAACAGGAATTTCTCCCCATTTAGGTCAAAGACTTGTTCTTCAGATTCAGACCGGAACAACTTTATTGAAAATTTTCTCAAGTTTTCTCAAATTATTCATTTAGGTCAAAGACTTGTTCTTCAGATTCAGACATTTGCTCAACCTATTTGGTCAAAACTCAATAAGACCTGCCTTGATCTGATCGGAATTTAAAATTGCTCTTTAAACTATTATTTTTCTAGTTAATTAGTTCAACTAATTGAATAAAAAGTTGCGCCAGCTCGTACACGATTTCCTTTTCACTTTCTATAGAATAAGACAAGGGATTAGGATTAATTTATCATGTTTGACCACTTTTATTTTTGTGGTCCTAATGTTTCCAAACTCGGATAAGGCCGATTTCTCTGTTTGGTTAATTCAAGAGGGGTGGTAATTTTCAGCGCAACTCAGCATGAAAAAATTGAGTTCAGATCGTCTTTTATCGTGCTCGGACCATTGTCGAGACTAGCCCAATAAGGCCCAACGTACCCCTTATCGTGCCGGCCGAGGCCAAGTGTTATCGGGCCGGCCCAACGCGATAGCTTGATAAATATTCCGGATTAGGTATTAACAGGTTTAAAATCATTTAGTTATTGAGTTTAAATTCGATTATTTTTGATATATTTTTTCGTGTTATCAGGCTAAACGGGCCGGGCCAGTGTTTTTAGGCCCGAAATTTTTTCGATTCGAGCCAAGCCGAGCACAAATTCTTTTCGAGCCGAGCCAATCTGGCCCGATAACTTAGGCCCAACGTGAATTGCCGAGCCTTGTTCAGGGAATTGAATGATGATAAAAACTGAATAACTAAGAAATTGATCAAATCTGATCAAACAAGTCTAATTAACCGGGGCAACATCGGCCAAAATTGAGTTTGAGCGGCTCGAAAAATTAAATTATATTTATTAGTTAAAATTTAAGTTCTTGCTTTGAAAATTGAAAATGCATCGAATGAAATTTTGAAAATGTAAATTATATTAAATAACTCATCAAAAAACGTAATGAAAACATGAATGCGAATTATCTACATTAATTACCATAGACGGAGATATTTCCTATTCAAATCTGTAAAATTTATTTTCAAAACATAATTCAATAATTAATAGAATGATTAGTTAGTATTATTTTTATTTTTCATTCTTTTATGTATAATATATATATTTTTAAATAAAATTAAAATCTGCTATATTGACTCCAACAAATCGAATTAGTTAAATCGATCGACTTTTAGAGCCTAGTACTTTATTTTATTTTATCTTAACCGTGATGATGACGTGGTAGGTTTGAATTAAAAAAAATATTTTTTAAATGTTGATTTTTTTTTGGTCTTAACATGCATGATGACTTGGCATGTTTGAATAAAATATTAATTTTAGATGTTGATTGAGATTTTATGTTAGCGTATAATAATTATAATAATAGATAATTGAGGGCGATATAATTTGATATAAAATTAAAAATTTGAATATGTAATTATTTTAAATAAAAATATCGGATAAATTTGTTAATAGCCTTATGATTTGGGATATATTTATTAATTTTTCCTATTAGCTAACATAGAATTAAAATATAAAAAGAACTAATGAAAAAGATACAGTTGAATTAAATTAATAAGTTAGTTTATACAATTGGTTCACATTAAATAATTATCAAATATAATTAAAATGTTTTCAAAGTTGAACCATATATTTAACTAATAATTCTTTTATTTTTAGCAATCATTTCTAAATTAAGCACGCGTTTTATACTTTTGTTAAGTGCCATGATCCGGTCTATTCTCACCGGTCAGTAATTAAATCCACCCGCCCTTGTTGACCTTCGATCGAATCACCGTCGAGTGTAGTTACCTCCCCGACTGCGCCCTTCCCCAGTTCCCTTTCCCTTGCACGAAAATTGCCAAATAAGGCAGCAAAACCCAACACAATCGACAGCCAATTACAGCAAATCTCGTGGCCGAATCCAACCAAAACCCAACGGTACATGCTATTTATTTGGGCGAAGCCGTTGTAACATTAGCAAGTAAAACCACTGGTCGCAAAAGGTGTTCTCATTCATCTCCCTCTTTTCCTGGTCGAGTTTTGATTGGTCTCTTTCTCTTCTCCAAGTCCCAGAAGTAAGTCCTCTTCTGGTTAATCCGAAGAAAAGGATCGAAAGGAGCAGTATCTCAATCCTGTTTCTTGACGTCTCCTTGGATCGGCTTGACCTTTTGCTTGCGGAGAGGGCTTTCTGAAGATTCGCTTCTTCCTCGTCGTCGGCGCGTTCTTTCTCTGACACGACAAAGGAAAGAGCCAAAGAGGTAAGAGGAAGATGAATCGACGACATAGCTTTTGGCTTTCCCTTTTTTTCCCCCCATTTTAGTTTGGTTGATATTTCTTGGATTTTATTTGCATTTTGACTCTTACAGTTTTGTTTTTGAGTAATACTAGTTTATGTTCTTGCATTACTGGAGAGGGTTTTGAGAATTTTCCGCTAATTAACAAGGGGAAAACTCCAATTTCTGAAGCATCTGTCATTTTAATTTTTTGCTGCTTTCTCAGCAAAATACAGGCTTTGGCTGGCGGTGTTTCTGGCAATCGTTTATTTTCTGTTCTTCTAATTTTCTGATCCTACTTAAGTTGTTCAAATATTATGATTAACTGATAACTCAACCGTATTGGGTATTACCGACACAAAGGAGAGAAAAAATGATGGGAACTTTGAGCCCAATTTTGTGGCCAAATAATATCTCAGTTTTGTGGCCATCATGAAAGAATCGATTTGCATATTTTTGTGTAGGTCAATATTGTGATTAATTTAATTTTTGTCCAACTGCAAGGTCTTCATATCTTAAACTTGCGCTGTTGATGACTTAATCACCATAGAAATCTTTTTCAGCCACGATGAAGGAATGGTTAAGTAGATTTTCTAATTCTTCTAATTAGTATGTTGAAAACTGGTGCCAAGTTGTTGGAAGTTTCCATCAGCCAAAAAGAAGGAGATGTTGTCAATTGAAAACATTGCTGCATAATACTTAAAAAACATAGTGTAACACTTTACACTCAATTAATTTTTGATAATCCTTCCAAAATTTCAGAAGAAAAATGATTCTAAAATAACTTGGATATTTATTTCTCATATTGTATTGCTCCATTTATATGTTGGACTTGATAGAGAGGAAGTCAAATATAAACTCTCGCAAATTACAATATTAACTAGTTACCAGATGATCTCAGTGTTTTTTCTTTGAGCTAGATTTATTTGATGATATCAGAACATAGGAGTCATAATAAAAACATAATAACTGTGAAATATGTTTTGCTTTATTAACATACCTTTATCAATTCTCTTGGATATCTTTATCGATGTTTTCAGTTTTAGCTCCGTGAAAAATCTATTGGATTCCTTAACAGTCTTAGGCGACCCAGAAGAATTGTTTGCTGCCTTATGTTTATTCAAAGCTCCTTTTATCTTGTTACCTCTATCGCACACACACATATAGAGAACTTTGTACATATATACTTACTGTTCTTATTAAATTTGATCATGAACTCCAGTGCCTACTCAATTCAAAGTTATCATATTAATTTAAGCATCTCATATGTTTTTTCTCCATTAATCTTCTTCCATCAGGTGAAAATGCCCGATATCCAGTTAGGAGCTCACACAGTGAGATCCCATGGAACCAAAGTAGCAAGATTCCACATGCATGACTGGATCATACTCATACTTCTTGCTATAATAGATGGATGCTTAAATCTTATAGAACCTTTTCACCGGTTTGTGGGAAAAGATATGATGACAGATTTAAGATACCCATTGAAAGGCAACACAGTGCCATTTTGGGCTGTTCCGGTACATTCCTTCATTCTTCTCTGAAGTAGTCTAGATTGTTTCTTGATAGTTAATAATGCACTAATGCAATTTGGAACAATAACATCTTCTTCCTGCAGATACTTGGAATTCTGTTACCTTTTGCCATAATTATAGGAATCTACTTTAAAAGGAGGAATGTTTACGATTTGCATAATGCCATATTAGGTATAATTTTGTCCTCATTTTTATTTAATTGGTCAGTTCCATTTGCTTCTTTCGTTCTGCAATTGATCAATGTGTGTAACCAGGCTTGCTTTATTCGGTGCTTATAACTGGAGTTTTAACTGATGCAATAAAGGATGCTGTTGGTCGACCACGGCCAGATTTCTTTTGGCGCTGTTTTCCTGATGGCAATGCTGTAGGTTCTAACTTCTCACCACAATTTTTTTTTTCCTTTTTCTTCTAATGCCTTATTACAACTTATATTTTCTTCAGCATTATTGACGAAAACTATTTTTCACACGCTTAAAATGCAGGTATTTGACAACATAACGACAGGTGTTTTATGCCATGGAGAAAAAAGTGTTATCAAAGAAGGACACAAGAGCTTTCCAAGTGGGCATTCATCATGTAAGCATCAAATAAATAACTGATTCCTTGTGTTTATATATGCTTTTACCTCAACAGGACTTCCATGTTCTATCAATTGTTACTATATTGTTGCTCTACTTTATATGGATTTATAACCGTCTTGCTGAAGTGTACATCTATTGAGGATACTAAGTTTGAAACAAAGGAATTATTTGTGGATAACTCTCTCTCTCTCTCTCTCTCTAGATATATATATATATATATATCTATCATATCTTCTGAATTATTTATGTTTCTCTCAAAGATAAAAAATCATGCTCACTAAATTGGATCCATAAACAGTTGAGAGAACTCTGTATTGTCTGCCTAGAATTGCACCTCTATGTTCTGATGACAATTTACTAGATTGAAAAATTCATATATGAAGCCATGAAGGTATAGCTGTTACTTCACTGCTTGCTGAATGTAGCATCCATGGAGGAAATCCTGTTAGATCATTGCTTGCTGAATGTGTTCGTTGTTGCTTTTATTTTTGTTAAGAATATAGATGCTACCATTTTTAAAGCACAAGGACATGTAATTCATTCTGTGCAGATACACTGTGTTAATGTATTGTGTGGCTGCACAAATTCATCTCGTTGAAACAACAAACATGCACAATTTGTTTATGAGTTGATTGCGTGTTTTAGAGTTCGCTATTTCTGAGCTTTCTCACCCTGAAATTCTTGATTTAGAATATATTTTCTTGTTCTGACATAAGCAAAACCGTGTCACTTTTGGATTTAACGATGCTGTGGTTATGATTACAACAGGTACCTTAATGACCCAACCATTTGGGATCAGCTATATGAATCTTTTGTTCCCATAGAGCTCTATGCTATACAATGTTTTTAGTTAAATTGAGAACATCGAGATCTCCTTTTAATGTTTTAGTACTGTCTCCTTAGGGCCACTATAGTTAATCCACTTACATCCTCTAGCCACAACATTTGTGGTTCTTCTTTGAACATGTTTATTACCATCTTTGAGCATGTACTGATAGGATTTGTGTTTTTCCATTGTGCAGGGTCGTTTGCAGGTCTAGGTTTTCTATCATGGTACATAGCAGGCAAAGTTCAGGTTTTCGATCGCAGGGGCCATGTCGCAAAACTGTGCATTGTACTCCTTCCTTTGCTTTGTGCTTCTCTTGTCGCAGTTTCTCGAGTTGATGACTATTGGCATCACTGGCAAGATGTATTTGCAGGAGGTTTTCTAGGTTTGTTTTAGAATAAAAAAAATAAGAATTTTAAGCTTAAATTATTCTACTGATGCCAAACAAATTTTATACGTTCAGGATTGATCGTTGCTTCTTTTTGTTATCTGCAATTTTTCCCACCCCCTTATGATCTAGATGGTAACAAAACATTTTCTTTCTTTCGTTAAATCCAGTTTCTTTTCGAATAGGAGAACTACATCATATATTTCTTTTATCCTAATTGATGACAAGTCTCTTTTTCTTCCAGGTTGGTTGCCCCATGCATACCTGAGTGCAGTGGCTGATTCTAGAAACGATGTCCAGCTACAGCCGACCACGAATTCTTTTCAGCCGCAGCCATCGGAGATCCAAACTGCTTATGTTGCATCTGAACAACAGTATGGGTTCCACATGAGAGATACAAGCCCAATTTTGGACTCCATGGAAGCTGGCAGAAGGCACTGATTCCAATTGCACTTGGAATGTAATGCATCTTATCTTCTCTTTTCAGCTGACTAGTTGCCATCTTCAGTTACTGGGTTTCTTGCTGCTGTATATGCTTGTAGTTGTGTATGATTTATTCTTTGACTTTTTTACCTGGTGGTATCATTTCCAAACTTCTACATCAAGTTTGCCACCATTTTATGATTTCTGCTACATAGCTAGAGTGGATTTGTGTTGCCCATAGATTGGCAAATAACTAGGGAAAAGATTTGTGCTTTTGAAATTTGAGAATCATGATATTATTACAATTAAGAATGTAAATTAATAGATCATGTCTTGTCTAAATTGATTTTACATTAGATCACAGTATGAAATGGCCAAAACAACTATATTTCATTGGATCACTGTACAGGTTGATTGCTCATCAAATTTTAATGCACGCAAACTTTATACATGAGTTTCTCATGGCCATTTTGAGTGTCTTTTCTCCATAATTTGAAGAGAGCGATTTGGGTTTCTCAATGTTTGAATCACATGTTGAGCTTCTGTGGTGCTTTGTCTCTTGCTCATGAGCATATTCCTTAAATTATTTCATTTCACTTTGTTCTTCTCAACAAATAGCACGTAAGAATAAAAAGAAACAATTGAATCAACACTACATGACAAGTTTGCATGTACTAATTGGTGCAGGCATCCTGTTCTCCTGCCAAGCATATTAAACAATGGAGTTTTTGATGCACGAGAAAAATGCAGGGCGAATGAAATGAAGAAGACCCAATAATTACATTGGAGAATAAAATGCAATTTAATGTAATCGTCATCTTAAATGTCTGTTGGTGGAGAAGGAAAACCTCACATGGTTGGTAATCTCCGGCCACAGAAATTATAGTATTAGGGGCAAGACCATTTATTTATACTATAGATTATGTAAATGAATGGAAGTCCTAATTTTTAAATTAGTCATCATGCTCTAAGTTATGTTCGGATAATTTTGAATAAAGGGTTCGAAGGAGGAGGGATTTGAAAGGTTTTGGAGGCGAAGGAATTTAAAGGTTTTTGAAAGAATTTTAAAAATCTTATTTGGTTAGATTTTATAAGGGGTTTGGAGGGATTTGGTAGACTACTGTGCCATCGTTTATAATAATATATATTTTTTATTTTAAAAATATTTTTATAATTTTTTTTAATTCATTAACTCTTCGAATTTCTCCAAAACTCTCCATATTGGGGGTTCGGAAAATGGGTTCTAGGAGAGATTTGGGGGAGGTTTAAAATCCCTTCAAATCCCTTAAAAATAGTTATCGAAACATAATATTTTAAAACTCTTCCAAATTCCTTTTCCTTCAAATTCCTCTAAAATTTTCCAAAATTTTTAATCCAAATAGTGTTAAAGTTCATACAAAACAGTGAACAATTATAGTATTTTTTATCATTTTAAAATGTATATTTGTCCTTTAATTATATATTTCAAAATCTTTTTTTTTTTGAAAAAATTACATGTTAGCAATTGAATATAAATCCTCTAATAAAAATAGCTAATATCAAATCTTCGAATTAATGATTTGATTAAGTAAAAATTATTGGAATGATAACGCATCCATAATATACATACCATATATTATTGCAGCAATACTAATGCAACCACACTTTGCATACATATCCACAAGTCCACGCTTTGCAACCACATAGTTTAAATTTGAGTAATTAATAAATAGTTTTCATAAATATATTTTTTTTTAAAAAATAATATATATTTTTATATCAGCTAATAAATTATTTCCTATTCAATAATATATTTTCGTAAATTTTTATTAAAAGAATTTCTCAAAGCCGAATTTTGGGAGAGAAAAATTATCAAATTTAAATTTTGAGGGTCAAAATTCCTAAATTTGAAACCTAGTGCTTTGAAAACCTATTTTACTCTTGGGCCAAAATCTCTAACGGGTTAGAGACTTTGGCCAAAAAATAAAATAAAAATATAATTTAAAAAAATAATAATTTTAATTTATAATAAAAATGAGATGTTATAGTCTAAAAAATATATTTTCAAACTCTCTAATGCATTAGAGACTTTTGCAAAAAGTCTATAAAATTAAATTTAAATTAAAAATCATAAAATATTTTGTTAATTTTTTTTAACCACAACACCCTCTTTTGTATTATAAAAAAATATTTTATTAATTAAAATTATTATTTTTTGAATTATAAAATTATTATAGACTTTGGGCAAAAATCTCTCATGCATTTTAGAATTTTTTATCCAAAGTCTATAAAATTAAATTTAAATTAAAAATAATAATAAAAAATTTATCCAAAATATTTTTTATAGACTTTATCGCAGATTTTATATCACCTATATATTTTACGAATTAAATATTTTTTTATAATTATAAAATTATAATGAACAAAAGTCTCTGCCTCATTAGAGACTTTTGTCAAAAGCCTATAAAACTTATTTTTTATGAATTAAATTTTATTTTTTATAATTATAAAATTATTATGAACAAAAGTCTCTAGCCCATTAGAGACTTTTGTACAAAATCTACAATAGTTTCATAATTTTTTAAAAATATTTTAATTAATAAAATAATTTTTTAATGATACAAAAGACTATGATCAATTTTTTTTATATCAAAATATTTTATAATTTTTAATTTTAATTTAATTTTGTAGACTTTGTGCAAAAGTCTTTAATGCATTAGAGAGTTTGAAAATATATTTTTTAGATTCTAATATCTCATTTTTATCGTAAAAAATATTTCATAAATTTATATTTATATATATATATATATATATATATATATATATATATATATATAAACTTTTTTGACCAAAGTGTGTAATTAGTTAGAGATTTTGGCCGAGGATAAAACGAGAATCCAAGTTTCGAATTTGAGAATTTCTTCTATCCAAAATTTAGATTTGAGAAATTGCTGATATATATTTTTATCAATTTATGAACTCAAATATATTTTTATATAATTTTATGAATTATTTTTCTAATCAAAAAATACTGAACTATAATTTTATGAATAAAATAATATAAATGAAATATGAAATTGAGATTGTTTTTTTAACCAAACCTATTTCCAATTTTCGCACTGAAAATTTACATCGAAATCAACGTCAACAAAATAAGTTTTTGCTATTTTAGTTCCGTGAAACTTGAAAAATCGAACGCACCAACCAAATGCGTTTTTTTTTAAAAAAAACCCGAATCAGAAACTCGATCCAATCCGACGGCGCAGATCATCTGTATTCTCTCGGACAGGAAACAATTACCGTTTAGTCATAGACCGGTTTACGCTACTCTTATCTCTATGATACGCACCCGTGCGTGCTGTCTGTTCTGAGACAGGGCGCCCATCTCCTTCCGTATTAGACTCCATCTAACCTATCATAGCAAGAATCATGGACACTGTCGTCGCCTCCACTATTACTCTCCGCCTTCGCTGCTCCCTTCCACCTCGCCCCGACTCTCGTTCCCTGTCGTCGCCGCCTCCCTCTTCAAATCCCTTCTCTTTTTCCACTATCAAGTAATAAGTCTCGTCCTCTTCCTTTTTCTCGAATCGGTTTGTCCCATCTCCCAATCGTCCTCTTTCTCTTCTTTCCGTTTTCGTTTTCGCCGTCGCTTGTTCGATCGGTGTTCGCTAAATCGTTTCTGCCATCGTCATCTTTTGGTCAGTCGCAGATCATCTGCTCGTTGGGCCATGCAAAATCCGAATACCATATCCGCAAAGGAAATGCCGCCGCTCGGAATCGACCCGGATACAGCCGAAGAGTACGCTTCGCAGTCTAAATTGCTCAAGGAGTTCGTCGACGTCCCCACCATCGACAAAGCTTGGATCTTTAAGTCGAATGATGGTTCGGCTGAACATTGTATTTCTTACTGTGATGATGGTTGAAGGCTATTTATGCTGGTGTTTTCTATAATATTCCTTTTTTCCCTTTCCGTTTTCTTTCTTTTTGTAAATGCAGAAAGCACCTCAAGGGCGATGTTCTCGGTTGGGCAAGTAAGTCTCTTAGCCAACAAAAGGAGAACAATGATATTGTCCTCTCACATCTCGAAGGGTAGCAAAGATTCTGTCGACTTCCAGTGGTCTCCACTTCCGGTGGAGATGTCCGGTGCGGCTGCGGTTGTTCCTTCACCGTCAGGTTCGAAGCTTCTTGTTGTTCGTAATAAGGAGAATGGTTCACCGACTGTGCTCGAAATTTGGGGCTCGGTTATGTTGGAGAAGGAAATACAGGTCCCCCAATCTGTTCATGGTTCGATATATGCTGACGGATGGTAAGCTACAATGGATAGAAGAATTTGACTAGTAATCTTCATGATGCTCTAACTGATTGCATCTTTTGCACTATACCTTTTCTATATCTGTCCCTTTTCTATACTGCTGTTTTATAGGTTTGAGGGAATTTCATGGAACCATGATGAGACAATGATTGCCATTGTTGCTGAAGAGCCGCCTCAACCAAAGCCTGTATTTGATTGTTTTGGCTTCAAGAAAGAAGGTTCTGCTGAGAATGATTTTCATAGCTGGAAAGGTCAAGGAGACTGGGAAGAGAACTGGGGTGAAACATATTCTAAGAAAAGGAATCCTTCACTCTTTGTCGTCAGCATTAACAGGTTGAGGTGCCGAGTTAAAACATATCAAAGTGTTTTTTTAAAAAAACTAACAACCTCGTTCATCATGTGCGGTGCAGTGGAGAAGTACGAGCTGTCAAGGGTATTCCCAAGTCCTTAAGCGTGGGTCAAGTTGTTTGGGCTCCATCACCTCCTAAGGGGAGTGGTTCATTGTTGGTGTTTGTTGGATGGTCAACAGAAAATGGACCGCAGCAAACACCAAGAAAGCTTGGTATTAAATATTGTTACAATAGGCCATGTGCCTTGTATGCAACTGGAAACCCTTTTGAAGAGCCAAGTTCTTCTACATTATCAGATGAGTAAGTGTGCCATCTATGCCAACGACCTAGTCTTTTTGTCATATACATAGTAACTTTAATTGTTATTTCGGTAATTAGCTTATCATGTGTATCTTTATTTGTCAGGAGTAAAATGGATGGCATCACAATTGCAATCAATTTGACCAAAGGTTTAAGTAGTGCATTTTTTCCTCGTTTCAGGTAGATGTTTATTACTTCCCTTATTTTGTTTATTTTACCTATTGGTAGATCCAGCATGGAATGTTTTACAACATTTATGACCATAGGACACAAAACAGGGATGACCGATTGTTTTTGAAGGCATACCAAATTAGTAATGTTCTATTTTCAATTTAAATATAACATATATAGATGTGACATCGTGTTCTCTACATTGATTGCTAGCCAGAGTTTAGTTTGCTGTTTAATTTTACTTTGCCGCACTAACAACTGTATAAAGATATGTACATCTATTTTTTCAATAGCTTTTGTCTAATTCCTTATACATTCTTCTCGTTCTAAGTTAGTGCTAAGAGAAACTTATGTAGGAAGTCTATATTCTCCATGAGGGGTATGGTGGAAGCTATTCCACATCACTTGATGCTTTAGTGTTACTTGCTAGTCATGAGGAGGATACTATTAAGGATTAACTATTAAGCTTTGCCAAACTATATTTAAAAATTTGGAGGTGTTATTTTTATATTCATCAATTACTGATACATATTTATTGATAATAACTTTCATGCACTTGTTAGCTTGATAGTTGGGACATCTGATCAGTAGTTCCTTGAGTGATTGAAACAAAATAAATTACATCCATATGAGACATTGATTTTAGTTTTTTTCGAGAAAGTCATTATTCAATGAAATTAGATTTGTTAGAGCACCACATCCAAATATGAATACTCTATTGCAGTCCTGAAGGGAAGTATCTAGTTTTTCTATCTGCAAAGAGTGCTGTTGAAAGTGGAGCTCATGCTGCGACAGAATCACTTCACAAAATTGTCTGGCCTGCTGATGGAAAACTGCTTCAGCATCTGAATATCACTGATGTGGTATGCTTTAATGTTTTGACTAGGAGATAATTCTGTCTTATCAATAAGATTCATGTGGTCTCATCCATGGTTTAAAAAATCGGCCGAAACGGTACGGTAAGCCCGGTATTTACCGGTTTTTGGGGATTCCGGTATTTGATATACCCGGTATTTGAAAATACTTCAAAGACCGGGTATGTATCATACCGCCCGGTATGACGCGATATCGGGTTGTTGTTGTTGTTTAGAGTTAGATATAACTCTAATAATACATAATTGATGAATAAATGTTTAAAATCAATATTCAAATGTCAAATATATGAATACAATGTTTAAAAGCTATTTGGTACTGAATTAGGATTTTTCACATATACAAGAGAATTACATTAGAATTAATATAGGGCGACACAATCCCACAACCCAAAGGGTCTAAAAAATTTCCGGGGGCTCCGCCCCCACACCCCTAATAGGGGGCGCTGCCCCCTTGACCCATGCCAGCTAACCGGCTAGCGGGACCGCCGAAGACTCTGCGTAGCGCAACATCAACTAAGATGATGAATATCATGTGTCGTCCTATATTAATTCTAATGTAATTCTCTTGTATCTGTAAAAAATCCTAATACAGTACCAAATAGCTTTTAAACATTGTATTCATGTATTTGACATTTGAATATTAATTTTAAGCATTTATTCATCAATTATGTATTATTAGAGTTATATCTAACTCTTAAAAAAAAAAAACCGGTATGGTGTTTTCCGTACCGGACCGTACCAAGTGTCGGTACGGTACGGTACCGTACCGGTTTCGGCCAGGTGCCGAAACCGGTACCGAAACCGAGATTTTAAACCATGGTCTCATCCCTGTTTGTAATAGCTGGGCAATCTTAAAACTGCAATTATATCTTGGTGAGCAGTTGTTACTCCTAAAAGCAAACAATCTCTTTGCATGTCTCATTGATGTTTGTAGAAGCATAAACCTGTTTCACATGCACAGACCATTATTAATGCAATATTTTAGAAAACCAATATCTTCAATAATTGCTTTCAAAACCAGTTCTCGTGTTCGCATATGCATATGCAATGCCTTATTTCCTATAGGGTATGTAGTGGTAATATGCAATAGGGGTCCTTATGTAGTTGCATATTGCATACACAGTCTGCATGTTTGCATATGCTCTTTAATCTAGTCAGTTGTTAGGAACCTTGAACCAAACTTATTGATAGGCCTAGAAATACTAATAAAATTTTATTTCTGCCAAATATGGATGTCTAACTGATGGTTGTCCTGATTCTATATGCCATTATACATCTCAATTTAGGTTTCTATTTGTTACACTCAGTTTTTTATATTTATATTTAGAATTGTTCTATTACATTGGAGTTCATGAATAAACAATAACATAATTATCATACAATAAGTTTGTCTCTTGAATTTCCTTAACAACTATCTATATTATTTTTTTGTTATCATAACAATTTAAATATTTCTAAAATATAGACTTCATATGCACTTGCATGCTGCATAAGCAAGGTCCTAATTGCATATTGCTTGCATATGCTTTTTAAAACTATGCCTCCAATCCAGTTGAGTAAGCACACCATAGGCGCTGGTTACGAATCATCTTTAGTTACAGAAAGGAAATGCAACCGTGGGGATAACCTATCTTCTCTTCTTCCTTCTCTCCTCTCAGCACCTCCTTTGAGCAGCATACTTTGACAAAGAACTTTATAATATCTGAAAGCTTTAAATGACCTTTTGATGGGACTTTAGATCCTAATAGTTTTACTTTTACTTATACTTTTCAAGGACCTTAGTGCAATTATAATATAGTCTAGGAACTTATATATAATTTTACCTTTTCTTTTGTTATGTACATGATATCACTAATGGTATGTTTGCTTCATTGGATAAGATAGGATTGGATTAGATAATAAATGAGGGAGAATTGGATATGAATTTTTTAAATCCGATGTACATCGGATATAATATCAATTTTAGATTCTTCTATTCTCATTTTCTTTTAATCCATGCACTAAACAAACAATGGATATTAATCTATCCTTTATTCGATCCTCCCTTATCCTATGAAGCAAACATGTCCTAAGGGACTACGGACTTATAATATCTCCTAGGGACTTATTTGATAACTACTCTATATGAGTAGAGAGAGAATACTTGAGTGATTCTATTATTTTCCCTCTTCAAGTGCACATTGTATCACAAGCCAAGAACAATTTCAAAGTCAAAGTCGATTATTAGTTCATTGGTTTTGTTGTGGTAGTAGTGTCATCACTTTTTAATTTGAATGGTATCCCCAAATTGTGGGTGTTGTCAGGTCCCAGTTGTCATGTGCCCTGAGAATGATTGCTTCCCTGGACTTTATAATTCAAATATTCTATCTCATCCATGGCTTTCTGATGGATGTACAATGATTGTATCTTCTGTGTGGTGCAGCACCCGAGTAATTCTTTCAGTAAATATTTTAAGGTACTTTCTCTTTCATACATATACTTGTATGCTGTTCTGAATCTGAACTATTCATCCTATATATACTGTTAACAAACTATTTCCCACAGTGGCAAAGTCTTACGTGTTAGCCCTGATGAGTCACAATTTTCATGGGATGTTCTTGCATTGGATGGCGATAATATTCTTGCTAGTAAGTTCATTTGGGTTTTCTGAAGTGAAAGACGATCAACAAAATTTAATTTTTCACAATCTTTTTCCTTGTCACTTTTATCAAGTTTACAGCAGTCCCATTGACCCTCCACAAATCAAGTATGGATATGGTACTCACCAAATGGACCAGCTGGTTACATGGAACTGGTTAGATGTGTATTGTCCAACTTTAACATACCCTGATAAGGTATTCACTGCCATATTCTTGTTCATCAAGTACTTTTTAGCTTTGTAACATCAAATTAACTTTATTGAAACTTTCTGATTCTCTTATTCCATAGGTGAGATCTTTGTTATCGTCACTTCAGTTTAGTATATTGAAGATTCCAGTTAGTACTTTTTCCGAGGAACTTTCAAAAGGTAAAATGGAAGGTGAAAGATATCTATCCTCTATTTTTCACAGCTAGTGATACTTCAGATTTTTTAAAATATTTGCTAGATTCTTGATTCCAATGATACATGCCACCATTTAATCAATCAAATCCATCGTATGGTCACTCTAGGTGAAAAAGTCATATCTAATTAAATTTCTTCAGCCTGAGCTTTTTAATGAATTGTCTTGGTGGTATATAGTTTTTCTCCATTTATTTTTGAAGGAAGTTTTTTGTTTTTTCTCATCATTTTTTTGAAAAGCATTTTCACATATGCATTAATACCTTCAAATTAAATATTTGAATCTAAACTTGGCTTTTTTATTTTCTGCATAATATTTTTTAATCTAAGTGTTGCAAAACCTTCAAATGAAAGGTTGGCTTTTCCTTTGCTGCACTGAAAGTTTGTATCTTGCTATCTCTTCTCTCCAAGAGGAAAAGTAGCTTGTAAATAGGGGTGAGCAACGGTTCGGTTCGGTTATTAACCGAACCGAATCATCGGTTAACCGAACCGAACCAAAAAAAATATTTTAACCGTTTACCAAACCGAAAAAATTCGGTTAACCGAATTTTCGGTTTGGTTCGGTTAATTTACCAAATTAACCGAAAAGATTTAAAAAATAACAAAAAATTACATTGTTAAGACTCGAACCCAGGCAGCCATGCAACCCATCTCTATTTTTATCCCTCTAACCATCTTAGCAAACTCTATTACCAACTTACTTCTAACTAACACATATTATATAGACAGTCGAATATAAAATAAATAACATTAAATGCCAAGATTCGAACCTGGGCGGTCGGGAAGATTAAAACTGTTCTTAACCACCAAGGCAAACAACAATATATGATGTAATTTTCATTATATATATATATATTCGGTTAATTCGGTAAATTCGGTTCGATTAAATCGGTTTCGGTTCAGTCGGTTTCGGTGAATCGGGGAATTCTGCTCACCCCGATTTCCTCAAGTTCAAGTAATTAATTGATTGCAATAGTTCATTAAATTTATTTAGAGGCTAGGTCTGCTTGCCATGGTCTCAAGTAACAGAGCTAAATGGCACTAAAAAAATTCATAAATGAGGTGATTAAGTGCATGAATCTCCCTCCAAAAGTCGAGACTCAAGAGGAACTAGAAGAACATTTTCCAAAATGGAGAGGCATTTTCCAAAATTGCATTGGCTACAAAACAGACAATTTTACTATTCTTATCATTATGAAAGATGTCAAATTTGATTGGATGACCAACTTTCCCCAAAACTTAAGCTATTAGGAAAAACACCTATCTACATATTTATATTCTTAATATTCCCCTTCACATGTGGGTGGTAAACTTGAGGAAATCGACCCAAGTCCAACACGTGGATTGACTTAATTTAACTAGCCAACTAGGGGTATTTTTCTTATCTAATAATTGACATTGGTAGGATTCGAACTTGCTTTAATACCATGTGAGTAAAGTGGAGGCTAATAGTTCTCATGGTAGCCCCTCTCGACCAAAAAGATAAATAGTTACATTTACACAGGTCCCAAAGAGATACAATATTTACAAGTAGGTCTTCTAATAGATATGATGTCAAAAAGTATTTAGATCATATTTCAAATTAGAAGAATGAAGGACATTTTCCCTTCCATTTTGAAAAATTATTTGAAGAGGATAGATACACGAAATTATACGTACAAATGTATGTTTTCATTTTCATTTATTTGTACTCTGGTAGGGGTTGTCTACTGAACTTTCCTCAAGTGAAAAACATCTATCTTACCATGACATCTGAACTCATCTTGAGGTGAAAACAATGTAGCAGATTAGTAGGACGTTATGGCTTATTTTTATGATATATGTATGCATAGTGCAAACGAGAATATATTTCATTTACATGTTGTATAATTGATATTTGAGATAACCCTTTACTTATTAATATGTTTGTTCCAATAGTTCAACAATGACCACTAAGAATAGTTTGGTTACTCACTAACTGCAGGTGCCCAAAAGCCATTTGAATCTATCTTTGTGTCACACTCAGATATTACTTTTAAAGAATCATGCAAGGAGAGTCATGTGGACGGCTTATGTGCCCCATTAATTGTTATTCTTCACGGTGGTCCACATTCAGTTTCATTGACAAGCTACTCAAAATCATTGGCGTTTCTTTCCTCATTAGGCTTTAATTTGCTTGTGGTAAACTACAGGTGAGTCTTTTACATTTTGAAGGGATTTATTTAGTCATGTATCTTTGAAATGCATTGGCACTCGTGTGTGGTTGATTTCTGTAACCTCGATGAGGAGATTGACGGATCTCGACTTTACAATATGTCAGACAAACATGATAATTTTCTTTTCATAATCAGTTCTCCATTTGCATGAAGTGATATACGATTCACATTTTCTTAGTTCTATAACTATTTTTCGGTTCTAATTAGTGAAATGGATATATGAAATAATAACTAGGAAATTAGTTTGGTTTGGGAAACTGTTGTAGAAGAAAACTACAGTCTCTTCTATCTTTTTTCTTTCTATCACATCACCCTCGTTTTATCTTGATCTATATGTTGGAGAAATGGTCACACTAGAGGGGGGGGGGTGAATAGTGTATTAACTAAATCTTTTTGCCTAATTCTGGTTTTTCGAGTTTAATCGTTTTTTTACAACTTAGGCAATTAAAAATCCGATGATTAAATAAAGAAGCGATAAAATAAAGCAGTTAAGCAAACACAAGAAGAACAATGCTAACACAGAGGACTTTATAGTGGTTCGGCTAACTGCCTACTCCACTACCTAAGACTCGTGCTTAGGATTTCACACACAAATGCACTAAATTAAGAGTAGCTTACAATTGAGGACTTTACATCGGAAAGACCCTACACTCCCTTCGAAGGTGTACTTCCACACCCGGAAGTATCTACCTTCACACCGAGCGGGCTTTCCCACCTCAATTCCTAAGAACAACTCTTAATCTAGTTTTACATAAGTGGCTTTACACCTTAAACACCAAGGTTACCATAAACTAGCTAGACCCTACACAAGGTCTATTATGCGATCAAGTTAATACAATCAAAAACAAACCAAAAACACTTTAATCACAAGAAGAGAGAAAAGAGGACTTATCACAATATGATCACCTCTTCTTGTTGAGCCTAGCAAGCTTGAATGACCCTCCAATGATGAACACTTGAGATTGAGGGATCAAGGGCTAGGTTTTGAAGATTTGATGAAGAAAGAGCTTAGAAGATGCTTAGGATCACTCTTTTAGACTTAGAGGCATCAACAACCAGCTGGGAGAGAGTTTTGGGTGGGTATTTATAACCCCCCAAACTCAAGGTGTCGTCAACGGGCGTTTTTCTGCCCGTTGGCGACGCCCGGTCGCTTGCCGGTCGATCGTCGGTCGACCGACTAATCCACTGCCCAAGCGACCGCGGCAATCTGCCGCTTTTGGGCACACTTCGGTCGATCGACTGGTCGACCGAATTGGCTACTGCCAATTTTTCACCACATTCGGTTGACCGAATTGGCAACTGCCAATTTTTTGCAGCATTCGGTCGACCGAACCTGGGCTGAAATTTTTTTCTTTGGATCTTCTTGTTGCGCGCTTTGTTTTCGGGTTCCGGCCTCCAGTGTGCGTCAACTTAGAGATCTTTCCAGATGTTCTCTAGACTCGTCCAAGACGTCTTTGGTGCACGCGTCGAACTCTTGTGAGTCGTCGTAAATGTACGTCGTATCGAGACCGATGTCGCAATTCGTGAAACCGACTTTTATCTTTTATCAAACCTACGACCTTCATGCTTCAAGAACTCCGTTAGATAGACTTGGTTTGTTATCATCAAAATAATCATGAAGAGAGTAGAGCACGAAGGAAAAAACCTTCGGCCAACACTATCAGTCCAAAATTCTTATAAAACTGTTCTGTGCATGTTTATATTAATTTTTTCTCTCTATGGTGGGTTTTTATAGCTACAATGTCTGTTTTTAGCATCAGATCATAAGATAACCATTCTAAAACATATTTCCTGATGTGGTTACATTCTTTAGACTCTTATCCAAAAATTTGGTGAAACTCCATAAAGTAGCATTGCATCATTAACATAATTCTGTTATCTTAATGTGTCGGTCTGGATCACAATAAATTCACAGCTGGATTTTTTTTTTTGGTGGGGGGTGGGGAGAATGGAGGGGAAGATCCCTACCATAAAAAGATACATTAGAAAAGAAATTTACAAAAAAATGTGCGAGAATTTACATGAGAAAACAATAATAAAAAAAAGACAAAAGAAGTAAAATAAGAGAACACGAACCCGTGTAAGAATAAAATTTAGGGTAATTACCTGAATATATTATGAACTTTGGACTTTGTCTCAAATGTATCCTGAACTTTCACTTCACCCAATTGTATCCAGAACTATTAAATTTGTATCAATTGTATCCCTCCGTTAAAATTCCGTCACCTACTCCGTTAACAGTGTGACGTGGCTTGCACACGTGGATTAAAATATTTTTTAAAAAATATTTTAACACTTTCTTCGTCACCATCTTGCCGGAAAAACCGCCGGTCCTCGCCGGAGAATCCTTTTCTATTGGATTGTTTACGAACGAGGTCCGACGGTTTCTCTGGCGCGGTCCGACAGTTCTTCGGCGAGGTTCGCGCGGTTTCTCCGGCGAGATCTGGCGATTTCTCCGACGAGGTGGTGATTGAGAAAATGTTAAAATATATAAAAAAATATTTTAATCCACGTGCGCAAGCCACGTCACACTGTTAACAGAGTGGATGATAGAATTTTAACGGAGGGATACAATTAATACAAATTTAATAGTTCAGGATACAATTTGGTGAACTGAAAGTTCATGATACATTTGAGACAAAGTTCAAAGTTCAGGATATATTCATGCAATTACCCTAAAATTTAATGTGCCCAAAGGAAGGACTCATGGAGTAAGT
The DNA here is from genome assembly GCA_034359265.1 of Canna indica. Taxonomy (NCBI): domain Eukaryota; kingdom Viridiplantae; phylum Streptophyta; class Magnoliopsida; order Zingiberales; family Cannaceae; genus Canna; species Canna indica. The sequence goes on along the minus strand of CP136891.1, from coordinate 73,976,050 downwards.
GTCTCAAGAGCCTATAGGGCATTGCTGCAACAATCCTCAAAGGTAGAGTTATTCTCCTCTTGCCCAATGAAGTATACCCATCTGGAACATAAATGACAACTTTTCATAGGGTGGCAAGTTTGCATGGCAAAGCAAATGACAAGCCGACTCAGGGAGATTTTCACTTAGGACACACTGGTCACCAAAGGAAAAAACTACGATTCTTTAGAAAATTGGTGTCTTTTTTTATCCACCCTGAGGGAAGGGCAAAAGAAGTCCAACAAAAAAACAAAGCTGAGTAAGTGTCTACCACCAAAGTTAAGAATTCTGTAACAAGCAATGAATGCCCAATTTAGATAGTAGTATCAACGAGGTTGGAGGTCCCCAAGCGTAATAGTTATTTAGTAAATGAACAACAAGAAGTTGATTATTGGGAAATTTGAAACACGGTGAAAAATTGCATTGAATGTTCCCATCAGGGTGAGTCTGAGGGTTTGAGACAGCTAAATATTGAACTTGGTGAGGATTGTAGATGTCCTTAAGCAATTCTGTATGAGGAAAATCAGAAAGCATATAGTATACTATAAAATATAGAAGGTCCCAGATAAGGAGGAAGAGTATGACGAAAGAGAGTCACCTGTCTTATTATTCATTTATAGTTAAATCAGTAACCTGATACCCAATTTGTGAGTACTGCCGATTTGCCTATGAATAAGAGAGATGTGGTCTATGTAATCCATTTTCTGTCACAACCCTCAAGGAATAGGGGTTCCCTTACCACCATGTCAAAGACTTATGAATGTGTAATCAATGTGGTGATATGGACTTTTTAATCTACGTGGTGATTTTGTTAAAGAAAATCTAAATTTATAAATCTTGATAACAAAGGAAAAGAAGAAGATAAAAGTCTCTTGTCCATTAAAAAAGTAAGAAGTTTAATATTTGACTTAAGTTGCCTCAAATTCTCATTCCCTCTATTTCCTAAAACTCCAATTGTAAGGCAGTTTCACCTTTCGTGTTCATAATTGTTTACCACCTCTCTGGCCATTACATTGTTTATTCAAAATATTATAACAATATGACCAAGCCATATTGGGTTAAGCAGGGTTGTTAAAAGCACGCGCCTGGGCGCCTAGGCGCACCAGGCGAGGCGCACAAGAGGCCTAGCACCTCTGCGTGGCCAAGGCGCAGCGCCTTCACCCAGGTGCGTGCCTTGGCTGCGCTTCTGCGATTTTATTTTGAAGCCCCAGGCGCACCAGGCGTGCGCCTGGGTGAAGTCTAAGTTTTCTTCCTTAAGTGGGGGGCCTACCACTTAATGTAACTGGTAAAAAATTAAAAAAATAGACTCATTTAGGGCTTCACCCGTGAAAGTCAAATTTTCTTTCTTTTCACCCGCGTTTCACTATCGCCGAGTGTCTTCTTCCCTTCTCCTTCACTCGTCCAGCCACCAAGATCCGCCTGAGTGCGGCCAAGTTTCTTCATGTTCTTCCATTTTCTTTCTTTCTTCTCCTCTTCTTCTTCATTACTTCTCTTCCTCTTATGGATTATGCATAATTTCTAATTTCTATATGTATTTAGTAAGGTGCGCCTTATTTTAGTCAGGCACGCGCTTTTTTTATGCCTTGCGCCTGAGGCGATATGGACCCTTTGCGCCTTGAGTGCTCTTAACGCTTTTGATAACCTTGGGGCTAAGAAGATTTATGCTACATTTTTATTTCTTTTTGCTACATCTGCATAGAAAAGCAATGATGTATGGAACAAAAGGTCTCTCTTTTTTTTATACTTTGTATCTAGGAACTAAACTTTAGACTAAAGGTTCTTTTTAATAGTCTTCTTGAGCATGTCAGGGTTTTGGCTACTTTACGGTCTAGGTTTTATGATGATTTTATTCAACAACCATTGATAGGGGTTCGCTGGGGTTCGGGGAAGAAGCATTGCAATCTCTTCCAGGAAAAATTGGCTTCCAGGTACTTGCTTGCCTGGTTTTTCATGCTCTTGAAAGAGTTTCTGATGGTAATATTGAATGTTCTACAGTTCCTGATAAGATATATAATTTTCTACTTGGTTAGGATGTAGGCGACGTACTAGCAGCTTTAGATTATGTCATTGATAAAGGAATTGTAAGCTCATCTAAGGTAGCAGTTCTTGGAGGCTCACACGGAGGTTTCTTAACAACTCACTTAATAGGCCAGGTTAGGTATCTGACTGCTTATTTGAGGTTCTTTAATACTTCCATTGTATATTGCAATTCCAATACTTAACATAAAGGATGGTATCTAATATAAATATATATTTTAAGTTGATAAATAGAAAAATCAAATGAAGCAGATCAAGAAGATATAATGTGCGTTATTAATATACTTGATTTGTAAGGCCTTCTTGATATTATACTGATGTATGATTAGTATCTTTGACTAAAACATTACTGAGATGGAATTATCCAAGATTCTCATGTGGCAAGTCAATGAAAATAGCATTTGAACACGATAAATTATGTTGACCTTCAATTGATTCTATAGCTTTCTCTTGTTGAGTAAGGTTGTGTTTGTTGCCCCATAATCCCATAACTATGCTAGCTTCATTTATAAGGGTATCTTTTTAGGATCGATACACCTTTAGATCTTAGGTCAAAAAACATATGGAGCAACATAATGAAGGATTTAAATACTAGTTCAATATTGATGCCTAGTAGCCAGATGAGTATGCTATGCACTCAGTATTATCTATGGGGCCTTTTCTAAGTAGCAATAGGCCTTTAGATCATAGTTTTTTTTTAAAAATGGAGCAACTACAGTTGAGGATTTTAATACTAAATCAGTATTGGAACCAAGTGAACTTGCACCTCACTGCAATACTTGTTATATATTCAAATGGTGTAAACATAAGTCTTATAACTTACCACTATCATGATTCAGAGAAACGGAAGAAGGCAAGATGCATCTTAACCATCTTTAAATAATAGAAATTCACCTTTTTAATTGATCTTTGGTGGTGACATTTTTAGAAAAATCAAATAAATTATCATTTGGACCTTTGATTCTTATTTTATATGATTTTTACTATATTTTGTTTTTTTACTTTATGCTAGTCTCTTTCATCATGTTAAGCAACCTGCTCAAGTAGCCCATATGTGAAGAAAGGTCTATATTCTCTCTCTCTAACTACTTTGATGGATATCATGTGCATGTAGCTACTTCTGTTTATTCATCATCTGGAAACATCCACATCTCTGGTTGTAAATGGAGCATATGATAGGTTATGTATATATTGTGAAGTATTTTTCTTTTGCAAGAACTATGTAGCAGTTTGCCTCAACATATACAAAACAGGTGGCCAAATAATTTGATTGTTTAAAATGATTTTTCTGGATTGATATGTGCTGCAGGCACCAGATAGATTTGTCGCGGCAGCAGCTCGTAATCCTGTTTGTAACTTGTCACTAATGGTTGGTACCAGTGATATCCCTGATTGGTGCTACACAGAGACTTATGGAAAGGAAGGGAAGAATTACTTTTCGGAAGCACCTACTATTGAACACCTTAGTCTCTTTTACAATAAATCTCCTATTTCACATATTTCAAAGGTATGTGGTCTGGATATATCGTCTACGACAAATTATCTTTTCTTACTAATGTAATTTGCTTATGAACCTTCCTATAGATATTGGCTGGTTCATGAGACATTTCTTTTTGGTATTTTTGAAGATAGATCATTAGTTATAGATTTAATTGGTTTTAGTAGTAAAACTTGTTAAGCATTTAGGACATTTAATTGATTTAATTAGTTTTTGGTTCAACAGAATAGACCAAAATTGAAATAGTATTGATGATGTCTCACCCATTCCCTTGTTTGGTTACAAATTTTTGAGAAGGAATATGTGGGCCATAGGAATAGATAAGGAACACTATTCCCGATGGATAGGGAATACTATTCCTTATCTCATCCTTAGCAATAGTATTCCTTATCTATTCCTAATGGATTTTCCCAATATTATCCTTCAATGTTTATGATAATTATATCAAAACCTAATTTTTCTCTCTAAGGATATTTTGGTTATTTTTTTCTTTATTTCTTGTTTATTTCTGATGCTAACCGAATAAAAGAATAATTATTCATTGTCTATTGCTGCCTCTAACCAAATAAGGGAGTACAATAGCTATTCTTGGTCTATTTCTAATGCCAACCAAACAATGGAATATTATTCGCTACCTATTCAATTCTTTGTTTATTCCTATTCTTTATCTTTTCATATTATTTATAATTTTATTTTATCCAACCAAACACTCCCTTAACTTTTTTCCCATTCCACCATGTTGGTGCTTGTAACTTTCAGCTCGTTATGCTATTGTTGGTTCCAGACTTCCAGCTAGCCTAGACTAGCATGAATTTAGATTATTTTTAATAACTTGCTTTCTATTTCAGGTCAAAGTGCCTACCCTTTTCCTTTTGGGAGCACAAGATCTCCGTGTTCCTGTATCAAATGGCCTACAGGTATGCTAGGTTTTTCCTCATTAATTTTTTTATGTACAATATGGCTTGAAATGGTTTTTTTTTTTAATTTTCTTTTTATATTTGCTTGGTTGAAGAAGATTTGATTTCTATTTATGAGTAGAAACTGTACATTTCCTTGCTTTCTTGTAATTGGCTTTTGTTCTGGAGTGGAATCAAGGTTTGGGCTTTGTTCACGATGAAAAACATCTGGGATGATTGGTCAAAGTTTCCTTCTTAAAATGAAATTTATCAAACTAATAATTATATCTGCTAGTATACAACTTCAGATCATATAAAGCAATGACTTAAGCAAACGAAAGATGGCATGCGGTCCTCTTCCTCAAGGTAGATGTTATTGAACTCTTGAGTATCATATGCGATGTAAACAAATAGCACTACAACAAACCATTAGAATTTCAGCGCCAAGACAGTCAAAATGTAAAAAAGTGATGTCTGCAAAGGCATCGGAATGTAGTGTATAACTACGAGAGCTGGATCAAACATAGTGTTTCCCATCAAGCGGATTGTAACCAATGGTACCAAAGGAGGACCTAGTCCTATGCATGGTGGGGAAGCCTATGTGAGAAAGGATTGTTTGGAAATGGGTGAAGTTGGCGAATTGCTAGTAGGCTAGGCCTCACATATCGTTGACTCTGATGTAATTTTGGGCTATGCGTTAGGCTTGAGTTGGATCTTAATGAGGATGTCAAGACATAAGTGGCAGAGACTACAGTACTACCATCAACTTCAATTAAATATTTTAATTAGGCCTATGAAGTTGATGAGTCAATTATCGCATCAAGCATGTTGTAAGAGATTCATAAGAAATTCCTGCATATTTGATTTCCTCTTTGTTTAAGCATTTTAATTACTCCTATGAAGTTTTGATAGGTTAGTTATCCCATCAAGGGAACCATCACAGTAGCAGTCATCTGCATATTTGATATCCTCTTCTTTTTTATTCTTTTGCATTTTCTTCTCGTCCTTTTCTTTTTTACTTGTGTCCTCATGTTTCAGTATGCCCGGGCTCTAAGAGAGAAAGGAGTTAAGGTCAAAGTGATTATTTTTCCGGATGATGTCCATGGAATTGAAAGGTATGTGAATATGTAGTAATTAAGATAACCTTTATTAGTTCTGATGCAATTTATTATTTATCAATTGCAGGCCCCAATCCGATTTTGAGAGCTTTCTCAATATTGGCGTCTGGTTTAAGAAGTATTTAAATTGAATATTTAACCTGTGAAACAAAATAAGAAAGGGAAAGATAAGTGAACTTTCACAATGTTCATTGCATGACATGTGAAGAATTGGTAGGACCACAATTTGTAATTGCTTACAATCACTGCAGTGTGAACATTCGGGGGATAAATGTATATTTTTTAAAACTTATAAATAAGAAGAAAATCAATTTTATGTGAGTTAATTAAGCCCATAGATAAGCTTAACTCACACATGCATTTCTTAGTTAATTGACATGTCAACGCATGTTTTAGATGACTACAATTTTCTCCTCTTATATATCGTTCTATTCTTTCTCTTATATTTGAGCTGCATGTGTAAATTCCATTATTTATCTTGAAATATAACACACACGTATAAGAATCAATTTATGCATCGGTGTATTCACTAGAAAGCAAGTCAAAACTATATATTATATATATGTACTTAATCAAATTATTTACGGACTTAAAATTTCATTTACAATGTAGCTAGAGAGAGGAAGCTGACACTAGCTTGCAAAACTAGTTAGGACAGTAGTACTGGTAGCTGAAATGTTTGTTAATTGGCACAAATATTGGCCTAATTGACTAGTTTGTGGTAACTATTTATCTGATTTTCAATAAAGTTTATTTCATTTGACAACAAAAATCATTTACTATCATATATTGGAAACTGAGAAAATAAAGTATATATATATATATATATAGCTGAAACAGTGAAACCTACAAGAATCAAGAAAAAAAGAGACCCGCCTAGATTCTTTTTATCGATGCTTCATTGTCGATTAGTTCTTTTGACCCGGAATTTAACACCCATAAATATGGGAATAATTATGCTTCAATATTATATAATAATTCAACATATATGTGGGTACCCGAAAAAGACTCATGTCTCTTCTGCGACGACCAATTTAGTACCCGCAAATTATATAATATATGAACCCGATCCAATTTCCATTTAATCGTAGGAGATGAATATTCAAGCGATAGTTGGCCGATGCATAGCATTAATGCATGATTGATTCAAGCAATTACGTAGTCCTCCCACGTACATATATTTTTTGCATTGAACAGTTGCCCTCGCCAATACATGGGATTCTGCCCCTCTTATTTAGTGCAAGCGCGTGCATGCATATAATATTTATATATATACATATATATATATGTATGTGAGAGAGAGAGAGAGAGAGAGAGAGAGAGAGAGAGAGAGATTAAAAGGCGAGGGCGAATGCCTCCACATAAGGAAACCGATTGAAAAGGATGTAAGAGAGGATGAGGAAGAAGAAGGGAGACGACGAAGAAGAGTAAGAAGAGGGGAAGCTGCTGCATGCTGCTTTGCTCGGTAATCGCGCTCCCGATCCCTGTCGTCGTCCTCCTTCTCCTCTTCTCGCTCTGTGTGTGTGTGTGTGTGTTGGGTTTGTGTTTGCAATTTGTATTGCGTGCATGCTACATCATACATCATCTCATGATGCTGGTCCCTACTCTCCGTTCCGACCTTTGCCGGCCCTTTGTCTCCCTCCCAACCTAAACCAGCCAAAACCCCCTCCATTCTCATCCATTTGCACGTGCCTTCTCCATCAATCATTCACTCCCCACACACTCACTCACCTCTGCTCACTTATATACCCCCCTTGGCCCCTTCCCTACTCTCTCCTACTCCCATCCATATCCATAGCCTAACCCTTCACCCTTCTCTCTTCACCTCCACTTGCGTGCCTGCGTCATCCATGTTCTCCCATGGCGCCAACAACTCCTTCTCAGCTTCTTCCAAGCCCACCGCCAACAACATCATTAATCCCCAGCTGCAGGAAGAAGAACACGAAGACCACTCCATTCTTCTGCTCTCTCTTTGGCCCCCCGGCGCCCACTCCTCTTCCTCCTCCCCAGCTTCTTCTTCTCCTTGCTCCTCTTCCACCTCCACTCCCTTCTTCGCTTCCAATAATTGGCTCCAGTATTCCACCTCCAAAGCCCATGGCCACCACCAATACCACCACCTGCCGCCGCACCTTGACGACTCCGATGTGACCATCGCGCTCTCCATTGGCCTGCCCAGTGCCGCCACTGCTGCAGGTGCAACCACAAGCGCCATGCCCACCACCACCGCCACTGCCGCTCATGTCATCAGCGGTGGAATCAACCCCGTCCCTAGCCAGTACTGGATCCCCTCCGCCGCTGAAATCCTCATCGGCAACACCCAGTTCTCCTGCACTGTCTGCAACAAAACCTTCAATCGCTTCAACAACATGCAGGTTTGCTGATCTTTAGTTTATTTACCTCTAAAATTGGATATATGTACAAATAATAGATCAAAGTGGCCACCTACTTTAATTCTTGTAGCTAGCTAGAGACCAACGTAATAGTTCTTAATTGTTCATTCTTGTACCTGAATAAATCATCAAATATGCAGATGCATATGTGGGGGCACGGATCGCAGTACCGGAGGGGGTCGGAGTCGCTGCGCGGCGTGACGAGGCCGATGCCGTCGCCGTCGATGCTGAAGCTGCCGTGCTACTGCTGCGCGGAGGGGTGCAAGAACAACATCGACCACCCGCGGTCGCGGCCGCTCAAGGACTTCCGGACGCTGCAGACGCACTACAAGCGGAAGCACGGGGCGAGGCCCTTCGCGTGCCGCCGCTGCGGCAAGGCCTTCGCGGTGCGCGGCGACTGGCGCACCCACGAGAAGAACTGCGGCAAGCTCTGGTTCTGCATCTGCGGCTCCGACTTCAAGCACAAGCGCTCGCTCAAGGACCACGTCCGCTCCTTTGGCAGCGGCCACGCGCCGCATATGGTGGAGACCATGAGCGTCGACGAGGAAGAAGATCCAGATCCGGAGGAGGAAGACGACGACGGAGACGAAATATTAGTCCAGGAGGAGGCCGCAAACGGAAACAGTATTAATTAAACACACCCAGAGTCGATCGATCGATCAATCAATCAATATTAGTAATTAACTAATTAGTAAATTAAATCATTGCAGATGGAGTACAATATATATATATATGCATGCATGCTACCTAGCTAGGTTCTTCAAAATTGGATCTTTCTATCAGCTTCTTTACCTTTTCTCTCTTTAGGTTACTGTAGTCGACTGTCATAGTGTCTCGTGCATGATCAGAGAGAGAGAGTGAATGAATCTTTTTACATCAGCTGTATCGGAGGACTGCATCTTTTCTCTTTCAATGGTTGCATCATTGTCTTAATTACATCTCAATGCAGTTGGAATGCAGACCATCTATATGCTTAGATCCTGACGTGTTCTTTTCTCTTTTTCTTGATCGAATATTTAAAGAACAGAACTCTTAATTGATTAATTAATATATATATATATATACATACGAAAGGGATGAAGAATTCTTGCTTGCTTGGCGAATTAGAAAAAGGCAGAGGCAGAGAGACAGAGACAGAGATTAGAGATAGCTGGAAAAGGGCATTAGCTTCTTCTCTTTTAGTCTGCGCATAGAAAGCAACTCTTCTACTGGTTAACGTACTGTTCATGGCGCAGGGAAAGAGAAGGAGAGGGCTATTGGGAGATGCGAGGGGCCGGAGCTCGTAGTAGTACGTACTCACGCTGGTGGTGGTGGTGCTGCAGCCAATGAGTTCAAAAGACGTACGTACAAGTAATTGCACATCGATCGCATGGCTTGCTTACAGAGATATATATATATATATATATATATATATATATATATATATATATATATAGAGAGAGAGAGAGAGAGAGAGAGAGAGAGAGAGAGAGAGAGAGAGAGAGAGTACTTATGGAGTGTATATAACAAGGAGAAGGAGGAGGAGTTTGCAGGTGCACTTGCACTTGGGCTGTGGCTCTCTTTCTCTCTCGCGCTCGATGGCTGGCACTTGCACTGTTTGAGTGTTTGGCGCAGACGCTTGCAATAGCTTTATGCAGAGGGGGTGTCAGCACTGTGCGTACGTACGCTTCTGCTGACACTTAGGTACAGTGAGTGTTCTCAAAGGGTTGGGCAAAAGCACTGTAGCTTCAAAGTCTCTTTGTGCGCCAATAGCAAACACAAGCTACAGAAAAAAGAAAGACCACAAGTCCCACCTCGATTTATGCTACTGTTGCTGCTGCTTCCCACCCTCAATTCCTCCAATTCACTCGCTCACATGATCACACAAACCCACGTTCATTCATTCATGTGCACTGTGCCTTCATCTATATATACTATATAATTCATTAATTTCTCTCAGCTAGTTAGCTGCCAATTCAATCCAAAACCCTACCACATCAGGGTGCGCTGATCCAAATATTTTGTATTTTTTATGATTTTCAAACTCTATCCTGTATAGAGTCATTTCCTAATTTTTTAATTTGAATCGGTCGACCCTACCCTATTGGAATCGGGAATCGAATCCTACCCGAAATCGTAGATTTCGAGATACAAGTTCCAGATACCCTATTAGAATATATAAATGAACAAGTTCTAAAACAAATTTCAATAGGTTCCAATGAGTTCTAGAACAAGTTTCAACAGGTTCCAGAACATATTCAACAAGTTCCAACAAGTTCTAGAACAGATTTTGGGTCCCGATTCGGGTTCTGGATACTCGATGCATGTGTTCGACATGGAATCGGAATCGGTTTTAACCGATTCCTTAATTTTTATCACGAATCCTATTCGAATTTAATTCGAGTCTATCCAGAACCTACCCAATTGGATAAGTTTCAACCGGTTTCGAATCAATCCGATACCCATGCACACCCTTTCTACCATATTACATCAGCTAGCTAGGTCATATTAATTCTTAATCATTAACTAGATTATATAAGTAATGTGTTAGGGCAAAGGTGGTGGCTAAGAAAATACAGTCCAATAAGTCAAAAAGTTACAAATCCGTGATAATGACATAACGTATACAACAAAAGTATAAAGCTACGTTAGATTTTCTTCTGAGTTGTTTGGTTATTAGTGATCCATTTGTTTCACTTATGCACTTTGTTGGTTTGCATGTGTATAAATTAGAAACACGCCTCAATAGATAATTTTTTTTTTAAAAAAATTGATTTTATAATATAGTTATTACAAAATATATATACATGATAATATAAATAAAAAACGTATTATAAAACATACATAAACATGAAAAAAATAAATGTACAAATGACACATAAAATACTACAACTAAAAATTGAATCCAAAATTTATAAATAACATACTGAGATGTTAATACCACACGTGCTACGAATGGATTTACCCTCACCAGATAATTAATTAAGAGTGTCAATCTTTTTATAAATATTCACATTCAACAACCAACATCAAAAAATTTTTGTAAAGAAATGATTATCAAATTAGAACTGAGCCTTTTTGTATATGTATTTTTCAAATATATATTATAGTATTTTTCCTTTTCATGCTAAATGGGTATAAAAATTAATTTAATCAGAGCAATTATTTTTCAGAGTAAACAGCAGTACACGTGCATTCTATCAACTGCGGGTCTGCGACACAATTTTGTATGCACCCTCTTCAATTATATATATTAAAATTAATTAGCACTGAGCAGGGAAGTACCTCCGAAAAAGTACTTGAATGATAATAAATTAATTCATAAAAAATATAATTTTTCACCTATAATATATTTGATTAATATAAATATTTTTTTAGATATACATATCAAATAATTAATATATTCTTCTTTTATAAATTCATTTTTTAATTTATATGTATTAGTAGGTATGAAAAAAATAAATTTTATTTTAAAATTAATATTTTAAAATTTATATGTAAAATATAATATAATTTTTTATATATGATTAATATAATATGTACTTTATTATATAGAAAAATTACTTTTTATTTATAGTTAATATTAAAAAAATTATATATTTTGCTAAAAATAGATTAAAATAAAATAAATAGATAATAATTTAAGGATTATCTAATTTCGTAATATTGACATGTTATGTGTTAAATACAAATGTCGGGATAAATTAACTCTTTTTTATTTATTTATTAGAAAGTGTAATTTACTTAGGATAGGTATATATACTCCTAGATAAAAGTTACTTTTTGCATTTTTGTAAAAACTTGTAATTATTGAGGGAGTTGTTCTTCCGGTAAAATGCAAAAAGTGTATCACCTAATTAAATAAGAGCTCTTTTGACTACTCCATGAAAAATATTATGTTCAACCAATTGAAGTCTTAAATTTAACTATTGTGGCCAACTAATATAGGGTAATTAATGGATTTTAATTTTTGGTTAATTAACTGAACTATATATATGAATAAATTAATTCATTATATAATTATGGTTTATTTAATGTGGTTACCCAGTTAATTAAGAACCATTATATAGTTATATGCTCAGACTCTCACCAAAATTGGGTCCTAATTTGGCCATTATGTGCAGTTCTACTTGCTGAAGTGTAATGATTGATTAATGTAGCGTGTTAATATTGATGCAATTTGATAATGATTTGTCAAAGAATTAACTAAATGAAGTCATTAATTAATTATGCATGTGATCATAAAGTGAAATGTTCATATATGTATATATATCACATCATAGATACACAAATATACCTACAGATATACTTTTACTTAATTCATCGATCATTATGAGATGATCTGCCATACTAATTAAGATTTAAATAATATTATTTTATTGAAGAATTAATTGATCATTTTAATTTAGAAATTTATTGTTTAGTATTTTATTGAATCTTATAACCTGGATCAAATAATAAACTATAGAGAGAATTCCATAATTAAGTTTAAGTGGTCTGATTTCAAATAAAATAAAATATTTTAGTCCTATTAAGTACCATGCCAACTGTGGGTAGTACAGTTGATGACAACATATTGTATGTTGTCTAGAGATCTATGGTTCGATATCTAGTATGATCATCTATTGTGACTTTCTATCTTTATTAAAAAAAAAAGTATGCAACATCATCAAACTAATGAAAAATTTAATTAATTAAAAATTAACGATCGACTAAAATTATAACCACCTTTATACAATAACTAAATATGATAATTTGGGATAACATTAAAAATTTGACGAAAACACTTGGTACTTTTAGCTAGTAATTAACAATGCCGCACGACTTCTGCTAGCCACCGCACCCAAATAGTCTGTCACCTATTACATCCATGGACATCACACAAACTATGGTGAATCAGGAGGGAGAGCCAGGGTGGATCCCTTGACTTTTTCGTCGAGAATGAGGTAGCTAATGGGCTCCCTCGTTTCCCAATCCCGAACAAGGATTAGCACCCCCTATTCCTTTGTTTTGGGGCGGAACTATCGTGTGACTCCTCCTGCTCGCCGACCAAGTCCAAGGCCCTCATTGTCCCCAGCCAAGTCAAATTGACCGACGTCGACCTTAGAAGATGACACTTTGGCTTTTTGTCCGTGATTTATATAATACTATTTTTATTATGTAATTCACCTAGACTTTATATATAATCAATCTCCAAATTAAGATTATCCAAATGATTTGAATCTCCGTAAGAAAGAGAATAAGAAATAATCATAGTTTCAGAGAAAAAAGCAGGATAAAAATGAAAGTAGAATGTTTCATCAAAAGAACACTTCCCTAGGTGGTGTCTTACAATAAAAGCAGTTTCTCCTTCGTTATTTAAATAAGAACCATCACAGTTTAACTATTTTTATTATGTAATTAACATTGCTATATTCAATACAAAAGCATTTTGAACTCTATAACAATGTTTTTATTTATAAAGGCGTTATAAATTATTATGTCAGTGTTAAATTCATATTTATATATTAATTAAAAATTAAATTTAATGGAATTTCTTTTAAAAAATAACCCGGAATTTAGAGTTATATATTATCCATTACCGCTCTCATTGTTTTGTATTATAAAAACTTAGTTATATATTATCCATTACCGCTCTCATTGTTTTGTGTTATAAAAACTTAGTTATATATTATCCATTACTGCTCTCATTATTTTGTGTTATATATATATATATAATATGAAACTTGAAAATTTAGAGTTATATATTATCCATTACCGCTCTCATTGTTTTGTGTTATTCACGTTATGTTCATTATACGTTGATGCTATATCTAGTGCATTGATAATGTACATAACAATGTTCATATCATATTGAGCTATTAACTTCATGCTTGTCATCTAATATAAACCCATAGCACGCAGTGTGTGACTCTAATGCTTCGCTTTTTTAGATAGTGTACACTGAGATTTAAATTTTTTAACAAAGATAATGTATACTGGGGTTTAAACTTCAGATCTCTAAAAAACATCCAAGATGTTGCCATACTATTTGGAGTTGTAGGTTATTATTTTCTGATGTCATTTACTTCTTCTAAATAGAGCTTGACATTTTGTTATTTATGTATTCGCTTGCTTCTTCGAGTTTTAGGTTATCTTTTTCTGATGTCATTTACTTCTTCTAAATAGAGCTTGACACTTAGTTATATTTGTACTCTTTTCTTATATATGATTGGTGAGTTAATTATTATTTGAAGTATTTAGCTTTGTGGATCTAAAATATATTGATGAGTTAGAGCATTTGATATCCGTTTCTTTTTTGAGTTATTTAAGTGTTATCCATGAGTTATCAGCCCGCTTGAAGATACATGTTTGGTAGAGAATCAACTCCTAGAAAAAGGGCATGAGAAATTGAGAATTGACTTTTGAGGACCAAACTAATTAATTTACTAAAATTAAGAAATTTTTATATATTTTAATTTTCAGCAAATTTATTTTAGTTGTTTGTAGTTCAAATTATAGTATTAGATATTGATTTCTTTTATTTTTGGGTCAGTATGCGACTTTCTACTATCGTATTAAGGTCTATGAAATATTTCACATGAATTAATTTAATATTTATTCAATATAAACTATTAAATGAAAATTAATATTATCTTCTATAATCAAATTAATATTCACTTATTCAACCAACTAAAATTAATTTTGTTGTTGTTAACCGAACACATTTTCATAAAATCAAAATCTAGAGATCGAAACTTAGTTTTAAGTTTCCATTTTCACTAAAATCAAATTAGAAATTAATTTTTGCTAATCAAATAATATCTTAATTTTGAAGTAGGTAGCTAGTTAATGAATGAATTAAGCCCATAAATGAGATAGCAATTGTTGGGTCCAATTGCGACAAACTCTTCCAGAAAGAGTTAGCAAACGTACAAACGGGCATATATATTATATACGAGAAATCTATATAAAAATTAAAGACTAATTAATAATGTAGGGACCTACTAGTACAAGTTTTGAATTCAGAAGACATGGATATGAGATGTGTCCTTGGGTTATAAATTATCATTGCATGCACGGAGAATAATTATTCTTGCGTTACAAGATGACAACATATCATTATCTATTATTGCATTTTTCTCTATTTTCCTCTACTTAATTAATTACTTCTTCGATTCCATTTATTCTTGATTCGGATCCATCAACCTTTCAAAATTACTAGTTTGTATGTATACATGAACTATATATTGATGCTAGCGATGTCAAAAACAATCATACTGCAGAAATGTACATGCGATAATGAGTATAATCATAGTGAAGATTGAGGCATTCAATTCTAATAATTGTTTAATCTGCATTTTTGTTAGATAATATATACATAGATCCCAGATGAAGCTGTCAACTACAATTAGATTTAGTTTCTTCTTCAAAGTTCCACCATTTTTCTATGTTCAAGGCTTCAATACATACATATATTAGGGGGCCGGGTATCTGGGGGTTGTAATTAATATTGCTTTTTTACTTTTTTTTAGTTATCATGAATATCTCCTCCCCAGTTTAATTCCATGTCATTAAATTTGCAGCATTAAATTATCATTAAATGTGCTGCTCTACCTACCATGTGATCAGGATATGCATGTCAGATTAAACTCGACCACAAAACACCGCTTTTCCCCTATATATATACCTTTATATGGAATGGAACGAGAGAGAGAGAGAGAGAGAGAGAGGATAGTTGAAAGAAGAAGGAAGAAGAAGAAGAAGAAGAAGAAGAAGTTGCTGCAGGCTGTAGAATCCACAGTTGTCTTCACCTACAATTGCCGAGACGAAATGATGTCGGGGTCCCACAGGGGGAGGAAGGCGGGGCCCACGCGGAGGACCCGTCTCAGTCGTCCACGGCGGACGTGTCCCCCACGCGCGCGGGCCCCGCCCTACAGCGGCAGCAGCAGCGGCAGCAGCTCGCTTCGCTCGCTCGATCACTAGCTACTGTGGCCACCGCCACCGCGGCCCACGCCATAAGACGCCAAACCTAAAAGCTCCAAATCCCGCGGCCGAAAGCAACGCGCCCAGTACAGCCCCAACTCCCCCCTCTTCCCCTGCCGCAGCCTGTACCACGGTCTTCCCCCTTCTCCCCCGCCCTCCTCGCTGCCTCCATTTCCAATTCATGCCAACAGTTGCTGTACTGGTCTCTAGCTCGTCCGCCATGGCGAGATGAGGGTAGTACGTACTGATGGAGACCTCCCATGAGGCCTCCCGTGGGGCCTCCGACACGCTGCAGCACGAGCTCAGTGGCCCTGCATGCACTGCATGCATGCATACAATGGACCTTTACGACTTGAGTTAAGTCGTCCTCCTGGGTGAAAAAGATGGATCCTTCCTCCTTATTTTATTCTGTCGCGCGCATGTACCTTTAATTTCAGACACAGGTTTTGTTGTTGCGAGCAACCGCGCTCCCCCGTTGCTGCTTTTAACTTGTTCCTTCTCATTAATGCCAGGATCGAACGCAGCATTAATTGCTACCAGATGCGTGCTTTATTTATGACACTTCGCTTTCCACCGTCGACCAACCGCGGATGATTCGGCAATCATCCATCGAGTGTGTCTCGCTTTTTACTAGAAAGTTTCGATTACCAGCTTTCTCACTTAATATTTAATCACAATTTCATATCTTAATTTCTTTGATCTAAATAATACATGGGCATGACATGAATGAATAGCATCTTCTCGGTTTTATGTGCAACACATACCCCAAAAGAAAAGTTAGGATGCCTGACAAGCTAGACATGACTTTGCTTTTAGGGTTGTAAATGATATGATATCTGGAAATGCGCGCACTTTTCTGAACAAGTTAATCAAAATGTGATATCTCGGAGCTTGTAAATGTGATAACCAAAAACAGTAACAAGATAAGATGACATAAAACAACAACAACTACTACTACTACTACAGCACATATATCATCTGATATATTTTCACTGCACATTTCAGCACATCATATATATATATAATCTGTACAATTCTTTTATGTAAATGATACTAACCATGCACCCATGGTTTCAAACAAAACACATGAATATTTTTTCTATCACTTTTCAGTAATCAGTATTCATGTATAACTGAATAGATGAATTAAAGTAGCAGAAAATTTTGACCACTTAATTCCCAGTCACAAGAATACATCCTTTTGACATGCATTATATATATATATATATATGCATCTGTTGTCTATATATAGTTTCTAAATTTAATTTACAGTCAAGTCATGATGCATGTTTTCACTTTTGTGTTGATGATCAGTAATCAAATTAGACGTAGTTAATATACATGTTATATATATTAGAATAGCTAGCCGCTATAGCATGATAAAATGTACAGTAGTGTTCAAACTCATGAAGCAGTCAAGGAAGAATCCAAGGCTAAAATTAGGACAGAATTGATGAGAGAAATTCATATATAATGCATGCTCTGCCTCTAAAGAAGTGTAAACGTAATCATTCAGACAAGAGAGTACTGTACGTGTAAGTATAGATACTAAAGTGAAAGAAAAAATAGATCAACTACAATCATGGCATGCATTGCGTAGTTTGAACGGATTTCAAGTTAACTACAATCAACTACGTACGTACGATCTTTATGGAAGAGTCAAATTAATTACGATCGATCACATGCCCATGCAACTTGCAGCCCCTACATTTTGACCATCGATCAGCACAGTACCCAAGGTCGTAAATATATGTGCTCTATATGAATGCCCCGCCACGTATTCGTTTAAATATTCTATATTAGGTAGTATAGTAATCATTTGATTCAAGAACCGTTCAAGTATATATCCATCTGACATATTAATAATTAAGCATACATTTATATTCCATGCATGATCATGACCAGTAAATTAACATAACGTGTGTCTAACTAAGTTTGACAATTAGCTTTAGGATAACTTGATAAGAAAGTAGAAGGAAAAGGCTTTTCAACTTGCAAACTTGGAGCAGACTAATTAAGCAACCAACCAATAATTAATGAAGCTAACTAGTATATATATATATATATAAGTCTCATGCCGGGTTTTGAATGACTAGAAAGAATTGAGGAATTTTCTTTTCGACTATCTGATTCTTCCACTCCAGTAGTCCAATAGTTGTTTTTCTTTTAAAAGTAATTGCTTCAATTTTAACCATACGAATTTTCGATATTCCTTTTTATTAGTCGCCATATGAATGTCATCATTTTCTGAAAATTAATCCTAACTATTCTTAGCATGGTATTTTCTATTACTTAATAAAGCATGAAACATATATATATATATATATGCTTGCATATTCGCCCATTGATCAAATCAGATATATAATTATTGAAATAATTGTTGGAAGCTCAAATGATAGATATGAAAGCATGATAATTTATATATCTCCATGAATCTAGGAATGAGTATATATATATAACTTTTTTAATCAACTTGAAAAATTACCATTTTTAAAACCGAGATAATATCTTCATTAGGAGGTATATATATGGTATATTAGAAAATTTAATTTATTTTCTTCTTATTAGGAGGTGTATACCTAATTAATTAATTCCCTAATATGTAGCATGTGCATGTTGTGGAAAACCAAACAACATGAAATGGGTTAGTCAATACACATGCAGCCTCAGTTTGGGTTGACCAAAATATATGGGCCTTGTATGAGTCCAAATTAAATTCCCACACAATATAATTATGTGCGAGTATATGATCGACTTGGCTTTGTTAAATTAATGTTTACAATTGATAGAATATATAAAGAAGAATTGACTTTGTAAGACCATTTCAAAGATAAGAAAGATCTGATTTATGATAAGAAGAGATTTAATTGGCTGGCTCACCAGCATACACAGGAATGAATTAAATCCTTTCAACAGCTAGCTAGCTCTGCCATTTTCATCACCTGAATTATTTGTCCATGCATGCAATTTTCTACAACCACACTCGGATTTATTAATAAAAAAATCATTGAAATTATTCAAATATATAATAAATAAGATAAAAGTTATACTGTCCAGAATATTTCAAATTCATGTCCTTATCATATCCTTTAGTTATCTAATATATGATATTATGTTAATGCACATATACAGTAAATGGACAGATTTATCATTCTGATCCCAAGAACAAGTTGCAACTTGCAAGAAACTTTTTATCTTTTAGGAAAAGAATAAAGTCAATTTAGACTCATTAGAGATATATATCAATTGAACTTAATTTGAAGCAATTTAATTAATTAGTAAAGAAAAGTTATTACATTTATATATATCGCTTTGCCATCAGCCGACAACTGCATGCCGACTCCTTAATTTATCTAGAATATGTGTATTGGTTATATTGACTGAATTTAAGAAAACACTGCATCCTTATTGATTATTAATTGACATATATATATTGTTAAAAACACGTGCATTGACTAGTATTGTAAGATGACTTCTTTATTTGTATATATATATGTTAAAGAAAATATGCATTTTATTTATTTCCACGTTGAAAGTATATTAGATGCTATAATTGGTTAACAAAGTTTAATAAGGGGGCGTTTGGTTGCCCGCAAGTACAAATGCTGCAACTCTAGTTGCAGCATTTAGATAACAAATTTGTTTGGTTGGCTGCAAAATCATTTTGCAGCATTTACTAGTTACAACTTGTATTTCAAATATCATTTGCGGGCCGCAAGTGGAATTGCAGCCCCAAAAGTCTGCAATACAAGATTGCGGGCTGCAAATGCAATAATTTAAGTATTGAAAAATAATTAATTTTGGTAACGTAGAGTCGTCGGATGAAGACGAGATAAATATCAAAGTTGTAGGTTTTTGCGTGCTGAACCTGATGGTAGTGTCAGATTTTACATCTGATGTCATTTGATAGATTTTTTAATATATTTTTAGTATTATACAAAAATTAAAAATTATTAATTTGTCAGACAAATCATGTCAGGCCTAAGTTTTTAGCCTGGCCCGAAAAAATTTGTCCCAGGCTCGACCCAAATAATTTATGCCCGACCCGGCCCAAAAAAGTTCATGTCCAGCCTGGCCCGAAAAAAATTGTGCCCGGCCCGACCCGAAAAAAATCGTGTCCGTCTCGCCCCGAAAAAATTTGTGTCCGACCCGATCCAAAAAATTCGTGCACTGCACGGCCCGTCCCAGCCCGGCTCGGTCTGAAAAAATTCATGCCCAACCCGGCCTAAAAAATTTTGTGCCCAGCCCTCGACTCAAAAATTTCGTGCCTGGCCTAGCCCAAAAAAATTTGTGCTCGGCCAGGCCCGAAAAAATTCGTGCTCAGCCTGGCTCGAAAAAAATCACTGTCGGCCCGGCCCTACCGAAAAAAAATTCGTACCCCGGCCCGGCCCAAAAAAATTCATGCCCGACCCAAAAAAATTCGTGCCCAACCCAGCCCTGCCCGAAAATTTATGCACTGCCCGACTCGTGCCGACCCGAAAAAATTCGTGCCTTGCCCGGCCCAACCCCAAAAAATTCGTGCCCAACCCGGCCCAAAATATTTTGTGCTCGGCCCGCCCCAAAATATTTTGTGCTCGGCCCGCCCCAAAATAATTCGTGCCCGGTCTGGACCGAAAAAATTCTTGCCTGGCCCTGCCCGAAAAAATTCGTGGTCAGCCCTGCCCAAAAAAATTCGTGTCCCGACCCGACCCGAAAAATTTTATGCCCAGCCCGACCTAACACGAAAAGAAATTCATACCCAATCCGAAATATTCGCATCGGGCCCAACCTTGCCCGAAAAAATTCGTGCACTGCCGATCTTGACTCGGCTCGGCCCAAAAAATTTATGCCCGACCCCGCATGAGAAAATTCGTTCCCGGCCAAAAAAATTTTGTGCTCGGCCCGGCCCGAACAAATTCCTACCCGACCCGGCCTGAAAAAATTCGTTTCCCGGCCCAGCTCAAAAAAATTCATGCCCGCCCCGGCCTGACCAGAAAAAAAATTCGTGCCCAGCCCGAAAAAAAAATTGTGTTCGGCCCAGCCTTGCCCGAAAAAATTCGTGCACTGCCCAACCTGTCCCGGTCCGGCTCGGGCCGACTCGAAAAAATTCGTGTCTGGCCCGGCCCAAAAAGATTTGTGCACGACCCGACCCGAAAAGTTTGTGCCCGGCCCTGCTCAAAAAAGTTTGTACCCGGCCTGGATAAATTCATGCATGCCCGACCCATCCCATCCCGGCCCGGCTCAGCCCGACTTGAGAAAATTTGTGCCCGACCCGACCCGAAAAATTTTGTAAGATGCAAGTTGCACGTTGCAAGTGTAATTACAACTTCCATTTGCGGCCAACCAAATGCTTGCAAATAGAAGTTGCAACTCTACTTGCGGGCAACCAAACGGTAGGCTACAAAATCTATTTGCGGGCATTTGCTTTTGCATGCAAATAGATTTTGCAGCATTTAAATGTATTATCATCAATTTCATCTTAAATATTTTAATTAAGCTAATAGTTGTGATCTATGAGGTTGAAGAGATTATTATCCCATCGAGTGAATCATAACAAATGGTGTAAGAGTAGAACCAAGCCTTAGGCATCGTGAGTGAACTTATGTGAGAAAGGATTGGTTGGATATGGGATGGAGTCACTACTAGCTAGGTTAGATCTTATATATCGTCGATTTGGATATGATTCTGGACTATGAATTATATTGGTTAGTAAGGCTTAATATGAGTATACTACCATCAACTAGCTAGCTAGCTAAGGATGACATCAGATCAAATATAGTGCAGATAATTGGATACTGTATTATCCGCAATCGCACCGCACATACGCATCACATTCGCATATGCACCACATTCAATAAAAAAATAAATAAATAATATATTTAAGAACAAATAATAATTTACATTATTAAAATTCATAACAATTAGTAACTTATATACTATGATTTCATACATATAATTTACTATAAAACCTACATATATAATATATATTAAGTAACTTATATACGAATAAAATAGTAATTTTTTTGTATGCGGATACGATGCAGATCCATATCCATACCTAGCTATATCTGCACTGCATCCACACAGATAGAATATATTTTTTAAATCTGTATCATCATCCATATTCATTTTTATTTATGAATATAGATCGGATACGGTGCAAATGTAATTTTTAGTTAGTAGATGCGGATAAAAGTATCACCCATACCATCAACTTAAGCTTAATTAAGCATTTAATTTGGATAATGGTTTGGGCCAGAGGTGGCAAGTCATGCCCAGCATAACTCCAAAGATTTTTAGGGTCTACCATAATTGATTCGTGGCTCGAACACTAATACACGTCAAAAATAATTAATAATTAGCTTCTAAAATAGAAAATAATTTTAAAAGTTGAATAGTTAATATATATATAATACAATGATAAAAATTAAAAATAATGAAATAGAAATTTATTTAAGTATTTTAAATAATTTAAATTATTAAATAATTTATTAAAAAAAAAAACAATCAGGCCATGGTCGCACCAGGGCTCAAGTTGAGCCAGGCACGACCCATGTGCCATAAAGTAGCTGCCCACCCCGGTCCTATAGAGTGATCGGGATGACCAGCCAAACCCATTATCACCTTTAGGTCGGGACTACGAAGTTAATAAATTAGTTATCCTATCAAGCGAGTCATTAAATTAAATGGATAATATAATTTCACTTTGTTCTAAATATTACATCAATTTCCATTTGATCCTAAATTTTAAAAATCTCATTTTTGACCTCTAAAGTTTGTTTATAGTTCAACCTTGTCAGTTAAAGTTTGGAAAGTCTCATTTTGGCCCATTGAGTTTGTTTCGATCATTCTCATTTTACTCCGTATGTATATATATTTTAAAAAAATCTAATTAGTTTGGCCTATCAAATTAAAAAGTTTCATATTCTTTCGTCAACCAATCAAAATTAATATTTCAATATAAGATATTGAGTTATTTATTATTGAATTGATGGGGTTTAATCCTAAATTGCATATTTAAGAAAGTAAAAATAATAATTTTAACCACAACAATTATTAATATCATTGTTGATAATTTACAAGTGTGGCTCAAGTGTTTGCTCGGTGACACTTGATCAATTTCTCTATATATTATTTGTAGTTTTTTTGCTATGCCACAATTCAAGCCAAAATTGGGTGGTCTAGTGGTCGTCGATGTGACATTTAATGCTAATTTCAAAAGCATTTAAGACTTTTAACTAATCAAACACTTAGGTCGCATTTAATGCTAATTTCATCAACCAATCTGACACATAGCTCGCAGCTAGCAAAGGACAACAATTAATATCAAATGCCCGCGAAGGATGAATGTTAAAAACCCCGAAGGACAGCAATTCACAAACATGCCATTCGCTGTTACAACCCACCGACTTGCAATCCACAACAATATAAGTTATAAACTTACCGAGACAAGACTGGAGGAACATCGGCGGCCACTGAAGGGGCATCACCCTCGGAGACGTCAGTCGCCATCATTAGAGGGGAGGACGATTCAGAAGCAATATCTAGGGTCTCTTCCTCAACCAGCACAGGAGTCTCCCCAACGGCGAGTAGGTCGAGCATGACACTATCCCTGATCTCCTTGAAATACATGGCCTCTAAGAAGTCGACTTTCGGGCCGACTAATTTGGCATGCTCTAGCGCTTTATCAAAGCCCGCAATTGTAATACTCGCGGAAAAAAATTAAAAATTAAAATTTTAACTAATTTATTTTGGCTTCAACGAAAAAATTGAGATGCGCGTTGAAGCGGGCTGAGTAAATCACCGGAAGGCGCAAATTAAAATACGGACCTTACGCGTGAGTAAAATTATGTTACTTAAGTTGGTTTGGAGATTTGATGTGAGTTGGACTCGAGTCGAGTCCGGGGGTTCGATCGGAACTCGATTCAGATATATGAGTATAGACCGAGATACGATTCACTTAAGTCAAGAGGGGCAAATAGGTAAAATTTAAAAAATAATATAATTATATACTTGGTCTTGGGCGACCGTACAGCTCTAGGAAGAGCCACACGCCGCCTAAGACAAGAGGGAGGAGACGCTACTCCCTTGTGGCTGGATGTTCGCCGTCGCCACAAGATATTCATATGAAAATTTGTGGAGTAATATGGTATGCTTTAATTTGAATTTTTCATAGCACGATAAGTTAGGTTGAAATTCATGTTGTGGTAAGATATACATGCTGGATTCATTTTATACATGTTGTAAACTGCCGGTGTAGTATATCGATCTTTATATACAAGATATTCTGCCACGGACAATCTGCCACAATGTTAAATTCTTTGAATAGAAAATGGTAAACTATTGAGGTGTTAACGGTGGGTGATATGACAATGAATAATGAATTGGGCGGTGACCGAGCAGGTGCTACCGAGCGTGCACTGAGAAATGTATAATATGTCGTATCTACCAGAGTAATCCACATCTTTATAAATATATAAATTAGTCCACTTAGTGGGCGTGTTTGTGGATGTACATGTGATGACCGAGTGGTGCGCAGCGCACGCGAGTTGATTTTGGGCTGAATTGGGCCGAGTGGTGCGCAACGTGCGCAAGTTGACTTAGGGCCAAGCGGTGCGCAACGCGCACGAGTTGATTCTGGGTCAAGATATACGTCGGTGAGCCACGCCGACGACTGACCCGAGTGGCATTGGTCGAATGACCTTTCTCGACCGAGTTTTGGGCACTGATACTAGAGGGTCTTCATAGCTCAATGAGCTCGAGGTGAG
This sequence comes from Canna indica, assembly GCA_034359265.1. NCBI lineage: Eukaryota > Viridiplantae > Streptophyta > Magnoliopsida > Zingiberales > Cannaceae > Canna > Canna indica. Next base: position 73,951,402 of record CP136891.1, on the reverse strand, counting down.
GAGTTCGCTTGGGTGGCCAGCCTAGTGAGCAACCTGCGAGTTGTAGGCGGTTATTTTGAGGTTGGTTCATTTGGGCCGGATCGGGCCGAGTGGTGCGTGTAGCGCACAAGATGATTAATGCAAACCATTGTTATGTTTCATATCAGTTGAATGAGCATTAAATTATTTATGATATTTAATCATGTGGTTTAGCTTGGTGATGGTCGAGACAACCACTCACCAAGTTCTTTTGAACTCACAATTCTTTTTTTGGTCTTGTTTTGCAGAGTGTGATCATTGAAGTATGACGCGGTTGGTGGCGGCAAACTCCGGTGGCGGTCTCGTGAAACCCGTTGGTGTAATCGAGTCTTGGTCAAGTCATGTAGTTTGTTTTTGAGCATGTGAACCTTGCATAGTATTAACACTTGAACCTTGGTTATGTACAATTTTATGCATTTGGTCTAGTACGTGGACTGCTACCTTTTATAATTGAATATTGGATAAATTACATTGACCCCCCCGAGGTTCAGTGAAATTACACTGACCTCCCTATTTTTTCAAGTGACACTCACCTCCACTGTAACTAACGGTGTTAAATGCAATATATGATTTCTCCCTTATGCCCATCGCTGAAAAGTTATTAAAAGACATGCATAAAATAATTGAATAAATATTTTAAAAATAAAAATTTGAGAAATTATTTTATTATTTAATATTTTCACGAAATTAATGCTAGTTTAATGTGAAAATTAAATGTTAAGCACTCATACGATGAAAATATGAGAGAATAAGACACTACTAGAATATACCACATCAGCCATGGGGATCACCGACGGCCTCCCGGGCCGTCAGAATCATTCACGGCTTTACGTTGGCCGCAGCATTCGTGGCTGATGTAACCAAATTAGCCGTGGCTCGCATACGGCCAACCATATTCGTCGCTCATAGTTCATGGCGCGCAGCGCGCGCGAAATAAAATAAGTTATTAGCCACGGCTTAGCGGGGGGCGCTAGAGCGCCGTTCGTGATGTGAGTAACCAAATCAGCCGCGGTTCGCTTACAGCCGTCTCTCATATTTGATGGCGCGTACGGGGGAGCGAAATAAAATAAGTTATTAGCCACGGCTATATCCAGTCGTCGGTGATATGAATAACTCAGTAGCCACGGTTGGAGGCGGCCGTCGCTTATTGTTTAATACCACGAACGCAGCGTGAATATTAAAACACTCTTAATCGACGGCTACCAGTGCCGTTGGTGATAATAAAATTATTGATCCACGGTTTTTCGACGACCCTCGAGCCATCGGTGAAAATCCTTTTTATTTGCGTTCGTGCCCGAACCTTCCTCTTTCTTCCTCTTTCTTCTCTGCTCGCCGATGTCGCCTGTTGCCGCCGCCGTCCATTGATGACGAGTTGCCGCAGAGTCGCTGCCTGTTGCCGCCGCCGTCAATCGCCATCGGTGATCCTCTCCCTTCCGGTATGCTACCTCTCCTCTCCCTTTCATTCCGCTGTTAAATATATCCCCGCCGCCCTCTCCACCCCGGCATCGACCCGGCCGTTCCTCTTCGAGCCGGCGTCGACCCTGTCGTCCCTCTCCGCGGCAGCGTCAACCAGGCCGACGCCCATTGGGGCCGATTACCATCGGCCCCAAACCATGTTCAAACAGTAGCCGGCAGTGATGCCGACTACTGCTTGATTAGGGTAATTAACCCTTAATCAAACTATGATTAGGGTTTTAATTTTAATTTTTAATTTTTTATTGTTAATTATTAGAAATTAATTGTTAATTAGGTAATTATTTTTGTTAATATTAATTAATGATTAATGTTTATTAGGGTTTAATTAGTTTTAGGTTAATGAAATTAGTTTAATAATAATTTATTAGTCGCGGGGAATCGTCCACTGAGGACTCGCACTGGAATCGTCCACTATGGACTCGCGGCCAAATCGTCCATGGTGGACTCCCGTCGGAATCGTCCACAATGGATGGACTCGTGCCGGAATCGTCCACTTTGGACTCACATCGGCATCCATAAATTTAGAAAAAAATCAAGACGAGTTGATACGTTTCACGTACGATCGACGAGTCAAGTTTTAATTTTGCAAAACCTTAGATCCGTTCGGGGGTTGTATGTTCGTGTAAACGAAGTTAATGATCTTTTATACGACGTACAACCTTTGAATTATCCCCAATTGGATAATTTGGGAACATAGTTATTTATATTGCACTTAGTTTATTTTTTTAGTCATTATTCATTTTTAAATTTTGGCTTGTATCTCCCTTGTTCTTTGATACGCGTCCAGATGATATGCGTATTCAAAGAACTGTAGGGAGATGCTACCGAAATTTAGAATGAAGTTAATGACTAAAAAAAAATTAAGTACAATATGAATAACATGAATCCCGAATGGAATAGGACCATCCCACATAAAGACATTACCTAAAGATATTGTGAACTTTAATTTTGACAGAACATCAAGTCTAATTGTAATATTAGCGGGGTTGCGTTTGATCGGATTGCAGACTTTATCTATAGTATGCTACATCCAAATAACAAGTTTGAGCCAACCTTTTATAAGACAAAAAATGTGATGAGGAAATTAGGGCTTGGGTACGAAAAGATACACGTGTGCCCAAATAACTGCATTTTTATATTATAAAGAAAATACACAGTTAGAGCAATGCCCGGTATGTGAACATCCTCGTTACAAGGAGAAGAAATCGGTATGACAAAAAATATTCCCTTTAAGGTGCTTCGGTATTTTCCACTGACACCGAGACTTCAAAGGTTATTCATGTCGGAAAAGACTGCCCCCTATATGAGTTGGCATGCAAGAAGTCATGATGATACAATAATGACTCATCCATCTTACAGTGAAGCATGGAAATATTTGGATATGTGTTATCGTTCATTTGCTCGGGAGGCTAAAAAAATCAGGTTGAGATTGTGCACAGATAGTTTTAATCCGTTTGGTAATTCAGCAACTCTGTATTCAGTATGGCCAGTGCTGTTAACAGTTTATAATTTGTTACCCTCAATGTGTATGAGAGATGAATTTATCTATCTTTCGATGATTATTCCGGGTCCTAGGGGTCCTCGCAAAGAAATTGACGTGTTTCTTCGTCCCTAAATTGATGAACTCAAAACATTGTGAGCTGAGGGAGTTGTCACTTATGATTGTCACTGGAAGCAAAACTTTTCTTTACGAGCTGCTATATTTTGGACAATCAATGATTTCCCGGCCAATGGCATGTTGTCTGGTTGGAGCACGCATGGGCGACTCTCTTGCCCGTATTGCATGGAACACTCAAAATCCTTCAGTCTTGAGAATGGTCGAAAAATTTCCTTCTTTGATTGTCATCGCCGGTTCCTACCGTCTAACCATCAGTATCGAAGGAATCGTGACAAATTTATCAAGGGTAAAGTCGAAAGAGATGAGCCACCACCGATGTTGTCTGGTGAACAGATGTTAGCACGTGTTCAATTGCTTCTAGATATTACTTTTGGTCGGAATGTAAGAATTTCAGGCTTTGGTCAAACACATAACTGGATGAAAAAAAGTATCTTTTGGGAATTGCCGTATTGGAGTTCATTACTGATTCGGCATAATTTGGACGTCATGCACATTGAAAAAAATGTGTTTGATAATATTTTTAACATAGTTATGGATATTTCTGGCAAAACTAAAGATAATGTGAATGTCCGACATGATGTAAAAATACTTTGTAAGAGACCTGAGTTAGAGTTGCAAGAGGTCAACATACGACTTCATAAGCCAAAGGCACCGTATGTGTTAAATAAACAACAAATGAAAGATGTGTATCAATGGATCAAAGAACTCAGATTACCCGATGGATATGCCTCAAACTTATCTCGATGTGTAAACGTCGATGAATGCAAAATATCGGGGATGAAGAGCCACGATTGTCATGTATTCATGTAGAGATTGCTTCCGATCGCGTTTCGAGATCATCTACGTACATGATAAGATTTGGGGTCCGTTGACAGAATTAAGTATGTTTTTCAAAAATATTTGTGCAAATGTACTTCAAGTCGAAGATATGTCAGCACTTGAAAATAATATTGTTGAAATCATATGCAAGCTGGAGCAATTTTTCCCTCCTGCATTTTTTGACTCAATGGAGCATCTACCAATACACTTGGCGTACGAGGCACGAGTTGGTGGCCCCGTTCAATACCGGTGGATGTACTTATTAGAAAGATACATGAATCATCTAAAGAAAAAAGTAAAGAACACCGCCACAGTTGAATGTTCCATATCAGAAGCATATATAATTCAAGAAATTTCAACATTCTGCTCATTTTATTTTGAATCAACCATCAAGACAAGACTTAATCGTCTTCCACGGAATGACGATGGGGGAGCTCGACCATCAGATGGTTGTTTAAATATCTTTGGTTATCCCGGTCGTGCTTTGGGTTCTTGTCCGTCTCGATTCTTAAATGATGAAGAGTACCATTTGGCCTACTTGTACGTTTTACTAAACTGTCCAGACATTGAAAAGTTCATTGAAATATTTGACATTGAGATGGTGACAAAATACTCAATTTACAGCGATGAGGAATTAGAAAGATTACAGAATTATGAGTTCCCTAATTGGTTTCAAGCTTACGGCACAGAACACATATGCGAAATAGATAACCAAATATTTGAGTTTGCTAGTGGACTGACATGACTTGTACAGTGTTATAATGGTTATTTTGTCAATGGATATAAATTTCACACACTTGAATATTCGTCTACAAAAAAGCCTATGAATGTCGGGGTCTGCGTCAAAGAGACAACGTATGCTGAATGTGATGTTGAATTTTACGAACTATTGGAAGAAGTCATTGAATTATAATTTTTCGGATGTAATTGCCCTTTTTAAATGTCATTGGTTCGATACAAGCGATAGGGGCATGAGAGTTCATCCAAAGTATAAACAGCTGGTCGAGGTCAATTACAAATCAAAATTGGCTTCAAATGAGCCATTTAGATTATCACCTCAAGTTGAACAAGTATATTACATGCAATATCCGTCTCGAAAGAAAGATAGGGCAGATTGGCGTGTAGTTTGTAAGACTAAAACTAGAGAAAAAATTGACCCGATAGTTGGAGAGAATGAGCCAGTAGATGACTTCTATCAAGAAGAAGATCCTTCCGAAGTGGAACGAGTTAGTCCAATACTCGAGGATGATGACACAGAGTTAATTCAATTGAAAATAGAATACGTTGATGATGACGATAATGAAGTTGAGAAAGAACAGAATGATGATGAGGGAGACGAATAAGAATTTCAAGATTCTGATACAGAAGAATAAGAAGAAGAGTATTACACGGATGATGATAATGATGATGACGAATAATTGTAAATATAGAGTATATATTCAAGTATTAAATATATCTATTAATCTATTATATATAATCTAATTATATTAAATTTTTACAACTATGGTTCGAGATATCAATTCTCGAGGAGGCATTCCTCGTAGGCCCCTCCGACGATTACCACCCACCCCAGCGGTACCCACTGACCCTTCGCCTTCCACCACCATCCCCCCACCTCCGACCATCATCCCCCCACCTGGTCCGACCACCATTCCCCCACCTGATCCAGCCACCATTCCCCAGCTGATTTGGACACCATCCCCCCACCTTCAGCCACCATCCCTTCAGCCGATCTAGGCCCGTCGACATCGAGACGTAGGCCACGAGGGCCCAACAGAATTCTCCCCCTGCCACCCGAGGGAGAACTACACAGAGCAGTTAGTGTGCGCGGAAGAAGGTAAGTATATGCATTAATTATTTCTTATAATTTATTTATAATTCAAAATATCATAATATGAATTTATATTTGATGCATATTTGAGCAGGAGGACGTCTCCCGCACGATAACGGGGACGATCCGAAAGTTTATGCACGGGGCGTGGCCTACATGGTCTCACGTGTCCCGTGAGCATATGAATTTATTGTGGCGAGAGTTAACGGTAAGTATATTTATTAAATTAATATTAATGTTAAATATTTATCAGTAATAATAATAATTTTTTTTTGGCAAGGTCATTATACATGGCCGGTGGACCAGACCACTTTTGTGGAGACTGCATGAGAGCGTGTTGCCCGCGCTCGCTATAACGGGCTGCTTCAGCAAGCCTGTTAGACCGTGATGAGATGACTGGGGGCCACACAAATAGGGCAGACTCGGGGACACGCCCCCGAGTGGATTCCTGGCCCTGTGTGAAACCAGCTCGTTGAGCGGTGGGACACACAAGAAATTGCATGTCCGGGGGGGACGGCACGAGCGCGCGCCACACTGGTGGCTCCATCTCTTTTGTCGTTCATGAGCGTCATATGGTATGTATAATTTAATTATTTTTTATTAAATTATATATTGTGTATAATGATACTAATGTATTTGTTTTCTAATGTAAGACGCGCGTGACGGAGGAAGGCACCGTCCAACGCCCGTCGATGATGGAGGTGTTTGAGCGCACCCACCGTCGTCGACGAGGAGCGGGGGACTACGTTGATAGTAGAGCCTCGTATATAATGGTAAGTATTTATATATTGTCTATTTGATTTACACAATTTTTTATAGTTTATATATATTTAAAATATAAACATGTGTAGGAAACTTATACGAGGACTGTGATCGAGCGTGGAGGGACACCGAAGGAGTTCGACGCAGGAGCTTGGGTGGAGGCCGCAGGTGGCTGGGAGCATGGCCGTGTTTATGGCTTTGCAGACAGTGGTCATGCATGCGTCGTGCTCGGGCCACTTGGGGCATTGACCCCTCCGACTGCGGGTGAGCGGTCCTCGACATCCCGAGCACAGGACCAGAGCCGGATAGCGGCCATGGAGTCAGAGCTCACCCAACAGAGACATGCGATGGAGGGGCAGATTGCTGCCGATGGAGGAGCAGATGCAGGAACAGAGATGGGCGAATGACGAGTTGAGATAAACAATCCAGAACATGCAGACACTCCTCACTCAGATTACGTCTTACTCTGGCATTCTACCGATGATGTCGCAGCCGTCCTCCTCCTCGACCCAATCGATGCTCCCGACCCAGTCGTTGTCGACTCCACCGCAGACGTGAGCTTTTGATTAATTATATTTTATTTATATTTTGATAGTTGGATGTATATAGATGATATTTTGATAATTGTTTGCCTCCGATTTGAGGCTGAGATTGATGATATTTATGTAAAACTTGTATGTTTGGTTTCAAATGAATGTGTATGATGTTTTTTGATTGGAATATGTGATTGAAAATAGGTTGTCATTGTATACAAGAATTTACAAAATTTAATTTTAGTTTTTTCAGTTACAGGATACAACCTTTAGCCATGGCTTACCCACGGTTTACCGTCACTAAGTCGTGGCTGAAAGCTTATCGTAAATGGCGGATGGCCTGGGCAGCACCAAATATCACGGTTGCTAATAATATCATCAACGGGAAATGGCCGTGGCTGATGGGTTGGTATCAGTGACAGTGCCCCGAGCCGTCACTAATATTTTTAATCAGCGATAGCTTACGCGACTGTCGCTGATGATTACGTGTGACGGCCGTGCTGGGCTGTCACAACTTATCTGAGACGCGCGCATCAATGACGGCTGTTTGCCACGGTTGGCGCCGTCCGTGATATCTATCACCGATGGTTCAGCCACGGATTTAACCGTCGTTGATGACCACAATTCTAGTAGTGAGGGTTAAATGACATAAGGGTATTTTTGTCATTAGTAAGCATGTGCAGTGCACATGACACACACTCCACTAATAATTTCCGTTAGTATGAGAGATTTGTGTAATCTTTTACAAAACTCAAGGGGGTCATAAGACAAAATTATAAATAAAGGCGAGGTAAGTGTAATTTTACTAAATCTCAGGGGAGGTCAGTATAATTTACCCTTGAATATTTGTGTTTGTGTTAATCTGAGTTGATATTTCACATACATGATGTGGTTATGTGGTCTAGACTTTGGGGTGCTTGTCTGCACTCCGACCGGTCGTATGACCCGATTTTTGGGGCGTGACAACAATATACTACAGAATGACCTCATCTCCGACCTCGCCCTTGTTGGGTCGGTGAGGACCGAGCAAACAATAAAAATTTGCGCAGCGAAAATATATATAAAACTGATCCTCTACCCAAGCGAGTCCATACATCATAGTTAAATCAATTTAGGTTTAGCGATTATACCTTTGAAGACCATGCTTTGTCTTCTGCTCCACAAATCCAAGATCTCTTCCTGGCTTCAGATCCTAGGTGCTGCCAACGACGAACACCTACTACAGTTAGCACACGAACGAACACGGAGAACTGGGCGACTTCCGAGTACTAGCTCAAATGTCTTGGAACTCCTTCCAATCTGGTTGAGCACCGAACTCTTTCTGAGCTCTCCTCACACGAACGAACGCAGAGAACTGGGCGGTTTCCGAATGCTAGCTCTGCTGTCTCGAAACTCCTTTCGATCTGGTTAAGCACCGAACTCCGCCCCCCCCCCCCCCCCCCTCTCTCGGTGGAAGTCGACTGCCACAATAGGAGCTCGACTTCCTTCAAAAGGGGGTCAGCTTCCTATGAAAAGAGGTCAGTTGCCACCAAAAGTCGACCATCTACCTATCTAAACCATAGGTGAATATTTATAGACACATCAAGAAAATTGATCGCGTCTTGACAACTGTTGATTGATTGGAGCCATATTCAGAATCTTAAAAACACTTATAATAGCAGAATATTATATATCCTTAATAACAATTATCAATGTCGAATTACCATAATTAGATATTCCAATTTCAATGTATCATCTAATAACGATTATTAAAGATATATTGCCTAAATTAGATTCTTCATTTTTAAATCTCATTTAAAATTCAGAATAATTAATTCCAAAATTACCAAGAGTTGTTTAGTCAGTTAATTGTCATGCAAATCTAATCCGTTGAGTCATAACCTTAAGCTCAGTTCAGTTCGCCCTATGTGTGTGACCATGTAGGTTCACTTAACGTTGGCTGTAGGTTCAAATCTCATTTGCATGGATTACATCATCCATGTATTGCTCAATCTGGTTTCTTGATTACTGAGCAGACTGACTCAACAAATGACATTGATACTCATATCAATTCATTTGAGCATAGCCATGCATTTCCTGAATTGAGCATAGCCATGCATTTCCTTAGTCTTACTCATCGTGGGGCCCAAAGATATCTCTCTTATTTACGAGAGGGATAAATTACTTCACGACTACACATATTCCATTGTATGATTTATTTTATGTCCAAATGTAGTTTTTATTGCTCAATCTGGTTTCTTGATTACTGAGACTCAACAAATGACATTGATACTCATATCAATTCATTTGAGCACAGCCATGCATTTCCTTAGTCTCACTCATCAAGGGGCCCAAAGATATCTCTCTCATTTACGAGATGGACAAATTACTTCACGACTACACAAATTCCATTGTATGATTTATTTTATGTCCAACTATAGTTTTTTTTGCCATATGATTAAAGATGATGTTAGACAACGAGTATTCTCAAGGTGGATCTTTCTAACACCATGTTCTCTAACATGTGTCTATGATCTTACTTTAATTTTTTTTTGGTCAAAGAAAGCGAGTTCATTTCAAGAATGAGAATGATATTACAAACCACACAAGGTGAAAAATCCACACAAAGGGGACCTTACTGGGGTTCGAACCCCAGACCTCTAAGCAACTTATAAGATGTTGCCACCAACTGTGCTAATCACAGTTGGCCTATGATCTTAATTACTTTAATATCAAATATTCATGACCAGTAAACCCTAATCATCAGTCATACTGCATACAAGTCTTTATTCATTATCGTTCCAATGATAATGACCGACTATGAACTATTTAGAATAGTATTCTAACTGCCTTAGAGTTTTACTATCAAGTCTCATACTTGATTACCATTAAGCAAAATCAACTATTCATGGAATCTTTATCAAATTAAATATGCTCATAATAAATAACAAGATAAATAAGTGTTCCATTTATTCAAAAGGAAAGTAACAATAGCAATATTATTCCATTGGTCTAAGGCACACTACTAACAACCCTCAAGTTTATGCACTTCCCCATTTAGCCTCATAACCTCGGCCCAGACGGCGGTGATCTCAGCCTTCAGTTTAGCCTCCACCTCTGCCCCCAGTGCACTAATATCAAGCTTCGAGGTGGCCAATGTATTTTCCAAGCTTTCGACTTTCTTGCTGAGGACGTCGGTCTTCTCCCAGGCCTCCCTCACCCTAGCCGCGACGCCGAGGAGAGTACCCTCAAGATTCATGATTTGCTCATCCCTCGCCTTGAGAGTTTCCTCCACCTCCTCCAGCTCGACCTTTACTTGTGGAGCTGGATGAGCAAATCTTGGAAAATAACCTATCTTTCTCAACTTCTTCACTAGACCAGCTAGTCGGAGGCTCTAAACCTCAATGTACTTGGTCATCTCAGCCGAGCCAACCTCCTCGAGCAGGTAGACCACAACATTCGGTAGAAGGTGCTATTCATCAAGAGAGAACCCCTCAAACCATGGGGAGTTGGACCTAGCCAGGGCATTTTAGGCATACAATCCCCGTTGAGTCGAGGGAAGAGTAAACGCACCAACACACCACCCTGCTTGGGAGCCCTCTGATGCCACCGATGCTGCTACCGTCGTGGCCACAACCTCCGACTACTAGAAAAATGGTCATCAGCAACGGCTGATGCCGTTGCTGAAGAGCATCAGCAACGGCTGAGCCGTTGCAATAGCGCCGTGACAGAAAGTCGCGTTGCTGATGACTTAGCAACGGATCAGCAACGGCCGCTCGGGCCGTCGCTCAAAACATTATCAGCAACGGCCGCTGGGCCGTCGCTAAAAATATTATCAGCAACGGTTTTGCCACAGACCCGGAGCCGTTGTTGATACCATTAATAGCAACGGCCGTTGAGTCCGTAGCAACACCGTTAGTAAAACTCCGTCGCTAAGCCGTTGCTGTAGGTCATCAGCAACGGCTTTCGATACACTTTTAGCAACGGCTTTCCCACGGACGCCCATGGGAAAGCCGTTGCTGATGACCTATGCCTACAACCAGAAAATTTGAAAATTTCAAATTTCCATTGATACATTGATACATTTATCTGATACATAACTCACACACTCATACCCTCATACACACATTCATTCACACATCACAAACATCTCATACACATTCATTCACACATCACAAACATGCCGTACGCGGGGAAATCATTGATTGTCCACAAGACCGCGGTCTTTAAATTGAAGTTTTGCTTCCGATGACAATCATAAGTGACAGCTCCCTCAGTCCACAATGTTTTCAATTCATCTATCAAGGGTATGAGAAATATGTCAATTTCTTTTCGCGGACCCTTAGGACCCGGAATAATCATCGAAAGATAAATAAATTCATCTTTCATGCACATTGACGGTGGCAAATTATAAACTATCAGCAGCACTGGCCAAACTGAATAAGGAGTTGCAGAATGTCCAAACGAATTAAAACCATCTGTGCACAATCCCAATATGATATTTCTAGTATCCATAGCAAATGAAGGATAACATGTATCCAAATATTTCCATGCTTCACTGTCAGATGGATGAGTCATTACTGTATCATCACGACTTCTTGCATGCCAACTCATGTAGGGGGCTGTCTTTTCCGACATGAATAATCTTTGAAACCTCGGTGTTAGTGGAAAATACCGAAGCACCTTAAACGGGATATTTTTCTATCGGACCGATTTCTTCTCCTTGTAACGAGGGTGTTGACATACAGGGCATTTATCCAACTGCACATTTTCTTTATAATATAAAATGCAATTATTTTGGCACGCGTGTATTTTTTCGTACCCAAGCCCCAATTTTCTCATTAGCTTTTTAGTCTTATAAAAAGTAGGCTCAAACTTGTTATCAGTAGGCAGCATTCCATTAATCAATCCAGCAATCCGATCATACGCAACTCCGTTGATATTACAATCGGCCTTGATATTTAAGAGCTGTGTCATTGCTGAAAACCTAGAGTATTTAGGACAATTCTCATACAAAGGTTCATCGACAGCTTTCAACATCTCGTAAAATTCTGCAGCTTCTTTATTCGGTAATTCAATCTCTACCGCAGCCCCTACTTCTGTGATATCAACCGCTGTAGTATCTGGTGGGACTGATGTCTGAAGAACTGGCCGATCAACATTATCATTCAGGTGGAATTGACCCCCAAGACTATCAAGTATCATAGTTCTATAGGGATTACATTGACTGGATGAAGAAGCACCAGCAGAGGAAGATTCACCATATGTCTGAACGACAGGATTGCTCGACGTCCCGACTTCGCGTGACTCCCCGTGACAAGTTCATAGAAAATATCTTGGTGTAAATCCTTTGGTATATAGATGCAGAGTGACAGTCTCCCGATCCAAAAATCGTCCATTCGAACAAATGCGGCACGGACATCGGATTTGATCACCCATGCTAACGAAATTCCGATTCGAATAGGCGAAATTTAGGAAGTACGTTACGCCTAATCGATCCTCCAAGAAAATAGCTTCCTGAAGGGGCATGTCTTCATCCTCAAGAATCACATCGCCCATAGCCCTGACCCTCTTCCTTTGCTTGAGGGGAGGAGGGGAAGGAGATGGGGAAGGCGAGGGAACCCACAGTCTGTCCGATCCCTAAGTTCGGGGTCTTGAAATCTTTATCAGTTTCAGTGAAGGCGGGCGAGGAGAGACATCGGCCACTGGCCCCTTCTCCTTGTTAACTATCGGGGTTACCCCTTTCAATTCCTCCAATCTGGACCAGAGGGACGTGTGGCTCAACCTCGAGGTCATCTCGCATGCAAAGAAGAGTACAGAATTAGCACATTCAAAATGGCTAAGATAACAAAACAACTACCATATGGTCTTAGACTTACTTTTATATCTTACGACCGAGGACTTATCATGGTTCCCCTTCAACAACTCTCTATAGGAAAAAGGAGTAGAAGACCCGCACTGGTTTAAATACCTAATCACTAGCATATCCTCGGGCAGAATGACCCTCTCCTTCAAGGCCAAAATAGTGGTTGGGTTCTGCATCCAAAATAGTGGAAATTTGTTCGTGTTCAACACCCTATCTGGAAAAACTACCAGTCAGTTGGCCTCGACCTCACTTTGAAGAAATGCCTCTTCAAGTTCTTGTAAGAACTCCTGAACATCCCGAAGAGTTTCCTCCTTGGGGTGCTACTGAAAAAGACACCCACATGCCCTTTTGCATCCCCTTAGTTTGGAAGAAGGAAAAGAATACATTAAAGATCGACATGACGCTGAGGAACTCCATTAGGATTTCAAAATAGCGGACAAATGCCTAGTTGTTTGGGTGAAGCTACGTTGGGGCGACATTCGTGTGGGTTAGTACCCCGCGCTCAAAATTGGTAAAGGGTAGCCGAACATCGATATCCTCAAACATGATTCGACACACAAAGAAAAACCGAGGATCTTTCCTGGTGTGGAAGACCCTATCCTCCAGAGATCATGGAAGGCTCTCAAAGGCGTCCTCGTTACCAGAACGAGAGGGTGACGTGCCTCCGCGGAAAGCCTCAATACTGTTGGAGCTGGTCATCGTCAAGCTCTGTTGCCTTATCTCGATCTTTGTGAACCCACGAATATGGGTGCGCGGTCTCGCCTGACTTACTTAATACCAACTCAAGGCTAATACTGTTCTTCCCATCAACTTGGCAAAGACTGAAAACCCTAATGAACGAGGGACGAGTTAGTACGACCTACCAACCTAAGGAAAATGCTAATAAGGCAGAAATAAAAGGTCGAGTGAAGAAGGCTTACCAGGAATGAATGACAATGAACAAGGCGATGAATGGAGCGGCATCGTCGCCGACGAAGACCTTGAGAGCACGAACAAGGAACGAGCAAGAACTTGGGATGCAAGGAAACTTAATATGAAGGAGAGGAGAGAACTTTAAAGACTAGGAAGTGACAACCTCCTCATCGAATGGCTGACGGTCATGCTCTGACTACGGAATTAATCCTAGTTGATCGTCCCATCAGCGGTGAATACTTAAACTCCTCAAAGCATGAACGACGCATGAACTGTTTCATATTAAAAATAGTTTATGAACTATTTTATCTAACATTCTCATCATATTAAGTTTTATGAACTATTTCACATGAATTAATTTATTATTTATTCAATATCAAATTACTACTAAAATTGTTCAATGAAAATTAATATTATTTTCTATAACCAAATAAGTATTAACTAATTTTAACCAAATTAAAAATGATGTTATTTTCATTAACCAAACATGTTTTTAGAAAACTAACAAATAGAGACTGAAACTAGTTTTTGAAACCAAATTTTTATTTTCACTGGAATCAAACCAAACAAAATCAAAAAATAGTTTTTGCTAACCACACAACACCTATAGTGCAACTATAGATATGATCAAGTAGAAGTTATTTCTTCTTTGAGTTAATTTATAATCTTCCACTACAGTAAAAAAAAGTGAATACTAAAAATTTTGATGTCTGACAACAGGCACCGAAACATTTCGGTGCCAAATAATTAACGACGCCTTTTGGCGCAAATATTCGTGCGGCGCGGGCTCGCGAGTGCGCAACTCTCAGCCAGCGTCCGCCCGCGCGATCTCGCGCTCGCTAACCCGCACGCCTATGTCCGCCCACGAGGGTTAGCGGGCATGCAAGAAGCGCCCCTCGGTGCGCTCACCGAGGGGTGCTCGCCCAAGATGCAAGAGATTTTCTACCTCCTTATTTTTTTTAATTCTTTTCCCTTCTTCATTTTTTTCTCCTTCTCTTCTTTGCCTCATCTCCTTTCTCTTCTCTTCTCTTTTTTTCTTCCTCCATTCTTTCTTCTTTTTTCTCTCATATATTTTTTCTTCATCTTTTTTTCTTCTATTCTTATTTATTTTTCTTCTCATTTTTTATCCACTAAATTTTATTCTTCGTTTAAATACCTAATCACTAGCATATCCTCGGGCAGAATGACCCTCTCCTTCAAGGCCAAAATAGTGGTTGGGTTCTGCATCCAAAATAGTGGAAATTTCTTCGTGTTCAACACCCTATCTGGAAAAACTACCAGTCAGTTGGCCTCGACCCCACTTTGAAGAAATGCCTCTTCAAGTTCTTGTAAGAACTCCTGAACATCCCGAAGAGTTTCCTCCTTGGGGTGCTACTGAAAAAGACACCCACATGCCCTTTTGCATCCCCTTAGTTTGGAAGAAGGAAAAGAATACATTAAAGATCGACATGACGCTGAGGAACTCCATTAGGATTTCAAAATAGCGGACAAATGCCTAGTTGTTTGGGTGAAGCTACGTTGGGGCGACATTCGTGTGGGTTAGTACCCCGCGCTCAAAATTGGTAAAGGGTAGCCGAACATCGATATCCTCAAACATGATTCGACACACAAAGAAAAACCGAGGATCTTTCCTGGTGTGGAAGACCCTATCCTCCAGAGATCATGGAAGGCTCTCAAAGGCGTCCTCGTTACCAGAACGAGAGGGTGACGTGCCTCCGCGGAAAGCCTCAATACTGTTGGAGCTGGTCATCGTCAAGCTCTGTTGCCTTATCTCGATCTTTGTGAACCCACGAATATGGGTGCGCGGTCTCGCCTGACTTACTTAATACCAACTCAAGGCTAATACTGTTCTTCCCATCAACTTGGCAAAGACTGAAAACCCTAATGAACGAGGGACGAGTTAGTACGACCTACCAACCTAAGGAAAATGCTAATAAGGCAGAAATAAAAGGTCGAGTGAAGAAGGCTTACCAGGAATGAATGACAATGAACAAGGCGATGAATGGAGCGGCATCGTCGCCGACGAAGACCTTGAGAGCACGAACAAGGAACGAGCAAGAACTTGGGATGCAAGGAAACTTAATATGAAGGAGAGGAGAGAACTTTAAAGACTAGGAAGTGACAACCTCCTCATCGAATGGCTGACGGTCATGCTCTGACTACGGAATTAATCCTAGTTGATCGTCCCATCAGCGGTGAATACTTAAACTCCTCAAAGCATGAACGACGCATGAACTGTTTCATATTAAAAATAGTTTATGAACTATTTTATCTAACATTCTCATCATATTAAGTTTTATGAACTATTTCACATGAATTAATTTATTATTTATTCAATATCAAATTACTACTAAAATTGTTCAATGAAAATTAATATTATTTTCTATAACCAAATAAGTATTAACTAATTTTAACCAAATTAAAAATGATGTTATTTTCATTAACCAAACATGTATTTAGAAAACTAACAAATAGAGACTGAAACTAGTTTTTGAAACCAAATTTTTATTTTCACTGGAATCAAACCAAACAAAATCAAAAAATAGTTTTTGCTAACCACACAACACCTATAGTGCAACTATAGATATGATCAAGTAGAAGTTATTTCTTCTTTGAGTTAATTTATAATCTTCCACTACAGTAAAAAAAAGTGAATACTAAAAATTTTGATGTCTGACAACAGGCACCGAAACATTTCGGTGCCAAATAATTAACGACGCCTTTTGGCGCAAATATTCGTGCGGCGCGGGCTCGCGAGTGCGCAACTCTCAGCCAGCGTCCGCCCGCGCGATCTCGCGCTCGCTAACCCGCACGCCTATGTCCGCCCACGAGGGTTAGCGGGCATGCAAGAAGCGCCCCTCGGTGCGCTCACCGAGGGGTGCTCGCCCAAGATGCAAGAGATTTTCTACCTCCTTATTTTTTTTAATTCTTTTCCCTTCTTCATTTTTTTCTCCTTCTCTTCTTTGCCTCATCTCCTTTCTCTTCTCTTCTCTTTTTTTCTTCCTCCATTCTTTCTTCTTTTTTCTCTCATATATTTTTTCTTCATCTTTTTTTCTTCTATTCTTATTTATTTTTCTTCTCATTTTTTATCCACTAAATTTTATTCTTCGTTTAAATACCTAATCACTAGCATATCCTCGGGCAGAATGACCCTCTCCTTCAAGGCCAAAATAGTGGTTGGGTTCTGCATCCAAAATAGTGGAAATTTCTTCGTGTTCAACACCCTATCTGGAAAAACTACCAGTCAGTTGGCCTCGACCCCACTTTGAAGAAATGCCTCTTCAAGTTCTTGTAAGAACTCCTGAACATCCCGAAGAGTTTCCTCCTTGGGGTGCTACTGAAAAAGACACCCACATGCCCTTTTGCATCCCCTTAGTTTGGAAGAAGGAAAAGAATACATTAAAGATCGACATGACGCTGAGGAACTCCATTAGGATTTCAAAATAGCGGACAAATGCCTAGTTGTTTGGGTGAAGCTACGTTGGGGCGACATTCGTGTGGGTTAGTACCCCGCGCTCAAAATTGGTAAAGGGTAGCCGAACATCGATATCCTCAAACATGATTCGACACACAAAGAAAAACCGAGGATCTTTCCTGGTGTGGAAGACCCTATCCTCCAGAGATCATGGAAGGCTCTCAAAGGCGTCCTCGTTACCAGAACGAGAGGGTGACGTGCCTCCGCGGAAAGCCTCAATACTGTTGGAGCTGGTCATCGTCAAGCTCTGTTGCCTTATCTCGATCTTTGTGAACCCACGAATATGGGTGCGCGGTCTCGCCTGACTTACTTAATACCAACTCAAGGCTAATACTGTTCTTCCCATCAACTTGGCAAAGACTGAAAACCCTAATGAACGAGGGACGAGTTAGTACGACCTACCAACCTAAGGAAAATGCTAATAAGGCAGAAATAAAAGGTCGAGTGAAGAAGGCTTACCAGGAATGAATGACAATGAACAAGGCGATGAATGGAGCGGCATCGTCGCCGACGAAGACCTTGAGAGCACGAACAAGGAACGAGCAAGAACTTGGGATGCAAGGAAACTTAATATGAAGGAGAGGAGAGAACTTTAAAGACTAGGAAGTGACAACCTCCTCATCGAATGGCTGACGGTCATGCTCTGACTACGGAATTAATCCTAGTTGATCGTCCCATCAGCGGTGAATACTTAAACTCCTCAAAGCATGAACGACGCATGAACTGTTTCATATTAAAAATAGTTTATGAACTATTTTATCTAACATTCTCATCATATTAAGTTTTATGAACTATTTCACATGAATTAATTTATTATTTATTCAATATCAAATTACTACTAAAATTGTTCAATGAAAATTAATATTATTTTCTATAACCAAATAAGTATTAACTAATTTTAACCAAATTAAAAATGATGTTATTTTCATTAACCAAACATGTTTTTAGAAAACTAACAAATAGAGACTGAAACTAGTTTTTGAAACCAAATTTTTATTTTCACTGGAATCAAACCAAACAAAATCAAAAAATAGTTTTTGCTAACCACACAACACCTATAGTGCAACTATAGATATGATCAAGTAGAAGTTATTTCTTCTTTGAGTTAATTTATAATCTTCCACTACAGTAAAAAAAAGTGAATACTAAAAATTTTGATGTCTGACAACAGGCACCGAAACATTTCGGTGCCAAATAATTAACGACGCCTTTTGGCGCAAATATTCGTGCGGCGCGGGCTCGCGAGTGCGCAACTCTCAGCCAGCGTCCGCCCGCGCGATCTCGCGCTCGCTAACCCGCACGCCTATGTCCGCCCACGAGGGTTAGCGGGCATGCAAGAAGCGCCCCTCGGTGCGCTCACCGAGGGGTGCTCGCCCAAGATGCAAGAGATTTTCTACCTCCTTATTTTTTTTAATTCTTTTCCCTTCTTCATTTTTTTCTCCTTCTCTTCTTTGCCTCATCTCCTTTCTCTTCTCTTCTCTTTTTTTCTTCCTCCATTCTTTCTTCTTTTTTCTCTCATATATTTTTTCTTCATCTTTTTTTCTTCTATTCTTATTTATTTTTCTTCTCATTTTTTATCCACTAAATTTTATTCTTCGTTTAAATACCTAATCACTAGCATATCCTCGGGCAGAATGACCCTCTCCTTCAAGGCCAAAATAGTGGTTGGGTTCTGCATCCAAAATAGTGGAAATTTCTTCGTGTTCAACACCCTATCTGGAAAAACTACCAGTCAGTTGGCCTCGACCCCACTTTGAAGAAATGCCTCTTCAAGTTCTTGTAAGAACTCCTGAACATCCCGAAGAGTTTCCTCCTTGGGGTGCTACTGAAAAAGACACCCACATGCCCTTTTGCATCCCCTTAGTTTGGAAGAAGGAAAAGAATACATTAAAGATCGACATGACGCTGAGGAACTCCATTAGGATTTCAAAATAGCGGACAAATGCCTAGTTGTTTGGGTGAAGCTACGTTGGGGCGACATTCGTGTGGGTTAGTACCCCGCGCTCAAAATTGGTAAAGGGTAGCCGAACATCGATATCCTCAAACATGATTCGACACACAAAGAAAAACCGAGGATCTTTCCTGGTGTGGAAGACCCTATCCTCCAGAGATCATGGAAGGCTCTCAAAGGCGTCCTCGTTACCAGAACGAGAGGGTGACGTGCCTCCGCGGAAAGCCTCAATACTGTTGGAGCTGGTCATCGTCAAGCTCTGTTGCCTTATCTCGATCTTTGTGAACCCACGAATATGGGTGCGCGGTCTCGCCTGACTTACTTAATACCAACTCAAGGCTAATACTGTTCTTCCCATCAACTTGGCAAAGACTGAAAACCCTAATGAACGAGGGACGAGTTAGTACGACCTACCAACCTAAGGAAAATGCTAATAAGGCAGAAATAAAAGGTCGAGTGAAGAAGGCTTACCAGGAATGAATGACAATGAACAAGGCGATGAATGGAGCGGCATCGTCGCCGACGAAGACCTTGAGAGCACGAACAAGGAACGAGCAAGAACTTGGGATGCAAGGAAACTTAATATGAAGGAGAGGAGAGAACTTTAAAGACTAGGAAGTGACAACCTCCTCATCGAATGGCTGACGGTCATGCTCTGACTACGGAATTAATCCTAGTTGATCGTCCCATCAGCGGTGAATACTTAAACTCCTCAAAGCATGAACGACGCATGAACTGTTTCATATTAAAAATAGTTTATGAACTATTTTATCTAACATTCTCATCATATTAAGTTTTATGAACTATTTCACATGAATTAATTTATTATTTATTCAATATCAAATTACTACTAAAATTGTTCAATGAAAATTAATATTATTTTCTATAACCAAATAAGTATTAACTAATTTTAACCAAATTAAAAATGATGTTATTTTCATTAACCAAACATGTTTTTAGAAAACTAACAAATAGAGACTGAAACTAGTTTTTGAAACCAAATTTTTATTTTCACTGGAATCAAACCAAACAAAATCAAAAAATAGTTTTTGCTAACCACACAACACCTATAGTGCAACTATAGATATGATCAAGTAGAAGTTATTTCTTCTTTGAGTTAATTTATAATCTTCCACTACAGTAAAAAAAAGTGAATACTAAAAATTTTGATGTCTGACAACAGGCACCGAAACATTTCGGTGCCAAATAATTAACGACGCCTTTTGGCGCAAATATTCGTGCGGCGCGGGCTCGCGAGTGCGCAACTCTCAGCCAGCGTCCGCCCGCGCGATCTCGCGCTCGCTAACCCGCACGCCTATGTCCGCCCACGAGGGTTAGCGGGCATGCAAGAAGCGCCCCTCGGTGCGCTCACCGAGGGGTGCTCGCCCAAGATGCAAGAGATTTTCTACCTCCTTATTTTTTTTAATTCTTTTCCCTTCTTCATTTTTTTCTCCTTCTCTTCTTTGCCTCATCTCCTTTCTCTTCTCTTCTCTTTTTTTCTTCCTCCATTCTTTCTTCTTTTTTCTCTCATATATTTTTTCTTCATCTTTTTTTCTTCTATTCTTATTTATTTTTCTTCTCATTTTTTATCCACTAAATTTTATTCTTCGTTTTTCAGGTTATCGGAATTCTTCCGGTCATCAAATTTATTTAAAGATTAGTATATATATATATAAACTGTTATTGATTTTTTTTTTCTTCTGATTTTTATTTAATTAAATTTTAATTAAATTTTGTTTTCGAATTCTGCCACATGGCAAAAATCAAGTAGCGCGGTTCCGCGCCTGTTCGATTTCCGTCGCACGCATAATTGGAATTTCGTGTGCGATGGCTTCACAAATTTCACTGCAATACAGTGGAATTAGTGGAATATTTTTTTAAAATAAAAAATTAAACATACTATGCCTCTAACATGCGCTGGCAAGTGTCGATACGTCTGTATATGCTCTTGTCATTGTCCACTAACTTTCGTCGCATGTGCAGGCGTTCGTTTGCACATTTCGACGCCCATAAATGTCGAAATATTATGCTGGTTTGGCGTTGAAAAATCCATGATTTGTTGTAGTGTTCTCTTATTCTTTCAGTAATGTTTTAACAATGTTAAAAATAAAAGATAATTAAAGTCAAGATATACATCATATGAAGTAGGTAGTTAGAAACTTGACTTTTCAAATAATAAGTCAAATGGCGTGCCACATTTTTTTGCACGAAAAAAATAGGAAACTTGGTGCATTAAAGGTTTCACACATTAATTCGATAACACACATTTTTGATCGATTCTTCTGTAATGCGGCTTGGCTGCACTTTTTTGATTCTGCTACAGTTACTCATTTGCCGAAAGGTTTTTCAGATCATTGTCCTATGTTATTTAAATTCAGCTATGTGTGTAATAGAAGTAGCTTGTTTAAATTCCAAAGTTTTTGGACCGATTACCTAGAAACGCAAGGTATTGTGGGTAATGCTTGGAATGAGATCCCTCATGGTTTGCCGACTCAGGGTAAGTTTTCTACTGGTTTGCGATATACACGCTTTGCGTTGTCTCAATGGAATGCTCATGTTTTAGGATCTATTGAAGTGATGCTTGATGATACTAATGCTAAGATGGCTAATTTAGAGTTTTTAACTGCTACATCTTGCTTATCGAATTTTGATGAAATTTTACTTCGGTCTTTATATAACAAGGTTGTCGCCCTTAGGCGGCAGATAAATTTGAAATAGTGGAGTAAAGCTAAAACCAAATCCATTTATGAGGGTGATTCTAATTCAACATACTTTCATCGTGTGGCCACTTCTAGACGTAGAATTAACAAAAATTGATC
This sequence comes from Canna indica, assembly GCA_034359265.1. Classification (NCBI taxonomy): domain Eukaryota; kingdom Viridiplantae; phylum Streptophyta; class Magnoliopsida; order Zingiberales; family Cannaceae; genus Canna; species Canna indica. The sequence continues at coordinate 73,929,343 of CP136891.1, read as the reverse complement.
ATGTGATTTCTGCTGATGGCTCTATTTTCATCAAAAATGGTGATATTTTATCGATTTTCTTGGGTTTTTATTGTGAACTATGGTCCGATCAATGTGTTGCTTCGGTTGATCTGTCTGCTGAATTACCTTTTTTTGCATATTGATCAGGACTGTGTAAATGATTTAATTGCTCCCTTTAGTCTTACTGAAGTTTGGAATGTTGTTAAGTCCTTACCCAATGGAAAGAGTCTAGGTTGGACGATTTTACTAGGAAATTCTTTAAGCACTATGTATGCTTCCAAAGACAAAAACTCTTATGTGATGATTAAAATAGATCTGGCTAAAGCTTAAGACAAAATTAGTTGGAATTATGTCCTTTCTATTCTTAAGACTTGCAACTTCCCTTCGATTTTTACAGACTGGATTCATACATGCTTATCAACTGTTAATTTTGCTTGTTTACTTAATCAAAAGCTCACCCCTTTCTTTGCCTCTAAAAGGGGCTTGAGGCAGAGTGGCCCTACCTTTATGTTTTAGTCTCTCAGCTTTTAACCTTGTTATTCAAACAAGCTGTTGAGAATAGAATACTTAGCTCTTTCAAAATCAGACGAGGCTTTGAGATTAGTCATCTAATGTATGCCGATGATATTTTAGTAACCTTTCGTGCTAACTCCAAGAGTATAAATGCTTTCAATGATTTTTTTTACAAATATGCTCAGTTCACGGGTCAAACAATTAACTTAACCAAATCTGATTTTTTTCCCCTAAAAACACAAGTTGCTAATGCTTTAAACATGAGAGCTAGGGAATTTCCTTTCAAATACTTAGGGACTTTTAGTGCTCCTAGAAAGCCTCCAATTCAAGCTTTTGACATAATCTCGGATCAAATCAGTAGTAAATTAGGTGCTTGGCAAACCAACTTTCTTTCTCAGGCGGACAGAGTTGTCTTAATTAATTTGGTCCTCAACTCTATCCCTTTGCACTCAATGACGATTTCTTGATTTACTTCGAGCCAACTTAACAAAATTGAAAGTTAAAAAAATTTATCTGGTCCTCTTCCATGGATAGGAAAGGCTTCTACCTTTTGAGTTGGGAAACTGTCACTCTCCCTAAAAAGCTTGGAGGGCTGGGTATTCATGACCTACATTATAAGGGTGCTGCCCTTGGGCTAAACAGATGTTTGACTACTTAAACAATAAATAAACCCCTTGGATCAATTTAGTAATGGCTAAATATAGGGACTCTAGACTTCTATTTTCACCCGATAAAAATTGCTCTTGGAGTTGGTGTCTTTTTAGATTTGCTTTTGAGCATCTTCTTCCTGGCTGTTTAAAATTAATTAATAGTGGTAATAATTCTTCTTTAATGTTGGATAATTGGTTGTTTGACTTACCTTTTCTTTTGAAACCTTCCTTCATTAATGTTGAGTTATTTGATGCTGATTTAAATGTAAATACGTTAATTAATGGGCATGCTTGGAATGTGAATGTGTGTAATGATTGCTTTTGCACTGTGGCGATGGATTCCATTACCCGGATTGAGTTGCCTATGAACCCCAATGATGACCAATTCATCTAGAAAAAAGCGTCGGGGGGTAGAGTTACCACTAAATTTGCCTATAAGTTTCTAAGAAGTCATGTACCTTCAACCGAGCACTTAGACAATAGGTGGGGCTCCCTTTGGAAGTTAGCCACCGCTCCAAAAGTTAAGCTCTTTGGTTGGAAATTATTTCATCTTAGACTTCCTACTAGGTCTAGACTAGTTCATATGGGCATAAACATTGTTGACACTTGCCCCTTTTGTAATACTGTATTCGAAATAATTTTACACATCTTTATTGTTTGTCCTTTCACCCAAAGTATTTGGAATTTACTCCAAAACAAGACGGGCATTAGTGTTAGCCCTCCGACCGTTTGGGATCCAGGCACTTGGTTTTTTTCTAACCTTCCACATCCTAGGGGAGCACCTACCGGCACGCTCTAATTGCTAATGGATGTTGGTACATCTGGCACGCTAGAAACATCCTGCTGCATTAAGTTAGGCAGCCTGCCCCCTAGCCTTAGTGACTCAAATAATTGCCTTTACTGAATCATATTTAAGTATACTAATGCTTGAGGGAAATTCATTACGTAAATCTTATGTGGTTAAATGGAATCCTCCGCCGCATGGTCTATTAAAAATTAATTATGACGCATCGTTTGTAAACAATGCAGGGGGCATTGGAGCTGTGATTAGGTCTTCTGAGGGCATTTGTTCATTTGTTTCAAGCACTTTTGTGGTTGGCAATTCAACTCTATTTTTGGAAGCATTGTCAATTAAGAACTGCCTAATTTTTGCCTCAGAGCAAACTCTCTCGCGTTTTGAAGCAGAAATTGATTCCAAGATTTTAGTTGACGTGTTGAACAAAAAGATGAAAATACCGTGGGAAATCAATTTTGTGTTGTCGGATATTTTCTTCTTAGCATCTCAATGTAATTTTGAAAAGTTTATATTTTGTTATCACGAAGCAAACAAAGTTGCCCATTGGGCAGCAAATAGGGCTAGACTGAATCATGATGTTTTGATTTGGACGTCTATTCGTTCTCCTGACTTGGAGAAAATTTTGTACAATGATATTTTTGATCTTGGCTCTGTGCGACATTAATATAGATGCTTTCAATTTTTTTTGGTAAAAAAAAGAAGATTAAATTTACTTGGCCAGTATAATAGAAGTGTCAGAGCATGCAAGTTGCTAGTACTATATGTAGTGATGGTCCATTGACAAGAAGAGCTCATCCAAACACTATATAAAGTAAATAAGTAATTGATGGACAATGTAGAATCCACATGCATGAGCTGATGAGCTTTCAATCAACAATAATTTTAATGTACTTAAACAGGACCACAAACAGTCATTTACCACAAAAGCCTTCTTTATTTTCCTGCAAATATCCATTTTTTACAACATCACTATTCATAACCTTTCAAGTTAATTAAGAGAGTACGATTTCAAGCAGGTACATATAGTACAGGAAATGACACCCTGATTTCTCCAAAACAAAAACTAGGACAACCAGTTTAGATTTGCCTCGTACTACATATTATCTAATGTTGATTTGGTCGAACCAAACTCCTGCAGAGAGAGTAAATATATATGTTGAGGAATCAGAATCCTACATAAATTGGCTGCAACTGAAACCAGGGACTGGGTTTCTCTTTTCGCCATGGATTGGGATCTCCATCGAGCGCCTGTAAATTAATGAGATACGAGATTTAAGAGCAATTGGTACGTTGTGGGTGTTAATTGCACAGCGAGAGACCTATCTGGCCACCTTAAATTAGGTCTTGATTTCAAGGGGCCACAAAATATAATGTACGTACGTAGTACACCAGCAAAGAGTATATTTTTCTCTTTCCTTTTTCTACTGTAGTTAACTAATTACTTACTCGCATGGCAATCATCAATATATATTGTCATTTGACAGACAAGTACTGGCTCCTTAATTACTTCATGTGAAACTTCAAATCCATGCTTTTAAACGTTTAGATATAAATTAGGTTGTGATTTAAGTATATGTTCATTTGGATGAGCACTACTAGAAAAATGGTCATCAGCAACGGCTGATGCCGTTGCTGAGCCGTTGCTGAAGAGCATCAGCAACGGCTGAGCCGTTGCAATAGCGCCGTGACAGAAAGTCGCGTTGCTGATGACTTAGCAACGGATCAGCAACGGCCGCTCGGGCCGTCGCTCAAAACATTATCAGCAACGGCCGATGGGCCGTCGCTAAAAATATTATCAGCAACGGTTTTGCCACAGACCCGGAGCCGTTGCTGATACCATTAATAGCAACGGCCGCTGAGTCCGTAGCAACACCGTTAGTAAAACTCCGTCGCTAAGCCGTTGCTGTAGGTCATCAGCAACGGCTCTCGATACACTTTTAGCAACGGCTTTCCCACGGGCGTCCGTGGGAAAGCCGTTGCTGATGACCTATGCCTGCAACCAAAAAATTTGAAAATTTCAAATTTCCATTGATACATTGATACATTTATCTGATACATAACTCACACACCCATACCCTCATACACACATTCATTCACACATCACAAACATCTCATACACATTCATTCACACATCACAAACACACCAAGATATACATCAAAACAATTATATTTATATTCATAATTATCCACGATAGTATAAACACAATTCAAATGTAAAATTGAAGTATCAACATCTCAATAACAAAGTCAATATAAACAAAATCTCACGATGACGATGGAGGATGGCCTGGATCATATGGCGGGGTCTGGAGTGCTTGAGTGTACACCGGCGTGGACTGACTCGAGGATGATGGATTAGATGATGCTGAAGAGATGCCTGCTTCGGGATGACCCGACAAGTTGCGTAGCATAGCTTCTATATTCGCCATCGTCTGACTCTGGCGCTCCATCAACTCAGTCTGACGCGCGACCATCTCCTCTAGTGTCCTTATCCTATTACTATGATCATAACTGGATCTGGAGGTGGACGGCCGCTCACCAGCGACCGGAGGGGTCGGTGCCCCAAGTGGCCCTAGTACGGCTCGCGCATGACCACTATCTGCGAAGCCATATACGCGGCCATGATCCCAGCCACCTGCGGCCTCGACCCACGATGCTGCGTCAAAGTCCTCGGGGGTACCCCCGCGCTGCACCACCCTCCGGCTGTACGTCTCCTACTCGAGTTTGATTTTTTGTTTAATATTTATTATAAAACTTAAATTATAAATATATAATGAATAATTTAAACAAATATATAATTACCATAATGTATGCAGCGCGGTTGTCGATGTACTCCCTCGTCCCATGTGCTCGACGGTGAGTCCGCTCAAACACCGCCATCGGGGAGGGTCGCTGGACAGTCCCGTCATCCGACACCGTCGTCTACATTTACAAAACAAATACATTAATTAGTACACATAATAACAAATAAAATATATAATTAAACGATATACTTACCATACGGTTTGCGTGCACTGCAAATGCAACAGAGCCGCCGGTGTGACGCGCTGCTCCCCCCGACATGCGATTTCTAGCCGCATTCTGAGAAACCTCCTGCCATCGATCCGTCGACCATATCCCCACGAGCTGATCCCATATATCCGGAGTAATCCAACTGGGGCCGTATCCCCGAGTCTCTGCGATGTTAGTGGTCCCAGCTCGGGCCATCGCTCGGGACCGAGCCTGCCCCAGCTGCCCGTTGTACCTTGCCCGGGAAATAGACTCCCAGGCAGCGTAAATGAAGGACCTCTGGTCCTCGGCCCATGTATAGCGAGCCTGCAAAATAATAATATCAGTACCAATTCTTAATATATCATCATGCATGTAAAAAAAAAAAAAATACGTGCCTCAAACTCGCGCCATAACATGTCGACGTGCTCGCTAGGCACGTGAGACCACGTAGGCCATGCCCCGTGCATGTATCGTCGAATAGTAGAAGAAATGCTCCTCGACACTTCTTCTTGCTCGAACCTGCACAACAAAAATAAATTTTAATATTATATTATGATATAATGAATTTGTAATGATTCATAATTCATGATATATTACCGCTCCTCAATCACGCTGATCAATCTACGTGACTCTGTGGCTGGTGGAGGCTGCCACCTGTTCGGCCCGCGTGGCCGCCTGCGTCTGGATGTACTAGCCTCGGCAGTATCATCCTCATGAGGATCAGCAACAGGAGGATCATCTGCATGAGTAAGTGCTGGAGTCTCACCGATCGGAGACTCCGAAGCTCTCCTGCGTCGATAACCACGACCAGATATATCTGTCGAACAGACATATAATCAGATTATTGTATAAATAGTAGAGATATATTTAATAAAATATATACTTTACAATTATTCCTCATCATCTGAATAATAGTCTTCGAATTCTTCCTCTTCTTCCTCTTCTTCCTCTTCTTCATCTTCTTCATCTCCAGCTTCCTCAATTTCATGATCGTCATCATCAGCATATTCAACTTCTAATTGAATTGACGTTGTGTCTGCATCCTCGAGTATTGGAATAATACGATCCACAACAGGAAGATCATCTTCTTGATAGAAACCAGGAGGATCATTTTCTCCTACTATCGGATCAATTTTTCCTCTACCTTTTGTCTTACAGACTACACGCCAATCTGCTCTATCTTTATTTCGAGCCGGATACTTCGCGTAATATACTTGTTCGGCTTGTGATGCCAATATAAATGGCTCATTTGCTGCCAATTTCGATTTGTAATTAACCTCAACAAGTTTGTATTTTTGATGAACTTTCATACCCCTTTCTGTTGTATCGAACCAATGACATCTAAATAGGAACACTGATTTCAAGCCGAAGTAGTGCAACTCTATCACTTCTTCCACTAGTCCATAGAAATCCATATCACATTCAACATAGGTTGTCCCTTTCACGCAGACCCCAGCATTCATCGTCTTTTTTGTAGATGAATATTCAACCGTGTGAAATTTATACCCGTTAACAAAATATCCGCTATAGCACGACACAAGTCGCGACGGTCCACTAACAAACTCAAATATTTTTTCATCTATTTCAGCTATGTGATCTTTGCTGTAAGTCTGAATCCAAGAAGGGAAATCACGATTTCGTAATGTCTCCAATTCTTGATCGTTGTGAATAGAGTATTTTTGCACCATCTCAATGTCAAATATTTCAATGAATTGTTCAATCTCTGGGCAATTGAGTAATACATACAAGTGTGCCAAATGATACTCTTCATCGCTTAAGTGTCGAGATGGACGAGAACCAAAAGCACGACCAGAGTGACAAAACATATTTAAACGTCCATCTGAATGTCGAACACCCCCGTCGTCGTTACGTGGAAGACGATCAAATCTTGTCTGTACTGTCGATTCAAAGTAAAATGAGCAGAATGTTGAAATTTCTTGGATGATATACGATTCAGATATTGATCCTTCAACAGCTGCGGTGTTCTTTACTTTTTTCTTCAGACGATTCATGTATCTTTCAAATAAGTACATCCAACGATATTGAACGGGGCCACCAACTCGTGCCTCGTATGCCAAGTGTATCGGTAGATGCTCCATCGAGTCAAAAAATGCAGGAGGGGAAAACTGCTCCAGCTTGCATATGATTTCAACAATATTATTTTCAAGTGTTGACATATCTTCGACTCGAAGGATATTTGCACAGATGCTTCTAAAAAACATACTTAATTCAGTCAACGGACACCAAATATTATCAGGTAGAAGATCTCGAAATGCGATCGGAAGTAATCTCTGCATGAATACATGACAATCATGGCTCTTCATCCCTGATATTTTGCAATCATCGACGTTCACACATCGAGATAAGTTTGAAGCATATCCATCGGGTAATCTGAGTTCTTTTACCCATTGACAAACATCTTTGATCTGTTGTTTATTTAACACATATAGGGCCTTCGGTTTCAGATATCGTCCGTTGACCTCTTGTAACTCCAACTCTGGTCTTTTACAAAGTATTTTCAGATCATGTCGGGCTTTGATATTATCTTTAGTTTTTCCAGAAATATCCATCACAGTGTTGAAAATATTATCAAACACATTTTTTTCAATGTGCATGACATCTAAATTACGTCGAATCAATAATGAACTCCAATAGGGCAATTCCCAAAAGATACTTTTTTTCACCCAGTTGTGTGTTTGGCCAAAACCTGACACTCTTTCATTGCGACCGAATACAATATCTGGAAGTGCTGAAACACGTGCTAACATTTGTTCACCAGACAACATCGGTGGTGGCTCATCTCTTTCGACTCTGCCCTTAGTAAATTTATTACGATTCCTTCGATACTGGTGATGAACCGGTAGGAATCGACGATGACAATCAAAGAATGAGATTTTTCGTCCGTTCTGAAGACTGATTGATTTAGAGTGTTCCATACAATACGGGCAAGAGAGTCGGCCGTGAGTGCTCCAACCCGACAACATGCCGTACGCGGGGAAATCATTGATTGTCCACAAGACCGCAGCCTTTAAATTGAAGTTTTGCTTCCGATGACAATCATAAGTGACAGCTCCCTCAGTCCACAATGTTTTCAATTCATCTATCAAGGGTCTGAGAAATATGTCAATTTCTTTTCGCGGACCCTTAGGACCCGGAATAATTATTGAAAGATAAATAAATTCATCTTTCATGCACATTGACGGTGGCAAATTATAAACTGTCAGCAGCACTGGCCAAACTGAATAAGGAGTTGCAGAATGTCCAAACGGATTAAAACCATCTGTGCACAATCCCAATCTGATATTTCTAGTATCCATAGCAAATGAAGGATAACATGTATCCAAATGTTTCCATGCTTCACTGTCAGATGGATGAGTCATTACTGTATCATCACGACTTCTTGCATGCCAACTCATGTAGGGGGCTGTCTTTTCCGACATGAATAACCTTTGAAGCCTCGGTGTTAGTGGAAAATACCGAAGCACCTTAAACGGGATATTTTTCTGTCGGACCGATTTCTTCTCCTTGTAACGAGGGTGTTGACATACAGGGCATTTATCCAACTGCACATTTTCTTTATAATATAAAATGCAGTTATTTTGGCACGCGTGTATTTTTTCGTACCCAAGCCCCAATTTTCTCATTAGCTTTTTAGTCTTATAAAAAGTAGGCTCAAACTTATTATCAGTAGGCAGCATTCCATTAATCAATCCAGCAATCCGATCATACGCAACTCCGCTGATATTATAATCGGCCTTGATGCTTAAGAGCTGTGTCATTGCTGAAAACCTAGTGTATTTAGGACAATTCTCATACAAAGGTTCATCGGCAGCTTTCAACATCTCGTAAAATTCTGCAGCTTCTTTATTCGGTAATTCAATCTCTACCGCAGCCCCTACTTCTGTGATATCAACCGCTGTAGTATCTGGTGGGACTGATATCTGAAGAACTGGCCGATCAACATTATCATTCAGGCGGAATTGACCCCCAAGACTATCAAGTATCATAGTTCTATAGGGATTACATTGACCGGATGAAGAAGCACCAGCAGAGGAAGATTCACCATATGTCTGAACGACAGGATTGCTCGACGTCCCGACTTCGCGTGACTCCCCGTGACAAGTCCATAGAAAATATCTCGGTGCAAATCCTTTGGTATATAGATGCAGAGTGACAGTCTCCCGATCCAAAAATCGTCCATTCGAACAAATGCGGCACGGACATCGGATTTGATCACCCATGCTAACGAAATTCCGATTCGAATAGGCGAAATTTAGGAAGTACGTTACGCCTAATCGAAACTCATTCGTTAAAGCTCCACGATTAAGACGTCGGTACATCCAACTTCGATCAGCCGACATGATTCTGTCAATCAATGACAATTTCTTTGGTTAATGTCTTTAGGTGAGATTGTCCTATTCCATTCGGGATTTATGTTATTCGTACTGCACTTACGTTTTTATTTTAACTGTTAACTAATTATTCTAAATTTCGACAGCATCTCCCTACAGTTCTCCGAATACGCATATCATCTGGGCGCGTATCGGAGAACAAGAGAGATGTTGTCGAAATTTAGAATAATTAGTTAACAGTTAAAATAAAAACATAAGTGCAGTACAAATAACTATATTCCCAAATTGTCCAATCAGGGACAATTCAAGAATTGTACGTCGTATAAAAGATCATCTACTTCTTTTACACGAACATACAATTCCCGAACGGATCTAAGGTTTTGCTAAATCATATCTGATCGTCGATGCGTACGTGAAACATATCAACTCGTCAGAGGATGATTATTTTCTAAATGTTTCGAGACAGTTCGAGTCCATATTGGATGATTTCGGCGCGCGTCCGAAGTGGACGATTCCTGCGCGAGTCCGAAGTGGACGATTCCGGCGTGAGTCCGAATTGGACGATTCCGGCGCGCGTCCGAAGTGGACGATTCTGGTGCGAGTCCGAATTGGACGATACCGGCGCGCGTCCGAAGTGGACGATACCGGCGTGTGTCCGAAGTGGACGATTCCGGCGCGCGTCCGAAGTGGACGATTCCGGCGCGCATCCGAAATTAATCTAAACCCTAATAATTAATCTAACAAATTAAACAATTAATCTAAACAATTAATTAACAATTATTAAATAATTAATTAACAAATATAAAATAATATAAACTATATATATATATACTAAATTCCGGCGCCGGAGTCCACCCTCCGGCGCCGGCGTACAGTGGTCGGACACAATGTCCGGCCACTGCAGAAGGTCCGGCGGCGGCCATCGGCCGATCGCCGTCGGCCGAAACCCTAGAAATAGGGTTTCGGTCGGGTGATTTCCGCCGGCCGCAGGGAAGAGACGGCAGCAGGGGAGACTTACCTGAACAAGTCAGCAGCAGCGGTCGGCGTCGTCGGCGTCGTCGGCGTCGGCAGCAGCGCCAGCGGCGGCGAGTGGCGTCGGCAGGAGCGGCGGCGGCAGCAGCGAGCAGCGAGAGGAAGAAGAGTCGGGCGCGAGAGCGTGCCCTATATAAACTTATCAGCAACGGCTCACTCGCCCGTTAGAACGCCGTTGCTGATAAGTTATCATCAGCAACGGCTCACTTATCCGTTAGCAAGCCGTTGCTGAAGATTAAAAAATCAGCAACGGCTCGCCTTTCCGTCAGAAAGCCGTTGCTGATAATTAAATTAATCAGCAACGGCTCGGGTTTCCGTTAGAACGCCGTTGCAGATACAGTTTTCTGCAACGGCTCGGGCGGCCGTAAGAATGCCGTTGCAAATAGCAACGGCTTGAGCGGCCGTCGCTGATAGCCGTTGCTGAAGACGAAGTTTCTAGTAGTGGAGTAGTCACATTGAATTGTTGGATTTGTTGCAACCTATATATCTTGACTCAATTATTTTCTCCTCATAACTCATAATAGCCAACCCAAATATATCCCTTTAGTTTTAAATTTTTGAATTTAATCACTTAAGTTTAAGTTTGATTTTCATTTATTTTTAGGATCAAATATTTATTAATTATTACTATTTTTTGTTGAAATTAATATGCACGTGATTTACTCATTCAAGGTACAAAAATAACATGTTGAGTATTGTTTTTGACTCAAGTTGGAGTGATGCGGTCTGGTGTGTCGACTCTTGGTTAGATGCGACTTCGAAGGGAGTTGCAAAAGACACTCTGATGCTCAAGTCAGAATATGTTGAGGTGGAGGTAATATAAATTAGAATATCATGTACCTGAGGCATGACATGTCTGTATATATTGCAGGATGAGGGGTGATTGACGATGATGTCATCTAGTTAATCTCGTAGCTAGGATGTTACTAAGAATGTGTCAAGGTTGATCCCAGAGATATCGGGCTCGTAATGACGAATCCCTTGTGATTAATAAGGATGTGGATATCCTTGTATAGCCGGATGGAGCCCCCGGGCTTAGTCGTCTGGCTTGACTCAAGCCGGCTTCATAAGTGTGGGCGTTTGTGGGCCTAATCCGGTCGGGCCCAAAATTACTTGTCCACAACTATGAATTACTCGTATACAATTTACTATTAAAATCAGTGTTTTATTCCTACATAATTCTTTTTTTCTTTGTGACTAGGGTTTCATCAACAAACTTGCATTTATTATAAGAAGTGAGAAATACGATCATAGAGAAGATAAAGAGGGGATATACAGAGAGTATAACCTAAAAAAACAATAGATATCTAGGGAGGATAAGCCATATTGATATAACGTAAAAATTATTTTTTCCCCAACCATACAATTTGGAAAAGAAAAAATAATGATGAATTTAATTTGGGAGCTAATATAAAATTTTCAAACCCCTGAGGACTAAATTAAAGTTCACATTAAACTAGGAGGATTAAATTGAAACATGCACATCCTTTTCTTAAAAGGCATTTTGAATTACAATATTACATACGTATATTTTTAAAAAGAAAAAAAATATTTTTTCCTGATTTTAAGTCCAAAATATAGCCATGCAATATAAATCTAGGGGTATCTTTAGGGTTTACTATTAGGGATAACATTCAACGCCGAAGCTAAAGTAGGCACAGCCGAAATCCATCCTTAAGCAATAATGAATTAATATGCAATGGCTGTATAACGTACTCTTTGATTCTTCAAGAACATGTTCCATATAATATCCTCCTTTAATGGGTAGGTATAGGTGTTTAATCTGACCTATCTGATAAGGATAATCCTATCCACTAACACCCTTTTGTGCACTTCTTTTGACAAAGAATTGAAGACAGATATTCTATAGTTCAAGTAGTATATATATATATATATATATATCCTCATCAGTCTTGTTTAATTATTTACAACTTGCAAGTGGATATAAATTACTAGTTCATTGTTCACTGCATTTAAGCAGCTAGCAGCAGGGTGGCCGGCTGATATTTTTGTGTTCCTGGAGGACCACATGCAGCTCACAACATATGACATGGGAATCAGATAAACCTCCTCTTATATATATAAATATATACTAATACAGCTATAGTACTGTTCTCTCAGGAGTATTCACTGATCACAAATAGCCTCCCATTCAATGTGTTCATCCCCACTTGTACCTTTTGTCTTGCTTTCGCCCCTCTTGCTTGTCTTCTCCAAGTGGTCCAGAAAACGAGTGACTTACTCAAGCAAACTTCCTCATTTGATATAATTGGTTATATGAATCTGGGAAAGTTCCTTTCTATCTGCTGCTTCAAATTCATTTGAAGGAATTGTATACGGTATTTTATATATCGGCAAAAGAGTTCAAAAGATTCGGAAGACCTAAGCTATAGGCAGTACTGTCCAAAAGAAGAAAGGTTAGTTTACCTTACTTTAATGAATACTATATATACATGTAACCGAAGGTCTGATGAGGTCATTGACGACCCAAGGAGATAAAGCTAATCTTAAGTGGTAGATGGATAGATTGAGGATGATGATAATGATGATGATGATGATGGAGTCTGTAATCAGTGATGCATGTACAAAAATCTTGAGTAGAGGAGCACTACCAGATTCTCCTCAAACTCAAAGATGATTTTTTATTGGATATATATATATATCCTAATTAACTAATTGTATTTTAAGATATGAAACACATGGGATTGTTGATGAAACTTAATTTCACCATAAAATAATTAGCAGATAAGGGTAAGCAATTAGTTTCTAATTAACATATATATATTATGTATACATATATATGTCGGCTATGAACAGATAAGGCTTGTGCTGACATGACAAACTCTTTTTTTAAGGTATACAGTTTACAGTTCCAGAGAGTATACATATTACTAATAAAGAAATATATACATGTTGATGTTGAGTCTTTAAGATGAATAAAATAAATAAAGGAATTTTATCCTTCTCAAATCTGGCATATGTTTTGTGCATCTGAAATATTGTTTAAACAGATGAAGTGCTCAAATTAAAGAAGAAAAGAGAAAAAGAAAGCAGTGACCCACTATATACAGCCATCGAGGTAGTTGGCTGATCAAATGTAGCATGCTTTAATTGTTGCTAACATAGCAATGGATGCTGTTTTAAGCTTGCATCATCATCATCATCATCATCTTCTTGCGCATATGCTTTTCATTTTATTTTTTGTTTTCCTTTCAGAAAAAGATTCTCAAAATTAAACCGAGGGCCACACTTGACCAAAAATTAAGACATGTATATATAATTAATTATGCTGAAACAAATATGATGTACTTATCGTTATCAACACGTACTCACCTACATATTAATATAGCTTCCATTTTGATTTCATTTGCATGATTAACATATGCAGCATATCTTTTTATGTATATGCTACAGATTGTTAGGTCATGATTAATCAAGTTAAGTGGGAATCTATTAGATCTTCCTCCAAATTAATTAATCGGGTAAATTAATTATGTAAAAGTTTAACTGCGTTGAAGGATTTTTATGAAGGTGTTTTAATTTTGAGGTCATATATAATTAAAATATATTGTGATATAATAGTAGTTGTGAATATTGTAATTGTACGTACAGTGGGCAGGTGCAGGCAGTTCTAATTTATTGAAGTTAGCTGAGATGGATGCATACTGCAGGTAGGCATCATCTGTTCCAAGGCCATCAGGTTAAGGATGAAAGTTCCATTCAATTAACCTTTGCAACTTGATTGATGTGACTTACCCTTTTTTTGTTGATATATCCGAACCCAATCGATCCTTCTAAATTAATTAGGCCGTTTGCTATCAAATAATATTTTCAAATATTGTAAAACAGGATGATTTTTCTTGTCAAATATTGTAATCTAAATGACCTAAATAAGGGGTGCCTAATTGCAATACTCCAGTTTAATCCCACATTAATTTGGAGTAAAATAAATGTTGTGATTGTTTATAAAATTTGATGGGTGTGCTACTACCAAATTCAATAAATTATCTGTAATATCCCACTTTAGTCCATACACTATAACAAATCATTGATATTTCGACGTCAAAAAAAATTAACATTTCGACGCCAATTAACAGCAGTCGAAATGAACATACTGACGCTAGCAAAAATGACGAAAATGAGTGGAATATGACGAGAGCCTATATGTTCGTTTTGACGCCTAAGCAAACGTTGAAATGTTCGACATATCGACGCCTGTGTATAGGTATCAACAGACATCGATATGTCGAACATATATGTCTGCTTAGGCGTCAAAAGATTTTTTAATTTTTTTTTTTTTAACATACCGGCGCATGTCAGAGGCGCCGATATATATATATATAATAATAATAATAATAATAATAATAATAATAATAATCCTCGAATTCTGCTACATCGCGAAATTGGAATTCTGCGTGCAGCGGATTAAGGGCAGGCACGAATCTGCGTCGCGATTTCCACACGCGGCGAAAATCGATGTTCAAAAATTAAAAAATTTTAAAAAATATTAAAACAATAATAAATTTTAAAAATTTTGATATAAATAAAAGTTTAAAAAAATTACCAACCTTGTACAAAATTTAATATGTTGAATGAATTTGATAACCTATAAAAAAAGAGAAGAAAACATTAGTGAAAAAAATAATTAAGAATAGAAAAGAAATAAAATGAAAATCTCCATGTTCGATCATTTGGCTTAAAGAGAGAATAGAAGAAATAAGAAGAGGAAGAAAAAAAAATGAAGGACGAAGTATAAATAGAAAAAATATATTTAAAAAATAAAATTTTATTTTTTAAAAAAAAAAACCTACAAGAGGCGGGAGATTTCCCGCCTCCTACTTGGGTGAGCGCGCCAGCACACGCTCACCCGCGCCAACCTGGCGCCGAAATGTTTTGGCGCCTCCAGACAACAGGCACCGAATTTTTTCGGCGCCTGCTGTCAGAAGTCGATATTTTTCGACGTCTGTTGTCAGGCTTCGAAATTTTTCCGCACTACTGGAATAACAAGCATCTGCAATGGCTTTCAACCCCCCCTGCCCCGTTGCAACGTAGCCGTGGTAGAAAATCATGTTGCTGATAACTTAGCAACGGCCGCTGCGGCCGTTGCTAATAACATTATTAGCAACGATTTTGCCACGGCTGTTGGTCTATTGTAGATATGTACATCAGCAACGATGCAGTGGCCGTGGCAAGGCCGTTAGTGAAAGTTCGTTGCTAACCCGTTGTTGTAGGTCGTCAGCAACGGCTTTGAGGTTGCGGCCTAGAAAATATGATACACTTTCAGTAACGGCTTTTCCACGGACAACCGTGGGAAAGCCGTTGCTGATGATGTTAACTTGTAACTGAAAAATTTTAAAATTTCTAATTTTCATTAATACATTGATACTTTTAACCTGATACATAACTCACACACCTATACACACATCCATTCACATATACATCACAGATACACCCAGATATACATCAAAATAATTATATTTATATTTATAATTATCCATAATCATATAAAAACTATTCAAATTCAAAACTATCGTATCAATATCGAAACAAAAAAAGTCAATCAAGTATAGTATCCAAGTAACAAAGTCAATATCTAAACAAAATAATAAATCTTACGACGATGGTGGAGGAAGGTCTGGATCATAATATGGCGGGGTCTGGAGTGCTTGAGTGTACACCGGCGTGGACTGACTCGAGGACGATGGATCTGATGATGTCGAAGGGATGTCTGCTCCAGTATGAGCTGAGATATTCCGTAACATAGCATGGATCTCCGTCATCATCTGACTCTGACGCTCAATCATCTCACTTTGACGCGCGACCGTCTTCTCCAGTGTCCTTATCCTGTTACTCTGATCATAACTAATCCTGGAGGTGGACGGTCGCTCACCAGCGACCGGAGGGGTCGATGCCCCAAGTGGCCCTAGCACGGCTCGTGCATGACCACTACCCACAAAGCCATATACACGACCGTGGTCCCAACCACATGCAGCCTCGAACCACGCTCCTGCGTCAAAGTCCTCAAAGGTGCCCCCGCGCTGAATCACCGTCTGAGTGTAGGTCTCCTACTCAAGTTTGATTTTTTGTTTCATATTTTTCCTAAAACTTAAATTATAAATAAATAATAAATAATTTAAATAAATATTCTTACCATAATGATTGCAGCGCGGTTGTCAATGTACTCCCCCGTCCAATGTCCTCGACAGTGAGTCTGCTCAAACACCTCCATCGGGGAGGGTCGCTGGACAGTCCCGTCGTCCATCACCGTCGTCTACATTTACAAAACAAATACATTAATTAGTACACAGAGTAACAAATAAAATATATAATTAAAAGTAAGATATAATATATACTTACCATACGATGACCGTGCACTACAAATGAAATAGAGCCGCCAGTGTGACATGCTCCTCCCTCCGACATGCGGTTTTTAGCCGCAGTCCGTCGACCATAATGCCACGAGATTATCCCATATATCCGGAGTAATCTAATCGGGGTCGTATCCCCGAGTCTCCGCAATGTTTGTGGTCCCGACTCGGGCCGTCGCCTGGGACCGGACCTGCCCCAGCTGGTCGTTGTACCTCTGTCGGGAAATAGCCTCCCAAGCAGTGTAAAGGAAGGACCTCTGGTCCTCAGACCATGTATGGCGAGCCTGCAAAACAATAATATCAATACCAATATTAATCAACATGTATAAAAAAAAATACGTGCCTCAAACTCGCGCCATAGCATGTCGACATGCTCACTGGGCATGTGAGACCACGTGGGTCATGCCCCATGCATGTATCGCGGATCATAGAAGATATGGTCCTCGGCACATCCTCCTGCTCGAATGTGCACAACAAAAATAAAGTTTAATATTATATTATGATATAATGAATTTGTAATAATTCATAATTCATGATACATTACCGCTTTAGACCTTTAGACCTTTTCCCATTTTTAATAGAGTAAATACCCAAAAAAATACAAACTTTAGACCTTTTCCAATTTTTAGCATAAACTTTTTTTGTTAGCAAAAAAATACACCAACTTTCATTCTGTTACTCTGTTTAGCACGCATCGTTATTTTTTACAGTTTTTGCTGATGTGTCACTTAACGATGACGACGTGGAAAATTTTATACTACGTGGATTATTATTTTAATCAATTTTATTATTAAAAAATTATTATTATTAATAACTTGGTCCTTCTTCTCAAAGACGTTGACGTTAACTGCACTCCACGGGTCATCGTCGGGGACGAGCTCATTGCCGTCGTAGCGTAGAAGCTCATCGTCGCCGTCGCAGACCTCTCCGCCAGAGAGATTGCACGTGAGGTCGGCGATCTGGCGGAGAGGAGGCGCGACCTCTCCGCCTCTCGACCTCTCTGGCGGAGAGGACGGGCGAAGAGGTCAGCGCGTAAATACCTAGCACCAGAGAGGTCGCGCGTAGAGGCCGCGCGATCACGCGCAACCTCTCTGCCACTCACGGCCTCTCTGCCACAGTGGCGGAGAGGAGGCGGAGCCAGAGAAGATCGCGCGGAGAGGAGGCGGATAGGAGGCGGACACCTCTCCGCCTCTTTGGCTCCGCTTCCTCTCTGTGCGATCATCGGCTCCGCCTCCTTTTCGCGCGATCATCTCTGGCTCTGCCTCCTCTCCGCCACTCTGGCAGAGAGGTCGCGCGTGATCGCGTGGCAGAGAGGTCGCGCGAGATTGCACGGCCTCTCTGGCTTCGCGTCCTCTCCGCCGACCTCTCCACTCGCCACATGCATCTCTGGTGCGACCTCTCTGAGAGGAGGTCCGGATAGAGAGGTTTGCGTGACCTTTCATCTGAGATTGGCGAAGTTTTAAGGTTTGAAATGGGTGCCGCCGCCATCGGAGAGAGGAGATGAGGAGGAAGGTGTGGTGGAGAAGACAATTTAGAAGATATGTCAATATTTTAGTCAATAATATAATCTATGTGGCATTATTTATTCTACATGACTTTTTTTTATATCACGTCGTCACTGTTAAGTGACACATCAGCAAAAATCGTAAAAAATGACGGTGCGTGCTAAACGGGGTAACAAAATGAAAGTTTGTTTATTTTCTTGCTAACGGAAAAAGTTTATGCTAAAAATAGAAAAATATTCAAAGTTCGTGTTTTTTTGGGAATTTACCCTATTTAATATAAGATATACTTTACAATTATTCCTCATCATCTGAGTAATAGTCTTCGAATTCTTCGCCTTCTTCATCTTCTTCATCTCCAGCTTCCTCAACTTCATGATCGTCATCATCAACATATTCAACTTCTAATTGAACTAACGTTGTGTTTGCATCCTCGAGTATTGGAATAATACGGTCTACGGCAAGAGGATCATCTTCTTGATAGAAATTATCTGTCACATCAGGTATCGGCTCATTTTCTCCCGCTATCGGATCAATTCTTCCTCTACCTTTAGTCTTACAGACTACACGCCAATCTACTCTATCTTTATTTCGAGCCAGATACTTCGCGTAATATACTTGTTCGGCTTGTGATGCCAATATAAAAGACTCATTTGCTGTCAATTTTGATTTGTAATTAACCTCAACAAGTTTGTATTTTGGATAAACTTTCATGCCCCTTTCTGTTGTATCGAATCAATGACATCTAAATAGGATAACTGATTTCAAGCCGGAGTAGTGCAACTCTATTACTTCTTCCACCAGTCCATAAAAATCCATATCACATTCAACATACGTTGTCCCTTTCACATAGACCCCGGCATTCATCGTCTTCTTTATAAATGAATATTCAACCGTGTGAAATTTATACTCATTAACAAAATATCTGCTATAACACGACACTAGTCACGACGGTCCACTAACAAACTCAAATATTCTTTCATCTATTTCTGCTCTGTGATCTTTGTTGTAAGCCCGAATCCAAGTAGGAAAATCATGATTCCGTAATCTCTCCAATTCTTCATCATTGTGAATAGAGTATTTTTGCACCATCTCAACGTCAAATATTTCAAAGAATTGTTCAATCTCTGGACAATTGAGTAATACGTACAATTATGCTAAATGATACTCTTCGTCGCTTAAGTGTCGAGACAGACGAGAACCAAAAGTACGACCAGAGTGATAAAATATATTTAAACGTCCATCTGAATGTCAAACTCGCCCGTCGTCGTTACGTGAAAGATGATCAAATCTTGTCTGTACTGTCGATTCAAAATAAAATGAGCAAAATGTTGAAATTTCTTGGATGATATACGATTCAGATATTGATCCTTCAACAGTTGTGTTGTTCTTTACTTTTTTCTTCAGACGATTCATATATCTTTCAAATAAGTACATCCATCGGTATGGAACGGGGCCACCAACTCGTGCCTCGTATGCCAAGTGTATCAGTAGATGCTCCATCGAGTCAAAAAATGTAGGAGGGAAAAACTGTTCCAGCTTGCATATAATTTCAATAATATTACTTTCAAATGCTGACATATCTTCGACTTGAAGGACATTTGCACAAATGCTTCTAAAAAACATACTTAATTCAGTCAATGAACCCTAAATATTATCAGGTAGAAGATCTCGAAATGCGATTGAAAGCAATCTCTGCATGAATACATGGCAATCGTGGCTCTTCATCCCTGATATTTTGCAATCATCGACGTTCACACATCGAGATAAGTTTGAGATATATCCATCGGGTAATCTGAGTTTTTTTATCCATTGACAAATATCTTTGATCTGTTGTTTATTTAACACATACGAGGCATTCGGCTTCAGATATCGTATGTTGACCTCTTGTAACTCCAACTCTGGTCTCTTACAAAGTATTTTTATATCATGTCGGGTCTTGACATTATCTTTAGTTTTTTCGAAAATATCCATCAAAGTGTTGAAAATATTATCAAACATATTTTTTTCAATGTGCATGACATCCAAATTATGTCGAATCAGTAATGAACTCCAATACGATAATTCCCAAAAGATACTTTTTTTCACCCAGTTATGTGTTTGACCAAAGCCCGACACTCTTTTATTCTGACCAAACACTATCTCTGAAAGTGCTGAAACACGTGTTGCTAATATTTGTTCACCAGACAACATCGATGGTGGCTCATCTCTTTCGACTCTGCCCTTAGTAAATTTATTACAATTCATTCGATACTGATAGTTAGCCGGTAGGAATCGACGATTACAATTAAAGAATGAGATTTTCTATCCGTTCTGAAGACTGAATGATTTAGAGTGTTCCATACAATAAGGACAAGAGAGTCGACCGTGAGTGCTCCAACCAGACAACATGTCATACGTCGGGAAATCATTGATTGTCCACAAGACCGCGGCCTTTAAATTAAAGTTTTGCTTCTGGTGACAATCATAAGTGACAGCTCCCTCAGTCCACAATATTTTTAATTCATCTATCAAGGGTTTGAAATACACATCAATTTCTTTTCGTGGACCCATAGGACCCGAAATAATTATCGAAAGATAAATAAATTCATCTTTCATACATATTGACGGTGGTAAATTGTAAACTTTTAGCAGCACTGGCCAAACTGAATAAGGAGTTGCAGAATGACCAAACGGATTAAAACCATCCGTGCACAATCCCAATATGATATTTCTAGTATCCCTAGCAAATGAAGGATAACATGTATCCAAATGTTTCCATGCTTCACTGTCGGATGGATGAGTCATTACTGTATCATCACGACTTCTTGCATGCTAACCCATGTAGGGGGCCGTCTTTTCTGACATGAATAATCTTTGAAGCCTCGGTGTTAGTGAAAAATACCGAAGCATCTTAAACGATATATTTTTCTGTCGGAGCGATTTCTTCTTGTTGTAACAAGAATATTGACATACATGGCATTTATCCAACTACACATTTTCTTTAATGCAGTTATTTTGGCATGCATGTATTTTTTCATACCCAAGCCCTAATTTCTTCATCAACTTTTTAGTCTTATAAAAATTTGGCTCAAACTTGTTATCAGTAGGCAGCATTCCATTAATCAACCTTGCAATCCGATCAAATACAACCCCGCTGATATTACAATCGACCTTGATGTTTAGGAGTTACGTCATTGCCAAAAATCTAGTATATTTATGACATTTCTCATACAAAGGTTCATCGGCAGCTTTCAACATCTCGTAAAATTATGTAGCTTCTTTATTCGGCAATTCAATATCTACCACAGTTTGACCTTCTATGATATCAATACCTGTAGTATCTGGTGGCACTAACGTCTCTGTAATTGGCCGATCGATATTATCATTCAAGTGGAATTGATCCCTAAGACTATTAAGTATCATAGTTCTATAGGGATTAGATAGACTGGATGAAGAAACACCAGCAGAGGAAGATTCACCATGTGTCTAAACGACAGAATTGCTCGACGTTCCGACTTCACGTGAGTCCCCATGACAAGTCCAAAGAAAATATCTTGGTGCAAATCCTTTGCTATATAGATGCAGAGTGATAGTTTCTCGATCCAAAAATCTTCCATTCAAGCAACGCGGCACGGACAACGAATTTTATCACCGACGCTAACGAATTTCCGATTCAAATAGGCAAAATTTAGGAAGTAAATTACGCCAAATCTAAACTCATTCGTTAAAGCTCCACGATCAAGACGTCGGTACATCCAACTTCGATCATCGGACATGATTCTGTCAATCAATAAGAATTTTTTCAGTTAATGCCTTTAGGTGAGATGGTCCTATTCCATTCAAGATTCATGTTATTCATATTACACTAAGTATTTTTTTAACCGCTAACTTCATTCTAAATTTTGGCAGTATCTCCCTATAGTTCTCCGAATACGCATATCATCTAGGCGCGTATTAGAGAACAAGAGATACACAGTAGCCAAAATTTAAGAATTAATGAGTTAACGATTAAAAGAAAAAACTAAATGCAATACAAATAACTATAATCCCAAATTATCCAATCAGAGACAATTCAAGGGTTGTACGTCGTATAAAAGATCATCTATTCTTTTATACGAACATACTACCTCCGAACGGATCTAAGATTTTGCTAAATCATATCCAACTCGTCGATGCGTACGTGAAACATATCAACTCGTCGGATGGATGATTATTTTCTAAATGTTTCGAGTCGGTTCAAGTCCAAAGTTGACGATTTCGGCGCGAGTCCAAAGTGGACGATTCTGACGTAAGTCCGAGGTGGATGATTCCGGCGCGAGTCCGAAGTGGACGATTCTAATTAATCTAAATATAAATATTAACAATAAAATTAATCTAAATTAATATAATTTAAATTAATCTAATCTAAACATTTATCTAAAGATTAACATGCATTAATCTAAATTAATCTAATCTAATCTAAACATCTAAATTAACATAAACATATAATTAATCTAAACATCTAAGATTTAATTAATCTAAATGTTTAAATTTATCAAATTTTATATTTATTTAATTTAATTTTTAAAAAAAATAGGGTTTAAACCGCCGCCGACGTCGGCGTCCAGTGTCAGACAAATGTCGGACACTGGATAATGCTCCGACCGCCGGCTGAAACCCTAAATATAGGGTTTCAGTCGGTTCTACAGTAAATAGAGAGGGGGTGGCGCGCGACTTACCTGGAGCAAACGACGACGACGGGCGATGGCGGCGAGTGGCTTCGGCGATCAAGGAAGGCGGGCAGTAGGCGGAGATCGATGATGACAGCAGCAGGAAGAGGAAGAAGAAGGAAGGGGCGGGCGTGATCGGCCGACCTATATAAACTTATCAGCAACGGCTCACTCGTCCGTTAGAACATCGTTGCTAATAAGTATTTTATTTTCGCGCCGCGAGCGCACGATCAGCTCAAGAGTGACGTATGCCGTAGCCGTAACTAAGCCGTTGCTAATGTGATAATATATCTACAACGGCTCGAGCGATCGTAACAAAGCCATTGTAGATACATCAAATCTGCAACGGCCCGAGCGGCCGTAAGAACGACGTTAGAACTTGCAACGGCTTGTGCGACCGTTGTTGATAGCCGTTGCTGAAGAATATATTTCTAGTAGTGTTGACGCCTTCAATAGACGTCGAAATTTATTGTATTAAATTTTTTAAAAAAAGTTTTACATTTCGACGCTTATAGTAAGCGTCAAAATTTTGGTGTCGATATATAACAATTTTGTTATAGTGATAGGGAGAATATTAGATGTGGTGTTGATTTATAAGGCTTCATGGATGTGCTACCATCAACTTTAGTTTGAGCATTAGTGTCGATCCTAAGCATGGTGAGAGATCAGTCTATGTGAGAAAGGGTTGTCCACTTGGGTGTGATTCTGGGCCATGTATTAGACTCGAGTTGAGTCTTGACGAGGGCGTCAAAACATAAGTGGGGGAGATTGTAATATCTCACTTTATAATTAGTCCATAGTGAGAATATTGGATGTGGTGTTGGCTTATAAGGCTAATTGATAGATGTGCTACTATCAACTTTAGTTTGAGCATTTTAATTAAACTAATAAGTTTACCTATGAAGTTGATGAGTAAACTATCTCATCAAACGGGTCGTAAAATTATCTCATCAAATAAATTGTGAAACCAAGTGGATTACCATCTTATGGTTGTTAAGACATTCTCCAAAATGTAACGTAGATTTTATCACAATGTTTTTCTCAAAAATATTTTTGACAGCATCCTGCATCCTTCACTTTACTTCCACATTAATTTTAAAAAATTAAACAACATTAATTTTTTATTTGGTAAAAAATAATGATTTTTTAGAATAAATTATAAGAATGTTTTACATATTATTTTTTTATTATAACAAACATATATATAAGCTTGGTATCTAATTAAGTAATTAAACTGATTTTAATCCTATTGTTATACGAAACAAGATAGCTGAAGCTTCTAATAATTTTACCACAACATTTCTAGACATATATCAAACATTGTATTGCGGGATTATATATCCGGGTAATGCACTAAATTTAGTCCAGCTTTGATTGAAATTATAAAAAATTTTACAGTATCGTACTATATTAAGAAATAAGATTAATATATCATTAATGTTGAAATACTTCAAATTTATCTTAGAATATATAAAATAGAAACAAACTTAGATTGTGGGCTGATATATAATTAGTTAGATTCTGATAATTAAGTTCACAATGGATATATAAAATTACTGGATACTGTTGAGGATTAATATTCAAAACCCACCATAAGACTAGCAATACATAGAGCATAATTAAGACATATACAATACAAGATGGTGCAATATGCCTATTTTAGAATTTTTGTAGTGGAAGAATCGCCTAAACAAATTAATTTACATAGCCAAAAATTAACTGATTAACTAAATTGAAATAATCCAAAAACAAAAGGAGCAAAATACTAGAGAAGATGTCCTGATAACTTTTGCTGCAATATCCCATTCCGGGTTGATGGATCAACAGTGAAATCAATGTGAAACAAAAACACCACGACACAGTAGCAAATTAAGCTCAGGAGAGAGGAGTACTAGTATTGCCGGATGATGCATGAACATAGAAATGCATGGCCCACATCTCAAATTAATTCCTCGTGTGAATAGTCCACTTGTTGCCCAACTTGCTCAACAACACTAGCTTGATGAATCTTCTTCTCACCCTTCATATTAGTATTATATTATTATTATTATTATTATCATCATCATCATCATCATCATCATCATCATCCCTTTTCTCTTTGCTATATAACTCCTCCCTCGCTCATATATGTACAATCTATATATGTTGTCTTCTCCCTTGTCTTAATTCCTTCCTTCTTTCCCCCTCTAATTCAGCCTTCAAATTACAGGCAGGCAATTCATGGGCACTCGTAGCTCGGAGGAGCCCGACAAGCTGCAATCGCCTCCGCCGCTGCAGCCGCCTTCTTCTACGGCGCCATTACAGCGGCTCGGCAGCGGCGCGAGCGTTGTGCTCGACCCGGAAGAGGCGGAGTCGCGGAAGCTGCCCTCCTCGCAGTACAAGGGCGTCGTGCCGCAGCCCAACGGGCGGTGGGGAGCGCAGATCTACGAGAAGCACCAGCGCGTCTGGCTCGGCACCTTCAACGGGGAGGACGAGGCGGCGCGGTCCTACGACGTGGCCGCGCAGCGGTTCCGCGGCCGCGACGCCATCACCAACTTCAAGCCCCTCCCGGAGGCAGACGAGGACGGAGCGGTGGAGCTCTCGTTCCTGACCTCGCACTCCAAGGTCGAGATCGTCGACATGCTCCGCAAGCACACCTACCACGACGAGCTGCAGCAGAGCAAGCGGTGCGCGGCCCACGCCGGAAGCAGGAGCGCCCACGCGTCGTCCGCGGCGGCGGACTGGCGCGCCGCCGCGCGCAGGGAGCACCTCTTCGACAAGACCGTGACGCCCAGTGACGTCGGCAAGCTCAACCGACTGGTGATTCCCAAGCAGCACGCCGAGAAGCACTTCCCGCTGAAGCAGCAGGCCGCCGCCGCCGCCATCAAGGGCGTGCTGCTCAACTTCGAGGACGCCGCCGGCAAGGTGTGGCGGTTCCGATACTCCTACTGGAACAGCAGCCAGAGCTACGTGCTCACCAAGGGCTGGATCCGGTTCGTGAAGGAGAAGGGGCTCCGAGCCGGCGACGTCGTCACCTTCCAGCGCTCGGCCGGCCCCGAGAAGCAGCTCTTCATCGGGTTGAAGACGCGACCCGGAGCTACCGGCGGGTGCGGTGAGCCACCAGCGGCGGCGCCGAGACAGGCCGTGGAGGTGGTGAGGCTCTTCGGGGTGAACATTGTGAAGATTCCGGTTGTGGCCAGCGGCGATGTGGCGGAGGAGAATGGGATCGGCTGGAAGACGAAGACGAGAAGAGAGATGGAGTTGATAGCATCACCGTACGAGCTGCTGAAGAAGCAATGCAGAGAAGACTTCGTAGTATCGGCTGTTTGATTTAGAAATCAGCTTCATTTAATTCGTCGTCCATCTTTTCATCTAAATGCTAATTAAACTGTACATCATATAGCAGGACCAAAACAAGTCCGCAGACAGCAGTGATCAGCTGATTGAGATTATTTAGGTTCAAGCTGCAAGAGCTATAATTAAACAAAAAAGAATTTTTGGCTTATATATAATTAATTCTATCATTGTACGTACTGCAAGCCTGCAATTGGTTCATCTTTTCCTCAATTTTTTTTTTTGACTTCTTCAATTCATCAATGGCCATAGATCAGCTGGGATGAATAATAATCACGTACTCAAAGAGAAAATAAATCTGCTCTATATATATATCATGACAGTAGCTCATCTTTTATATATGAAATCAAAAGTTATGCCTATATAATTAGCTTGGAATAATTTAAGAAAATATATTTTCCCTTGAAAGAGATGAGCTGCTGCAGCTGGATCTCATGGAAGTGTGAGTGGTTGATATATTATTACTATTTTGGGAGGTGCAGTAAGAGTCAAATTAAAATTAAGCAGACATGCCTAAGTTTGAATCTAAACCGGCCTGCATCAAAGTGCAGATTGGAAGATCAATCACTGGGATTTGGGATATCTAATATATTTCCTGCAGAGATAGATAAAGACCAAGTCAATCCTTTAAATATATTCCAGGTTGCAGATTTCAGCGTGAAGCAAGCTGTGCCACATATACATATATGGAAGAGTCAATTTTAAATGCATATATCTTGAAGCATGTGTTGTATAACCCTAGAAATGCATGATATAATTGGACTTTTTCATATATGTACATTATAGTATTCAATTGGCTTAGCTTGGAAATGCAAAGAATACATCACTTTCCATACCCCTGTGCTAGCTTCTTTATGGAAAATAGTAGCATTTATTTACAAAATTCGTCAGGAGAGCTTTCAAGGAAGGAAGGTAGCACATCTTTGTTTCTCCACAGTCATCCTTTGGAACAAAGGGCGCTGTTTCCCATGAGACTTTGTCCAGATATTTAGCGCAGTGCTGTGCAACTTTGACAAATGTGGCATCATTTTGTACTTTTTTTAGATATATAGATTTATTAATTATCTCAAAGTTATGTCAATTTCTATATTTGTATATGTAGAAGAAAGTCTTTGCAACTTCTAACAGAAACAAAGATTCATAGATGTGGAAACAAATGTATATTTATATATTTAAATATTAATTAATTAGGATCAAGTTTCAAACAAATTCCATCATGTTGTACTAAATCTTTTGTATTTACTATCTGAAATATTGGAAGTGAACGGCAGGTTTATGAACGCCCTTAATGGAACAAATTAAATAGAAAAAAATATTGATTTGAACTCTCATTCCAGTTGACATATGTAATTTATCAATTCTACAATTATATCTATTAAAGGGTTTATTCTATTTACCCCAGCATATATCTATCTATCTAGAAAGTTTGAGAGAGACAAACATATCATGAACTCACACCCAACATATAATTAATCCTATTAAAGAATCTCGACTGCAGCATGTGGTGTGCAATGCAGAAACCAAAAGATGTAATAAGAATAGTACAACATTAAATGCATTTATCAATCTTGTTCTAACTTTTTTTTCTTCAATGCTCATTAATTTTGTTGACAATTAAGGAAGAGATAATCATCTCGGCAACATCGACTCACTGGTAGCTCAGTGGTTAGATATTCGGGCTTGTTGCCAATAGATTATAGGTTCGATCACTGATTGTAGTGTTTTATGCATTTACTCTCGCGTCTACAGTCTACCTCTCCGCTTGTGCGTTGTGTGTACACTTTCGTGTCTATGTATGTTTTATTATGACTAGTATAAAGTCAATTTTGTATTTTTTTTAATAAAAAAAAATCATCTCGGCAACCAATGAGGATGCCTCAAAATTACTTATATTTATCAAGAGGTATAAGAAATACAAGTTGGGATCGATGTGAAGAGTTAAAAGAGGGGGAGGGGAGAAGAGGGAGGCGGCAACAACATTTAATCAATTAACATCCATAGTAGTGGAGTACAAAGAGGCCCCTTCAATGGCTAGCTCCAAGTGAGACCGCGAAATATTTTTGTAGTATCGTAGGTCGCATTCATACCAAATCTTCCTATTTCAAATCATAGATGCTCGGTATTTCCTCATAGCACATTTTGTTTTCCCAGGGAGATCCAACCATTTATAGAATATTTGTAGGTTCTGAACAAGTGTTCATGAGTTTCATCACCTAAACCACAAAGTAGGCATCTGAGGTCGATCTGCATGTTGTGTGCTAATAGTCTGTCTTGGGTTGGTAGTCTTCAATGATTAACAAATCAATTCATGGTAGATATGCTTTTTGGGCAAGCTTTTTGTCATATGAATTTAGTTGAAGGGTCCCTGACTCTTTTAAAGGTGAGAATGTTGTCGAACGAGCTAGTGTTGAAGTTCTCGGGAGAGGTCCATTTCCAAGAGACTTGATCTTCCCTCAGTTGTTCTGTGTAAGTACGATGTTAGATCATTCACCAAAAGTAGGATGTCCTCGGCTGATATGAAGTTTGTAAACTCTATGCTCCATCTTGTGACTTCTCCATGTTGATTACACTCTTTAGCATCAACAATAGTTATTAGGAGGTTTGAAGCAAGCCCAAAGAGGTTTGGAAATTTATCCTTTAGTTTATGTCCCTCGTGCCATGTGTTGTGCTAGAGGTAGAGAGTTTAGATGGACAATTTTAAATTTGAATCAATTGTTAAATAAACCAATTTGACGGATCAAATCGATAAATCGATGGCTCAATTGGTTCGAAATAGATAATACAAAAATATTTTTTTTAGAAAAGAAAAAAACTAGTTCAACGATCCTATTTCAATTTTGATCTAGTTAATTCTAATTTAAATTATTTTTACTTGATTTTTTTAACCCTGCCTAGATTTGGTACTCGTTTGTGATAGAATTGATCGGTTCATATGCTAGGCTTACTTAACGGTACACTCGCCAACTTGAATTGTCCACAAACTCGAGCTATCGTCACAAGAGCGCATACAATCTCACTCTCCATACTACAAATCTTTAGGAAACTTAATTATATCAAATCCAACAATTAAAGTTCAAAGATTGGTGTTGGATTGCAACATTACTAATTAAGTCAACAACATTTTTTTTGGATTTATTCTTATCATACTTCCAATGTCTCCTAAATCGCACTTAAAGCACCTTAGCCTCAACTAGTAAACTATTCTGATCTTCCCTCTCCTCTTCCCTTATCGCTCATCTTGCAAATATAACCACGTTCTCAAACATTTTATAAGAGTAATTTTGTCGATTATTAATTATCTTAATTAAGCAACCAATGTTTTGTGATATATAATTATCAAATAATTTTTTAAATTATCATCTAAATCAAGCCCAAAAAAATATATCATCAGAACAATATTTTTCGATCGGGGTTGCATCTTCATAACCAACAAAATTGAAGAAAATGTTTTGTGATTTAGTACATGACAATCATTTTGGGCTTGTTAGAAGGTGTAACACAATATACAGTGTGGCTCTAATGAAGTTGTTTGGCCCAATTGCCATGACAGCATGCCAAAAAAGAGAGTCAATTCTAGATCAAGAAAAATAAACTCCTATGTCATAAATTACCATAAATCTCGGTTTATGGCAGGTCATGCAAATATTTTAGTCGAACCAAATTTTATGATTTTAATTAATTAGCAATTGTGTTAATTAAATTAATTTAAAATATAGAATTTTGATTTATTTTTTTTAAAAAAAAATGTTTAGTTCGATTTCAGAATGAAAATTTATATTTAAATTGTACTCAATTTGTTAATACCTGACGTAGCATGTTAGGAGTCAATTTAAGTATTTAGTCATTGATTGGTAGATTCGCCTAAATAAGTCTAATGAAAAATCAGCACAAAAAAATAAATTCAACACTAGAAGCTACAATTGAAGGTTGCATTCAAAAGGCAACTTTTTTTAAAAAAGTCAAATTTATATAAAAATTCAAAAATCATTAGTATTTTTTTTTTTTTTGAGAAAGATGACTTGTATTTATCATAATGGTTAGGAAATATAAGTGAATATAGAGGGAAGAAGAAAGAATTTACAAGTGGTGCCAAAACCACGCACTAAAAGAAAGAAAAGAAATACCACTATCAAGACACTCGATTGAAAGCAACAAAGGGGAAGAGTTGCTTTAATAAGGCTGCGCCCTCCCTAAGGCAAATTGTTAAAGCATCGAAGGTTTTATTCGTGCCAAATTTTTCGACATACCACAATAAGAGTGTACAGTCGTCTTTTGAGTGAGACACTACCTGCTGAAGATAATGCAACATCTAGCTTCATGTTCGTATTTATCCTTTAGACTAGTTTGATTTATCACATAATTAGCATTTATCCTTTTATTTAGTGGGTATTTATCATATTAGTTTAGTGGGTAATTATCAGTTAATTATCGAATCTTTAGGAGTTATCATTGTCTTATAAACCTATAAAAGATCACTTATTTTATGAATGAAAGTATCTCTCAGAGCACCTCTCTCGTATTTATCCCGGCGTGTTCAACAACTAGTATCAGAGCTGGTACGAGAGAGTGCGAGGAGAAGGAGAGATCGCCGTTCCAAAGCCGGAGCAAGAGATTGCCGAAAGTGAGAGCCCAGGAGAAGGAGAGATAGAGTCGGAGAAGCATACTCTGTTTTGAACAGAGAAAGGAGATTGTGATCCAGAGGCATCGGCGACGCCGGCACATCACAACGCGGCTCACGCAGGAAGAGACCCTGCAACGTCGAAAGAATGCAGCATCTCGTGGAAAGAAGACACGAGGAGGCTCTGTTTTGAACAGAGGAAGTCGACAGGACAATTGTGTTCTTGTCCCGTGACGAAGAAGCTATCGACTACACCCTCTATCTACGCCGGCTCCAAATCCCGACTGTGTTTGAGGGTGAGACAAGCACGTACGTGAGCTAGGCGATGGGAGAGACGCCGCAATCGTTGTGGATTCCACCAAAGGATTGAAGAAATTAAGGTGGCAGAGATCGAGCAAGGAGATCGCCCTCATCGAATTAGGAGTTGCAACTTCTGCACAGAGGCCAACGGCACTCTAATCCTGCCCAGAATCAAGACTTGTAGTCAGGCATCGCCACTCCGTGAGCAGCAGACCGTGCTGCTGCCAAGAAGAGGAAGAGATTGCTTCCTCTGTCGCGAAGGAGAGGTGAAGAGAACCGGAAGGACTTCGTAGTCGACGTCAAGAAGGGTTTACTCATCGACAAGGAGTAGTGCTGCATCGTCATCCTCATTTGTCTTCAGGCTAAGCTCGGCGATGAGTAGAACGTTGCTGTGAAATAGAGTGTTCCTCGATACAGACGGCTACCTCCATCTGGTCGGCCGCATCAAGGAGACGCATCCAGAACTCGTCGGCTCTCCATCTAAGTTCTCAGTGTCGAGACTGTTGTCAAAGGCGAAGCCATTGATCCAAGCTCCAGATCCGCGAGACATCAGATCTCGGCGTAAAGAAGATGCACGAAGAGAGGTTGTGTAATCGATCGATCGAAGAGCCGCCGAGGGCTGGATCATCCAGTAACAAATCGCGATCAAGCCACACGCCGCAGAATAAGACGGATCCTAATCTCCTACAGTCAGATCCTTCGCCTTCAAAAATTAAAAATCCAGCGCCTCTCTATTTCTTCCGTTGTTCCGCATCACCTCGTGAGAAGAAGCCCACTGTCGGCTTCATTTAGAAGAAGAAGACGAATACGTGTGAAGCAGAGGCCCATGATTGATATTTTGACTTTGATCAAAGTAACAAAGCAAAAGAGCAGTGAAGAAAGAATTGAAGCAACAAGTAGCGGGCCCACCATTCTTTTTCATGTGCGTGTGTTCCAATGGAGAAGAAGAAAATTTAATCAGTAGGATCCACCTTCAATAGCCAAAGAGAAGTGGAAGGATTAAAAGCAGCGGCCCCACATCAAAAACAACAGCAAACGTGCAGCCATTCAATTAAAGGTATTTATTTTGACTTTTGTCAAAATACCTAGAGAAGAAGATCTCTAACACTCCAAGCAAAGCTAGTTTAGGCTTATTTTCTTGTTTTACTTCCCTATTTGTTCTCTTATATGTAACTGGAAAAAAAAAATAGAGAAAAAAAAGAGAGGGAGAGAGAGAGAAAAAAAAAGTGTGTGTCATCTCCGCTCCACCAAATTTATTTCCGTTCATTCCGGTGACAAGTCTTGTTGATCGCCACATAGGGGAGACTGCGATCGTGGAAGAAGCACCGACTGACCCTCGCTTCTTCAGCAATAGTATGTCTCCGAAGTGGATTTTCAGAAGCAGTCGTTGTCCAGAGGAAGAGAGAGAAAGATAAAGAGACATATTAGATCTCAAGTTGGTGAATAATTTTTTGTGACAAAATGAGCGAACAACATTTCATTGGTAGAATGAAGAAGCTCAACAATCACAATTATAACACTTGGTCGACTTGTATGATGTCATATTTGCAATGCCAAGATTTATGGGAAATTGTTAACGGGAGTAAAGTTACGCAGCCAGAAGAAGACACAAATGGTGCACTGCGAAAGTGAAGAATCAAAGCTGGTAAGGCAATATTTGTCTTGAAGACAACTGTTGAAGAAGAAGTGCTAGAGCACATTCAGGATGCCAAAGCCCCCCAAGAAGCTTGGGATACACTCACCAAGCTGTTTTCAAAAAGGAATGACACTAGGCTCCAACTTTTAGAAAGCGAGCTATTGTCGATAGCGCAACACGACATGATGATTGCTAAATACTTTCACAAGGTGAAGACGCTCTGCCGGGAGATTGCAGAGTTAGATCCAAAAGCTCCGATCGGGGAATCCAGAATGAAGAGGATAATCATTCATGATTTGAGGCCTGAGTTCAGAGGCTTTGTAGCTGCAGTTCAAGGATGGCAGAACTAGCCATCACTTGTTGAGTTTGAGAATTTGCTTGTAGGTCAGAAAGCGTTGGCCAAGCAAATGGGAGAAATTTCGCAGAAGGGTGAAGAGGAAGCGCTCTACGCCAAGAAAAGCAAATGGAATTCCAAGCAGCATGCTGATGGAGGATCTAAGAAGAATGAAGGTAAAGCGAAAAGTCATGAAGGAGAAAGGAGCACTCGTGCAGGGGCAGCATCGAATAAGCATGACAAGAAATTTGAATGGAAGTGCTACAATTGCGGCAAGATTGGTCATATGGCAAGAGAATGCCGATCGAAGAAAAAGTTCGAGGAAGGTAATGTTGTTACTTTCAAAGAAGAGGAAGAGTGGGATGCTGAGGAGGTAGCTCTCACAACTATAATATCCGATCAGGTAGAGGGTGATTGGATCGAAAGCTCGGCTTGGTAAAGGAAGCTAGTGTTGAAGATAATGCAACACCTAGCTTCATGTTCGTATTTATCCTTTAGACTAGTTTGATTTATCACATAGTTAGCATTTATCCTTTTATTTAGTGAGTATTTATCATGTTAGCTTAGTGGATAATTATCAGTTAATTACCGAGTATTTAGGAGTTATCGTTGTGTGATGTAAGCCTATAAAATGCCACTTATTTTATGAATGAAAGTATCTCTCCATTGAGCACCTCTCTCGTGTTTATCCTGGCGTGTTCAACACTACCTTGATGTAACTAAGAATGAAAATTGAGAGGTAAGGAAGGAAAATCATATCTAACATGACGGTTTTTTTAGATAAGAAGAAAAATATATAGCTTATACAACTACATTATTCAACAATACAAACATAAAAGTCATATGATCATTCCAGGTGAAGGCCGGAATCTCTTGTGTTGTTGTTGTCGTCATGGAAACAAGGTTGGAATGTCGTGTGTTGTTGTTGTCGCCTCAATTTTGACTTGGTCAAAATTGAACAGTGGGCGTAGCTTGCCACGTCGGCGCATGTGCCCGCCAAGCCAAAGTGTAGGCCTAGCATGCCTACATGCCCAGTTCTTCATGAAAGGCTTCCTTAGCCTAGCAACCATATTGGTCTTCAATAGCCCATTGAGACCAAGAAGGCGTGGACATGAATAGTAGGCTCAATTAGTTTAACTCAACAATATAAGTTTGGTTCAACTATAACTGATCAAATGAACTTCGATTTGGATCTGTTCAGGCTCGTTGGATTCGGTTCAGACTTAATTTGAATCAAAACTCAATAGTTTTATACAAGAAAAATCATCAAAACAACAAATAGAAGGTTTTTGCAGATGCTGCTGGTCGAGATTAGATAATGTTGGGATCGGCAGTTGGGATTTAGGGCACGAGGGTAACAACAGTGTAATAAGTCGGTGACAGCAACACACTAGAGATATCAACACACTAGAGCAAGTGGAGCTACAATTGTAGGGGCGATCTATCGGGGATGTGGAGGGTAGGGGGAGTAAAAACACATAAATAAACAGTGCGAGTGTTGACGTGGGTTTGATGGTGAGTATTGACGTAAGTTTAGAATAGGGTAAAGTGAGCGTTGTATGTCCAAGTTAGCATGTCCATGTTGTCATATTCTTATTCCACGTATGAATGCTGATTGGACTCCTAATTCAAGTTAGCATGTCCACGTCAGCATTCCAATGGCAAAAATAACGGGATGTTGACGTCGAATATAATTGAAAAAAAATAAAATTTGGAGATCACGTTTGATACAAATAAAAAGATGAGATAGATTTCGAAAAAAGAATAAAAGTTAAAGATATATTTTATAATTTACCTCTACTTTAATTACTATGCATAATTTTTTTATATTCAGATTGCCCGATAATTAATTAGACGAAGTAATCAATTGAGCACCAATCGCTCAAAGTAGAAATTAAGTTGGATAATTAATAACAACGTAGTTGCTCCAATTGCTCGAATTATTTTATAACATAGTCGTTACAGCGAGTGACATTTAAGTAATTCATATGACCTTTACGCAATTCATCCACGTAATTAATGATGCCCTAAAGACAATGAAAACAGCAAATTAATAAGGCTAAACCCTAGAAATAAACAACAAGACATCGGACCTTCCAAAATTCAAATTATCCTTTCTTTTTAATAAAAATCTTGCGGCTGAACTTTCAAATTTTATAGTCTTTTTCAGTTAATTGCTAAAACATCTCCTACTTGATATAGATTTTTAATTTTAATTTGAAGGAAAATTATACTATCTTTAGTATGTAAGATAAGGTCTAATCACAATTTTAGTATGTTGTTATTTTTTTTATTAATTAACTTAACTTTTTTGATAACTTAATGACATGATATACAAATTATGATGAAAATATTATATTTCCAAATTTAACTCATTCAAACTCATAATTAACTTTCTAAAACATGGTATTTTTGGCTCGGAATTTCCAAATTTGGTTAGTCCTTTCAAATGGAGTTTACTTTGGAAGACCCTAATATTCTTCTTTTTTATTGCTCTTTTGTATAATTTTTTTTAAAAAAAAATCTTAAAATATGGTATTTATATGCGAGGTCATTCAAGTCTCACTTAAAAAGTGATTTCAAAGTTAAAAGGGATCGTATTGGATTGAAGTTTAACAGTTTAATCGTAATTCGCACGCCACATCATCAAATTAATAAAAGATTAATTAAAAAAATAACAGCAAGCTAAAATTATGAGTACTTTAATTTTATATTACAAACCAAATGCGTTAGTTCGAACCAAAATTGAAACAGTTTTAGCAATTAATCTTATATTTTGAACAAAGTCAAGTAGGATCTCAGTTAGGATGCAATGACACCGACATGGACACAAGACACGACACAGGCACAAATACGAGGATACACCAACTTCAAAAAAATTTACAGGACACGAACACAACATATATAGATAAATATTTTTTTAAAAAAAAAATAAATTTTAAAAAGCCCACAATTCATATCAATATATATCATGAGATTTTCATTGATGTCAAACTTCAAATTTTCGGTATGAATAAAATACTTACTATTTCATTGATATCATTTGTTGTCTCTGTCTCTCCGGAGGTTGTTTCCACTCGACGAGGGTTTATCGGCGAGGGCAGCGGCATGAGTACAGATTCTCCAACTCGTCTAGTGTTCGGAGGAGCGACGGAGCGACGATTCTTGCGGAGGAGCAACGAAGCGATGGTTCTTATTGAGGAGCCAATGGTCGCTGTTGCGAAGGAGCCGTCAAGAGGTTAGGGTGGGTGATCAGGTTTAGGATTAGGGTGACTAGGTGAGCGATTAGGTTAGGGATTAGGGGGTCGGCAATCAGATTTTCGATATAAAATACATTTTTTTAAAACACAGGGCTAATCGTGTCCGAGCAAAAAAAAAATTATGTCGGTGTTCGCGATGTGTTGAACACGCGTATACGACAGTCCTTGAAAGTGTCTATGCTTCCTACATCTCGCTCTTTATACGTTCAAAGTTGGACTAAGTTTGAGCCTTTTTAATTATTTTTTTATTTGATCAAATTAGAAAGCCCATATTGCCTTAGATTTGATGAAATATAATCTCACTTCTTACTCAAAATTTGATTTGACCTAACCAGGTATAAATGATATAGTATATTTTAATATTCTTTTACATCAAGGTTCAACTAGATTTGATTTAATCAAGTGTTCCAAACTTTTTCTTAAATCGTCAAAGAGATGTAACTCATTGACGTCTTGCATCCCTTCACTCTCAAATCGTCATCGCTAAGTTTTATTACTTTTTGAAAAAAGATAATAATTTATTAAGATAAAATACATTAATTTGATACATGCCAATTTTTTTCAAGAAACATCCTTCAAGTGCGAATTTTAAAATCAACTCAGATTGATTGATTCGACAGAAACCTATCAGGATCTCATACAAATTTCAAACACCCTATCAAAATGGGTCGATTGGAATCAAAATTGAAATATATCTTTCCACATGAACCAGTTGGAAGATTACTCGACTCAATGATTCAACCGGTTCAATGTCGGATTGAAATTAACCTCCAGTGTCTCGTGAATAAAAGGTGCTTCACTTTGGCCTTTGGGGACCACGTCTCGAACAACCTATCACCGAGGGATTCGCTCAATTTGCATTAACTAGGTCATATGAATAATCAATCGGTCAACAAAACCTAAGCCATCATTGTAGATCCTTCAACAAGCTAGGCAAGTATGCAACCGTTTGATAATTAATCCATTACACTGACTTAAGCAAACGATGAGAGTGCATTTCCAACTACCATCTCCGTCCAAAACAATTCCTCAATAGATGATAGATTTCGCCTAACAAATCCAAGGAAAATCGAGCAAGAAGCCGTCCAAATATTTCGAGTCGAGCGTCAGTCGTATTTGGTGTGCCGTCACTAATTATATCAACTTTTTTTTTTCTCCCTCAGGCCTCATTGCCTCAACTAATTAATTAGATGGCGCGATCGAATGTTTTGTTTTTGTGTACATAAAAAGCGACCGTGACGGCGTCATCACGGCTGCCGTCTGAACGAGTACATCTCATCCGTACACATGGTCGTCCCGAGAAGGGTAGAGTCGTCATTCCGCAGGCGACGGCGATGTCTTCCAGAGCACGCGGACTGACACACAATTCCTCTTTCCTCGCGCCGCCGTCTCCTTTTTATTTCTTCCCCGTTCTTTATTATCTAATAATGATGCTGTCTCGACCGGACACGCCCCACCACTAATCCTACAACCTCATTATATTTATCATCAGAGACTCACAACAAGAATAAGAATCATTTTTAAATTTAGGTAATCAAAAATATTGAATTCGAAGAAGAAAAGGTAGGTACACGCGTCATCATCAAAGCCTATATGCTTTAATATCTTCAACACCGACCTTCCGCGGCTTGACGATGATAGCAGAAGTAGACGCCAGGCAGCAGACCTCCCTTCCTTCCTTTCTTGCCCATGAAGACAAACCTACAACTCTGCCTTTGGGCGAAGCCTGCGGCGGCATACAATTAATTGGTGATAACGCCTATTAACCGGCGCATTCAATGCGATGCCCATCTCGCACTAAAATCCACCGGCGTCAGCCTTATTGACAAAGGTAGATAAAATATAACTAGATAGGAGAGGTGGACTTGCACACGAAATGTGAATCTTTCCGCTGCTTGCAATCCTCCCCCATTGGAATCTTAAGAATTGGAATCCGGCCGAGGCAAGAAGACAACGAGAGATGGTCGTTGTGGCAGACAAGCCACATCTTTTATTTGCCATGACACGTCTCTCTCTCTCTCTCTTTCTGGTTGCGTGTGATCCGGCGCCGGCCCACCTCGCTTTCCATTTCGTACCACTAATTTAAGTCTTCACTCGACACGCACGCACGCGTTGATTTATTGGTTACTATTTATTTTGTATTGCATCCGCTCTGTGATAAAGAAAGCCGGCTTTTATTTTCCTTCTATTTTAAACGCACTGGTGCCGAAACGGCACACCAAATTTATTGCCCCACCTCCCTCTCTCTCTCTCTCTCTCTCTCTCTCACACACACACACACAAACACACCCGATTTATTATTAATTATTAATTAATATAAATAAAGATCTTCTATGAATAAACGTGAACAGGAAGCGCATGCAATTCTACGAACAACTTTAATGCAGAAAGACTATTTCTCCAAACTTTTTACCGTCGCCAGAATCCGGTACCTGCCTTGTGATTGGGGAAACGCGCGGGACCCCCGTAAGGGTGGGCAGATGCAGCCAGTCACGATAAGGGGTCGCGTAAAAAGTGCAACGTGATGTACGTCAGGAGAGATGGGAAGGCGTGCACGTGTAGTACCGTATATGCCATCGTATTCGATACGGTGGGCGCAGGCGTCGATAGGCGTATGATCGACCCGTGCGTCACCGAAATCACCGCCGTCCAATTAAGGCGGCCCACCTCGGGAAAATTAGTAATAATTTAATAATATTAAATCGAGATGAGGAGAAGACATACCTGTCGGGGAGAACCAAGACCGTTCGCTGCGATATAAATACCGCCCCCCATCTCCTCCTCCACTCACCGCCTCGTTTTCCTTCGAAAATCGAAACCCCCACCCCCACCCCCCACCCCATGATGGCGGTGGAGACATTCGGGCTGCGCAAGGAGGGCTCCTCGCCGGCGCTCCCGGCCGGGGTGCAGCAAGCGGCGGTGGCGACGACGGTTGAGGGAGTGGGAAAGCAGGAGCACTTCCGAGGGGTGCGGAAGCGGCCGTGGGGCAGGTTCGCGGCCGAGATCCGCGATCCCTGGAAGAAGACGAGGAAGTGGCTGGGAACATTCGACACGGCGGAGGAGGCGGCCCGGGCTTACGACGAGGCCGCCCGCAGCCTCCGAGGGCCCAAGGCGAAGACCAACTTCGGGAACGCCGCCGCGGACGTCGGCATCCGGCCCTCCCCCGCTCCCCCCGTGCCAGCGGGGCAAATCCGCTGGGGCATGACGCCGCCGTGGAGATCGGGATTCGGGGCGGGCTCGGCGTCGAATGGGCGGGATCTGTTCCGCGGGGTGCCGGCGGCGAGTGGATCGGAGTTTACCGGGTACCATTTCGAGGCGGTGAAGATGATGGTGAGGGGGGAGCAGGAGAGGAGGGCGGCGATGGCAGAAGAAGAGCAGGAGGAGACGACGAAGAAGAAGCCGTTGTCCTTCGATCTCAATCTGCCTCCTCCTCTCGTCTGATGTTAGATCTGACGGCCCAGATAGCTCGTCTCGGATCCTTTATTTTCTTTCTTTTTTCGTTAATTTCTACATCTATCATGAGGCCGATTCCGGCTTTGTAGAGTATTAATTAATAGCTAATTTGCAAGCTTTTATTGTAAGAAAAAATGGAATTGTACGAGCGCTTTGTTGCCGGATGACTCGTTATACCATTTGGCCAACGTATCTGGATATAATAATTTTCCCAAATAACGGAGTTTTTCGTCATTTCGGATTACCCGAAATCGAGGGAATCGTTTTAATTGTTTTGCCGGCGAGTTGCCGCGGTCGTATGGAAGACACTCTGACGCTGCCTTCAAAGAATATTAAAAAAATCAATTTCCTTTATTTTTCTTTAATAAAATTGTCACATGTTTGACGCAAGTGGCGGCGGCTGTCTGTTAACTGTATAAACTTGAAATAATTCTACATATTCTACAGTGCATTGTGATTATTTTATTCTACTTGTCATTTTTTTTACCAAAAGCAAAGAGCTTATTTTGCAAACATGTTAAAGTAGGGGCAAAAATATCAGCGTGTATAATAGTCTCCAATTTCGAAGGCCGAATGGACGATCATATCAAAATATTTTTGTCGTGCTTAGCCCAATTACATAGCCTCCCGATAACAAAAGATAAAACCACAAAGAAAATTGGCCAAAGAACAGTAATTTAATTTGTAAGAGCATCAATCAAAAGTTTGGAATCAAATTCTACAAAGAATGAAGGTAGTGAATGCTCGATCGCAAAAATGAGGTATGGTTTAATAGTAAAGGATTCAAGTGTAAGAGGTGAAGAGCTTCCAATAAAAGTTTCCCGCATGATGGTTCGTGTGTTAATGCGGCAAGTTTTTATATGGACTCCTTATGAATTCTGCAGGTGGGATTGACTTCCTCAGAACAGCCTTCCATATAAGAGATGAAGAGCCTTCCATATAAAATTTATTGCAGAATTCAAAAAAGATGCATCACAGTTTATTTTGAGTTGGCCATGAGAAGGAATCTACTTTAATAAGGATAAATTTGCAATGGGACTGCCCTCAGGCTGAAGTAGAGCTCAGTGAATGCTAGAAGTTTAGTCATCAGGCTAGTTAGGGTATGTTGCCTAACCTCATGCACTAGAATGTTCCTAGTATGCCAGATGTGCCAACAGGTATTGGCAATAAGAGTCAAAAGTAATTTAAATCAATTGGTAGAGGAGAACCGGTAGTTAACCAAGCTCCAGAGGTCCAATTGGTCTATGGAGAGAGAACCAAACCAATTTTTGTCGAGAGCAATGTCCAAATATGTGTTGCAAAGGAGCATTCAAAGAAGATGTGTTAAATAGTTTCAGACAAGGAAGAACAGAAAGGACAAAAGTTAGAAATATTTAAACCAAAGTAGCGCAATCAGAACCGAGTTGGGAGTCGTAAGTGAAGGAGCTTCCAACAAAATAATTTTACCTTTTGGGCAATTTTGGGTTTCCAAAGAGGGGTTCAAAAGTTATTAATGGGTTCAGGAAAACATGGCTTCCAATGAATACTGGAGCGGATTTGGTGGTACTACTACCCCAAAGTCTTTTTCCAAATATAAATATCATCACATGGACTCATTGCTAGATTTATCTTATTTATTAATTCCATCATCACAAACGTCAACTCCAACATCATTTTTTTGTCGAAAGCATTCAATATTCTCAAATCCTTAGACGACACTAAGCACACTGAGGGAGAGGTAGTGCAATTAAGGTAATCAAGTACTCACTTTGCTTGGAGGACAGAACACTTAATATGTAGCTCATGAATATCAAGTTCACCAAGTTGTTTAGGTAATGTCAGACAAGATGAATAGAATTTTTTTGGGAGAAATTAGACCATAAAAAATGCTTAATGACAATCTTGTCAATTTAGGCATAGGAAAACCAAGAGTGTAATGGTAAAGAGTTTAAAATCAAATTAATGAGTACTACCCTTCGATAGATAATTTGACTGCCATGAATTAAATTTTGTTTTATTTGGTTAATGATCAAATTAAGCATGAGAAGGGGACTCCTAGATGCAATCAAAGTTCCAAGATATTTAAAAGGGACGGACCCCTCCCTCATATTTAAAGTCGAACAAATATGTCTAATAGTATCTCTAGGCACGGTCTTAGGAAAAAAGATCTCTAACTAGTACAAATTAATAAACTGATCACTGAGATGAGTGTATTGATAAAAAAAAATCAATTTGATGGAAGAAAGACTTTTTATTCGCTAAGGTCAAGAGTTTGTCTACAACCAACATTAAATGACTAGTATGAAAATTTTCCTTGATTTTAAAGGGGGACAATTGCTTGTTTTAGACAGCTTTGTTTATCAAATTCGTTAAGGTTTGAGCTACCAAAACATATAAATAAGTCGAAAGATGATCTCCTTGCCTTACTCCTATGGGAAGTGAAAAAAAGAGATATCTAATTATTTACTAAGCACGCAAAATTAACCGTGGTCAAGCTAGTTTGGATCCATGCTTAAAACTTAGGTGCGAAATTGCAAGATTTCAAAACATACAAAACATAAAACCAATTGACCTTATCATAGGCTTTTGCTAGGTCAATTTAGACCATAATGTATGGATTTTTATATTTAGATCAAACATAGAGTGTGTTATCTCCTGAGTTATCATGGATGCTCCTACCCTTAATAAACGCTAATTGCTCATGAGATACCAAGGTAGAGATAGCATGTTTCAATCTATTGACTAAAACCTTAGCTAGAATTCTACAGCCGAGGTTGCATAAGGCAATTCGCTGAAAGTTGGTAATAGTAGTTGGATTATTTTTAGGGTTAATTAATGAATATATCATGATTTTTACCGATATTTTCAAATCTATCACGATTTTTCATTTGTTTCAAATGCAGACTTCAACTATCGATTCGTTTCAATTGTATCATACCGTCAGGCTATGGTTAAGTTTTCCGTTAAACTGCTAACTTGGCATTGATGACGTGTCAATCTAAGTCCAGTCAGCCATTAATTTAATATAAAAAATAGATAAGCTGGCGTGTATTAGTAAGTACAGTATTTTGATTACATAATTAATTATTGTACTTACTAATACATGTCATTTTACCTATTTTTATATATTAAACTAATGGCTAATTGGATTTATGTTGACACATCATCGATGTCAGGTCAGCAGTTTAACGGAAAACTTAACCCTAGCCTGACGGTGTGATACAATTGAAACAAATCAAGAGTTGAAGCCTGCATTTGAAATAAATGAAAAGTCGTGATAGATTTAGAAATTTTGATAAAAGTCGTGATATATTCATTAGTTAACCCTTATTTTTATTCCATTGTGATAGAGCAGAGCGAGTGAGCTTCAAAGCAGTGGAAAATTTATCATAAGGGCTTAAATGTGGTGGAGTTTCATTCCAAGCATTATTTATCATATCCACAAACTCAATATATTCAATCCAGAAATTTTAAAATTTAAACAAATTGCTCTTATTAGGAACAAAATCATATTTAAATAGCAAGAGGCAATTATCATAAACACCTCTACTTAAATGAGTTACATTAGTTGAATCAAAGAAGTGTAGCCAGACAGTATTGCAAAAGAAACAGTCAAGGCAAATTTGAATTTTTGAATGAGCTCGTCTATTATTGGACCAAGTAAAGAGAACACCTAGAAAGCCTAAATCAATTAAACCTTGATTATAGACAAATTCTCGAAATGCCAAAAACCAATTTGCTCAAACGGAAAGGTAAAATCACCACATTTTTCTTTTCCATTTAGATAACAGTTAAAATCACAAAAAAAGAATCATGGAAAACTAGAGAAAGTAACAACATTAAAACTTGTCCAGAAAGTATTTCTAATAGTTGGGTTTGTACTGGCGTAAATATTGGATAAAATGAATGATTCCTGGTTGGCAACACCAATAACAACCAAGATATTGCCTTAGCTTTGGTCAAGGAAGAGTTCTAAGTGAGAATGAGCCCACATGATGCCCCCCACAAGAGGGTTAAGAAGCCCCAACCCAGTGGCGGCCCTAAAATTTAATTAGTCGTAGAGCACATGAATCATCAATATGTGTTTCCTGCAAAGCAAGTGATTGAATGAAAAACTTTCGAATCGGTACAACTAAATTATTTCTTACTAGATGTCGTCAAGCACCCCGAGTATTCCAATAGTGGAACATCATCGAGGAACAATAGCGAGAGGGTTCAAATCAGTTGCTAAGAGATTAGCAGAAGTAAGCGCCGGAGAGAAGGTGACATCATCAGAAGCATGAGAATGCTTGGAGTTCCGAGGAACGAAAGGAGGAGAAGAGGATATGGGGGCTTTAGGCAGTTTAGTGGCTCGACGACTAGAGCGAGGAGGCGCTTTAGGAGCAAGGGGAGCGATGTGTTGGCTTAAGGTTTTCAACCTTGATCTTAATCTCGATTTTGATGATAACAAACATGGAACTAATGTTTCATTGAGAAATACTTTCAAGTTCCATATCGGTTATCGGAAAATCGGAAGGACGTTGGTCGACGCGCTCAGATTCTTCGAAAAGTTAGAGTTTAGGTTTAGGGTGTTTAGATAAATTGTAAATCCTCATAATGATGCAAAGAAACCCAAAAACCATCCCCGAATCCCAAATCATGAAAACTCGAAAACTGTCATGAAACTCACTAAGCCTAGGGAGCTCCTTGGAGGGCTATATGACCTAGATATTTTTCTAACATAAAAAATGACGGTAATTATTCCTTGAGTTAAAACTAGATAATGGATCATTTGTTCCGTGGAGTGAGACGAGGGGTAGAGGCGGTAGTAAAGGTGGAGGGGAGAAAAGAGGGCAGGTGAGGGGGTTTATCAGGAGGTGGAGAAGGAGATGGTTGAGGGGTTTCCATAGAAGGAAGAGAAGAATTGAGGAGAGAGGAGGGTTAGACGAT
Source organism: Canna indica (assembly GCA_034359265.1). Lineage (NCBI taxonomy): Eukaryota > Viridiplantae > Streptophyta > Magnoliopsida > Zingiberales > Cannaceae > Canna > Canna indica. The sequence goes on along the minus strand of CP136891.1, from coordinate 73,884,606 downwards.
GAGTTACGGTTAGGAGGATCATGGGGTGAGGAGTTAACAAGGGTAGGGGGGACCAACATTAGCCACGAGAGCACGACCCAATGAGGTGGAGGGAGGGACTTGCTTTGGAGTCCGGACCTGAGAACGAGTAGGCGAAGAGGTAGGCAATCTAGGTTTGGTCAAGGGTCGAGAAAAGAATGTAGAAGGCGAAGAGACGACACAAGGGGTGTTAGAGTCATTGATGTGATGAGACATGGCAGGGTGGAGTTGGCCACGTGTTGAAGAGGGAACATGGGTTGCGTCAACGGGGAAGGCAAAGGAGGCAAAGTAATCATCATTGACAGAGTGATGGTTTAAAGAGGGGGTGGGATCATCAATACAGAGCGTCGCCCAAGGGTCGCAATCTGAAACGTCATGGAAAAATTCTCCATCCTCCAGTTCAGAATTCGAGGTGACACTCACGTGAGTGGCACGGGATGCAGGCCGACTGCGCAGAGGGGCAGGAACAATTGTGGGATCAGAACGTGAACATGCACTCTGCAGGCAACGAGCGCGCTTCCTGGTCACCTGCACCCAGGGGCCACAAATGGGAGCAGAGACCTCCGGACCAATCACATTAGCATTGGACTAAGGAGACACATTTAGATTTAAATCCGGAGAGCTCAAAGAAACCGAATCATTTTTTGAATTCAAACTAGATCCATCAAAAACATAGAAATTAGGTCGAACAATATTTCCAAAAGGAACATTAATATTTGTAGAATTCGGATTTGTGTTTGAACATTTCATGGAACAATATGCTTCTCTATGGCTTATTCGGCCATAAAAATAACACACTGAAGGTAAATTCTCATACGAAATGGGTTGGAAAAATTCTTTATTAGGTTCCCCTATCGGTTCCCCTATCCACAAACCATGTTTCAAGGGGGGGGCAAGATCAATTTCAATGCAAATGCGAATATAACGTATGCGAGCAAAATTAAAAGAGCATTGATCAATAGAGAGAACCTTGCCCAAAGATTGACCGATCGGAGAAATAGAGTCAAGATTCCAAAATTCTAAAGGCAATGCCAAAATGCGAATCCAAATCGAGATGGTCAAGAAACTCTCACACCAAGGCTGAAATGATGACCGTCCGAAAATAAAGTGCAAAGAGTTGACTCGAAGAGAGAAAGGTCCTCTAGTGATGATCTTAGTCGAAGAAATAGCATCCCGGAAAATAAAAAACAAAAAAACCTTCTTCAAGGTCTAAAGTCGATTGAAAACTAGAAGAATGCCAAAAACGCTTTGCCCAATCAATTGCAACGGAAAGGGGAGGGGGTCTACAGGAGAATTTACTAATGAGACATTGCTCCCATGGTTCGCTCCAAGAGCGTATTTTCTCTAGTGTAAAGTTAATCTTATTGGAAGTATTGGAGTGGATGCTGCTAAGAGTAGAATTAATGCATACCTCATAGCATGATGATTTACTCGTGGGGGGTTTAGAAGGAGAAGCATTCGAGGAAGCCGAGTGGTTTTGAGAGGAGGCCATACAATGATACAAAGACCCCGTTCTCGCTCTTAGTAGTAAAATGTGAGTTGAGACTTCTTTGACATTCTTGTACTCGTCTCACTTAATTGCCCTACTCCTCGTTCTGTCAGGAGTCGGAACCGAGGGCACGTGTCGGTGAGACAAGAGTGGGCTCCGGCTCAGTGCTCACCACCAGTCTCTCTGCTTGACCTCATTCTGCTAAATTGGTTTTGTTGATTCCTTTAATATTAAAAATGGAAAAAAGAGGACCCTAAAGTCCACGAAAGCATAGGGTGTGATGGCCCCTCATTCACTTGTCCTTAAAGCGCCTCATTATATAGGGTGATAGTAGGGACTAGTCATCTCATTCTTTTTTCATTAACACGGTGTAAAGTCGGTAAGCAGCACAAGCCACAAGTGCTTGCACGGGATGAGATTGTTGTAGCCATACCTCGAATTCTCAGTGTGGCCACTTTTCATGGGGTCTTCGTTCCCTGGTCGAAACAAGCAGCAAGTTAGCCTGTTCGAGCTAGCTCTGGCATGGCTCATTTGTTATAATGATTTCACATGAGGAAGTACAGAAATGAAGAGGAACTATGCCTGAATGACCCCGACCAAGAATAATAACATGCAATAATACAAATATTTATAATGTCACTGTTAAAGCACAGTGGCAACTCCAAACGTCAAGTGAATACTGAAATCATTTACAAAACACAAATGATACATGTTGGAAAAAGCGAGACGAACGTTCTGACTACAGTATCAAGTTCTCCTGATGGGTTCTTGTGCATCAGAGAACAAAATTAATGAAATAAATGCATTATAATGTATTGTGGGTGTTAAATAATACGGCCCTTTATTGGAACTATGCACTAAATTTATAATCAAGATCGTATCGTGCTTCTTTCACGTGCTGTGTCAAATTTTGTTAGGAGTTCAAAGACAACATTGGAAAAGGGAATACGAATAAGTCGATCATTTTGTCCATTTATTGACGCTTTGGACAAAAGCAAAGTTTCATTGATCAAAGAACTCTCTTCAATTAGTTTATTCCAAAATTTGTCGTCCTCGTTGAGATTTGATTGCTTCAGAAGTTCCAAGACTGTGCTCAAGTGAGCAACATTTCGACCAGCTCCGTAGCCAGTGGCAGTCGCACCACCTACTGCATTAGCCAGTGCTAATGTAGTAACCTCAGGCATGCCATGAAGAAACCCAAAAGCTACAGCTGCAGTAAAACTGTCTCCACACCCCACGGTATCGACAACATTAACCTAATGAGAATTTTGGATCAAACGATGCATTATGATAGCAGTCAACTCCATATTTTTGTGATAGCGGTAAAAAAGATAATTATCTGTATTTTCAAAACCAACCTCCTCAATTGATCTCAAGTGTCAAAAAATTGGCAGAGACAAGAGCAAATAATACCTTGAATGCGGGAGCACATGCCACGGTAGAGCGGTTGATCAACATGGATCCTTTGGAACCCATTTTAATAATAACCCATTTTGTTCGTACACCTCTATTCATCAAATCCTCTCCAGCCCGAATTGGATTTTTTATCCCCGTCAACGATTCAGCCTGCAGATTGTCAGCAGGATGAGTTGAAAAGATCATGCTTGATAATAAATGCATTGATAAATTTCATGTTAAAATTTAGCTCTCCCCAATAACATTGTATAGATGTAAACAACACACTGCAAATAGTGAAACTTTCTTGCTACTGCACTGCAGAGCAAACATTCAGAGAAAAATTGCAAAAAAAAATGAACAAGAGGAGAACACCCAGAGGAAATTTTGGAAATATTTAATCTATTTTGCTGAATACTAGTCCCACAAATTCTAGAGGAAACAAGAACAGATGAAACTTTCTATCCAGAATAATTTAGAAAAACTGAAAAATAATGTTGTCATAGAATTCTCATACAAAGTAGGAACAATGCTATCCATCATCATATCACACTTCTTTCTTTTTTAGTCATTCTTATTTATCCTTCTAAAAATAGAAAAAAGAATTTGGAGTGGTCCCCCGAGGCCATTGCCTCCCGCCAAGGAAACCACACTATCTGGTCCAACCCAAGGGAAAAAGAGCCTAAATGAACCAAAATTGCACCTAATACTACCAAGTCAAATATCCATCCAATGATAAGCAGTACACCTTCCAGGAAACTGGAAGCCAAAATCCTTCAAATCCACCCGCATTATCTTTAATGAGTTTTCACTACCAGTGTTGAAACCAACTTGCTTTTTAATTTGTAAGGTCAACTTTTTAGACGATACCACTTTGAAACTAATGTTGTTTTGTTTTCAATTAAAAGCCATTCTACGAGTTATCGTCTCATTTTCTTTATTTTTTCTCCTCGTTATTTCTACATTTTTTCTGCATCCTTTACTTAATCGTGAATACTATGTGCCTTTATTTAGATACAATGGCAGACCAAAAAATATCTAACTGGTGCTCTATCAACTAGATTCAGCACATCCAAAGTAACATGATCTCTGGCAACAAAATCACAACATATCTAAAGGTAATAGAGTAAATCAATCCATCTAAGCAGAAAAATGGACCATCAATTCATCCAACTTGATTGAGAAACAAATAGGACATGAGTATATACACTGAATGTAAGCATGTGCCTGACGGCTCTGATGGAACGACCATTGCTTTAAGGAAGGAAAATTTAACGTCGATGTAGTTTAGTATATTTTAGTTCTTTACTACTCGATGAGGACCCAAACTAAGAAAATGAAGTGGCTTGATGGAGTTTTTTTCCCCAATTTGATAGCAGTTGAACAATCACTTAAGAAAGATCCAATTTCAGTAGGGCTCTGATCCAATATAAAGTTAAGAGCAACTTGGAGCTAAACAGTATTTGAATCTTAAGATTAGGACTAAATAAAGTGACCTTATCTCCGGGATGCAACTCAATTGTTCCTTGCAAATTGATACAAATCACTGTTATAGCCAGCTCTATTTTATCCAAGAGCACTATTTACTATGTAACTTCTCAAGTAAAGCTGGTATTTCTGTCTTTTCTGATACCATATGGGTATTGGCTAAGGTGTTATGCTATTTATTTTGATGCACGATGTCTACTTCTATAGTAACGAAGTTAAAAAAGAATTATGAATCAATGCAAACATTTACAAGAAGCTTAAAAATAGATCTTCCAGGAACTGACCTGCATAATCATATATGAGCTTTCTGTGCTAACCTATCACTAGATTTTTGGACAAACAGCAGTGACTTGCTCCACCAGTTGTTGAATCCAAAGACTCCAATTCCCTAGTCCCAACCTCTATACTTCCATTGTTACAAGTTACAATTAAGTACCTTTAACTAAGTTCCGACAAGTATATACCTATAACTTTGGTGTTTCATAATATTGCTCAATAAAAAGTCGAAGTGACAATTTGATTAACATAAATGAAGCATACATGGCAGCATTTTTCCCTTTCATGAAAAGGAGCTAACAAGCTATTTTTTTCTCACTTAAATAAAACAATACATTGTTTCAGATAAGCTAATGATAAAAAGCAGGCACATATCAGATCAATGATGAGGAAACACATGGGACAAATAGAATAAGAATGTTGTCAATGAGTTGAAAGAATCATATATGATAACAGCTTTTAAACAACTTAATTCTTATTGCCTAGATTTTACCAATACTTCTACACATTTCACAGTTCTCTAAAGATTTTTCTATGGATCTTCAGATACTTCAACAACCAATTTTTTTTGGATATAGAAAAGGCTTTTGTGGTGTCATAGGAGATAAATAACGACTTCCAACCTTAGTTGTTGAATCCATTGCAACATGGATGTGACTCTTGCTGTCTGAAATTTTGTGATATCTATCAAATCAGAGTTTACCTAAAAAGATAAACACCCATGGGTTTTTGATGGACACAAAATGAGAATGGAATTATTAATTGTCACCTCCTCCATGAGAATCATTTCTCTTCCCCCTCAAAATAATCAACTATGGTCCCATTCTCAGTAATGATTTATTTCTAAATGAGTTCAATTTAACTACTATATGATCATAAATCGATACTGTCAATACAAATATACAAGGAAAATAAAAATAATATAAGTTCAATATACAACAATAACATGATATAACGTATATAATGTAATTTAAGAAAATTATAAATATAATAGAAACATAATATAATTATAACATAAACTATAAAATGGTGTTAAAAACACATAAATCTATCATACAAATAATTTAAAATTAAATTTAATAATATTTTAGTTTTGATTCTAATTCTAAAGTTAATTTTATAAGATTTTGCCGTCCTAATTCCAATGGATTTAGTCATTCTAACTCAATTTCACTAAGTTTCCTTTTCTAATATTGACAATGATACAAATTCCACTAGTAAACCAAAACACCACCTCAAAGCAATATAGGAAAAGTACATCTTTTTCAGGTATGTCTCATTGGTCAAAACCTACAGAAGTTTGAAGAAATGCAAATTCATTATTATGTAAGACATCAAAAAATACAAAATTAAGGTTGAAAGTGGACCTCATCAGAAGTTAGAAGAAGAACATCACTTTGCCTCATAAGCAATTCCAGTGCCTTTTGCTCTTCAGGGGTCCCATGTAAAAGTGTTTTACCACGTGGACCAGGGTCAAAAAATACTGTTGTTCCAGCACAAATAGCACAATCAAGTGCAGAGGCGATTATATTAGGGCGAAGTTCATCAAATGCATAACCATTGCAAAAAAGTATCTTAGCTTGCTGAATTCCCATCTTAGCTTCTTCTGTCAGTTTTGACATCCAACTAAATGCAGGTTCCTCATTAAAATCAGCATGACTGACATTGAAAGAAAGATACTAATGAGAACAACCATACATTTGCCAAAAATTATGTTAGCATTATTGAATGAAATCATTTGTGTTAGCCTTTCAAGGTTATCTATAATAATTACCAACCCAAGTGAGAAATATTACAAGATGCAAAACTCTACCTGCAAAATCCATGCTTTTGAAATGGATCAACCAGAACCCAGCATAAAAGGGTCTCATAGCCAGCACTACGAGCACCGCCATCGGCATTTTCACTCATTCCTACAAAAGTAATGTTCTCGTCTTGAAGCGCATCAAGAAGAAAGTTCCCGTAGATCTCGTCACCAACATGACCAAGGGTGAAACATGACAGTCCTAGCCTTGCTGCAGCTATGGCCAAGTTGCAATTACCACCAGCTTCCCAAAATTTCTAGACAAGAAAAAAGAAATGGTTCACATCAAAGTAACTACCAAGACCATGGATAAGTCCAACACATAAATTAACTTGTTTATGCCTTAGGTGTTGTTACTTGTTAAATATATATTCAGGAAAGATAAATTCTAAATTAAAGTACTTTCTTTCTATTTACAAGCAAATACTTCAAATTATGGTTGCTTTCACTGACTATATATGCTTAAAATGAAAGGAAAATAGAGAAAATTTAAAAAAAATGTAAGCATGTTGCGATTAGAAGACACTTGTACATTGCCAGTAATATCTCCAACAATTTTTGGAAATTGTAAGCTTGCATTTTCCACTTCTAGCAAACCAAGTAGCTCTTCAGGAAATTGACAACAGGATATTTGGTTAATTTAATTGGATTTGGAGTTTGGCATCTATTAAAGGTGGAACAAGTCAAACAATTGAGTATGTGATTCTCAGTCTCCGCTTTCCTCAGACCTATTGTAATAAGAAACTAATTGAGAAGATTGGTGAAAGCACAAATCTTCGAAAATCAATTTAACCACTTCTAGGCCTCTACTTCTTACTAGATAAGGTAAATACATCTGTAAGAACAGAAAAGAATTGCCATAATTTTCATATATCATTTAAGCTCTGTAGTATTCTTTCCACAAAATATCACCAATATAAAGTAGATCACCGTCCAAAGAGGCAAAGAGCTAGACATTGGAGGCCGAAATTTATTAGCTCTTTTTGCTGCAATCACATTAAGTTTCAGTGCTTCTGTCTATTGTATTTTCATTACTTCAAAATACTTTTGATAACTTAACAATATAACAGTAACAGTGCTGCAAAAATGTTTGAACATCCGAAAAATAAAAAATGTTCAACAAAAAATCTTTCGCATAATTTCCGTTTCCAAAAACCAATGCCGGCAGGTTCCTTCTTCTCCTTAAGGTTGATCACAGTCTAACTTTTCGACCTTCACACCTGTTCCTTAGCCAAAATCGACAACAGAGAAAAAAGAAAGCTACCCAAAGTAACCCTCAAAGCAGAATAATTTTAATAGGGAACAATCTGCAAAAAAGGGTTGAAAAGGAAGGCTTTGTTTCCGACCAACCTTATCAGGGGGAGATGCCGCCAACTGCTCCATGTACGCCTGCCGCTCCCCCTTCGAGGCAGGAGGCAATCTTGGGACGCCGAGAACGATGTCGACGCACAGGTTCCCCAGCGTCGCGAGATCGACATTCTTCCTCACCGCGTTCGTCGATACCGCCTCGCCACTCGCCACGGGGCCCCCAAATCCGCCATCCCCCGCGGCGATCCGAGCAGCGACGTGGCCCCCGACAGCGAAGGGCGCAGGTGGGCAGGCCGATCTCCGCAGAGAGAGTTTAAGAGCCGGGAGTTCCTCGACCGGCAGTACGGGCTTTGACCTCCACGAGATTGCGGGGTTTAGGGCTTTGAGCGCCATCGGGTGGGACGCAGAAAGGAAGAAGGAAAGGAAAAAATAATAATATTTAGAGCCTATGCTAAGTAAGTATTGATACAATTACGAATACACACCCAAAACTGTATAATCATTTCAGATTAGCCCTTGACAGGGAGGTATGTTATAACTACACGCATAACAGTCAAACCAACCAAAATTTGTCGAGTGGTTAAATTGTAATTAATACATTTGACAAGGAGGAATCTACTATATTGAGAAGAAAATATTATTAAGATTCGCTGCGTATAAAACATCTTAGCCACCTTAGCAAAGCATATATATCTGTAATAATAACAAAAAAAAACAATTATATCGTCGCCGAGACCCAAACTTAAGACACTTGGATTAGCAGCTTATCTTAACCAATTGGGCAAATAATTCTATATGATCGGAGCTTATATAACACAGCAAATGAGGGATATTTTATTCCTCAATTTTTTTCAAAAAAAAATTAAAAAGTAATTTTATACTTTTATTTTTATTTTTAATTATTACTTTGTATTTATTTCAAGATAGATGAAATTTAATCTTCTATGTATAAATCATTCATTTTATGTTATTACTTATTTTACAAGGAACAATACATGTTATCTCTTTGATAATGAGTAGTTTCAAATGGTTTAAACAATCGTATAGTTCTTGATTGGGTGAATACAATTCTAGTTTTATAAGGTAAATAATTTTGCTCAAAACTAAATATTACTTTGATTAGTTGATTTTTATTTATTATAAAATACTACTTTTATTTGTTTCTCATTTGTTGATCTATATATTTTGATTGTCTTATGTTAAAGGTATTTTTTATATAATTATATTATACCGTACCGCGGAGGCAAGCTCTCGCACCCCCAAATTGTAACTGAACACTCTAATTTTAATTTTAAATTTTTTTATGTCCCACATTTTCAAAATTCTGCATATGCCCTTGTATATGATAAAAATCCTTATTTTACTTACTTAATGTTACATTTGATTAATTCGATAAATTAATCGAATCGTTGGTTAATTTATCGAACCGAATCAAAATTCGAAAAGTTTAAAAATTTTAACCATAAATCGAATCGAAAATTAATCAGAAAAATTGATTCGATTAATTTGGTTTCATTTTAGTTGGTAAATTGGTTTTTCGATTAACCGATAAATTTTGCTCACCCCTAGAAAATAGTAGCAAGCTGATAAGATTCACCTCCAATTTGCCAACAAACACAAGCAATTGTAAAATTATTAAGAGTTCATGGCAATTTAAATTATTAAAAATATTTTTTTTTCATTAATCAAATGTGTATTTAATGTTTTCGTCCCAACTGTGTAATAGAAATTAATATTATTTTTTATAAATATATAAATTTTTTATCAATTTTAAGCCACTGTGTCACACCCCAAGTCAGGATCACGTGATCGATCAAGGTATATATGTAAATATCCCGAAGCCTAACTCATGCACACAACCATGCATATATAAATGATAATCTGAAGCTAATCATGGAGCAAGGTAAAAATTCTGGAATGACATAAATATATGTTCAAATGAAATTACAGACTCCAATATCTCAAACTACATCACTACCATACTTGGCCGTACAAGCGTGCAATTTCATTTTCACTTTGCACATAGTGCTACGACCTGCATAAAATAATGCATGGTTGGGATTCGCCCATCCAACCATCTCACATCAAATACTGGTTGGGGTTCACTCATCCAACCCAAACACCATACATCACTGGTTGGGATTCACCCATCCAACCACTCAGGCTTGCGCTTGTACCTAGCCCCTTCCCGGGCTCTCTCAGTCAAATCCTTGGATGTCACCCTTCCTTATTGGGTATAGGGTAAGACTAGTATGATTGTAGTATATAGTTCTGTGTTTCTATCATGACGTCTCTATATTTGAAGTTAAGGGTTTTATTTCCTCTATTTATCGTCATTCACTAGTAGGGGATTGTTATGATGTCATGTCCTACATGTTACATATATCTCATTAATTTATTAATCTTTTATATACCATGAATATCGTAAGCATTGTCCTATAATTGACATCCCGAAGACTAATTTCTGCAATTATATTTTTATTTACAACATTCTAAAATTAGGACAACACTACAAATAATTTACAACATATAACTCATAATTTTCAGCAATTATTAATACATTTTCTGCATTTAATTGATTAAAACCAACATGGTAATTAAAATTTCAGGAACTATCTATTTATTGTAGAGACCAATTTAAGCATGCTCCTCAATATGAAATCGATATACAAGCACTATAAAATAATCTACACATCCCATATCACATTAGTCTCCACGTAAACATATTATGATATACATCAAATCTAATTACCGGATAAATATGACATAAAATAAATTTGTCAGGATAATGTCTAACATAAACACAATCATCACAATAGTAGCAATAAAATTATGATCACCAAACTATGATATACATCAAATCTAATTACCATGATAAATATGACATAAAATAAATTTGCTAGGATAATGTCAACATAAACACAATCATCACAATAGTAGCAATAAAATTATGATCACCAAACAATAATATTAGGGGTGACAATTTTATCCGCATTCGCTAACTAAAAACTGCATCCACATCGTATTCGATTCATATCCGCAAGTAAAAATGAATATGAATACATATACGAATTTAGAAAATTTATATCCGTGCGGATACGGATATGACTGTGGATTCGCATCTGAATTACTATTTTACTCATATAAGTTATTAATATATATACGAGCTCTATGGTAATTTCATGTCAAGATGAATTTTGAAGTATATTATATATTTATTTTGGATCAATGAATTTGTAATTTATTAATTTATTAATTAAATATATTATTTTAATATTTTTTATTAAATACGGTGCGGATACGGATGCGGTACGAATATGAATATTCATATTCACATCCGTAGCGAATATATAGTGCGGATACGAATGTGCGAATATGGGGTGCGGTGCGGATACATATAATCCAGTATCCGCACTGTATCCGATCTGTTGCCAGCCTTAAATAGCATCATAGAACTTAACATAATATGAATTTCCTTTAATCCATATGGCGGAATCCACCCAATACCTTATTAGGGTGTTCGGCCGACCTTCCCCTAATTCCCTACCTTGGTCGCCCTTCAATTAAATAGTAATACGAGTCTATAATTATCTTACCAAGAGAAAAAAATCATATACTAAATTATCCTACCATACTCGGCCGACCCTAAGCATAGGGTAATAACCCCCAATTGGCCGGCCCTAAGCATTTCAAAAACTATTCCCTACAAGAGTTTAATCTACCAAAATCCCCCGTGTTCATGTAATCATATGCACACAATTTAACAAATCTAAAGCAAACTAGGGTTTAAAGGAAAATTCGGCATGATCTCTCCTATAATCCCACATTCAGCCGGCCCTCATCCATCAAGAAAACAACATCAAATCCTCAAGAAAGCGCATCAATGTCAAGAGGGAGGATCAAGAACAAAGAGTCACAAGAAATCATCGAGAAAACCCATCATACACAACCATAGGGGATTTGGCCAAATGCCTTCCCTAATCTACGGTTCTACCACATACTCACCTTGACTTGAAGAAAAGAAGATGAGATGAAGGTATTTCTGATCTTCGGCGATGACACCAAGCTCCGGCGCCACCTTCTCGCGTTCTCCTTCTCTCTCCCACCTCGGCGTGCATGCGTGCGGCTCTTCTTGAGTCGTACGGTGCTGGGTGGGTTTATATGTTTTCTATTTTTTTCCAACATTGTCCCCCTTCACTTAAGTTCTTAAACCCGACTCAACCCGTATTCGCACCGAGCCCCGATCGAACCCGCAGGCTCGGTTCAACCCCGACTTGAGCCCATCATCTAAATTCATCATAAATAATATAAATTAAGGACCTTGCAATTTATTAAATACTCACCTGGGCTTTTTTATTCGCGCAAGCTCGCGACTCGCCTCAGCTTGCCCCCGAATCGGTCCGCTAAAACAACAACAAATATTTAATTAGGATTTTCGGGTATTACACAATGAAATTGTCACAACCCACACCCGGGGGGCAGGACCGGCACATAGGATGAACTAGCCACCTAGCAAGCCTAACCAGAATTCAAGATTTAAGTATGAAATCTAACAGAGTTTCCCCTAAAATTTAAATATTTCTATATATACATGAAATCTTAAAATAGTTATACACATAACTAAAATCAATTCTGACTATTCAAAGCGTTCTCATAGGGCACAAACCAGACAATAACATAACTGAGAAGACTCTGGAGCAAAATCCTAACGATAGTTAATGGAGCACACTAAAGTTTACAAGATCAAGTGATAAAATACATCAAAGTGTGAATATAAAACCCAAAGGCGCGCACAAACGTGTGATGACTCACTAAAATGACCTAAGTCTCTATTGGGCGGAAAGACTTGGATCGAATCGTCACTAGTATTTGAAATCAAGAAGAGTAGCATCGGAGTTAGTCACAATGACCTAGTGAAAGATAATATAAATCTACAACATGGACAAGACAAGCTCAAAATATAATTTTTTTTTATTAAATATCACTTAAAAAATATGCTTTCAAAGTGATGAAGGTAATGAACATATATTGTAAAATCATTTCAAACATAATATGCGGATGCCAAAACCAATATAACAGAACATCAAAATGGGGGATCTCATATCCAGAGCCATTACCACAATCAAATAGGTTAGTCATAGCGATTAGTCATAGTAGTTAGTCAAAGCCGGGCATGGGGGCAACATGTCGGGCTAGCAACACCCCTGTTAGGTAGGGTCGAACTAAGGTGCACTAGGGCTAACATTTACTGCGTACAATTTCTGCCAGAGATTCCTCCCATAAGATCAAATATTTCTTTCATACTTTCATAATACTGATCAGTGTATCAGATATTGAAGCTCCACATAATAGAGACTCCCCATTTCATAAGCAATGTTCAAATATCCAAAGTTCAGAGAGGGAATATTCAAATCACTTTGTAACCATTTCAAAATCAAATTCTTCTTTTTCCAATTCAAATTTACTTCAAGTAAGGAAAATCATTTTCAAATATGCTTGTCCCGGATATTTAACATTTCAAAATAAAAAATAGCATACTATAAACCATGCTAGATCAAATCTTTGTCATGCACTTAAAAAAGGATATATCTAAGTTTATAAATATGAAAGCATAAGAACTAAAGAACACATCACAAATATATATTATCAACTCACAATACTCGGTCAAGAGGAAGAGCTCCAAGCCTAAGGTGCCACATAGCCAACAGTATGACCTTTCAGAGTATCTAGTACCATAATCATCAATAACCGAGCACTAATTAGTCATCAAACCAAGATTTAATCATCAAGTATGCTTGGATTCTAAAAGCCCTTATTGAAACCCTAGTTTCAAGCATCAACCCTCAAATCCATCATCAAACATGAAGTTTAACCAAACCTAGGAAATAAGATGGTGTGTGAGGGTTGAGAGTACTTTTAGAAGCCAAATGAAGAGAGAAAATAGAGTGGATGACTGGGTCTAGGTAGAAAATCGAGAACCCTAGACTAGGGGTGTAATCGACCCGAGCCGAGCCGAGCCGAGCCGAGCTTGGCTCGGCTCGAGCTCAGCTCATTTGGAAAATAATGAGCTCAAGCTCAAGCTCGATCGAGCTTTGGTCTAGCGGCTCAAGCTCGGCTCGAGCTACATTCAAGCCACTCGAGCTCGGCTCGACTCGGGAAAAAAATCAAGCTGCACGAGTCGAGCCGCATGAGCCGAGCTCGACTAAGCTCAGGTTCTTTTTAGAGGGTAACAGGTTCATAAAATTTAAAAATCAATCCCGATATATAATATATATAGAAGGCTCGATTAGGCTCGCGAGCCGCTCGAGCCGAGTATAGGTTAGCTCGAACTCGGCTCGCTCGCATGTCTGGCTCGGCTCGGCTCGAGCTCGATAAGTTCGAGTCGAGTTCGAGTTTTTACCGAATCGATCTCGAGTAGCTCACGAGCGGCTTGGCTCGCTTACACCCCTACCCTAGACTGGGGATCCTGAGCACAAGCACCGGTATTGGGATGGCCGAACGGGAGGTGAATCGAAGAGGGGTGGAGAGGAGAGTTGAATAGGGAGAAGTCGGTTGGTAAGAGGCATGCTGATGACATTCACATGATCAATAGGTGAACAGGTAGGGGGGGGGGGGGTCATATGAGACTGGGTAAAGAGGTCGACAATGGGTAAATAGGTGGGCAGTGGGTAAGAAAGTCGGTAGTTAACAAAATATACATGTTTTATTTACATTAACTTTAAAATATAAATGTAAATAAAGAAATACCTCTTTCCCATATTTGGATTTAATAAAAATATCAAAAAAATCAAAATTCTTAAGTATCAAAATCCAAATTTTGATTTCTAGTACACATTTGCGAAAATTAAAAATTTTAAAATCTCTTGAGTCAAATATGAATGGGTTAAGGGTTTTAAAAAATTTCTTAAAACGATATTTAACTTGTTTCCATCTAAGGAACAATTACCTAAGGAACAATTACCATAATTTTTGATGCCAAAAAATGCATATTTCATATAGCCCACCAAGGAGCACCCTTATACAGACTTTTCTAGATTTGCAACGATAACAAAATCACAATTTTCACTCGAATGACTCAAACAACTTTTCCTTCATAAATTCTAGTTCAAACAAGTCACAATGCTAAAAAATGTCTCCCAAAGTAAATTTCAAATACTCAAACTCCTACGATCTCAGTACTATCTACGTTTAGTGAGAAACGTGATTATTACATAAATTAATACTTTTTCGTCAGCCAAATACATTTTCAAAAAAACTAAAATAAATTTTTAAACCTTATTTTAGATTTACTAAATATATATTAGAAAATAGCTTTTGTGAACGAAATGACATTTAAATATTCATATCCCAACTCTAATTCTTTGCTGCTATCAATTAAGTAAATAATTGATCCAAAGAAACCTAAATAACATTTTAAGCATCTCCTCGTCTCAAGGAGGAAAAAATTAAACTATCTAAACCACTATATTTAAAAGTTGTGCACTACATATATGTTCTTTCTATTATATTTATAAAAATTGCTGAAAAAATTATATCTAAATATTTTTTCACTCACAAAAGTTGAAAATATTTGTGTTTGTTAATAAAGTAAATATTTCATATGATGTTCAAAGTTTTTCAAATAATGTAAACATATAATTTGTTTAGGATAGAATGGAATGACGTTCTTTTATTTAGAACTAATTTCTCCCCCTTTTTCAAATTAACGTAAATATTCTTATGTTTTCTCCTCGTTTTTCTCTGTTTTTTTTTTGGCCCATGCACGACTTCTTCCCGACTTCTAAGCTAAATCCTTGACTTGTTAAGCTAATTTTTAGAGCTGCAGGGAGCGGAGAGGCCGGAGAGACCGGTCTCCAGCTCCAGGTGTTTCCTCGTTACATGCGTCAATGCTTACCTCTCTTCTCCTCCATCCATTTTGAACAAAAAAGACAAATATTTCAGAAGAAGATCACAGCAAGGAAAAGGGAGAGGAACGGGAAGAGCAAGAGCAAGAGCAAGAGGAAGAGGCAAAGGGAGATCCTACTTCGACACCGGTTGCTCTCCCTGTTCTCTTTCCTCTTGCCTTCCATCCTAACTTATAGAGCTTCACATGAGCATCTGATCATTGTCCTGAACGATTGCTGCTTCGGGTTCGTTCCTTCTCCCTTGTAGCTTCTAATTTCTCCATTAAGTTTTGGTTTTTCCTCTCCGCGGAGAAAGCCTGGATAAAGTGTTCTGCTAAATCCTCGATCCTTTCCTTCAGGTCAATGGCTGCCGGAAACAATTGCAAAGCGCACGCGAAACCTTGCCGGTTCTTCGTGGTGTTATTGTCGGCCATCTGTGAGTGGTCCTTGGTCCTCTTCTTGCTGATAAACGCCCTCTTGGCGTACCTTGCCACCAGATTTGCTCGTCTCTGCAAATTGCCGGCCCCATGCATCTTGTGCTCGAGGCTGGATCACATTTTTGGGAGTGAGAAACAAGGGTTCTACAAGAATCTTTTCTGCCAAGCGCACAAGATGGAGATATCCTCATTGGTCTTCTGCCATGGCCACAAAAAGCTTGCTTATTTCAGGGACATGTGCGAGGCCTGCCTCGTTTCGACGCCCGCTGTCCGGAAGACCCATTCCGAGACAAGCGGACTCTTCGGGCGAAACCTTTTGGCGAATCGCGATGATGACACCAACTCCTGCGACAAATTTGACCGTGAGGATGGAGCTAATGTTCCTCTGCTGAGCAAGGATCTCGAAACCGCTTCTTCAGGCACGACGCTGTGTTCCTGTTGCTCCGAGCCATTTAATCTCAATAGGCTGCTGCAGGCGAAGAAGAAGAGCATGCCCGAAGGTGGCGTTCATAATCGCGGCGCGCAGCTGAGGAACAGACAAGATAAGCCCCTGGGATCGACAACAATTGACATTTCAGAGACTCGAGATTACGATCTCCAGTCCCTAGACGCCTACACTGAGCAAAAGCTTGCATCCGACTCCGAATCGGAGGTGTCATTCTCAGACGAGGATGAATATGTTCCGCTTCATGTGGCAAAAAAAATCAGGGAGGAATCTGTGAGGCGGCGCAGGCTTCCGCTGGCCACGAGAAACAACACCAAAGAAGGATCAGCTATAATCATCATGGAGGACATCGTTCCAGAGAAGTTGATCCATCAGACCCCCGTTCCTCCTGAGCATTCCGTGGTAGCCACTGCCACGAAAACTGTGAATGAAGCTGATTCATGTGATAAATCATCTAGAAAATCCGCAGCTGCTGTTGGGCATGTCGAAATGAAGGCTAATCCTCAAGCAGTTAGAGCTCAAACATGTAAGCTCTCATTATCACCAATGATACTTCAAACATGTAAAGCATTTACCTTGTTCTGTTATCCAATGATGTCTGTGCTCCACTGGAAACAGGTCATGCTGCTTCGGCTCCTGCTGCTGCAGGTGTAGAAATCGGGAAGGTGTCTTCAACCAGTATAACTACCCAGGCTGCCAATGACTCAATTCCGGCTGCCCGCAGTCTCGTCGATCACAACGATGGCTTCAGGAACGCATTATCTAACAGAGGAATCATGTCATCTCCAAGATTCTGCGAAATAGTTGCAGGGAAGGAATCTTCCCGCGCACAAGAAGAACTAAAACTGAGACTATCACGGGCGCTTGATGCGTCTTGGAGCGATGTCGCGAGTCCCAGGGACTCGGATGCTTCCAGCACGTTGGCATTGCAGAACATAGCCAAGAGACTCTCCGTCGATCGAACCAGTTCAAGCTTGGAGGCTTTTGATGCAACTATTATTTGCGACGTTGAAGGGGAGACTTCCGTGGACCGGCTCAAGCAACAGATCGAGATCGACAGGAAGTCCATGGGCGCTCTCTACAAAGAACTGGATGAAGAGAGGAGTGCTTCAGCCATTGCAGCAAACGAAGCAATGGCGATGATCAATAGGCTGCAGGAGGAGAAAGCAGCCATGCAGATGGAGGCCTTGCAGTACCTGCGGATGATGGAAGAGCAAGCTGAGTATGACCAAGAAGCAAACCAGAAGCTAAATGAATTGCTCTGCCACCGAGAGAAAGAATTAGTGGACCTGACAAGAGAGCTCGAGGACAGCAAAAGGCGGCTCAGAGAAGCGGCTCTGGCAGACATGATTAGAGAGTCCATACTTATTTCACAATCAAGAGAAACTCCTGCGACCACCCCTCGTGTTATCAGAACAGACTCAATTGACTTTAGCCCTGCGACCACTCCTCGTCACCTGATACCAGAATTAGGAGAGCTTAGTCCTGCAAACACCCCTCGTCGCATGAAATTGCTGTGTCGCAGTAAGTCTGAGAAGATGAATATGATGGCACCGGAGTCCACCGACTACGGTGTCAAAGATCTGGTGCTGAGCTTTGAAGAGGAGAAGGCTAATATATCAGCGTGCTTGAGGAAGTTGCAGAAAAAGCTCTCCACTAAGCAAGAGCACTCGTTATTAGAGGAGAATGCATCAGGAAATGGCCGGCGCCGGGAATTGAACAATGTGAATCTAGAGAATAGTTTTCCTCCATCTGCACAATACTCAAATATTAGAGAAAACACCAACTTGGATGATCAATTAAACTCTGTCGAAGAAACTCCACGGAAATCAAATTTTGATTCTTACAAGGACAGGATATACGCACAGGAGAATGAGAGTGTGAACATGAACCATCTGAAAGATGAAGTTTTGAAGCTGATGGACAAAGTTGAGACACTGGATGCAGATAAGGAATTTCTTGGGCATGCGATCAATGCGTTGAAATATGGAACTGATGGAATCCAATTAGTTCAGGAGATAGCAAGCGAACTAAAAGAGTTGCGAAGAATTCCTGTAACGGCTAAACAAGAGATTTTGGCTTAATCTGTCCATGCCAGGCACCTCTCAGTTGATTATCCATCGCCACAAACAAACTGTTTTGGTTAATTAATTGTTATTTGACTTTGTAATTTTTGGAAAATAAATTCTAAAAGGATATCTGCAAGCAAGTGTAAGTTCATGAAAGTGTGGGTAATTTAGAATGGATAATTTAGGATGTATACTATAGCCCTACCCAGAATAATCATCACCCTTTGGCTTTGGTTTTGAATAATATATCATTTTCAAAGAGAAATTTCTTGTATACGAGCATGCATATCACTAAGTATATAATAGCGTCGGCTAAAGAAAGTAATCTGATGTTGTCTTGTCATGCAGAAACATAAAAAATGATAACTGTGCAACCCTGCAAAAGAATTCGTAACTGGTGTTATATTAAAAAGCTGATGAATATCCAAAACCATGACAAACTTTTACACGAGCAATCGTGACTTAGGATGAAAACAAGAACTGAAACCAGAGTTACTCATTTCTTTTGAGAAGAGAGGTTGCTATAATCATCACGGAATTTTCTTTTCATTGTTTTTCTGTGGCTGCTTCATCTTCAAGAGATGGGAAAGACCTGCAATAACATGTAGTCGGCTGGTAGGAACTCCTGTTTTGGCTAATGCCCTTCCATGCTTATCCAGAAGCACAAAGCAAGGTACATAATTAATGTCATAATGGAGGAGCTGCACAAGAGAACATATTTTACTCAATAAGCACCAAATTTGCTATTCAAACAAAGTTTAATTTTTTGCTATTGACAATTTCCCCTCAAGATTAGTCGAACTTGTTAAAAAATAAATTAGATCCATTATAAACTACAAATAGAGATGAAGAAAAAATAAATTAGATCCATTATAAACTACTCAACCTCAATGGCAAAAGCGGATGAATCTCATGGCCTAGACAAATTATTAACACAATATCATTATCTTATAACACTAAAGCTTAATTGTTAGAAGCTTCATCTTTTTTTTTTCTTTTTTCTTTTTTTTGCGTTAGAAGCTTCATCTTGATTCATCGAAACATGCATGAAAAAACCAAGTGAAAATACAAAGCATGGGAAGGAATGCAGTTAAATCGATGAAGATCTGTTTATATGAATCCTGAGATGGTGAAGACATTGGGTATTAGCATGTAGACAAAAATTTCCAATAAGATTAATAATATATCTTTTATTTAGAAAGTTATACTTTTCTAACAGCCATATCTCTGTCAGCGTAGTGTTAGTGCAACCTTCAATTAACCCTAATCATCCATCCAGTAACAGTGAACCAAATCAAACTATTGTGGAACCTCAAGGCAAATAAAATGGAATATAAAACCCAATCAAAGTCTTACAAAGAATTAGAACAGCTACTACAATAACGAATTCATGAATTCTTGCTTCCACATGTCTTAGTGATTTCTATCTGATTCTAGAAATTGCGCTAAATGCATAACATAGAATCATGTATATACAAATTGTTGGCTTAAGGTTTTTAACCTTGGTCTTAATCTCGGTTATGATGATAACAAACATGAAACTAATGTTTCATTGAGAAATCTTTCAGGTTCCAAGTCGGTTAGCGCACGATGTCTCCGATCGAAAAAATCGAAGAAATCGGAAAAATCGACAAGGACGCTCGTCGACGCTCGGGATTCTTCGAGAAGTTAGAGTTTAGGTTTAGGGTGTCCAGTTTATGTTGTAAATCCTTATGATGATGCATAAGAACCCAAAAACCAAACCTGAACCCCAAATCATGAAAACCCGAAAACCGTCCTGAAATTCACTAAGCCTAAGGAGCTCCTTTGAGGACTATATGACCTAGACATTTTCTTGACACAAAAAATGGCGATAATTGTTCATTAGGTAGAAACTAGATAACAATGTATTTTAAAGAATTTTTTGAAAGCCTTTAGCCTACCCATATTTGAACCGGAAGATTAGAAAATTTTCGTTTTCCGAAAATTTGTACTAGACCTCAAAAACTAGATTTTGATTCTTAAGGATTTTGATTTTTTAGATATTTTTATTGAATCCAAATGGGGGTTAATCCTTATATAAAATTTATGTTTTAAAGTTATTAACTTAAAGTTAAGAAATGTTATATAAGTAGACTTAGCAAAAACGGAACCAGAAAATGAACAAACTAAGCAAAAAATCTGCCATTCCCAGGTTCGGTCGACCGACCGAAGGAGAAGGCATTTCGGTCGACCGAACGATGCCAGAATCATCCTTTGACACCTATAAGCTTTGATTGAGCCATCTTTGTTGAAACCCTAGCTTTCTATCTTGTTTTTCTTGAGTTTGCCTTCAAACTTGATTTGATTCATCATCAAGGCATCAAGAGGAGCTAGGATTCATTGTGTTGGAGCTAAGTATTTATATTGTTGTATTTTTGCTCCATTACTTATATATTTTCTTATTTATTTTCATTGTATTTGAATTTGTGTAAACCTAAAGTGCTAGGTTGATTGAGTTGGTGGTTGCATTGGTGTTGAGGCTTAAACCCACCATTGTAAACTTAGTTTATTAGGATTAGTTGAGTTGTCCCTTAGGTTGAGGTGGGAGAGTGCTCTCGGTAGGAAGGCGGGATACTTCCGGGTGTGGAAGTGCCTTCGGTTTGAGAGCGGAGACTTTCCGGTGTAAAGTTCTCTTTGTAAAGAAAACGATATAATCTAGTAAAGCTAAGTTTGGAAATCCTAAGCGGGGTGCTTAGGTAGTGGAGTAAGCATTGGGGCTGAACCACTATAAATACTTGTGGTAACATTGATATATTATTTTGTATTAATTGCTTTATCATTTATCGCTTCCGCATTTAGTCATTTAATCATGAACTGCCTAAGTAATTTAAGAAACGTTTAAAATCGAAATTTAGGCAAATAAATTAGTAAACACACTATTCAAACCTAACACACGCACCCCCACCCATTTCACCAACACAAATAACCACAATCTGGGGAAACTAATAGCAGCGAATTCTACAGGCGTTTTTCTACTTCAAACTTCAAACTCCGAGACATGCTTGTGTACATTAATAAGCAGGGCCATTACAATTTGTAAATTTTAACTATTTACATTATCTGACGCAAGAATCGGACGAGGGAAATGGGAAGAAGAAAAAGGACGAAGAACTCGAACCTCGGGGAGCCACATCTCGTTCTCAGCGTCGGCGAGGACAAAGCTGACCCAGTCGGAATTCTTCGTCTCGAGCCGGAGCACGAGATCGAGAAGGGAGTTGCAAAGACGGCACTTTGGGGAGTAAAACTCGAGAATCGTCGCCTCCTTCCTGCTCGCAAGCGCCAAGGCGAGGGCGCGGTGCTCAGCCTCCCCCTGCTCCTCCCGGGTGAGCGAACCGGACGGCCATCCACGGGGATAATTGGCGGCGGAGGCGGAGGCGGAGGAGGAGGAGGGCGGCAGGGGGCCGGGGGCATGAAGGAGGAGGTTTTGGGCGAGGGAGGCGAGGGTTTGGAGGGATTTGAAGAGCCACGGAGCGTCGAGGTTGCCGCAAGGGGTGGGGGTTTGGGGATTGGGGTCCCATGGCCACTTCCATTTCCAGCACAAGAGAGGAGGTGGTGGCTTCGAATCGCCGCCGCTCATCGTTCGGTCGCCGCTCCTCGCCGTCGTCTCTTACTGTCTCGATCGGCTGCTGCTGCCACTGATTACCGTACTAATACTAGATAGATCGAGACAGGCCAACGAGGCGGATACGGATTCGGACTCACCTTGGACCTGACCCGACCATATGCCAATAACTTGTGCCATAAGCTAAGGTAGCTTACGTGGGATTTGATTTAATTCTTGATGAAATGCCAAGACTCATTTATAGATGCAATTACACATTAAATTTCATTTCATATTTAATATTAAATTTCAATTATACTATTTTCTTGATAATTTTTTTTATCTATAATGAGTTAATGACAGCACTTAGTGCAATTTTAATACTTATTTTCATTAATTATCAATGAGAACTTGGACTTTATAAGATGCTTTCTATGCCGGTTGCGTCGCACTCCACCTGTGTTTTTTTCTCTCTAACTTCTCTCTCTTCATTTAATGAAGAGATAGAAAAAAAAAGACACATAATAGGGTGCGAGTTCGATTGACTCACACCTAGCATAGAATAAACCATCTTATAACAATGGCATGCATAACATGTCATACAATCATTTTGTTACCTTACTAAGACTAGATCGATTGAGGCAGACCAACGGGGCGGATATGGACTTCGCACTTGCACTTGGACTTGACACAAAAATGCAATAACTTGTGCCATGAGCTAAGGTGGAATTTGGTTTAACTCTGGATGAAATGCAAGACTCGGACTCATCTTCTTTATGCAACGTTGGAAATTTTTTGAATATTTGAAAAACAGTGAGTAGAGTTATGATTAATTTATTTTATGGAATATGATTGGATAAAAATATGATATGATATTAAATGAGAGAGTATTGAACAAGATTTTATTTAACTTAGTATACATTAAATATGATATCAAATTTATATTCTTCTAATTCATGCACTAAATAAATAGAATATATAAATTTATTTTTTATTCTAGAACAAATATGCTTTTGTTATTTTTAGTTGGTCATGATACCTCATAATTGACTCAAGCATTTCATCACGAGAATCACATTTGCAAAACTTAGTCAATTGATTAATCTTTTTAAAGAAAAAAATACCTAAATTGAACTTGCCTCCCTTTATAATTTAATTTTTAGATTTCTCTAACAAATTAATCTGCGCTTTCTCAACTAGGCTAGGTTTTACCATAATCGTGTTATGCCATAATTGTCATGGGTGAAAACTAGGGGTGCAAATAAGCCGAGCACTAGAGTGATAATGGAATTGTGTAAATAAGTATTTCATCCGTCCCAAACTCTAATAGGTCATTAGCGGGTTTTGCTCGTTGGGTCGAGGGACGAGTATAGAATTTTGAGGTAAAAATCTTGTAGAGTTTGGGACGGGTTTAGAATTTTAGTCTAAAATTCATTCCAAACTCGTTAAGTATAAAATTACTAAAATACTTATCATATTATATATCCATGTATATAGGGTAATTATATCTTTTTAATTAGAGTTCAATATAATTTATTTTTTAAAATTAAAGCTAAATATACATTATACAATAATAACACATTTACTTACCCATGCCCTAACACATTTATATTATAATAATATAACAATACACTACACTATTTTAATTATATATGATAACACATTTATTCACTCGTGTCCCGTGACCCGCCGCCCCTCAATCGCCCCTCCTATCGCTCGACAGTCGATGCTGTGACGCGGACGCCCCCCTCGAATCCTCGATCTGCTTCTCCCATCACACGACAGTCGCACTGCCACTACCTCAACCTCCACTAGCTTCTCCGGCGGCTACAAAGTGGACGCCCCCTCGATCTGCTTCTCCGACGCTACGACGCGAACGCCCCCCTCGAACTTGTAGTTTATATTTGTCATTTGAGCATTTTTTGTAATTTAAAACTATTCGTATAAATCATATAATATTAGATGTTATGATAAGTATGCAGAATAATTTTTTTATATAAATTGTATTAACTATTCTTATATATTATGATAAGTATGTAGATTGTAGAATAATTTTTTTATATAAAATTTATTAACATGTGAAAAGCGGGTACCCAGTGGGTACCCATTAAATTAGTGAGATGAGTTTGAGAATTATCCTTTAATTTGTTAACGAATTTAGGATTGAGTTTTCTTAATGGATTTGAGATAGGATTAACTTCATCGTCCCAAACCCTCCCTAGTGTCATCCTCATGAGCTACTTGAGATTGACTCGATGAAAACTCGAACTCGACTCGATCCTATCGAGCTCGAGCTGAGCTTTACATACGAGCAAGTCGAGCTCGAGCTAAGCAATACTTGGCTTGAGCAACTCGTGAGTCTAATACTTTAGATCGGCTTGAGCATAAACCCGAGTCAAGCTGAGTTTAATCGAGCTTGAACGGGCTCGGTCAAGTTTGCGAAAAATAAACGAGTCTAAACGAGCTTAAATGAGTTGAGCTCGAGCCTAGTGATTGAAGTTCGATCGAATTCGAGCTCAACATTTCTTAAACGATCCGAGCTCGAGCTAGCACAAGCAAACTCGGGTCGGCTCGATTACACCCTTAGTGAAAATAGGTCAGATTTTGGCCTAAATCCGACCCAACTTAGAATAGATTCGAACGAGTTCATCATTTGAATTGGGTCGATGGAAATTGTTTGCTAACCCTAAAAATGATGTTAGTTTTTCAAGTGAAAAGGGTCTCTGACCACATGACACATGTGCACAAACGGTACAAATTTACCCACAAATCAATTATAACGTTCACAAGTGGGAAAAGTCAAAAGCCTAAGATTAATCGTTGACAGTTTGACATTACAAAGACCAAAGACCAAGCAACTAAATCTCAAGTACTGCACCAACTTAATAGAAAGTGATCATTTCGAGCATCATCATCTTGAACATTGATTGCGCTACCCAGCTACACTACAATCAACGCGTTGCATGCAATCCATTCAAGGAAGACAACCACCGGCTCCGCCGCCAGCGCCACCTCCGAGTCCACCAGACCCACCGCCCATACCACCCATACCACCCATGCCACCACCACCAAATCCTGTTCCTCCCGCGCCGCCTAGACCACCTAAACCACCACCAAGCCCAGCCCCGCCGACGCCGCCAACGCCGCCAACTCCACCAGCGATCCCTTTGTAAAACGGCACAGCTCCAGCGACGCCCGCGACGCCGGCCCAGCCACCAACTCCTCCGAAGGCCACGAAATTCTTCTTGTCCTCAACGGTGGCCGCCGGTCCGACGCCGGCCGGTTGCTTGGCCATGTCAATGCTGGTTTCCTCAGGCGTCTTCCTAGAATTAGCACCGTGAGCCAAGGCAAGAGCCACAGCCATTAGAAGAATGCGCCCCCACCTCGCCATCTCTCTCTCTCTCCCTCTTCTTGTTGCTCTTCTCTCTGCTTCTTATTAGCCTCAGAAAATGTATGTATCCCTTTTATAGAGCTGGGGAAGCGGCGGACACAGCTCGAACTCAATTAAATGTGCCACACCAACTCGCCATTCATGAATTATATGTTGATTTGAAACTTTTCATGCATGAATGTACAGTCTTCTTTAAGTTAATGCAAATTAAATTGAAACAGGAGTTTCTCGAAGTTGCATTGAATCGACACATTGAGAGCATGCATTGCCATTTCTGCTGGCTGAAGTCTAAAGATGTTCAGTGAAGGCAAACTGACGAAAGTTACGAGGTCCAAAGCAAAATGAACCGGTGCATGTCCAAGTCCGTCCACCACATTAATTTTCTCCTATATATGTGGTTTGCATGCATTCTTGCAACTTCATTAAGACATTGCATCTCTCAAGGTTGAACTAATTAAATGCTTATGCAGATGTCTTTACATAAAAAATATTGGATTTTGGCAGGTCTTTCGGGTACTCCGTTGAACTCAAATTTAAGGTTTAAAATACCGCCCGAAACGGTATATACCGGCCGGTATATATCGATTTTTGAGATTTCCGGTATTCGATATATCCGGTTTTGAAAAAACCGGGTATATTGTGTATACCGCCCGGTATGGGCGGTATATACCGGTATACCGCCCGGTATGGGCAGTATATGGTGGTATGTCACGAAAAAAAATAAATAAATAAAAACCCGGCCGGTATGCATTTTCATACCGGTCCGTGCCGTGTGTACAAGAGAATTACATTAGAATTAATATAGGGCGACATAAGCACACAGCCCAAAGGGTCTGAAAAATTTTCGGGAGGGGGCTCCGCCCCCACACCCCCGGCAGGGGGCGCTGCCCCCTTGACCCCTGCCCGCTAACCGGTTAGCGGGACCGCCGAAGACTCTGCGTAGCGCAACATAAGACGTAGTGCAACATAAGACGTAGTACAACATATCTAATAGCCGGCTAGCGGGCGGCACCAAAGTTGACGTACAGTTTTTATTAGATACAGTACCAAATGACTTTTAATATTCATGTATTTGACATTGAAATATTGATTTTAAGCATTTATTCATCAATTATGTATTGTTTAGAGTTATATCTAACTCTTAAAAAAAAAAAAACCCGGTATGCTATTTCCCGTACCGGACCATACCGTGTGTCGGTACGGTACGGTACGGTACGGTATGGTACCGGTACCGGCCGGTGACCGAAACCGATACCGGTACCGAGATTTTAACCCTTGCTCAAATTAATAGCTTTGCCGATATGATGTTTTTTTTAATGAAAGAGTACTTAGTATTGATCATAAGGGGTGATGAATACAAGTTAGGGAGAGAGAAAAAAGATTTACAATTAAAATAAAAAATTTCTCCTTCAATGGCAATCTCAACAAAAGATTTGCTTGTGTTAGTGAAACTGCTATTGTGTCTCTCAAACCAAATCTTGTCCAACCAAATAGTAAGGGCCAGGATTTTCCTCCTTTTTGTGCAAGGTTCTTTTTACCGTAGCGTCGCCAAGGCCTGTAGCTAAGGGGAAAGTGGGACAGGCAGCACAAATTCAACCTGAATTGCCATCCCTGATTTGTGTATGAACATTTTTTGAAGAGGTGCTCATGCGTTTCATCTTCTGAAAGGCAAAGGAGGCATATTGGATCTACTTGAATGTTCTAACTATGGATTCTGTCTTTGGTTGGTAGAAGTTGTTTTGTTGCTAGCCAACTGAAGATAGAAAAAGATTCAAGACAAAGTTTGTGCCAGATGAATACCACAGCTGGCCGGATCGCCTCTGTAGGATAAGAGTTGATAGAGAGATTTGATGGAAAAGCTGCCACTGACGTTCCATTTCTATCCAATAATGTCTGGTTCCGTACCTTGAAGAATCAGAGCAAGTACACTAGCTAGAGCTCAAGTATTCTTGTCATGGGTATAAAGTTTGAGAATTCGATGTTCCAACCCCGAGTCCTGCTTTCAATGTCAATTTTCGATATGATGTTGATGCTGATTGTTAAGTGGATGAGTTGTTTGCTAAGGCAAAAAAAAGAGAGTTTCATTTCACTGATGATCTTTATCAACTTAGATATTTCTTCAGTGCGGTTGCTCTCTAATTTCAACTTAAATCAATTAAAATTTTCATATATGCGATACTAATGAAGTAATTAACCATACATTATTTTTCCTGTTATTTGAGGTTGGTTGCGGACCTGATATCATAGTCTTGGCTCCTTAAAATACGTCACTCTTTCATCTGTAATCTGTGTGGGAACTAAAGTTCTCCCAGTAGAGTCTCACATGAAGTGAGAGCTTGCCTTTGAGCTGGATGTGGTGTGGTCTTCATCGGGAGACGATAATATTTGGTGAAAATTGTTATACCTTGAAAATTTTTGAACCTAGTTGTAAAAATATTTCTTAGAGGGACCTTTTTGCAAAAATGTTAATCCTATTTAATTAAGCCCTAAACCCTCTCTAATCCTTTTCCTCTCCCGATCCCTGTAGCAGCAGAAGTGCGACGGTCGTCGGAGGGCGTGCGGTAGCAGCGGAGGGCGTCGGCGGTGAGAAGACTCCGGTGAATCGGAGTTCGGAGGAGTTTTCCAGTAGGATTCCCGTCCTCCTCCTTCGTTTCGTGTAGAGTATCTTCGGTTGGGATGAGATTTGTCGTGGATATTTGTGTAGATTTCCAAATCAAAAATCTTTGTCGTTCCTTCGAGATTTGGTGTCGTTTTTTTTTGTGATGTTATTGTCGAATCGAGCCTTTTGGTGTTGTCGTTTCAAGTCGACGGACTGCTTGCAGTCGGAGCAGTCGACGGGTAGGGATTTGAAGATCCGATCGGCTCCGTCAACCTCGACAGAGTCGGGTCGCGCTCGACTGAGCGTTGCTCGTGCGATTGGCGACCGCACGGCAGCGCGGCGCATAGTAGTCGGGCGAGATACCTCCGTCGGATGTGGCGCGGTCGTCACCGTCAGATGCAGCGCCGCGAGTCGCCACGGCGACAGCGCGCGAGGGCGTAGCGTCGCGCGGGGCGGGGAGGGGCGCGATCGCCCCCGATCTGGACCGCCGCCCCTGGTTTTTCATCGTCGCCGGTTCGCAGAGCGGCGGCGAAGTCGAGGGCGCCGTCGTCAGGCTCCTCCGGCGACCCGATCGGCCGGGAGGGTCGGGGGTGGCGGCTGGTAGGGATGGCGACGGGGTGGATGCGGCGCGGGTGAAGAGGAAGGGTGAAGTTTATAACATGTTATATTAGTGTAATATGATTATAAATATATATCAGTGTTATATTCTATATATCGGTGTTATGTTGTTGTATCAGTTGGTTATTATTTTTAGGAATATAACAGTGGTATATGGGATGATATAAAAGTTGTTCGTAGCGCTGCGGTTGTAGCAGTGACACGAGTTGTAACACTGTTCACGAGTTCGTAACAGTGATATATATATATAAGGCATTATTGCTATCCTTTTAAATAATTATTTGGAGGCTTTATAGTTGGTCAAATAAGTCTTATTATGTATGAATTTGGACCTTCTTGTCGCCCCGAATCCATTGGTGGAGTCAGTTTTGTCGTTTGGCTTTCGGATGTTGAAATCATTATGCATTATTGCCTCATTTTGCCTCGTTTTGCGTGTCGGGCCAAAAAGTATTATTTTATCGGTTTTCATGGTTTCTACCCAAGTTATTCTTTTGTGGTAGTTGTTGTCAAGGTGAATCTCATCCTAGATCGGTTGTTACCCTATGTCGAAATATATCTTGTTGTTCTATTCCGTTGAAAATTGATATCTACTGCTGTTGAAACTCTTTATGCATATTTTGTTGATACATGTTGCCAGCATGATATTTTTATATGCATATTAGTTGAGGATGCTAGTATAGACGTTGCATGTCTTATACTGTTGTTTATATATTTAATTCATACATGATGACATGACTACTAGCATTATACTAGTTGAGTTGTAGTAGAGTAGTTGTTGACATGATGCATAGTTGACCTACTATTGGGCGATAGCCCTGGACACTATTGATATATTGCCCAAGGTGTAGGGCAAGTGACACCGGTGATCACATATTTATCACACGGGTTGTGTGAACGGCGTCGAGGTGTTAGATGTCGGCGGACTACCATTTTTGGATAGTCGCATCTCTAGCTGGAGCGGGCTTGAGGTGCCACTCTCGAGGTGTGAGAGTGCGGGGGAAACCCAATGTCCACTACGCTCTTGATTGGGTTTATGACCACATACTCATATAGATGATAGTTGACATAGTTGATTGGTATAGGTGCATCGAGTAGATGGTTGAATCATATATTCCGTTGTACACATGGCATCATAGCATCTTGTTGAAATCCTACTCAGTCTTCTGCTGATGTTTGTTGTTTTTGCCTCAGATTCTCAGGTATGACAGCATTATCTTATGGGGTAGCTAGAGTTTTGGAGGAGGAGACGTCTTCCGCACAGCATTTAGTTTCCTAATTTACTAGTTGAACTATGCACTTTTAGCTAGACTCTAGAATTCAGTGTTCACTTATGGACTGTTGAACTTTTATTATTATTTGGTTGGACATTTGATTGGAATCTGGTTGTAAATTTAAATTCAGTCCATTTTGATGTTGCTGTTCTGTTGCTAGTTGCGCTTCTCCTAGGTGAGGTCCATTATATAGGGATAAACCTAGGCGGGGCGTAACAAAAATGAACTTCAAACAAAATATTCACCACCAAATCGCTCTACGTACTGGTTGCTGATATTTCGAGGAGTTCGAGATGTACGCAAGGTTCCCCCAAGGTTTCAGCCGAAATATGGGCCATGCGACGTTTGACAACACATGACAAGCTGGTTAATTAGACGAGGTATCACTAGTGATTCAACATGCCTCTTGTGTGCTAGGGAAGATGAATCTCACGACCATCTTTTCCTCAATTGCAACTACTCTACCACCACCTGGACTTCTTCCCAATTTCGTGGTTCCATGACTCTTTGGCACTTGAGCAAGCAAATGTTACCAATCTTAGGAAGGCGCAACTGACCCTAGCTTTGAGCTGGTTCTTATGGTTTGAGAGAAACCAAAGATGCTTTCAACAAGTGGACACTCATGTCATTTTGGACCTATTCCATGACCTCCATCACATCCAGAGTAGTTCGGGGGCTGATAGTATCATTTGGAGGTGGAACAAAGATGGTTTATTCTCTACAAAATCCTTATACGGGCTGCTTAGTTTTCGAAGCATCAAAGACGGGTTTTACCCTTTCCTTTGGAAATCGAACATACCACCTAAAATTGCAATCTTCGGGTGGATCAAGATACGGAGAAGACTTCCCACTAGAGACAGACTCGTCACTTGGGGCATTACGACCGACGACATCTGTATCCTATGCCAGGCACAGACTGAATCACATGATCACATCTTCGGCAAATGCAAGTACTCATGTGATGGTTGGCGTCATTACACCAGGTTTCTAGGAGTGCATTGGTTTCCACTGAGTTAGAGACCATGGAAGAGGACTCGGACGGTATCGGGTAGAACACCTCAAGCCAAATATCGGCTAATACTGACTTGGTGTTGGTTTGTATGGTACAATAGGAACTTGCGCTGCTTCCAATCTTCATTCTCCACTGATCGGGCATTAGCAATGAAAGCAGCAAGCTTTACATCCCTCCACGTGTCACTCCCCGGTTTGGGTCCACCCCCACGCCCCGAGGCGGGCCCGTTCCGACGCGCGATAGTGGGCGACTCGAAACCCACGCAACGGAAGGAAAATCATCGGATACACATCAGAATTCATAATAAAACATATTATGAACTAGATAATTACATCAAAAAGCCAGATAACATATATATACAACAAAAGATAATTCAATTAAGTACAATGCTAAACAAGGTATTTAATATTACATATTTACGAAACTCCAAATCATCAATATCAAAATACGACAAAGTAAGATAAGATACAAAAACTGTCGCCATATCAGAGCTCCAGATACCTGCTATCTACCGACTATCTACACCTCGGTCTATAGATCGACAACTCTCCCCTGCAAGTCTGAAGCAATAACAACAGGAATCAGCGAAAATGCTGAGTAGGAGTACCACAATATGGTCAACATGAATAAGATGTGAACTCAACAATAAACAACAATATGGCCTAAGATGCAGTCAAAGGCGATAGATGTACAACAAATGCTCCACTCCTACTCCTAATCAATGTCGACCAAATCATCGAGTGTATGGACCGTTGGGTAAAAATCCCACACTCTACCACCTGTAGAGTGGCATCAACCGTCCGCTCCAACGGTGACGCAACTACCCCCATCCAGTAGGTAGCCCGACGGACGACGTATCCGACATTCGCACACCCAAAGGTGCCCAAAGTGACTAGTCAATATTCATACCCTCACCCATGTCTGGAGGGTACCGCAATAAAATGGTCCTGGACCGAAGTCCTCTCCGAGGTCGTAGCCTCCAGGTCGACAACTCAACTCCAACAATGCAACAAAGTGTATCACCATGATCAATGGATAACAAATAACATCACTGATATCAATAATATAACAACTCCAAATGATGATGATATGATCAAAAGAATAACACCACAAACAACAACATAATATCATGCATGACATATCATGATCAAATATCAACATCAGTAATGTATATCACCATGATCAACAATAACACATGCAATTATCTACATGGCATGTCCAACAATAATATGCAACATGAGTTCAACGGAATTAGAAGCAATATCAAGCAGATCGAGGTAAAAGGATAAATTCGTCATTTCACCCAACAACAATTCATCGGCTACAACGGGAATCAAACTCAAGCTCACACCAACCAATTACCCCTAAATTACCACTTAAGGCAATATAATATTTTTATATTATTTAATTATTTATCAAATTAAATTAATAAATACTAATCACCGAATAACATTAAAATAATAGAAAAGATCTACTAAACAGCCTCCGATCAGAAATCCGACACCACCATCGCGTTCAGCACGCGAAAACATGCAACTTTGGTATTCACCCCGACTCGATCCGACGACTCTACGATCGACTAGAAAAATACCCCAAATAATCTACAAATTTATCAATTTCATACAACACAGCTCTCTTCACTTACTACTATTCATATCCCTGCGCCCGACACCCCCACTCGCGCCCGCCCGACACCTCCTGCTCCGCTCGACCCACGCCGGGCGGCCTTGCTGGCCGCCGGCGACCACCCGCCGGTCCACCCCCGCGACCTCCGGCGCTGGTGGGCCGTCGGCAGTCGCAGCGGCCACGCTGCGGGCAACAGCTGCTGCCGCGGCCAGCGGCCGCCAGGGCTGTGCGGCCCAGCGTCGCGGGCAGCAGTGGGCTGCCGCGAGCGCCGCTGCTCGCCGGCCTACCCCGTCGGCCTCCCTCTCCCTTCGATTCCCATCGCCACCGCCGATGAACAAGCAAGGGAAATTGACGGAACGAAAGGAGAAAGGTAAGACTCCTACCTCAAATTCCGGCTCCGACGACAACACCGACGACAACCCGATCTCCGATTCCCTTCTTCTCCGGCGCCGGCTTCACCGCCTTTTCTCCCCCTTTTTATCACGCGGTTGAACCAAACCGCAGGAGAACGACTATAAGGCGGTGGGAAGGTTATTTTTCAAATAACCCCCTACACTCCTTAAATTTACAATTAAGCCCCCCCCCTTTTTTTTATTTTTAACAGAATATAACATCCTCCCCTCCTTAAGAAATTTGGTCCTCCAAATTTATGTACCTGCAGGGTCGAATAAGTGTGGAAAGCGATCTCTGATATCCTCCTCACGCTCCCAAGTGGCCTCTGCATCTGAATGGTGCTGCCAACCAACTTTGACCAACGCGACCACCCTGTTGCGAAGTCGATGCTCCTTCCTGTCAAGAATCCTCACTGGCAACTCTTCATAACTGATATCATCTCTGATATGCAACATTGGCTCCTGCAATATATGGGAAGGATCTGGCACGTACTTCCTCAACATGGAGACGTGGAAGACGTTATGCACTCATGCCAATGATGGTGGCAATGCTAGCCGATAAGCAACAGATCCAACCCTCTCCAAGATCTCAAAAGGACCAATGAATCGCGGTGCAAGCTTGCCTTTCTTGCCAAATCGCATTACACCCTTAGTTGGGGACACTTTGAGGAACACATGATCCCCAACTGAGAATTCCAAATCCCTCCTTCGGCGGTCTGCATAGCTTTTTTGTCGGCTCTGAGCTGTAAGTAACCTCTGCCTGATCCTCTGGACCAACTCGACGTCCCGTTAGACTATCTCCGGCCCCAAAAGACGTCGCTCACCCACCTCATCCCAATGCACTGGAGACCTACACCTCCGACCGTAAAGAGCCTCAAATGGAGCCATCTGAATAGCTGAATAATAACTATTATTATAAGCAAACTCTACCAAGTGCAGATGACTCTCCCAGCTGCCTCCAAAGTCCAAAACACAAGCACGTAAAAGATCCTCCAATGTCTGAATAGTGCGCTCGGACTGTCCATCAGTTTGTGGATGGAATGCTGTACTGAATCGAAGTTCGGTACCCAAAGCCCTCTGAAGACTCTGCCAAAATCGTGAAGTGAAACGAGGGTCCCTGTCTGAAATGATACTAGTAGGTACACCATGCAATCTCATTATCTCCATACAGTACAACTGAGCTAACTTGTCCAAGGAGTAAGTCTTCTTAACTGGCAGAAAGTGAGCTGACTTCGTCAATCGATCCACAATCACCCAGATTGAGTCATGCCCTTTCTGAGTCCTTGGAAGCCCAGACACAAAGTCCATAGTGATGTGATCTCATTTCCACTCAGGAATAGAGAGGTTCTGGAGCTTCCCTGTCGGTCTATAATGCTCGGCCTTTATCTGCTGACAGACCAAACACCTCGTCACATGATCAGCAACATCTCTCTTCATCCCACGCCACCAGAAAGACTTTCGCAAGTCCTTATACATCCTCGTACCGCCTGGGTGTATAGCAAAACGAGACATGTGAGCCTCCTCCAACAACTCCTCCTTCACTGGGTGTTCCCCAGGAACACATAACCTACCACGAAATCGCAAAGTGTCATCACTGTCCTGCGAGAAGTCCGATCGAGTGTCTTGCTCTAATTCTTGTGCAATAACCCGAAGGTAATGATCCTCCATCTGACACTGTTGAATCCGCTCAACTATCGGCGACTGTGCAATTAGCTGCACCAGAAATCTGCTCTGAGTCTGACCCACCAAGTCCAAGCTAAGCTCTGACAACTGTCTGATCAGCTCTGACTCTGCAACTCTGAGATGCTGACATATCCCCACAGATTTCCTGCTTAAGGCATCTGCCACGATGTTCGCCTTACCATGATGATAATTAATAGAGCAGTCATAATCCTTAAGAAAATTCATCCATCTCCTTTGTCTCATATTTAAATCTTTCTGAGTGAACAAATGCTTGAGACTCTTATGATCTGTAAATATCTCAAAGGTAACACCATAGAGGTAGTGTCGCCATATCTTAAGTGAAAATATGATAGCAGCTAACTCCAAATCATGCACTGGGTAGTTCTTTTCATGCTCCTTAAGCTGTCTAGAAGCATAAGCTACCACCCGCTCATTCTGCATCAAAACAGCACCAAGACCTTGGATTGATGCATCAGTGTACATGACAAAACCATCATTCCCAGAAGGAATCACCAATACAGGTGCAGAAGTGAGTCTCTTCTTCAGCTCTTGAAAGCTAGACTCACACTTCCCATCCCAAATAAACTTCACACCTTTCCTCGTCAACTGAGTTAAAGGTGCAGCAATCTTCGAGAAGCTCTCTACAAATCTACGATAATAGCCTGCTAATCCAAGGAAGCTGCGAATCTCATGGACTGTCCTTGGCCTCTGCCAGCTCATCACTGCCTCAATCTTATGAGGATCCACTGATATACCCGCACCATAAATCACATGCCCCAAGAAGCCAACCTCTCTGAGCCAAAATGAACACTTACTGAATTTAGCAAATAGTTGCTCCATCCTCAACACACCCAACACTATCCTTAAGTGCTCTTCATGCTCGGCTTCTGACTTGGAGTACACCAGAATATCATCAATAAAAACGATCACGAACCGGTCTAAATACTCCAAAAAGACTCGGTTCATCAGATCCATGAATGCTGCAGGTGCATTGGTTAGTCCAAATGGCATAACCAAAAACTCATAATGCCCGTAACGTGTACGGAAAGCAGTCTTTTGCACATCCTGCTCTCTTACCCTCAACTGGTGATACCCAGATCTCAAGTCAATCTTTGAGTACACCCAAGTATCCTGCAACTGATCAAACAAGTCATCAATCCGAGGCAATGGATACTTGTTTTTAATAGTCACTGCATTCAACTGTCTGTAGTCGATGCAGAGCCTCAAAGATCCATCCTTCTTTTTCACAAACAGAACTGGAGCTCCCCAAGGTGACACACTAGGACGGATAAATCCCTTATCCAAAAGGTCCTGCAACTGCCCCTTTATCTCCTCCAGTTCCTTAGGTTCCATGCGGTAGGGTGCCTTCGAAATAGGAGCCGTGTCAGGCTGCAACTCAATGCAAAACTCAACTTGTCGATCCGGTGGCAGGCCTGACAACTCATCTGGAAATACATCAGGAAACTCACTAACCACTGGTACATCTTCGATCCGAGCATGCTCCTCAGCAATCGTGCCGACCAAGGATACCAAAAAACCACTGCACCCACTGCTCATCAATTGTCTAGCCTGCAATGCTGAGATAATCAGTGCCACTAGCTCCCTCGATCCAACAAACTCGAAGGAAGGCTGATCTGGGGGAGAAAACACAACCACTTTCTCATGACAATCGACTCTAGCATGGTTGGCAGCAAGTCAATCCATACCCAAAATAACGTCGAAGTCGAAGAAATCCAGCACAAGTAGATCTACCAAAATCTCAGCATCTCCCAACCTAAGTCTACACCCCTTCAACTCGTGGCTCGACTGCATCACATCACCTGACGCTGTGAGTACAGATAAACCACTCGTCTTGGGGGTAGGCTCTCTCCCCAATTTAGCAATCATAACCGGAGATATAAAAGAATGAGTGCTACCAGTATCTATCAATGCATGAGCAGGTAAATCAAAAACTAAAATAATACCTCGGGCCACTGATCCTGACGCCTGATGAGCCTCCTCCTGTGTCAATGCAAAAGCTCGGGCCTGAGTCTGACTAGTCTGCCTCTGCTGACTGGTCTGTCTCTGCCCCTGGCTATATCCTCTCGACTGCTGTTGTGACGCCCCCAGTATCCCCCTAGCTGGGCAACTCCTGCTGATGTGGCCAGGCTGCTTGCAGTGATAGCATACACTGCTACCTCTAGGACAATCTCTAGCAAAGTGACCACTATCTCCACATCTGAAACAGTGGTCAGCCTTGACTCCTATCTGATCCGCAGGTCTGACGCCTGATATATGATCTGGAATTGCCTGTGAAGGCTGAGACGGTCCCTGCGCCTGCGAGGAATATGTCCTTGCTTTCTTCTGCGGCCTGAAGTAACTACTGGTGGACCCACTCTGAGATGGCTGGGCCTGAGCTCTATGGCTTCCTTGGCCCCTATCCTGACCTCCTGCAGCCAGTGGAAGTGGCGATCGGCCATGACGATCTTTCTGCTTCTGCTGTGTGATCATCGAGTGAATACGCTCGACTAGAAGTGCTCGAGCCACCACCCAACTGTAGTTCCCTAGGTCGTCATGACTGGACATCCGATCCTGAATAGCAAAATTCAGCCCTCTAAAGAAATGCTCTGCTTTGTCCTCCTCGATAGCCACCATCTGCGGACAAAATTCTGACAGACGGTCGAATTCTGCCTCGTACTCTGTTACGGTATGACTCCCCTAGCGTAGATCGAGAAACTCCTGCTTCTTTTGCTGGCGGAATGTCACTGGGAAGTATTTCTGAAAGAATACAGCTCTGAATTCTGCCCAGGAAACATCAGCTCCATCTCTGGCAACAACCTGTGCCCTCCACCACTCTCTGGCTCCATCAATCAAATAAAAGGTGGCTAGCTCCACCTTCTCTTCCTCCTTGCACCTAAGTGCCTTGAAGGTATCCTCCACCCCTGCCAACCATCTCCTAGCTATCATCGGATCAGTAGTACCCCCAAAACTACCAAAACGCTCCTTGCCAAGCTGATGGAATCTTAGCATGCGAGACTCTCATGATTCTGCTCCAGCAAGAACTCCATGAGGTCCCGGCACAAGCATCACATACTGAGGCTGGGGTGCCATAGGAACATGCACCGCCGAGCCCTCTCCAACAGCATGAGGAACTACTGGTACTGCCTCAGAAACTACCTCCTCCGCTCCCACTCCAGCCCCAGGAGTGAAATCATGCACCTCCTCTACAGGAACACGCACCAGAGCGCCCCGACCGCGCCCCCTGCCACCAGCAGTGCGACCAGTCTGACGAGCTCCCCGACTAGCTCGTCCACCTCGACCCCTGACAGTTGAAGCCGCAACCTGAGTGGTACGTGCTCGCCGAGGAATCACCACTCGATCCTGATCTGCACCCGGGTCTCCAAGACCCCTCGCACACCCAACACTGCCCCTCGATGCCATCTCTCTACAAATAGAACAAAAATTTTAGGTAAAACTCACAATCTTAACTCCTACTCCATAAAATATTAACATTAAGGTAAGACACCTGAATTCTTAACCCTAACATAACCTTAACTCCTAGGCTCTGATACCAATAAATACTGTCACGCTCCGGTTTGGGTCCACCCCCACGCCCCGAGGCGGGCCCGTTCCGACGCGCGATAGTGGGCGACTCGAAACCCACGCAGCGGAAGGAAAATCATCGAATACACATCAGAATTCATAATAAAACATATTATGAACTAGATAATTACATCAAAAAGCCAGATAACATATATATACAACAAAAGATAATTCAGTTAAGTACAATGCTAAACAAGGTATTTAATATTACATATTTACGAAACTCCAAATCATCAGTATCAAAAGACGACAAAGTAAGATAAGATACAAAAATTGTCGCCATATCAGAGCTCCAGATACCTGCTATCTACCGACTATCTACACCTCGGTCTATAGATCGACAACTCTCCCCTGCAAGTCTGAAGCAATAACAACAGGAATCAGCGAAAATGTTGAGTAGGAGTACCACAATATGGTCAACATGAATAAGATGTGAACTCAACAATAAACAACAATATGGCCTAAGATGCAGTCAAAGGCGATAGATGTACAACAAATGCTCCACTCCTACTCCTAATCAATGTCGACCAAATCATCGAGCGTATGGACCGTTGGGTAAAAACCTCACACTCTACCACCTGTAGAGTGGCATCAACCGTCCGCTCCAACGGTGACGCAACTACCCCCATCCAGCAGGTAGCCCGACGGACGACGTATCCGACATCCGCACACCCGAAGGTGCCCAAAGTGACTAGTCAATATCCATCCCCTCACCCATGTCTGGAGGGTACCGCAATAAAATGGTCCTGGACCGAAGTCCTCTCCGAGGTCGTAGCCTCCAGGTCGACAACTCAACTCCAACAATGCAACAAAGTGTATCACCATGATCAATGGATAACAAATAACATCACCGATATCAATAATATAACAACTCCAAATGATGATGATATGATCAAAAGAATAACACCACAGACAACAACATAATATCATGCATGGCATATCATGATCAAATATCAACATCAATAATGTATATCACCATGATCAACAATAACACATGCAATTATCTACATGGCATGTCCAACAATAATATGCAACATGAGTTCAACGGAATTAGAAGCAATATCAAGCAGATCGAGGCAAAAGGATAAATCTGTCATTTCATCCAACAATAATTCATCGGCTACAACGGGAATCAAACTCAAGCTCACACCAACCAATTACCCCTAAATTACCACTTAAGGCAATATAATATTTTTATATTATTTAATTATTTATCAAATTAAATTAATAAATATTAATCACCGAATAACATTAAAATAATAGAAAAGACCTACTAAACAGCCTCCGATCAGAAATCCGACACCACCATCGCGTTCAGCACGTGAAAACATGCCCGACACAGCTCTCTTCACTTACTACTACGCCCGACACCCCCACCCGTGCCCGCCCGACACCTCCTGCTCCGCTCGACCCACGCCGGGCGGCCGCCGGCGACCACCCGCCGGTCCACCCCCGCGACCTCCGGCGCTGGTGGGCCGTCGGCAGTCGCAGCGGCAGCGTGCAGCGGCTGCTGCCACGCTGCGGGCAGCAGCTGCTGCCGCGGCCGCCAGGGCTGTGCGGCCCAACGTCGCGGGCAGCAGTGGGCTACCGCGAGCGCCGCTGCTCGCCGGCCGACCCCGTCGGCCTCCCTCTCCCTCCGATTCCCATCGCCGCCGCCGATGAACAAGCAAGGGAAATTGACGGAACGAAAGGAGAAAGGTAAGACTCCTGCCTCAAATTCCGGCTCCGATGACGACATCGACGACAACCCGATCTCTGATTCCCTTCTTCTCCGGCGCCGGCTTCACCGCCTTTTCTCCCCTTTTCTCACGCGGTTGAACCAAACCTACACCACGTGTAGTTTGTGTCTGTTTAATTTTTTTTTTCTTTGTGTTTATCTTGCCTTATTTTTACTCTTTCTCTACCTCCTATACTTGTATGCTGTTCAATTCTCTTGAAGTTGAATGCAAGTTTATATTCCTCAAAAAAAAAAATGCTTTCAACAAGTGGAGTGTGGTGCGCAAAATTTTGTTCTCTCCTCAATTTCCTCTCTTCTTCGAGGGTTTTGTAATTTTGTTGGGGATGTCTGTGTGTTCCTCTTGTTGGGAGTTGTTTTTTCCCTTTGTTTTTCCTCTGTCTCCTCCCCTATTACTTGTATTCCATTCATCCCTCTTGAATAGAATGCAAGATGCTTTTCACTAAAAAAACCACTATGTTATATGAATGATTGTGGTAATTGCTTGTAGTTACCACATGTAACAAAATTTAATTTATTAGTTTTATTATATTTATTCAAACAGTATCGGGTCCCATCATGGGTGATCCACCCGTATTTTCCAACACTGATTTTTAGAAAACTTTAAATTTTGTCTTTCAGCTTCCTCTAGTACAAAGTAGTATAGTATAAACATTCAACATTTTCATTTTACCATATATATCACAACCCTGTTCTGATATAAATGAAATTTAAGCACTCAAAAGGACCAAAACATTCTTGTCCAACTGTTCAAGGAATAACGTTACATCTCAGTTTTATGCCTTAATTATACACAAACAATAATCTTCTGACGAAATAGTCAACTTCCCCAAAAAGAGAAACAATCCCATCTCCGATGAGTTCAGATGAGCTGCAGAATCTTGTATTGCATGGCATTTACTGCTTTCTTAGCCTTCTGACTGATTTCTATATCCTCCTGCTCTTCATTTCATTTATCAGGCTATCATCCTTTTTAACACTCGAAGCTTCATAGTATTAAACTGCAATCAACTATGGCTTCCAAGCTGAAGGTGGTGGTGGGGGAGTAGGAAACATTGAAGGCACTGCAGAGAAGATGGTGTTCTTGTCGATACCAGTCTTCACTCCAGATAACGAAATAAGTGCAGCAACCAAGCCAGCATTCCCTGCAAGAGTTGGCTCTGTATAATTGTAATTTGTTCTAACATCTTTGAATCCATCATGCTTGTCAGGACCAGCAACCATGGCACCAACTATGGTGTTCGGGTTTGGCTTCTTGCTGTCCCTCCATTTATATCCTCCTTTGCATCCATACTTGACCCCATTCTTAGGAATGGATGCACCCCGGTGATGAACGCGTTTCGGGTATCGCTTTCCATATCCAACAAGGTAGCTCATCTTCTGTGGATTGTCTCCCAGAATGTAATTGATCTGCCAATATAAGACATTTGTTGCCCGCGGTTAGAAGTTTGTGTAAGTTTGAAGAGGTAATATGTTGAGAATTAATTAGTCATTCATCATAATAAACAAGATTCAATCTTTGTCTATAAACTCGAAATCCATACCTGAGTCCTGGCAAAATCTCTCAGGATATCAGTTGAGTAGAAATTAGGTCCACAGTACCATCCTGGTGTATCGGCCGCATCGAGATAATCACTAAATAGTGAAGCAAGGAAAGCTGCATTGGCAACATACTGGAGGGGTTGAGGTCTTCCATGATTTAGTTGTATCAGACCACCTGAATGATTTCAGATTTTAGCTTCTGAATTCTCATGTCAAGACAATGTGAGGGAAAAAAAGAAGCAAAAGAAAGTTAATGAACCTTTTGTTCGATTAAATGATGAGAAATATGGTAAGTACGAGCACATCACATTGCTCGTTTGGTTGTGGAAGGTCCTCAATATTTCTTCGTACGGATAGCCTGGACTCAAGAACAGCCTCAGCCTACTGAGAAGTACCTGAAGTATGATAATAAAGAGAAATATTAGATGCTTAATCAAACAATATTTACATGTATATTCCCAGTTTGTAAGGTGAAGAAATAAAATCATCATAAAGCATGTTGACAAACTTGCAAGACTAAAATTATTCCAAACTATTACCTGATTGCTATGTAAAACTTTAGTTACTTGATTTTAATATAACTGAACATTTACATTGAGGTTAGAAATATCGAAATCCAATTTATACAATTCTGTGATTTTTTTTTCTTTAGTTAAGTATGATGCTTTTTTAAAACATCTGTTCACAATATATATGTGAAAAACATAATTCCAAAAGTACATGCGTCCTTAATTCCAGAAGTTACAAGCTAATATAGAATGAAACAGAAAAATATTGAGTTTAATGTGCTGCAAGTAGAAAAATACACTATGTATGCTCAGGAGGCCAAAATTTATCGGCATATTAGAAGGTTATTCATCTGAATATATAAGATTGAGTTAATATGTATGTGTTGCATTTGGAAATCCTTCTGAATCAACTCTGAAGCACTTGTTACTGGTTTCTGAATTGAATGATCATTCTATATATCATGATTATAATATAATGTTACTCTTCACCCAAACATTTAGTCAGAAACTGATCAGTTATTATATTAAACAAAAAATTATCTATGATGAAGATGGAGTACTGATATTCAAATGCCCGAAATGCTAATGCACAACCAAGAAGCAATATTGTAGAGAGATAACAATGTGGAGAAGACAGTTCTTTAAAGCATGCACATAATTTGAAAGTTTCTTCTCACATATAATTTGATGGTCATAAGAGAACTAAAACTAGCAAATTGTCCTGGAGTTTCTTTCTATATCCTCCTATATGAATGATCTGATCACAAGGGACAACTCAATCTTTGAACAAAGGATGGATCTGCAGTGTCTCCAATGGATTGGCTTTTCGAGGGAAAAAACAACAACTAGTAATTGGTAAAGATATTCAACGAAAATTAAGGAAAGTATGCAAACATACTTGAGATCCAGTGAGCTTGTTGTCCCAGCTGAAGACTCCGTAGTCTGGGCCTCCCCAGAAGGCACCTGCATGTTTTGCTAGCCCTGGAGCAGTTGCAAGTTGAAGGTAGGATGAATTCCCAGTTGCAAAATACAACCATGCTCCACCCCACACAAACTCATCCCAGTAGCTGGTGGAGTTATAGAAGAGTGAAGGGTCCGAGCCGCCAGGGCTGTATCTTCCCCTTTGCTCCCTTCCATATTTGAACAGGGTCCTCGCTCCGTGAGCGAGCTTCTCTGAGTAGGTCTTGCTGTCCTTGAACACTATCGAAGCCGCAGCCAACGCAGCTGCCATTTCTCCAGCTAGATCAGAGCAACTGTGGCACTCGTATACCGGCCGTGGGTAATCGATGTCTTCGGGTCTCGTCCAGCAGTAGTGGTCATTCTCAGCTGGCCCCTTCGAAGTGTCCCCTTGACCAACCTGTGAGGTAAAAATCATTCCAAAGATCAATCAGGAAACTCGGTGTCTTCCTACTTCGTCAGTTAATTCGAATCGGAGCATACTTGCCCATCCAATTTGTAATTTTTAGTTTGTTTTCTTTGTAAAGATATAAAGATTCCAAGATTTCTTAGTGGGTAGAGAACCATATTGACTATAAACGGGATCCAGATCTAAATTTAGGAAATTAAATTGAGATTTCTACTTGCGCTTGCAAATTAAGCAACAGTGATACCTGAGCAACGATGCGGTCGATAGTGTCGGCGGAGTTGTTGAAGGTCTTGAGGAGGTAGTCAGTGCCCCACTTGATGATTTCTTTGACATGTTGAAGCTCGCCAGCCGCCTCATACTTAGCGCTGTACTCGATCACGCTCCAGCTGAGCATCGTCATGGCGAAGGACATCGGGAAGTTGAACTTGATCGCGTCGCCGGCGTCATAGTATCCTCCCACCAGATTTTTCTTTATTGAGGTGTCCGAGATGCCATCCTTCATGCCGGAGTTCCCCCTCCAGGTCACGTTGTTATGCTTCGGCAGAGGCCCAGCTGAGGAAATAAAGAAAGAACTCCATCAAAACTCGAACCAGATGGCAAATCTAGTTGCTGCTCGAATAAGATCTGGTGCTTTTCAAATGTAAAACAAGTGAAATGGTTCCAATTGCAGGAATTTTGGCTCAAAAGAAGCGAAGTAATTAATGGGTATATAGTACTACTCACAGCGCTGGGCATTGAAGAACATGAGGGCCTTGCGAAGCGCCTGGGTGTACTCGTCGGGGGGCGGCGGGGGGCGGTGGCGGTGGGGCACGGTCTTGACGATGAGCATGATGAGGCCGATGAGGAGGCCGATGC
The DNA here is from genome assembly GCA_034359265.1 of Canna indica. Taxonomy (NCBI): domain Eukaryota; kingdom Viridiplantae; phylum Streptophyta; class Magnoliopsida; order Zingiberales; family Cannaceae; genus Canna; species Canna indica. The sequence continues at coordinate 73,840,251 of CP136891.1, read as the reverse complement.
CGAGGACGGAGCCGACGGTCCAGATGAAGATCTTGCGGCTGACGACCATGCAGCCGAGATCGACGTAGCGCTTCTTCTTCTTGCCGGCGGGGTCGCCGGGCGCCGCCAGGAGCCAGCTCTGCTGCGTCTCGTCCAGCTGCCGCGACAGCGCCGCCCGGTCGTACTCCTGCAGGTTCCGGCTGCGGTCGTCGTCCGTGGCCGAGTCGGCGTTGGATATCTCCAGCGCACCGCCCCATGGATCCCTCCCGAACATCTTAGCTCGGCTCCTTTAGCTGACACTCTCTCACTCTTTCTCTCTCGCTCTCTCTTCTTGAGGAGGAGGAGGAGGAGGAGGAGGAGAATGGGAGAGTGCGGAGAAGAAGAAGAAGGTATTGGGTTGATAATAATGTGAAGTGGGATGGATTTGGAGGGTAGTGGTGGGTGGACTGTTTGTTTCTTCAACTTTGAGAGTCCACCAACATCAACATGTGGAAATTTTGAAGGTGAAAAAGGTGGGAATCAGTTATCACTCTGCTCTGCTCTGTTTCTGCATCTGCCTGAATAAAGGGATTTACATGTAATTTTTTATTACTCTGGATATGCCATTCCATTTTGTATTGGAAGATAGGGGTGAGTGGTTCTGGTACATGATTTTTTTTTTTTTTTAATGACACTCGAATTCTATCAGGTATAAAATTGATTCTTAAGTTTTGAAATCGAATCCTACCTTATTGAAACCTGGAACCGGATCCTACTCGGAATCATAAGTTCCGGTTCCGATTTCGGATACCCTGTTGGATGAACATGTTCCAGGATAGGTTCCAATAGGTTCGAGAATAAGTTCCAGTATAGGTTTCAGGTTTCGAGTACCGATTCCAGGTACTCGATGTGCTGGATCAGGAATCGAAACTGATTTTAATCGATTTCTTAATTTTTATCTCGGATTCTATTCGAAATTAATTCGGATCCACCCAGAACTTGGAATTGATAGATTCCAATCGGTTCTGGGTCTATCCGGTACATGCACACCCCTAACGGAAGATGGTGTTTGTAGCCAGAGCTTGTAAGTAGAGAAAAATGTGAAGAATAAGATTGGGCCACATCTATCACTTCAAATCATTGCTCAGTGATTTGTCACCTTTAGCATATTAGTATATATGTTAAATAAAATATGAAATTGAATTAAACGAAAGAACACCACCAACTTATAATAGTACTCTGACCGACAAGTTTTAACTTTTTTTAAAATGGCAAATTATACATTTTTTTAATTTTGTATCAAACAGCTTGATTAGTCTTTGTAGAAGAAATGAGCATCAAATCCGGCCAGCAATTGATCTCCAATTCAGTTGATATACTACTCAAATTATATATAGAAGTACACACAATTTTAGAAAGAACTAAAATTGTGGTCTAGTGATATCGTTTGACACATTTTGATCAACTTCAAATGAATTTGAGACAAAATTACGAGATATTATACGAGATATTTTGTTTAAATAGTCATTCTAGCTCCATTTTCTTTGCGCTCCTAAATATTGCCACCAAGAAAGGGTTGAAAATTTCAAAACATTGTAAATAGGGAAATTAATTTAATACATGTGTATAAACTCCAAATTAAAAGACACAGTTGAAAATTTGTCATATTCTTCCATCAGAAGTGTGACGAGCTTTTCATTTTAATACTCATGCATGGAGACTACCATTCTCCAGCCTGAGAAGGGCTGGAATTGAGGTTGAGGTTGAGGTTGAGATTGGGACGGAGAAAAGAAGGAAAATAGGAGAAAGAGATATATAACGAAAAGGACATGAGGGTGGTGGCGTATCCCCTTCATTTTAATTACTCCTCTCACTCCCTTATTTTATTAAGAAATAAGAGTTTTTTTCTCGTGAATTTTAGTAAAACGTGTGAAAATACTCTTAAAAATTCTTTTGGACCCAATACGCTCTCAACCACTAAAAATAATACGAAAATGATCCTTTTAGAATGATAAAATGACGTGATAAACGATGCTAATGACAATCAATGAGAGCACGACAGTCATCAATGAACTGACAAAAAAATCCAAGCAAGACACACTTCACGATATCTTCTGCTCTGATCATGACTCCTTTGGTTAGCTGAGTTTGAATTTTGAGAGCCCATGTTTCTAGATGAGATTGACATGAATATTGAGCTTGATGTTTTCTGATAATTGTTCTTGTTCTTCAATTACGATGGAAGATAGTTGTAGATGGTAATAATGGCACTTGGGGATTTAAGGAAGTTACCAGGGTTAAAATCCTGGTTTGGGTGCCAGTTAGGATGGATTTGAATGCCACATATGAATTGATTTAGAGTTTTTTTACAGCTCATTGATGACATGGTGTTCTCTCATTGGTTGATGTTAGCACCATTTGTCACGTCAATTTGCCGTCCCCAAAAAGGTATTACCACACTAATTTTGATGTTTTGGAGCATATTAGGCTCAAAAAAATTCTAAGAATATTTTCGCACCTTTTGCTAATGACGTATTGTGATCTCATTGGTTGTCATTAACATCATTTGTCACATCATTTTACCGTCTCAAAAAAATATTTTCGCACTATTTTTTATGGTTTAATAGTATATTAGGCTAAAAAAAAAAATCTAAGAATATTTTCATACCTTTTAGCAAAAGTTGAGGGGGGAAAAACCCTTCCTTTTATTAACTTAGATAGTTATTTCTTATTGTTCATTAATCAATATCTTTAACTCTTACTAATAAAGTAGATCGCCCACTGGTCTAGATGGTCAATTGGTTGTCATTAACATCATTTGTCACATCATTTTATCGTCTCAAAAAAATATTTTCGCACTATTTTTTATGGTTTAATAGTATATTAGGCTAAAAAAAAAATCTAAGAATATTTTCATACCTTTTAGCAAAAGTTGAGGAAAAAAAACCCTTCCTTTTATTAACTTAGATAGTTATTTCTTATTGTTCATTAATCAATATCTTTAACTCTTACTAATAAAGTAGATCGTCCACTGGTCTGGATGGTCAATTGAGTTTGAGTATATAATTAAAATCGGATTCAAGACCGAATAATTGGATCTTTAATAAATAGATCGATATATAGGAATGAGGTATGTTTGATGATCTCTAGTTGTTAAATATATTTGTAGTAGTGGGAGATATGGCTCAATTATTGGTTTGGTAATGGATGCGAAAGAAGGAATGCTGCAAGGGGAAGAGGAGCTGTCGGTGGACTGGTGTCGGTGGAGTAATAAGTCCACTTGGTCGCCTCCTCATCTAATTAAATTGCAAGATGCTTTTGTGGGGGGAAAAGAACACGTCAACCGAACCACCCACATGTGTGGCCCTACGCCAACCTCCCCTTTCACTGATTTTACTATTTTGCCTAAGAAAAAATATTATTGAAAACGATCTCAAACCTGATTCATGTTTTGTAATTAAAATAATAAAGGAAAAAAATTGTCGGTGTGAAATAAATTCTATTGAATATGCACTCGGATTAGATGCTTGGTTTAATCACTGTTTCATCCTCCGGCTATGATTTGTTAATTATGAACTTGTTGCTTCTTGATATGTCTTATTGGACCAACTGTTGATGAGCAATGATTGTCCTCTGATATTGGTTGTAGATCTCATGCCTATCTTGAAAAGGGAAGACTGACTTTTAAAGTTTTAAGCCCAGAATTAAATCGATGAAAAGCAAGGCCATCATACTCACCTGCTCTCACATTCATCGCATGCATCATCATACCAGCTAAATGGATACGAACTTCTCAATTCTCAAGTACGTAGAATAGTGCAGTGCGATATTGTGATTATAACCAATCTGACAAAACACCTAGAATTGTACTACACCAACGCTAAAACTTGTTTCAGAATAATTTACTAGGCCGAAGATACTATGCTCGATACGAATATACCACCAGCATGGGCAATATCTACCATTAATATGAACTTGGCGCAGAATTGCAGTATGAGATCACCGAATTCCAGACAATACAAACATGCACAAATTTAGATGTTTACGAAGATTTAATATAAGAATTTAGACGATTGCAATCTGCTTATCAGATGAATTGTTTTTGGATTTAAACGTACAATATTAATAAAACAATTGACTAGATAAACAAAATTTTTCCAGCATTATACAACTTGGGCCGAAGTAAAGAAAGGTGTGGATCACCTAACCTAATTAATGCATGCTTTGTTTCCTCTACATACTCCAAGCTTCTTCAAATGCCTTTGAATTTGTGATGGATGATATTTTCCGCTGCTAATCTTTACTCCATATCTCGTCGGCCCACTAATTCTCATAGTACTACTCACCAAGAAAATATATTTTAGTATTTTTGTCAAGTCAACCGCTTCCGCTTCTTTAGCAAACCTTTTTCAGCTAATGTCTTTAGCTTCTGTGCTTTTCTAGCTCGTGCTTTCTCTTCAAACCCATCGTCTATCATCTTCATACTTGCCACGCGCCTAGCCTTGTACACCTGCACTCAGTAAATGACATAATATTGGTCATTCATGATACGCCAACATGGCGAAGAAGTCAATGATAGTTTCTCAGATTGCTTACTGAAAGTTAATAAAACACACATGTTAGTGTGCATATGTAAATAGTGCATACATTTAGACAGAGAGAAAGATCATTCTATAAAAATGCATGTTCACTGCAAAAACCAGCATCTGGCACTAAACACAGATGGACAATGTGGAGCTCACCTTATGCAGTTCGACACCCATAAACAATTTCTACCCTCTGCCTAAATATGTTCTCTACACGGAACAGAAGAACAAAATAACATTTTGGTTGGAATAAGTTAAAATGTGTATATGCACATCAACCATATTGAGGTAGTACACCATCCATGTTAACCATATTCAAAATGTGGATCCTTCTTAACCATGTGCAACTATTCTCATATTAAGGACTACTTGACTAATATTGGTCAATCGGTGTATAATGCAATAGGCAGCTAGTCAAGTAACTACTGTAACATCAACCATAGATTCTAACTCATTTCAAATGGATAGATTATAATCGTCATTACAAACAGGCCCATAATCTAACCATATGAGAAATTTGGCTCAACTAGTATATCACCAGCAATGCAGTTCTTTCAAAAACCAATCAGCTCAACTGAAGTCCAAATACACTCTTAAGAAAAACAGTCCCATTAATATAGGTTCCATATCCAACTATAAGCTAGGTGACCAGGTACAAGTCATGGAAATAGCCCCTTTTCATTCACTGATCCTTCCAGATGCAACAATCTGTGAAGCCCCGTGCACTGGGACCAGCAGTTCAACCATTAGATAATACGGAGGTTCAAGCAATTCCATAGCAAAATTTGTTATATTTAGCTTATACCTTACATTTTAATTAGTAAACAAGCTTCAATTGCCTGTGTTGCATATTTATCAAGGAAAGACTATAACTAACACTGGCAATGAATCAAATGCACATGACAATGACCTGCTGAACATGATGGGCAGCTACCTTCAATCCATGAAACAATTTAAGAGTACCATACCTTAGTAATATTTTCGAGAACTGTTTTTTCTTCACAATCGTATTCCTTTAGCTGTTTTCCAATAACAACCTCTATCTCATGAATAAGATCCACATCATTCTGCACATGGACAGGTTCAAAATATCATTCTAAAAAAAATAAGTTAGAGAACAAAGAATATTCACATTATGAACTAGGGGGTAATCAGGTGTTCATAAATTCAGTAGTCATTGAGGGATTTGGACGTCACTAACTGACTATCTAATTTGAGTCCAGCTAATTTAGAATACAAGAGAAGGTGTCATCAGTAAAATGTCTCATGGTTTTGCATCAATAATTCTTAATTACTAAATATAACTTATAGTTAGTGGTGATCGTCTGTACAAATATGCATAGATATCCCAAGACATGAGTTCAAGAAGAAAGACCTGTGTAACAAAGCTTATTGAAAGTCCCCCTCTGCCAGCTCTTGCAGTTCGACCAACACGGTGAACATAGTCCCGTGCATACCTTCATAATCAAAATCATCAATAAGTATGCAACATGGTTATCCAGAAGCCAAATGATCCAAGAAAATGTCTAAATTTTGTTCATTTTCTACCTCGGAATGTCATAATTGATAACAAGATCTACTGTGGGGATATCCAAACCACGACTAGCTACATCAGTTGCAAGTAAAATAGGAACCTGACCAGACTTGAACCGATGCAATGCAGAAAGTCTAAGAGACTGAGACTTGTGAGAATGCAGAGCTACCACAGCCTGGTCTAGTTCCTCCAAGAGCGAACAGAGAAGGTGACAACTTCTGCATGCATAGAACCGAGAATTAGTAGTCCCATCCTAAAGAAGCAGTGATAGAACTTCTTACTAGATGTGTTCTCTATAACACATCAAGAGCTTCACAAGGAAAGCAGCAACTTCGCATAAAAGTGTAATAAATATGGTTAGGTTAGATTCCAAAATGAGATAATATCTTCTACAATTAGGTGAGATTCATAATTTCCCACAACTATTCTACACACACTAAAGTGCTTGAGAATGGCAAAATGAACAATGTCAGATCATAGAGACATAAACAGACATTATAGAAAATAACAAATACAGCTCATAGCAAAAAGCAGACGTTGCAGGTGACCAGGCTACCAGATGCCAGATTGTGTATATGAAACATTAGACACATATGCAGCCAGTATTGTTTGTTACCTAAAATAACAAGTTATTAACATTATAAAATCCTAAATTCACTCTGCTTTCCATATCCTCGATGCCAAAACTACAACAAGTCACCAAAAATTCCAAGACCAACATATATGTGTGTGTACATATATATTTCCTGCCAAGCTATTTAACAAACAACATAGTTTCTCAGCCTTTCTCCATGTGCAACCTTTGCTTAACAAGTCAACTATTTTGTTGCCAATTCTATATATGAAAATTATAATGATAATAATAATGATGATGATGATGATGATATGTTGAGAATAAAAAAATGTGCAAGCTTTAATCCATCATAAAGTGTTTTTTTGCACAAAGCTAATAGATCATCAGTAGGAGGATATTCAGTGTAACACATGCTTATATTCGCCATTCAAATATTATATAGTTATAAAACATGAATATACAAGGTTCAGCTAAAATGGCTTATTTATCAACAGAAACCCTGGCACAAAAGTTGTACTTCGGAAGTTGCAGAACAAAGTTAGCTAAAGCTGCTAAACTAACTAAATCTTTCAGAATGAGAGATGACTGACTGAAATGACCAAGTACTGACCATACCTGCAAGTGGAAACAAATACTATGGCTGACCGGATGTTTGTGTCCTCCATTTTTGACAAGATGTGAAACAAATAAAGATCCTTCACGTTCTTAGGGATGAAGATGAATTTTTGTTCTAAAGAATCAACTGTCTTAAACCCCTCATATGCCTCATAGAAGTAAGATTTATTTCCAGAGATTTCAAGCAAGGCCTGCAAATCACTGGTCATAGTTGCAGAAAACAGAAGGGTTTGCCGACTCTTGGGCAGAAATTTAAATATCACTCGCAGTTCCTCCTCAAAGCCAACATCCAAAACTCTGTCTGCCTCATCCAGAACTAGAAACTGAAGCAAATGGAAGAACAAATAGTTAAGATAGAGAGACATTTCAAACCATATTGAGCAGTGGTACAGAAGCATCCAACTGAACAATTGAAGATGAAAAACATTTTTAATCGCAATGGTAGACCAACTATTCATGTGACTTTCTTTTTCTTTCACATTTTTCTCCAAAAATAATGAGCAAGCATGTATATTATTATGTCAATGGTCTCATAATTTGTTTACAAATGGTCATTTTTAAGCTTGGACTACTAAAGCTAGCCGTGACTAGAGTCCTACCCAAAAAGACTTGCATCACTCGACCCACCCCATAAGTATATGGAAAATTGCATGAATTACAGCCTTATTCAACAATTACTGGTCAGAGATGTTGCAAATAATCCAACGGAGTCATTTTTAAGTTAGGACTACTGATGCTAGCCCTGCAAAGACTTAACCCACTCCACTGTCAGGGATAGATCTGCTTGTTGTCTGCAAGGTAAACCTACTCAGGACAAATCAAATCAACCTGTTCACTCCCAAACTTATCTAAAAATTTTTACAAATTCAGATTAGAGCATAACATTTCCGTAAGTTCATACCAGAAGGTAGAGATACAAAATGTAAGCACAAAAATCCTCACATGATTCAAGGGTACTCAAGCTTTCTGGATATCTATCAGCCAGGTACTTCTGATACCAGTTCACACAACAGTAACAACAATAAGCCCTAATTTCCCACATTGAAATTTTGCAATTTCTCAAAAGTCAAAACGTACCTTGGAGAAAAGTTGCCAAGATAAAATATCACAGCCTCGCAGGTGCCCCGGCTAAAGATTATGAAAGCTCTTCTTCAAAAAATTATTACCATAAATAGAAAACTCTAACATGGTACTTAAGCAATCCAATAGCAGAAAGTAGGTATCAAATCAAATAAATCAATCGCCAAAACAAATAACACCACAGAAGCTTGATAAAACCCAGACAGATTATGACGCTAATATGTGAATTCCTTTCTTTCAAAGGAAAGCTGTGAAATACTAAAGAGAACTCATTAGGTTTTTTCACACAACTGAAAACCAATTACCCACCTTGGTCTTTGAAAAAACTGCAGGTATATCAGGATTTTCCTCCAGAAGGAACTTGATCCGTCCTGGGGTGGCAACGACAACATGTGGCCGTTCCGAGAGCGCCCGTGCCTGACCCATCTTGTCCATACCTCCAACAATGAGCGTACAACGGAGGTTGAGAGACGATCCGAGAGCGCGGAACTGCTCCGCGAGCTGGCAGGCGAGCTCCCGGGTGGGGGTGATGACGAGGGCGAAGACACCGTATGGGTCCTCGGCAAGACGGTTCAGTATTGGGAGGGCGAAGGCGGCGGTCTTCCCGCTGCCGGTCTGGGCGATGCCGAGCACGTCGTCGCCGGAAAGGATGCGCGGGATGCAGCGGCTCTGCACGGGGGTGGGGTGTTCCATGCGGAGCTCATGGCAGGTGTCGACGGCCCACTGGGAGAGGCCGAGGTCGGCGAAGGAGGCCGGGCCATCCTCGTCGGCACCGCCGCGTTCGATGTCGACGGCGCTGGGATCGGAGCGGTGGGGAAGGACGGCCGGAGGCGGGGGTTTGGGTTTACCAGAGTTAGAGAATAGGCGGAAGGGTTGGGGCTCCGACAGTTCCGCCGCCATAGCAAAGCGGGAGAGATTCGGGATACCGCCGAGTCGTCGACGATGGGAGATTTTGTTCCGAACCGAACGCCTCGATGTTGGGCTTTAAATTGGGTTGGAATCAAGCCCACTGTTTCGTCAACAGTGGATATTCGTTGGAAAGCGGCTTTAAGATCTGTGAACATTAAATCCAACGTTAATAAGTTGTTGAGTTATTTAATTATTTGATTTATGTGTTTACAAAAAAAAAAATGGTTAATTACATGATATATCCTCAACTTTGGGTGTTCTCTCAATTATGTCTCAACTTTTTTATTTGAATTAATTTTATATTTCAATTTTAATTTTATTTCAATTACTATCCCTACGTCAACATTTGTTAATTTTATCGTTAAGTGATGACACGACATTGCTGACCTGTATTATAAATAATAAAAAATACAACATTGCCCACCGTCTCCCCCTCCGCGTCTCACATAACCCCATCGAGCCCTATGACGTCGCCTTCTCTCCTGACCCCGATGCACTCAGCCTCCAGATCTGCATCGGCCTCCCCTCAGACGTTGACGTCCTCCACGTCAGCACACTCCCTGCTTCCGTCGACCCATCCCTCCACGTCGGACACCGAGGTTGACGTCGACAAATAGCTCTCTTCCTTCTCCCTCCCACCGCTCGTGACCGGCACATAATCTCCCACCGCCTCCCCCTCCGCGTCTCACCTGACCCCACCGAGCCCTTCGATGTCGCCTTCTCCCCTGACCCCGACGCGCTCAGCCTCTAGCTCCGAGCCGGCCTCCCCCCGAACGCTGACGTCCTCCACGTTAGCACACTCCCTACTTCCGTCGACCCATCCCACCACGTCGGGTGCCGAGGCTGACGCCAACGAACAGCTCTCTTCCTTCTCCCCCCCACCGCTCATGACCGACACATAATCGTCTCCCACCGCCTCCCCCTCTGCATCTCACCTGACCCCACCGAGCCCTCCGACGCCGCCTTCTCCCCTGACCCCGACGCGCTCGCCCTCCAGCTCTGCGCCAGCCTCCCCTCGGACGCTGACGTCCTCCACGTCGGCACACTCCCTGCTCCCGTCGACCCATCCTGGCCACCATGTCGGCGTCTCTCGCCTCCTTTATGCCAGGTTATGTTGCTTCCTCGTCTTTCTACCCCCTGATCTCCACCAGCGGTTCTACCACAGATTCTATAAGAACTACCTCTGGCCCCTCCCACTACTAGAAACTTCGTCTTCAGCAACGACTATCAGCGACGGCCGCTCAAGCCGTTGCTATTTGCAACGGCATTCTTACGGCTGCTCGAGCCGTTGCAGAAAACTGTATCTGCAACGGCTTTCTAACGGAAAACCGAGCCGTTGCTGATTATTTTAATTATCAGCAACGGCTTTCTGACGGAAAGGCTAGCCGTTGCTGATTTTTTAATCTTTAGCAACGGCTTGCTAACGGATAAGTGAGCCGTCGCTGATGATAACTTATCAGCAACGGCGTTCTAACGGGCGAGTGAGCCGTTGCTGATAAGTTTATATAGGGCACGCTCTCGCGCCCGACTCTTCTTCCTCCCGCTGCTCGCTGCCGCCGCCGCCGCTGCTGCCGTCGCCGCTCGCCGCCGCTGCCGCTGCTGCCGACGCCGACGACGCCGATCGCTGCTGCCGAGTTGTTCAGGTAAGTCTCCCCTGCTCTTCCCTGCGGCCGGCGGAAATCACCCGACCGAAACCCTATTTCTAGGGTTTCGGCCGGCGGCGGTCGGCCGATGGCTGCCGCCGGACCTTCTGCAGTGGCCGGACATTGTGTCCGGCCACTGTACGCCGGCGCCGGAGGGTGGACTCCGGCGCCGGAATTTAGTATATATATATATAGTTTATATTATTTTATATTTGTTAATTAATTATTTAATAATTGTTAATTAATTGTTTAGATTAATTGTTTAATTTGTTAGATTAATTATTAGGGTTTAGATTAATTTTGGACGCGCGCCGGAATCGTCCACTTCGGACGCGCGCCGGTATCGTCCAATTCAGACTCGCACCGGAATCGTCCACTTCGGACGCGCGCCGGTATCGTCCACTTCGGATGCGCGCCGGTATCGTCCAATTCGGACTCGCACCAGAATCGTCCACTTCGGACGCGCGCCGGAATCGTCCAATTCGGACTCGCGCCGGAATCGTCCACTTCGGACTCGCGCCGGAATCGTCCACTTCGGACGCGCGCCGAAATCGTCCAATATGGACTCGAACTGTCTCGAAACATTTAGAAAATAATCATCCTCCGACGAGTTGATATGTTTCACGTACGCATCGACGATCGGATATGATTTAGCAAAACCTTAGATCCGTTCGGGAATTGTATGTTCGTGTAAAAGAAGTAGATGATCTTTTATACGACGTACAATTCTTGAATTGTCCCTGATTGGAAAATTTGGGAATATAGTTATTTGTACTGCACTTACGTTTTTATTTTAACTGTTAACTAATTATTCTAAATTTCGGCAACATCTCTTTGTTCTCCGATACGCGCCCAGATGATATGCGTATTCGGAGAACTGTAGGGAGATGCTGTCGAAATTTAGAATAATTAGTTAACAGTTAAAATAAAAACGTAAGTGCAGTACGAATAACATAAATTCCGAATGGAATAGGACAATCTCACCTAAAGACATTAACCAAAGAAATTATCATTGATTGATAGAATCATGTCGGCTGATCGAAGTTGGATGTACCGACGTCTTAATCGTGGAGCTTTAACGAATGAGTTTCGATTAGGCGTAACGTACTTCCTAAATTTCGCCTATTCGAATCGGAATTTCGTTAGCATGGGTGATCAAATCCGATGTCCGTGCCGCATTTGTTCAAATGGATGATTTTTGGATCGGGAGACTGTCACTCTGCATCTATATACCAAAGGATTTGCACCGAGATATTTTCTATGGACTTGTCACGGGGAGTCACGCGAAGTCGGGACGTCGAGCAATCCTGTCGTTCAGACATATGGTGAATCTTCCTCTGCTGGTGCTTCTTCATCCGGTCAATGTAATCCCTATAGAACTATGATACTTGATAGTCTTGGGGGTCAATTCCGCCTGAATGATAATGTTGATCGGCCAGTTCTTCCCGACCGGTGTTTGAGCGACCCTCCCCGATGGCGGTGTTTGAGCGGACTCACCGTCGAGCACATGGGACGGGGGAGTACATCGACAACCGCGCTGCATACATTGTGGTAATTATATATTTATTTAAATTATTCATTATATATTTATAATTTAAGTTTTATGATAAATATTAAACAAAAAATCAAACTCGAGTAGGAGACGTACAGCCGGACGGTGGTGCAGCGCGGGGGTACCCCCGAGGACTTTGACGCAGCATCGTGGGTCGAGGCCGCAGGTGGCTGGGACCATGGCCACGTATATGGCTTCGCAGATAGTGGTCATGCGCGAGCCGTACTAGGGCCACTTGGGGCACCGACCCCTCCGGTCGCTGGTGAGCGGCCGTCCACCTCTAGATCCAGTTATGATCATAGTAATAGGATAAGGACACTAGAGGAGACGGTCGCGCGTCAGACTGAGATGATGGAGCGTCAGAGTCAGACGATGGCGAATATAGAAGCTATGCTACGCAACTTGTCGGGTCATCCCGAAGCAGGCATCTCTTCGGCATCATCTAATCCATCATCCTCGAGTCAGTCCACGCCGGTGTACACTCAAGCACTCCAGACCCCGCCATATGATCCAGGCCATCCTCCATCGTCATCGTGAGATTTTGTTTATATTGACTTTGTTACTCAGATATTGAACTTGTTTAATTTATATTGACTATGTTATTGAGATGTTGATACTTCAATTTTACATTTGAATTGTGTTTATACTATCGTGGATAATTATGAATATAAATATAATTATTTTGATGTATATCTTGGTGTGTTTGTGATGTGTGAATGAATGTGTATGAGATATTTGTGATGTGTGAATGAATGTGTGTATGAGGGTATGGGTGTGTGAGTTATGTATCAGATAAATGTATCAATGTATCAATGGAAATTTGAAATTTTCAAATTTTCTGGTTGCAAGTATTCGTCATCAGCAACGGCTTTCCCACGGACGCCCGTGGGAAAGCCGTTGCTAAAAGTGTATCGAGAGCCGTTGCTGATGACCTACAGCAACGGCTTAGCGACGGAGTTTTACTAACGGCGTTGCTACGGACGCAGCGGCCGTTGCTATTAATGGTATCAGCAACGGCTCCGGGTCTGTGGCAAAACCGTTGCTGATAATATTTTTAGCGACGGCCCAGCGGCCGTTGCTGATAATGTTTTGAGCGACGGCCCGAGCGGTCGTTGCTGATCCGTTGCTAAGTCATCAGCAACGCGACTTTCTGTCACGGCGCTATTGCAACGGCTCGGCCGTTGCTGATGCTCTTCAGCAACGGCTCAGCAACGGCATCAGCCGTTGCTGATGACCATTTTTCTAGTAGTGTCCTCCACTACCTCCTCTCGCTCTTGCCGTCCTCCCTTGGCGGCCTCCCCTTCGATCGCGCCCTCTGGCTCTCCTACCTGTTCGCAAATAAGCTCTTCACCGAGCACCTTATTGAGCTCCTCAATCCCGACGAGGATTTTGTGTGGATCCACGATTACCACATACTTGCCATCCCGACTTTCCTTCAGAGGCGATCCCCTCACGTCAAGCTCGAATGTTTCCTCCATTCCCCCTTCCCTTCCTCTGAGATCTTCCGCACCGCCCCTACTCGTGATGAGCTCCTTCGGGCACTCTTCAACCGCGATCCCTGTCTGGTTTGGAGAACCTGGATATGAGCCCATTGTGTTGATCATGCTGTTCGGGGAGACGAACAGCCTGAGGATGACGATGGCCGGGTTGACGTGAAAGGTGGCAGTGTTATATATATATAATGACATGGTAATGTTGTATTTTTTTATTATTTATAATACAGGTCAGCAATATTGTGTCATCACTTAACGATTGATTGACGTTAGAATAGTAATTGAAACAAAATTAAAATTGAAGTATAAAATTGATTCAAGTAAAAAATTGGAACATAATTGGAAAAACACTCGATTAAGGATATACCATGTAATTAACCCAAAAAAAATAGCTAGTTACTTGTGATGCTGACACCACCACCTTTTAATTGTACAAATAAAAAAAATTATTTGTACGTTTATAAATTTACTCTAAGGTCTAGCTACATTAATTTGTTTAATAATTTGAAAATATAATTTTTTTCACTTAGATATAGATCATATTTATGAAACTTTAAATTATAATTTGATTTCAATATTAACATGTTATTTGGTTTATACCTTGATAAAATATAGTATATATTCATAAAATATTAGCTATACATTTATAGCTAAATTATTAAATTAATTGTTATTTAAAGGTTTACAATTTTTTTGTTTGGTTAAATTAGATTATTTGATAATTCAAAATTAGATATAGATATTTGGAAACATCCTAATCACTTCAAGAAAAATGATAAACCATAATATTAGATGTTTGGCAAATTTATTACTTTTTTACTCAAATTACCCCTAAAAACTTAACTGATTTGATTTTTTTTAAAAAAAAAAACTTGATTTAGGGACTTTGGTTTAAGGACCTTAAAAGCGCTCTTATTTTAGTACATAGGAAATCTTACCTTTAACATGTTTACAAAAATCAATTGGCTATTAAATTGAAGTTATATTGGATGTCTATTAAAATGCATATAAAAGTATTAAGGGACTTTTGATCAAAGTTTCTAACAACCAATATCGCTGCAATTAACATCAAATGTGAGATTTCATGTGTACTAAAATGTACAAATAAGTATTTAAACACTTCTATCGAAGTCCTTAATTGGTGATATAAAAAATAGAGAACAAATGCATTTACAATAGTTTGATCTTTCTATCAAATAGTTATTTTGTTTATTAATTTCAATAGAAAAATATTTATTATTATTTTTGAAATCAACGTGTCTCAATTTAATATGTAAATATCATACTTATGGACTTTTGATCAGAGTTTCTAATTGCTAATATAAGAGTACTTAGGGACTTTCCACCAAAGTTCCTAAACCTGGTTTAAAAAATTGAGTTAAACTAGTGAACCGATTGAATTATTAAGGGTAATTTCAGTAAGTGTCAAAAAAATATATGATTTTGTCAATTATTAATTTTTGTTTATGATTTTGTCAATTTCTCTTATAATTTGTTTGCTTCATCATCAGATCGGATATGATAGTAATACCAAATGAAAAATAAAAATGAATAAGATTTTTAAAATTAATATTTATTGATCGAATATAATATTAATTTTATATTTTTTTAATTTATTTTTTTTTAATTCATGCTTCAAACAAATAATAAATAAAAATTCATATCTATTAGATATAAATGGGTTCTATTGGTTTAATAGAACTCGTCCATTTTAAAAACACAATTTCGTTACAATAGTACAATACAATATTTTTAAAAAAATATAAACCTACATAATACTTAAATGTTAATTGATTCATATGTTTAAGAGTATTGTTATATTCTCCTAAAAATTTGTCTAATAATATTCCTAATCACCTACAATGATATAAGTTATAATTTTATCAATAATCATGAATATTTTATTAAATGTGAGTATTACGATGATTATTAGACACATCAATTAGGAAGATTTAGCATATTTGTATGTTTAAATAACACATATTTCGTTCGTGATGTCAAGAGGAACAAAGTGAATTGCAGCAATGCACTTTGTATGTTTAAGAGTAACAAAGTGCATTGCTACAACACCACTCCCTAAGAGGAGGACAAGAAATTAACAACATTTAAAGTATCAGATAATCTACAAAGACCTAGAAGAATTTCAATGCTAGAATGCCCTTTGTAGAGTGATATCCAAACTTGGAGTGATCAAGTGAAAGATTAATTTGTCTGTCCAAAAAACAAAGGGTGAGAAAAAAAAATTAAAAATTCAATTAACAAGGAAATTCGATTAACCGAAAATTTGGTTAACCGGAAATTTGGTTAACCGAAAAATCGGTCCAAAATCGAACCGAATTTTTTAATTAATCGATTCGACGATTTCAGTTTCTATTTTGTTTTTTTTTAACTTTCGGTTTTTGAGTACTGGTTAATCGTTAGTCCACAGTTAACCAGTTCAAATATATAATATTTTTATTTTTACACCCCTATTTTGTTATCTTTTTCTCTCTAAAATTTATATAAAGTAATACATTTTATATAAAATAATACATTGAAGGTATATTTAAATTATATTTCATTCTCCAAAATTTGATCAATTATATATATTTTTAAATATGAATAAATATTATGATACAAAGTCTCTAAAATATTATAATATGTATTTTTACCAAACAAATATTTAAATTTCATATGAACATATTCAATTATTGCAATTGTTTGTAAGGATGTTATTCTTCTTTTGACTTTTTATTTATGAATATTATGTTTGGTTTATATTTTTTTTATTTTGAAGCACTTTCAACATTTGAAATAGATTTTGTAATTTGTATAATTTTATTATTTTTATATGTTAAAAAATTTTATCGGTTAACAAAAAATTATTGGTTAACCAAACTGTAAAAACTGAAGTATTGATTAACCGAAGTTAATGGATCGATTTATGATTAATGATTTTGTAAAACCGATATTAATGAACCGGTTAATCGGTCCATGCTCACCCCTACCATAAACTCCCAAGCATCCAACCGAACCATTCAGGATGAGAATGAACGTTCATGTATAAACTTTTTGCTAAGACCCAAGTTTCCGCATGTGAAGATAAATGGTGATTAAGGATATTATGAAGTGAAGATAATCTCCAGACCTGTTTGGAAAAATGGCAATTCAAAAATAAATGAAGCATAGATTCTACATGGTAGCCGCACAACAAACAAGAAACATCATATAGTGATATCCCTCGACCACTTAAGTTGGCTCTTACTGGAAGCACTTCATGGCAGAAACCTCCAAATGAAGAAGTGCAGCTTAGGTTTTGTCTTTAAATTTCGTATTGAAGACCAAGGGAAAGGTTGCATGTAGATAAAAGCGGTTGGTCTGTGACACAAAGTGGAATGTTTATGTTTGCATTGAAGGTTTTGGAGGGGTTTAAAACACTATGTTTGGATAACTTTTTTAAAAAAGATTTGGAGGAATTTGGAGGGGTTTCAAACCCCTCATAGAATCCATTTTCAAAACCTCCCAAAATGGGGGGGGGGGGGGTTTGAGGGGTTCGGAGAGTTAATGAATTAAAAAATAGTTAAATTATAAAAATATCACTAAAACAAAAAAAAATATTATTATAAATGAGGGCATAGTGGTCTACCAAATCCCTCAAAACGCCTTAATTATGAAGTCTAATCAAACAAGATTTTTAAAATCCTTTCAAAAATCTCCAAACCCCCCCCCCCTTCAAACCACTCACTCAAAGTTATCCAAACATAGTGTTAAAACTAATTTATAACCCGAAGAAATTGTATAAGTGCCGAAATTAGAGTTATGCCAAATCAATTTGTCTTTTCCTTCATGAATGCTTAAGTTTAATATTTTTTCCACCAACGAGGGGTGGAAATAATCATGTACCTTCTTAGTATTCTAGGTTCTTGAGATTCTATCAAGGAATTTTGAAATCAAAGGAAGTTGTGTAATACCCGCTAAAAAAATGAAAATAATATTTTATGTGTATTGGTTTCAGCGGCTTGCGCGTGAGACGAGATGAAGCGTGCAGGATTGATCGGTAGCGCCTAACTTGAGGTGAGACTCATTAGACTTTGGAATTATCTTATTTATGAGTTTTTGGATGTGTAAAATTTATGTATCGTGGAATTAAAGAGGACTCCGAGTGGAGTTCATCGGTCTAATCGGAACTCGATTCAGACTAGAATCGAGTAAGTTAGAGTTGGTTTAGTGAATCACTTAAGATTGGGGGTAGTTTGGTAATTACATCAATTAAGAAAAGAAAAAATAAATAAAAGGGATTTGGGGCGCCGTACGACTGCTACAACCGCACGTAACCTGAGGTATCAAAGGGGCGAGCGAAGGTTGAGGGCTGAGGAGGAATCGGCCTATGTTCGTGAGGGAATCGGAGATCGGACGCCGCGAAAAGCGAGGATCTCGTCTTCCTTCCAATTCTTCTTCTTCGGTGAGTGGTTACTTCCCAAACTCTAGTATGTTTTCTTTGGTTGCCGCTCCTTGGTGTGGAGGATGTAAAATTTGAAAATTTCTTGGTTGATTCATAAATTCATGATTAGTTCCTTGATTTGATTGTTTGTGATTTGGAATTGCTTGTTCTTGGAGCTTGGTAGGTAGCGACAGCCCTAGGGAATGCCCTTGTGCTCTAGGGCCGGTCGGATCTTGTAATGGGGGAGGGTGAATAATAAATTCTGGTTGGTAAAATTTTGGTAGTGTTAACTCCAAATTTTACTTGGATAAATGCATGCTAAAGTGTTATCTTGCAATCTAAAATTTCTTTGCAATGTTGGCCGATATTCCTTAAGGTTTGTAGGGCAGGAATATGTTATTTTCATGTAGAAATTATCCTTGTTGAGGTCTAATGATATTATGGCTGAAATCATCAATATTGTATCTTGTTGGAATTTACAATTGTTGAAATTATAATTGGTTGAAATTTTAGTTGCTGAAACTATGGTTTGCTGAATTTATATTTTGCAAATATTTTAGTTTGTTGGAATTATGTGCTGAAAATTATTCTATTTTGTTGAAAACTTACTTAAATGCATGCTGAGTTGATTATGTTGTTTGAGTTGCTAGCTAGTTTACTATGTAAAGTATCGATATAACCTATCAATCTCTATGTACACTATGGTCTACGAATTTAGGAACTATTTTGATGACCTGAATAGTAGTGTACGATGAGTAAACAGAGGGTTACAGTAGGCTGGAATTGTCGATGTATATATTCATCCACTACTAGAAACTTCGTCTTCAGCAACGGCTATCAGCGACGGTCGCTCAAGCCGTTGCTATTTGCAACGGCTTTCTTACGGCCGTCCGAGCCGTTGCAGAAAATTGTATCTGCAACGGTTTTCTAACGGAAAACTGAGCCGTTGCTGATTATTTTAATTATCAGCAACGGCTTTCGGACGGAAAGGCGAGCCGTTGCTGATATTTTAATTATCAGCAATAGCTTTCTAACGGATAAGTGAGCCGTTGCTGATGATAACTTATCAGCAACGACTTTCTAACGGGCGAGTGAGCCGTTGCTGATAAGTTTATATAGGGCACCAGTCGCGCCCGACCCTTCTTCCTCCCGCTGCTGCCGCCGCCGCTCCTGCCGACGCCACTCGCCGCCGCCGCCGCTGCCGACGCCGACGCCGACGACCGCTGCTTCTGACTTGTTCAGGTATGTCTCCTCCCTGCGGCCGTCTCTTCCCTGCGGCCGGCGGGAATCACCCGACCGAAACCCTATTTCTAGGGTTTCGGCCGGCGGCGGTCGGCCGATGGCCGCCGCCGGACCTTCTGCAGTGGCCGGACAGTGTGTCCGGCCACTGTACGCCGGCGCCGGAGGGTGGACTCCGGCGCCGGAATTTATAATTTATATATATAATTTATATTATGTTATAATTGTTAATTAATTATTTTATAATTGTTAATTAATTGTTTAGATTAATTATTTAATTTGTTAGATTAATTATTACGATTTAGATTAATTTCGGACGCGCGCCGGAATCGTCCACTTCGGACGCGCGCCGGAATCGTCCACTTCGGACGCGCGCCGGTATCGTCCAATTCGGACTCGCACCGGAATCGTCCACTTCGGACGCGCGCCGGAATCGTGCAATTCGGACTCGCGCCGGAATCGTCCACTTCGGACTCGCGCCGGAATCGTCCACTTCGGACGCGCCCCGAAATCGTCCAATATGGACTCGAACTGTCTCGAAACATTTAGAAAATAATCATCCTCCGACGAGTTGATATGTTTCACGTACGCATCGACGATCGGATATGATTTAGCAAAACCTTAGATCCGTTCGGGAATTGTATGTTCGTGTAAAAGAAGTAGATGATCTTTTATACGACGTACAATTCTTGAATTGTCCCTGATTGGACAATTTGGGAATATAGTTATTTGTACTGCACTTACGTTTTTATTTTAACTGTTAACTAATTATTCTAAATTTCGGCAACATCTCTTTTGTTCTCCGATACGCGCCCACATGATATGCGTATTCGGAGAACTGTAGGGAGATGCTGTCGAAATTTAGAATAATTAGTTAACAGTTAAAATAAAAACGTAAGTGCAGTACGAATAACATAAATCCCGAATGGAATAGGACAATCTCACCTAAAGACATTAACCAAAGAAATTGTCATTGATTGACAGAATCATGTCGGCTGATCGAAGTTGGATGTACCGACGTCTTGATCGTGGAGCTTTAACGAATGAGTTTCGATTAGGCATAACATACTTCCTCAATTTCGCCTATTCGAATCGAAATTTCGTTAGCATGGGTGATCAAATCCAATGTCCGTGCCGCATTTGTTCAAATGGACGATTTTTCGATCGGGAGACTGTCACTCTTCATCTATATACCAAAGGATTTGCACCAAGATATTTTCTATGGACTTGTCACGGGGAGTCACGCGAAGTCGGGACGTCGAGCAATCCTATCGTTCAGACATATGGTGAATCTTCCTCTGCTGGTGCTTCTTCATCCAGTCAATGTAGGGGGTCAAATCCCTATAGAACTATGATACTTGATAGTCTTGGGGGTCAATTCCACCTGAATGATAATGTTGATCGGCCAGATCTTCAGACATCAGTCCCACCAGATACTACAGCGGTTGATATCACAGAAGTAGGGGCTGCGGTAGAGATTGAATTACCGAATAAAGAAGCTGCAGAATTTTACGAGATGTTGAAAGCTGCCGATGAACCTTTGTATGAGAATTGTTCTAAATACACTAGGTTTTCAGCAATGACACAGCTCTTAAGCATCAAGACCGATTGTAATATCAGCGGAGTTGCGTATGATCGGATTGCTGGATTGATTAATGGAATGCTGCCTACTGATAACAAGTTTGAGCCTACTTTTTATAAGACTAAAAAGCTAATGAGAATATTGGGGCTTGGGTACGAAAAAATACACGCGTGCCAAAATAACTGCATTTTATATTATAAAGAAAATGTGCAGTTGGATAAATGCCCTGTATGTCAACACCCTCGTTACAAGGAGAAGAAATCGGTCCGACAGAAAAATATCCCGTTTAAGGTGCTTCGGTATTTTCCACTAACACCGAGGCTTCAAAGGTTATTCATGTCGGAAAAGACAGCCCCCTACATGAGTTGGCATGCAAGAAGTCGTGATGATACAGTAATGACTCATCCATCTGACAGTGAAGCATGGAAACATTTGGATACATGTTATCCTTCATTTGCTAGGGATACTAGAAATATCAGATTGGGATTGTGCACAGATGGTTTTAATCCGTTTAGACATTCTGCAACTCCTTATTCAGTTTGGCCAGTGCTGCCGACAGTTTATAATTTGCCACCGTCAATGTGCATGAAAGATGAATTTATTTATCTTTCGATGATTATTCCGGGTCCTAAGGGTCCGCGAAAAGAAATTGACATATTTCTCAGACCCTTGATAGATGAATTGAAAACATTGTGGACTGAGGGAGCTGTCACTTATGATTGTCATCGGAAGCAAAACTTTAATTTAAAGGCCGCGGTCTTGTGGACAATCAATGATTTCCCGGCGTACGACATGTTGTCGGGTTGGAGCACTCATGGCCGACTCTCTTGTCCGTATTGTATGGAACACTCTAAATCAATCAGTCTTCAGAACGGACGAAAAATCTCATTCTTTGATTGTCATCGTCGATTCCTACCGGTTAATCACCAGTATCGAAGGAATCGTAATAAATTTACTAAGGGCAGAGTCGAAAGAGATGGGCCACCACCGATGTTGTCTGGTGAACAAATGTTAGCACGTGTTTCAGCACTTCCAGATATAGTATTTGGTCGCAATGAAAGAGTGTCAGGTTTTGGCCAAACACACAACTGGGTGAAAAAAAGTATCTTTTGGGAATTGCCCTATTGGAGTTCATTATTGATTCGACATAATTTAGATGTCATGCACATTGAAAAAAATGTGTTTGATAATATTTTCAACACTGTGATGGATATTTCTGGAAAAACTAAAGATAATGTCAAAGCCCGACATGATCTGAAAATACTTTGTAAAAGACCAGAGTTGGAGTTACAAGAGGTCAACGGACGATATCTGAAACCGAAGGCCCTATATGTGTTAAATAAACAACAGATCAAAGATGTTTGTCAATGGGTAAAAGAACTCAGATTACCCGATGGATATGCTTCAAACTTATCTCGATGTGTGAACGTCGATGATTGCAAAATATCAGGGATGAAGAGCCATGATTGTCATGTATTCATGCAGAGATTACTTCCGATCGCATTTCGAGATCTTCTACCTGATAATATTTGGGGTCCGTTGACTGAATTAAGTATGTTTTTTAGAAACATTTGTGCAAATGTCCTTCGAGTCGAAGATATGTCAACACTTGAAAATAATATTGTTGAAATCATATGCAAGCTGGAGCAGTTTTTCCCTCCTGCATTTTTTGACTCGATGGAGCATCTACCGATACACTTGGTATACGAGGCACGAGTTGGTGGCCCCGTTCAATATCGTTGGATGTACTTATTTGAAAGATACATGAATCGTCTGAAGAAAAAAGTAAAGAACACCGCAGCTGTTGAAGGATCAATATCTGAATCGTATATCATCCAAGAAATTTCAACATTCTGCTCATTTTACTTTGAATCGACAGTACATACAAGATTTGATCGTCTTCCACGTAACGACGACGGGGGTGTTCGACATTCAGATGGACGTTTAAATATATTTTGTCACTCTGGTCGTGCTTTTGGTTCTCGTCCATCTCGACACTTAAGCGATGAAGAGTGTCATTTGGCACACTTGTATGTATTACTCAATTGTCCAGAGATTGAACAATTCATTGAAATATTTGACATTGAGATGGTGCAAAAATACTCTATTCACAACGATCAAGAATTGGAGAGATTACGGAATCGTGATTTCCCTACTTGGATTCAGACTTACAGCAAAGATCACAGAGCTGAAATAGATGAAAGAATATTTGAGTTTGTTAGTGGACCGTCGCGACTTGTGTTGTGCTATAGCGGATATTTTGTTAACGGGTATAAATTTCACACACTTGAATATTCATCTACAAAAAAGACGATGAATGCTGGGGTCTGCGTGAAAGGGACAACCTATGTTGAATGTGATATGGATTTTTATGGACTGGTGGAAGAAGTGATAGAGTTGCACTACTTCGGCTTGAAATCAGTGATCCTATTTAGATGTCATTGGTTCGATACAACAGAAAGGGGCATGAAAGTTCATCCAAAATACAAACTTGTTGAGGTCAATTACAAATCGAAATTGGCAGCAAATGAGCCTTTTATATTGGCATCACAAGCCGAACAAGTATATTACGCGAAGTATCCGGCTCGAAATAAAGATAGAGCGGATTGGCGTGTAGTCTGTAAGACAAAAGGTAGAGGAAAAATTGATCCGATAGTAGGAGAAAATGATCCTCCTGGTTTCTATCAAGAAGATGATCTTCCTGCTGTGGATCGTATTATTCCAATACTCGAGGATGCAGACACAACGTCAATTCAATTAGAAGTTGAATATGCTGATGATGACGATCATGAAATTGAGGAAGCTGGAGATGAAGAAGATGAAGAAGAGGAAGAAGAGGAAGAAGAAGAAGAATTCGAAGACTATTATTCAGATGATGAAGAATAATTGTAAAGTATATATTTTATTAAATATATCTCTACTATTTATACAATAATCTGATTATATGTCTGTTCGACAGATATGTCTGGTCGTGGTTATCGACGCAGGAGAGTTTCGGAGTCTCCGATCGGTGAGACTCCAGCACTTACTCATGCTGCTGATCCACCTGTTGCTGATCCTCATTCCGATGATACTGCCGAGGCTAGTACATCCAGACGTAGGCGGCCACGCGGGCCGAACAGGTGGCAGCCTCCACCAGCCACAGAGTCACGTAGATTGATTAACGTGATTGGGGAGCGGTAATATATCATGAATTATGAATCATTATAAATTCATTATATCATAATATAATATTAAAATTTATTTTTGTTGTGCAGGTTCGAGCAAGAAGAAGTGCCGAGGAGCATTTCTTCTACTATTCGACGATACATGCACGGGGCATGGCCTACGTGGTCTCACGTGCCTAGCGAGCACGTCGACATGTTATGGCGCGAGTTTGAGGCACGTATTATTATTATTTTTTACATGCATGATGATATATTAATATTGGTACTGATATTATTATTTTGCAGGCTCGCTATACATGGGCCGAGAACCAGAGGCCCTTCATTTACGCTGCCTGGGAGGCTATTTCTCGGGCAAGGTACAACGGGCAGCTGGGGCAGGCTCGGTCCCAAGCGATGGCCCGAGCTGGGACCACTAACATCGCGGAGACTCGGGGATACGGCCCTAGTTGGATTACTTCGGATATATGGGACCAGCTCGTGGGGATATGGTCGACGGATCGATGGCAGGAGGTTTCTCGGAATGCGGCTAGAAATCGTATGTCGGGAGGAGCAGCGCGTCACACCGGTGGCTCTGTTGCATTTGCAGTGCACGCAAACCGTATGGTAAGTATATCTTTTAATTATATATTTTATTTGTTATTATGTGTACTAATTAATGTATTTGTTTTGTAAATGTAGACGACGGTGTCGGATGACGGGAATGTCCAGCGACCCTCCCCGATGGCGGTGTTTGAGTGGACTCACCGTCGAGCACATGGGACGGGGGAGTACATCGACAACCGCGCTGCATATATTATGGTAATTATATATTTGTTTAAATTATTCATTATATATTTATAATTTAAGTTTTATGATAAATATTAAACAAAAAATCAAACTCGAGTAGGAGACCTACAGCCAGACGGTGGTGCAGCGCGGGGGTACCCCCGAGGACTTTGACGCAGCATCGTGGGTCGAGACCGCAGGTGGCTGGGACCATGGCCGCGTATATGGCTTCGCAGATAGTGGTCATGCGCGAGCCGTACTAGGGCCACTTGGGGCACCGACCCCTCCGGTCGCTGGTGAGCGGCCGTCCACCTCTAAATCCAGTTATGATCATAGTAACAGAATAAGGACTCTAGAGGAGACGGTCGCGCGTCAGACTGAGATGATGGAGCGCCAGAGTCAGATGATGGCAGATATACAATCTATGCTACGCAACATGTCAGGTCATCCCGAAGCAGGCATCTCTTCGGCATCATCTAATCTGTCGTCCTCGAGTCAGTCTACGCCGGTGTACACTCAAGCGCTCCAGACCCCGCCATATAATCCAGACCATCCTCCATCTTGATCGTGAGATTTTTTGTTTGGATATTGAACTTGTTTAACTTATTTTGTTTGGATATTGATACTTCAATTTTGCATTTGAATTGTTTTTATACTATCGTGGATAATTATCAATATAAGTATAATTATTTTGATGTATATATGTTGGTGTGTTTGTGATGTGTGAATGAATGTGTATGAGGTGTTTGTGATGTGTGAATGAATGTGTGTATGAGGGTATAGGTGTGTGAGTTATGTATCAGATAAATGTATCAATGTATCAATGGAAATTTGAAATTTTCAAATTTTCTGGTTGCAGGTAGTGGTCATCAGCAACGGCTTTCCCACGGGTATCCGTGGGAAAGCCGTTGCTAAAAGTGTATCGAAAGTCGTTGCTGATGACCTACAGCAACGACTTAGCGACGGCGTTTTACTAACGGCGTTGCTACGGACTCAGCGGACGTTGCTATTAATGTTATCAGCAACGGCTCTAGGTCTGTGGCAAACCCGTTGCTGATAATAGTTTTAGCGACGGCCCGAGCGGCCGTTGCTGATAATGTTTTGAGCGACGGCCCGAGCGGCCGTTGCTGATCTGTTGCGAAGTCATCAGCAACGCGACTTTCTGTCACGGCTCTATTGCAACGGCTCAGCCGTTGCTGATGCTCTTCAGCAACGGCGCAGCAACGGCATCAGCCGTTGCTGATGACGAAGTTTCTAGTAGTGATCGGGTCGGATTGCAAGCCCAATACGACATTTCCTGGCTTGTTCTAAATACTAGAAATTTTATCCTGATGTCAGTAGTAAAGTGAACTTTTGCATGTTTGCGTGAGGGTATAGCCCTCGAGTGGATAAAGGGAAAATTAAACGTAGAAAAGTTGAGGTCCGGGTGCGGACCGACGTTCCGCGAGACATCGGAAAGGTTACCTAGGAGTTTTGATGATCCTCTAAATTGAAAGAGTGGGCTTTATTGGGCCGAGTGGTGCGTATAGCACGAGGTATTAATGGGCCTTATTGGGCCAAGTGTTGCACATAGCACACGAGATATTGATGGGCCTTATTGGGCCGAGTAGTGCGCACATCGCACGAGACGTTATTAGGCCAGATAGGTCGAGTGGTGTGCTTCGCGCACGAGATACTATTGGGCCGGGTAGGCCGAGTGGTGCGCTTCGCGCACGAGGTGATATTGGGCCGCACATTAGGCCGAGCAGTACGCTTAGCGTACGCGTGTTCATGGGTCGGAGGGTCTTGCCCAATCAAATTTTGGACATTGATGCTAGAAGGTCTTCCTAGATCAGTAAGCCGAGCTAGGAGTCTAGCTAGGGTGGTTGGACTAGCAAGTACTCCATAAGTGGTTAATTGGTAGTTAGAGGACGAACTCCTATAGAATCGAAGCAGAATGTGTTCTTGTTATTTAATTATGTTATATGAACTCAATGTATTTCATTGCATTACTTGTTTATCTTGCTTCTACTTGGTGAAGGTCGGGTGACCACTCACCGAGTTTTAAACTCATTCTCATTGTGTATGTTTGTCTTGCTGAGCATGATCGCTGAGGTATGGCGCAACTGATGGCGGCAGACTCTGGTAGCAATCTTGTGAAACTGGTTGACATAGTCGAGTCTAGTCTTGTTAGAGCCGAGTATGTTAAAACATTAGTGTGATTGAAATTGTGGTCCTTTTTACTGCATGAACTTATAGGCTAGCATATTTAACTTGTGGTTCATGAACATGTTATTGAGTTGTTATCAGATGCTTACTTTTATGTTATAGTACTTTGTCTTTTGGTGAAATTGACAAATCTAACCCATACGTTGACAAAATTAACAAATCTAACCCACCTTTTAATTTGTATCAATTATAACTCATACTTACGAATTTACATCAATTCTAACCTCCCGTTTACTTGTTGTTAATCGCCCGTTAGTTGCTGACGTGGCATCCTAGTCAGCAACTTGGTTTATATTTTTTTAATTTGAACTTGCCACGTCAGCCTATTATAAAAGAAGAAAAAAATATAAACTAACTTGATTTTTTTTGGAGAAAATTGACAAATCTAACCCATAATTTAACGAAATTAACAAATCTAATCTACCTTTTAATTTGCATCAATTATAACCTGTACTTACGAATTTACATCAATTCTAACATCATGTCTACTTGCTGTTAATCGCCTCGTTAGTTGTTGACGTGACATCCTAATCAACAACTTAGTTTATATTTTGTTAACCTAAACTTGCCACGTTATTCCAAAAGAATAAAAAATATATAAACTAAGTTGAATTTTTTAATCTGAACTTGCCACGTCAATCTATTGGTGTGTGGCCAGAGCCACCAGCACCATGACCACCCCCAGTGGTGCGTCGGGGCACTTCTGCTTCCCGGCGCTGAAGGGTCGACATCGACGAGTTTCGATCGAAGCGGCACCTGTCGCCGGCGGAGGGTGAAGGCGAGTAGCAGAGAGTGGAAATAAGCCACGGGCCTGACTTCAAGATCTTGTCCTTCAGCGCCGGGAAGCGGAAGTGCCCGGCACACCGTTGAGGGTGGTCATGGTGCTGGTGGCTCTGGCCACACACCAATAGGCTGACGTGGCAAGTTCGGATTAAAAAAATTTAACTTTTTATATTTTTTATTCTTTTGGAATAGGCTGACGTGACAAGTTCAGGTTAAAAAAATATAAACTAAGTTGCTGATTAGGATGTCACGTCAATAACTAACGGGGTGATTAACAACAAGTAGACGGTAGGTTAGAATTGATGTAAATTCGTAAGTACAGGTTATAATTGATGCAAATTAAAAGGCGGGTTAGATTTATTAACTTCTTCAAAATATGAGTTAGATTTGTCAATTTTCCCTATATTTAAATATTTGGTTTAGGCTTCAGGGTGCTTGACCGCATTTTGGCCAGTCACGTGACCCAATTTTGGGGCGTGACAAGTTGGTTGTCGTCGGCCACTGGTCCAGCTAACCGGAAGCTTGGTTCTATAGGGATCCATGAAGAACCAAAAAAACATCTTTGTTGAAGTCGAGCCAATGGACCATCTGAGTCCTTCCAGCAAGTGTTGGCGGCCACAGATTCAGCTTCTTCACTCTCAGGAGGGATTAATTCCAATAGGAGCATCCATGAACTGAGTAGCAAGGAAGTATCTTCATTTTAAACTCGACTAAGTAAAGAGGAAGGGTTAGATTGTATTCTCCAAACTTGTTTATCCAAGAACAATAAATTCATCAAACGACATTCCTTTAGATTCAACCCTCTGTTAGATTTTTCCTGGACCAATGTGGACCTTGGAACCCAAGCAATTCTCTCCGATTTTTGTCCCCACCAAAATTTACGACAAATGATATTGATATCCTCCACAATAGAATCTGGGAGATAAAAACATTGCATTGCATAATATGGTAAGGTAGATAAGGTTGTCTTTAATAAAACTACCTTAATTACCAACTTTGATTTCCAACCATCAAGTTTTGGATTCACCTTTGAAATAATGCAATCAAATGTTTCTCTCTTGGATCGGCTGGCTAATGATAGAGGAGAGACCCAAATACTTATCCTGCGCACTAATATTATGAATGTCGCGTCTGATGAGTTGGTTACGGAACCAATGTGGAGTGTTCCGTGAAAAGAACACTGAAGACTTCTGGAGGTTAACATTAAGTCCACTGGTTGATTCGAGTAGAGAAAATGAAGAACGAATCAAATATGCATGATGATTATTCGTGCGGCATAAGAGCATAGTATCATCCACGAAAGTAAAGAAGAGACAGGTGAGGATGATCATAAAAATGAAAAAAAAAAATAATGAGCATTTTGGGATAAGTAATTAAATTTATATGAAATCATAAATTTTAAAGGTCAAATTAATAATTTTCAAATTCTAAGAATCAATTTGACAAACTCTTAAAGCTACTATCAACTCAAATTAACCCTATTTATTTGAAAATTAATTTATGATGATTACTTTAATTAACTTTTAAAAAAATATTCAAGTAATGAGTCTCAAATTCAAGTTTCCAGAGTGGAGGGTGTTTTTAATTATTTTGTAAAATTGATAGTCGAACCAACTAAATATAAAAAGTTGCTTCATAAGAAATTATAATTATCTTATTATAAAAAAAAACATTAAATGTATTTTCCAAAAAAAATTATATTTAATTTATTGAAAGATTAGCTTCTTGAAATTAAGAAATAGACAATGAATAAAAATAACTATTTCTTATGACATGACTTCCAAATAGTTATGAATTAACCATTTTTTTGAACCATAGATATATCTATTGTCAACCTCAATTATGGAATAATTATTCTTAGCCAATCTTAAGCCATAATAAATATGCCTATTTTTTCCCTATTATATTATTTTTAATTATTAAACTAATTGTATTTACACTTAATAATTTCATAGTCACTAAATACAGAAATACTTGTTTATTATTTTTAAAATTAACCAATTATAATTATTTTATGTTTTAACATAAAACTAATTTTAATATTATTGAATAATTATATATTAACTTTTTTGTATTATTAAATATATTTGATATACTGTTTTCTATTATGATAATTTTATGACATAATAATAAATTATTATTGTTCATATAAATATTATTGATATAATTATCAATTGAATGGTATTTTCTTTATTTGGAACTTTTTCATACTAATCTTTCTCATGTAAATCAAATAATGAAATAATTGTTTCTTATTTATTTCTGGTCTAATCATTATAGAAATCGAATTGTCCGGATTGGAGAAGCCATGCCATATTGCCAGGGGCGGAGCCAATGTACTATTAGGGGGGGGGGATTGCCCCCCGACATTGGTCTCCCCCTTAGACATATATAATAATATATATTATATGTGTTAGTATTTAGTTATATTTGTCCATCCTAAAAATATTTTTTTTATCATATAATTGTCTCTGTGATATGCAATTTTATATTTTGTCTCTCCTGAAATAATTTTATGGCTTCGCCCTTGCATATTGCCGGCCATTTGCTTGGATATTATTGACCTTGTGTCAAATTTCGATTTTGTTGAATTCTAATTTGCTTACGGTGAATGTAATAAAACAGCTCATTTGGCTACAAACTTTGCTCATCTTCATCGTTCCACCTAGGTCTGGTCCTTTGTTCGACCTCGTGATTTGGAACAAATTTTTGTAAGGGATCACTATGGTCCTAGTTATCTTAGATTAATATAGTTTTTTATGTTTTCTGGAAAAAAAAAATATACAAATTGAAGACTGGAATATCTTCTTCTTTTTTAAGATTGGAATATTCAAATGACTATTCCGTATCTGCATTTATTTTATACTCATATCCTCTTTTAATTTTTTATATCTTCTGAATTACGTATGACACTTATGACAAAAATGATACTGACAAGCCATAAAGTTTTAACTATTTGGGGGCAAAGGCATCTTCATTGAGCTATACGACATTTTTGGAAATTTTAAGTAGCAATAATAGCATTAGTTTATGAAACGATTGCCTCTTGAAGGGTAAGCAGAGGTAATAAATTAATATGAAACGTAAGAAATACAAATCATTAATATTTTCCATGGAGTAACATTATATTATGCAATTGTGTTAGATGCATGAGGTTCGAAATTTGGGTCTCCCATGTATGAAATTTTCACCGTGGAATACGCTTGCTTTGGGAAAAAAAAAAATAGCGGTATAGTGGACATCGTCATCATCATTATTATAAATCTTGATTAGTACATTTATGTACTCATACTGACCCTAACTGCAAATTTCATGAATAAGGGGTTTTGGGGCAAATATTTAATAGCGCAGAATCATTTAATGCAGGACTTGTTATTCTCGTCTTGTCGTCATGCAAGCTTCTGTTTAATTGCCAATAGAGGAATAGCCGATTAGGGGCATCTAAGATGCTTGTGCACAACAAGTGTGACTTCGGAAGCTCCGTGGCATTCTTCCGGAAGCGCTTCAGGGATTCAGGTTCGTTTCTCTTCCCTTCTCTAGGTTTTGTACACTCCTTATTTCATTTTCAGTTCCCATTTTCTTTGGTACGTTGAAGGGTAACGGAAGTTGTTTAATGTTTCTGCAGCCATAAGATTGATTTGCTTCTTGTGCATTAGTTAGAAAATAATCTATTATAGTCTTCTTTTTAATTCGTCTACGTTTTTGCTTGTTCTTCTTTGTTGATTAAATCCCTTTTGCTTGATTACGAAGATTGTACAGAACAAGTAAGGTATTTAGTTTTCCCCTGTAGTGAAGGAAATGTGTATATCTGCTAGTCTTATCCACGGAAGTCCTCTCTTGAGGAACTTCAACGTTGAGGCTTTTTAATTAATTCAGTTGTCGGAAAGCAGTTCGACAACGGTGCACATTTAATCAATACTGAAGCATGTGTGCCATTGCCTCAATTTCTTGCAACCTCACTACCATCCCACATTTTCCGATCACTGCCCTCTATTGTTCAAACACCATGGCCTATCAAGTGCTAATACTAGAGCCTTCCGGACTGAGAACTACTGGCTGATATGCGCAGAATTCCTGAAAATTGATACAAGCTTGTCGGGTAACCGGGAATCAGCGGACGCTCTTGCCGGCTATATGGGTTGCCAAGCTTACTCTCTCCCTCTCAAGTATCTTGGGTTACCTCTTTCCAATGGCAAATTGAAGAGATCCGACTGGCTCGATCTGATTGCTTCTATTAACGCTCGTCTTGGGAAGTTGGCAAGGCCATTTGCTCTCAAGAGGTGGGAGGTTGACATTGATTAATATATAGCACGATCACTAGCAAAGCTGCTTACCTTCTTTCTATCTTTAAGGCTCCAGAATGGGTTTTCAATCTTATTGATAAGTGAAGAAGGAAGTTCTTCTGGGTTGGTTCGGGTGATCGCAGTACTGTCGGAAGGTGTCCCATCGGTTGGAGCTTCATTACTTGCCCTAAATCAGAGGGTGGTCTAGGGGTTCTTGATCTTCGTGCTCACAACCAAGCCAGGCTTGGTGCTTGGTTTTGGAAAATCACCCAAGGCAGAAATCTTTTCTGGGTTAATCTTATGGTCATTCTTTATGGTAAGTTTCATGGCTGGATTAATGGGAATTTCTATCGACGGGCCTCACCAATTTGGAGAGATATTAGTGGTTTGTTTGAGATCTTATTCTCTTGTCTTTCCTTCAAGGTGGGAGATGGACTGGATTTTAAGTTCAGGACCGACAAGTGGCTTGACAACTCTTGCTTAGCTGAGAAATTCCCGTCTTTATTTCATCTCGCCCTCTGACCTGATTGTCTTTTTGGCGAGGTTCGTAGACTTGATCAGTCCGGGGTTTTTACAGGTTGGGACCTCTCCTTCTCTTCATATATTGAAGCTGATTTGTTATTATCCCTGGTCAAGGCCCTAGAAATTGTTGAGTGCTCTTCGGGGGCTGATTTGATTACCTGAAAATGGACTGTTGATGGTAACTTTTCCACCCAAAGTCTTTCTCATTTGCTCACCTTCCTGGGGATCTCCGATCGCCTCTTCCATGTTCTTTGGCGGAACCATCTTCCTCCAAAGATTTCTATATTTGGTTGGCTTTGATCGAGGAGAAGACTCCTTACCTGAGATTGGCTTGTTCGTTGGGGTATTACTTCATACGCTTCTTGCTTGCTATGTCCGGCTGGTAGAGAGACACACCTTCATCTTTTTGTAAATTGCCCCTTCACTGCAAGCGGCTGGAAGTTTTTCCTCTCCTTACTGAATGCTTCATGGACTCCTATTACACCTCTTAACTTCAGAACGCTTTCCTCCAAATCTTCGAAAGCTCGGATGTGGCTGATCCTCTTTTGGTGTTGGTTTGTTTGGTTTGAGCAGAATTCTCGCGTCTTCAAGAACTTGAGCTCCTCCTTTCAATCTACTGCAATTTCTACTGCTAATTTCTACTCTCTTTGTTTTCCCTGATGTAATTTATAATGGCCAGAGAGATGTTGAGTGTTGATATCTGTTCTTCGTATTTTTATTTTCACTTTTTTTTCTCCTTTCTACCTTTCACCTGTATCCTTTCACATTTCTTGAATGGAATATTGGTTTTCTCTCTTTCAAAAAAAATATCTTGGGGATCTTCACCTATTCTTGCAAGTGCAAGCACAATTTGGGTATCAAATTAAGATCAAGAACATTAGATGGTCGATTAGAACTTGGAAGAAACAACAGACTTTGTTATCAGCCGCCACAAGGATTGAGATCACTAATGATATTAAATCTCATTCATATAAAAGAAGAAGATGGCTCAGTTTCTGATTGTCACGCTACAAGTCTAAGAGAATTGCGGTCAAAGCTTAATAGTATCCTTAGTGCTGAAGATAGAGAGCTAAACTAAGAGTGGGCATCACTATTTTTTTTTCATGTAATTTCTAATCTTTTTCAAATCAACATTGGGATCCTCCAGAATTTCCAGCATATCTATTGATCTAGATATTCTCTGCCATGAGAGGAGGAACAATGGAGCATTCCTTTGCAGTATTGAGGACGACTTTAGCATTTCTTAAATTGAGAAGACAATAGCTTAGCTTGGGTGTGATAAACCCACCAGGTCGAATGGAATAATATGCGAGTTTCTGAAGCAATTTCTACCTCTAATGAAGACTATTATTGTTCAACTCTTCAAAGAATTTCATAACAACAGCTGCAACCGGGAGAGTTTTAATTACTCCAACACAACTTGTTACTCTTTTGAACCATGGTGCATCTTCGATGTTGGACTTTTGACCCATTAGTTTGATAAACATCATTCCCAAGCTCCTGTCCAAGGCTATGGTGAATAGATTAACGCTTGTCATTCCTTCACTATTAGGCGGTTAGGCCCATGCAAGCTGTCTTCCTCAAAGAAGATGGACCGGTGACAGCATTATGAACGTAGATTCCGTCTTGCATATTTGTTGCTTGTCCAATGAAGCTGGTTTCCTTCTTAAGCTTGAGTCTTTTGATTCTGTATATTGAAAATTCTTCAATACTTAGGATTTGGATGCAAGTGGATCATCCGGATTGGATCACTCCTTAAAAGTGGAAAATTTGCGGTCCTTATTAATGGGGAAGTTGGTAAACGGTTCAAGCAAAAAAGCCTCTGACAGGGGGACTTGCTTTCGCCCAATCTATTCTTACTCATGGCTGATTTGTTTAAGTCTAACATTGCTTGAGGTTGTGGTCTAGATAGTCTTTAAATAAATTAAGCAACCATCCTCCCATGAGCTAGCTTTTGGGGTGAAGTTAAATCTAATGCTGATTTTCTGACATGATCTGTTCATCGTACACTTTACAAGGTTGTTGAAAACAGCCACATTGGGGGAACATATTAATTCATGAGGACTGAATGGAATACAAGTGGGGGGAATGGAGAAGGAAACAAAAAAGAAAAGAAAGCCCCAAAGGCAGCTAGAAAACACAATAGGAAGCAAGGAAACTCAAGAAGGAGGCAACCACCGGCTGAATATTGCACTCCACATTCTCAAAGCATCTCCTGTTTCTCTCAAACCAAAGAAACCATGCCCACGCCAGAGTGATACGAGCTTTTTTTGGAGAGACATCTGACGTCGTTGCAGTATAAATGCTTATGAAGAATCACAAAGTAGAGAAGACTGGTTCCTTTAGAATTTGAAGAAGCGTGTGCCAAACAGCCCAGGAGAAGGCACAATCCATGAACAAGCGATCCGACATGCTGATACATCCCCTGGAACTATGATCTTTGCCTGGATTGCACTTAATCAAAGGTTGAGGCTTAAAGCATTCCTTGCAAAGATCGGCCTTCTACAAGAGACATCATGTAATTTCTGTGCCTACGCCATGGAGATGATAAGCACATATTCCTTGGATGTACCTTTGTTGCACAAGGATGGCAAAAACTAGATCTACCTTTGCTTAGCAACTTCAAGTCATTTGAAGATGCAATTGGTTGGTGGACTCCGCAAGATTTGGCAATGCTTACAACAGATGCAGTTTGTTGTTTGATTGGATGAGAAGCATTTGGTGGGAGAGAAACAAGATAATTTTCAAGAACGAGACTGCTGAGTTTTCTACTGTTTTCAATCCTTTTTGAATTTTCGTGATACCATCAAGAAAAGTCGTAGGTAGAAAATCTTATTCCCGGGATGGGGTTAAGATGGTTTTCCATTTCCAAAAAATTGTAATCGCCTTACATTCAGTTTATTTATTTTAATAAAACCTGGAATTAATATCCCTCCCTTTCCTCAATAAAAAAAGTGGTTCAGGCTTTGCTTTCAAAAGGCCCTTCAACACTTATTTATAGCATTTCGTTTCATCACTTGATATAGAAGCAGCCTTCAGATCGAAGATCTCTTTTCTCGTAAAGAAAAACAAACTCATCTTATTTCAATTAGTAATAAAATGTGTTCAGGAATTCTCTGTAGAAGCGGGGAGAAAGTTAAAGATAAATCATAGATGTAACGATTGATTGAATTTTTTCCCCAGTAA
Organism: Canna indica; assembly: GCA_034359265.1. Lineage (NCBI taxonomy): Eukaryota > Viridiplantae > Streptophyta > Magnoliopsida > Zingiberales > Cannaceae > Canna > Canna indica. The sequence continues at coordinate 73,804,152 of CP136891.1, read as the reverse complement.
TCTATTTCCTATGAAGCTAAACATTGAGTTCATTTTCAATAGCTTAATTTGTAACCGACTTTGCTTTAGTAGATGTATATTGATTTCTTTAGCACATTTACTGGGACTGTCTATCAATAACAGGAAACATTATGAGGTCAATTGTCAACCGGCTAAGTTTCCTATTAAATATCTTGGCCTCCCGCTGAGAGTGGGTAAATTATGCAAATCTGATTGGTTAAGCTGGATTGCAAAAGTTGATGCTCGACTTTGCTCTTGGCAAGGTCGCTTACTTTCTCGAGTTGGTAGGGTCACTTTAATCAACAGTACCTTGAATATCTCTTTGGGGTATCCTCTTTCCATTTTCAAAGCCCCTAAATGGGTTCTGAAAGCAATTGATCTTAGGAGGAAAAAAATTTTTTGGGCTGGCTCTAATACCATTTCCTTGCGAGGAAAATGCCTTGTTGAATGGAGAGCTCTCTCACCTGTGCTAAAAAAGAAGGGGGGCTTGGTATCATTGATTTGCATGCTCATAATATTGCTAGGCTCGGAGCTTGGCTTTGGAAGCTTATTCGAAGATACAAGGTTCCTTGGGTCGAGATTATTTGGCAACTTTTCGGAGATTTTCGATCTTGGACTCCAAGGAACTTCTTAAGATTTGCCTCTCCGATTTGGAAGGATCTTCATTGTCACTTAGATCTCTTTCTTTCCTGCATCCGTTGGCAACCTGGTTTTGGCTCTGTTTTCAAGCTTTGGACTGATAACTAGTGTAATGGAGTTAATCTCGCTTCTAAGTATCCTACTCTCTTTCGCTTCTCAGAACAGCCCAACATTACTATTTCGGAAGCTAAGATAACTGATTCTGGTGGTTGCTTTGTGAGTTGAGATCTTCATTTCAACTCCTTGGTTAATCTTGGCTGTCTTCTTGACTTGGTGTAAGACCTTGATATGGTCCGAAACAATAGAGGCAAGGATCTTCTGCTTTGGAAATGGTTGAATCAAGGGAACTTTTCCACTAACAGCTTGTATAACTTATTGAACTTTCGTGATGTGCTTGACTGTTTTGCTAAATTTCTTTGGCAAAAGGGTCTTCCTCAGAAGATCTTAATTTTTGGTTGGTTATGGATCAGGAAGAGACTTTTAACTAGAGATCGTTTGGTTAAATGGAGGATCACGACAGATGACGAGTGCCTGCTTTGCAATCAAGATAAGGAGACTCATGCACATTTGTTTGGATCATGCTCCTTCAGCTTGAATGGGTGGCATTTTTTCCTTTCATCGGAGCTTCTTCCCACTCTCTATTCGTCCGTGGGAGGATGCTGATTCTGGGAGCTTTCAGGACAAGAAAAGAAGAATCAAACTTTTACTAATTTGGAGTTGGTCTATCTGGTTTGAGAGAAACACTAGGGTGTTCCGGGGAGCCTCTGCTGCTTCCTCCTTCTATGCTAGAGCTTCCTCAGCTGCTTCTTTCTATTCGGCAACCTGCTCCTGTTGAGGATCTGTTTTTTATGTTGTTAGCTGTTTCTAATTCAGCTATGTAATGTTTTGTATGTTTGTTTTTTTGTTTCATGAACCTTGGCTTTTTACTCTTTCTCCGTCCTATTCCTGTAATTGTCTTTCATGCCTCTTGAAATACATTTACAGGTTTCTATTGCTAAAAAATAAATAACAGGAAACAGTAGAAGATAGCATCAAATACTGAAGGATGTCTAAAATATTGACAAGATGCATGCTGTCACTTTTATTCGTTCTCACAAATGCATCAGGTACTTCTTTTTAACTTCATCTCTGTCTGGTTAACATTTAGAACTTTTATATTATAAACTCATTATAATTCTGAGACTTTGTGAGCTTAAGTTTCAATGTCTTAAATTAATTCTCACGATATCACAACATAAGCATTCTTGTTCCATAGTGTTGCTATCTATAAGCATTCTGAGAAACTTGGATCGATATGGATAGTATGATATTCTTATTTCCATATCAATGCAAAATCAGTTACAAAGTTCATTTTCAACATGATGCATTAAATTATTGACTTCCCCCTTCATAGAATGGAATGCTAACACTTTCAGTTTCCAAACTGTTCTCCAAATAAATGTTGAGATTCAAATTCCACGAATGATCCTAAAAAACTTTCCCGCTTTAAATAAAAAAATTCTTGATAAATAAGACTTTTGTTGATAATTTACTGCATAGTTAATCATTAGCTAGATCATATTGTCTTTTCTTTTGTTATTAGATCAAAATTATATGCTCATGATCATTCTCCAATACTTTTCGCAAATTTTATGCTTATAGAATCAAGTTGAATAAAATATCATCATGCTTCTTCTCATGGTTTAAAATACCGGTACCAATATCGATCTCGGCCAGTGACTGATACCGGTATGTACCGGTACCGTACCGTACCGACACGCGGTATAGGCCGGTACGAAAAATGCATACCGGCCAGTGAAAAAAAAATTATTTTGTTTTTATTTTTTTCTGTTAAAAATAACTCCAATAACATATAATTGTTTGAGGTCTTTATAAAGACCCCAAACAGCCTTAAATCCGGCCCCAAACGACTATATAGTCGTTTGGGGTGCTGTCGGATACTGCAGCAATGGCTCTTAAAAAGAGCCGTTGCGTCATACCGGGTGGTATGACATCAAATACTACCCGGTATGGGTGGTATTAACCGAGATATCCGGTATCGCCCAATAACGAGTATCTCGTATATCGGTTTTTTGAAAAACCGATAAATATCGGCCGTACCGGGCGGTACGGTACAGTATTTTAAACCATGCTTCTTCTACTAGAGTATAAGTTCACAAGGAAATGATGCTTCAGGCGCACCAAAGGCATGGGCTACTGCACCTGGAGCACATGGCAAGGAAAAGTTGGGCGAAAATTTAAAAACTAGTATTCTTATGGAGACGATAATTTCTTCTAACGGGATTAGAACATATATGAACTTCACCAGCCTATCTAATGCTACAAAGAGTTCATCAAATATAATGTTTTGTGTGGCAAACTCAAGTGCTGACCCAGATAATCTGAGAAATGGTTTAAATTGGGCTTGTGGACAGGGGTCAGCAAACTGCAGCGCCATACAACCTGGTCAGCCTTGTTATGAAGAAAACAACTTGGTGGCCTTGGCTTCTTATGCTTACAATGACTACTATCAGAAGGCAAAAGCAGATGGTGGAACCTGTGACTTTGGCAATACAGGCATAATTACCACAATTGACCCTAGTAAGTTCCCATATGCCTATATCTTTTGATCCCTTTTGTTGATGCTGAGCTATAAGTTTTTATTATATTGTTAAGAGACTAGAATAGTGCTTAAGGTTGGTCTAAGGCATTGTTTTATTTGGCAGATGCTTTGTGTCCTTAGAAAAAAATCTAATATCAAATTAAAATCAAGTATAAGTCTATATATTTTGTTGCTATATATCTTCACTGATGGAGATCCTTCTATTTTTTCTTGTAACTTCAGGCCATGATTCTTGCATCTTCACTAGAAGGTAAGTGGTTCTACATTCGTGTGATTGAATCAGCATATGAACTTCTTTTTAAGTCTTAAATATGTTTCATTTCGAAGCACAGCCCTGGTGCCAGCAAAGGTGGCGAATCGCCAGGAAGTCAACCACCCTCCAACATGGCTGGCAGTGATGGTGTTATCCTATGGCAGTTTGCAAGAGCAGCATATCTGTTCACAATGATGCTGCATTTATGTATTTATATATAAACATGGGCATGATTCATGTTATCAAACAGGATTGAGATGGTGTAGTTTGAAGTTTGAACACCATGCATCACCTTCAGATGAATAGTTAATTGCTCCTATAATTCCATCAATGATCTGTTCCTTATCATGTGTCCTTTAGTGCTACTTATATGTATATTTCCATTAATCTCTCTGTTGATAGTGAGTGTCTATCCATATTCATTTCAAAATTAAGGTGATAGTGATTAGAAGATATGGAGTGTGGATGGAGATAGAAGGTGGAGGAAGAATCCATTTTTCTGCTTAACATACAATAATCTTTATAAATAGCAAACTAATGCATTGCATTGCCAAATTTACTTTTTCATCAATTTTGCTGGCGGCTGAAATGAGCTGTTCTCCTGAAATATATATACACACAGGGAAGGTAATGACCATCATGCAGTAGTATATTTGCAAGGCTAAGATTTTATTTTTTAGTATTATCTTTATTTTTTTGTAATGGTAAGAGTGTCCGAAAGTCTCGAAAGAAACATTTTCTAAGGAAGTATTTTGTTACGCCCCCCCGCCTAGGTTTATCCCTAGATAAGGGGTATCGCCTAGGAGAAGCGCAATCTACAACTAAATAATTCTACACCAAAGTTTGCAGAAATTAATTACAACCAAGTCAATATATAAAGGTTCTAGTCAAAGACTAAACAAGGTGATAACTAACAAGAGAATTCAACAATCCAACTAGTAATAGATAAACGAAAGTAAGAAACTATGCAGCAAATAACGTCTCCTCCTCCAAGACTCTAGCTATCCAACAACGAACTGTCATCGTACTTGATGATCTGAGACAAAAACAATAATATTAGCAGAAGACTGAGTAGGATTCTACAATATGCCAAGAAATAAGATAGACAACATTATGTCATGATGTTAGTGAATGCAACTGCACATACGACTCACAAAAATGTCCAAATGCTCATACAATGTATATGTCATGTCAACTGCAATACAACTATTGTCTACTTATGTGTGCATGGTGTAGACCCAATCAAGAGTGTAGTGGACAACGGGTTTCTCCCGCACTCCCGCACCTCAAGCCCGCTCAAGCAAGGGGTGCGACTACTATGAAGGATAGTCTTTTGGCGTCTCACACCTCGACGATGCACACTCGCACCTCATGTGATAATATCGTGATCATCAGTGTCACTGTCCATACACCTCGGGCCAATAATAAATAATGTCCAGGGATTTTGCCCAATAGCAGGTCATGATATGCAACATGCCAATAATCTTACAACTACAACAATTTAATAACATGCAAAGGATGCTATCAACCATTATATCAACCATTATATCAACTCATGGAATGTATAATATCAACAACCTTTAGATCATTTTCCTTTATCATATACTCCTTGATACCTCATTGCGTTGATATTCAATCAAGTAGATTACTCAAATACAAAGCGCTTATGATATGGAGATTGAAGGTGTGGATTGAGCGTAACCAGGCGTTGCTCATTGCACATCACCATTTTGTGGTGGCCATTGATGGAGCTTTACTACTGCAACTTGCTTCATCCTCGTCATAGCTTTTAACACTCCCTTAATTCCCTTTCTTTTTGTTTTTTTAATGTATTTATTTTTATGTTTTTCCTATTTGGAACTCTTTACACTTGTATTTCTCAAATCTCATGATAAATACAAGGTTCTTTTCATAAAAAAAAAGATAGTGATGCAACAAACAAAATTCATTTCTAGCATCATGCAATAAGGAATGCAACATATATCTTGTTGAATTCTGCAATACTAAATCTTATGCAACAACATGATTCCAATATGTACATGAATCAGCAATCATGCATAAGGAGTATCAATGACAATAGATAACAGAGTCAACGGAAATGAACAATAAGGTAAATACTTCCTTATAGGATAACCAAACATGAGTTAGAATGAGATTCAACCATTTCCAAAGCCATAAACAACTATACAACCCCAGAATAATACAATGAAAATATATAAAATATTATTCACAACTCAACACGAAAAATGAGGCAACGAGTCAACGACTACCTACTATTTTCAAAATCCATAAATCTTTTGGTGAAATAGACCTCGCCAATAACACGCCTGGCAACGCCGATCGGCTCCCCCCGATAGCCTCCTTGTCGGCGGCCAGGACTGCAAGCAACCTGTCGGCGAACATAGCGATACCGATAACAAACAACTCCAAAATAGAAATCGCAAGAGGCATGAACATATCAAAATCTCAGAAAAATTACGTAAAAAATTTCAGATTCACATATCAACAAGGATCCTCAATTGAAATCTCATTCCAACAACATTGTTACCCTACATGCAGGAAAAGAGTGGGGAAAAGATCTTACCTGATTTGAAGGTCCCACTTTTAGAAAATGATCCATTCAACGATCTGCCACCGACACGTGCTCTCATTCTCCACGGTCCTCGTCAACTGCAACTACGAGGAAAAAGGGGATTATGACAGATTATATAATTGTTTAGTCTGCACTTTTACAAAAAGACCCTCAAAAAATATTATTTTTACAATTTAGTCCCTCGTCAACGGTTCTAATATTTAAGGGCTTAACAATTTAGTTAACAATGGTTGTAATCCAGGTGGCAACATGTTGAACGTTGCCTAGAGATCTAGGGTTCGAACCCTAGTATGATCACCTATTGTGATTTTCTGTCTTTGTTAAAAAAAAATCTAGGAGTTCCCGACATGCTAGTGCCCACCACTAAGCATTGAAGCTAGCGAGACTGTGGGATTGCATGTTGAGACTGCCCAAATCATGTCCTATTGAGTCGGACTGTCGCGCCTGGGCCCGTCTCCGACGGCCCCGTCCCGAGAAGTGGCGGCAACGACTCGAACACCACGTAGCGGAAGGAAAAGCACGAATCATAACATAAAATAAAATAACAACATTAAAACCAATAGTTATAATCCATAAGTCCGACGGTATATACGATAAGAAACAGTCCAATCAAATACAAGATTTAATAAAATATCAAATAGTTCTACATATTAGAGCTCTAAAATAACAATATAAAGGTTTAGCATTATAAGGCGACAAAACGAAACAAAATACAAAAGTAGTCGCCGTCAGAGCTCCACACCTATGACTGTCTACTAGCTGTCTAAAAACTATCTACACCTCGATCTACCGATCGACCGCTCACCCCTGCAAGTCTGAAGCAAAAACAACGGAGATCAGCAGGTGCTGAGTAGGAGAATCACAATATGATCAACAAGCATCAAGTGCCAACTCAACAATGAATAACAACATTGCCTAAGATGCAGTCAAAGGCAATGAATACAACAAATACTCCTCACCTACTCCTAAACAACATCAACTGAATCATCGAGCGTGTGGACCGTTGGGTAAAAACCCCGAACTCTACCACCTATAGAGTGACATCAACCGTCCGCTCCAACAGTGACGCGACTACCCCCACCAAGCAGGTAGCCTGTCAGATGTCGCGTTCGACATCATCGCACCCAAAGGTGCCCAACGCGCGACTAGTCAAATATCATATATACCCTCCTCCCATGCCTGGGGGGTACCGCACCAAAATGGTCCTGGACCAAAGTCCTCTCCAAGGACTTAGCCTCCAGATCGGCAACAATCATGCAACTCGACTCCAAGAGTGCAACAAGGTATATCACCATGATCAACAATATAACAACAACTCCAAGTGATTATGACATGATCAACAAGATAATAACATACTCAACAAGTAAACAACACCACATATAACAACATGATACTATGCATACGGTGACTAATCCAATGCACCAAAGGATTAGCATAACATACTGTGATCAAGAATAAACGCCAATAAGCAATAATAAAATATAACACATGCAATTTCTCTATATGACATATCCAACAATAATATGCAACAGGAGTTCAATAAATTTTTTGAAGCAAAGCAAACAACGAAAGCAAAGGTATTTTCGAAATTTATCTCCAACGACTAATCAACATCAAACGAGGGACGACAAATTGCAGGCTCAACCCACCCTCGGCACACTCTCCAAACCACAATTATTTCACACTAACTAATCAACTAAATTCTCAAACTAATAATTTAATATTATTTAAACACCTAAGCAATCAACCTACTAGAAGGGCATCATAGCAATGTTTTCTTGGAAAACCAACCCCACCATTGTGTTCGAAACACGAAAATATCCAAGTTTTCTATTCACCTCAACTTTAACCGACAACTCGGGGTCCACCAAATAATTAAATTTTAATTTTAAGTTCAAAAGGCAGTTTCATAAATAATACTGTGATTTATAATAAACATGTTATTTTCAACGATACAGCTCTATTACTTATTAATTAATTTCTAAAAAAAATACCTCTCCCTTCACCTCTGCACCCGACCTCGCCGCCTCTGCTCTGCCCCGAATCCATGCTGGGCGGCTCCCCAACCCGTCGGCGACCAACCTGCCGACATATCCACCCTCTCACCAACCTCCACGGCTGGTCCAACTCACCGTCGACCGGATGGTGGCCGGAAGGGCCACCACCTAGCGCGGCTAGCGCTACAATGGCATGGTCGTCTACGGCATGGCATCGTGGGATTTTCGCACGCAGCCACCACTCGGGCTCGGCTCCGTAGTCGATCCTCGCCTTCGTCGTCGGATTCATCAAAGATAATGATGGAATGAAAGGAGTATATGAGATCTTCTACCTCGATTCTGCGATTTCGGCGACGACGAGCTCCACCGGCAACACGCGCGTTGACTCCTCCACCTGTAGGTACCCTCTCCTCCTCTTCTCAACCTCTCGTTACCCGTTCCCTCTCTCCCCTCCTTAAAACCCCTCACCATCATGACAACCTGCCACTTCCACTCCTACGATCATCCCTCCTCCCCACTCTTTATTAATTGGGTTGACTTTATATATATATACTGGACATAACACGGACATTAGACACCACATATCTCGTCCCCGCCACTCAAGAAGAAATATCTTTACCTTTTGCCTTTTCGAGAAGTCTAAGATAACATATAATAATTTCTCAATAAAATATATCGTTAATGTTTTAATTATTAATTTTCTTAAAGTCTATAGACATGTTTATTTCATAAAATAAAGATAATAAGATAAATTAAGGATGAATTTATATTCATTATTTATTTAGTGCATAAATTAAAACAAATTTTGATTAAAATAATAAAAATAATATTATGTTCGATGTACACTTCTTCGTTTATTTTCCTATCATATCCTATTCAATCTAGTAAAGCAAACTAACCTTAATACAAGACTTATTTCGCTTAATGGAATGAAATGGACAACAAATATAATAGATAAGAAATATTAATAGATAAACAATGAAATAATTATTTTCTTATTTAGTTGATATTAAGAAAAAACTAGGAATAGCTATTCAATTATTTGATTACTATTAGGAATAGAGAATAACAAGAAAAATGACATAAATATCCTTCTTAAAAATAATAAATATTTATACTAAAAATTATAAATTATATCATAATTTATTGTAATTCACAATAACATAATAAAAAAATATGAATATTTGTTGTCACATCTTAAAAATGAAATATTAGTTTAAAACACAAAACATTGTTTTTAATTAATTAAATACGTTTAAATAAATATTATTATTAAAATATATTAAATAAAAATAAAAATATTATTTATATATGATATATTATTTTATTTTAATAGTTTGATATACTTAGATGTTTTTATTTTAATTAAACCATTATATGATATTATTATAATATAATATATTTTAAAATTGATTGAAATTATTTATATGTTTCGCATTTATTAAAAATATTATGTCAACATATATTGTATAATTTATTCTATGTAAATAGGATGAATAATGGGTAAAATTATAAAGTTGTGAAGAATATGTATAACTTCACGGGATGAGTGTTTCATAATTATTCAGTATAAAAATTATTTAGTGTTTCATAACCATGAAATCCTTATAATGAGACAAAAACATTATCAAAGCTGCTGTTTCCAAATATAATTTTGGTGTATCTCCTTTTTGCTTAATAAATTTTGGTCAATCTTTTCATTTTTGAAAGGGATCAAATAAACACAAAATATTGTTGCAAACAAAGAATTTCTAAATGATGATCAACCTTTTGAAAATTTTAATTTATACAATCAATACTTCCTTGGGAACAGACACATTGGACTAAGATTAATTGGTTCAAGCTCAACAAATGGACTAATATAACTTAATTGGGGTTATGTTCTTTCACTATTCACCAAAAAAACAGAAACTTAGAACCTTGCTCTCAAAAAACTTCATGTTAAATTTTATTCGGTTGATTATCTTTCTTAAAAGTTTAAGCAAATGAGAGCATAATTAATGAGAGCGAAATAATGTATACAATCACATAATTGTCCTATAATTTTAGTATCAAATGTATTAATAATGAGCAATCTGGTAACAACAACAAAGATAAAAAAAATATCATACAACTGTTTCAAAGAAATGCAAGCTACATGATCTTTACATTTCTTGGAATAGTTTATAAATCAAACGAATTAGAAAACTAGCACGCTTTCTTTGTCTCCACCTCTTTATATAACCTACATATCTCCTAGGTTTTTAATCTTCATAAATTACTAAACTTGTTTCCCTCTTTAGAATTACTCCCCACCTGTTCTATTCTTACCCTCATTTCCCTATAAAGTGTTGTTGTGTTTCTTGGTATACTTGTTTCCTTTCCTTAAGTTGTAGGAAGGAATTAGCTAAAGCTTCCTTGACCATCTCTTCTCTTATTTGCACACCACAGTTGGCCTTCTCCATCCATTTGCACTTGTTAGTGGCAATCATGGGAGCTTTACGCTTGAACTCCTTTGTCACTCTTCAGCATTGCCAAAAAAATGTCTTGTTGCTGCCTCTGAGGAGGAAAAGTGTCAGAATCATCCGCTGCAGTGGCAATGAGAGTATGAATAGCACAAGGAGGTGTACTCTGTTCCTGACAGCAGATGATATGACCAGGTGCAAGCCAAATGGAATTGTTCAAGATGTTGGGACATTGGACTTGTCTTACAAGGACAGTAATGGGACTAAAGTTGACCTGAAAGAGGGGCTTGGCGTTGCCAGATTTCTCAAGGGGAAGAATTTTCTGGTAACTGGTGCTACTGGATTCCTTGCAAAAGGTAATACTTTTTTCTTCCTTTTTTTTGACACCACACCAGGTGATAGTTTTTCAATAAAGAATTTGAATAATAACTCATGGTGTTCTTTTCCTTCTGGGTGGAATTAAGAAATCAACTTTCTGATTTACCATGATTTGGATTCTTAAACATAGGGCTTTAAGAATCATTCAAAGTGGATGAAAATGTTTAAACTCTTTCTTGTTATCATGACAAACAAGTGCTAAAGTTTGTTATTTTCAAATAATAAATTGTTTTCCTAGGTGCTAAATATCTAATTAGATAACCATTAATCCAGAAGATTTTTTTTAAAAGAAAAAACACCCAATGATCAACTCCTACTCAATTCCAGCTTCCCATAAGCATTTAGGGCATGTTTGTTTCATAAGACAAAAGAGATAGGATAAGCGATGGATTTATATATATTATTTGTTTAGTGCATAGATTAGAACAATATAAAATTGATATTATATCTGTTGTACTCCGAATTTAAAAAATCTTATTCAATACCCCTCATTTATTATCCTATCCTACCACTGCAATTCAGTAAAGCAAATGAACCATTGTAGTATTCTAATATCTCCCTTTGTGGGCAAACCATATCATTCCGTGGAAAACCGGATTAGAATCTAACACAAGGATTTTAAACCCCCAAACCAAAGATATCCTAGTTTTTTTGTATTACATTTTTTATTAAGGACATTCATTTGTATCCAGTTCTTGTGGAGAAGATCTTGAGGACTGCACCACATGTGGGGAAGATTTATGTCCTCATCAAAGCAGAGAAAAATGAAGCAGCTATTGAGAGACTGAAATGTGAAGTAGGATTTCTTCAGCTTGTATTATTTTACATAGACCTGTATATTTCTTTTTCGACTAAAATTGACATGAGTTTTATCTGATGACTGATGTTCATTGAATCCTCAGATATTAAACACAGAGCTCTTCAGATGTTTGAGGGAGATCCATGGCAAGGACTACCTTGAATTCATGCTAAGAAAACTTGTCCCACTAGTAGGCAACATCAGGGAAGCAAATCTTGGAATGGAAGCCGAGTTAGCTGATGAGATTTCGAAGAAAGTTGATGTTATTATAAATTCAGCAGCAAATACTACTTTTGACGAGAGGTTCATCATTGTTCCTACTATATTCTAATGTCTTTAAATCGGAATCGAGGCTTTAAATGCGATTAATGGAACCAATTCAGGTCCCAAAAGAGGGAAAACAAAGAAATATCCAAGTTAATCAGTATAGATTTAATCAGTTTCATTGGGTTCCATCATTTTTAGGCTAAATTTTCTGGACATAATCTAGAACTGATTCATGATTGAACAGGCGGATCTGAGTCTATCTACATTCTAATTTGTTATAAATGCCAAAAAAATAACATGGTGAAATTTGTAGGTATGATGTAGCTTTGGACGTAAACACCATTGGACCTTGCAGGCTTATGAATTTTGCAAGGAGATGTGAGAAGCTCAAGCTTTTTTTGCATGTATCAACAGGTCAGGCAAAAACAAAACAATGGAAGAAGAAACATTTTCTTGTTTTGGTCAGAATCGTCAGATATTGGCCTTTTGTCTTCTTATGTTTCTTTTATCCACTTTGAACAGCCTATGTAAATGGCGAAAGGCAAGGCAAGATATTTGAGAAGCCATTTGTCATAGGAGACACCATAATAGGGGAAGAAGTCTCAGGAAAAGCTGCACCAATTCTGGATATTGAGTCTGAGATCAGGTTAGCCTTCTCTTCTGGGCAGAAGACCTCTTCTGATACTTCTCTGCTGCAGGAGATGAAAGACTTGGGGCTAAACAGGTACTTTACAACAATCTCACATTAACACTGTGTTTGGATTGAGGCTTTTGGAGGTTTTTGGAGATGTTTGAAACACCTTGTTTGGATATATATTTTTTTATGTGTGAAGGGTTTTGGAGGTGTTTCTAACCCCTCTTAGAACCCATTTTTAAAACCTCCAATTTTGGGGGTTTTGGAGGGTAGACATATTTCTCTGCTGCAGAAATCATGCAAATTGGCACCTTAATAACTTTTTTAGGGCAAAGACATATGGTTGGCAAAATAGTTATGTCTTCACTAAGGCCATGGGGGAGATGGTCATCAATTGCATGAGAGGAGACATTCCAGTGGTCATCATTAGACCCAGTATCATTGAAAGCACTTACTTGGAACCTTTCCCAGGGTGGATGGAAGGGAATAGGTAATTAGTTAGACTTTCTTTAATGTAATAATCTGCCATTGCTGATGATTGAATTTGTTGAGGTCATGTTAGTTAATTATGATATTTTCTCCTCACTAGAATGATGGATCCAGTAGTCCTGCAATATGGTAAAGGAAGGCTTACTGGGTTTCCTGCTGACCCTAATGCAGCTCTTGATGTTGTAAGTAAATTTTCAGTAAGTTCAGTACAGTAATTGTGCCTGCTTGAATGTTGTAAAAGGGTTGAATTGGTAAATATTAAACAAACAGAAATCTTGTCAAACGCAGGTACCAGCTGACATGGTTGTGAATGCAACATTGGTAGCCATGGCCAAACATGGATCAAGAACCAATCCAGGAATTCACATTTACCAGATCGCTTCATCTGTGATGAACCCACTGCTTATCCAAGACGCTGCCACACTCTTCTTCCAACACTTCTCAGCTTCTCCTTGCTTGGATGCCAGAGGGAGGCCAATTGCAGTCTCACCACTTAAAATCTTCAGCGACATGAATGAATTCTCTTCATATGTTTTGAAGGACTCTGTTCAAAGGCATGGACAAGTTTCTGCTACCACTTCACATGGAAAGCTGTCTCAGAGATTGAAGAATTTGCGCCCCAAAACAGTGAATCAAGTTAAGCATTTGGCCAAGATTTATGAGCCATATGCATTTTATGGTGGAAGGTGAGATGCTCTCTTTGTACATTTAATCCTTTATATATATATAGATAGCTCTAATTTAACAATATTTTGCAAATATGGCAGGTTTGATAGCACAAACGCCCAAAAGCTAATGGAGGAGATGTGTGAAGAAGAGAGGAAGAGCTTCGGATTTGATGTTAAGGGCATCGATTGGGAAGACTACATCCCAAATGTGCATATTCCAGGATTAAGAAGACATGTCATGAAAGGAAGGAATTTCTAACATCTTGTCATTCCAAGAGAATATGAAAGGAAGAAGGAATACTTCTATGTCTACTTACCTCCGAATTGAGAAATAAAAAGAGCTTCAAGCTTACATCATGTCAAGTAAAGCTAGTCTAATATATATTTGTAAATTGTAATATAAACCATTAGGATTAAACTAACAAGTGTTTGGTTGCTTTAGCAACTAAATACATACAAGTATTTATTAGTACCACGAGTATCACTTTGTACTAAAAAATTATTTGGACAAAAGTGCATGTGTAAGTGTAACTTAGTAAGATAAGAAATGAATTCATATTCATTCTTTACTTATTATATGAATTAGAATTTTTTTTTTAAAAGAATATAAAATTAATATTATATACAACGAGAATTTAAAGTCCAGTGAAACAAATGTACCAGTATATTATAAGATTTTTATATTTTTAGTTTTTGTTGTATCTATATTTTCAATTTTTTAAAATATTTATTTGTTGGTTATTTGGAGTTGCAAAAGGTTTAGATGAAAAAGAATTAGCAGGTGGTGAATAATTTGAGAGCAAATTTACCTGCGTGTGTTTTTAATCGCATGCGATCAAATGCCGTTATTATCCGTTGCATAATTAGTTTTTATTATAGAAATACAATTAAAGATTTACTGATAAAAGAATTGGGAATCCCTCGCGGCGTTTACAAGTCGCAGCAACTCTCTTACCACGTTCGCGTCTCCTCGCCCAAAACCTCAACCGTAAAGACGAGGACGACGACGACGACGACAGTGAGAAAGAAGCGAACAGGATTAGGGAAAAGAGATGAGGATGGCGCCCTGGACGCCGAGGGCGGCGGCGGCGCGATCCAGTGATGCCTGGGAATGCGTGCTGCCGGGGCCGCCCAGCCGCAGCAACGGAGGCTCCGCGGACTGCAGCCCCGCCGGCCTCTTCGCGTACGGAGCCGGCAGCTGCGTCGTCGTCGTTGACCCCCGATCCATGCAGCTTGTCTGCATCCTGCCCATGCCTCCGTCCGCCGCTGCCACAACCCATGCCTCGCTAGCCCCTTTCGTCACTGCCGTCCGCTGGACACCTCAGTTCCTCCTACGCGACCTCTCCTTCTACGACGACCCATCCACATCCCACCTCCGCCTTGCCGCCGGCGACCGCCAGGGCCGCATCGCCATCTGGGACCTCCGCTCCCGCCAAGTCCTCCTATGGCTCGACCTCGACGCAGCTTCGTCCTCAGGTTCAGGCCGTCTCGGGATCCAGGATATGTGCTGGATCCGGTCGGACTCCTGGCTCCTAGCTGCCATCCACGGCCCCTCGCTCATCGTCCTCTGGGACGCCTCCGACGGTCGCTGTCTCTGGAAGTACGACACCTCGCCGGAGTACCTCTCCTGTATTCGCCGCGATCCCTTTGACTCTAGGCACTTCTGCACCCTCGGCCTACGCGGCTTTCTTCTATCAGCCATTGCCCATAGCGGCAAGGATGGTGGCGACGTCTCCCTGCAGGAACACCGAATCGTTGGGATAGCAGATTCATTATCATATCTCCAGAAGCTCGAGAAGGAGTCCTCCTCTAGCTCTACATCTTCTCCG
Source organism: Canna indica (assembly GCA_034359265.1). Classification (NCBI taxonomy): domain Eukaryota; kingdom Viridiplantae; phylum Streptophyta; class Magnoliopsida; order Zingiberales; family Cannaceae; genus Canna; species Canna indica. The sequence continues at coordinate 73,788,560 of CP136891.1, read as the reverse complement.
GCTCACGCCGTCTTCCCTCTTTTCTTTGCGAGGCTTTGCTTCTCGCTCACATGGAGGAGCATCCTCCTGGTAACCTTCCCCAAGGAGCTTATTGTTTTCGATCTTCAGTATGGTACGACGCTGTCGTCTACTCCACTGCCTCGCGGATGCAGTAAGTTTATGGACTTGATGTCAGATCCAGATCTCGATCTTCAATATTGCGTCCATCTTGACGGGAAACTCAGCATCTGGAAGAGGAAAGAGTAAGTTCCCTACTCTTTCTTTGCATCCCTTCATTCCTTTGGATCTTTCTTGCCCATTCATTCTAGTTGTTCAAGTAGCAACCGAAAATCTTATGACTATACAATATGATCATCTGGCAGCCGAGTGCTTAATTTGAGAAACTACTACTAACAGTAGTATTGGATACTAGGTCAATGTTACAGAAAAATACCAAAGAAATCCTGGAAGAAATTTACTTCAAAAAAGATAATAAAGATTAAAAATGTGGATGTACATTATTAGGACATGAGAATTCTCGAGGAATGATACATATTATACAAATTTTGTAGTAACTTTTCTGAACATGATTATCACATCTACTTTGGTGTTTTAGTTCAAATCACATGAATGAAAACAAAGAGTTGACAAGAGAACTTTGGCAATATATTGGGCAAATGATTTACAACATTGTGAGCTATCTATCCATTTTTCCTCTGAAAAGTACAAAAAGTTATTTGAGAGGAAAGCATGGAAGATCAGGATTTTGGAACGTAGACACGAGTGTTGAATGCCAAGAAATCCTGCTGCAGTTATTGATATTGACAATCATGAAAATTCCATCCAGTGGTTATTAAATGATAAAGTCAATATTAAGATGAATTGGAGGCTTTTGTCTCATAATAGATCTTTCTTAGTTTCAGTCTATCTGTTCTATTTTTTTGATGTGCTCTGTTGTGTCTAGGTCCTCTAGGACACATGGTTGACTAAATCATTCATATCTGACTAAAACAAAAACATTTCTGGTAGTAAGTTAGTTGTTTCTCCTAACCACAGCTTATGATGAGATTCTGCCATCATGTGAACTTCCATTCTCTTTTTTCTGCCACCTCTCACCTGGGTATGGTAGTATGTATATTATATAGTTACCACAGTGAATAGAAGGGCAATGAAACACTTATCGGTCTTGTATCTAAATATAATATAGTTCAAATTTCAATCAAGGAGTTATGGGTGAAATGGAAGCACTTATTGGTCTGAGGTGGCATTTTTGCTAGGCACTTGAAAATGGTATGTTTCTTTTGGATTTCCATGCCAGAAATCATCGTAAATTTGATCCCTCTTGACTAAAATTCTCTGTATTATTTCTTTACAAGTTCAAATGACAAAGGACTAACAATGAAGATAAAATAGCGAGCTACACCTTTCAGTTCTTTCAGTAGCAATGATTGCACAAAGAACTAAACAAAAAACTCTCCAGTTTCTTTAAAGAAAAAGCACAAATTTTTGTCAGACTTATTAGACTTGCTTTAAAGTATGAGCTTTGGATTCATAGATGCGAAGGTATATTTTGCAATTCCTTGTTTGTTGCTGAACGAGAGATGCATAAATGATTGTATTAGAAATCAACTACCTATATAGCATACTCATAGGTGACACATTGATCGAAAAGTGATCATATTGAAAAAGACCTACTAGACTTCAACTTGTCCTAATAACTAGAAGATCTAGTTAGGAAGTTGTTTGAGGAATGAAGATATGAAGCTGGAAAGCTATGGTGAACTTTTGGATTTCCAGTAAGAGATGCTGATGTTCTGTTCAAAATCCCAGCAGAACCACACACTATGGTCATCACTGTGAACCAATTAGTTACAACCAGGTTGTCAGTTAGGATAAGTAGTTTATCCAATGTTATGTACATTTAAGAGGAACTTTATATATTTTCTTTTACTTGAGTTATCAACATTTGACCTTCCATTTTCTGGTTCATCCAGTTTTTTGTTTATAAAGCTTAACTTGTCTATCAACTATCATGCTCAAGTATGTTTCAAGTTACCAATGTTTCTCTTAGCTTATGACTTCAGAGCAGAACAGCTACACGTACTGTGTGGAATGGAAGAATTAATGCCCTCCATTGGCACTGCTGTTCCAACTCCAGCTGTCCTTGCAGTCAGTCTTTGCCAATCAGAATCTTCAGTCCAGAATATTGGCTTAATCTGCACCAACCAAGTACAAACACAAGCTTCACTTTCTGAAGACTACGTCCTTTCTAAAAACTTGAATGAAGAGATTGATGTTGTTTTCAAGACATGCTTAATGTCTATTTCCGAGGACGGGAAAGTTTGGAACTGGATTGTTACTTCTGATAAAGGTAAGAGATGTTCAGAAAACTAGATTTATCTTGAAAACTGCTATCTTGGTGGAGAACCTGCTGTCAAGACCCTAAATCAGTCATCAAAAATTTCTTTTGCGAAGATGTACCAGATTCGATTAAAGAACCAGTTGCTGCAAGTGGAAGCAGTGCTCCATCTGTAAAGCTAAAATTCACTGAACCAGAGTCCATGAAGGTAGGTTGATGAAAATACTCATTTTTTAAAATTCTGAACAAATTCTTCATTTTCCCTTCGACTAGGTGCAAAATTTTTCTAGTAGCACTACTGAGTTCCTAGAACTAGGGACCATGTATAGGTTGGGTTTGGATAAAAAAATCGTATAAAATATGGAATCTACAGGGATTTGTCAGCTTTTAGGTCAAATTGTGATTAAAATAAACTAAGTTAAGCTAGTTCTGCCCCTTCGGTTGTTTTTTGGTCCAAACCATATAAATTTGTCAAATTGGATTCAGGTCAGTTTTATGGTAATAAATATGATTTCATGTCCAAAGAAGACTTAATTTTCAAAAAGCCCAAGAATCAACCCAAGATCTTCTTTGAGGCGAATCTTTCAGATTGGCAGGGTTTTTGGGTACTCCTACCTAGAACAACAGTGTGGTTTGTTAGCTTTTCATGTGTGTGTTTCTTGTGTCACCGGGTATAGAAACAACACTAGCATGGTCTTAACTGGTATGGTAAATGCCAATTTTTTCTCTGTGGGCATAACATTATTTATAAAATGGCATTGATGAAAAATTAAAATTATACCTCGGTGTAGGATCATATCCGCTTGTTAGGTGTTGGGTTTGGGCTAGTCATGCCAATGTGTATGGGATGAGGCTATCCTTGTCCACTTACATGCACATAAGAAGAGTGTTGAGAATACAAATAAATATATTATGTATCTACAGATGGAAAAATATGCAAAAAATAACAAGAAAAGCAAACTACAGATGTCAATTATTTAGGTAGCTTACTTGGTACCTCTACCAATGAGCTAATTTACGTGTGCCCCAAGCCATGCAGGTTTGTGTCGTGTCTTCACCACAGTTGGTGAAAATTCTTTTGAGAAGACAAATATATTAGGGAATAGCCCCTGTGGTTTGGATCCACATGCCTATTAGGGTTTTCTTTGTATATTGTGAGATGTATGTGCCCTAGGTATGAGGGTTTTTGCTCTATCCACTTAATAAATTAGAGTTGATGAGCAGTCAAGCTTTTCTTTAAGAGGTGAAAAATCATTCACATTAAAACAGCTGCTTATGAAACACCAAGAGAGTGCAATAAAACATATTACATCAACCTAAATTTTCTCAAAATGTGTGTGTTTCTAAGCATGACAGAACTTTAAAACCTGAACCAATTTTTTACATGAATTAACAATTCTAGAGGCATCTTGGTCTTCTCTCTAATATACCCATTGATCTCATTCTGGTGGAGATCCTACCTTATGTGCATTATTGACTACATAGTGGGTCCATAAAAGATCTGGAATTTGTGTGGAACAATATACAGATTAGGTGGAGTATGCTGATGCAGAGAGGAATGATTATTACAATTCACTCGATTTGCCTCCTACACTATTATTTTCTGAAGAATTTTATCAGAAGTAATCATGTTCCAGTTAACACTGGATCCTTCTTCATTTTATTGTTTTTCATGGATGCTAACTTTTGGTTCATGTTTTCTCCTGCAGATCAATTTAATGGGTCAGCTTCATCTTCTTTCATCTACGTTGACCACTCTAGCTGTACCATCCCCATCTTTGACCGCCACTTTAGCTCGTAATTCCTGCATTTCCATTTCTTTCTGATTTATAAATTCTTCCCAACATGCATGTAACATGATCAAATTGAAATTTACTTTGCTGAAGGTGGAGGCAACAATCCTGCACCAGCAGTTCCTCTTATTGCTTTGGGAACACAAAGTGGGACTATTGATGTTGTAGATGTTTCTGCTAGTGCAGTTACAGCCAGCTTTTCTGTCCACAGTAATGCTATCAGGGGACTGAGATGGCTTGGAAATTCTAGGCTTGTTTCATTCTCATACATTCAGGTATATCTGACAAGGAAGCATAAAAAAAATCCTATTTTCAATCATTTCCCCCATGGAATTAGAACAAAAGTTCATTGTATCAATATTTTGCTACACATTATAATTTCATGCTAGAAGCAAAATATCAGCCATGTGCATATGAGTTAACACAGTTATACATCATCTTTTGCTTATTACTCTTTGGAATTATAGTCAAGATGTTACTGCATTCTAGTTTAAAGACATATTGTAGACTTGCAAGATTATATGCTTTGTGATTGGTCTTGGTTGCTTCTAGATATTTTTTGCCAGATTCATTTCCTTAAGACTATTGTGTACATTATGTTATCAATTTAATCAAGAAATGCCAATCTACAATTAGTCTGCTTGGTCGTTCTTGAGGTGGTTTATCATTTGATTATGTTTGTGAAATCCTATATATAGGGTATTTGCTGATCTCTCCAAAATTTTCTTCTTCTGGAACTTCCTTTTCATGTATTCTTTTGTTTAAAATGGAACATTCAAAATATTCTTTCATCAATGTTCGGAGTGTGGAATTTGATTAACTTCTGGAGCTAATCAAACATCCAACAATTCGTAAACGTACACCATTAATTCAGGTGGCTTAAATATGATTTTCTTGTGTCAATTGCACAAAACAATTAAAGCCATAGGCTCATAGCAAGAGGATGAGTCTGCCTGATTTCATCCATCCAAAGAAATTGAACTTCTATGGCAAAAATCTTTTTATCTTCATTGCACATTTGCAAATTGTTTTCCTTATGAAGAATTGAAATCTTGCAAGTCAGAAATACTTTATAGATTGCTTTTCTAGCTATTTCATTGTTTCTACTAATTCTTAATGATGAATCAATTGACGTAATTTACCTGATAGCTTGTTACTTCTATAGTTGAATTGATATGTAGTGTATAAGCTACAAGTGTATGTCTTTTGTCATAGCAATATCTGGTTTCTGTTAAAAACCATAAATTTAGGTTCAGAAGATTGAATTTGTAGTAGAAATATACTTGCATATTTCTTAAAAATATTCCTAGTCATTCTCAAAACTGACAAATTGTAAATTTAATACAACTTACAGATATAATTGGATATCTGGAAAAGTTATTCAACACAGTGGATTTATATTTGTATTATCTATATTTAATCTCTTGTTGCTTGTTGAACTTAGGTAAACGAGAAGTCAGGAGGCTATACTAATAGACTTGTTGTCACTTGCCTTAGAAGTGGACTTAATCGTGCATTTCGACTCCTACAAAAGCCAGAGCGTGCACCCATAAGAGCTTTAAGGGCTTCTTCATCTGGAAGGTTTGGCTTTAGCCTAGGTTTTCATTATATGCCTATTTTGTACACATCTTTATTTGTGGCATTCAATATGTCTAGCCTTTTGTAATGTGTTTTTTCTTGACTGAATGGGAAACTCATTCTATTGAAATAGTAGATCTTTACTATCTTAACTTACAAAGTTTGTTATGTTTGTTTGTCATTGATTTAATCTTCAATAACAAGTTTTTTGCCTCTTGGGTCAGTTATTTAGATGCAGTGGGGTTCTCTTCTGGGGAATGTTATTAAATTATCCAACTTCCAGGGGCCACCTTTTCTTCTTGTTATTTCTACTGTTTGTCAAACATCTGATTGAAATTAGCTTCAATTTGATGGTGTGTTCCCCTATCTCTCCTTATTGTATACAAGCTACTGCCTACCTCAGATGGTTTTCCTTTTTTCCCATTAAAACTGACCCCACAATTTTCAGGAGTCTGACTAAAAAAGTTTCTGAAGCAATTGTCCCTTTTACTCAGATTAAATCACAATTTTGGGATTGGTTTTTGTTCTTCTACTTGCTACTTGTGTACAAGTCAACATTTAGTTTGGATAAGTTGGAACAACTGTCCGGATATACCCTTTATTGTTTTCTTCTCTGACTATGTCGATATTGTGATTTTATGTGTGTATTGCGATATTCTAGCTTTCTTAAATTACTAGATTGATTTATAACTGTGAATTGAGCAAATATGTCTTATTGGTGTTTAATGTATTTAATATATCCATTGTTTTGGTTAATGTTTTAGCTAATATCGATAATCACTTGGAACTGGTGGATGATGAGCCAGAATTTGGATAGAGCATGAAATCTCCACCTTGTGTAGTTGTGAATATTTCTTTTGTTTGCTAAGATAATTAGTATAAATGCTGCTATAGTGCTATACCCTCATATGTGGAAGTGCATAAAATTTGAATTCACTTGATTGCGTCTGACTTAGTAATTTGAAATTGTAAATTGATTATTCTGATGGATGCTAATTTCTATCTTACCATGTGGTGAAGAGGTGGCTGATATGCACAAGGCTCCTACCACTATATGAAACCTTACCTCCTTACCTTTGTATGGCTTTTTGCTGTGGAGACTCTATGTAACTATGTATATGAATATGGACGGGAAATATGATTGATACACTAGGAATCGATTAAAAATAAATAAATATGGACATTCAGTAGTCTAATACATTTAACAATCATTAGATTGATAACTTAGAAGCATGGTTTAAAAAACTGTACTGCATTGAGTGGTATGGTCGGTTTTTACCAGTTTATATATATATATATATATATATATATATATAATACCAGATTACGATTGTACCGCTTGGTACAAGCCTTGTACCATAGGTACAGGGTTTGTACCGCCCAAGCAGAGGCCAAACAACTATTTTTTCAGACTCCTTCCACTACTCTCAATCTTTCATTCTCTCAAAACTCTTTTGTTCTCTCAATTCTTCTCTTAAACTATAAATTAGAAGTTGAAACAAAGAAAAAAAGTGCACCAATAGTCCAGTAAGCAGTTGGATAGTATGATATTGGCCGATTACTCAAATCGGTACCGGTACGAGATTTTAAATCATGCTTAGAAGACAACAAATTATCCACTTTTCTTTTCTTTAACTTGCAAAACTATATAGGAAGCAGAAAATTCCTGTAATGCATTTATGTTAGGAAAGTTATCTGTAGCAACTTGCACTAAAGAATATAATCATGCTTTTACCTGAAATGAGTTCAAATAAACCAACTTGGTACAAAGTGGGTCCAAAAGTTCAAAGCAAATAATTAGATGCTTCTGGAGATATATGAATCCACAAAAATACAACAGTTTATGATAATTTGGCTCGTTTTAAGCATTATGGTAAATAATTTGGGAGTTTCTATTTGTAGGGGATAGAAGTTGTTTAATTATGCAAATGTTGGTGCTGTGATTCATCTCTAACTTTTTGTGGACAACCTATTTCTTGATTATTGTGTGATGGCAGGAACTTAAATAACTTGGGGGATTTTGCTTGCACCTCACATGTTATAGGATGTTGGGGTTAGCACTTGATCTATTATAACTACTGAGATCAAGGATTGCACATGGCAAGCTTGTAGCCCCATGTCAATTGCTTTGGTGCCAGAAAATCAGTTTAAAAGAGCTGGCATTACCAAACCAACAGAAACATGATAGTCTAGTATTAGTCTTGAATATAACCTTTGTCAGCTGGGACAAAGTCCATTCTATGGGTTGTATTTGGTTGGTTATAGAAGATATTGCATTTTCTTGTTCTTTTCTCTTTAGTGTTTGTTGTATCTCTTTTAATTTTTTAATAATAACATTGGCATTTTGGAGTATATCATTTCCAGGTATCTTCTCATCTTGTTTCGGGATGCTCCTGTTGAGGTGTGGGCTATGACGAAGAATCCTATTATGGTGAGTAATCTTCTCTATCTGTGTCGTGCTGGATAAGTGACTTCACTGTTCAGATGGAAATATCATACTATATTGAAAATGAGCAACTGTCTTGCCACATTGACTTGCACAACTAGTTCCATGTTAGTTTTAGAAGTTGGCTAACTTAACAGTTATCACTTCAAATGTTTCCATACAAACTGTTCCATTTGATTGGAAAGTTGAAATTTTTTTATGAAGTTTTACATCCAGATGTTTTATTTTTTTCCTTGGTAACAGATAGTTCTTGCTTGGCATTAATATGCCAACATGTATGAATTATTGATGAGACATGATGTTAAAACTTGTGTACCTAAGCTTGAGTGTTGTTCAATCCTAGAGGGGAAACCGGGAAACACAATGTTGTGAGCTAGTTGTGTAGCAAGTAGCAAATCTTTGTCCTTAGGGCCTGTTTGGATTGAGGTTAAAGGAGGGGAAGGGAAGGGAGGAGAAAAATTCCCCTTGTTTGGTTTTATGATTTTAATGGAGAGGAAAGGGAATGGAGGGGAATTGTTTACCTCGGTTCCCCTCCAAATCTCAATTTTCTTTCAACTCTGATTTGGGGTTGAATGAAGGTGAATATAATTATAAAAAATTCTTCCAAAATTTTACGAAATTATCCTTATTATTTTCATAAATTTACAAGATATTTATTAAACCTTTGTGGCATCTTCCTATCCATATTGGTTGAGGTTGCTCTTCTATGATCAATTTCGGTTTTGTATTGAAGCATCACATATACCACATAAATAAAAGGGGTATAATTGTCTATTAAATAAAAAAAATTCTTATTCCTCTTCTTTCCCCTTACAAGGTACATCCAAACAAGGTTAATTTTTCCCTTCCCTTCCCTTCGCTCCCCCTTATTAAACTATATCCAAACAAGGTTAATTTTTACCCTCCCTTCCCCTCCCCTCCCCTCACATCCCTTCCCTTAATGAACCGTATCCAAACAGACCCTAAGCATATCCAAGATGAATTTATTGTCCAACATTCCAATCTTTCATACTGCATGTTGATTTTTTTATATTTTGTGTTGAGGTTGATATATGTTGGCCATATCAATGTTTAAAATCTCATACTGGTATGGATCTCAGTATTGACACACGATACAATCCGGTATAAACAGGCTAATACGAACCTGTATGGGATTTTTCTAATATTTTTTTAAATGTAAGCTCCAAAACGTAGTTTAAAGCTCTAAATACATTATTTTTATCATTGAAATGATGAAAAAACGCACATAACCCACTAATAGGTTATGAAAAAACATGAACTTCTCAACAACCATGGCCTAAGACATTAAAAAGATTATTTTAATCTTCGAGTTACAATGTAAATATGAGATTTGAGAAGTATGAGAGATTATGAGTGAGTGACGGGGTAAATGAGACATTTGGGGCTTTATATAGCTCCGAAAACCATAAAAAATCGGCTCCAATGGCTGAAAATCGTTTGGAGCTGGTACAAAAGATGCCCAACCACTGAAGAACTAGCCGTTGGGCATGTACCGCATGGTATATGATCTGTATCGTGTGGTACTGCTTTGTATTAGGCGGTATCTATCCGCTACACGGTACAGGGCCTATACGAGGCGATACATCCAGTACACCCTGGTACCAGTATTAGTTTTTTCAAAAATAAATAAATAGTGACCATACCACCCAGTACGGTACAATATTTAAAACTACGGGTCTTATGCTGTAAGATTTGCTAGTTAATCTCATGAGGTTATGGATATATCAATATTATCCTTGAACTTTACCATTATATCTTAATGGTACGTTTTGGCTGTATTTTACATTTGAAGCTTGTTTGTGCTATTCTTATATGCATACTTTTATTTTTTCCTGATCATGTAGCTTAGATCATTAGCTCTTCCATTTACCGTGTTGGAATGGACTCTTCCAAGTGCACCTCGTCCTATTCAGAATGGACCTTCTAGGGAATCCTCAGTGACAAAGGAGCAGACATCTAATTCAAATATAAACGCAAATGCATCGTCTACTGATGCTAGTAAGGGCTATATTATAAGAAACACTTCTTTTCTGTATCTAGATTATCATTTGTTATACTACTACTATTTTATAAAGAATTCACAGAGCTAAAGATATTTCTTCTTGTTTGTAGAGGCAGCAAACTCTGATACTACTGCAGATGACACATCAGAGAGTTTTGCATTTGCTTTAGTGAATGGAGCCCTTGGTGTATTTGAAGTTCACGGGCGAAGGATAAGAGATTTTAGGTATTGATTTGCTGGAATTATGACACTTCATGATGTTGCAACTTGCAAGTAGTTTGTGTTTAGTGTCTAGCATGAGTAAACTAGGTCAATGAAGTGAGATACAATATGCTTCTAAGCCTTCTATGTTGAAATCTATTGTAATAAATAGCCATGATCATTGATTGAGGTGCTTCTTCGGGATCCATATTAGTTCTTTCACCATTATGATTAAGGTGCACAGTTGGTGTTATTCCAAAATCCAGTCAATGTTATTTGGAACTGGCAAGCACCAACTATATGTTGTTCTTATTTATCACTGTATACCCTTTGACTAGATAGTCAACCATCATGGATGCGCAGATGAGAATATTAGCATTATGGTATATATGGTCACTGAAACAAAGACATAACTTAGTAGACCTTTGATATTGAGGAACTGTGACTATATCTCTTAACAAACACATTATTACATATTAATGACTACAATCTAAAATATTAACTGATATATGGGGAAGCAGGAAATTTTTGCGCCACAATCTCAAATTTGGTTCCTTTAGTTTTGTTATAAAAATATCAGGCTTCCAATCTAAATGACTCAAATTTAATTGTTTTACCAGACCAAAGTGGCCATCAACCTCATTTGCTTCATCAGATGGTCTGATTACTGCTACGGCATATCGTCTCCCACATGTGGTATGTGTTTGTTGTATAAATAACCTGCTCCTTAATGTTTGTCCTCCCAGATTTGTTCTGTATTATTTTTTTTTCCGGTGCAACACTTTTGCAATGCAGCCTTGACTTTGATTATCTCCAGGTTATGGGGGACCGATTAGGTAACATACGCTGGTGGGATGTGACTACAGGTCTTTCTTCTTCATTTAACACACATAGAGAAGGAATAAGAAGGATAAAGTTCTCGCCTGTTGTCCCTGGAGACCGTAGCAGAGGGCGTATTGCTGTACTCTTTTATGATAACACATTTTCCATATTTGATCTTGTGAGTATGAAAGTGAATCCTTATGTCTGAAGATATAGGTACTTTTACATGCAAGAATTATTAATGATCATAAATCTCAACACTTACTGATGATGCAACGCTTAGATAATATTGCCATTTATTGGCAGCAATGTGACCATTTTGTGATAAATACACAACTATTTTGAATATGCTGCTACAGATTCAAAATACACAACTATTTAATAAAAACACAACTATTTTGAATATGCTGCTACAGTTGCACCCAAGGTAGTTCAGTACTCTGATGGACTCTTGTTACATTTATTCTTGTATATTATACTTGGGGATGAACATAACCTCCACATATTTATCTTTATGTATCTCTTGCTTATACTGAGATTTTTGAAATCACAGGATTCATCAGATCCATTAGCAAATGCCCTTCTACAGCCTCAGTCTCCTGGAACTCTTGTTTTGGAGCTTGATTGGCTGACAACACGAACAGACAGAAATGAACCACTGGTTTTATGCATAGCTGGAGCTGACAGTAGCCTTCGCCTTATTGAGGTTAACATGTAGGTTATTGCCTGTGATTCTATTACACTCTCTTACTTATTGCATTTATTCTGAGAAAGTTCTGGTAGCACCAAAATGCTGATAACCTTTTCATGAATGATTAATAGTAGGTTTAAGACGTTGTTGATGAGTATAATTAGTTAATTTATATAGATATGTCTATCCAATCATCATGGACTTATGGGTTAACTAGGTAAATGCAGATTCCCCAACTGTTGTGCATTTTCATTTAAAATGTGTATTGCGATTGCTATATCAAGATGTAATTGCAAGTTTGCAACTATTGTAAGGTTATGAAGAAAAAGACAGGTTGAGGAACCAAAAGTGTAACTTGGAATACCGTACGATATGGTACCAATACAAGATTTTTAAACCTTGTGACTATTGTTTTAACGATATGATGCAAGTTCATTGTTCTCATGGAACAAATTCGTTGATTTCAGCCCAAACATCATGTATACTAACTATCAATTAATAACATCTGGAAAAACATATATATGAGGCATAATGGTATAAATCATCTAGATGATGATCTATTTAGCTTACTATTGCTAATCAATCAAGAGCATTCAAATATCTTTTTATTGTATGTAGAACTTATTTTAAGATGCCCTCTACCTTTCCTAATCCTACCAATATTGATTACTTGGTTCATCTAACCACATTATCATGAGATCTCTTTCCATTCAGAGTTTTCTTTTGCTTTCTTCTAAACATCTTATTCTAATATATAACCTTACACGCCTTTCTATGAGATACTAGAACTCATCACTTTAATTCTTGTAGAAGATTTTAGCAAATAGTTTCTTGTGATATTTGATCACTATTAAATTTGATGGTGACCAACTTTTCCAAAGTTTAAAGCCTTTAGGAAGAGCTCCAATCCATTTATTTATATTTTTAACACCCCCCTCGTGTGATGAGCAAACTAGACAAGCCCAAGCCAAACACGTGGAATAAGTAAATTTAATAGGAGGTATTTTTTATAGTTCCTAATATTGGCAAAATTCCCATACCTCCTGGTTATAGCATGTCAAATTTGATAGGTGATCATCTTTCCCAAAAGCTTAAGCTAATTTAAGCTATTCGGCAAAAGGTTAATCTATTCATTTATATGTTAAATTTGATTGAGTACAAACTTCTCCAAAAGCTTAAGTTGTTAGAAATGCTCTCGATGTATTTATTTTTGTACTTAGTAACCACTTATGTCTATGCATGCGATATGTGCCCATGTCACTCCATGTCAATCACTAGCTACACGTGTAAAATTTGTGTACATGCACTTTACCCTAACAGATTCATGCCTTGTGTTGTTGCTGCTATGCACAATTGGCAGAACATGCCAACTGCATAGCGCTGTATGGTTGAGCATTGACCGTTAGTGCTGTCCATTGTTCGGTTCACACCGAACCGAACCGAATTTTTCGGTTCGGTTTCAACCGTTGTAGGTTTGGTTCTTTGACCCGAACCGAACCGAAATTTGGATTTCGGTTTGGATTCGGTTCCCGGAATTCGGGAACCGACCCGAACCGAAAACCGAATTAATTAAAAAAATAATACATTTTTTTAATTTTTAACCCAGGTAAGTAAATAGGTATTAAGCAATTATTTTTAATCGAATTAATTAAAATTTTGGTTTTTGGGTTGAAAACCGAACCGAATCGAATAATTTCGGTTCGGGTTCGGGTTGAAGTTTGGGTAAAGAAAAATATTCGGTTTGGCCAAATTCGGTTCGGTTCGGTTCGAACCGAACGGACAGCCCTATTGACAGTTCATTTTTTGTCAAGTCCATTTCTTCAGAATGAGATTGTACTTTGTTGTCACTTCCCTTATAATCAAGGTTTTAAATCTCGTACCGTACCGGGCGGTATGCCCTGTATTTATCAAATAACGGGCAGTATTTGCTATCATACTGGGCTATACCGCCCGGTATGACCTTGTGTACTGTAGCAAAATACCGGGTATTGGAAAATACCGGTATACCGGTAAATACCACCCGGTAATGCCTCGGTATTTGCTATCATACCGGGCGATACCGCTTGGTATGATCCAACGGCTCTTAAAAAGAGCCGTTGGGTACTGTATTAGGGTTTCTCATAGATACAAGAGAATCATTACATTGGAGTTTATATAGGGCAACACAGACCCACAACCCAAAAAGGCCCAAAAAATCTTCGGGGGACCGCCGAAGACTCTGCGTAGCGCAACATAAAAGGGTTAGGGCAAATCAGTCGCCACACATCCCAACATACGGTGTTGACCTTAGTCGTGTATATCCCCAAGATATGTACGAGTACGACGGACGTCATTCGTCCGCATTTTAAACATTGTATTCATGTATTTGACATTTGAATATTAAATTTAAGTATTTCTTGATCAATTATGTGTTATTATAGTTATTTTTAATAGCAAAAAAAAACAATACCCTGTCTGGTATGCATTTCTCGTATCGGTCGGTACGGTACGGTACCGGTACCGGTCAATGACGGAGATGATGACCGGTAGAGGTGGCAATTCGGGCCGGGCCGGCCCGGCCCGGCCCGAAAATTTTTGTGCATGGCCCGGCCCGATAAAAATTCGGGCCTGGGCTCTTCGGCCCGGCCCGACATGAAAAATTAACGGGCCGGCACGGCACGACCCGTTTAGCCCCATAACACAGATGAAAATGGAGTTATCGGGCCCGAACGTTTTATCGGGCCAAAATCGTGCTATCGGGCAGAAATCGCGCCAATATAATCGGGTTATCGGGCTTGTATCGGGCTATCGGGCCGATTCGGGCCCGATAGCCCGATATTTTCAATAATGTCCAAATCCTTATCGGGCTATCGGGTCGGGCCTACACCGCCTAGCCCGGCCCGGCCCGATAATTTTTTGGGCCTTATCGGGCCGGCACGACCCGTTTAGCCCGATAACACAAAGATGAAAATGGAGTTATCGGGCCAAAATCGTGCTATCGGGCCGATTCGGGCCCGATAGCCCGATATTTTCAATAATGTCCAAATCCTTATCGGGCTATCGGGCCGGGCCTACACCGCCTAGCCCGGCCCGGCCCGATAATTTTTCGGGCCTTATCCCGATAACGGCCCGAGCACGGTAAGAACCGGTCCGAACCCGATATTTTTTTGGGCTATCGGGCTGGGCCATATATTGCCAGCTCTAATGACCGGTACCGGTATTTTAAACCTTTGCTTATAATAACACCTTCATTTTCTATGTGATTCTTTATGTTTGTATTTTTCTTTTTCTTTACACCACAACTTCTACAAACTTTTTGTGCATGATCATTCTGTTGGTTGTTTTAATTTCTTTATTTCTTTGGCACCGCTAGACATTTAACACCTTATTTTTGTTTATTCAGTAATGACTCAAAGACTGATTCAGGCACAAAGTCAAGAGTTTTGAAAGAGAGATTCCGACCTCTACCTATGTGCTTACCTATATTATTTCCCACAGCACATGCATTGGTAAGGAGTGTGTTACTTCTGAGGAAAGTACTTTCTAGTGCTTTGTCACTTATTCTGGATAAAGCTTGTACATGGTAATCCTGTACAACATTAGATTAGCTCACTGGAAGTTCATCAGCCTCTGCTTATTCCAGGCTTGAACGTAGGACTATATACACTTTATGTGTACCAGTGTCAATGAACTGAAGTAGGGTGCTTCAGTGTCATTTCTGCCTGATATTTTGAGGTAATTGCACATGAAGCCAAGGTTATTATTGATTACAGGTGTTACTATTGCCCTTTACAGGCACTAAGGATGATCTTGCAGCTGGGTGTAAAACCTTCTTGGTTCAATTTAAATAATGCAACCATAGATATTCTACATTGTCAAATTCCTGAACTTGTTCCAGCATCACCCAGAGACCTCCGAAGCTTTATGATTGAGTCAGCACTTCCTCCTGTTGGAGATACTGTGGTACCTGAATTACTTCTTAAGGTTTTAGAGCCATATCGAAAAGAGGGTATGCTATCTATTGCTCTGGATCTATCTCTTTAGCTATACATTGGACTCTAACTAGTATTCTCGTGATATGTTCCTTTTGATAAGGTTGCATTCTTGATGACGAAAGGGTTAGATTATATGCTTCATTAGTTCATAAAGGTTCTGCAGCAAGGTTTGCTTTTGCTGCTGCAATCTTTGGCGATGTTTCAGAAGCCCTGTTCTGGTTACAGCTGCCACAGGCTCTGTGTCATTTGTTGGAAAGATCTGCAAACAAATCACAGCAGGTCTCCATATCCTCATCAGTTTCTGAGGCTGAAAATGCTCTTCTAAACAGGATAGCATCACGTGAAAAATCTGCAGGCATGACAACATCAGAAGCAGGGGTAATGTTTATTAATAATAAAAGCATTTTTTTTCTGTCGCTTCTTTGGATCCATATCTTTTCAGTCATATTGCTTAAGGCTCCAATGATTTCTAGCTCATCGATGATTTGGTTAGACTAGATATGCACATTGAATGAATTCAAATTGAAGCATTTTAAAGAGCAAAAACTACTAACCTTTATATCAGGCTTAATTTTCTATATGTTTGCCAAATATGTTCATCTGCAGAAATATGGGCAGTTAAACATGATGGCATTCAAGCAAGAAGATTTGTGGGGAAATGCAAATGAGCGAATATCTTGGCATGCAAAATTAGATGGGGAAGAGGCAATCCAAAAGCGTGTGCATGAGTGAGTAGATTTTTAAATTTTTTTTGATATGTACACGTTAGATGTAGATTTGGTAATTTTTATTCTAAATTGCTTTGCAGATGTAAATTATTTTACTAATTGCTTAAAGGAAATTGCATGATAGTAGTCAAAACTCAAAAGTGTCACATGATACAATTTTTTTGTGGTTTAAGTAGCAAAAACTTATTTCTGTTTGGTTTAAGTGAAAATGAAAACCTATCTTCGGTCTTTAGTTTTTGGTTAATAAAAACAACATCAGTTTTAGTTGAACAAGTGAATACTTATTTGGTTATAAAAAATGATATTAATTTTCATTGAATAATTTTAGTAGTAATTTGATATTAAATAGATAGTAAACTAAGTCATGTGAAACAAAACTTAATGATCAATATTATTAGCTTCTGAGCATAACTATCAATTTTATTTTATAATCAAACTATTATAAAGATGGAAAAAGAGAGCTTTATAGGTTGATAGAATATTAATTATTTATTTTTAGTTAGTTTATAAAATTACTATTTGCTAATATGGTTGTAAAATATTTGTAAGATTTAATTAAGTTATTGACAATTTAAGATTTTTTTGTTCAATTAGATATAAAATCAATTAATAAATATTATAAAATTTTAAAAAATTTAAGTTCAATGGTCTAAAATTAGTTTTGATTAAATTATCAATAGATCGATTTTAAGAAAAGTGAGTTATTTTAAAAATTAGATTTGGCTTAATTAGATATGAATTGGTTTAGTTAGTTTGCCAATTTAAGATAATAGTTTGAGTTGAAAATGATGATTTTATATAGTTTGATTTATTTGTAAATTAATGGACTTTATAAAAAGTATTTATAATTACAAGGTTGTTATTGTATTTATTTTAATACCGAAATCACTCGGAATCACATAAAACAACCTTATGGTGTTTCCATTTTTATTATAAAGCTGGTTTCATTGAAATTCGTTTTCATTCCGGTTTCGATTTAGTTTCATGAAAATGTTGAACCAAACACGTTTTCGTAAGTAGTTTTGGTTTGAGTAACTCAAACCATAAAAAGAGAGTTAGTTTCACTAAGCACTGAGAATTTGATGGATGAATTTGACATAGTATATGAAGCATGGTAATTTTATAAAGGCTAAGCTTTCCAGAGGAATGAGTTGCTTCAATCATTATCCTCTATTGAAGAACGTGGTACTAGTTAAACATGAGTTGTGGAAAACAATCATTTGGTTAACCTAGCAGTCTAGTATTATTTAGTTTCATCCAAGGTTTAAAATCTTGGTACCGGTACTGGGTAACATACTGTATTGTGTGTCGATACGATACGGAATCGAAAAATGATACCGGTACCAAAATTGAGCAGTATGGTGCGGCACCATACTCTGCAAGCAGTATGGTGCAGCAACACCATACTTCTTGCAGTAGTATGGTACGGTCTGGTACTGAAAAATGATTACCACACCATACTGCTTGCAGTATATAGTACTCATATCGGGCGGTAAAGGTTCTATACCGCCCGGTATGGGTAATATTATGGAATATCGGGCGGTACGCCTGGTATGTATCGGTACCGACTAGTACCGGATGTACTGGATACTGGTTTTCTCACTAACTGGTACGTATCGCCCGGTACGGGCGGTACAGTACGGTTTTTGAAACCTTGGTTTCATCAACATCAAATTGAATTAGTTTGCATCTTGCACGTGCTTTTTGCATTTCAGTGAGAATAATATAAATGATTTAGTGTTATGAGTTGTTTCAGTCTATAGGTAGTTGCAGTCTTTATTTGGTTTGTTAGATTTACTTGTTCTTAAACAGAATTTGCCATTTTATCAGTTGAAGTTTTCATTTATGTGGCTAGGATGTTCTTATTTTTACAGAAAAAGTAGTCCTTCAATAAATTGTTAAATGAATTTACTGAGTGAGGGATTCCCAACTAGTGACTTCTCTTACTAATCACATTCTTTTCAGATTCTACACAGGTTTATTTCTTTGTGTTAAGAATATAAATGCATAGATTGGTCTCTTTACTAACAGCTTAAGCTTTTAGGAAAATTGGTCATCTAATCAAATTCAAGTTGGTATGAGAGTGTAGCCTCCTAGCGTTAATATTAAAAAAATATCTCCCACCTCAATTAAGTCAATCCACTTGTTAGGTTTGGGTCAGTCTCCTCAAGTTCACCTGCCCACAAGTGAGGGGGAGTGTTAAGAATATAAATGCATAGATTGGTCATCCAATCAAATTTAACACTTTGAAATGGATCAAACCCATTTTATAAACATAATGTCCGCTTCATTTTTAAAATCCAATTCCAGATTGGAGAAGCTTGGTCTGTTTTGGAACCTCTCTTACTCCCTGTGCCCATGTCCGTTTGGCCTTGAAGTATCCTTTGTCTCCTTCCTTTGAATATGCAAAAATGATCAATATCCAGAATACTGATAATTATATGAGCAAAATAACATTCTCTGCCTCTTTGGGACAATTTGAATCATGGTTAAAATACCCTAATGGGCGGTACGGTCAGTACTTATCGATTTTTGAAAAAACTAGTACCGGTACATCCCAGTACCAGGGTGCATTGGGTGTATCAGGCGGTACAAGTTCGGTACTATTTGTATTGGTACCGGGTGGTACCAGCCCAACGGCTAACTTATAGTCGTTGGGCTTTTTAAAATTGATTCCTGTTGGGGCCGGTTCCTCTCATTTGGGGTACCCACTCATTCTACTATGCTAAACTCTTTCATATTTTCTCAAACTCTCTCATTCTCTATTAACTCTCTTTTTTCTTCATTTTAATGTATTGGATCATGTTTGAGAAATTTAATGATGGTTTTTCATCATTTATTAGTAGATTATGTGTGTTTTGGAGCTTAAAACCATGTTTTGGATATTACATTTTAAAAAATTCTCGAGTGTCGCTATGATATCGGTGCCGGCCCGGCCTGAGACCGAGTTTGGTACCAGTACAATATTCTAAACCATGTTTTGAGCTTCACAATTTTTTGCACATTCAAACAAGGAAATAGATTCCCTTAGAAATGGGACCATAAATAAAAAAGTAGTGAATATTGCATCTTTGTGACATTCTCAATTTTTCATCAAAGGTTTATATAAATTTCGACTTGTTTTATTTATATTTCTTTCTCAATACTACATTTGAAGAACCTTAATTTCATTAACCAGTTACAATTTGATCTCTTGGCTACTTGCATGTTATCATTTTTTCAGACTCGTCTCTGTTGGAAACTTGGAAGCAGCCGTTTCTTTGTTACTATCTACACCACCAGAAGGATCTCAGTTTTATCCAAATGCTTTGCGTGCAGTGGCATTGTCGGCTGCTGTGTCAAGATCTTTGCATGAGCTTGCTGTAAAGGTGAATAACCTTTCTATTTGTTAGCTATATTGGTTTCAGTAACTATAACTGAAAAAGACTCATCGTACTTGTTTTCAGTTATTTTTTATTATTAAAAATAGGTATTACTTTGTTCTGCTATTGTAATGTATTCTTTGTGCTCTCGCTTCTAGGTTGTTGCAGCCAATATGGTAAGGACAGATAAATCACTATCAGGTATTCATCTTCTCTGTGCTGTTGGGAGATATCAAGAAGCTTGTTCTCAGGTTAGTTCCCTAGAATTCAACTGTGTTGTGCCAAGGCTTTTTGAATAAGAATATGTTGCCAAGGTTTCATTATTGTTCCATAGTACTTATATTAGCTTTTCAAGTTATTGATGCTTGTTTATGTCATAGGAAACTACTATAATGGGCCTTCTGACCATAATTGCTTGGTGTTTAATTAAAATAAACACAAATACCAAAACAATCACCCTAATTATCCTGATAGTTTGATTTTATTTGTGTTTGTTATAATAATCCTTTTTTTACAGAGATTCAGGAGTTATGCGGTTGATTTTGTAAGAACAGTAATAATAATAATAGTAGTAATAATAATAATAATATTAATTAATAATAATAATAATAATTTATTGTTATTATTATTATTATTATTATTATTATTATTATTTTAAAAAAGAAGAGAATCTTTTAACTATAATTTACTAGTATTAAGCCTGTGTATAATGGAGGACTGCTATCTCATTACTTACCATACAGTATAGCTACTCTATCTCTGGGGTCAGGTTTCTGCTTTCCGGTGATGATTGGCAAGATGCATAGTCTCACTCAACTGTAATGACAAATCTAGTTGTAGTGGGAAAATAATTTATCTTTGACTAGCTGAAGATATTGGTGATTTCTTTTGCCCAAATGCAAAAAAAGTGGTGGTAACTTGTGTTGCTGATTATTGTGCTAAATTAGCTACCTTAAACTGCATATTGAAGATTTTAGTCATAGTGGGTTTACTGGCTGCTGTTAATCATGCCTGTTTTTTGTAAGAATAATGAGTACTGACCTGCAATATCCATACAAGTTCAATGTTGAAACTTCCCATTTTCATATGCATATGTGGGCAATGGGCACACATAGGACACTTGGTTTTATTTGGCATTGCACATTGCACATGCTGCAACACATGTGCATTGTCATGTGTTAAGAAAATAAAAGATTTGATGGTTCTATTTTAACAGCTTAACCTCATGGGAGAGATTCAGAATTAGTTCTGCCGGTGTTAATAACATAAAAGATATACCCTCAACTAAGTTAAGTCAATTCATCCACTCACAGGAGGGGTAGTGTTAAAATTATAAATGAATAGATTGAGCCCTTTCCTGATAATTTAAGCCTTTGGGAAAGATGACCACCTAATCAAATTTAACATGATCTATCTACTTAGTGCCTCACTGCAATACATGCTACTTGATGACGAATCAAAGGATTTGATGGAAATCATTTAATAACATGTTCACTAAATTCCTATGTTTGACCTTCATAACTATAAGAAATTTAAATATTTGCATGCTTATATAAGTAAAGCCTAGACTTCTTGACATTTTAAATGCCATCGAGGTAGACATTTATTAACTGTAAGTTCAATAGTGAAAACTGAAAATTTTCTAATATATTATAAAATTGTAGCTTAGTGTCTTACAAGGTGCCTACCACCATATTGCATGATGGTATGTAGATGCTGACAAGTAGCAAACAATACAGTTGTGCCACATTCTGTGTCCTTGTCTGCAATTAAAGAAGTGCTAATTACATATATGGCATGTCCCAGGCTATATGTAGTTGGGAAAACTGTTGTATGTCTGGCCAACAAACATGCTGCATTTTGACAGTTTTAACCCTTGGTGTAATGCTGTTTATAAATGCTACAGCTACAAGATGCTGGATGTTGGACAGATGCTGCAACTTTAGCTGCCACTCATTTACGGGGAGCTGACTATTCAAGGTATGTGAAGTTCTAATTTTCTGTTGGTGCAATTCCTACTCCATAAACCATGCTTGTGCATATGTAATTAACTATAACAGTTCAGCAGCCTCAACGTAATTGTTCCATAGCTTTTACCAGAATCAATACTCCAATAATTTGCAGTCCAGGTTCAAACTCCAAAGCATAATGTTCTGGCTAGGTTATTCCTACTAGGGACATGCTTATTTGTTGCCTTCGATGTTTAATAGGAACAAAAAATCATTTATGCAACGGTACTCAAGATGCAAGAAGATTTGCAGGATATATCTATGTACTGTATGTGTGATTGTTCCATCTTCCTAAACATGTTCATTGAATCAACACAATATAAGTTCAAGTTACAAATTTAAAGCCACACTAGATGGAAAAGCATTGATAGGCACTCTGCATAATAAGAATGCAAGCATTTTCCAAGCTTATATCAATTACCAGAACCAACTAACTTCCTAAGAATAAATTAATAATTGAAATAATCATTATAATTGACAAACTAAAAATCAAGTGATAAAATCCTCTTCATGAGTATCCACTTATCATTTAAAATTAGATTACTTCCGGGAAGTAGTGGATGAGAAGACTATACTTACCCGACTTCCTGAAGATACAAGACTCTGCAGATTTTAAACTATCGTGGCATCTAACATATGGGGACTAGGATGGGGGTTTGGTCCAGATTTTCAACTCTCATGACATCTAACATAAAATTCAGAGCTATCAGGAGATTAATTTTTAGAGAATGCAGCACTTTTGAAGAATGATTCTAGTAAAGCTAATGGGTACACGTCATGGCAGAAATCTGGTAATCTGAATTTGTTTCCTTCAATCTGCTATGATGATATAACATTTAACCATTCTGATTGCTATTTTCTTTTCACTTACCATATGATAAGATATCCTGAAGAATTAATTGTACTTGATTAGTTGATTGTATCTTGCATCACTTCCACTAGCACTTTAACTCGGCCAAATCTCTAAAACAATCCCATAAGACTGAAAGCTCTTGAGAAAGCTCTATGCCAAACATGACCATTCTGTGGGTCTCATTATGAAACTTTGCTGACAGTCTTTGAGATGCTAACTTGTGTTTAATCACCTTTGTATTACAACAGGGTACTGCAGAGATGGGCTGATTATGTTCTTCGTAATGAACATAACATATGGAGGTAATTAAACATCCTTGATGTATTACGGGTACAATTTGTACATCGATTTGATGATGGGGCTGACAAGCTGTCCCTGTAAAATCTTCTACAGAGCCTTGATTTTATATGTGGCTGCGGGAGCCCTGGCGGAGGCCTTAGCAGCACTACGCAATGCACAGCAGCCTGACACAGCTGCAATGTTTTTGCTTGCCTGCCATGAGATATATGCACAAATTTCATCGAACTCTGAAACTTCTGATGAAACATCTGTAAAGGAAACATCCATAACCATGGAAGAAAAGCAAACTTTTCAATTGCCTAGCAGGAATTTGGTGGATGAGGACCTCAAAGCAGTTAGTGAGTTCTATGGAGAGTACCAGCGAAAATTGGTGCACCTTTGTATGGATGCAATACCAATATTTGACTGATTGCATTATTCAGAGCTGCTGCCTAGTTCTCCAAGTTCAAGATCCATTCTTTGTGGTTAATGCCCAGCATAGTCGTGACTTCATTCTCAGATCCCACCGAAGCCAACCAAACCAACAACTTCATTTAAGATTAAAAGCATATTGAAGATCTATGTAGCATAACACCTTGAACTTAGGGAAACCTTTTTCTGGCAACACAATTTTCATTATGGCCGTACTTTGATAATCAATCTATTCTATGGAAGTTGATCAAGTCTTAGTCCAATTAACTCGCTCCTGGTATATTGAACAGGAAAAAGGGTGACTGATGGTGTATTGATTGTGTTGCACATTTGAACCACTCCAGAAACAAAAGATATCAAATGTACCAGGGCATATGTCAAATCATTTTGCATTTGTAAATTTGCTGTGAGGTTAATTCAGGATTGTATGTCAAGCGGCCTTCAGAAAAGGATTGTATATCATTGTAATTTCCTTGGTATGATGCTTAGCAGATCTTGACAATTGTCAAAGGGTTGTGCTTGTTGTCTTTGATGAATAGTATTTTGTATTTTTCGTGATCAGAAAATTGCTCTGGTCTGCCACTCCAAACTTCATTAGGTGAGGTGATCTCTCTATTAATATATCTGTTGAGCTCCGTTCTTTTTATCAAGCCTTTAAATTAATATATCGTTAGCTTGAGTTCAGCTCGTTTCAACTCATTCTTATACTTATCAAGCTTGGCTTTAGATTTACTTTTTGTACTTGTTTACAAGCCTTAATAAGCCGAGCTTTGTGAGTTTGTGATATTAAAGCTCAAACTTCAGTTAAGCTCGACTCATTTAGAGTTCAAACCGACCTTAAATGAGTTCCTAACTAAATTTTATTCCTTTACAATTCAATGTATACCAAATATAATATTAAATTTTATTCCTTTACAATTCTATTTCCTTGTGATCTAGGCACCAAAGAAATAGAATATTAAAGTTTACCCTTTATTCTATCCTTCGCATGAAAAAAATCACATCCTAACTAATCCGATTATAGAAAGACAACGGAATTTTCCATGACCAATGTCCATGCTCAATCTGCAAAAGAAGAGCCAGTCATTTTACGTCCAAGTTATCAGAAAGATAATGTACTCACAATGCAATCAACACAACTAAGGGATCGTAGGAAGCTATAATAGGAGCGATGATAGGAAAAGAATGACCACAGAAGATATTTACGGTAGGAGTCCGTTATCCAGATCTGAAATTGCTAAAGCAATGTTACACTTGAGTGTAATGTAATAATCCATGAAGAAGCAATGATTCTCATTCATGCAGTACTAGATTAGCAGCCCATTATTAAATAAAAAGCACATAAAACATACATTGCAACTTTGAGATACGGCAGATGCCATTGTCAATTGAAGCATCCATGAAAGTCTGAAAGACAGTTTGAAGCCTCCATTTAGGTTGATGGTTATTGGCTCATGTTATGGAGACTAGTGCAATTCA
The DNA here is from genome assembly GCA_034359265.1 of Canna indica. Classification (NCBI taxonomy): domain Eukaryota; kingdom Viridiplantae; phylum Streptophyta; class Magnoliopsida; order Zingiberales; family Cannaceae; genus Canna; species Canna indica. The sequence goes on along the minus strand of CP136891.1, from coordinate 73,763,552 downwards.
TAATAGTATAATTGATTTTAAAAGGTAATGTAGTAGCAATTCCTAAGACCTGAAATTGAAAGGTAAGAATATCATGTGAATTATGATGACCGAAAAAATGCACGAAAAGGAGCTTTGAAAAATCTAAATATAATAGTGTTATCACTCTTGACAGAATACGATGTTGGAATTAAAAAATCCATTAAAAAATTATGAAAAAAAAAGATGTTACAAGCTATAGGTGAAAGTAAAATATGAGATTTCAAAAATATGAAGTGGCTATAAGAGAAGCTAAGGTCGTTCATGAGATCCTATTAAGGGCAGAGTACAAGAAGCTATTATACTTCCACAACTTATTTAGTGAAAACAATGTAAGCTCGTAAAAGTATAGGCTAAATTATCCCATAAAATTGTAAGCTCGTAAGCCATTGATTGTCCTTGTTGAAGCATGGAAGCATATTGAAAAAGCTAATCCAAAGGATGCTAACAACAAAAGTAAGACATGCTTTCTAAATAAACATCTCATGCATGGTTTTCTTGATAAATAACTACATAAAATTAGCGTATGACTCAGGATGGGCAAGCAAAATATGTTGATAAATAAAGATCCAACAATCAACTCTAAAATAGTTACAATATAAGCTAACATAACCAAATGCAAATGTCATAAATCAAGTTTGACATATATTTTCAAGAATAAAAGTTAATTTGTGATCTCACGTTGAGTTAATGGTATCAAGCTGTCGCCTTAAACTTCTGTAGCATGTCACAATGTGGTGTCTGGTAGGACATTCCCCATTGCCGCCTCTGCAACTCAACCCTGCAATTTTGTGTAAGGATTCCAACATAGTCTCTCTCCACATGTTCCTCCAAAGCAATACGTTTTTGGCTCTGATAAGGATATTCCTCTTCAAATTTGACTGACTTAACAAAGTATACCACTCCCCTTGGAGTCTGAAGCTTGTGCTCAAAGGGGTAGGATCTTGATAGGGTGTAAATGGGTTCAGATGAAGGAAGGAAGTTCAGAAGGAGCAGAATAATGACAGGCAGGACCTGTATGAGCATGCGGAGGTTAGAATTAGCTGAACCATGCATCTCATGGACACTCGGCCCACCCATGCCACCGGCTCTAAACCGGAAAGTGCCATAAGGAGTTGCTACTGAAGGCCCTCTGCCGAAGAAATTCCTGAAGATCTCATCAGCATCGAACTCATCATCATTGAACCCATTGAAGCCATGATTCCTACGTCGTGCCCCAGGTCGAACATGGGCAGGTTCATCTGAACCAACAAGATCGTACCTTTTTCTACTTTCCTCGTTGTTAAGGCACTGAAAGGCCTTTGAGACAGCCTTGAAGGCTTCCTCGGCGCCAGGTGCCTTGTTCTTGTCAGGATGCACCTTCAAAGAGAGCTTCCGGTAGGCCTTCCCAACTTCCTCCACTGCACATCCCTTCTCCAATCCCAAGATTTGATAGTAATCATCCTGCTTCATAACGTGCTTCACCACAGCTACCTGCCCCTCAGTGTAACCTCTTGAAGAACCAGAGCCATTCAACGAAGCCCTAGCCTTGGAAGATGAAGAAGGATCAACGGCTTCAGCTGCTGAGCTAGAAGAAGCACCTTTGGAGGGCCTCTCAGGCCGTGAACAGTCCGACGATGCAGCGGATTCATCAGAACCGCCGGGTTCGCCATCGACGGACGCGGCAGTGGACAGGAGGTCGTCGATCGGCAGCGTGGGATCGAGACGACGAGCCTTGGACAGGAACTTGAGGGCGCGAGCCCGGTCACCGGACCCCAAGGCGTCCTTCCCGATTTGGAGGCACTTCAAGGCCTCATCTCTGTTGCCATCCATCTCTGGAATCGATTAAAAAGGGTGGACAGCCTCCGAATCTATTGAGAAACCCTAACGCCTTAAACGACAGAAAAAAAAGGGGCAAAATTGGGGATTGACGAAGAATCCATCAACCAGATAAGAACACGATAAGTCTACCTCAATCCCTGGTGTGGAGATAACGAGGAAGCGAGGCGAGGACTCTGATCCGGCAGCAATCGTGCAAATCCAGTGGAGAACTGGCCGAGTGCGGAACCCGTCTCAGACGACCGAGACTCGCACCAATTCAAGTATTCAACGCTCTTAACTTCTAACTTCATTTATATAGCTATTGGGCTACAAGTCTACAAATAAAAAATATAATAAATTTTAAAGAAATTGGGTAAAATCACAAATATTTTTTTTACAAAAATCAACTAATCTATAACTAAAATTAAGTATTTAATAAAACCATTTTTTGCATTTACTCAAAATTTTCCTCAATTTTTAAGAATCCAATCCGTTCATTAACTTAACTGGTCTTACACTTTTTATCTTAAATCGTCTCTTATATTAATAGTAAGATACTTTGGTAAAAAATTCATAAATAGATCATTTGTATATTAAATTGAAACATATTAATATTAAAATAATGATAAGCATATTTTTAATTAAAATCAATAAAAAAATAACAATTTGTCAAATTAAAAAAAATAAAATAATTATCTAAATATATCATAAATTATGTATTTTTTCTCATTTATAGTCAATTTTAAAATATTATCAAATTATATCCCGAACTTTGACATTTATCTCAATTACATTCTCTCGTTAACTCTTCGTCTGCAGCCCCACGATGATGTCACTTTCTGACGTGAATTAAAATAATATTTTTTATTTAAAAAATAAAAAATAAAATTATTTTAATTTATATTAAATAATATTTTTTATTTTATATTGAATAATCACTCTGAGCCATGTAGAGTGAACATGGAGTGATTTTTTTAATATAAAATATAAAATAAATATTTATATTATTTAATATAAATTGACGTGATTTTTTTAATATTTTTTAAATAAAAATATTATTTTAATCCATGTCAAAACCTCACGTCATAGCTTTAACGGTACTGTCGACGGAGAGTTGATGAGATGATGTAATTGAGACAAATACCAAAGTTCGAAATATAATTTGGTAATATTTTAGAATTGACCACAAATGAGACACAGTACATAGTTCATGATATATTTAGGTAATTACCCAAAATAACAATATCATAAGTGCTTTGGTTCCTATTTATTGTATCACCGGATAAATAATTTGATGAAAAATTTTTAAGTGCTCTTATATGTTTTTTTAGTACGTAGCAAACTTCACATTTGACCTGTTTATGAAGTTTATAAATATAAAAACTCAAAATGATGAGTTAATTGTAGCTATTTGATAATTAGGAAATTTTGTCAAAAGTTTGTTAGTTTTTAAGTGCATATTAAGACATGGAAACCTCACAAAAACATGTTCATGAAATTCATAACTTAAAATGAGGTTCCATATATACTAAATGCATATGATAGCAGTAGAAAGTCTCTAACTGTAGATACAATAAATAGATAAGGAAAACACTTTTGATAATTTAAATTTTTAATTTGGCAAATAGTCCATTAGTTGATTGATTTTAATTAAAAAAATAGAGAAACTTGAGAATCATAAAAACTCGATGATTTATTAATAAAATCATAAATATTTTATGGTATTTATCAAAATAATAATTTTTTTATAATATTTTCATATTATCCTCAATAATATTCATTTATATAATTATAATTATATCGACAGTTATATATATGGACTTTGATCAAAGTTCATAACCGCTTATATATGCATTTTATTGCATATAAAATTTTAAAGTTGACATGCTTATAAAATTAGTAGATCTAACAACTTAAAATAAGATGTTAATCGTAATTGCAATTAAAATTATTTTTTAGGTTTTTAGGTTCATTAAGGTCATAAATATGTGAAATTTGAAGTATTCTATGCAGTAAAATATATAAATAAATGATTAAAGACTTTCAACAAAGTTTCTAACTGTCAATATAAATGTGATTACATCTCATTTATTCCCTATAAATTGTCAATATAAATTGGTACAAGTTGTGGATCTCATTTCATTAAGCATAATAGAATTTATGTGAATTTAGGATGATTTTAAAATGCATTTCTTTGTATATATGACATATTTAGTAGGGGTGTGCATGAGTACCGAGTAGACCCGGGACCGGTTGGAATCGATCCGATTGGGTAGGTTCCGAATAGACTTGAATTAAATTTGGGTAGGATCCGGGACAAAAATTTAGGAACCGATTAAAATCAGTTTCGATTTCGGGTCCAACACATCGGATATCCGGAACCGAAACCGGTACCTGGAACCTGTACTCTGGAACTTGTTCATTTATAGGTTATATGATACAGGTTCCAACAGGGTATCCTATTGGAACCTATACCCTGGAACCTGTATATGAATAGTTTCCAATAAGAAATTCGAAATTGAAACCAGAATCTATGGTTCTGGGCAGGGTCCGATTCCAGGTTCCAACCCGACACGAGGATATTCTAGATCTTCAAATTCACTTGTTATTTTTTTGTAAAGTTTGTTTTGTCTCACCAGATTATTTGGGATTGTCCTAATCGAAAAAGCTTGATCTTGTACAGGAGGGAGAGTTAGTTGGCAGTATAAGTAGTTAGGATAAATTACACGAAAATCCCCTCGACTATAGTCGTGTTGTTGGCTTAAGGGTTTCTCTTAAGCATCGATCTTTATTTTGACGATAACAAACAAGTATTTAATCTATGTGTGAAGTTTTGAGTTTAGTTGAGGTTGCGATAAGCATGCGAAGTTCGTTCAAACAAAACGAAAGAAAAGACCGTTGAAGAAACGAAAGAAGAAAATGTCAAATAAAGGCTCGGGTTTAGATCAAGTAGAAATCATGTAATATACCCTTAGGATGATCTTATCCCAAGCCAAATTGTAAAGTTATCCAAGTTAAAACTTGGTAACTAAACCCATAAAAAGGCATGTAACAAAATCAAGTAGACGTCAGCCTCAACCTGAGTTCGGTTGACCGATCGGTCGACCAAACAAGGTAGATCTTTTGCAGCAGCCAATTCGGTCGACCGGTCGATCGATCGAATATTGCAAAAAAATGGCAGTAGCCATTCGATCGACCTGTTGGTCGACCGAAGTTGGTGAAGAAATCGCAGAAGGCTGCGTCGGTCGATCGGTCGGTCGATCGACCGAAGCCAAAATTTGACAGAAGGCTCATCGGTGGACCGATCGGTCGACCAGATTGTAAATCACATATTGCGCGACTAGCCTTCACTGCATCGATCGATCGATTGGTCGACCGGATCAAAAATCATAGGTCGTATTTCTGACTTCACTTCATGTCTGCATCGGTCGACCAGATTTGGGATTGACTAAGCTGCGACTCATTTGGTCGATCGAATAGTGCAAAAAATAGACAGAAAGCCAGCGGTCGCTGGGCGGTCGATCGGTCGGTCGATCGACGATCGACCGACATGCGACCGAACGACTGTGATGACTATTTTTCTACCTATTGAGTCGCCGTTCAGCTGAGGGGTTATAAATACCCCTCACCTACCTTCTTAAAATCTTCTTAGAGATATTATTGAGCATTTTAAGAAGTGATTTAAGCCTTCAAAGAGATTGATTGCAGCGCGCTTTGCTCTTCCGTTAACGTTCTTCTTCAAGTGCCAACTACTCCTCAACTCTGCTGCGACTCAAGCTCATCTACTTGCAAGTTGAAGGCTTGGAGGCTTGGGAAAAGAGCATTGGTTTCTCTCTTAAATTCCTAGATTTTTTTCATTGTATTTGAAGTTATTTTAAACCTGTTTTCACCTGAAATAGGTTGCTAGGTGTGCTAGAGAAACACTTAGGGTTAGACTTTGTAGATTTGTGTTTTGCCAAGGTGAATAGGTTTGAGGAGTTCTCAAAGAGGTAAGAATTGTGTCCTCAGTTGTATTCAAAGAAAAACACAAGTTCTATAAAGTAGTTGGTTAGAAATCCTTGGTGTGGAGCCAAGGTAGTGGAGTAGGCGATTGGCCGAACCACTATAAATACTTGTGTTAGCATTGTTAATTGCTTGTGCTTATTGCTCTGTATTTACTACTTCTGCGTGCTATAAATATTGTGCTTAGCCTAACTAATCAAGGAAAACGATTAAAATCAAAGTTAGGCAAACTAATAGATTAACACACTATTAACCCCCCCTCTAGTGTGTCATTTCAACCAACAATTGGTATCAGAGCGGGTCGTAGATTGTGATTTCACCATCCTTTCTACAATTTGTCTCGATCCTAAAATGACACTAGAGTCGGTATCGTCTTCACCACCTAAGTTCAATGAGTCAAACTTTGGTCTTTGGAAAGGAAGAATGTATATATTCTTAAAGACTCAAGGAATATGTGTATTTAATATGGTTAAGTCAAAATACATAGAACCTAAAAAAAACATGGATGCATAGACCCAAGAATAAATTAACAAATTTGAGTTAAATGCTAAGGCAACAAATTGCATATATTGTTCTTTGGAAAATAATATTTTTGAAAAAGTCATGCATTGTACTTCGGCATATGATATTTGGGCAACTTTGAACATGCTTTATGATTATGCTAAAACTGAAGAACTTGTTACTCTAAATGAAGGAGACGATGACAATTGTCATACTCCTATATCTAATGAAGTTCTTGAAGCTAATAGTGTATCTAGCCAAAGAAGTACAAAGAGTCGAAAGAGAAATGTGATATGTCACCTATGCAATGAGAAAGGGCACGTGAAAAAGAATTGCCCTAGTATGAAGAACAAGGCAAAACAGATGTCAAATGCTTCCACTCACTTGCGTGCATCAAGTGAAGCATCCTCGTTCCCTTCCAAAAACTTGAATCCATTGATGTCATGTATGCTAGATTTTAAAATATTGCAAATGGATTAGCTAACCTTGGTAGAGAAATAAAGGAAGAGGAGAAAGTAAGGAAGCTCCTTTGTTCCATTCCAAAAGCTTGGGAGCCCAAGGTCATAGCTATCATGGAAGCAAAAGACATGAGCACCTTGAAGATCACCGAGCTCATTGGGTCTCTCATGACACATGAGATCCATATGAAACAATACAAGGAGGAAGATACCCCCAAAGGTAAGACCATTGCCTTAAAAGCATCACATCGAGCAGAAGAGTCATCATCATCCGAGGAAGAGACGAATGACTATGAAGAAATGGTGATGCTAGCTAGAAGATTTATGAGTTTCATGAGGGGAGGCATGAGGAAGGGAAGAGGAGGCTACACATGCTACCATTGCAACAAGATCGGGCATCTAAGGAGGGATTGCCCACTTCTCAAGATAGCTTCCACCTCTAACCCTCACAAAAAGGAAAAATACAAGAAGAAGAAGAAGACAATGATGGCTATATGGGATGAAAGCGAGGCCTCATCGAGTGAAGAAGAAGCAAAGAGTGAAAAGGCAAATATTTGCTTGATGGCATATGATGATGAAGTAAGATTTACTTTTGGTGAAGTTTCTTTTACTCAAAAAGAGCTAGGAAATGAATTTGAACAAATGCATGATGAATTTAATGCTATTAGGAGAAAATTTAAAGACCTCAAAAATGATAATAAATCTTTAGAGCTTGAGAATGATAGTTTATTACTCACATGCAATGCCTTAAGAAAAGAAGTAGACACCCTTAAGGAAGAGACACACACCTTAGAGAAAGCTAAGAAGGACTTAGAAAATGACAACAAAAAATTAGAAGATGAAAACAAGTATTTAAGTGATCAAATAGAGCATTTAAATAATAGCATGCTAACATTAAAAAGAGAACTTTTCATGCTCAATGAAAAGATGACAACCATACAAAATGCCATGCCTAAGGTTGTCCATAAAAAAAAATCATCACACTCCCATGCTCACACACACACTAGAAGAAAATTTAATGAAAATTATTTTTCTTGTGACATATTTGGTTATATGGCTAAGGATTGTGCTTTGAGGAGGAACCCACATGCAAGATTTACATGGGTTTCCAAAATGACTAACACCTAAGGACCCAAGAAAATTTGATGGAGAAGCATCCTCAAGCAAGTAGAAGCACTTGGATATTAGATAGTGGTTGCTCAAAGCATATGTCGGGTGACATCAACTTATTCGCAACCCAATCAAGCAAAGATGGTGTACATGTCACATTTAGAGACAATGCCAAAGGTAAGGAACTTGAGGATCTCACACTTCATGACAAAGAGGTGGAGGATGAAGATAATGAGGAAACTCAACACGAAGATCCACCATTCTCGAATCTACCTCAAGTTGAAGATGATGAAGAAGAAGCTCTACCCCCTCTCCCTAAAGGATATCGATTGGTAAGGATCATCCAATGGATCAAGTCATTGGAGAACCTTCAACGGGAGTGGTAACGCGCTCTAAACTCAAGAATATTTGTCAATATGTAGCTTTTATATCTCAAGTAGAGCCTAAGAACATTAAGGAAGCAATAGAAGATGAGTTTTGGGTACTAGCTATGCAAGAAGAACTCAACCAATTTGCTAGGAATGATGTATGAGACTTAGTGCCTAGACTTAGTGAACAAACTATAATTGGGACTAAATGAGTTTTTACAAATAAGCTAGATGAAGAAGGATTAGTCATTAGAAATAAAGCTAAGTTAGTGGCACAAAGAAGGATAGATTATAATGAAACTTATACTCCCGTAACTAGATTAGAAGCAATTAGAATGCTTTTGGCATATGCTAGCTTTAAGGGTTTTAAACTTTTCCAAATGAATGTTAAAAGTGCATTTTTAAATGATTTCATTAGTGAAAAAGTTTATGTTGAACAACCCCCTGAATTTGAAAGTTTTGAGTTTCCAAATCATGTTTTCAAACTTAAAAAGACATTATATGGTTTAAAATAAGCCCCTAGGGCTTGGTATGAAAGGCTTTCAAACTTTTTAATAGAACAAGATTTTAATGTTGGAAAAGCCGATGTTTTACTTTTTATTAAGCATCATGAAAGTGATATGTTATTAGTTCAAATTTATATTGATGACATAATTTTTGGTGCTGTTAATGAAATTCTTTGTAAGTGATTTGCTAAGTGTATGCAAGATGAGTTTGAGATGAGCATGATGAGAGAGATCTCTTTCATGCTTAGTCTCCAAATCAAGCAAACCAACAAAGGAATCTTCATCAATTAAGCCAAGTACACAAAGGAACTCATCAAAAGATTTGGGATGAATGAAATCAAGATAGCTTCTACACCAATGAGCACATCCATCAAGCTTGACAAAGATGAAGAGGGTATCAAAGTTGATGAAAAACGATATCGAGGTATGATTGATAGCCTTCTTTACTTAATCGCAAGTAGACCCGATATCATGTTTAGCGTCTGTGTATATGCTAGGTTTCAATCTTGCCCTAGAATGTCTCATTTAAGTGCGGTCAAACGCATATTGAGATATTTAAGTAGCACGGTTGACTTAGGGTTATGGTATCCATGTCATACATCATTTGATTTAATCAGTTTTTCGAATGCGGATTTTGCCGGGTGTAAAGTAGATAGAAAAAGCACTAGTGGGTGTTGTCAATTCTTAGGAGCGAGTCCTATTTCTCGGTTCTCAAAGAAACAAAACTCAGTTGCACTTTCAACTACCGAAGCGAAATACATCGCTGCGGCTAGTTGTTGTGCACAAGTCCTTTGGATGAAACAAACCCTTTTAGAGTATGGACTTGAGTATTCTTGCATACCTATTCATTGTGATAATACTAGTACAATAAATTTAACAAAGAATCCTATTTTACACTCTAGAACTAAACATATTAACTTAAGACATCATTTTCTTAGGGATAATGTGACTAAGAGAAATATATCGGTAGAATTTGTATCCACTGACAAACAGCTTGCCGATATATTTACAAAACCCTTGGTAGAAGAAAGCTTTACAAATTTTAGGATGCAATTAGGAATTTGTGTTTTTCCTAGTAGTTAAAATATTCTTCTTAAAAACTTATATGAGTTTCAAAACTTGCATTCTATAAAAGTATCATCATACTTATGTAATGCTCTGTAGTGGGGCTTTGCGACTTATTGATGTTTGCCTTCTATAGGCTTACATTAATAGGAAGGACTATAATGATAGATGATACTTGGTTTTATGGCTTTCTTGGTTTTTATGATGAAACTCATTAATTGTACCTTAATTCTTACCATTTTTTATTAATGTCAAAAGGGGGAGAAAAAGTAAGATCACACTTTGTTTTTACGATGCATATAGCTAGGGGGAGTTACAAAAATGATATGCACATTGATAGGGGGAGCATAGGGGGAGCATAGGGTGAGTTATAAGTATTTAAATGCATATATTGAGTTACACATCTTGCATGCCTTAACTCATGAATGCCTTAACTCAAACTCACAAAAAATATGCATATGTTTCTTAAAATTTCATGTTATGTTTGTCATTATCAAAAAGGGGGAGATTGTTGGCTTAAGGGTTTCTCTTAAGCCTCAATCTTTATTTTGATGATAATAAACAAGTATTTAATTTATGTGTGAAGTTTTGAGTTCAAGTTGAGGTTACGATAAGCATGCGAAGTTCGTTCAAACGAAACGAAAGAAAAGACCGTTGAAGAAACAAAAGAAGAAAACGTCAAAGAAATGCTCAGGTTTAGATCAAGTAGAAATCATGTAATATACCTTTATGATGATCTTATCCCAAGCCAAATGGTAAAGTTATCCAAGTTGAAACTTGGTAACTAAATCCATAAAAAAGCATGTAAAAAATATTCAGAGTAAAAATCAGCCTCAGCCTGAGTTCGATCGACCGAACAAGGCAAAAGTTTGGCAGTAGCCTCTTCGATCGACCGGTCGATCGACTGAATGACGCCAAAAAATGGCAGTAGCCATTCAGTCGACCTGTCGGTCGACCGAAGTTGGTGAAGCATTGGTGAAAGGCTATGTCGGTCAACCGACCGGTCGATCGACCAAAGCCAAAATTAGGCAGAAGGCACATCGGTCGATCGATCGATCGACCGGATTAAAGATTGCAGATCGCGCGCCTGGCTTCCCTGCATCGGTCGATCGATTCGGTCGACCAGATTCGGGATGGATGAAGTTGCGACTCCTTCGGTCGACCGAATAGCGCTAAAAACACCGAATAGCCGACGATCAACCGAACGGCTATAACAGCTATTTTTCTATCCGTTGAATCATCGTTCAGCTGAGGGGTTATAAATACCCCTCATCTACCTTCTTAAAAACTTCTTAGAGAATTATTTGAGCATTTAAGAAGTGATTAAAAGCCTTCAAAGTGATCGATTTGTTGCGCCCTAATCTTCTGTCAAAATCCTCTTCAAGCGCTTGCTTCCCTCAACTCTGCTGCAACTCGAGTCTATCTTCTAGCAAGTTGAAGGCGTGAAGGCTTGGGAAAAGAGCTGTGGTTCCTCTCTCTATTCTTAAGCTCTTTTGCATTGTATTTGAAGTTTTATTTCAGACTTATTTTCAATCTGTAATAGCTGCTAGGTGTGTTAGAGAAACACTTAGGGAAAACTTTGTAGAGTTGTGTTTTGCCTAGGTGAATAGGTTTGATGGGTTCTTAAAGAGGTGAGAAGAGTGTCCTCAATTGTATTCAAAGAAAAACACAAGTTCTATAAAGTAGTGGTTAGAAATCCTTGGTGATGAGCCAAGATAGTGGAGTAGGCAGTTGGACGAACCACTATAACTACTCTTGTCTGTATTGCTTTTTTATTTGCCTATTATTGTTCTTAATACTTGACCACATCCATTGTTAAGAAACACTTGCACTTAATTGAAGTTAAATTTGAGTATAAAGAAAAAATTGATTAAATAGAAAAGGGGACAGACACTACTCAACCCCCCTTCTAGTGTCAGATTTCATACAACACACCCCTCGACTATATTAGTTGTTCCAATACCCCCCCCTCTGTTAGCCCTCAGTTAATTCTCCATCAAAATAATGCCACGTGGCAGCACTCTCCACCCTCCATCTCATCCGACAGTCATCACTAATTCTTCTACCCATCCCTCACCTACCTACACTCCTCCCCTTGCCCTAGACTCCACCGCCGCCACCGTCATCGTCGTCGCCATCACTGCCTTTGCCTCCTCCTCCTCCTCCTCCTCTTCTGGAGGAGGAGGAGGAGGAGGAGGCGGCGGTGGTAGTGGTGCTGGGGGCGACTGGATTTGCTTTTTGTTCTTTTCGATTTAGGATTGTAGAAAATAAGAGAAAGGTAAAAAAGGGGTCGAAGGGGGGTTCTACGCACAAGGAGTTTTACCATTAAGTTACTAACGGGCTGATTAACGGAGGAGAGTTATTGAAACAACTAATGTAGTCGAGGGGGATTCTGTGCACACTTGGTAGTTTATGTAGGTCTTGCACACACCGACTATAGTCGAGGGAGGATTCTGTGTAATTTACTTTTTAAATGATATCAAATAATTACTTTCTAATGTTTGCATCTCTAGAATTTTTTTTTCAATAACTTTTTTCATAGCTAATGTTAACAAGCAAGCTTCAATATTACACTAACAAAAAGACAAAGACATTAGTGAAGCTACATATATTTCATTAATCTCAACTGCTATTGATTTTGATGTCATTATCTACGCAGTTTGTATGTGAATTTAGGATTTATGAAATAATTAATTTGGAAAAATATTATTTGTTTGAAAATAATCGAAAGTTTAAGTATTTTATTGGTATAAATAAAATATCAGGATAAAAAATTCTTAAGAATTGAGATATATTATATAATCAATCTTATTTTTAATAAAGTCATAGAGGTCATGTAATATTTTTTGATTTTTTTGCATGAATCGCGTTAGTGATAATATATCAAGTCAACATACAAACTATCACGCCAACTGTGATTAGCACGATTGATGGTAACATTTTAATTTTTTAAAAAAGATTTAAGATTTAAATTCTAGTATGATTACGTAATGTGACTTTTTATTTATGTTAAAAAAATAGGGATAATTTACATTCTACCAGTGTTTTCAAATTTCGTCTGTAAATGCATAATTTTTACTTCTGTTTATGTCATCTACCAAATCGTCACGCGCCGTCTCAACTTAACTAACGTGGAGATAAACGACGCTTACGTGGCCTAACGACATCATACGTGGTAGACAGCCCCACGTTCTCTCTCTCTCCCAACTACTGCCATTTTATTTATTTATTCTTCTCCCCGTATGGTTCTGCACATTCTCCTTCTTCTTCTCCTCCTCCTTCCCATATTGCTCTGCCATCCTTTACTCCGTGGTCTTCACCCAGATGGCATCCCTCTTCGTCGGGCGGTAGGTGGCCGGGCTCGCGTACGCCCCGCTGTAGCAGTACTCTGGTTTCCCGAATGCGTCGCAGGCGGCGCGGCCCCAACGCCGCGGCACTCCACCTGGCTCGAGCCGCAGTCCCCGGTGGCGCAGCTCCAGGCGTCGGATCCGGAGGAAGTGGAGCAGTCGGTGCGCGCCCAGAAGCGGCCGGACCAACCCGCGGGCGCCGGAAGTGCGCAAGATGAGCCAGCGGCCAGCTCAAAGCCTGTGGGCTGCATTGCTGCAACTGCGTGCTGCTGGCGTTGGAGAGGATCCCCGGCCACACAGTTTCCCCGCACTTGTTCACAAATGTAGCGCTCTCCCCTGCGCGCACACAAACCACACTCTGCATCAGCAAGCATTCCAAATCTCAAGAAAAAATTGCTCCGCGAAAGCTTCTTACCTCCATGGAAGGAGAGCAAGAGGAATGAGAGAAGAAGACCAAGACGAAGCATAATGACTTTCTCCTCTCTCTCTCTCTATCGTTGACTCTCGTCAACAACAAGTTGGAGATGCAAAATGTGTCAGTGGGCGGTGATGATGACAGAGCAAGAACTCAAGAAGGAGAGGAGGAGAAGAAGAAGAAGAGCATCACTAGCTCATGCTTACCTGACAAGGGAGTGAGAAGAGGAAAGGGGAAAGAAGGCGAAGAGCTTGGTGGATGAATTTATAGAATGAGTATGATTCTACTACATCATTAAAGGTCGTAAATGGTTGGATGATTGGGCTTCTGACTTTTACACAGCCATGAGATGACAAAAGTAAAAGATCCACCAACCTTGGGAGGGGAAAAGGATCCCTCACAAGTAGCAAATGTCTTTCTGAGCGCATGGGGGCGCCTTGGACGACGAAGAGGGAGACCATTTGGATGAAGATCACGGAGTAAAGGATGACAGAGCCATACATGGAGGAGGAGGAGGAGAAATTAAAAAAGGACAACAATTGGGAGAAAGAATAAGAGATAAAGAAAAAAAAAATATGAGGTCGCTTGTCACGTATGACACCGTTAGATCACGCAAGCGCGGTTTACCTCTACGTTAGTTAAATTGAGACGACGCGTAATGATTTGATAAGTGATATAAACCGAAGTAAAATTATATATTTATAAACGAAATTTGAAAAAACTGATAAAACTTAAAATTTTTGCAAATTTTATAACTTTTTAATCTATTATCAAAAAAAAGTAATTAATCCAGAACATTTGATTTCCAAACTAAAATAAAGGCTAAACATACACACTATTGACAGGACATCTAATTTAACCAAATAATTTGAATGGTCGTTTGATTGGCACGTGACCTGCGTTGGTGAGATGGAGGATGGGATGGTAGTGCGCGCCCCCACGTCCATCCGCTCGCTTGTTCTCTCCTTCGCAGTGATAGCCGGCGGCCGCAACAGACTCTACTCCGGAAGAAGACCGTAGTCGTGAAGATGACGGAGAGCATTCATCGCTTTTCTCACCGCTACGTCTCCTTTCCCGTTCCCTCCGCGGTCATTCGAACTCTGGCCCTTCTCGGTAACTTCAAGCCTCGGGCGGCCGCAGTCGCTCTCCCATTCTCCTCTGCCGCTCCCCCCTGCCACGCTGGAGGGTACGTTGGCGGCTTCTGCGCCTTGGGAAGTGGATTCCCCCTTTCATTGCCTCAGAGGCGCACAGCGACGAGAATCTCCGCCGCCGGTTGGTTCTCGGGCTTAGGAGCGAAGAAGGGGAAAGGTACTGCTCTCCCAGAGATCGTCAAGGCCGGAGACCCCGTCCTCCACGAGCCGGCCGACGAGGTTCCTCTTCAGGAAATTGGATCGGAGAAGATCCAGAAGATCATAGAAGACATGGTCGCCGCCATGAGAAAGGCTCCTGGCGTCGGCCTTGCCGCTCCTCAGATCGGTGTTCCCTTAAAGGTTATATTTTTTTTATTTCACTTCATCTTCAATCCAAATTCTTAAATCAGTTCAATGCCCTTTCTTTATGATATTTTAGCTAATGTAGTCGGTTGAACTACTGAGATAGTATTTATTCTCGTGCCAGCTATCTGAAATGTTCTATTGGTTGGTCTACCGCTTGCTGGTATGGGATCTTTTAGGATCAATTTTCTGTTCTTAGGTTTTTAAATGTTTGAATTTCATTCTATTCTTCTGATTCATACATTTTGGAGTTGGATAAGTAGCCACATTATTGGTGATTGGGATGTCATCAAGATGTGGTGTGGATTTTATGCTGTGTTTCAAGTTGAAGTGAGGGAATGTCCTTTGTAAAGAAGATGCTCATTGTTGGGTGTTATATGTCAGCCGCGTCTTCTATGGTATCAACTTTCTGTCTTATTCGGTTATTCCTTGGAATATTTTTTCTTTTTTCGTTTTCGACAGAGAAGGCAAGCCTCAAATTTTTTTTCATAAGATCACCGGTAATACATTTTGATCTCCAACTATTAAGCACGCCTTATCTGCTCGTGTCATGCGAATACGTACATATGCCCCTCCAAGAGCTTCCACATGCTATGGAGAGTTTGTATTAGTTAGTATAAAACATTACATCCTTTGCTTGAATTGGACACAGTTGCATATGCTTCATAGTACATAGTTACTTGTGTTAATATAGAATGTCAGAGTCCAATGCCTCAACTATAGAGTTACATACACTTCATAGTTCATATCTCGTTTCTTCTACATGGCTATAAGACAGGCACTAAGATATTATTTCAGTATATTTATAGTTTGTGATGTCTAAATATGACCTAAATGATATGACTATCTCCATCATGGACAAGAATCTCAATTTGTAAATAGGCATGTAATTTAATGCATTTCAAAGATCCTGATGAATATAGTGACTTATGAAACTGGTACCTCGCTCTCTTTAGATAAAGCAACAAGATGCAAAAAGACAATGAACTTTTCTTATTTGAAACAGGATAACTTGCCATTGAAGTTATGCTATTCGTATACACACTATTTTAGTAATATTTATTAAAATATGAAGATGTTATCCTAGCTTGTTGGTAAAGTTTTATTGTTATGAGTGTTTGGTGTTAGCAATGCAAACTAAACATAATATTTTTTTGTCAGATTATTGTTCTTGAAGACACAAAAGAGTACATCAGTTATGCTCCTAAGAAGGAAATTAAAGCCCAGGATCGTCGCCCTTTTGATCTTCTGGTAACTTGATTTCAAGACAAAAGCATTGGATCTTCATTTCTAATTCCTTCGTATTTATTCAAGTATCTATCATTTATCAGTCCTCACTAGACAGGTTATTGTGAATCCTAAGCTTAAAAAGAAGAGCAACAAAACTGCATATTTTTTTGAAGGATGCTTGAGGTAAACTATATTTTACTTTTGTTGATAGTCCAATTTGTAGTGCTGCTTTCAACTCAGTTCAAATGGTTGCTTTGGTTTATTTTTATATTTTAATGTGTAGAAGACCTTGTAATCCTTAATGCATCTTTGATATTCTATTGGAAATTTAGATATGTTACTTGTGCACTTATTGGTTCTTCAGCATTGCCAGTGATTATACTATTTTCAAGTTCATGGTACTGACTCAACTTGGTTGTTAGTGTATTTCATTTGATATCATTGTACCCAACAATAAACAAAACCCACAAGTACAGTATTTCTGACTTTGCTGGCTTTTATTTGACAATCTAAATCCAACCATATCATAGTTTCTTGAATGTTGTTTTCCTTTTTATTTTCAACCCTTTTCTTCTTAGTATCAAATTGATTTGTTACTAATGACAGATGTAATCGCTGTTTCAAGAGATAAGATTGATGTTCCTGAATTAGTCCATATATTGGTGGAAACACTCTGAATAACCTGCTAAATGATCTTATAGTTGTTTAGATCACATCTTATTATCCTTCATTCATCTTAAACAGTCTTGTCTCATTTCACATAATTCATTCTTGGGAAGGAAGTGCATGCAAATATAGTTTGACTGTTAACTCTTCAGCTCACCGATAGTTGAAACTCATTGGTCTTCAAATATTTTTGTTTTCATGATTTAATGATAGAAAGGTATTTAGTTTATTTCATATAAATGTCAGACCTTAATGTTTTGCTCAAGCTAGGATCCTAATTCAAAAATTTTCAGCAACATAATCTATGTGTGTGCTTGGAATTGTGGCCTAGGTCTGTTTTTTTAATCTATTATTTATTACTTACTACAATTTAAAAGAGGTAGTGAAAGCTGTATATGCCACATGTCTAGCATATTTAAGTCATTAAGTTTGGTAAAGCACATAATATATAGGTTTAATTTCACTTAAGCCCCTAAATTTTACATCAATTCCTCCTTTGGCTCCTAAACGTTAAAAAATTTCAGAAAATTTATTTTTAGTTTCACTTTAGCCCCTAATATTTAAAAAGTTTCACTTCGGTCCCACAAAATTTATTTTGATTCTCACTTTAGATCCTACAATTTTTAAGAAGTCTCACTTTAGTTGTTAAATACAAGGTTTAAAATACCGATACCGGTCATCATCTCGGTGGATGACCGGTATCGGTACGTACCGATACCGTACCGTACTGACACACGGTACGGTCCGGTATGAAAATTGCATACCGGTCCCCTTTTTTTAAAAAAAAAAAAAATTGCCGTTAAAAATAACTCGAATAACACATCATTGATCAAGAAATACTTAAAATTAAGATTCAAATGTCAAATACATGAATGCAATGTTTAAAGAGCCGTTGGGTACTGTTTTGATATTGTATTAGGGTTTTTCATAGATACAAGAGAATCATTACATTGGAGTTTATATAGTCGTGTATATCCCCAAGATATGTATGAGTACGACGGACTAAGATCAACACCGTATGTTGGGATGTGTAGCGATTGATTTGCCCTAAGCGTCTTATGTTGCGCTACGCAGAGTTTTCGACGATCCCGCTAGCTGGTTAGCGGGCGGGGGTCAAGGGGGCAGCGCCCCCTGCCGGGGGTGTGGGGGCGGAGCCCCCGAAGATTTTTTGGGCCCTTTGGGTTGTGGGCCTATGTCGCCCTATATAAATTCTAATGTAACGATTCTCTTATATCTATGAAAAACCCTAATACAGTATCGAACAATACCCAACGGCTCTTTTTAAGAGCTGTTGGATCATACCGGGCGATACCGGTATGACAGCAAATACTGCCCGGTATTTCATAAATACCGGGCATACCGGGCGGTATTTACCGAGATACCCGGTATTTACCCATACCGGGTATCTCGTATACCGGTTTTTTCAAAAACCGGTATATACCGAGCTTACCACCCGGTACGGTACGAGATTTAAAACCATGGTTAAATATATTTTTATCTTTATCGTTACTAAAAAATTACTAACTAGTTAATGTTATCCCCATATTGAGTGGAACCCTCATGTGTCTCACGTGCTCTATTAATTAATATACTCAATGAACTCATACTTGGGCATTAGCAACAATGACATTGTCAACTATTGTGATAAAGATAATTTTTTCTTCCTTAAACATGCGATGAATAAGGGGATGATATCAACTAATTAATGTTTTTGGGTAACAATAAAAGAAACTATATTTTAGAGGCCATTTTTCAAATTGTAAAGGCTAAAGTGAAAGTCAAAACAAACTTGAGGGGCCGAAATGAGAATTTCCAAACTTTAAGGGTCAAAGTGAAACTAAAAATAAATTTCAACTGTCAAATATATTTTTAAATTTTAGGGGCCAAAGTGGGAATTGAGATAAATTTTAGGGGTGTTAAGAATATAAATGCATGGATTGGCTTCTTTCGTGTTTCCTAACAGCTTAAGCTTTTGCGAGGTCATCGAACAAATTTAACATGGTATTAGAGCATGATCTAGGAAGTTATAAGTTCTAATCCTCCTAGCATTACTCTCTTTTTTTTTAATACCCTTCACTTCAATTAAGATGGTCCATTTATTGGGCTTGGGATAGCTTCCTCAAGTTTACCCACCCACTAGTGAAAAGAGTGTCAAGCATATAAATACATAGATGGGTCTATTTCCTAACAGTTTAAGCTTTTCAAAAAATTGATAATTCAATCAAATTTCACAAGGAGCTGAAGTGAAACTAACCCTAATTAATTGTAGTTGATAGTATATTTTAATTTTTATGGAAAAAATATTTTAATTTTTTACATAAAATACTTTTTACTAGATATGATTAATATGGAATAGTAAATCAAATCTTTGAGAGGGTGGCTTGGCGTAATGGCAAAGTTTCCCACTTGTGACCTGGAGGTCATGTTTCAAGCCACGAAAACAACCTCTCTGCAAAAAGCAGAGGAAGGTTGCGTACATCAACTCTCCTGAAAGCCCATAAAAGCGGAATTGCTTCGTGCGCTAGGTCACCTTTTCTTTAGTAAATCAAACTTCTGAATCGTGCAAGCAATATGTCTAGTTTAGAAGTATATCTTATGTCTAGTTTAGAAGTATATCTGAAGGAATTCATGACTGGAACCTTAGTAATATATGTTATTGTATGAATGGAATACAAGAGGAATTCATATTACCTATGCCATGTGTATGTGCTGGCTTCCAATCTCCATAAATTTTTTGAGCTACAAGGCCTTCAAACTGGCTAAAATTTCCATATCACTTTATTTAGATTTCCTTGTGTTCTTTGGATAGTGCAAATGAATTGGATTCATTTACATTGTCCTGCAATTTCTTCTACTTGAGGTTTCCATTACATAATGTGGAAGAATTTTATATGTTTGTCTATATAATTATGTGCTACTGACCTAGCGTGCCCGCTGAAAGCATTTGATTGAAAAAGAATTGAAATGTGTGCTTCACTGTATAGGAGGTAGACATAGTATAGTAGTCCTATTTTCAGCAAGGACTTACCAGCTTTTCATGCTCAGGCTATTTCCTTAATTGAAAACTGTGAACTAACCAGAGTCTAAAAGTTTCTTCTGCACTGGTCATACTCTCTTATTGATATCTTCATGAATTTCTATGTTATATGGATCACAAACTTTTCCCTCTACCAGTGTTGATGGGTTTAGAGCAGTGGTTGAGCGCCACCTTGAGGTCGAAGTGTCAGGTCTGGATCGCAATGGCAATCCTGTAAAGATAGATGCGACTGGCTGGCAGGCACGCATATTACAACACGAGTGCGATCATTTGGATGGCACACTATATGTTGACAAGATGGTCCCAAGAACATTCAGGACAGTGGAAAACTTGGATTTGCCAATGGCTAAAGGATGTCCACCTTTAGGTACCCGTGAAATTCTTGATGGAGAAAAGATTCTTTAGCTTGATCAAAGATACCTTCTGGAGTTTTAGATTGTATTGCTTAATATTAGGTTAACTGGAAGTCATTACTTGTCAATGCAAACAAGACCTCCAAAGCTCAGAAAGTGGGTTGCCCTGGGAAGTTCCTACAAGGTATTTTTGTGTTCCGAATTCCATTCTCAACATTCCATACAAGTCAATTATATGAGTCGTACTGGTTTCTTCTATAAAGTTGGATGCATTGAGATTTTAATATTGTCCTTTCAACTCTTTGATTTTGTAATTTTTGTGAAAGAGTTCCATGTGCTGGTTCTCCTTATTCTTTGTTTTTTCATTGTATCTTGAATATTTTCTTGATGTGCTCAAAAGGCTAATGGCCTATCATTGGCAGGAAGTTCTGGTGCCCGATGATGCTATATCATAGATAGAAAGCTCTGGTGCCTGGTGCAGTTTGGCATTTTAGCATCAATATTGTCACTTGGTTGGTCATCTCCCTATTTTTGTTTTCTAGTTCATTTAACATTCTCTTTGATCAAATAAAAATAGGTTTTTTTTATCGTCCGTGAACATATTAATTGCTTGTTCAAATTGTGATCAATAGACATGTGTACTCCTGTTTAGTGTGTCTTGAAAATTTTCCTTTATTTCTTTCGGTGCAGTATTTTAAAGCATTTTTCATTTCTGAACTATTGCATAAATTTTATCAATCAACATGGCACTTCTTTTACCTATTTATGTTATAGCGAAATTTGGCGCGCACGCATATATATATATATATATTCGAATTAGAAACCTAAATATATGTCCATCAATTTAACTCTTGAACAACTAAGGTGAATCCATGCAGATTTTGTAAAAGATTCAAAATTTGGAAGGCTAGATAAGATAGTACTTGTTAGAGGGAGAGACCTCTCACTCCCAGCTCCTCTTTTCAGGTTTAAGAGAAAATTCACCCTCACATTTCAAGACAAAAATTATATTCAATCATTTGTGTACAAGTTAAGGTGTAATCGCCGCTACATTTTTGTCATGTTCTTAAAGTTTGATTTTACGGATTACGTAAATCATGCATTATGATTCTAGGGATTACGGATTACTCAAAATCATGCATTATGAGCATTTGACACGGGTTACGTGAAAACTCAATGACTGTTGCACCACCATTAACTTATATACAATGGAGGAGTCAGGATCTGACTCACTCAGATCGAAGGATCATCAACAATACTGTAATTGACAAATTAATCAAATATGTTTTTAAAATATAATTCAATTATATTATATATAAAGTAAATAAATATTATTCATGCATAATTTACCATTTATTTGTGCATATTTTATATAAAAGTAAATATTTTTTCAAAAAATTATGATTTTTTAAGTTTAAGGCTTTAGATTATGTATTTATGTTTATAATTCCTCTCCATGAGTTTCTATGCATGGATAATATTCATAATAATTTTATTGTCATCAATATTGAAAATCTTTCTCGATAAATGTGTTATGGGGGTTGTATGGTTGTGTTACGTGGTGTGAGCTGCGCGCATGGTCAAGACACTAGGAGTTGTGCTCAAAGTCGTGAGCTGCGCGCATGGTCAAGACACTAGGAGTTGTGCTCAAAGTCGTGATCACTTACCAGCGGAACAATTATTACACATGGGTAAGATCCCAAATGCGAGGACAATAGAGTGTAATGATGTGAGTGTATGAGACAACTCAAATAATATTGGAATAGAAGAAAGAAATAATAAATGTGGATAAAATTACAAATCAAGATTTTTTAATTTTAGTTATTAATTTTAAATTATTTTACAAATAAATAAATAATATAAAAGGATTTTTTGTTTCAATAGAAGAAGAATAGGATAATTTTGCCATTTTCCCTAAAATATAAGTGAAAAAAAAATCTCGTGGATATTTTCAAAATTATAGAAACTTTAATAATCAATTATTAAAATCATAAATACTTTTGAAATATTATCAAAATCACAACTTTTTCTGTAAATCTTCGTAATGCTCCTTAACTAGGTCTTTTTCTGTATGAACTTTCTATTAAATTTTTTAGACCATCTAATTATTAATTTTAAATACATAAAAATTTAAAAATTTAAATGTGATTAACAATTTACTTTTATCTATATATAACGAATTAGGGATTTAGAATCAAAAATTTTATTCAATATTTGAGAAGCATTATAAGGATATGCAAAAATAGATATACGATTTCAATAATATTTTTTATTTTAATAATTAATTATAAAGTTTTGTATGATTTTCGAAATTTCAATTTCCATGCTTTAACTATCATTTTCATTTCAACTTCAATGCGACAAGGCCAGGATTGTGGACATATACTTACTCCCACGAAATAAAACTAGTATGGAGCCCGGCTGCATAGAGATGCTTATGGAGTCGTGCTCCGATGGTGAGGCACAAATCTTAAAGTCACCATTTATTTTAAATTTTTCAATGCAGTGACTTTTCAAATTCTCATGTCATTTCGTAATCAAGTATACCTTACACCCGCTTCTTTATCCACCATCTCACTATGTTCTCTGTTCTCCATCTCCCCCCCGTCTCATCTCTCAATCTTTTTCGCCAAATCGTCGACCTCCACCAGCGACACACGCAGAAGCTACCTCCCCGGCCCGTCTCATCTCTCCATCTCCTCCGGCTTAAAGATTTCACCGTCGACCTCCTCTCTCCACCGCCACACCATCGAGCGTCCACCAAACATCTCTCGAGGCCGGAGCAAGGTTGGAGAAGACCCCTTTCCTCGTCTCCGTCATCTCTCTCCAACTCTTCGTCATTCCCAGCGACGGAAAGCTCATTGATCTTGGGTTCTTCTCAGCGGCGGACAACTTCTCCATTTGGGTATGAATCACTCTCCTCCCAGTGCGTGTTAGGGTTTGAGCAAAATTTTCCAACCCAATGAATATTTCTGATCTCGAGGAGTTTGGGGCTGTCTTGTGGAGTACTTGGAGGAATCGAAATAGTTTGGACATAATGAATATTTTCCATTGGGATTTGATTTGAATATTTGAAAATTGAGTAGAGGGTGAATTAGGTTCGGTGATTGGTATCAACTTGTTCCTACCCTGTAACCAGCCTTGCCTTGACGTAGGATACAAATGAGTCATTTACTATTAATTGGTTTCTCAAGTTTTATATAATTGTGACATTTTTGCAAATCTTTTTTAGTTACATTATTAGTAATAATGTTGCTAATTTTCTATATATATTTTTTGAAGAAAAATTGGTATATTAATGGAAACAATTTGAGTTCACAGAGGAACTTACAAGGCTCACTACTAAGCCAAAGAAGGGGTACAAAGAATAAGCAAAAGTGATATGTTAGGCCTCGTTAAAAACCTTACCCGTACAAAACCCAGTGTGGGAGAAAAATACAAGGCAAGGAAAAGAGACCTATTACAAATCACCATCTTTGCACCCATAGAAACAGCCACTCTAAATACAACCGTTAAAGAGCATAGGCTAGAATAAGAACATGTAAATAACCATTATAGCTAACCAAAAGACTAGAGCTCCATAACCTATCATTCACCCGCTCTCCCTCGTGATAATTTGCTGAATACAACCAAGAAGATTTTCAATTTCATGCCATTCCATAGCTTCCTCTTGCATAATCTGCGCTTCCTTTTTGAATCGCATCTCCTATTAAGTTTTCCTTTATTCATGTCAGTCCATTTCTGTTCAGTTTGTATACAATAGACGGTCCATCTCCACTTCAAAACTAGTCTAGCTTTTCTTCGCACAATAGGTTAGGGAACAAATTAATGCTAGCAACTCAGCGTCCTCAGGGTTACAACCTTGCTGAATCTTAGCAGCACCTGCAACCCGCATCTTCCCAGCTGAATCTCTTACGATGAAGCATGCTTCTTTCAAACTCAAATCTTCAGTTTGCACCATTGAAGCATCCACGTTAAGTTTTAAAAAGTTTGGTTTCTTTCAAGTCTGCATAGACTGCATCTTTGTACTTGTTGATTATGATTATTAATATTAGCTTCTTTGTAATCTTGGAGTTTTTTCTTGGCAATATCATGATGATAGCATTGGCAATATCATGTAATCTTGGGCTTCACACCATGATGATAGCATTGTGAAGTTTCTTTTTTATTTCTTACTATTATAATTATCCTTTAGTTGTTTATTAGTGGTTTTTTGTGCCAATCTATGTCCAATAACACTAACTAGTTATTGTAAGGTAGAATTGGATAACGAGGTGCATTCATTTTCTCAAAATAATAGATATGGCATTTGGATATGGATATGATCTTAGATTTATCTAGTTCATATTTTTTATATTATGTTGACAACATGAGTATTTAAAATTTACTATTCTTGCTTGACATTTATTTCCTTTCTTTTTTTTTAGTACCTACAATAGCTTATCATATATTTCTTTCTCAAGCTACTCCAATGAAGCGACAACGACGACAATCCATCAAAGCTAAACGACCAACCCAACATCGACGTGGGTCAGCCTCTTCCTCCGCCAAACCAAATATTGACATGAATGAGCTTTGTTCTTTGCCGAACACAGGTTTTGTGTTTTCTCCAATTAATAATTATATATTGATTCAAAATTGTTCATTCTTATTCTGCTTATTATCACAAATATTTACTTGATTACTTTCGTTGTCTCAAAGTCGTAACTATTTGATGTTTGTATATATAGGCCAAGATGACACGGTGCAAAGTACAGAAAGAGGGATAACAAGCAAATGTATTATAAGTCGTGTTCATCAATTCTTTAAAGACAATATTATTTTCAATGATGTTCACTTCAGTCTTCTAAAAGTGACACCATTTTTTCATTATGTCAGAGTCCCATCAATTACAAATGATGTTTCATTATTGACATATTTACTAGAGAGATGGGATGACCAGAAAATGACCTTTTTAATTAGAGATAAATGGATTTCATTCACAATCAAGGATGTAGGTCTTATATTAGGAATGAAAATATTTGGGAAAATAGTAAAAAAATTTAGATATGAAGACAAGAGTGAATTGCAAAAGGACTACTTTGGTGGTACACAAGTTACAAAGTTCGCATTGGAGAAAAAAAATTTAGAACTTTAAGGTGTGGAAACGGGGAGTGTGACTATTAATGTTTTCATTCAAATGATTATCTTATATTTGTTTGCCACAATTTTCTTTCCCCAAAAGAATTATACTGTACCACAAGATTTAGTCAAATATGTAGAAAATATGAATTTATTGGATGATTATAATTGGACTCAAGTTATCCATAGTTTTTTTCTCAAGCAAATCAATTTTGCTTGCAAGCAAATGAGAGACTCCAAGACCTCAACAGATGTATTAATAGGTGGATGCACAATTATCATCAATGTGAGTTTAGTTTTTTTTTCTTTAAGAGATTCTATGTGCTTTATAGTTTTCTAAACATTATATATGACACAATAATTTTATAATTGACTTTTGTTTGATAGGTATGGTTTTATGAGCATACACGATCGTTGCATGAAATACACATTGATGAAAATTATGATTGACCAAGATTATTCCGTTGGTGTGCAATGTTGTATAAGAGAAAGAAATCACATTTAAAAGTAATGGAAAAATTGAAAGACCACGAGATGATTTGTTTATCAAAGGTTAAATTTAATCTAATAGCATAAATAATGTCTATTATGATTGTTGTCAATTTGTAGATATTTGAGGTACTAAATGCAACTCAAGTTGAGATGCGTTTACTGAAAGAAGAAGAAGAAAATGATTGTACAACTTCAAGCGCCCACTACAATACAATTGACCTATAGAGGCACAAAATTAGAGACAAATAATATTTTTTTATTTCTAAATCTTCACATTTAGAGACTAATAGACATAAAATTTACTTCTAATTAGCTTTAAAGATTTATAGAAACAACAACAATAAAGTCACTTAATTGATTTGACTCTAAACTATAGAAACACAACAACAAAGTCACTTAATTGATTTAGCTCTAAAGCTATTTTTAGAGGCTAATTAAGGACAAATTTTGTGTCTATTAGTATCTAAATGTGAAGATTTAGAAATAAAAATCTAATTTATCTCTAATTATATATCTCTATAGGTCGATTGTGTTGTAGTGGCCACGGTATATTTCTTATTCGAAGTACTCCATTTAATATTATGAAAAATAATTTTAGATGATTATTTATGCACATGCTTTAGATATACAAGGAATTGAAGATGATGAAGAGAAAAATAAAGGAGAAAATGAGGGCACAAAAGTTAAAATTTAGCAAAACATTAAAAAGACTGAAATTTGATTTGGAGATGAAGGTGGATCAACTTATAGCTCAAAATAAAATATTGGAAGAACAAATGACACATCTTCAATAATTTGTTGATATTGATACTGAGATTGAGGGCCCTAGTCAAATGCCCAATGAAGATATTGATGATCGAAGTTAGAGATGAAGGTGCAAAGGGCATGAAAGACATTGAGGCCGAGACTACATTAAATACTACGATTGAGTCAATTCGACAACGTTATCGAGCTAAAGGAAAATTGCTAAGAAATCCATATGTTCAACTCAATACGAAGAAAAAAGGAAAAAGAATTCAAAAAAGTCAACATGACATGGTAATTTGATTGTTAAGCTTTTTCATATTTAGTATGAAAATGCACTTATTTTTTTTTCATCTTCTTTTTTGACACTTGTATAATACTTAATAGATCATTGATGTCTCGGAGTCCCCTACGAGTCCTGAAAAAGTGAGTAGTATTAATACTAATTATTATTTATTTCATATTTAGTATGAAAATGCATTTATCATTTATTTGTAGATGTCATCCCCCATGACTCGCACTGACTTTTGTGGACATGACAAGTTGACTGATGAACAAAAAAACAAGATCCAATCCTTTTTGTTATACCCAAGGCAAAGGTACTTATATATGTATTACTTCATGCTTGAGCATTATTCTTATTTTATTTTTGAAATGCAGATCTGAGATGATACATCATGGCAAACCTTGGGAATTCAAGTTTAATCACCTATATAATTTATTGTTTGGCTCTTTAGTGCATGATGATGTAAGTTTAACATCATGCTTTATTATATTGCTTTGTTTCTTTTTCATGATTGGTATCACTAACAATTTTATTTTATTTTCCTACGTAGATTATAGATGCATATGCAATGCTTTTAATCAAGAGAGCAAATGATTCTCGACACATTTAGAAGATTCATTTATATTTCTCAAAATTACATGGTGATTATTTTATGATTCGATTTATATGTATTATTCTTTTGCTGCTCATGAACATTAATCAAATTCTTTTATATATTAGAACTTGTATAGGTCTTCTGCATTTATTGCAACAATGGAATATCTAAAGTATGTTAACAAAGAAATAGTACAAAATCATGAATTGATCCTGGCACCATTGAACTTGAAGAACCATTGGTTTTTAATGTGTATGAACTTGAAGAAGCAACAAATATTATGGTACAACTCTTTGGGAATGAGTCATATCGAAATGTCATATGCTAATGACTTTGTAAGTTCATTAAGGTTCTATATATATTTCTTATTTTCATTATGTTGATTTACACTTATTATTTTAATTGTCAGGTTGGACTGCTATCGGCTCATCTAAAAGTTACAGTCGACATTGATACTAGTACTTGTTGGATTGACATCTTTGCTCTTTTTGGATTTTCTTTTCTTTGTTTTCAACACACTTTTGATCCTCTTTGTTTTTGATCCTTTTCTAATATATAGGCGGTGGCTTAGTTCTAATATTTTCAGCATACACAACCATAGTGTTAGTTGCTTTTGTGCAAAACTCATGAGTTACCTCACTATCAACATCTTCAATTATGAAATTCTGCAGAAGCTCTTCCACTTCTTCAGTCGCCTTATCAAAGGTCTTGTCCAAATATTCAAGTGCAACTCTACAACTTGCACTTTTAATAGTCAATGTGAAAACTTTTTCACTTATACGTGCATACAAAGATCTTATTTTTTCTTTCCCACTATTATCAAATGTTGGATGTTGCACATTTGATCCAACCCCATCTTTAGAATATTTTGTTCATCTTCATTATATATTGCTTTGGCAAGTGTAAGATATTGTTATGTACAAGAACTTTTATAGCATGCATACATAATATTCCTTCAGATTCAAACTTTCGGCATGAGCACTTAACCGTTATATCCCCCAAGGAAAATTTAACAATACCTTCAGGTGATATAAAACCATTCAGCGACACTTTAAATGTAGAAATTATCTCACTTGAACTTATAATTTCACAAAAATAAAAAAGTTGCTTATGAAACTCCTCTTTAAACTCTTTGTATATTACTCTAGTATATACATCGACAGCATCTTTAAGCATAGCCAAGGTCCATGGGCTTCTAACTGGCTTTGTTTGTCTTGATTTAAAATCCTCATATACTTTTTTTTTGCGAAATAACTTAAGGGCTTGATGATATTGACCAATGAACTCTGAAATAGAGAGTTTCATTTTGAAAAATCTTTTGAACGGTGCATTCATACTCTCACTTCTTTGCGTAGTAGTCATATCAGCACAAAATGATTTTCGACGATAAATTGCTGCCCATTTCTCCCTAAGCTTAAATTTTTTTTTAACCAACTATTATCAAACAAGTTGTAAGTCACAATCAACTTATTCCATTTATCAAGAAAATTTTCCATAGAAGAAGAATCATATATACATGACTTGAAATCATGTAGAAATTTCGGATGAGTATGAATCACTTGTGATAGACGAGTAGCAGCATTTTGAAATATATGCCACAAGCATAACCGGTGACACGTATCTGGTAGGACAAGCTTGATCACATTGGAGATAACAATTGATTGATCGGTAAAAATAGTACACGGTTGCTTTTTTGACATCACAATCATAAATGTTTCGAATAGCCAAACAAATGACTCAGTTATTTCATCAAATAACAATGCTGCACCAAATACAACAGTTTATTTGTGGTGATTCATTCCAAGCAAAGGTGCAAATGACATTTTATATCGATTTGTCTGAAATGTAGTATCAAAAGAAACCACATCACCAAAATATGCATAATCTGTAATTGCTCATCCATCAGCCCAAAAGAAATTACAAACTTCTCATGACTCATGAATTTGTATAGCATAAAAGAATGATGGATCCTCTGCTTGCTTATCCTTCAAATATTGCAATACATATTGAATTTCATTTGCTCCCAATCGTTTTCTTCTTTATTGATTGATATAGTTGTTGCTATCTTTTCGTATGAATCTAATAAGTTTAAATTTACCAATCGTAGATTCAAAGAAATTATATATTTGATAAGGTTTTAGTCCAGCCTTATCCATTTCATCAATCATTCTCTTCTGGAATGGTAGAATATTTCGATGGGATCAACGCATATGAACTTTATTTGGACTAGTCAACTCATGGTTATGGTTCAATTCTACTTTTGATATGGTCCAAATATTATTGATGTCTATCTTGAATTCAATCTAAGTCATGCAATTGATTCTTTCTATAGATTTTGGATTCTTTGTCACATGTGTACGATGTACTTCTCTTTCACCTTGATTGTTGCATACAAATTTTTGAATTATTAAACTACCATCCTTCCTACGTTTAACATGAGACTTGCGAATGCTGAATTCATTTTTTTTGCATAGACATTGTAAAACTCATATGCATCATCTTCGCAAGTAAATGTCATTCCAACTTTTGGTATATTTTCATTTGAAGAAGATGATAAATTCATTTCAATTTGGCAATCCTCTTCATTCAAAGAAGATGGCAAGTTCATTCCAATTTGGCAATCATCTTCGTTGGATCCTAGTGAAAATAATAAATTGAATGTACACATACGAATTTCAAACTATATAATCAAGAAACTTACAAAATGATTAAGAGTTTAATGATAAAAGATATTGTTCCAGTAATTTGGACTTCATCAATCTCTTCACTTTCTATTTGTTTGTCTTTAGGTCGCAATCTAAATTTCATAACATAAATGATTTCATTAGAATAAAACTTAAGACCAAGTTCAGCTTAGTAAAATATAGGTTCACTTATTAGCATATCAAATTCATCTTTAAATAATACTAAATTCTAGGTTCAATCATAACAATGATTAAGGTTCAATCATAACATATAGGTTCACTTATATTCTAGGTTCAACATTATTCAATAAAACATTAAATAACACTAAATAAAGTATAAGTTCACTCATTCGTATCTCGGGTTCATCATTTTTCATCGTAGGTTCAATATATTTGATAGCATTATGAAATTTACCTGTCATGCAAAGGGATTGAAAAAGATTATTTATCGTCAATTTGGAAAGCTTGATGATACTCAAGTGTTGAACTCATCTCTTTTTCTTAATTTTACTCTCGACTAGGTTGTCATCAATCATCTAATATTCCATTTTCAACTTGCACGAGCATGGATAAACTACTAAGAGGATGACGACAGAGACGACAAAATTTCAAAGCCAAATGAGATGGAGAGATGAGACAAGCCAAGAATGGAACAAAACCTGCGTGCATTGCTGACAGAGGTCTACGGTTTGGCGGAGGAGATGGAGAAATGAGATGGGCCAGGGATGGAGATGAGCTTGCGCGTTGCTGCTGGACGTCGACGTCAGAGGAGATGGAGAGATGGACGGAGGTCGATGGTTTGGCAGAAATGGAGAGATGAGATGGGCCAAGAATGGAGCTGAACCTGTGCGCATTGTTGCTGGACGTCGAGGGCGGAGGAGATAGAGAGATGGGACGAGCCAAAGATGAAGAATGGAGTGGGATGGAGAAGGAGGACGAAGCTGAGAGTGTCGGTAGAGAACGCGAGGAGAATATTACTTGGGTTCGTGGGATGGAGAAGAAGAAGTGGGTGAAATTGAGATGGAGGAGCGGAACCTGCGCGCGTCGCTGGTGGAGGTCGACGATTTGGCGAAGAAGATTGAGAGATGAAACGGGCGGGAGATGGAGAACAGAGTGGGATGGTGGACGCTCGATGGTGTGGCGGCGGAGAGAGGAGGACGACGGAGAAATCTTTAAGCCGGAGGAGATGGAGAGATGAGACGGGCTAGGGAGGTAGCTTCTGCGTGCATCGCTGGTGGAGGTCGACGATTTGGCGAAGAAGATTGAGAGATGAGACGGGCGGGAGATGGAGAATAGAGAACAGAGTGGGATGGTGGAGGAAGAAGCGGCTGGTGTAAGGTGTAATCGATTACGACGTGATATGAGAATTTGAAAAGTCATTGTATTAAAAAATTAAAAATAATTGATGACTTTAAGATTTGTGTCTCACCATCGGAGCCCAGACTCCATAAGCATCTCTGTGGAGCCGGGCTCCATACTAGTTTTATTCACTCCCACGCGCATGTGACGGCTGCATAGAAGGAATACAATTTGTATGGAGCTGGGCTCCATAACAGTTATTTCCGCATAGAAGTAACTACGTCCACGTGCTGTACACGTCAGCCACAAAGCTGGACCCATCACTTGCTTCTCTCTAGCCAGCCACATCACGGGCCCACACGATTACGTCATTGTGGATTCATACAATACAGACGCTGACAGGGTCGTCTCCCTTGGCGTCCGCAACGTCCCTCCCTCGACGCTATCAAATCTCCTCGAGCACCAACGACACCCTCGCATTGGTGCGCGATCGCAACAACCTGCAGCTAATCCATTCCCACCTGCGGCTGTATCACGGGTCCGCTACAAAACACCAAAGCTCGCCTCCTTATTCGTTTATTAAGTGGGACCTACGCTTCTTGTGGATACCGCCGATCGCTATCACCACCGCAGGGACCATCTTGATGCATTCGACAGAGCTACCGGTTGACTACGACGAATGACGCAAGGAAACCGGAGAAACGGCGAGCATTGGATGAAGCAGCACGGCTTTGATGGGGATGTTGGGCATGGAACACTGCCCTTCTACCAAACGCCATTCCCATTCCTTGATTTCCTTTTCCTTCTTCTTTAATGGCGACGATGATGATGGTGGTGATGTTGATTCACTCCAAACCATCATATCTGAGCTGAGATCTTTAAACAAGTAGACGGCCTCCTCGCCGCCGGCGCATTTGGTGGCGCCCCCTGTCGCTGCCTCCTTGCCACTCCTCCAGAATCTCTTTCCCAGCTCTGCTGGGACGCGTCCCACCGCCACCCAATCGTCCCCCTCTGTCAGCTCCCACACAGTTCCCTGTTCGCTGCCCGCGCCGCCGACCAGCCCCAGCTTCCCGCTGGGCCTCGGGACCAGCGTCGCCCACTCGAGTCGATCCGCCATCGGAGCCTTCACCTCCCTCCACGCCCGCCGCCGAAGGTCGAACCCCACCACGCTGTACGCCCGCGCGGAGGTCATCCAATACAGGGCTCCGTCGCGCGCGTGGACGCTCTCGTTGGGCGTCCACACCGTAAGCCGTACCGCGAACTCCACCGGCATGGGCCCGACCGGGGACCACCCACCGCCACCCGCGTCATACATCTCCACCGTGGGTTCGTAGCCGGACCCTGACGCGCCTCCCGCGACGATCACGCTGAATGAGGAAGGAAAGGTGGCCGCGGCGTCTGCCCCGCAGGCGACGACCCCGACGGCGGGGTTGCGGCGAGGCGTCGTGAGATCCGGGAGGTGCCGGAACTGGCGAGTGAAGGGGTTAAGGAGGACGAGACGGAGGTCGGAGGAGGAAGCGAGCTTGCAGAGGAGGGAACCGCCGACGGGGGCGACGAGGCGGAGTGGGCAACGGAGGAAGTCAAGGGGAAGCACGTGCCAGCGGTGGAGGGCGGGGTCGTGGGCGTAGCAGGAAGGGCCGCCGCGAGCGGCGCGCGCGGGGAAGGCCACGAGCCACGGAGGGTGGCGGGGCGGGGCGGCGCGGGAGCGCGCGCAGGCGAGCCAGTGCTTGCAGGCGATCATGGCGCGGGCGAGGGAGTCCGGGGGGAGGAAGGAGAAGACATGGGCGAGGATATCCAAGGTGAGGTGCTCCCACATGGTGCTTGTTGATTTGCTGCTGCCGAATTGGAATTGTAACAGCGAGAGCGATACAGCATAGTGCAGATTGAGATAGAAAGGAAGAGGGAGAGGAGATGAGGTTGAATTCTATCAACTTATCAAGTTAACTTGCAGACTCGTACAACAAAACTGTACGAGTCATTATTTGTTATCATTATTGATTTATTGTTCTAAAAAGTCATTATTTATTATCCTTATTATTTTCATGCAACACGGCTCTTTGCGTTTCCTCAATCATTGTGGCATCTCCGAAATTTTAGTGCTACGAATAGACGTATCATGCCCACATATATGACACGCATTTCCGATTCAATTAATTAGCATATTTAACTTATAATTAGATAGTGTCTGAACTATTATTGCAAGAATTGTTGTCAAATTTTCATACTTTGCAAATAACAGGGTCGTCTCCCTTGGCGTCCGCAACGCTTGTGATGACATTAAGATCCTCCGTCGCAACCGAATCAGCAATACAGAAAGATCTTTTATCGTTGACACACTAACTGGGTCCCGCAAAAGGACAACCAATGAAATGGCGTAGATGCCCGACGCAATAATGATACACGATGCTGTCAGCACTCCCTATATTACGTGGACTACATGCATGTGGTCCTCTGACAGACTTTTTATTTATTTAAATATTTATTTTGTCAGAGGCCTTTTGCTTTTGTACTGCTCTTCACAATTATATATATATATATATATATATAATCTCACTTATGTGGGCCCATTTCACCAGCCAATCAGAGGTCAGGTAGGTCATAATTTTGAGCGTCCGTTGGATCGAATAGATTCTCTTGAATTAACTGGTAGTCCCTCATTAACTGAGAAATGGTAAATTGGCCCCTCGGAGAGCCGAAAGGTCATGGGGATTGCTGCTTTGTCATTTTCCTAGGAGATTTGCGTACCAGGAAATTTTGATCGGTGGACCCACCCACATTTTTTTACTTTGGTGATGATGAAGTCTGAAAAAAAAAATCATTATGAAGTCGATTTCATCAAAAAAAAAATTATGAAGTCGGACTTTGATGGTAAAACATCAATCTCAAAAAAAAGAATCTAAGCGCTAGATCTTCTCCAGAAGAATGCCGACTTGTTTGCATGAACTCCTATCGACATGCCCAAAATAGATCCAAGGATCATATGTCACAAGCTCGCCATCAACCCCTAGGTCAAGCCCGTAACCTAGAAGAAAAGAAAGCTCATAGTCGAAAGCTAGCATGCATCTATTGAAGAGACCAAAAAATTGTTAAAAGCACGTTTCATCAGAGAAATTATATTCATGATGTGGCTCACCAATGTTGTGATGGTCAAGAAGAGGTCGAAAAAATGGCAGTGTGCGTGGCTTTCACAGACCTAAACAAGGCTTGTCCGAAAATCTCATACCCTCTCCCAAGCATAGACAAACTGGTTGACGACTCCTTAGGATACCAGTACCTTAGCTTCATGGACGCATATTCATGGTACAATGAAATATAGGTCCACCCCAAGGACGATGAGAAGATGACATTCATCATAGAACACGCCAACTTTTACTACAAGGTGATGTCGTTCATACTAAAAAATGCAAGGCCCACGTACCAGTGCCTCATGAACAATGACTAAAAAATGCTGGACTAAAGCACACTCGCGATGTAGGGGCAGAGAGAGTGTCCATGAAAAGAGATTCCCAACTGGTCATATATATGACAAGTCAACGACAGCTTCCAAGCAAAAGATCATTCTTTGGAAAGGTATCTCTAGTACATCCGTTAATGGCTAACTTTGATGACTGTGTTGTACGTCACATACTTCGAGAGAAAAATACTCAAGCCGATCTATTATCCAAGCTCGCCAACATCAAAAAGCCACAAAACAACAGGTCAGTCATCCAACTAGTCCTCGCCCATCTGAGCATTCAATAAGCCGAGGTCCAAGTAGCCGAGCATATGTCGAACTGGAGAACACCTTACCTTACCTACATGATGAGGGGAGAGATACCCGAGCACATCCCAGACCAAAAGAAATTCTGAAGGACAACGAGTTACTACACTCTATTCAAAGATCAACTATACAGAAGAGGAAATTCCCATCCATCACTCAAATGCATCACCCAACCACAAACAGATACTGTAATGGCCAAGGTACACAAAGGCATCTGCGACAACCACATCGGAGGAAGATTGTTAGTAGGGATGACAATATTACTTGTATCCGCGGATACCCACGGATATTTACCCGACATGGGTCGGGTATGGTAAACATATTATACCCACGGGTATTGGTACGGGTATAAATTTTTATCCATTTAATAAACGAGTACAAGCATGGATACTATACTATCTACACCCGTGGATACTCGCTACCCGCCAATAGTATATGAAAATTTAAATTTATAATTTTATATATTAATATCTAATAGAAAGTTTAAAAATAAATCTAAATATAATATATTTTTAGGGATATCAATTTCCAATTTTAGTTGAAAGTACTTTGAATTTAAATTAAATTTTGGTTTTAAATTTAATGTTGCATAAATAGTTATTGTTATTTCTTAAGATAATTTTATGATTTAAAATTTAATTGTTACATAATACATTTATGGATTAATATTTCTCAATCAAGTTATTAATAGTGGTGAAATAAGAATACTTGGCGGTATACTATTATAATAAAATGAAAATTCTTGTCATATATTAAATGGGTATCCGCGGGTATCAATTACCCGCGAGGGTACGGATGATGGATACCCATCGCGGGTGCGAGTGCGGGTACGGGAGACGGGTTTAGTAACGAGTGCGGGTGTAGCACTATCCGCCCCGAACCTATCCCGTTGACATCCCTAATTCACTACTAGAAATTAGTTCTTCAGCAACGGCTATCAGCAACGGCTATCAGCAACGGCCGCTCAAGCCGTTGCAGATATGCTGTATCTACAACGGCTTTCTAACGGACACGTGAGCCGTTGCAGATATTAATTACCTTAGCAACGGCTTTCTAACGGACAAGTGGGTCGTTGCTAATGATTAACTTATCAGCAATGACTTTTTAACGACTAAGTGAGTCGTTGCTGATAAGTTTACATAGGGCACGCGATCGTGCCCACCCCCTTCTTCCTCTTCCTCTGCCCGCCGCCGCTGCTCTCTTCCGACGCCGCCGTCGCCGCCGCCGCCCCGTCCTCGACCTCCGCCTCCTGTTCGATTCGAGATATTTCTCACCGCCTCTGACCCCCTATTTGTTAGAGCCGACCGAAACCCTTAAAATAGGGTTCCGGCCGATGGCCGGTGCTTTATGCAGTGTCCGGACACTGGACGCCGACTCCGGCGCCGAAATGCTTATATAATATTATTTATATTTTTTTAATTTTTAAGTAATTGTTTGAATTAATTGTTTAATTTGTTAGATTAATTTTTAGGGTTTAGATTAATTGTTATGATTTTTAGATTAATTGTTAGAGTTTAGAGTAATTTTTAGATTAATTTAGTTAGATTAATATTATGTTTTAGATTAATAATTGTAGGTTAAATATTTAAATTAGTTAAAATATTGTAGATTAATATTAATTAATTAGTTAAAAATGTTAATTAGTCCGGAGTAGTCCTCAGTGGACTCGCGTCGGAATTGTCCACTTCGAACTTGCGGCGGAATCGTCAATTTCAGACTCGCGCCGAAATCGTCCATTTCGGACTTCCGCCGAAATCGTCCAATTTGGACTCATGTCGGAATTGTCCACTATGGACTCGAACTGACTTGAAATATTTAGAAAATAATCATCCATCCGACAAATTGATAAGTTTCACGTACGCATCGACGAGTCGGATATGATTTAGCAAAACCTTAGATCCGTTCGAGAGTTGTATGTTCGTGTAAAAGAAGTAGATGATCTTTTATACGGCGTACAACCCTTGAATTGTCCTGATTGGACAATTTGGGAATATAATTATTTATATTGTACTTACGTTTTTCTTTTAACCGTTAACTTATTCTAAATTCGACAGCATCTCTCTTGTTCTCCGATACACGCCCAGATGATATGCGTATTCGGAGAACTATAGGGAGATGTTGCCGAAATTTAGAATGAAGGTAGCGATTAAAAGAAATACTTAGTGCAATATAAATAATATAAATTCCGAATGGAATATGACCATCTCACCTAAAGACATTAACCTAAGAAATTGTCGTTGATTGACAGAATCATGTCGGCTGATCGAAGTTGGATGTACTGACGTCTTGATCATGGAGCTTTAACGAATGAGTTTTGATTAGGCGTAACTTACTTCCTAAATTTCGTCTATTCAAATCGGAAATTCGTTAGCGTCGGTGATAAAATTCGATGTCCTTGCCGCATTTGCTTGAATGGACGATTTTTGGATCGAAAAACTATCACTTTGCATCTATATAACAAAGGATTTGCACCAATATATTTTCTATGGACTTGTCACGGGGAGTCACGTGAAGTCGGGACGTCGAACAATCATGTCGTTCAGACACATGGTGAATCTTCATATGCTAGTGTTTCTTCATCTAGTCAATCTAATCCCTATAGAACTATGATACTTGATAGTCTTGGGAGTCAATTCCACCTGAATGATAATGTTGATCGGCCAGTTACTGAGACGTCAGTCCCACCAGATACTACAGCGGTTGATATCACAGAAGTACAAACTGCGATAGAGATTGAATTGCCGAATAAAGAAGCTGCAGAATTTTACGAGATGTTGAAAGCTGCCGATGAACCTTTGTATGAGAATTATCCTAAATACACTAGGTTTTTAGCAATGAAGCAGCTCCTAAACATCAAGGCCGATTATAATATCGGCGGGGTTGTGTAAGATCGGATTGCAGGATTGATTAATGGAATGTTGCCTACTGATAATAAGTTTGAGCCAACTTTTTATAAAACTAAAAAACTGATGAGAAAATTGGGGCTGGGGTACGAAAAAATACACGTGTGGCAAAATAACTACATTTTATATTATAAAAAAAATGTGCAGTTGGATAAAGGCCTTGTATGTCAACATCCTCGTTATAAGGAGAAGAAATTCGTCCGATAGAAAAATATACCATTTAAGGTGCTTCGGTATTTTCCACTAACACCGAGGCTTCAAAGATTATTCATGTCAGAATAAACGGTCCTCTACATGAGTTGGCATGCAAGAAGTCGTGATGATACAGTAATGACTCATCCATCTGACAGTGAAGCATAGAAACATTTGGATACATGTTATCCTTCATTTGCTAAGGATACTAGAAATATTAGATTGGGATTTTGCACAGATGATTTTAATCCGTTTGGACATTCTGCAACTCCTTATTCAGTTTGGCCAGTGCTGCTGATCAACAGTTTATAATTTGCCACCGTCAATGTGTATGAAAGATGAATTTATTTATCTTTTGATGATTATTCTGGGTCCTAAGGAACACTCTCAATCAATCAGTCTTCAGAACGGACGAAAAATCTCATTCTTTGATTGTCATCATCGAACAAATGTTATCACGTGTTTCAACACTTCCAGAGATAGTATTTGGTCGGAATGAAAGAGTGTTAGGCTTTGGTCAAACACATAACTGGGTGAAAAAAAATATCTTTTGGTAATTGCCCTATTGGAGTTCATTACTGATTTGACATAATTTAGATGTCATGCACATTAAAAAAAATGTGTTTGATAATATTTTCAACACTTTGATGGATGTTTTCAGAAAAACTAAAGATAATGTCAAAGCCCGACATGATCTGAAAATACTTTGTAAGAGACCAGAGTTGGAGTTACAAGAGATCAACGAACGATATCTGAAACCGAAGGCCCCGTATGTGTTAAATAAACAACAGATCAAAGATGTTTGTCAATGGATAAAAGAACTTAGATTACCCGATGGATATGCTTCAAACTTATCTCAATGTGTGAACGTCGATGATTACAAAATATCAGGGATGAAGGGCCATGATTGTCATGTATTCATGCAGAGATTGCTTCCGATCGCATTTCGAGATCTTCTACCTGATAATATTTGGGGTCCGTTGATTGAATTAAGTATGTTTTTTAGAAACATTTGTGCAAATATCCTTCGAGTCGAAGATATGTCAACACTTGAAAGTAATATTGTTGAAATCATATGCAAGCTGGAGCAGTTTTTCCCTCCTGCATTTTTTGACTCGATGGAGCATCTACCGATACACTTGGCATACGAGGCACGAGTTGGTGGCCCCGTTCAATATCGATGGATGTACTTATTTGAAAGATACATGAATCGTTTGAAGAAAAAAGTAAAGAACACCGTAGATGTTGAAGAATCAATATCTGAATCGTATATCATCCAAGAAATTTCAACATTCTGCTCATTTTACTTTGAATCAACAGTACAAACAAGATTTGATCGTCTTCAACGTAACGACGACGAGGGAGTTCGACATTCAGATGGATGTTTAAATATATTTTGTCACTCTGGTCGTGCTTTTGGTTCTCGTCCATCTCGACACTTAAGCGAGGAAGAGTATCATTTGACATACTTGTATATATTACTCAATTGTCCAGAGATTGAACAATTCATTGAAATATTTGACATTGAGATAGTGCAAAAATACTCTATTCACAACGATCAAGAATTGGAGAGATTACGGAATCGTGATTTCCCTACATGGATTCAAGCTTACACCAAAGATCACCGAGCTGAAATAGATGAAAGAATATTTGAGTTTGTTAGTGGATCGTCGCGACTAGTTTCCTGTTATAGCGGATGTTTTGTTAATGGATACAAATTTCACACGGTGAAATATGCATTTACAAAAAAGACGATGAATGCCGGGGTTTGCGTGAAAGGGACAACATATGTTGAATGTGATATGAATTTTTGTGGACTGGTGGAAGAAGTGATAGAGTTGCACTACTTTGGCTTAAAATCAGTGATCCTATTTAGATGTCATTGGTTCGATACAACAGAAAGGGGCATAAAAGTTCATCCAAAATATAAACTTGTTGAGGTTAATTACAAATCAAAATTGGCAGCAAATGAGCCTTTTATATTGGCATCACAAGCCGAACAAGTATATTACGCGACGTATCTGACTCGAAATAAAGATAGAGCAGATTGGCGTGTAGTCTGTAAAACTAAAGGTAGATGAAAAATTGATCCGATAGCAGGAGAAAATGAGTCGATACCTGATGTGACAGATGGTTTCTATCAAGAAGATGATCCTCCTGCTGTAGATCGTATTATTCCAATACTCGAGGATGCACACACAACGTCAATTCAATTAGAAGTTGAATATGTTGATGATGACGATCATGAAATTGAGAAAGTTGAAGATGAAGAATATGAAGAAGAGGAAGAATTTGAAGACTATTACTCAGATGATGAGGAATAATTGTAAAGTATATCTTATATTAAATATATCTCTACTATGTATATAATAATCTAATTATATGTCTATTTGACAGATATGTTTGGTCATGGTTATCGTCGCAGGAGAGCTTCAGAGTCTCCGATCGGTGAGACTCAAGCACTTACTCATGCTGCTGATTCTCTTGTTATTGATCCTCCTGTCGATGATACTGCTGAGGCTAGTGCATCCAGATGCAGGCGGCCACGTGGGCCGAACAGGTGGCAGCCTCCACCAGCCGCAGAGTCACGCAGATTCATTAGCGTGATTGGAGAGCGGTAATATATCATGAATTATGAATCATTAAAAATTTATTATATCATAATATAATATTAAATTTTATTTTTGTTGTGCAGGTTTGAGCAAGAAGAAGTGCCAAGGAACATTTCTTCTACCATTCGACGATATATGCACGGGGCATGGCCCACGTGGTCTCACGTGCCCAGTGAGCACGTCGATATGCTATGGCGTGAGTTTGAGGCACGTATTAATTTTTTTTAATACATGCATGATGATTAATATTAGTACTGATATTATTATTTTGTAAGCTCGTTATACATGGGCCAAGGACCAGAGGCCCTTCATTTACGCTGCTTGGGAGGCTATTTCCCCAGCGAGGTACAACGGGCAGCTGGGGCAGGCCCGGTCCCAGGCGATGGCCCGAGCTGGGACCACTAACATCGCGGAGACTCGGGGATACGGCCCCGATTGGATTACTCCGGATATATGGGACAAGCTCGTGGCATTTTGGTCGACGAATCGATGGCAGGAGATTTCTAGGACTGCGGCTAGAAACCGCATGTCGGGGGGAGGAGCGCGTCACACTAGTGGCTCTGTTGCATTTGTTGTGCACACGAACCGTATGGTAAGTATACCTTAATTTTAATTATATATTTTATTTGTTACTCTGTGTACTAATTAATGTATTTATTTTGTAAATGTAGACGACGGTGTTGGACGACGGGACTGTCCAGCGACCCTCCCCGATGACGGTGTTTGAACGGACTCACCGTCGAGTGCATGGGACGGGGGAGTACGTCGACAACCGCGCTGCATACATTATGGTAAGTATATTTGTTTAAATATTCATTATTGATTTATAATTTAAGTTTTATGAAAAATATTAAATAAAAAATTAAACTCGAGTAGGAGACCTACAGTCAGACGGTGATACAGCGCGGAGGCACCCCCGAGGACTTTGACGCAGGAGCGTGGGTCGAGGCTGCAGGTGGCTGGGACCACGGTCACGTGTATGGTTTTGCAGATAGTGGTCATGCGCGAGCCGTGCTAGGCCCGCTTGGGGCACCGATCCCTCCGTATGTTGGTGAGCGGCCGTCCACCTCCAGGTCCAGTTCTAATCATTGTATCAGGATAAGGACACTAGAGGAGACGGTCGCGCATCAAAGTCAGATGATGGCGGAGATGCATGCTATGCTACGCAACATCTCAGCTCATACCGGAGCAGGCATCCCCTCGGCATCATCTGATCCATCGTCCTCGAGTCAGTCCACACCGGTGTACACCCAAGCACTCCAGACCCCGCCATATGATTCAGACCATCCTCCATCGTCATTGTGAGATTTATTATTATTTTTATATTGACTTTGTTACTTAGATACTATACTTGATTAATTTATTTTGTTTGGATATTGATACTTCAAATTTGCATTTGAATAGTTTTTATACGATTGTGGATAATTATAAATATAAGTATAATTATTTTGATGTATATCTGGGTGTATTTGTGATGTGTGAATGAATGTATGTATGAGTGTATGAGTGTGTGAGTTATGTATTAGATAATGTATCAATGTATTAAATGAAAATTTGAAATTTTAGATTTTTTCGGTTGCAGGTTGTAGTCATCAGCAACGGCTTTTCCCACGGTCGTCCGTGGGAAGGCCGTTACTAAAAGTGTATCGTAAGCCGTTGCTGATGTCATACAGCAACGGCTTAGCAACGGTCTTTCACTAATGGCGTTGCTACGGACACGCGGGCCGTTGCTAATAATTGTTATCAGCAACGAAACCGGGTCCGTGGTAAACCCGTTGTTGATAATATTATTAACAACGGTCCAAGCGGCCATTGCTGATCCGTTGCTAAATTATCAGCAACGCGTTTTTCTGCCACTACTCCATTGCAATGGTTGGGGCCGTTGCAAGCCGTTGCTGATGTCCATTATTCCAGTAGTGATTGTTAGCAACCAAAATCCTCTGAGCATGATACTTCTGGCCAACAATGAGAATGGAGCCTATATGTTAAGAAGTGTGACAAGTGCTAGAGGTTCTCAAAAGTCGCGCAAAAACATCCCGAACCCTTGCATTGCTCGAAGACTAGCTGGTCTTTCCATATATGGGGAATCAATATCCTTCGTCCATTCCTCCAGTGTCGGGACAACTCAAATACTTAGTGGTGGTCATTGATTACTTCACCAAATGGATAGAGATCGAGCCTTTGGCCTCAATCGCCATAGAAAAGATCAAAAAGTTTATTTGGAAGAAATTCATAGGGAACTTGTCAGCAACAATGGTACCCAATTCGTGCACCGAAGATTCAAGGAATTCTGCTCCGGTCTCGGCATCCGTCAGCCCTTCTCCTCAGTAGAACATCCTCAGACCAATAGCATATTTAAGTCCATTTTAAATAATAGACGAAAACTAACTTTATTATTTATATTAGAAAATTCGTTCGTTTAAGAATATTTATTCCATATATTGTTAAGAATGCATATTCTTAACAATATTAAGAATGCATGTCGAGATAAAAGTGTGTTGTTGAAGCAAAATTTGATTGAGAAGTAGTTAATCACTCACACCTAGGACTGTAGATGAGGCAAACTAAACTAAAGTTTAATTACGTTTCAAGCTTATTTATCAAAAATATTAGCAAGCTGGATCTCATTTTTTATGGACTTAAACACAAATTTGAAA
Organism: Canna indica; assembly: GCA_034359265.1. Lineage (NCBI taxonomy): Eukaryota > Viridiplantae > Streptophyta > Magnoliopsida > Zingiberales > Cannaceae > Canna > Canna indica. The sequence continues at coordinate 73,719,838 of CP136891.1, read as the reverse complement.
TTATATATAAATCTTAAACTCTAGCTTATAAACAAGCTTTACCTTATTTAAAAGCTCATATACATGTTATTAAGCTTAATCAAACAGATAAGATTGAGCTTAACTATTTGCAGTCTATTAAAGCTTCAATGATTGATATAATAATTATATATGAGTTTGTTAAAAGAAGACACATAATACTAATGTTATTTTTAAAAGTAAAATACACAATAATAGTTCTCATATATATATGCATTGCATTTTCTAGAGTATATTTGATGTGTGATGTTAAGCTAGCTATTTGTGGGATTTATTTAGTCCCACCCAATGATCAGAGAGAATTAATTTCCATAATCAATTGCCTTCAATCGATCGGCTGAGACGGCCCGAGCTGAAAATCAAGGATACATTGCCATCCAACAAGTTCAAATTGGGATAATCCATGTGAATTAATTGAAGCCAAATCAAGTATCATTAAACTGAAAAGGAAGCCCCAATGAGGATGTGATCTGAATGAGCAGCAATGAAGGTGAACTAAGGAAGATGTTGATGCCAAGAAAATCAAGGGAGATGTTGTTCTGAGGCAGATTGCATCATTCTGATTACTACATATTTGTTTGACAAAACTTTTGGTATGGAAACAGCTATGACTGCAAGAGCAACTAGGGTGAAGACTTGATTGCTGCCAACTTAGCAGGATATATAAAGCAAATCAGGAGTGGGTTTTTTTATTTCTTTTCCTGAATAAAAAGTCAGGAATAGCTGTACTCTTTTGTTAAAGGAAAGTCAATTTTCTTTCTGTTAATAAGTATGAAACCTGGGTTTATGAGTCAATTGCCCAGAAAAAAGGGAGATTGTTATGAGCTGTGAGAATATGACGAAGCAATGAACTCTGCGCTTTTTGCGTTGTTTTGTACATTTCAAATCTTATGAAATGAAATGTGTGACAATTGCCTCAATTTCTATTCAAAGAAAAAAAAAACTGAACTCAGTCTCCATTTATCTGAAGAATGGTCTGTTTTCCTTTACATGAAATTGAAGAGTTCTCTTACGAGGCGTTTGGTTGCCCGCAAATCAAAGGCGTTTACTTGTAAGCTTTTCGGGCTACAAATAATTTTACAGCCTTTTAAACTTCAGTTGCAACTAGGTAATCCTGCAATTAATCAAATCAAACAAATAATTAATCTAAATGCTGTAATTACAATTGCAACAAATCTACTTGCAGGAACCAAACAGCTCAACTTCCTTTGTTCATTTCCTGTCAAAATGATGCTACATAGATGTGCAGTTCCCATCCATTAGAACTTTTCTTTGTTAACAAGTTCATATTAATTGTTTCAAGATATCTCACCTATTGCTCAATTGTTTATTTCAAGTAGCCATGAATTCATTTAGTGATCTTTATGGAATTTTCTGATACATTTAGATACCTAGGTTTAAGAATGTTACTGATAAGCAGTGTAGTAGTGTACATTAGAATGAGATGTAGGACTACTATGCTCATCATGCCCTTCTGCAATTAGGAGGACTAATTCTAATGCCTATATACTATATGACTATATCATATTAGAATGCATAATATTGATGCTATACATTTCCACCGTCCTGGATAAGTAAGGCATAAATTTAGATTAATTTGAGAGATCCTGTCCATTTCTATGATCATTGTTACAATTGCAAGTCTACTTTATGGAGCAAGGTTCTACTATTTGATTCTTTAAAGCATGCCAAAAGCATTTGGCACTGCCCATAGATATAGTTGTTTTTGGTTTGCCTATTATCATCTCTTAGTCTTACTGAAGTATGATTGATTCTGATTTCTGACTTCTGAGGCTACCATCCTTTTTTCTTGAGATTATATCAGTTACTATTCAAGTGTAGATTTACAGAAGCAGCCCAAAACATCTGATCTCAAAAGGATCCTTCAGTACACTAATTCTAGTCAGATTTACTCAGCCAATATATACTGTTAGCTGTTCAATGACCAGTTTCATTACATTTTCAGTAGGAATGAACAAAAGCCACATCTAAAATGTTTTGTTTCAGCTGCCAAGGTGAAGCTTGTTTTTGGTTGTCCAAAATGATGAGGTGGAGTGGGAGTCCAAACTTTATTCCAAAAATTCTTTTCCAGGACGTCCATTACCACAAATGTTACCTCAATCTGATGGTCATCACATTCCATCCTTTTCCTCTGATATCGCCCTCTTTGTCTGAATACTTTGAAAAAGATTGCCCCTCGGAATGCCATTTGCCTTTGAAATTAGAGGACTAAACGGATTGCGGCCCCCCTCTTTGTCAAATGAGATCAATTATGATTGGTGGAATCCAGGGAACCACATTCCACTGGATTTTTGAGTCTCCATAACTTGTTCTTCTTGCTGCGTTGTTTCCTGGATTGCAATTGTTTCAGATTTCTTTTCCTTTTTTCTCCAAGTAGGACCCAACAAATATGATTGTCCATTAGGGTACATTTCATTTATCAATTATAAGACCAATTTTTTTTAAAAGTAACATTTATGGTCCTATTATATATTAAAATAAACAATAATAAATTAATTATATAACACATAGTAACAATGATAAAATTATACAATTAAATTAAATATTTAAAAGATCATCCTAATAATATTTTGTAATTGATATATTCAACGCATATATTAGTTTCAGGATTTATTTTAGTAAGTCAATAATATATAAATTAAAACATATATAAAAGAATTAGTCATAGCAAATTAATAATAATGAAGTAAGATATGATTTCACAGTGTAGCTTAGTGGTAGAGATACTTAATAGTGATTTAGAGGTTTTGCATTCAAAGCAAAAAATAAATGCTAGTTAAACTATTTCTGGAGCAATTATTTTTATACTATGCTCATTATTCTTTTGCCCTCGTCCTCTTTTTCACTATAATATTTTTTTAAAAAAAATACAATTAATGTTATGCTTAAATGCAAGCATCTATCTTAAAAGCCAACGGGATAGTATAGTTGATAGCAATATATTATATGTTGTCTAAAAATTTAAAATTCAAATCCTAGTATAATCACCTATTGTGATTTTTTATATTTGTTAAAAAAAAGTATCTATCTTAAAAAATATATTTAAATTTTATAATATAAAAATATTAATCATGACAAATATATGTCTAAATATTAAAATGTATAATATTTTAAAATTATGGTAAAAATATTATATAATATACCATAATAATTTAATTGTTTATAAAATATTATTATCATAATATTATGGTATATAATACTAAAAGTCAACTTTAGAACAATTACTTTTAAATATTTAATACTAAACATTTTTAATAATAAACGTATTATTATGCTTAATATTATACATTTAATATTTAAACATATTTTTATGGATGATTGTAATATTTAAATATTTTTAATATTATATTTAAATGTATACACATGTATAAATATTAATGCAATACTAATTATTTTCTATTGGGTTTTAAAATATTAATTTAAGTATGTTCTTATTTTTTATTCTACCTATTAATAGTTATCAACCATTTATCAAATAATTTAGAAATTAGCAATTACAAAACACATTTGAATTCAGCTAAGAGTATGTTTGTTTTCATGGGATGAGGGTGAACAGGACAAAGGATGAAATTTTCATATTTATTTAGTGTTTGAATTAGAAAAAAATAAGAATAAAAAATTAATATTATATTTAATAATATAATCATATCTAATTATCTCTTTCATTTAGATTCAATATAATCTAATACAATAAAACAAATATATCATAATAAAACAAATATACCATAACAGATAATATTAATATCGACTAGAATAATTATGTAAAGAGCCTATTTCTAAAAAGAATAAATAATTTATCCACATATACTCATTTATTATATATTCTCCCGTTGGATTTCTAGGGGTGAGCAGAATTCTCCAATTCACCGAAATTGAATCGAAATCGATTTAATCGAACCAAATTTACTTAATTAATTTCGATTCAATTTTCGGTTCAGTTCACTAAATTAACCGACGGTTCGATTAATTTACCGAATTAATCAAATCCTATATTAAGTATAAAAATATATTGCATAGAATTATTTATCACACTGGATAAATTCATTTGTTCTTATTTAAGGTGTCAAGGTTCAAATCTCAGTGTTGAGGTGTTACACAATTGATTGAGAGGTTTTCAATTAGAATTTTGATGTTATATATTTAGTTAATTTTGTTCAATAATTATGATTAATTAACTGAATTGAATTGGATTTTTTTAATTAATTCGATCAGTTAATTAAAAATTTTGATTCGATAAATAATTAATAAAAATTATAGCCAATAATCGAACCTACTGATGCACACCTTATGGATTTCAATTGAATTCGTGCACGAGAGCATTTAATGGGTTACAATTCACAACTTTCTTTTTCTTCGGCTAACAATCTTTCATCTGCTTTATTGAATTATTGGACACATTCTTTGGATTTAATATAAAATATGCCATAATAAAATAAACACATTTCATTATCCCAACGTTCGTTTCACGCGACCCACCTCTACGGCTCTACCTGCAAAGGTGACGACTCCATTGACTCGCTGCTTTCAAATTTAAACCTCAAAAAAGATGACCGCTGGCCGTCCATAATCCATATTCCGGTCCACGCGATCTGTCATTCTGTCCTCCTGCTCGCGTACCTACCCTTCAATCCACCCGCTTCTTCTATTGGACCGAATCTTGTGGACCCAGCAGCAAGCTAGATGGCATGTGCAACGTTACTTTCTGGTTTTACCAACCGATATACCAAATCCGATATCAAGTGAGCCAACTTAGCGCAGCAGTCTAATGGCGGGTATTTTACTGGGTTCATTATGAACGTGCAGAAGAGAAACTATTGAAGGACGTTTGTTTTTTTCCGCATCAACCCTTTGATGAACAACTTTAGTTTAGAATTCATCGGTTAGATATATATTATTAAGAGGTTATATGGGTTTTTAATTTTAACTTGAATGAAGTTTTTTTTTCTTTCCATATTTTAGATAATGTTAGTGAATTAAGAAATTTCGACAAATTTAAAAAGTTAAACTAATTAAAGCCTAAATTAAGAATTTCTTAAAATTAGTGAACCGAACCGCAACAAATGATAAACCTAGGACCAAACTGAAAATTTCCATATGTGTAATACTGTTCTTTTTCTATGTGCTTGAGGGGCCGGCGGCCTCACATTGAAATTGCTTATTTCACTCTCTCTTCTCTCTCACGGAATTTAGGGTTCCTTTTCCTCCCCCTTTTGCGCCGTCTCCGCCAAAGCCAAGTCCAAGAAGACTATCCTCCTAGCTCGCATCCATATATCTCACTCCTCGAGGAACGGATTGTAGTTCTCCACAATAGCAAGTGTTGTTCCCAAATCCCTCTCTTGCTCTCTGATCTCCCTCTGCCATCTTTTGCTCGGTAATCTCTCTCACGCAAGAGATTGCTCCCATATCCCTGTTTTGATCTGATCTGCCGTAATATTCTCTAGTTTTTCCACCCTTTTTGTTTTTTGCTCGAAATTTCCGTTCATTCTAGTTTTGAAGTTCTGTTTGTGCCTTGGACTGGAAGCAGCGGCAGGGCAGATCTGGCCGTTTAGCTCGATTTCTTCTTAGGGTGGTTGACATGTTCAACTTGTTGATGCGGATGCCAATGTTTAGTGAGTGCTTTTGTTTTGGTTCATCCAACAACTTTTGTTTAATCGGGCAGCTTCCTCGAAGCTGGCTTGTTTTGACCACCCACCGTTGCGTGGCATCTGCGGTGTGTCGACAGCAACCCTGATTAATTGACAAGGCTCTGCTTTTATTAAGAAATTTCTTCATGCCTCATGGTGAACTGTCAAAGATGATATATTTGATCATTATGATATGGTATAGATGTATGAAGAGAGATCTTTTATATCTTTTTCCCCCTTTCAGTTTTGTATCTGGGCAAGATCCCTATTGTTAATATACTTTCAGATAATTCAGACAATCGAAGATTAAAATTGTTTGCCTTGAGTTGGATAATACATGTGGTTACTCGGAAAGAGCACTATCTTTTTGATTCTTTTGCTGTACTCTTACATGGTTTATGAACTTTCGTTTCGAGTGATTACCCACCCTTTCCACCGCTGACTTTCTCTGTTCCCTCATGTATGTTTTACTTCCTTATGGATAATGTCAGTTTAGCTTTTCCTTTGTAACACTGTGTTTGTGTATTTTCCGGATTGCCGAGCTTTGATAAGCTTATCTCTTATTAGTTTTTTCTGTTTGTCTAATGTGGTTTTATCATTAGTATGGTTTCAAATATGAATTGCAATTTCACCAATCAAAATATCTGTTGCTGTTAGTACTTACTTTTATAACTATTATTATTTTACATGACTTGTATATACCTAAGAACTTTTCACTACATAGCATTAACCGATGCTTTCCTTTCTTTTGTCTCTCCTGCCTTTAAAGCTCTCTGCATGATTATAGGAAGATCAGATGTAAATGAGAAGCCGTCAATTGACATGAATTTTCAGTTGCAGGTTCAATTGCTCACGTATTGCTTTTTTTGCACCTTTTTTAGTGGCAGGACTGTTAATTCCTCAGGAACAGTGCTCATCGAACTAAGAAGACTTTGGTGGGCTCCAATTATTTCACTTAAATTAAAATGCCTAAGGAAGAAAGGAGATCACGATCTTTGTCATTTGAACGACGATCTCGTGCATCACCTTTCCCATCTAGTTCAACCTCGCGCAAAACACCAGATGCTGCAGAGTTCCCCCAGGATATTAAAGAATGGGAGGAGGTACGTTGCCCTGTGTGCATGGAACATCCTCACAATGCTGTTCTCCTTCTATGCTCTTCGCATGACAAGGGTTGCCGTCCATTCATGTGTGACACCAGCTACCGTCACTCTAATTGTCTGGATCAATACCGCAAGGCCTTCTCTGGATCCAAGTCACCACAAGATAATGGTGAACCACAGCAACCGACCAAGTTCTCATGTCCTCTCTGCCGAGGGTTAGTCACAGGTTGGACAGTCATAGAGCCTGCCCGCAGGTATATGAATGCTAAAACTCGTAGCTGCTCTATGGAATCATGTGCATTTAGTGGTGTGTATGGAGATCTCCGGAAGCATGCCAGGAAAGAGCATCCATCTGCAAGGCCATCAGAGGCAGATCCTGAACGAGAGCAGGATTGGCGGAGAATGGAGCGGCAGCGGGATCTTGGAGATCTCTTCAGCATGTTTCGCTCAGCTGTTACAGGAGAGGAAGATGGGATCAATGTGGATGAGGATGAGGAAGATGCAAATGACAGCATGTTTGTATTTCCAGCTATCACTATGCTTTTAATTGTGCATGTTCGTCGAGCAGAAGGAAATGACACTGGTCGAACTCTGCCACGCACTTTCGGCACAAGGAGTTCTTCGAGGGGATCATCAAGGGGCCGAAGAGGAAGCAGCATGATCTTATGGGGAGAGTCCTTAAGCAATTCAACATCCACAGAGAGATTTAACCATAATGGAACAGCTAATGGTGATGGAACTAATGAGGATGGTGGAACTGATGATTTGGATACAGATCCTCAAGACAACCAAAGTAGAAGGATAAGGCGACTTTGGACATCAGAGGATGATGACAATGTATCTTGATGTCAGTTCTCCATATGAAAGTTGAAGCACTGAGCTAGTTTCTGCTCGCTAGCTGTTGTGCCATGGTTAGCTGCTAGTATTAGTGCCTTAAGATGGAAGATAATCATAATGCATTGTGATGTTAATTCCTTGTTTAACTCTTGAAGCACTGAGCTAGCTGCTGTGCGCCCAAAGCCTAAGGCAAGCCGCCCTGCTACTGCGGCAAAGGAACATTGATAAACACTGTAAATTCGATAGTGTAATTTCTTCTTCAGGAAATGTTCATCTAAGTGATGGGATGGTTAGCCTGCTCGTTTGTAATGACTTAAAGAGCTTAGCTTAGAAAAGAGGTTGATTTGTTAGTGTAATTTCTCATTCTTTTTAATCTAGAGGACTGGTGGCTTTAGGTACACAAGCTAGCAGTTTACACTAAACCTCTTCTACTCTTCTTTGGCAGCAGCAATTGTTCTGTTTCTTCATGCAGTAAAAAAGGATTGATTAAGCACATAATGGCTTTAAATTACCAGGTACTTTGAGTCTAGCTGGCTTTAATTTCAGGTTGTGGTTTGTATAAACTGTTTTAACTTTTGCAACGCAAATGACTATTTATTTTTCTAATCATTTTGATTTTTGAGCTTAGTAACATTCGTTTATTCCTTAAAATTCTTTAGCCAGATGTGTGGAGGATAATTAGTCATACTCATCTATGTTCCTAATATTCCAGAGTATCAGGTGCTAGAATTCAGTGGTTAATGTGAACCTTACAATTTACACTTGTCTTGCCATCTTCTAAACTCATTGTGATGATCTTATCAGAATATCGTATGATACAACCAAATATAGACTTCCTATACAAAGTCCATGCAGTTCTTCATACAAGAATGGAGACTACATTCTACTTTGTACAAAAATGCCTTTTGGTAGTTCATCCATAACACAAATTTTACTATCAACGAAATTTCATACTCTTAATCTCTACAAAAATAATAAAACCATTCATTTATAGAACAAAAGAGACAGAAACAAGCTCCCAAACCACTCAACGAAAGAAAGCTATCACAATGCATATGCAAGTATAACAGGACGAGCTTACAAAAAACTCGTACTACCATAACACTATCAAAATGCACATATAGTGTGTTCTATGTGCTTACTATACCAATTAGATATCTACTTAAGCAACATTTTCGTCACTTATGATCGTGGTCCGTTGAGCCGCAGCATCGCCGTAAGCCACTTGCAGACAGTGTCCATTTCTTCAGGTATAGTGTAGTGTTCGAGTCTGTAAATTCCGGACGATGAGTTAGGCCAAACAAGCAAATTTGAAAGTTTTAAGTTGGAAAGACTGAATTGCTTCAATAACCAAAACATTACGCATTGAAGGTCTTAAACATGGTATTCTGAAACCCAGACATCCTCAGAACCTCTGCTGACCTTTCCCCATGTTTATAGGGAACCACTCCGTCCCCTACAAATTAAGAAAACAATAAGGATTTTGTAGATTAACAACACATTGAATTCGATTGGAACCGTGCTTAGTTTGGTTTGTGGACAGCCCTACTTAGTTGTGATTTTATCAGTACCTCTTCCATGGCAGAGCAAGACTGGCAAGGAAACAGCCCTCCTTGCAGCATCTTGTGAGCTTTCCACTTTTGTCTTCAAGCTCCTGGATAAGGAAGTTTTAAATGTTGATTCACAGATCAGATGTAATAATTATGGTATTTGGAAGATTGAGAGATACAATGAGCAGACCTGGAACATGGAAGCCAGCCACTGAGACCAACAACTGCACTGAGGTTTATAGGGTATACACTGCCATTTCCATATTTTCCATATGTGAAGCAAGCTGCAGAGTATAGAGCAGTTGCAGCACCCATGCTGAACCCACCAATGCCAAGTTTTACTGTAACAGTTGTTGCCATGAACTTTCATAAGAAACATAATCACACATATGTAACTTGCTTCATCAAGGAATGGAAATAGATAGGAAAGAAACACTAATACAGGAAGAGGAGTAAAACAAGTATACCATCAGAAGGTTCAGATGACAAAAGATTTGCAATGTGTGCTGCTGAAGCATCCATTCCTTCAACATCATCAGGTCCATCCTCCGAAATTTCACCGATATCGAACCCTATCACACACAAGATCTCATATGTATAGCTTGAGAAGGCTTCATGCCATATTTCAGTAACAATAAGAAAATGAAGTAAGAGTTATTTTATTCACTGAAGAAGAAAAGTTACATGATGTGCAGGGAAAGCCACCAAACATAGCAACAGGTCGAGTAGGAGCAGTGGGGCATATCCACTTAATCTGCAGCACGTTTTGAGATCGAATTAGCTGCTGATGTTTGCATAAATATATCCAAATATCTAATAAATTAATAAGATGGACTTAATTTGCAATTACATTTGGCAGAGGAAGGGCTTCCAAGAGCTGGGACCAACTGCAGCAAAAAAGTAGAATGTAATATTACTATGAACTCCATTAATGAAAACAATATCAAATTTGCCTTGTTAATGATCAATTAGACATCTGCAAAAAAGTTGCCTGTGACTGTTGATAAATAGTAGCTTGTAAGTGCACTATGTGAAAACTGAAAAAGGATGCACTGCTTTAAGAACTACCATTTCATAACATTGCAAGACAGGAAAAAGGATAGTCAATCTTTTTTCTTGTTTTGAGCGAAAAGTTTTAACTGTAATATTAATCATGTTCATCGACAAACTGGAAAGGAAGGTTCAAAGCATCAGTACAGGTATAGATAGTACAATATCGGTGCATCCGATGATATACCGGGCCACATCACGCAATAACGATACTAGTGGTTTGCTCTTCCATCAGTCCTTTTTCAGACCATTAATCATACTAGGGAGAATGGATGAAAATCTTGATAATTTAATTTGACTCCATGTATCTAATGATGGTGCTGAACATCAATAAGAATACTTCTCTGTTGCAGAAAACTATAGTATTATCCTATCAAGATTAAAAAAGAAAGTTCAAGCAAGAAGCAGTACGAAATCTAAGGAACAAACTTGCTACTAATAAGTGCCAGAATTAAAGCACTAGCAAAAGAAAAAAAGAATGGCTTCTGCATAGTCCAAAGACAAAAGCATATTCTTATTTCTGATTAGTGAAATGTCACTACCAAATTAAGCAAGCCCCGAAAAAAAATTATTAACCGACATTGACAGGATTAGGTATATAGACTATCTTTTATGTTGATGGCTGTAATCATCTCTAATATTTGCTTTTCTGTTTAGTGTTGGAATTTTGCATAGATTTGGGCAGGGGTTGGAAAGAGATTCCCAACAACAATTTGATTAGTGCATTGACATTCTCCACCTAATTGTTCCAAGTACAGATTTAGCAGAGAAATAAAGCAATACTAGGAATATGTGCAGAGAAGAAAGCAGAATAATACTTTCTCGATCGATCATTTCACAATGAGGAAGGAGAATAAAGCCCAATTAATTCCAGTTAGTACTTCTATATTCTAGTGCAGAAATCTAGCATTGATGCATTCTCCCACATACTAATAAATGCCACCTGAAGCGGCTTTGTTTATATTTTTTGGATCGATTAATTAAATTCATCGCATCCATCTGTTGCAAATTATTCTCATTAGCAGCAAGTTTTAATTAGAGACTTACGTTGCAAAAAGTATTGCAAACTGTATTTAGCAAAAAACTCGCTTAAGTAACAACTTTGAATGAAATGTTCCGGCAATTGTCCTTTGATTAAAAAAAAAAACTCAACTTGATCATAAAACTAGCTTAAGACTGTTTTAGTTCAATCATGAGAATATATATATATATATCTATCAGAAATCAGAATCTTAGAGGCAAGTAAGTACCTTGATCCATTGTCACCCAAACCATGAAGCCAAACAATGGTCGCCTGGTGCCTCCCCTTTGCCTTCACCACATAGGTTCTCCCATATTCCACTCTCCTCGCTCCAGCAGCACTCCTTCCACCTGCATTTCCCCATCTCAGTGGCGCAACAGCAGCTCCATTGCAGAAATCCACCAAGTGTTCCGAGTTCAAGAAAAACCTAACCAGAAGCAGTGTACGAGCTGCTACCGCGATGCATTCTCTCTGCCAACAGGAGGTTCAACTTGGTCTTCCTCTTCAGGTGAGCGAGTACTGCTGCTGCTGCAAGAAGCTCCTCTTTAACTTGCCGATGAGCTGCTCGATCGACTGACCGCTATTTATAGCAATCCCATGGCGAAGGGCGCACGAGGAGAAGCCGGGAATCAGCATCCAGCTACAGTGCTGCTCACTGCTCACAGTTAGGCCAAGCGCAGAGCTGTTCTTTTCAAAAGGACCTACAGTACCAACTAGGGAAAGATGAACCTAAATGGGAGAAAAAGCACAGGAGCTTTTCTTGAGTCTGAGAATCTTTCGAGGGATCGTAAATATATATAAATTGAGTTGTTTAGACTAAGCATTCAGAACTGGAAATCATCACCCGTTCAAATTCTTAACATGCATGGTATGGAATCAAGAACACCAGAAGTTGAATCCTCGCTGGCTCCCATTTAGTTTCACCCTTTAAATTGCCTTGCACACGGGCTTATTTGTGCATGGTTGTTTGATTTCTTGACCAAGAACGCGCAAGTCAAGCATCCACAGGAGCCATTTAGCCAATGAGATGGAAAGATCGATCGGGAGGGGAGTGGGGAATGTAGGAAAGCGAGTGATGCTGGGGATTTTGGCATCAGAATCAATGCTAATTCTCAAGAGAAAGTGGAGTTGGGAACAAGCAGCAAAATAAGCATATCTTCTCTACATTTATCAACCATTCGAATTACAATCATAAATTAATTACTGGTAGTGTCGAAGGATTAATTAAACCATGATGTCGTCACTTTCACAAAGTAAAACAAATTGGTTGGGATGTTGAGTTGCTGTTAGTTAAGTGTGCTGCCCGACAAAATTATGTCATGACATCGTCGTCGATGCTTCTTCCTTAATATAATTACTTTGAGAATGTGTGAATGATACAGTGGAAAGAATCAAATGCTACTTTTAGCTTGAAGACAAAGTGGATTTTGCTTTCTGTAGCTTGAGTGATTAGATGATGACATTGGCACGAGGAGTGAGGTAGGGTACTTGGCACTTGCTAGCTAGTTATGCTACCCTTCTTCCTGGATTTTCATTACAGCTAGCTATAGCTCATTGTTTAATTAATGGCAAATTAATTTCTTGATGTTTGACTACTTCGTTAACATGTCTATCAATAAATACATTATGCTTTTCTTCATTTATTGATGTTGGTCTTATTCATGGTCGATTGTGGCCAACAACATAGAGTTAGAAAGACCATAATTTGCCCAACCTAAGCCTAGAGTTAGGATGCCCCCATCAAGTAGAATGTTAGAATGAAGTTGAGAATATTTAAGAAAATGTTTTAATATTTTGGAGCTTTGTTAAGCTAGTGCTCTCAATAAGAACTGAAAAAAGGTTGCTCGCCTAATCCTTTATAGGTGGGATCACTGACTAGTTATTCCAAAATGTAAAGAATATTCGACTAAAGATTATGACAAAAGAGCTTCTTATATTGGGTTTTAAATGATCAAATTTAGGGTGCAACTCAACCCGACGTCGGTCTTTTTCTAAAACGATTTTTGTCTAATTAAAAGCAATGTTATAGCCTTAGCTTAGCTAAGAGTTCTTCCTAAATGACTATCTTTCCAAAGCAAGAAAACTCAATTCTAACTAGTCTTATTCTCCTATATTTGTAGTGGAGGCTTATTAGAGCTATGTTGTCGTCTTCTTCTTCTTTTTTAAGAATAAGTGAGACCTAAAGACCACACGAATCATTTCAAAAGACTTGACACGTCCAACAAAAATACAAGGCGTAAGCATCATCGCTTACAAAAAGAACATAATCAGAAAACGAAGAAGAGAGGAAAGGTAGGAAGAACAACACAAAAGCTATGGTGCTCCTTTTAGCCTATTCCATAAGGCAATGCATCCCTCTATTGCCTCACTTATTGTGGTCTATTTTTATTCAAAGACAACAGCATTCCTTAATGTTCCACAGAGAAACCATATCATATATAGACATCCGTGAGTCTTTCCCTTGTTTTCATTATATGAATTATGCATGGGAAAAGACGACATTCACAAGTTGCCTTCTCTTAATCCTTGTATTGGTTTGACTAGCTAGAACAATGTATTGACACTACAACACAATCGGTCTAAAGAGACACAAAATTAGAAATAAATTAAATTTTTATTTTTAAATTTTCATATTTAGAAATAAGTAGACACAAAATATGTTTCAAAAATTAGCCTTTAAAGATATATAGAAACAGATCAATTAAATGACTCTATTGATGCTGTTTCTAAAGTCTCAGAGTCAGATTAATTAAGTGCTATTGTTGTTGTTTCTATAGATCTTTAAAAGCTAATTTGAAATAAATTTTGTGTCTACTAATTTCCAAATATAAAATTTAGAAATAAAAATATAATTTGTCTCTAATTTTGTGTCTCTATAGGTCGGTTGTGTTGTAGTGTGATCCATATACTTCACAATATGACTCAAAAAATATATTAAAAAAGTAATTGGTATATATGTGGTTTAATATGCTAGTTGGTTGGTTTGATAATAGCCAATAGCAATTCGCTACTATAAAAAACTATAAAAAACTAAGCAGTGAATCAACACTTGGATTGGCACAAGTTTGCAGAAAAACTTGGTGTCAGTCAAATTTAGCCCCTGATGCAAACCGGTGCCAATTCAGGTGCTAGTTTGCTCGAAACTAGCAGTAGAAACTGGCTAACTAATTTCACATCGATTATTTTTTCCTAAACATCATTAATTATATATTATAAATGATTCTTAAATTATTCATATCAATCAGAAAAAAGTTTACACTAATCCATCTAAACTTTTACACTGATCTATCTTAATGTTAAATATATTTTTTCAAATAGAGAAAAATTTTGTAGTTTAATCGCAATTTTTTTTATAAAAAAAATTAAACGAAGTATCCTGATTTCTTGGAACGGTGCCTATAATTAATAAGCGTCGGTATCCAAATTTATTCTCGATTTCTTTCTAACTATGATTTCTTCAGAATTATAAGGGTCGAAATTTTAATAGCGCCCATTTTTATTTGAATTGACATTTAATCTTTCTAGTGTATGTGAATGAATGTTGAGAAGACAAGGGGGGAATACTTTAGCATAGAGCTATATACTCTTTTTCCATGCACCTTTATTGGTGTTGCTGTTAGGTAGAACCTTCTCCTACCATGCAAACTGGAATCACTAACTATATATAAATATGAACTACTAATTGACTCTTCGCTTTATGTAAAAACTAAGTTTGTGATGCTTTGTCAACTCCTCTTCGTCCAAATGGAATCCAAGTCCTTTAAACTAATTAGCTTTGTCAACTCCTCTTCGTGCAAATGGAATCCCACAAGCAAGCACATTGTTTTCAAGATGTAAGATTTAACTCTGCTTCACTCATTATGGCCAAAAAATAATGAAACACTAATCCTTACTTGATACCTTGCAATTGCGCCAAAGATCAAACGCTGGTGGAGGGAACACAAGGCAAATAATTAATCTTTACACCAGAAGCCAAATACAAGTCAAAGAGGTAGAGATCAGGAATCACTGTGAAAACTACAATACCCAGGAGGAAAAGCTGTGCAGAAGTCAAAGTGGGGGTTCTCCATGCATGCGCTGATAATGAAGCTATATATATATTTATGTTGGAGGAAGAATCTGTTCTTCCTCTCTCTCTCTCTCCCTCTTTATGTTTCTTATTGATTTCTTTGTGTAAAAATGCAGAATCCAAGCCTACATGCATCTACCTTTCTCCATTCCCTCAAATTATCTTAATTCTGTAAAGGTTGTCCCTCTTATGTGTTATGTGAATCTAGGGCAAGACGAACAGCCCTAGCGCACAGAAAAAAGCAATAAAGCTAGAGGGAAGAATACAAGAATTAAAGAGAAGAAGAACAACCGCAAGAGACGCATGCAAAAGTTTAATTACATGCTTCAACAAAATTATCTACGTCCGTCCACAAGCTTACTACCTATTAGGGCATATTTGCTTCATATGATAATGGAGAATAGGATCGGGGATGAATTAATATCTATTATTTGTTTAGTGCATGAATTAGAATAAAATATGAATAGAAGAATATTTATATCCGATGTACACCGAATTTAAAAAATTCATATTCAATCATCTCTTGTCTATTATTCAATCTAATCATTTCCTATTCAACAAAGCAAATATACCATTAATTCACTATTTAGGATTTTGTAAAAGAAGAGCCACCGAGAATAACGACGGAGGTTAGGCCAAATAAAAAGATAAAATTAGCATTAAAATAAGGGAGCCACTAATTAAAGCTCTCTACGTAGAGCTCTTGAATATATAGTTACTACTTGGTATCGAGTAATTAGTTCCCAAGTGTTGTCTTCTTATCTGATCCTTTAGGTTCTAACTCATAAAGTCATTAAAAAGATGAGAATAAGGAGCTATATGAGTGCATACTGTTTATGTCAGCATGATTCCTGCTTTCCTTAGACTATATATATTTAGTGAACAGCAAAAGATACTCTCCATAGGTAGCATTTTTATTGCAATAATTAATGAACGAAATATTCTGTGCTAAGTCTATATATATAGATTGGATGTGTTAATTAATTAATTATGTAATAATTAATTTTTAGGTAGAAGACGAGGACATATACCTATAACTATAGCTAGAACGTTGTTAAGTGGAAGATACCGTGTTTATTGAGGTGATAAGCCGACATAGATCGATGTAGAGAGTTTATCTTATATGTCAATCTTGAGTCCCCTTGGTTCAAGTTTTAGATTTTGATTCTGATACTGTGATACAGCATATCAGAGCAGTATTGTCTAATTAAGATTTTGATTTGACTAGTTGATTATGATTGTAATAAGGTGAATAACACCTACCATATTCTCCATAACTTTTGCTTTAAAAATGTAATAAAAAGTCCTTTCTCAAATAAAAAAGTGACTCTTGTATATCCAAGCATGCTATTTTGCGATCAGTGCAATTTTTATGGACGATCCGTCCATAAAAAATATATGAACGAATGAATATGAATAGAAACATAATGCCCCTATTCCACACTTGCTAAAAAAACTCATTGAAAAAGCAATAACATATTATGAAAGAAAGCTAGTAGGGTAAGATGAAGACTTAGCATATTAATTAAATCAACTTTTAAAAATATAAGTTATAGATATCATTTTCTAATAGCTTAAGTCAATCTAATTTAGGATTGATTTAAGTAGAACATAATATAGCATTGTTAAAATCTTCTCAAAATTGCTAGCCAATTGCCTCGCCTTGTTCATGCAACAACTGCTTAATAATACACAAGGTGCTTTCACCCTAGGCCGCAGCAGTCTGGATTGCTACATGACAGTCAAAGAAACTATTCGGGCCTGCAAAAGTTTGAAGCAAAATATATGTATGATCAAATTAGATTTTGAGAAGTCGTTTGATTCTTTAGAATGAACATTCATTACAGATATGCTTGAAGCCAAAGGTTTTCCCCCAAAATATTAGATATGGATCAAATATTTGTTGAGTACTTCTGAATCTTCATTGTCAGTCAATGGTATGATTGGAATGCCTTTCTCCCACAAGAGATGTCTCAGACAAGACAACCCATTATCATCTCTCATTTTCAACTTAGCAGTCGACACACTCTCTAAGCTGATAAACAAAGCAGTTAGTCAAGGCATTCTATGTGGCGCCCTACACCACCTCATGTCTAAAGATATTATACACGTTATCTATGCAGATGACATTGTGTGTTTTTGCCAAGCAGATGTCGGCAACATTAGAACCTTGAAACTTCTTCTTAAATGTTTCGAATTATGTTCAGGTACTGTTCCTATAACCTAGCGAAACGATAAATTTTAAAACACATGGAGAAATTGTTCCCATAGGTTTTTGGCCACGATTTTGAATGTTTTGAGGACACTTTTTGACCATTTCAACAAATCAAAAATATTGTAGTGCGTCTGAAGATTAACTATAGTAAAACCAATGTCATTCACACTGCGTACAACCTTACAGTGGTGAATCAGGCAACGGACACTTTAGGATGCTCATTAGTTGGATTCCCGATCAAATACCTAGGCATCCCGCTAAGAGATGGTCCCTTGCTCCACAATGATTGGTGTAAGGTCATTTCTAAAGTTGACAACACTTTGGCCTCCTCGAAGGGTCGCTTATTATCTATAGCAGATCATTTAACACTTATTAATAGTGTGCTCACGAGTCAAACTTCCTACTTTTTATTCATTTTCAAAGCCTTGCTCTGGGTCACACGATAGATTGATAAAGGGAGAAAAATATTCTTTTGGACCGATGGTGATTCCAATAGCATTCAAGGCAAATGTCTAGTGCATTGGGACAACCTCCCAGGAGATAAAGGCGGTGGCGGCTTGGGGCTACTCAACATACGATGTCACAATAAAGCTAGATTTAGCAGATGGGTATGGAAACTCATTGATAAGAAGAGCATGTTATGGATCGACATCATCACCCACATTTGGAACAATTAAAATTACAAGATCACTATAGGCTCTTTCCGATATGGATAAATATTGTGAAACTCTTCGACATCTCTAAGATCTCTTTGTCTTTCGAGGTGGGTTCGAGGGACAATATGAAGGGAATAATGCCCTTATTGAGCCAATTACATGTCAATGGTAATCAACTTAATAAGGTAACTTTTTCATCATATGCTGCATCTTTATTTGATCATAAAGATTATGATGAACCACATGAACCTGGGCAAATGATTCCGAGGCCATGATAAGTTCATGCCAGTGAGACCTGAAATTTAGATGCCCATGTTCTAAATGTTCCTAGTCGTAGGATCACCAATTAAGGGATCGGTGATTCCGGATAGACTAATGCACTTGGTACATGCCCTATACGATAAGGGGTAGCTAATCTCATAGTTACCTGTGAGCCGGTGCTCATTAGGGAATGCGTTCAATGAACGAACCTGTACAAGGAACATAAAATGAAATCCTTACATGAGTGCCAATAGGATGTTCCTCGGGTAATAGTAGGTGCAAGCAGTCATTGGACCTGAGGTTATCATGGTTACCTTGTGTGTGAGGACCCATTGCTTTGGTTCTATCCCTACGTGGCCCTCAGCGTCATGTACCAGGTATTACTGAGCATGGGGAAGCATTCATGGAGATAGGTGAGCGACCAACATGAAATCAGTTACTCCTAGTGTTACACCCCGCATAGGCTTATCCCTATATAAGGGACCTCACTCGGGAGGGGTGCAACTAGCAACATAACAACAAGCAACAAGTGGACAGAATTTGAATTTCAACCAGATTCATAACTAAATTTCAAAGTACAATCCAACATAAATACAAATAATGAAAGTTCAACTAAAAAAATAGAAAACTAAAATAATATACGGAAGGCATCTCCTCCTCCAATACTCTAGCTACCCCATAAAGATCTGCCGTCATACTTGAAGTTTTGAGGCAAAAATAACAAACATCAGCAGAAGACTGAGTAGGATTGCAATAATATATTATGATGCCATGTATACAACGGAAGATACGATTCAATAATTTATTTAATGCTCCTACACCAATCCACTATGTCAACTATTATCTACATGCGTACATGGTCATAGACCCAATCAAGAGCGTAGTGGACATTGGGTTTCCCCCAGACTCTCACACCTCCGAGAGTGGCACCTCAAGCCCGCTCCAACTAGAGATATGACTATCTAAAAGATAGCCCGCCGACGTCTAACACCTCGACGTCGCACACGCACATGTGTGGTAAATAGGTGATCACCGGTGTCACTTGCCCTACACCTTGGGCAATATATCAACACTGTCCAGGGCCATCACCCAATAATAGATCAACTATGCATCATGTCAACAACTTACACTAGTGCAACTCAACTAATATAGAATGCTAGTAATCATGACATCATATATGAATTAAATATATAAATAACTACATAATGATGTTATCAATAGATACGACATGCAATTATCTCTACTAGCATCCTCAACTAATAAGCATATGAAATATCGTGTTTGCAACATGTATCAATAAAATATGCATAAAGAGCTTCAACGACAGTAGATATCAATTTTCAACGGAATAGAACAACAAGATAATATTTCTACATAGGATAACAATCGATCTAGGATGAGATTGACCTTAACAACTAGTATAACAACAAAACAACTCAGGTTAAAACCATAGAAACAATTAAAATAATATTTTCCGACTCGGCACGCAAAATGAGGCCAAAAATGCTTACTATTTTTAAAATCTGAAAGAAGTCAAATGGCAAAAGTGACCTCACCAATAAATTCAGGGCGTCGAGTAGGTATCAATTCATATATAATATGACTAATTTGACAAACTATAAAGCCTCCAAATAATTATTTAAAATAATAGAAAAATAACTTAAATAGCTACACAATGAATCACTATTACGAACTCATGTAATAGTGCTACAACTTATGTGTCACTGCTACGATCGCAGTGCTACAAACAACTCATATATCATCCCATATACCAATGTTATATTTCTAAAATAATAACCAACTGATACAACAATATAACACCGATATATAGAATATAACACCGCTACAACTCAACTAATATAACACTGATATGTTCAACCCATCTCCTCTTACCTAGGTTTCCTTGCATCTCCCTCATCCAACCGCCGCCGTTGGAACCGGGCGACGAGAAGGAGATGACCGCACCGCAAATCGGCGGTGATGATTCGTCGACCACCGTCGCCGTCAGCCATCGCCGCCGCCTTACTACTAGGCGGCAACGAGGAACAAGGGCGGCGGCCCCAAATCTGGGGCAATCACGCCCCTCACACGATCCGCCCCATGCGCGATGTCGCGCGAGGCGACGCCGCACCTGGCGGCGACGGTGCGCCCGACAGTGACCTCACACATAGTGCCAGCGGACGACACTGTCATGTGGTCGAGCCATTGCATGAACAGTGCCGATCAAATCAACAACTCGATAAAACAACCACCAAAACGACGTGATCCAACGACGAGAAACAAAAATAGAAGGTACAATGCACAAATCACACAAGATCTCAAAAACATCGCAGAATCATAGATTGACAACAAGAATCCTAAAATCTCATCCTAAGAACAGTGTTACCCTACGTGAAGGAAAGGAGTAGGAACGTGGATCCTACTTGAAGGTCCACTAACTCCGGATAATTTTTCGGATTCTTCAAAGTCGCACACCGTCGCTACGATTCGCCACATACTCACGATCTCCCCAGTCCACGTCGACAGCAACTACGAGGCAAAAAGGGATTAGGGCAGCTTAAATAAGCGATTAGTCACTCATTTTATGAAAATACCCCCGAACTACCAATTAATTACAGAACAACCCCGCAATTAATAATTTTAATTATTTAGTAATTTTTCAGGCATAACACCTAGTGAGAGGAGATAATGTCCTATGTGTCCCTACAAGTTTCGACTCGAAAATCTCTGGCCAGAGTAAATATGAAAGTCAGGAAGATATTTTTAACGTTTCATTATTGAGACGATATCTGGGCGAGTGGAACAAATATGAATCGGTATTAAGATTTGACACTTCTTTCGTACCCTTCCGGAAGGGCGTTCGATCCCTGTAGATTGAACCTCACACTATCAGGTTGGTCTTGACTTGTGAGTGGAGTCTCTCACTATCACACTAAAGGGGTTTAATGGTGGATCATAAGATTCGAATAGAATTCGTTCTATCGGATCCGACTCTCCGTTATGCACAACTAACTACTGTCTTAGTGTGGGGCCCAATGGGTCACACACAATAGGTTAATCTCATAACGAACCTTATGAGATAAAGTCCGGAGGCGGCACTATATGTCTACTAGCATGGACATGTTGCAACACGATCACGGATCTCATTTATGGACATGATAGGAAAGATGTTTTCCTATAGGAACGAATATGCGCGAAAGGACACTACTAGAATTATCGTTGTCACCGACGGCTCGGGCCGTGGCTAAATCGTCGGTGAAGACTATCATAGACGGTGCAGACCGTGGCAAAACATCATAACTGATGTGCGTGTCTCGGATAAGTTGCGATGACCGACCTCTATCGTCACAACTAGTCATCAGCGACAACCGCGTGAGCTGTCGCTGACTTAAACATATCAGAGACGACACACAACGGTTGTCGCTGATTTAAACACATCAATCGCGGCTCCTAGCCGTCGGTGACATCATTAGCAATTGTGATATTTGGTGCTACCCAGACCATCATCCATTTACGATATGCTTTCAACCACGGCGTAGTGACAGGCAGCCGTGGATAAGCCGTGTGTAAGCCGTGGCTGAAGTTATATCCTGTAACTGAAAAAAATTAAAATTTTGAAAATTTATGTATACAATGATATTTATACATTACGATCTATTTACAATCATATATTACAATCACAAAATATCATATACATACACTTTCAACCAACCATACAAGTTTTACTTTAATATCATGAATCTAAGCCTCAAATCGAAGGCAAACAAGTATCAAAATATCATATATACAACTATAAGTATATATAAACAACTATAAGCCTAAAACCAGAGACAAACAAGTATCAAAATATGAAATGTAAAGTTTAAACATTTATCGACTATCTAAACCTCAAACGAAGGCTAACAAGTGACAAAATATAATCAAAATACACGAACATACATCTCACGACCATGGTGGAGGTAGTGGAGTCGGCAGCGATTGGGTCGGGAGCGTCGACTGGGTCAAGGAGGACGACGACTGCGACATCATGGTAGAAGGCCTAAGTGAGCAGGGCCTGCATGTTCTGCATCGTCTGTCTCAACTCGTCATTCGTGCGTCTCTGCTCCTTCATCGTCTATCTCTGCTCCTATATTTTCGCTCTCTGCTGTGTTAGCTCGGACTCCAAGGCCGCTATCCGGCTTTGGTCCTGCGTACGTGATGTCGAGGGCCTCTCACCCGTAGTGGGAGGGGTCGGTGCCCCAAGTGGCCCTAACACGGCGCGTGCATGGCCACTGTTTGCAAAGCCATAAACACGACTGTGCTCCCAGCCACCTGCAGCCTCAACCCATGCACCCGCGTCAAACTCCTCTGGCGTGCCTCCGCGCTCGATCACGGTCCTTATGTAGGACTCCTACATGCATTTATATTTTAAATAATATATATATAAAAACTATAAATAAAAATTGTGTAAATCAAATAGACATAAATACTTACCATGATTATCGAGGCCCTGTTATCGACTTAGTCCCCCGCTCCTCGTCGTCGACGATGAGTGCACTCAAACACATGCATCAGCGAGGGGGCGTTGGACAGTGCCATCCTCCGTAACTCGCGTCTGAGGGCTAAATGGCGACACTAGAGAGGGGGAATGAATAGTGTGTTTACTAAATAATTAGCCTAAATACCAATTTTAATCGTTTACTTGATTAGTTAGGCAATTGCAATTCGATAATTTTATATGCGGAAGCAATAAATGATTTAGCAATTAAAGCAAATAAGAAATCAATGCAAACACAAGATTTATAGTAGTTCGGCCCCAATGCCTACTCCACTACCTAAGCACCCCGCTTAGGATTTCCAAACTAAGTTTTACTAGATTAATTAGTTTCCCTTACACACGAAGACTTTTCCCCAGAAAGACCCACTCTCCAACCGAATGCACTTCCACACCCGAAAGTATCCCGCCTTCCTACCGAGAGCTCTTTCCCACCTCTATCTAAGGAACAAGTAGACTAATCCTAGTAAGCGCTAAGTTTACACAAGTGGCTTTACTCCTTTTCACCAAGGATACCACTTCACATACAATCAAGACCTAACACCGGGTCTTCTACAAACACAAATAAAAAATAGTTCAAATAACAGTAAAATTACAATTGAAAAGAGCTAAATGATAAATACAAGATTAGCTACTCTTTTCAGCCCTTCAAAACCTCCAACTCGCCAGTAGTAGAGCTTGAGTTGAAGCCCGAGTTGAGGGAAGCAGATTGTGCTTGAAGAAAAACTTGATGAAGAACAAAGCGCCGCTTAATCGATCTTTTCGAAGGCTTTAATCTCCTTTTAAATGCTCAATAAATTCTGTTAGAGTAGGAGAAGAAGATTAAATGAAGTATCAGAGGGTGTGTTTATACCCTCGTGAAGCAACGGCTGTTCAACGGGTAGAAAACTATCCGTTACAGACTGTCGATCGAAGCATCGGTCGACCGGTCATTCGACCGCTGAAACTTTCCCTGTGGTCAGTCGATCGACTGGTCGACCGCCAGACGTGGATCACGTGATCCACGATCTTTGGTCAACCCGTCAGTCGATCGACGCAATCTCGCATCGCGGCATTCAGCAGGTCGACCGATTGGTCGACTGACAAGGCTACTGCCTGTGGCCTTACCCTAGTCGGTCGACCACCCGGTCGATCGAACATAGGCTGAGTTTGTTTTCTCAGCCGATTTTCTTCTGCGCTTCATTTTTGGGTTCCGGCTCTCAACGAGAATCTTCTTGGAGAGCTTTTGACTTGATCTTTGGACTCATCCAATTAAGTGACTTTGGTGCACTCATCGATCTTCGAGAAACTTCCGCGACGAACCCGAGCGCGACAATCAATGTCCTTCCTATTTCACGATTTCTTCGATTTATCCGATCGAGGACATCGAACGCTAGTCGATATGGAACCTGAAAGATATTCTCAATGAAATCATTAGTTTCATGTTTGTTATCATCAAAACCATCAAAGCCGAGATTAAGGCTAAGGTTGAAAACCTAAAGCTAACAATCTCCCCATTTTTTATGATGACAAACATCCTTAAGAAAATATAAATAATTAAAGCACAAGGATATCAACTTAGGGATTTCTCCCTTTATCAACATGCATATCTATGAGATAAACTCCCCCTATCTATATGCATGAATTTTCTATATTTTTCTCTCTCTTTTTCTTATATACTTATCCCCCTTTTGACCTATACTCTTCTCCCCCTTTATCCATACTCTTCTCCCCCTTTATCCATACTCTTCTCCCCCTTTTGACATCAATCAAAAAGGGCATGAAAGGCTATCTACTTAAAGGGATGAAGCACAATTAATTTTTCAGGGATGAGACCCAAGAAAGTATTTAACATAAAACATGAAGGTTTCAATCAAAAGGATGGAAAACAATATTTGATATGAAAACAAAATTCATACATGATAGAAGAAAAGATAGATACAATTCAAATGTAAAGCATGTATGCACGCAAGTATGAATGTGCTCATATTTTTTTCATGACATTTTTAAATTTCATTCAAACTTTCAAAGAACCAAGATATGGTTATTTTAACTCATAAATTATCAAGTTTGAATAGAACCTAATGTCATTGAATCCAAATTATGAACTTAGCATGTTTTCATTTGAAATAAGCATGAAAGCATGAAAAATGCTAAGCCTCAAATTTTGCTATCTACTCATATTTTCTCATATTTATGCATCAAGACATCAAACATGAGATAGTGTAAGTCTATGAATCAAGTTAGGGATTAAAATGAAAATTTTAAAAGTATTTTATTGACTTAGGTCAACCTATACTTCAAATTTTCAAAAATCAAATTTTTAAGTTTATACATAAATCATATTTTCAATGAAAAATTTGGTACCAATTTTTGAATGACGATTTTTGATACCAAATATAGAATGCTCATTTTGATACCAATTGTGGGATGAAAATTTTGATAGCAATTATTGAATAGACATTTGAAATGCATGTATCAAATTTGAACTCAAAATGAATTTAAAAATCAATGTCCATTTTTCATCTTATATTATTTTCAAATAAACAAATGGATCCTAGCTATCACCCAAAATATCAAAATCATTCCTACAAATGATTTTACTCATGAAAATATGTGAATGATATTAGAATTAGAATCCAAATGGTGTACATGAATTTTTATTGAAGTTTTTGAAGAAAAATCAAAGTATAGAGGATTGATATTTCAATTAAGGATGATACTTTGAGTTTTGAAATCCAACTTCAAAAATTCATTATAAATTAGATTCTTGATGAAATGTTTTAAAATTTTTACTTAAGAAAATAGATTTTTCAATGAGGGTGTAGTTTCAAGAATCACCTAAAAAGGATTTTTTTATATTTTTCTAAAAATAACTAAAATTTATACTAAATGTGGATTGAAATGGTATTTTTGTAAATTTCAGTTTTTCTTAAAACTTTTTCAATTTTCATTCAAACTTTCATAACACCACATGATGGTCATGTCAAGAGTATATGTCAAGTTTGAAATGAAAATTTTATCCTTAAGTCAAGATATCAACCTAGCATGGTTTCATTCAAAACTAAAGTAGTTTTCATGAAACTTGCCAAGTTTCAATTTTAACATTTACTCATGATTTTTCAAGTTTAAACCTATGAATACCTAACATGAGTAAATCTAAACATATTTCTCAAATATGGATCATGAATAAGACCTTTAAGTCAACTTGTTAACTTGGGTCAACAAGATTCAAAAGAGGTTTTCATCAATTAACCTCAATTATCATTTTATCCATATGCATAAGACTTTTCATTCTAAGTGCATGGAAACATGTCATACCTATTCCTAAACATGTTTATGAAGATTTGGACTTAAAATGAAATAACCAAGTCAATTGATACCAATTGTGGTTTGTTGACTTGGACCAAGCTTTTCAAGCTTAAGTCCCCTAAAGTGATATAGATATCACATTGTTCATCTAGACATGAATTTTCAATTTTAACTTTTTAGACTTATATGATATGTGTATCTAAACATGTTCATCAAATTTTAACTTAAAATGAGGTCTGTAACAAGAATTTTAACCTATATCAAGTTTTATTTAATCAAGATTATCATGAAATTTGCCTAAGTTATCAAATTATTTTCTACTCATGAAAGATCAAATATTCATCATGCATAATCAATCATGAGCATAGAGACATCATTAAACATGAAAATTCAATTAATTTTTTTAAAAAGATTTTTGCAAAATAAAATCATACCTTATTTTTAAGAAATTTGCCCAACTTTTTCATTTCCTTTTAGATAGCATATCTTTCAATGTTGACCTTTTTCTTAACTTGCAAGTGGACATCATTAGTATCATAATGAAATAATATGCCAACTAGCAAGTTAACTTACTAACTAGCAAGGGATCAATACACAATTTCATTTAAAATCTTAACCTATGCTAGATAGTTAAGATTCATTTTAAGATGGATACCATGATTTCAAAATGAATCTAAGGAGATCCTAGAATGTGAAACATTCAAGAATAAGATCCCTTCCTATGTTAAACTAGTTTGGACTTAATGATAAGGTCTCTAATAATGAATATCAACCTAGAGCAAGTTTCATTTGATGAAATTTGCCTAAGTGCTAGAATTTTACCTACTCATGAGAGATCAAGAATCTTATATGTAATTACCATCATGAGTATAGAGACATAGTTTAAGCATAGATATTTAGGTATAACACTAAGATTTTGAATTTATCAAAGTTATACCTTATCCTTGATAATTTGCCAAACTAATCTTTTTCTTCCTAATTAGCCTTCCTAAAACTTTATAACTTGCAAGTAAGCTACACTAATATTTTAGAGAAAATATAGCTACTTAGCAAGCTAATTCAACCAAAAAGCAAAGAGAAGCATTAAGTATCATTATCAAATATCACTTTGCTAAATGGTTTTAAATTCGTTCAAAATGAAATCGAGTGAAATCAAAACGAATTTTAAGAGATCACAAAGATAATAAATGAAAAATATGATCTCTAACCCTTCATATTAGTTGAAAACCGAAAGATCACAATGTGCCTACGATTTAGAACCGCAATGTCGCTTAGGCTCATTACAGGCCATCGGGGTCTCCAAAGAGACCAGGAAATTAAAATCAAAAACGTTTTTGAAACGAACTCTTTTGCAAGAGCGGGGAAAACAATCAATTTAAAGCATGTATCATGACTCTAACTTAAATAAAGCAAATCAAAGTAAGAAGATGATACCAAAGAGTTTGATGCCAAATTTACCATAGGCATCTAGTGTAGATGAAGACTTTGAAGTTGCAACCATGTAGAGATCATTCCTTCAACTCATTGGTCAACTTCAATTCTTCAATTCTCTTTACCCTTGTGTGGTGACTCCCCCTATAAGAGAAGAAATTTTTGGTACCCAAATGGCTTTGGGTCATTGGGGGTTAATTGGCCTAGGAATCCAAAGTGTCTTAACAACACTTGGATTTCTTTTAAATGCACAATCAATAATTGCATGGCCATAGATACCACAACAAAAGCAATGTCCATGAAATTTTTTCTTTTCATTTTTAGCATGGACATGAGATCTATTTTTTGAGTGCTTGTCATTTGAACTACGATGAGCATGAGCATTCTTTACATAAGCATCCTTATCCCTAGGATTTTTTTAAAATGAAGCATGTGATAGTTTACTAGTTTTCTTACTCAAGAAAATAACCTCATTTTTTAAGTCATTTATGGATTTGTGTAAAGCTTGTATTTGAGATTTCAACAAGCAATTTTCATTTTTAATCTTTGTGTTTTCTACCTTCGAATTTTCAATCTCAACTTCTTTACTCTTTTTTAAAAGCATGACACACATACTTTGACATTCTTGTACTAATTCTTCATATGACATTTTGATTGAATGTGAAAAATTAGCATCACTATCATATGTCATATCTTTATCATGACTAAAAGTTGAAAATTGTACCTCATCATGGATACTCATGAGGCAAACCTTGGATGTGCCTTCATAGTCATGATAGGAGAATGCTTCTTGTGATTTGGAGATGCATGTTGAAGCAGTTGTCCTCTTTTTGGCATTCTTCTTTGATAAGGGACAATTCCTCTTCTTGTGTCCCGTCTCTTGGCAAAGGAAGCACCTAAGTTTTCTCTTCCGATTCTTTCTTGTGCTTCTTTGGCTAGAATTGCTTTGGGCATTAAAATCGATGTTAGTACGAGGGGGATGACCATTGTCATCACCACCCTCAACAAAAGTGTTAATATCTTCGGTTTTCGCATAGTCACATAACATATTCAAGCAAGCCCAAATATCGAATGCGGAAGAACAATGCATAACTTTTTCAACTATATCATTAGAGAATGAGCAATAAAGAAAATGCGTTGTCTTAGCATTCAATTCAAATAATCTAATTTGATCTTGAGTCCACTCATTAATGTCAATGGTGGGCTCAACATATTCATTTTTGAGCATGCACAAAAGATCTAAACTTTGTGTTTTAAGAAAAGTATACATCCTACTTTTCCAAACACCAAAATTTTTCTCATCAAACCTAGGTGGTGCATATGCTATACTCTCTAGAGCCATTTTATAGATCGAAGCAAAAGTGTAGAAGAGATGGTGAAATCTCAAACTACGACCCGCTCTGATACCAATTGAGGGCGAAATGGTGACACTAGAGGGGGGATGAATAGTGTGTTTACTAAATAATTAGCCTAAATACCAATTTTAATCATTAACTTGATTAGTTAGGCAATTTGCAATTCGATAATTTTATATGCGGAAGCAATAAATGATTTAGCAATTAAAGCAAATAAGAAATCAATGCAAACACAAGATTTATAGTAGTTCGGCCCCAATGCCTACTCCACTACCTAAGCACCCTGCTTAGGATTTCTAAACTACGTTTTACTAGATTAATTAGTTTCCCTTACACACGAAGACTTTTCCCCAGAAAGACCCACTCTTCAACCGAATGCACTTCCACACCCGAAAGTATCCCGCCTTCCTACCGAGAGCTCTTTCCCACCTCTATCTAAGGGACAAGTAGACTAATCCTAGTAAGCGCTAAGTTTACACAAGTGGCTTTACTCCTTTTCACCAAGGATACCACTTCACATACAATCAAGACCTAACACCGGGTCTTCTACAAACACAAATATAAAATAGTTCAAATAACAGTAAAATTACAATTGAAAAGAGCTAAAGGATAAATACAAGATTAGCTACTCTTTTTGGCCCTTCAAAACCTCCAACTCGCCAGTAGTAGAGCTTGAGTTGAAGCCCGAGTTGAGGGAAGCAGATTGTGCTTGAAGAAAAACTTGATGAAGAACAGAGCGCCGCTTAATCGATCTTTTCGAAGGCTTTAATCTCCTTTTAAATGCTCAATAAATTCTGTTAGAGTAGGAGAAGAAGATTAAATGAAGTATCAGAGGGTGTGTTTATACCCTCGTGAAGCAACGGCTGTTCAACGGGTAGAAAACTATCCGTTACAGACTGTCGATCGAAGCATCGATCGACCGGTCATTCGACCGCTGAAACTTTCCCTGTGGTCGGTCGACCGACTGGTCGACCGCCAGACGCGGATCGCGCAATCCGCGATCTTCGATCGACCCGTCAGTCGACCGACGCGATCTCGCATTGCAGCATTCAGCAGGTCGATCGATCAACCGGTCGACCGCTGCTCTCTACCCATTTCATGCATCTATCGGTCGACCAACCAATCGACCGAAGTAGCCAGCGGTCGACCGA
Organism: Canna indica; assembly: GCA_034359265.1. NCBI lineage: Eukaryota > Viridiplantae > Streptophyta > Magnoliopsida > Zingiberales > Cannaceae > Canna > Canna indica. The sequence goes on along the minus strand of CP136891.1, from coordinate 73,689,651 downwards.
CAAGGCTACTGCCTGTGGCCTTACCCTATTCGATCGACAGCTCGATCGATCGAACATAGGCTGAGTTTGTTTTCTCAGCCGATTTTCTTCCTCACTTCGTTTCCGGGTTTTGGCTCTCAACGAGCATCTTCTTGGAGAGCTTTTGACTTGATTTTTGGACTCATCCAAGCGACTTTGGTGCACTCATCGATCTTCGAGAAACTTCCGCGACGAACCCAGGCGCGATGATCAATGTCCTTCCTATTTTGTGATTTTTCTGATTTTTCCAATCGAGGACATCGAACGCTAGTAGATATGGAACCTGAAAGATGTTCTCAATGAAATCATTAGTTCCATGTTTGTTATCATCAAAACCATCAAAGCCGAGATTAAGGCTAAGGTTAAAAACCTAAAGCCAACATCGTCTTACATTAGAAAATAAATACATTAGTATCATTATACACAATATATAATATTTTAATTAAAAGTAAGAAAATTATACATACCATACGACGCTCATGCACCGCAAAAGACACGAAGCCACAAGTGTGACGCGCCCTCGTGCCGTCCTCCCCGGACATGCGGTTTCTCGACGCTGTTCGGGAGACCTCTTGCCACTCAGGCGTGTCCTACCGCTCAACAAGCAGGTCCCACACAGGTCCAGAAATCCACTCGGGGGTGTGTCCTCGAGTTTGCCCAATATGTGTGGCCCCCAACTGTCTCATCACGGTCTTACGGGATTGTTGAAGCAGCCCGTTGTAGCGAGCGCGGGTAACATGCTCTCACACAGTCTCCACAAAAGGAGTATGGCCCTCCGGCCATGTATAATGAGCCTACAAAAAATAAATTTATTATTATCGATCAATATTTAACATTAACATTAATTTAATAAACATACTTACCGAGAACTCTCGCCATAGTAAATCCATATGCTCACGGGGCACGTGAGACCATGTAGGCCACGCCCTGTGCATAAACTTCCGGATCGTCCACGCTATCGCGCGTGGGACGTCCTCCTGCTCAAACCTGCACCAAATATAGTACAATTCTATATTATACTTACGAGGAATTATAAATAAATTATAAGAAATAATTAATGCATCTACTTACCTTCTACCGCACACACTAACCAATCTACGCGACTCTCCCTCAGCTGGCGGAGGGAGAATTTTGTTAGGTCCTCGTGGCCTATGTCCCGATGTCGACAGGCCTGGATCGGCTGAAGGGATGGTGGCTGGAGGTGGGGGATGGCAGCCAAATCAGCTGGGGGAATGGTGGATGGATCATGTGGAGGAATGGTGGCCGGATCAGGTGGGGGGGGGGGGGTGGTCGAAGGCGAAGGGTCTGTGCGTACAGGGGTGGATGGTAGTAATCGTCGGGAGGGGGGGGGGTAGTCCTACGAGGAATGCCGCCTCGAGCACGCACTTCTCGAACCATAGCTGTCAAATATGAATATTATATATATAAAATAGATTAATAGATACATTTAATAATTAAAGATATACTTCACATTTATAATTATTTGTCATCGTCAGTATCACCATCCGTGTAATACTCATCTTCTTGTTCTTCTGTATCGGAATCTTCAAATTCTTCTTCTTCTACCTCATCATCATTCTGTCCTTCTTCCCCAAGACAGTTATCGTCGTCATCAACAGATTCTACTTCAAATTGAACTAACTCTGTGACATCATCCTCGAGTATTGGACTAACTCACTCCACTTCGACAGGATCCTCTTCTTGATGAAGTCATCTATTGGCTCATTCTCTCCAACTATCGACGAGGGCGAGGGCGGAGTCTCCATCGACGATGGCTCGACAGTGAGAAGGCGACGTCGACGACGCGCGAAGTCGGTGTAGAGGATGATCGGCGGCGGCGATAACTCAGTCGGCAGCGGCGAAGAGAGAATAGAGCGGTGAAAGACAAAGGGTCGGGCGCCAATGCAAATAAAAAGGTTTTTCACCGACGACCGTGGACAACTAATAATAGTATCAGCGACGATCACGTAGCCTTCTCTCAGCCGTCAGTGACATATTTTTTATTTTCGCGCCGCGTTCGGGCCATCAATTAATAAGTGACGGCCGCCTCTGGCCGTGGTTAATTACTTACAAATATCACTGACGGTCCTTTGGCCCCCGCTAAGCCATCGCTACTAGGTTATTTCATTTCGCGCCCCGTGCGCACCATCACATAAGAGCGACGGCCTTGGGCGGTCGTATACGAGCCGCAACTGATTGGGTTACATCAGCCACAGCCCCCACGTTCGTCGAAAAGCCGTGAATGGTTCTGACGGCCTAGGCGGCCGTCGATGAGCCCCGTGGCTGATAGCTAATATTTTAGTAGTGAAAGTTCCTCGGTAACCCTAATTGTAGGGCCTCCCTAAATTATTGGGATTGACACATGATAAATTCTAATCAATAAGAATTTAATTTATAGAGATAAATTAAAGTTTATATTTAGTTGGATTAAATTAATTTCGAATTAATTATAAATCCATTAAATATAAATTATTATTTTGGAGGTAAATCCTAGAATTTTGAATTTCAGAGGGGGGATTTAAAAGGGGGTCGGGTCTACCATGGGTGGCTACCTACTCCCCTTATAAATAGATGGCCTAACCTTCTTCAAGGGTGTTAAGAAAATTAGTTGGAGATCTTGGATAAGAGCAAGGGCTTGGATTCTTGAGAAGCTTCTTGAAGAGAAAGACTCCAAAGAGCTCCTCTTGATCTCCATGGGTGGCCGGCCATCTTGTTCTTCCTTCTCGGGTTTGTGAAGCCGAATTGAAGGTCTTCCTCTTGGGTGTGTCATCTCCTTCATCCTCTTGGAGGAATCCATATAGGGCAGAGAGGTATTCCTTCATCTTCTTTCTCATTCCATGATTTTCTCATCCCCTCTTCCTTCCCTTTGGTGTTTGGTTCTTGGTGGAAGGGTCGGGTTTACTTTGGTGTGTTTTGGGGTTGAGAATTTCTCTCCGTTGAGCCACAACGAGTCATAGTGTTCGCTGCCCCTTGGTTGCGAGGCGCCTGGTGTGGACCTTCCTTGGAGGACGTGCGTGTGTCCGTCTTAAAACGGGGATATGAGTAGTCATACCATCCATGGTATAAGGTATATCTTCTTCTTCTACTCGTTGATTGAATTCATTAAAGATTGCTAATGTAGATCGTTGATTTCGAGATAGTTTGAATTTTTTAAATTGTTTTTTCCACTGCGTTTTTGATTCCTATCCCAACAGTGGTATCAGAGCCACCTTTAGCAATTTTTCAGAATTTTTGTTATGCGTTATTGTTGCGTTTATGAACCGTTCGCTCCCTAAACGTCATGTTGCCCAATTTTTGTTTTCGGGGGATTCTTGAGTCGTTCATTTGGCTCCACGGTTCATGCGATGAATCGGGGTGGTAGCCTATTGTCCAAACTTATCTTGGAAATATTTCAAACTCAAGAACCCCAATGGGTTCATGGTTGAACAGTTCCGAAAACTGAAATTTTTAGCATGTGTTGTTTAGACCGTTTTGGGTGGAATCGTAACCCGATTAGCGCGTTGTCGAATTCTATTTTTTTCTTTCTTTTTCTTAATTGTTAAGATGCATGAAAGGATGATCATGGATGATCACTATGTGCTGCGATTGTGTGTAAAATGTGGATGTGTTAATTGCTTGTAAATTTATGAAATTTCAGCATTGTAACTTTTGAATAGGGCATGCGTACCCCTGTCTTCCTCTTGAGAATTTTGATTGTAATCTTCTTCTCCCTCTCCTTAAACCTTTCCCCAAGGGTTGTTTGGTGTTTTCTTCTTTTAGTTTTGTAAAATTATAAGTTTAGGGGCAGATTCGTGATGAGCTCGCTTGCTGTCTCGTTTTGGTGCGCACACGGAGAGGTGGTGTTCGGCACCATGTTCATGACGACTAGAACTCCGGGAAGGCACTGATGGAACCGGCAACCTACAAGATGTTTTTGGGCAGCGCCTTGGCGAGACGGAGCTCCCTAAAACCCTAGGATGATGGTCTTGGTTCACCCGATGGCTCGGGTGGAACCCTTAGAATATCCATAATCATCCTTATTTATTTTATGCTTTTATTTATTACTTTTGCTTCAATTGTTGATAGCTTAGATAGTTATAATTCAATGAAGAAACCCTCTAATTAATAATATCACCCAAATACGATCTTCATCATGAGCTGGCTGACTTTCCGGCGTAGGCTTCCGACTAAGGACAAGTTTTTGTCTTGGAACATACCGGTCAACCCATTTTGTCCTCTTTGTGAAAAGAAAAATAAGAACTACGAACACTTGTTTCTTCATTGTAGTTTCACGAAAGAGGGCTAGTCTGAGCTTCTAAAGCTGTGCAAGATCAAGCATTTCCCGCTAAACTACAAACCATAGTCCCCCATCAATAGAGAAGCAAAGAAGAGAAATATCTGATAATGCTTTGCAAATGAAAGATCTGGTATGGAACACTAGAAGCTTTGACAATGTGGGGCATTCTCACCTTGAATTAGCAATTGACTCTTGTATTACTTTGAATCTTATCATGCATCCTTAGGTTCTCTATTGACCCTCATTTCTCTTTCTCGCCGAATGCAACGCTCATTTCCTTTCTCTTTCTTTTTATCTTTGTATTTTTCATCAATGATAGATGATAAATACAAATTTTCTTACTAAAAAAAAGAAAGTAGAGCATAATATAGACAGTTATATATATCTCATTATGCACTATATTAATAAAAAAAATAGGTTAGTTATGAACTAGTCACTCTCGATAATGAGGTGAGAGATGAGGAAGAGTTATTTAAATAATTTTCAAATTGAGTAAAAAGATAAAAATATAATCTCCTCTAGGCTGGCAAAAGCAATGGGAGAGAGCAACAACGGGGACTAGGATGGGTAAGAGCAAAGACCATTCCTAAGGAAAGAATTGTTGGCCAAATATTTTCAATTTTGGTTTTAATCTCAGTTTTGATGATAATAAATATAAAATTAATAATTTTATGGAGAGTTATTTTCAGGTTCCGAGTCGATTAGCGCTCAACGTTCTCGATCGAAAAAATTGAAGAAATCGAAGAAATCAAAGAAATCGGCAAGGACGCTCGTCGACGCTCGAAATTCTTCGAAAAGATATAGTTTAGGTTTAGGGTGTCTAGAATATGTCTTAAATCCTCATAATGATGTAAAAAAACTCAAAAGCTAAACCTGAACCCCAAAACATGAAAAATCGAAAAATAAAAAATGGCCATGGAATTCACTAACCCTAGAGAGCTCCTTGGATGTCATATAACCTAGACATTTTCTTGACACCAAAAATATCGATAATTGTTCCTTAGGTAAAAATATTAACTTAAAGTTAAGAAATATTATATAAGTAGGCTTAGCGAAGACGAAACCCATAAACGAGCAAACAAGCAGAAAAAATTAGCCAAACCAAGCAGTCTACCCAGGTTCGATCGACCTACTCGTCGACCGGCAGAAGGAGAAGGCATTTCGATCGACCGACAAGCGATCGGGTGTCGACAAAGAGCAAAAAAATGCCCATTGACGAGCCTTGAGTGTTGGGGGGTTATAAATACTCATCTCAAACTCAATCCAAGCATGTTGTTGATGCCTCTCAGCCTCAAAGAGCCACTCTTTGCATCTCTACAAGAATTCTTGAGTCATCTTTGCAAAGAACCCTAGCTTTGAGCCTAGAAACCTTGATATTGACTATGAGCTTGCTTTGATTCATCTTCAAGTCATCAAGAGAAGCTAGGACATCTTGTTTGAGAGCTAAGTTTATATTATTTATTATTTGCTCTCATTATTGTTGTATTTTAGTATTTATTTCATTGTATTTAAATTTGTGTAAACATATGTTGCTAGGTTTGATTGAGTTGATGGTTGCCTTAATGTTAAGGCTTAATTCCATCGGTGTAAACGTAGTTTACTAGGATTAGTTGAGTTGTCCTTAGGTTGAGGTGGGAGAGTGCTCTCGGTAGAAAGGCGGGATACTTCCGGGTGTGGAAGTGCCTTCGGTTTGAGAGCGGAGACTTTTCGATGTAAAGTCCTCATTGTATGAAAACTAATTAATCTAGTTAAACTCGTTTGGAAATCCTAAGCGGGGTGGTTAGGTAGTGGAGTATGCATTAGGGCCAAACCACTATAAATCATTGTGTTAGCGTTATCTCTCTTGTGTTTGCTTAATTGTCTTATTTATTGCTTCTGCTTGTTATTCAAATTTATGAATTGCCTAAGTAGGTTAAGAAAAGATTAAAATCAGAATAGGCAAAAAGATTTAAATAACACACTATTCACCCTCATCTAGTGTGGTTATTTCACCAGCATTTGGTATCAGAGCGGCTTTGTAGCTTGAGATTTCACCATCTCTCCTACACTTTGTTTCGATCTAGAAATGGCACTATAGTTGGTTATTTTCGTACCACCTAAGTTTGATGAGTCAAACTTTGATCTTTGGAAAAGAAGAATGTATACATTCTTAAAGACTCAAGGTATATATGTGTTTAATATGGTAAGGGTTAATTGATGTATCTAGTCCAAACTATGATCATTTTCACAAATCTAATCCGATCTTTAATTTGTATCAATTACATCCCGAATTATCATATTGATATCAATTCTAGCCCGACGTCAGATGCTCATCAATGCAATCGTTAGGTGCTGACGTGACATCTAACTCAACAAATAAAAAATATTTTTTTTATTATCACTTGTGCCACGTTAGCATGTAATAAAAAATAGGGTTAATTGATGTATTTAGCCTAAACTATGACCATTTTCACAAATCTAGTCCGATCTTTATTTTGTATCAATTACATCGTGACTATCAGATTGATCGATATCAATTCTGACCTAGCGTTTAATCTTTCTCCCTAATCTATCCAAACTTTGAGATTGACAAAAATTATAATTCTTGAAGACAAATAATTTTTTTTAAAAAATCAAAACTCTCACTTTATTCAATAATTCTGTATCAAATTTCAACAATTTTTTTTTCCTTTAAAAAAATTACACGAAAAATCTTTTAACACCTTCAAGAATCTCATGTCTAATTTCACCAAAATTAATTTATAGTCCTTATATAAAAATTTCATTTCAAATTTTGTATTTTTTAAAAATAAAAATTTATAGTAAAATAAAGATATTTTATGAAGAAAAATAAATACTAAATCAAATTAAATATAATATAAATAATATTAAATATATGATAAATAATAATATTATCAGTAAAATATATTGATTTGGTTCAATTTTTTTTTCTAAAATGTTATAATCAAATTGAAAAAAAAAAATCAACAGAAAACTAAAAAATTAAATTTAAAATGCCAAATTTTGTTAGACACTAAATAAGATATAATCATAATATTAAATATTTAATAAATAATAATATAATCAAAAATATCTCGATTTAATTGAAAGTTTTGAATTTTTTATAAAATATAATAGTTGAATTGAATAAAAAATAAAAACAAAAAAAAATAGTCAAATTTAATTAAAAAATAGGGAGAAATATAATTCAGACTTTTAAATTGATTATATACAATTGTAATATAATCTAAATTTCAAGTTCAATTTTCAAATGATACAATTGTTGTCAATCCCAAAATTTGGGATATATTAGAAAAAAACATTAAATGTTAGGACAAATTTGTTACAAGGGCCAAAGTTTGGGATAAATACATTAAATTTTTCTATTTATATAATATTATAATTTTTTTATTACATGCTGACGTGACACAAGTGATAATAAAAAAATATTTTTTAATTTGTTGAATCAGATGTCACATCAGCACCTAACGGTTGCATTAACGGACATCTGACGTCGGACTAGAATTGATATCAATTTGATAGTTTGAGATATAATTGATACAAATTAAAGATCAGACTAGATTTGTAAAAAGGGTCATAGTTTGAGCTAGATACATTAATTAGCCTAATATGGTAAAGTCAAAATACATAGAACCTAAGGAAAATATGGATGCATGGACCTAAGAACAAATTAATGGGTTTGAATTAAATACTAAGACAACAAATTGCATATATTGTTCTTTGAAAAATAACATTTTTGAAAAAATCATGCATTGTACTTCGGCTTTTGATATTTGGGTAACTTTAAACATGCTATATGATTATGGCAAGACCGAAGAGATTGTCACTTCTAATGAAGGTAGTGATGACAATGGTCATTCACCTAAGTACCACTAATCTTGGTTTTGATGCCCATAGCTCTTCTAGTCAAAGGAGTAGCTCCAATAGCCGAAAAAGGAATGTAGTATGTCATGCATGCATGGAAAATGGACATATGAAAAAAAATTGTCCTTCCATGAAGAACAAGGCAAAGAAGAGGTCATACGCTTCCACATCATCATCTTATTCAAGTGAAGCATCCTCTTACCATGGCTACGAAGTTAGTTCAAAAGATTGTCTCATGAATGATAATGATGAGGTAAACTCTTCTTCTTCTAGTCATGATAACAAAAAGAGTAGTATTAATTCATCTAGTTCTCATGACATATTTTATGATGAATTAATGGATGAATATAAAATCATGTATGCCTTGATGGTTAAAAAGGATAAAGAAAACAAAAAATTAAAGAATAAAAACTTGACGCTTAGCTCTCATTTACATGATGCTAAACTAGAAAATGGGAAGCTAAAAATTAGTGTTTCTAATTCATGCCATGATGTTTTAAGTATTGACACTAATGATTTGAAAAACAAAAATGACATATTAAAGAATGAAAATAACATGTTGAAAACTCAATTGCATGTTTTGCATAAATCTACGAATGATTTGAAAAATGAGATGTTGATTTTGAGTAGAGAAGTTAAGAAAATATTTCATCTAGGAAACCTTAAAAGAAAAATAGTTCCTTTACGAATGCTCATGCTCATCATGTTTTTCATGCTAAGCATTCTAACATTAGACATCATGTCCATAACAATAATGAAAAGAAAATATTTAATGGACATTACTTTTATTGTGGTATTTACGGGCATGACATTTATGATTGTGCTTTTAAGATGAATCCAAGTATGACAAAGACACTTTGGGTTCCTAAGCACTCTAACCCCCAAGGACCCAAAGTCATTTGGGTACCAAAGATCTCATGCTCTTTTGTAGGAGGAGCTACCACACAATGATGAATGAGAAATAAAATATTAAAGTTGACCTTGGATCCTAATGAGAAATACTCCAAGAGGTTGCGACTTCAAGCTATCATGATGTCATAGGTGTGGAAATTGGCATCAAAGACTTTGGTATCATCTCCTATACTCTCTTGCTTGAGTGATAGTTGGAGTTTTGATGTCTCGATGGCAGAGTCGTTATCTTCCAATATCTCTTGCCACTCGTCATCCCATGTCGTGAGAGTCATTATGGTCTGAGTGCTTAAGCTGTTACTGATTTTGATAATAGTTGTGCACAATTGCTCGATTACCTCTGGGGGAGGCGTCTTTTCTGTTGCCTCCTTTAGAGCAGCTTCTAGCTGTTTGAGGTGTGAAGTCACAGTGTCTTCAGGTTCCTGTACTTGGACTAGGTTGACAGTTAATCTTGAGAGGGCGTCTGCCAAAGCATTGTGCTTTCCGTCCACATGTTCGAAATTGATCAGAACGCCTGTGCCTGTAACATAGCTGTTACTGATTTTGATAATAGCTGTGCACAATTGCTCGATTACCTCTGGGGGAGGCATCTTTTCTGTCGCCTCCTTTAGAGCAGCTTCTAGCTGTTTGAGGTGTGAAGTCACAGTGTCTTCAGGTTCCTGTACTTGGACTAGGTTGACAGTTAATCTTGAGAGGGCGTCTGCCAAAGCATTGTGCTTTCCGTCCACATGTTCGAAATTGATCAGAACGCCTATGCCTGTAACATAATCAAGGAAATTGAGCCATCTGACTCGGGATGGTTTTGTTGATGCAGATTTATTATAAAAACTTATGATTGCCTGGCAATCAGTCCGCAACGTAATTTCCTTTTGGTCCAAGTAGTGAATTTTTAGAGACTTCAGTGTCTCTATGCAGGCATGTATTTCTGCGTCGATGGCTGACTTTGTAACTGGAAACTTGCCGCTAGCATAGGCACATACTTTCTCCATGCTCCTCGGGTCATTCTTTCTCGGCTTCCACTTACAGATTCCTCCCCAGCCCTCCATACAACCATCTGTCTCGAGGACTATATATGAGCCTGGGGCTGGTAGTTCTAAATCTGGCAACTTTTGCAGGATTTCTTTTATCTGTGAAATGAGGAGAAGGTCCGACTGTTTAAGTCTCTTATCTCCGTGTGGTCCGACTTTTGAATAGAGGGGCCCAAGTAGGGTCCCAAGGTTGGGAATATATGACCTTGCGTAATTGAGTATCCCTAACCATGACCTTAGGCCGGTTTTACTCTTGAGGTTGTCTTCTTCAAAACTTATTATCTTTTTCACAATATGGGGCTGTAGTTTGATCCTACTGTCGCCAATAATTGCCCCTAAAAATTCGATCTCCCTTGTCGCGATTTTTATTTTAGTGGGGGATAGGACTAGTCCCCACTTTTCACAAATCTTCAACATGGCTTCCAGGTGCTTGGCGTGCTTCTTTTCGTCTTCTGAGAAGACAAGTATGTCATCTATATATACCGCAATAAATTCTTCTGTGCCCGCAAAACATTGATCCATTTTGCGCTGAAACACCGCGGGTGCGTTCTTAAGCCCAAATGGCATCACGAGCCATTCATATAAGCCTTCGGGTACTATAAATGCGGTCCAAGGAATGGATTCAGGATCCATAGCCACCTGGTGAAATCCACTTTTTAAGTCAAACTTGGAAAAGATTCTGCTATTACCGATTCTCTTCAGGATGGTGTTTATTCCGGGCAGACTGTACTGGTCTTTATGTGTATTATCATTTAAAGTCCTGTAATTGAAGACTATACGCTCTTTTCCTTTTATCTCCTTTCCGGTGGTGGGATCAATACTTGTACCAGAATTTACCATAATGGCCATCGTCCTATGCCTGCTTGTACTAGGCCTGATAGCCCCTATCTTTAGTAAAGCTTGGACGTGCCGATTATACTGGTCCTTCATAAGAGGGGTAACATGCTTTAAAGGCTTGTCTTGAATAGTCAGGTCTGGATTGATAATATCCAGCTTGCATGTCACCTGGTTTTTAGCCCAATGTTGGGCCGGGTTTTCTCCAATATAGCCTTATTCTCTCAGCCTGTCAAGAAGCGGGCTGAACTTCTGTTTGAAACTCTTTGATTCCTTGAAATCATCATAGGCTACGGCATTCTTTACCTCTAAGTATTCTTCTTATGAGAGGTTTAGCACTATTTGCAAAGAAGTCACCAACCCTAATATGAGGTCACATTGCAGAAGTTGTATGATAACAGTATGTCCAATGTGCTCCAGGTTCAGCCTAGGAAGGAAAATAATTATCAACAGGGCACCCTTCAAGCCATATGATGATAAAGACGCACTTATAAGAGAGCTGTTAGAGTACGTGACCTTCTTACTATCAGAAAATGATAGACTCAAACAAGAACTTACAGAAATCCAACTGTCCACAGACATCAAAGATTTGGAAGAAGAATTCAGCAACATGCAAATCGACAAAGAGAGAAGCCGAAAAGGAAAATCTACCCTAATGGATGAAGAAAAGGAGATCCCTGTGAAAGGCTCAGGGATAATTTTCCGAGAAGCCGCCACAAAGGCCGCGCTAGGGGTAATTGATGAAGAAGACATTAAATCAATTTACTAAGGACTTCAAAGGGGAAGGAGAGTCTTGAACAGACTCTACAACATGGAGATTACAATGGAAATCCCAGGAGTCAAGAACTTTAAGGTAAATTGATTTCGAACATGTGGACGGAAAGCACAATGCTTTGGCAGATGCCCTCTCAAGATTAACTGTCAACCTAGTCCAAGTACAGGAACCTGAAGACACTGTGACTTCACACCTCAAACAGCTAGAAGCTGCTCTAAAGGAGGCAACAGAAAAGACGCCTCCCCCAGAGGTAATCGAGCAATTGTGCACAGCTATTATCAAAATCAGTAACAGCTTAAGCACTCAGACCATAATGACTCTCACGACATGGGATGACGAGTGGCAAGAGATATTGGAAGATAACGACTCTGCCATCGAGACATCAAAACTCCAACTATCACTCAAGCAAGAGAGTATAGGAGATGATACCAAAGTCTTTGATGCCAATTTCCACACCTATGACATCATGATAGCTTGAAGTCGCAACCTCTTAGAGTATTTCTCATTAGGATCCAAGGTCAACTTTAATATTTTATTTCTCATTCATCATTGTGTGGTAGCTCCTCCTACAAAAGAGCATGAGATCTTTGGTACCCAAATGACTTTGGGTCCTTGGGGGTTAGAGTGCTTAGGAACCCAAAGTGTCTTTGTCATACTTGGATTCATCTTAAAAGCACAATCATAAATGTCATGCCCGTAAATACCACAATAAAAGTAATGTCCATTAAATATTTTCTTTTCATTATTGTTATGGACATGATGTCTAATGTTAGAATGCTTAGCATGAAAAACATGATGAGCATGAGTATTCGTAAAGGAACTATTTTTCTTTTAAGGTTTCCTAGATGAAATATTTTCTTAACTTCTCTACTCAAAATCAACATCTCATTTTTCAAATCATTCGTAGATTTATGCAAAACATGCAATTGAGTTTTCAACATGTTATTTTCATTCTTTAATATGTCATTTTTGTTTTTCAAATCATTAGTGTCAATACTTAAAACATCATGGCATGAATTAGAAACACTAATTTTTACCTTCCCATTTTCTAGTTTAGCATCATGTAAATGAGAGCTAAGCGTCAAGTTTTGAACGTATGTGCCTATGCTAGCGGCAAGTTTCCAGTTACAAAGTCAGCCATCGACGCAGAAATACATGCCTGCATAGAGACACTGAAGTCTCTAAAAATTCACTACTTGGACCAAAAGGAAATTACGTTGCGGACTGATTGCCAGGCAATCATAAGTTTTTATAATAAATCTGCATCAACAAAACCATCCCGAGTCAGATGACTCAATTTCCTTGATTATGTTACAGGCACAGGCGTTCTGATCAATTTCGAACATGTGGACGGAAAGCATGCTTAATATTAGTAAAAAAAATTTCTCTTGATAAGTTTCAAAAATGTTTTTGATTTTTGATTTCCGATCTCTTCGGAGACCTATGTAGTCTATAACAGGCTCATGCGACCTTGCGGTTCTAAATCGTATGCTCATTGTGGCCTTTCGATTTCCAACCAATAGGAAGGGTTGGAGATCTTAATTTTCAAATATTTCATATTTTGAGATCTCTTGATTCATTTTGTTATCATGAATGATTTATTTGAAAATGAATCTATGCTATTTAGTGAAGTTGAATTTTTAAAATGTTACTTGGTTTCTCATTTCGCTATTTAGTTTGATTGCTTGCATGTAATTTTCGTTTCATTATTTACTAATGAAGTTTATTTGTAAGTTGAAAATGTTAATGAAAGACCAATTATAAAGAAAATGAAAAGGAAATGAAAAGTTCGAAAAAAATTTCAAGAATGATGTATGATTTTAGTTTTACAAAAATCTTAATTTAATACTTAACCTTCATGCTTTAATAATGTCTCTAACTCATGATTGAATTTGCATGATAATATCTTGAAATCTAGTATGATGAATTTTAGTACTTAGACAAATTTTAATGAATGAAACTTACTCTAGATTAAGATTTGTCCCTAAAGACCTCGATTTTAAGACTACACCCAATAAACATGTTTAGATACACACATAACATGATTCTAGATGTTTAAACTTGAAAATTCATATATAAATGAACAAGATGATAACTAAATCACTAGGAGACTTAAACTTAAAAAAATTTAACCCAAGTCAACAAATCAACTTGGAGTTGGTAAATTTTAAAAAATAAATTGATAAAGAATAATGGTTTATTGAGTTTGTAAATTTTAAATATTAATTTACGATTTTTTTAAAAATTGATTTAATATTGATGTTGATTTAATTTAATTTAAATAAGAAATAATTTAATTGTATTTTTAATATATTCTTTATTAATAAACATATTACATTTATTTAAAATAATAATAACTAAAATAGAAATTCCATTTTATTACAACGAATAAAAATATTTAAAAACTTTTGGAAATATTTCAACTTTGATAATTTATAAGATAATTTAGATTTTAATAATTTTTAACTATCATGTTGTAATTTTAGTAAATTGCTGAATCTTTTCAGTGCTACAGGTATCCGACCAATAAATATGTGATTGTGTAGGAACAGAATAACTTCAATTTCAATTTGAATGTCTGCCCGTCATTGCAGTGAAAATAATGACGAGGAACAAAATATTCAAACAGAGAAGAAAGACCAATAACCGCATGCTTAAACAAGAAACTTTTGGGCACCGTGTCATTCAACAAAGCAAATATCAATCAAATCAAACCATTTTCTTCCCAGGAGAGAAAAAAATAATAATCTTTTTCATAGGTAGTAGATAGAAGCATCAAATCCAGCACAAGAATTCATGGACAGATTCCGTTCTACATCAAGGCAAAAATCTTGAATCCATTAAACCAAACTGTCACGATGGCTTCTTTGGAGAGGATAAAAAAGTTCATACTCCTTGGCAGGTTAAAAAATGAAATAGTTCGAAGACGGAAGACACCTTAAAGAAAACTACATCGACTCTTTGCAACACCATGAGGAACATAGACGTCAACTATGACAGTCTAATCAAATACATCATCATCGTCATCGGGAAGGGGTTGGGCAGCAGCTGCAGCCAACTCTGCTTCATGCCTGGAAAGAAGTTGAAGATTATGGGGTTAGAGATTGTTTTATCCATAGAATTCAGATTACAATAAATAAAACTAAAGACTTCAATATGGATGTTAAAGGATATCAAATACAATTAATTGGCTTCCATATATACTTTTTTTACTGCAGCTTGCCGGAATTAAATTCCACGAAAAAGTTACAGGCACGATAATAAATAATTTACAAGTGAAAGAACAGATACCCTATATAAATGGATGTTATACTTTGTTCTTACACAAAGTATAATATACAATAGGGCTACAGAATTTAAATATTGATAGAAGCCAACGTGTTCTTTTAAAAGTTGTAATTAAGAGTTTGATCCTACATCTTTATACAAAAGTGTGAAACAACTTGCAATGCCCAAAACAAATAGGATTAATAGCAAACCTAATGAGCAACCCACAATCTTTTAATGTCCGATTATGAAAGTCATGAACACGGTTTGGTCTCACCCTCATGTCACTAATAACTAACATATTCACTTTTAACTATTCTAAAATTGTACTAACATATTCACTTTTAACTATTCTAAAATTGTACTAACATATTCACTTTTAACTATTCTAAAATTGTAGATGTGAATGAAGTATATCCAGAAAGAACCTAATGAATCAATATTTACGATAGACAATCGTCGAAGACATGATAAGTTATATATTCATTTATAGTTTTGTTTTGCTTACTGTTGCTGAGCAGCAATATCAATCTGAACTTCTGGAGGTGCAAGAGCAGGTGATTCAACAAAGTGGAGATTTGGATCCCTGCCAAAATATAAGTATGTTAGTGTTACGGGACAAAGAGAACTCTATTTGAGGGCTTAGATCAAGACAATTATCTCCCATTACCCTGCAAGTTTTCTAGCAAGGTAGAGGAAGGGCTTCTCAAAGTTGTAATTGCTCTTAGCAGAGATCTCATAGTATTGGAGGTTCTTCTTCCTATGGAATGTAACTTGCTTTGCTTTGACCTGTCTGTTCTTCACATCAACCTTGTTACCACAGAGAACAATAGGAATGTTCTCACAGACCCTGGTTTCAGAAGGAGAAAAAAACAGATTAATTTACCAGTCAGAAATAGCGAGGTGGTGAGAATTAAGTTCCAAGCATCTTGTCAAACAACCTGCATAGAT
Organism: Canna indica; assembly: GCA_034359265.1. NCBI lineage: Eukaryota > Viridiplantae > Streptophyta > Magnoliopsida > Zingiberales > Cannaceae > Canna > Canna indica. The sequence continues at coordinate 73,673,729 of CP136891.1, read as the reverse complement.
CCCGATGCCATGTTGGAACATTTTTGTAGGTTAACCTGGCAGTGACATCGAACATGATAATGGCACATTGACCATGGATACTGTGAAGAATTGACAACAATCAAGTTAAACGATTATATATCATTGCACAAACATTAAAGCGATTCATTCAACAATCAAATACAACATTGTAAAAGAGTGCTGTGCATACTAGTATCCATCCCTGAGACCACCAAATTTCTCTTGGCCTGCAGTATCCCAGCAATAAAATCTAATCTTCCCACAATTTGTGAAGAAATCTAATGGATGAACCTCAACACCAATAGTAGCTGCAAAAATTTTCAGATGTAATCAATTTATATCGAGATGAAAAAAGCAAATACAAATATCAGCAATTGGCATAACACTTACGCTCATACTTCTTCTCAAATTCACCAGTAAGATGCCTCTTCACAAATGTAGTTTTCCCTGCATAGGAAGCAGATGATTAAGTGAGAAGGAACACAATGAAGGTATCAACTTTAATCAAGAAACAGGAAAGTTGAAAACCATTGAGACAATGACAGATTGCAGTGGGCAAAAAAAATACACCTAAGACTACAATATACTACACAGGAAACGTTTGCTAACAGAACCATACGTCAAACAAATGCTATCGTTTGATCTTATTTATTTATACAAGTAATTTACCGAATGAACCTCAAATCAGTGAATGCTAACTTCATGGCTCATGCCATTTGACAAGCACGCAATCTAAAAGCAACAGTGATAATTTATGAAGGATAAAGATGGGAAAAAAAATGATTTTAAAGAGCAATTTCAAATATAATCTAGAAAACTGTATCCTCCAAATATAAGATTTTGTTGGTTGTGTTGTAGCAGCATCAACAATCCTTGTGAATCTATAAAGCCGCCAGAAACGCTATGTAGAAAACCATAAAAAGCCAGCCAATAGGCAAGCTACAAGAACATCATTCCCAGAATCAATGATCAAAAGACAAAGCGAGTAAACAAACTGCAAGAAGAGGTTCTTACCTGTCCCTCCATCACCAACGAGAACGAGCTTAAAGCTCGGGTAATCGACGGTCTGCTGATTCGGCAACGCCTATATACAACAACAGCGGCGATCAAAAAACATACACTCACAGACAGAGTAAAAATCAAAACCCCAAATCCGCAAACTAAGATGAGAAGCAAATCAAGCGGCATACCATAAGATCGCTAGCAAAGACGGGGGCGAAGACAGGAGGAGGAAGAGCGCTGCGGTGAGCAAGGCGTATTTATATATCGATCCCACGGCGAACCCTAACTCTAGAACTTTTCCTTTCTTTTTTTCTCTCGCCCCCTCCCCTCTGCTTTGTTTGAACGCAACATTTCCATCCGTTGGATCATTTGATCATCGCGTTAGTATGACGCATTGATTTAAAATATCTTGATTCGAAGTAGCGACGCATAGTGGGCCGCAAATACAAATTTACACTTATTTCTCTAATCGGCCCGAGAAAAAGCACCTATTTTCAAAATGATCCCTGAATGGCAAATTCTCATAATTGAAACTTTTTTAAAACTTATATTTTAATTTTTTTATATATTCGTGCATGTAATTGTGTCAAAAATGAAATTTCTATGGAAACTGTGTGAATGTTTAATGATTTCAATAATGTACTTTTAACAAATTACTATAACTTTTTCTTTCTAGATCAAATTAGTCCTAATAAGTAATTAACATTCTTTTCAGTTTCCCTATTTCATTTCCGGTGTTTATTAATTATTTATTCATTAGTGAAGATAAAAGCAAATATAAAAGGGAAGGGAAAGAAAATAAGTATATCGAATCAAAATCGTCCAAGTGTCTGCGTACGGATTGAGGCACACCATCCAAATATCCGAAAGCATATAAAATTCTCTCGACACCCTCCATTAAATGCTCCAACAATTTAATATTTCTTATCATACTTAAATAATTAAATATTTTTTTATATTTGAATCATATCACTAATAAAATTTCATTTCATTAACAAATGATTTTATATATACATTTTTTTTACGACAAAAGATGTAAATTTTAATTGATTATCAACGAAAAAATACATAGTAAAATAGAATTTGAAATAAAATATATACCTCTTTATTTTCGATTCTTGTCTAAGTCGGGGTGATGCGATTCGGTGTTACTCTGGCAGGGGAGAGAGGGAGAGATCAGCAAAAGACACTCTGATGCTCAAGTAAGAAATGATTCCAAATTGAGGAAATAGAAATTAGAATCTAGATATATTTGGTGTGCGTCATATTTGTATATAGTGCATAGGTCGAGGGATGTTTGACGATAATGCATCTGGAATCTCATAGAGATGTGTTCAAAATGGATTAAGACTAATCCCGGAGATGTCGAGTTCATGGATGAGGGATCCCTCGAAATTAATGAGGACATGAATATCCTTGTATGGCCGGGTGCAGCCCCCGAACTGAGTAATGTATGGTTCGACTTGAGTCTGGCTCATGAGTGTGAACGCTTTTGGGCCTAATCCGGTCGGGCCCAAAGTACTAGTCCAATCCATAGCCCTAAGCTTGATCAGAGTCCGAGCGTGCCGAGCTCTAATGAGGTGTCGACTCCCGACCTCGGCCTGGTGTGCTGAACAGGAGACCTAACGAGTATTAGTGTTGTTGTTTTGTGACCTTTCGACTTCTATAGTAAAGGTGGCGGTTGTGTGGAGAGAAAAGACGTATTTTCATGTGCCCCGTCGCCGCCTGTGCAATCGTTAATCCTAACATGGGGTAATTATGATCAAAGATTCAATCGACAATTTCCAAGGTACTCAAGTGTTCATTATTGACTGACGGATGTGGTCTTGTTAGTGGAGAAGTGGCGAACGACCGTTAAGGAGACGCCTCTGCCCCGACCTATAAAAGCTCATCGCGTCTTTGCTTTTTGTCTGCATGAGTTTTGCCACAGAGTGGGAGATATTAAAAGTTCTTGTTCATCCGAGAATTAGCCTTAGGCTGGTAGTTAGATCAGAGATTGTTGCGGGTTCAAACCGCTAGACTTAAGAGGAAGATGGGGGCGCGAAACTGGTAGTGGCAGCTGAGACGGCTGGAGACCTACAGCCGACAAACCACACTAAGTTCGTACTGCGGGGGCTTTAGTAGTTGGCATCATTATTGCTGATCGGGCGACTCGTGCCTCCTCCTTTATGTCAACAATAGTGTTAAGCTTTTTCGTGTTGGGCCTACTATTGTTGACGTCAAAGGTGATGGTATCGGTCTGGGGGGTCTTAATCATCGACCATGCCCTCCTCTGGTAGCGGCACCGTCATTTGCTTGTGGTCCTTCGGCTTCCTTCCCTAGAAGTTAGATGTGACTATTTCCCGAAGGGCATATTCTTTTTTTCTCTCGTCGTCGAGTTTCCTTCCTCCTGTGATGGTTCTCCACTATTACATTATTGGAATATTTTTCCTCCAATGGTTATTTTGTACTGCATATTTTAGTAACTTGCTTCTCTGTTTGTAAATCACCCTTTATGGGTTTATAAATGTATATTTTCCCTTTGTGAGACTTTAATAATAAAAACACATTTCTTCTTCCATTTTGACTTTGTTGTTTGTCTTTTCTAGATTTGTTCGGCCTTTTTTCGGCTAGTATGTTGACTTGTATCAACGTTGTATTATCGATTGAGTCTGACAAAGTCGATTGTGTGTTCTTGCCAAAAACGGAGTTAAGGCTAGGGTTACCTGTTTGAGAGTTATCGATTCTCTTCAAAAGTGTTTAAATCTGGGAGAGGAGGCATTGATGCTGAGAGTTGTGGTGCTGAGACTAGGGGTGAGCACGAGTCGGGACGTCTCGGCCCAGCCCGACCCAAAAATTCGGTAAAAATTCCGTCTCAGTTCAAAATTGGGACGGAACGGGACAACTATGTTCGTTCCGATTAAAAACTGGGGCAGGACCGGGACGGCATAAAAAAATTGGGATTGTCCCGGCCCGGCCCATTTATTTGTTAAAGATAGAAAACTTCATTATAAAATGAGTATTGGCCTAAGGTTTTCTACCTTGGTCCTAATCTCAGTTTTGATGATAACAAACATGGAACTAATATTTTATTAAGAAATTTTTTTAGATTCCATATCGATTAGCTCTTGATGTCCACGATCGGAAATATTGAAGAAATCAGAAAATCGGAAAGAGATTGATCGTCGCGTTCGGGTTCGTCCACAGATAGACGTGTGCACCAAAGACATCTTGGTCGAGTCTAAAGAACACATAGAAATCTCTCTAAGTTGACGCATGTTGAAAGCCGGAACCCGAAAATGAAGCGCGCAAGAAGAAGGCTGAAAAAATTAGGTTCGGTCGATCGGATGATGTTAAAAATTGGCAGTAGCCAATTCAATCGACCGGTCGGTCGATCGAAGATGGTTAAAAATCGGCAGTGGCTACTTCGGTCGACCGACCGAGGCCAAAAATTGGCAGTTCCTACTTCAGTCGACTAGACAGTAGAGGAGCTGAAACGTGACTCATTCGATCGACCCTCCGGTCGACCGAACTGAGCGATAGAAGCGTAAAAAGCCAGCGATCGCTGGGCGATCAATCGGTCGACCGATGATCGATCGGCAAGCGACCGAACGACGTCCAACGGGCGAAAAAATGCCCGTTAAGGAGCCCTTCAGTTAAGGGGTTATAAATACCACTCACCTAACTTCTTTAATCTCCCTCAACAACTAATATAAGCATTCAAAATAGAGATTTATGTCTTCTAGAGCTTGATTGACTTGCGCTCGCTTCTTCGATCAACGACTTCTCAAAGCGCTCATCTTCCCTGAACTCGAGCTTCGATTCGAGCTTAACGTCTTGGCGAGTTGGAGGCTTTGAAGGCTTGAAAAAGAGCATTTGATCTTGGTTTATTCTTTAAGCTCTTTTCATTGTTATTTGAACTTGTTTCCATTAGATTTGAGCTTGTGAAGACCTAGGCTGTTAGGTCTTGAAATTTGGTGGTTGCTTTTGTGTTTGAAGCTTAATTCCTCCGGTGTAAACTTACTTTACTAGGATTAGTTCTTGTTGTCCTTAACATTGAGGTAGGAGAGTGCTCTCGGTAGGAAGACGAAGACTTTTAGGTGTGGAAGTGTCTTTGGTGTGAGAGCGGTGACTCTTTGGTGTAAAATTCTCATTGTAAGGAAACTAATTAATCTAGTTAAACTAGTTTGGAAATCCTAAGTGGGGTGCTAAGGTAGTGGAGTAGGCATTGGGCCGAACCACTATAAATCCTTGTGTTTACATTGATATTTTATTTGTATTAATTATTTTATCATTTATCGCTTCCGCATTTAGTCATTCAATCGTGAATTGCCTAAGTGATATAAGAAAATGATTAAAATCAAAATTAGGTGAAAGATTTAGATAACATACTATTCACCCCCCCTCTAGTGTAGGCTATTTCAAATTGGTATCAGAGCAGGTCTATAGCTTGAGATTTCACCATCTCTTCTACACTTTGCTACGATCCGAAAAATGACACTAGGGTGTGTAGCGTCCGTACCACCTAGGTTTGATGAGTCAAAGTTTGGTGTTTGGAAAGGAAGAATGTATACATTCTTAAAGACTCAAGGTACAAATGTATTTAATATGGTAAAGTCAAAATACGTAGAACCTAAGGAAAATATGGATGCATGGACCCAAGAACAAATTAGCAGATTTGAGTTAAATGCTATGATAACAAATTGCATATATTGTTCTTTGAAAAATAATATTTTTGAAAAAGTCATGCATTGTACTTCTGCATATGATATTTGGGCTACTTTGAACATGCTTTATGATTATGCTAAAACTGAATAACTTGTTACTTTAAATGAATGAGACGATGATAATTGTCATACTCCTACATCTAATGAAGTTTTTGAAGCTATTAGTGTATCTAGCCAAAGAAGTACAAAGAGTCGGAAAAAAAATGTGATATGTCACCTATGCAATGAGAAAGGGCACGTGAAGAAGAATTGCCCTAGTATGAAGAACAAGGCAAAACGGAGGTCAAATGCTTCCACTCACTCACGTGCATCAAGTGAAGCATCCTCACACCATGATCACGAAGCTAACATCATGAACATTGATGAGGAGGTATGCTCTTCTTTTAGTCATGATAATCATAATCATAGATCTAATTCATCTAGTCCCTCGAATCTTCTTTATAATGAATTATTAGACGAATATAAGATCATGTATGCCTTGATGGTTAAAAAGGATAAAGAAATCAGAAAATTAAAGAAGGAAAACTTGACTCTTAGCTCTCATTTACATGATGCTAAACTAGAAAATTAGAAGCTAAAAATTAGTGTCTCTAATCCATGTCATGATGTTTTAAGTATCGAAACTAACAATTTGAAAAATAAAAATGACATGATAAAGAATGAAAATAACATGTTGAAAACTCAATTGAATGCTTTACATAACTCCATGATTCATTTGAAAAAAGATGTTCTAAACCTAAACAAGAAAGTGAATGAAATGAAAAATATTTCTTCGTTTAAGAATTTTAGTAGAAATGATTTTTCAAAAAAGAATGTTCATGCTAATGTTAAAACTCATGTTAGACATTCTACTTTTAAGCCTCATATTCAAAAGACAAATGAAAAAAAAAAAGTTTAATGGAAATTATTTTTGTTGTGGTATATATGACCATGCTTATCCATGATTGTACTTTTAAAAAAAATTCAAGTGTTGCTATGACACTTTGGATTCCTAGGCCAACTCACTCCCAACGACCCAAAGCTATTTGGGTACCAAAAGTGTCTTGTTCTTTTGTAGGGGGAGCTACCACACAAGTATGAATGGGAAATGGAACATTGAAGTTGACCTTGGATTCAAATGAAAAATTTCCATTTGGTTGCAACTTCAAATCATCATGATGTCATAGGTATGGATATTGGCATCTAAGTAAACTTGGTATCATCTCCTTTACTTTATTTGAATTCATTTAAGTTGGAGTTTTATGATACTCGATTGATTTGAGTTGATCTTATCCGCTCTTAATACGATTTTATTAAAATGATTTTTGATTTTTGATTTCCGATCTCTTCAGAGACCTATGTGGCCTATAACGGGCTTAAGCGACCTTATGATTCTAAATTGAAGACTCATTGTGGTCTTTCGGTTTTTGACCAATAGGAAGGGTTGAAGATCTTATGTTTCAAAATTTTATATTTTGAGATCTCTCGATTCATTTTGATATCACTTGATTTCATCTTGAAACGAAATTAAAACTATTTAGCAAAGTATACTTTGATATCGGTAATTGATCCCTCTCTTTGCTACTTAGTGTGATAACTTGTTATTAGTCACATTTCCATTATCCTACTAATGAATATTGTTTGCAAGTTATGATAAAATAGAAGGGTAAAGGAAAATAAAAAGAAAGTGGAAATTTTAGAATTTCTCAGAAAATGAGGTATGAGTTTCACTTTGGCAAAATTCTTGTATAACATCTCTATTCTCTTGGTAAAATAATTTCTCTATGCTCATAAATAATTTTACATGATAATTGATTGAAATTTCATGAGTATGTAAAATTTTGATAACTTAGGCAATTTCATGAAATCTTGTTTAAATGAAATGAGCTCTAAGTAGAATTTCATCTTAAAGACTTCACTTTAAAGTTGAAACTTGATAAATATTGTTGAGCTTACTCATGATTTTTATCCATGTGGTTAAAATTAAAAAATCATGTGTAAATGAATAAAATGACAACTAGCTCACCTTAGTAGACTCAAAATTGAAAAAGTTTGACCTAAGTCAATAACTTGACTTAGAAATTTCTTTTCGAGCTCAAACTTCACAAACATATTTAGATTTATTCATATTAGGTGTTCATGTGTCTATACTTGAAAAAACATGAGTATAAGTTAAAGATTGATAATTAGCAACTTCATGTTAATATGCTTGTCTTTTGAACAAAATGATGCTAAGATAAAATTTTGACCAAATGATATTATCTTTGTCTCAAACTTAATATACATGCTTTAAATGATCATATTTTGGTATCTAGAAAGTTTGGACAAAATCTGAAAACGTTTGACAAATGACTCATATTTATAAAAATGTCACTGAGAACTTGTAGATTTTCTAGAAAATTATAGAAATATCTCTATTGAGTGATTCTTGACTTTTTGGAATCCTCTTAAAGCCTAGTTCATGTGGAAAAAATTTCATAATATTTCAATATACGGATCTCTCAAAAACATTTTTTTTTTGGCTTAACAAATCACATGGCAGCTCGAGCGGTCGCACGACTTGCGACCGCCCGATCTACCGGCGGACAGAAATCAATCGCGTCCACCCATTTGACCGCCAGTTTTAATCTCAGTCCTTCAACCCAAGTTTTTAAGCCCAAACTAGGGCTTCCTTGATCATTCAAACGGCTTCTTCACCCTTCTTCTCTTGGTTCTAAGGTTTATATTCATTCTCCAATGTAAAAGACTCGATCTTTAGCTATCATTCATGAGTTAGTTCATAATGTTGAGTAAATTCTTCATCTTTTCTTCTCTCAATGTCTTAATTCATTCATAAAAATTATGATTCATGTTTCTTTTTCTTGGATGATGATCTTCTTTAATATTTTTACCTCAAAAATAAGTTTTAGAAAAGGAAAATCAAATTTATCATATTTTTGTGTAAGTAAAAGCTTGTTTTTTTTTCATGAGATATCCTTACTCTTAACATTTGCTTTGTCTTTCTTAAAAGGATTTTTTTTCTTTACTTTTGGTTAATTAAAATTTCTCATTCTCATCTAGCCAAAACAAAAAGTTTTTTTGGAGAATATAAATGATTCAAATGTATGTCTGCTATTTTATTTGTGACCCATTTTATATTTTCTTTGGATCCTATCTTTTATTTTTATTTTTATTTTATTTGCTCCTTTCTGGACTCACATATTGAGATTTAATGTCAAAATTCTTTTTTTTTAAAAAAAAAAGGGAGGCCTTGTACGAATTTATGTCGATCTTAAAAGTGTTTCTTCTCCTTGCTTTAAGAGCATGCATTACTCATCAAAGCTAATCATCTACACACCATCCTAATTGTCTTGCATAATGGCACCCAAGACAAAACTTCCAAGCTTGCCCAACAATCTTTTGACCACCATAGGCAAGACTCAAGCCCCTAGGTTTGCGGACAGAGTTGTCTTACAAACTCGTCCAGTTAACTTATGTCACCTAGAGTAATATGACATTAGAGGTAAACTTGCAAGCCTAGGAAGGGTAGAGTATATAGGAAAGCAAGTACCAGTATGTCCTATCTTGATAAAAGCATTTTTCTTCAACCTCGTGATAGATCAGGCTAGATTAGGTGACCCACTAGTTCTTAGATCTGAAATTTTGGGCAAATTCATAGTAATCACCGAATCAGCCATTAGAGATGCATTTGTGTTTCCTCTGGTAGGAAGATCCATATATAAGATGTCCACCCACCTTTTTCATGAGGACTTTCCTACTCATGAAGTTATATCAGCCATCTGTCCTGAGGACTATCAGGGGATGCTTCCTACCCAAAGCATCAAACTATCAACCTCAGTTAGGATTATGCACCTTATCATTGCATATAATATTCTTCCTAGAGTAGGTCACTATGATGAAGTAACCACTATGAGTACTAGGGTACTCTTCTTTGCCATGTCCCGCATACCCATAAACGTCTCTGATCTCATGCTTCGATACATAGCGGATGTTCATGCCTCAAAGAAACAAGCCTTACCATATGTCTCAATGATTTCTCACTTTTTATATGTTGCTGGGGTAAACAAATCTAGATTTGAAATGGAACATGTACACAAAGCCATAGATTCATCCTCTCTCAACCGCATGAAAATCCTTGAAAATCAGCACGATATGTAAAAGAGTGTGGGGGGCTCCTGAAGAACACACTGATCATGACATAGTCATGGAGGCGGGAGATGCTGGTGAAAGCTCATCATCCGGCACTCCCATTGCGCGTTTGGGTGATCTAGAGCATCGCTTTGCTCAGTTTCATATCGACCAGGTGGAATGGAATAGAGGCACAAGAGAATGCCTAGACGAGTACGACCGACGGATCGATGAGTATGGTCAGATGATCGATGAGGATGACCGGCGTATGGATGAATATGGTCAACGTGTTGACCAGTACAATCAGCAAGTGGATGAGTATGATCGTCGGTTTGATGAGATGTATGGTCGGGTGGATGAGATGTGGCAATACTATCAGTCGCATCTACCACCTCCTTTATGTCAACAATAGTGTTAGGCATTTTCATGTTGGGCCTACTATTGTTGACGTCAAAGGTGATGGTATCGGTCTGTGGGGTCTTAATCATCGACCATGCCCTCCTCTGGTAGCGGCACCGTCATTTGCTTGGGGGGTCTTCTCAACCATTAAGTGGTGGAAATATTATTGTAGTTTTTTATTGTTCCAAATTCTGGTGTCTCTTTCAAAAAAATTTGAAACCAACAAGACATCATTGCCAATACCCACAGACCCCTCTATACAAAAACTTAGCTCTATAGGAATCCAGGGAGACCAAAAAGCCTTTGTTGTAGATGTCGATCCAATAGACCATCATAGTCCTTTTATTAGATGTTAGCGGCCACGAATCAAGCTACGTCATCCCCAAGAAGGATTGATTCCAATAGGAGCTTCAGTAAAATTTGTGGCAGAAAAATATCTTCCTTTTAACACTCGACTAAGTAAGGAGGATGGGTTATCTTGTATTCTCCAAGCCTATTTAGCCAAGAATGATAAATTCATCAACCGGCAATCCCTTAGGTTTAATCCTCCATTTGATTTATCCTTGATTAATGTGGACCAAGGAATCCATACTATTCCTTTTTAATTTCTTCGCAGTTTGATTCCACCAGAACTTGCGACAAATGATATTTATTTCCTCCACAATAGAATCTGAGAGATGGAATATTGTGCATTATCGTTTGCTGGGATGTGAGCTTCAAGATTTGGGCTTCTCTTCTTGGGCCTCTTTCGGCCAGAGTTCTTCATCAAATTCTAATTTCTTCAAACTTGATTCATGTGGCATGTGAGAAGCTCGTGTCAATTTTCTAAGTGCTTTACAGATGGCTCCGATTGCTTTTAGGGTCTGCGGAAAAGCTGTGAAGTCATTTCTTCGCTTGGTTTTTGAAGACACTTTCTTGGTGCCTAGGGTTGGCTCTAACGGCGGCGTTTCATCTCTGCATCTGAGGTATTTGGTTTCTTCCCATTTGCTGGTGACCCTCCTATCTTTCTCGATTTTGGTTTAGTATTAGCTTTTTTCTTGGTTGATCTTCTTGGCTCCTTTTTTTTTCCTTTGGTTTTTTGTTCTTTCGTTTTTTGTTCTTCTCTGGCAGTGTTCTTGCTTTCTCTTGAAGATTTCTTCAGTGGTTTTAAAGTGTGCATTAAAGATTTTTTAGTTCAAATCTTTTTCTTGATCATTGTTGTGGTGTTTTCTTAATCTTTTTTTGTTCAGTTGATCTCCTGTTTGACTCATCTTCGGTACTTGGTTTGTTTTGATTAAATCTTGCTTTTTTTGTGACTAAGATTCTGTTATCTTTCTCTTCTATTCTCTTTGATTTCTGGCGGAGTCTATGTTTGCTTTCTCTGGTTTAGGGTTTTTTTGTCTGGTTTCTCTCTCTTTGTTTTGATCTCTTCGATTTTCAATTTTTGTTTTAGATTTTTGTTTCTTACCAACGTGCGATTTTGTTCATATATTTAGTCTTTTGTCTTTTGGGGTTTGTGTGATTACCTTTAGTGGTAGTCTTGATTCGCTTAGGTTTTGTCTGAAGTATTTTTATCTTTTTGGTGTTTTCTCGTTTCGGTCTTTCTTTCATATTTTTTTTTCTTTAGGGCTTCTGGTTTTAGGGCTCTCTTTTTTTCTGCATGGCAATGTCTCCCTCTAGTAGTAAAGATGGGTGTTTGCTTTAGGGTCATCCCAAATCAGGTAAGTTTCCTTCCTTACCTATTACTGTGGAATCTAACTCTTTGAAATTGCAGACATCTGTTTCGGATTCGAATAGCCCTCCGATGGTTTTTTCCCCTAATGCTATGGTTGTGAATAAAGGTAAGATAAACTCTTTAAAAGAATTTGATTCTAATATGGATTCACAGCGCTTGGCTTCTGAGGGTACTGATCCCCTGAAGGTAATATATATATCTAATTATGCTCCTAATTCCAGTCCTTTAACTCGGTCTCGTTCTGGTCAATTTTTGATTTCCTGGGCGAATCTTTTTAAAAACAAAAGTTCTGATACTAAAGCTTTTTTGTCGGTTGAGACTCTTTCGAATATTAAGGCTTTTGTATGTGATTTTGTAGAATTTGACGATTCTGAGCTCCAGGAAATTTGTAAACCCTGGTTTGCATATCTTATCGGTTCATTTTTACATAAGCCCCCGGCTCATTTTCACCTTTGAAATTGGGCTTTTACTGTTTGGTTATCTTTTAATCTTGCTCATGTAATTGACTTGGAAAATAGTTTCTTTCTATTTCGTTTTGATATTGGAGAAAATGCAATTAGGGTATTGGCGATAACTTTTAATCCTTGGGCCTTTCGCGGTACCTTGATTAATTTAAGACCTTCGAAACCAAATTTCAAGGCTCTCACTGAGGAAATTGTGTCTGCCCCTGTCTGGGTACAATTCCCAAACCTTCTAATGGAATATTGGTCAGACAATATTCTTTTTAAAATTGTCTCCCTTATTGGCAAGCCTATTAAGGTAGATGACCAATCCTTTAACTGAGAAAGAGGTAGATTTGTTAGAATTTGCATTGAAATTGATTTCACTAAACGTATTAAACAGTGTATTTGGATTGGTAAGTCGTCTACTGATCTTTTTCAAGCTGTCAGGTATGAAAGTTTACCAAATTTTTGTTTCAAATGTGGTATGATAGGTCATAGGGTGAATGAATGCTCTTCTTATATTACTAATGATCTCATCAACTTGGATATTAATAATAATAATTCTGCTGGTTTACAAAATGCTACTGCTATGAATGATGTTACTGCTATTGATATTTCTACTGATAAATTTTTGCCTAGCTCTTCTTTGTTAATAAGACTTTGTATGGCCCCTGGGTTAGAGTCACCCGTAGGTCTAGAAGGAGGGTTTTTTCTTCTCCTAATGTAGGAGTTGAACCTGATCTTAGTCTTAATGGTCCTAATATTTTTGGCACTGATGTTATATCTGATATAGAATATAGGGCTAATGAAACTAAAACTTCTAATATTAACATCCTTGCTAATAGGGACAATGTTAGTACTCCTAGTAGTATTCTTAATGCTATTTTTACCTTTAACCGTTTAGTTGATAAGGTTTCACTTGAATTGATTAAACTAAATAATACCCCTAGTTTTAAACCTATCTCTAAACCTAGTAAGGATAAAGGAAAATCTCCTAAGGTCATTTTTGGTAAAGGTAAATCACCTAAATCTAGACTAGGGGACGACTCTTTTACTCTTGATTTTTGTTACCGTCTAAGAAAAATAGGTTTAGAAAGGATAATGGCCCTTTGGACTTAGTTGATGTTAACTTTGATACTGTTATTGCTTTATTTTCAAATTCTATTGCTAACCATGATGTTATGGTTATTTCTGAGAATACTTTAGTGCATGATGCTACTGTTTCTGAAAATCACAATTGAGTGGTTCCATTTTTCTTATATATGGTTTTTATGATTATTATCAATTGGAATGTTAGAGACATTCGAAGGAGGTATGTTCAAGATTTCACTCGAGTTAATATTGCTAATAAAGCTGTAAGTATGTTTTTTCTTCAAGAAACTCATTTGTCAGAAATGGACTCTTTAAACTTTGTTGTTTCACTTGGTAATGATTGGACCGATGCATCTGTTGGTTCTAATGGTGTGTCTGGTGGATTATTTCTAGCTTGGAAAAAATCCTCTGTTAAAGTTCAAGTGCTATCAAAATCTTGTTGTATGATCAATGTTGTTGTACAACATGATAATAATTGTCCATGGCTTTACTCGGGTTCTATGCTAGTACTAATCCTTGTATTAGAAATTCTTTCTGGCATGATATTGGTAATTTGAATTTGTCTAATATTCCTCGGTTTATGTCCGGTGATTTCAATTGTATTGTAAATTATAATGATAAATTTGGTGGTTCTCCATTTATGCTTAATAATAATGTGTTTGCTCTTAGAAATTGTATTGCTAAGTATGACTTTATGGATTTGGATTTTATTGGTCCCAAGTACACTTTGTGCAACAATAGAAAAGATATTCATAAGATTCAAATTAAATTAGATAAAGCCTTTGGGAATGCTTGTTGACTAAATCATTTTGGTCATTTTACTGTTACACATCTCCCTAGGGCTGCTTTTGATCATTCACCTATGTTAATAAATGTTAAAAATCCTTTTAATAAGATTTTTATGAGTTTTAAATTTTAAATTTTTTGGGTAGATTATCCTCAGGTTAGAGACATTATTAAGACTCACTGGTCTAGACATATTGGCTATCCCTTTGCTTTCATTTCTTCTAACTTGAGAACCATTAGAAGTAAACTTTCTTATTGGAAGATGCATTATCTTGAAAAAATTAAAGATAATATAAATAAGACTAGTCCTCAAATTAAGGATTTTGAATTAAATGATTGCAACACTTGTCTTTCTTATAATGACACTGTCGATCTAAGTTGTCTTTATAAAAAACTTCATGCTCTTAATAGATAACTTTCTATTAAATGGTGGACTTTAGCTAAGACCAAATGGGTAAATGAATGGGAGAAAAATACTAGATATTATCATAATCTTGTTAAGCTTAAGAGAAAAAGAAACTTTATTTCTTGCATTAAAGTTGATAATGATATTGTTTTCTCTGCTCCTGATATTTATGCTACTTTTGTTAATTTTTACTCTACTCTTTAGTCTTATAATGATTGTAATTTTTTTTCAAAGTAGCTACACCCTGTTATGAATCAGATTTCCATGAATGCACATGAGTCTTTGATTTTTATGTTTTCTATGAATGAGATCTATTCTGCAGTTAAATCTCTTGGGCTTGGTAAGAGTCCAGGCCCGGATGGATATACTGGGAAGTTTTATAAGACTTACTGAGATATTATATCAAATAATTTTTTAGCTACTTTTAATCAATTTCATTAATATTTTTCTTCCTGCTGATTGGAATGATACCAACTTAGTTTTTATCCCAAAAATTGAAAATCCTATTTCTGTTAAGGACTTTAGGCATATTGCCTTGTGCAATGTTAGCTATAGAATTTTAACTAAAGCTCTTGCTAATAGGCTTAAACCTTACTTGAATAAGTTAGTCTCTATAAATCAATCTGCTTTTATTTCTAGTAGATTCATTCATGACAACATCTTAATTGCACAAGAAGTCATCCATTCTATTCATAAATCTACAGGTGAAAGCTCAATCATCATGATTAAAATTGATTTAGAGAAAACCTACGATAGAATTTCTTATAGTTCAATTCTTAACTTGTTGAGTCTTTTAAATTTTCCTGATAAATTTATTGCTTGAGTTAAATATTGTATTTCTACTGCTAATTTTTATGTTTGTGGTTCTATATCTGAAAATTTTAAAGGCACTTGTGGTATTTGTCAGGGAAATCTTTTATCTCTGTATCTATATATCATTGTTAGTCATCTTCTCTCTATGATGCTGAATTTTGCTGCTAGGGTAGGTAAAATTTCATCTGTTAAGATTAAGAATTCAGTTGAGATTAATCATCTCATGTATGCTGATGATATTCTGCTATTTTTTAGAGCTAATCCTAAATCATCTAAATATTTTCTTGAAATTTTTAATCATTTTGAAAAGATCACTAATAAAATAAATAAATTTTTTGAAATCTGAAAAAAAATATAGGAAAAATAGGATTTGTAATCTTTTCAATATGAAACAATGTTGCATGCTAGTAACTACAATTTTCTCATTGACAAAATCACTAATAAGTTGAATAACTGGAAAAGAAATCATCTTTCTCAAGCTGGTAGGATTGTCCTCATTAATTCTGTGTTGAACTCTATTCCTCTTCATGCTATTTGTGTAAATTGGACTCCTGGTTGCGTCCTTAAGAAAATTAGTTCTATTGTTAAAAATTTCTTGTGGATTTCTAATAGTGAAAAGAAAGTTTTACACTTGATTGCTTTGAATAAAATATTGCTTCCTAAGAATGATTGTGGTCTGGGTATCAGAGACCTAGATTCTATGAGATCTGCACTTGTTGGTAAAAGAATTTTTCAACTTCTTAATAATGTTGATTCTCTTTGGATTTATGTGGTTTGTGCTAAATATGATATTTTAAATCTTTGGATATCTTCTTCTAATAAATGTTGTAGTGGTGCTGGGAGGCTCATATGTTTTGTTGCTAATAAGCTTAAATTTGGTTTCATTAAATTGATTTCGTTTGGTATTAATACTGATTTTTAATTATGCTTGGGTGTTTAAAATGCCTTTATTGTTTAAGCCTACTTTCTTAATTATGGAGGTGTGTAATCTAAATGCTACTGTTTTTGACTTGATTGATAATAGTTGCTGGAATTTAACAAAATTAAATGACTTGTTTGGCCCATTATTGTCGGATAAGATTTTCAGGATGCCCCTTCCGAATTATCCCGATGAGGACAAATGGATTTGGTGGCCCGATAAAAATGGTTTAATTACCTCAAATTCAATTTATAGATTCATAATTCAGTTAAAAAATGGCAAACTTTGTAATCTCCTTAGGTGGTCTCTTATCTGTAAGGCAAAAGTTGGTCCTCGTATTAAAATTTTTATTTGAAATTTTTTTCATAAAAAACTTGCTACTATGGAGAGATTACATAGATTTGGTGTCATTAACTCCCCCTGTTGTGTCCATTGCAGTAGTCATTCAGAAGATATTCATCATATCTTTCTGGATTGTGAGGTTGCTAGGACCCTTTGGGAGATAGTGGAAAGACGATTTAATGCCCCTCGATTGTTAGTTTGAAATCTAAGTATGAATATTGATGCTAATCAGAATGTTTTGGATAATATTCATCCTGCTCGATTAGCTCTTTGTTTCAATACTTTGTATTTCATATGATTGGCTCGTAATAAAATTGTTTTTGAGAATATTAAACCTTCTATTTAGAGGACTGTTGCTAAGAATATAGCTTTAACAGTCGATTATGATGATAAAAATTTGTCTGAGGGAAACTCCCCTATAAAAACCCTACATATACTTAGTTTCCGCCGATTATGGGCCTTTTTAAGTGAAATATGAGATGCTTCAATTTCTTTAAATAATGAAAATCTGCTTTTGCTGCCATTTGTAGAGATTTTAGTGGAAAAATCATTCATGCTCAATCTGATTTTTACTCAAATTGTTAGTGTTTTAAGAGCTGAAGCCTTTGCAATTAATTTTACCATTAATCTAGCTCTAAGGCTTAAACAAAATTATATTGTATTAGAATCAGATGCACAATTTGTTGTTAATATGTGTCATAATTATGTTACTACTGACTAGACGATTAAAAACCTTATCAAAGACATTCAAATTGATGCAGGGAAACTTAAAGAATGCAAAATCACCTATGTTGGAAGGGAAGTCAATAAAGCTGCTTATTGGCTCGCCAATTATATAAGAATGATAAAAAAAAAATTTACCTGGGATCAAGAATGACCCCTGATTTGATTAATATCATCCATTTAGGTTGTACTTAGGTGTTACTTGGGGTACTATTTGTTAGTACCTTTTTGAATTAAAAAAAAAAGAATCTGGGAGATGAAAAGCACTGCATTGTCTAATAAGGCAAAGTAGACAAAGTTATTTTTAATAGAACCACCTTATCAGCTTTGGATAGGAACTTAGCATTCCAACCTTCTAATTTAGATTTAACCTTTGAAATTATGTAATTGAAGGTGACCTTCTTGGATCGGCATATGATAGAAGGAAGATCCAAATATTTATCCTGCGCTCCAATATTATGGATACCAAGACATTGGCCCAGATTGTTACGGAACCGATGAGGTGTATTTTGGGAAAAGAATACATAAGACTTCTGGAGATTAACTTTCAGAATTGGTTTATGATTAAATAATATTGATTATGTAATATTAATTTTTTGGGACATCATAATACAATGCACTATTAATTATATAATGCATATACTATTTTTATTTTGTAGGAAAAATTAATATTAATGAATTCGGGACGTCCCGCTCCTGGTTCGAATTTTTTGGGACGGAACAAAAACGGGATTCTTCATATTCGAGACCGGGATTGGGACGCATATTTGCGTCTAGACTCAAAACCGGGACGGGATCGGGACATACCAAATCCCGGCCCGTCTCGTCCCGAACTTACCCCTAGCTGAGATCATGAACCAGACTTGATGAAAATTGAGCTTGTTGTTTAATTTTTTAAAATGAAAACGTTGTAGTTGTTTAATTAAACACTTGTATAAGTTACCACGTCGATTGATATGCAATCGTTCGTTAGTCACATCATCACATTTCTATTGGTGTTATGTAATTAACTAACGTCACAGACCAACCTTAATTAGTAACGAAAAATTTAACAAAAACTAAACCCAAAACAATTAAATTATAGGGATTAAACCCAAAATGAGAGTAAATTCCCGGGACTAAAAATATCATTTCCCTAAATATTTTTAATCTAGAAATAGTTTATGATATTTAAAACATATATAATTTTAATTCTCTTCATCTTTTATTTTTTAATCGTATGCTTATTTCGTGTAATTAAGCAACTTGAATTCTTTTGGTTATCAAAACTGGAAAAATATTTTCTAAACTCATATTCAAATGCATAATGGAACACATGTAAAAAGACAAATCATTTTCTTTAAAAAATACTTTTTTACGAAAGCATTTCCCGTCCGAAACAAACACAACCCCTATTTCGGAATTTCTTAACTTGGACGCAGAAGCATTTAATTTTTCTGCAGCTAAGTTTTTATCTTGCAATCATCAAAAGTAGTAATCAACCGTAAGTTTCCCTGCATGATATCTATAGAAATTAATCTTCGGAAGGAGGGACGAGAAGAAAAGGCTCCTCCTTAATTTTGCCCTTTTCCTTCCGTGGCCGACCTCTCGACAGATGCACGTCCTCTTTCACTTTTAGGCCTCTCCCTCTCTCTCCGTCTAATAAGGAAAGAGATAGAGGGAGGGAGAACACAGCCATATCTCTCTCCAAGGAGAAGAAGAAGATCGATAGGTGGAAGACGATCAACCGCAGCAGCGCGCAGCAGCAGCAACAACGATGGAGAAGAAGAGCAGGTTCAACGTGCCGGTGCCCGTCATGTGCGTCCAAGGCGCGGCGAAAGAGCTGTCCAGGGACGGAAGTCATTACAGCCTCTCCACCGGCGCCCTCCTCCCTCCTCTCGGCGCCCGGAGCTACCGCCGGATGAAGCTCCGCTCCTTCATCATCTCCCCCTTCGACCGGAGATACCGAGCGTGGGAGACTTACTTGATCGTTCTGGTCATCTACTCCGCGTGGGTGTCCCCGTTCGAGTTCGGATTCCTGGAGCAAGCGCGAGGGTCTATTTCGCTCGCAGACAACATCGTCAACGCCTTCTTCGCCATCGACATCGTCATGACCTTCTTCGTCGCCTACCTCGATCGAACAACTTACCTGCTCGTGGACGACCCGAAGCTGATAGCGCTGCGGTACTTGCGAACCTGGTTCATCCTCGATGTCATTTCCACGCTCCCTTCGGAGATCCTCCTCCGCCTTCTGCCTCCATCTCTCCGCTCTTATGGCTTATTCAACATGCTCCGGCTTTGGCGTCTCCGAAGAGTTAGCTCACTCTTCGCCAGGTATCTAGCTATATGATTGATTAATGTGTATTTAATTATCTCGATCATCTCATTTAATAAACAATAAATTGCATTTCTCGTATGATTCTTAATCAGATTGGAAAAAGATAGGAGCTTCAGTTACTTCTGGGTTCGATGCTTAAAACTCATCTGTGTAAGTGTTCTCAATCGCATCATACTGCAGGTCGATCGATGATGGGAATAATCGATGATGGGAATTCGATCATATGAAGTGCTATGTATATTAATTGGCTGATCATAATAATAATCGAATAGGTGACACTATTTTCTGTGCATTGTGCTGGGTGCTTCTTCTACCTTCTTGCCGCGAGATATCATGATCCGAGTAAAACATGGATTGGTGCTTTCATGCCAGATTTCCACGAACGAAGCTTGTGGGTCCGATACGTGACATCCATGTACTGGTCCATCACGACACTATCGACTGTTGGTTATGGAGACTTGCACGCTGCCAACACGGGAGAGATGATCTTTGACATTGTGTACATGCTGTTTAATCTTGGATTGACGGCGTACTTGATCGGAAACATGACCAATTTGGTCGTTCATGGCACCAGCAGAACCAGAAAATATGCAAGTTCTACTACTTCTACTGCTGCTCCAATTAATTCTATATATGTCGTGCATGGTCTTACAATAAGCAAGCCTACATATATACATTAATGCAGAGGGATACGATTCAAGCAGCGACGAGCTTTGCACAGAGAAACCAGATCCCTCGTAGGCTGCAAGAACAGATGATCTCGCATCTGAGTTTAAAGTTCAGGACTGATTCCGAAGGGCTGCAGCAGCAGGAGACGATGGAGGCGCTTCCAAAAGCCATCCGATCCAGCATCTCTCACTATTTGTTCTACTCTCTTGTTCAACAAGTGTACTTGTTCCGGGGAGTTTCCCATGACATGCTCTTCCAACTGGTAATTTATATGCCCAATTAATTGAGCTTATTTATTACTTGGAATCGGGATCAAGGAGGAACATAGATATTGCTTTATTAGGGAACCTCGATTGCTGCCTCAGCCCTATTTTTTATTTCCAAAGGAACACACTTTTTCACGTCCGTTGGTCTCTAGATATCAATTATATTACTATCTTGAGACATCTTAGCTGATGGTTGTAATCCTGCATATAAGTAGCATCTTTGACTTGGCCCAATACATGGTTTTTTGGACTAGAAATCTCAACACAAGTATCTTAATTATGTCTCCCGTATTGTTCATGTAAGTCAAAATTTATATGTGGACTAGAAACATTAATAGTAGTATTTCACCACTACATTTATGTTAATTGTTCTTGATCATCTTCTCAAGGTCTCTGAGATGAAGGGCGAGTATTATGCTCCCAGAGAAGATGTGATCCTGCATAATGAAGCACCAACAGACTTCTACATACTCGTCACCGGCACGGCGGTATCTATATCCATATAAACGTGTTATTTTCATTTTTCACACACCTAGAAATCTGAGTTGCATGCTTTCTTCTCTGCAGGAAATAATAGATCTCAGGAGTGGAACAGAAGAGGCAAGTCATCCATCACTTTATTAATTATTCCTTATAATATGATTATAATTGACATGATATAAGTTGCACGTATTAGATCGTTATGGTTGCGAAGAAAGGTGATCTTCTTGGAGAGATTGGAGTTCTTTGTTACAGGCCACAACTCTTCACGGTTCGAACAAGATCACTGTGCCAGCTGCTTCGTTTGAATCGTACTGCATTCCTCAATATCGTCCAGTCCAACGTTGGAGATGGAACAATAATCATCAACAATCTGCTTCAGGTTTATATATATAATATATATTCTATAGTTAATGGATTATATATATATATACGCCAGAGATTGAGGGAAAAGCCATGGATTATGGTGCATGCAGCATCTCAAAGAGCAGAATGATGAAGTGATGGAAGGGCTGCTGAGAGAGATAGAGAGCATGTTGACACGAGGCAGGTTGGACTTGCCTATTACTCTATGTTTCGCCATTACAAGAGGAGATGACCTGTTGCTGCATCAACTTCTAAGAAGAGGCTTAGATGCAAATGAGTCGGACAATGAGGGGCACACTGCACTGGTCTGAATCTTGTATATGTTATTCACGTCTATGATCTCAAGTCAACGGAGTTTGACTTAATTTGTTTTCTTTGTTTTTTGACATTTCAGCACATCGCAGCAGCCAAGGGCAACGAGCATTGTGTTCGTCTCTTGCTGGATTATGGTGCAGATCCTAACAGTAGAGGTAATTATATGAGATGTAAATTTTTAGTTCTTGAAGCTTTAAGTAATTATTCATATTTTAAAAAGGGAATTTTAGTTAGAAGGACAATTTTAGGAAAAAAAACTTTTTTTTTCTGATATGGCATTTATATACTTAATATATTTAAAAATGCAGCATATAACGTACCCGATATATTGAATGATATGTATGTAACACACAGATGCGGAGGGCAGCATTCCGTTATGGGAAGCAATAGTCGGCGGCCACGAGCAAGTAGTGAAGCTGCTAATAGACAACGGTGCACGGCTATCCGCGGGAGATATGGGCCACTTTGCCTGCACTGCCGCCGCCCAGAACAGCGTCGAGCTGCTTGAGGACATAATCCGCTACGGCGGCGACGTGACCACGGCGAAGAGCGACGGGACCACCCCGCTCCACCTCGCCGTCTGCGAGGGGAACATCTCCTTGACGCAGTTCCTGCTCCGCCACGGCGCGGACGTCGACAAGCCCGACAACCACGGCTGGACTCCGAGGCGCCTGGCGGACCAACAGGGCCACGAGGAGATCAAAGCGTTGTTCGACGAGTTGAAGACCTCCGAGCCCCACCCCGGCGCGAAGCCGTCGAAGGCGGTGAGAAGGTTCTGCAGCGAGCCCAGGATGCAGAAGTTGGCGACGGCGGGCGACGAAATCAGGCAGTTGTCGCCGACGGGGGCATCGGACAAGGGCGAGGACTCGCGGCGGCAGCCGTCCTACTACTCCAACTCGCTGTTCGGGATCATATCGGCTGCCAGCTTCAACAACAGGCAGCAGCAGAGCTCCAGCGGGCTGCTGTCGTCGGTGGCTTCCGGTGGACCGCGGCAAATGGTAGACGGCGGCGGCGGGAGTCAACAGCATCAGCACATAAGTCTGCCAAGGATAACGGTGAGCTGCCCGGAGAAAGGGGACACCGCCGGCAAGGTCGTGCTGCTGCCTGACTCGCTGCAGGAGCTGCTCGAGATCGGGTCGAAGAGGTTTGGGCTGGCGGCGGCCAAATTGCTGACGATGGAAGGTGCGGAGATCGACGACGTGACGCTGATAAGAGATGGGGATCATCTCCTTCTTGCCACTGATGAAAGAATCAATGTTCGAGAAACTCCGTGATTGATTCATATTGATGTTAATTTTCCTCCTGTCTGGCGGACTAAGTTCTTGTTTGTTTTACGATAGAATATAATTTATATTGGTACCAAAGAATTTAATTTTATATTTGAAAAAACTTCTAATAAATTAAATTATCAAATAATCTTATAATTTTAAAATCATAATGATTTTTAAAATATTATTAATCAAAATTTATAAATTCTCTTATGTCATATATATATATATATATTCATATCAGATTAAATTTTCATTTATTATTTTTGATCGGCTTAGCCAAGACTATGTTCTCCTCCATAGCTACTGTCATTTAATCATACCATACAATATCATCCTTCCAAATAAGATAATAGTTTTTACTATGGCTGAGCAAAACCTGATACGACCCAAAAAATCCGATAAAATCAACCCGAAAACTCAATTCGGATCGGGTTATTCGGGTATAACGGGTTGGATCGGGTCAAAATTTTCAAAATTTTATATAAATTTTTGGGTCGGGTTCGGGTGAAATCCCTGTTTAACCCGACCCGCCCGATTGTAAATAACCGCCCGAGTCTGGAGTCCCGAGTCCCGACCCGCATTAAGCCATTGAGGATCCGACCCGCAAGCCGCAAGTCCGCAACCGTTGAGGACTTGAGGCCTTGAGCTTGAGGGCTTGAGCGAATGAGCGAGCATTGACCATTTGAGTCATTTGACCGAACCGAAGCCCGACTGCCCTCTCTCGCCACTCGCCAAGTCGCCACTCGCCGTGCCTGTGCCCTAACTCCAGTCGCCAGTCGCCAGTTGCCGTCGCCGATCTCGACTATCGGGCGAGGACTCGGTCACCCCACCCCGCCGACCCGCCGAGGCACCGAGTCGCCAACTCCAGTCCTCCTCGTTGCTGCCCGACAATGGCGACAGGTGACACCGCGAGTCCGCGACATTGCGACAGCCCTCCACTCCTCCCTCCGGATTACGAACTCCTGAGTCCTCTACTCTTCCACTCTTCCTCCCTAGTCCCGACTCCTGACATTGCTGCCTGTCGGCGATCCAGCAACAAGTCAACAACTACTCGTCTGCTACTTTGCTCCAAGCCTCCAAGTCCAACAGTCTTGCACTCCGCCGGCGACAGGCTACACTGCTACAACCTACAGGTAAATACTATAGATTAATTTTGATTAATCTACAACATGCATTTGATTTGATTAATTTTTATTTTGATAATTTTGATAGGCTACACTGCTTGATTGATGTTAATTTTGATTTGATTAATTTTAATTTTGATTTTGATAGATTATTAGATTGTATAATTGATAAGTATATATTAAGTATAGATTAGTTATACTTATAGAATTGTTTAAGTATAGATTAAGTATAGTAGTATACTTTGATAGTTTGATTGATATGCTTTAATAGTTGAATGCTTGATTGATACTTGATTGATATGCTTAAATTATGCTTAAATTTAAATGCTTGATTGATACTTGATTGATATGCTTAAATTATGCTTAAATTTGTAATATATCATACTTATCAGTTTATACTTTGATTGGTTACTTTGATTGTTTAGATTAAGTATACTTTGATTGATATACTATTATACTTTATTGATACTTGATATTTAGTTTAATGTTTAAGTATAGATTAAGTATAGGTTACTTGATTGATAATTTGATATAGTTGTTTGATTAATATATATTAAGTATAGGATACTTGTTTAATCGTTTAAGTATACTTGATTGATATTTGTTTAAGTATAGGATACTTGTTTGATTGATATGGTTGTTATTTGATTGATATTTGATTGAATTAAGGATAAGTTGTGGCTATTGGTGATTAAGTTGATGTTTTATTTTTTTCTTAGATGGGTGACAATATGAAAGTAGAACAAGAAAGGATAGATGAAGCACCACCTACCAAGGAAGGTGAATCAAGCAAAGCTGATGAGGCAGAGACATCACTTCCAAAGAAGAGGGCTAGCTCTAAAAGGTCGGTTGTGTGGACACACTTTGAAGAAATCTATGATGTTCAAGGTGTCCAAAAAGGTAAGTGTTTATATTGTACTAAAGAGTTTTATTGTGATGTTAAGAAACATGACACAACTTCATTGCACAATAATTTAAATAATTGCAAGAAGCACCCACATAGTGTAGAAACTAGACAGAAGCAATTGTCTTTGCAATCATCAATTGGGGATAATAATATGGGGGTGTTAAGTACTTGGAAGTTTGATCAAGAATATAGTAGAAAGTGTCTTTCATTGATGATTGTTCTTGATGAGCTTCCATTTAGATTTGCTGAAGGGGAAGAGTTTAAAAAGTTTGTGCAAAGTTTAAAATGTCTTCTAGATGGATGGTATCACGGGATTGTTCACAACTGTATAAGGATGAAAAAGCAAAGTTGAAGATGTTCATTGATAGAAATAATTCACAGTCTATTTGCATTACCACTGATACATGGACTTCTGTGCAAAATTTAAATTACATGATTGTAACTGCTCATTTCATTGACAATGATTGGAAGTTGAATAAAAAGATTTTGAGTTTTTGTTCAATTAGCAGTCATAAGGGTGATGTAATGGCATTTGAGCTTGAAAAGATGTTGAATGAATGGGGCATTGAACGAGTTTTTTCTATATCAACTGATAATGCTTCTTCCAACCAGAAAATGATTGATACATTGAGAAAAAAATTTACAGTGACAGGAAAAGTTATGGCAAGTGGTAAGTATATGCATGTGAGGTGTATTACTCACATATTCAACTTAGTGGTTCAGGAAGGGTTGAATGATGTGAAAACTTCTGTGATAAAAATTAGGAATGCAGTTAAATATGTTAGATCATCACCTGCTAAATTGAAGAAGTTTAAGGAGTGTGTTGATTCTGAAGGTATGGAATGGTACAAGTCATTGATTTTAGATGTGCCAACTAAGTGGAACTCCACTTATTTGATGTTGAGCTCTGCTCTGAATTATGAGAGGGCATTTGATACTTTTGATAGTGCAGAGCCATCCTTTAGGGTTGAAGCAGAATCAGATGATCAAGGGGGTGTCCCTAGTTTTATTGATTGGCATTTGATTAAGAGGATGGCTAAGATGTTGCATCAGTTTTATCTTGCTACTCTACGTATATATTTTTGGTTACATTTATGTCACTTCTAATACTTATTGGAGTGAAATTAGTGACTCATATGTTAAATTGTCTGATTGGAAAGAAAGTGATGATGTTGAGTTGAGAGATATGGAAATGATCAAATGAGTATGCAAAGCAAATTTGACAAGTATTGGGGGATTATGATAGAATGAATAAACTGATTTTCATGGTCTCGGCTCTTGATCCCCGTGAAAAGTTTGAATATATGGAGGATACTCTACAACAAATTTATGATGATGAGAAGGGTAAGCACTATTTGATGGTGTGAAAATTGCCATGTCTGTGTTGTTTGAGGAGTACAAAAAGAAACTATAACTTGATCCTAGTCTCAACTGGTGAGGGTATGGAGCAAAGAGGTCTTTTGAAACAAAGGATCAAATGTAAAAGGATAGAAAGTGGGACAGTTGGGGATAGAAAAATTGAACTGGATATGTATTTGAATGAAACTACATATGAGGATGATAAAGGAGACTTTGATTTATTGAAATGGTAGAAGCTTAATTCTGAGAGATTTTCGGTGTTGTCAAGTATGGCTCGAGATATTCTAGCTGTCCCAGTTTCTACAGTGGCTTCAGAGTCCGCATTTAGCACTAGCGGGAGAGTGCTTGATCCATTTAGGAGTTCTTTAACTCCTAAGGTTGTAGAGGCTTTGATATGCACTCAAGATTGGCTTCGACAAAGTCATAAGCATATAAGAATTGAAGAAGATTTAGAAATGATTGAGAAGCTCGAGGATGGTGTCTATTTTTTTTAAATGCTTGTTATTTAACTTATTTAATGTTTTTTTTATTTTAATTATTTACTTCTTTTATGACTATTTATTACAAATGAAAAAGTTCAATAAAAAAGATAGTCAAGGGACCCTAATAAGTGCAAATGTTGGAGTATCATCATCTAACGTGGACATCATAGATATACATGAATGAGTACGACAAATATTAATTCAATTTTCAAATATTTTTAATGTTAGTTGCAATTTTAATATATTTTTGGGAAAAAGATACAAAAATGCCCCTGACATTTTCTCGCGGGTACAAAAATACTCCTAATATTTTTTGGGGATCAAAAATACCCCTCACGTTATGAATTGGGTACAAAAATGCCCCTATAGATAAATCGTGTTAGTTGAGAGATAACGGAGCTGACGTGGCCGATGATTGAGACTGATGATGTGGCCAAGATATTTTCTCATGGGTACTAAAATGCCCATACTATTTTCTCGCAGATACAAAAGTACCTCTAACATTTGTTTTGGACATAAAATACCCTAAGGTTATTGAAAATGGTACAAAAATAGCATCAGGCTGCAAAATTCGTGCCCGGCCCAGTCGGCTCGGCCTGACCCAAAAAAAATTGTGCCCAGTCCGGCTTTCGTGTCTAGCCCAGCCCAAAAAAAAATTCGTACCCTGCCCAGCCCGGCCTGAAAAAATTCGTGCACAGCCCTGTTCGGCCAAACCCAAAAAAAAAATCGTGCTCGGCCCGGCCCAAAGAATCGTGCTCGGCCAGGCCAAAAAATCCATCCCCGGCTAGGCCTGAAAAAATTCATGCACGGAACGCCCCGGATCGGCCTTACCCGAAAAAATTCGTGCCCAGAATTTTTTCAGGCCGAGTCGGACACGATTTTTTTTCGGGTCGAGTCGAACAGGGCCGTGCATGAATATTTTTCGGACCAGGCCGAGCCGATCCGGGGCGTTCCGTGCAAGAATTTTTCAGGTCCTGGCCGGGGACGAATTTTTTGGTCGGGCCGAGAACGAATCTTTTGGGCCGGGCCAGGCACGATTTTTTTTCGGGTCGGGCCGAATAGAGCAGTGCAGGAATTTTTTTGGGCCGAGTCGGGCACGATTTTTTCCGGGTCAGGCTGAGCATGTCCGTGTACAAATTTAATAGGGCCGGGTCGGGCACGGTTTTTTTTCGGGTCAGGTCGAACAGGGCTGTGAACGAAATTTTTCAAGCCGGGCCGGGCTGGGCCCGAACTTTTTTTGGACCGGGCCGGTCCGGTCCGTGTACAAATTTTCCAAGTGATCGGGTCGATCCGGGGCGTTCCGTGCACAAATTTTTCCGGGCCTGGCCAGGGATGAACTTTTCGGTCGGGTCGGGCATGAATTTTTTTGGGCCGAGTCGGGCATGATTTTTTTTCGGGTCGGGCCGAACAGGGTTGTGCACAAATTTTTTTAGGACGGGCCGGGCAAGATACGAATTTTTTTCGGGCTGGGCCGGACACGAAAGCCGGACTGGGCACTACTTTTTTGGGTCAGGCCGAGTCGGCTGGGCCGGGCACGAATTTTGCAGCCTGATGTTATTTTTGTATCATTTTCAATAACCTTAGGGGTATTTTAGGTCCAAAACAAATGTTAGAGGTATTTTTGTATCCGTGAGAAAACGTCGAGGGCATTTTTGTACCCGTGAGAAAATGTCAGAGGCATTTTAGTACCCGTGAGAAAATGTCTTGGCCACGTCATCAATCCCAGTCATCAGTCACATCAGCTCCGTTATCTATCAACTAACACTGTGTACCTATATGGGCAATTTGTACCCAATTCATAACACGAGGGGTATTTTTGATCCCAAAAAAATGTTATGGGTATTTTTGTACCCGCGAGAAAATGTCAAGGGCATTATTGTATCTTTTCCCATATTATTGATTTCTTTGTTATAATTTTCATTTTGTAGATTGAAGTGTTGAACCGTTGAAGACTTAGTGTGAAATGAAATTGTGAATTTTTATATGAATTTTGGAATGAAATTATGGACTTGTTCATTTTCATTTTGGTTATGTAGTTAGTGAGCCATATTGTAGGTTGAACTTGTATCTTGTATTTGTATATGACTTATAGACTTGTGGTCTTGTGGATGTATTGTGAAATGTGGAGTGTGGACTTGTAGTCTTGTACTCTTGTATGTGACTTTGTAGTTGTAGACCTGTGGAATGTGGTTAATGGTTATGTAATATGTACTATGGAATTATGGACTTAGTGTAAATTATAGAAGTGATTACTAGACTACTAGTTATTATGTATTATTGTATTGTGTGATAATTTTCAATTTTAGTTATGTGTTTGTATGTTTGAGTTTGATTCTACGTGTAAAATTTTCATCTTAGGAATGAAAGTTGTTGTTACGTGATAATTTTAGACTTTTAGTTATATGGTAATGGTATGTGTAATTTTTATTTTATTTATGTACGTTGAATTATGGAGAAAACTTTGAAGGATAGTGAAGGAATGATTTTTTTCGAGTTAAACGGGTCGGGGCTCGATTTTTTCGGATAATTTGGGTCGGGGCCCCGATTTAAAAATCGGGTCGATTCGGGGTTTTTTTTAAACTTTTCGGGTATTAATCTGATCGGGTCGGGTCGGGTCAATACCCGACCCACCCGATGCTCAGCCCTAGTTTTTACAATACCATATCATATCATATTATATCATATATTATTAAATCATATTTTATCTCATCCAAATAAGATTTAAGAGGGTCTAAGAGAAAAATTAATGCATATTTATTTATTATTATTATTATTGCTTGACGTGTAGGCCGCTAATCAGTCGATAACTATTTGTGCGACTAATTAGTCATTTTTGTTCTGTTAAGAGATGCATTAAAACAGCCTTTACATTTAGGTGTTAATTAAGTTCCGTTAATAATCTTGTTAGTATAAAATAAGGATGGAAAGTCTTCGAAGCTTATTATTGTAAGCTTTTTTTCTCATTAATATCTATTTAATTTGTCTTCTCTTATTTGACATACGTGGTCGATGTATATAGGAGGTGTTTGGTTGCCCATAAGTACAAATGCTGTAAAAAATATTTGCATGCAAAGACAAATAATCGCGAATAAAATTTGCAGTCTACTGTTTGATTGCCCGCAAGTAGAGTTGCAATTTCTATTTGCAAGCGCTTATTTGGCCGCAAATAAAAGTTGCAATTAAACTTGCAACTTGCATCTTCGTATCTAGGTCCAATAATTTTAAATCGGTCTAATAGCACGACTCGATAAAATCGTGCTCAGGCCACCCATTATCATGTCGAGCCAGGGGATGTAGGTCTGACTCGACCTTATAGCCTGATAACCAGTAGGCAAGCCTAGTGCAGACCAGGCTTGTCTATGCCCCGGCTGGACTGCGCTTAGGCCTAGCTAGCATGGCCAGCACTAGGCTAAGCCTCGCTCTGCTGCGTCGGGCTAGGCCTAGCACTGGGTTGGTCCGAGATCGAAACGGCAACCCCCGTGCTCTAAAATCTAACACTACCATCGCGTGCCCGAGCCCGAAGCGGCAAACTCGTGCTCTAAATTTGACCCAGAATAATATTATTTTATACTCTAAATCATCATTTAGTTTAGTAAAATATATTTTATATTATTTAATTATGTATCAAAATAAATTAATAATTTTTAATTATTGTATAATACTGAAAAATATCTATCATCGCATTCAGCGCACGAAACCTACAACTTTGATATTTATCTCGTCTCCATCCGATGACTCTAACTCACCCAAATTAATTATTTTCTAATACTTAAATTATTGTACTTGCAGCCGACAATCTTGTATTGCGGGTTTTTTGTGCTGTAATTCCATTTGCAGTCTGCAAATGATATTTGACACACAAGTTGCAACTACTAAATGCTGCAAAAGACTTTTGCAGCCAATCAAACAAATTTTTAATCTAAATACTACAACTAGCGTTGCAGCATTTGCACTTGCGAGCAACCAAACGCCCCCATAATTTGTCCATTAATTCCTCATTTGGGAGGGGGCATTAATTTGTCTAAATTGAATCTTGATGGAGCGATGAGTTGCCTAACATTGCAAGCGTCGTGCCCCTAGTGCCGAGCTCGTACCCCTCTGCTCAACGATAGACTGCCAGCCTAATGGCACTAAAATCCCCAAAATCCATGCCATCTTGACACCTCTTCATCTCGGCAAATCCCCAAATCCCCTCTTCGGCGCCCCCTCCACCACATTCTTGGACACTGATATTGAAGGGTAGTCAAGTGAATGCTACCAATAATCCGGCTCACACAACGCTTCATCCCATCAAAGTCTTGACCTATATATCTTAAAAGTTGAATTTGTGGTTATTTGTGTACGTAACTTCTCCCTATTGAAGGTAAAAAATATCAAAAACTTGGATTTATGATAGTTTTTGTTGTTGTTGTTGTGATGGTTTTGGTTTTTACATTGTCAAACTGTTCTGTGTTTCATATGCAAATCAAAGTATCTTTAAAAAAAAAAGAAAATCATACTTTTAGTCCTTATAGTTTACTCGAATTTTGATTTTAGTCATTATAGTTCAAAAATTTTAGTTTTAGTCCTCACATTATATTTTCGTTTAGGAGTTAGATCTTTATCGTCACTTGAGGCATAAACGACGTTTTACGAAGCTGACATAACTAACAATTGTTGAGTGAATATTGTTGACGTGGATAAATTAAATGACGATTCTTTGAGGAAAAATATACTTTTAGTCCGCATAATTTATTCGAATTTTGATTTTAATCACCGTAGTTTACTCAAATTTTGATTCTAGTTCTCATACTATATTTTTCTTTTTGGAGTTGATCTATGTCTTTAATTGACGTATAAATAGCGTTATATAAAGTTGACATGGCTAACGGATTATGCTTACTTAATTATTTGCCCACGGGATTAATAAATAATCAACACTTCCAACCACGTAAAAAAATCGTTTTTGGCAAAATCAGATGTTTGTCAAAATAATCTCGACGTATTCTTCGTGGCCCAGACATAAAATCTCTTCAGGATTCATGTTGTCCATGTATAAACATTGAAATAAACTTCAGGATGAGCTAACTTAACTGTTCCAATTGCCGTTGTTAACTTACTGACTTGAATTCCCCCCTGGTCCCGATTTATGTATAAAAAAATTCCCACCAATTTTCCGATCTGCTAGGAGAGGATATAAATTACGAAAAAACGGGGCATGGGAAGAATCGAGATAAAACATTGATTTAACTGATCAAACACTTGCTTTGCAACCAGTTCCTCTCCACAAGCCATAGAATCATCCCCACTATGCTACCATCCCAGGACAATTGATTTTTAATTGTGTCAAAGAAACTAATCAGGCCGGGAGAGGCAAAATGAAGGAAAGAAAAATACCATATTTAATGCACAAGTTTCTTTTTCTCTTCCATGTTGAACGTCTGAGTACCGTTCAAGGCGTGGCGGCTGCCGGTGACCCAGCCCCTCTCCCACCGACGTCGTCCTTTGCCGGCCTGGCAGGGGAAGTCTTGATAACCTCGTCGCCGCCCTCCGTCCGGTTGCCGATATGCTCCATCATGCGGATGACCTCCGGGAGGTCGGGCCGGGCGTCCGGCAAGATGGCGACGCAGGCCATGGCGATCTGCAGCAGCTGCACCATCTCCTCCTCCTCCGTGTCTGGGTACCGCATAAGGTCCACGTCGAACACCTCTGCCGTCCACTCCTCCCGCACCACCGACTGCACCCACCGCGGCAGGTCGATCGTCCCCTCCTCGCCCAGCGACGCCTGGTTAGGTGCCTTCCCCGTCAGGAGTTCCAGAAGCAGCACGCCGAAGCTGTAGACGTCGGACTTGAACGTGGGCCGCCGCGTCTCGAGAACCTCGGGAGCGCGGTAGCCGGCGAGGCGGTGGCGCGGCCCCGCGTGGTTGAAGAGCGGGTGAAGGGTGAAGTCAGAGAGGACGGCGGAGTCGAGGTCGTCGCCACGAAGGAGAACGTTGGAGGCCTTGACGTTCCCGTGGACGAGGCGCGACACGGTGTGAAGGTGGGCGAGGCCGCGCCCGGCCGAGAGGGCCACGCGCATCCGGTTTTCCCAGCCCAGTGGCGTCCGACCCGTACCTCGGTTCCCTGTTGAATAATATACTTTAAAGTGAGTAACTTCAACTTGCTTTATAAGTTATAGTGAAAGCGAGACTTGCATAAGTACTTTACAATAGCAAAGATATTTTTAGTACTTTACAATAGCAAATCTCTAACTCAAACCTAATTAGCAATAATTCAAATCCTGTTATTAATTTTAAAAGGACAATAAGGTGGAGTTATTAATTTTAATTTTAAAAGGACAATGGCACCGACAGCTAGCAGCGGTGAATGTTGATTAATTAAATTCTTTCCCGCTTCCATTTGTTCCGCATCTAAATCCTGTTGATTAATTCAAATCATGGATTGCTTCCCCAGGAGGCAATCCGACCCACTGCAAACTCACCAACAGCTGTATACCACTTTATTTACACTTGACGCCTTTTAAAAGACAGACCCACCAATCACTGAAGAATATTATACTTAATTAGGCGATGATTAAAAATTTAAGATATTTATTTATTTATTTATTCATGGCAAACAGATATGTCTGTCTTTAACAATAAACAAAATTTACATGCACATTTATAATTTATTTACACTGTAAAATGCATCACGTAGGTACAAATTCTATATGGAATGTTCTTGCGTCAAATATATATTATTAAATTCTCTAGTATATATTATTAAATAATAATAATATTTATTATTATTAAATTAATAATAACTATTACAGTACAGCACAACCGAACCGACACGGAGCGAGGATTCTCGTGTAACAGCAGCAACTAAGCTGTGCAGTGACTGAGCTTTGTCACATCCACATCAACACAGATGTCTCAGGGAGCAGAGACAGCGGAGTCGCTTCTCGCTCGCTCTCTCCTCCACCGTTTGGCAGCCAAGGCTGAGCGCTTCCGCTTCGTGTACGTCGAAGTACTGCAGCGTGGCTCCATTTTACGATTTATACTGTTTTGCTTACTATTTCTACGTAGGGAGATAAAGTTCTCTCTTTCTCTCACCTTTACGGATTGATTAGTGACAGAAAGAGCAGTTCGGTCTAATTATTCGACATAATAATGGAGATTCCAGGTTTTTTGAGGCAAAGAAATGATTGAGAAAGAGAAGAAAAGGGCAAAAAAGAAAAAGAACTATGGAATGAAAGCAAGTGCACGGATACTGACCGTGGAGGAGGGCAGATAGGCTGCCGGCGGGGAGGTAGTCGAGGACGAGGAGCTTCTCGTCCTTGGAATAATAGAAGGCGCGGGGTGTTAGAAGATTGGGATGCTCCACCTTGCCCAGGGACTGCATGTGGGATTCGAACTCCGGCTTGGCGGCGGCGACGTCCTTAAGGCGCTTCACCACCACGGTGGTGCCCTCCTCCAGCACAGCCTTATACGAAGTACCCGTGCTCCCCTTCCCCAAGACCTCCGCTGAGGCCCGTAGCAGGTCCTCCAGATCAAAACTGTAACCGACGCCACCGCTGCCCACGAACACCAGCCGATTCCGCTCTGCTTCTACCATAGCGCCGCCGCTGCCGCTCATCTCATCCTTTGACGACGAGGTCATCCCGGTTTCGCCCGACCTACCTGCCGTGGTCGCCGCGGCCACCGATTCCAGTCCCTTCGCCGACTTCTCCTTCGTCTTGTCCTTTCTCTTTTTCCGCCGCCGGAGCACCACGCATATCACGATCAGAAGAAGTATTAAGAGCAAAAACCCGGTAACGGACGCCACGACGATCGCGATGATCGCTGCCGTTGAGAGCTTCTTGGATGATTTCCCGGTCGGGCCCTCCACATCCATCGGGGCGGCCGCCGGCGACGGGAAGAAGGGCTTGCAAGGGGGCAATGGGCCACCGCAGAGATCCAGGTTGCCAGCAAAGGATGACTCTGGGAATCGCTCGAGGCTCCTGGGGATGGAGCCATTGAGCATGTTATTGGAGATGTTGAAATTTTTTAGGGAGGCGATGCTGATGGCCGGAAGGCTGCCAGAGAGATGGTTATTCTGGAGGAAGAGCTTCGTGAGACGAGTGAGGTTGTTGATGGCGAATGGGACCGGACCGGTGAGGTTGTTGCCAGAGAGATCAAGGCGGACGAGCCGCGTCAGTGAGGCCAGCTCCGCCGGGATACCATCGGAAAAGAGATTGTCCTGGAGATAGAGGCTGCGCAGGGAAGAGAGACCAGTGAAGTCCGCGGGAATGGGGCCAAAGAGGCGATTGGAACGAAGGGATAGGATGCGAAGGGCGGAGAGGCGGCTGAGGGTGCCGGTAGGAACGGAGCCGACGAGGCCCAAGCCGGGGAGGCGGAGGGACAGCACGGCAGTGCGCCCGGAGTCGCAAACCACCCCTTGCCAGTCGCAGGCTGAGGTGTTGGCGCTCCACTGGAGGCGTGGCTCGTGGCGGACTGCGGCCAAGAAGTCCAGAAGCGCCGCCTTGTCCTGCGTCGGCTCGGACCGCGCCGCGCGGATCGGCGAGGAGGGGTCGCCGGATCCGGCGAGGAAAGCCAGAACAACGAGCGCGAGAAGCGCCATTGCGAGCTCTAGCGCCAAAATCGAGGAGAAAGAGGACCAATTCGGCAAAGAAGCTACAAGAATGGCATTTTTGTGCCGCAGATTTAGGGGAAGAGGGCGGTTTTGAGACGATGGAACACCATCGAGGGAGAGAGAGTACACAACAATACACAGGGGTAAGATGAAGAAGTGTCACGAGCCTTTGCCGGCCTGGATGCGAGATTAATCATCTAAAAGCTTCAATTTCCGTGAATTATTTTTATTATTGAACTCTTTGTGAGGGAAGGATGAGACAGGGAACACGGTGACGTGGGCCCGACGTTTCTATCGGACAAGGATATCCCGTCGGCAGTAGTATGATGGCTGTGTAGGCGTCCGCATGATTGCATGAATGCATTAGCGAATCGGTATAACAAACTTGTCCGTGGTTGAAATTCCCATTGGAGCGTATTAGCGTTCCCTGTCATCCAAGACACAGGAGATATGCAGGTCTACGTATAAAGCCCTCGTGGACCCAACTAGTACACGGTTGAGAATGTAGCAACGAATTCACCATCACGGGCCCTTGATGCCTTGATGGGTGCCTCGTCGAAATAGACGGTACAGAGCTGCCCTACCCGTTGACGCTGACGACTTAATGGTTTAACGGAGCCCTAAACCCGAACCCGATTTGAATTTTCAAGTATGAATCTTTTTTGAACGGGTCAAATGTGGATCCGACCCATTTCTTACTCTTGGTTCTACGTCGGCGGTTGATATTTTGCAGTTGATGAATGATAATATCTAACGAATAAAACAGGTTTAGTCGAATCGAAACCGTCACCTGTTAAGCTGCTAAACTAACGAAAGAGGTGACAGCTAAAATTCTCAACGATTATGAAGCAGATTTGCATCTCCGAACATGGCATTCTTTTTCTTAGAGAAATAGAGAATTTTTAACAGAATTTATTTTTAAAAAAAGCCTTAGCAAAATCTAATTGGATTTTTTTTACAAAAAATACTTGCTTTATATTTTTAAATAAAATTTAAATATTTCATGACAAATTAAAACAAGGATATATCGGTTGGATTTTTTAAAAAACATTTTCTAAATGTAGGAACTGGCCTTAATTTCTAGCAAAATGATTAACAGCTTGCTTGCAAGAAATGAGTAAGAGGAAGACATTTGGCTCCATAGTACGACTTGTTTAGCTGTGGTCAAATTTTGACACAGAAGAGTAATATAGTATGCCTAGATCAATGCTCTTGTCTTTATTAGCTCATCCATCTGGCAAATAATTCCTCTTCCAAATCTAATCCTCTAGGTCAAATAGTAATCAAATTGCTGCAAGTAATGTGTAGCTTATGATTAGGGACTACAATTGAAGATTTCAAGGATTTCCTTTCATTACAATATCTGAAACAAGCTGTCAACACTAATGACACTCACAATCTCTGTTTCTTAGGACTTTTTTAGTCACCTCCAGTTTGAAATATGTTCAACCCCCAAAGCTTTTTTCTTTTATTAAATAACGCAGATGACCCAAAAGCCAATGGATGTAGAAAAAATGATCAGTTGCATGTTATAGTGCCAAGTTGCAGAACCATCTTTCTCTGTTTAAAATGATGAACTGGAGATGATTTCGGCTTGAATTCTGTTCACCAGGTTGTAAAGGAACAACAGCTGGTCATCACCAGGTTGCTGAGTGTGTATATAAATAGCATGTATCATGAGATAATGAGTCAAGAAATGATTGCAGTAGCATGGAAGAAGAATGAAAACTGAGATGCCAAGATACTAGAAAACAAATAGTCTTCGTAAACGAACAGGACCACTAGTTTTGTTATGCACCGAAGTATACAACATGGCCCAGCTCATGCAGGAAAAGTAGGCGGATGATGAAGAGAAGATGAGGAATTAGGTGTGCTTCTTTCAGCCATGTGGTGAGAGTAGCAATGGCTTGGCACCAAAATGCAGAAATGGTCCATCATATTTTTAGGACCAAACAAATGTATTGTATCTTCAAGAATCAGGTCTGAAGATCTCAAAAAAATATATGGCGGAAAATATTCTTCCATGGATGAATCCAATGATAGGATGCATACTGTACAAGAAGAAGAAGATTGCAGAGAAAATGACAGGATTTTAACATTGCTTCTCCGATATATGGCTTCTTCTCTCAGCTTCAATGTTCTGTCTTTTAGTTGAACCGTGAGACTTGGTACCTACAGAGACATGAATCTGTAAGAAAATTCCTGTCTTTTAAAAATTAAGGGGAGGATGAATGAATGAATGAATGACTACAGATATAATCTATAGTACTTTGTTATTATTATTTCCATTAAACGAATCATACAAAACTTCCTGAATTGTAGAAAAAGGGCAAAGTCTTACTTTGAACTTTGAAGTGAGCAAATGCTCCATGTTCTAATCTTCTGCAAGCAAGAAATACTATTCTGCCGCCCTTTGGACTGTGGCTTTATTCTAAATTGATTCTACTTCTATTTTTGGCTTAACGCCATTGATGAAGAAATTAAATGGTGGATAAGATGTTCAATTATGATTCACTGATCATTTATCTAAAATTTAATATCTGTCTGATAGCCATATGAATTGTATCGAAATGGATTAAACTCGCTAGCTAAAGTCATGTTTGCATGTGAGATAAGATTTAAGGTGGATATTGATGGGATAGAAATCCAAGAGAATTTCTTGAAATTTTATCCTATGTTTGTTTTGGCATAGGATAAAAAGCATGAATAAAATATGAAATTCATATCTTGTGAATTTGGGCCCTAAACCCACACCCTCCCCAGGTTTTCTAAATCAGGCCAACGGTGAATTTGGGCCAAAATAAATCCACCAAATATTCGATCCGATTCTTATCCATTATTGCAGCAAGCAGTAGATTAAATTTTAAAATTCAATCCACCTCCTTAATTCAGCAGAGCAAACGAGGCCTAAGGGCATATTTAGTTCATATGATAAAGAGATATGATAAAAGATGAATTAATATCCATTGCTTATTTACTACATAGATTAGAAGAAAATAATAATAAGAAAATATAAAAATAATAGTATATCCAATATACACCGGATTTTAAAATTCTTATCTAATAGCATAGAAGAAAAATTATGAGGTTTTTTAATTCTCAACCCCTTCGGGAGAATATTTTTATCTCATTAGAATCAGAGTTGGATTAGATCATGTCAAACTTAAATGATATTGGAAGCTCGACCATATCATGTGAAACAAGTGCACTGTAAAGGAATAATTTTCCACTGTAGTTAAATTGTTTCATACGTGTTTCATAATTAACTATTCAATTAACTACTTATTTAAGTATGAAAAAGTTAGAAGTTGATAAGCAACCAAATATCTAGTCCATGAATTTATCAGGAAAATTACAAGCCTTTTGAACTCTTAAGATAGCAGTCCAGAAATTTTATCATGAACTTTTTCCAAATCAATTTTAACCAAAATAAAAAGGTTTTTAGCCTTAGACTTATAAAGAGAATGAGCAATTTCTTGAGCGGCAAGAATATTATCATGAATGCTTCTACCTTTTACAAAGACAGATTGCTCAAGAGTCACTAATTTAAGAATTAGATGTTTAATCCAATTAGCCAAAACTTTAGCAAGTATTCAATAATTCAAGTTACATAAAGCGATAGGGGAAAAATCACTAATAACCAAAGGGTTAGAACATTTGGGGATAAAACTAAGCAAGATTTTATTCCAGTCCAAAGGCATAAAAGAAAAATCATGAAAAACAATGCATGCAACTCATAAAGGAAACTGAAACAATATTCCAATAACATTTATAGAATTCAGCCGTAAATCCATCGAAACCGGAGCTCTTACCATTCGGCATAAGTCAGACCACATTTAAAACCTCAGTAATGGAAAAAGGCTAATGAGTCAATTAGCCTTAGTGGAAGTAATACAATTAAAGTGAAGGTTACCACATATATATCAGTGAAACTAACATTATTAGAAGACCACGTATTACTATAGTCATTAACAAATGCATAAATAATAGATTGATTATCAAACACCACAAAACCATTAGATAAAGTTAAAGCAGTAATCTTATTTACTCTACGGCGCATGGTAGTAATGCGATGAAAATAAGCCGAATTAGAGTCACCATCTTCTATCCATTTTACTTTAGATTTCACCACCATTTTAAATTTATTTGTCTATGTAAAACATTAGCTTTGTTATAAAGGGATCTAAGTGATAGTTCATTAATTGAATCCAAACCCACCATGACATCCAATTTTTCAAGAGCATGAATCTCAAAAATAGTAGATTCAAAACAACATTCAAGATTACCAAGGCTATTATTGTTCCAAAGGGACAAAGCCAATCTAGAGAAGCACAAACCCGCATTAAACTTATCGTGTGGTGACAGATACTGGGGGATTTCACCCCTGGACTGGCGAATCACATTACTACCATCTGGATAATATATCAACCCAAAAATTTTGAAACTTAAAAATTCTATTTCAAATAGACGATTGAGCAAACCGAATCAAAAGCTTACAATGATCCGACGTACAACGAGCTGAGTAACA
Source organism: Canna indica (assembly GCA_034359265.1). Classification (NCBI taxonomy): domain Eukaryota; kingdom Viridiplantae; phylum Streptophyta; class Magnoliopsida; order Zingiberales; family Cannaceae; genus Canna; species Canna indica. Next base: position 73,633,601 of record CP136891.1, on the reverse strand, counting down.
GAAGCCGAATCGTAGAAGTGCAACCAAGCGGCGTTACAAAAAGCACGATCAAGTCTAATGAGAATGCGACTGTTACCCGAGCGATTATTACACCAAGTATAGGGTATTGTAGAAAAATCGAGATCCAAAATTCCATTATCATGAACAAAGCTACGAAAATCCAGAACCGACTTTTGAGCACGCAAGGGAAGTGCCCCCCCCCCCTTTATTCGAATCATGAAGAGTAGCATTAAAATCTCCACAAATAAGCCACGAGAATGAAGACAAATCAAACGCAAAAAACGAGTTCCAAAAATCACATCGAACATAAGGGTTTGTACTCGCGTAAACATTCAAAAAAAGGAAAGGAGGAAAATTTTTCATTCCAATAACCGCAAAGATACACTAAGCTTAGAGAGACAATACCTGGACAGTGAGCAAGGAGGAGTTCGAGGCAGAAGACCCCAGAAGCTCCAATGGACGATTGAGCCAAACCTTGCTAATGGCGACCAATCGACTTTATAAACTTAGAAGTCAGGTTAGAATCAAAATGTGTTTCTTGTAAAGCAATGAAATATAATGAAAATTTACGTACCTGGAAGCAAATTTCATCCCTTACCTTGCAGCGCCATGAACCGCGGGTGTTCCAACATAAACAATTCATGGGGAAACAGTATCAAGAGGGGACTCAGACATAGTCGAATCATCGGAAGGAGTACTAGAGGAAATTAGCAAGTCGTCTGAGGCACGAGGACGTTTCTGACGAGAAGGCTCAGAGGGAGGAGAAATCAAAGGAGGCACCTTCGGGGGTTTAGCCCCCTTTTCGAGCACCATGTGGTGGAGGCTTGCCAGCGGAAACCAAGGGAACCCAAGGGCGAGCAATGGAGAAAACAAAATTAAAGAAAGATCTAAAACCATTTGCTCCATCGAGCACACAGGCGGGGGAGAGGAGGTAGAAGGAACAAGAGAGGGGGGGAGACGAAGCAGGCGAGTCAAAATGGGGAGAGGGGTGCATGGCATAGGGGATAAGTGGAAACCTGACATGGGAAGACGAAGGGACGTGAGCTTTTGGTGCCCAAACCTGGGCCCGAGATAGGGACACGTGGGAGGGCGTGCGTGGAAGCATTAAGAAGGAAGGAGCGAGTGACAACAGTGATAGAGGCGGCACGAGTACTAGTAGAGGACATGACAAGCAAAGCAACATGGAAGCCAGAGGCATTACGAGCGATGTCAGGGGATGCAATGAGCGGATCGTGATCCGGATCGTGGATGTTAGAGGAGATCACGTGATCAGGGATGACAGAGGAGAGAGGAGGCGAGAGACCTGAAGAGGTGTTAGGGAAATTAATGATCGAAGGATTTGCAATTAAACCTAAATCCAAAATAGGAGCTCGATCGAGGCGTCGTCCACTGCTAAAAAATCGAGCCGTCTATTTCACCGTCAATCAAGACGGCCAAAGCGTGCAAGGTACGTGAGTGGTTGTGTGCAGCCTCTGCCACGCGCCATACCAGGCCTCGAGACTGATCGCAAGCGATCGGAGTCTTGGCGGCGGCGACGACCAACAAGAATCCATAGGCTACACGTCGGCGATGATATATCCGACGAAGAAACAGAAATCGGAACAGAAGCAGAGTCGGCCACTCACTGGATCAGAAACAAAAACCGAAACCTTCTCAAGAATCGCGGCAGAAATCAAAATAGGATTTAGAGAATCACAATCTGCTTCCCTGTGGCCTATCAAACCACAAGAAAAACAAACTTGCGGCAGGTTTTCGTGAGAAATGGGTTGGAAAAATCCACGATCAGACTCACCAATCCATAAACCTTAACGCAAAGGCTTAGAAAAATCAAGCTCCACACACACGGACGTATTGACCCCGAGTAAACTCAAAAGAATGATCATCAATGGATAAAACTTTACCAAGAGAACGAGCTAACAGAGAAATAGATTCAACATTCCACAATTCAAGCGGCAGACCAACAAAACGAATCCACACCGGCGCCGATGAGAAAACTTCGCACCAAGGGCGAAATAGGGGACGCCAAGGGATGAGTCGAAGGGCATGCCCTCTCAAATAATAGGGCTCTTCGGTGAGCCATGAGTTTGAACAAGATGAATCACGAAATCGAAACACAAAATATCCATCTTCAAGATCCAAAGCCGAGACAAAACCCTTATCAGAGAAAACACGACAAGCCCACGAATTCATAGTCAGTAATGGCGGCGAAGGCCCGAACATGCCTATAGGGCTATTTTTGTAGGGAGTAGACCAAGAGAGGAGTTGCTCCGACAAAAAATGCATAAAATCAGACATCGAAGAATGAATGTGCCGCAAGCTAGGGTTAGAAGTTACCTAAGCATGCGAGACATCCTTCCCCCGAACGACTTGAGACTCAGAGAGAGGAGCTCGGCTCGCAACAGGTCACGGATCAGCACCAATTGGTGATCGAGGAGAAGAGGGCGACTCGCAACATGCATGAGTCGCAATAGTAGAGGGGGGCGAATGGGGGCACTAGAGGAAGCACCAGCAAAGGGAAAGAGAGAAGAGGCTAGAACGCGAGGGTTAGGCAGTGGGGTGTGATCGAGAAGGCGCTTGCGCTTTCTGCATAATTTGTTGTCAATGTGTAAGTTCTTTTTATATCTCTTGATGACTCATTAGTATTTCTAAATGATCCTAACCAAAGGCATCTTAAACCATTGTTTTATACCGTTGGAAATAGGTAGCTACTGGTGTGTTTACTAGTGTGTACATTATAAGAAAAGACTGTCTAGCAAGAGAGATCATGAACCAAATGATTGGAACAATAACCCAACTAGATCCAAAACCCACCCAAACGGTAGCTACAAAGGCCGAATAAATGTCCTTGTCATATTAAAAACAAGGCGCCATTGAAAATTAAAAACTCTAGCATCATTTCACAAATTTAAGGTTAATTAGTAACTTGGTATCATATGCAAGCAACAGTTCATTCAAAACTAATGAACTGAATAGATTGTCTTCAAGTGTTTGATTACTTTTTAAATGCCGCTATAGTCCACGATCGAGATCACAAGGTATCACGATATATATATATATATATATATATATACACACACGTATAGAGAGAGAAAGAGATCAAATTAAAAAAGACATATTATAAATCAATTCGACGTGTATCAGCTGACATAACGAATGAGTTTTCTAAAATCATTTTTGAATCGACATGGCAACAAAATAATAGAGATATATATTCACAGTTGGCAAATGATAGGCTATAATTGAAATCAATGTGTAAGTTCCTATATACAATTGAGACTAATTAAATGATGGGTCACAATTAAATATTCGGTCAAAGTTCAAACATTTTTAGCTAATTAATAATCTTATTATTTATCAGTGCGCGCAAAAACAAGTACAATAGCTTTTTAAAATAAAAATAAAAATATAAAGATAGAAAGTCATAATAAATATTCATACTAGAGATCGAACTTTAAATCTCTAAGCAATATATAATATGTTATCACCAACTGTACTACCCACGGAAGCTTACCTACTAAAGACAATGAGGCAAATCATAATCGGGAGGGATGTCACATAATCGAGAGGAACCTTGATCATTGTCTTAATTAGGAGCTCACGTTTCTTTTTATTTTTGAATGACCTAAATTATATATGTTTATGATGAGATGGTATTCTTTTTGCATAAAGATGATCTTTTTCCGTACTATATATCGGGATGACTTGCCTATGAGATCCATATATGCTACATATTATGCTTGGTTTCTAGAGAAAAAAATTCAAACTTGCTCACTATGTAAATAGATGTAAGCAGTTGTATTCATGCGTAGTCCCAGGCAGCTACTTACATATATATTCACATAATAATGATATACGAACAGTAAGGGGCCGATCATTGCAGGCTAATTAAGCTCATGAAATAACGCCAGTGAAGCCTTTGTCCTTCACCCTATCCCATCACCTCAACTTCTCAACAGAGCCACACATTTAAATCTACAGCAAGACCAAAGACCACACGCGACGTGTTATTTCAATCCTCGGTCGAAGGCATGCAATCACCCTGACGTGCGTTCTGCAATGATCTTTCTCCCACTCCTCCTCTCCGTGGCATCATCTTCCACCATCAAATCAAATCATATATATGACGCCACGCCTTTACCTCTGTCGCTCTCTTCTCATGCAAGGAGGCGCCGCGCGCGCGCGCTTTTGCGAGTCGTAGTACGCCCGGGGAGCGTGGAACTACAGTACGACGACACCGGATCACGTCGCTGCCACCGCACGGGTTTCTACGTGACAGGTCGCGCTCTCTCCTCCATCTCACACACGACGTTCCGTCCCCTCCGACGACGACCCCATCGTCGCGGTCCACTTCGCGCTCCGTTTGCCATTTCCGGGAACACCTCTCCCCTCATCTTTCGATGTTTAGGGAAACCTAGCGTGAGGGAGAAGACTGAAGACGGAGACTGGCCGAGGTGGCGAACGCAGACGTCGCGGCTGAGTCGGATTGACGCGCACCGGGGACGATGGATGGTGGCCTTTTCGTTCGGCCTCGGGCCTTGCACTGAGTCACTGACTTGATCGTGTGCTTAGGGCGGGGATCTAGGTTTGTGGGGATGATGATAGCCTTGTGGGGCCGGCTATGGGTACCCACATGGCATGCATGCTTCAGTTTCGATATTAAAATTTCAATTTAGTTAATTGTTTGGCTTCGCTAGCTGTTTATTTGGTGACTAATAATACCGAATATATATCTACAATTAATGGAAGAAGAAAAGCTACAGAAATGTTCCTCGCTGGTTGTATGCATTGGAAGGGAAAAAAATTTCTCTCAGCTCCTCTTACAAGCGAATCTAAGTTTATTAACATTGAACCTATGAATATTATTAATATTGAATCTAAAATAAAAATTTCAGGTTCACTCTTACTCTAGATTCAGTATAAATTATACTAGATTCAATGTTAATAAATTTAGGTTCACTCATAGAAGAGGCTTCATAGAAATTTTTTATGAAATCTGACTCCATAAAAATTTTATTCGCATGGGATGTGTATACTGCTTCAGTTAATAATACAATATTTGGAGAGAAATAAATAAATAAATCTGACCAAATCCAATGATGGGGACATGCCGTCTGCTGAAATTTTGGAAAGGGGATTGACTGTGTACGTGACAACGAAGGTCATATCAAATCTGGCTCAAATCAAAACAAATGCATGCAGAGGTCATCAACTAGCTAATCATGCAATCACTGATACCATCATGCTTGCACTCGTTTCATAATTCATACATCATTCAGCCCCAACCCATCTTACTGCGCAGTGCCCCCGTTTAAATTTTTTGTTTTTTTTTCTACATAGGAAAATGACAATTTTGCCCCCTTTACAATTTAGAAAAAAAAGAATATACTAATTTACCCCTCACATTTATTTTAAGGGTTAATTAATGAATATATCATGATTTTTATCGAAATTCTCAAATCTATCATGACTTTTCATTTGTTTCAAATGCATGCTTCAATTCTCGATTCGTTTCAATTGTATCACATCGTCAGACTCAGGTTAAGTTTTTCGTTAAACTGCTGACCTGACATCGATGATGTGTCAACCTAAGTCCAGTTAGCCATTAATTTAATATATATAAATTAGGCGAGATGACGTGTATTAATCAGTACAGTAATTTAATAGGTAACCTACATACTGTACTTACTAATACATGTCAACTTGCCTATTTTTTATATTAAATTAATGGCTAACAGAACTTGGGTTGACACGTCATCGATGTTAGTTCAGCAGTTTAACGAAAAACTTAACCCAAGTCTGACGGTGTGATACAATTGAAACGAATCGAGAGTTGGAGCCTGCATTTGAAACAAATGAAAAGTCGTGATAGATTTAAAAATTTCGATAAAAGTCATGATATATTTATTAATTAACCCTTATTTTTTAAAAAAAGAAGCTTATTTGTCCTCCAAATTTTTTAACTCAAAGTTACCTAAATTTTTTAAAAAGTGTTGTCTCACGTTGCAATGACGTCAACAATCTGTTATAACGAAGCCAACGTGTCGTGTGGCGTGTCATTCACTAATACAATCACTAATCCATGTCATCGTGCCCTATTGCTCTTTGGGCCCCGGGTGACATGATCGATGCGACGGGAAAGATAGGTAGCGACATCGACAGGACGACGAGTTAGTGGGATGTGGGTCCCACGTTGATGTGAAAGATATTTTAGTCAAAATTTGACACGTCTGATGTCACAACGAGACATGGATAGTGTTTAAAAAATAAGATAATTTTGCACCATTTTTCGTTACTGTATGGGTATTTTTTTTCTCCAAAAAAATCTAATGGAGAAAGTAGAGCCTTCAGACAACTTGGGGGGGGGGGGGGGTTGCAAAATAATACCTTGGGCAAATGACATGTCGGGTGATTATATTAGTGAATGACACATCACATAACACATCAACTCCATTAACGAGCGATCACCTGCAGAGGATGAAGTTATGGCGCCAAAGGCAGCGGTAGTGGTGGATGCCCCGCCAATGGGGCAGCATTCGGTTGAGATTCCACGTGATAGCCAGTGTTTCCTATTCAATATTCAGGCAAACTTATCGAAGGGAGCAGATCCAAAGGAGCATGCCCAGGCTAACTGTCTTCAGTTAGCGGGGCTAGTAAACAGGCTGAGGGGGGACAGGGAGTTCGCATTGAGGGTATCCTAGGCTCGGGCTTGAGAGATTGATTTGCTAAAACTCGAACTAGCATAGGCGAATTAAGACAACCTTTGGGGTGAAGGTTTACGAGGTTGAGCATTTGAACAGTGTTATTTCCAAGTCGACTGCTCGGGCGAGGGAAGTAGTAGTAGTTGATAGGTCTAGAGCAGAGTTCAAGAGGCTCTATCGTGATCTTGTTGCATCTACTACGAAGGGGTCTCGCTTGAGGGTTGAGATTAAGGTCGCCCGAGCCGAGGCGACAATGGAGCAAGCTAAATTCTTCGCTCTAGAGGGCGATGTGTGTTGCTTTCGGGACGCTACCCTCATTATGTTTGTCCATGGCTTTGATAGGGCAATAGGGAAAGCTAAATTCTTCGCCCCAAGATTGACTTTTCCAGAGCCGATCTTCTCACGGTGGTAAGGGACGGTGGTTTGATTGATCCTAGGGTATGAGAAGAGGCACCTGTACCGTTTGAGGACGAGCCTCCATCTTTGGTTTCAGAGCTATGCCCTCCCCTCGTGGTGTGGTTGCTAAGATTTCGAGGAGAGATGCTCCCTATGCGCATGCTGAGGCAGACTCGCCCCCCTTGCTCGTAAGGTATTTTTCTTTGAAATTACCCGCCTGTGGGCTATGTGGATGATTGTCTATTATGGATTGCTGCACTGTGGGGCCTTTTAGACTTGCACCTTTGAGCGTTTTGTTTTAATGTGTTATTTTGCTCTATATTCTTGCTAGTTGTGAGTTGCATGTCCCAGGGGTGTCGTCGGGCTTCATTTTGGATAGGCTGAAGAGTGTTCTGACGCTTTGTGGTCGGTGTCGTTTGGTGACTATGGAGGTCGACTCATGTTCTAAATAGAGTTTTAAGAATACCTTTTCGGTAATTCCTGGCGATTTGCCGTGAGGGCCAAATTTTGATGTGAGAGCCAAAGAGTGGCGGTTGAGAATGTAAGATTGGATGCCTATCAGGAGCGTAGGAGCTCGAGAGTAGTGACTGAGGCTGGGGACCACTCTTGAGAGTAGAGGGCGTAGGAGCCTGAGAGTAGTGCTGAGGTCGAGGACCGCGCTTGGGGTCAAGTCGAGCTCGCCGAGGAACATAAGACAAGACCACGCTTGGGGTCATTGAGGGCGTGGGATATTGAGAGTGGCACTAAGGCCGAGGACCGTTCTCGGGGTCAAGCAGAGCTCACCGTGGAGCGTAATGCTTGATCGCGCTTGGGGTCATTAAGGGTGTGGGAGCTCGAGAGTGGCGCTGAGGCCGAGGACTGCGCTTGAGGTCAAGCCGAGTTCATCGAGGTATAAAGCATGGTTGTGCTTGGGGTCGTTGAGGACGTGGGAGCTCGAGAGTGGCGATGAGGTTGAGGATCGCGCTTGGTATCGAGCCGAGCTCGCCAAAGAGCGTAAGGCAGGATCACACTTGTGGTCGTTGAGGGTGTGAGAGCCGGAGAGTGGCTCAGAGAATGAGGACCGCGCTCGGAGTCAAGTTGAGCTCGCCGAGGAGCTTAAGAAAGGATCGCGCTTGGAGTCATTGAGGGTGTGAGAATCCGATAGTGGTGTTAATTAAGGCCGAGGACCGCGCTCGCCGAGGAGCATAAGGCAGGACCACGCTTGGAGTCGTTGAGGGTGTGGGAGCCCAAAGTTGGCGTTGAGGCCGAGGATCGCGCTTGGGGTCAAGCCGAGCTAGCCGAGAAGCGTAAGGCAGTACCACGTTTGGGGTCATCGAGGGTGTGGATGCCCGAGAGTGGCATTGAGGCCGAGGGCCGCATTTGGGATCAACCTGAGCTCGTTGAGGAGCGTAAGGTAGGATCGCACTTGGGGTCGTTGAGGGCGTAAGAGCCCAAGAGTGGCGTTGAGGTCGAGGACTGCGCTTGGGGTCAAGCCGAGCTCACCGCGAAGCGTAAGGCGGGATCACACTTGGATTTGTTGAGATCTACGACGTTCTTGTACCACGACTCATGGAACATATGCTCGTAACGAATGTCGAGATGACCATAGATATCCTGGACGCACACGTAGAGATGTGAAATAAATAATCTTTATTAATATGAAAAAGAAATTGTTGATATAGTAGAGTTTTCTTGAGAGAGGCGCTCGGTTCGAACGTGGTTATTCTTTGCTAAGGTTAGAAGATAGAAGAAAAAGGAGAACTCGGTTGCCGTCCGGCCTGGATGGACTTTGGTCCATGTTTTACTCCAACTAGTATTCGATCTTCGAGTCGCTCCAGGTTGGGGCCGCTTTTCAGCACTTCTGCGTGGGTCCTATTTGAAGGTCCCTGTCATTTGTTTGCCAAGGGATATTGAGAGTGTCTGGTGGGCCAGAGCGTCCGGCTCTTTCCTCATGTTGGTCGTCTTTTGTCTAAGACATTCATTGTGGAATCAGCGAGCTTCCTTCTAGTCGCCCTGGAGCATGCCTATTTTTGTTTTGGAAAAATAGAATTTCAACGCCAAGTGGGGAGTCGATATGGCGACCCCTAGGCTGTTTAGCGAGGGTCGTCTCAGGATCATGTGGTAGAGACTGGGGACGTTGATGACAATGTAATGTACGTACATCGATCATTTGCTTTCGATTGAGAGTCGAATGTCGTTCTTAGCCATATGGAGCCTCGGACGTTGACTCGCTCACTCGAGAAACCCACCAAGTCTCCATTGCAGGGTTGAGAGTGGGGCCTCGGTTAGCTGCATTTTCTCGAATGTGGAGTAGGGAAGGATATCGACCAAAGTGTCTTGATCCACCAAAACTTTCCTAACAATGAAATTTCTCGTGATTACATCAATCACGATTGGGTCATGTAAATTCTTATCAATCCCCTCGAAATATGACTCATAGAACGATATAAATGGGGTTCTGGCAGTAGGCTTCTGCGGGCGAGCGGCGCCGTCGTTTGTCATGATTATCCGGAGGGATCTCTTCCTTGTCGAACTTGTTTCGCCTCCTCGCCACGAATGTACCGGCTATGTTGTTGATGACTCATTGGACCTCGTTACCTAGGCGGTTGGCTCAGTCGCTGTCTTTCTGACATCCAAGGTGGTCTGAGGGTGTCCGACTTCGGCGTCAGTGGTCGTGGCTCCTACCTCGGCCACGTTATCTTCCGTGGTTGACGTATCAGTCGAGTCTTCCAGCATGGACTAGGTCCTCGAGTTGATCTCCTAGAACCACACAGTCTTCTATGGTGTGTCTAGAGGTGTCGTGGAAAGCACATTTTTTTGCTTTTGTTGGCATTTGGGTGGTTGTTTCTATTTTTCGGCATTGACGGGGTGCCTGAGAAGTTTTTGGTCATAGATCTCGCGGAGGATGACCTCCTTCTTTGTGTTGAGGGGAGTGTACTTTTCATATCTAGTGTTCGGATGAGGTGTCGACTTTGCCCTCTTGTTGTTGTCCCAATCTTGGCGATTTTGGTCTTCGCCTTTCTTGTTGGGTTTCTTGGACTTGCTATCCTCGATGGTGTCTTTAGCGACATGTCTGTCAGCTATTCTGGTCTCTTGGAGTTATTCCATTTCTATGTGCCATATGACTTTTTCTCATAATTCGATCATGTCCTTCGGCTTTGCCAGGGCGATCTCTGGTCTGCAAAGTGCCCAGGGTTCAGTCCGTGCTTGATGAAGAATAGCTCGATGCGTAGGTCGAGGTTCGGGATCTCCATGGCCACGGCTTGGAATCTCTTCAGGTAGTCTCTTAGCGACTCATGTTGCTCTTGTTTGATATAGTGGAGGGCGTCCTTGGTCTTGGAGTAAATATGTGACGAAGAGAGTTGATTGGTGAACGCTCGGGAGAGCTTCTCAAAGGTGTGTATGGACCCTAGTGGAAGGGTAGAGAACCAACTTTTTAAAAAAGTTGGAAGACTTGGCAAAGGATAGAATCGATTGCACCGTTGAGGAGTATTATCGACGTGAACATCATTAGGTGAGTGGTTGGATCACCTGTGTCATCGTTGGGGTCAGAAGCTTGAAATTATTGGAAAGACATACTGTGATGATATGCTCGACGAAAGATCCCGAGTCGACGGTGGGGGAGGAGTGGCCATTGTGGCCCTCATTTCTTCTTCTTCTCTTGGATGATGCGTGTGGAAGACCTCGTCCTTAATGGCAAAAGCCATCCCAAAGTGTTAGTTCAGCCCACATGATAATAAATTAATTTTATAGTATTTTCAAGCTATATATAAAAGTTATAAAAGACAATATTTATGAAAATATATTTTTATATATTATTTTTTATTTTATCTAAAAATATTAAAATTTTAATTTGCATTTAAATCTTATTTATAAGTATTTTTGAAATTATTTATAATATTAATAGTAGAATTTGTCAATTATAATAGTATTAATCACTTGTGGATTCAATTATGTGAATTCTACCCCTCTGGCTCCCCATTTTCTGTAAGCATAGATGAAACAAATTTTAAGTTTAGCCGAATTCACTTAGAACACATGCAATCATTTTTATCCCACGATAAGTGATAAAATTTGAATATCAAAAAGATATTTATTTTTTAAAATTAGTCTTAAAATATATTTCTCAATTTATTTACAATTGAGAAGTTACTTTTGTTTCTGTCCAATATCAAAACGGATGAACACAACATTTGGGTGAATAAATCTAATATAAAAATGGATGAATATGATATCAAAGTGAGTGAATGTGATCACAAACTAGATAAATCTAATGTGAAGTGAATAAACCTAGAGTTAAAAGTGAATGAAATTATATCAAAGTGGATGAATAATACTCAATTTATGGTCATATTCACTCAATTTGATACTATATTTACTTATTTTAACACCAAATTCACTTACCATTTTGATATCAGAGTTACCCATTTTAATATCACGTAGAATGGAAAATAGTTTCTTAATATTGGGCAAATTAGAAAATGTTTTTTTAAAAAAAATGAATTTCAAAAAATAATAAAAGGAAGTTTGAAATCAGAATTTTTCCACTAATCGCATACGAGGAATTGCGGGTTATTCGGTGGAAACCGATTCCACCCGAAGTTTTATTCCGAAGATGGCCAAAATCGTGCAAACAAGTACCAACTTGTGGTTTTTGGTTGTCATAGACATGTATGAACTAGCAGTGAATATTATTAGTCTCTTTTCATTGTTAAATGACTGCTCTGTCTTAATGCCTATCTGCAATACACTTGTATAAGAGAGAGAGAGAGAGAGAGAGAGAGAGAGAGAGTTATGCATGCATATAAAGAGTATTTTAAGTTTGTTACATAAAGAAGGAAATCTTTTGCCTTAGTCTTCACGCTTCTGTTTTTTGCAAGCAAAACCCCTTCATCCATTAAACTCTCATTAAAACTGCAAGTTCCAAACACCCCTCCTATAAAACTCCCATCCTTCCCTTCCCATTTCCCCCTCTGTAAAAAAAACCACATACCGGGTCGACAGTAGAAGTCACAGCAACAGGGGAAACAAACAAACGGGGCGACGTAAAAGCAAAGCAGAGCGCATATGGACTCCTTGGGCGGAGACAACGCCGAGATAAACACCATTGTGTCAGGCCCCATCATCATCGGCGCCGGCCCCTCCGGCCTCGCAGCCGCCGCCTGCCTCGCTGACGTCGGCATCCCCTCCATTGTCGTCGAGAAATCCTCCTGCATCGCCTCGCTGTGGCAGAACCGCACCTACAACCGCCTCCACCTCCACCTCCCCAAGCAGTTCTGCGAGCTGCCATTGATGGGCTTCCCCGACGACTTCCCCAAGTACCCCTCCAAGCATCAGTTCATCTCCTACATGGAGTCCTACGCCTCCGCATACGGCATCCGACCGCAGTTCGGGACCGAGGTCACGGCCGCCGAGTTCGACCGCGCGATCGGGGCCTGGCGAGTCCGAACTCGCGGCAGGGGCGAGTTGATGAGCCGGTGGCTGGTGGTGGCCACGGGCGAGAACGCGGAGCCGGTGATGCCGGAGTTCCCCGGGTTGGAGCGGTTCGGTGGGCGCGTCATCCATACGTGCGCCTACAAATCCGGGGTGGACTTCGAGGGCGAGAAGGTGCTGGTAGTGGGCTGTGGGAATTCCGGCATGGAGGTCAGCTTGGACCTCTGTCTCCACGGCGCGCGGCCTCACATGGTGGTCAGAAACACAGTAAGCTCTCCTCTCTAGTCGCGCTTCCTTAAATAGTCAAGAATCAATTCTTTCTTCTCCATTAATGGCGTTTACAGTTGTTCAGGTGCATGTGTTGCCGCGGGAGATTCTGGGGCTGCCGACGTTTGCAGTGACCATGGCGCTCCTACGATGGCTACCTCTGCGGCTGGTGGACCAGCTCCTGTGTGCCGTGGCCCATCTCATGCTCGGCGACACTGACAGGCTCGGCCTCCGAAGGCCGAAGACGGGCCCCATGGAGCTCAAAAACCTCACAGGCAAAACGCCAGTCCTCGACGTAGGCGCCCTCGGCCAAATCAAATCAGGCAACATTAAGGTGACTCGAGCTCTTGTATTCCATCTCCATTAATTCTGTAGTTAACTTACTCTCACGGGGACGATCGAAGGTGAAGGGAGCGGTGAAGGAGATTAGCACGGGAGGAGCAAAGTTCGTGGATGGGACAGAGGAGCAGTTCGACTCGATTATCCTGGCCACGGGCTATAGGAGCAATGTACCTTCGTGGCTCAAGGTACTCCCTCATATTTATATACATAATACAACGAGAGGCCCTCGTCTTCTCTCTTTGCACGTTGCTGTACGCAGCACAGGACTAAACTTTGCGCGACGTGCTCTGTTCTTAATAATGGCAGGGCGAGTGCGGCCTCTTCACACAGGACGGCATGGCGAAGGAGTCGTTCCCCGAGGGATGGAAAGGGGAGAATGGCCTCTACTGCATTGGCTTCACCCGGCGAGGCCTCCTCGGCGCTTCCCATGACGCCGTCAACATCGCCAGGGACATCCTCCTCCAGTGGAAACAGGGAAAGGAAATGAATTATGAGAACAAGAAAAGTTAATTAAAGGGGAAAAGAATTCCCTGCTTAAGGATGATGCACGCAGCCTTTGTCTTCTCTGCTTGTAAATTACCCAATTTTGCACAGGGTCTTCTCTTCCCTCTTCAAAATATATTTGGACGTCTAAAGAGTAATGAAGAAAAGTGCTCTCTTTAAATAATTTCCTTGTTGGAGAATGCCATAAAAAAAAAGCGGTCCTGTGCTAGTACGAAATCATTAGGAGACCTTCAAACTTGGAATGCTCCAATGGTCAAACCAGTATTTAGCCTCTGCATGCGACAGGCTTAATCAAAGGGTAATTACACATAAAACCCATGAATGGAAACCATATGATGCTCTGCTGCATGGTAAAATGAGTCGTTGTCTATTCCACATTGGTATATGCTGAAGCTGACAGCTATTAATGGAAGGTAGCATACAGCTAAATCCCCCAAAAGGCCAAAACCCATCGATCCCATGCGTTTGACTTTTACCGTGGTGAAACGATTTGCTATCGCGCATGTAATTAGTTATCAGTCAGCACAAGTAGAGAGGAGGAGCCCCATGTTTTCCTCAAAATTTGTGCTGGCGATCAGATATTAATATCGTGGGGCCACATACACGCATGCCTGCAGTGAAAGGATAGTTAGTGATGCTAGGGTTTAGTAAATGCCAGAATTAATCAAAGGGCATACAGTTGCATGTACATCATTATCATCGATGGGTAACTGTCGACGCTGTGGTACATCATAAATCAATGTCTTTTATGTTCTCTCTAAGAAGTAAGAACCCCTTGGGCACACATATATGTAGGGGCATGTCTTCTCTCACTAGCTAGGTTTTTAGATGTACACATCTCTCAGAATATATATACTGTAATATATTATATACGTCAAGTTAGTGTCGCATAAATTCTTTCCAAGGACTCCATGACTTGTCTCCGTCTAAATAATTTAGACAATGATGGGGATATATTACGTCTGCATTCATTCAGTGATGCTTGGCGTGCATGTGTACGTACGTATCAGAATGAATGCATGCAGTGACAACGGCCGCTGCAGTAACTTCAGATCATTCAGATATATAATATCGTAGAAACCAAGTGTAGAAAACAAAATGTATCCTGTTGTGAGAATTAAAGTCCATATTTAATAATAAATCATAAAATAAAAGACCTGGAACTTGAGACGGAGAGACTGCATCACGCATCAGTTTCCCATGCACACGCGTACTATTTAGTAATTGCTCTGCCAATGACAACAAACGACGTCATGGTGCGTATGAGCTGCAGAGAGATAGAGAGAGAGAGAGAACACCGGGATTGAAAGGAAAAGGATGAAGTGAATTGGTAATTGTGTTTTGACTAAGATTTTTTACTTGGATAAAATTCGCTAATTAACATGGGTCGGATCGTATTGAATCCCATCCAAACAACTTTCAATTTTTTTCTCTCTCTTACAAAATTAGTAGATCTAATTCATTTCAAAACTTAGTTTACGATTAAAAATTAAAAAATTATTCAAATTATTTAAAAACTATTTTAATTATATTTTTAACCAATATAAAATTAATTTTAACACTCTCTTTCTCGTTTGTGACGTCTAAAAGAACTAAACTTCGATTAAGTCTGGACTGCACCTATTTGCAACCCATGCACATGCATTGTTTGCAAAGTTACAAATTTCAAATTCTAAAACTCTCTTTTATATTGCACTCAAAATGATTTTTCAAAGTGAATGGATCTAATCACACCGGGTGAATCTAGCAGAAAAACATGTAAATCTAATTAAAAAGTGGGCGAATCTTTAGAAAATGAGTGATCTAATCAATTCGAAAAGAAATAATAAAAAAACTTTTAAAATATGAACATAGATTGCACTCATTTTCACCTAAATGGGTACAACTAGACTCTATCAAAAGTTTTATTAAATATAAATTGATTCCATCCATCGGATGCTCGTCGTTACCATCATTAATTCCTGACATGACATTCAAATCATAACATTTTTTTTATTAAAAGTTGCCGGTCAACATTGATAGCATATATATAATAATAATTAAAATAATAAACTGTTATTAACTCTGTGGTACTAGTTCAATTCGAGCTCCTCCAAATCCTTCCATGCTAGGATATTGTTCTCCATGATCATCTCCATCATTGACTCTTTGAAGTTTCTCTGCGAATTCAATGATTATAGTGATGAGCATATGACATAGGGATATAGTTGATGTTAATTTGAAAGCATGAGATAGCTAGGTTAGGGAAAAATAAAAAATTGAAAAAAATTATGATAGATTTACTATTAGGCACATTGTTTAGGATAAATACATTAATTTTTTTTTTTAGTTACACTTTCTCTACGTTGATGTGGTAAATGATAATAAAAAACTTTTTTATTTGCTTACTCATGTCACGTGAGCAACTAACAGTTGCAATGATTGACATAATACAAATATAATTGATGTCAATTCAGAAGCATTAGATAGATTAGAAAAAAAATTAAATATTTATTATTATGACCATAGTTTGGTATAGATACACTAAATTTCCCAAAATCTAATCCCACCCAATCATGCACACTAGCTAAATGCAAGTTGCACGTGCAAAAAGTAAAAACACAAGTTACTCAATAAAATCAGTATTTTACTCTTATGTTATCTATTTCTCTTTATTCTATCTACGATTTCACTTAGACCTAAGAATTCGTGTCGTGCTGATAATATCGGATCAGGCTGACCTAGCTCGAACAAAAGTCGTGTCTGACTCAATAAAAGTTCGGACATGGGATCCTCGGACCCGACATGACAAGAAAAATAAACGGGTTGACATGACACGACCCGTTAGTACGATAACAAAAAGAAATAATAATAATAATTGAAGCATAATGCATCGAGCCGATTCGGCCTGATAGCCCAATATCACGATGTCCTAAATTATTAACGAGTGTTTAAATAAAATTTCTTATTGTGGCCCGGGACAACCTGATAACTATTTAGGCATTATTGAGCCAACCCAATAATGGCCTCACACGAGGATCGACATAAGCACGATTTTATCATATGTCGGGCCCATGGCAAGGAAATTTGAGGGGCCTAGTTTTACTAGTATTATCATAGACTCTATAAATTTGACAATTTTTGTTTTCTTGTTATTGATTAATGGTCATGTTGATACGATTCAAAAGGTTATTTTTGCACCTAAAATGTGCAATAGCAATATAGCATATGCTTTAGAGAGTATATTAAAACTTATCAAATTAAAATTTTGACGAAGTAAATTATAGCTTTTGAAACTTGGGCCTCTTTTGGTTAGTTGTTTTTCATGATTTCAATCAAAATTGTTTAAAAAAATATATTTGCTTCGGTATTTTCGTGAAGCCAGAATAAATGAAGTTTAGTGGAATCAGTTTTCTTAAGAATAATGAAATATCATAAGGTTGTTAATTTTTTATAGTTTCGATACTGATCGTTTTGATATCAAAATATAATGACAAACTTGTAATTATAAATATTTTCATATTTTTTTCATAAGTTATTTCTATCATTCATTAATTTACTATTTATTTAATATCAGATTATTATTGAAAGTGCATAATAAAAACTAATATTATTTTTTATAATCAAATAAATTTATATATTATTTCTATGGATCAAACACATTTCACAAAACGGAAAATATGAGATCGAAATTAATTAAAATTTTAAAACTAAATTTGTATTTTCAATCATTAAATAGTTTTAATAACGAAACAACGTCTTAACTCACATAGAAATAAGTGACTAAATTAATTAATCTTTTGCTATGAGCCCTCTACAATTGGTTGCCTACGTAGGATCACAAGGCCTACAACTATCTACAGGGTTTATGTTGGAGGATTTTAGACCCACATTAACAAGGAGTGAAAAGTTACCTATCTCGAAAGGCTTCAAAGGTTACTCTTCTTATCTCTTCAACTCCATTATTTGCGGTATTAATTACTCTTGTTCTTCTATATCTTAAGTTAAGACTGAAAAATTGTGTAAAAGAAGATGTTATACCTTCGACTTAGTTGGTAAATATAATTTTTATAAAGGCCAATTGCAAATTTTATCTTCTCTTGTTGTTTCTTTCTTAGGCCCAAAGGAAAATAGGAGTTAGTTCCTTCAAGAATATGTGTGAGTAGGGATGGGCTCGGGACGGGACGGGTCGGGATTTGCACTACTAGAAAAATGGTCATCAGCAACGGCTGATGTCGTTGCTGAGCCGTTGCTGAAGAGCATCAGCAACGGCTGAGCCGTTGCAATAGAGCCGTGACAGAAAGTCGCGTTGCTGATGACTTAGCAACGGATCAGCAACGGCCGCTCGGGCCGTCGCTCAAAATATTATCAGCAACGGCCGCTCGGGCCGTCGCTAAAACTATTATCAGCAACGGTTTTGCCACAGACCCGGAGCCGTTGCTGATAACATTAATAGCAACGGCCGCTGAGTCCGTAGCAACGCCGTTAGTAAAACGTCGTCGCTAAGCCGTTGCTGTAGGTCATCAGCAACGACTTTCGATACACTTTTAGCAACGGCTTTCCCACGGACGCCCGTGGGAAAGCCGTTGCTGATGACGAATACCTGCAACCAGAAAATTTGAAAATTTCAAATTTCCATTGATACATTGATACATTTATCTGATACATAACTCACACACTCATACCCTCATACACACATTCATTCACACATCACAAACACCTCATACACATTCATTCACACATCACAAACACACCAACATATATACATCAAAACAATTATACTTATATTGATAATTATCCACGATAGTATAAAAACAATTCAAATGCAAAATTGAAGTATCAATATCCAAACAAAATAAGTTAAACAAGTTCAATATCCAAACAAAAATCTCACGATCAAGATGGAGGATGGTCTGGATTATATGGCGGGGTCTGGAGCGCTTGAGTGTACACCGGCGTGGACTGACTCGAGGACGATAGATTAGATGATGCCGAAGAGATGACTGGTTCGGGATGACCTGATAAGTTGCGTAGCATAGCTTCTATATTCGCCATCGTCTGACTCTGACGCTCCATCATCTCAGTCTGACGCGCGACCGTCTCCTCTAGTGTCCTTATCCTATTACTATGATCATAACTGGATCTAGAGGTGGACGGCCGCTCACCAGCGACCGGAGGGGTCGGTGCCCCAAGTGGCCCTAGTACGGCTCGCGCATGACCACTATCTGCGAAGCCATATACGCGGCCATGGTCCCAGCCACCTGCGGCCTCGACCCACGATGCTGCGTCAAAGTCCTCGGGGGTACCCCCGCGCTGCACCACCGTCTGGCTGTAGGTCTCCTACTCGAGTTTGATTTTTTATTTAATATTTATCATAAAACTTAAATTATAAATATATAATGAATAATTTAAACAAATATATAATTACCATAATGTATGCAGCGCGGTTGTCGATGTACTCCCCCGTCCCATGTGCTCGACGGTGAGTCCGCTCGAACACCGCCATCGGGGAGGGTCGCTGGACAGTCCCGTCATCCGACACCGTCGTCTACATTTACAAAACAAATACATTAATTAGTACACATAATAACAAATAAAATATATAATTAAAAGATATACTTACCATACGGTTTGCGTGCACTGCAAATGCAACAGAGCCGCCGATGTGACGCGCTGCTCCTCCCGACATGCGATTTCTAGCCGCATTCCGAGAAACCTCCTGCCATCGATCCGTCGACCATATCCCCACGAGCTGGTCCCATATATCCGGAGTAATCCAACCGGGGCCGTATCCCCGAGTCTCCGCGATGTTAGTGGTCCCAGCTCGGGCCATCGCTTGGGACCGAGCCTGCCCCAGCTGCCCGTTGTACCTTGCCCGGGAAATAGCCTCCCAGGCAGCGTAAATGAAGGGCCTCTGGTCCTCGGCCCATGTATAGCGAGCCTGCAAAATAATAATATCAGTACCAATATTAATATATCATCATGCATGTAAAAAATAATAATAATACGTGCCTCAAACTCGCGCCATAACATGTCGACGTGCTCGCTAGGCACGTGAGACCACGTAGGCCATGCCCCGTGCATGTATCGTCGAATAGTAGAAGAAATGCTCCTCGGCACTTCTTCTTGCTCGAACCTGCACAACAAAAATAAATTTTAATATTATATTATGATATAATGAATTTGTAATGATTCATAATTCATGATATATTACCGCTCCCCAATCACGCTAATCAATCTACGTGACTCTGTGGCTGGTGGAGGCTGCCACCTGTTCGGCCCGCGTGGTCGCCTACGTCTGGATGTACTAGCCTCGGCAGTATCATCGGAATGAGGATCAGCAACAGGTGGATCAGCAGCATGAGTAAGTGCTGGAGTCTCACCGATCGGAGACTCCGAAACTCTCCTGCGTCGATAACCACGACCAGACATATCTGTCGAACAGACATATAATCAGATTATTGTATAAATAGTAGAGATATATTTAATAAAATATATGCTTTACAATTATTCTTCATCATCTGAATAATAGTCTTCGAATTCTTCTTCTTCTTCCTCTTCTTCCTCTTCTTCATCTCCAGCTTCCTCAATTTCATGATCGTCATCATCAGCATATTCAACTTCTAATTGAATTGACGTTGTGTCTGCATCCTCGAGTATTGGAATAATACGATCCACAGCAGGAAGATCATCTTCTTGATAGAAACCAGGAGGATCATTTTCTCCTACTATCGGATCAATTTTTTCTCTACCTTTTGTCTTACAGACTACACGCCAATCTGCTCTATCTTTATTTCGAGCCGGATACTTCGCGTAATATACTTGTTCGGCTTGTGATGCCAATATAAAAGGCTCATTTGCTGCCAATTTCGATTTGTAATTAACCTCAACAAGTTTGTATTTTGGATGAACTTTCATGCCCCTTTCTGTTGTATCGAACCAATGACATCTAAATAGGATCACTGATTTCAAGCCGAAGTAGTGCAACTCTATCACTTTTTCCACCAGTCCATAAAAATCCATATCACATTCAACATAGGTTGTCCCTTTCACGCAGACCCCAGCATTCATCGTCTTCTTTGCAAATGAATATTCAACCGTGTGAAATTTATACCCGTTAACAAAATATCCGCTATAGCACGACACAAGTCGCGACGGTCCACTAACAAACTCAAATATTTTTTCATCTATTTCAGCTCTGTGATCTTTGCTGTAAGTCTGAATCCAAGTAGGGAAATCACGATTCCGTAATCTCTCCAATTCTTGATCGTTGTGAATAGAGTATTTTTGCACCATCTCAATGTCAAATATTTCAATGAATTGTTCAATCTCTGGACAATTGAGTAATACATACAAGTGTGCCAAATGATACTCTTCATCGCTTAAGTGTCGAGATGGACGAGAACCAAAAGCACGACCAGAGTGACAAAATATATTTAAACGTCCATCTGAATGTCGAACACCCCCGTCGTCGTTACGTGGAAGACGATCAAATCTTGTCTGTACTGTCGATTCAAAGTAAAATGAGCAGAATGTTGAAATTTCTTGGATGATATACGATTCAGCTATTGATCCTTCAACAGCTGTGGTGTTCTTTACTTTTTTCTTCAGACGATTCATGTATCTTTCAAATAAGTACATCCAACGATATTGAACGGGGCCACCAACTCGTGCCTCGTATGCCAAGTGTATCGGTAGATGCTCCATCGAGTCAAAAAATGCAGGAGGGAAAAACTGCTCCAGCTTGCATATGATTTCAACAATATTATTTTCAAGTGTTGACATATCTTCGACTCGAAGGACATTTGCACAGATGCTTCTAAAAAACATACTTAATTCAGTCAACGGACCCCAAATATTATCAGGTAGAAGATCTCGAAATGCGATCGGAAGTAATCTCTGCATGAATACATGACAATCATGGCTCTTCATCCCTGATATTTTGCAATCATCGACATTCACACATCGAGATAAGTTTGAAGCATATCCATCGGGTAATCTGAGTTCTTTTACCCATTGACAAATATCTTTGATCTGTTGTTTATTTAACACATATAGGGCCTTCGGTTTCAAATATCGTCCGTTGACCTCTTGTAACTCCAACTCTGGTCTTTTACAAAGTATTTTCAGATCATGTCGAGCTTTGACATTATCTTTAGTTTTTCCAGAAATATCCATCACAGTGTTGAAAATATTATCAAACACATTTTTTTCAATGTGCATGACATCTAAATTATGTCGAATCAATAATGAACTCCAATAGGGCAATTCCCAAAAGATACTTTTTTTCACCCAGTTGTGTGTTTGGCCAAAACCTGACACTCTTTCATTGCGACCAAATACTATATCTGGAAGTGCTGAAACACGTGCTAACATTTGTTCACCAGACAACATCGGTGGTGGCCCATCTCTTTCGACTCTGCCCTTAGTAAATTTATTACGATTCCTTCGATACTGGTGATGAACCGGTAGGAATCGACGATGACAATCAAAGAATGAGATTTTTCGTTCGTTCTGAAGACTGATTGATTTAGAGTGTTCCATACAATACGGGCAAGAGAGTCGGCCGTGAGTGCTCCAACCCGACAACATGCCGTACGCAGGGAAATCATTGATTGTCCACAAGACCGCGGCCTTTAAATTGAAGTTTTGCTTCCGATGACAATCATAAGTGACAGCTCCCTCAGTCCACAATGTTTTCAATTCATCTATCAAGGGTCTGAGAAATATGTCAATTTCTTTTCGCGGACCCTTAGGACCCGGAATAATCATCGAAAGATAAATAAATTCATCTTTCATGCACATTGACGGTGGCAAATTATAAACTGTCAGCAGCACTGGCCAAACTGAATAAGGAGTTGCAGAATGTCCAAACGGATTAAAACCATCTGTGCACAATCCCAATCTGATATTTCTAGTATCCATAGCAAATGAAGGATAACATGTATCCAAATGTTTCCATGCTTCACTGTCAGATGGATGAGTCATTACTGTATCATCACGACTTCTTGCATGCCAACTCATGTAGGGGGCTGTCTTTTCCGACATGAATAATCTTTGAAGCCTCGGTGTTAGTGGATAATACCGAAGCACCTTAAACGGGATATTTTTCTGTCGGACCGATTTCTTCTCCTTGTAACGAGGGTGTTGACATACAGGGCATTTATTCAACTGCACATTTTCTTTATAATATAAAATGCAGTTATTTTGGCACGCGTGTATTTTTTCGTACCCAAGCCCCAATTTTCTCATCAGCTTTTTAGTCTTATAAAAAGTAGGCTCAAACTTGTTATCAATAGGCAGCATTCCATTAATCAATCCAGCAATCCGATCATACGCAACTCCGCTGATATTACAATCGGCCTTGATGTTTAAGAGCTGTGTCATTGCTGAAAACCTAGTGTATTTAGGATAATTCTCATACAAAGGTTCATTGGCAGCTTTCAACATCTCGTAAAATTCTGCAGCTTCTTTATTCGATAATTCAATCTCTACCGCAACCCCTACTTCTGTGATATCAACCGCTGTAGTATCTGGTGGGACTGATGTCTGAAGATCTGGCCGATCAACATTATCATTCAGGCGGAATTGACCCCCAAGACTATCAAGTATCATAGTTCTATAGGGATTACATTGACTGGATGAAGAAGCACCAGCAGAGGAAGATTCACCATATGTCTGAACGACAGGATTGCTCGACGTCCCGACTTCGCGTGACTCCCCGTGACAAGTCCATAGAAAATATCTTGGTGCAAATCCTTTGCTATATAGATGCAGAGTGACAGTCTCCCGATCCAAAAATCGTCCATTTGAACAAATGCGGCACGAACATCGGATTTGATCACCCATGCTAACGAAATTCTGATTCGAATAGGCAAAATTTAGGAAGTACGTTACGCCTAATCGAAACTCATTCGTTAAAGCTCCACGATCAAGACGTCGGTACATCCAACTTCGATCAGCCGACATGATTCTGTCAATCAATGACAATTTCTTTGGTTAATGTCTTTAGGTGAGATTGTCCTATTCCATTCGGGATTTATGTTATTCGTACTGCACTTACGTTTTTATTTTAACTGTTAACTAATTATTCTAAATTTAGACAGCATCTCCCTACAGTTCTCCGAATACGCATATCATCTGGGCGCGTATCGGAGAACAAGAGAGATGTTGCCGAATTTTAGAATAATTAGTTAACAGTTAAAATAAAAACGTAAGTACAGTACAAATAACTATATTCCCAAATTGTCCAATCAGGGACAATTCAAGAATTGTACGTCGTATAAAAGATCATCTACTTCTTTTACACGAACATACAATTCCCGAACGGATCTAAGGTTTTGCTAAATCATATCCGATTCGTCGATGCGTACGTGAAACATATCAACTCGTCGGATGGATGATTATTTTCTAAATGTTTCGGGACAATTCGAGTCCATATTGGACGATTTCGGCGCGCGTCCGAAGTGGACGATTCCGGCGCGAGTCCGAATTGGACGAATCCGGCGCGCGTCCGAAGTGGACGATTCCGGCGCGAGTCCGAATTGGATGATTCCGGTGCGCGTCCGAAGTGGACGATTCTAGCGCGAATCCGAATTGGACAATTCTGGCGCGCGTCCGAATTGGACGATTCCGGCGCGAGTCCAAATTGGACGATTCCGGCGCGCGTCCGAAGTGGACGATTCCGGCGCGCGTCCGAAATTAATCTAAACCCTAATAATTAATCTAACAAATTAAACAATTAATTAACAATTATAAAATAATTAATTAACAATTTCAAAACAATAATATATATATATATATTCCGGCGCCGGAGTCCACCCTCCGGCGCCGGCGTACAGTGGCCGGACACACTGTCCGGCCACTGTAGAAGGTCCGGCGGCGGCCATTGGCCGACCGCCGCCGGCCGAAACCCTAGAAATAGGGTTTTGGCTGGATTTTAACCTCTCCGGCCGAAACATAGTGAGAGCCGGTCGGCCGATCAACATACCGGCAGCAGCGGCGAGAGGCGTCGGCGTCGCCAGGAGCGGCGGCGGCAGCAGCGGGAGGAAGAAGGGTCGGGCGCGAGAGCGTGCCCTATATAAACTTATCAGCAACGGCTCACTCGCCCGTTAGAACGCCGTTGCTGATAAGTTATCATCAGCAACGGCTCACTTATCCGTTAGTAAGCCGTTGCTGAAAATTAAAACATCAGCAACGACTCGTCTTTCCGTATGAAAGCCGTTGCTGATAGTTAAAATAATCTACAACGGCTCGGTTTTCCGTTAGAACGCCGTTGCAGATACAGATATCTGCAACGGCTCGGGCGGCCGTAAGAATGCCGTTGCAAATAGCAACGGCTTGAGCGGCCGTTGCTGATAGCCGTTGCTGAAGATCAAGTTTCTAGTAGTGTTGGTACGTCCCGGTCCCGTCCCGGTTTTGAGTCGGGACGCAAATATGCGTCCCGGTCTCGATCCCCGAATACGAAGCATCCTGATTTTGTCCCGTCCTGGAAAATTCGAGACGAGACCGGGATGTTCCGAATTTTATTAATATTGGTTTTTTATAAAATAAAAATAATATCTCCATTAAAATAATTAATATTTTTCTCAAAAAAATAATATTATATTTAATATTACTTATGTTATAAACCGGGCCGGGACGGGACAATTCCGATTTTTTTTGTATCGTCCCAATATTTAATCGGAACGAATCTATTTGTCCCGGTCCCGTCCTGATTTTGAACCGGAATGAAATTATCTCGACTTTAGGGTCGAGCCAGATCGGGACGGCCGGGATGTCCCGACCTGTGCTCACAGAGACCTGAACGTAAGTAGATGATTAGAGTACAAAGTAGAGTACTTACCGATGATTATAAATGTTCGTCTCACGTGTTTGGGCAGTGCTTCCTATAACATTTGTTTAATGCCTGTATTGTCTACCTCGCTCTTCACTTCTTAATTAGTATAACACCCGCGCGTTGCGCGGAAAATAAATAAAGTTGGAATACAAATTAATAACTTAAACAAATATTGAAGTAATCTTAATTTAGAAGTCAAATTTTAAATTAATCTATTTATTTTTAGAATTGATCCTAATTAAAATCTTAATTGATTGATGGACAATTCTAATTAATGTATATAGTCAATTTAATTATTGCAAACATGAAAGATATTATTGATTAATTATAAGTTCTGGAGACACATTTGAGATGGCGGAGGACACCGAGAGAAAATATGGGAATGCCCATGAAAACAAAATTCTAACCTTGATTTTTGAATTAATTTTTCATATTTCTGAATCCAATTAATTATGCCCGCTTAATTTTTAAATTTTATTTCCCCTCTATTTTACTTTGGGAATTAATTATGTCTGCTTAATTTTCATATTTGATTTTTCGTTCATTTTATTTTGGTAACTAATTATACCAACTTAATTTTCAAATTTTTGAATCCAATTGGTATCCTTGTTTTTTAAATTTTATTTTTACATAATTATTTATTTTCGTAATGAATTATGTGTGCTTAATTTCTAAATTTTAAATCCAATTAATTATGCCTACTTAATTTTCAAATTTTATTTTTCTATAATTAATTATTTTTGTAATTACTTATACGTGCTAAAATTTTCAAATTTTTGAATTCAAATAATAATGCACTTTAATTTTCAAATTTTACATTCCCATAATTAATTATTTTGATAATGAATTATGTCAGCTTAATTTCCAAATTTCCAACTAATTAATCAAGTCTTCTTAATTTTTGAACTTTATTTCTCATAATTAATTATGTCTGCTTAATTTTCACATTTCCAAATTCAATTAATTAGGTTTGCTTAATTTCTAAATTTTATTTTAGCACATTCTTAATTTGTTATGCATGCCTACTATATAAGACAACCATTAATTAATTATATTTGTTTATATTTCAAAATTTTGAATCCAATTAATTATACATGTTTAATTTTCAATTTTTATTTTCCCTTCATTTTATTTTAAATTAATTATATCTGCTTAATTTTTAAATCCAACAAATTATGATTGCTAAATTTTTAAATTTTATTTTTCCCTCATTTTTTAGGCACCTTCTTAATTTATTATGCATGCTCACTGTATATAACATCTATTAATTAATTATGTTGACTTAATTTTTAAATTTTCAAATCTTATTAATTATACCTGCTTAATTTTTGAATTTTATTATTCCTCCATTTTATTTTGATATTTCGTTTTGCTTCACATAATATTTAAAATTTTTTATTGACCGACAAGATGACAAATATTTAATTGTTACTTTTTCAATTACTTTTACGTAACATCAAAATTTTTTTTCTTCGTATTTTATAATTGGACAACACAATAAGCTAGTATATATATATATATATATATATATATATATATATAAGCAATATTCAAAAATATCACGTGACACATTCATAATGAAGTTTGACTGACGTAATAATTTTAAATTTTTTAATCATATTTATTTAATTTAAATAATTTTAAATATGATTTAATATACTTTTCTCTTTTATATATTTAATTATTGTGATTATTAACTTTAATCGTAATTGTCAATTTAAATTTATTTGAAATTTAAATTAATTTTTATATTTAAATATGATTTAATATTAATGAAGTTCATGTCTACTCAACTTTGTATTTTTTTGAATATTTCATAATTTTGGAAATTTTTAAATACAACATTAAATTACTGTATATTATTATGTCATTAATATTTATTGTAATTGTGACTATCAATTTAAATTTGATTGAAATTTAAATTAATTTTTATATTTTAATATGATTGATTAACTAATGAAGTCAACGCCTCCTCAACATCCTCCATAATTAAATCTCTTTTCTTATTTCCATGTAAATAATTTTGCCACTCTCCCAAGTCTCACATCTCTTTACAATTCTATATTCACTTAATTAGCTTCAATTGAGAGTAGATAAAAAAGTACAATATTGAAAACTTTCCAAGATCTAATAATTTTTTTCCAGGATTTAATATTTCCGAGAGTTCTTTGACCCGAACCGAACCGAAATTTGGATTTCGGTTCGGATTTGGTTCTCGGAATTCGAGAACTGACCTGAACCGAAAATCGAATTAATTGAAAAAATAATAATATTTTTTTAATTTTTAACCCAGGTAAGTAAATAGGTATTAAACAATTATTTTGAATTTTGAATTTTGAATCGAATTAATTAAAATTTTGGTTTTCGGGTTGAAAATCGAACTGAACCGAATAATTTCAGTTCGGGTTAAATCGGGTTATGAGTTATTCGGTTCGGGTTCGGGTTGAAGTTTGGGTAAAGAAAAAAATTCAGTTTGGCCAAATTCGATTCGGTTCGAACCAAACGGACAGTCCTAGTTGCCATTACATCAAACCCTATTATTAATAATGGATTTGAAATTAAATTATTCTATTATGTTTTTTATTCACAATTGTTTTAATTTTTTTATTAATATAAAAAATAGAAAATAGAATCAAACTTAAAAATTAAATTTTAATATTTTATTCTCATTATAAATAATAATAATAATATAATCATGTGTTTAAAAAATTGATATTCAAATTTATCGATTTAAAAGTATTAATTTTACTATTATTACATAAAATCCAAATATTAAAAATGGATTTCAAATAAAATTATTTTATTAAGCTTTATTATTTTTTAGATTATTTATATCAATTACATTAGTTATAATATGATTCGTTTTTTTATCAATAGAAATATATATATATATATATATATATATATATAAACGTAAAGATTAAAAATACTATCATTATTATGTTGGAAATTATTATCATTACATTAAAAATATTAATAATGAATTTGAAATGATTATATTTTATTTTGTTTATTTTGTAATTTATTTTATCAATAATTAAAAAATATAAAATATAAAATATAAATAAATATATAAGATAAAGATGATGTGATATTTATTAATATTAATATTTATTTTATTTATAATGAAAATAATATTAAACTAATGCAATTTATATAAATAACCTGAAAATTTTAACGTTATACTGCATTTTTTTTTCATTATTACTTAAATGTTGATTATTTTTTCTAAGATCTAAATATATTAGAGAGATTTATAATAAATATTTTATTATAATTTAATATTTAAATCTTATTAGAATTGATGCAGACAAATGAAAAAAAATATTATTATTAAACGTGACCCATTAAGGGGGCGTTTGGTTGCCCGCAAGTGCAAATGCTGCAAAATCTATTTGCATGCAAAAACAAATGCATGAAAATAGATTTTGCAGCATACTGTTTGGTTGCCCGCAAGTAGACTTGCAACTTCTATTTGCAATCGTTTGGTTGGCCGCAAATGAAAATTGCAATTACACTTGCAATTTGCTTCTTACGAATTTTTTTGGGCCGGGTTGGGCACGATTTTGGTTGGTTCGGGCCGTGCACGGATTTTTTTGGGTCGGGACGGGCTCAAATTTTTTCAGGTCGGGCCGGGCACGAATTTTTTCGGGGCGAGTCAGCACGAATTTTTTCGAGCTGGGATGGGCACGAAATTTTTCGTGCCGGGCCGGGCTAGGCACAATTTTTTTTTTGGTCTGGCAGGGAACAAATCTTTTTGGGCCAGGCCGGGAACGAATTTTTTCGACCGGGCCGGGCATGAATTTTTTGGGTCGGGCCGAGCCGGGCATGAAGATTTTTGGGTCGAGTCTGACACAAATTTTTTCAGGTTTGGCCGAGCCAGGTCGGGCCGGGCTGTGCACAAATTTTACCGTGTCGGGCCGAGCTGGGCAAAAACAAAACTTAGGCCGAGTCAAACACAAATTTTTTCGGGTCGGGCCGGACACGAATGTTTTCAGGTTGGGCCGAGTCGGGTCGGGCACAAATTTTTCGGGCCAGGCCGGCGGGGCACGAATTTTTTGGGTTGGGCCAGGCACGATTTTTTTGGGTCGGGCCGGGCCATTCCGGGCACAAATTATACTGGGCCGGACACAAAATTTTTCGGGTCGGGCCGATCATAAAATTTTCCGACCGGGTGGGCACGAATTTTTTCAGGTTGGGCCGAGTCGAGCATAAATTTTGTTTTCAGGCCGGGCTGGGCTGTGCACGAATTTTACTGGATCGGGCCGAGCCGGGCACAAATTTTTTTTTCAGGCTGGGCCGTACACAAACTTTTGCGGATCGGGTCGGGCACGAATTTTTTTGGGTCGGGATGAGCTAGGTTGGGACGTGTCGGGCACAAATTTTTTCGAACCGAGCCGAGCATGGAACGAATTTTTTCGAGTCGGACCAGGCACGAATTTTTTCGATCAGGGTCGGGCACGATTTTTTGTCTCGAGCTGAGCTAGGCTTGACACAATTTTTTTCTAGACGGGCCGGGCACGAATTTTTCTGGTCGGCCGGGCACGAATTTTTTCGAATGTAGTCGAGCCGGGCTGTGCACGAATTTTTCCGGGTTTGGTCGTGTTGGGAACGAATTTTTTTCGGGCGGGGCCGGTCAGGAATTGTTTAGGGTCGGGTCGGGCCTTGCATGAATTTTTTCGGAGTGGGCCGAAAACTTATGCCCGATACGTTTTGCCAGACCTAGTCTGATAAATTAATAATTTTAATTTTTATATAATATATATATATATATATATATATATATATATATATATATCCAAACGATATCAGATCTAAAATTTGACACTACTATGGCGTTCAGCGCGCGAAAACCTACCACTTTGATATTTATCTTGTATCCATCCGACGACTCTAAGTCACCCAGTTTTGCGGGCTTTTTGGGCTGCAATTCCATTTGCGGCCCGCAAATGATATTTGAATTACAAGTTGCAACTAGTAAATGCTACAAAATATTTTTGCGGTCAACCAAATAAATTTGTTATCTAAATGCTGCAACTAGAGTTGCAGCATTTGCACTTGCGGTCATCCAAACGCCCCGCCCCCTAAATAATTTACAGATTTATAATGAATACTATATATATATAAATATATATATATATATTCACTAACGTCACGTGGCACTTTTCCAATGAAAGTTTGCTAACGTGGCATTTTCTCATTTTTTTAGTTTTTGTGAATTTTTTTAATGATTTTCTATTTATGTCTCGTTTAATATCCAAAGATTAATTTTTTATTTTTTCTATATATTTTTAATATTTAATGTGAATTTATTTATCTTTAATTAGATATATTTATTTGTCTCAATTACTCTATCTCATTGTACACATTCAATTCTCATTTATACTCTCTCACATTTAACGCTAATATATTTAAATAAAGAGAGAGAAGTTAGAGAGAGAAAGACACATGTGAGGTGCGAGTCCACTAGACTCGCACCTAGCATAGAATAAATCTCTTCCTCCCCCTTTAACTCTCTCTCTCTCCTCCTTAAATCTCACTCATTTATTCTCTCATTCACTCACGAAATTGAGTTCCTCTCTCTCTCTTAACCGTTATATCTCTCATTTATTTCTCTCTGTCACACTCATTTTTATTCAATTGCTATAATATCCATTGTCTCTTCATCTCATCTATAAGTAAGATTAATACAAATATATTGTAAGCTGCCAAAATTTATTAAAATTTATTGCCGACTTTAATTTTTTTTCAATTAATTAATTAATTAATTTTTTTCTTCCTCTCTCAATTAATTCTCCACTTGGAATCCAATCCTATAAATCCACTTTAAATATCCACATAAGCCAACCTTCTTTGCAGATTATTCTTTCATCCAATTCACAAGCGGCATAGTTCAGTCGAACGCTGACAATGGTATTTCATTTTTCATCGATACAAGTTTTAATATATTTTTGCCTAATTTAATTTTTTAGTTTCTAATTTATTTCAGTTTGTTATATTATTACTATTCATAATTTTTATTTTCTTATATATTTTTATTGTTTAAAATATTTTAATTTTTTTAGTTTCTAATTTATTTCAATTGGTTATATTATATATAATATTTAATTTTTATCTGGAAAAATATTACTATTTGTAATTTTTTTTCTTATATATTTTTGTTGTCGAAATTTTATAATATTTTATTCTTTTATTATTATAATTTTACACTATTTTTATATTTTTATATTTATTTATTCTTAGACCTATTATTTTTTAATGTAAATAATTAGAGATTTGCTAAATTATTGTAAAAAATATTTTTAAATGTAAAAAAATATTTTTATATTAACTTTATGTTGACAAATATTTTCAAATCTATTTTTGCCTAAAATTTATGTAGTTTTTTAAAAAATTAATTTTTTAGTTTCTAAATGTAAAAAAAATTATTTTTATTTAATATTAGTTTTGTGTTGACGAAGATATTTCCTTTATCACCGATCAAGGTTTTAATATATTTTTATCAAAAAATTATTTAGTTTAAATTAATTTAATTTTTTTAATTTCTAATTTGTTCCAATTTGTTATATTATATATATAATATTTCATTTTTTTAATTTTTTGATTATAATATGTTTCAATTTGTTATATTATATATAATATTTGATTTTTATCTATAAAAATATTATAATTTATAATTTTTCTTTTTTGTTGTTCAAAATTTATATATATTCATGTAAAATATCATTGCCATAATTTTTTTTATTAAAAAATTACTATATAAAAAATTAATATATTTTGAGCAACCGCGTACAATTATATAGAAGCATTAATATGTATTGAACTATTTCTTTTTCTCTAAAGAATACTAACATTGATTCTATATTTACATCTTATTAATATTTTATTATTTTATGATTATAATTTTACATTATTTATATATATATTCTTTTTTTTTGCTAATAATTATATATTTACTAAATTATTGTTGAAAATTTTTTCTAATGTAAAAAAAAAGTTTTTTATATTATTTTTTAAAAAATATTTCTTTATTTTTGAAGAAAAATTATATAATTTAAAATATTTTTTTTTTAAAAAAAATTTAGTTACCTACACTTATTCCATTTTATTGTATTATTTACTCCTACTTTTATATAAGTTTTAAAAATTATAACAAAAAATTAGTTTAAATTAAATTATACTTTTAAGTAATAATTATCATACCTAAATAATTAAGACTAATAATAAATATCATATATTTATATAATGTGTAATGTTATTTTAAATTTTTTTTATGATAATGATGATATCAACCAAGTAATATATATTTTAAAAATCTTAGATAAAGAATAATTCTTTGATTTGGTAGTGAAATAAATGTTTACAATTGAATTTTTAGAATATAATCAAATTGTTATTAATTAATAAATGAATGGTTAACCAAACGTTTTGTTATTAAAGATGAATACGTGTGATTGAAAAAAAATGAATAAAAATAATTAAATTACCAATATAATTAGAATAATGATATATAAACACAAAAGTTAATCACAATCAATTTTAGTTTTTTATATATTTTATAAATATATTAATGTGTTTGGTGAATTTAAGCAATAGACAAAGAAAAATCATATATAAAAGATATTTGTATACACTCATAAATTTCCTTATACGTGATATTTTTTATTACTCTTAATTAATTAGGTATGAATATTATTATTGAAAAGTATAATTTTATTAAAAATAATTTTGATAATAATTTTATAAATTAATTATATATATATATATATATATATATATATATATATATATAATTATGCAACGCATGAGTATATATATTTGAATAAAATATTATATATAAATTTATTTGATTATTGAAATAAAATTATATTCATATATATATTTGAGCAACATGCGGGTTCTCGACTAAAATAATGATATTAGTATAATGATATTTGAACATAAAAAGTTTATTAGTGAGTTTTAGTTTATTTTTTACATTTTATGAATATATTAATGTGTTTGGTGAATTTAAGCAATAAAAAATCATATTTTAAAAGGTATTTGTATATATATTTTTACTTTTATAATTATATAGATTATATTAACCTATTATTTACTATTTTATCTATACTTATAAATTTTTATACACGTGAGATTTATTATTACTCTTAATTATTTAGTTATGAATATTATTATTAAAAATTATAATTTAATTTAAAATATTTTTGATATCAATTTTACAATTTAATTGAGCATATCTATTCAAATAAAATATTATAAAATAAATAAATTTATACTATATAAATTTATTTGATTGTTCGTGATTATCGAAATGAAATTATATTTATATATATTTGTGCGTTCCGCAATGCGTGTGTTCTCGATTAGTTATAATTTAATATTTAAATTTTATTAAAATTGATGTAAATAAATAAGAAAAATATTATTGTAAAAAGTGACACATTAAATAATTTATAATTAATTATTTTAAGTTAGAATTAACTTATAAAAATGTAAAAAAACATATGAAATTGAGCTTGATCCACGTAGATAAATTTTTATTTTTGACACGATTGTTACGGTTTGACTTTTAAATATACATAGATATAGATATAAAATATAGAATAGATATAGATATAGATGAATATATGATTCTTTACACCATCTGCTTCACATCCTCTTTTCTTCTAGCTAGTCAAAATCCACTTTTCTTACTTTCTTCCAAGTCGACTGATGGCGGCTGCCGCAGCAGCAGCAGCCCGGCGTCTTCCCAAGATTGACTTCTCCGACGTAGCCCCAGCCAACGGCGGCTCGCTGGGCTGGGCCGCCGCGCGAGAGCAGGTGATGCAAGCGCTTACTTCCTACGGCTGCTTCGAGGCCGTCTACGACCCGGTCACTCCCTCCCTCCGCGACTCCATGTCGCGCTTCACCTCCGAGGAGCTCTTCCCGCTGCCTATCGAGACCAAACTCAAGAACGCCTCCGACAAGCCCTTCGGCGGCTACCTCGGCCAGATTCCGGGCCTCGCCTTCGAGAGCCTCGGCATCACGGATGCCCACCTCGCCCACGGCGTCCCCGCCTTCGCCGTCGCCATGTGGCCCGACGGAAACCCCTCTTTCTGGTACACATCGCACATCTCAAATTGCGGTATCCCCTTTCTCCGATCGGTCGATCGCGTAGTATATATACTGCAACTAATTGGACCAATTGCTGCAGCGAAACGGCGTACTCGTACTCGAAGAAGCTAGCGGAGCTGGAGCAGATGGTGCGGAGGATGGTGTTGGAGAGCTTGGGAGTAACCAAGTACCTCCAAGAGCAGTTGGAAAACACCTGGTACTTACTTCGTCTATCCAAGTACGGCGAGGAGAAGGGGGAGGACGAGGAGGGAGAGACAAAGAAGGCCGAGTACGTGCCGCACCGGGACACGAACACCTTGGGGATCATCTGCCAGTTGAACGGGGTAGATGGGCTGGAGGTGGAGACCGGAGACGGGGAGTGGATCATTTCCAAGCCCAGCACGCCCACCTCCTTATTCGTCGTCGCTGGCGATTCTCTCCGGGTAAATCTCTCTTTGTATTGGTTAATCTCTCATATATACCATCTATAATTAAATACTCTATCTAATTGAGTTTTAGGTAACAACAGGCTTGGAGTAATGGCCGGATTGTGGCCCCTCTTCATCGTGTTCGTCTGGACGGCAAGGATGCAATCAGATACTCTGCCATACTCTTCTCGTGTCCAATGGAGGAGCAGGTGGTGGAAGCCCCGCCGGAGCTGGTTGACGACGAGCACCCCTCCCTTTTCAAGCCCTACTCTTACGGCAGCTTCCTGCAGTTTGCGGTATCGGAGGAGGGCGCAAAGGTCAAATGCAAGCTCACTGCTTTCTGCGGAGTCCAATAGTGTGGGGAATTAATTGATTAGTAATTAACCTTCGTGTATGGCTTGCTTAAAAATATTGTCTTGTTTTGATTTCACAAATAAAAAAATATTATTAGTCAAAGTGAATGATTTATTTTTAAATCATTTACTCAGCTTAATTTTAGATTTGTGCAAGATATTCTTCCATCAGAATCAAGCGATAATCATCACTAATATCAAGTAATAATAATCATTATTGTGCATACATTTTAAAGTCCTTGTCCATTAAAGAAAATATCAAAATACAAATTTATCATCATACATAAATTTTAAAGTTGAATAAATAATAATTATTATATATTATAATTGTGTTAGAAGAGCTAGGTCACCAGGTGAAGTTAGTTTGCTAATCCTTTAGCAAGTAAGTAACTTGATATGCAAATATTTATTTCGCTTTAAATCTACTTGTATCCTTGTTGATCTTACAATGTCTTAGCAACCTAGGATCAGATTTTCTAATTCAGTATGAAAAACACTTTCATTAGCTTTAAATCTAATTGCATTATCTTTAATTCTCCAACCGAGAATCGAATCTTTCACCTGGGTGATTAAAAAAGAGAATGAAAGCATTATCTCTTTTTACAATTTATAGTCATCTATGAATATTTGTAATTATTTCTGCAGTGTATGGAAATATCATATTAATTCTTGTACTGCTATGGTATTTCAGTGAATACATGACGTCACTTTGATGATGCATTGCTAGTTAGTACAGTACCTCAATAGAAAGTAATCTTAAGGTGCTTTGTTGAGCTACTAAAATAATTCGTATCCTTTTTACTGCAGCCATATGATCCAAATTATGTAGTTTTTGAACTTAGTTGACCGGGCTTTCAGTCATAAAGATAACTTGAGTGCATATGTTGACTCTTCCTAGATGCATATGTTGACCGGACTTTTGGCAGTGAATGAACTTCAATATGTAAAGTTACTTGAAGATTTTGTTACCTCAAGTTTCAACTGTTTACTTGTATAATTTCTCGAAACATTGATCTATTAATGGGTGTAGATTGAATGGTTGTCCTTTGTATCTTTCCTGCTTCCTTTTTTATAAATGGTATGTTTTTGATAAGTGATATATTCAACCACTAGGTTGATATTATCTGACGTTCAAAGATGTACAAATATTGTTTATCAATTTCACTACCCTCCTTAAATTTGCCACCACCATTCAGCTATCACTTGGATCACATTTTCACTCTTTTCTCTCATCTATGTATCTTCATCAATCTCTGAATGCAGTTTAGTGTTATCATGAAGAAGAGAAAGTGAAGAAAGAAGAAAAGGGACATTATGTCCATCTTTCTTCTACTTACTTTTACCAGTTTCAGCTGATCAGCTCTCTACCATGCACCAAAGTCTGAAGTTAGTGTTTGTCATTTTGCCTCATGCCTGAAAGGAACACTTACCAACTAATTGGCTCTAGCACAATAGAAAATCTTCTATCACGCTACCATGTTAGCATCATCCTAATAAGGATTTTTTTCTTGGCTTTTCCTTCGGGCACTGATTTTTTGGCAATATAAATTTGACTTTGGTCTCTTCCTGTGCTAGTTAATTTTCTTGTGAATGAGTGGTTGTGTTCACCTTAGAAGGGTTAATATTTGGTTAAATATACTTGTATTACTTATCCTATTGATCACAATACATGAAAGACAGAGTTTTGATTTAAAAGTTTCTTTTCTGTTATATGATGTTTTACTTTGTTTCTAAAGAAATTTATCTATAGTTTCCCATAATCCGTCACTTTATTTACTGTCCAGACTCCAGATGTTCTAAACTTCTAACTATTTAGGCATATCATGATATACAAGGAAATTCCAAAAAGAAGAAACGTTTCAAAACTGACTTGAAGAGCATGTTGGACCAAATCCAATTGGCTTTTCTTTGCTGGAATCTTATAACCAAGTAAATTAAGTTGGAGTGTTGCTCCATAATGGAATATTTGAAACCTTGTAGTGTCTATTCTAATCAACGAAACCATGGTACTATTGGGGCTTGATTATATTGGGTTCTTGGTTGCATCCTTTGCCTTCTCATTGATGTGCATTGTCTATGGAGACCTCAAGAGAAGATTTATGAGCTTTTTTATCTAACTAAACTCATTTAGTTTTGGGACTAATGTAAGGAAACATCTAGGGTGACAATTTTATTCGTATCCGCCAACTAAAAACCGCATGTGCACCATATCCGATCTATACTTGCAAACAGATATGG
The DNA here is from genome assembly GCA_034359265.1 of Canna indica. Classification (NCBI taxonomy): domain Eukaryota; kingdom Viridiplantae; phylum Streptophyta; class Magnoliopsida; order Zingiberales; family Cannaceae; genus Canna; species Canna indica. The sequence goes on along the minus strand of CP136891.1, from coordinate 73,596,049 downwards.
ATGCAGATATGGATTTAAAAAACAAATATGAATGCAGATCTGCACTGTACCATATCGTATCCGCACCGCATATCCACATATGAAAAGTTATCTTTTTTACCCACATATAAGTTAATATATATTATATAGGTAGGTTTTATGGTAAATTACATATGAAATCCTAGTAAGTTACTAATTGTTATGAATTTTAATAATGTAAGTTAATATTTTTTATTAAATATGTTATTAATTAATTAATTAATTTATTGATTTTTTATTAAATGCGGTGTAGATACATATGTGGTGCAGATATTCGCATCTGAATGCGGTGCAGATATAGATATTCATATCCATATCCACGACGAATGCGGTGCAGATGCGAATATGCTGTGCGATTGTGGATAATACAGTAACTCCACCGTATTCGATCCGCTGTCATCCATAGAAATATCAGTCCTATAATTCTATATATATCTTTGGTCATGGTTTGATCCAATCATTATAAATCGAAGACTTATGACCAACAGTGAGTTTGGTTCGTAGTCCTACATGCTAGGCGAGTAGTGTTTGCTACCTGTTGCTGACCTCACTATACTTTGTTCAGGATACAGATGGTTTGCACAAGGAGATTGAGGCTGCAATCTACAAAAATGAGGTATCAAGTTTCTCTTTAAGATGACAACTCAGTTACTTAAACTTATCCCTTCTATTTGCATTGTATTGTTTAACATCAAAGAATAGATTTGCACTGATTTCATTGCTTGCAGAACTATATCAGATATTGGTACTTAGTTTTTTGTTCATTACCCAACTAAATGTGTGCAATATTAGATTAATTATCCAAGCTTCCTGGGTGCTATTATGTTCTATCTTATTTTTAGTACCTTATTTCTTTTCCTTTTGAAAATGTATATATTTTATTTCACTCTATTGTCATCTTGTGTCTCTAGAGGGATAAACTTCTGATGTTTTATTTGCGACATCTGTCTGCACGATTTTAGCAGCTTTCTTACTCTAGAGCATCCCCAACTATCTGCCTCAGAAACTTATTAATAACCATTAATGCCATTCTTAGCACAAAATATCAGTGTTGAGAGTCTAGCAATGTGGAATCATGCAAGAAAACCACCAAAATTCTTTTGTTTCAAACAAGCTGAAATGTGTCATAGCTCAAGCATATGTAACCTCTATTAATGGTGAAATATATTTCATTTTTAATTCCTAGCATCTTGCCTATGCTAGTAAAGCATTCTTTGCATTTCAGTGCTAACAAAGAAATAGTCAAACTGTAGTAATTTATAATATAGAAAATTGGAAGTTTATGATTGGAGAAATTTGTTTGTCCAGCTAACACTACTATAGTCATGTGAGTCATGGACTCATGTTCAGTTTGATTTTTTATTGGCTTCTTTTTCTGTTCTTCAACGAGCCAACATTTCAAGATGTACTTCATGTTAATAAAAGAGCATATTCACCCGCTACCTTAGAATACAATAACAGGTTACTGCAATCTACCTCAACGTAGTCCCATCATGAGCCACGGCACAATGTCTAAAGCCACCTCTCCACAAACAGCTCCACCTCTTCGTATGCTCCACTATTCTTTTGGACAGTTGTTGTGATTTGTTTTGTGATTTGATTCCTTCTGTTATAACAATACAACACTACTCAACCATTTCTTATTGTCTGTCTGCTTCAATTCAAGCTATATAAACATTGTAATAGCTACAGATGAAATGTGAGAGCAGAGTATGCTGTGTTTATTCATATTCTACATCTTCTATATGGTATCAGAGCTATTTTGCTCAAACGAGCACCTCTCTTTTCCTTCATTTCTTCTTCTCTAAATATTCTCAACTAAGTCTCTGCATCTATTTCCTGCTCTACACATTAGAACTGATATGTTCATGTTAAGAATATAAATGAATAGATTGGTCTCTTTCCTAACAGCTTAAGCTTTTAGGAAAGTTGATCATCCAATCAAATTTAACATGGTATCATAATAGAGGTCCTGAGTTCGAATCCTCCTGGCATCGATATTAATAAAAAAAATATCTCCCACCTCAATTAAGTCAATTCACTTGTTGGGCCTGGGTCAGTCTCCTCAAGTTCACCCGCCCACAAGTGAGGGAGAGTGTTAAGAATATAAATGAATAGATTGGTCTCTTTCCTAACGGCTTAAGCTTTTAGAAAAGTTGGTCATCCAATCAAATTTAACAGTTCATACAAGCGCTTGCATCCTGCTTGACTATGTCAACAAGTGAACCACAAGTTCCTGAATCCAACACTCTGGCTTCCTCTACACAAGGAGTAATCAATCCAGTCATCAATGAAGCGGGCAGTTCATCACCATCATCCCTGCAACACAACTTCCTATCAAATTAACATGAAGCAGAAGCAGTAATTAACATCCTCTTGGAAGGCACAACATGACTTGCTGCTCCTTGGGTATGATCTTTCCTCTTAAATTGATGGTGTTTGCCTTTGCTTCATTGCTAACATGTAATTTCAATGAATTTTGTGCTAACTCTATGTTTGTTCATGAATGTCGTAATAATATTTATGTCATACCCATGCATTTTCTTTTTGAAAATTCATTATAGTCTGATGAGAATACAAACAAATTAATATATAAACATTTTCATCTTTCTTGTCTTTCTTTTTTTCTTTCTCTCTTTTTTAAAAAAGTTTTACAGAGCTCTTGGTCTGGTTCATCCCATTCTTCAGCCACTAAGAGGAATACTTACTGTACAACTAAAAGCTGATGACTGGGAAATTGACAGAAAGGTTTTGAAAATGGGAGAGAAAATTGGTTCTGGATCCTGTGTAGATATGTGAGTTACATTCTGTTAGCATGTAGTTGTAGTTCTGAATTTTATGTCACAAACCAGGGTAGTGCTATTGTTACTAATTGTTTGTGAAAAAATTGTTTCAGATATCGTGGTAGTTATCTGGGCTAAGATGTTACAATCAAAATTATTAGATCTGATCATCTAAATGAATTTTTGCTACTAGAGTTCCAGCAAGAAGTGTCAATTTAAAGTAATGATTTCATCTCTATCAGTGAATATTTTATCATGTTTTCTAATCTTCTGGTAGTTTACTTGCTATTCAGATGTACAGCTTGTAGTGGCCCAGCAGATGATAGTTATATTATTTTTATGTTTCTATCTATCCTTTTTTGTGGTTCTTGGGTATTCTTTGCTGATATTTGATTGATTCTGCTACTCCTATTGTTGGCTTTCTAGGGTTCTTATGATAATTGTGAATTCTTTCAGGAATGCCCAACATGATAATATTGTTCCTTCTATTGGTGCATGCACAAAGTCACCACAGTACTGCATTGTAACAGGTAATATTAACTGTTGACATCAATTCAAAATTTTGAATGCAAAATCATATATATGGCTAGTTTATTGAATGGCTGCTAGACTAGCTCATAACTATATAATGATTTTCTTTCTTATGAGGGGAAATATATCTGATATTCTTATATGTTGGTTTTGCCTTTCCTTTTCCTGCTTTTTTGTTTCTTGAAATCGGTGCAATTCGGATTTTTTTTCTCTTATGCATCCAGATTTGTTTCTTGAAATCAGTGTAATTCGGATTCTTTTTCTCTCTTATGCATCCAGATCTCAACTGTTTTTTGTTACTTTTTATTCTTACATCTTTGGTATCATTTAAGGGTGAATCTCAGGTACTTGGATTGGCATTATGCCTATTAGGTTGGGTCCAACGTCTTTTTATACCAACAAAAGGGTCATCCCTATATGTTACAGGAGAAGACAAAGGTAAAGTGCACATATATACAAGCTTGTATGATCCAATATAAATCCAATTGTCCAAAAAATATCCCTTAGTGATCTTCTTTAAATGTATCCAATGACTATTTTTACCATCGGAGGCTATTTTTCGCTAGGTTTTGATGCTATATAGACACCTCAAACTCCATTTTTCTCTACTCAACCCCTCAAATTTTCTCCACTCATGTCTACCTCTCAACAACTCGGCAACTCCCAAAACTAGCTCTGCCTCAATCTCCATGAAGTCATGAACATGCCACCAAAGACTTACAATGATTTGGCTTTCTGAATTCCATTTAAGATTATTGAGTTTGGTTTGATCTTTCTTTCATGTTGGCACTATAACTGCTTTAAGATTATCTGGTGCACATTGATTTTTCTTACAAACTACATGCACGAAGGGAACTTGTCTGACTATTTGCATAAGCATCATAATGTCCTTGAGCTCTCTAAGTTGTTGAAGTTTGCAATTGAATGGACTACTTGCACCAAAACAACATTAGCAATCTTTCTATATATATATATATCTATCTTTTGACAAAACACAGTTTTCCACTATTTTTTGGAGACATGAGGTTTGTTGTGATTAAGTAGAAACAATACTCTTATGTCCTCTTCGTGGTTGCTTTATTTGTTCCTTAATCCCAGCAATTAAAATAACAAATTGTTCTTTTGATCTTTTTCTTAGATTCGTTTCAAATGATTACATAATTATGCATATCAACATTTTTATCTAAATTATATTTTCTGCAATATATTAAAAGGTGTTATGAAATATTTTTTTTCAATAACATTTATCCAACTATTGTTTCTATAGGTTGTCAAAGTGACAGATTTTGTAGAAGACATCTTCCTTGACTTGTTTACCTATTTGAATATATGTTTACAACTTTATATATCAGCTCTATCAATAATTTCTGAAATAAGAAATCTCAGTGTATCTTTTATGCAATGTACCTTCTCAAGTACTTATAAATTTCAGTATCAAAGATCTCTCTCTCTCTATATATAGGTACATGCACTATTGGGGGTGTCAATATTTTGGATACCGACGCCCCCTTCATCTTGCGCCAGGTACGGGTGCTTGTGGTGTCCGTGTGTTGAATATCGGTGTCGGATAGAGGAGGCGTCGATGTCTTGGGTATTGGCACTCCTTTTTGGCGTTTTTTTTTTTTTTTTAAAAAAATTTTAAAAACCATTTTCCTATACCTCACAACAAGAAAATTTTGAAATAATGACGTTTAATTTTTGACGTCTGAAGAAGCGTCGAAATGTTTAAGAACGGATGAGAAAAAGTTTATAAATATCGACGTCTATATTAGACGTCGATATGTAAAAAAGAAATATTTTGACGCCGCCGATAAAATGGCGTTTTTTCCGCCGAAAAGGTAGCGTCGAAATATTTCGACGCCAGCTTTTCGACGCATCTGGCGTCGAAATATTTCGACGCCAGCGTTTCGACGCATCTGGCGTCGAAATTCTAGCGTCGAAATATTTCGACGCCAGATTTTCGATGGAAAGGCGTTGAAATGTTCAGCATTTCGACGCCATTCTTTCGACGCATCCGGCGTCGAAATGTTTTCCCGCGCGGTCGTCGAAGTATGCATCACGGGTTGAAAATTTCAACCCGTGAGCGTACGAATCGTACGGTATGCAGCTGAAATTTCTTTTCAGCTGCATAACCGTACGAAATTATATATATATATATATATATAATTTTTTTAACTGCTGCTACAGTTTTTTATAATTTTTTAATAATAAATTTCGCATTTACCCCGTAAATTTCTTCCTCCCGCCTATTTCTTCTTCTTCCTCCTTTGTCTCATCGCTGCCGTTGCTTCTTCCTCCGATTTCTTCCGTCGTCGAATCAGCAGCCGCTGCTAGCAGGTGATTTCTTTCTTTCTTCTTTCTTTCTTTTTTTCTTCTTCTTCATCTCGACGAATCCGTAGTTAATTTTTTTCTTTCCTCTTCATCTCGATGAAGCAACCGCCTGCTTTAGATTTTTCTCGTCGAACCAGCCTGAGATCCAGCCCGAGATTCGGCTCTTATTCCGTCGAATCAGCCCGAGATCCAGTATAAATTTTTCTCAAGTTAGTATAAATTTTATGTTATACTTTAGATTTTATTTACCTGCATATTTATCTTTAGATTTAATATCAAATGTTTAGATTTAATACTGCATGTTATGCTTTAACTGCCTGTTATGTTTACCTATTTTATACATCTTTAGATTTTTTTTTAACTATGATTTAATACTGCATGTTATGCTTTAACTGCATGTTATGTTATGCTTCATATTTTAAATTATGATTTAATACTGCTAATTACGATTATGCTTTAACAGTTATGCTTTAACTGATTTAAATTATGCTTTAACTGTTATGATTATAATATAATATTATAATAAATATTATATTATATTATTATTATTATTATAAATACAGATTTATTCTTATAATCGAATTAATAATAATAATAATAATAATAATAATTATTTAATTATTTTTACTAATTAATATTATTATTTAATTATTATTACTAATTAATAAATACTATATTATTAATACTATTATTATTATTATTATTATTATTATTATTATTATTATAACTTAATTAATAATAATAATATTATTAATATTAATACTATATTATTATTATTACTATTACGATATTAATTTTTATTTTTATTATTATTTATTATTATTACTGTTATTATTATAAATACTATATTATTATTATTATTATTACTACTATATTATTATTATTATTATTACTACTATATTATTTATTATTATTATTATTATAACTGAATTAATAATAATATTATTAATACTATATTATTATTATTATTATTATTATTATTTAATTATTATCACTAATTAATATTATTATTATTATTACTGTTATTATTATTATTATTATTATTATAACTGAATTATTATTATTATTATTATTACTATATTATTATTATTACGGTTATTATTATCACTAATTAATATTATTATTATAAATACTATATTATTATTATTGTTATTTTATTATTATTATTATCATTATTATTATTATTATTACTATATTATTTATTATTATTATTATAACTGAATTAATATTATTGACATTAATACTATATTATTAATAATATTATTATAAATACTATATTATTATTATTATTATTATTTAATTATTATTACTAATTAATATTATTATTATAAATACTATATTATTATTATTATTATTATTAAATATATTACTAATTAATATTATTATTATTATTATTTAAACTTATATTAGAGTATAATTAATTAGAATAATTAAATTTAGAATTCATTAATATTGTCTTGATGGACTAAATTTCTTGCTCCCAACAATGAACTTTTTATTTAAACTTCTCAATTTGATATTTTTATAATTTTCTACCCAGAGCTTAGACCCGTTCGAGAAATATTTATTGATTTTATAAATTTTGTTGATAAAATTAATTTAGTTGTAATATTAAGTTGAATACTTATTTCGATATGGAGGAATGCGTATTCTACTTAATATTTTACTAAATAATATTAATAAAATTTATATTTTTCAAATAATAAATCTCGAATTGTCCCTTATTGGACATTTTAGTAACACAATTATTAATATCGCAAATTTAATTTCATTTGATCACACATGTCAATGGAATATCAGTTGCATCTCTTTTGTTCTCCGATACGCTTCAGAAGTTTTGCGTACTTGGAGAACTAAAAAGAGATGCTGCTGAAATTTTCAGTGACTTGTTGTGATTAAATGAGATTATAAGTGCGATATTAATAATGTGTTGTTGAATGAGATAGGACCAACCCACCTATATGACTATACCCTTTATAGTAACATTGAAATTCAATTTTGAAGTCAAAGATGGATAAAACTTGGATGTCAGCACCTCAATCATCTAAAGCCTATGCGAGAGGAATGAAAAATTTTATGCAGTTCGGAATTGACAATGAATTGGATGAAGATGACACAATGAATTGTCCGTGCAAAAAATGCATCAATAGGAAAGACACTTAATATGGAATGGAATTTTACCGAGATATACCATTTGGTATTACCATGGTGAACCTTTATATCCGACAACAGAAGCACAACTTGATATATCAAACAGAGCTGAAGCATCCCATCAACTACATTATCATAATGATGAAACGCCAATTGATGTCAATGATGAAACACCAATTGATGTCAATGATGAAACACTAAATGTTAATCTTGATGAAGCTCCAAATGCATTCGAACCGCCACAAGAATCTTCCCAACATTCTATGATGGATGATCTTGATGTTCCACTGTATCCAAATTGTGTAAAATACAGTAAATCATCATTTATCATTCAATTATATCATAGAAAGGTTCTTAATGATTGGTCTGGAAAGTCATTCTCAATGTTGTTAGAATTGTTGAAAGAAGCTTTTCCAGAAGTAATACACTTCCATCAACGTGTTATCAAGCAAAAAAATATGTGAAAGATTTGGGTTTATTCTATCAAAAGATACATGCTTGTCCAAATGATTGCATTCTATACATGGATGAAACCGCGGAAGCATCAACATGCAACATTTGTGGATTGTCTCGATGGACTTCCTCTTCAACTAATGATGAATCAACAAGTCAGTTAGAACGGAAAAAAAACCCTGCAAAAGTGTTACGATATTTTCCACTTATTCCAAGACTGACTCGTTTATATATGTCATCGAAGACAGCAAGCTCGATGAGATGACATTCTGAAAGACGAACCAAAGATGGAATCATATGACATCCTGCTGATGCAGAAGCTTGGCAAGCTTTTGACAGAAGATATCCAGACTTCGCTGTTGATTCACGTAATGTTAGATTGGGTCTTGCAAGTGATGGATTTAATCCATTTCGATCAATGAGCACAACTTATAGCACTTGGCCTGTTGTATTGATACCTTATAATATGGAACCATGGGCATGTATGAAGAGATCTTCAATAATGTTATCAATGTTAATTCCAGGCGCTAAGGGACCAGGAAATGACATTGATGTGTACTTACAACCTCTCATTTCTGAATTGAAGCTATTGTGGAGCGGAGTAATAGCATTTGATAGTATCTCCGGTGAACAATTTACTCTGCGTGCAGCTTTAATGTGAACCATTAATGATTTTCTAGCATATGCAATGTTATCAGGTTGGAGCACTAAAGGACGATATGCATGCCCCATATGCGGTGATAAGACAGATTCTCGTTGGCTTAATCACGAAAAAAAACATTGTTATCTAGGCCATTGTAGATGGTTGTCACAAGAACATCCGTTTCGTCAGGACACTGAATTATTTGACGGGACAATAGAAAATGATAATGCACCAGTGTCAGTTGATTCAAAAATTGTTTACGAGCAGATTCAACACATTAAACATGTTTATGGCAAAACTACCAACACAAGTAAAAAGCGCACTCGAAATAATTTGGGTAGTGAGTCAGAAGGCATTAATGCAGACACACAAACTCAGCAAAGTTTTCAGAGGCAAGATTATGGATTGTGGAAAAAGAAAAGTATATTTTTTGAATTACTATATTGGCAGCATAATCCATTGGGCCATAATTTGGATGTTATGCAGATTGAGAAAAATATATGTGATAATCTGATTGGTACTATATTGGATATTGATGGAAAAGGGAAAGACAATTTAAATGCACGATTAGATTTGCAAGACATGAATATAAGACATCATTTACATCCAATATTATTACCAAATGGTAGATATGATATACCCTTGGCAATTTATTCAATGTCCATTCTTGAAAAGGATCTCATGCTGACACGCATCAAAAATATGAAAGTGCCCGATGGATATTCATCAAATATTTCTAGATGTGTGAATCTCAAGGATCATAGATTACAAAACTTGAAGAGTCATGATTCACATATACTGCTTCAAGATGTTTTTCCGCATGCATTACGAGGAATTGTGCATAAAGATGTTCTCCTCATTGTTAAATAGATTTTTGCATTTTTCAAAAAGTTATGCAGTGCCAATTTAGACCATTGTGCCCTCGACGATTTGCAATCACGTGTGCCTTTGCTTTTATGTAAAATGGAGCAAATTTTTCCACCGAGTTTTTTCACTATTATGGTGCATTTGATGATTCACCTTCCAACAGAGGTGAAACTTGGTGGTCCTGTTCATTACCGTTGGATGTACCCAATTGAAAGGTTTGTTTTATTTATATTTGTCTCGTGGTCCGCATGATTCACCTTCCAACATGAATTTGTCTCGTGTTCATAGGTTATTTATGAGATATAAATCTCATGTTCGAAATAAAGCACAACTAGAGGGATCCATCGCTGAAGGATATATTGCTGATGAATGTCTTACATTTTGTTCTCGATATTTTAATAATATTGAAACGATGTTCAATCGACCGCAGAGAAATTATGAAGATGAAAATATTGAAAACTACTTATTTTCTTCTGGTGGTCGATTTATTGGCAAAGCTCGCATTAGTACGTTGGATTTAAATGCATATGCACAAATGCACAGATATGTCTTGTTGCATACTCCAATGATTGAATCATACAAAAGGTATCAATTGTTATTAAATGTCTCCATATTTTAAGTTATTTTAAGATTATTGGTGTAATTTTTATTTTATTGTCTCAGGCAATTTCTTGAAGAACAATGTCATATAAATAATTTATCTGTTGCATCGAATGCTCAACAACAAAGGTGGATCATAGAGAGATTCGCATTGTGGTTACAAGATAAAGGGTCGAAAATGGTACAAAATGATTGTGATGCTTCACTACTTGCGTTAGCTTGAGGTCCAGTATCTGTAATTAAAAAATATGATGGATTGATTATAAATGGTTATAGATTTCATACCAAGCAACGAGAAAGATTGCGTAAAACACAAAATAATGGTTTAATGGTTGAGACTGACAATCGTTAATATTATGGAGTTCTAACGGATGTAATTGAATTGGACTATCGTGGGGTATTCAAGGTAGTTCTTTTTCGTGCTGAATGAGTTGATATAAGGAATTCACGGGGTTTACGAGTGGATAAGAATGGATTCACATTAGTTAATCTTTCTCGATTATTTCATACCGGTGCATTTCTAAAAGATGACCCGTATGTGTTTTCATCACAAGCAAAACAAGTATTTTACATGTCAGATCCGAAGAATAATGAGTGGTCGTATGTCATAAATGTATATCCTAGAGATTTATATGACATCGGTAAATGACTTATTATTTATCAATATTATTTATATAATTTGTTAATCTTTATGTATTTATCAATATATAATATTATTTTATTATACAGGATGTCAAGATCAAGAATAATAGATTCAGATGCTGAGACCCGCGAGGAGGGTGAGCTTAGTCCCGAGAGTGATCGTCCTGGGTCGTCATAAGGACGAATTCATAGACCTTTCTACATTTGGAGTTAGTTTTTATATCATCATACATGTGAACATTATTTATTTAATCAAATTTATATTAATGTTTTCTGATGTAATTTAAAAACAGACACTACAACACAAATGCAACATGAAGGGTCTCCATATTTTACAGCTTCTTTTGTGTATACACTTAATCCCGACCAGTTAATTATGGTCAATTTTTCTGATTGGGGTCAAAGTCATAATGGCGGCCACAGATTATACTCACGTTTTATGGGATTACTAGTGCGTGATTCTACATTTTTACCATTGACGCCTGACCCCTGGAATCAAATTTCTTCTATATATAAGAATGGATTATGGGAACAATTATTGGTATGTTATGAATTTATATGAATTTATGTTAGATTGCATTATTTAGTTGTGTGAAACTATATATTAAATATATATTTTGGGGTCAAACTAATATCATTTATAAATGCAGAGATATTTTTTGATCCCTACTGAGAACAGGGATCGTATTTTTTGCACTACTATGGCAGCATTCGACAGAAAATTTAAAAATTATAAACTTATATTAAAAAAAAAATATTTTAAAATTGAAGAGTCAAAAGAGGAAAATCTTACACGTCGACCACGAAATGTTAGTAGAGAATCATGGATAAGAATGGTCGACTATTGACATTCTTCGGCTAGTCAGGTAAGAATTTATATTTTGATACTTGCAATATTTGTTTTATAATTATAATTAAATATGACAGACTGCATCTGAACGGGGTTGAAGGGCAAGAAGTGCAACTCAAGATTGCATACATACTAGCGGTGTGACCCCTTACATTCAAAGACGTGCTGATTTTGTAAGTAGTTTAGTAAATAATTTATAATTTATTTGTTTTTATTTTTAATATTTTTTAAATAATTAATTTTTATTTATATTGTGTGAAGCGGCGTGCACATGATAGAGAGCCCAGTGAGCTTGAAGTGTATAGAACAACACATCTTCGTAGAAGTGGACGAGGATATGTACGCGAAGAAGCAGCTCAATTTATGGTATAACACATCTACGAATGAATTAAATTAATATTTTTTAAATTTATAATCTATTTTTTGAAATGTAGGCCACCGCCGAACGAACACTTAATGAACGACTTGAGACTAATCCAACAACAAAGCGAGTTCAACTCGAGAACCAAGTATATCGGGAAATATCTAGTCCCGAACATCATTCTCGAGTTCGCCTACAAGGGATTGGAGTCACACCAAGTCAATTTTATGAACATCATCGACAATCTTTTGTTGCATCTTCCCACGATGCAACATATGACGAGCTTCGACGGCAACAAGAGGCTGCAATGAAAGAAATGCAGCAAAAACATGATGTTGAGATGAAGGAGGTTCAGCAAAGACTGAACAGAATGGAGCAGATGTGGTTTCAACATCAATTTAATAATTCATCGTCACAGGGGCTAAATCCAATTATTAATCAAGCTAATATGTTTTCCTTGCCAATTGATTATGTATGTATTTATTTAATTTATTTGTAGTTGATATTTTTAGCATTGTAATTAATTAAATATGTTTTTTAACAAGATCGATTGTATGTTCCTGAAAGTCTTCCTCATGAAATACCGTCGGCTAATCTCGGAGAAGGTACAAGTAAAGATCCATTTCTAAACTGTAAGTAATTTATATATTGTCATACTGAATATTTTAATTAATAATATTTAAATTTATATGCTTATAATTGATATAAATGTATAGATAGAGATGTTGATCCGTATAGAGAAGACGACGAGGAAGAACAAGAAGACGAGGAGGAGTAGGAGGAAATGGACGATGAAAAATAAATTATTTAATTTTATTTGTAAATAAAATTACGAATTATTGTTTTAATCAAATTTTGTATTACTATTCCAATTAAATAAAATTATGAATTTTGATGCTAATTTGATTAATTTTAAATTAATTAGCTAATTAATATATTAATTATTTATTACGAGTAAATTTTATTTAAAAAAAACAAAAAAACGCTATATTGACGCCTTCACTGGCGTCAATATGCTAAACATATTGACGCCTCTTTTTTGACTGTAGGAGGCGTCGAAATTTAAATATTGACGCCTCTTTTTTGATTGTAGGAGACGTCGAATTTTAAATATTGACGCCTGCATAGACGTCAATATTTAAAATTAAGCGGAGGTTTTTTGTCACGCGTTTTCGACGAATTCACTGCCGTCAGAATGCAAATATTTACTTCTTCCGACGTCAAAATTTCTTTATAATTTGCCGTCAGAATTCCAACGATGTGTTGTAGTGCCTGTGTCTTTTTTAAAGTTGGAAGTGAAATTTATTCGCTTCATACTTTACTCCTAAATCGGTAGATAAAGAAGCATCTAAAAGTATGTTTAGATATCAAACCAGTATTAGTTTTTTAATTAAATTGGACGTTGGTATTTGACTAATTTTATGTAATCTATGAAATTAGTTTAAGAGTCTCTTCCTATATCTTCGTTAGCACAATTAAAAGAAGTTTGAATTTTTAGATCATAGAAAGTATAGATAAAATGGAAAATTATATTTTTGGTCTTCACAGTTGGTTCGAATTTTGATTTTAGTCATCACATTTTATTTTCATTTAGGATTTGGTCTTTATCGTCATATGAGACATAAACGGAGCTGACATGGATAACAGATGCTGATTGAACATTGCTGACGTGGATATGCAAGGATCAACTTTGTAAACTATGAGGATTAAAATTAAAATTTTATAAATTATATGGACTAAAACTAAAATTCAAGTAAACCATAAGGACCAAAATTATTATTATTTTCTTAAAAAAATATAAAAAATCATAATTTTTTAAATTTATTTATAAATAATTATAATATTTAAAAATATTAAATTTGAGCACACTACAGTAATTTACATTAATTTAGGTATATTTAAATCGAAGCTGTCATTAGGCGTCGATTTTTATCCGTCAATTATCCCGATTTAGCGTGAATTTCGTAGTAATTGCAGAATTCAAAGACTTGCTCTCTTGATATGCTCATCTCTTCACTGATTATCTCATCACCTCTATTTTGATCCTAAATTTGGCGCATCCAAAGCGATTTAAATTAGATTTCGAATGTCAAAAAAATATTGATTTTTTACTTTAATAAATGTTGGTTTCCCATGCATTTACTGTAGTGAGTTATTGCTACAATTTCGTGGGCATTATTAAGGGATAAGATACAGAACATACTGCAAAATATTAATATGTTTCTTATTCAATTAACGTGTTTAATGCAAGAATATGAAATTAGATATTTGTGTCTTAAATAGAAAATAAATTATTCTTACAAATATTAAACTAATCTTCTAAATATATAAATATGTCATCGTACTTTTTAAAATAAAATTTAAAATAAATCACCTTAATCGGTAAAAAGTTTGCTCAATTTTAATATTTTTAAATATTATAATTATTTATAAATAAATTAAAAAAATATATTGTAATTTTTTATATTTATTAGAAAAATTATTACTTGAATTTTTATTTTAGTCCATATAGTTTACAAAATTTAGTTTTAATCACTATAATTTACAAAGTTGGTCCATGCATGCTTCACGTCAGCATTGTCCAATCAGCACATGTTATCCACGTCAGCACCATTTAGACCTCATGTGACTGTAAGGACTAAATCCTAAACGGAAATAAAGTGTGTGGACTAAAATCAAAATTTTAAAATTATAAGGATTAAAATTAAAATTGAAACAAAGTGCGAGGACCAAAATTATAATTATTTAAATGCTTTTAAGTAGTTCTACTATGGGCTGTGAGCTATTGCGAAGAATCGCAAAAGAGCGATTCTGTAGAATTGGTTTGTTGGGCATGTTTCATGCAAGCATATAAGGAGCTCGCTGCCATCTTGTTGTGATTTTCTCAAATCGTGTAAGCACTTGTTTGATCTTAGCTTCGTGGATGATGTATGAACAACAATTTGTTGGTGCTGAACTATATAAGTTTGTCTGTTTTTACTATTTTTGCACATTTTTTTGTTCATGCTTGGTATGCGATTTCTTTGATTGTATTGGAGTTTTTGAATCCTATGAAACTTTCTTAATTTTCTAACAAAGTAAACATATGTTTTCTCATATTACGAAAATACCTCATGCATTTCCTCAAAACACACATGTCATCTCTTAGCATCTCTCAAATTTGATATCAACGAATTTTAAATGGAATATATATACATGATTTAATCTTTCTGCAAACATGCATATACAGATATCTTTAAATTTGGACTAAATGTTATTTTAAATTAAATAGCTCTTAATCTTTGAATCAAGCTACCCTTAACAGATTGATTTAGAGCTAGTTCAATATAAAACAAAAATTAGATCATATTTTTATACCAATTCTTGGGTACATGTAACGGAACATCAAATCATATGTAAATTTACTAATTTAGTATAAAAGGTGTATATTTAGTTTAATCAAAATAGAGGGATGCATCCATAAATTGTCCAAAAAAAATAAATCTAAACAAAATAGAGGGATGCATTTTGTGCTTACAACATTTCTGTGTAAGATTAGTGCTTTCAATATTTGAACACTTACATTTGCTCTTTATCATTGTACATAATTGGGGTGAGCGGGTCCGAATATCTTATATTTTTTTATGATATCTGGATTCTACACTGTATATGATGGATTCCTAGATTTTGAAATTGAATCATATCCCGTTGGAAATTGGAATTAGACTCTACCTGAAATCACATGTTTCGATTTCGAGCACTCTGTTAGAATCTGTAAATGAACAAGTTCTAGGGTACAAATTCCAGAACAGGTTTCAGAAAATGCTCTAACAGATTTCAAAATAAATTCTAATAGGTTCCAGAACAGGTTCCAACATAGTAAAGGTTCCAGGTACCCTGTTGGAACCTGTTCATTTTTAGGTTCCAACAGTACAGGCTCCAGGTAGTCGACGTGTTGGACTCAGAACCGAAATAGGTTTTAACCGATTCCTTAATTTTTGTCCCGGGTCCTACCCAAATTTAATTCGGGTCTTTCAGAATCTACTCGATCGGATAGATTTCAATCGGTTCCGAATCTACCCAGTAATCATGCACAGTTGCACACCCCTATACATAACTATAAAATTTACCCTTTATGCATGAGACTATGAGAGTGAGCACCAAAAAATATATATCATTTTAATATTGTACATGGACAATGAGCCCATCAGTCCATGCCAAAGCCCATATAACTAAAGCTATCTTTAAGTTGAGCTTTGTATTCAGGGAGTGTAGTAGTAGTAGTGCTGATTGACTGACAAAGTAGGGTATAGGAACAAGCAGCTCCCCATGCTGACATTTGTAATCCAGTTAGGGCTATAAGTTATAGGCAGTGTGTTAGACCCCTAAATCCCGGGATGGACAAAACCAACACATGGCGAGGAAATGGCTGGATGCAGACTATCTAAGGGGGTGCTCACACTGGACGGAGGACTTGCCCGCCATGGGATGAACATGGCAGAAGGCTTTGCAGCATAAGGCAGCTCATGTGCACGGTGGCAAAGGCATGAGCGAGACTTAGCATCGCATGGGTGCAGAGCAAAGCAAGTCCTGCCCGGGGCAGGGCATGGCGAGAAGAAGTCCCGCAACGGGCGGGGCATTTGATAATGTTGCGGAGCAACGGAGTCCCGTGTGCACAATGGCGCGAGGGCAGTGCAAGCAACACATTACCATGGCGGGAGAAAACCCCGCCACGGCTGGGCTGTGGCGAGAGATTTGGCGGAAGCCCGCGGGCGCAATGGCGCGGGGCAGTAGAGCAACAAGTCATGGAAATGTGTTCACACTTGGCGGAAGAAAACCCCGTCACGACTGGGCTATGGCGAGAGATTTGGCGGAAGCCCGCGTGCGTAATGGAGCGGGGCAGCGGAGCGACAAGTCATGAAGATGTGTTCACACTTGGCGGGACAAAACCCCGCCACGGCTGGGCCGTGGCGAGAGATTTGGCGGAAGCCCGCATGCGCTAAGGCACAGGGCAGCGGGGCGACAAGTCATGAAGTTGTGTTCACACTTGGCGAGACAAAACCCCACCACGGCGGGGCCGTGGTGAGAGATTTGGCGGAGTCTCATGTGCGCTATGTCACGGGCCAGCAGTGCAAGAAGACATTGGCAGCCCATGCACGTAGAGGCATTAGCGTTGCACGCAACGTTGCGGGGCAACAGATGACCCGTGTGCGCAAAGGCACGGGCTTGGCGTGGCGAGCAAATATTGAACATGAAGCGGTGCACAACATGTTCACACTGCCACGGGGTGACAGCGACCGAGGCGGACCACGGCCGAGACAAGATGCAATGCAAGCAGGCTGCAGTGCGCGGAGCATGCACTGCCCAGCCTGCCCTCAAGCATGGCCTTGGACTTGGCCAACACAAGATGGGCGACCTGATCAAGGCAAAAGGGTGCAGCCAACATGATGTGGTGCACCTAGGGCGTGGATGACTTAGGGCTTGGGCTCAACTCAAGTCAAGTTGGATAGATGGACAGCCAGGATGACATCTAAACATACACAGCCTTTGGGGAAAGTTATGGGGATGTGTCCCCAAGAAGGGGTGCTTTGAGCACCATAAATACTCATGAGTCTTGGGTGAACAACCATGAGAGTTAGGAGAGGAAAAAGTGAGTATTCTAAGAGAGAAACTCTACTTGTAAGGCAATAGCCATTAGTGCTTGAGTGGGTAGAACAGTGCTGGGATGTCACTCGACTGGCTGAAAGTTCGGGAGACTACTCGCCAAGCGGGCTGCCATGTTGTGGCAACGTTCGGGATTGTGTCGGTGCGCAGGACTTGGTAAAGAAGTGGACTGTTCAACGCCATAATGGAGTCAAAAATTTGGGCACAAAATTGACCCTGTGACAATTGGTATCAGAGCATGCTTAATTGTTGTCGAAGCGCACCTTGCGCATAGGTTGGTGACGGACTTCCAACCCCAATCGGTGACACGACAGTACCATAACTTGTTGACGGGCAACAACCCCAGGTTCGGAGCAAAAGAAGCCCCACAACGATCACAAACACAGGGTGTTGCGGATGGACGCGTTGTGCAAACGCATTTTGGCCCTTGTAGAGACGAAACGGTCAACGGCCACGGAGATGGCTGGACAAAGGCGGCAGGGGGCTATAGGCCTTCCCACTGCTGTGATGTGCGCAAAAGCCTTGGTGGACTTGCGAACCAAAGAAGACTGCACTGCTGGAGCGGGACACGTCGGGGACGAGTTCCATAAGACCGACGAGGCATTAGGTAGAATCATGAAGGAGCAACCTTTCACATTGAAGGCTACGGCGAACGATGGATCGTTCAAGAAGGACCCAAAACATGTTGAGATGATTTTGGACTCTAACTTCATGGTGCAGGCAGAAGCAACTTTGATACCCCACTTAGTGGGCATGATGATCACTGTCCCGGTGAAGCCTTGCGGCGTTCAAGACTTCATGAGGAGCGGACAGTCGGGCAAGAGGCCCGCAGCGATCATATCGGCCATATGGATGGTTGAAGGCTGGACGGAGGACCAGCCAACGTACCTCACAGCAAGGTACGAAATAGACCCAGGAGGATGCAGCATGGTCGCTGAAAATTCCAAGTCTGAAGATGACATCTTGGAGCGGTTTCAAGACGTCATGCCGGCGAAGTTACCGGCAGGATTTCAACCAACGGTGATGGTGGATGATCACAGACTCGTGAAGTCGGGCAGGAGGCCCGTAGTGATCATATCAACCATATGGATGGCTGAAGTCTGGACGGAGGACTAGCCAACATACCTCACAGCAAAGTACGAACCAGACCCAGGAGGAGGCAGCATGGTCGCTGAAAATCCCAAGTCTGAAGATGACATCTTGGTGCGATTTCAAGACGTCATGCTGGCGGAGTTACCGGCAGAATTTCCACCGACGGTGATGGTGGCTGATCACAGATTTGTGACGAAGCCAGGGGGCACGCAGCAGGAAGATTACCTCCATTCGGGACCGACGGAAGAAGCGGATTCCTCAGGAGGAGGGGTCTTGGTGGACCTCTAAAAATTGCTGCAAACATCGCAGCGCGTAATGAACCTTGGGTGCGCTTTGGGCGATGATAAATCTGAACCAAGAAAAGTCCAAAGGCAGATTGGACTCGGAGGAACTTCAGCGGTTGATGTTCCAGGGTGCAGCAGAGAACAAAATCTAGTCGATGAAGACGACAAGAATTGGTTTGAGGGTGACGATCCTTTGTTACCAAGGCGGGTGCCAAAGCCTCCATGATATTTGTTGCTGCAGATTGAGCAAACTCGCACGACGATCAGGGTGCGAATAGTCGGGTGTTTGGTGGCACTCGGGTAGATCTAAAACAACTCCAACTTGGTGAAATTGGAGAAGGAGGAGCAAGATTCAAACCTGTGTTGGTTGAGCAATAGTGTTAAAACTGCTATGTCTTGTATTTTGGCCATTGTTTGGCCACTGTTTAGATCTCAAACTATGTTGCAAGACCCTTGTATGGGCCGAGGACTCTTGTATGTAATGGTGAACTTCAAGTGGAGAGCACAATCATTGGAATGCGAGGTGTATACTTGAAGAAAATATAGTTTAAACTAATTCTTGTCCAGGAACTTGTATGCTGCGCAAGGTACAATGAGGGGCTGCCCAAAGTTGAAGCTTGGTGGGAGGAGTATCTTCACTCTATCCCGACGAGGGCGTCGGCTTAAGAGGGTGGGGATGGTTTGTTAGACCCCTAAATCCCGGGATGGACAAAACCTGCACATGGTTGGATGCAGAATATCCAAGGGGGTGCTCACACTGGACGGAGGACTTGCCCGCCATGGGATGGACATGGTGGAAGGCTTTGCAGCACAGGGCAGCTCATGTGCACGGAGGCAAAGGCATGAGCGAGACTTGACATTGCATGGGTGTGGAGCAAAGCAAGTCCTGCCTGGGGCAGGGCATGGCGAGAAGAAGTCCCGCAACGGGCGGGGCATTTGATAATGTTGCGGAGCAACGGAGTCCTGCGTGCACAATGGCGCGGGGGCAGTGCAAGCAACACATGACCATGGCGGGAGAAAACCCCACCACGGCTGGGCCGTGGCGAGAGATTTGACGGAAGTCCACGTGCGCAAATGTGCGGGGCAGCAGAGCAACAAGTTGTGGAAATATGTTCACACTTGGCGGAAGAAAATTCCGCCACGACTGGGTCGTGGCGAGAGATTTGGCGGAAGCCCGCGGGCGCAATGGAGCGGGGCAGCCGAGCAACAAGTCATAAAAATGTGTTCACACTTGGCGGAAGAAAACCCCGCCACGGCTGGGCCGTGGCGAGAGAATTGGCGGAAGCCCGCGTGCGCAATGGCGCGGGGCAGCGGAGCGATAAGTCATGAAGATGTGTTCATACTTGGCGGGACAAAACCCTGCCACGACTGGGTCGTGGCGAGAGATTTGGCGGAAGCCCGCATGCGCTAAGGCACAGGGCAGCGGGGCGACAAGTCATGAAGTTGTGTTCACACTTGGCGAGACAAAACCCCACCACGGCGGGGCCGTGGTGAGAGATTTGGCGGAGTCTCGTGTGCGCTATGGCACGGGCCAGCAGTGCAAGAAGACATTGGCAGCCCATGCGCGCGGAGGCATTAGCGTTGCACGCAACGTTGCGGGGCAACAGATGACCCGTGTGCGCAAAGGCACGGGCTTGGCGTGGCGAGCAAACATTGAACATGAAGCGGTGCACAACATGTTCACACTGCCACGGGGTGGCAGCGACCGAGGCGGACCACGGCCGAGACAAGATGCAATGCAAGCAGGCTGCAGTGCGCGGAGCATGCATTGCCCAGCCTGCCCTCAAGCATGGCCTTGGACTTGGCCAACACAAGATGGGCGACCTGATCAAGGCAAAAGGGTGCAGCCAACATGATGTGGTGCACCTAGGGCGTGGATGACTTAGGGCTTGGGCTCAACTCAAGTCAAGTTGGACAGATGGACAGCCAGGATGACATCTAAACATACACAGCCTTTTGGGAAAGACTGAAATGTTTCCAATGGGGATGTGTCCCCAAGAAGGGGTGCTTTAAGCACCATAAATACTCATGAGTCTTGGGTGAACGACCATGAGAGGTAGGAGAGAAAAAAGTGAGTATTCTAAGAGAGAAACTCTAATGGTAAGACAATAGCTATTAGTGCTTGAGTGGGTAAGCTTAACCAAGAGTTGGAGGCACGAAGCGGGATGTAGATTGTGATCTTGGTGTGCGCTTGGGCTAGGAATCTATTTGTAACTTATAAACATTTGTGAATCAATGCATATAGTATTCATTCAAGTACTTGTCTTTATTTTCTTATCTCTCCCGCTGTGACTTGGTGTGAATCTCGGATTGGTACTTGACCTTGAACTCTTCTTTCCGCTGCGGTGTACGTTCTGCGTTGTAGTGCGCATAACAGTGCTGGGACGACACTCGACTGACTGAAAGTTCGGGAGACTACTCGCCAAGCGGGCTGTCATGTTGTGGCAACATTCGGGACCGTGTCGGTGCGCAGGACTTGATAGAGAAGTGGACTGTTCAGTGCAATCACGGAGTCAAAAATTTGGGCACAAAATTAATCCTGTAACACAGTGCATGGTGGATGAGACAGCTGTGTGTTTCCAAAAATGAAGTAGGATCATGCATTCACCCTTGTTAATGGGCAGCAAGATTTTCCATTTTATCAAATTTAGAATGATAGGTTCTTATCACAAGTTGCAGCAATATGAGAGGAAAGTCAACTGATTAATTATATTGATTCCAACTAAAAAAAGAAGTCAAACTGCACTGAATTAGGTTTGTAATTTGTTTTCACCAATCAGTGTTCTCCAAATTGGTAGGCATTTTGCAAGTCTATATGATGCCTACTTATCCTGAATAGAGAAACCCTGCTGAACGTGCTTGTTTAATCCAAGCAGATTTTGTGTGGGTCAAAACATATTGAATCAATTTCTAAAGAGAATTTGAGGAGTTTTTTCTTTCTTTCTCTTTTTTTTTTCAAATTTAAAAAGAAAGTTTGAAGTTGAGCTCCACCCGGTCGAATTTAATAATAAAATTTGATATTTTTTTTTATTTTTTTTATTTTTGAATTGGATACCCTAAATTGAATTAAAGTTACACCCTTTTTGTAATAAAATAATTAAATAGATATAACATGCTATATTAAATTTTAAATATATATATGTAGAAATAATATGAATAAAAATATCATGCTATACACTGATTATAATTTTAAATAATTATTTTCAATCCAACAAAAATTCTAATGCAACTTTGGAAAGAAAGTGAATTTCTGAAAGAAAATTTCATTCATAAAATGTAGTATATGAGATATTTAATTTTAGAAAAAAGAACTAAATTTGCATATGAGGTATTAAAAAAATGTGCAAATTTGTCCATTAACTATATTTTTGATCAAAATTACCCTCGGTGTTATATAATTGGATCATTTTTAACTTTTTTTTTAATGGAAGTCCACGTGAGCAAACGAAAGTCAACGTAACAAGTGTAGCTCGGCCACACAAGATGCCATAATGGAAATGACACATGACAATTATGTATTGACAAAGATAATTTTGGTCCAAAATATATTTAAGAGGAAAAATTGCACAATTTTCAATATTTTAAGGGTAAATTTGTACTTTTTTTAACACTTCAAGAGCAAATTTGGCTATTTTTCATTGAATAAAACCTATATGGTGCCCAACTAACGTGTTTTATATCCATTGCACGATTTCTGCAAGTTTGGCTTCTTTCTTAGAATTTAAACAAATACTTTAATGAATTTTCTTGATAAATACAAATTTTAAAAATGAAACAAAAATAATATTCAAAAAAATATATCTTGATTACTAAAACAAATGATTAAATTTAATTATTAATAACAAAGTGGTAATGCTTGCGTTTGTAAATCGTGATGGTGTTGCCTTATTTAGCTAATATCTTGGCTCTTGATATCATTTGCTATTTGTTTTGCTTCTTTTATCTATTTATTAATTTTCCTATTTATGTGTTTATTACAAGATTAATGAGATTTTTTATTTTTTAGTTTGTACGTAGTTTCTCATAGTTACTATTGCAGGCAATGTTGTAGGGATAAGCACGGGTCGGGACGTCCCGGTCCGGCTCGACTCAAAAGTTCGGAGAGAATCTCGTTCTAGTTCAAAATTGGGACGAGATCGGGATAAAATTGGGATGCTTCATATTCGGGACCGAGACTGGGACACATATTTGCGTCCCGACTCAAAATCGAGACGGGACCGAGACATACCAAATCTCGACCCGTCCCGACCCGAACTCACCTCTACTATGTTGGTTGGTTTCTTATTACAATGACAAGTGACTAAAGTTATTCATATCTTTGGGTAAATAATTCAGTTACAACACAAAGTATAATTGTCAAGCTTATATTTTCTTGATTTTGGTAAAGATGATATCAACATCATTCTTATATTGTTAATTAATTAGAATCACATTAATGATAATAATATATATATATATATATATATATATATATATAAATAATTAAATTTGTCCTTGAAGTATTGAAATGAGTGTAAATTTGCCCTTAAAGTATTGAAAAGATACAAATTTGCCCCTTAAATATATTTTGGGCCAAAATTTCCCTACATAATTGTCATGTGTCATTTTTCACTGTGGCATCTTATGTGGTCGAGCTTTACTTG
Organism: Canna indica; assembly: GCA_034359265.1. Taxonomy (NCBI): domain Eukaryota; kingdom Viridiplantae; phylum Streptophyta; class Magnoliopsida; order Zingiberales; family Cannaceae; genus Canna; species Canna indica. The sequence goes on along the minus strand of CP136891.1, from coordinate 73,572,157 downwards.
CCATGTTGGCTTTCGTTTGCTGACGTGAACTTTCGTTAAAAAAAAATGACAAAATTGATCTAATTATGCAACGTCGAGAGCAATTTTGGTCAAAAACATAGTTAAAGAGTAAATTAGCATATTTTTCAATATTTCAAGGGTAAATTTGATCATTTTTTCTTAATTTTAACATATAGAAATATTGAAATTAATCTGAAGCAATTTTTAAACATAAAATATAGACATTGTATTATATTATAAAGTATTTATCCATATATTTAAAGCATTATTAAACATATTATATTAAAACTAGTGATTTAAATATTAAGTATTTAAAATTATATGAAATATAATATTTTAATAATATAATATATTAATTTTTATTTCCTAATATTAAACAACATAGTATATGTTCTTGCGTGAAGTCGAATTGATGATGGTCCTGCGTCTCTTGGTCCAGTTCGACTCCGGCAGGGGACCTGGAAAGATACTCAAACGCTTAAGTAAGAAAGATCCCAAATGTGGGTATGGAAATTGGTATCGAGATTATACTTGATGATTGTTGTGTCTGTATATGATAATGGGTCTATTAATAATGCCTCCCTAAATCTCGTGGGGATGTGCTCGGAGTGGGTCGAGGCTGATCCCCGAAGACGTCTGATTCATAATTGAAAAATCCCTTATAATTAATGATGATGTAAGTGTCCTTATTTGGCAAGATAAAGCCCTCGGGATAGGTTGTGTCTGGCTTGACTTGAGTCTTGTTCATGAGCGGGGGCGATTCCGAGCCTGATCCGATTGGGGCCAAAGTGCTAGTCCAGTCTACAACCCCTGAACTTGGTTAGAGTCCGAGGATTTCATGCCGAACTCTAGTAGTTTGTCGATTTATGCTCACTTGCTGAGCCCTAGTAGAGCACCGACTTTTGACTTTGGTTTGATATATGAACATCGGTCGAGTTCTTTCCTCAGTTATGGTACTGGAGTAGAGGAGCTCCGCAGTATTGGTTTTGTCGTCTCATGACTATTCGATTTCTGGAGTTAATGTGGCGGTAGTGAGTAGACTAGAGATCACCGTGGGTTCGCACCGCTGGGCTTATGAGGAGGGTAGGAGGAAAGGGGTCTACTGTGGTGACCGAGATGGTCAGGGACTCATGACTAGCGGCATGTGGTGAGTTCACTCTACGGGGCTTACGTAGTGGGTGCCTCCTTCACCTCAAACTCGAGAGGGGGTTGTGTTGCCTTGCTTCAGTACTCCTTGGCTATCGTGAGTCTCCTCCTTTATGTCAATAATGGTTCTAGGTCTTCTCGGATAGAACCTACCATTAGCGGCATTGGGGTCTTTCCCTCTGATATATGAACTTCTGGAAGACCTTAATCACATGGCTCATCCTTCTCCAATAGTGATGCCGACATTTGCTTGTGGTCCATCTATGTAGCTCCCCTCCTCCCTTTATCGACCACTGCTCTTGGTTAGTTCAGTGGTGGATCGGGCCTTTGTGGGATCTTGAAGTTCTCAACCTCATGCTCTTGGAATGCATCAAATGTGACTGCATCTGGAGCGGTGTCACTAGAGCATCTTCCTCTCCAATGGTTGTTCTTTGTTGTTGTATTGTTGGAATATTTTTCCTCCAATAGATGTTGTATGTGAATGTCTGTTTTCCCTTCGTGAGGTTTTATAAATATAAGAGCATATTTTCGTCTTCGTGATGACTCTTTTTGTGGCTTTTGCCTTTTCTTGAGTTGTTCGACCTTCTACTGGCTTGTATGTCGGGGCGATGTCAACATTGCGTGATCGATTGATTTTGTCGAAGTTGAACGTGGGTTCTTGACAAAAACAAAGTTAAAGCTAAGGTGACATGTTTGGTAATTGTCGGCTCCCCTCGAAGATATTCGAGTTCAAGAGTAGAGGTGCTGAGGCCGAGAGTAGTGGCGCTGGAGTTGAGGACCAAACTCGGTGAAAACCAAGCTCATGAGGAGTGCGCTTTGGGTCGTTGAGGGTGCGAGGTCCAAGTCTATAAGGGCGCTGAGGTTGTATGTAGTGGCGCTAAGGCCGAGGGTCAAACTCGATGAAAATCGAGCTTGCGAGAAACACGCTTCGGGTCGTTGAGGGTACATGCCCCAAATCTTTAAGGGAGCTAAGGTCGTAAGTAGTGGCGTTAAGGCCGAGGGCCAAACTTGGTTAAAACCGACCTCGCAAGGAGCGCACTTCGGGTGGTTGAGGGCGTAGGCCCCAAATCTTCAAGGGTGATGAGGTCGTAAGTAGTGGCGCTGAGGCCAAGGATCAGACATGGTGAAAATAAAGCTCGCGAGGAGCGCGCTTTAGGTCATTATTATCATTTAGAGCGAGCCGGATTCATAGGAGCCCGAGGTTGCATTTAGGGCCGAGGATTGTGTCCAGGGTCAAGCCGAGCTCATGGGAAGCGTAAGGCAAGACCGCACCCGGGGTCATACTCATTTAGAGCAAGCCAAACTCATAGGAGCCAGAGGCTGCATTTAGGGTCGAGGAGCAGACTCAGTATTGAACTGAGTTCACAATGAGCGCGCTTTGTGTCGTTGAGAGCACAAGAGATCGATAATTGGCGACTAATAGCCTGAGGACCTCGCTCAAGGTTGTGAAGGATTGATGCGCTGCGCAGGTTATGAGCAATCGCTGTTGTTTGGCGATGTGCCTGTCGCGAGATCGTGGGAGTTCCTTCGTTGTGTGCTATAAAGATAACTGTAATCTGGAGACAAAGAGATGTGTAGATAAGGAGAACAGTATTATTAAATAACTATCAAATAATGATACATTGAGTCCCACAAAGTGATGTGCTCGGCCTACGCGTGGTTGTGCCTTGTTAAAATCTTTCAGAGGGAAAGCCTTATGTTAGAAAACCTCAATGAAAGAAAAAGAGTACACCAATCATTTGTAGTTTAAGGTAGAGTGCTTAGCTGTAGTAGGCCCGTAGGGAGGTCGCATTCCACGTTCGTGTGAGTTCTCGTCCAGAGAGTTCAACGATTTTGTAAGCACCTTTCCCAACGTATCTGATGACTCTGTAGGGTCCTTTCCAATTTGTGGCAAGCTTCCCTTCCCCGATTGACTTTTTTTTTGAAGTTTGATATTCATTAGTACCAGATCGCCCTCTTTGAAGTATCTCGGTCTGACATGTTTGTCGTATTTTCGAGTTATTCTAATTTTCATGGCTTCCTCCCTAACTTTGGCGAGCTCTTGTTCTTCCTTGACGAGGTTGAGCTCGGCATGCAAGGTTTTTTGAATTACTTTGTTTCTTGAAGGTTGTCATGCGGAGGCCGAGCTTTGTAATCTCGACAGGGATCATGGTCTTTGCTCCATAGATAAGCCTGTAGGGAGTTTCTTGAGGGGATGCTTGGGCAATTGTGTTATAGCCCTATAACACCTCGGGCAGCTCTTCGGCCCAGTGCCCCTTGACTTGGTCAAGCTTCTTTTTAAGTCCTGCCAGGATGACCTGGTTGCTGCTTCGCTAGGCCGTTGGTTTGTGAATGCTTTAGTACTGAGAAAAAGAGATGTTGGATGTTGAGGTCTGGGCAGAATTCCTGGAACCGCATATCCGTAAACTGTGTATCATTGTCGCTAACGAGTTCCCGAGGTATGCCATACCTATAGATGATTCTTTCCATATAAATTTCTTGACCTTCTCGATCGCAATCGAGGCTAGGGGTTCAGCCTTTATCCATTTGGTAAAGTAGTCGATTGCTACTATCGAATATTTGACTTGTCCTGATGTTGGAGCGAAAGGGCTAAAGAGGTTGATGCCCTACTTGTGAAATGACCAGCCGACTTTCGATCTTCTGTGAGAATTTAGAAAATATCTAGCACTTATCATACCTTTCGACATACAGGTCGCAGTCTGTTTTCATGGTCGGCCAAAAGTATCCAGCCTATAGGATCTTAGCTGCTGAGGATCTTCCCTCGATGTGATTGCCGCAGATGCCTTCCCGCACTTCTGCCATTACGACATCTATTTACGATCAGTTGATGCATTTGACCAGTGGCTGAGAGTATCCCCTTCTGTAGAGTTGGTCATCGAGGAGAGTGTAACTCGCCATCCTCCTAAATTTGTTCGGATTGGAGGTGTGCTCCGGCACCTCTCCTTGTCTGAGGTAGGTTATATAAGGGGTCCTCTAGTCGATAGTTTTCTCGATTGCTTGAACTTTAACCGTGGTGTCGGCCGATTGAATGCTCGGCTGGTCAAAAACTTGCTGTATGATAGACCTATTATTTTGAGGCTTTCTGGTGCTGGCGAGTTGGATAACAGGTCGGCTCGGGTGTTTTCCTCCCGAGGTATGTGTTGGATCGCACAATCATCAAAATTAGTCATTAAAGAATGTACTAGGGAAAAATACCTTTCTAGGTAAGGGTCCCTTGCTTGGCAGTTATCATTGACTTGTCCTACGATAATTTGTGAGTCGCTTTTCATGACCTTTTTAGGCTTTCACATCGCAGACGAGATTTAGTTTGGCGATTAGGGCTTCGTACTTTGTCTGGTTGTTGCTAGCCTTGAATTGGAACTACAGGGACTGCTCTAGGGTGATTCTATAGTCATTCTCCAAGATGATGTCAGCTTCGCTTCCTTTTTTGTTGGAGGCGTCATCCATGAATAGCGTTCACGGTTCGACTTGGCCGGGGTTGCCCTTTTGGTATGTGAATTCGGCGATGAAATTCGCCAATGCCTGGTCTTTGATGGGGCCTCTAGGCTGCTCTTCAATGCTAAACTCGGAGAGAGCATTGAAGAGCTCCACTGACCAAGATATCATTAAAAAATTATGGGTTGTTGTTCTGCGTGAAGAATTGAAAGTGCCAGTTGGGATGAGGTGTCCGACATCTCTTCCGGCTCGATTAGTCTCTGCTTTGGGCATTCATTATAGCATATGCGGACTTCCTTCAAGTCTGCGTGGACCACTCCAACTTCTATCTCTAAGACGAGGAATTTGATTGCTAGGTGAGGAATCGATACAACGACTCCCAAGTTATTCAGTGATGGTCGCCCCAGGATCATGCGATAGGTTCCGGGGCAGTTGATGACTATGTACTGCACGTTTGTCGATTTGGTCTTCGGCGGAGAGCCGAACGTCGTTGTTAGCCAAATATAGCCTCAGACGCTAACTTGTTCTCCTGAGAAGCCGATGAGGTCTCCATGGTAGGGGTGGAGTGAAGCTTCATCGATGTGCATCCTTTTGAATGTAATCTCGGCTTTCCTGGTTTACCAGGACTTTCTTGATAAGAAAATCACCAGTAATTATAAAATTGATGACGGGGTCATATAAATATTATCAATCCACTAAAAATTAGATTCATAGAATGATATTACCGAGGTTCGAATGTGTGGCCTCTGCAGGCGAGTCACGTCGACGATCGCCATGATGGCTTGGAGTGACTTCTTTTTGGCTGAGCTCGTCTTGCCTCCTCCAGCGAATCCTTCGACGATGTGGTCAATGTGACCTCACAAATTTCAGTGATTGGCTAACTAGCTTCACGGTCGTCGTGGTCGCCTATCATGCTCCTTAGTGGTGGCATTATGCTCGGGGCTTCAGTGTTGGGAGATGTAGTCCTGTAGGTCTCGGCTACGGCTCCGTCTATGGCTGATGTAGCGGTCGAGGCAACCTTCTTTAATTAGGCATTCGATTTGAGCATTACACACTCCTCAGTGGTGTGCCCATAGGTGCGGTGGAAATCACACTTCTTGCTCTTGTCGACGTTAGGCAGGGGTTTCAATCTTCTCATGCTGTTGGGAGGCTTGAGAAACTGCAAGTGGCAGATTTCTAGAAGCATAGTCTCCCTATTGTCATTCAATGGGGTTTATTCGTCAAATTCGGGGCTAGCTCAGGAGGTGATCTTTCCCTTCTACCACGTCCTACTCATGGCGATCTGGGTCTTCACCCTTCATGTCAGGGTTCTTGAATTTTTTATTCTCGATGATGTCTTTGGTGGTGTGCTTGTCGGCCTTTCTAGTCTCTTGAAGTTCTTCCATCTTTATGTAATACATAGCTCGCTCTTGGAACTCGGCCATGCTTCTCGATTTTGCTAGGGCGATCTAGTTAGCAAACTTCTTGGGCTTTAGGCCATTCTAGACAGAATATAATTCAACATGTGGGTCGAGGTTGGGAATTTCCATAGTCACATGATGAAATCTCTTCAGGTAATCCCTTAGCGGCTCATGTTGTCCATGCTTGATGTAATGAAGAGAGTTCTTGATCTTGGAGTAGATCTGTGATCATCGAGGAAAACTGATTGGTGAAGGCTCAGGAGAGCTCCTGGAAAGTGTGTATCGACCCAGACGATAAGGTGGAAAACCATAGTAGTGCGGCCTTCTCCAAAAAAGTTTGAAAGGCTCGACAGAGGATAGAGTCGGTTGAGCCGTTGAGGAGCATAATCGATCTGTACATCGTCAGGTGGGTGGTCGGATCACCCGTGTCATCATAGGGCTGAAGTGTGGTTGGCAACTTGAAATTGTCATGGAGACGGATTGCCATGATGTGCTTGGCGAAGAGTCTCGAGTCGACAATGGCGGGAGGAACCGTTTGCGTGACCCTGCTTTTCTACTCTTCTCTCCGATGGTGGGTGTGGGAGACCTCATCTTGGAAGGCAGAGGTCGACCTCTCGATTCTCTCTAGGTTGTTGTCTTCATCATGCTTCGAGCGACGATGATCACGCTCAGTCGAGTGTTTCTCCCCTAGTTGCTTCAAAGCCTCGATTTGGGATGTTAACATTTGGTTATGCGCCTGGAGATCAGTGACCATGCGACACAGTTCTTCTGGTGAAGGATTGGCGGGTACCAGAGCATCACTCCTTGCTGTGTTAGTGTCTCCAGGTAGTAGAGGAACGCTGCTACTAGGGTGCTGCCTATGTGCGGTGGCGTTCGTCTGACTCTAGGTTACCAACCATGGTAGAGCAGGTAAGATTTACTCAACCTAATGGTGGACACCAAATATTTTTGCCTAAAGTCGGGGTGATACGGTCCTACGTGTCTCCTGGTCCCGTGCGACTACGACAGACAGACTTGCAAAGACACTACGACACTCAAGTAAGAAGGAATTTGAGATGTGAGTATGAAAATAGCTAGGAATTGAGATTATATATATATATATATCCGATGTGTGTTATGTCTGTATATAGCATATGATAACAGATGTCTGGTGATAATACTTTCCTGAATCTCGCGAGGATGTGCTCAAAATGGATCGAGGTTGATCCCGGAGATGTCGAGTTCATAATTGACGAATTCCTTGTAATTAATAAAGATGTAGGTACCCTTGTTTGGTCAGATGGAGCCCCTGGGCTAGGTAGTGTCTTGCTTGACTTGAGTTCGGTTCATGAGTGTGAGCGCTTCTTGACTTGATCCGGTCAGTCCCAAAGTACATGTTAATCCAGTCTAGTATATTATGTATATTATAAAGGCATTTTAAATATGTTAATTTTAAAAATACTTAAAATTAATTAAAATTAATATTAGAAGATTGAAAATATTTAGATTAAAAAATTGGTTTATGAAAATATTTATGATTTTTAAATTTAAGTAAATATTATTCATCTATTATCGTTAAAAGACAAATATATGCTGTATCACAAGAGCTTTCATGCATGTAAATTAGTTTCAAATGTACAACCTACCATATTAATTAAAAAGAACTGGTTTATGAGAAATTAATATTTTTTCTTAGAAATATTTTTCAATAAAATTTATATTTTTCATAAAACGAAAATAACTTAAGTTTGTATGTCTAAAACTTTTCAAGGTTCAAAACTTAAAATTAAACTCCGAAATAAGTATTCTAGTTTGGTTGGTTGACAGGCTTGTCAAGCTCAAGTCGAGTCAGAATCGATCTCAACAAAAGCTAAACTTTGAGTTAATTTGTTGAAGTATGAATAGGTTGAAAAAATATATATATATATGTAAACTCAAACAATTTACAAATTAAGATCCAATAATAAAACTTAACACACAAATCAGCGGCAAAAGCAATGTAGGCTTCTTGATCCATTCGTTTCTTTGGGCTCAAGAAGTGTTTGGGCCTCTTCTCGGAATCTTCTAGTTCCTCGTGCTATGCTCGTGATTTCTCTGTGGCGTGTGGAGCAAGTTAGGGCTCTGATATCTCTGCCCATTTGGTGTTTCCTCCTGTCTATTACCATCGACAACAAAGGAGCACCCGACGACTCATCTCCTACTGCGATCTACTTCCAATCCGTGTTCCTGCTTGGATGCTTAGAGTTTTGGTAAAGCTCTTTACCCTACTTCAATTCAGGTTATGTTCTAGGGTTTCTCTGGTTTGTTCTTTTCGGATTTGTGTGGTGCATCTGGTCTCTTGTGTCCCTTCTCCTCGCGGTTTCAAGTGTTTTCTTTGGTGTCCTGTTTGTTCTTGGTGTTCTTCGTGTTTGTCGTGAATTTTCTCGACCTCTTCCAATCTTCCTGGTTCTTCATTTAAGCTCGCTGGTTTCTTTCCATTCTGTTCTTTGCGACGTCCTCCGTGTCTCTTCCTCTTCTATTCTCTCTGTTTGTTGGTCCTGTTGATCTTTGTTTTTGTCGTTATCTGTTGATTTGGTCGATTCTTGTCTTTGGTGATTCTCATTTTTTTCGTCCTTCGTTTTCTTGTTGCGAATGTTTCATCTTCTTTCTCTTTTCCCCTTGGTTTCTTTTCCATCTTCCTCAGTTGCCGATATTTCATTTTCCTTTCTTCTCTGGTGTCTCCTTTGGGGTTTGTTTCTCTGGTCTTTAGTTCCTGTTTAGGTAGGTTGGGTGCTTGTCTTGGTGGCTTTTGTCGATCTCCCTCTGTGTTGGTGTTGTTTGTGGTTGTTGTCTTCTTGTTTTTGCTCCTTTTGCTTTTGCCCTTACTGGACTCGTTTCTTTTCTTCGTATTCTGTCTGCTCTATTCTGTCCGATCATCTGTTCCTTTTGCCTCTCTCCTGATTTGTGCCTGCGATCCCCTCGGATGAAGAAGCATGGAACTATCCTTGATCTAAATAGTCATCCATTTGGATCTCTGTCTCAAATCCCGAAGATGGCCTCCGGGTTGGCTAGTACTGCTAATGATCATCTTAATACTAATGTTTATGCTCCTAAATCTGGTTTGGGAGGTGCAATGTCCCAGGAAAATACTGCTGGTAAGATCCCTGATGCTCCACCTTCTTCGGGTCTTACTTCCTCTAGATCAGGTAATTTTTTGCATTCCTGGGCTAGTCTCTTTAAAAATAAGAATTATGATGGTGATACCTTTTCTTCTGTTGAGACTCTTTCAAATATCAAAGCTTCTGTTAACAATTTTATTGAATTTGAAGATTCCGAACTTCAAGAAATTCGCAAATCGTGGTTTTCTTCTCTTATTGGCCGATTTTTGCACAAGCCTCCTGCTCATTTTCATCTTAGGAATTAGGCCTTTAATATCTGGTCGGATTTTAATTTGATGAATGTTATTGACTTAGAGAATGTATTTTTCCTGTTTCGCTTTGATTCTGAAGATAATGTCATTAAGGCCTTAGCTGGGGGCCCCTGGGCCTTCCGGGGTAACATGATAAACCTTAGACCTTGGAAACACAACTTTAAGGCCCTTGGTGAGGAAATTGTCTCTGCCCCTATCTGGGTCCAATTTTGTGACCTCCCTATGGAGTATTAGTCAAATAACATCCTCTTTAAGATCGCCTCTCTCATTGGGAATCCTATTAAGGTGGGTGACCAATCTTTCAAGTGGGAAAAAGGAAGATTTGTTAGAATTTGCATTGAAATTGATTTTACTAAGCCTGTTAAACAGGGTATCTGGATTGGTAAGCCCAATGTGGGCCTTTTTCAGGCCGTCAGATATGAAAGGTTGCCTAACTTTTGTTTTAAATGCGTTATGATTGGTCATAGAGTTAATGAATGTTCCTTTGTCATTGCTAATGATTTGATGAATTTAGATATTAATCGCCATGATGCTGATATGAATGTTTCTACTACTAATAATGCTGATAGTAATGTGATGAATGCTTCTGTTGATAGCTCTAAGACTTTGTATGGTTCCTGGGTCAGAGTTACTCATAAGCCTAGGAATAGGTCTTTTCTGAATCAATCCTACCCTGCTGATAAAGGAGACTTGCATGATAATTTGGATGATTCTCATGATAATTCTATGCTAAATGATGTGATCAATTATACTACTGATGTTGAGAATGCTGTTTCTACTAAATCTAGTGCCCCTATTGCTCCTTTTACTTTAAACACTCTTGTAGAGAATGTTTCTCCTGAACTTCTTAAAATCAAAGAAACTCCTAATCTGAAACCTATTGCTAAGACTATTAAGGATAAGGGGAAACCTTCCAAAACTATTTTTGGCAAGGGGAAATCTCTTAAGACTAGGATTAAGGAGGATACTCTTACCCTTGACATCCTGCTCCAATCAAAGAAAAAGACGGTTAGGAAAGAGGATAACCTCTTTGATACTTGTTTGGATTCTATAGATTCTGTGTTAGCTTCTTCCTTTGAATTTGTCTCCAATCTGGATGGCATGATTATTCTTGAGAATATCCCTATTCATGAGGGTTCTGGAACCAATTTCCATAGTTAACTGTCTTTCTGCCTGATTTGTTTCTCCATGATTATTATCAATTGGAATGTTAGGGGCCTTCGAAGGAGGCCTGTTCAAGATTTCCTTCGTACTTCTATTTCTACTAAGTCGGTCAGTTTGAGTTTTTTGCAGGAAACTCATCTTCATGAAATTGATTTTTTAAATTTTGTCACAACTCTTGGTAATGATTGGTCTAGTTCTTCTGTTGGCTCTAATGACAATTCTGGTGGTCTTCTCTTAGCTTGGAAAAACTCCTCTTGGTAATGATTATCATGCAAAGCACGAGTAACTAGAAGATTTCGAGAAGAAGCCCAAACACTTCTTGAGCCCAAAGAAACGAAAGGATCAAGAACCCTACATTGCTTCTGCACGCTGATTTGTGTGTTAAGTTTTATTATTGGATCTTAATTTGTAAATTGTTTGAGTTTACATATATATATTTTCAACCTATTCATACTTCAACAAATTAACTCAAAGTTTAGAAAATAAAGGAGTTACTCGTAAGCCTAGGAATAGGTCTTTTCTGAATCAATCCTACCCTGCTGATAAAGGAGACTTTCATGATAATCTGGATGATTCTCATGATAATTCTATGCTAAATGATGTGATCAATCATACTACTGATGTTGAGAATGCTGTTTCTACTAAATCTAGTGCCCCTATTGCTCCTTTTACTTTTAACACTCTTGTAGAGAAAGTTTCTCCTGAACTTCTTAAAATCAAAGAAACTCCTAATCTGAAACCTATTGCTAAAACTAGTAAAGATAAGGGGAAACATTCCAAAACTATTTTTGGCAAGGGGAAATCTCGTAAGACTAGGATTAAGGAGGATACTCTTACCCTTGATAGCCTGCTCCAATCAAAGAAAAAGAGGGTTAGGAAAGAGGATAATCTCTTTGATACTTGTTTGGATTCTATAAATTTTGTGTTAGCTTCTTCCTCTAAATCTGTCTCCAATCTGGATGGCATGATTAATCTTGAGAATATCCATGTTCATGAGGGTTCTGGAACTGATTTCCATAGTTAACTATCTTTTTGCCTGATTTATTTCTCCATGATTATTATCAATTGGAATGTTAGGGGCCTTCGAAGGAGGCATGTTCAAGATTTCATTCGTACTTCTATTTCTACTAAGTCGGTCAATTTGATTTTTTTGCAAGAAACTCATCTTCCTGAAACTGATTCTTTAAATTTTGTCACAACTCTTGGTAATGATTGGTCTGGTTCTTCTGTTGGCTCTAATGGCAATTCTGGTGGTCTCCTCTTAGCTTGGAAAAACTCATCTGTTAAACTTCAAGTTTTGTCTAAATCCTTCTCTATGATTAGTGCTGTTGTGCAATATTTTTAAAATAGTCATTGGCCGTTCTCTGGTATCTATGCTAGTGTTAATCCTCGTATTAGAAACTCTTTTTGGAATGATATTGGTAATCTGGATTTATTTGACATTCCATGATTTATGGTTGGTGACTTTAATTGTGTTGTCAATGATACTGATAAGTTGGGTGGCTCCCCTTTTATGCTTAACATAAATGCTATTGCTTTAAGGAACTGTCTTACTAAATGTGGTTTTGTGGATCTAGATTTTAATGGGTCTAAATTTACTTGGTGCAACAATAGAAAGGACATTCATAGGATCTTAATTAGGCTTGACAAGGCTTTTGGTAATGCTTGTTGGCTTAGCTTGTTTGGTCATTCTATTGTTACTCATCTTCCTAGAGCTGTTTCTGATCATTCTCCTTCATTAATTGAGATTAGGAGTTGTTCTCATATTAATTCTAGGAGTTTTAAATTTCAAAACTTTTAGGTAGATTACTCTCAGGTTAGGGATATCATTAAGGATCATTGTAATTGTTCCCATATTGGCTCCCCCTTAGCCTCTATCTCCTCTAACCTTAGTATCCTTAGGGGTAAACTTAGTTTTTGGAATAGGAATTACCTTGGTAGAATTGAGGATCTTATTGATAAGACTAACAATGACATTAGAGCCCTTGAAGTCAAAGACTGCAATGGGAACCTTTCCCATCATGAGATCACCTCTCTTAGCTGTCTTTACAAGAAAATTTAGGCTTTAAATAGGCAGTTGTCAATTAAGTAGTGGACCTTAGCTAAAACTAAGTGGGTCAATCAGGGTGAGAGGAATACCAAGTATTACAAGAATATTGTTAAGCTGAAGAAGAGAAGGAATTTTATTTCTTGTATCAATATGGATGATGTTATTTTTTCTTCTAATGAGGATATCTATGATGCTTTTATTAAGTTTTACTTTGATCTTTGGTCTTACAATGATCCAAATGTCTTTCAAAGCACTTATATTCCTATATTAAATTAGATTTCTAATGATAATGCTAAGTCTTTGACTGCTTTGTTTTCTGTTGATAAAATTCAAACTGCTGTTAAGTCCCTTGGGTTAGGTAAAGGCCCTGATGGGTACACTGGAGAATTTTATAGAACTTATTGAGATATTATTTCTGGTAAATTTTTAGCATCCTTTAACTATTTCTATGAGCATGCTGTTCTTCCTGCTGATTGGAACAATACTAGTTTGGTTTTCATCCCAAAGATTAAAAATTCTATTTTTGTCAAAGATTTTAGACCCATTGCTTTATATAATGTTAATTACAGAATTTTAGCTAAGGTTATTACTAACTGCATTAAACCTTTACTGCATGATATTATTTCTATTAATCAATCTGCCTTCATTTTCAGTAGATCTATTCATGACAACATCTTGATTGCCCAGGAAGTCATCCATTCTATTCATAAAACTAAAGGCAAGAACCCTATTGTAATAACTAAGATTGACTTGAAAAAAGCCTATGATAGTATTTCTTGGAGCTCTATTTTTAATATGCTGAGTATTTTAAATTTTCCTGACAAATTCATTGCTTGGATAAAATGTTGCATCTTTACTGCTACATTTTCAACTTGTATTAGTGGCAAAACTTCTAAGAGTTTTAAGAATTCATGTGATATCAGACAGGGTGACCCCATGTCTCCTTATTTGTATATTTTGGTCAGCCATCTTCTTTCTATGATGTTAAATAATGCTGCAAATTATGGTAAGATTTCTTCTATTAAGATTAGGAATTCCGTAGATATTAATCACCTGATGTATGCTAATGACATTCTTTTGTTTTTTAGAGTTAACCCTAGATCTTCTAAAACTATCCTTGATATTTTCAGTCACTTTGCAAAATTACGAATCAAAAAAAAAACTTGGCAAAATCTGAAATTTATTTCCCTCTTAATACTAGTGCTTCTGTTAAGAATAGAATTTGCAATTTTTTCAACATGAGACATGGTTGTTATCCTGTTAAATATCTTGGTGTTATTATTCATCCTAGGCAGATGCATGCTAGCAATTTTAATTTTCTCCTTGATAAAATCAACTCTAAATTGAGTAATTGGAAGAGGAACCAGCTTTCCTAAGCTGGTAGGATTGTTCTCATTAATTCTGTGTTAAATTTTGTTCCCCTCCATGCTATTTGTATTAATTGGGCTCCTTCCTGTATTTTAGATAAGATTAGCTCTATTATTAAGAATATTTTATGGAGCTCTCTTAATGATAAGAATGGTCTCCATTTAATTTCTTGGAACAAGATTTTGCTTCCCAAAAAAGATGGTAGTCTTCGTATTAAAGATTTAGACTCAATGAGATTTGCTCTGGTCGGTAAGAAAATTTCTCAGTTACTCAATAATGATAATTCCCTTTGGGTTTCTGTGGTTAAAGCTAAGTATAATAACATGAATATTTGACATTCTACTTCTTATAAAAATCGTTCTGGTGCTTGGACGCTAATTTGTTCTGGTGCTAATGTCCTTAAGTCTGGTTTTATAAAATTAGTTTCATCTGGTGATGATATTAATCTTGTTGATGATCCGTGGATTTTTAAAATGCATCTCTATTTAAAACATACTTATCTAAATGTGAATGCTCTTGTTTCCTGCTCTTCTGTCTTTGATTTGATCATTAATGGTTATTAGAAATCAGATACTTTGAATTTGTTATTTGGCCCCTCTCTGTCGGACAAGATTACTAGGTTGCCCCTCCCGAAACATCCCAATGAGGACAAGTGGATTTGGTGGCCCAATAATAAAGGTTTAATTTGTTCAAAGTCTGCGTACAAATTTATAACTTGGGTAAATAATATCGAACCGTGCAATCTTCCTAAGTGGGATATCATTTGGAATGCTAAAGTTGGTCCTAAGGTAAAGCTCTTTATTTAGAAATTTCTCCATAAGAAACTTCCCATTGCAGAAAGATTACACATATTCAGTATCATTAACGCCCCCTCCTGTGTCTTGTGCGGCATCCATTCAGAAGATATTAAATATATCTTTCTGGATTGTGAGGTAGCACGGACCCTCTGGGAGTCAATGGAAACTCGGTTCGCTGCCCCTCGGATGTTGGTTTGGGATTTAAGTTTAAGTGAAGATGCCAATTTGAGCAGTTTGACCTCAATTCATCCTACTCGATTGGCACTTTGTTTCAACACTTTATATTCCATTTGGTTGGCTCGTAATAAAGCAGTCTTTGAATATTTTAAGCCTTCTATTCAGACAACTGTAGCTAAGATATTAGCCTTAATAGTTGACTATGCAGAAAATAACCTGTCTGAGGGAAAATCTTCAATTAAAAACCTTGGTACTTCTTGGTCTCCTACGGATAAGTGTTTTTTTGAATGGAACGTTGATGCTTCTGTTGCTTTAGACAATAATAATGGTGCTTTTGCTGCTATTTGTAGAGATCATTATGGTAAAATTATCTATGCTGAATGTATCTTTGTTCATGATATTTCGATCATTAGAGGTGAAGTCCTCGCTATTAACTTAGCTCTTAATCTAGCTAGTAATTTCAAGCATGACAATATTATTCTGGAGTTTGATGCTAAGAATGTGATTGATATGTGTAGCAACTCTGCTCCTGTAGATTGGATGATTCGTAATCTTGTTAGGGATATCCAGGTGGAGATTAGAAAATTTACTATTTACAAACTCAACTTCATTGACAAAGATGCTAACAAATCTGCTGACTGGCTTGCCAACTATGCAAGGAGAATAGAGCATAATTTTACTTGGGGTCAAACTTGGTCTTATGTTCTTATTAGTATTACCAATTTAGATTGTACTTATGTTTCTTTTCTTTGATATTTGTATTAGTTTCTTTTGTTTGAATAAAAAAAAAAAACTTAACACACAAATCAAATGATTGAAATATAATTGAATAATCTATCCTAGCCATAGTACATAATATATGCATATATATAATCCAACGTACATTTTCTAGATTTAATTAGTCAACAATGATAAGATATAAATCCAACTCGCATATTTTATTTGATGACGAAGCAAATTAATGTCAAGTAAAATTTGAGAAATGATTTTATCAAACACCCAACTTAATTTTCATCCAAACAAGCACATACAATATATGAGTTCATAAGACGATGATGAATTATTCGTGACTAAATAAGTTGAGTCAAGATTATTATAATTTATTTACGCAACAAAATTAATTAAATTTTTTATTACTAAAAAAATATTAATTCATCATAACCAACATAAAGGAGATGCTATCCTGACTAGGTCAATTGCTTATTTTACAACCCTAAAATTAATTAGAACATGATCTGAAAAAGCTAGATTGATGCTCTAAAGTTTATCTTTAGACCATCCTTTGAACTAATTAATTGACCTAAAGATCTTCCCATTCCATCCAATGACAAGTACTTACATGTCGGTAACCACACACTGATTGGTTTTGATCATAGTTAGATTGTTTAGAGATTAATTAAGCTAGCAAGTAGTATATATAGTAACATAATAAATTCTCTGGACGATCATAAATTAGCTATAGCTGTCTAGGTGATAAAAATATATATAGATTGATGGTTATAGCTAGCTTAGCAGGTGAATTGGGATCTACTTTTAGATGTAGAAATCCATCATATGATATCTAGTTGCAATGTTGACAAGCATGTCGGTAATGGTGGATTGGTTGGACTTGGATGCTTCAATATCTTCATCTTCCTCTTTTTTTGCCGACCAGCATACTAGTGATCATGAAGGAAAATTAACAAGGTGACTTAATTAATATATTATTGTCACAACAACATATATCTATTTAACTATTTTAGTAAGAGTTGTTGGGAAAACGTCTTCTCTTTTTCTTTTTCCCAAAAAGTAAAATAAAATAATTATAAACTGAATTATAAATCATCTCAAACAACGTGACCAACCCAATTACCCAAACAAGACATTTGATGAGAAGACATGAAAATATATGTAGTGCCTCTCACAAGTTAATTAGGATAAATTTTTTATTGAGCAATATAAGTATACTTACTTTTATATTACAAATATATTTATTTTTTATTCATGCATACTCATTTTAAAGTAAAGTTAATTAGTACTTTGATAAAAACTAAATATATCTAAAATAAAGTGAATATGTCTTAGCATATATTTATAATAAAAGTAAGTATATTTGCGCTACTCTACAAAGATTATTGTCGTGTTATCACATAAATTTGATTCGATTAACTACGCGGAGAAAAGTAATAACTCATACGAACTTGCACTTTTATTATAGACGATAACATAAATTTAATTTGATTAACTTCACGGAGAAAAATAGGAAACCATACGAACTTGCACTTTTATTATAGATGGTGGACATGCACACACATGAACGGGAAAAAAAAAGTTTCAATTAATTTGCTCTATTAATTGCCGGCATAATTTGGTACATCTCCTTTATTATCAACCTTTTGGCTTTTGGATATGAGAATGAATAAAATGGACCAACTCTTTGATCATGAATTATGTAGCTACCATCATCACGGTATGTAAATTATAATTTCAAGAATATTATGAATATATATATATATATAAAATACAAGTAAGGGGTCATCTTTTAAGATTCTTAGGGCACACTTTTAAGAAAAATAAGCAAATTAATTAGTGTAGATAATTTTTACAAGCATTAATCAACCATGCATTTTCTTTCGTATACCACTCTCTCATATTCCACTCGCACACAAAAACACACTCATGTACATACTTTTGAGATTAATAACACGTGAGGAAACAAAAGCTCTTCATCCAGTGGAGTGTTCTTGAAGCATTATATGTTCAAGTGCCTTGTCGAATAGTTTTCCTTTTAGGCTCAAGTACTCGGGCCACGTCACGGTTCGATACAGCGGCCGACCTCCGGGCTCAATTAGCTTCTCGATGGGCGACACGTCGGCATCTTTCTCCGGTCCGCACATGTAGGCCACAGAGACACGGTGGCTCGTTCGGTTGACGATGACTCGATGCACAGCGCTCCTATATCGACCGTTCGATAGTATCTGAAACAGATCCCCGACGTTCACGATGAGAGCATCCGGAATCGGTGGAACCGTGACCCATCGAGATGGCCGATCCTGGTTCATGGGATGGAGAACTTGAAGTCCGCTCGTGTTGCTTTGGTAGAGAACGGTGAGTAGGGTCGAGTCGGTGTGGGCTGCCAGACCCATGGCTCGATCCGGGTCCGGGCAAGCCGGGTACGAGTTAAGCTGAACCACGGCCGACATCTCCTCGATTAGGCCGGCCCAATCAATGTCCCCCTCGGCCAGACCTAGTGACGTCAGCATGAGCCGTGTCAGCCTGTGGGCCAGTCGCTG
The DNA here is from genome assembly GCA_034359265.1 of Canna indica. Classification (NCBI taxonomy): domain Eukaryota; kingdom Viridiplantae; phylum Streptophyta; class Magnoliopsida; order Zingiberales; family Cannaceae; genus Canna; species Canna indica. The sequence continues at coordinate 73,553,960 of CP136891.1, read as the reverse complement.
CATCTGCTTCTTGTACTCTTCTATTACGTCACTGCACGTGCCGTCACAGAAAGAAAACATTTCAATTTTAGCGAGCCACATGAGAGACGTCCAAGGAAGGCAGGCGGCATGGCGCGTGACGCGCGCCGCCGCCGCGGGCATGCACTTACGTACCAGAACGCGGCGGGGTCGCCGGGCCACAGCTCGCGGGCGTTGTCGAGTGGGGAGCCGGCGATGGTGAAGCCCTCGGACCACATTAGCTTGGGGAAGAAGCAGGAGATGCGGGCGGCGCCGTATCCCCCGACGCTGCCGTCCTCGCGCCGGGCCGCGCGGAGCTTCTGGCTCAAGGGGAGGGTGAAGAGGCGGCGGGCGGCGGCCTCCGCGCTGCGGAGGAGGCCGAGGGGGACGCCGTGGCCGGTGACCTGGAAGGCGCCCCAGGAGGCGCACGCGCGGCGGAGCTGGTCGAGGAGGCCGTCGTGGGAGGAGAGGTCGACTACGGGAACGGCGTTGTCGGGGGAGGTCGGGCGGTCGTGGAGGTCCGGCCACGCGTGGGAGTCCGGGACGGCGCGCACGGAGTGGAACTCGAGGAAGTGGGCGTGGGCGTGGTGGTGGTAGCGGCGGGGTTGGGCTGCCGTGGGCATGATGATGATGGAGATGGAGGAGCTGCGGGACGCATATGAGGTGTTTGCTGTATTGTTGTGGCGCCTCCTGTGCCGTCCTCTCGCGCTCTTATATATACGGACAAAGCTGGAGGTGTTAGAAATCAATTCAATGGGGGGAATTGATTAATGGCAGTGGGAGCCATAACTTTAATTTTTAATATCAATGTAGCTAAGCAACAAAGATTGCACCAACAAAGGGAATTATAATTGACCTGACGTCAGAAGCAGAAAAATGATATGTCACTTTTCTAATATAATAATGAACACACCTTAATTTAATTTGTTTCTTATGCCGCAAAATTATACATTAGCTTCAATACATATTAATGCATATTAATAGTTTCACATGCATGTCTTGAATAAGCATATGAAAGCATATTTTGTTTTTTTGGTACTGTGAATTATCATTGGGAAGAAAAATGGTCATACAAGACAAGGCTATATAACCTGCACAAAGACGGCAAATGGTATATAACACGACAAGCAATGGTACAAGCAATTCATGTCCACAGCACAGCAAAAACTCATTTAGAATTCAAGTTTGTATATATATACTACAAGGTCCATTTCATGATGATGATGGCGAAGCTTGTCTACACTACTTTTCTTCTTTTTTTAACCAATCATGGAGGATCTGGATTATTTTTAACACCAAACACCAAAGCAGATAGTTAATTAACTTGGAAGTTTTCAAACTAATTAGTCTATATATACTGTGAATATATATATATATTGTTGGGATTCTGACAGGAAGTGAGTATAAGATTTAGTAGACAGGTATATGTATGACAAGCGCATGCGTAAATGGATGGCGACAAAGTAGCACAGTGAGCGATGGAGGCAGTGGCGTCCTTTTGCGTGGGGGAACAAAGCGCCGGACAATGGAAGGAACAAGGAACAGCAGCGGGTTAGAAAACAAAAGAGCCTCCTTGTCGTCAATCCCCAAATTCCAACTGCTCCCCCTAATTAATTAATTCTCCTCCGCTCCAAGCCCATCTCCATCAGATCATCAGCAGCTCCTCATGGACAAGTGTGATTACCTCACCGCCCGCCTTGTCATTTCTTCGTCTTCTTCCCCGGTCCCCTTTACCAGACACTCTGCATATATATACTGTGAATTGGGATTGGAAATGATGAAACTTGGGACAAGCATGGAGGCCTGATTGCACTTCGTGGCCTCCGTTCGTAAATGAGGCATGCTTTTGTCACTCTCAGTCTCAGTGCAAGAGGACACGAGAAGCTTTTTGTCCTGTACCTGCGTAAATAACTTTTTACTCAACCAAAACTGTATTCAAATATTTTAAATTGAGTCAAACTACAATAACATTTGAATTTCAAAAGCAAAAGTAACACTTATCCTATAAAATGGATGATCAAACGCATGCTTTGTTCATGCAGCATGTATGGGGATTGAAAGGAGAGGACATGGAAGCTCTTGTCGTCCTTGCATCAAGTATTAGCCTTGGTTCGATCATTCCTGAGAAGGTGGAGATCACTTTCCATAGTACTCAATCAATTATACCATAAAGAAAAGAATGCTTTTTGTCTTTGTTTTTTTTCCTGAGAAGAAAAAGCTGAAGCAATCGCCTTTATTCATCTCAGAAGGATGAAAGTTAATGCAATGTGGAGCAACTGTAGCTCTCTCTTTGGTTCATTGTACTGGATCAGCCGAGATGATACAGCTACGATGAAGATAAATAGTATTGGGGCCATGGAACAGGAGGACAAAAGATCTATCAACTCAGGTATTTCCAAAAACTGGAATGACTAGCACAAGAATTTTTTTTTGTTTTATTTATGTGAGCTAGTGGAGATTTTTTTTTCTTGAAATAAAGCATTGTATTCAATTCATGAGTAAGAATAAAATAGGGGGGGGGGGGGGAATCATAAAAAACATGGTAATCCACCTCAAACAATCATGTTAAATCATTTTGTAAGTGTTGAGGAATAATAACATGGAGGTAGTGAGATCGATCAGCCCCTGCGCGCTTCTTTCTAAGCATTTTCTATTCCGTTCACACCACATGAACCAACACCGTACCAAGAGAATGCGAGCCCGTGGGAGGTTTGCTCAGTTCTCCTGAGCTAGTGGAGATCTGGATTTACTTGCCATGCATTCTTACAAGGAAATAAATTAATCCAAATTTTTAACAAAGATTTTGTTTTTTCACATTCTATAACTATTAGGCAACAAGGCAGCTTTGTGATTTAAGGGAAAAAGAACAAAGATTGGATCAAAAAAGCCTACACAAAAAAGTGGGGGGAAAGGACAATAATAGAAATTAAAGCCTAGTATAAGATGAAGAGTAGCAACAAAAGATAATATTTATAATTGACAGACAAATCAAGTGATAAAATTAATGCTGAAAAGAATATTCTGCCAAGAATGGAAATGCAATTCAATTATTGCTTATATAGCTATAGCATGTTTTAGTTCTGGAGAAAGAGATAGTTCAACATTTATATTTCATTCAAATTAATGCTTATGTGCTAGTGATGTCAATCACAACAGATCAAAAGATCTTTAAATCAACAAGGTATACATCATCATGATCTTTTGATGGTTCTAACTGCTGAAAAATACCTTAAAAAGCTTGCTCCAGAAACACAATAATGGACATTTTTTATAATGAAAACACAAAAATGATTTTGGACATGAAATCAGGTGTCAAGATCTGTTCTGCACTGAGAGGAAGCCTGACTGCTAAGCTTTTGTCAACTCTCTCCTTTCCCTCTGGAGTTTCGTCCGTCCAACAACAACGCGAGAGGAAGCCTGATTGCCAAAAGGAAAAAATATCCAACTATAATGGTCTGGTACTAGAAAATCCGGCTTGAACGCAATATCAGATGCTTTGAAGACAAATCAAAACCATGTATTAAACTTGCTGTAGAGGGGGCCAACTTAATTGCTTCTTGTAATCAACCTCTATAACTCCCAACTTGTACTTTCTCTCTCCCCCCCCCTCTTTCACTCTCTACACTTGTATTTTTCAAGCCTCTTTGATAAATTCAAGGTTCATTTTCAACAAAAAAAAACTGTTCTGCACTGAGTGATTAGGTAGCAATCATCTGTCTCTAAATAATTAGTTAATTTGGAATAGAGTTCAATAAGTCAAATCTAAATCATAGTGCTGAAATTGAATCTAAGCATACGGTAAGGTATATCACTTTCAGTTGATCTAGACCATCTCATCTTTAGCTCTGAAGTAGCATGAACAGGATAACACAGAATATTTGCTAATTCTGGTTTTGGATGCCTTTTGAGATAAATGTCTCAGGCTATGCAATACATTAGAGAAGCATTATTTTCTACTACAGCCATCTCCTGCGTTAGATTAATACAAGAGAATCCACACATAAGACAAAAAGGAAAAAAGGAAAAAATATAGAAGCTAGTATAGTGCCTTGTCAGATAATTTTATAGATAAGTTCAAAGAAATAATATGAAGAACTATTAAGTACAAGTGTGAATCACCCAAGTGCCTCATCTATATCCCAGAGGAAGTAGCTGCCAAGATCATCACTATTTTCTTTGATAAACTTCACTAGAAGAGAAATTGTTGATGCCATCAATTTGAATTAGAAGTTCAGATTTAACTCATCTAGAAAGGGTCATGCTCACCTGAAGATCTAGAGCAATTTTAATTCAAAAATCAGCATAATCTCAAATACCATATTTATCACAGTAGAAGAACTTCAGACATTAAAAGAAATTTGAAACAATAAGTATAAGAACTCATCTTATTTTTCATTATGTAATTCATGTTTTCTTTCTTTCTCTTTTCTCTCCTCTCTCTTGTATTCCCTTCATACCTCTTGAATCAATGCAAGGAGCTTTTTTCCTACAAAAGGAGTTAGTTTTATTTATTTATTTAATTTACACAAATAACAGTTAATAAAGGAGGGGTTAGTTACTGTTTAGTTCTATAACATAGAATTTCAAAATTTTACCCTTTTCAATATGACCAACTAATTAGTTAGAATGGTATAAAAATTGAAATCCCCTTTCTTCATTGACAACTCACAAACAAGAGAAATAGTTTTCCTTCCCCTACTATCCTTCTCTCATTCCTCCCCTTCTCTCCCTTGATTAAAAACTCTCAAATTAGGCCTTCATTTTTAACAAGCTGTTAGATGGTCATGGCTTTAGAACCCCCAAAATATAATTACTATCAGTTGGAAGTACCTGACAATACTGGAGCGTCGACAAGTAGGAACTCAGCTTCCTCTAGGAATATTTTGATTTCACTTAGCCTGCAAGATCATTCATATGACCTTCTGAGTTGTCTCCAAGACATCCTTTTGAAGCATTGCAAGCAAGTCAATATGCATGATTATAGCACCTTGGGAGGAGCTCCAAGACATGCCCCATTTTGTATGAATTTGATACAATATCTCAACTAGAGCAATTAGATGATAAAGCCACCTCTAAAATATTTGTGCTAGTGGTAACAGTGATCATCATCTTGATTCCATAATCAATTAAAATAAATAAAATGGAGAAAATGGACATAATTCTCCAAAATACATTTGATTCTGAAAACAATTATTGATGACTGCATCCATACAAGTGTTAAAGGCATTAAAACAAATAAATATCAAGCTCTGCCAAAGTAATAGACAGGTGCATACAGGAAAAGACCATCCTCCTTACTGCATGTAACTCTGAAATGTCAAATTGACCATTTAAAGAAAAACTGACTTCAATATTGATGTCAAATTTATAACCTATGCATAGATTTAAGCAAGAATTCATATATTGAGCAAATAACAAGGCTATCAAAATGCTACAATTTCAAGATATCAAGTGAGTTAGTAATGTTGTAACACTGAATCAATAAAAAGAAATAAATGAATGGTACAGTAAGCTATATGCCCGGACACTAGTTCTTCATCAAGATTCAAACCAGCAAACAATTCAAACAAATGTAGACTTTGATAGAATAATGCCCTCAAGCCAATCACACGTAGATGTAAAGATGGACTATTCTATGGTTATAAACAAATGAGGCATATATTTTCATCATATGTTGTAAATAGATGAAGCCCATAAACTGGGGCAATGATTTTAAGGTCATGACGAGATCATGCCAGTGAGACCTAAAATATGAAAGCCCTGATTTTAAAAGGTTCCTAATTGTAGATACACTGAGTAGGGCATTAGTGTTATAGATAAGACTAGTACACTTATTACATGCTCTATTGTAAAGGGTAATTGATCTCACAGTTATTTAGGAGGGGTCATTAATGTAAAAGTATAGGTACTCATTAGAGAATGAGTTGACTAAACAGACCTACTCGAGGAATGCCTAATGGAAACCTTACATGTATATCAATTAGTGATTTCTCATGTGTAATACCCACGCTAATTTAATTGATTTTGGTTCCACGGGAGAGACAAGACTCCTGTCGAAGCGGGCTGAGTGAATCACCGGAGGATGCGATTTGAGGTATGGCCTTTTGTGCTCGTATGATTCATTCTAATTTGTATGAATTTGGACTTTGGGTTCGAATCAAATTCGAGAGCCCTTCAGTTCGCGATTTGATCGAGATTCATTCTCTGCTTACGACATGTTGTTTGATTGGAGCACGCATGGGAGACTGTCTTGTTTGTATTGTAGGGAACATTCTAAAGCATTTAGTCTTCAGAACGGGTAGAAAATTTCATTTTTTGATTGTCATCGCCGATTTCTTCCAACTAACCATCAATATCGAAGAAATCATGACAAATTTATCAAGTGCAGAATCGAAAGAGATGAGCCACCCATATTGTCTAGTGAACAAATATCGACACGTCTTTCCTTACTTCTGAATATTGTGTTTGGTCGGAATGATAGAGTGTTAGGCTTTGGTCAAACACATAATTGGATGAGAAATAATATCTTTTGAGAGTTGTCGTATGAGACTTCATTATTGATTCGACATAATTTGGATGTATTGCATATTGAGAAAAATGTTTTTGAATTTTTTAAAAATGATTTGATGAAGGTTTTCAGGAAAACTAAAGATAATGTCAATGCCGACATGACCTGAAAACATATTGTAAGAGACCGGAGTTAAAGTTGCAAGTGGTCAATAGACGACTTCATAAGCTGAAGGCACCGTATGTGCTGAATAAAGAATAGATGAAATATATATGTCAATGGATCAAAGAACTCAGATTATCGAATGGATATGTCTCAAACTTATTTAGGTGTGTGGACATCGATGATTGTAAAATTTCAGGAATGATTTTTGCGTTAATTTCATCCAGTAATCACAATTCTTGAGTTGGTATATAATTTTTGCGTGAATTTCATTTTCACCTTCATACGTTCAATTTTTTTTTTCAAATTCATTAACCTGTAATTTATTAAACTATTTTAATTTAGTCCAAATATTATTATAATATAACCTCTTATATTAGTGCTGACCGTCAACGGTCCAAATATCTAGATGATCAAAATTTATGCCAACTCATAACGTTTTTATGTATATTGGGAATTCGTGATAACAATTCGAAATTTTGAAAGAAGCAAAAAATAAATGTTGAACCATATAACGGGAAGACATGCATAATGAAGTAAGGATTTTTAATAAGGATGTTAAATATTTCGAGAAGGTAAATATATTATATATGAGACATTGTAAAGTAAATATTTGAGGAGGTTACATATTGTATTAATTAAATTCCAATAAATTTATAAATAAGATCAAACTCATTGATTTGTTTAAGATTACAATTCCTCAGAAAAACAAAACAGAAAACAAAATATTTACAAGCTCCAAAGAGCTCCAGCTTTCCTAAGTTCCTAAGTAAACATGATTAAACATAAACAAGATCAATTTGGCGAGCTTACAACCGTAGCAAACAGCTACTGCATATCTCAACAAAACCTGTGAGAAAAAAATAAGACGTCAGAGTGCCCTCAACTGTTCGCAAGGAGAGATAGCATATACTTCAATATTAGTTAATCTGTCTTATTTCCATTTTTTAATGTGCCCGTTAGATTCGAATCACCTCCTTTTAGTTACTTGAAAATGGTGACAAGTCCTGGTGACGCTTATACATGCACATCTCAAATTGGATTGTGTGAACTGTCAAATGTCAATTGGAAGAAGCTATTCGCGTCATGCATGCTAATTAGTAAAGCTTTCTTGGAGCACATAACAAAAAAAGACAAATTATCTGTACCTAATAATTCTTCTAATATTCTCATATAATAAAGTATTCATAATTATTGATAAAATTACCATTCTAATTAGAAAAATTATTAGACTGATTTTTAGGAGAATATGAAAAAACTCAACAAAACAAATACCGAGTGAACTTCAAAATAAGATACTGAAGATTACTAACTGCTACCGTAACTTCACTTTTATTATGAAGATTTAGCCATGGAAAATAACATAATTTGCGAACATAAAATGTATATTCACAAGTACATTACTGAGATAAATTACACGAGTACTTCAAATGTACCACAACGTGATGCTTAAGATTTAAGAATGTATGAACTCATGAAGATCTAGCATCAAACTGATGACCTTCTTGGCCTCCTGCAATGAGATGAAAAGACACCAATAAGATGCTTTAATTTTACAATGTGATTAAAAAACAATTAGATAAACTGTGACTAGTGACACCAGTTTTAACAGGGCAAAGTACTGTGTGAGAAACAGGCATGATGAACTGAGATCAAGATTGTAATGGATAGACTCAAATGAATGATCATCAACAGGACACAATTGAAAAATTAATAGTATTGGTAAACACACATCTTAAGCCTTTAAAAAGTAAATCCTGAGAAGCCGAGTCAAAATAGAGCAAGAGTATGGGTGCCATCATACTGTCACTAGTAAATCAGACTCCATAAGAAATTGAGCAAGATAATGATCCACAACCAATTTTTACCTAAACACAGCAGCAATTCACCATGGAATAGTGAGTTTCCTAAGTAATTATGGAGCACATAATTAGCCAATTAGGCCGAGAAATTAAAATTCATTGAAGGGTGCCTACTGCAGAAATGCTTTGTCAGTTGTCATAAATCCAATGCAAATCAATAGACCAAACATACTAATACCTTTCTCATAAAAATTAATGTAGGAAGATTTTAATTCACTCATGCTAATATAAATATGGAAATTGGCATACCAAATTTTCCATTCTTTAAAGAGTTAGTTTATCACAAAATGATCATCAAAGCAAAGTCTGGAGAGAGATAGAAAACATGTTACGACCTGCTTGATGGGATAACTGACCCATCAACCTCATAGGCCAACCTATTGGCCTAATTAAAATGCTTAACATAAAGTTGATGGTAGCATACTCATGAAGTCTTATAAGCCAACACCACATCCAATATACTCTCGATGTCGGACTAAATTGGGTATTTCAATCTCCCACACTTATGTCTTGGCATCCTTGTCAAGACCCAACTCGAGTCTAACACAGAGTCCAGGTTCACACCCAAGTCGAAGAGATGTGAGGCTAGCCTAGTAGCGACTCCACCACAACTATCAGACAGTCCCTTTCTCACATAAGCTCCCTCATCTTGCCAAAGACTAGGTCGTGCTCTGATATTATTTGTTACAATCCGATTGATGGGATAACTAATCCATCAACTTTATAGGCCAACCTATTGGCCTACTTAAAATGCTTAAGCTAAAGTTGATGGTACCACACCCATCAAGCCTTATAAACCAACACCACATTCAATATACTCCCAATGTGAGACTAAATTGGGGTATTACAAAACACTACTATGAAACCAACAACTATAACATTTTTCAAACTAAACAACATACAACAAAGGCTCTAGCATTCACTAGACGGATCAATTAGTGATTTGAAGTTTGAAAAAGTACTCCAATGTCATGTCATATATATAACAATAGACTACTATCTTCTCAGTATATGCCTCTCCTTTTCACTTATCAAGTAATCAAACTTACAAGATCTTCAGATGTGATTCATTAATTTTTTAAAATTCCTAACTCATAGTCTCTTGAAATTCCCTGCTAATTCACCCTCTCAACTAGGCCTTCCACTCTGCTACATAGAGTAGTACCTTTTACAAAAGTAAAAGAATAATACTTCTATTGTTTAGGCTTATGTTAAAGTGAACGGAAACAAAAGCACACTAAACTTTACCAATATAGCTACTGAATTGTACTAGTATATAATATACTAATACATCATAATTGTGGGATATAGTAAATTACAGTAATTACATATAAGAATATGGCTTTGCCATCACAGCGTTGGGAGTTTGTAACCTAACTCCTCACCATTTACTAATGAAGTCTCCGAAGCAACAAGAAAAAAGTCCCACCTAGAGCTCAAACTTCCTTTAATAAAATCATCTATATAGTTGACTCAATAATTCTAGATCAAAAGCAAGATGCATATAGAATTTCTGGTACTCCATCTAGAACAAAGAAAAGTAATCAAAAGTGAATATTTTGTCCTATAATTCCTTGCAATCTTTGCATAACAAACTACACCAACAAGGCAATCCTTTGCAACCCAATACCATCCTCCAATTCTCTACTACATGCTCAGAATTGATAAACCTTCGAAGAAAGAAACATAATAGTTAAATAGAATTAGATGTATATATTTTACCTTTCAGTTCTAAGATGAGGCAGTTCTAGGGTTGTGGCCCTCGCAATCGAGGCTCTGGTCGAAGTTGCGGGAGGGGTACTTGGCTGACGCGGGGCCGACCTCGAATACGATATCTTCGCCGGAGGATCGGATCCCGGTGATGGACCACCAGCGGAAGAAGGCACGGACCTGGATTCCATCGAGCGCCGAGATGCGGCCGGCGACGAGGTTTCCTGTGACTCGCTTCGAGTAGGAGGCGAGGTAGTTATCTGGTGGGAGGGTGACGCGGCACTCGCCGCCTAGGTCAACGGAAAAATCGCCGGATGTGCGGTTGAGGGAGTAGGCGACGACGCCGGCGGGGAGGAGGCCAATAGGGAAGCCGCCGTCCTGCAGCTTGTCGTAGGCTGTAGCGTTGATCGGGTTGGGGTTTTCAGATCGGGAGGGGAAGGCGAGGAGGGAGAGATAGGCGACGACGAGGAAAACTCCTCTTGCCATTTCCTCGGCGTTCTGGAAACAGTGGATTTTTTCTTCCGCGGCAGAAGAAGAGCGGTGAATATATAGGAAACCTTTCTAATACACCCCTCGCAATATAGATATTAGTACTTTTAAAGCTTCGTATTATGTTACAGGATAAAAAGGATAAGATAAAATATAATTTTTTACTTATTATTTATTTATTTCTCTGAACTATTTTTAATTAATATATAAATTTTAAATTAAACAAAAAAATTAAATTTTATAAAATCAATAAAAGCATTCTTTTTGACTTAATGTTATTTATTTAATATAATTTTTATTTAAAATAACACGCAATAATTTTTCACTAATTTAAATATTAAAATAATAATAAATAATAAATAATAAATTATAAATTATAAATTATAAAATATTAATTTCTACAAAAATTAATTATAAATTAATATTTTCTATTTTTTAATTAATCTTGTTATATTTGGATCAATAAAAAATTATCATTAATATTTAATTTATTATTTATTTTTATATATTTGGATCAATAAAAAATTATCACATGTTTTTTTAAAAAAATATTAAAAAATAATATTGAATTAATAAATGAGATGTTTTTATTAGTTTTTGCTTTTTTAAAATCTAATTTTAAAATTCGTATAAATTACAAATAGATCGTAGATTAAAGAAGATTTTTATCACTTACCCTTAAAAATAAGATTAAAAAAATATAGAGCTAATATTATATTCAATAAATAATCAGATTTAAAATTTTTATTCAATTTTATATCTAATCAAAATAGGTCATCTACAGAAGAAAATATTAAATAACCAGCGATCTTATCACGTGGGTATTAAATCTACCCCTTATGGATACTCTCGAAGCATCTTGAACAGGCTAAACCTGACCGGCTAAGACTAGGGCTATTGATTGGGTCGATCCGATCCAATGAATCCGAGAATTCGATCTGATCTGATATGATCTAATTGGGTCGGGTCAGGTCGAAAACAATTTGATCAAATTCGGCCATAATTTGAAACTCGATAACTCGATAATTTATATTTTTAATTATTTTTAAAATATTTATATCTAAAAAATATTTATTTTTGATTTAATTTATTTTTTTAAAAAAAATATTGTCTAAAAATCGTTTTTTATCTAAACGGGTAAACCTGACTATCCGACTCGACCTGAACTAGATTGGGTTGGGTCGGGTCGGATTTGAGAGGTAAAAAATTTTCACATTTGGTCGAGTCGAATCGATTTTTTCTTTAAATCCAATCTGATCGTGAACACTCCTAGCCTGACGGGCTATACTGGGTTCCGCCCGGCCCAGGGGGACCCAGCAATTGGGCCGAGCCCAGCCCTTCTCAATAGTACTATGTGCAGCAGCTCCACATGGTACTGGCCAGCTTCAGATGACCTCTTCAAACTCTCGAATTGCGTGCTCAACATCCTTCCACGTTTGATTCAAGCAAGTTGGAGCCCTGGAATTTAGTGCATGCATATTGATCACCTTTCTGGTCAACACATGATATTTTAAATATCATTTAATGTTGTTGATTGATTAAAATTGAGCAAGAATTTTGCACAGCGGATACGTGTGCCTGCAAAAACGGCCGACGCTCGAACTTTGCACAGATTTTAGCATCGGCAGCCAATCAAAATCTGGATTTTTTCGGACAATACCACCGAACCAAGAGAGAAAATAAGAGAGAAAAATAGAAAAATATTAGGATAAATTTATAGATTCAAAAAATTAAGAGTGTTGCTATCATTCTTTTTAAGGAGTGTCTTTCTCGAGTTCTGATATATAATAATAGAATTTAGTTTCAAGATATAAAAATATTGCAGACAATGTCTCTACTCTAAACCGATTTTAGATTCTATTTATTCGAGAAGAGAATTAATTAGTTTATTGCACTATTATTGTAAAGTTTTTTTTGAAATTAATAAAGCAATCTTCTCTTCTTCCCGTGGATGTAGGATTGGTATTCTGCTGAGTTTGAACCACGTTAATCCTTTTGTCTCTCTTATTATTTTTTTCCCGCATTATTATTATCGAATTTGATTTTTTATTTCTCTCGTCGGATTCGAATTTTGTCGATCTTGCAGGAAATTTCCCAATTATCCTAACATTTTGTAAGACAGTAGAATATACCATAATTAAGAATAGTATAAAACTTTTCCAATGTTTCCAAGATGAAGCTTCTGATATTTTTCATAAATGGGGCGTTTGGTTGCCCGCAAATGCAAATGCTGAAAAAAATATTTGCATACAAAAACAAATGCCCGCGAATAAAATTTACAACATACTGTTTGGTTGCCCGCAAGTAGAGTTGCAACTTCTATTTGTAAGTGTTTGGTTAGCCGCAAATGAAAGTTGCAATTACAATTGCAACTTGCATCTTTGTATCTAGGTCTAGTAATTTTGGCATGGTCTGATATAGGGGTGGTAGTTTTCGGCCTGGCTCGATAGCTCGACCCGACCCAGCACGAAAAAATCAAGTTCGGACTGTTATCGAGTCGACCCGATAAGGTCGATTGTCATGCCCCAACTAAGGGTCACGTGATTGCCCAGGGTATACGCGCCTATACTCCGCAGCCTAAATCATGCACATGCCAACTCAATAATAAAACATAGCGGAAAAAAATAAATAAGTTTTATTTCAAAAGGAAGACCATACATAATTCATTATAAGTTTAACAAAAGTACAAAGTGCGAAAATAATAAATCCAGTCCAATAGACCACCAATAATGAAATCTGAAATAAATGACATAAACATCCCCAAGAGACTACAACTCTGAAATGCCAAAACACAGTGCATGTCAAACTACTACAGACTCGACTACGACCCATAACTAGGACTGCTATGAGATCAATGTAGCTCCTCTGCCCTCCAACCGCGCAAAGTGCTCCAGCCCACCTCATCGGTCAGGTTCTGCAAAATAAAAATAAACGACAATGGGTGAGTTCAAAAAACTCGGTGAGCGATTCTACCAATCCCCACGAAAACCCAACATAGCTATGATGCATAAAGCAAAACTCCTGACTCAAGCAGGAGAGGTCACAATGGAGTGACCATCTAATAGGCCATCTGACCACTACTTGCCCGAAGGCATCCAACACCCAACGGTGAAGATCAACAGGCCTAAGCCTACCATGCACTAAGGCAATAAAACATACTAGGATAATTGGGAAGACCCTCCGAACTTATCATAATATAAAGAAACTCAGGAGCAATCGGGAAGACCCTCCGAACTTGCTCCACGAGACGCGAATGAACAATCGGAAATCGCCCATCCGAACTTGCCCCTTTAAGATATCACATGAGTAATTGGGTAGACCCTCCGAACTTACCCATTGAAGATATCACAGGAATAATCGAGTAGGTCATCCGAACTTATTCTTTAAAAATACATCGGGGATAATCGGGTAGGCCCTCCGAACTTACCCTACGAGGCCAAATCGAAACAATCGAAATTTGCTCATTCGAACTTATGAAACAGGTTGGAAATTAGCCATTCAACCTCGTGGGCCTAGCCCGAAATTTGTCTCCTCAATGAGCCTCTCCGCCATTCATAAAGATATGACGCAACATGACCTAAGTCAAGTCTCTCCTACGGTGTCTTAGGGGTGTCAACCTTATTGTGAAGCGTCTCAACAATCCAATACCCGACCCCAACTCCTAGAGCCGTAGGGTTTGGTTCGTAAACTGTCCGTCACAGGACACCAAACAAGGACAAGGACAGAACACCAGGTGTCCTGGGATAGTAGTTATACCGTGTTTGGTTCGCTAAGAACAGGACACGATATCCAGTCCCGTCTTGCGTTTGGTTCGTTAAAATAGAGTCCTGTACAAGATAATATGACCAAAATACCCTTATAAATTTTTAATGCTCAAATTTAATTTTAAACATAAGTCTTTTTACTTATACTAAACTCAAGCAAGCAAGCATTATCGTTCCAATCTTCTGACCTCGGTGCCATCTTAACATCACTGTGGATGATGCATCATTTTATGTGTGTGTGAAGTTTTGGCGTTCACCTACCAAATAATGAAACGAGCAGAAGCATAAAGCATTACATCGCATTACCTGCCTTGTTATGCAAAGGTGGACCGTAGTTGTCTGATTCGAATATTAATTGGTAGTTGTATCCATCAAGTTTTAGGCATTGTTTTAGGAATAAAAATATGGTGGGCAGTGCGAGTACTGCAAATGAGCAGAGGCTGGTGTTTGGTATATAGATGATGGAGAAGAAAAGCGAATGACGGTTCATAGACACAAGTGGAATGTTGTCATCTCTTTGAAAGGATTGTTTAGCAAGCAAGGCTGTGTAGGAGGATCCTTGTGTTATTGAATTTGGCATGTATAATAGTGGGACCGGATAATCGAACCAATCCGGGGGATGAAAAAATAAAGATGCAAATACCGATGCGTCAGTGGTGGTATATTAGATGTGTAATTCACCAATCATTCCATACTATGAAAAAGATTGAACAAGTCACGTGAAATGAATCAAATGATAATGGGCTCTATGTAGAACAAACAGAAGCAATGCCAAAATTTCCTTATGCTTTCTATAGATGAATCAAGAATCTTAGTTAATCAAATGATAATGGACACTGCGTAGAACAAACAGAACAATGTCAAAATTTCCTTATGCTCTCTATAGATGAATCATGAATCTTTGTTCAACAAAACAAAACTCTCACATTATAATAAGTTATTACAGGGACAAAATACTCCAAATCCCTTGAAGTGCCTGAGATTTTGTAGAGCTACAGTTAGCCGAAATATACACTGCAACATTTCCTTCATACGAGTAAATTTGGTATGGAATTACCAATAAGCCAACATCCTTTATGGAATCAAACTGACTCAGGAGTTGGAAACGTGGAGAGATGTTGTTCTTGGCTGCATAAGTAATAACAATGATCACTGAAAAAGTGCAAACTAAGCTTATAGGTGAAGAGTAGCTAGGTGAAGAGTACCGAAGAATCTAACTTAAAGTAAATAACATAGAAAACCAAATAAGCTTCATGGTTGAGTGATGAATCGTATTAGCTTTTAAAAAAACAACTCTCAATATATTTAGAGAATTCCAAGTTACTTACCTATTAGAACACTGAGTTCTTGTGCGGGCATCTTCTTCTTCTGTCCAATCCTTATTAATAATATGAGGATTAAAACTCCGTTGGTAGCGTACTAAGCATTGGAATGGTGTTCGGTCTGTACCCAATGCAACTGAAATATCTATCTAGTTATAAATGCCCCTTTCTTGTACAATAAATAAAAGTTTCTTATCTTTCATTGCCGTCCAAGGATCATGATTAATCATAGGATCTTCACAGTTTAACCACCTGAATAAAGATGAAATGGATGCAAAAGATGAAAGTGACTTCAGTCTCTCCCAAGAGAATAATGAGCAATTCGTGGAATACAATAAATAGTCTACATACGAATTGTAGATTTTAATGGTGACTAGATAAAAGAAAAACAGATATCAACACCACATACATAGAAACATAATCTTTAGCAAACAGTAAATAGATATGCAAACCAAACAGTAAAAATAGATATGCAGTACCAAACAGTAAATAGATATCAAATAGTAATATGCAAACCAAACAGTGATATACTTTAGCAGGTACCAAACTGAAACAATAATAAAATTAGTTTCATGTTTGCAAATTGAAACTTTAACAATATTCAATCAAAACTACAGTACACACAATTCAAAAATAAAATTTGAAACACCTCCAACTACAAAATGATAAAATATTTATCTACCACAATTCCAAAATAAAGTTCAGACACCCCATAACAAAATAACAAAGTGTTCAACTACATCCCCATAATTGACTTCACAAAAGTCAACCTTCTACTTTCATCCATCCTCATGAAAATTGTCGCGTAGTGAGTATTTTCTGCAAATTTTTTCAGTACATTCATTTCCTCCATCTCTGTTATTCCCAATTTATGCACTTCATCAACCAACGTTGACATCTCCATATGCTCTCTCATTTTTGTCATCTCAATAGCTACTATGTGCATATCACGAGCAGCCGAACTCATTTGAGTTTCCCACACCTAAATGAATTTATCTGCCACTTCATTCATGCGGCCTCGCTTTTTTTTTGGCTCACTTCCTTCAGATTGACTACCAATGTTCGAGATTGGAGATTCTTGCCTTCTTGACATTGGAGATTCAGGTCGTTGTGAGGATTGTGTTTCCATCATATTTTCTCATTCAGGTTGTGAGGATTGTGTTTCTATCACATCAGTTGGTGTCTCTGCACCGTGGCCAGTGGCACGATCCTTTCCAAAGATGACATGCAGTCTTTCAAACTCTTTAAATTCTTTATTCGCATGGTTTGCAGATTTTGGATGCTTCTGTTACACAAGGAAAAAATACAAGTATTATCAATGATGCAATAATATTAAATAATACATGCTTCTGTTGACATTAAAAAATCAATATTAAATAATTACCTTCAAATATTCCTCCAACACTTGTGGATTGTCAACCACCACACACTTACGCATATCGTCCCATCCAAATCCGCTTGTGTTCATCATATCAAGTGCTTCAGATAGTTTAAGTGACCATCTTTTCATTTTGTTAACTATCTGTTGCACTGTTAAGTTAATGCCAGAAACTCGTATCAACATTCTTTTCAAAGCTTCCTCATGAGTTCCTGCTTTAAAAGTGTCATTCTCCCCCCTATGTCCCTCCACAACCAATTCTTCTAAAATAGTCAACAAAGTGTCATCTTCCTCTTGTGTCCATGAGCGTCTACCTCTTTTTTGAACTTCCATGACTAAAAATAAGACATAACCAAACCATTAAAAAGTACATTGATTTTATTAAAATCTAAACCATTAAAATGTACATAACCATAACTGATTCAATATAAAAGTACATTGATTTCATTAAAATCCAAACCATTAAAAAGTACACAACCATAACTGATTTAACATAAAAGTACATTGAATTACATAACCAAACCATAATAAAAGTATACAAGTACATAATAAAAGTACATTAAAACAAATTGAATTACAACAAACCACTTCTAAATGTACATAACCATTAAAATTTATTCAATTTCTTGCTCTCCATTCGTCCCACATTTGTTGTGCTAAGTTGTCTCTCGATTGAGTCCATTCATTACTAGGCTCAACGGTGCTGATTATGTTGATAGGTTCTTCTCTTATTGGTAGTTCATCATCTATGATGGTAGCAGACTCCAACGGATCAATTTCCATGTTCATCCGAATAAAGTTATGGAGTAAACCACAAGCAAGAATAATACGACATTAGGTTTTTATCGGATAAAAGGATGGTGATCGAAGAATAGCCCATCTTTTCTTTAAAAGACTAAAACATCTCTCGATTACATTTCTTGCTCGTGCATGTCTGTAGTTAAACAGTTCCTCACGATTTTGAGCTGTTCTTTGACTATTGCCCCACTCTTGAATATGATATCGTCTACCGCGATATGGTGCAAGAAATCCATCCCCATTTGTGTATCCATCATCCACAAGATAGTAGTTACCTATCCACAAAATTATTATACGAATTTTAGTTCTTATTATGGTAAGTCAATTATTATAATAAAGTTTATGTATGACATACCAACTGGGACGTTCAATCCATTGGGTCTCGTAACTGCATCACACAACACTCTAGAATCAGAAGCTGACCCCTCCCAGCCTGATAACACATATATGAAATTCATTTCTGGTGTACATACTCCTAACACATTTGTTGCAAGACCTCCTTTCCTTGTCCTGTATCTAAGTCTGTCTGCAGCAGGTGGTGTAACGGCTATATATGTACCATCTAATGCTCCTAAACACCCCTACACAAAATTTAAATCGAATATTAATTAACGGACTTTTAAATACAATAGCAACTATGATATCAATGGTATATAGCTTACCTTGAACCATTTCCATCTCTCATCGGTGCAATCTTGTGGCACAGGTTCTGGCTTTGCCAATAAGACATCATGCAATCTAACAACAGCAAGTAACACATGATGGCAATATCTACTAATGGTTTCTCCCTATCTTTTGAACCTAACTCGGATTGTTCTATTTTTTGTGTGATGGGCTAGAATGTTTACAAAAATAGCAACTTGCTCCTCCACGGTCACCCTCCCATCACTCGTTAACCCACCCCGAACAATCAATAGCTCACAAAGTCTTGCAAAAGCATTTCTAAACATTCTCAACTCCCAAATACAATTATTATCGCTTTCCCTGGTAATGGAATCCAAAACATCCATGCGAGTCATATTTCTAACAAGAGTTCTATCATCTACCACTCTCCTCTCATACTCATCACGCATTATAAATTTTATAAAAAAAATCCAACCGCAGATATAGCAAGCAAATGGATATACATTCTTTGTGTAGCAGCATATAACATGAATGCCAACTCATCCATTATTCACTAAAAATAATAAATAAAAAATCAGAACAAATAAATATAGTACCATAAACAAAGTCAAAGATCATAAACAAAATAAGAGTTATCGAGATTCTGAACAAATCCAGTGGCATCAAGTGAAGAATTCAAACAAAATTTGACAAAATAACAGACAAGTATGAAGCGACTATTTATAGTACCACAAACAAAGTCAAAGATCATAAACCTCCAATCTAGTTGCATTTTCCTGTGCATCCTACAGTAAGTTGTAACATTTGAATTTGAAAGCATGTTTTGCTTTCAAATCTGTATCTAGACTTTAGTACATAGCTTTATGCAACATTGCAAGTAGCAGATACAACCAAGTCATAAGCCATGAGTGAAAAGATATTTATGAACTGGTGAGCAACAAGCTCAGTGAGGTGGCTGGTGACTACAACACTTACCTATCTGTTGCCCATGTTACTTTTTATCTAGGATAAAAAAATGAAATAGTTATATGGCTGGTGACAGTAAGTTAACTTTGCCCTATGTTGTTTCTAAAAATACTTTACATCTCAGGTGCATCTTACAGGAACACACATGTAAAGTAGATTGGTCTCTTTCTTGACAATTTGACATTTGTGTCTCAACTCTGAAGTTCAAAGCAGTCCTTGGATTGTCTATACCACATGTAAAGTAGATTGGTCTGTTAGATTTAAGTTTTCCACTGGCTTCGAAGTAGATTAGACACCCAAAGACAAAAGTATGTTTATCTTCTTTGGTGTTAGCTCTTATAGTTTTGTTTTCTTTTTTGCTTCTATTGATGGTAGGTTTCTGAAACACCAACTTCTGATAATAATCTTGATGAGAGCCTTGTTGGTTCCCGCATCAGGGTATGTTGGCCAATGGATAAGAAGTGAGTATGATTTGATTTATAATCCAAACTGTTTATACATGGTCTGATTTGCTATTAGCTGATAGCCTGATACAGCTGCATTGATCTAAGATTTGCTTTGTAAAGTACTTGCTTCTTGTAAAATTTTAAAATTCTCACTTGTGACTATAATTTGCAGAAAGAAGACTTTCTTTAATTTAATTATTTGCAAAAGAATAATATGGGCATGCTTTTAGTGCTTATGCATCATCTGACTGCAACATACATGTCTTCTAAATCTAGTTCTTTACTTCTTTAAGTGGTGCATGTCTAATACGATCCTTCCTTGCATTTCCTACACATTGATGGTGGTTGGATTACATGGATGTATTTTTTTCTTATAATTTCTGGTTTTCAATTTCTTAATTGGATCTCTAAAGTGATTTCGGTGTCATTCATTATTATCTACTAGCAGGCCATCTATATTTTTATTTTCTATAGATCATATATCATTTTGTCTGCTGCCTGATATATCTATTTGTCATAACATAGCAAAGGTAGTTGATACTCATGGACCATGATAAACTATCTCTTGCTTAGATATTCTGTGCCTGCAGGAAAAGATGATGCACCAGGCAAAAAACAACAATTTTAAAGTCAATCTGCTCATTTTGATTCTTTCATAATCACTAATCAACCACTCATTCAGCAAAGAATAAAATAAAACAAAACCAACTAACAAATTCATTATTAAAACATGATTTCAATTATGAAAACAAATTCCATTTACACTACAATTTGCTTCAACTTCAGAAATCAGCAGCACAACACAAGCATTCAATCATCCAAAGACTTATCACTACCCAACATTACAATTCGGGGGATTCGTCTAATCTTCTTCGCAATTCCGATAAAAATCAGAAAGCTTGACACAGAATCGACAACTATGATAAGTAGATTAGAGAGAGGCAAGAGAGGCAGACCTGAGGCAAGAGCGTCGGATGAGAGAGAGGCGATAGCAGCCGGTGTTGGGTGAGAGGCAAGAGGCGTCGAGCGTCGGGCGAGAGAGGCGAGAGGCGTCGAGCGTCGAGCGTCGGGTGAGAGAGGCGAGAGGTGTCGAGCGTCGTGTGAGAGAGGCGAGAGGCGTCGAGCGTCGAGCGTTGAGCGTCGGACGAGAGAGAGGCGATAGCAGCCGGTGTTGGGCGAGAGGCACTACTAGAAAAATGAGCATCAGCAACGGCTGGTGCCGTTGCTGGGCCGTTGCTGAAGAGCATCAGCAACGGCTGAGCCGTTGCAATAGAGCCGTGACAGAAACTCGCGTTGCTGATGACTTAGCAACGGCCGCTCGGGCCGTCGCTAAAAATATTATCAGCAACGGCCGCTCGCCCGTTAGAACGCCGTTGCTGATAACATTAATAGCAATGGCTTTCGATGCCGTGGCCTGCGCCGGCACCAGCGATGCATCGGCGCTGATGGTGCAGTTGTGGAGGATGAGGCCGGTCGCCTCGTGTCGGTCCTTACGGCCCTGCACTCGCAACGCCACTGTCGCGTCCGGCTTCATCTCCTGCGGCGAGGCGATGCTGTTGGCGTCAAGGGTGGTGTTATACGGAAATGCAGATCCGTTGGAGAGGACACCGCCGCCGACGGAGACGATCAGCTCGCGATGGCGGAAGGGGACGAGTAGCGTCCAGGCGAGGAGATCAGCGGTGCCGTGGTTGAGGACAGTGGCGGTGGCGCGGAAGGCGTACGGCTGGTCCGCCGGGTTGGAAGTGAATGGATGGATCTTCTCCCGTTGCTCAAGAACGTAGGAGAGGTAGACGTCGTTGCAAAAGGTATCCGGCGAAGGCGCGGGAGCCGGCGCCGGTACCGGTACCGCTGCCCCAGACGGCGGCCGGGTTCTCTGCGATCGGGAAGTGCTGGCGGAAAGCAAGAACACAACTAGAACAAGAAAAACCAAAGGCCGAGAGCACCAATCCATCTCCCTATCTCTCTCGCCAAAGCTCTTCCGCAAGTGCTCTGACACAGTTGGGTAGATTAGGGCGAGAGGAAGAAGAAATAGAAGGAAAGAAGCAGGGAAGGGGAAGCGCGTTGGGGGGAGACGAGAGCGGCAGCGGCGGCGGCAGCAGCGGGAGGAAGAAGGGTCGGGCGCGACTGCGTGCCCTATATAAACTTATCAGCAACGGCTCACTCGCCCGTTAGAAAGCCGTTGCTAATAAGTTATCATCAGCAACGGCTAACTTGTCCGTTAGAAAGCCGTTGCTGATAATTAACATCATCAGCAACGGCTCACTCGTCCGTTAGAAAGCCGTTGTTAATAAGTTATCATCAGCAACGGCTAACTTGTCCGTTAGAAAGCCGTTGCTGATAATTAACATCATCAGCAACGGCTCACTCGTCCGTTAGAAAGCCGTTGCAGATACCTCATATCTGCAACGGCTCGAGCGGCCGTATGAATGCCGTTGCAAATAGCAACGGCTTGAGCGGCCGTTGCTGATAGCCGTTGCTGAAGACCATATTTCTAGTAGTGAGGTGAGAGGCGAGAGGCGTCAAGCGTCGGGCGAGAGCAGTGTCGGCGAGAGGCGAGAGTTGTGCGTGAGAGAGAGCCGAGCGTGCGAGATTGAAATGGCTAGGGTTGGAGAGAGACCCGTGATAGATAAGTGAGGGCAATGAAGTCTTTTTCCCTCATTGTCCTCCGCCCAGATTTGGTGTACGGAGAATTTTCTCGGTACACCAATTTGACTCAAAATCCTGTCCCGAACAAGATTTAAAAGCCAGTCCCTTGTTATTTTTGCGAACCAAACGGGGGACAAGAGCAGAAATCCAGTCCAGTCCCCCGTTTTTTAACCAAACAAACGGGCCTGTAATGTCATAAACTTATGAGGTTTTATTTCATGCATAACTTTATTTGTTGGTTCATAACAGATTATACTAACCCCTTGCTCAATTTTAATTATGCAATTAAAATTTAGATCACGAAGATTAGGATTTTGTTTAAGGGTGTTGTTATAGCTTACTATAGTGCTCGACGCTGATGTTTCTAATCCGAATATGATTCCCAGAGTGTGTCCTATTTCCAAACTATATTTTCTAACTATATTTTCTGATCAAAACGATAGGTTACACGACTATGTTCAGAGAAATACACACACTACAACAAGTATTTTAAAAATAGCACAGATTCATCATCTCAGCATGAAATTCCAGCAACACTTAGTTTCTCAACATAGCATGAAAATAAATTTGAAATTAACAGAAATTAGATCCTTAATTATCATTAAAACAGAATACTAATCTTGAGATAAATTTCTCAAATTTCTTGCTTATTAAACAATACTAACAAGTATCAACAACCCCTTACTCAAGAAACAAACATCATGATCAAGAATCCTTCTTTAAGAACCTTCATGGCATCAATATCAAGATCTTAATTTTATAAACATGATTTCTATCAAAAAATCACAGATTAATTACAAGACATGCTTGAACATGTAGGAACTTAATTTAATAAGCAATTTAAGACATGGATCTCAAGAACACCAAAAAAATCTTTACTTAGGTATTTCACCGAACACCTTGAGGGCACCATCGTCTCCACCTTGGCCGAGCACCCCTAGGGCCATCCAAGGGCTGCCAAACCCCATAGGGGAGTGTTTAGGGCCTCATCAAACACGACAATAAATAAGAACGATGAAAACTCGAGAGATCGACGAAAAACAAATCAAGACATCCTAGCCTTCAAGAACATCTTCAAGAAATCAAAGAAACCCGAAAAGAATGAGAGTAAAACCACTCACATCGATTAGGAAAACAATTTAGAGAAGAACTTCCAAGCGGCGATATCCAAATCCGGTCTCAAAGGGGGCGGCTTGGCTCCTCAAGAAGAGGTGGCTCGGCTCCAATCATGAAAAGGGGCGGCGGCTCAAAGCTTCAAGGAGGCGGCGGCTTCAAGGCTTCAAGTCGGGCCTCTAAAGAGAGGGGAAGAAGAGGGGGAAAGAGGAAGAGAGCTTGGCGGATTGAGGGCGGCGGCTGCCTTGCTCGGCAGCTCCAAAAGATGGAAAGGAGGGCCGACGGCTTGGGTGGCTCCTCTTTTCTCTCTAAGTGGCTTGTGCAGCTCCAATAGGGAGTCGCAAGCCCTAGGGGGGAGAATTTATAATCCTTCCCACCTCTTATAACCTGTATCCGCCTCAACCCGGATCCATACCCACTAACCTCTTGACCCACAAACCTAGTAAGCTTAATTAAACCTCATTCTCGAATTTTGGAAAAGAAGATTAAGGACTCACTAGATCATCGAACAATGAAGGATATCGCTCCCTCATATCCTGCTCCACCTCCCAGGTGACCTCCTGCCCGGAGTGGTGCTCCTACCCGACCTTCACCAAGGGAATCTCCTTAGATCTCAATTTTCTGATCTAACGGTCTAGCACCTCAACTGGCCGCTCCTCATAAGAGACTACTGAATCCGCCTCCACTGCGGTAGGCTCAATCATATGAGACTCATTCTGAATGTACTTCTTTAGTATAGATACATGAAACACTGGATGTACTCGATTCATACTAGGAGCTAGGTAAGGCCAACTCATAGGCCACACCTCCCCTGTGCTTGAGAATAGGAAACAACCCAATGAACCTAGAACTTAGCTTTCCTTTCTTACCAAATCTCAATACACATTTCATAGGGGACAACTTGAGGAACACCATATCCCCCTCAACAAACTCTACCTCCCTGGCCTTTCCATCAGCATACATCTTCTGGCGATTCTGAGTTGCCAACAATCTTTCTATGATCAGTTTCACCTTTTCTACTGCCTCCCCCACTAGGTCAGGTCCCATCATAAGGGAATCTCCTGCCTCAAACCAAACTACAAGTGACCTGCATCTCCGCCCATACAATGCCACAAATGGGGCCATCCCGATGCTATTGTGATAGTTGTTATTGTAGGCGAACTCAATCAGAGATAAGTGCCTCTCCCAACTGCCCTCCAAATATAGGATATATGTTCTCAGCATATCCTCCAGCGTTTGAATAGTTCACTCCGACTGACCATCTGTCTGAGGGTGAAATACAGTGTTGAACCGAACCTGAGTCCACAATGCCTCCTGGAAAGACTACCAGAATTGAGCTGTGAACTGAGTACCCCGATCTGAGATGATCATAACAGGGACACCATGATAAGCGACGATCTGATCCAAAAACAACCTTGCATACTGCTCGGCTAAAAAGGTCGTCCTGACTGGTATAAAATGCAAAGTCTTGGTTAGACGATCCACCACTACCCAGATAGAATCATTGCCCTTCCCAGACTTTGGCAACCCCGTCACAAAATCCATGGTTATCTTCTTTCATTTCCACTCTGGTACTTCTAGGTTCTGGAGCAATCCTACCGGCTTCAAATGCTCAGCCTTAACCTGTTGACACACCAGGCACTTAGATACGAACTCGACCACCTCTCTTTTCATGCCTTTCCACCAATAATTCTGTCTTAGATCATGGTACATCTTTGTGGCTCCCGAGTGCATAGTGTATGTGGGCCGATGAACCATCTCTAGCATCTGCCTGCGAACCTCGGCCATATCTGGCACTACTATTCGGTTCTTAAACCTCAAGATGCCCTCCGAGTCAATACCGAACCCATTATTGGCATCGCCTCTCCTGGCCAGATCTTTAGTGAGAGCACAAAAAGCATCCTCCTCCTGCGCTGCCCGCAACATGTCAACCAACGTGGACTGCACCCTTAGGATAACCACTAGCGCACCATAAGCTGACACCGACAAGACTGCCCCGCCATCCAAACACATGGCCAAATCCTGAGCCAACGACCTCCTCCGGATTGCCAAATGCGCCAGACTGCCCATAGACTCCTTGCTCAAAGCATCAGCTATCACATTAGCCTTCCCCGAATGGTACATGATCGTGCAATCATAGTCCTTTAATAGCTCAAGCCATCTTCTCTGCCTCAGGTTCAACTCCTTCTACATGAGCAAATACTGGAGGCTCTTATGATAAGTGAATATCTCACAAGCCTCACCATAAAGTTAGTGATGCCACAGCTTCAATGCGAACACCACTACTGCCAGCTTAAGATCATGAGTTAGGTAATTCTTCTGATCGTGAACCTTCAACTACTTGTAGGCATAAGCTATTACCCTGTCATTCTGCATCAACACACAACCCAAGCCGACTCGGGAGGCATCACAATAAACAACAAATCCTCCCGAGCCCGAGGGAACTACTAGAATCGGTGCTGACGTCAAGCGATCCTTAAGCTTCAGAAAACTCTCTTCACACTTATTGTCATATTCGAACTTGACCTTCTTATGAGTCAGACGGCTCAAAGGTGCTGCAGTCCTGGAGAAATTCTCCATAAATTTTTTGTAATAGTCTGCCAACCCCAGGAAATTGCGGATCTCAGTGACATTAGTCGGCCTCTTCCAATTCTGAACTGTTTCTATCTTCGCGGGATCCACCTTTACCCCTTCCCTGGACACCATATAGCCAAGGAATCCCACACTTTCCTACCAGAACTCGCATTTGGAGAATTTGGCATATAATCTGTGCTCCCTAAGAATTTCCAGAACTACCCTCAAGTGCTCAGCATGCTCCTCCCTGCCCCTGGAATAAATCAAGATATCATCAATGAACACAATTATGAATTTATCCAAGTATTCCTTGAAAACTCAGTTCATCAGGTCCATAAATATCGTAGGTGCATTAGTCAGCCCGAAGGACATCACCAAGAACTCAAAGTGCCCATACCTCGACCTGAAAGCAGTCTTAGGGATGTCACTCTTCTGGATCCTCAACTGATGATACCCTGACCGCATGTCAATCTTAATTAGAAAACCACTGAGCTCCCTGAAGCTGATCAAATAAACCATCAATCCTGAGCAGCGGGTACCGATTCTTCACCGTTACCTTGTTAAGCTGCCGATAATCAATGCAAATCTGCATGGATCCATCTTTCTTTTTCACAAAGAGCACTGGAGCATCCCAAGGTGAAACACTTGGGCGAATGAAGCCCAACTTAAGTAGCTCATGCAACTGGGATTTCAACTCCCTCAACTCAGCTGGTGTCATCCGGTACATTAGAATGGAGATCGGCTTCATCCCATGCTGTAAATCAATACATAACTCAATCTCCCTCTCTGGAGGCAACCCTGACAACTCCTTTGGGAACACATCAAAGAACCCGCATACCATCAGCGTTCCCCCGATGTCCCTAGCCACACCTCCGTCTCCCTCTGCCACAGACACAAATGCCAAGAAAAACTGGTATCCACCCAGAAGTAGCTTCCGTGCCTTGAGAGTTGAAATTTTCATCCACGAATCTCCCCTTCCCTCACCCTCCCTCGCCCTGGAAGGTAAACTGGGGTAATCCGGGCTTACTGAAGGTCACAGTCTTAGCCCTGCAATCCACTGAGGCGAAATGGTCCGCCAATCAGTCCATGCCCAAAATTACATCAAGCTCCAACATCCGCAGGAGTGTCAATTCGGCTATCAATACAAGCCCACAAATAATAACCTCACAGCCCCGAAAGATTGTCTTTGCCATCACAGAAACGCCCGTAGGCGTAGACACCACAAGAGGCGAATCAAGCACAAAAGGTTTCCCTACCAACTTAGCAGCAAACAAAGTAAATACAAAAGGGTGCGTAGCATCCGGATCGAACAAAACATATGCAATAGCAGAACCAACAACAAGTTACCTGACACTACTGCCTTGGATGCCTCAGTGCCCTCCTGGTTCATAGCAAACACCCCTGCAGCGAGCCTCTCTGAACCACCAGCTCGCTGGCCTCCTCCCTAAGTCTGACCCATTTGAGCTACGAAATCCACTGACATTGGTGCCTTTTCTCTGGTCTGATCAAGCGGCTGACTACCTCTACCAGGACAATCCTTTTTGAAGTGCCCAATCTGTCCGCACCCTAAAACATGCCTCAGAGCGAAACCGCTCTGGGTCCTGCTCAACTCTGGTCGCACATAATCATGGCCCTTAAGCATAAGGTCGCTCTACACCCATAATTTATATTTCCTAAAATCTAAGGGAAATATCATCCAATCAATCCAAAATTTTAGTTTTAGGGGAAGTTTACCATCAGCCAACCCCTACATATCCCTTACATAGTTCTCTATCAACCGCCCCCTAGGATCCCTAGGGCCACCCTAACCAAACTGCACCATAAATATTTAACTATATGACGAGACCCAATGAATTATTCAAGATACTAAATAAACATTGCAAGGATCTCTAATCCAGACACCCACACAAGGGTAGCCCCCAAAAATGGTACACTCTCTAGCACAAGGCCATTCATGGCCTCAAGCTGTGCTACCCTGGGTATGTCCCAGTTCCTCCACAATTGGTCATCTACTTTTACGACCCTAGCCCCGCCATCAGCCTACACTCTGGGCTCGGCCTTGGCCCCGCGTGGAGTTACTGCCACTGCCGCTCTATGCGGCACTAAAAGGCCTCTACCAATCTGGAATAACCAGAAAGAAAATATCATAATTAGATAATTTAATTCATCCTAAACAAATTTTTGCAAACTTAAGCACAAGTCGCGTTGAGGTGCAGATTTAGCACATGAATATCATAACATACCCTTACCGTATACTAACACGCTAGCAATGCCCTATATGATGATAACTCTAGGTCATAGTCAGATCGAACCACATGCTCTGATACCATATTGTCATGCCTCAACTCAGGGTCATGTGACCGGCTAGGGTATACGCGCCTATACCCCGCAACCTAAACTATGCACATGCCAACTCAACAATAAAACATAGTGAAATGAAATAAACAAGTTTTATTTCAAAAGGAAGACCATACATAATTCATTATAAGTAAGTTTAACAAAAGAACAAAGTGCGGAAATAATAAATCTAGTCCAATAGATCACCAATAATGAAATTCGAAGTAAATGACATAAACATCCCCAAGGGACTACAACTCCGAAATGCCAAAACACAGTGCATGACAAACTACTACTGCTATGAAATCAATGTAGCTCCTCGGCCCTCCAACCGAGCCAAGTGCT
This sequence comes from Canna indica, assembly GCA_034359265.1. Classification (NCBI taxonomy): domain Eukaryota; kingdom Viridiplantae; phylum Streptophyta; class Magnoliopsida; order Zingiberales; family Cannaceae; genus Canna; species Canna indica. Next base: position 73,524,919 of record CP136891.1, on the reverse strand, counting down.
CCAGCCTACCTCACTGGTCAGGCTCTGTAAAACAAAAGCAAACGACAACGGGTGAATTCAAAGAACTCAGTGAGCGGTTCTACCAACCCCCACGAAAACCCAACATAGCTATGATGCATAAAACAAAACTCTTGACTCAAGTAGGAGAGGTCACAAAGGAGTGACCAGCTAACAGGCCATCTAGCCACTACCTACCCAAAGGCATCCAACACCCAACAGTGAAGATCAACAGGCCTAAGCCTACCATGCCCTAAGGCAAGAAAATACACTAGGATAATCGAAAAGGCCCTCTGAACTTATCATAATATAATGAAACTCGGGAGCAATTGGGAAGGCCCTCCGAACTTACTCCACGAGACGCGAAGGAACAATCGGGAATCACCCATCCGAACTTGCCCCTTTAAGATATCACAGAAGTAATCAGGTAGGCCCTCCGAACTTTACCCCTTTAAGATATCACAGGAATAATTGGATATGCCATCTGAACTCATTCCTTAAAAACACCTCAAGGATAATCGGGTAGGCCCTCCGAACTTACCCCATGAGGCCAAACCGGAATAATCGGGATTTGCTCATCCGAACTTGTTCTGTAGGTTGGGAATTAGCCATTCAACCTCTCGGGCCTAGCTCAAAATTTGGCTCCTCAACGAGCCTCTCCGCCATTCATAAAGATATGACGCAACATGACCTAAGTCAAGTCTTGTTGGCCCAAGGGTTCACTCTAGGCTTCGGTATCTATTTTGATGATAACAAATATATATTTAATATATGTGTGTGTAGTCTTGAGTTCATGTTGAGCTTGCGATAAGCACACGAACTTCGCTCGGAGAATCGTAAAAATTGTTAAGAAAGGCTCAGATGCAGTCTTGAGTAGATTCCTTGTAATATATCCCTATGATCTTATCCCATGCCTATTTGTAAAGTTATCTAAGTCAAAACTTGGTAACAAAACCCATGAAAAAGCGTGTAACAAAGCAAATGTAAAAATCAGCCTCAGCCCAAGTTCAGTCGACCGATTGGTCGATCGAACAAGGTAGAAAAATGGCAGTAGCCACTTTGGTCGACCGGTCGATCGACCGAATAAGTCCAAAAACTGGTAGAGGCTACTCCGGTCGACCGAACAAGGCTAAAATTTGGCAGTGGCTAATTCGGTTGACTGATCGATCAACCGGACAACAGAGGATTTAAATCAAGATCAATTTGGTCGACCATCCGATCGACTGAACATGGCTGTAGAAAGGCAGAACGCCAACGATCGTTGGGCCGTCGATTGACAATCGACCGACAAGCAACCGATCGGCGTCCAACAGGCAGATAAATGCTCGTTGGAGCGCTGTTCCGTTTGAGGGGTTATAAATACCCCTCGCCAATCTTGATTAATCCTTCTTAACCACTGATTAAAAGGTTTCAAAGAGAGATTTGTGCCTTCAAAGCTTGATTCGCTCGCGCTTGCTTCTCCGATCAACGATTACTCTCAAGCGCTCATCTTCTCTCGACTCCGGCTTCGATTCGACCTCAACATCTTATGGAGTTGAAGGCATTGAAGGCTAGGAAAAGAGCTCTTACTTGTGATTTAATCTTTAGCTCTTTTTATTGTAATTTTCCTTGTTGCTTGAACTTATTATTCATTGATTAGTTTGTTAGGTGTACTAGTATGAACACTTAGAATTTACTTTGTAGAATTGTGTTTTGCCTAGGTGAATAGTTTTAAGGAGTTCTCAAAGGGTTGAGAGCCGAGTCCTAGATTTCATCCAAATGAAAATAGAAGGTGTATAAAGGATTTGGTTAGAAATCCTTGGTGTGGAGCCAAGGTAGTGGAGTAGACGGTTGGTCGAACCACTATAATTTCTTGAGTTTACATTGCCTTGTGTAATTGCTTATAATTGTGTTTCATACTCGCTAACGAACATCGTGTAGTTGCACTTACTTTCGGTTGAAGTTGAAATTGACTTAAAAGAAATTGAAGTAGATTGTCAAAAGTCACCCAATACTATTCACCCCCCTTCTAGTGTGGGTATTTACTCAACAATTGGTATCAGAGCAAGATTGTAGGATTAGGTTTAACCATCTACCCTACAATTTAGAATGATTAATGAAATCCAACTAGCTCAAGGGTCCTCTACTCATACTCCACTATTGTTCGATGGAAACAATTATGCCTATTGGAAGATACACATGAATGGTTTCCTACAATCACTAGGTATGAATGTATGGAGAATGATTCAAGTAGAGTATAAGCAACCAACTAAGGATAATGCAAATGCAAAGACCGTCAATGCACTATATTGTGGCCTATCAATTAATGAGTTTAATAGAATTTCTTCGTGTAAGTCTGCATATGAACTTTGGAAAGTCTTAGAGACTACACATGAAGGGACTTCACAAGTTAAAGAATCTAAGATAAACCTACTCATGCATGATTATGAAATATTCAAGATGTTATCATATGAATCTATTGATGTCCTGTATGCTCGCTTTCAAAATATTACAAATGTATTAGCTAACCTTGGTAGAGATATAAGGGAAGAGGAGAAGGTAAGGAAGCTCCTTCATTCCCTTCCAAAAGCTTGGGAGCCCAAGGTCATCGCAATCATAGAAGCAAAGGATACGAGCACCTTGAAGATCACCGAGCTCATTGGGTCTCTCATGACACATGAGACCCATATGAAGCAATACAAGGAGGAAGATGCTCCCAAAGGCAAGACCATTGCCTTAAAAATATCACACCGGGGTGAAGAACCCTCATAATCCGAGGAAGAGACGGATGAGTTTGAAGAGATGATGATGTTGGCAAGAAGATTTATGAGTTTCATGAGAGGAGGCATGAGAAAGGAAAGAGGAGGCTACACATGCTTCAATTGTAACAAAATCGGGCATCTAAGGAAGGATTGCCCACTTCTCAAGATGGCTTCCACCTCCAACCCTCACAAGAAGGACAAATACAAGAAGAAGAAGAAGAAGAAGAAGAAGAAGAAGAAGAAGAAGAAGACAATGATGACTTTTTGGGATGAAAGCGAGTCTTCGTCAAGTGAAGAAGACTCCAAGAGTGAAAAGGCAAATCTTTGCCTCATGACAAATGACAACGAGGTAAGATTTATATTTGGAGAGCTTTCATTCACACAAAAAGAACTGAAAAATGAATTTGATCAAATGCATGATGAATTTAATGCTATTAGGAAAAAGTTTAAAGAGCTTAAAAATGACAACAAATCTTTAGAGATTGAAAATGATAACTTAATACTTTCATACAATGCATTAAGGAAAGAAGTAGATATCCTTAAGGAAGAGAAACATGCCTTAGATAATGCTAAGAAAAACTTAGAAAATGAAAACGAAAAGTTGGAAAATGAAAACAAGTTCTTAAGTGATAAAGTAGAACACTTGAAAACATCTAAAATTAAGAAAACACCTTTTGAGCTTTGGAATGATAAAATCCCAAGTGTGGGATATTTTTGTGATTTTGGATGTAAATATTTTATCTTAAACACTAAGGAGCATCTAAGAAAATTTGATTCTAAATCCGATGAAGGTATTTTCCTAGGTTACTCAAATAGTTCTAAGACATATAGAGTTTATAATAGTAGAACTATGATTGTTGAAGAATCTATGCATATTACATTTGATGAAACTAATGATTCTTCTAGAAATATTAGAATTGTGAATGTAGGTGAGAAACTCGAGGAACTCACATTTCATGATAAAGAGGTTGAGGAAGAAAATAATAAGGAAACTCAACATGAAGAACTCTCATCCCCAACTCTACCTCAAGATGATGAAGAAGAAGAGGAATCTCTACCACCTCTCCCCAAAGGGGACCGGTTGATTAAAGATCATCAAATTGATCAAGGATCATTGGAGAACCATCAACGGGAGTGGTAACGCGCTCTAAACTTAAGAACATTTGTCAATATGTAGTATTCATATCTCAAGTATTGCCAAAAAATATTAAGGAAGCAATAGAAGATGAATTTTGGGTAATAACTATGCAAGAAGAACTTAATCAATTTGCTAGGAATGAAGTATAAGACTTAGTACCTAGACCTAGCGGACAAATCGTGATTGGGACTAAATGAGTATTTAGAAATAAGTTAGATGAAGGGGGTTTAGTTATTAGAAACAAAGCTAGGTTAGTGGCCTAAGGGTACAATCAAGAAGAAGAAATTGATTATAATGAAACTTATGCTCCCGTAGCTAGATTAGAAGCAATTCGCATGCTTTTAGATTATGCTAGTTTTAATGACTTTAAACTTTTTCAAATAGATGTTAAAAGTGCATTTTTAAATGGTTTTATCGATGAAGAAGTTTATGTTGAACAACCCCCCAAATTTGAAAGTTTTGAGTTTTCAAACCATGTTTTTAAACTTAAAAAGACTTTGTATGGTTTAAAACAAGCCCCTAGGGCTTGGTATGAAAGGGTTTCCAATTTTTTGATCGATCAAGGCTTTAGAATTGAAAAAGCCGATGTTTCACTTTTTACAAAAAATAATGGAAATGATAGTTTACTCGTATAAATTTATGTTGATGATATAATATTTGGTGCTACTAATGAATTACTTTGTGAGTGGTTTGTAAAATGCATGCAAGAAGAGTTTGAGATGAGCATGATGGGAGAACTTTCCTTCATGCTTGGTCTCCAAATCAAGCAAACCAACAAAGAAATCTTCATAAATCAAGCTAAATACAAAAAGGAGCTTATCAAAAGGTTTGGAATGAATGAAGCCAATTAAGATAACTTTTACACCAATGAGCACATCCATCAAGCTTGACAAAGATGAAGATGGTGTCAAAGTAGATGAAAAAAGATATCGAGGTATGATTGGTAGTCTTCTCTATTTAACTACAAGTAGACCCGATATCATGTTTAGTGTTTGTGCATGTGCTAGGTTTCAATCTTTTCCTAGAATATCTCACTTGAGTGCGGTCAAACACATATTGAGATATTTGAAGGGCATAGTTGACTTAGGATTATGGTATCCATGTAATGCATCTTTCGATTTAATTGGTTTTTCGGATGCCGATTTTGCCCGGGTGTAAAGTAGATAGAAAAAGCACTAGTGAGTGTTGTCAATTCCTAGGGATGAGTCTTGTTTCTTGGTTTTCAAAGAAACAAAACTCGATTGCACTTTCAACTACCAAAGTCGAATACATCGCTGCGGCTAGTTGTTATGCACAAGTCTCTTGGATGAAACAAACCCTTTTAGATTATGGACTTAGTTGTTTATGTATACCTATACATTATGATAACACTAGTGCAATCAATCTAACAAAAAATCTAGTTTTACACTCTAGGACCAAGCACATTGATTTAAGGCACCATTTTATTAGGAATAATATAGCCAAGGGAAATATATTCGTGGAATTCGTATCCATCGATAAATAACTTGCAGATATATTCACAAAACCCTTAGCTGAAGAAAGTTTTACAAACTTAAGAATACAATTAGAAATCTGTGCATTTCCTAGTGGTTAAAAATATTCAAAATATACATGTCTTTTGAAAAATTGCATTTCATATGGAATCATCACACTTATGTATTACCTTGTAATGGGGCTTTGCGACTTATTAATGTTTGCCTTTTATAGGTTTACATTGATAGGAAGGACTATAGTGGTAGATGATACTCGATTTTATGATTTTCTTGGTTTTAATGATGGAACTCATTAATAGTGCCTTAGTTCTTGCCCTTTTTTGATTGATGTCAAAAGGAGGAGAAAAAGTAAAGTCACATTTATTTTATGATGCATATAGATATGAGGAGTTACAAGCATAATATGCATATTGATAGGGGGGTATATGTTAAGTTGTAAACTAAGTTGTGTATGCCTTAACTCAAACTCACAAATGATACTTAGAATCTTCTTTTATATAAAATTTCATGTTGTGTTTGTCATCATCAAAAAAGGGAAGATTGTTGGCCCAAGGGTTCCCCCCAGGCTTCGATCTCTATTTTGATAATAACAAATATGTATTTAATATATATGTGTGTAGTTTTGAGTTCAGGTTGAGGTTGCGATAAGCACACGAACTTTGCTCGAAAAATCACAAAAATCGTCAAGAAAGGCTCGGATGCAGTCTTGAGTAGATTCCATGTAATATATCCCTAGGATCTCATCCCAAGCCTATTTGTAAAATTATCCAAGTCAAAACTTGGTAACAAAACCCATGAAAAAGCGTGTAATAAAGCAAATATAAAAATCAGACTCAGCCCAGGTTCGGTCGCCTGGTCAATCGACCGAACAAGGTAGAAAAATGGCAGTAACCACTTCGGTTGACCGGTCGGTTGAAGTTGGTTAGAAATCCTTGGTGTAGAGCCAAGGTAGTGGAGTAGGCGGTTAGCCGAACCACTATAATTTCTTGAGTTTGCATTGTCTTGTGTAATTGCTTATAATTGTGTTTCATACTCGCTAACGGACATCGTGTAGTTGCACTTATTTTCGGTTGAAGTTGGAATTGACTTAAAAGAAATTGAAGTAGATTGTCAAAAGTCACCCAACACTATTCAACCCCCCCTTCTAGTGTAGGTATTCATTCAAAAAGTCTCTCCTACGGTGTATTAGGGGTGTCAACCTTATTGGGAAGCATCTCAATACTCCAATACCCGACTCCAACTCCTAGACCCGTAATGTCATAAATCTGTGAGATTTTATTTCATGCATAAATTTATTTGTTGGTTCATAACAGATTTATGCTGACCCCTTGTTCAATTTTAATTATGCAATTAAAATTTAGATCACCAAGATTAAGATTTTATTTTAGGGTTTTGTTATAGCTTACTGTTGTGCCCGATACTGATGTATCTAACTCGAATTTGATTTCTACTGTGTGTCATATATTTTCAAACAATATTTTCTGGTCGAAACGATAGGTTACACGACTATGCTCAGAGAAATACACACACTACAACAAGTATTTTAAAAATAGCACATATTCATCATCTCAGCATGAAATTTCAGCAACACTTAGGGAGCGTTTGGTTAGCGAAAATTGTTTTGTCTTTTCATTTTGAAGAAAACGAAAATGGTTTTTTATTTTTCTATTTTTTGTTTTGATGTTTTTATTTTCAGAAACGTGTTTGGTTAAACAAAATGTGTTTTCGTGAAATTGAAAACTGTGAAAATTTATTTGGTTATTCAAAACAGTGTTGATTTTCAGGAGTATTTTTCAGTTGAAAATATGAAAACTTGTTTGGTTTATCAAAACATTGTATTTGTTTTGGAATAATATATGTGTATATAATTTACATATAATATTATAAATTGGATTATAAAATAATTTTAATAAGTTATTTAAATTGATAAAATTAAAAATTAAAAAAATATGTTTATTATTTATGAATATTATTTAAATAATATTAAATTCTTAATAAGTTAATTTTAATTGAAAATATTTTAATATTAAAAATCTATGCACGTATAATATTATTTATTAATATATATAAATTAATTGTTAAATTATATAATATACACGTGTAATACCAAACACATCATTATATATATTTAATAGTGTTGAATTGAATTTATTTAATTATCTCAATTTGGTTAAGTCAAAATTTGATTAAGACATAAATTTGATAAGTCATAAGTCATATTCATTCTTATAACAACCACATATAATAGTAATACAAGAATATTTTTTTGACATTCAAATTACAATAGTAGTCAAATAAATATCATACATATAAATGTAGAAATACATTCTTATAATAAAAATTGAAATTACAATTCTAAATAGTTCATCCCTTAACTATATCAAAGCTTTTGCGATAGTCTTCTTCAAAATCAATTTAGTATAACATCCCCAGTCATCCATATTTGCTTGTATCTTGAAAAGATGAGGTATTCCGCCATAATAAAATGTAGGGTCATATGATGATTGCAATCCATCAAATGGTAGTCGCCTCCAATTCAAAGCCCAACAAAAAAAAATTGTCCATAAACTTATAAAAAATATTATTCAAAAAAAAAAAGGGTTCAACAAATAGCAACATGAGACCAAACAGATCATATTTAACAGAAGCATGCGATTGCAATAACAGAAGCATGCGATAGCAACATGCTGCAATATCAAAATTGAACAGAATGAATATTTTCCAACGGAATAAAAATTTTGATCTTATTTTGAAAAAATGGTTCAACAAATAACAACATGAGATCAAACAGATCATATTTAACAGAAGTATGCGATAGCAATAACAGAAGCATGCGATAGCAACATGCCGCAATATCAAAATTGAACAGAATGAATATGTTCCAATATTTTCCAACAGAATGAAAATTTTGATCTTATTTTGAAAAAAATGGTTCAACCAACATGAGCCCAATAACATATCATATTTAACATAAGCATACGATTGCAATAACAGAAGCATGCGATAGCAACATGTTGCAATATCAAAATTGAACAGAATGAATATTTTCCAACAGAATGAAAATTTAGGACTATTAGCAATAACAGAGACCGATAACAGAAGCAACAACATTAGATGAAAAAAAGAAGCAAAGTTTATGGACAAATATTGATTTAGGGCTGTTAAAAGTTGCAAAACACCATTAGATGTTCGCTTTAAATAACTAACCCTTATAGCAAACTAGAAAATCCCAACAATTCTGCATAACCAGTCCAACCATCAACGATATAAAAATGAGCAATAACAGCCATCAACCATCAAATCATATAAAAATGAGCAATAACAGCCACCAACAACAACGATATAGAATTGAGCAATAACAGCCAACAACAACGATATAGAATTGAGCAATAACAGCCACCAACAACAACGATATAGAACTTTTTTGAGCAATAATAGCCACCAACAACAACATAATAAGATCCATATAAAGGTTGGACGATGAAGGAAATGTGCACTATCATTAATTGATGATCGTCTCCAATTCATTGCCCACACAAGAAATGACATGCCCATTATCTCATTGATAATACAACCAGAAATACAACCATAAATACAATCATATAAGCATACACAAAACATACATAGTATTGGGCAATATTGATCTACGGCGTTAGGAAGGAAACACTACTAGAAATTGAGTCTTCAGCAACTGCTATCAGCAACGGCCGCTCAAGCCGTTGCTATTTGCAACGACATTCTTAAGGCCGCCCGAGCCGTTGCAGATATGCTGTATCTGCAACGGTTTTCTAACGGACAGGCGAGCCGTTGCTGATGATTTTAATTATCAGCAACGGCTTTCTAACGGACAAGTGAGCTGTTGCTGATGAAAACTTATTAGCAACGGCTTTCTAACGGGCGAGTGAGCCGTTGCTGATAAGTTTATATAGGGCACGCGATCACGCCCGACCCTTCTTCCTCCCGCTGTTGCCGCTGCCGCCTCCTCCTCCCGCCTCTCGCCGCCGCTGCCGACGCCGACGACACCTCTTCCTCCTCCCGCTGCTGCCGACACTGTCAGGTATACATCGCCGGTCGGCCGTCTCTTCCCGTTGCGGCCGGCGGGAAATCCGACCGAAACCCTAAAAATAGGGTTTCGGCTGGCGGCGGTCGGCCGATGGCCGCCGCCGGACCTTGTACTATGGCCGAACAGTGTGTCCGGCCACTGTACGCCGGCGCCGGAGTCCACTTGACTCCAGCGCAAGAATTTGTAGATTAATATATATATTTTTAATTATTAATTAATTATTTAATTAATTATTTAGATTAATTGTTTAATTTGTTAGATTAATTATTAGGGTTTAGATTAATTTTTAGGGTTTAGATTAATTTCGGAATTGTCCACTTCGGACGTGCGCCGGAATCGTCCACTTCGGACTCTTGCCGAAATCGTCGAATTTGGGCTCGTGCCGAAATTGTCCAATATGGACTCGAACTGTCTCGAAACATTTAGAAAATAATCATCCATCCGACGAGTTGATATGTTTCACGTACGCATCGACGAGTCAGATATGATTTAGCAAAACCTTAGATCCGTTCGGGGATTGTATGTTCGTGTAAAAGAAGTATATGATCTTTTATACAACGTACAATTCTTGAATTGTCCCTGATTGGATAATTTGGGAATATAGTTATTTGTACTGCACTTACATTTTTATTTTAACTGTTAACTAATTATTCTAAATTTTGGCAACATCTCTCTTGTTCTCCGATACACGCCCAGATGATATGCGTATTCGGAGAACTGTAGGGAGATGCTGCCGAAATTTAGAATGAAGTTAATGGTTAAAATAAGTACTTAGTGCAATATAAATAACATAAATCCCGAATGAAATAGGACAATCTCACCTAAAGACATTAACCAAAGAAATTGTCATTGATTGACAGAATCATGTTGGCTGATCGAAGTTGGATGTACCGACGTCTTGATCGTGGAGTTTTAACGAATGAGTTTCGATTAGGCGTAACGTACTTCCTAAATTTTGCCTATTCGAATCGGAATTTCGTTAGCATCGGTGATCAAATCCGATGTCCGTGCCGCATTTGTTCGAATGAACGATTTTTGGATCGGGAGACTGTCACTCTGCATCTATATAGCAAAGGATTTGCACCAAGATATTTTCTATGGATTTGTCACGGGGAGTCATGCGAAGTCGGGACGTCGAGCAATCCTGTCGTTCAGACATATGGTGAATCTTCCTCTGCTGGTGCTTCTTCATCCAGTCAATGTAATCCCTATAGAACTATGATACTTGATAGTCTTGGAGGTCAATTCCACCTGAATGATAATGTTGATCGGCCAGTTCTTCAGACATCAGTCCCACCAGATACTACAGCGGTTGATATCATAGAAGTACAAACTGCGGTAGAGATTGAATTACCGAATAAAGAAGCTGTCGAATTATACGAGATGTTGAAAGCTGCCGATGAACCTTTGTATGAGAATTGTCCTAAATACACAGCTCTTAAACATCAAGGCCGATTGTAATATCAACGGAGTTGCGTATGATCGGATTGCTGGATTGATTAATGGAATCCTACCTACTGATAACAAGTTTGAGCCAACTTTTTATAAGACTAAAAAGCTAATGAGAAAATTGGGGCTTGGGTACGAAAAAATACACGCGTGCCAAAATAACTGCATTTTATATTATAAAGAAAATGAACAGTTGGATAAATGCCCTGTATGTCAACATCCTCGTTACAAGGAGAAGAAATCGGTCCGACAGAAAAATATCCCGTTTAAGGTGCTTCGGTATTTTCCACTAACACCGAGGCTTCAAAGATTATTCATGTCGGAAAAGACAGCCCCCTACATAAGTTGGCATGCAAGAAGTCGTGATGATATAGTAATGACTCATCCATCTGACAGTGAAGCATGGAAACATTTGGATACATGTTATCCTTCATTTGCTAGGGATACTAGAAATATCAGATTGGGATTGTGCACAGATGGTTTTAATCCGTTTGGACATTCTGCAACTCCTTATTCAGTTTGGCCAGTGCTGCTGACAGTTTATAATTTGCCACCGTCAATGTGCATGAAAGATTAATTTATTTATCTTTCGATGATTATTCCGGGTCCTAAGGGTCCGCGAAAAGAAATTGACATATTTCTCAAACCCTTGATAAATGAATTGAAAACATTATGGACCGAGGGAGCTGTCACTTATGATTGTCATCGAAAGCAAAACTTCAATTTAAAGGCCGCGGTCTTGTGGACAATCAATGATTTCCCGGAGTACGGCATGTTGTCTGGTTGGAGCACTCACGGCCGACTCTCTTGTTCGTATTGTATGGAACACTCTAAATCAATTAGTCTTCAGAACAGACGAAAAATCTCATTCTTTGATTGTCATCGTCGATTCCTACCGGTTAATCGTCAGTATCGAAGGAATCGTAATAAATTTACTAAGGGCAGAGTCGAAAGAGATGGGCCACCACCGATGTTGTCTAGTGAACAAATATTAGCATGTGTTTCAGCACTTCCAGATATAGTATTTGGTCGCAATGAAAGAGTGTCAGGTTTTGGCCAAACACACAACTGGGTGAAAAAAAGTATCTTTTGAGAATTGCCCTATTGAAAAAAAGAATTGGAGAGATTACGGAATCGTGATTTCCCTACTTGGATTTAGACTTACAGCAAAGATCACAGAGCTGAAATAGATGAAAGAATATTTGAGTTTGTTAGTGGACCGTCGCGACTTGTGTCGTGCTATAGCGGATATTTTGTTAATGGGTATACATTTCACACGGTTGAATATTCATTTACAAAGAAGACGATGAATGCTGGGGTCTGTGTGAAAGGGACAACCTATGTTGAATGTGATATGGATTTTTATGGATTGGTGGAAGAAGTGATAGAGTTGCACTACTTCGGCTTGAAATCAGTTATTCTATTTAGATGTCATTGGTTCGATACAACAGAAAGGGGCATGAAAGTTTATCCAAAATACAAACTTGTTGAGGTTAATTACAAATCTAAATTGGCAGCAAATGAGCCTTTTATATTAGCATCACAAGTCGAACAAGTATATTACGCGAAGTATCCAGCTCGAAATAAAGATAGAGCAGATTGGCGTGTAGTCTGTAAGACAAAAGGTAGAGGAAAAATTGATCCGATAGTAGGAGAAAATGAGCTGATACCTGATATGACACATGGTTTCTATCAAGAAGATGATCCTCCTGCTGTAGATCGTTTTATTCCAATACTCGAGGATGCAGACACAATGTCAATTCAATTAGAAGTTAAATATGCTGATGATGACGATCATGAAATTGAGGAAGCTGGAGATGAAGAAGAGGAAGAAGAGGAAGAATTCGAAAACTATTATTCAGATGATGAGGAATAATTGTAAAGTATATATTTTATTAAATATATCTCTACTATTTATACAATAATCTGATTATATGTCTGTTCGACAGATATGTCTGGTCGTGGTTATCGACGCAGAAGAGCTTCGGAGTCTCCGATCGGTGAGACTCCAGCACTTACTCATGCTACTAATCCTCCTGTTGCTGATCCTCATGTCGATGATACTGTCGAGGCTAGTACATCCAGACGCAGGCGGCCACGCGGGCCGAACAGGTGGCAGCCTCCACCAGCCACAGAGTCATGTAGATTGATTAGTGTGATTAGGGAGCGGTAATATATCATGAATTATGAATCATTACAAATTCATTATATCATAATATAATATTAAAATTTATTTTTGTTGTGCAGGTTCGAGCAAGAAGAAGTGCCGAGGAGCATTTCTTCTACTATTCGACGATACATGCACGGGGCATGGCCTACGTGGTCTCACGTGCCTAGCGAGCACGTCGACATGTTATGGCGCGAGTTTGAGGCACGTATTATTTTTTTTTTACATGCATGATGATTAATATTGGTACTGATATTATTATTTTGCAGGCTTGCTATACATGGGCCGAGGACCAAAGGCCCTTCATTTACGCTGCTTGGGAGGCTATTTCCTAGGCAAGGTACAATGGGCAGCTGGGGCAGGCTCGGTCCCAGGCGATGGCCCGAGCTGGGACCACTAACATCGTGGAGACTCGGGGATACGGCCCCGATTGGATTACTCTGGATATATGGGACCAGCTCGTGGGAATATGGTCGACGGATCGATGGCAGGAGGTTTCTCGGAATGCGGCTAGAAATCGCATGTCGGGGGGAGCAGCGCGTCACACCGGCGGCTCTGTTGCATTTGCAGTGCACGCGAACCGTATGGTAAGTATATCTTTTAATTATATATTTTATTTGTTACTATGTGTACTAATTAATGTATTTGTTTTGTAAATGTAGACGACGGTGTCTGATGACGGGACTGTCCAGCGACCCTCCCCGATGGCGGTGTTTGAGCGGACTCACCGTCGAGCACATGGGACGGGGGAGTACATCGACAACCGCGCTGCATACATTATGGTAACTATATATTTGTTTAAATTATTCATTATATATTTATAATTTAAGTTTTATGATCAATATTAAACAAAAAATCAAACTCGAGGAGGAGACCTACAGCCAGACGGTGGTGCAGCGCGGGGGCACCCCCGAGGACTTTGACGCAGCAACGTGGGTCGAGGCCGCAGGTGGCTGGGACCATGGCCGCGTATATGGCTTTGCAGATAGTGGTCATGCGCGAGCCGTACTAGGGCCACTTGGGGCACCGACCTCTTCGGTCGCTGGTGAGCGGCCGTCCACCTCTAGATCCAGTTATGATCATAGTAGCAGAATAAGGACTCTAGAGGACACGGTCGCGCGTCAGACTGAGATAATGGAGCGCCAGAGTCAGATGATGGCGGATATACAAGCTATGCTACGCAACATGTCAGGTCATCCCGAAGCAGGCATCTCTTCGGCATCATCTAATCCATCGTCCTCGAGTCAGTCCACGCCGGTGTACACTCAAGCACTCCAGACCCCGCCATATGATCCAGGCCATCCTCCATCGTCATCGTGAGATTTTTTTATATTGACTTTGTTACTGAGATATTGGACTTGTTTAATTTATTTTGTTTGGATATTGATACTTCAATTTTGCATTTGAATAGTTTTTATACTATCGTGGATAATTATCAATATAAATATAATTATTTTGATGTATATCTTGGTGTATTTGTGATGTGTGAATGAATGTGTGTATGAGTGTATGGGTGTGTGAGTTATGTATCAGATAATGTATCAATGTATCAATAGAAATTTGAAATTTGAAATTTTTTCGTTACCAGGTTCACATCATCAGCAACGGCTTTCCCACGGCCGTCCGTGGGAACGCCGTTGCTAAAAGTGTATCGAAAGCCGTTGCTGATGACCTACAGCAATGGCTTAGAGACGGGATTTTACTAACGGCGTTGCTATGGACTCAGCGGCCGTTGCTATTAATGTTATCAGCAACGGCTCCGGGTCCGTGGCAAAACCGTTGCTGATAATATTGTTAGCAACGGCCCGAGCGGCCATTGCGGATCCGTTGCTAAGTTATCAGCAACGCGATTTTCTGCCACGGCTCCATTGCAACGGCTCGGCTGTTGCTGATGCTCTTCAGCAATGGCTCAGCAATGGCATCTGCCGTTGCTGATGCCCATTTTTCTAGTAGTGAAAGTGCGCATACCCATCGATTAGGTATCGCCTCCATTTCCTTTCCGATATGTGATCATATAACACATGTGCAAGGAAGGAATCAAATGTCCAAGTCAAATATACATAGTATTCAAATTCAAGTCAAATATACACACTGTTCAAATCCAAGTTAAATAATATCCAGCATCTAGATCTATTTATATATAAAAACTACCATAATGACAACCACTAGGACTATCCCATTGGTAACCAAAGCTTGAAGTTTGTCTACTTTGGCCACCAACATATTTAGATCTCTTCTTAAATAATCTAGGCCGCTATTACGGTTGACTTCTTCTTCACCTTCATCTATAGGTGCGATGGGTGTAAACTAGTGAAAAAACCCACACCCGGGAGTGTTCTGACACATTGCATATAATCGGCTCGAATTATCTTTTGATTCACTGATCCTTACACTAGCTCGGTTGCCGCACGTACATCTTTTATTGGCATATTTGATATATTTTTCATTAGTATTTATTGAACTCGAAGCTGTCATTCTAATTTAACAAAATCGATATTTTGCATTAGAATATATATTACACAAAAGCAAATTAATATTACTAATATACAAGTTAGTTACATGCCCCAATCTAATTCAATGTCTATGTCTATTGGCCCAAAGTTGATCCCGAATCGCATGCATCACATTTTGAGATGATTCACCGCCATATTGTTGTGAAGATGATGAAGAAGGGTCTTGATCTTCATCGAAATTCAATTCAGCGGTGCTCTATTCATCTGTCAAGGAATCTGAATTTTGATACTTGATGATGAAGTTGTGTATGACACAACATGCTATTGTCATATTACTTTGCCTTGCCAGTTTATAATTGGGCATTTGCTTTAAAATTGGGAATCGTTTCTTAAGCAAACCAAAGCATCGTTCAATCACATTTCGAACAGACGAATGCTTTTGGTTAAATAATTCTCTATTGGTAGACGACCCTCCATGACCACGGAAATCCGAACGATGGTATCGGTCACCCCTATAAAGGGCCAAAAACCCACTTACATTGGGATATCCCGCATCGACAACATAAAACTCATCTACATAAATAAGACATGCTATTATTAGTATAAATTGCTATCCATTGAGCAAGATATACACTTATCAACTATGATACCTTCATTTGGCATGAGAAAGTTTGAATCGACTGAGTATATTGTATGGGAAAAAATTCGAGAGTCATTTGTCGTCCTCTCCCAACCGGCCTTAACATGTGTAAACATCATGTTATGTACACATGTTGCCATCATGTTTTGCGTTGTTGTACCTTTCTAACCACGATATAAAACTTGTTTATCGGCGGGGACACATGCCGAAATATGGGTTCCATCAATAGCCCCGATGCAATTCTAAAAAATGGGAAAATTTTATTAGTAAGGAGACCCAAATCAATTCATATCTTAACATAAGGAAACACACTAAGTTCATACTTTAAACTAAGGAAATCCACTAAATTCATACCTTAAAATAAGAAAACCAACGAGGATTCCCTTGTATCTCAGGTTAAACTTTACGGGGTTCTCGTGGCCGTATTAGTTGAGGGCTAGACTCAAAACCGCACGCATAACTTTTCTGAACCATGTGTGCACGATTTCAATTGAGTGCTAGTAGCATTCTGCCACAATTCGCACATGTCCATTGTGGCAAATAGTGAATAAGAACATTGCTACTCCTTCAACCGATATCCTTTGATTTTCCAACCCAACCCTCCTAAGCCGTTGACATAGCTTTCTAAACAAGTCAGGCTCCATCTGCAAACTTTCATAGCAATAGATGTGTGAGTTCATCAACTCTTGTCTATATTCCGCACTCGATAATATAGATGTGCATACAGGTCTTGGTGGTGATTGAGCGACTTCAAAAAGTTCATCAAGTATAACCATACCCGTAAGAATTGTCCCAGCTCTAATAAGTGCATCTCTCACCTCATCATTATCATCATTAGAACTCATTCTGATTTTAAAGTTAACTGAAATATCAAATTAGACAGCAGGAACAAACTGAAATAACAAACTAGACAGTACGAACAAACTGAAATAGCAAACTAGACAATAAGAACAAACTAAAATAGCAAACTCAACCAGTAGGCATAAATTGAATAGTAGGCATATGATGAAATAACAAACATCAAGTTCAACAAACTGAACAGTAGGCAGAGAATGAACAGTAGGCATAGGATGAAATAACAAATATCAAGTTCAACAAGTTTAAGTTCAACAAACCGAACAGTAGGTAGAGAATGAACAATAGACATAGGATGAAATAACGAACATCTCAAGTTCCACAAACAACACTTAATGAGTGAAAGCAGTAAAGTTCAAGTTAATGTTAAAGCAACCAACTGAAAGCAAACTACAAGTTCAAGTACAACCCCACATAGTTCAACATTTAGTACAACCCCACATTAGGAGCATTTAGTACAACCCCACATAGTTGAACATTTAGTATTACATTAGAAGCATTTTGTACAATCCCACATTAGGAGCATTTCAGTTGAAAATATATACATAAAATTGGTGCTATATATTCCCATGCACCACGCTACAGCACCTTCATCGTCTAAAGCTGCAAAGAAATTGCGAGCATCATGATTTTTTATTAAAAAATTTATAACATGGTTGTTAATATGATTATCTAGGCCAAAATTCTGCAGCCTTGAAACACACGATGCGGGTGACTCGGGCACTACTTGAGGAGGACCAATGGCACTTGTTTCCTTAACTACGATTCCACCCAACTTATCTATTAGTGCAGTTGCAGCAGATAATGTTTGGGCCGAACATTGAGATGAATTACCTCTTTTCCTTGATCAACCACTACATGACCCCGATGGAATGTTAGGGGAGACCCTACGCAAAAGGGGTTCTAGACTACCACTTGAATATGTCCCCTCATTCTCATGTGCTCTCAATGGTCGTTTCCCTCGACCTATATCTCTAAACTCATTCTCAACCTGACGCTCTTCGTCCGAGGTCAATAGTGCTTGAGAAGAGCAATGAGCTAAGTGGCCCATTGCAGACTGATTAGCAAATGCTAATTCCATCAGGTCATAAAACTTAGGTGGACCATTTTTAAACATTTTGAATGAATCTCGAAGAGTCTATGAACCAACAATTTTTTATTTGTACAATATCGTCATAAGACTCATAACAAGAAAAAACTACTAATAAAAGACATACCGAAGACCGATTCCAAATAGTTTCATCAACTTCAATAATATTTGTGTCAGATTCGAGGCTACTCCGGAATGATTAATTAGCTCTTTGAAAGATTGATAAGTTCTATGAAGACGATTTTTTTTTTGTCTACACTTATCAAACCCAAATTTGCCTCCAAACTTTTCCCCCAACTCATCACTAATCCCCTCCCAACTTTTCTTATCATAGTTGGTGGTACCATGTTGCATTGTGTACTTGGCCAAAATTTTCAAAAATTCTTTAGTGATAAGGTGGGCCCACTTAGCCACATTTTCTCTTGGTTTGCGATGGCCACCCATGTTCAACTATTTATTCTACAATCGTAAACCAAATCAGAACATAGTATAAACTAAAAAATAGATTTCTAGAAAGGATACTGTTAAAACTAATAAACAGAATAGAACATAGTATAACAATTAGATCTACCAAAGTTTAAATAGCATGATAAAATAAACCAGAATAGTATCACAAAATAATAGATCATGTAAACAGAATTAGAATAACATTTATTCATTGATTCATTGATTGAGCAATGGGAACAAAAATAGAACATAGTATAAACATACTGTAAAAAAATACATCATGTAATATTAAGACATAATAAACATACCATAGTTTAAATAGCATGATAAAATAAACCAGAATAGCATCACAGACCAATAGATCATGTAAACAGAATTAGAATAACATTCATTCATTGATTCATTGATTGAGCAATGGAAACAGAAATAGAATATAGTATAAACATATTGTCAAAAAATAGATCATGTAATATGAAGATATAATAAACATACCATAGTTTAAATAGCATGATAAAATAAACCAGAATAACATCACAAAATAATAGATCATGTAACCAGAATTAGAATAACATTCATTCATTGATTCATTGATTGAGCAATGAAAACAGAAATAGAACATAGTATAAATATACTGTAGAAAAATAGATCATGTAATATGAAGACATAATAAATATACTATAGTTTAAATAGCATCATAAAATAAACCAAAATAGCATCACGGAACAATATATCATGTAAACAAAATTAGAATAACATCCATTCATTGATTGATCAATGGAAACAGGAATCGTTTGGTTACCCAATAATTTAGGGGCTGTTTGGTTACCCAATAAATTAGAACATGGTATCATTCACATTAATACAGTTTAAATATAATTTAAATACAGTTTAAATAACATCATAAAATAGCATCAATCAACATACTTCTTATCCCCTAATGGATTCATTATTTTAGAGGTTTTGTTCTAATTATTTCATAGTATCATTCACATTCATTATTTCACCCAAACTTCGATTCAATCAACAAAACCTGGATACTGCTCCTTACGGGTCTCTCATCCCACGCGACTCACCCTTCACCCAAACTTCTTATTTGAAGAAGAAAGGAAAATATCATATAAACCCTAAACCCTAGATAACAAAATACAACACACCATAGATCAGGTCAAGTTCGAGAAGAAGAAAACGTAGATAAAATATGGAGTAGACCTTACCTTTGAGGAGTGGCCGAAAAAAACCGAGAGGTAGTCGGCGCCGGGCGAGAAGTTGTCGCCGAACTCTGCTAGGGTTTGGGTGAAGGGTGAGTTGCGTGGGATGAGAGACCTGTGAGGAGCAGTATCGAGTTTTGTTGATTGAATCGAAAACGAGTTATTTTCCACATAATTACAAGAATGCCACTCCGCCCATTTTCTATTTTTGATGAAAACACAAAAAATACTGAATCGGTGTTTTCTAATTCATGTATTAATCGTATTTTGATGAAAACACATTTTGGAGAAAATAGGCGCCCGTTTTTCGCTGTTTCGCGCAACCAAACACAATTTCTGTCCCGTTTTCATTTTCATTTTCAAAAGAAAACAAAAACCCAAAACTGGCGTGTTTTGGGTAACCAAACAACCCCTCAGTTTCTCAACATAGCATGAAAATAAATTCGAAATTAACAGAAATTATATCCTTAATTATCATTAAAACATAATACTAATCTTGAGATAAATTTCTCAAATTTCATGCTTATTAAACAAGACTAACAAGTATCAACAACACCTTAATCAAGAAATAAGCATCATGATCAAGAACCCTTTTTTAAGAACCTTCGTGGCATCAATATCAAGATCTTAATTTTATAAACATGATTGCTATCCAAAAATCATATATTAATTACAAGGCATGCTTGAACATGTAGGAACTTAATTTAATAAGCAATTTAAGGCATGGATCTCAAGAACACCAAAAAAATCATCGCTTAGACATTTCACTGAACACCTTGAGGGCACTCTCGTCTCCACCTTGGCCGAGCACCGCTAGGGTCATCCTAGGACTGCCGAACCCCATAGGGGAGGGTTTAGGGCCTCCTCAAACACGGCAATCAAAAAGAACGGTGAAAACTCGAGAGATTGACGGAAAACAAATCAAAACATCCTAGCCTTCAAGAACATCTTCAAGAAATCGAAGAAACCCAAAAAAAGAGAGGGTAAAACCACTCAGCTTGATTAAGAAAATAATTTAGAGAAGAACTTCCAAGCGGCGATATCCAAATCTGGCCCCAAAGGGGGCGACATGGCTCCTCAAGAAGAGGCGGCTCGGCTCCAATCATGAAAAGGGGCGGCGGCTCAAAGCTTCAAGGAGGCGGCGTCTTCAAGGTTTCAAGCTGACGGCATGGCCTCCAAAGAGAGGGCAAGAAGAGGGGGAAAGAGGAAGAGAGCTCGACGGCGGCTCCAAAAGAGGGAAGGGAGGGGCGGCTTGGGCGGCTCCTCTCTTCTCTCCAAGTGGCTTGCGCGGCTCCAATAGGGAGTCGCAAGCCCTAGGGGAGAGAATTTATAATCCTTCCCACCTCTTTTAACCCGCATCTGCCTCAACCCGGATCCATACCCACTAACCTCTCGACCCACTAACCCACTAAGCTTAATTAAACCCAAATTAATCTCATGCTCCACATAAACATCCAACACATGCACACCCACATGCAACCACATAATTAACTAAATTAATCTATGCAAGTCAGAAATTACATAATTTATATTTCTATTTACCCGAGCTCGCAAGCTCACACCGGACCATGAGTCGACTTGGCTTGACCTCGAACTATCCCACTAGGTTGGCAAACATAAATAATTAAAAAATAATTAAAATATCTAGGATATTACATCGATCCCTTATCTTGCCGGGTTGGGCCAAGTGTTATCGGGTCGGCCCGGCCCGATAGCCCGATAAACACTTTGGATCGGTATAAGCAGGTTTAAAATTCGTTAATTATCGAATTTAAATCTAATTTTAAATATTTTTTAGTGATCCCGGGCCAACCCATTTTTTTTCGTGCCAGACCAGGCTGGTGTTCCCGGGCTGGGTTGGGCCGGGCCGACTGGGGCTGGTGTTTTCGGGCTAACTCGGGCTAGTGTTTTTTCGAGCCTGGCCAGGCAAGCATTTTTTTGGGTCAGGCCAAAAATTTAGGTCCGGCACGATTTTGTAAATCTAGTATGATAGTCTGATATGATAAAATCATGATCAGGGCACCCATTATCGTGTCGGGCTAGGGAATGTAGGTCCGAATCGACCTTATAGCCCGAGACTGGCCATAGCTCGAAGCGACTACCCCGTGTCGGGCTGGGTCGCCCCTATGGGAATTCGAGTCGTGCCAGACACGTCCTAACTGACAACAGGCCTGACCGGGCTCGAGGCTGGACCGACTCGAGCACGACCCATTGGAGGCACGAAGATGTTAGTCAAATAGAGGTAAAAGGGTAAATATGTCATTTTACCCCCAACAATAATTAATCGATTACAACGGAATCAATTCGACCCATAATATTATTATTTTATACTCTAACTCACTATTTAGTTTAGTAAAATATGTTTTATATTATTTAATTATTTATTAAAATAAATTGATAATTTTTAATTTGTGTATAATACTGAAAATATAAAAAAAAATTATCAAACGATATCAGATCTAAAATCTGACACTATCATCACGTTCAGCGCGCGAAAATCTACAACTTTGATATTTATCTCGTCTCTATCCGACGAATAAGTCGTCAAAATTAATTATTTTTTAATACTTACATTATTAGATTTGCAGCCCGCAATCTTGTATTTTTGGCTTTTTGAACTGCAATTCTATTTGCGGCCTGAAAATGATATTGGAATATAAGTTGCAACTAGTAAATGCTGCACAATACTTTTGCAGCTAACTAAATAAATTTATTGTCTAAATATTATAACTAGAGTTACAGTAATTGTACTTGCGAGCAATCAAACGTCCCCTTAGTGATTTTATTTTAAGTAATCAAGTGTTTTTTTTTCTTTTTTAAATTTGATCTCCAAAAGAATTCTTTTGACATCTTCATGCACATGCATGCGCTTTAAATATTTTAACTCCATTGATGACAATCATCTTCCGACTTTGGCAAATATAATTCCCCTAATATATACTCCTGTAACAAGTTGATATGTACAACAAATCGATATTGAAGTGGTACATATATTGGGCCATGCAATACTAAGAACTTGAATCCTATCAATGAGTCGTTATTTGTTTGTATTAGTTATCATCTAATATTCAACAATTAAGTATTATAATGTCTTATGTGTGTCACAACAAGAGAGCAGCTGATAGGGTCATGAACACAACGTACATCCATAACAACCTTAGGGGACGAGTATATGTAACCGGGTCAAGGTACGATATAACTCTTTACACGTTTATAATTAAGTACCATGTTATAAATTTCATCAAGGGGAGTATTTTTTATATTTAAAAATGTACATAAGTACGAAAATATGAGTACACAATGCTATAATTAAGGATGAAACTTATGACCCAAACATATGAATGTAACATTTTATTTTATTATATTTAATACCTACACAATCTATCTTAGAAAATACTCACAAATTATCAAACAAATCTATTTTAAAAATATATTATTAAAATATCACAAAAATATTATTTCATCAAAATACGTATTGTAAGAAATATGACTATGTGTCTATCAATATATATATTTGACAAAGATAGAAAGTCACAATAGGTGACTATAGTAGGGTTTGAACCCAAGACCTCTAGGAAACATACAAGATGTTGTTTATATATATCATAGACAATATATATCTTATGAAAATATAATTAAACTGTCGTAAAATTATTATTTTATAAAAATACGAAATAATTAATAATTTATCTATTTATTGTATTGTTTAATTTATTTTAAATTTTAGTTAAATATTTGTTAATATATACACAATATATAGGCGTAGATGCAGCAGATCAAATTCCAATATCTTGTCTCTTTAACTCTATATCTATCTCCATATATTCTATTTTTTTAAATTTCCCCATACAAATTTCAAATAATATTAAGTGGAGAGGTAGTCTATCAAAGACAATCCTAAAAGAATCTGGAGAAGAAAAAGGAAAAACTTAAAAACCACCAAAAGGGTTAGTGAGTGTCTCTTTGAAACCGACTGATCCTCATTACTATGAATCGATCATGTATTTAATGATGCATGGCCCGTGTGGTGCTGCACAAAAAATTCTCATTTCATGCAAGATGGTAGATGTATATGACATTTTCCAAATAAGTTTGTAGACAAATATCCTCGAGGATGGATATTCAGTTTATAGAAGAAGAGATAATGACTGAACAATTAAAAATTAGAAGATTGATTTGGATAACTATTTTATTGTCCCTCATAATAGATATATGTTGTTGAAATATGGTGCACACATTAATGTCGAATGCTGCAACAAATCGAGATCAATTAAATATCTTTTTAAATATATGAATAAAGGTCATTATCGTGTCACCATCACATTTGTTGACTCAACATCTTAGTCTGAAATACAAGCTCATGTTGATGAGATCAAAATATTTTATGATTGCAGGTATATCTCACCGTGTGAAATGATATAGAGAATTTTCAGTTTCAACATTCATTACAAATACCCATCTGTGCAATGATTGTCGTTTCATTTTCCAAATAAACACATTATAGTTTTCAATGATGACGATTCAATATCTGAAGTGGCAAGTCGACCAACAACTAATGAGTCTGAATTTTTAGCTTGGTTCAAAGCTAATAAATATTTCTCAAAAGCAATAAGCTTAACATGTGTTGAATTTTCTTTGTTGTTTGCATGAAAGCAAGACATTAGTCGTTGGACTCAAAAAGAGACAAGACAATTTTCGATTGAAAGAATATTCTTAATTTGTTCCCTCAGGAATGGGTGAGTTATACTATTTGAGAATTTTACTGAATGTGGTTAGGGGTCCCCATCTTTCGAGTATATTAGAACTGTCAATGGTAAAGTTTACCCAACTTTCACATATAAATGTTATACTTTAGAGTTGATTGACGATGACAAAAATTATGTAGATGCAATTAAAGAAGTAAGTGCACAAGAATTATGGTTTTCTCTTAAAAAATTGTTTACTACATTATTATTATCAAACTCGATATCTAGACTAAAATTCGTTTGAGAGGATAATTGGAAATTATTAACTGAAGACATACCTTATTTGATAAAACAAATGTTACAACGGAAGGTACGAAAGCTATATCTCTGTTATATATATTTATTATGATTAGTATGTTTCATAATATATTATTTTTTCTTACCAATTAATATATTAAATTTATATATTTTTGAATTCAGATATTGTCATTACTGATGATGAACTCAAAGATGATCGTTTGGAGAAAATTAATTTAATTCTACGAGCATGTGGCAAGAGTTTGGCTAACTTTCCTACAATGACAAAATCATCTTCTATGAGCATCTACAAATATTAACAATCGCTTAATTGTTGGGAGTCGCGCTACAATTTGAGGGGATTGACAGAGGAAAATCAAGAAGAAGTTCAACACCTAACTTCGGAACATAGACAAGTTTATGATAAAATATTGGATGATGTTAAAAGAAAAAAAGGAGGTATTTTTTTGTCTACGATTATGGTGGAATTGAAAAGACATTTATTTGGTAACTCTTGCATATGCACTTCGGTCTGAAGAGAAAATTATTTTAACAGTTGCATCCAGTGGGATAACATCTTTACTATTACATGGTGGAAGAACAACACATTCTCGATTTGTAATCTCTCTTAATTTGGATTAGGATTATACTTGCAATATTAAACAAGGTTCTCCGCTAACTGATTTATTGGTCAGAACAAGTTTAATTATTTGGGATCAAGCTCCAATGATGAATAGGTATTATGCAGTTATCTATTTAATTTATATATTTATTAAATTTCATTAAATATAAATCTAATAGTCTGATTCTATTAATTTTAGATATTATTTTGAAGCACTTGATAGAACATTGTGTGATGTTATGCGTTTTAAAATTCCAAACAACAATGCTAATTCTTTTAGAGGTAAGATTGTAGTATTTGGGGGAGACTTCAAATAAATTTTATTTGTCATTCCTAAGGGAAGTAGATAAAATAATGTCAATACTACACTTAATTCGTCTTGCTTATGGGATGACTGTGAAGTTTTGGAGCTAACAAAAAATATGTGTCTCACTGTAAACAACTCTGATGACAATATAGATGATTTGAAAAGTTTTTCGGATTGAATATTATCGATTGATAACGAAAAGATAGGTGATCTTGGTGATGGTTATGGGGTAGTCCGAATTCCAAATGGTAACTTAATTTTGGATGTAAGCATGACCACATTGCTGCGATTATTGATGCAATTTATCTTGAACTTATAGCAAATGCCAATATTTGCAACAAATAACTATATTAGCTCACACTTTGAATATGATTGAAACGATTAATAACTACATAATTTCTCTAAAGAAAAAAAAGTCAACGATATTTTTGAGCCCAAATAGCACGTGCTTATCAAATTTGGAAGGAGTTTGTTGGATAAAATCCATATACCATACTTTGATTTTTAATTCAGAATATCATATTGTAAAAGAAACAACAAATGTTGTATATTAAGAAGCTTTTTGTAATTTTTTAAAAATATTTTTATATTATTTTCATTTCTACACAATATTTTTTTAAAATATTAGATATAATATGAATTAAGATCACCGTGCATCGCGCGGGTAATTAAACTAGTATCCTCTATTACAAAGTTGATAACAATTTTAGCCTGCAATTAATATTTTTTAATTTAAAATTTTTAGGGTCCGTTCGTTTCGCATAATTTTAAGGTAGAACGTTGGACAACACTAGCTATTCTGTGTTCGTTTGCGAAAAAATATCATGGACAGGATAAGAGTAATGTCTTGGGACAGTACTTATTTTTTTGTTACTCTAATTTAGAGTAACAAGGGTATGTTACTTTGGTAAAAAGTTAAAAATGACAACAATAGCCTTGTTCATATTTTCAATATATGTAAAAAAATTCAAAAATTAAAGCCCGATTTTCTAAAATGGATATATTTATATGTATTTGGATCAAAAAAAGTATATTTAGACTCAAAGAAAATATATTTGATAGAAATTTGGTATATATATATATAGAAAGTATGTTTGGACTCAAAGAGAGTATATTTTTATAGAAACTTGGTACATATATCTCTGTTTAGAAAGAATATTTGGATTAAAAGAGAGTATAATTAGACTCAAAGAGAGTATATTTTGATTGAAACTGAGTATATATCTATACTTAGAGAGTATATTTGGATTAAAAAGATAATATATACATTTTGATAGAAATGAGATATATCTATATTTATAAAGAGTATATTTGGATCAAAAATTAATCTTTAGTCAAATAAAACACTACGATCATGTATACTTATTATGCAATTAGGTATACTCAATATATTAGCATGTATACTCATTATGCGAGGCGTGTGGCCTCCAAGTCGCAACATGTTAGATAATTAATCTATTTGTGATATAATTATAATAGAGCATATTAATTGAATTTATAAATATTATATTAATTAAAATAAATATTTTATTATAATAATATATGATCTTGTCTGTGTGCTTTATACGATGAAATGAAGGTTTTTTAATATTCTAATTAAAATAAATATTTTTAATACTTAAATTATTGCATTTACAATTCACAATTTTGTATTATAGATTTTTTTATGTTGTAATTCCATTTGCACCTTGTAAATGATATTAGAAATACACGTTGCAAACTAATAAATATTGTAAAATACTTTTATAGTCAATTAAATAAATATATTATCTAAATACTGTAATTAAAGTTACAGTTTTGCACTTGCGGCCAATCAAAGGCCCATATGTACCCCTCTCTGACTTAGTTGTCTGTCATTAATCATCCGTGTCCTTCACTTTTATCTTAATCAGCCAGTGATCTCATAATTCAAGATTACTTATTTAACATGCATATCTTCGGTGAAAAAATTGTCTCATAATTTAATTCAGGACAGGTTTGTTTTTTTTCTAATCAATATTAAAAAAATATAACAGGTGTCAAATTTATGGCTCTTATTTATTTATTTTTAAATAAAATTTATATATTATGAGCTTTTTTTTTGTTGAAACTGGCGGTAGCGCACTCATAATTAATCATATCTTTGCTCGGATAGTGGAATTAATTTGAAGAAAAAATGAATTTAATGTTTCCATCTAAAATTTGTATTCCCAAGATCCTTTTATTTTTTTTTCATTTTGGCAACTACATAAACATAAGTTGGGAACTCTTTGACTAGAAAATATATGATCGGACAACAACAAAAAAAAGTAAATTTTTTTCATCCTAACAATTATTCTTCAGCTCTATATATTAATTAATTAATTAATTAATTAATTAAGCGCGCGTCATTGAGAACCGACAAGATGCTACAGCTTCCTTCACCGAAAGAAACACATTCTCTTCTCCACCCATTGCTTCCATGAAGCCGGACGCCACCAACTTCTCTACGACATAAAGCCTCGGATTTACCAAGGCAATCTACATATTTAAACAAACGGCTTCATTAGTTATATAATTATAAACATCACTTAAATCGAATCAACTATTGTATTAAATTTTAATTTCTAAAGGTTGAAATGCATGCATATAACTGATCACCTTGATTCCTTTCTTCTGCAAATCTCTGTGTACGTCAAACAACATTCCAATGCCAGTATTGTCAATGGCAGTCACTCCTATATATATCAGATCAAATTCTAGAAATCAGTAAACAATTCAAGTAACTTATTGTACAGGCTTTTCATTAACAATAGGGACTACAGAATGCTAAATTACCACCCATGTCGAGTATAACATGCTGCAAATCTCCATCATTGCCAGATAAGTTTTCTTGCTCTTCAACCCATCTTAAGATCCTACATGTGCATGCATACAATGTTATATATATGTAAAGAGAGAGAGAAAAATCAAATTAAAATATACAAATCAAGATTACATATATACCTTCCTTTGAGATATCCGGCAGTGGCAAAGTAGATAGGAGAACCTATCTGCAAGATCATAATATTAGGGAGGAGATACGAATTTGGGTATTGTTGTACATCGCGATATATCTCGGTTCCTCCTATATTCGCGAGCTTGCAACCAGGTGGCCTCGCTATATACAACAACGCTCGAAGTATCGACAAACCTATCTGTAATCAATGATATATATGAACAGTCATTAGTTTTCGTAAAAGTCAAGCTGCAAATTGCATGTTTATATATATATGCATGCTTACAGAAATAGCCAGGCCGGTGGTCATGTTGAAGAAGAGGACCCCAATGAAAGCAGCCATGCAGATGATGAAGTCGTACTTATCGACCTTGAAGAGGTGGTAAGCTTCTTCGTACTCGATAAGTCCGACCATAGCGGCGGTGATGATCGCAGATAAAGCCACCAGAGGAGTGTATTTAAAAACAGGCGCTAGGAATAGTAGTACCAACATCATGCAGAGAGCCATCACCACATTAGACATGGGTGTCTTGCACCCTGCATGATAGTTCACTGCTGACTTTGAAAAGGGACCTGCATATTGATCAGTTTCGGATTAGTATTGCATTAATTTGTTGTATTTGTATAGCAAGATATGTAATGCATATATATACATACCAGTGGTAAGATAGCATGAGAAGAAAGAGCCAATAAGGTTCATGAACCCAAAAGCTATCATCTCCTTGTTCCCATCTATTTGCTCATTTTTCAGCAGGCCTAAGCTCCTGCCTACTGCAATTCCTTCCTGAAATCATACAAGGGTATATATTAATTATGACTTGTACAAATGTTTTCAATCTGGTGAAGGACTTGAAAGTACATAATATACCGAGAGTGCAAGGATGGCTGTAATGAGTGATGCGTTCAAAACAACGCTAAGGTGTTCAGACTGGAAATTCAGATCATATATGCTGACAGGATTAAGTCCTTTACTCAATGAACCAACCTGCCAAAATTAATTAATATAATTTGTTAGTTAGTAATACATATATAATGTAACATTGGAGAAAAATACAGTACGTAAAGAGATGTATATATACTTACAATTCGGATCCCATGTTTCTCTAGATCCGCAAGATAGGCAAATAAACATCCCACAACGACCACTATCAATGGGGCAATCACTGACAACCAAAATAATCTTGGGAATTTGGTTCTCTGCAAATTTAGTTTAATTTATTTTGAAGAATAGAATTGATTAGAAAACCATGAGTTGAAGATAATATATATATATATAATTGAGTTCTCACTCACCACATGCTTGGTACCGAGCAAGAAGGCAAGGAAGAATAGTCCAAGAAGTACACTCTCCCATTTCCACTGCATACATGATAAGGAGACAATTGTGAAATATGCTTAATCATCATGTGATATTACAATTAATTGGTAATTAACTAAATACTGGCTAGCTAATTATATAAACTAACCTCATCTGTCTGAGTAAAAAGAGAACGCAAGGATGAAACAATGTCAGTCTTGGTGGTGAAATGCTTCAGCCCAAAGAAGCCCTTCATCTGCTGCAAGATCACAATGCAGGCAGTCCCCCCCATGAAGCCTGTGATGGTTGACCTCGACAAGAAGTCAACCAATATCCCTAGTCTGCATATATATATATATATATATATATATATGTTACTTAATCAACTCTCCAATCGATCGAGTAACATATATGCATGCATGCAACACTGGAAATATAACATATAATTAATGAAGAATATAAACATGATAATATATAATTCTGAGCACCACCTGAAGATTCCTAACGCTGCTTGAATTATCCCAGTGAAGAAAGCCGTAGTGAATAAGAGATTAGCGTACAACTTCGGGTCTTCCTCAACTGAAACCTCATGTCCGATGAGCGACGCCTGCAGAATCGAGATGCCGGCGACCGGCCCCACCGCCAAGTTGTTGGAGCTGCCGAAGATCGCGTAGACCAATGGCGGAACAAAGCTCCCATCTGCCGCGTGTATTTTTATGCAGTAACTATCAATCCAACTTCTTAACTTAATTTAAACCCTAAAAACCAGGTTGAGAAATAATTACAGAGACCGACGACGGGCGGAAGGTCGGCCAGGCGGGCGTAGCTGATGCCCTGCGGGATGGCGAGACTGGCGATGGTGATGCCGGCGAGGAGGTCATACCGGAACTTGGCGAAAGTGTATTTGGGTGCCCATTCGAATATCGGCGCGAAGTACTGGAGGAGGCCGAGGGCCACCTTCCCCGGTGGCTGGCCCTTGAGGTGTCGGAACGGGTCGTCCGGCAACAGCGTCTCCTTCAGATCATATCCGAACGAGGACAGGAACGACCGGTTGCCGGAAAAGTTCACCTTCATGCGCTGCACTTGCACTTCGTCAGGCGTTGCACTGCTTTCCATTTTATTTACTCTGAAACGTACGGATCGATCGGTCGACCTCTAACACTGTAAACTATATATCACAGACAAACGATGAGAACAAATAGATCATGTGAGCAATCGAGATGATGAGAGGAACTGGATCAGCGGGTTTGTAGGCGGTGGTTGCGAAAGACAGCGTATGGAAGTAGTTTTGAAGATGAAGAAGTTCCGTATAATTAAATACGAAGATCTAATTATTAACTGCAAGGTTAAGCGCATGCCGATAAGGAGAATGACAGGTGGCATGGTTTAGGGTTGTGCTGACTGTCTTTTATTAGCAAGATTGGTCTAATCCGTCGACGCTGAATCATCTAAATAAATAAAAATTAATTATGGTCTATCAATGAATCAATCATGATAATTTAGATCGAGAGTCATAACTGACCAAAACCGTAGGGGTGAGCAAACTTCACCGATTCACCGAAACCGAACCGAAACCGATCGAACTGAAACCGATTTAACCGAACCGAATTAACTGAATTAATTTCGGTTCGGTTTTCGGTTAAAAAAAATTTTGGGTTCGGTTTTCGGTTCGGTTCGCTAAATTAACCGATGGTTCGGTTAATTTACCGAATTAACCGAATATATATGTATATATACTTATAATAACAAATATAATTGATCTTGTCATTTGTCTTGGTGGTTAAGTTTTAGATTTAGTTTTCCGCCGCCCGGGTTCGAATCCTATGTTGTGCAACAATATTTATTTTACATTTGATATATATATAAAATGTGTTAGTTATATATAAATTGATAGTAATGTTTGCTAAGATGGTTAGAAGGGTAAAAAATAAATTCTAATTTCAATTGGACCGAGTTCGAGTCCATGTGCATTTGTTTAAATTTTTTTTTTTTAATCTTTTCGGTTAACCGAACCGAATTAACCGAATTTTTTCGGTTCGGTAAACAGTTAAATTTTTTCCTTTGGTTCGGTTCGGTTAACCAAATTTTCGGTTCGGTTTTCAACCGAACCGAACCGATGCTCACCCCTACAAAATCGAGAGAATCTATCAAGCTGTATCCAACCTGCACTAAGAAATTAACATCAAATTAATTGATTTTATCTTTATATCTGAACTCAGAAAGGAAATGTAGAGGATCGATGATGTCACTGATGAAGTGGATACGGAGAACATATTTAGAAATATCAAGCAGACTTGGAAAGCTGGCGGGCCGCATCATTGTGTTTTTATGGAAAAAAACTTCTATGAATCAAGCTCTATAGCTCTATAGAAGTTATATGGAGCCCCTCAATAAACCTAAGTTTTTTAATATTGAATAAACCTAAGTTTTTTAATATTAAATTTAGGATTATTAATATTGAATTTGAAGTGAAAATACTAGATTCACGCATTTGCAATATATGTTCATTTTTATTTTAGCTTCAGTATAAATTATATTAGGTTTAATGTTAGTAAATCTATATTCACTTATACGAGGGGTTCCATAGAAATTTTGATGGAGTTAGTCTCCATAAAAGTTTTATTAGTTTTTCTGGCATATTATAAATTTATTTATCCAATTTAATTCATCCAAACTTAAATGCATGCCTGTGCAAAGATAAAAAGTCCACCTTGAAGAGTTGCATGGGATGATTATGACGATGACGTACGGGCAATCTTTTCAGAATGCTTTTAAATAATATTAGATGTTTCCATTAAATTCGGCGTTGAACGGTATCTCACGGGGTCAATTTAATTTCTTAAAATAATCCTTATGTTTTTTTTATGATAAAGGTCGGTGTTTTGCAATAGCATTATATTTAATAAAAAAATTAATGTTACATTATTTAAAAAATATGTAATATTTACTATTATACTTATAAATAATTAATTAATATATGAAATTTTGCATCATGTAAACATTTTAATTATAAAATTAATCATAATTATTTTCCTTAAAAAATAATCATAATAAAGATCCATTTGTGGCAAGTATTACATTGAATTGAACAAATTAAGTAAATTATTTGAGGCACTAAGAGTCTGTTTACGGGAAATAGGAAAGGGAAAAAAAGGAAAGGAATTTAAAATGATTTATTTAATGATAAGGAATAAAATGTAGAAAGAATTAAATATAAGTAGAGAGCGAATGAAACAAAAATACTCCATCTTTACTTGAAATCTTTTATTTTGTTTCAGCGCTATGACTGACTTTCAACAAAATTGACGCCATTTATATGTAATACATCGGTGCTAATCACGTATATGTAAATTAATATAAGTACAGATAAATCAAAATTGAAATAAAAAATACAAGAGTAAAAAAAATTCATATACGATTGCTGATACATAGTTATGTTATAATTATATAATTTGTTAAAAAAATGTATTGGCACGAGTATGATTTATAATTAAAGAGGACTTGAAAGTATAATTAATTTTATTCAAATTTGAATTGATTGAAACCAGACAAAATACCAATTCAGATCCGGATTTGGATGAGCTAGTGACTATTAATTATAGCTCAATTGTGATTTATTTATTTTTAAAACAAAGATAGAAAATCACAATAGGTGACTATAATAAAGTTCAAATCCTAAATCTTCTAGACAACATATTGTAATCGTCCCTACAGTCCGGATGAAGAGAGAATTGAAACAGAGACCTCTATCAAATGGATGGCTGCAAAAGAAAGATGTCGATGAGCCTGTAATGCTATTTACAAAATCTTTGGATCTAGATAAACTTTTTGTTGTAGGAATTGTGCAACCGCCTTATCCAACTTCTGAAGATGGGGGCGATGTACCAGCTTACCGCTTTCGTGGCAGAATTGGACGAGGAGGACGTATAATTTTTGACCGTTCTAACCCTCTTTTACGAACCGTGATTTGTTTCCTTTTTAATACTAATTACTGAAAATAATTTATTTAGTTATATTATATAATCAGTTAGATTATAAAATGAATTTGTTAAATACTAAATATTTAGATATTATATTATTCCTTTTATAATAATTATATTATATAGTAAATTATTAATAATTAATTATTAATTACTATATGATGAATTATATACAATTATATAATATATAATTTATATATTAGACAACAATTTTTGGCAAATATTACATGAAATTTTATCCTTTACCCACCTAATGCTCGCCGCATCTAGAAATATAATATTTCTTAGTCACAGAGTAAATAGTTGCTACTTAAATATAAAAATAAAAAGATATTTATCTATTTATAAACATCAAAAGTCGATCCTATCCTTATTGTCCATCACGACATCCTTATCATTAGTTCAATCATTTACATTTTACTTTTGATTCAACTACTTGCATTTGCTAAAGGATATAAATGTCCATTTATTTTCATGCCTAAACAACAAATATTTTATATGTGATTTAGAAATGATGACATTTTAGAATCTGGAGTATTTTAAGAGGAAGAAAAACTCAAGAGATAAATTAAAATAACATCGGAAACTTTAGAGATAAAATTGAAATGAAATAAATAAATAAAAAAGCCAAGTTGTGATTTTTAAAAAAATCTAAAAATTAAATTGATAAAAAATTAAAAAATTAGGGCTAAATTGAATTAACATTTTTTGGAAGTGCTTTTGTTGTAAACTAAATAAAATCTTTATTGTAGTGCATTTACTTTATATCGTGTTTGAATTGAGGTTAAAGGAGGAGAAGAAAAGGGAGAAGAATTTTTTTTCTTGTTTAGTTTTCTAATTTTAATGGAAGGAAAAAGAATTAGGGGGAAATTATTTATCTTGGTTCCCCTCCAAATTTTAATTTTTTTTCAATCTTGATTTGGGGTTGAATGGAGGTGAATTTTTTTAAAAAAAATTGTTCAAAATAAATTTATAAAATTACTCATATTGTTTTAATACATATATAAGGTTTTATTAAACCCTAGTAGTATCTTCTCATCTATATTGAATACAAAGGCAAAAAAAAATTCTCTCGTTCTTATTTTTTTTCCTTCATAGTATTTTCTGTCTAATCCTAATATTTATAATCGGTAAAAAAAGAATCCTAATATCTGTAGGGATAGAAATGGCATAAAAAGAAAAAATATATATAACACAAAAATAAAAAGAATATAATTATCTATTAAATAAAAGATTTTTTCATTCTCCTTCTTTCCCTTTACAAAGTACATCCAAACAAGATTAATTTTGTTCTCTCCTTTTCCCTCATCATCTCTTCTTCCTCTCCCTTCCCTTCCCTTCCATTCTCTTCCCTTCTCTTTAATGATTTGTATCCAAACAGACCCTCAGTAAGTCATATGTTTAACATGTTAGGATTTCAATCACATAATAATTCAATTGGAATTAATTAATCGCATAATAATTTAATTAGAATTAATTAGAATAGAAATCTCATGGTATAAATATATATATCTCCTAAATCCTTATTTATTTTAACTTCGAGTAAGGGTGTCGAATATTTATAATTTTAATGTTTCGATTTGATTTTTATCAATTTTTTATTTTAAAAATTATTAAATTTAAATTTATTTTAATATATGATACCGAAGAAGAAGAGGAGGTTTAGGGAGA
Organism: Canna indica; assembly: GCA_034359265.1. Taxonomy (NCBI): domain Eukaryota; kingdom Viridiplantae; phylum Streptophyta; class Magnoliopsida; order Zingiberales; family Cannaceae; genus Canna; species Canna indica. The sequence continues at coordinate 73,489,363 of CP136891.1, read as the reverse complement.
AAGAAGGATTAGGGCATAATCTTTCCTAATTAGCTATTAATAAGTCATTAGCAATTTTACACATAAGACCTTGTTACAACTATATATTACAAATAGGTCCAAAATTGATAAAGATTCCAAGACTCCCCCTCAAGATGGTGCATATAATATGTCATACGATCCCATCTTGTAAATACACGAAAGAAACAAGCTACTACTAAGACCTTTGGTAAACACAATTGTTTTGATGATCAAACAAAAGGAATGCAAATTACTCATTGCTTCAATTTTTCTTTGATGAAATAACGATCGAGTTCAATGTGCTTAATTCTATCATGCTGAACCGGATTACTTGCAGTTTCAATCGCAGCTTTGTTGTCACAGAACAACTAAGTAGGTCCCTTTAGATATAGTTGCAGTTCAGATAGAAGATTTTTCCACTACTGAAATAACGAGCATCAACAACGGCTGGATCCGTTGCTACGCCATTGCTGAAGACCATCAGCAATAGCCAGCAACGGCTCCGCCCGTTGCAACACAACCGTTGCAGAAGATCGCGTACTTAATAACTTAACAACGGATCTGCAACGGCCGCTCACGTCGTTGTTAATGCTATTATCAACAATGATTTCGCAACGGGTTTCATCCGTTGTTGATACATCATCAACCACGGCTCATCAATGAGGTGCGGCTCTTGCTACTGCTTTTATCAACAACGATTATGCAACGACGCGTGGACTATTGCGGATATTGCCATCAGCAATGACCACCACGCCATTGCAAAGCCTTTGTTGAAAGGTTGTTGCTAAGCTGTTGTTGTTGTTGTTCATCAGCAATGACTTTAAGTTTGCGGCCTAGGTATTACGATACACTTTCAGCATCAGCTTTCACATGGATGATCGTGGGAAGACCGTTGCTGATGATGTTAACCTGTAACTGAGAAATTTCAAAATTAAAAATTTCCATTGATACATTTATAACCTGATACATATCAAAGATACACTCAGATATACATCAAAACAATTATACTTATAATTATAAATATCCACAATACGAAATCAAAACTATCGTATCAACACGACACGAATCAATATCCAAACAAGTCAATCAAGTAACAAGTATCTCCAAGATCACTACGTATCATAAAATAACAAAAGCTCGCTACGACGGTGGAGGAAGGTCGGGATCATATGGCGGGGTGTGGAGTGCTTGAGTGTACACCGGTGTGGACTGAGTCGATGACGATGGATCTAAGTATACACCACTGGACTGACTTGTCATCTATCTCAGTATGGCATGCATCTCAGCCATCATCTCACTTTGTCGTGCGACCGTCTCCTCCAATGTCGTTATCCTCCTATTCTAATCATTAATCTTGGAGGTGGAGGGTCGTTCACTGACTGTCGGAGGGGTCGGTGCCCCAAGTGGCCTGAGCACGGCTCACGCATGGCCAATATCAGGAAAGCCATAGACGCATTTGTGGTCCCAGCCACCTGCAGCCTCGACCCACGCTCCCGCGTCAAAGTCCTCGGGGGTGCCCCCGCGCCGCGTCACCGTTTGAGTGTAGGTCTCCTACACGAGTTTGGTTTTTGTTTCATATTTTTTCTAAAACTTAAATTATAAATAAATAATGTATAATTGAAACAAATATACTTACCATGATGACTACAACGCAAGTGTCGATGTACTCCCCTGCCCCATGTCCTCTACGGTGAGTCCGCTCAAACACCTCCATCGGGGAGGGGTAGCTAGATAGTGTCGTCATCCATCACCGTCGTCTAAATTTACAAAACAAATATATTAATTAGTACACAGAGAAATAAATAAAATATATAATTCAAAATAAGGTATAATACTTACCATGTGTCTCGCGTGCACGACAAATGAAATAGAGCCACCAGTGTGACACGCTCCTCCCCTCAACATGCGGTTTCTAGCCGTAGTCCTATATACCTCCTGCCATCGCTCGGTCGACCATATCGACCCGAGCTGGTCCCAAATATCTAGAGTAATCCAATCAGAGCCGTATCCTCGAGTCTCCGCTATGGTTGTGACCCCAGCTTGGGCCATCGCCTGTGCACGAGCCTGCCCCAGCTAGCACTTGTACCTCTGCCGGGAAATGGCCTCCCACGCATTGTAAATAAATGGCATCTACTCCTTTGGCCAGATATAGCGAGTCTGCAAAATAATAATATTAGTACTAATAATAATCAAGCTGATTAAAAAACTTTAAATACGTACCTAAAACTCGCGCCACGAATTATCCCCGATATAGTCTTGGAGACATTGTCCTGCTCGAACCTGCAAAACCAAAATAAAGTACAATATTATATTATGATATAATGAATTATATATAATTCAAAATTCATAATACATTACCGCTCGCCAATCATAGAAATAAGTCGGCGTTGTTCCGCGGCTGGCGGAGGCTAAATCCTGTTCGACCCGCGTGATCGTTTGCGTCTCGATGAATTAGTCTCGGCAGCAGGAGGATCAACGGTAGGAGCAAGTGCAGCTGAATCTGGAGTCAGGACGATCGGGGACTCTATAGCTCTCTTCCGACGATAATCTCGACCCACCATAGGTATCCAATAAGAATTTAATTAGGATATATATATATATATATAGTAGAGATAGATTTAATAGAATATATACTTTACAATTATTCCTCTTCATTTGAGTAATAGTCTTCGAATTCTTCATCTTCATCTTCATCTTCTTCAAATTCTACTTCTTCATCTCCACCTTCCTCAACTTCATGATCGTCATCATCAACATAATCAACTTCTAATTGAACTAACGCCGTGTATGCATTCTCGAGTATAGGAATAATATGGTCTACAACAGGAGGATCATCTTCTTGATAGAAATCAACTATCACATCAGGTATCGGCTCATTTTCTCCCGCTATCGAATCAATTCTTCCTCTACCATTAGTTTTATAGACTACACGCCAATATGCTCTATTTTTATTTGGACCCGGATACTTCGTGTAATATACTTGTTCGACTTGTGATGCCAATATAAAAGGTCATTTGCTGCCAATTTCGATTTGTAATTAACCTTAACAACTTTATATTTTGGATTAACTTTCATGCCCTTATTTATTGTATCGAACCAATGACATTTAAATAGGATAACTAATTTCAAGCCAAAATAGTGCAATTCTAGCACTTCTTCCAACAATCCATACAAATCCATATCACATTCAACATATGTTGTCCCTTTCACGCAGACCTAGGCATTCATCGTCTTCTTTTTAAATGCATATTCAACCGTGTGAAATTTATACTCATTAACAAAATATTCGCTATAACATGACACTAGTCGCGACGGTCCACTAACAAACTCAAATATTTTTTCATCTATTTCAGCTCTATGATCTTTGCTGTAAGCCCGAATTCAAGTAGGGAAATCACGATTCCGTAATCTCTCCAATTCCTGATCGCCGTGAATAGAGTATTTTTGCACCATCTCGATGTCAAATATTTCAATGAATTGATCAATCTCTGGGCAATTGAGTAATACGTACAATTGTGCCAAATGATACTCTTCGTCTCTTAAGAATCGAGACAGACGAGAACCAAAAGCATGACTAGAGTGACAAAATATATTTAAATGCTCATCTGAATGTCGAAACCCCCATCATCATTACATGGAAGATGATCAAATCTTCTTTGCACTGTCGATTCAAAGTAAAATGAGCAGAATATTGAAATTTCTTGGAAGATATACGATTCAGATATTGATCATTTAACAACTGCGGTGTTCTTTACTTTTTTCTTCAAATAATTCATGTATCTTTCAAATAAGTACATCCACCGGTATTGAACAGGGCCACCAACTCGTACCTCATATGCCAAGTGTATCGGTAGATGCTCCACCGAGTCAAAACATGCAGGAGGAAAAAATTGCTCCATCTTGCATATAATTTCAATAATATTACTTTCAAGTGCTGACATATCTTCGAATCGAAGGACTTTTGCACATATATTTCTAAAAAACATACTTAATTCAATCAACACACCTCAAATATTATCAGGTAGAAAGACTCAGAATGCGATCGAAAGCAATCTCTACATGAATACATGACAATCATGGCTCTTCATCCCTTATATTTTTGCAATCATCGACATTCACATATCGAGATAAGTTTGAGGCATATCCATCGGGTAATCTGAGTTCTTTGATCCATTGACAAACATCTTTCATCTGTTGTTTATTTAACACATACAGGGCCTCCGGCTTCAGATATCGTCCGTTGACCTCTTGTAACTCCAACTCCGGCCTCTTACAAAGTATATTCAGATCATGTCGGACCTTGACATTATCTTTAGTGTTCTCGGGAACATCCATCAAAGTGTTAAAAATATTATCAAACACATTTTTCTCAATGTGCATAACGTCTAAATTATGCCGAATCAGTAATGAACGCCAATACGACAATTTTCATAAGATACTTTTTTTCACCCAGTTATGTGTTCAACCAAAGCCCGACACTCTTTCATTCCGACCAAACACTATCTTTGGAAGTGCTGAAACACGTGCTAACATTTATTCACCAGATAACATCAGTGGGGGCTCATCTCTTTCAACTCTGCCCTTAGTAAATTTATTACGATTCCTTCGATACTGATGGTTAGCCTATAGGAATCGACGATGACAATCAAAGAATGAAATTTTCCGTCCATTCTGAAGACTGAATGATTTAGAATGTTTCATACAATACAGACAAGAGAGTCAGCCGTGAGTGCTCCAATCAGACAACATGTCGTAGGCCGGGAAATCATTGATTATCCACAAGACCGCGCGGCCTTTAAATTGAAGTTTTGCTTCCAATGACAATCATAAGTGACAGCTCCCTCAGTCTATAATATTTTCAATTCATTTATTAGGGGTCTGAGAAATACGTCAATTTCTTTTCGCAGACCCTTAGGACCCGGAATAATCATCGAAAGATAAATAAATTCATCTTTCATACATATTGACGGTGATAAATTATAAACTGTTAGCAACACTGGCCAAACTGAATAAGGAGTTGTAGAATGACCAAACAGATTAAAACCATCCGTGCACAATCTCAATATGATATTTCTAGTATCCCTAGCAAATGAAGGATAATATGTATCCAAATATTTCTATGCTTCACTGTCGGATGGATGACTCATTAGTGTATTATCATGACTTCTTTCATGCCAACTCATGTAGGGGGCTGTTTTTTCCGACATGAATAATCTTTGAAGTCTTGGTGTCAATGGAAAATACCGAAGCACCTTAAACGAGATATTTTTCTGTCGGACCAATTTTTTCTCCTTGTAATGAGGATGTTCATATACATGGCATTTATCCAACTGCACATTTTCTTTATAATACAAAATGCAGTTATTTTGGCACACATGTATTTTTTCGTACCCAAGCTCTAATTTTCTCATCAACTTTTTAGTCTTATAAAAAGTTGGCTCAAATTTGATATCAGTAGGCATCATTCCATTAATCAATCCCGCAATCCGATCAAACGCAACCCCGCTGATATTACAATCGGCCTTGATGTTCAGGAGTTGCGCCATTGCCGAAAACCTAGTGTATTAAGGACAATTCTCATACAAAGGTTCATCGGCAGCTTTCAATATCTCGTAAAATTCTGCGACTTCTTTATTCGATAATTCAATCTCTACCACAAGTTGTGTTTCTGTGATATCAACACCCGTAGTATCTGGTGGCACTGATGTCTCAGTAACTGGCCGATTGACATTATCATTCAATAGGAATTGACCCTTAAGACTATCAAGTATCATAGTTCAATAGGGATTAGATGGACTAGATGAAGAAACACCAGCAGAGAAAGATTCACCATGTGTTTGAACGATAGGATTGCTCGACGTCCTAACTTCACGTGACTCTCCGTGACAAGTCCATAGAAAATATTTTTGTACAAATCTTTTGCTATACAAATGCAGAGTGATAGTTTTCTGATCCAAAAATCGTCCATTCAAGCAAATGCGGCACATATGTCAGATTTTATCACCGACGCTAATGAATTTCTGATTCAAATAGGCGAAATTTAGAAAGTAAGTTACGTCTAATCGAAACTCATTCATTAAAGCTCCACGATCAAGATGTCGATACATCCAACTTCGATCGCCCGATATCATTCTGTCAATCAATGACAATTTTATCAGTTAATGCCTTTAGGTGAGATGGTTCTATTCTATTCTGAATTCATGTTATTCATATTGCACTAAGTTTTCTTTTAACCGCTAACTTCATTCTAAATTTCGGCAGCATCTCCCTACAGTCCTCCAAATACGCATATCATCTGGGCGCGTATCGGAGGACAAGAGAGATACAATAGCCAAAATTTAAGAATTAATGAGTTAACGGTTAAAAAAATAAATAAAGTGCAATACAAATAACTATGTTATCAAATTGTCCAACCAGGGACAATTCAAGGGTTGTACGTCGTACAAAAGATCATCTACTTCTTTTACACGAACATATAACCCCCGAATGGATCTAAGGTTTTGCTAAATCATATTCGACACGCCGATGTGTACGTAAAACGTATCAACTCGTCAGATGGATGATGATTTTCTAAATTTTTGGATGTCGGTTCGAGTCCACAGTGGACAAATCCGGCACGAGTCCAAATTGGACGATTCCAACGCGAGTCCAATGTGGACGATTCCGACGCGAGTCCAAAGTGGATGATTCTAATTAATCTAAATCTAAAGATTAACAATAAAATTAATCTAATTAATCTAAGCTAAACTTAATTAACATATATAACAATAAAATTATTCTAATTAATCTAAACATGCATTAAACATTTAACTTAAAAAAATATTAAATATTAATCTAAACATTAAAAAAACTAGCATTGAAAAAAATATTAAATATTAATCTAATCTACACATTAAACAATTAATCTAAATAGATTTAATTAATTAGAGTAATAAAAGAATTTAGGATAAAAAAAATCCTAAATATTAACTCACTTTTTCGGCGCCGGAGTCCAGTGTCCGACATATGTCGGACACTCGACAATGCTTCGGCCGTCGGCCGACCCTTGTATAGGAGAGGGGGCGCTGAAATTACCCGGAGCAAGCGACGAGGGTGGGCGGGCAGATATCGGCAGTGGCAGCGCGGCGGTAGAAGCAAGGAAGAAGGAGGAGGAAAGGGGCGGGTGCGATCAGGGTCAAGTTAAATAAACTAATTATCAGCAATGGCTCACTCATCCATTAGAATGTCATTGCTGATAAGTAAGTTCATCAGTAACGCCTACGCGGCCTTTGCAACGCCTTTGCATCCGTTAGAATGTCGTTGCTGATAAGTATTTTATTTTCGCGCCGTGAGCGCGTGATTGGCTAAAGAGTGACAGATGCAGTTGCCGTAAATAGGTCGTTGCAATGTGATAATATCATTAACAACGATCATCGCGGCCTTTAGTAAGCCGTTGCAAATAAGTTATTTCATTTGCGCGCTGCGTTTGCGCCATCAACTTGTTAGCAACGGCTCGAGCAACCGTAACGAAACCGTTGCAGATATATCACATCTACAATGGCCCGAGCGATCGTAAGAACGCTGTTAGAAATTGCAACAACGTGAGTGGCCATTATTGATCGCCGTTGGTGAATAACATATTTCTAGTAGTGAGTTTTGATACCAACTTATCTAAGGCATCAAGGTAGCTTGAAGTTGCAACCAATGGATGATTCATCATTCAAGTCCATGGTCAACTTCAACACATCACTTTCCTTCAACCATGTGTGGTAGCTCCCCCTACAAGGGAAGAAGAAACCTTCGGTACCCAAATGACTTTGGGTCCTTGGGGGTGAGTTGGCCTAGAAATCCAAAGTGTCTTAGCAACACTTGAATTTCTTTTAAATGGACAATCATGAATAGCATGGCCATATATACCACAACAAAAAATAATTTCCATAAAACTTTTTCTTTTGGACATGATGTTTAAAGGAAGAATGCTTGACATGAGAATGATGATGAACATTAGCATTATTTACATAAGCATTTTTATTTCTAGAATTCTTAAAGGAAGATACCTTTGATAAATCATTGATTTTCCTATTTAAGAATACAATCTCATTTTTAAAATTACTCTTGGAATTGTGAATAACATGCAATTGAGATTTCAACATGTTATTTTTAATTTTTAATTTTTAATTTTTCATTGTCAATTTTGAAATCATTTTTCAAATCATCATTCCTAAACTTCAATTTGTAGCTTTCAAATCCTCATTTTCATTTTTCAAAGCTTTAAACTCAAGTTCTAAATTATCATGGCATGAATCAAATGACCTAATCTTCAACTTTTTATTTTCTAGTTTGAATTCATGAAAATAAGAATTAAGCCTTATATTTTCTTTCTTTAACATTTTATTTTCTTTAGCAAGGCATACATGTTTTTGTACTCACCCATTAATTGATCATAAAGCAAATAATGAGAGCTAGATGAGTTAATGCTATCATTTTCATTGACATGACTTGAAGAAGAATAGTGTACCTCATTGTTATAATTTATGATGCAATCTTTTGATGTGGCTTCATAGTCATGACAAGATGACGCTTCACTTGAGTGGAATGAGGATGTGGAAGCATTCGACCTCTTCTTTGCCTTGTTCTTCATGGTAGAGCAATTATTCTTCACATGCCATTTTTCTTTGCACACATGACAAATCACATTTCTTTTTCGATTTTTAGTGCTCCTACGACTAGAGACACTTTAGGCTTCAAAAACCATGTTTGTATTGGAAGGATGACCACTGTCATCACTGCATTCAATAGAAGTTTCTAACTCCTCGGTTTTAGCATAATCATATAAGACATTTAAGCAAGCCCAAATATCAAATGCGGAAGTACAATGCATGATTTTTTCAAAAATATTATTTTCCAAAGAACAATATATGCAATTTGTTGCCTTAGCATTTAGTTCAAACCTATTAATTTATTCTTGGATCCATGCATCCATATTTTCTTTTATTTAATATGGTAAAGTCAAAATACATAGAACCTCACCTATACCTTGAGTCTTTAAGAATATATACATTCTTCATTTTCAAAGACCAAAGTTTGACTCATCAAACCTAGGTGGTACAGACGTTATCAACTCCAGTGCTATTTTTCGGATCGAGACTAGATGTAGAGAAGACGGTGAAATCTCAATCTACGATATGCTCTGATACCAAATGTTGGTGAAATGACCACACTAGAGGGGGGGTGAATACTGTGTTATCTAAATCTTTTTGCCTAATTCTGATTTTAATCTTTTCTTAAACTACTTAGGCAATTCACAAATTCGAATAGCAAGCGGAAGCAATAAATAATATAATTAAGCAAACAAAAGAGAGACAACGCTAACACAATGATTTATAGTTATTCGGCCATAATGCCCACTCCACTACCTAAGCACCCCACTAGAGGGGGGTGAATACTATGTTAACTAAAGCTTATTGCTTAATTCCATTTTTAATCGTTTCTTACAACTTATGCAATTCACAATTCTAATATTCAATCCAAAAGCAATAAGTAAGGAAATTAAGCAAACTCAAACGAGACAATGCAAACACGATTATTTATAGTGGTTCGGCCACAATGCCTACTCCACTACCTAAGCACCGTGCTTAGGATTTCACACCCAAATAAACTAAATTATGAGTAGCTTACAATTGAGGACTTTGCACCGGAAAGACCCTACACTCACTTCGAAGGTACTTCCACACCCGGAAGTATCCCGTCTTCCTACCGAGTGAGCTTTCCCACCTCAATTCCCAAGACCTACTCCTAACTTAGTTTACACAAGTGATTTTACACCTTATACACCAAGGAAACCACTTACACACAAGACCACACACAAGGTCTTCTTACAAGTTCAAGTAAATTCAAGTAAAAACAAATCAAAAAACAATTCTATTACAAGAAGAGAGAGAAAAGAACTTATCACAATGTAAACACCTCTTCTTTATGAGTCTATCACCCTTGATGAACCCTTTGATGAAGAACACTTTGAAGGTGAGGGATCAAGAGGTAGGTTTGAAGAATTTGATCAATGAAAGAGCTTGGAGGATGCTAGAGATCACTCTTTGAAGGTTATTTACATCACATAATACCCGAAAGAAGGATTAAAGTAGTTAGATGAGGGGTATTTATAACCCCTCAACGGAACAGCTGCTCAACGAGCATTTTTTTGCCTGTTGGCCGCTGTTCGATCGCTTGCCGGTCGATCGTCGGTCGACTGACCAATCGATAGCCCAACGACCGTTGGCTTTTTGTGCTTTTACTGCTCTGTTGGGTCGATCGGAGGGTCGACTGAATGAGTCGCGATTCAACTCCTCTACTATTCGGTCGACCAAAGCAAGCACTGCCAGATTTTGGCCCGGTCGGTTGACCGAAGTAGCCATTGCTAATTTTTAACCATATTCGGTCGACTGAATTGGCTACTGCAAATTTTTAACATCATTCGGTCGACTGAATTGGCTACTGCCAATTTTCAACACTATTCGATCGATCGATCGGTCGATTGAACCCGGGATGGAAATTTTTCTTTTTGATCTTCTCGTTGCGTGCTTTGTTTTCTAGTTCCATTCTTCAGCGTGCTTCAACTTGAGGGACTTTCCATGTTTTCTTTTGATTTGTCCAAGCCATCTCTGGTGCACGCATTGGTTTGTTTTAAGATTGATCGCAAGACGTGAAACTTGACGTGTCATTTATCGATCCTCCGAGCTTCGTACTTCAAGAATTTTATTACATAGATTTAGTTTGTTATCATCAAAATAGTCACGAAGAGAATAGAGCATGAAGGAAGAAACCTTCAGCCAATAATCTTCCCCTTTTTGATGATGACAAATCATTGACGATAGAGAACAACAGAAAGTGATGTATTCGTCAATTTGTATGAAGCATGAAGTGGTTATATGAGATCATTAAAAGATGATGTATACATTTTGCAATTAGTGCTCCCCCTATCATCATGCATATCCTATAGACATTAATATGATAACTCTCCCCCTTTTGTCATCTATCAAAAAGAGTAGCACTGAAAATGTAAACATTACCATGTCATTCAATCATCAAATAACACTTACATCAAGCAAAAGAGAGGCAAGCAAAGTGTAGATCAATCAAAGTGTAGCGTTAATACAAGTCCATAAAATGAAGCATCAAAACATCAAATAATACTAATCATCCTCAAGTGGAGGAGATGGTAGATGCGACTGATAGTATTGCCACATCTCATCCACCCGACCATACATCTCATCAAACCGACGATCGTACTCATCCACTTGCTGACCATATTGGTCAACACGTTGACCGTATTCATCCATACGTCGGCCATGCTCATCGATCATCTGACCATACTCATCGATCCGCCAGTCATACTCGTGTAGGCATTCTCTTGTGCCTCTATTCCATTCCACCTGGTCGATATGAAACTGAGCAAAGCGATGCTCTAGATCACCCATACGCTCAATGGGAGTGCCTGTTGACGAGCTTCCACCAGCATCACTCGCCTCCATGAGTATGTCATGATCAATGTGTTCCTCAGGAGCCCCCCGCACTCTTTTACCGTGTTGATTTTCAAGAATTTTCATGCGGTTGAGAGAGGATGAATCTATGGCGTTGGGTACAGGCTCTATTTTAGATCTAGATTTGTTTACCCCAGCAGCATAGATAAAGTGAGAAATCACTGAGGCATAGGGCAGGGCTTATTTCTTTGAGGCATAAACATCCGCTATGTACCGAAGCATGAGATCAAGAACGTCTATGGGAATACGGGACATAGCAAAGAAGAGTACCCTAGTACTCATAGTGGTTACTTCATCATAGTGACCTGCTCTAGGAAGAACATTATATGCAATGATAAGGTGCATAATCCTAGCTGAGGTTGATAGTTTGATGCTTTGGGTAGGAAGCATCCCCTGATAGTCCTCAGGACAGATGGCTGATATGACTTCATGACTATGAAAATCCTCATGAAATAGGTGTGTGAACATCTTATATATTGACCTTCCTAGCAGAGGAAACCCAAAAGCATCTCTAACGTCTGATTCCGTGATTACTATGGATTTGCCCAAAATTTCAGATCGAAGAACTAGTGAGTCACCTAATCTGGCCTTATCTATTACAAGGTTGGAGAAAAAGGCTTTTATCAGGATGGGATATACTGGTACTTGCTTTCCTATGAACTCTACCCAACCCATGCTTGCAAGTTTACCTCTAATGTCATACTGCTCTAGGTCACCTAAATTAACTGGACGATTCTGTAGGACAACTCTATCTACAAACCTAGGAGCTTGAGTCTTGCCTTTAGGGGTCAAAAGATTATCGGGCAAGCTTAGAAGCTTTGTCTTGGGTGTCATTCTGCAAGACAATTAGGATGATGTGTAGATGATTAGCTTTAATGAGTAATGCATGCTCTTAAAGCAAGGAGAAGAGACACTTTTAAGATCGACATAAAATCGTACAAGGCCTCCTTTAAAAAAATTGAATTTTGACATTAAAATCTCAATATGTGAGTCCAAAAAGGAGATAAAAATAAAAATAAAAATAAAAATAAAAGATAGGATCCAAAGAAAATATAAAATGGGTCACAAATAAAATAGCAAACATACATTTGAGTCATTTATATTAAAAAAACTTTTTGTTTTGGCTAGATGAGGATGAGAAATTTTAATTAACAAAAAAATAAAGAAAAAAATCCTTTTAAGAAAGACAAAGCAAATGTTAAGAGTAAGGATATCTCATGAAAGAAAGCAAGCTTTTACTTACAAAAAAAAACATGATAAATTTGATTCTCCTTTCCTAAAATTACTTATTTTTTAGGTAAAAATACCAAAGAAAATCATCATCCAAGAAAAAGAAACACGAATCATGATTTTTATGAATGAACAAGACATTGAGAGAAGAAAAGATGAAGAATCTACTCAACATTATGAACTAACTCATGAATGGTAGCTAAAGATTGAGTCTTTTACCTTGGAGAAGGAGTAGAAACCTTAAAACCAAGAGAAGAGGGGTGAAGAGGCCGGTTGAATGATCAAGGAAGCCTAGTTTCGGGCTTAAAAACTTGGGTTGAAGGGCTAAGATTAAAACTGGTGGTCAAATGGGTGGACATGATTGATTTCTATTCACCGGTCGGTCGGGCGGTCGCATGTCGAGCGACCGCTCGAGCTGCCATGAGTTTTTAACCCCCCCCCCCCCCCCCCCCCCACTCCCCCAAAATTGTTTTTGAGAGATCTATATATATTGAAATTCTTATGAATTTTTTTTCACATGAACTAGGCTTCATGAGGATTCCAAAAAATTAAGAATCACTCAAAATGGATATTTTTACATTTTTTAGAAAATCTACAAGTTCTCAGTGACATTCTTGTAAATGTGAGTCATTTGTCAAACATTTTCAGATTTTCCCCAAACTTTCTCGATACCAAAATATGATCATTTAAAGTAATGTATATTGAGTTTGAGACACATAATGTCATTCGGTCAAAATTCTATCTTAGCATCATTTAGTTCAAAAATAAGCATTTTAACAGGAAGTTGCTAATTATCAATCTTTAACTTATACTCATGGTTTTTCAAGTATACACACATGAATACCTAACATGAATAAATCTAAACATGTTTACCAAGTTTCAACTTTAAAGTTGAGTCTCTAAGATGAAATTCTACTTAGAGCTCATTTCATTTAAACAAGGTTTCATGAAATTGCCTAAGTTATCAAAATTTTACCTACTCATGAAATTTCAATCAATTTTCATGCAAGATTATTCATGAGCATAAAAAGATCATTTTACCAAGAGAATAGATGTGTTATGCAAGAATTTTGCCTAAATGAAACTTATACCTCATTTCTTGAGAAATTCCAAACTTTCCACTTTCTTTTCATTTTCCTTTAGCCTTCTATTTTATCATAACTTGCAAGTAATATTCATTAGTAGGATAATGAAATGTGACTACTAATAAGTTATCATACTAGATAGCAAAGAGGGAATCAAGTATCGATTTCAAAATTTACTTTGCTAAATAGTTTGAAATCCATTTCAAAATATGTTATCATGAATCCAAAATGAATTTTAAGAGATCAGAAATGTAATATTAATGAAAAATATGATCTCCAACCCTTCCTATTGGTTGAAAACTGAAAGACCACAATGAGCCTACGATTTAAAATTGCAAGGTCGCATGAGCCTGTTATAGGCTACATAGGTCTTCGAAGAGACCGTAAATCAAAAACAAAATCATTTTTCAAAAGACTCTTATCAAGAGCGGGGAATCTACTAATATTAAGCATATATCAAAACTCCAACTCTAATTTAAAACAAGTAAGTATAAGAGATGATACCAAAGTTTTTGATGCCAATAATTTCATTACCTAAGATATCATGATGACTTGAAGTTGCAACATTAAAATGGTACAATCTTTGAATCGTCAAGTAACTTCAATCAACCAACTTCATCTCACCCTTGTGTGGTAGCTCCCCCTACAAGAGAACAATAAACTTTTGGTACCCAAATGCCTTTGGGTCCTCGGGGGTTAGTGGGCTTAGGGACCCAAAGTGTCTTCACAACATTTGAGTTCATTTTAAAAACACAATCATAGATGTCATGCCCATAAACACCACAACAAAAATAATGTCCATTAAATTTCTTCTTTTCATTATGGACATGAGATTTAATGTTAGAATGTTTGACATAAGAAGGATGATGGACATGAGCATTCTTAAGTGAAATATTCTTCTTTTGAACATGAGGTTTAAATGTGGAATGCCTAACATAAGAATGATGACGAACATTGGCATTCTTTACATAAATATTTTTCATTCTAGTGTTCTTAGGAGATGAAGCATTTTTTAATTCATTTACTTACTTATTCAAGAAGATAATCTCGCATTTCAAATCATTCATGGAATTTTGAATAGCATGCAATTGAGTTTTTAACATGCTATTTTCATTCTTTAAATTATCAATTTTATGTTTCAAGTCCTTAATTAGTCTCAAATTCTATATCATCATAGCAAGAATTAAAAGAACTAGATTTCATTTTCTCATTTTCTAATTTGCATTCATGCAAATGAGAATTAAGCCTTATATTTTCTTTCTTTAATGTTTATTTTCCTTATCCTTTTTAACTAACAAGGAATACATGTTTTTGTACTCATCCATTAGTTCATCATAAAGTAAATCATGAGAGCTAGATGAGTTAATGCTATCATTTTCATTAACATGACTTAAAGGAGAATAGTGTACCTCATTGTTATCATTCATGAGGCAATCTTTTGATGTGACTTCATAGTCATGGCATAAGGACGCTTCACTCGAGTGGAATGAGGATGTGGAAGCATTCGACCTCTTCTTTGCCTTGTTCTTCATGAAAGGGAAATTTTTCTTCACATACCCATTTTCCTTGTATGCATGGCACACTACCTTCCTTTTTCGGCTCTTGGAGCTACTCCTTTGACTAGAAGAGCTATGACATCAAAACCAAGATTAGTGGTAGGTGAATGACCATTGTCATCACTACCTTCATTAGACGTGCCAATCTCTTCGGTCTTGACATAATCATATAACATGTTTAGAGTTGCCCAAATATCAAAAACCGAAGTACAATGCATAATCTTTTCAAATATATTATTTTCACAAGAACAATATATGCAATTTGTTGCCTTAGCATTTAATTCAAACCTATTAATTTGTTCTTGGGTCCATGCATCCATGTTTTTCTTAGGTTCAATATATTTGATTTTTACCATGTTAAAAACACATAAACCTTGAATCTTTAGAAAAGTATATATTCTACTCTTCCAAAGACAAAAGTTACACTCATCGAACCTAGGAGGTGAAGATGCTACCAACTCTAGTGCCATTCTTGGATCGAGAAAAGGTGTAGAAGAGATGGTGAAATCACAAGCTACGGACCTGCTCTGATACCAATTGTTGGGTGAAATGGCCACACTAGAGGGGGGGGGTGAATAGTGTGTTAACTAAAGCTTATTGCTTAATTCTATTTTTAATTGTTTCTTACAACTTATGCAATTCACAATTCTAATATTCAATTCAAAAGCAATAAGTAAGGAAATTATGCATGTAAACTCAAACGAGATAATGCAAACCACTATATAATATTTATAGTGGTTCGGCCACAATGCCTACTCCACTACCTAAGCACCGTGCTTAGGATTTGACAACCAAATTAACTAAATTATGAGTAGCTTATAATTGAGGACTTTGCACCAAAAAGACCCTACACTCACCTCGAAGGCACTTCCACACCCGGAAGTATCCCGCCTTCCTACCGAGTGAGCTTTCCCACCTCAATTCCTAAGACCTACTCCTAAGACCGAAGCAGGCACTGCCAGATTTTGGCCTCGGTCGGTCGACCGATCGGTCGACCGAAGTAGCCACTGCCGATTTTTAACCATCTTCGGCCGACCGAATTGGCTACTGCCAATTTTCAACACTATTCGTTCGATCGAACCTGGGCTGGAAATTTTTCTTTTTTATCTTCTCGTTGCGTGCTTTATTTTCTGGTTTCGTTCTTCAGCGTGCTTCAACTTGAGGGACTTTCCATGTTTTCTTTTTATTTGTCCAAGCCATCTCTGGTGCACGCATTGGTTTGTTTTAAGATTGATCGCAAGACGTGAAACTTGATGTGTCATTTATCGATCCTGCGAGCTTCATACTTCAAGAATTTTATTACATAGATTTGGTTTGTTATCATCAAAATAGTCACAAAGAGAATAGAGCATGAAGGAAGAAACCTTCAGCCAACACACTCTCCCACCTCAACCTAAGGACAACTCAACTAATCCTAGTAAACTACGTTTACACAGGTGGATTTAAGCCTTAACACCGAGGCAACCACCAACTCAATCAAACATAGCAACCTAGGTTTATACAAATGATATATAATCAAAATAAACAACAAAATATAATAACAATTGGACCAATAAATCAAACAACAAGTACTTAGCTCCAAAAGAAACTTCCTAATCCTCTTGATGCCTTGAGAAGATGAATCAATGAAGTTTGAAGGCTAAATCAGCAAGTGGAGATCAAAACTAGGGCTTTTGCAATAATGGCTCAATGGAAGATTGTAGAGATGCTTAGTGTTGGGGAAATGGCAACACTAGAGGGGGGGGGGGGGGGAGGGGTGGGGGAATAGTGTGTTAACTAAATGTTTCATCTAATTCCAATTTTAATCGTTTTCCAAATCGTTTAGGCAATTTGCAATTATGCGATTAAATGCGGAAGCAAGATAAAATAATCAAGCACAAAAATAATAGATAACAATGCTAACACATGAACTTATAATGGTTGGGCCCCAGTGCCTACTCCACTACCTAAGCACCCTGCTTAGGATTTTCAAACTAGATTTACTAGATTAATTCTTGTTTCCCTTACAATGAGGACTTTGACTCGAAGAGTCGCACTCTCGACCTAAGGCCCTTCCAACCCGGAAGTCTCCGCCTTCTTACCGAGAGCACTCTTCCACCTCAACCCTAAGGGATACCTCAACTAATCCTAGTAAACTACGTTTAATTACACTGGTGGATTTAAACCTCAAACACCAAGGCTACCATCCAATTTCAAGACCTAACAATCTTAGGTCTTCACACGCACAAATCCAAAGTAAACACAAATTCAAATAACAGTTAAAATTATAATGAAAAGAGCTTAGAAATAAAACCAAGAATCAATGCTCTTTTCCAAGCCTTCGACACCTTCAACTCGTTAAGAAGTAGAGCTCGAATCAAAATCCGAGTTGAGACAGAGTGTGCGTTTGAAGAGAATGTCGGCGAAAAAACCGAGCGCAATCAATTGATCTTTTGGAAGGCTTAAAAATCTCCTTTGAATGCTCAATTAAATCTATAAGAATGAGAGAAGAAGGATTAAAGGAGTTAGATCGGGTATATTTGTATCGTCTCGAAGAAACGACAGCTCAACAGATAGAAAACTATCCATTATAACCTCTCGGTCGATTGGTCGATCGATCGACTGATCGACCGCTGCCCCAATGTCTCTGAGCGGTTGACCGACGGGTCGACCGCCAGACGCAATTCTTGCATTCCCGTAATCTGGTCGATCGACGCAAGTTATGACTTCAATGATCCGCAGTTTGGTCGATCGACGAAGCTACTGCCAATTTACGGCATCCTTCGGTCGACCGAACATAGGCTAATATTGATTTTTCAGCCATTTTTCTTAGGCGTTTCATTTTCGGGTTCCGGTCTTCAACGTGCATCAACTTTGAGGGCTTTTCACGTGATCTTTGGACTCGTCCAAGAGGACTTTGGTGCACACATTGATCTTTGAGAGATTCCACGACGAACCCGAGCGCGACGATCAATGTCCTTCTGATTTTCGGATTTCTTCCGATTTATTCGATCGAGGACATCGAACGCTAACCGATATGGAACCTGAAAGATTTTCTTGGTAAAACATTAGTTGTATGTTTGTTATCATCAAAATAGAGATTAAGACCAAGGTTGAAAACCTAAAGCCAACACTTAGGATCACACTTTGAGGCTTGGAAGCATCAACCTTTGGTTTGGAATGAGTTTGGGATGGGTATTTATAACCCCCCAACACTCAAGGCTCGTCAATGAGCATTTTTCTGCCCGTTGTCGATGCCTTGTCGCTTGCCAATCGATCGTCCGACCGAGCGACCGCCGCGCGACCAGAGGCCTACTACCAATTTCTGGCAGCATTCGGTCAACTGAATTCCCTTCTGCTTGATTTCCTCTTCTGTCGGTCGATCGACCGATCGACCAAATCTGAGCAGGGTTGATTTCTTGTGTATTTTTCTACTCGTTTGTTCGTTCGTTCTGGGTTCCGTCTTCGCTAAGTCTACTTATATAATATTTATTAACTTCAAGTTAAGTTATTAACATTAAAACATAAATGTTATATAAGGATTACCCCCATTTGGATTCAATAAAAATATCTAAAAAAAATCAAAATTCTTAGAATCAAAATCTAAGTTTTGGGGTCTAGTACAAATTTTTGGAAAATAAAAAATTTATAATTTTTCGGGTCAAGTATGAGAAGGCTAAAGGCTTCCAAAAAATCCTTTAAAATATCACGTTATCTAGTTTTCTTTGCGCACATGGCAAATTACCGGCACTTTTGGTGCCAAGAAAATGTCTATGTTATATAGCCATCCAAGGAGCTCCCTAGGTTTAGTGAATGTCATGACCTTTTCTAATTTTCCGGGTATTCATGTTTAGGGGTTCAGGATTGGTTTTTGGATTCTTATGTATCGTCATGAGGATTTACAACACAAGCTAGACACCCTAGACCTAAACTTTAACTTCCCGAAGAATCCCGAGCGTCGATGACAGTCCTTGCCGATTTCTTTGATTTATTTGATTTTTCCGATCGGGGACGTCAAGTGCTAACCGACTTGGAATATGAAAGTATTTCTCAATGAAACTATTAGTTCCATATTTGTTATCATCAAAATTGAGATTAAGACCAATTAATGTTGAAAATCTTAGGCCAACAAACCATATATTCTGTCAAGATTAAATAGTTTTAAAACTTGAGTAATCACAAAGCTTAAAGCTATTCATCACAGAAAATGAACCATGTATTACCATCATAGAGTTCATATTCAAGCATCACAGAGCAGTTATAAAATAGTACCAACAACTACCACCAAACCAACAGACAGGCAACATAGACTAGTTCAAACTTTACCTCAAACAAGACTTTAACAAGACCAGACTTCATTTATTAAAAAACCACACACATATCTTCCCCATTTTGGCCGAATAAGCCAAAGGAGAGAAAAGTAGTTACTTTGTGCAGTCTGGATCAGATGAACCAGTATCTTCTTCAATGCCAAGCTGTAGCGCCAGCAATGAAATATTCAAAAAACTTCTGCTCAAGAGTTAATACCAGAAGATGAAGCTTAGCTAAAGACACTTGTAATTTATACAAATCATCATGATTTTCTCTTGTATCAGTGGTTAAAACTGCATCAGGTCTCATTGGAATCCACTCATCCCGAGAACGTGGTTGTACTGGAAATAAGTCAAGGTGCTTGTCAGTTATAAGAATAGACCAGAACAAAATTGTTTGCTTCTTTATCCTCCCCCTCAAAGAAAACCCTCCCCCTCAGAAGATATCTCTACTTCAGAATTATAAAAAATAGAATGAGATGTGAGGGTTACGGATACAATACCTCTACTAGAGCTTTCTGTAGCTTTTCCTTTGGATGTCTTTCTTTGCTTTTGACCATGAGAGGTGGACGGAGATGATCTTTTATCAGCGGATGGTGCTGGATTTTGTTTGTCGGCGATTTTAGCAGGATTTGAGAACACCATCTCTTTTACCAATGAAGCTCCCATCTCTTTCTCTGAGCTCATTGTTCTACCCTTTTTACTGCTTTGTAGAACTCGGCTTAAATAGATTTGTAGAATGAAGGAGGATTGAGACTGTCGATTAAGTTCTCAAGAAATTGAACCAAGTTGCAACGCAAAAAGGACATAAATGATGACATATATGTTGACATTCGCATTAAAGTACAGCCTCCGCCGAAAAAACTCAATGGTGAAGTTACGATTACAAGAGAAACACCAGCTGAAAAATTGATTATATGAGAGAATAAATTTTTGAAAACCAATTTACCAATCATAAACACACTGTCCAAGGAAGATTTAGAGATTCTTCAAATATCCCATTTAAAAGAAGAATCTGTGACATGACACACGGTCCTTGGCCGGAAAAAATTTGACTGCGTTGTACTAATGGCCTTTGAAAAAAAGGTTCATCGTTATCCAATTTTATCTTTCATAAAGAGAGCACACATGTGAACTTAAAAGAAGAGTTTCTTACTTACTTTATCAATCATCATTTAGAATCTTTTTTGAAGAATTGAAGACGTTACTCACTTATTCTCAGTTGCAGTGGATACCAGTTGCAACTGCTTCCTTTCAACTATAACCTTGATCTCAAATCAAGGAGTTTATCATGTGAATGCACAATAGAATCCTTGAAGTTTTGATAGTACACATTGTGTCACGATAAAGTATCTTTTCTTCTTGATTAAGATCATAAACAAGTAATATACTCTTCGTTTAAATTAAATGTGTATTGCAATTGTCTGCTGCCAAATAATCAGGCTTTGCTGAAGAAAGAGATAGAATTTTGTTTCGTGCTTAATCAGGCCATGAGATTTGATCCAACATAAAAACAATCATCTGATGTACTCTTTTTGTCATCAATATTTCCAGCCCAATCTGCATTTGAAAATCCAGCTAGACAAAGATTACAATCAACAAAATACCAAAGACCAAAATTCAAAGTACCTTTAACATATTTGAGAATTCTCTTAATAGCTTGAAGGTGGGACTCCTTTGGATTTGCTTGATATCTAGCACACAATACAACACTAAAGCATAAGTCAGGTCTGCTAGCTGTCAAATATAATAAGCTGTCAATCATGGTTCTGTTGAGGGTGGGATCAACACTCTTCCCTTCATCATCCTTGCATAGTTTCTCATGGGTAGAGATAGGAGTTTTAACTGCCTTAGAACTGTCTAGTCCAAACTTGTGAACTAGATTCTTAGCATATTTACTCTGTGAAATGAATATTTCTTTCTTATATTGCTTGACCTATAGATTGAGAAAATAACTCATCTCTCCAACCATGCTCATCTCATATTCAAACTTCGTATCATCCACAAATTGTTTAGCAAGGAATTTAGAAGTTGAACTAAACACAATATCATCAACATAAATTTGAATAATTACCAATTGAGACTCTCTTTCCTTGATGAATAGAATCTGATCAGCTTTTCCTCTTTTATAATCTTTCATGAGAAGAAATTGGGTTAATCTTTCTTACCAAGCTCTAGGTGTCTGCTTAAGACCATGTAAAGCTTTCTTCAGCTTATACACATAGTCTGGATGACTAGAGTCTTCAAACCCTTTTGATTATTCAACAAATACTTCCTCATATAAAATCTCATTCAGGAAAGCTGTATTAACATCCATTTGATAAAGTTTGAATTTTAAACAGCAAGATAAGGCAAGAAGTAACCTTATAGATTAATCCAATCTTGCAACATGTGCAAATGTTTCACCATAATTCAGACCTTCAACTTGATTGTAGCCTTGAGCAACAAATTTGGCCTTGTTTCTTGTGATGTTTCCTGCTTCATTAGTCTTATTTTTGAGAAACCACTTGGTTTTAATTATATCGACACTTTCAGGTCTTGGAACCAATTCCCGAACATCATTTCTGGCAAATTGTTGCAGCTCTTCTTGCAAAGCCATGATCCAGAATTCATCTTTTAGAGCTTCCTTGATATTCTTGGGTTCAACAGTTGAGGTATAGCAAGAGTATCTGATCATATCCTGATTGTTCTTCTTGGACTAATTTTTAGTCTTGACTCCTTCATGAACATCACCAATAATATTTTTCAAAGGATGATTCTTGAGAGTTCTTGCAGACTTCTCAGTAGCACTTTCCTTTTCTTGATCAATGCCAGTCTCAGAGTCTGTTGTATTGGTCGTTTTAGCAATCTGTTCTACTGTCTTATAAAGACTCTGGCAATCTTGTCAACAGTTGCATTTGCCTCTTCATCAGTAGTTAGACTCTTGTAGAATTGTGAGTAATCAACTTTCACATTAGTGACTCTATAATAATTTGAGTGCACTTGTTGTAGACTCTGTAAGCTTTGCTATTTCACTACTAGAAAAATGGTCATCAGCAACGGCTGATGCCGTTGCTGAGCCGTTGCTGAAGGGAATCAGCAACGGCTGAGCCGTTGCAATAAAGCCGTGACAGAAAGTCGCGTTGCTGATGACTTAGCAACGGATCAGCAACGGTCGCTCGGGCCGTCGCTCTAAACATTATCAGCAACGGCCGCTGGGCCGTCGCTAAAAATATTTTTAGCAACGGTTTTACCACGGAACCGGAGCCGTTGCTGATAACATTAATAGCAACGGCCTCGAGTCCGTAGCAAAGCCGTTAGTAAAAACCCGTCGCTAAGCCGTTGCTGTAGGTCATCAGCAACGGTTGTTTGATACACTTTTAGCAACGGCTTTCCCACGGACGGCCGTGGGAAAGCCGTTGCTGATGACCCATACCTGCAAACAGAAATATTTCAAATTTCTAATTTTCGTTGATATATTGATACATTTATCTGATACATAACTCACACACCCATACCCTCATACACACATCACAAACATCTCATACACATTCATTCACACATCACAAACACACCAAGATATACATCAAAACAATTATATTTATATTCATAATTATCCACGATAGTATAAACACAATTCAAATGTAAAATTGAAGTATGAACATCTGAGTAACATAGTCAATATAAATTAAACAAGTTCAATATCTGAGTAACAAAGTCAATATAAACAAAATCTCATGATGACGATGGAGGATGGCCTGGATCATATGGCGGGGTCTGGAGTGCTTGAGTGTACACCGGCGTGGACTGACTCGAGGACGACGGATTAGATGATGCCGAAGAGATGCCTGCTTCGGGATGACCTGACATGTTGCGTAGCATAGATTGTATATCTGTCATCATCTGACTTTGGCGCTCCATCATCTCAGTCTGACGCGCGACCGTCTCCTCTAGAGTCCTTATTCTGTTACTATGATCATAACTGGATCTAGAGGTGGACGGCCGCTCACCAGCGACCGGAGGGGTCGGTGCCCCAAGTGGCCCTAGTACGGCTCGCGCATGACCACTATCTGCGAAGCCATATACGCGGCCATGGTCCCAGCCACCTGCGGCCTCGACCCACGATGCTGCGTCAAAGTCCTCGGGGGTACCCCCGCGCTGCACCACCGTCTGGCTGTACGTCTCCTACTCGAGTTTGATTTTTTGTTTAATATTTATCATAAAACTTAAATTATAAATATATAATGAATAATTTAAACAAATATATAATTACCATAATGTATGCAGCGCGGTTGTGGATGTACTCCCCAGTCCCATGTGCTCGACGGTGAGTCCGCTCAAACACTGCCATCGGGGAGGGTCGCTGGACAGTCCCGTCATCCGACACCGTCGTCTACATTTACAAAACAAATACATTAATTAGTACACATAATAACAAATAAAATATATAATTAAAAGATATACTTACCATACGGTTTGCGTGCACTGCAAATGCAACAGAGCCGCCGGTGTGACGCGCTGCTCCTCCCGACATGCGATTTCTAGCCGCATTTTGAGAAACCTCCTGCCATCGATCCGTCGACCATATCCCCACGAGCCCGCCTACGTCTGGATATACTAGCCTCGGCAGTATCATCGGAATGAGGATCAGCAACAGGAGGATCAGCAGCATGAGTAAGTGCTGGAGTCTCACCGATCGGAGACTCCGAAACTCTCCTGCGTCGATAACCACGACCAGACATATCTGTCGAACAGACATATAATCAGATTATTGTATAAATAGTAGAGATATATTTAATAAAATATATACTTTACAATTATTCTTCATCATCTGAATAATAGTCTTCGAATTCTTCTTCTTCTTCCTCTTCTTCCTCTTCTTCCTCTTCTTCATCTCCAGCTTCCTCAATTTCATGATCGTCATCATCAGCATATTCAACTTCTAATTGAATTGACGTTGTGTCTGCATCCTCGAGTATTGGAATAATACGATCCACAGCAGGAATATCATCTTCTTGATAGAAACTAGGAGGATCATTTTCTCCTACTATCGGATCAATTTTTCCTCTACCTTTTGTCTTACAGACTACACGCCAATCTGCTCTATCTTTATTTCGAGCCGGATACTTCGCGTAATATACTTGTTCGGCTTGTGATGCCAATATAAAAGGCTCATTTGCTGCCAATTTCGATTTGTAATTAACCTCAACAAGTTTGTATTTTGGATGAACTTTCATGCCCCTTTCTGTTGTATCGAACCAATGACATCTAAATAGGATCACTGATTTCAAGCCGAAGTAGTGCAACTCTATCACTTCTTCCATCAGTCCATAAAAATCCATATCACATTCAACATAGGTTGTCCCTTTCACGCAGACCCCAGCATTCATCGTCTTCTTTGCAAATGAATATTCAACCGTGTGAAATTTATACCCGTTAACAAAATATCCGCTATAGCACGACACAAGTCGCGACGGTCCACTAACAAACTCAAATATTTTTTCATCTATTTCAGCTCTGTGATCTTTGCTGTAAGTCTGAATCCAAGTAGGGAAATCACGATTCCGTAATCTCTCCAATTCTTGATCGTTGTGAATAGAGTATTTTTGCACCATCTCAATGTCAAATATTTCAATGAATTGTTCAATCTCTGGACAATTGAGTAATACATACAAGTGTGCCAAATGATACTCTTCATCGCTTAAGTGTCGAGATGGACGAGAACCAAAAGCACGACCAGAGTGACAAAATATATTTAAACGTCCATCTGAATGTCGAACACCCCCATCGTCGTTACGTGGAAGACGATCAAATCTTGTCTGTACTGTCGATTCAAAGTAAAATGAGCAGAATGTTGAAATTTCTTGGATGATATACGATTCAGATATTGATCCTTCAACAGCTGCGGTGTTCTTTACTTTTTTCTTCAGACGATTCATGTATCTTTCAAATAAGTACATCCAACGATATTGAACGGGGCCACCAACTCGTGCCTCGTATGCCAAGTGTATCGGTAGATGCTCCATCGAGTCAAAAAATGCAGGAGGGAAAAACTGCTCCAGCTTGCATATGATTTCAACAATATTATTTTCAAGTGTTGACATATCTTCGACTCGAAGGACATTTGCACAGATGCTTCTAAAAAACATACTTAATTCAGTCAACGGACCCCAAATATTATCAGGTAGAAGATCTCGAAATGCGATCGGAAGTAATCTCTGCATGAATACATGACAATCATGGCTCTTCATCCCTGATATTTTGCAATCATCGACGTTCACACATCGAGATAAGTTTAAAGCATATCCATCGGGTAATCTGAGTTCTTTTACCCATTGACAAACATCTTTGATCTGTTGTTTATTTAACACATATAGGGCCTTCAGTTTCAGATATCGTCCGTTGACCTCTTGTAACTCCAACTCTGGTCTTTTACAAAGTATTTTTAGATCATGTCGGGCTTTGACATTATCTTTAGTTTTTCCAGAAATATCCATCACAGTGTTGAAAATATTATCAAACACATTTTTTTCAATGTGCATGACATCTAAATTATGTCGAATCAATAATGAACTCCAATAGGGCAATTCCCAAAAGATACTTTTTTTCACCCAGTTGTGTGTTTGGCCAAAACCTGACACTCTTTCATTGCGACCAAATACTATATCTGGAAGTGCTGAAACACGTGCTAACATTTGTTCACCAGACAACATCGGTGGTGGCCCATCTCTTTCGACTCTGCCCTTAGTAAATTTATTACGATTCCTTCGATACTGGTGATGAACCGGTAGGAATCGACGATGACAATCAAAGAATGAGATTTTTCGTCCGTTCTGAAGACTGATTGATTTAGAGTGTTCCATACAATACGGGCAAGAGAGTCGGCCGTGAGTGCTCCAACCCGACAACATGCCGTACGCGGGGAAATCATTGATTGTCCACAAGACCGCGGCCTTTAAATTGAAGTTTTGCTTCCGATGACAATCATAAGTGACAGCTCCCTCAGTCCACAATGTTTTCAATTCATCTATCAAGGGTCTGAGAAATATGTCAATTTCTTTTCGCGGACCCTTAGGACCCGGAATAATCATCGAAAGATAAATAAATTCATCTTTCATGCACATTGACGGTGGCAAATTATAAACTGTCAGCAGCACTGGCCAAACTGAATAAGGAGTTGCAGAATGCCCAAACGGATTAAAACCATCTGTGCACAATCCCAATCTGATATTTCTAGTATCCATAGCAAATGAAGGATAACATGTATCCAAATGTTTCCATGCTTCACTGTCAGATGGATGAGTCATTACTGTATCATCACGACTTCTTGCATGCCAACTCATGTAGGGGGCTGTCTTTTCCGACATGAATAATCTTTGAAGCCTCGGTGTTAGTGGAAAATACCGAAGCACCTTAAACGGGATATTTTTCTGTCGGACCGATTTCTTCTCCTTGTAACGAGGGTGTTGACATACAGGGCATTTATCCAACTGCACATTTTCTTTATAATATAAAATGCAGTTATTTTGGCACGCGTGTATTTTTTCGTACCCAAGCCCCAATTTTCTCATTAGCTTTTTAGTCTTATAAAAAGTAGGCTCAAACTTGTTATCAGTAGGCAGCATTCCATTAATCAATCCAGCAATCCGATCATACGCAACTCCGCTGATATTACAATCGGCCTTGATGTTTAAGAGCTGTGTCATTGCTGAAAACCTAGTGTATTTAGGACAATTCTCATACAAAGGTTCATCGGCAGCTTTCAACATCTCGTAAAATTCTGCAGCTTCTTTATTCGGTAATTCAATCTCTACCGCAGCCCCTATTTCTGTGATATCAACCGCTGTAGTATCTGGTGGGACTGATGTCTGAAGAACTGGCCGATCAACATTATCATTCAGGTGGAATTGACCCCCAAGACTATCAAGTATCATAGTTCTATAGGGATTACATTGACCGGATGAAGAAGCACCAGCAGAGGAAGATTCACCATATGTCTGAACGACAGGATTGCTCGACGTCCCAACTTCGCGTGACTCCCCGTGACAAGTCCATAGAAAATATCTTGGTGTAAATCCTTTGGTATATAGATGCAGAGTGACAGTCTCCCGATCCAAAAATCGGCCATTCGAACAAATGCGGCACGGACATCGGATTTGATCACCCATGCTAACGAAATTCCGATTCGAATAGGCAAAATTTAGGAAGTACGTTACGCCTAATCGAAACTCATTCGTTAAAGCTCCATGATCAAAACGTCGGTACATCCAACTTCGATCAGCCGACATGATTCTGTCAATCAATGACAATTTCTTTGGTTAATGTCTTTAGGTGAGATGGTCCTATTCCATTCGGGATTTATGTTATTCGTACTGCACTTACGTTTTTATTTTAACTGTTAACTAATTATTCTAAATTTCGACAGCATCTCCCTACAGTTCTCCGAATACGCATATCATCTGGGCGCGTATCGGAGAACAAGAGAGATGTTGCCGAATTTAGAATAATTAGTTAACAGTTAAAATAAAAACGTAAGTGCAGTACAAATAACTATATTCCCAAATTGTCCAATCAGGGACAATTCAAGAATTGTACGTCGTATAAAAGATCATCTACTTCTTTTACACGAACATACAATCCCCGAACGGATCTAAGGTTTTGCTAAATCATATCCGACTGATCGATGCGTACGTGAAACATATCAACTCGTCGGATGGATGATTATTTTCTAAATGTTTTGAGACAGTTCGAGTCCATATTGGACGATTTCGGCGCGCGTCCGAAGTGGACGATTCCGGCGCGAGTCCGAATTGGATGATTCCGGCGTGCGTCCGAAGTGGACGATTCCGGCGCGAGTCCGAATTGGATGATTCCGGCGCGAGTCCGAATTGGACGATTCCGGCGCGCGTCCGAAATTAATCTAAACCCTAATAATTAATCTAACAAATTAAACAATTAATCTAAACAATTAATTAATATATATATATATATATTCCGGCGCCGGAGTCCACCCTCCGGCGCCGGCGTACAGTGGCCGGACACACTGTCCGGCCACTGTAGAAGGTCCGGCGGCGGCCATAGGCCGACCGCCGCCGGCCGAAACCCTAGAAATAGGGTTTCGGTCGGATTTTAACATCTCCGGCCGAAACCGTATAGGCCGGCCGATCAACATACCGGCAGCAGCGGCAGCGGCGCGGCGGCGAGAGGCGTCGGCGTCGGCAGCAACGGCAGCAGCGGCGAAGTTCTCGGTAGGAGGCGGCGGCGGCAGCAGCGGGAGGAAGAAGGGTCGGGCACGAGAGCGTGCCCTATATAAACTTATCAGCAACGGCTCACTCGCCCGTTAGAAAGCCGTTGCTGATAAGTTATCATCAGCAACGGCTCACTTATCCGTTAGCAAGCCGTTGCTGAAAATTAAAAAATCAGCAACGGCTAGCCTTTCCGTCCGAAAGTCGTTGCTGATAATTAAAATAATCAGCAACGGCTCAGTTTTCCGTTAGAACGCCGTTGCAGATACAGATATCTGCAACGGCTCGGGCGGCCGTAAGAATGCCGTTGCAAATAGCAACGGCTTGAGCGGCCGTTGCTGATAGCCGTTGCTGAAGACCAAGTTTCTAGTAGTGTTTGTTGAATATCCAAAGAATATTATTTCATCACTTTTGTTTTACATCTTTTCGATGTATTCCATATCATTTAGTACATAACACCTGCTACCAAAGACATGAAAATATGTAAGGTTAGGCTTTCTTCCCTTCCATAATTCATAAGGAGTTTTTATAATCTTTGGTCTTAGATATGCTCTATCTATAATGTAGGAAGTAGTATTGATAGCTTCAGCCCAAAATCATTTAAAGATCTTCTTGGAATTTAGCATGACTCGAGCCATCTCTTGGATAGTACAGTTTTTCCTTTCAACAACACCATTCTGTTGAGGAGTCTTCGGAGCAGAGAATTCATGAAGAATACCATTATCATCACATAATTTAGAAAAATATACATTTTCAAACTCTCTTCCATGATCACTTCTTATTCTAATCACTTTAAGAATAAGAAATTCTTGTTCATTCTGAAGTCTTAGGCATAAGGATTTAAAGTTGCTGAAGGCATTGAACTTTTTCCTTAGAAACTCTGTCCAAGTGAATCGTGAGAAATCATCTACACAAACAAGGACATATATTTTTAGGAAAAATACCTAAATATAACATGTACTTTGACATTTGTCTCAATTTTAGCTTATATTTTCATTTGTCTCATTTGTATACATGAACTAAAACATTTGTTTCAATTGTGACATGCCGTCTAATTTTTGTCAGGCACCCCGTTAAGTTGACAACGTGGCATGTTGACCTGTATAAAAAAATATTTTTTTATTATGTTATTAACCCCAATCATCACGTGTTATTAAAATTGGATCCCACCTTTTTTAATATTCAAGAGTGGTCCCACCTCTCTCTCTCTCTATCTCTCTCTCTCTCTCTCTCGCACGCGCGCGCGCCAACCCGCCACAGCCACCTGCAACCGGTTATCCCTTCTCCATCGTTCGTCTTAGGAGGGCTGGTCGCCGGCGTCGTATCCTTTATTCTTCCCCTGATAGCTTGGTTTGCTCCCGCACTCACGATCGACGGTGTTGGCGAGCAAGCGCTTCTTGACAAACTTGAGGGCGAATTGCTCACCCGTCGCCCGATCACCTCACCAATCTCATAGCCTCTTATCAATTCCTTTGTCATTTCCCTAAACCCCTTCTTTAGTTCTCACTAATTCCTTCCCATATGGCAGCGGAAGCGAAAGAAGAAGATGGTAGCAGTCGAAGAGAGAGAGAGAGAGAGAGAGAGAGAGAGAGAGAGAGAGAGAGAGAGAGAGATGGCAGCAGAAGAAGAAGGTGCATTCTGAATAGGTTCGACCGAAAGATCTTCCAATATCTGATCGACAACAAGCCCAAGGTATTATTTCTGTTCAATAATTTTCTATCTAATTATAGGATTAGTACGTCAGTTCATCTGAAGCTAAACCTTGCTATGTGTTGTTCCATGAACTCGCCGACGGTGGTGGCACGATGAGGTTTCAGGTAGGACAAGGTGTAGCCGATGAAGGGCCATCCTGCATCGTTGCTAAGTGGGAGGTTCATCCTCTTCTTCTTCGATTTGATGTGGTTGACGTAGAAGTAGAGAGCGATGATGACTAAGGGAAGGAGGTAGAAAAGGATCTGCTGTGTCCACATATGCTGTGATGCCATCTCCATCAACAACATCCCTTGCATCAACCTGGTATATTGAACTTACATTATAAAATGGCCTCATAATACATCTTAACTAAAAATTTGATCGAGTGATCATTTATTCAAGAAACTTAATTTAAAGTGGTTCTCACAGGATGCGTGATGAGTTTGAATTGCACTTCGACAACGGATCCCTTCTCATGGCCATACCAGAGACCGACCTTGTCGACGCCGAAGGGGTCGTGCTCGAGCGACCGCCCCAAGGTGTCGACGTCATTGTTCACGGTGAGCTCGAGGAGGCTTGAGAATAAGTCATCGGCGTCAATGGCGAGGTGGTTCATCCTATCGTCCTCTAGGGAACAGCCATTGTCGATGGCCACGTGAGGAAGCATCCCACGTTCGCCGAAGGAGAGAGAGAGAGAGAGAGAGAGAGAGAGAGTATGTGTAAAAATTGGGACCCACTTTTTAATATTAAAAATTGGGACCCACTTTTAATATTTAAAAAAGTGAGAGCCAATTTTAGTAACCCGAGAGCATGAATAGAATAAAAATATTAGTTTTTATACAGGTTAGCATGCCACGTCGTCAACTTAACGAGGCGTCTGATGGAAGTTAGACGACATGCCACAATTGAAACAAATGTCTTACTACATGTATATAAATGAGACAAATGAAAGTATAAGCTACAATTGAGACAAAGGTCAAAATATATGTTATATGTAGGTATTTTTCCTATTTTTTACCTCCAATGCTTTCAACTTGTATGGGACCAACCAAATCCATGTGAAGGAGTTCTAGAGGTTTTGAAGTTGCCACCAGTTGCAACTGCTTATGAGACTGCCTTGTCTGCTTTCCTTCTTGGCAAGAGCCATAAATCAACTCAGGTTTTCCAGTAAGTTTAGGATTCCTCTCACAACTCCAGCATTAACAAGATTCTTTAGGTCCTGGTAATTTAGATGACCTAACTTTCTATGCCATAAGTTAATATCGGAGGAAACAACAGAAAGACAGATAGATGAGAAGACAATCTTATAACAGTTATCTCTAGATCTACTCTCTTCAAGAATACAATCACTATTTTTATCAAAGACATTGCAACTATTTTTGTTGAACTTGACATCTAGATTCTGGTCACATAACTGAATAATACTCACTAGATTTGCCTTGAGACCATCCACTAGCATAATATCTTTCAACTTGGGAATTCCTGAAACATTGAGAATTCCAACTCTTAAGACATTTTTATGTCTTCCATCTCCAAAGGTTACAGTTGCACCTTTATGTTCTTGAATATTTTTTAAATTTTTTGAATTCCCTATCATATGTTGAGAACAACCACTGTCGAAATACCATAATCGAAGAGAAGAAATAGTCTTTGACATAAAAGCAACTTTACAGTTAAGTTCAGCTTTTCTTACCCAAACATATTTGAACTTTTGTTTAGAAGAGTCTTCATGCTTCTTTCTCTTTAGCTTGTGGGCATGCTTGAAACAATTTGCAATTATATGTCCTCTACACTTGTAGTAGAAACATATGGGCACTTTTCTTCTCTTCCAAGTAGTGAACCATTGATGTTTTGAGAAGTCTTTAAAAAAATTCTTCACGGGTAGTTGAGACTAGGGTTTTGACTGTCCCGAACTTATGTATCCAAGTCCAGTATGGTTAGACTTGGATTTTCCTACACTCAAAATTTCATTTAGAGTACCAGTGGAATTCATCATTCTGGCTTCTTTCTTTACCTTCTCAAGTTCAGAAATTAACTTGGATTCTTTATTAGATTTCTTAGGGATCTGACTCTTGTAGGTTTCCACTTGCTTCTCGAGTTTCTTCTTTTGTTCAATCAAAAATTTATTTTGATTTTTGAGGGTCTTGTTGAAAGTTGTCACTTCAACCCATTTATCAAATATCTCCTGATAGGCTTCTTTACGATTGTCAACACACTGAATCTTGTTATCCTAAACTTCAGTGTCTGGAATACAAATGGCTTGAACAATGTCGACTATGCAGGCAGCAAAAGCTTTATAGTTTCCTTGCTCAGATTCTTTTGCTTCATCATCTTCTTCTTCTTCTTCATCACTCTAGGTGAATGTGAAAGACTTCTTGAGATTTTTTTATACATTAGGACATTCAGATCTCATATGTTCATATCCTTCACATTCAAAGCACTGAACACCTTTAAACTTCTACTTAAGATCAGATATTTCAACAGAAGAATAACTTCTTCTATTTTCCTCAAAAGATGAACTTGTCTTGGATCTGGTAGAACTAGACGGTTAAAACCGATGTCTGAGCTGCACATTATGATTCGGCTTGTTCTTGGCTCTTAGATATCTTTCAAAAAAAATTGTTATAAGAGCATATGCTGCATCCATCTCTTCTTCTGAATAATCTTCAGACTTGTTCTTATCTTTAGTAGCATTGAAAGCAAAATTTCTCCTTTTCTCTTTGAGGGATTACTTCTCAAACAATTCCAACTCATAAGTTTCCAGTTTTCCCAACAAGGTATCAAGAGTAATAGAAGAGGGATCATGAACTTCTCCTATAGTAGCAGTCTTCATATCAAATTTTGTAGGCATGAATCTTAAAATTTTTCTTACCACCTTTTCTTCAGAGAATGGTTCTCCAAGGTTGGAAGCATTGTTCATCAAGTCTTTGATACGTCCATGAAAGTCTTTGATGCTTTCATCTTCGCACATTTTCATATTCTCAAATCTGGTATTGAGAATTTCAATTTTTGACTTATGAAGAGTCAATGATCCTTCATGATTTGTTTCCAAAATCTATTAAGCTTCTTTTGCAAGAGCGCAAGCAGAGATGAGTTTGAACTGAGAGGGATCCACACCACAGAAAATGGCATTAAGGGCTTCGTTATCATAGTTGACAGCAACAACTTCTGCTTCAGTATATAGGTTCTTTGGCTTCTTCTTAGTCCCTAGTGAATGAGGAGTATAACCATCTTCTATAGTATCCCAAAAGTGATCATCTATGGACTTGATGAATGCTCTCATCCGAGCCTTCCAATAGACATAGTTGTTAGACGTGATTTATGAATAAAGTGATTTATAAATAAAGTGATTTATAAATATATGGTCCACATCATCATTTGATGTGGACCACTTATCTTCACGTGTCTATCCTTATGTGGTCCACATATTATGTAGTTTTATCATTTTACCCATGTCTATCTCAAACCCGGTTCAAGCCTACCCTTCCACCTTTGATGGCAATGTGCGTATATAAATAGGTCGGGATACTCATAGATCCCCATACTCATTCATACCTTTCTACACCATCTATTGAGGGTTTAAAAGAGAGTATTGGAAGGCTTATTGAGGAAGGTGCACAGGAGCAAAAGGGGATCCAGAGCAGCGCATCAACACGGTATCAATGGCAGGAGGTTAGTCTCGATCCTACGCTTCCGCAATTTAAGATGTTTATAGATTTATGCATGTTCTAGTTATGATTTTATTATGTCATCAGTTAGATCATGCTGTGTTTCTATGAAATTTAACATGTGGTATCAGAGCCGTTATTCTCCGCCTTGATTACGTCGTAATTTCCGAATTCTTATTTCCGATTTATTTCGTTTCCTTTTCCATTCTTTTCTCTCATTCGTACGTGCTGGTTGTCGTCTGTGTGATGATGAGCATGTTTCCTTTCCCTCGTAATGCACACTGCCGACGGAGGGAAGAAGGTAATGTTGTTGTTTCATAACATCGGCCGACTTCATATTCTTCGTCATCGTCATCAGTAGATGGGTAATTATACTCTTCTCGGCAACTACTTGTGGAGGAATTTTCTCCATGCAGTCGCTAGTGCAAGGCATTGCACATCGCAGATCATCTCCAGCTCTCCGGTGCTATATGTATAATGATCTGGCGGAAGAGGAGGAGGCGACATAGTTCTCTTGGTGGAACTGTGAGAGAGGAATCAGTGCTACATCTTCTCTCCCTTTCCGTCGTCGAGGGCATCAAAGAAACGCCATCGCACCCCACTGTTTGTACTAGCACTTCTTGCTCGTCGTCGCCCGCTCCATGATCACCGGCGACTCAAGAGTAGCGACAACATCTGAGTTTGAAGAGGGCAGATGGGCTGTAGTAGGGGCGGCCGACGGCTATAGAATTTTTTTTTTTAATTCTAGGGTTTTTGCATGTTGTTCGTGAGGGAAGGAGAAAATTAATGGGTTTAAGCTTAATGGGTTTGAATCCAATTTAATGGATCTTTGACCCATTAAAGCACCCATTCCTTTAAACATAATGGATAGTTATTTTAAATGGTAATGGATCCGTTTCTTTTATACCCGTTAACTATTTTATTTAAATTAATTAGATTTGCATCTTTAAACCCGGATCCATATACCTCTTTCACCTGATCCGAATTTTAAGTCATTTGGTTCGATTGACTCTGGTTCAATTTGGTTCAACTCAAATTAATAAAACATGACCGGTTTCCAAAACAAAGAGTTGGTCCGGTTCAAATCAATTGAATCCGGTCCAATTCTTTTGTTTTTGGGTTGATTTCCATTCTGGTTTGATTTAATTTTGGTTCATTTGAAAATTTTTATTGGTTTAAAGTTGGTTCAATGTTGGTTGGGTCAACTTAGATCTAATTTGGGTTTTAAATTTGATTTCTTTTGAAATTGCGTAATCTAACTCAATCTAAAATTTCATGAACTAGAATAATTAATAATTCCGCAGTCGTTGTAGAAAATTACGTTGCTCATAACTTAGCAACGGATTAGCAACAGCCGTTGCTAATAACATTATCAGCAACGGTTCTACCACGGCTGCGGGGTCGTTGTAGATATGTAAATCAGCAACGGCCCGGTGGTCGTGGCAAGACCATTAGTGAAAGCCCGTTGCTAAGCCGTTGTTGTAGGTCATCAGCAACGACTTTGAGGTTGTGGCCTAGAAAATATAATACACTTTCAGTAACGACTTTCCCACGGACAGTCGTGGGAAAGCCATTGTTGATGATGTTAACCTGTAACTGAAAATTTTTGAAATTTCTAATTTCTATTAATACATTGATACATTTAACCTGATACATAACTCACACACCCATTAATATATTAATACACACATACATAACATACACATCACAGATACACTCAGATATACATCAAAATAATTATACTTATGTTTATAATTATCCACAATCATATAAAAATAATTCAAATTCAAAACTATCGTATCAATATCCAAACAAAACAAGTCAATCAAGTATAGTATCCAAGCAACAAAGTCAATATCCAAACAAAATAATAAACCTCACGACGATGGTGGAGGAAGGTCTGGATCATAATATGGCGGGGTTTAGAGTGCTTGGGTGTACACTGGCGTGGACTGACTCGAGAACGACGGATTCGATGATGCTGAAGGGATGCCTGCTCCGATATGAGCTGAGATGTAGCGTAGCATAGCATGCATCTCTGCCATCATCTCACTCTGACACTCCATCATCTCACTCTGACACGCGACCGTCTCCTCCAGTGTCCTTATCCTACTGCTCTAATCATAATTAGTCCTGGAGGTGGACAGTCGTTCACTAGTGACCGGAGAGGTCGGTGCCCCAAGTGGCCTGAGCACGGCTCGCGCATGACCACTGTCTGCAAAGCCATATACGCGGCTATGGTCCCAACCACCTGCAGCCTCGACCCACGCTCCTGCGTCAAAGTCCTCGGGGTGACCCCGCGCTGCATCACTGTTTGAGTGTAGGCCTCCTACTCGAGTTTGATTCTTTGTTTCATATTTTTGCAAAAACTTAAATTATAAATAAATAATGAACAATTTAAAAAAATATACTTACCATAATGATTACAGCGCGAGTGTCGATGTACTCCCCCGTCAGGGAGGGCCGCTGGACAGTCCCGTCGTCCATCACCGTCGTCTACATTTACAAAACAAATACATTATTTATTACACAAAGTAACAAATAAAATATATAATTGAATTTAAGATATAATACTTACCAAACGACGACCGTGCACTACAAATGATATTGAGCCGCTGGTGTGACACACTCCTCCCCCGGACATACGGTTTCTAGCCGCAGTCCTAAAAATCTCCTGACATCGATCCGTCGACCATAACGCCATGAGCTGATCCCATATATCCGGAGTTATCCAATCGGGACCGTATCCTCGAGTATCCGTGATGTTTGTGGTCCCAGCTCGGGCCATCGCCTGGGACCGGGCCTGTCCTAGTTGGCCATTGTACCTCTGCCGGGACAAAACCTCCCAGACAGTGTAAATGAAGGACCTCTAGTGCTCAGCCCATGTATAGCGAGCCCGTAAAATAATAATATCACTACCAATATTAATCATCATGTATATATAAAAAAATTAATACGTGCCTCAAACTCTCGCCATAGCATGCCGACATGCTTACTGGGCACGTGAGACCACGTGGACCATGCCCCATGCATGTATCGTCAAATCGTAGAAGATATGGTCCTCGGCACATTCTTCTGCTTGAACATGCACAACAAAAATAAAGTTCAATATTATATTATAATATAATGAATTTGTAATAATTCATAATTCATGATACATTACCGCTCCCCAATCACACTAATGAGTCTACGTGACTCCGTGGCTGGCGGAGGCTGCCACCTGTTGGGCCCGCATGGACGCTTGCGTCTCGATGAACTAGCCTCGGCGGCATGAGGATCAACAATAAGAGTATCATCGGCAGGAGGATCAGCAGCAGGAGGAAGTACGGGAGTCTGACCGATCGGAGACTCCGAAGCTCGCGTCCGATGATAACTTTGACCCGACATATCTGTCGAATAATTAAGCATATAATTAGATTATATATATAGCAGAGATATATTTAATAGAAGATATACTTTACAATTATTCCTCATCATCTAAGTAATAGTCTTCAAATTTTTCTTTTTCTTCCTCTTCTTCATCTTCTTCGTCTCCAGCTTCCTCAATTTCATGATTGTCATCATCAACATATTCAACTTCTGATTGAACTAACGCTGTGTCTGCATCCTCGAGTATTGAAATAATACGGTCTACAGCAGGAGGATCATCTTCTTGATAGAAATCATCTGTCACATCAGGTATCGGCTCATTTTCTCTCGCTATTGTATCAATTCTCCCTTTACCTTTAGTCTTACAGACTACATGCCAATCTGCTCTATCTTTATTTTGAGTCGGATACTTCGCGTAATATACTTGTTCGGCTTGTGATGCCAATATAAAAGGCTCATTTGCTGCCAAATTCAATTTGTAATTAACCTCAACAAGTTTGTATTTTTGATGAACTTCAATGCCCCTTTCTGTTGTATCGAACCAATGACATCTAAATAGGATAACTGATTTCAAGCCGAAGTAGTGCAATTCTATCACTTCTTCCACCAGTCCATAAAAATCCATATCACATTCAACATACGTTGTCTCTTTCAAGCACACCTCGGCATTCATCGCCTTCTTTGTAAATGCATATTCAACCGTGTGAAATTTATACCCATAAACAAAATATCCGCTATAACATGACACTAGTCGCGACGATCCACTAACAAACTCAAATATTCTTTCATCTATTTTAGCTCTCTGATCTTTGCTGTAAGCCCGAATCCAAGTAGGGAAATCACGATTTTGTAATCTCTCCAATTCTTCATCGTTGTGAATAGAGTATTTTTGCACCATCTCAATGTCAAATATTTCAATGAATTGTTCAATCTATGGGTAATTGAGTAATACGTACAATTATGCCAAATGACACTCTTTCATTCCGACCAAACACTATATCTGAAAGTGCTGAAACACGTGCTAATATTTCTTCACCAGGCATCATCGGTGGCGGCTCATCTCTTTTGACTCTGCCCTTAGTAAATTTATTACAATTCCTTCGATACTAATGGTTAGCCGGTAGGAATCGACGATGATAATAAAAAAATGACATTTTCCGTCCGTTCTGAAGATTGAATGATTTAGAGTGTTCCATACAATACGAACAAGAGAGTCGGTCGTGAGTGCTCCAACCAGACAACATGCCGTAGGCCGGGAAATCATTGATTGTCCACAAGACCACAACATTTAAATTGAAGTTTTACTTCCGATGACAATCATAAGTGACAACTCCCTCAGTCCATAATATTTTTAATTCATCTATTTGGGGTATGAGAAACACGTCAATTTCTTTTCGCAAACCCTTAGGACCCAAAATAATCATCGAAAGATAAATAAATTCATCTTTCATACATATTGACGGCGGCAAATTATAAACCGTTAGCAGCACTGGTCAAATTGAATAAGGAGTTGCAGAATGACCAAACAGATTAAAATCATCCGTGCATAATCTCAATCTGATATTTCTAGTATCTCTAGCAATCGAAGGATAACATCTATCCAAATATTTCCATGCTTCACTGTCGGATGGATGAGTCATTACTATATCGTCACGACTTCTTGCATGCCAACTCATGTAGGGGGCCGTCTTTTCCGACATGAATAATCTTTGAAGTCTTGGTGTCAATGGAAAATACCGAAGCACCTTAAACGAGATATTTTTCTGTCGGACCGATTTCTTCTCCTTATAACAAGGATGTTCACATACAGGGCATTTATCCAACTACACATTTTCTTTATATTATAAAATGCAATTATTTTGGCACGCGTGTATTTTTTCATACCCAAGCCCTAATTTTCTTATCAACTTTTTAGTCTTATAAAAAGTTGTCTTAAACCTGTTATCAGTAGGCAGCATTCCATTAATCAATCCCGCAATCCGATCAAACGCAACCCCGCTGATATTACAATCGGCCTTAATGTTCAGGAGTTGTCATTGCCGAAAATCTAGTGTATTTAGGACAATTCTCATACAAAGGTTCATCGGCATCTTTCAACATCTCGTAAAATTCTGCGGCTTCTTTATTTAGCAATTCAATCTCTACCGCATGTTGTACTTCTGATGGCAATTCTGTGACATCAACACCTGTAGTATCTAGTGGCACTGTCATCTCAGTAACTGGCTGATGGACATTATCATTCAATTGGAATTGACCCCCAAGACTATCAAGTATCATAATGCTATACAGATTACATGGACTAGATAAAGAAACACTAGCAGAGTAAGATTCACCATGTGTCTGAACGATAGGATTGCTCGACGTCCCGACTTCACGTGACTCCCCGTGACAAGTCAATATAAATTATCTTGGTTCACTATATAGATGCACAGTGATAGTTTCCCGATCCAGAAATCGTGCATTCATGCAAATACGGCACGAACATTGGATTTTATCACCGACGTTAATGAATTTCTGATTCGAATAAGCAAAATTTAGGAAGTAAGTTACGCCAAAGCAAAACTCATTCGTTAAAGCTCCACAATCAAAACGTCGGTACATCCAACTTCGATCGCCCGACATGATTATGTCAATCAATGACAATATCTTCAGTCAATGTCTTTATAGGTGAGATGATCCTATTCCATTCGGGATTCATGTTATTCATATTGCACTAAGTATTTATTTTAACCGCTAACTTCATTTTAAATTTTGGCAATATCTCCCTACAATTCTCCAAATACGCATATCATTTGGGTACGTATCGGAGAACAAGGGAGATACAATAGCCAAAATTTAAGAATGAGTTAACAGTTAAAAAAAAACTAAGTGCAATATAAATAACTATGTTCTCAAATTGTCCAATTAGGGACAATTCAAGGGTTGTATATCGTATAAAAGATCATCTACGTACTTCTTTTACACAAACATACAACCCCCGAACAGATTTAAGGTTTTGCTAAATCATATCCGACTCGTCGATGCGTACGTGAAACATATCAACTCGTCGGATGGATCATTATTTTCTAAATATTTCAATGCCGGTTTGAGTCCACAATGGACGATTCCGGCACGAATCCAAAGTGGACGATTCTGGCGCGAGTTCGAAGGGGATGATTCTAATTAATTTAAATCTAAAGATTAATAATAAAATTAATCTAAATTAATATAATTTAAATTAATTCAATCTAAACATTTATCTAAATTAATCTAAAGATTAACATTAATCTAAATTAATTTAATATAATCTAAACATCTAAATTAACCTAAACATTTAATTAATTTAAACATCTAAGATTTAATTAATCTATACATGTAAATTTACCATAAAACCATTTAATTGATCTAGAATTACAATTTAATAAAAGAAAAAAAATTGGGTTTACAAAAAACCCTATTTTCGGTGCCGGAGTCCTGTAGACTCCGGCATAAATAAACTCATAAGCAACGACTCACTGGTCTGTTAGAAAGTCGTTGCTGATAAGTAACATCATCAATAATGGCTCACTCGTCCGTTAGAACGTCGTTGCTGATAAGTATTTTATTTTTGCGCCGTGAGCGCGCGTTCGGCTAAAGACTGGCGGATTTTATAGTCATAACTAAGTCGTTGCTCATATGATAATATATCTGCAATGGCTCGAGCAATCGTAACAAAGTCATTGCATATATATCACATCTACAAAGTCTCGAGCGGCCATAAGAACACCAATAGAAATAGCAACGACTTGCGCGACCGTTGTTGATAATCGTTGCTAGTAGTGGTCCCTCATTTTAAAAAACTTTTCATTCAATCTCTCAAAAATTATTTTAATTTTCGTTTGGTCCCTCCATTATTGTTCATATAGATATTGTTCATACCATTAAACAAAACAATCACACCCACACGTTGATCACCAAAAGAAAGCAACAGTAAAGTCAATTGGTCAAATCCCAAGCTTGGGATTCCATCTTCACAAGCATGCGTGACTTCCACGGTGGAAAGTCCACCCATGATCATTACCAATGATTTCAATCAAGAGGAAACATATTTATATAAAGAAATCTTCAATTCTTCTTCTCCTATCGTGGGTGGCTGCAAATAAAAAGGAGAGTTCTACCTAGATTTCTTTATCCCAAAAATCAATCAATCACACCTTAAAACTTTTGGGGCATGTTTGTTTGCCCATTTTTCAGTTTTTATTTTCGCGAAAATATGATGAAAACACGTCGCATTTTTTAGTCTTGTTTCGCGAAACAATATTTTATACTGATTCGCGAAAATGACTTTCGCTCGTTTTCGCGTTTTCGCGAAAATTGGCGAAACGAGCGGTGGTATACTTGTAAATATGATGCCATTTCCGCTTGTTTCGCCCGTTTCGATTGAAAACCAAACAAAATACGATTCACCCATCGGCTCAATCACGTGACCCAATCACTCAACCCTGCTCGTATTCTGCTGCTGCTGGCGACACAGGTGATAAGTTGTCGCCACCTCCTTTTTTGATCACTCATAAGCAATTTTCGTAGCCGACTTCGGTGAAAAAGAACCGGCTCATCACTCGTCGGCGATCTCGTTCATCGGTTTTTTTTTTACTTTAGGCATTTTTTCGAGTTAGGGTTTTGATGTTCTTGCGTTCTTCCGAGATTTGATGTTCGGGTTTTGATGCTAGGGTTTATGATGATGTGCTTTTGCTTTGCCTCGATCTAGGGTTTTGATGGATTTTCCCGATCTAGGGTTTCCAATCCAATAAGGTTTCCGATCTAGGGTCTCCGATCCATGTTTTGGATCTAGGATTTTGATGGATGTTATTCTGATATATGGTTTTGATGATCTTTCAATCTAGGGCATTGATGATGTTTCGACCTAGCATTTTGAAGATCTTTCGATCTAGGGCATTGATGATGTTCCAATCAAGAATTTAATAACTGCATTTTTTGTATATAGCTATCCATGTATTTTCTGCATTTTCACTGTTATGTATGCTTTCTATTATGTATGCTTCCTATTATTTATTCTTCATGTTATGTATGCTCACTATTATGTATGCTTATTATGTATGCTCATTGTTATGTATGCTTACTGTTATGTATGCTCACTGTTATGTATGCTTCCTCTTATTTATTCTTCCTGTTATGTATGCTCACTGTTATATATGCTTC
The DNA here is from genome assembly GCA_034359265.1 of Canna indica. Taxonomy (NCBI): domain Eukaryota; kingdom Viridiplantae; phylum Streptophyta; class Magnoliopsida; order Zingiberales; family Cannaceae; genus Canna; species Canna indica. The sequence goes on along the minus strand of CP136891.1, from coordinate 73,446,556 downwards.
CTGTTATGTATGCTCACTATTATGTATGCTTCCTCTTATTTATTCTTCATGTTATTTATGCTTCCTCTTATTTATTCTTCATGTTATGTATGCTCACTATTATGTATGCTTCCTCTTATTTATTCTTCTTGTTATGTATGCTCACTGTTATGTATGCTCACTGTTATGCATGCTTCCTGTTATTTATGCTTCCGGTTATGTATGCTTCCTCTTATTTATTCTTCCTATTATGTATGCTTTCTGTTATGTATGCTTCTTGTTATGTATGTTCACTGTTATGCTTCCTGTTATTTATGCTTCCTGTTATGTATGTTTCATCTTATTTATTCTTCATATTATGTATGCTCACTGTTATGTATGCTTTCTCTTATTTATTCTGCCTGTTCTGTATGCTCACTGTTATGCATGCTTCTTGTTATGTATGCTCACTGTTATGCATGCTCACTGTTATGCATGCTTCCTGTTATTTATGCTTCATGTTATGTATGTTTCCTCTTATGTATGCTTCCTCTTATTTATTCTTTCTGTTATGTATGCTCACTATTATGTATGCTTCCTGTTATGTATGCTTCCTCTTATTTATTCTTCCTGTTATGTATGCCCACTGTTATGTATATCTACTGTTATGTATGCTTCCTCTTATTTATTCTTCCTGTTATGTATGCCCACTGTTATGTATGTCCACTGTTATGTATGTCCACTATTATGTATGCTTCCTCTTATTTATTCTTCCTGTTATGTATGCCCACTGTTATGTATGCTCACTGTTATATATGCTTCCTGTTATGTATGCTCACTCTTATGTATGCTTCCTGCTATGTATGCTTCATTTATTTTTCAAATAGATATAATTATTATTCACTTATTTTTCAAATAGATATAATTATAAATGAGAGACCATTGTAATTCGAGGGAGAAGTCGGAAAATTGGTCCGAAAATGCTACGAAAGTCTTTTTGTTTATACTGCATAATAAACAAATAGAGTTAGACACTTTGAATTTTGACAAGCCTGTATAGGAAGAAATTAGCAATAGACTTCTGGAAAAATGTGGCACTAGGTACGGGGTTGATCAATGTAAGGGAAAGAAGAATCGTCTTCATCGTATCTTTAAAGACTTCCAAGAATTGATTAACCACACTGGGGTCACCTGAAATCTCGACACAGGGAGGATTGTGGCTGACGAAACGGTGTGGAATAACACAGTAGGTTTTTCTTAATAGAGTAGGTTGCATGTTGGGTAACATTTTAATAGAGTTTATTTCGTGTCAGAGAGGAGGAAAAAAAAAGTGTTTCAAACAGTTTAAGAATGGGCCACTTGCCAACTACACATTGTTGGAATTGATTTTTCAAAATCAATCGGCAACTGGTGGGATGGCTCGATCATCTACACATGCGCCTTTGAATTCATCCGAGGAGCGTCAGTTAGATAAGCAATTATTGGGGCAGAATGCACGCGGTAGGGAGCCTCTTGTGGAAGAGGAAGGGGAAAAAGAGGACTCGGAGGATAACGACCATGAAATCCCTCGACGTCCATTTGTCTCTTCAAGTTGTAGTCGCAGTAAGAAACGAGGTAAATCATTGGTGAGAACATCTGTAGAACAATAGAGGCAAAAGATGTATGAACTCATTAGTGAACACTTTGCAGTTCGTCGTGTTTGAAGTGAGGTAACCTCAGTATGTACTATACCCCCACCCGCAGATCCATATAGCCTAGCAGATTACGTTGATCGCATTAGTAATTTGCAGGGGCTATCTGCAGAAACTCATGCTAAGACTTGTCATTTCATGTTTGCTAATGTGAAATCTCGGATACTTATTATGACGTTGCAAGATGACAAACTGAGGAACTTCTTGGAAACTTTGTAGTGAGTGAGTGAGTGAACTACTATTTAATTTGAACCGATGATTTTGTGCACCCTTGTATGTGCATCCTTGCATTTATTTTTCAATATTGTTACTTTATATTTTAGATACTTATTTGTTTGTTGTGCGGTTGAATTCAGATACTTAAATTCCAAGAGAGAATCTCCTTACAAAATTCAATGTTGAATCAATTAAGAAATCCCATATTTTTCCCACATGGTGAGGTGCGGCCAAGAAGAGAAAATAATCTCAATTCATGCAAGAAAACCACTCACTAGAGAAGGAAATTGAAAAAGAAGACAATCCTCCGCGCTTCCCCGAGTCTGGGTGTGTTGCCCATATTCGAGTCCATCACATGTCTTCTCCTTCCCTCTCATGTAACCCAAGATTTAGTCGTCCAAATCCGATCTCCACCATTAACATCCAGGACAAAGGGGTTTCGAACATGCTTCCAGTAGTGACTCATCCAAATCGGGACCATATCAGCAATGATATTAGCCATCAGTGAAGCTTATATTTCCAGTAGTGACTCATCCAAATCTGGATTTAAATTGATATTTTTGTTCTGATTTTAATCCATTCAATTTTGAATAAAATTAATTACAATTTCTAATCCTCTCAATTAAGTCATACCAGCGTCAATACAAAACCCACGTGTTGCGTAATTATATGTACATATGTTTTAAATTTAAATAATTATAAAAATTATGAGAATAAATAATTAAATTAATTTAGGTTAAATTATAATTTGAGTAATAATATTAATACTTAAATAATTAAGAATAATAATAAATATCATCTATGTGAACTCGCACGTTGCGCAATTATATATGTATATATATTTAAAATAATTTTTAAACATTATCAAAATTAGTTTAAATTAAATTATAGTTTTAAATAATAATATTTGTACCCAAATAATTAAGAGTAATAATAAATATCATATATATAAAAATTATAAGTGTAAATAAAATAGTAAGTATTAGTTTAATTTAATTTATATAATTGTAAAACTAAAATATATATACATATCTCTTGTTAAATATGATTTTTATTTATTGCTTTAAATTCACCAAATACAATAACATATTCACAAATGTTGAAAATTATATAAGTTAAAATTCAATGTATATTTAAATGTCATAATTCTAATATTGATAAATGAATTATTTTTTATTCCAATCTTTTCACACTATTCATTTTTAATTGTATAAAATAATATATTATTAAACTATTATTTATTCATTAATCATATGTTTATTATAGTATTTTATTCTTATTTTTGTTTTCATACGATTAAAAATGATTAAATTATAAAATTAAAATCTATGATCAAATATATAACTAAAATAATAAAATAATAATATTTTAGGATATATAAAATAAAGATTCAATTATATAATAAATAAATAACTATATAAATTTAAAATTTAATCTTCTAAATATTTAATTGTAAACTTTTGTTTAACTACTAAATTAAATAATTATTCTTTATCTAATATATCATTTTATCACAATTTAAAAAAATTACATTGCAAATTTTACACACACATATATATATATATATAAATCTTAACTATTTGGATATGAATATTATTATTTAAAAGAAGGGAAAATGTCTAAGATGGTTCCTAAATTTTTTCGAAATTTTCACATTGATCCCACAATTTTTTTTCGAGTCAATTGGGTCCCTAAAAATTTGTAAACGTCACTTTGATCCATGGTCATGACCAACACCCAGGGACCAAAGTGACGTAGTTTTTTTAACAGCAGGGTCACGACTAGGGACCAAAGTGATTTTTACAAATCTTTAGGGACCCAATTGACTCGAAAAAAAGTTATAGGACCAATGTGAAAATTTCAAAAAAGTTTAGAAATCATTTTAGACCTTTTCCCTAAATAATTTAATTTTGTCACACCCCAATTCTAGAAGGGTGTGATCGGCCAGGGTATATAACCATACCTTGAAGCCTAACTCAAAATCACAAACCACGTAGATAAACTAAACTTTTATTTCATTAAAACACCAATGACTAATAAAATGATATAAATGAAACAATCCAATTCACTATTGAAGAAAGTGCGGAAACATGAATATCCAACTGAAACAAACTTCAAAGACTGTTTTAAAACAATGAATGGAAAAGAGAAACAATAAATATCACTTCATGACTCTCTCTATACCCGACCACAACTCTAACTCTAACTCCAACTTATCACGAGATCTGCCCTGAACCTGCTGCTCCTAGCTGCGCTACCCAATACTCCAGTATCACTACTGGTTCTGACCTGGTGCTGATAAAAAAATAATAAAACAAAATGGTAAGTCTACATTGGACTTAGTGAGTGGCTCGCTCCTGAGCCTACCACAATCCACAACTATACAGTTGTATAAGATGCATAAAAATAACATAATAGATAATTTCCATAACATAATCTAAGCAATATCAAAATACAAGGATAATTTCTTAAATTCAGAATTAAATCATTTTATCTATGTAATTCAAAACTAATCCATACATATCCCATAAAGGAAAGAAGCCACACATTTATACAAGCATGTTTCCAAATAATTAATACGAGTCGGTCACTAGGACATGCCCAGTGAGCTTCCCGCCCATGGTTCCTGAGCTAGGCAGACCCTCTAGCCTTAGTAACCCCAATTGGTTGGGAAAACCCTCCAACCAGTGCCACTCCGGGTCCGTCGTCAGCGTGGCTCATTGACGAGGTTCCCGGTCGACACCTCCTCTGCTGATCAACCCAACCAAACCCCCATCTCATGCACAAACACAAGCATGTTACAAAGAAAAATAATGAATGCACCAATACCAGAAGCATTTAATATAAACCAGTATCCCTGCACCATTTAACACCTAGTGCTTGTATCCTACAAGAGTGTAGTTTAAGATTTTCAAACTGAATGAAATATTTAAATTTAGAGATTTTTACATGGAAGTCTAAAATTTATGGATAACACCTATGATACAACACCCCCCCCCCTCCCCCCCCCCCTCTCACAAGTAATCCCATAGTATTCTAATTTCTTGAGTCTCTACTTAAACTCTTCTAAAAGCACAAAAGATGCTAAATCACTATACTTTAAATGTATACTAAGGCTTAAAGCATTGTTTATTTTTTCATGCCATTATAATTTTAAAAAAAAGAAAGATTAAAGGCTTGATAAACCCACCCACCCCCCTTTGGCTACCGCACAACCCTTCTTTTTTTTTCTCTTCCTTCATCCAAATCAATTCCCAATTACCCACTGTTACCACTCAATCAACCCGCTACTTTTCTGATTTCATATTTGCATTTACCATCTACCTATACTATGCAGTCACAAGAAGAAAGAAAACACGCAGTAAACTACTTGAGAAGCATGCGGCACTTCAAAACAATTACTCAGATTCTTCATTTGCTAACACATCCACGCATACCAATTACTCTAAGATTAACATCTACCTGCTAAGAATGCTATTCATACAATCAAGAAAACAATCCAATTATAATAAACCAAAATGGCAGCAGGCAGTCACCACAAAAATTTTTTTGACTTTCCAATGCTTAATAATTATATATTGAACCCCAAATTTAACACAAGAATTTACAAAGAATCCATCATCAAATTCCATTGAAGAGGGGATTTAAATCATCAAGAAATCTCCAAATTTTTCAAGACATGGGGCGGCAAGGGAAAAGAAGAAAACATGAGTTTTGAGCAATGATTTAGCCACTCACCGGAAAGGGAAAGCAAAGTAGAAGACGCCCTTAACATTCCTTGTGCCAATGATCGCCGGCGTCCGCAACTGGTTCAGCTGCAACCACTCTCGTCATCTCCTGCGTCGCCCCCTTGCCGAGTATCGGGTTTCTTGGATGCGTGCGGCCCTAGCAACCGCACTATCCAATAACCCCGCTTATATTTTATATTATTATTATTTTTACGTTTCTACCCCTAACTTAACCCAACCCCGGTTTCTACTTAACTCGACCAAAACTCGTCCGAATTGGGTTCCGATCGAATCGTCGGACTCGACTCGACCAATGCCCAAAACATAAAATAAAATACTAAACATGCGCAAAGGCCTCACCTTAAATCATAATATCCGGCACTTCCTCCGACCCGTTCCGATGCGCATCCACATTTTTTCGTTGTGAATATTTCGTTTAAATTAGGAAAAATTACTGGTATCACAAATCTAAAATAATTTTGATACTTTTATTTTTTATTAATTTAAAAATTTATATATGTCACGGCCCAACTCAGGGTCACTTGACCGGCCAAGGTATACGTGCCTATACCCCACAGCCTAAACCATGCACATGCCAACTCAACAAGTAAATATAGCGAAAGAAGTAATAAGTTTTATTTCAAGTGAAAATCGAACCAAAACATAGTTTTATTTCAAGAAGATCGATGAGAAGTAAGTGCAGAAATAATAGTTAAGTTCAACAATTCAAAAGTTCAGATACAATAAAACCCAAAATAAATAACATAAATGCCCTCAGGGCTACAACTCCAAATCAAGCTAATACAAGTGCATGACTACTAGCAAAGGACTCGACTACGACCCTAACTAGGACTGCTATGAGATCCAGCGGCTCCTTTGCCCTCCAGCGGCGCCAAGTGCATCCAACCCACCTCATCGGTTAGGCTCTATAAAATAGAAATCACACGACAACGAGTGAGTTTAAAGAACTCAGCGAGCGATTTTACCCACCCTCACAACCAAATATCACATAGATAACATAAATAAGTTCCATCTCTAAAAAGAAATCATGTCACAAAAGTGTGTCTAGCTACCAGACTAGGCCTGACAAATCGTGCCGGGCCGGCCCGGCCCGGCCCGATAACGATTCAGGCCCGAAGTTGTCGGCCCGGCCCGGCATGAAAAAATAGCGTGCCGGGCTGGCACAGCCCGTTAGCCAGAAAACTTAATTGAGTTTATTAGAATTGTAATTTTGAGTAGATAACTTAATGAGTATTAATTATTAACGGGTAAAAAAATACTAATAACCTATATTGCTTATCGGGCTATCGGGCCGGCACGGCCCAATAGCACTAGGCCCGGCCTGGCCCGGCCCGATAAGTGTTCGGGTCATATCGGGCCGGCTCGAAATTGGCCCGAACCCGATTTTATCAGGCCGGGCCAATAATTGCCAAGTCTATACCAGACCCATAGGCCACCCATGCCCACGACATCTAACTCCCAAAGAGGTGCATCAGGTCGAAGCCCTACCATGCCTAGAGGCAACATCACCATTAAAGAGGTGCATCGGGTCAAAGCCCTACGTACCATGCCTAGAGGCAACATCACCATCAAGAGGTGCATCGGGTTGAATCCCTACCATGCCGAAGGCAACAACACATACTAGGGAAGTGCATCGGGTCGAAGCCCATCATGCCGGAAGCAACAACACATAGTAGGAAAGTGCATCGGGCCAAAGCCCACCATGCCGAAGGCAACAACACATACTAGGGAAGTGCATCGGGCCAAAGCCCACCATGCCGAAGGCAACAACACATACTAGAGAAGTGCATCGAGCCAAAGCGCACCATGCGCGAAGGCAACAACACATACTAGGGAAGTCGGGAAAGACCCTCTGAACATATCCTGCGGGTTAGAAATTTTGGCGTGCAACCACCCGGGCGTAGCCCGAACCCCGACTCCTAATTGAGCCGCTTCGCCATTCCGAAGGATATGGCGCATCAAGATCTAAGTCAAGATTCTCCTACGGTGTCCTAGGGGTGTCCTCATTATGAAGCGTCTCAACACTCCAAACCCGACTCATATCTCTTAGACCCGTAATGTCATGAATTCGTGTGGTTTTATTTTATGAATACCGTATAAGTTGGTTCATAATAGATTATGTTCACCCTTAACTCAATTTTAACTATATAATTAAAATTTAGATTATCTCAATTAAGGTTTATTTTAGGGTTTTGTTTTAGGTTACTATTTTGCCCAGAACTGTTGTGTCCGACCCGAGTCTAGTCACCAAAGTGTGTCATATGTTTCCAAACTATATTTTCTGGTCGAAATGATATGTTACGAGACTATATTCACACATACACACACATGAAAGCAAATAAATTAAAATCATCACAGATTCATCATCTCAGCATACAATTCCAACAAACATGCAATTTCAGCATACTTATAGAATTAAATATGAAAATTAACAAAAATTCATCCCTAAATTACCATTAGGATAGAATACTAATCTCAGGAATTAATTCACAAAAATCATACTTTTAATCAATATTAACAAGAACTCATACACTTAAATCAAGAGTCAAGCATTAGGATCAAGAACCCTTAATTAGTCATTATCAAGATCTTAATCTTACCACATGATTTCCACATGGCTTCAAAAATTCTATTCAAATCCCGAAGAGAGAGGGTAAACCACTCACCTTAATTTGGAAAAATATTAGGAAAGAAATCCCGGACGACGGCCCGTCGAATCCGGCTTCAAAAGGCCGACGGCTCAACCCAAAAAATGGCTCCAAGGGGCGGCGGCTCACTCCAAGCCGCCGGCTTGGAGAGAGGGAGAGAGGGGAAGAAGAGGGCGGCTCGGCTAGCTCCTCTTGGCTCAGCTCCAAAGGGAAGAAGAAAGAAGGAAGGAGAAGGAAGCAGCGACTCGGCTCGGCTCCTCTCGTCTCGGCTCCAAAGGAAAGAAGAAAGAAGAGGAGAGGAAGAAAAAGCAGGCGGCTCGGCTTGGCTCTGGATGGCGGCTACCATGAGAAAGGGAAAGGGGACTAGCGGCTTGGCTTGGCTTGGCGACTGGCTCCCTTTCTCAACTTTTTGGGTGGCTCCAAAATAGGAGCCACAAGCCATAATGGGGGGTTATACACCCTCCTCAACCCTAACCCCTTAAACCCTTAATTCACAACTCGTATCCATCTTAAGTCAAAACCAAAATCTGCTAACCCGATAGACTTAAATAATTTAATAAATCTCATTCTAATAAATCATAAATAATTAATTAAATACTCATATGAACATAATTAGCAATTATGCACACACAAAATCAAATTAAATAATCTCAACTACCCAAGCCTAAAAATTCATAAATTCATAAATTTATATTCTACTTACCCGAGCTCGCAAGCTCGCTCCGGACCATGAGTCAACTCGGCTCGACCACGAACTAGTCCGCTAGGCTGGCAAATACACATAAAAGGAAAAATAATAAATTTAAATATATGAGATATTACAATATAAGAGTACGAAGTTATATGGATAAAGATTAAATAACACAAAAATAACATAAATTCTATAAATTAAAATTGTATAAGCATAGATAACTCATTTAAAAATAATAAATTTTAAATTATATAAATTTTCTTCATAAATAAACACAAAATTATATTTCAAAAACGTGAATCTAATAAAAAAATTACATTTAAAAATATTTTGAACAATTGTCCAGTAAATCTATAGTTTTTACCATCAAAAAATAATATAATCAAAGAATTAATATAAAAAATATAAATACACTAAAAATTTATAATCATCGCAAAATATTAATAAAATATAAATATAAAATCAACATCAATATTTTACTTTGTATATAATCATATTTATTTATTATAAAAAATATTTAATAAAATCATCATGGTAACCATATAAAAAACTAATTAAAAAAATAGAAAATTTAAATTATTTTAAATTACATAAATATATTTGATTTTAAAATACTATTAAAAACTCAAAAACTAATATATAAAACATTCAATACATTAAAAATTATTTTTATTAATTACTAAAATTAATAATAAATCCAAATAGTATAAATGTGGAAAAAAATGAAATTAAGAAAGAGAAAGAGAGGGTGAGGAGATCCGAGAGAGAGAACGACTATTATGGAGCCCGACTCCATAGAAAAACTTTATGGAGCCGAGCTCCGATGGTGAAACACTAATCTCAAAGCAAAATAAAAATTGCTTTGAGATTGGTGTTTCACCATCGGAGTCCGGCTCCATAATAATTTTTTTCTGAGAGAGAGGTGAAAAAATAAATAAATAATATAAAATAAATAAAAATAAAGAGAGAGGGAGTAGTGGTATGTATGAGAGGAACAGAAGACATGTGAGAGAGACAGAAGATGGAGGTGAGTGAGAAGGGGAGAACCTGCATATTATGCAAATATATCTATAATAAATATAATTTTACTTAAATAATAATAAATAATTAAATAAATTTAAAATAATATTAAAAGTATAAATTGTAAATAATATTTTATACAAATATATTTATTTCTTTGGTAATTATAAATTTATTAATAAAAAGTTAAGCATCAAAATAAATGTCAGTGAAAAAAGAGTAAAATTTATACTCTTAAAAGAATAAAATATTACATTAATATTTTTAAGGTGAAAAATTAACTTCAATACATAAATAATGTTTTTATGTACTTGTATGTATTTGTCTAAAAACATACTTTTTATAGAGTAATTTTTTAATAAAAAATCTTAATAGTAAACTGCCACCGTCGTAATTTAGACAAATAAATTGCATGGATCGTAATTTAGATTGACACCAATAAATTGCATGCATTATTGGAAATTACTATCCATTTGGCAATAAATTGCATGTATTAGAAATTACTGACCGATTGAAACATAAATTAAATTGCTGATCGCTATTCCAATAAATTGCAGGCAGTGATTTAATATTCTAATTCAGTCATTTAATATTCCAATTGAAATTATTAAAACATAGTAAACTGCCGATTGCTTTTCCAATTAAAACATAATTGCTATTTCAATTGAAACATATATAGTAAAGTGCCTATTGCTTTTCCAGTTAAAACATAAATGTTATTCCAATTAAAACATGCAGTGATTTAATATTCTAATTTTTTTTTCCAAAAACATAAAAGATATATTAACTCGGGGTTACAGGATGATTAACATCCGCACCCAAAATTACAGCGAGCTCAGAAGGACGGATGGAGGTCCAAACAGTGGACTCTTTCCTTCTCCTAGCAAAGTTTGCTGCCCAATGGGCACCTTTGTTTGCCGAACGGCTTCCAAAACAAATATGTACATTATTAAAGCTTCTACGAATGTTACAAATATTATGAAATAAAATTCGATGCTTCCATGGAGGGACGAAATTGCTGTTGATAAGATCCACAAGCTACCACTACTAGAAAAATGGTCATCAGCAACGGCCGCGCCGTTGCAATAGAGCCGTGACAGAAAGTCGCGTTGCTGATGACTTAGCAACGGATCAGCAACGGCCGCTTGGGCCGTCGCTAAAAACATTATCAGCAACGGTTTTGCCACAGACCCGGAGCCGTTGCTGATAACATTAATAGCAACGGCCGCTGAGTCTGTAGCAACGCCGTTAGTAAAACCCCGTCGCTAAGCCGTTGCTGTAGGTCATCAGCAACGGCTTTTGATACACTTTTAGCAACAGCTTTCCCACAGACGGCCGTGAGAAAGCCGTTGCTGATGACGCATACCTGGGAACAGAAAAATTAAAAATTTCAAATTTCCATTGATACATTGATACATTATCTGATACATAACTCACACACCCATACCCTCATACACACATTCATTCACACATCACAAACACACCAAGATATACATCAAAACAATTATATTTATATTGATAATTATCCACGATAGTATAAAAACAATTCAAATGCAAAATTGAAGTATCAATATCCAAACAAAATAAGTTAAACAAGTTCAATATCCAAACAAAAAATCTCACGATCACGATGGAGGATGGTCTGGATCATATGGCGGGCTTTGGAGTGCTTGAGTGTACACCGGCGTGGACTGACTCGAGGACGATGGATTAGATGATGCCGAAGAGATGCCTGCTTCAGGATGACCTGACATGTTGCGTAGCATAGCTTGTATATACGCCATCATCTGACTCTGGCGCTCCATTATCTCAGTCTGACGCGCGACCGTGTCCTCTAGAGTCCTTATTCTGCTACTATGATCATAACTGGATCTAGAGGTGGACGGCCGCTCACCAGCGACCGAAGGGGTCGGTGCCCCAAGTGGCCCTAGCACGGCTCGCGCATGACCACTATCTGCGAAGCCATATACGCGGCCATGGTCCCAGCCACCTACGGCCTCGACCCACGATGCTGCGTCAAAGTCCTCGGGGGTACCCCCGCGCTGCACCACCGTCTGGCTGTAGGTCTCCTACTCGAGTTTGATTTTTTATTTAATATTTATCATAAAACTTAAATTATAAATATATAATGAATAATTTAAACAAATATATAATTACCATAATGTATGCAGCGCGGTTGTCGATGTACTCCCCCGTCCCATGTGCTCGACGGTGAGTCCGCTCAAACACCGCCATCGGGGAGGGTCGCTGGACACTCCCGTCATCTGACACCGTCGTCTACATTTACAAAACAAATACATTAATTAGTACACATAGTAACAAATAAAATATATAATTAAAAGATATACTTACCATACGGTTCGCGTGCACTGCAAATGCAACAGAGCCGCCGGTGTGACGCGCTGCTCCCCCCGACATGCGATTTCTAGCCGCATTTCGAGAAACCTCCTGCTATCGATCCGTCGACCATATCCCTACGAGCTGGTCTCATATATCCGGAGTAATCCAACCGGGGCCGTATCCCCGAGTCTCCCCGATGTTAGTGGTCCTAGCTCGGGCCATCGCTTGGGACCGAGCCTGCCCCAGCTGCCCGTTGTACCTTGCCCGGGAAATAGCCTCCCAGGCAGCGTAAATGAAGGGCCTCTGGTCCTCGGCCCATGTATAGCGAGCCTGCAAAATAATAATATCAGTACCAATATTAATATATCATCATGCATGTAAAAAAAATAATAATACGTGCCTCAAACTCGCGCCATAACATGTCGACGTGCTCGCTAGGCACGTGAGACCACGTAGGCCATGCCCCGTGCATGTATCGTCGAATAGTAGAAGAAATGCTCCTCGGCACTTCTTCTTGCTCGAACCTGCACAACAAAAATAAATTTTAATATTATATTATGATATAATGAATTTGTAATGATTCATAATTCATGATATATTACCGCTCCCCAATCACGCTAATCAATCTACGTGACTCTGTGGCTGGTGGAGGCTGCCACCTGTTCGGCCCGCGTGGCCGCCTGCGTCTGGATGTACTAGCATCGGCAGTATCATCCTCATGAGGATCAGCAACAGGAGGATCAGCAGCATGAGTAAGTGCTGGAGTCTCACCGATCGGAGACTCCGAAGCTCTCCTGCGTCGATAACCACGACCAGACATATCTGTCGAACAGACATATAATCAGATTATTGTATAAATAGTAGAGATATATTTAATAAAATATATACTTTACAATTATTCCTCATCATTTGAATAATAGTCTTCGAATTCTTCTTCTTCTTTTTCCTCTTCATCCTCTTCTTCATCTTCTTCATCTCCAGCTTCCTTAATTTCATGATCGTCATCATCAGCATATTCAACTTCTAATTGAATTGACGCTGTGTCTGCATCCTCGAGTATTGGAATAATACGATCCACAGCAGGAAGATCATCTTCTTGATAGAAACCAGGAGGATCATTTTCTCCTACTATCGGATCAATTTTTCCTCTACCTTTTGTCTTACAGACTACACGCCAATCTGCTCTATCTTTATTTCGAGCCAGATACTTCGCGTAATATACTTGTTCGGCTTGTGATGCCAATATAAAAGGCTCATTTGCTGCCAATTTCGATTTGTAATTAACCTCAACAAGTTTGTATTTTGGATGAACTTTCATGCCCCTTTCTGTTGTATCGAACCAATGACATCTAAATAGGATCACTGATTTCAAGCCGAAGTAGTGTAACTCTATCACTTCTTCCATCAGTCCATAAAAATCCATATCACATTCAACATAGGTTGTCCCTTTCACGCAGACCCCAGCATTCATCGTCTTCTTTGTAAATGAATATTCAACCGTGTGAAATTTATACCCGTTAACAAAATATCCGCTATAGCACGACACAAGTCGTGACGGTCCACTAACAAACTCAAATATTCTTTCATCTATTTCAGCTCTGTGATCTTTGCTGTAAGTCTGAATCCAAGTAGGGAAATCACGATTCCGTAATCTCTCCAATTCTTGATCGTTGTGAATAGAGTATTTTTGCACCATCTCAATGTCAAATATTTCAATGAATTGTTCAATCTCTGGACAATTGAGTAATACATACAAGTGTGCCAAATGATACTCTTCATCGCTTAAGTGTCGAGATGGACGAGAACCAAAAGCACGACCAGAGTGACAAAATATATTTAAACGTTCATCTGAATGTCGAACACCCCCGTCGTCGTTACGTGGAAGACGATCAAATCTTGTCTGTACTGTCGATCCAAAGTAAAATGAGCAGAATGTTGAAATTTCTTGGATGATATACGATTCAGATATTGATCCTTCAACAGCTGCGGTGTTCTTTACTTTTTTCTTCAGACGATTCATGTATCTTTCAAATAAGTACATCCAACGATATTGGACGGGGCCACCAACTCGTGCCTCGTATGCCAAGTGTATCGGTAGATGCTCCATCGAGTCAAAAAATGCAGGAGGGAAAAACTGCTCCAGCTTGCATATGATTTTAACAATATTATTTTCAAGTGTAGACATATCTTCGACTCGAAGGACATTTGCACAGATGCTTCTAAAAAAAATACTTAATTCAGTCAACGGACCCCAAATATTATCAGGTAGAAGATCTCGAAATGCGATCGGAAGTAATCTCTGCATGAATACATGACAATCATGGCTCTTCATCCCTGATATTTTGCAATCATCGACGTTCACACATCGAGATAAGTTTGAAGCATATCCATCAGGTAATCTGAGTTCTTTTACCCATTGACAAACATCTTTGATCTGTTGTTTATTTAACACATATAGGGCCTTCGGTTTCAGATATCGTCCGTTGACCTCTTGTAACTCCAACTCTGGTCTTTTACAAAGTATTTTCAGATCATGTCGGGCTTTGACATTATCTTTAGTTTTTCCAGAAATATCCATCACAGTGTTGAAAATATTATCAAACATATTTTTTTCAATGTGCATGACATCTAAATTATGTCGAATCAATAATGAACTCCAATAGGGCAATTCCCAAAAGATACTTTTTTTCACCCAGTTGTGTGTTTGGCCAAAACCTGACACTCTTTCATTGCGACCAAATACTATATCTGGAAGTGCTGAAACACGTGCTAACATTTGTTCACCAGACAACATCGGTGGTGGCCCATCTATTTCGACTCTGCCCTTAGTAAATTTATTACAATTCCTTCGATACTGGTGATTAACCGGTAGGAATCGACGATGACAATCAAAGAATGAGATTTTTCGTCCGTTCTGAAGACTGATTGATTTAGAGTGTTCCATACAATACGGGCAAGAGAGTCGGCCGTGAGTGCTCCAACCCGACAACATGCCGTACGCGGGGAAATCATTGATTGTCCACAAGACCGCGGCCTTTAAATTGAAGTTTTGCTTCCGATGACAATCATAAGTGACAGCTCCCTCAGTCCACAATGTTTTTAATTCATCTATCAAGGGTCTGAGAAATATGTCAATTTCTTTTCGCGGACCCTTAGGACCCGGAATAATCATCGAAAGATAAATAAATTCATCTTTCATGCACATTGACGGTGGCAAATTATAAACTGTCAGCAGCACTGGCCAAACTGAATAAGGAGTTGCAGAATGTCCAAACGGATTAAAACCATCTGTGCACAATCCCAATCTGATATTTCTAGTATCCATAGCAAATGAAGGATAACATGTATCCAAATGTTTCCATGCTTCACTGTCAGATGGATGAGTCATTACTGTATCATCACGACTTCTTGCATGCCAACTCATGTAGGGGGCTGTCTTTTCCGACATGAATAATCTTTGAAGCCTCGGTGTTAGTGGAAAATACCGAAGCACCTTAAACGGGATATTTTTCTATCGGACCGATTTTTTCTCCTTGTAACGAGGGTGTTGACATACAGGGCATTTATCCAATTGCACATTTTCTTTATAATATAAAATACAGTTATTTTGGCACGCGTGTATTTTTTCGTACCCAAGCCCCAATTTTCTCATTAGTTTTTTAGTCTTATAAAAAGTATGCTCAAACTTGCTATCAGTAGGCAGCATTCCATTAATCAATCCAGCAATCCGATCATACGCAACTCCGCTGATATTACAATCGGCCTTGATGTTTAAGAGCTGTGTCATTGCTGAAAACCTAGTGTATTTAGGACAATTCTCATACAAAGGTTCATCGGCAGCTTTCAACATCTCGTAAAATTCTGCAGCTTCTTTATTCGTTAATTCAATCTCTACCGCAGCCCCTACTTTTGTGATATCAACCGCTGTAGTATCTGGTGGGACTGATGTCTGAAGATCTGGCCGATCAACATTATCATTCAGGTGGAATTGACCCCCAAGACTATCAAGTATCATAGTTCTATAGGGATTACATTGACTGGATGAAGAAGCACCAGCAGAGGAAGATTCACCATATGTCTGAACGACAGGATTGCTCGACGTCCCGACTTCGTGTGACTCCCCGTGACAAGTCCATAGAAAATATCTTGGTGCAAATCATTTGGTATATATATGCAGAGTGACAGTCTCCCGATCCAAATATCGTCCATTTGAACAAATGCGGCACGGACATCGGATTTGATCACCCATGCTAACGAAATTCCGATTCGAATAGGTGAAATTTAGGAAGTACGTTACGCCTAATCGAAACTCATTCGTTAAAGCTCCACGATCAAGACGTCGGTACATCCAACTTCGATCAGCCGACATAATTCTGTCAATCAATGACAATTTCTTTGGTTAATGTCTTTAGGTGAGATTGTCCTATTCCATTCGGGATTTATGTTATTCGTACTGCACTTATGTTTTTATTTTTACTGTAAACTAATTATTCTAAATTTTGACAGCATCTCCCTACAGTTCTCCGAATACGCATATCATCTGGGCGCGTATCGGAGAACAAGTGAGATGTTGCCGAATTTTAGAATAATTAGTTAACAGTTAAAATAAAAACGTAAGTGCAGTACAAATAACTATATTCCCAAATTATCCAATCAGGGACGATTCAAGAATTGTACGTCGTATAAAAGATCATATACTTCTTTTACACAAACATACAATTCCCGAACGGATCTAAGGTTTTGCTAAATCATATCCGATTCGTCGATGCGTACGTGAAACATATCAACTCGTTGGATGGATGATTATTTTCTAAATGTTTCGAGACAGTTCGAGTCCATATTGGACGATTTTGGCGCGCGTCCGAAGTGGACGATTTCGGCGCGAGTCCGAAGTGGATGATTCCGGCGCGAGTCCGAATTGGACGATTCCGGCGCGCGTTCGAAGTGGACGATTCCGGCGTGAGTCCAAATTGGACGATTCCGGCGCGCGTCCGAAGTGGATGATTCCGGCACGAGTCCGAATTGGACGATTCCGGCGCGCGTCCGAAGTGGACGATTTTGGCGCGCGTCCGAAATTAATCTAAACCCTAATAATTAATCTAACAAATTAAATAATTAATCTAAACAATTAATTAACAATTATAAAACAATTAATTAACAATTATCAAACAAAATAAAAATATATATAATTATAAATATTTATCGAAGGTCCAGCCACTATAGAAGGTCCGGCGGCGGCCATCGGCCGCCCGCCGCCGGCCGAAACCCTAGAAATAGGGTTTCGGTCGGATTGATTCCCGCCGGCCGCAGGGAAGAGACGGCCCACTGATCAACATACCTGAACAAGTCGGCAGCAGCGGGAGGAGGAAGAGGCGTCGTCGGTGTCGTCGGCGTCGGCAGCAGCGGCAGCGGCGGCAAGAGGCGTCGGCAGGAGCGGCGGCGGCAACAGCGGGAGGAAGAAGGGTCGGGCGCGAGAGTGTGCCCTATATAAACTTATCAGCAACGGCTCACTCGCCTGTTAGAAAGCCGTTGCTAATAAGTTATCATCAACAACGGCTCACTTGTCCGTTAGCAAGCCGTTGTTGATAATTAAAATATCAGCAACGGCTCGCCTTTCCGTCAGAAAGCCGTTGCTGATAATTAAAATAATCCGCAACGGCTCGGGTTTCCGTTAGAACGCCGTTGCAGATACAAATATCTGCAACGGCTTGGGCGGCCGTAAGAATGCCGTTGCAAATAGCAACGGCTCGAGCGGCCGTTGCTGATAGCCGTTGCTGAAGACCTAATTTCTAGTAGTGTACTTACAGTCCGTTTCCAAGTAAAAATGGTCCAAATTCATGGAAATTGTCATATAAAGAGCAAGAAAAATAGCAGTAGCTTCCGAATGCAAAGCAGAGGTTGATAAAAAATAATTAGTAGAAGCAAAAATACACTCGCCTTGATTATCTCTCAATATGATGTCGACACTTCCATCTTGGTTAGAGAAAGCACCATCACAATTAAATTTATGTCATCCCGGGGGAGGACACAACCAAGTAGTATGAGGATTAATTGATATAGAGCCCTCAGGACGGAGTGCTTTATGATAGTTCATAGAATTATTTAGAATTCTCAAAACTATCGAGGAAGTGGATGACCTTCCTTCACCATGCAAAACTTTATTTCTTACAAACCAAATGGTCCATAAGGCATTGGAAACAATAGCTTGTAAGTCTGCATTCAAGGAATTGCAAGATCCTAGGACAAGCTAGACACCTAAATGCTAGTCACTTCTACTAGTAAAATCTACATTGAGAGAATTTCTGAGAGAAAGCCAAATAGAAACGAAAAAGTTGCAAAACCAGAATAAATGATCAGCAGATTCCTCAGCCGAATCACAAAGAAGACAAGAATGCTCAACAGATAAACCCAAATTCATAAGTCTTTTACGAGTAAGTAACCTTTCATGAAAGAACTTCCATAAAAACAATTTAACTCTAGGAGCCACATTTAATTTCCATAGATACTCCCAAGTATGTATTTTATCAGTAGAAGTGAGACCACTGGTTTTAAGATAAAGGTAAGGAGAGGATGCGGTTGCCTTACCATCCATCTCGGTAGTCCAAACCAATATATCATCATCGGGATATACCGACATCTCAATACTAGAAATAGCCAACCACATATCCTCATTACAGAATGTACGACCCACAAAAGAGGACCAGTTATGATCATGCAGCAAGTGATGAACATGGGTTAAGCTATCAACAATATTTATATTAATATAAGAAGGCTTTAATGCTAAAGGGATATCAAATACCCAGCTATCATTCAATAAGGAAGTAGTGCTGCCATTGCCAATAATAGATTTAAACCCAAATTGAAGTTTAGAAAAAACTTTCAGAAATAGTCTCCAAGCCCATGAAGATGAGCTGGAGGAGCAACATTAATACAAGAAACAGTAGGGTACTTAGTTTTTACAACATTAACCCATAAGGAATTTAAATTATTTAAATATGCATGTACTCTTTTAGCATGAAGAGAGATGATGTTACTCTTAATATCATGGATGCCAAGTCTGCCTAAGTGTTTTGGAAGGGTAACACACTCCCAATTAATGAGATGCATGTTGTTTTTATTTGGGTCATGATTCCAAATGAAGTCTTTGATCTTTTTCTCAATTTCTTTACTTAGGTGCTTATTTAACCAAGTCACTGAGATTGTATGAGTGGAAATGGAATTAAGCACAGATTTGATGAAAACTAGCCGACCACCTTGAGAGAGCAAAGAAACTTTCCATTTACTAAGTTTAGAATCTATTTGAGATAAGATAAAATTATGAATATTAAGAGGAGGCTTTCTAGGAGACATCAATACACCTAGGTATTTGAAAGGGAATGATCCCAGTTTCATGCCAAGTAAACTAGATATCCTAGTTTTTTCATGAGATGAAACATTTTTAGGAAAAAAGATTTCAGAATATTTAGCATAATTAATTTTCTGTCCAGTAAGTGATTCATAGGTATCAAAAATAGATTTAACAGTAGCAAGACCATATTTATTTGCTTTGAAGGAAAGAATGAGATCATCCGCAAACATTAAATGACTTACAGGCAATCTATTCTTGAATTTAAAAGGAATTAGACACTTTTGAGAAACTGCATTGTTAATAAGTAAAGTAAGAACTTGAGAGACCAAAATAAAAAGGAAAGGAGATATAGGATCTCCTTGTATAATTCCCCTATTAGAGGGGGAAAATGAGGAAATTTGAGAATTAACAATACAGGCAAAAGAAGGGGAATTAATACATGTTTGGATCCATTGAATAAATTTATCTGAGAAATGCAATCTATTCAAAACTTCAATAATAGCTTCTCTCTTAAGGAGATCATAGGCCTTTTCTACATCAATTTTGACAATTATATAGGGCACTTTACTTTTAGAATAAAAAAAAGAATGCACAAGTTCTTGGACCATTAGAATATTGTCGTGGATATTACGGCCTTTAACAAAAGCCGATTGTTCACAGGAAATTAAACTTGGATCTTAGAGAGGATACGATATGAAATATTGTATAGTGCAATAGGTCTAAAGTCTTTAACAGACTTTGAATTTTTGACTTTAGGAATAAAAGTAAGTAAAGCCTGATTCCAATTACAAGGGAGGATAGCATGCTGGAAAAAATAATTAATGGACTGAAAGAAAGTTTCAGCAATGATATGCCAATAATGTTTATAAAATTCAATAGTAAACTCATCTATACCAGGGCATTTACCATTCTTGAAAGACTTTATGGTATCCCAGATTTCATTTAAGGTAATAGGGGCAACTAGAGAATTTGCATGATCATGAGATATAGGGTCCATGACAGGACAAACACTCATAGAACTTGATATATTAATAGGAGCATTCCATAAAGAAGAATAATGATTAACAAACTCAGTCATGATCTCCTTATCATGAGTTAAGATATTATTGTTAGGGGTAGTAATGGAATGGATGAAGTTTGTTCTTCTTCGCATGGTTACAACTCTATGAAAATAAGTCGTATTAAGGTCTTCATTAGCAATCCAATTAGATTTAGATTTTGACCATCATTTTAAACAAATTTGCCTTTGGAGAGCTAGCTTTCTATTATAGAGTTCTCTAAACTTAGAGTCCAAGTTAGGAGGGGAATTAGGGGAACCTTCTATCAACTCCAGAAAAAATATATCATTGGATGTACAGTCAAGGAGGTTTTCTAAATTCCCAAGGTCATGTTTATTCCAAGAAGAGAGAGCACCTCTTGTGTTCCTAAGCTTAGAATTAAAAGCAGACATAATATCATGAGAAACAACATTGTTCCAAGCATTAGAAACTACTATATTACTCTCATCATATTCCACCCAAAAGTTTTGCAATCTAAATAGCTTATTCCTAGACTGTTTAGAATTAGGAATATTCATAATAATGGGGCAGTGATCAGAAAGACATCTATTTAAATAAGAAACATAGAAATGAAGTCATGCCGCATTGGCAAAACATCTATCAAGTCTAATTAAGATTTTAGCAATACCCTTGCGGTTATTTGACCAAGTATATTTAGGACCAGAGTAGCCCAAGTCAATCAATCCCGCATGATTAATAAAAGAAGAAAAGTCTTGAATAGGTTTATTTAATTTAAAAGGAAGACCTCCACACTTATCAACAAGATTAAGAATGCAATTAAAATCCCCCATAAAAATCCAAGGAAAACAACTAAGGTCCATATTTGAGAAAGAATTCCAAAGACCAGATCTAATCCTAGGGTCTGTGCTAGCATAAATACAAGATAGTAAAAAAGGCACAATTTTTTCCATTTGAATAACAATATGAATCAACTGAGAATTAACAGATATAATTTTTGCTTTAGAGTAAGAGGAATCCCAAGCAATGAGGAGACCACCAGAAGCACCTAGGCTAGGCTGAATAGCATCCTCCCAAGTTTTTCCAAGGTCTTAACAAGTCTAGTAGCCTGATTAAAGTTAAGGTGGGTTTCTTGTAACAAAATGACATTGATATGGTTCAACCTAATTTGAGAGGTTAGGAATTCTTTTGCAGGCCTGCGGTCGGCCCCCCTTATATTCCAGTTAAGCACCTTCATCTAACAGAGTAAAGTGATTGAGTGATTGGAATTCAGGGAGAGCATTTTCACTCTTGCTTTTAGCACCATTCGGCTCAATGACTAGCCTGTGCCTTTTGAATTTGTTTGAACCTTCACCTCTAGGACCAAGCAAACATTTAGATTTAGAAGGTTTCGATGCCTTCTTCTTAGAGAGCTTGGAGGAGAGAGGGTCAGAAGGAGGAGAGGGATTATTTTTAAATATAGAATCAGTTTTTGAAGCAAAAGCCTCTAAGGAATCAACACAGGGCTAATTAAAAGAAAATACATTCTGATCAACATTAGCATTTGATTTAGGAATAACAACATCCATAGAATCATCTACATTAGATTCACTAACAATACTGGAAGAAGAATTAACATTATTTACAATATCCACATGCATAACATTCCCAGGATTATTTAATATAGCAGAAGAAGATATATTAGCTTGCTTAGGAGGGCTAGGAGAAGAAGTTGTACCTTTTGGGCTAGGGTTAAGACCTCTAGCAATGGTGTTTGAGGGAGGCGAAGAATCATTACCCCCATGGCTGCAGCCCTTAGGATCACCAGTGTCTTATCCTATCCGAGCACGGTTGTTCCCCAAAGGGGATCGCGCGCTACGAGGACCCCGTCGGTTTGGTTTTTGGCGTTGGACTTGGGTCCAGGGTCCGCATGCCGATTCCGGGACGACGGGAGGGTCAGGGACAGAGTGAGAAGCTAGGGGCTTTGAGGGCAGCCGATGACAAAACAGAATCCTTAGAGATAGGATTCTCAAGGACAGAAACATTCGATTTCGAAGAATCGCGATTAGAAAGAATCGGACAATTTAAATCTCTATGACCAATGACTCCACATTGAAAACAAACCACAGGAAGGTTTTCGTAAACTATTGGCTGAAAAAACTCGATTTCATCCACCGAAATCCAAACGCCCTGACGAATGGGCAAAGAAAGATCTATTTCGATACAGGCACGAATATATCAGCCTCTTTCAACTGAAAAAGAACGTTCATCAATTTTGAGAACTCTGCCAAAACTCTGGGCGATAGCAAAAACCGAGTCAAAATTCTAGAATTCAAGAGGAAGAGAGTAAAATCGGATCCAGACCGGAGCAGTGGTAAAAAGTTCATCCCAAGGCCTAAACAGAGGTTTCCATGGCATTAAATGAAGCACATCACCCCGAAAGGTCCAAGGGCCGCCGGTAAGAACAAGTTTAGCGGATTCCGCAGATAAAAATCGAAACACGAAGAAATTTTCTTCAAGATCTAACACGGACAATAATCTAGACGACGACCAAAGTTTAAAAGCCCATCTTTTTACAAAATCCAACGGCGGGGGTTTTTCGACAAACTTACCGATGAGGCTCTTCTCCCATGGCTCCCTCCACGAATGGGCTTGTTTCGTGGTAAAGGAAATCTTGTCAGAAGTCGAGGATTTGATCTTCAAGAGGATCAGAGATGAAACCCTAATTTTTGAATTAGGGTTTCCATTCCATAATATCTGGGCCCAAGACGCCGGCTTCTGCGGTACATGAGAGGACGATAGGGACTTAGAAGACGATGTAGCCGTCGGAGAGGGGGAAGCGGATGATCGGCAGGGCCGATTGGGAGAATCTGGGGGGCGAGGCGGCGGGGAAGGATAGGGGAGCGGGGGGAGAAGAGTCGCACGAAACCCTATCCATTCTTTAATATTCTAATTAAGTGATACAATTAAAACATAGTAAATTGTCGATGGCTTTTTCAATTAAAACATAAATTCTATTTCAATTAAAACATGCAGTGATTTAATATTCCAATTAAAATTATTATAATTTATAAAATTTGTAAAGTTTTCATATCAGCAAACTTTCAATGTGGAAGTGCCACGTGACACTTTTGAATATTACTTTTATATATAGACTAGTCGAAAACTCACACGTTGCGTAATTATATGTATATATAATTTAAATTAAAATAATTATAAAAACTATGATAATAAATTATTATAATTAGTTTAGATTAAATTATACTTTAATATATATTTTTTTAACAAAGATAAATATTTATTCAATTCACAAAGGTTCCAATACAAACATCAAAGTGAAGTTTATGCAAAAAGAAAAGATGGTAATACTCCAAACTTACGGAAACTAACATCTGATAGGAACAAACTTAGGAGAAAAGAGAAATATTAACATTTAGCCTGCAATATTCTTCTGATTGGGAAAAAGCCGAGGTCCAAATGTCAAAGAGAGAGGTGATTTTATTCTCAATGACCTGTAGATTTCTAGCAAGCCATAGGCGCCATAGAACAAAAGCAATCATAGATGCTCATTCCCATTTGGATTGAGATTCACCTTCCTAGATAAGTCCAACCACCAATTTCAGAAGTTATCACAAGGAAGATACTAGTCCTGGCTAATGAAAGGAACCATCCGCCAAAGAGAATTGGCTCGTGAACGAGATATAAAGCAGTGTTGAACCATTTCCATATCATCATTACAAACTGGACATACAACATCAATTTGAGAAAAGCGTTCCTTTAGATTCTAACACACTGGAATACCATGGTGCATTAGTTTCCAAATTAACACTTTCACTCTTGGGGGCACTTTGAGTTCTCAAATAGATTTCCATATTTCATTATTGGCCAAGAAAGGAGCACACTCTTCTACAGGAGGATGAAAGAATCGGAATGAAATCTGATTACCTGAAGATACTAAGTAATTAAGAACCATGGCGAGCCAATGTCCAAACAAGCCTATCCTCCTGTAAAGAAGGCTGAATTTGAAGGATATTATCTGCAATCTCAGTAGTGAAAGATTCTCTCACTAAATTAGAATTTCAGGATCTATCTGGGTTCAACAATTGCCTCACCAATAAGATAGAGGGATTTAAACAAGCCTCTGAAGGAATGAAAAAAAGATACTACTCTGTGTGAAGCCAAGGATCTGATTGAACCCTAACATCTGAACCAGACCCAATCTGTCATCTAAGTCCTTTTTCAATTAGTTTTCGGCCTTCTAATAGACTACGCCAAGCCCATGATGGATTGCTACCCAAAGAAGCCTCCAGAAAAGTCACATGTTTAAAATATTTATTTTTGAATATTTTATGAAACAGGGAATGCTCCTTTTATATAAGACGCCAAGCTTGTTTACCCAACATGGCTAAACTGAAAGCTTTTAGATCCTTAAATCCCAAGCCTCCTTCAGCTTTTGGTCTATAGAGAACCGGCCAACCTATCCAATGCATTTTTCTTTCATTACCATATTGATCCCACCAGAAGTTAATCATCATTTTATGAAGGTCGTCAAGCAAAGTATCGGGCAATTTAAAGCATCCAAGAGTATACAAGGGGATGGTTGTTCCCATTGCTTTGATCAAAATTTCTTTGCCATTAGACGACAACAGGCCTCTTTTCCAATGATGAAATTTTTTGGCCACTTTGTCTTTGATAAAGTCAAAAGTAGCCCTTTTAGAGCGGCCAACCAGAGACGGTAAACCCAGATATTTATCCTGGGTGCCAATATACTACACATGAAGAATGGAGGCCAGGTGTGCCATATGAGACTGAGAGGTGTTTTTACTAAAAAAGACTGAAGATTTATCCAAGTTGATCAGTTGACCACTCAGCACCATAAATATTAAAGATGTCCATGAGGTTCCGGTAATGTAGATCGTCAGCTTTGCAAAAAAGTATGGAATCATCTGCAAACAAAAGATGGCTGATAGAAGGACAACTGCTATTAATTTTCACCCCCTGAAATATATTTTGTTGTTCTCCCTTGTTAAGTATATGAGTAAGGCCCTCTGCACAAAATAAAAAAAGATACGAGGATAGAGGATCTCCCTGGCGGAGACCTTTAGATGGTCTGAAATAACCAAAAGGTTGACCTTCTACAGTAATAGAGTAGGAGACTGTAGATACACATTTTTTTATCAATTTCATCCATTTACCACAGAAGCCCAAATTTTCCATGATAAATCAGACAAAGCTCCACTCCACCCTATCATACGCCTTACTCATATCTAGTTTTAAAGCCAAATCAAGGAATCCAAACTTTTTATTTTTCAAGTAATGCATGCATTCATAAGCAACCAATATATTATCACTGATCAATCTGCCTTTCACAAAGCACTTTGGTTGGAGCTAATCAGTCTACCCATGAATCTTTGTACTATGAACACCAAAATTTTGGAAACAATTTTGTAAAATACAGAGCATAAACTAATTGGACGTATCTGAGCCATGGAGGTAGCATTCTTGACCTTGGGAATTAAGCATAAGTGAGTGTGGTTGAAACTTCTCAACATGTGTCCACCTAAGAAAAAGCTCTGAACGGCTTTGCCTACATCCCCGCCAAAAACATCCCAAAATTTTTGATAAATTTTTTGTCGTGAAGCCGTCATCTCCTGGAGCAGCCCCGGGGTCAATGGAGAACACCGCAAATTTAACTTCATTATCAGAAATAGGGCGTATAAGTATCTTGTTCATGGTATTGGTGACTTTAGGACGTAAATCCTCAAATGTAAAGGAGAGAGCCGGAGGAGAGGACGAAGTAAACAGATCCTTAACATAATGAATAACATGATCCGTTTTACTTTCAAAGCTAGTACACCACCCCCTATGACCATCATCAAGACGTCATAAAGTATTATGCATGTTTTAATACCTCAAAAATTTAGAATAAAAATAAATATCATAAGTGAAAATTTAAAAGTGTAGGAAAAATAATAAATATTAACTTAATTTAATTTATATAGTTATAAAAATAAAATATAGATATCTCTTTTAAAAGCGATTTACATTTTTTACTTTAAAATTGAAACCAAAACTTAATAAAAATACATTAATATACATAAAATGTAAAAAATGCATAAGTTAAACTTATGGGTGAACTCTTCATTTAGTTATTAAACAGAATGTAGAATTTTTTATAATGTTTTTGATTACCTACTATTAAAAAGAATTAAATTATAAAATTAAAATTTATGACCTAATAGGTAATTTAAAGTAATAAAATAATAAGATTATTTCATGGTATATTTCATAAAAATTCAATTAAGTTTAAAATTTGAAAATAATGTCTTTAAAAAACAATTGTAAAAATTTAATAAAATGAGTTGGTTATTAATATATAAATTACTAAAATAATTTTTACTATCAAATTAAAGAATTATTTTTACTAATATCTTAAAGAATTAAATCAAACAACATTAATTAGAAAATAAATTGACAACATTAATTAAAACAGAAAAAAGGAAAAAAATTACTAAAAGATAACATCGCAAGAAAATGAAGAGTCATTAAGTATATAATTAAATCGACAATATTACTTAAAATTAAATTTATAACATTAACTAAAACAAAAAATGAGAAAATCATTAAAATGAAGAGTCATTTAGTATAAAATTAAATTGATAATATTAAATTAAAAACTTAAATTTATAATATTAATTAAAACAACAAATGAAAAATATTATTAAAAAATAATATTGCAAGTTTTTTAAAATTTCCGCATCACTATTACTTTGCTGCTACAATGCCAAATGTCAAAATTGAATGTGAATAAATTGATAATATTAATTAAAACAAAAAAATAAATAGTCAATTAGTATAGAATTAAATCGACTACGTTAATGGGAAATTAAAATGATAACATTATAGTTATTAATGTAAATGAATGCTTTAAATTAGGTAATAACTATATATTGATCAATCAAAATGAATATTTATGCAAATGAATGGTCCAAATTTAGTGACAAATAAATCAATTAAAAAAATAAGGTAATAAGCATTGGTTAGTTAAAATGAAAAATTATGCAAATAACTATTAAATGAATATTACGAATTAAATAAAGAATAAATCAGGACGGTCTTCGCAGCCCTGAACTTGCCAGACATTGTTGAGGTGTTCATTCTCCACCCTTTACGCATGTATATAATAGACGTTTATAATATCAGTATGTTTAATTCATTAATTATTCATCACCACATATTATCAATTTGTGCCTCAAAAATTGAAGAACTACTTTACATGTAGAAGTTCCAGTGTCCGCGTCGAACCACCTCCAGCGAAGCCGATGTGAACTCAAGTAATTTGTACTGGACCTTCCCTGTGCTCAGACCCAGTTGCATCACGCTCTCAATCCATGCAAGCCGCGGAACAAGTTCAAAATTTGCAAATGTACATAGCAATCCATTTAGCATTTTAGCTTGCTATGCTTTCTCACTGTGTTCGTGTAGGTGTAGATTCTTACATCAAAATTTGAAAGCAGAAATAACCTGCACTCACAATGGAGAAATAGTATATCCGTTTGCTCTTGAGAATGAGCTTATCTTTGAGGAAATTATTATCGGATCTCAGACCAAATAACCACTGGCCCAGTCCTTGACAAAGTCCCAGAAAAGCTAGTAAAAGTTGGTGGATGTCGATGTGAGAAAGTGGCGGCTTTCGACGTGACCAGGATGATGATCGACCAGCAACATGGTCGTCGGGTCCACGGCGTACTTCCCCCTGGCGACGACGGCCACTATGGTCGATACGTACTTGACGGCGTTCCCCAGTTGGTTGACGTCATATCCTTCCTCGAGGTACCGTCGGACACACTTGGAAAAGAACAAATGTTTTGAGATCATCAGGCCGGCCTTCGATCATCACGTTGGCTAGCTATATCAAAAATAATAATCGGGGCATATGATTGAATACCTGCAAGGCACGCTAGAAGGAGAGGAAGGAGACGACGCGCGTAGAGGATGAACTTGTACTGCCGGCTATTAGTGCATGTATCGTAATGGTCCGTTTTGAATCTAGCGGCTACGAAGTAGCATGTTATGAATCTGGCGAGGTTGAGGGGGAAGGCTTGGGCTCAACATCGTAGGTGGCTGTCTCTTGGCCTTCGGAAGAGAGGCGGTAAGCGTGTCGCAACAGAGACGATAGACACAGAAGTCCACGATGTGTTCAACGCTCGTCTTCTCTCTTCCTTTATGTAAAGAGGAGACATGAGAGAGAGAGAGAAAATGGCTGAGAGAAAGATTGCGATTACTTTTGTGAAGAAAGAATAATTACAGTGATGCTTGCTCTTATGTAAATAAAATAAAATTAATTGTATTAATTATAGGGAGTATAATAGCTTGGTATTAATTCTTTAATTATTATTGTTTGTGGGGATTAATAGAGAATGAGAGAGAGAAAGTGTGTGAGAGAGGAATAGGGAGAGAGAAAGTGTGTGAGAGAGAAGATAAAGTAATTTGAAGAAAAAAAAATGTCTAAAAATTTTGATTTAATAACAGAAGGAAAGAGATTTAATGAAGTTAATAATCTAAGGAGAGAGAACCAGATGAGAGAGAAAAAGAGAGATTTAATACATTTTAATAACTGAAGGAGAGAGAAAATTTTAATTGAACATGGAATAATATGTGATGAGAAGTGTGTGGAGAGAGAGAATGAGACGTGCTGTGAGTGGGGTTTAATAAAACTAGAGAAAATAAAAAAATTATATAAAAAAATTGCATTTGACATGTCAGCAAAACTTCTTTATGAATGTATCACAATTGTTAATGTTACTTTTAAATATATAGAAAATATTAAAATAATCATAAAACGACATTTCGAATTTTCATTGAATGTGTATTAAATTCCATCAGAACGGCATTAAATGTGTATTAATTACAAATTTCCATAAAAAAATATGTAAATAACATAAAAGGGAAAAAGGTACAAAAATACCTTCGACATTTTCTCACGAGTACTAAAATACCCCTAACATTTTTTTGGGATCAAAAATACCCCTCACGTTATGAATTAGGTACAAAAATGTCTCTATAATATTACCCCTCACGTTATGAATTGGGATCAAAAATACCCCTCACGTTTTAGTACCCGCGAGAAAATGTCGGGGATATTTTTGTACCTTTTCCCAACATAAAATTTTGGTAACCGCCGTATTAAATACTTACATAATATTAAATGTAGATTTTGGTAACATGCACATTAATACAAAATTCCATCAGAACGACAATAAATATATATTAATTACAAATTTTTATTAAAAAATATATAAAATATCATAAAATTTTGATAACAGTCGTATTAAATACTTACATAAAAATGTAAATTTTGGTAACATGCACACTAAATTAGAATATAATATAAAAAATATAAAGAATATATAAATTTCTTGCAAAAAAATTTTTAAAAATAAAAAAATGAGAAAATGCCACGTTAGCAAACTTTCATTGAGAAAGTGCCACGTGGCATTGTCGGAATCTTTTATATATATATAAAGAATATGTGAATTTCGGTAAAATCATGCAAAAAAATTTATAAAAATCAAAAAAAATGAAAAAGTGCCACGTGGCATTGTCCGAATAATTTCCATAAAAAATATATATATAAAAACTTAAAATTTTGGTAACAACCGTATGTATTAAATACTTACATAATATTAAATATAGATTTTGGTAACATGCACATTAATACAAAATTCCATCAGAATGACATTAAATGTGTATTAGTTATAAATTTTCATCAAAAAAATATATAAAATATCATAAAATTTTGGTAACAGCAGTATTAAATACTTGCATAATATTAAATGTAAATTTTGGTAACATGCACATTAAATTCGAATATAAATATAAAAAAAAAATAAAATATATGTAAATTTTGGTAAAATCCACAAAAACCAAAAAAAATGAGAAAATGCCACATCAGCACACTTTCATTGAGAAAGTGCCACGTGGCATTATCCGAATCTTGCTTTTATATATATATATATACTAGTCTAAAATCCACACGTTGCGTCATTATATATACATATAATTTAAATTTAAATAATTATAAAAATTATGAGAATAAGTTATTAAATTAGTTTATGTTAAATTATAATTTGAATTGTAATACTAATATAACTAAATAATTAAGAATAATAATAAATATCATATATGTGAAAATTTATAAGTGGAGAGAAAAATAAATAAACATTAACTTAATTTAATTATAATTCAAAATTGAAATATAGATATTTTTTAAGTACGATTTTTATTTTTTACTTTAAATTTGAAACTAAAACTTAATCAAATACATTGATTAAAAATTCATAAACTAATTTCATTATAATTCAATTTCTATAATTGAATGTCATAATTGTAATGTCGTTTAATACATAAACAAAATTAGTATTTAAAATATAATTAATGATAACATATTCATATGAAATAATTATAACTATAATACATAAAATTAATTTATTAAACTTTTAGTCAATTTTATTTTTGAGAACCGGTATCTCAAATATGGTTGGCATCTCAATATTATTTTTGAAAACTTGTAATATCAAACATATAATTATATGCACTTAATTACTAACAATAATATTGTTTTATATTTTTTACTATTTATTATTACCCTTAATTTCATTCAAGCTTCAAGATTTTTCAGTCGGTGGAATACTAATTATAATTTCTCTCTCTTAATAATACTAATTAAATAACCGCATAATTAGGGGAGAGAAATAGTCATTAGTAATAAAACTTATTTAGTGGGTGGAATATTTAATTAGAAAAGAGAGAAAATAAATTACTCTAATATTTAAGAGCAAATACCTAAAACCATATCTTCCGCTTCTCTTTTTCCCAAATCCATAACATTCAACTGGATATTCTCGGATCCATAATTTAAAGCTTATATTTCCAATTTTGCCCTGGTGTTTGGTTTGTACGCTGGTCGATCGGTTCAACAAGGTTTGAACCAGTTCAATAGGGTTTAAGCAAAAAACTGATTCACAGGGTTTCTCGCTCATCTCTACTTTTTACCGCTCGACCTTACCTTTTTACCTTTTTATCGATGGCCCTTTCGTCTTCCTTTGTCGCCGCTTGAATCACCGGAAGGAAACCGCCGTCCTCTGTTGTCTTCCCTGCCCGAATCCCTAGAAGGAAACCACCATCTTGTGTTCTCGCGTCCCACACAAAGTCCTTGAAAGAAACCGCCACCCTATGTTCTCGCGTCCTCTGTTGCTTCCCAAATCGCTACAATCGCCGCCTCATACCTCAGTGTTGCCGCCCCATTCTCCAGCCAAATCAAAGTTCCTTAAAGCTCCTAACCCCGCAGGTAAGCTCCTCACTGCAACTTTGATGGTGTGTCCTACTTTTCCAAATCCAAGTGCTACAAATTCCAACTTTTACTAACTGCTTCCTTAGTTTTTATTTTGGGTAATTACCTAAATATATTCTGAACTATGGACTTTGTCTCAAATATATCATGAACTTTGACTTCTCCAAATTGCATCCTCAACTATCACATTTGTATCAATTGCATCCCTCCATTAAAATTTCGTCAGCTACTCCGTTGACCCTATGACGTGACATGTACACGTGAACTAAAAAAATATTTTTTTAAACCTGATTAAAAAATTATTTTTTTCAAACTTTATTTTTTTTATTTTTTTCTTCAATAGTCCTCTGGTCAAACTTTATTTTTTTTCAAACTTTATGTTTTTTTCAACACGTAGCATGCACACATCTCTGTTGCTCTCCAACCCTCGACATGGTGATCCCCTTGCCCCATTGTCTCCACTCCGACCATCCCCACCCGGCGGTCGCCGCCACGCCCCCCGCTGCCACTTTGTCCAAGGACGAGCTGAAGTGCGTCACTGCCCACCGCACCGTGGAGCTAGTCGAATCCGACATGGTCCTCAACTTGGGCACTGGCTCCATCGCCGCCCACATTCTCGACCGCATCGGCAATCTACTTTGAAGGCGAAATGGCCTACACTAGAGGGGGGTGAATAGTATGTTTGCTAATTCGATTAGCCTAAATTCACTTTTAATCCTTTCTTGATTAGATTAGGCAAGATGCACTTATGCGATTTAAATACGGAAGCAAAATAAAGCAATATAGCACAAACAATTTAAATCAACGCAAATACAAGATTTATAGTGGTTCGGCCCCAATGCCTACTCCACTACCTAAGCACCCCGCTTAGGATTTCCAAACTAGTTTTACTAGATTAATTTGCGTTTCCCTTATACACGAGGACTTTTCACCGGAAAGTCTCAATCTCAACCTAAGGTACTTCCACACCCGGAAGTCTCCGCCTTCTTGTCGAGAGCACTTATCCCACCTCAACCCTAAGGGACAACTAAACTAATCCTAGTAATAACTACGTTTACACAAGTGACTTTACTCCTACACCAAGGATACCACTTCACACAACAAGACCTAACACCCAGGTCTTCACAAACACAAATTTAAGAAACAATTAACAATTAAAACATACAACGGAAAGAGCTAAAAATGAAACCAAGTGTTCGTGCTCTTTTCCAAGCCTTGAATCCTCCAACTCGTCAAGTCATGAAGCTTGAACAATTTCCGAGTTGAGGCAACAGCAGGCAGTGCTTGAAGAAGAACTCAATGAAGAACATGGCGCGCTTTGATCAATCTTTTGGAAGGCTTTAAACTTCCCTTTAAATGCTCAATAAACTCTGTAGAGATCAGGGAAGAAGTTTAAAACAATCATATGAGGGTATATTTATACCCTTGTTAAGCAATGGCTGTTCAACGGATAAAAATCTATCTGTTACAGTCGTCGGTCGAAGCGCCGGTCGAAGCATAGGTTGATTGGTCCTTCGATCGCTTGAATTACTCTCTGGTCGGTCAACCGATGGGTCGACCACCAGACGCACATCGCGCCATTCGCGATCTTCGGTCGACCCGTCGGTCGACTGATGAATTTGCGTCAAACGCCTATAAGCAGGTCGGTCGACCGATTGGTCGACCGCCATCCTCGGCCTATTTCTAGCTTTGGTCGGTCGACCGCCCGACGCAATATACTTGTGTTTTCTTCTTCCGGTCGACCGACGCAAGCTGCGTCTGCAGCTAGCCTCTATCCGGTCGACCGCCAGGGCTACTGCCCTTTTTTACCTCCATTCGGTCGACCATCTAGGTCGACCGAACATAGGCCGAGATTTAATTTCTCAGCCAATTTCTTTCGCGCTTCGATTTCGGGTTTCGGCTTTAAACAAGCATCATGACGGAGAGCTTTCCATGGATCTTTGAGCTCGTCCAATGCGATTTTGGTGCACTCGTCGATCTTTGAGAAACTCCACGACGAACCCGAGCGCGACGATCAATGTCCTTCCGATTTTGCGATTTCTTCGATTTATCCGATCGAGGACATTGAACGCTAGTCGATATGGAACCTGAAAGATATTTTCAATGAAATCATTAGTTCCATGTTTGTTATTATCAAAACCATTAAGATCGAGATTAAGGCTAAGGTTGAAAACCTAAAGCCAACAATCTCCCCCTTTTTGATGATGACAATTAAACATCCTTAAGAAAATATATAATCCTTAAAGCACAAGGATATCAACTAAGGGATTTCTCCCCCTATCAACATGTATATCTATAAGAATAAACTCCCCCTATCTATATGCATGAATTTCCTATATTTTCCTCTCCCTTTTTTCTTATACACTTATCCCCTTTTGACCTATACATTTCTCCCCCTTTATCCATACTCATCTTCCCCTTTTGACATCAATCAAAAAGGGCAAGAGAGGCTATCTACTCAAAGGGATGAAACACAAGTATTTTTTCATGAAGTTGAGACTCTAAAGATTTTTCATGCAACATAAAAATCTCAACCAAAGGGATGGAAAACACATGTTTAACTTAGCAAGGTTTCATTTGACATAAGCATGAACACATGAAAATGCTAAGCATCGATTCTTTTGATTTCATTCAAACTTTCAAAATACAAGATACCAATTGTGGTCATTTAAAACATGTTTGACAAGTTTGAAAGGAAACTAATATCATTCAGTCAAAATTCTACCTTAGCATGATTTCATTCATAAAACAAGCATGAAAATATGAAATTGCTAAGATCAAATTTTAACCTTTACACTTGATTTTTCAATTTGTACCACATGGATGCAAATCATGAGTAATTTCAAACATGTTTATCAAGTTTTAATTTAAAATAAAGTCTCTTAAGAAGAAATTTTACCTAGGACACATTTCAATCAAAAATGAATTTTCATGAAATTGCCTAAGTATCAAAATTTTAACTACTCGTGATATTTCAATCAATTTTCATACAAGATCATTCATGAGCATAGAAAAATCATCTTATCAAGAAAATAGAGGTGTTATACAAGAATTTTGCCAAAATGAAAACCATACCTCATTTCTTGAGAAATTCCAAAATTTCACTTTCTTAACTTGCAAGAAGGTTTCATTAGTATCAAAATGAAATAATATACCAACTTAGCAAGTTAACTTACTAAATAGCAAAGGTTCAAAGGAAATTTTCATTTTAAAACCTTAACCTATGCTATATAGTAGAGATTCATTTTAAGAAAGTTTTCATGATATCTAAATGAATCTAAGGGATCTTAAGATGAAGCATTTTATGAATAAGGTCCCTAAACGAGTTAAACTAATTTGGACTTAATAGGTATGTCTCTTATAGTGGATATCAACCTAGAGCAAGTTTCATTCAATGAAATTTGCCTAAGTACTAGAATTCTACCTACTCATGAAAAATCAAGGATTTTACATGCAATTCTAGTCATGAGTATAGAGACATGATTTTAGCTTAAACAATGAGGTATAACACTAAGATTTTGAATTAATTGAAGTTATACCTTTTTCATGATAATTTGCCATACTAATCTATTCTATTGAGCCTTCCTAAATACTTATAACTTGCAAGCCAAAAAGCATTAGTAGCACAATGATACAATAACTGGCAAGTTAGCATACTAAATGGCAAAGGTGAAATATAAATTTTCATTTGAGAATTTCAACCTAAGCTAGATAACAATAAATTCGTTTCAAAAGAATTATCATGAAACCAAAATGAATTTTTAGAGATCACAAAAATAATGAATGAAAAATATGATCTCCAATCTTTTCTATTGGTTGAAAACCGAAAGGCCACAATGTGCCTACAATTTAGAACTGCAAGGTCGGTTAGGCCCATTACAGGCCACCGGGGTCTCTGAAGAGACTGAAAATAAAAAAATCAAAAATGTTTTTGAAACTTTATCAAGAGCGGGAAAAACAATCAATTTTAAGCATGTATCATAACTCCAATTTTAATTTAATCAAGTATAGGAGATGATACCAATATGTTTGATGCCAACTTTACCATAGACATCTAGTCTAGATGAAGACTTTGAAGTTGCAATCATGTAGGGATTCTTCCTTTAACTCATTGGTCAACTTCAATTCTTCATTCTCCTCTACCTTTGTGTGGTAGCTCCCCCTACAATAGAGGAAGAAATCTTTGGTACCCAAATGGCTTTGGGTCCTTGAGGGTTAGTGGGCTTAGGCACCCAAAGTGTCTTCACAACACTTGGGTTCTTTTTTAAAGCACAATCATATATGGCATGCCCAATAATACCACAACAAAAGCAATGTCCATTAAATTTTTTATTTTTGTTATGGACATGTGATTTATCATTAGAATGCTTAGCATATGAGACAAGATGAGTATGAGCATTTTTTAAGACATTACTCTTCTTCTTATGATCATGAGGTCTAAGAGTAGAATGTCTAGGTTTCACATTAGAATGCATTGCATGAGAGGTATGATGAGCATGGGCATTCTTAGGTAAAATATTTTTCTTTTGAGTATGAGGCTTAATGGTAGAATGCTTAACATGAGATTTAACATAAGCATGAGCATTCTTTTTACTATAATTCTTAAATGAAGAATTACTATATACATTACTAACCTTCTTGTTTAGAAATCAACCTCATTTTTCAAATCACTCATGGATTTGTGAATAGCATGCAATTGGATTTTCAACATGCTATTTTCATTCTTTAGGATGTCATTTTTATGTTTAAAGTCCTTAGTGTCAATACTTAAAGTATCATGGCATGGATTGTTGACACTAATTCTTAGCTTCTCATTTTTTAATTTTGCATCATGTAATTGAGAACTAAGATTTGAGTTTTCTTTCTTCAATTTTTTATTTTCTTTATCTTTTTTCACAAGCAAGGCATACATTTTTCTACACTCATCTACTAACTCATCATATGACATGTTATGAGAACTAGTAGAATTAGCATCATCATTTTCATTAGCATGACTAGGTGAAGGAAAGTGTACCTCATCATTAATAATTTTGAGGCTCACTTTGGAGGTGGCTTCATAGTCATGGGTAGAGGATGCTTCAAATGAGTAAGATGTGGAGGTGGAAGCACTTGACCTCTTCCTTGCTTTGATCTTCATGCTTGGGAAATTTTTCTTCACATGCCCATTTTCTTTGCAAGCATGACAAATTACTAAGTATACCAGGTTATAATTTGTTGGGTTATAATTTGTACCGGGTTATAAGTTGTTGGGTTATGTAGATAACCTGAATGACATTAGTAAGTATAATTGGTCCAATTGTATATATTCATTCGTAGCCGGACAAATCCCCTCCATTGGGGAAAGAATCAGATTAGTAGTTGAACAACAGCAAGCTAACCCAACTGTCACCTACATGCGTGGTTGTGTTATTCTTTTGCTGGTCAGTATGATATTTTTTATGTCAATATTTTGTTTTATATTGTTAATAACCTATTTTATGGATTATATTTTTTTTGACATGGTTGGTTTTTTTAAAATGTTCCCATTTTGGTTCCCAAAGCCATACCAGATAAGCCCAGATTGTAGAAATGAGTTATTATAAATTGGCAAACAAGGACCCTTGAGTCCAAATGGGAGTCTATGACCTATCATGGAGTTGTAGAAAATCTGATTCCTTCACCCGAAGAATAACTTCTATTCCGGCCACGCACTAGGGTATGAAGTTACATATCCATTCTAGTATGGAATGATTTATTCTGATATCAAGTTGACTATTTTTGGAATTCAGTATACTCTTTAGAAATGGCATCCAAAAAATGATACATGTACTTGTATCCAATAAATTGAGTTCCAAAATAGTATTTACTCTAATTTCATACTTTCACCAAACTATGAAATGACTTTTTATTATGTAATTTTTTTCAGATGGTCGGAGATCTGTTGATTGATTTTGTAACAGAATACTGCCAAGAGCACATCAATAGATATTTACGAAGGCAAATGAGGGGAAAAATATGGCAGAAGAAGAGATCCACCCCATCTGTATGCCCTCTGACACCAAGCATTATTTATAGAAATATTATTAGGAGGGCATCAATTCAAAAGAATACATATAATCTGAGGGAAAGGAGGGGAACCCCCCTATGGCAGAAGGTAGATGGCAAAAAAGCTAAAAAATTTCAGAAGAAGATTGAAGAAATTGTTGTTCCTAGCTCGGAACCAACCAGAGTTGTTGTTGCAAGCCTGAAACCAACCAATAGTGTTGTTGCAAGCCCGGAGCCAACGAAAAGAAAGAAAAAAACTGTTGCAAAGAGATACTGTAAGAGGTCAAAACAGGAGAAAAAAGATACCACAGTAATTTTTCCATTGAATTTAAGTATGGATGATGAAGATCAAGAGAAGAAAAATGAGAAAACTAAAGTTATTAAAAAGCATGCAGCCAAAAAAGAAAAAAATATTCGAAAGGTAAAAATTGAATTCCTCGAAGTGTATAAGGATGTAGCCAAATAACTATAATTCAAAGATCCGGAGGAGGACATTGCCAATTTACTTCTATCTTTGAATAAATTAGAGTGAGTGTTATTACATTTTAAATTGTTATTACGGGACAATAATTGTATTTATGAGTGAATACATTAGAAATTAGAGTGAGTCTAGTATTTATTATGGGACAATAAATTAGATTGAATATGCTGGAATATAATGGTGTAGTAGATTGAATACTTATTAGTATTTTTTATTTGATTTAGGTTGAGCAATGAATATATTTGGAGATGTGGGCACTACTATTTAAATTTGGATTGTTTATGGAATATACTAGACTTTGATGCGCTCATTGACGACGACACGATTGATGGCTACGCTTCAATCTTATTAAGGAATGCTCGTAATAGCCCAACTAATCATATATATTTGGGCACAATTTTTGAGGTAAATTTATCATAAACTGGTTTATGGTAATATATTGTTGCAAAATTTTAAAATTCCATAGTTTTGACAATGTATGGAATCATTACTTTTGCACTTTCAGAGTATGAAAGTTGGCTTTGTTGGCTTAAGGTTTTAAACCTTGGTCTTAATCTCGGTTTTGATGACAACAAACATGGAACCATCCCTGAATCCCAAAACATGAAAACCCGGAAATCACCCTGAAATTTACTAAGCCTAGGGAGCTCCTTGGAGGGCTATATGACCTAGATACTTTCTTGACATAAAAAATGGTGGTAATTGTTCCTTGGGTTAAAATTAGATAACGATGTATTTTTTAGGAATTTTTGGAAGCCTTTAGCCTAACCATATTTGACCCAAAAGATTAGAACATTTTCGTTTTCTGAAATTTTGTACTAGACCCCAAAAATTAGATTTTGATTCTTAAGGATTTTGATTTTTTAGATATTTTTATTAAATCCAAATAGAGGGTAATCCTTATTTTTTAGACTGAAGTTTGCCAGAAAGCGGCAGAAGGCTACTTCAGTCGACCAACGATCGACCGGCAAGCGACCGAACAGCGATAACGACTAGTTTTTCGCTGGTTGAGCTATCGTTTCATTGAGGGGTTATAAATACTCCTCTCCATCCTTCATTAACCACCCTTAACAATTGATTCAAGCTTTCATTGAGCCATATTTGATCATCTATAAAGGATTTCTTGAGCCATCCCTTTGCAATCCCTAGTTTCCATTATAAATCCTTGATCTTGCATTCAACCTTTGAACGATTCATCATTGAGGCATCAAGAGGAACTAGGACTCGTGTTTGGACCTAAGTATTTGTTGTATTATTTATTTGCTCCATTACTTGTGTATTTTTGTGATTTATTTCATTGTATTTGAGCGTATAAGAAGACCTAGTGTTAGGTCTTGTGTGTAAGTGGTTACCTTGGTGTAGAAGGTGTAAAGCCACTTGTGTAAACATAGTTTACTATGATTAGTTGAGTTGTCCCTTAGGGTTGAGGTGGAAGAGTACTCTTGGCAAGAAGACGGAGACTTCCGAGTGTGGAAGTGCCTTAGGTTGAGAGTGAGACTCTTCTGGTCAAAGTCCTCTTTGTAAGGGAAATAATTTAATCTAGTAAACTAAGTTTAGAAATTCTAAGCGGGGTGCTTAGGTAGTGGAGTAGGCATTAGGGTCGAACCACTATAAATTCTTGTGTTAGCATTGAAATATTATTTGTATTAATTGCATTATTATTTATTGCTTCCGAATTTAGTCGTCGAATTATAAATTGCCTAAGTAGTTTAAGAAAATGATTAAAATCGGAATTAGGCCAATCGATTTAGTTAACACACTATTCACCCCCCCTCTAGTGTGGCCATTTCACCCAACAATTGGTATCAGAGCAAACCCGTAGCTTGATATTTCACCATCTCTTCTACACCTTGTCTCGATCCGAGAATGGCACTAGAGTTGGTAGCGTCTTCACCTCCTAGGTTCGATGACTCAAACTTTGGTTTTCAGAAATATAAGATGTACATTTATTTAAAGACTAAAGGTTTTGGTGTCTTTAACATATTACATTTGGAATTCATTGAACCTAAGGTTGGCATGCATGCTTGGAGTGAATTAGATAAGAAAATGTTTAAGCATAATGGAGATGCCATGAATTGTATTCTTTGCACATTACCAAATGACATCCTAGATAAAGTCATGCATTGCTCTTCGGCTTATGATTTATAGGCCACTTTAAATGTTTTATATGATTATGTCAAAACCGAAGAGATTGGCACTTTTGATGAAGGTGGTCATGACAATGGTCACTCACCTACTACTAATCTCAGTTTTGATGCCCATAGTGCTTCTAGTCAAAGAAGCAACTCTAAAAGCCGGAAGAGAAAGGTAATTTGTCACTTGTGCAATGAAAAAGGGCATGTGAAGAAGAATTGCCCTACCATGAAAAACACGGCAAAAAAGAGGTCAAGTGCTTCCACCTCCACATCTTACTCAAGTGAAACATCCTCTTTTCATGACCATGAAGTCACTTCGAACGTTCGCCTCATCGATGCTAATTATGAGGTACACTCTTCTCCTTCTAATCATGCTAAAGATAATAACTGCTAGCTCTACTAGTTATCTTGACATATCATATAATGAGTTAGTAGATTAATACAAGAAAATATATGTCTTGCTTGTTAAAAAGGAGAATGAAAATGAAAGATTGAAGAAAGATAATATAAGGCTTAACTCTCATGTGGATGAATTAAAACTAGAAAATGAGATAATGAAATCTATTTCTTTTGATTGTTCCCATGATAGGCTGAAACTTGAGCTTAAGGACTTAAAGCTTAAGAATGAAAATTTGAAACTTGAGAATTCAAAAATTATAAGTGAAAACAACAATTTGAAATCTCAATCTAATGTCTTATATCAATCTCTCGATTTATTGAAAAATGGGGTTGTGTCCTTAAATAAGAAAGTAAACGAATTGAAAAATGTTTCATTTCTTAAGAACACTAGAAATGCTTATGTAAAGAATACCGATGTTCATCAATATTCTCATGCTATGCATTCTACCATTAAACCTCATGATCATAAGAAGAAGAATGATTTTTCTAAGAATTCTCATACTCATCATGTTTCACATGTCAAGCATTCTAATGATAGATTTAATGTTAATAACAAAAATGAAAAAAAATTCAATGGACATTATTTTTGTTGTGGTATTTTTGGTCATGCTATTTATGATTGTGCATTCAAGAAAAAACCAAGTGTAGTTAAGACACTTTGGATTCCTAGGCCAACTCACCCCCAAGGACCCAAAGTCATTTGGGTACCAAAAGTCTCATCTTCTTTTGTAGGGGAAGCTACCACACAAGGATGAATTGAATGAAAAATGGTGTGTTGGAGTTTGACCTTGGATTCAAATGAAAAATCTCCATGAGGTTGCAACTTCAAGTCATCATGATGCCATATGTATGAAAATTGGCATCTAGGTATACTTCGTATCATCTTCTTACTTTAGTTGGTATCATTTAAGTTAGAGTGTATGATACATGTTTAATTTGAGCTATTTTCCCCGCTTTTGATAAGAATCTTTTGAAAAATGATTTTGATTTTTGATTTCTCGATCTCTTCGGAGACCTATGTAGTCTGTAATGGGCTCATGCGATCTTGCAGTTCTAAATCGTAGGCTAATTATGGCCTTTCGATTTTCAACCAATAGGAAGGGTTGGAGATCATGTTCTCATATTTATTATTCTTTGTGATCTCTTAAAATTCGTTTTGGTATGACTTGATTTTATTTAAAACGAATTTCGAACTATTTAGCAAAGTTGGATTTTGAATGAAATCTTTGATGCTTACTTTGCTATCTAGAATGATTAACTTGCTTGAAATAATTATATTACCAATGATTACCTCATGCAAGTTAAATCTAAGGTTAAATAGAAGGCTAATTACTAGAAAGAAAAAGATTAGTTTGGCTAAATTTTCAAGTGTAAGGTATAACTTTGATAAATTCAAAATCTTAGTATTATACCATAATTTTTAAGCTTAAAATTATGTCTCTATACTCATTATTAGAATTGCATGTTAAATCCTTGAATTCTCATGAGTAGGTAGAACTTTACTACTTAGAAAAATTTCATTGAATGAAACTTGCTCTAGGTTGATATTCACTATTAGAGACCTTCGTCTTAAGTCCAAATTAGTTAAACATGTTTAGAGATCTTATTCTTCAATTATTTCATATCTTAAGATCTCTTTGACTCATTTTGATATCATGATAACTTATTTAAAATGAATTTATACTATCTAGCATAGGTTGAGATTTTTAAATGAAACTTTGCATTGACCCTTTGCTATTTAGTAAGTTAGCTTGCTAGTTGGTATATTATTTTATTATGATACTAATGAAGCCTACTTGCAAGTTGAGAAAGTAGTAAAAGTTGGAAGGCTAAAGGAAAATGGAAAGAAAAGTAAAATTTTGGAATTTCTCAAGAAATGAGGTATGAGTTTCATTTTGATAAAATTCTTGCATAACACCTCTATCTTCTTGATAAAATGATTTCTCTATGCTCATGAATGTTTTTGCATGATAATTGATTGAAATCTCATGAGTAGATAAAATTTTGATACTTAGACAATTTCATGAAACTTTGTTTGAATGAAATGTACCCTAGGTAGAATTTCATCATAGAGACTTCATTTTAAGTTGAAACTTGATAAACATATTTGAACTTACTCATAATTTACATCCATGTGGTTAAAATTGAAAAATCATATGTAAATGAATAAAATGACAACTAGCTCACATTAGGAGACTCAAAATTGAAAAGGTTTGACCTAAGTCAATAATTTGACTTAGAAATCTCATTTTGAGTTCAAACTTCACAAACATATTTAGATTTACTCATGTTAGGTGTCCATGTGCTTAAATTTGAAAAACCATGAGTAAAGGTTAAAATTTGATCTTAGCAATTTCATGTTTTAATGCTTGTTTTTGAATGAAAATCACGCTAAGGTAAAATTTTGACCAAATGATATTATTTTCATTTCAAACTTGATAAACATGTTTTAAATGATTATATCTTGACATCTAGAGAGTTTGAATGAAAACTAAAAACTTTTGAAAAATCTAGTTATTTACTAAAAAGTCACTAGAACTCAATGAATTTTAGAAAAATGCAAAAAAATAAAATTTTGTTGATTATTGAATCTGCATCTTCCTTGAAAAATATAGTTTGTGGCATAAAATTTTTAAAAATCTTGAGTATGAATGTGATTTGATTTGGATTTCAAAACTTTAAAGTATTGTTCTTTCCAAATGTTCATTTTTTCGATACTTTGATTTTTGGTCCAATCTTCGAATGAGACTTCAAGTATGATATTTTGAATTCACTTTTGATATCGTTCTAATATTTTAGAGAGAAAAATCATTTTTAAAATAATTTTTGACTCTTTGACCGATACTTGGAAATATCAATACTTGAGTTAGTACATGATTCCTAGTTTTGGTTTTTGACTATCTCTTCATAATATCATGTATTAATTAGTCTCTCATTCGATATATTGTTTTTATCCATTGAGTTGGTTGACTTCGTTTTCATGAAAACTAGTTTTCAAGTCC
Source organism: Canna indica (assembly GCA_034359265.1). Classification (NCBI taxonomy): domain Eukaryota; kingdom Viridiplantae; phylum Streptophyta; class Magnoliopsida; order Zingiberales; family Cannaceae; genus Canna; species Canna indica. The sequence goes on along the minus strand of CP136891.1, from coordinate 73,402,506 downwards.
CAACTTTAACTAGATTGACTTATCTTGCCCTTTTTGATTGATGTCAAAAGGGAGGGAAAAATATAGGTAAAGGGGAAGAAAATATAGGAAAACCATGCATATCGATAGGGGGAGTTTATTTCCATAGATATGCATGTTGATAGGGGGAGAAATCCCTTAGTTGATATCATTTATGCTTTAATATATATATATGGGTAAATTACACTAACCTCCCCTGAAGTTTAGTGAAATTACACTGACCTCCCCTCTATTTGTCCAGGTTACAATCACCTCTCCTGAGTAATCTTTGTAGGGGAGGTTTCTGTAATATTTTATAAAACTCAGGGGAGGTTTGTGTAATCTTATTTTATAATATGGGAGGTTTGTGTAATCTTTTACAAAACTTAGGGGGTTACAAGATAAAATTACAAATAAAGGGGAGGTCAGTGTAATTTCACTAAACCTCAGAGGTGCATGGTCAGTGTAATTTACCCTATATATATTTTCTTAAGGATGTTTGTCATCATCAAAAAGAGGGAGATTGTTGGCTTAAGGTTTTCAACCTTGGTCTTAATCTCGGTTTTGATTATAACAAACATGGAACTAATGTTTCAATGAGATAATCTTTCAGGTTCCATATCGATTAGCGCACGACGTCCTCGATCGAAAATATTGAAGAAATCGGGAAATCGGAACGACGTTGCTCGTCGCGCTCGGGATTCTTCGGAAAGTTAGAGTTTAGATTTAGGGTGTCTAGTTTACATTGTAAATCCTCATGATGATGCATAAGAACCCAAAAATCATCCCCGAATCCCAAAACATGAAAACTCGAAAACCACCCTGAAATTTACTAAGCCTGGGGAGCTCCTTGGAGGGCTATATGACCTAGATACTTTCTTGACATAAAAAATTGCGGTAATTGTTCCTTGGGTTAAAATTAGATAATGAGGTATTTTTTAGGAATTTTTGGAAGCCTTTAGCCTAACCATATTTGACCCAAAAGATTAGAAAATTTTCGTTTTCTGAAATTTTGTACTAGACCCCAAAAACTAGATATTGATTCTTAAGGATTTTGATTTTTTAGATATTTTTATTGAATCCAAATGGGGGGTAATCCTTATATAGCATTTATGTTTTAAAGTTATTAACTTAAAGTTAATAAATATTATATAAGTAGACTTAGCGAAGACGGAACCCAAACAATAAAAAAACCAAGCAAATTAGATGTCTGCCTAGTCTGTCCAGGTTCGGTCGACCGGTCGATTGATCGAATAGTGTCAAAAATAGGCAATAACCAATTCGGTCTATCGGTTGGACGACCGAAGTTTGCCAGAAAGCGGTAGAAGACTACTTAGGTCGACCGACAAAGGCCAAAAATTGGCAGAAGCTGCTTCGGTCGATCGGATTACGGATCGCTCAACTCGTGACTCATTCTGTCGACCCATCGGTCGATCGGACAAAGTAATTAAAGCAGCGGTCGTGAGCGGTCGGTCGATCGATCGACCGACGATCGATCGGCAAGCGACCGAATGATGGTATCAGCTAGTTTTTCGCCCATTGAGCTATCGTTTCATTGAGGGGGTTATAAATACTCCTCTCCATCCTTCATTAACCACCCTTAACAATTGATTCAAGCTTTCATTGAGCCATATTTGATCATCTATAAAGGATTTCTTGAGCCATCCCTTTGCAATCCCTAGTTTCCATTATAAATCCTTGATCTTGCCTTCAACCTTTGAACGATTCATCATTAAGGCATCAAGAGGAACTAGGACTCGTGTTTGGACCTAAGTATTTGTTGTATTATTTATTTGCTCCATTACTTGTGTATTTTTGTGATTTATTTCATTGTATTTGAGCGAATAAGAAGACCTAGTGTTAGGTCTTGTGTGTAAGTGGTTACCTTGGTGTAGAAGGTGTAAAGCCACTTGTGTAAACATAGTTTACTAGGATTAGTTGAGTTGTCCCTTAGGATTGAGGTGGAAGAGTGCTCTCGGCAAGAAGGCGGAGACTTCCGGGTGTGGAAGTGCCTTAGGTTGAGAGTGAGAATCTTCGGGTCAAAGTCCTCTTTGTAAGGGAAATGATTTAATCTAGTAAACTAAGTTTGAAAATCCTAAGCGGGGTGCTTAGGTAGTGGAGTAGGCATTGGGGTCGAACCACTATAAATTCTTGTGTTAGCATTGAAATATTATTTGTATTAATTGCATTATTATTTATTGCTTCTGAATTTAGTCGTCGAATTATAAATTGCCTAAGTAGTTTAAGAAAACGATTAAAATCGGAATAAGACAAATCGATTTACACTACTGGAAAAATGGGCATCAGCAACGGCTCGGCCCATTGCAAAGTAGCCGTGGCAGAAAAGCGCATTGCTGATAATTTAGCAACGGCCGATCGGGTCGTTGCTAATAACATTATCAGCAACGGCTTTGCCACAGACACCGAGTCGTTGCTGATAACCTTATTAGCAACGGCCCGTGAGGCCGTGGCAAGGCCGTTAGTGAAAGACCGTTACTAAGCCGTTGTTGATGTTATACAGCAACGACTTACGATACACTTTTAGTAACGACTTTCCTACGGACAACCGTCGGAAGGCCGTTGCTGATGACTAAAACCTGGAACAGAAAAAAATTTAAAATTCCAAATTTCCATTAATACATTGATACAATCTGATACATAACTCATACACCCATACACACATCCATTCACACATCACAAATACACCCAGATATATATATCAAAATAATTATACTTATATTTATAATTATCCACAATCGTATAAAAACTATTCGAATGCAAAATTGAAGTATCAATATCCAAACAAAACAAAACAAAAATATATATAGTATCGAAGTAACAAAGTCAATATATAAAAAAACAATAAATCTCACGATGATGATAGAGGATGGTCTGGATCATATGACGGAGTCTGGAGTGCCTGGGTGTACACCGGCGTGGACTGACTCGAGGACGATAGATCAGATGATGCTGCTACGTGATGACTTGACAAGTTGCGTAGCATAACTTGTATATCTGCCATCATCTGACTCTGATGCTCCGTCAACTCAGTATGACGCGCGACCGTCTCCAGTGTCCTTATCCTGCTACTATGATCATCTTTGGACCTGGAGGTCAACGGTCGTTCACCAACATGCGGAGGGGTCGATGCCCCAAGTGGCCCTAGCATAGCTCGCGCATGACTACTATATGCAAAACCATACACGCGGCCGTGGTCCCAGCCACCTACAGCATCGACCCATACTGCTGCGTCAAAGTCCTCGGGGGTGCCTCAGCGCTGTATCACCGTCTGACTGTAGGTCTCCTACTCGAGTTTAATTTTTTGTTTAATATTTTTCATAAAACTTAAATTATAAATATATAATGAATAATTTAAAAAAATATACTTACCATAATAAATGCAGCGCGGTTGTCAACGTACTCCCCCGTCCCATGCACTCGACGGTGTGTCCGCTCAAACACCGCCATCGGGGAGGGTCGCTGGACAGTCCGGTCGTCTACATTTACAAAACAAATACATTAATCAGTACATGGAGTAACAAATAAAATATAAAATTAAAATTAAGGTATACTTACCATACGGTTCGCGTGCACAGCAAATGCAACAGAGCCGCCAGTGTGACGCGCTCCTCCCCCCGACATGCGGTTTCTAGTCGCAGTCCTAGAAACCTCCTGCCATCGATCCGTCGACCATAATACCACGAGCTGGTCCCATATATCTGGAGTAATCCAATCGGGGCCGTGTCCTCGAGTCTCCGCGATGTTAGTGGTCCCAGCTCGGGCCATCGCCTGGGACCGGGCCTGCCCTAGCTACCCGTTCTACCTCGCACGGGAAATAGCCTCCCAGACAGCGTAAATGAAGGGCCTCTGGTCCTCAGCCCATGTAAAGCAAGCCTGCAAAATAATAATATCAGTACCAATATTAATCATCATGCATGTATAAAAAAAAATTAATACGTGCCTCAAACTCGCGCCATAGCATGTCGACGTGCTCACTAGGCACGTGAGACCACGTGAGCCATGCCCTGTGCATGTATCATCGAATAGTAGAAGAAATGCTCTTTGGCACTTCTTCTTGCTCAAACATGCACAACAACAATAAAATTTAATATTATATTATGATATAATGAATTTGTAATGATTCGTAATTCATGATATATTACCTCTCCCCAATCATGCTAATGAACCTACGTGACTCTGTGGCTGGTGGAGGATGCCACCTGTTTGGCCCGCGTGATCGTCTGCGTCTGGATGTACTAGCCTCAGTAGTATCTTCGAATCAGCAGTAGGAGGATTAGCAATAGGAGGATCAGCAGTAGGAGGATTAGCAATAGGAGGATCAGCATTATGAGTAAGTGTTGGAGTCTCACCAATCGGAGACTCTGAAGCTCTCCTACGACGATAACCACGACCAAACATATTTGTCGAATAGATATATAATTAGATTATTATATATATATTAGAGATATATTTAATATAAGATATACTTTACAATTATTCCTCATCATCTGAGTAGTAGTCTTCGAATTCTTCCTCTTCTTCATTTTCTTCATCTTCTTCATTTTCTTCATCTTCCTCATCTTCTTCATCTTCTTCATCTTCTTCATCAATTTCATGATCGTCATCATCAGCATATTCAACTTCTAATTGAATTGACGCTGTGTCTGCATCCTCAAGTATTGGAATAATACGATCTACAGTAGGAGGATCATCTTCTTGATAGAAACCATCTATCATATTAGGTATCGGCTCATTTTCTCCTACTATCGAATCAATTTTTTCTCCATCTTTAGTCTTACAGACTACACGCCAATCTGCTCTATCTTTATTTCGAGCCGGGTACTTCGCGTAATATACTTGTTCGGCTTGTGATGCCAAAATAAAAGGCTCATTTGCTGCCAATTTGGATTTGTAATTAACCTCAACAAGTTTGTATTTTGGATAAACTTTCATGCCCCTTTATGTTGTATCAAACCAATGACATCTAAATACGATAACTGATTTCAAGCCGAAGTAGTGCAACTCTATCACTTCTTCCACCAGTCCATAAAAATCAATATCACATTCAACATAGGTTGTCCCTTTCACGTAGACTCCGGCATTCATCGTCTTTTTTGTAAATGCATATTCCACCGTTTGAAATTTGTATCCATTAACAAAATATTCGCTATAATAGGACACTAGTCGCGACGGTCCACTAACAAACTCAAATATTCTTTCATCTATTTCAGCTCGGTGATCTTTGCTGTAAGCTTGAATCCATGTAGGGAAATCACGATTTCGTAATCTCTCCAATTCTTGATCGTTGTGAATAGAGTATTTTTGCACCATCTCATTGTCAAATATTTTAATGAATTGTTCAATCTCTGGACAATTGAGTAATACGTACAAGTGTACCAAATGATACTCTTCCTCGCTTAAGTGTTGAGATGGACGAGAACCAAAAGCACGACCAGAGTGACAAAATATATTTAAACGTCCATCTGAATGTCGAACTCCCCCGTCGTCGTTACGTGGAAGATGATCAAATCTTGTCTGTACTGTCGATTCAAAGTAAAATGAGTAGAATGATGAAATTTTTTGGATGATATACGATTAAGATATTTATCCTTCAACAGCTGCGGTGTTCTTTACTTTTTTCTTCAGACGATTCATGTATCTTTCAAATAAGTACATCCACCGGTATTGAACGGGGCCACCAACTCGTGCCTCGTATGCTAAGTGTATCGGTAGATGCTCCATCGAGTCAAAAAAGGCAGGAGGGAAAAACTGCTCCAGCTTGCATATAATTTCAACAATATTACTTTCAAGTGCTGACATATCTTCGACTCGAAGGACATTTGCTCAAATGTTTCTAAAAAACATACTTAATTCAGTAAATGGACCCCAAATATTATCAGGTAGAAGATCTCGGAATGCGATCGGAAGCAATCTCTGCATGATTACATGACAATCATGGCTCTTCATCCCTGATATTTAATTTGCAATCATCGACGTTCACACATCAAGATAAGTTTGAGGTATATCCATTAGGTAATCTGAGTTCTTTTATCCATTTACAAACATCTTTAATCTGTTGTTTATTTAACACATATGGGGCCTTCGGCTTCAGATATCATCCCTGGACCTCTTGTAACTCCAACTCCAACCTCTTACAAAGTATTTTCAGATCATGTCGGGCTTTGACATTATCTTTAGTTTTTTCGGAAACATCCATCAAAGTGTTGAAAATATTATCAAACACATTTTTTTCAATGTGCATGACATCTAAATTATGTCGAATCGGTAATGAACTCCAATAGGGCAATTCCGAAAAGATACTTTTTTTCACCCAGTTATGTGTTTGACCAAAGCCTGACACTCTTTCATTCCGACCAAATACTATCTCTGGAAGTGTTGAAACACGTGCTAACATTTGTTCACCAGACAACATCGGTGGTGGCCCATCTCTTTCGACTCTGCCCTTAGTAAATTTATTACGATTCTTTCGATACTGATGGTTAGCCGGTAGGAATCGGCGATGACAATCAAAGAATGAGATTTTTCTTCCGTTTTGAAGACTGATTGATTTAGAGTGTTCCATACAATATGGACAAGAGAGTCGGTCGTGAGTGCTCCAACCAGACAACATGTCGTATGCCGGGAAATCATTGATTGTCCACAAGATCACGGCCTTTAAATTGAAGTTTTGCTTCCGATGACAATCATAAGTGACAGCTCCCTCAGTCCACAATGTTTTCAATTCATCTATCAAGGGTCTGAGAAACACGTCAATTTCTTTTCGCGAACCCTTAGGACCCGGAATAATCATCGAAAGATAAATAAATTCATCTTTCATACACATTGACGGTGGCAAATTATAAACTGTCAGCAGCACTGGCCAAACTGAATAAGGAGTTGCAGAATGTCCAAACAGATTAAAACCATCTGTGCACAATCCCAATCTGATATTTCTAGTATCCCTAGCAAATGAAGGATAACATGTATCCAAATGTTTCCATGCTTCACTGTCGGATGGATGAGTCATTACTGTATCATCACGACTTCTTGCATGCCAACTCATGTAGGGGGACGTCTTTTCCGACATGAATAATCTTTGAAGACTCGGTGTTAATGGAAAATACCGAAGCACCTTAAATGAGATATTTTTTTGTCGGACCGATTTCTTCTTCTTGTAACGAGAATGTTGACATACAAGGGCATTTATCCAACTGCACATTTTCTTTATAATATAAAATGTAGTTATTTTGGCACGCATGTATTTTTTCGTAACCAAGCCCCAATTTTCTCATCAGCTTTTTAGTTTTATAAAAAGTTGGCTCAAACTTGTTATCAGTAGGCAACATTCCATTAATCAATCATGCAATCCGATCATACGCAACCCCGCTGATATTACAATCGGCCTTGGTGTTTAGGAGCTGTGTCATTGCTGAAAACCTAGTGTATTTAGGACAATTCTCATACAAAGGTTCATCGGCAGCTTTCAACATCTCATAAAATTCTGTAGCTTCTTTATTCGGCAATTCAATCTCTACCGCAGTTTGTACTTATGTGATATCAACCGTTGTAGTATCTGGTGGGATTGATGTTTGAGTAACTGGCCGATCAACATTATCATTCAGGTGGAATTGACCCCTAAGACTAACAAGTATCATAGTTCTATAGGGATTAGATAAACTGGATGAAGAAGCACCAGCAGAGGAAAATTCACCATATGTCTGAACGACAGGATTGCTCGACGTCTCGACTTCACGTGACTCCCCGTGACAAGTCCATAGAAAATATCTTGGTGCAAATCCTTTGCTATATAGATGCAAAGTGACAGTCTCTCGATCCAAAAATCGTCCACTCAAATAAATGCGGCACAGACATCGAATTTTATCACCGACGCTAATGAATTTTCTATTCGAATAGGCGAAATTTAGGAAGTGCGTTACACCTAATCAAAACTCATTCGTTAAAGCTCCACGATCAAGACGTCGGTACATCCAACTTCGATCAGCCGACATGATTCTGTCAATCAATGACAATTTCTTTGGTTAATGCCTTTAGATGAGATTGTCCTATTCCATTCAGGATTTATGTTATTCATATTGCACTAAGTACTTCTTTTAACCGCTAACATCATTCTAAATTTTGGCTACATCTCCCTACAGTTCTCTGAATACACATATCATCTGGGCGCGTATCGGAGAACAAGAGTGATGTTGCCGAAATTTAGAATATGTTAACGATTAAAAGAAAAACGTAAGTGCAATACAAATAACTATATTTCCAAATTGTCTAATCAGGGATAATTCAAGGATTGTACGTCGTATAAAAGATCATCTACTTCTTTTACACGAACATACAACCCCCGAACGAATCTAAGTATTTGCTAAATCATATCCGACTCGTCGATGCGTACGTGAAACATATCAACTCGTCGGATGGATGATTATTTTCTAAATGTTTCGAGTCAGTTCGAGTCCATAGTTGACAATTCTAACACGAGTCCAAATTAGACGATTCCGGCGGGAGTCCGAATTTGACGATTTCGGCGCAAGTCCGAAGCAGACGATTCTGGCGCGAGTCCACTGAGGACTACTCCGGAATAATTAACATTTTAACTAATCAATTAATATTAATCTATAATATTTTAACTGATTTAAATAATTAACCTACAATTATTAATCTAAAACATAATATTAATCTAACTAAATTATACTAAAAATTATTCTAAACTCTAACAATTAATCTAAAAATCATAACAATTAATCTAAACCCTAAAAATTAATCTAACAAATTAAACAATAAATTAAAAATATATATAAATAATATTATATAAATATTTTCGGCGTCGAAGTCCAGTGTCCGGACATTGCATAAACCATCGGCCGTTGGCCAGTAGCCGTCGGCCGCCAGCCGGAACCCTATTTTAAGGGTTTCGGCTGGCTCTAACATGGGGGCGAAGGTCGAACGGGAGGCGGCGAGAAATACCTCAAATCGAACGGGAGGCGGAGGTCGAGGACGGGGCGGTAGCTCGGCGGCGGCATCGAAAGAGAGCAGCGGCGGCGGGCAGAGGAAGAGGAAGAAGGAGGCGGGCGCGATCGCGTGCCCTATATAAACTTATCAGCAACGGCTCACTTAGCCGTTAGAAAGCCGTTGCTGATAGGTTAATCATCAGCAACGGCTCACGTGTCCGTTAGAACGCCGTTGCTGATAATTTAATCATCAGCAACGGCTTACGTGTCCATTACAACACCGTTGTAGATATAACATATCTGCAATGGCTTGAGCGACCGTAAGAACGTCATTGCAAATAACAACGGCTTGAGTGACCATTGCTGATGGTCGTTGCTGAAGAACCAATTTCTAGTAGTGTTAGTTAACATACGATTCACCCCCCCCCCCCTCTAGTGTGGTCATTTCACCCAACAGGCTTCTTTTGTGTATTAATGACATTCTATAGTTTTGATAAAGTGTGAAATTTGGTTAATGGTTTATTTTTTAGAATTTTGGAGTTTTGATAAAGTATGGAATGATTACTTTTGCACTTCCAAAGTATGGAAGTTGGCATCTTTTGTGTATTAATGACATTCTATAGTTTTGATAAAGTATGCATTTTGGTTAATGGTTTATTTTTTGGAATTTCAGAGTTTGATAAAATATGGAATGATTACTTTTGCACTTCCAGAGTATGGAAGTTGGCTTCTTTTATGTATTAATGGCATTCTAGAGTTTTGACAAAATATGGAATTTGGTTCATGATTTATTTCTTGGAATTTCAGAGTTTTGACAAAGTATGAAATCATTCCTTTTGCACTTCCAGAGTATGGAAGTTGGCTTCTTTAGTGTATTAATGACATTCTATAGTTTTGATAAAGTATGAAATTTGATTAATGGTTTATTTCTTGGAATCTTTACTTTTGCACTTCCAAAGTATGAAAGTTGACTTCTTTTGTGTATTAGTGCACTTTTAAACTAAACAAAATTGTTTCTTTTTCCAAAGATGTTATAGAAGCCATGGGGCAGCTGCATTGAATTCCATTCAAAGGTCATCAGTCGTATCTTCTATTCCTAAATATAGTTTTATGCCCATTAATAGTAGCCGCCTCCGTCATTCAAATCAAGAAAAAGATACAGGAGGACATTGGCATCTTCTTGTGGTGGACGTTGAGCAAAATTTATTCTTTCATCTAAATTCAATGTCGTCCTACCATGGCTCCTCACAAGATTTCGAGGACAATGTGAGTGTTTTGTCCATGTTATAGTACAACTTTAAACTTCAATGATAACTACTTCCAACCAATACATATGTGACATGCAGGTTTCAATGCTTCAATAAATGCCAAATGAGCATCTGGATGTCATGTGCCCCAACATTAGCTCCCACATAAAATCTGAAGGTTGGAGGAAAGAAGTTTATGAATGTCCTCAATAGGATTTGAGTGTTGATTGTGGTATCTTTCTGATGAAGTACATTGAATATTTGATCAAATCAGAACCAATGGAATGGAATCAAAAGAACATGAAAAGGTTTCGGTTGGAGCTTGCAATAACTTTCTTCAAGGACACTTATTCAAATGTCAAGTTGTAACGATACTGCACATGTTGTACGCGAAACTATTTATAATCCCCTATTTGATAGAGGATTATCACTGTGTAATGTTATTGTACAGGCTTTAATTTGACTAGTTGTATGTCTGTATTTTATCTTATTCTAAACTTCTTCTGAGTTGTATGTCAAAAACTAGTTGGCTAATTGGCATTCTGAGTTGTTTAATTTGGCTAGTTGGCATTTTGGCCGTCAAAAACTAGTATTTTCATCAGTTCCATACTTTCATGAAAGTATGGAATGACTTCTTTTAAGTTTAACTCATACAAAATTCAACATACAAAGTTTAGAAAGGATATCCAATATGGCTAGTTGGCATTTTGACAGTCAAAAACTAGTATTTTCACCAGTTCCAACCTTTCATGAAAGTATAGAATGACTTCTTCTGAGTTTAACTCATACAGAATTCAACTTACAGACTTTAGAAAGGATATCCAATCATATATTAACAGATAGTAATTGTGATACAGAGTCCAAAATAAGAGAATTCACCAGTTCCATACTTTCACGAAAGTATGGAATGTCTTCTTCTGAGTTTAACTCATACAGAATTCAACTTACAGACTTTAGAAAGGATATTCAATAATATATTAACATATAATAATTATGATACAGAGTCCAAAACTAGAGAATTCACCAGTTCCATACTTTCACGAAAGTATGGAATGCCTTCTTCTGAGTTTAACTCATACAGAATTCAACTTACAGACTTTAGAAATGATATCCAATCATATATTAACAAATAGTAATTGTGATACAGAGTCCAAAACAAGAGAATTCACTAGTTCCATACTTTCACAAAAGTATGGAATGTCTTCTTCTGAGTTTAACTCATACAGAATTCGACTCACCAGTTCCAAATGGTATCCAAAATATGATATATACCCTCAAAATTTTATCCAACAAAAATATTATCAGAAATGAAGTGTGTTGTCAGTTAGGTGGGGGAGCTCTGCATGAACGTTTGTTGTGCCCTACTTGCTTGCATCTTGAGCACTTCCTCTGAAGTCTACCACTATGTCTTGATTCTCTTCTATTTTTTCTTTTTCTACCACGTTGTGCTAAAGATTTGGGTGGTTTCACTTGGGTATCATAAGGTTCTCTATGCCAATATTGCTTGCTTCTTGTCGGTTGAATTTTATCCTCATATATTTTTTTATAAGTCTCAACAGTGAAATAACGCTCACAATACTGATAAGGGTCAAGACTACAATAACCGATAACAGCCATAGCATATGAACAAGGAATACCATAAAGTTAAAACTTCCTGTAAGAGCATGATCTATTAGCTAAATCAACAATAACTGTTTTGTATGATGTTTGTACCTGGTAGCAATGGTCCCAATGTGGATGCACAGCATGCCAACGACATTTGTGGCGATTCTCTGCTAAAACTGTTTCCATTTTTCTAGTCAAAGTAGTGGTCAATGTAAGAGAAACTTTACGTCTCTTGAAGAACCACTCCGAGACCTTGCGTCTTGTCATCTCAATCAATATTGTGATTGGCAACCCACGAACTTCCCTATATAATGCATTCAAGCATTCCACAGAATTAGTTGTTATGATATCATATCTCCTACTGGGGAAAAAGAAATTAGCTCATTTTTTCTTCTCCAATTGAGATATTCATTGGTAACTTTTCTCATGAATAGCCAATATCTTTTGCATACATTCATTAAATGAATGTTCCGTGGTTGATCTTGCAGCTGCCCAAAATAAGGGCACAACATCTTTTGAACGAACATCATGTACTAAATTTTTTGCAAGATTAACCATACAATATCCATGCGCAGCATTCGAAAAGACATTTCTCACAGCAGCTACAATGCATGGGTTCCAATCACTCATAATACTTAATCCCCTATAACCAGTGATATATCTAAAAAGTTCATCCAAAAACCACTCACATGTTTCTATTTTTTCAATTTCAGTCACAGCAAATGCCACGGACAAAAACCTATTTTCTGCATCAATAGAAGTTGCAATCATAAGAACCCCTGGGTATTTACCTCTCAGATGTGTTGCATCAATACATAATGTAGGACGCATATATTCTCTAAATTCACGCAAGCTTGTTCCGAAAGCCCAGAAGACACGTCGAAAACGGTGGGTTGAGGAACAACTCATCAATTTAACTTTTGATTCAAAGTCATGAATCCTTAATTCCCTAAGATATGCTAGCAAATCTTTATAGCATTGATCATAGTCACCACGAACAGAAACGATAGCAATTTGGAGTGCATTGTACGCTTTCTTATAAGATATACGTACTCCAAATATCTTTCTTATATCAGAGATAACGAAACTACTATTGATTTTCTCATTGCCCAAAAGATGCTCCTTTATGTGATTCGCAACAAAACTGGCAGTGCATTGTCGATGGTCCAAGTTCAGCCTTGCAACAGTACAATTATGCTCATTGACAAAAATCACTATTTGAATTTTACCCCTGTCAGTTGCTGACAACGTCCAACAACAATTGGGCTCTTTGCATCCGACTTTGATATTATGACTATTGCTTTGGATGCGTCTCAATTCAAAATTTCGCTTGATGCAATAATTGGTAATAGCTCTCTTGAAACTATCTCTATCAGAAAATACTTGAAATTAATACAAGACTGGTATTTATTAGACTGATATCCAATAAATGATAATTGGACTGATATTTTATCTAATTCCATATTTTCACAAATGTATGGAATGTCTATCAACGAATATGACTATTATATGGACTCATACAGAATTCAAATATAATCATTACAAATGGTATCTATTAGACTGGTATAAAAAAAATGATACCTGGAATGGTATTTTCTCAAGTTCTATACTTTGCTGAAAGTATGGAATGCCTTATACTGGTATGATTATTGTAGTTTTAGAGAAGGTAACATATACAAGTATACATTACAGACAACAAAACTAGTATTTCCTCTAGTTCAATACTTTCAGAAAAGTATGGAAGACACCTTATTATTTTCAAATGAATTACCTGATGTAGATACAATTCTGAAGTCTGTGAATCATCATCAATTGGATAAACATCCCATGGAGTTTAACATGGTGTCATCTTCTTCTTCGACTTGAAAATTATGATCCCCTATGTCATACTGACCATCAGTAAAGTCAAAATCAATGCAATTAACATCTTCAGAAGTGAAAATATCATAGGATTCAGAAAGGATTTACATCTTCATCATTGTTCACATGTGTTTCAGTCTCCTCATCGCTTGTGTGGATATTCTCCATACCCTCACCTGCTCCATTATTCTCGTACATTTGTTCCTCCAATGGAAAATATCTTCCAATTACATCACTAGAAGTAAAAATTGAATTTGGGAAATCCTCAATTGCCTCCACTTCTTCTCTTATCCTCTCCTCAGCAAGCTCTTCCTCAATGTAGTCATACTCATTATCATCAAATGTCAAAGGGAAGTTCAGATCTAAAAATGGTTGACTTGTATTTTCTTGAGCCTCTTAAGCTACAATGATAGTGGCAGTTATAGTTTCAACCTGGTTTGATGCTTGTTGTGTAGAAGTTTGTACATTGGCATATGTATCTGGCACAATAAAGTCATCATTGTCAAGATGCTGCGACCTGCAATGATATAAGTTGATCATTATTTGTTTATCCGTAGTTAACAATAAGTGAGGATGAATGACATATATTTCAATAACTCACATGATATTATCAATATCAGAATCTTGCACCACAAAACTATATGCATCAGCCATCACACATACACCTATAACCAAATGAAATCAGAATGAGTATGGAATAGACTATAGAATTCCATACTTTCACAAAAGTATGGAATTGATCATTATTTTTATCATTACTAATATAGAATGATTCTACTAAATTAAACAAAAAACCAAGGACACTGATGATACAAACCTGGACGGATATACTCACTACAAGAAAAGAAGGTTTCACCGACGGATGTGTTACCAACCGATATATTTTGTTGGTATTACCAACAAAATTACCAACAGATACATATATCTGTTGGTAAATTTTAGAAAATCCTTATTTCTTTTCATTCCATCTTATTTTTCAGCCGACCAGCCTTTCCCTCTCTCCCAGCCGACAAAAACTCGCGCCCTTACTTATTTTTTTCAACCCGACGAAATTTGCAGGCGCGCGACAAAAGTTTCCCTCTCCCCCTTTTGTCGTGCGATTCTTCTCCCGCGACGCTTCTTCATCCTTCTTCATCTGACTGCCACCCGCGATCTCCCGTGCCACCTGCTCTCGCAGAGGCCCGTTTGTCGTGGGATTCTTCTCCAACCGCGGCGACTTCATCCGACGCTTCTTCCCTACCACCCACGATCTCCCCTTCCACCCGCAACAAGCTCTCGCGGAGGCCCATCGCCAAGCTAGCTCCCCCCTGCCACCCACGATTCTTCCCCCATCCAACACTATCGCAGGCCCCTTTCTTCCGATTTCTCTAGATTTGTGCTGATTTGAGGTAAATTTCTTTAATCTTAAATTTTTTCCAGATTTCATAGATTATTCTTAGAGAGTTGTTATTGATTTCTTAGAAAGCCATGTTCTTGTTATTGATTTATGCATTTATTTGTTTTACTGCATGTAAATTTTTGTGTTTTTTCTTCTTTTGCTGCTGGTTCATGGTGGGGAAGATTTATGTGCTCTCTGTCATACTATTTGTCTGTTCAAAGATAGCACCATGAATCTTCGAATATGCATTGTCATCTCCAGATTCATCCTCATCGTCCTTCTCTGATGCTAAATCCTTGGACACAATACCTATAGGATCTTCCTCTTCATCATTGTGAACTCCTTTCTTATTCTCTGATGCTACCATGAGTCTCAGACTTTGCATTTTCAGCCGCTTCATAAGCAGCTGCTGCTGCATATTCAGCTTGTTTCAACTTGTTTGACATCTCAGCTCCATTCGCCTTTGCTTCATGTGCTTCTTGTTCTGCTAATTTGAGTGAATCAACAACCTTAGCCATTTCGCCTTTGAGAGGAGCTAGTTCATCTTCTGAATTTTTGATAGCATTAATTAAGTGAAGCTCCTTTGTATCCCACTCAGTGCTTGAATTATCAGTTTTAGCTTCCAATTTTTCAACAATTTTCTTGAGGCAAACTATCTCATATCTTGCTTCATCAAGCATGACCTCATACCTCTCTTCAGTGTTCTTAAGAGTTGAATCCAATTGCTCTATCTGCGATCGAGCATCTTCAATTTTAGCTTGCTTTTCTAAAAGCCTTTCTTGATTTTCTCTTGACTCAGTAGACATTTCATTTAATGCTGAAGCTAAACCTTCCATTGTTTCTTTAACTTTTTGCAATTCATCTTTGCTGGTCTTAAGTTCATCAATGAGTTTGTTCTTCTCCTCGGACAGTTCATCAATATATGAAGCAGCAAACTTGACCTTGTCAAGTGCTTGCAACTTCTCCTCCTCTAATTTCTTAAGCTGAGACATTAGCTTATGAACTCTCAATCCTGAAACTTAAGGAGCTTATTCAACTAAACCATTCATTCTTCAACTTAAGGAACTCTCAATCATTTGCATGTTAGTCTCTAGTATATAAATCATTTGGCTCTCACAGTTCAGACTAGCTCTCTCGCTAAACTATTCATTCTTCAACTTAAGGAACTTCTTGATTACCCCCATCATTTCACTTCCAAGCAACCCCTTGCCTTGTCATGACCAACATTATCTATAGCATGTCAATCCAGTGCATAATCAAATTGTTGTTGTCTCATTAGTGTGTTTAATTTGCATTTCATATTTATCTCTGTTCTTGCCCTCCATTTTGGTGAAGTGAAAGTTCACCACTGACCTCAAGTTAGGGTAGACACCTATTTGAGTTAAGAATCTTGTGAGGGGGATGCTCCTTTCGAGGGAGGGGGATGACCTCAAGTTAAGGATCATTATAAGCTATTAGTGTATCAAAAATCACCTTTGCTAGGAAACCAAATTGTCCAAACACCAGTTTGGACTTCGGAATATCAATCATTATGGGATAGAGACTAAAAGCAATGGTGTATTTCTTTGTGAAAGTGATATCAAAACTAGCAAAGATAGTTCAGATGGTACTCAACCTCTATAGGACTAAACAGTCCTACATCCAAGCTCATATCTCATCTTGTCTAGCTTGTTTCCTTTAGCATTTTGTTATTCTTTATGTTTTTTTTTTCTATTTAACTCAATTATTTGCATCCAATAAATGATTGAAGAGGATTATAAGCAATAAAATATGATGTTGATTTAATGGGAAGGCATCTAGGAGCCTAGAAACCATCTCTAATCTTAAAAGGAATATATTAATAAATAACTTTGCATCATCATCTTCCAGATGAGTTTCCTGCAACAATATTAAATCTGATCTATGAATTCTTATTAGGCTACCCAAATACTCCACTACCTCTTCCTTAGCAGCTCCTCTAATGTCCAACATGGTAAAATTTGATTTCAAAATAATACTAGTTTGTATAGCCTGAACTATACACAATAAAATAATGAGTCCAAATAATAAGAATAAATTGCCTCAATTCTAGAAGAAACAATAGAAATTGGTGACTTATGGTTATGCCTTACTCATATCTCTTTCTCTAGTGATGACAGTACTTGGAGCTTGAGGATTGTAAGAATTCTTCACCCTCACTGGTATATCACCTTCTCTAGCAGGTCTCATTGACTGGGGATGCAAAACTTCAATCCACTGCCACTGCCATTACTACTACTACCTAAGTTGCACATTACATCCACTGCCACTACACATTTTTAACCTAAACTGTACATTACATCCACTGCCACTACTACTACCTCAGCCCAAAACTTCAATCCATCTTTTCTTTTCTTTTCTTTTCTTTTCTTTTCTCATTTTCCAGCAAACAAATAATGAAAATGGCCATAAGATAGAAACCATATCTAATGAAAATGGTATTTTTAGAGCTTCTTTCCTTAGTGATAGCATGTAAAAGCTCATCAGCTCCCTCCCTCACTCCCATAAAGAGCTACTGGAACATGTAAAACAAGACAATGTTTTCCCATGAGGCCTTGTCACTCTTTTTGTTTCCTCCAATTATTTTATCACGTGCTTTTAATTGCTTCATCAACTAGCTAGTGCAATTAACAAGAGAGACCTTCTTCCTAGTACTACTCCTACTTAAACAAGCTCCCATCTTGGCATATTTTGGGGAGATGCCTGTGTACTCCCATGAAAGTTTCCACATGCACACTGGTGAGTGATTGCACACATATAAATTGTCTTGAGAATGACTACTTCATTAATAATTGCCTACAATATTAGAAGCTGGAAGATTAATTTTATTTAGCAATTAAATAGCCTTCCAGTCCATTGCTATTTAATGCTATATATCTTATCTTATGAAAAACCATGCCTTACACTTTGGAAAACAATGACCAAATCTCACATTCATGTTGCTTCTTCTTAAAGAGAGTCACTGAGTTGTAGGTGAATCAGTCACCTGATCACAAGAGAAGATTGCCCAAGCCATGGCCTTGTCCAAGAGCACAGCCCCATTGACCATGCTCACCACACACCTCACCCCCGGATCAGGCTATATGCTGCAGCCATCCCATTAGCTATCACCAAGAACCTGCAAATCATACCAAAGACGATCTCAAACTTATACTATCATAAGAAAAGAATAAATAAAAAGATGTCCCAAGCAATAATCTTGTGTTGAAGAGATAAGGAGAGAAAAAATATAAGAAACACCAAAAAATTTAAGCTCAGTTTATATATTTATGATCTTCTCGGGAGCAAGTTGAACTTGGATTAAACTCTTGACCATATATACCCTACTTACCACAAGGAAAAAAGTGCATAAAAATGTCACAAACAAGACACAGCTCAGAATCTTGTGTGATGAAGAGATTTGGGTAGGTGGTCACTTGTCTCAAATGCTTAAGCTGTTAGAAAATGACCTAATTTAGATACTTAGGACCTCAGGATTGTCTTAAATAGAGCAAGATTGCATAATCTTGTGTGGTGAAGAGAATTGGGTATGAATGCACAGATTCAATCAAAACATAAATAATGAGATAAAAATAGCAGAAGAGACAAGAGGAACAATAATGAAGAGATCGAAGAGGCTTACACCGGAGCTTTCATATTAGTGAACCTTGCCTTCTTCTCCAACGAGAAGAACTTCCTGACCTGGGAGTCAAACCCTATAAGAGCAGCAGCAAGAACCCCAAATGCACAAATGGCACACCTCAGGACGACCTCAATCATCTTCATCCTCTTGTCCAGGACTCGCAGCTTTCCACCTCCATAGTACACGGCCACAGTCCCTGGGCTCATACTCCGTCACCTTGAGCTTAAAAAATTAAAACCCTTGAGAACAGAGACAGGAGCAATGAATCTTGAGAAGACCGATAATCTCCTCTCTATTCACCAGTGGTTTGTAGTCATATGATCAAACTTTCACCAGTGGTTTAGAGAGTATCTATGTGGTAATAATTACTGATAATTATTGTGTCTGTCAACATCCATTGCTATTCCACATATTGTTGTGTGCCACTATCAAATACCCAATTAACATAACAGCTAGCTGTTGAACTATGGTGCTTACATTATATTCGTTTTCAGAGATAGTTTGAAGCATGATTTCAAATACTGTACCGTCTAGTACGGTCGGTATTTTTACCAATTTTTTTAAATTGCCTAGTACCGAAAGAAAAACAAGGTAGTTAAAAGTTTAATTGAAAACAATTCCAAGTAGAAGCTATATTTAAATACTCTTGTCACCTAGATAACTAGGAATTTGTTAACCATCTTTTTCCTTCGTCCCCCTTTCTCTTCCCACCCCTTCTTTTGCTTAACTCAACTCCCAAACAAACCAAGGTACCACTTTAATAGCTAATTTTTTAAAATATCATCTAAATAACATGATAGCTGATTTTTTTTAAAAATTGTGTTCTAATTAATGTGCTTAATATTGTTTCTAGGTTGAAAAAGTTAATCAAAATGTCTACGGATCGTAGTTGGATGAAATGTCGAATAATTAGAGGAGTTTTGACTGATGAATTTATTCAAGGAGTCGAGGGATTTCTTAATTTTGCATACTCCAAAACTCAATATGTTTTTGGTGATAAAATTAGGTGCCCATGTCGACAATGTATTAATCATCATTATCATTATCGAGATGATGTGGCATATCACTTATGTTCGAAGGGATTTATGCCTCGCTACACACATTGGATTGCACATGGGGAGTTGACAAGTGAAGAAGTTGGTGAATCCTCAACCATTCCTCAATCAAAAAGCACCACTCAAAATCCCTATAGAACTATGGTGGTGGATGCAATTGGTATTGGCTCATCAAATGTAGAAGAAAGACCAAATGAAGAAGCTGCCAAATTTTTTGAATTATTGAATTACGCAGATGAGCCATTATGGAGTGGTTGTAAGAGTCAAAGTAGGTTATCAACCATGTCATAGTTACTCAATTGCAAATCTGAGTTTAACATGAGTGAAGCTTGCTATGACCGGCTGATGTCAATAATCAAAGATATGTTACCAGAAGATGCGAAGTTGGAAGAAAATTTTTATAAAACAAAGAAGATGATGAAGAAACTAGGACTTGGATACGAAAAGATAGATGCATGTCAGAATAATTGCATGTTGTTTTATAAAGAAACAATAAATTTCATGCAGTGCTCGATCAGTGTGTGGACATCCTAGATATAAGCCAACACCATTAAATAATGGTAGGAGAAAAAAAATACCGTATAAGGTCTTACGGTATCTTCCGATAACACCAAGACTTCAAAGGCTTTTTATGTCTGAAAAAACTGCTGAGTATATGATTTGGCATGCAAAGAATCGTAGTTCAGATGTTATTGCACATCCTGCAGATAGTGAAGCATGGAAACAGTTTGATGTTCACCATCCTTCATTTGCTTCTGATCCAAGGAATGTCAGATTAGGATTGTGCACCGATGGCTTTAATCCATTTGGGCATTCTTCTATTCCATATTCAGTTTGGCCTGTGCTCATTACTGTATACAATTTGCCGCCATCTATGTGTTTTAAAGATCAATTTATATTCTTAAGTTTGATAATTCCTGGACCAAAGAGCCCACGTAAAGAACTTGACATATTTTTGAGGCCATTGATTGATGAACTGAACATGTTATGGTCTGATGGGATTATGACATATGATGTGTTTAGAAAACAAAATTTTCAAATGAGAGCAGCACTTATGTGGACTATCAGCGATTTCCCTGCATATGCTATGTTATCAGGATGGAGCACACACGAGAGGTTAGCTTGTCCATATTATTTAGAGCATAGCAAATCTTTTATTCTTGAAAATGGGAGAAAGACATCATTTTTCGATTGCCATCGTCAGTTTCTCCCTCTTGATCATCCATATCGAAGGCAAAGAGATAAATTTATGAAGGGCCGAATTGAAAGAGATGTTCCACCTCCACGATTATCGGGCAATGAAATGAAGGCACGTGTTGATAAATTACCTAGTATTCAATTTGGAAATCAATGTGTTGCTAGAATTTTAGGATTTGGGCAACAACACAATTGGGTTAAAAAAAGTATCTTTTGGACTTTACCGTATTGACATACAAATTTAATTCGACACAACTTAGATGTGATGCATATTGAACGAAATGTTTTTGAAAATATATTCAATACGGTAATGGACATCAAGGGAATAACAAAAGACAATGTCAAGGCTAGAGCTGATTTGCATAAGTATTGCAAGCGCCCTGAATTAGAATTACAAAATGTCAATGAAAAATTGTTGAAGCCAAGAGCCTTATTTGTGTTGAACAAAGAACAAAGAACAAATCAAAGCAGTATGTCATTGGGTCAAAGAATTGAAATTTCCTGATGGTTATGCTTCAAACATAAGTCGATGTGTAAATATAGATGATTGCAAATTTTATGGAATGAAAAGTCATGATTGTCATATTTTCATGCAAAGGCTTATTCCAATTGCATTTCGTGATTTGTTACCTGGTCCAGTATGGGATACATTAACTGAGTTGAGTTTATTCTTTCGGGACTTGTGTTCAAGTGTGTTGCGAATTGAGGAGGTCAAAAGATTTGAGTTAAATATTGTTGAGATACTATGCAAGCTCGAGAAAATATTTCCACCAAGTTTTTTCGACTCTATGGAGCATCTCCCTATTCATTTACCTTATGAGGCTAAAGTTGGCGGTCCTGTACAATATAGATAGATGTACAGATTCGAAAGGTAACACATATGCCTTTTGATTCTTCATTCAAATTTTTAATTTTTTTAAACGTCTTAATTTATAAGAATATTTCAGGTATATGCTTCAATTGAAGAAAAAAGTGAAGAATCGATCATATGTTGAAGGATCAATTTGTGAAGCATATATCATACAAGAAATTTCTACTTTTTGTTCTTTCTACTTTGAACCAAAGGTAAACACAAGGTTGAATCAAGTGCCTCGAAATGATGATGGTGGAGTTCCAACTACCATGGGACGCCTATCTATCTTTACCTATCCTGGTCGACCTTGTGGGGCCGTTGGACGTTATAGGATGGTTGTCGACGAAGCTGAGTATAAAGCAATGGAGCTTTACGTACTTATAAATTGTCAAGAAATCTCTCCTTTTATTAAGTACGTAGTAGTATTAACATCAACTTTTCGTTAATTATTTCATATATTCAAATTATGTTAATGTAAACCTTATTGTTTTTAGTGAGTTTAATGATATCGTTAGGCAAAGAGAACCACACTTAACTGACGCAGAACTAGAGAAGTTACGAGACAGAGAATTTCCAAAATAGTTGAGAGATTATGTAAGTTGAACAATTATTCTTGTGTCAATGTCAATGTGAATAATCCTGATTATTTCATATTTCTTTTTTTTGATAGGTTAATCATAACATTGACATGGTTGATAATCGAATACTTGCCATTGCACAAGGCCCACAAAGATTGGTTCGTTCCATGAAGGGTTATTTTGTGAATGGATATAAGTTTCACACCAAAGAATTTTCACATGGAAAGAAAACAATTAACAGTGGTGTTTGTGTCAAGGGTAGTTGCTACAATGACTTTGAATCTGATTACTATGGCATTTTGATTGATATTGTGGAGGTAGAATACTTTGGTGAAAATAATGTGGTGTTATTTAAATGTGAGTGGTTTGATACCGAAAAAGGAGCTAGAGTACATCCTCGCCATGGACTTGTTGAAATCAATCACAAGTTGAGACTTTATCATGACGCTACAATGACAAATGTGGTGTTATAATTCAGCATGCTGCATTGTTAGGTATTTCTCATTTCATTGAGTTACAAACTTTATTTACAACTTCAGAGTGTCAGTTTATTATTTTGCATTGAGTTACAAACATCGTATTCCTCATTTCATTGCCTCATTATTTTTTTTGTTTCTACATGCAGGTAAAAGGATGAAGTGCAAGGATCAGCTTTTTGGAAAAACTTATCTTATGTATTTGAAACTTTGAAACTTTGTAAATATTTGAATAACACAATGTATTTCGAAATTACTGGTATACAATGGTTTCTTATGTGTGTGGATTTTAATGTGTGATTCAAAAATTATTTTTCAGATTTCGTGTGATCAAATTTATATGTGATTTCATTATTTGAGGATTGATCAGGTACACATATAACAAAATAAAATATCTGTTGATCAAAATTGGTAGATTCTAATTCCAACGGATTTACCAACAGATACATATATACGTTGGTATTACCAACAGATAGGTTTCGTTGGTATTACCAACAGATATTTTATTTTGTTGGTAATACCAACGACAAAATATCTGTTGGTAATACCAACGGTATGCGTTGGTAATACCAACGGACAAATATCCGTTGGTAATACCAACGAAAACATATTCGTTGGTAATACCAACGAAAACATATTCGTTGGTAATACCAACGGACAAATATACGTTGGTAATACCAACGGCCAAATATCTGTTGGTAATACCAACGAATATATGTATCCGTTGGTATTACCAACAAACTAAAATATCTGTTGGTAATACCGACAGATTAATTAAAATCCGTCGGTATTACCGAGGAGCCTTTTACCGACGGATTTTACCGATAGTCACTCCGTCGGTAACAATATTACCGACGGATTTTTGGGTATTATCGACGGATTTGGTCCGTCGGTAATACCCTATTTCTTGTAGTGACTTACAGACTTTTGCGAAAGTCTTGAAATAACTCCCAAGTTACAACTAGGGTTCCTGTTAAATAAAGTGTAACAACCATTCTTGTTTAAAGTGGCTAATAATGAAGAAACTTTACTAATGGAACTGTATGTGTATGAAATGCCACTAAGTATCCAAAAACTAGGGTATTAGATACTTTCATAAAAGTATTGAATCAAGCAAAAAAGAGTATATCGTTGGAGATTTGTTCACTAATATGGAATGTGTCTACATAATAAACCAAAAAATAAGTGAAATAGTAGGTACAAACCTGTGACGGCTAATTCCAGACTTTGCCGAAAGTATATAACTGCCAAGGTATTAGTCGAGGTCGTGGAGGAATGAAGAGAAAACCTCGGCGTCAACAAAGCAAGCTGCCAGTAGCAACAAGGTCGAGCTAATATGGGGAAGAGCACGGGGAAGAGCAAACGATTGAGCGGAAGTTGCGCTTTTGCTTACGACACGTCTGAGCACGGTGAAGACAAATGATTCGACGTCAACAAAGCAAGGCGCTAAGAAAACCTCGAGTCTCCAGACGCTCTAACGCCGGCCGAAAAAGAAGAGCAATAATAGAAGATGAAGAAGAAGTTACGTGCTCCCAGCTCCACGTCCATTACTTAATTCTCTTTAAACCCTGTTGAATCGGTTCAAACCTTATTGAACCGGTCGACCAGTGTCCAAACCAACCGCCAGGGCAAAAACGGAAATATAAACTTTAAATTAGGGATCCGAGAATATCCAGTTGAATGTTATGGATTTGGGAAAAGGAGAGGAGGAAGATATGATTTTGGGTATTTGCTGAATATTTAATTAGGAGTTGTAAATTTCTCTCTCTTAATAATAATACTAATTAGATCGGCTGAAAATAGTGGAAAATTTTTCTCTCTCTCTTTCTCTTAGTAATAATAATAATTAAATAACCTGGTATGACCGGCCAGGATACCCCAAACCAAACCAAAACTCAATATGAACACCCTGAATAAGTTATTAAAAAAGGAGTTCAAATAAATAAACAAGACTCCCCAAATAAAAATAAAATGCGGAAACCATGACCCGAGTCAACATGACTCAACAACTCAAAGAGACACTAAAATGACTCAGGTATCCTCCTCGATCACGACATGTCATGAGCCCGCTACCCTGCCACCACCAGTCGCGCTACTGCACCTCGGTACCTCTCTGATCTAACACAGGTGCTGAAAAACAACATAAATGAGGGGTAAGTCCAACTAGGACTTAGTGAGCAGATCAGTCATCAATTCACCAACTCAATCATTATGCATAAAAAACACAAATAGCCGATATAAATAGTGTAACAACAACGTCAAAAGAAATCAGCAATAATATATCCATAGCTCTATGCATGAAATCAACATCCGTCAACAAGTATAAAATATCTTTTTTTTTTAAATGACGGACAAGCATCAATAACATATCCGCTACCCTACTCATATCCACAACAATAAGTATAAGCATCCATCAATAGTTATAAACATATCCACAACAATAAAATAGGATGAATGCAACACCTCAATCATATGCATGCAATGCAACACCCCAATCATATGCATGCTCTCCGGATCCGTCAGTCCCACATAGCCATATAGGGTAGGTAGACGGGTGGCCGCCGAACTACCACCCAGCTCAGTGTCGTCTCTTTGGGGCATGCCCTCCCCTCACCGACACTGGCTCTTTCGAGCTAACCTGTTGGGGCATACGTTCTCCTCACCTACTCGGGTCTCCGGACTGTCTCTTTAGGGTATGATCTCCCCTCACCAGCCGGACTTCCGGAATAAGGCCAACGCTGTCTCTTTGGGGCATACCCTCCCCTCACCAGCGAGGCTTTTGGAAAATGCAACAAGCACATCACAACACCACACACGCAGGTATATAAGCATAAACAAGATGTGCTATCAACATGTAATAAATGGTATGTCAAGTTAATAACTCACCCTCCACCTCCTTCTGCCATAAATCACAATCACATATATATATATAGAGAGAGAGAAATATTGCTCATAAATCATGAATGCTCAGCACAATTAAACAACCATAAAATAGAATTATAGCATTGTAAGAAAGGATGCATGTGTATCATGAAAGCAATGCAAAAATAAACTCCAACTATAAATCAATGAACTAGAACATGATAAAATAGCTCGTCATAGAAATCACTGATCTATGATAAAATTCACCTCATTAACTACTATATCCATGAATCATCTCAGATCGAATCATAAAAATATATAAAATATGATTTTTCAGCTTGGCACGCAAAACGAGGCGACACCCGGCTACTATTTTCAAAATCTGAAGGTCTGATGGAGAAACAGACCTTACCAATGAATCTGGAACGTCGATTAGGTAAAAATTTATATATGACATGAATATTTTTGCTAACTTTAAAGCCTCCAAATAATTGTTTAGAATAATAAAAGAATGTCTTAATTTATTTAATAAATAACCGTTATAAATGAATGTAGCAGTGTTACGATCAATAAACCAATAATGAAATCTCAGCCCTTCATCTAAACATGATCACTTCACAGCCTTCCATCTAATATGATGCAATCACAGCCCTCTATTTAACATGATGCAATCTCAGCCTTACATCTAACCAGATGCAATCACCACCCTCCATCTACATGATGAAATCATAACCTTACATTTAATCAGATGCAATCACAGTCCTCCATCTAATCAGATGCAATCACAGCTCTCCATCTACATGATGCAATCACAGCCCTCCCTCTATCCTGATGCAATCTCATCCCTCCATCTACATGATGCAATCTAAACCTTACATCTAAACATGATCAAATCCCAGCCCTTCATCTCAACCAACTCAATCCAACCCTTCATCTTACCCAAATCAATCTCAACCCTCCATTTAACTCACCCCCCCCCCTTAGGTTATCTTCTCCACCTCTCCTCACCCACCTGCCGCCACAGCCCTTCCCCGGCCGCCGCCGGCTTGCTAGAGGTGCTGGCACCGACGCTGGCACTAACGTCGGCGCCTCGCGCGGCCGCCCTGCCACGTGGCAGCGCCTGCTCGAGTGTGGCAGCAACGCCACACCGGGCACCACTGCCGCCGCGGCGCCTCTACCGGCACCCACTGCCGCCGCGATGCCACACAGGGCGCCGCCTCCTGGCGCGGCCAGTGCCTGCCGACAAGATGCATAGGAAGAGGGTAGAAAGAAAGAAGAAGAAAAGGAAAATAAATAATATTTTGTTCTAAAAGAGATAAACAACATGGTTTAATTAAGAATGATCGATTCGACTTCCGATCCAATACGAGAAATCGCGTCAAAAATCGACGAAAAACCCTGAAACATAAGAACAACGACATGAATCAAGAATTGGAGAAAAAAATATCTAAATCCACTCACAGGACGGAGAGAAAACGGAAGAAAAAGACACGCAGGATCTTCCCTAATCGACACCGACGAACTCGCGAAAATTCGGCTCCGGCAGCTCCTCCTTGACGGCGCCCTCTCTCCTCTCTCCTTTGCCTCGGGTGGCGTGCGGCTCAAAACCCCTAGCTGCACACCCCAAGGTCTAATTTATAGACATCGTTGGGTCCAAATGACCAAAATACCCCTACCCAAGAGATCTAACTTAAACAACTCATAACTCATCCGATCTAACTCCGATTCGAGATCTGATTGCACCACCAAACTCACCTCGAGACCCTCTATCACCCTATCATGCTAAATCACAGAGATAAGACGATAAAATTTCCCTTAAATTTTCTACATTAAATGCTTACTAAGGTCTAATCCCGAAACTTCCCACCAATCCGCGCTAACTAGGGTCCACAATCCCTCGCTCAAGAATAACATATTACTATTAAGATTTTGGGTATTACATCCAAACAGAGGAAGAAGGAGATCAAGCCGGCGCTAGATCAAGTCGGATCCCATCCTAGCTCAATCCGGCGCTAGATCGCGATCAAGCCACTGTCGCAAGGTAAGAAGAGAAGTACATCAGAAGAATGTGAAGCAACTCTCAGTTGCTTCACATTCCCTTTTGTTGCGATCAAGCAACTCAAGTGCATTTAATTCTGCGTTACATCATCATCCCTTTTGTTGCTTACTGCATGCACTCTCAGTTCCTTTGTTCTATATGTTGTCATTTGGTTATTTGTTTTCCTTTTGTTCTCCTTCATCGTGTATTACGTCATGCCTTGAAGGGCTCTGTTTGCTACTTCATAGTAAGTTACTCACTTGCTGATGAAGAAATGACCACCTCTCTTAATCAATGCCGTTGCTGTCATATTCTGACATAAATTGAGCAGAATATGCATGTAAATCAACTTTTTCTGAAGTATGAATAGGTTCATATATTCAAAGTCAATCCATGGAGTAAAACATGAACAATATCCTCTGATTGATGAATGCTTGTTTTTTTAGCACAGTACTTTTATTGCACCAACTATATACCTCGTAAAGTAGACAAAAATAAGTTAGAAGAGGGAAAAATGCAGGTGAATAACACAGTTCTCATATTCTTATGTTTGATTCTTAAATGTCCCCACTACATTTGTATGAAACGAATGTGAAGCAACGGCATAGATTTCATGTACTTCCAAAGCCATCACTATTTTTTTCATTCATGACAAGAACCAGTTCAATCTTCAAGCATTTTGAAGTGAGTGGCATTTAATATACAGAAAGGTCCAACTCTTGTTGAACATTTTCCAAGAGTTCTGAGAACATATCTTTACTATATTATGTACAGTGCAGCAAAAGTTATAGAGCCCCATCCTGAAATATTATTTTCTATCTTCCACCATTTATTCTCTTTTTTTCTTGTATACCACTGTTTGATCAACAATTTAAAAAAGCCCTTTTTGAATATAACAATCAAAGAAATATGCAGAAGCTTTATAAACTCTCTGCAAGGAAACAATATGAGATCTCACTCTGAATTAAACTGTCTACAAGGAACTCCTTGCTGCCATAATCTGCCTCTTCCACTTGATTGCCTCCTTCTAATCTTCCTTTGAACTCAGATATCCATTCTCTCTTTACTGATACCTCAGCCTACAAGAAAGAAATCAAAATGAATTTTATGAATCCAACTGCTCCATCACCCTTTAAGGTCTTGGTAACAATATAAATGTCACTAAACATACATCATTATTCTTGCCAACTATGAATTTAAAGGAAAATGCTAACAACTATGAATTTAAAAGTTTAAAAGTTAAAGATCTGACCATAGGAAACAAACAATTAACCAACCAAGTTAGAAATCATCCCAATAAGTGTAGGTTAGGTCATCAAGTTTCCCTGTCTTCCGTAGCTCCTCCATAAAAATTCTAACCTGTACAGCCTTCTCCAAAGCACAGTAGAAAAAAATAAATTAAAATAAATATGTAAACACCAACATGTAGCCTGATCAAAAATATATACATTTAACACTATTAATGCAAACAATGAAACCTATTAATCAAACTGCTTCTTGTAGATATTGGATTTCTTTTACTAGAGGAAGAGATAGATCTCCATCCGTTGCTATTGGATTTCTTGGTTGCTTGACATCTATTCCACCTCTTGAAATCTCTGTACCACAAGGTGATCTATTAAAGAAGAATTTATTTTTTTTTATGCAGCTATTATTTATGGTCAGAAAATACTGAAATACAGACTTGGATAGTAAAAGGCGGAATTTCTACAATGAAACCTATTTATGTTGCATTGTTTAATATATAACATTTGATTGATAGAACGCGGAATGACTTGGGGTCAAACATGTGATGAACACCGGAGAAGGATTCATCACATGTAATCATAGGAAAAGATTTGGTGCAAAATCTGAAACACCGGCTTGTCAATGCTTACCTGGCATTAAACAGACACCAAGAATAGACATTGATATAGCTCACAGAAACTAAGTAGCTAATCTTGATCATACTGTATCACTAATCTCATAGCCATGCCATTACATGCGCCAATCTAATCGTCAATGCAAAATCTGAAGTTCCTAGCTAGGGTGTTACACTATATTCCAGAGTCAAGGCCAGCGAAATAAACTCTAGTTATATTTGGACACATCTTAATGAAAACATGCAAAACATCTCAATGACCTCAAGGCAACAACTCAAGAAAAGGAAATAGGTGAAGAAATATACCTTTATTTGACTATAGTGAGCTTTCAGTTATGTGTGCAACAAATTTTAATTGGGATAGTTGACAATTTACAACCCCGTCACGTCTACATTAATTTGTGTTAGAATTGTTGTCCTTGGCATTCATGGTGATTTGTGATCCTTCACCACTTTCCTTCTGCAGAAGTGCATGTTTGGTTTGTATATTATACAATTTTGCTGGATTCAGGAAAAGGTCTCTAGATGTCAAGCTGAACTTGATGACGACAAGCAATCATGACTGGAAAGAAATTGTATTATACAAGGATAGACTTCATCAATAGCCTGCATAAGAAACCAAATGAACACAATGCATGATGACTAGGTGACAGAAATTTGCTGATTCTTCAAGTACAAACAAAAGAAAAAGAAGCCAGCAATTTACCAGTCGGCCACCAACTAAATCACAGTGAGCATAATGCGGGCCATTAGCTTTTCCAAAGACTTTATATGTGACCATCTCCTTTGGGATGAGTTTTACAATTTCTGCACATTCAACATGGAAATTTAGTTGAAGCCAGCCAGTTGAACACGAGACTGTTTGCATATTCAACTCTTACCATACACAGCTTCAGGAGGGCAAATCAAGTCAAGGTCTCCTGCCAGTGTAAGGATTGGCACATCACAATTGCACAATTGGTTTTGTACATGGTTCAAACAGAATACGTATCTATCTGAGTTTGTATAGAAAATCAGTCCACAAACAAACTTTTTAACTTCTTTTGAGGGTCACAAGTCACAACTACCAAATTAACAATAAAAAAAAAAGAAAAAGCAATGAAGACATATAAATTCTTACAATATCCTTTTCTATTTACTTCATTCAAAATTTCTACTTTCTTTTTGAATTTTGCAAATTAAATGGACTGAGGTGGGATATTGAAGTGGAATTAAAGGTGTGAAACCTTTTTTTACAATTTTTACCCAAAATATCAAGCATTGGATTATTGATCTACAGGGATTCAAACAGAAAAAATGGCAGTAATTTGCAGTGCCAGAAAAGGCTCAAGGGAAGAAAGAGATAGAGCTTCATCTGATTCAAAACAGATAAATAGACATGTAAAGGTGATTGTTAGTTGTTACTAGTAACATGCTTGCATGTCCACGATAAAAGTATGCCCAACCCAAAAACATAGAAAAGGCAAACCAAGGTTGCATTCACAAAAATTATTGAAGACAAGCTTTGCAAACAATTCAGGATGCATCATATCCTGAGCTGAAATTTGATCATTAAGCCATGTCAGGACATATGGGGGACGAGAAGATAAAGGATAAGCAGCTGCTAGTAGTGCTCCTAGAGGGACAACAGGGACATTAAGAACCTCTGCAGGATCAGCCTGCACAACAAATAAACAAACTTTAGCTTTTCCATCATTTTTGCCCAAAAAACACAGTAACATTTTCTTCATGCAATTTTAATATACACATATTTATACAACTTACAAGTGGCAATAGCAACTTCAATGATGATTTGGATGTTGTGTAGTCCACAGATGATGCTAAAGTAACAACTCCAGCCAATTTAGATTTTATCTTTTCATGGGCTAAGCAATGAGAGAAAAAGAAGTTAGTTCCATGAGGCCTTCAGAAAAAACCTAGGTCTTCTGTGTATTTTCAAGATTAGGACACTTTATTTCATTGCAAGCCTGATATACCATTGACACTATGGAACTGAAAGATGACATATCTTTACTGATACTTGAGTGAAATGATAGCAAGCACTAGGTATAATTGATAACTCTCGGCATCAAGATTCATGATACATTATCACTGACTAAGCTATATCAAACATGTGTCATCTATTGCACAGAGTACTTATAGCCAGAAGAACTAAAAACTTCTAGTCAGTAATAGGAAAGGGATCAAATAATAACAGTAATGGTAACAAAGGTCAATTAAGAAGAAACCAAGTTTGACTTGAGGGCATATCTGAAAAGATTTTGATTTATGAAGCAGAGCTTAGACAAATCCATATGCTAGAGAGACAAAGCAACAACATATCTCAAAGTAAGAACTTGAAGGGGAAGAATACAAATTAAAACCAGAGTTCTGGAACAGCAGTCTCAATTATTCATGTAAAGCCAGCATTTGAAATTATGCCATGCAAGTATGCAGCTATTTATATGCATTTTCTGAAGACCCAGAACATTAAACCAAGCATACATTAAAAGTATAAATAGCATGATAAGAAAATCCGTATCTGAACTGATAGATGTCCCAGTGTCCCACAGTTACCATGATTGAAAAAGAATCCACCATGAAAGAAAGATGTGAAAACCTTACCACATTTTGACAGCATACCATACAACAAGATTCCCCCCATGGAGTGTCCAATTGCTAGCAATTTTCCATCTTTACTCTGACACTGAAGTCTTATGTATTCCATCTGCACAAAATGCTAACTGGTTCAAGAATCTAACCTGATCATATACAGTTAAAAACCGCTAATTTAAGTTTAAAGCCACAAAAAGAGGTTATGTCACCTCACAGCAGCAGGTATATCTTCCTCCAAGTAGTTATCAAAATCCCAGTCATAAGTAATAGCATGCAAAAATAACAGAGACAGAGAGAGAGCTCCCAACAAAACTCTCGTGTTAGGAAGAAGAAAAAGAAAGAGTTAGAGAGTCAAATCCATGGCATTGCTTAACTTGAATCGCATACTAGTCGATGTGCTGCCGTCGCTTGCCATGAAGGAGCGGGTCCAGCTGCTCCGCATCCCAAATCACCTGGAGATGCTTGGTGACAGCCTCTGGGCCATCAATGCAATGGTCATAGATGGCAAGATGCAAGCATTCTATTTGAACTACATGGAAGACAGAATGAAGGAGTGGGTAAAGGATGATGTGCAGGATGTGGAGTTGCTGCTAGATGAATGGCTAAAGGATGTGGATTCAGCGGCTATGGATGTTGAAGCACTACCCAACGATATCCTTGACTGGACAAGGAAAGCAACAACAACGGTGTCCAAGTCCAACCTCTCCAGAGATGGCGCGCAAGCGATGATGTTTCGCCATTTTATTCGGAAGGAGCTCAAGGAGGGCGGCGGCAGCTTGATGTCGTGCTGGTCCAGCGGGAATTGGGGGGACTTGAAGGAGGCCACCTTGGGGAGGCGAGACATGACGTAGGAGAGGATGGGGAAGGAATTAGGGTTCAGATCCATGGCTTTCATCTCGATCGCTGGAGACGAAGAAGAATTGGGGGAATCAATTTAGGGTTTTTGGAAGAAATGAGGAGTTTATAGGTTTCCGGAGGAGAACGGTGCGGGATGAGAAGGTGATGAGTTGTGGGGGGGGTGAGATGGAGATGAGAAGGAGATGCGCGCGTGCAGGTGCAGGGAAAAGGACGAGAGAACGGAAATTAGAAAACGAAGCGATGAAAAAACGAAAAGAAAAATAATAACCGGCGGCCTTCGTATGCGCCGGTTATTAATTTAATTAAACAGGGTTTAATTAGATTAATAACCGGGTATAATGTGCCCTTATTTTTATTTTTTCTTATAGCGTTACAAGTTTATTCCAGAACTCATTTGCAACACCACATCTGAAAAAAAAATATATGATTAATGCTGTCTTCTTCCTCACTACATACAAAACATATTTTTTTTTGTATCTTGCTCATTATTTCTAATAGACAAGTGGTTGGCAGGCATTCTTCCCAGTAGCAGTATCCATACAAAATTCTTAATTCTTGACATCACATCCATATCCTATACCTCCTTCCAATCAAATTCTTGATAGTCCTCATTTTTTCCTTTGCATTTTAAGTAGTTATACGCAATTTTGCAACTCAACTTTCCTTTCTCATTTCAAGCACATACCCATTTGTTCGTGCTCTTGTTTCTTGATATATAAATCTGTGTGATCTTCTCACTAATTCATCACCAAAACACTCCTTTCCATTCCCTTCAGTAATAAAATCCTTCGCTGCAAATCCTTCCTGAATTTTTCTAATATTTACAAATGTTTTCTGAATTTTATTTCTTCTCTCAATCAATGAAGTTATCGTTAAGGCACATGTTATAGAAGTCTTTTGACCACTTGACTCCATGTCAACAATTCTGTAGTCGCATTTGAATGGCTCGTGCTTCTATCATCATCTCAAATTTTCAAAGGTACTAGTTAATTCTTATTATAGAAATCTTATGTTGCTATGTATCAGTTGGCTTGCTTTCAGAGGTTACTGGTTATATTATATTGCTGTGAATTTATTAGTCTACTTTCAAAGGTTGCTGGTATATTCCCAGTTATATTGCTGGTTATATTTCTGATTATGCTGTGAATTTGTGGGCTTGGTTTCAAAAAGGTACGTTGTTGATTATATTGTTGTGATATAAGCTAATGAATTTGTTGGGTTGTTTTTGAAAGTCTGCTTTGATGTGCTTGACTGTTGTTTTTATTTTAAGTCTAATTTGGGTAGTATTTTTTCTTGCAATTTGTGTTGACTGCAATAGTTCATATAATTTACTGCACTTGAATCATATAAATTATATAATTGGTTGACTAAAATGATTTTTGAATCTATTTGATTATATTGTTATTCTTCATTCGGCCATATTTCCCAGTTTGGGATACTTTGACTGTTGTTGTTTTTTTCTCTTTGGCTAGTGTTTTTTTTTGTGCAGCCATTTATATGATTGACTGTATTCAATAATTTTTTAATTTATTTGATTATTCAATAATTTGATTTCAGTGGGTCATACATCCCGCTGCTTTTAATTTCTTACTTTAGTACTTTGGCTGATGGTATTATGTTGACATATTTGATTAAATGATATGTCTTGTGAAGAATATAGTCAAATGGTGACACTTAACTAGTACATGTTTCAAAGATCAAGCAATGACTTTTGGGTGGAATTCTGGGAAGGGTTCTCTTTCCTAATAATAACAAGGATCATACTTATTTAATGCTCTTTATCTTAAGGTGAATAATATTTTTTTTAGGATTTTTAATTTTCTATGAAAACCTTAGATCCATTTGAAAAATATTATTTGACTTTATAAATTTTGTTGATAAAATTTAGTTAAAATATTAGACTGAATATGAATTTAACAAATTCATATTCTATTTAATATTTACTAAATTATATTAACCAAATTTATAAATATCAAATAACGATTCCTGAATTGTCCCTTATTGGACAGTTTAGGAGCACAATTATTTATATCGCAAATTTAATCTCGTTTAAAAACACATGCCATTTGAAATTTCGGTAGCATCTCTTTCGTTTTCCAGTACGCTTCAGATGTTTTGCGTACTTGGAGAACTAAAGGGAGATGCTGTCGAAATTTTCAATGACATGTTGTGATTAAATGAGATTATAGATGCAATATAAATGATGTGTTTCTGAATGGGATAGGATCACCCTACCTATATGACCATACCCTTAATAGTAACTTGAAATTAAATTTTGAATTCTAGGATAGATAATAGTTGGATGTCAGCGTCTCGAGCATCTGAAGCTTATTTTAGAGGCATAGAAGATTTTGTTAATTTCGCAATTGAACATGGATTGGATGAGAATGACATGATGAAATGTCCATGTAAGAAATGTTTGAACAGAAAACATCAAAAACCAGAAGACGTTAAGGCACACTTGTTATGGAATGAAATATTACCAAAATATACAATTTGGTACTATCATGATGAACCTATAAGAGCACATATTGAAAATGATGCAGTAAATTTTGAACAAGAGCATCGAACACATAGAGTTGGTTCTAGTAATATACCAACCTTAGTTACAGAGGTATTGGGCACATCAAATTCAGATCTCATTGAACAAGAGCATCGAACACATAGAGGTAGTGCTAGTAATATACCAACCTTAGTTACAGAGGTATTGGGCACATCAAATTCGGATCTCATTATTAATGTTGATTCCGATGATAGCGATGATGATAATGTTGATTTTGATGTCATTGCCGATGACTTTGATGTTAATTAAAATCAACCACAAAATACACCCGAACAAGCAGAGTTCGTGCAAGAACCTTCGTAACATCATATGATGGATGATTTTGATGTTTCTCTATACCCGAATTGTGTAAAATACAGTAAAGCACCATTTATCATTCAATTATATCATATAAAAGTTCTTAATGGTTGGTCCGAGAAATTATTTTCAATGCTACTAGAATTGTTGAAAGAGACTTTTCTAGAGGGTAATACCCTTCCGTCAACATGTTATCAAACCAAAAAATATGTTAAAGATTTAGGTTTGTTCTACGAAAAGATAGATGCTTGTCCAAATGATTGTATGTTGTATATGGATGAAAATTCAGAGGTATCAACATGTAATGTATGTGGAGCGTCTCGATGGCATCCATCTTCTACTGATGATTAAACGATGAGTCAATTGAAACGGAAAAAAAGACCCGTTAAAATATTGCGCTATTTTCCATTAATCCTAAGGTTGACTCGTTTGTACATGTCATCGAAGACAGCAGATTTATGAGATGACATTTTGATAAACGCAACAAAGATGACATCTTACGACATCCTGCAGATACTCAAGCATGGCAAGATTTTGATAAAAGACATCCAGATTTTGATGTTGATCCACGTATGTAAGGTTGGATCTTTCAAGTGATGGATTTAATCCATTTCGAGCAATGAACACAACTTACAGTACTTGGCCCGATGTATTGATACCTTATAATATGGAACCATGGGCATGCATGAAGAGGTCTTCAATAATGTTGTGTATGTTGATACCGGGTGATAAAGGGCCAGGAAATGATATTGATGTCTACTTACAGCCTCTTATTTCAGAGTTGAAGCGATTATGGAATGGAGTACCTGCGTATGATAGTATCTCCGAAGAGCAGTTTATCTTGTGTGCAACTTTATTATGGACAATTAATGACTTTCCAGCTTATGCAATGTTATCTGGTTGGAGTACAAAAGGACGCTGTGCATGTCTCATATGTGCTAGCAGAACACATTCTCGTTGGCTCAAATATGGTAAAAAAAATTGTTATATGGGTCATCGCAGATGGTTGCCGCAAGGACATCCGTTTCATCAAGATACAGATGATGGTTGTCGAAGATTACTTATTTTCCACCGGTGGTCGATTAATTGGCAAAGCACGAAATGGTAAGTTGGATTTTTATGCACATGCACAAGCTCATTGATATGTAGTCCTGCATAGTCCGTTGATTGAGCCATACAAAAGGCAATTTATCAGGGAAAAATATAGGCAATGCAATTTATTGGTTCTTTTAAAAGTTCAACAAGAAAGATGAATTGTAGAGGAATTCATATTGTGGTTGCAAGCTAAAGTGCCATAAATTAATTATGCAAAGTAACGCTGATGTTGGACTAATTGCGTTGGCTAAAGGTCCATCCTTTGGTGTCAAAAGATATGATGGAATGATTATAAATGGATATAGATTTCACACAAAGCAACGAGAAACAACTCATAAAACACAAAATAGTAGCTTGATGGTTGAGGCTGATGGTCGTCAATATTATGGTGTTCTAACTGATGTAATCAAATTAGACTACCATGAGACATTCAAGGTAGTTCTTTTTTGTGCATATTGGGTTGATATTAGAAATACACGTGGGTTACAAGTAGATGATGATGGATACTCACTGGTTAATCTTTCTCGACTATTTCACACTGGTGTACAACTCAAAGATGATCCATATGTATTTGCGTCACAAGCAAAATAAGTATTTTATATTATAGATCCAAAAAACAACGGTCGGTCATATGTTATAAATGTACACCCCAGAGATTTATTTGATATGGGTAATGTATTCAATTATTAATTCAAAATTCTTTCTCAAATATATATATATATATATATATATATGTTTTTATTTATTGAATTTGTCAAATATAGGATGTTGAGATCCACATCACGAGTAGCATCTGATGCTGAGGATCAGGTTGGGATATCGACATCGACTGATGGTTCATCCCAGGGACCCATACCAAAGCAATATCGACCATTTTATATTTGGAGTATGTCATGTTTAATATGTCAAATTAATTATATTCTATTAATACATGTGATTATATATTTCATTATTTAACAGATGTCACGACGCAGACGAGAGAAGAAGGATCACCTTATATGTCTGCGTCACATATTCATATGTTGAGGCCAGATCAGTTGATCATTGTTGATTTTTCAGAGTGGGGGGGGAAGTCATGACGGTGGTCATAGACTTTTTCACGTTATTTGGGCATGTTGGTGCTTGACCAATCATTTTTGCTCTTAACTCTGGAGTCTTGGAATTTAATATCTTCCATATATAAGAATGGAATGTGGG
Organism: Canna indica; assembly: GCA_034359265.1. Classification (NCBI taxonomy): domain Eukaryota; kingdom Viridiplantae; phylum Streptophyta; class Magnoliopsida; order Zingiberales; family Cannaceae; genus Canna; species Canna indica. Next base: position 73,364,291 of record CP136891.1, on the reverse strand, counting down.
ATGGAATATTGGTAATTTCTTTGTATATAATTAGTAAATTTGTATGAATTAAATGCATACTAATTTTATTTTATTTTTATGCAACGATATTTTTTTATTCCTGAAGATAATAGGGATCGTGTCAAGAACACAAGAAAGTTTTTGATAAAAAATTCAAAAATTTTAAAGTGGACTTGAAAAAAAATATTTCAAGATTGAGGACTCTAAAGAAATTAATATTGATCGTCGACCAGAATATATAAGTCGTGAATCTTGGATTAGAATGGTCGACTATTGGCATTCATCGAGTGGCTGAGTAAGATTTTTTGTCTGTTTATTCATTATATTTTGTCTATTTATTCATTATATATTAATAATAAATATTATAGGCTACCTCCGATCAAGGTAAGAGGGCAAGAAATGCAACTTCTTCTTGTTTGCATACTAGTGGAGCGGTCCCTTTCGTGCAACGAAGAGTTGATTTTGTAAGTATTTTTTTTTAACCAATTAATTTTGTATTTGTTAGTACAATGAATATGATGAATATTATTAAATTTTTAATTAAATTGTGTGAAGCAACGAGAGCATGATAGAGAGCCTAGCGGCATTGAAATGTACACAATGACACATACCCACAGAGGTGGAGAGGGATATGTACATCAAGATGCTGCACGGTTAATATACTTATCTATATGCATTTTAACAGAAATTAATCTTTTGTAACTTATTTGATAATTATCATTTGAGAAAATACAGGCCACCGCAGAACAAACTATTAATGAGCGGCTAGAGATGGCCCCAACAGTAGATCGAGTGCAAGTTGAGAATGAGGTCTATCATGGACTCGCAAGACCAGAGCATCATTCTCGAGTTCAACTATATGGGATTGGGATCACACCGTGGCAATTGTATGGACAACAACATCGACAGACATCATCTCAAGAAGCAAGAAATAAATTAGCTATTGATGAATTAACTCAAAAATTAGATGAAGAAAGAAAAGACGTGAGGCGGAAAGAAGAGCAAATCAAGCCCGAATGAGTGAGTACGAGGCACAAATAAAATCGTTGAATGAAAAATGGGCTATGTTCAACCAACTACTGCAACAACAACCAAGAACATTTGAAGCACCACCACAATTGGGTTTGACTTCGATAATGAATCAAGTCAATTTATTTCATTCACATCTTGGTTTTGTAAGTATTTGTCAAAATAATTATTCTAACCTTGTTTTGTTCAACTTGATTACTAAAATATTTTTTTTATTACAGTCTCAGTATGCTAATGTGCCTCAGTATGCTGATGTGTCTCAGTATGCTAATGTGCCTGAAGTTGCCCCTCAAGGATGCAATGCAAGAGATTCTTTTTCCACTTGTGAGTATTTATTTTTTAAATTAAAATATTTATTTGTTTATTTTGTATACTAATGCAACTAATATTTGTGCAGACAGAGAACATAATGAAAAAGGAAAAGAAAAAGAAGAAGAAGAAGAAGAAGAAGAAGATTAGCCATGTTGTAGTTCTTCTCTCATGCGGATCATTCTCACATTTTGGTATTGTGACATTTTGGATCATTACATATTCCTGTCAAATTTGTTAGTAGAAACTTTAACATGGACTTAAATAAGAAGAACAACATGAATGTTGTTTATGGCTGTATGTAACAGAACATCATGCTTATCTCTGAACTAGCAAATTTTTTTAGGTGTTCATTTTATTGTCTTGTCACGACCCATATCCTTGTTAGAAAGAAACCTTTTAAAAGCCTTACTTAAACTTATGTCTGGTCTCCATGTCTATCTTTTTTCCATTCTGAGTTAGCTCTAAACTGTATTCTACTGAAACATGTTTACTTCATGTTCACCTTGATATTTGTGACTCATCGAAATAGAACTGTATTTTATCCCAATGTTGATGGATCAATCAACAAGAGTGTCTTATTGGTTTTTATTTTTCTAGTTCTTACTTCCCTCAAGTTATATATCTTTACTTGCTCCCCATCTGTTGGAAGTTAGATATCAACATTTCAGCATATTTTAATTTCTTCATATCAGTAGAAACTTCAATATATTCACTTAGCTTAATGGATTGTGATATCTTATATTGCTTTTCTATGTGCAGGCTAATTGTTTAGAAACAGGGGAATCAGTTGCCATCAAGAAGGTTTTATAGGACAAGAGATACAAGAACAGGGAACTTCAGATTATGCGGTTGCTAATATCCTTCTATTCTAATTTCTTATAGATCTTAACTTTTGTAGAGCAAATTAGTATTTTGCTTGCACATCTTTCATGTCTCTTATATGATATCGTTTGTTGCAACATCTTGACAGGACTTCTCTCATTCATGGTGAGTTCCTCATGTCACCATTTTATATATTTCTTTTTGTTATTGAATTGAATAGTTGTGCATGCCAAAATATTCACGTTGGCAAATTAGTTTCCAGGTTGTATAAATCTTGTTGTCAGCCTTCTAAAGTCTAAGTCCCCAGCTATGTTATTATTGTATAAATCTTCAAACTGTATCTGCAGTCAGCATATACAGAGATGTTATTGCTGATACTGGAGCCATCGAAGAAATGTCCAGTCTTCTTTACCAACCTTCTTTAACATCTGAGGTATTTAAGGCCATCATACATTACTAACTAGCTTGATAAGGAGATTCACAATCAATATATTCATGTAGGTCAAGGAGCAAATTCTTTGTGGAACTTGAATATTTGAATTAGAACACACAAAAAGATGATAAAGCATTTTGATGTTGGATGCAGCCAGTATCAATAAAATCAAGAAACGCATTTTCTAGAAGTTGTTAAAGACATTTCGAAATATGAGCTCTTGTGCAGCTCCTTTGCATTGGTAAGTTATTTTTCACCAACCCTATGAAGTTTCACCATGATGATAACTACAATGTTTGTAATTACACTTTATAATATTACTCATATTTCTTTATTGTTTGATGCCAAACCAGTTATTATGTCTGGGTTACTTGCTATATGTTCATAATGTTTAACATACACAGTTACTAGCTTTTTTTTTTGTGGTATACTAATACTGCCTATACGCAGCCTGTTTTAAGATGCACTGACCTACATATATGCAACCAAAATTAGTAGTATGTCGTCAATAAGAATATTTACAAAGAAGCTTTCTTATGTTTGTTGCACTTTCTCCTTTTGAATAGTCTGCTTTCATTCTTTTTTGTATTGGTCTTGGCATGTTAAGCTGTATATGCCTAGGTTGCTATGCTAGTGTTCTGTTGAATCATTATTCTTGCAGAAGCAAATTTTAAGTGCTAGGTTATTAGGTTAGGGTAATTTGTTGAATCATTATTTTTGTTGAATATTTATATTATACTGTCACTTTGTTCAACATTCTCCAAACAATGTTTCAAGTAACCCATTATGTCCATTCACCTCCTTTAACCATCATACTAATAAGATTATGTACTCTTCTTTTTCCTATTATTCAACATTCCTATTATACTAATAAGATTATGTCCATTCCTATTATTTTTTTTCCTTTAACCCATTATGTTCAACATTCTCCAACAATCTTTGCTCGTCTTGTCGATCATATTATTTAGAAAAAATATCAAACACTTGTCATGCACAATACTTGGAAACAGGAACATGGTTGTGTCTTCAAGGCTTCAAGTCTTCAACAATCATCATTTTGGGAGGCAATCTAACATAAGGTCGCTCTTTTTAGGTCTTCAATTACTCTTGAACACGGATAGTCAATTTTGCATGATTCTTACCCTAAAAATTCGAGCAGATTGCGGAATTCGACCTTGAAGCCTCGGGTAATTGCAACGATCACTAGCGTGCGGTATGTGATGCTTCCCCACTTCGGCATTCTGGTGGTAACGATTGCAGGGCGTCTGGGTTTCCTCCCGTAGTCGCTGTTGTATCAATATGTGCTACTGATACACACAGTGGCTCCGGCCATGAGCATCGGTATGAATTCTTCGTGAACATTTTTTATTTTTGCATTATTGAAGCAGGTCTTACGTACCGCAAGAAGAAAAAAAAACTGAAAATTTGAGGTGGAAATGAATTGCAGAAACTATGATGCAGTTGTTTGAAGCATGCAAAGAAGAATGCTCCGTATTGTTCCTGTGTACGTACGCGGTTGCTGCTTTGGTCGTAGTACGTGTAGCATCGAGGAGGGAGACTTGGTATGGTGCAAATGTAATACAAACTATGAATTGTTGGAGATTTATAGGGGATAAAGATGATGCAGTGGGTGAGAAAAGAAAATGTGAAGTAAAAAAGCACAATTAAGAGAATGAGTAAAGAGAACCGTTACATATGAGAGAGGAAGAGGAGACATGTGAGAGTAAAGACAACAGTTACGCTAGAGAGAAGATAGAGGAGAAAATAATTTGAAAAAAAATCACCTTAAAATTCTGAAATTGTCATGTTAACTTTACTGCTACATATAAATGTAATAATTACAAAATTTTGACTGTCATCTAATATTCCAATTGGAATTTCTAAAACCTAGTATTATTAACAATTGGATTAATTAATAGTATTTAAAATATAAATGTAATAATTACAAAATTTTGGCTGGCATTTAATATTCTAATTTGAAATATTAAATTATAGTATTTTTAACACAATTGGAATTAATAACGGTGCATTGAATGTTGGAAACCATTGGAATTAAATTTAAATTGGCAGCTAGTGCCCGCCGATTAAACAATTGGAATTAAAAATAATATTTTTAATTGATTTCGAAATAACCTATATTGAATGCAGCACTTGCAAATGCAGTGGTTACCATAAATTTTGAAATAATGCAAATTGAATGCGGCACTTGCAAATTTGTAGAAATGTGCGAAATCAATTTGCTGATAACCAACCACGTAAAAGACATGTGAAATTAAATGACATACTTAGTATTAATCTCAATTGTGTGAACAATGGTAAAAAACTTTTTAGAAATTTTTAAAGAAATTAAAAAATATCACGTCAGCAATTTTTTTTTGGAAAAATGTCATATGACAGATGTAAATCTTACTTGTGTATATATGTATATATTATATAATTGTATGTAACGACGTACATATTAGCATCCGTTTATGAATTCTTTTTACTCACGTTTTTTACTTCAATTTTGACTCATCTGCACGTACAATAATTTACATATATGTACGTAAATACTAATTATCATTAACGATGATATATTAAATACAAATGACATTAATTTGGTTGAAATTCGTTCGTGGTGTTGAAATAAAATAAAATATTTTAAGTAAAGAGGACTATTTTTGTTTCTTTTGCACACCTCTCTTATATTTCTTTCTATTTTTTTTTCAGACAAAAATCATATTCAAGACAGGTCACCCTCTACTCATATGTGGGTAAAGGGAGTAGCGGACCCATAGGTCGTAACCCCCTCGCCATCAATCTAAGTAGAGGTATGTTCTCCTCGAATATGTGCATCTTTATTAAACTCAAGTTCAAGTTTCTTACAATCTCTTCTACTATCTTCCAAAATCAAAACCTGATTAATTACACACTTTATCTACATCATGAACTAATTGATTCTCCTTCATGAAGCCTTCTTCCTGCCTTGTTTTGTCATCCCTATTTTTGTCTTGCCCACCCATACTTTTCTGTAGATACATCCTCTAGCTGAGTGATCATTCTTCTCATTCTCCATTGTTATATTCCCTCTTTTTGAGTAGTGCCTTCCATTTTTATTGCTCCTTTCCTGCAAAAATTCTCACATCCATGAGTTGTTCATCTTTCCTGCTTCCTTTACTGAGTCAATCGGATCATCATCACTTTCGATTCCCAGATCATTGATATTTCTCTGTTGATACTTAAAATTGTAGCATTATGAGCTATTCTATTCTCCTCTCTGCTAATATACAATCATTCTTTCACCCCAACTTCATCACCTGTTGTAATTATACTGTTTATTAGATTTTTCAATTCCCATGGTATCTTTTTTTCCTTTCTCAGCATCATCACTACATTTTTGCAGTCCGAGTATACCCAGTCTACCTTCTCTCCTTTCTTTTTTACATTGTCAATACCATACCAAATGGCCTTAACTTCAGCCTTCAACGCATCTTTTGCTTTCACTGTTTCTATCCCAATGTACCTCCATCTTCCCTGATTCACCAAGACAAAACCTACTCCAGCTTCAAACCCATCTCTCCAGGTTGCATCACAGAATAGTGATGCTCCTTCCCTTACTCTATTTCCCTCGTTGTCTTCCTCACTTTTCTTCATTCTTACTACTCTTTTCTTTTTCCCAATTTCCCTATCTGCATAATCCTGAGTATCCCTTAGAGCTTTTAAGAACATGCTATTAAGTCCCTCCTTCATCCCTTTATGCTTTGATGAAAATCTGCTCTTCCAAATTAACCAAAGAGATATTACAATTATTGCCCTAAGTGCTTCTCCCAATCTTTTCTCAAGACATTCTCCCTCTTTGAACCAGTCTCCTTCCTTCCACCTTCTTTGTGCACAAACTCCACTCCTAGTCTCTCTTCTACCAACTCCCAATAATTCCTTGCATATCCACAGTCATAAAATAGAAAGTGCTTACTGTCATCTTCAAATTCTTTACAGAAACTACACTTATCCACTTCAGTACCTGTAAACTTACTGAACCATTTTGCAGTTGGTAGTCTGTTCCATATCAGCTTCCAAACAAACATCTTCACTCTTTTCGGAACTTTCAGCTTCCAAATTTTTATCCATTCAAATTTCTCCTCCCTCTCTTCTACTGTATTCTCCTTCAAATGATAGTATGCTCTTCTAGTAGATAGTCTCACATCCTTACTTAAAGCCCTGTCCCATCTGTCATCTTCTCCATTTCTTCCCACTGTTATATCTTCAATTGCATTAATTAACTCCTTCCCAAAGCATTTGCTTAAAGCTTCATCAGACCATCTTCCTTCACTAATCAACTCACTTACCAACCTTAACTTTTCTGTCTCAATTGGGTTCAGTGGGCCATTTCTCTAAAGGTATGGTGGATATCCAAGGATCCTTCCATATCCTTACTCCTCTTCCATCTCCTATCTTCATTTTCAATCCATCTCTTAGATCATTCATACACTTTGCTACTATTTTTGCACTCCAAGATAAATCTTCACCTGAAGCTTTCATCCAAGGATGCCATCTTTTGCATTTTAAGTTCATAACATTACACCATATGCTGTCCTCCTTATTTAAGATTGCTAGTACTCTTTTTGCCATAGCAGATCTTTTTGCAACCTTCATATCTCTTATCCCTAATCCTCCAAGTCTTTTGCTTGCTGTTACCACATCCCACTTTATCAAATTTGCTATTTTTTTCTCTGTTTTGTTACCCCAGAAAAAGTTCCTTTCAAGCTTTACAACTTCATCTATTGCCTCTTCTTTAACCCATGATGTCATTAAAGAGTGCATTGGTATGGAACTGATTACTGAATTTAATAAAATTCCTTTCCTTGCTTGAGACAATTGTTTAGCCGCCTAATGATCTATCCTTCCGTTTGCTTTCTTTACCAATTCCATTTGGTATTTCTTCTCCAATCTCTTTGGGTCAATATATGTTCCTAAGTACTTTATAGGATATGTGCCTTCTTTTATTTTTAGTACTTGAGCAATCATTCTTCTTGTCTGCAATTTACACTTCTCTGGGTATAATATTTCTGACTTTTGCAGGTTTATCTTCTGCCCAGTAATGTCACAGTAATCTTTTAATAGACCTTTCAGGTTCTTGCAAGACTTCTTATTACCCTTAATAAAGATCATTATGTCATCAGCAAACAGGCAGTGACTCACTTTTTGGTTTACCAGACTGAAGCAATCAATTTTCTTATCTTCTGTTGCCTTGTTTAACATCTCAGTTAGCAACTGTTCAAGGATTATAAATAGGTAAGGGGACAAAGGGTCCCCTTGCCTTATCCCTTTGCTGCTCCCAAATGTCATTGACTTAATTCCATTCACTTTACAATAAAAAGTAATCTCCTTCAAACAACTTTCAATCCAGTTCCTTAATTTCAGTGGAAAATTCATTTTTTCCAATATCAACAAGATAACTTCCCAATTTACCCTATCATAGGCCTTCTCGAGATCCATCTTAATGATTATGATTGGATTCTTTGCTTTTGATCTATAGGTTGCACCACCTCATTTAGAACCAGCACACTACCATGAAGGCATCTACTCGGGACAAAGACACTTTGTTCAGTTCCAATAACATCTCTCAAGCTGTTTCTACACCTGTTGACTATTACCTTTGCAAATATTTTGTAGATTACGTTGCAAAGGGCAATTGGTCTGAATTCCTTTATTTGTATTGGTTTTTCTACTTTTGGTATCATCACCAATATTGTTTCTTTCCAATCCTTAGGAACCTGTTCAGTTTCATAAATTCTTTTCATCTCTTCACTGATATTCTTCTTTACTACTTCCCAGCAGTTTAGGTAAAATTCTAGAATGAACCCATCATTCCCTGGGTTTTTTCCTCTTCCTAGACTGTATGCAGCTTTTCAGATTTCATCTTCTTTGAATCTGCCTTCTAGCCTCCTTTTTTCAGCTTTTGTTATCTTTTTCCAATTCATCTCTTCCATAACCTCTTTGCATCTATTGTTGTCGGTTGTTTCTTCCCATAACTTTTCATACCAGGTAGCAAAGGCATCTGTCATTTTTTTATTACCTTCTTTTCTTTGCCCATTGTCTTCTATAAGCTCCACCTTACTTCTTTTCCTCTTAATTTTTACCAAATTATGATAATATCTGGTATTTTTTTCTCATTCCTCAACCCATTTGCATCTTGCTTTTGACCACCACTTTAAATGGATTTGTTTTGCTAGAGCTCCTGCTCTCTTGGTCAACACCTCCATTTCCATTATTTCTCTTTCTGTCAACCATCCCTCTGCATCTTTTCTTTTCATCTCAGCTAACTTATTCAAGGATTCCTTTAGTTTCCATTCTAAACTTCTCACCTTCTCTCTGTTCCATTTTTCTAGGATTTCTGCAAGTCTTTTCTGCTTTTTTATTACTGTTTCCTCTTCCTCATTGTTCTCAGTCCAATTTCTTTTTACTATTTCTACAAATTCTTCATTTTTGAACCAGAAGTGTTCTATTATGAAGTCTTTTTTATATCTCTTCTCCTTTTTTCCTTCTCGCAAATTACTATTAAAGGCTTGTGATCAGAATCAATTTTCTACAGGTGCTTGATATTGATTTCCATGTTTCTGCTCAGCCATATGTCATTGAATAGAGCTCTATCCAATCTTGCTTGTACTTTTGCTTCTCCCTTTCTATTGTTACTCCATGTATATTTTGGCCCAGTGAAATCTGCCTCAACTAATCATGTGTCCTCAATGAAGTTGTTGAACTCCTTTATTGCTCTAGTGTACACAAACTTTCTTCCTCCCAGCTTGTCTTTTTCATTTCTAATGCAGTTCATGTCTCCTATGATTATCCATGGTAACTGAGCTGTATCTATTCCTCCTATCATATTCCAAAGCTTGCTTCTTTTTTTGTAGTTATTACTTGCATAAATTCCTGTTATGATACTTTTAGCTCCCCCTTCTTCCATTACTAAACTGGTAATGCTTTGGTCATCCTTGAATACATTCATCACTTTAAACTTGTTACTCCTCCACAACATAATAATTCCTCCAGACCTTCCTGTGCTAACTACAAACTCTCCTTGCCAGATCCTTTTTTAGCATAATAAAAACTTTTCAGCTTCCTCTTGCACCATATGTGATTCCTGCAACATTATTATGTCTACCTTATGTTGATTCACCATGAACCAAAGGTAAGCTAATGCTTCCCTTTTCATTGCTCCCCTTATATTCCAAGATAGTATTATCATTGTGTGTTTCTGTTGCTTACCTCCTCCATGATTCTCCCTTGCGCAGGGTCTTCATCATCTTCTAAAATACAATCCTCTCGTTTTTTATATATGTTGCCCCCTTTCCTGATTTTTTGCATCATTTTCTTTCATTTCCCTTGAATATTCTGGATCCATTCCTGCTTCTAAAAAATCCACTTCTGCATGTTCATTTTCTAATATACTCTTGAATGGGGCTGCTAGTTTCTCTGATAACATACTCATCTCATCATTTTCCTTTCTTTTTTTTTTTCCTTTTGCTCTTCCTGGTCTATATTAATAGTAGCTTTGAATGTGAAGTCCCCTTTGTCATTTTTCCTCTCTCTTACTACCCATTTCTTCTCTTGCTTACTATTTGTGGTCTTTTCTTTTCTCATATCTGATTGAACTTTTACTTATTCTTCTTCCTTCTCATGTATTCTGTCACCCACCATCTCTTTTTTCTTCTCTAGTTTTAAATTATTCCTCTTTGCAACTGATGCTTCTCTATGCATTATGCTCTCCATTTTTTCAATCCTAGTCCCCACATTATTTACCTCCATGTTTGAGGTTTCCCCCTTATCTTCAATATCTCCTCTTCTTTTCTCATACTCTTCTTCAGGTACACTTCTCTCTTTATTCACAGGTTTGTTTTCCTCCTTCTTTTCTTTACTTCCCACTTCTTCTCCTTCAAATGCTGGATTATCTAACACTTTGAATTGATTGCTCTGACCACCTTTCTCTATTCTTTGTGATTGTCCATACCTCTTTTTTCTTTGAACCTGAATCCATAGACCCAGTTCTTTTTCCAATCCTTGTGCTTTGTTACTGTCTTTTTCAGAAGAATTACTTTTAGCTGCTTTGCCATCAGTCTTTAATCCACATTTATCTTCCCCATGTCCAATCATACCATAATTAAAGCAAATAACAGGTATGTTCTCGTATGCTACAGATTGGAAAAAGCTCCCTGATTCTGTATCAATCCAAAATCCTTGCTGGATTGGCTCTCTGATGTTCATCAGGATACAAACTCGAGCAAACTTCCCCCTGTCACCCTTCATTATGTAAGAGTCAATCTTCAATGGCTTTCCTATGACTGCTGCAACTTGTGGAAGTATGTTGTTATTCAAAAATTCATATGACAATCTTGGAAGTTGTATCCAAATCGGCACTGTTTCAATTTTTTCCTTCAATGGTTGAAAATTATCCTTCCATTGAATCAATGACAAGGCTTGCCCTTTAAGAAACCATGGACCACCCAAGTATACATCCCAATAATCATCAACATTCGAAAATTTAAAAGCAGAGAACCCAGCAGATAAATCTATAATGCTACAACTTGATTTAATTCTCCAAATTTTTGGTAGCAGAGTTCTTACCAGCTCAAATGGGGGAATCCCTCCAAAGAACTTGCCATATAGTATTAGGTTGCTTCCCCTTCTAGCTTCTCTCAAATCAGCTTCCGCTATTTTCACTCTCCCCTTTGCACTACTCTGGATCCTTTCGATCTTCTCCGCCAATTCCTTTGAATCATTCCAGTTTGATCCGCTATCAGATCTTCTGAATAAACTCGCCCAAGTATTAGGGCCTCCTCCTGATTTCAGATCGCCCAAGTTTCCCTCCTTTCCATTTGTGCTTTCTTCTTGTTTCTTTTCTCTCTTCGTTTCTACGCAAATCTCCTTCTCCGTCTCCTGATCTGGCGGTTTTTTTGGCCTCGGGATCTGGATCTCATTCGAAGTCGTCACCTTTGACTCAGTCGTCGCCTTTCCTTTGCTAGTCATTTTTTCGTCCTAAATAAGAAAAATATTTCTTTCTAAATTTTATTCCTTATAATTAGATAAACCATTTTAAATTCCTTTCCTTTTTTTCCCTTTCCTATTTCCAGTAAACAAACTCTTAATACCCCCAAAAATTTACTTAATTTGTTCATTTCAATATAACACTTGCCACATATGGATCTTAATTATGATTTTTTTTCAGAAAATAATTATGATTAATTTTTATAATTAATTAAATCACTTGCAATTTTCATATATTAATTGGTTACTTATAAGTATAATAGTGAATGTTACATTTTTTAATAATTAATTTATTTTTATTTTTAATAAAATATAATGCTATAGCAAAACACCAGCCTTTTATCTTATGAAAACACAAGAACTATTTTAATAACTAACTAGAAAAATTGAAAAAATTTCGTGCTTCGTGCAGGATTAAAATATTTTTAAATTAATGATACTAATGAAATGATTCTATATTAATATATAAAATAAATAAAACACCATTACAAATTTACACATTAAGATATGGAAATAAGATCATTTGTTAATAGAGCTAATTAAATATATAGATAATAATATTGAAAAAATTGTAAAAATATAATAAAAGTGGATACAGTTTTAAAAATCGGGATAGAATAGTAAAAAGAATCAAAAGAAAAAAATTAATAATAAGTGAAATAGCTTACTTGCTAATTAAAAATAATCAGAATTTACTAATGTACAATTTCAGAAAAGAAAAAATTACTACACATTACGATAGAATAAAAAAATTTATAAAATATTTGTTCAATCAAAAAATTATAAAGTTGATTATATATTAAGTACGATGAATGAAATATAATTAAATATTATAATATGAATATAAGGTCATATATTAATAGATACAAAAATAAAGATCAAACTTGTAATACTCAAATTTAAATTCAACAATAGTAAACTTTAATATAGATAATAAAAAAATGATGAATATTTAATCAAGTTGGATACATCTTTTCAAAAAAAATACAATAATAAACACAAATTAGTAATAAAAAAAAATATTAAACATAAACTATCAGAATAACATACTCAATAAATTAAAGAAGAATCATAGTTTAAGTAAATTATAATTTTGATAATAAAAATTAAATTATTTTTTTAAAAAAAAAAATGAAAATAAAAAAAATGGCCAAGAGGTTTGACTCATCATGTATTACTTAATTACAGTAGTAACCTCACTATGATATTTAAATGAAAGTAAAATGTAAAATTTTAAACTAAATATTTTAATAAAAAAACTTAAAATTAAATTAATAGAAAAACAACATTTTATTCTTACGTAGTACGTAATAGAGAAACAACTAAAATATAAATTTTAAGGTACAGCACTGGACAACACAAGTTGTCCCATGTTCGTTTGCGAAAATGTACCATGGACAGGATAAGAATGATGTCTCGAGACAGTACACCAGGCTCATTTTCTTATTACTCTAAATTAGAGTAACAAGAGCTTGTTACTTTGGTACAAGGTTGAAAATGACAACAGTAGCCTTGTTTATATTTTCAATATATGTATTTTTTTTTCAAAAATGTCTAATTTTTCAAAAATGAATATATTTATATTTAAAGATAATATATTTGGATTAAAAGAGAATATATTTTGATAAAAATGAGTATATATACACAGAGAGTATATTTGAATCAAAAGAAAGTATATTTAGACTAAAAAAAAAAATATTCGATAGATATTGAGTATAGGGAAAAGGTACAAAAATATCATTGACGTTTTCTCGCGGGAACTAAAATACCCCTAACATTTTTTTGGGATCAAAAATACCCCTCACGTTATGAATTGTGTACAAAAATGCCCATATAGATAAACAGTGTTAGTTGAGAGATAACGGAGCTGACGTGGCTGATGACTGGGACTGATGACGTGGACATTCGCGGGCCAAGACGTTTTCTCACGGGTACTAAAATGCCTCTGACGTTTTCTCACGGGTACAAAAATACTCCTAAAGTTTTCTCACGGGTACAAAAATACCCCTAATATTTTTTTGGACCTAAAATACCTCTGAGGTTATTGAAAATGATATAAAAATGACATCAGACTAGCTTTTGTTAGGTGAGACTTAATGGATATGTCATGAATGTTGACAAAAATATTAACTTTACACATGACGCATATGTAGAGAGCAACTTGCCATGCAATCGTAGGTAGACCTGGCAATTATTGGCCCGGCCCAATAGCCCGACCCGATAAATTCTTTGCCCGACCCGAACATTTAACAAGTTGCCGGCCCGATAGCCCGATAACCAATATAGGTTATCAGCTTTTTTTTTTGACCTGTTAACCTACCTGACCCGTTAATAATAACCATTAATTATACCCATATGTTTTCAGGCTAACGGGTCGTGTCGAGCCCGACACGTTATTTTTTCGTGCCGGGCCGGGCCGACGACTTCGAGGCCCGAACAGTTATCGGGACGGGCCGACCAAAAAAAAATTTCGGGCCGGGTCGACCCGATAAATCCGGCCCGACACGATTTGCCAAACATAATCGTAGGAGTGAATAGAAAAATAAAAAATTTGGTTAATTAAAAAAATGGTTTGAAACCAAATCAATTTTTGCAATTTTTGATTTATTATGTGTCGCTTACGTTGCAAGTTGCTCTCTACATATACGTCACGTGTAAAGTCAACATCTTTATCTGCATTCATTTCATCTCCGTTAAGTCTCACCTAACAAAAGTTAGTCTGATGTCATTTTTGTACCATTTTCAATAACCTCAGAGGTATTTTAGGTCCAAAACAAACGTTAGGGTTATTTTAGTACTCATGAGAAAACATTAGGGGTATTTTTGTATCTGTGAGAAAATATTAGGGATATTTTAGTACCCGTGAGAAAACGTCAGGGGTATTTTAGTACCCATAAGAAAATGTCTTGGCCCGCGGATGTCCACGTCATCAATCCGAGTCATCAGTCACGTCAACTCCGTTATCTCTCAACTAACACCGTTTACCTATAGGGACATTTTAGTACCCAATTCATAACGTGAGGGATATTTTTGATCCCAAAAAAATATTAGGGGTATTTTAGTACTCGCGATAAAACGTTAGGGGCATTTTTGTACCTTTTCCCTTGAGTATATATTTATATTTAGAGAAAATATATTTGGACTCAAATATAATATAATTTGGTTGAAACCGGGTATATATTCATGTTTAGATTAAATATTTGGATTAAAAGAGAGTATATTTAGTCTCAAAGAAAATATATTTTGATAGAAGTTAAGTATGTATCTATATTTAGAAAGAGTATATTTGAATTAAAATATAATATATTCAAATATATATATATTGAGAGTATATTTGGATCGAAAATTGATCTTTAGTCAAATAAAATATTATGAACATGTATATTTTTTTTGCAGTCAGGTATACTCACTATATTAGCATGTATACTCAGTATGAGAGGCGGTGTGACTATGTCATCGACGACGCCGAGACATCCAAGTCGCAACATGTTAGTTAATTAATCTACTTGTGATATAATTATAATAAATCATATTAATTATATTTATAATCGTTATGTTAATTAAAATGAATATTTTATTATAACAATATATAATATTGTCTAGTATGTTTTATATGTGATAATAGTACAAAGGGTATTTTCTAGTATGTTTTATATGTGATAATATTATCTAGTATGTTTTAAAAATAAATAGTACAAATGATATTTTCGTCAAATTATATTATCATGTGTTGTGATAATACAAAGCGAACACAAGATAGTACTAAATTTGATATCCAGTATTATGCGAAACGAACATGGGACTATTTGTTATGTTGTTCTGTACAATTTTATACATTACTGAATAGTCTGTTATGCACTAAACTGTTTACGAAATGAACTGACCCTTAGAATATTAATAATATAAAAAATGTAAGACATATAAGAAAATAAAATATAAATATTACAAAAATAAATTTGAGAAAAAAATGAAAAACCAAACTAAATAACAAATTCTACTTTATTGAAATTGAAGATAACAAAACTAAACATCCATATCTTTAAAAATAATAAATATAATATATAAAAAGATAATATACATAATAATTAACATAATATTAGTGGAGGTTTCAACTATATTGGCTACAAAATGTCTGGCTTATCACATACAACTTGATTATCATATCATTTATTTGATTACGATATTCATTAGTTTTTTCATATATATTAGGTATTTATAACTTTGATTTAGATTGTTAATTAAATTTTCTTCCCAGATGTGAAAGATTAAATTAATTTTTTTTAAAAAAACATGGCAATAAAATCAAGTTAATAAAAAATAATATTTCTTCGTATATAGTGAATAATATATAACTAAATAGAATACAAAATTATAATTATAATAATAAAAATATAAAGTACATAATATATAAGAAAAATACAAAAGAAATTAAAAAACATATAAGTATATATAATTAGCCTATTTTAGAGTTTGAATTTCTCAAGAAAAATATGATACACCAATTGAAAAAAAAATTATTTAAAACTTGAATGAAATTAATAGTATTAAAAGTAAAAATTTAGACGTTTAATACATAATAAAATACAATAAGATAATAGAAAATTCCAAACTAAATTATAAATTTTAATGAAAAACCTCTAACAAAACCGAATCTATTTTTGTTTAAAATAAAAAATAAAAATAATAATATATAAGTACGTAGTAAAAATATCATAATATGTAATATAATATATAACAGAAACATACAATAAAATTATACTCCGTAGCATATAATTGTATATTTAATATCTATTAATAATATATAATCAAATTTCATTCCAGATTTTAATTTTCTTTTGAGGAATATATAACATCAAAACAAAAAGATAAATTTTAAAAATTTCAACCAAATAAAAAGAATAATATTTTAATCAAATTTCAATAAAAATGTTTCAAATGTGTGCGGTCAAAAAATTAATAAATTTTCAAATAGATAGACATATTTTATCTTATCTAACATAATATTAATATTTAATATAAATATTTGAATGAATAAAATTAGCAAATTCCTAAATAAATTGAATTTGATTTTAACATTCGAATTAATAAATTTAAATATTTAAAAATAATTAATTTTCAACCGAAGAGGTATATATAAATAGTTCGAATTTTGAGTAGAATTTGAATAAATTTATGGATTGTGGTTACTTGATAAATATTTTAAATTTTATGACATATTCAAATATATTTCATGAATTTTGGTCGATTGGCGAATAATTTGATATTTACGGGATTTGATACATTATCAAAGTCTTGAGACGTTTGAAATCACTTTTTTTTTTTATGAATTTGAAGTTTTTAAAAATTTGAATTAATTTGAACATTTCATTTAATTTAAGTCAAATCTAGTTAAATTATAAGTTGATTTGTATACGTATATTATATATCTATATATTACATACAATTATTTATTCAGATAGACTGTATTCGTTTGAGTTAATGAAAATAATAAAACATCGCAATGAGATTAAGTTAATGAAAATAATATTTTCTTCGTATACAGTGAAAAGTATATAACTAAATAGAATACAAAATAATAATAAATAATATACAATACAGAATATATAAGAAAAATAAAGAAGAAATCAAAAAACATATAAGTATATATAATCAGTGGCGTTTAAATTTCTTATGAAAAATATGATACACGAATCTAAACAAAAAAATTAAAAATAATAAGTAAAAATTTAAATATTTAATACACAATAATATATAATATATAATAATATAAATAATTATATATTAAAATATACTAATATTATATAGTCTTTTCAATATATTTGTTAAAAATGTGTGAAATATGAATCAAAATAAAAACTTTAACAAAGGAACTCAAGAAATTTAATTATAAAATTGATTTTTTTTGCATATATCTTAGAAATAATAAATATGAAATAACAATATTAGTAGAGGATAAAATCAAAATCAAAATATATATCGATATATATTTAATTTTTACCAATAATAAAAAAAATGGTTTTGTTTATATCAAATAAATATAAAATTTTAAATTAAATCATAAATTTTATTGAAAAACTATAACAAAATCAATTTTTTTATTTATACTAAAAATAAAAATATTAATATAGAAGTAATAAAAAAATCATAATATGTAATATAACATCAAACATAAACATACGATAAAGTTATAGCATATGACTACATATATAATATATTAATGATATATAATCATACTTCATTCAAGATTTTAATTTTGTTTGACGAATATATAATATGTCATGCCCTAAATATAGGATCACGTGACCGGCCAGAGTACACATCCTACTCCGAAGCCTACCAACACATACATACTAAAATGCGGAATAAATGATATAACATGTGAAAACCAATGAAAATGTGAAGGAATGTTATTTGAAAATATAAATAATCGAATGTGAGTAAGGTCCATGTCTACAACCATCACATGACCATATGCATAAGTAATTCCTATTACTCGACTACGTCACGAGATCTATTGTCTGAGCCTGCAACTCCAGTCGTGCTACATGGGTACCACCGTACCTCTATTAGTCAGGATCTACAAAATCACAACAAAAGAGAGGTGAGTTCCAACGAACTCAGTGAGTGGCTTGAACCAAGCCCTCGCCAAGCTATCCCGAGCATCAAGCATAACAAACATAAATCATACTTATAGAATTTCTAAAGTGTAATAGCATGTAAAGTAAAAGATACATTCACAAAACTCATGCTCAGACGCACCATAGTCTTTTGGCCCATAATGGCCCAAATATCAAGTATCATATTCACTCGGCCCGTAATGGCCCAAATATCAAGTGTCATATTCACTCGGCCCATAATGACCCAAATATCAAGTACCATCACAAGAACAAGGAATACACAATAATATACACTGATGATATTACTCAAGTGGTTTACGCAATTTGCCGATATCACGGGTGCGCGTGTGGCCGCACCGAATCCAGCCTATTCCCCACCTCAACCCCTCGATCGGCCGTCGTGCACCCCACCACTCAAATCAAATGAAACCAACCCACGTGCATATATGCTTAACCATTCATTATCCAACCATCCCAGAAGGGAATTCTAGCAACTCATTATTATTGAACGAGTTTGAGATCTCAGCACTAGTATAAGTGACTCCAACTTAGAATTTGTTGACGCTACACTACGTGTCACCACCCACGAGTTGAATAACAAAAGTGCATATCACAATTTATCATAGACACACAACATAAACATCAAAGTAACTCGACCCTCAAGTGGAGTCAAGGCAGTCCTCCCATACTTAGCCAAATCTCGGCACTTCTCGAACCTTATCAGGTTCACTTTTGCTACCACTACTAAACCCTTAGTTGTTAGTGAAATGTCTACCAAAAACACAAGATAAGCAAGCTTTTGTGTCACACTAACTATCCTCAAAGTTTTAGGTCATTTTGGCAATGGATAGATCACGACATGGCATAACGAACATGTCATCCCAGAATTTCTGCAATTCACTAGCAGATTTTCCTGTTTAAGTTGCTATCTTAGAAAATTCATAACTAAGCCAACTCTTATTCTTTTTCCCTCAAACCAGATTCGAATCGTTGTCCATATACCCCACAAGGATTTCCCAAAGCTTCACTGTCATAGGACGATAATTCGATCTCCGAATATCATGTCAAACTTTCAACTTATCACAAATTCTGCTATGTGCAAAAATTGGCGATTCTGAGTTGTCCTCAAACAAATTTTATAAACCTAGTCCCTCCAACTTGGAATTCGCTAAAATTTGGTGTCAAAGCTATCAGAGTACCCTACTATCTATCCCCAAGAGTTTACACTACTAGAAATTGAGTCTTCAGCAACGGTCGCTCAAGCTGTTGCTATTTGCAACGGTATTCTTACGGCCGCTCAAGCCGTTGCAGATATATTGTATCTGCAACGGCTTTCTAACGGACACGCGAGCCGTTGCTGATGATTTTAATTATCAGCAACGGCTTTCTAACGGACAAGTGAGCCGTTGCTGATGATAACTTATTAGCAACGGCTTTCTAACGGGCGAGTGAGCCGTTGCTGATAAGTTTATATAGGTCGCAGATCGCGCCCGACCCTTCTTCCTCCCGCTGCTACCGCCACCGCCTCCTCCCGCCTCTCGCCACCACTGCCGACGCCGACGACGCCGAGCTGCCACTGCCGACGCTACCGTCCGTCCTCGACCGCCGATTTCAGGTAATCATCGTCGTCCGGCCGTCTCGCCCCGTTGCGGCCGACGGCGGTCGGCCGATGGCCGCCGCCGGAGCTTTTACAGTGTCCGGACACTGTACGCCGGCGCCGAAGTCCACCGGACACTGTATGGTGGACTCTGGCGCCGGAAATAGCAGATTTATATTTTTTTTAATTTTTTTTATATATGTTAATTAATTATTTAGATTAATTGTTTAATTTGTTAGATTAATTATTAGAGTTTAGATTAATTTCGGAATTGTCCACTTCAGACGCGCGCCGGAATCGTCCACTTCGGACGCGCGCCAGAATCATCCAATTCGGACGCGCGCCGGAATCGTCCACTTCGGACTCTTGCCGAAATCGTCGAATTTGGACTCGTGTCGGAATTGTCCAATATGGACTCGAACTGTCTCGAAACATTTAGAAAATAATCATCCATCCGATGAGTTGATATGTTTCACGTACGCATCGACGAGTCGGATATGATTTAGCAAAACCTTAGATCCGTTCGGGGATTGTATGTTCGTGTAAAAGATGTAGATGATCTTTTATACGACGTACAATTCTCGAATTATCCCTGATTGGACAATTTGGGAATATAGTTATTTGTACTGCACTTACGTTTTTATTTTCACTGTTAACTAATTATTCTAAATTTCGGCAACATCTCTCTTGTTCTCTGATACGCGCCCAGATGATATGCGTATTCGGAGAACTGTAGGGAGATGCTGCCGAAATTTAGAATGAAGTTAGCGGTTAAAATAAGTACTTAGTGCAGTATAAATAACATAAATCCCGAATGGAATAAGACAATCTCACCTAAAGACATTAACCAAAGAAATTGTCATTGATTGACAGAATCATGTCGGCTTATCGAAGTTGGATGTACCGACGTCTTGATCGTGGAGCTTTGACGAATGAGTTTCGATTAGGCGTAACGTACTTCCTAAATTTCGCCTATTCGAATCAGAATTTCGTTAGCATCGGTGATCAAATCCGATGTCTGTGCCGCATTTGTTCGAATGGATGATCTTTGGATCGGGAGACTGTCACTCTTCATCTATATAGCAAATGATTTGCACCAAGATATTTTCTATGGACTTGTCACGGGGAGTCACGCGAAGTCGGGACGTCGAGCAATCCTGTCGTTCAGACATATGGTGAATCTTCCTCTGTTGGTGCTTCTTCATCCAGTCAATCTAATCCCTATAGAACTATGATACTTGATAGTCTTGGGGGTCAATTCCACCGAATGATAATGTTGATCGGCCAGTTCTTCAGACATCAGTCCCACCAGATACTACAGCGGTTGATATCACAGAAGTACAAACTGCGGTAGAGATTGAATTACCGAATAAAGAAGCTGCAGAATTTTATGAGATGTTGAAAGCTGCCGATGAACCTTTGTATGAGAATTATCATAAATACACTAGATTTTCAGCAATGACACAGCTCTTAAACATCAAGGCCGATTGTAATATCAGCAGAGTTGCGTATGATCGGATTGCAGGATTGATTAATGGAATGCTGCCTACTGATAACAAGTTTGAGCCTACTTTTTATAAAACTAAAAAGCTGATGAAAAAATTGGGGCTTGGGTACGAAAAAATACAAGCATGCCAAAATAACTGCATTTTATATTATAAAGAAAATGTGCAGTTGGATAAATGTCTTATATGTCAACATCCTCGTTACAAGGAGAAGAAATCGGTCCGACAGAAAAATATCCCGTTTAAGGTGCTTCGGTATTTTTCACTAACACCGAGGCTTCAAAGATTATTCATGTCGGAAAAGACAGCCCCCTACATGAGTTGGCATGCAAGAAGTCGTGATGATACATTAATGACTCATCCATCTGACAGTGAAGCATGGAAACATTTGGATACATGTTATCCTTCATTTGCTAGGGATACTAGAAATATCAGATTGGGATTGTGCGCAGATGGTTTTAATCCGTTTGGACATTCTGCAACTCCTTATTCAATTTGGCCAGTGCTGCTGATAGTTTATAATTTACCACCGTCAATGTGTATGAAAGATGAATTTATTTATCTTTCGATGATTATTCCGGGTCCTAAGGGTCCGCGAAAAAAATTTGACATATTTCTCAGACCCTTGATAGATGAATTGAAAACATTGTGGACTGAGCGAGCTGTCACTTATGATTGTCATCGGAAGCAAAACTTCAATTTAAAGGCCGCGGTCTTGTGGACAATCAATGATTTCCCGGCGTACGGCATGTTGTCGGGTTGGAGCACTCACGGCCGACTCTCTTGTCCGTATTGTATGGAACACTCTAAATCAATCAGTCTTCAGAACGGACGAAAAATCTCATTCTTTGATTGTCATCGTCGATTCCTACCGGTTAATCATCAGTATCGAAGGAATCGTAATAAATTTACTAAGGGCAGAGTCGAAAGAGATGGGCCACCACCGATGTTGTCTGGTGAATAAATGTTAGCACGTGTTTCAGCACTTCTAGATATAGTATTTGGTCGCAATGAAAGAGTGTCAGGTTTTGGCCAAACACATAACTGGGTGAAAAAAAGTATCTTTTGGGAATTGCCCTATTGGAGTTCATTATTGATTCGACATAATTTAGATGTTATGCACATTGAAAAAAATGTGTTTGATAATATTTTCAACACTTTGATGGATATTTTCAGAAAAACTAAAGATAATGCCAAAGCCCGACATGATATGAAAATACTTTGTAAAAGACCAGAGTTGGAGTTACAAGAGGTCAACGGACGATATCTGAAACCGAAGGCCCTATATGTGTTAAATAAACAACAGATCAAAGATGTTTGTCAATGGGTAAAAGAACTCAAATTACCCGATGGATATGCTTCAAACTTATCTCGATGTGTGAACGTCGATGATTGCAAAATATCAGGGATGAAGAGCCATGATTGTCATGTATTCATGCAGAGATTACTTCCGATCGCATTTCGAGATCTTCTACCTGATAATATTTGGGGTCCGTTGACTGAATTAAGTATGTTTTTTAGAAACATCTTTGCAAATGTCCTTCGAGTCGAAGATATGTCAACACTTGAAAATAATATTGTTGAAATCATATGCAAGCTGGAGCAGTTTTTCCCTCCTGTATTTTTTGACTCGATGGAGCATCTACCGATACACTTGGCATACGAGGCACGAGTTGGTGGCCCCGTTAAATACCGGTGGATGTACTTATTTGAAAGATACATGAATCGTCTGAAGAAAAAAGTAAAGAACACCGCAGCTGTTGAAGGATCAATATCTGAATCGTATATCATCCAAGAAATTTCAACATTCTGCTCATTTTACTTTAAATTGACAGTACATACAAGATTTGATCGTCTTCCACGTAACGACGACGGGGGTGTTCGACATTCAGATGGACGTTTAAATATATTTTGTCACTCTGGTCGTGCTTTTGGTTCTCGTCCATCTCGACACTTAAGCGAGGAAGAGTATCATTTGGCACACTTGTATGTATTACTCAATTGTCCAGAGATTGAACAATTCATTGAAATATTTGACATTGAGATGGTGCAAAAATACTCTATTCACAACGATGAAGAATTGGAGAGATTACGGAATCGTGATTTCCCTACTTGGATTCAGACTTACAGCAAAGATCACAGAGCTGAAATAGATAAAAGAATATTTGAGTTTGTTAGTGGACCATCGCGACTTGTGTCGTGCTATAGCGGATATTTTGTTAATGGGTATAAGTTTCACACAGTTGAATATGCATTTACAAAGAAGACGATGAATGTTGGGGTCTGTGTGAAAGGGACAACCTATGTTGAATGTGATATGAATTTTTATGGACTGGTGGAAGAAATGATAGAGTTGCACTACTTCGGCTTGAAATCAGTTATTCTATTTAGATGTCATTGGTTCGATACAACAGAAAGGGGCATGAAAGTTCATCCAAAATACAAACTTGTTGAGGTAATTACAAATCTAAATTGGCAGCAAATGAGTCTTTTATATTGGCATCACAAGCCGAACAAGTATATTACGCGAAGTATCCGGCTCGAAATAAAGATAGAGCAGATTGGCGTGTAGTCTGTAAAACAAAAGGTAGAGGAAAAATTGATCTGATAGTAGGAGAAAATGAGCTGATACCTGATATGACACATCGTTTCTATCAAGAAGATGATCCTCCTGCTGTAGATCGTATTATTCCAATACTCGAGGATGCAGACACAACGTCAATTCAATTAGAAGTTGAATATGCTGATGATGACGATCATGAAATTGAGGAAGCTGGAGATGAAGAAGATGAAGAAGAGGAAGAAGAGGAAGAAGAGGAAGAATTCGAAGACTATTATTCAGATGATGAGGAATAATTGTAAAGTATATATTTTATTAAATATATCTCTACTATTTATACAATAATCTAATTATATGTCTATTCGACAGATATGTCTGATCGTGGTTATCGTCGCAGGAGAGCTTCGGAGTCTCCGATCAGTGAGACTCCTACACTTACTCATGCTGTTGATCCTCCTGTTGCCGATCCTCATGCCGATGATACTGCTGAGGCTAGTACATCCAGACGCAGGCGGCCACGCGGGCCGAACAGGTGGCAGCCTCCACTAGCCACAGAGTCACGTAGATTGATTAGCGTGATTGGGGAGCGGTAATATATCATGAATTATGAATCATTACAAATTCATTATATCATAATATGATATTAAAATTTATTTTTGTTGTGCAGGTTCGAGCAAGAAGAAGTACCGAGGAGCATTTCTTCTACTATTCGACGATACATGCACGGGGCATGGCCTACGTGGTCTCACGTGCCTAGCGAGCATGTCGACATGTTATGGCGCGAGTTTGAGGCACGTATTATTATTATTTTTACATGCATGATGATTAATATTAGTACTGATATTATTATTTTGCAGGCTCGCTATACATGGGCCGAGGACCAAAGGCCCTTCATTTACGCTGCTTGGGAGGCTATTTCCCGGGCAAGGTACAACGGGCAGCTGGGGCAGGCTCGGTCCCAGGCGATGGCCCGAGCTGGGACCACTAACATCGCGGAGACTCGGGGATACAACCCCGATTGGATTACTCCGGATATATGGGACCAGCTCGTGGGAATATGGTTGACGGATCGATGGCAGGAATTTTCTCGGAATGCGGCTAGAAATCGCATGTCGGGGGGAGCAGCGCGTCACACCGGCGGCTCTATTGCATTTGTGCACGCAAACCGTATGGTAAGTAATATCTTTTAATTATATATTTTATTTGTTACTATGTGTACTAATTAATGTATTTGTTTTGTAAATGTAGACGACGGTGTCGGATGACGGGACTGTCCAGCGACCCTCCCCGATGGCGGTGTTTGAGCGGACTCACCGTCGAGCAAATGGGACGGGGGAGTACATCGACAACCGCGCTGCATACATTATGGTAACTATATATTTGTTTAAATTATTCATTATATATTTATAATTTAAGTTTTATGATAAATATTAAACAAAAAATCAAACTCGAGTAGGAGACCTACAGCTAGACGGTGGTGCAGCGCGGGGGTACCCCCGAGGACTTTGACGCAGGAACGTGGGTCGAGGCCGCAGATGGCTGGGACCATGGCCGCGTATATGGCTTCGCAGATAGTGGTCATGCGCGAGCCGTACTAGGGCCACTTGGGGCACCGACCCCTCCGGTCGCTGGTGAGCGGCCGTCCACCTCTAGATCCAGTTATGATCATAGTAGCAGAATAAGGACTCTAGAGGACACGGTCGCGCGTCAGACTGAGATAATGGAGCGCCAGAGTCAGATGATGGCGGATATACAAGCTATGCTACGCAACATGTCAGGTCATCCCGAAGCAGGCATCTCTTCGGCATCATCTAATCCATCGTCCTCGAGTCAGTCCACGCCAGTGTACACTCAAGCACTCCAGACCCCGCCATGTGATCCAGACCATCCTCCATCGTCATCGTGAGATTTTTTTTATATTGACTTTGTTACTGAGATATTGGACTTGTTTAATTTATTTTGTTTGAATATTGATACTTCAATTTTGCATTTGAATAGTTTTTATACTATTGTGGATAATTATCAATATAAATATAATTATTTTAATGTATATCTTGGTGTATTTGTGATGTGTGAATGAATGCGTGTATGAGTGTATGGGTGTGTGAGTTATGTATCAGATAATGTATCAATGTATCAATGGAAATTTTAAATTTTAAATTTTTTCGTTAGTAGGTTCACATCATCAGCAACGGCTTAGCGACGAGATTTTACTAACGGCGTTGCTACGGACTCAGCGGCCGTTGCTATTAATGTTATCCGCAACGGCTCCGGGTCCGTGGTAAAACCGTTGCTGATAATATTTTTAGCAATGGCCCGAGCGGCCGTTGCTGACCATTGCTAAGTTATCAGCAACGCGATTTTCTGCCACGGCTCCATTGCAACGGCTTCGGCCGTTGCTGATGCTCTTCAGCAACGGCTCAGCAACGGCATCAGCCGTTGCTGATGCCCATTTTTCTAGTAGTGTTATACCGAACGGACGACTTTTAAGCCTCCGAACTAGGTATCAAACATGCCTATTTACATTTCTTGACAGATTTGAATGCCCTTAGGCCATCCACTCCATAATGTCTTAAACATGGGATTCCGATCCTTAAAGTCGACCAATTCAGCTACCATTGGTTGGGGCACACATACTCCATACTGATATGAAATTTTACTAAATAAAAATGAGGATATAAGCATAATCATGTAGGTGTGGCATTTCATCAAACACTTGGTGGCCATGCTCAAGCCACACCATGCTTCACCTCATGCAGCCATCTATAAGGGGGATTTCCTCCATCAAATGCAAGCTCCTGCCATCCCCGACTACCACCCTTATTCTCCACTCTTAATGACCTAAGAAAAGAGGGTTTACCTCCAATCTTAGGGCCGCCTACATCAAGGGAAGATAATGTGACTTCTCTCCCAATCTCAATCAAAATTCATGTTTACAAGCATCATCTCAAAGAGGAAAAATTGCAATTTTGAGTATACCATCAAAACAGTCCTAAAATCCCACAAGTAGGGCTCTACAATCAGCCCTAGCCTCTCAAGGGCTGTCCTACACCATACACACCTCAAGGCTCCAATCAATGCCCAGTGAAAGAACACTAATCGTCCATAAATCCACAAAAATTTGAGAGATTTTGATTTACAATCATCTACACAAGGGGACTGCCCTAGAGGTGAGCAAGTCCCTAAAGCTTAAGGCCACTCACCTTGAGAAGAAGGAAAACGAGGAGGAAGAAGATCCTCAACCTCGAGACGAGGCGATTCTGGCGACGGCGAAGGTCCGGCCTCTCAAGCTTGCACCTCCTCTTCCACTTGCCTAGGGCTGGGCGTGCGTATCCTCCTTGGAGTCGTATGCTCATCCCAGGTTTATATGTATCTATATATATTTTTTGAAATTACTATTTTACCCCTTAACTTAAGTGAATTCATGAACCTACTTATATCGATCTATACTCATCCGAATCGAGTTCCGATAGAACCCCCGGACTCGACTCGACCCAACCTTCCATCTTGACTCGAATAAAATAATTTTCCTCATGCATAAGGGTCATATCACCGATCGCTCCCTCTGACAATTTCTTAGCCCGCCCCGGCATGCATCTCAGCTTTCTCGCTGAAGCCAAAATAAATAAATAAATAAAATTTCGCAGGTATTACAATCTTCCCCTCTTAAAGAAAATTCGTCCTCGAATTTTGGGGTACGCTATAGGTTCACCAATCCACGGAGCCCGAACGAGCACAAGCTGCGTAAACTGCGCGATACGTAAGCTCTACCATATTTGGCACCACAATTCAACCTCTGTATCCTTGGACAATCCTCCTTGTCCATTTTTCTTTCATGGTCCTTGAATGATCCAAACACGCTAGCCCGACCTGCACAATCTCAACAACGAACAGATACAAGCTTACTCACCACCATCTTACTCAGGTGAGTGCGGTCTCCCATCAACAACTTGAGTGCATTCAAGGGTACACACCACACGACCCTTACCTTGGCCCCAAAATGCCCAACCATACTGACCCAAGACTTTGTTTACCATAGAAATCATCAGGTTGAAAACATTTATATGCATACACTTACACCTATCCTCCGGCGGTTAGGTTGCCTCGCCAATGACCCCGGGTGCGCATATGGGCACCCCCCAACCCTCGGACCCTCTCACGGGCCCTAACTTGCGGTCGCACCTCGCCAGCCCAATCCACATTTAAATGCAATAAAGTAAATCAAAAAATCATCATTGAAGTGATAATAACATGTGATGATCTAATAATTCATCTCGTGCACGTTGTGCACCCTCCGGCCCAACTCGGCCCAAACAAGACATCCTAAACCATCACAAAATACAACTCGCAAGTCGCTCACTAGGTTGGCCACCCTAGTGAACTCCCCGCCCCGGGCTCACTGAGCTAGGAAGGCCCTCTAGTCTCAGTGCCCTAAATACTCGGTTGGGAAAAGCCCTCCAACCAATGCCACTTGGGTTAGTCGTCGGTGGGGCTCATCGACAAATATCTTGACCCAATATCAACTCGCTGGGTCGGGTATTAGCTTCACATGTTAACACGCTTCCCAGCCCGGCCATCACACACACATCCACAAGCTCATCCTTTAAATGGACGGAAATACACACTGCAAAAATAAGGAGGTTAGCTTGGGTGGGTACATCCATAATCACATTTCTTAGGAGCGTGCACAACCACACCCCAGTCGGTCGCAACTGGGCCCCAAATTCTTGTTTACTCGCTGTACCACCCACCTTTATACACTCTGAAGCTTAGCTTTTGATTTCTTATCCAAAGAATTGTATATCTATGGGAGGTCGTCATGCAACAAAATTTTAGCGTTCTACCGAACCATTTCAGCATGATGTACCTTCCTGCCATCAACCATTCCATGTTCAAAATCTTATCTGAACACCCGGAAATTTCTTGGACAATCCATTCCATATCTACCCGAAGGTTTTAGATTTCAGTATAACCAAAGATAGGAAATTCGGGTTTCCTAACTTACCAACCCTTCCTCGAAAATTTTAGCCTAGGACTAAAAGTTCAGCCTTATGAAGGGTAAATTCTGTACTTGTTTATCTAGTGTCTAAAACCCTTCTTGTGTGTAGAACAATATAAGGGATATGATAATTCCATGCTTAGGTTTGATGTCAGCATACTACGAGGCAAAATTTCAGCCTATACAAATCGACTTTTTCAGCTCATATAACATGAAATTTCAGCATACATAAACATGAAATTTTTAGCAGTAAACTTCACCTTTTCAGAACACCAATACATAGAAAGTTCAGCATATGAAGTAAAATTCAGTAAACATCCTCATTGAATTTCAACATGCTTAAAAATGTAATTTCAGCATACCCTACAAATAATTTCAGCATGCTTATAACTAGATTTCATCATACTTACAATGAAATCTCAGTATAATAAAAAGGGTTTCAATTTAGGAAATCTCTACATAAAGTCACACCATAGGTACCTTACTGATTAAGGGTTATTTGGCCCACCCTTAAGCCACAAACTTTAAATTCTTACTTGGGTTTTAGCATGCTTTAAGTAAGCAAAATTCGGAATTAAATCAATGTAAATTTCCTAATCAAATACATACACATAACCTTGCTTCTATTACCATGGTCGGCCAACCCTAGGGTTTAAGGGCATGCCCTAGGGCTGCCGCCCACCCTAAACCCAAGGAAAATGTCGATCTTTCAACACCAAAGCCTCAACCACGGAAGATAACACATATATGAAAACCAATCGCGGAAAATACATCACCCGATCCTTCCTACAAGGATCGGCAGCACTATTCCTAAATTTAGTGATTTTGGAGAGAAATCACTCACCAGCCACCCCGCTTCGATATAACCAACCACAACCACAGATTTGATGGGTCTGACCTTTCAACGTCTAGCTATCGAACTGCTCGTCTACAAGGTATCTAGGTTCAACCATGCCATATACATTATGAAAGTGATTTCACAAGCAAGGCTACTCGGGTGGGTGCGGTTTCTATCAAGTACTCCGAGTGCGGGCGTAGACACACCCCAACTCGGCCTCTTCTCGACTCCAAGCCCTCGGCAACCCACCGCACCACCTTACATCAAGAACAATAAAAGTTCAGATTTAATATCCCATCTGGAATGGTGAGGTACGATAGATTTCCATGCTCATGAAAATTTCAGTCCAACGCTGAAAATTTCAACAACCTACACCACATTTCAAGAACAGAAATTGACTACAGAAAGCCCACAAAACCTCACCATCACGTGTCCTGGACTGGCCCTGGTATTGTCCTAAAACTTTAAGGCACAAGGACACACCCACTTCCTACAATTGACCGCCTCGGGGAGGGGTTTAAGTATGAAAGCTGAGTAGGGAATATAAATTTCAGCACACACGCTTCCCTTCCACGACTCAATCCATTAAGTCGTCAAAGCCCCATGAAGAGATATCCCCTAATAGGTACTTCGTTCGTCTAGGAACCCCTATCCTAATGGCACCAAGCCAAAACCTCTGAACATCGGGCCTACACAAATTTGTCGCTTTTTCCCAACTCGGCCAACCCAAGACAGTAGGGTCAAAGATCCATATAGACTTGCTGCTCTATAACACTAGAGTTGTCCTAAGGTCATCCAACACCTCAAATCCCTCATGATTTTCCTTTCCTATTATTTCACACATCAATCAAAGAAACATGCAGGGGGGTATACAAAGTCATCGAGATTTCAACCTCTCTTTAGCAATCCCAACTACGTTTGGTTAAGGACTCCCCCACACCCAAAGACCGACCACTTCTTGGGTTACAAGGCTACCCTACGATGGCCGATCAATCTAAGAGGCACTCCCTCCGAAAGGATGATGCTTTAGGATCAAATTAGATCATACAAGGTTTTTCAAAGAAATTTTAGGATATTCAATTTCCTACACATGATTACCCTAGAGTAAAGGGAAATCACAACCCAACCAGTTCCCGAACCAAAACCTCGAGCTGTATCACTCTATGTCTTGCTCAACCTTGGCTGCTCATGATTACAGTCCGACCTCGGCCTCGGTGCCCATAACTCGGTCGGAAAAGGCCCTTCGACCCATATCACTCGAGCTCACTGAGCTAGGAAGGTCCTCTAGCCTCAGTGCCCATAACTCGATCGGGAAAGGCCCTTCGACCCATATCACTCGGGCTCACTGAGCTAGGAAGGCCCTCTAGCCTCAGTGCCCATAACTTGGTCGGGAAAGGCCCTCCGACCCATAGTCATCCCATGTGCACACTACTCGGCCTATTTGGCCCAATGTCACCTTAGGCGCAAAGCGCACCACTCGGCCTACCCGGTCCTATACCATCTCGTGCGCGGAGCACATCACTCAGCCCAATAAGGCCCACTAAGCATAACTTTTATGAACCACCAAACCCTAAGCCTGCTTGCTTTCCCGTATCTTGCGGAACGTCGGTTCGCTTTCGAACATCAAATCTTCTACGTTTAACTTCTCATATATTCACTCGAGGGCTATACCCTCATGTCATCACGCAAAAGCTTGCTTTACTACTGATATCAAACCAAAGTTTCAAGTGTTTACAACGTATCAGGAATGACGTACCGAGTCTGCAACCCGGCTCGCTTTACACGCACATAATAATTCCAACCTATTATAAATATCTATTTCCTACCCATACACATCTGTTCAGGTTACCAAAATATTCCATATGTTTCCAAATTATAGTTTACACGAAGATCGATAGGTTACATCGATACATTACACCACTGACTCACAACACTACAACAATATTAATCTCAGCATGTACTTAACAAATTTTCAACAACTCAGCATGCATGTACTTAACAAATTTTCAACAACTCAGTATGCATTAAACAAAAAATTTCAGCAAACCAAAGTAGATAAATTAAACACTGTAATTTAAAAATCATTTGTCAGCGGAAGGGCATAGACTGTAAAAAAAAAAAAAAAAAAAAAGAGAAAAAGGAAAAAAGGAAAAAAAACGTGGAGAAAGCTAGGAACTTCTCAATTTCTCCGTACTGAATAAATCATCAACTTCCAAAATTACTATATAATAAATTAAGTGATTTTAAAAATCAAAAATAACTTTAAGAATTGGAAAAGTCAAAATTGCAAAATGCATATTATTGTCCGTTTGGATTGCTTTACGAGGAAGTGAAAAAAAAAAATCATTTATCAACTGAGGCATAGACGATAAAAAAGGAGAAAAAGTTTAAAAAAAACGTGGATAAAACTGGGAGCTTCTCCATCTCTCCGTACTGGACACATTCTTAACTTCTAAAATTACTATACAGTAGACCCACGTGTTACGTAATTATATATACATATAATTTAAATAAAAAAATATATAAAAATTATGACAATAAGTTATTAAATTAGTTTACCTTAAATTATACTTTGAATAGTAATACTAATACCTACATAATTAAGAATAATAATTAATATCATATAAGTAGAAATTTATAAATGTTGAGAAATTATAATAAATATTAAGATAATTTAATAATAATTATAAAATCAAAATATAGATGTCTTTTTTAAGTATGATTTGTGTTTACTTTAAATTTAAATTTGAAACAAAAGCCTAATATATAATACATTAATAATTTTAATAATAGTAATTGAAATTTTTTTTTTCAATCTTTTCAATTAAATATGTTCATTTTTCATTGTATTAAACATCTCCATTTATTGATTAATCGGGATGTAATACAATATTTAATTGATATTTTTGTTTATCTATTATTAAAGACTTAAATTATAAATGACCTAATAGGTAATTAAAATAATAACATAATAGAATTATTTTATGGTCTATTATCCAAAGATTCAATTAACTTTAGAAATTGAAAATAATCTTTTCTAATATATAACAATGCCACGTGTTATGCTAGAGTAATAAATATTTTTTATATTTAAAAATCATGCTAGTAGTATCACGTTAATGATACAATTGTTATAATATTTTGATAGTTAATATATACACTTGACATACATAATATTAATATTATGAAAAGATTAATATAAATAAAAGAATTAAATAATTAATTTGGAAAATAAATATCAAAGTTATAT
This sequence comes from Canna indica, assembly GCA_034359265.1. Taxonomy (NCBI): domain Eukaryota; kingdom Viridiplantae; phylum Streptophyta; class Magnoliopsida; order Zingiberales; family Cannaceae; genus Canna; species Canna indica. The sequence continues at coordinate 73,331,308 of CP136891.1, read as the reverse complement.
TATTTAAGTAAAACAATAAAAAAAATTCAAAACTGCGCCACCATCCAGTTGGAACTCAACTTCTATGGAGTCCGACCCATAAAAAAAAATTTATGAAATCGGGCTCCGATGAACCACGAATAGCAAAATAATTTTTATTTTGCTTTATGATTCGTGCTCCATCATCAAAGCCGGGCTCCCTAAAATTTTTCTAGGGAACCAGACTCCCTAATTGTTTTTTTCATCCAGTTGCCTTCCCGAGGCAGCTATGCGCGCTTTGCGGCAGTGCCGCCTTCCTCTACTGGGAGTCTGACATGGCATTCCTGTGATGGGTCTGCGATGAATAAAACTTGTATGAGCAGGTCGCTCATCTTCCGCCAACTCAGCTTTTACGCATTTTGATGCAACCAAAAAAGCTGAGTTAAGTAGATTTCGAAATCTGAGATGCGTAATGGATGATGCAATATTCATTATCCATCTTGATGCACTTTTTTGATGCAATGCGTAAAAGCTGAGTTCGGAAGATAGAGCGGCCTGCTCATATAAACTCTACGAGCAGACCGCTCATACAAGTTTTATTCGTCTGCGATGCTACTCTCCACGGCGCCAACTTTCTCGTCGCCTGCGACGTCCGGCTTGTCAACTGCAACGCGTGCCTCGCCATTGATGCAGACCGTTGCGTCACCGGCGATGGATCCCCGCCCTCCGCCTCACTCAGCCGCTCTTGCAACCGGCCTTCTCCTCCTCCTCGTCGCGCCAAGTCCTCCTCCCCGTCCTCCAGCTCCTGCCTCACCGCCGAGTCCTCAACAGCGCCGCGGTCCGCCACCCCTTGAAAGTATTTCCAGAAAGCGCGGTCATGAAATCTACATATGCGGGTGTTTTTGGAGTCGGAGAGCCGCGAGGAGTCGAGATTTAAATATTAGAGTTTTGTATAGAATTTGGACGTTTCACAATAAATTGCAAGAATTGAGAAGAAAAGAAGCGCAGTAAATTGCAAGAATTGAGAAGAAATTTAACCGAGAGTAGAGCGTTTTGAACGTTCAGCAATAAATTGCAGGAAAGAGGCACAATAAATTGCAAGAATTGAGAGAAAGTTTAATCGAGAGTAGAGCATTTTGAACATTCAGCAATAAATTGTAGGGAAGAGGCGCAGCGCAATACATTGCAAGAATTTAGAAAAAGTTTAACAGAGAGAGAATTAACTGCAGGAGAGAAAGAGAATAAATTTGAGAGAAAAGAGGAAACGTAAATTAACTGCTATAAATAAAAGAGAGGGATAGCAGAAAGAGGATACATAAAAAAGAAAAATTAATGTAAATTAAATCTACATTTACTGCTGAATTTAAAAAAATCATTTAGAGTATAAAAATATTTAGATATATTCAAAAAAATCAGAAAATGCCACCTAAGCAAATTTTTTTTGGAAAGTGCCATGAGGCAAATATCAATCATACTTTTATATATAGATATAGATATAGACTAGTCGAAAACCCGATCGTTGCGCAATTATATATAATTTAAGTAAATTTTAAAATTATGATAAATAAAATTATTAAAATTAATTTAACTTAAATTATAGTTTTAAATAATAATATTCATACCCAAATAATTATGAGTAATAATAAATATCATATATATATATATATAAGTGTAAAAAAATAATAAATATTAGTTAAATTTAATTTATATAATTAAGAAAGTAAAAAATACATATTCTCGGTCAAATATAATTTTTATTTATTGCTTAAAATACACCAAACACAATAATATATTCATAAATATAAACAATTTATATAAACTAAAACTCAACATAATTAATTTTTATATTTAAATATCATAAAATATTGATATTGAATTATTTTTTATTCTAATGTTTTGAATTACACTATTCATTTTTAATTGTATAATATAATATATTACTATAATTAAAATTTACCAAATATAATATAGATATAATTAAAAATTCACCAAATATAATATAATAAATTGAAGCAAATTATAAACTTAAAATTTAAAACGTTTTAAACTATGTAAATATATATGATTTTGAAAGACTATTAAAAACAAACTCAAAAACTAATATAAAAAACATTCAATATTTCTTTTAAAAAAATATTTTTAATGTACTGAAAAAATTAAAATAATAATAAATCCAAAATTAAAAATATCAAATAGGCGGACATTTTTTAAAAAAAAAATAGGCCGACATAGATAAACACAAAAAATCTACACCAATATCAATTATAATAAATCTATATAGATTTCAACAAAACACACACACACACACATATATATATATATATGGATAAATCAAATATAATATAGATATAATGTAAAAAAATTAAAATAAATTTGAAAATAAAAAATATAAATTATTTTAAACTACATAAATTTATTTGATTTTTAAATACTAAAAATAAACTCAAGAAATGAAACTAAAAAATGAATATAAAAATAATTCAATACATTAAAAAACATATTTATATTAATTATTCAAAATAATAATAAATTCAAAATTCAAAACATCAAAATAGGCTCATATACAAAAATACTAAAAAAAATATGCACCAAAAGCAATTATAATATATATATATATATATATATCAACAACAAAATTATATAAAAATGAAAAATAACAAAAATAACAATATTTTAAGGATAAAAATCAAATATAATGTAGATATAATATAATAAATTATTGAAACGAATTAGAAAAAATAAATTGTTTTAAGTTAAATAAATTTTTATTAATGAAGTTCTCCAAAAATATAATATGTCCATCGTAAGAAAAAATAGTAAATGCCAAATGCCAGCAATGTTCCAAAAATGTATCTTGCTTTGTTGTTTTGTTGTATGGAGAAGACGTACACTCAACAGGCTTCTTTTTTCCCACATTTTCAAAGTAGAAGAAATTTAATGCATGGTATTTTGGTAAACAGAGTCATTTTTGTAACCAAGGATCAGACTACTATGAGTTGCTAGACGGAGGTTTATTTGCCAATCAAGGAGCATAATGTTTTTTTTCCGGTGAGGGCTGATGAAATTGTTACTATCTTTCTCATTCTCCAATGATTTTGTTAAATGTGGAGTGTTGCTTGGCATTGTGTTTTGTAGGCATAAATCTGGAAGTTTCATGAAACAATCTCGATATCAATTTGATAATGGGAAAAGGAACATGCATAATTCTAACCATGATCATGGTTCTAGCACTAAACCTATCGATACAATTTATCGCATTCTTTGCCATCTGAAACACTGAAGAAGATTGGAAGTGTTCTTATAAACGGTGGTGAAATTGTTAATGCCCTTAGCTCAATTAAGGCATAGTATATAGTGCTTATATTATAATGATACTTAATGCCAAGAAGCAACCAGTACTACTTATCTCTTCTTGTCTTCCTAGTTCCTCCTCAACTACTCATCCTATTCCCATTTTTTCACCAGTAATATATATTCCATACTACACCAAAGACTCAACTCTTTCCTTTTTCACCTTCTCCATGGAAGTAGCGGCCGGAGGTCGCAATGGATTTGCAGGGAAGAATGGCCCCTACATCCCTCTACCAGCGCCTCCATTCATTTCAAGCGCATGGCAAGATCAAGAGCATATATATGATGTTTCCTAATGCCGTTTTGCTGGACGATTCGAGTTTTTTCGGTAGTCTCATGAGCGATGCCGGAAAGGAAGTGGTGGCGAGAGGGGAACGTTCAGAGAAGAAGAAGAAGAAGAAGAAGAAGAAGAAGAAGAAGAAGAAAGTGGTGACTATGGCGTCTTCCAATGGTGGCGGCGGCGCCTCCGTCATCAAAGCGCAGCGGACGGCGGAGGAGGATAGGTAATTAGATGCGCTATTAATGTTTTTTAGCAAGTTTAATTAGTGGGGATTAAGGAAACGCTTTACAGTATGTTGGTGAGATTGGTGAAGCAGCATGGCGTCAGGAAATGGTCTCAGATAGCAAAGAATTTGGACGGTCGGATAGGGAAGCAGTGCAAAGAAAGATGGGAGTAATCTGGAGACGGTCAGAAAATGGTTGATGATGCTATTCCTGGGTAGAGGAGAGAGTAATCTGGAGAAAATGTTTCAACCAGGATCATGATGAATTAAAGTGATGGACATGATAGGATTGCTGCAGATGAGAATCTAAAGAAAAAGAAGAGCCATGTACAGATTTCTCAAATGATTAAAGAGTCATGTACAGATTTCAAATGATTTCAAATGATTAAAGAAGAAGAACCATGTAGAGATTTCAAATGATCTAATGCGCATCCACATCCAGGCGAGTGATGAATACTTGAGAGGCGGGCGAGTGAAGAAAAAGAGGAGTGGGGTGGTACGTACCTGGATACCTCGACGAAGAAGAGGAAGAATTTGTCCTCCGGAGCAGCAGCAATAAAGATGCCAGATGGCAAGAAATTCGTCCTCGTTAACAACCGCAGGAGGAGCAACAATAAAGAGAACTTGAATTTAGTAGTAGTATAAGAAGAAGTGGGGTGGTACGTATATGGATCCCTCGACGAAGAAGACTGACGGGGAAGAATTCGTCCTACCGCATGAGGAGTAGTGCAAGTTTTGGAAGAAGAAAAAACGTGGGAGACAAAGAAATGAGTAATAATAGTTGTAAATTGAAAGTAATGGCTGTAAATTAAGTGTGGAGAGAGAGGGAGGTGAAACGTGTGATAGAGAGAGCGGTAGCAGTTAATAATTGGAATTAGTGTTTATAATTTTTGTCATTTAATAATTAGAATTAGCGTGTAAAAAAATAAAAAAAAATAAAAAAAAATTAGAAAATGTCATGCCAGCAAACGTGACTTTTAAAGGAGCCACCTGATAAGTTTGTATCATACTTTTATATATACTAGTCGAGAACCCGCGCGTTGCTCAAATATATATAAATATAATTTTATTTCGATAATCATGAATAATGAAATAAATTATATAGTATAAAATTATTAATTTTGTAATATTATATATAATATTTTATTTGAATAGATATACTCAATTAAATTGTAAAATTCTTATCAAAAATATTTTAAATTAAATTATAATTTTTAATAATAATATTCATACCTAAATAATTAAGAATAATAATAAATCTGACGTATATAAAATTTTATAAGTGCAGATAAAATAGTAAATATTAGGTTAATATAATCTATATACTTGTAAAAGTAAAAAAATATGCAAATACCATTTAAAATATATATTTTTATAGCTTAAATTCACCAAACGCATTAATACATTCATAAAATATAAAAAATAAACTAAAACTCACTGTAATCAACTTTTTATTTTCTAATATCATTATGCTAATATCAATATTCTAGTCGAGAACCCGTGTTGCTCAAATATATATGAATATAATTTTATTTCAATAATCATGAATAATCAAATAAATTTATACGGTATGAATTTATTAATTTTGCAATTTTATATATAATATTTTCATTCGAATATATATACTCATGTATTGAACAATTATATATGTATATAATTAATTTATAAAAATATTATCAAAATTATTTCTAATAAAATTATACTTTTCAATAATAATATTCATACCTAATTAATTAAGAGTAATAATAAATCTCACATATAAGGAAATTTATAAGTGTATATAAATAATTTTTAAATATGAATTTTTTTATTTATTGCTTAAATTCCACAAACACATTAATATATTTATAAAATATAAAAATAAACTAAAACTCAGTGTGATTAACTTTTATGTTTATATATCATTATTCTAATTATATTGGTAATTTAATTATTTTTATTCAAATTTTTTTTGATTACACATATTCGTCTTTAATAACTAAACAATTCATTTATTAATTATTAACAATTTGATTATATTAGAAAAATTCAATTGTAAACACTTATTTAACTACCAAATTAAAGAATTATTTTCTATCTAAAATTTTTAAAACATATATTACATGGTTGATATCATCATTATCATATTTTTTTTAAAAAAAATAACATTACAAATTATATAATATATGATATTTATTATTAGTCTTGATTATTTTGGTATGATAATTATTATTTAAAAGTATAATTTAGTTTAAACTAATTTTTTGTTATAATTATTAAAAATTATATAAAAATAGGAGTAAACTATACAATAAAATGGAATAAGTGTAGATAACTAAAGTAAAAATAAGATATTTTAAATTATATAATTATTCTTCAAAATAAAATAAAAAATATTTTTAAAAAAAATAATATAAAAAACAAAAAAAATTACATTAGAAAAAAAATTCAACAATAATTTTGTAAATATATAATTATTAGAAAAAAATAATGAATATATATATATAATGTAAAATTATAATCATAAAATAATAAAATGTTAATAAGATGTAAATATAGAATAAATGTTAGTATTCTTTAGAGGAAAAAAAATAGTTCAATACAAATTAATGCTTCTATATAATTGTACGCAGTTGCTCAAAATATATTAAATTTTTAGATAATAATTTTTAATAAATTTTTTTATGATAATGATATTTTACATGAATATATATAAATTTTCAACAACAAAAAAGAAAAATTACAAATAATAATATTTTTATGGATAAAAATCAAATATTATATATATAATATAACAAATTGAAACAAATTATAAGCAAAAAAGAAAAAAATGAAATATTATATATATAATATAATAAATTGAAATAAATTAGAAACTAAAAAATTTAAATTAATTTAAACTAAATAAATTTTAGGTAAAATAGATTAAAACCTTAATTGATGATAAATGAATTATCTTCGTCAACATAAAGCTAATATAAAATAAAAATATTTTTTTTACATTTAGAAACTAAAAAATTAATTTTTAAAAAATTACATAAATTTTAGGCAAAAATAGATTTAGATATCTTTGTCAACGTAAAACTAATATAATTAATGTTTCTATATAATTGTACGTAGTTGCTCAAAATATATTATTTCTTTTTATAGTAATTTTTTAATATAAAAAATTATGGCAATGATATTTTACATGAATATATATAAATTTTCAACAACAAAAAAGAAAAATTACAAATAATAATATTTTTATGGATAAAAATCAAATATCATATATATAATATAACAAATTGAAACAAATTATAAGCAAAAAAGTAAAAAAATGAAATATTATATATATAATATAACAATTGAAATAAATTAGAAACTAAAAAGTTTAAATTAATTTAAACTAAATAAATTTTAGGTAGAAATAGATTAAAACCTTGATCGATCATAAATGAGTTATCTTCATCAACACAAAGCTAATATAAAATAAAAATAATTTTTTTACATTTAGAAAATAAAAAATTATTTTTTAAAAAAATTACATAAATTTTAGGCAAAAATATATTTAAATATCTTTGTCAACATAAAGCTAATATAAAAATAATTTTTTTATATTTAAAAATATTTTCTACAATAATTTAACAAATCTATAATTATTTACATAAAAAAGTAGGTCTAAGAATAAATAAATAAAAATATATAAAAATAGTGTAAAATTATAATAATAAAAGAATAAAATATTAAAAAAAATTAACAACAAAAATATATAAGAAAAAAAAAATTACGAATAGTAATATTTTTTCGGATAAAAATTAAATACTATATATACTATAACCAACTGAAATAAATTAGAAACTAAAAAAATTAAAATATTGTAAACAACATAAATTTTAGGGAAAAATATATTAAAATCAGGATCAATGGTAAAGGAAATATCTTCGTTAACACAAAGCTAATATTTAAAAAAAAATACATTTGAAAATATTTTTAATAATAATTTAATTAGTAATTCTATAATTATTAGCATAAAAAAGATAATGAATCTAAAAATAAATAAAGAAATATATATATATTGTAAAATTATAATCAGAAAAGAATAAAATATTAAGAAATTTCAACAACAAAAATATATAAGAAAATAAAAATTACGAATATAACAAACTGAAATAAAGTAGAAACTAAAAATTTAAATTAAGTAAAAAATTTCTAAAACCTGTATCGATGAGAAATGAAATATCATTGTCAGCGTTCGACTGAACTATGCCGCTTGAAAATTGGATGAAAGAATAACCTACAAAGAATGTTGGCTTATAGATGAATATTTAAAGAGGATTTATAGGATTGGATTCCACGTGGAGAATTAATTGAGAGAGGGAGAGAAAGAAATTAATTAATTGGAAAAAATTAAAAGTCAACAATAAATTTTAATAATTTTCGGGCAGCATATAAATTTATTTGTATTTATCTTACTTATAGATGAGATAAATAGACAATACCCATTTAATATTGAGAGAGAGAAAGTTAAGGAGGAGAGAGTGAGTTTATTTGTATTTATCTTACTTATAGATGAGATAAATAGACAATACCCATTTAATATTGAGAGAGAGAAAGTTAAGGAGGAGAGAGTGAGGGGAACTAAATTGAGAGAGAGAGAATTAAGGAGGAGAGAGAGAAAATTAAATTTATATTATCCCATGGTTGAGGAAGAGAGAGGGGAGAGAGAGAGTTAAGGGGGAGAGAGGGGAAGGAAGAGGGTTAAAGAGATAGTATTAAATGTGGGAGAGAGGATAAATGAGATATAAATAGGTAAACGATTAAATGAGAGAGGGTAAATGAGAGATGATATTTAATTATTATTAAGAAAATTAATATACCTAATTAAGATAAATAAATTCATATAAAATATTAAAAAAAATACAAAAAAAATAAAAAAATAATATTAGGATATTAAATGAGATATAAATAGAAAATCATGTAAAAAATTCACAAAAATTTTAAAAAATGAGAAAATATTCCATCAGCAAACTTACATTGAGAAAGTGTCACGTGGTGTTAGTGAATTTTGCTTTTATATATATATATATATTAATTTTGAAAATGACCTTGGGAAAGTGTAATGTGGCAAGTCTAAATCTTACTTTTATTTAGAGATATAGATATAATAATTTCAAAAATGAGAATTAAATTAATTATAATTAAAATGAGAATTAAATTTTGACAATTATAAATGAACAATTAAAATGAGAATTAATTTTTGACAGCCATACATGAGAGCATTTAAATTAATTAGAATTAAAATTAGAATTAAATTTTGACGACTATGAATGAACAATTAAAATGAGAATTAATTTTTGACAGCAATACATGAAAGCATTTGATCAAAATTTTTCATGGAGAGAGAAAAAAAATAAAAATAAAAATAAAAAGTCAAAAATTCTAAAGTTGCCACGTCAGTAAATTTTCAATAAGAAGGTGCTATGTGACGGCTCCTCTGATTCTTACTTATATATATATTTATAATTAAAATGAGAATTAAATTTTGACAGTTATGAATGAACAATTAAAATGAGAATTAATTTTTGACGGTCATACATGAGAGCATTCAAATTAATTATAATTAAAATGAGAATTAAAATTTGACAACTATGAATGAACAATTAAAATGAGAATTGCCGACTGTGATTAGCACAATTGATGACAACACCTTATAAGTTGCATAGAGGTATGAGGTTCAAACCTAGCATAGTCCTCTTTGTGTGGATTTTTCTTTTTATGTGGTTTACAATATCTTTCCGTGTGTAAAAATGATCTTGGATATTTATTCAGTTGTGTATTTGAATGTACTTTTAATTCTCATCCTAGAAATAAGACTCACTATCTTTGGAAAAAAAAATTAAAATGAGAATTAATTTTTAACAGCTATATATGAGAGCATTTGATCTGAGGCGGATCAATCAACATATTGTGTTTTTGTGGCGTATTATTAATCCACGTATATATTGTATTTAATTTATTTATCCAATTTAGTTCATCCAAACTTAACTGCATGCCTGTGCAAAGAAAAAAAATCCACCTTGAAGAGCTCCATTAGATGATGATGACGACGTACGGGCAATCTTTTTAGAATGCTTTTAAATAGTATCAGATGTTTCCGTTGAATTCTGCGTTGAATGGTATCTCATGGGGTCAATTTAATTTCCTTAATATATACGGAAAATCTTTTTAGAATGCTTTTAAATAGTATAAGATGTTTTCATTGAGGGGGCATTTGGTTGCTCGCAAGTACATGCTGCAACTCTAATTGCAGTATTTAGATAACAAATTTGTTTGGTTGGCTGCAAAATGAAACATTGAATTCTGCGTTGAATGGTATCTCATGGGGTCAATTTAATTTCCTTAATATATACGGGAAATCTTTTTAGAATGCTTTTAAATAGTATAAGATGTTTTCATTGAGGGGGTGTTTGGTTGCCCGCAAGTACAAATGCTGCAACTCTAGTTGCAGCATTTAGATTAGGGGTGAGCAAACTTCACCGATTCACCGAAACCGAACCGAAACCGACCGAACCGAAACCGATTTAACCGAACCGAATTAACCGAATTAATTTCGGTTCGGTTTTCGGTTAAAGAAATTTTTAGGTTCGGTTTTCGATTCGGTTCGGTAAATTAACCGACGGTTCGGTTAATTTACCGAATTAACCGAATATATATGTACATATATATGTATATGTATATATATATATATAATAACAAATATTTTAGATCTTGTCATTTGTCTTGGTGGTTAAGTGTTAAGGTTAAGTTAGCATTTCCGCCGGCCCGGGTTCGAATCTCGTGTCGTGCAATAATATTTATTTAACATTTGATATATATATAATAGATGTTAGTTATATATAAATTGATATTAATGTTTGCTAAGATGGTTAGAAGAGTAAAAATTAAAACTTACATCTCAATTGGCTAAGTTCGAGTCCCACCTACATGCTTTGATTTATTTATTTTTTCCTTTTCGGTTAACCGAATTTTTTCGGTTCGGTAAACAGTTAATTTTTTCTCTATGGTTCGGTTCGGTTAACCGAATTTTCGGTTCGGTTTTTAACCGAACCGAACCGATGCTCACCCCTAATTTAGATAACAAATTTGTTTGGTTGGCTGCAAAATCATTTTGCAGCATTTACTAGTTGCAACTTATATTTCAAATATCATTTGCGGGCCGCAAGTGGAATTGCAGCCCAAAAAGCCCGGAATACAAGATTGCGGGCTGCAAATGCAATAATTTAAGTATTGAAAAATAATTAATTTTGGCGACGTAGAGTCTTCGGATGAAGACGAGATAAATATCAAAGTTGTAGGTTTTTGCGTGCTGAACCTGATGGTAGTGTCAGATTTTACATCTGATGTCATTTGATAGATTTTTTAATATATTTTCAGTATTATACAAAAATTAAAAATTATTAATTTGTCAGACAAATCGTGTCGGGACTAAATTTTTAGCCTGGCCCGAAAAAATTTGTCCCAGGCTCGACCCAAAAAATTTATGCCCGACCCGACCCAAAAAAGTTCGTGTCCAGCCTGGCCCGAAAAAATTCGTGTCCGTCCCGCCCCGAAAAAATTTGTGTCCGACCCGACCCAAAAAATTCGTGCACTGCACGGCCCGTCCCAGCCTGGCTCGGTCCGAAAAAATTCGTGCCCAATCCGGCCTGAAAAATTTCGTGCTCAGCCCGACTCAAAAATTTCGTGCCTGGCCTAGCCCGAAAAAATTCACTGTCGGCCCGACCCTGCCCAAAAAAAATTCGTACACCGGCCCGGCCCGAAAAAATTCATGCCCGACCCAAAAAAACTCGTGCGCAACCCAGCCCTGCCCGACCCGGCCTGAAAAAATTCCTGCCCGACCCGGCCTGAAAAAAATTGTTTCCTGGCCCAGCTCAAAAAAATTCATGCTCGACCCGGCTTGACCAGAAAAAAAATTTGTGCCCAGCCCAAAAAAAAATTTGTGTTCGGCCCAGCCTTGCCCGAAAAAATTCGTGCACTGCCCAACCTGTCCCGGTCCGGCTCCGGCCGACTCGAAAAAATTCGTGTCCGGCCCGGCCTAAAAAGATTTGTGCACGACCCGACCCGAAAAGTTTGTGCCCGGCCCTGCCCGAAAAAGTTTGTACCCGGCTCGGATAAATTCGTGCATGCTCGGCCCATCCCATCCCGGCCCGGCTCAGCCCGACTTGAGAAAATTCGTGCCCGACCCGACCCGAAAAATTTCGTAAGATGCAAGTTGCACGTTGCAAGTTGCAAGTGTAATTACAACTTCCATTTGCGGCCAACCAAATGCTTGCAAATAGAAGTTACAACTCTACTTGCGGGCAACCAAACGGTAGGCTGCAAAATCTATTTGTGGGCATTTGCTTTTGCATGCAAATAAATTTTGCAGCATTTACACTTGCGGGTAACCAAACGCCCCCTGAATTCTGCGTTGAATGGTATCTCATGGGGTCAATTTAATTCTTCAAGGTGGATTTTTTTTCTTTGCACAGGCATGCAGTTAAGTTTGGATGAACTAAATTGGATAAATAAATTAAATACAATATATATGTGGATTAATAATATGCCACAAAAACACAATATGTTGATTGATGCGCCCAGCTAATTTCCAAGTCTGCTTGATATTTCTAAATATCTCCTCCCTATTCACTTACTTCATCACCAGTGACATCATCCTCTATATTTCCTTTCTGAGATCATCAGATATCCAGATAAAATCAATTAATTTGATGTTAATTTCTTAGTGGTTGGATACAGCTTGATAGATTCTCTCCATCTTGCTCAGTTTGGAATTTCTAAATTATCATGATTGATTAATTAATAGACCATAATTTTTATTTATTTAGAATAAAAAATGAGATGATCCATTTATCCAGCGTCCATCTTTATCTTGCTAATAAAAGGCAGTCAACACAACCCTAAACCATGCAACGTGTGTCTCTCCTTATCGGCACTCAATCTTGCAATTAATAATTAGATCTTCGTATTTAATTATACGGAACCTCTTCCTCTTCAAAACTACTTCCATACGCTCTCTTTCGCAACCACCGCCTACAAACCTGCTGATCCAGTTCCTCTCGTCATCTCGATTGCTCACATCTATTTGTTTTCATCGTTTGCCTGTGATATATAGTTTACAGTGTGGTCGATCGATCGATCCGTACATTTCAGAGTAAATAAGATGGAAAGCAGTGCAATGCCTGAGGAAGTGCAAGTGCAGCGCATGAAGGTGAACTTTTCCGACAACCGGTCGTTCCTGTCCTCGTTCGGGTATGATCTGAAGGAGACGCTGTTGCCGGACGACCCGTTCCGACACCTCAAGGGCCAGCCACCGGGGAAGGTGGCCCTCGGTCTCCTCCAGTACTTCGCGCCGATATTCGAATGGGCACCCAAATACACTTTCGCCAAGTTCCGGTATGACCTCCTCGCCGGCATCACCATCGCCAGTCTCGCCATCCCGCAGGGCATCAGCTACGCCCGCCTGGCCGACCTTCCGCCCGTCGTCGGTCTCTGTAATTATTTCTCAACCTGGTTTTTAGGGTTTAAATTAAGTTGAAGTTGGATTGATAGTTACTGCATAAAAATACACGCGGCAGATGGGAGCTTTGTTCCGCCATTGGTCTACGCGATCTTCGGCAGCTCCAACAACTTGGCGGTGGGGCCGGTCGCCGGCATCTCGATTCTGCAGGCGTCGCTCATCGGACATGAGGTTTCAGTTGAGGAAGACCCGAAGTTGTACGCTAATCTCTTATTCACTACGGCTTTCTTCACTGGGATAATTCAAGCAGCGTTAGGAATCTTCAGGTGGTGCTCAGAATTATATATTATCATGTTTATATTCTTCATTAATTATATGTTATATTTCCAGTGTTGCATGCATGCATATATGTTACTCGATCGATTGGAGAGTTGATTAAGTAACATATATATATATATATATATGCAGACTAGGGATATTGGTTGACTTCTTGTCGAGGTCAACCATCACAGGCTTCATGGGGGGGACTGCCTGCATTGTGATCTTGCAGCAGATGAAGGGCTTCTTTGGGCTGAAGCATTTCACCACCAAGACTGACATTGTTTCATCCTTGCGTTCTCTTTTTACTCAGACAGATGAGGTTAGTTTATATAATTAGCTAGCCAGTATTTAGTTAATTACCAATTAATTGTAATATCACATGATGATTAAGCATATTTCACAATTGTCTCCTTATCATGTATGCAGTGGAAATGGGAGAGTGTACTTCTTGGACTATTCTTCCTTGCCTTCTTGCTCGGTACCAAGCATGTGGTGAGTGAGAACTCAATTATATATATATATTATCTTCAACTCATGGTTTTCTAATCAATTCAATTCTTCAAAATAAATTAAACTAAAATTGCAGAGAACCAAATTCCCAAGATTATTTTGGTTGTCAGTGATTGCCCCATTGATAGTGGTCGTTGTGGGATGTTTATTTGCCTATCTTGCGGATCTAGAGAAACATGGGATCCGAATTGTAAGTATATATACATCTCTTTAGTGTATTTTTCTCCAATGTTACATTATATATGTATTACTAACTAACAAATTATATTAATTAATTTTGGCAGGTTGGTTCATTGAGTAAAGGACTTAATCCTGTCAGCATATATGATCTGAATTTCCAGTCTGAACACCTTAGCGTTGTTTTGAACGCATCACTCATTACAGCCATCCTTGCACTCTCGGTATATTACGTACTTTCAAGTCCTTCACCAGATTGAAAACATTTGTACAAGTCATAATTAATATATACCCTTGTATGATTTCAGGAAGGAATTGCAGTAGGCAGGAGCTTAGGCCTGCTGAAAAATGAGCAAATAGATGGGAACAAGGAGATGATAGCTTTTGGGTTCATGAACCTTATTGGCTCTTTCTTCTCATGCTATCTTACCACTGGTATGTATATATATGCATTACATATCTTGCTATACAAATACAACAAATTAATGCAATACTAATCCGAAACTGATCAATATGCAGGTCCCTTTTCAAAGTCAGCAGTGAACTATCATGCAGGGTGCAAGACACCCATGTCTAATGTGGTGATGGCTCTCTGCATGATGTTGGTACTACTATTCCTAGCGCCTGTTTTTAAATACACTCCTCTGGTGGCTTTATCTGCGATCATCACCGCCGCTATGGTCGGACTTATCGAGTACGAAGAAGCTTACCACCTCTTCAAGGTCGATAAGTACGACTTCATCATCTGCATGGCTGCTTTCATTGGGGTCCTCTTCTTCAACATGACCACCGGCCTGGCTATTTCTGTAAGCATGCATATATATATAAACATGCAATTTGCAGCTTGACTTTTACGAAAACTAATGACTGTTCATATATATCATTGATTACAGATAGGTTTGTCGATACTTCGAGCGTTGTTGTATATAGCGAGGCCACCTGGTTGCAAGCTCGCGAATATAGGAGGAACCGAGATATATCGCGATGTACAACAATACCCAAATTCGTATCTCCTCCCTAATATTATGATCTTGCAGATAGGTTCTCCTATCTACTTTGCCACTGCCGGATATCTCAAAGGAAGGTATATATGTAATCTTGATTTGTATATTTTAATTTGATTTTTCTCTCTCTCTTTACATATATATAACATTGTATGCATGCACATGTAGGATCTTAAGATGGGTTGAAGAGCAAGAAAACTTATCTGGCAATGATGGAGATTTGCAGCATGTTATACTCGACATGGGTGGTAATTTAGCATTCTGTAGTCCCTATTGTTAATGAAAAGCCTGTACAATAAGTTACTTGAATTGTTTACTGATTTCTAGAATTTGATCTGATATATATAGGAGTGACTGCCATTGACAATACTGGCATTGGAATGTTGTTTGACGTACACAGAGATTTGCAGAAGAAAGGAATCAAGGTGATCAGTTATATGCATGCATTTCAACTTTAGAAATTAAAACAAGAGTTAATTCGATTTAAGTGATGTTTATAATTATATAACTAATGAAGCCGTTTGTTTAAATATGTAGATTGCCTTGGTGAATCCGAGGCTTTATGTCGTAGAGAAGTTGGTGGCGTCCGGCTTAATGGAAGCAATGGGTGGCGAAGAGAATGGGTTTCTTTCGGTGAAGGAAGCCGTAGCAGCTTGTCGGTTCTCAATGACGCGCGCTTAATTAATTAATTAATATATGGAGCTGTTGGAGTATAGGAGATAAAGGAAGCAAACAACAGTATGAAGAAGAAGATGAACAATAGTCTTGCTACTGGTTGCCGGAATCTGAGAACAAAAGTTGAGGGAAAACCTGAAAAAGACAACAATAGGCTTTCTTGTAATAAATAGCTGTTTTGTAGCTTGTGGGTAAAAGTGTCTTTTACATCAATTAGTTAATTGGTATTGGATCCGGTCTTAATGGTAAGAGGTCTAAGTGTGAGTCTTGATATAAATAGGAACCATGTAATAAAGTTTGAGATTAATTTTTTTGAATAATATGCTATTTTAAGCGTACCCTTTCTACCACCTCTGTTCAAGTCCAGTTCTTAGCGCTATTCTTTTCAGGTGAAACTTCAACATGGTATCAAAGCAGAGCAGATCCCTTAATATGTGTGAGCTGAGCACTTGAATCAACCATTGGATCCTTAATCAGATTCAAATATGGCAATGAATAGGAGATCGTCAAATACGGCAAGATCAGTCGTCGGCAAATCTCAAATTCAACAAGAAGAAGACTCAACAATTGAAAACATATAGATAGAAGGTGATCCACTCTCATTAACTGGGAATGACAATCCAAGTACGAATCTCGTCTCAGTTCAATTGACTGAAGATGAGAATTATCTTACTTGGAAGGACTCGATGTTGATGTCGCTATGGGCCAAGAACAAGATCAAGCTTACCAATGGCATGATCACACCTCCAGAAGAAGATAACCCTAGATATAGGTTATGGAAACGCTGTAATGATATGATGCGATCGTGGATCGTTCAATCCATCACACCAAGTATTCAATCTAACATTATATATGCACAGACGGCGGCTCAAATGTGGTCAGACCTAGAAGACATGTATAGGAGAGGGAATGCTCCTAGAATATTTGAGATCGAGATACAAATTGTCAACAGTCGACAAGGAAACCAAACTATTGCAGTCTAATACACAAAGTTGAAGACTCTATGGGATGAAATCGATGCCCTAACATTGCATATCTTTTTCAATTGTAAAGTCGACAGAGAGAATAGAGACAGCGGGAGACTCAGACAATTTCTCATGGGTCTGAGTCAAGCATATGTCAGTATTAGAGGTCAAATTCTATTAATGAAGCCTATTCCGAATTTGAATCAAGCATACGTAATGCTTGAACAAGATGAGTCACAGAGGCATGTGGGTGCTAACTCAAATTTTAATATTGAAAGCATTTATTTGAATAACAAGTACCAAAATGGATAGTATCAGAATGACCAATATCATAACAGTCAATACTCTGGATATGGAAACAGCTAAAAAAGGAAACAAAGGTAGATACCATGGGATGAGTAAATTGTTTTGCGAACACTGTCAGAGAGCAGGTCATACAAAAGATACCTGTTATAGGATACATGAGTATCCACCAGGTCATAAGCTTTACAAGGGCAAACAGAAGATGAACGACTGGAATGAAAACACAAAGAAAGCCAACAATATTGTTAACTCAGCTGTCAATGACAATAGAGAGGAGAATTCAACTAAAAATACCAGTGAAGATGGTGTTAACAACTAACATTGTGTACAAAACTCTATTGAGCTTGCTTGGTAACAAGAGCCATGGATCACATTATGCAAACATGGCAGGTATGGGTTTGTGCACTAGTGTTTGTAAGGATTCTTGCTATATGTTCAAATGCATGTGAATTACCCAAGCATTGGATCTTAGATAGTGGAGCAACCGACCACATTGCCACTAGTTCTATCACCATAGAAAACCTATCTAATCCTGAAAACTATGATAGAGTTTCATTGCCTAATGGTGAAACTACTCCTGTGACACCTAGGAACATCCTATCTAAATAAACATATCAAGCTGAGCAATGTTTTAGTTGTACCAAGTTTTTAATTCAACCTATTATCCACAAACAAATTGACCAAATACATGAATTGCTCAGTCATTTTTAACCCCAAAACTTTTGTCATTCATGACCTAATAACGAAGAGAGTTTTTGGGAGTGGTAGAGAGGAAGAAGGTCTATATCTAATGGGTGGGTGGAGCTTGTAGTATCACAAGCAATTTCAGAGTTAATTCTAGAGCTTTATTTGTTTCTTTTGATATTCATACTCTATGACATCTTAGACTTGGACACATGTCTGTCAAGAATGAAATTGTTGTCCAAAAATATTCCCAATTAGCTAAAACTCATGAGTTGTTTTGTAATGTTTGTCCACTTGCAAAACAGTGTAAGCTTTCTTTCATGCATATATAGTTTAAATAAAATAATTTCTTTTGAAACGATACATTGTGATGTTTGGGGGCCTCATATGATGGTTGAATATATTTTCTGACCATAGTAGATGACTGTACTAGGTGTTGTTGGGCATATTTGTTTGCTTACAAGAGTCAAATACCTAACCTTCTCATCAATTTCATTCGTATGGTTCAAAACCAATTTTCCAAAAAGGTGAAAGTAATAAGAAATAATGGTAGTGAATTTTTCAACACTACCACGAGAGATTACTTATCAAACTAAGGCATTATACACCAAAGCACATGTTGAAACTCCACAACAGAATGCCATTGTTGAAAGAAAATATAGACATCTATTACAGGTAGCAAGAGCTCTTAAGTTTTAGTCTAAACTAATATTGAAATTTTGGGGGATTGCATATTAACAATTACCTACCTCATCAATAGATTGTCTAGTCATCTCCTCAATAATAAGAGTCATTATGAGTTACTCTACCAAAAAGAATCCAATATTTCTCACCTGAAAGCTTTCGGATGTCTTTATTAAATAATACCCTCAAGCAAAATAGGACCAAGTTTGATCCAAGGGCGGAAGAAAGTGTATTTATTGATTATCCTTTTGGCAAAAAGAGGTACAAAGTATACAATCTTCAGATCCAATCCATCTCCATTACCAGAGATATTGTTTTTGCTGAAAACATTTTTCCTTTCAAAACTGATGAAGGACAAAAAAACCATTTTTCCTATAGCTACAACTGAAGTAGATACTAGTGATATAGAGACATCCATTCATAGCTCCAATTCACATCCTACTAAAATGTCCAATGACCATGTGCAGTCACCAATTCAAGGTTTAGAAAATGAATAACCAACAAATTCTTCATCAACTCCACATTTTGACATTGCCATTGAGATTGAGATATCATCTCATACAAACTCCACCACTGAAATTGAAACATCAAGAGAGAGCTCACCTACCTCAATTGTTCCTGTCACTAGAAAAAGTCAGAGAGTCATCAAAAGACCTGTGAAGCTTAATGACTATCAGTGTAACCTCCTTGTTGTTGTTGTTGTTGTTGCTGCTACTACTACTAATAACTCTCTGAGTAAATAGTTCCATAGAACCTCTCCTTATCCATTATCCAATTTTATAACACAAATGCTTGTTAACACTCATAGACTCTCATCCAGAACCTAGCTCTTATACGTCAGCTAGTAAGGATCCAGCATGGGTAATTTCCATGCAACTTGAACTGTCAGCTTTAGAAACTAACAACACTTGGTCACTAGTTGATCTGCCACCAGGTAAACGGTTATAGGCTGTAGATGGGTATACAAAATAAAGTTCATGCATGATGAAAGTATTGGAAAACACAAGTCCAGACTTATTGCAAAAGGGCTCACTCAAATAGAGGGTGTGGATTATCAAGAGACCTTTGCACCTGTCTCCAAAATGGGGACAACTAGGACTGTGATTGCCCTAGTAGCTGCTAAAAATTGGTCTTTATACCAATTGGATGTAAGTAATGCATACTTACATGGGAGTTTGGATGAGAAAGTATACATGATGAAGCCTCATGGTTATGGAGATCCTAGTGATACCAAGGTACGTGTGTAGACTGTTGAATCAATATATGGCCTAAGGCAAGCAAGTAGGCAATGGTAAGCTAGGTTATCTTCCAGTATCCTCTCACATAGTTTCAAGCAATATATGTCACTCAGATCCTTACATGTTTGTTAAACAAGAAAATGGACAATTAGTAGTAGTATTAGTCTATGTTGATGACATAGTGTTGACCGGTATTAATAAAGAAGGAATTGATGAATTGAAGAGATTTCTTAATGCTGAGTTCAAAATTAGAGACTTAGGGAATTTAACATAATTATTTCCTAGGACTCGAAATACAAAAGATTGCAGTTGGAATTCATATTTGTCAAAGAAAATATGTTGTTGACATGTTAAAAGATATGAATTTAGAGGACTGCAAACCTTCAAAGACACCTATGCAATACAAAACCAGCCTTGACAGTAAAGAGAATGAAGTAAAGTTCTGAGCTGAAGACATGAACATGTATAGGAGACTAATTGGTAAGCTCCTGCATGTGACCACTACTAGGCAGATGTAGCAATGAAAATTCTAAGATACTTGAAAGGTGCTCCAGGTATGGGATTATTCTATGTAGCAGATTCAAATATTTCCTTAGTCAGCTATAGTGATACTGACTGGGGTAACTGTAATCTAAGTAGAAAGTCTATGACAGGGTAAATGGTGAAATTGAGGGATTCTTTAATCACTTGAAAATGTAAAAAACAAGCAACTGTGAGCATGTCAAGTGCATAAAGTGAACTTAGAGCCATGTCTAGCACTATGGCAGAGGTAATTTGGGTAATCATCTTACTCAATGATCTAGGTGTGAAAGTTAAAGAACCAATACCCTTATATTGTCATAACCAAAGTGCTATGTACATCACAACCAACCTTGTGTTCCATGAGAGAACAAAACATATCGATGTTGACTGTTATTTTGTCAAGGAGAAATACTTGCGGAAAGTAATACAACCAGTATACATAAGTGGAAATCAACAACCAGTAGATCTTTTAACTAAAGCCTTACCTCCTGCACAACATCATCTTCTTGTAAGCAAGTTGAAGCTGAGAAATCCTTTCTCACCTCTCAACTTGAGAGGGGAGTGTTGGAGTATAGGAGTTAAAGGAAGCAACAAGTAGTATGAAGAAGAAGATGAACAATAGTCTTACTACGGGTTGTTGGAAACTAAGAACAAAGGTTGAGGGAAAACATGAAAAGACAACAATAGGCTTTCTTGTAATAAATAGCTATTTTGTAGCTTGTGGGTAGAACCGTAGAAGTATTTTTTACATTCCTTAGTTAATTGGTATTGGATCCCGTCTTAATGGTAATGGGTCTAAGTGTGAGTCCTGATATAAATAAGAACAATGTAATAAAGTTTGAATAACTATGTAATTAGGCAAGTGGTTTTACACCTTTTCACCAAGGTAACCATTTCCACACACAAGACCAAACAATCCTAGGTCTATCACACACACAAATCCAACAAAAATAAGTTCAAATAATAGTTAAAAGGGTAAATATCAAAATACATCAAGAACTTTGGACATTTTCTCATTTGTGACCAAATCCGAAATAATACCAAATTACATCATGAACTTTGACATTGATCTCAATTATAGCCTCCCGTCATCTCTTCGTTAACTGCATGACGTGGCATGCCCACGTGGAATAAAATATTATTATTTTTTACACATCATTAAAAATAAATAAATAATTTTTTTTTAAAAAAACCCTTCCACGTGGTAAATAAAGTTTTTTTAAAAAAAGTTTTTTTAAATAAATATTTTTTAAAATATATATGTATATATTTTAAATAAATAAATAAAGTTTTTTTTAATTTTTTTTTTAATGATGTGTAAAAAATAATAATATTTTATTCCACGTGGGCATGCCACGTCATGCAGTTAACATGGAAAATGACAGAGAGATGACAGGAGGCTATAATTGATATCAATGTAAAAGTTTAGGATGTAATTTGGTATTATTTCAAATTTGATCACAAATGAGAAAATGTCCAAAATTTGGAATATATTTTGGTATTTACCCTAGTTAAAATTACAATAAAAAGAGCGAAAGGGTAAACCAAAGTTAAATGCTCTTTTCCAAGCCTTTGATGCCTTCAACTCGTCAAGAGGTAGAGCTCGTATTAAATTCCGAGTTGAGACAGAGTGTGTGCTTGAAGTAGATTTTGACGAAATATTAGGGCGCGCTGCAATCAATCTTTAGAAGACTCAAATCTCCCTTTAGAGTACTCAATCAAATTTGTAAGAGTGGGAGTTAAATGAGTTATATTGAGGTATATTTATACCCTCTCAAAAAAATGACAGATCAATGGGTAGAAAACTATACATTACTACCGCTCGATCGATTGGCCGGTCGACCGATCGATCGACCGCTCGAACGACCACTGCCTTACTCTCTCACTGCGGTCGACCGACGGGTCGATCGCCAGACGCAAATCTTGCGTTCCCTCAATCCGATCGACTGACGCAAGTTGCGGCTTCAGCTATCCGTTGTTCTGTCGATCGATCGGTCGATCGACAAGGCTACTGCCCATTTCTGGCTCCGGGTTTCGACTTTCAATGAGCGACATCTTGAAGAGCTTTCAATGTGATCTTTGAGCTCGTCCAATACGTCTTTGATGCATACGTCGAACTTTGAGATATCCCACGACGAACCCGAGCGCGACGATCAATGTCCTTTCGATTTATCTATTTATTCGATCGATGACATCGAACGCTACTCGATATGGAACCTAAAGCCAACATGTGTTTCTTTCAGTGAAGGAAGCCATAGCAATTTGTCGGTTCTCAATGACACGCTCTTAATTAATTAATTAATTAATATATAGAGCTGTAGAATAATTGTTAGGAGGAAATAAATTTACTTTTTTGTTTTGTTTTGTCTGATTATACATTTTCTAGTCAAAGAGTTTCCATTGGCTTATGTTTATGTACCATCGTCGAAAAGAAAAAAGTAAAAGAATTTTGTGAATATATTTTTTAGATGGAAATATAAAATTTATTTTTTTCTTCAAATTAATTATATGATCCTAGCAAAGATATGATTAATTATTAGCGTGCCTACTGGCCGTTTCAAAAAAAAATAGCACTAGGTACGTAGAGCATAATATATAAATTTTAGAAATTAAATAATAAAGAAATTTTAAGAGCCATAAATTGATTTGATACATATTTTTTAAATATTGATTAGGAAAAAGAAAAATTATCCTAAAATTGAATTATGAGACAATTTTTTCAGTGAAGATATGCATATTAAGTAAGTATTCTTGAGTCATGATATCACTTGCAAATTAAGATAAAATTGAAGGACACAGATGATGATTAATGACGACAACTAAGGCTTGCACTCAATGAGTCAATGTCCATGGCCAAATGGCAAGTTCAATTTGGTTGACCAATATTATTTATATCGTCCTTAATATTATAGCACAGTCATTACAAAGCGTAAACACGATAATATACGTACAAGACATATTACAAGACGTACAAAGATGTAAAAAAGACGCACAAAGTGCTAGAACTAAGGACTAAACCCAAGACTTAGGCAACATACCCGGATGCTACTACCACTTGAGCACAAGTGGGTTCACAGAGTAATCAGACTTTAATCTCCCTAATTTCTCTCTTGCTTATATCCTTCAAAATATTAATTAGGGGGTATGGATTAAAGTTTAATCTCTCTTAAGTATCATGACGTCATCGTCTTGGGTATTGCTCCGCTCTAAGAAAAGACTGTCGCCGAGACCAAAAGAGCCACCAGATCGATCGGGTCAAAGGATTTCTTTGACTTCTGCTCTAGTGGGAAACGTTGGGAAGGAGACGTCGAAAGAAGGATCTGCTGGGGAAGTTGATGGTGGTAACTCGAGGATTTCTGAGAAGGTGCTGGCACAAAAGAAGCCCTATGTAAGGGAGAAGAAGGTCCTTCTTCCTGGGCAAGGCTGTTCAAATGGAAGAATAGAGAAGAGGAGTGGAGATCGTCTCCACATATTTTGAAGAAAATTGATTAAATTCAGTAGCAAGCGAAGGGCAGAATCACGATCACAGATGCTGATATCGATGATGCAAGGAAGGATTGGAGCTGGACTCTATACAGGAAGTTCTTTGGTAAGACTCTGCCCTTGAACTTGTGAAAAATATTATGCCAAAGTTATGGGTTATGGACGCTGAAAGGGAATTGTCAAATTCTGGAATTGTCAAAGGGAATTGTGAAAAATATTATGCCAAAGTTATGAATCTAAAAGGGAAGTGGCCTAGGAAAACTTACCAACAATTTATTTTAATTGTGTAACAAGGGTTTTGGATTGAATCCAAAGGTGTGAGTTTTTTTTGGAACAAGGGTTTTGGATTGAATCCAAAGGTGTGAGTTTTTTTTCAGTTAGTGGCCTACGAAAACTTACCAACAATTTATTTTAATTGTGGAAGGATTGGTCATAATGAGATGAACTATAAACTGTTGGAGGGAAAGAATTTGAATAGTGCAAGTAATAAGAAAGGTGGCAAAATTGAAAAAGAAGAGTCTTCTTGGACCTTGAGTTCAACTACAGAAGAGAAGAAGAATGCCAAATTTTAATGGAAACATGATGGAGGGGACAGATAAAAAACTCCTTTGTGGTGCTTGATAATCTGACCTTTGATGATGGAGGGGCAAGTAGAAATGGAAAAGAAAATATTGTAGAGGCTGTTCAGCAGTTTGGAGGAGGCAAAGACAATGTGTTGGTTGAGAAAAGTAGTCCTGCAAACTATAGAAAGGAAGTCAATATAAAAGAGAAATCCATAAAGGTCTTTGAGAAAGAAATGTTCAGTAGGGGCAAAGATGTGATAATGGGGGATCAAAGGCAGGATATTCAACTGCATTCAGAGAAGAAAGAGGTCACTTTTGCAGCCTGTAGGGAGGAAAGGAGAAAGGAGAAACAGGTAAAGGGTGATTCTGATAACCTTGAGTTGGATGTGTTAGCTAAGAAATTAGCTGACTCTTTCTCAAGGGCAATTAATAAAATGGATGGTCAAGTAGACTTTATGGAGGATGACAATGATCCTGAACTTTCAAGGATATATGTAAACTAAGTCAAAAGGCAAGAAGAGTGTTGAAGGAGAATAAAAATATGCTAAATTGAAGAAGAGGAGATATTCCAAGGAGATGTTCATAGACAAAGGAGATCCAGAGAAAGGGCAAGAGGTTATTGATATTGCCATTTTCAGGACTATGATTTTGCTATCTGAAATATTAGGGGGTACTTGAGTATGTTGATTAACAACCATAATGTAGATATTGTAGTGTTGCAAAAGACTTATCTAGAGGAGA
Source organism: Canna indica (assembly GCA_034359265.1). Lineage (NCBI taxonomy): Eukaryota > Viridiplantae > Streptophyta > Magnoliopsida > Zingiberales > Cannaceae > Canna > Canna indica. The sequence goes on along the minus strand of CP136891.1, from coordinate 73,306,151 downwards.
TAGAAGCAATTGACTTTCTGAAAAGAAGATGCAGGAAATGGGAAGATACTTTAGTTGCTAGAGAGGGAAGATCTGGATGAATTATTCTCTTTTGGAACAAAGATAAATTGAAGATTAATGTGGTCTTCAAGAATTCTCAGTCAATTAATGTGTTAATCGAGCTGAGAAAAGGAATGATTTTATTTCTTTCTAGAATCTATATAAGTACAAATGAAAGAAAAAAAAAGCTCTCTATGGGAAATGTTAAGAAATAAAAATACCTGATATCCCTGGCTTCTAGTGGGGGATTTTAACTACATCTTGAATGCTTTTAAAAAAAGAGGAGAAAGATGATTTCAGAACAGTCACTCAGTGGAAGATTTCATGAGTTTTATGTTTAACACAGGTCTAATGGATGCTGATTTCAAAGGGCCTCCATTTACATAAACAAATAACAGGAGAGGCAAGGAATTTTATTTTGGAAGGCTAGATAGAGCTCTATACAACTCAGCTTGCTTGAGAATAAAGTAGAACATTTACAAAGACTTTGTTTAAATCACATGCCAATTATTGTAAAATGTGAGAAAGAATTTAGAAGAAAGCATGGAGAAAGAGGGTTTGTTTTCGAGCACTTTTGGTTCCAATACCCTGAACTAAGAAATGTAGTGAATGATTGTTGTTATTCAGAAGGAGAAAAGGTGTGTTTAGACTAGAAATTGGAAAAGCTGAAGTACAAGTTACAGAAATGGAACAGGGAGGATATTAGAAATCTTGAAAGGAACCTCAAACATGCTCTCACCAAATTGAGCAGACCGGAAGAAGAAGAAGAGAAGGAGATTCTCTCAGAAATAGAAGAAGAGATGTTAAGAGCAACTAGCAATAGAGTATTAGTTTTAAACAAGCAAATACAAGTAACATGGTGGTCAAAAGTCAGATTAAACTGGGTGGAATTTGGTGACAAGAACTCAAAGTTTTTTCATAACCTTGTTAGATTGAAAAGAAGGAACACCTTGGTTGAAAAAATTGAGGATGGATTGACTTGGACTGACAATATGGACATAGCAAATTGCTTTTCTGAATGGTATACTAATCTGTGAAAAAAGAAAGATTTGATAGATTTTGACTTAGCACTGTGTCAGCTACTAGAGTGGAGGAGAATATCTGATAATGACATAATGGAGTTATGCAAAGCTTTTGAATTGGAGGAAATTAGAAATGCAGTTAGTGAACAAGGAAAGGGGAAGAGTCCTGGGAAATAACTTATTATTTTTTGAAAAAGAAGGAAAGTGATGTCTTGTATCCAAATGTTAATTGGAGACATTTATGAAAAATGAATGTACCTCAAAGAATTGAGTTATTCATTTGGAAATTGTTATGGAGGAGGTTACCTACATCGGGATGGTTTCAAAAGAAAGAGAAGGAAAGGACTGACTGTTTCATTTGCACAAACAAGGAAGATGCAATAGACCTTATTTTCTATGAGTGTATCTTAGCTATTGACTACTGGAAGCTTGCAGAGAAAGAAATATGGATCAGTTTTCAATTCTTTGAAAATTGGAGGGAAGGGAGGTGTTTTGAAGAAGGTAAAGGATATGAAAGAATATTTGCTCAATTCATTATTGATTTTATTGTTGTTTCTCTTTGGGGTTTATGGAAGAACATAAATGAAGGGAAGCATCAAGGAAAAAATAGATGTATGAGCAATATCTTGAGAAATATTGTTAGTCTTTTTTATGAATACAAGAAGGATATCAAATGTAAAGAGATTTGTGTTGGAAGCTATCACAAGCAGAATGAGGAGGTAGCTCAGTGTATTCCTATTGATGGGAACTGGGTGGACATATGCTGTGATGCTGCGTGGAGGAGCACTAATGAAGCAAACAGTGGGTGTATTGCTTTTAAAGATATGAACTGGGTCTTTGTGGATGGTTGAGTTGAGGTAGTAGGAAGCTCATTGCAGGCAGAATTGAAAGTTTTATGATTTGGAATGTCCAAAGCAATGGAGAGAAACTTGAAGAGACCGAGACAATACTCCGATTATGAGAAAATCATAAATATTTTGAATGGTAGATTGATAGCGGGGTGGAAAGTATAAATTATTTTATATTTATATATATTATATTATTTATTAATGATAAAAATATTTTAAGTGAGCTATAATCAATTGTAGATTTTGATTTTAATAAAAATCGGATTGATCTAAAGGATCCAATTTCGATATGTATATGAGCTTAGTTAATTGTTCTGATTCATTTTTGTTAAGCTCAAAATACTTATATTAGTCTGGTGTAGTTAACTTAAGTGTAGGCTCAAATCAAATAACCTATGATAGAAGGGCTCATATTATTAATTAATTTCGATTCGATTTTCGACTAAAGAAATCTTTGGATTCGGTTTTTGGTTCGGTTCGATAAATTAACCAACGATTCGATTAATTTATCAAATTAATCGAATATATATTTATATATAAAAACAAATATATTAGAGGTTGACATTTGTCTCGATGATTAAGTGTTATGTTAAGCTTTCAACCGCCCAAATTTGAATCCCGTGTTGTGTAGTATTATTTATTTACCATTCAATATATATATATATATATAATAGGTGTTAGTTATATATAAATTGATAGTAGTGTTTGCATGTTTCATATTTTATTTTATATGTAATATTAATCTATTAAAAAGACAATATGTATGTAAAATTTTTACCTGGGCATCTTCAGTTGAAAATTACTTTTATATGCATCTTATTTTCTAGTGGAGGCGACAGCTTCCTCTAGTATATCTTCTTGTGCATCTGCATCCTGAGAGGTAGCTGATCACATTTTTTTCGAGTATCTTCGGGTATTCCTTCACTCGAAGTTTGGAGTTCCTATCTGTCTCAAGAAGTTTGGAGTTCCTATCTGTCTCAAGGTGCTTTTATAATTAGTGTTATGCTTGCTTTCTGTACAAACTATTGTATTTCTCCGGCACTCGTGCCGAAGTGCAAGCTGTATGTATTGTTTGCAATGCACGCCGAGCGACACCTTACAGATGCGTTGCTTCTCGTTTTGAGCCTAGTGCCATGCCCGACGGTGGCGTGCGCTTCAAGCAACGCTTTTCGAGCGGGCGCTCGCTACCGTCCGAGCAAGCTGTAGGAGACACGTGCCACGTGTCGTTCCTACGCAGGCTTCTGGTTCTGAGGTAAAAAGTTACCCTCGATGAAAACGTGGCATGCCATGATTTGGCAGGCTGCGCGTGCCTCGTTTTGACTATCCGCAGACTACCGAGGCAGTTTTGGACTGCAGGCACGCTACGCGAAGCGTAGATTGCTTGCGGCAGCTTTAGACCGTCCTATAAGATAGTTTTGGCTACAGGCACGCAACACGAAGCGTCCTCCCCTTGTCAAGCGCCGTGCAGCGCTCCGCTCATCGCGTGAACTTGCCACGCGGACGCGTCGTGCGTCACGTGCGTCACTTGCCAAGGCGGACGTGTCGTGCGTCACGCGCGATGCTCGCAACACAGACGCGTCGTCGTGCACGCGCCCCGCCTGGCTGCTCCCCGCTGGCCCTGGGCTTCGGGGCCTGTGGCTGGGCTGTGCTTTTAAGAGTTCTTGGGCTGCTATTTTGGGCTCAATAGGGATTGCTGATCTTGACTTGACAATACATGAGAGTAGACCTGAACTTCCTGAAATGGGAGGAACTCCTTAACAAAAGGAATACTTGACTAAGTGGGAGAGATGCAATAGACTGAGCTTGATAGCAATCAAAATATCCATATCTGAACACCTAATGAGTGGTTTATTTGAAACCAATAGTGCCAAAGAATATCTAACTGTCATTGGACAAAGATATTAAGTACCCGATACTATTGAGTTTGCACTTTTGATGAACGAACTGACGACTATGTCCTATAATTATTCATGTGGTGAGAGAGATTTCATTTTAAAAATGGTTCATCTTCAAAATAGACTAAGATCCTTTGATGTTAACCTAACTGATTCATTTATTGTTCCTCATGCCCCAAATTTCTTACCTGCTGAGTTCACTCAAATCAAAATTGCCTACAACACCTTGAATGAAAAATGGACTGTGAATGACCTCATAACCAAATGTGTGGTCGAGGAATCCAAACTCAAGAAAGAATACCTCAGGTCGAGGAATCTTCAAATGTGTGGCAAGGGTAACTTCAAACCTAATCGTTTCACACCTGCTGCTCCCAAGAAGACTCGGGATACTAGAGGGCATGTTAATGGTCAGAATAAAAATATAGGAGGTCCTAAATCTGCTCCTTTTAAGAAGATAGTGTGGTGCTTCTTTTGTAAGAAGAAAGGACATAAAAGGAATGAGTGTTCGGGGTTCAAGACTTGGTTAGTGAACAAGCAAAAATCTGGAGGTAACCCCTTAGTTATTGTTTGTTTTGAGTCCAATTTAATAGATGTTCCTGTCAATTCATGGTGATTTGATAGTGGGTCTATGACCCATGTTGCTATTTCCTTGCAGAGTTTTCCAAACCTTAGGAAACCAAGTCTGAGCCAAAGCAAACTAAAAATAGAAAATGACATTGAAGTGGTTGTGGAGTCTATAGGAGATGTCGTGTTGTCCTTAGAGTTTGGTTTTGAACTTATTTTAAAGGACACATTTTTTGTACCTGCATTTAGAAGGAATTTAATTTCAGTTTCTTGTTTGGACAAGGATGAATTTCATTTTAATTTTGGAAATACAAAAATGAATGTAATGTTGAATTCTAAAATTGTTGGATGTGGATTTTTGATTGATGGTCTATATATGTTGAGTTTCACTGTTGATTATCCATCTACCTCTCTTAATATAGAAAATTCTATGTGCAAGAGATCCAAAATTAAAGAGAAGTTCTCTCCTATGGCATAAGCGTTTAGGTCATATTTCTAAAGAAAATGTAGAAAGGCTTGTTAAAGATGACATCTTGTCTGTCTTGGATTTTAATGACTTGGGTATTTGTGTGAATTGTATTAGAGGAAAATTCACAAAGATCAAGAAAAAAAGTGCAACTAGGAGTTCAAACCTTTTAGAGATTATCCACATTAACATTAGTGGACCTTATTCTCCTACCACTTGTAGCAATAATTTTTTTTATCACTTTCATTGATGACTTTTCCTGATACGACTATATTTATTTGATTAAAGAAAAGTCTGATGCACTTCATAAATTTAAAGTGTTTAAGACTAAAGTCGAAAAACAATTGGAAAAAATTATCAATATAGTGAGATCTGACCGTGGTGGTGAGTATTATGGTCGATATGATGTTGCTGGGCGGCACATGAGACCATTTGCTAACTATTTACAAGATTGTGGAATTATTCTGCAATATACCATGCCCGGTAGTCCTGAGCAGAATGGTGTGGCCGAAAGGCGCAATCACACCCTAAAAGACATGATTAGGAGCATGATGAGCAGGTTTAACTTGCCAGAATTTCTATGGGGAGATGCCATCAAAATAGTCCTTTACATCCTTAATTGTGTCCCCAGTAAATCTGTTCCTAAAACTCTCTTTGAACTGTGGACCGGTAGAAAACCTAGTTTGAATCATTTTCGTGTTTGGGGCTGTCTAGCAGAAGTGTGAATCTATAACCCTTTGAGAAAAAGACTGATCTTAGAATTATTCGTTGTTTCTTCATTAGTTATCCAGATCATGCAAAAGGATACTGTTTCTATTGTCCTGGCAGGGGCACAAGGATTGTGAAATCTATGACTACTAAGTTTTTGGAGCTTGATATTGCTGACCCTAATCACCTTCGTGAAGAGAGTGATGCTGATATGGGTAGAACTGTTTCTTTTCCTCTTCCGATCTTCAATGATTACAGCTCATATGTGCCTATAGATAGAACTGATGCTTTTGATCAGAATACCTCCAATGCTTCTGCACCTCTTCTTGATGCTCCAGTTGTCAATGAACTTGAACCTGCTGAGAATCCTCAACCTATTGAGTCTGAAGCTCTTATGCCGGTAAGCAGATCTATTAGAGAAAGGCGGTCTGTCATCCTTGATGATTTTTTGGTATATCTGAATGAAATTGATTATGACATAAGAAATGTGGCTGATCCAAAGAATTATCAAGAAGTCATTTCTCATCCTCAATAAGATAAGTGGGTTAATACCATGAAGGAAGAAATGTTTTCCATTACTGATAATTGTGTGTGGGATTTAGTTGAGTTGCTTGAAAATTACAAACCAGTTGGTTGCAAGTGGATCTTTAAAACTAAGAAAAATTCAAAGAGAAAAGTTGAGAGATTTAAAGTCTGACTTGTTGCAATGGATTTCACTTAGAAAGAGGGAATTAATTATACTGAAACCTTCTTACTTGTTTCCCCTAAAGATGCTTCTAGAATCATTATGACTCTTGTGGCTCACTTTAATTTGGAAATGCACCAAATGGAGGTCAAAACATCATTTTTAAATGGTGACCTCAATGAAGAGGTGTACATGATGCAACCTGAGGGTTTTCATATTTCTGGCCGTGAGCACTTAGGGCTTGTTTGGTACATTGTATTATACTAGCCTGTATAGTACTAGTATGTATTGACTAACCTTTATAATATAATATAATATATAATATATAATATAATATAATATAATATAATACAATATAATATAATACAATGCAATGCAATATAATATAATATAATATAATATAATATAATATAATATAATATAATATAATATAATATAATATAAAAAATATATATTTTATCATTAAAGATATTTCATAAATTAAAATTATTTTTAAATATTTTTAAAATATTTTTTAATTTTTGGCCGGAGATATAATGAACATCCAAAATATTAAAAATTCTAGTGCAGGCTAATGAATGGCTTTGAGAGTGTATTACTAATACACCGTATGATAACTTATTGGGTACTATTTTTAGTGCAGGTATTAATTAATACTCTTCTCAAACACTGTATAGTATTATCCTAATACTATTCAGGAGGCTTATACAGGGTACCAAACAGATCCTTAGTGTGAAAATTGAGGAAGTCAATTTATGGTCTAAAGCAAGCCTCCAGACAAAGACAATGATATCTAAATGTTGATAAGATTGTGACCTCATGAGTTTTGAGGAGAATAAAGTTGACCATTGTATTTATATCAAGGTTAGTGAGAGCAAGATCATTTTTTTCGTGTTATATGTAGATGACATTTTTTTGGCTGCTAATGATCTTGGGCTCCTGCATAAGACAAAATGCATGTTGACAAAGTCTTTTGACATGAAAGACCTTAGTGAAGCTTCTTATATTTTGGGCATTAAAATTCATAGGGATATATCCCAATGTTTACTCGGATTATCTCAAAAGACTTACATTAATCGTATGTTAGAAAGGATTAATATGCAAGATTGTAAACTTGGTGATGTGTCTGCCATCAAAGGTGACAAATTTAGCAAGGATCAGTGTCCCAAAAATGACTAAGAGGAGGGACAAATGAACAACAAGCCTTTTGACAGTGCATTAGGGAGCTTGATGTATGCACAAGTATGCACTAGACTTGACATTGCTTATATAGTTGGATTCTTGGGCAGATATCAATCTAATCCTGGTAACGATCATTGGGTAGCTGCTAAAAAGATGCTGAGATATTTGTAGAGAAATAAAGAATACATGATTGCATATAGAAGAGTTGAGAATTTGAAGATTTTGGGGTATACTAACTCAGATCTTGTTGGGTGCCCTGATGACAGAAAGTCTACATCCGGATATATTTTTATGCTTGCTGGGGGTGCCATTTCATGGAAGACCAAGAAATAAACCCTTGTTGCTTCATCAAATATGCAAGCTAAATTTGTTGCTTGTTATGCTGCAGCCTCACAAGTTGTTTGGCTGAAGAACCTTGTTATATGGCTGCACATTATGGATTCTATTGCTAGACCTTTAACTATTCACTATGACAATAGTGCAGCTGTATTCTTCACAAAGAATAATAAAACTTCTGATGGTTCAAAACACTTGGAATTGAAATACTTAACTGTAAGAGATCTTGTGAAGAAATGTGATATTGTAGTTGAACACATTGAAATAAATTTTATGTTAACAGATCCCTTAACCAAGGGACTCAGATCCATAGTCTTTAAAAGACATGTTGAAAATATGAATATTTTGAGTTCTTTTGATGTACTTGATTAGTGAGAGTCTTCTTTTTGTTATATATATATATATATTTGTCATTAATTAAAACACTTGAATGTATGATTGTTAGACATTGTGTTATGACATGTTTTAATGACAAATTATTCTTGTATTCATGTTATGAATTATTATACATATATTCAACATTCTTTTGGCTCGGTATCATACGAATCAGGATGTCACTTGATTGATATCATGGTTGAGTCTAGGGACATGATGATTATAAAATCATAAACGTTATCTTGCTTAGAGCATGTACAGAAGAGAAAGTATTAAGACTTACAATGAAAATAAGTCATACGTCACTTCACACCAATGACTATAGTCAACGACGTCAGTGTCATTTGTGATTATAGATAAGTCATACGTCAAAGGTGACATAACGACTGCCTGATTCGATATCATCTTGAATTGTTGGACGGAGTCCTTTTAACACTACTAAAAAATTAGCAATCCGCGACGGTCGTTTTGCTACGACGAAGATAGCGATCGCATATGTGAAGGTTTTGCGACTGCGCACGCAGGCCAATCACATCGACGACGACTTTGCGACGGCCATATGTGCCATCGCAAAATTAGAAATTCTGCAACAGGATTACAACGATTTTGCGACCGCTTTTTGCCTGTAGCAGAACCGTCACTCATTTACCTCACCCAATAACGCGAACCCGTTACCCGCCAACCCTATGCCCGTGACCCACTTAATGGCTGACTTTCTCAAAAGAGAATTCTCCCTTTTTCCTATTCTCCACGATTCGAAAACCTACTCCCTATTCTGTATTCCCCTTTTCCTCCAACCACCGGCGCCGGCCCACCGCAAGCTTCCTCTTCCCAGTTTTAGCCACTCCTCAGGTCTCGCCATCTCGGGTCTCCGCCTCTTCTTTCCAGCCTCCAGCCGCCCGCCGGCCCCGCCGAGCTCCTCAGGCCTTTGCCAGTCTGCCTCCTCCGCCAGTCCGCAATCGCAGGCTCGGACTACTGTGTGATCGCCGGTTACACCAGGCTCTCCGTCGGCTACAGCATCTACACCCGCGACTACTCCAAGATCTGCAAGCTGTACGGTTGAGATTTACCTTCGTCAATGCGGTTTTCAAAACCTAGTTCTCAGAGTTCATGCTGAGACGATGTTCATTGTTTTGTGTGTGGGTTTATAGCGCAGGGCGGACAAATGTGTGATGGCATCCTCGGGATTCCAGGGCGATCTAAAAGCACTGCGATTGCGAAAAGTGATTGGCTTACGGCATTAAATTCCTTTAATTGTTAGATTATATTGCTGTGTGTAGTGGTTTCCTGTACGTTTCTGCTGTAGTCTAAGTATAATTTTTTGTGATGATTATATTTGGTGCTCAATCTTACTGTTAGGTGCATTTCCCCATCTCTAACAAGTCCTCTACTGAAAGAAGAATATTTTGACCATAATGAAATCTAAAATTTTGACAATATGTTTTCAAATAGTAGCGAACTTAAGTAATTAGATTAGCAAACAAGAAGGCAAACCCAGGGAATTATTTAGAATATGAAAAAATAGATAATATTGGGAGTGTGGAAATATAAGCCAGAAAATATATGGTCTGCAACTAAGTTTATTTCTTAGTAGACTTTCATACATGTCATCTTTTTGGAAGATATGTTTTGCTGAAGCTAGTCCTCACTTGGGATTTTCATTAATAACCACATAATTAAGATCCTGACATGGAACTACAAAATTCCTAATAAATATTAGATCATCCACTTTCACCGTAGTTAGAACCACTATGTACACAAGGCATGATATTCTAGTCTAAGTGCCTTACCTTTCACCAGACAAAGTTTCTACCAAAATAGACAAAATTGCCTGAAGTATTGTTGCTTGTTTAATTATGATGTTACTATAATGATATTTAATGAGGTTGCTGACGTTTTAATTAAGCTTTATCAGTTGCTGATGCAGACTTTTTTTTTACAGAGTAACAGAAAAACAACGTGATTAATGCTGACCTCTCATTCCATACCTCTCTTTCCAGGTATTTCAGACCGAGGGTTATGCAACGTATCATAGAAAATTATTGTTAGGGTAATATGTTGAGGGTTGTTTGTTTTCAAAATGCAAGGAACAACCCCTATGATTTTATCACTTTAAATTATGTATTCCACTAAAGATATTAAAATTAAAATTTTCATTTCTAAGTGAATATTGGTACAAGCTAGTTTAATTTTCACGTTCAGCACCTTTCGTGTTTAGACTTTAACTTTGATTTAATCTATACCATGTTATAAAAATTATATACAAGATATATCCTTAGCGATGCTACATATATATTTTCTTAAAAAATTTATACGAAAAGTAACTAATATTAATTCTTCTATCCCAAGTTGCATGCATGGCAGCCCTTACCAAGGCTTCCTTCCTAAGATGGAGACAGTATACTACATTCACAACTTTAAAGGGCTCAAAGGAGGAACACTTTTCAGGTTTAATTTCTTGCCTTGATGTCATAAAGTAATTAGTTAAAAAGCAGTTTTATTAGGAAACAACAAAAATAATAATCTCATCTTATTCTTTAAGCTGTTAAAAAATTTGTTAGTAATTGATGAAATACCCGCTATTTTGGTATTTTGACAGGTTTGTAAAGTGGCCCCCATTCTGGGAGAGACCAAGGTGTGGCAATAGTACATTACTTTAACCAAGAGGATTCCTAATCGATTGTCCAAGAGTTGTCTATCAAAATAAGGACTCAGAAATTGTAACTCTTAGTTGATTGTAATTTGATGAATGCTTTAGTAGTTGTGGTATTGGTTGAGTTCCAGTGTGTTTCACCAATATGATAGTAGTTGTAAATGGTGTTGTATACATTGAGTTGAATTAGTATTTGTTTAATGTATCTTTTAATACAATAATTACGGCAACGGAAGCTTGCATTATTTTCGACTCCTTGATCAGTGGAATTTACTAGCTTGCATATTATAAATATAATATTTTAAATATTTTAATTTTTTTAAAAAATAAAATTGATATCTGCTACGATTTTGCTACTGCAACCGCGGTAGCAGAAGATCATCTTCTGCTACGGCACTGTCACTGCGACAGCTGTAGCAGAAGACCATCTTCTGCTACGGTTTTGCTACCACGGTAGCCGTAGCAAAGTCGTCGCTATACTGCGACGGCAAAATTAGTCGTCGCAAATTTTTTGCGACGCGATATTTCGCGACGGTAATTTGCTACCGCCAAAGCAGTCATAAAAAGGTCTTCTGCGACGGTTTTGCTACCGAATCAACCGTCACAAAAGATTACTTTTTTGGTAGTGAAGTATTGCATCTTGGATCATGTTTTTTAAAAGGGTGGTCATATTTCGAAATAAGTGATTAATCCGAGAATTATTTTTGTACAAAGATTTTTTAAAGAAAATTGTGCAATTGACTTTGCCCTCGAGAATGTAAAATATTTTATATTTATATATATATTATATTATTTATTAATGCTAAAAATATTTTAAGTGGGCTATAGTCAATTGTGGATTCTGATTTTAATAAAAATCGGATTAATCTAAATGATCCAATTTTGAGATGTATATGAGCTTAATTAATTGTGATCCATTTTTATTAAGCTCGGAATACTTATATTAGTTTGACGTTGTTAACTTAAGTGTAAGCCCAAATCAAATGACCTGTGATGGAAGGACCCATATTATTTATTATTTAATGGGGCTAGATTCCCTCTACACACACTGTTGCATTGCTCTCTGTCTAGTTCTTCCCATCAAGAGCTTGAGCCTGGAGGAAGTGCTGTAGAGGAAGACCAAGCCTTCTGCTCAACAGAAATTCGATCTGAAACTCTTCAACCATGTCTTCATCAAGTAATTTTATCTTCTGTTATCCTTAGTGTTTTAATATTCATATAATATCTCGATTTTATGCTTATATAAAAATCTATGGCCGGTGAAGAAAATAAAGGAGAAAGAGTTTGAAGGTATAGAATGTAAATATATCAAGAGGATTTTGAATGTAACTTTTCATAACATAGTAGGTTTTAACTTGTTAAATAATAATGATTTTTGTTGGGCTGATATGAATGAATACAATTCAAGAAATGAAGTGGATGCTCATGGATGGGGACGGAAGATGGGGATAGCTAAGTTGAAACCTCGCTATCCCTATTCTTCGGGTGTTAACTGATTCCTTGGTATTTTTCTTTAAAAGAAAAAAAAATATTAATTAGGGAGTTAAATAAGAAGAATATTTCAGTATTTTAATTACGTTTATTTTCAATTTTAGCTCAAACTTTAAAGTTTATTAATTTTAACCCATACTATATATAATTGATAACAATTTTAGCTTGCAATTAATATTTTACTAGATTTAGTTTCAACCCTACTAAATGTTAATGATATGATATGCTAATTTGGACTAAAAAATAATATTTTATTATTAGAAAAAAAAATTCCCAAAGAGTTCGCATTGGCTTATGTTTATGTACGATCGTCAAAAACAAAAAAATAAAAGGATTTTGGGAATACAATTTTTAGATGGAAACATTAAATTTATTTTTTCTTCAAATTAATTCTGCGATCGGAGAAAAGAGATGATTAATTATTAGCGGGTGCTACGTACTGCCACTTTCAAAAAAAAAGAAAAAAAAAAGCACTACGTAAGTAGAGCATAATATATAAATTTTGGAAGTTAAAAAATAAAGAAATTTTAAGAGCCATAAATTTGACACCTATTATAATTTTTTAAAACTGAATTATGAGACAATTTTTTCCTAGTATAGCTTTAATATATATATATATATATATATAGCTTTTCTTACCATACATCTTCATAGTTGACAGTGACATATTGAGAGCAATATCCGGCATGTTCTATGGACAAAAAGAGAGATATAATTAGGGATGTCAACGGAGCGGGACGAATAGAGGGTGCTTACCCGTTATTCGTCTCACGAAATAAACGGGTATCCACTACCCGTTTATTCCCGCGGATATCAAAAATTGGTGCACATTTAATTACCCGCGCAGGGGGGAAGGGGGATACCCACGGGTATTGGCGGGTACCCATGACACTTTAACAAAAATATAAATTACTATATTTTAATAACACTTCAACTCTTCAAGTATTCTGATAACAACTTCAAATATAATAATTTTATTTTGATAAACACACAACATTTGGATAATAATATCATCATAAGATTTTAAAACATAAAGTATATGTGTATTGAGTTAGGTTAGAATTTCTTTAGTATATGTGCCTAAAGTAATATTGTAATTTACCAATTCTCGCGGGTAACGGGTACCCGCGGGTATGGGTACTATAATATTCGTACTCATCCCATATAATAAACGGATAAGAAAAATTACCCGTGGAATCCCCGCGGGTAAGAAATTACCCCCCATACTTGTCGTCATAAACGGGCTGTAAATATCTATGGGTACTTGCCTAAATAGATATTATTGCCATCCCTAGGTATGACTTCAAACAATCTACACTTTAGATGAGTGATCGAGAATAACAAGGAATTAATGTGATATACAAAAGAGGGCATATGAATGCTTTCTTAGACCCCTTATAAACAAGGATGAGAGTTCGGAAGAATTTGATATTTTGAATGTGCATTTTAGGATTTTATTAAAAATAATTATGATTTTAATAAATACATTAAAAAAATATAATTCTAACAAATTTATTTAAAAAAATTATTCTTTTAACAAATGTTTAATAATAATAATAATAATAATAATAATAATAATAATAATAATAATAATAATAATAAGTCAACTGTGAATGATACAGTTGATGACAATATCTTGTATGTTGTTTGGAAGTCTACAATTCAAATTTTAGTATGATTATTTATTGTAATTTTTTATTTTTATTAAAATAATAATAATAATAATTCAAAATTAGGATGTTAGTTTGATTACCATATTTGTCCTGGGTTTAGGATGAAAAGAGAAGAAAAGTCCAACTAATCAAAGTCCAAAAGTAGTAAGCACCCAAACGAAGACCTTGCCAAATAGCCATGCATGACTCTCACACCTTGCGCGCGCTCTCTCTCTTTATATATATATATATATATATATATATATATATATATTTATTTATTTGTCTCTTGCACCTTGGAATTTGGGTTTATGATGAAAAGAGAAGAAAAATTCAACTAATCAAAGTCCAAAAGTAGTAAGCACCCAAACGAAGACCTTGCCAAATAGCCATGCATGACTCTCACACCTTGCGCGCGCGTGCTCTATATATATATATATATTAATTTATCTCTTGCACCTTGGAATTTGGGTTTAGGATGAAAAGAGAAGAAAAGTTCAACTAATCAAAGTCCAAAAATAGTAAGCACCAAAGGAAGACCTTGCCAAATAGCCATGCATGACTCTCACACCTTGCGCGCGCGCGCGCTATATATATATATATATATTAATTTGTCTCTTGCACCTTGGAATTTGGGTTTAGGATGAAAAGAGAAGAAAAGTCCAACTAATCAAAGTCCAAAAATAGTAAGCACCAAATGAAGATCTTGCCAAGTAGCCATGCATGACTCTCACACCTTGCGCTATATATATATATTAATTTGTCTCTTGCACCTTGGAATTTTGACCATTTAACCGGTACATGCATATATTCTTTATTCATCTAGAATTGCCCAAAGGTCGTACTCTTGAAACAAGGAAAGGAAATTAATAATATATATGTAATGCATGTGGTGGGGCATGCATAGTCTTTCCTTTACTAGTATAGTCATATACGTGCCATAAATTGATGTGATATCATGATATTGGCGCCAATAATTAATTACTAGTATAATCTTTCCTTTTATTTTGTTTTAATTGACATGAGACTAAATAAGATGTTTAAATGAAAAAACAATAATTTATCGGAATCAAAATTTCTATTTCGGTAATTACCCAGCGCTGAACTTGGGTCAGAAATTATCGAATCCCAAATGAAATATTTTGGACTCCTCGAATTGCCCCTACTTCTTCATTCCGGGCCTCTAGAAACCCACATGATCCTAAATGAAATATTTTGAACTCCCCAAATTGCCTCTGCTTCTTCATTTCAAGTTGTTGGAAACTCGCAACCGACGAACCATAATCGATTCATGCTGCAAATTAGCTTACCTCAGTTTCGCCTTTACCACACAAATCTAGCACCACAGCCCGATCGATTTCTTTGGGGGCATGACAACACGAATTCGCTGCTGGTTTTGGATCCCGAACCCAAATCCACCAATGGTATATGCTATTTTGGGCGACATTTTTCCCACTACCTCTCTACTGTTTCATCACTGTTGCCTAGTGTCGTTTCGGCTATCACGACCAATGTGAGCTGTATGATGCTGTTGTTGCCCCATTGAAGTCCTCATCATCTTCCTTGACCGTTGTACAACCAACGTTGTTCCTCCCAATT
Organism: Canna indica; assembly: GCA_034359265.1. Classification (NCBI taxonomy): domain Eukaryota; kingdom Viridiplantae; phylum Streptophyta; class Magnoliopsida; order Zingiberales; family Cannaceae; genus Canna; species Canna indica. The sequence goes on along the minus strand of CP136891.1, from coordinate 73,290,636 downwards.
CATCAATGTTCTTAAAAGTCCCATCGTCCCGATGGTGTTGAAAGATTCAAAGCCCTGCATACAATCCTCAAATCATGTCATCATCGGAGGTGTCGTCTTGACCCTTGTTGACCCTATAAGCAATATCATTAATTAGTTCCTTCTCTTTGCGAATTGTACTTTGTTATCTTACTCTCTAGGATTTTGATTGGTTTTGGGTGGTTACTAGGGTACTGTTCCAACAAAATAGGAAAACAAAATGGATGGTGAGGATCGAATTCCTCAGACCGTAGAAAATGAAGTCGGTAACATTTTGTGAGTGTACATATTTTTTTTTGACTTCAATGAAATTGTGATGTTTCTTATTTATGCTAGTGATGAACCGTTGCACGATGATTTCTTTGACTTTCTTGATCAAATTGAAAATACACATAAACTTGCTAGTGAACAAGATTCAAATTATCGTACGATGACATCGAATAACAATGAAGAATGCCAAAGCCTTGATTTGATGAGAGCTTCGATGATATATAGTCAAAGATAGTCAAGCACCAAAAACCCAAGCTAGCAAAAGCACAAAAGGACACCCCGTTTTTAATTTTGACCTAAATGAAGAATACGATTTTGTAGAGGAAGAAATAGAAGATGAAATTATTCAGGATAAAATTGAGGGTGATATGGAGATGTATGATGAAGGAGACAACCTCGACATTGTGGTGCTTCCAAACATTCATGTTGATGATTGTGAGATGATATTCGGTGATAGCATGTATGATAGGGAGATTGAATGACAAGGGAAACAAGTGAAGGAAGATGCCTTAGTTGATTCTCAATACCTTGGGGATGAACCTCTTCAAATTACCTGCAATGTCGGCAATGTCGAACTCAACGTTGGTCAAATACCTTTAATGCATGAAATATATTTTTTGTTTCATATATAACTATAAAATATGTTATTTACAAAAAAATATATATAGTTCAATTAATGTTGTTTTATATATAGCAGCAAAGTGACGAAATGAAAAATGTTGTTTATATGAAACAACATAATCACTATGTTATTTATACTAAACAACACAGGTTATTATGCTGTGTATGTAAAACAACATAGTCAATTCAATATTTTTTATATTTTTTATATTTATTTAAATTTTAAAGAGAAAATCATACTTATGATTCCCATAGTTTGTTCGAATATTAATTTTAGTCCATATAATTTTAAAATTTTAGTTTTAGTCTCTATACTATATTTTCATTTAGGATTTGGTCTCTGCCGTCACATGAGACATAAACGGAGCTGACGTGAATAATATATGCTGACGTGAACCTGCAAGGACTGACCTTTGTAAATTATGGGGACTAAAATTAAAATTTTGTAAACTATGAGGATTAAAATCAAAACACAAGTAAATTATAGGGACCAAAATTATTATTATTTTCTTAAAAAGTATAAAAAATAACAAGATATTTTTAAATTTATTTATACATAATTATAATATTTAAAAATATTAAAATTGAGTACACTATAGTAATTTACGTTAATTTGGGTGGATTTGAATCGACGCCGTCATTAGTAGGGGTGAGCATGGACCAGTTAACCGGTCTATTAGCAAAAAAAAACCGGTCGATTAACTTTAGTTTTTCAAAACCATTAACCATAAACTGGTCTATTAACTTCAGTTAATCGCTATTTCGATTTCGGATTTTTCGGTTCGGTTAATCGATAATTTTCGGTTAATCAATAAATTTTTTTAACCTACAAATATAATAATATTATGCAAATTATGGAGAAAAAATCAAACAAAATATCGAATTCTCATTGAGAAAAAAAAAAAAATATGAAACCACTTAAACCAAGATGATGTTCTACAAAAATTAATATTTTTATTTTTATTTTTTTAAATATTTTTTTGATTTTTTTAATTTTTGTAATTTTTTTATAATTTTCTATAATTTTCTATATTGTTATAATTTTTTTTATATAATTTTTATAATTTTCTATAATTTTTTATAATTTTCTGTAATTTTTTATATTTTTATATTTTTTATATAATTTATAAATCATTATTTAATATATATTATTAAAAATTAATAAATTATATCGAACCGATCGGTTAACCGAAATCGGTGGACTTTTTACCTCTCGGACCGAAACCGAAACCGAAAACTGATTTTTCAAAAAATAAAAATCGAAACCGTAAAAACCGGTTCGGTTAACCGAAAAAACCGGTTTGGTTTTGGATCGATTTTTCGATTAACCGAAAAAATAATTTTTTTTGCTCACCCCTAGTCATTAGGCGTCAGTTTTTATCCGTTAATTATCCTGATTTAGCGTGAATTCTGCAGTGGTTGCAGAATTCGAAAACATACTCTTCTGATCTGCTCATCTTTTCACTGATCACCTCATCACCTCCATTTTGATCCTAAATTTGGTGCATTCAAAGTGATTCAAATTAGATTTCGAACATCAAAACACTACAAGAAAATAGACTTTCACCAACAAATTAATTTTGTTCGTATTACCAACAAAATTACCAACTCATTCGTTGGTAATTACCAACAAATATATCTTGATACATTGATACATTATCTGATACATAACTCACACACCCATACCCTCATACACACATTCATTCACACATCACAAACACACCAAGATATACATTAAAACAATTATATTTATATTGATAATTATCCACGATAGTATAAAAACAATTCAAATGCAAAATTGAAGTATCAATATCCAAACAAAATAAGTTAAACAAGTTCAATATCTCAGTAACAAGTTCAATATCCAAACAAAAAATCTCACGATCACGATGGAGGATGGTCTGGATCATATGGCGGGCTCTGGAGTGCTTGAGTGTACACCGGCGTGGACTGACTCGAGGACGATGGATTAGATGATGCCGAAGAGATGCCTGCTTCAGGATGACCTGACATGTTGCGTAGCATAGCATGCATCTCCTCCATCATCTGAGTCTGACGCGCGACCGTCTCCTCTAGAGTCCTTATTCTGCTACTATGATCATAACTGGATCTAGAGGTGGACGGCCGCTCACCAGCGACCGGAGGGGTCGGTGCCCCAAGTGGCCCTAGCACGGCTCGCGCATGACCACTATCTGCGAAGCCATATACGCGGCCATGGTCCCAGCCACCTGCGGCCTCGACCCACGATGCTGCGTCAAAGTCCTCGGGGGTACCCCCGCGCTGCACCACCGTCTGGCTATACATCTATCAAGGGTCTGAGAAATATGTCAATTTCTTTTCGCGAACCCTTAGGACCCGGAATAATCATCGAAAGATAAATAAATTCATCTTTCATGCACATTGACGGTGGCAAATTATAAACTGTCAGCAGCACTGGCCAAACTGAATAAGGAGTTGCAGAATGTCCAAACGGATTAAAACCATCTGTGCACAATCCCAATCTGATATTTCTAGTATCCCTAGCAAATGAAGGATAACATGTATCCAAATGTTTTCATGCTTCACTGTCAGATGGATGAGTCATTACTGTATCATCACGACTTCTTGCATGCCAACTCATGTAGGGGGTTGTCTTTTCCGACATGAATAATCTTTGAAGCCTCGGTATTAGTGGAAAATACCGAAGCACCTTAAACGGGATATTTTTCTGTCGGACCTATTTCTTCTCCTTGTAACGAGGGTGTTGACATACAGGGCATTTATCCAACTTGTTATAAAAAGTAGGCTCAAACTTGTTATCAGTAGGCAGCATTCCATTAATCAATCCAGCAATCCGATCATACGCAACTCCGCTGATATTACAATCGGCCTTGATGTTTAAGAGCTGTGTCATTGCTGAAAACCTAGTGTATTTAGGACAATTCTCATACAAAGGTTCATCGGCAGCTTTCAACATCTCGTAAAATTCTGCGGCTTCTTTATTCGGTAATTCAATCTCTACCGCAGCCCCTACTTCTGTGATATCAACCGCTGTAGTATCTGGTGGGACTGATGTCTGAAGAACTAGCCGATCAACATTATCATTCAGGTGGAATTGACCCCCAAGGCTATCAAGTATCATAGTTCTATAAGGATTACATTGACTGGATGAAGAAGCACCAGCAGATGAAGATTCACCATATGTCTGAACGACAGGATTGCTCGACGTCCCGACTTCGCGTGACTCCCCGTGACAAGTCCATAGAAAATATCTTGGTGCAAATCCTTTGCTATATAGATGCAGAGTGACAGTCTCCCGATCCAAAAATCGTCAATTTGAACAAATGCGGCACGGACATCGGATTTGATCACCCATGCTAACGAAATTCCGATTCGAATAGGCGAAATTTAGGATGTATGTTACGTCTAATCGAAACTCATTCGTTAAAGCTCCACGATCAAAACGTCGGTACATCCAACTTCGATCAGCCGACATGATTCTGTCAATCAATGATAATTTCTTTGGTTAATGTCTTTAGGTGAGATTGTCCTATTCCATTCGGGATTTATGTTATTTGAACTACACTTATATTTTTATTTTAACTGTTAACTAATTATTCTAAATTTCGGCAGCATCTCCCTATAGTTCTCCGAATACGCATATCATCTGGGCGCGTATCGGAGAACAAGAGAGATGTTGCCGAAATTTAGAATAATTAGATAACAGTTAAAATAAAAACGCAAGTGCAGTACAAATAACTATATTCCCAAATTGTCCAATCAGGGACAATTCAAGAATTGTACATCGTATAAAAGATCATCTACTTTTACACGAACATACAATTCTCGAACGGATCTAAGGTTTTGCTAAATCATATCCGACTCGTCGATGCGTACGTGAAACATATGAACTCGTCGGATGCATGATTATTTTCTAAATGTTTCGAGACCGTTCGAGTCCATATTGGACGATTCCGGCGCGCGTCTGAAGTGGACGATTCCGGCGCACGTCTGAAGTGGACGATTCCGGCGCGCGTTCGAAGTGGACGATACCGGCGCGCGTCCGAAGTGGACGATACCGGCGCGCGTCCGAAGTGGACGATTCTGGCGCGCGTCCGAAGTGGACGATACTGGCGCGCGTTCGAAGTGGACGATTCCGGCGCGCGTCCGAAGTGGACGATTCCGGCGCGCGTCCGAAGTGGACGATTCCGACGCGCATCCAAAGTGGACGATTTCGGCGCGCGTCCGAATTGGATAATTCCGAAATTAATCTAAATCCTAAAAATTATTCTAACAATCTAAATAATTAATTGACAATTAATTAACAATTAAAAATAATTAAAAAATAATTAAAAAATATTATTAAACTACAAATTCCGGCGCCGGAGTCAGGTGGACTCCGGCGCCGGCGTACAGTGGCCGGACACACTGTTCGGCCAATGTACAAGGTCCGGCGGCGGCCATCAGCCGACCGCCACCGGCCGAAACCCTATTTTTAGGGTTTCGATCGGATTTTCTACCTGCCGCAACAGGAAGAGACGGTCGGCCGGAGGGCACATACCTGACAGTGTCGACAGCAGCGGGAGGCGTCGTCGGCGTCGGCAGTGTCGTCAGCGTCGGCAGCGGCGACGAGAGGCAGGAGAGGAGCGGCGGCGGCAACAGCGGGAGGAAGAAGGGGGGCGGGCGCGATCTGCGACCTATATAAACTTATCAGCAACGGCTCACTCGCCCGTTAGAAAGCCGTTGCTGATAAGTTATCATCAGCAACGGCTCACTTGTCCGTTAGCAAGCCGTTGCTAATAAGTTATCATCTGCAACGGCTCACTTGTCCGTTAGAAAGCCGTTGCTGATAATTAACATTATCAGCAACGGCTCGCATGTCCGTTAGAAAGCCGTTGCAGATACAACATATTTGCAACGGCTCGAGCGGCCGTTGCTGATAGCCGTTGCTGAAGACCAAGTTTCTAGTAGTGAACGAAAGACTTTTGGAAGTATAATAAACTCGGCAGCTCCGGGGAGACACTCCAAGGGAGACTTCTCCCCATAAATACCTTAGCACATTCATTGAAAACAACAGTGGTCGAGTGACCTCCAGTAGATGACGATTTTTCCTTTTAGCTACTCCATTCCGAGTTGGTGTATTAACACATGTTGTTTGATGAAGAATGACATGCTCCACCAAGTAGGCTCAAAATTTCCTATGGGTGTATTCAGTGTTGTTGTCTGAGCAAAGAATCTTATCTTTAGCATTATATTGTGTACTAATCATCTGATGAAACTCTTTGACCGAAAGACTTCATTTTTATGTTGAAGTGGATATACCCAAGTTGTACGACTGAAATTGTCAATAAAAGTAACAAACCATCGGCATCCAAAAAAAGTAGTAGTACGACAAGGCCCCCAAACATCACTATGAACTATCAAAAATGACTTAATACATCTATTATCATAATAAGGATAAACATTGTGTATATGTTTTGTAAAATCACATGCATCACAGTTAAGTTGATCTTTAGTACACATGCGAAAAAGAGAAGGAAACAATTTCACTAGGACAAAAAAAGATAGAGGACCAACTCTCTGATGTTGCAATTGTAGTTCATCTACTGCTTTATTTGAGAAGAAAACTACCAATCTCGTGCTACTATTTGAGTTATCGGTGCTCTCAAGGTGATAAAGATTATCATGCATTCTACTAGCTTCAATCGTCTTCCCTGTCGATAGCTCCTGAAAAAGACAATGAGTCGGAAAGAATGTCACTTTATAGTTGAAAGACTTTGTGATAGAACTAATAGAGAGACGATTCATGGGAAAGCTAGGAACATGTAACACGAATGAGAGGCAAATAGAAGGTGAAATGCTAATTGCACCTTTACCAGAGACAGAAGTAAAGAAACCATCAGCAATGCGAACCTTATCTTTGCCTGAGCACGGAAAATAAGACAAAGGAATTTGATGACCAATCATGTGATTAGAGGCTCCTAGGTCTATGACCCAAGAAGAGATAGGAATATGTTTACTGTGTAATGCATCTAGTGAACAGTAAAGGATACATGACTGAGCAAAGTTAGAATGATAATTAAGTTAAATTCAAGATATCCCCTACAATGATAGACCCTATCTACCGAAGAACATGGGAGACATTCGAAGGCCTCCTCGTCATCGGAACAAGAAACCAATATGCCTCTATTAAGGGCCTCGATGCTGTTGGAGCTAGTCATCGACGAGCTCTACTACCTTATCTCATTACGGACCCACGAGTATGAGTTTGAGGCCTCGCCCGACGCATCTACTACCAACTCAACACTATCACTGTTCTTCTCCATTGACTCAATGAAGACTAAAAACCCTAATAAGCGAGGGATGAGTCAGTACAACCTACCAACCTAAGGTCGACGTCGACGATGCAGAAGCAAAGGGTGGAGTCAAGAAAATTTACTAGGAAAAGATGATAATTGGTTAAGGTAATGAACGGAGCAGTGACGTCGCCAGAAAAACCTCGAAGGCACGAACGAGAAGCGAGCGAAAATGTGGGATGCAAGAAAGGTTGAAATAAGGGAGAGGAGACGACTTTAAAGGCCAAGAAGTGATAACCTCTGCATCAAACGGCTACCAATCGTGCTCTGACATCAGATTAAATCCTAGTCGATCGTCCCATCTGCGGCAGATGCCTATAATGCCTCAAGACATGAACAGGCGACCCTCTAAACCATGATTACTCTCCTTGGCAGAATTTAATGCTAGAAAAGGTAGATGGCAATAAGAGAACACCACGTGGAAAGAAGCACTCCCCCTCCATGCAGCCACCACACCGGACACAAGAATTCAAAAGTTGCAAAATGACATAACCAAGATACACTGATCTTACCTACCTCGACGACTCAACAGCAGAATGACATGCATACTCGCTTCTTAAAAACCTGACCAGTGTCAAACCTCTATACATACATAAGCCCGACAGACAAGAGGAAGTCGGTGAACTATTAGAACTTGGCAGACAAGCAGAAGCCAGCGCAATATCAAAGCTCGACACGAAGTCCTCGGACTTCAACCAAGCTTGGGGGATATGAACTGGACTACCACTTTGGGCTAGAGGTGGCAATGGGTCATGCCTGGGCTGGCCAATACTCGGACTGTGTCTAGTACGGCCCGACTGCTCAAAGGGGCGGCCCAGCCTGAATTATCAAAAAGAGGAAATATAATGGTCAGGGGTGAGACTCGGTTCGAGTTTCACCGCTGGCCTTCACTATTTTTTTTTGAGAAACTAACCATCACATCAAGACTAATTATATGTTCTTATATAATTTTAGTAAGTATAATATATTATGCTCAAGCCTAGCATAAAAAACCAAGCCAGGTTTGGGTGCATACTAGGCTAGGCCTGGCCGGGCCCGTGCCGTGCCGGGCTTAGCACGCGTGTTGGGCTCTACACGGCCCATGTGCCTAAGGGGGCAAGCCCAGCCCTCCCCTTGAGCACAGTCGGACCAGGCCCACCTCTACTTTGGGCCCAACCGAATCAGACCCGGAAGCCACTACAATACAATCAACCTATAGAGATACATAATTAGAGATGAATTAATTTTTTATTTCTAAATCTTCACATTTAGAGACTAATAAACACAAAATTTATTCCTAATTAGCCTCCAAAAATAGCTTTACAGTTAGATCAATTAAGTGACTCTATTGATGATGTTTCTATAGCTTAGAGTCAAATCAATTAAGTGACTTTGTTGTTGTTGTTTCTATAGATCTTTAGGGGCTAATTAAGAACAAATTTTGTGTCTATTAGTCTCTAAACATGAAGATTTAGAAACAAAAATATAATTTGTCTCTAATTTTGTATTTCTATAGGTCAATTGTGTTGTAGTGAGTGCCCACACTCATGAACCATACTCAAGTCAAGTCAAACACCACCTGACTCGGAAGCTCCACCTGGACATATAAGGACACTCACATCCTTCATTAAACACTAGATATTCTGCAGTAATGAGCCTGACATCTTCGGGATAAACCTCGACCCATTCCGGGAGAGATTCAAAGAGAGATCATCTCCCCGAGACATCCCTATCCAACACTATAAACAAACACGACGCACATCAGGTATACTCTCGATTCTAATTTTATACCCATCACCTGAAATTCCTTCTTACTTGAGTGTTAGAGTGTCTTTGTAGATCCATCCGCCGGAGTCGCACTGTACCAAGAGACGCGAAGGAGTCGCACTTTTGATTAATTAAACATATCAAAATTCAAGACATAAGCACAAGAGCTTTATTGTACAAGTAACTTAATATAATATATATAGGTTCAATCGAATTAATGCATAATCTTATCTAGATTGGACTAGAACTATTGGGCCTGATCGAATTAGACCCAGCAGCACCCCACAACTTACCTTGAGCCGAACCAAATGGCTCCGCCCGGGGGCTCCACCCGGCCACACTCTTGCAGTAGACTCAAGTCAGACCAGACGACTCCACTCGAGGATCTCATCTGGTCATATATGGACACCCACGTCCTTCCTTATCACGAGGTATATGTCATTACGAGTCTGTCATCTCTGAGAACAACCTCGACCCATTCTGAGCAACATCTCCACGAGATTACCGGACAACGTCATCACCCACACCTATAATAAATATGGACACTGCATAAGATAACCCTAAGTTCTAATTTTATTACATTTATCTTGGAATTATGATATACATATGTAAGCTCCAACCCAAATATATACTTTGGTGACATCAAAAATAGATATTTGATGTTATTCTATTTTGAGACCAACTATAAATCCAACTTTTAATTTAATTATATAAAGATTAAAGTGACTATATATATTAACGATTACAAACAAATAATTTGTTATGTAAGTTTTTAAATATATATATATATATATATATATAATAGCATGCAAATGATATTGATAAGTAAGAAATGCCGTGTATCAATTAATTAAATTGATTAATTTTTAAAAATAATAATTGATTTTTTTTCACTCAAAAATTGCATATAGATAACATTTAAGTTTATACAAAAAAAAATTCTAATTTTTAGAGTTATTGCAAACGGTAATTGCGTGAAAATTTATTAAAATATATTCTTATAACATGTTAAATTACATTGTATTTGTTAATTAATTTTGATGTATAGATATTATAATTTTAAAATAAATATTGTTAAACTAATATTTATTGGAATAAATTAAAATATTTGTATTCTAACTTATTTTTTAAAATTTTTGATAAATGTCTCATAATTATTCTTACGAGCAAATATATTGTAAAAAGAAATTTGAAGTTTTTATTTTTAGTTAATTTAAATGATTTAATTTCACATATGTTATTTACCTAAGCCAAAATGTTTTTTTTACTTTTTTAACTACATAAAATATTCATTAATATTTAAACTAAAATATTAGTTTTTAGAAATGACTATTTGCACACATTATTTTTAGTAATTTGAAGAATAATACTATGAACTCGCGTGTGATTTTAAAAATAGTATTTATTAAGTTTTAGAAATCTATATGATTTTGTTTAACTAATTAAATCAAAGGGAATAGCCATGATTTTATGGATATAAACCAATTCGAAGAGGATGAATAAAGAAAAACACAACTTGATTAAGTAACACATTCCATATCTTCTGTTCTCTGAAAAATCAATAAGACAATTCACCAAAATGTAGATAGCAAACATCACATAGACCAGAGATCTTAACATTGACTTCAGGCAGTAACCTTGGACATTTTTAAAAAACAAGATTAGACAGATAACCAATCAGCAATAAGATTAGATAGTATAAATGGAATAGCATCAGTCACCGAGTCTTGTTCTCCTTGTTTGATCAAGGATGCGCAACAAACCACTACTGTCTGCAATTTATTTCTCAACAAATAAGGTCTAAGCATGGTTATACTGTTTGTAACTTACTTGTCCTCTAGAGGAGCTAACACCCAAAAAGCGAACAAAACTAAGACGGGTGGGCGCAGGGCAAAGCAGAATCAAAGGAACTTGTTTGAGTATATTTTCAATCCATGATGCACAATTCTTGGAACTTTTAGTGAAGTAATAATGAAAATCATAAATTGAGATATTGGACATGTGAGGCTCTGCATTGATGTTCTTTAACCAAGGAATCTTAGATCATTTTTAGCATGTAGTCCCACAACTCCAATTTGAAAGTGGAAACTACAATAGTCTACAACAAAAGAATTACTGCTGCAATAAATTGTATTCATTCTCATTATCTACTTTCAGAAATGTAGCACTTTATCAAATTTCTGGAAAACATGTGGAACACCAGCTCTACGTATTTAGATTTGTCCAGTATGTCTACTCTTTTGGATTGTCAAGCATCTGTCCAGATAACACTCATGTAAGCCAACTAGATAATATACAAAACAGAGAAGAGAAATTAAAACATATAAGACAATAACAATCATTTTACTCTTAATATCCCCCACATGTAATGTACGTTCTCCTAATAAGTAGACAAGTACCATATAGAAACCTCTCAAAGAGTATAACTAAGTTTCTTTTTTTAAAAAAAAAAGCTATACAGATATACTCAATGAGATGCAGCAGGTTGATGTACTGATACTATCATCAGCTACTTAGTAGCAAAGGCAAACCTATACCTACGTGGTCATAGACAACCAACTACGGATGATATACTTCAGCTTGAACAACATGAAAAGTCTTATGTCCTGGAGAAGGCTTCCAAAATACTGAGTGCAGGGTGGTTACAACTTACAACAGCAGATGATGGCAACTAAGGTTGTGTTTGGCTCTTTTTTTACCACACTAGGCCTAAACCAGATGCGGTAAAGCATAAAAAGGGTTTCTTAAATTCAATGCTACTCATTGAACACATTATAGTTATTCTTTGAACATGACAGAGCAGAGGATGTAACTTGAAGATCTTAAACTCTCAATATTTCTTCAGGTTGTAGTAACTTTTCTCATGAAGTTCACATTGACTGATTTTATTGCTTCAGGTATGTTTCTTATTTATTATCAGAACAGTTCTCTTTCCTTTAATTTAGTATAGACTGAGAGATTGTATCCTCTGTTATTACCGAGAAGGTGAGAACTTCCATTTATGGTCTGAATGACTACTATGTAATAATGCGTTTTAGAGTTCTCAAGAGTCAAGAGTGACTCTAATCTAACCATCCAACAACTTGATAGGAAAAGCCCAAACTTGCAGATTTAAAAAATCATTGAGGATTGTAAATAAAGGACTGGAGGCAATATTCTATGCACCATAATATCACTTTTTCCTGAAAATGAGATGATCCTATCTATTATACTCAACAGAAAGAAATAATAATGATGATAGTTATGTCACTCCTCTGCAACCTAACTTCTCAATTGTTGATCTTGCTGATACACAGGCAAACTCTTCGGAGGTAAGTGCATATACTGACCTTCCTAGACCCCAAAACAGTGGGAGGTTCATTGTTTGCCCCTTTTTAGTTACTTGACCTCTATTAACAGTACAGTTTATGAATTTTGAAGAGGAGGTATGCAATATAAGAAGAGAGTATATTTGCAACACCAAAATTACTGCAATATTAATAAAGGTGTGATGTGGTGTTTAAAACAACTGAAATATTAATAAAAGCGTGCATGTGCAGCAGAAGCATAAAGATATAGCTAATTAGTAGCACCAAGAAAATGACTGCTTACTTGAACGAAGTCGTGTGATAGGAATTTCTTGCAACTCACGCCGAATGCACAACCACTCGCCAAGCAAGGACATCAATGCCAAACCAGTGAGATTAACCACCCACCAGGTAATTGAAGATGGCCACCCTCCATATATGATGCAGACAAAGAGATGGATAATATAGAGGGTAGCTGAAAAGTCCAAGCACTTCTTGGCTCTTTCTATCAAATGGAGCAAGTAGCCTGCCCTGCTCAAAAAAGGAAGTTAACTAGAATAAGAATCTGCTATCATCATTCAGCAATTCACAAATAGTTCCCAACATCAGATAGTTGTTTAATTTGATTGAATTTGTGAGGAGCCACTTCAATTTCCAATTCCGTTATTCAAAAATCTGAAGAGCTCAAGTGCAGCACAGCAAGTGTAAATGCATTAAGCAACGAATGGTTATTCACAAACAAAAATATATTATGAGTATATTTTCAATAATATTATTGACAAAATTTTCTAAGATCAAGTGTACAACACATGAGGTTTGAGGATTTCAATATACCAAGATATGCAAATTGCCTGAAAAGACTAAAAACAAACATGAGCAACAAGAGATGAGCAAATTAATGAGAGAATTTTACCCCGCAAGGGAGCTGAGAAGAATTGCGACGATGGCGCACCACCCAGTGACAGTTGATGCTACAAGCGTCGAGAAATCAAAGAAGTAGATAAGGCTCATCCGAGGCACTCGTGTCCCCACGAGAACGGACATGAAAAAACCGAGGGTCAGATAGTAGAGACACTGAAGGCAGACGATCTGCGACAGGATGAGCAACGGATCCCACACGATCGTCCCATAGAACATGGCTCCTCTCGCACAAAAACTAGATTCCTCAATCTGAAGCAAAAATCACGCAGAACCAAATCTAGCACAAACTTGCACGATTGATCTAATCAAGAACAAAACAAATTTGTTTTTTGCATTTTTTCCCTTCAGAATCCTAAATTTCTTGTCTTCCGTGTGATTGTTCCAGTTCTCTGTTGAGCAAATGAATCAATAACAGCTGAAATTTTCCCCATTTGTCCTCAAACCCTAACTTTCCTGGTCTTCAACCTGAAATCTCCCGAACCAGAGGTAATAAGAATGCAGAAATTATATCCCCAAACTTCCCTCAAACAATTGTATCAGAACAGCCGAAAATTCGCCTTCTGGACTTAAGTAACCGAACTCGCGAGGAACGCTACTGATACCGTGATTCAGATCACAGCAACAAAGAAAAAGCCCAAACTATGATTAGGAAGAGATAGAAACGAAGACAACCTACAGATCCAATCGGTGATTGCTTCGTATTCAACTGTGAATCGCGAGAAAGAGGAGAAAATTGTAAACTAAGCGAGAGAACGCCGAAAGGGCAGAAAGCCGGTAGGAGTTACTTCGAGTCAGCGAAAATTATTTTCTAATTTGATTTCAGTGAAATTGAAGATTTGATTTCGAAAATTTAATTTTTATTTTTAATTTTTAATTTTCTGAAAACGCATTTAGTTAATGAAAATAACATCAATTTTAGTTAGTTGAAACCAATGAATATTTATTTGGTTATAAAAAATAGTATTAATTTTTCTTGAATATTTTTACTAGTAATTAAATATTTAGTCAGTTTACAAAATTTAATGTTTGCTAATATTGTTATAAAATATTTATATGATTTAATTAATTAAGTTATTGATAATTTAATATATTTTTTTCAATTAGATATAAAAGTTAATTAATAGTTATTATAAAATTTTAGAAAAAATAAGTTCAATGGTCTAAAATTAGTTTTAATTAAATTATAAATAAATCAACTTTAAGAAAATTGAGTTATTTAAAATTTGGTTTGAGTCAATTAGATATAAATTGGTTTAATTAATTTATAAATTTAAGATAATAGTTTGAGTTGAAAATGATGGTTTTTATTTTTATTTTTAAAAATTAGATATAGTTTGATTTATTTTTAAATTAATTAATTTTATAAAAAAAATATTTATAATTACAAAGTTGCCACTGCATTTTGATAACGAAACCGACAGTCTCGAAACCACAGAAAATAACATTTTGGTGTTTTCATTTTTATTAAGAAAATTGGTTTCGTTTTTATTCTGGTTTCGATTTAGTTTCATGAAAACGCTGAACCAAACACGTTTTCGTAAGCAGTTTTGGTTTCAATGAAATCGAAACCATGAAAATAGACTTGATTTCGCTAACCAAACAGGCCCTTAAGTTCGACGCAAATAGTGGGGACCATTGATGCCCTGCATGGCTTGATTCTCTCTCTCTCATGGCGTTGTTGTTTTGGGTAGCTATTAACGGGTGGGTAACAAAGTGGTAGTTTAATCCTACGGAATATTAACGGGTAACTTAATAGTTTTGGATAGAGGTGTGCGTTCATACCTGGTAGACCCGAAATCGATTGAAACTTATCCGATCATAGATTTCAAGTAGACCCGAATTAAATTCGGGTAGGATCCGAAACAAATTTTAAGGAACCGATTAAAATCGGTCGGTTCTGGTTTCGAATCCAACACATCGGGTGCCCGCAACCGGAATTGGTACCCAGAACTTGTACATTTATAGGTTTCAATGTACATGTTCCAACAAGACATCTACAGGTTTCAGAACAGGATAAGGTCTAGTTCCAAAACTTGGAATCTGTAAATGTACAGGTTCGAACAAGGTACTTGGACCCTGTACCTTGAAATCTGTAAACGTAAATGAACAGATTCCAACAAGGTACCAGGTAACCGAAGTCGAACCTGTGATTTCAGATAAGGTTCGATTACAAGTTCCAACAGGATAGGGCTTGGTTCTAAAACTTAGGAACCGGTTCTATACATATAGTGTTCGGATATCATAAAAAATTTATAAGGTACCCGGATCCGCTCACCCCTAGTTATGGGTAACTATTAATGGGTGCGAAACAAAGTAGTTGTTTAGGCTTGATCACTTAATTATATATTATTTTTGTCATGAATTTAATTTAATGTTATTTTTTTTAATGTTAATTATATTGGCAAGCTAAACTTAATGTTAATCTCTTCACGTATATATTAATTAACTTCCATTGTTATTTGGGCAATTAACGGCAAATTTATATATACACAGTCAAACTATCGGAACATTAACATGTTACACTCAAAGTTTGATGCTGCTTATATTCTTCAACTAATTATCTCATCTTCAACATATAAACAAATGATCGTTATCTCTAATGGTGCATATCTCTTCAATTTCAGCACCAGCAGCTGTCAACACCCTGCTTGCTTCAATCCCAAAGAATTTCTCTGTGCACAGAAAAAAGAAGAAGTAATTATTAGCTTTTAGCCTCCCTTTTTCTTAATGATATTTTAGCTTAAGATTTTCTTCTGGGAAATTAATTGACCTTTCTGATATTTGAATCACATACCTGCCAATTTTAGTAGTTCTTCCATTGAATCAGGTAGAAATATGAGCTTTCCTGCAACATGCAGCCTTTCTGCTTCATTGGGTACATCAGGGTGATGTCCATGAATTGTCACTCTCTTGGCTAAATCACATGAAGCAGCTGCTTGTGGTGCTCCTACAAGATTAAAAGATTCAAAAGGAAACTAGTGGCCTTTTCTTATATTCTAATTAATCAAATGTTATCATATGATGAGAAGATATATATACCTTCTGCATTAATTTCCATAGCATCAGAGACTGTTGCCTGCATATCTTGTATTTCCTCAGAGGGTTCTTTATTCTGCCAACAATTTAATTATCTTTAATCCTAATTAATTACTTAAATCATAAACTTTGATTCCATGGTAAATATATAGACTATATACTCTTTTATCAGTACCTCGTTCACTTGGTTCAGCAAGTCTGGCACAAAGGATACTTCTTCAATGAACTCCTTGCTGAGCTCCTTGAGGAACTGGAACAGATCATGATCCGAAGTTAATGTAGTGGTATTAGTTTAGGTATTCATATATTTGAAGGTTTTGAAGCTTCAAACCTTGATGAAATTGGAGAAAACTATATTCCCATCTGCACTGTATGGCTGCACAATGTGCAGAAAATGCTGATGGCTTATCCGAACGACTTGCGACAGCCGCTTGCTTCGAACCGTAAAGGGCTGTGGGATGTTGAAGATGACCCCAATTTCTCCTACCAGATCAGCAGGGCCTAATGTTGACAAAATCTAAATGTTGCCTCATGTCAGTACGTACCTTCGGTAGTCTTGTAAGCATCTTAACATTTTCAGTTTTAGTTCAGTATTGGTATGATCGAGTTCTTGGTATGTCATGCATTAGTCTTACCTTGTCACTTCCAGTCTTAGTTGTCAAGACTTCCTGCATAACCATGAGTATAGGAAGTGAGAGATCAGATATGTTGGGAGGACAAAGAATTCGTTATAGAGACTGTATATAGGAGTGATTTAGGCATTAATTACCACTGCCCCAGAGACAATGATGTAGAAGTCAGTCGGAATCTCGTTTTCTATAATGATGTCCATCTTAGGAGGAAAGTACTCCGCTTTCATCTCAGAAACCTATCATCAGAAAAAATGTCGTTTGAGGTACCTTGCACTGCAAAGAGGATATTTTCGCTCATCGAATCTAGAATTACCAGCTGAACTATGAAGTCCTCTGAGACATCTCTAAAAAGGTACGTTGCTGCAACAGTGCGTTGGAACAGGTGCTGGGCAATGGTTGATCTGATTGCCTTGGGCAGGTCTGCGATCACTTCTTCCTGCTGCAACTCCATCGTCCTGAACTTGAGCTGCAGGTGTGCCATTATCTGATCTCTCATGCCATCCGGCAGCCTATGCTTGCTCGCGAATCGCGAAAGTTGGTTTATGGTGTTCCTCTGCGAGCATCAAAAAGTACGTACAAATCGGCTGTCACTAATCTAAAAATTTGATTGAGCTACCACTGAAGGGCTAAATACGTACCATGAGGAAGGTGCGGGTGGCGGCATGGACGATGAGATTGGTCATGTTTCCGATGAGATAGGCGGTGAGGCCGATGTTGAAGAGCATGAGGAAGATGGTGAAGACCTTCTCGCCGGTGTTCCAGGCATGCAGGTCGCCGTAGCCGACCGTGGTGAGGGTGGTGATGGACCAGTACATGGCGTAAGTGTAACCAAGCCATATGCTTCTTTCTTCAAAGTCGGCTATCTGGCTTCCGATCCATGTGTTCTCCTTATCTTTGTACTTGGTTGCCATAAAGTAGTAGACACATCCTGCTGTATGCACTGCGAACAATGTCACCTGCAACCAATGTTGTTGATGATATGTAATGCTTTTAAACTTCAATCAGGTTTTGAATCGATTGGACAACCAGTTCTGGATTTAACCAGTTCTTAATTAATTTGTTCTTACACAAATGAGTTTGACATATCTTGTCCAGAAGTAGCTGAACCTGATGTCCTTCTCCAGCCTGCAAGGGTTGAGCTTAGTTTAATTTAATTTTCACTCAGATATTACAAATTATATACATCCTATCAGTGTCTAATCCCTGTTTACTGCAAATTTATTCATCAAAAAAGCAGTAGGAGGAATATATCGTTCTGATTAAATAAATCAAAGGAGATTATAGCTGAGATCATAATAGATTTGGTGCTTTATCTTTTATTATTTTTTTCTGCAAGTTCTGGCATTTTCTTAGGCCATAAGCCTGTTGTTTAATGTGTACCATCATTTAATTATATAATGGTTTTGTATATATTGAGCCAAGTTGGCAAATCCTGTATTATATTTAATAGAAATTAGAAAACTTCTACGTTGAAAGTCTTGTTGCTCTGCACAAGGTTTTATATAATTAATATTGAACCAAACTATACTGTAGTTGCAATTAATTTAAATTGAACCAAATTATATATTCCCTTCTGTCCGATTTGGTTTAAACCAAAATAATAGTTATTTCTAAAATAAAAATAGAGTACTAGAAATCTGCGGTATACTATAGGTTCTCAATAGGATCTAATTTTATATCCCAATAGAATATGATCAGAATTCAAAACTTAAGAATTGATCCTATACAAAATAGAGTTCGGGCATCTTAGGCATCCCGGAAAATATAAGATATCTTGACCCACTCAATCTAATCTTTTTCTCAAATATCTTCACGGGGAAAAAAGAAAAGAAGAAGAGACAAGCTGGCAATCATGCATTGAATAAAACCTTGTTCTATGTGCAAATTAATATGGCTAGCTTGTCACGGCAAAAAGAGTCACCGTTGACCTCAATTAATGTCTTATGCGGAAGAGTACCGGCCGACCTTACCTCGCAAACAGCATGCTCGCTCGCCGGAGCCGCCAAAGCCGGAGCATGTTCACAACTGCGAAGACCGGTGCGCCGTTAGTCCTCCCGGTAAGGATTCGGTATATGACCTGAAAGGGTACGGTGGATGCTACATCCATCACGAACCACGGCCTCGTCAAGTATCTGCAGACCAAAAGCTGGTGCTGTTGATCGATCGAGGTTGCAAATTAACTTGCAATCGACAAGAATTTTATGTATATAATAAATATATAAACCTCTTTGCGATTTTTCTACGGTCTTCGACGAGGAGGTAGGTGGATCTGTTGAAGTAGGCGACGAAGAAGGAGACGACGATGTCGATGCCGAAGAAGCAGTCGACGATGAGGTCGAAGATGAGGAGCGAACCTGAGCCCACCTTCGGAAATGCAAGCTCGAATGGCGACGCCCAGGCGGAATAGAACACCAGCACTATCAGGAACATCTGCCACCACCTGTATGTGTGAGAACAAATATTCGATCATGAGGCACTAAATTAAGGAAACAATTAATTGATCGATTGAGATGGTTAAATTAATATGGATTAATTATATACGTACTGACCTGTATCGGGAATCATGGGGTGCGATTATGTATTTCTTGCTGGGTTGGAAGTTCCCCATGCCGGAACCGAAGGCGGGGAGGAGGCTGCTTGAGAGTGCAGCGAAGCTCTTCAGCTGGCCGCTTGAGAAGCGTCGTGCCGTTCGCCATGGCGACTGCTTCTGCGGCTTCTTCTCGGCCTCGTCGTCGACTGACAAAGCTTCCACTCTGTTGCTCATCTCTATCTCTCTGTCTTCTGGTGCAACAGGTGATCCACAGAAAGTATATATATATATATATATATATATATATATATGAGATCTCTACTGATCTATTACTCTCTCTCTCTCTCTCTCTCTCTCTCTCTCTCTCTCTCTCTCTCTCTCTCTCTCTCTCTCTCTCTCTGTGTGTGTGTATATGTATTTATAATGTTTTTAAATTGAGATGAAAATTAGAGTGAAATTAAGTGTGAAACTTCTTAATTAATTAATTAGTTATCTCGATGAAAATGAGTTAATTAAATTAGTGAGAGTATATATAATTTCGGAAAAATCATACTTTTGATCCCTACAATTTACTCGAATTTTGATTTTAGTCCTCATAATTTTAAAATTTTAGTTTCCCACATTTTATTTCCGTTTATAATTTGGTCTCTACCGTCACATGAGGTCTAAATGGAGCTGATATGGATAACAGATGTTGACTGGACATTGCTGACGTGGTTTGCTGGGACCAACTTTGTAAGTTATGGGGACTAAAATTAAATTTTAAGTAAACTATAGGGACCAAAATTATTATTTTTCTTAAAAAAATATAAAAAATCACAAGATATTTTTAAACTTATTTATAAATAATTATAATATTTTAAAATATTAAAATTGAACACTAATTTACGTTAATTTGGATGAATTTAAACTTACACCGTCATTAGGCATGAATTCTGCAGTGGTTTTAAAATTCAAAAACCCACACTCCCGATCTGCTCATCTATTCACCGATCACCTCCTCACCTCCATTTTGATCCTATGTTTAACACATTCAAATCGATTTAAATTAGATTTCGAACGTCAAAAAGTGCTGATTTTCACTCTAATAAATGTTGATTTTCCACGAATATTCTTTAACAATGCCCACGAAAATCGTAGCAAGAATCTTATATTATGGTGTTTCACTATAATAATGCATGGAAAATCGACATTTATTATAGTAAAATCAACACTTTTGATGTTCGAAATCTAATTTAAACTGCTTTGAATGCGCCAAATTTAGGATCAAAATGGAGGTGAAGAGGTGATCAGTAAATAGATGAGCAGATCAGGAGAGCAGGTTTTCAAATTCTGCAACCATTACGAAATTCACGCTAAATTAGAGTAATTAACGGATAAAAAGTGACGTCTAATGACGGCGTCGATTTAAATCCACCCAAATTAACGTAAATTATCGTAGTATGCTCAATTTTAATATTTTTAAATATTATAATTTAAATTAAAAATAAATTTAAAAATATATTATGATTTTTTATATTTTTAAAAATATATATAATAATTTTGATCCCTATAATTTACTTGAATTTTGATTTTAGTCCTCATAATTTATAAAATTTTAATTTTAATCCTCATAATTTACAAAGTTGATCCCCGCAGGTCCAGGTCAGCAATGTCCGATCAGCATCTGTTATCCACGTCAGCTCTATTTATGTCTCATATGAAGGTAGAGATTAAATCCTAAACGAAAATAAAATATGAAGATTAAAATTAAAATTTTAAAACTACGAGCACTAAAAGTAAAATTCGAGCAATTTGTAGAGATCAAAGTATGATTTTTCCTGTAATTTAAAATTTCAAAGGGTAAGGTGAATTAATTTTTAATGGTGAATTATTGAAGCCAAAGTCAACTAGCTAGCTTGCACATGACAAAGAGTCATGGCCCGCCACCGGTGCATTTGCATGCGGCCATGTTGCCCATCCCATTATGCGAACAGTTACCTACGAAAGTCCACGAGCTGCCCATATCCGCCCGCATGTCAAATATCAGAAAGTCCGATGTAGTCATTAAATGAATTAAATGGGCAAAATAGGAATTCAATATTTTTTTAGTTTAATAAATAACAAAATACAAGGACATGGATGTCAAATTCCTTCTTAATTATTCGTATAATTTGTTGCCCCGAGTGGAATTTCACTTCATTTAAAATGAAATCTCGATGATCGGGGATTGATCGATATGGGCTGTCGGAGGAAATTAATTAATGATTCATCCATTTCAACTATGTTTTTAATTAATTATCCAGAAACTCTTAAATATATGCAAAACTCAATATTAATGCAGATGACATATGTAAGCACGAGCATAATATAGAATTATGTATGCGCTTAATTAAAAATTCGCCAGATTAAGAAGTTGTTGGCATGCATGACGACTCATTAAGTCTTTGATTAATTAGGCATCGATTCTCCTCTTTTTACAGTATTTACCAATTACCAATGTATATATTCTTACTTAAAATTTGTGAGCATTAGTGAAGTTGGATTTATTATTCCAATTCTCCTCCCAAATAATTATTTTACTCGTATCCATTTTTCGAAATTTAAATGTCTGGATTTGAATTTAGTCTTTAGAATTTACTAAATTATTTAATTTAACCCAAACATCATATGACTTCTCACTTTATTGTTGTCATGATCAATGGAGATCGCACGCGTCTTTTTTGACAGTAAATTGAAAGAAAAAAAATATTGTGAAGTCTAAAATTTGTACCAATTCTAATTTTTTTTATGAAAACTAGTATACAATTATCATCCTCTATGAAGGAATTAAAAGAAAGTAGGAATCTAATGTGGAGCCATAATGTTGACATAAAAAAACTTTACGTTGGAGAAGGTCAACATTAAAACTAAGCACCGTTAATTAAATAATTATAAGAATATATATTTTATCGTTCAATATGACGTCAAGAAAAGCATAGATATAAAACACATGCCTTCATTTAGTTGACATTGATAATTAAAACGACGAGGAGTAGAGACAGCAACTTTGTTCGCATTCGTCAACTAAAAATCATTATATCGTATTTGATCCATATTTGTAATTAAAAACGGGTATGAATATAGATATAAATTTAAAAAATTTCTATCTGCACAAATGGGGTGCGGATACGGGTATGAGTGTGGATTTGCATCGTATCCGCACAGCATATTCGTATATAAAAAATTATCATTTTATCATATAAAAGTTACTTAATATATATTATATACGTATGTTTTATGATTAATAATATATGAAACCCTAGCTAATAAGTTGCTAATTATTTTAAATTTTAATAATATAAGTTATTATTTCTTCAAAAATATATTATTTATTAATTTTTTATTAAATACATTGCGGATGTGGATATAGTGCAGTGTGGATGCTTACAGATAATATAGTATCCGCGCGCATTGTATATTCGATCCGAAATCATCCCTAACGATGAGTTATATGAGGTTTAGACTAAATTGAAATAATTGAAATTCTAGGAGTCAAATTGATATATTTAAAATATTAAAAATAAATTTGAGAGAAAATAAAATTTTGATGATCGAAATGAAATCAAACTTTCATATTTTTCATGTTGCTTTTCAAATATTTGCGCACCAAAGGCTCCTCACATAGAACGGACTTTTTGCATGA
Organism: Canna indica; assembly: GCA_034359265.1. Taxonomy (NCBI): domain Eukaryota; kingdom Viridiplantae; phylum Streptophyta; class Magnoliopsida; order Zingiberales; family Cannaceae; genus Canna; species Canna indica. Next base: position 73,267,576 of record CP136891.1, on the reverse strand, counting down.
TACATGCAAGTAGACCTTAGTTACTGACTTACATACTGACTTACAGGATTCGATTTTTGAATCTATGTAAAGTTAGACATTTTTCACTCAACTACGTAATTGCAAAGTTAGGCATATTGGTTCGCGGATAAGTGGTAATCGAAATAAATTATATATTTTGATTTCGATTAACGATTATTCGCGAATAATTAGATCTGAAATTATTATCCATTTATTAATCGGTTAATTAGTAAACGAGTAATCGATTCTATTCGAACTGAACTAATCGATTTCAATTATCTGACGGATCGATAACCAAAATCGGCTTGGATACTAATTTTTGAAACACATCAAACGGTTTGATTCCAATTTTGGTTAACGAATTTTAATCATTTTCGATTTCGGTTAACCAATGGCAAGACAAGTGGCCATGTTGGGTTCACATGGCTGTAGTTAGTTTTGATGTGGATAGAATTAATTCACGGGGATCTAATGTTGTAAAGACAATAGGTTTAATGTATACTCGTGAACGCTCACGGATTTGTAATAGGAGTGAGGAAAGTGTAAGTCTCACTATTTCTTTTATATATTATGCTCTCAAAGCTAAACAAATAAATGTGTATGGGTTCAATTAATGTGGGTTAATTTGTAGAATACTCATATTGTTCCGGTGTGTATTAATATCTATATATATCTTTTCTACGCATTCTATCTTGTTTTGTCTTATTTTATATATAAAGGTACACGGTTTTTTATATAAATAATATATTTTCAGGAAACATAATGTCTTCATTTAAAACAAATTAATTATCAACATTACTAACAAATTTTTATATAAATAATAATTTTTTAGTTAAGCCACCGTGTACTACACTAATTTAATCTCACATGAGAAGTATGTTGGATGTGATGTTGACTTATAAAATTTGATGAGTATGCTATTATCAACTTCAATTTAAATATTTTAATTAGATCAATAAATTAATCTATGAAGTTGATAAGTCAATTATCTCATTAAACAATCGTTACACATTGAATAGCTGATAGTAGCTATGGTTCATCAATTTCGGATAGCTCATATTTTTCTTTCAATTTTTGAATCAACAATTGAATATATTCTCAGCAACTAACAACTAGTCCACGTACCAAATGCCTTTAGGAATGATTAGAGGGGACAATAGTTGATAACAGCCACCCAATATCTCTCAATGAAATACTCTTTATATTTCTTAAACTTAGGTATAAGGTTAATCGGCAGTCTTTGTCAATTAGTAGGAGTTCAATGTCAATTATTGACTAAGACCTTTTTAGTATGTCGATTTTTTTTTCACCTTTTGAGATTTTATGAAAGTTACTAAAATTCATGTTTGTTGGTATATTTTTTATATGATATATTTTCTCGTTCCATACATGTGAGAATCAAAATCTACCAATGAAATGAAATGAGTGAAGGTTTCCATATTATTAAAAGGGTTACTTTTAATTAATTTACTACATAATGTGAGTTTTAATTTTGTGTCTATAGTTCAAAAGATTTTAATTTAATTAGTCTCCTCGGTTTTACATTTAGTTTCACTTTAGTTGCTGGACCAAAGCACTACTATTTTTCTTATGACGATGCATATGTTAGTTGCACATTCAAAGGATAAAAATTATTGATTTAAGATTTTCAATTTTGATCTTAATTTTAATTTTAATGATAATAAATTGTGAACTAATGATTGATGAGAAATAATTTAATTCAAGTTGACGTCATTGTTTGAAAATGAATAAGAGATTTTGAATATTAAATTTAAGATCTAAAATCATTGTATTATCTTTAGGATATAAGTTGATTACGATGAAAATCAAATCTTATGCATTAAAATCGAAATGGAACCATGTTGCAACGGCTTATAATATAATTTTGGTCGATTGTTCGATTGACTATCGATCGACCGGCCATCGACATGTCTTTGACCAATAAGCCCAATGACATTTTTTTAAACTATCAGCGAGTTATTTGTTCAGAGCCCCACTTTATACAACTCTATAAATTCTTCCTTCTATTGGAACATGATACTAATCTTTGTTGAAATTCTTTGAGCCATAGGTGAGTTTTAACATAGTTTGAGCAGTAAAAGACTAACCTATTATTTGGTGTTCCGATGGGGAGAAACTATATCTTCCAAAGTGGAGAGTAGAATTGTCTAATCCTACTTGGTAAGGTGTATTTTTTTATTTTTTAAAATGTAAAAGTACAAAATCTATTATTCTTTAAGAAAATAATATTATTAATTTGTTTTTACTAATTCATATTCTATAACTAATATATGTAACTAATTGTTTAAAAACAAACAAAGGATACTTATCTTATTACTGGCTAAAGCCAAGACCAACGTATATAGTACAAAATGGCATCTAGAGCATGTGCATGAATATCGAGTAGACCTAAAATCGATTGAAATTTATCCAATTCCGAGTAGACCTGAATTAAATTCAGATAGAGTTTGGGATAAAATTTAAGAAACCGATTAAAATTAGTTTTGGTTCTGAATCCAACACATCGGGTACTCGGAATCGATGCCCGGAACTTGTACTATGGAACCTGTTCATTTTACAGGTTTCAGGGTACAGGTGTTAGAATATATTTTGAAATCTATTTTGAAATTTATTTTGGAACATGTTGGAATGTATTCTAAAACTTATATTGAAACATATACTGGAACATGTTGGAACATATGTTTGAAACATATACTAAAATATGTTGGAACCTATTGAAACTTATTCTGAAACCTGTAAATGAACATGTTCCTAGGGTACCTGGCACCGGAACCAGATCCCGTGGTTTCGTTCCAATGGTTTCAAGTAGGATCCGATTCCAATTAAGTTCCAACAGGATAGTATTCGATTCCAAAACTTAGAAATTGGTCATATACAAGATAGAGTTCAAGTATCATGAAAAATAAAGAATATTCGAACTCGCTCACCCCTAAATGACATCCAAATATGGAGATAGAATAGATTACCAAATAAAAATGTTCTTCTCAATTCTCATCCTATTTGTTGCTCCATGGGCAACTTTATTATTTTTTTTAAAATAAAAATAAAATTCATGAATATTACATTTAGGCAAGTAATATTAGAAACAATGACATTAATGGACCAAGGGGTAGACATTTTGTTGTTGAGAATATCAATCATGATCTTCGAATCTTACTCCAACCCAAAAGGTGATAAGGAATATCAATTAAGTAATGAAGCCCTATTTTAATGGTCAAAACTTTCATTTGAAGGACACTGTCCCCTTTATGGAAATCAAAGCCATAGTAGTCAGATCAATTTAAATATGTAACTCTTTTACTCAAAAAAATAAATAAATATGTAACTAATATTTAAAGTTAACAACTATGATAGTATGATACAGTATAACATAATTATTATGATAATTTAATATTGCAAAATTATAATATTAATCATTTGAATCAAATAAGATCTAAAAATTTAATTATTAAAAATTATAATTTCACTCACTATCAATTAAATATAATTATGATATTTCATATAAAATAATTTAATTAATAAAATACAATTTTTTTCAGACTTACTTTCTATGTGTTTAATTGGATGAAAAAATATAAGAAATAGGAATATATAAAAAAGGGATGCTATTAACTAGTTTGGTTGACATTATTAATAGATAAAGAATAATATTACTTTATTTACTTAGCATAAAAAATAAACCAGGAATTAAGAGAAAAAATAATTAAAATACCCTTCTAAAATATAGTAAATTATATTAAAATTTATTCTAATTAATAATAAAATAATAAAAATATGCATTTTAATATAAAATTACGTAAATTTTTTTATTAATTTTAAAATAAAAAATTATTTTTTATTTTATTTTCATAAAAAGTATTTGAATATTTATTAAAAAATAATTAAAATAATATTTAATAATAAAATAATGATTATCTATTTAAGATATGTAAATTATAAAAATTGATTTAATAATTCAATTTTTATATTCTTGTATAATAATATAAATATTGAAGGATAAATTGGAAAATCTCCATGAAAAATATTTTTCCTTCTTGGATTGAGATAAGAAATGATATTTTTCATCTATAAAAATTAATATTCCTTGTTTAGTCTTTATGATCTATCTATTTTTTGTTAACAAATTGTAACCAAATAAAAATAAATAAATAGATCATAAAATATTATATTTCATTCGGCATCTATTTTATCAAATCAAATATCTCTAATAGTTATATTTGTTCTCGACTCTTTGAAGTACATGCAACACCTCATAATTGTCTTAATTTTCATATAGGTCATTTATCAAGGGCATGCAATATATATAATATTCTCAGAGGGGTATTTTATGACAAGGAAATTTCCGTCATTTTCTACATGCATGCTTGCGATAAATAACAAGCATGTACTTACAAAAAGAACCAACTTTGTCATTGAAGAGTGTAGCTTCTTCACTCCATGAGTTGAATCCTAGCTAGATATCTTTTCTTCAATCATTGAGGTGAACATTACATGGGCCCAAAGCAATCTTCTTTGGAAGATGTGTGCATAAAAGGATTTGTACATAGATTTTGTCTTACTTAGAAAAGGAGTTGATATTCTTGCTCAAAGAAGAAAAGGATGGCCATTTTTGGTCGAACTTATCCGTTTAGGTTAATATTTAGAAAAATGATGGGATCAAATTGGCACAGTGGATTTGATGCATGATCAACTAAAGATTATTGTTATTTAGATAGAATATCACTTTTTTAGTTATTGATAATATTATATTATAATGTTTGATATGTATAGATAATTTATATTATGCTATTTGATATAATAATAAAATTATTGAGTAATATATATTTTTTTACTAAAATATCTTCCAAATAAGTTTGAATAGTTATAATAACATAACAACACAGACACCCAGAGTTCAAAATAGTTAGAACAGAGTAAAATCTAATTGCATTTAGCAAATCATCAATCGCGAGCAAATGACTCTCATTAACTTGGTAAAAATAAAATAGAGATAGAAAATGATAATTTTACCTTGACTAGAGAGGGAGTTGACGAAAGCATGCATCAGCGGAGTTGATGAGGGTGCCGTTGGAGTTAGAACCGATGGTAATAGAGTAGATGACATGAAAGAAGTGAGAGAGGAAGATGATATAAGGAGATCGATGGAAATTAAGATTTGATTAGGGTATTTTTCTTAAAAATAATTGAGAATGATAATTCATATAAACACTCTCCATGGTGATGGTCTACATTGCCAATTTGGTACGCGGATCATCATGATAATTCGAATTGATGATAATGTGGCCAACCAAACAAGACTATCTTATGGGTCCAATTAATTTAAAATAATATCATTGATGTTTAGATAGATTAGTTGCTATCAAACTCAATCTAAATTAAATATACAGGAGGAATTATCTTCTACTATTAATTATATTAAAATTAAAAAAAAACAAACTATCCATCGTAACTTTTTAGCTTTTGTTTCATTACTTTTCTTCTTTGGTCGTTCAATATTTGTTGGCATTTCATTGAAGAGTATGTTATTTTTTCTTAATTAATATAATTTTTTTACGCTACATACTTATAATTTTATAAGCATCCACTGAATAAAAACTGCATCCACATCATATATGTAAATAAAAATGGTTATGGATGTGAATATGAATTTAAAAAATTCTATCCGCGCAGATGCGGTACAGATGCAGATCAATTATCCGCGTATAGACAATTCTAATTTTACCCAAATATAAGTTAACTATTTATATATTATAGAGTAAATACCTCGAAAAAATACGAACTTTGGATATTTTCTCATTTTTAACATAAACTTTTTCCGCTATGAAAGAAATACACAAACTTTTATTTTGTTACCCCATTTAGCACGCATCGTCATTTTTGACAAATTTGGCTGAGGCGACATGTTAACGAAGAAGACATTACAAATATTTGTCTTACGTGGATTATTTTATTATTATTGTTATTATTATTTTAAAAAATATTTTTTTTAACCCCACTCTTATATCTCCACGTGGCATGTTGATCTTATTGAGCGCTAGCACGTGTAAAGAGACATGGCTTCACCCGTCTCGCTATCGAACTCACCTGCAAGGACGACGCTGTTTGTCCCTGCCGAGTTTGTTTCTTCGCCCACTCCCCCGAGCAGCTCTGGATCGTTCTACCTTCGAGCTAACAAAGCCTTAAATATAAAAGACAATGCCATGCAGTTAAGCACGTCAGCAGATGAGCCACTTCCTTCCTCTCAATATTGCTTCAACTAGTGGAGTCATGGAGACAACTTTAATGGACGATCATGGAGCTGTTTTTTATTCATACCATTTGGTTATTCTCTGTTTCATTCTGTTTTGATTCGTTATGATCCTCTTGTCGCTTAGCAATTTCATAAGTGTATATAAACTGTAAACATTCAGCGGAATAACACAGCTTCTTCACTCTGTTTTCTTCCCTATTGCTAACATCTTTATGGTATCAGAGCACCTTCTTGCTCAAACGAGCTTCCTGTAATTTTTTTTTTTTTTTTTTCTCCTGTGTTTCCTCTTCCACATATTCTCAAAAACATTTCCAAGTATCTTTTACAAATGGCATCAGACGATCAACAACACAACGGCTCGACTACGGCTGCTGCGTTCGGCCATGGCGTCATGAATCCCATCTCCAATAGCGGCCAATTTGTCACCATCAACGCTGCTGCTCAGCTTCCCATAAAACTCACAGGCAGCAGCAATTATCTCACCTGGAAGGCGCAACACGATCTTCTCTTCCTAGGGTATGATCTAATATCCTTCATAGATGGTTCATATCCCTGTCCTCCGTCTTCTGATCCTGAACACAAATACTGGTTACGTCAAGACGGCTTGATAAGGCATGCCATCATGGCTTCCGTCGACGCCACCTTAGCTCCTCTCGTGGCTACAGCACCCTCTGCTCATGTTGCATGGGTTAGACTGGCGCAACAGTTCGCCAATAAATCCCAGTCGAGGATTTATGGCCTGCAAGACTCTCTTGCACAACTTACTAAAGGTTCAAAGTCGATCGCTCAATACTTTAGCGAAATAAGAACAATCACTGATGAGCTTTCTATTGCTGATGCTCCTGTCACTAATTCAGCCTTGGTAATCAAGATATTGAGTGGACTCGGATCTGAATACAACGACATGAGTGCCGCTATTCGATCCAGAGATACCCCCATATCCTTAGAGGAATTGTTTGATAAACTCACAGGTCATGAGACCTTTCTACTCCATCACCAAGAAATTCCAACAGTAACAGCTCATTTCAATCAAAGAACCACTCAACAGAATCGCTTTCAGCAACGTTACAGGCCACCTTCTCAAGTTTATCACAATGTTCGACCACCTTTCAACACATGGAGACCATCAAACAATGGATATACTCGTCCACCTCTTTTGAAACCAGCAACCACAACCAGGCAACGTATTCAATGCCAACTTTGTGACAAATATGGGCACACTGCACGAGTATGTCGGTCTCGCTCTCACAGCCATGAAGATGCTCAGGCCAACTATATAACCAAGCATCCTTCGACAAGTTGGGTGATGGACTCTGGGGCATCCCACCACATCACCAATGATCATCAAAGTCTTCAGGCCTTTTCTGAGTATAATGGGTCTGACGATGTCATCATTGGAGACGGCAATAGCATTCCTATATCTCACACAGGTTATACATTCCTGTCTTCCTCTTCTAGCACCTTCAAGCTTAATAAAGTGCTTTGTGCGCCATCTATTCAACGTAAACTGATATCAGTATCTCAATTTTGTCAAGAAAATAACACTTCCATTGAATTCTTCTCTGATTATTTTATTGTGAAGGACCTAGCATCAGGAACAGTTCTTGCCAAAGGCCCGAGTAAAGCCAGAACCTATGAATGGGATGACACCATTCAACCTTTCGCCAACTTCATCACTCCATCGCAGCCATCTCTCACTCTCTGGCATCAGCGTCTCGGCCATCCCCATCTCAAAACGACCAAGTCAATCGTCTCCACTTTTAACTTACCAGTATCTACTTCATCTTTGCCTTACTGCAACTCTTGTTTATGCAACAAAAGCCACAAATTATCCTTCAATAGCTCAACATTGAAAAGTTCTAAACCTTTAGAACTTATTTACACAGACGTTTGGGGCCCTTCTCCAGTCATCTCAAGTGAGGGATACAGGTTTTATGTAATTTTTGTTGACCATTTTACAAAATATACATGGCTTTTTCCTATAAAAATGAAATCGGATGTTTCTGCTACCTTTGTTGCTTTCAAATCTCTCATTGAGAAATTCTTCAACTCTCCTATTATAAGTGTGTATTCTGATGGTGGAGGTGAATACGTTGCTATGTCAAAAATGTTCTCAGCAATGGGTGTTCAGCACTTAATCTCACCTCCGTATACTCCACAGCGTGTAAGCACGGCTGAACGACGTCACTGTCATATAATGGAAACTGCTCTAACTCTTATGCACCAGGCTTCAATTCCCTCAATATACTGGCCATTTGCTTGTACAACAGCAGTCTACTTAATCAACAGATTGGTGACTCCTATTCTGCAAGGTCAAAGCCCTTACTATGCCTTATTTCAAGAGCAACCAAACTACAAGTCTCTTCGAACGTTTGGTTGTCTTTGCTATCCCTGGTTACGGCCTTACTCAGAAAACAAACTAGACTTGAAATCTAAACCATGTGTCTTCATGGGGTATTCTACAAAATTTCATTGTTATCAGTGTCTTGACCCAACCACATCAAAAAATTTTCTTTCAAGACATGTTCGGTTTGTGGAAACAGAATTTCCATTCATCAACATTCATTCAAGTCTACCTCGTATATCTCAGCAAAACTCAGGCTCTTGGCTTGATATATTGCCTAGCAAAGATGAAATTCCTGCTCAAACTAGTTCAACTACAGATATTCCATTTGATATGCCACCAGTACCTATCTCTTGTATACCTGAACATCCACCTTCAAGTCAGGACACTCATACTAGTTCTCCTATTGAACCTACCAATCATTCACCAATATGCACTGCTCCAACAACTCAGATGCAGGTTGACTCTGCTCATTCTATGAATGAAGAAGCCACTTCTCAAAATCAGACACAATCAGCCACCATTCCGGATCAAATACCTCGCATGGTAACTCGATCACAACACAACATCTTCAAACCACGCAAGCCTTTGGATTATTCAGCTCTCTTGGCCAATAGCAATGTTCTGACAACACCACAAACATACAAACAAGCTGTTAAGCACAAGGATTGGAGAAATGCTATGAATGAAGAATACAATGCACTGATAAAAAGTAAGACATGGTCTCTTGTTCCACCTTCTCCAGAACAAAACGTTATTGGGTGCAAATGGGTTTACCGAATTAAACAAAATCCTGATGGCACCATTGACAGGTTTAAGAGTCGGTTGGTTGCAAAAGGCTTTCATCAGAGACCCGGCATTGATTTTTATTCTACTTATAGTCCTGTGGTTAAGCCAACGACAATAAGGCTTATATTAACCCTCGCTTGCCACTACAGGTGGCCACTCTTTCAGCTTGATGTGAATAACGCATTCTTACAAGGAAGACTAAATGAAGTTGTTTACATGGAACAACCAATTGGGTTCAAAAACAAAGAGTTCCCAGATTATGTCTGTAAGCTTCATAAGGCCATATATGGCCTCCGCCAGGCTCCCCGTGCTTGGTTTCAAGAATTCAAAAACTTCATTTTCTCAATTGGATTTGTGAACTCGAAGTCTGACAACTCTCTATTCATTTTGCAAGGCTCAAACTACAAAGTTATTCTCCTTCTTTACGTAGATGATATTATACTAACGGGTTCATCTGCAGAAAAAAATTTTGAAGTCAACAAAGCTCTCTCCGCTCGGTTCTCACTCAAGGAGTTGCAAACACTAACATACTTCCTGGGAATTGAAGTGTGTCATACTTCTGATGGCCTCATTTTATCTCAACAAAAATATATAACTGATATATTGCAAAGGTTCGATATGATCAATGCTAAAGGAGTTAAGACACCTCTTGCAACATCCAATTCATTGAAACTTCAAGATGGCTCGGCGCCTGCTAATCAAAAACTATACCGTCAAGTAATTGGTGCACTCCAATACCTCTCCTTTACAAGACCAGACATCTCCTACGCTGTCAATAAGTTATCACAGTTTATGCATCAACCCAATCTTACACACTGGCAAGCATGCAAACGCGTACTGCGTTACCTGAATACAACAAGGTTCTATGGACTAAAGCTTATTCCTGAAAAAACTTTAAAATTGGAGACTTATTCAGATTCAGATTGGGGAAATGATCTTGATGATAGGTGTTCTACCGGAGCTTTTGTTATCTTTCTTGGAGAATCTCCGGTTAGCTGGTCATCCAAAAAGCAAAGAACGGTTGCCCGTTCCTCAACAGAGGCAGAATACAAGGCCCTTGCGAATGCTGCGGCCGAAACAATTTGGATTTTAAACTTGCTAAAAGAACTTCGTTTCAGCTATACTGGTATTCCGACAATTTACTGCGACAATTTAGGAGCTACCTCTCTTACTCAAAATCCAATATTGCACAGTCGCATGAAGCACCTTGCTTTGGATTACCACTTTATTAGAGAACAAGTCCGAGACAAGATTCTCAAGGTACATCATATTTCATCAGCTAATCAGCTTGCAGATTCTCTCACCAAACCAATTCCCTCCACCAAATTCATTCAACATCGACTCAAGATAGGTGTCATTACCTTACCACCTATCTTGCGGGGGGATAACAAAGCCTTAAGTATAAAAGACAATGCCATGCAGTTAAGCACGTCAGCAGATGAGCCACTTCCTTCCTCTCAATACTGCTTCAACTAGTGGAGTCATGGAGACAACTTTAATGGACGATCATGGAGCTGTTTTTTATTCGTACCATTTGGTTATTCTCTGTTTCATTCTGTTTTGATTCGTTTTGATCCTCTTGTCGCTTAGCAATTTCATAAGTGTATATAAACTATAAACATTCAGCGGAATAACACAGCTTCTTCACTCTGTTTTCTTCCCTATTGCTAACATCTTTACGAGCCACGTCGCCAGGTAAGGGTGGCGCTATGATGTCCTAGTCGTCGACATCCATTATGGCGTTGCCGCCCATGCCGCTGCCATCGGGTGGCTCTTCCCCGCCGCTATCTCCGGTGTCTATAGACGAAGTAGTGGCGGCGATGGCGAAGATACAACTGAGAAAGGTCAGATCGGGGTTGCCATTCAGTATGCGTAGGGGAGCCGAGTTCCTGTCCTCTCTAGGGAGCGCTTTGTTGTCTCCAGTAGGGAGGGCATTGGCGACAGACGGGTGGGAGGATGCCGTAGCATAGGTCTTAAGAGCGAAGCCCTCCAAGGATTTATGTTAACATACTAAGGATCTTTGAGCTCGGATGGTAGCATGAGCTCTAACGATGGCTTGTGTGCTGTGAAGGGCGGCTTTCATGCAAACAAGATATCTTCAAACCAAAGCTCTGACATAGGACCTCAGCCACGCCTCCTCGATCCCCGTCACCGTAGAAGCATATCTGGATGAGTAAAACTCCCTCCTGCAATGGCAGCTCATCTTCTTATCGAACTTGCGCCAGTAGATGGCGTCCAAGCCATCCTTATCCACGAACACACTGCCGAGAGAAAGATTCACCTTCGATCTCGACCGCAGCTGCTGCAGGCGGAGGTTGTTCTTCTGCTGGACGATCACCTTCTCGTTTCGCTGTCGCCGGGTGGCGAAGAATTGGAAGAATAAGAAGAGGAGGCCGCACAAGGCGAAGCTGCTAGTGGCGGTGGCGACGACAACCTTGGTTAATTACTTTCTCTTTACTTGTGTTCATCACTCCCGGCAAGGGCATTGGAGGCTGCGAAGGCACCCGAGAAGGGTTCATAAAGGCCGGAGAAGGGAGGGATGGGAAACGAGTCTTGATATTTTTTGGCAAGGTTTATGATGATGTGATGAGTTGTAGACTAGAAGAGGAGAAGAGGAAGAGGATGAGAGGATTTGGAGTTGAGCCCATGAGAGGAAGCCTGACAAGAAGAAGATGGGATGGAATTATAGAAATTATGGAAGAAGTGAGGAGAAAAAGGAAGGTGCCATAGAAGAGAAGTTCTCTGGATCGACTGCGGCGAATAAGCCTTTGCAGTTGTTCCTGATGTCTCCACAATCCACAGCTAAACTCTCTAGCTCAAATCAAGCTCCGGAGTAGAGCATCATCGGCTCGAATCCCGCAAGCGAAATCAACTTACTGCCCGAATCCTTGGAGGGCTGCGGCACAAGCGCTCGACGAGGGCTACGATGAGAACGACGAATGTGTCCAATCTTGCTTCACGTCGTCGCAGAGGAAGGGGCCCCGCTCGGTTGCATGTTGAAGCATTTAGTGCAATAGTTTTATTCTTTTCTATTACAAATTACAAATTTGCCTCCAGCTGAATCAAATAGATTTGAGGGTAAAATTATAAAAATTGCAGCCACTTCATCGCCGTTAAGGTCCATGTTAGCAAAAACCGTCAAAAATAATGGTGCGTGCTAAACGAGATAACGAAATGAAAGTTTGTGTATTTATTTGCTAACAGAAAAAGTTTACGTTAAAAATAAGAAAAAGTCCAAAGTTCGTATTATTTTTGGTATTTACTCTATATTATATAAGTAGATTTTATAGTAAATTACATATGAAATCCTATTAAGTCTATAATTTTTATGAATTTTAATAATATAATTTATTTTTTTATTAAGTATATTATTTGTTGGTTTTTTTATTAAATCTAGTGCGAATGCAGATACGGTACATATATCCGCATTTGAATGCTGTCACACCCCGACTCAGGGTACGCGTGATCGGCCAGAGTACGAGTCAGTACCCCGAAGCCTACCCTATGCACTGACCAACAACTTATAGAGAAATAATCATAATAACACCAAGTCATAAACAAAAGCAAGAGTACCAACTTTATAAACTGTTCGAAATCAATTTAATCAAACCAAGTTCTAAATCATCACAAGTTTTAAAATAACATCCAAAGGTTTTCCAAATAAAACATATCAAAGTTTTTACAGAAATAACACAGTGCATACACCAAACTCTATTAGACACGACTACGACTAACAACTACCAGTTATGAGATTTGCATCCACGCCTGCTCTCCTGCGCGCCATGCCGCCAAGTCGTACTTCACAGCTGGTCGGGCTCTGCAAAACAACAATAAAGGAAACCGTGAGTTCACGAGGAACTCAGTGAGCGGTTCTTTCGAACCTCCACTTAAAACCTCGATAATAACATATATAAGGAATTAAGAGTAAGATCACACTACACAAGTTATTCAGTGCCAAGACAGAAGAATGGATGAACCGACCTCTCGGGCCCTTATCCACTTCACTAGCTCGGCCACCAATGGCCTAAACTATATATGGAAGGTTCGGTTCTTCCCTCTACACAACCAGGCCGGTCGGCCTACCCAAGCCAGCCCTTAAGGGCTTCTCAAATATGATCTTTCATGTCTCGGATCTGTCGACTAGGATGACCACTAGTCTTCGAAATCCTCCGGGTTAGGGATAGCTAGTCCCACCCAACTCGGGTCTATCGTCAATGTGGCCCACTGACGAAATCTCAAGACCCTCCGCCACTCGGGTCTAACACCTAGCGGGCCCGCTGGTGCAATCTCAAGACCCTATAAACCGCTGAGTCATGTGGTAGTCGTTCGGCTAAGGACACTCCTCAGTAGACCATCAACCACAACTCGACACAACTCGAATCGGGTTGTGCAAGTTATACTATGTTTTACTTTTCGGGCATTGCCCATATCTGACCCATTTCCCTAGGGTCACACTATTTCCTTAGGTGTAGAGCCTAATAAGTGTCCCTTGTCTCTAGGTTAAGTGTCACCCCTAGGTAACGAAACTATTCTTTCTAGGTTGTTAGGACTTGCCGACTATAGACAAGAACCTAGCATACCATTGTCAACAACACTTACCTAAATTAATCATGAGCAATCATTATTCACAAGATAGCCTAATACAAGAGGAACAATTTCATTAGTAAACTGATAAGGAACATGCAATATATATACATAGCAACGATTGAATGTAATATCTAACAATTAATGAAATATTCCCTATAATGCGCATACCATAGCAGTCCTATTCATGAATGCATTAGCAAGAACATTTCCAAAACCATGTCATTATAGATCATTAGTTGCAATAATCTCTAACATGAACAATACTCATATGATACATGTTCAACCTATCTACGAGCATGCAATCATGAATCAAGACAACATAATCCGAAACCAGAATGGGCATGGTTGTGACCATAACACAAGCATAATCCATAGATCTAACATATAACGAACGATAAGCGATCTACGAGCTACGAGACGAGCGAGGAAATTGGGGAAAATTTCGGCACGACCTTTCCCCTTTTTCATCTACTCAGCCAGCCCACAAAAATATGAAATAAATACGATCTAATACATAAGATCACAAGTATACACAGCGATTAAAATTCTAACACAAAGAAACGCATCGATCGGCAAGAACTCACGAAAGAAAACCCGATTTCAAAAACTTATAGGGCCGACCACCTGCCTCCCTTCAAAAACCACACTAACCACTCACCTTGATTGGATCCCGAGGAAGCCTCGATGAAGACGAGTTCTGATCTCCTCGAGCGTCGACGCGAACTCGGCGCCGACAAGATCTGCCCTCTCTCCCTCTCTCTCCCTCTTGCTTGGGCTGTGTGCGGCTCCAAGATGAGCCGCACGGCTCATGATGAGGGATTATATTCCCTCATCCTCTAATGACTCAAATGCCTCTCACATAACTTAGCCTCTACTCGATTCGATCCGAGTTCGATTCGGGCTTCGATTCTATCCGCACTCATTAGTCAAACTCAACTTTAATAAGACATCATATGCATAAAAGGAAATCACCATTGAGCTAATTTAAACTTCATATCTTCATGGGTCGAGCTATACCTTTTACTCGAGGCGATTCCGCGGCTCGACCCGAGTACCCCAGATCCGGTGCGCTGCATCAAAATAGATTTTTATATTAGAAAATTTTTGGGTCTTACAAATGTAGTGCATATATGAATAAATGTTCATATCCATAGTCGATGCAATGAAAATGCAGGATGTGAAACACGTTGCGAATGCAGATTATATAGTATATGCACCGTATCTGATCCATTGTCATCTTTAATTAGGATCCTTGAAGGATGACTATTGAGTTATGTTACCTTTTGAACAATAGACAAATGCTTACCACTCCTCATGTCTTTATCGATAATGAGCGCATTGGTTGATAAGTGTTTTTGGCAACATAAAAGTTATATAATATTTTAATTTTTGAATGATTTTTGTTTTTTCCTTATATAAATTATCTCTTTTGATCAGGTGCTCCTATTAATTAAATTATTGTACATCTTTTTTAAATGTTCAATAGCAGCGCAATATTGGAATTTGCTGGAGACAATAGTCAATGCTGGGTGAGTTTTAGATTCAGAGGCACTTGGAATGAGGGGGTATGGATATTGGAGGGAGAAGGCTATGAGAAAGAGTCAGTTGTGAAACTGAGAGCATTTTTAGCTAACTCTCTATGGCTGATATGAAAAAAATAGAAACAAAATTAAATACATGGAAAATGATGGGGAATTAGAATCATTTTCAATTATGTTCATGAAGAAACTATGCAATATGGATTGAAAGCAACAAAGAGCAATGAGAGGAGGGAAGCCACTGTGAATCCTAAACTAGAATCGGGTTGATCAAGGAGTACCCTACTGTGATGATCAAGGAGTATTCTATTGTGATGCAAGCCGGAAGAATGGTACAAATGCTGGGATAGGATATCTGATTGCCAAACAAGGCAAATGTGGGTTTACAAAGGGTGTAGTTGATGAACCATTACTTGCAGAAGCTTTGGCAATATGGTATGAATTAGATAATGTGAGAAAAAAAGGTTGGAAGAACTTGATTACTATTTCAGACTGTGAATCACTTATTAAATTCCTGAATGGTGAGGGTAAACCCCCTTGGAAGATTAGTAGCCCGATAAATAAATTTTCTAGAATGAAGGATGATGGAACATGCTCTGTTGGAAGCATATCAAGAGAGGAAGGAACAAAGAGGCTCATGCATTAGCTAGGATTGGTCTGATAAGTAATGAGAGTATTGAGTGGAATTGTTATAATGATTTGGTTTCCCCGGTTGATTGCTTGCATAAAGACCTGTTCTATGAATTAGTTGTTGAATAAAGTCGTTTTGTTTTGAAAAAAAAAATTATTGTACATCGATTTGATTGAGAATCAACCATTTATTAGTCACCTTCGATTAATCTTTATTGATATTAGTTCACCAACTACGTTCCTATCTTGGAGGTTCCAATCTTTTGGAATGGGCGAATATTTATCTCACACGACTGGAGGAGGACGATATTCTTTAATTGGAAGTGGAATATTAACGGTGAATTCTCAACCAAATCTCTTTATGGCTTATTAAATTTTCGTGGGGTCAAAGATATGAGATCTACCTTCATTTGGCAACCCACTTGTCCAAGAAGCATCTCCTTGATGAACTAATTCTGTTTCAATAACAAGCTCAACACTAAAGATAAGTTGATTTCTAAAGGTTTGCAGCTTGATCCGACCTGTGTGCCACTCACACCTTTTTGGAGAGTGTGGCTTTTCCCGCTTAGGTTGGCTAGAGTTGTTACGCTTAATCGGATTTCAACCTTTTCAAATGAACTACTCCCCTTGGTCCGACAGATGTTCCGATAGCAAAGATTTTAGATTGACTAAATTCCGTGCTATTATGTTTTGGAGATGGAGAATTTGGATGGAGCGTAGGGGTGTAAACGAGTCAAGCCGCTCGCGAGCTACTCGAGATCGATTCGGTAAAAACTCGAACTCGACTGAAACTTATCGAGCTCGAGCCAGACATTCGAGCGAGCCGAGTTCGAGCTAACCTATACTCGGCTCGAGCGGCTCGCGAGCCTAATCGAGCCTTCTATATATATTATATACCGGGTTTGATTTTTAAATTTTATGAACCCGTTACCCTCTAAAATGAACCCGAGCTTAGTCGAGCTCGCGAACGAGCTCGGCTCGTGCGGCTCGACTCATGAGCCTTGATTTTTTTCCCGAGCCGAGCCGAGCCGAGCTCGAGTTGCTTGAATTGTAACTCTAGCCGAGCTTGAGCCGAGCTCGAGCTCGTTATTTTCCAAACGAGCCGAGCTCGAGCCGAGGCAAGCTCGGCTCGGCTCGGCTCGGCTCGATTACACCCCTAATGGAGCGTAACTCCCGATATTTTCAAGCAGAAAATCACCTTACTATTGAAATTGCGATCGAATGTGTCATTCTTCTGGGTCTTACAAGAGACCCAGGCTGATTTTAAATTGTAAATTTTTGATGATCAATGTTGCTACATTGGCCAGTTTGATTGCTTTATTGTAATTGCCCTTATGTTTTTAAGGTCTTCCTCTTTTCCCTACTTATATTTTTCAAACTCTCTTGATGAATACAAAATGATTCTTAAAAAAAAAAATCTTTATTGATATAAAAAAAATAGGTTTGGTAGTTTGAAATCTTGAAGTCAATTGTTAGATTTCTCCTTATATGAACATAATTATATTTTCATGTTAAAACTGAGAACCAACCATTTATTAATCACCTTCGATTAATCATTACTGCATTTGCAGTCTTACTACATATATGCAGTAATGATTCAATGATGTAGCAGGAGAGTTGCATATGCAGCCGGGGTTGAATCTAACCATTTAGTATATAGGATATGACTCATAAATAGTTATAAAATTAATTTTCGCCAATTTGCACTACTAAAAATTTAGCTTTTTTCAATGGCAGATGTTGCGGTCGCAGATGCGACGAATCTGCGACCGCTTGCCACAGGGGGTCGCACTGAGCCCGATGCTGCGACGGGTCTGCGACCGCTTTTTTCGACCGCTTTTGCCGTCGCAGAATGTTATTAAAATTCCCCGCCTTCTTCCCCTGCTCAACCGATCACTTGATCTCACTTGTTCTCTCTGCCGCCGCACGCCGCCCACTGCTCGTCGCCCGCCGCCCACTGCTCGTTGCCCACCGCCCACTGCTCGTCGCCCACCGCCCGCTGCACATCGCCTGCCGCACGTCGCCCGCCACCCGCCGCCGCACGTCGCCCGCCACCCGCCGCCGCCCGCTGCTCATTCTCTTTGTGCCGCCGGTATTCTTCTCTCTCTCTCTCGGGCCGCCAAAACCCTAGCTGACGACAACTAGGGTTTCGATCAAGATATGGAACTGCCTAGTCGCTGCCGAAACCGTAGATGACGACTAGGGCCGCCGAAACCCTATCCTAAAACCTGTATGCAAAACTATTAAAAGAACAAGCATTAGAAACTAGAATTAGGCTCACCTGAATAAGTGTGAGTATTAGTATCACCCCTGTGTTCCAGGTCGCGTGAATGATAATGTTATTGTGGGTATTACCAACAACTTGTTTAATGAAGCTATATTTCCCTTTGAGAATCTCTAATACTCAATTTTAGATTTGTGGCATAATTGTTCTTCAGATTTTGTGTTCAAGAGCTTAACTGAAACTCACATTCATGAGCAATTCCTATAACTAAACGAGAAAAATTTGATTTCTATTGTCCATAAGTTAAACAGATCTTATTATACAAATAAATTGATATGTTTCATCAGTACTTCCGTGACTGTGTTGAAGCATAAACCTTGCCAGTACTATGTTGGAATATCTAAAGCTAAAATTTTTACAAACATAAGACATAATAAGTGCCAGTACTATTCATATAGGTACCAGTAGCAGGTGACAGCACATAACTCGTAGTTTAAACCAGATAAATTGATTTAGCTTAATCCCATAGCAACTGCATTATTAACTGGACCCTCTTCAGGTTAGTGATTTGTTCATGGCATGATTATTAGCTAATATATTGGCAAAAAAATAATCCTTTAAACATTCTTTTTGTGTTCATTATTTAGTGTGTTTGGATTTTCAGAATATATCAGTTGAAGCTCTGTCTCCTCTTTCCCACGAATGTAGGTCTTAATTATAGGATTAGTATTTTTAAAATATTTTTCTTTTTGCTGATTTGTGTTGTGCTAAAGATCTGAAAGCCTTTTTAGACCAACAATTGTTAAGCATTGTCTTTTTTGCCTTAAAAAAGATACTTCATTGAAATCCAAACAAGCTAATTACAGGTTGCTCTGGAAAGAGGGCATTCTGGAGGTTGTTGTAATGTGTAATAGAATATCTAGCACACTTGAATGCTACTTAATTTTCTCTCTGTTGTTGGAAGTAGTTTAGTTGGCTAGTTGACTATGACATGGTTTGACTGTGAGCACTGCTTGATACAGGTTTGACATCTCAGTGGAAAATTATTCCTGAAGCACTTCATACGAAGTTAGATAATCTATTTTGCTTATCAAAGTAGATGAATTATGAGTTGCTTCTGATTACTTTCAGTTACAGCATTCATCATTCCCATTGGATCTTTAGCATTCCCTTGCAGTTAATTTGTAATTTTTGGCTGCAAGATGTTCTCTTTTCTATGGTAAAAAGCTCATGCTAAACTAGTATATGATGTGACTCAACATAGTGCCTGTGGATGTTACTTTCAAATCAAACTAGTATATTTTAAGTCAACATGTACCTTTATGAAGAATTATTCAGTAAAGAGCAAGTGCCTTTCTATTTTTCTGGTCATTTGCTTCTTAAAACTCATGCCAATGCTTGCTATAAATCAACACTGGTGAAGCTTGTCAATGCTTGTTAACATCAAATGTGGCAAGAGGGGATAGTGGATTTTTGTTAGAAGCATTTGCAGGTTGAGAAATTCATAGTTTTTAAAAGTTATTATTGCTTTTAAAAAAGCATTAACATCTTGTACGGTATTCTTTTGTTAATGTATGAACTGACTGGGATTATCAGAGTTTCAACTAGTATGATTAAGATCTTACCATCAAAATTAACAACATCAAATCAGAATTTTTTGGGGATATTTAATGTAAAATGGATGCCGGAGTAAGAATTTAATGGTCTATTTGTCTTTGTTCTTAATTTCAAATTAGTACTATATAATGTGGACAATACTGATAAGAATTTCTGAAGTAGAAAAGACAAGTCTTATAATATGTTTGTATATATATATAGAAATTCATGTTTTTTTTTTATGTAGTTAGGCAAAAATAAATTGTCAGAAAAACAATTTTTTACCCTATTGTGAACAAATTAATTCTGGTTTCCATCCCTTTCAGATTTGGAGATGTGGAGAGACTATAGGCAAAAATAATTAATTATAGGCAACCCTTGTCTTTCCATCCCTTTCAAATTAATTATAGGCAAAAATAATTAATTTCAAAGAAATAACAGTAGAGCAGATGTGGAGAGACTGTTATCTTGGTGTAGCAGAACAACCTCTTCTTCTCCAGTTGTCTTAGTGACTTAGTGTTAGCTCTTCTACTTAGGTTATAGACAACCCACTTCTACCTATACAACAGACTATAGATTTATAGAAATTGGAATACAATTTTTTTATATCTATAGATGATATGAAAGAATGAACAGACATATACCACTTCTACCTATGCACCTGGTAGCTGACTGTACAATGTGATAATGTTCTCCTCCGAATGTATTCAACATTATATCTATAGATGTCGCGAGCCCCAGGCTATCGCTCTAGGGCTCGTCGGGCAGGATTAGCTTTGCCGCCGCTACTGCCCCCCACAATTGCGCAGCCCACCACCACGTACTACCACTATCATAGGCTATACCACCACCACCACCCGTGGCACCGGGACCTTCGATGTAATACCTGGGGTTTCCTAATATAAAATTTCTCGTGGTGCAGCCCATCGAGTCGGGAGCTAGCCGGGTCGAGTCGCGTGATCGCCTTGAATAGCAGGTAAAATTTATTTAAGTCGTATCAAAGTGTTAGTGTTTGAGTGGATGAACATATTGTTTGACTCAAGTTTGGTTTGAGTTTAGTCCGCGGATTGAGTCGGGACTCGAACTGGGTTAGGTGGAGTCGCATAGAGGGGTGAGTAAGTGAATGAGGGGTAAATGAGTCATTGGATGAGGGGAGATAAAACCCCTCACCCAAGCCAACCGTGCCGCTCAAGGAGAGAGCCGCACGCAGCCCGAGCAAAAGGGAGAGAGAGGAAGAGAGGGGAGATCTTGTCGGCGCCAAGTTCGCGTCGACACTCAAGGAGATTGGAACTAGTCTTCATCAAGGCTTCTTCGTGATCCGATCAAGGTGAGTGGTTAGTGTAGTTTTTGATGGGAGGCGGGTGGCCGGCCCTACAAGTTTTGAAATCAGGTTTTTCTTCGCGAGTTCTTGCCGATCGACGAGTTTCTTCTTGTTAGAACTTTAATCGTTATTTATATCGTGATCTTGTGTTTTAAAACGTGTTGATTTCTCATTTTTGAGGGCTGGCCGAGTAAAGGAAAAGGGGAAAGGTCATGCCGAAATTTTTCCCAATTTCCTTGCTCGTCTTGCAACCCGTGTATCGTCTTGTGTTCGATATGTTTTAGACTTTTTGATCGATACTCGTGTTGACGCCGCAACCATGTTTACCAGCCCTAAGGGGTTCGGCCGAGCAGGTTATTACCTTGCTTGAGTCGGCCGAGCCGTGAAAAGGGGAGGGAAATTGGGGCTGATCGGATCGATTCGCTGGATCTCACGTTATGTCGTCTAAATTCTCACTTTCATGTTTAATGTTAGGTTCAATTTAAATTATATGTTTATTGTTCATCTTGTTAATTGATAGCAATTTTAATCTACATTCTCATGAGTATGGAAATGTTCTTGCTAATGCCCATATGGATATGATGGTTATGGTACATGCATCCAAGGAAAGGTTTCATTAAATTTCTTATATCATGTTAAATTGTTGCTATGTTTATTGCATGTTCCTTATTGGTTTAATCAATGAATTATTTACCTCTTTAATTTGGCTTCCTCATGATGTTGTTACTCATGATTAAATTTGGTAAGTGTCGTTGACAATGGTAGGCCGAGTGCTCTTCTA
Organism: Canna indica; assembly: GCA_034359265.1. Classification (NCBI taxonomy): domain Eukaryota; kingdom Viridiplantae; phylum Streptophyta; class Magnoliopsida; order Zingiberales; family Cannaceae; genus Canna; species Canna indica. The sequence continues at coordinate 73,245,495 of CP136891.1, read as the reverse complement.
GAAAGAATGGTTTAGGTATCTAGTGGTGACATTTAACCTAGATACAAGATACACTTACTAGGTTCTACACCTAGGGAAACAATATGACCCTAGGAGGAGGGTCGGACATGGGCAATGCCCGGAAAACAAAACATAGGAAAACTTGCACAACCGGGTTCTGGTTGTGGTTGAGATGGTCTACTGAGAAGTGTCATTACCCGAATGACTATCGCACGACTCAGCGGTTTATAGGGTCTTGAGATTACACCAGCGGGCTCGCTAGGTGTTAGACCCGAGTGGCGGAGGGTCTTGAGATTTCGTCAGTGGGCCACGCTGACAGTAGACCCGAGTGGGTGGGACTAGCTATCCCTAACCTGGAGGATATCTGAAGCTAGTGGCCATCCTAGTTGACGGATTCGAACTATAAAGGTTCCTAATTGAGAAGCCCGTAGGGGTTGGTTTGAGTAGGCCAATCGGCCAGGTTACGTAGAAGGAAGAACCGAATCTTCCATATATATTTTAGGCCATTATTGGCCAAGCTATTAACATGGATATGGGCCCAAGAGGCCGGTTCATCCATTCCTCTGTATTTGCAAACTGATTACTTCTGGGATGTGATTTTATATAAATTCCTTACATATGTTATTGCCGAGGTTTTAAGTGGAGGTTCGAAAGAATCGCTCACTGAGTTCCTCGTGAACTCACGGTTTCCTTTATTGTTGTTTTGCAGAGACCGACGAGTGAGGTACGGCTTGGTGGCATGGCGCGCAGGAGAGGAGGCGTGGGTGCAGATCTCATAGCTGGCAGTTGTTAGTCGTAGTCGTGTCTAATAGAGTTGGCGTATGCACTGTGTTATTTCTGTAAAAACTTTTAGATGTTTTATTTGGAAAACCTTTGGATGTTATTTAAAACTTGTGATGATTTAGAACTTGGTTTGATTAAACTGATTTCGAACATTTAATAAAGTTGGTATTCTTGCTTTTGTTTTCAACTTGATGTTATTCTGGTTATTGTTTTATGAATTGTTGGTCAATGCATAGGGTAGATTTCGGGGTACTGACTCGTACCCTGGTCGGTCACGCGTACCCTGAGTCGGGACGTGACATTCGACGCCCGCAGTAGTGCCACCACCACTGGCCCCGGAGGCTCGAGGTCGTCGTAGGCTTCGTGGGCCTAATCGGGAGGCTCATGTACCTTTATTAGTCACCTTCGATTAATCATTACTGCATTTGCAGTCTTACTAGCTACATAAATGCAGTAATGATTCAATAATGTAGCAGGAGAGCTGCATATGCAGCCGGGCTTGAATCAAACCATTTAGTATATAGGATATGACTCATTATAGCTATAAAATTAATTTTCGCCAATTTGTAACTATTGAGTGGTGGCTGTTAGATTATGTTTGTTCATATATCCATGTGCAAGAGAGTATTATTTTTTTGGTTGGGTTCTATATGTATTATATGTAATGTTTACAAAATAATATTCTTTATTTACGTGTATATAAGTTTCGCTATCTATTAAATATTAATCCTCATGTAAATTTTAAATTTGAACAGAAAACTGAAGTAAAAATACGGCATATGGCATGTTTACAATTAGATTTGGTCATCAGTTTGCCTTAATCTTCTAATATTTCTTAAGTGAAAGTATCCATTGTTTCAAGAATATATACTGCCCTAGAAACACCTAAATGATTGCAGAGTTGAGCCATATTTCAAGGAACAAATTTGTTTCTCTCACCTAGCCCTTCCTCTACCATGGTCCATCAGAATGAAATTGCACTTGGAGCAGCAAGGGCCTTGATTTTCTTCCTCGAAAAGGCTAGTAATTTATGGTGACATGGAATCATCTAATGTTTTGATAGATATATATATGGTAGGCAATACATGCTACATATTTTTTTGCCCTCAAGTCTGGAGTCATTTCTGAAATTCCATTGCCAGGATGATAATGCCAAGATAGCTATCAGATTGTCGACTTGTTAAAGATGCTCCTGCAGGTGATAAAACTCATATGCGTACTGTACCTGAATGATGGGCACCTATGGATCTGCTGCATGATATGCTCAGGTGCATCATTGAGCTATTTTCTTGTTATAGCAAATTTTGGACCAGTGTTAACTGTATTTTTGCATATGAGATCATTGGTTATTTTTGAAGGATTTATGGCTAGTTACTGCAACATGGATGCTCTCTTCATTTACTTTTTCGCAAGAAATTAGATCTACTTCCTTTGGAAGATGTTTCTAACAATCATATATTTCACTGAGTCCTTGGTGTTTCTGTTTCTTGGTGAGAGTGTGGAGTTTTCAACTTTCATCACTAAAGATTAGCCAGTTTGACAGATTGCAGTAGTTCCGTGGTTAGAAACTGTACCGTCTGGAATGGTACATTTTATTGTCTCAAAACTATTTGAGGATTTGGTTGAATATTTGACGATGAAAGCAAGCAGTGGGTTAATTATAATATGTAGGGTGGTCCTTGGAAGATATATTGAATATAACTAATCCTTTGTAGTTTTATTTGTGTGTGTTCTCTTTTTCACCAAAGCTTAATGTTATAGTTGACCCTCCATGGATATTAGACCTCAAGGATATATCTTTACAGTTCTGGAGAGGATAAGAAGCAACTAAATGGAGAGTACAACCTTGTGGAGAAAGGCGCCCCTTTTACAGTTATATAGATCCTCGCTTGGAGGGCAACATGTCCATTAAATCTGTATGGAGAGCATACACAACTTGCGCATGCAGGCTTCGATCAGGACCCCAAAGCAAGGTCACTCATCAATCTTACAAACTTGGCGAGCTCTTCCTTCTTCTTCTAGACCATGAAAGCATAACGCTTGATGGCTGCATTCCAGCAGCCTGGGTGTGCGAAATGGACTGAACCCTCAGAAGGGTTCATTTGGAAGGAATGGCCAACAACCTACAAGGAGTCTTTCGCATGTAGATAACCATGATTTCAATAATTGGTCGCTCATAGAGGTTTAAAAGCTCATGGCTTTTCATGATCAATACATTAAAATAGCCTTTTACTAGAAAGTAATGTATCAAAGATTATATTCTAACAAGCGATAATGGACAAAATGATCCCCCGAATATATGCCGGTTTTCAAAGTGGTCCACCAAAGAAAAGATGGGTTAAACGGGTCCTCCTAAAATTTTTCGTTATCAAATCGGTCCATGTTGTGACCTAGTTAGCATAACGTCGTTAGTTCTGTTTTATGTGGCAAATCGAAATCTGACATGGTAAGCTTAATGCCACCTCATATTAGTGAACTGAAATATGACATGTAATAACTAATTCCATATCATATTTATGTTAAACCCCACTTTTAAATCCACCTCTAAACACTCGAATTTAAACCCTAACTACCGATTCTCCCAATTTCCGCCTAAGTGACAAAGAACTCCCTAGGATGAGACTGACGAAGAACTCCTTGGGATGGAGGCGAGCGGTGAAGATGATTGTAAAGCCAAAGAAATTCAAGAAACACAAGCCTCTACCACTTCCACCTTTCGAACCGTGCATGTGGTGGATTGTAAGTTCTACTTCATTTTCCTTCGGTAGTTGAATTTGTAATGTGTTTAGGGTTTTTTTGCGAGCTTGAGTTTTTTAAACATGTTTAGGGTTTTTTAGCGAGCTTGGATTTTTGTAATCTGATTAGGGTTTGAAGTTGTAAGATTTTAATCCGATTATTAAGGGTTTCTTTGAATGTTTAATGCTGTAATGTAGCTTCAAATTTGAATTTTGAAACTGCTTCGGGTTTGTTCAATGTAACTTCAATTTTTTGTGAGCTTGGGGTTTGTTCAATGCATGCTACTAGTGTATTTTATTTAGCTTGAATAGTTGAATATTTTTAATAGGTGATTTGGATAAGCCTTTTACTGTCGAGCTACACCATGGAGGTTGTTTTATAGGAGATGAGGTTTTGAATTATATTTGAGGGACAATGTACACAATGTTTAATTGTGAGTTTGATATGTTGGTGGAGATGTAGACAATGCTAGTGATGGTGAAAACATTGTGAGTTTGATATGTTGGTGGAGACGTAGACAATGCTAGTGATGGTGAAGATTCAAGTGATGATGATGATGTAGATTTTTTATATTGCAAAGAATATACATTTTAGTGGTTCTAATGATGAAAGTGACATTGATCTCTTTGCTAATTATGTGGATGATCTGCCTCCCAATCTAGATGCACTATTCCAAGATATTGTGGATTCACATGTAGTCCCACCACTAACTGAACATGATGTTGAACCTCCACACCTTAGTGTTGGTGAAAATGAAGAGATGACTTCTGAAGTAGACTTTGAGCAGTTGCATTCAGAGGATGACAGTTTCTGATGCTAAGGGACCAATGATAAAGACTCATAGATATAATGCTAATGAGATGTGTCCTAATTTCAATTTCAAGCTAGGTATGCAGTTTACATCAACTGATGGGTTCATAAATGCAATCAGAGAGTATGTAGGTTTGAATGGCAAGGGGTTAAGGTTTAAGAAAAAGGGTAATTACCTAAATATATCCCAAACTAGCACTTTGTCTCATTTGCGACCAATTTCAAAATATTATCAAATTGTATCCCGAACTTTGACATTTGTCTCAATTATATCCTCCCGTCAACTCTCCGTCAGCAGCACCGTTAAGGCGATGATGTGTCACTTTGACGTGGATAAAAATAATATTTTTTATTTAAAAATATAAAAAATCATATCAATTTATATTAAATAATATAAAATATTATTTTATATTTTATATTAAAAAAATCACTCCATGTTCACCCTCGACATGGCTCGGAGTGATTATTTAATATAAAATATAAAATATTATTTTATATTATTTAATATAAATTAAAGTGATTTTTAATATTTTTTAAATAAAAAATATTATTTTAATCCACGTCAGAGCGACACATCATCACCTTAACGGTGTTGTTGACGGAGACTTGACGGAAGGATGTAATTGAGATAAATGTCAAAGTTCGGGATATAATTTGATAATATTTTGGAATTAGTTACAAATGAGACAAAGTGCATAGTTCATGATATATTTAGGTAATTATCCTAAGAAAAATGACTGTAAGAGATGTAGAGTGGTTTGTTTAGATGGTTGTCCTTGGGTCTGTTTGTGTAGTAGAGTTAGAAAGAATGACATGTATCAGATAAATACATTAGAGGATAGACACAATTGTTGTAGAGTGCATAAGAGAGTAATGACTAATAGGAAATGAGTTGCATGGAAGTTGATAAATACATTGAATGTCAACAAGAATATCAACTTAAGAGGATGTATAGAGAATATCAGACAGACTTACTTTGTTGACATTTCTATTTCTAAAGCATTTAGAGCTAGAAAAATTACAAAAAAAACATTTGATGAGAATTTTACCAAGCAATATAACCAGTTTTATGATTACTTTGGTGAGATTAAAAAGATCAATCATGATAGCACAACCATAATGAAAACAGATGAATCTCAACTTGGTGATGATAAAAGGATCTTCTTAAGAGCTAATTTGAGTCTAAGACCAGTGATTAAAGACTTTCTGCAAGCTTATAGACCATTGGTTGGGCTAGATTGGTGTTTTTTGAAGAGGAAGTATGGTGGGATCCTATTGGTAGTTGTTGGAAGGAATCCAAATGATCAATATTTTCCATTGACAGTTGTTGTTGTTGAGGGTGAGAATAAATATTCATAAGAATGATTCATTGAGTTGCTACTTAATGATATTGGCATTGAAAGGAACTGGATCATCATTTTAGACCAACAGAAGGTATGTAACTTAGATGCTAATTAAATGAGTTACTTTTACATATATGATATTTAACAACTTTGATTGTATGCAGGGTCTTGTTCAAGTGTTGGAGAAATATTCAAGAGTTGAACACATGTTATATGTTAGGCATATTTATGCCAACATGAAGAGAAAATATAGAGGTGCTACTATATAGACAAAATGCTGGCTTGTAGCAAAGCAACAGAGAAAATATATTGTTGCATGTGAAAGAGTGATGATGAAGCTAAAGGAACTAAACAGTGATGCACACAAATGATTGGCTGATCATGATGCATATACTTGGGTAAAATCATATTTTTTAAAGTAGAGCAAGAGTGATATTATAATGAACAATATATCAAAGTCTTTTAATGAGAGAATTTTTGAGGCAATGGAGATGCCAATAATAGGGTTGCTGAATTAGATAAGAGAGTATTTGATGGTTAGATTTGCAAAAAATATAATCTTGTCATTAGAAATTGCTATTGGAAAGGTAAATTCAGAGTCAGCAACTCTAATCGGATGTTGATTAGAAAATACATTTTGAGTTGATAAAGGATAAAAGTTAACATCATCTAAAGTTTTGAGACTAAAAGAAAATGTATTTTTATGAAAAATGACATATATTTACAAAGAATCTCTCAGTTTGCATGACATATATAATGTATCCCTTTTGTATATCCGAGTATTCCATAAAAATTGATATGATGACCTTGGAAGACAATTTATCTGAATAATTGATTTTGGTTGCAAATGCCAAGCACCCCAAAACTTTAATATCATCTAATTGTGAAAGTTTGTCGTGTAGCATTTCAAATAGAGATTTTTCATTTAGAACCAGTGTTGGTAGTCTATTAATCAGATAAGTTGTTGTTAAGATACATTCTCTCCAAAAGGATGTTGGCTTTTAAGCCCAACACAACCATTTAATAGTTGAGAGTTTAAACCAATTGTTACTAATACTATTTAGTTTATGTGGTACGTTAGAAATGACATTTTGCATGGAGATGAGTAACAGCCTACCCCTTTCAATTTAGTTAATCAGATTTTAATTTTTACGAAGCAATATAATAAACATACCACGTGAGAGGGACCGTTTTATTTAATACCCAATATTTTCAAATTGGATCCCTTCTTGTAACGTGGATTAAGTTGAATTCTGATGGTTCTTTTCTTAACTCCGATGGAGTGCAAGAATTATAATTAGATTTAATACTGGCTCTTGTAATTATGCATTCACTTCCTTTTTTAGCCGTCAATCTATTTTACATTGTGAATCAACTGCTTTGTTTTTGGCAATCTCTTTTGCAGTGTCTAAGAGCGCGTTTGTTTGCGAAAATATTTTTTGATTTTTCATTTCGTGAAAATCGAAATGGATTTTCGAGTTTCAGAATTTTGGTTTCGATTTTTTTGTTTGGCGAAAATGCGTTTGTTTGACATGTCAAAATTTCATATTTTGCGAAATGAAACCAGCGAAAATATATTTGTTTAGTGTTGATTTCAGTGATAGTTTTCGGGATGAAAACTGATGCGTTTGTTTATCAAAAACAGTATCAGTTTCAGTTTTAAAATTTATATTATTTTATTTATGAATAAATATTAAATTAATTGTTATTAAGTACTACTAACCTTATTTATTATAACTATTTGAGTTTAAAAATATTTTACCAAATAAATATAATAATTTTATTTCAATCTTATTTACTAATTATTAATAACTATTAATAAATACAAAAATTATGAATTAGCTGATATAAATTGAACACGAGTATAAAAAATATATTATAAAAATTATTTATTAATGACTTAAATAATATATGATACGTATTCTATGAATATGTCATTCCAATATAAGTCCATGTTCAAATTATTATGGTGTGTATATAAAATAAGTCATAAATAAATTAAGTATAATATAAGTCATAAACATGTTAAGTATAGGGTAAGTCATAAACATAATATTGAGTAAAGGTAAGTATATATCTTTTCTTTGTTCATACATGTGTTTTCTTTTCATACACTCACCGATGATTATCATCGTTTGATAGGTTATGTTTTGGCATATCGTCGTTTCATACATTATCGTTTTTGTTATCGTTTGTCACATCGTCGTTTCATATTTGACATATAATTTAATATATCAACCAACACAGTAATACCTTCAATCCAGAACATCTAGTAGCTATATAAAATAGCTTCAATTCAGAACATCAACACAGTATCGTCTCAATTTCAATTAGATAGAATATAGTCATAGTTACATTTATATTAAATTCAATCGCAGAATACATATTGTTACATCGCAACACTTACATAATAGTTACAACCCAACAGTTACACCACATAGTCCACCATTAATTGAGCTTCTACATAAGCAACAGAAGTTATACCACAAAAGCAACATTAGTTACACCAGCCAATTTAGAACACAACAGCCAAGCACCATCAACAATACTATTGTTAGCGAGGATCATTGATAGAATAGGATGAAAAAATCAACTATGTTTGATTTTTTACCTTGTCCATCAACAATCCTCACGACATCAATTATGACGGTAAAAAATCCATCTTATGAATGTAGGACAATGAAGGAAAATGCGCATCACCATTAGTTGGTGATCACCTCCAATTCATAGTCCACCAAAATATAGTTTGCCCATTATCTTAAAACAACCAAAGTATAAAATCAACCACACATTTATATAAGCACAACCAAACAATGAAATATATAAGCACAACCACACATTTATATAAGCATAACCGAACAATGAAATATATAAGCACAACCACACATTTATATAAGTACAATCAAACAATGAAATATATAAGTACAACCACGCATTTATATAAAATCATAACTGATAATGAGCAACATTACTTTACGACCTTAGGAGGAAAGTGTGCATAACCATTGATTGGTTATCGCCTCCAATTCACCGCCAATATAAACTAAGTTAATCAAATTACATTAGTAGTCCAATAAAGTATTTAAGTTTACATCATTAAAGTTATCTAACCTATTTAAACAAAAAAATAATTGCAATGAAAACAAGTACTATCAACCCCTTGCAACTCATGTCAAGGAGCTTGTCCATTTTTGCCTCAAGTGAAAAGAGGTTCCTACTTCTTTGGTTCACTTCTTCCTAATCGCGTATAGTCGTTGCAATGGGAGTGATCCATCGGAAGAATTGACAATCGAAAATGTCAATTTTGCCTCTATTTATGCAAGCCGCATATAACCGGCCGGGATTTTTCTCACTTTCACTTATCCTTACTGCAGCTCGCAAATCGTAAAAATATTCTCTGTTTTGATATCTCAAATATGTTTCACTTATTCGGGATGAAGAAGCTGCCATACTATTTAATGAAACTAAAATTAGTATATTGTTGGTAACATAAACTATTAAAAATAAATCTAAGTAGCAATTAAGTCTATTACAAGTTCAAGACATAGAATTCTATTACATGTTTAAACCTAATTAAAATATGGAAGAGCAATCAACGTCGATGTGCCCAAAGCTGATTTGCAATCTCTTTCCGAATGTCATGCATAACATTTTGAGTTGAAGAAGATTCACCTACTGATTATTTAAAAGGGGGTGACGATTGTTCTTCATCATCAATAAAAATTTCTTCATTGTTCCAAATATCGATTAATTCATTCGAATTACGATATTTAATAATGAAGTTATTGTTGGGTGAAATGGCACACTAGAGGGGGGTGAATAGTATATTAACTAAATCTTTTATCTAATTCCGATTTTAATCGTTTCTTGATTAGTTAGACTAAGCACGATATTTATAGCAAACAGAAGCAATAAATATGAAGCAATAAACACGAACAAAAATAATAATGCTAACACAAAGATTTATAGTGGTTCGACCCCAATGCCTACTCCACTACCTAAGCACCCCGCATAGGATTTCCAAACTTAGTTTACTAGATTAAATAATTTTCCTCACACAGAGGACTTTGACTCGAAAAGTCTCACTCTCAACCTAAGACACTTTCACGTCCGGAAGTCTCCACCTTCTTATCGAGAACACTCTTCCACCTGAACCCTAAGGGACAACTCAACTAATTCTAGCAAACTACGTTTACATCGATGGATTTAAACCTCAAACACCAAGGCTACCACCCAATTTCAAGACCTAACAATCCTAGGTCTTCACAAGCACAAATCCAAAGAAAACAATGTTCAAATAACAATTAAAATTACAATGAAAAGAGCTTAAAGAGTAAACCAAGATTAAATGCTCTTTTCCAAGCCTTCAACTTGCCAGTAAATGAGCTTGAGTTGTAGCAGAGTTGAGGAGCAGTTGGCGCTTGAAGGAAAACGTTGACGGAAGAGTAGAGCGTACTGCAATCAATCTCTTTGATGGCTTAAATCACTTCGTAAAATGCTCAATTAAATCTATAAGAGAGGTTAAAGGAGTTAGATGAGGGATATTTATAACCTCTCAAAGAAACAACAGCACAACGGGCGAAAAACTAGCCGTTACCGCCGTTCGGTCGCATGCTGGTCGATCGTCGGTCGACCGACCAATCGACCACTCGAGCGACCGCTCACTCAACCTCTCTATGCGGTCGATCAACGGGTCAACCGCCAGACGTGATTCATGCGATCTACTATCCGGTCGATTGATCGGTCGATCGATGCAGTGAAGCCAAAAGCGCGTAATCTTTGATTTGCAATCCGATCGATCGACCGATGCTTCTTCTGCCAAATTTTGGCTTCAGTTGATTGACCGCCCGGTCGACCGAAGTAGCCACTGCCAATTTTTGGCATTGTTCAATCGATCGACCGGTCGACCGAAATGGCTACTGCCATTTTTTAACCCCATTCGATCGATCGATCGGTCGATCGAACCTAGGCTGAACTTGATTTCTTCAGCCTTCTTGCGCGCTTCATTTCTGGGTTTCGGCTTTCAATGAGCATCATCTTGGAGAGCTTTCCATGTGATCTTTGGACTCGTCAAATACGTCTTTGGTGCACACATCGAACTTTGAGATATTCCACGATGAACCCGAGTGCGTTCCTTCCGACTTTGCGATTTCTTCGATATTTTGGATCGAAGACATCGAGCGCTAACTGATATGGAACCTGAAAGATATTTTTAATGAACCATTAGTTCCATATTTGTTATCATCAAAACCGAGATTAAGACCAAGGTTGAAAACCTTAGGCCAACAATCTCCACCTTTTTGATGATGACAAATATCCTTAAGAAAATATACATATTAAAGCACAAAGGATATCAACTAAGGGATTTCTCCCCCTATCAACATACATATCTATATAATAGAACTCTCCCTATCTATATGCATGGATTTCCTATATTTTCTTCCCCTTTACCTATATTTTTCTCCCTCTTTTGACATCAATCAAAAAGGGCAAAAAAAATCAACCTATAGTCAAAGTTGAGACTCTAAAATTATTTTCCATGAAACATGAAAATCTCAATTGAAGGAATAAAATATTTGATATGAAACTAAATCATACATGATAGAAAAGAGTGATAGATAGAATTCAAAACTAAATCATGTATGCACTCAAGTATGAATATTTTCGTGAATATTGATTCATTTTCATGACATTTTTAGATTTCATTCAAACTTTCAAAATACCAAGATATGGTCATTTAAAGCATGTATATCAAGTTTGAAGTGAAACTAATGTCATTTGATCAAAATTTTAACTTAGCACGTTTTCATTTGAAATAAGCATGAAAATATGAAAATTGCTAAATATCAAATTTTGCTATCTACTCATGTTTTTTCAAACTTAGGCATCTAGATCTCAAACATGAGTGAATCTAAGTATATGAGTCAAGTTTGGGCTTAAAATGAAATTTCTAAGTTCAAATTTCATCATATATTATTTTCAATGAAAAAGTGAGTATTTCTAGCTATCATCCAAATTATCAAAATCATTCCTATGAATGATTTTACTCAAGCAATGGTGTGAATTATATTAGATATTGAATCAAAATAATATACATGAGTTTTCATTTGAATTTTTTGATGAGAAATCAAAGTATCGGAAAAGTGAGTATTTCAAGTAAGTGATACTTTGAGTTTTCGAAATTCAACTTCAAAATTTCATTATAAATCAGATTCTTGATGAAAATTTTTGAAATTTTTACACAACATACTAGATTTTTCATTGAAAGTGCATCTTCAAGAATCATCTCAACATCAATTTTCTACATTTTTCTAAAATTCATTAAGTAAACTATTTTAAAATTAAAATTTCTATGACATTTTCGCAATTTTCAGTAATTTTTCAAAACATGTTCAATTTTCATTCAAACTTTTATGACACCATAAAATGATCATGTAAAGAGTGTATGTCAAGTTTGAAATGAAAATTATGTCCTTAAGTCAAGATATCAACCTAGCATGATTTCATTCAAAACTAAGCTAGTTATCATGAAACTTGCTAAGTTTCAATCTTATCATTTACTCATAATTTTTCAAACTTAAATCTATGGATACCTAACATGAGTAAATCTAAACATGTTTCTCAAATATGGATTGAAAATGAGACCTTTAAGTCAACTTGTTGACTTGGGTCAACTTGGTTCAAAAGAGGTTTTCATGAAACCACCTCTATGTCATTTTATTCATATCTATATGAATTTTTCATTCTAAGTGCATGGAAACATGTCATACATATTCCTAAATATGTTTATGAAGTTTGGACTTAAAATCAAGTGTCCAAGTCAGTTTGTTGACTTGAGTCAAACTTTTTCAAGCTTAAGTCCTCTAAATTGAACTAGTTTTCAATTTGCTCAATCTGAATTTTTAATTTTAAGCAAATGACAACTAATCATTAACACACATAAACATGTTCATCCAATTTTCAACTTAACATGAAGTCTCTAAAGAAAAATTTCAACCTAGAGCAAGTTTCATTCAATCAAGAAATCATGAAATTGCCTAGATATCAAAATTTTACATACTCATGAAATTTCATATATTTATCATGCAAAAATAATCATGAGTATAGAGACATCATTATAGCACAAGTATTCAAGTATTATACTAAGATTTTTGTAAAATCAAACTCATACCTTATTCTTAGAAATTTTGTCAAACTTGTCTTTTTTACTTTTCAATTTTCTTCATGACAGCATAGCCTTCCATTAGTAAGCAACCCAAACCAAATAGCAAAGAAAAGAATCAAGTATCATTTTCAAAGTCCACTTTGCTAAATAATTTGAAATCCGTTTTAAAAAATATTATCATAAATCCGAAACGAATCAAGAGATTTCAAAATATGAAATATTAAAAAATAAGATCTTCAATCCTTCCTATTGGTTGAAAACCGAAAGGTCACAATGAGCCTACGATTTAGAACCGCAAGGTCGCATAAGCCCATTACAAGCTACATACGTCTCCGAAGAGACCGGAAATCAAAAATCAAAAACATTTTTGAAAGCATATCATGAGAGGAAAAAACAATCAATTTAAGCAAGTATCACGAACTCCAACTATTAATGGATCAATTAAAGTTAAGAGATGATACCAAACCTTTTAGATGCTAATTTTCTTTTCCATAGGCATCTAGGTGAGAATCTTGAAGTTGCAACCATGTAAGGATCTTTCATTGAATTCTTGGCCAACTTCAACACATTACTTTCCCTTAACCTTCTGTGGTAGCTCCCCCTACAATAGAGCAAGAAACCTTTGGTACTCAAATGACTTTAGGTCATTGGGGGTGAGTTGGCCTAAGAATCCAAAGTGTCTTAGCAACACTTGGATTTCTTTTAAATGCACAATCATGAATAGCATGACCATATATACCACAACAAAAATAGTTTCTATGAAACTTTTTCTTTTGGACATGAGGTTTAAAGGAAAAATGCTTGACATGAGAATGATGATGAACCTTAGCATTCTTTACATAAGCATTTTTATTTTTAGAGTTATTAAAGGAAGATACATTTGATAAATCATTAATTTTCCTATTTAAGAATACAACCTCATTTTTCAAATCACTCATGGATTTGTGAATAGCATGCAATTGAGATTTTAACATGTTTTTTTTATTTTTTTATTTTTCATTCTCAATTTTGAAATCATTTTTCAAATCATTATTCCTAAACTTCAATCTAGCTTTCAAATCCTCATTTTCATTTTTTAGTCTTTTACCTCATTTTTTAAATTTTCAATTTCAAGATTAAAATCATCATGGCAAGAAACAAGTGTACTTGTATTCAATTTTTCATTTTCTAATTCATGCACATGAGAACTAAGCCTTAAATTTTCCTTGTTCTTTTTCACAGGCAAGACATATATTTTTTGATATTCCTCAACTAGTTCCTCATATGACATGTCAAATGAACGAGAGGAGCTATGACTATCGTTATCAATAACATTTTTATTATGACAAGAGGTGGAAGGATTTACCTCATTTTTTAATCCCATGAGACACAATTGAGAAGTAGCTCTATTGTCATGATGAGAGGATGCTTCGAGGGAGTCAGAGGACGATGTAGAAGCATTTGACATATTCCTTGCTTTGTTTTTCAATAATGGGCAATTCTTCTTGATATGCCCCTTCTCCTTGCACGAATGACAAATGACCTTTCTCTTGTCATGTTCACTCCAATCATGCATGTCAACCTTAGGTTTAATGTATTCTAATTTAATCATGTTATAAACATCAAAACCTCTAGTCTTTAAGTAGGTGTACATCCTAGACTTCCAAAGACCAAAGTTTGATTCATCAAACCTAGGAGGTGAAGACGCTACCAACTCTAGTGTCATTTTCCGAATCGAGAGACGATGTAGAGGAGATGGTGAAATCTCAATCCACGACCCGCTCTGATACCAATTGTTGGGTGAAATGGAACACTAGAGGGGGGGTGAATAGTGTGTTAACTAAATCTTTTGCCTAATTCCGATTTTAATCGTTTCTTGATTAGTTAGGCTAAGCACGATATTTATAGCAAGCGGAAGCAATAAATATGAAGCAATAAACACGAACAAAAATAACAATGCTAACACAGAGATTTATAGTGGTTCAGCCCCAATGCCTACTCCACTACCTAAGCACCCCGCTTAGGATTTTCAAACTTAGTTTACTAGATTAAATAGTTTTCTTTACACAGAGGACTTTGACTCGAAGAGTCTCACTCTTAACCTAAGGCACTTCCACACCCGGAAGTCTCCGCCTTCTTATCGAGAGCACTCTTCCACCTCAACCCTAAGGGATAACTTAACTAATCATAGCAAACTACGTTTACACTGGTGGATTTAAACCTCAAACACCAAGGCTATCACCCAATTTCAAGACCTAACAATATATCCTACGTCTTCACAAGCAAAAATCCAAAGAAAATAATGTTCAAATAATAATTAAAATTACAATGAAAAGAGCTTAAAGAGTATAACCAAGATTAAATGCTCTTTTCCAAGCCTTCAAACCGTTAACTTGCCAGTAAATGAGCTTGAGTCGTAGTAGAGTTGAGGAGCAGTTGGCGCTTGAAGAAGAACATTGACGGAAGAGCAGAGCGCACTGCAATTGATCTCTTTGATGGCTTAAATCACTTCTTAAAATGCTCAATTAAATCTATAAGAGAGGTTAAAGGAGTTAGATGAGGGATATTTATAACCTCTCAAAGAAACGACAGCTCAACGGGCAGAAAACTAGCCGTTACCGCCATTCGATCGCATGCCGATCGATCGTCGGTCGACCGACCGATCGACCGCTGGCTCAACCTCTCTATGCGGTCGACCGACGGGTCAACCGCCAGACACGATTCTTGCGGTCTGCTATCCGGTCGACCGAACGGTCGACCGATGCAGTGAAGTCAGAAGCATGCGATCTTCAATTTGCAATCCGATCGACCGATGCTTCTTCTGCCAAATTTTGGCTTCAGTCGATCGACCGCCCGGTCGACCGAAGTAGCCACTGCCAATTTTTGGCACTATTCGATCAACCGACCGATCGACCAAAATGGCTACTGCCATTTTTTAACCCTATTCGATCCACCGATCGATCGACCAAACCTAGGCTGAACTTGATTTCTTCAGCCTTCTTCTTGCGCGCTTCGTTTTCGGGTTCCGACTTTCAACGAGCATTATCTTGGAGAGCTTTCCATATGATATTTGGACTCGTCCAATAAGTCTTTGATGCATACATCGAACTTTGAGATATTCCACGACAAACTCGAGTGTGTTGACCAATGTCCTTCCGACTTTGTGATTTCTCTGATATTTCGAATCGAGGACATCGAGCGCTAACTAATATGGAACCTGAAAAATATTCTTAATGAACCATTAGTTCCATGTTTGTTATCATCAAAACCAAGATTAAGACCAAGGTTGAAAACCTTAGGCCAACAGTAATGAATTGTACAACACGCCAATACGATATTATTTTGTCTTGCTAGCGGGTAATTCGGCATCATCTTTAATATCGGAGAACGTGCTTTCAGTAGTCCAAAGCATCGTTCGATTACATTCCGAACGGAGGAATGTCGTTGGTTATGCAAAGTGTATGTATATAACAACATTGCAACTGCTTCCTCCACATATATATTTTGGTCTCCTAAGCCAAGTCTCCTAAGATTGGTGCATAATCTAAGGAATAGACTTGGCTCCATACGCAAGTTCTCGTAGCATCGTACAAGACTATGTATTAACTCTTGCACATAGTCCGCACCTCTCAAAATTGAAGTACACACTGTTCTTCTTGGGGTTGAGTTTTCTAATTCATCCAACTTATCCAATATATCCAAGATGAGTAATAATACCAAGTTATCGAAAATTTCTTCGTCGCTATAAGATGTATGTGGAGGTTCATGACTCATTCTACGATAATTAAAAAATAAGTAAAACATAATGCATCAAAGTAAACAAACTTGAAATATATTGTTCAGTTCATAACCAAAGCATGAAAACAAATAAAATAAAGTATTGTTACACACATAGTTCAATCCGGCATCATAAAAAATAAAATAATGTGTCACCCAGGTAAACTTTCCATCCATTTCTTGAGCTGTTCGTCATTCAATGACATAACAAGTGGTCGAGCATCCGGATGCTCAACCAAGTAAGTCATTGTCTTAAACAAGTGAGCTTCGGGTAGCCCTTCCACACTAGTAATGCGTCCAACACAATTTGGGACACTATATGGATCCGGGGGTGATGTGTACAGTGAAGCTGCATCACTTCGACGGGCTGTATAGTGATTTGAAATATGTTCACATAGCTTTTTCTTCTCCTGTTCTACAATTGATCTCACCGATGATTTACCTCTTTTATTGCCGCGTGAGGAAATAGATGGACGTCTATCTACCTCCTCAACACTATCAGCATCATCTTCCTCCACTAAGGGCTCCTTCCCACGTATATCTGGATCCAAATATTCCTTCTCTAACATACGCTCTCCATCCGAATTCAATGAGGGTTGTGTTGATGATCGGGTCATCCCACCAGTTGCCGAATGATTTTGAAATATCAATTCCATCAAATTATAGTATGGTGGTGGCCCGTTCTTAAAGGGTTTGAAATAACTTTTTGTCGTTCCTTTCTGCACACGTGAAAAAAACAATTCTAAATCCAACTACCTAAAACCCCGTTGACTAAAAACAAAAAGACATACCGATGAGTTCCACACTATTTCATCGGCATCAATCTTCCCCGTGTCAGGATTCCCAGTGACCTATGTGTGGTTAATCAACTCTTGGAAATGCTTGAATAATTGATTCAAGCGATTATTTTTGGACTTACATTTCTTCACCCCGTAATTAGTCCCACATTTCTCCTCCAATTTTTTACTAATATCTTCTTATACAGTTTTATCAAAATTGAGATTGCCTAATTCAGCTTGTCTATTATGAAAGAGGTACAAAAGTTCTTCTGTGACAGTTTAGTTTAACTTTTCCCTCGGATTTCGATGGCCACCCATATGTTAAACTAACCATAACAGTAAGCATAACATAATAGTAAGCATGACAGCAATACAACAATATACTAACCATATAAAATAGTAAGCAACAAAAATATACCAACCATATAAAAGATTGAACAATACACCAAATTGATATGTACACTAAACTGACAGATAAACTCTATTTTCAAGCCAAAATCAGTACACCAAACTGATAGAGCAATTCCAAATAGCAAGTGACAATTCTATATAGCAAAGTAATATAGAAACTAATAGCAAGTATAAAAACATATAACAAACTGATAAAGAAATTGATAGAGCAATTCCAAACAGCAAGTGACAATTCTATATAGCAAATTGATATAGAAACTGATACAACATCAAGTATAGAAACAAGCATTAACTGATACAACATCAAGTATAGAAACTGATTAACAGTAGTCTCAAAATACAAGTATACATAACTGATAACATATTAATACATGAATAATTGCAAGACATGAATAACAACAGACTCAAATTACAGAACTCGATGATCTATAAATTAACACAGTAAGAGCAGACATGAATAAGATGCCGATAGATAATATGCTATTAACACAAGTAAGAGCACATATAAACACAAGTAGCAAAAACCCTAGACCAATAATAGTAAACAAATACACAACAGTAAGCATAGATCAATAACATAGTAAATAAAGCCTTAGATCCGACGATATAATTACAATGGATGTGCACAATAAACACATATAATTACAAAATAAATTATATATGTACATGAACACATAAACCCTAGATCCGCTCAAGAAGAAGAAGAAGACGAAACATATGAATTAACACAGATCCGCTCGGGCGAATAACACACAGAAAATGAAACATATGAATAAACCCTAGATCCGCTCAAAAAGAAGAAGAAGATGAAAGATAAATCAATAACACGGATCCACTCGGGTCAATAACACACATAACATGAAACATATGCATAAACCCTAGATCCGCTCGAGAAGAAGAAGAACACGAAAATGGGGTCATCGGGCCACATATGACCGAGAAGAAGATGAAGAAGGGAAGAAAATTACCTTGCGACGAAGAAATGAGAGGTTTTTGGACGAGATCCGACGGAGAAAAGGCAACAAGTGGGTTGTCGCCTTCGGCGATTTTTTTCCGCCACACAGCTCGAAGGAGAAGTCGGATGGAGAGATGACCTAAAACCCGACACCGATCGGGTTTTGTTCATTTTCGTGAAACATATGAATTAACACAGATCCGCTCGGATGAATAACACACAAAAAATGAAACATATGAATAAACCCTACATCCGCTCAAAAAGAAGAAGAAGACGAAAGATAGATCGATAACATGGATCCACTCGGTCGAATAACACACATAACATGAAATATATGCATAAACCCTAGATCTACTCGAGAAGAAGAATATGAAAATGGGGTCATCGGGCCACATCTGACCGAGAAGAAGACGAAGAAGGGAAGAAAATTACCTTGCGATGAAGAAATGAGAGATTTTTGGACGAGATTCGACGGAGAAAAGGCAATAAGTGGGTTGTCGCCTTCGGTGATTTTTTTTCGCCACAGAGCTCGAATGAGAAGTCGGATGGAGAGATGACCTAAAACCTGACACAGATCACGAGTTTTGTTCATTTTCGCGAAATGGGCGGAAGACTTGCCATTATTTATAAGTCTGCCATCGTCCGTTTCGGGTTATTTTTGCGAAAATCGGAATTCTACTCGGAGTAGAATTTTGGTTCATGTACAAATAGGTGTTTCGCGAAAACCCTTATTTCATGAAAACTCAGACCCGTTTTCATCAACAAATGGGTTTTCGGAGTCACATTTTGGTTTCAAATGAAACCAAAATGCGAAAACACCCCTAACAAACGCACCCCAAGGCCCTGTTTGTTAGGGTCATTTTCGGGTTTTCGTTTCTTTTGAAACTGAAACCCGCTCCTGAAACTATGTTTGTTGATCAAAATCGGGTCTCTATTTTGCAAAACCTACTTTTCGTGAGATAACAAAATACACATGCAGCAGAATTCTACTCCGAGTAGAATTCCCGTTTACGCGAAACCCGTTCGAAACGGGCGGTGACAAACTTGAAATTAAATCAAGTTTTCATCTGTTTCGTGAGAAGCGGAACAAAACTCGCGACTCGGGTTAGGGCATCCTACCCCCCCCTCTCCTCATGATCGTGAGCCTCTCTTTGGCGACAACAGGCGACAAGTTGTCGTTGATCTCACTCCTTCGACGGAGCCCGACATTCCACTTCGCCGATAGATTACACTACTTCTCCTTCCATTCTACCGAACACACACCACTCAACGTATGTATTTCTTTGGTTGATTCATCAAATTTTCACTGTTTGCCCGATCTAGGGTTTCGTGTTCTTATGTGTTCTTCTTGTTCCATGGTCTTCTTTGAGATCTCGGCATGATCTAGGGTTATCTGTTGCTTTGTTCTTCTTGCTCATGGTCTTTTTCGTCGCCGCTATTTCTCGGATGGCTTTCGTATTCTTCGACTTCTTGATCTAGGATTAAAAGTTGTATACATTCTTCTTCTTATTGATGTTGCTGGGTTTATTGTCTGATCTAGGATTTTTTTGCCCGATCTAGGGTTATCTGTTGCTTTGTTCTTCTTGCTCCATGGTCTTTTTCGTTGTCGCTATTTCTCGAATTAGGGTTTCGTATTCTTACTTCTTGATCTAGGATTAAAAGTTGTGTACATTCTTCTTCTTATTGATGTTGCTCGATTTATTGTCTGATTTCAGATTTTTTTGTTCGATCTAGGGTTATCTATTGCTTTGTTCTTCTTGCCCGATAGTATTCAATATTACAATTTTTTGCCCGATCTAGGATTTTTTAATATGTTTGTTATTTGTTTATCAGTTTAGTATGTCATTATCTATACTGTTTGTTACTTGTATCTATGTTATGTTTCTATATATCTGTGGTTCATGTTTTGTTTCATGATCTGTTTAGATCATTCATAGAAATTGCTGGTTAATGCATATAAATTATAATATTGAATATTATCTTGCTTTCGATGTATGTTGTTAGTATGTATGTTGTTATGTATGTTGTATGGATCAATTTGAGGTTGATCATTCGATAGTTAATCTACTGTTAAAATGTTGTTAGTATGCTTTTATGAGTTCATTTTATGCACTTCATTCATATATATGTTGCTTCTCCATTTCGCACTTCAGTTAGTATGTATGTTGTTATGTAACTGTTTATATGTTGATGCACTTCAATTAGTATGTATGTTGTTATGTTGTTATGATGCACTTCAGTTAATCTACTGTTAGTATGTTGTTAGTATGCTTTTATGAGTTCATTATACACTTCATTCATATATATGTTGCTTCTCCATTTCACACTTCAGTTAGTATGTATGTTGTTATGTAACTGTTTATATGTTGATGCACTTCAGTTAGTATGTATGTTGTTATGCTGTTATGATGCACTTCAGTTAATCTACGATTAGTATGCTGTTAGTATGCTTTTATGAGTTCATTATACACTTCATTCATATATATGTTGCTTCTCCATTTCGCACTTCAGTTAGTATGTATGTTGTTATGTAACTGTTTATATGGTGATGCACTTCAGTTAGTATGTATGTTGTTATGCTGTTATGATGCACTTCAGTTAATCTACTGTTAGTATGTTGTTAGTATGCTTTTATGAGTTCATTATGCACTTCATTCATATGTTGCTGTTAATATGCTGTTATGTATGCTATATGGATCTATTTGAGTTAATTTGTATGCTTCTGTATGCTGTTATGATGCACTTCAGTTAATCTACTGTGAGTATGCTTTTGTTCAGTATGCTGTTATGGATCAATTTGAGTTGGTATGTATGTTGTTATGCTGTTATGATACACTTCAGTTAATCTACTGTGAGTATGTTGTTAGTATGTTTTTATGAGTTCATTATGCACTTCATTCATATGTTGCTGTTAATATGCTGTTATGTATGTTGTATGGATCAATTTGAGTTAGTATGTATGCTTCTGTATGCTGTTATGATGCACTTCAGTTAATCTACTGTGAGTATGCTTTTGTTCAGTATGCTGTTATGGATCAATTTGAGTTGGTATATATGCTATTATGTTGTTATGATGCACTTTAGTTAATCTACTGTTAGTATGTTTTTATGAGTTCATTATGCACTTCATTCATATGTTGCTGTTAATATGCTGTTATGTATGCTGTATGGATCAATTTGAGTTAGCATGTATGTTGTTGTATGTTGTTGTATGTTGTTATGATGCACTTCAGTTAATCTAATGTTAGTATGCTTTTGATCAATATTCTATTATAGATCAATTTGAGTTGGTATGTATGCTGTTATGCCGTTATGATGCACTTCAGTTAATCTACTATTAGCTTCCTTAATTCCATTACGAATGAAACATTATTTCCTTAGAATTGCAATATATTGTCAACTAAAATGGCCAATTTAGCAAAGGTTGTCTCCAGTTTTTGTAAATTCATTGCAAAACACTCTCTGCAAAATGTTTGCTACAGTGTGATACCCAAAATACCATCATCACACTGCTCTTGTGTAGTAGTGCACTCAGTATAATTCTCTTCGTTCTAATGCATCAAGGATTTTAGATGTATATTAATGTTAATGCACTACCTATGTAGCAGAGTATTGGCTTTGTAGACCCTTCAGCCTTGATACCCTTTTGCAAAACTTTGTTAGAGGGATGTCTACAATAAACATACAATACTATGAGTGGCCCTTGGTAAACTTCCCAACTAAAGGAAAACTAAACTATAAACATCAGGTGGCACAGTCATCTGTAAACTTAGTCATAACCATCGGCCATCGGGCATGTTTGTTCATAGGGTAAAGAGAAATATGAACAACTAGTATGTATGCTGATGTATGCTGTTATGATGCACTTCATTCATATGTTGCTTGGATCTTAGTATGATAGACAATTAATTTGTATTAGTATGACTTTTTATTGGCTGTTTATTGACTTCATTTGATTGTTTATTGATTTCATTCGACTGTTTATTGCTTACTTCATTTATATTGTTTTACTTTTTCATTTATATTTATGTAAATGTTTATATGTGGCTTATGGTTCGCTTACAAATATGTTTCCCCATAGATATAATAGTTGAATATATGAGTGGCCATCGGAATTCGAAGGAAAAGTAGGAGTCCTGGCCAAAGAATGTCACGGAAGAATTTTTGTACCTCTTGCATAATAAACAAGTTGAATTAGGCAATCTTAATTTTGATAAGACTGTGTGGGAAGATATTAGTAAAAAAATTGGAGGAGAAGTGTGGGACTAATTACGGGGTGGAGAAATGTAAGTCCAAAAAAACACGACTTCTTCGTTTATATAAGCATTTCCAAGAGTTGATTAACCACACTGGGGTCACATGGAATCCTGACACACGGAAGATTGATGCCGATGAAATAGTGTGGAACTCATCGGTATGTTGTTTTGTATTTAATCAATGCGATTTTAGTTAGTTGGTTTTAGATTTTTTTTTCGTGTGCAGAAAGGAACGACAAAAAGTTATTTTAAACCCTTTAAGAACGGGCCACCACCACACTATAATTTGATGGAATTGATATTTCAAAATCAATTCGCAACTGGTGGGATGGCCCGATCATCAACACAACCCCCAATGGATTCGGATGAAGAGCGTATGTTAGAGAAGGAATATTTGAATCCGGATGTACGTGGGAAGGAGCCCCTAGTGGAGGAAGATGATGATAGTGTTGAGGAGATAGATAGACGTCCATCTATTTTCTCACGCGGCAATAAAAGAGGTAAATCATTGGTGAGATCAACTCTAGAACAGGAGAAGAAAAAGTTGTATGAACTTATTTCAAATCACTATACAGCCCGTCGAAGTGATGCAGCTTCAGTGTACACATCACCCCTGGATTCATATAGCGTCCCAAATTGTGTTGGATGTATTACTAGTGTGGAAGGGCTACCTGAAGCTCATTTATTTAAGACAATGACTTACTTGGTTGAGCACCCAGATGCTCGACCACTTATTATGTCATTAGATGACGAACATCTGAAGAAATGGATGCAAAGTTTGCATGGGTGACACTATTTTAATTTTTATGATGTCGAATCGAACAATGTATATAAGAATATTTTCTTTTCATGCTTTGGTTATGAGCTAAACTGAACAATTTATTTATAGTTTGTTTACTTTCATACGTTATGTTTTCATGCAAATAGTATAACTTATTTTTTAATTATCGTAGAATGAGTCATCAACCTTCACATACATTTGATAGCGATGAAGAAATTTTTGATGACTTGGTATTATTACTCATGTTGGATATATTGGATAAGTTGGATGAATTAGAAAATCCAACCCCAAGAAGAGCAGTGCGCACTTCAATTTTGAGAGGTGCGGACTATGTGCAGGAGTTAATACATAGTCCTGTACGATGCTACGAGAACTTGTGTATGGAGCCAAGTCTATTCCTTAGATTATGCACCGATCTTAGCTGACTTGGCTTAGAAGACCAAAATATATTTGTGGAGGAAGCAGTTGTAATGTTCTTGTATACGCTTAGTGAGAGTGGTTGCGGAGCGCTATCAACACTCCACTCAAACGTGTCACAAGTGGTTCAAGTTGACACTTGCAGCGGTTCTTAGGTTGGGGACAGAAATTATCAAACCCCGAGAACTTCGAACTGTTCAACCTGAAATTCAAGGGCATCCTAGGTGGTTCCCTTATTTTAAGGTAAAATTCTTTCCTAGTCCTTATGTATAATTGCATAGGGGTTGTCTAACATTTGAATAATTCTTTTGTAGAATTGCATAGGGGCGATAGATGGGACACATATCTCAGCATTACATAAAATGTAATGGCAACATGCGCTCACAACATGCTATTCACCTACGTAAAGAGTGGTTGGGAGGGAAGCACGAATGATGCGCGTATTTTCAGCCACACTATTTATTCTCCCAACTCAGATTTTCCTATGCCAATAGGAGGTAAATTTAACTCAACGTAATCACTTCCTTAGTGTTGATTTGGTTTTAATAGTAAATTTTTCTCACCTTTTGTTAGATGAATTCTACGTGATTCATGTGGGATACCCGACATATCTGGATTTTTGGCACCTTATCGTGGTGAAAGGTACCATAGATCAGATTATCGTAGTCGAGGCCCCTCAACAAAAAGAGAATTGTTCAATCAACGATATTCCTCCGTTCGGAATGTAATCGAACGATGCTTTGGACTATTGAAAGCACGTTTTTCGATATTAAAGATGATGCCGAATTACTCGCTAGCAAGACAAAACAATATCGTATTAGCGTGTTGTACAATTCATAACTTCATTATTAAATATCGTAATTCAGATGAATTAATCGATATTTGGAACAATGAAGAAGTTATTATTGATGATGAAGAACAATCTTCACCCCCTATTTCCTCATCGGTAGGTGAATCTTCTTCAACTCAAAATGTTATGCATGACATTCGGGAAGGAATTGCAAATCAGCTTTGGGCATATCGACGCTGATTGCCCTTGCTGTTTTAATTAGGTTTAAACATGTAAATAGAATTCTATGTCTTGGACTTGTAATAGACTTAATCGCTACTTAGAATTCTATGATAGTGTATGTTACCAACAATATATATACTAATTTTAGTTTCACTAAATAGTATGACAGCTTCTTCATCCCGAATAAGCGAAACATATTTGAGATATCGAAACAATGAATGTTTTTGCGGTTTACGAGCCGCGATAATGATAAGTGAAAGTGAGAAAAATCCCGATCGATTATATGTGACTTGCATAAATAGAGACAAAATTGACATTCCCATTTGTCAATTCTTCCGATGGATCACTCCCATTGCAACGACAATACGCGATGAGAAAGAAGAAAAAGTGAACCAAAGAAGTAGGGACCTCTTTTCAAGGCAAAAATGGACAAGCTCCTTAACATGGGTTGCAAGGGGTTGATAGTACTTGTTTTCATTGCAATTATTTTTTTATTTAAGTGGGATAGATAACAATAATGATGTAAACCTAAATACTTTATTGGATTACTAATGTAATTTGACTATTTTATCTTATTATTTGATTAACTTTAGTTTTATATCGGTGGGGAATTGGAGACGATAACCAATCAATGGTTATGCACACTTTCCTCATAAGGTCGTAAAGTAATGTTGTCTTTTATCAGTTATGATTTTATATAAATGTGTGGTTGTGCTTATATTTCATTGTTTGGTTGTGCTTATATAAATGCGTGGTTGTACTTATATATTTCATTGTTTGGTTGTGCTTATATAAATGTGTGGTTGTGCTTTATACTTTGGTTGTTTTAAGATAATGGACAAATTTTATTTTGGTGGACTATTAATTGGAGGCAATCACCAATTAATGGTTATACACATTTTTCTTCATTGTCCTACATTTTTATCGTCAAAATTGACAACAATATTATTGGTGATGCTCGACTGTTGGGTTGTATCTATTATGCAATGCTTACCGGTGAGTGTATGAAAAAAAAATGTAACAATGCTTGATCCCGACCGACGTTTTTCGATTGGAAACTTCTAACTCATCAACCTCAGGCGGATGCAGTAACTTGCTCAGGATATAGTTAATAAAAATATGTTATTGTATTTGATACTTAAAAAATTTTGTATGCCATTGATCAGTGTTACCAAGTTACAATCTAAGTTAATAAAAACATATTATTGTATTTGATACTTAAAAAATCTTGTATGTCATTGATCAATATTACCAGGTTACAATCTAAGTTAATAAAAATATGTCATTAATTGTATTTGATACTTAAAAAATCTTATATGTCATTGATCATTATTACCAAGTTACAATTCGATAGTTAATAAAAATATCTTTGCTGCTTCAGCTGCCGATTTCTCTGCCTCTATCTCGACAATAATAGCATCGATTTCAACTTTCTTTGATCATGTGTAGAGTAATAAGAAAGAATGTGGACTAACTAATATATGTTTATCCAATTTTACACTATATGTATAGTTTCGCCTCTAATCTCAAAGCAACAACTCTATCAATTCTAGTTATGTACCTCATCTCAACTTTCGATCTGTTACACTTATGAATTTAAATTATAAGTACAAGAATGTTAATAGAAGGTTGAGTATCATTTCATCAAAATGTCAGCCACTAGATCAATAGATCAATCTTGTATGAATACTATCATGTGTGTATAATAACTTCGTTTTCAACTCATGTAATTTTATATAACTCTATCTATGCATTAATTAAATATAACTTTATAATTTTATAACTTCATGAGAATTACTACATCAATAATTTCAACCATTATTAAGTTGGGTTAGTTAAAGAAGTAAAAAAATACGAGTTCATACTTAGTTGATACGTAGCTCATATTTAGTTGATATTTAATTGATAATTAATTGATAATTAATTAATAATAATTAATTAATAATATTAATTAATTAATTAATTACAAATATTATTAATATTTAGTTGATACATAACTTTATTTATTTATTAATTAATATTATTTACAAATATTATTTTGAATTATTTATAAATTTAAAAATATAATAATATATATTTTAATAATTTTTATATCCTAAATAAATAATATTCACAATATATTTATCAACTAATTAATATTATTCATATATTTTTTAAATTTAAGTTAATGATATCAAATTAAATTTTATAATTAATTAAATAGTATAACTTAATAAATTGAACCTAAAACTATGTTTGATAAACAAACACACTTTCAATTTTCGTCCTCAAAATTATCAATGAAATCAACACAAAATAAAAAAAATTGCTGATTTCATTTCGCGAAACATGAAATTTGGACATGTCAAATAAGCGCGTTTTCACTAAACAAAAAAATCAAAATCAAAATTCTGAAATTTGAAAATCAATTTTAATTTTCACGAAATAAAAAATTAAAAAATATTTTCGTAAATAAACGCGCCATCTTTGAATTGGATTGCCAAGCGGTAGTGGATGCTATTAAAGGAGAAATTCAAATACCTTGGCATATAGAAATCGTGTTCTAAATGTTAAAACACTGCTATGTAATTTGAATCATGTTGTTGTAAAATTTGTTTTTGTTCGGCAACTTAAATTATTTATTGAGCAGTAAATAAAGCTCGAATTCAAAAAGAGTATGAAATTTGAATTTCCATTCGACCTCCGGAACTAGATAGGCTTCCGGTACAAGATTATAATCAAGCTCGTTTAACCAGCCCATAATATAAATTATTTTTCTTTGAAGAAAAAAAGGCCAGGTGGTCAAGTACTTGAATGAAGAGCCTACTTGGCTTACTTATTCTCCTTAATTATCACACTTATTTTATTCCCCTGTACGCTGCTGCCCGTGCTGCCCCCCCTCTTTCTCTCTCTAGTCCGCCCTCCCAGCCCCTGCCCGTTCTCCAGCCCTTTCCTTTTCCTTCCCTTTCCCTTTCCTCCTCCTCCTCTCTCTCTCTCTCTCTCTCTCTCTTACCTTCTCAGTCTTCTTCTCTACTCGCTCTGACCCCGGTAGCTAGGGTTCCCGAGGTGATCAGCCTTGCTCTCCAGCCACTTCTTTACTCCATAATCGTTGCTTCCTTCTCTAGGGTTTCCATCACAATCCTTCTTCCTACCTTACCCTGGCGTTTCTTCTTCCTGATCCGGCGATAGTTTTCCGGAGGAAAGGAGGAAACTTATTTTTTCTGCTCAGCGGTGCCGACGGATCTCTGGGCGCCCCTGGGGTTCGGAAGGGCTTGGTCTAGTGGGTATGGGGTTGGGACCCGAGGCAGCGCAGCTGGCCTCGTGGGAGGGTGCGGAAGCGGGGATTGGGAAGAAGAAGAGGAGGAAGAAGAACAAGGGGGGCAGCCGCAGCACCAAGGGGGGTGGGGCGCGATGCTGGATGAAGTTTCACTTGATGGGGGGTTGCATCCCTTCTAGAGCCAAGGTGGATACTTCCATCAGTAGCGTCACCACACAGTGCGGTAATCTCTTGCCCTGCCTCTTCCTCTTATTTTTCAGTTAAGCCTCGCTTGATGGTCCTCGTGGTTTGTTTGTTTGCCTTTAACTCGGGAGCACGGATGGATGATGTCCATCGTATGTAATAAGTTCTTTCTTTAGTGCCACTGCATATACTCTATTGTTAGGTCTTGTGTGCGGACATTGGTAGCTTGTCATCATTGTCCATGGAGGAATGACCACTATTTGGCACTATATGATGTTTAATTTTGTTTCATAGGTCGATTATATGTTGCTTAATTTGTTTTTCATAATCTTGAATATGAATGGTGGTACCATGACCAGTCTCCTCCCAATAATTCAGGGTGGGGTAGGGACAATAAACTTAGCCTTAAGATTGTAAGAAGATATGTGATTTTCATAACACTAACCCTGGTCACTTTGATTAAGGAGCAATCTTACAGTAGGATCAACCTTAAAGAAGTTGGCTACATCATTCATCTCGGAGGTAGGTAGCTTAGATTATGATGTCAAAAGTAATAGTTCTTGGCAGCACACTTTGACATCCTATTCTTGTTATTTTGCAACTAGCTCTATCTGAACAAATCTTCCATTCCTATTGCTCATCTGCATAGAAGAAACTTCTTTTGTTTACTTTTTCTCTCTTTCTCTATAGAGAAAGAATACCTTCTTAATGATATTCATTACATTATTGCTATTTCTACTGTTGCATTATTCATTATTTTGGATGTTGAAGTGTTCTGTTATGCAGTACAATAATCTTTGCACTTGGAAATTTTTCTAGGTATTAATGTGTACAACTTTTGTCTATTATAGATTCCAACCATTTTACTATTTTAGCTCGGGGAATCTTTGTTTTCAATTCACACTTCTGTTCAATCTGCATGCTTGCTAGTTTGATTTTTTTCCTCAATTCATTATGCTATTTTTAGCTTTCAATTGCATATTGCATCTGAACTGATCACTTCCATTTTGTGTATGGACTCGCAGAAAGCAAGTCAACAAATGACGGGAGTAGGGACCAGCCAGTTGTACCACTAGCTTCTGGTTCTACCACTACTAGCAATGCTGAAAGTAGTTCATCTGCTTCTAAAGTTGGGGAGGAGCTTAAGGTTGCATCCCAATTGCAGAAGTTCACCTTTATAGAGCTCAAGTCTGCCACAAGAAATTTTAGACCCGAAAGCCTTCTTGGGGAGGGAGGATTTGGTTGTGTATTCAAAGGATGGATTGAAGAGAATGGAACTGCCCCTGTGAAACCTGGTACTGGACTTACTGTTGCAGTAAAGACCCTTAACCATGATGGACTTCAAGGACACAAAGAGTGGCTGGTATTTATTCTAAAAATGCTCTTTCTTTAGTTCTTTGAAAGTTTGAAGCAAATAACACCATGTATCACAGAGTTTACCCTTTGGATATGCAAATTCATGATGAGTTCTTTATGGTTTACCTTAGGCCGAAGTTAATTATCTTGGTGAACTTCAACATCCGAATTTGGTAAAGTTGATTGGGTATTGCATTGAAGATGATCAAAGATTGCTAGTATATGAGTTTATGCCTCGTGGAAGTTTGGAGAACCATCTTTTCAGAAGTATGTATCACTTCATGCATTGAATTTTTATATTTGTTCAACAATGAACAATCTGTGTCCAACATACTATCTTTTTATCGAGCCCTATACGTTTTTACTGAACCTGCTTTAAATATATACCAAAAACCACTGTGTTAAAATTATTGACTATTCATTAGTATTGCTGTCTATATTACATATATAGTTGTTATATATTTTGATGTATATGCTGTAGCATATGGTCTTTTAAGTGTTAGGCTTGGTCATTGTATTGCTTCTACTTTTTGTTATATCACAAATGAAATTACTTGTGATTTAGTGTGAGAGTAGTGTTATGCAAGCACTTGGAGCACCACACAGCACTGTGATAAACAGTTGGACATGTAGACCCAAAATATCTAAATTGATTGTAGAATGTAGATTTGAAAAATGAGCTCTTGTCAGGATTTTTTTTTTTTCTATCTAGAGATGATCAGATGAGAGAAATATAGTTAGGGAGGAGTCTGGAATGACTTATTGTTAGGTTCAAGATTCAGATAGGCCTGTATGCAGCCATCCCATACTAAGAATCCATGATACTGCTCATCGATAATCCATGGCATTACCAGTAATCTGGAATGACAATACAGTTAATATAGTAAAGCTTAAGCATTTGTGATGTTAGTTGCTGGCACAGGGTAATACAAAAGATTATGTTAATAGAAAGTTACATTCCTTCAACAGAATTTATTCTGCTATTGGCTTAGGGATGGATCTAACTTGTTCTTTTGTAGTTTGTTGGGCATGAATATGCTTAGATCTAAATCTAAAATCAGATAACTAGGTTGTGTATGCAAAATTTGCACATGCATATCGCAATCTTATTACAAACTATACATATATGACAAAGTTTCAAAGGGGCCTTATGTAAGTTAAATGTCAAAAATGTATTTTATGTTCTTCAATCTAAACAAAGATTGTTGTGCATAATGTAAACTATAGTTTGGGGCCTTTTCTAATATCCTAATCTTATAGGTTAAGTGGTTACCCAATTTAACTTAACATGCTATCATAGATCAAAGAACGAAGTCCTACTCAAATTTGTATTTAAGCCACAGATTTAATAACTCAACTAAGTTAGTGCTGCTGGACTCGGGGGGTGTTTGGTTGGATGAAATAGATGGAGAATAAAATAGTATTCCTTATAGCCTACCCTATTCCCTTGTTTAATTGCAACATTTTGACAAGGAATAGGTGGGCCATAATGAATAGATAATGAATACTATTCCTCATGGATGGGAAATACTATTCCTTGGCTCCAAGGAATATTATTTCTCACTTATTCCTTATCACATTGTCCCATATTGCCCTTCAATGTTTATAATATTACACGAGTATAAAAACATAGTTTATTAAATTAGTTGTGATAATTACATAATTTAATTATTTGATTATTAAAATGATAATTTAATTGTTATCTTATGAAGATTGAGTTGGTTTTTATGAAAAGAAAGTAAATCATAATTTTTATTATTCTAAAATAAATAAATTATTTTACATTAATCCATATTTTTTATGTTGTTATTGAATGAAATATAATACAATTTATTATATTGTTAAGAAAGATATTTTGGTCATTTTCCACTCTATTCCTTGTCTATTTCTTATGCTAGCCAAACAAGATAATACTATTCATTGTCTATTCCTAATGCCAACCAAACAAGGTAATATAATTCCTTGTCAATTCCTATTCTTTATGATTTCATTCTGTCCAATGGTCCAACCAAACACCCCCTTGATCCAAGCACCTAAGAGGGAGTGTTAAGAATATCATAGGATTGCGTCATTTCCTTACAACTTAAGTTTTTGGGATGAGTGCTCACCTAATAGAACTTGAGTTATAGCAAAGTTTATGCATTTCTGATGTTAGTTGCTGATCTGCTAATTTATCTAAATCCTTTAGACAAAGTTTCTTTGCTACCTCATCTTTCAAACTTGACTATGTTTAGATGTTACTTCTTCATGACTATGTTTATTTCAAACTTGAAGATCATACCTCATCTTTTTCATTGGAATTGAACCCAATGTATGCAGTAACTTGCATTTGATATCTAAATAGGTGTCCACCAATTGGTCTAAATCCATCCATTCTCCATAGGCCACTTCATATTTTTCGTTGATAAGTCTGTTCTTACATAAGATACAACCTTAATGTGATGTGAGGTTTCTGTTAGGAAATTCTCTTGATGCTTTCTTCTTAGTTTACCATTTAGGAAACATTTTATTTGTTATTTTATTCTAGAAGAATTTAAAGAAATATTTCTGCTAGGACTTAGGTTTTGTTGACTTTTATTTTCGTTGTTTTTTCCTTTGTTGCCTGAACATAGAACCTAGTCCCTTTATATCAATATGGTAGGTCATCCTTAGGTGCATGACATGAACAAGAAATTTGCCTGATTAATTAGTAGTAACTTGTCTTTAACCTTCTGCAATCTGCCATTGTTAGCATCATGAAACTTGTCTCTCCCTCTTTCTCATTCTCTCTTGTTTTCTTGCTATTAGTTATGTTACTTATTGTTTGTCTAGTCTCATGAAAAACTTGCACAGTTGTACCCTCTAATGTTGCATGTAAGCTTCCATTTTTTTTTCCTCATGAAAAACTTGCATGTTAATTTTGTTGTTGTTGATTCTGTTGCGACAGGATCACTCCCTCTACCATGGTCCATCAGAATGAAAATTGCACTTGGAGCAGCAAAGGGTCTAGCTTTTCTTCACGAGGAAGCTGAAAGGCCTGTGATATATCGCGACTTCAAATCATCCAATGTTCTGCTAGATGCGGTAGGTAGCATATGCTATGTATATTATTTTGCCCTTCAACATGGGGCCATTTCTCAAATTTCAATTGCCCAGGATTACAATGCCAAGCTCTCAGATTTTGGGCTTGCTAAAGATGCTCCCGAAGGTGATAAAACTCATGTGTCTACTCGTGTGATGGGTACCTATGGATATGCGGCTCCTGAGTATGTTATGACAGGTGCTGTCATTTACCCTTTCTCCTTTATGGACAAAGCTGGACCTGATATTAGCTGTTTCACATGCATAGGTCATTGGTTATATTTAAAATGTCCCATGGCTAGTTACTGCAACATGATGCACTCTTCATTTACATTTTGTTTTTATTTATTCAATTTCACTGTTCTTGACTGATTTTTGGAAAGATAGTGGGAATCAAAATACACCAATCACTGGATGAAGGAATCATTAGAATATGCGCACTAGTCAACCTGAATTTGTGTTCTAGAAAGTTTTGCCTATGCTTGCCATTCTGCACAAACTTCCCATTTTCCTGGGTTAGTCCAGACAGAGAACCGACTAACTTGGATGCACTCTCCCCAAAACTCCCTTTGTATGTACTGGTTCAAGAATGTAATTTTAATTGCATAGAATTGTAACTCAGCTACCCTGATTAATCATATCTAAGGGTTTCCTTGAATGTCCCATTCAATGTCCTCACATCCTTATACTAACATTGGTATTCCCTAAAGCATAGTTTGATTTGTAATTTATTTATATATACTTTAAATTTATGGGATTGTTGGATTTATAATAGTATTAAATTTTGTACAAGTGATTTGATATAGTCATCTCCACTGTTCCCTCTTGTTTTCTGTCAACCTCATCTACTGATCTACCAACTATCAAATTCACATCATATCCCAAAATTGAAAAGATGGAGGATGGCATGATTTTACTTGGTTGTCTAGATGATTTTCTCATGTTCATTTCCTCTTGGATGCTGCGATTGCCATATTTCCACCATTTCACACTATTGTAGCATGTTTGCAGTTTCATCATTGTAGTGTAATATGCCTTGATCTATCTATGCTTTGCAACTTGCTCCAATATTCTGGTTGTTGTCCTAGACTCTACTTTCACTTTTATAGGTCATTTGACCTCAAAGAGCGATGTCTATAGCTTTGGAGTGGTACTGCTTGAAATGATGACAGGCCGAAGATCCATGGACAAGAACCGGCCAACTGGAGAGCACAACCTTGTCGAGTGGGCGCGCCCTCACCTTGGAGAAAGGCGTCGCTTTTACAGGCTTATAGATCCCCGCTTGGAGGGCAACTTCTCCATCAAAGCTGCACAGAAAGCATCCCAGCTTGCACATGCCTGCCTCAGTCGGGATCCCAAAGCAAGGCCCCTCATGAGCGAGGTTGTTGAAGCCCTAAGACCACTAATCAACCTGAAAGACCTGGCGAGCTCTTCCTACTTCTTCCAGAACATGCAAACAGGGCGCTCAATGGCGCATTCCAATAGTCTGGGTACGAGGAATGGATCAAAGACGCATGGTTCCTGTGGAAGGAACGGCCACCAGCCCATGAGGAGCCTTTCACACGGTGCACAAGCTTCTCCATACCACCAGTCACCGAAGCCCAATGGTAGATGACCATGAACATATGAATTATCATCTCCATTCAGGAAATTAAAACTGGTTGTCAGCTGGTGAAACTTATGCCTTTGTGGTGGGTAAATGATACATGTTAAGAGTATGATGGGGGGCTGCTGCAGATTAAGGATTCCCGGAGTTGCATGGCGCCATCATCTGGTGGCTGTGGGTTCTATGAAAATGTACCTGTGATGAATATTTATGGTCGGTGGTGACCTTGTTTTGTTAAATTGTCGTTCAGGTATTTGTCACTATTGTCATATAGTTAAAATTGCTGGCGAGGGAAGCTGAATGCTCTCGGAATGAGATCTTAGCGAAATATTGGGAAAATCAGCGTTCCTCTACAGCTTACTCTTGTTTGTCATTATACAACCAGTGCATGAAAAGAAAAGAACCCATTTTTCGAAACATTGAATTGGCCTCTATATCCAAGGCAACGTGCTCCTCGTGATGCATGAAAAATGGCATCTCATATCACGCAGATCTTGATGTCACTTATGATGGTGTTCTCAATTCGTTTAAATCCTACAGCTTCGTTCTACAAGACTAATATTCTTGCTCTGGCTTAGATCTTGTGGTTTAATTTGGATTAGTTT
Source organism: Canna indica (assembly GCA_034359265.1). NCBI lineage: Eukaryota > Viridiplantae > Streptophyta > Magnoliopsida > Zingiberales > Cannaceae > Canna > Canna indica. The sequence goes on along the minus strand of CP136891.1, from coordinate 73,210,225 downwards.
TTAAATGTGTCTAGAACCTTTAAGATTTTTAATACAGTTATTTTTTTTGTATAATTTATCTTTACATGAAGTTTTTATATAGTAAGTTCATGTGGTTGACTAAGCACATCCCACGTGGATTGCTGATTTTTCCCTATTCTATCTTACATCTTAAGAATCTTAGGAATTTAAGTTTTTTTAAATATATTTTAAAAAAAACAAAAATAATCGGATAATCTGGGTGGTGGGTCTCGCATAGATCAGATTATGATCAAGGTTAGATCAGATTCTGAGTCTACTCGATATTTTTGCACACCCTTAATTCAAATGAACAAAAATAACATAAAACGTTACTTTCCCTATTGCATGTGAGATTTAAATATTAATTTTATATTCTTAAGAATTTTAAATTTTTAAGAATTATATTTGAAAATTTTATAACATTGAATTACTCGAGTTGTGTGTATATTTACTTCACTGGATATGATAAGACATAATAAGATAATAAGTTAATGAAAGAAAAATTAGAAAGAATTTTTTTTATCAAGTCTAGACCGATCTGGATATAACATCAATTTTATATTCTTCTAATCCAATCATCATATAATTAAACAAGTGATCAAAATTCATCCCCTATCATATATGTATAATATTCCTTTATTTCATAAAGTAAATACGCTATAATATATTTATTTGACTATATAGAACAAGGAATCATTTTAATTCACATATGAATAAGAAAGAAATAAGATTAAAATGAGATAAAATAATATTTGACAAAAGAATTCTACCAAAATTCTCTTATTTTTAACCTACTTAAAATTTCCTTTATATCCTAATCCTCTCTTATCCCCCTTTATCTCCAATTCTTCTTTTGCATGCCATCGAGTGAAAGAACATTCAAAAGTTCGTGTAGAAATTAACCTGGAGTTTTGATAGGTCGCCTGTAATGAATTGGAAGCTTGAGAAAACAAAAAATGATTCCTTTTACAAGGCAGCTTTAGGCGAAGGGAAACAGTTGGACAATTGGTTAGCAAAACTCTTCAACATGGAAAGAGCATCCTTTACAAGCTTGGTAAAGCAAAGTATTCCACTTTTCCTTTCCGGTAGAGAAGATGAAGTAGACATCCACACGAGAGGTTTCGAATGACCGCATGACGATACGCATCAACGTGTATATAAGTATTAAGTCGAGCCTCAGCCACAGGAGACAGAATAAATTCCACAAATTAGCAAACACCAAGAATATTATTCAGTTCCTCTCATCTCTTTGATTCCTCAATATAATACATATCAGCCCAGTTGATAAGAATCTCTGGTGTTGATAGAAAGCTTAGATCAAAACATTAATAGAGAAATCTCTCTCTGTCTCTCTCCAATCTTGATCAATGGATGGCAGATTTGTCAAGGGCAGAGGAGAAGGCAGACAACGAGTTGTTTACAAGGATATGCAGCCGTCCACCGAATGGAGCACGACGGCTGACAACCATGTTTTCCGTGTTCATCTTCCAGGTACTGCACTGATTTTTGATTTGTCATTCAAGAACAAGCATGTTTCATATCTTTATTTTTTAGCAAATTATGATTTATATATTATTACAATTTGTTTCCATCATCGTACGTCTTGCAAAAATTCCATTCAAGCAATGGCTCTGTCATTCTATTTCATTACTGCATGCATGTTAATTAACCACCTGGGTAAGCCAAGTTTTCCTTCATGGAAATGAAGGTTTCACGACAGAAGACATCAGGGTTTTCATCGACAAGAACGCCAGGAAGCTGACGGTGAAGTGTAGGAAAGCTGAGGCTCCGGGCGTCGTCGCGCGCGTGGAGCAAGATTTCGATGTTCCGGACGACGCAGACTTCGACAAGGCCCGCGCCAGGCTCGAACAAGGGTGGTTGTCGCTGGCATTGCCCAGGAGGAAGATGGAGAAAGAATCATCGCAGGTTGGCGCGTCACACGAGGACAAGAAGAGAGAGGAAGATTCGATTCCAACGAAGAAGCCGGAGCGTGGAGAACGGAAGAAAGAAGAAGAACCACCACAACGTGTTCGAGAAAAAGCCTCGCAGAAAGTGAAGTCAATAAAAGAAGACATGACCGAGGAACGTGGTAAGGCAAAGACTGAGGCAGTAGCACCGATGGCTGAGACAAAGGAAACAAGCTTGGCAAAGGAAAAGCCAATAGATGAATTAGAAAGGAAGAAAGAAGAAGAACCGCAACATGTTCGAGAAAAAGCCTCGCAGAAAGAGAAGTCAATAAAAGAAGACATGACCGAGGAACGTGGTAAGGCAAAGACTGAGGCAGTAACCCCGATGGCTGAGACAAAGGACAGAAGCTTGGCAAAGGAAAAGCCAATAGATGAAACGAAGAAAGAAGAACGTCCACCAAGTGCTCGCGGAAATGTCCCCCAGAAGGAGAAGTCAATAAAAGAAGACATGGCCAAGGAAAGTGGGAGGGCAAAGATTGAAGAGAAGACTGAAGCAGCAACTCCGACAAGTGAGACTAAGGAAAGAAGCTCTGCAGAGGAAAAACTTTTAATGGGAGAAAGGAAGAAAGAAGAAGGCCCACGAAGTGCTGGGGAAAGTGCCTCGCCGAAGGAGGAGTCAACGAAAGAAGACATGGTCAAGGAACGTGAGAAGGCAAAGAGTGAAGAGGAGTCTGAAGCAGCAGTTGCCAAGGGTGAAGAGAGGCAATTGGAGAAGGCAAAGAGTAGAAAGGACGAGACAGAGGCGGCAGCATCTGCTCGCGTTAGTGAAGAGAAGAAGCCATGCACAAAGAATGATGGAATGGCACGAGGAAGAAATAGTCAATTTGCGAGTTGGAGGAGCCCAATTGAGGAGGTAGAAGAGTGGTTTGATCAGTCTGGAATTGTGGATAAGTTGATGGAGAACTTCAACAAGAACAGGAAAGTTATTGTTGCAGCAGCTGTTGGATTCTCTGTGGGATTCTTTGTGTCTCACAAGCTGAGGTCGAGCCGCTAGCAGATGAGAAGCTCATCCATGAAGAAACCATGAGCTTCTTGATCACACTGCAAATAAGCTTCCAAAAAGGAGTAATTTATTTATAGTATTGCAATGAATAATACTCATTAATTGTTTCAAAAGGGGAGAAAAATTTAATTAACATATTACAGCTCTTGCAAATAATAAAAAAATCAAAACAAATAATGGGTATTTGGTGATTAATTTCCAGTTCATCTCAATTTGATGTTGGCATTTCAAACTATGGCAATTAATATGAAAAGAAAATGTAACTTTACGTGCATGTGATATATATCAAATATAATTCATTGGAACTACTTCTGTATTTAGTCTTAATTCAATGAATTATTCCTCATTATTTAAGAAAATATCGGACCATTCTAAATATCTAGTCAGCTAATTATTTTTTTATAGAAAAAAGTATTTTTAATCGTATATGACGCTAGTCTATTGCCACTTCATTAACTATATACAGGTATCTTTATTCATTTAACGGAAAATGTACAAAAATATCTCTAAGATTTTTTTTTGGATAAAAAATATTTCTTACGTAATGAATTGAGTACAAAAATGACCTTATAAGCTGACAGCGTTAACTGAGGAATAACAGAATTCACGTGGCTGATGACTAGGACTGATGACAGTCACCAACACGTCATCAAGGAGTCCCACCACTAATTTTTCTTTGTATTTTTAGAAAAAAAAATACTAAAATACCCCTAACGTTTCTCACCGGTACTAAAATGATCCTAACATCTTCTTATAGGTACTAAAATGTCCTTAACATTTTTTCACTGGTACTAAAATGCCACTGACGTTTATTCACTAATACTAAAATGCCCCTAAAATTTTCACACAAGTGCTAAAATGTACCTAACATTTGGTTTGGAGCTAAAATGTCTTTGAGATTATTGAAAATGCTACAAAATTTTAGCCAAATTACAATTGTAAAATTTCAGCAAAATAATATCAAAATTATTGTAAAGTTATTGCAAAATTACAGCTAAATTGGAGTTGTAAAATTACAGTAGGACTGCAGCTTAAAAAATGCAGCAAAATTAAAATCAAATTGTAGCCAAATTGTAGCAAAAAGGTGGTAGGAAAATGTTACAACCTGTTTGATCTAAACCGAGGTATTACAGAAAAATTGCTAAAAAATTGAAAAAAATACAATTTAGCATTTATTGCAACTTTAGTTTTGCTATCAAGCTTTTGGTGCAATTGTTCTACTGCTATTTTGTTGCATTTATTGCAATTTAGCTGAAATTTTTCAACAATTTTGCTAAAATTTTACAACTGTAATTTGGCTAAAATTTTGTACAATTTTCAATAATCTTATAGGCATTTTAACTCCAAAATAAATATTAGGGGCATTTTAGTATTCGTGAGAAAATATTAGGGGCATTTTAGTATTCGTGAGAAAATATTAGGGGCATTTTAGTACTTATGAGAAAATATTATGGATATTTTAGTACTCATGAGAAAATATTAAGGATATTTTAGTACATTTCGTAAAAATACAAGGACAAATTAGTGGTGGACCCCTTGATGACGTGTTGCTGACGTGGCAAATCATCAGCCACGTCAGCTTCGTTATCCCTCAGTTAAGGGTGTTAGCTTATAGGGTCATTTTTGTACCCAATTCATTACGTAAGAGATATTTTTGATCCAAAAAAATCACAGAAGTATTTTAGTACCCATGAGAAAATATTAAGGACATTTTAGTACTTTTTCCATTCATTTAAAAAGGTTTAACTTGATTAATGAAAAAAAAAGACTATAACTAAGCTTTCTTATCTCAATTAAATAATGCTCTAAATATGTATTCAGAAATTTAAAGTTAGTCATGTTAATACTTTTGTTGTCATTTTTAATTGAGCGATTGTTTCAGTGACATAGTAATAATGAGGGCACATAATAGTACAGCTATTCATAAACTTTAAAATATTAAAAATTAATTTTCTTAAAATCCATTATTTTAACCTTCATAATTTTTTAATCTTCGATGAGATAAAGATAGTAAGCTTTTAAGTTGAGAGGAGTAATTATTTATTTAAGTTGAGAGAAGTCGTTATTGAAGGTGTTGGTAGGAAAAATAGTTGGATGAATTACAAAATTAGGGCTAAATAGAGAGACGATTCATGTAATTAACCTCTATAAAATTTTAACCAACAATTGTCTACGAACATTAGCAGTAAAGATATTGGAAGTTTGATTTTTCATGAATTAATTTTCTAATTATATTTTTTTAAAAAAATTTTAAAAAAATTTGATTAATAAAAAAATAATTCATAGAGAATGTAACATCTCATGGATTAACTTTCCACAACATTAGTGTTGTTCATTGGGTCGTGTAGACCCAATGAACCTAAGAATCCGATTCAACTCAAACTATTTGGATTAGATTAGGTCAGGTAATCGAGTCTGGTCGGGTAAAACTCGATCAAACTTGACCACAATTGGGTTAGGTCTCTGATTCTAAACTTGGAACTAAAGATTCAATCTGATAACCCAATTATTTATATTTTTAATTATTTTTAAAATATAATTTTAAAAAAAATTGAGAAGAGGAGTCAATCGCCAGCCAGCCCCCTTCCCTTTTTTTGTGTGGCTCCAATTTTGAGATAGGGTTCGGCCCCCTCTCCTTAGCTTGTGATTGCATATTTGGAGCCACACAAAATATTGAGAAGAGGAGTCAATCGCCAGCCGGGCCCCCCTTCCGTCTCCCCTTGGAGCCGTCGCCCAAAGCTTTCTTCCCTTCCCTCTCCCTCTCTCTTCCTTCCCTTTGGAGCCGAGCCGAGACGAGCCAACTGAAGCCAACCCCGCTCTCTTCCTCTCTCTCCCTCTCTCCAAGCCGATAGCTTGGAGTGAGCCGTCGCCCCTCTTGTCCCCTCCCTTGAGTCGAGCCACCATCTTTTGAAGCCAGATTCGAGGGTCGTCATTCAGAATTTCTCCCTTATTCATCCTTCCTAATTAGGTGAGTGGTTTTACCCTCATTCTTTCGAGTTTCTTCGAGTTCTTGAAGTCAATCTTGAAGGCTATTGAAATCTTGATTTATTTTCCGACGATTCATCGAATTCTCGATGTTCTTTTTGTGTGCCATGTTTGAGGAGACCCTAAATCCTTCCCTATGGGGTTCGGCAATCCTAGGATGGCCCTAGGGGTGCTCGACCAAGGGTGGAACAAGGGTGCCCTCAAGGTGTTCGATGGAATGCCTAAGTGAGGGATCTTGATTATCTTGTGGTTTATATCTTCAATTGATGTTTAAAATGAGTTCTTATATGTTCAAGTATGCTTAGTATTAAATCTGTGATTTTAGATAAAAAATCATATTTAAGAAAAATTGAATCTTGAGGTTGATACCATGCAGATTCTTGAAAGAGGGGTTCTTGATCTAATGCTTGTTCTTGATATTATTAATTCTTGTTAATCTTGATTAATAAGCATGAAATCTGTGAAATTAATCTTGAGATTAGTATTCTGTCTTAATGATAATTAAGGATTTAATTTCTGTTAATTTTCGAATTTAATTTCATGATATGCTGAAAATTGAATGTTGTCGGAATTTTTATGATGTGTTATTTTTAGATTGCTTGCTGTGGTGTGTGTATTACTCTGAATATAATTGTGTAACCTATCGTTTCGACCAGAAAACATAGTTTGGAAACATATGACACACTTTGGAGACTGGATTGGGGTTAGATACATCAGTACTTGACACAACAGTGAACTAAAATAAAATCCTAAAACAAAACCCTAATCTTAGTGATTTAAATTTTAATTATATAATTAAAATTGGGTTAAGGGTCAACATAATCTGTTATGAACCAACACATAAGTTTGCATGAAATAAAACCATACGGGTTTATGACATTACGAGTCTAGGAGTTAGGGTCGGGATTTGGAGTGTTGAAACAGTTTCTAATAGGATCACCCCTAAGACACCGTAAGAGAGTCATGACTTAGGTCATGGTGCACCGTATCTTTATGAATGATGGAGAGGCTCGTAGAGGAGCCGGGTTGCGAGTTAAGCCCGGGAGGTTGAATAACTAATTCCCAACCTGCAGAACAAGTTCAGAGGGCCTTTCCCGATTGTTCTGGTTTGACCTCGTGGGATAAGTTCGGAGGACCTACCCGATTATCCCCGATGTGGTTTTAAGAAATAAGTTCGGATGGTCTTTCCCGATTATTCATGTGATATCATTTAAGAGTAAGCTCGGAGGGCCTACCCGATTACTCTTATGATATATTAAAGGGGCAAGTTCGGATGGGAGAATCCCGATTGTCCCTACGCGTCTCGTGGAGCAAGGTCGGAGGGCATTTCCCGATTGCTTTCGTGTTTATTTATACTAGGATAAGTTCGAAGGGTCTTCCTGATTATCCTAGTATGTGTTGTTGCCTTAGGGCATGGTAGACTTAGGTCTGTTGTTCTTCACTGTTTGGGTGTTGGCTGCCTTTGGGCAGGTGGTGACCAGATGGCCTGTTAGCAGGTCACTCCCTTGTGACTTTTTCCTACTTGAGTCAGGAGTTTTTACCTTATACATTCTATTCTGTGATATTTTTTTGTGTGAGGGTTGGTAGAATCGCTTACTGAGTTCTTTGAACTCGTCCGTTGCTGTTTTGTTTTGCAAAGCCTGACTGGTGAGGTGGGCTGGAGCACTTGGCGCAGCTGGAGGGCAGAGAAGCCACATGATCTCATAGCAATCCTAGTTAGGGGTCATAGTCGAGTCTGTAGTAAGTTATCATACACTTTTATTTTAGTATTTGGAGTTGTAGTTGTGTAGGGACATTCATGATTTATTCGATTTTAAATTATTAAAAGAATTATTGCTCTGCGATTTATTTATTTCCGCACTTGAGATATTTATTTAAAATCTTGCTGTTTTGAAATAAAAATTTGTTTTGATTCTTTTTATTATTAAAAGCTGTTGTTTATTCCGTTATCTTATGATGTTGGCATGTGCATGAGTTAGGCTGCGGGGTATAGACACATATACCCTAGCCGGTCACATGATGTTGTATTTAGGGAGTGATAATGTGGTATCAGAGCATGTGTTTCGGTCTGACTACGACCTAGAGTTGTCACTGTATATGGCATTGCTAGTGTGTCAGTATACGATAGGGGTATGCTATGAGATCAATAGGCTAAGTCTGCACATCAGCGCGACTTGTAATTTATTTACTTAACAACCTAGGGTGAATTGAATTATTTAAATTTGATAATTTCTTTCTGGTGATTCCAGATTGATTGAGGCCTTTTAGTACCGCATAGAGCGACAGTGGCAGTAACTCCACGCAGGGCCAAGGCCGAGGCTAGAGCAGAGGCTGAAGGCGGGGCCAGGGTCATAAAAGTAGATGACCAGTTGAGGAAGAACTGGGACAGTCCCAGGGTAGCACAGTTTGAGGCCGTGAATGTCCTTGTGCTAGAGAGTGCACCATTTTTGGGGGGCTACCTTTGTATAGGTGCCTGGATTAGAGATCCTTGCAATGATTGCTTAGTATCTTGAATGATTCATTGGGTCTCGTCATATAGTTAAATACTTATGGTGCAGTATGGTTAGGGCGGCCCTAGGGATCCTAGGGGGCGGTTGATAGAGTTCTACAAAAGGGATCTGTAGGGATTGGCTGATGGTAAACTTCTCATATAGCTAAAATTTTGGATTAATTAAAGGATCTTTCCCTTAGATTTCAGGAAATATAAATTATGGTGTAGAGCGACCTTATGCTTAAGGGCCATGATTATGTGCGACCAGAGTTAAGTATGACCTAGAGCGGTTTCGTTCTGAGGCATGTTTTGGGTGCGGACAGATTGGGCGCTTCAAAAAGGATTGTCCAAAAAAGGGCAGTCAGCCTTCTCATCAGACCAGAGGAAGGGCACCAATGTCGATAGGTTCCGTAGCTCAGATGGGTCAGACTCTTGGAGGAGGCCAGCGAGCTGGTGGTTCTGAGAGGCCCGCTGCACGGGTGGTTGCTATGAACTAAGAGGACGCTGAGGCGTCCAGGGCAATAGTATCAGGTAACCTTGTTGTAGGTTCAGTTATTGCATATGTCTTGTTTGATACGGGTGCTACGCACTCTTTTGTGTCTGCTGTGTTTGCTGCTAAGTTGTTAGGGATACCTTCTGTGCTTGAGTTGCCCCTTGTGGTGTCTACGCCTATGGATGTTTCAGTGATGGCAGAAACAATCTTTCAGGGCTGCGAGGTTGTCGTTGGTGGGCATGTGTTGGTAGCCGACTTGACACTCCTGCCAATGTTAGAGCTTGATGTAATTTTGGGCATAGACTGGTTGGTAGATCATTTTGCCTCAGTGCATTGCAGGGCTAAGATTGTGACTTTTAGTAAGCCCGAATTGCCCCGGTTTACCTTCCAGGGTGAGGGAAGGGGAGAGTCGTTGATGACGATTTTAGCTCTTAAGGCTCGGAAGCTACTTTTGGGCGGTTGTCAGTCCTTCTTGGCCTTTGTGTCTGTGGTAGAGGGGAATGGAGGTGTGGCTAGGGACATCGGAGGACGCCTGTGGTATGCGGGTTCTCTGATGTGTTCTTAGACGAGTTGCTAGGGTTGCCTCCAGAAAAAGAGATTGAATTCTGTATTAACTTGTAGCCATGGGTGAAGCTGATCTTCATTCCACCGTATCGAATGTCACCAGCTGAGTTGAGGGAGTTGAAGTCCCAACTGCAGGAGCTGCTTGAGTTGGGTATCATTCGCCCAAGTGTTTCACCTTGTGGTGCTCCAGTGCTCTTTGTGAAAAAGAGAGATGGGTCCATGCGAATGTGCATTGATTATCGGCAGCTTAAAAAGATAAGAGTGAAGAATCGATACCTGCTTCCCAGAATTGATGACTTATTTGATCAGCTTCAAGGAGCTCAGTGGTTATCTAATATTGACATGCTGTTAGGGTATCATCAGTTGAGGATCCGGGACAGTGACATCTGTAAGACTGATTTCAGGTCGAGGTATGAGCACTTTGAGTTCCTGGTGATGTCTTTCGGGTTGATTAATGCACCTGCAGCATTTATGGACCTGATGAACCGAGTGTTTAGGGAATACCTGGATAAGTTTGTGATGGTATTCATTGATGATATCTTGATATATTTTAGGAGCAGGGAGGAGCATGCTGAACACTTGCAGATGGTTCTAGAGACTCTCCAGAAGCACCACTTGTACGCTAAGTTCTCCAAGTGTGAGTTCTGGTTGGAGAGTGTTGGGTTCCTTGGCCATGTGGTGTCCAGGGAAGGGGTAAAGGTGGACCTCTTAAAGATAGAAGTGGTTCGGAACTAGAAGAGACCGACTAATATCACTGAAATTCGCAGTTTTCTAGGGTTGGCAGGTTATTACAAAAAATTTATGAAGAATTTTTCTAGGATTGCAACGCCATTGACCCACCTGACTCAGAAGAGGGTCAAGTTCGAATGGGACAGTAAGTGGGAAGAGAGCTTTTTGAAGCTCAAAGACCGCTTGACGTCGGCACCAGTTCTAGCAGTACCCTCGGACTCGGGAGGATTTGTGGTTTATTGTGATTCTTCTCGGGTCGGCTTGCATTGTGTGTTGATGCAGAATGGCAGGGTCATAGCTTATGCCTCCAGGCAGTTGAAGGTTCACGAGAAGAATTACCCAACACATGATCTGAGCTGGTAGCGGTGGTGTTCTCATTGAAGTTGTGGCGTCACTACCTTTATGGCGAGGCTTGTGAGATATTCACTGATCATAAGAGCCTCCAGTATTTGCTCACCCAGAAGGAGTTGAACCTGAGGTAGAGAAGATGACTTGAGCTGTTGAAGGACTATGACTGCACGATCATGTATCTACCTTACCCTATCAAGCCCTTGGTTTCTCTTCTATCACAACAATGTATCTACTCTACCTAACATTCATCTAGGAATAATTTTCCTAATCCATTAATCCTCCTATCCCACTCGGCCGACTCCCCTTCCTAGGGGAAAAATGTCATGTGGCCAGCCCTTAGGGGTTTAGGAAAATAGACTTCCATATATTCAAAGCTCTCTTTGATTCCTTAAGTGTTCATACGCATAATACAAATTAATTCTACAAGATCAAAGCACTCGAGGATTTGAGAAAAATCCGGCATGACCTCCCCTCTTTCCTCTCTATTCGGCCGGCCCCAAAAATGCAAGAAAACCATCATGTCATCTCAAGAAAACCACAACATATCAAGACTACAACGCAAGAACAAAGAATCCACGACGTTCATCAAGAAATTGTCAAGAAAAATCATCACAACGACACATCCAAGGGTTCGGCCAAGGGGCCTTACCCTACCCTAAGGTTCAACCACTCACCTTTAATCGGAACGGAAGAAGACAATTCCTCGAACACCGGCGACGACTCCAAGCTCCAGTGTCACCCTCCTCTTTCCTCCCTCCTCTCGGTCACGTGTGCGGCTCCTCTTGAGCCATACTGTTAGGGACTTTTCGATGTGCCCAAGCAACGATGAATCATGGCTGAATGTTCTCTACATGTTTGTAAATATGTTTTCGTGTACATGTAATTTTGTCTTTCATTCAGTTCGTACTTGTAAAATCTCTTGTGCAATCCCCGAGGGCCTATGGTACGAGTTGGATGCATTTTAAGATCATTTGGCGTTTGGTGTGTGCATTACGGCTAAACGGAGCAGTTTTCCTGCATTCGTCATGGCCGTGGCCATGAAAAATCATCATCTTACATGGTCACGATTTTGTCATGCTGCTCATGCTTTTGGGAACCTTGGGGGTGACACTTGGGGGTTAGGGGTCTCATGTATAATGTAGGAGAACATTGACAAACAAAGTGATTGCCTTGGGCGGAGACGAACGAGCGGCCCATATGGGCGTGCAACCAGTCGATCTTCGTCCAAGATAATTTGCGCAGCTCGTCCTACACCTGGTTTTATGTTTTCTTGTGTCCATAGTCCTGTAATTGTTGTTTTATTTTACGTCTTCAATACCATTCGGCCAACATGATCTTTTGGGGGCGCAGATATATATGGAGCGCGAGGTTGGCACATGGACCAACGCATGCCCCGCGATGTTAAGTCAAGAAGTCCAATTCGGGATGGATTCAGGATGATGGGCTTATCCCTTGCACGGGATGCAAGGGTGTCGCATGGGTTCTTCCGCACAAAACAATTGGCCCATGACAGTTGGTATCAGAGCGAGAATTACAAGCCTCCAAGTGGGGGAGCCCTCGATGCGTATATAGCCGACGTGCATTCCGTCTATAGCGCTCGAGGTGCTGATGGAGTGAAACCAGTCAATAGACATTCCGACTGTGGTATTTGAGGAGGCAAGCAGTCGATGATCGATGAGAAGACCATGACTTTTGTGCAGGGCAGATGGACCCCTAAGACGCAAAGTCATTTGCATATAGAGAAGATGTCTCTTAAGTCGTGTGCACAGAGCAGATCTCTCATAAGATGCAAAGTGGTGCGCATAGAAGATTCTCTCATAAGGCGCAAATTCCTGCGCGAAGCAAATCTCTAGTAAGACACACATTGTGCCCAAAGCAGACTCTCTTATAAGATGCGAGGATAGTGCGCAGGGCGATGTCCCCTAAGACGCAGCGTAGAGCTGATGGCTCGTGAGTCGCCAAGGATGGTGTGCAGGGCGATGTTCCCTAAGACGCAGCACAGAGCCGATGGCTCGTGAGTCGCCAAGTTTGTGCGCATGGCTGATGAGCCCTAAGACGCAGCGCAGAGCAGATGGCTCGTGAGTCGCCAACTTTATGCGCAGGATTGATGACCCCTAAGACGTTGCGCAAAGCAGATTGCTCGTGAGACGTTAAGTTGGTGCGCATGGCTGATGTCCCCTAAATCGTAAGGTTGGTGCACAAGGCAAGATGACATCTAAGACGCAAGATTTACACGTCCGAATCAAGCACTAGTGAAGAATTTTGTGGTGTGGCAGCAATGCTCTTAGTGTGGATCGGAGAGTTGGCGGACGTTGTGGTCGGATTAGAACAAATCCCTCAAGTTGTGGTCCGAGGGCACGACGTAAGACTTGGCTCATTGAGATGGACTCGGTGGTGGGTACCATGACCTTGCAGGGGGCGAGTGAAAGCAGCAATAAATGTAAGTCTTGGCTTATTGAGATGGGCCCAGAGGTGGCACCATGACCCTGCGGGGGCAAGTTGGAGTATTGATTGGCTCGATGCTCTTACTGAGGCAGAGCCGGAAAAGGCGGCGGTGGAGGCAATGTTCTAGTGTGGTGCGGCCAAGGAACTACTCATCACTTGGGTGTTACACAACGATACCGTTGTTCAACGGCGCTCGTATGCTCTTCAAGTCGGTGACTTTTCATTGCCTAGCAAGATCGAGACTTGGTGAATCAAGTAGCCTCTTCTAGATGTCCCTCCAAGCGAGCGTTGCTCAACGGCGCTCATTTGCCCTACAAGTCTGAGACTCTCATTGCTCAGCAACAACGAGTTTGGGAATCCCAAAGCCCTTTCTCGCAATAATAGGAGATGATGAAACTCAACAATGTTCCAAGTAGTCATTTCCTGGTGGCAAACTTCACGGCGAAACTCGACATGTTGTGGCTCCACTACGGCGTGTCGTTACTCAGGCGGTGTTCCCTTCGACTACTTATGAAGAATTCACTTCAGCAATTGTAGCCTATGCAGAAAGGCGGTGTGGCTGAGACGAGTTCGACGAGGACGTCAAAGCTTGAAGTGGGGGAGGATGTTAGGAACTTTTCGATGTGCCCGAGCAATGACGAATCATGACAGAATATTCCCTACATGTTTGTAAATATATTTTTGCGTCCATATAATTTTATCTTTTATTCAATTCGTACTTGTAAAATCTCTTGTGCGATCCCCGAGGAACCACGGTACAAGTTGGATGTATTTCGAGATCATTTGGTGTTTGGTGTGTGCGCTACAGCTAAGCGGAGTAGTTTTCCTGCATTTATCATGGTTGTGACCATGGAAAATCACAATCTCACATGACCGCGATTTTGTCACGCTCCTCGTGCTTTTGGAAACCTTGGGGGTGACACTTTGGGGTTAGAGATCTCATGTATGTTGTAGGAGAGCATTGGCAAACAAAGCGATTGCCTTGGGCGGAGACGATCGAGCGGCCCATATGGGCGTGCGACCAGTCGATCTTCGCCCAAGATAATTTGTGGAGCTCGCCATACACCCGATTTTATATTTTTTTGCGTCCATAATTATATAATTATTGTTTTACTTTACGCCTTCAATACCATTCGGCCAGTATTATCTTTTGGGGGCACAGATATAAAGCGCGAGGTTGGCACGTTGACCAACGCATACCCCGCGATGTTAAGTCAGGAAGCCTAATTCGGGACGAATGCAAGATGAGAGGCTCATCCCAATTGGCTCGTGACAGTATGGTCGGTTGGGGGGTGGGTTCCAATTAAACAATTAAAGCCCAAAGACCACTCTACCCCTTGGGGTTTAAGTTACTCTACTCTACTCGACTTGTACCTAAATCGGACTTAGATCGAACCCATGATCTCGCTTTCACCCCGACCCCGACATGAACCCAATATCCAACTTAATTATAAATAACACAAATTTTTAGAATCTCATAATTTATTAAATAGCCGACCGTACCTTCTAATCATGGCGATCTCGTGACTCATCTCGGCGCGTCCCCAAATCGACCCGCTAAATCAAACAAAAATTGAATTAGAATTTCGGGTATAACAAAACCACTCATGTGACTAAACATGATTGAACTCATAATGAACATTATCCACCACAAACTATTAAAAGCATATATTAGTTGACTTAATTGTTCATGTAGTTGTTACTTGTTAATTAACCTATTGTTTAGTTTAGGCCAATTTAATGCATGTTCAAATTTGAGCCACATCCATATGCGCTAGAATAAGCTCTTTCACTTAATTATCAATCATCACATGCCACATGACTCTTTGTATTATTTTCCCATTTAATATGCACCATAGGCCCGATCGAATTAGGCTCAAAAGCGCCTACACTCATATACCAGATTCAAGTTAAATCAAACACTACTTAACTCGGGAGCTTCATTCGATCATACAAGAAAACTTACGTCCTCATTAATTATAAGAGATTAATCAATTATGAACCTAACATTTTTTAGATTAGCCTCAACCTATTCTGAGCATATTCCTACGAGATTTCAGAGGCATTATTACCCGACATTCCTTAATCCTACACTATATACAGACACGATACATATCAAGTACATCTAGTACCAATTTTATATACTTATATTTGAAATTCCTTCTTACTTGAGCGTCAGAGTATTTTTACAGGTCTCCCACTAGAATTGCACCAAATCAGAAGACGAGCCAAACTGCAATCACCTCGACTTCGGGCAAGAATATTTGGCGCCCACCGTGGGACGCCAAATGTTCTTACTTGAGCGTCGGAGTATCTTTGCATATCCATCGTCGAAGCCACATTGGACCAAAAGATCGACGAGCCGAATCATATAACTTCGACTTCGGACGAGAACAAAGTCAATTTTACATCACAATTGGCCTCAAAAATAAACTTAATCAGTTGTCATCTCTTTGCCTATTTATAATAATAATAATATATTAATTTTATAAATGTGAGTATATGCTAAAGTCAACTGATTACGTTTAATTGATAATGTATTAGTATGGACTTTAATTTACTTGGGGACAGCTGACAAATTAGATGTACTTCGTTCAACACCATATGTTGTCAAGGTTTTGTTGTGGAAATCTAGGTCTACATGTGGACCTAAATATGCTACATCTAATTACTACCTTATTCCTCCTTTTTATAATCTTTTTCTCAATAAATTATACCCACTCACCTTTTATTTCTCAATTAAATATTTTCTATATAGTTAGTACGTAATGGAATTGGTTTAATAATATATTTTATTCAAAAAATAATATGTTAAAATTGATAAAGAGCACTGATATTGGATATGGAGGAGTAATTTTTTTTTAAAAAACTTTACATTTTACTTACGAGGAAAGAAAATAACACGCATATAAAACACTAATATAAATCGAACCCGGGATAATAATTTGATACAGTTTAACTTACAACACAGAGGCCAATTAATTTAGGCTAAATGCGAACAATAGTAATAACAATAGTATAACGATAATATAATTTTTTGCATAAGTTTATTTGCAATGGATTAGTGTAGAATAACAAGAGAAAATATTATTTTAACACTACAAAAATCAATAAGTATAGGCATTTTCAAACCGGGACCTCACGTAGGCGCTAGTTTCAAAATAATTAGGAATAATTTTAATACCAGTGTTTGGGTAATCGACGATAAATTTTGAAGAAACATGCACCGAAAATTCTAGTGTCATTTTTTTTGAAGACAGTGATTTTCCTCGTTAATGAGAAATTTTTTTAATTTAATTAAAGTTTTCTTAATAAAATGATGTATGAAATAATTTATTAAGTAAGATTTGAAGAGATTAATCTAAATCAAAACTAAATAATTATTATTAATTCCACATTGTCAACCCAAATAAAAATTTAATACAAATTTGCACTAGTATATAATGCAAACATAAAAAAAAATTAGACAGTGGCACGAGTATCCTAACTTATTCACTATTAAATTATAACTAGATCTGGTTTATTTATTTTTAAAAGTGTTTAAATTTTAATTTATTCACCGTACTGAAGTTGAATTTTCAATTGAATATGGTGTCAATTTTAAAAAAAAGTTTTATAGCGTAAAAAACATAGATACATATAAATATCTAAAGATATTGATTGTAACCACTTATATTTTCATATATAAAATTGATTAATTAGTTAGTGTACTCTGCAAGTAAACATGTCTTTGTCAATAGCTTTAATTAATGACCTTTTTTAAAACTTAAAACAGTTGCATATGGAGTATATTAATGGAGAAGACTATTTTATTTTTAATGCTTTATTTTGGTGACCGGTTTTAAATATTTAAGTTGACTCCGTAATTATGATCAAATTAGTCTGCCTCTATTTTTATTTAATTAATATTTCAGTTGACTTATTATTAATCCTTATCTTGGCTTATCCGTTTCCGTTTACCACGTGGGATATATATAATATCAATTATAATTTAATTAATATCCATTTGCACACCATTAGAGTTTTCGATCCAATACGTTCATTCCTAATCAAATGGCCAAAAATTAATTAACCTGAATCATTTTTTCTTAAAACAAATAAAATTTATTTTCCTGATTGATTTGATCAAATTCAACCCAACTATAAAATATACTACTAAAAATATAGATAACAAATTACAACACAACTTTTCTTGAAGGGGATTCATGTACTAATTAAAAGAAAGTTATTTGACTTGTTCTATAAATCAACCGGTTCAAAGTATTTATTTATTTACTTAAAAATCTATGCATATGGATAAGCCAATTTAGTAGTCCTCTCCAAGACAATCGTTGACTTAGTTAAGAGAAAATAAATATCAAGGCAAAGAAAACTATGATGAGAATTCTACACAAGCAAGTTGAGATAATATATATTTATATATCGATAAAAATAGGATATTACTAAAGTCAGAAAAAGAACAAAAATGCATGCCATGTTCAAAGCAAGAGAGATTGAAATTTGGAAAAACAAGGCAAACTTTTGGTCAACGTTGAAAACGTACTTTTGGAATTTATCTTCGTTGTTTCGTGGTAAACTGATGTGTATAAACGCTAAGGTTAATTGTCAAACTTGAAAAGTCAACTCGACTCTCCCGGCAATTTGGCACTAGCCGACGAGTTTCAACTCTCACTTTCTTTAATTTCTTTTCTAATAGAAATTATATTAATAAACCTATATATAATGGAGATTATTTTCTCGACGGAAATTATCAAAAAATTAAATTGAAGAATCGGACTGGACCGACTTTCTAGGTCCGATCGGGCCAGCTCCGAAAGCGACTATTGTGATTTAGACCCAAATCGAATCAGCTACAATTTAACCCGAGGGGCTCCATCCAATTATACAAAGATATAATATCATGCATTTATCATCAAGGATTCGACAGTAATGATATTGTAATAATCTAGGGGATAACAATCGTCATATATATTCATGGCGCATTCTCACAAAATTTCAGGAGACATCCTCGTTGAAATACCTCAACATGCTCTATAAAATAAACACGGCGCACAACTAATATTTTATCTTTGAATTTTTATATATGTACACTAGAAACTCTCTTTTACTTGAACGTCAAAGTGTCTTTACATATCGCCGCTGGAGCCACACTCAGCCAGGAGCTCAGGAGACTTGCGACGCCACCGATCTTAATTAGGCAAGAACAAGAATAAACCGTTGTAAATTATTAGAGTACATGTCGAATTTCTATTGAATTTAGTTAACTATATTGATATAGATTTGTGAATTAATTATTTAAAATAATTCATTAGGCGCCAATTTTTAATTTTTGACAATAACTGAAGTCAAGATTCTCATGAGCAATTGGTTTAGCAAACTGGTGGTTTGTATATAATATTCCTACCTTATAAAGTATTATAAAATAAGATAAATTTATACAATCAAATATTTTTTACCGCAAAAGTAAATACTATTATTATTAGCAAGACCCTGATGCATCAAAGTGATCGGGTACAAAATTGCCTCCAACTATGTTGTCTTAGCAAAGACCAACATTAACTAGCTTTCACAAACCTTGCTTTGTTACAGAGCAATTTTATTGACCTCTCTATAACAGAAGATAAAATTCTTTATATTACATGATGACTTTAAAGAAACAATAGAAGAAATCCTTCAAAACAATTGTTAATATATATATATATATATCATATTCCAAAATATCCACCAAAATTTGGGAGTCTGATTCAAGTAGAAATGGAAGTAAATGTTGTTCAAAGTAGTTATGTGAGGCTCTCCTTTATTGCTAGTTCATGCTTCCAACGGCAAAACATCCCCCTCCCCCTTCATAAAAATGGAAGAAGCAAATATGCCGTTGTTAGTGTTATCCCTCAATACGATGCAAATACCACCTTCTCCGTTCAAATAAGAAGCATTACAATTCAATTTGAGCAAACTTTTAATATAAGTTCGGTAAGGATGAGAGGATTTGGTCCTCCATCCGCTCTCATAAGCTTTTAATATAAATTCTTTTTATGGTAAAAAAGATTGAGCAAGTTTTATTACGGGGAATCCATCTAATATCCTTCCTTAAATTAATATTATTTCCCTCAGAACTAATAGAGCCAAAATGCTCTCTAGTGTATGACGAGATTTTTAACATGAGACCTCGCGGGTAAGCTGTCTAATCTCGTGCAACAAAGTGTTCCATATGTGCCAAATGAACCAACATGAGATGACAATAAGGACTCTACAATATTGCTGGGATTTAAAATTTCTACCGGATAAAGATATCGAACCAATTGCTAGATCTACAAGCATTCCTATTATACAGGTTAAGTCCAGATCTAACGGTAATCGGATTCCAAATCATGGAAGAAAAAAAGATGCTCAATGATTTCAGGAGCATTTGAATAGAATGTGCAAAGATATGAAAGGCTTGCTCCTAAGTATCAGATCCTAGAATGCGTAGGAAGCTTTTTATGCAATAGTTTCTACACAAAAAGTCTGATATGAAGTTTTCATGTTCCAAGGAACTTTCCCAAATATCTCAATGAAATGGTGGTCATGGCTTCTAAGGAAGATGTAAGTGTTAGAATATTTTTTAAATATTCTATATTTTCATTTTTCATATGTGGGCTCTGATACCAATTGTAAGACAAATCTTAATCAAGTATTTCATGAATATAAGAATATCATAAATAAATTAGTAAGATAAGATCTTACTAATTGACATGTATAAAATTTGCATAAATAAAAATAAATAATTTAAAGGGCATAATATTGATTCCTGATGAGTTTTTTTTCACTAGTTATTATTTGTAATTATCACCAAAGTGGGATTACTTATAATAAGTGGTGTATTTTCTCATCATATGAGGAATACTGAAGATTAATTCATTCAATAGTTTTTCCCAAAGGATGATTATTGAGTGTTTTAATTGGAGGTCTTATTAAATGGAGTTATTAGGATGTGCATTGGTCTAGAGATCTGTCTGCCCAAAGGTGATAGATTTTTTGAAAATCAGTGTATTCTCATACTTTAACTCATTGAGGCTTTATTTTGTGATTGCATGTTCTGCCCAAAGGTGAATATGTAATATTTGGTTAGTCTCAATCTCAATATACAATGCCCTATAATTTAATCTAATGTATTTCAATTCTTGTCACAGTTACTTTTAGTATGAACAACTGCAATGCCTCTATTGATATGTTGACTGGTTCAAACTTTAAGAACTGGAAACACGACATAGAATTCTCTCTAGGCATGATTGATCTTGACATGGCTATTCATGAAGACAAGCCGGTGATTCCTGAAGGTCAAACCGCCACTCCTGATCAAAAAGACCTATTAGCTAAGTGGGAGAGATCCAACAGATTAAGCTTGCTTGCCATTAAAAGGACTGTTCCTGAACATTTAATGAGTGGATTGTCTGATACTTCAAATGCCAAAGAGTTTCTTAATTCTATTGGGAAAAGATTTCAAGTGGCTGATAATGCTGAGACTGCATATCTAATGAAAGAATTGACGACTATGGTTTATGATAACTCTGGGGGTGTAAGAGAGTTCATTCTGAAAATGGTTATGCTTCAAACACAGCTTAAAGCCTTGAAAGTTGAACTGGATGACTCCCTCTTCCTTGTTCCTCATGCCCTAAATTCTCTTCCTGCTGAGTTCAGTCAAATTAAGACTGTCTATATTACCCAGAATGAAAAATGGACCTTGAATGATCTCATTACTAAATGTGTTGCTGAGGAAGAAAAACTTAAGAAAGAAAAGAGTGATCTAACCCTTCTAACTGTTCATCTCAAACCCCATTCTGGCAAGCCTCATAAGAAATTTAAGCATTTCTCACCTGCTGCTCCGAAGAAATCTCATAAAGGACAAGGTAGTGATCAGTATAACCCCAATGAAGGTCTTAAGCCTGCCCCTACTAAGAAATCTGTCAGATGCCTCTTTTGCAAAAAGAAAGGACACAAAATGTTTGAATGTACAACGTTTAAGGCCTGGTTAGAAAAGAAGCAAAAAGCTGGAGGTAACCCCTTAGCCCTTGTTTGTTTTGAGTCTAATCTAGTTGATGTCCCTATTAATTCTTGGTGGTTTGATAGCGGGTCCACAACCCATGTTGCTATTTCTATGCAGGTTTTTGCAAACCTGAGGAAACCAAGTCTGAGGCAAAGCAAACTGAGAGTAGGAAATGATCTTGAAGTGACTGTGGAGTTTGTAGGAGATGTTAGATTATTTTTAGAGTCGGGATTTGAACTTGTTCTGAAGGACACCTTATATGTACCTTCATTTAGGAGAAATTTGATTTCTGTTTCTTGTTTAGATAAACTTGGATTTCATTTTAGTTTTGGAAATGACAATATGAATATTATATTGAATTCTCAATTTATTGGAAGTGGATCTTTGTTTAATGATTTATATATGTTGTCCTTAGCTCCTGATTGTCCATCTACATCTCTAAACATTAAAAACAAAATTGCTAAAAGATCTATGATCAAAGATAAATCTTTTCTTTTATGGCATAAGCGCTTAGGTCACATCTCTAAAGAAAGGATTGAAAGACTTGTTAAAATTGACATTTTGCCTATCTTAGATTTTGGAGATATGGGGACTTGTGTTGATTGTATTAGAGGTAAATTGACCAAAACCAAGAAAAAGAGTGCTTCTAGAAGTTCAAGTCTATTGGAAATCATTCATACAGACATTAGTGGACCTTACTCTCCTACTATTTGTGGTCATAAATTCTTTATCACTTTTATTGATGACTTTTCTCGATATGGCTATATTTATTTAATTAAAGAAAAGTCTGAAGCGCTTGATAAATTCAAAGTGTTTAAGACCGAAGTTGAAAAGTAGTTGGGAACAGTCATCAAGATAGTGAGATCTGATCGTGGAGGAGAGTATTATTGTAGGCATGGTGTTGCTGGTCAACATGTAGGACTTTTTGCTTCATACTTGCAAGAATGTGGAATTGTTCCTCAATATACCATGTCAGGTAGTCCTGAACAAAATGGTGTAGCTGAAAGGCGTAATCGCACTCTTAAGGATATGATGAGGAGCATGATGAGCAGGTCGAATTTGTCAAAATTTCTGTGGGGCGAAGCCATTAAAACCTCTCTCTATATTCTTAACTGTGTCCCCAGTAAATTTGTTCCCAAAACCCCTTTTAAACTATGGACATGTAGAAAATCTAGTTTAAATCATTTTCGGGTCTGGGGATGTCCTGCTGAAGTGAGAATCTATAATCCCTCTGAGAAAAAGCTTGATTCTAGAACCATTCGTTGTTTTTTCATTGGATATTCAGATCATTCAAAAGGCTACCGTTTCTATTATCCAAGCATATGCACTAAAATTGTGGAGTCTTTGACAGCGAAGTTTTTAGAACTTGATGTACCTGAGCCTGATTCTCTTCATTCTGAACCTGTCACTAATGTAGTAGTACCTCTTCCTTTTATCAATGATCTTAGGTCACTTGTTCCAGGTGATTCTGTTGCTAGTCATGATGATAATATTTCACATTCCCCTGTTCCTTCGGACAGTCCTTTAGCTGTTAATCCGCTTAATCCTATTGTTGATCTGTTTCCTGCTGAACCTGCTTTACCTGTGCCGGTGAGAAGATCTACTAGAGAAAGGCGATCTGCAATCCCTGATGATTATTTGGTATATCTTAATGAAAATGATTATGATGTTGGGGATGTTCTTGATCCTAGTGACTATAATCAAGCCATTTCTTGTGCACAGTCAGATAAATGGATATGTGCTATGAATGAGGAAATGCTTTCTATGGCTGATAATAATATTTGAGATTTGGTTGAATTACCTGAAAACTATAGACCTATTGGCTGTAAGTGGATTTTTAAAACCAAGAAGGACTCCAAAGGTAATGTTGAGAAGTTCAAAGCCCGACTTGTTGCAAAGGGTTTTACCCAGAAAGAGGGCATTGACTACAATGAAACTTTCTCACCTGTTTCCTCTAAAGATTCTTTCAGAATTATTATGGCCCTTGTAGCTCATTTTGATTTAGAGTTACATCAGATAGATGTCAAAACAGCATTTTTAAATTGTGATATCTATGAAGCGGTTTATATGAAACAACTTGAAGGTTATCAAAAGACTGGCAGTGAGCATTTGGTATGCAAATTGAGAAAGTCCATTTATGGTTTGAAACAGGCTTCTAGACAGTGATATTTAAAATTTGACATGATTGTGGCTTCCATGGATTTTGAGGAAAATAAAGTTGATCATTGCATATATATCAAGGTCAGTGGGAGCAAAATAATTTTTCTCATATTATATGTGGATGACATTCTGCTGGCTTCAAATGATCTTGCTCTCCTTCATGAAACTAAATCCATGTTGACTAAATCTTTCGATATGAAGGATCTTGGTGAAGCTTCTTTTGTACTAGAATTGAAATCCATAGGGACAGATCTTGTTGTTTGCTTGGATTATCTCAAAAAGCTTATGTTAATCGAATTTTGGAAAGGTTCAACATATTAGATTGCAAGCTTGGTGATGTACTTGTCATTAAAGGCGATAAATTTAGCAAAAATCAATATCCTAAAAATGCATTAGAGAAGGGTCAAATGAATGACAAACCATTTGATAGTGCACTGGGGAGCCTGATGTATGCACAGGTTTGCACTAGACCGGACATTGCTTTTATTGTTGGAGTCTTGGGCAGATATCAGTCTAATCCTGGTTATGATCATTGGGTAGCAGCTAAGAAAGTTATGAGATACCTGCAGAGGACTAAAGAACACATGCTTGTGTATAAAAGAGTAGAAAATTTAGAGATTGTAGGCTATTCTGACTCAGATCTCGCTGGGTGCCTTGATGACAAAAAATCTACATCTGGATATATTTTCATGTTAGCTGGTGGAGCCATCTCTTGGAAAAGTAAGAAGCAGACTCTAGTTGCTTCTTCCACTATGCAAGCAGAATTTGTTGCCTGTTATGCTGCGGCTTCTCAAGCCGTCTGGCTTAAGAATCTTATTTCTGGGCTTCGTCTTGTTGATTCTATTTCTAGGCCTCTTACTATTTATTGTGATAACAGTGCTGCTGTGTTCTTCACGAAGAACAATAAAACCTCTAGTGGCTCCAAATATTTAGAGTTGAAATATTTGACTGTTAGAGATCTTGTAAAGAAATGAGATATTTTAGTTGAACACATAGAGACAGATCTGATGCTCGTTGATCCCTTAACCAAGGGACTCCGACCCATAGTCTTTAAAAGACATGTTGAAAATATGGGCATTCTGAGTTCTTTTGATGTGCTTGGTTAGTGAGAGTTATTTTTTCCTTTTGTTTTGAGCACTTTGATACATGATTGTTAGGTTTATGTTACCGCATGTTCAATAATAAACTCTTTTTCCTTTGAGATTATATTGTCATATTTAATATATGTGTTCAATAATTATTTAAGACTCGGTATCATTTGAATCAGAATGTCTCTTGATTGATACCATATTTAAGTCTAGAGACATCATGTTTTTGTTTAAAGGCTCGGTGTCATGTGAATCATGTTGCCCATTGATTGATGACAATTTTGAGTCTAGGGACTTGATGGTTTTTTAAAAACCATACGCTTTCTCCTGCCGAAAGGTATATCTAGAAGAGAAAGTATGAGGACTGACAATGAAAATAACACTGTTCTTATTGGATCATTTTGAGTGTTATTTTCATGCTACACTTCACACCAATGACAATTGTCAGCAATGTCAGTGGTATTCGTGACCATGGAAAGTCTTATGTCCAGTATTGTCATGATGGCTGCCATGATTCGATATCATTGGTTGTTGATATGAGTCATAATAAGTGTTGCATCTTGGATCATTTTTTTATTTATTTATTTATTTTTGTGGCCACATTTTTATTTTTGAAATATGTGATTAAACCCGAGTGTCGTTTTTAAATTTTTTCAAAAATAAAATTTTACAATTGATCTTGCCCAAGTGGGAGAATGTTAGAATATTTTTTAAATATTCTATATTTTCATTTTTCATATGTGGGCTACAATCAATTATAATGTTTTGATTTAATAAAAGCGGGTTTGATCTTATGATCCATTATTGAGATGCCTGTTAGCTCATGTGAACTTGATCCATGTGATTCGAGCTTGAAACACTTAACCATGATTGGTGTGATTAATCAAGTGTAGGCCCGATTAATGAAGCCCGTGATGGACGAGCCCATATAATCAGTTATAAATAGAGGCTAGGTCCCCTCTATACACCGTGTGGAAAACCCTAACTCATATTTTACTTTCCCCATCAAAAGCAGAGCATTTTGAGACGGTGTTGTAGAGGAAGACCCGGCTTTCCTTGGAGATTCAGAAGTTTATTCCGTTGCAAATATGTCGTCATCAAGTAA
The DNA here is from genome assembly GCA_034359265.1 of Canna indica. NCBI lineage: Eukaryota > Viridiplantae > Streptophyta > Magnoliopsida > Zingiberales > Cannaceae > Canna > Canna indica. Next base: position 73,184,821 of record CP136891.1, on the reverse strand, counting down.
GATCTTATCTTACTAATTTATTTATGATATTCTTATATTCATGAAATACTTGATTAAGATTTGTCTTACAGTAAGTCGACTTGGTGCTAGATGGGGCAGAGCCGACCCAATCGGGGGCGGCGTTGCCCGCCCTAGATTGGGGTTGGCAATCACAGGCCCCCTTCAAGCAGCTGCCCGGCGACGCTTGGCACATGCACCACTACCACCATAGTCGTGTGCCCCGGCTAAGGCTAGCTTGGCTTGGCGAGCAAGTAGCTGATCCAATCTTCCTTTTTGGGAAGTTTGCCGGAAAAGCTTCAAAATCCGCCATAAAAAAATTCCAAAAAGACAAGCTTCACCGGAGAACTTCAAAAACACCGAAAACTCGAACAATAATTCAATCTCGAGCACCTGCCATGGTAAATCCTCCCTAAATTTACAAGTTATCATATATCCGACATGAAGGGAAGAGAGAGGGAAAGAGTCTTATCTCATAACGCAAAAATCCTCTCGACCTGCAAGCACTCGGCCTTCGCACGTCACGCACCTCCTCGCTCTAAAATAACTGGTCCCAAAAAGACGCGAGCGTGATAATGAGGCGAGAGTCGTATTTATAGATAGTAAGTGGTGGCTTTTACATAAAAGACTCTCAAACATAATAATTCAAAATAACCCCTAAAATTTTAAATTTTTCAGCAATAATTAAATTTTTTAAATAGGGAGAAAATGATCATCTTAATTAAAAAAATTTCTCTTAGCGATATTAGGTTCACTTTTAATTAAAAAAAGGTTAAATTTAAATAATGATATATATATATATATATATATATATATATATATATATATATATATATATATATATATATATATATATATATATATATATATATATATATATATATATATATATATATATATATATATATATATATTCATTTCTTGCGTTGGCTCAATAAAATCGCACCCATAAATGAATGACCTAATTACCGATTGAATCCTTAACCAAAGGATTTGAGAAGGTACATGACTCTCTGAAAGTTCCTCCTAAGTTTCCTCCTACCTCAAGCACTCCGTGACAAGTTAGTTTGACCATAGATTGATTGAGTTCAACTATCCAACTCTCAAAATACACTCTTATATATTTAGGGTATAACTTCATTGGTCCTTTGCATCCCTAACAAGTTCAACAACTCCGTCAACTTTCATCATGATAATCGATCGTATATATTATGATCTCGTTTCGTTTCGTTGACACAATTTTACACAAGAAATGAAGTTTTCTAGAAATTAGACAATTGTCGTGTTTAGTTGGCACACAACCCGCAAAACACTTGTACTTCCTATATTATATTTGAAAGAAACATATATTCTCATTTTTTTTAGATTTGGTTCTCTCTCACAAGACGTAGCATCAGCACCATTCTCATTTTTCTATAATTAAAAATTATATTGATTATTTAATATTAGTTGTATTAAAAAAATCTTATACTTTTACATTTGTTTAAAAATATTAATTCACAAATAAAAATTATTATTTTTATATATAATTATATATGAAAAATATTAATTTATAAATAAAAAATATATTAATCATTTGACATGTATTTTTTAGAAAGTACCAAGTTAGTTTAACCAAACATATTGTAGTTAGATCGGATGAATTAATTTTTTGTCAATCAAATGCTAATTAATTTTGCACTATTTTTCAAAAAAATATATGAAAAGTTAATTCATAGAAATATAATGTTTATAAAAAATTACTTTCCATGTCAACCTACGAAATAATTCTAAATTAGAATTTTAAAACCACCAAAAAATGGAAAAGTGATCAATAGAACATTGTTACAAAATATAAATACCACATTTGGCACACAAAAAAAAGAAAAAGGAAATCAATTAAATTAATAATTCTAAATTAGACTTCTAATTAACCACCAAAAAAAGAAAAGTGATCAATAGAACATTATTACAAAATATGAATATATACCACGGCTAGCACCCAAAGAAAAGAAAAAGAAAATCAATTAGACTACGCCGGCTTTATATATATATAGCCGTAAGAAAAAAACTTATATGAACAGTCTGTCTATATAAATCTCTATGAACGAGTGGATATGAGTTTTAAGCTATTGAACATAGATAGAAAGGAAGGGATATGTTAAGTGACTGAACATTGATATAAAAGAAATGAATATATTTATATCCATTCTTTTCTATTTATGTTCAGTCGTTTAAAATTCATATCCACTCATTAATAGATTTTCTATGGGCAATCTGCCCATAGAAGTTGCACTCTAGTCGTAATTGTAAGGAATCAGAATGCAACTTTTATGGGCGGCGCCTCATAAAAAATAGGCTTAATTATATTTTTGGTCCCTCAAAATATTATATTTTTTTCGTTTGGTCCATCATTTTAAAAAACTTTTCGTTTATTCTCTAAAAAATTATTTTTATTTCTGTTTGGTCCATTCGTTAACTTTTGATGTTAAGTGCCAACATAGAATGTTGACATGGACTAAAGAAGAATCAAACGGAAAAAATAAGATATTTTAAGGGACTAGATGAAAAAAAAATATTTTAATAAACTAAAATATAATTTTATATTATTTTGCTTTATGTTATTAAAATATATATTGTTATATTTTAGGTTATTAATATATATATATATATATATATTTCCATCTAGTCCCTTAAAATATATTATTTTTTCTATTTGGTCCCTCTTTAGTCCATGTTGGCACTTAACATCAAAAGTTAACGAAAAGTTAACGAAGGGACCAAATGGAAACGAAAATCATTTTTGAAAGACTAAACGAAAAGTTTTTTTAAAATGAGGGACCAAACGAAAAAAACATGATATTGTGGAGGACCAAAAATATAATTAAGCCTAAAAAATATATGAACATGTGAAGATGAGTAGAAAATGAATGAATATCAATAAAAAAAATAATATGAATTCATATTTATTTAACTAAATTCATTTTTTTATTATTCATGTTCATTTAGTCAAAGTTCATTTTCACTCGTGTATATATATTTTTAAAGGGAGTGTATAAGTGTATGTTAATATATAAAATAATTATCTAAATATATCTTGAACTATGCATTTTGTCTCATTTATGACTAATTTCAAAATATTACCAAATTGTATCCCGAACTTTGACATTTATCTCAATTACATCCTATTGTCAACTCTCCGTCGGCAGCACCGTTAATGCGATGACATTGCGTTTTGATGTGGATTAAAATAATATATTTTTTATTCAAAAAATATATTAAAAAATCATGTCAATTTATATTAAATAATATAAACTAATATTTTATATTAAAAAAATCACTTCATGTTCACCCCCGAAATGGCTCATAGCGATTCTTTAATATAAAATATAAAATATTATTTAATATTATTTAATATAAATTAAAGTGATCGATTTTTTATATTTTTAAAATAAAAATATTATTTTAATCCATGTCGGAGCGTCACGTCATCTCTTTAACGATGTTGCTGGCCAGGGGCGTGTGCAGGTATACAAATGGGGGACATTTTGTCCCCCATTTTTGCTCATCTTATGAAAAAAATTGAGATTTTGGTACCCACAAAATCAGTCAAATAGTCAATCCCAAAAATGACCCCACCGTTTGGATGTAGATGGTATAAGAATATTCCACATTTCCACACTATACTACTATAGTCAAATATTTCACCCCAAATCCCTCTTAATGTCCTAAGCAGCTACCCTAATCGTGAGACGCAAGCAGCAGCTTGAGGCCGCCTCGAGCGACTATTTCCCCTCTTCTCCTTCCGATTGTCGTCGATTGCCATCGTCCACCTGCCGATTGCCGCAACCCTAATCCCCAAAGGCCAAAGTCATTCTCCGTCAATTGCCGTCGTCGGCCCGCCCACCTGCCTTCTGGTGCTGCCGCCGTCCGTCGCCCACTTGCCTTTTGGACCTCTGGTGCTGCCGCTGCCCACCTACCTTCTAGTGTTGTCGTCGCCTACTGCCCACCTCTTTATTTCTCTCCGCCGCCTTCTAGACCTTATGGTAATCAGGTCAAATAGGAAATAGTAAGATTCTTACGAAGATGTAGGTTCCACGAGCATCATGGTTAAATAAATTGTGTTTATAATGCAATCATTTCTTACATTCAACATTTGATGAATATTTTGATGGCAGAATTTAATGAAAATTTCCTGGTTACTCTAGCAAAACCTTTGTATCTAATTCATTCTGACTTGATGAAATATTAAGTTACTTCTTCCATAACACTATTAATACTGTGCATTTTTGTGCTGAGTTAAGACTTTTCTCCTTTTTGCTTTCTTGGTTATGTACCTTTCTCCAAACACCAAGTTTGCTTTATTTAATTCAAAAGCATTTCAAAAGTATTTTTGAATGACTTGCTTATATAATTTATGATAATATATACATTTCTATGTAGAATACACATCCTATTTATCTAAACCAGAACCTTTTTAAATAAGAAAAATGCAGACAACTGGTGAATATATTGTAGTTTGGAGCTTATATTAGGCAAGAAAATTGGTTTGAGGAGACCAGGTGATACTCGTTGGAGATCCCACTATAAGACACTTTTGAGCATCCATTCTATGTTTTCGTCGATATGTAGTGTGCTTCACACACTTGGAGAAATCTGCTCACATTCAAGTGACAGGATAAAAGCTCATTCTATTGCATACAACTTAGAGTCATTTCACTTTATCTTTGTGGCTCGACTGACGATGTCTATTTTTGATCTCACACATGAACTAAATCTATCTTTATAACGTAAAGATTAAGATATAGTCAATGCTATGTCACTTGTTATATCAACTAAGAAGAGATTGCAGATGACGAGAGACGAGAGATGAGAATCTCTTATGGATAAAGTGTGTAATTTTTGTGCTAAGAATCACATTGAAGTTCCAAATATAGATGATGCATATGCTCCATGAGGGTGAACAAAGAGGAGAATTCAACAAGTCACAAATTTGCACCATTTTCGAGTTAAAGTATTTCTAAGGGTGATTGGTATACAACTTCAAGAGCTAAACAATCGTTTGACGAGGTCAACTCAGTGTTACTTATTGGTATGTCTTGCTTGAGTCCTAAAGAATCATTTGCTAATTTTGACAAGGGAAAGTTGATGAAACTTGCAAAATTTTATCCTAATGAGTTTTCACCTATTAATTTGTTGGCTCTTGAGTTTTAACTTGAAAGCTTTATTTATGATATGCAAAAAGATAAGAGATTTTTTACACTCGATGAGCTTAGTGAATTATCTGTGAAGCTTGTTGAGCCAAAAAAAACACAGTGTTTTCTCAAATTTATTTGCTTTTGAAGTTAGCTTTGACTCTTCTAGTGGTGACGGACAATCGTAAGATGTAGTAGGTCGCTTCTCTTTTGGTTTGTTGATCTATGTATTTTGGTTGTCTTATGTTAAAGATACTTTTATACCCTTATACCCAAATTGTAATTGAACACCATAATTTTAGTTTTAAATTTTTTTATGTTCCTCATTTTCAAAATCCTACACACGCCCATGTTGTTGACGGAGAGTCGACGAAATGATATAATTAAGACAAATATCAAAATTTAAAATATAATTTAGTAAATTTTTAAAATTATAGTTCAGAATATATTTGAATAATTATCATAATATATACTAATGCGGTTGACCGTTCAAAGTGGGGGACCGATGTGAGCAGTGCATGACGCACGCAGGCCAACATGACTTGCACGTTTGAAATCAACCCCCTTCCACTTCTTTTTTTCTTCTCGCAGTGCACCTGGTTGGGCCGCCTGTTGACATTTTTTGAGGCTCATGCTTACTACGTACTTATTAGAAAAATATCGGAGATAAGACCAGCTACTCTAGTTTACTATTCTATTCCATTATGCAAGTCAGAAACAGTAGGCTTTAAGAAGTCTTTAACTAATTGCCTATTAATTGAGCTGCACAAAAGTCTCTAAGGATAAAGGACGCCGGTAAAAAGGAGAGACGAGAGGAAGAGTTTTGGGGGGAGGCGATGAAGGTCGACGTCGAAGGTGTTAGTGGTGGCAGTAGAGATGAAGGCACAGGAGAGGTAGGGTTTCTTCTTCTTTTCTATTTCAATATAATTCCTTCATTCTTCTTATTGAGATTATAATTAATGGAGTAATCTTTTCTTATGATCTTTAGGATAAAAACATGTGTTTCCAATTGCAGTTTGATGCTGGAGCACAAATCTGCAGCAGGGATTCATCAAAGTCATCTCCCCCCTTTAAAACCGATCTAAATAGTAACAGCGTTGAGGTAATGAATTATTTTCATTCTTCTTTGTGCAAAGAAGATATATACATTAAAGTTGCCTTCACAAAGAAGATAAAAATTAATTAGGACCAATAAAAATCCATACACAATTAATTTTCTCATCTAATTAATCCTAGCTACACCAAAACAAGATTTAGTTTGTAAATTAATTTATTTAACTCGGACATATATATAATTTTCCATAAAACCAAAAATTATAGTTTTTGATAAAATCATATCGATCTTATAGCTGGAAGTAATCCAAATTAACTGATCTGGGTTTCTGGGATGATCGATCTTAATTCTTTATCCATCTTATAATAATCTTATTTTTAGAAATACTGAAAAACTTATCCATGATCATGAATCGTATTAATTTTTCAAAACTATCTTCTTGCATATCTATATGTATAACTCTTGATGATCGATAGCATGCATTTGCACTGTTTTCCATATTAATAACTCAAATTTTAATCATCTTAATAAATATGCAAGCATTGTTATGAAATTAATTATCAGCTATTGTGTTTATATATATGTATATATATAGAAAACTTAATATACGTACTAATAGACTCTATGTATGAACAGGAGGATCATATTGAATCCAGTAAAGTAAGTGAGGTTGGGGAAGAAAATATCCCAAATTCCCAGACCATCCTAACGGATTACTTGAGAATAGCCAAACATGAAAAGGAAGAAGAAGAAGAAGAAGAAGGAGGAGGAGAAGAAGAATCTGAACTTGTTTCTCTCAGACTCGGCACAAGTGAAAGCTGCAATATCAAAAAGGAAGACAAGGCAAAGAATGTATGCAGCAAACATGACAAGATAGTCATGAATGAAGGCCTCTCTCTTGGGTTGGAGTACTGCAAAAGTGTAGGTCATGCGAATATTGAAAGATCACCAATTAGAGAGCCATGTCCAACCAACAAAAGAACACACAACGAGAGCAACGATGACAACGCCTATGCCAGCGCCGATGAGGAAGTTCCACTTCAACCTGCACTCAAGAGAACTAGGGTTTCAGTGAGAGCAAGATGCGATGGCCCAACAGTAAGTATATGTCATGATGTGTTCGAACACTTTTATAATCATACATTTGCATGACATTAAGATGCCAACCTAGCTAGCTACCAACATATGCAAAATAAAATAATTAGCGATATCTATAAATATTTATCTAAAAAATAAATTTACTCTTAATTATCTTCAGATGAATGATGGATGCCAATGGAGAAAATATGGGCAGAAAATAGCTAAAGGAAATCCATGTCCAAGGGCATATTATCGCTGCACCATTGCACCAGGATGCCCAGTAAGGAAACAGGTATATATGAATATATAGTACTAGCTCCAAACACATTAATTCTTAATTTGAAAAATAATATATACTTGTTTCTTTCAATTTTTTTAATTTGAAAAATGATATATACTTGAAAGAATTTTTTTAATTTGAAAAAGTATTATATAGGTAATTAATTTATAATGATTCATAAATTGGCGAAAATATCTCATTTTCAAGCATTGCTCTCACATTAGAATCTCTTTATCATTTACTTTTCATGCATGCCATGTCACAAAGGAAAATGTCAAATATCATAATAAAAAAATGTGTGCATGATCACTGCAAAAATCAATTGAGAAATCGACACCATTTGAAATGAAAATATAGACATTAGATGAGTGTCGAAAATAAAATATTGTTATATTTTTATTATTTTAGAGTGTTTTAAAAAAATTATATTTTAAGATTGATTCTTAGAATCAATGAATTAGAAAATAATATATATATATGACTACAAATCTTTATGATAGTTATTAATTAAGGGTAGTTAGGAAAAACAATTTAATCGGTGTAGACTAAAAAAAACTTGTCTCACTGAAATTGGCACCGAGAACAGGCGCCCGGCGCCGGTTTCATAGTGATTGTTTTCCCTATTTTTGCATGTGAACGTGGATATATTCAGTCAATTATCTGGCTCAAAATTTCAATAATTCACTGAACACATCATTTTGTTTTGACTTGTTCTAGTCTGAACCCTAACAAAATTATACACATTTTAATTTGTCAAGCAAATCAAAGTAATTTGATTTGATTTTTAAATGTGTACTTCAGTTATATATATAACAATAGTTTTCCAAATTAACACAACAATTATGATTGATGTCAATCCTATGACAAGTTATAAGCTTAATAATTAACTAATTCAAACTTATCTGATTCTGATTAGGTGCAAAGATGTGCTGGGGACTTGTCCATACTGATCACCACCTATGAAGGATCCCACAACCATCCGCTTCCACTCTCTGCCACTGCCATGGCTTCGACGACTGCCGCCGCGGCGAGCATGCTCGTCTCCGGTTCGACGTCCTCTTCCACGGCCGCTTTCAACATTCATGGTGCAAACATCAGCATGTCCAATGGTTTGATGCACTCCTCCCCAAACCTATCCACCTATAATTCCTCTATTAATTCCCACCCCACTATCACATTGGATCTCACTTCCCCATCATCCACACCCCAAATCAAGTTCTCCCAAAACTCCTTGAGCTCAAGGTACTCATCAGACTTCAACTTCTCTAATTCTGAGTCAAACAAGCTGCTGTCTTGGAGCAATGGACACTTAAGCTATGGAGGAGCTCATCAACCCTACCCTAATAAGAGTGGTAGCGAAATGACACCTCTAAGCCTTGGAGTCAGGCAACCTGAAGAGGCATTTACTAATTCATATTTACCTAAGATGAGTGACTCAAGTCCATATCTCCCAAGCCAACATGCACTCACAGACATGATTGCTGGGGCCATTAAGTCACACCCGAGCTTCCAATCAGCATTAGCGACTGCCCTAACGTCGTACATCGGTAGAGCTCGCGGAGATCAAGGTGTTAGGGAAGGTCTGAATTATAGTCAACAACAACAACAACAACAAATAGGATGTGAGAGATTAGCATCGCCTCCTACAACACAAAGTGCATCGAGGTACTTGACAATATTGAACTCTGTAAGTTCTCCTAACCAGAGACAATGAAGTTGTGTTCTTTAGTGAGAAGGATTATGTGGATATATAATTAGGTCCACCAATGTATTTGGTAAGATATAGGAATATTTACACAAATATGTATTGACTGCATTTGACATTAATTCTACGTGATAAAGTCTTCTAGCTTTTTCGCCTAAAAATAAATGAACTATATTTATTGATCACTAGAGAAATTAAACTATAAGGCATTATTAACTCATATATATATATTGGCAAATATAATGAATACTGCTAATATATAGTCCCAGAACCAACTAAAATGACTAAACCTATTTAAAATGAATTTAATAGTTTAGGGACTAAATTGAAATGAGGTAATAGTTTGAGGAACAATCATGTAATACCCTTACTTTTAATTATTTGTTAATTGTGATTCAATAATTCTTCTGCTAAAAAACTCAAGATTGGGCCAAAACAATTTTAAAGCCCATAATTGAGCCTATATTGGGAATTTGGGATCACATTTCAGGTTGTTGACAAAAATGACACAGATGCAATGTCAGTTCTAATTTCAAATAAATTCAGATTCAACTAATCAAGACTTCAAGCTCTCAAGAACATAACAGAAATTAAAGTATAAAGGATTAAAATCCTAAGTATCAGAGGCTAATCAAGTGATTATTAAGAGTCTGTTATTAGAGTCTGTAAGAGTTTGTTATTTCGTTTACTGCACGATACTTCTTTAGTTAAGTACATGTCATCTGTCACGTGTCAGTCCACTGTAATTAGATCAATGGTCATGATCTTTCGTGTGTGTGTATAAATACACAACAGTGCTAATAATGAATGATCATCTTCTTCCTCTCGCCAATCTACTTCTCTACTACTACTTCTCCACTTCTATATAAAGGAGGAAGAACAGTAATGGAAGTCTATTTCAATATAGTTGGAGACTCTCTTATGAGAGCTTACGTTGACGAAAGCCACAGGTCCCTCTATAAGCCATGGTCCATGGGACGGTCCCACTAAGAGAACTAGACGACTCAAATTCACCAGCTCACTAACGCAATCTCTAAAAAGAAATTTTTTAAGAAGCAAAGTCGTATTCGCTCAGCTGAACGAAGGGAACAAGCCTAAGTGACCAAACGAAAGGAGAGTAGACGACTAAGCAAACCCTAGTTAGGGCATGGAGAAGGGGTGTGGTGGGCTTTGGCGCTTGGCACAAAGTAAGTGAATGTAGAAGTTATTATTGGTGGGTGAATCGAGAATCAATTTTATCAGTGTAGTATATTAGTATCAGTTAATATTAAGACTAACATACGACTCTGTAACACATGTAATTCGAATCTAACAATCACAGTTCAATAACAGAGTTATTTTTAAATGTTTCAAGTATTCATTTATATTGATACAATTCAACTATTAACATTCCGACAAAAATATCAAGAAGTTTTGTCAATAAAACAATAAATCTATAATTTTACCATGGAATAATTTGTGATTTACATTTTGAGTTCATAGCAAGTTTGATGATAGTGCTATTTCTTCTTTTATTTTAGTTCATTTGATGTTTACGAATTAACCCACTTTGGCTCAATGAAAAAGTTGGTTGAATATAATGAAACTGAAAATCAATTTTAAGATTATATATTAATTTTAAGGATAAATATTAAATAAAAAAACTAAGAGAGATATGAACATATGATGAGCAGTTTATATACTTATAGCGGCTATTGTTTTCAAATTTTACTCTAGAGGAATTCCTATTCGCTATTTATTTAATAACAAAAATGCACTAATTAAATATATAAAATATTATATATATATACAATAAACTGATATACTACAATGAGTTTTTAGTAGATCTCTCGTAGAGCTCTAGAGTTTGCCCCCTATTCCTTGGTAACCACCCAATTTCTAGACTTGATAATTCCCCTTCTTTGTCTTAACACTTGTATTGTTAATACAAGTTTCTTTTCCTAAAAAACACTCTAGAGTTTGCCAAAAAAATATCACATAAAAAAATAAAATAGTCAAGAACTCACCCCGTCTATATGGAGAGAGAAAAAATGAAATTCAATTTATCAAAATGAAGATGAGGATTGTGTCACTAGGCCTTTGTATTGGTCTTTTTGGGGCTAAAATTTTGCTCTTATAATTCACATGTTATATTCTCTATATATTTTTTCATCATATTTAAGTAATTCTTTTATATAAAGACATAGAAACTATAGATATGTATTATGAAATCATTTTTTCTATGTATTATAATTCTTTTACATATTTTCTAAATATATTTTCATCATATTTTTTATGTTAGCCACTTGAAATTTAATTTCGAAATACATATTCTTAAAAACAAAAACTTAAAACTTGCATATATGACTCTAATTTTGGTTGTGATGATAACAAACTGAGAACTAATATTTTAGTAAGAAATAATTTCATGTACGTTCCAAGTTAATAAGCATGCAATATTTGCGATCGCAGAGATTAGTGTTAAATCAAAAAAATTCGAAGGACGTTGATCGTTACACAACTTCTAGAGAAGATTTGAAAAGTAGTGTTTTAGTCTAAAATGATTATAAAATCTTCAAAATGCATGATGATGAAAACTAAATCCAAAACCCAAAACTTGAACGTGCTGAAATTGCACACGATTGACCCTTTGGTCGACCAACGATTAATTGGTCTTGGTTGAACATCACCCACCGACACACTAACTAGTTTTTCAGCTATTATTGTAACTCGGTCAACCTGAACCTTTAAGCCTCGGCTCTTTGTTTGTGTGTGTGCGTTTGCTACCTTCTTTAAGTTATATTGAACTGTAATGAATCATCATATATCCTTAATCATTGTTGAGAATTTCTTGAGTCATTCTTGTGAAATCCTAGTTTTAAACTTGCTATTTCATTATCTTGATTCATCATGAAAAAAGCATCAAAGGGATCTAGGATATTTCAGTATATTGTTTGGTGCATTTATTGCTTCATTTTAATTAGATTTTTGGTTTGTTTTTGTCTATTTTCAAGCTTTATATAGACCTAGGATTTAGATCTTTGAATTTAAGTGGTAGTCTTAGTGTTGAGGCATAAGTCCACTCTGAGGTTGCTTGTTGAGTGTTATTTTCCTTGGGATAAGTGTTAGAAATACTCTCGAGGAGAGAGAAATCCTCTAGAGAGGGTTGGAGTTTTAGCTTGTAAATTTTTTAAGAAGAAACAATACTCTTTAGTGAATTTAGTTAAAATCCTAAGCGGAGAGCTTGGATAAAAAATATAGGTTTGGTAGAAATCGAACTATTATAAATTTATTGTGTTAGCATTGATATATTTGTTTGTGTACCTACTTTATTTTATGTTTGCTTTCGCTTCAGAACTTAATTGAATTTAAGCTTAATTCTTAAATATGCACCATCATGCCCCTCCTAGGGTCATTCTCATTTAGGTAAAATTTGCCTAGGAGAGCACATGATGCAAACACTATATAACATGATATACCAAAATTCATGAAATGAATTAAACACCAACAACGAAAATATAAATAATATATATTTTATACAATGGAAAATAATCACAAGCAGAAATTGATACAATATTATAGAAAATGAAATCAACGTCATAGCACGTCTCATTTACTATATATACTAACTAGACTTTTTCAGCTACTAACTCTTACTTGTGAATTTGAGGCAAAAACTACAAAAGACAACGAAAAGCTAAGTAGGATTTCCTAATATGTTAAAAATAAAGGTAATTAAATATTATGTCGTGATGACATTGCAATCAATTATATGGACCTCACAACTATTCTCATATGCTACTGTCAACTAATGCAATGTCAATTTTAAATAAACACATATATACCCACCAACCAGTATGTACATGCATGCATAATTGCATACCTAATCAAGATTGTACCGTAGACAATTCGGATTTCCCTTGCACTCTTGACTTGAGAGTCAGACCTCAAGAGTGTCATCTCAAGTCCGCTCTAGCAAGATATGCGAGTACCCAAAGAGTAGCCTGCCTACATCGCACCTCGCCACACACTGGAACCCCGAGTGTTTAAGGGCCTGTTTGTTTGCAAGGTTTTCGTGTTTTCATTTCGTTTGAAACCAAAATCCGATCCGAAAACTCGTTTGTTGACGAAAACATGTCCTGATTTCAGATCGATTTCGCGAAACAAAGTTTTCATGAAACCCATATTTGTACATGAACCAGAATTCTACTCATAGTAGAATGAGTAGAATTTTGGTTTTTGCGAAAAATACCCAAAACGGGTGGTGGCAAACTTGTAAATAAAATAAGTTCTCCGTTCGTTTCACGAAAATGAACAAAACCCGACCTCGATCCCGTTAGGACTTCTATCTCTCGCGACACCCCGATCCCGAGCAGAGCGGCGACAAGAGGTGACAAGAGGCAATTTCTTCAAAAACTCCATTTCCTTCCCAATTTCTTCATAAAATGTATGATTTCTCGCCTCCAGAACTTGATCTTCATATAGATCTCCTTAATTGTTTTCTTCTTCAATCTTCAGTTTTTGTTCGGTTTTTGGATCTAGGGTTTTTGGAACTTCGGTTTTTGGATGTTTTTCACCTTTAGAACTTGATCGAGGCGTTTGTGTGTTGACCTCGTTCTTTCAACTACACATTCTGGTGTTTATTTTTTTTATTTCTTTTTACCGACCCTTTGATTAGATCTATAATAGGGTTTATTTCTTGGCCAAATTTAGGGTTCGATCTATGGATTTCTTCTTCCGACTGCTTTCATTATCAATGTGTTCAATATACATTTAAAGTTAAATCAGTTTTCAATGTTCGGCTCTAGGGTTTGGCTGGTGTTCAATATGCTTTCATTCTTGGTCAAATCTAGGGTTTGGCTAGTGTTCGACTCTAGGGTTTTTTATTCTTCAATATTTTCAATGTGTTTAATGTATTATCTATGTTTAATGTGTTATCTGTTCAATGTTCTAATAATCTATGTTATATTATGTTCAATGCTTTCAACATATCTATGCTATGTTCAATGTATCATGTATCATGTTGTGGGCACTATTATTGCTCACTGTTATTTTTCAAATTATTCCTAAAATATTTTATTGTTATTGTTATTTCTCATTGTTCATTGCTCATTGTTTGTTATTTCTCATAGTTCATTGTTCATTGTTATTGTTATTTCTCATAGTTCATAGTTCATTGTTATTTCTCATATTCGTCATTGTTATATGGTTAGTATATGCTTATGTGGTTTTGTGTTGGTTAGTATATAGTATTGCTGCTTATGGTTAGTATATGTTGGTTCTGTATTGGTGAATGTGTACTGTTGTTGTTGCTTATGGTTAGTATATGCTTATGTTATACTGTCATTTCAGCTATATTGTTGTTTCTTATGGTTAGTAAAATCATTATAAATTCTCGAGAATATAAATTATAAAGCCCTGAGAACTTCAGACCGTTCAACCAAAAATTGAAGGGCATCCTAGGTGATTCCCTTATTTTAAGGTAAAATTCATTCATAGTCCTTATGTATAATTACGACCTTGGGTTGTCTAACATTTGAACAATCCTTTTGTAAAATTGCATAGGGACAATAGACAGGACACATGTCTCAGCATTCATTCCCGCAAATAAGGCATCTTTATATCGGGGCCGTAAGGGAACCATTACACAAAATATAATGGCAGCATGTGCTCACGACATGCTATTCACCTACGTAAAGACTGGTTGGGAGGGAAGCGCGAGTGATGCGCGTATTTTCAGCCACACTATTTATTCTCCCAACTCAGATTTTTTTATGCCAATAGGAGGTAAATTTAACTCAACGTAATCACTTCCTTAGTGTTGATTTGGTTTTAATAAAAATAATTCTTTCGGATTGGTAGATGAATTCTACGTGGTTGATGCGGGATATCCGAACGTATTTGGATTTTTGGCACCTTATTATGGTGAAAGGTACCATAGATCAGATTATCGTAGGCGAGGCCCCTCAACAAAAAGAGAATTGTTCAACCAACGGTATTCCTCCGTTCGGAAAGTCATCGAATGATGCTTTGGACTATTGAAAGCACGTTTTTCGATATTAAAGATGATGTCGAATTACCCGCTTGCAAGACAAAATAATATCGTATTGGCGTGTTGTACAATTCATAACTTCATTATTAAATATCGTAATTCAGATGAATTAATCGATATTTGGAGTAATGAAAAAGTTATTATTGATGATGAAGATCAATCTTCACCCCTATTGAATCATCAGTAGGTGAATCTTCTTCAACTCAATATGTTATGCATGACATTCGGGAGGGGATTGCAAATCAGCTTTGGGCAAATCGACGCTGATTGCCCTTCCATATTTTAATTAGGTTTAAACATGTAATAGAATTCTATGCCTTGGACTTGTAATAGACTTAGTTGTTAATTAGATTTATTTTTGATAGTATATGGTACCAATAATATACTAATTTTGGTTTCATTAAATAGTATGACAAATTTTTCATCCCGAATAAGTGAAACGTATTTGAGATATCAAAATAGATAATGTTTTTGCGGTTTGCGAGCCGCAGTAAAGTAAGTGAAAGTAAGAAAATCCTGATCGATTATATGTGGCTTGCATAAATAGAGGCAAAATTGACATTCCCGATTGTCAATTCTTCCGATGGATCACTCCCATTACAACGACGATACGCGTTGGGAAAGAATAAGTGAACCAAAGAAGTAGGGACCTCTTTTCACTTGAGGTAAAAATTGACAAACTCCTTGACATGGGTTACAAGGATTGATAGTACTTATTTTATTGCAATTGTTTTTTTGTTTAAATATGTTAAATAACCTTAATGATGTAAACTTAAATACGTGTTTGACAACTAATGTAATTGGACTACTTTATCTTATTATTGGATTAACTTAGTTTTATATCGGCGGGGAATTGGAGACGATAACCAATCAATGGTTATGCACACTTTCCTTCTAAGGTCGTAAAGTAATATTGCTCATTATCAGTTACGGTTTTATATAAATGCATGGTTGTGCTTATATATTTAATTGTTTGGTTGTGCTTATATATTTCATTGGTTGGTTGTATTTATATAAATGTGTGGTTGTGCTAATAAATGTGTGGTTGATTTTATACTTTGGTTGTTTTGAGATAATGGGCAAACTATGTTTTAGTGGACTATAAATTGGAGGCGATCACCAACTAATGGCGATATACATTTTCCTTCATAGTTCTACATTCATACAATGGTGCGATCACCAACTAATGACTGTTGTAATTTGATTGATGGTGTTGTAATATTGTCTTACCTTGGCTGCTGTAATTTGATTGATGGTGTTGTAATATTGACTTACCTTGGCTACTGTAATATTAATTGATGGTGTTGTAATATTGAATAACATGTTCTGTTGTTGTAATATTGGATTGATCTACTATAATATAGCTACTGAAAAATTGAAGAACGTGTTGAAGTGTTGAATTGAACTACTGAAGTGTTATAATATAGCTACTGTAATATAGCTATTGTAATATTGGATTGATGCTGCTGTGTTGAATTGAAAAATTGATGTTGCTGGGTTGAATTGAACTACTGAAGCTACTGTTAGTATAATAGCTAATGTGTGCATATATATTGTAATGTAACGTTGCTAAAGCTATTATAATATATGTGCATAACTACTGAAGCTACTATAATGTTGCTGGGTTGAATTGAACTACACACTTCATGAATAAAGATTTTTTTTTTGTGCATATCTGTTGTGTTGATCAAGTATTTTTACTTCACCATCTTTCACGTAGCACAAAACAAAAAGGAAAAATATATTTGTAAGATAATTTAAATAAAATTGAGTTAGGTAAAAAATAATAATTTCAACCATTATTAAGTTGGGTTAGGTAAAGAAGTAAAGAAAAAACGAGTTCATACTTAGTTGATACGTAGCTCATACTTAGTTGATATTTAATTGATAATTAGTTCATGATGATATTCATGCTTAGCTGATATTTTTATTAACTAATTAATATTATTTACAAATATTTTTTATTTATTATTATTTTTAAATTAATAATAATAATATATATTTTAATAATTTTTAATGATTTTATTAACTAATTAAATAATATTCATAATATTTTTATTAACTTATTAATATTATTCATATATTTTTAAAATTTGAGTTAAAGATATCAAATTAAATAAATTATAATAAATAAAATAATATAAATTAATAAATTAAAACTATATTTGATAAACAAACACAGTTTCAGTTTTCGTCCCAAAAAATATCATCGAAATCAACACAAAACAAATAAGTTTTCACTGGTTTCATTTCGCGAAACATGAAATTTGGACATGCCAAACAAATGCGTATTCGCTAAACAAAAAAAGAGAAACCAAAATTCCGAAATTTGAACATTTATTTCGATTTTCACAAAACGAAAAGTCAAAAAATGTTATGACCTGAAAAATTGGGGACCTTGTTGTAAATATCTTTCTTGGAGGGGCCTTTTTGCAAAAATGCATAATCTTATTTAATTAGCCATAATCTCCTCTTTAATCCCTTTCTCTCTCTTGATTACTGTAGGAGCAGCGGCGGAGGAATGAGACGTGCGGCGGCGGCAGTGAGAAAACTCCGGTGAAGATCGGAGTTTGGAGGAGTTTTTATGTAGGAGTCTTGAAGTCTTCTTCTAAGTTGTTTTCCATTTCCTATTTTCTGTCGTCTTCCCCGTTTCTTCATTCATCGGCGCCACCAACTACAAGAGGAGTCGGAGTCATCGATCGACGGAGCCGGTCGGGGTGGAGATGGTCACAGGCGGTCAGAGGTGACTGCACCGTTGTCGTCGGTTTCAGCATGGCAGCCACGCTGCCGCAGGGGGGGCATTGTGGCCTCCCAGTCGTGATCCGACATCTTGCCGCCGCTAGAGCCCATGGGGGAGGCCGGAGGAGGGTCGGCGAGTGGTCGCCGACGGTCGAGAGGGATAGTCGGCGTGGATCGGCGGCTAGTAGAGGCGACGTCAGGGGGCGGGGCGTCAGGCTGGGAAGAGAAGTGACGAGTGATTTAATTGATTTAATAAATAGATGAATAAAAGAAGATAGCTGTATCGCATGAAATGATGTGGATTTATAGTTTATGAGGATATTTTTGTAGTTGATGGTAGGATTATCGGATCGAGTCGAGGTGAATATCAAAGTTGTAGATTTTCGCATTCTGAACGTGATGGTAGTGTCAAATTTCCAATCAGAGGTTATCTGGTAGGTATTTTCTATGTTTCGGTGTTATTTGGTAGACACGAGTTATTAATTCAGTTGATAAATAATTAAATAATGTAGGATAGTGGTAGTCTATGTTAGGTGGTGATTTAGAGTATAGATAATTGTAGTGGGTGCGAGTTGACTCCTGTTGTAGCCGATGAATGTTGAATGGGTAAATTGATTTGCTTGATTTGCTTTTGAAATTCGTTGATCTCCTGTTGCATTATGTTGTTGAACATGCCATGTTGATAATTGCATGAGTCTGATTAGCTGTTATGCATTGATGATTATTGAGCATGATATTATACTTCACATGATGCACATTGTTAGCGTTGTCATAAGTTGTATTTGCTAACATGAATTATTTTGGTTGCATCTTCTGTTGATAGTTGTTGTAGCATTTGTTGTCGTTAGCATCGTAGATCGGTTGTGATTGTCATGTGGTGAGATCTAATTATCATGTTGCTTATTGTTGTATCAGTTATTTTTGCTAGTATCGTAGGCCAGTTGTTATTGACATACTGCATTATAACCGTTGTGGGTGCAAGCCCGAACAATGTTGATTCATTACCCTAGGTGTATGGGCGGTGACACCGGTGATCACAGAATTTTCGCCCGAGTTGCTTGTGCGACGTCGCGCTGTTAGACGTCGACGGGCTCATGTGCGGCGTCGTGCTGTTAGACGTCGGTGGACTATCCTTGGATGGTCACACCTCCTGCTTGAGCGGGCTTGAGGTGCCACTCTCGAGATGCGAGAGTGTGGGGGAAACCCACTTGTCCACTACGCTCTTGATTGGTATGAGTTGCATTAGTCGATAGGTGAAAATATGTCTTGTTGTTGACATATTGCATTTTATTGCAGAGTCGTATATTGTTGTATTTGGTAGTATCATCGCATCATGATTGTTGTTCTTATTGTTGACATATTGATTCTCCTACTCAGCTTTTCGCTGATGTTGTTTGTTGTTGCCTCATATTTGCAGGTATGTCGGTAGTTGGAGTTGGATACCTAGAGTCCTGGAGGAGAAGACACATATGCTTTTGTTTCTCTTTATTGTTTTAGTTCGATTGTTGGACTGTAGGTTAATATCAGTTGTTACCTTGTAGTTTTGGTTCAGAATTTTATAATTGATTTTGTTGGCATTTTTCTGTATACACCTTGATGTGAGATGTTGGTTGGACTGTTGGTTACACTTCTCCCATGAGGTATCCCCTATTGGGGATGAACCTAAGCAGGGCGTAATAATTTGGTATCAGAGCTTAGGATCCTCCTCCTCCATAGGATTTAAGGTTGGGTGTTTAGGTCTAAGGATGAGATTCAACGTTACTTTAAGTTGATAAGTTGATTTTTAAATTATTTGGATGTTGATTGAATTTGAAACCTGAGACATCCTGTTCTTTTTTATGAAGTATGGAGGCTAGAGGTAACGCGGGTGTCCGAACTGCCTTCAGAGGTGGACGCCGAGGAGGTCGAGGTGGTAGGCAGTCTACGCAGACTGAGCGGGTCAATCCAATTCCGACCCTAGTTGAGTCAGAATTGGCAGATGATGTCCCTCTAGCACAGTTTCAGCGTCGGGCACGCTCGAGTCGTAGGCCCAGCCAGAGTAGCACTCAGGGTGGCCAAGTGAGAGGACAGACCGAGCGGATGAAGCCTCAGCCTGAGTTTGATTCTGAGTTTGATTCTAACTCAGCACGCAGTGTGGATACACCTTCCGAGTTGTCTGCTGAAGAGCTTTCAGAGGATTCACCGGTGCAGCCGCAGCCAGTAGCTCAATATGATCCAGTGCAGACCGAATCCCTTGAGAGACGGAAGATGAACCGACTGAATCAATTTCTACGCCTAGGGAGAGGCAAATTCGATAGCTTTTCTGGGACCACCGACCCTATGGTAGCTTAGTCGTGGGTCCGCGATGTGGAGCGAGCTTTTGGTGTTTTGGGCTGTCCCGAGGAGGAGCGGGTCGGTTTGGCGACTTATTGTTTTAATGGGGAGGCTCTGGTTTGGTGGGAGATGTAGCAGAGGCTGTCGAGAGGGAAGACTGTCACTTGGAATAGATTCTTGAAGATATTCTTCAAGAAGTATTATCCAGCTACTTATGGGAGGCAGAAGTTACAGGAATTCCTTCAGTTGCGTCAGGGTACGAGGCGGGTGGTGGAGCATGCTGACGAGTTCGATGCACTCGCGAGGTTCATCCCAAATTTGGTTTCCACCGATAACATAGGGGCAGCGTTCTTCTTCAATGGACTGAACAACTCCATTAAGGGATTGATGGCTAGTGAGGAGCTGGAGAAGTATGACAGAGTTCTGAGGCGGGTGTTGAATGAACCTTGACACTAGAAAGGGGGTTGAATAGTGTCAATCCCATTTTCCACTTTTTCTTTTACTCAATTTAATATCTAAGTAATGCAATTGTTCTTTGATGATTGATATGATCATAATTCAATGGCACCAATAAAAGCAAGTAAAGAGCAATGCAAACAAGAGTATTTTATAGTGGTTCGGCCAACCGCCTACTCCACTACCTTGGCTCCTTACCAAGGATTTCTAAATACTACTTTATAGAATTTATGTTTCATTTTGAATACACTTGGGGACACCCTTCTTCCTCACTTGGAGAACTCCTCAATCCTATTCACCTAGGTAAAACACAATTCTACAAAGTTGACCCTAAGTGTTTCCTAGCACACCTAGCAAGATATCTCAAACTTGAAATCAAGATACAATAAAGATCAAATACAATGAAGGAGCTAAAGAATGAAAGATTGAACCAAGCTTCTTTCCACCGCCTTCTTGTCTTCAACTTGCAACAGGATGATGACTCAAGGATTGCAGCACAGTTGAAGCAGAAGCAGTGCCTGGTTTAGATGTTGAAGAGGAAGCAGAGAGCGCGCGCAGATGATGATCTTTGAAGGCTTTTGTGAACTTCTTTAATGCTCAAGAATATTTGCAAAAAAAAATATGTAAAGAAGTTAGGTGAGGGGTATTTATAACCCCTCACCTGAACAGCCCATTCAACGGGTGAAAAATCGATCGTTGAAGCCGTTCGGTCGCAGGGCCGGTCGATCAATCGGTCGACCGAAAGATCGACCGTCAGTGCGACCGTCAGTGCGACCGCTCGCAGCTGTGAGAGGTCGGTCGACCGACGGGTCGACCGCCAACAAATCCTCCGACATTCGATCGACCCGTCGGTCGACCAAATGGCTGCAGCAAGTCACGCTATTGAGGCTATCATTAGGTCGGTCGATCGATTGGTCGATCGCTACCTTTCTGCCAATTTTTCGCCTTTGTCGATCGACCAACCGGTCGACCGACGCAGCCTAGCTATTTGGCCTTCGCCACATTCGGTCGACCGACTGGTCGACCGAATGGTTTCTGCCAATTTTTTGCGATCTCCGGTCGACCAAATGGGCTGATATGCTATACTATTACCTTGTTCGGTCGACCGAACCCAGGCTGATGATGATTTCTTCCATGTATTTTTACATGTCTTTTCTTTGGGTTTGGTTACCAAGTTTCAACTTGGATAATCTTATAATTTTGGCTTGGGATAAACTATCCTAGGGACATATTACATTAATTCTACTTGACTTAATCCCGAGTCTTCTTCAACGATTTCTTCTTCCATTTCTTTGATGATCTGTTCCGTCGTCCCATTTGAACGGATTTGGCATGCATATCGCAACCTCAACCTGAACTCAAAACTTCACACTTTGGATTAAATACATGTTTGTTATCGTCAAAATAAAGATCAAGGCTTAAGAGAGACTCTTAAGCCAATAATCTCCCCCTTTTTGATGATGACAAACACAATATAAAATTTTAAGAAAATATAAGCATTTGTGAGCTTGATTTAAGGCATTCAAGAGTTAGGGTATGCAAGAAATGTAACTTAGCATATGCATTCAACTTTCTAACTTAGCATATGCATTCAACTTTCTAACTTAGCATATGCATCCAACTACTTATGACTCAACCTATGCTCTTCCTATCAATGTGCATGTTCAATTATCTATAACTTGACCTATGCTCCCCCTACCATTTTTAACTTCTCTTAACTATATCTCTTCCCCTTAACTATAAAACTCACACTACATATATGCATCTTGAAAACCAAGTGTGACCTTACTTTTTCTCCCCCTTTTGACATTAATCAAAAAAGATAAGAATTAAGGTACAATTAATAAAATTTCATCATAAAACCAAAAAAAATGAGAAAGCCACAAAAATCAAGTATCATCTATCACTATATCCCTTCCCATTAATGTAAGTCTATAGAAGGTAAACATCAATAGGTCGCAAAGCCCCACTACATAGCAATACATAAGTGTGATGATACTTTTATAGAATGCAAGTTTTGAAAACATGTAAATTTTGAAGAAAATACTCTTTAATCACAAGGTAAAGCACAAACTCCTAGTTGCATCCTTAAAGTTGTGAAACTTTCTTCAACTAAGGGTTTTGTAAATATATCAGCAAGTTGTTTATCGGTGGATACAAATTCTACTGATATATTTCTCTTAGCTACATTATCCCTAAGAAAATGATGCCTCAAATCAATATGCTTAGTTCTAGAATATAAAATGGGATTTTTGGTTAAATTAATTGCACTAGTATTATCACAATGTATAGGTATGCAAGAATACTTAAGTCCATAGTCTAAAAGGGTTTGTTTCATCCAAAGGACTTGCGCACAACAACTAGCCGTGGCGATGTATTCCACTTCGGTAGTTGAAAGCGCAACCGAGTTTTGTTTCTTTGAGAACCAAGAAACAAGACTCGCTCCTAAGAATTTACAACATCCACTAGTGCTTTTCCTATGTACCTTACTTCCGGCAAAATCAGCGTCCGAAAACCCGATTAAATCAAATGATGCATGACATGGATACCATAACCTAAGTCAATCGTGCCCTTTAGATATCTCAATATACGTTTTACCGCACTTAAATGAGACATCTTGGGGCAAGATTGAAACCTAGCACATACACATACGCTAAACATGATATCGGGTCTACTTGCGGTTAAATAAAGGAGACTACCGATCATACCTCGATATCATTTTTCGTCCACTTTAATGCCCTCTTCATGTTTGTCAAGCTTGATGGATGTGCTCATAGGTGTAGAAGCTATCTTGGCTTCATTCATCCCAAACCTTTTGATGAGCTTCTTTGTGTACTTAGCTTGATTGATGAAGATCCATTTGTTGGTTTGCTTGATTTCGAGACCAAGCATGAAGGAGAGCTCTCCCATCATGCTCATCTCAAATTCATCCTACATACACTTAGCAAACCACTCACAAAGCATTTCATTAGTGGCACCAAAAATATATCATCAACATAGATTTGAACTAGTAGCATGTCATTTTCATGGTGCTTAATGAAAAGTGAAACATCCATTTTTCCTATATCAAAATCTTGTTCAATTAAAAAAATAGAAAGTCTTTCATACCAAGCCCTAGGGGCTTGTTTTAAACCATATAAAGTCTTTTTAAGTTTGAAAACATGATTTGGAAACTCAAAACTTTCAAAACCGGGGGATTGTTCAACATAAACTTCTTCATTTATAAAACTATTTAAAAAAACATTTTTTACATCCATTTGAAAGAGTTTAAAACCCTTAAAGCTAGCATATGCTAAAAGCATCCTAATTGCTTCTAATCTAGCTACGGGAGCATATGTTTCATTATAGTCTATTCCTTCTTGTTGGTTGTACCCTTATGCCACTAGCCTAGCTTTGTTTCTAATAACTAGTCCTTATTCATCTAGCTTATTTCTAAATACCCACTTGGTTCCAATTATGGTTTGATCACTAGGTCTATGCACTAAGTCACATACATCATTTCTATCAAATTGGTTGAGTTCTTCTTGCATAGCTAATACCCAAAGCTCATCTTCTATAGCTTCCTTAACATTCTTAGGCTCTACTTGAGAAACAAAAGCTACATATTGGCATAAGTTTTTAAGTTTAGAACGTGTTACCACTCCCGTTGAAGGCTCTCCAATGACTTGGTCTATTGGATGATCTCTTACCAATCGGTATCCCTTAGGGAGAGATGGTAGAGCTTCTTCTTCCTCATCATCTTCAACTTGAGGTTGACTTGAGGATGGAGGTTTTTCATGTTGGGTCTCCTCATTATCTTCATCCTCCACTTCCTTATCATGAAGTGTGAGATCCTCAAGCTCCTCACCTACATTCACAATCTTGACATTTCTTGAAGAATCATTAGTTTTATTGAAAGTAACATGCATGGATTCTTCAACAATCATTGTCCTACGGTTATAAACTCTATAAGCCTTAGAGTTAGTAAAGTAACCTAGAAAAATTCCTTTATCAGATTTAGAATCAAATTTTCCTAAATTCTTCTTAGTATTTAAAATGAAACATTTATATCCAAAAATATGAAAATATCTCAAATTTGGGATTTTACCATTCCAAAGCTCAAAATGTGTTTTCTTTATTTTTGGTCTTAATAAAACTCGATTAAGAACATAATATGAAGTATTTATAGCTTCAGCCCAAAAATATTTAGGCAAATTATTTTCGCATAACATGGTCCTAGCCATTGCTTGTAAAGTTCTATTCTTCATCTCAACCATCCCATTTGTTGAGGGGTCCTAAGGGAAGAAAATGTATGTTGAATACCTAAATCATCACAAAATTCGAAAAAAAAATCATTTTTAAACTCCCCTCCATTGTCACTCCTAATTTTCAAAATAGAAACTCCTTTTTCATTTGAAACTTTCTTTGCAAATTTTTTGAAAAACTCAAAAATTTCATTTTTCTTAGCCAAAAAGAAAACCCAAGTAAATCTAGAAAAATCATCAACCAATACATAGCAATAAAGTTTTCCACCTAGACTAGCTACATCACATAGACCAAAGAGATCCATGTGCACAAGCTCAAGAATTCTAGATGTACTAACTTGATTAATATTATGGAATGATGATTTTACTTGCTTACCTAGTTGACATGCATCACAAAATTTATCTTTTTCAAACTTTATCTTATGTAATCCTTTTACTAAGTCTTTCCTAGATATGTCTTGGATGAGGCTCATGCTAGCACGTCCTAGCCTTCTATGCCACAACCAAGAGTCATTTTCCATAGCAACTAAACATCTAACATGAGGATTGGGCAAGACATTTAATTCTAGGGTGTATACATTTTCTTGTCTATTTCCTATGAACATGATATCATTTCTATGTGTACTTATAATAATGCATTTAGATGCTTCAAAGATAATCATGTACCCATTATCACATAATTGGGATATACTAATCAAATTATACTTTAAACCATCAACTAACAAAACATTTTTGATACATGGGTAAGGGATATACCTATGTCGTCAATGCCAACAATCTTACCTTTGGTATTATCGCCAAATGTGACATGTCCACCATCTTTACTTTATAGGGTTGTAAACAAATTGATGTCTTCAGTCATGTGCTTGGAGCAACCGCTATCCAATATCCAAGTGCTCCTACTTGATTGAGGATGTTTCTCTATCTACAAAAGGAGAAGAAACTTTCTTAGGTACCCAAATTTTCTTGGGTCCTTGGGTGTTAGTCAATTTTGGAACCCATGTGAATCTTGCATGTGGGTTCCTTCTTAATGCACAATCTTTGGTCATGTGACTAAAAATACCACAAGAAAAATAATTTTCATTAAATTTTCTCTTTGTGTGTGTGTGAGCATGGGAGTGTGATGATTTCTCTTTATGGACAATCTTTTGCATGAAATTTTGGATGGTTGTCATTTTCTCATTAAGTATGAAAAGTTTCTTTTTTAATGTTAGCATGCTATCATTTAAATGCTCTAATGCATCACATAAATACTTATTTTCTTTTTCTAGTTTTTCATTGTCAATCTTTAGGTTCTTCTTAGCCTTTTTTAGGGTGCAATTTTCTTCCTTAAGATTCTCTATTTCTTTCCTAAGATCATTGCATGAAAGTAATAATCTATTATTTTCATTTTATAAGGATCTATTGTCCTTTTTGAGATCTCTAAATTTTCTCCTAATTGCAATGAACTCATCATGCATTTGCTCAAATTCAATTTGTAATTCCTCTTGAGTAAATGAAATTTCACCAAAATTAAATTTTACCTCATCATCCTTTGCCATCAAGCAAAGGTTTGCTTTTTCACTCCTTGACTCTTCTTCACTTCATGAGGCATCGCTTTCGTCCCATGTAGCCATCATTGTCTTCTTCTTCTTCTTGTACTTTTCTTTCTTGTGAGGGTTGGAGGTAGTGGTCATCTTTAGAAGCAGGCAATCCTTCCTTAGGTGCCCCGTCTTGTTGCAATTGTAGCAAGTGTAACCACTTCTTCCTTTCCTCATGCCTCCCCTCATGAAGCTCATGAATCTTCTAGCAAGCATCGACATTTCTTCTAGATCATCTGTCTTTTCCTCGGATGACGATGACTCTTCAGCTCGATGCGATGCTTTTAAGGCAATGGTCTTGCCTTTAGGAGCATCTTCTTCTTGATATTGCTTCATGTGGGTCTCATGTGTCATGAGAGACCCAATGAGCTCGGTGATCTTCAATGTGCACAAGTCATTGGCTTCCATGATGGCCGTTACTTTGGGCTTCTAAGATTTTGGAAGGGAGCGGAGGAGCTTCCTTACATTCTCCTCTTCCCTTATCTCCCTGCCAAGGTTAGCTAAGTCATTCGTAATATTTTGGAATCTAGCATGCATGGCATCAATAGACTCATGTGAAAGCATTTTAAACATTTCATAGTCATGCATGAGTAAATTTATTTTGGATTCCTTTACTTGCGAAGTCCCTTCATGGGTGGTCTCTAGGACATTCCATACTTCATAAGCGGACTTACATGTAGAAATCCTATTAAATTCATTAATTGATAGGCTGCAATATAGAGCATTGACAGCCTTGGCATTAGCATTAAAAAGCCTAACCTCCTCTTGGTCACATTGGTCCATATCCTTATTGGATTGTTTATACTCTACCAAGATCATTCTCCATACATCCATGTCTAATGATTGAAGGAAGTCATTCATGCGGATCTTCCAATAGGCGTAGTTGTTTACATCAAATAATGGTGGAGTATGGGTACGTAGAGGACCCTTAAGCTAATTGAATTTCACTAGACATGATAACTTGTAGGGAAGATGGTTAAATGTTAGTCTACTACCTAGCTCTGATACCAATTGTTGAATGAACCTTGACACTAGAAAGGGGGTTGAATAGTGTCAATCCCATTTTCCACTTTTTCTTTTACTCAATTTAATATCTAAGTAATGCAATTGTTCTTTGATGATTGATATGATCATAATTCAATGGCACCAATAAAAGCAAGTAAAGAGCAATGCAAACAAGAGTATTTTATAGTGGTTCGGCCAACCGCCTACTCCACTACCTTGGCTCCTTACCAAGGATTTTTAAACACTACTTTATAGAATTTATGTTTCCTTTTGAATACACTTGAGGACACCCTTCTTCCTCACTTGGAGAACTCCTCAATCCTATTCACCTAGGCAAAACACAATTCTACAAAGTTGACCCTAAGTGTTTCCTAGCACACCTAGCAAGATATCTCAAACTTGAAATCAAGATACAATAAAGATCAAATACAATGAAGGAGCTAAAGAATGAAAGATTGAACCAAGCTTCTTTCCACCGCATTCTTGTCTTCAACTTGCAACAGGATGATGACTCAAGGATTGCAGCACAGTTGAAGCAGAAGCAGTGCCTGGTTTAGATGTTGAAGAGGAAGCAGAGAGCGCGCGCAGATGATGATCTTTGAAGGCTTTTGTGAACTTCTTTAATGCTCAAGAATATTTGCAAAAAAAATATGTAAAGAAGTTAGGTGAGGGGTATTTATAACCCCTCACCCGAACAGCCCGTTCAACGGATGAAAAATCGATCGTTGAAGCCGTTCGGTCGCATGGCCGGTCGATCAATCGGTCGACCGAAAGATCGACCGTCAGTGCGACCGCTCGCAGCTGTGAGAGGTCGGTCGACCGACGGGTCGACCGCTTTGCATGACTTATAAATGACCAGTTCCTCCGGTTGTTGAAGCCGAAAGTATTTTTTGACATTTTTTGCACCGGGCTTTTGTTATGGTGCCATCATGTTCAATAATTTTCTCAAAATATTCCCAAACCATACTTTTTTTTCTACCTGATGGACATAAATTAATAGATGGACTTATCTCTATGTTTTGATTTTGTTGAGTGGTAGGAGTAGCATGAGACATTTCTTCTAACACATTTGATCCAGTTTGTGGAGTATAACCTGAAAAATCTCCATCTGCCATTAGTAAAAATTAAAAATATATAAAGTATAAATATTATACTAATCAATGAAACAAATTGAAGAGATTAAAAAAAATTAACAACAATCTTGAATCCTTGGCTTCTTGATGAGCTTAAAATATTGTTGATCGTTGAGAGTAAGAGAGTTGAGAGTTGAAGATTGAGAGAAAGAGTTGAAGATATGATGAAGATAGAAGAAATGAAGAAGGGGAGGGGTATTTATAGATTTTATATATATATAATATTCGTCGACCCGAGCCAAGTCTGGCTTGGGCTGACCTAGGCCTGGCGCATGTCAGGCCTCCCGTGCTCGCCCAGAGCACGGGCACGCGGGCCATGCTAGGCACGGCCCGCGTGCCCAAAAGGCGAGTTCGGCCCGTCTTCTGGGCACAGCCGTGCTGGGCCAAGCCTGGCTCGAATTTTTTTGGGTCAGGCCCGTGCTGCCCATGGGCTGGCCCAGCCCGTTGCCACCTCTAAGACGTAGGCAGCCAGGTCATATCAGCAAAGAGTGTCCGATCAAATAGCATGCAGGAGGTCAGAGCTCTCAGCAGCAGCAAAGGGGCCCGTAGCAGAGTACCCAACAGTTTGCCAGAGCATTTGCACTAACCCAGGAGCAGGCCCAGGGGGATGTTTGTGTTGACCAGCACGATGTTCCTGAGACAGGTATTCGAATTTGGGGGACCAAATTCCTTTAGGTGGGAATAATGTTATGACCTGAAAAAGTGGGGACCTTGTTGTAAAAATCTTTCTTGGAGGGGCCTCTTTGCAAAAGTACATAATCTTATTTAATTAGTCCTAATATCCTATCTAATCCCTTTCTCTCTCTCGATTACTGTAGCAGCAGCGGCGGAGGAACGAGACGTGCGACGACGGCAATGAGAAGACTCCGGTGAAGATCGGAGTTTAGAGGAGTTTTTATGTAGGAGCCTTGTAGTCTTCTTCTAAGTTGTTTTCCGTTTCCTATTTTCTATCATCTTCCTCGTTTCTTCATTCATCGACGCTACCAACTACAAGAGGAGTCGAAGGCATCAATCGGCGGAGCTAGTCGGGGTGGAGATGATCGGAGGCGATCGCGGGCAGTTGGAGGCGACTGCACCGCTGCCGTCGATTTTAGCATGGCAGCCAGGCTGCTGCCTGCGCCAAGGCAGCAGCTACGGCTGCTGCAGGGGGGACGCTATGGCCTCTTAGTCGTGATCCGACGTCTCGCCACCGCTAGAGCCCATGGGGGAGGCCAGAGGAGGGTCGATGAGTGGTCGTCGGCGGTCGAGAGGGCCGACCGACGTGGATCGAAGGCTAGTAGAGGCGGCGTTGGGGGGCGGGGCATCGGACTAGGAAAAGAAGTGGCGACTGGTTTAATTGATTTAATAAATAGATGAATAAAAGAAGAGAGTTGTATCGCATGAAATGGGGTGGATTTATAGTTTATTATGGTATTTTTGTAATTGATTGTAGGATTGTCGGATCGAGTCGAGGTGAATATCAAAGTTGTAGATTTTCACATTTTGAACGTGATGGTGGTGTCAGATTTTCGATCGGAGGTCATCTGGTAGGTCTTTTCTATGTTTCAGTGTTATTTGGTAGACACGAGTTATTAATTCAGATGATAAATAATTAAATAATATAGGATAGTGGTATTCTATGTTAGGTTGTGATTTAGAGTATAGATAGCTGTGGTGGGTGCGAGTTGACTCCTGTTGTAGCTGATGAATGTTGAATGGGTAAATTGATGATTTTACCCCTTACCTCTATTTGCTTGATTTGCTTCTGAAATCTATTGATCTCATGTTGCATTATGTTGTTGAACATGTCATGTTGATAATTGCATGAGTCTGATTAGCTGTTATGCATTGATGATTATTGAGCATGATATTATGCTTCGTATGGTGCACATTGTTAGCGTTATCATAAGTTGTATTTGTTGACATGAATTGTTTTGGTTGCATCTTCAGTTGATAGTTGTTGTAGCATTTATTGTCGTTAGCATCGTAGATCGGTTTTGATTGTCATGTGGTGAGATCTAGTTATCATGTTGCTTATTATTGTATCAGTTATTTTTGCTAGTATCGTAGGCCAGTTGTTATTGACATGCTACATTATAACCGTTGTGGGCGCAAGCCCGGACACTGTTGATTTATTGCCCTAGGTGTATGGGCGGTGACACCGGTGATCACAGAATTTTCACCCGAGTTGCTTTGTGCGGCGTCGCGCTGTTAGACGTCGATGGGCTCGTGTGCGACGCCATGTTATTAGACGTAAGTGGACTATCCTTGGATGGTCGCACCTCCTACTTGAGCGGGCTTGAGGTGCCACTCTCGAGGTGCGAGAGTGCGAGGGAAATCCACTTGTCCACTACGCTCTTGATTGGTATGAGTTGCATTAGTCGATAGGTGAAAATATGCCTTGTTGTTGACATATTGTATTTTATTATAGAGTCGTATATTATTGTTTCGCAGTATGATCACATCATGCTTGTTGTTCTTATTGTTGACATATTGATTCTCCTACTCAACTTTTCGCTGATGTTGTTTGTTGTTGCCTCAGATTTGCAGGTATGTCGATAGGATAGTTGAAGTTGGGTAGCTAGAGTCCTGGAGAAGAAGACACATCTGCTTTTGTTTCTCTTTATTGTTTTAGTTAGATTGTTGGACTGTAAGTTGTTATCAGTTGATACCTTGTAGTTTTGATTCGGAATTTTATAGTTGATTTTGTTGATATTTCTCTGTATACACCTTAATGTGAGATGTTGGTTGGACCGTTGGTTACGCTTCTCCCAGGAGGTGTCTCCTATTGGGGATGAACCTAGGCGGGACGTAACAAAAAATATTTTTGCAAACAAATGCGCTCTAATTATCTCAAGCACGAATTCAAGAAAATAGCGTCCAAGTGCCAAAGCTCGTAATAGATCATGTGTAATATAAAATGCACACCTATACATCATAGCTATAGTCAATAATAACATGTGCAAAATGCTGACAATATCTAGTAATAATGTCAACCACAATAGTAATCAAATGTGATGCAATATAACCTATAAGTAAGAACAATGATATAACAATCATACTATGCAATTAGTTAAATAACATTAATCAACTTATTTGTCCAAGAATATAGTGCAATAAGAGTACAATGAAATTTAGAAGCAACCCCCCCAAAAAAAAAAAAAGACAAAAAAGGCATTTCCATCATTTTATTCGTCGAAAAATTCATCGGCTATAATGAAATTGATCCGCAATACCATAAGTCCAAACCACATATTTATAACCAAATTCTAATTCAATTTAATTAAATTACAACCTATCATCAGATAATTATATTAATAACTCTAGTACTCATATGATATTTAAAAGAAATATAAAATCTTAATTACTGGCCATTTTAACTGATGCATCTCTCTTAATTATTAATTAATTTAAAAAATTTAAAAATCCTTTTAAACTACCACACCATCTCCCCCTGAATGGTGTCGTTGCCCCGCCCTCTTGCCCCAAACCTATGTTAGGAGGCCCTTCTGGTTGCCCGTGATTGGTTCAGCGGCGTCGTAGCCCTGCTTGTGGCCTCCGGCATCGTCGAGGTAGCGCCCAATGCGGTAGGAGAAGCAACATTTTTGATATCATTCATCATTTCAAGTAAATTGAACAATATGACCGCTTGTTGCCTTCGGCACCGGTGAGGCAGCGCCCAATGTTGTAGGAGAAGCAACATATATTTTAATATCATTCATCATTTCAAGTAAATTGAACTATTTTGATATCATTCACCTTGACCGAAGGACGCATGATATTCATTGTATGATTTAGCACGAAGTGAATGCTTTTAATATGATGTGCCATTAAAAGAGCACATGTCATTCATCATGCATGGATCTTAAAAGATCATATACTTAACAACACCATCAGTACAAATTAGTGCTTAATTTATGCACTATTGATCACTTTGAAAAGATTTATCTTAACATTTTTTTATAAAAAATATTAGTAACCCTAAAAATATAAGAGTGAATGATTTTCTTAGTGCTTAATTTATGCACTATTGATCACTTTGAAAAGATTTATCTTAAAAAAATATTAGTAACCCTAAAAATATAAGAATGAATGATTTTCTTTCCTTTGTGTTTTTTCTTTTGATTTTTTTCTTTTTTTTCTACATGTATTATCTACGTGAAGGATCTTCCAATTAAGTAGATTCATCATCCTGAGACGAAAAGAATGATTTATCTATTTTCTTTAATTATTGAGTTAAACTAATGATTCACTATTAGAGCAGATAGCAACAAATATTTCATCAGACATGCGTATTATTTATTTTTCGATAAATTTACATGATTTTATTAATGAAAATTATTTGTAGTGAGAAATAGATTCTAATTGTTCGTCATTCAATAATTATTATTTAGGCCGTTCATATCAATAATACATAGTATTTTGATATAAGATTTCAATTCTTTCATATTTCAGTAATAGCATATTGTTCCATGAGGCTAAGGTCCAAAATATGAAATAAAAAATTTTGTCACGGCTCTACCATTCCACCAATCATGTTCCATTTAATTTTTTTTTCATGGCCACATATCTTTACCGCCAAGGAATGAAAAAAAAAATTCACGTTATTGGATGAAAAATAACAATAACACAATATATGCAAATATTAATCTTTACAAACATTTAAGCAAAATATATAAAATTCACAAAAATGAAGTAAAATATATCTAAAATTATCTCATTTAAGCAAGTCACACTGAACTTATCATTCAAATTTTCAAATTGCAAAATGGCTCCATAAGGAAAACAGAAAACACAAACATTTAACCATAAATCTAGAAAATGAAAAATATTTTGATTAATCATCTAATATTAGTCCCACTTAATTTTGCAAATAACAAAAATATACTACATTAAAGTTAAATATTTGAATGATTAACTGAATCCGTCGGCAGATCACGTGGATCATGTGCGGGCCCGCCAGGGATCCGCTCCGAGACCACAACATGACAATTTCTTGGTATGCCAACCCCAACCGGACACGTGCGGTCATGCACTCTCTCCCGTCCCCGTTTCAAATTCAAAATGCGGCCGTCTCCTTTCTTCCCTCTCCAATTTTTTCGGCCATGATGGGATTTTATTTATAAAATGAAATTGCAATTGCAATTGATTCACAGAGAATACTGCAATTTAGACAGCCTTTGAGAACCGGATTCAGAATTAATATTCCATATAATCCAAAAGAAAATAATGGCAATTAATAATTTCCCATACTTTTTTCAACCAATTTTTTAGGTACCAAAATTAAACGCGAAAAATGTGGTCAATAGCGTGTCCTTCCACATTGAAATTTAAATATTATCGATGCAATTATTTATCATTGCCTTTTCTTCTTTCTCTCTCCCTGGATTTGCATTACGGCCATTTTTATTAGTATAAACAGCATAAAACAATAAAAGAAGCATGGATTAACCAATAAATTAGCCGCCTCTTCAACTACAATCCACTTCGCCGTACGCTAAACTTGCCCAAGATGCGCGAATCTTAAAGCGCTATTTTTATTTATCCAACGGCAGGGAAGAAGCAAAAACATGTATAGTATTACTTTCCGCACCATTGAAACTCTTACCCATTAGTTCACCTGCTTTTGATTTAAGGATTACGCTGGGCCCACCATAGGTTCAAACTGGTAGATCGAATTAATAATTAAAAATGTGTTAGTACGCCGGTACACGTTAACCTTTAACCTGCGACTTCCCAACCCCACCTCGCTTTTTCTTAAACAAGAAGAAGAGAAGAATTAACAAGGAAAAACATATCGCCTAAAAATAGTAGCTGCTGGTGGAAGAGGAGATAATAGAAGCCCATCTCCCTCGCCAAATCATCTCCCATCACCTCCCCCCTCCTCTCGTAGCACCAGTTTCAGGGAAGAGGGTGCCCCCATGACAGGGAAGCCCGCCCTGGGCGGCGGCGCCGCCGGAAGCGACCACCAAAAGGGCTTTCTCCATAAGACCGAAGCCCTCGGAAATGCTCGCTCCCCCGCCGGCGGCGGAACCGACCAACAAGAGGGCTTCCTTCATGAGATCGAAGCTCTCGGCAAAGCCCTCTCCCTGGACCCTAAACGCCCACCTCGTCAACCTGTTCTTCCTCCGCCTTCCTCCGACAAAAGCCGATCCACCTCTGCTGGCAGATCGTCGTCGTCTTCGTCCTTCGATAAGCACAAGGAGAAGAAGAAGTCCGGGTCCTTGTGGGGATGGAACCCTATCAAGAAGGCCCTCTCTCACATCGGCACCCACCGCCGCTTCGACTGCTGCTTCTCCCTCCACGTGCACTCCATCGAGGGCCTTCCGGCTGCCCTAGCCGGCGTCACGCTCGCTGTGCACTGGCGACGCACCACCGACCCCTCGTCCGCTGCTGCTGTCACCCGCCCAGCCCGTGTCGTCCACGGCGCTGTTAAGTTCGAGGAGACGCTTACTTACCGCTGCTCCGTGCACGCCGGTCGCACCGGGCCAGATGGCACGGCTAAGTATGAGGCTCGACACTTCTTGGTCTACCCAGCCCCAGCGGGCGGCGCCCATGGGATGGACCTTGGTCGCTTCCTGGTGGATGTCACCCGCGTGCTGCCAGCAACTCTCGAGGAGCTCGAGGAGGAGAAGGCGTTCGGAAAGTGGAGCACGAGCTACCGGCTGTCAGGGAAGGCAAGGGGCGCTTCTCTCAATGTAAGCTTTGGCTTCTCGCTGGTCACTACTGATTCCGTGGATTTGGGCACGCGGGAGAAGGTCTCAGAGATAGTAAAATCAAGGGATCCGGGGCTCAATTCTCGTGTAGGAAGGCACCATCAACGACACAACAGGTATCGGTCCATGGATGAGGTGAAGGTGCTTCATGAGGTGTTACCAAGCTCGAAATCAGATACCTCAATTTTACCTAATGTTGAGATGGAACCAGAGATGGAGGGGTATCGTGCTTCTAAGGAACTTTCTAAAGTGAATGTTGATGCAAAGCCCAAGATTGTTGCAGAACACGAGGAATCTACTGACTTGAAACACTATGCATTATTAGAACCTTTGGAAGTAGGTGATAAGGACCCACATCAGTTGAAGCCTTTAATCTTGCAGGAGCCTGTCAAAAGAAGTGATGACCAGGAGTCCAATGATCCTGAGTTCACAGTCATTGAACACAGTGTGGAGATTTCATTAGACGAACAAACATGCAAAGTCAGAACTGAGATCAATGAGATTACAGGTGGTGACCGGCGAGGTGAAGCCAAAAAGGAAGAAGGATCATATATGAAGCCAGATGGTGAAGCTACAAATGAATCAGATATGAAGCCAAATGAACCAGATGCCACAGAGGTGAAGCTAGATGAACTAGATGTTGAAGAGATTAAGCATGAGAACTTTAGTCCGCAAGGAGCTATATTGTTGGCCAGTGAGACCACTGAGGAACAAGGGGTGCATATCAATCCAGATGAGTTGGTTGCTAAAGAGGCTTGGCATGACACTGATAATATGCAGGAGGCTACATTGGCGAGCCTGGACTCAGTGGTAGAAAGGCATAACATGCAAGATGCTACATTGTTTTCTTTGGATCCAGCAATGGAAGACCTAGATTCTATCTTGGATAGCCTCTCAGTTCTTAAATCTGATGAATTCGAGTCTCCCGATATTCAAGGCAAGACAAACAAGCAACTAAGTCATGAGGGAATCATGTCAGATTACAACATTGCCAGCTTGAATAGGTCTCAGAGCTTAGATGCTGCCGCAGAGTCTGTTGCCAGTGAGTTCTTGAGCATGTTAGGTATAGAGCACAGCCCTTTTGGATTGAGTTCAGATAGTGACCCGGATTCACCAAGGGAGAGATTATGGAAGCAATTTCAGAAGGAATCATTGGTTTTAGGTGATGATCTCTTTGGTCTTGACACTGGAATGGAGAAGCAGTCTTATTGCGATGAATTTTCAGATGGCTTTGATCTTTCATCAATTGTCCAGGAAGCTGAGACAGAGCTACAAATGTCACAACTGGCAATGGATAGCAAATCCAAGGCCAAAATGTTGGAAGATGCAGAAACAGAAGCTTTGATGCGTGAGTGGGGCTTAAATGAGAAGGTCTTTCATTGCTCTCCACCTGGGAGCAGGAATGGATTTGGTAGTCCTATTGATCTCCCACCTGAGGAGCCACTTGAGTTGCCACCACTGGGTGAGGGCTTGGGTCCAATTGTACAGACAAAAGATGGAGGCTTCTTACGATCCATGAACCCAACTCTTTTTAGGAATGCAAAGAATAATGGGAATTTGATCATGCAGGTGTCAAATCCTGTTGTGGTTCCTGCTGAAATGGGTTCTGGGATTATGGAAATATTACAGCAATTAGCTTCAGAAGGCATTGAGAAACTATCAAGGCAAGCAAGCAAATTAATGCCACTCGAGGATATCACTGGGAAAACCATGCAACACATAGCCTGGGATTCTGCAACAGCTCTGGATTCTTGCAAAAGGTCTGAGAATTTTATTTATGGTTGTCTTCACTTTATCTTTTGCTGTAAAGCCCCATTGTTTTTAGGTCTTCTTATGCTGTGTTGAAATCTTCTCATTTTGTTTGGACAGCCATGACTTATTGGAGAATCATTATCCAGATATAGAGTTGGGTGCTTCTCAAAGTATCTCTGGGAGGAAGAAAGGTAGTGTAAGTCTAGGTTCCTCCAGTGGTGGGGAAATGATGTCAGAATATGTTTCTCTGGAGGATCTTGCTCCAATGGCAATGGATAAGATTGAAGCCTTGTCTATGGAGGGTTTGAGAATACAAACAGGTCTGTCAGATGAAGAGGCACCTTCAAACATTGCCGCCCAGTCTATTGGGGAAATTTCAGCATTAGAAGGAAAAGGAGCTAAGAACAGCTGGTCTTTAGGTTTGGAGGGCACAGCTGGATTACAACTCTTGGATGTTAAAGATAGTGAGGATGATGTTGATGGTTTGATGGGATTATCTATAACACTAGATGAGTGGATGAAGCTTGATTCAGGGATAATTGATGAAGAAGATCAAATCAGTGATAGAACATCAAAAATTCTGGCAGCCCATCATGCTAATTCTATGGACTTGATTTCTGGTGGGTGGAAGGGAGATAAAAGAGGAAAAAAATCTGGTAAGAAGTGGGGATTGCTGGGGAATAACTTCACTGTTGCGCTGATGGTGCAGCTCCGAAATCCCTTGCGGAACTATGAACCAGTGGGTACACCAATGCTTGCTTTAATCCAAGTGGAGCGGGTTTTTGTTCCTCCAAAACCAAAAATATACAGCAGTGTCTCAGAAAAAGGAAACAATGAGCAAGAAGATGAGGTTGAGACTGAAAGCAAACCATTGGCCAAGGTGAAGTATGAAGAAGAAGAGGTCATCCCTCAGTTCAAAATCACTGAGGTACATGTTGCAGGTCTAAAGACTGAATCCAACAAGAATAGTATTTGGGGTAATCCAAAGCAGCAGCAGTCTGGATCTAGATGGTTGCTTGCTACTGGAATGGGTAAGGCCAATAAACATCCATTTATGAAATCGAAGGCAGTTGCAAAACCTTCTCAAGAAAGGACTGCTAAAGTGCAGCCTGGAGATACACTTTGGAGTATTTCTTCACGTGCTCATGGCACTGGGGCCAAATGGCAAGAGCTAGCAGCTTTGAACCCTCACATAAGGAACCCCAATGTCATATTTCCAAATGAAACAATTAGACTGCGCTAAGGATGTGAAGCACCTGATGAACCACTAGTATATGAACCGTTTGTACAGAGGAGGTCAACAAGGTACCTCGTGTTCAATGTTCAGCCTTGCAGCTTGTTGGTCCGAGCACCTAATATGTCTGGATTTGTAAGGATTAAAGATGCTTGCATGTCATTTTTGAGCTTGTTTTCTGCACATTCTTTAAACAATTCTTAAATACTCATGCAATGTATGTTATTAAGCATCTTTCTATAAATAGATAATCTGTTTCATTATATTAGTCTGACATGACATATGAGGTCCTGTGCATGACTGAGCTTCAAGCCTTTGACCATGTATATGTTCAGCTCCACATACTTGTGCTAACTCAAAGGTTAACTCAAGATTTTATTCGTTGCTTATTTCTAACTTTATTTTGTTTAAACCTTTTTAGGATAGGACAGGAATATGTCTGGATGGTACTCTTCATCAAGTGCTAAATTCATTTACTTAACTGTGCTTTTTTGCTGATTTTTCTTAATGTTAGCATTGAGTGGCATTTCTAGTTTGGTCCTATTATGTTCTTTTTAGTGATTTACACTAACATTACTGAATGAATTTGGTATACAACTACAGAACAAAAAGAGATACAATGCCCGACTTTTTAGGTTATATAAGTATATAATATTGTCCTGTCATTAAGTATGCAAGTATGCATAAGATTGTTTCCTTAGTTAAAACATGGACATCTAATATCTTATTATTATTGATCCTAATATGTGAAGCTTCCTTAGGTCCTATCTACTCTCCATTAGATTAATCACGAGACTGTGTTGTATTTCAGTGTTGTATTTCAGTTCAGTATTTATGAAATGGTCTCTACCTACCTCTTCCTAGGTGTCACCTTGTTATGACTCAATTGTCTTGCTTTAGTTACCGCAGTTAACTATCTAAATATCATTAAAGGTTTATGAATTTGATAAACCTCCTGAGTTGTTAGGGAATTTAATTTCTTGACGAGGTAAGGGATCTGGTAGAAGAGGGATGTAGGGGCAGCTGGGAGACACCATTTCTTCTTGTGCTAGGTTGAACATTTTTTAGACTTATTTCTAACTAAAAATTTTCTTCAGGTCAAGTTGGTCAAGGATAGTGTAATTTTTTCATATAACAAGGTTATATATTGTACAGCACTACAAAAACTTCATTACCTACTGATCCCTTCTGATTTATGATAATCATTTGTACATATGCTCTCACATGGCTGGGAGTACCTCTTCATGAGACTTTACACTATGAAGAAATGGTTAGAACATGAGATTCTTTTCTACATGTGCTTCTCACATGTCATTTAGGTACTTAATTAAGCTAGATCCTAAACTTGATATATATTAGTCAATCAGCAGCCATTGATACTTGGAAGTCCGAACTGTTTCTTCTTGTTGCAAGGCTTTAGTTTTTCCAATATGGTTGCAAACTTGCAATGTATCCTTTCTAGTCTCTTTCAGTACTTTTAGCAGTCATTCATTGCATTAGCTTTCTTGCCTTTCTTCTTTTCTCTAATTGCCCTAACAATTGAATGAAGATCTTGTTAGGAAATCTTTCAAGTTTTCTTCTGGTGGAGGTATTTGGTAAGCTAGTGTTATGAGTAATTGAGTATTAGACCAATAATATATGCTTGATTTGTTATTGTATTCTTTCTTAAGTTCTTTTGCTTCTGATGGCGCTTGCTTGGTAATTGTCATAGACTGTGCAGACAATAGAGAGCACAATCTAAAAAGATCATTACTGCAGCTGTGAACCGTTGTGGTACTGCTCTCTGCTCTCTGCTCTGAGCAACACTTAATGCTTTTATATGTTAAACTATCAGAATATGCTTTCCCATCTTAATATACACACACACACACGAGGAATACTTTGGATTCTTATGTTAAACATCAAAATATGCTTTCCCATCTTCATATATATATGCACACGGAATACTTTGGATTCTTCTTTAACAATGCTAATATCATTCTTCCATTTTATTGTAATGAGAGTAGTCATATTGCACTACTAAAAAATTGATCTTCTATGGCGGTTTTGGCGGTCGCAAAATCATCGTTGAGCACCTTTTGTGACGACGGAGATTGGTCGCAAAAGTTTCTCGCTGAAGCTCTCGTCGAAGATACTTTGCGATAGTCAATGCTGCTGTTGTAGAAGACATCGAAATTGCGATTGATCCCATGACGGTTGCACAGTGTTGCAGACAGTTGCGAAACAATGATGAGACATGATCAGTCGGTCGTTGCTACTGACTTTATTTTGCGATGGCATGACGACCTTTGGTGGTCGTCCCCATGCCATATAAAACAATTTACGACATGTGGCATAGGAGTATACGATTGTTGTTAACATTATTCAATACATCTTTTGTGACGGTACATACACATTTGATGCTCTCAACATCTGCATGTAATGTTGAAAAGTGGAGACTAATATATAATATAAACAACCAGTAGAAAAAATGGGGAAAGATATGTTACATTAATTATCGATATCATCTAAAAAATAATCAATTGATTCATTCTCTTCTTCACTTGTCTTATAATCTTCAATATTGTTTTTCTCTTTCTTGTTTTTTGCATCATCTAATTCGTCATCAACACTTTCTTCACGAAGATCTTGTGCAACGACTAAATTTTAGTCTTCAAGTGTTTAGCTCACAATTTCAACTGCAAGTTGATTATCCTTGTAAAAATCACCTTCTACAACATTGTATTATTATTCTCCTTTGTCATTGAATCAACCCTTAGTTGTCTCAATCTTACACATGGCTTGCCATTGAGATCTATCTATGTCTCCTTGGATACTTTATGTAGTATACTTATTGTACATGTGATGCTAAAATAAAAAGCTCTTTGGCGCTAACTTAGATTTGTAATTAATGTCAACAAACTTATATCTCGGATGAATTTGAATATCTTGTTATGATGTGTCAAACCAATGACATTTGAACATCACAATTTTTTTGCTCTCAAAATATTAAAGCTCAAGTACTTCCTTATCCTAAAAATCTCAAGCATAATCAACCCATATGGAGCCCTTCACACAAATACTGGCATTCATTATCTTCGTTGTAGTTGAGCATTTCCTTGTATGAAATTTATATTCATGTACAAAGTATCTATTATATGATAAGACCAATCATGATGGTCCACATGCTACTCAAATAGTTTGTTATCCATCTTTTAAATATATTCATTCAACCAAGTTTTGAACCAATTCAGGAGTTTTATGTTACGTCTGCATTTTAACTCTTCCTCGATTATATTAGGTCTGTTCACAAATCTTCATGTCAAATTGCTGAATGAAGGGATCAACTTATAGACAATTCATCAGTACATATAATTGGTACTTGTTATTTAAATATCTCGTGGACGTGAACCCAAACCACGCATAGGAAAATAAAATATTGACAAACAATATGCAGAATTCACATTTACCTATCATCATTTCATGGAAGACGATTAAACCTTGTATGTACATCAGTGTATTAAAAATGTTCTCGAACGCATTCTTTTCAATGTGCGTCACATCCAAATTGTGTGAATTAATAATGGGCTCCAACAAGGCAGTTCTCAGAAAATACTCTTCTTGACCCAATTGTGTCTATCTCAAAAATCACTAATTTGATTAACCTCTTCAAATGTGATGTTCGATAAAGCAGAAAATCAAGCTAACATAGCATCAACAAACAAACGTGGAGGTGGTTCGTCTTTATCCACTTTGGTCTTGATGAATTTATCTCTATTTCTCCTACATGGATGACCGATCGGTAAAAACTAACAGTGACAATTAAAATATGAAATCTTTCGTCCATTCTGAAGACTAAAATCTTTTGTTTATTTTGTACAATATGGACAACCAAGCCTCATGTATGTGCTCCAACTAGACAACATAGCATATGCTGGGAAGTTACTAATTGTCTACAATAATGAAGCCCTTAAGTTTAAATTTCTTTTATGATGAATATCATAAGTGATAGCTCAATCGACCCATATTTTCTTTAATTCGTCAATTAACGATAGAAGGAACACATCCAATTCTTTTCTCAATCCCCTTGGTCCTAGGATAACCATACAAAGAAATATGAAATCACTTTTCATGCATATTGATTGTGCCGAGTTGTACACTGTGATGAGCACCGGCCAAACAGAATATGAAGTGGACAATTGATCAAATGATTAAACTCATCAATACATAGCTCTAGTTTGACATTTTTAGGATCACTTGCGGAAGATGGATAACACCAATCAAGATGTTTTCATGCATCATTATCAAAAGGGTGGATCATAACAGGCGAGTCACGACTTTTAGCATACCACATCATATGTTGAGTTCTTTTCTCAAATATAAATAGTCACTTCAATCTGGGAATTATTAGAAAATACCAAAGAATCTTAAACGAAATATTTTTTGCATGTTGGAAAGTT
The DNA here is from genome assembly GCA_034359265.1 of Canna indica. NCBI lineage: Eukaryota > Viridiplantae > Streptophyta > Magnoliopsida > Zingiberales > Cannaceae > Canna > Canna indica. Next base: position 73,141,910 of record CP136891.1, on the reverse strand, counting down.
TCTCTTTGTATCAAGGATGCTGACAAGTTGAGCACTCACTCAAGTCTAGCATATTCACAATAATACATAATGTAGTTGTTCTGACATGCATGAATTTTTTGATACCCTAAATCAAGTCTTTTTATTATTTTTTCGTCTTATAGAAAGTGTCATCTAGTTTGTTATCTTTAGGCAATGCTTTGTGAAAAATTTGATAAATCGATCATATGCTATCTTGGTTACATTGTCATCAGACTTAACTTTTAATAATTGAGTCATTGATGGCAACTTTGAGTATTCATCACAATCTTTGTATAATGGTTCATCTGCAGATTTCAGTAACTCGTAAAATTGTGTTGCCTCTAGATTTGGTAATTCTATTTTAATTTTGGGTTGTACATAGGATTATATATGTGGCACACAATATATATTTGAACTGGATTAGCACTTTGGGCTGACCAAACTAGGTCCAAAAATATCCACACTTTTGGATCAAATCAAGCCAAACAGCTTAGCCTGATGGCTCCACCTAATCATACAAGGGCATCCATGTTCTCATTAACTATGGGGGATTCGTCATCACGAGCCTAACATCTCCAGGATTAGCCTCAACCCATTCTAAGCAACATCACAATGAGATTACAGGGCGACATTATCGTTGATCCTCCCTCATCCCTGCAATATATAGAGATACGACATGCCTCAAATAACCTAGAGCTTAATTTACATTACCTTCACCTCAATCATATTTTGATTTAGTGTCGGGGTGTCTTTTGCAGGTCCCCCCCCGGCGCCGAAGACGCACCTAAAGCTCCGACTTCAGGCAGGAACAATATTCATTACTGCTTCAGTACTTGATGAATCAATGTGAGACTTCGACAACTTTTCGAATTTGCAATCATTAATGTAACTAAATCTACCACTTAGAGTATCTAAAACCATACTTCGATATGGTTGCTCAATAGATCTATGAATTATGGATAATGATCCAATACTAGAAGATCGTCAACTAATTCATACAATGTCATGCCTATGAATGCCTACTCGTGTGAAATCCATCGATAATAACAGTGTGTGAACCTAATTCTGTATAGGTGCAATAGGTGCAATGTCATTGCTTGTCGGTCTAGGCAAAATAAGTTGATACACCGACGACATAAACATCTGATTTTCTTACCACTAAAAACTTGTGGATTTGAATATGGTAAGTTAAGAAATTTTGAACATCATTCTTGAATTCTTGAAAAAACCTCCATGGTAATTCGACGTACATCCAATTACGATCTTTCGTCATAATTCGCTAATATATCATATAGGAAAAAGGGTCAAATTTGCCCCTAAAGTATTGAAAAACATGCAAATTTACCCCTTAATTATGTTTATGACCAAAATTGCCCTCAACGTTATATAATTAGATCATTTTGCTTTTTTTCTTAACGGAAGTCCACGTCAGCAAACAAAAGCCAACGTGGCAATTGAAGCTCGGCCACATAAGATGTCATGGTGGAAAATGACACGTGACAATTATGTACTGACAAGAGCAATTTTGGCTCAAAACATATTTAAGGTAAAAATTTGCACCTTTTTCAATACATTAGGGGTAATTTTAACTATTTTTTCTTTTATATATTATTATCATTAATATGGTTCTAATTAACACTATAAGATTGATGTTGATATCATCTTTACCAAAATCAAGAAAATATAAGCTTGACAATTATACTTTGTGTTATAAGAATGTTATTTTTTCTTAATTGTTTACTCAAAGATATGAATTATCAGTTTTACTCACTTTTCATTCTAATAAGAAACTAACCAACATAGTAGAGGTGAGTTCGAGTGGGGACGGGTTGAGATTTGGTATGTCTTGGTCCCGTCCCGATATTGAGTCGAGACGCAAATATGTGTCCTAGACTCCCTGTCTCGATCCCGAATATGAAGTATCCTAATTTTGTCCCGATCTCATCCCGATTTTGAACTGTGACTGAATTCTCTCCGACCTTTCGGGGCATGTTGGATCGTGATGACCGAGACAATCGGGACATCACGACCCATGCTCACCCCTACAACAGAGTCTCCAATAATAATTATGAGAAACTACAAACTAAACAAATAAAAAGTCTTATGAATCTTGTAATAAACACATAAAAGATGGAAATTAATAAATAAATAGAAGAAACAAAACAAATAGCAAATGATATCAAGAGCCAAGATGTTAGCTAAATAAGGCAACACCATCACGATTTACAAACACAAGCATTATCACTTTGTTACTAATAATTAAATATAATCAAGTTTTTATTTTAGTAATTAAGATATATTTTTGAATATTGTTTTTGTTTCATCTTTAAAATCTATATTTCTCAAGAAATTCACTAAAGCATTTGTTTAAATTCTAACGTAGAAGCCAAACTTACAGAAATCATGCAATGGACATAAAAACACGTTGGTTGTGCACCATATAGATTTTAGGGTTAATTAATAAATATATCATGATTTTTACCGGAATTATCAAATCTATCACGACTTTTCATTTGTTTCAAATGCAGGCTTCAACTCTCGATTCGTTTCAATTATATTACACCATCATACTCGGGTTAAATTTTTCGTTAAACTGCTGACCTGGCATCGATGATGTATTAACCTAAGTCCAATCAGCCATTAATTTAATATAAAAAATAGGTAAACTGACGTGTATTAGTAAGTACAATATTTTGGTTACCTATTAAATTACTGTACTTACTAATACACGTCATCTTACCTATTTTTTATATATTAAATTAATGGCTGACTGGATTTAGATTGACACATCATTGATGCCAAGTCAGCAGTTTAATGAAAAACTTAACCCAACTCTGACAGTATGATACAATTGAAACGAATCAAGAGTTGAAACCTACATTTGAAACAAATGAAAAGTCGTGATAGATTTGAGAATTTCGGATAAAGTCGTGATATATTCATTAATATTCAAGGGATAATGACCAAATTTGCCCCTGAAGTATTAAAATTGGTGCAAATTTGCCCATAAAGTATTGAAAAGTGTGTAAATTTGCCTTTTAAATATGTTTTGGACCAAAATTGCCCTTGTTAGTACATAATTGTCACATGTCATTTTTCATCGTGACATCTTATGTGGCCGAGCTCCACTTGCCACGTTGGTTTTCGTTTGCTGACGTGGACTTCCGTTAAGAAAAAGAGAAAAAATGATCCAATTATGTAAAGCTGACGTGGCTGATGATTGAGACTGATGATGTGGATACGTGGCGCACATGCAGACCAAGACATTTTCTCACTGGTATTAAAATGCCCTTAACGTTTATTTTGGAGCTAAAATGCTCCTAAGTAGGGGCAGCAAAAATGGGCACGACACGATAGCTACAGGCCGGGCTGAAAAATTTAGTATGATAAGCTTATCGGGGCGGGCCAGCTCGACACGATAACATTGCGGACGGACGCAGGCTGGCTCTTATCATGCATGGCCGGCTCGTTTGGCCCTTTGTCCTACTAAGTATTAAAAATAATAATTTTCAGTATAGTGTAGTGCTTGTTTATTACTTCAAAATTGCAAGTGAAGTTAATCTATGAAGCTTTTCATGTGAAATGTCATATTTGGTGTTTATATAGTCTCACAAATATTTTGAATTAATTTTTTGTGCAAGCTTTTATCTGATAAACGAGATCATGGGTCATGCTGGGCCAGGAATTTCCAATCCACGAAGTTAATGGGCCGAGTCGGACCGGCACACTACCTTATCAATGTCTTCTTGAAGGTAGCTATCTTTTTAAAAAATAAATTATGAAAAATATTTTATATTTTGGACAGTTTTGCATTGACTTTGAAAAATAATTTTGTCGATGTCTTCGTGAACGTGGCACAGTATAGCACAATATTTTATATTCTTTTTTTTAATTTTCATCAACCAAGGGTGTGCATAAGTACAAGATAGATTCAGAATCGATTAAAATCTATCCGATCGAATAAATTCTGAATAGATCCAAATTAAATTTGATTAGTATCCAGAACAAAAAAATTAAAGAACTGATTAAAACTGATTCAGGTTTCGAGTCCAACACATCGAGTACTCGAAACTTGTACCTTGAAACCTATTCATTTACCGACTCTAGAGTAGACGTTCAACAAGGTACCATGTTGAAACATGTACATTTACAAATTCCAACAAAATATCTGTTCATTTATAAATTTCAAAATAAATTCCACCAAAATATCCGAAATATGTACTTTAAAACCTATAAAATGAACATGTTCCAATAAGATACTCGAAACCGAAACATATAATTTCAAGGTCTAATTTCAAGTTCCAATAAAGTAAAATTTGATTCTAAAATCTAAAAATCAATACTATACAAAATAGGATACAAATATCATGAAAAATACAAAATACCCGATCTACTCACTCCTGGTCATGGATCCTGTCATCAGGCAGATGAAGAGAATTATCAACAATGAGATAACAGAGAATGAGGAATAAGTCACCAAAGAGGGCAATGGAAGAGAGATGGTCGACTTGCGTGCTAATATGGCATTAATGGATATTAAAAGATAATAATAGTATGCAGCATTAAAATATTTTAATAAACATAAGTCAAAATGAACAAAAAAAAAAATGCATTTGCAACCAACCTTATTAAGAAATGTGAATCATGATAGTAAAGAGCACCATTTGATCGTTGGGCAGATCTACCATTTTATCTTTGCATTTAATAACTCAAAATAATTTTACTGATCGCCCTCACGAAATAAATAGATTATTACAAAACAAAAACAAAAAACCAAAATCTCTTATATGGCATGCAACATCTCTCAATTAATCTCTTAAGGGTGATGAAAACAAAAAACCAAAAAGAAATTGCCCAGCCAGCCCCATAGCACTCCCCTTGAAGAAATTCTAGGGGCAACGCAAACAAAAAGCAAAAAGAGCCCTTCCCTTGTCATCCTTTCAAAACTTTCCCCAAAATAGAAAATTGAGGAACACCTTGAAGCGCCACAAATGTCCCTGCCGCTGTATTTTTCTTTTTTCTTTTTTGTCCCCTTTCACGAAACTGGATCACTATTCCAATTCGACCACCATGCTGTTGGTGCCTGCATCTCGTGAAATTGGTATTTCTTCACAGATCAAGGTATCTTGAAAATAGACTTTAACCTTACGACAAGCCTCCACTCTTCATTCGACAAATCATCCTACAACATCAAGTTCAGAGGATTAGTAAATCATATGAAAAAAGAAACCAATCATCATGTTTGAGCAATTTGTATAGAGGTTGTATAGCTGGCGTACAACCATTTCTTGAGTCCAGCTTACTTAAGTTGTTTACAGAAAGTAAAACCTCCGTAGTGTATATGAACTAAATAATTAAACTGTTACCCTATAGTCTGCTTTCAATATGTCAATTGATCTCCTTGAGATATGACTGACAAGTTCATCTTCAATATCAAAATGTCTGCCATACATCTTCTGTTGTTCTTCAGGATTGGTCGCAACTATCTGTTAACATGAGTTTATGAGCCCAAAGATCTTCAGAAAATGTTTTGAAAAGCAATATTTGAGATATAAAACATCCACAGTACCTTTATAGCAACCTTCTGTCCTTTCGTTGCAACATCTACCTGTTTATGATTAATCTCAATTGATGCAATTTTCCCTATATCTATGAATTCTCTGGAAGGTATACAAATTGGTGTGCCAACCTGAAATGAAGTACACTAAGATATTACAACTGCATGAAAAGCACTTACAAGCTAAAACAAAGGGCTGGAATCATGCCAACCGAACCTTCATTGGAAACTAAAATCTGAGTTTTGAAACTAAAAAGTTAAAAGATATCAATGAAGAAAACATATTTTGTCGACTTCCATACTAATTTAACCTGCTTCAGCTGAAATAAAAATTTTGGAGGTATAAACAACTCTATCATCAATTTCTAGAATAGCTTTTCCTTTGCTTCAACTGGGCTTCGACTGCTTCACAAGCCAATGATCCCCGCAAATTCCACAATCACTTGCTTCAAGTATCCCCATGAGTTTTAAGATACTCCCACTAAACATGGCTTTATCAGTTTTTCAAGGATGGAATACTTGCAGTGTGAAATACAAAAAGAAGCAAAGCCCTTAGTCCTTGAGACCAAAGTCTAATACAAGATCACTTGCAGCAATCAACTGTTGAGGTAAAGACAGAGTGCCATCCATTAATAATAACTATCCAAAAGGTAGTTTAGATAAAATGCCCACAACTATTTGTTCTATTTACTATTTACTATTGATTATGTGACTAGTAATCCAAAAGGTTAAGCTATAAGAAAGAACCTAATTTATTTATCTATAATTAAACATCTCTCTCACAAACAAACCCAGATGAGGATGAGGTTTGATATGTCGAATCTAAGAATGCAAAAGCCAAAAACAATCAAGCTCTGCACAAATAAAGCCCATCCACACATCAATTAAATGGACGAAACAAAAAGGGAACAAGGTACCAATTGTCGACCTAGTTGGTATCAGATTAGATATTTGATTGGGTGATCAGTAATCCCAAAAGCTGAAGCTATAAAAAAACAGAATCTATATTTATGGTTTAACAATGCCAAAAAATCTCTTAGTTTGCAGGGGCAAATGGCAATGTCTGAGATGCAACACTTGTTTCATTTATAGTGATCAATCTTTCTTTGCAAAGGATAAGTGGTTAAGGTGGAAATTGTACCCAATATATTTGCTACCAACATTAAAGGCTCTAATGGGAATTGAGTAAGCTGATGCCTTCACCAACAATGAAAAAGAACTGGAAAATCATAAACTTTTTAAAGAATTGAAAACAATGATTCCATGTTAAATTACCTTAAGGATGCCTTCAAGAACATCCACACCCAAAACAATAGGGTCCTTCTTGTTGAATATGCAGTTTGGCATAATCTTTAGAACGCTAGGGAAAACTGCCTCTTCAGCACTTTCCTTCTTCTTCTCTTCCCTCAGATTGTTAATGTAAGCCTTGAACTGATCAAACAAATGATAAATAATGTCTGCAACAAATATTTTAACACCAGTCTCTTCTGCAAGTTCTCTAGCATCAGGCATCACTTTAACATCAAATGCTAAAATGGTTGCATACTCTTTCTTCCTTTCAAGCATGACACTAGCCTTCATAACATCCTTCTTATGTACTGGACCAATGCTAAAATCACAGAATGGAATGTTCACTTCTGGGGTTCTCAAGAATTCTGTAAGTGCTTCCAAAGACCCAAGGGTTGATGCTTGCACATATACACCTTCCCCACTCTTGTCAATCTGGCTCATAACCCTTTCCACATCCTGCATTGCAGTTTCCTTCAACTTTTCCAAATCATCCTCAGGTTTCGCCAGATAAAGGGACGTGCCAGCAATGGCATGTTCAAGGCCCTGAGAGAGTGAATATCTCAAGTATTATATCATTTATATTACAGATCTGAGTTTAATCCAACATTACCTGCGCAGAAATCTTTACACCTTGGGCTGCTTTAATCTCTTTATGATGCAAGTATGAGCCCTGAGAAACATAAACCAGAAATATATCAATCAATACAAACACACAGAAAGAACCTAGTCAATTTGACTTCAGTGAACCACTAACTTTGATGCATGGTCATACAACAAATGAAATGAGCATCACAACAACTAATGTGATAATTAGAACATTTCAATGATTTACATTGTCATTCATTCTGTAGTTGTGATAAGATTTCCATCCATGCATGCAAATAGGGAAATGGATGAGTAAAAGGATATAATAATAACCTAAGTCATTCCCATTTTATTAATGCTTAATGTGTTACTATCTTAGTGGGACTTTAAAAACATCAATTAATCTTGGACATTCATTGTGTTAAACAGGAATAAAAAGTTCCAGCTGATCACTAGTACCAGCATAAAGCCCTACTTTTTTGGTTAATTGTTAAATATAATCTCTACCTTACAGACTTTAACTATTTAGCCAAAACCAAATTTGAAAATATCAGCAGAATTGGTTCTTCGTTGTAAAACTGTTTTAAATTCGTTGAAAGAGGAGAAGCATAATGAAAGTGCTACCAGTGGCGGATTTGCAGTGGGGGCAGTCCACTTCCCCCACTGAAAATTAAGAAATAAATATAAATATGGATAATTTTTTTTAGCAAGTGTGAATGATTTTTTTATTTTTTTTTAAAGGATAGGCAACAAGTGTTGACTTTTTCTACTATGAATGTTATAAAAGTTAAATTATGCAATGAGATGGGAGATGAAAGGTTAAACGATTGTTTGGTTATGTGTATTGAGAATGAAGTATTTGACAACATTGACAACAAAAAGATTATGCAATAATTTCAAAACATGAAAACTCGTCGAGGTCGATTATAAAAATAGCTTAAACTTGAAATCTTGAAAATTTATGTATTAACTTCCCCCCCCTCCACACCCCACACTCCCCACCTCCGCCCCCACTAATAAAACTTTTTGGACCCACCACCGAGTGTTACAAATGAAGAAACTCTACAAATAATCTCGATCGAATACAGTTGAATTAGAATCAGCTAGTCCCTAACCAAACCTTGAATGTGTGACAACAGCCCAACTTGATGACCAAATTGAAATAGGAAAAAAATGAAATAAAAAGACCAGGAACTGGTAGGATTGCTACTACCTTATTACTTGTCATCATACTCTGGACAAACTTTAATTGGATAGATTGATTCATGGCAATAGAGTCTTACTCAAAGCCCTAAGTGTTCCAATTTTCATTATTTTTAGTTTTTTACATTGCATTTACTTTTATCCTGAATCTTGATTCCCTCACTATAGAAGAATTGAGAGACTCCCTAAATCATGCCTTTGACAACGTCTAAGAATCCTACACCCCTACACTTTAATATGGAAAAACACAATTCCAAAGTCATGGACCTCCTGGTTAATAGGTAGAAACCAATACAAAATTGCTATAGACTGAAACATGTTTGCAATACTCCAAAGAAGAAATAAAAGATAGCTAGTTCAAAAGCTACTTATGTTACCACAATCACTAAACCATCAGAGATAACATAATCAAGTGTTCTACACACCTTTACTCGCAGCTCCTTCATAGGATGGGGAGTCAGCAAAGCTCTGATATTGGTCACAATGGGCCCCTAAGAAATAAAATAACTATAATCAGAATGAACCAAATACACAAAGAGGAACCATTAGTTCAGGTGAAGAAGCACATATACCTGCATGCCGCAAACAACTATTTGATCACCCTCATGAAGTATACCATTCACCAGTACAACATCAATGGTTGTTCCTAAACCTTCGATTACTTTAACTTCCAACACGGTACACTGAAATACATATTCAGAACAAGGATTGGCAAATCAAGTTTTTGCCTCTCGGATATAAATTATAAGAAAAGACTATCTACTCATTAGAAACTTATGGTTGTAGGTTCTAAGACCAAATGAATAGCAAAACAGAAGGTATGAAATGAATATGTTGCATGTAGAAAGCAGGAAGTAATACTAGCCATTGTGCAACAATAATAAGGATATATTAAATGCTAATCGCCAAATAGAAGAAGGTTCAGAATAAGCACTCTAAACAAACCTGAACTTCATCAACATAGGTAAGCTTATCTTCCATTGTTTTCTGTGCCCATTGTACCAACAATAAGAGAAGATCGGGTATTCCTTCACCACTGATATAGTGTACACAAATATCAGGTAATATTTAATTATCATAAAGTTTTCCTTCTGAAAATATATCCAAGATGCATATAGAAACTCTCTCATGCTACATATATAATACCTGATAGCACTTGTGGGAACAATATTAAATGTTTCTCCCAATTCTTTGTTTTTGTAGTACAAAGCTGTGTTCAAGCCCTGCTCTTTGAACTGTGTTATGATCTGTCAATGTGGAGGAAAATAAAATACCAAGTCTACAATTAGATATCAAAAGAAAGATACAAGAGAGAAGAACCCATGAGACATCTGAATGTAAGGACCTGAGTAAGCCTCATATTAAACTCGTTTTTCACATCATTAGATTGTTGTTTGAGTGCCTTCACTATCGGAGCATTTGGGGTAGATTTCCAACCATAAAGTCGATCCACCTTGGCGATTGAAAACATCATATTTATGAATAAATCATGAGAAATGAACCTAAAAGCACATAAAAATAGAATTTCTAATTTTACTATAACTAATAACTATATTCACCTTATTCAATGCAACAATGAACTCTGTATCCCGACCTTTTAAAAGGTTGAGAGATTCAATAGTTTGTTGCTCAAGCCCATGCATAATGTCCACAACCAGTATAGCAAGATCACACAGGCTTGAACCTCTAGACCGTAGATTGCTGAAAGATTCATGCCCTGGGGTATCAATGACAAGCAAACCTGGAACCTTGAGTGTAGCGTCAGCTTTTAGCTCTCTTGTTCTCTCCCTGATGTTTTCAGCTGGAAAATAGGTAGCCCCAATCTGCTGTGTGATACCACCAGCTTCTCCTTCCTGTACATTGGTTCGTCGAATGCAATCTAACAGCTTGGTCTTTCCAGTATCTACATGGCCAAGAATGCAACAAATTGGTGAGCGGAGTTCAGGACCATTCTTTTTCGACTCAGGATTAGTAAGAGTTTCTTTTCCCTTCTTAGCATTTGTAGTGGATTCATTTTTATGTTCATCCTCTTTCATATCTGCATCATTTTTCTTTGAAGATGTCTGAGGAGCCACCCCTTTTTTGTCAGCAGGTTTCAGAGTTGCCCTAGAATTTTCTTGAGGTTCCACAGGGACAGGAGTTGCACGTTCTGTAGTTCCTATAGCCACAGGTTTCGTCATGACTTCCTGATCCTCCTCAGCAAATCGGTTTGTCACAGATAATGTGACATCAAGATCATCCCAGCTCTTTGCATCCCATTCTTCATCATCTTCATCCTCATCCATAACTTTGATCTCTTCTGGTTCCTCAGCATCAACTTTTTCTTCAGCATTACAAACTTGAGATTCAGATTCTTCTTGAACAATAGCATCTTCAGCAGATTGCTCTGTGCCAGGTTCAATGACCTCTTGCTCATTCTCCGTAGCCTTCTCTGTTTCTGCAACCTTAGGTTGAGACTGTCTTGACTTCTTTGTCTCATATTTGGGCCTCTTCTTTATCACTGTACCAGCATCACCTACTGGAACCTCACTCTGAGCAAGAAATTGTTTCCTCATTGCTTCTAACCTCTTCTGCTCTTCTCTTTGCTTAGCAGTCAAAAGCTTTCCCTCCTGTTTCTTCTTCAGCAATTTTTCCTTTTCTCTTTCCTTCTTTCTCCTTTTTGCCTCCTCCGCAAGCCTCTCCTCCTCTTCCCTTTTCTTCCTCTCTTCCTCCTCCTTCCTTAGCCTCTCTTCCTCTTCCCTTTTCTTCCTCTCTTCCGCCTCCTTCCTCCTTGCCAGCGCTTCCTGCATCTCCCTGACATGTTTGGGCAACTTCTTGTCTGGAACCTTTCCCTTTGGTTCCTCCTTCTTCTCTTCTGTAACCGCAGCAACTGCTGGTGCGGCAGCAGCAGCAGCCTTCTTCTCTTTCTCCTTTTCTTTCTTCTTTTTCTTCTTCTTGGCAGCTGCTGACTCACCCTCTGCATCCCCATCCTTATCCTCTGCCTCTGGCTGTTCAACTGGCACAGGAGCTGTTTCTTCCACAACCAAAGCAGGAGGTGCAGTTGGAGCACTTGTCAGCATTGGTTGCGGCCCCTCGCCAAGTTCAGCAAGGATCTTATCTAAGTCTTCCTCCTCCTGAGCAGTTCTTCCACTCTTCTTCTTCTTTTTCTTCTGCTGCTTCTTTGAAGCAGCTTCCTCCACACCGTTCCCTTGTTTGTTTGCTTCCAAGTCAGCATCTTTGGTATCATCTCCCTCAGCTTCTTCCGCAATTGATGCAGGAGGTAAATTTGTGGTGGGATCCGATGCTGGTGCTTCCCCCAGCTCAAGCAAGAGCTTCTCCAAATCCTCCTCCTCCTGGGCACTCCGCCCACCTTTTTTCTTCTTCTTTTTCTGTTGCTTCTTCATATCAGTGTCCTCTAAGGTACCCTGGTAGCTTACTTCCGTATCAAGACGCTTGCTTTCATCCACGCCATCCAACTGATTGGGTGGAGTCAAGTCTCGGGCTGGTGCAGGGGCTTCTCCCAGCTCGGAAAGGATCTTATCCAAGTCCTCCTCCTCCTGGACTGTCCGCCCACCCTTCTTCTTCTTCTTTTTCTGTTGCTTCCTTGAATCTGTGTCCTCCACACTGCCCTGTCGACTAAATTCATCATCACCCCTGATTTCATCCACATCATCCTCAAGATGGTTATCGCTGTCAGGTTTCGCCTTCAATCTCGACTTTGATTCAGTGTCCTCGTCATCCGCATCCTCCCCAAATGAATTAAGAGCGGCAAACCCAGAAGCAGCAGTGTTACTCTTCTTAGATTTAGAAGATTTCTTTTTACCCGAGAAAACGAGGGGGATGGAATCACCGTCGTCCTCCTGGAAAGGATCGTCCTTCTCCAGATCCTCCGGCATCGACTCATTAGCGGCGGCAGTGTTGCGCTGGTTTTTCCCCCCCTTCTTGCTCTTCTTGGCGCCAGCGGTGGGGTGGCTATCCACCTCGGCTTCCTGCGTCGGCTGCTGCGGCTCCTCCGGGAAAGAGTACTCGTCATCGTCGATGGCCACGTTTTTCTTCCGACCCATCAGTCCCCAATCGACAAGAACAATTTAGGCCAAGCTTCAGAACAACGGATTCGTCCACAACGCTAATAATCATACGACAACGACGAGTGATCAAAGCGAGGAGCAGATCGCTAGAGATGGGGGATCGGAATTCGGAAACCCTAGACCAAAAACAGAAGATGGACAGAGAGAACGTTTATATAATCCATTCCGGGACTTGATAGCTTCCTCAAGATTCGTGCTAACGCATACGATTGGCCAGATATCATCGTCACTGTAACGCATACTAATAAAGAACGTGTTTATTTCAGCGAATTCGATCTTAACCCGATAAAAGTACGATATTATTTAAATGGGTAAATCCAGAATTCTATTCTATATCTATTTCGACACTAAATAAAAAACTAGAATAATATAATTAAATGTTAAAATTACAATATAAATAGAAAAACGTCTGCACTTTACCATTAATAAAAAAGTTTCTATAAATAATTTTGAATCAATAATAATTACAAAATTAAAAACTTTAATATATAATCAAACTAATGTAAAAAAAATCAATTTTTTGAAAATATACTAAATAACGAAGAAATATATATTTAAAAAAATATTTGCTTGCAAATTAGATGTGAAAATGTTTTATGCAATTGATTTTGATAAAAATATCTATAAATGTATTAATATGATATGATTGTAACAAGGTCATGAAAATATAATAATACTTATTAATTCATATTAATTATTCCTTGCATTTCTATTTCAATATTTGCTTTTATTCATGCACAATTTTTATATTTAAGAATTTATTAAGTTTTTCCCGAAATCTCCCCAGCATATATATAGATTATCCAATTTCATGCTATGAAATTTTTGTTATAAAACATCCGAATTTAATTTTTTTTAAATAAAAAAATATTACAAATCTAAATTGTATTTCAAATGACTATGTATCTAATTTCTTGAGTTATTTCATTGAATATATTACTTATATAAAAATTATTTATTTTAAAAGTTTATATTTATATTATATCTAAATATTATTTAGATGCAGCCATACTAATATATTGGTATAAGACTAATGAATTTTCACTTATATCTTGAAAATAAAATTTGTTATTGTAAAATAGATATTTTCTATTTAACTAAACATTTTATACAATTTATTTGGTTAAATAGTAATATATGTAAAAAAATCACGAATTATATTTATACATCATATATTTACTCTCTTTTTTTACCAATAAATTTACAATTTTACACATGACGGTTAACGAAGGATGACATTTTCAGAATCAACAAAAAATGATAGTATTTTTGTACTTTTCAAAATAAGAAATTTACCATTGCATCTATTTTCATTTAAAATAAAATTAATAAAAGTAACACATTGACATACTCAGAAAACTTGGTTCAACTCAAGCTTAGGCTAACCCAAGTTGATATCTGGCCAAACCTATCAAACCCAATATAGGTATCATCAAGAGGGCTATTTGGGCAAAAAGTTGAAGGCTGAAGGAATTCGATCAACTCCGTCGACGCTGATCGATCTCGATCCGCTGGCGAAAATCACTCCTAATCTTGATTGAAGGAGTTGTTGTGAGTTTCCACCTGGTGACGCTGCTGTGAGATACCACTGCTCAAGGAGGCCATGGAAGGCGAAAGCAGAGAGGTAGCCGGCGATCGGGGACTTCGATTGAAGCTGGCTCCAGTGACGGCGACGAGGAGAAGCTGGAATGCACTCAAAAGGGGCAGGAATCTGGCGTATGAAGGCAGGAGCTGGCGGCCCGTCGCGGCCAAAACGGGCGCCAAACCCTGGTGAGAGTCGGAGAGGAGATGTCGGATCAATGGAGATGCTAGAAGTATCAACAAATGAAGACATTCTGTGCTCTTCATTGCTAGGTATGAAAAATCTCAATCAAATCCCTTGTACAGAGAAAGCTCTTGCTGTAGATAAGTCTCTGTTAATCTCAAATGCTATGAATGTTGATAATTTTGTGGGGAATAAGGGATGTGGGATGATAAATGATGTGGGGAATAAGGAGGTAGATTCTAATGTTGTTGACGTCGGGAAAACAAAAATTTAGAACTGGGGTGGTAAACCTCAGATTCAGAAGGAGGGAAACGGGTGAGCTGAAGAAAACTTTGCAGAACGGGGAAACTTGAAAGAAGGCAGTTCTCGGGGCACTTTAAACTCCTGGGCGAGCTTATTCAGACGTTCGGATCCAAATTCAAATGGGAGGGAATCAAAGGAGATTGAGGAGAAGATAAATCAGATTCAAAACAATGCAAAGGGCAGAGTTAAGATTGATGAAGAAGATCCGAGAGAGGCTAGAAAGGGTTGTAAAAGAATTTTATATGGTAAATTTTTTGGAAGAACCCCATCTTTTGATTCTGTCAAAAACAGTTTACCTAGAATTTGGAAGCTAAAATCTGAATGCACTGTAGTTAACTTATCAGCGGGGTTCTTTGCTTTCAATTTCATGAGTGAGGAGGATTACTGGGAAGTTCTGTAGGGGGGGACCCTGGTTCCTAAGAGGTCAGGCTTTATCTGTAATACAATGGAAAGATAATTTTCAGCCATTAAGAGAAAGGATAGAGACTATTCCTGTTTGGATTCAGCTACCAGGCATGTCATATGAGTTTTTGAACAGTAGTATTCTTCCACAGGTTGCAGCAGTAATAGGCAAGCCATTGAAAATTGACAATTACACTCAGAATGGGGTGAGAGGCAAGTTTGCGAGAGTATGTGTTTTAATGGATATCAGTAAACCAGTGCAGCAAGGATTTTGGGTTGACACTGATGCAGGGAGTTTCTTTCAAACTGTTGCATATGAAAATATGCCTTTTTTATGTTTTAAACGTGGGAAAGTTGGTCATGGTGAAAATATGTGTAAAGAGGGAGTCAGTAAAGAGGAAAATGAGAAAGGAGGGTCTACAGCTGTAGCAGATGACAAGGAGAAAAAAAATGATAGCTTGTTGGGTCCTTGGGTCCATGTGCATAGAAGAAAAAGAAGCTTTCAAAATCAAAAAGGCAACAAAAGTAATATCAGCAACCCTTTTAAAGTGCTGGACAATCCTACCTTTGAAGTTGAAGAAAAAGTATCTGTAAAAATGAGAGAGGGTAAGAATAATATGAGCAAGGAGATAGCATTGAAAAGTGACATAGCAGAAGGTAGCAAGGAAGATCTGAAATGAAAAATTATTATGGTTAACATGGAGTTAGATGATTCTCTAGCAGCTAGAAGTGGAAAAATACAAAAGCAAGAAGAAAAAAAGGGGAAAGAAAAAATTTTGGTTGCAGAACAGAAAGATAGAATGGAGATAGCAGAAGAAGTGGCTCAGATAAATATTAAGGAGGCTTCAAAATTTACTTTCAATGCAATGGAGGAAGATACAATGATTGACAAGGAAGAACTGGTCAGAGACAAGAAGGAAATGGAATTGGACAAGCTTTCAAATAAGCTGGCAGAATCTTTCAAGAAAATCCTGGAAAATGAACATGCCATGAAAGACTTTATGGAAGAAGGTATCAGTCCAGAACTAAGCAGAGAAAGCAAAAAAGAAAGCAGCAAAAACAGAAGAGGCATTGGTTCTGACAGAAGACTTATCAATATACCAGTTGAGTATAAAAGTTTTAAGGTGAAAAAAAGAAGGTGTTCAAAGGAATGTGGTGCTCTGAAGGGAGATGAGGATCCAAATATGAATGATAAATCTGAGGAACTTGTAACTGATATAAAATGAAGATTATTTCTTGGAATATCAGGGGAGCTCAAAAGAGAGGTGCTTTAGCATACCTTTGGTATTTGGTAAAGCAGTTTAATGTAGAGTTGATAGTATTGCAGGAAACTCACTTATTAAAGGAAGAGGCGTATGTCTTAGTAAATAAATACAATAGGTGTTGGAATGGGGAGTATTTTCCTAGTACTGGCAGATCAGGAGGTATAATGCTAATTTGGAAGAAGAATGTTTTTGAGATAAATTGTGTGTATATGAATGATCAGTGTATAAATGTCATAGCTAAGCATTCGAATGGAATGACTTGTCTCATATCTGGAGTCTATGCAAGCACCAATTACAGGAAGAGGAAAGTTCTATGGAACATATACAATGAGTTGGAGGTAGAGAAATTGCCATGGATCATTGTAGGGGATATGAACTGCATTAGAAAAGGGAGTGAAAAAATGGGTGGAAGAGATTTCTTTTTCTCCAAAGCAGTTAATGATTTTAATTGTTTTATTGAAGAAAAAGGGTTATTAGAAGCAAAATATACTGGAGTGCAGTTCACATAGACCAAAAACAGAAAAGGGGAAGCAAGAATAGTAGCAAGACTGGATAGAGTTCTGTATAATGAGGAATAGATTAACAAAAACTATGAAATAAAGGTTAAACATTTGCAGAGAGTGGATTCTGATCATAGGCCTATGTTAATTTTCTGCGAAAAATAGAGGAAAAAAGGAAAAGGTGAAAGATCCTTTGTGTTCGAACATTTCTGGTTTGAACAAAAAGATTTCAGAAATATTGTGAAAGAGAACTGGGTTGGTAACAGAATGTTGCAAGAATCAATAGAGGAAAAACAGAAAAGAATGGCTATTGTTTTATCAAAATGGAACAAGAATGGGATAAGAAATCTTGAAGGTAATCTGAAAGAAACTCTGAGTATAAATGAAGTGTTAGAAAAAAAAGATGCAGAGGTTGGATATCTGAGAATGAACCGAAGAATTTAGATATATTACTAAGAAAAGTTAATGCTTTGGCAAAACAAGTTCACTTGAAATGGTGGTCCAAAGCAAAATGCAAGTGGGTTGAGGAGGGTGAAAAAAATACAAAGTTCTTTCACAATTTGGTGAAAATTAAAAGAAGGAGAGGCAAAATTGAAGAGCTTGAAGTGAATGATAGATTAGTGAAAGATAGCAAAGAAATGGCAGATTGCTTTGCAACTTGGTATGAAAACCTGTGGGCCAATTCAGAGAACAGTATAATGGAAAGTGAGAGTATTCAAAAACTTGATTGGATCAAGATCATGCCTGGGGATTGCAAAGAGTTGGAAAAAAATTTCAGTGAAGAGGAAACTTGGAAAGCTATTATTTCTTTGGGAAGGGGGAAGAGTCCAAGAATATATGGATTTATTTTAGAATTCTACATACGTTGTTGGGAGGAGATCAAGGAGTCCGTGATGCTGGAAATGAAGAAAATTTATAATACTGGAAAAGTTCCTAAGGGATGGAAAGAAACTGTATTGGTCATGATACCAAAATCAGATAATGCAAAGAAAATTACTGAGTTTAGGCCAATAGCCTTATGCAATGTGATATATAAGATATTTGCTAAAGTAATTGTGAACATATTCAGAAATTGCTTAAGTGAAGTTATAGGAAGTGAACAGAATGCCTTTGTTCCGGGAAGATGCTTACATGACAATATTTTAATATTGAATGAAGCAGTTTGCAAAGCCAACAAGTCTAAGTCAAAAAGTCCTATTCTGATAATAAAAGTGGATTTAGAAAACCCTTATGATAGGGTGGATTGGAGAATAGTGATACAGATATTGGAGAACATGGGTTTTCCAAAAAAAATAAGAGATTGGATTGAAGAATGTATGAAGGACATTACTTTCTCTTGCAAAATAAATGGAATGATGTCAAGAAAGTTTGGAAGCTGCAAAGGGATAAGACAGGGAGATCCACTTTCTCCATATCTCTTCATAATACTGGAACAACTTCTTACATAAATGATAAACAAAGCAGTGAAGGAAAAGAAGATTGACTGCTTAAAAATTGGACAATCTAAAATCAGTCATACTTTATTTGCAGATGACATAGTATTCTATGTTAAAGCCAACAAAAAGTCTTGTCTGAATTTGAGGATCATTCTTGAGAAGTACTGTTCAATACAAGGCAGAAGATAAACTTAGAAAAATCTGAAATTTTCTATCCAGGGAGATTGAAGTCTGTGAAGAAAGAAAAAGTTATGCAAATTCTGAACATAAAAGAGGGAAGATACCCAATGAAGTATCTGGGTACATATATTTCTCCTAAGAGACTAGAGAAAAGATTTTAGATGAAGTTGGTGGAAAAAGTGAAATCAAAGGTGAATTCTTGGGCAGGAAACCAATTGTCTCAGGCTGGAAAAGTTGTCATGATAAACTCAGTCATGAATTCAATTCCAATGCATACTTTATTGACTTCATGGGTGAGTGTAGAAGCAGTAAATGAAATAGATTAGGCTGAAAGAAGATATTTCTGGGCAAGCAATGAAAGAAAATCTGCCAACATGGTGAAGTGGGATATAGTGACTAAAAGTAGAAATCAAGGAGGGTTGGGTATAAGAGATTTACATACTGTTAGAGCAGCTGCTATGGCAAAAAGAATTCTGCCTATACTGAATAAGGATAATAAAAAATGGTGTGAAATCTTCAATATGCATAATAGCAATTGGCACCCTTTGGATGAAGGTTTCAAGCAAGAAAATTTCTTGGAATGGGAAAGCAATAATGAACGGAATGGTGGCCTTAAGAGATGGACTGAGAATAAGTATTAGTGGTGGAAGAGAAGCAAACTTGTGGACTGACTCTTGGATAGACTCTATCCCTCTAAATCTATGGCCAACTTACATAGATGTTAGAGGTCTTGAAATCTACAAGAAGGTCAGTGATCTAATTGAGAATAATGCTTGGAATGAAAAGAGATTGTATGAGTTCTTTGGGAAAGATATTTAAAAAAAAATGAAGAAATCAGTATAGATGAAGAAGGGGGAAAAGATAAATGGGTGTGGTCTCTCAGTAATGATGGAAATCTTTCAATAAAAAAAGCCTATTATTTCTTGAAAGCAAAAGAAGAAAAAGTAATTGAAAAGAATGTGAAATTGTCCAAAATATGGAAAATGAAAATTTCAGAAAGAGTGAAGGTATTTCTTTGGAAACTTTTCTGGAATAGACAACCAACATCTAGTTGGTTTAGTAAGTTCACAGGGTCTGATTTAAGTAGTTGTTACGTTTGTGGAGCAAATGAAGATGAGAGTAAACATATTTTGTTTGATTGCAGCTTTGCAAAAAATTCTGGATGTTATTTAAAAATAACCTGGGACTTAAGTTTAAATTCAAAGACAGCTGGTAGAAGGCAAGTTGGCTGGAAGAAGGAGAGGACACTGATAAGGAGATTGGAAGTATGATTAAGGCATTTATTGCTAATGCTCTTTGGCTTATCTGGAAAACAGATGCAGTGCAAAACATGAAGGAGGTGTGGAAGGACACTATTCCCTATTTACAAAAGCATGTAGAGATACAATGGACTATGACAAATATAAAGAAAAAAAAGAAAACATTTGTTAAAACTGATACTATCAAAAAGATGCAGGAAGAGGAAAAAGATTGGCAGAGGTTAACTGATGGAAGAGTGCTTTTTTTGTGATGCCGCCTGGAACAATGACATTAATGCTGGAGCTGGATTTGTTCTTATAGAGCATAGGAAATGGAAATTAATAGGGGCAGGTAGTATTAAAGCAGGATGTTCATTGAAAGCTGAGCTAATGGCAATCTGGTATGTGCTTGATAATGTAAGAAAAAAATAACTAAATGTTACATGGGTAGCTACAGATTGCAATATTGCAGTAAAAATGCTAAAAGGACTACAACAACTAGATTTGAATGTGAAGAATTTGATCAAAAGTATACAAGTATTAGGAGAAAAAGTTGAAGTGCAGGATTGGTTTCACATAAGCAGGAGCAGAAATAGAGTGGCTCATGCTACAGCAAGATTGAAGAAATATTGTGAAATAAAAGGATGCTGGCCTAGTTATGGAAACATGAAGGAAAATATGGAGGACATTGATGTTACAAGTAATGAGCTTTTCTATGATTCCCTGAAGGAGCATGCTATAAATGATGCTGATATGCAAACTTCAAATGAAGACTATAGCTCTGTCAGTTGTAATGATCCAGTTAGGAGTAGTTGTCATCACTTTGATGTAATGGTAGAGAATATTGAAGGTAATGCTAGTTCTTATGGAAGTAGGAAAGAAAACAATGATTGTAAAATTGTCCAATACAGGACAAGAGATGTAAACTTTGTAATTGAGGCTAATAAAAAGCAGATAGTTTAGAGGAATATATCCATGTTCTTCTTAGAGGCGAGGGTAGTACGGTCAGTGATCCAATGCTTCCTCTACCCTATTTTTTGAATGAGGAGTGATCTTTCTGGACTTTTTTTAAAATAATAATAATAATAATAATAATAATAAAAGTGAACAAATTAATCTTCGCCAATCAAATAGTATTCAAATTAGGTATTTGACAAAGGACGAGACCTAATTCTCCATCACTAGTAAATGGATCTCCTATGATGCGTTTGTTTCACGGGATATGATAAATATATAGAATCGTCGTTTGCTACGAACTAGCTTTCGATGTTATTTAAGTTGGATATGATCGGATCAAATTCGGTTCTAGTGAGATATAGATATTCCCAGAGGGTTGGGAATTAAAATCTCAAAAAAAATTCTTCTTCTGTCATTTAAGTTAGATATTTGTGATAAGTCAATTTTTATGAATATTTTTTCTATTATTATTATTATTATTATTATTATTATTATTATGTTAAAATCATTATTTAAATTTAATTTCATAATTTTTAAAATGAAAATTTGGTAAAATCAAATTTAAGTATTATAAATTATTAATATTCAACTCCTTTTATCCGGAGCCAACACAAACATAGGATTTCAAAATCATATTTTTTCCGATCTTCTTATTTAAGATTTCAACAAACACTTGATATGATATAAGTTTATCCTACGTAATTCTTATCATATTTAATTCCAACTGAATCCTATCCGTCTGAAAATCTATCATACGAAACAAAAATGTCACTAAGGTAATTTCTGCCTCAGATTCTGAGGCTTATATATATATATATATATATATATATTCAATTTTAAAATAATCACTATGTATTTGTGTAATAAAACAACCCCCACAAGTTCTTGCTAAAATGCGCCGAGAAAAGAAAAATAAATATTTCATTGTCACTCTGGTGGAGATGACAATCTTCCTCCGCTAGGATGATAATAGTTCGGTTAACTATATTTTTTTGATAATACAATCCAAATAGTGTACAAAATCACTATCCGATATTGAAATTGAACTCGATCGGTTTTTAATATTGTTATCCGAAACCGAAATTATTTATCGGATGATTAACCGAACCGACTTAAACGGTTAACTGAGTGTTAGATGCATAATTGTTACTAATAAATAATATTTGTAATTATATATGTACATTATATAATAAATATATAATTAATTTCGGTTATCGATTATTTGCGAATTAGTAATCAAAATCAAATAATCAGTAATTGAACTAAACTAATTTTTTTATTTCATCGTCCAAAATTAAAATAGAAACTGAACTATAAAATCACCGTTCGAAAAATAAATTTTGTGGTTCGATTAATTGGCTAATCACAATTATCCAGTATCTTTTATACCTGACAATATTTGGCTCGCCCGACGCGATAAAATCATAATCGAATTGATCGCCCTATATCTGTCCGTCTCCAAGAATCAATTTATAAGGATCTGAACCCAACTCAAACTAGTTATCAACGTCTACTCTCTCTCTCTCTCTCTCTCTTTTCTGACCAATTTCGTCTCCTATCTTGTTTAAACAACGTGACTGTCTCAATCTTCGGCCTAATCAACTATTTCTTTTTCAAAGCATGCAATCAACTCTCATAATTAGCCATTTTTAATACAAGAAAACAAGGGAAGGAGAGCACAATTCTCCTCAGCTATCCTCCCCGAGGAGAGAGACCCCTCAAAAGAGGGAGCAAAACAAGGCCTCCATTTCTAGCACTCGGCTTCTTCTCCACCTGATCCATCTCATTCGTGCTCCGTTACCAGTTCTTCGATGACCCATCAATATTAGAGAACTCATTGGGGATGAAGCTGTTCTTCGAGAGAGGAATCATTAGTGATGATAATAAACAGCTCCTTCGGGGATTTGGGGCCACTCTGGCTGCTCCTCTTGCTTGCTACCTTGTCTCTTGCTTCAATTCTGCTTCTGCAGGTTTGGTTTCTTTCTTTTTGTTGCAATTTATTGTCAAATTTCCTTCGTCTCCTCGTAATTCTTCTCGAGTTAATTGATTGCAGGCAAAAGATCAAGAGCTGCTGTTGTTTCCGCCATTGTTTGCGGAAGAGGGCTCAAGGATGAGCTCTACATGTTGCAACATGTAAGATACGAATCAGAGCCTGAATTGTTCCCCCTCAACTTTGATTAGTTTTATTGAACAAGAACGTGTTTTTGATGTACAAAGGAAAAAGAAGCTTCGAACACAGAGGTCATCCGTAGCACGTCGACGACGACGTCCACCGTCGCTGCTATGGCCTTCCACAAGAAGTCTTCGGAGGATCAAGACGATGATGGAACAAAGGAGCAGGACACCAACTGGTTGAGGATGAGTCCCATGGAGGCCAAGTTCTTATTCATGAAGCTGGAATTCTTGCAGGCTGAGAACCGCAGGATGAAGATGGCGGCGTCGCAGAACTTGGGCGCCATGAGAGAGCTGCAATCTGCAAGGCTGAAGATTAAGCACCTCAAGAGGATGCTGAGATCGAGCCGGGTGCAGGCGAGGAGGAAGATGGCATCCCTCGGTCACAAGGTCGCCCTTCTGCAAGACAAGGTGCACGAGGATGAGCAAATCGAGGCCGCGATCCGGCAAAAGCTGAGGAAATTCGAGGATTTGCAAGACGAGGCTGCCGCTCTCAGAAAGGCAAATTCTTCGCTGAAGCAGGAAAACTTGGACTTGGCTCAGAGGCTGGAGGCTGCACAAGTGCCCCTCTCTGTTCTTGAGCACTCTCAGGTAGTGATTTGGCTCGAATTTTTTTACTCCATGAGTAAAATTAATTGATATGTACACGTACAGGACGAAGCTTTTGAGGAGATCAACCACTTGAGAGAATCAAATGACCAGTTGCAGAAGAAGATCGAGCAGCTGGAGTCAGATTGCAATGCAGAAGAAGAAGAACTAAGGTACCTCAGGTGGCTAACCATCAACCTGAGCAATGAGTTATCATCCAAACACCCTCCTCCTCCAGCAGATAGCAAATCAATACTAAGAAGACGCCTGAGCCCGATACCAGACGAGTTGGACTCAGAACATCGCTCCTCCTCGCAAGGATCGGATCACGAGTTCACCGTTCTGAACACGGCCACAACACCGAGGAATACCTCGCCGAAGAACAATTCGCGCAAGCCGAAGTTCCTCCGCAAGTTCAAGAAGCTGGTGTCGAGAAAGATCAGCAAGGACAGCATCAATTCCGACAGAAGGGCATCATCAGCTTCGACTAGTTCTGATATCGAAAGCAACGCTTCTTGCTTGACAGATGATCATTCCGCGATGACGAGTCCTGTGACAGGGAGCGAGTCGGATGCTAATGAGAAGTGGCGGCACAACTCTGCGTGGATTCAGGGAGCCTTTCAAACTCATTATGTTGCTCCCAGATCAAGGAGGTTCACAGAATTCTTGTACTGATTAGGGTTTAGTGAGATGAACTGATCAAACCCAACGTGGGGGACTCGATTGGTCTCTACTTATCAGGTTTTGAGTAAGTTCTTAATTGGTCTACTGTCTGTAGTGAGCCTTGTGATGGTTGCATTTGCAAGTTGATTAGTTAGGAAGAAAGTCAATCTAAAATATTGGCGATCTTTGTCTTATTCTAGATGATCCTATCAATAAACATCATTAATTTTCTCTTAAATTCATGTGCATGATGATAATTGATGATGGGCCATTAGTGTGAAACTAAATCTTGACCTAAATGAGCAATGAAAGACTTCAATTCAAGGTGTTCCCACACATTGCTAACTCATATTCTCGTAACTGTGATGGGGGCAAAGCATTATATGAGTTATATTAGTCACAAGGCAATGGCATGGAGACCCCACAACAATATAATTGAGGCACGGAATTGCATCCATCAAGGTTTCTAAAATTGATTCAACTGATTTTTAATCATATGAACTTACCAATTTTGTTTTTAAGTACCAACTAATTATAATAAGCTTATTATTTTTTATTTTTAATCATATAATAAAATGAATATGAACTTTTCTTAAGAAGTACCTAATTAGAGCGAAGGCTCCTTTTCACAAAGAATTAAGGGACGAAAGTATAAGTTGAACACAACTTTAATTGCATTATTGTTCAATCAATTTAAACTAAACACTGATATTGATAGGGAAGAAAATGGACTTGGCTCTAACTTTCACTCCAAAAGTTAGTTCATATGGGAACCATTGTCCAAGTAATTATAAGGAGCATTTTACACTTTTGACCGGCCGATGTAGGATGATATCTAACACACCTCCTCATTGCTTGGGGCCAAACTCATGCTAGAGGTTTGGAGCGTGAAGTTTGCAGGACTGGACATATGTGGGTGGCCTAATATTGAAAGACTGGTGCCTCTAATACCATGTTGAAGAAAATGAACTTGGGCCTAATCAATAAGGGTCGAATCCACATAGACTAGTTAGTTTCAAATTCTTTTAAAATCGAAAAATTAGGATAAAAAGAAAGAAAAATGAGGGGTTTTAATTAACTGCAAAAATATGTAAACAAAAAATAGTAAATAAAAACGAAAAGAAATCAATGAGAGAAAATCCTAGCTAAAGGTGTGTTCTCGATTTCGGTTCGTATGATCGATCACAGATACAAATAATGATTCCTTTATTTCCTAGCAAATTGATATGGCTGTAGATAAGTGCTAACAATTGAGATTTTCTTTAAACCTATGGTTAATCCAGATAAGCGTTGTGATTAGATCCTTATTTATTTGTAATCCTAGAGACACTCTAGTGAACAATCAGTAGTTGAAATTCTCGGGATCACCGATTCTAATTGACTAATGTGAATTGAACAACAATCTCATATGTCAAATTAGTTCGTAAATTTCTTTAGTATGAGTTGAACAACAACCTCAACTAATTGCTTCTAATTTCAGCATGGAACAACCATACTGAAAGGTGAACTAATATCGTAATAACTTGGTAAGAAACCAATAATTAAAGAGGACAATATAAAGAGTATTGCAGAAAATTAACAAGTATTAGAAAATAAAAGGATTTGAGCATAGAAAGATCTCACAATGTGTAGAACCGGAACTTCGAACGAGCTTTAGCTAGAAGGATGGGAGTAGTCGCGCCTAATAGAGACAGACATCTTGATTCTAAAATACTATGACACTACTAAATTAAAAACACAAAACAAAAGTTGTCTTGTTCATTACAACCACTACTAGAATATACCACATCAGCCACGGGAATCACCGACAGCCGCCTCGATCGTCAGAATAATTCACGGTTTTGCGATGGCCGTAACGGCCATGGCTGATGTAACCAAATCAGTCGCAGCTCGTATACGGCCGCCTAGGGCCGTCGCTCATAGTTGATGGCACGTACGGGTAGCGAAATAAAATAAGTTATTAGTCACAGCTTAGCGGGGGCACTAGAGCCATTGGTGATATGATTAAGTCATTAGCCACGATTGGAAACAGCCATCGCTTATTAATTAATGACGCGAACACAGTACGAAAATTAAAACACTCTTCACCGGTGGCGGAGAGAGCCGTCGATGATAATAAAATTACAATTCCATGGGTTTTCGACGGCTCTCCCCGTCGGTGAAAATCCTTTTTATTTGCGTTTTCCCCCACTGTCTTCTCTCTCCGCTGTCGACCGAGTTGTCGCCGTCGCTGACTTCGTGCGCAATCGACTTCGCCTTCTCGCCGTCGACTTCGCTGTCAAGCCGTCGTCGACGGAGACGCCGCCCTCGCCCTCGTCGATCGAGCCCTAATCTTCCTCCATGTGCCGTGCACCGGTCGACCCCAATCTCCCTCGTCGCTGCCCTTGTCGTCCGTTGCCGCCCGCTGTCGACCCGTCATCCCTTTTTCTCTGTGAGGTATTCTCCGCCTCCCTCCACCGCGCGCCCCCTTTTTTCGTCGCCACCACTGTCAGCGTCTACACGCCAGACGCCGACACTGGCGAACGGTGCCGACGTGAGTTCCCTGCCGGGTTTGGGGCCGAATCCCTCGGCCCCAACCAGATGAACAGTAGCCGGCAGTAGCTTCCGGCTACTATTTGATTAGGGGTTTAACCCCTAATCTTAGGTTTTAATGTTTTTTGATTAATTTATTATTTGTTATTTATAGAATTTATGAGTTAAGTGTAGATTAATTTTAGATTATTATCTGTTAATTGTAATTTTATTATGTGTTAATTGTAGATTAATTAAGTTTTTTTTATGTTAGATTAATTAAATTTAGGTTAGTTTTAATGTTAGGGTTAGTTAATCAAGGATAGAATAAATGCTAGGGTTAATTTTAGTTGGGAGTAATTACAATTTTAAAATCATCCACTTTGGACTCGTGACAGAATCATCCACTTTGGACTCGCGTCGGAATCATCCACCTTAGTATCGCGCGTCGGAATCGTCCACTTTGGACTCGCACCGAAATCGTCCACCTTGGACTCGCGCGTCGAAATCATCCACGTACTTTTGACTCGCGCGGAATCGTCTGTTGTGGACTCGCATCGGCATCCACAAATTTAGAAAATAATCAAGACGAGTTGATACGTTTCACGTATGCATCGACGAGTCAAGTTTTAATTTTGCAAAACCTTAGATCCGTTCGGGGATTGTATGTTCGTATAAACAAAGTAAATGATTTTTTATACGACGTACAACACTTGAATTGTCCCTAATTGGATAATTTGGGAACATAATTATTTATATTGCACTTAGTTTATTTATTTTAGTCATTATTCATTTTTAAATTTTGGCTTGTATCTCCCTTGTTCTCCGATACGCGCCCAGATGATATGCGTATTCGGAGGAACTGTAGGGAGATGCTGCCGAAATTTAGAATGAAGTTAACGACTAAAAAAATTCTAAGTGCAATATAAATAACATGAATCCCGAATGGAATAGGACCATCCCACCTAAAGATATTTCCAACTTTTTGACAGAACATGTCGGACGATCGAAGTTGGATGTAACCACGAATTCATCGTGGAGCTATAACGGACGAATTTCGAGTAGGCGTAACTTACTTCTTAAATTTTGCCTACTCGAATGAAAAATTCCTTAGCGGTGATAAAATCTTATGTTCGTGCCAAAAATATTCGAACATAAGATTTTTGGACCGAAAAACTGTCACAATGCATCTGTATACAAAAGGATTCACACCAATGTATTTTGTATGGAATTGTCACGGGGAGTCACGTCAAGTCGGGACGTCGAGCAATCCTGTTGTCCAAACTCTTGGTGAATCTTCTTCTACTAGTGTTTCTTCTTCCAATCAACTCAATCCTTATAGAACAATGATTCTGGATAGTCTTGGAGGACAATTCCATTTAAATGATAATATTGAGTCAGTTACTGAGACGGTAGTGCCACCAGATACTACGACAGTTAAGTCACTGAAGAACAACCTGCGATACAGATTGAATTACCGAATAAGGAGGCTGCAAAATTTTACGAGATGTTGAAAACTGCCGATGAACCTTTGTATGAGAATTATCCTAATTATACAAGATTTTCGACAATGACACAACTCCTGAACATCAAGTTCGATTGTAATATCAGCGGGATTGCGTTTGATCAGATTGCAGGCTTTACCAATGGTATGCTACCTCCAAATAATAAATTTGAGCCAACCTTTTATAAGACAAAAAAGTTGATGAGAAAATTAGAGCTTGGGTACGAAAAGATACACGCGTACCCAAATAACTGCATTTTATATTATAAAAAAAATGCACAGTTAGAGCAATGCCCGATATGTGAACATTCTCGTTACAAGGAGAAGAAATCGGTTCGACAAAGAAATATCCCCTTTAAGGTGCTTCAGTATTTTCCATTGACACTGAGGCTTCAAACGTTATTCATGTCGAAAAAGACTGCCCCTTATATGAGTTGGCATGCAACAAGTCGTAATGATACAGTAATTACTCATCCATCCGACAGTAAAGCATGGAAACATTTGGATAGGTATTATCCTTCATTTTCTATGGAGACTAAAAATATCAGGTTGAGATTGTGCACAGATGGTTTTAATTCGTTTGGTAATTCGGCAACTCCGTATTTAGTATGGTCAGTGTTGTTAACATTTTATAATTTGTCGCCCTCAATGTGTATGAAAGATAAATTTATCTATCTTTCGATGATTATTTCGGGTCCTAGGGGTCCTCGCAAAGAAATTGACGTGTTTCTCCGACCCCTAATTGATGAACTGAAAACATTATAGGTTGAGGGAGTTGTCACTTATGATTGTCACTGGAAGCAAAACTTCACTTTACGAGCTACTATATTGTGGACAATCAATGATTTCCCGGCCTATGACATGTTGTCTGGTTGGAGCACGCATGGGCGACTGACTCTCTTGCCCGTATTGCATGGAACACTCAAAATCCTTCAGTCTTGAGAATGGTCAAAAAAATTTCTTCTTTGATTGTCATTGCCGGTTCCTATCGTCTAACCATCAATATCGAATGAATCGTGATAAATTTATCAATGGTAGAGTCGAAAGAGATGAGCCACCACCGATGTTGTCAGGTGAACAGATGTTAGCACGTGTTCAATTGCTTCCAGAGATTACTTTTAGTCAGAATGTAAGAATTTCAAGCTTTGGTCAAACACATAACCGGATGAAAAAAAGTATCTTTTGGAAATTGCTGTATTGGAGTTCATTACTGATTCGGCATAATTTGGACGTCATGCACATTGAAAAAAATATGTTTGCTAATATTTTTAACACAGAGATGGATATTTTCGATAAAAATAAAGATAATGTGAAGGCCCGACACGATGTGAAAATATTTTGTAAGAGGCCTGAGTTAGAGTTGCAAGAGGTCAATGGACGACTTCATAAGCCAAAGGCGCCATATGTGTTAAATAAACAACATATGATAGATGTGTAACAATGGATCAAAGAACTCATATTATCCGATGGATATGCCTTAAACTTATCTCGATGTGTAAATGTCGATGAATGCAAAATATCGGGGATGAAGAGCCACGATTGTCATATATTCATGCAGAGATTGCTTCCGGTCACGTTTCGAGATCATCTACATGATAAGATTTGGGGTCTGTTGACAGAATTAAGTATGTTTTTCAGAAACATTTGTGCAAATGTACTTCGAGTCGAAGATATGTCAGCACTTGAAAATAATATTGTTCAATTAATATGCAAGCTTGAGCAGTTTTTCCCTCCTGCATTTTTTGACTCGATGGAGCATCTACTGATACACTTGGCATACGAGGCACGAGTTGGTGGCCCCGTTCAATACCGGTGGATGTACTTATTTGAAAGATACATTAATCGTCTGAAGAAAAAAGTAAAGAACACCGCCGTAGTTGAAGGTTCCATATCAGAAGCATATATAATTTAAGAAATTTCAACATTCTGCTTATTTTATTTTGAATCAACCATCAAGACAAGACTTAATCATCTTCCACGGAATGACGACAGGGGAGCTTGACCATCAGATGGTTGTTTAAATATCTTTTGTTACCCCGGTCGTGCTTTGGGTTCTCGTCCGTCTCGATTCTTAAACGACGAAGAGTACCATTTGGTCTACTTGTAGGTTTTACTAAACTGTCCAGATATTAAGAAGTTCATTGAAATATTTGACATTGAGATAGTGACAAAATACTCAATTTACAGCGATGAGGAATTAGAAAGATTATGGAATCGTGAGTTCCCTAATTGGTTTGAAGCCTACAGCACAAAACACGGAGGCGAAATAGATAACCAAATCTTTGAGTTTGCTAGCGGGCCGACACGACTTGTACAATGTTATAATGGTTATTTTGTTAATGGATATAAATTTTACACATTTCAATATTCATCTATAAAAAAGACTATGAATGCCGGAGTCTGCGTCAAAGGAACAACGTATGCTGAATGTGATGTTGACTTTTACAGACTATTGGAAAAAGTCATAGAATTATAATTTTTCAGATGTAAATTAGTTGCCCTTTTTAAATGTCATTGGTTCGATACAAGCGATAGGGGCATGCGAGTTTATCCAAAGTATAAACAGCTGGTCGAGGTCAATTACAAATCAAAATTAGCTTCAAATGAGCCATTTATATTGACATCTCAAGCTGAACAAGTATATTATATGCAGTATCCATCTCGAAAGAAAGATATGGCAGATTGGCGTATAGTCTGTAAGACTAAAGCCAGAGGAAAAATTGACCCGGTAGTTGGAGAGAATAAGCCAACAGATGACTTCTATCAAGAAGAAGATCCTTTCGAAGTGGAACAAGTTAGTCTAATACTCGAAGATGATAACACAAAGTTTGTTCACTTGGAAATAAAATACGTTGATGACGACGATAATGAAGTTGAGGAAGGACGGAATGATGATGAGGGAGACGAAGAAGAATTTCAAGATTCTGATACAAAAGAACAAGAAGAAATGTATTACACAGATGATGATAATGACGATGATGAATAATTGTAAATGTGAAGTATATATTCAATTAATATTTATTAGTCTATTATATATAATCTAATTATATTAAATTTTTACAGCTATGGTTCGAGATATCAGTTCCCGAGGAGGCATTACTCGTAGGATCCCCCGACAATTACCACCCACCCCGCCTGTACCCACTGACCCTTTGCCTTCCACCACCATCCCCCCACCTCCGGCCACCATCCCCCACCTCCAGCCATCATCCCCCCCACCTGATCCGTCCACCGTTCCCTCACCTGATCTGGCCACCATCCCCTCACCTCCGGCTACCATCCCTCCGCCACCCTCTGCAGATCCAGGACCGTCGTCTTCGAGACGTAGGCCACGAGGGCCTAACAGAATTCTCCCTCCGCCACCCGAGGGAGAACTGCGCAGAGCAGTTAGTGTGCGCGGAAGACGGTAAGTATATGCATCAATTATTTCTTATAATTTATTTATTTTAAAATATCATAATATGAATTTATATGTTGCGCAGATTTGAGTAGGAGGACGTCCCTCGCACGATAGCAGGGACGATCCGAAAGTTTATGCACGGGGCGTGACCTACATGGTCTCACATGCCCCGTGAGCATATGGATTTATTGTGGTGAGAGTTCACGATAAGTATATTTATTAAATTATTATTAATGTTAAATATTTATCGGTGATAATAATTTTTTTTGCTGGCTCATTATATATGGTCGGAGGACCAGACCACTTTTGTTGAGGCTGCATGGGAGCGTGTTGCCCGCACTCGCTATAACGGGTTGCTTCAGCAGTCCCGTCAGGCCGTGATGAGACAGTTGGGGGCCACACAGATAGGGCAGACTCGGGGACACGCCCCCGAGTGGATTCCTAGCCCTGTGTGGGACCAGCTTGTTGAGCGGTGGGACACACCTGAGTGGCAGGAGGTCTCCTGGACTGCGTCGAGAAACCGCATGTCCGGGGGGGATAGCACAAGCGCGCGCCACACTGGTGGCTCCATCTCTTTTGCGGTTCATGAGCGTCGTATGGTATGTATAATTTAATTATTTTTAATTCAATTATATATTGTGTATAATGATACTAATGTATTTGTTAATTTTCTAATGTAAGATGCGCATGGCAGAGGACGGCATCGTCCAACGCCCGTCGATGATGGAGGTATTTGAGCGCACCCACCGTCGTCGACAAGGAGCGGGGGACTACGTTGATAATAGAGCCTCGTATGTAATGGTAAGTATTTATATATGTCTATTTGATTTACACAATTTTTATTTATAATTTATATATATTTAAAATATAAACACGTGTAGGAAACTTACACGAGGACTGTAATCGAGCGTGGGGCACACCGGAGGAGTTCGACGCAGGAGCTTGGGTGGAGACCGCAGGTGGCTGGGAGCACGATCATGTTTATGGCTTTGCAAACAATGGCCATGCACACGCCGTGCTCGAGCCACTTGGGGCACCGATCCCTCCAGCTGCGGGTGAGCGGCCCTCGACATCCCAAGCGCAGGACCAGAGCTGAATAGAGGCCATGGAGTCAGAGTTCACCCAACAGAGACAAGCGATGGAGGAGCAGAGGCTGGCGATGCAGGAGCATAGACGGACGAATGACGAGTTGAAACAGACAATCTAGAATATGCAGACACTCCTCACTCAAATTGCGTCTTACTCTGGCCTTCTACCGATGATGTCGCAATCGTCGTCCTCCTCGACCCAGTCGACGCTCCCGACTCCACCGCCTCCACCGCAGCCGTGAGATTTTGATTTATTGTATTTTGTTTATATTTTGATATTTGATTGTATATATATGATATTTTGATAATTGTTTGCCTCCAGTTTGAGACTTAGATTGATGATATTTATGTAAAACTTGTATGTTTGGTTTCAAATGCACGTGTATGATATTTTTTTTATTATAATATGTGATTGAAAATATATTGTAATCTATAAATATTATTGTATACAAAAATTTATAAAAAAATTATTTTTTTCAGTTACAAGATATACCTTTAGCCACGGCTTACCCACGGTTGCCTGTCACTAAGCCGTGGCGGAAGGCTTATCGTAAATGGCTGATGGCCTGGGCAGCACCAAATATCACGATTGATAATAGTATCATCGACAGGACTGGGTCGTGGC
The DNA here is from genome assembly GCA_034359265.1 of Canna indica. Lineage (NCBI taxonomy): Eukaryota > Viridiplantae > Streptophyta > Magnoliopsida > Zingiberales > Cannaceae > Canna > Canna indica. The sequence continues at coordinate 73,108,611 of CP136891.1, read as the reverse complement.
TGATGTGTTGGTATCAGTGACAGCCGCCTAGAGCTATCACTGATGTTTTTAAATCAGCGACAGCGCACACGACTGTCGCTGATGATTACTTGCGACGGTCGAGAGACGTTGTCACAACTTATCTGAGACGCGCACATCAGTGACGATATTTTGTCACGCCCTTTGCCGTCTGTGATAGTTATCATCGACGGGTCATCCACGGCTTCAGCCGTCGGTGATGACGATAATTCTAGTAGTGAACCTTTCTTCTTTTTATAGGAGAATTCATATACTTAACTAAAAGAGAAAGAAAAATCAAATCAAACATACAAAACAATAAACTAATAACTAAATATCTTGGTTTAATATTTTTAACACAAAAGAAAAGTTCAAATTCGCTGAGAAAACTAGAAATAAATTGTCAGTCCCGAAATTGGTAAGTTATGGTTTTGTCACATGGATCTTCAATAAGGTGTAAGCACGCCTAATACAGGGTCGAACAGGCCCAGTTTCTTTCCATTTTAGTTTCAAAAAACGTGCAAGAAGGTTCGTTTTTATTTATTTTTCTTATTTTGTTGTATAAATATCAAACATAATAAAAAATTATATATTATGAAGCATTTAATTCAAATTTAAATATAAAAATAAACATCCTAGATAGAAAATATGCATGTCACCGTAACAAGTAATTGATCAAAATAAAAATTCATTATTTTAGTAGGGACCAAACTGATTTTTTCCTTTTTTAAATCAAAATTGGAAGCATGCAAATTGCCTAGCTCCAATTTTGAATTTCATCTCTCAATAATGTAGATCCCATTTAACCATTCCTGTTCCTTATAATATTTTATACACTAATTTCGTAAAACAATATTATAAAACTCCTTTATTATATTTTACTTTGAATCAATTAAGTAAAATTGATCCTTTCTAGAAAAGGTGAGCAAACATATATTAGAAATAAAATAAAATAAAATTTGACCAACCTATTGGAAGTTGGGATAAATTCATTTTTTTTCAAAAAATTAATATTATATTCAATAATTACAAGGAAAACAATGTGTACAAGACTATAGAATTAGTAATCTAATACTAATAGGATGAATAAATCAGACACAGTCAAATTAAATCTTGCAAAATCTACAATGGGCGCCCACTGTTAGATTGCCCTTTCATTTTTAGATTTGTTTAATTGCTTACTGGATTCTCCACTCCTCGAAAAGGTTTTAGAAAGTTCCTTCTCTCTTCTTCAACACTACGACCAATTAAAAAAGACAGGAAAGTAAAAGAGAATTATTCTCCTTCTCCTCTTCGAATTCGATGGAGGAGGAAGTTGATCTCCCACGGAAGAACTAGATGATGGATTAATTTCTTCTTCTCCCATGCATGCACGGGTGCAGATGAAATAGCAGGAGTACTAGTCAGAGGCTGATGATGAAAGCGCTGTTTGAAAGAAGCAGGGAACTCTCGAAGCTTGGTTTTGCTGTATCTCTTCCCATCGCCGGCTATTTGGCTGTGAATCCTAATCTACCAAGCTCCTCCTCTTCAGGTCTTTTTCTCACCACCATGCCCTATTTAATTTCTTCAATTTCTATGAGTAATCGCTGTACTGATTTCCTTTTTGGTCTTTTTTGCTGTTCTCGACGACTTTGATCCTGATAGAAAACGCAGACTCAAGAGCTGCTGGCAGAGCAGCTAGTCATGTATCCGCTGCTGGTGGCAGAAACCTCAAAGATGAGATCCATATTCATGAAAATGTAAGTGATTGAAATTAGATTGAATTCGAGAAGAGAAGTTTAAAAGATTTCCTTTTCTGCTTTGAAAGGTCATGTCAGTAATACTGTTCTTTCTTGAAAAGAAGAGTGTGTTGATGTAAACTTTTTGATATTTGAAGGAGGAAGCCTTAGCGAATATAATACATGTCAATTCAAGCACCACAAACACCACCTTGGCCATCAGTGCCATCAAGGATCATCCTCAAAGGAGCAAGAAGTTGTTCAATGAAGAGGGATTCCTCCTCTCACCTCTCAAGCAGCTGCCGTTGCAACACCCAGAGAGTAGTCTGATGAGACTGACTCATACTGAATTAGAAGCCAATGAGGTGGAGATGGAGCAAGTAATTGAAAGCATTAGAGAGAGGGAACACGGTCCTTTGATTGATTATTATGGTTCAAAGAACAAGCAGGTTGCAGTTCGAGAGATCGAGGACCAGTTAAAGATTAATATGCTGAAGGTCAAAAGTTTGTCCCTGAAAATTCAGTCCTTGAATGAAGACACTCAGCTGCTAAGGATTCAGGATTCAGAGTATTCAGGAGCGATTGGTGAGCTTGAGTCTGTGATTATGGTTATAAATGGCCTGATTAGAGCATTGAAATCAGCATTGTGGCACTCAAATCAGAAGATGGCTGTTTTGGAGGATAACAAAAATGATGAGGTTGAGGCCAACACAAAACTGATCATGGGATTCGAAGACGAGGACAATAGTCTTAGCAAGATAAAATTAAGTGCAGAACAAAAAAATTCAGAGCCGATTGACAGATTGGAGCTTGAGGACAATGTGGCCTCTTCTGGTTTCACTCCAAAGGTCCAAGAGGTATACTTGTAAATATTATCTATGCTTCAGCTTATAATTCTTTCCTTCACTCTGCCAAAAATCATAGCTTTTTTTTCCTTCAAAGCTTGTTAAGTTGCACTGACTTGATAGCATTTGTAATATTGCATTTAGTTCTAGGAATCTTACTATAGCATAATATTAAGTACTATTTGTATCTAAAATATTATCTGTAAAATTTGACCTTTTCTCTCCAATTCTGAAAACACTTTTGCCTTTTTGTTCCTTTAGTCATTGAGTTGTTCTAAGTTGAGTTTGATCGTCTAAAACAATTGTGCTCCAAATGTTCAGCATTTGATTTTGACAGTACAGTTGCTTAGTTTCTGTCTAATTGCAGGTGGAAGAACTGGATGCTAATTCCTCCATAGAAGAAAATGAAAACGAAAGGGAAATCAATCTTCCACCAGATGATAACACTGCAGAAATTCAGGAAATGCAGCATTTTTGGGAAATAAATACTTGCTTTGAGTGTGACCAGAGGATCGAGTCTTCTACTGATGAAGCAGCAGAAATTTGTACAAGTGAAAGCATAAGTGCTAAGTCTGAGAATAAATATGAACAAAAGAATTCAGAGTTGATTGACAGATTGGGGTTTGAGACAAATATAGCCTCTTCCTGTTGCAGTCCAAAGGGCCAAGAGGTATAGTTCATTCATTGTAAAATATTATCTACCATAGATTTAACAAAAAAAAGCATCTGTATATTAGTCCTTTCAAATTCTGGTTTTCAACATCAGCCGAAAAGTCGTCGACCTTTCCATTTAAGCTTATTAAGTTGTTTTTTCTTGATTGTCAATATTTGCAATAATTTCAGGTATCTTGCTATGACATGTTTGGTAACATTTGGATCTGAATTGTCATCTATCAATTTACCTTTTCGGCTTTTCCCTCCTACTTTCTGAAAAAAATAGCTTATTTTGCCTTTCCTTCTGTCATTGAGGTGTTATTTCAGTGATCTTGTTAAAATCCCAGTAACATCTAGTATCCACCCTTTTGATTTTGGCAGTTTCTTAGTTGTTGCCTTATTTCAGGTAGAAGAAGAATTGGAGTCAAATCACTCAATAGAAGAAAATCAAGAAGAGAGGGAAATTGAGCATCAATCGGATGATCATGATGAAGAAATTGTGAAAATGTTGAATGTTTGCCAGGTCAATCCTTGCTCAAAGTGTGAGCAAAGAGTTGAGTCTTCTACCAAGAATGCAGCGGAAAGTTGTAAAAAAGAAAGATGGAATGATAATACTGAGAAGAAATCCAAACACTATGTAATCGAATATGCAAATTTGGGTATTGATCAGAGAAACAGATACCAAAGGGATTTTGACACCGGGAATTTCTCTTCACAACAAATCAGAAATGAACCTATGAGTTGCTCATCTGATACCTCTTCCATGACAAGCAATTGCAGTGTAGTTAGATCAAAGCATCAGAGCTCACGAAGAAAAAAAGTCTTTAGCAAGCTTAAGAGGATGTTTTTAGGAAAGCACAATGGCAACAAAGGAACTACTATTGCAAATGAAACACATATGAGCTCTGCTAATTCTGACACACATGAATCTGTTTCTTCATCTTGCTTGGATGATGATGATGATGTGAGAAGAAACTCATTTGATAGTGATCTTGCATGCTTTTCAGAGGAGCTGGAGTATTCTGCAACCAAGCATTTGCTCGAAACAAAACCAAGCGGCGAACGATGGAAGAGTAATACTGCTTGGTGTCAGAGTTGCTTCAGATCTCCTTTTGAAGTTCCCCAAACGAAGATCTTTGCAGTACAAGATGAGGATATAAGTGCTCTTGGTAAAGGTAATCAGAGAAAACCTGCTCATGGTAATTAAAATGGAGTGGAGATGACAGTGTGGTTGTTCCCATTCTCTCAGGTCACACCATAATCAATGAATAAGCACAATTCATTAATCAATGATGCCGATGCTTTGTGATATGGAGTGCAAGTTCAATGATTGGACAACACATGATACACTCTTGCTGAACATTCTTTGCTACCATGGATTTGGTTTGCATTTGTGATATTTGAAGTGAACTTAAATTACACTATCAGAGAAAATTTGTCTACAACTCAGTCGGAGGCTCCATGTTATCAATGATTTGCTGTTTTTCACAGTTGGAACAACTAGAGAACATTCATCACCTGTTGATCTTTCAATGGTCAGTTTTTAGATGTCGTCTAAAAATCGTTGCTATGCTTATGAACACAATATTAATATATATGTATATAATACTTAAAGAGGATGATTGGTATGTAAAAATGAGTGTAGCTAGAACATATCTATTTTATATTCTCTATTATTTCTAGGTTTTGGATATGAATCTCATGTAACATTTTGTTTTTTCCTTTATAAGAATAGTTTTTTTTAAAGCAAAGAAACCTGCATGCATTTCATTCATGAGAATTGAAGAGAGTACAGGTTTGGTTTGGATAACAGAGAGAGATAGGAGAGAAGGTACAATTCTTTGGTAAATCAGAAGCAAAGAATAATTATAAGCATGAAATGTCAGGGTGAATGTCTCAACTCTCAACTAGATCTATTATGTAAGTGATTCAATATCTGATATTGTCATGGAGATAACTGATCATCCTCATTCCATCATCCAGCTCTTTTGAATCTGAAAGTTCTTTAGCTTCAAGTAAATGCTGTTTCATTATACTACAAGTTCAAAAGTTTAAACAGATGATTCAAACAAATTATTCTGATGTGTGACTTTTCAAAGTTGAAATATATGATCAATGCATTGTGACATAATAGATTAAAAATGCAATTTTCCTAGCACATGTTATTTCGAATTGACTTCAACTGGTTCACATTTATGATTGATCTGGTAACTCAGATCAAGTAGTAGTTTAAAGGAACAACAAACTATTTCTAATTGGTTGTTTCAAAGCTGGGGATGCAGTGGTATTGTATATTCGTCAAGTAATTAAAGTTATATTTATTCTCATAAAACTTTAATGATATGTTTGATAGGATAAGATAGGATTGGATAATAAATGATGGTGGATTGGATATAAATTTTATTTTAATCCATCCCTTATCATATCCTTCCTTATCCTATGAAGCAAACAAGCACTTAGGCCATGTTTGCTTTGCAGGATATGATTTGGATGGGATATGATTTAAGGTGGATAAGAGTAGAATAAAAATCCAAGAGGATTTCTTGAAATCTTATTCTACGTTTGTTTTGGCATTGGATAAGAAGCATGGATAGGATATGAAAATTCATATCCCGTGGATTTGAGCCTTAAACCGATGTTATATTTTGTTTTTGTTTTTTTTAAAAAAAAGGCTTTGTTGTAAATTTTTGAGTTGGGGGGTTATTTGAAAATTACCTCCTCATCGTCAGCTCTTATAAGAGCTGGCTCAGTCGCGTGAGAAGGGGGTGAGAAGAGGAGGTGGAATCGGCGTCGGAGGGTGAGAAATCGGAGGTCGGATCGTCGTCGGCGTCGTCGCCGGAGCCGGAATCTTGAGGTAGGAGTCTCTTCCTCCTTTCATTCCGTCGTATAGCTTGTTTGTTCATCGGCGACGGCGATAGGAATCGGAGGGAGAGAGAGAGGCCGACGGAGTCGGCCGGCGAGCGGCGACGCTCGCGGCAGCCCAGCCGCTGCCCGCGACGCCGGGCCGCACGGCCCTGGCGGTTGCTGGCCGCGGCAGCAAGCTGCTGCCCGCAGCGTGGTAGCAGCCGCTGCCGACGGTCCACCAGCGCCGGAGGTCGCGGGGGTGGACCGGCGAGTGGTCGCCGACGGCCAGCAAGGCCGCCCGGCATGGGTCGAGCGGAGCAGGAGGTGTCGGGCGCAGGGGATATGAATAGGAGCCAGCGAAGAGAACTGTATTGTATGAAATTGATAAATTTGTAGATTATTTGGGAGTATTTTTCTAGTCAATCATAGAGTCGTCGGATCGAGTCGATGTGAATATCAAAGTTGCATGTTTTCGCGTGCTGAACGCGATGGTGGTATTGGATTTCTGATCGGAGGCTGTTTAGTAGGACTTTTCTATATTTTAGTGTTGTTTGGTGGTTAATATTTATTAATTTAATTTGATAAATAATTAAATATTATAAAAATAATATATTGCTTTAAAGGGTGATTTAGGGGTAATTGGTTGGTGTGAGCTTGAGTTTGATTCCCGTTGTAGCCGATGAATTATCGATGGCTGAAATGACAGATTTATCCTTTTGCTTCGATCTGCTTGATATTGTTTCTAATTCCGTTGAACTCATGTTGCATATTATTGTTGGACATGTCATGTAGATAATTGCATGTGTTATTGTTGATCATGGTGATATACATTATTGATGTTGATATTTGATCATGATATGCCATGCATGATATTATGTTGTTACTTATGGTGTTATTCTTTTGATCATATCATCATTCGGAGTTGTTATATTGTTAATACCGATGATGTTATTTGTTATCAATTGATCATGGTGATATACTTTGTTGCATTGTTGGAGTTGAGTTGTCGACCGGGAGGCTACGGCCTCGGAGAGGACTTCGGTCCAGGACCATTCTATTGCGGTACCCTCCAGACATGGGTGAGGGTATGGATATTGACTAGTCACTTTGGGCACCTTCGGGTGTGCGGATGTCGAATACGTCGTTCGTCGGGCTACCTGCTGGATGGGGGTAGTCGCGTCACCGTTGGAGCGAACGGTTGATGCCACTCTACAGGTGGTAGAGTGTGGGGTTTTTACCCAATGGTCCATACGCTCGACGATTTGGTCGACGTTGTTTAGGAGTAGGTATGGAGCATTTGTTGTATATATATATCGCCTTTGACTGCATCTTAGGTCATATTGTTGTTTATTGTTGAGTTGACATCGTATTCATGTTGTTGATCATATTGTGATTCTCCTACTCAGCATCCGCTGACTCCTATTGTATTGCTTCAGACTTGCAGGGGTGAGCTGTTGATCTATATATCGAGGTGTAGATAGTTAATAGACATCATGTAGATCTGGAGCTCTGATATGGCGACAACTTTTGTATTTTTGTCCTATCTTGTCGTCTTTTTATACTGGTTTTAATGTTGATGATTTTAGAGTTTTGTAAATATATATTATTAAATATGCATGATTATGATTTATAATTCGGACTCGTGGCTTTTCCTTTCGCTGCGCGGTGTTCGGGTCGCCGTCGTGTCTCGGGCCCGGGGCCGGGGCGCAACAACCCACCTCCTCCCTAGGATTTCTAAATCAGGCCAGCGATGGATTTGGGCCAAAATAAATCCAACCAATATCCGGCCCGATTCATATCCATTGTTGCAGCAAACAATGGATTAGATTTTAAAATCCAATCCACCTCTTATTATTCATGTTGCAACAAAATCCTCTTGATTCAAGGCGAATCAAGAGGATTTTGTTGCATATTCTACTGAGCACTATCATTTAGCTTTGGTGACATGGCAAATATCGAATTGAGTATACCTTAACTTATATACAACCCATAAAAAATATATGAACGAGTGAACATGGCTAAAAAAAGAACGAACATAAATAAAAAAGGAATGAAGATTAATTCATATTCATTTAGTCATATTCATTCTCTTATTATTCATGTTCATTCGGTCAAAGCTCGTGTTCACTCGTTCATAGAAATTTTTATGGGCAGACTGCCCATATAAGTTTTTTTACCCATAATATACAAGTTTTTTCCATTTTTTGAAATTGATGACATTTACTCTTATAACAAAAGAGACTACATGTTTAGGATGAAGTTCAACCTCACAAAAAGATGATGTTGGAATTAAAAATAGAACAAAATCTTAATTTATCGAGGGAATATTTTTGACGGAAGTTAGAGGCGTAGAAACGTTAAAGGAAAAAAACCTTAATAAAAAAAATTTTGACGCATGCTGCAGGCGTCGAAAAATGAGCAGGCATCGAAATATTTTGGCGTCAGGCACCGTTGGTTAGTGGGCGCGCCAACCCGCACTCGCGCCCGCTCTGCTGGCACGAGTAACCAGGCGTGCGAACCCACGCCAGCGTGGCGCCTTCGCCCAGACACGAGGCGGGTGCAATTTTTTTATATAAAATTTTAATTTTTTAAAAAATAATTTTTAACTTCTATATCTCCATCCTTCTTCATTTTTTCCCTCTTCCATTTTTCGCCTCTTCTCTTCTTTCTCTCTCTATATTCTTTCTTTTATTCTCTCCTCCTCTACTTTCTTCTTCACATTTTTTTTCTTCACTAATCTTTTCTTCTTCTTTTTTCAGGTTATCAAAGATGTTCAAGTCATCAAAATTTTTAATAGGTTAGTGTATAATTTTTTCTTCTCCTCTAATTTTTGTTTAATTAAATTTAAATTGAATTTTTTGTTTAATTATATTATTAAAATCAATTAATTTTTTGGGTTATTTTTCGCATAGCAGAATTCGAGCAACGGAACCCCCCTGTCTGTTCGATTTCCGTCGTGTGGCAAAAATCGGGCAGGGCGAAATCACCGCCTGCTCGAATTTCCTGACTTTTAATTTAGTGTGGCAAAAATAATGTAGTCGATTGTTGGTGACAGTGATCACGATTCTACCTCGAGGCCACATCGATGCAAAGAGGTGGGTGAGTATTGAGAATGTAAGGGGACACAATCTTTCATAATTTTTTAAAAATAAGAAGATATTTTTTAAAAAAAGGTTTGGCGAAATGATTTTGTTGTTTTTAAATATATTTAGGAATATTGAATGGACTTTTGATCCCTAGTAAATATTTTAATGGTAAAATTGATAATAGTTTGATAGTAGGATATAATTGAAAGAAATTGAAAGTATGAAACTCATTTTGTTCAAAAATAAAAAGTTGAGATAGATTTGAAAAAATTCTTAAAAGTCGGGATATATTATATATAAATTCTTTAAATCTTATTAAAAAAAAATTGATGATGTGGCATTTTTGAATTTTTTTATTAATATTGATTCACGTCAACATCCAAACGATAACTTTAATACTTCATTAATGATGAGATATAATTGAAAAAAATTGAAAAATGGAGTATATTATTGGAAAAATTAAAAGTTGTGATAGATTTGAAAAAATTATTAAAAGTTGGGATATATTTTGTAATTAACCCAAAATTCTTTAAAATTTTATTTAAGATGCAATAGCTTATGTATAAAAATGAATTTTTTGAGACATTTATCGTAGACCTACCTAAGCCTAAGACTATATAAAGTCCAAACCTTTTTTCAATTTTTTATATGGAGGGGGGGGGTGTCATGAAGGGAGCGATCGCGGTAGATGTGTGAGAGAGGACTAGGGATGTCAATGGGACGGGGCGGGTACGGGGGTTGCCTACCCGCCCCGCGAAATATTCGGGTGCCCTCTACCCGTTTAATTCCCTACGGGCATCAAAAATTGATACCCAATTAATTATCTGCGGGGGGACGCGGATATTGGCGGGTACCCATGACACTTTTAAAAATGTAAATTATAACATTTTGATAACAAATTCAAATATAAACACACTACATAAGGTTATAAACACAATATTTTAAAATATAAACTATAAATATTTCTCAACATCATCATAAGATTTTAAAACATGAGGTCTTCAAATATAAATTACAAATATTTCTCAACATCAACATAATATTTTAAAACAAAAAGTCTTCAACATCGGGTCGATTTGCAATGGCAACCATAGAGGACTTCGCGATATTGCTAGCCCCGATCTGGGTGTCTAGTGACTAGTGGTCTGTCGGGAAGCGAGGACGGAGGGAAGGATCAGTAGGTCATGGCAGGGACCCCAACGTCGGTTGTCATCCACTGGTGGATTCAAGTTGGTGGCATTAGCAACGCTTAAAAACTAGAAGGGAGAGCGGCTATTCGAAGAAGGTGTTAATGATTATAACCATTTTTTTTGCAAATATGGGTGTTATTTGATCTGTAGTAGTTGTACAAACTTTGTAATGTTTTTAATGTATAACAAGAGTTCTAATGTCTTTAACAATGTTTAATATTTATAACAATGCTTTATAGTTTGTGACGATATTTTATGGTATGTATCAGTATTATATTCTGGACTGGACTAGGACAATTGGGTCCGATCGGATCAGGCCTAGTAGCCCTCCACCATTCATTCCGGGCCGAACCAAGCGGTTCCACCCAGGAGGCTCCGCCCAATTGCACCCTTGAATCAGACCAGAGTCATACTAAGCGACTTTACCCAAGGATCCCACCTGGCTATACAAGGATATCTACATCCTGTCTTATCAAGAGAGATACGCCATTACGAGCCCGCCATCTCCGAGATCGACCTCGATCCATTTTGGGTGGCATCACCGCGAGATTTTTGGGTGACGTCACCTCCGCCTGAATAAATACAGACATGGCATGCCTGAAGTAACCCTAATTCTAATTTCTATTACCTTCGTCTTGGAGTCCCACTGACTTGAGCATCGGAATATCTTTTGCAGGACCACCAACCCCCCCCCCCCCCCCCCCCCGCGTCGGAGTAGTCCACATGAATTTTATAAATTATGGAAGGTCGAACATCTCACATCTCACCCATGTTGGTGAAATGTCAAATTCATGAACAGTTATAGACCTCCTCTGTTTTTTCAATTAAAAGGATCAAGAAGATGAGAAGATCCCTCCTCTGATCACAGCTAGTTGACCACACATCTATCAAATGGCTCATTAAGCAATTGGCAATAGCATGTAATTGACTGTAGAAATTTGTTTTGGCCTGGTAAATACACTTCTTTGCTTTCAAGTCCTTTTTTGCTGAAACAAATACAGGAACTGCATGCTTGTAAATTATCACCAAATTTTACTCGAATGGTTCACATCGTAGTTCATATGAAGCAGCCTTACAAGAGACTCAAAATGAAGCCCTCTTTTTCAGTGCAAGTAGCTGTGCTCTTAACCCATACCGATACAATTGCAATCTCCAAATGTTTTCTATAAGTACCAAAACCTCCAAACCCGAAGTCCAACAAATTAATCATCATTGCGAATCTAGATCCTGGGATTTTATCCGTTCATTTTTATTCCTCACACATCCTCATATGCACTCAAATTCCATGAACCTGACGTCGATTGCTTGCGGCTACATCTCCACTCCAATAACAAAATGTATCTCCAGATTAAATCCTCTGCCGCGCTGATCTGCTTGAGAGTTGAGAAACAAATATGGATATTACCACCTTAAGATCTGCGTTGGATTCTGCTTTGCATTCGCTTCCAGGCTAAAGATTTTGCTGCTGCATGCGACAGTGTCCTCGAAGCTCACGTGCAGTGCCGAACCGGAGTGGCCCTAACTCATGAGCGCCCACAGAAAGAGGAGATCAGTCAAACTTCCCAATGCGAAATCAGTGGGAGGAGTCACGGTGATCCAAAACCGGATCGAATTGGTCAATTGGCTAAGCCCTACATGGAAGGAGACGAGCAATAGACAAGGACAAGCTAAATTGCTTGACTTGTTTGGCTCCAGTCAACTTCTAGTTCTAGTACACTGAAACCTTTCTCTTACATGGTAAGCTGTACTGCAGTTGGTTTGCTAAAACCAATGTGCTCGTTCTCCCAATCCTTTGCTTGTTTCCAGTTTTTGGTTGAAGTTGCATGAATTGGTAGCTAGCTGCTATAAATATGAACTGTGAGTGTGCTTGAAGTCTCTGTCATCTACTCTTCTATCTGTAAGCTCAATAGAGGTATCATTGTCCTTCACTTGTCAAGAGACCATGGAAGTTCCAGTGATCAACCTTGCAGAACTGGACAGTGAGAAGAGCAACCAAGCCATGTCTCAGTTTCACCAAGTGTGCAGGAATTGGGGCTTCTTCTGGGTAATTCTTTACTCAAAACATTTAGAAACCCATCTCTAGAAAATAGTTTCTAAAGCTAGCTTCCAAATAATGGCAGGTTGAGAATCATGGTGTAGATGTGGCTTTGATGGAGAAGGTGAAGCAACATGTGTACTCCCACTACGACAAGTTCCTGAAGCAGAAGTTCTACAACTCAGAGCTGGCGCAGGGACTCGGGCCTCAAACAAACCCCTCGGAAGTGGACTGGGAGACGACGTACTTCCTGCAGCATCCGCCTGAATCAAACGTCGAGCACTTCGTCGACCATGGCGACGAATTCCGGTCAGTAGACGTCTCCTCCCCATTAATTCGACATCAAAAACTCTCTCAAAAACTAATCAACAACGATCCACCCGATGCCGCAGCGAAATTATGGATGCTTACATTACCCAAATGATCAAGCTCGCGGAGACGCTCGCAGAGCTGGTGAGCGAAAACCTGGGGCTGGACAAGGATTACCTGAGGAGGACGTTTGCCCCCCCGTTTGTGGGGACGAAGGTGGCCATGTACCCGCGCTGCCCTCAGCCGGAGCTCGTGATGAGCCTCCGCGGCCACAGCGACGCCGGCGGCATCATTTTGCTGCTGCAGGACGACACCGTCCCGGGGTTGGAGTTCTTCAAGGACGGGCAGGAGTGGGTGCCGGTGACTCCCAACAAGGAGAACAGGATCTTCGTCAACTTCGGGGAGCAAATGGAGGTGCTCAGTAATGGCTTGTACCGGAGCATCTGGCACCGGGTGCGCGCGCAAAGGGACGGCGACCGCCTGTCCGTGGCGACGTTCTACAACCCCGGTGGCGACGCCACCATTGCTCCTGCTTCCGAGCTCCTCTACCCCGGCGGGTATTGCTTCAAGGATTACCTTAATTACTACTTCGGGACCAAGTTCTCGGACAAGGAAGCGAGGTTTCACGCTGTCAAGGAGATGTTCAAGTGAATGTTTCATGGCGCTTTCTTCCGTTCTTCTTCAGGCTACATGAAAGTAGGTTTAAATTGGTGATGGAAAAATAAAGGTGTTCGACTTTAAGCTTTTATGTAGTGAGACTGTGAGAATGATTGATTTATGCTTGTCAATTTTAGACTGTATTAATGTTCTCCTCTTGCATTAGATATCACATACGAATTTCAAAATCAAGAGTTACACGTTTCTTTTATTTAAGAAAGATAGAAAATCATTTTAGGAGATCGTACTAGGATTTGAATCATATATCTCCGGACATAAAATGTTGTCATCAACCATGCCACTCACAGTTGACAACCCAGTATTACACATTTACACAATAGAACACTTTCACTTTCATTTTCAAGATTTTAAAAACTTCAATTTAGTTTTTGATCTTCTTAAAATCTAATTTCGGTTTAGTCGATGTTTGCTAAGAATTTATTAAGAATATAACTGCATAGATTGATCGCTGATCCACGTGTAGGATTGGAGTGAGTCTCTTCAAATTAACTTATCCAAATGCGAGGGAAAATGTTAAAAATATAAATACACAGATTGATTTTTATCCTAGTAGCTTAAGTTTTTGAAAAAAATAATATTTCAATCAAATTTATCATAATCACGACGGAATCAATTAATTTAGATAGCATTCTTATTTTTTACATACTCCTTTTATTGATATACTAGAAGATGGATGGATAAGTTAGGATGGCAATTGAAATTGGTTAACTGCGGTTAATCAGTTAATCGAATCGCAAAAATCTAATTTCAAATAGTGGATTTGCGATTTGATATTCGATTTTGATTAGTAAAATCCAAAACCTAATTAAAGCTGGTTCGATTTCGATTATCGGGTACTAGTAATCAAAACTGGTTATATGTTTCGGTTACCATTACCGATTATGCGATTAATTGGTAACCGAAATCGCTAATATATATATATATATATATATATTATTTGAAATTTACTAATTGGTAATCAGTTAGTATCCGAATTAAATTTATTAATTTCGATTATCCGTCGGATACTAATTTTTGAAATTGAACGGTCTCATTTTCGATTTCGGTTTATGAGTTTTTAAATCGATTTTGGTTAACCACAAAAGATATAGTTAACCGAACCGTTGTCATCCCCATGGATAACGACCATATTATTCTTGTTAACTCCGTCTTTTAATTTTAAGTTCTTTTTCTTGCCTATTGCTAAAGGCAAATACCGAATTTGTTCTTTTAACATGCATTGTGCATGCTATTTTCATTCAAAACTATGTTAGGTTCCACTAAAGTAAAACCGAGGGCAATTTTTATGGAGCTAGGCTCCATAAAAATTTTATGGAATCCCTCACATAAGTGAATCTAACTTTATTAAAATTGAACCTTGTATGATTAAGGTCGAACTTAAAATAGAAGTAAACATGTGTTGCAAATGAGTGAATCTAATACTTTCACTTTAGTTCATGCAATGTACATAGTGAATCTAGCACTTGCTCTAAACAATAATCAAATAAGAACTATCACAATTCATGACAGCCAATCGATATATCCATTATATCATAGTTCATGCAATGTACATAAAATAGCTTCACCATTCTATTGAATTCTCCTATATCTGCTACTCCTGACTGCAGAGTGAATTTCAATTTTGGAAACTACCATGCAACTCAACCAATTCAACAGCGGCCTATCCACATATGGCCTCGACGGCGACTCTTTTCGTAGTTTCCGGGCACGGGTCACCTCCAAAAACTGCAAGCGATACGGTTACTAAGCATCGTTGTTGACCAATACATTTCTGCAATCAATCCAGCAAAGTTAATCTAAATATCCTTTAACTGAATCAAGTGCCAAATCACAAGACAAGTTTTACCTTTCTGAAAGCATCATATGACTTGTGGGCATGACAGCTTCCCTCCGAGAAGCTTCCGCATATTCCTTGAGGAGTACCAAAACTAGCAAACTTTATCGAAGTTATGTTTTTTTCAGGACCACAAAATAGACGGACTTTTGATTTTCCATTGTCTTTTATCTGCCAATTTTTTGTTGCTGCCTGCGATTCATATATATCAGCACAGACACTACCTACACTTCTCTTCACCATAGTAATCCCCGTGGGATCACCACCCCACTCTTCAAATACAACTAACAGGTTCCCAGTCGGATTCAGCCACGAGCGAGGCACGTGATACCTGAGATTGATTCACCATAATTGTGGTTTAGAGATTGTAAAATGCAGCTAATTGCATCACCTTGTTAGAAGTTTTAAAAAAAGGTACTTGCCATCTTTGAGATGACTCCCCGCAGTTAGTTTGACACTTTTTCTCATTATATCGTCCATGATAGTTGCAAGCACCACAAGTTCCATAGGCTTTGTAACCCGGCCAATAGCGACCAATGCTTTGTCCATTGATCCATACTTGCCCTTTTCCCATACTACTCATGTCCAAAGCCAAAGGTTCACTCCCATCTGGTGCATTGAAGAAAGCCTGAAGGAACCACCAAAATATGGAAAATTGTTATCCCCAGTGTTGCTAAAAGAACTATCCCTCTTAATGATATATTGTGTTTACATTTTTACCTTGTACCATGACAGGGGTTGTTTCTGAGTTGCTTCTTGCCATTCAACAGAAGAGCTACCACTGATTGTATGAAGATTCAAAGACTCACCTCTCAAACCAATCTGCAGATACCAACAACATCGATAAAGTGGTCCATACCAGAGGAAGAATTTCTTGAACTGACCTGATTAGACCATTTCTGCCATGTGAGATCTCTTCTTCCATCATTAAGACCTTTTAGTGTAACTGGGCCAAGAACTCCAGCATTCCATGTCTCAAAGTGCTCACCGACATTCTAGGATATAAAATGAATCATGACGAAGTTTCAAAAAATTAGAATATGAATGCGATATTGTTGAGAATCTCACTGGCAGCCCAACTGAGACACTAAGTATTGAAATGGTGTTGCTGCCTGCCCTCAGCTTCACAATTCCAGTATAAGTCAATTTTGGATGGTCTAGACTGCCATATACAGTACCTGAACACGGAGAAATGTTTCCTAACTAAGCAAAAATAACCACAAAAATCACCTAGAATTTGTTCCAAACATGATTTTCTATTGCCCAGTAAAGATGTTGATTGACCTGTCAGTTGTCCATTGATAAAGACATGCAAAGAATGACCTGCCGACATCACGGTGAGGACTGGATACTTTCCATTCTGCAGGAACAGTTCTTCCTGGCCTATGTCAACACTTTAGAGAGAACAAAGTTAATAGGAGTAGATGTTACAAGTTCAGTTAGACAGAAAGTTACGAGCTAAGCAATATGACTACTTCAAATGGACATCATGATTCAGCTACTTACACTGTTGTGTACCAAAGATAGTCTGTAGAGTCTCTTGTCATGTTTATCTGCTCCATCAACCCATCTGTTGTGAATGTTTCTTCATCAATAGAATGGCTCTCTTCATTGTATGATACCCAAGTAAAGCCTCCAATTGAATCCATTTTAACCTGAGAGGTTTGGACTCCCACCTGTTAATAACCATCATTTGGATCAGTCAAGTGGCAAATAACAAAAAACATACAGCCTAATGCAAAAATACATGTGACTTTCTATCCATTAGAAATTGATAATATACTGGAAATGGAAAGTATAGAAAAAGTATCCAGACAAAGTAAAATTTTCAGAATGGAGTAATTAACAAGAATCTTGAATCAGAAGATGGTAGGTTAAGAAAAAATTTCAAGACTTATATGGAAACAACAGTTAATTTCCAATTCTCCTCACCGTTGCGGTGTTAAAAATTGCTGTCTTGCAGTCAGGAAGAATGCTTATGGACCAAGGAGGAAGATCATAATGTGCCCCATTGAAAGCTACTCTAGCATTCAAGCGGGAATTATAGTTGGCAAGGAAAGCAGCACATTCTCCTGAGTTTGACCTAAAAACATGTGACTGGAAATAAATATTTGCACCTTTAGTCCCAACATAAGAATTTCTGATGCAGAAGTCAGAGGTTTAACAAGGTTAAAAGTTGTAACTATTTGACCTCTTGAGATTTTCCAAGTGATGTAACCACTGGATCACCTGAAATTAAAGTTTTTTCACACAACTTGATCGCTCTGTGCAGATCCTTTAAATGTCCCCATTTTGGTTGTCTTAATAAACCTGGATAACAGTTAAAGTAATCTCAGTACTTTTGCAAGTAGAGATCAACAATTTAGATAACTCAAGTTGTAGCATTGAAAAAGAACATCAGCACTAGTCAAATACACCAATCAGGGTTTTGGTTATTTGGTTATGAATCTACAATATACTACAGAAATTATCTAATAATAGATTTTCTGAATAAACATTGAAGTTTGAACTACTTTTTAGTTAGAAATAAATCAAATTTATGAAATAGCCATCAACATCCCCGCTCAAAATATCTTAATTTTTTCTTATGAATTCTCTCCAACCAAGTGTGTCACTGTTCACTACAAGATAAAGAAATGTTTCTTACGCAAGCAGCACATACAGTGTGGAATGGCAAATTTTACTCACCATACTCATCAATTGGAGCGTCATAGTCATAACTAGTAGCAATGAAGGGACCACCAGCAGTCCGGCCAAAGTTTGTTCCACCGTGGTACTAAGTATGCACAAAACACCAAGACATTAAATAGAAACTAGATTTTTCTAAATGTTCCAAACAGTTAGGTTATGGTTCTTCTTACCATGTAGTAGTTAACAAAAGATCCACCTTTCTGTATGAACTTTGCTACAGCGAAGGCTAGATCCTCGACAGGCCGATGGGGAACTGGACCACCAAAGGCTGCAAACCTGCAATATATATAATATATTGAGCAACAGCAAGAATTTAGAAAAGAAAATTTAATGGAATACTGTTTCCATAAAACATTGTTGATTAAACTAGCAGTGGAAGCTTAAACTAGTTATAAGATATGTACCAAGCAGTCCAAGCTTCAGTCCACATGGTGGGTTTGTGTGGCTGATTGGGAGAGAAAGAGTCACAATAGAATCCATTGCATGTGTTTATCTGTGATAGCAGGTTCAAACTCAAAATATTGTATGTAGCCAAAGTTTTGACTTTTGAGTAGAAGCCACACAAAAAAAAAAGATAAAAGAAAGAAAGAAGACAACATGTAACCACATTTCTTGTCTTCTTTGCATAACAAATGGGGAAAGAAATAATATAAGATAGTTGCTGGGAACACATACAACTGGATCAGGGGCATCATCTTGTTTGCACATGACCCATGGAACCCCAGTCTCCATACCAACTGCCATTGTAGCAGCCCAGGCAGCATAAGCCTTTGCAGGCTCTCCCTGATCATACTCCAATGGTCCAAATTCATTCTCAATCTACATAGTTTAGGCAGCAAAATCAGTACCAAGCATGAACAAATTCCTTCTTGTGCAAATAAATATCAAATTATGGAGTTCAACTTACCTGGGAAAGAATTATTGGGCCGCCCTGTGATTCAAAAAGTCCTTCAGACTTCATCATGCTCACAATCTTCTCTGTAAATGTCTGCATCGCTGCCTGTTTAAGAACAGACCACACACAAATCAAGAAGAGCCAATATCAGCATAGACACCATGACAAATCAGATTAAATAAGCAAGATAAGTAGGTCATGAGACTCATGCATTATGCATACCTTGAAAGGCTCGTTGTCTGTTCTGAAGACTATACCAGGAACATATTTTAGCCAGACAGGAAAACCCCTGTTAATTAAAGAAAAAACTCATTTAGAGAGTATCAATCTTCACATAAAACTAGAAAATAATTACTTCAAATAAAAAAGAAAGCCAAGTATTGATAAAAAAAATAGTTCAACTTAAAAAATTGGACTTTACCCAAAATTCCATTCAGCACAAACATAAGGTCCAATTCGGAGATGAACATAGAGGCCAGCCTGCTGCACTAGCTTGACGAAGCGAACTAAGTCATACCTTCCTTCGAAATAATACTGTCATTTCAAATTCATAAAAGTTCAACAAAATTAGGGAATTATAGAAGATAAATAGGAGAAGCAAATGCTAGATTTTTTTTTCCCCTCATACCTCGCCAGGAGAAGGTTCGTGACCATTCCAAAACACGTAAGTCTGTATCACGTCCAATCCGCCATCTTTCGCCTTCTGGATGAGATCCGGCCACATCTGGAGACGAACCAAACGCCCGAGCAAGGGGTAAGCAAAGAATGCAAAACAAAGAAGCAAGGTCTGAGAAAGCCCAGAAGAAGAGGAATCCAAAGCCAAAAGGAGCCACATTTCGTGGAATAGAGTAAAGGAGGAACACGGCGGACCTCAGGGACGCTTCTCGGATAGTGAATGGAACCAGAGATCAGAATCCTCCGCTGCCCATTGATGATGAGGGCCTTGTGGTCATAAGAGATCGCCGCGTTCGCTGGCGGCGACAGCACGACGGCCGCCAGGAGCAGCAGCGCAGGGAGCACGCCGGCGGCACGCGACGCCAGCCTGGGGACCATTGAAGCTGGCGCCTTTTTTTGGTTGCTCTGCTCTTTTCTCCACTTCAAGCTCTACTTATTTATTAGCATTAAAGGAGGATTTTCTCCGATGAATGGTGAGATATTAGGTTGAGAAGCAGACGAACACAGCTGTGTCTGTACGTGCTCTCTCTCTCTCTCTCTCTCTCTCTCTCTTGTTCTTTTCTTCTTTGTCTCGGTTCCTCAACCAAGCTTTCTTCGCGAGTAGGAAACGATTTATACCGAACAGGTTGGCGAAACAATTTCTAAATTGATTCGAGTTCATCTCAATTATTTCTCTATCATTTGTTTTGAAGTTCTTTTCTCTAAAAATAAATACAAAAATATGGTTTAGCGGTGATTTTTATAATAGAACTATTAAAAATGAAATAAAAATATTCATAAATTCTTCTTTAATTAATTTTTACTCTTAAACAAATGAAAACAATTACAAATATCCTCGAACTATTAGAAATGAGTAAAAATATTTCTAAATTTATTTTTTGATAAATTTTTTACTCTTAGATAAACGAAAATAGTTAAAAAATATTAGTATTTTTACCAATTTTTAAGAAAAAAAAATCTTTTCTATCTTTAGACATGGATAAAAATACTAGTATTTTTTAATTATTTTCGTTTGTCCAAGAGTAAAAACTCTATCAAAAAAAAGTTCAAGAGAATCTTTAATAATTTCTAATAGTTCGAATGCATTTTTCAATCGTTTTCGTTTGTTTAAGGATAAAAGTCAATCAAATAAGAGTTTAGAGATATTTTTACCATATTTTCAATAGTTCGAAGGAAAAAATCACCCTTAACCCATATATATATAACAAGAATCGCGGTGAGGTACAAGTTCCAAGTACTCAATTGGAATGGTTAAGGATAATTTTTGCCCTCGAACTATTAAAAATTAGATAAAAATATCCTTAAATTCTTCTTTGGTTGATTTTTATCCTAAAACAAACGAAAATAATTGAAAAATATCCTTGAACTATTAGAAATGAGTAAAAATACTTTTAAACTTACTTTTTGATAGATTTTTTACCATTAAACAAATGAAAATAATTAAAAAATATCAGTATTTTTACCCATGTCTAAAGTTAGAAAGTATTTTTTTTTCTTAAAAATGAGTAAAAATATTAGTATTTTTTTAACTATTTTCGTTTATCTAAGGGTAAAAAATTTATCAAAAAATAAGCTTAGTGGTATTTTTACTCATTTCTAATAGTTCAAGAGTATTTTTCAACTATTTTCATTTGTTTAAGGATACGTAAAAATCAACCAAAGAAGAGTTTATAAGTATTTACCTCATTTTCAATAGTTCGAGGGCAAAAATCACCCTTAGCCTCTATTGAAATCTATAAATAACAAATTTCATGGTACATATTTTGAGTATCTTGTTAGAACCTGTTCATTTACAAGTTTGTACCGATTTAAGATACTCTGTTGGAACCTGCATATGCCCTGGAACTTGTAATTTAACAGGTTTCGAATATCGATTTCAGTTTCGATTTTGGATACCCAATGTGTTGGACTCGAAATCAAAATCGATCTTAACCGGTTCCTTAAGTTTTGTCCCAAACTTGACTCGAATTTAATTCAGATCTATTCGAAATCTATCCAATCTACTTGATACTCGTGTGCGTCCCTAAACATTGTCATAATATATAAAGGATAACTAATATGATGATTTTTTTTTAAAAAAGACCAAAATAAATTCAATGGATATTCCATTTCCACACGTTGACTTTCATATAAGTTTTTCGTCAAACCAATTAGACACTAGGATCTCGTTTGATTGACATAGGAAGTAACTTTCTGCAGAAAATTATAATTCATATGAATTAACTTTCTATATGTATTTTTCTGAAAGTATCTAAAAAGTGTTTGGTTGACAAAAAAAATAATTCATATGAAGTGCAACTTTCCCCCTAGAACATGTTTGATTGATATGAGTAATTCCTAGAAAGTACATATCAAATGACAAATATACTCATTTTCAAATCTCTTTATAAAATAATATTTTAATTTATATGCATTAGTATATATATGAAAAAATAAATAAATAAATAAAAATATATAATATAATATAATTTTTGCATATATAATTAATATAATATATACTTTATTATATATGAAAAATTAAATTTTATTTATAATTAATATGAAAAAATTATATATTTTTATTAAAAATAAAATAAATTAAAATAAATAGGTAAAAAATTCAAGAATTATTAGATCTATAATGTTGAGAATATAAATTATAAATTTTGTACTAAATACAAATATGAGGATGAAATTAATTTTTTTCTTTTTAAATACAATGCAAGAAGTACAATTTACCTAGGGGCCTAGGTAAATCACTTCCTGCATTTTGCAGAAAGTTATATTTATTTAAAAAATTATACTTTTTATATGAAGTGTGTCAATCAAATGAGTATTTTTTTTTATTTTTTTTAGAATAATAATTTCCTCAGAAAATAATTTTAACCAAACGAGCCTAAATTTAAAACTAATTAGACCACGTATTTCCAATATGATCGGTCTAATTAACTGCAAGCCTTAATGCCGTGTGATCCTACGAGTAGGGTAGGGATGAGATAGATGCATTAGGAAACTTGCATGTTTATTAGCCAGGTACGTAGAGCAATATTATGTCTTAATTTTAATTACAGCAAAATATAATTGTTTAATTGCGACACTTGCATGAGGATCATATTTATCTCCCAATCTAAGATCTGGTCAATGGGTCAGCCACCTCATTTGGTCAACTACAAAATTAATAATTTTTTACTTGTGAGTAAAAAATTAAGAAATTCGTGCTTAAGATTTTTTTTTGCAAAATTAATAACACTTGTATGGGGACCATTAATAATTAATTTTTTTACCTGTGATTAAGAAAATGGTTTGAAAAGTGCCAAAAGTTATAATTGAGTGGCTGACAAGATGCATGTAGTTGATTAAATTCATATAAGTTGATTAAATTTTTGGTGCATGGGATCTGATGAAGGCATGCATTAATGCATGCCAGCAGGGTGAGCCGCACATCATTAATATATTAGGTTACTTTATTGTTCTTAAATATCCAACATGTGGATGGATGGCTTTTACCCATTCCCACAATTGCCGAGATGAGTAAAACATCAAAATAATTCATTTTGAGAAATCTCATGCCATGTTATTGACTTGATGAGATGCGGTAGGATTGTCTTCTACAGGTATAAGCCAATAGTTTGACCGTATTTTCTCCGAAACCAATCTAATAATTCTCCTAATCATTCAAGATAATATGAGTAATTATTTCATTAATAATCATGAGCACTTTATTATATGATTCATTTAAAAACTTAAGCGGTTAGAAAATAAATCAATCTATTCATTTATATTCTTAACACTCTCCCTCAGCGGACAAACTTAAGGAGACTGACCTAAGCCCATCAAGTGAATTGACTTAATTAAGGTGAGAGAGGAGGATTCGAACTCAGGACTTCCGCTCTGATACTATGTTAAAAAATTAGTGGGTCTAATTCATCCCAAAAGCTAGCTCATAGAACTTTAACACACACCCCCTCACGCCCACGATTGAACATTTGAAGCGCAGAGTTTGCAGAACTAAACATCTGCGGGTGACACAATATCAATCACAGAATTGGCTTTGATATCATGTTAAAAAATTAGTGGACCTAACTCACCCCAAAAACTAGCTTATAAAGAGATGATTGCTCAAACTATTTAAAGACTATCTTGGTCATATTTTTAACCAATGTGGGACTTTAACTATGTTGAGTAGAGCCCAAAAGATATATATTAATGAGAAAAGAGACTTATATATAGGCCTATGACACAATATATTATACCAAAGGTATAACCTAACCTAATATGTACTCTCATACATAAATACCTATAATTATATCACTTAACATACCTACAAAAGTAAAGTAATAGATTTGCTAGATAAAACAACCCAAACTAAAGTTGTCAAGTAATGCAAGATTTCACATTCCCATGTAATACAAATTAAGTCACAAATAATTATTAACTTGCACGAATTCAAGATTTCACATTCTAGCTACATTCTCCCATCATTCAAATATTTTCACCTGAAACAAAATTAAAAAATGAGCGCGAAGACTTTGGCAACAACAAGGCCTTTGGCGGAAGAACACAGATCTCTCCCAATCCTGATTCCCAAACTGAAGAAGCCCCTTGATCCGGGCGATGATGCTGCAAAACTAGCAAGATCGAAGGTTTCTATTCCGGACACCTCGAAAACTCTTAGGATGGAGCGATCTCCAGGTACATTTTCTGAAGTCCCCAAGAATGTTCTCATTTCTGGTATTGTATCTGCAAATACTCTTGTGAATATTTTTCTGTGAATGTTGATAAAAGCCCGCCCCCCAATCAAGTTGTTGAAGTATCTCTTAAGCATTTGAATGTTCCTGAAACCAAAAAGTCTGATGTCGATAATCAAAAGCATCCCGCTTCCTGGGCGACTTTGTTCAAGGAAGCTCAATTGTTCGGGGAAATGGATGAATCAAATTGCTCAAATGAGAAATTCAAATCGATTCAATCCAACTCTTCTGGTGAGGTCTGCATTGATGAAAGTACAATTGTGGCTGCAAGATCTTAGTGGATTAACAGTTTATATGGGAAATTCTATGGGAAAACACCTCTATTGGGACTGATCCATAAGATTATGCCAAGAATTTGGAAGATCAAATGCAGTGTTCATATAATTGATTTAGCATCTGGTTTCTTTTGCTTTAAGTTTGCCAGTAATGAAGAGATGAACTCTGTGTTAACTGGGGGCCCCTGGTTCCTTGGTGGTCAAGCACTACTGCTCATTCCATGGAGAAGGAACTTCCAACCAATGTTTGAACGCATTGACTCCATCCCTGTTTGGGTGCAGTTTTCAAGATTGCCGAACGAATATATCCAAAAAGAGGTATTGCTTCAGATGGCATCAACCTTAGGTAAACTCATCAAGATTGATGAAATCACCTTAAAGGGTCAAAGGGCAAAATTTGCCAGAATTTGTGTGCTTTGGGACCTCTCTAAGGCAGTCCCAAATGGTCCGTGGATAAACTGTGCAGGATCTAGGTTCTGGCAAGCTCTTGCTATTGAAAATATTCTCAAGCTCTGTTTTAGATGTGGAAAGATAAGGCACATAGTTGATCATTGTTTTGTCACAATGAATGCTCAAAAAGGAGAGAATGATGAAGAGATAAATAGAAGGAATGTGAGTCAAGGGATTAGTGGGCAAGTGGAATTTAAATCCACTAACAATGAAGTGCATGGGCCATGGCAAGTAGTAAATAAAAGGGAAAGAAGCAGCAACAAACAAAAAGCGGATGTGAATCTAAAAACCTCTAATGGGTTCGAAAAATTAAGTGAAGACAGTAGCACACATGCTAGTGGTGTTGATAAGAGTAAGGAGATGAATAAAAATTATGTTATCTTTGCTAGTGAAAATTTTAGTTCCTTATATGAAGGCCAAGAAATTAAAAACACTTGGAATCCTTTCAAGGGAAAAGGCAAATGACAAGAAACGGTTGAAAAAAACAAAATATCATTATGACATAATTTAGCATAGGAACAAACGATCTAGTTCAGGTGCCAGTAAACATGGAGAAGAAATTAGAAGATTTTCATAGTAAGCTGACTGACACCTTTATGGTTGCTGTTAACAAAATAAAAGAAAGAGGGGAACTGATATCTGAGGGAATGGATCCTGATTTGCATGTCTCTTCTCAAGTCAAGGGCACTAGAATTAGGAAATCAGTTTCTCAAAGTGTTCATTCATCATCTTTTCCTTTAAACCTGAGGCAGAATAAAGCCAAGAAGAAAAAAGTATTCAAATGATGCTAAGTTAGTTGATACAGATGAAGATCCTCTCGTAGGAGGGATCAAGGATACCATTATTTTGGACCAAGGATGAGGCTTCTCAGCTGGAATATTAGGGGCGGTCTCAAGGCTGTTGCTTGGGATCATCTAGAAATGTTGGAAAAAAAATATAACTTTGATATGTTGCTTCTGCTAGAAACTCATTTGAAAAGAGAGAACTCTTTGAATTGTATCAAAAAACTTGGTGATAACTGGTCAGGAGTTTTTGTTGTTGCTGATGGTAGAGTGGGTGGCATTATCTTTGCTTGAAAAGTGGAATTTATATGAGGTAAGGGAAATCTATTCATGTAGCCAAGCTATCCACCTGTTGATAAACAAAAAAGGCTCCAACCCTTGGTTACTGTTTGGGATTTATGCTAGCAATGATGGCAAAGATAGAAGTTTATTATGGGAACTTCTTAGAAACATTGAAGTCAGTCATACCCTATGGTTAGTTGTTGGTGACTTCAATTTTATAGAGAGTCAGGATGATAAACTGGGTGGAAGGCCATTTTCTGCAGGTGCTTCTCTGGACTCCTTCAAGGATTTTTGCTCCTCAGCTGGGCTTTTTGATTTAGGCTTTTGTGGCATAAGGTTTACTTGGACCAACAATAGATTGGGGGACAAAAAAAAAATGGCAAGGCTTGACAGAGCCTATACCAACGAAAATTGGCTTTCAATCTTTAATAAATAAATGATTTATCATCTCAGTAGGATTGCATCTGACCACAAGCCAATCCTAGTGGATACAAGGCCAAATAACTATCCAAAGTTTGGAAAAAGGAGCTTTGTTTTTGAAATGTACTGGTTTGAATACCAGGAAGCTTATTCTATCATAAAGTCTGCATGGTCTGAGAGTGGCATCAGTTGCTCTACCATGGACCAATTCACAAATAAGCTCAAGCAGTTAAGCAGAAATCTAGAAGAATGGAACAAAAATAAAGTTGGCTCAATTGAGAAAGAATTAAGATCAACTCTGGATGAGATAGAAATTCTTGAAAAAATTGAAGCTCAAAAACAATGCAATGATCAGGATATCATAAGGTTGAAAAGCCTTATAAACAAAAGTATGGCACTAAACATGCAGGTTCATTTAAAATGGTGGTCCAAAGCTAGGGTGAACTGGTTGGAAAACAATGATAAGAATACCAGTGTAAGACCCGAAAAAAGTTTTCTAATATAAAAATCTATTTCGGTGCAGTGCGTCGGACCCGGGGGTAGTCGAGTCGAGCCTCAGGATCTCCTCGAGTGAAAAGGTATGACTCAGCTAATGAATCATGAAGTCTAATTGGATAATTTACTTTCTTTTTATAAAATCATACATTAAATTAAGTTAACTCGAGTCATGTTATGGTTGGATCGGAACCCGAGTCGAGTTCAGGTTTAGTCGAGTTCAGGGTATGATTTAAGTGAGCCTTGAAGCCATCTTTGGAAAGATGGTTGAGGGGATAAAACCCCCCATGTGGCGGCCGTGCAACTCAACCATTGAGTCGCACAAGGTCGCAAGGGAGAAAAGAGGAGAAGGAGCAAGGAGGGGGCTTGGGGCTTAGATCGATCTGAAATTCACGTCGTCGTCGGAGATTCTCAAGTCATCGTCACCTGATCCTTATTTCTTAGCGATCTAGGTGAGTGGTTAAGGCTTTAACAGTTTGGGGGAGGCGAGTGGCCGATCCCTAGATGATAGGTCGAGTTTTCATGATTTTCCCGACGATCCATGATTTCAACGATATGTACTCATTGTTTATGTTGTTTCTCGTCGGATCTCGTTGTTTTAAATCATCATTTTGCATGTCTTGGGGCTGTTGAGTCATGGGAAAAGGGGAAAGGTCATGCCAAAATTTTCCCCGATTCCCTTGACGGCGAGAAGGCCCTTAGATGCCCTTATACCACTGTTTCGATGTAGCCCTTTGAACTCCTCACGTAATATGAAGCATGCCCCTTCTAAAGCCCCTTGAAGTGGCCGAATGAACCCTAATATTTATGAAGAGGGTTTGGCCAAGGATGAGGGTAAGGGTAAGTTGATCATTGTTATTTAAGAAGTATGTGGAATTAAAGAGACAAAGTATAGCTAAAGTCTCTTCCATCCTTCCCTACCCAAGGACCTTGGCCGAGCAAGGTTTCCCTTGCTCATGGTTCGGCCAAGGTTGGGGAGAGGAGGAGAGACTTACCTTAGATGGAAATTTCATGATCTTAGGGATCACACATAGGGATATGACAATACTTAGGAAGAACACCAAACTTAGCAAGTAGCTAAATTGATTTGAATTGTAGAAATACTAGATTATAACCATACTTAGCACTTGATCCTTAAACTTAGATGTTGACAATGTTACCATGTTTTATAATTCATACATGTTATTTAAATTTATTACTACCTTGCCATGCTAAATAGTTGCTCCTTATTGTGCTAAAAATTCCTAAGATAGTATAAGAATTGTTAGGTATGTGCATTATGATTATATATGATGAATGACGTAATATATGAGCAATTTTCTCTAGATTAAGCATACTGCCCTAAATGATCTTGGATGGTATTCCAAGGTTGACTAACGGAAATTCTCACCTAAGACAGTGTAAAAAGGCTAGGTAACATGTAAGGTGTCACTAGATGCTCCTAGCACAATTATGGAAACTTAGATATGAGATGATAACACTTCTATGACTGCTTGTATATTTTTGGAAACTTAGAGATTGTAGGTGCACATATACTAAAAGGGGTGGCATGAATTGTGACCCAGTAGCCGGACATGGCTAGATACGGGCAAAGGCCCGAAGTATGTATATATGGAAACCCTAGGATATTGGTTCTGTAATGTGCTTGAGATGGTCCGCCGAGGAGCGAGGAGGTCTAAAATGACCAATGCTCAGCTCGGCCAGTTGGGTCTAGAGTTGCGCCAGCGGGCCCGCTAGGTGCCAGACCCCAGTTGGGTGGGACTAGCTATCCTTACCCCAGACGATGTCCGAAGACTAGTGGACCATCCTAGTCGACGGCCCGGGATTATTTGCTTGCATCTTGAGATGATGTGGCCGATGGTTAGGATGGTACTACCTGGTATGATAGTGACGGTTGTAGCCGGGATATATTTTGCTATGAGTAGGCCCAAGGGCCAGAGGCTTGATAAGCCAAGTAGTAGGTGCACATGTACAGAAAGTACTGATGGGTCCGTTGAGGGTCTGTAGTTGCATTAGAAACACACTTTACCTCCTTGTGCATTCCTTTATTGCCTTGTAATATTATATATGCATGACTGAGGCTTATATGGAGGTTCAATTGAGTCACTCACTGAGTCCCAAGTGGACTCACAGTTTATTTCTATTTTTGCAGAGCATGAGCAGTAGCTTGTTTTCGACATGGTGCAGGTGGAGGGCAGAGGCGGTGCCAAATCTCGTAGCGGCGTCCATGAGTCTTAGACTAGTCCTAGTTATGTTGGTTTTATTTCTGCACTGATGGTTGTAATTGAAAAGAATTACAAAAACGTGATGTTTGACCATTTGGATTTGAGGTTGATGTTTCTTCTTGTTTTGAAAAACTTATACATTGTGACTTGCAAACTTTGTTTTATAAAGTATGTTAAGTTTCTTTCAGTCGATGTGTTTTGATTTCTTGATGTCAGTGTAGACAGTAGGCTACAGGGCAGGATGTGGACCCTAGCCGATCACACTATCCTCAGTCGGGGTATGATAACCATATACTTCCATAACCTAGAAGCTGACAATAAAGTTTTGAATCAGCCCCTTGAAATAGTCAATGCTTTTGCAAGACGGTACTGCAACCTTTGGAAAGAAACTGACCTTTGTTATGATGATTGGAATAAATTGGATGCTTTTGCCTGGAAAAGGGTACCACACAACATGTATGATGAGTTAATAAGAAAGGTTTCTGCTGATGAAATTGAAGGGGCAATAAAAAGTATGGAAAGGGGAAAAGCCCCAAGTCCTGATGGCTCCGGTCTTGAGTTCTATCTTAACTATTGGGAGCTCATAAAAAACCCTCTCCTACTAGCTTTTAATGAATTCCAACAGAAGGCTCACATTCCAAACTCTTGGGGGCTTACCAGCATGGTTTTTATACCAAAAAAAGAAAATCCAAGAACCATCACTGACTATAGACCAATAGCCTTATGTAATGTTCAATACAAAATCCTATCAAAGCTGCTAGTAAACAGGCTGAAGATTTGTATTGATAAAGTAGTATCAAATGAGCAGGCTGCTTTTATTCAAAACAGGAAGTTGCATGACAACATCATCATAGCTTCAGAAATTGTCAATATCATTAGTAAATCAAAGAGGAAAAAGCATTTTCTCATTCTTAAGTTAGATTTAGAGAAGACTTTTGATAGAGTGTCATGGGAAGCAGTCCACGAAATCATGAAAAGAATGAACTTTCCAAGGGTGTTCTGTGGGTGGCTTATGGCATGTCTGAAATCAGCTAGTTAAATTTGTTGTATTAATGGAATTTCCTCTGAAAAATTCAAGGGATTTAAAGGGGTGAGGCAGGGAGACCCACTATCTCCTTACTTCTTTATCCTTTTGCAAGAATTGCTAACTAGAATGATTGAAAAAGTTGTGAGCAATGGGTAGATAAAGCCTTTCAAATACAAAAATATAGTCATCAACCATATGTTCTTTACATTTTGATTTTCATAAAATGTTGTAAGAAGTCTTTCTCACAAGTAACCTCTATCCTGGATCAGTATTGCAAAATCACCAATCAGAAGGTCAATTTGAAGAAATCAGACAACATTTTCCCTAGTCAATGTTCAGAAAAGATGAGAAATGAAATATGTTCTTGTCTTGGTATCAAAGAAGACAAGTTACCTATGAAATACTTAGGCTCACTCATTGAAAAATCAAAGCTTATTGTTAGCCAACAGGGAGCTTTTTTAGAGAAAGCTATGGACAGAGTTGAGAATTGGGGTAGCAGGTCCATCTCTCAGGCAGGAAAAGTGGTTCTATTGAATTCAGTCATGAATTCTATTCCAATTCATTCATTAACTACAACTTGGATTAATGAAAAAGTGATAAAAAGATATAAAAGTATGGCTAAGAGATTCTTATGGAGCTCTAGCAAAGAAAAGAAAGTGATTCACCTTGTGTGCCGGAAAAAAATCACTTTGAGCAAATACAATGGAGGATTGGGAGTTAAAGATCTAAGCATCATTAAACACTCCATTCATGCAAGAAGGGTCTTGGATTTCCTGAATAAGAAAGATATGATCTGGACAAGACTGCTTTCTGAAAGGTATTCATCGTTTCATACTTGGAATGACAAGTTTGCCATGAATTGCTCTCGGACTTTTAGAAACATTCAAAACTCAATCTTAAAGCTGAGAGAGGGACTGATGATAAAAGTTGGAAATGGTCAAAGTACAAGCATTCTAAAGGATCCTTGGATAGATAGTACCCCCATCAGTAAATGGCCAACTTTCATAAACATATTGGAAGTTCAAAATTTTAAATTAGTATCTCAGTTCATCAATGATGGAGTTTAAGACTTTGGAATTCTATCTAATATCTTTAGGGATGTACTAATTGACAGAATTGTGGGAATTTATATTCCTAGACATGATGTGGCAGACAAGTGGATATGATCCCAAAATGATAAGAGTTCTTTGAGTTGTAAGATAGCTTACAACTTTATTAAAGGAAACTAAGATCCAGATCAGAATCAATGCAGGATTTGGAAAAAGCTCTGGAACTCAAATGCAATCCCAAAGGTAAAACTTTTTCCCTCGAAGCTGATGTTGAAGAGACTGCCAACTATAGATTACCTGTCTGGTTTCACCAAAATTCAAAAAAACCCTTGTTTTGTGTATAGCGGTCATGTTGACAGCATCATTCACATTTTCTATGAATGTGAAGTTGCAAAATTATTCTGGAAAGAGCTAAGTTCAGCTTTAACTTTTCTTTTTGCTTTGTTTTCAATTTGGTCTATGGGTTCCTGGCTTGATGAGGGAAAGCAGCTGGATTTACCAATAAAAAATAAGTTGATTGGTGTGATAGACACATGTCACTGGTTTATATGGACGAACAGGAACCAATGTTGTTTCAGAAAGGAAAGTATGAGTATCAGGTTGATGATTATGAGAACATTGGCTGAAATAGAGAATGAAAATTGGAATCCCACTGAATCGGAGTTCAAACAACCTAAACAAAAGCAGTGAAGCACAAACAAACATTGTGTCTTCTGGCCTTGTAAAAGCTGATCTCAGTACCCGGTATGACGTTAGTAACTTACAAGATACAACTAATGTCACCTACATATTTTGTGATGTTGCTTGGTAGGAAGAAATAAGGAGAGCTGGGTTTGGCTTCCAATTTACAAGCAGTGGAAATAAGGTTATTTTAAAAGGTTTCAGTTCAAGCTTCACTGACAATTCTTTTATTGTTGAAACTTGGGCCATTTGGCTCAGCATTTTGAATGCTAGGTTGTTCAATATTAAACACATCAAAGTCTTTACTGACTGCCTAAGATTAGTTAATATTCTAAAAGATTGTTTTGAAGCTCCTTGGTACATTGTTGATCTCATAAATGATATTAGAATGGTTGCTGCCGAAGTAAATGTTATTGAATGGATCCACCTTAAAAGGAACCTCAATCAGCAGGCTCACAACTTGGCTAGGACAGTGTTGGATGAAATGACTACACTAGAGGGGGGGGGTGATTAGTATGTTTACTAATCTTTTTGCTTAAATCCGATTTTAATCATTTTCTTAAGCTACTTGGTAATTTACGATTGAATGATTAAATACGGAAGCGATAAATAATAAAACAATTAATACAACCAATAAATCAATGCAAACACAATGATTTATAGTGGTTCGGTCTCAATGCCTACTCCACTACCTAAGCACTCTGCTTAGGTTTTCCCAACTAACTTTACTAGATTATCTTGTTTCCTTTACAACGAGGACGTTTTCACCGGAGAGTCTCCGCTCTCACAACGAAGGCACTTCCACACCCGAAAGTCTCCACCTTCCTACCGAGAGCACTCTCCCACCTCAATCCTAAGGACAATAAGAACTAATCCTAGTAAACTACGTTTACACAAGTGGCTTTACACATTCTACACCAAGGATACCACTCAATTACAAGACCTAACACTAGGTCTTCTTACACGTTCAAATACAATGAAATAAATCACAAAAATACACAAGTAATGGAGCAAATAAATAATACAACAAATACTTAGCTCCAAACACGAGTCCTAGTTCCTCTTGATGCCTCAATGATGAATCGTTCAAAGCTTGAAGGCAAGATCAAGGATGTATCTTGAAAACTAGGGTTTTTAAGAAGATGGCTCAAGAGAAGCTTTAGAATGATCAGGAATTGGCTCAATAGAGGCTTGGATCAATTGTTAAGAGAGGTTAATGAAGGATGAAGAGGAGTATTTATAACCCCTTAACAGAACGATAGCTCAACGGGCGGAAAACTAGACGTTTTCGTCGTTCGGTGGCTTGCCGATAGATCGTCGGTTGATCACCCAGCGACCACTGGCTTTCTGTGCATTAATCGCATTATTCGGTTGATCGATGGGTCGATCGAATGAGTCATGATTCTGCGATCCGCAATCCGGTCGATCGATCGATCGATCGACCGAAGCACCTATTGCTAGTTTTTAGCCTCGGTCGGTTGATCGACCAGTCGACCAAAGTAGCCTTCTGCCATTTTTTGACCATCTTCGGTCGATCGACCGGTCGATCGAAATAGACTACTGCCGGTTTTTAACACCATTCAATCGACCGACCGATCGACCGAACCTGGACTGGGCAGTTTGGTTAGGCTTTGTTCGTTCATTTTCTGATTCCGTCTTCGCTAAGTCTACTTATATAATATTTACTAACTTTAAGTTAATAACTTTAAAATATAAATGTTATATAAGGATTACCCCCATTTGGATTCAATAAAAATATCTAAAAAATTAAAATCCTTAAGAATCAAAATCTAATTTTTGGCCTCGGTCGGTTGATCGGTCGACCGAAGCACCTACTGCTAGTTTTTGGCCTCGGTCGGTTGATCGATCAGTCGACCGAAGTAGCCTTTTGCCATTTTTTCACCATCTTCGGTCGATCAACCGGTCGACCGAAATAGACTACTGCCAGTTTTTAACACCATTCAGTTGACCGATCGATCGACCGAACCTGGACTAGGCAATTTGGTTAGGCTTTGTTCGTTCATTTTCTGGTTCCGTCTTCGCTAAGTCTACTTATATAATATTTACTAACTTTAAGTTAATAACTTTAAAATATAAATGTTATATAAGGATTACCCCCATTTGGATTCAATAAAAATATCTAAAAAATTAAAATCTTTAAGAATCAAAATCTAATTTTTGGGGTCTAGTACAAATTTTTCGAAAACGAAAATTTTCTATTCTTTCAAGTCAAGAATGGGTAGGCTAAAGGCTTCCAAAAAATTTAAAAAAAATACCTCGTTATCTAATTTTATCCCAAGGAACAATTACCACCATTTTTTATGTTAGAAAACTATCTAGGTCATATGGCCCTCCAAGCAACTCCCTAGGTTATTTCAGGACGGTTTTCGGATTTTCATGTTTTGGGATTCGAGGATGGTTTTTGGGTTCTTATGCATCATCATGAGGATATTACAATATAAACTAGACACCCTAAACATATACTCTATCTTTCCGACGAATCCAAGCACGTCGACCAACGTCCTGTTGGGGAAATGGCGACACTAGAGGGGGTGAATAGTATGTTTACTATATGATTCCTCTAAATTCAATTTTAAA
This sequence comes from Canna indica, assembly GCA_034359265.1. Classification (NCBI taxonomy): domain Eukaryota; kingdom Viridiplantae; phylum Streptophyta; class Magnoliopsida; order Zingiberales; family Cannaceae; genus Canna; species Canna indica. The sequence continues at coordinate 73,074,149 of CP136891.1, read as the reverse complement.
CGATTACTTAGATTAGTTTATGCAATATGCAATTCGATGATTTTATATGTGAAAGCAATAAATGATTTAGCAATCAAAGTAAATAAGAAATCAATGCAAACACAAGATATATAGTGGTTCAGCCCCAATGCCTACAAATAAAAATAGTTTGAATAACAGATAAAAACAATCAAAAGAGCTAAATAATAAAACCAATGGTAAGAGCTCTTTTGCAAGCCTTTGGCGCCTTCAACTCTTCAAGGGATGAGCTTGATCAAAACCTGAGTTGAAATAGCAGCTAGCGCTTGAAGAATGAACTCGTCAGAGAACAGAGCGCAAGCTTTAAATCTTTTGGAAGGTTTTTATCTCTCTCTTGGATGCTCAAAAATTTCTGTAAGAATGAGAGAAGAAGTTTAAATGAATCATACGAGGGTATATTTATACTTTCGTGAAGAAACGATTGTTCAACTGATAGAAAACTATCTGTTACAGGCCACCGGTCGAATGGTCAGTCGACCGCTTGTATTCTCCCTGTGGGCGGTCGACCGACGGGTCGACCGCTTGACGCAAAAATCACGATCCCGATCTTCGGTCGACCCATCGATCAACCGACGTGATCTGCGTCTTTGGCTATTCGCAGGTCGGTCGACCGACTGGTTGACCGCCAAGTCTACTGCCCTTTTTGGGCTTCGGTCAGTCGACCGGGCCGGTCGACCGACAGACGCAAGAAGCTTGCGATTTCACTTTCGATCAACCGATGCAAGTTGCGTCTGCAGCTAGCCTCAGTCCGGTCGACCGCTAAGGCTACTGCCCATTTCTTACCCTATTCGATCGACTGCTCGGTCGACCGAATTTAGGCTGAGATTGTTTTCTTTAGCTTTTTTCTTCCGCGCTTTATTTTCGGGTTCCGGCTTTCAATGAGCATCATGTCGGAGAGCTTTTCATGTGATCTTTGAGCTCGTCCGATGCGACTTTTGTGCACTCGTCGATCTTCGATAAACTTCCACGACGAACCCGAGCGCGATGATCAATGTCCTTCCGATTTCCGATTTCTTTCGATATTTTTGATCTAGGACATCGAAAGCTAATTGATATGGAATCTGAAAGATATTCTCAATAAAATTACTAGTCCCATGTTTGTTATCATCAAAATCATCAAAACCGAGATTAATGCTAAGGTTGATAACCTAAAGCCAACACGTCCTTCCGATTTTCTAATTTGTTTGATATTTCCGATCGAGGACATCGTGCGCTAACCGATATGGAACCTGAAAGTATTTCTCAATTAAATCATTAGTTCCATATTTGTTATCATCAAAATCGAGATTAAGACCAAGGTTGAAAACCTTAAGCCAACAATCTCCTCCTTTTTGATGATGACAAACATCCTTAAGAGAATATATATATTAAAGCACAAAGGATATCAAACATGAGATTTCTCCCCCTATCAACATGCATATCTATGAAAATAAACTCACCATATCTATATGCATGATTTTCCTATATTTTCTTTCATTTTTCTATATTTTTCTCCCCCTTTTGACAACAATCAAAAAGGGCAAGAAAAGTCAACCTACAATCAAAGTTGAGACTCTAAAATTAGTTTTCGTGAAGCATGAAGATCTCAACTCAAGGGATGAAAAATCAAATATCTAATATGAGACTAAATCATACATGATAGCATTAGATGATAAATACATTCCAAATCTAGAAATCATTAATAGGCTTAAGTATTGATATTTTCGTGTATCGATCAAGGAGTCAAAAATTATTTTAGAAATGATTTTTCTCATCACATGAGAGGAGCGATACCAAATGTGAATTCAAAATATCATACTTGAAGTCTCATTCAAAAATTAGACCAAAAATCAAAGTATCGGAAAAAATGAACATTTGGAAAGAACGATACTTTAAAGTTTTGATATTCAATTTCAAAAACTCATATCAAATCATATTCTTACTGATTTTTTTTTGAATTTTTTACTGAATAAATTAGATTTTTCAGAGAATATGCAGTTTCAAAAATCATCCAAAAATCAATTTTTTGCACTTTTCTAAAAATAACTGAAATCTAGTGGCATTTTCGTAAATATTAGCTAATTTTCAAAAGTTTTCAGTTTACATTCAAACTTTTCAGATATCAATATATAATCATTTAAAGCATGTTTATCAAGTTTGAAATGAAAATAATGTTATTTGGTCAAAATTTTACCTTAGTATGATTTCATTCAAAAATGAGCATGTTAACATGAAATTGCTAAGTATCAATCTTTAACCTATACTCATGATTTTTCTAACACAGACACATGAACACCTAACATGAGTAAATCTAAATATGTTTGTGAAGTTTGAGCTCAAAAAGAAATTTCTAAGTCAAATTGTTGACTTAGGTCAAACTTTTTCAATTTTGAGTCTCCTAAGATGAGCTAGTTGTCATTTTATCCATTTACATATGATTTTTCAATTTTAACCACATGGATATAAATCATGAGTAAACTCAAACATGTTTATCAATTTTCAACTTAAAATGAAGTCTCTAAGATGAAATTCTACCTAGAGCTCATTTCATTCAAACTAGATGACATAAAATTGCCTAAGTATCAAAATTTTATCTACTCATGAGATTTTAAACATTTATCATGCATAATCATTCATGAGCATAGAGAAATCATTTTATCAAAAAAATAGATGTGTTAAGCAATAATTTTACCAAAATGAAATTTATACCTCATTTCTTGAGAAATTCCAAAATTTCTACTTTCTTTCCATTTTCCTTTAGCCTTCTAAATTTTACCACTTTTTCAACTTGCAAGTAGGCTTCATTAGTATCATAATGAAATCATATACCAACTAGCAAGCTAATTTACTAAATAGCAAAGGGACAATTCAAAGTTTCATTTAATGAAATTTGCATAAGTACTAAAATTCTACATACTCATGAGAATTCAAGTGTTTAACATGCAATTATAATCATGAGTATTGAGACATAATTTAAGCTTAAACATTGAGGTATAACACTAAGATTTTATGAAAATCGAAATCATACCTCTTGAAATTTTAGCTAAACTAATTTTTTTCATTCCATTTTCTAAAGCCTTCCATTTTATCATAACTTGCAAGCAATATTCATTAGTATGATAATGAGAATATAATTACTAGCAAGTTATCAAACTAAGTAGCAAAGAGATGGATCAATTATCGATATCAAAATCTACTTTGCTAAATAGTTTCAAATTCGTTTCAAAATAAAATCGAGTGATATCAAAATGAATTTTAAGAGATCACAAAAATAATAAATATGAAAACATGATCTCCAACCCTTCCTATTGGTTAAAAACCGAAAGGCCATAATGAACCTACGATTTAGAATCGCAAGGTCGCATGAGCCCATTACAGGCTACATAGGTCTCCGAAGAGGCCGAAAATCAAAAATATTTTCCAAAGAACTCTTTAGTAAGTGCGGGGAAAACAACTCAAATTAAACGTGTATCATATCACAACTCCAACTTAAATAAAATAATCCAAAGTAAGAAGATGATACAAAGTATACCTAGATGCCAATTTCCATCCCTTAGGCATCATGATGATTTGAAGTTGCAACCTCTTGGAAATTTCTCATTTGGATCCAAGGTCAACTTCAATATTTTATTTTTCTTTACCCTTGTGTGGTAGATCCCCTATAAGAGAATAAGAAACCTTTGGTACCCAAATGCCTTTGGGTCCTAGGGGGTTAGTGGGCTTAGGTACCCAAAGTCTCTTTACACCACTTGGGTTCATTTTAAAAGCACAATCATAGATGACATGCCCATAAACACCACAACAGAAATAATGTCCATTAAATTTCTTCTTTTCATTATGAACATGAGATTTAATGTTAGAATGTTTGACACGAGAAGGATGATGGACATGATCATTCTTAAGTGAAACATTTTTCTTTTGAACTTGAGGTTTAAATGTGGAATGCCTAACATGAGAATGATGAAGAACATTGATATTCTTTACATAAGCATTTTTTATTCTAGTGTTCTTAGGAGATGAAGCATTTTTGAATTCATTTACTTTCTTATTCAAGAAAATAACCTCACTTTTCAAATCATTCATAGATTTTTGAATAGCATGCAATTGAGTTTTTAACATGCTATTTTCATTTTTTAAATTATCATTTTTTATGTTTCAAAGCTTTAAGCTCAAGTTCTAAGTTATCATGGCATGGATCAAAAGGCCTAGTCTTTAATTTTTCATTTTCTACTTCTAAGGCATGCACATGTGAACTAAGCTTAGAGTTTTCCTTCTTTAAATTTTTATTTTCCTTGTTCTTTTTCATAAGCAAGACATGCATTTTTTGACATTTCTCAACTAGTTCTTCATATGGCATATTGAATGAACTAGAAAAGCTAGTACTATCATTATCATTATTATGACTAGAAGAGAAAGAGTGTACCTCATCATTGGTACTCATGAGGCAAACTTTTGAAGTAGCTTCATAGTCATTGTAAGATGATGCTTCATTTGAATGAGATGATGATGTAAAAGCTTTTTATTGGCTTAAGGTTTTCAACCTTGGTCTTAATCTCGATTTTGATGATAACAAACATGGAACTAATGTTTCATTGAGAAAATCTTTCAGGTTCCATATTGGTTAGCGCTCGACGTCATCGATCGAAAATATCGAAAAAATTGGGAAATCGGAAGGATGCTGGTTGACGCGCTCGAATTCTTCAAGAAGTTAGAGTTTAGGTTTAGGGTGTCTAATTTATATTGTAAATCCTCTTTATGATACAAAGAAATCCAAAAACCTATCCCGAGCCTCAAATCATGAAAACCCATAAATCGCCCTCAAACTCACTAAGCCTAGGGAGCTCCTTAGAGGGCTATATGACCTAGATAGTTTCTTGACATAAAAAATGGTGATAATTGTTCCTTGGGTTAAAACTATATAACGAGATATTTTTTAGAAATTTTTGGAAGCCTTTAGCCTACCCTTATTTGACCCGAAAAATTAGAAAAGTTCCGTTTTCGAAAAACTTGTACTAGACCCCAAAAACTATATTTTGGTTCTTAAGAATTTTAATTTTTTAGATATTTTTATTGAATCCAAATGGGGGTAATCCTTATATAACATTTATATTTTAAAGTTATTGACTTAAAGTTGATAAATGTTATATAAGTAGACTTAGTGAAGACGGAACCAAAAAATAAACAAACAAAACCAAACTGCCCAGTCCAGTCCAGGTTCGATCAATCGGTCGGTCAATCGAATGCTGTAAAAAACTGGCAGTAGGCAATTCGGTCGATCGGTTGATCGACCGAAGTTTGCCAGAAAGCGACAGTACGTGCGTCGATCGATCGGATTGTGGATCGCTCAACTCGCGACTCATTCGGTCAACCCGCCGGTCGATTGAACAGAGTAATTAGACCAACGGTCGCGGGCGGTCGATCGATCGATCGGTTGACTGAAGGTCGATTGACAAGCTACCGAATGGCGGAAATGGCTAGTTTTCCGTCCGTTGACACACTATTTCTGCTAAGGGGTTATAAATACTCATCTTCATCCTTCATTAACATACTTTACAATTGATCCAAGCTTCCATTGAGCAATTCTTGATCATTTTCAACGCATTCCTTGAGTCATCCCTTTGACAACCCTAGTTTTCATGATACATCCTTGATCTTGCCTTCGACATTTGAACGATTCATCATTGAGGCATCAAGAGGAACTAGGACTCGTGTTTGGAGCTAAGTATTTGTTGTATTATTTATTTGCTCCATCACTTGTGTATTTTTGTAATTTATTTCATTGCATTTGAGCGTATAAGCATACCTAGAATTAGATCTTGTGTGTAAGTGATTACCTTAGTGTAAAAGGTGTAAAACCACTTGTGTAAACATAGTTTATTAGGATTAGTTGAGTTATTCCTTAGGGTTGAGGTGGAAAAGCGCTCTCGGTAAGAAGGCGGAGACTTCCGGGTGTGGAAGTACCTTAGGTTGAGAGTGAGACTCTTCGGGTCAAAGTCCTCTTTTTAAGGGAAATGATTTAATCTAGTAAACTAAGTTTAGAAATCCTAAGCGAGGTGCTTAGGTAGTGGAGTAGGCATTGGGGCGGAACCACTATAAATAATTGTGTTAGCATTGTTTACTTTGTGCTTTCATTGTTTATCTTCATTACTCGCTTTCGCATTTAGTCGTCGAATTATAAATTGCCTAAGTAGTTTAAGAAAATGATTAAAAACGAATTTAGGCAAATAGTTTAGTTAACACACTATTCACCCCCCTCTAGTAGGTCATTTCATCTTTTTAAAACCGAACACGGCCAGCCATGCATCTTTTTTAAAAAAATAATAAAACAATCAAGAGAATTTAGTATTTTATCTTCTTATTGTTGTGAAAGAAATTGGAGCGCTTACTCTTTTATCTATTCTCTTTAAAGGAACAAGATGAAGCCTAAACGTGCGGAGAATTTAGTATTTGTCCATAGTAATATTCGTCTCATTTCAAGAAAAACTCCACAATATAATAAAGAGGAAATAATAAGTTGCCAATTGATGAAGATAATGGAATCCTTGAAGTTGTCAATCTTTCTCTTGATGAACTAGAGTTGTAGAGAATAATTTTTTTTAATGAAGAAGATAACAACAATGATTGATGAAGAAGATAGTGAGATTCTACTTAACTTTTTGTTTACGTGTGGTTGTACATGACTAGTTCTACTAAGACATGCTAATTTAGAAAAAATTTGGGAGATGTCAATAGATATTGTGCCCCATGCTTTTGGAAAGGGCTAAGAAATAATAAGTATTGACACAAGAAATTATTTAGAACACTTCATATATTTTGAAAGGGACATAGGAAAAATTAAAAATAAGAAGTTTGATATCAATGAAAATATCATGATATTATTATAAATTCTTGAACTATATATATATATATAACTGTGAATTTTTTAAAATTTTTAATTTATATATATGCTATATATGCCATGTCCATATCTTGTAAAATTTTAAAATTGGTGTGTCCCCGTATCCATGTCGATGCTTCATAATTTACCGCTATTTTTTATGTTATGAAACTATCTAGGTCATATGGCCCTCCAAGGAGCTCCCTAGGTTATTTCAGGACGGTTTTTGGATTTTCATATTTTGAGATTCGGGAATGGTTTTTGGGTTCTTATGCATCATCATGAGGATATTACAATCTAAACTAGACACCCTAAACCTATACTTTATCTTCCTGACGAATCCGAGCGCGTCGACCAACGTCCTTTCGATTTTCCGATTTGTTCGATATTTCCAATCGAGGACATCGTGCGCAAACCGATATGGAACCTGAAAGTATTTCTCAATTAAATCATTAGTTCCATATTTGTTATCATCAAAACCGAGATTAAGACCAAAATTGAAAACCTTAAGCCAACAGCTCTGAATTCAATTTGTAATTCTGTTAGTTGGGACTTGATTGTTTACGGTTCTTCCAGAACAAATTTAGAGAGGTCTTCTTCTATTCAGCATGAGTTTTTTAATGAGAGTATAAAGGGTTTTTACCCAATTTCTTTGAGGCTCTTGTATTCATGCAATGTAACTACGTAATCTTTTTTTCATTTGAATAAAGAGTTTGATACTCACGACAGAATATATCTTTGTTTTTTTGAAGGCGAGGAATGAACAATTACTAGTTCTTTGCTTTTTTTACCCTCTCAAGTGAACATTGAGTGACTGCCCTCTGAGTTTTTTTTGGAAAAAAAAATATTTTCACCTCAAATTGATTCTTTTCAGAATACAAGATTGAAACAACTATAGAAACAGTTAAAGTAAAGTCCATAGATATTTTTCTGTCCTAGCGCAATATCAACAACAAATTGCAGCACATACTAAATACTTTTGCAAAAGTAGAAATGTTGAACATACCACAACATTTTATCCTTGTCGAAGTATTGGTGCAGGAACATAAAGAGTGCATTGAGGTCCAAAGGACTGCATGCGTAAGCAATAAAGTCATCGGAAAGAAAGTGTAAGCAATAAAAATAAATCATTATAAAAGAATAAAGAAAATTTAAGCAATAAAGTCTCAGCATCCTACAGGCCAGAATCTTCCAATGTTGAAATCATTCACAAATGCAATCCCCTTGTTCCAACCTCGAAAAGATATGAATGTATCTCTAACTTGTTTAACCTCATCAATGTAGAAACGACCCTTATAAAATCCTGGCTCTTCTGATATAGTGATATGTTCTCTGGTTCAACAAAACCACCACCTAATAATCAATTGCATTTTCATAGACAATGCAAAAGGTGCAGAATATAGACTACAAACATGCATAATGTGCAGTCTTGAACTCTTGCCTCCTTTGTCTTATCGGAAAGGAATCCCACACTCGTTAATTTTCTGCTTGCTCCTTCACTCGCCATGGCTGGAGGTGCTTTCTATCAATTATAAATTCACCATTTGTATTTCTCGGGTTTGCTCCCTCACCGCATATTGCTATTGGTGTTGGGAAGGCTCAGTTACGATTGATGTTAATCTGGAGTTGGTTCATTTGGTTCGAGAGAAATTCTAGAGCGTTTCAAAATGTTTGTTCTAGTTTCGGGAACTTGCTGTGTCGGCGGCAAATTTCTTTAGATTATGTTCTTCCTAATTATTTGCTGAACCTGTTAGGGAAGTTGTGAGGTTTATTGTTTTATCTTTTTTACTTGTTTTTTATTGTTTTTATATTTGATTACTTTATCTACTTCTCACCTATTACTGTAACTCTTCGTTACTTATGAATGGTATACAAAAAAAAGAGAAGCGAAGAGGAACTAAGTTCTGATATAGTTATATTCATATCTAGTTTACTCCCCCTCAGAGTTGGTCAACGAGATTCCGGTGAATTTGTTGCAACCATCGTGCTCCACTTATTAAGTTCAAACATATTAATGAAGGGAGTGGTGATTATGTTTATATCAGTTTAATAGTTCACACTGTATCAGAGAGATTGCCCACTCTCAGCATCTCTTAATATCTGTGTGTTATGTTTATACCAAATCTTCCATGCCTCATAAGTTGCAGTGAAACTATTGCACTCCTCATTGATAGTTGATAATATAATCCTTGAACCATTTAGTGAAGGGAGTGGGAAATTCATAAGGCCTACTTTTTGCATAAATAGTTTGTGTGCTGAATGTATGATTTGCACAAGTACTTCTAGAAGATGCTTAATGGGATAGTAGAGAAGTATTGTTGTAAATCTTCCCATTCTCATTAATTTAATTTGATAATTTGCCAAAGATAAAGTACAAAGAACAAGATTAAAATAATCATTTGAGGGTACTCTTTATCCTTTTTTCTACTAATGAGACCCAGTTTGCAGATAACCAAGATATGTAAGGGCGTATTTGTTTCACGGGATATGATTGGTGAATATGATTTGTCAAATCTTATTCGTCGTTTGCTACGAGCATCAGATATCATTTAAGTTGGATATGACCGGATCCAAATCCGATTCTAATGAGATATAAATATCCTCCCGAGAGGGTGGGAATTAAAATCCCAGGATTATTTCTTCTCATGTCATTTAAATTGGATATTTACAATAAGTTAATTTTAATTCAATATTTAAGAATATTTTGTCAATTATTATTATTATCATTATCTTAAAATAATTATTTAAATCAAGTTAATAATTTTAAAATGAAAATTTGGTAAAATCAAATTTTAAGTATTGAATTATTAATATCTGACTCCTTTATCCGGAGCCAACACAAACATAGGATTTCAAAATCCTATATTTTTTGATCTTCTTATCCGAGATTTCAACAAACACTGGATAGGATATAAGCTAATCTCACGTAATTCTTATCCTAGTTAATTCCAATTGAATTATTATCTGTCTGAAATCCTATCATGCGAAACAAACGCACTATAAAGGGTTAATTACATAGTATATCCCCAACTTTGAGTGTTTTCCCAATCATGACCCAATTTTTTTATTTGAATCAGTTCTATACTTCAACTTTAATTTGTTCCAATTTCTATCCCGACGTCAATCACCTGTTAGTTTTATCGTTTTAGTGATGACATGGCATTGCTAACTTGTATCATAAATAGTAAAAAATATCCCCACTGCCACGTCATCTCTCTCTCTCTCTCTCACATATATATATATATATGCGCGTGTGTGTAACTTCTCGTCGGAGACCGGGCAGTGGGCGTACAATATGTTTATTTTATTACAAACTTATATATATATGATGTGGCAATGGAGATATTTTTTTATTATTTCTGATACAAGTTAGCAATGTCATGTCATCACTGAGACGATAAAACTAACAGATGGTTGACGTCATGATATAAATTGAAATAAAATTAAAATTGAAGTATAAAATTGATTCAAATAAAAAGTTTGATCATAATTGAGAAAACACCATTGAAATAAAATTAAAATTGAAGTATAGAATTGATTCAAATAAAAAGTTTGATCATAATTGAGAAAATACCATAAGTTGGGGATACACTATGTAATTAACCCTTTAAATAGATTGCAAATGTGACTATGGTGTTCTCCAGTTATATTCATAAAGCACAAGTAATTGTTGATCAGTTGTTCCATAGTCAGAAAAATATTTTTACCAAACATAAGTTCGATGAGACTTTAGTCAGAATATGATCAAGATGCAACACTTATTAGGAAGCAACTCCTGAACATATAGGTTAAAAAGAGGGTGACCCTAAGTTTTAATGATACACAATAAATAATAATAAAGCTGGTCTTTTTGATGCTGACTGACTGGTGAAACATGTTAATCCCTATTCTAGAACATAATTCTTATCAATCAAAATCTTGCATCAACAAAGTGCTTTTTAGATCCCTGCATTGCCCAACAAAACAAATTCTAGTTGAGTTTTTAGCCCCATTTGAAATTCAATATACCTTCAAAGTTGAAGTAACTAAACTACTATAACATTTATAGATCTACTAGAGTGTACTTAAATAACACTAAGTCCTTATTTATGTAACTAAATGAGTTCGATCTAGGCTTCAAACCTTGTTTCATTTACATATCTAAATGAGCTCAAACTCAGAAACTTACTTTGCAATCAATAAGTGTGACAAATATTTAAATTTAGATAAACTAGGCCAAGTTAAAATAGAATTGAATATATTTGAATTAATTTAGATTAATTTATTAGTTCAATCATATACATGATTATATTACGTATACATAACTCTCAAACAAGCTTGTTTAAGAAAGTACAATGGAAAGTGATTCATTGATTTATCTGGTACACATGAAATTACTAAGCGATAGAGACTTAATAAAGTCTCCGAACTAAAACTAGCCATCTCAAAAATCTCAGTGGTCATGCTGCAAATTAAGCATAACTAACAATATCCTTATTGTTGTAATCGACAAAGAAATTAGAATGTTAGTCATGGAATAGACTATAAGCTAAATAATATTTTTCAGGATCATCTTGATATGATTCCTTTTAGTTTCCAGCTGTAGCACATCTTGCATAAACAATGTCTAGAAATTGTACTCCTTTTCTGTGCCATCATGCATTCAAGTCCAGAACTGCTTGCATTAACCATCTTCAAAATGTAAAAAATCTTAGGTATGTTCAAGTTATTTGTTAATTTCTGCAACATGTGGCCGATATCAGTTTGTAAAAGCAGAAGTGTAAAAGGTAATTTGCACTTTAGGTTCTAAAATATGCAAAGATAATAATATAAATCTAAGATAGATAACATTGTACCTCCTCTCGTGGAAGTATCAATCATGCAAAGAATGTATACAAACAAGAGAAAAATTGAGATGTAATATTTTATCAGCACCAAGTCCGACTATTAAGTACATTCCCTTCAATTTGGTTACATCAGACAGTATTCCTTGAGCATCAAATAAAAGTTATTGGCCCTTTTCAAATATACAATATATACCTAACAAGTATAATGCACAAAATTCAAACTTGCAAAAACTAAATTAAATTATTTGGAAAAACATTTCCAAATATTGCATGAGAACTCAAGTGCGGGGGACATGCATAGAAGGATAAGAAGGAGCCCAAGAGTACTCCTTAACAAGGATGGCTTAGCCTCAATGCTCGACAAGGCAATGTCCAGAAAGGAAGCCATCAACTCCGGGAAGTGTGGGACTTTGGTTCGTGTGGGTAACGCAGCGACTGCAAAAGGAATGCTGAAAGCCCCCTCAATCTCTGGCCTTGAAGCTGAAGATATTAAGGAACGATTTTATGCACTCGAATTTCTTGACGTAGATGACAAGGCATGCTCGGTAGTGAAAGAATTAGAGGCTCAAAAGATGCGGTAGGGTGGAGGTTGATGATCATGTGATGAGCAGTGAGTGTTGTAACATTTTGGGTTTGGTTGGTTTGGGTTTGGGTTGATAGATGACTAGTTTTATGTTTATTACATCTTTTTGGAATATTCGAGGCGTGTAGGACCTCTAAACACTCTATGATGAAGTTGTTCCTTTGCACATCTAAGACAAGCATCATATGTATCCAAGAAACTAAAATTGAAGATTTCAATGAAACTTGGAAGAAAAGAATTTCGGGCAGTCGGGGCTTTGTTACACATTTAAAAACTCAGTTGGAATGGCTGGGGACTGCTAATTGCTTAGAAGTCAGACTTATGGGAGGGGATTTCATCATCATCGGGAAACTTCCCATATGCTGCACACCACTACATAAACCTACTAATAAAGCTATGTGAGTCTTCGGCATTTATGGGCCTGCGGGGAGAGGAGACAAAAATGAGTTATTCGAAGAATTTGAACTGATCCTTGCTCCTTTGAATATTGCAACCATGGTTGGGGGATACTTCAATGTGATGCGTGGTGACTCTGAAAGACTTAAATGCAGAGGTCCGGACCAGGAGTCCTTTAGATTGTTAGAAATTATCACCAACTCTAATTTCAGAGATCTTCCATTATCCGGTAGGAGTTACACGTGGTGCAATAACCACTCGATCCCCGCTTTTGCAAAAATGGATAGAATTTTGATTAACCCATGCTTTGCAGATTGGTGCAACTCTTGGTATGTCAGAGTTGGGAATCCGAGACTATCTGACCATTGCCCTCTCTTGATCTCTGGGGTCAGGGCCTCAAAACGCTCTCCTTTTCATTTTAAGAACCACTGGTTTAAAAAGGAGGGATGCAGAGTTGTGATTAGGGAGTGTTGGGAGGACATGTCGGTTCGTTTTCTTCCTAGCACTTCTAGGTGGATCTTCGGATGTCGAAAAATGAGTAAAGAGTTGAGGTCCTGGAACAAAAATGTCTTGGATACTAGGAGAGCTCACATTGTGAGAATTGAAAATGAGATTGAGTCGGAACTTAAAAAAGGGGAAGAATACCAGATGATCAACAACAACTCCGACAGTACTACCTTAGAGAGCAGATTAAAAATTTTGAGGAAAGAATTAGACATTTGTTATGAAGCGGAGAGCACATACTGGAAGCAACGAGCAAAAGTAAAGTGTCTTAAGGATGAGAACAGAAATACCAAGTTCTTCCATCATGCAGCTACGAGCAGAAGGCAAAGGAATTGGATCTCGTCGATAGTGGCAAATTGGAGACTAGTGAGCAACCCGCGGGATGTTGAGGGTGCATTTATGGACTTCTTCTGTGCATCATTACGGACCGAGAGGGTTCCTTTGCTCAGCTTGAATGGGAGGGAGCTTTTTCCTGATGATAATTTGGACCTCTCAAGTCTCATTTGCCCGTTTAGGGATGATGAAATTCTGAATGCTCTGAAGTCCTTGGGGGGGAAATGAGGCTCGATCCAGGTCCTGGTGGGTTAACCCCTAAATTTTATATTGAGTTCTGGGACTTAGTGGGGGAAGACATAAAGCACCTCATGTCCGACATTCGGGAAGGCATATGTGACCTGAGTAGACTTAATAAATCTTTCATTGTGCCCATCCCAAAAATTGAAGGGGCAAACAAAATCTTTGACTTCAAGCCGATCAGTCTGACATCAAGTATTGTGAAACTTTTCTCTAAGCTTCTTGCCTCTCGGCTTAAGCTATTTATGGAGACCATGGTTGGACGTACCTAGTATGCTTTCATCCAAGGAAGGTCGACTTTAGACAGTTTCATGATGGCTTCCGAAACTATCCAGTTTTGTAGAAAACACAAGCTGGACGCTATATTACTGAAACTGGACCTGTCGAAGGCCTTTGATAGTGTGGATTGGAACTTCCTGTGTGAACCACTGAGGAAAAGGGGGTTCCCTGCGACCTGGGTGGATTGGATATCTATGCTACTTAAGTCTGGCGAATCATCTGTCCTTATCAACGGGGAACTCGGTAAATGGATTAGGCACAAGAAGGGATTGCAGCAGGGAGATCCTCTATCCCCGTACATTTTCCTCCGGGTGGCGACTGATGTCTTCTCTAGATTGATGAAGAGGACGGTACAAAATAACCTAATAAAGGGGGTGAGGATGAGTAGTGAGCTGGATATCTCATATTTGGAGTTTGCGGACGACTTTGTGGTGTTCACAAGAAGGGATAGGGATGACCTTCTAAATCTAAAAATCCTTCTTTCAGGCTACGAACTTCTAATAGGCTTGGGAGCAAACTATGAGAAAACTGAAGTAATTCACGTACTCGGAGATGGGGATAGAAGCGCCAAAGCTGCTGAAATATTGGGGGTGCAAAAAGTCTGATTTCCCAATTCCTTACCTGGAGCTACCTTTGGGTGAGGGTAAGCTAAGGTGAGAAGAATGGAACAACGTAATTGAGAAAGTGGACAAGAGACTAGCTTCTTGGCATAGGAGATTGCTTTCAAGAGTAGGCAGATTAGTTTTAATAAACAACATTTTAAGCTCGATCCTCGGATACTGCCTCTCGATTTTTAAGGCTTCGAAATGGGTGATCAAGGCAATTGACAAAAGAAGAAAGACCTTCTTTTGGAAGGGAGGTGGAGAAAGTAGTAGGACTGGTAAATTGGGATGATGTGTGCAGGCCTCGAGTTTGGGGTGGCCTGAGTATTCTTAACTTGGAGATGCATAACAATGCGCGCCTTGGTAAAATGCTTCTCCAATGCCGAGGCTATTGTGAGGGACCTGACTATGATTTGGAGCCAGATGCTTTGGTACTATAGAAACGACGTTATTTTTAGGAATGAGAATTTTGATCTTGATAAAATCCTTGCTTCATGCTTACTGGCTTGGGCAGAAAATATGATTGGCAGTAGTCAGGAGTCTCTTCTTCCCTCTACAAAGCCAAGGTCACTTATAAACTTCTATTTGTGTCTCTGTTTTACCAAACACCTGATTTGGTATCTAATTATTTAGGTGGTTCTGCTTGTCTTGGTTAGTAGGTTTTATTAATTGATGTACCGTGGCGAAGCCAAGACTTCAGAGTTAGGAGTGTAATATATATTTTTATTTATCACTGAAGTATTATTAATATATAAAATGATTCTTTTAAGATATAATAAATTAAAAATATAATCTAAGTAATTAACCTGAATTTCTTTATAAAAGTACATATAAAAAATTCAGTAATTTATTCTTTTAGCTATTTTAATCAAAACTATGTTATTTAACTAATATAAATTAATCTAACCATTTTAAATTAAACTAAAACTTATTTAATTATACTAATTAAACTAACTTATTTAATTCAATTCAAAATAATCTTAGCCAAATTGATTAAATTATCAAACTAATTTATTTAATTTCATTCAGATTAAGCACAACTTTTTAAAATAAAATAAAGTTGCATAATTTAATCCAAATTAATCTAACTAATCAAATTAAATGAAAATTTAACTAATTTGATTCAAATTAACACTACAATTTAATTTAAGTCATATTGGCTTGAACAATTTTATTTAAATTAACACTACAATTTGATTATTTAATTTAATTTAAATTAATCATAAATTAATTAAATTAAAATAAAGTTGTCTAATTTAATCCAAATTAATCTAACTATTTAAATTTAACTAAGTTATTTAATTTAATTAAAATTAACCATAACTGTTTCAATTAAATTAAAGTTGTACTAAGTTATTTAATTAATCTAAACTATTTAAATTAAATTAAACTAAATTAGAGTTGTTTAATTGAGTTCAAGTTATTATTATATAATTTAGTTCAATTAAAACTATACTAAAATATTTTGTTTAATCCTAATTAAATTAAAAATTAAGTTCAATTATTTAATTTAACCAAAATAAATTAACAACTAAATGAATAAATAATATAACATATAGATAACTATAAAGCTTAAGAAATTTATTGACATTAAGTTAGGATGTGCATTTTAATAAATACTGAACAAAATAATAATAAATAAATACACAGTAGATATATAACACAATTTATGAAATTCATATAAAAATTTAGAAAAATATAACAAGTAAATATCATTTACTACTCGATTATCACGTATCGTGAATTTCTATTTTGTTTTTTTTAAAAATCATTTACTACTCTGTGGTCTTTTCTGGTAATTAGGTCTTATTAACTGTCGTAGAATGTTAAAGATATTAATATATGGCTGTGTGGCTCCTTGGAGCCTCACTTTATCTTCAAAAAAAGTTGAAGAATGCAAACCCAAACACAGACGCGAGTGACTCTGAGATTCCAGGTTCCCTCGCCCGCTGCTCACCGTCCTCTCCTCCCATTCGTCGTCTTCTTTCCTCCTCGTCGACGGCCCGCTCGAGTCCGGTGCAGCGCCGCCGTAAGCGGCGGGTCCCCAGGCGGTAAAGCACAATCTCAGGCGCAGCAGAGGAAGGCGTACCCTTTCGACGAGGTCGAGCCACGGTGGCAGCGCTACTGGGAGGAGAACTGCACGTTTCGGATGCCTGATGAGGTCGATACTTCAAAGCCCAAATACTACATCCTCGACATGTTTCCCTACCCTAGGTAAACCCACCTATTCATTCAACTAAGATGGTCAAAAAATTCCTTGTGACCTGAAGTGTCTGATGTCGAGTTCTTTTCAATCTTCACAGCTGTTTTCGCCTCATTGTTACAACATTATTGAGGTTACCCTAATCAGACCTTTTTCATTCCAAGAAAAGAACAGTTTTTAAATCAATAATCTGATTATTTTATAATAATCTGGTTAAAACCCAACACAATGCTAAAATTATAATTTTTATTTTTTTGCTATTAACAAATATTTGATTATAAATATATAATAATTCATGTCATCAACTTACGTTTAGATATTTTCCAATAAGGGGAACAAGTTAGTTGCTTCGTCTCCAACTGGATGTAAGGTTCAGACATATGCTCTCATTTTGGTGACATTAAACTTTTATTAACAATTAAGGGCCTGTTTGGTTAGTGAAACCAAGTCTGTTTTCATGATTTCGGTTTCACTGAAACCAAAACTGCTTACGAAAACGTGTTTGGTTCAGCGTTTTCATGAAACTGAATCGAAACCAGAATGAAAACGAAACTAGTTTTCCTAATAAAAATGAAAACACCAGAATGTTGTTTTCTGTGGTTTCGAGACTGTCGGTTTCGTTATCAAAATGGAGTGACAACTTTATAATTATAAATATTTTTTTAATAAAATTAATTAATTTAAAAATAAATCAAACTATATTATTTTTATAAAAAAAATAAAAATCATCCTTTTCAACTCAAACTATTATCTTAAATTTACAAATTAATTAAACCAATTTATATCTAATTGACTCAAACCCAAATTTTAAAATAACTCAATTTTCTTAAAGTTAATATATTTATAATTAATCAAAACTAATTTAGACCACTAGAATTATTATTATTTTGAAATATTAACTATTAATTAATTTTTATATCTAATTGAACAAAAAAATCTCAAACTACCAATAACTTAATTAATTAAATATTACAAATATTTTATAACTATATTAGCAAATATTTAATTTTGTAAACTAACTAAATATTAATTACTACTAAAAATATTCAAAGAAAATTAATATTACTTTTTATAGCCAAATAAATATTCACTAGTTTCAACTAACTAAAACTTATGTTGTTTTCATTAACCAAACGCGTTTTCGGAAAACTGAAAACTAGAAACCAAAATCAAGTTTTCGAAACCAAGTTTTCAGTTTCACTGAAACCAAACCAGAAAATAGTTTTCGCTAACCAAACAGCACCTAAAGGACAATAAGTTTTCTTTTAGTTGATTGTTCTTTTTAAGAAAACATCTAAGATTTAAAATGGAGCAATCTAATATGCTTTAAATAGGCTTATGTTCAGAAGGATGATGTACTTAGAGTTAGAAAAAGGGGAATTTGAAAGGAGGACATCCTTCTCACTCAATCTAAATTGGCTGGTCAATGAGGTGCTTGACGAAAAAATCAAAAGTGATAACACTTTATAGGATCACTTTACTAGATGAATCAGAAACACATTTATGGCAATGTTTATTGGTTCACAATTCTGTGATAGTAATTTGGTTCTACTTATTTTAAAGTGCTTGAGTACTGATAATACTATATTCAGCTTATTTTGGGTTGATGAGGAGGTTTGTAATAAACTTGGACTTTTTTACCATCTTGTAACTCTATACTTGATAGACGTGAACTGAATGACTTTTTAGTAGGTTGTCACTATGAAATAATTGACGATACATCACTACAACAATAATCTTGTTATATAATTAAAATTATGGTTGCCCTCCATCATTTGCTTCATTGAACATTGATATTAGATTCAATTACGTTATCTAAAAAATATAAGTGATTATAAAAAGTTATCTATTATTTTCTTCACTTCTTAAAACTTTATATTTTTTAGTTCATTATTTACTTGAGTGTTTCTACATGTATTTCTGAATCTTCCACTCCATTGGAACATGCAATTTCAAGGTATGCTATAACTATCTTTACTAATTACTCAAATGAAAATCTAACATGAGTTTTAAATTTGGGTTGGTGGTGACTGGTGATGGTGGCACCACATGTTTTAACAATAACCCACACAAAAATTAATAGTATATGAAGCCAACTTTTATATCATGATTCTAAGTGAGGTTGAACAACAGTACTTGTAAACTTGGAATAAATCGTGCAATTAATTTATTTATTACTTGGGCGCATAGAACATCACCCTAGGATTTAGCTCATTAATATTTCATAGATGCTTATGGGATTAGGATATTAAACCAATGAATTAGAAGCAAACCATTATAATGTGGTTCAAGGTGAGATTAGTACTAGTACCTTTGTACTTTGATGAATTGATATCATATGGAAGCTTAAAACATCACCCTGGAACAGGTTCCTTAACCTTTTAATAAGGGAGTAATTGACCTTCACGATACCTCACAGAGGTGTGAGTCTTGTGCACCGGGTTTTCAAAATTTCAATACACGACTTCTTTATTAGGAGAAGATTTCTATCATCTGATATTTGTTAATATCTGTTCCAAGATTTTCTATGCAAGTAAATATTTTCCTTTGGTACATATGCATTCATCTTTCATGATGTCTGCTCAAACTAATGCCATTCACATTTTGTAGTGGAGCTGGATTGCATGTTGGACATCCACTTGGATATACTGCCACTGACATACTCTCAAGATATAAACGCATGAAAGGCTTCAATGTACTGCATCCAATGGGATGGGATGCTTTCGGTCTTCCTGCTGAACAATATGCCATTGAGGTTGTTAGCCATTGTATATTATAAAGTTGCTTCTGTTTTTATTATTATCGGAAGTATCTATTCTTCTTATCAAGGGTGGTTTCGGTGTAACGTTAAAGTTACCCCACTTATGACTAGGAGGTCATGGGTTTGAGCCATGGAAACAACCTCTCTGCCTTTTCGTAGGGGGAAGGCATACGTCAACCCCCCAGAGCCCACAAAAGTGGGATTCCTTCCTGCACAGCCCACAAAAGTGGGATTCCTTTGTGCACTGGATCATCCTTTCTTTTTATCTATTCTTATTAGTTTGTATCTTTTGCAGACTGGAACCCATCCAAAGGTTACAACTAAATGTAATATAAAGCGATTTCGTACTCAGGTACTTGAGCATTTTTTTTGTTTCCTTGCAGATGGTATGAACAAAATAATGAATTTCATTCCAGTTACACTTTACCTGAGGCAAATGGCTGATATTTTTCTCTTGTAGCTAGTATAAAGTTGAAGTGATTAAGATGCACATTCTTTCTTCTTCTTTTTCTTTTAGATTTTTAATAAAATATCCACATGTCTCTGTTGTTTGTCAAGAAAAACACACATTATATGCATGGGTGCAAACCATCTTAATCAAGTAAAACTTGTGAAAAGCTGTGAAGTTTCTGCAAGTTTGCTAATTCTGTTATACAATGTCTGACAATTTTGTGTTAGAAGAAAGACTTCTAGTTGATGGACCATACTATGAAAACTTTATGCATTCATATGTATTATCTACACAGCCACACAAGTGTCAAATATCATTTGACACATGATATGTGTCAACATGTGGGTATCAGATGGTAATTATTGATCTCTTGCATTTGTTCTGCCATTGGCTTGCATCAGCATGGCTAAAGAAGGTAACTTTATTAGTTCAATTTCTAGAGGGTTATTTTGTGGAAGTTATAGGTCTATAAGAACCAAGTTCTTTTAGTAGGCTACCCTGCTACATGCATTATGCCTCATATAAATATCATAATATCATATGTTACCTAGGTAATAGAATGACTAACTTCTTTTAGTTGGTTGCCATGCATTATTTCATACAAATTATACCTCATGCAAATGGTATGGATATCATATGTTTGCAAAATAGGATCTATTTGATGTTGTTTGATTAATGTTGCAGGCCATGAGATAAACTATGGGATAATTGCAAGAAAAGTACTAATTTATTGGTTATAAGAGCACCATTGAACATAATGTGATTTGATAACATAGAGCAATTTGTCTCATGAGCTTATAAGCTGATCAGAGTTAGTTGGGAGTTCAGGCTAACAACATGTTGATTAAGCCTTGAAATTAGTAACACTCTGACTTGGATATTAAATAACGCTTCAACTTCATTCTTATAGCTCTTTGTACCCATTTATTTATTGTTTGGTTGGCAGCTCAAGTCATTAGGTTTCTCATATGATTGGGAACGTGAACTATCAACCACTGAGCCAGAGTACTATAAATGGACACAGTGGATTTTTCTTCAGCTGCTTAAGAAAGGACTTGCATACCAGGTCTTGAACTTGCTTAAAGCTATTATGTACATGTTTCTTTATCCTTCTGTGGACTGATCTTTTGGCTTGTTAGCTATTGCAAGTTTTCTTGTTTCACTATAGTAATTTTAAGATCTTTTAATTCAGGCTGAAATACCTGTTAATTGGTGTCCTGCACTTGGCACTGTCTTGGCGAATGAAGAAGTGGTAAATGGTGTTAGCGAACGAGGGGGTCATCCTGTTGTTCGAAAGGTTTAGTAAACTTTGAGTTGTTTATGCTGGAAGTTTTTGTCTGATTTCAATTACTTTTTGGTATTTTTTTTCTCAATTTTTTCCCAGATAATTCTATTTATATAACTGATTGTCTTTCTTGCGGCAATTTACTTTTTGGTATGTGATTTAAACAGCCAATGCGTCAATGGATTCTCAAGATAACTGCTTATGCTAATCGTCTTCTTGAGGACTTACATGATCTTGATTGGCCTGAAAGTATCAAGGAAATGCAGAGAAATTGGATAGGCCGGTCAGAAGGTGCTGAGCTGGAATTCAGTGTAGTTGATTCCCAAGGGTGTGAAAAGGGTCTAAAGTTGTCGGTGTATACAACCAGAGCAGACACTATATTTGGTGCAACGTATGTGAAAATATAGTTTTCTGCTATTTAGCATAATGCCAAGTGATTCTTAAATTTCATCTTTTAACCTTGCCTTTTTTTGCTGCAGATTTCTTGTTGTGGCACCTGAGCACATCTTGTTGTCATCATTAACATCTGAGGCCCAGCACGAGAAAGTACTTTTACTTGTTTCCTTGTTTTCTTTTCATTTTTGTTAACTCTAGTAGTTAAAGAAGGAAAACATTATTAAATTGTACGTGCAGGTAGAACATTATAGAGAGCTTGCTTCGAGAAAAAGTGATCTTGAGAGAACTGATCTTCAAAAGGAGAAAACAGGAGTTTTTAGTGGTTCGTATGCTATGAATCCAGCTACTGGAGAAGTCATTCCCATATGGATAGCAGATTATGTTTTAGGAAGGTTTATCTTGAATTACTGTTTTTATATTTTACTGTTGCTAATTAATCTTGATTGCTGAACACTTTTCCTTGATAGAGTTACTCTTGAATAGTTCTTGTTATAGTATGGAGAAAGAATCAGTCATCGTAGTTAGTCCCCCCTACCCATATTTGTATGGGTTAATTACACTATATATCTTGAACTTTAGGAGTATTCCCAATTTTGACATGAACTTTCGATTGTATCAATTTTATACCCTAATTTTTAATTTGTTTCAATAATATCCCATCGTCAAATCATCGTGAATCTAGCCGTTTGATTGCTGACGTGGCTTTGCATATGTGTACGATAAAATATAAAATATGAAAAAAAATCTATTCACTGCCACGTCAGCAACAAATCTAAACTTGAATAAATAATGTCAAAAATACACGTCAGCATTACACTATATATCTTGAACTTTAGGGGTATTCCCAATTTTGACCCAAACTTTTGGTTGTATCAATTTTATACCCCAATTTTTAATTCGTTTCAATAATATCTCAACGTCAAGTTACTGTGAATCTTGCCATTTGATTGCTGATGTGGCTTTGCATACGTGTAACAGAAAACATAAAATATGAAAAAAAAATCTATTCACTACAACGTCAGCAATAAATCTAAATTGTTTCAGTGTTTACTCTCAATGGTATTTGTTGGTACCAGTGTGTACTGATTAATTGTTTATTAAATGAATATTGATTTGTTGGTATCAATTGTTTACTGATTCAGTGTTTACTGTAAATATTGTTTTCTGCATCAAACCATTGTATCCGGATGCTTACTAATATTATTAAGTTACCTAGTTTTCTGCATCAAACCATTCAATTTATTTCTAGAACCTCAGGTATAATATTGTTAACTGCATCTGGTATTACTGATACGATGCTTATTTCTACATCACTATATAATATACTAGGTGCATTAAACATCAAAAATTGCATTAGTAACATCAAACACTGCATCATTTCTGAATGTTACGTGCTGCAGTTACCTGTTGCAGACTAATGTTAACTGTTGTAATTACGTGCAGTACAGTTACCTGCATGTAAATGTTTACATGACATCCACTAACGTGACACCGTATACATTTTTTTCGTCATATTTTATGTTTTTTGGTACACATATGCAAAGTCACGCCAGCAATCAAACGACAAGATTCACGGTGACTTGACAATGGGATATTATTGAAACGAATTAAAAATTAGGGTATAAAATTGATACAATCGAAAAATTGGGAACACTCCTAAAGTTCAAGATATATAGTGTAATGCTGACGTGTATTTTTTAATATTATTTATTCAAGTTTAGATTTGTTGCTGACGTGGAATGCTATGTGACAGTGAATAGATTTTTTTCATATTTTATATTTTCTGGTACACGTATGCAAAGCCACGTCAGCAATTAAATGACAAGATTCACGGTGACTTGACGATGAGATATTATTGAAACAAATTAAAAATTAGGGTATAAAATTGATACAACCAAAAGTTCAGGTCAAAATTGGGAATACCCCTAAAATTCAGGATATATAGTGTAATTAACCCTATTTGTATATAGATGATTTTTACACATAAGTACAAGAGATAGCCTAATTACAATTAGGTCCCTAACTAACACTCCTCAATGTGCAGCAAAAAACTCATATAAACCTAACTTTCACAAATGTAAGTTATTTTAGGACATCTTAATGACTTAGTTAACATATTAGCCAACTGAACATTAGAACTCACGGCTGACATGATTATTTTCTTGGATTATACTATGATGAAGTGACTGGATTAGAGTAGATATGCATGACAACCTCATTATCACAAACAATTTCATTGGTTCAGGTTGGATGATGTCAAGTTCTCCCATTAAGCCATATTAATTCACACGTCACAAGAGCCATGACCCTATATTCTGCCTCAACCGTAGACCTAGCCACAACTTTCTACTTCTTGCTTTTCCATGAGATAAAATTACCACCAAGCACCACGTCCACGTAGTATCCTCGTGAAGTGGACCTACGATAAGCAAGTTAGCTTGCCCAATGAGCGTCAGATTAGTCTGCCACTTGTAAGTGCCCCCTATCACGGTAAAGAAGTCCCTTTCCTGGATCTCTCCACTTTGAGATAATAAAGAATCCTAAATGCATGACATTTTTACAAGGTGGAAACTAACTGCACATAATGAAGTATTGGGCCTCGTGATTGTAAGAGAATTCAACTTGCCTACTAATCTGCAGTATGGAGTTGGATCACCTGGTAGCAACTTTATATTTGGATCTATGGGAGTGTCTAGTGATCGAGCTCCAACATATCTATCTCTTGTAGCCACAAAGGAAGTATTTCAAATCACCTAGATCTTTGGTTTGAAGCTACTGATGTAAGTGACACTTAACTTCTATATCCCATATGTATCATCTCCAATGATACTAATATCGTCCACATAAGCTATGAGAATTATATGTTTCTTATTAGAGGAAGTGGAAAAGAAGGAAAAGAAGACAGAGTAATTTGTAAGTGACAGCAAAGCTAAACTTGCTAAATCAGGCACATGGGGATTATTTCAGACCATAGAGAGATTTTTTTAGCTTGCAAACTAGGGTAAACTCCCCTTGAGCAGCGAATATTGGAGGTTGCTCCATATACGCCTCATCATCAAGGTCACCATGCAGAAATGCATTCTTCATGTTAAGCTGATGAAACCGCCAACCAAAGATCGCAGGAAGTGTAAAAAGTAGGCGAACAAACACAATCTTGGTAACCAATGAGGCTCTTGGAGGATGATGTTGACTGCCCAAAATACTCTGTGGAGATGACTGCCCAGAATGTGCTAGACCTAGGACGGATAACCCAGGAGGATAGTCATTTAAAGAGAACAATGATCTTTTGTATGACCTCTCTTCCCACAGCGAGTACACTTGAGTTGTCTCCGATTAGAACCACGACCACACCTGCGTCCACCACTGCCTACACTACGTCCCCCACCGAAGCCTTGCTGAGAAGAAGACGGATGCCGAGACGAAGACCGTATGATGAGAGCAGATCGATCACCCCTAGGCTCTATAGGTGATAGAGGAATAGTAGGCACAAATCATCCTAGCATAGGTGTCATCAAAAGTAGGTAAGGTAGTTCCTCCTAAAATTTGTTGCTTCACTAACTCATACTCACGTACTGTTTGGAGGAAGAAAATAGTGAGAAACTTGTCAATGTGCTCACGCATGACTCTGACATTAGGGGTGATCTCCATTCTCCAGTGAAGTGAATTTTTGAACTTGGTTGCAATAGCCTGACAATGACCCACATGAGTGATCATATGCATGAGAGAGGTCACCTATGTACAAATTCGCAGCATGTTCCCATGTAGCACGCAGGTCCATATGCTTCGAAAAATTCTCATAAGTGAGGGGTCAATGAATTGCTATAGAAGTGCCAAAAGTTGGGCATCTAGTTTAGCCCATACGCATAGTTTTAAATGGCGCACGGCGCACAAAGGCGCAAAGGGCTCTTGGAGCCATGGCGCAAGGCGCAAGGTTACGGCGCGCGCCATAACGAGGCGAGGCGCAAAAATAAAATAAAATTATAAAATATATTTTGTACATAAAATCACATCATTAAAAAAATAATTAAAAATAATTATAGAACATGAGAACAACAAGTTTAATATTATTAAAAAAACAAGTCAACATCAAGTTTAACATCATTAAAAAACAAGCCTAACATCAAGTTCATCATCAAGTTCAACATCATTAAAAGAACATGAGAATAACAAGTTCAACATCATTAAACCAATAGACTATTCATCATCTAGATCTAAATCTAGGTCTTGGTCTTCATCAATCTCATAATCAAAAAGTTTGGAATATTGAAAAGGGACAGTGTTTCCTTCTCCATCTTCTCTTTCTTCTTCTTCTCCTGAAGATTCATTTATGAGTCTTCGGTGACTTGGGACCTTGGAAGAGCTTGCTTTTCCTTTGTCCTTTTGTCTTATAGATCTAGTGAGCCGTTCAGGCTCTTCTGCTCCACTAGCTCTAGCAACCGTGTCCCATGTCAAAGGCGCATCCTCAAATACCAAGTCGTCATCATCTTGTTCATCCTCAGGTCTACCAATCAACCATTCATTGCTAGCATCAATACCTACCAATCAACCATATCGACGCTTCAATGTTCGATTGTACTTCACAAAAACCAAATCATTTAAGCGTTGTGCATCCAACCTATTTCTTTTTTTGGTATGAATCTAGAGAAAAAATAAAATAATTTTTAATTAGCACAGTTTGAAGCAAGTTAAAAATTAAAATGAAACTTTAAATATTGTTACTAACGTTTTCAAAAATGCTCCAGTTGCGCTCACAGCCCGATGCACTGCAAGTGAGACTAAGCACTTTTATAGCAAATTTTTGCAACTCTGGAGTTGATGATCCATAAAGTTTCCACCATTCAGCTGTAATTGTTAATAAAAATTAAAAGTTAAGCTCAATTAATCTATTAAATGTTAAGAACTAATCTAAAAGTATAACTTTAAAGAAATTTACCTGGAGATTTAATACTCCTATGCCTAATCGCCATTGGCTTTCCAAATATGCCCTCGGAATTTGCATAGGTAGAAAATTGGTTAGAGATTAAGTCTTGCTCCTCGAGTCTTGGAACCAATCTTTCAATAGCATCAAGCAATCCTCCCATAATCTCCTGATCTGAACTAATGTTGGAGTTTGCATAGAACAATTCAGGATTCAAATAATTTCCACATGCATGCAAAGGTTGATGGAGTTGACATTCCCACCTTTTGTCAATAATTTCAAAAACTTTCTTGTAGCTCTCTTCCTTCTCATTAAAAGATTTGGCAATGGCTTCCTTCGCTCTATCCATTGCCTCGTATATGTATCCCATTGGAGGCTTTCTCTCTCCATCGACCAATCGAAGCACTTGCACTAGAGGACCAATCGAAGCACTTGCACTGAAATCGGGCGGAGATTTGAGAAAAGGAAAGAAACTGAGAAAGAAAAGAAAAATACCTGGCGGAGGCTGAAATTGGGTGGAGAGGCGCCGGAATCCGGTAGAGAGGCTCGTCGGACGGCCGGAGGACGAGAAAATGAAGGCGGAAGGCGGAAAGAAGGCGGAAAGAAGGCGGAAGGCGGAAGTAAAAGAAAAAAATCGGGTGCCCTAAGTTAACTTAGGGCACCCGTGCGCCACACATGCGTGTGGCGCATATGGCGCGCGCTAAGGCGCCCGAGGCGCTAGGTTAGCACCTCGGGGGAAATATGGCGCAGGGGCTGCGCCTGTGTGCGCCCTGCGCCATGGCGCGCCTATGGCGCACCTTTTCAAACTATGCCCATACGATCTTATTGGGCTCATCAACATGACAACATCTGATGGTGTCATACAGAGGCGCTCAGACTCACCTTGTCCCAAAAACCGTACCTCAAAAATAGCCAACCATGAAGCATAATGTTTGTAATTTAACTTTCCATCATGATGACCAATGATCCGGTTAATGAGGCCATTAGGGTGACACCGATTGGAGAAGAGATCTGAGAAGATGACATTAGGTAGCTGTTCAAAGAATAAGCAAATAACCAGCAGTGGTTGTAAAGTAGTACACTTCAAATAAGTGATCTGCACTGTTGTGATCTATTTAAATCAACAGCCTTATGGACCAAACACTATTGAACTTGAAGCACTGTTGAATTGTGGAACAAGAATCAAATCAGCAGCTTTATTTGACCGGTCTCGCTAGGTCTGCAACAGGAGAGAGGAGAAGCCCGATCAATGTGAGAAGCTTTATTTGGAGATGAGCAGGAGATGACAAATTACTACTGGAGTTGGCTGAGAGGAGATTAAAGAGTAGGAGACGAGGATTTGGTGATCAACCCCTGTTGCCTTGCAAATTAAAGAGTAGGAGGTGAGAATTCGGCGATCGACCCCTGTTGTCTCGGAGGGATCTGCTCGGAAGAGATCACGGCTTTCTTCCAAAACGGGCTGTGAGCGCCAAATGCAGGCCTCTCTTCCAAAGCAGGCGAGCCGTGAGGGAGAACACACCTCACAGACTGAGTAGTGGGCGCTTCACACCTCCTGATGGGTGAACGCCTCGCGACCTTGAGAATCGCAAACACAAGAGAGGAACTGCCCCTCGCAAATAGGAACAGTTGGGGAGCTGGGAAGAATCGGAGTTTGGAATCACATCTAGGGCTCTAATACCATGTTACACTATGGGGAAAGAATCAACGATCATAGGTAGTCCCCTCTACCCATATTTGTATATAGAAGATCTTTTACACATAAGTAAAAGAGATAGCCTAATTACAATCAGGTCCCTAACTAACAGTTCTTTCCATATTTGCACTAGATATAATGCAACTGAGCCTTCTAGACATACGAAAATCTTTCCGCCATATACTCAAAATAAGAACATATTTAATAGAACATCCTAATAGGTTTTTGGTCCATTGTAGATGACAAGGTTTACAACCACTAAAGAACGTGGTCCATATTCTTGTAAGGAAACATCTTTAACATTTATATGAGAAGAAGTGTTTTGGCCTAGTTGGTCTAAATATGGACATGACACAACATAGAACTGAGAGAGTAAGAGAGAGGAAGGGAAAGAGAATTTGAGAAGAAACTTTAAGCTTTATTTCAATCAAGTTGTCCTATAATGCCTCAAGGACTACATATTTAAAGGAGTTGGCCATGCCAACTAAGGAAATAGTAATTAAGGTAGAAAACATAAAAAAGAACTTTAAATCCAGGCAACAAACTAACAAATAGAAACCTAAACCTAATATGAAAAATCAGAAACAAGGAATAAGGCCTACGATTAAGGCCTTACAATTAGGTGCACGGTTTCAAATACCATACCGGTACGATTAGTATTTATCAGTATTTTGAATACCAGTACCCACAACAAACAGTCTTTTGGATAAATTTTCTTATTATGTAGTTATCAAGCATCATTTTCGTATGCTTATTTTCATTGTTGATAACATTTTAAGTTGTCTTTTAGTTTGTTATTACTGAATGTAGTTAAATCAGGTGAGACCATTATTGTTGACATAACCATTGTGATTAACACTCTTTTCATACTGGATATGCAGCTATGGTACTGGAGCAATCATGGCTGTACCTGCTCATGATTCTCGTGATCATGAGTTTGCCTTAAAATATAATATTCCAGTCATCAGGGTTGTAAATGGTATTGATAGAAGTAATGATGTCAGCAAGCCATACATAGACGATGGTATCATGATTAATTCATCAAATTCATTGTCTGGCCTGGATATCAATGGTTTATCATGCAAAGATGCTGCTTCAAAAGTTATAAGTTGGCTTGAGAATACTGGTCATGGAACGAAAAAGGTTTCCCTGTTTTTTTCACTTGTTCTGTCAGAACTTAATTTTATGTTTGGGAATGTTTTTGTCTATGTTTGCTATACATTAGTTGATCATGTCATTGTCTCTTCATTAGGTGAACTACAAGCTGAGGGATTGGCTTTTTGCTCGACAACGCTATTGGGGAGAACCTTTTCCTGTGATTTACCTGGATGATAGTGGTGAATTAGTTCCTCTACCGGAAAATGAGCTTCCCCTAGTACTCCCAGACTTGGATGACTTCAATCCTACTGGAACAGGGGAACCCCCATTAACGAAAGCAATTTCATGGGTATGTTAAAAAAAGGCATATCAAACTGAAGTATCTACCTCCCTGGTAATGCAGGAAGTGAAATAAATTCCTTGTTAATTTTACCTTTCTCTTTTAGCTACTTAGCTTTAGTAGATTTGATATTTCCATTAGCCAATAGTCCATTCAGGATACTTTAACTATGCATTTTCATATTGATCCATCATCTCATCAGATTCATATGGGTCTGGTGGAATATGCTGTCAGCCTGTTTCTGGTCCTGATTCTCTTGTTTTAAAGTGAACTTATTATGCTTTTCTCTAAATTACTAATCTCCAGATTATTATAATGATCATCATATTTCTAGTATTAAGCTTCATTTCTTACTTATCCTCATTGCTCGCCAACTCATATTTTAAAATATTGCAGAATTCCTACTATTATTAGTTGTGATATTTCTTTTGCAATGACTTTTCTCAACCTAACTGTACTAGATATATTAGCGTTTAACTGATGAGAATATGAAAAAAAGGAAAACATCTACAAATCAGATTTATCATAATTACCAATTGTCTGGTTGCTTCATTATTCAGTGATCTTATTCATTGCAAATGGTGCTAAACAATTGCACTCTTACCTATCTCACTATGGTTGTTTGGCGAAATTCACCTTTAAGTCACAAGAAGCACCTTTTCTAATTTAGGTGAAGACTGTGGATCCTATTTCTGGAAGGCCTGCAAAACGAGAAACAAATACAATGCCACAATGGGCTGGCTCTTGCTGGTAATAAAATCATTGCAACACATAAATAATTACATTTTCTATGCATAACATTTTAAGTTATATCTGTTTCTTTCAGCCCCACTTTTGGTTGTATCTTCAACTCTAAACAATATAATAATAACACTGATATGTTAAAAATAAATGAAATCAAGTTGTAGTATATCATGGGAGAATCCAAATGTATCATTACCGTTGCATGTGGGTTAACTATTCAAGACCAAATGTGCAGGAAATATAGTTACCAGATAGCGTGAAATATTCTTCATTCTGCAGCCATGGCATTTGGATGGAGTATGACTATTGGATTAGCAATTGGAGAAGTCCATGATGAGTGATTTTAACATAACTAAAAAAGGCGATCATTCTGCAGCTATGGCATTTGGATGGACTATGACTATTGGATTAGCAATTGGAGAAGTCTATGATGAGTGATTTTAACATAACTAAAGAAGGCGACCACAATACTATGTGAAATCTTCAGTTTTTTTCTCTTCCTCTGTCCCTACCCCACAGTATTGAATCAATAGAATATCAGCTATGGCATTCCAATTCCTCCCAAATACATGCCAAGGAAAATCCCTGATTGGATCCAAAATTGAGAGGTTAGTGTGAGCTTATCCATGCGCCGGTTATGCATTCTTCAAATAGGAATTCATTTGAAAGATCTTGGTTTTGATGCTTTGGTGAGTCATTAGAGACTCCTTTGATGACCTATACTGTGTTGTAGGGATTGGTGGGGTCTAGGAACAGTCAGTTATGCATCATTACCCCTGTAAGTGGCATGCATAGATTAAGAAGATGTGTTACAGGACTTCATATCTAGCATCCTCTTGATTAAGATCACCAATTGTTACAAAGCTTTCAAGTTGTTGTTAGGCCACTAAATATAACCAAGGACTGCTATTCTGGTTGGTGTGCCAGTAACATGTGTGGGCATGTGCTTGCCATAATGGATTAAACCAGGATAAGATGTGGGTAGATCTATTTTTGATTAACTTCAGTTACTCCAGTCGACATAATTGGCTGCATCAATACCTTATTCTGTAAGGTGAAATCTGAGTAAATGAAGTGAAGAAGAGAGAGGAAAGCAAGAATGGAGATGCCAGAGGCAGAGAGACTGACAAGTTGAAGAATTGGCTGGAGTAGAAGAGAAAAAGTTGTTGGTGCTTCACTCAGCCTTATACAAGGAGGATACTAAAGGTTGGAGTGTGTAGCAGAGAAAACTGCAAGGAGGTGGAAGAGTTGTCATCAACAAGTGGAGTGGTGGCTGAAGACACAGGGAGAGAGAGGACAGGCGGAGTCAAAGACATCATTATCTGGAATGAAGAAAATCACTGATTTGTCCGTGATATTTGGATGTAGACACTTGATCCTAAGAGATTTCCTTTGTTTTTTTAATAACGAAACTCAGATGCTGTCTCAAGGAAGAACTTGACCAACTTAAGAATCTCAAAGGTTTTGATCTATTATTAAGGAATAGCAAGGTAATTCCTTAACCTTGGGATACGGAGATAAGCTTAAAGATTTAAATGTTCATGTTTATTTATTTACTTCAAAAAAGTCTTAGCAGGGTTCTGGTGTTTCCTTTAGTTCTGCACTTCTCCTTATCTTCACATCTCTTCCAAAATTATTCTTTTGATAAAAGAGAGATCCTTTGAATTTTGATAATAAGTTTAGAGCCTTCAGATGGCCGAAATTGTTTTTTCCTTATTACCTACAAGGACAACATTCTTCTACTGACATCAATATCTCAAATAAATTTAGAATCAAGCCTCAAGGTCATCTTTTTCCTACACTGTTTAATTTTTACCCTATATCAAGCCATCAGATTTTCTAAGATTTTTACACGTCCAATAAAGTATCATATGGCTCATTCATCGAGAACATTTTGCAGGTATTATTTGAGGTTTATGGACCCCAAAAATTCCAAAGCATTGGTTGACAAAGATAAAGAAAGGTGTAGATGCTATTCTTTCTGGCACACATGACGGACTTGGTTTTGAGCTTTACACAGCTAACAGCATCTTTTTTCCCCCTTTTTCATCTTAGGTACTGGGGCCCTGTTGATGTCTATGTTGGTGGTGCTGAGCATTCAGTTCTGCACTTGCTTTATGCACGGTTTTGGCACAAGGTTCTTTTTTCCCCCTTGATATAGTTGTTTAAGATCTCAACTTGTCCTGGTGATTTAGGAAGCAATTCAGGACATTTATCAATCTTATTCTTTTTGATAAAATGCTGTACTGTTGAACATAGCTACAAGTTACAACAGTACATATTGTGCCAACAAAATAGTGTCTGTCATGTTAAAATGCTTGTGCACCAAAAAGTAGCATATAAATACTCAGCTTAAGAAACATAGCTTGTGCCAGCTTAATAAAAGCCTACTGGCACAATCTGTAACCATATATGATACCAAACTTTTGTTTTTACCTTAAACATTTTTTGAGACACTTTGTTCTTTCAATACGCTTTTAAAAACACTTGGTTTTACTAAAATCCGTTTGTCTTATTTACTTGATGGTATTTAATCATCTGAATATTTTTAAATAGGAAACAGGGACGTCTTACAGGAGCATGAGCCTTTCCCCCCTAGAATGTGGCACAAAACTTGTGTTTTGGTTCCTGATTGAGAATTATATAGTAGCTGGACACAAATCAGAATTACTTAAACCTAGAACTCACTGATTTATGCTGGTCCCAAGTTGATGCTACTGATGCATGTTTTTATTGTATTTTTCACTTTTTAACCTTGCAAGATAGGATATTCTCTATCTACGATTTTGTTTGCTTTCGTTGCAAGTTTATGTCTGTTTTGTGAATTTTCTATTGAATTTCATTCTGCCTGAAAATATGTATGCTGATAGTCTCAAGATCCCTTAATAGGTCCTGTATGATATAGGTGTGGTTTCCACAAAAGAACCCTTCCAGTGCCTTATAAACCAAGGGCTAATACTTGGTGAAGTAAGTATAAGTTGTTCTCTTGAAGTACAACTCTAAAACATTGATTGATAGTATCTAACAGGTGTAGTTATAGGTAGAGTATACGGCATACAAAGACCAAGAAGGGAGATTAGTTTCTGCTGATTCTGTTGGAATCACTGACAACCATTCTCAAGAACGAGTACCTGCGGAGAAGGTATTTTACAACAATTTCTAATTTAAGCAAAACATGTTTGATCTTGAATTTACAATATTGCTTGTATGATTAATTTTTTGAACCTAAGAGATATATATTGTAGGTAATGAAAGTTGGTGACTTTTATGTTATAAAAGATAACCCGACTATCCGCTTGGTTGCTCGGGCTTACAAAATGAGTAAGAGTAGAGGAAATGTTATCAATCCAGATGATGTTGTTTCCGAGTATGGGGCAGATTCTCTTCGTTTATATGAAATGTTCATGGGACCATTAAGGTAACTTTTGGGTTATTGATGTTTCTTCTACTTTGGATGCATTTTATAAGTTCACTTAAGGACCTAAAATATTTATATTTGTGCTAAAATATTTCACTTTACTAGAGATTCAAAGACATGGAGTACTGGTGGAATCGAAGGAGTACATAGGTTTCTTGCTAGGACTTGGAGGTTGATTGTAGGTCCCCCTTTACCTGATGGATCATACAGCTATGGGACAGTTGCCACTGATGGTGAACCTACTTCAGAACAGCTGAGAGCTCTTCACAGATGTATTGCAAAGGTCGGGTTCTTTCCCACACCTAAAGGATCAAATTTCAAATAATTTCATTGATTGCTGGTGGTGAATTTTCAATTTTGATGGGACAATTTGGTATTGGTTCCACATTACATTTTAGAAGTGGCTTGATTATAGTTGTGTTCTTGCTCTTTTCAGAGGACTATTTTCCATTTTCCATGCCAAATGATAAAATTATTGGTAGTACAACTTGCCTTGGTAACGGTGTAGGCTTTGTTATTTTATTCCTACATAATATTGTATCCTCTCTCTCTTCTCTTTTATTCTAGAGAAAAACAAGAAATATATGAACTCTTTTACCTCTCACATGGTATCAGAGCAAGGTTATGATTAGGGTTTCCCTAATCTCCTTTTATTTCTTCCTTCCCTTTCTCTTCTCCACTTCTCATGCTTTTGGATTAGCTGATTCAAGTAGACCGAGACCACCCCTTAGGGCAGTAGTTGCTTCCCCTTTTCTGGGCAGTGCCTCTTCCAAGCGCTTCTACCAGCAGCCCCCCTCCAAGTAGCAACGCCTCTTCCAGGCGCTTCCACTGGCAGCAAACTCATTAAATTTTAGGAATTTTCTAGTCGATGATCTATCAAAGTTTAGGACTTCTCAGCAACCATTTTTTAGGGTTTTTCTAATGCTCTTTACTTTCTAGGGCAGCCCTTTCCTCCTTAATGGTATAGACCAAGGTTTTAAATCTCATACTGTACTGCCCGGTACGGGCAGTACATATCGGTTTTTTAAGAAACCGGTACCCGGTACCAGTCGGTACAGGGTGTACCGGTAAATACCGGGCCTATCGATCAGTATTTACTGTGTACCGCCCTTACCGGGCAGTATACTAACCCATACCGGGCAGGAGCACAACTCCAGGTGCTGTGCAACTTGACGCTACTGCTGCTGCGCTGCACTGCTTCGCTGCAGCAGCACCATGTTGGTACATGTACCATTTCTGTATCGGACCGTATTGTGTGTCGGTACGGTACAGTACCAGTACCCAAATTTTAATCCTTGGTATAGACCTTATCTTAGGGCTGCCAACTCTCTCCTCTCAAAGTTTTTGCTCATCAGATGGACAGATGGTTTCTTCTTCTATGGAGGATCCTAAGATGGCCTCTTTTTGCACATCCATCAAACTCAATGGTGCAAACGATCTCCTGTTGTCTTCTATGTGAATCACAAAAAAAGACCAAACACCTTGATAACAAGCCACCTGATACAGCAAATATTGAAGAGTATTCGGGTTGGGAAACAAATGATTGTGCAGTTCATTTTTGGATGCTCAACAATCTTGAACCTCACATTGCTCCACTATCGTTTTCCATTCCACCGCCAAAAGCATGTGTGGTGCTCTCAAGAAGACATACTTCCAAGACAAAAAACATCTCCAGAATCTATTCTTTATATTTTGAGATATTCAATCTGAAATTAGAAGAAGGTGGACACTAAAGAGGAAAGCTGATGAGTTCTCATCTGAATATCATCCCTTCATATTTCTATTTAGAAAAGGCAACGAGAGGAGTTATTAGTTCTCATATTCTTGTCAATTCATGGCACATAACACCATTCTTGATCTTAGTGGTGTCATGGCTCGGATTTTATGTGTCACTGAATTGACTCCTCTTGTTCCCACTTGTGTTCCTGAAAATTCTGCCGATGCTGCAATGGGTAAGAGTCAAGGTGGTGGTAGGACTAGTGGCCATGGTAGGAACTGATTTCCTCCTTGCATTCATTGTAGTTGATCAACCTAATCATCCATCTGAACGTTGTTGGCAGAAGTTTGGTCGACCACCTCAGGTTCAAATAGCTATTTCCTCACCAATCACTCATGGTTATAGTCAATTTGTTGGAGACTCTGGAACAAATACAATAATGATTTCTAAGGCTGAATATGAGAGACTTTTATAGATGAGCTCTTCCTCTACTGCTGCCATGGTGTCCACTCCTGGGGCCGCAGCTACTATTTCTTCTGATATATCCTGAATACTTGATTATGGAGCTTCTAGACATATGCGAGGTAACACAAGACTCTTCTCCAATTTTCATTCAACTAGTGATCTACCACATGTCCTTGCTGATGGGTCCTCCTCTTCATGGTCTAGGATCTATTAGAACTTCTAATGCCATCAATCTTGATCAAGTATTTTGTACCCAGGTTTCCTATTAATGTTCTCTCTATTAGCCAAATTACTAAAAATCTCAATTGTTGTATAACTTTCTATTTTACTCATTGTGTCATTAAGGATCTAAAAACGAGGAGGTCGATTGGTGGGGGAATTGAATTTAGAGAGATTTATCTGCTTCCTGCTATCACTCCACCATCACTACTTCCTATCGATGTCATTGTCGACTTGGTCATGCGTCGATACAAAAATTGAATGGTCTTCTTTCTAAGTTTGAGTCTTTTGCTCCTTTTCAGTGTGAAGCTCGTGAACTAAGTAAACCCACCATCGTGTGTCTTTCCCTCACAGCCCACACAATCGTAGTGGGTCACCTTTTGCCCTTGTTGGATTTGTCTTGATTGGATACTCTCGCACTCAAAAAAGTTATAAATGTTATGAGCCATCTTCGAGACAACTCTTCACTTTTGCCGATGTTACATTTTTTGAGAAGACACCTTTCTTTCCAACTTTGTCATCTTCTCCTTCCTCCAAAATGTCAAGATATTCCTCTTTCGCCCGTGATAAACTTTCCGCCAACTACCATTGATGCCCCATCTCGCTCTCTCTTTGTCTACCAGCGACGGAACAATAAAGAAGCAATCCCTAGTTCGGATCCTCCTCTTTGCTCGTTCTTGTCTGTACAGACTCTACCATTGAACTTGACATAAAGCGAACTTGTACTTCTCATCCCATTAGTGGATGTGTTGCCTTTACTCATCTGTCACCTTCCTTTCGTACCTTTGCCTTCTCCTTGTCTACTATATCCATTATGAAGCTCTTCTTAGCCCCAAGTGGAAGCAAGCAATGGATGAGGATATGTCGGCTCTTAGTGCTCGACGCACACGAGATCTTGTCTCTCTTCCTCCAAGTGTTCGGCCAGTTGCTTGCAAGCGAGTTTGTATTGTTAAGTACCTCTGATGACACTATTGATTGGTACAAAGATTGTTTATTTGCAAAAGGATTCACTCAAGAGTATGGAGTTAACTACTCTACTCGGAGACTTTCTCTCCCGTGGCTCGATTGAATTCATTAAGGAGTTGACTACTTTCAGACTAAGTAATGGGTCATTTGAAAAATCACTTTATTATCAAAGAGTTCGGTCGCCCTAAGTATTTTCTTGGAATAGACATTGCTTACAATGCTAAAGTTGTGGCCTTATCTCAAAGAAAATATGCCGTTGAGCTACATACTGAAGTAGGGTTATTGGAATGCAAACCTGCTAAGACACCAATTGAGCCTCAATTGCCTTTAGGATTTGATGAAGATGAGGACCTTGATGATTGTGCTAGGCAAGGTTTAAAATCTCGTACCGTACCAGGCGGTAAGCCCGGTATTTACCGGTTTTTGAAAAAACCGGGTATACGAGATAACCGGTATTGGGAGATACCAGGTATCTCGGTAAATACAGCCCGGTATGCCCGGTATTTATCAAATACCGGGCGGTATTTGCTATCATACCAGGCTATACCGCCCGGTATGACCTTGTGTACTATATAACCGGTATTGGGAGATACCAGGTATCTCGGTAAATACAGCCCGGTATGCCCGGTATTTATCAAATACCGGGCGGTATTTGCTATCATACCAGGCTATACCGCCCGGTATGACCTTGTGTACTATAGCAAAATACCGGGTATTGGAAAATACCGGTATCTCAGTAAATACTGCCCGGTATGCCCCGGTATTTAGCAAATACCGGGCTGTATTTGTTGACATACTGGGCGATACCGCCCGGTATGATCCAACGGCTCTTAAAAAGAGCTGTCGGGTAGTATTAGGGTTTTTCATAGATACAAAAGAATCATTATATTGGAGTTTATATAGGGCGACACAGGCCCACAACCCAAAAAATCTCCTGGGGCTCCTCCCCCACACCCCTGGCACGTCAGACGTCATTCGTCCGCATTTTAAATATTGTATTCATGTATTTGACATTTGAATCTTAAATTTAAGTGTTTCTTGATCAATTATGTGTTATTAGAGTTATTTTTAACAACAAAATGAAAAAAATTGTCCGGTATGCATTTTTCGTACTGGACCGTATCGTGTGTCGGTACGGTACGGTACAGTATCCGTACATACCGATACCGGTCAACGACCGAGATGATGACCGGTACCGGTATTTTAAACCTTGGTGCCAGGTATCGCACAGTCACACTTGATGTATCAGATGTGGTCAGTCAGTTCATCTAGAAACCAAAAGTTTGTCATTGGAACGTGGTTTTAAGAATTCTACACTATCAAAAAGTTACTGGTACAAGAAGAATGAACATCTCAATATTGAGGGGTACTCTCATGTTGACTATGGTCACTCTAGAAATGATCTGGATTTTGTACTTATGTTGGAGGAAATCTTATTACTTGGAAAAGTAAGAAATAAAGTGTTGTTGCTTGCTCCAGCAGTATAGAGCAATGGCTCACACTTCTTGTGAAATGATGTGGATCAAAAATCTTACTTAGGAATTTGGGTTACTTCTATTGAACCTATGGTAATGCATTGTGATAATCAGTCTACCATCTACATTGCAAACAACTTTGTGTTCCATGAAAGAACAAAGGACATAGAGATTGATTATCACTTCATCTGTACTCTACAAAAAAATTGTCACTCCAGCTGATGCCTTCACCAAGGCTCTTGGACCCACTCGATTCAACTATTTATGTGCTAGGCATGGTTGATATATATGCTCCGGCTTGAGGAGGAGTATTAGAATTTTTGGTGCCTTGTTAATGTAATTGCCATTTTGGTATTAGTGTAAGCTTTGTAAGCTTTATTATTTTATTCCTACATAATACTATAACCTCTCTCTCTCTCTCTCTTCTCTTTTATTCTAGAGAAGAATAAGAAAGAATAAGAAATAGATGAACTCTTTTACCTCACTTCAAGAAAAGAAAAGAGACATTTCCCATATCTACAGTCTTCCTGTTGTTGATGGTTATTTATTGTTGGTTGTTGGTCCAATAAGGATTGCCCATGATCTATTGGATTGTCCAAAATTCCAAATGACACTGGTGATCTCAGCAGACTGATTGCTAGGTCATAAGGTATAATGAATCATCAAAGTGATCTAATTGGTGATGAGATATTCTTATGTTGCCTGTTCCTCACATTCGAGGTTAGTTGCATGGGCACAAAGCGACCTCTTCGTTATTGCAAGAAATCCCCAATTTAAAAAATATATCTATTCCTTCTTTTCTATTGAATTGGTCCAAAGTGCTACCTACATTCCACGAAAGATAGTGAAAAGGTCAGAATCTCAGAAGATACGAGGAGAAATAGCATTACTGCATATTCTATACCTTAAAACAAAGTTGCATTACATTTTTCATGCATCTGAAACATAAGGATTGAAAAGACAATTGGTATGAATTAACTGCATCCCATGCCAAATAGGTACAAATGGCTGGGCAATTCTTTAGCTTGTGAATGAGATACCAACGTACTCAAATGGAAATCCTTTGCTTAAACTAAATAGTTCCTGCTGATATGAGCCAAAACTTAATAGATTTAACTGATATGTGGTGAAACTAAATAGTTTTTGCTGAAAGCCCGACCTGATTAATCATGAGACTGCAGAACTGAATATGATTGCCAAATCTGCAGCCTACATAGTAATTTTTGGTCTTATCATGTCTTTTTTTGGATGTCATCTCTATGCAATAAAGGAATATAAGGTTGTGTGACTTCAAACACAATGCATTGGGTCAACATTTGGATTTTTTTGCATTCATTAAACACACTTTTAACACACCTAGTTTTATCCATTAGAACTTTTCTGATGCCAGTTAGTTGAGATTTCAATTTGAAGTTGTGAACCTATTGCATTTGTGAAGCTACACTACTTAACACACTTCATCATATTAACCTATTTTCAGGTATCTGAAGAAATTGAAGAAACAAGATTCAACACGGGAATTTCTGCAATGATGGAGTTTGTGAATGCTGCTTATAAGGTTTCTTGAAAGATTGATGCATTAGATGTTGCATCTTATTTGCTTTGCAAGTTTATCTAATTACTTATTTTGTTAGTTTGAAAAGCCAGAATTAGAGTAAAACAAAAAAATTGCATTAGCCGATATTATGATTGGAGTGATTTATATTTTTGCCAAAGTTAGCGAGTTCATTACAAGAATGAGAATCAATTGTACAATCAAGTACAAGACTTACTGGGGATCGAACCCTAGACCTCTAGGAAACATCCATGATGTTGCCACCAACTGTGCTACTCACAGTTGGCATTGGAGTGATTTATATTATCATGCTTATTAGTCAATATCCATATAGCCTGTAGGGCATGATTATTGTAGAAATTACATACGTTGGTAGTATCACTTTTTGATTAATTATTTGACATTTATTATTCTTATCAACTACATTTTCTCCTTTCAATTTTTGCCAATGTCATATACTAATATATTTGAGCAAAAATATGGTTTGATTTCAATCCACTAATTGCCTCTTTATTTTGAATACCTGTGCCTAAGGATCATTCTACTTTGTCATGACTAGAAGCAAAAATGCTTTAGCTTTAATTTCTTTGAGCATTTGCGTGATCTGGGAGCTGCTTTTTTGTGTCTTAAAGTTATTAAGAGGAGAAGTTTAAAATTATGCCTCTGTTTAGGTGCCTTTAAGGTGTATACTGTTTTTAATATTCATAATCAGAAATGTCATATTCTAATCATGACATTCAATTTTCTCTTTAATAAAATTGAAAGAACAAAAGTGGTTTGTAGTTCTTCTGGATGTACCTAATATAGTCACTGCTTTGGGAAGCTCATGATTTGGGTTTCAAAATATTTCAGGAAGGCTGGCACTTATATTTTTCTTTCCTGATTGGTTTGGAACAAATAGCTCAATTTAACCAAGATATGCATCCTTCTGAGACAATGCCTAATGCCTATAACTAAATGGTCCATATGCTACCCTTGGTCAGATTGGTGTACATGCTACTTGGTGTGGAATATGGATTGCTTGTTTATATGAATTACCATATTACATATTTCATGAAAATGTTAAAAATGGATGATTGCTTGTCTCTATTTCTTTAGTTTTTCCCTCTAGACATATTTAATATAATGTAACTAATCTGGTTACTTTTTGATATATTTCTTAGTGGGATAAGCACCCAAAATCAGTTTTGGAGCCATTTGTTTTGCTGCTTTCACCTTTTGCACCGCACATGGCAGAGGAGCTCTGGTCACGACTAGGACACCAAGAGTCTCTTGCATATGAGCAATTTCCTGAGGTATGACTTGCCTATTTTTGATGCTGGATATTTCCCTTACTATATGCAAAAACTTTGAATATGAAATTGGCTTTTTTACCTTTGCTTAAAGTTGAACTTTGCATTTGAAAACAGCATTTTGCGTAGAGGACTAGAGGTCATTGAAGAAATGACTAAAAGGAATCATGGCTTATTCATAATTATAAAGTTTATATCAGCAGTTTGCCAATTGATCCCTAGATAGATGAGTACATTGGTATAAATGACATTTTTATGATACCATTTTTTTAAAAAAATATGAAATATTTTAAAATCAGAAATTAAGGAGAAATTGGAACAATATATGGAAAATTAGTAAAAATAGAAAAATCCTTTTCATTTTATATCACAAAATTCTTTGTTTTTATATGTTTGTTTGCTTTATTTTTCTAAAGCAAATTGAGTTGGACCTTTGAGCGTTTCTACTTTATTTTAATCCAACCAGTCGAACTGTTCAGTCAACCTGGCTTTCAAATATCATATACACTTTTTTAAAAAATTAGCATGAAAACAACGAGCAAGATACATAGTGATCCTTTTCTTTTTAACTGAGTAGAATAGTGATAATACAACAAGAGATAAAATTTCAGCTTCTAAATGACCTTTACCCAAGTTTTGATCTATCTCCCCTTTCTCTACTTTGAGGGTCCACTTTGAGCAGTTTTCATTATTTGAATAATCTAATCGTGGTATGTGCTTAAGAAATTGATTGACCAGGAATATTATATATGTTGAAGAAATTTTAGCTCACATGCTGTTAAGGATCAATCATTACTGGATGATTCCATTTGAACATGGCAGATGGAAGAAGAATTAAGAAAGAAGAGAAATAAGGAATTCAGCTGATTCATTCTTTCTTATTACATTATCACTTTTTTACTCTTCTGTAAGTACATATGCAATAACTGATATTGAGGGGTTTAATAATCATTTTTGTGAGGGGTTTAATAGTCATTTTTTGGTTGTAACTAAAGGTGGTTTCGTGGTAACTGAAATAGGTAAATAAAATGAAGGGAGAGTCCTAAAGAAACCAAGAAATAATCCTATTCAAATTTCAAATAAAGTTCTCTTTTCTTTCTCCCTTTGTCTTCTTCTTCTCTTCTTCTCTTCTTCTGTTCTTCTTTTCTCAGCTTCCGCATTGTTTCCTTTGAAGCCTGGTTCATCTCACCGGCATTATAGGAAGGAAGAAGTCTAAGGATCTACTCCAACTTGGATTGGATGAGGTCTATTAACACGATATGGAGGTGGCGGATTGATCCAAGTGTTTAAAGGCCTAGGACTAGATCCCAACCCGACAGATTGGTATTACAGCCAAAAGGGGAAATGGCGGAAGTTTTTTTCAAGAGGTTTGTGTTACGGCTCTACTACAGGATCGCGTCCGTGGCCGGCGTACACTCTCCTTAGAGGTGTCGGACTGGAAGACGTGGGAGGAAGGAGGCTCGATCTGAGGTGCCTCGGTGTGAAGCTGAGTTTGCTTCTTCCTACCTATGTTTACAAACTGTTTGTCGGCAAGGATGGACGTGTGTAGGGGCTGGAACAGAGGACTTAGATAGAGAGAGGGAGGGAGAGACCATGGCCTAACTAGATAATGGAAAACCCACGAATAGATAATGGAAGCTAATACTTGAAAACAGAGTCATCATGCCTAAAAACATGTAGCCATCTTTACTGGTTCAGTAATAGTTTGAATCCCTCTTCCTTAGCTATTTCAGCAATAGTTTGGACTGATTCTTTCGCCACCTCTTTCTCATATAATGCTTATACCATCTCTTGTATCTATCTCCCGATGCCACCTCATCCGGAGAACCAGTCATAACAGTTTGATGAATTTCTGCATTGTTATGAAGAAGATCAAGGTGCTGCTCTGTTGAGAGCCAGCCATCGAGAAATGATGAAGAAAAATGAGGAGGATCAAGCGGCACTCTGAATAGAAAGGGAGGTATGAAGGGTCAGCTATCGGGAGATCTCCAATCGCTTGGAGATGATTGTGAGGGTTAGGCGATCTCAACCAGGGGAAGAAATAGGAGCCGCATGATCCCAGATTGCGGGAGAAGTTGGATTGCTGCCTACTCCAACTGATCGGAGGCCAAGATTGGTGAAGTCGTTGCCATTGGTAGATGTTGTTCTCGTCAAGGGCGAGACCGGGTGGATCCCATCAAATAGTCCACTAAAGATGATTGAGAAAGTAAGGAAACCAGGTGAGGAAACTTCCATGCGAGTAAAAGAGTCCTTGGGCCCTAATACCTATCTCCTTCCCCGGTACATGAAGCTGGATTTTCCCAAATTTGGTGGTAAGAGGGACCCATTAGCATGGATATGCGGATGTGAGAGTTTCTTTCAACCAAGGTTTAAAATCTCGGTACCGGTACCGGTACCATACCGTACCGTACCGACACACGGTATGGTCCGGTACGGGGAATAGCATACCGGGTTTTTTTTTTTTAAGAGTTAGATATAACTCTAAACAATACATAATTGATGAATAAATGCTTAAAATCAATATTCCAATGTCAAATACATGAATATTAAAAGTCATTTGGTACTGTATTAGGATTTTTCACAGATACAAGAGAATTACATTAGAATTAATATAGGGCGACATAAGCACACAGCCCAAAGGGTCTGCATAGCGCAACATAAGACGTAGTGCAACATATCTAATAGCCGGCTAGCGGGCGGCACCAAAGTTGACG
The DNA here is from genome assembly GCA_034359265.1 of Canna indica. Taxonomy (NCBI): domain Eukaryota; kingdom Viridiplantae; phylum Streptophyta; class Magnoliopsida; order Zingiberales; family Cannaceae; genus Canna; species Canna indica. Next base: position 73,029,802 of record CP136891.1, on the reverse strand, counting down.
TACAGTCTTTATTAGATATGTTGTACTACGTCTTATGTTGCACTACGTCTTATGTTGCGCTACGCAGAATCTTCGGCGGTCCCGCTATGAAAATGCATACCGACCGGGTTTTTTTTTGTTTTTTGTTTTTTTTCTGGACATACCACCATATACTGCCCATACCGGGCGGTATACCGGAATATACCGCCCATACCGGGCGGTATACCGGTATATACCGCCCATACCGGGCGGTATACACAATATACCCGGTTTTTTCAAAACCGGGTATATCGAATACCGGAAATCTCAAAAACCGGTATATACCGGCCGGTATATACCGTTTCGGGCGGTATTTTAAACCTTACTTTCAACATCAACAGGTGGCGGAGGAAATGAGGGGCTTCCTTCCATCTTGAAGAAGAAGCTCAAATCTGATTTTTCAAAGTGAGACAAAACAAAAATCTCTGTCATCTTAGATTTGGACCACCAGTTCTAGGAAGCGGACTGGGAGAACTATCAAAACTAAGGCAATTAGTGCAGGTTTGAGCTTCTCCTTTCTAGGGCTGGAAATTTAACACACAAGAAATGAAGATTTTCATCAGTGGGTTGCAACCGGATCTTCAAATAGAAGTGGAAGCCCATCGACCAAGAGACTTAATGGAGGCGATGTGCTTGGCTAGATTGTATGAAAGAAGGGTCCTTCCTAAGACAATTAATCCGAAACCTATCAGTAATTCTTCTAATTCTTTCAAAGTTATTGAAGCTCCTCTGCCTTCTACGTTCAAAAGACTCACCAATGTAGAAATAGTAGAACGCCGAGTAAAGGGCTTATGTTTCAATTGTGATGAACCGTTCTCTTGGGGGTATGAATGCAAAAAATTATTTTGGATCAATTGCGTAGTTGAAAATGAGATTGATAAAGGACCCCTTGAGATAACTAACGGCTCTTGAAGGAATTGCAACCGTCCTTCCTTGCTTTAAGCCTTATTCGGAAGAGGGGGGTGATGTTAGGATCAACCATTACTGGATGATTCTATTTGAACATGGCAGATGGAAGAAGAATTAGGAAAGAAGAGAAATAAGGAATTTAGCAAATACATTCTTTTATGTTACATTTTCACATTTTTACTCTTTTGTAAGTAGAGATGCAATAACTGATGCTGTGGGGGTTTAATAGTCATTTTTGTGAGGGGTTTAATGGTCATTTTTCGGTTGTAACTAAAGGTGGTTTCATGGTAACTTAAATAGGTATATAAGATGAAGGGAGAGTTTTGTAGAAGCTAAGAAAGAATCCTATTCAAATAAAGATTTTTTTCCCCCTCTTTGTCTTCTCCTTATCTTCTTCTGTTCTTCTTTTCTTAGTGTTGAGTAGAGCCCAAAAGTTATATTATTAATGAGAAAAGAGGCCTATATATAGGCCTAGAGCAGAATATGCTATACCAGAGGAACAACCTAAGCTAACATGTACTACCATACATAAATACCTAGAATTATATGATTAAACACTCCCCCTCAAGCTGGTGCATTGACGTCAATCATGCCCAGCTTGTTACAAAGGAGTTTAAAAAGGAGAAAACTTAAAGGCTTAGTAAAATAGTCTGCAGTAGCGAGATCCGGCGAGAGGTCACGAGGAGCAACAAGATTCGGTGAAAGGCTGTGAGTAGCAACGAGATACGGTGAGAGACTACAATGAACAACGAGACCCGGTGAGAGACTACAAGGAGCAACGAGATCCGATGAGAAGAGGGCTCAAGGAGATTTGGCGAGAAGAGGGCTGCTAAGAGAAGCAGCGAGATCTGGCGAGAAGAGGGCTACCAGGAGAAGCAGCGAGATCTGGCGAGAAGAGGGTTGTCAGGAGAAGGAGCGAGATCCGGTACGCGAAAAAAGGACGCATAAGGCGCGTGCAGAGCCGGTCGGAGAAAAGCACGCGTAAGGCATGTGAAGAACCGGCTGGAGAAAAGGACGCATAAGATGCGTGAAGAACCAATTGGAGAAAATTCGGCTTGAAAATGAGAGAATGGCTCGGGATGAAGCCGCTGGAGGAGAGGAAGCCGTTGGAGGAAATTAGGCTTGAGAATGAGAGAATGGCTCGGGATGAAGCCGCTGGAGGAGAGGAAGCCGTTGGAGGAAATTAGGCTTGAGAATGAGAGAATGGCTCGAGAGGAAGCCGCTGGAGGAGAAAGCCGTGGAGAAATTTCGGCTTGAAAATTGCTCGAAAACGACTCGGCTTGGCTGTAGAGCCGGCTTGAGCCGTCTGGAGAACCCGCTTGACCCGGCTGGAGACCCGGCTGGAAGTCCAGCTTGAGCCGGCTGGCTGCTGAGATGAGCCGGCTGAGAAAAGAGAATTTTTTTTTCTTGGGAGAGGCACGAACGCCTAGGGAGAGCCTCTCCTTTTTTTTTGTTTTTTTTCCTGCAGCGAGAGAGGCACAAATGACGAGGCCTCTCCCTTTTTCTTTTTTTTTCTTTCTTCAGCAGAGAGGAGGCGCTGTGGGGTGAGAGAGAAGTGGAGCCCCCAAGCGGGCGAAGAAGAGGAGACGAGGGCTCTGCCCTTGTTGTTTGAGCCCCTAACAGGCGGGCGAAGAAGGCGCTTGCTGGAGATGAAGACGCTGAGAAGAGCTAAATGTGCGGAAATTTCCGCACAGTGAGAAGGCGATCACATGAGAAGGCCTCTTCAACACCACACCGCGTGGACACGAGGTTGAGATTACACAAACGACGAGGCAGGGAATCCCTGCCTCTCTGCTTCTTGCGATTGCGAGAAGATGCGAACGAGAGGCGCAGGAAGACAGGTGCTCGTCGAGGATTTTTCTCGAGCACGACGGTGAGAGGAGCGCCACTTGAGAAGCTCGGAATCTAAACGGAAAACAACATCTCGGGAGAGAGAGGGCCGACATGAGGTAGAGGGAGAGAGGCGGCTGGGTGCGGAGAGAAGTTATGTGGAGCCGCCCGTCCCCAACCTGTGTCGGCGCAGGAAGGAGACGGGCGGCGTAGGGAAAGAGAGAAAAGGAAAAAAAAACTTAGGGCTCAAGTTTGAGTGGGAAAAAAACCCTAAGCTCTGGTACCATGTTGAGTAGAGCCCAAAAGTTATATTATTAATGAGAAAAGAGGCCTATATATAGGCCTAGAGCAGAATATGCTATACCAGAGGAACAACCTAAGCTAACATGTACTACCATACATAAATACCTAGAATTATATGACTTAACACTTAGCATCTGGATTGTTTCCTTTGAAGCCTGGTTCATCTCACCGGCATCATAGGAAGGAAGAAGTCTAAAGATCTCCTCCAACTTGGATTGGAGGAGGTCTATTACCAGGATATGGAGGTGACACACACTGATAGAGGTGTTTCAAGCCTAGGACCAGATCCCAATCTTAGAACTGGGACACATGCTGCCCTAGGAATGGCGTGATCATTGTCAAGGGCACAAAACTCATAAAGACTTAGTGAGTTGTAATTTTTGAAGGGTTAAGAATTAGGAGGTAAGTGATATAGTGATAGTTAACAACATGCTTGGGGGAGAGAAAACAAAGAACTCTTGTAATTATACTTTCTTTTTTGAAAACTATATATCTTAGTTGCAGAAAATTAAATGGGGAAATTATTTCTCCAGTAGCTTTCTTATATCGAAAGAAATTTTTTGCATCAACATGTTACATTTTTCAGAGTAAAGAATCATGAGGGAACTCAAAACGAAAATGCATATGATTTTTTGTAATTGAAATAAGGTTGTGCATTGGTTGTATGACAAGTCATTTTCTTTTCTCAATGTTGTATATGGGTCAAGGTTTAAAATCTCGGTACCGGTACCGATTTCGGTCACCGGCCGAAACTGGTACCGTACCGTACCGTACCGACACACGGTACGATCCGGTATGGAAAATAGCATACCGGTTTTTTTTTTTTTTTTAGAGTTAGATATAACTCTAATAATACATAATTGATGAATAAATGCTTAAAATCAATATTCAAATGTCAAATACATAAATTTCAATGTTTAAAAGCCATTTGGTACTCTATTAGGATTTTTCATAGATACAAGAGAATAACATTAGAATTAATACCATGTGTTGGTACGCAACATAAGACGTACCAACTCATGATATTCATCATCTTAGTTGATGTTGCGCTACGTCTTATGTTGCGCTACGCAGAGTCTTCGGCGGTCCCTATGTCTTCGGAAATTTTTTAGACCCTTTGGGTTGTGGGCCTATGTCGCCCTATATTAATTCTAATGTAATTATCTTGTATCGAGAAATCCCAATAGAGTACCAAATGGCTTTTAAACATTGTATTCATGTATTTGACATTTGAATATTGATTTTAAGCATTTCTTCATCAATTATGTATTATTAGAATTATATCTAACTCTAAAAAAAAACCGATATCGTGTAATACCGGGCGGTATAATACATATACCGCCCTTACCGGGCGGTATATGGCGAAATACCGCCATATACCGCCCGGTATACATGATAAACCCGGTATTTTCAAATACCGGGTATATCGAATACCGGAATCCCCAAAAACCGGTATATACCGGCCGGTATATACCGTTTCGGGCGGTATTTTAAACCTTAATATGGGTAATGTCATTTTGGTTATCAAAAAAGAAAGAGCTTGATGCCTGATGCACTTGCATAATGCTGCAAACAAGTTCAAGTAATGCAGAAAGTACATGTTATTTTGATGTAACATGTCTGTTCTAAGTGCTTCCGAGTCTAGTTGAATTGTGAAGGTGCTAGCTAGGATAATGCTTGGCTGAACGTCTTCGGGTAGTGTCCTGCCTTCACAACTTGTTCTTTCACGTAAATTTTAGGAATACCTTCTACTTTACGTTAAATAACACGTGTGACTTCTGAGTTCTAAAATTGGTTGGGTACCCCTCTTTTTCCATGTGGCACTCCTTGACGCACATCTAGCTTACAAAATTCATCAAAATGATGCATTTGGTATGTGTATTGGATAGGACAAGCTAGTACAAGTCAATAGAGGACAAAGTGTTGTACTATATTTGTTTTCGAGAGTATGTGCACAAATTATCATAAAAAATAATCAAAAATAAAAAAATGATGCAGTTAATTTTATTCCAGGGTTTTACTATAGGGACAAGCGTGTAATTTTACTTGCTTGTGCCAATGCTCTTTTTATTGTACCATGGTTTTCCATGGTACAATAAACATATAAGTTGTACTGTGGGGCCCACCATTTGTGTCCTGTACTATGATATATTTGTGCAACAAATGTGGGACAAACGGAGGTGTCTTGTCCAATACCATATTTTAGTGGTGCCAAATGCATCCATAGTCTTTAGTAAAAGGTGATATAATAGTTCACTATGTGATCACCACTCAGCTGCTTAAAATAGTATTTATAGTCATATTTGGATGCTAAATCATATTGATTAAGTAAGAAGATTCAATTAAACAAAAAACAAGTAAATTTATGTGGCATCCAAGTAAAGTGGCTCACTCATTCAATTGCCACTGATGTGGCATCCCAAGATAAAGGAATAGAAATTTTGAACAAAGATAACTAATATCATTAAATAATTATATTATGTCTTAAAATAACATAATAACCTGTGTTTTCACATTAATAGTGTTGAGAATGATGAGAGCCCTCATTGAGATTTATAATAATGAGAGGGACGAGTGGCATCCCGAAATTACAATGAGTGGCATCTGATAAACTGCAACACGAAATAGAATGAAAAAAGTACAAATGTAAACGAGTGGCATCCCTCAAAGAAGGTATGGCTTGAAGCATAGCTCTTCGATCAAACTTCGCCTATTGTTCAACATGTTGAGCTTCTCACTCGTTGTCGCAAAGCTCCTTAAAGTGCTTTCAGATTTTGGTTGGCGTGTTGGGGCATTTGGACATGTTGGGGTATCTGACCAAGTGTTGCTTCGAGCGAGTGATCTCTAGACCACGAGCAATGTAATCATAATGGATGAATTGCTAATGGTTTCTCTTCTTCAATGGACAACATTGTTGCCATGCATGGTCGTTTTGGCCCTTTGCCACCATTTTGATAGAGTTTGAGGATGAAAATGAGAGAATGAGAGTGGTTAGAGAGGTTTGAGAGAGATTTTGAGAGAATGAGAGAGGTTCGAGAGAGATGTGAGAGAACGAGTTTTGAGAAATAGTCCTCATACCTCTTATAATCTGGTGAACGGGCTCGAGAAAAACCCCAACAAAATGTATAATGGATACATATAATGTACCGTCCAATACAATCGGTTTGGGTGGCATTTTGCATTTACCTCCTTTACTAGTATTAGTTTTACTGGCCATGTCGTTTGGTATAGTTCGCGATTTGAAATTATGTTCGTATGTAAAAAAAGCACTTGTTAGCCTCATTCAAAAGTTCTTCAAATAGTGGGTGCTCTTTTGTACAAATAGTTAGGTTTTTTTGTTACACTTCAAATGTCGTGACTTTTATGTAATTACACCTAAGGTTGAGACTTTTTTCTAAAAAAAATCCCCTAGGCTTTATTATAAATATAGCTGGTAGGGCGAGATTCTGCCCTAAGCTTTTTTCCTTGTCCATATAGGCATCATACAGGGTGAGGGAGACTAGTGTTTAAGTATTGAGTCTCTTTGCTATGTAAAGATAAAGCTACATACATAAACCCTCTTAGAAAAGCTCCTTTTTTTTCTTTTCCTTTCCGTACTTCCAAAGATGTCTTTGTAATTGTATTTTGCTGTTCATCCTCATGTTTCATATTTTCCAGGCCAAAAGTGAGTTTTTGAAAGATTCAAACATCGTGCTACCTGTTCAAATCAATGGAAAGACCAGGGGTACCATTCTCGTTGAAGAAGAGTGCTCTGAGAATGATGCATTCAGATTAGCATCACAAGATGAAAAGCTTTCCAAGTATATATGGGGAAAGACTATAAGGAAAAAAATATATGTTCCTGGAAGGATCTTAAATGTGATTCTGGAACATCAGAAGGTCAGCTCATGATTATATCCACTGATACGATTCATTGTTATCAGCACCAATTAGCAGCATTGTTTATATAAGTTAGTAAATGTATGTCGTTATTTATTTTGTATTCTTTAGTAAAATTTTCCGACAATTAATGAAAGAAATTTATTTTAATAAAAAATATTCATTGCATAGTCAAGCTTTTGTAATTTATTATTGCAACATTTTCTGTAGTCAAGATAAAGTTGCTAAACATTTGTTATTATTTTCATGGTCTATATTTAATCATTGGTTGATCTTTAAATTATTTATTTACAGATCTCAAAGACTCAAATAGATTCTTTACATAATAACTAGCCATACGTAGAAACATTATCTTTGTGGTGACTAGGAATTGGTAATAGAGGTGGCAAAACGGGCTGGCCCGGCACGATAAGGTAGCATGCCAGCCCAGCCGGCTCGCCAACTCTGTGGGCTGAAAATTCTCGGCCTAGCATGGCCCATAATATTTTGCGGACCACCTGGCACAGCCCGCGAGCTTGTTTATCAGCTAAAAATTTGTAAAAAAGTTAATTTAAAATATTTGAGAGGTCAAATAAACACCAAATATGACATTTCACATGAAAATTTTCATGGATTAATTTCGCTTTCAATTTTAAAGCACTAAATTAGACTTGAAATTAATTTGTTTTAATACTTAGTGGGACAAATGGGTCGGCCTGCATCAGCCCGTAATATTATTGTGCCGGGAGCCCGAGATTATTCAACACGATAAGTTTATCGGGTTGAATTTTTTAGCCCGACCTGCAGTTATTGTGTTGTGCTATCGTGTTGTGCCTAGTAGTCCATTGGACTCGTACCCGGCATAAAATCTTGCATACTTTTGGCTTTAGATTACCTAGAAGTCAGTAGTCAGTTTGAATTAAAGAACTAGAGTGAAAATATTTAAAAGCAGAAGAATCAATGTAAGCAAACCACATGGGAGTCGAATTATAATCGGTTCATGTAATATCTACATGTCTGTGGATGTGCATTAATTGAGCAGGAAATTGATAAACGAAGTTTCAAGACATACAAATTACACCTTCAAATTAAGTTGATCTATATATTATTCTATTAGTATTAATTAATTACATTGATATTTTTGCTAGCATTAGATTGACGGAATAATATTGAGCTAAATTGATCATACAGTAAAAGTTTAAGAATGAGACATAATTTATTTTAAGGGGTAAAACTACTATCGTGCCGTAGTGATTTCCATGGAGCATGGCTTGAATTGATAGACACCAATTTCAAAATATGCTTTATTTTTATTTTTGAAACAACGTAACTTTCTAGCTCTCCATTTCATATCTATCAAACTAACTTCTTCTCAAACTCAGACTTCCTTCGAATGAACATGAGGTGACTAACTATGAATCTAATATATGTAACATTGAATCAATGAATAATAGTGTTGAATCTAAATCTTATATTTGTTTAAATAAAAACTAAGCAGAAGATGAACATCCCAATATGCATCAACTTGGAATTTTTGTTTAGTGAACCTGAACTCTCTACAAATAAATTTAGAAGTGAAAAACCTAATATGCATCAATTTGAAAATTTTGTTAGTGAACCCGAGCTTCCTACAAATGAAGCTGAGGTAATCAACTGTGAACCTAATATGTAACGCTGAACTAAGGAACAATAGTGATGAATCTAAATTTTATATTTGTTCAAATAAAAACTAGGCAGAACACCCCAACATGCATTAACTTGAAAGTTTTGTTAGTGAACCGAAGCTTCCTACAATTAAATCTGAAGGTGAATAATCCAATATGCATCAACTTAGAAATTTTGTTAGTTGACTTGGGCTTCTTACAAATGAACATGAGATGGCTAACTGTGAACCTAATATGTGTAACACTGCATCAAGAAATAATAGTGGTGAATTTGAATTTTATATTTATTCAAATAAAAACTAAGCAGGACATCCTAATATACATCAACTTGAAAATTTTGTCAGTGAATTTAGCCTTCCTACAAATGAACTTGATGTGATTAACTGTGAACTAAATTCTACAAATGAACTTGATGTGATTAACTGTGAACCTAATTTAGGTAACAATGAATTAAAAAATAACAGTTATGAATCTAAATCTTATATCATATGAGTCTTATATCAGATGAGAGAAAAAGTTGGCATCATGTGACGGAGAAAAAGTTGACTTGATAGATGTGACGTGGGGAGCCGTAAGATCACACGTTTAAAAATAGAAATAAAGTATGCTTTGAGATTGATGTTTATTCATCCAAGTCATGTTCCATGGGAATCACTTCGTGCACCGTAGTAATTTTACCCAGACCATTAATAATCACACTTGTGATTAAGAAAATTGTTTGAAAAGTGCCAAAGTTATAAATTGAGTGGCTGACAAGATGCAAGTTTCTTCCTTTGTTTGAGATTTTTCTAAAAGAAAATAAGATATATTTTTATTTTTAAAAATAGAATCCTTATTTATTTTTTCTCTAAACTAGAAAATAAATACTCATATATTTAGATTATCCTCCGCAGATCATTTTCAACTGGTTCAACCAATTTTAAATAAATTTGGAAAATTCATCCTAAATACTCATATTGTTATCTATGAATAATAATTTTTTTGTGAATTTAGGATGAATTTCTCGGATCTATTTAAAATTGAACGAACTAGTTGAAAATAATTTACGGAGGATAATCCGTATATGAGTATTTACTTTCTTGTTTAGAGAAAAAACAAACAGGGGTTCTACTTTTGGAAACAGAAGTCTAGAAGTCTGTCTTATTCCCTTATAAGGAAATCACTATTTCTAATTTATATAATTGATTAAATTTTTGGTGGATGGGTCTGATGAAGGCATGCATTAATGCATGCCAACAGGTTGAGCCGCACATCATTAATATATTAGGTTATTTTAGAACTCGTTTGGTATACCGTATAGTATTAGTATGTATAATAATTTGTATTGATTAATCTATATAATATAATATAATATAATATAATATAATATTAACCTGTATTGTACTATTATTATATAGTATTTGATGCACACATGTACTAGTCTGTATAGTACTAATATATATTGACTAACCTGTATAATATAATATAATATAATTAACTATAATATGTAATATATTATAATAATATAATATAATATAATAAATTATAATATGTAATATATTATAATAATATAATATAATATAATATAGTGTAATATATATAATATATAATATAATATATAATTATATACAATATAATATAATATTATATGTAATATATTATTATAATATAATATAATATAATATAATATAATATAATATAATATGTAATATATTATTATAATATAATATAATATAAAAAATTATATAATATATTTTATTATTAAAAATATTTCATAAATTAAAATTATTTTTTAAATATTTTTTAATTTTTGACCGGGGATAAAATGAATATTTAAAATATTGAAAGTTCTAGTGCAGACTAATAAAAAGTTTTGAGAGTATATTAATAATACATCTTATGACAACTTATGAGGTACTATTTTTAGTGCAGGTATTAGTTAATATCCTTCCCAAATACTGTATAGTATTATCCTAATACATAGAAGATTTATACAGAGTACCAAACATGCCCTTATTGTTCTTAAATATCCAACATGTGGATGGATGGCTTTTACCAATTTCCACAATTGCCGAGATGAGTAAAACATCAAAATAATTCATTTTTAAAAATTTCATGCCATATTATTGACTTGATGAGATGTGGTAGGATTGTCTTCTACAGGTATGAGCCAATAATTTTATTATATCATCTTAAAAATTAGTCTAATAATTCTCCTAATCATTCACAGTAACATAAGTAATAATTTCATCAATAATCATAGACATTTTATTATATGTAAGTATTAGGAGAATTATTTGGCACATAAGTTTGAAGAATTTAGTATTTCTCAAGAGCTAAATAATCCCATCGAGCTTGTTTGCTTCTGTAGAACATGATGGGATAAGATATGAACCCCCAAACCCGCACAAGAAGATAGCTAGGTACTCTTATTCTCCTTAAGTTTCAAATGATTCGTAACCTTAGGTACAAAGACTTGCAATTGAATTATATATATATATGGTATTATCCCAATTTGTTGTCTTGCATATCTACAATAATGGTATGTTTGCTTCATTAGATAGGGTAGGATATGATTGAATAAAAAATAAAAAATAATTGGATATAAATTTTTTAAATTCGATGTACATCGAATATCATATTATATATATATATATACGATATTATCCTAATTTATTATCTTGCATATCTACAATAATAGTATATTTGCTTCATTAGATATGATAGAATATGATTGAATAATAAATGAAAAGTGATTGAATATAAATTTTTTAAATCCGATGTACATTAAATATCATATTAATTTTATGTTATTCTAATTTTATTTTTTCTCTAATGAATGCATTAAATAAATAATAAATTTAAATTAATATCTTATCCTATCTCCCAATTTTAAGGAGCAAACAAGCGCTAACTGAAAGGAAATGTGGCGTCTCTTACCTCAATGATTGTTTGGACGCAAGATATGAATTATGAAACAATTGCATGATTGCATCATTGACCCTTGTAAGCAAGCCGCACGTGTGTCATATGGAGTCCTAATTAGGGATCAACAGAGTAGGGCAAATATAGTGATCACATGTATACCTATCTCATCATATTATGCAATGCCTTAAGGCAAGTTAACTGAGATAGGATAAGATGGAAAAAACACTTAAACTCATTCAACATGAGGATTATTTTTCTGTCTCATTCTCTAGGCAGGCACAGGTTCTCATGAACCATGGAAGCAAATTAAATAATCATCCCCAATACTAAGAGTTTTTTCCTCCCAACAATATTCGGTACTTCTCTCATATTGTTCATCATCCTTTTCTTTTTCTGGTCAATAATAAAATTCAGAACCATGCATGTTTTGAGTCCAATCAGAAAGAAACTTGTGCTTGTCCCAAAACATAGGTTCCAACTCCTTGTATCTAATAAAGTTAACTGGGAAACAGACTGCAACAAATTGAAATTTACCTTGATATATCTTGGAGCCTTTGATACTTGATCTAATGCAACTGCGCACAAAATGGCATTACTAGTTTGGAGTTCAACAAAAAGCAAGTGATGTAAACTGTTTATTCATGATTAGTTGGCACTTCATAATAGTTGGCTTCAAGCCGCAAACATCAGTATCAGTTCACGATGTAATGCATTACTCAAATCATAAATCAGTGGATAGGTAGACTCGACGACAGCTCTATGGAGCAAATGGAGCAAAGGCTGTTATTTGTCTCTGTGTAGTAATAACAATTGCAGATGCAAAAAGTGTTCAATTGAAAGCAGTCGGCATATTGCATTAAAAAAATATGGACATGATAATTTCTATTATCTCAAATTTGAGCATCAGTATCCCCAATATTCCAAAAGCACATTAGATCATTTACGGGGATGCTTTGTTCCACAAGTGAAGTCTGGCTTCTCCACTAAGTTGATTGTGAGACCAGGATTTGGTGCATGCAACTCAAATATGGCCTGTAATGGCAACACGATTCACAACTTCAGGTTGAGGCAAAAATATAATTTTGATGTCTACAGGTTAACATGCATGATCTTCAGGCCTGAAGAAGCTAGCTACACAAGAATCATCAGAATTAAATAATCACATGACATGAGGACATCCATTATAATTCAAGGATAAAAGATATTAGTATAATCAAGCTAAGCACCTTTTTGATCAAATGTAATCGTACTTCCAAAGTCCCAATTAGAGGTGGCAATGAACCAAGTAGGCCCGCTCGTGGCCCGGGCCTGACCCATCTAGTGGCCTCCACTAGCCCACAGGCCATGCCGGGAATGGCCCAAAAGTTGGCCCAAACCCAATTTACATATATTTATATATTTATATTTGTACAAAATATTTATATTTTTACTTGTATATTTATGTTTATAAATTACTAATATTTTCTAGATACTTTTTGTAATTTTAAAATTAAAAAATATTAAAATTTTGAATCTTTGGGTTGGCCTGAACCCAGCCTGAGCCAGAAGGGGTTCGGGCCAATATGGGCCTGGGCCGTTTCTGGCCCAGGCTCAACCTACTGCCATATTTTGTTTCAATTCTTATTTACTAATTATCTTCAGGTCCACAGTAGAAGGTCACTCTCATTAATTAGTATAGTAGTACCAAAAAATCTAGGCTAGCTTTCATGGTACTTAAGGGGGTAAAACTATGACTAAATTATCAATATACCGCTAATTGCAACAATTTGCTCTTTCCTGAAAAATATAAGTACAGAAACCATTTCATGATATCTGATACACATAATTTGAATAATAGAAAGCGACAAATATTAACTGTACAAAATACAAATATACATGGACTACAGGACAAATTTCAGTCTGATGCTTGACCTTCTCAAAACTTACTTGACAGATATAATGTCAATGGTGAAATGGCTCGACTGAATATGAGTAGTATTTCCCCATTTGGAATATAGATGTTTTTAACATAGTTATAGGGTCCCAAATAATGATATTTTATGGTTTTTTGGGTAACACAATCTCGACCATTTATTTGAAGATTTAATGTGATTGCTATCATTTATTTTATAAAAATGATCAACTAGAATCTGAAATTCGTAATCTAAAACATAAGTAGACAGGTTTTAAAAAATATATTGTTTTGAGGTCATGCACAATTGTTTTAGTACTTGGCAAAACCATAATACTGTACCTAACAAAGTAAAGTAAGATATTTGCTAGAAAAAACAGCTCAAACTAAAGTTGTCAAGTAATGCAAGATTTCATATTCCCATGTACCACAAAGTCACAAACAATTATTAACTTGCACGAAGTCAAGATTTCACATTCTAGCTACATTCTCCAATCATATTCAAATATTTTCACCTGAGATTGATTCTTTTCAGAATACAAGATTGAAACAACTGCAGAAGCAGTTAAAGTAAAGTCCATATATATTTTTCTGTCCTGGTGCAATATCAGCAGAAAAATTGTAGTCTACTAAATACTTTTGCAGAAGTAGAAATGTTGGACATACCACAATATTTTCTCCTTGTTGAAGTATTGGTGCAGGAACATAAAGAGTGCATTGAGGTCCAAAGGACTGCATGTGTAAGCAATAAAAATAAATCATTATAAAAGAATAAAGAAAGTTTAAGCAATAAAGTCTCAGCATCCTACAGGCCAGAATCGTCCAATGTTGAAATCATTCACAAATGCAATCCCCTTGTTCCAACCTCGAAAAGATATGAATGTATCTTTAACTTGTTTAACCTCATCAATGTAGAAACGACCCTTATAAAACCCTGGCTCTTCTGATATGTTCTCTGGTTCAACAAAACCACCACCTAATAATCAATTGCATTTTCATAGACAACCACATAATCTCTAATAAGAAAAAGAAAGCAAAAGCAAAAGATGCAGTATATAGACTGCAAACATGCATAATGTGCAGTCTTGAACAGTTGGAGAATTTGTTCAGATTATTACTTAGAAGGAAAAACCAGTTTTAGAAGATTATGCGGTCAAAGAGATTCCGGTGAATTTGTTGCAGCCATCGTGCTCCACTTATTAATTTCATGTATCTAGTCAGTGCATACTTAGAAAATGCTAGTGGCCTACTCTCAGCATCTCTGAAAGTCTGAATATCTGTGTGTTATGTTTACCAAATCTTCCATGCCCCACAAGTAGCGGTGAGACTGTTGCATTCCTGCTTGAAGTTGATAATATAATCCTTGAACCATTTAGTGAAGGGAGTGGGAAATTCCTCATGGCCTACTTTTTGCATAATAGTTCATATGCTAATTGTATGATTTGTGCAAGTACTTCTAGAAGATGCTCAATGGGATAGCAGAGAAGTATTGTTGTAAATCTTCTCATTCTCATTAATTTGAGAATTTACCCAAAGATAGTTACAGTAATATAAACTATAAAGTACAAAGAAGTATATTAAAATAATCATTTGAGGGTACTCATTGTCCTTTTTTATACTAATGAGACCCAGTTTGCAGATAACCATGATATCTAAATGGACTGCAAATGTGACTATGGTGTTCTCAAGTTATATTCATAAAGCAGAAGTAATTGCTGATCAGCTGTTTCATAGTCAGAAAATATTTTTCACCAAACATAAGTTTGGCGAAACTTTAGACAGAATATGGTCAAGATGTAACGCTTGTTATGAAGCAATTCCTGAACATATAGGTTAAAAAGGGGGACACTAAGTTTTAATGATACACAATAAATAATAATAAAGCTGGTCTTTGTGATGCTGACTGACTGGTGTCTGGTGAAACTAATAGCACTTTGTTGATGCAAGATTTTGATTGATAATAATTATGTTCTAGAATAGGGATGAACATATTTAACCAGACATATTACCTTTAATTTAGATCCCTCATAGCTAATATAAATGTTGAAGCACTGAAACTTAGCTGCAAACATATTACCTTTAACTGAAAATGGGTATCCATGATCCTTCAACCTATGATGTGGAGATGTATTACCAGCCCTATGATCACAAACTTGCTCGATTGGGTTGGCATTTGAAAGGTTGTTAAACCTGTCTAGTATAATTGGATACATCTTCCACCCAAGAAGGACAGTTCCATCTATTGTCACATCAGACAGTATTCCCTGAGCATCAAATAGAAGTTATTGGCCCTTTTCAGATATACAATATATACCTAACAAGTATAATGCACAATTAAATTCACACAGTTCAAACTTACAAAAACTAAATTAAATTATTTGGAAAAATATTTCCAAATGTTGCATGAGTTTTCAAGTTTACAATCTAACTAAAAAGATATTCTTCAACTACCAATCTACTAGAATGATAATGTCCAAACCTGCCTTTGAGACTTGCAATGAAATGTAGATTAGAATGAGGTACCCACATGGTTTGTGTATACCTGAAACGTATTTTAGAAACATCTCCCTACTGACAACAACACAATAGACTGATTAAGATACACAGCGCCAGATACAGTACACGAAAATTGGAAGAGATATGCCAACCTATAGAATAATGGATGCCAACATAATAAGTGCATGCTTACCTCTAGACATAGACAACAACAACAACAACAAAAGGAGAAAAATGAATCCTAGCCAGTGCCATTGATGGAAAAGTATTGAAGACTTAGGATAGATCTATTTAGATTCTAGAACAAAACACAAAATTCCAATTAGTCATTCAAGAAACAGCACTGTTGCAACCTATATTAAACAAAGGATGAAGGTCTTCATGGTTTTCCTAGTGCAAATTACTTGGACATGACAAGGTGATCAATCTGTAACATTGAGCATCAGCTCATTACTAGGTTCCATTCTAGTTGTCAATGGGGATATCTGACACCAAATTAATGAGCACTAACTGCATTACCCGGTTCACTCCATGGATTGCAGAGAATAAGTTGAACTCACTAATAATCAAGCTTGAAAGTTCATTGGACACATCGAACCAAGGGTTCACAAAACAGGGATCAAGATTAAAATGTGAGGAAATAATTAAAATTTAAAAGTTGATAAACTCTTCCAAAATTTGTACACACGAGAATAGTGAAAATAGTTCCTTCATAAGATAGCTATAATGTCGTTAGGAGGATAATTATAATGCGAAAAGGTGTTGCAGACTTGCAGTATAAATCTTATATATGCATGATTCAAAATGACCAAAAAGAATTTACATGCCTACAGCTTTGAAGAATGGGATATGCCCAATAAGGCTCAAATGCATGGATTGATTCCAGAAAAAGAATTTCCATAAAGATTGCTCATTGAGCTCCAGATTATCCAAAATCCCATTCTATGTACCTATATGGTGTCCTTATTACCTTAAGTTAGGAGCTACTTGTCTTGCCTATTTCTCTCTCCCGTCTTTTCTTCTTTTTAGCAAGTAGTAGACAGAGAGCATGGCATCAAATTGGGAACATCACAATTACAGTTTCCCTTCTTCAAATTCATAGGTTATTTTGGTTTTCTTCTGATACTTCACCCTTCTTCTCCTTCCTCTTACAGTTGACACTAGTTTATCAGATGCCAAGCTCTTCAACTCCTTACTGTCTTTTATTTTGGAGTTAGTTGGTGTTAGAGGAGAGTGGAGCTTAATTCTCACTATTTTCTACACCATGTCCACTACCACATATGGCCTGAGCTTGAGTAAAAATTTGGGTGGAATAGTGATTAGAGATACATTAGTCTTTTGTATTTACCTAAGTTAGTTTGCCTTAATGTCCCTTTGTTCTACAGAGAGGGCAGCATAAACTCTAACTTGAAGAAATCAATCCTTGCTGAACCACAAAAAATATTGTCTCCTGTATCATTTATTTTCTCTTCCTCCTTCGTTTTCTCTTGCTTGTAGCATCCCACTCCCAAAACTATATTTACAAAAGGGTCAAAAAGTTAACCAACTTAAGCCAAGTTCACTGTTTTCTAGATTAATTTGGAAATGATTAAAAAGGAGCCTCTTATCAAATAGATAGTTATATATTATATGAAATTTGAGTGTTCAAGGTGCCAAAAGCGCATGCTAATTTGAGCCATATAAAACAACCAAAATTAGATGTAAGAAACCTGCATATAGCATGCAGAATGAAAAATTCACAAGTTCAAATGCATAAAAAAACCAATGTACTTTTGCTGAATTACCTTTCTATCAAAGATATATTGACCATAATTTATACGACCCAAGTTCTCCACCTGTAGTTGAACACATCAAAAACCAAGAAGTTAAAAGAAGGCAATAATCATGAGATGAAGAGTGGCAGATTGTATTCATTTGTTGTCTGATGGATATGTAGTGCAATGTAATTCCAATTAGCGTAGAAGTGTGATCTAAAACAGTTAGAGCATGACAATACAAGTTGAAAGGAATAGAGCATAGTAGAGCACCTCCACTAGGAAATGAAAAAATAAAACACAATAGCATTATGATGTTGAATCAATGATGAGCAAAACCAGCATTGCATTTAACTTTTCCTTAACCCTATATGATCAGTGAATCAATAGCTGGATTGACAATTCCCGATGTCATGGACAAATATGGTAGAAAAAATAAATTGATTTTTGCAAACTCAAAAAGATGCTCTTGCCTATGAAAAAATTCTTAGGATTTTTATACAAAAATGACCCAACATTTACCCAAACTATCAATTTCACAAACAACCTATTTTTTTGTCAGTTGTGGCTTTATGTTTTAAATATGTCAAGGCGATGACATGGCAATCGACATTAGAATTTTTGAAAGCTGAAATGCCATGTCCTGTTCAGGATGGTTTTGAAGTCCAAGTTGATGATGTATAAATGCTATGGTTAAGGCGACAATGTGGCATTTTAGCTTCAAAAGAATCTTAGTAGATTGCGTATGATGTTGATAATTTTAGTACAATGGAAATTTGCCAATAGGACTAAACTGATACAAATTCAAAAGATAAGATCACAAAAAAAGTAGTTTGCGTATGATATTGATAATTTTAGTAAATGTTGGGCTATTTTTGTATAAAAATCCATCGTATGTTTATAGGATAGTACACAAAAATAGTAGAAATGATTGTATTACAAGTGCAAAGTTCATTACTACATGGCTATAGCACAAGGTTTTAAAAACGGAATTGGCCCCCCAAACTGGTAGCAGACCAGTTGAGTTTGGTTCAGTGAACTGAGCCGAGTGAGCCAATGACAAACCAACAATAAATTTTATTTTTAATTATTTATATTTTTGTTATCAAAGCAAGATAATCTCTTTTTATTGAGAGTTCAGATACTGAATATAAAGATTGTATAATTAGCTCACTCAAGATGCTTTTGTGTATTGGTCAATTCCGAGTAAGTTCCAAGTCATGGTGTCTACTACCAAACTAGATTTGAGTTTTTTCACAAATTAGGACATAGTTAGAATTGGACAATACACCAAAACTCTCTTAAAAAGGATAACAAATTCAAAACCTATCAAATTGGATCAATAACCACCAAATACCCATTAAAAGACAGTTAGAAAGCATAAATTTTAAAAATAAAAATAGAGAATACACCTTTTGAGTGAATCAGCCTGTCCACCCATGAACCTGTCATTTGTTAATAGAGAAAATGTTGAGATACCATTTAGGTTCTCTCATGCTCTATATATAAATGAATAAGTTTACATATAAGCCCTTCATTTACACATAGGTCCTCACATAAATTACAACTAGGTCCTAACACTCTCCCTCAAGCTGGAGTAAATATATCACAAAGTCCCTTGTAATAATTATATTGTCAATATAAACAATTAGGAGGATTCGTTTCCCTAAGGATGAAGTAATGTGAAAAACTGAATGGTCTGAGGTGCTCCTGGTCATCCCGAACCAGAGTAAGGCAGAACTGAATTTTCCAAACCATGCTCGAGGAGATTGTTTCAAGCCATATAGTGATATCTTCAGTCGACATACTAGACCAGACTGCCCTTGAGCAACAAACCCTGGTGGTTGCTCCATATAGACTTCCTCATCCAGATCACCATGTAAAAATGCATTTTTAATGTCAAATTGATGTAGTGGCCACCCATGAATCACTGCTATAGTGAGAAACAAGCGGATAGATGTTATCTTGGCCACAGGGGAGAAGGTATCCAAATAATCAATGCTAAGTCTGAGTATAGCCTTTCGCAACCAGACGAGCCTTAAGGCGATCAACAGATCCATCTGGCAATGTCTTAACTGTGTAGACCCACTTGCAGCCCACAGTAGATTTTCCAGGTGGAAGAGAAACCACTTCCCAAGTGTCATTAGAATGGAGAGCAAACATTTCATCCATCATAGCCTGCCGTCACCCCTGATGCTGAAGTGCCTCTGAAAGGTGCCGTGGGATGGAAATAGAAGACAAAGAGGAAAGAAAGGCATAATAATCCGGTGAAATAGCAGAGTATGAGATGTAATTAGATATAGGATGAGAAGTAGTACATTGACGAGTACCCTTCCTATAGGCAATGGGAAGATCAAGATCAGGTGGAAGATCCAATACTGGAGGAGCAACAGGCGGAGCTGTAGAATCGGACAGATGTACCTGCTTGGAGCGCCGACGATAAACCTGCAGTGGCTGAGACTGAGTAGCAAGAGGGTCTACTGAAAGAGATAACGAGACTGGACAAGGTAGAACCTCGGTAATAGTGTTTGGTGGAGTGGACTGGCTCGTGAAGAAGGGTGTGGTCTCAAAAAATGTCACAACTGCAGAGATAAAGGAGCGTCGGAGGGCAGGAGAGTAACACCGGTACCCTCACTGAAGGCGAGAGTACCCAAGAAAAACACATTTGATAGCTCGAGGAGCGAGCTTATCCCGGCCAGGAGATAAATCATGAACAAAACATATGCAACCAAATACACGAGGTGGAAGACGATGTATATCATCTTGTGGAAAGAGAATAGAAAAGGGAATACGATTTTGAAGGACATAAGAAGGCATTCGATTAATGAGATAACAAGCAGTAAGGATTTCGTCATCCCAAAATTTAAGTGGAACATTCATATGGATGAGAAGAGTACGAGCAATTTCGACTAAGTGTCTATTCTTTCGTTCAGCAACTCCATATGGATGAGAATGAACCAAAGCAAAAGGTGCACAAGCACGTTGACTGACACTATTGGGAAACGACTACCTAGAGTGTTTTCCCAGTTGACAAGACTGACATTCAAGACTTTTAAGAGTAGGTAAAGAAGGAACCATCTTCTGAAGTGTTTGGAGATGTGGATGTCCCAACTGACTGTGAAGTAGGAGTGGAGAAGACTCGGCCACTAAAGCAGTAGGTGTCGCATCGAGCTGATACAAGCCGCGAGATTCATGCCCGGTGCCAATCACCCTTCCGGTCCTCGGATCCTGAAGAGAGACAGAATTAGCTGTGAATGTGATAGAGCAATTCAACATTTTAGTGAGCTTACCCACAAATAACAAGTTAAGAGGGAATTCTGGAATATAAAACACTGAGGATAAACACAAAGATGAATTAACAGGAATAGTGCCGATACCCTTTACTGATGAATGAGAGCCATCAGCAAGGGTAATAGTGGTGGGGTGTGGTGGTGGATGGAGGGAAGAGAAGGACGATACAATACCAAACATATGGTCAGATGCACCAGAGTCCAAGATCCAAGGACGAGAATTAGAGGTATGTGTCACGCATGCGGTAGACACACCACCAAGTGCTGGTTGAGAAGTGGAAGACTGAGCTGACTGAAGCTGAAGAAAGCGAGCAAAATCCTCGACAGAGATACTGATATTAGGCATGTTGCCCACCGGAGACGGAGTGTCCAACAGTCCACCCTGAGCAGATAAACCTGACTGAGCAACATGAGTCGTATGGGCAGGATGACCGGGGGATACCCATGTAAGTTGTAGCAAACATCTTTGTTATGTCCGAGTTTTCCACAAAAGGAGCACTGAGGGCGTCCACGTCCTCCACCTCGACTACCAACCCGTCCGCCACTGCGACCACGACAACCCCCACTGCGACCTCTAAATGTAGGGGTAGGCTCTACTGCGAGGGCAGAACGATCAAGAGGGTGCTCTGGTGAAGGAAGGAACGCGGTAGAAGCACGTATCATCCTCGTGTAGGTGTCCGTCAAGGAGGTTAGTGATGTGCCACCCAAAATCTGAGTCCGAACAAGCTCTAACTCAGACCGAACTGTGTGAAGGAACATGACTGCAAGGAACTGATCAACTCGATTATGCATCTCTGGAGTAGATAGCGGGAGAAGGTCTTTGAAATTTGTAGCTATGGCTTGAAACTTTCCAATGTGTGTTGTGATATCCGTATCCGCTTGGCGAAGTTGAAACAGATCGCCAACAGTATCATAAGCACGAGAGATGTCACTAGTATATAAATGACGTGCTTGTTCCCAGGTCTCAGCACACGTAAAATAACATCTGAAAATACTCATCAAGGAAGGATCAATGGACTGCCATAAGATGATCTCTCTTATCCTCGGGGATAGATGCGGCAATAGTGGTAAAAGTTGGGCATCAAGTTTTTCCCACAGAGCTCTCTTATCCTCGGGGATAGATGCGGCAATAGTTATAAGATGATCTCCTTGTCCTTGCCCCATAAACCATATTTTAACTGCTGCTGCCCAAGAGTTATAATTTCTTCCATTGAGTTTTTCATTAGTAATGATCATCGGACCGGAAAGTGATGCAAATGGTGGTAAAACGGATGGTGTAATAGATATAATGACTTATGGAGGATTTATTGCTGCTGAAATTAAATGCAGAAGATAACAGGAAGGGTAAACCTGTAAACCAGTAGAGACAACCAGCAGCTAACAGACAAGTTGATTGTTGAGGGCTGATCACGTGGTGAACAGGGATGCTCAGGAGGGCTGATCATGTGGTGAACAGCTAATGTGTTGACCAGCTAACAAAGAAGGTGAATAGCTAATATGTTGTCCAGCTAATGTGCATAAAGAATTGCTTACACGTGTGTGTCAATGTGTTGACAACAGGAATAAAAAACAGGGGCAATAAAAGATCATGAGCAGCGCCTCAATGCACACCACATTCCAAATGACGTGATGTGATATCTCTTCGCTCGATCTCAGTGGAGCGGCGGAAAGGTTAGAGAGAGGGCGCCTAGAAACTTGTTTGACGAGGGCGCCGCTGATGAACAGAAGGAGGGCGCCGCTCGAACAGAGACGCCTTAGGAGAGCGCTTGATGAAGGCGGGTTTCAAAAATTTAGGGCCGGCTCTTATACAATGTCATTTGTTAATAGAGAAAATGTTGAGATACCATTTAGGTTCTCTCATGCTCTATATATAAATGAATAAGTTTACATATAAGTCCTTTCTCTTTACACATAGGTCCTCACATATATTACAACTAGGTCCTAACAGAACCAAAACAGGTTTGCTACCGATTTGGTTCCTTTCAGGGTTTTACCACCCAGTTTACAGTAATATAAGCTAGAATGAACAGCATGAAATCCAATAAATCTCTTTCATGGCCAATAGGCCATGGAAATCTTTGATCTGGTCAACAAGATGCAATCTATAAACCAAATTGTTTAATTTTTCTTGAAATCCAATAAATCTCTTTCATGACTAATAGGCCATGAACAACTTAAAGAGTCTAACAAGAGATAGAACAGAAACTAGAAAATCACATATATCTACCTAGAACTCAAGACTGACGTGCATACCAGAATAAATAAGATGATACTAGAAGAACAAGAGATTTTGGGGATCACAAGTTCCCTATTTGACCATCTTTCAATCAGACCAACATATATAGGACTGCCACCAGTTTTGTCCAATGTGCATGAAACAAAAACTTGGGCCCTGTCATGAACCTGCAAATAGCAATTTCACACTTGAGAGGTATTTTCCTCTTCCAGCACAAATCAAATTGGAGATTGCAATAGACTGTTGAAGGAAATATAAAACGAAGCTGATCGATAGAAAAGGTACAAGTGGCATCTAGGAAGTCCAAGTCTTCAACCTTTTGAATCTTTAGGATGCTGCTTGTTTCCATTACAGGTAATTTAGACTCATATAGAAGAAACCCAAACATCTGAACACAAGAACAAAATATTAGTACGAAAAAGCCTGCACAGAAATCAAAGAGTAGTTGAGGTGTAGAAGAAACTATTATAAGTCAAAAAATACAAATGGCATGTTGAGAAGTGAGAACATCGTACCTGACCAACTGCCTCCATAGCCATAGGATGTTTACTTTCAACAACCTTTATTGGATCATATATGCTATTACGAACCTCACTGAAGGAAGCGATCTTATGGAGAGAAATTAGGCCATATCCTTTTTTTCCATTACTGGAAGGAGGATGAGGAAGAACTACTGTACTATACTTCTGAATAACTCTCCTTAATGCTGCAAAGTGTAAATAAGAAACTTATGTTGAAATGTTGAAACAATTGATATCCTCAGGTCTCAGCAACCATTTCTAGAATTGCTGATTATGGTTCTATGAAATTTGTTTCTACTATCAGGAATAGGAACAACTAGTATTTAACAATAGCACAGTCAAAGCAGACTGAATAGGGAAATTTTACTCAAAGGAGCACTCCACAACATTCTGTACAGAAATGATGTTTCCTAGATCATTCCACAGTTCTAGCAATATGTTTCTTTCATTAAGCAAAAGAAATGTCTGTATTTCATATAC
This sequence comes from Canna indica, assembly GCA_034359265.1. Taxonomy (NCBI): domain Eukaryota; kingdom Viridiplantae; phylum Streptophyta; class Magnoliopsida; order Zingiberales; family Cannaceae; genus Canna; species Canna indica. The sequence continues at coordinate 73,005,645 of CP136891.1, read as the reverse complement.
AGTTCATACAAAACCAACAAGAAATATTAAATAAAAGAAAACAAGCTAAATTTGAATGCTTGTGTTAAAAAAGGAGAGGAACTTGAACAAGGCTACTGTCAATGCGGATTGGGCACCAATATCTCTATAGTCAAAGATTCTGTTTCTATTATTGAACCCAGTCAAACAAGTGAGGATAAATTTTCTGGGGCACTATGGCTCACCCTATTTGAATGCTTAGTTTGTCATTCATCTTTTTTGAGATTCACTATGTCAAGAAAATAGGCCATAAGATAATTTGTACTGGAGTTCCAATCCGTTAACCTACCAAGTCCAGAGAAGATTGACTTTATTTGCAAGCCAAACAAATAAAAAAGACGAAAACTGACAATTTGAAATTAGAATAAGTCAAATACTACCAAAATGAAATAATAGTTATTGATAAGGTTTTAACTTTTAAGTCTTGGTACCAGAATCTGTTCTAGTATTTTGTTGGAGCTGTCCAGATGCCCACCCTCAGCACACTAGTGGCACACTTCAGCATGCTGGAAAGTATACCAAGTGTTCTAGCTCGCTCCAGATCACAGTCTCGAACCCATCAAATCTGGTCTCATGTAGCTTGTTTCATTTGAAAACTAACAGATTCCTGACTTATAAGCCTATACTGAGTCATAAATTTAATGAAACATAATTGAAAGTCCACATATTGCTACTAGCCCTATATGAAAAAAAATAATGAAGCAATTTAGAGGATCAAAACCCTGGATAATAGAATGATATCAAGGTTTTAAGTCTCAGTACCGTTGATAATTCTAATATTCTGTTGGAACAGTACCTTTTCCAATCCATGCCAACACTCAATACACTTTGGCATGATCCAGAGCTTGCTTAATATTCTGGCACACTTAGCCTCCAAACCCTCAGATGCATATAGCCCATTTCATTGAAAATGCTATAGATTTATTTGTTATAAGCCTAAAATCAGTTGAAAATTGAATGAAATGTAGCACTCATGCATTGATAGTAGACACATTGCTACTAAATAAAAACAAATAAATCAAAAGGAAAAATAATAAATTTATGGCTCCTAACCCCTATCAATACCAACATGAATTGCGTGACTGTTTGGGGCATACCAATATGGTACATTTTGATATGCCCACATATCCAAGTATAACAGTTGATATGCATAAAAGAAGTGCCCCGACCAGATGGGGTTGACATCCCACATAACAGGTACCTACTAAGGCATACCATCTAGTACACTCAATAGTTAAAAGTTGAAACCTTAATAATAGCTCCTAAGCCACTGCACCAATATGAATGACGTAATTGTTGGCAGCCATTAGGTGAGACACTCCGTACACATAAGTGTGCCCCCTATCATGCATACTGTTTAGCCCCATCCCAAGAACTGACCTGTCAGACTGGTACATACTAAGACATAGAATCCCTTATGCTTGGTACTAACAACCTTCATTTTTAATTGAAATGAATGTACCTTTATATTTGGAATTGTATTTTTAATTGAAATAAATGTACCTTTATATTTGGGATTGTCCACATCACCGAACTCCTTAATTGGAGCATCCTAAAGTGGTGAATTACACAACTCAGTTTTATGTCAAATATAGCAAAAATCAATTATGTAATTCTCAGGTGGTGTTACTCACGTAATCATAAGATGTAAGATCTGCCTTGTAATCAGATTCATTCTGACCAGTGTTTGCACCACTGTAAAACCCAAAGTTGGTTCCACCATGTGCCATCTGAAATCTGAATAATCATGTCAATAGAGCATTTTGTGGGTAAACTAATTTATTTTATTTAGGAGGTATGATCAACATACATAGAGTACTGCAGAACCATTCCTAGATAAAATCTTTTCTAAAGATGAAGCTGTGTAATTGGCATCAGTTTCAGCAATCTGCTCACCCCAATGGGTGAGCCAACCTGTATAGAATTCCCTGCAAAGCACGAATTACTGGTAATTATCTAAGAGAGTCTTGAGCTAAAAACAGGTAAGCATATACTGACGCTGAGAGAGGCGGTGATTGCCCAGGTGCATTATACTCCTTCTGTAGCTTAAATATAGGCCATGGATCCTCACCAGTTGAAAAATCAACAGCTTCAAATAAACCAAGAAAATCACATAAGCTAGTCAATTCATCAATATCAATTGAGCATTTACCATAGAGTATGAGACTAATCATACTTTCTTTAGTAGATAAGCTAGTCAATGCAATTAAAAAGCAACAAGAATCTGAAGAAGAAAGGGCACATTATATAGCAAATCAATCATGCAGTGGAGACTTCTCTACATTAACAGGGATGCGGACTTAAATTATAAGCTTATCACTAGCACAGCCGACTAGAAATTGATGATGATTTCCAAATGAAAGATGTATGTCCTCTATTCTAAATAATCCAAGTTACTATATTACACGAAATCATATTATTTAGCAAGTTCCACCACCTTTTTGAGCATGGCATCCTTAAAGATGTAACTTTCCTTCCATCACTCTAATTAGGTTCACCTAGACAAACACTGAAAATTAACTCCATTTTTACAGTAAAAACAGAGGGGGAAAACTGAAAATTAACTAATAATTTGTAAGGTAGCACATCAACCCTTATCAAGTAATGCTAAGCTGTCACGTTACAACTTTACATAATGAAGGACAATAATTCTTGTAAATAAGATACCCAAATCCTTATGGTAATACTTAATGGCATGTAGAAGCATGATTTAAAAAATCGGCCGAAACGGTACGGTAAGCCCGGTAAGGGCGGTATATGTATCATACCGCCCGGGGCGCCCGGTATGACACGATATCGGATTGTTTTTTTATTTTTTTATTTTATTTTAGAATTAGATATAACTCTAATAATACATAATTGATGAATAAATGCTTAAAATCAATATTCAAATGTCAAATACATGAATACAATGTTTAAAAGCTATTTGGTACCGTATTAGGATTTTTCACATATACAAGAGAATTACATTAGAATTAATTTAGGACGACACAATCCCACAACCCAAAGGGTCTAAAAAATTTATTGGTAAGACTCTGCGATATGGTTATTCTCTGCGATTGGTAAGAATTAATAGCGAGACCGCCGAAGACTCTGCGTAGCGCAACATCAACTAAGATGATGAATACCATGTGTCGCCCTATATTAATTCTAATGTAATTCTCTTGTATTACCAAATAGCTTTTAAACGTACGGTACGGTACCGGTTTCGGCCGGTGACAGAAATCGGTACCGGTACCGAGATTTTAAACCTTGTGTAGAAGGTTAACGGTAAAACTCTAAAACTACTGTAACATTATTGAATCTAAAATCTACAAAGTAGTGCATTAAAGAAGATAACTTTTATGAACATGCTACATGCACCCTTGTAAAATATCATTTTGACTAGCAAGATTCAAGAAGTCTAGTTAGTCTCATGTAGGCGAAGGTTGGGTAGAAAGCATGGTTTCAAATCTCGCGGTATACCGGGCAGTAAGTCCGGTATTTACCGGTTTTTGAAAAAACCGGTATACGAGATGCTCGGTATGGGTAAATACCGGGCATCTCGGTAAATACCGCCCGGTATGTCCGGTATTTATGAAATACCGGGCGGTATTTGCTATCATACCGGGCTTTACCGCCCGGTATGATATTTTGCACTGTAGCAAAATATGTATATTTGAGGAATATCGGTATACCGATAAATACCGCCCGGTATTTAGCAAATACCGGGCGGTATCACCCGGTATCACTCAACATCCCAACCCAACGGCTCTTTGTAAGAGCCGTTGGGCTGCTACAGTGCCGACAGCCAGCACTGTAGCACCGACAGCAAAAATCGGGTCTTAGGGTCTTTTTTGTCATTTTTGGATGTTTTGGTGGCTATATATAGCCCCCAAAACACCTCTTTTACTCTCACTCACCCCCTCTACTCATCTAAACTCTCAATCTTTCTCAATCTCTCTCTCTCTCTACTTTCTTAATTTCTACGTCGAAATTCTGCTCAAATGGCGCCGAAAGCTCAAGTCGACCCCGCATGGCAACACGGTGTTCGGTTGGAGAAGGCTAACCACTGGAAATGCATCCACTGTAATATGATTTCTCGTGGTGGAGGCGTCACTCGATTAAAGGCACACTTGGCCGGAACATCCAGCGACGTCGTCAAATGCACCCAAGCATCGCCGGAAGTCCGACAAATGTTTAAAGATATGCTCACCAACAAGAAGGAGCAACGTCTTAAGAATGCAGCTCAACAAGCCGAGTTCGACCGACGAGCTACCCAAGATGTCAGCGGTGGCCATTATGAGGCTCGAGGTGGCGATAACGACGAGGATCCGGAACTTGAAGCCGGCATCCGAGCTTCATTGGAGCATGCTGAATTCGAACGAGAACGGATGTATTATCCCGGATCTCAATTCGAATATGGCGGCGGCAGTGGCAGCGGTGGCATAAGCAGCGTCGGCTCAACTTCGGCTGCCGGAGCAATGGACCGAAGCGGTCCAATTCCCTCCGGTCCTTATATTGATCGGAGTTCTAGCATGAGAGCACCTCAAACTCAGAGCAGAGGAAGCAACAGAGGAGGCCTTCGTGGATTCTTCACAAACCTCGGAGCAAGTGGTAGGAAAACTAATATTAATGTTTCTGATCTTGATCCCAGGGCATTTCCTCCTCCATCGGCAAAGCAACAACGCATAGACGATATGTACGGCAAGTCGAAGAAGTGGGAGTTGGGGAGAGCCATCTCCAAATGGTTCCATTTCAGCCGGATTCCCGCAAATGCAGCCAACAACCCGTACTACCGAACTATGGTGTCTACCATCCAAAAGGTAGGCCCAGGTATTACCCCTCCAACTCCGTATGAAATTTCAGGACCTTTCCTTGAAGAAGAGGTCAAGGAAATAAAAACCTGGATCGATGGAATCAAAGACAATGGGGGGAGTACGGATGCAGTTTGATGTGCGATAGTTGGACCGGGCCAACCCGAATGAGCATCATCAACTTCCTCGTCTATTGCAACCGGAGAGTTGTTTATCACAAGTAGGTGAACTCGTCCGATGAAATCCATGACGCTTACTACATCTCGAAGCTGATGACGGAGGTGATCGAGGAGATTGGACCTCAGAACCTTGTTCAAGTTATAACCGACAACGGAGCCAATTTCAAAAAGGCAGGTGAGATAATTGAACAAGATTATCCTCACATATGTTGGACTCCATGTGCAGCCCATTGTGTAGACCTAATGATGAAAGATATCGGTGATATACCGATGGTGAAGTTGACGGTAAAGAAGGCGCAACAAATTACCCGCTTCATCTACAACCATACATGGGTACACGCCCTAATGAAAAAATTTACAGAAGGTAATTTATTAATTTTTAAGTAATTTCTAATATTTATTTATTAATTAGTTTATCATAAATATTTACTAATGATAATTTCATATTTTAGGTGAAATTCTTCGACCGGGAGCGACTCGTTTTGCAACCACCTTCATCGCATTAAGGTCACTCCAACAAAAAAAGACGGCCCTTAGAACTATGTTTACAAGTGATGAATGGACTTTATCAAGATATGCTGGAAAAGCTGATGGAAAACAAACAGAGAAGTTCATCCTCAACACGCATTTCTGGGATTGCATCGCAGAAATAGTCGTCGCCGTAGAACCTTTGTACAAGGTTCTACGACAGGTGGATATGGAAAAGACGCCGCAAATGAGTCATCTTTACCACTACATCCACCAAGCACAAGAAGAAATCAAGAGGGTTATGATTTCTCCTGCCAAGTATGAACCATTCATCAAAATTATCTCCGAGAGATGGGATAATCAAATGAGCCGTGACATACACATCGCAGGTATTTTTTATTTAATATTCAAAAATTATTTAAATTTAATTCATTATGCTTAATTACTTATTCATTATGCTTAATTTTTTATAGGGTATTATTTAAATCCTTCATACCAATACCGGTATAATCTTGGAATGGTCGATAGTTTGTTATATCCCCTCCGCAAGGTCATACAACGAATGTCGGGATCCAACCAAGAAGCGGCACAAGCTCTCAATGAATTAAAATGGTTCCGCGATGCAACTGGCAATTTCGGAGATTCATTTGCAATCTCCATCCGAGATACTATGGATCCAGGTAGATAGATTTTCTTTGTCAATTTATTTATCAAAGATAAAATCCCGTTACTAATATTAATTTTAAATTTGCTGCAGTCAAATGGTGGTTGCAATTTGGAAACGAATCTGTAACTCTTCGAAAGATTGCAACACGCATCCTCTCGCAAACCACATCATCAAGTGGATGCGAGAGGAATTGGTCGACCTTCGCCTTGATTCATACGAAGCCGCGCAATCGCCTTTCGTACGCCCGATTAGAGAAGCTCGTATATGTTCATTATAACATGCGACTTCGAATGCGGGCGTCACGGAACGAAGATAGAGAAATTCTACATGTAGATCCGTTCGATGTCGAGTTCGTCCAAGGCAATGCAGACCCAATAATTGATTGGTGGAGTGCAATGGAGACTGACCCGCCTCTTCTTGATGAACCTCAACCAGGCGAACCACCTCGGCCTTCACCAATTATATCTGATGCTATTGAGTCCGAGAGTCAACCAGAAGACACGTGCAGTCAAGTTCTTGAGAGGGACATGAACTTTGCTCCCTTGGACTCTCAACGAGTTCGACGAGTAAGACGACGATCCACGTCCGACTCTCCACCTTCACAATTAAAGGGAAAGAAGAAGGCACCTTCACCTTCACCTTCAAAGGCAAAAGGCAAAGGCAAAGGGAAAGGGAAACGACCAATTGATCATTTGGACGTGATTGCAGAAGCGGAAGAGGACGAAGAAGACGAGCCCTCGGTTCGTAGCAGTAGCAGCACAGAAGACGGAGGAGATGATGATGGAGCTGGGGAAGAAGACACTGTCGTACCATCAACACTGGCACCTACCGATATGTGGACGAATGAGCAATACTTCGACCACTCCACCCAAGATCAGGATCACGGTGCTAGAACCAGACAAACAACTCGGGTGTACGAGAAGAAAGGCCGGCGTCGAGGAGGTGGACCGACAGCTTTGCAAGATTACCACCACGATATGATGAGTAGCTTGCAAGAAGTTTCCGAATCAACCCACTCCGTATCAAGTACCTACTCAGCTGATGATACAGGGACTAGTTCTTGGACGGTCAACAAAGAAACACTGATAGGTATGTGGTATAATGGATACCAAGACATGATGACATGGGATCATTTTCAGATATGGGCATTGCAGACTTACGGTGTTGACCTTAGTCGTGTATGTCCCCAAGATATGTACGAGTACGATGGACGTCATTCGTCCGCATTTTAAACATTGTATTCATGTATTTGACGTTTGGATATGAAATTTAAGTATTTCTTGATCAATCATGGGTTATTGGAGTTATTTTTAGCACAAAATCAAAAAAAAAAAAAAAAAAAACAGCTCGGTATGCCATTTACGTACCGGACCGTACCGGTACCGGTCATCAGCCGAGATGATGACCGGTATCGGTATTTTAAACCATGGTAGAAAGTCTAGTAGACCAATCTCTATCACTTGGCAGGTGAAGAGGCCAAGTGGCCAACATAAGCCATGAATGATCCAACTGGCAGGATATGCACCACATTTATGGAGAAAAATTGACTAATTTGGTATCTTAAAGAAATCATTCCAAACTTGACCCAAACTGTTGTGGCTCGTAAGTGCATTAACTTATGGAACCACAAAAGTCTATTTAAACATGTTTTATTGGGACTGAACTAACATGTTCTGAGCAGCACCATGCTCATGCCAGCAGCATAGCACCATGCTCATGCATGGTGGTGCTGCTCCCATACCGGGCTGTACCGCCCGGTATGGGTTAGTGTACAGCCTAGTAAGGGCGGTACACAGTAAATACCACTCAGTACGGGCAATATTTACTGGTATATCCGATACCAACTAGTACCGGGGGGTGCACTGGATATCGGTTTCTCCGGAAACCGGTACGTACGATTTTTTAATCTTTGCTCTCAACTTTCAACAATCTCAGTGTCATGGTTAGTACTAAAAATTGAATAATTAAATATTAAATGACACCACATCATCAGAAGTTGCTAGCATGGGTCTATGAAAAAAACTAACAAATTATTTTTTAATTGCTAAAAATTAAAAATTAACAAAAAGATGGTTAAAACAAAAAAAAACCTTTATTTTAAAACCCTCCATTACTTTATTGATTTTTATTTTTAACAATTAAACAATAATTGATTTGAAAACACTTTATTAATCCACGTCATAACTTTGAATGATATGATGACATTTAACATTAAAGTACTTAAGTTTTGATACCAACTAGGATAGGGGGTTCCTGACTCAAAGTTGAGAGGGTGGTATTGTTATTTTACAAACTAGAGGATAGTAGTGTAATAAAGTAAAGTAGAGGGGGTGGTGGTGTAACTTACCCTTCAAACACTGTTTTCTTCATTGACAAAATAAAAGTTGTCATTAACCTATCAGTCTAATCTAAATGAATCATTCAGAAATTTTAACAAGAATCACAAAGAAAAAAGTTTGCTCTATGCAAAATAAGATGTCCATATCTAAGAGCTAAAGGCTTCAAAATGAGTTTAAGCTTAGACATTTGATAATGATGAATACTCAGTTTTTTCAAGGTAACCTTCTAGCACTAGCCTCACCTGAGTAAACACCCTCCCCGGCAATTGTTCCCTTGTTCAGAGTATCTCTAGAGCCCCCATCTGTAGTATACCTAAGAAAAAGTAAATTTAAAGCTATTGGCAAGAGCTCATAAAAAAATTAAAAAAGAAAACACAAACAAGCTATTGGCAAGAGACTCAATCTTATATCAAATTTTCAAACAGTAGTCAACACTCGACAACATTATAGTGAGATATAAAGCCAAAATAGATTACTAATTGGGTTTAACGAATAGGTAAAGTCATAGTTGTCGTGGGCGCAAAGCGCAGCGACGCGCAAAGGTCCCTTGGAGCTATAGCACATAGCACAACACGAAGCGCGCGCTTTATTGAAATAAAGCGCAAAATTAAAAACATAAGTATATTTTATGTATACACCAAAAAGACCAATAGGTTCCAACTATCATAAACACTAACAACTAAATATTCAAAATAATAAAGAAACCATGTTCATAACATAAGATAAACCAAGCAAAGCATCGTATATCAACCATAAAGATAACCTACTGCAATTAGAAAGAGCAAAAAGAGAGCCAAAAGAAGGGAAAAAGACGACAAAAAAGTAAGATGAGAAAAGAGTAAAAAAATGTAGATAAAAGAAAAAAATAAGTAAAAAGATAAACAGGTAACATAAAGAAAAGTAAGAGTAGAGAAGAATTTAGAAGATCATAAGATGAGAAAAGAGTAGAAAATAACCCGGGAGATAAAGAAGACTTTCCCAAAATGCCTTTGGCCTTTTCAAAAATCTTTGGCCTTCTAAAAAACCCTTGGCCTTCCAAAAAACCCTTAGCCTTCCAAAGAAAAAAGCGTGGAAGAAAAAATCTGCAGGATTTCAGCGTAGTGTGCTTTTTGCTGCGCTACGCTACTGTGCTATAGCGCAGAGCGCGCGCTACACTAAAATTTGATGCGCATAGCGCACAGGGTGTGTGCCGCTGCGCTATGCGCTATATGTGCTTTTGACAACTATGGGTAAGCTATTGAAAAGGAAATAAGTATATGCACAGAATTCAACTTTTACTATGGCTGAACTCTAAAATGGCTTGCTTGAACCAGCTTGGTTACTAGTTCTACCATCTTTCAGATTTAGCATTCCATGATCCAGCCTGATAGAGTCACAGAACCATTGGTCTATTAGCAATACAGACTTAGAATCATAAGACCCAAAATAGCCCCAAAATCAATCTGCATTGTTTAATGGAAAGTTTGGATCAAAACCCCTACTAAAAAGAAAATATTTGAACTTACATGAACAAATTTGAGAGGCATGTTTAAGTAGCAGGAGATTATCAGTTTGATAGGTTTTGGGGAGAGGGATCAGAAATATCTTCTTTCTCCCATGCATACCATAAAATAATGACTCCAAGATCAGGAACAAAGAAGAATCCACATAATTGATGAGACAAATTTGTGAACCAATTTCTTTTATACAAATTAGGTAAAACCGTCACCATCTATTTCTTTAAGATCGTGAACTAGGAACTATCTCAAGGTTCAACTTGCATTATAGTTGAACTAGTTTGGTGTGCGATTGAACAAGAGAGCAAAAAAGTGAAAAACATGGTAGGCTCTCAAGGTAATAAATTGTATTATCGTGCTCATAACATGATTAACATCCCAACTGAAATCGAAACACATACATAAGTTACCCTTCTAGGCTACTAGCATAGAACCAAACAGAAAATCATGCTAAGCTAAACTGAATGATGAAATAACCAAACTTGCTGATATTATAAACTAAGAAGTTACACCAATAATAAAATACATACAGAATAATGCCATGCCCAAGGTGTTTTCTAGCCACATCAACTAGATAATGTAGATATGCCTTGTCATCACCATATGATCCAAACTCATTTTCAACCTAGAAAAATTGCCATCAATTAGCCAGCTTTCTGTTATAGAAAACAATTCCATGTTCTTGCATTATGTTGTAAGTTGTAGCCAATTAAAATCAACAGAAGCAACTCAAATACCTGAACCATGATGATGGGGCCTCCATTCTCATATAGTAATGCAGAAATTTTAGGAAAAAGGATACTCCACCATCTTTCTACCTGTGAATTCAAGCAATATATACATGCGTGCAAAGAAAAAAAAAAGAGGGTTGACTAAGTAAAGAAAACAATTTAAAGGGTATAAGGCATTCATCAGCTTTCATAGAGTGGTCATGACTAGTCATAACATTAGATGTTCTGTTTTGAAATTCAACACCATATAAAGCATGAAAAGAAAATTAAGTATCACAAGCAATACAAGTTATATTTTCTAATTCTTTCATTAAATTCTAAATACATTTGAAACAAGGTTTAAAATCTCGTACCAGTACCAATCTCGGTGAATGATCAGTACCGGTATGTACCGTACCATACTGTCACGGACTAACTTGCTTGGGCAGAAAATTGTCCGTGCGGCTCCCTTGCTCCCGCAAGGGATAAGCCTTGGGCAAGGATCGCCTTGCCAATCTTCGAAAGTCGCGGGCTAACGGATCGCCCGCGTTCGAACCTCGGTGTGCTTGGACGCAAAACCGTTTGGGCCAAATGGCCGTTTGTAAGGAAAATGCTTACAAATGCTTGAACGGATGCTTGTGCGAATGCTTGTACGAATGAACTAAAGTGTGGATGCCCGCAGGCAATATAGTTGTGGAGCCTAACCCCCAAGTGCCACCCACGGGGTTCCCAGGAGCACGAGGAGCATGACAAAATATTCTATGGCCCAACACCCCCACCGGCCATGCAACGGCTAGGAAACGAGGGGCGTTACCTAGTCGTGCGCAAGAACGGTGTGCGATGCGCGAGCGGATTTATAATGCATAATTACATGGTCCGCACACCCCACCGACCCATGCCGCGGCTAGCAAACGAGGGTCGTTACCTAGTCGCGGGCAAGGGCGGTGGGTGGTGCGAACATTTTTACATGAATGCGAAAGATGCAATAATTACAAATATTTACAATGCACGTTAGGGACCGTCATGACACATAACAGGACTTGACCAACCCGAGGGTCCCTAACATTCTCCCCCACTTACGAAGTCGACGCCCTCGTCGACCCCTTCTTGAATGCGGTGATGATGTCGTCTTCATGTCGCAAGGTGCTCTCCTTCTCCCAGCTAGCTTCAGAAGTTGGAAGTCCCTTCCACTTGACAAGGTACTCCCGTTCTTTGTTGCCGTTCGGGAGTTTCACTTTGCGGTCCGCCAATATCTCTTCTGCTTCACGTTGCACCGCTTTGGTTGTTGCAGGTGGACGTGTTGGAACGTTGCGTCCGTCGTCATGTGGGTCAGCATGGTAGAGCTTCAGGTTGCTCACATGGAAGACAGGATGTATTTTGCACCACGCTGGTAGTTGGAGTCGATAGGCCACTGCGCCTATCCTTTTGATGATGGGGAAGGGCCCATCATATTTGCGCACGAGGCCCTTGTGTATCTTGCACCGAAAGACTGCGAGGGATGCCGGGTGGAGTCTTATCAATACTTGATCCCCGACCTTAAATTCTCAGTGTCTCCTCCCTTCGTCGGCCCATTTCTTCATTTTACGCGCCGCTGATTCGAGATAGGCTCGAGTGATCTCTTGATTCTGATGCCACTCCTTGGCCATTTGATAAGCAGCCGGACTGCTTCCAGAGTAGCCAAGAACCAGTGAGTGGGGTGTGTCTAGTTGTCGTCCCAATAAAATCTCGAAGGGACTCTTGTTGGTGGCGGAGCTCCTCTGTAGGTTGTAGGAGAACTGGGCTACGTCTAGCAGCTTCGGGCTACGTCTAGCAGCTTCGTCCAGTCTCTTTGATTTGCAGCAACGAAGTGTCGGAGGTATTGTTCGAGTAGTGCATTCATGCGCTCCGTCTGCCCATCCGTTTGAGGGTGTAAGCTTGTGGAGAAGTATAGCTGAGACCCCAACAACTTGAACACCTCTGTCCAAAATCTGCCGAGGAATCGTGGGTCTCGATCACTGATGACATTCCTTGGCACGCCCCAAAGTTTCACGACATTTTGCATCACGAGCTTTGCGGCTTCGGTTGCTATGCAGTGCGAGGGGGCTGCCATGAACGTGGCATATTTGGAGAAGCGATCCACGACAACTAAGATGGAACCGAACTCCCCCACTTTTGGTAGGCTTGCTATGAAGTCGAGGGAGATGCTTTCCCATGGTCGCTCCGGAACAGGCAGGGGTTCAAGAAGACCAGCAGGCTTCTGCCACTCGATCTTGTCTTGCTAGCAGATCAGGCAAGTCTTCATGTACTCTTCAACGTCGTCCACCATCTTCGGCCAATAGAACGCCCTCTCTAGTAGGGCTGCAGTTCGGTGTACGCCAGGGTGCCCTACCCAGAGAGTATCGTGGCACTCCTTTAGCAATTCTCTGCGCAGGCCATCTGCCCTAGGTACGTACAGCCGGTTTCCTTTGGTAAAGATGAGTCCGTCTCGGACCCAAAACTTTCTTGTCTTCCCGTCCTTGATCAGCTTGAGCAACGCATTCGCTTGGGTGTCTTTGAGCAAGCCCATGCTTATCTTCCCACGAAAGTTGGATTGCACTTGACTAATGCTACCCCCAATTTCTCCTCGGACGGCTGCAACTCGTTCTATCTTGCGGCTCAGGGCGTCTGCTACCACGTTGGAACGTCCCGGCTTGTATTCCAACGTCATGTCGAACTCAGCTAAGAAATCCTGCCATCGAGCTTGCTTTGGCGAGAGCTTCTTCTGAGTTTGAAAGTAACCTAGCGCTATGTTGTCCGTCTTCACAACAAAGCGTGATGCGAGCAAATAGTGCCTCCAAACACGAAGACAGTGCACTATTGCCGTCATTTCTTTTTCATGGGCGGGATATCGTCGCTCCGTGTCATTTAGTTTACGACTCTCGAAGGCGACGGGATGTCCTTCCTGCATGAGGACGCCTCCAATGGCGTAGTCCGAGGCGTCGGTGTGGACTTCAAAGGGTTGACCATAGTTGGGGAGCTTGAGAACAGGTTCCTCGATCACCGCCCGCTTCAGGTCTTCAAACGCTTCCCTACATGGTTGGGACCAATGCCATGCCTTTTCCTTCTTGAGCAAGTCCGACAATGGAGCTGCTCGTCTTGAATATCCGGCAATGAATCTTCGATAGTAGTTCACGAACCCAAGGAATGACCTGAGTTCAGTGACCTTTGTTGGTGGCTGCCATTCCACTACGGCGCGGACCTTTACATTGTCCATTTGAATCTTTCCGCGCCCTACCCGGTGTCCCAGAAAATCGATCTCTTTTTGGGCGAAGTAGCACTTCTCCCGTTTCACGAACAAAGTGTTCTCTCGGAGGATCTTGAAAATGATCTTCAAATGTTGCAAGTGCTCCTCCAAGGTTCGGTTGTAGACCACGATATCGTCTAAGTATACCACAACGAATTTGTCCAAGTGCTCATGGAACAACTGATTCATCATGGTACTGAACGTAGCTGGAGCATTCGTGAGGCCGAACGGCATCACCAAGAATTCGTAAGCTCCATAGCGTGTTACGCAAGTGGTCTTTCCTTCGTCCCCCTCGGCAATCCACACTTGCCAGTAACCCGATCTCAAGTCCAACTTGGAAAAGAATCTCGTTTGGCCAAGTTGGTCGAATAGGTCCATGATGAGCGGAATGGGGTACTTGTTCTTCACGGTCACTTTGTTCAAAGCTCGGTAGTCGACGCAGAGGCGGAGACTCCCGTCCTTCTTCTTCTGGAATAGTACAGGGGCTCCGAATGGCGCTTTGGAGCTACGGATCAATCCTCCATCGAGTAGTTCCTTTAGTTGCTTCCGTAATTCTGCCAACTCTGGTGGCGTCATACGGTAAGGTGGTCGGTATGGGGCCTTAGTCCCTGGCTCCAGCTCGATGCGATGATCCACCCCCCTCTTTGGCGGTAAGGCCTTTGGTAGTTCGGGTGGCATCACGTCTTCGAACTCATGGAGTACTCTAGAGACTGTGGCAGGTTCTCGTTCCGCTCCATCGAGTGATCCCTCCAACTTCATTGTAGCCACCATTGTGAGTTCGCCTTGTCGAACTCCTTTCTTCACTTGTAGGGCGGAGAGGAGTTGATTTCCGCTCCCTGGGGTCGAACGCACGGTGGGAACGATGCTGGGATTGTTCTCCCCCATCAAGCATAAGGTGTCAAGGAAGGGCATGGGTACCACCTTCGCCGACTTGAGGAACTCCATCCCCAAAATGACTTGGTAGTCGTCGAGAGGCATTGCCATCAGGTTGGCTTGACCCTTCCATCCTCCAATCTTCAGTGGGACGTCCCGTGCGACGCCGTTGATTTCTCGTGCCTCGGAGTTCACTGCCTTGACATGACTCGAACTCTTCTCCAGCTTGAGCCCTAGTCGCTTTGCTTCACCTTTGGCGATGAAGTTATGAGTTGCTCCCGAGTCGACCATCGCTCGGGTATTCTTTCCATTGAGCTCGATGTCAATGAACATCAGCTCGTGTGCCGCTTTGGTGGCTCCCTTCTTTGGGCCTTGCTCCCCCACCTGAGTCTTGAGAGCATTGAGGAGACGCATTGCTCCCATGTTAGGCCCCCCTGTATCTTCACCTTCGCTGGAATAGTCCTCCGCGTCAGCGACTGCAGGAGACTTGCCCTTCTCTTTCTTGGCGGTGATGTTGGCTATGTTCTCCGCCACGGACTCTGCTATGATAGTGTTCAATGCTTGTCGTTGAGGGCATTCTCGAACCACGTGGGGTCCTCTGCACAAGAAGCAAATCGGCCCAGGTCTCTGTTGGTTCCCCCTCGGCGGGTAGTCCCTTTGAGGAGGTCCCTTTTGAGGGTGTTCCCTTTGTGGTCGATCCCTCAATCTCGTATCGCCTGCGGTGCCTTTGCCCTTGTAGAAGTCGGGCTTCTGGAATCTTGGCCTGTAGGGTGCCGCTTTTGTGGAATTTTCTTCAGAACCATAGTCAGAGAGTCGTTCTGCGGCAATCTTCGTTTCCGACAAGGACTTAACATTCCTCCTTGCGAGTTCTTGTCGCGCCCATGACCTTAGCCCTTCAAGGAAGGTGAATAGTTGATCGGTTTCAGCCATGTCCGGAATATCCAACATAATGGTTGAGAATTCCTTCACGTACTCCCGAATTGAATTGTGGTGATGGAGTTGTCGTAACTTCCGTCGAGCAATGAATTCCACATTCTCGGGGAAGAATTGAGCTTTGAGTTCTCGCTTGAGATCATCCCAAGTGTCGATCTTTGCATGACCCTTCTGAATTTCGTCATATTTGGTCCGCCACCAAAGTTTTGCATCCTCAGACAGATACATGGTTGCAATGGACACTTTCATATCATCATCAGTTGTCCTAGTGACCTTGAAGTACTGCTCCAAGTCGAAGAGGAAGTTCTCCACCGCTTTGGTATCTCGAGCCCCGTTGTAAGGCTTTGGTTTAGGTGCTTTAACGTAGTGTTGTGGCATTTCACGTTGCTGGGAGTTGCCACCACCTGAGTAGATCTGTCGGACTAGAAATGAGATTGTAGCCCTTAATTCTTCAATCTCCCCTTGAAGTTGCTTGATCGCTTCTTGAGTGTCGTCCTGGAGTCCATCTAGTCTTGCCTCCAGAACTTCTTGTGTGTCGACTAGCTTGCCGACCTGTGGCCCCATGCCGTTCTCAAGGACGTTTATGGCTACGTCGTGAGCGGCCACCATTGTTTCCAAGTCTCCAAGACGTTGGACGGTGCGAGTTCCCATCTTAGCTTGTTGAGCTTGGGCTTGTGTTGGGTCCTCCCCCAACGGTTCTTCTGGAACGGTCGTCACCGCTTGGGCGACGCCGCTCGTTTCGCCGACTCCTTTGCGAGCCATGCTTGTTCAAGAAAATCTCTCCTGTGAGATTGTCGAGTGCCCCAACGTCGTTTGTCTCCAACGACGAAGGCACGAGCTTGATGACGATTTGCGTCGGTTGCTTGCGCCAAAGCTTTGCGAGCTTGCCTCGCTCTGATACCAACTGTCACGGACTAACTTGCTTGGGCGGAAAATTGTCCGTGCGGCTCCCTTGCTCCCGCAAGGGATAAGCCTTGGGCAATGATCGCCTTGCCAATCTTCGAAAGTCGCGGGCTAACGGATTGCCCGCGTTCGAACCTCGGTGTGCTTGGACGCAAAAACGTTTGGGCCAAATGGCCGTTTGTAAGGAAAATGCTTACAAATGCTTGAACGGATGCTTGTGCGAATGCTTGTGCGAATGAACTAGAGTGTGGATGCCCGCAGGCAATATAGTTGTCGAGCCTAACCCCCAAGTGCCACCCACGGGGTTCCCAGGAGCACGAGGAGCATGACAAAATATTCTATGGCCCAACACTCCCACCGGCCATGCAACGGCTAGGAAACGAGGGGCGTTACCTAGTCGTGCGCAAGAACGGTGGGCAGTGCGCGAGCGGATTTACAATGCATAATTACATGGTCCGCACACCCCACCGACCCATGCCGCGGCTAGCAAACGAGGGTCGTTACCTAGTCGCGGGCAAGGGCGGTGGGTGGTGCGAACGTTTTTACATTAATGCGAAAGATGCAATAATTACAAATATTTACAATGCACGTTAGGGACCGTCATGACACATAACAAGACTTGACCAACCCGAGGGTCCCTAACAATACGGTCACAAGGTACGGTCCGGTGCAAACAACCACGTATCAACCTGTATCGAATTTTTTTCAATTTTTTTTAAAAAAATGTAAGCTCCAAAACATAGTTTTAAGCTCTAAATATATTATTTTATTGTTGAAATGATGAAAAAAAACATAACCTACTAATAAATGATAAAAAACATACTTAATTGGGATGATCTTTACGAAAGTGAAGAAATTAAGAGAGATTTGAGAGAGAATGAGAGATATTTGAGAGAGTATGAGTAAGGGGGTAAATGAGAGGTTTGGGAGCTTTATATAGCCTCCAAAACCATAAAAAACGATTTGGGGCCGATACAAAACATGCCACAACAATTGAAAAACCAGTAGTGGGCATGTACAGCCTGTACAGCTTGGTACGGGTTCCATATCGGGAAGTACCGACCTGGTACGCCTGCTACAAGGCTTGTACCAGGCAGTACAATTCGGTACCGGGTTGTATCAAGGTGTCCCGTTACTGACTTTTTCAAAAACCGATAAATATCGATCGTACCGCCCTGTACAATACAGTATTTAAAATTATGATTTGAAATAAGTAAATGTTCCTTTGGAAATTAGCATATCCATCTCAAATCAAACTAAAGGTGGCAATGGGTCGTGCCTCTATCGGCCCAGGCCAGGCCCGAGTCCGAGCATGCTCATTGCTTGTCAGGCCGTGCCTAGCATGGCCCAAGTAATATTTGGGCCATGTCAAGCACAACCCGGATTCCTAAAGGGGCGGCCCAGCAGAGCACGTGGCCCGCCCCCTTGGGCTTTAAGCTGGCCCAAATGAACGCCCAGCGTAGGCTGGGCATTGGGCACAGCTGCACAACAATGCACCTTCCCAATGTTATTGGGAAGGCACATCACTCCAATGCAACAGTGCATTAGGCCGGCGCCAGGCTTAGGCATGTGCGTCATGCCTGACCCGGCGTGCCGCCCATGGGCAAACCCGGCCCATTGACACCTCTAAATTGTCTCTAGTCCATGGCAAAACATTAAAGAATGAAAGACAAAATACTTTCGATAGATGCAACTAATCTTTAATAGAACAAACATACATAATGAAGGAATGCCATATCTGATGATCTGAGTTCAAGAGGTGGTTCTATTGCAAGTAACCAAGCAGGGAAACCTCCCAAGTCCCATTCTGCATAAAAAATATACATTTAGAATAGATGCGAGCAATGAAAAGAGTAACAAGATTGGGCAAAGAAAGCACATTTCTATTATTTTGGTGTCTCCTTGGACCTATTAGTATCAAAGGATCCCAAGGTTTGGTCCAGTCAAAATATTATGCAACTTCTAATTAAAGCCTAAATTAGGATATTATTTTATTGCAAACAATGACTACCTGTTTCAGCTATGTGCATAGCACCTCACTGAATAAGTATTTTAATATTTCATGTCACAGTTGGTGGGCATCAAGGTCCACGTATCTGCCCTCATGTATCATTTTTCACGTCACTAAGTGTTCTATCAGATACAAATACATAAAACAGATTGTAGTGATCAATTGGGATGCTGAACAGCAAATCAAATACACCAAATCCAATCATTTAAGAGAAATAGATGTGCATAACATCTTGCAATTAACTAGATAAAGGAGGAGCATTGTCAGTCCACACTTTTCCTTTCATGAAGACAATATCTTTCCTTCCTGAAAATTGAAAATACATCTTATATATGTCACATTCAATTACAAGATGGTTTGCAACAATAGAATTCGAGGTCTTATATACTATGGGATAGGTCATCCAATTATGTGCTCAGTCACATCATGCCACTAGTGTAACAACCACTTGTGTCAAGCATTTAGCCTAACCGTAATTGTCTAACAAACAGTTTAAGGTAAAGTCAATGAAAGCTATGTTATGTTACTTTTTGCGTCAAATTTTCTTTCAAATAAGTGGGTTGCCTCAATATGATTCTCAATATAAAGTAACACTAAGCTTGACATCAAATTGAAGATACCTATCATTGCTGCAAAGATGGCAAAGATTTGACCCATGGACCTGTCAATCATGTCCATGCAGGTCCTATTGCGGAACTTTAGAAATATATTATAAAGGTATACCGTATACGGGACAAAACAAAACAAATGCATATACCTTGTACTGATTTGGATAGAATAGTGGTGTTAATGGAATGTTGTGTGCTATATTACTCACCTGCACATATGTATGGCCCAGCTCGAAGCATAACAAGAAACCCTAATTCCTGAGCAAGCTTCAAGTAGGATACAATATCTGCAATACCCTCAAAAAGCCACTTGTTTGGCTCTGGCTCATGCAAATTCCAAGGAACATAGGTCTGGATTGTATTAAGACCGAGAGCTTTAGCTCGTAAGAGTCTATCTCTCCAGTACTGCAAAAAGCATAATATATGGCATCATATGTAGAAAAAAATGAAAAAAAATATATACCAGAGTTTAAATGCACACGTGCAATAGAGAACAAACATGGTCCATAACTAGAAATCTTAATAGAAACGCAAACCTTTTTTTCAGTGGATCCCTTTAGTAACCAAAACTTCATGATTTTAGCAAGAACGGAGAAAGGAGGGCAATGTTATTTAAACCAACAGAAAAAATGTGATGTAAGAACGTAATATGTACGTGGGAACCAGTGTGGTGAAAGAGATCAGTTCAATTTCCACTTGATCTTACTAAACCAATATGAGCACTTGCATGATTAATCATGGGGCTTTAACAAGTAAAATTCAACACAAAAAAGTTTCTTTTTTAATTTCAAGGGAAGTAATAATCCTCAGACAACAAGTTGTACAGAGGGATACCTGCGGAAGAACACGAAAGTAATGCACATCGCCCCCGATGATCTGAAAGGGATGGTCATCCTTCCAGAACATGTCATTCGAAATCCGAAAGCTTCGACCACATGCTGCCTGTCAAGAATCGAAGCAAACCATACATCAGTCCAACGAAACTGAGATCAATAAACTCAAAAGAACTACTAAATTAAGACCCAACTTAGGGCTTTCGGTTACTGGATCAAGATCTTGTTTAGGAGGAAATCCTTTGAAGTAAGGAAGGAGGAAATAGTGGAGAGGAGAGTGTTACCGAGGAGCCATGCCGGTGCCTAGAGGAGCATTTGGAGGAAGAGGAGTACGAGGTGAGAGCGGAGGAGGAAGAAGAGCCGAGGGTGGGGGTGGCAGCGAGGAGGAAGAAGAGCAGGAGACCAGTTACTGATGCCATCATCTCCGATGATCTCTGTAACAAGTAGCGGGTAAAGTAACGGGTGTTATATACTATATATCAATTGGCGCTCGTGACTTTGTTGCAGTCGCGATCCACTGTCAAATTTGGAACTATACGCAGTAAATACACCTAAACCCCGTATAATACGAGGGGTTAATAAAACAGAATATATTATTCATTATTTTATTTTACTAAACTAACGAATTATGCGATGATATACTATTTTATTTTGAATTTTATTAATTTTCATATTTCATAATAATAATTGAATTATTTTTTATGTATTGTATTAAACTGATCTAACTTTTTGTTTATTATTTTATTTTACTAAAACAACATGTTAAACTATGTGGTAATGTATCATGTTAATAATAGTTTCCAATATTGTTTGTATTTTATGATAATAATTGTCATGATATTTATATGTTTTGTATTTATTAGTTTAAACAACAACGAATTTAAAACTTTTGTTAATGGATTCATTAATAAAATATAATTGTGAATAAAAAAGAGTTGAATAATAACAATAATAAAGAACTTACAAAGTTTTTTTTTTATTTTGTAGTATTCTAAAATTAGTTTATAAAAGTTCTTTGAAAATTGGTTTAATGTAGTTTTGATTTGATTTGATTTTAATAATAATAATAATTTATTTATAAAGATTTTCTTAGTATTTTACTTTACTAAAATAAATATATTGCATTTATTTGGAGTCGCTTCATTACAATGAAATAATAAATAATAAATTTATTTTATTTATGTTTATTATTCTATTTTATTAAAATAACATATAAAAATATTTTGTTTTATTAAAATAACGTATGAAAGTATTTTATTTTATTAAAATAACGTATAAGAGTATTTAGGATAATATGAGAAAGAATGTTCAATTTTGATTAACAAAAGTAGTTTTAATTAATTTTGATATTTTAAAATTACCAAATTTTAATTTTAGTAAATGTTGGTAAATATTGGCCCTCCAAATTGTTGCGAGATCCAGATTGAGGCCCAGATTGATTGCATTTGCGATTTTCATAAACAAATTTAATTGAATTATAAACATATAAAAAATCATAAGATATCTTGCCTTTAATATATGGTAATCAAAGTGGAACATGATTATATATAATAACAACTTAGACAAAATGACTCTTATTCGCTTTGAGGCAAACCTTCGTGATGAGTAGGACTGTTTATGGGTCGGATCGAGTTTGGAGAAAAAATTAATCCGACTCAATCAACAAATAATCGGATCGGGTCAAGTTTTGAAGTAAAATTTTTTGAACTCGATCCAACCCAACCCGCTCGAAATTGAATCGGATCGGGTCGGATTACCCGATAAATATAAAATAAAAAAATATTTTTTAAAAAAAAATCTGAAATGACGAGGGAAGATGCGTCTTCCCAACGAGTCTATTTTTTGGGAAGACGTGTCTTCCTTCCTAAGAAGAGATCTTGGGAAGCAAGTGGCTACTACTTCTTGGAAGAAACAGCAATCACGTGGGCCGCTACTTCTCGGGAAGACGCGGGTTTATAAGGTTTTAATATATATATATATATAATAAAATATGTAATTAATAGGGTAATCAAGTTGAGTATCGGGTAATTCGGGTTTGAATAAATTGAACCCGACCCAATCCGATTACCCGATCCGATTCGACCCGATTAATTCGGGTCGGATTGGTTTTTCGGATTCATTGGGTTTGGTTTGACCCATGAACAATCCTAGTGACGAGAACCATCGATCTCTTTTAGCTTGGTTTGTGAATGCAACGTCGAAGGATTTTTGAAAATGTTTAAATATTTACAATGTCATATTTGTCACTTAGGTTGGAGACATGTGACTTTTTGTTACTTGGCTATATGAATTACTTATTAGATGGTTGACTCAAAATCCACAATCACATTCACCGGTAACAAAGCTCACCGAACACAAAAGGGAAGTCAAGATACCAAAAGTAGTGTTTCAGTCCATTGAAGGAAGAGAAAAGTTCCACTTAAAATAAAACATCACTCCAAGGAGATGGGAGGATAGCACTTCAAACTTAAGTCACACTTGTGAACCTGCGGACCATAACATGAAAGCATGAAAATGACAATTGTTCCTCAGGTTCCATAAGCTCCAAAAGAGGTAGGAGAGGAGCTCACATCCGTGTGCTATGCTCCGAAGAGTGGAACGAGCTAAGAGCCACCATTGAGAAATCGATGTAGATGTGGAGTGTGGAGGGAGGTTGAGGCCAAAACGACTCCACATAGTGCTGAATACTTGATAGAGAGGGAAAACATGCAGTGCTGATTCCGGGGACGAAGTACAGAGCGAACAAAGATCATCAACAATGGGTACATGCCGGCTTATGAGAGCAACCTTCAAGAGAAGACAGACTTGTAAAAGCCCCCAGAGGAAGACCTTCACATTTGGGGGAATTTTTAATTTCTAAATGTTGGTCCATGGGAATGCCGAAGGGGCTGAAGGAAGAGAAAGCACATGAGGGATAAGTTGATTCGCCAATGGGTAGCCATAAGCTACAGAGTAATGATCAGAATTATTATAGTGTCACGTCCATTTATCCTGACCTTCATGAATGTGTAGCTTGAAAATTTCCTCCGCTATAGATGGTGGGAAGAGCGCTTGAACCTTGGGGACCTTCCACAATCTCGTTTCTTTGTCAAATAATTGAGACACCGAGATGGAGATTGAGGCAGGAGGAGGAGAGCCACATACACAAATGAAAGGTTCAATAGAAATCCAAGGTGAGCCAATTGCTTCAGAAGTGGACTGAGAACCTATTTGCAGACGCAACCCCAACCGAAGAACCTCTCGACCTTTGATAATGCTCTGCCAACCCCAAGAGCAGCTTTGCTTCGCCTCAACATTGAGGAATGTATTGGATGGAAAAATATTTTCCTTTTAATGTTTGGCACAAAAGCGAGTTGGGACGAGATAAGAGTTGTCAGCCATGTTTTGCCAATAAAGCAAGATTCATCCTTCTGCATTCCTTGAATCCCAGACCACCTTCTGAGAATTATGCACAAAGTTTGGACTATTGCATCCAATGCACACCACGCTTTTCAGGGTTGGAAAACCACCAAAAATTAATGCAGAGTTTGTTTATTTGAAGTCATAGACAATCAGTGATGTAGAAGCATGTCATTGTATAGTTCGGAATGGAAGCCAACACTGACTTGATGAGGATGCCTTTTCCTGCACGAGATAGGAACTTGGAAGACCAGCTTTCCATTTTCTAACGGATCCTAAAAAGTATGAAATCAAATGTGCTTTTCTTCGATCTGTTAATTAACCCTATAAGGGAGGCCAAGATATTTATCCAGACCGCCCACATGCACAATGTTGAGAGCGGAACTAATCTGTTCCTATGTCGGTGGGGCGAATTCCTTGAGAAAAATATGTATGACTTTTGATCAATGATCTAATGATCTATTGACCGATGAGACTTTCAATTTTTCAAGGAGAGCTTTAATACATGAGGCATGTTTAAAATCTGTTTTGCTGAAAATGATGATGTTGTCGGCGAAGAATAAGGATGAGATTTCTGAGCAATGTCATCCCAAAGAAATTCCTCGACAAATCCATTGAAAAGTACATTTGATGAAGCAAGTGAGTAAATCCTTCCATGCAGAAAAGGAAAAGGAATAGCGATAGTGAATCTCCTTGGTGGAGGCCGCGAGCGGGGAGAAAGTATCTGAATATAAAGCCTGCTATTGTGATCGAGTATGTTACTGTTGACATGCGCTGCATGATGAGTGCAATGAATTCGTTTGCAAAACCTAGAGCTGTCATTACTGAAGTAATGAAAGCCTATTTAGCGCGGTCGTAAGTGCTGTTCATGTCTATTTTAATGGCCATTTCCTAGGCAGAGAGATATTGCCTAGTTTTCAAATGATGCATTACTTCATGAACCAGAAAGAATATTCTCATAGATTAACCCGCCTTGAATGAAAGCGCTTTGATTAGGATCGATAGATAAGTTTATCCATTAGAGGTGGGAGGCGATGTACAATGATCTTGGAGCAAATTTTATAGAAGATGTTGCATAGGCTGATCGGACGAAGGTGGAACATGTCCATAATAGTTTTGTACTTCAGAATGAGAGAAATGGACGTGTCATTGAAGAGTAATTTCTTGCTTCAAAAGAAGGAAGCTACCACCACAATGACATCTGAACCAACCAAGGTCCAATGATGCCAGAAGAATGCTCCAGTGAATTCGTCAGGGCCAAGTGCACTTTCGGGGTTAATGGAGAAAACTACATGTCTGACTTCTTCATGGGTGACTGGCCTCATGAGCCAGTTGTTATTGTGTCTCGAAACCTTTTTCTATATGCCATGAAGGTTTCTATCGATATCACTCAGGTTTGCTGACTTAAATCTGAGACTCAAATGATCAATAGCTACACCTGCAACATGTTCAGCTCCCTCCACCAAGATCCCATGCACATTTTTAATTCGTGGAATGGAATTAAGCAGTCAACGTTTCTTTGTGCAAACATGGAAGAAACTGGTGTTTCTGTCGCCTTTGCGTAGCCACTTGATCCTCGATTTATGTCTCTAGTATATTTCTTCATCTTGCAATGTAGTTGATAGTTTTGTTTCTAGTATCCTCTTTGAGTGGGGAGAGTATTTGTTGTTTACCGTGAAGCACTTGGATTCTAGAATTCAAATTAAAACTGTTCTGCTTGAGCCAAGTTAGAATGCAATGCCGCACCTTTTTCAGTTTAGTAAAGACTTAAAATTTGGCAGTTCCGATGACTTGTTGATACAATTATCTTATTGATTTGAGCATTCCCCGACCATCTCTTATCAAATTTGAAGACACAATTTGCCTGCGAAAAGTTGAATCTCTGATAAGTAGGGGGCTGATGATCGCTACCGATGTCATCAAGGTGTATAATGTTGTAATTCCTCCATTTGTTACACTAGTTTAGAGAGCACAGAAATCGATCCAACACCTTTTTCAATTGGGTGTTGTTGCTGGTGTCGGTTACTCTAAGTGAATGGTGGCCCGCTTGTCGGCAATTCAAAAAGATTAGCCTCATTGACTACGCGAAGTAAGTGTTCGCTCATTGTAGAGTTATATTCAGCTTCCCCGTATTTTTCTTCTGCCTGCGTGATAGAGTTGAAATCACCATCGTATTTTTCTTATGTTCGCTCATTGATTTTGCCAATTAAATCCCCTGCCTACTGTCCTCGAATAGAAGAGTCAAAATGCAGATGAACCCTGAAAAAACACCATTGATGGGAGTGGTCTGAATTGGATATATTAATTTGAATGTAGTAGGAATATTCTGCCAAGATAACAAAGATGTTAGAAGTAGACTTCCAAACCAATATGAGATCACCTTTCTTCCCATTTGGATTCACAACAAACATATTCTCAAAACCACATCTCATAAAAAGGCCTTTGAAACAAATGCAATCCTATTTTACTTTTGATAGAAAGATACATTCTGCGGAATTTTTTGAACAAATGTTCTTGAGGTTCAAAGCTATCAAGGGATTCCTTAACCCGTGGAAGTTCCATACAATAATATTGATTGGGGAATTGGGAGCCATTTAAGGCTGGCTTTCTCCACCTGTTCAATTGTATTTATTTTAGTAATTGTCGTTAGCTTCTTTGATGCCAATAAACTTGTTTCTTCATCCACTCGCTTTCTGGATGCAGGCGTACGGGGTGAAGAAGAAGTAGGTGTTGATTTACTCCCGATGTGTAGTCCTCAGCCTTTAGGTTGACGAGTGGAAGCCTCAGTATTTGGACCATGTGAGCTCTTGCTTCCGGGGGTTGTATAGTGGTGCTAGATGAGGTTGGATTGTTAACTCTTTGTAACATCTTCCGAGAGATTAGGTGCCGTAGAAAATTTGCTCGCATGAAAATTTTGTATTTTCTTATCGGTTTGTGCCCTCATCCATAGGCCAAATTTAGGTGGAATAATAGACTAAAAAATCACAAGATTTGCAGAAATTTTATGTTTCACCCGTGTTTTCAAAATTCGTCTGTAAATACACAATCTTTATATCCATTTATGTCATCTACCAAATCGTCAAGCGTCGTCTCAACTTAGCTGACGCTGAGGAAACGATGCTTGCATGACCTGATGGCTTCATAAATATATATATATATTAAAAATAATTATACATGACCCACCTTTTTCTCTCTTTCTTTTCTTCCTTTTTTTCTTCCTCTCTCCTACCACCTTTATTCTTCCCCGCTTCTATGAATAAGACTTGTATGAGCGGCCTGCTCATACGAGTTTATATGAGTAGGCCGCTCATCTTCCGCCACCTCAGCGATTCCGAATTTTGATGCAATCAAAAAGTACATTTGAAATTAAATTCGAACTCCAATCTCTCGGATCTACCCAGTATCTGGAGTCATACCCAAAATGGATTTTTTATACCCAAAAATGACTGCATCAAAATTCAGAATCGCTGAGGTGGCGGAAGATGAGCAGGCCGCTCATACAAGTCTTATTCAGCTTCTATCTACTTCTTTTTCTTCTTCTCGGCTTCTACCTACTCCATGGTCTCCTGCCACCTTTATTCTTCCCAGCTTCTCAGCTTCTAGCTACTCCAAGGAGCGATCTCTCTACCTATCTCCCTCTCCCTCTATGACGACGCCACACTCCACAAAGTAAACAAATATATTGGAACGAAGAAGCCAAACTGCGAACTCCACTACTCCACTCGTTCACGGTTTCATCGTCCCGTAGTGATTCAACTTCTTCCTCTTTCATATTTATTTTCCCTCTAGAAAAAGGCAGAAAGCGCGTCGACACCTCTTATTCTCCATCCGACGGGTGATATGAAGGAGACAGGCGATTCCCTCCCCACGACAGCGTTGATGGCCAGCCCAAGCGCCACTCTCCCACCGACGCCGCCTCCGTCGGCCACCCCCACGGCAAGCGCCGCTACAAGCTGTGGGCCCTCGATTCCATCCTCCTCCTCGCCCTCTAGTCCATGCTCACTGGCACCGTCACCCTCAAGCGCTCCGCCGTCCGGCCCTCCGACGGCCTCGGCCTCGCCCTTGAAGACTTAGACATCCTCGTCCACCTCCTTCCTGATCCACTGCTTCATTTTCCCTTCCCTAATCTCTAATTGTGGTGTGTAGGAGACGGAGGAGAGGCAGAAGGTGGTGAGGCGCATGTGGGACGTGGCTGCCCAAGTTCTAGCAGGAGGCATTCGAGGCGGCCTACGAGGAGCTCGTCGGTGATGACCCCCCGTCGCCAGAGACGCCACCATCGCCGAAATCACGAGGATCTCGATGTGGAAGGTTGATCTCCGCCCCCTCCTCAATCGAAATTCTGAGTTGGAATATATATATATATATATATATATATATATCTCTGCTTCTGTTCTGGGCTCAGCCCGGCCCGGGTGGGCCATGCAAGTGGGCCGTGCCCACTTTCTCAAAGATGGCTCCACGTGCACGTGGAGCCATCGCCAATGTTGTAGCAAATGCTGGACGTGCAGAAGGTATGGAGAATAAAGCACATCTTTGAAGAGGCACAGGCACGCAATTCGAGGCAAAATTTGAGAGCCTCTTCGGTTGATACGGCAAAGTTGCTTCGGTTTCGTGCAAGATAAATTATTGACTCGGGGCTCGATTGATTGACACTATTTTTCGCATGATACTGTAGAAGTAGGAAAAATAGTTGATGTTTGGTTGATATTTTTTTTTTTAATTTTACAGAAAGTACAAATTTTTGAGTAAGTGCAATTTTCTGTAAAATATAAAAAGTAATTTACTTAGGCTCCCCTAGGTAAGTTGCACTTCATGCATTGTATTTGAAGAAAAAAATTAATTTTATCATCATATTTGCATTTTAGTACATAATTTATAATTTATATTTTCAATATTATAGATTAGAAATTTTTTGAATTCTTTACGTATTTATTTTAATTTTATTTATTTTTAATAAAAATATGTAATTTTTAATTTTCATATGCAATAAAGTATATATTATATTAATTATATATGTAAAAATTATATATATATATATATATTAAATTATTAATTTATAAATAAATTTATGTTTTACATATATACTAATGCATATAAATTAAAATATTATTTAATAATTTTTTTTTAAAAAAAATATATTGGTCATTTGATATGTACTTCCTAAGAAGTACTCATGTCAACCAAATATATTGTAGGAGATAAGTTGCACTTCATATGAATTAACTTTTTGTCAATCAAATATTTTTTAGATACTTCTCGGGAAATACATATAGAAAGTTAATTCATGTGAATTGTAATTTTCTGCATAAAGTTATTTCACATGTCAACCAAGACGAGACCTTAGTCAATAATTAATTCCAGCTGCACATTGCAGCATGCGCCAAATATATTTTAAGTTTGATATTTTGATCGAGATGCTCTCCGATTGCACCCAATAGGAAGCTCAGACTTTTTCCAACAATTCTAATCTTTTTCCAAACCGATTCATCCCCCTTGAGTATAAATACAGGCAGGTTCCTTGAGGCAAAAAATATCCCACACCGAGAGGAAGATCACCCCCACATATGAGAGATTTAGATATCCAAAAAATTAGGAGTGCTGTTACCATCCTTTTCAAGGAGTGTCTCTTCTCAGGTTCCGACATACAATAGCAGAAATTCAGTTTCAAGACAGATTTTGCAAAGACAGTGCCTTTACTCCATACCGATTTCAGGTTCTATTTATTTGAGATAATTTGTTGTGTTCTGAAGGGGATTTAGTTTATTGCACTCTTATTGTAAAGTTCTTTCTGAAATTAACAAAACAATCTCCTCTTCTCCTCGTGGACGTAGGATCGGCACACCATCGAGTTCGAACCACGTTAAGCCCCTGTGGGTTTGTTCATTTCGCAATATTTTAAGGTACAACACAGAACAACATATGTTATCCGATGTTCGTTTGCAAATATGTATTAAGTACAAGATAAAAATAATATCTTAGTACAATACACCGAGCCCATTTCTTTGTTACTCCAAATTGGAGTAACAAGAGCTTGTTACTTTGGTATAAGGCTTAAAATGACCTTATTAGGGGTGTTCACGGGTCGGGTCGGGTTGGATTTAGGAAAAAAATTGATCCGACCCGACCAAGTGTAATCGGGTCGGGTCGGGTTGAAATTTTTTCACCTCTCAAACCCGTCCCGACCCAACCCAACCTAGTTTGGGTCGGGTCGGGTAATCAGGTTTATCCGTTTAGGTAAAAATATGAGAGAATTAGAGATCCAGAAAATTAGGAGTGTCGCTACCATCCTTTTCAAGGAGTGTCCCTTCTCAGGTTCCAACATACAATAGCAAAAATTCAGTTTTAAGGCAGATCTTGCAGAAACAGTGCCTTTACTCCAAACCGATTTTAGGTTCTATTTATTTGAGATAGTTTGTTGTGTTCTGAAGGGAATTTAGTTTATTGCACTCTTATTGTAAAGTTCTTTCTGAAATTAACAAAATAGTCTCCTCTTCTCCTCGTGGACGTAGGATCAGTACACTGCCGAGTCCGAACCACGTTAACCTCTATGTCTCTTATTATTTTCTGCATTATTATTATTGGATTTGGTTTTTTGTTTCTCTCGCCGGGTTCGAGCTTTGTAGATTCTGCAGGAAATTATTCTAAATTTTCTAACAGTTGGTATCAGAGCCTACTTCTCCAACCATGACGAGCACCAAATTTGATATTGAGAAGTTAGATTGCAATATCAACTATGCACTTTGGTCAATGAAGATGAAAGCGATCATAACTATGGAGAAGATACATAATACTATTCTTGGTAAGGATAATATGTAGGGGATTGAGGAAGAGAAAGAATACAATGAGCAAAAGGTAATTGTAATTTTGTACCTAAGCATGTCAAACGAAGCACTTCGAGAAATTACATCCCAGAAGACAGCTAAAGGTATTTAGGACAAGCTCGCATCCTTGTATCAGGACACAACTTTCACTGGCGAGATGATTTTGAAGTACAAGCTCCATTTTCTACGTATGACAGAAAGCACATCGGTCAAGGAGCACATCAAAACCTTTCAGACAATCATCATGGATATGGAGAATATGGGTGTCAAAATTGAAGAGGAAGATAAGGCTTTATTCATCTTATGTTCACTTCCTTCTTCTTTTAAAATTTTTCGTGAAACTATATTTTTTGGAAAGACTACTATTACTCCAGAATAGGTGATCACTGCTCTTGTGTCTAAGGAGCTTATGGACACGCATCTTACAATAAATTCCTCTGGTGGAGGGAAATGAGAAGCTCTCTACTCTAATGAAGCAGGAGGAGATAACAAATCAAATGTCACTTTTTATTACTGCAAAAAATGATGTCACATCAAGTCAGAATATCACAGTCTTAAGAAAAAATTACAGTAGCAAAATAAGGGTCAAGACGCACATATGAAGGCTTCTTACGTAGATTTTGGGAAACGAACGGATAGGGGTGTCCAAAATTCAGTTTACACAGAACCAAAAAACCGAACCAAAATTTTTGGTTCAGTTTGGTTTGGACACTGTTGGGTTCGATTCTTGATCCAAACCGAACCCGAACATTGATATTCAGTTCGGATTCGGTTCCTGGAATTCGGAAATCAACCCGAACCGAAAACCGAACTAATTTAAAATTATTATTATTTTTTAATTTTTAACTTAATAATTAATACACCCGAACCCGATATTTCACTTGGACCCGTGTAAATAAAATTTTGGTTTTTTCTGGTAGGAACCGAATCGAATTGAATTATTTTGGTTCGGGTTTATTTGGTTTTTGGGTAATTCGGTTTGGGTTCGAGTTCGGGTATTCAAAAAAAAAAATCAGTTTTAAAAAATTTGGTTTGGTTCGATTCAGGTTGACCCGAATGGACAGGCCTACGAACGGACCCTGTGTCTATTATTATTTTTTGCATTATTATTATTGGATTTGGTTTTTCGTTTCTCTCATCGAGTTCGGGTTTTGCAAATCCTATAGGAAATTACGTACCCCAAATTTCCTAACATCTGAGATGTACACCCAAGTGATGGGCCCTAGGCCACTGGAGAAGAAGGCGACGTAGGCCAATATCGACACGATGCAGAGCCCCACCGCCCACGGAAGCTTCCCGTCCAGTGGTGGTTGATGAGCGTCAGCCCGAGGCCGAGCCCCGCCAACGAAAAGATCCACATTTGGCTCCAATCCAACGCCAATTGCCCGTCGTGTTGGGCGAGCATCGCGTCCGCGATGCCGGTTCCGATCGACCAGCTCATGGCTTCGGTTCCTCACCGGAGCGACGAAGTAGTGGTCAATGTGGGCGATGATGGAAGTGAGCAGAGTCAAGAACACCATTACCGGGGAGCAAAGAGTTGCGCAGAAGAAGGGGAGGGAGGTCCAACGCTATGGAAGCTTGGGAGACGAGAGCATCGATGCGAGGGACAAAGGCGCTTGTGTTTGACATGTCCCCTTACTTAACGACGAAGCCTGCTCTGACGTCACCCTCGATGACCCCGCCGCCATCGAGGGAGCAGTGCTGGTGGTATAGCTTGGAGCAAAGCAAAAATGTCAAAGCTTGAAAATGGTCCACCACCAACACCAAGAGTGAGCAGTGCTTTCAAGCTTATTTTCTTTCATATCCAACTGATTCAATGTTTTGATGAGGGGAGCAGCGCCGACAGCGTGGCTGGTGGTATAGCTATTTTGATGGAGTGGCTCGCGAAGGAGTGGCTTGGCGCTTGTGTTTGAGATGTCCCCTTACTTCACGACGAACTAGACGATCCTGGAAGCCTGCCCTAACATCGCCCTCAGTGGCGACAGTCGCGCGATGCAGGAGATCGATCGGCGCACAACGGTGTTCGCGGCGTCAGGGTGGTCAGTCAACTCTTTGGGATGGTGGAGGAGGAATAGAAAAAAGATGGCAACAGTTGGGAGGAAAAAGAGAAAAGAGAAAAAAATGTGGGGCCATTAGCCATGTATGAAGCCATCAGGCCACATAAGCGTTGTTTTCCTCCATGTCAGCTAAGTTGAGATAATGTTTGACGATTTGGTAGATGACATAAATGGATATAAAGGTTGTGCATTTACAGACGAATTTAAAAAATGCGGGTAGAACATAAAATTTCTACAAACCTTGTGATTTGTTAGTCTATTATCCCAATTTAGGTTCCTTTACCTTGTTTTCCCCTTCGTCGACGATTGATTGCTCACAGTTTTTTCGTCCTGCCCTATGAGACCACAATAATAGCAAAAATTAAAGAGGGGGTTTCTCGTAGCGAAAGGTGGTGCGGAAGTTACCAGATGAGGCTAATATAGTCTTTATGTCGAGTTTGAGAGGCTTTTCGATGTTAATGTAGACTCGAGCTGTATATATGAAGCCTTGAGGATCACAAATCGTATAAAGACCTTCCTTTTCAACTGTTCCCAATCTACTGCAGACCTTCCTTCTGGTTGGACCTGGCCAAGAAATCGGGTACCCACGGGCCCGCCTGCTTTTTTATTCAGGCTTGGACATGAGATTTTCAATGTTTACCTAGCCTGGCCCGAACCTGAGAGATAGCCGAGCTTTTTTTGGGTGTGCCTGGACATGCATCCTTTATCGTGTACCCGGCCTGACCCGACCCGAATATTAGTATAATGCCCAAGTGTGCACAAAACCTTCCGCGACTATAGTCAATGTGCGCAAAGACTACCTAAATTATCAAGTGTGCACAAAATACCCATACGACTGCACTTTTTGTTCAAATAACCCCCCTCTGTTAGCATGTCCATTAGTAACTTACCGGTAAAACTTCCACGTGCGCAGAATCTCCCTCCCCAGTTCCACGTGACAGCAATCTTCACCCTCCATCTCATCCGACGGCCATCACTTCTTCTACCTATCCCCTTACCCTAGACACCGCCGCCACCACCTCCTTCTCCTCCTCCTCCTCCTCCCGCCACCACCACCACCTCCTCCTCCCCCTCCTCTAGATCTCCTCCTCCTCCTCCTCCTCCCACCGCCGCCACCACCACCTCCTCCTCCTCCTCCTCCTCGAGATGGAGGAGGATGAGGAGCTGGCGACCTCTTCCTCTTCTTGAGGAGGTGGTGGTGGTGGTGGCATCGGTGGAGTCTAGGGCAAGGGGATAAATAGAAGAAGAAGGGATGACCGTTAGATGAGATGAATGATGAAGATTGCTGCCACGTGGCATTGAGGAGGGTGGTTCCGCGCACGTGGAAATTTTATCGTTAAGTTATTAACGAACATACTAACGGAGGGGGATTATTTGAACAAAAAATATAATCGCGGGGGGTTCTGTGCACACTTGGTAGTTTATGTAGTCTTTGCGCACATCGACTATAGTCGAGGGGGGTTCCGTGTAATTTACCCTATATATATTTAATTGAAAAATTATGTAGTAGTTTAAAATACTAAGGCCAAGATTCTAACCTTCGTTAGAGATCTTTTATTGAAAAATCATGTAGTAGTTTAAAAACGTGTGCCGAGTTGGGCTGGGCTCGAGTTTTGATTAAACTTCACGGGTCGGGCCTGAACATAGGAGCACAATTTAAAATCTGGGCTCGGGTTGCTCGGGCTGCTCGGGCTACTCAGGATTCATCTTATAAAGCTCGACCTGCATTGAGCTTGGCCCGACCTAGCCCATAGCCAGACATACTTTCGATTGAAATGTTTTGGATGTGCCCAAGGATGCCCCAATACTAGATCCAGAAAGGAGCGAGGTTGATCGAAATCATATTCCTGCATGACCTTTCCACGCTCCCAACGTCTTAGCACCAACAATTGATTCTTATAGAGCCAAGGTTGATTACATAGAATTTTCATCATGGGAATGAGTTCATCGAAATAGAATACAAATTAAAGTGCGACCTTCTACTTCCTTGCATCTAAATCCTTTCGGATTATTTCATACGTGTGACAACATGATTTGTATAGTTGTCGGCACCAGAGACCTCTCAGACCAAATTTCAGAGATCATGGAAGGTTGAACATCATCGAGAAGGACTGATTCCTCATCCGAATGGGGATCATTTTAATTATTTGGGAGAGGGAGCCCAAACGTGTGCGGATTACGATGGTAATGGGTGCTCCATTGCAGGAGGATATATAGCTCCACAAGGGAGAATTGCCATAAGACAGGCAGAAGCCGAACGTCGGGCGTCGGAGGATACTGCATGAAGAGGCACCAAGGAGGAGTCGCTTGGGAGCTCAAACGGTAAAATCAAATATAGTGAACATTTATTTAAATAAAAATAACTATATATTACATTAATTTTATGTATGTCTAAACCACATTTTCAATTATAGTATTTGTTTGCATGTTTTAAAATCTATATAGCATATGAGACACTAATTTGCAGGCACTTCACATGCAAAGTCGATCGAATGATTTAATTAATATGGAGGGTAAAATTATGAATGGCATTTGATAACAATTCCTTTCTTTTTGGCCCGGACAATGCAAAAGTTGCATGTCTTGATCAAGAACAACAATGTATATATATGGATATACTATCATGTCCATATATCTGCCAATTCACATTAAATTCAACACCTAATGTGATAGAGATGTCAGCATGCCAGTCAAATGGAAGATGAGCTTGGAGGAAGAGCTTTATCGAAGAAAGAGAGGTGGTGAAGTCATGTAACATCATTTCTCATGCTTTTGCATGCATGCACACTAGTTAGTATATAGATGACAAATGAACGCACATGCATCTTTAACTTCTCGTCTCAAAACCAAGGAGGGAAATTAGATCTGATGTAGCAGAAGGAAGAGCAAACATTTAAAAGTAATTTAAATATGTTAAATTATTTTTATTTAAATTAACTTTCGTTATTTATAATTAAAATTTTCTATATAAGCGCGCAAGGGATTCTTTTTGTCTTTTGAGACTAGCTAGTTAATTGAGAAGACAAACACTTTCTTCTCTCTATGAGAGTTGAGATCAGGTAAAAGGGAAGAAAGAGGCAATTGGAGAGGTGTTGTGGATGGGTAGAAAGAGGCAATTCAAAAGGTTTGTGATCAGCTCTCATTTAATCAACAATCATTCAGTCTTGATTTGATATGCTGATGTGTCCCCATGATTAGAGATAAATTAGATTTTTATTTTTAACTTTTTCACATTTAAAAAATAATAGACACAAAATTTATTTCAAATTAGTCTTTAAAGATCTATAGAAACAATAATAATAGAGTCACTTAATTGATATATTTCTATAGATCTTTAGAGACAAATTTGAAATAAATTTTATGTCTATTAATTTCCAAATATGAAAATTTAGAAACAAAAATTTAATTTATTTTTAAATATGTGTCTCTATAGGTCAGTTGTGTTGTAGTATTTATTTAAAAGCTTGTTTATGTTCATTTAAAAGTTCTTTTATCTTTGTATAAATGCTCACTTATGTGCTCGATTAAAAACTTATTTATATTTGTTTAAATGTTCATTGATGTTCGTTCATAAACTCGTTTATCATGCGAAAGAAGATAAAAGAATGCATTATAAGCTCGTTTATAACCTGGACCTCTGCGGTCGACGTCGCCGCAGCACAGGATTAGCAAGGCAGCGAAAGAGAGGAGCTGGACCTCTGCGTTGAGTGATGGTGCCAGGGATGAGCAATAGAAAATAACAATGGTAAAAAGAACCTTCATTTTGTTTCATCAAGTGTTTACATATTGAAATTAAAACTTATTTATATTTCCTAAAAAACTAATTTACATTTTCACAACTCATTTATATTTGTTTAAAAATTCATTTATGTTCATTTAAAAGCTCATTTACGTGTTCAATTAAAAACTCATTCATGTTCGTTTAAAAGCTTATTTACATGTTTGATTAAAAGCACATTTGCAAATATGTTTGGCTAAAAGCCCATTTACAATTTTTGTTAAAAACTTGTTTATGTTTATATTTAAAAGCTTGTTTATGTGTTTGATTTAAAACTCATTTATGATTGTTTAAAAGCTTGTTTACATACGTTTATGACTTTTTCGTATGAAAGCTAGTGTATTCTTTTAAAACCTCATTTACATGGTCGATTTAAAGCTTGTTTAAGTTTGTTTAAAAGCTCGATTATGTTCATTTAAAGGTTCTGATATCTTTGTAGAAATGCTCATTTATGTGGTCGATTAAAAACTTCTTCATATTTGTTTAAATGTTCATTTATGTTTAGTTATGTTCACTTGTAAGCTCGTTTATCTTTGTTTAAAAACTTGTTTATCTTTGTTTAAAAACTCATTTATGTATTCAATTAAAGTTCAATTAAAAGCTCATTTATGTTTATTTAACCGTTTATTTATATTTGCTCAAAAAACTAATTTACATGTCTGATGAAAAGCTCATTTATATTTGTTTAAAAAATTATTTATATTCATTTAAAAGCTTGTTTGCGTGTTCAATTAAAAGCTCATTCATGTTCGTTGAAAAGTTTATTTACATTTTTTATCAAACTATTATTTATGTTTGTTGAAAAGCTTTGTAATTTGTAAGTGGAATGATGCAATCTGCAATAGATAATTAAGATTTGTAATTTTAAGAATAATCAAAACCCCACGCTACTAGAAAACTAGCATTCACCAACGGATATGGATGTTCATTAATGAATTCGAGAATCCAACCCGACCACAAACTTTGTTAAGGTAAAATTTCATATATACAGTGGCGGATCCAGGATTTTTAAGTAGTGCAGTCACTTTTTAAAAAATAATAAAAAATAAAAAATTTAAAAAATAGTCGAACAACTGTCAGCCTCCATGGCTGTTAAAAAACAGAGATAAAAAAGATTCTAAATCTTAAAAAAATAAATAGAAATTTTTTTTTAGTACTAAGTGCATGATTATTTTAATGTTTGACTAGTTAATCCAGACCTAGCTTTATTTACTATGGCCTGTGAAGTGGTTGATAGGCCTAATTTAGTTTTGATTAGGAGTTATGCTGCATTCTAGATAAAGGGTTGGGTTCGACTATTTGTGTTTGACAAGGGTTTAGTCTCTCATGCTATTAGTTGTTTCAATTCATCTGCATGGAAATCACTCCTTTGGTTTGGGTTCTTAAGATCATAGTCTCCTTTGATTAGGAGTTATACTGTGATTTGTAGCACTTCTATTCTTGGATGAATTCATGTTGTAAATTGAAATATTAGTTTGATTCTTGATTCTAGGAATGCAACAATTAATGAGGGAGTACTTTTGTTGATGAAGACTTTTCTGAATTCTACTCTTTGAAATTTGAATGGTATCCCTAGCTAACTGGGTGGCTTCTCTTTTTCTAGTTCCTAACAGCTTACCTAGTTGTTATACCTGAGTTATTTTGTTTGGTCCATCTGATTTGAAAGTACTCAAATCTTAGTGCAGTCACATGACTGCTAGGGAACTAATGTGCATCCGCCACTGCATATATATATATATATATAATTTTGTTTTGCAGGTTAATAAATAATTATAAGTGGCAATTCAAATCTTAAAACTTCATATATCTCTCTCCCTGTTTCGTTTCCATCATTATAGCAGACTTTGTATTCTTTTGTTTGTAAAAAGAACCATGGTTGGATGCTTTTCCTCTTTAGCACAAGCCACTGCAGGTATTCATATAGCAAGCCACTGCAGACTGCATCATTCCACTTTAAGGACATTTGTAGGTATTCATATATAGCAAGCTCGTCATCTCTCTCTCTCTCTCTCTCTCTACGCCTTCGTCTACCCCGCCTCTTCAGGGAAGGAAAAATTCAAGATCTGGCTCCAGACCTGCATCACATCGCGAGTCCAAGACTCCCCCAACTCCATGAGCTTACATCCTGTGAGATAGTCGGGCTCTGTAATATCCAAGATATTATGGCTAATTTCTATTATTCATTTTGTGTTGCTAGTCTAGCAGGCTGATTCTAGGTCGAGCCGAGTCGACTCATGGTCCAGTGCAAGCTTGAGAGCTTGGGTAAGTAGAAACATAAGTTGTGTGTTTTCTTTACTTATTAATTAAATTTATATAGCATATGTTTGAGCATTATTATTGATGCTTGTGGTTAGCGGGTTTTGGATCCGGGTTTTAGGCGGATGCGGGTTAGCTAAAGGGGTAGGGTGTAGATGGGGGTTTGGGAGGGGATTATAAAATCTCCCCTAGGGCTAAGCGGCTCCCTTGTGGAGCCGCATAAGCCGATTGGAGAATAGGGAGGCTGAGCCCCCCCCCCCCCCCCCTCTTATCTCTCTTTCTTGTTCTTATGTTCTCGAGTATTGAGAAATCTTGTCATTTTTCCGTTAAAATTGTGATTTCTCATCGTTTTCTCGTGTTGCCATGAAAGAGGAGGCCCGAGGACCCCCCCCCCCCCCTTTTGTTGTGCGGCAGCCTTAGGATTGTCCTAGGGGGGCTCGGCCAAGGTGAGTAATGGGACGCCCTCAATGTGTTTATGAAATTGCCTAAGAGAGCATGTGATGTTTAATGAGGTTTAGATTCCTTGACGATGAATCTTGTTAGGTTTAGAGCATGTGATGTTTAATTATTGTTTGTGATGAATGTAATCTGGTTTGGCAATATTTAGGAACAATTATTGCTGTGATTTTCGTGTTAATTAATTAGACATGCTGAAATCTAAAACATGCTGAAATTTCATCGTGGATTATCATTAATGATGTTGAGATTTGAAATTGTTGTTGTGATGCGTTACGATTACTGAACATAGTCATGTAACATATTATTTTAATCAGAAAACATAGTCTGGAACCATAGGATACACTATAGAAATCAAATTCGGCTTGGGTACACCAGAAGTGAGCTCAAACAGTAGGCTAAAAACAAAACCTAATTTCGAGAAT
The DNA here is from genome assembly GCA_034359265.1 of Canna indica. Taxonomy (NCBI): domain Eukaryota; kingdom Viridiplantae; phylum Streptophyta; class Magnoliopsida; order Zingiberales; family Cannaceae; genus Canna; species Canna indica. The sequence continues at coordinate 72,966,357 of CP136891.1, read as the reverse complement.
TTAAATTTTAATTGTAGAATTAAAATTCAAGGGGCAGAATAAACTGTTAAAGATCCAACAAAAGAATTTAATTGCATGAAATAAAACCTCATGGGCTAATGATATTGCGGGTCTGGGGCGTCGAGAGCGGCCTTAGTGTGTTGCGGCATTTTCCCAGTAAGAACCACTACTAGAAAAATGGGCATCGGCAACGGCTGATGCCGTTGCTGAAAATCAGCAGCAACGGCGTGCAACGGCTGGCGCCGTTGCAATGGAGTCGTGGCAGAAAATCGTGTTGCTGATAACTTAGCAACGGATCATCAACGGCCGCTCGGGCCGTTGCTAAAAATATTATCAACAACGGTTTTACCACGGACGCGGAGCCGTTGCTGATAACATTAATAGCAACGGCTTGTGAGCCCGTAGCAACGCCGTTAGTAAAAGCCCGTTGCTAAGCCGTTGCTGTAGGTCATCAGCAACGACTTTCGATAAACTTTTAGCAACGGCTTTCCCACGGACGGTCGTGGGAAAGCCGTTGCTGATGATGTGAACCTGGTAACGAAAAAAATTAAAATTTTAAATTTCCATTGATACATTGATACATTATCTTGATACATAACTCACACACTCATACACACATTCATTCACACATCACAAATACACTAAGATATACATCAAAACAATTATATTTATATTTATAATTATCCACAATAGTATAAAAACTATTCAAATGCAAAATTGAAGTATCAATATCCAAACAAAATAAATTAAACAAGTATAATATCTCAGTAACAAAGTCAATATAAAAAATCTCATGATGACGATGGAGGATGGTCTGGATCATTTGGCGGGGTTTGGAGTGCTTGAGTGTACACCGGCGTGGATTGACTCGAGGACGATGGATGAGATGAAGTCGAAGAGATGCCTGCTTCGGGATGACCTGACATGTTGCGTAGCATAGCATGCATCTCCGCCATCATCTGACTCTGGCGCTCCATCATCTCAGTCTGACGCGCGACCGTCTTCTCTAGAGTCCTTATTCTGCTATTATGATCATAACTGGATCTGGAGGTGGACGGCCGCTCACCAGCGACCGGAGGGGTCAGTGCCCCAAGTGGCCCTAGTACGGCTCGCGCATGACCACTATCTGCAAAGCCATATACGCGGCCATGGTCCCAGCCACCTGCGGCCTCGACCCACGTTGCTGCGTCAAAGTCCTCGGGGGTGCCCCCGCGCTGCACCACCGTCTAGTTGTAGGTCTCCTACTCGAGTTTGATTTTTTGTTTAATATTTATCATAAAACTTAAATTATAAATATATAATGAATAATTTAAACAAATATATAGTTACCATAATGTATGCAGCGCGATTGTCGATGTACTCCCCCATCCCATGTGCTCGACGGTGAGTCCGCTCAAACACCGCCATCGGGGAGGGTCGCTGGACAGTCCCGTCATCCGACACCGTCGTCTACATTTACAAAACAAATACATTAATTAGTACACATAGTAATAAATAAAATATATAATTAAAATGTATACTTACCATACGGTTCGCGTGCACTGCAAGTGTATCGATAGATGCTCCATCGAGTCAAAAAATGCAGGAGGGAAAAATTGCTCCAGCTTGCATATGATTTCAATAATATTATTTTCAAGTGTTGACATATCTTCGACTCGAAGGACATTTGCACAGATGTTTCTAAAAAATATACTTAATTCAGTCAATGGACCCCAAATATTATCAGGTAGAAGATCTCGAAATGCGATCGGAAGTAATCTCTGCATGAATACATGACAATCATGGCTCTTCATCCCTGATATTTTGCAATCATCGACGTTCACATATCAAGATAAGTTTGAAGCATATCCATCGGGTAATCTGAGTTCTTTTACCCATTGACAAACATCTTTGATATGTTGTTTATTTAACACATATGGGGCCTTCAATTTCAGATATCGTCCGTTGACCTCTTGTAACTCTAACTCTGGTCTTTTACGAAGTATTTTCATATCATGTCGGGCTTTGACATTATCTTTAGTTTTTCCGAAAATATCCATCAAAGTGTTGAAAATATTATCAAACACATTTTTTTCAATGTGCATGACATCTAGATTATGTCGAATCAATAATGAACTCCAATAGGGCAATTCCCAAAAGATACTTTTTTTCACCCAGTTATGTGTTTGGCTAAAACCTGACACTCTTTCATTGCGACCAAATACTATATCTGGAAGTACTATATCTGACCAAAACTCTAATTATGCTTCTGATGACAATCATAAGTGATATCTCCCTCAGTCCACAATGTTTTCAATTCATATATCAAGGGTCTGAGAAATATGTCAATTTCTTTTCGCGGACCCTTAGGACCCGGAATAATCATCGAAAGATAAATAAATTCATCTTTCATACACATTGACGGTGACAAATTATAAACTGTCAGTAGCACTGGCCAAACTGAATAAGGAGTTGCAGAATGTCCAAACAGATTAAAATCATATGTGCACAATCCCAATCTTATATTTCTAGTATCCCTAGCAAATGAAGGATAATATGTATCCAAATGTTTCTATGCTTCACTGTCAGATGGATGAGTCATTACTGTATCATCACGACTTCTTGCATGCCAACTCATGTAGGGGGCTGTCTTTTCTGACATGAATAATCTTTGAAGCCTCGGTGTTAGTGGAAAATACCGAAGCACCTTAAACGGGGTATTTTTCTATCGGACCGATTTCTTCTCCTTGTAACGAGGATATTAACATACAGGGTATTTATCCAACCACACATTTTCTTTATAATATAAAATGCAATTATTTTGGCACGCGTGTATTTTTTGGTACCCAAGCCCCAATTTTCTCATTAGCTTTTTAGTCTTATAAAAAGTTGGCTCAAACTTGTTATCAGTAGGCAGCATTCCATTAATCAATCCTGCAATCCGATCATACGCAACCCCGCTGATATTACAATCGGCCTTGATGTTTAGGAGCAGTGTCATTGCTGAAAACCTAGTGTATTTAGGATAATTATCATACAAAGGTTCATCGGCAGCTTTCAATATCTTGTAAAATTCTGCAGCTTCTTTATTCGGTAATTCAATCTCTACCGCAGTTTGTACTTCTGTGATATCAACTGCTGTAGTATCTGGTGGGACTGATGTCCGAAGAACTGGCCGATCAACATTTTTAGGTGGAATTGACCCCCAAGACTATCAAGTATCATAGTTCTATAGGGATTAGATTGACTAGATGAAGAAGCACCAGCAGAGGAAGATTCACCATATGTCTGAACGATAGGATTACTCGACGTCCCGACTTCACGTGACTCCCCATGACAAGTCTATAGAAAATATCATGGTGCAAATCCTTTGCTATATAAATGCAGAGTGACAGTCTCCCGATCCAAAAATCATCCATTCAAACAAATACGGCACGGACATCAGATTTGATCACCGATGCTAACGAAATTCTGATTCGAATAGGCGAAATTTAGGAAGTACATTACGCCTAATCGAAACTCATTCGTTAAAGCTCCACGATCAAGACGTCGATACATCCAACTTCGATCAGCCGACATGATTCTGTCAATCAATGACAATTTCTTTGGTTAATGTCTTTAGGTGAGATTGTCCTATTCCATTCGGGATTTATGTTATTTATATTGCACTAAGTACTTATTTTAACTGTTAACTTCATTCTAAATTTCGGCAGCATCTCCCTACAGTTCTCCGAATACGCATATCATCTGGGCGCGTATCGGAGAACAAGAGAGATGCTGCCGAAATTTAGAATAATTAGTTAACAGTTAAAAGAAAAACGTAAGTGCAGTACAAATAACTATATTCCCAAATTGTCCAATCAGGGACAATTCAAGGATTGTACGTCGTATAAAAGATCATCTACTTCTTTAACACGAACAAACAATTCTCGAACGGATCTAAGGTTTTGCTAAATCATATCCGACTCGTCGATGCGTACGTGAAACATATCAACTCGTCGGATGGATGATTATTTTCTAAATGTTTCGAGTCAGTTTGAGTCCATATTGGATAATTCCGACACGAGTCCAAATTAGATGATTTCGGCAGGAGTCCAAAATGAACTATTCCGGCGCGCGTCCGAAGTGGACAATTTCAGCACGTGTCCGAAGTGGACGATTCCGGCACAATGCCGAAGTGGACAATTCCGACACGAGTCCACTGAGGACAACTTTGGACTAATTAACAATATTTTAACTAATTAATTAATATTAATCTACATCATTTTCATTAATTTAAATAATTAACCTACCATTATTAAATATTAATCTAACTAAATTAAACTAAAAATTAATATAAACTCTAAAAATTAATCTAAACCCTAAAAATTAATCTAAAAAATTAAACAATTAATCTAAATAATTAATTAATTAATTAATTAACAAATAAATAAAAATTAATCTACAATTTTCGACGCCGGAGTACAGTGTCCGGACACTGTACAAGATTCGGCGGCGGCCATCGGCCGTCCGCCGCTGGTCGAAACCCTAAAAATAGGGTTTTAGTCGGATTTCCCGTCGGCCTCAACGGGAAGAGATGGTCGGGCGGCGATGAATACCTGAAATCAACTGTCGAGGACGGACGGTAGTGTCAACAACGGCAGCTCAGCGGCGTCGGCGTCGGCAGCGGCGGCGAGAGGCAGGAGGAGGAGGCGGCGGCAGCAGCGGGAGGAAGAAGGGGCGGACGCGATCTGCAACCTATATAAACTTATCAGCAACGGCTCACTCGCCCGTTAGAAAGCCGTTGCTAATAAGTTATCATCAGCAACGACTCACTTGTCTGTTAGAAAGCCGTTGCTGACAATTAAAATCATCAGCAATGGCTCGCGTGTCCGTTAGAAAGCCATTGCAGATACAACATATCTGCAACGGCTTGAGCGGCCGTAAGAATGCCGTTGCAAATAGCAACGGCTTGAGCGGCCGTTGCTAATAGCCGTTGCTGAAGACTCAATTTTTAGTAGTGAACACCCATAGGACACCATGGAGGACACTTGACTTAGGTCTTGTTGGCGCCATATCTTTCATGAATGGCGGAGAGGCTCGGATAAGAGCCGGTTTGCGGGCTTAGGCTCGGAAGGTTGGATGGGTAAATCCCAACCTGTGTTTAAAAAGAATATGTTTGGATGGACGAATTTCGATTATTCCTGTATGCTATTTGGAATAAATTCAGATGGATGAATTTTGATTATTCCTGTTTCTATCTGGAATAAGTTCGGATGGGCGAATCCTGATTATTCTCATTTCTATTTAGAATAAGTTCGAATGGGCGAATCTCGATTATTGCCGTATTTTTTTTTCTTTAAGGGTATGTTACGAGATAAGTTCAGATGGGTAAAAACCTGATTATCCTCATAACCCTTGTGGGTGACTTGTATGTCTTACGACATGGGTAGGTAGATAGGCTTGTTGTATATTCACGGTTATGTGAGTAGGTTGCCTTTGGGCATGAGATGACCAAGTGGCTAGTTAGTTAGCCATATCACCAGTCTTGCATTTTCCTGTATGAGACAGTCGCATATATACCTTATTATGTAGCTGGTTTTTGTGGTGGTGGTTGGTAGAACCACTCACTGAGTTCCTTTGTACTCACCTTTGTTTCCTTCTTTTTTTTTGCAGAGCCTGACCAGTGAGATAGGCTGTAGCACTTGGCGCGGCTGGAGGGCAGAGGAGTACCATTGATCTCATAGCAGTCCGAGTTTAGGAGTCGTAGTCGAGTCTTGTTACTGGTAGATCATGCACTTGGTGTTTAGTATTCTAAAGTTGTAGTCCTTTTGGGACATTCAGTTGTATTCGTTTGAGATTAAGTTTTTTTTTGAAAAACTATAGATCTTTCAATTATTTATTTTTGAAACTTTATTTGGCTTGTTGGACTTCTTTTCTTAAAATGAAAACTTATTTGGATTCTCAATTTTATTTGTTGTTGTTACATATTTTCATTATGTTTCTTTTGAGTTGGCATGTGCATGGGATAGACTGCGGTGTATAGACACGTATACCCTAGTTGGTCACGTGACCCTAAGACGAGGCGTGACAAGCTCCCATCCCTAAGGTAATTTTTTCTCCTTCCTTTGAGAACATTGCGGCTTCTGTTTCTGATAATGTAAACTTCTCCCCGGCTCAGCTCCATTCTTGGAGCGAGCCATGGGAGCACTCCCTTATTGGCAAATTTTTGGTAAAAATACGCCCCTTTCGACGGTTTCTTCGTGGGCTAAAAGAATTTGGAACGTTCCTGGTTTCTCTTCGATTTTGGATCTTAGGAAGGGTTCTTCATTTTTGGTTTTCTGACCCAATGTCATCTACAGGATATTTTAACGGGGGGGGGTTACTCCCTAGGTGGTACAGTTTTACGTTTGGTTCCCTGGAATCCCGGCTTTAGGCCATGGTGCGAGGTTTTTTTGATGGCCCCCGTTTAGGTTCGATTTATAGGGCTCCCTCTCGAGCTTTGGAATCCTGAGTCTATTTCGATTTTGGGGAATTCGTTGGGAAAATTGATTTCGATTGATTCTCGCTCGTTTCAATTTAATCAGGGACGCTATGTTTCTCGTCTGCGTCGAACTTGATCTGCGAAACCCCCTTCGGCAAGGGCGGTGTGTTGGTGAATCAGGGAAGGAATTCTTTCAGCCTCTCTCTTATGAAAATTTATCGTCGGTTTATTTTTCGTGTGGATTGATTGAGCATCATGAGGTTGATTGCCCTAAAAAATTTGCTGTCATGCCTGGTTCATCGGATTTTTCGTCCATTCCTCATCCTTCCGGCAGAGCGCATGTGGTCGTCACATGGGGGTGCGAGGCTCGGCTCAGGGTCGCTTGGCGGATGATGTATCGATTCAGGATGAGTCTCTTGAACCGCTTTGGCCCGTTTCACGTGATGATACGGGTGAATCCCTGAGCATTGATGGCGTATCAAAGCATATCTTCAACAGATTTATGGGATCTGACGCTTCGGCTGCTATGAACCCTCCTGGGCTCGCCTCGACGCACCACGTGGCAGGAGCCCCTGGCTCTCTGTCACTTCGTACTGGGCGTGTGCGGTCAGCGGAAGGTGCCTCAGGCCTGAGGCCTGCGCAGGTAATTAATAACCCCACTTTGTCGCCTTAGCGTGTCGTGGGCTCCGTGCCTCCGCAGACACGTTCTGGCCTTAGCACGTTGCATGCGTTGATGGTGCCGTCAACGGTTATGCCAAGGGCCTCTAAAGTGGAGTTAGTGGGACACGTGGCGCCCCCCCTGAGAAACTTATGCTGGGCACAACTGTCTCCTCGACTGCTAGACCTGAGGATCATTTAATGGTTGACAAGGCTTGCCCTTCTATCGCTTCGACTTTGTCGCCTGACTCAACTTCTACAGCACCTATTCCCCCCTCTCGCTCATTTGAACAACTATCCCATGAACTCTCTTTTGCCTTCTCCTCCCCAAGCTCCACCGCCCTTACTCTCGTCAAGCAACCTGTTAAAACTCCTCGCCGCCCACCCAAACCACCTAAGACTCTCTTACTTAAAGATTTTGCTCCCTCCACTTCTTTTGTGGACTGTGGTAAACGAAGGCGCACCTCTGATGAGAACCTTACTCTTTCACTCCCTCTGGGAAACGATGCCTCTATATATGGAGGGTGAGAACTCACTTGCTATTATTCCATTATGAATTTCATCTCTTGGAATGCTTGTGGTGCTTGGTGCCGTTCGGTAAGAGATCAGTTAATTCATTTTATTTGTACTAACTCAGTTTATCTAATAGCTTTACAGGAAACTCACATCGACTCGATTCGTGCTGAACGACTAGTCAAATCCTTCGGCAGGGACTGGGATTTGGTGGCCCAGTCCTCTGTTGGAGCTTCAGGAGGTCTTCTTGTTGTCTAGAACACTTAGTGTTCCAGGCCCAGGTATTATCTATTCAACCTCAATGCATAACCCTGGTTGTGGGGGTTAATAGCTATGAACCGTTCATGTTTTCGAATATCTATGCTAGCACTAATCCGACTTTATGTTCGGATTTTTTAAAATCATTCTACGGTTCGAATTTCTCTGATTTTATGTGGGTTTTATTAGGAGACTTTAATTGTATCATGAATGCATGTGATAAGAAGGGTGGCTTATCGTTTTCTATATCTCGGCCAGTTCTATCTTTTCAGGATTTCAAACATAATCTTGGTTTGGTGGATTTGGGGTTCCATGGTGTTTCTTATACCTGGTCGAACAACCGTCGTGACCACCTAAAAATCCAAATTCGACTTGATCGAATTTTTTGTAATGCGGCTTGGATTCACTTTTTCGAAGAGGCTTCTATTCATCATCTTAACCGTGGCATCTCAGACCATTGTCCGCTTCTTTTTACTTTACAAAAACTCTTATCAATCCAAGCTGTTTAAATTTTAAAATTTTTGGATTGGGTATTCGGAGTCTACTGATGTGGTGCGCCATGCTTGGGGTGAAACTCCGATTGATCTATTGCCTTATACGAAAATTATGACTGCTTTAAGATTCACTAGGAAGGCTCTATTTGTGTAGAATAAAAATTCTCTGGGTGTACTTGAAAATTTGCTTGATGATACTATTGTAACTATTTCTTCGCTTGAGAGGCTTGATGCGATGTCGGGTCTTAGTGTTGAGGATGAAAATAACCTTAGAGCTCTTAATAATAAGGTCATTGCTTTAAGGAGACAAATTTCCCTAAAGTGGTGGGCTAAAGCTAAAAACAATTGGATTAAAGATGGTGATATAAATTCAGCGTATTTTCACCGTACTCTTGCATGAAAAGAAGAAGAAACAAAATCACTAAAATTATCATTGTTTCTGGTTTATCCTTAGTTTTTGATGCTGATATTTTGAATGTGTTTACTATTTTTTACAAAGATCTGTGGTTGGACACTACTCATCATTTTCTTGATCTCTCTCATCATTTACTGGTCAATGTTCTTGATAATGCTGACCTTTCTGAGATAATTAGACCCTTTTCGATGTTGGAAGTTACTAACGTGGTTAAGGCTTTGCCAAATGACAAGAGCTTGGGGATTGATGGTTTTTCTAGTGAATTCTATAAACATTATTGGTCCATTATTTCATCTGATTTTATGCATTGCTTAGATAATTTTTTTAATAATGCTTATATTCTCTTTGACTGGAACAAAACTATCTTGACCTTTTTTTCTAAATGCCATAATGCTAGTCGAGTTAGGGACTATTGCCCTTTGCAACCTAAGTTATAGAATCTTAGCAAAACTTTTAGCCAACTGCATCCAAACTATTGTTCCAAATCTGATGTCCAATAACCAATAGGCTTTCACTAAGGGGGGGTCTATTCAGGATAATATCCTGATTGCCCAAGAAGTTGCCCATTCAATGTATGGGTCCATGGGCAAGAATCTGTGGGTTATGGTCAAAATAGATCTTGGAAAAACCTATGATAAAATTTCCTGGGCTGCTATCTTTATCATGCTCAAAATTTATAAATTCCTGGATAAATTCATTCATTGGATTAAGGCTTGCCTATCCACGGTTAGCTTTGCATGTTTAATTAATGGTAAGTTGTCCCCTTTCTTCCAATCTAACAGGGGTATTCGTCAGGGGGATCCGTTATCTCTATACTTATTTGTTTTGACTACTCAAGTGCTGACCTGCCTTTTTGATAAAGCTGCTCAGGCTGGCAGGCTTACTCCTTTCAAAATTAGAAATGCCGCTACTATTAGCCATCTAATTTTTGCGGATGATATCCTCTTTACTTTTAGAGCCAACCCGAAGAGTATTGAAACTGTTAAAAATATTTTCAAGGAATTTGAAAATTTTACCCGTCTTATTGTTAATTTTGAAAAATCGAAGATCTTTTTTCCCAAATCCGCCACCAGGGCTTGTATTGCTAACGTTAGCAGTAGCATGAATACGAGAGCGGGAGATTTTCCTTTCAAGTATTTAGGCACCCAAATATCCCCTAGAAGGCCCCCAATCCAACATCAAAAACTTTTGGTTGATTCGGTCAACTCTAAGTTGCCTTCTTGGCAAGCCAATTATCTTTCTCAAGCTGGTAGGCTTCTCCTCATTAAATCAGTCCCTAGCTCTATGCCCCTTCATTTGCTTGCCGTTACTTGGGCCTCCCCTTCTATTATTGATAAAATTGAGATGAGTATGAGAAATTTCCTCTGGTCTAGGATGGCTGATAAGAATGCTTTCCACTTAGTTAAGTGGGATATTGTCACGTTGCCTAAGGAGGCAGGTGGCCTTGGTATTCATGATCTTCATGATAAATGCATTGTGCTTCAGGTTAAGCATGTCCAAAGTTATTTAAATCAATGCCCCTCGGTTTGGCAAAAATTGTCTCTGCCAAGTATAAATATTTACGTCTTTTTTATCGTACTTGTGCCAAATCTTCATGGAGCTGGAAGCTTTTTTAATCTGTATTTTATGAATTTATGTCTGGTTTCCTCAAGATTATTAATTCGGGTGCTAATACATCTATTATGATTGATTCTTGGGTTGGTGATGTGCCTCTCATTCGCATACCAACATTTGTGGATTGTAATTTAATTTCGAATGATACCTCGGTTGATAGCATGATTGTAAATCATACGTGGAATGTGGATCCATGTAATACTCTATTCGGTTCGGTGTTAGGGATTCCATTTGCAAGATTCGATTGCCTTTACAGCTTGATGAGGATACCTATGTTTGGAAGGATAGTCAGGGGGGCAATGTTACCGCCAAGTCGGCTTTTAGGTTTCTAAGAAGCCATAACCAGCGTGTATTGACAACCTCCATTTCGTGGAAACACCTTTGGAAGTTATAAACGACACCTAAGGTCTTAATTTTCTGTTGGAAGGTGTTCCATTAAAAAATGCCTACAAGGGCTAGGCTTCACCATATTGGTATTCACACCACAATTTCTTGCCCTATTTGCACAAATTCAGTTGAAACCTACGATCATCTCTTTTTTACCTGTGAGTATGCGCATATGGTTTGGAACCCCATCTCTGCTAAAATTGGCCTTCTGCTTGATAATCATCGTGATTGGTTATGATGTGACTGGTTAGGTAACTCCCTTAGGTCCAACCCTAGCATTGACTTCTTCAACACCCTCATTGCTAATTCATGCTAGTTCTTTTGGTACACTAGGAATCTTAAGCTGCATGAGGCTAGGTAGCTTGCCCCTCGGTGCCTAATGAATAAAATTCTTGGCTTCACCAATAACTATTGGTCTAGCAAAATTCCTGAGGGCATCGGTACAGTTAATCGATCTTTGGTCAAATGGATTTCGCCCGCACCAAATCAATTTAAAGTAAATTGTGATGCCTCACTTTTTGCCTATGTAGGGGATCTGGGAATTATTATTCGTGATTCGATGGGCATCTACTTGGGTACAATTGGAATGAAGCCGCGAAAAGATAACATTTTAACTCTGGAGGCCCTGGCTGCTCGGGACTCCCTGAAGGTGGTTGTGGATAAAAATTTACACAATTTTATTGTAGAAACTGATTCAAAAATTTTGGTGAATGTTGTTTGTAATTCTGTAAACCCACCTTGGGTGATTAGTTGCATTGTTAAAGACATCCAATTTTTGACGAGGGCCTGTAATTGTAAAGACTTCTCTTTTTTGCTTTAGGGAATGAATCAAAGTTGCCCATTAGGCAGCAAACAGAGTTAGGTTGGATGGTGATTTTGTAATCTGGTCGTCCACCCATCCTCTTGATTTGGAGGACATTTTGCTCGACGACCATTTTTGCTCAGGCTTTGCCGAGTTTATTTAATATATCATTTTTTTTGGTAAATTTTTTTTTCACTTGCTCCTCCTAGCTAGCACATTCACTCAATGCTTTTAAGTGGAATGATGAGTTTGCTATAGATAAATCAGATTTTAAATGAACATAAATGAACTTTTAAACAAATATAAATGAGCGTTGAACATGTAAATTAGTTTGTGACCAAATATAATTAAGTTTTAATTTAAATAAGTATAAACAAAAAAAATGAGCTTTTAGTTGAACTTTAATCGAATACATAAATGAACTTTTAAACTAGCATAAATAGACTTTTAAACAAAAATAAATGAGTTTAATATACATTGGTGGTCGTCTAACAATAGCTGCATTTGGAACCATTGCAGCGAGGAGGTGGTGGGACAGCAAGATAGAGGACTAGTTGGACCTCAGCGTTGAGATGAGGTGCTAGGAACAAGCAAACAAAAACAACGAAGGTAAAGGAACCTTCATTAATTTTGCTTCAAATGTGTTTGGAAGCTAGACCCGAGGAGTGTCAAGTGTGGTTCTTGCTTTGTCAAGGTCTTTGGAACCCGGAGCCGAGGAGTGGATTTATAGAGTTTGAGAGAGACGACTACCTACAGTCTACTATGATGATGGAAACGAAATGCGGAGAGAGAGAGATAACTACCTGGACTCAATGCTAGCATAGAGAGCTGGCAGTGGACTCACATGGAGAAATTTCACAAAAAGAAATTGATGATGGAATTTCACATTATGTAGTGTGCTAGCTCCATCTTTTTCAAAATTCATCATCTATCCAGATATGATAAGAAATTAGTGGGTCTAACTCCACCCCAAAAGCAGCTAAGCTAGTTCTTGAGGAGATGATTGCTCAAATTATTTAGAGATTATGTTGGTCATATTTTTAAGCAATGTGAGACTTTAACACATACACTCATCTCACGTCTAGAATTGGACATCTAGAGCTTGGAGTATGCAGGACAGAACATATGCGGGTGGCATAATATCAACCATAACTTGGCTCTGATACCATGTTAAAAAATTAGTGAGTCTAACTTCATCCCAAAAGCTAGTTTTTGAGGTAAGGATTGCCCAAATTATTTAGAGACTATATTAGCCATATTTTTAAGCAATGTGGGACTTGAACAAGATGCTAGCCCCATCTATGTGAAATTTAAACACAGTTGTTTGCAGTGCACTTTCTTGGGGAAGGAGTGTAACGTGTGCATGTGAAGAGATGTAATTAATCATCGCTCCTACATAGCTCATCCTCGTGTCTATTTAAGGGTTTGGTTTATCTTAGTGCATCATCAAGACCTGAAGTAATGACTCTTCTTAAACTCAATGGATGTTACCTATATATATATATATATATATTTAACTCGTGTCTATTTAAGGGTTTGGTTTATCTTAACTCGTGTCTATTTAAGGGTTTGGTTTATCTTAGTGCATCATCAAGACCTGAAGTAATGACTCTTCTTAAACTCAATGGATGTTACCTCTATATATATATATATATATAACTCGTTTATTTTTGTTTAAAAGTTTGATTAGGCTAGTTCAAAAGTTCATTTGCGTATTCGATTAAAGTTCAATTAAAAGTTCATTTTTATTTATTTATATTTATTTAAATTAAAATTTATCAGTATTTGCTGAAAATCTAATTTACATGTTCAAAGCTCATTTATATTTATTTAAAAGTTCATTTAAAAGCTTGTTTTCGTGTTCAATTAAAAGCTCATCCATGTTCGTTTAAAAGTTTATTTACATGTTTGATTAAAATCACATTTACGTATATGTTTGGCTAAAAGATCATTTATATTTTTTTATTAAAAACTCGTTTATGTTCATTTAAAAGTTTATTTATGTGTTTGATTTAAAACTCATTTATGATTGTTTAAAAGCTTGTTTACATGCATGTTTCATTAAACTATTTTTGACTTTTTCATATAAAAACTCATTTATGTTCATTTAAAAGCTCATTTATATGATCTATTTTAACTTTGTTTAAAAGCTCCATTATGCTCATTTAAAAGTTCTTTTATTTTTTTAGAAATACTCACTTATGTGGCCGATTAAAAACTTATTTAAATTTGTTTGAATGTCCATTTATGTTAGTTTTTCATTATCTTTCTTATTTTGATCTCCCTTTTCATTGTCTCTATATTAAATTTTCTATCGAAGCATCAATTTTAATTGATCTCATCAAACCATGCAAGCAAAAGTCTTCTAATTAAGAGGCATGCATGCATGGACAATAATTAAGTAGAACAAATTCGATCCGGATAATATATTTGATATATCAAATCATACTAGCTAGAAAATGATAATTAATACCAAGGGCGGACCAATGTATTGCCCTAGGAGATTGTTCAATGTATCATAATTATAATTATATATATATAGTCATTCTGAAGTAATTTGCTGGGCTTCGCCCCCAATTAATACAAGACAAACGTACTATATATAAATAATAATTATTCAAATATTTCATTATTGTTGTTGTCGTCATCCTTTCTACATAGATTATTATGTCATAATTATCTATAATTAAACATAAAAACACACGTAGAATAAGCAAACACACGTAATGTCACGAGTGCGGCACCTGAGGCAGCAGCAGTTAAAGGAGACGACGTAGACGCCCGTCGCATCACCGCGGCTGACGCACGAGAGACGTTAATCCAACACGACGCGGACGTTAACGCAAGTCACCTCCCAACGGTGACAGCTGAGTCAGTCCGCGGGACCCAAGCTCGTGAGAAGAAGTGGCCACGTCATCTCCAGGACTACGTTACTTACTAAAGTTTACTTTACAAGTGATATAAATACGAGAAGAGATGTAAACAGGGATATAGATGAGCTTAACACGAATCCTTTTCCTTAATCTACTCCTCTTTTACTCTCCCTTCCTCTGCAATTCTTCCTCTTCTCTTCTCAGATCTAGACCGGAACGATTAACATCGTTCCATTGGTGCTTTCATTGAGATCGTCGAAGGTGTCGATCGGATCTGATCGACGCACGGCGACGAAAGCAATGGAAACTCGGGGACAGGCGATGGGCGAGTCTCTGAAGATTCTTCATGAAGCCAGTTCGAGGCATGATCAGGTGCTGGGAAGTTTGCAAGCCAGCTTGGAGGCACAACAACATACCTTGGAGCTCCAACGTCAATCTATGGAATCACATCAAAAGCTCCTACAAAATGTAACATCCCAGATTTCATTATTGAATTCGCAAATAGTTCATCTGACGAAACCCAAGAATGAGGCCACGGGATCCGGTGGTGGATTCACAAATCGGGGAAAAGGGATCCGAGGTGACGATGATGGAGATGAATTTCCATTTCCCCCGAGACCACCTCAGGTGGAACTGCCAATGTTTAATGGGTGCGATGCAGAGGATTGGATCGCCTCTGCCGAGGATTTTTTTGCATTCTACGCGACGGAGGATCAACACCGCGTGACGATGTCATCCTTTCGAATGGAGGGAACGGCAAAAAAATGGTTCCGGTGGATGCAACGCCGGAAGCAGCTCGCCGGCTGGCGGCATCTGGTAGAGTCAATTCGTCGGCGATTCGAACCGACGGATCTGGAGCCACCAGAGGGACAGCTCACTAAGCTGGTTCAGGTCACGACAGTAGAAGAATATGAAGGTCGGTTTGAGGACATGGCGCTCCGCACCACTCAGTTGCCAGAATCTTTTCTAACCAACTGCTTCGTCTCCGGCTTACGGGCGGACATTAAGGCGGAGGTGCTGACCCGCCAGCCTGAGTCCATGCATGAGGCAGTGACTTCGGCCAAAAGACATGAGGCAAAGATACTAGCAAACCGTCGGCTTCAGACAATGAATTCGCCTTCGAGAACTGCAGCACAGCATGCGAACCGAACACCCTCTGGTGATTCGGACAAACATCCTCGATCCGGCTTGCGACGACTTACGTCGGCAGAGGCCCAGAAGAGAAAAGAACAAGGGCTATGTTTCTACTGCGATGAGAAGTATACATGGGGGCACAAATGTCAGTCTCCCCAGTTGTTCATGCTGGACGACGGCGCGAGTGCTGAGCCTGTGGACGAGAGAACGCAGTTGAAACCAGTTGAGGAGGATGATGCCATCGACTCATCAGAGCAGTCACTGATATCATTCAACGCCTTATCCGGATGTTTCTTGCCGACCACCTTACGCTTCCGAGGTGTGGTGGCAGGAAGGGAGGTCCACATTCTACTAGACGGGGGAAGTACCCATAACTTCGTCCAAACCCGCGTCGCAAAATACTTGGGGATGCAAGTGGAACCGGCTGCAAATTTCGGAGTCATGGTGGGCAACGGGGCTCGAGTGCAGTGCGAAGGAGTCATCCGTCGACTAAAGTTGGTGATACAAGATACGGCAGTGGAAGCCGATTTCTACGTTCTACCAATCCAAGGGTCTGAAGTGGTACTGGGAGTAGCTTGGATGGCTACGCTGGGACCTGTGCTGACGGACTATGCACAGCTTCAATTTGAGTTTCAACTGCATGGGCAGCGACACATTTGGAAAGGAGAACAGGGTTCCTCCGTAGAACCCATAGCTTATCAATCTTTAAGAAGGTTATCAGGTACTCAATCAATAGCTGAGATGTATCGTTTAGAACTTCAACCGATGGAACCACCAAGGAAGGGCAACGCGGATGAAGAAATGAGCAAAGTATTGGAGCAATATCAGGATGTGTTCAGAAAACCACAAGGGCTACCACCGATCAGGAATACTGACCATCAAATACATTTGCCACCCCAACAAGTACCCATAAATGTGCGTCCCTATCGGTACCCGCACTACCAAAAGGCTGAGATTGAACGGCAGGTGCAGCAAATGTTAAGGGAAGGCATAATTCGACATAGCAGCAGCCCCTATTCTTCGTCGGTGCTCTTAGTTAAGAAAAAGAACGGCACGTGGCGCTTCTGTGTAGATTATCGAGCACTCAACGCCGTGACTGTGAAGGATCGGTTCCCCATTCCCACCGCCGACGAACTCTTTGATGAGTTGGGAAAAGCAACCGTGTTCACCAAGCTCGATCTCCTCTCTGGGTATCATCAGATAAGAGTCATTCCCGATGATGTATACAAAACAGCATTCAGAACTCACGAGGGTCATTACGAGTTCCTAGTAATGCCCTTCGGGTTAACAAACGCGCCATCAACCTTTCAAGCCACCATGAACCGCATCTTTCAACCTTACCTGCGCGTATTTGTATTAATCTTCTTCGACGATATACTCGTCTACAGTGGTTCTTATAAAGAACATCTCAAACATGTCGAGGTGGTGTTGCAGACGCTTCGACAACACAAGTTAGTAGCCAACTGCGACAAATGTTATTTTGGATGCTCGAAGATTGAGTATTTGGGACATTTTTTGTCATCAGAAGGGCTGCAAGTGGATCCGGGCAAAGTCGCAGCAATTCAAGCGTGGCCGCCGCCCATAGACATCCGAGGAGTCAGGGGCTTCCTTGGCTTGGCCGGATACTATCGGCGGTTCATAAAAAACTTTGCCAGCATTGCGTCACCCCTCTCGGATCTATTACGTCGAGGAAACTTCTCGTGGACAACGGCGGCTCAACAGGCTTTTGAAGATCTCAAAGAGTTACTCAGCAAAGCTCCTATCTTGACGTTACCTGACTTCAGTAGCAGTTTCGAGGTGGAGACGGATGCGTCGGGAGTAGGGATCGGAGCTGTTCTAACGCAAAAGGGTAAGCCAGTGGCTTATTTTAGCCAGAAATTATCTCCGCGTATGCAAGGAGCATCAGCATACCACCGTGAGATGTATGCAATCACTCAGGCTGTCGGCAAATGGCGGCAGTATCTGCTTGGACGGAGGTTTACCATTATCACTGACCAGCAAGCCTTGAGAGAGATGGTTTCTCAAGTCATCCAAACTCCGGAGCAACAGAGATGGCTGAGCAAGTTGCTGGGCTACGACTTCGAAGTGAAATACCGAGCTGGTAAATTGAACACGGTCGCGGATGCCCTGTCCCGCAAATTTTGTAGCCAATATATGGTGTTGCTGCAGCCAGTATCGGGGGTAATAGAGAGGATAAAACAGGCGAACCTACAGGATCTGCAGTTACTAAGGTTGCAGAAGGATATTACCGAAGGTAAAGAAACATGTGGACATTACACTCTACATAATGGATTAGTGCTGTTTAAAAAAAAAGCAGTGGTACCTGAAGATAAAACCATACGAACCATCATTCTGAAGGAATTCCATGAGTCGGTGTTCGGGGGACACTCCGGGATCGACAAGACGTACCGAAGAATCGCGTCTAGTTTCCACTGGAAAGGGATGCGTCGGGACGTCGAGGCGTTCGTTAAAGAATGCCAGGTCTGCCAGAGAATGAAGACTGAACAATTATCTCCAGCCGGGCTACTACAACCACTGCCAATTCCTGACGCAATTTTTGAAGATATTGCCATGGATTTCATCACCCATCTACCACCTTCGGAAGGACAAACTGATATCTTGGTGGTTGTGGACAGGCTTACAAAATACGGCCACTTCATGGCCCTACCGAAGAACTACACCAGTTTGAAGGTAGCAGAGACTTTGGTGGAGGGAGTGATTAAGCATCACGGCATACCTCGTTCGATTATTAGTGACCGAGATTGTCACTTCGTCGGGGAGGTATGGAAGGAATTAGCACGTTTGCAAGGAACCGAACTCAAATTTAGTTCGGCATACCACCCACAGACGGATGGGCAAACAGAAGTCCTAAACAAGTGTGTAGAGATGTATCTCCGTAGCTTTGTCGCGGACGAACCAAAGGCTTGGAGGAAGTACTTACCCTGGGCTGAGTACTGGTACAATACCGCTCATCAATCGGCAGCAGGAATGACTCCGTTCAAAGCAGTATATGGACGAGATCCCCCCACCTTGCTACGCTATGCCACGGGGTCGACTGCTAACGTAGTGGTAGCACAAGAAATGGAGAAACGAGAGGAGATATTAGCACAGCTGAAGACCAATTTGAAGCGTTCCCAACAACGTATGAAAGCTCAGGCGGATCAGCACCGGAGGGAGGTTAATTACCGGATCGGCGACTGGGTGTATATAAAGCTGCAACCATATAGACAATTGTCATTACGGCTTCAGAAACAACACAAGCTAAGTCCGAGATACTTTGGACCCTTCAGGGTGTTGAAAAAAATCGGAGAAGTTGCCTACAAGGTCGACTTACCCGCTTCGTCCATTCTACACCCGGTATTTCACGTCTCCAAGCTCAAACCTTGCAGAGGGCAGCCGGAGATTCAGGTCACTCCAATTGAGCTGCTGGTAGGAGACCCTTCTAATAACCTTGAGGACAAGGTTCCTTTGGCAGACGGAGGTATTGTCACGAGTGCGGCACCTGAGGCAGCAGCAGTTAAAGGAGACGACGTAGACGCCCGTCGCATCACCGCGGCTGACGCACGAGAGACGTTAATCCAACACGACGCGGACGTTAACGCAAGTCACCTCCCAACGGTGACAGCTGAGTCAGTCCGCGGGACCCAAGCTCGTGAGAAGAAGTGGCCACGTCATCTCCAGGACTACGTTACTTACTAAAGTTTACTTTACAAGTGATATAAATACGAGAAGAGATGTAAACAGGGATATAGATGAGCTTAACACGAATCCTTTTCCTTAATCTACTCCTCTTTTACTCTCCCTTCCTCTGCAATTCTTCCTCTTCTCTTCTCAGATCTAGACCGGAACGATTAACATCGTTCCACATAACTGGATAGATTAATATTTCCTAATAATCTATAATTAAATATTAAAACATGTGTGGCACATACATAGATAAACACTCACAACTACATAGATTAAAAAATATGCTATATATGGATTTAAACACATGCAAACGAATGCTATAATTAATAGTGTGAAGCATGTGCCCTCTTTTGTTATTTGCATTACTTGTTTTAGTCTTACAATCTTTTTTTTCCTCGTATGTTTTTTTTTCTTGACTGAGAAAAAGTGCAATCTTTCATGTGAGTCGATTTGTTCAATTTTTAATATATTGAACTCGTTTCTTTTTGTTTAAAAGTTTATTTATGCTAGTTTAAATGCTCATTTACTTATTCTATTAAAGTTCAACTTAAAAGCTCATTTTTATTTGTTTATGTTTATTTAAATTAAAACTTATTTATATTTATCAAAAAACTCATTAAAGGAGAGCGGATGTGCCAGCAGGGATGAGCAAGAGAAAATGAGGATGGTAAGAATAATAACCTTCATTTTGTTTCGTGTTTTGAACCGGAGGAGGAACCTTGTATTAATTTATAGAATGAAAAAGGATTAACTATTCATAATTGTATAAGAATAATAACCTTCATTTGGCACATCAATTTTGATAATAACAAAATACAATAATGAAATGTCCGATATATGATAGGCTTGTTGTAGCATCCAATAACAATAAGTTTGAGCAAAAAAAATTAAAAATTTAGTCAACCGAAAAATCAGTTTGAAATCAAACTGAATTTTTCCATTAACTTATCTGACCGTTTTAGTTTTAATTTTTATTTTAAAATTTTAAATTTTGATTTTGATTCTAATTTCTGATTCTCAGTTAACTGTTAGTCCAACAGTAAAATGATTCATATATATATATATCATTTTAATTTTTACACTCTAATATATATATATATATTTCTATCTAAAACTTATATAAATTATATTACATTATGCAAAATCTGACTAATTATATTTTTTTATTTAAATATGAATAAATATTATGATATTGAACTCTCTAAAATATTATAATACATATTTTTACTAAACAAATATTTGAATTATTTTCTTGTTTGAATTATATATTCATTGTTGTATGTATAATTGACACATTATTAGTAATTTTATGTTGAACATATCAAATTCTTGCAATTATTTATGAGGATGGTATCATTCTTTTGATTTTATTTTATTTTATTTATGAGTATTATATTTAATTTGTATTTTTATTTTGAAGTACTTTTTATAACCATGATAAAGTCTACTCATAAATTAAGTCAACGAAGGCAAACACAAAAAGCAATCTATATCCAAAACTACCTCAAAGTCGGGCAGTCGAATGGAGGTCCATACAAAATGATCCTTCAAGACTCAAGCACAATTTGCCGCCTAGTCGGCAGCTTTGTTTTCCTCTTGTTTACAAAAAGAAAAGCCAATACAACCACTCAACGAGGCAAAGTGTCGAATATCGACAATCAAGGTATGAACTCTCCAAGGAGTGGAAGCACATCCAACTAGTGCGTTAACTAGAATTTTACAGTCTGATTCAATCACAAAGTTAGCAAGACTCAAAATTGTAATTTTGTTGATGCCACCTTAATTGCCCGAGCTTCCAAGATCAAAATAAAGTCGACCTCAACAAAATGGCCCATAGCCTCTAGGCAATGTCCAAAACGATCTCGAATCACGTAGACTAGTCCCCTTGCACTATCACCTAAAGAGGCATCACAATTAACTTTTAATGCGTCTACTAAAGGAGGAATCCATCTAATCAGGTTGTAGTTGATCTTGTTATTAATCTTAGAAGGATTACCTGCGAACAGGGGACCAATAAAAGCCACAATTTCGTTTGGTTGGGTTTCGTTGATGGTCATTTCTTGTTGGCTCATCTGGCACAAGAAGTACTTTCAATAATTAAAATAGACTTTGCAACTTGTATAATTTTATTATTTTTATATGTTAAAATTTTATAGATTAATAAAAAATTATTAGTTAATCGAATCAAAAATATCGAAATTAAAGTACCAATTAACCTAAATTAATAGATTAATTTATGATTAACGATATTGAAAAGCTGATATTAATAGTTCCATTAAAAAAATTGTTAATGGGTTGAATAACCCGTCTGTGCTCACCCTTAAATAACCAGCCACCTATCCGCCATTGGCACTGGATGAGTCTGTTCTAGGTTGATTTAGGTTTGTTCAAATTCCTAGTTCACATTTTTGTTCTTGTGTCTAAAATCTTGAATGGAAATCATTGGTCTAAAATATTCTTACATCACAAAATAGTTGACAAATAAATAAATGAATAAACATAGATATATAATTTCAGAAACTATAAAAATATTACAAAATAATTCACAATATAAACATATAAACTTATAAACTTATAAAGCATATATATCATTAAATTATAAAATAATATAACATGTTGCTATAATATAGAATATCAATATAAAATTCTAAATAGCTTAACAGAGTATAAACCATCAATATATAGTCAAATAAATTAAAGTTATATTCGTAAGAAGCATAACAGTAATATTATATATCTATTCATTTTTTATTATATAATGTTTTTTATTTTTGCTTTCTTTATACTTTTTAAAATTGGCAATCAATTGTGGTAAATTATTTATACAAAATTAATAATAAATAGTACAATTTTAAAGTTTATTTTTACAAGCATAATAATGAAAATTAATATACAATCACACGCATTTATTGAGTTATCTAAGCCAAGAGTAGCACAGTTAATTAGGGGTGAAAGAAAAAAAACCGATTTTTCGATTAATCGAAAAACCGATCCGAAGCCGAACCAATTTTTCTGATTAACCGAACCAGTTTTTTCGATTTCGGTTTTTATTTTTGAAAAAAATCAGTTTTCGTTTTCGATTTCGGTCCGAGAGGTAGTCTACTAATTTCGATTAACCGAACGGTTTGATATAATTTATTAATTTTAAATAATATATATATTAAATAATAATTTATATATTATAAAAAATTATAAAATATTATAAAATATTGCAGAAAATTATAAAAATATATAAAAATATATATATATATAATCAAAAAATATTAATAAAAATAAAAATATTAGTTTTTGTATGACATTATCTTGATTCAAGTGATTTTACTTTCTCTCTTTTTTTTCTCAATGAGAATTCGATATTTGTTTGAATTTTTCTCCACGATTTACATAATATTATTATGGTTGTAAGTTAAAAAAATTTATTGATTAACTAAAAATTATCGATTAACCGAATCGAAAAAATCAAAACCGAAATAACAATTAATCGAAATTAATGGACCGATTTACGATTAATAATTTTGAAAAACCGAAATTAATGAATCGATTTTTTTTTTTCTAATGAACCGGTAAACCAATCCATGCTCACCTCTACAGTTGATGATAACATCTTATATGTTATCTAGAGAATTAGAATTCGATCTCTACTATGATCATATAGTGATTTTCTTTCTTTGTTAAAGAAAAATATATATTTTTTCAAAATCTAATAAGGGTTATATCAAGTAAATTGCCTCAAACTAGAGTATCTTAATTTGTACAGAAATTACCTCCCTAACTACGTCGCAATCCCATGGGATCTAGTAAATTTCTATAAACAAAAAACAATAACCAAACCAATAAATGCAATGAGAATAATATATGACGCAACAGCATAAATATAGATTGGAACGAACTGAGACATGATAAAGAATTGGCACATATCAACAATTATTTCAAAGAAACACAAATTTAATCAGGATTACTACTTGAACCTGGACAGTCTTCTACGTTTTCGGCTCTTCTTTTTGGCAGTACTTTTTTGAATCTGTAACTTCTTATCAGCGGCTGGCTTACCTGATGATGTCCTGCCTTTCCTACCAGCCCATTTTAAGGGCAATTTGTTAATCACTTTGGTGACATCACCAGAAGTAATAAGCTCTACAAGTCTCTGAATCTTATCCTGCATTTGGGTAGCCCATGCCATTGATAGATCAAGCGAGAGTGAGTCGTCCATCGGTGTTTTCCATAGGTCGAGCATGTAGTCTTGAAACGATAAGTATGATAGAGAAGGCAGGTACTCCTTTTTGTGTTGGCACACCATGTTAACTTTTATAATGTGCTTGCAAAGGTTGCCTTGAATTGACCATGGACAATCGCAGAGGGCAAACTCTGAGCCCGGATTCCAGACTATACGTTCTTGGCTGCTGTCCTTCTGGCTTCGAACCTTTGCAAAAAGATGTACTTTATCATCGAAAGTAACAGCATCATCTGAAATCTGCATAGCCCTGTGCCATGAAGTAGAATATATGTATTCTTCTTTAACTGACGGGAAGGACCCACTTTCATCTGCATAGAGATCAAGCCAGTATCCAGAATGAAGCTCAGTTGTCAGCTTGTGAACCAACCAATCCACCCGTTGAAGTGCACCAAGATGTGAATCATCATAGACTTTGAGCTTAAGCTTTACATGATAACCTTCAATGGCACCACAAGACTCCTGGCTTGCAAGCGGTATACTCTTGATGGTTCCAAGCCACATCTCTAACATGATGAGAAAGTTGGCTTATGAAAACATAAATCATATAGACTAGGAGAAAAGAACATAACTAAGTGAATTCATGCATGAAAATAAGCATGAAAAATGTTGATGATATACCAATTTTTGGAAGCCAAAATGCCTTGAAATACTGAATGAAGTCGGTCTGATCAACAAAATCCTGAAATAATTCTTCCATAGCATCCATGGGATTTTCTTTAGTCCATATACTGTACATTATCTTGCCCAAGCATTTGAATATTTCTCGCTGAACTTCAATGTGACCACATTTCTTCATTACATTCCTAAGCCATGACCTACGTACTCGCCAGAGTGAGAAGAGGATGGGACAACAAAATATCTCCCTGCAGAAAATAGATTCTTTCCATGAGGAGACTATTGTGCAAAAACAGATTAAAAAACAATAAGAAACCACCAACTTGCCTAATAGGTTCCATCTCTAAAGCAGGGTCGTCAATAATAAATCCATCAATTCTCCATGCCGAATCAACACCATGAATCCTATCTACAAGAGCTTTCATCCATTTAGCAACATCCTGTTTAGTGATTGTGCGGGTTATGACCCAAGCGACGGGTAAAGCATGACGCCTAGAGTCAAAAGCAAGGAGTGTGTATAGTGGGTACTGCAAAAACATAGGGTCAGAGCATAAGATTCCTGCTAGTAAACAGGCAAGTTACTATTAATGATCTTATAGATCCATGTCCAAATGATGAACAAATCTTATTATTCAGTTAAGTTTTAAAAGAATATTTTGCTAACACGTGCAGTTTAAGTAATCTTATCAATATGAGATATATATGTTATAGCTGCCAAAATATAAAGAAACACTGGGAATAATCATTAACACCTCACTTCCTATGGTCAAGATGAATATAATTGGTTGAAATCTGCAGTTGAAATATCATATAACAATATGTGAAATCTTATAATCTGCCAAAAAGATGTCTAAGTGGTCCGTAATTGTGGTCAAGAATCAAGATACATTATCAATCAGCAACTCTAAAATCTACAATGAAACACAATGAAAAAAACACATATTCAGAGATTAAAAATACATACATGACCAAGAATCCAACAATCCATTTCATTACCTTTAGCTTGCTTATGCCGAATGATGAATCGCACGCTAAAATGCTTTGATGACAGAACCTAATCATCTGCTGCAACTGCCACTCTGTCTGAATCCCTAATATAAAAGGATCAGTCTCTGAAGAATCTTGGTAAAAGAATACAGATTTTTTATTTTTCTCAACCCACATGCGAATGCTAGCTTGGTCATCCAGATCTAGTTCATGTGTGGACCTCTTAATAATCATCCCAAGCTTCTGGACATACTGAGAAGCAATGCTATTTACAGTTGGATTTGAACCACAATAGCGCTGGATGCCCTCTATATGTGTTTGCAATACATTTTCCTCAGGAACACCAAGATAAATCAAGGACATGGTCTGTTGTTGGATTTCACTGCATATATAGGGAACCTTCTTGGCACCCGGGCCAATTGCATCTCGATCAAGTGGACCATGGCATATAAAACCAGACTTGTTAACATGTCGCCTTTCATGATATATGATAAGAGCCAGCGATGGCCGTGCATACAAGCGCTTGACAGCAAAATGGCAAGTGCAGCCACGCATGGATTGTGGCCGAGCAGCACGGTTTCTTGTGTTAAGCCTATACCTTCGGCTAGGTAATATAGTTCCTCCCTCTCCATAATTCTCGGGACCAAATGAACACCAATAACTTTGGATGATAAGGTACAAGAAAAAGACAAATTAGAAGATGATATATGGAATGAGAAATAACAGAATTTGAAAGGCAGGATAATTGAAAATAACAAGAACTCACAGTCTGTACAGGAGGTATTCATCACTTTTGTATTCCTTCAGGCTGCCCTTCTCTCTCTTCCTTCCCCTTTCAATGTGGAATCGAGTGGGGTGCTCTGCATTCAAGCACTCGCCACTGATAAAGGCTTCAACTCGGTCATAAGGAATGAGTGCTGCATCATCAACATGGTGCTCAGAGCTCCCATACTTGACCCAAGTGAGATCTGAAGCAGAAAACTCCTCCTCTTGAGGATCCTGAACTGGGAAATCATCAAGGGAGTACTTTATCTCCATTTTCCACCCTTTACCTTCAAGAGCAAAAGAGGAAAAAGAAATTAAAATGCACCAAGAAGTTTAACTTCTTTATCCAACTTCATGGATTTTAAAGAGTATGTGTGTAATCACTAGTGAGAAAATTTCAAAAAGAAATGTATGGAAACAACTGTAGGATATTATCCTAAAATCAAAAAGGAAAACAAAAGTAGATGTGTTTAATGTTTCAGCAAAATTTGAGATGTTATGGTACTATTTTGAAATTATTTTTTAAATCAAAAGAAGCGAAAAAAAGGCAAAGAACAACTGTGTGGTATGTTAGACTTCATAGTCTATCTCAATTTACTTATGCAACTTTTTGTGTATGGAAATCTGCATTTTAAGTTATCCTATTATCCTGGTTCTGCATATACCATATAATGTCAGATAAAAGTTATCCTACTTATTTGTTAGGGTTGCACCAGAGTTCCAAATATTGGATTCTGTATCAGGATGGTCAGTTGTAAGATATAATACTGATTATCTCAGTCACTCAGTCAGATACAATCAACATCTACCAATAAAAATTAAAAGTTAAAAATAAATATTAACAATACAAATATAAGATAAGAAGTTACAAAAAGATAGCAAGATATAAAAAATTAAGATGGTTAGAAAACCCAAATTTTAATTTCAAAGAATTTTGAGATAAGATTTAATTAGTTTAAATGTATTATGTCAAAGAATGTAAAACCATCACTGAGCCATCATGAATATAATCCTAGATTGTATATAATAACAGAATATACAAAAAAAAAGTTATATTATTATAATATCCATATATTTTTATTTTAATTATCATCTCATTCGTATGTTATGAAATTTATATGAGCTCAAAACATGCAGAAAAATGAACCACTTACAGATTTTTGTATAGAAACAACTACTTAAGAACTTGAGAATTGAGAAATGCCCTAAAGCCTAAGATACCACACAGTTGTTCTTTGCTTTTTCTTCTAGTACTTTTTGGTTTAAGAAGTGATAGATAGGATGCTGTTGTTATCCACAAGACCACAACTACTAAACAAGTATCTTGACATTAAAAGATCAATCGCCTGAAATGTTTCAAGTCATATGAAACCAAATTAGATAGTCCTATTTTATAGACCAAGAAGAACAAGATCAGTAAGTCTTAGGAAATATGTAGACAAGTCAACTGAGATGCAGTCTAAATAAACTTAAATCCATAAGAACTAAAATTTTAAGGATTTCTACAGTATTTATAAACTTGCACACCAATGTGACAACTAATTTTCACTAGTCAACAAAAAATATTTATCACAGTGACATATCAACACAAAATGACAAATAGCTTAGAATTCCAAAAAGATAATATATTTTGGAACGCATAGAACCTCAAACACTAGAAATAAGAAGGTTCCATGTCTATTATCCAAGATAATAACACAAGCTGACGAACCTCAGGCAATCCATTGGAAACAACAAACTGGATAAGGAATGCCCCAACCGTTGCTGTTCTTAACGCTGTACTTCTCGAACAAAGGAGAGATTTCTCTAGAAAAATCAGCACTTTGCCAAAGATGAATTCGCAACAAGAAGATTGGGGGTTTAGGGTTTGGATTCAGAGTAGCGAGCAAGCAAGGAGAAGGATTAACCATGGAGAACGAGCACGACCTCGTAAGGTTGACGAAAGGGAGTGGCGGATTCGCGCTGCGGATAAAGAGGAACAAGAAGCCAATATAAGAGGTGAAAGAGGGAGAAGAGTGAAGAGCCAATAGAAGAAATGGAGGAGGGGGAAGAAAAGGGAGAAAACAGGGAGAAAATAGGATATTACCTCACCAGATAGAGAAGTTGGCGACTGATCGTCGGCGGCGATCTCTGGTCGCGTGAAAATTGTCGCTTTGGTTTTGCGGGAGCGAAGAAGACAGGGAAACCAAGAATTAGGGGAGGGTTTTGTAGTGAGTGGCCAGAATATTTATCATGTAGTTGAATTTGGGCCGTCGGATCGTGCAATCCAACGGACTAGATTATGATGTCAATGGTATGACCTTTTCTCACATTTCCCAGTTCGCGGTGCCATAACTAAAACGACATTCGAAATTCGACTTTCTAAGAACCTGCAACAGGGATCAGGAGATCTCCGGCTGACGGCGAGATGAAGGAGCAGCGAAAGGTTGATGGCCGGCAAGACGGCAAACTGTAGGGCCGTAGGCCCCTGTCCGAGCGTCGCCGAGCATGCCATGTTCACCCCCGACTAATAACTGCAGCCCATCAACCCTCAATGGCGCGATTTACCTCTGCAATTGAGACAAGCAAAAGCGTCCTTTGTGTGTTAATGGAGTTTGGTGGTGACTACGGTCCAATTATAACGGTAATAAGGTGTTTCTGGTGGCATGAAGGTTTTACCGCGAGCAAACAATAAAAATGTGATATAGCAAATTATGGTGAGAGGTAATCAAATTGTGCTTGGCATGATCAAAATCGAAATTTGGTATAGTAAATACGGCAAATCTGGAATTACTTTTTCCAAAACATCATAAACAGATGTAAAAAAATAAAAAATATCATAAATGGCCTTAGATTTTGTTTTTGAAAACAAAATAATGGACACAATAAATAAATTAGTTAAATTCTCAAACGGTGTTTCAATTAGCGCCCGGTGAGGCGGTAATCTCCTAGTCGGAGGCTCGGAGCTCTGTTCTTGTATCCTTTGTTCCAAAACCACTTTTTTAAATGAAATGTCACTTACCTTTGTTTCAAGAAAAACATGTAAAACCACATTAACACTTCTATACAAATTTACACAGGAAAAGAGCAATCAGAATACAACCACCGGTTCTTTGTTTTTAGAAAAAATGAAAAGAAAAACCATGTCCAGTCTTTTAAAATACAACACCCAGCTCATGCTGAAGCACGGCAGTCAAGATGAGGTTTTCATATGCTTGGTACAGATTTAGCTCGGATGAACTGCTTGAGTAAAGCCTTTTCCTCATCAAGTTTCTTCTTCTCTGTTGGATCACTAGGCTTGACCTTCCTCTTCTCTTCCAGAATCCACTTGAAAAGCTGTCGCTGCTCCTGTTCTGGGATCGGCGGAAGAACCTTGACAGGTGCAGGTATAGGTTCAGCAGCTAATTCCTTCTCAGGAACTGCAGATTCTGTCTTAGGCACTGGAGAAGACGTTGCCTGCACTTTCTCTTCATTGTCCTTCTCAGCCGATTGTTTTATAAGGACATATGCTGCATGTGGCATGATTTTAGACATAGATGTCTGTTTAACCTAATGATTAAATTTAAGGTAATGCCTATATTCTCCTACCAGCTTGAGCAACAACTATCATTTATTACCATAACCAAGTAAAATATTTCGTGTCAACATCAGCTATGACATTGTAACATTCAAAATCAGCACCTTAAACTGTCTGTAGATATAAAACCGAATTCCCACTTCAGTTAGGGTTTATCTTCAAAAGCTAACAAATTCAAATGCAAATAACCTAAACAAGGAAGTTTGCTACAATGTGACATCAATCATAAAAAATGTAGTGGAAGTCAATATCCTACTGACCACTAAGTTAGGCACCAGAGTGACATCCAACTTCTAGTTAATTGATAATACAAGGATCATGCCAATATGGTCAATTTCAGATGTTTTGGGGAAACATGCTGATGGCATCATATACAAAGAATTGATCCCAAATATTTGGCACACAAACAGGAACAAATTGGTTTTGCTTTTACTGCAATTTGTGAAACTTGTGCACATTATAAAAAATAAGTACACATGAGGCTTTTCCAAGTGTTGAAAAACCAAATTGCAACTAGCCATGCAACAATAAGTAGATTGGACAATCTAGGATGGTTGAACAACAGTTAGGCCTTGTTGGAAAGCATAACACTATTGTAAGATGTTAAGAACATCTTTTTTCACACATTAATATAAAAACCATGAAGAACAGCTGTCTCTTAAGCTGGTATTGTGGATGCATGCAAAAACGATGAATTTATATTTCTGCTAAAGATCTAGCCAGCTTACTGTGCAGCAATTTAGAACAAAAATCTGGAAGCTGTTTGCTTGTGAAATTATAATAAATGAAAGTGTATAGTGGAAACAAGATTTTTTATTGGTTCAGCTGGAGTCTATACATAGGACCATCCCAGAATGTAGCAATAATGCTCTGAGCTGCTATAGGTCAGTGATTCATAGTTTTGTTGATAAACCATTATTAAAGTCTAAGGAGGGAGGGAGAGCACGTCAACAGCTAACCTTAAGCAAACCACTACTAACAAATTGATTGCCCTAAATGAAAATTGCAATAAGGAACATGTACGGACAAGCAACTAAGCAAATTGGTATTTCAAAATGACAATGCAACGTGGAGGCACATGTAAGGTCAAGCAACTAAGAAGGCAATCCTATGATACCATTCACAAGTTCTAAATTTCAATAAGGGATAAACCCCATTCTGGTCCTTATATTTTCACCGTTTTTTGGTTTTGGTCTCTATAGTTTAAAAATTTTGGTTTTAATCCTTATAATTTCACTCCGTTAGAAAATTAGTCTCTGCCATCACCCCAGTAACTAAAGGTGTTATCTTCAATCCTGCGTGGCAACCATTTGCTCACATATCAATTAAATTAATTTCAACCCTTGACACATCATTTAAATTATTTATTTTATTTAATCTTTTTAAAAAATAAAAAACCTAATTTCGGTCCCTATATTTTCACGGTCTTTTGTTTTTGGTCCCTATATTTCCACAGCTTTTTGTTTTTGGTCCTTATAGTTAGAAAAACTTTGGTTTTCGTCCTCGTAATTTCACTCTGTGAGGAAATTAGTCCTTGTCGTCGTCACCCAAATTACTTAATAGTGCTTCCGAGATTAGTCATGTTGATTTCATTGCAATAATCCCTTAGTTGAGTGTGTTGCTTCCTAAAACTTCATGCTATAATCGCCTGAAATTACGAGGGTTTAAAGATAGCACCGTTAGTTATTGGGTGATGACGTAGACTAACTTCCTCACAGAGTGAAATTACAAGGACGATAACCAAAAAATTTTAAACTACAAGGACCAAAAAATAAAAAGCCGTGCAAATATAGGGACCAAAATTAGGTTTTTTAATTTTTAAAAAAGTTAAATAAAATAAATAATTTAAATGGCATGTCAAGGAATAAAATTAATTTAATTGACCTGTCAGCAAATGGTTGCCACGCGAGATTAAAGATAACACCGTTAAGACTAATTTTCTAACAGTAACAGAGTGAACTTATAAGGACTAAAATCAAAAATTTTAAACTATAGGGACCAAAATAAAAAAACGGTGAAAATATAGGGACCAAAATTGGGTTTATCACTTTCAATAAACATTCTATCTCTTCTATACTAAGAGATACTATTTTGTTTTCTCACAAAATTAAGCTTTAATGATTATCTCCATCCTCCAAGTAGAATTAGAAACTTTTGCATGAATAACCTAGAATCGGTTTTGTTAATTCAGTGCTTGTCACTTTCTCAAAATGAGAATGTAGTCTTTGAACGGAAAGTGCTATACGGAAAACATTACACCAGCATACTATCTTACCTAAGAGAGTATAGCCCTAGCCTTTGTATTTGTTGTGAACTTACTTAATGCAGTTTTTCCATAACAAACTAGTATAACTTACTGTCATGAATAAGGCTTAATTATATTTTTAGTCCCCCAAAATATCATATTTTTTTCATTTGGTCCCTCTTTTTTAAAAAAGTTTCATTTAGTCCCTCAGAAACTATTTTTGTTTCCGTTTGATCCCTCCATTAACTTTTCGTTAACTTTTCGTTAACATGGATTAAAGAGGGACCAAATAGAAAAATGAGATATTTTAAGGGACAAGATGAAAAAAATATGATATTTTGGGGGACCAAAATATCAATATATAATTATATTTTGGGTTATTAAAATATATATTTTTTCCATCTAGTCCCTTAAAACATCTTATTTTTTTCGTTTGGTCCCTCTTTAATCCATGTCAGCATTGTCATGTTGGCACTTAACAGCAAAAGTTAATGAAAAGTTAACAGATGGACCAAATGGAAATGGAAATAATTTTTGAGGGACTAAACGGAAACTTTTTAAAAATGAGGGACCAAACGGAAAAAACATGACATTTTGGAGGACCAAAAACATAATTAAACCCATGAATAAATATGCTTAACACAAATACTTATGAGACTAAGCAAAAAGACAAATAAGTTTTGAAATGTCCTCCCATGAAATATTTTAAACATATTACCAAAAAGACAAATAACATTAAACAACATACAAATAATCCAACACCATATTGAAATCAAGTCCTATTGACAAATAGAACATTATCACCATATGATACATATAAAGTATGGACAATCCAGGATATGATGTTCAACAAGATTTATAACTTTAGGGAAGTTCAATAGTTGACAAACCTTAAGGAACTTTTGAAATAGGGCAAATTAGATTATCTATCAAAATATACAATTTTTTTATAGATCTAAAGAAATCATGTTGGTTTCGAATATTAATGAGTGATAGATTAACAACTCTTACTCAAATAGAGATATAGAAAAACTAGAAAGTAATAGGTTATGCAGAATCAAGAATGAAATCGAGCATAGACAATATAAGAAATTTCAACATGCAAACTAAGATTGTAAAAAATATGGACTTTTCTTACAAGCCAAAAGGATTGTTCTGGAGCAAAAAATTGTAGATTAACAATGAAAATTGCACTGTGTGAATTTGATATAAAATTAGAGTATACATTTCTAGCAAACTTAATTCATGAAGATATATATAGCAATTGATGCTCCAGTAGAGATGGGATAGACATGGAAATAGTCAAATAATTATAGAGAAACATAGCAACAACATAATCGAAAAGCATAAATGCTCCTAGGACCAAATATATTTTCTTTGCTAAAACTCTTCCACTTTATGCTAAATTTAGCTAAGGAAATGAAACCTGTACTAAAATAATTAGCAGGAAAAAAGAGGTTCAAATGTTTGGCAGATGCTCTTGTTTTCTTAGCATTGGTGAAAGGCCGCTTCATCTTTTAAGCGTTATAGTTTAGTGGAGGACAGTGGGCACCAGGTACTCAACAAAACCATTTAACACTTGATAAGATTTTATCGCCATGGTTAGAAGGCTATATGGAAGTGAATGCAACAAGATGGATCCCCTTCTTCATAGAAGTAAATCACAAAGTTCGAACACTTTCTCGCCGCAAAAAAAATCGCAATTTCACAAAACTTAGGGTTAAGGGACTTTATAAAACATTGCCTGAGGGAAACCAGAGATATCAAAAACACAGACCATGAATACGACGCAAATATGATAAGAGATGCCAAGATTATGTCTCTGATGGTCAAATGTGGACTGACCTGCGATGCCAAGGCTGGCGGTAAGGAATAACGGAAAGACGCGGCGGATGAATCCCTTCTTTGGGGCCGATGGTGGCGGAGTGGGTGGCGGGGGCGGAGGAGGACGAGGAGGAGGAGCAGCAGCCGACGGTGGCGACGGCGACGAAACCATCGGAAACTGATACGACTTGATCGCAGAGTTGAAGTCCTTTGACCTTGGTGGCAATTGGCGGAGGACAGTCGAATTCAGGGCCTATGTAGAGTTGGGATGGGCTTGCTCATCAAACTTTTGAGCTGGAGCCACGTGTCCACATTATGCTTTAACATAAAAAAACAGTGGCAGATGCCAACTTTTGTTTTGGAATTGAGGAATTTTCCTAATCCAAAATATAAATTTAGGAATGACAATTGAAATCGATTAATCGCGGTTAACCGATTAACTGAATTGTAAAATCCAGTTTCTAATAGTAAATTTGTGATTTGATTTCGATTAATAAAATCAAAAAATCGATTAGAATATTTTTGAGTGAAATTGCATCTGAAACTCTTGAAAGTTGTCATTTGATCATAAAAATACATCCTAAAATTTTTAAAAAATTATAAAAAAAATCTTCAAGACGATCGATCCATCAATTGCAGGGTTGAAATAAATAAGGAAAAAGTTTTTCTTTTTATTTTATCTTGTATGTATGCCGGTACAAATATAAGAAAAAGTGGTAATCGGTTGGAGGTTATTAGGAGAGCTAGATATTTTGGAAATCTCATGGTTAGTAGCAGGAGACTACTCATAGACAACCAGTAGTAGATTACAAAGATTTCATAGACAAAAGTTTAGTTTTTAGGCCCTGTTCAAATGGTCAAATAAAAGAAAAGTCCGAAAAAGGATATTAGCATAATTGGATAGAGCTTTATTCAATGCAAAATGGTTGAGCTAGAATTATGGAATAAAAGTAGAGCATCTACAAAGGATTGATTCAGACCATAAACCCATTTTAATTAGTTGTGAAAATGGAGTATTCAAGAAACAAGGAAAAAAAGTTCATCTTTGAACATTTTTTATTTGACTATCCATAATTAAATCAACTGGTAAAAGATTACTTAAGGAGACTAAAGGATGTACCATTGAAATGGAATAGAGAGAAGGTTTGGAAAAGAACTTGAAAGAAACCAAGCAAAACCTGGGAAAGCTTGAGATGAGGGAGAAAGGTAACTAGTGATGAAGAACTAAGATGTGAGGATGATGCTGTCAAAGAAAGCTATTATTTTTAATAGGCAAATACAAATAAAATGATGGTCAAAATTCAAGAAAAAAAATGGATAGAAAGAGGTGATAAAAACACAGTTTTTTCACACCATAATGAAATTAAAAATAAGAAATAGCATAATTGAAAAAGCTAGAAATGAAAAAATGCATTATCACTAATTAATGAGAAGGAAATGGTGAATCACTTTACTAGCTGGTATGAAAAATTATGGAAGTTTAAGGAGGAGAAGAATACTAATTAAAAAAAGTTGGATATGAATATAGGAAAATGTTAGTTGAAGAGAAAAAAGCCCCGGAATGGTTGGCTTCGTGAAGCTAGGAAATTGTGAAAGGAAGAATAAAAATTGAATTTGATAATTTTTTTAATTTTGAGGTTAAAATTTCTATTTATAAAATCTTAAAATTGTGTTTTCGTCGCATCCTAAAACTTACACCCTTAACGTGGTTGCCTAATGATATGCTATATTTATTATCATTTTAGAAGTTTATGTTTATAATTGGTATAAATTAAAGAATTGAATAAAATAAAAGTTTACGATATTTTAATGTACTATTAATAACTTATATGTTCCCTAAACTTTGCTTCGACTATCAAATTGATCCCTAAACTTTAAAAACGATGAAATTAATCCTTAAACTTGCAAAAGTCAATCAAACCAAGCACCTCATTTGTAACATTCACTCAAATATACAAAAATGATAAATTTGTGTCTTCGGACTCAACCAATACAACAACGTGGAGATGACCTTTTGCCTCCAAAACTAACATTGACCCATTCATGTTATTACTAACATTGACCAATTCATGTTTTAGCATGCATGAATTATATTATAAATTCACGTTATTACTTCTTAATTGATTAAATCAAGCAATTTAGCATTTTCTTCGATTAGTGTATTGATAGTTGTAGTTTAATGACCACATAAGCTATATATTATTCCTATAATATAACAATCCCAAATTGGTTTTTTTTGCTTTCGAAAACCCTAGTATGGGCGACTCCGACGGTGACTTTCTTCTCCCCCCATTCCGCCCCCTCCTGATCCCCCCGACGGCCACCCTGTCTCTCCCTCATCCTCCTCGACGACTCTGAGTCAAGATCTGCCTTCCCTGGTGCCTTCTCCCTCGGTGTCGGCCACCAACGTCCTTAAGAAACCCCTTTCTTGGGTTCAAATCCTCAATGGATCGAGCCCTAACTCCACTCTCTCGAGAATCTCGTCTTCTACCTCTGATAAAATTGTTTTTTCCTCAGAACAGACTTTGGCTTGGCGGTGACCATGGGAGAAATCCCTCATAGGTAAGTTTCTCGGAAAGCCTCCTCCCGTTGATGTGATTAAGCGCTGGGCTTTTCGATCTAGGTCTAAATATGGATTTCAATTGGTTCTCGATCTCGAAGATCAATGTTTTGTTTTTCGCTTTGACTCTGTCGATTCCGCAAATCTCATTCTTTCCAACGGCCCATGGACCTTCCGGGGAGACGTTCTTCGTCTCATCTCGTGGAAGCCATTGTTCCAACCATGGGAGGAATCTTTTAAAACCGCGCCGGTTTGGATTTGGCTTCAAGCCCTTCCGGTCGAATTTTGGAATCCGAATTCGGTTGCCCTAATTGCGAGTCATTTCGGTTGTTTTATCAAGATCGATGAAAGATCCTTTTCTTTTGAACGCGG
This sequence comes from Canna indica, assembly GCA_034359265.1. Lineage (NCBI taxonomy): Eukaryota > Viridiplantae > Streptophyta > Magnoliopsida > Zingiberales > Cannaceae > Canna > Canna indica. The sequence continues at coordinate 72,929,923 of CP136891.1, read as the reverse complement.
TAGGTATATTAGGGTTTGCATCCAAATTGATCTTTGCATCCCCATTCGGCAAGGAGTTTGGCTTTTCGACAAGGTTTTTGAATTTTTTCAACCCGTGGGTTTTGAAAATATATCGATTTTTTGTTTCCAATGTGGAGTTGTTCGTCATTTGGAGTCTGCTTGCCCGACTCTTCTTCCGTTAAAAAATTCCGCTTATGATCCTTTGTCGGGATCTTTTGTAATTGATTTAAATGTGCATGTTACTTCCGATTTAGATGTTCCTATATATAGATAATGTTGATTCTAAATCTTGTAATGTTAAAGCACATGCTTCTTGTATGCACCCCCCCTCCGGATCCTTCTTGTGGCCCTTGGGTTCAAGTTCAATGTCGGCATCCTCGCCGACGGAACCCTAGAAGTGTGACCATATCCCCTGTTGAGGGATATGATCGTGCTTAGGTTGCTCGGAACAATGTTGAACCTAGAGTCCCCAAAGCAAAGGCTCCTTCGGCTTCGGTTGCTACCTCTAATCGCAAAGATCCTCCAAGCACCAAATTGCTTTCTCCTGTTATTACTCCTAAGGCTTCATGCTCTAACCTTATTCCTTCTCCCCCCTTCTTTCAAATCCCTTGAGGATATGGCTTCTAAATATACCAGTTTATTCAATTCTTATGCACCTGACCCCCCTTCATCCTCCTCCTCTAGGGTAGATCCCCCCCCCAAGCCTCCTCTATATAAAATTCCTCTGGTTGAAGGGTAATTAAAGCATAAAAGGCATACACCCCTTCCTGATAAATCCCCCTCTCCTTCAGTTGAAATAGATCCAAATACCTTAATGGATTTGCAATCTATCAATCCATTTTCTGAATTTGAATGCTAGAGGTGCTTGGAGAAGACATGTGTGTGATTTCATCACCGTTCAAATCAGAAATTCTCATGTTCATATCATTACTATTCAAGAAACTCATTTAAATGAAATTATTCTAATAAGCTTGTTAACTCTTTTGGCCGTTCTTGGAGGGTAGCCATCCAACCAAGTTCTGGTGCCTTGGGTGATATTTTAATTATCTGGAATTCTAATTATATAAATGCTAAGGTGGTCTATATAAATGCTCAAGTAGTTCATGTTATTCTTCAACTTGATATATAATTGTGCACTTTTTTTAATATCTTCTATTTATGTTGTTACAAACTCGTCTGTTAGGGCTACTCTTTGGTCTTCTTTGATGCATCATGATTTAACTTCTTATTCTTGGGTAATTCTTGGTGATTTTAACTACATTCTTGGTCCCGGTGATAAATTTGGGGGTCTCCCCTTTAAGCTCCATAAGCACATTGTTAAATTCAATTCTTTTATTACTCATTGTGGTTTTATTGACCTTGGTTTTAAAGGTTGTAAATATACTTAGACCAATAACATATAAGGATTAGCTAAGATTCTTATTAGATTGGATAGAATTCTGCTTGACTTTATTTTTATGGTCATTCTTATGTTGAGCATTTGCCTAGGATTATTTTAGATCATAGGCTTTTATTATTTACTATTCCTTCTCATAAGCAACCTCGAAATTAGTTATTTCGCTTTCAAAATTTTTAGATTGAATATAATGAAAGTAGGAAGGTAATTCATAATGCTTGGCATGAACCTATTTCTTATAATCATGATTCTGTGACTACTTCTAAGCTTAAAAATACTAGAACTGCTCTTGCTCATTGAAATAAATTAAATCTGGATAACTTAGAAAACCTCATAAACTCTACCATGATGTTATTAATTTACTTGAATATTTGGATCATATTCCTTCTGCCCCTCCTGACCTCCATATTAAGCTTAGGGCCTTATACAATAAGCAACTTGCCCTTCAAAGGCAGATCCACTGTAAGTGGTGGTCTAAAACTAAAATGAAATGAATTGTGGATGGAGACAAAAATAATGCCTTCTATCATCGTTTGGTCACAATGAGGAGGCGCATTAATCATATAAACTCTATCCAAATTTTTTGCCAGATTACTGTTAGGAATGACAGGCCTATTCTAGATGAATTTGTCTCACATTATTCAAATTTATAGAATTCTAGCTCTACTCCTTATAATAGCTCTATATCTTGGCTTACCCTTCCTCACCTACCTTAGCACCTTATAGAGCCCCATAATAATCATTTTTCTGATAGTGAAATAAAAATCACTATTAATTCCCTTGGTAATGGCAAAAGTCCTGGTCACAATGAATTTATAGTAGAATTTTTTAACCACTATTGGGACATCATTTCCTCCTCATTCAAAAATGATTTAAATAACTTCTACCAAAATTCTATCATCCCTCCTTGAATCAAATCATGTTAACCTTCATTCCCAAAATTAAACACCACAAACTAGTCAAGGATTTTAGGCTCATTGCCCTTTGTAACCTTTCTTATCGCATCCTTTCCAATCTCCTTGTCAATAGGCTGAAGCCATGCCTTCCTTGCTTTATCAGTAATGAACAATCTACCTTTATTAAACGAATGCATATTCAGGACAATATTCTTATTGTCCAGGAGCTAGTTCATTCATTCTTTGACCCCAAAGGAAAGAATCCCTACATTATTATTAAGATTAATATTGAGAAGGCTTTTGACCTTCTTAGTAGGGAAGCTATTCTTAAAGTACTTACCCTTTATAATTTTTCCTCCAAATTTATTAATAGATTAATTACACTATATATCATAAACTTTAGGAGTTTTCTCAATTCTGTCTCGAACTTTCATTTGTATCAATAGTATACTCATATTTTAAATTTGTATCAACAATATTCCCTCGTCAACTAATAGTGAGTTTTACCGTTTGACTCGTGACATGGCATTGCATACCTATACCAATAGTGAAGTCCACACATAAAATTGGAATAAAAAATATATATAATATCACGTCATCACTCCACATCAGAACTTAAATTTAACCTTAAATTTAGGGATAATGGACTAAAAAATCACAAGGTTTGCAGAAATTTTACGTTCCACCCGCGTTTTTAAATTTAGCCTGTAAATCCACAATCTTTACTTTCGTTTATGTCATCTACCAAATCATCACGCGTCGTCTCAACTTAACTACCAACCGTCTCAACTTTCGTGGCCTGACGGAATCATAAATACATATTTTAAAAAGAAAAATAACTATATATGACCTACCTTTTTCTCTTTCTTCTCTCTTTGTTTCTACCTCCCTCGTGCCACCTTTCTTCTTCTTCTTCTTCTCAGCTTCTACCTGCTTCTTCTTCTTTCCAGCTTCTACCTCCATGGTGCGACCTCTCTACTTGTCTCCCTCTCTCTCTCTCTGTCCACCCAAGTCCGACGACGACAAGTCACGAGACGATCCCACTCCCACCTGCCATGGACGTCGCGAACAAAGCACCACCACGTACCCAACGAACCTACTGCCGCGGTGTTGGCGGCGGCGGCGACAACCATTGAGGAGCTTGAGTCAGATACTTTCGTCACCGCGGGTGAGTGCAAAGCTCCCTGTCACCTGAAGAATTCATGGAGAAGGACCTCCTCATGGGTTGTTGCACGTAGAACTGCTCGTCTCTCTTCCTGACATCAATGCACTCATCTCCCTTGCTGCCAATGTGTTGAATCTTCTTCCTTTGCCCCTGCATGCTCTGCCCCATCTTCCATGGAGAGGCAGAATTGGTGGTGGCCAGATCTTGAGCAACATCGCTGTCGGCAGCCTCACCCACTCTGTAGGTCTAATTTTTTATTTTTGGGAAAAATCTACCTCGCAAGTTGCCTAACCCACGCCCACAAGATTGGATTTTGGAATAGGGATTTGCTTGCTTGATGGGATGATAGCCGATATGCTTGGTGATTTCAAGAGAACACAACTAGAAATCCACGTCTTGACCTCCAAAAACTCACAAAAATCCAACTTGAGGGCGGGGTGAGGTTGCTGCCACAGCTTGAGCAGAGGCTCGGGGATCTCTACTATGTCCAGGGCGACGTCGTTGACCTCCTCCACCAAGCGGAGCACCGAGTTCAGCGATCGCAGCTTATTTGCCAGCTCCGCCGCCTCGACCCTGAGAATGGCATTCTCCGACTCCAACCGCTAGTGGTGCTTCTCTAGCGCGCATACCTACGTTAGCATCTGGCCATTCTCGGCCTCCAGGTGCACCGCCTTGTTCACCAGGTCCTCCATGTGCCTCTGCTTCTTCATCCGTGACCAGCTCGTCAACTCCCGATTCAAAATCTTCATCTTCTGCTTCCTCTCATCCATCGCAACTGGCATCCCCTTCTTCTCGACCCTTTCCTTGATATATAAAGGACAATGAGTCAATCAATAGACGTCTGCCTTTTCCGCGAAAAGGATGAATTATCACCAAGATTGCAACTTTAGTTGTTCACTATTCACGAGATGAAGTAGAACTAATGTAGGAGAACCACGGAGAAGGATTAGAAGAAGCAGATGCGGTGGAGGAGATTGGTGATGCTCATAAAGAAGCAGATTCGAGGTTTCACACTTTCCCCAATGCAATCCAGTAGTCGCAGCAGCGGCAACAAGCATTGAATCTGGCGAACTGACGCCGGAATGTCGCTCTACACTCACCTGCGATGACGAAAGTATCCGACTCAATCTCCTCCATGGTTGTCGCCGCCAACACCACGGCAGTGGGTTCGTTGGGTGGTGTTGCTTTGTCCACGACGTCCATGGCAGGTGGGAGTGGCATCGTCTCGTGACTCGTCATCGCCGGACTTGGGTGGACAGAGAGAGGGAGACAAGTAGAGAGACCGTGCCATGGAGGTAGAAGTTGGGAAGAAGAATAAGCAGCAGGTAGAAGAAGAAGAAGAAGAAGGGTGGAAGGAGGAAGAAATAAAAAAGAGAAGAAATAGAAAAAGGTTTGGCTATATATAGTTATTTTTCTTTTTAAAATATGTCTTTATGATTCCGTCATGCCACGCAAACGTTGTATTCCTCCACGTCAACTAAGTTGAGATGACGCTTAACGATTTAGTAGATGGCATAAATGAAAGTAAAGGTTGTGCATTTACAGGCTAAATTTGAAAACGTTGGTAGAACGTAAAATTTCTGCAAAACCTTGTGATTTTTTAGTCTATTATCCCTTAAATTTATCATCACCACCAACTTCAACGTCTTGGCCAGCCTCGTTGAAGCCCGCTGCAACGTCTCCTTCAACACGACGTCCTCGGACCGCCTCCTCCATTTCCTCCTCTTCTATGACACTCCCCCTCTTCTCCCAAGACTTCTACGACTCCGCTGACGACTATGACACTCAGGAGCACCACGACTATGAAGCTCTGATCGTCGAGCGCTTCACCTGTGACGCTGCCCGCGTTCGCTCCATTGCCTCTCGCTTGGCCATCACCATCGGTGGCATCTCCTCCTCCTATTTGAATGCTCTATTGGCAAGGGAGAAGGTCGTTTGGAAGTCTGCTCACCACTAGCTCAATGGATCTATCGTGTCCGGCAGCAACATGGAGTTTGGTTCAATGGTCGTGTATAGTAGATATGAGGAGTTTAATTTTTAATCAATATCTTCCATCTTGCTTTCCTCGTTTCCTTCTTCCTCCATAGCAGACACATCGGTGTCATGACCACCAGCCTCATCTTCATCAATGTTCAGACCAAGCTTCAATGTTCTGTGAACCCTACCTGCAAAGGTGTTAGGATGCTCCAAGCTGAATCTAGAAGTCAATAGAGTTGTCTCAAAGAGCAGCAACACTAGATCCCTGACAAACTTGTCATTCTTATCTGCCTCATCTCTCTTCCTTAGCTCCTCCATAATTCCATAATCGATATCCCTTCTGCTATGACTGATAGCCTGAGCCAGCAAGCCAATAATTATGTGGCATGTTGTCTGTACAGATACCAAACTCTTGATCGAGCTCCCCATATAAATACCCCTCACTCCCAAAACTGGCAAAGAAGTGGGCTGTGAGTAGTACATTTGAGGCTGGCTATGATCAACAGAAAATTCATAGCTATAATTCGGCATTATTGCAGGGGGCTGAGAAAGATGGTTCTGCTGCAAGACATGATACCTCATTCCGGCATACAAGTGAGCTTGGTCGGGGGTAGGGTGTGTGAAAGCAGGAGAGGGAACAGCTGTGGCCCGAAATATTTCTGTTTTGATGTTGGTTGATCTTTGTATTTGAACTTTTTTTTTTCTCTCTCTCTCTCTCCCTCTCCTATTTCTGTCTCTCTTCATATCTCTTGAATAGAAGCAGGGTTCATATTTCAAAAAAAAAGAAGTTGTGGCCCGATATAAGCTCGCCGGCAATTCAGAGTTTTGTAGGAATTGAGAGATCGGGATAGCTCAGAATTGAAGAAACAAGATCTTGTTTTGGATCAGAGCCAACATTCAGGTTCATTGCTCCGGATGAACAGATCAAATTGACATTTTTTTCATTCCCAATACATTCTCAAAATTGAAACTTTTATTCAGATTAGTTAAGAAAAAAGAAGTACCTTGAACTTGAATTTGAGATGGGACCTTCACCCTGTGTTGGTTTCGTAGACTGTTGAGGCAGCTTCTGGGTTCCTCTATGCTCTAACTTCTCATTGTGTGAGGAGAAAAATCTACCTGGTTTTCAATGGGGGAGATGGTAAAGGTGGAGGCGGGAGAGTGCAACTTCTATGGGCAGGCTTCCCATGGAAAATCTATGAACGAGTAGATATGGGCTTTAAGCGACTGAACATGAATATGGATAGAAAAAGAATGGATATGTTCATCTCCATTATTTTTCTATCCATATTCAGTCGTTTAAAGCTCATATCCACTCGTTCATAAAGATTTATATGAGGTCAGGCTGCCCATATAAGTTTTTTCCGAGGTGGGGGAAGCGCAAAGAGGGACCGTAGAAAGATATTAGACTTGCAGAGCGTATGATGGTTCCTTAAAATCGTCGTCCAGTCTCTGTTCACTGGTGGTAATCGCAGCAGCGGTAGAGAGGTTCAATTGTGCAAATTGGTCATCAAGATTGGCGATCTAGAGATTAAATGAGCGGTCATCAGGGTGAACGCGGATAGGAGGGAGATTGGAGAGGGAAGGAGCGGACAAGGCTGATCCAAAAGAGGAAGTCGTGTCGAGCATCGGCGAGTCCGAAATGGACTGTACCTCCTGTGCCTGACGGGAGCTCTTGCTGGACGCGTTCGTGCGAGGTAGGACGAGTTGCCCGGCCGGCTCCGAGTGGCCCCCGTCGCCGCCGCCGCTTCCTGCGGCGACGATTGCGGCATCGCAATGTGGGTGGATGAAGGGGTCATCTTTGAGGCCGAGAAGGCCGTTATTAGATGTAGACTCGGCGGAGAGGCCACGGGGGGTTCTATGGATCCCCATGACGCCATTGAGCGCGTACAGGAACTAAGTCTCCTACTTGGAGTTAATCCAAAAGCAATCTGATCGATGACGTAGGCAGCTAGTGCGACCATGGAGCAGCGACGCAGAGGGCGACGAGGTTAGCTCTTCATCTCGAGTGAAGCTGGTGGAGAAGCTGAAGCTAGGAGAGGAGGACAAAGCACATGATTAACTTTTTGCTGACCTGTATTTTTTTAATTTTTAATTTAGTTGTTGCTGACTTGTCATGATGTTTGGCCATGGGTTCATTTTTTATTTAAATTTTATGTGTTGACTTTAATATTGGTACATATATGCAATGCCTGCTTTCTCAAGCAGGTAAACTTATTTTGATTAAATCTGTTCTCAACTCCATTCCAACTTACTCCATTTATGTTACTTGGTTTAACTCTGATCTCTGCAATAAAATAGAGTCCAGAATTAGAAATTTTCTTTGGAGCTACTCTTTTGAAAAGGAAAGTTTGCATTTGGTTAATTGGGATACCATCACCTTACCTAAAGATAGTGAAGGTCTTGGTATCCAGGACCTTAAAATCAAAAGCATCTCTCTCCAAGCTGGTAGAATCCAGAATTACCTTAACAATCACAATTCTATTTGGGTTAACCTGGTTAAAAATAAATACCCTTATGTTAACTCTTTTAATAGCTGTTGTAAGTTTAAATCCTCTTTCGCTTGGAAGCTCTTTCATTTGGCTTTTAATAAATTGCATCTTGGTTTCAAATCTATTATTGAAACTGACAACTCTACTTCTTTTTTAAATGATAACTGGACCCTTGATATGCCCCTTGCTATTAAACCATCTTACTTTAATATGAAATTGGTTACTCATTTAATTGAGGTGCAGCACTTACTTCAGTACCATCAATGGTCCTTTTTTATTGGTTATATTATGTGTGGTAATTCTTTGTGGGAGGCAATCACAACCATTCGGTTACTGTGCAGCCTGATGATGATGATGATGATAAAGTGGTATAGAAACCTGAAAACTATGGAATGACTACTTCTTCATTTGTTTTTAGATTTCTTAAATCCTCTAATGAAGTTTCTATGAGTTTTAATCATGTTTGGAATTTGATTTGGCATTTAAAAACTGCTCTAAAGGCCAAGTTGTTTTTATGAAAAAATTTTCATGAAAAGCTCCCTACGAAAGCTCATTTGTTTTCCTTGGATATTTCGGTTGACGACACTTGCAGCTTTTGTAATTGCTTTTCTGAAACTTTTAAGCACATTTTTTTTAGTGTAACTTCGCTTGTGATTTATGAAATTCTCTTGGTGCTCATCTTAAACTGGATTTTACTTGAAGAAATAGGTGGCATTCAGGTAGTTGGTTTTTATTGAACCCGGGCTTAAATTTAAGCATTGAATCTAAAGTCATTGTTGTCAATGCTATCTGGTTCATTTGGTTCTTTAGAAATTATATTATACATGGTGAGTTGAAGTTTTACGTCCACAATGTTATGATGTGAATATTGACTTTCTCTAGTCAATCAACAGATACTTACACTCCTGGGGCAATCTGTACATGATAATAAATGTTTGTGACTAGTCTCCTCCTCTTGCTCCTTGGCACAAATTTAACTGTGATGAATCTTTTGCAAATAATGAAGGTGGCGCAATCATCATTCTTCGAAATTACAAAGGCGAGTGTATCTTTGCTTCTAGTTCTTAGTTTTATTCTTCATATGTCTTCTATTCATAAGTAATTGCAATTTATCTAGCTCTTTCTTATGCATGTGGCAGAAATATTGATCATATTATCATTGAGTCTAATTGCCAACGGCGTGTGGGCATTATCAACAGTAATGCTATCATTCCTCCTAGTTTAGAAAATTTGTTCTTAGATATCAAATCTTTGTAATCTAAATTTTTCTTTGTAAATATTTTCATATCTAAGTAGAGATGTAAATAAAGTTGTCAATTGGATAGCATATTCAGCACGGGATCCTAAACAGTTCATTTCTTGGACTTCCAACTGGCCTCTTGGGTTCGAGACAATTTTCTATCACAATGCACTTGTGGTTGGCTTAATTATAGTCTAATATAATTTTCTTTTTTAAAAATAAATCCCAAATTAAGAACATGAAAGAATAATATTATTATAATTACTTGCACAATACCATTCAATTTTTATATGCTTGACTTTGATTAATTTCTGCGTTTTGAATCAATCGACTGAAAATATATTTGATCAAACCAGACGACACAGTGTAGTCCATGCCATCTTACCTATTGTCCCAAATTACGGATCTGTACGATCTATGTGTACATCTTAGAGTCTGTACAATCTCCATTGTCGTCTAGTCCGGTTAGGATATCTGGCTTTCACCCAGGCGACCCGGGTTCAAATCCCGGCAATGGAATGATGTTTTCTTTTTCAGAAAAATATAGTCTGCCCTTCTCTTTGAATTGAACTAATTAATCGACACAGTCACACAGTGCCGGTCCATGCGGTCTTATCTACTGGTCCAATCGCATCCATGAGACCTTATCTACATGTGATCCATGCGAATGATTAATTACGTGCTCAATTATCTACTCTCACAATCGAGTCGAAATCAAGCACGTGCTTTTTTATGTTGCCACGGTGGAAAACACATGGCAAATGACAATTATATACGGATAAGGATAATTTTGATAAAAAAAATATTTTAGAAGTAAATTTATATATTTTTCAATATTTTAAGAATAAATTTGCAAAAATTTTAATATTTAAAGAGAAATTTAACTCTTTTTTCTTAATTATTTGCTAATATTTTTGACAATTATATATTTTTTCTCAAAGAAAATGACACAAGTTCTAATTTATTACGTAAGATAATTTTAATCAACTAGATCATTAACCATCACATCCCGTGTCGGAATTGAATTGTCTAAATTAGATGGTATAATAGAAAATCAAATCATAGACCTCTTAAAGATTTTAGCCTGAGTTGCTGAGTAACAATTAGTTTGGTTATATTAGTGATACATGAAATTAAACAATAACAATAACAGCCCAATTTGGGAAAAAAGAAGAAGATTTGGTGCAAGGCAATAATCGTGACTAAAAGCGTATATGAAATACAAAAAGTTTTTCTTTTCAAATTATATAGCCCAAAATATAATACATTTGAACTAACATCTTCAATTAAATTTTAGTACTTTACATAAAAAAAATCAAAAAGTTAATTTGTATCAAGAAGGATCTCAAAAATCAATCACTTTACATATTATTGCTGCAAAAAAATTGCAGCACAAAATAAATATAGAACGGCAAAATATCATGGCCCAAAAATTTATAAGACTAGTCCATTGCATAACTGCTAGTTGTCTTCCTTTTAAGCTTTCCAATATATTTTTCTTTCCCAATCTACAATCCATTGGAGCCGAGTGTAGGTCTCCCATTTGCTCTCAATCTCTTTGATGAGTATGGGAGATCCTTATGCAATGAGGCTCCACTTGCATGTCCAGCAAAGGCTAAAATCTTTAAGAGGTCCATGATTTAAATTTTTTATTATATCATTAATTTAGACAATCTAATTCAGACATGTGCAGGTTAATGACCTAGTTGATTAAGGTTATCCTATCCAATAAATTAGGTCATCCATAATTGACTAAAAAATTTAAATTAGTGAATATTTCTTTTCTTTTATATATTTTTTGGAGATTTTATGATGTATTTTTATGATCAAAATGACAATTTTTTGAAGCTCTTGAAATATTTCAAGAGTTTTAATACAATGGTATTTTGGAAAAAAAAATTACTTCGATTCTAGTTTCGAAAATTTTGGAGACTATATTCGGTTTCGGAAAATTTTGGATATTCATATTCTGATTTTAAAAAATTATTGAAGTAAAAAATGACAGAAAAATAATTTAGGGGCATGATAAAATTAATTAACACCTTGTATTAATCATCAACCCACAACTAGTAAGTACCGGCAGGTCGTCTTTTGCTGATGCAGCACTGTCTGCCTCAATCTCAGAAAGAAAACTTGCTAAGCCTTGAAAATAATTAAATTAATTAATTATAGGGTTGTTTTGTAAATTTTTATTCTTCGGGGTATTTTTGTAAAAGGGCATGACTAATCGCTTTTATAAGCATCCCTAATCCCCTAATCCCCTTTGTGTCTCGTAGTGGCCGCCGACGTGGATCACGGAGATCGAGAGCACATGGCGACGGATCGGAGCAGCGACGTGCGGTAGTGAAGAATCCGAAAAATAATCCGAAGTTAGAGGACTTTGATGTAGGATCCACGTTCCTACTCTTTTTCCCTTCATTTAGGGTAACTGTGGATGTTCAATCTAGATTTTACTGATTAATTTAGATATGGAATTTGTTGTGCGATTTTTGGATTTTTCTGAGTACTTTGTAAAGATTTTCGTTGATGTTTTCTCCCTCGTACTCGGATTCGCAGTCGTCGGCTACCGTGCCGGCCGACACTGCTTTGGGTGATTCCGCCAGGCCACGTCGTGGCTCAGAGCAGTGTCTAAGTTGGTGCCAGCCACGACGAATTGAGGCACCATGGTGAGCAGCGGTGCTCGGCGAGGCGTCGCTGCCACACATGCAGGCGACCACTGCCAGGCGCGGCAACCCGTTGAGGGTAGTCGTGCGCAGCGGATGGGTTGCCGCAGCTGCATGCAATGACACGTCGTCAGCAGCGGCGTCAGCGTCGGTGTTGGGCTCCCCCTGCGACCTGATCGGCCGGAGCAGATGGTGGTGGTTGTGGCGACTGGTAGAGCCGTGTAGGAACCCTAGAAGATGAATAGATGGAATATAGCAATATTATATTCGTTGAGTTGTAGCAGCGTTATATTCTATATGTTGGTGTTATTAGTGTTGTATTAGTTGTTCACTGCTTTTAAACATATAACACTGGTATATGAGATGATATATTTGTTATTTGTAACATTGCGGATGTAGCAGTGACATATAACTTGTAGCACCGTTATATACTTTCGTAACAATGATTTATTAAGTAGTATTTAAGGTATTATTATTATTATTATCCTAAATATTGTTTTGAGGCTTTAAAGTTATCAAATATATTCATATTTTATATGAATCTTTACCTACTCGATATTCTGGATTCATTGGTGAGGTCTATTGCACTGCCAGACTGCTGGTTTTTGAAATCAATAGGCGGTTGTCGCCTCGTTTTGCATGCCAAGTGGAATATATATATATATATGAGGTTGATTAGTTGTTATGATTTTTGATAAGGTTGAATCTCATCCTAGCTCAGTGGTTACCCTATGTCGAAGTATTACCTTGTTGTTCATTCTGTTGAATTTGATATCTATTATTTTTGAAGCTCCTTATACATATTTGTTGATACATGTTCAAATCATGAAATTACATATGCTTTAATATTTTAGGATGCTAGTAGAGATATGTTGCATTTCTTACCTGTTAATAGCATCATTGCATAGTTGTTGATATATTTAATTCATATGTTGATGTCATAGTTACTAGCATCCTTCACATGTTGAGTAGTAGTTGAGTAGTAGTAGTTATAAATTGTTGACATGTTGCATTATAACATTTGATTGGGCGCAAAGCCCGAACAATAATTTATTGCCCGAGGAGTTGGGCCAGTGACACCGGTGATCACCAAATTATCACACGAGGTGCGTGTACGGCGTCGCGTTGCTAGACATCGGTAGACTATCTTTTGGATAAATCACATCTCCTGCTAGAGCGGGCTTGAGGTGCCACTCTTGAGGCGCGAGAGTGCGAGGGAAATCTAATGTCCACTATGCTCTTGATTAGGTCTATGAACATACACACATGTAAATAATAGTTGACATATATAATTAGTGTATGAGCATTGAACATTTGATGAGTCATAACTACCGTTGCATTAACAACAGCATCATAGCATATTAATGAATCCTACTCAGCCTTCTGCCGATTGTTGTTGTTTTTGTCTCAAATCATCGAATATGATGGCGGTTCGTTCACTACTAAAAATTTGGTCATCTGCGACGGACACTGCCGTCGCAAAACGGTCGCTAAAGACAATCTGCGACAGACAAGGGCGGTCGCAAACAATGGTCGCAAAAGAGGTAGTCGCTGAAAGTTTGAGCATTGAACATTTGATGAGTCATAACTACCGTTGCATTAACAACAGCATCATAGCATATTGATGAATCCTACTCAGCCTTCTGCTGATTGTTGTTGTTTTTGTCTCAAATCATCAGATATGATGGCGGTCCGTTCACTACTAAAAATTTGGTCATCTGCGACGGACACTGCCGTCGCAAAACGGTCGCTAAAGACAATCTGCGACAGACAAGGGCGATCGCAAACAATGGTCGCAAAAGAGGTAATCGCTGAAAGTTTGCAACCGCCACCTCCGCGGTCGCAAGTAAACATTTTCTGCGACCGTTCTGCGATGGCTTACTACCGTCGCAGAATGTGGTCGCGTGACATCTGCGACGCTTGTATGCCGTCGCAACATTTATATTCACGACGGCACTGTGATCGCACCCCCCGTCGCCAAAGATGTATCTATTGCGACCACACTCGACTAGATTATCTGTGATCGCTCTTGCCGTCGCAGAACCGTCGCAGATGTGCATATTTTAAAAAAAAAGAATCAAAAAATATAAATTCATTCAACATAAAATGAATGGATCTGGCACAACAGCAATAAGCCTGTCACTAAACTAGCTTTTTCACCAGCACTAATCCCTCAAATATACTATGCACCGGTAAAAATACAAATTATTTTACTAACTTGATGACACTGAGATTCTTCAAAACTCTTGCCATATGTTCAAAATTGCACAATGTTTCCAATTAAGGCTCTAGCTTGTGCATAAATCGGGGAAATGCATAGATATGTTAACATCAATAACATATCCAGTGACTCGAAGAACATAGAAATGTGTCTGTTTCACTATATCAAAGCAACTAAGAAAGAGACTCTATTTGATGACCTGCAAAGACTTTCTTTCCTGGAGCTTGAAACTATGCGCTAAATATGTTGGAAAAACTTTCTACCCATAACGACCAGCCATGCCACATATTGTTGCATCCAAACCACACAAATACCCTGTTATGGATCATGAGGAGCTTGGTTGACAAGAGATGATACCTATTTGTTCATCAAATATGAGGATTATATGCAATTAATTATATAGAAAGCTGAAATATATGCTGACAGCTTGTTTCCAAGCCAATGCTTGGATGTGCTAGGTGTAAACTCTCAACAGCTGAAATGCTTCTAGAAACATGAAAGAATCCATGATACTCTACTTTATTAGTATAAATGACAATATTGCACACAAGGCAATTGTTATATTGAAGGAAAAGATATATTGCAATTTTCTTTATTAAACGAATGAGAAATTGCAGGGAGAGAACAGCATATCAGCATATTCATGGACAACACTATGCATTGACTCTGCAATGTTTCTAGAAGATGTTCCAGATCACTATCTTGCTTCTCTTTGCTGGCTTTTAACTTATTAACCATTCCCAGATTCCAAAGCGGGCAATTGCTATGACTAGGGACTATAGAGTAACCCCAGTGCGAGCATCCTAAACATGCTTTCTGCATGAAGTAGTTTATCTGGTTATCTGCAGAAGATCTCTCTTTCACTGCTAGTATAAGAATTGATGAAGTCGATGACTGTAAACAAACAATAGACTGCTGTCGATCTAGCATGAGCAATATATTCTAATTTGATTCTTATGGAGCCATAGAACCTTGTATAAGCACCCAATTCTTATACACTAGCTAATCCATCTAAGAGAATGTAACCTATTATTGTATGCTTATATAAGCATGTTTTAAAAGACTATACTCTGATCGCAACTTTCCCATGTAAATTCACCAAAATGACAGGCAAATAATCCATGATATATATATATGCGTGTTCCCAAGTAACATACATGATTAATCATGATGACTACAACATACATGATTCATTAATTAATGCTGATATAGAATATAAATATCAATTTACATCTCCAGAAGAAGAATATGAACATGCAGATCCATTATGGAACAATAACAAACTTGGATATATTACAATATAAATCATGTGCATATTATAATTATTCACACTCGAAAAAAATTATGAAACTTCAGATAATTTCCTTTATCTCAGAAAATATGAATTTTCCATTGGGTACTAAATGTAGTTTATAGCACTTGACCAAGTTAAAAAACATACATCGGGAGAGGTAATTTAAGCCTAAGGGTAATTTAAGGGTAATTTAAGCCTAAAAAGGAAACATTAGCCTGAAAATGTAATTTAAGGGTAATTTCCTTTATCTAAGAAAGAAAAGAAAACATTAGCACAACAAATTCTAAGGGTAATTTAAGCTTGAAAAGGTGAAGCAAGAACATCAGACTAACTTGGGAGTATGAGAAGAGCCACCGACGTCGGGAGAGGTAGACTCTGCCGCTTGCTTCGTCTCGGCGACACTCGTCGTGCCTAGATTGATTCCTGAGGACGACGAAACAGAGGAAGTGGGGGGAGACCTGGGGAAGCAAGCGAAGAATAGTTGGTGAAGATCATGTTGAGTTTAGTAGATCTCGGCGAAGTCGGCAATGTGAGATCAGCAAGTAGGGTTTGGTGGGAAAACTTGTCGCCACTGCGATTGGTCTGAGATAGTGACGAGAGAGTGATCGAGCAGGGGAAGAGAAATATAGAGGGGAATAAAAATTACCCTTTGACGGTATTGCGACCGCAAGATGCGGTCGCAAATTTCGGTCGATGAACAGTCATTGTACAGTTGCGGAAGGTTCACATCTGCGACCCCGACGCCAGCGGTCGCGAAAATGTCACATTCTGCGACGGCAGTTCTGCGGTCGCAAAAAGGCCGTCGCAGATACCCTAATTTCTAGAAGTGGTCGTCGCAAGGGCGGTCACAAAGATACATAATTGCGACGGCCACGTTGGCGGTCGCAACACCGTCGCAAATTTGATGCCAATGCGACCACTTTTGGTCGCGGTCGCAGACCCGTCGCATCTGCGACCGCAAACTGCGCCGTCGCAAAAAGTCCATCGCATATTGCATGATTTCTAGTAATGGTTGTGGGCTAGCTAGAGCATCGAAGGAGGAGACATCTTCCGCTCATTATTTTAGATTTTTTATCTCTCTAGTTGAACCGTTGAATTTTTATTGATTATTGGACTTTGTTTAGATATTGGATTGAACTTTGATTCTTTATCTCTTTTTTTTGGAACTGTTAGACTATTGGCCTTTCATTGGTTATCTTTTGTTAAACTTTTGAAGTGAATTTGATTTATGAATCTGATTATAATTTAAATTCTACTCGTTTGGTATGCTTTTATGTTAACCATTGCATTTTTTTTAGGTGAGATTGTTTATTCGGAGATAAACCTAGACGGAGTGTAATAAAATTTATCTCAGTGTGATTATGTAATCGATACATTGTACATGCACCGGATGCCATCTATTCATTCATCCCGTCAATATATTTTCCATTCTTCCTCCATTAAAAGGACAGAAAAATTTTGGGACACAGTGAAATTGTACCATTGGATTAACCATCACTCCGTGCTAGTCCAAGCCACATGATCGACACCACGTGAAACTTATTTATGGACCGATGCCCTTTCCCAGAACTCGCATTCCTAAACAGTGAAATTGTACTAGCTATTGGATTAACCAATCGTTTAAACTTTAAAGTCCCTTTGCTCACGCAGCATCACTGTCTGCCTTTGATCACGAGATCGATACCACGTAAAACACATGCACCGGTACCGGGGAGGGTCCCAGCCGCGACTATCGAAGTCCGTACTTCGCCAATCAAGAGGCGAGGGCGGCATGCGCTGGCCCCTCAAGAGTCCTGGCACGAGGACTCGTGCATTAGGAAGAGTCCCAGTTCACGCGGCTGTGATTGAGATTGCACGGGATTCGATGCAACCGCGATTGCATCAAGTTCTATCGGATACCGGATGCCCTTCCCCAGAAAGACACACAAACTCCACTATAAAAAAGGGCTTGCGCTAGAACGCATCCCTCGTCTCATCATCATCAATCTTCCTGCATCCGTGCCAGCGTAGTACGAGGAGTTCCCCCAGGTGTTGAAGATGAAAGCCGGCACCGCCCTCATCATCGCGGCCCTCCTGGCCTTCGCGAGCTTCTCCGCCGCTCGCATGGACGCGTCCATCTTCCTTCCCAGCCAAGGTATATATATAATTAACATCGATCTACTGTTAGCTACTTGTTATACCTATACACACAGCAGTTTAATCGAAGACGAAAACATAAGATCTTGTGCATGCCTTCGCAGGAAGAGTAGGGCGTCCGAACGGCGGGAAGCCATGGCCGTGCTGTGACATGTGCCTGTGCACGATGTCGATCCCACCGCAGTGCCGATGCATGGACGTGACCGATTGCTGCTACCCCGACTGCCACAACTGCGTCTGCACCAAATCCATTCCGCCGCAGTGCCACTGCTTGGACGTCATCAACGACTTCTGCGGAGATCGCTGCACTCCCGAGAGTTAGATCGGCCGAGTTCGCGTGATGTTGTGTGCCGCCGCTGCTGCATGCATGCTGTGTTGAATAATGCGGAGGCTGTCGTGTATGTGTCACGTGTGCACGCGCACGTTCATGACTTCTCAGCTTCTGCGCGTGTAGTGTTTGCTCGTTATAACCTTCGTTGTCCGGTTGCTTGATGAATAAATAATATGTGGCAGTGGTTAAATAATTTTCTCTAGCATAACATCGTTAATTGGGTGAGAATATTACTAATTTAATCTCATAATTAAAATATAAACTAGCAATGTACTCACCATGAACATAAATGTTTTGTTTTATCTAATTTGGTTATCCCTTTTTTCTTCTTCCTCGGTTTTGTTTGAATGTTTGTGTTCTCTTTCTTTTTTACGAGGTGTCTCAATTTATTTGTCTTTCTTATCTATATATAAAAAAGCAAGCAAGATTAAAAGTGCCACGTGGCACTTTTTCGACAATCCAGTATGGCTCTGACACGATAATTTTAAAACTTTTAGACAAATTTCTTCTTCTTCGAATTACTTTCTTTCTCTTGCGCCTCATTGTTCTCCCACCTCTTCTCTCTCTCAATTACGCCGTCTAGCCCACTACTAGAATTTCATTCAATAGCAATAGTCTAACAACAACGATAGGCAACGGTTTACCATAGGCCGTTGTTGTCGTTGCTGATGGGCTTACATCAGCAACGTCCTAGCAACGAGCGCCACGCTTGTTGCTGATGTCTTATATAACTACAAGAAATGTCACTTTTTGTAATCGCTAGCTATTAATGGCGATTGCACGCTGCCCCTCAGTAAAACATAGTTTTGCCGGGGGTCAAACTCTGGCCCCCAGCAAAATATAATTTTCCCGAGGGCCAGCAACTGGCCCTCAGCAAAATTAAACATAGTTTTTCCAAGGACCAGCAACTGATCCCCAACAAATATAGAGTTTTCCCGAGGGCCCGCATATGGCTCCCAACAAAACATAATTTTTTCGGGGGCCAGCATTTGCCCCCATCAAAACATAGAGTTTTCCTGGGGGCCAACATCTGAGCCCAGCAAACATAGAGTTTTCCCGGGGGCCAACATCTGAGCCCCAACAAACATAGAGTTTCTCCTATCACACACACAAATATATAAATATGAGAGTGGTTCCCAAATTCTAAGGGTGTATGGTTTACCTTAAAGGAAGGCAGTCAATACAAATTGAGATGTTCCTTCGCTGTCAACAATAATATTGTATCTGGTCTGAGATACACCAACACAGTATGGAAGATTGGTGTTAAAGATTGGTTTTCTGTTCCAATTTTTTCCAAAGCAATTTACTTTTCATTCTCAATCTTTCCATTCAGTCTGCTTTTTTGAAGTCCTTATGATGATCTCTAACTTCTTCTTTACTTATTAGCTGTTAAAATTTTTGTGTAATGAGTATCTAGGTAGTGATGCTAGCCGTTCACTTCGGCTGCTTATGGTATCTTAAATGTTTCACTACCTTGAATTCTAATGAAGTTGTTCTAAGAGTGTTTCTTATCAGGCTTAACCAAAATATCATATCTCTATCTCCTTTATTTTACTGAATTGATCATATAGAAACCATCTATTTGATATTTTTATGCCCATTTCTCTTTTGATACATAATTTCCAAATAAAAATCTTAGATACATTTTGATACTCAATTTCCAAATAAATCTTAGATGCTTTTTATTTGTTGTCTCCTAATCTAAGGTATGCATGGAGCAACATTTTGGTACTCATGACATGATGTGCTAGTCTTTTTGCCTGTAATATTAGGCTAGCAAAAGTAGGTTCTAGTTGTTTTGGTTTCTGACATCTTTCTATTTAGAAGTTAAGAAATTCACCGGATTGAATCCTCACTACTAGAAATTGGTTCTTCAGCAACGGCCATCAGCAACGACTGCTCAAGCCGTTGTTATTTGCAACGGCGTTCTTACGGTCGCTCAAGCCGTTGCAGATATGTTATATCTGCAACGGCGTTGTGACAGATATGTGAGTCGTTGTTGATGATTAAATTATCAGCAACGGCGTTCTAACGGACACGTGAGCCGCTGCTCATGATTAACCTATCAGCAACGGCTTTCTAACGACTAAGTGAGCTGTTCCTGATAAATTTATATATGGCACGCGATCACGCACGCCCTCTTCTTCCTCTTCCTTTTCCTCTACCGAGCTGCCGCTGCCGACGCCGCCGCCCAGTCCTCGACCTCCGATTCCGACCTCCGCCTCCCGTTCGACCTCTGCCCCCTTGTTAGAGTCGGCCGAAACCCTTAAAATAGGGTTTCGACTGGCGACCGACGGCCACCGGCCGGTGGTTTATGCAGTGTTCGGACACTGGACTCCGGCGTCGAAAATGCTTATATAATATTATTTTTATATATTTTTTATTTTTAATTTGTTACATTAATTTTTAGGGTTTAGATTAATTGTTATGATTTTTAGATTAATTGTTAGAGTTTAGAGTAATTAGTTAAATTAATATTATGTTTTAGATTAATAATTGTATGTTAATTATTTAAATTAGTTAAAATATTATAGATTAATATTAATTAATTAGTTAAAATGTTAATTAGTCCGGAGTAGTCCTCAGTGGACTCGCACCAGAATCGTCCACTTCGGACTTGCGCCGGAATCGTCCACTTCGGACTCGCGCCGGAATCATCAAATTCGGACTCCCGCCGAAATCGTCTAATTTGGACTTGTGTCAGAATTGTCCACTATGGACTCGAACTGACTCAAAATATTTAGAAAATAATCATCCATCGGACGAGTTGATATGTTTCACGTACGCATCGACGAGTCAAATATGATTTAGCAAATACTTAGATCCGTTCGGGGGTTGTATGTTCGTGTAAAAGAAGTAGATGATCTTTTATACGACGTACAATTCTTGAATTGTCCCTGATTGGATAATTTGGGAATATAGTTATTTGTACTGCACTTACGTTTTTCTTTTAACCGTTAACTAATTATTCTAAATTTTAACAGTATCTCTCTTATTCTACGATACGCGCCCAGATGATATGCGTATTCGGAGAACTGTCGGGAGATGCTGCCAAAATTTAGAATGAAGTTAGCGGTTAAAATAAGTACTTAGTGCAATATAAATAACATAAATCCCGAATGGAATAAGACAATCTCACCTAAAGGCATTAACCAAAGAAATTGTCATTGATTGACAGAATCATGTCGGCTGATCGAAGTTGGATGTACCGACGTCTTGATCGTGGAGCTTTAACGAATGAGTTTCGATTAGGCGTAACGGAGTTCCTAAATTTTGCCTATTCGAATCGAAATTCCGTTAGCATCGATGATCAAATCCGATGTCTGTGCCGCATTTGTTTGAATGGACGATTTTTGGATCGGGAGACTGTCACTCTGCATTTATATAGCAAAGGATTTGCACCAAGATATTTTCTATGGACTTGTCACGGGGAGTCACATGAAGTCAGGACGTCGAGTAATCCTGTTGTTCAGACATATGGTGAATCTTCCTCTGCTGGTGCTTCTTCATCTAGTCAATCTAATCCCTATAGAACTATGATACTTGATAGTCTTGGGGGTCAATTCCACCTGAATGATAATGTTGATCGGCCAGTTCTTCAAACATCAGTCCCACCAGATACTACAACGATTGATATCACACAAGTACAAACTGCGGTAGAGATTGAATTATCGAATAAAGAAGCTGCAAAATTTTACGAGATGTTGAAAACTGCCGGTGAACCTTTGTATGAGAATTATCCTAAATACACTAGGTTTTCAGCAATGACACAGCTCCTAAACATCAAGGCCGATTGTAATATCAGCGGGGTTGCGTATGATCGGATTGCATAATTGATTAATGGAATGTTGCCTACTGATAACAAGTTTGAGCCAACTTTTTATAAAATTAAAAAGCTGATGAGAAAATTGGGGCTTGGGTACGAAAAAATACACGTGTGCCAAAATAATTGCATTTTATATTATAAAGAAAATGTGCAGTTGGATAAATGCCCTATATGTCAACATCCTTGCTACAATGAGAAAAAATTGGTCCGACAAAAAAATATCCTGTTTAAGGTGCTTCGGTATTTTTCACTAACACCGAGGCTTCAAAGATTATTCATGTCGAAAAAGACGGCCCCCTACACGAGTTGGCATGCAAGAAGTCGTGATGATACAGTAATACTCATCCATCCGTCAGTGAAGCATAGAAATATTTGGATACATGTTATCCTTCATTTGCTAGGAATACTAAAAATATCATATTGGGATTGTACACAGATAGTTTTAATCTATTTGGACATTCTGCAATTCCTTATTCAGTTTGGAAAGTGCTGCTGACAGTTTATAATTTGCCACCGTCAATGTGTATGAAAGATGAATTTATTTATCTTTTGATGATTATTCCGGGTCCTAAGGGTCTGCGAAAAGAAATTGACGTGTTTCTCAGACCCTTGATAGATGAATTGAAAATATTGTGGACTGAGGGAGCTGTCACTTATGATTGTCATCGGAAGAAAAACTTCAATTTAAAGGCCGTGATCTTGTGGACAATCAAAGATTTCTCAACATACGACATGTTGTCTGGTTGGAGCACTCACGGTCGACTCTCTTGTCCGTATTGTATGGAACACTCTAAATCAACCAGTCCTCAAAATGGAAGAAAAATCTAATTCTTTGATTGTCATCGTCGATTCCTACCGGCTAACCATCAGTATCGAAAGAATCGTAATAAATTTATTAAGGGCAGAGTCGAAAGAGATGGGCCACCACCGATGTTGTCTAGTGAACAAATGTTAGAACGTGTTTCAGCACTTCCAGAGATAGTATTTGGTCGGAATGAAAGAGTGTCAGGCTTTGGTCAAACACATAACTGAATGAAAAAAAATATCTTTTGGGAATTGCTCTATTGGAGTTCATTACTGATTCGACATAATTTAGATGTCATGCACATTGAAAAAAATGTGTTTGATAATATTTTCAACACTTAGATGGATGTTTCCGAAAAAACTAAAGATAATGTCAAAGCCCGACATGATCTGAAAATACTTTGTAAGAGGCCGAAGTTAGAGTTACAAGAGGTCCACGGACGATATCTGAAGCCGAAGGCCCCGTATGTGTTAAATAAACAACAGATCAAAGATGTTTGTAAATGGATAAAAGAACTCAGATTACCCGATGGATATGCCTCAAACTTATCTCGATGTGTGAACGTCGATGATTGCAAAATATCAAGGATGAAGAGCCATGATTGTCATGTATTCATGCAGAGATTGCTTCTGATCGCATTCCGATATCTTCTACCTGATAATATTTGGGGTCCGTTGACTGAATTAAGTATGTTTTTTAGAAATATTTGTGCAAATATCCTTCGAGTCGAAGATATGTCAACACTTGAAAGTAATATTGTTGAAATTATATGCAAGCTGGAGCAGTTTTTCCCTCCTGCCTTTTTTGACTCGATGGAGCATCTACCGATACACTTGGCATACGAGGCATGAGTTGGTGGCCCCGTTCAATACCGGTGGATGTACTTATTTGAAAGATACATGAATCGTCTGAAGAAAAAAGTAAAAAACACCGCAGTTGTTGAAGGATCAATATTTGAATCGTATACCATCCAAGAAATTTCATCATTCTGCTCATTTCACTTTGAATCGACAGTACAGACAAGATTTGATCGTCTTCCACGTAACGACGACGGGGGAGTTCGACATTCAGATGGACGTTTAAATATATTTTGTCACTCTGGTCGTGCTTTTGGTTCTCGTCTATCTCGACACTTAAGCGAGGAAGAGTATCATTTGGCACACTTGTACATATTACTTAATTGTCCAGAGATTGAACAATTCATTAAAATATTTGACATTGAGATGGTGCAAAAATACTCTATTCACAATGATCAAGAATTGGAGAGATTACGAAATCGTGATTTCCCTACATGGATTCAAACTTACAGCAAAGATCACTGAGCTGAAATAGATGAAAGAATATTTGAGTTTGTTAGTGGACCGTCGCGACTGGTGTCCTGTTATAGCGGATATTTTATTAATCGATACAAATTTCACACGGTGGAATATGCATTTACAAAGAAGACGATGAATGCCGGGGTCTGCGTGAAAGGGACAACCTATGTTGAATGTGATATGAATTTTTATGGACTAGTGAAAGAAGTGATAGAGTTGCACTACTTCGGCTTGAAATCAGTTATCATATTTAGATGTCATTGGTTCGATACAATAAAAAGGGGCATGAAAGTTCATCCAAAATACAAACTTGTTGAGATTAATTACAAATTCAAATTGGCAGCAAATGAGCCTTTTATGTTGGCATCACAAGCCGAACAAGTATATTACGCGAAGTATCCGGCTCGAAATAAAGATAGAGCAGATTGGTGTGTAGTCTGTAAGACTAAAGGTAGAGAAAAAATTGATCTGATAGTAGGAGAAAATGAACCGATACCTAATGTGATAGATGGTTTCTATCAAGAAGATGATCCTCCTGTTGTAGATTGTATTATTCCAATACTTGATGATGCAGACACAGCGTCAATTCAATTAGAAGTTGAATATGCTGATGATGACGATCATGAAATTGATGAAGAAGATGAAGAAGATGAGGAAGATGAAGAAAATGAAGAAGATGAACAATTCAAAGACTATTACTCAGATGATGAGGAATAATTATAAAGTATATCTTATATTAAATATATCTCTAATTAATATATATATATAATAATCTAATTAATTATATACCTATTCGACATATATGTTTGGTCGTGGTTATCGTCGTAGGAGAGCTTCGGAGTCTCCGATTGGTGAGACTCCAGCACTTACTCATGTTGTTGATCCTCCTACTACTGAGGCTAGTATATCCAGACGCAGACGGCCACGCGGGCCGAACAGGTGACATTCTCCACCAGCCACAGAGTCACGTAGATTCATTAGCGTGATTGGGGAGAGGTAATATATCATGAATTATGAATCATTACAAATTCATTATATCTATCATAATATAATATTAAATTTTATTTTTATTGTGCAGGTTCGAGCAAGAAGAAGTGCCAAGGAGCATTTCTTCTACTATTCGACGATACATGCACGGGGCATGGCCCACGTGGTCTCACGTGCCCAGTGAGCACGTCGACATGCTATGACGCGAGTTTGAGGCACGTATTAATTTTTTTATATACATGTATGATGATTAATATTAGTACTGATATTATTATTTTGCAGGCTCGCTTTACATGGGTCGAGGACCAGAGGCCCTTCATTTACGCTGCCTGGGAGGCTATTTTCCGCGCGAGATACAACGGGCAGCTGGGGCAGGCTCGGTCCCAAGCGATGGCCCGAGCTGGGACCACTAACATCACGGAGACTCGAGGATACAGCCCTGATTGGATTACTCCAGATATATGGGACCAGCTCGTGGCATTATGGTCGACGGATCGATGGCAGGAGGTTTCTAGGACTGCGGCTAGAAACCACATATCGAGGGGAGGAGCGCGTCACACTGGCGGCTCTATTGCATTTGCTGTGCACGCGAACCTTATGGTAAGTATTATCTTAATTTTAATTTTATATTTTATTTGTTACTCTGTGTACTGATTAATGTATTTATTTTGTAAATGTAGACAACGGTGTTAGATGACGGGACTGTCCAGCGACCCTCCCCGATGGCGGTGTTTGAATAGACACACCGTCGAGTGGATGGGACGGGGGAGTACGTCGACAATCGCGCTGCATTTATTATGGTAAGCATATTTGTTTAAATTATTCATTATATATTTATAATTTATTTTTTATGAAAAATATTAAACAAAAAATTAAACTCGAGTAGGAGACCTACAGTCAGACGATGATACAGCGCGGAGGCACCCCCGAGGACTTTGACGCAACAACGTGGGTCGATGCTGCAAGTGGTTGGGACCATGGCCGCGTGTATGGTTTTGCAGATAGTGGTCATGCGCGAGCTGTGCTAGGGCCACTTGGGGCACCGACCCCTCCGCATGCTGGTGAACGACCGTCGACCTCCAGGTCCAGAGATGATCATAGTAGCAGGATAAGGACACTGGAGGAGACGATCGCGCGTTAGACTGAGTTGATGGAGCGTCAGAGTCAGATGATGGCAGATATGCAAGTTATGCTACGCAACTTATCAAGTCATCACGGAGCAGCATCATCTGATCTATCGTCCTCGAGTCAGTCCACGCCGGTGTACACCCAGGCACTTCAGACTCCGCCATATGATCCAGACCATCCTCCATCGTCATCGTGAGATTTATTGTTTTTTATTATATTGACTTTGTTACTTTGATACTATATATATTTTTGTTTTGTTTTGTTTGGATATTGATACTTCAATTTTGCTTTTGAATAATTTTTATACGATCGTGGATAATTATAAATATAAGTATAATTATTTTGATATATATCTGGGTGTATTTGTGATGTGTGAATGGATGTGTATGGGTGTGTGAGTTATGTATCAGATTGTATCAATGTATTAATAGAAATTTAGAATTTTAAATTTTTTTCTGTTCCAGGTTTTAGTCATCAGCAACGGTTTTCCCACGGTTGTCCGTGGGAAAGCCGTTACTAAAAGTGTATCGTAAGTCGTTGTTGTATAACATCAGCAACGGCTTACTAACGGTCTTTCACTAACGGCCTTGCCACGGCCTCACGGGCCGTTGCTAATAAGGTTATCAGCAACGGCCCGGTGTCCGTGGCAAAGCCGTTGCTGATAATATTATTAGCAACGATCCGATTGACCGTTGCAGCGCCGTTGCTAAATTATCAGCAACGCGCTTTTCTGCCACGGCTACTTTGCAATGGGCTGGGCCGTTGCAAGCCGTTGCTGATGGTTTTCAGCAATGGCTCAGCAACGGCTTCGGCCGTTGCTAATGCCAATTTTTCCAGTAGTGCCTGATGCTTCAACGATAAGCTTTCATGGCATATGATTAAGGAATGCATTCAATTAATTAACATATATAATATATTTTTGTGACAAATACAAGTAGCTTTCATGGCATCCCGACAAATAAGAGTTTGATCTAAAAGAGAATAAAGATATAAATAATTCTTCATATGCACCTTTATGGACGGAGCCTACAAGTAGTATTGTATATACTTTTCTATTTTTTGCTTTAATCAAATCTAATTAGTACGATCTTGCTTTATATCTATTCTGATTTTTAAAGTATTATCTTTTTAGTAAAATACGCTGCATATGATTAGATCATATGCAGTGTAACTCAATGTCTATGAATGTTAATTGAATATGATTAACTGTCATGATTAAGACAATGTTAACGAAATGTCACGTTAACTGTAGGTTGTTGTGCTATGCATGCTGCTACGATTTAAAATTGTACTTATTTTGCAAGGACCTTTGGGTTAAGCTCAAATGTTTTACTTGTCCAAACATGTATCTTTCCTGTTGTCTCTTTTAGTATTCAAGCATGCTTAATTGTTATTTGTTTGAAGAGTAGTTACTGTTGCACTGTCTGAAATTGCATGAAAGCATTTAAAATCATGAGAATTTTTTTAAATGTTATACTGTAGCATATAATTAATTTGATATCATGTGCCTCTGGTTTCTTTCTTTTGAGTCTACTTGAAGCTGCTGACAGGATCTTATTTTTCAGTCAACTGACAAGGATATGTTGCTTCTTTTATCTGGATCTTATTTCATCTTGGTTACCCTTATTTAATGTCATCGGTTTTATGGATCTTTCATCCTTCTAGTTATAATATTGCTGAACTTCAGACATTCTAGTTCAACGGTTTAAATCTTGTTTTTAAGTTACTTTGCAAACAACTAAATCTTTGATATTATCTTATAATCAGGAGGAAGTTGTACATTTCACATTGTCTCATCTTGTACATTTCACCTTCAACTGTAACCGATCAATGTCTCAACTGCATATGATTATTTTTCTTAGGCAGTAAGTGAAGATGAAAAGTTTCAGTTTCAGCATCAAACAAGTTATATCAACAATTAAATGACTCATTTGATTAAGCTTTTTTTTTTTGCTCCTTATTACATTTAATCATTTTTTGGTATCACACTAAGTCTTCTCAATACAAAGTCTTCTCAAGTGCAACAACAACAAAAGCCAATCATTCAATATCATAGGTCTACCCAAGTGCAGCAGCAACAAAGAAAGGGTAACCATGAGCAAGGACATGGGTATGCAACAAAGAAGACAAAGACTGCACCTTTGTGTCCATCAATGTCAATGGTTGAATATCGTGAGAAGCTGGGTATGCAAGTGCTAGAAAAAGATCCTCTAGAAGAGGAATGTAGAGAAGATGACATGGAACAAGTTGAGGAAGAGCACAATATACCCGATGAGCTAGAAGAGTTAGCAGATGTTGAGGAAGCAGATGTTGAGGAAGAGCACAATATACCCGATGAGTTGGAACATGTTCCCGAAGGTATATTATGTCATTATATGGAATTCTATAATTAGCTTATTTTTAAATCATTATTGCTATGTCAATTAGGAACATCAAAAAAGAAAGCAAGAGGGAAGACAATGTGCTATAGAATTCATGGAAGATCACTAGATAAGCGACAAAAAATAATTTTCAATAGTGAAGCACAACCAGTTGGGCCCAATGAGAAAGTTGTTTCAGACTTGAGCCAATTTTTGGGAATCGTGGCACGAAATTCAGATTGGTGTCCCTTGATTTACACCAATTGGAAGGCCGTACCGAACAAGGATGACATATGGAAATATATCAATGTATGATAGTTTTTTATATTGTTCATTTACATTTGCATGTTAATATTAATGCTTGTTTTGCTTCACTTTGTAGAAAAAGTTCATCCTTCCAGAAATAAGGAAAGGGGTTGTGTTCAAAATTATGGATGAAGCTTGGAGGAAACACAAATCAAAAATCAAGAAGGAACATTTTGACAATTACGTAACAAATAGCGAGAGGATAAAAAATCGTCCTACAGACATTCCTCTCGAACACTTCAAGCAAATGATTGATTACTGGAGCTATGAACCCATCCAAGTAAGTATCTAGGTTTCATTATATAACTATGAAAATTATAAAGATTTAGCGGAGTTTGGTCTGCTTAGCGGATTTAACTATGGATTTCTTACTTGCTTTTGATATGGTTATTGATTTTTTCTGGTTGCATATATTTAGTTTTTTTGTTATTGATGTAGGATATGTGCCAACAAAATAGATTGAACAGATCACAACAAAAATGGAGGCATCGGATGGGCAATAAAAGATTTTCTGTGATAAAAGAAAAATTGGTAATATTTTTTTGCACGGTTTCATATTTTGAATTTTAAAGTAATGTCAATATTATGTTTTAACTCATTCTTGTGATTTATACAAAGCATGCTCAAAAGAATAAAGAACCCAGTCAAGTTGAGATGTTTGTTGAAACTCGGACTAAGGACGGAAAAGCCTTAGATGATGAAACTGAAGAGACAATTGTGAGTTTTTCTTCTGGCTATTGTTTTATACTTAATTATTTATTATTATCACTAACATTATTAAAATGTACATTTTAGGAAAAGCTTAAAACCATGGTTGAGCATGATGGGAAACCTGCTGCTGAGGCATTTCAATCTATGTTTGGGAAAGAGAAGTCAGGAAGGGTGCGTTGTTATGGAGGAACAATTACACCCACAATCTTAAAAAAAATGAAGAAATGACAGCAATGCAAGAAAAACATGATCAAGAGGTGAAGTCTTTGAAGGAGCAACATGCAATAATGGAAGAAAGACATGCAAAAATGGAAGAGAGACAAAACCAAATGCAACACCAAATGCAAGGAATACAATCTCTTTTGAAGACATTTATTACACAGACAAACCCAGATTTGAACATAGAGGCTATAACAGCTCTGTTGGCACCACCAACTACTCCAAGGGATGCCAATAGCATCTTTGGTTCTTCTACTTCCACACATCATCCTCAAAATCAGGTAATTTTAGTTTAATATATGATTATGGAGTCTTCTGATTATTTTTATTTATTAATTAATTTTTGCAGGAAATAATGAATTGAGATGATCAAGAGGACTTGGCTAATGGGAATGCTAGGCTTAGAACAATTTCATATGTTTGTGAACTTTATTTAGACTTAATTGTGAAACTATGGAATGGGAATACTATATATAATTGTGAACTAATTATTATTCAATTAAATATATTATAAGTTTGAATGAAATTTATGTTTTCGAATCTATGTTTGTGAAATTGTATGGTTGTCTATGAAATTGTATGAGTGTCTGTGAAATTGTATGATTTACAGGAATATATATACATTTTAGGAACAAATATGAACCTGCGCACAAACAATACAATATGAACCAGCCTATAAGATTTACCTATAGGAACGGTTAAGAACCGTTTCTATAGGGTGGAACTATAGGAACCTATAGGGTGGAACTATAGGAACGGTTCTACACCGTTCCTATAGGGTGGAACTATAGGAACGGTGTAAAATCGTTCCTATAGGGTGGAACTATAGGAACGGTGTAGAACCGTTCCTATAGGGTTGGTTTATAGGAACCTTTTATAACCGTTCCTATAGGCTAGACCTATAGGAACGGTTATTTTGGCAGCGTGACCATAGGGAAGAAAACCGTTCCTATAGCCTAACGGAACGGCTGATTTGAGTACACACGGGAAACCGTTCCCGTAGGTCTATGGGAACGGTTTTTATCTTTTGGGAACGGTTTTCAACCGTTCCTATAGATGAAAAATGTTGTAGTGCATTTCGATAGGTTCAACCACGAGGAAAAAAAGAACACGAGAAAAGATTCGGAACCTCGATCTCATTAAGATGCCTCCTGATCAAAAGATTCGTTTGGATTTCAATCAATATAGCCAACCAAAATTCTCAAGCTTTCTTGGAAATCATGTTCGCAATGATGATGATGATATTAATTTCAATCTCTTTCTAAAAATAGAAAATATACATGCGTGTGTTGATAATATCGCTTTAAATTGCATAATTTTAACTTATATTTTATTGATTTTTTTGGAATACAGGAGAAATTCGAGTTTGAAGAAACAAATTTAATTAAGTTCCGGATTATACAAAACATGAGAAGAAAATTTGATGAGCATAAATATGAATTGAAGCGCTCAGTTTATAATAAGTATGAAACAACTGAAGAAAGATTAGAGCAAATCTCAGATGGCATTAAACCGAATGATTGGAAAGCATTTGTTGAATATCATGATCGTGAGATCACGCAGGTAATCGAATGATTGTAATTTATTATTTTGGGTAGGATAAGAGGTTACATAGAGATTGACACTCATTTGAATAGATTTGGTTAACTGCAGGTCTCATTACATAAGATTGACATAGTCGAAAAGCCTATGTCAAAAGCCCAATTAATAATACGATGACGGGTCACATAGTTACTGTAGCTTATACCTAGAAGGCTAGAACCTTATGGAATAATTAGGTTTGTGTAACTTACTGCTTCAAGGACTATTAAAAACCAGCACTAGTATGAAGAAATAGTAAAATGGGTAGGAATATGCTTATCCATATTCTGAACAATTTTAATACCAGTATGCTTTTGTGTATTATATTATTCTAAAAGTGCTTAATGCTGCTAAAGCAAACTCCGAAAAAATTGAGTTAACATGCTGTAGAATATTTAAAATCCTTATATATCCGGTAGCACCAGCTAGATATATGTTGACAACGCATACATACTTAAGAATAATGTAAATGCTGAAAATTTGCAATAGTTCAATAGTTCAATAATGTAAGGTTAATTGAATGGGTTTCCATGTAGCAGCAGCAGACTAGTATTAGCAATCCATAATAGACGGGCACAAGAGAACTCCTAAACTATGCCATGCTGTGGAATGAATCAACTGCATGTTATATGAATCATTCAAAGTTGGGGTGCCTTTTTGTGAAAGAAAGGAGGCTGAAAAGATATGCAGTGCATGCAGTATAGCATATAAATTATGCATCCCAAAAAACATCAGCCATGAGCAATCAATATCTATATATAATCAAGTTGCAATGGTTAATCAGCAGAAAAGTGAAAAAAAAAATCAGATATACTATTTTAGTATTTGCAAGATGACTGATTACGAATGCTTTAGGATTTGCTAGATGACTGGTTACTATTTTAGGATTTTCTAGATTCAAATATAATCAAGTTGCTTGTATACTATTTTTCCTCCGCATTGTGGAATTATGCTTAAAAAAGAATATTGTATGAGAATGAATTTAGGCCTGCTAGATGACGGGTTATGAATACTTTGGGACTAGTTCTCTGCTCAATTTAGGATTTGCTAAGTTTGGTTTTCAATTGAAGTAAATTTTTTTTTGTTATTTCTCTTTTGCATCTTAAAATATAGAGCATGTTGGTGGTACAATTCAGTATTCATATATTGCATCTGTTATAAAAAATGTGCGCGCAAAATAAAGAGAATCGAGGGAAGCAAGTACTCCCTCATTATACGGGCTCCAAAAGTTATGCTATGATTCAAGCATAGCAGGTATAACTAATTAAGCATATTTATTACTATATTTTAAATTTGTTTTATTTATGGAAAAAATTAAAATGATTATTGATACTTGTACTAGTACATGCTGAATAGATCCAGAGCATCGAGCACCCTCAAGTTGAAAAATGTTTTGTATTGCTTACACAAAGAGTGATGCTAGTTTGAATTCCACTGCTGCACAGGAGATTATGGTAATCATTGATGTTATTTTTTATATTTATTTAATTTTATGGGATAAGCACATATTATATAATAAAATTATACATTTTTACAGGATAAATTCAAGGTTCTAGCTCAAGGGTTGAATTCTTCTACGCCTACTATCGAAAATGAAATCTATCGCCAGGTTGTCGGATCGGAGAGATATGGCTTAGGTCCAACTCCAACCACGGTCTCTGGGACTACTCTCGGATGCATTGAGCTTGCCTCCCAACTTCGAATTGCTAATACCCGTACCCGCCCCATATAATAAACGAGTAATAAAAATTACCCGCGAAATCCCCGCGAGTAGGAAACTATATATCCCCCATACCCATCATAAATGGGTAAATACCTGCGGGTACCCGCCTAAACGTGTAATATTGTCATCCCTACCGTCACGTCTTCTTCCCTCATCCACGAGGTTATCACCAATGGGGAACACCATCGCTAAAGGTCGTGACTGATGAAAGCGTCGTTGATAATTAGCAATGACAATCAGAGCCTGTCATTGCAAATAATATTATTAGAGACAACCGCTAGGGGTCGTTGCTAATGTGTTCTAGAACAGCGACGGTTGGGGCGATCGTCGATGATGGTTCCTTTCTATTACCAACGGCCCCAACCGTCAGTAATATATATATATATATATATATATATATATATATATATATAATGATTTTTTTTTAAAAGCAACTTTACAAATTTAAATACACGCAGACACACAAAACACGAAATATAAATCAATTTATATTTATATAAACCAAAATTAAGCAACATTGTTGTCATACAAAGTATTTTTAGAAGTAATCAAAACTATTGTTTTTAGAAGTAATCATAACAAGTATTTTTTAAGCCCATCAAATGCAATCTCACAAATCTGATGGAGACTGGGTCGAGGAGGACAAATTGAACGGAGGAGGTAACTCAACGCCGGACCGAGCCGCAAACTGCGTCATCATCATCCGCATGTTCTCCATCATTTGTCTCAAATGCTCCATCATCTCTCTCTGACGTACAAACTCCACCTCTATGGTTGCCATTCGGGACTGGTCCTGCGCCTGAAATTTGGAGGGCCACTCACCGGCAATTGGAGGGGTCGGTACCCCCAGTGGACCCAACACAGTCTGTACATGACCATTATATCCAAAGTCATACACACAGCCATAGTCCCAGCCACTAGTGGCCTCAAACCATGCAGTAGTGTCAAAGTCACCCTGCGATGACCCTCTGCGTTGGGCATTCGTTCTCATGTATGTCTCCTATAAGAGTTAGTTTTTTATTTCATAAATTTATATAAATTATAAAAAATAAATGAGATAAATACAATTTTGGTTCCTATATTTTCACGATTTTTTGATTTTGATCCCTATAATTTAAATTTTTTTATTTTAGTCCTTATAATTTTACTCTGTTAGAAAATTAGTTTATGTCATCACACCAGTAACTAATGGTGTTATCCTCAATACCGTGTGACAACCCTTTGCTGATATGTCAATTAAATTTGTTTTATTCATTGACATGATATTTAGATTATTTATTTTATTCAACATTTTAAAAAACTAAAAAACCTAATTTTGATCCTTATATTTTCATGGCTTTTTGTTTTTGGTCCCTATATTTTTACGACTTTTTATTTTTGGTCCTTATAATTTAAAAATTTTTTATTTTCATCTTTGTAATTTTATTTAACCTTTAAAAAAATTAAGGGGGCATTTGGTTGCCCGCAAATGCAAATGGTGCAAAAAATATTTGCATGCAAAAGCAAATGCCCTCGAATAGACTTTGCAATCTACTATTTGATTGCCGGCAAGTAGAGTTACAACTTCTATTTGCAAGTGTTTGGTTGGCCCCAAATGGAAATTGCAATTACACTTGAAACTTGCATCTTCGTATTTAGGTCTAATAATTTTGGCACAATTTGATATAAGGGTGGCAGTTTTCGGTCCGGCCTGATAATCCGACCCGACCCAGCACGAAAAAATCATGTTCGGGCCAACTTTTATCAGGTTCGGGTCATTATCGGGTCTGCCCGATAAGATCGATCCCTTATCGTGACTGGTCGGGCCAAGTGTTATCGGGCCTGTCCAGCCCGATAGCCCAATAAACACTTTGGATCGGTATCGACAGATTTAAAATTCGTTAATTATCGGATTAAAATTTGATTTTAAATATTTTTTAGTGGTATCGAGCTAAATGAGTCAGGTTGTGCTGTGCCAACCCATTATTTTTTGTGTCGGATCGGGTTGGTGTTTTCGGGTCGAACACAAAATTTTTTTGGTCGGACCAAAAACTTAGGCCTGACATGATTTGCCAGACCTAGTTTGATAGCCCGACACGATAAAAAAATCATGATCATAGCACCCATTTTTGTGTCGGGCCAGGGGATGTAGGTCCAGCTTGGCCTTTTAGCCCAAGCCCGAAGCGGAGACCTCGTGCTGGGCTAGGCCGCCCCTTTGGGAATTCGAGTCATGCCAGACACGTCTTGACTGGCAACGGGCCTAACCAGGCTCGGGACTGGGCCGACTCGAGCACGACGCATTGGAGGCACGAAGATGTTAGTCAAATAGAGGTAAAATGGTCAATATATCATTTTACCCCCAACAATAATTGATTGATTATAATAGAATCAATTCGACCCATAATAATATTATTTTATACTCTAAATCACTATTTAGTTTAGTAAAATATGTTTGATATTATTTAATTATTTATCAAAACAAATTAATAATTTTTAATTATTGTATAATACTAAAAATATATTTTTAAAAATATATTTTTAAAAATATATTTTTAAAAATATATCAAACGATATTAGATCTAAAATCTGATACTACCATCGCGTTCAACGCGTGAAAACTTACAACTTTGATATTTATCTCATTTCCATCTGATGACTCTAAGTTGTCAAAATTAATTATTTATCAATACTTAAATTATTACATTTGTAGTCCGCAACCTTGAATTCCATTTGCAATTTGTAAATGATATTAGAAATACAAGTTGCAACTACTAAATATTGCAAAAGAATTTTGTAGCCAACCAAATAAATTTATTGTCTAAATACTACAAGTAGAGTGACAGCATTTGCACTTGCAGACAACCAAATACCTTCTAAAAAAAATGCAACATTGCTTCACACATTACAAATCCATCTAAAACATTAAAACTCAAACACTTAACGACTTAACGTTATTTACATTGAAAAATCCGAAAAGAAAAAAATATTGCTCTTAATCTCTCAACAAGAAAATGGTGAACAAAGCGAAGAAGATGAAGACTCGTAATCGAGAAGCAACTTTGCCTAATTAAGAAGCTCCATTGTTTGTATCTTGTCCTGATAGTAAATATTTGTTTTCTTCACTTTTATCTATATTACTGGTTTAATTAAAAATAAAAATAAAAATAAAAACATAAAAGATGATCGATCAAAAGGGGAACTAGAATGAAAGTCAAACTACAAGATTGAGGAATATACTCTTTGGCGAGGGGGCAGGAGACAATCTTGTCGGCCTCTATGTGGGGGATCTTAGCTTGAATTCCTCTTCCAATGCCATCACAATTACGATGACGAAAATTAAAGTTTTTTAAATTATAAGGATCAAAAAGAAAAAATCGTAAAATATAAGGATCAAAAATAAAAAATTATGAAAATATAGGGACCAGAATTAAGTTTCTTTAATTTTTTGAAAGGTAAATAAAATAAATAATCTAAATAACGTGTCAAGTGATCAAATAAATTTAATTGACTTGTCAGCAAATGGTTACCACTCGAATTGAAGATAACATCGTTAGTTACTGGAGTGACGAAATGGACTAATTTTCTAACTGAGTGAAATTATACGAAGTAAAACCAAAATTTTCAAATTATAAAGATCAAAATCAAAAAGTTGTAAAAAATATAGGGACCAAAATTAAATCTAAATTAACAAGACACTTCACCTGAAGAGTATTACATCTGCCATCGGTCTAAAGCAAAGTTTTTTTTCGTTTGTTCATCTGCTTAATGAACCAAGTAGGCGCTCGATAAATAGAAAAAATATAGGATATTTGATTGGAAAGGACACTATTAATGATAGTGGTTCTTGCAGGAGGGGATCTTATTAAATTTAGAAATAATTTTGACCCATTTTTTTTCTGAGGCGAACTGACCTCAGAGATAACCCTATCTAATAGAAAAAAGAACCAGCTGAACAATTAAGAATGGAAGCTGCAGAAATACCTCTGTTTTGATGTTAATTTATAGGTTTATACTGTATTGCTTCCTGTGATCGAGTATTGGTTTAAAATCGTATTATAATACCATGTTATATTATTTATGTCATTATAATATGCATAATCATATACAATTTAATAATAATTATAAACCTGACCTGTTAATCCATTATAAATCCGAATACATTGATTTGATTTAATATAACGTGATTTAATAATAATTATAAACATGAACCGTTAATCCATTATAAATCTGAATACATTGATCTGATTTAATATAACTTTTATATTTAATAAAGGCAATGATATATTCTAATACATCTACGGTGTAACTTAATCTTAGTTGGAGTCATATGGACGAGGATATCATTAAATTCAACTGTGATGGTTCATAGTTTGATTATCATGCAGGCATTGGTGCTATGGCTCGTGATTAGTTGGATTCATATTTACTTTCCTTTGATATTTATTTACCTAGATTATGCTCCTCTACTATGGTCGAAGCGCAAGCAATTTTGTATTTTTTACAATATGCCTCGCAAAGATTTATTCCTAAAATAATCATTGAATTGGATTCTAAATCGGTCATTAAAGCAATCCAGGGGCAATGTCTAGTTCCTTCTAAGCTTAAATCTGTGTTGGGCGAATCAATTCTTTGGAAAGTAAATTTATTTTGTATAAATTTATTTATTGTAATCGTGTTTGTAATAAAGTAGGCCACTGCAAATCAAGCTAGGCTATCTGGAGCGTCCAATGTTTGAACATTAGTTAGACCACATAAATTAATTACATTTTATCTTTGTTGTTAAAAAAAAAAACAGTGATATTTTTATCTTATTTAAGTTTTCAATTATTTTTTCCTCTTGATATATATATAGTGAAAATAAAATAAAATAAAAATAAAACCAGTAGTAATAAACACAATAAAAAATATATTTTATGTTATTTTCCCTCGTTTTCCTTCTCTTCCATCCTTTAATTCCTGTTAATTTGCTTTCCTCGGTAAATAAATTTCTTTTGAGTTTTACCTAGACATAAATTTCGTTTAACTTTCTATCTCATTTTTACAGGTGAGCAACAAAAAAAATTGCCAGCAAGTCGGCTTTTGCCCATACAGTACTGTCTGCCTCAATCTAAGAACCAGTTTTTTTAATTAGAATATAAAATTTTAAAATTCTCAAAATTAGAATATATAATATCTGAAATTCTCAAAATTAAAATTAAATTAAAAATTATTCAAAATATTTTTATACTAAAATTGTTCAAAATGATTGTTTTAACTATAAAAATACATCCTAAAATTTTTAAAAAAATTAAACATAATATTTTTAAATTAATGAATGAATTTTTTTAATATTTTAAGATATATTTTTATGGTCAAATGATTTTTTTTATCACAAAAATATATTTTAAAAAATTATTAAAAAATTCATTAATTAATTTAAATTTATTATGACTTGTTTTGAAAATTTTAAGATGAATTTTCATAATCAAAATGATAATTTTAAATAATTTTAGTTAAAAAAATATGTATTTTGAGTATTTTTAACTTGATTCTGATTTTAAAAATTTTAAATTTTTATATTCTAATTTTAAAAAATTTAATATTTTTCTTTCTCCTTTCTTCCTCGTCATTTGCTCAGTAAATAGTCCTCTTTTGAGTTTGACCTAGACATATATTTCGTTTAACTTTATATTTTGTGAATTTTCACGGGTGAGCAACAAAAAAGTGATAGCAGACCGGCTAATTTGCCCAAGCAACACTGTCTGTCTCAATCTCGTTTGGTCGACACTATTTTTTGCAGGAAGTTGTATTTTTCAGGAAGTAAAAAAAAAAGCTCATGTTTGGTTGACATATTTTCTGTATTTTGCAGAAAGTACAACTTCCTGAATAAGTATAATTTTCTGCAAAATGCATAAAGTAATTTACATAGACCCCCTAAGTAAGTTGTACTTCATGCATTGTATTTGAAGAAAAAAATTAATTTCATCATCACAATTGTATTTAGTACATAATTTATAATTTATATTCTCAATATTATAAATTAGATAATCATTGAATTCTTTACATATTTATTTTAATTTTATTTAATTTTAATAAAAATATATAATTTTTTTATATTAATTATAAATAAATAAATTAAAATATATATTATATTAATTATATATGTAAAAATTATATTATGTTATATTATATATATATATATATTAAAATATTAATTTATAAATAATTTTATTATATATATATATACTAATACATATAAATTAAAATATTATTTGATAAAGAGATTTAAAAAAATATATATTGGTCCTTTGATATCTACTTCCTAAAAAATACTTGTGGCAATCAAATATATTATAGAAAAAAAATTATATTTTTTATGAATTAATTTTTGATCAATCAAATATTTTTTAAAATAATTTTTAAAAAATATAAAAAAATTAATTTATATAAATTATAATTTTTTATCAAAATTATTTTTCGTATCAATCAAACGAGATTAAGAAAGAAAACTGGAGAGATCTCAAGGTGTGACCCCCGTGATCACATTCCAAGAAACAAATGCACCGGATGCCATCAATGCCTTCATCCCATCAATCTTCCTCCATTAAAAGGACAGAAAAAATCTGGCACACACTGAGATTGCACCATTGGATTAACCATCCCCATGTTAGCAGCACTATATCTGCCCCATAGTCCAAGACAAAAAAACTTACCTATAGCTGTGACCACGTGATCGACACCACGTGAAACTTATCTATGCACTGTTGCCCACCCCAGAATTCACACAAAAATCCACCGTAAAAAAAAGGCTTTGCAGAGTTACCATTGGACCCATGCAGCATCACTGTCTGCCTCATGGTCCAAGAGAGAAAACTTATCTATAACTGTGAGTCTGTGACCCCGCGATCGATACCACGGGAAACACATGCACCGGATGCCCTTCCCCCAAAAGACAGAATAGTCCACTAACAAAGGGCTCGCACTAGAACACATCTCAGTCTCATCCCATCAATCTTCCTCCATTGAAAAGACAGAAAATTTTGGGGCATAGTTAAAGGGCTTCACTGTCCGCCCACGCAGCAGCACTGTTAGACCACGCGATCGATGCCCTTCCTCCAGAATACACATAAAAGTCCACTATAAAAAGGGCTTGAGCTAAAACGCATCCCTTGTCCCATCAATCTTCCTCCATCTCTCCCAGCGAAGTCCGAGGAATTGCCCCAGGCGTTGAAGATGAAAGCCGGCACCGCCCTCATCATCGCGGCCCTCCTGACCTTCGTGAGCTTCTCCGCCGCTCGCATGGACGCGTCCATCTTCCTTCCCAGCCAAGGTATATATATAACATCGATCTACTGTTAGCTGGCTATATACTTGCTACACATATACAC
This sequence comes from Canna indica, assembly GCA_034359265.1. Taxonomy (NCBI): domain Eukaryota; kingdom Viridiplantae; phylum Streptophyta; class Magnoliopsida; order Zingiberales; family Cannaceae; genus Canna; species Canna indica. Next base: position 72,889,804 of record CP136891.1, on the reverse strand, counting down.
ACAGCAGTTTAATCGAAGACGAAAGCATAAGAGCTTGTGCGTGCGTTCGCAGGAAGAGTAGGGCGTCCGGACGGCGGGAAGCCATGGCCGTGCTGTGACATGTGCCTGTGCACGAGGTCGATCCCACCGCAGTGCCGATGCACGGACGTGACCGATAGCTGCTACCCCGACTGCCAGAACTGCGCCTGCACCAAATCCATTCCGCCACAGTGCCACTGCTCCGATGTCATCAATGACTTCTGCGGCGATCGCTGCACTCCCGAGAGTTAGATTGGCCGAGTTCGCGTGATGTTGTGTGTCGCCGCTGCTGCATGAATGCTGTGTTAAATAATGCAGAGGCTGCCGTGTATGTGTCACTTGTGCACGCGCACGTTCATGACTTCTCAGCTTCCGCGCGTGTAATGTTTGCTGGTTATAACCTTCGTTGTCCGGTTGCTTGATGAATAAATAATATGCGGCAGTGGCTAATTAATTTTCTCTAGCATAACAACGTTAATTGAGTGAGAATATTACTAATTTAATATCATAAAATTAATCTAAACTAGAAATGCGTTGACCATGAGCATAAATGTTTTCATTTATTTAATATGATTATTTTTATCTTCCTCCATTTGTGTGTGTGTTTTCTTTCTTTTTTTTTCAAGGAGCTTCAAAGATTTTCTTCCTTCTTATTTTTACTTTTTCTATAAAAAAAGGTTCTAGGGGTCAGTCGTAGGGATGGCAGCTAGCGGATCGAATATGATCTTGATATTATATTGTTTACATTCGCACTGCAACATTAGTATCCGCACATTTGTATTGACATCCTATCTACCGCGGAGTATTCGCACTACATTTAATAAAAAATTAATAAATAATATATTTAATAAAAATAAAAATAAAAATAATTTATATTATTAAAATTTATAAAAATTAATAATTTATTACGATTTTAGATGTAATTTATTATAAAATTTACTTATATAATATATATTAAGTAATTTTTATACGAGTAAAATTGATAATTTTTTAAATGTGAATACAATGCGGATCTACCTTTATATTTGTATTTGTATCGCATCTGTGTTGTGCTGATACGGTATGAATTTGCATCCATATATGATGCAAATACATGCATGATCCATGAAAGCATTATTGATTTAGGCTTGCTATTCTCTAGATAGGGTAATTTGAAAATTGAAGGATATATATATTATGCTAATATGGCGTGGATCTGCATCTATATCCGATTAGATGAAGATACATGCATAATCCATGAAAATATTACTGGTTTTGGCTTGTTATTCTCTAGATAAGGTAATTTAAAAAATGAAGGATATATATATCCATGAAAACATTATTGGTTTTGGCTCCCTATTTTCTAGATAGAGTAATTTAAAAATTGAAGGATATATATATAGGTGCTTACTGAACAAAAGCGTTGGATGGCCATCGCACCATGCTTATATAGCTATTGCATATTTATAGGAAGAAACCCAATTGTGTACAGATGCAAAAAATAGGAGGTGGTAGTCTGTTTGAGTGCAAATGTAGAGTATCGTGCCATGGCTCGAGGATATGTGAGTTCTTGTGGCTAAAGAATCTTCTATCTCAGCTTTGTCTATGTTTAGAAGCGTTGATTTTAACTTTTTGCGACAACAATGCTGAAAAAAAGTAAATGATTTTGTTCAGCATCATTGAACTAAACATGTTAAGCTTAATCGTCGCTTTATTACAAAGAAACTAGACAAAGAATAATTTGCATTCCCTTCGTTTGGATGAGCAACGTACTAATGTATTTACCAAATGTCTTAAGAGAAATGTATTTCTTACCATGATTCCCAAGATGATTTCATATGAAATATATATATGCATCATTTTGATGAGTATTGGAGCTACAAGGACCTAGTAGTAATTTTGTAATATCTATGGGGATAAATGTAATGTTTTATTATTAAATATATAGAAAAAAGATTAGAGTAATTACATGAGGCCTATTTTGAACTTCAACTATTTTTTTTATTGGGAAGGAGGTCTTCAAAATGCAAACAACTAGTAAATGATTATTCACAAGATATATTTTAAATCGTAGCTACGTAAAGCTTATCATATTTTATATCTCAATATTAGATGAGTTTGAAAGTAGCATATCATCGTCAGTAATGCCTTAAACGATGACATTGCAATGACTTCGCTATTATAATTTTGTAACTACATTGTCGCAAATTTCGTTGTGGCTAATTTTATAGTTATTATAATTTTTGAATTATCTGACTTTTGTGACAGCGTAACGACAATTCCGTTGTGGCAAAATCATTGCCAAGCTATCACAAATTGTTAGATACCAATGATGGTCGACACAACCATTATTGATATGATTATCTGCGATGGTAGACGTTGCCTCATAACTCATTAATAACATAGTCTACAATCGATATATTGTTCCAATGGTGGGAGTCATCATTGATAGTCATCAGTAATGACTTGTTTACGGTCATACCCATCAATGATAATAGAATATTCTAGTAGTGAAACACAAAAGAAACATTCCACTGTCAAAAAGGAAATCACTATGGTAAAACTTGAGTTAAATACATGAAGAACACCTCAACTATTTTCGAAATGTTGAATTTATACCTAAACAAAAAAATTATTCCAAATGACTACTAGATGATCTATTGAAATATTCAAACTTTTTAAAGGGAATTTTGACTACATGATGATCTATCACTACTAAAATTGTCATCATCACCGACGGCTGAACTGTCGATGATAACTATCACAGACGACAATAGCCGTGGCAAAACGTCGTCACTGAAGTGTGCGTCTCAGATAAGTTATGATGACGTCTTTTAGCTGTCACAAGTAATCATCAGCGATAATCGTGGGCTCTGTCGCTAATTTAAACACATCAGTGACGACTTTAGGCGGCCGACACTGATACCAACACATCAGCCACGGGCCGCGGCCGTCGATGATACTATTAGCAATCGTGATATTTGGTGCTACCTAGGCCATCAGCCACGACTTAGTGACGTAGGCGGTTGTCACTGATATCAACACATCAGCCACGACCTAGGACCGTCGGTAATACTATTAGCAACCGTGATATTTGGTGCTGCTCAGACCATCAACCATTTACGATAAGCCTTCAGCCACAGTTTAGTGATAGTGGCCGTGGATAAATCGTGGCTAAAAGTATATCTTGTAATTGGAAATAATAATAAAATTATAAATTCATGTATACAATAATATTTATAGATTACAATCTATTTTCAATCACATATTATAATCAAAAAATATCATACACATGCATTTGAAATCAAACATACAAGTTTTACATAAATATCATCAATCTAAGCCTCAAATCGGAGGCAAATAATTATCAAAATATCATATATATATATATATACAACCAGAAGTATATAAACAACTATTCGTATACAAATAAGTATCAAAATACAAATAAAATATAATAAATCAAAATCTCACGACTGCGGTGGAGGCGGTGGAGTCGACAGCGACTGGGTCGGGAGCGTCGACTAGGTCGAGGAAGATGGCAGTTGCGACATCATCGGTATAAGACCAGAGTGAGACGCAATCTGAGTGAGGAGTGCATGCATGCTCTGCATCGTCTGTCTCAACTCTTCATTTATCCATCTCTGCTCCTCCATCACCTGTCTCTGCTAGGTGAGCTCCGACTCCAAGATCGCTATCCGGCTCTGATCCTGCGCTTGGGATGTCGAGGGCCGCTCACCCGCTGCTAGAGGGGTAGGTGCCCCCAAGTGGCCCGAGCACGGCGCGTGCATGGCCACTGCCTGCAAAGCCATAAACACGATCGTGCTCCCAGCCACCTGCGGCCTCCACCCAAGCTCCTGCGTCGAACTCCTCCGGTGTGCCTCTACACTCGATCACAGTCCTCATGTAAGTTTCCTACACGTGTTTATATTTTAAATATATATAAACTATTAAAAAAATTATGTAAATCAAATAGACATATATAAATACTTACCATTATGATAGAGGCTATGCTATCAACGTAGTCCCCTACTCCTCGTCGACGACGGTGGGTGCATTCAAACACCTCCATCATCGACGGGCGTTGGACGGTGCCGTCCTCCGCCACGCGCATCTTACATTAGAAAACAAATACATTAGTATCATTATACACAATATATAATTTAATTAAAAATAATTAAATTATACATACCATACGATGCTCATGAACCACAAAAGAGATGGAGCGACCAGTGTGGCGCGCCTTCATGCCGTCCCCCCGAACATGCGGTTTCTCGACGCAGTCTGGGAGACCTCTTGCATCTCAGGTGTGTCCCACCGCTCAACGAGCTGGTCCCACATAGGACCAGGAATCCACTCGGGGATGTGTCCCCGTGTTTGCCCTATCTGTGTGGCCCCCAACCGTCTCATCACGGGCTGACGGGCCTGCTGAAGCACCCTGTTATAGCGAGCGCGGGCAACACGCTCCCATGCAACCTCAATAAAAGTGGTCTGGTCCTCCAGCCATCTATAATGAGCCTGCAATTTAATAAATATACTTACCGTGAACTCTCGCCATAATAAATCAATATGCTCACGGGACACGTGAGATCATGCAGGTCACGCCTCGTGCATAAACTTTCGGATCGTCCCCACTATCGTGCGAGGGACGTCCTCCTACTCAAATCTGCACCAAATTTAAATTCATATTATGTTATTTTGAAATAAATAAATTATAAAAAATAATTGATGCATATACTTATCGTCTTCCACGCACACTAACTGCTCTGCGCAGTTCTCCCTCGGGTGGCGGAGGGAGAATTTTGTTAGGCCCTCGTGGCCTACGTCTCGAAGACGACGATCATGGATCTGCGAAGGATGGTGGAGGGATGGTAGCTGGAGGTGAGGGGATGATGGCCAGATCAGGTGAGAGAATGGTGGACGGATCAGGTGGGGGGATGGTGCATGGTTGGAGGTGGGGGGATGGTGGCCGGAGTTGGGGAGATGGTGGTGGAAGGCGAAGGGTCAGTGGGTATATTGCATTCATCGATGTTTGCACATCAAGATAAGTTCGAGACATATCTATCGAGCAATCCGAGTTTTATTTCCGGTGATAATTATAAGTGACAGCTCTCTCAACCCATAATATTTTCAGTTCATCAATTAAGGGTCGGAGAAACACTTTAATTTCTTTGCGAGGACCCCTAGGACCTGGAATAATCATCGAAAGATAGATAAATTTATCTTTCATACACATTGAGGGCGGCAAATTATAAACTGTTAACAACACTGGTCATACTAAATACGAAGTTACGAATTATCAAACGGATTAAAACCATCCGTGCACAATCCCAACCTGATATTTCTAGTATCACTAGAAAATGAAGGATAACACATATCCAAATGTTTTTATGATTCACTGTCAGATGGTTGAGTCATTACTGTATCATCATGACTTCTTGCATGCCAACTCATATAGGGGGCAGTCTTTTTCGATATGAATAACCTTTGAAGCCTTGGTGCCAGTGGAAAATACTGAAGCACCTTAAAGGGGATATTTTTTTATCGGATCGATTTCTTCTCCTTATAACGAGAATGTTCACATACCGGGCATTGCTCTAACTGTGCATTTTCTTTATAATATAAAATGCAATTATTTGAGCACGCATGTATCTTTTCGTACCTAAGCCCTAATTTCCTCATCAATTTTTTTGTCTTATAAAAAGTTGGCTCAAACTTTTTATTTGGAGGTAGCATACCATTGATAAAGTCTGCAATCCGATCAAACGCAACCCCATTGATATCACAATCGGACTTGATGTTCAGGAGTTGCGTCATTGCCAAAAATCTTGTATAATTAGGACAATTCTCATACAAAGATTCATCGGCAGCTTTCAACATCTCGTAAAATTTTGCAGCCTCCTTATTTGGTAATTTAATCTGTATCGCAGGTTGTTCTTCAGTGATTTCAACTATCGTAGTATCTGGTGGCATTACCGTCTCATTAATTGACTCAATATTATCATTTAAATGAAATTGTCCTCCAAGACTATCCAGATGCATTATTCCATAAGGATTATGTGGATTAGAAAAAGAAACACTAGTAGAAGAAGATTCACCATGAGTTTGGACAACATGATTGCTCGACATCCCGACTTGACGTGACTCCCCGTGATAATTCCATAGAAAATATCTTGGTGTGAATCCTTTTGTATACAGATGCATTTTGATAGTTATAGTCCAAAAATCTCATGTTTGAATATTTCCGGCACGGACATTGAATTTTATCACCACTAAGGAATTTTTGATTCGAGTAGGCGAAATTTGAGAAGTAAGTTACGCCTACTTGAAATTCGTCTGTTATAGCTCCACGATGAATTCGTCGGTACATCCAACTTCGATCGTCCGACATGTTCTGTCAAAAAGTTGACAATATCTTTAGGTGTGATGGTTCTATTCCATTCAGAATTCATGTTATAATTATTTATATTGCACTTAGAATTTCTTTTAGTCATTAACTTCATTCTAAATTTCGACAGCATTTCCCTACAGTTCTCCGAATACGCATATCATCTAGGCGCGTATCGGAGAACAAGGGAGATACAAGCCAAAATTTAAAAATAAATAATGACTAAAAGGAATAAATTAAGTGTAATATAAATAACTATGTTCTCAAATTATCCAATTAGGGACAATTCAAGGGTTGTACGCCGTATAAAAGATCATTAACTTCGTTTACACGAACATACAACCCTCGAACGGATCTAAGGTTTTGCAAAATTAAAACTTGACTCGTTGATGCGTACGTGAAACGTATCAACTCGTCTTGATTTTTTTCTAAATTTATGGATGCCGGTTTGAGTCCATAGTGGACGATTCTGTGCAAGTCCAAAGTGGACGATTTCGATACGAGTCCATCCATTGTGGATGATTCCGGTGCGAGTCCACCATGGACGATTTGATCGCGAGTCCAAAGTGGACGATTTGGCCACGAGTCCACAATGGATGATTCCGGCGCGAGTCCTCAGTGGACGATTCCATTAATACTAATTAATTAATATTAAACTAATTTCATTAATTAACCTAAAAATAATTAAACCCTAATCAACATTAACCATTAATTAATATTAACTAAACTAATTACCTAATTAATAATTAATTTCTAATAATTAACAATAAAAAATTAAAAAATATATTAAAGGATTTAATTAAACCCTAATCAAGTGATTGATTATGGTTTAATTAACCCTAATCATGCATCAACCGTAGCCGGCATCACTGCAGGCTACTGTTTGCATTGGGGCCGATTACCATCGGCCCCAAATCATGGCGCCAACGTGGAGATGGTCGGATCGACGCCGTCGCGGGGTAGCGAGATGCATGGAGGGCGATGGCAACAGACGAGAGAGGAGGAGATGCATACCGGAAGGGAGAGGGTCACCATCGGCGACTGATGACGGATGGCAACAGGCAGCGACGGACGGTAACAGGCAACGACGGACGACAGCGGCAACAGGCGACATCGGCGAGTAGAGAAGAAAGAGGAATAAGAGGAAGGGTCGGGCGCGAACGCAAATAAAAATGATTTTCACCGATGGCTCGCAAGCCATCAGAACACTGTGGATTTGTAATTTTATTATCACCGATGACTCTCTCAACCGTCGGTGAAGAGTGTTTTAATTTTCGTGGGCTGCGTTCGTGCCATTAATTAATAAGCGATAGTCGCTTTCAGCCGTGACTAATGACTTATTTATATCACCAACAGCTCTAGCGCCCCCACTAAGTCGTGGCTAATAACTTATTTTATTTTGCGCCGTGCGCACCATCAACTATGAGCAACAGCTCTATGCGATCGTATGCGAGCCGCAGCTGATTTGGTTATTCATATCACCAACGGCTCTAGCGCCACCGCTAAATCGTGGCTAATAACTTATTTTATTTCGCACCTCTTGCGCGCCATCAACTATGAGCGACGGCTCTATGTTGTTGTATGCGAGCCGTGACTGATTTGGTTACATCAGCCACGACCGTCGTGGCCTTCGCAAAGCCATGAATTATTTTGATGGCCGAGGCGATCGTCGATGATTACCGTGGCCGATGTGGTATATTCTAGTTGTGTATGAATATATTCTAACTAAATGACTACTTGAGGTACCTTGGTTAACTTTTAATTTCAAGGGGAAACAACATAATCAATGAGATGATGCTTATATAGTAAGTTCCACGTCGAATTCAACATAGCTTATATAGTCACGGGCGGAGCCAGTGTATTGGCGGTGGGCAATTGCCCCCCCTTAACATTGGTACATCAATTGGATTTATATATTAATATATATTCTATATATTAGTATTATTTATATCCGCTAAAAATATTTTTTTGCTATATAATTGCTCTCGTGATATGCGATTTTATATTTTACCTCTCTTGAAATAATTTTTTAGCTTCGCCCTGTATAGCAATTAAAAAAATAAAACATTAAAAATATTATTCACCTATCCATTTAATCCAATATCCTATTTAATTATCCTTAAGTATTAGGTTAAATAGATCTATTTTCTAGTTATCAGTCCGCGTGGAATCCAATTCTATCGCTCCCCGTTTAAAAAAATAGTGGAGGTAACTCTCGTGCCAACTTTTCATATATCATGTAGTCATTTATATATCACTGTTTGCCTCGATCCAAGAAAGAACTTATCTCTGGCTCTCACCACGTGATCGATGCCACGTGAAACACATGCAGCGTTTGCCCTTCCCCCAAAAGGCCAAAATGCACAGAAACTCGCACTCTAAAAAGAGCCTTGTGCTAGAACACATCAATCTTCCTCCACTGAAAAGACAGAAAAATTTTGGAGGCATGGTAAAAATAACCCTTGGATTGTACGTGCCGGTCGGCCTTTGCCCACGCAGCAGCACTGTTAGCCCATGTGATCGATGCCCTTCCACCAAATTACACAGAAAAAAATCCACTATAAAAACGGTTTGCGCTACAACGCATCCCATCAATCTTCCTCCATCCCTCGCAACGAAGTCCGAGGAATATATTCTCCCAGTCGTTGAAGATGAAAGCCGGCACCGCCCTCATCATCGCTGCCCTCTTGGCCTTCGTGAGCTTCTCCGCCGCTCGCATGGACGCCTCCATCTTCCTTCCCAGCCAAGGTATATATATAACATCGATCTAGCTACTTGCTATACATATACACACAGCAGTTTAATCGAAGACGAAAGCATAAGAGCTTGTGCATGCCTTCGCAGGAAGAGTAGGGCGTCCGGACAGCGGGAAGCCATGGGAGTGCTGCGACATGTGCCTGTGCACGAGGTCGAACCCGCCGCAGTGCCAATGCATGGACATGCTCGTTGACAGCTGCCACTCCAACTGCAAGAAGTGCGCCTGCACCATGTCCATTCCGGCGCAGTGCCGCTGCTTTGACATCATCAACGAGCTCTGCGGCGATCGCTGCACTCCCGAGAGTTAGACCGGCCGAGTTCGCGTGATGTTGTGTGCCGCTGCTGCATGCATGCATGTGTTGAATAATGCAGAGGCTGTCATGTACGTACGCGTGCACGCGCACGTTCGTGGCTTCTCAGCTTCCGTGTAGTGTTCGCTGTATAACCTTCGTTGTCCGGTTGCTTGGTGAATAATATGCGGCGGTGGGTTAATTAATTTTCTCTAGCGTAATATTGGTAATTGGGTGAAAATATTTATTAGAATAATCTCATAAAATCTAAACTAGAAAATGCATTGATCATGAATATGAATGTTTTCTTCTATTTAATACGGTTACTTTTATCTTCCTCATTTTTGGGTGTGTTTTCTTTCTTCTTTCTTTCTTTTGAGGAATTTCAAAAAAAAAACTCTTATTTTTACTTTTTTTTTCTATAAAAAATAACAGGACCAATTCAGAAAACTTTCACTGTATTATTGATTTACAGTGTCTCTCCTATCTCTCTCCATCGAAGATGAATCTACACTAGGGCTAAGGGGCACTTATCCCTCTAATTTTTTTAAAATATAAATATTAAAAATAATTTTGTAAAGATATACAATGGGATAGAATAAGTTGAGTCAAGTTTAAAATTATACTTTGATTTGATATTTGAATATTTTGTTTTTAAATTTTTGAATCGATTCTTATCGACGATACTTTATTTTTTTCTTTTTAGGGAAAAGGACTAAAATCGTCCCTAAATTATTAGGATGTATTTGATTGGAAGTAGTGAATTCATAAGAAATAAAAATAGACAAGGAATAGGAATAGACAATGAATAAAATAGATAATGAATAGTACTATCATGTTTGATTGATATTTTAAATAAGCCAAGAATAGAATTATTTTGTTTGGTTAGCACAAGGAATAGAATGTTAAATAACCAAAATATCTTTTTTAATAAAATTGAATATATTTATTTTATTTACTTAACATAAAGAATATATAATGAATTAAAAGAAAAATGACTAAAATATCCTTTTAAAAATATAATAAATTATATTATAATTTATTCTGATTAATAACAATATAATAAAAATATGAATCAATATAAAATATTTTATTAATTAAAATATAAAATACTATTATTTATTTTATTTTCATAAAAAATTGAATCTTCAAAAAATATTTATTAAAATATTATTTAATAATAAATAATAATTACTTATTTAAGATATGTAATTATTAAAATTAATTTAACAATTTAATTTTTATATTTTTATTATAAATATTGAATGACAATATAGTAAAATGACCAAAATGCCCTTTGAAAATAATAACAACGTAATAAAAATATGGATTAATGTTAAATAATTTTATTATTTATTTTATTTTCATAAAAACTAAATCTTAAAAAATAATTGTAAAAATAGTATTTAATAATAAAATAATAATTATCTATTTAAAATATATAATTATTAAAATTAATTTAATAATTTAAATTTTATTATTATTATGTAATATTATAGATATTGAAGGATAATATATGAAAATATCATAAAGAATAGACAAGGAATACTATTCCTTGGGTTGAGATAAAAAATAGTATTCCCCATGCATGAGAAATAATATTTCTTATATATTCCTTATGGCCCACCTATTCCTTGTCTATAAGTTGCAACCAAACAAGAGAATAGATGAAACATAAGGAATAGTATTTCATTCATCATCTATTCTATCCAACAAAATACTATTTTAGAGCATATATATTCACTTTTGTTCCATAATTTTTTTTCTCGCTCAAATAAATTCCTAATTACATTCATCGTTTTCAATTTAGTCTATGCCCCTACTATGCCGTTAAAAATTATCTACATGACTAACATTTTTGATGATGTGATATATTCCTCTAAAATAATAAGATTTACTTGTGTGAAAAGATAGTTTATAAATTGATTATAAATTTTATAATTTATAAATTGAAAAGTTAGTCCTTTTTTTACTCTCTCCTTCCCTCCCCCCTTTTCCGTCCCCGCGCCACCTTCTTATTCCCACTGCCTCCTCCTCCTCCTCCTTCCCACTACCGTCACCTCCTCCTTCCCACTACTACCAATAAATAAAGAGAATATTGTATATAATAAGAAAAACACAAGAATATTAGACAACAATTGTGTGACCAAACTATATGGTAGAGAAAGAGAGCAAAGGCACTCTTGGCTCATGCTTTCCTCGGCTTCGTGCACTCCCCAATCAACCATGAAACTCCCCATTCTCTTCATCTTCCTCCTCATCAACTCCTCTCAACTTTCTCTTTCCTGATCTCCCAGCGATACAATGCCCTCTTCAACTTCCACTCTTTGATCTGTTTCGTACAGCCGAGGGGATCGGGTTGCCGCACCTGGCGACCAACACCGCCGAGAATGCGAGCTTCCACCAGGCTGTTATAAGGTTCTAAATATATATGACAGGTTCTAAATATCTTTCCCTCGACCACCTTCAGCCTCACCTCCGCGCACCATCGCGAGCCGCGTCGTGTCGTCAACGCCCACATTGACCAGGCCGCCGCCCCCGCCACCTAGCACCTAGTGCATGAGCATGAGCCTGCGGAGCTTCTCCTGCAGCTTGGCGACGCGCTGGCAGATGAAGCCCTCCTGGTTGACTATCTTCCGGGAGTGCAACTTCTATAGAGCCAGGCTCCATAATAATTTATATGGAGCCCATCATAAAAATGAACCTAGTTTTATTAAAATTGAACTTAGTATAATTCAGAGTGAACCTAAAGTAAAAGTGAATCTGTGTTGCAAACGAGTGAACCTAGTATTTTTATTTTAGGTTCAATATTAATGATCCTAACTTCAATATTAAAAATACTAGATTCACTCATACACGGGGCTCCATAGATTTTCTATGGAGCCTGACACCATTGAAGTTTTTTTCATCTTCCGGCATGCCACATTGTTTTAGAGAAACATGCCACATCGTCCATTCACGTGAGTATCCTGCAGAGGCGGCTGTGGGCGATAACCGTGAGCCTACTCATGCACGCAATGCTTCGGCGGCGGCCTAGTTGACGTGGGCGTTGGCGACGCAAGGACACTCGCATTGATGTCAGAGGTGAGGGTGAAGGTGGTCGAGGAGGAGGAGGAGGAGGTGGTGGTGGTGGTGGCGGCGTGCGACAGTGGGAGAAAAAAAAATGACAGCAGTAGGAAAAAAGACAGGGAGAGAGAAAAAAGAGAGAGTATAAACCTTCTTCTCATACGCATAAGCAATATTGTTTCAAAGAAACATGCCACAACATCAAAAATATTAATTTACCACGTAGATTATTTTTAACGCCCGCATTGGGGGTAGGGACTAAACTTAAAACATATGATATAATTAGTGATTCATGTGAGTGGAAAAAAAAGTTATGATACGAGAGTAATATCCTCAAATAGTTTAGGGACGATTTTGAACATTTTGCTTCTTTTTATAATGGTTGAATATATAGCCAATTTTTTTTAGGAAAAAATTCAAATCATTCTTCTTTAATTACTAGCCTAATTAAATCCAAATCTTTCTCCACTAATATTTAACCTAAATGCAATTTTTTCTCGATTAATTTCTTACATCTAAATGTAATTCAATATATTGATTTCATTGATCATAATATGTTTTTGTACATTTGTAATTCATGGTCATTCGATTAAGTTGTTTAGACATTCGTAGATAAATGTAATTCAATTTATTGTTGAATAATTAGTTTACTCATCAATTATTCAAGGAAAATATTGGAAAATGAAATGAATAATATTTTATATTTCATTAATAATTGTGAATTTTATTTATTTTGGAACCCAAATCTTAATGATAACGGATTTTATTAATCATCTATATTAATTGTACATTATATCTTCATGGTAAATGAGATTTATTTTTGTAATATTAATTCCTCATTCAAGTTTGTTTTTTCTTTTAATGTAATATCATGTACTATTATTGCACCAAAGAGAAATTATTTTTTTGCATGTACGTGTAGTTTTGTCAATTACTTAGTATTTTGTTGGTTTTCTTAAGATGGTAGGCCTCATATAGTTGGTCCTCGAGGTGGGCAAAACAATGCCGGTATTGTACTAGAGCTTCCTTTTATTTCCAATGGTTTCAATAATCAACATCATGACATTTTACGAGTATAACTCCAAGATGGTCGTCCAATCCATCTATATATATATGTTATATATTCCTCTCAAAATCACCATCTATGATATGAGTTATATATTTTATTGAGACGCGAATAAGATGCCACACCAATCATGCCTAGATTTTTTCAATTAAAGAGAGAGAGATCAAGACAACAATTATTTATTTATTTTTTAATTTATGTGGCACACAACAATCTACGTGCAACAAACCTCTCTCACACACTTAGCTGGAAGCATAAACAAAATCATCGTTAAGTTTTCCACTTTGCAAAAAAGTATGTCTTATTATATTATTTATTCAATGATAGGCGTGTATTTATCATTATTGAATTGTGTTCATCGCGAGCTTGGTTTTCACCGAGTTTGGTCCTCGTAGATTCAAGCCCCGCGTTCTCAACGACCCAAAGCACTCTTCTTGTGAGCTCGATTTTCACCGAGTTTGGTCCTCGAAGATTCGAGCCTCACACCCTAAACGACCTGACACACGCTCCTCACGAGCTCGATTTTCATCGAGTCTCATCCTTGAAAAATGGGGTATCGCGCCCTCAACATAACAACCCGAAGTGCGCTCCTCGTGAGCTCGATTTTCACCAAGTCTGGTCCTTGAAGATTCGAGCCAGCGCCCTCAATGACCCGAAGTGTGCTTCTCGTGAGCTTGGTTTCACCGAATTTAGTCCTCGAAGATGGACTCGGGCCTCGCACCCTCAACGACCCAAAGAGCACTCCTCGAGAGTTTGATTTTCATCGAGTTTGGTTCTCGAAGATTCGGGTCCCACGCCCTTAACGACCCGAAGCGCACTCCTTGCGAGCTCAATTTTCATCAAGTCTGGTCCTCGATGATTCGGGCCCCGTGCCCTCAAGAACTCAAAATGTGCTCCTCGCGATCTCGATTTTCACCTAGTATGGTCCTCGGTCTCAGCGCCCCCACTCCTAGATTCAAACATCCAAAGAGGGAGCCCACAACTACGGTGCATGTAACCCTAGCCTTAACTTAGTTTTTGGTAGGAACAAACAATTGACTACGGTTGACAAAACATAATATCAACGCCGCTCGACATACTGGCCGAAAAATGACCGATCAACTCAACAGAAGACCAAAGACAATCGGGAAGAAAGCAAAAATGCACTTTTCATTCATAAAGCCCCATAAAGGGAAGATTTACACTTACAGACCCACAAAGGGCAATTTAAAAGCAAAGAAACAAGTTACAGAAATGTACAAAGAGCCAATACATATAGTTACTGGAGGAAAAACATTCTGATGCAGCTGTCGAAGACCATAAGAGGAAAAATGAAGTATTCTTCTCCAATGCACACATCAACGTTGGACCATATATAAGCAAATGTCGGGGCTACTTGTGAACCACAAAAATAAGAGCCCTGGTCCGGAGGGGCCAAGAACGGTTGTTAACAGAAAGAAAGAGGCATGAGGTAAACGCTTCCAGGAGTAGGACGACCAACAAGCGAGAGCGACATTTGGTGTGTAAGCCCCACGGTGCGAACCCATCGCGATTCGCCGATCGCAGGTCTTCAGCCACCTCTGTTGTCGAAGCCAACCTCGCACCTTCCTCCTAAGCCCAACGGTGCGAACCCACGGCGATCTATGATCTACTCACTACCAGCCCAAGGCTATCTCACGGAGGAGCGGTTATCTTCGATACTTTCCACTCCATGGCAAACTCATGCATGTTGAACACAAAAATGCAGGGGGCTTTTATAGGCCCGAGCAAAATCGTCACCCTAACGATCATTCGCCACCTTCCCACTAACGAAGCCACGTCCATTAGTTAACAATCGACACTTAAGTGCCTTGAAAATTACCGATCGTATCTTTGGTCATAATTACTCCTTGTTAGAATTAATGGCTGCACAAGTGGCGTGCGCGTGAAAATGCACCCTCCCCCCTCCACAATCTCCACACTTATTCCAGAAACCGAAGGGTTGCAAAACATTAACCCTAACGTACTCTCACCAGGGTCTCTAATCAACACACCAATCCAGTCGACGTCTATTTATTTGGCCGAGGTCAGAGGTCGGCACACTACTTAGAGCTCGGCACGGAGTCCTCAGGCTTCGACCAAGCTCGGGGCTGTGGATCGGACTTGCACTTTGGGCTTGACCGAATTAGGCCCAAAAGCGCTCATACGCACGAACCAAACTCAAGTCAAGCTAGATGGCTTAGCCCGAGGGCTCCACTTGGTCAAACAAAGACACTTGTGTCCACATTAATTACGAGAGGTTCGTCATTCATGAGGTCGACATCTCCGGATCATCCTAGACTCATTCTAAGCAACATCCCTATGATATTACCGGGCGACATCATCGTCAAATACCCCTCATCCTGCACTATAACACAATGCTCGATCCTAGGTACATCTAGATTCTAATTTAATTCTTACTTTAGTGTCAGGGTGTCTTTTGTAGCCCCCCTCCCCGTCGGAGTTGCATCTGACCAGGAGACGCGTCAGACCGCATCGCTCCAACTTTAGACAAGAACATAAATAATTTTGAGGAATATTAATTGGAGCTACAAGGATCTAGTAGTAATTTTGTAATATTTATAGGGTAAATGTAATGGTTTATTATTTTATATATATATATATTATGGCTAATTATTCTATAAGCCCTATTTTGGAATTCAACTAATTTTTTTTCGTGGGAAGGAGTTCTTCAATATACAAACTGCTAGGGTTATTGATTATGCACAAGATATATTTTAAATTGTACCCAACTATATATTACATGAAGCTTATCTTATTTTATATCTCAATATTAGATGAGTCTGGAATTGAAGTAGCATATTATCGTCGCTAATGCCTTAAGCGACGACATTGCAATGACATCCTGAGGAGTCTCAAAGATATTTTTTCTTTCTTATGTTTACTTTTTCTATAAAGAAAAACCGTTCTAGAGGTCAGCCGTCACGTAGCGCCACCAATTAATCGATCATATCATAGTATTGTGTACGTTTTTTCAAGTTTTCAACAAGTATTACTATGATAGTTGTACCTGGGTTAAT
This sequence comes from Canna indica, assembly GCA_034359265.1. Classification (NCBI taxonomy): domain Eukaryota; kingdom Viridiplantae; phylum Streptophyta; class Magnoliopsida; order Zingiberales; family Cannaceae; genus Canna; species Canna indica. The sequence continues at coordinate 72,873,202 of CP136891.1, read as the reverse complement.
TTCATTAATTTGGTCAAGCTTTCTAGTTCTTTATCAACTTCATTTTTAAATTTTTAGATAAACAGAGGGATAAAGAAAATTGATATAAATTCGACGAACGAATAAATTAGGGATAATAACGGTTCGATTAACCGCATATTTTATAATTAATCGAAATCGAAATCGAATTCAACACCGCTGATCAAAACTAAAACAGGGGATTGCCAATGCCTTCAACACTGCTGGAGACGCGTTGACGACGTTGTTAGGGCACGACTGCTCGAAGTTTACATTCGCCTCGCAACCTATAATCAAATCACACTCGTCAACGACCTTGGCACCGACACCGTCCTCCCGTTGGTGACGATCCTTATGTTCTTGTTACAACAGCTGCCGTTTTCTTACCACCTGGTGGAAAGCGCCACCAGCATTTGATCGTCAACGTGGTACTTCCCGTCACACTCCGTTGGGCCGCCACCATCGCCGTCCGCGACAAAGCTGACGAGCATCATGTCGGTCGGCGTGGCTGCTGTCACCAGCGGAGAGCACTTATACTGGGGGTACATGTCGCCATCCATACAGGGTGCAGAGTCATTCTAGCTTCGTGTTGCAGTTGCCAGACTCGCCGCGGAGATAACCACTAACCTTGCATGGAGGGTCAGTGAGGGAGTAGCGAGAGCGGTTCCCGACCCAGACATGGAGGATGACAGCTAATGAAGCAAGAACAACACCATCAACTGCAGCAACGGAAGCGCCACTGCCGACGTCGACGGCGGCCCCACGAACCAGATGCTTCTCAACCATATCGATCCCCCATGGCAGTACAAGATTAATCCAAGAGCAGATGATTCTTGGATCACTGAGGGACGGTGGTGCAATCTTCCAACAGCCATTCCAGCTATCAGGAGTGAATTGGAGCTCATAAGTAACCAATGGTTTTCTACAGTCGCCCGGAGTACAAGAACTTCCGAGCCGACAATGCAATTATTAAGGTGTTATCAACTAGCGTCGGTGGAAGCCTTATCGGTGTTGCTGACGAGGACGCTGATGCGGGCACAGGGGAGAGAACCTTGGACGTGGCGGTGGTGACGCTCTCGTTGGAGGAGACTCGATAGCGCTCGAGTGGCTTGATGGATTCTACGTCGGCAGATCGGCGAGGTCGGGAATGCAGTGGGGGAGATCGGAGGCGAAGACGTGGCATGACGAGGGAGGCGGCAGTGACGGGCAGGGGAGCGTCGACGTCATGGTCGAGGGTAGGAGTACAGTGTAGGGTACAAGTGATCCGAGCAGCTCGTGAGCTACTCGGGATCGACTCAATGAAAACTCGAAATTGTCTCGATCTTATCGAGCTCGAGTTGAGCTTTACATACGAGCGAGCCGAGCTCAAGCTAAGCAATACTCGGCTCAAGCAGCTCACCAGCCTTATCGAGCTCGAGCTAAGCAATATATATATATATTAATATTTCAAATCGGGTTGAGCATAAACCCAAGTCGAGCCGATCTTAATCGAGCTTGGTCAAGCTTGAGAAAAATAGACGAGCCTAAACGAGCTTAAATGTGCCGAGTTCAAGTTGCTCAAGGAGAGTTAGAGCCTAGAGATTGAAGCTCGATCGAGCTCGAGCTCGACTTTTCTTAAACGAGCCGAGCTCGAGCACAGGCAAGGACGCCTCGACTCGATTACACCCCTAGTCGAGGGGAAGGAGTAGCACATGTGAGGTGTGGCGGGAAGGGTGCTTCAAGTAAGCTTGTTGTACGTGGTCCTAAGTGGACGAATATAATGTGTCATCCTTTTTATTTTATTTTTTTGGTTCGTCAAAGTCACCAAGTTAACGAACAATCTCACAGTTCGCTGACGATAGACCATTATTGAAATTAATTCGTAAGTTTATATACAATTGAGATCAATCAAATAGTTGACCACAAATAAATTTTTTGCTAAAGTTAAGATTATTTTCAGCTTATAATCATTTCTAAAAAATTTTATTACTGACCCTTGTGTATATGAATATTAAAATTTAATATATTAGTTGATGATTAAAACGTCGTATCAACAACTAATGGTTTCATTAAATGCAAATTAATAGTGAGATATAATTGATGTTAATTCAAAATTTTAGATTAAATTTAATGCAAATTAAAAATAGGAAAGATTCGTCAATTTCGCCGTGACTTAGGGTTAGATTAGTTAATTTTTTTCATTGATAATATTGTTCTAGTTACCTAGACCCATAATAAAGAAGACGTGGACTTCTTTACTTTTCCTCGAGTAAGGAGATATGGAGTTCTTTACTTTTCTACAATTATAATGTTAAAATATTGTTTTTCATAATATATAATAAAGAAGAATGCAACCATCAACGTTGGTTGTTGCCATTCCAAATAAACTTTATAGATTCACCACCAAATAGATTTTTGAAGTTAGAGAAAAAGAAAATACAAACTGAACTATAAATGGCCTCAAGACAAAACAACGTAACTATTATTCATGAAAATTATTAAAAGGAAAGCCTATGCACACCCATTAACTACTAGGAATGTGATGATCAGCAACGATCATGCAAGTCGTTGCAATTTCCAACGGTATTTTTACGATCACTACGATCGTTGTAGATGTGATATATCTACAACGGCTTTATTACGATCGCTCGAGCCATTGCAGATATATTATCACATTAGCAACGGCTTAGTTACGGCTACGACATCCGTCACTCTTTAGCCGATCGCGCGCTCGCGACGCGAAAATAAAATACTTATCAGCAACAGTGTTCTAACGGACGAATGAGCCGTTACTGATGATCTTACTTATCAACAATGACTTTCTAACGGATGAGTGAGCCGTTGTTGATAAGTTTATTTAAGTCGACCGATCGCGCCCACCCCTTCCTCCTTCTTCTTTCTTTCTTCTGCCATCGCGGATCTTCGCCTGACCGTCGTCGTTGCCCTCTGTCGTCGTCTGTCGACGCCACTCGCCACCGTCGCCCGCTTCAGGTAACTCGCCCCCTCTCTATTTATTCTAGAACCAGCCAAAACCCTAGGTTTAGGGTTTCGACCGGCGGTTGGCGGTCGGAGCATTGTCCAGTGTCCGACATATGTCGGACATTGGACGCCGGGCGTCGGAGTCCACAGGACTCCGATGTCGAAAATAGGGTTTTTTTAAACCTTATTTTTTTCTTTTATTAAATCCTAATTCTAAATTAATTAAATGTTTTTATGATAAATTTACATGTTTAGATTAATTAAATATTTAGGTTAATTTAGATGTTTAGATTAGATTAGATTAATTTAGATTAATGTTAATATTTAGATTAATTTAGATAAATATTTAGATTAATTTAAATTAGATTAATTTAGATTAATTTTATTATTAATCTTTAGATTTAGATTAATTAGAATCGTCCACTTTGGACTCGCATTGGAATTGTCCACTGTGGACTTGAATCGGCTCGAAATATTTAGAAAATAATCATCCATCCGACGAGTTGATATGTTTCACGTACTCATCGACGAGTCGGATATGATTTAGCAAAACCTTAGATCCGTTCGGGGGTTGTATGTTCGTGTAAAAGAAGTAGATGATCTTTTATACGACACACAACCCTTGAATTGTCCCTGATTAGACAATTTGGGAACATAGTTATTTGTATTGCACTTAATTTTTTCTTTTAACCGTTAACTCATTAATTCTTAAATTTTGGCTATTGTATCTCTCTTGTTCTTCGATACGCACCCAAATGATATGCATATTCAGAGAACTGTAGGGAGATGCTGCCGAAATTTAGAATGAAGTTAGCGGTTAAAAGAAATACTTAGTGCAATATGAATAATATGAATCCCGAATGGAATATGACTATCTCACATAAATGCATTAACTAAAGAAATTGTCATTGATTGACAGAATCATATCGGACGATCGAAGTTGGATGTACCGACTGAAAGCGAAATGGCGACACTAAAGGGGGGGGTGAATAGTGTGTTTACTAAATTAATTAGCCTAAATTCTAATTTTAATAGTGTGTTTACACAAGTGACTTTACATCTTTTCACCAAGGTAACCATTTTCCACAACAAGACCTAACAATCCTAGGTCTTTACACGCACAAATCCAAATAACATAATATTCAAATAAGAGTTAAAAATACAAGTGAAAAGAGCTTAAAATGAAACCAAAATTATCTACTCTTTTTCAAGCCTTGTAGCCTCCAACTCGCCAGTGAATGTGCTTTGAGTCGAAGTCGAGTTGAGGAGCAGTTGGCGCTTGAAGAATAACTTGACGGAGAAGCAGAGCGCAAGCACTTTAAATCTTTTTGGAAGACTTTAAATCTTCCTTTAGAATACTCAATCAACTCTGTAAGAATCAAGGAATAGTGTTAAAAGAAGTTAGATGAGGTATATTTATACCATCACCAAGAAACAACAGCTCAACTGATAGAAAACTATCAGTTGCAGTCACCCGGTCAATTGGTCGGTCGATCGACCGCTTGAAGCGATCGTCGTTTCCTCTTTGTGTGCGATCGACCAACGGGTCGACCCAGATACAACTTTGGCGATTTGCCATCGATCGACCGATCGGTCGATCGACGCAAGCCACGTCTTCGACTATCTGCAGGTCGGTCGACCGACAGAGCTACTGCTCATTTTGGGCTTCGATCGATCGATCGCCCGATCGATCGAAGTAGCTACTGTCTCTTTTCGGCACTGTTCGATTGACCGACCGATCGACCAAAATGGCTGGTGCCATTTTCCTTACCCTATTCGATCGATCGATCGATCGATCGACCGAACATAGGCTGAAATTAATTTTTCAGCCGATTTTCTTTCGTGCTTCGTTTCCGGGTTTCGGCATTCAACGAGCATCATCTTAGAGAGCTTTCCATGCGATCTTTGAGTTCGTCCAATGCGACTTTGGTGCACACGTTGATCTTCGTGAAATTCCGTGACGAACTCGAGCGCGATGACCAATGTCCTTCCGATTTTTGATTTATTTCGATATTTTCGATCGAGGACATCGAACGCTAATTGATCTGGAACCTGAAATATATTCTCAATGAAATCATTAGTCTCATGTTTGTTATCATCAAAATCGAGATTAAGACTAAGGTTGAAAATCTAAAACCAACAATCGCCCACTTTTTGATGATGACAAACATCATTAAGAAAATATATATATTAAAGCACAAGGATATCAACTAAGGGATTTCTCCCTCTATCAACATGCATATCTATATAATTAAACTCCCCCTATCTATATGCATGAATTTTCTATATTTTCCTCCCCTTTACCTATAGTTTTCTCCCCTTTTTACACATACTTCTCTCCCTCTTTTGACATTAATCAAAAAGGACAAGAAATGTCAATCTAATCAAAGGGATGAAAAAATATTTTTTCATGAAACATATCAGTCTCAACCAAAGGGATGGAAAACAAATATTTGATATGAAGCAAGATCATACATGATATAAAAAAGTGATAGATACAATTCAAAACTAAATCATGTATGCACTCAAGTATGAATATAATCATATCTTTTCATGACATTTTTAGATTTCATTCAAGCTCTCAACATATCAAGATATGGTCATTTAAATCATGTATATCAAGTTTGAAATGAAACTAATGTCATTTAATCCAAATATGAACTTATCATGTTTTCATTTGAAATAAGCATGAAAGACATGAAAAAGCTAAGTTTCAAGTTTTGCTATCTACTCATGTTTTCTCATATTTAGGCACTTGGACATCTAACATGCGAGAATGTAAGTCTATGAATCAAGTTTGGGCTTAAGATAAAATTTTAAAGTTATTTTGTTGACTTAGGTCAACCTATACTTCTAGTTTTGAAAAGAATCAAACTTTTAAATCTATACAACATCATATTTTCGATGAAAAAACTTTGGTGCCAATTTTTGGATGAAAATTTTGATACCAAATATTGAATGGTCATTTGAAATGTATGAATAAAGTTTGAACTCAAAAGAATTTTTCAAGACCATTTTTTATTCTATATTGATTTTAATAAACAAATGGATATTTCTAGCTATCATCCAAGATATCAAAATCATTTTTAGGAATGATTTTACTCAAGAAATTGTGTAAATGATATTAGAACTGGAATCCAAATGGTATACATGAGTTTTCATTTGAAGTTTTTGAAGAAGAATCAACGTATCAGAAAGATTGATATTTCAAATAAGTGATACTTTGAGTTTTCGAAATCTAACTTTAAAAATTCACTTTAAATCCGATTCTTGATGAAAACTTTTTGAAATTTTTACTGATAAAACTAGATTTTTCAGTGAATGTGCAGTTTTAAGAATCATCTGAAAATAATTTTTTTATATTTCTCTAGAAATAACTGAAAATGATACCAATTGTTGATTGAATTGGCAATTCTGTAAATTTTAGTTATTTTCAAAGAGTGCTCAGTTTTCATTCAAACTTTTATGACACCACATAATGGTCATGAAAAAAGTGTGTGTCAAGTTTGAAATGAAAATTATATTCTAAAGTCAAGATATCAACCTAGCATGATTTCATTCAAAACTAAACTAGTTATTATGAAACTTGCTAAGTTTCAATCTTAACATTTACTCATGATTTTTGAGATTTAAACTTATGGACACGTAACATGAGTAAATCTAAACATGTTCCCCTAATATGAATTGAAAATGAGACCTCTATGTCAATTTATTGACTTGAGTCAACTTGGTTAAAAAGAGGTAAGCATGAATTGGCCTCTATGTCATTTTATCCATATCAATATGAATTTCTCACTTTAAGTGCTTGGAAACATATCATACCTATTCCTAAACATGTTTATGAAGTTTGGACTTAAAATGAAATGCCCAAGTCGATTTATTGACTTGAGTCCAACTTTTCGAGCTTAAGTCCCCTAAAGTGAGATACCAATTGTATTTGATCATCTAGACATGAATTTTCACGTTTTAAATATCTAGACTCATGTGATATGTATATCTAAATATGTTCATTTGGTGTTTACTGAAAATGAGATCTCTAATAAGAAATTTTAACATACAGCAAGTTTCATTCAATCAAGATATCATGAAATTGCCTAAGTTATCCAATTTTTTTTTACTCATGAAAATTCAAATATTTATCATGCAAAATCAATCATGAGTATATAGAGATATCATTAAAGCATGAATATTCAAGTATTATATTAAGATTTTTTGTAAAATCAAATTCATACCTTAGTCTTTAGAAATTTGCCAAACTTATCATTTACTTTTCATATTCTTCATGATAGCATAGCCTTCAATGTTTTTATCACTTTCTTAACTTGCAAGTAGGCTTCATTATTATCATGATGAAATAGTATGCCAACTAGCAAGCTATTTTACTAAATAGCACAAGTTTAATGCAAAGTTTCATAAAGAGAATTCAACCTATGCTAGATAGTAAAGATTCATTTTAAGGAGATTATCATGATATCAAAATGAATCTAAGGGATCTTAAGATGTGAAACATTTAAGGAATAAGGTACCTAAATATGTTAAATTAGTTTGGACTTACAAGAAGGTCTCTAATAATATATATTTACCTAGAGCAAGTTTCATTCAATGAAATTTGTCTAAGTGCTAAAATTTTACTTATTCATGAAAATTCAAGGGTTTAACATACAATCTATTAAACTAAATAGCGAAGAGAAAAACCAAATATCATTTTTAAAATTCAACTTCACTAAGTAGCATGGATTCATTTTCATAATAATCATTCATGATAACAAAATGAATCAAGAGATCTCAAAATATGAAATTTTGAAAAGTAAAATCTCCAACTCTTCATATTGGTAGAAAATCGAAAGCCACAATTAGCCTACGATTTAAAACCGCAAGGTTGCATGAGCCCATTACAGGCTACATAGGTATTCGAAGAGACCGAAGATCAAAAAAATCAAAAATCATTTTTGAAAGCATATCATGGGCGGCAAATCTACTTAACATTAAACATGTATCAAAACTTCAACTCTAATTTAATCAAGTAAGTATACGAGATGATACCAAGGAATTTGATGCCAACTTTACCATAGGCATCAATCGGCTATCCGCAGGTCGGTCAGCCGATTGGTCGACTGACAGAGCTACTGACCATTTTGGGCTTCAATCGATCGACCGCCCAGTCGACTGAAGTAACTACTGCCTCTTTTCAGCACTGTTCGGTCGATCGACCGATCGACCGAAATGGTTGGTGCCATTTTCCTTACCCTATTCGGTCGACCAAACATAGGCTGAAATTATTTTTTTAGCCGGTTTTCTTCCGCCCTTCGTTTTCGGATTCCAGCTTTCAACGAGCATCATCTTAGAAAGTTTTCCATGGGATCTTTGAGCTCGTCCAATGCGACTTTGGTGCACACGTTGATCTTCGAGAAATTCCGCGACGAACTCGAGCTTGATGATCAATATCATTTCAATTTCCAATTTTTCCGATATTTTCGATCGAGGACATCGAACGCTAATTGATATGGAACCTAAAATATATTCTCAATAAAATCATTAGTCCTATGTTTGTTATCATCAAAACCGAGATTAAGACTAAGGTTGAAAACCTAAAGCCAACACCGACGTCTTGATCGTGGAGCTTTAACGAATGAGTTTTGATTATGTGTAACTTACTTCCTAAATTTTGTCTATTCGAATCGGAAATTCATTAGCGTCGGTGATAAAATTCGATGTTCGTGCCGCATTTGCTTGAATGCACGATTTTTGGATCGGAAAACTATCACTCTGCATCTGTATAGCAAAGGATTTGCACCAAGATATTTTATATGGACTTGTCACAGGGAGTCACGTGAAGTCGGGACATCGAGCAATCCCGTCGTTCAAACACATGATGTTTATTTATCCAGTCCATCTAATTAAATGATACTTGATAGTCTTGGGGGTCAATTCTAATTGAATGATAATGTCCATTAGTCAGTTAATGAGACGTCAGTGCCACCAAATACTACAGGTGTTGATGTCACAGAATTTCCATCAGAACTACAACATGCGATAGAGATTGAATTGTCGAATAAAAAAGTCGTAGAATTTTACGAGATGTTGAAAGCTGCCGATGAACCTTTATATGAGAATTGTCCTAAATACACTAGGTTTTCGACAATGATGCAACTCATGAACATCAAGGTCGATTGTAATATCAACGGGTTGCAGAGGTCCAATGGCTAGTTGGGGCAGGTTCGGTCCCAGGCGATGTCCCGAGCTGGGACCACAAACATCGTGGAGACTCGAGGATACGGTCCCGATTGGATTACTCCAGATATATGGGACCAGTTCGTGACGTTATGGTCGACAGATCGATGGAAGGAGATTTCTAGGACTGCGGCTAGAAACCGCATGTCCGGGGGAGGAGCGCGTCACACCGGTGGCTCAATATCATTTATAGTGCACGGTCATCGTATGGTAAGTATTATACCTTAAATTCAATTATATATTTTATTTATTACTCTGTGTAATAAATAATGTATTTGTTTGAGATGTTGAAAGCTGCCGATGAACCTTTGTATGAGAATTGTCCTAAATATATTAGATTTTCGACAATGACGCAACTCCTAAACATCAAGGCCGATTGTAATATTAGCAGGGTTGCGTTTGATCGAATTGCATGATTGATTAATGGAATGTTGTCTACTGATAACAAGTTTGAGCCAACTTTTTATAAGACTAAAAAGTTGATGAGAAAATTATGGCTTGGGTACGAAAAAATACACGCGTGCCAAAATAACTGCATTTTATATTATAAAGAAAATGCGCTGCTGGATAAATGCCCTATATGTGAACATCCTCGTTATAAGGAGAAAAAATTGATCCGATAGAAAAAATATCCCGTTTAAGGTGCTTTGGTATTTTCCATTAACACCGAGACTTCAAAGATTATTCATGTCGGAAAAGACGCCCCCCTATATGAGTTGGCATGCAAGAAGTCGTGACGATACAGTAATGACTCATCCATCCGACAGTGAAGCATGGAAACAATTGGATAGATGTTATCCTTCATTTGCTAGGGATACTAGAAATATCAGATTGAGATTATGCACGGATGGTTTTAATCTATTTGGTCATTCTGCAACTCCTTATTCAGTTTGGCCAATGTTCCTAACAGTTTATAATTTGTCACCGTCAATGTGTATGAAAAATGAATTTATTTATCTTTCGATGATTATTTCGGGTCCTAAGGGTCCGCGAAAAAAAATTGACGTGTTTCTCAGACCCTTGATAAATGAATTAAAAACATTATGGACTAAGGGAGCTGTCACTTATGATTGTCACCAGAAGCAAAATTTCAATTTAAAGGTTGTGGTCTTATAGACAATCAATGATTCCTCGGCCTATGACATGTTGTCTGGTTAGAGCACTCACGGTCGACTTTCTTTTCTGCATTGTATGGAACACTCTAAATCATACAGTCTTCAGAACAGACAGAAAATCTCATTCTTTGATTGTCATAGTCGATTCCTACCGGCTAACCATCAGTATCGAAGGAATCGTAATAAATTTACTAAGGGCAAAGTCGAAAGAGATGAGCCAGCACCGATGTTGTCTTGATGTGTGAACGTCAATGATTGCAAAATATCAGGAATGAAGAGCCACGATTGTCATGTATTCATGCAGAGATTGCTTTCAATCGCATTTCGAGATCTTCTACCTGATAATATTTGGGGTCCGTTGACTGAATTAAGTATGTTTTTTAGAAACATTTGTGCAAATGTCCTTTGAGTCGAAGATATGTCAGCACTTGAAAGTAATATTGTTGAAATTATATGCAAGTTGGAGTATTTTTTCCCTCCTGCCTTCTTTGACTCGATAGAGAATCTACCGATACACTTGGCATACGAGGCACAGGTTGGTGGTCCCGTTCAATATCGGTGGATGTACTTATTTGAAAGATACATGAATCGTCTGAAGAAAAAAGTAAAGAACACAGCAGCTGTTGAATGATCAATATCTGAATCGTATATCATCCAAGAAATTTCAACATTCTGCTCATTTTACTTTGAATCGACAGTGCAAACAAGATTTGATCATCTTCTATGCAACGACGATGAGGGAGTTCGACATTCAGATGGACGTTTAAATATATTTTGTCCATCTCGACACTTAAGCGACGAAGAGTATCATTTGGCACAATTGTACGTATTACTCAATTATCTAGAGATTGAACAATTCATTAAAATATTTGACATTGAGATGATGCAAAAATACTCTATTCACAACGATGAAGAATTGAAGAGATTACGGAATCGTGATTTCCCTACTTGGATTCGGGCTTACAGCAAAGATCATAGAGCTAAATTAGATGAAAGAATATTTGAGTTTGTTAGTAGACTGTCGCGACTAGTGTCGTGTTATAGCAGATATTTTGTTAATAAGTATAAATTTCACACGGTTGAATGTGATATGAATTTTTATGGACTAGTGTCGTGATACTTGGATATGCATTTACAAAGAAGACGATGAATGCCGGGGTCTGCGTGAAAGGGACAACGTATGTTGAATGTGATATGAATTTTTATGGACTGGTGGAAGAAGTGATAGAATTGCATTACTTCGGCTTGAAATCGGTTATTCTATTTAGATGTCATTGGTTTGATACAACATAAAGATGTATGAAAGTTCATCCAAAATACAAACTTGTTGAGGTTAATTACAAATCGAAATTGGCAGCAAATGAGCTTTTTATATTGGCATCACAAGTCGAACAAGTATATTACGCGAAGTATTCGACTAGAAATAAAGATAAAGCAGATTGACGTATTGTCTGTAAGACTAAATCTAGGGGAAGAATTAATCCGATTGCGGGAAAAAAATGAGCCGATACCTGATGTGACAGATGATTTCTATCAAGAAAAGGACCCTCCCGCAGTAGACCGTATTATTCCAATACTCGATGATGCGGACACAGCGTTACTTCAATTAGAAGTTGAATATGTTGATGATGATGATCATGAAATTGAGGAAGCTGAAGATGAAGAAGATAAAGAAGATAATGCAGATGATAAAGAAGAAGAATTTGAAGACTATTTCTCAGATGATGAGGAATAATTGTAAAGTATATCTTATATTAAATCTATCTTTACTATATATATAATCTAATTATATGCTTATTCGACAGATATGGTGGGTCATGGTTATCGTTGGATGAGAGCTTTGGAGTCTTCGATCGGCCAGACTCCAGCACTTCCTCCTACTGCTGATCCTCCTATCAATAATACTCTTGTCGCTGATCCTCATGCCGCCGAGGCTCGTTCATCGAGACGCAGGCGGCCACGCGGGCCGAACAGGTGGCAGCCTCCTCCAACCATAGAGTCACGTAGACTCATTAGTGTGATTGGGGATCGATAATATATCATGAATTATTACAAATTCATTATATCATAATATAATATGATATATCATATTATATCATTATATCAATAATACTCTTGTCGCTGATCCTCATGCCGCCGAGGCTCATTCATCGAGACGCAGGCGGCCACGTGGGCCGAACAGGTGGCAGCGTCCTCCAACCATAGAGTCACGTAGACTCATTAGTGTGATTGGGGAGCGATAATATATCATGAATTATTACAAATTCATTATATCATAATATAATATCGAACTTTATTTTTGTTGTGCATGTTCGAGCAGGAGGATGTGTCGAGGACCATATCTTCTACGATCCGACAATACATGCATGGGGCATGGCCCACGTGGTCTCACGTGCCCCGTAAGCACGTCTACATGCTATGGCGCGAGTTTGAGACACATATTAATTTTTTTTATACATGATGATTAATATCAGTATTGATATTATTATTTTACAGGCTCGTTATACATGGGCTGAGGACCAGAGGTCCTTTATTTACACTGCATGGGAGGCTATTTCTCGGCAGAGGTACAACGGCCAAATAGGGCAGGCCCGATCCCAAGCGATGGCCCGAGCTGGGACCACAAACATCTCAGAAACTCGGGGATACAACCCCGATTGGATTACTCCGGATATATGGGACCCGCTCGTGGCGTTATATATGGTCGACGGTTCGATGACAGGAGGTTTCTAGGACTGCAGCTAGAAACCGCATGTCCGGGGGAGGAGTGCGTCACACCGGTGATTCGATATCATTTGTAGTGCACGGTCGTCGTATGGTAAGTATTATACTTTAAATTCAATTATATATTTTTTTTGTTACTCTGTGTAATAAATAATGTATTTATTTTGTAAATGTAGACGACAGTGATGTACGACGGGACCGTCCAGCGACCCTTCCCGATGGAGGTGTTTTAGCGGACTCACCGTCGAGGACATAGGACGGGGGAGTACATCGACACCCGCGCTGCAATAATTATGGTAAGTATATTTGTTTAAATTATTTATTATTTATTTATAATTTAAGTTTTAGAAAAAATATGAAACAAAAAATCAAACTTGAGTAAGAGACCCCCGAGGACCCCCGAGGGTGATGCAGCGCGGGGGCACCCCCGAGGACGTTGACACATGAGCGTGGGTCGAGGCTGTAGGTGGCTGGGACCACGGCCGCGTATATGGCTTTTGCAAACAGTGGTCATGCTTGAGCCGTGCTCAGACCACTTGGGGCACCGACCCCTCCGGTCACTGGTGAGCGGCCGTCCACCTCCAGAACTAATTATGATCAGAGCAGCAGGATAAGGACACTGGAGGAGACGGTCGCGTGTCAGAGTGAGATGATGGAGCGTCAGAGTCGGATGATGGCGGAGATGCATGCTATGCTACGCAATATCTCAGCTCATACCGGAGTAGGCATCCCTTCGGCATCATCAGATCCATCGTCCTCGAGCCAGTCCACGCCGGTGTGCACCCAGGCACTCCAGACCCCGCCATATTATGATCCAGACATTTCTCCACTGTCGTCGTGAAGTTTATTATTTTGTTTGAATATTGATACGATAGTTTTAAATTTGAATATTTTTTATATGATTGTGGATAATTATAAATATAAGTATAATTGTTTTGATGTATATCTTGGTGTATTTGTTATGTGTATGTGAATGAATATGTGTATGAGTGTGTGAGTTATGTATCGATTTTCACTAACGGCCTTGCCTCGACAATTGGGCCGTTGCTGATGTACATATCTACAACGGCCTTTCAGCCGTAGCAGAACCGTTACTGATAATATTATCAGCAACGACCACAACGCCCGTTGCTGATTCGTTGCTAAGTTATCAGCAACGTTCTTTTTTGCCACGACTGCTTTGCAACGGGTCGGGCCGTTGCATGCCGTTGCTGATGTTTTTAGCAACGACTCAGTAACCGTTGCCGATGCTTGTTTTTCTAGTAGTGATAGATTAGGATTCTTTGAAATAAATATTTTAGAAAAATTATTTCTGGAGGCATTTGATTCTTCGTAATTGGATTTACTATAAATATAGCTATAACAAATTGATTAAAGTCAAAATTTTCGTTAACTATAATTAACTTACTTATAATATTCTATATTTGCTGCTAATACTTTTTTTAAACCAAATTTGCAGCTAATTACTTAAATATTATAAAACAGGTTGCAACAGAAAAAACTTGCTTGTAACAAATATATACTACAAATTAATGAGGTAAGTCTTTTATTATTTATTTATTTATTTAAGACTAATCAAACACTTATAGATGTAAGCTATAATAATATTCGAGGATGACTAAATAATAAAATTTATATTTACGAATGACTAAAATACTAGTTGTAAATATTTTAATTTATGGACAATCAAACTTCTACTTTTTTATCAAACCCGAAAATATAAGTTCCAAAATGATAAAAATCAAAACCGTAAAAAAAATACCAAAATCTAAATTAATTTTGACAATGTACTCTTAATGCTCTTATATGTTATTTTAACAAAAATATAATATTTAATATTTTGATTGGACTGCACTCATAAAAAATTTTGATCGTCTCTGCTTGGATTACATCGTCATTCACTCGTTGGCATCTTCTCGTTCCTCCCCCATGTCGATTTCAGATAGATCTGATAATTTGTGCCGGGGCGAAGTTATTGGGTCGGGTCGACCAGACTCGAAAAAATTTATGCCTTGACCCAGCTCAGTTCGATAAATATTTGGGCCTAGTCACGACACGAACAATAACGGGTAGGCACAACCCAACCTGTTTAGCCCGATAATATGAAAAAGGAAAAAAAGTCATGATTGTTATAACACATTGTTATAACAATCATCCCGAAACCATTGAAGAAATTCCCATAACACATTGTTTATCGGCCTATTGTGCTGAGCCGGCCCGATAGCACTTGGCTCGACCCATCATGCTATGTGTTCGAGCCTTATCAGGCCATCCCAATAACGATCCGAACACGATAAACATCAAGTAGAACTCGAATTTGTCGGGCCGGACCAAAAATTGCTGAGTCTAATTTCAGACCAATCAAAGTCGAAATGAAACTCCAAAATCTATCTTAATATTTCCTTCTATATCATCTCTCATTCTCTCATCTCATTTCTTCATTCTCCAAACAACCTCTATAGATGCCTAAGACTGCACTTAGGATCTTATAGGGAGGAGGGAAGGAATTCCGAAGGTTCTTAGAACATCAACAATGACGAAAAATAAGAGAGGAGATGTGAGTATTTTTATTTATCGAGGTTGATGACGATGATATACTCACCAGGCACAAACGGCGTGGGAAAGAAAGATACCGAAAAGGAGCTTGAAAGCCTTTTTTTTTTTTTTTGTGTGTGTGTGTTCAGTAGCATATATACTAGCTATTTTAAGTACTGAATAATATTTTATTTTTGTTAAAATAACATACATACTCTTCTTTAGAATTGGTTTTGGTTTCATAATTTTTCTTCTTCTTATTTTTATCATTTTGAAGCTTATATTCTAACTTTGATAAAAAGCTGATCAAATTTCGTTTACATTGTGAACTACGTTTTACTTTCATATAGATTGCTATACATTTCATGGAAGAAGTAACATTGATATCCAACCTGTTAGTTGTATAGATTGCTAGCCAAATAGGCTCTTAGTTTTTCTCAACGGAGGAAAAGAAGAAACTTCTTATACTTGCAGGCTGCAGCCGTAGGATCTTATTCTGGACTACGTGTCCGAATCTTCTCCTTCGAACCGGATCTCCGTTGGATGGGATCCAGACCCAAACTAATAGAAGTCTCTCCGACCCATCTACACCGAGTTGACTCTCTCTCGGAGCGAGCCGTTGAACACGACGACAAAAATCCCGGGCTCGGGCGTCAAACCCCTCGCCGGTGTCTTCACCCCCCCAGGCCCCAATCGAGATCGGGAACGCCTTCCGCATCGAGATCTCCTCCAAGCATCGAGGAGAAAGTGTTACGCCGCGGATCAGGTTTCGACCACCGGGTAGCATTGAGATCCAACCAAGGAATCGATACCTCAGGGATGACGCGTTGTAGAGATCGGTGATTGATACTTCTTCTTCTTCTTCGTCTTTCCCATTCTTTCTCCTCTACGGTCGGTTCTAATGGCGTCGTCAGCGTCGTCGTCGTCATCGAGGATCTTCGAGTACTTCGTGGTGTGCGGGATCGGGCCAGAGATCCAAACCCTGGAGGGGAGCAAGGGGTACTATGGAATGGATGTCCTGTACATGCCCTCCCTCCTCGACCAGTACCCTCCGTCCAACCATTCCCTCTACCCTCCCCCGCCTCCGCAGCTCCCAACTGTAAGTTCTTTTCCGACACTTTCTTTCCTCTTCTTCATTTTGATTGCACTTAAGGTGCTTGTTCCAGAGGGACATTGTCATTGCGTAGCCACGACTTTGATATTTAAGATATTTATTCTCTGAGAGTCTCCTTCTAAGAGTTAATTTCACTATAGTTGAATTCAATAGTTCTGAAGCATCTGAATTCTGAAGTACATTATTTATCAATCATTGCTGACACCATACTATGGCATTTGAAAATGTATTTTGATGGGTCTTATCCTTGGAAGTGTAAAGTGAACTAGTTTTATGCTTATTTTGATTGGAAACTGAACATAATGGCTTTACTTTCACCTCTGCACACTTTCTTGAAGACTTGAAGTTGGCCTGAACTGCAGAAAGTCCATAGTTGAATGGGTTTGCATGTACTTCAAGTGACCGATTACAAGTGGGTAGATATCGATGCTGTATGACTTTTAATACTTCAAGTAATTGATTACAAGTTGGTAGATATCCATGCTTAATGACTTTTAGGGTCTATTTTAGCTAACTGTCCAGTACAGTGCAATGTTGGTCAGTAAAATATAAGACCGTTCAGGACAGTACAAGGAACTATCCTCTATTCCTTGCGCACAACACTAAACAACCATTTAATAATGTCCTAGGTTTATTGCCACTTTGTAGCCACAACCACTCGAGATAGGAGCGGGATAGGAGGTGTGGGGTGGAAACAAGGAGTCATTTAAGTTTTAGAGTAGATCGAGGGCATCGTTGTAATTTTTCAAACTTGTACCACTATACTGGACCTGTTATAGTGTCCCGGGGCATGGTTTTTGTCTTGTCCTTAGCAATTTTTTGCAAACGTGCTATACCTCAAAATAATGCGTAAAGAACAGATCCTTAGAAATAATGACAAACATAAGTCTTGACATTCAATTGAACATAGGTTTTCACTTATCCACACTTTGCTTGAAGTTGGACTATTAAGTATTAACTGTGGAAAGTCTATAGTTGAACTGGTTTGCACTTCAGGTAGTTAATTACAACCTGGTAGTATCCATGCTGAATAGCTTTTATAAATAATGGCGAGCACAAGGCTTGACATATGATCAAACGTCGAATAATGTGGCAGTTGAAAGGTTTGTCTTAGCTTACTTTTGCATATTTAAGCATATAGAACAGGACCATTGAAACATGGATGGAGAAAGAAAAAGCTTGAGCTAGTGGAAGGATGAAGAAATCAATAGAAAGGAGCTGAAGAATTTTACCTTGGAAGCCAGCTAGATAAGAGACTTATTTCCATTTAATTAGGTTATCGTATATAATATCATAATTGTATAAGCAAATATCTTCTTATCAAATACTAGATTGCGGTCTTGAACCATGGTTTTAAATAGCGTACCCGTAACACCCAATATGGTTGGTATTTATCAATTTTTCAAGAAACCACCAGCGATATTTGGCGGTATGTATAAAATACCGCTCCTACCGAGTGTACTGCTCGGTACAAGCTTTTCATTGGACGTACTAGATCGATACAGTGTTGTACCAACTTGGTATCGGGTGGTACCCAGCTAGAGTTTTATTTTACCATTTTCCAATGGCTATTTTAGTCGCTGGACCTGGTTTTTGGGGTCTTCAGGCTTATTTAAACCCCTCAATCCTCTTTTGAAGCCATCTTCAACCACTTACATCTCCAAACCTCTCAAACTCTCTCTAAATCTTTCATTTTCCTCCTTAAACTCTATCAAAATGTTGCCAAAAAGCCAACACGACCCTGCATGGCACTATGCCGCAATGCATCCATTTTGACTTTGTTACTCATGACACTCACTTGAAAAACACCATTAGGCCAAAAGATACCTCGACATATCCAACTTCTTGAAGGCGCTAGCCAAAGTCTGAAAGCACTTTCAAGAATTTCTTGACAACAAGGGAGGAGAATGATCTAATGATCTAGTCTGAAAGCTCTTTTAGCGTTGTTTTCATCCAAAATGAGGAAGATCTAATGATGGATTGGTAGAGAGCAATGGAGAATGATTCATTATTTTTGGAACCACTTTTAGAGAATGGAGAATGATTCATTATCTTTTGGACCACTTTTAGATAAAGCAGACGATCCACCTCAACCTTTGAGATTCTTGTGTGAAGCAATGGAATAAGAAAAAACCCAACAAAATACACAGGAGTTAGGAGATATTAAAAGAGATATTTGGGAGGGAGATGAGCATTATTCCCTCGTAGTGAATGCATTCTCAATCGGAAGCCCAAATATGAATCACAACTCAAATTGAATGCAAGGGCAAACATGAAACAACTAACCGCATATCTTTTTGATGCAATTATTGAACAACAAAAGGTCTTTGTTCATAGTGACAATATCATGGAAGATGATGGAGATGACAGTGTTGGTAGTGATAGTGGTGAGGCAGATGATGGAGGAGAAACCTATGTTCCATCTATACCAAGTGCAGACCAACAAAAAGTTCTTTGTCTATTGCATTGCACATAGGATGAAAACCACAACGCAGAGTAGGACCATTCACATGACATGATGAATAGCCTTCAGGATCTCGAGTTCGATAGCAGCTCCATTTTCATTGAGTCTTATGCACACTGCGAAGCAGAGTTCACTTATTGTGTTACTAGTTAATGGGCTCTGATCAAAGAAAGTCTAATGTCAATTTGGTATTTTGGATACGACAACATTATGACATGGGATAAATTCCTAATGTAGGTTTTGGAAACATATGGCATCAACCTCAATCGTGTTGAACCCGTTGAGAAATGCCTATCTATTATGGACGCCACTCTTTAGTTTTTCTATACTTATATGAGATAATGCATATCTTTTTAGGTTTTTATCTTTTCATTCTAACTTCAAGTGTTATACTTTAATTTTGGATGTTTCTGTGCTTTATTATGTATGTTTTTTAATCATTTTAATGAAGTAATATATACAAAATAATGTTGGAGTATAAAATATGAAAAAAAAACTTGTATTGGTATAGGCCCATAAAATCCAATTTGTATTGAATTGCACTATGTGTTGGCACGGTATGGTATTGATACTGTCCACATACCAAGATCTGTATTGGTACGAGACTTTAGACCTTGACTTGAACTCACAAAACAGTAAAGAATATTTAACCAAATAAAATCTTGGATATCCAACTATTTGTTAAATTTATAACTAAGAAGATGACATTTTTATTTAGTCAAGTTTCATCCAGTGCTTGAATCTTCTAACTTTGGCATTATTTCACTATCAAGACAGAACCTAATACTTAATCACAAATATCAGAACAAAGTTCCTCAAATAGAGGTAGGAAAAAGTAAAAACCTGAACTTTGCTTTTGATCTGAATCATTAATTTAACTCTATTGGATTTCTCTCAAGATAAATCTGACTGCATCTATTAGTTCTTATTATATGCAATCATGTTTTTAAGCCTCTTAAGTTATTATACATGCTCTTTATTGGATGGCAGATGCCAAATTTCTAATGAATGACCAAAGCAACTATTCTATAGTTCTCAAAGAAACTTTAATTTCACAAGTTTCCTATCATGCATTTGCAATTTCTATGAAACTTTATAATCTGGTATACCATGATAAGAAGACATCATTGACCAAACTGAAAAATAGAAGGATGGGAGGTAAATGAGATTGTAAATAGAAAGAGAAAGGCAAAAAGGAACTACTGCTTATGAAGATATGCAAATTTTTGCTGATTATTCTTGATACATCATTGGATAATAATTTTGGTTATATCCCATGTTTTGTTTTCAAGGGATAAACTCAGAATAGATACAGTATAAATCGTAATAAACAGACTAATTAAGAGAAGATAAATGATTAGTGTTTCAAAAAGTGGTTCATATGGCCACAATGCATATGCGGTGTCATAATGTATACCGTATTCTATATGCAGTGCTAATATGCAGTCTTTGTCTTCCTAATATTAATATAATTTATACTGGCGACATATGCTATTTTTATTTATATAATATTTTAATATTAAATATGAATTGCATATTTACTCTGTCTACCACATATGCACTACACATATGCACTCTGCAGTCCCAACCACATACTCACTGCATTCATTTTTTAAAACCTTGGAAATGATTATGGAGGGTGAGAAGGTCATAGGAAAAATAAGTCTCCGATTGCAGAAAATGCAATATGGATAAAAATAATACAAATGCAGCTGGTCACAATAGGAACACTCTTCGGTTAACTCAAGGCATTTCATAATTTATTTTTCATGTAAAATTATGCCCTTTTTTAAAGCTTTGAACAACAAACTTTACTCCTATATTTCCAAAACAATAAGTAAATTATCTGCCTAAGTTTCTTCAAAATTCAACTGCATGTTTATTTTAGTTCTTTGATTCATAAAATAAGAAATATATGGTTGCAATACAGGACAAGATGGTATCTTAACTGCTGAATTCCATAATTGACCCAAATGGATTATAAATGGCAGGAAAAAATTCTCTAATCAGTTAAGAAATTTGTTAGTTAAGTAAACTACAATTCATAATTGTTCTCAACTAATTGGGTGCGTTAAATAAACTTCCCTAGTTAGTGAAGAAACTTAGTAACTTGTTAGCCAATATACTGTTGGTCTTGAGGATGATTTTAAATACCATACCTTACTGCTCCATAAGGTACCAGGCCTGTACCTCTCAGTAAGGTACTAGGCTTGTATCACCCGATATCAAGCCTGCACTTTGAGGTTTTTAGTAGATTATCTATTTATGTGTGTTTTGGAAATTACATTTAAAGAAAACAAAAATCTTGAGACATGCTGGTTTGTCATACTGGTCTAGTACTGGTCTGTTTCGAATAGCAGTACCTTGTGGTACTGGTACTAGCCTTAGGCCAAGAATGAAATCAGTACCGGTACGAGATTCTAAACTATGGTTTTGAGTAACTCATTTTGACTACCAAAGTACATCTTATAAAATACAGTTCCACCTCAATTTGCAATTCTGGTTGCAGCTCGCTGATGAAGATTTTCATTTCTTGATGCTCAGTCAAATTCCCAGCTCCAGAGAGAAAAAGCTCAAATCTGCACGGATTTTCTATTTGTCTCAACTAGTCAGCTTAGCTTAGCAAGTTCTCCTAGTTTGCTTCCTATAATCAACAGCCAGAGCGGTCCGAACTTGAGATGACAAATATTTTTAAACTTTTCCCATCTTAAGTCAGGCTGGTTCTATCTCACCTTAAAAAACCAAATCTGAGCCTCATCTTCAAGATGAAAAGATGCCAAAGTCACCCTCATTTCTTCTGCCACTTGTTGGTGTTGGAAGAAGCCCTCACACCTACACAACCATGCCAATGGATCTTCCTTGCTATCAAACATAGGAAATCCAGTTTGACATACTTAGGAAGGAGACAAGGGTTAGGAGAAGTTTCTTCCATGATCCACATGTTGTTCTCTTCCCCCGAATTCCTCCCTCTTTCTTTCATCTTCAATGAGCCCTCTGAAATAGACCTTCCATGATTCCATCCACTCCTTTGACCAGAACAAGATCTTTAAGGGCTGGTGATTTCAAGGATTTGAACTCTCGATCCTTTGGAGTGGGTAATAACCCTGCTTCGGTTGAATTTCGGGACCCAACGGCTCTCAATTCTTCTCCAGGTGGCAATCTGACCAGTCCTCAAAACTTCAGATTCAACCACAATCATCTCGAGGCGATTGGAGATATGTTGAATTCTGGGACCAGCTGCTCCCAATTCTTCTCCAGAAGGCAGTCGGTTGGTCCTCGAAACTTCAGATTCAGCCACAATCATCTCTAGGCGATTGGAGATATCCCGATAATTGGCCCTCCACACCTCTGCAGCATTTCTTGTTGACTAGTTCTCAACAACTCCCGCTCCCTTCTGGCCGCCCCTTGATCTTCTTCATATCGATGTAAAAATTCATCAAACCTCTTGAAGAAGGCTTCCACCATCTCTCCGCTCTGGCAATAATTTGTGAGATCTAGTTCTTGGTCTAGAAATACCTTGATCTATGTCCGCCACTTCCAATGTCTGGTAGTAGACCTCCTTTAATCCAAATTGGAGCAGGCCCTTAGCTTTCTTTCTGCCTATGTTGCCTATGTTGCTGGATTGATGTGTTCTGGAGTTTAGAAGAGGAGAAAAGAAGAAGAAGAGTAGGAGAAGGAGAAGGAGACAAAGAAGAGGAAAGAAAAGGAACTCTTAATTTGAAGATTCAAATCTGATTCAGTACAAAAGCTTCCCCCTATTTATATGCCTATTAAAGAATACATATGTAACTGCTTTCTGTTACAATTAAAATGACTACTATACCCTTCTACTAACCATTGTTCCTCTTTACTACATCCAAGGATTAAAATGAAAATTGAACTACTACACCCCTTAAAAATTCATCCCTCCATTTCCCATGCTCAAATCTCTTATATACTTTGATTCAGATTTGTTTAACAATGATTGGTCTCTAGCACATTCATACTCACTCCTCCATATGTTAGTAGATTTCTGACCATGTGCTACTGTTGCAGTGTGTTCTACCTGCAGGGGTGGAATTCTATTCTTCGGGGTTTGACTCGGATGATGTTACTACATATCCTCGCAGTTATCCAATTGTTCTAACAGGTATTTATCTGATCAACTCAACAAATTCTTTTTGTAAAGCTTTAACTGGTTTATACTTTATAGGGATTACTTTTTTAGATTATGATTTTTTTGCCTGGCAATTGCTAAAAATATGTTTCCCAGCAATTTTAGTTAAAGGTACCTTTTTAAAATTTAAATATGCCGATATAGGGTTTTAGAAGTATATGAATTTGTTTCTTGTTTTTGCATACATATCTTGATGGAAAAGTTATTCTTACAATATGAATTGATTGGCCAACTAGCCAAATGACTAGATTAATTGGTCACGTCGATCTACATGCTCAATCCCAAATTATTGTTAGCAAGTCCAGAAAAAGATCAGCTCAGTGTATGAGATTCCTATGTATATGGACTACTAGCCAAATGACTAGATAAACTGGTCAAATTAATCCAAATGCTCAATCCCAAATTATTGTTAATAAGTCTAGAAAAGCTCAGCTCAGTGTATGGGATTCCTATGAACATGCAATGTTCCCCTGCAATGTTGGTTATCCTAGGTGCAAAGAATAACATTCTTATGGTTCTAATTCCCCATGTCAAACCTTATATTCTACTTCAATTTTTATTAATTTCCAATAACGGGCTACTAGGGTGTCAATGTATCTCCTATTTGAAAGGCTTAACTTTCTCATCAATTCCAACATATATGGTTCAGAAGTTACCTCTGGGGTTATGTGATATTGATCACACCATAGGAAATCTAAGCTTGTCAATTTTATATGCATTCGTCGACTAAAAACTGTATCCACATCACATCCAATCCATATCCATACCATATGGATGTAGATAAGGATAGCATGCAGATATTGTGGTATTATCTCCACCACATCCAATCTGCATCTGCACTACATAGATGTAATTACACTATTACCCTACATATATTATAACTCATATATTGTATGTATATATAATAAGGTAAATAACTTACATTTCATATGATTCATTGATTTTTCATTAAATATATTATATAGTTAAGATGCGGTGCAGATGCGGATGCGACACAAATATTTGCATCTTTATGCGGTGCGGATATGGATACATATCCATATCCACTACGGATGTGGTGTGGATGCAGATATGTAGATGTGAAATGTGGTGTAGATGCAGATGATGTAATATCTGCACCATATCCTATCCGCTGCCATCCCTAAGGAAATCTCCATTTTGCCATGCATAATCCATAGGGCAACTTTATCTTCTCATGACTCAATTCACTTGGAGAAGCACTAATGCCTATTATGACAACCTTAACTTGTAAGCTTTAACTTGAATGTATGGGGGGCTTTTAACCAGGTTGTTCCTCATGCTTAACCCAAGTTATAATCTTAAGATAATCAAATCTTATTTACTAATTGTCTAACCTAAAGTACTAATTGAATAGATGAACTATTCATGGTAGGGTCTCACATAGATAACCTTTGTGTTGGATTGAATGCACATATTATTCTTTATTTGACAACCGTATTGATTCGTCCAGACTTTTGTGTATGGGTGATAATTCAATAGTTTTCAGTATTCTGGGCAAGTGGGCATGATAAATGTTACAGCCCAGTCAATTCATGCCCACTTTTGCTGCATAAATTGCGCATATCCTAACAACGTAAGCTTTTGGGATAGTTGGTCACCCAATCAACCTTCTAGTTTCAATCTTCCCTGTGACAGTAATAAAAAAACCCAAATGTTAGGCTTGGGCCAATCCAGTTTAGTTGGCCCAACATATGTGAGACAAAGTGCTATGGATATAAATGAATAGATTAGATTGGACTTTTCCAAATAGCTTAAGTTTTTAGAAAGTTGGTTACCCAATCAAATTTGGCAATATAAAAGCACCTGATTAAGAAAACCATGCACATCAACTAAAATGTGCTGAACAGGTATTTGTTTAGCAAAATCCATTGTTTTGATAATTAGTCTAACTTCCAAACCTTTTGCCCAGACCTTCCATGACAAATATCATTGATGAGCTTGCCAAGTTCTCATTCTATATCTTATGGTTGTTAATTTTTCATAGTCGAGCAGGTATCCTGTTACTTTTACAGAAAAGCAATATTGGACACGATAAAATGGATAACATGATTGGAAGGAAAAAAGAACAGAAATCTGCAATTTTGTTCTTATGATAAGTTTTTTTTTTTTTTTTTTTTTTTTCATTTTGAGTCCCACTTTAAAACGGTAAGAGTTTCTCTATGAAGTTGATATACATCATAATACTTTGTTAAATCTTATGTTAACAAGAATACCTATGCCTATTGATATGCTCTACACAGCTAGTTAGATTGTATTATAACAATCTATAATTTCCATAAATATTGCGAGAATGGAAATAACAATTAATTAGCAAGGTCATCTTTAGCCAATATTGTCGTGTTCCAAATTTCGACTTGCTTCCTAAAAAAATTGTTTGCTCATGATTTACAAGTTGATTGAACTTCTACCTGTAGCTTTAAAAATCTTTTGAATGCAATTTTTGGTATCACAATTTGGCTCAATTGGCATAGATTTTGTTTTCAAAGATTGCATAAAAAAATTATAATTATCATTTTTACACAATTTGACATCATTTTCATTGCAGAGGGAGATGGGTCGAAAATCTATGTTACGTGCATTGCATTTCGTGATCCAGTTTGTGAAGATATTATTGAAGCTTATCAGATACCAGCAAATTCGTTTGCAGATAAATGTATCTGTCTTGTATCTCGTTCACCCAGTTTTCGAGTTCTCAAGGAAGCATTGGAAGAGTTGTTCGTTCTCTGCTTTTCTCCTGCTGGCTGCAGGTAATCCAATTCTGTAGCATGAATAATCTATTTGCTTCTTGAAATTATGATATTAATTTTCATTGTGTTTTAAAACTTTAAATTATATCTATATTGTTGCACTATTTTTCTATGATGTGCTGAACATCATTTCAAATGGTTCTTGATATGCGCATAGTTTATTCTTCTTGAGTCTAGAAATTTTGTTCAGATGAACTTGTAAGCAAGGCATGGGGTACCAATCTCAGTACAGACTGGGTTTGTACAGATCGCTACCAACCTGACTAGTGCTTGAATGATCTGATTTAGCTCCACTCCTTTTGTTAATTCAAAAGAAAAATATGTTGATCTATACAACAGTGACTGATTTTCAGTAGTTGGCATGTATTTCATGTAAATTACATGTCCTGTATATATGGTTTTCAGTATATGATATGCAAATCCACACTGACTTATCTGAACACATGTTAAGAAGCATCCAACCATTTCTTTTCCTTAACATGGAGAGTTGGGGACGGTAAACATTTTGGAGTGGCCATGCTTTATCAATAGTGCATTTCATGTTTTGACAAGTGTGTTTTCCTATTTCAGCAAGCCATTATGGGATGTCATAGCCTACATGCTGTCTAATGTGCCTTTACCTACACCTGGCAAAGATCGAGTATTATTTGCTATTGAGAATTGTCTTCTTTCTGTGGAGGCTCCACCAAAGGAAGGACTTCCTCATGCAGATGTATGAATCCATCTTGCTTTCTCAGTTACATAATATTTTTTGGTTCTTTTGTCCTTTTATGGATGTTGTTCAAAATCAGTTTGGCCTATATAATTTTACATGTTTCACTGTGTGCAGATTTCATTTCAAGCCCTTGTGCAGTGCCTTGATGTAGATAACTTGATTCAATTTTTTACCGCTGTCTTGCTTGAAAGAAGAATTTTACTCCGAGCAAATAAGTAATTATCATACTTGGTTCTTCTTACTATGGTTCAGTTGATACTTTTTAATTTTAGTTGCAAGTCTATTAGACAATGTCATGAAAGTAGGGGCTTTAATATCCAGATAATGCAACAAGAACCTCAATGGTATAATCTTTCTGAACTTTCTTTGTAGTACCTGAGATGGCTTTCCTTTTGTTGCCTTATTATTTTAACATTTTCTTCTAGACTAGATACTCAACAAATATGATACAATTGTGATACTGTAATGGTCATTTAATCAATAAATGATATGCTTCTGTTTTCATTGTATCTCTTGTGAATGCAGATGATCTGATGCTTTTGATTGTCTGCTACTTTGTGCATAAGGTTCCATTGGCTTGTGTGGGTTGCCAGAATTATAGCATGATACCATGGGAATCTTGTGGCCCCACTACTGGCTGGGTAAATTCAGCTTTCAGTATAAAAGTCACAAGATAATTTGTGGCAGCATGATACCATGGGGATCTTGTGGCCCCACTACTGGCTGGGTAAATTCAGCCTTCAGTATAAAAGTCACAAGATAATTTGTGGCACGGTTGGCTCATCTGTTACTGTTTTATGTGGTCAGTTGGCGTATCATTTTTGTGAATTTAGAAAAAAATATAATCATTTTAGAATTAGTTTTTGTTACTATATATACACTCGAAGTCTCAAACAGTTCAACTAATGCAAGAGTAGCTTTCTAGTTTTTTGTATGTTATAATGCAACATATTGTGATTAATAAAGGGAAACTAGTTCATCTTTCTTTCTTTCTTTTTATTTTTTAATCACTTCGTAAGTTCTTTAACGTAACAGTATGCTGCACTGCTCATATTGGGCAGTTCTGACCGGGATCTTGGACCATTGTTGAAATAAAAACTATAATGTGATTCTATGAAAATAATGTTGCTAATCTTGACTTGTTTATTCTTGGTTGACAAAGGGATGGGTTGAATTGGCAGGCAGCTTAAAAATCTCACTATCATACTATTGGAGTATTTTACTAGTTACGTTGATACATGGCCATCATTTTTATAATAGTATGTTTGAAACGTGTTCCTTTCTCATGTTTGCAGATATTCACTGTTGACTTTAGTGTCAGAGGCAATATGCCATTTAATATATCCTTTCAGATGGCAGGTGAGAAATACATGAACTTTCTTCTTACTTTTGTCTATATTTAGGAACAGTAACTTTGAATATCTCTTCTTTGCATAAGTGCAAAGCATGCTGCTGATACTTCTGTTTTAATTATCTGGCAGTCCTTTGGCTATTTTTACATTTATCTAAACTTTTTTATTTTTTTATGTAGCATGTCTACATTCCACTACTTTTCTTTAGTGGGGTAGACTACATTGATGCCCCTACACCATATATGATGGGACTTCACTCAGGTGTTGACACATCTGCTCTATCTATGGATGGTGTAAGTTTGAACAGTCATAATATTTTGCTTTTCAGTCGTGAAGTTGTATTCTTATATAATTGTACAGTTTTTTCTAAGTCCTATGCTTTTGTATCTAAATACTAATTAATTAAGTGGATAGTTTGAGAGAGAGTTGATATAAGGCCTGACCCTTAGATTCTTAGGTATCAATATTGTTGCAAATACTAAAGAAAAATTGCAACATAATTTTATAGAATTATCTATTTTAAAAAAATAGAGAAACATATTTTTGCAGCATTAAAAAATTGTGTTTGACTCAGGGAAACTAGTTTTCGAGGAAAATATTTTCCCCATTTTCTAGTATTTGGTAGCATGAAAAAGTTGGTCAATGAAATATTATGTCAAAGTGAAAAAGCTAGTGTGACTAGGGGAAAATGATTTCTCCTTTTAAGAAAAGGAAGGCATTTCTCCAAAAATAAGAAACTTCATTTCTAAATATAAACATAACATTTTTAACATATAAACATGAAAAATAATATTACATTATTTAACACATAAAAATGTTGATATTATATTATAATGTAAAAAAGGGTCAATTTGCAGGTCAACCCCTGTACTTGTACATAATTCATCAGTCACTCCCTCCGAATAAAATAATTGGTTGGACACCTCCTCGAATTCCTTGTGAACTCCATGAAAATCATCTGGCATCTTCATGGAATAAAACATTTTCCTATAAAAATAAAGCTACATCATACTTAACTTCTTGCTCTGATGTTATTTCTGTTTGAAGTTTACTGAAATTTGAAGTTAAGCTAATTGCCTAATTTATCTATTTTTTTTTTTGTTATTTCAGCAAACCTCATAGACATTAACTAGAGTGTTTGGCCGATTTCAAATTCACTAACACAAGTCAAACTGATACCCATCTGTATCAACCTGTACAGAGCAATGATACAATATGGTATTAGTATTTTTCTGTTCCAAGCATATACCAGTACCTATACGAGATCCAAGATTTCAAATGATGAAGCCTGGTATGACCATGTGAAAAAGGTTTTGAGATTTGATCTAGTTAAATCCATGCGAAGTCACAAGGACATGTTAGTTGATTGCTGGATAGCCAGAAAAGGTTTCTTGCCTGAAATAATTAGCAAATATTTGTCCAATGATTATTGGAAATTTTTTGACTTCATTATATTATTAGGCAATCATATGTTTTGTGGTTTTCCATGGATTTGGCATATGTCACCATATTCACTAAGACTAAGACAAGCAATTCATCTTAAAAAAAGTGGTTTGAATGGTTCATCTTTTATGTTTTGATCGTGAGTAGGAACTATAAACGTAAAAGACGGTCCACTTGAACACTTATTTGAGATTAGCTTTTTGCTAAAGTGTCATGAAAAAGAATGAATTTTAGATTTAGTGGAATCCCTACAAATACAAGGTGGACCTATTGATTTATTCCAGTAATTAATTCACATCTAGGAAAAATAAGCAAAATCATTTTCTGATATGGATATAAAGTTTTGGATCTAGGGAATCCATAAAAAGACAAGGATGTATTATTAGATTTATTATTCAATAGGTAGGACTAGGAGAGAGATTGACGGAAACATGACTTGCAATTGTAAAATGGTGAATAGTAGGCAATGGAGAGGGTTCTCTCTGGTCTTGTATGGTTGTACCTTCATATGCACTCTTAAAATAATGGAAAGCTTCATAAGATATTTACAAGGCATACTTTCCAAGTTTGTATTTTAGATGAATTGAGTGCTTGGGGAATAACATTTTGAAAGATGAGTGCTGTTGAGATAAATCTATAAGATTGTACCTTCATTGATCTTTAGAATCTCACCACTAATACTCTTACTGTTGGACATAAGAAACTATATCATTGTTTTCATCTGCAGGTAGTTGTTGTGGACCTTGATTACAATCGAATCACCACATCAGAAGAGATACCTCCCATTCTGGAGCCCGAGTTAACTTTTTTACGCAGTGAGATACAAAAGCTGCTTCACCCAAATGTTATATGGATAGATCACTTGAAGATCAATTTTGGTAGTATGTCTGAGCAGTATACCAGATGTGGCAACAAACCCTGGGGAGAGGAACACGACTTTCATTTTAGGTGATGTTCTATTACTAAGAAATGCATGTTTAAGATATTTGTCTGGAACTTTTAATTCCCTACTTTCTCAACCTCAAGTCACTGCTTCAAACTTGTATTTGGTATGTCTGTTTTAACCAATTTGATTATTGTATATTTGTATTTTCTTGCTAATCCACCTTGCTATATACAATTTGCTCTTCTCCTTTTGGCCATTACTTATAGCATCTTAAACCAGCTTTAAAACTGCAATACAAAATGGATTTTTGAGTATTGAAAAAAATGATGCAATTTTATCAGAAACTGAAAGAAATGTTGGCATATTTAGCTTAAGACTGGTGGTTTCCTGATAAGAGGTGCAGATAGTCTAAGTGATTCTACATTATATAGTTCTACTAAGATGAGTGGTTGAACCATCTAGAATGTGTACATACATGTACTAAGACATGGGGTTGAAAACTAATGCAACATGTTTGAGTTGCAAATTCTTGTTAGTTGATGTACATATTTAATGCATGAAAATGATACATGAGAAAGATCTATTTTTTTGTTTGATAATAGGAAATTAAACGTCTAGTCTGACTACGGCAGCCAGTAATCAATAAATACATCACCTCATTGTAAATAATTTGTTATCTACAAGTGTTTACCTGTTAAATTTGATTGGATGGCCACTTATCCTTATCTCAATCTGTACTTAGATATTCTTGATAGTCCCCCTCACTTGTGGGTGGGTGGATTCAATTAGCCTAAGTCAAACACATGGGTTGATTTAATTTAATTTGGAATGTATTCTCTCGACTTTAGCCCGATTTGAACCCAAAACTTCCTACTTCCTACTTTTCTACCATATTAAATTTGATTGGGTGGTCATCTATTCCAAAATCTTAAGCTATTAGGAAAGAGCTCAATCTATACCATTGTATTCTTAACGGTACCACTTTTTATAGCCCTGATAGTTATATTTGTAGTTGTTGGCCAAGTGCACCACCTAGTTTAAGTGTCCGAAGCGTATATATAGCTCTCAAACCTCGTATTTTTTTTGCTATTCTCAAACTCTTATTTATGTTCCATGAGAATGCTCATATGGCTCTCAACATTTCTCCACAGAGAGATCTCATCTTGGCAATTTAAGGTAAAATTTTTCTTAACATTGGACAATATCTTCTTGATTGTTTTGGATGAGGTTTAACTATTCAGCATTGAATGAATCCAAATGTAGTGGCCTATAAGTAAAAATTTATTGTGAAAAAGTAAATCCTAATTTTAATCTGAAATAGTTAATCTAAAATAGCTCTTGTAGAATGAAAGGGGTGGAGAAGGTTCCAAATGCAGAGCTTAACATAGCTGGCGGCGTCATACATTTTAAACCACATGTTTGAGTTTTTGCCTTGTTTCATTCAAAGTTTATCCAAATAAGTCTTAAATAATACATTTTTTATTTTTAAGTAAAATAAGCTAAACAAGCTTTATAGGAATGAGCTTTGTGGGTGTAAAATTATTTTAAAATTGTTTAAATTGTAGAATTAAATTTAAATATGTTGCATGTGATGTTTAATATTATTTTACATATATTAAAAGAGGTTACTACATGTACTGCTCGGTTGGTAGATTGAACTGGGTAGCGCGGTTCACGAACCAGTACGGTAACTCCTATACAAGCTGGTATGGGGCAGTACTTTAAACACTGGTAGGTATTAGTACTGTACCAGTCCAAACCTCGATTTGTAGTGGTATCAGATGGGGCCTCAGGACTCTATACCATGGTTTGGAATATTGTAGAGTTGTTCAAATGTGATGCACATTTCCTATGTGAGAATGATGAGGCTATTGCTTGCAACAGGGGCGTAAGCAGGATTTTGAAAATGGGGGGACATAAAAAAATTTAAAACTGAAATTATAGTGTCCAGTTACAATTTGGGGGTGCGGGGGCTTGCCCCCGCGGTACGGTACAATATAATTGTATAAAAATACTTTTAACATAAGACGATCAAAATATATAGATCAACAAATGAGAAACAAATAAAAGTAGTATTTTACAATAAATAAAAATCAACCAATCAAAGTAATATTTAGTTTTGAGCGGAATCATTTACCTTATAAAACTGGAGTTGTATTCACCAAATCAAGAACTATACGATTGTTTAAACCACTTGAAGCTACCCGTTAACATAGAGATAATATGTATTGTTTTCTTTAAAACAATTTAATGATTTATACATAAAAAATTAAATTTCATCAATCTTAAAATAAATACAAAATAAGAATTAATAACAAAAATTAAAGTATAAAATTACTTTTTATTTTTTTTTGAAAAAAAATGGGGGACAAAATGTCCCCCATTTGATATGTGCTGCATACGCCCCTGGCTTGCAAGCGCTCCTGATGCAGACATACAAGTGCTTTGATGTAAAACATATGATATTGGTTTAAGGAGATATATAAATCCGTATAGTTCTATGTATGGGAGAGAAACATAAGTAAGCACAAATTATGTTGCTTTTAATTGAAAACGTAGCATTAAAATGTCTCTGCTTTAAGGATTATATAACAGTGCTATGACCTGCCAGCAGATATGAAGTATACAATTTGCTAAGCATGCCCTTAGCTGCCTGTTACTCATGAAGTTCCATGACTATTGTCTCACCTCTTTGTTTTGTCCATAATAAGAGTTTCTATTCCAAATTTCAAATGTTTTCATTAAACTAATGTTGTTTCCTTCTTTGTACTAATGTTAAACTTTCCATTTGGCTGACTGAATATTTCTTTTGAATAATGATTATGCAGATTAATATTTCTAAGGTTTTTGGCATTGCTTCTCAGTGGTTACCGTAACTTCATTGTAAGTTAATTTTGCTGCTTTTCACAAATGTTTCATTATAGATATTTTCTCAGATCCTGGTGCCACTCTTTTTAAGGAACCAGCTACAAATATCTTCAACTCTCAAGCGTTTTTGAAGAAACGTTCACGTGCAACTGGAGAACCTATCGAGTCAATGTCAATGGTATACTCCTAGTCACTTTGTCAAGTTCATTTAATATTTCACTAGTACTTAGTTGCTTTTTCCAGTTATCTTCCAGTTTAAAATTTTGTTTTGATTAATACCAAGCATTCAAATGTGTACACAGCAAAGAGTTGGTTGGTGCTGCATGGTTACCTAGTTGTTATATAAAATTTATTCTCTTTGGTAATTTTTACTGGTACAATCATGTGTCAAAACCAGTTTGCTTTGATTAATTGCATCACTCCTTTTGCATTCCAATCACTACCAAAATTTAGGCAGCTGAAACTATGCTTTGATGTTGGAAGTGGTATAACTGACATAGTTGAACTTGACATCCTGTATGAATGACTATAGAACTCTGTAAAGAACTTAACACAATTCAGTTATCTAGTACAAGTTACAACATCTAAAAGGCATTTGCATTGAATTGTTACAATTAATGATTTAAGTGCTTGTCGCACTAGCCAACTGTGGGTAGCCAGTTGGTGGCAACATGTTGTATGTTGCCTAGAGATCTAGGGTTCGAACCCTAGTATGGTCACCTATTGTGACTTTCTATCTTTGTTAAAAAAAAAAGTGCTTGTCGCACTAGGATGTTGGCTAGCACCATAATTGCAAGTTTTGTGCCTTTCTAACTAACATACTGCATTTGGAACAAGAATGCAAATGTAAGAAAGAAAGTTCAAGTATCTTTTATTTTGCTGGTTATCACTCATCTCATGTGTCATCTTACCCTTGCCTCTGACTCCATATGCATTGATCAAATTAGCTAAAGGTAAGAACTAAGAATGTTGACAAAACATTTGCATTTGTTTTTTTAGGGCTAATCCGCTAAGTAATAATGTAATACCTTAGAGACAATCATCCTTGTAGTTTATGGTATGTTCTGGACCTCTTCCGCTGATGGAGCCATACCATTCCCAAAGGAAGTATGGGAAGTGGAAGAGGGATCAGAAGCCAGGATGTATTTGTGAAATCGAAGAATTGACAATTTAGAAACTACTTCTGTAGCGCTCAATTTGTGGTTGTGCTCATGTTTGCCAGCAACATGATTGTGATTTGTGACTGTTCATAATGGCAGATTTATATATTTTTGGAAATTGTTAAGTCCTTCTAGTTTCTTCTTGAAAAATGGTAGGACATGAATGGTTTTGCACATTCTTTTATATCTTTTGCATAAGATTAAACTGTTAGATTTTACAATAATGAACTTTATTTTAGCATGATTCTAAGATTCGGTAAGAATTTTTGTTGCTTGATTGTATTCTGTATTCTGAGTTATTTCATGATGCTTGAGATCCTCATTTGCACTTTTTTTGTTCCTTATCAGATAACTCAGTTTTTTGAGTCTCAAGGTTTTATGGACTACTTGGAAAGATGCATCATGTCAGAAGAAAGCAGCAATAATCTTTTGGACAAGTTACAAGATGCAACAGGAAGGGGTCAAAACCCTATTACTATTTTCCCAAAACAATCTGTAGAACCGGAGATCATTACTGTAGCAGAACCTGAGGTTGAAGTTGCAGGTATTGTTTTTGTTCTTGTGACTTAAACGTCCAACAGTTAGGTTGATCATTTTGTTGTTTGAAGACCCATCAGCTTTATATTTATTAATATCTAATTGATTTAGGGACTGCTTCTAGGATATAAGTTTTGACTTCAAAACTTTGCAAAGTGAGATTCAATTGATAACTTTGTTTTCAGAACCAGACTCTAGGCACTGTTATAAGCGGTTTCCTTCAACAGTTAGAACAGAAGATCAAGAAGAAAAGCGTCGGTCAATTCTGGCATTGGCAAGTGGTGCCCATTCTGGAAGGCAGAATCCTAGGTAGAACATGATTCTAACAGTCTGTTTGTCCATATAAATTATGTTTACAAAATTAGATACTTCCACTTACCTGCCAAAATTGGGAAAAGACGTGCATCGGAGGTTTCAAAAACTGCAATAAACTGGGCGGTTCACCCTGAACTGAACAGAATATATAGCACACTGGTTCCGGTTTAGAGCTAAACCAATCAGTTCAGCCTAAAAGGGTTCTTTTTCTTATTTATATGAAGTTATGTTTTCTAATTGTTTTTTCTTGATATTTGGTGTAACTATTGGGCTGATCTGACAGGTTTTAAGTTTTTTATTCCTTAGATTTTTTGGTGTATTGATCAATTTGAATTGATGTGTTGTAACTTGTAAGAGATTACCACCCTTTTGTTGGTCAAATTGATGTTTTGACAGGATTCTCTTCTCAAATTTAAAATATTTGAAGAGAGTCCTGATAGAGGCATGGTTGGGAATCTGGACAAGATTTGATTGGTCCTTACATTTTTCTTACTTTTGTCAATTGGCACTTGGCACAATTGAGAATCTTGTCCTTTAGTCAAGATTTAAACGAAAATGTTTGATAAATTTTTACAGTTTTATGATTGAAGCTGTACTACTTGTTATTGTAACAAAATTATTGTTTTAAACTTTTAATGTAAAAAGGCTCTAGGTATTGGAAATATTGGAAGGATTCTCTTGTCGGATTTGAAATATTGGGAGAGATTCTCTCCTCTTATCAATTGATTGTTGAAACATTGCCAATATATCTGATGCTGTTTTTTCATGTTTTAACAAGTTATTTTCATGTATAAATGAATGAGGTTTTTTTTGGTCAGAATTGTCTGTTCCTATTGGTTCGGTATGCCAAACCAAACCGAACCGGCCCCCAGTAGTTAGGGAGTTCAATTGGGTTTTTAAAACATTGTGAATTTAGAGTGCTTTTGTTGGAATGTGGCACTCTCTTCTCTTGGAAACTTACTCTTTCATTTCATGTTTCCAGTTCTCCAGTGTTAGCTAATGGTGATTCAAAAGCAGAAAGTCTAAGTTCAATGGAGAGAGCTGTAAGTTCTCTGCAATTGGCAAGTAAAGGGTTCTGGATCATAAGCAATATCGTTGATTAATTCTTTTATTTGTAATCTTCAGGCCGAGAGGGAACGAATGGTCTTGGATATCAAAGTGAAGTTACAGGTGACTTCTTGGTTATATCTTAGTTATGGCTTCTGAGCATTTATTATTTTAGTATGAGATGAACTTTCATGAAATCCTTTGAAGATATAAATTGCTCACTTCTTTGATATTGTTCCATTCATGGACTAACTAAATTATATAAAAAAGTTGTATTCTGAATTAGGTGCAGCTTAATTTGAAGCCACTATGTAGGGATGGCTTGGATAAATTCTCATGGGATTTGCTTAATGTTGAATAAAAAGTTATTGGCTTAATATTGGATTTGGACAACTTAATTGAGTTCCCATGTCAGGCCACTTGTTTATACCACTGGGGTTTAATTCCCAATTTTTTTTCCTTAGTTGATATCTTTTCCTTTCCAATTTGCCTACTTTCTGACTAGTCAAACCTTTCTTTCTTTCTATTGTGCTTCTTGCTCTCATTAGTTTCTCATGCATCATTGTCCCCTCACCCTGTATACTTTCTCGGCAGTTTAGGTCGTTAATCTATCTGGTTTTTATATCTATTAGTATTCTATCAATGACTATGGTGCAGTTTATGCTTTATCTAGTGATATATGATGACCCAGCATGAGTGCTATCTTGCTTAACTTCACTTCAGTCCCATCTAGGCTTTGTTAAGGAAAAACAATTATTAAATTTAAGTTTAGGCCCTGAAGTTTGCCACTTATTGCAGTTTGGCCTCTCAATTTCTAAAAACTCAATGTTTAGTCCCTGATTTTTGTTTTTTTTTGTGCAAATTCTTCCAATTTGTTGGTATCATCTAAAAATTGGATGAGAAGTACCATGTGACTTGCGTATGACTTGTATATTAGAACAGATGTACCAATGGAATAATTTGACATGGTTTGGGTTCTAAACCAAATTGTGCATCTTTAAATGATGGAACTAATTGAAATCTGACCTATGCTCACTCTCCATTTTTGATGAATTCCTTTTACATATTTGGTCTCACTAGTCATATTTATGTAATGTGATGCTTTTCGTCTAAACTTTATATGTTTTGAACAAATTGAAACAAAATTCGTAAACTCTAGGAGTGAGACTTCGTAAAATTGACAGGTGTAACTGCAACTAAGGGCAAACTTCATAAATCAAACTTAAATTTATCAGTAACAATAATATGTAGAAGTTAACCTAGTTCTTTTATTGATTATTTGAGTTCTGATTCTATTGTTAGTCATGCATGTATTATGTCCTATTGGAGTTTTTTAGAAAAAGATATTTGGCAATCTTTTACTCCATTTGCGTACTGGCCCTCTGATTTATCTTCTGTTATATGGTTCAACTCTTTCTCCTTTTCTGATACTTTCTGTCCTCTTTCTAACATTATCACATGACGGTGGACAAGTTTAATCAATATGCTCACATGTATGAATCTTATTCCTAAGTTTATGATAAAAAATGTGAGCTCAATTATTTCTTTTCTTTTTCCATATTAATTGAGTATTACTGCATTTTGCAAACTACATTATTCTTCGGTCATAAGTTCATATGCTTCTTTTTTATTACAAATATCTTGTCGTTTATATTCTCAATACTGTTCAAGCTTCAGATCTTAAGATGTGTTATTTTGTAACTTCTTAAATTGTCAAATACCTCTGAACTACAAAGTCTACATCAAGGTCTAAAATTTCGACCATATCGGTACACAGTATGGTCCGGTACCATTTTCGGTACCAAAAGTATGGTGGTATGGTGCTACTGCACCCTGCACCATAGTGTATGCAGTATGGTGCAGTTCGGTACCACCCGATATGCAGTATTATAGAATACCAGGTGGTACGCCCGGTATTTATCGGTACACTCGGTACCGATTGGTACCAGGTGTACCAGATATTGGTTTCCTCAAAAACCGTTACGTACCGCTCGTATCGGGCAATACGGTACGGTTTTTGAAATCATGGTCTAATTTGAAAAAGGACTAGAAAAATAATAGAGAGTTTGAGTGAATGGCTTAATAAATTCTCATTCAGCCCACTGATATTTATATACAGGGCAGAAATAAAAGTAACGTACATTTACAAGAAATATCAGATTATTTCCTACGATTCTTGTTGTTTCCAATATTACATTGCATGAGTTACCAACATATTATTTAATGCATGAGTTTCCAATACTTTATTTAATGCATGAGTTTCTAACACGTCATAATCAATGTGGGATCTCACAACACTCCACCTCAAGCTGGTGAATGGATATCAAACATTCCTAGCTTGCTAGTAAGATTTTGAAATTTTTCTGTGGGCAATTCCTTTGTTAACACATCTGCTAACTGAAGATGGGAGCGAACAAATGAAGTGGTAATCAAACCACTATCCAACTTTTCCTTTATGAAATGTCGATCAATCTCAATATGCTTAGTTCATGCTGAACTGGATTGTGAGCAATGCTAATAGCAGATTTATTGTCACAAAGTACCCCCATGGGAATACTGCATTTTACCCTTAAATCATCCAAGACAATCTTCAACCACAGTAATTCACATATTCCTTGTGCCATGGCTCGAAACTCAGCCACTGCACTTGATCGGGTCACAATGTTTTGTTTCTTACTCCGCCAAGTTACTAAGTTCCCACCAAGAAACAAGCAGTAACCAAAGGTTGACCTCCTATCTATAATTGACCCGGCATAATCAGCATCACTGTACACTTCCACAGACAAATCTCCACCTTTCTTGAATAACAACTCTCTTCCGGGTGTGGCTTCAAGATATTGTAAAATTCGGTTTACTGCTTGTAGGTGTCTTTCCCGTGGATCATGCATAAATTGGCTGACAATACTAACAGCATATGTCAAGTCTGGTCTTGTATGAGATAAGTAAATTAATCTTCCTACTAGCCTCTGATATTGAGCCCTATCAACAATGGGACTATTTTCTTCAGGTCCCATTCTATCTCAATTGGAACTCCAGCAGCCTTGCTTCCTAATTTTCCTGTTTCTTTTAGTAAATCAAGAACATATTTCCTTTGTGACACAAAGATGCCTTGTTTAGAACATGCAACTTCAATGCCAAGGAAATACTTTAGTTTGCTCAAATCTTTTATTTCAAATTCTGCTGCTAGTTTCTCCTTCAAAATTTGTCTCTAAATCAAATCATTAGAGATAATAATATCATCTACATGCACAAGAAGAATCGTTAGTTTACCTCCTTGTGAGTGTTTAAAAAATAACGTATGGTCACCTTGGCTTTGTCTATATCCCGATGCAGACATTGCCTTAGTGAATATCCCAAACCATGCTCGAGGTGATTGCTTCAACCCATATAAGGTCTTCTTCAATTTACACACCTTGTCCCCTCTACAATTGGAATTGAATCCTGGTGGGATCTCCATGTATACCACTTCCTCTAAGTCTCCATGAAGGAAAGCATTTTTTACATCAAATTGTTGTAATTCCCAACCAAAATGTGCAACAAGTGACAATATAACTCTTACGGTGTTCATTTTCGCCACCGGTGCAAATGGTGCAAATGTCTCTTAATAATCAATCTCGTAAGTTTGGGTATATCCTTTTGCCACCAGTCTAGCCTTGTATCTGTCCAATGTGCCATCAGCCTTGTACTTTACATTGTAGACCCATTGGCATCCTACATGCTTCTTTTCTTTGGGCCGATCAACAATGTCCCATGTGCCATTTTTCTCCGGCGCACTTATTTCCTCCATGACTTGAATCCAATTCTTATCATTCAATGCTTCTTGTATAGATTGTGGAATTTTAATAGAATCAAGGGTTGCTATAAAACTCTTGTGCTGCATAGACAAATTTTTTGAAGAGATGAAATGAGAAATAGGGTATTGAGTACAAGACCTTTTCCCTTTCCTCAAAGCAATAGGTAAATCATTAAGGTTAGAGTCACAACTATTCAAAGGAGCAGTTAAAAAATTAGGATTAGGTATAGAAGTTGTGTCATTTTCAGTACTTATAGTAGGATTGGACGTTTGAGATTGTTGTTGGACCAGCTTGGGCTCTTTCCTCTTGTAAACCAGGATTGGTGATCTCGACAGTCAACTGTTGTTGATTTAGATGAGGTGTGAGGGACATGTTCAGATAAAGTTGTTGGTTCAGATAAAGTTGCTGGTACAATTGCGGTATGAGAAGGAAGAATGATGGCCTCATTTTCAACTTGTTCAACTGTACCTAACTCAGGGGTGGTTGAGTTATTGGGGCTAGTACCTTTAGTTGCATTAGAGTGTAAAGGAGATTCCAAATGAAGTTTTATATTTAAGTTACCCAACTCAAATAACTCAGCTTCCCATATTACTCTCCCCCTGAAGGTGAGGAGCAGCAAAGAAAGATTCATTTTCATGAAAGGTGACATCCATAGAAACAAAAAAACGATGACTAGAAGGATGATAACATTTATACCCTTTTTTATCATGTGAATAACCAAGGAAAACACACTTGACAGCACGTGGATCAAGCTTATTGCGATGTTGTTTGTGAATATGAACAAAAGCAACACACCCGAAAACACGAGATGTAAGACTTTTCATAATAGGGACAGAAGGAAAAAAAGATGTCATTATTTCTATTGGACTTTTATAATCAAGGACACGAGAAGGCATCCTATTTATTAAATAGGCAACAGTTAAAATAGCTTCCCCCCAATACGAGTTTGGAACCGACATTTGGAACAATAGGGATCTCGTAATTTCAAGTAAATGTCTATTTTTTCTTTCAATGACACCATTTTGCCGAGGAGTTTCAACACATGTGAGTTCATGAACAAGACCTTTTTCCTTAAAGAAGCTTGAAAGGGTTTGGTTAACATACTCTTTACCATTATCTGAACGAAAGCGTTTAATTGAGGTCCCAAATTGAGTCTAAATCATGTGATAAAAATTGATGAACAATTGAGAAACTTGAGATTTATCTTTCATTAAAAAGATCCATGTGACTCTAGTGCACTCATCAATAAAAGAGACAAATCATTTAGCGCCAGTGATATTAGAAACTTTAGTAGGACCCCAAACATCAGAGTGAATGAGAGAGAAAGGTTGAACACTCTTAATTGAGTTAGGATAAAAGGATAGACGATGATGTTTTGCAAATTCACAAACATCACAACGGAATGACTCAACTGAAACATTTGAACTTAATGAAGGAAAAATAGATTTGAGGACATTAAAGGGAGGATGGCCTAGACACTTATGTCGAAGCCAAATTTCAGAAGAGGATGAATTGGTTTTTGACATGGGGTCTTGAGCAAGGTTGTCAAAGACGCTAGGCGCACTTAAGGCGCAAAGGTCCCATAATCGCCTGAGGCACAAGGCGCAAAAAAAGCGCGCGCCTAACCGAAGCAAGGCACACATTTTAAAAAATAGTGTCTATACTATTCTCAAGCAATAAGAATATCATATACAATGTAAGAATTAAGTTATATACACACCATTGCACCTATAACATCAACAATTTCAACGAATAATTAAAACATCGCATATTTAACACAAAGTTAGTCACCCTCCTCATCCCTACTCCTTATACATCATCCTCGGAGTCCCCATCACTAAAATTATTATGACTTTATCCTTCAACTTCATCTTTTGCTTCAAATGAACCCGTCTCACTCTCTTCAAAGTCCGCTCAGTGGAGCCTTTTGAACTACCTAGAGCTTGACTTTTTACGAGCTGACTTGGCTTGTTTTCTAGTGAATCTAGTGGGTTCTCAGCCCTAGTTGCTCTAGCTATAACACCCCATGTCAAGCCACCTTCATCATCACTAAAGCCCCTCCACCCCCCCACACTTAAGAGAAAAAAAACGAGGACTTCATCTAGGCGCACAAAGCGCCCGCCTGGGGCTTAAAAAAAAAGCGCAAAAGCGCAGCCCAGGCGCGCGCCTGTCTGAAGGGCTGCGCCTGGAACACTCCTAAGGCGCTAAGGCATGTGGTCGCCTCGCTTGGTGCGCCTTGGCGACCAAGCGAGCGCTTTTGACTACATTGGTCTTGAGAACAAGAAATCATCAGTCTCTTGTCTTGATTACCTTTATCATGTATTCCAATCAGGTGGTAAAGCCCTCCCTGTTCCTTAGCAATCCCAATCGTCCTCCTCGTAGCAAGGTCATGAAAAACACAATGTGTGTCAAAGAAAGTATTGCACAATTTAGGTCTTTGGTGAGTTTATTAATAGAGAGGAGATTGGTGGTAAGCTTTGACATGCAAAACATTTTTTAAAGGTAATGAGGGCTGAAGATTGATTTTACCACGACC
Organism: Canna indica; assembly: GCA_034359265.1. Lineage (NCBI taxonomy): Eukaryota > Viridiplantae > Streptophyta > Magnoliopsida > Zingiberales > Cannaceae > Canna > Canna indica. The sequence goes on along the minus strand of CP136891.1, from coordinate 72,830,487 downwards.
TGTTACTCAGGTATAAGAACCACCAGCAATCAAAATTGTTTGATTACCTGAGGAAGGGTGATATGTCAAAAAATTATTTGGGCTGAAGGTCATATGGGCAGTTGCACCAGAATCAACAACCCAAGATCCTATAGAAAATGTACTTGAAGCATGGAAAGATTGAGAATTCAGATGCATACCATTCAAGGCAATAGAACAAGTACCGATAGTCTTATTGAATGAATCAAGAAAGGTCCTTAATTGTTCTAGCTCTTCTTTGCTAAAACTTTGAATATCTTCAACAGTCTTGGAAGTTCCATCATTAGTATCATCTGGTGAAGCCAAGTTTGCTTTGCCACGTTGGATCCCTTTAAATCCACCTGCACGACTAAGAACTTGTTCCTTTCCATAAAGCTTAAAGCAATTCTCCTTGGTATGGCTAGATTTTTTGCAATAGTTACACCAACGATTGTCTTTATTAGGGTTGAAGGTATTAGGTGCACATGCTGCTGTAGGTGGGCTTTTGGTGGCTGGTTTAGAGGATTTACTTATCATCATGGCCGATCCATCAGTTGCCTTCTCATCAAGCATTACTAACCTACGTCTTTCTTCTCCACGAACAATATGGAAGACTTCAGAAATTGAAGGTAATTTCCCCTTTCCCAAAATTTGGACCCCAACAGAGAAATTCAAAAATTCGACCTCTTTCCACAAAAGAATTCAATGTAGCTGGATCATTGCTACATTCCATTTTCAGATTTTGTTACTGGTCCAATTCAATCCAAAACCCATTAAGTAGTCCATAATAATCCGTCGAAGAATTACCTTGCTTAGTAGCAAAAATCTTCGTCTTCCGTTCATTACAGATGGCTACATCTTGCTTCATAGAATAAGTCTTTCGAAGGTTGTCCCAAATATCACGAGCAGAGGAACATACGATTTTTGCTGACTTCGGGAATCATTGAATTCCAAAGCCAAGACATAATCAAAGAATCCTCTTCATCCCACTCATCAAATTTGGGGTCCTTATCAGGTGCTTCTCCTTCAATGTGGCTTACTTTCCGATGAGGCGATGACCTTTGAGGGTGGTACGAACTATGGTTTAAAATCTCGGTACCGGTACCGGTATCGTACCGTACCGACACACGATACGGTCCGGTACGGAAATTGCATACCGGTGGGTTATTTTTTTTTTTTAAGAAATAACTTTAAATCTCCAATAACCATATAATTGACGAAGAAATGCTTAAAATCAATATTCAAATGTCAAATACATGAATACAAAGCCATTTGGTATTGTATTAGGATTTTTCACGGATACAAGAGAATATTATATTAGAATTAATATAGGGCGACATAGGCCCACAACCCAAAGAGTCTACAAAATTAATAGCGGTATACCGCACGGTATGCATGTAATACCGCCCGGTTTGGGCGGTATTATTTCGAAACATGTGGCCAATAGCCCTGTTGGGCTGTCGGCCACCCGTTGCCAACGGCCAACGACATTACCGCTTGATACCGCCCGGTATCGCCCATACTAGGCGGTATATGGCAAAATACCGCCATATACCGCCCGGTATACACCATGGTTTAAAATCTCGGTACCGGTACCGTGCCGTACCGACACACGGTACGGACCGGTATGAAAAGGCATACCGGCCGGTTTTTTTTTTTTTTGTGACATACCGCCATATACCGCCCATACCGGGCGGTATGAGCCATATACCGCCCATACCGGGTGGTATATGGCATCATACCGCCATATACCGCCCGGTATACACAATATACCCGGTTTTTTCAAATACCGGGTATATCGTATACCGGAAACCTAAAAAACCGGTAAATACCGGACTTACCGTACCGTACCGTACCGTACCGTACCGACCGAGATTTTAAACCATAGTATACACAATATACCCGGTTTTTTCAAATACCAGGTATATCGAATATTGGAAACCTGAAAAACCGGTAAATACCGGGCTTACCATACCGTTTCGGGCGAAATTTTAAACCATGGTACGAACAACTTGTGCCCATTGTAAATAATTTTTTCCATTAAGGCAGTAAGTAGAATGCATGACTAGTATGTCATTGGGATTAACGAGATTGGAGACTGTAGACCTGGTATGGACAGAAGTAGAAGAGCTGGTGTTTGACATGATAGGCAGGAGAGGTGAGACTACCTTTGGTTAAGAGAAGGGCTTTGCTACTGGTTACGAAAAATCCAATGTCCTACAATGAAGGTAGGAACAATGTAACCGAACTAGTGACTAGGATAACAATTGATTAAGGAATAATCAACAATAAAGGCTGATTAGTATATTGCGGAAGCAAACCAGTCACTACAACTAGTGCTGTGATACCAACTTGAAAAAGGACTAGAAAAATAATAGAGAGTTTGAATGAATGGCTTAATAAATTCTCATTCAGCCCATTGATATTTATATATAGGGCAGAAATAAAAGTAACTTACATTTACAAGAAATATTAGACTATTTCCTACGGTTCTTGTTGTTTCCAATACTACATTAATTGCATGAGTTACCAACATATTATTTAATGCATGAGTTTCCAATACATTATTTAATGCATGAGTTTCTAACACGTCATAGTCAATGTGGGATCTCACTACAGTCTACATGTCTGAATACCTTTTTATTTTGGATAATTATTTTGTTTTGTGAAATTTTGATAGATTTGTTTCACAATATTTAATAAGTCAGTCCATGTTGGTTTTCTTAATGCTTTCAACATGTTGGTTTTCTTAATGTTTCAACAATGCAGAAAAGTAATTTAGATTTGTGATAATTATGGTATAATTGGAGTTTCTGAAAGAAAAGATGTAACATGTCTTAATTGCAATTTTCGATGATAAAGTTTGTTAGTTCTGTTTGAGGATTGTTGTCTTCTATGTACATTCTACAAGCTAAGTGTTACTGGCCATTTAGCTTTCTAATGGAACAGACATATGTCAGTGGTCAGCTTGGGTAGTTTGCTTTGATTTGGATTTATAAGATTATTAACATATACTCTAAGCTATAAGACTTTCTTTTTTAGGGATTATGGTTGCGTCTACTTAGACTTGGGGCAACTGAGGATCCTCTGTCATCGTTCGAATATGGCACCATTCTTGGTATTTTAATGCTGTCTTAACTGACATTTTTGATGCTAATAAGTAAGGCATGTTTTCCATTATTCTTAATATTTTTATGATTTACAGCTTTAATTGAATCTGATGCTGAGGGGATTGGAGGCAGTGGGTTTGTTGAGTGTATACGGGAACACATTATTTCGGTAAATTATTAGCATAAAACTTCATGAATATTGGGCCTTTTTTCCTATACTGTTATTTCAATTTAATCTTAGTTATTTTCTTTCTTAGGGTTGGCAATGCCGTTTAACTGATGAACAGTTTATTGCAGTGAAGGAACTGGTGAGTTGACCATAATATTAAATTGCTAGTTGCTACTGTCCAATTTCCTTCTTTTTGGCAGGATGTTTGTTTTTTTCTTTTTTCCTCATGGAGATGTTTCTTTCAAATACACATCATCATTATTATAGAGATTTAGCGCTGTTTATGACCTATCTTTTTCTCTCACGTGTATGTTAGAGTAGACAATAGACATGATATTTAATGTTTAAGGCTTCTTGTACTCTACACTTACTATTTCCCACAGCCTTCCACTATTTTTTGATTGGTAGAAACCCCTTTCTATTCTTGTAGTGATGCCAAAATGATTCTCATGGATCTGAAAGACATCAACTTTTGGTAGCAGTAGCGACTGGTTACATTAGCATGCTCTAGTGTATTATCCAAACAACAAGCCTTAAATGTTCCTACTATTTGGTGTTAGCTAAATTAAACTTTTCTGCAATGATGCTCTGTATAAAGCCAGATTCCAAGTTATACAAGGGGACATCCAAAGTCCGTAACCTGGTTCAAGAGAAAAAAGAGTCAAACTAGTTGAGTTAATGACCCCGCGCGGGGGCAAGGTTTTAAATTTTGTACCATGGCGCCCGGTACTGGCAGTACATATCGGTTTTAAAGAACCCGGTACTGGGTGTACCGGTAAATATCGAGCATACCACCCTTGCCGGGCGGTACACTAACCCATACCGCCCAGTATGGGAGCAGCACATCTTGGGCGCAACACCATACTGCAGCAGCAGCACCGTGTTGGTACCGGTACCATTTTCGGTATCGGATCGTACTGTGTGTTGGTATGGTACGGTACCGGTACCGAGATTTTAATCCTTGCCGCTGGGATTTTAGGAATTGCGGATAATTTGGGTAAATGCAAAAAAAAGTTATGGTTTTGCCAAATACCCAATCTTATTTATGGTTTTGCCAATTGCTCTTGTTTATGCTTTTGTCAAATTTCTCTAACTCTTCTTTATGTTATTTCTTAATTTCCCAACATTTTGATCTATAAACCATGGTTTCGCAACAATTTTATTGAACTGTATTTTTAATGTTAGCATATATCAATGATGAGCATACAAGTAAGTGTGTTTATTACGTTGGCACTTGGCACTCTTTTTAATTAAGTTACCATTTCTTTTATCTTATTCATAATTTATTCTTTTGCCTCCTATGATCAAGATTAAATTAACCTTAGCTGCAAAAATATTTCATACGATGAGCAATGATTATTTGATGCAAGTGCCAGGTCGAAATTCATGGGCCTCTAGGAAATGCTAATATTTTGAATTATTTGGAACTGTTGGTTGTGAGAGCCTTAATTTTCTTTCACAGGCACCTCAGTTTTTTTGTCTTAGCTCCTATGTGCTTGGTAGGTCGATTAACTGGAGTTGTAACCCATGGTTTAAAATTTCGCCCGAAATGGTACGGTAAGCCCGATATTTACCGTTTTTTCAGGTTTTCGGTATTCGATATACCCGATATTTGAAAAAACCGGGCATATTGCGTATACCGGGCGGTATATAGCGGTATTTTGCCATATACCGCCCGGTATGGGCGATACGAGCGGTATCAAGCGGTAATGCCGTTGGCCGACAGCCCGACAGCCCGACAGGGCTGTTGGCCACATGGATTAATACCGCCCAAACCGGGCGGTATTACATGCATACCAGGCGGTATACCACCCGGTATGATCAACAGTGACCCCAAACAGCTAGAGCCGTTTGGGGCCGGGTTTGGGTTGTTTTGGGGGCTATATAAAGCCCCCATTGGGTTTTTCACAGATACAAGAGAATCATTACATTAGAATTAATATAGGGCGACACAGACCCACAACCCAAAGGGTTTAAAAAATTAATAGCGGTCTCCGCCCCCACGCCGGACATTGCCCCCTTGACCCCCGCCCGCTAACCGGCTAGCGGGACCGCCGAAGACTCTGCGTAGCACAGCATAAGACGTAGCGCAACATCAACTGAGATGATGAATACTATGTGTTGGTACGGTCCACACATAGCGCAACATAAGACCGTTTCTGTGAAAAACTCTAATACAATACCAAATTTTTTAGACCCTTTGGGTTGTGGGCATGTGTCGCCCTATATTAATTCAAATATAATGATTCTCTTGTATCCGTGAAATATCCTAATACAATACCAAATGGCTTTTAAACATTGTATTCATGTATTTGACATTTGAATATTGATTTTAAGCATTTCTTGATCGATTATATGGTTATTGGAGATTTGAAGTTATTTCTTAAAAAAAAAAAACCCACCGGCATGCAATTTCCGTACCGGTACCGGTACGGAGATTTTAAACCATGTTGTAACCTATAAGATATATTCTATAAGATCACTGATATTATGATCATCCCAAAGGAGATTCATTCATTTGGTGGTTGGAGGGCATGCTCAGTTAAGAAGGTCAAAATAATGTGACATATAGTGAGCATTTAAATCCTTTAACTTAAAAGATTTTATCATTAAGTCCTTCACTTATGCAAAAAATTATACATATTTATCTATAATTTTAAGTTAATTGTATACAAATATATTTATAATTAAGTTTTGTTATTTAAGTACGTTGATTTTCTAAATCTTATATAATTAGTGCACATTAATAGAAACGAATATTTATTAAAAAATAACTTAAAATTTTCATTTTTTATTTAAATATTTAAATATTGTAAGTTTTGTAGTTTATCTCTTCAGCACAACAAATTATATAGGTTTTGTTTCAGTTTACATTTTCTAAAACCTCGTTTATTTATTTCTCCTAGCAAGTTAAACCATGAATGATTAATTTTTTTAAATATATATGACAATAATCATAAATAACGTGGTACATAATTAAATTAAATAGATAAACGTATAAAAACTATTCAATTCTGTATAGTTTTACCAACTAAACACTGAAGAGAAACATGAGTATATTTACAATTGTGGTACACTGGTATGTCTTCTACTTTATTTTTTATTTTTTATTTTTTTAAGACACTGGTATGTCTTCTACTTTATTGAATAAGTGACCAACGTAAAAGAACATGGGAAGTCCTATCTAATTCTGTGGTTACCAAACACGATGTAAGGGACACAACTGCCCTATTCCATTCTGTTCTATGCTGTTCTGTACCTAAAGCTCAAACCTGGCTTGTTAAAGGTCTAAGGCTAGCTCAAAAACAAGCTCCAAGATGCTTGCACCAACTCAGATTCTATGCATCTATTCACTAGACTTTGGGTTGTGGCTTTTGATTTTGTAAGAAGATATCACACAGAGATCAAATTCTTGAAGCTGCAGAACATTGTATCTGCAAAATAAAATATGCATGACTTTACTCTGCAATAAATTGCTTAATAGAGTCGGGGTCCAAACTACTTCTGCAAAGCTTGGGCTATAATGGTTCTTCAAACCAATATGTTGAAATATGTCTAGGTATTTTAAGGTCTATGCTTATCTTGATTATTTCAAGCCAAATACTAATATAGTTGTAATGTTTGATGCAATTTGTTACATAAACAACTCTAAAACTCAACATTCATTAAAGACTAAGTTTATTTTCGTAAGATACAAAACAGCCTTCAAATTTTAGCTTTGTTGTAGTGGTTATTATTTATGCCAGATCATTCAATTTTTAGGTGATAATTCCTTGCAAGGGTGTTAGATTAGTTTGAGCCTCTATTTATTAGTTTTCAGTTGCTTGACTACTCTATAACCATTTAATTTTACATAGAATGACTATGTTGAAAATAATTTCCCAGCTCAAAACAGCAATAAATCGTGCTTTCTCCCGGAATGACATTGCTACTGTCATAGATGCGCTTGAAGTATCAGCTGAAATGTATAGGAAAGACTCTAACAATGTTCCAGATTATGTTCAACGTCATCTTCTATCTCTTTCCATTTGGGATGAACTGCGGTATGTGGTTTTCTGAAACACTGATTAAGCTACTTTATCCAGTATTTACTCTAAAATTTGTGGATAAGAGGGGTTTGTAACTTTGTAGACATATTTGTTGTGCAACAGAATGCATATGCTAGTGTATCTTGATTTGGTTGGTTATAGTGACATTAAGTAATCTACATTAGGTTCTTTCAGGTAATTAAAACTATATGATAAAGCATCAACTGGTTTGAGAACAACAGGTTGCAGATTAGATAGTTCTCCACCATTTAGACTGACAAGATATAGATGATGAAATTTTCATCAAGTCAGTATTCTCTTAAATTTCAGAAATAATTTTGTAACTTTTGCCCCATGATCATCCAATAATTCCTATTTTGATTGTTTGGAAGTAAACTGAAACTTCCTGCCTTTCTCTCTTTTATGGATTTGACCTTGTTGCTCTTTAACTTAGAATATTATTGCACTCAAAATAGAAGGCCAAATTATTTTTCACATTTTTTGTAATTTTATTGTACCAAAAGCCCGTAGTCATTCCAGCCCATTTGGCATACTGCCAATTATTGAGCATGTTGAGGGAGAAAAAGGAATCACTTATCTCATTAGTCATCCAAAGAATAAATAGAATATACACGGTATGATGTACCACATGAGCAAGATAAGCTATCCTATATATAAAAACCAATACTTATTTCTAACACTCCCCTCGTCAAGCTGGAGCATAGATGTCAATCATGCACAGGTTGTTACAAAGATAACTAAATCTAGTAGGCACAACAAGTGCCTTAGTGAAGACATAAGCTATTTGTTCTTGTGAAGAGGTGTGAGGTGTAATGATTTTCTTGGACAAACTGCATTCCGAACGAAGTGGCAATCAACCTCCATATGGCAGATTGATTATCACAATACATAACCATAGGCTTAGTAAATATAAACCCAAGTTCTTCAAGAAGGGTTTTTATCCACATCAACTCACAAGCAATCTGTATTTGAGCGTAGAGGTGGCAATGGGCCGGGTCTGCCCATGGGCAGCACGGACCCGGGCCTGAAAAGGGCCGTGCTTGATCCGACTCGAAAATTTTTGGGCCGGGCCGGGCTCGTTCCTTGGGGCACATGGAGCGTGCTCGACAAGGCTCGTGCTGAGCCCAGCACGACACACGTGTCAAGCTTGGCACACACTAGGCCAAGCTTGACGCCACCCCAGGCTAGGCCTGGCCCCAAGCTAGGCCTTGGTGGACCTAGCCTGGCTAGTAAGCCAACCTGGTGCAGACCTGTTAGAAAATCAACCTTGGACCTAACTCCACCCCAAAAGCTAGCTCAAAGAGGAAGGATTGTCCAATCTATTTAAAGGCTATCTAGACCACAATCTCAACCAATGTGAGACTTTAACACACTCCTCTCATGCCCAGGGTCCACATCTGGCGCGTGAAGTTCTACAGGTGGCCCACTATCAACAATAGGTTTGGCTCTGTTACCATGTTAGAAAATTAGTGGTCCTCACTCATCCCAAAAGCTAGCTCATAGAGAGAGGATTGTCCAATCTATTTAAAGGCTATCTAGACCACAACCTCAATCAATGTGGGACTTTAATAAGACCAGCGACCATGCCTAGCTTGGGGTTGGCCCGAGCTCGGCCTGAGCCCTGTCTGAAGGGGCGGGCGCCATGCCGGGCTGGGCCGCCCCTCTGAGGATCTGGGCTGTGCTTGACTAGCAACGGGCCTGCTCGGGCACGACCCATTGCCACCTCTACTTGAGTGGGCAACCACACTTTATTTCTTACTCCTCCAAGTGACTATGTTTCCTCCCATGTAGGTACAATAGCAAGAGGTAGACCTATCATGAGTTGAACCAGCATAATCAGCATTCGAGTACGTCTCCACATTATTGTGGCCATTTTCTTCATAGTGCAAGCCTTTTCTAGGAGACTTCTTGATGTAATGTAGTATTCTTATCACAACATTAGAGTGGTATTTTTTTGGTTGATGCATAAACTGACTCACCACTCCAATGGCAAAGGAAATATGAGTGACTAACCCTAGTCACTATGAGATAAGTTTACCAACCAGACTTTGATATTTGGCAGAATCATTAAAGTCTCCATCTCCTTCAGATTCTGCAAATAAGTTGAGATAGATTCTGGTTGGTTTACACCCTAGTAGTCCAACTTGGCTTAGGAGATCCATCACAAAACTACAGTTCTCGTACTATAAGCAAATTCAATTCCGAGGAAGTATTGGGGTCGTCCCAAGTTCTTTGCCACAAAGTGATTCTTCAGGTGAGCTTTAACCTTAGTGATGCCATCTTCATCACTCCGGTGAGGAAAATATCATCAACATATATTTAGGTGAGTGTTTTATAAAAACTGAGTGATCTGCCTTACATTCCTGAAGTCCAATGCCACTAAGCTTGTCAAATCAGGCCCCAGGGCTTTGTTTAAGACTGTATATCGCCTTTCTTAATTTGCAAACTTGGTACTTCCCCTGAGCAACATAACCAGGCGGTTGCTCCATATAGATAGTCTATGTGAGATCACCATAGAGAAAGACATTTTTAACATCCATCTAATGCATTTTCCACTTAAGACTGATTGCTCGGTATATAAGAATTCTGACAGCTTAGCCGAGCTACCGGAGAGTGTCAAAGTAGTTGACACCATACTCCTAAGTGAAACCCTTAGCAACAAGTCGAGCTTTGTAATTTCCAATGGATCCATCTGGTTGATATTTGACAGTAAACACCCACTTACAGGCAACAACTTAGCATCTAGAGGAGTGAGTCGTGAGGTAAGTGCAGACATTTCTTCATCCATGGCTTGCTTCCACATGGGGTCAAGAAGTGCCTCTTGGTATGTCCTAGGAATGGAAACACGAGACAAGTACACGACAAATGCACGAAAGGAGAGTGGCAAGTGAGTCAAAGAAATAAAATTACTAATAGGATGAGAGGTACAACTGTGTTTACCCTTACGTAGTTCAATAGGTAGATCAATGGTAGGGTCTGTCGACATAGAAGAGCTTGGCGGAGGTTTTGAGTCATGAGGAACAACTGTGGTCTTATATGTCGCTTGTAGACAAGAGGAGTAGGGTCTAAAGTGGTGACTTCAATGGTGTCGATAGCGGAGGGAGAAGGTACAAGTGGAGCTAAAGGTGGAGCAAGAGGTGTGGGTGAATTAGATATAGAGGAAGAAAAGTGTAGGGTGTGTCTTCAAAGAATGTTACATCAACAAAAGTGAACAATTGTCTGTGTGAGTGAACAAAGCGTACACACCCAAAGGTATTAGGAGGTAGATGAAATGATGATTGTTTAGATAAAGAATGGAATGAGGGGACTGACCTCCAAGCACGGAGGAAGGAACCCCTATTAATCATGAAGGTGGAAGTTAGAGTGACGTCTGCCCAAAGATATCGTGGGATGTTCATACGAAACATCAAAGTCCTAGCAATGTCCAATAAATGTCTATTTTTACGTTCCGCAACACCATTTTGTTGAGAGGTATATGAACAAGAAGTTTCATGGATAATCCCATGTGAGATACAAAAGTTAGTGAAGTCAAAGTCACGAGCATTATTAGTACGCAAAATCTTAATAGAAACATCAAATTGCATTTTATTTTAGAATAGAAGGTTTGAAATACAAACGATACTTCTAAGCGGCACTTTACAAGTATAACCATGTCATACGAGTGTGGTCATCAATAAAGGCAACAAAATATTTGTATCCCAACCTACTAGAAATAGGACTCGGACTACGACTATACGAGCTCAATAGAAAAGACACACCGTGGTGCTTACCTAGCTGACAAGCTTCACACTAAAAGGGAACAAAGGACACAGATGATGGAAGGATAGACTTGAGTTTGTTGACGGACGGATGACCAAGACGACATTGTCATTGATAAAAGGTTGATGAATGATACACTACCACAGGGGATAACAAATAGATTCCTCCCGACTCAGTTTCCCATCATTGTTTCTCTATCAATCTTCTTCCTCGTCTAGATCCTGGATAACACAATGAGAAGGAAAGAAGGTTACACAACATTGAAGATTTTTCGTAAGTTGACTAATGGACAAAAGGTTAATTAGAAATTTAGGTAAATAGTGAACTACTTCAAGGTTTATATTAGTGGATCCATCTAGCAAGAAAGATAGGTGGAAGGTTATGAGTGGAGTGAAACGTAGAAAAGAGATTGCAGTTTACCTGACATATAATTAGAGGCTGCAGAATCAAGAACTTCTGCAAGAACCCAAGACATACTAGCAGAGACATTGGCAGCAACCCCATAGGTGGAGGACATAGCAGCCGTGGAAGAGGACTTAGCTTGCAAGAGCTCCTCATATCCAAGGTACTCTGAGATGGTTGAGTAGAGGTAGCAGCATGAGCCTGAGGTGGATGGCCAAAATTTTGCCAGCATCGATCAGGAGGATGATTGGATCGACCACAGTGAGTACAGGGAGGAAATGAGTTCCTTCCAAGGCCACGACCACCTGAGTGACCTCCTCCTCGACCCCTAGGGCAGAGTTTTCTAATACATGAGTGAGTGTAGAGTTGAGCTCGGTAACCCTCAACACTAAATTCCTCATGCTGCTTCTTGAGGACAAAAACATATGCAACAAGTGGATGATATTCGACCGGTTTATCTGCCTTCCCCCTTAAAGTGACAAAATAGTCTTGAACTTCCCCCTTAAAGTGGCAAAATAGTCTTAAACTGACCCACCTTCCTCCATCTTCAAGGTAAATATTTAAGAATATAATGAATAGATCCTGGGGATATTTTTATCCTTATCCTGATAATGTCTTCTTCAGAGCCTCCCACATACTCTTGGCGGTAGGAAGAAAGACCATAGTGGAGGCTATATAAGATTTCAGGCTCTTAAGCATCAAAGAGAACCACACAATCACTAGCCTCCAATTCTGAGTATTCAATAATATTTGCAGCTTCAGGAGGATCCTTATCAAGGTGATGAGTTTTTTTCTGCTATCCACATAAGAGGCGAAAAGCCCTAGCCCAAAGTAGATAATTGGCACCGTTGAGTTTGATTGAAGTGCCGAAGGAGGTGACTTTAGGATCCATAATAGAGTTGGTAGACGTCATTTCAACTTGGAAAAGAAAAACGGGGTAGAAGAGGCTGTTCGGTGGAGATATAGGGCTGCAAAGAGATGGCCCAGGAGAGGGATGAGAGGAAAGCCCGTAGAGAGATGCAGGCCTTCAAGTTTCAGCCCTGGGAGAAGAGGGAACAGCTGTTGTGGAGACCTTCCCTTCAGATTTTTTCAGCCACTGAACCAAGAAACCCTAGGTGTTGGAGTTGTAGAGGCGGCTTGAATCCTTGAGGATGGCTTCGGAGAGTCCAGGTGGTCCACCTAAAGATGGCGAAACAGTAGAAGAAAGCTGCCTAGCCGGCAGCTGCTGGAAATCACAGAAAACATAGGGATGGTTTCCGCCACTTGCTGGAAACTATTGGCTTGTGAGGCGGGCAGAAGGAGGTCCGCCTGAGATGGGCAAACCTGAGAGGGGAAAAGAGAAGAAGGAGAAGAGGGCTTCCCCTTTCCTTTGAGTGGCCGGTGGAGAAATAGAGGGGAGAAGGAGAAGAGAAACCCTAGATGGGCTGCTCTGATATCATACTGAGGGAGAAAAAGGAATCACTTATCTCATTAGTCATCCAAAGAATAAATAGAATATACATGGTATGATGTAGCACAGGAGCAAGATAAGTTATCCTACCCTATCCTATACATAAAAAAAATACTTATTTCTAACAAAGCATAAACTTGAAAATTGAAGAGCAGTTCAAGAAGATATTATCATAGTCAACTATGTATTTGCCAGTATCAGGTTGAACTTAGGGTCCTGGTATCAACATCAAGAATTATGTACTCTTGCACTCACAAAATAAAATGAACTTATTTTGAGGTTATTCCCATTCCTCACTGTTCTTTTTTGGATAGCTTATCTGTAGTTGCATTTATTTGTACTGTCCATAGACTTCTTGTATTTTATCTATGGAGGTAATCTTCTTTTTTGGGCAAACTTACATTTTTGCATCATATAATTATAGCATCACACTCTTATTAAAACCAGCATTTTTGAGAATTTAACAAGTGCCAAATTGAATGGTTAATATTTGCTTTCTTATGTATGCATTTTTGGTTTTGCATCATAGATAATGGTAATCTGGCCTATATCTAAAGAATAACATATCTCGTCCCTCTTTGTTTTGCCATGCAATAGATATGTTGGAAATTTTACTATACTGGATGGGACAGGAGTAGGATTTGTGTTGGATCAACCAGTTGTTTGCAACATATAAAAGGAAGGTATCCTGCATATATTGTTGCCAAAGAAAGAAATTTTAGTGATAGTGGTTCTTATGGGTGATACCTATTTGATTTTTTGAGGTGCAAAGGTTTTCATATGATATGATGATGTAAAAGGATTGTTAAAAGAAATGTACAATGATATTTTTAGGCCACTATGCCTGCTCATTCATCATGCCTAATATTTGCCTTTTATGGGATGGATAGCTCCTTCCTTTAGGTATTTGCACGAATTTTGGTGTGATGTTCTATGTTTTGGTTTAGGATTATTTCGTGTAGTAACTCTTACTTTGGATTTGTCTTTTCTTTTGCAGCTTCTGGGATGCCTATTTTGAATATCTAATGGAGCAGTCTGCAAACAAGTAGGTTCTAACTCCTCTTTTTAATGATATTTTATGAACTGTTTCAGGTTCCAATTCTTTTTGTTTACATACAATGTTGAGCCTTTAGATTTTAGTATGTAAAAGCTAATGCATCAGCATATAAAAAATTAAAAACCATTGTAGTATTGTACATTAGATAATAATGCACAAACCAAAAATTCCTCAAAAAATACTTGTAAACGTATGATTTAACCCCATTTTTTCCTTGAATACCATAACATTGACAAGTTTTACAAACTTTGTTATTTGACTTTTAGCAGAATATTAGTTTTGGTCTTTTCTGCCTGGACTTCTCATTTCGTTTTAAGTTTGTTATTTTTACTGATTGTAACTCTATGTGATCAGGTCAGCCAACTATGTAACTTTGGTTACTGGACAACTCATTGTAATAGCAACCCATATGGTATCTACTATACCCAAAGCTAGGGTTCTTTAGTCTTCTGTATTGAGTTCCTTGTCCTGACATTTGCTTTTACTACACCATGGAGGATGGACTAGGGCTTCCTGATGCTGATGCTTGGAACATGATTGAGAAAATTGCAGAGAAAAACAACCTAGGTTACAAACAGCTTGTGAGTTACCTTATTCTTATCATCTGCGACAAGCTTATATTCAAAAATTATATTATTATCCATAGCAACTAATTGCTTTTTTTATCTGTTTCAGATAAAGCTGAGGGCATTATTGTCGCATATCCAACAGCTCAGAGTTGGTTACTGGGGATTCTCATCTGGGAAATCCCAGTCTGTGTCACAATATGGGTTGCCCTCCCCTCATTTACAAGATGGATCAGATGGAAGTCATGAATCTTCTGAAGCTTCTGTTGTTGGCAGGAGTTGGGTGCACAGCATGTTTAGTAGAGACAGAAGTCTAAGAGCTAATTCTTTAACCCGTGTTCGTAAGTAAACTACCTAACAAGTATCCTCCTCAATTATTTTCTTCAGGTGTTCATATCAAAAATATTAACTTTTTGATTTATACCTAATCTACTTCAAATGTAATGGATTTCATAAGTTTTACTCTAGTTGGTTATTCTCTCAGTTTCATCAAGTGAAAGTACAAAAACTAGTGCTTCTTCTGGAAAGGCAGATCTTCCACCTTCTGGGCAGAAGAAAACTCAATCCAGTATGCGCATACTAAAAGGTCATACAGGTGCTATTACTACTCTTCACTGTGTAACAATGAGAGAGGTCTGGGATCTTGTTGGTGACCGTGAAGATGCTGGTTTTTTCGTCAGTGGAAGCACAGATTGCCTGGTTTGTTTTGTAGTTTTATTGCATCCACTTGAACTGTGGCCACTTTAAGCTATTTTGTAATCTGTATAGCAACTTGTCTGTAAATTATATCGCAAAAAAAACGTATTTCTGGTATTAGGTGCTCATCAGCAAAGTGCTATTGATAGTATGATAACTAGAGGTACCTAATTACAATAGTATTATTAAATAGAGGCATGGCAGTTAGTTTTAGATGATACTATAGAGATGACAACTTACAAATAATGCACTTTTATGAATTAGATTATTCTTTTTGTTTATTTAGAAATTCAATTCATGCTTTAGGGTATAAAAAGGGACCCTCTAATTGGTGATAATAAATGAAATAAAAAATACAGTGATTGTTTATGGAATCAAGACCTTTGGTTAATTTCCCTAATTAGATGGCATGGGTCATAGGTCTAATCTTTTCTTCTCATACTTTCGGTATATGTTTTTAGTGAAATTGAGGTGCTAGGCCCTATTGATGGCGACTTAGTCAAGTAGGATGCTATAACATTCATACAATTCCAAATGATACGTAATTTACCTCAAGGTTCTTTTATTGTACCTGCATGTTTAGCTAAGGTTGATTCCTGATGGTTTTATTACAAGAAAAGACCTTTTCCATGTGTCATGATATAATCTTTGGATGCAGGAAAGCCTGTTCCATATGCCATAGTATGGTTTAAAATCTCGGTACCGGTACCGGTATATACCGGTACCGTACCGTACCGACACACGGTACGGACCGGTATGAAAATGCATACCGGCCGGGTTTTTTTTATTTTTTATTTTATTATTATTTTTTTCGTGACATACCATCATATACCGCCCATACCGGGCGGTATACCGCCCATACTGCCCATACCGCCCATACCGGGCGGTATACCGCCATATACCGCCCAGTATACACAATATACCTGGTTTTTTCAAATACCGGGTATATCGTATACCGGAAATCTAAAATACCGGTAAATACCGGACTTACCGTACCGTTTCGGTCGAGATTTTAAACCTTATGCCATAGCATTGTAATTTTGCATCCAATTCAAGTTGTAAGGTGGTTTGTGTAATCCACTGAGGCTGAAATTTTCATGTTTTGGTACATCATCCAATATGCTATTCTTCATCTGGTACACTTTTTATTAAGTACACATAATCTTTCCTGGACTCACCTTACTTGTTAACTACCTCTACGATATCTCTTCTCTTTCTTCAGCAACTTCCCCAC
Organism: Canna indica; assembly: GCA_034359265.1. Classification (NCBI taxonomy): domain Eukaryota; kingdom Viridiplantae; phylum Streptophyta; class Magnoliopsida; order Zingiberales; family Cannaceae; genus Canna; species Canna indica. Next base: position 72,813,998 of record CP136891.1, on the reverse strand, counting down.
CTCTTTGGCAGCAAAGATTTATCAGCTGGTATGGAGCAGTACCATCCCAATGGTTGTATTTTCAGTTAATGGGATCCCTTTTTTACCATTTTCCATCTGTCCTTTCACCATTTCACAAAAGTCCCAAACTCTCATATTCTCGTATACTCTCTCCAAGTATTCTTTGAATATATATTTATTACTCGGGAGAAATTTCTAATGTGAGCCTTGGGTACTCATGACATCGATCTTAGTTGTGCCGAGTCTATTAGATGGAACATACCACATATGATGCACATCACTCATAAGCCTTCTAGTTTTACTAGATGCTATTCAAATCTTTAATATAGTTTGTGTTTTGAGTTTTTAACTTGTCTTGGAACTTCATATGTTTACCATTCATTTAAATAAACTCTATATGAAAAATAGGGTTTAGGATGTCAAAAGTGAACAAAAATGATTTTGAAATCTTGGTACAATCTAGTTTATACCACAAACTGGATTGTACTATTTGTTGATGAGATGTGGTACCAATCCATCGGGTATCAGCCATTGATTGAGATTGGTACCAATATGAGATTTTAAACCATGCACCCATCCTTAGGGTGCTGCTTTTTATTTGCATGATGACCTTTAGAGGATGGGTATCACCAAGCAAGTTAATGGTGATTCTTTTGTGACATAATTACATAAAGATATACAAATGTAAAAAGTAAAAAAAAAGGTGGATCCTGTTATGACTAGGTATCATCTTTTTTTCTGAACAAATTTTCAAGAAGTTCAAACCCTACTAGTTATCATCTGCTAGGAGTTTCAACCACCAACATAACATATCAGCACAAGATTTGGAAGTACAGTCAACATGGCAGCCGAGTCAGACACAAGTACCTACACCACCAACACAGGGTATGGTGCGGCAAGGCAACAATTAATTCCATGCAATAATCAACAGCATTATCTTGGAAACTGGAGAAATAAAGAACAAATATAGCACTATAGCAGATACATAGGAAACCTTGAATTGTATATATTACAATTGATATTGTAATATTACACATGCAGCCTTAATTAGGCAATTCTCTTGGAAAATGTTACCATATAATCTAACACTTTAATAGACAATGGAAATGAGAAACAAACAGGCTGGATTTGTTCTCTTCGTGCCTTCTCCAAATTGCATTTTTCTTATTCTCTTCTACAACACCGCTCTGTTCTCATCTCCCTTGCTAACCTATGCCTCCTCCATCCCCTGCTTTTGCTGGTCTTCCTTTTCAGCAGTCCTCTCAAGCCAGTCAAGTACCATTCGAATTCAGCAACTGCAGCTTCCCATTCTCATCAACCTGTGACTCGACCCTATAGCAAGGAACACAACATCATCTTGAAAGAAATCTAAATTTGACTAATAAAAAGAATACAGTAATAACAAACTATGATATCCTAACTATTAGATGTCTTCTGCAAGGATGATGTTTTGCTATTGATATGTTATGTAATTGATCTAAGGGAAATCCAATATATTTTGTTTTGTTTATGGTAAAGTATTCTTACATAATGAGATCTTAAAACACGTAATCCATCAAATTTTCATGTATGTCATTCAATCAATTCTGTTTAAACAGCACTTGGAGTTGAATGTTCTTTAACTAGAAAAAATTTTCAGTTCAAAAATTCATTTGAGTTTAGTCATACCCATATTAATTTAGTAGTGTTTTCTATACTTTGGATGTTTCTCACAACAAGATAGCAAATGTATATTGATTCTCTCTCCATTTATAAAAATATCTCTTTTCATCCCTGTTAAACATATGTAGAAAGTGATGCCCAAGATAACCTACGGATTGCAAGGACGTTTCTTTATTCCAATATTTTGGCCTTATCTTTCCATTTATGTCAAGTTTTGATAGTCCATGAATTTTGATTCTTGAAATGCATGGCATGACACAGTAATGTACCATTTGTAATTGTTAATGTTGAATTGCGTGAGTCTTCTGATGTTTGATCTAAACTCTGTTACTGTGTTAGATGAGTTGATGTGATTGATAATAATAATGGTACTCAGATGTCAGATCCTTGTCTTTGCGTCATCTCTATCACGTGCGTTATATATTGGACATTTACACAGCTCCTAGTATCATTGGTTGTGGTTGTGGATTATGTTACAAATCATAAAGAGTAGCAGATTGGTAGCATTATATCCTCATATATTAGCATGGTTTTAGAAACCATACCATAGTATAGTCACTACATTTTGGTTTTTCAAGAAATCAATATCAGAATTAGGAGGTATATGAAATACTGCTTGTACCAAATGTATCATGTGGTACAACCCTTGTACCGGGCATACTAAATTGGTACAGTACCTGTGTCACCCAGCACATACCCAATGGATAATTTTTTTTTTTTGCAGTTCTCCCAACCCAGTTTTTGGAGGGTTTGAGTCTTATAAAAACCCCTCAAATCTCTTCTGAAGGTAAGTACATTCATCTCAATCTCTCATTTTCATCCAAACTTCTCTTAATATCTCAAACAACTTGTGAGTCCTCCAAACCCCTTAAACCCCTATTGTTTGGACTTTGGAGTGTAAAATTAAAAAGAACTGTACCAGTATTACTAAGTGTTGATATGGTATAGTACTGCTACGTACTGCACCGTCCACTTACTAAGACTAATACTGGTACGAGATTTTAAATCTTATATACTAGCTACATTTTTCAGGATATGTTCTTTCCCTAGGTAAGCAGCTTTGTTTATTAAAATGGCTAAATGATATACCAGCGTAGGAATCAGCAAGTCTGAGGAACCATGTTCATATGTAGCTTCAATTGTCAATCATGAATATCCTCCACATGCATATGGATCCATATTGTTCATCATTGTGATGCGTCATTTTTTACTTCATTTACATAATTTCCACACACTCTTGAAAAGAAATTATTCGAGGTTGTTAGTTTATTACTTGACCTGTCATATAGTAACTAAATGGCATGGTGTTTCTTTGTTAGTTTTCTTATGTCCATGCAGTGCTTGGATTTTACATTGTTTAAGATGAGCATACCCTATACTCCTAAGTTGGTATATCTGCAAGTTTGAAAAATAGAATAAACTACCTCCTTGGGAGTTAGGACCATTCTGCCTTCCATCTGTCTTGTTAGGTTGTCCGAGAAATATTAAATGGGATCACAAGCCGTGCATGACTGCTAATTTCATGTGTTAAATACATGTGTGCTCTCACAACTCAGCTCACCATTAATGTTTCATTCTTGCTATTTTCATGTTTTCACCTTTCGAAAGCTTTCCAGGCATTTCTTTCCAAAATAGATGTGGTTTCCATGTTTTTTAACTTAATTAGGGTTGAAAGACTTCACAATGTGAAAGTATTTATTCAATTCTTTCAGGTTAAAATTTGGGATCCTAGTTTACGAGGTTCCGAACTTCGAGCAACACTTAAAGGGCATACTGGGTACACATCTATGCTTAGTTTATGAACATCTTGTAGAATTTCACTTATGTTATCAAATATTTGACATTGAGATGAAGCATTTGAAGTTGTTACATAGGTTTATGCGTCTGACATGATACCATCTCTATCAGCTAAAACTTCGTTGTTATATGACATACTTTGGTAATTATGCAAGGTCTTCAATCAGTGTCTAGTTCACGGAAAGTAGGGTTTGAGTAAGTATTTCCTATAAAATAGAATTATAATACCGTATCACTTAACTAGCTCAGTAATCTTGTTAGAATTATTGTTGGATTTCAACATTCAACAACGCTTTACCAGTCATTAAATTGATTGAGACTTTGGATCTTCATACATTCTTTTTCGCAATTTTATTATTCGTCTAGTACAACTATTGGTCGAGGTTTTCTACAATTATTGACACATATTCCTAAATATATGAATCCCACATTAAATCATGGTTTTTATTTTCTCGACGCTAATATTCTTACATATATGAATCCCACATTAAATTATGGTTTTGATCAAAGTCCCTAACTGTCAATATTATTATAATTAAGTAAATAGGTAGAATGTGGGGGGGGGGGGGGGCAATTTGGGTATTTTATAAAAAGTTATGGTTTTGACCATGGTATTAAATTTCGTACCGTGCCACCTAGTACGAGCGATATATACCAGAATTTTGGGTTGTTGGTATTCAGTACATCTAGTACTAGTTGGTATCGGGTGTACTGGTTTACCTGGTTGTACCGATCGATATTTACCCTTACCATGCGGTATTCTCATGATATCAGACGGTACCACTCGGTATCACCCAACGACTATTTTTATAGCTGTTGGGTTCTGTTTCCAAACGGTCCCAAACGGTGGGGGTTGTTGGGGCTATATAAACACCCCAAACCCACCCTTTCATCCCCACTCAAGTTATATCTCTCTCAATCTCTCTCAACAAAGAAAAGTTGGCTTGAGGACAATGTTTGCAAGTCAAGATTGGTCCAAGATTGGTCATCATCTAGATATGCCACGAGACTCGATGAAAAGGAAATCAAGAAGAATGTGCTGAACCCGCACTTTTGGGATTGCTTCGCGGAAATCATCGTCGCCGTAGAACCATTGTACAAGGTTCTATGACACGTGGACATGGAAAAGAGGCCATAGATAGGTCATGTCTACCATTACATTCACCAAGCACAAGAAGAAATAAGGAGGCTTTTGACTACTCCAAACAAATATAAGTCGTTCATCGATATCATCTTCAGGAAATGGGTAATCAAATGGGGCGTGATATGCATTTAGCATGTATTTATTTTTATTTATTTTAAATATTCTGTAATTATTTAATTTTAAATCATTATAGATTTTTTATAGGTTATTATTTAAATCCCGTATAACAGTATAAATACGCCATTTAAACAAAAGATACATTGTTATTTGCCCTCTGCAAAGTGATACAATGTATGTCGGCAACCAACTTAGAAGCTGCACAAGCTATTTCAGAATCAAGATTTTTTTGAGATGAAAGTAGCAACTTCAGGGGGGATCCATTTGCAAATTCTTGCCTAGACAATGATGGACCTAGGTAGATAAAAATCCTTTTTTTCCCAAGTTATTAAAAATAAAATATCATTTCTAATATTCAATTTCAATGTATTGCAGTTGAATGGTGGCCACAATTTGCATGTGATGCTCCAAATCTTCGAAGGATCGCTGTATGAATCCTCTCATAAACATCATCAAGTGGATGAGAGAGGGATTGGTTAACCTCGCTCATACATACGAAGTCGCACAACCGCTTTTCATACGCACGATTAGAAAAGCGGGTGTATGTTCATTGCAACTTGCAGCTTCGTATGCGGACGATACAAATCGAAGAGAGACGACGGTGCGCAGATAGATCCGTTCGTCCAAAGCGAGTCAGACTTGATGATGGATTGGTGAAGCGCAATAGAGAATGATCACCCTCTTGACGAACCAGGCGATCCACCTCGACCTTCACCAATCGTATTTGATGCAATCGAGTCGGAGAGCCAACAAGACACAGATAGCCAACAATTTGAGAGGGACATGAGCCTTGCTCCCTCTCAACGAACATATTCTGAGTCGAGACGACGATCTGAGTTCGACTTTCCATCTTCCCAATCACAATCAATTTTCTATCAACGCAAAAGAAGGCCGCGACGTTGCCATCGAGGGGTGGAAAATGTTAAGAAATTAGTGGGCCTAACTCACCCCAAAAGCTAGCTCATGGGGAGAGGATTGCCCAAACTATTTAAAGGTTATCTTGGCCATATTTTAAAGCAATATGGGACTTCAACACACCCCTTACGCTCAGGATTGAACATTTGGAGCGTCGAGTTTGTAGGACTGGACATCTGCGGGTGGCACATTATCAACCACAACTTGGCTTTGATACCATGTTAAGAAATTAGTGGGCCTAACTCACTCCAAAAGCTAGCTCATGGGGAGAGGATTGCCATATTTTTAAGCAATGTGAGACTTTAACAGAAAACACAAAGGAAAATGACCACCGGTGAATCCTTTGGATGCAATTGTAGAAGAAGAAGAGGCCTCCATCCATAGCAGTAGCAACACATAAGATAGAGATGATGATGATAGAGCTGGTGGAGAAGAGTCAAGAGACCATAGTACCATCAACACCAGCACGCCGATCTTTTGACGAATGAGCTCTACTTCGACCACTGCACGCAAAATACCGATCACGGTGGTTGGAGAGGAGGAACAACCAAGGTTTATGAGAAGAGAGTTAAAGATTGTCATCAACTAAAATCGGGGACCAACAGCCTTACAAGATTACCATCACGATATGTTGAGTAGCTTTCAAGAGGTTTCAGACTAGAGATACTGTCTCTAGTACCTACTAGACTACTACTATACATGAACTAGTGCTTGGGCTCCCACTATAGAATCTCTCATGTCAATGTGGTATTCTGGATACCAAAATATAATGACATGGGAAAATTTCCAAATGTGGGCATTGGAGACCTATGGAATCGACCTTAGTCGTGTTGGTCTCGAAGAAATTGCTAACTATACGACGGACGTCATTCGTCCGCATTTTAAATTATGTTTGAAACCTTGTATTCAAACCTTGATGTATTTATTATTAAGTTAAGAATTTATGGATATTTTTCATCATTTCTTGGTCAAGTATGATGTTTTATATATTTAAACAAGATTTTAGACTTCAAATTTGAAGATCGAAGTGATATTTAACACTAAATGGAGCTCAAAATTCTGTTATCCAGGTTCACAAAAATTCAATTCAGTATCATTCCTGTACCAGCCGTATCGAGTGTCAGTACCGGTATAGAAATCGAGATTTTGAACTTTGACAAATACCATAAAGTATTTATTTGCCAATAAACAGGTGAAGGTGCAAATTTGCCCCTCTACTATTGCAAAAAGAGCAATGTTGCCACTCTACTTCATTTGGGTGCAATGTTACCCTTAAACTTAGCAAACTGGTGCAATGTTACCACTTAACTTACCAAACTGGAGCAATCTTGCCCTCACGTTAACCCACCGTTATAATTGACCCGTTTGAGTCGTTTGACCCAAACACATGACATCCAATATTGACACGTCACACCTTAGATGACATTATTAAATAATAAAAATACCTAAACTAACCCTTAAACTCATATTAAATAGAACCCTAATTGAGCAATATTGCATCCATCAATCTCTTCCATGATGAGAATAAAAAGTTGGGAAAACATGTCTTCATGGAGAATGAATTTCGGGTTTCAAGTGGAAGAAAGAAAGAACATGGGCAACAAAAGGGAGAAATTGCTAATGATGACACTTTATTTGGTGGCTGTTATAGTATTTGTTTCCTGGGGATTTTACAATTTTTATGGTTAAGGAGATTTTGGATATATTGGATAGGCATATTTTTGGTGATATCTATTTGTTGTTTTTTTGTGGTCCTACAATATTTTTTGTGATTTAACAAGCTTACATTGAAGAGATCGATGGATGCAATATTGTTCAATTAGAGTTCTATTTAATATGAGTTTAAGGTTTAGTTTAGGTATTTTTAATATTTAATTATGCCATGTAAGGTGTGACATGTTATTTTATGACTGGAATGCCATGTGTTCGGGTCAAACGATTGAAATGGGTTAATTATAACGGTGAGTTAACATGAGGGCAAGATTGCTCTAGTTTGGTAAGTTGAGGGGTAACATTGCACCCAAATGAAGTAGAAGGGCAACATTGCTCTTTTTGCAATAGTGGAGGGGTAAATTTGCACCTTCACCCGCCAATAAACCATAAAGTTTTTATGATTTTGTCAAAATTCTCTTATTGATTTATTGGTATCCTATTTTTATAATTCTATGACTATGAACCTTTTGAATCTCATTTAAGGGATAAGGGCCATATTTGCCCCTAAAGTATTTGAAAATGTACAAATTTGCCCTTAAACTTTCTTTTCTTCAAAAATGCCATCGTCGTCCAAATTTTGGGCCAAAAATGCCACTGCTTGTAATGGTTTGACAAGTCATCAAACAGTCGCTTACGTGGCAAGAATAAGGGTCATATTTGCCCATGAAGTATTCGAAAAGGTACAAATTTGCCCTTAAACTTTTTTTTTGAAAAATGCCCTCATCGTTCAAATTTTGGGCCATATTTGCTCCTAAAGTATTTGAAAAGGTACAAATTTGCCCTTAAACTTTTTATTTTTTGAAAAATGCCCTCGCTGTCCAAATTTTGGGTAAAAAATACCACTACTTGTAACGGTTTGACAAGTCAGCAAATAATTGCTTACGTGACAAATAAAATAAGTTACATCATCAAGCCACACTAGATTTTAAGCTGCTAACATGTAATACCCAATATATTCACAACCTAAATTAATTAGGGGTGACATATAGAGTTCGTATATATCCTAGTTTTTAGTTACAAGTCATTAAAACACGCGTCAAATTGAACGAGCTGAAAAGATAGGAAAAATAAAAAAAGGAAAATAAGGTAGCCCAGTCGGCTACAAAAACTAGCCGGTTAAGGGGTGCTGCAAAAACACATCCCACCACTTCTTTGTAATACCCGAAAATTTTCAAAATGCTTATTTAATTATTTCAGCAGGATAATTTAATAGCGTGTCTGGATGGACCGGATGAAACGCCGAAGGGCTTGAATTGAAGATTGACCTTTGCGCGCGAGAAAATTAATTCATCTAAGTTTGATTAGTCCTTAGATGGGTTGCTTGGTTTGAGATGAATCCGGAGGTTCAAGCGGAACTCGAATCAAACTTGTATTGGTTGAGTTATGGCTTGCTTTAGACTCAACTTAAGTTAAGGGGCACTTTGGTCTTTTGGCGATTGGGGTTTTAGTATTTATACCACATCCCTGAGGGGCGTGCGGCTGATAGCAGCAGCCGCCCACCTCCTTGGGAGTCCAAAGGAAGAGGCACACACATGGAGAGGGAGAAAGGGAATCTCGACAGATTGCTCCTTGGAGCGTCGGGCAGCAGCAAACTTCGAGAAGTTGTTGGAATATTATTTAATTTAGGTTGTGAATATATTGGGTATTACATGTTGGCAGCTTAAAATCCAGTGTGACTTGATGATGATGTGACTTATTTTAAGTTGTGTGGGCCCTTGCTGACTTGGCAGTTGGGACCCAATTGTCATAACACAGCGATCACTGTCAAGTGGACCACTAAATTCTACCAATCCAACCAATATCTAAAACTATGTTTCCGACTTGATCTCAAAGAGAAACCTTTATAATCAATCATTGTAGGACTCAAGCATCGTTCCAATCGACACAAGTATACCGTTAATGCATAGTACAAATTCATACGACAATCTTGATTGGATTATCTGTCTAGCTATTTGCTCAAATAGAACTGTACCCAAACTCAATTTTACTAAAGTCCTAATATAAATATAAGATGGTTGTTAGTATCATATTCTTTTGTCAAAACCTACATTTTGTTTGTCAAGCTGATCAGCATTTTATGGTTTGTCATTTCTACATACTCTGAAAAATGATATTGACTATTCAGTGATCTTAACATTGCAGCCTGAATATAATTTATGTTTCCATCTGTATATATTCTTTGTAAAGAGGTCCAAGTTTAAGTTTGCATCTTTCATTTGTTCTTTGTAGAGAGATCTAAACAAATTGTTTAAGACTATATCTGTTCCATTGTAGATAGTTCAATTGGGATAGTCCAACTGTTAAGCCCTAAATTAAGCCCCAAAGAGTATACTTTATTAATCATAGAAAGCCCTATATATAAGCAAGAGACATGATAAGCTAGCCTAGGAACAATATAAGCTAACCTATGCCAATAATAAATACAATATTAAAACTAATATATTTAGCATTCCCCCTCAAGCTGGAGCATAGATGTCAATCATGCCCAGCTTATCACATAATAATTTGAACCGAGTCGAGTTGAGAGCTTTAGTGAAGATGTCAGCAATTTGGTCTTGAGAGGAGACATGAGGCGTGATAATTTTCTTGGAAAGGACGGCATCCCGAATAAAATGACAGTCGACTTCAATATGTTTAGTTCTTTCATGGAAGACCGGATTATTAGCAATATGAATAGCAGACTGGTTATCACAGTGCATCACCATAGGCTTATCAAAAGAGAATCCTAGTTCTCCTAGAAGACTTTTTACCCACATTAATTCACATGTGGTATGAGCCATAGCTCTATACTCAGCCTCAGCACTTGAGCGAGCTACTACATTCTGTTTCTTACTTCTCCACGTGACCAAGTTTCCTCCAACATAGGTGCAATACGCTGAGGTGGATCTGCTATCATAGACGGACCCGGCATAATCTGCATCTGAGTGCCCCTCTATTTTAACATGGCCGTTCTTCCTCAGCCACAATTCTTTACCAAGAGAACTTTTGATATAGTGTAGGATTTTTAACAGAGCATTCCAATGAGAATATTTCGGTTGATACATGAACCGACTAACAACACCAACGGCATAGGAGATGACAGGTCTGGTGACAGTCAGATAAATAAGTTTTTCAACTAACTTTCTAAATCTCACAAGGTCCTCGAAGTCTTTGTCACCTTCAAGCTCAAGAGTAGCACCAATATCAATAGGTATATTGGCAGGTTTGCATCCGAGCATACCTACCTCACTCAGGAGATCCATAGCATATTTCCTCTGCGAAAGTAACACCCCTGTTTCATCATAGACAAACTCAATGCCAAGAAAGTACCTCGAACGACCCAAATCCTTTGTCACAAAATGATTTTTTAGATGAGCTTTTACTGTCTCAATTTCATTGCTATCATTGCCAGTGAGTAAGATATCATCCACATATACCGCAAGAACCACACAACATATCTTTTTCATAAAAACGAAGTGATCATATTTGCATTCTTTTAGCCCAATAGTAGATGCGATTTTGCTTAGTTTGTCAAACTATGCTCGAGGACTTTGTTTTAGGCTATATATTGCTTTCTTAAGATGACACACTAGATTATCCCCTGAGCAACATATCTAGGAGATTGCTCTATAAAAACAGTCTCAGTTAAGTCCCCATAAAGAAAAGCATTCTTAACATCCATTTGATGCATGCGCCAACCCAGATTTATGGCAAGAGAGATGAGAATTCTCACAGAGTTTAGCCGAGCCATAGGAGAAAAAGTCTCGAAGTAGTCTACACCAAATTGTTGGGTAAAACCTTTTGCAACCAAGCGAGCCTTGTACCGTTCAATGGATCCATCAGGAAGATATTTTAAGCTGAACACCCACTTACATGCGACTGGTTTAGAACCAGTAGGAGGTGGAACAAGTTCCCAGGTTCATCTGGTGGTCCTGAGAGCATCCATCTCCTCATCCATGACACTCTTTCACTTAGGATGAAGCAGAGTGTCTTGGTATGTGCTGGGAATGGAAATAGACGACAAGGAGAAAGCAAATTGGCGAAGCGAGGGTGAAAGCTGATAAGAAGATATATGATTGCTAATGGGATGAACAGTACAACTCCGTTTACCTTTCCGTAAAGCAATGGGAAGTTCAACTTCGGACAAAGGATCTTGAGAGTAAGTCGGAGCTGGCAGAGTAGCTTGTCTAGAGAGTTCACCTGTATCTTTGTGTTTTCTTCGATAGACTAACAAGGGAGGATCATGAGACACTGACTCATTGGAGTGATGGGTAATAGAAGGAAGAGGTAGAGACTTCCAAGTAGGAGTTTTAGGACTCGGTGTAGAGGTGAAGTAGGGAATATTTTCAAGAAAAGAAACATCAGCAGAGATAAAGAGTTTTTTTGAAACCAGGTCATAACAACGATATCCCTTTTGAGTGCGAGAGTATCCAATGAAGATACACTTCACAGCTCTAGGAGACAGTTTGTCATAACCAGGATCAAGATTATGAACAAAGCATATGCAGCCAAAGGTTTTAGGAGGAATTTTAAGTGAGTTGTTTGGGAAACAAGACGGAGAATGGTGACCTATTCCCCAAAACTAACGACGAAACACGATTAATAAGATATGCAGCAGTGAGAACAGCATTCCCCCAAAGATACCGAGGAATATTCATGTGAAACATAAGTGTCCTAGCCACATCTAGAAGGTGACGATTTTTGCGTTCAACAACACCGTTCTGCTGAGATGTTTAGGGACATGAGGTCTCATGAAGAATACCATAGGAGGCACAAAATTTTACAAAATCAGACTGAAAATATTCACGAGCATTATCAGTTCGAAGACTTTTAATGGAAGTATCAAACTGATTTTTTATTTCAAAATAGAAAGTTTGGAATACATGGAACACATCAGACCGACTTTTTAAAAGAAACACCCAAGTCATACGAGTGTGGTCATCTATAAAAGTAACAAAATACTTGTACCCCAAACGACTCACTACAGGACTAGGACCCCAATATCAGAATGAATAAGTTCAAAAACAGACTCTTTACGAGGACTCGAGCTTTGTGGAAAGGGCACCCGATGGTGCTTGCCTAACTCACAAGCTTTACATTTAAAAGGAGAATAGGACAGACTCAGAGATGGAGGACTTGAGATTTTTAATAGAGGGATGGTCTAACCGACAATGCCATTGAAATGCAGTGATGGAATGGTGGGCGACAGGAACACATGTGGATAAGAGGTAAATTCCTCTAGTTTCAGCTCCCCCACCAATCTTCCTCCTCGTCTCTAGATCATGTATCACACAATGAGAAGGAAAAAAAGTTACGGAGCAATTATGACTTTTGGTAAGCTGACTAATGGAGAGTAGATTCATGGGAAATTTTGGAAGATGAAATACTCTATCTAATTTTAGATTGCTAGAAACAGTGATTGTGCCAAGACCATGTATAGGAGAAGTAGAGTCATCGGCTATGCGGACATGTAGTGGGTTAGACTCAGGTTTATAGTTAGAGAAAAAAATTCTATTACCAGACATATGATAGGAAGCACCTGAGTCAAGAATCCAAGACATACCAGAAGAAGCATAGCCGCAGTCCCAGAGGAGGAAGCCATGGCTGAGGAAGTGACTGCTTGCATGAACTTTTCATATTCAGACTTAGAGACACTAATAGTCTCCTCTTTTTGATTTTCGTTGGTACTACTGGAGAGAGTAGTAACTCTTTTTGATTATCTCTTGTAGGAAACGATGCAGGAGTAGAATTGAGTTTGGTAACGTATTCTGGCCATAGCACTTCTGAGATCAGGAATGCTATTATCTGCCATGAGCTGGGACTTGACATGATGGAGTGACGGTGGTAGGGCGGATAAAAATCTTGCCACGAGAAATTTCTCTCTTTGCTTCCTTTGCATAGAAACATCAGCGGTGAAAGGGTGATATTCAGTTAATTCATCTATTTTTCCCTTCAAAATGACGTAGAACTCCTGAATTGATGCGCACTCCTCAAGTTTCATATTAAAAATATCAGAGTACAAGGTGTAAATTCTAGAGATATTTGCATCTTGAAAGTAACTTATTCTGAGAGAATCCCACATACTTTTGGCAATGTTAAGAAAAATAACTGTTGAGGCAATTTGCGGCTCCAAGCTATTGATCATCCATGAGAGAACATCATAATCATTTGCCTCCCAATCAGAATATTTTTCAATGTCAGCCGGATCAGGAGGATCATCATCGAGGTGTCTCATTTTCTTATGGGAACCACAGAAAACCCGAAAAGCACGAGACTAAAGAATATAATTTGTGCCATTAAGTTTGATAGTTATACCAATACTTGCAGTTTTAGGATCTACCATATAGTTTGACATGCTTAAAACAAAGCAGTACCAAATGGAGCAGTAGAAACAAATTCTGAGATGGAACCAAAAACCTGGATGGCGGAAAAAAATCTCCTCGAAAAAAATCAAGAATCCAGAAGACCAGCCTACTGTGAAGAGAGTGCTGTGAAGAGGAAAAAAATAAGTGGCTTGGCTTCAATTCGGCTCGGAGAGCTGGCTGGAAGTCGGCTTGGCTGGAAAGGCGCCTCAGCTGGAGGTAATTGGTGCCCGTCAAAAACACAAGGCGCGGCTCGTCGGAGGTAATTGGCGCCCGTAAAAAAAAACTGAGTGCTCGTCAAAAACATAAATCTGGGCGCTGATTTCGATCGAGCCCCTCAATGACAGGCGGCAAAAACAGGATGTCATCGAGATTGACCTTCTTCGATTGAGCGGGCGTCGTCGAGATTGAGAAGGTTCTTTTGAGCACGGATTCGACCCACGGCGGAAGAACAGAAGATCTATCTCCACACGCGGCGGAAGAAAGAAAACAAGTTCCTCGTCGACAATTGGGAGATCGCCTATGCCTTCTCACAGGAGAAATCCTTTGCCTCGTCGATCGCACCTTCTCACAGGCACGAGAAGCAGAGAACAGGCTCTGTCCTGAGCGCGGCGAAGAAGGAAGCCGCCAGCTTGGCGGCGCAGGGAAAAGAGTGGAAAAAGAAAACTGGAAAATAATTAATAATAAACTCTAGGGCTGCTCTGATACCATGTTAAGCCCTAAATTAAGCCCCAAAGAGTATACTTTATTAATCATAGAAAGCCTATATATAAGCAAGAGACATGATAAGCTAAGCCTAGGAACAATATAAGCTAACCTATGCCAACAATAAATACAATATTAAAACTAATATATTTAACACCAACAAAATCTGCTCAGCTCCATCCTTTTCATTTCTTGCAGTCCTATTCGTGCAATTAACTCTGATCGAAGTAAAGTGGTATCAGGATCTGACGATTATTCAATCATAGTTTGGGATAAGCAAACATCTCAACTTCTAGAAGAATTGAAAGGCCATGAGGCACCGGTACGTTCCTTTCCCTTATCTTGTGGTTGATAGCTTGTAACTTCATGTTCTCTTAACACTATCATTAATTGCTATTTCTACCTGTTTGCTAATTTGAGAGTCAAATACTTCAAATATTACTGAATTGGCTCTTTATCATAAAATTTACAAAGAAAACTGTAAGTTAGAGTGCTAATATACATGTAATGTACTATTATCCAGTAGAAAATATCTCTCTCAAGCATTTTTATACATTGTGTATTAACATATCATCTTATACCATATTTTTCAATCTTTTTATATAGTATGTTGTAATATGTAGTACACCATAACCATATTCTGCTGCTACACATTCTAATTTGGAAACAGACAGGCCTAACCGCCTAAGAATGGTATTGAAAAAATATAAAAAATATATGTCAAACACTTCATATTTAAAATATTCTTAGTGTTTCTTTTGATTTGTTTGCACTTTACATGTTGGACAGCAAAATAATGTCAGGTATCTTATTTGCTTGCGTGTTGAATATTGACTTGATACTTTGGCTAATCATTAATTTATGTTGGACGTTTCTTAGGTCAGCTGTGTCCGGATGCTTTCAGGAGAACGTGTTCTTACTGCTTCTCATGATGGTAGTGTTAAGATGTGGGATGTCAGAACTGATACTTGTGTTGCAACTGTTGGTCGCTGTTCAAATGCTGTTCTTTGCATGGAATATGATGATTCTACAGGAATCTTGGCAGCAGCTGGAAGAGATGTGTATGTGATGATGCATTGAGTATCTTATTGAAATTTCAAATTTCTTTTTATCAAAACAAATAGTAGTATAAAATAATTTTACTTTACAATCTGATTGCTTTATCAGGGTAGCGAACATTTGGGATATTCGTGCTGGCAGGCAAATGCAAAAACTTCTTGGGCACACAAAATGGATTCGGTAAGCTCTGCTCAGAGGAGTGAGTCTGACTATATATGCTACTTTCTTTTTACCTTTTCATCTTGTCACTGGCTGAGGCACTAATGCTTATCAGGTCACTAAGGATGGTAGGGGACACTATACTTACTGGAAGTGATGATTGGACAGCTAGAATGTGGTCTGTTCATCAAGGAACATGCGAAGCAGTTTTAGCATGCCATGCTGGTCCAATTCCATGTGTGGAATACTCACCATCTGATAAAGGAGTTATTACTGGTTTGTTGTTGTCACCCATCATGTTAAAAAAATCATTTTACGTTTGTGTCATCATTCACTTTAGTTCCATATTCTGCTATTTTTAAAATGCTAATTAATTGATAGAGCATATAAAATGATGATGGTTTTGCCTTCATTTCAGGTTCGACTGATGGGCTTATAAAATTTTGGGAAAATGAAGAAGGTAACAACTGTGATTAAGTCACATTTTTATTCAATTCTTTGTTAAATGCAAGGTATGGTGGTGCCTGTACCCTTAGTCCCTGACTAGAATTTTGTTGAGTTTAGCACAGGTGCCATACCACACAGCACAGATCCATACACATGAGCGTTCTGAGGTGTTCTGGAAGTGTACCAATTACATTGCACACCTTGCTAGCATCTCTAGTTCTGTACTAACAAGTTATTTGAGCATAATATCAGCCTCCCAACAAAACCAAACTTGAAAGCTTATTTTACAAGAGTCAAGAACTAAGAAGAGAGATAGAAAGAGGGTATGAGAGAATTTAGAGATGGGGGCTTGTGGTATTTATGTTGATACAATCTCAGACTATTAATTGATGCATTTTTTCTAAATTACATAAAAAATACATAGATGACTAACTGATTCCTTTCTCCCAACACAAATAAAAACTAAGATAGAAAGAGGGTAAGAAAGAATTTAGAGATGGGGGCTTGTGCTATTTATGTTGATCCAATATCAGAATATATATCTTGTACAACTCGAAACCTAATGGTTAATGACTTTCTTAAACCAATATTTACTGAAGTTAGTGTTGTAATGTAACTGCATGTACCTTATTGTTTTCATCTCTGATTACAGGGGGAATGAAATGTGTAAAGAATTTGACAATACATTCTTCTTCTATATTATCCATCGACGCTGGAGAGCATTGGCTGGGCATTGGTGCAGCTGACAATTCTATGTCCCTTTTCCATCGGCCTCAGGAAAGACTAGGTGGCTTCTCCAGCACAGGTGCTAAATCTACTGGCTGGCAATTATATAGGACTCCTCAGAAAACGGTTGCTATGGTATGTCTTGATCCCATCATGTTCTTTTCTTCCTACTGAAACAGTTTGATGCCATTATGTCAATATTACATTGTTCAGTTTACTTTTAACTTCTATTTAGTTGGCTAGAAATTTAACATGCAGTTGCAATGCTTCAGATGAAGATCAATCAATTAACACAGGAAACTTTACAAATAAGATTTACTAAATTGTTTATAAAAAAATGATGAATTTCTTTGATGATTACCCTAAATTTCTATTAAGGTGGCTTTTGGTTCATAAATGATAAATTGTTTGTGGAAGCAGATAGCAACACTAACATAGTGTTTAATATGCTATTAATTACTGCTAAAATAAATTTAACTTATTCCAAGTCAATTACAACCACACTAGATCTCAAGTTTACAAGAAAACAAAAAAGCAAAATACAGAAAATGACAATGAAGAATTTAGAGATGCTAGTATGTTTTAGAAAAATGGCATTGGCGAACACTCAAGTGATGTTTCACTTGTGCTGAAATTTTCAAGGATTTTGGATAAAAAATATGGCTCAAGAAGGTTGTCAAGAAAGAACCATAAATTAGTCAATTGTTGTGTTGGGTTCATTTTGGCTGATGGTAGGTCATAGTCAATAGGTAGGGGCCTCTACTCAATCATCAAACACTAAGCAGTGTTGCTATAAGGCACAAGGGTCATTTTAACTTTTGGATTCGTGTCGTTTTATGCTTTGGTTAGATAATTGAATTTTTGATCAGATGGTGAGGGTTGAGCAATCGTTCAAGTTTCTTACAAATGTCTGAAACAAAAGCAAAAACCCCTTTAATCTTCATTTTTTTTCATTGTATTACTTATCCTAATCAATATCAAAATTACACTAGATAAACATGTTCGTTATCCAATTCAAGAACCATGGGCTATGATAAATCTTTTTTCCCCTTTCAAACCTTGCATTAACTGCAGAGATGATTAATCATGAAGCAATTTCAGTTTGTGAATATTTGTGTCTTTTTTGTTGTTGTATCAGGTACGCTGTATATCTTCTGACCTTGACAGGAAAAGGATATGCAGTGGTGGTCGCGATGGACTTCTTCGGCTTTGGGAAGCCACCATAAATATTTAGTCTTTTCCAGATTCACCTTGAGCTTTTCACTCACGAAACAAAGAGGTTGTGTTTGTAAATGAATTATGTATATGAGAGTTATTTTTTCATATCTCCGATGATAACTACAGTAATTTTTTAGGCTAGTATTTATGCGGGTTATAAGATAGGTAGCCACAATTTTCTCTTTCGAATGTTCTAATTCTGATTCAGATTTGGTGGCCGTTTCTTGTAACGAGACAGTCATACAATGCTGCCAAGACAATCTTGTGCCATTTTATTTCCTGTCGAAGTTCCTAAAATTATCATGCTCGCCATGTATGTTTTACCAAAGAAAGATAAAGGTATCTTGAAAAATCCGATCTATATTTTTCATCCATTATGATACTCTAGCCTGAACTTCTATTAGTAAGTGATATTTATGCAACTTGATGCAGATCGAACATCACATGGATAGCCTATTCAGCTGAATATAAAAAAAGAACAAAGATAAGTATATGTTCCAAATCAACCAGACTCAAGTAGCTAGTTAGGGCTGAGTCAAGTTCTGATAGGGTCTGAATAGATATTTTTGGAAAGTTAAGTTGTTGCTGAATTTGTTCAAGTTGAGCTACTTTGGATTTTATTTGGACGAACAATTTAGTAAGACAATTGTATGGGTTAATATACATTTAGTCTTCGCAATTTGATAAAAAATTTAAGTTGAGTTCATAGTTTGAAAATTTCTAATTTGGACTCAATTTTTAAAATTGATCTTATTATTCTTCTTGGAACTAGAGACGACAATTTTAAGTGCATCCATTAAATAAAAAATGCATATGTACCATGTCCTTTTCATATTAACAAATAAAAATATGAATTTAAAAATTTATCCGCGCTATACAGATATAGAGGTGGATTTGCATCGTATTTGCACCGCATTATCCACAAATAGATAATTATTATTTTACTCGTATAACTCATTTAATATATATTATATAGGTAGATTTTATGATAAATTATATATGAAATTTTAGTAAATTATTAATTGTTATAAATTTTAATAATATAAGTTATTATTTTTTATTAAATATAGTGCGGATGCAGTAAGGATGCACGCATTTGAATATCCATATCATGCGAGTTGGTATCCCTAATTGGAATATGTACATGAGTTGCAGAGAAAGGGGTGAAAGTGATTTTTTTTTTCCGATTGCATGTTATTCATATATGATTCTTTTTTTTGAATAAAATGTGAGGCACTAGTGCCATACCCTTCATTTCATGAGTCTTGAAATGTACAGGAAGTGTGAGTGGGGCTATGATCCTATTCACACAACACAAATCTCGGGAAGCGGAAAAATGAAACATAAAGTGGCCCAGAGAACTAGGGAAAAGAAAATGAATAAAGAAAAAGAAAAAGAAAAGAAAAAATACGTAATAGAAAATGAGCATTAGTCACCTCAAATTCTTTTCCAAAACTCCCAACCCATCGGAATGATGCCCGTCCCTTCATATATGACTTACTGAAACAAAAAATTTATTCTTACATTATCTTATTTTTTTTGTTTTACCTAGATTATTACTGGTCAGCGAGCGTGAGATATTTTATATTTTCTTGTATTAAATTGCTTTGTTTTCTTACTACGATTTAAAATATAAATTTTGAGCAAATACTTAAAACCATATCTTACTCCTCTATTTTTTCCAAATCCATAACATTCAACTGGATATTCCCGGATCCATAATTTAAAGCTTATATTTCCAATTTTGCCCTAGCGGTTGATTTGGATGTTGGTCGACCGGTTCAACAGGGTTTAAGCAAAAAAATTGGTTCAACAGGGTTTCCCGCTCATCTCTACTTTTTACCGCTCGACCTTACCTTTTTACCTTTTTATCGATCGCCCTTTCGTCTTCCTTTGTCGTCGTTGTCGTCGCTTGAATCGCCGGAAGGAAACCACCGTCCTCTGTTATCTTCCCCGCCAGAATCCCTGGAAGGAAATCGCCACCCTGTGTTCTCGCATCCCGCACAAAGCCCTTGAAGGAAATCGCCACCCTGTGTTCTCGCGTCCTCTATTGCCTCCCAAATCGCTCCAATCGCTGCCTCATACCTCAGTGTTGCCGCCCCATTCTCCGGCCAAATCAAAGTTCTTTAAAGCTCCTAACCCTGCAAGTAAGCTCCTCACTGCAACTTTGATGGTGTGCCCTAATTTTTCAAATTCAAGTTCTATAAATTTTAACTTTTATTAACTGCTTTCTTAGTTTTTATTTATTATCTTGAATTGTTACACCTTACACATTTTGTTGTTTACTATTTAAGAATAGCTCATCAAAAGTATAATTTCAATGCAATTTCATACTTCTGCAAAAGTATAGAATACTATTTTATTGAATACTATTTGATTATATTTGAGTCCTTTATGAGCTTGTGCCCTAATTGTAAAATTTTAAGATTTCTACAAATGAAATAATATGATTTTAATATGATTTCATACTATTGCAAAAGTATGGATTTGTCAAAAATTAGGATAATATTGCATTAATTAGCTTTATATAGACTTATATATGCATGTATATATTGATTCCATATTTTGAATGAAATCTAGTTTATTTTTGGTTAGTTATAGACTTTTAAAGAAGTATGGAATATTATTTTGTTGAGTACTATTTGGTTTTATTTGAGTCCAAGTACTGTATTTACATGCTAAAACCCTATGACCCTATTACAGACATATATGTTGATAAACTTATGAAATAGTATAATGTAAATGCAATTCCATACTTTTGCAAAAGTATGGAATTGCCATAAATAGGGTAATATTACATTAATTAGCTTAATATTGACTTCTATATATCGTTTCTTGGCAAATTTATTGAAATATTTTTGAAATATTATAAATTTAGTTCCCTTCCACACTTTTGGAAAAGTATGGAATGATCATAAATTGGATCAATCATGATTTAATAAGCTTTATGCAAATTTTTTTGTATATTTTCATACTGTTCTTTTGTAAATTAGTTCACTTTCATACTTTCGCAAAAGTATGACATGGTCATATATGAGTCATAAATTAGTCCAATATTGAAACATTAAGGCTTATATAGACTTCTATATGTTATTTATCCAATGATTCATTTATTTTCAATGAAATGTGGTGCTTAGTTTTTTTAGAATTACATAAAGGAATAGAGGACCTGACAAAGCACTCACAAGGTTAGCTTTGCAGGTATGAGTCTGTTGTTTTCTTTGTTTATTAACGATTAGATCTTATCTATTTTTTAAAATAACAAACTACTTATGTTGCAGACCCAATTGATGATAGATGTCAGCAAGCTCCAAATCAACAAGATGAAGGTTGTGGAACACAGTTAGCAGAACTCTCTTATGCACCACCCTCAAGAATGCTAAAAGGACATGGACATGTCCCTCAATGGACTTGCTATGTAGATAGATTTAGAAGGTTCCTCTGACTAGGTTCAGAGCATAATTAGGGCAACCTGCAAAGTATTCACATAAGTCCCCAAGAGAAAGCTCTGATACAGACCACCCCTTTTGGAATATTCCTGGACATAGGAGAATTCTCAATGTCTAGGAATTTGCTTCTCTTAATTATGAAGCAGTGGGTGAAAGAACTAGTTTTTAACTTCAAAGGAAAGGAGGTGAGGTTTTCGGAATCTGACGTGGCTCTCATCTTAGGCCTGCCTAATCATGGAGGAATAATTCCAACTCTATAGGAGGCAATTGAAGCCACTTGCGAGGGCTATATGAAGGCCAAATTTTTTCCTGATGGAGCAGCACCTAGTAGGACACAAATTGAAGACATAATGATTTATATGCATGGCTTCAACAATCCTGAAGATATAGATGATTTTTGTCGTTTATACATTTTATATATATTTTCCTGTATATTGTTTTGTACTTCCGGATATCGTGTACTAGGTTATTTATTGGGTTGTAAAGATAACCTGAATGACATTAGTAAGTATAATTGATCCAATTGTATATATTCATTCGTAGCCGGGCAAATCCCCTCCATTGGGAAAGAATCAGATTAGTTGTTGAACAACAACAAGCTAACCCGGCTGCCACCTACATGCGTGATTGTGTTATTCTTTTGCTGGTCAGTATGATATTTTTTATGTCAATATTTTGTTTTATATTGTTATTAACATGTTTTATGGATTATATTTTCTTTGACAGGGTTGGTTTTTTGAACATGTTCCCATTTTGGTTCCCAGAGCCATACTAGATAAGCCCAATTGTGAAAATGAGTTATTATAAATTGGCAAACAAGGACCCTTGAGTCCAAATGGGAGTATGTGACTCATCATGGAGTTGTTGAAAATTTGATTCCTTCACCTGAAGAACAACTTCTATTCCGACTACGCACTAGGGTATGAAGTTACATATTGAAGTTACATATCTATTCTAGTATGGAATGATTTATTCTGATATCAAGTTGACTATTTTGGAATTCAGTATACTCTTTAGAAATGATATCCAAAAAATGATACATGTACTTGTATCCAATAAATTGAGTTCCAAAATAGTATTTTCTCTAATTACATACTTTCACCAAACTATGAAATGACTTTTTATTATGTAATTTTTTCAGACGGCCGAAGATCTATTGATTGATTTTGTAACAGAATACTGCCAAGAGCACATCAATAGATATTTGCGAAGGCAAATTAGGGAAAAAATAAGGCAGAAGAAGAGATCCACCCCCTCTGTATGCCCTCTGACACCAAGCATTGTTTATAGGAATATTGTTAGGAGGGCATCAATTCAAAAGAATACATATAATCTGAGGAAAAGGAGGGGAACCCCGCTATGGCAGAAGATAGATGGCAAAAAAGCCAAAAAATTTCAGAAGAAGGTTGAAGAAATTGTTGTTCCCAGTCCGGAACCAACCAGAGTTGTTGTTGCAAGCCCGAAACCAACCATAACTGTTGTTGCAAGCCCGGAGCCAACGAAAAGAAATAAAAAAGCTATTGCAAAGATACTGTAAAAGGTCAAAACAAGAGAAAAAAAATACCACAATAATTTTTCCATTGAATTTAAGTTTGGATGATGAAGATCAAGAGAAAAAAGATGAGAAAACTAAAGTTATTAAAAAGCATGCAGCTAAAAAAGAAAAAAGAAATCGAAAGGTAAAAATTGAATTCTTCGAAGTGTATAAGAATGTAGCCAAATAACTATAATGATAATAACTCTCTTCTTATTTTTGGTGCAGATAAGAACTGAATTCAAAGATCCGGAGGAGGACATTGCCAATTTACTTCTATCTTTGAATAAAGTAGAGTGAGTGTTATTACATTTTAAATTGTTATTGCGGGACAATAATTGTATTTATGATCGAGTGAATACATTAGAAATTAGAGTGAGTCTAGTATTTATTGCGGGACAATAAATTAGATTGAATATGCTGGAATGGTGTAGTAGATTGAATACTTATTAGTATTTTTTATTTGATTTAGGTTGAGCAATGAATATATTTGGAGATGTGGGCACAACTGTTTAAATTTGGATTATTTATGGAATATACTAGACTTTGATGCGCTCATTGACGACGACACGATTGATGGCTACGCTTCAATCTTATTAAGGAATGCTCGTAACAACCCAACTAATCATATATATTTGGGCACAATTTTCGAGGTAAATTTATCATAAACTAGTTTATGGTAATATATTGTTGCACCTCCAGAGTATGGAATGATTACTTTTGCACTTCCAGAGTATGGAAGTTGGTTTTTTTGTGTATTAATGACATTCTATAGTTTTGATAAAATATGAAATTTGGTTAATGATTTATTTTTTGGAATTTCAGAGTTTTGATAAAGTATGGAATGATTACTTTTGCACTTCCAGACTATGGAAGTTGCCTTCTTTTGTGTATTAATTACATTCTAGAGTTTTGACAAAGTATGAAATTTGGTTAATGATTTATTTCTTGGAATTTCAGAGTTTTGACAAAGTATGGAATGATTACTTTTGCACTTCCAGAGTATGGAAGTTGGCTTCTTTTGTGTATTAATGACATTCTATAGTTTTGATAAAGTATGAAATTTGGTTAATGGTTTATTTCTTGGAATTCCAAAGTTTTGACAAAGTATGGAATCGTTCCTTTTGCACTTCTAGAGTATGGAAGTTAGTTTCTTTATTGTATTAATAATATTCTAGAGTTTTGATAAAGTATGAAATTTGGTTAATGATTTATTTCTTGGAATTCCAGAGTTTTAACAAAGTATGGAATCATTCCTTTTGCACTTCCAGAGTAAAGTTGGCTTCTTTTGTGTATTAATGACATTCTAGAGTTTTGATAAAGTATTGAATTTGGTTAATGATTTATTTTTTGGAATTCCATTATTTTGACAAAGTATGAAATCATTCATTTTGCACTTCCAGAGTATGGAAGTTGACTTCTTTTGTGTATTAATGACATTCTAAAGTTTTGATAAAGTATGGAAGTTGGCTTCTTTTGTGTATTAGTGCACTTCTAGACTAAATAAAGTTGTTTCTTTTTTCAGATATATTATAGAAGCCATGGGGCGGCTGCATTGAATTCCATTCAAAGGTCATCAGTCGTGTCTTCTATTTCTAAATATATTTTTATGCCCATTAATAGTAGCCGCCTCCATCATTCAAATCAAGAAAAAGATACAGGAGGACATTGGCATCTCCTTGTGGTGGACGTTGAGCAAAAATTATTATTTCATCTAAATTCAATGTCGTCCTACCATGGCTCCTCGCAAGATTTCGAGGACAATGTGAGTGTTTTATCCATGTTATAGTACAACTTTAAACTTCAATGGTAACTGCTTCCAACCAATACATATGTGATATGCAGGTTTCAATGCTTCAATCAATGCCAAATGAGCATTTGGATGCCATGTGCCCCAACCTTAGCTCCCACATAAAATCTGAAGGTTGGAGGAAAGAAGTTTATGAATGTCCTCAACAGGATTTGAGTGTTGATTGTGGTATCTTTCTGATGAAGTACATTGAATATTTGATCAAATCAGAACCAATGGAATGGAATCAAAAGAACATTAAAAGGTTTCGGCTAGAGCTCGCAATAACTTTCTTCAGTGACACTTATTCAAATGTCAAGTTGTAACGATACTGCACATGTTGTACGCGAAACTATTTATAATCCCCTATTTGATTGAGGATTATCACAGTGTAATATTATCACGCGAAACTAGTTGGCTAATTGGCATTCTGAGTTGTTTATTTTGGCTAGTTGGCATTTTGACAATCAAAAACTAGTATTTTTATCAGTTTCATACTTTCATGAAAGTATGGAATGACTTCTTCTGAGTTTAACTCATACAGAATTCAACTTGCAGAGTTTAGAAAGGATATCCAATATGGCTAGTTGGTATTTTTACAATTAAAAACTCGTATTTTCACCAGTTCCATACTTTCATGGAAGTATGGAATGACTTCTTCTGAGTTTAACTCATATAGAATTCAACTTACAGACTTTAAAAAGGATATCCAATCATATATTAACATATAGTAATTGTGATACAGAGTCCAAAACAAGAGAATTCACCAGTTCCATACTTTCACGAAAGTATGGAATGCCTTCTTAGGAGTTTAACTCATACAGAATTCAACTTACAGACTTTAGAAAAGATATCCAATCATATATTAACAAATAACAAATGTGATACAGAGTCCAAAACTAGAGAATTCACCAGTTTCATACTTTCACGAAAGTATGGAATGTCTTCTTCTGAGTTTAACTCATACAGAATTCAACTTCAAGACTTTAGAAATAATATCCAATTATATATTAACAGATAGTAAATGTGATACAGAGCCCAAAACTAGAGAATTCACCTGTTCCATACTTTCACGAAAGTATGGAATGTCTTCTTCTGAGTTTAACTCATACAAAATTTAACTTACAAACTTTAGAAAGGATATTAAATTATATATTAACAGATAGTAATTGTGATACAGAGTCTAAAACAAGAGAATTCACCAGTTCCATACTTTCATGAAATTATGAAATGTCTTCTTTTGAGTTTAACTCATACAGAATTCAACTCACCAGTTCCATACTTTCACTAAAGTATGGCTATACATCAAATGGTATCCAAAATATGATATATACCATCAAAATTTTATCCAACAAAAATATTATCAGAAATGAAGTGTGTTGTTAGCTGGGTGGGGGAGCTCTGCATGAACGTTTGTTATGCCCTACTTGCTTGCATCTTAAGCACTTTCTTTGAAGTTTGCCACTATGTCTTGATTCTCTTCTCTCTTTTTTTTCTACCAGGTTGTGCTAAAGATTGGGGTGGTTTCACTTGGGTATCATAAGGTTCTCTATGCCAATATTGCTTGCTTCTTATCGGATGAATTTTATCCTCATATATTTTTTTATAAGTCTCAACAGTGAAATAACGCTCACAATACTGGTAAGGGTCAAGACTACAATAACCGATAACAGCCATGGCATGTGAACAAGGAATACCATAAAGTTGAAACTTCCTGCAAGAGCATGATCTATTAGCTAAATCAATAATAACTATTTGGTATGATGTTTGTACCTGGTAGCAATGGTCCCAATGTGGATGCACAGCATGCCAACGACATTTGTGGTGATTCTCTGCTAAAAATATTTCTATTTTTCCAGTCAAAGTGGTGGTCAATGTAAGAGAAACTTTACGTCTCTTGAAGAACCACTCCGAGACCTTGCGTCTTGTCATCTCAATCAATGTTGTGATTGTCAACCAACGAACTTCCCTAAATAATGCATTCAAGCATTCCACAGAATTAGTTGTTATGATATCATACCTCCTATCGGGGAAAAAGAAATTAGTCCATTTCTCCTTCTCCAATTGAGATATCAATTGGTAACTTTGCTCATGAATAGCCAATATCTTTTGCATACATTCATTAAATGAATGTTCCGTAGTTGATCTTGCAGTTGCCCAAAATAAGGGCACAACATCTTTTGAATGAACATCATGTACTAAATTTTTTGCAAGATAAACCATACAATATCCATGCGCAGCATCCGGAAAGATATTTCTCACAGCAGCTATAATGTTTGGGTTCCGATCACTCATAATACGTAATCCCCTATAATCGGGGATACATCTAAAAAGTTCATCCAAAAATCACTCCCATGTTTCTGTTTTTTCAATTTCAGTCACAGCAAATGCCACGGGAAAAAGCCTATTTTCTATATCAATAGAAGTTGCAATTGTAAGAACCCCTGGGTATTTACCTCTCAGATGTGTTGCATCAATACATAATATAGGACGCATATATTCTCTAAATCCACACAAGCTTGCTTCGAAAGCCCAGAAGACACGTCGGAAACGGTGGGTCGAGGAATAACTCATCAATTTAACTTTTGATTCAAAGTCATGAATCATTAATTCCCTAAGATATGCTGGCAAATCTTTGTAGCATTGATCCTAGTCACCACGAACGAAAACGAGAGCAATTTAGAGTGCATTGTACGCTTTCTTATAATATATACGCACTCTAAATATCTTTCTTATCTCAGAGATAACGAAACTACTATTGATTTTCTCATTGCCCAAAAGATGCTCTTTTATGTGATTCGCAACAAAACTGACAGTGCATTATCGATGGTCCAAGTTCAGCCTTGCAACAGTATATTTATGCTCATTGACAAAAGTCACTATTTGAAATTTACCCATGTCGGTTGCTGACAACGTCCAACAACAATTGGGCTCTTTGCATCCGATTTTGATATAGTGACTATTGCTTTGGATGCGTCTCAATTCAAAATTTTGCTTGATGCAATAATTGGTAAGAGCTCTCTTGAAACTATCTCTATCAGAAAATACCTAAAATTAATACAAGACTGGTATTTATGACATCACTAGAAGTAAAAATTGAATTTGGGAAATCCTCAATTGCCTCCACTTCTTCTCTCATCCTCTCCTCGACAAGCTCTTCCTCAATGTAGTCATACTCATCATCATCAAATGTCAAAGGGAAGTTCAGATCTAAAAATGGTTGACTTGTATTTTCTTGAGCTTCTTGAGCTACAATGACAGTGGTAGACTGACAGTTATAGTTTCAACCTAGTTTGACGCTTGTTGTGTAGAAGTTTGTACATTGACATATGTATCAAGCATAATAAAATCATCATTGTCAAGATGTTGCGACTTGTAATGATATAAGTTGATCATTATTTGTGTATCCCTAGTTAACAATAAGTGATGATGAATGACATATATTTCAATAACTCACAGGATATTATCAATATCAGAATCTTGCACCACAAAACTTTGTGCATCAGCCATCACACATACACCTATAACCAAATGAAATCAGAATGAGTATGGAATAGACTATAGAATTTCATACTTTCACAAAAGTATGGAATTGATCAAAAAAGATAATATCATTATTTTTATCATTACTATAGAATGATTCTACTAAATTAAACAAAAAACTAAGGACACTGATGATACAAACTTGGACGGATATGCTTACAGACTTTTGCGAAAATCTTGAAACAACTCCCAAGTTATAACTAGGGTTCTTGTTAAATAGAGTGTAACAATCATTCTTGTTTAAAGTGGCTAATAATGAAGAAACTTTACTAATGAAACTGTATGGGTATGAATTGCCGCTAAGTATCCAAAAACTAGGGCATTAGATACTTTCATAAAAGTATTGAATCAAGCAAAAAAGAGTATATCGTTGGTGATTTGTTCACTAATATGGAATGTGTCTGCATAATAAACTAAAAAATAAGTGAAACACCAAACCTGTGACGGCTAATTCCAGACTTTGCCGAAAGTATATAACTGCCAAGGTATTAGTCGAGGTCGTGGAGGAATGAAGAGAAAACCTCGGCGTCAACAAAGCAAGCCGCCAGTAGAAACAAGGTTGAGCTAATATGGGGAAGAGCACGGGGAAGAGCAAACGATTGAGCGGAAGTTGCGCTTTTGCTTACGACACGTCCGAGCACGGTGAAGACAAATGATTTGGCGTCAGCAAAGCAAGGCGCCAAGAAAACCTCGAGTCTCCAGAAGCTCTAACGTCGACCGGAGAAGAAGAGCAATAATAGAAGATGAAGAAGAAGTTATGTGCTCCCAACTCCACGTCCATTACTTAATTCTCTTTAAACCTTGTTGAATCGGTTCAAACCTTGTTGAACCGGTCGACCAGCGTCCAAACCAACCGCCAGGGCAAAACCGAAAATATAAGCTTTAAATTATGGATCCGGGAATATCCAGTTGAATGTTATGGATTTGGGAAAAAGAGAGGAGGAAGATATGATTTTAGGTATTTGCTCATAAATTTTGCAGTTCGATGTAACCCATACGTGTATTCCAATACGAAAATTATAATGTCTGGTCTGACAATTAAATTGAATGTCAAACTCAAAATTAGAGGGAAAAAAATTAGAGGAGATAATTAGGGTGGAGTTGGGTACTCAAATTGAAAAGAATGATTTTTGGATATAGTGAAGTTAGAACTCGATATCTCTAACAAAAAAATTAAATTAAATTAAATTTTTTGAATCCATATTACTAAATTTAAAATTCAAATCAAACCATAAGAAATTAATTAAAATTAACCCAAATTCTATTTCATATTTCCTCGTGTATAATCCCATAAGAAACTTATCTAGTGGGGGGAAAATATGCAACATTCAAACTAAATAAATATATTCAAATTAATAAGTAGGTATATATAAGTCATTTCCTAAGTTTACCTTTTTGAAAATATAATATTTCTTTAAAATGATCAAAATATCATACAAATTATATAAGTAAATTAGTATTACCTCTGACGAAAAAAATCTTATTTTTTTATTAAAAACCCCTTGAATAGAACTGTCCTGCAATGTTTTATCACCACATATATCATTATAATCAATTGAATTATTCCTTCAAAGGATATCATGCTAGTTTGCAGCAGGCATTGTTGAGAAAAAAAATGGCCACTTGGCGTCCTTATTTATCTTTTTCATTCAAGACAGACCGAGTCAACTTTCTTCACTTGCTCTATCCGAAAGATCAATACGGAGACTAGAAAACAAACAGATAACTTAATCAAATTTTAAAAATAAGACCGGAGTAAGTCAATTCCAGCATGCAGCTCGATACTTCCTTTGGCAAGCTGTCCAGATCAGCTAGCCATCTCAATAATTAAAAATACATGCAGTTTTGTCAATATGCAGGTACACAACTTGCATGATTGTCCAAGAACAATAAATTATTGCACCGTACGATTGCAGCTTCCTGGATATTGAGCTTAACAAGTTGTTGGAGTCTACATAGATTACATAGATTTCATCAGTCATCGCTTTCAACTTAATTCTGCTATCACTCTACATCTACATAAATTTACATGTACTTTTTCCAAGCTTAATTAATTGATCCGAAGAACACGAACTCCACAGGGTGCTTAATCTGTTAAATAAATGGATTCAGGAATTGTCGTAACGCCACCGATTGCCCGGTTTATCGCTTCGTTGAATAGCGACTCGTTCCAATCACATTTCTGCATCGTCGATAATAAATGTTACAACTCTTTTCGTCAATTTATAGAATAATTAAATCTTTTTTTATTACTAACATACATTCATTTAGATGTGACAAAAAAGGTGATGTGGACTTGCATGCTTTCTTGTTAATTTAAAGCAGCTATTAAAAAAATAGTGTCTTACATCAGAAACGCAAGTAGGGATATATTAATAGACCTGTAATCTTAGTGGGGACCTTGACTTCACCAAACAAAAAAGCATATGATTTAGATTAAGTCTAACACAAGTGGACAGGATATATTTATGAGCAAAACAAGGACGTACGATGGTAGGTGGTTTCCTGGATTCTTCCAGGTAATAATATATAGTCATACTTGGGCTACATATATGTTGTTCTTTCTTTCTTTTTTCTTTTTCTTATTTTGACTCAATATAATCTCTGGTCATATTTAAAACTACTCCTCATCAATCCATTGTTCTTGTGTGCTATTTGGTCCTATTATTAAAAAATCAGATCGAAAATATGATAATAAAATAAATTCATGAACATTATTGATCAACTATATTTAGTTTTTTTTTTCTTTTAAATTTAATATGTTTAACCAATTTCCTTACCTTGATCTGCAACCTGAGATTTGCTCTTCCAAATATATGCATCTGCGGGGCAAAAGTGTAAGCATCTACGGATGCAACCCTCACAACTCTCAGCTCTTTGAGGCGTTCCAGCACATGAAGCACCAAATCCACAATGTTGCAGCATTCCACTCTCAGCGTTATCCTGAGGTTGATCTGCTGCATTTCGGATGCCTCCGTCTTGATTACTTGAACTTGCACGCCGCCGCTGTACTCATCGCCTTCTCCTCCAGCTAATTCATCGTTCAGGAGATGCGTTTCCAGTCTCCTGTTCTTCTCCTCGAGCTCGGCAATCTGAGCTCTTAATGTCTTCAAGTGGGTCCTCGTATTGATCAACACCGAAGCTTTGTCCTTCTGTATAATATATATCATATATAAATTAATTAAGATCAAAAAATATAGTGAGAAATAGTTTTGATTAATTAGTAAATATATGTAATTGACCTTTGTGCTTGGAGGAAGAATCATGCGAAGCCTGTGAAAGCTGTCATTGAGCTTCTCCCTGCGTCTTCGTTCCGAGATCATGTGGTGCAGCTGGTTATTGTTTGTGGATCGCGCGCTGCTCCCTTCGATTGCTTCTTCTTCGCCCTTCGCCGAGCTCATCTTCCTCAGCATGAGAATGGAGTCCTTTATCATCCTCTGGCCGCGCGTGCTGCTCCTCCTCAATTCGAGGTCCGGCCGGCCGCTGTAAGGCTTAAACGGTCGCGTCGCAGGCGGCAGCGAACTCGCAGGGGCCGCTTGCGGTGGGTTCGAGATCGCCGAAGGAGAAGAGGCAGCGGAAGAGGAGGAGTTGGAGGAGGCAATGACCGCCATCATCGCCCGCATGATCGCGGCGTCCCCGGAGTCGCCGCCGCCGGGCAACTGAATGCTGCTGCGGTTGTAGACGGCCTCCGGAGGCGGAGCCGCCGCGAGATTGGTGGTGGAGACGGGATTATTGGTGAAGAACTGTGCTTCCAACTGCGACGGCGACTGCTGAAGAAGGACTTCGTCTTCGTACTCCATTTGTGAGTGAGAGATCTGCTCGTGGAGCGAATTAAAACATTCATCATTAACCAAAATGAACTTTAAATATATTCGATCGATTTGGATTTATAACTGAGTAATTATTAATGAGAATATTACAGAATTCGATCTCGAAGTCAACCCTGAGAACTCAAACGCTTCGTTTTTGCATTCCATTAACACTGCGCACTGTTTGCAGAAGAGAGTTGATTAAATCTTCTAATTTAAACTTCGAAGTAACGCGGAGAATATAATCTCACCTGATAGATTTGATCCGAATAGTTCATCAGATATGAGTCGTTTGATCCGAAATATTCAAGTATATCGCTGAGCAAGAAAGCAAGTTAAACAAATTAAACACATGAAATATATAAATTTATAATTGATGAACAAATTCAATATATATACCCGCTGCTGCCGTTGCAAAAAGATCCTAAGAAAGAATCAAGTGTTCTTGCAGAATAGGCGTCGTCGCAGCACCATGCGTCCATAGACTCAATCTTGTAGAAACCGGAAGCTGCCGCACTGCTCTGGTTATGCTCTAGCTTATTGAGCTTATATATATATATATATATATATATATATATAAAGAGAGAGAGAGAGAGAGAGAGAGAGAGAGAGAGAGAGAGAGGTTTTTTTTAAGGAAGACCTTGAATGGATTATAATGCTTCCTCCCAGTATATATAGGTAAGAATATCTGCGGACTTTGGCGCATGCGGAGAGAGAAAAGACCAAGTCCATGGTCGATACAATTTTGAATAGCCTTTGCTGAAAAAAGAACAATTTTGAATTGTCCGGTTGGATTGGGTTGAACCGGGCCGGTTAGATACTTTCGGTTTAACTTTAAAAACTTTGTTAGCTTTGGTAAAAGTTAATTGTTTAAATTAAATCATGATTTTTAGTTTCTTACCTTTTAATTTATGTGTATGCCAAAAGTGTTTATGTTTGTTTTTTTGCAAATTTATCTTTGTATTTTAAACCGTTAGCTCTGGAGAAGTGCAAATTTGGTCCTATAAGTTTTTTTACCGTTAGCTTTGAAGAAGTACAGATTTGGTCTTATAAGTTTTTAATTTTTTGGACTTTAGTCCTATAAAATTTATTTTGGTATTTTCAATCATATAAGTTTGCTCCGTACGTAGTACAGATTTAGTCCTATCCGTGACGGTCTCTTAACTCTTCGTCAATGTGGACTAACGTCGTTCATACACGTTCACATATTTGGTTCTATAAGTTTCATTTCAAAATTTCCAGTTCTATATATTTGCCCCGTAGCATAGATTTGGTCCAATATATTTACCCCGTAGTATAAATTTGGTCCAATATATTTGTCCCATAGCACAAATTTGATCATATCTGTGATGATACGTTAACTCTCTGTCCACGAAATAATAAACAGCATTATGTCCATGTTAACGGAGTTAACAGATCGCCATGAATAAGACCAAATCTATGTTGCGAAGCAAATTACTTATATATGTTGCAGAGCAAATCTATGTTACGAAATTAACATATCAACTTGTCTATATGTCGACCCGTCATATAGATTTGGTCCTATATATCCACGACGGTCTATTAACTTCGTCAACATGGGCATAACGTCGTTTGTTTTTTCGTGGACGGAGAGTTAATGGACTATCACGAATATGACCAAATCTGTACTACAGGGTAAGCATATAGGACCAAATATGTGCTATAGGACAAACATATAGGACTGAAAAATTAAAATTAAAATTTATAGGACCAAATCTGTCAACGTGTATATATGAACGACGACGTTAGTCCATATTGACGGAGAGTTAATGAGTCATCACGGATAGGACAATATCTATACTACGGAGTAAATTTATAATATTAAAAATATTAAAAATATTAAAATAAAATTTATAAATTCAAAATTCAAATAATTAAAATTTTATATGATCCGTCCCCCAAATTAAGTATGCGAATGGACAGCCGAATCTGAACCGGTGCCTAGATCGGTTCGACCGCATACAGGTTAATAAATTAGAGATGAAGGGTACGTTTGCATAGTGAATATGTCTAATTTAGTATTATAATATATTTAATGACAAGTTGGCATGTAGCTGAGGCATGATGTGGAATTGAATAATAAGCTTGATTAGATAAGTTAAATAGGGGATCCTGTCAAAATTAAAAGTCAGTGGACACGAGGTAGGGACTGGGAGTCAAAGTCAAAGTTCGACTACGGCTTTGTCTTTATATTGATCAGCATTTCTTGTATATTTATTCTTATAAATCAAATATAATTTATATAATTAAAAAAATTGAAGTACTATACATGATAACTTTTAATATTTCAGAAATTAAACATCAAATGATGTGCTTTCTCTAGAAAGCATTTTTTTTATGTGCATAAAATTAATTTGGAAATACCAATTTTCTTAATATATGTATAACAGATAGACAGCATATAGGAATAAATTTTTAGAAGAAAAAAAAAGAAAAGAATATTTAAAAAATTAGTATATTACTTTTTTTTTTTAAAAAAGCAAAGATAATATGTAGTGGGATTTGAACTCAGACCTCTAAAAAAATATACAAAATGTAATCTTATACAGAGAAAGAGAATTTTTCCTTATAGTTTTGGATCATTGTTATCTAAGTGGAATTTCGGTCACTCTAATATCCAATTAGATGATATGGGATTCGTTATCGGACTTCATACATTTTAGTCAGTAGAAAGCGAGAATCTATGCATAATCCAGAAATAGGAGATCCACTTTCGTACTTGCAATTATCGGGTCAAATAATCGCGTATTGGGTTCATTGACAAATGACAATCCCAACTGCCCTTTGCATTGCAATTTGCATGGAAAAGGATTATTCATAAATATTAAATATACCCACCTAACCAGCTAATTGAATTAATATCGTTTTAATTTATTATTTTAGATTTCAATTTGTAATCCAATAAATGCATAATGCTCAAGACTAGTCAAGATTCTTTCAGCTAGGAAGAAGATAGGACAAAACACCATATATTAATCAAACACTAATAACAAAGTTTTTGTCAACTCCTTCAACCCGTTAGGGCAGAGGCGAAACTAGATAGATTGAAAGAAAGACAATTGCCTTCCTGTATTTTAATATTTCTTCATTTCCATTTTTATAAATCCCCCCCTCACCCCCCCCCCCCCCCCCCCCCCCCTAATATGTACTGATTTAATAACATTGCACCTTTTATCTCTGTGATGAACTTTTGAAGATAAGTTTGAGACATTGAAATATCAATAATATCTTATCAAAATGTTTATACTCATACTAAGCTAACCTTGTGCTCGATTAAGCTCATTGAGCTATGTTGATAAGAAAAGCTCCAGCTCAAAATAATTTAGATGAACCAAGCTTGCGCATAATGTTATCTTATTATTTTCAATCCATCAAATTATCATTGAAAAAAAAAAAACTACATATGAAAGCCATGAGACCTAGCATATTTAGCTACTGGATGAATGGTTTTAGCAAAAGTTACAGCATATTTTTAAAGACATAGGATATGCTTAGATGGTATACAAGTCATGACTTGTTAAATAGATTAAAATGAATGTAGGAGTTATGAGATGAAAAGAAAGATGATGAAGCTGAATCCTAACACGTACAGCATACAGAGCAATACTGGATTTTAATCAAGTGAACATGTTTGATCATTACTAACATACTCAGCTCAAGTACTGGAAAGTTGTGGACATTATTATTAGCATTATAATGACAGATGCCAATTCAAACCTTACCAACATAAGGAAAACCCACCCCCAAGTTCTACAGATTTCTAATAAAGTGTTCCTCGGGGAAAATAAAAATAGATGCTTACATTGATACATTGAGCTGTTGAATTGAATGTTAATTTTTAGACTTCATCTTCTAGAGAGACTATTCTGTTTGTGCTTTCAGACCTGCAACATACAGTGAATATACATGCCCAAGTTCAGCATTTTTGTATGTGACTAAGATCCAACTGCAGGCTGAGCAACTCCTTTAGCCTTGGCTGCTGCTTGGGCTGCAGCGGCTGCTGCAGCAGCTGCAGCTGACGCTGCGGCTGAAGGAGGTGTCGTTGGCACTGAGGGGGAATTTGCCTGAGTAGATGCAACCACCTGAGGTTGTTCTTGCTGCTGCTGCTGCTGCTGCTGGCCGTTCACCTGAGCAAGCAAGTTCTTGATCTGTGCACCTGTGAGGGTTTCATGCTCAAGAAGTGCATTGGCAAGGGCATGCAGCTCTTTATTGTGGGTTGTCAAAATAGTTTTCGCATTATTGTAAGCCCTTTCCAGAAAATCCTTTATCTCCTTCTCAATAAGTAACCTTGTATGGGCGCTCATGCTCGAGTTGTGAGAAACAAGACCAACCTGCTTGCTCATTCCATACTTTGTGACCATTGCTCTTGCAATGTTCGTCGCCTTCTTAAGATCTGATGAAGCACCCGAAGTCACTTCATTCTCTCCAAATATCAGCTCTTCAGCTACACGGCCACCCATGCACACATCAAGTCTTGCCAGCATTTGTTTCTTAGAGACGCTTGTCTCATCCTTTTCAGGCAATTGAGAAACCATGCCAAGGGCCATACCCCGGGGCACAATAGTAGCTTTATGAACGGGATGGGCACCCTCAGTGTGGATTGCAACAAGAGCATGACCTCCTTCATGGTAAGCTGTCAGTCTTCTGGATTCTTCAGAGATCACTGCTGATTTCCGTTCACTGCCCATCATGATCTTATCCTTTGCATACTCTAAATCATCCATTGTAACAGCTTTTGCTCCATCCATAGCAGCCTTGAGAGCAGCAACATTAACCAAATTTGCTAGATCTGCACCAGAGAACCCTGGTGTACCCCTGGCAATGATACTCAAATCCACATCATCTGCCCGCAAGACCTGCGCCAAAATGAAACTAGCACATTAGAAATAATGAAATATGGCCGTCGTATGTAGGCTCTCTAAAATACTCACTATCACTTAGCTGTACCATTTGAATATTATGCATTATTAAAAATAAATGCTTACAGCATGACTAAATGATAAATAGAGAGGATGATGAAGCCCAGAAAATTGCATTACAGGTTATCAATTAGCAATAGAAAGATGTATAATACCTTTGACATATGGGATTCCAAAATCTGCCTTCGACCCTCAACATCTGGATTAGGAACAACAACATTTCGGTCAAAACGACCAGGTCTCACAAGTGCTTTGTCTAATGACTCAGGGAAGTTAGTTGCTGCAATGACAATAATACCCTCATTCTGCTTAAAACCATCCAGTTCAACAAGTAACTGATTTAGCGTCATTTTCATGTACTGATGATCCTTTGGGTTACGGCTCCCACCTATTGCGTCAATCTCGTCAATAAATATAATACAAGGAGACCTTTTCTTGGCTGCCGCAAAAAGATCCCTTACCCTCCTAGCTCCAACACCAACAAACATTTCTTCAAACTCACTGCCACTGCATGAGAAGAAAGGGACACCGGCTTCTCCTGCAATGGCCCTTGCTAACATTGTCTTGCCTGTGCCAGGAGGGCCCACAAGCAACACACCTTTTGGAAGCTTCCCACCAAGGCGAGTGAAACGCTGAAACAGGCACCATATACAAGACAAAGCACATGCCTTGGAAATTAAGTTTCTTTAAAATAAAATAAATTAATCCACTTTATATTTTTGAACCATGAAAGAGTCTATGCTTGCAACTCAATGTAAAACTTAATTATATCATATATTTGCAACTCCATGTAAAACTTAATTATGTCACATATGACAATTTTTACAAACCCTGCATGTTAATGCATGTTAACGCACATTAACAAAGGAGTAATACTGTAAACTAAGACATGCCTATGCCCAATAGATCTAAAGTAAGAATGCACACAAAAACTGGACTGTACATGAACGAGGTTAAGCTTTCAAATTTGTGAAGAGCATTGCAATTGACAATAAAACCAAAAAGAGAAACCGGTAATATCTATGATCATGTTATTAAAGGAGCACATAAAGGCATACAAAGGCTTAGCTTTGCAACTTGTCTCCCTGGAAGATCCATGTCTCAGTTGCTTGTCTTTCATTCAAAATAAAATACAAAAAGAAATATGGTGCATGCCTCATGCACCTATTAAAAAAACCCAGGCATGCGAAAGGTGTGCTTTTATCTAGGTACATAAGTAGTTTCTTCATCAAAATTGTTATTTGTAAATCATCTAAATCAAGGAAACTAAAATTCATTTTAGGATTGATTTGAAATTGTCCAATGTAGTTTGATTTTTATCAATTTAGAACTTGTTGTCTATTTTGTTTCGATTTGATCACTATATTTTAGAAATCTTTTTCAAGATGCAGTTTTTTCTCATCAGATTTAATCTTGGTATTGCATGTGGTTTCAATATGAACTGTGAAGGGTAAAATTTTAAATTCTACCATTCTAATTATATCAGTGAGAGGGGTCAACAATGAGAAACCACTTGAATAACCAATTTTATGTTATCAAATGAAGTTTAAATTATGTAATTACAGCAACAAAATGACAATTTTGATCTCCAACATTCATATTGGTATTACATGTGCATTGTACACCATAAAGTTTGACAAATAAACTATTAGTTGTGAGAATCAAGGTTGGTTAAGATTGTAGGCCCACATTGAAATGAATTCACCAACTGTAGGGGCCACATCGGAGCAAAGTTGCAAATG
Source organism: Canna indica (assembly GCA_034359265.1). Classification (NCBI taxonomy): domain Eukaryota; kingdom Viridiplantae; phylum Streptophyta; class Magnoliopsida; order Zingiberales; family Cannaceae; genus Canna; species Canna indica. Next base: position 72,775,189 of record CP136891.1, on the reverse strand, counting down.
TAGGAAGGACCGAGCGGAAACTAATCCTTTATTTTATAAATGTTTCTTTCCATTTTAGAAGAGAGACAAATTCAGTAGGGGGTTTCACATTATAAATGTGTTTGCCTTCTCTAATTGCTCTTCTGCTTTTTTTTCTTTTTTCTTTTTTTCTCTCTTTTCCTCTGTGCTCTTATTGTTCCTTATATATTTCATGAAACTATTTGTGTTTCATACAACTATTATTTTGCAGCTACAAGAAAATCCTGTTCTTTTAACAATTTTTTTTATGTTCATTTAACAGTTACTTCTAATAATTTTAACAGTGCACTTTTAGTCAATCAATACACCTTCACCTCTAAATATAGACACAGAGAATATAATAATAACAACAGGAAAGAAATGAATAATACTGCAAGTTAGGAATTCAACTGCAGCTCACAACCTTATATAAAATATTTTGCAGCATACCTTAGGATCTCGGAGGTAATGAACAATTTCCTCTAGCTCAGCTTTGGCCTCATCAACACCTTTTACATCACTGAATTTTGTACTAGAATCCATGCTTGGCTGGACCTCCTCATGTAGACCTAGGCCTGCTGAGATTAATGGCCCAAAAAAACTTTATCCAATTGCTGAAACATAAGCTTTCCAGAGAATAAAATGACTATTTTCTTAAATGTAGCAAAACCTTTACTAATTCCCCTATCTTCAATAAGTGCTCCAACACCAGAAATTACAAGAAATGAAACTGCAATAGTCCGAAATGTGCGCCATAATTGATCTTTAATACTACTGGTTTCTGCTGTCACCATGTGGATTGGAGCACTTGATGTCCCAAGAATCCCATCCTTTGTTGATTGGCCAACATTTTTTAGAGCTGGAATACTGTTCATGCTGTTAATGCTCTCCTCTTCTCTCACAGAATTAGAAATACCTGCACACATCATTAGCATATAAAATTCAGGTCCCATAAAAATACGGACTTTAAGAAACTAAAAAACAAGCATATAGAAAGGAAATCCACCTCCATTATATAGTTTTCAAACATGATTTTATGCCTTGGATGCAATTTACACATCTCATTACTAGACAAAATGAAATACTCAGTGAATTTAGACTAAAGTTCTATTATTTTGGTTTATCTTAAAAAAAGTATTGTGATTTAAAGACAAACAACAAGGAAAAGAAGGGTAATTGGGAATCTTCAAGCTTATGGGCACAAATCGTGCTAATATATAATTCACTCATCTTCAAATAGTACAGCTGAATCAATAAAAACAAAATTCATCCATGATTATATGCTCTGATAAAAGCATAGCATATATCTAAATACTAAAAATGTACTTTGGACGAACATAGTCCCACCAATCTCCAACTTCCTGCACACACTTCTAAAAAAATAGCAATTCTAGCCAGTAGGAATTGGATCATAACTTTTCAATGTCAAAGACCGTGCATATCTCTAATAAGACCTTGTTGAATTTATTTCTCTTTTGAAGGAAACTAATTGAGTGCTTTCAGTTTTTGAAAACAAATAAAACCAAATAGAAATTGATTGTATAACTATATTTGTTTCATTGACCAAAAATAACAAGTCAATTGTATTCAAATGTGTTTCCCATTTTAAATGCAAGACTCATAAAGACCTTATTCGGCAAATTAGCAGCTAACTTATTATATTATTTGATTTGACCTACAAAAATGTTGGTAAAATTAGTTGTTAGCTATTTGAATGTATAGAATGATAAATAAGGACATGACTATGGGTATAAGTGAGCCGAGCAGCTCATGAGCTACTCGAGATCACTCGATGAAAACTCTAACTCGACTCGATCTTATCGAGCCGAGCTTTATATACGAGCAAGCCGAGCTCGAGCTAAGCAATACTCGGCTCGAGAGGCTCGCGAGCCTAATCGAGCTTCATATTTTTTTATATAATTATATAAATATTAATGTTTCATTTCGGGTCGAGCATAAACTCGAGCCGAGCAGAGCTTAATCGAGCTTGAACAAGCTTGAGAAAAATAAACCAGCCGAGCTCGAGCCCAGATATTGAAGCTTGTGCTCGATATTTCTTAAACGAGCCAAGCTCGAGCATAAGCAAGCTCGGCTCGGCTCGATTACACCCATAGACATGAGTATATTCTAACCTTACTTGGCAGATAATGTTAATTGATTGTATTATTACTATTGTTATTATGAATAATAATTTTAGATTTTTCTTTTATTTAATTTTTAATATGCAAAAATATCTAAGAATAAGTTTTTTTTATTTTTCAAGATTTTAAATATATATAAATAAAATTTCAATTTTTAAGATATTAAATTTTAGTTTAAGCAACATTTCAGTAATTATAAAAAATCATTAATAACAATGTATTCAAACAGTAAAAACTAATTATAAAAAACCATTAGGCATATCATTTAGATTTTTATAAAGTTAAAGCACATATATGTCTTTACTAATCCACTCTTTTGATAAAGCTTGGCTAATATGCTTTTACAAAAAGTAGTTTGGGGTGAAATCGCTATTTGAAAAAGCTCTTTACCAAATTAGCTTATTCATTTGGTCAAATCTCTCAAATGACCTAAAAAAATATAAGCTCCCCAAAAAGCTCATTACCAAACACCTCCCGTAACCCTCATCCACCCTGCCAGAAAAGGTCATCACTGACTCATTGTACCCTGCCACCCATTCTGAGAATTATGCCCTTATAAATGGCAACCCATCACTAACTCTCTTGAATCTCTTTGGAATCTCAAACCCACTCTTCTCCTAGTTCTTGCAATCTCAAAAGTCTGTTGCCACCCATGCCTTCACAGTCAATGTTGCTGAAAGAATTTTTTTGAGCAAGTTGAAATCCTACTTACTTTCCTCCTTTTTCCTCCTCTACCCTCACTCTATCTCTTGAATGACGATATCGGAGACAAAAACACACCTAAAGCGTTTCATATCCTGTTGTTCCCTTCCTCACATTTTTTTATTTCTTCATTGCATTATTTTCATATCTATTATTATTTTTTAATACCAACTTCTAAAGGTAATGGTTTTGAATTTGCATTACTAGAGAAGTCAAGTTTTAGTTCTTTTCTTTCTTTTCTTATTTTTTCACTTTTTACTGGTTCATATAGATATTAGTACCAGTTTGTCAGATTCTGAGACCAATCCTGAGACCATACTGTAAAACTGTTTCGTTTTTATTGAATCTCAATCTCACATTATGTTCCTTTCACACTTCTGTTCATCAAACACTCTTCCCCATTCATATGCAAGTCGTCTTGAAAAACTTTCATTCTATGTCACACTACGTGCATTTTTTGTTGCAACAGGAATTGTGAAATTGCAATTTTAATATACGTCAACTCAACACAAGCATTATGCATACCTCTTTGTAAAGTTTTCAACAACGTACTTTGATCGAGTCTATCAACTTTCACTAATGCTTTAACATACTCAGCTAGTGCAGAAGGATTTGAATGCAATGAAGGCTGACTTTCAAAGAGTCTAATAACTCTTTCTGGATCACTTCTGTAGCGCTCTTTGAGGAGTGTAGCATCATTTGAAACATCTGTATCCCGTACTCTGCGAGCAAAACTACCAACATAGCTGGACTGAAGCCTCTCTTGGAAATTTCCTAGTCGGTTACCTGCAATAAGTAAAAAACATGTAAATAAAGACAAATAAGAAGACAAATAGTTGCCAAAGAGCTTCATTGAATAAATTTATAATCAAATTAGCAACAAACGAAACTTTAAGTGTTTATTACAGTATAGTCCGCGATTCCCCTAGTTTAAAAAACTTCATAAAGTCGTTTCTGAATCTAGAATGTACAACTCACGTGCATAGTCCAGAAAGAAAATAATGGTGTTTGGTCTGTGGACAAAAATAAAACTGAACTTAAAACTTGGGGACTAAATTAGAGTTTTTCAACCTCTAGGAACAAAATTGGAACTCCTATTAAAATTTATGAACTAAATTAAAATTAACCCGAAACTTTTATCATAATGTACCAGATTGTGTAAATTACAATCACTTTTTCAAGAGAAAACTCTGGCTGAATTGACTTAGGACAAGAAAATCAGAGGCATAATGTATAAATAGCTGTTCAAAGTGGGTAAGATAATATGTAAAAGAGGAACTACTCCAAGACTTTTCTTCATTTATCTGAGAGCTAAGGCTAGCATAGTCATAGCAGTTTAATAAATTACCAATGTGCCTATCTAAGGCTTCATCTGCCTAACTGCTCAACAATCAATGGGGTAAGGGTGAAAAACTGGCCTATAGACAACAACATGATCAGATTATGAAGGTATTTAAATTAGCAAAATTTTGAATGTTTCAAAATCTGGAAGACTTGAGAATCACCTACTGAACCGTTAATGTATTACAACTGTTGGAGACCTAACAAATATAAGCAAAGTTAAATCCATAGATACATTATATTCAACACCAACATCTATGCAAATGATATTGTCCGTTAAAAAACTAGATAGGGATGAGAAGTAAACAAGAAGAGGGAAGGTAGCAAAAAGGAAAGTAAAATGAAGCTAAAGGTAATGAATCCTTGGTCTTCGGTTCAGGACATTAGCCATGAGCAAGATGAAATCAGTTTATGTGAAGATGGTCCCCACTCCCCAGAGGAGAGCAAATCATACAAAGAAACATAGGAGAAACACTTTCATAGCTAAAAGAGAGAAAAAAATGTGGAGATAAGGCAGTAAATAAGAAAACAAAATGTTCATGGCATAGCTATTACAAGTCACACAAACTCCCAACATTGGGAGTTGACAACATGTATCTTTTCTCACCATTGATCTTTATGTATGATGATCTTGTCATAAGTGCATGGTACAAGCCTTTGTTATAAGCTCGAATTCGAGGGCATGGGAGGCAAAGTTATTCACCTATGTGTACTTTCCCTTTCCATTTTCAGCTATGAAGGATGGTCTGCTGGTATGGGAGGCACACTTATTCACCTATGTGGCTATGTGTACTTTCCCTTTCCATTTTCAGCTATGAAAGATGGTCCGCTGGTAAAGGAAGAGAGAGTTGAATTTGAAAAAAAAAACAGATATGCTTTTTCCGTTCTCATTCACTCTTATTTATATTTGTAGAATACATTGTGACAAGGTTTTTTCCAAAAAGGAAACCTATTAAAAGTAGAATTAAGTGGAGACAAAACCTATTAAAAACATAATTAAACAGAGAGAGAGAGAATTGACTTTGAAAAATCCAGATATGTTTTTCCGTTCTCATTCACTCTTATTTATATTTATGGAATACATTATGACAAAGTTTTTTCCAAAATGGAAATCTATTAAAAGTAGAATGAAGTGGAGATAAAACCTATTAAAAGCAGAATTAAACGAAGATAAGACCTATTAAAAGCATAATTAAGTGGAGATAATAACATTTAATGTCTTCCAATTTGTTTCCAAATTGCTTTTGTTGTCGTCTTTGATATTTGAACTTCCATTTTGCCACCTCTTTATGTTTTGACGATGTGGCGGATGGGGATGATGTGGGATGGTGAGGTGGATAAGTAGAGTCCATAACATAGCATTTAAATCTCTTTTCATTGTTTCAAGTTAGCTCCATCTTTACTACTTGATCCCTGTGCATGAGGCTCCCACCAATCCAGGATTTGGGAAGGGGTAATACCTTACCCTCGCATAGCAAGTATGTTGCTTCCATGATTGAGCTCCCTGTCTACCAAATCAAAAGTAGAATTTACCATTTCAACGAGGAATGCCTAAAAATGTTAACGGTTAACCATCACCTAACTTCAAACTTTGCTTTTAAGGGCTTTGTCGAATTACTCAATTCAGGATCTAGAACTGTACAGCATAAGGAGTCAAATAATTTAGAGGGATTATACAGATTCTTCTTGAGATGCTTCTAGATAAACATTAACATGTAAACATGTAAAGCTAAGGTAAACTATATTTGCAATTACAGGTTCGTCTGTTTCCACCATAAAGGAGTAAACACTTAACCAAGAATTTTTCAGAGTAAGAAATAAATTGTCCTTGGTGTAAAGATAGACAATAAAATCCATACCAGCACCGAGCTCAATCTTGCGTAGAGCATGATAAGATTGACTGCTGCCAAAGAAATGTGCATTCCCAAACAATTGTTGTTTTCCAATCTGTTGCAATCAGGATAGACTATTCTTAGAAGAAACAAATTACAAAAGGAGAAAGGAAAAGATGCATAGCCAAAAATTATTCATTTTGAAGAATGAAGTGATTGGAGAAGTTTCAGTACCCATCATATTAGCAACAAATCAACAGAACTATCTAATTCATGCACAGCAAAGCATACCAAAAAAAATCAAAACTAGAAAAGAAGGGAAAAAACATTGTCATATGGTCTAGAGAGAAGTAAAGCAAGTATCCTTTTTTATTTAGATGCATAATACTATTTGTTCAGCTCAACTACTCCAGTTTTTATGTTAGCCCATGGAGTTCGTTGGCTGAGCATTGTAAGGTAATATAGAAGATTTATAAAATGTGTCTTTGGTTTCTCATTCATTATATGAATTAAAAACAAAAACTGCCATTCCGAAGGTTAATGTAAGAGCTATTAACGATAGCACGTGGTTTTCTATTTAACTTTTTCTACTTTGTAGGACATCCCCTTTCCCGATCAAATTGTGCCCCTCCTTCAACAGAATGAAGAACAGAATTCCATAAGAACTCAGCCAATAAAGGGACAAGATATAAACTTCAAACTATCGTCAAGTATCAAACGGCCTAAGAAAGGACTGATTGATCCAGTGCCGGCAAAAACCTAACTCCCGTACGAGTTCCAAAACCTAGCACTTGATCGAAAAATACGATGGCAAATTAAAAGACTAGACTTGTGAAAAAGTTTGAGCCTATAATTGCAGAGATAATATAGAAGGGGTAACCCAAATCCAGAGAGGGAGTCGCAACAAGGCCCCCAAAAAAGCAAGCATCAGTTAAGAGAAATGAAAAGGCACACATATTTATCAAAGAATCGGAGCCTAGGAACCGGGAACGACTCTAGGCTATAACGAACAAAGCGAATCCGCACAACGAATGGGAATACATGTTACCTTCGTGAGAAGGCGCCTCCAAGCCATGCTTGATTTAGTGGTGCAATTGAGTCGAGAAGGATCTAGGGAGACGGTCGGGGAAGGGATGCGAGAGAGAAAGGAGGAGGAGGCAGCGGCAGCGGCAGCGGCGGCGGCGGAGGGAGCCCAAAATCCAAACAGAGGTCTTCGGAGAGGGACTTAAATAGAAAAACGAAAATATCGACAGCGATGACTCGCCAGGCGATGCGGTCGCATTGCGTTCACTTGCGTCGAGTGTTTGTTTTTCTTTTTTCTATTTTTTTTTGCATATCAATAATAAATAATAGAAAGTATTTAATTATATCCGAAAAAAAAATAAATAGCAAGGATTTCTTTTTTCCTTCAACTACCTGCCCACTCTTTTTACCGATTCTGAACACGGTTTTTGACCAATATGGTTTATTGAAGACAGCATATATATATATAAATGGAACAAATTTAATTTCAAATACATTCTAGATATTTCAAAAAAAATGTTATAGATCTCAAAATTGGAGTCCTTATCATGAATATGAGAATTTCATCCATTCTAATTATAGATTTATGATATTTTATTCTTTTACTTGCAAGAATATTCTAATTGTTATTTTTTTTTTAAGTATGTATATTTTATTGTTAGGTTGTTTAATTTTAAAAAATAATAACTAAAATCAAGTAAAATAGAAGAGTAAAATGGTTTTTATTTAATTATATATCTTTCAATTAACTTAATTTATATAAAGTCTATATTATTTTCATTATTAATAAAAATAACTTGTTTTAAAATTGGAAAACAAAAACTAAACAGCGAATTGAAAAAAATAACTTATTTAGTTTTTGTTGCTTTTATTTATTTATTTTTTTAATTGGAATTATGGTTGTGTTATGCATTAATTTTAATCATACATAATAATTTTTCATAAATATAAAAAAATATTTAATGAAAAATATCGATACATGACTGTACAATAATATTACATTTAGAGAGTTTTTATATGTAACGTTATATAGTTACGTATCACTAATTTATTAAATATTGCATTTGAAAGCTTTTAATAACTTATACAATAAATTTTTTGTTAGGTCAATTAGATTGTATTACATGCGGAGCAATATGCATTACTTGAAATATTTTAGTCTTATGTGGATAATTTAGTTTTTGTTATTTTAATTGGATTGTTGCTTTAATTGGAATTATGATTGTGTTATGCATTAATTGCAATTCTGCTTAATATTTTTTTGCAAATATACAAAAACGTTTGATAGAAAATATAGGTAGATGGTCTTACAATAATGTTAAATTTAAAAAGTTTTAAAAGCAGCATTATATAGTTATATATCCCTAATTTATTAAATATTATACTTGAAAGCTTCTAATATCTTGTATGGCTAATTTTTTGTTGCTTCAATTAGATTGTGTCACGTGCACATCAATATGCATTAAATATTGCACTTGAAAACTTATGTTCTCGCCTGAAGTTGGGGTGATGCGGCCCTTCGTGTATCCCGGTCTGACGCGGCTCCGGTGGGGGACCTGCAAAATACACTCAAACGCTTAAGAAAGAAGAAATTCCAAGTGATGAGTATAGAATTAGAATCGAGATTATATTTGATGTGTGTCGTGTCTATTTTATGGGCGGGTCAGGGATGTCACGGGCGATTATGTCTCCCTGAATCCCGCAGGGAATGAGTCGAAGTTTATCCCAAAGATGTCGGGCTCATTACTGTCAAATCTCTGATAATTAGTGAAGGATGTCGATGTCCTTGCTTGGCCAGGGGGAGCCCTCGGACTAAGTTATGGTTGGCTCGATCTAAGTCTAGTTCATGAATGTCGGCGCAATCGAGCCTAGTCCAGCCGGTCCCAATGGAGCTAGTCTAGTCCATAGCCCCCGAGCTTGGTCGAAGTTTGAGGACTTCGTGCCGAGCTCTAGTAGTGTGTCGACTTCCTGCTCATCTGCTAAGCTCCTTGTATATGCCGAGTTTTTGACCTTGGGGCAGTATATGAGTGTTTGTCGTGTTCTTTTAATAGCCAGATTGTTGGAGTAGGAGATTTTGGTGTGCATCGATTTTGTCACCCCGAGACTCTTCAATTTTTGTGATTAATATGCATGGCGTTTGCGAGAGGAAAGAGGCCCCTTTTCGTGTGCACATCGCATGTCTATGCTTGTCCACCCTTTAATTTTGATTTGAGGGTAATTATGGCTGGGAGATTTAACTGTCTGTTTCCAAGGCACTCGAGCGTTTGCTGCTAGTTTGATGGTCCTTGCTCCGTTAGCGAGGTGTGGCCAATGGTCGTTAGATTGGAAGGCTCTTTTAAAAGCCCCTTGTCTCTTTCTTTTCCCTGTGCCTTTGAGCTCTAGCATTGAGTGAAGAGTGTTGCGAGCTTTTAGTCCTCCAGAAGCCAGCCTTGTGGTTGCAGTGAGTAGATCAAGAATTGTTGTGGGTTCGAACCACGAGGCTTACAATGAGGCAAGGGGAGGTCGGTCATAGGCGACCGATGGAGCTCCATGGGGATCAGAAGTCTATGGACCACGGTTGGTCCATATCGCGGGGCTTGTGTAGCGGACGTCACTCTTGCTGAGCGGTTGTCTTGCTTCTGGAAGCCCTAGCCGCGGAGCGGTCCTACTTTAGTGGTTCACATCGGCACCTCCTGACTCGGCATCTCGCCCTCCTCTATTCTTCCTACCATTGTTCTTGGCTGGTTCGACAAAGCTGAGAAATGCCAAGGGAGAAAATAGTCTCGTCGGTGGTTATGCCTTGATTCTTTGCTCTATGTGGTATGTGAATTAGGCTACTGTAGCCATGAAGTGATTTTCTCCAATAGCTTTCTTCTGTTGCACACTTCTCTTTTGTGGGTTTGTGAATATTATGTCTACCCATCGTGGGTTTTGTGAATATATATTATTCCTGTTGAAGTCGGGGTGATACAGTCAAGCGCGACATCGACGAGGGGGGGGGAGGGGGGTACAAAAGACACTCTGTCGCTCAAGTCAGAAAGAATTTCAGGTGAGAGAATAGAAATTGGAATCTAGATGTACTTAAAGTGTGTCGTGTCTGTATATAGTTCAGGATGAAGGATGTCTGGCATTAATGCGTGTCAGAATCTCATAGGGGATATGCTCAGAATGGGTTGAGCTTGATCCCGAAGATGCCGAGTTCACAATTGACGAATCCCTCGTAATTAATGAGGACGTAAGTGTCCTTGTATGGTCGGGTAGATCCCCTAGGCTAAGTAGTATCTGGCCTGACTTGAATCTGGTTCATGAGTGTGGGCGCTTCTGGACCTAATCCAATCGGGTCCAAAGTGTTGGTCTAATCCACAACCCTCGAGCTTGATTGGAGTATGAGGACTTCACATAGCTTTAATAGTGTGTCGGCCTTTGTCTGTCTAATGTGTTCCAGGAGTGTGTCGACTTCGGTCTACCTGTCGAGCTTCTGTAGGTGCCGAGGTCCAACCTCGGGCAAATCGTGGGGAGTGCGTGCACGTTGTCTCCTGTCTCTGATGGTCGAAGTAAATCAAGTTGGCGTGTCTTTGTCGTGTTGTCTTGTGACTCTTTGGTTCCTGCACCTAGCGTGGTGGCTGCGTGGAGGAGGGGTATTTCCTCCCACGTGGCAACCGTTGATTGATGTTCACCCTCTTTGGTACTAAATCCCGCTTGAAGAGTAATCATGACGAGGGAAGTCGCTCATTCGTATCTTTTTTGGGTGTTCTAGGGAATGGCTGTTGGCGAGCTTGTTAGTTGGGATTTAATCAGTCATCATGGTGAAGTTATTGGACGTTCGATGGGGAGGTTGCTGCCTCTCGGCCTTTAAAGCTGCCTTTCTCTCCTTATTTCGAACTTTTCCCACGTTCTCATCATCTGGTGCTTGCGTTCTAGAGGCTTTCGTCGGTGACACCGCTCTGATCATTTCTCTTGACCATTGTTGCTTTACTTTCAGTGAGTCTTTTGGTTCTGCTATTTAGCTTTTCGCACTATCATGGTTGGCCTTAGGTTGATAGGTTGTACTGACTTATCCCCATTTGTTAGGGTTTTGCAATCTTTGTCGGGTCGATGGTGAGGAGAGGTAATGGAGTTAAGTCAGAGGTTGGGCTGTCGGACAGAACTTCAAATCCATATGTGTGGGTCCATAATGTGATACGACATTTTGCTCATTGGAAATGACATTCGTATCTTGTAGTGTGTAAAAACCTGGCTATGGAAATGTTTTTCAATGAAGGACTTGGTCGAGGCCACCTATATTTTAGGCATTCGGATCTATAGGGATATGTCTAAAAGGTTAATTGGCCTAAGTCATAGTGCATATATTGACAAGGTACTAAAGAGGATCAGTATGCAAAATAACAAGAGGGGATTACTGCCAATGTCCCATGGCATTAAGCCTAGCAAGTCTTAGAGTCCTACTACACAGGATGAACGAGAGCGCATGAGCAAGATCCCGTATGCATTTGCTATTGGATTTGTCATGTATGTCATGTTATGTACTCAATCATATGTCTTATACGCATTAAGCATGACTAGTAGATACCAGCCAAATCCTGGTGAGTGTCACTAGACAACAGTCAAGAGCATTCTTAACTACTTGAGAATGACTAAGTCTTCTTGGTTTATGGAGGATTCGAAGGTGAGTTGGTTGTAAGTGGTTACAGCGATGCTAACTTCCAGAGCGACATAGATGATTTTAGATCGCAATCAGATTTTGTGTTTTGTTTGAATAGAGGTGTTGTCAACTGGAAAAGTTCAAAGCAAAACATCGTGGCCGATTCTATAATAGAGGCTGAGTACATAGCTGCATCGAGTGCTGCTAAGGAGGCCGTTTGGATAAGGAAGTTCATCTCTAGATTGGGTGTTGTTCCTAGCATCTCAAACCCAGTGGATCTCTATTGTGACAACAATAGAGCCATTGTGCAAGCTAAGGAACCTAGATCACATCAGCGATCCAAACACATTCTCAAATGTTTCCATCTCATTCGAGAGATCATTGAGACGGGAGATGTGAAGATATGCAAAGTACATATCGATGACAATGTTGCCGATCCATTAACTAAACCACTCCCTCAGTCAAAACATGATAGCCATTCTAGATCATTGGGTATGAGATACATTGATGATTGGGCCTATTGCAAGTGGGAGATTGTTAGTAGTGTGCCCCAAACCAATGGAATAATAATTGACATTATTACTTTCCTTTTCATTAGATGGAATATTTACTTTATCTTATTATTCATTATGAGCATGTTTAACTTGATAAAAATTCCTTGAATAGTTGATTCCGCTTAGAAGGTCATCAAGTACGAGACTTGATAGTAAAACCCTAAGGCAGTGAGAATCATATTCTAAATAGTCTCTAGTCAATCATTGTCTTGGAACGATAATGAATGAAGACTAGTATGTTGTCTGATTGACGATAATCATATTTTACTGGTCATGGATATGTGATATCAAAGTCAGATCATATACACATGTTGGAGAACATGGTGTCAGACAGACCCACTGTAAGAATACTACGTGGATTATATCATTAGTATATCTCCAGTGGTAGTGATACGTCAGTCCTCCGACCTGATGTCACTATGGATTCCTACATGAGGAATTATATGTTTTGACATAGTCTAACATCACCTTTAATCGGGTGGTAATAAGGACTACAGTTGGACATGGAATAAATTATGTAGAGAAATATGTGTAGTCGTGAAGGAATTTGCCTCTATCGTATATGAGAGAGATATCTCCAAGCCCCTTGATGAGTATGATTGAAGAAATGCATGATCGTGCTCAAATGAATTGATAGGAGTATCAATGTCATCTATTAAGTAGTCTACTCAGGAACTAAGAAACCTGATTGAGCAATATAAGGATGATGTAATCTATATCTTATGCTTGATCCATATATCGCGTGACAAAAGGACATAGTATCATACTGTGAGTTAGGTTGCTCGGATCACCGACCTCATTTAATTTGAGTAGTTATGATGTCTTGTTAGAGGTCGCTTATGGCTTGTAGGTTACAAATGTGATTTGAACCCACTGTCAACGTTAAGTGAACCTACAAGGTCGCACATATAGGGTAAACCGAATTGAACTTGAGGTTAAGACTTATCGGATTTGATTTGCATGATAATTAACCAACTAAAACTCTCTTGGTAATTTTAGAAATTAATTTTGAAATTGAAAAGGAGTTTACAAATTTAAATTAATTGTTCTCAATTTTAAAATGTGATTTCATTATTGGAATTACATTGATCACAATTGGTAATGTATCTTTAATATTCAGTATTAAAGGATACATATAATTGACATATTAAATTTAGAAAATTCATCATTGGTAATTGTTACTAAGGATATATTTTATTCGGACATTAAAATCGTTTTAAGATTCTGGATATGACTTTGAATTGATCAACGACCGAGATGACTCGATCAATATGATTGAGTCGTCTATAAATACCCACCTATGGTTTAGATGGGTTAAGGATTTACCTCTTGGTGGCAAACAACCTCGTTGCAAAAGGAAGTCGAGCTCCCTTTGTGGCAGTCGACCTCCACCAAAGAGAGACGGAGAGAGAAGAGCCTAGAAGGAGTTTCGTGCTCGTCTAAATCGGAAGGAGTTTCGATAGAGCCGAGCTAGCACTCGGGAGACGCCCAGTTCATTGTGTTCGTCCGTGTGCTATCCGTAGAGGATGTATATCGCTTGGCAGCACCTTGGATCTAGAGCAATATCGTGATCTTGGATTCGCGGAATAGAAGACGAAGTTCGATCTTCAAATGTATAATCCTTAACCTAGTATTGATTTAACTGAGATTAATGAATCCTTTTGGGCAGAGGATCGATTTTTATTTCTGTTGCATGTAAATTTTTTTGTTGGATGTCCGGTCCATGATGACCCAACAAGTGTCCGGTCCATGTAACTTTCGCTGAGGCTGACGCAGGGCGATCAGGTCGTTGGAGCCTTCTGATTCTTCGGCTCGTCCGAGCTCTCCTTTGAGGCAAAGGAAAAGGGCCAGGGGCTCGCGCATTGGTGAGGGTCTGCCTCATCAGGGCATCATCCTTCCTATCGAGGTCGCGATTGTTGCGCCGGAGATGGCAATGGTGGAGGAGGCCCCACCGATAGAGAAACATCTAGTCATGGTTCCTCGTGATAGTCAATGATTCCTGCTTGGCACTCAATCAGATATGTCGGAAGGGGCGGATGCGGGAGAGCTCGCTAAGGTCGATTATTTCCACTTAGTTGGCATGATGGACATGCTAGTGGGAGACAGGGTGTCTGCATTGAAGATGTATGAGGCTCGGGCTCGGGAGATTGAGTCACTGAAGAAGGCCCTAGAAACGAACATTTGCAAGGTTGGACTTATGAACTCTAATGTTTCTGAATCCATCGGTCAGACAAGGGAGCCGAGGATATGTCTGGTTGCTTGAGGGCGGAGTTGGAGAAACTCCATCATGATCTTGCTGCGACTGTTGCGGAGGGGTCGTGCTCGAGGGCTGAGACTAAGGCCGCTCGAGGTAGGGCGGAGAGATCCAAGGTGGTTGTGCAAGAGCTTGAGGTAAAGGTGCATAAACTTGAAGGTGAGGTTGACCGCTACCATGATGCAACTGTCAATTTTTACGTCGACGGTTTTGAAAAGGCGATGGCACAAGCCAAATTTCTTGCCACATAGGTCAACTTCTCTGAGATCAGAGGGTTCAAGGTGGTTAGGAACGACATCCTAGTTGACCATAGAGTGGAGGAGGAGGCTGCCGCACCAGCTGAGGAGGAGGCTGCCGCACCAGCTGAGGAGGAGTCTTGAATTGATGTCCTCGTGTCGTGTCCTCTTTCGACAAGAGAAGTGAGAACTTCAGGGGGTGACGACAGGAGAAGATGTCTTTGAAATTACTCGCATGTGGGCCGTGTATGGAACAATGACTATTTTTCATGGATTGCCGCCTTTTAGGGCTTTTAACTTCTGCCCGTTAAGGTCATCTGACATGGTTACCTCTTCGCGGAGTTGTTATTGTACCTTCGAGCACTTTATTTTCTTGATGCATGGTTTTGTTTTGTGTGGAGTGGATGTTTGGGCAAGTGCTACCAATCTTTGTTCAGTGAAGTTATAGGATATCCCAGTGTTTCTTGGTCGGTGCTAGTCGGTCTGTGATCGCTTTTGGGGGAATGGTTCGCCCCTAGACGGATGTCGAGCTCCTGTCACAAGTAGAGTTAGGATTGAAAGTACCTTTTCGATAGCTGTTGGTGATCGCCTAGATGGTGATGGCGGCAAGGACCACAATTTGGCATAAGAGCCGGAGCAGCGGCTAAGAGAGTAAGGCGGGTCGCATGTTGAGAGTGTGGGAGCTCGAGAGCGATGACTGAGGCTGAGGACCATGCTTGAGAGTTGTTGAGAGTGTGGGAGCTCGAGAGTGACGCTAAAGCCTATGACCATGCTAAGATTTAAGTCGAGCTCGTCGAGGAGCGTAAGGCAGAATCGCACCTGGGGTCGTTGAGAGCGTGGAGCCCGCGAGTGGCGTTGAGGCCGAAGACCATGCTTAGGGTCAACTCAAGCTCGCTGAGAAGTGTTGTGTGAAACCCGACACTAGAAGGGGGGGTTGAATAGTGTTCGTCCCCTTTTTGAGTTTTCTCCTTACTCAATTTTAACTCAACTTAATGCAATTGTTCTTTAATGGTTAATATGATCACAATTCAATAGCAATGATAAAAGCTAATAAAGAAGCAATGCAAACAATAATATTTATAGTGGTTCGGCTAACCGCCTACTCCACTACCTTGGCTCCTTACCAAGGATTTCTAATCACTACTTTATAGAAATTATGTTTTCCTTTGAATACACTTGAGGACACCCTTCTCACCACTCGAAGAATACATCAATCATATTCACCTAGGCAAAACATAATTCTATAAAGCTACCCCTAAGTGTTTCCAAGCACACCGAGCAAGCTATCTCAACTTTGAAAATAAGTTACAATAAAGTTCAAATACAAGGAAAGAGCTAAAGAATAGATGATTGAACAAAGCTTCTTTCCACCGCCTTCTTGTCTTCAACTTGCAAGATGATGACTCCAAAGATTGCAGCACAGTTGAAGAAGTAGAAGCAACACCTGGTTTTTGATGTCGAAGAAGGAAGCAGAGGGCGTGCGAGAACTTGATCGTATGAAGGCTTAAAGAACTTCTTTGATTGCTCAATAACACTAGTTAAAGTTTTTAAAGAAGTTAGGTGATGGGTATTTATAACCCTTCACCCGAACGACCCGTTCAACAGGTGAAAAATCGACCGTTGGAGTCGTTCGGTCACGGCTAGTCGATAGGTCGGTCGACTGATGGATCGACTGCCAGTGCGACCGTTGGCAATCTGTGAGAGATCGGTCGACCGATGGGTCGATCGGCTACATTTCTTTCGACATTCGGTTGACCCATCGGTCGACCGAATGGCTGAAGCCAAGTCGCGATTTGGCTATGTCCAGTTAGGTCGATCGCTACCGTTCTGTCCATTTTCGCCGTATGTCGATCGACCAACCAGTCGACCGACACAGCCCTGTAGTTTAGCCTTCGCCAATTTCGATCGACCGACTGGTCAACCGAATGGCTATTGGCCATTTTTACCGACATCCGGTCGACCAGTCGGTCAACCGAACGGGCTACTTACCATTATATTGCCTTGTTCGGTCGACCAACCGGTCGATCGAACCCAGGCTAAGCATGACTTCTTCCTTGGATTTTTTTTACATGCCTTTTCTATGGGTTTGGTTACTAAGTTTCAACTTGGATAACTTTACAATTTTGGCTTGGGATAAACTATCCTAGGGACATATTACATTATTTCTACTTGATTTAATCCCGAGCCTTTCTTCAACGATTTCTTCTTTTGTTTCTTTGACGATCTTCTCCTTCATCCCATTTGAACGGATTTGGCATGCATATCGCAACCTCAACCTGAAATCAAAACTTCACACTTAGATTAAATACATATTTGTTATCATCAAAATAAAGATCGGGGCTTAAGAGAGACCCTTAAGCCAACAAGAAGCGCAAGGCAAGACCGCGCTTGGGGTCATTGAGGGCATGGTAGCCCGAGAGTGGCGTTGAGGTCGAGGATCGTGCTTTGGGTCAAGCCGAGCTCGCCGAAGAGCGTAATGCAAGATTGCACCTAGGGTTATTGAGGGAGTGGGAGCCCAAGAGTGGCGCTGAGGCCAAAGACCATGCTTGGGGTCAAGCCAAGCTCGCTAAGGAGTATAAGGCGTGACCGCGCCTGGGGTCATTGAGAACGACGACGTTCCTGTTAGTGGTCGCGGGATATTTGTTTGTAACGAATGGCGAGATGGGCATAGATTTCCTAGATACACAGAGAGTTATGAAAAGAAATCATCTTTATTAATATGAAAGAGAAATTGGAGATGCGATAGAGTTTTTTCGAGCGGGGCGCTCGACTCGAGCATGGTTATTCCTCGCTAAGGTTTAAAGAGGGGAAAAAGAGGAACCAGTTGCCATCAATTGGTGGCTGGAAGAGAGCGGTCCACTTTTGGTCTGGTCAGGCTCTGGTTCATATCTTTTACTCCGAGTAGTACTCAGTTTCCGAGTTGCTCTTGGGTCGAGGCCGCTTCTAAGCGCTTCTATTTGGGCCCATCTTGGAGGTCCCTATAAGTCGTCCATCGAGGGAAACCAAGAGCGTCTGGTGGGGTGGAGCGCTTGGCTCCTCCCTTGGCTTGGTTGTTTTCTATTTAAGGCATTCGTTGTAGCACCGATTGGCTTCTTTATAGCTCGGCATAGAGTACGCCTACTTCTACCTCAGAGACATGGAATTTCAGTGCCAGGTGGGGGCCGATACAACAGCCTCTAGGTTGTTCAGTAAGGGTCATCCCAAGATCATGTGAGAGGGACGAGAAACGTTGGTGTCCATGTAATGTACGTCAATCGTCTTTGCCTTCGGTTGAGAGTTGAATATCGTCCTCAACTATATGGAACCTCGGACGTTGACCCGTTCTCCCGAGAAGCTTACCATATCTTTGTTACATGAGAAGAGTGAGGCCTTAGTCGGTTGCATTTTCTCAAATGTGAAGTGAGGGAGGATTTTGGTTAAACTGTCTTGACCCACTAGAACTTTTCTGACAATGAAATTTTCGACGATTACAAAAATTACAATAGGGTCGTGTAGATTTTTATTGATCCATTAGAAATTAGTTTCAGGCCATGCTTAACATAATACAACTCGACATGGGGGTCGAGGTTGGGGATCTCCATAGCCACGGAATGGAATCTTTTCAAGTACTCACTCAACGACTCATGTTATCCTTGCTTGATGTAGTGGTGTGAGTCCTCGGTCTTAGAGTATATCCAAAACAAGGAAAACTGGTTGGTGACAGCTTTGGAGAGCTCTTGGAAGGTGTGTACTGATCATGACGAAATGGTAGAGTGTCGGGTCATGGAGGACCAGGCAAGTAACAAAAATTTTATTACACGAAGCGAAAATATGAAAAACTTATTCTCTACCCAATCAGATCTATGCATCTCGGTTAAATTGATACTATGTTAAGGATTATACCTTTGAAGACCATACTCCATCTTTTTCTCTGTGAATCCAAGTAAGATCATGATCTTGCTCCGGATCCAAGGTGCTGCCAAGCGACGAACACCCTCTACTATTAGCACACAAATGAACACGATGAATTGGGCGACTCCCAAGTGCTAGCTCGACTCTATCGGAACACCTTCCGATCTAGACGAGCGTTGAACACCTTTCACACTCTCCTCTCTCTCTCTCTCTTTGTTTGGTGGAGGTCGGCTGCCACAAAGGGAGCTCGGCTTCCTTCAAAAGAAGGTCGGCTTCCTTTCAAGAAGAGGTCGACAACCACCAGAAGATAATCACATACCTGTCTAAGCCATAGGCGGGTATTTATCGACGCATCAATCATACTGATCGAGTCTTCTAATCTGTTGATTAATTCAAAGCTATATTCGGAATCTTAAAATGATTTTAATACCATAGTAAAATATTATCCTTAATAACAATTATCAATGATGAATTTTCTAAATTCAAGATGCCGAAAATATTGTATCCTTTAATAATGATTATCAAAGATACATTACCTAAATTGTAATCAACACAATTCCAATTTTAAATCATTTTAAAATTCAAAATAATTAATTCCAATTTGAAAACTCCTTTTCAAATTCAAAATTAATTCCCAAAATTACCAAGAGATAATTATATTGCGGGTTAATGATCATGCAGATCCAATCCGATGAGTCATAACTCTAAGCCCAATTCGGTTCGCCCTATGTGTGCGATCTTGTAGGTTCACTTAACGTTGACAGTGGGTTTAAATTACATTTGCAACACACGAGTCATAAGCGGCATCTAGCAAGACATTATGACTACCCAAGTCAAGTGAGGTCGGTGATCCAAGCAACCTAACTTACAATATGATACTATATCCTTTTGTCATGTGATATTTGGATCGAGCATAAGGCATAAATTAAATCATCCTTATATTGCTCAATTAGATTTCTTGATTCCTGAGTACATCGACTTAACAAATGACATTTATACCCTTATCCATTCATTTGAGCATGACCATGCATTTTCTTTGTCACACTCATCAAGGGCCCAGAGATATCTCTCATATACGAGAGGGACAAATTCTTTCACGACTACACATATTCATCTGCATGATTCGTTCCATGTCCAACTGTAGTCCTTATTACCACTCGGTTAAAGGTGATGTTAGACTAGGTCAAAACACATAATTTCTCATGTAAGAATCCATAGTGACATCAGGTCGGAGGATTAACGTATCACTACCACTGGAGATATACTAATGATATAATCCATGTATTATTCTCCACTGTGGGTCTATCCGACACCATGCTCTCCAATATATGTATATGATCTAACTTTGATATCATATATCCATGACCAATAAAACATGATCATCGTCAGTCAGACTGCATACTAGTCTTCATTCATTATCGTTCCAAGACAATGATTGACTAGGGACTGTTTAGAATATGATTCTTGTTGGCCTAAGGTTTTTAACATTGATCTTAATCTCGGTTTTGATGATAACAAATATGGAACTAAAATTTTCATGGAGAAATATTTCCAGGTTTCATATTGGTTAGCGCACGACGTTCTCGATCGGAAATATCAAAAAATTGGTGAATCAAAATGACGTTGATCGATGCGCTCGAACTATTTGGGAAGAATAGACTTTAGGTTTAAGGTGTCTAAAATAATTTTATTAATCCTCACAATGATGCAAATATCCCTAGGACATAAACCTAATCTATTACCAAGAGTTTTCAAGTCATAAACAATATTCTGGATGGGATGTTGTTACAATCCGGAACAACTCGGATTGACATTTCGAAAAAGCCTGAAAAGTATTGGTACTCTGCAAGTATTCCTAGAATCAACTAGTCAAACTTTCCAAAATCCTCAGAATGCCCTCAACGGCTCTATTTTGAATTTCTACCCGTTGAGATTGTTTGAAACTGAGCTCCTACCATTGGGATCTCTATATAAGATCTCAAACTTGCCTTCCAAACTACCTAACACTTCTTGAGACATCTTTTGACATCCAAGAGCCTTCATTGAGCCAATCTTTGTGGAAAACCCTAGCTTTGAGCTTCTATCTTCTTGATTGAGCCTTCAACCTTGAGTTTCATCATCAAATACATCAAGAGGAAGCTAGGATCTTGTGTTGGAGCTAAGTAGTTTATTATTTTGATTATTGCTCCATATATTATTGTTGTATTTTCTTGTTGTTTCTTGTTACATTGTTTACTTGTGTTTGTAAGAAGGTGTGGGTGACACACATTGGGTTCACTTGTTTGTAACTTTAGGGTTCCTTAGGTTTGAGGTAGAGGCACGTACTCTCTAGTGTGAGAGATAAGGCCTTGGTAGGCCCTCATTAGAAGAAAAGGAAAGTTAATACAAGTGGTTGTGAAATCCTTGGTGGTGAGCCAAGGTAGTGGAGTAGGCATTGGGGCCAAACCATTATAAATCAACTTGTTGGCATTGTTTGATTTTGTATGATTCTCATTCACTTATATTGCTTTCGCATTTAGAGTAAAATTTAAAGTGATGATAGAATCTAGACTCGCACTATTCACCCCCCCTCCTCTAGTGTGTCTTAACACCTTACAATTCCAACTACCTTAGGGTTTTACTATCAAGTCTCATACTTGATGACCATTAGGCGGAATCAACCATTCATGGAATCTCTTATCAAGTAAAAATGCTCATAATGAATAACAAAATAAAGCAAATGTTCCATTTAAAATAAAAGGAAACTAACAATATTAATTTGTTCCAAAGGTCTAGGGCACACTACTAACATAGAGAACCAAAGCAGCGCAGCTTTCCAAGAAGATGGGAAAAGCTCGACACAGTATGGAGTCGATTGCGCCATTAAGGAGCATCAATGATCGAAACATCGTCAGGTGGGTGATCGGATCACTTGTTTCGTCGTAAGTTTGAAGAGTGGTCGACGAAGTTGGCGGGGGACAAAGAACTGCCAAGATGTGCTCAACGAAAGGTCCCGAGTCGATGGAGGGGGGATGAACGACCTATGTAGCCCTAGTTCCCTCTTATTCTATCTGGTCGTGTGTATGGGAGACCTCGTCTCTAAAAATAGAGGTCTACCTCCCGATTCTTTTGAGAAGACTATCTTCATCGTGCTCCAAGCGTGATTCTCGCGCTCGGCCGGGTGCTGCTCCTTGGATCACGTTAGCGCTTCGACCTGGGTTGTTAACCTTTGGTTCTACACTTGTAGGTCGTCGATTAAGTGTCATGGCTCTCCAATGTTGGGTTGGCGGGCACTAGAGCATAACTCCTCGCCGTGTTAGCATCTCTCAGCAGCGGGGGGAACGTTGTTGCTAGGTTATTGCTGTATGTGTGCAATGGCGTTCACTTAACTCTGGGTGCCTATACCATGATGGGGCAGGTAAGATTTACTCATCCCCATGGTGGGTGCCAAATGTTCTTGCCTAAACTAGGGGTGATGCGAGCCTTCGCATATCTTGGTCCGACGCAGCTCCAGTGGGGACCTGCAAAGACACTCCGACGCTCAAGTAAAAAAGAAATCCCGGGTGATGGGTATAGAATTAGAATCAAGAGTATACTTAATGTGCATCATGTCTATTTTATGGGCAGATTAGGAATGTCTCGAGCAATGATGTCTCCCTGAATCCCGTAGGGATATGCCCGAAATGGGTCGAAGTTTATCCCAGAGATGTGGGGCTCATTACTATCGAATCTTTGGTAATTAATGAAGGATGTCAATGTCCTTGCTTGTCCGAGTGGAGCCGTCGGACTAAGTTGTGGTTGGCTCGATGCGAGTCTAATTCATGAGTGTAGGCGCAATCGGGCCTGGTCCGGCTGGACCCAATGGATCTAGTCCAATCTAGCTTCTAATCTCTTATGCAGCTAATTTATTTTTGTTGTTTCGATTAGATTATTGCTTCAATGGGAATCATGGTTGTGTTATGCATTAATTGTAATCATATGTAGTAAAGTTTGATAAAAATACAAAAACATTTAATAGAAAATAGAGGTACATGGTCGTGCAAGAATGTTACATTTAGAGAGTTCTAAATGCAATGTTATATAGTTATGTATCCCTAATTTATTAAATATTGCACTTGAAAGCTTTTAATATCTTATACAACTAATTTTTTTGTTAGGTAAATTAAATTGATTAGATGCATAGCAATACACATTAAATATTGCAGCTTCTATTTATTTTTATCGCTTCAATTAGATTATTGCTTTACACCACATTTGGATGAGGCGCGACATGATTTAATATGGTATTGTATTATATGATACTGTAATTACCGTTACGCTATTTGAGAAGATGGTATAGTATGGTTAAATAATATGTTTTTGTTTGGTTTGATTGTGTGGTATGGTTCGACAAATAATAAAATGACCATAATGCATATTGTAATTACTGTTACCCTATTTGAGAAGTGCAGATTGTTGGCTTTAGGTTTTCAACCTTAGTCTTAATCTCGATTTTGATAATAACAAATATGGGACGAATGATTTCATTGAGAATATCTTTCAGGTTCCATATCAATTAGCGTTCAATGTCCTCGATCGAAAAAATCAGAGAAATCGAAAATCGAAAGGATATTGATCGTCGCGCTCGGGTTCGTCGCGGAAGTTTCTCGAAGATTGACGAGTGCACCAAAGATGCATTGGAAGAACTCAAAGATCACATGGAAAGCTCTCCAAGATGATGCTCGTTGAAAGCCGGAACCCAGAAATGAAGCGCGGAAGAAATCGGCTGAAAAATACAACTCAGCCTAAGTTCGGTCGACCGGGCGGTCGACTGAATAGGGTAAGAAAAATGGCACCAGCCATTTCGGTCGACCGAACACTGCCGAAAATAGGTAGTGGGCACTTCGGTTGACCGATAGAGGCTGGTTTTGGGCAGTAGCACTAGCGGTCGACCGATCGATCGACCAGAGTAAAAAATCACGCAGCGCACGATCTTGGCTTCCCTGAGTCGGTCGACCGATGGGTCGACCGGATTGAGGGAATGAACAGTCGCGTCTGGGCGGTCGACCCATCGGTCGACCGACCACAGATAGTATGCGGCGGTCGATGTGAGCGATCGATCGGTCGATCGACCGACCAATCGACCGGCGGTCTGCAACGGATAGTTTTCTATCAGTTGAGCAGTCGTTTCTTCAGCATGGTATAAATACACACTCATATGATTCTTTTATTCTTCTTCTCCCTCTCTTACTGTTATCATTGAGCATTCTAAGGGAGATTTAAAGCCTTCCAAGGAGTAATCGCAGCGCGCTCCGTTCCTCTGTTGAGTTCTTCTTCAAGCGGCATCTGCTCCTCAACTCGGGCTTCAACCCAATCTCTACTACTTGGTGAGTTGGAGGTTTTTGAAGGATTAAAAAGAGCTTTTAATCTTATTTTATATTGTAGCTCTTTTGATTGTATTTTATATGTTTATTTGAATTGTTTTTGATTTGAGTTAGTGAAGACCTTGTGTTAGGTCTGTTGTGTAGGAGTGCTATCCTTGGTGAAAATGAGTAAAGCCACTTGTGTAAACTTAGTGTTTACTAGGATTAGTTTAGTTGTCTCTTAGGGTTGAGGTGGAAGAGTTCTCTTGATAATAAGGCGGAGACTTCTGGGTGTGAAAGTACCTTAGGTCAAGAGTGCGACTCTTCAAATGAAAAGTCCTCTGTGTAAGGGAAACGCAAATTAATCAAGTAAAACTAGTTTGAAAATTCTAAGTAGGGTGCTTAGGTAATGGAGTAGGCATTGGGGCTGAACCACTATAAATCTTATGTTTGCATTGCTTTTAATTGTTTGTTTCATTTGCTTGATTATTTATCGCTTCCGCATCCAATCGTGAAATCGCAAATTGCCTAAACTAATTAAGTAAACGATTAAATCGGATTTAGGCTAATTGTATTAGTAAACACACTATTCACCCCCCTCTAGTGTCGTCATTTCGCCTTCACAGATTTGGTCCTATAAATTTTCAATTTTTTAGACTTTTGTCCTATAAAATTCATTTTGGTATTTTCAGTCCTATAAGTTTTCTTCGTAGTACAAATTTGATTCTATCCGTGATGGTCCGTTAACTCTCCGTCAATATGGACTAACGTCGTTCATACACGTTGACAGATTTGGTCTTATAAGTTTCATTTCGAAATTTTCAGTCCTATATGTTTGTCCCATAGCACATTTGGTCTTATATATTTGCTCCGTAACACAAATTTGGTCTAATATATTTGCCCCATAGCATAAATTTGATCATATCTGTGATGGTCCGCTAACTCTCCGTCCACGAAACAATAAACGACGTTATGTCTATGTTGACGGAGTTAACGAATCGTCATGAGTAGGTCCAAATCTATGTTAATAAGCAAACTTATATATAAATATATGTTACGGAGTTAACATACCAACTTGTTTATATGCCGATCCGTCATATAAATTTTGTCCTATCCATGACGGTTTATTAATTTCATCAACATGGACATAACATCATTTATTTTTTCGTGGACGGGGGAGTTAACGAACTATCGTAGATAGAACTAAATCTATGCTATGGGGCAAACATATAAGACCAAATCTGTGCTACGCGGCAAATATATAGGACTTAAAATTTTGAAATAAAACTTATAGAACCAAATCTGTCAACATGTATGAACGGCATTAGTCCACATTGACGGAGAGTTAACGACCCATCACAGATAAGACCAAATCTATGCTACGGAGCAAACTTATAACACTGAAAATACCAAATAAAACTTATAGGACCAAAGCCCAAAAAATTAAGAACTTATAGGACCAAATATGCACTTCTTCTTATTTGTTTGTATTAAAATCTCACAAAAATGCATATCAAATTATTACCCATTAATCTAAAATTGATAAAGCTATAATAAAGTTAATGCACAGAGGGATAACAAATATGAAAAATTACATTCCTAATCAATGAACATCGAAAAAATCTTTTACAAGAGTATATTTTCTTGTACTGATATCAAAATAAATGATTAAACCATGAAATTGCTTCTGATTATTGTGTAGAGGAAGAAGATGACGACGACCAAAGATGGCAATAGCTATGGAGGAGAAGGGCGTCTTGGTTGGGCTGATGAAGAACAATAAAGAAAGCCTAATGTGATAAGGGTAAGTAAAAGGCATAAGAGGAATCATAAAATTTGCGTGAGAGTATTTTAAGAATAAAATTTCATTAAATCATGGGAAACCATCAATCAATGGTTTAAATAATTGGCCAAAATCCATGATTTTGAAATCATGGTCATCCCTTGAACGTCTTCCCAAATAAGAGATTGAATAATACCATACCGTATAAAATTATACCTTACCATGAAACAAACAAGAGGTTAATGGGTATCATGGTTGCTTTATGCATTAATTGTAATTGTGCGTAATAATTTTTGACAAATATACAAAACATTTGATAGAAAATAGAGGTACATGGTCGTACAATAATGTTTCTTTTACCAAAGAAAGATATTATTATTAAAGATAAAGGAGAGTTATACAAGATCAAAGATCCTGCGCCAACATTTCCTCTAAATCAAGAGGTCGTGTGGTGGACCAAAAATAACTAGGTTTAAGAAGTCTAGCTCTATTTGCGGCCCAGTGAGCAACTTTATTAGCTTTCCTAAAATTTGAGAATGTGACTCAATGTAGAAAGGTTGAAGGTCGTGTTCAATAGCAAGCTTGAGACTCTCTTTGTCATGCCCTAAACTTGGAGTGGCGTGACCGGCCAGGAATACGCCCACGTACCCTGAAGCCTCACCACCAAACAAACTTATGAGAAATACACAACTGAAATGCATATATAGGAATTTAAAGTTAATACTCCAACATACGACACTAGTTCATGACACAGATGCAAGTGTCTCACAAGAGACTACTAGTGCCACAAGAATAACAAGATGCAAAATAAAAATAACATGACCCATGACTCTCTAACTACGATTGGGGAAATCTTTCTACCGAGCTTACGCTGCCAACTGCATCAGGTTTCCTGAGCTTGCACACATAAGCACGAGGCCATGAGTACATAACTCAGTGAGTGGTAGGGTATTACCGCCCTCAGATCAATAGTAAAATCACAAAAGCATGTAATTAAATAGAGAACAATAAAGTGTATGATTGGATATTTCAACATCATATCATGAATCAATAGTAAATTGAACACAGTGTTACAACATGGATAACTATACCATCTACTGATGCATAACAAGCATAATAAACACAACAAGTCCAACAACAAAATAAGCATAATAGCTTAAAGAACGTAGTAGACATAGTAAGTCCGTCCTGGCTTCACTTTCGGGACCCACGCACTAGCCGCCACCTGCCCCTCTAGTCACGGTTCAACACAAGTCGGGAATCTCCCTCCGACAAATGCCACACAATAGGGTAATTATCAGGGTGACCTCCCCACATATCACCCAGTCTAGATCCGTCTCTTTGGGCTCTATGCCATCACCAAATGCGCTTCCGGAGCCGTCTCTTTGGGACTCTTGCCATCACCGGTCGGAACCTCATATTCCCATCCTTGGCTCTTCGGGCTTCTCCCGTCACCGAGTGCATTTCTGGAGTCGTCTCTTTAGGACTTTCAAAGTCAACAGTTAAAAATCTCAAACTCATAGTCGTATCAATATATGGTAACACAATATGAAAAATAAGCATGTAAATCACCTCATTATCAGTTGTCATGCTCATCACAATAGTGAATATCAAGTCTACCATAATAGCAAAAAAATATAAATATCGCATCAACTAATTCTCAAGTAAAAACTAGGCTATCTCCCAACACTTAGCTAAAATTCTGCACTGCTCAAATGTTAACAATTTCACTTTTGCTACCTTCACCAAACCATTGGTTTTAAGCGAAATGGCTATGAAAACTCACAGAATATCAAGTATGTGTATCATACAATCTAACCACAAAATTTTAGATCATTTGGACAAATGGTCGATCATAAAACAGCGTGACGAACTTGTCATCCTGAAATTTTTGCAACCACCAACAGATTTTTCAATTTAAGTTGTTTTCGTATGGTTGTCCACATACTGCACAAGGATTTCCCAAAATTTCACTATCATAGGACGAGGAATTCATTCTCCGAATATTGTGTCAAACTTCCAACATTTTACAAATTCTGCTATGTGCAGAACTAGACAATTTTGAGTAGCATTCAAACTCAATTTATAAACCCAGAGTCTACTTAACTTGGAATTCGCTAAAATTTGGTGTGAAAGCTGTTCTAGTATCCTACAATCTTACCCCAAGAATTTGAACAAAACGGAAGACTCCTCAGCCTCCGAACTACATGTCAAATTGGCATAAAAATATAAATTTTAGGGTATTTATTCACTACCCTTAAAACACCAACCCATTCACCAACAAACACCCCTAACCATATTCTGATCTCTTTTATCTTAAACCAGTATTGGCATACTTGATCTACCACAAATCAGTACTAAGGGAAAACATAATAATTAGCTTAGTTTCCTTAGCGAAATACTAGAGCAACATGAGCCCTATACTCACCTATGTCCCATAAACTGAGGTAGTACACATAACACGATATCCACATCAAGTGCCTTTAAAATCATAATCTGAATTTTTTCTAGTACCTCAAAATTACCATTCTTACCTTACACCAATTTCCTAGGTTTTTTCTCAAACCGAAAGTAGGTCCTTATTTTAGGGACACTCGGCCCTTAACCCATTTGAGCACTTCCCCTTTTCGAGTACACCTTAACAAGGTGACTCATTCCATCACCAATTTACACAACCATCAATGTTCTTATGAGTGAGAATTAGAAATTTTCTAAGGTTCTACATTCCTCAAAGATTTCCGGCCCTAAAGACTTAAGGTCTCCCCACGTATTGACCTACACAAATACCTTACATCAATTATTCATATTTCTTTTCATCAACTTTCACACAATAAAAAATCAGTAATTAACAAGAAAATAATCAAGAATTCCAGTTTAAGGACTCCTCACCAAGCCGTCGGCCCCAAATTTAGGGCTGCCCTAACCGGCTCCAAACCTAGGCATCAAAAGAACTCCCTTTATCCCCTTAAAACCATAATAGAACCAAAGAAACAATAATTTCTTGAGGGAAATCAAGAAAATTACAGCATGCTCTTCCCTCACATATGGTCGGCCATCCATGGAGCAAGTTTCATCTAAAGAGAACAATCAAACCACTCACCTTTAGGAGAAGAAGACATAGGAGAAGGGAAATTCTTGAATCCAAGTGTCGATCGGCTCCGACATCCTCCGGATTCCGGTCTCCACCCAAGCGACCTCCCTCACCACTCGACCTAGGGATGCGTACGGGCTTCCCCAAGCACCATACGGTCCTTGGTTAAAATACTATTAATTAATTTATTTATTAAATTTACAACAATGCCCCTATGCCTTAAGTGGACCATAAATTGGCCTATACTCATCTAATTCGAGTTCCGATTGAACCCTTTGACTCGACTCGAGTCCAACTCATATCTAACATCCAAGCCAACTTAAACACAATAATTTTACTTGCACATAAAGGTTGTACCTCAATTTGTGCCTTTCGGCGATTCGCTTGGCCTGCTCCAACGCGCATCCAAACTTTTCTGCTAAAATCACAATAAATTAAGATTAAATCTTCCATGGGTATTATACTCTTTTATCGCCAAAGCCTCGAGTTGTAGAATATCTACTCCCTCCATGAAGATAGAATATGCCAGAGAGCAAGTACCCAATTCATCTCTTAAAATTAGACTTAGACCTCTTGCACCATTCAAAACAAAAGCATCACAATTTAATTTTAAACATTCATGTTCGGAGGGAATCCATTTAATGTCCTTTTATTCGGTTGTTACCATTTCCCTCAAAATTGGGCAAGGATAAATGCTCGCTAGTATAAGATAATATTTTCAACATGAGACTTATCGGGTAGGCTGCTTGACCTCGTGGAGCATACAGTTACAAGCGTGTCAGGTGAACCAACAGGAGGTAGCAATTAGGGCTTTGTAGTGCTGCTGAGAATTCTGGTCCCTAATAGGAGTACCAAGCCAAATGTCATCACTCCAATCATCCCTATTGGATAAGTTTACCCGGATTTGAGAGAAAGCATATTCCAGATTGAGGTCGAGACAAGGCAATTGAAGAATAAGTGTTCAATGGATTCAAGGACAATTGAGCACAAAACACAAAGGTTTGAGGTACTAATTCCAAAAGAATGGAGTCTAAGACGAGTAGGTAATTTCAAGTGAAGTAACTTTTAAACAAATAATTTGATTTTGGGAGGGACATTTAGTTTCCAAAGTTAACTCTAGGAAACATTATCCTCAATAGGGCTGGGTTCATAGCTTCTAAGGAATTTGTAAGTCGACTTGGTGGTAACTCTACCCCTGGTGTCGTTCATCCAAATATAATTATCCTCATCGGAATTTGAATGCAAAGCAATTTTTAAAATGGATTTCCCCATAACAAAACCAAACAGATTCAGACAAACATCAACATTCACATTGACAAGGTTATGAACAACTTCCATATTTAAAAAAGTAGGCTTCAAATATAGAGGTAAGTCAAGCACCCAATTATCGTGCAAAATAGAACAAGAAGAACCCGAATTAACAGTTTTTAAGAAACCATGGAAAAGTTTATAGAAAGCATCAACAAATAATCTCTAACTAAAAGAACACTCGGCATGTAGAGAAGTCCTTAGGGAGAGCAAATTAGGATACTTTGACTTAACCAACCTCACCCAAAGAGAATCACAATTATTTAGATAAGGACTACTACGACTAGCTCGAAGAGCAATATTTTTCAAGTCCAATTTGTGAATACCCAGAGCCCCCTATTCTTAGGTAAAGTAACAGTCTCTCATTTAATCAAATGAAGATCACTACTATAGGAAGAGTTACTCCACAAAAATGATTTCATCAAAGTCTCAAGTTTATTAATGCAATCTACAGAGAGCCAAGCGACAACCATGGCATGAAGAGAAATAGCGTTAAGAACAGAATTTATATGAGTAACACGACCAACTTGAGATAGGTAATTGGTTTGCCAAGAGCTGAGTTTAGACTTAACCTTATCAATAATGTAATCATGACTATGTTTAGGAGGTCTTCTTGGAGAAACCATAGATCCCAAGTAATTAAGTGGAATTTGCAATTCTCATGTTTAGGTAAGAAGAGATATCCCCGACTTTACTCGCAGACACATTTTTTGGGGGAAAAAACTTCAAATTTCTCAAAATTAATAGATTGACCAGTCAAGCATTTGTAATGTTGAAAAATTGATTTAACAGAATTTAGACTCTTTATATTAGCCCTAAAAGTCAACAGAATATCATCAACAAACATAACGTGACTAATCTTAATACCATTTCTAGTCTTGAAAGGGGAAAATTTATTCTCAGCAACAACTTTATTTAACACAATCGTTAAAGTTTGAGCCATCAAAACATATAAATAGGGGGAGAAGGGATTCCCTTGCCTCACACCACAGAGAGAAGGGAAAAACTCAAAAATAATCTCATTAATAGGCCATGAAATAAATTTTTTTGAAAACTACATGCAGTCATCACAACAGAAATAACATACCATGAAAGCTTAGCATAAGCCTTTTCAAGATTGATCTTAACAAGAATGTAAGGAGTTTTACCTTTGGCGTCATGGATTGAATGGGCAACTTCTTGGGCAATAAGAATATTGTCCTGGATACTTCTGCCCTTCAGAAAGGCAAACTGCTCATGGGAAACAAACTCAGAGATAACAATCTTAATTCTATTAGCATGAGCTTTAGATAAAATTCTACATGATAGATTATAGAGCACAATAGGTCTAAAATCTTTAATGACAACATGCTTATTACATTTGGGAATAAAAGTTATGACAAATTTATTCCACTCCGGGAGTAAGAAAGCCGAGTCATGGAAACATGCAAGCAGTTCATAAAGGATTGAGTAATAATAGGCTAGTGATGTTTAAAAAATTTAGCTGAAAAGCCACCATAACTCGAACTTTTTCCTAGGCATAGACTTAATAACCTTCCAAATCTCCGAGAAATGATCAACTAAATGTAAACAAGAATTCTCAAGAATCTTTGAAAAGTATGAATAAAAAGACACATACCAATTAGATACATTAGAACCCGACCACAAATTCTTATAAGCATTAGTAAAAAGGGAAAGAATCTGATTAGTAGAAGTAAAAACAGTACCACCGGACATAATAGAAGAAATTTAATCCTACATCTCATGGTTACAATGCGATGGAAATAGGCCGTATTAGAATCCCCATGAGAGATCCACCTTAGAATTAGCATTGCTCCACCATTTAATAGTGTCTTCTAATAGCATTAGCCCTATTAGAGAGGGATCTAAGTTTTAATTCCATCTCTTGATCAAGGTCATTTTGGGCATCACAAGTTTCGAAAAGAGAGATTTGAGCATTGGTATTGTTTAAGTTATTTTCCAAAAGTCCTAATTTATCCCAATTCCAACGAGACAAAGCATGACAACTAAAACAAAGAGCGGTGTTAAATTTATCATAACGAGTTTGATAGTGAGGGGATTCATTCCAAGTCGATCTTATGCACAACATCAAAGGAATTAGGATACTCAGTTCAAAAGCTCTGAAATCTAAATAATTTATTTCTTTTATTTTTATCAGGATTAATTAATGTATCTAACACAAACTATGACACTTTTCACAAATCTAGCTCGATCTTTAATTTGTATCGATTACATTCCGAACTATCAGATTGATATCAATTCTAGCCCGATATTAGATATCTGTCAATGCAACTATTAAGTGCTGACCGTGCATCTAACTCAGTAAATAAAAAATATTTTTTATTATCACTTGTGTCCCGTCAGCATGTAAAAAAAAAAATTACAATATTATATAAATAGAAAAAATTAATGTATCTATCTCAAACTTTGATCCTTGTAACAAATCTATCCCAACCTTTAATCTTTCTCTCTAATCTATCTCAAACTTTGGGATTGACAGCAATTATAATTCTTGAAGACATTATTTTTTAAAATACATCAAAACTCACTTTTTTTTATAATTCCATATTCGATTTCACCAAATTATTTTTTCATTAAAAAAATTACACGAAAAACCTTTTAACACCTCGAAAAATCCCACATCTAATTTCACCAAAATTAATTTATAGTCGTCATATATAAATTTCATTTCAGATTTTGTATTTTTTAAAAGTAAAAATTTATAATAAAATAAAGAAAATTTATGAAGAAAACTAAATACCAAACAAAATTAAATACAATATAAATAATATTAAATATATGATATATAATAATATTATGAGTAAAATATATTGATTTGGTTCAAATTTTTTATTTTTTTTTCTAAAATGTTATAATCAAATCGAATAAAAAAATCAACATAAAACTAAAAAATCAAATTTAAAATGCCAAAATTTGTTAGACACTGAATAAAATATAATCATAATATTAAATATTTAATAAATAATAATATAAGCAAAAAATATCTTGATTTGATTCGAAGTTTTGAGTTTTTTTATAAAACGCAATAGCCGAATTGAATTTTAAAAAAAAATTGATAAATAATAATACTATATAAAAAGTTATTGGTTTAATTTGATAATTTCGATTTTCTTTGAAATTCAATAATATAATTAATAAGAAAATCAATTTTTGAATCAATTTTTTAAAAATAAAATTTTAATAGATAATTATAAAAGTATTTTCAAATTTTTAAAAAATTAATAAATAATAAGAATATATGAGAAAAAAAAATCTTATTCCAAGTTTTAATTTTTCAAATGTAATAGTCGAATATAATAAAAAAAATAGGAAGAAATGTAATTCCTCCTTTGAGTGTAGGTTCAATTGGATCGGATGAATCTGTCAAGTCAAGGTCAACTTTGGATTAATTATAATTATAATGTAATCTAAATTTCAAATTTAATAATTATTGTCAATCTTAAAATTTAGGATAGATTAGGAAGAAACATTAAAGGTTATGATAGATTTATTACAAGAACTAAAATTTGGGATAGATACATTAATTCCCTCTATTTATATAATATTATAATATTTTTATTACATGCTGACGTGGCTCATGTGATAAAAAAATATTTTTTTTAATTTGTTGAGTCAAATGCCACATCAGCACTTGACAGTCGCATTGACGGACAGCTAACGTCGGCCTAGAATTGATATCAATCCGATAATTTAAGATTTAATTGATACAAATTAAAAATCGAACTAGATTTATAAAAAGGGTCAGTTTGGGATAGATACATTAATTAACCTTTTTTTATTAACATTAATAAAGCGCAATGATCAGAAATTCCTCTATTCAAATGAGTGATCAAGAAGTTATCAGAAAAGTGAAGAAGAGCAGCATTAGAAATAGCCCTATCAAGTCTGATTTGAATCTTCTGGATCCGTGCCTATTGTTTGACCAAGTAAAAGACGAACCCGAAAATCCAAGATCAAGTAAACCATTTCCATGGATGAAATCACGAAAAACAATAATAGATTTATTTTAAGAAAAGGGGAGACCACCCTTTTCATCCTCAACAGATAAAATGTTGTTAAAATCACCACACAAAACCCACGGATACGAAGAGAAATCCAACTTTGAAAAGCTATTCCAAAAATCAATCCGGATATTACTATTCGTGCTAGCATAAATATTAGATAACATGTAAGGTTGGAAACCCATCCATGCTAACTACAACAAAAATACACTTAGCCTGAATGGAAATTACTTGAACATTTACAATGGAGGAATCCTAGACTAGAATGAGACCACCTAAGGCTCCCTCCTGCCATGAGGCCTTTCCAATTTCTCCCCAAAGATCTAATAAGTCTATTAGCCTTTTGCCTCATTTAGATGAGACTCCTGCAAAGCTAATAAAGAAGTAGTATACTGCCTAATATGCGTGTACAAAAAGTCTCTTACCTGCCTTCTCCAGGCCCCTCTTGTGTTCCAACTTAGCAAATTCATTTAGAACAGTATGAATAGGAACAATATTATCTAAGTTCATATTAGTAGACATAGGATGTGTTAAAGACATCTCAGAAGAAGATCTAGGTCTTTTAGGGTTCTTTAAATCAGCAGACAAGTTATCAATATTAGGAGGTTTTGGAGGCTTAGAATTTTTGCGCACCTGCCTACTTAAAGATTTTTGCTGGTAGCTTTTCTTCCGAGCCTCAAAAACAATAGATAAGTCCTGAGCCATCTGATTAGTCGATCTCTGAGGATTCTCAAAAGAATCAGCTTGATTTCATTGACTTACCTTCGAGGGAATCTCCGACTTAGTTTTAGGACCCAAGTATGGGAACCCGGGTTTAGGGCCAATTGTATTTATCTTACCAATAGTACCTCTATCCAATTTAGGGATGTTTGGCGAAATATTTAAACCAGGATATTTCGAATTATTATAGAACAAAAAGAATCCCGAGAAATCAACGGAGAGAGAGGAGCAGAATCAGCCGAAAAATTTGCCTCAATTATCATTGCAAATTGAACTGAAAGTCATGTGTTTGTCACGTTCATTTGAGCTTCCCGGCCTGACGCCACCTCGAACCATGAACTGAATCAAACTGAGCGACCTCAGTCGATCGCCGATGGTTCCGACGGCGTCTGAAAACTAGAACCCAAGGACCATACAGAGGCTCAAGAGGAAAGTCCTTCATCAGATCAAGGTTG
Organism: Canna indica; assembly: GCA_034359265.1. Taxonomy (NCBI): domain Eukaryota; kingdom Viridiplantae; phylum Streptophyta; class Magnoliopsida; order Zingiberales; family Cannaceae; genus Canna; species Canna indica. The sequence continues at coordinate 72,739,897 of CP136891.1, read as the reverse complement.
GAAAACGAGGAACGAGCGGTGGAATCCATATCCAAATCAGGAATCAAAGAGGGATGATCAACAGACCCTTTAGGGACAATATTCATAGAATCATTAGCAACTGAAACCTTCTCTTTAGAAATAGAAACCGAAGAACTCTTTAGAGGACAATCCACCTCTCGATGGCCGATCATGCAACAAGAATATCATACCAACGAAAGATTTTCGTAGGTCGGTTGAAAAAATTCATGATCTGCTCAGCAATCCAAACTCCCTGACAAAGAGGATGAGCCAGATCAAGTTCAACACAAACTCTTAAATATCATGCACGCTCAAAACGAAAGGATCGATTATCAACAGATAAAACCTTACCAAAAGCTTAAGCAATAAGAACAACAGAGTCGGGGTTCCAAAGTTCTAGATGAAACCTGATTCACACTGGCGCAGACGAAAAAGAATCGCACCAAGGGCGAAAAAGAGGTTTCCACGGAATAAGATAGATGGTAGAGCCCCGAAGAGAATATGGCCCTCCGGTGAGGGTCTGAGTCGCAAAATTAGAATCACGGAAACAAAAAAACAAAGTATCCTTCTTCCAAATCGAGAACCGAAAGAAAGCCGAGATTCACCCAAATACGCTTCGCCCAAGCATTGACTATAGGTAAGGGGGGAGAACTGGCTGTCCATGATTGACCCCAAGATCGAAGTTGTTCCGACGAAAAATGGACTCTATCCGGGGTAGACTCCTGAATCTTTTGCAGTGTGGGATTTATTTGAACCGGAGAAGAGGATGAACCTTCGCCACGCAACAACTGCTCCCAAGAGAGGGGGAAAATACATATATTGCCCTTGTCTAAGATCTCCTTTGGAGAAGAAGGGTTCTTACCAAGGGAAGGGGTTGCAATACTAAGAGATGAGGGCTTATCAGGGGATAGTGGAGAAGGTCACTCACGGGGAGCGCCTCCATTATGTGCAGACATCGGGAGGAACAAAGGCGCCGCTTTGATCAAAGAGACGACGCTTCAGTCAGAGCATCAAAAATCCAAATCCAATATGAAAGCTATCTTGCTCTACAATAATGTTACATTTGGTGAGTTTTAAATGCAATGTTATATAGTTACATATCCCTAATTTATTAAATAAATATTATACTTGAAAAGTTTTAATATCTTAATTAGATTGTGTTACGTGCAAGCAATATGCATTAAATATTGCAATTTCAAATCTCTTATGCAGCTAATTTATTTTTGTTACTTCAATTGGATTGCTGCTTTAATGGGAATCATGATTGTGTTATGAATTAATTGTAATCATGCATAATAATTTTTTACAAATATACAAAAATATTTTGATAGAAAATAGAGGTACATGATCGTACAGTAACATTACGTTTAGAGAATTGTAAATGTAACGTTATATACTTACATATCCCTAATTTATTAAATATTGCACTTATAAGTTTTTAATCTCTTATATATGTAGGTAATCTATTTTTATTTTTTTGCTTCAATTAGATTGTGTCATGTGTGCAGCAATATGCATTAGATATTGCACTTGAAAGTTTTTTATATCTTATGCGGCTAATTTATTTGTTTTGCTTCAATTAGATTGTTGCTTTTATTTGAATCACGATTGCATTATGCATTAATTCTAATCACATATAATAAATTTTAACAAATATACATAAACGTTTATGGAAGATATAGATGTACATGATCGTACAATAATGTTACATTTAGATAGTTTTTTAATATTCTTAATTTATTAAATATTACACTCGAATGTTTTTAATATTTTATTTAGCGAAATTTTTGTTGTTTCACTTGGATTGTGTTATACGCACAACGATATGCATTAGATGTTGCACTTAAAAGCTTTTAATATCTTATGCAACTTTTTTTTTTTGCTTGAATGGGAACCATGATTGCTTCATGCATTAATTGTAATCGCGTGTAATAATTTTTGACAAATATACAAAAAAAAATTGAGGAAAATATAAGTACATGCTCATACAATAATGTTACATTTAGATAATTTTAAATGTGGCGTTATATAATTATGTATTCCTAATTTATTAAATATTGTCATTGAAAGTTTTTAATATCCTATGTAGCAATATGCATTAAATATTGCACTTGAAAGCTTTTAATCTCTTATATAGCTATTTTATTTTTTTGCTTTAATTAGATTGTTATTTTAATTGAAATCATGATTGTGTTATGCATTAAGTCTTATAACACATAATAAATTTGGACAAATATACAAAAACGTTGGTTAGAAAATAGAGATACATGATCGTATAATAATGTTAGGTTTAGATAGTTTAAGTGCAATATTATATAGTTACATATCCTTAGTTTATTAAATATTACGCTTGAAAATATTTAATATTTTATACAATAAACTTTTTGTTTAATTAGATTGTGTCACGTATGCATCAATATGCATTAAATATTGCACTTGGAAGCTCTAATCTCTTAGGTGTTGTTTGGTTAACGAAAATTATTTTCTGATTTGGTTTCAGTGAAATTAAAAACTTGGTTTTGGTTTCTAGTTTTCAGTTTTCTGAAAACGCGTTTGGTTAATAAAAATAACATCAGTTTTAGTTAGTTGAAACCAGTAAATATTTATTTGATTATAAAAAATAATATTAATTTTCCTTGAACATTTTTAGTAGTAATTAAATATTTAGTTAGTTTACAAAATTAAATATTTGTTAATATGATTACAAAATATTTAAATAATTTAATTAATTAAGTTATTGGTAATTTAAGATTTTTTTTCAATTAGATATAAAAATTAATTAATAGTTATTATAAAATTTCAAAAAAAAAATAAGTCCAATGATCTAACATTAGGTTTGATTAAATTATAAATAGACCAACTTTAAGAAAATTGAGTTATTTAAAATTTGGGTTTGAGTCAATTAGATATAAATTGGTTTAATTATTTTATAAATTTAAGATAAAAGTTTGAGTTAAAAATGATGATTTTTATTTTTATTTTTAAAAATTTGATATAGTTTAATTTATTTTTAAATTAATTAATTTTATAAAAAAAATATTTATAATTACAAAGTTGTCACAGCATTTTGATAACGAAACCGACAGTCTCGAAACCACATAAAATAACATTCTGTTGTTTTCATTTTTATTAAGAAAACTGGTTTCGTTTTCATTCTGATTTCGATTCAGTTTCACGAAAACACTAAATCAAACACGTTTTCGTAAGCAATTTTGATTTCAGTGAAATTGAAACCATAAAAACAGACTTGATTTCGCTAATCAAACAGGCCATTGTGCACCTAATTTAGTTTTTGTTGCTTTAATGAAATCATGGTTGCGTTATGCATTAATTGTAATAGTGCATAATAATTTTTGACAAATATATAAAAAAACATTTGATGGAATATAGAGATATATGATCGTACAATAATATTACATTCAAAGAGTTTTGAATGCAACGTTATAATAAAGTACATGTCAATAAATTATTAAATATTGCTCTCGAAAGTTTTTAATCTCTCATGCAGTTAATTTATTTTTTATTGCTTCAATTGGATTGTGTCATGTGCGCAACAATATGCATTAATTATTGCACTTGAAATATTTTAATTTTTTATGCATCTAATTTATTTTTTGTTGTTTCAATTAGATTATTGCTTTAAATGAAGCGATAAATGCTATATTTGCACATAAAGTTGTACAAATTTATTCTTAAATTTTTTTTTTCAAAAATACCTTAGTCGTCCAAATTTTGGACCAAAAATATCACGGCTTATAACGGTTTGACAAGTCAGTAAATAGTTGCTTACGTGGCAAGGATAACGGTCATATTTGCTCCTAAAGTATTCGAAAATGTACAAATTTACCCTTAAACTTTTTTAAAAAAAATATCTTCGTCGTCCAAATTTTGGGTCATATTTGTCCCTAAAGTATTTAAAAATATACAAATTTTCTCTTAAACTGTTTATTTTTTGAAAAATACCATCGTTGTCCAAATTTTGGACCAAAAATCCCTCGCGCCTCTGAGGGGTATACGAGGTATAAATACTAAAACCTCAATCACAAAAAGACCAAAGTGCCCCATAACTTAAGTTGAGTCTAAAATAAGTCATAACTCAATCAATACAAGTCTGATTCGAGTTTTGATCGAACCTCCGGATTCGTCTCGAACCAAGCAACTCGTCTAAGGACTCACCAAACTTAAATGAATTAATTTTCTCTTGTGCAAAGGCCAATCTTCAATTCAAGCCCTCCGGCGTTTCATCCGGTCCACCCTGACGCACGATTAAATTATCTCATTGAAATAATTAAATAAGTATTTTTAAAAAATTTGGGTATTACAAAGAAGTGGTGGGACATATTTTTGCAGCACCTCTTAATCAGCTAGTTTTTGCAGCTAACTAGGCTACCTTATTTTTCTTTTCTTATTTTTTTTATTTTTTTAGCTCGTTCAAATTGACGCATGTTTTAATCGCTTGTAACTAAAAGCTAGGATATATACCAACTCTATATGTCGCCTAATTAATTTAAGTTGTGAATATATTGGGTATTATATGTCAGCAGCTTAAAATCTAGTGTGACTTGATGATGTGACTTATTTTATTTGTCACGTAAACAATTATTTTTAAATATTTTAAAAATAAATATGACCCTTATCTCATAAATCATGATTGTATTATGCATTAACTCTAATTGCATGTAATATATTTTGACAAAATATTAAAAAAAATGTTTGGTGGAAAATAGATGTACATGATCGTAGTGGATTGTTTACGTGCGCAACAACATGCATTTGATATTGCACTACTAAATATGATAATTTATATTATCATATTTAAAATGTTCAAAAATATGAACATATTACCTTATATCAAACACCTACAATGTGAAATGTCAAGTTCGTATATACAACACTTACATAATATTAAAAAATTCTTTGGTGGGATGCAATAAAATTATAACAAATAAAAATTTGCATCAAATGAAAATAAGGAAGGAACGAAATACAAATAGAATGATGGCATTGTTTGCTTGACATTAGAAATAAATAAAGAATATCTATTCTTCTATTTGATTGAGAGAAATGCTAACATGAACAATGGCCAATATACTCTTAGTAATATACGATTTATATAAAATAACTTATTATACATAAGTATTATTTAATAGTATATTAAAATACAATATATAATGCTGACATTATTTTCATAGAAATTTATTGATTTTTATTTTTAAATAATTAAAATTGTAGACCAATTATAATATAATTAAAATTCATAAATAAATTTTAAAACAATAAAAAATACGTAGCAAATATTCAATATTTTAAAATTGTTTATATCATCATATTTCAAAAATGAAAATAAATAAGTCATTTAGATTTCAAGACTATTTAATATCAAACAAATTTGTTAGTATGTGAAAGAATAATTAAAAATCGTGGTAAGAAATAGATCGATATTACTTTTATATGGGTTGAGATTAAGAATAGTATTATGAAATTAAATTTGACATAGTAACATAAAATGATGATAATATATTCACTAAAAAAATTAAATCAAAATTTTCTATCATAAATATGAGTTCCTGATAAATATATAAATACTACTTCCTCCATACAAACATAAATAAGCTCTTGAAAATTTCTGTTTAAAAAGAGAAACAACTCTAAATTTATTTTAATATATAAAGATACCATTTATTTCTTCAATTTCCAACCCCTGCTCGGAATATCTAACTGATATTAAATCCGGTTACATGTATAATTTTTTAAATCTAACATCCAAAACAAATAATAGATAGAATTTTTCAAATCCCATCAGTAAATCAGTAATGGTTTGCTTAAAAGATTAAAAAGAATGCAGCAGTTATCAGAGTGAAAAGATTGTGCAGCAATGAAGCCGAATCCCAACACATGCAGCAAAAATAAATCCTGGATATTAATTGAACATTATTAACTTGCTCATTCCTGAATATCTGCTTTTTCAGTGCTCTCCTAAATTATCTGTAGGAGGCTCAAATTGTTCTCAAACTTATTCAGCTCAAGTGGAGGAAAGTAAAGAACATAATTGTTAGCAATATAATGATAAATGCCAATTCAAAAATCAAAAGATTAGGAAAACCCACTGCAGTAATTCTATAAATTTATACTCTACTGCTCCTCTGCAAACTCGGGAAGATAAAAATAGATACAATTCATCTTCTCCAGAAACCAGACTATCTCTGCTTTCAGACCTGCAGCATGCAGTGGCCATGCATGCCCAAGTTAAGATCAGTGTTCTGTCTAAGATCCAACTGCAGGCTGAGCAACACCTTTAGCTTTGGCTGCTGCTTGGGCTGCAGCAGCTGCAGCTGCAACTGCCGCAGATGCAGCAGCAGAGGGAGGTATTGTTGGCACCGATGGGGTATTCGCCTGAGGAGCTGCAACCACCTGGGGTTGTTCCTCCTCCTGCTGCTGGCCATTTACTTGAGCAAGCAAGTTCTTGATCTGTGCACCCGTGAGAGTTTCATGCTCAAGAAGTGCATTGGCAAGGGCATGCAGCTCTCTGTTATGGGTTGTCAAAATAGTTTTTGCATTATTATAAGCTATTTCAAGAAAATCCTTCATCTCCTTCTCTATAAGTAGCCTTGTTTTGGTGCTCATGCTATTACCATCGTCATCGTAGTTGTGAGAAACAAGACCAACCTGCTTGCTCATTCCATACTTTGTGACCATTGCTCTTGCAAGATTAGTCGCCTGTTCAATATCTGATGAAGCACCCGAAGTCACTTCATTCTCTCCAAATATCAGCTCTTCAGCTACTCGGCCACCCATGCACACATCAAGTCTTGCCAGCATTTGTTTCTTAGAGACGCTTGTCTCATCCTTTTCAGGCAATTGCATAACCATGCCAAGGGCCATACCCCGGGGTACAATAGTAGCTTTATGGACTGGATGGGCACCCTCAGTGTGGATGGCAACAAGAGCATGACCTCCTTCATGGTAAGCTGTTAACCTCCTGGATTCTTCAGAGATCACTGCTGATTTCCGTTCACTGCCCATCATGATCTTATCCTTTGCGTACTCTAAATCGTCCACTGTAACAGCTTTTGCTCCATCCATAGCAGCCTTGATTGCGGCAACATTAACCAAATTTGCTAGATCAGCACCAGAGAATCCTGGTGTACCCCTGGCAATGATCCTCAAATCCACATCTTCTGCCTTTGAAACCTGCACCAGAATGGAACTAAATGGATTAAATATACGGCCTTCATACGTAGGCTCCAGTAAAAATTATCATCACTTCATTGTTCCATTTGAATATTATGCATCCAGAAACAAATCATCTAAAACATAGGCAAAAAAAAGTCATCACAGGTGAGCTGAAGTTTCCCAGTCAACAGTAGGAATACTTTTACCATGATTAGATGTATATAGAGAAGAGAGCATGAAGTCCAGTAAATTGCAGTACTGGCTATCAGTTGGTGATAGGGAGATGTGTTAATACCTTAGACATATGGGATTCCAAAATCTGTCTTCGACCCTCGACATCCGGATTAGGAACAACAACATTTCGGTCAAAACGACCAGGCCTCACAAGTGCTTTGTCTAAAGATTCAGGAAAGTTAGTTGCTGCAATGACAATAACACCCTCATTCTGCTTAAAACCATCCAGTTCAACAAGTAACTGATTTAGCGTCATTTTCATGTATTGTGGATCCCTTGGATTACGGCTCCCACCTATTGCATCAATCTCATCTATAAATATAATACAAGGGGAGCTTTTTTTTGCTGCCACAAAAAGATCCCTTACCCTCCTAGCTCCAACACCAACAAACATTTCTTCAAACTCACTGCCACTGCATGAGAAGAAAGGGACACCGGCTTCTCCTGCAATGGCCCTTGCTAACATTGTCTTGCCTGTGCCAGGAGGGCCCACAAGCAACACACCTTTTGGAAGCTTCCCACCAAGGCAAGTGAAACGCTGAAACAAGCACCAGATACAAGATTTAAAGCACATGTCTTGGAGATTAAGTTTCTTTAAGATAAAATAAATTAATCCACTTTATATTTTTGAACCATGAAAGAGTCTATGCTTGCAACTCAATGTAAAACTTAATTATATCATATATTTGCAACTCCAAGAAAAACCTAATTATGTCACATATGACAATTTTTACAAACCCTGCATGTTAATGCATGTTAACGCACATTAACAAAAGAGTAATACTGTAAACTAAGACATGCCTATGCCCAATAGATCTAAAGTAAGAATGCACACAAAAACTGGACGGTACATGAACGAGGTTAAGCTTTCAAATTTGTGAAGCGCATTGCCATTGACAATAAAACCAAAAAGAGAAACCGGTAATATCTATGATCATGTTATTAAAGGAGCACATAAAGGCATACAAAGGCTTAGCTTTGCAACTTGTCTCCCTGGAAGATCCATGTCTCAGTTGCTTGTCTTTCATTCAAAATAAAATACAAAAAGAAACATGGTGCATACCTCATGCACCTATTAAAAAAACCCAGGCATGCGAAAGGTGTGCTTTTATCTAGGTACATAAGCAGTTTCTTTATCAAAATTGTTATTTGTAAATCATCTAAATTAAGGAAACTAAAATTCATTTTAGGATTGATTTGAAATTGTCCAATGTAGTTTGATTTTTATCAATTTAGAACTTGTTGTCTATTTTGTTTCGATTTGATCACTATATTTTAGAAATCTTTTTCAAGATGCAGCTTTTTCTCATCAGATTTCGTCTTGGTATTGCATGTGGTTTCAATACGAACTATGAAGGGTAAAATTTTAAATTCTACCATTCTAATTATGTCAGTGAGAGGGGTCAACAATGAGAAACCACTTGAATAACCAATTTTATGTTATCAAATGAAGTTTAAATTATGTAATTAAAGCAACAAAATGACAATTTTGATCTCCAACATTCATATTGGTATTACATGTGCATTGTACACCATAAAGTTTGACAAATAAACTATTAGCTGTGAGAATCAAGGTTGGTTAAGATTGTAGGCCCACATTGAAATGAATTCACCAACTGTAGGGGTGGCCACATCGGAGCAAAGTTGCAAATGTAGGAAGGACCGAGCGGAAACTAATCCTTTATTTTATAAATGTTTCTTTCCATTTTAGAAGAGAGACAAATTCAGTAGGGTGGCTTCACATTATAAATGTGTTTGCCTTCTCTATTTGCTCTTCTGCTTTTTTTTCTTTTTTTTTCTTTTTTCTCTCTTTTCCTCTGTGCTCTTATTGTTCCTTATATATTTCATGAAACTATTTGTGTTTCATACCAACTATTATTTTGCAGCTACAAGAAAATCCTGTTCTTTTAACAATTTTTTTAATGTTCTTTTAACAGTTACTTCTAATAATTTTAACAGTGCACTTTTAGTCAATCAATACACCTTCACCTCTAAATATAGACACAGAGAATATAATAATAACAACAGGAAAGAAATGAATAATACTGCAAGTTAGGAATTCAACTGCAGCTCACAACCTTATATAAAATATTTTTCAGCATACCTTAGGATCTCGGAGGTAATGAACAATTTCCTCTAGCTCAGCTTTGGCCTCATCAACACCTTTTACATCACTGAATTTTGTACTAGAATCCATGCTTGGTTGGACCTCCTCATGTAGACCTAGGCCTGCTGAGATTAATGGCCCAAAAAAACTTTATCCAATTGCTGAAACATAAGCTTTCCAGAGAATAAAATGACTATTTTCTTAAATGTAGCAAAACCTTTACTAATTCCCCTATCTTCAATAAGTGCTCCAACACCAGAAATTACAAGAAATGAAACTGCAATAGTCCGAAATGTGCGCCATAATTGATCTTTAATACTACTGGTTTCTGCTGTCACCATGTGGATTGGAGCACTTGATGTCCCAAGAATCCCATCCTTTGTTGATTGGCCAACATTTTTTAGAGCTGGAATACTGTTCATGCTGTTAATGCTCTCCTCTTCTCTCACAGAATTAGAAATACCTGCACACATCATTAGCATATAAAATTCAGGTCCCATAAAAATACAGACTTTAAGAAACTAAAAAACAAGCATATAGAAAGGAAATCCACCTCCATTATATAGTTTTCAAACATGATTTTATGCCTTGGATGCAATTTACACATCTCATTACTAGACAAAATGAAATACTCAGTGAATTTAGACTAAAGTTCTATTATTTTGGTTTATCTTAAAAAAAGTATTGTGATTTAAAGACAAACAACAAGGAAAAGAAGGGTAATTGGGAATCTTCAAGCTTATGGGCACAAATCGTGCTAATATATAATTCACTCATCTTCAAATAGTACAGCTGAATCAATAAAAATAAAATTCATCCATGATTATATGCTCTGATAAAAGCATAGCATATATCTAAATACTAAAAATGTACTTTGGACGAACATAGTCCCACCAAACTCCAACTTCCTGCACACACTTCTAAAAAAATAGCAATTCTAGCCAGTAGGAACTGGATCATAACTTTTCAATGTCAAAGACCGTGCATATCTCTAATAAGACCTTGTTTGAATTTATTTCTCTTTTGAAAGAAACTGCTTGAGTGCTTTCAGTTTTTGAAAACAAATAAGACCAAATAGAAATTGATTGTATAACTATATTTGTTTCATTGACCAAAAATAACAAGTCAATTGTATTCAAATGTGTTTCCCATTTTAAATGCAAGACTCATATAGACCTTATTTGGCAAATTAGCAGCTAACTTATTATATTATTTGATTTGACCTACAAAAATGTTGGTAAAATTAGTTGTTAGCTATTTGAATTTATAGAATGATAAATAAGGACATGACTATGGGTATAAGTGAGCCGAGCAGCTCATGAGCTACTCGAGATCGACTCAATGAAAACTCGAACTCGACTCAATCTTATCGAGCTCGAGCCGAGCTTTATATACGAGCAAGCCGAGCTCGAGCTAAGCAATACTCGGCTCGAGAGGCTCGAGAGGCTCGCGAGCCTAATCGAGCTCCATATATTTATATATAATTATATAAATATTAATGTTTCATTTCGGGTCGAGCATAAACCCAAGCCAAGCAGAGCTTAATCGAGCTTGAACAAGCTCGGTCAAGCTTGAGAAAAATAAACCAGCCGAGCTCAAGCCCAAATATAGAAGCTTGTGCTCGATATTTCTTAAACGAGCCAAGCTCGAGCATAAGCAAGCTCGGCTCAGCTCGATTACACCCCTAGACATGAGTATTTTCTAACCTTACTTGGCAGATAATGTTAATTGATTGTATTATTACTATTGTTATTATCAATAATAATTTTAGATTTTTCTTTTATTTAATTTTTAATATGCAAAAATATCTAAGAATAAGTTTTTCTTATTTTTTAAGATTTTAAATATATATAAATAAAATTTCAATTTTTAAGATATTAAATTTTAATTTAAGCAACATTTCAGTAATTATAAGAAATCATTAATAACAATGTATTCAAACACTAAAAACTAATTATAAAAAACCATTAGGCATATCATTTAGATTTTTATAAAGTTAAATACTAATCCACTCTTTTGATAAAACTTGGCTAATATGCTTTTACAAAAAGTAGTTTGGGGTGAAATCGCTATTTGAAAAAGCTCTTTACCAAATTAGCTTATTCATTTGGTCAAACCTCTCAAATGACCTAAAAAAATATAAGCTCTCCAAAAAGCTCATTACCAAACACCTCCCGTAACCCTCATCCACCCTGCCAAAAAAGGCCATCACTAACTCATTGTACCCTGCCACCCATTCTGAGAATTATGCCCTTATAAATGGCAACACATCACTAACTCTCTTGAATCTCTTTGGAATCTCAAACCCACTCTTCTCCTAGTTCTTGAAATCTCAAAAGTCTGTTGCCACCCATGCCTTCACAGTCAATGTTGCTGAAAGAATTTTTTTGAGCAAGTTGAAATCCTACTTACTTTCCTCCTTTTCCCTCCTCTACCCTCACTCTATCTCTTGAATGACGATATCGGAGACAAAAACACACCTAAAGCGTTTTCATATCCTGTTGTTCCCTTCCTCACATTTTTTTATTTCTTCATTGCATTTATTTTCATATCTATTATTATTTTTTAATACCAACTTCTAAAGGTAATGGTTTTGAATTTGCATTACTAGAGAAGTCGAGTTTTAGTTCTTTTCTTTTTTTTCTTATTTTTTCACTTTTTACTGGTTCATATAGATATTAGTACCAGTTTGTCAGATTCTGAGACCAATCCTGAGACCATACTGTAAAACTGTTTCGTTTTTATTGAATCTCAATCTCACATTATGTTCCTTTCACACTTCTGTTCATCAAACACTCTTCCCCATTCATATGCAAGTCGTCTTGAAAAACTTTCATTCTATGTCACACTACGTGCATTTTTTGTTGCAACAGGAATTGTGAAATTGCAATTTTAATATTCGTCAACTCAACACAAACATTATGCATACCTCTTTGTAAAGTTTTCAACAACGTACTTTGATCGAGTCTATCAACTTTCACTAATGCTTTAACATACTCAGCTAGTGCAGAAGGATTTGAATGCAATGAAGGCTGACTTTCAAAGAGTCTAATAACTCTTTCTGGATCACTTCTGTAGAGCTCTTTGAGGAGTGTAACATCATTTGAAACATCTGTATCCCGTACTCTGCGAGCAAAACTACCAACATAGCTGGACTGAAGCCTCTCTTGGAAATTTCCTAGTCGGTTACCTGCAATAAGTAAAAAACATGTAAATAAAGACAAATAAGAAGACAAATAGTTGCCAAAGAGCTTCATTGAATAAATGTATAATCAAATTAGCAACAAACGAAACTTTAAGTGTTTATTACAGTATAGTCCGCGATTCCCCTAGTTTAAAAAACTTCATAAAGTCGTTTCTGAATCAAGAATGTACAACTCACGTGCATAGTCCAGAAAGAAAATAATGGTGTTTGGTCTGTGGACAAAAATAAAACTGAACTTAAAACTTGGGGACTAAATTAGAGTTTTTCAACCTCTAGGAACAAAATTGGAACTCCTATTAAAATTTATGAACTAAATTAAAATTAACCCGAAACTTTTATCATAATGTACCAGATTGTGTAAATTACAATCACTTTTTCAAGAGAAAACTCTGGCTGAATTGACTTAGGACAAGAAAATCAGAGGCATAATGTATAAATAGCTGTTCAAAGTGGGTAAGATAATATGTAAAAGAGGAACTACTCCAAGACTTTTTTTCATTTATCTGAGAGCTAAAAGGCTAGCATAGTCATAGCAGTTTAATAAATTACCTATGTGCCTATCTAGGGCTTCATCTGCCTAACTGCTCAACAATCAATGGGGTAAGGGTGAAAAACTGGCCTATAGACAACAACATGATCAGATTATGAAGGTATTTAAATTAGCAAAATTTTGAATGTTTCAAAATCTGGAAGACTTGAGAATCACCTACTGAACCGTTAATGTATTACAACTGTTGGAGACCTAACAAATATAAGCAAAGTTAAATCCATAGATACATTATATTCAACACCAACATCTATGCAAATGATTTTGTCCGTTAAAAAACTAGATAGGGATGAGAAGTAAACAAGAAGAGGAAAGAGAGCACGAGGTAGCAAAAAGGAAAGTTCAATGAAGCTAAAGGTAATGAATCCTTGGTCTTCGGTTCAGGATATTAGCCATGACCAAGATGAAATCAGTTTATGTGAAGATGGTCCCCACTCCCCAGAGGAGAGCAAATCATACAAAGAAACATAGGAGAAACAGTTTCATAGCTGAAAGAGAGAAACAAATGTGGAGATAAGGCAGTAAATAAGAAGAAAAAAAAGTTCATGGCATAGCTATTACAAGTCACACAAACTCCCAACATTGGGAGTTGACAACATGTATCTTTTCTCACCATTGATCTTTATGTATGATGATCTTGTCATAAGCGCATGGTAAAAGCCTTTGTTATAAGCTCGAATTCGAGGGCATGGGAGGAAAAGTTATTCACCTATGTGTACTTTCCCTTTCCATTTTCAGATATGAAGGATGGTCTGCTGGTATGGCTATGTGTACTTTCACCTATGTGGCTGTGTACTTTCCCTTTCCATTTTCAGCTATGAAGGATGGTCCGCTGGTAAAGGAAGAGAGAGTTGAATTTGAAAAAAAAACAGATATGCTTTTTCCGTTCTCATTCACTCTTATTTATATTTGTAGAATACATTGTGACAAGGTTTTTTCCATAAAGGAAACCTATTAAAAGTAGAATTAAGTGGAGACAGAACCTATTAAAAACATAATTAAACAGAGAGAGAGAGAGAGAGAGAGAGAATTGAATTTGAAAAATCCAGATATGTTTTTCCGTTCTCATTCACTCTTATTTATATTTGTGGAATACATTATGACAAGGTTTTTTCCAAAATGAAAACCTATTAAAAGTAGAATTAAGTGGAGATAAAACCTATTAAAAGCAAAATTAAACGAAGATAAGACCTATTAAAAGCATAATTAAGTGGAGATAATAACATTTAATGTCTTCCAATTTGTTTCCAAATTGCTTTTGTTGTCGTCTTTGATATTTGAACTTCCATTTTGCCACCTCTTTATGTTTTGACGATGTAGCGGATGGGGATGATGTGGGATGGTGAGGTGGAGAAGTAGAGTCCATAACATAGTATTTAAATCTCTTTTCATTGTTTCAAGTTAGCTCCATCTTTACTACTTGATCCCTGTGCATGAGGCTCCCACCAATCTAGGATTTGGGAAGGGGTAATACCTTACCCTTGCATAGCAAGTATGTTGCTTCCATGATTGAGCTCCCTGTCTACCAAATCAAAAGTAGATTTTACCATTTCAACGAGGAATGCCTAAAATGTTAACGGTTAACCATCACCTAACTTCAAACTTTGCTTTTAAGGGCTTTGTCGAATTACTCAATTCAGGATCTAGAACTGTACAACATAAGGAGTCAATTAATTTAGAGGGATTATACAGATTCTTCTTGAGATGCTTCTAGATAAACATTAACATGTAAACATGTAAAGCTAAGGTAAACTATATTTGCAATTACAGGTTCGTCTGTTTCCACCATAAAGGAGTAAACACTTAACCAAGAATTTTTCAGAGTAAGAAATAAATTGTCCTTGGTGTAAAGATAGACAATAACATCCATACCAGCACCGAGCTCAATCTTGCGTAGAGCATGATAAGATTGACTGCTGCCAAAGAAATGCGCATTCCCAAACAATTGTTGTTTTCCAATCTGTTGCAATCAGGATAAACTATTCTTAGAAGAAACAAATTACAAAAGGAGAAAGGAAAAGATGCATAGCCAAAAATTATTCATTTTGAAGAATGAAGTGAATAGAGAAGTTTCAGTACCCATCATATTAGCAACAAATCAACAGAACTATCTAATTCATGCACAGCAAAGCATATCAAAAAAAATCAAAACTAGAAAAGAAGGGAAAAAAACATTGTCATATGGTCTAGAGAGAAGTAAAGCAAGTATCCTTTTTTATTTAGATGCATAATACTATTTGTTCAGCTCAACTACTCCAGTTTTTATGTTAGCCCATGGAGTTCGTTGGCTGAGCATTGTAAGGTAATATAGAAGATTTATAAAATGTGTCTTTGGTTTCTCATTCATTATATGAATTAAAAACAAAAACTGCCATTCCGAAGGTTAATGTAAGAGCTATTAACGATAGCACGTGGTTTTCTATTTAACTTTTTCTACTTTGTAGGACATCCCCTTTCCCGATCAAATTGTGCCCCTCCTTCAACAGAATGAAGAACAGAATTCCATAAGAACTCAGCCAATAAAGGGACAAGATATAAAATTTAAACTATCGTCAAGTATCAAACGGCCTAAGAAAGGACTGGTTGATCCAGTGCCGGCAAAAACCTAACTCCCGTACGAGTTCCAAAACCTAGCACTTGATCGAAAAATACGATGGCAAATTAAAAGACTAGACTTGTGAAAAAGTTTGAGCCTATAATTGCAGAGATAATATAGAAGGGGTAACCCAAATCCAGAGAGGGAGTCGCAACAAGGCACCCCAAAAAGCAAGCATCAGTTAAGAGAATTGAAAAGGAACACATATTTATCAAAGAATCGGAGCCTAGGAACCGGGAACGACTCTAGGCTATAACGAACAAAGCGAATCCGCACAACGAATGGGAATACATGTTACCTTCGTGAGAAGGCGCCTCCAAGCCATGCTTGATTTAGTGGTGCAATTGAGTCGAGAAGGATCTAGGGAGACAGTCGGGGAAGGGATGCGAGAGAGAAAGGAGGAGGAGGAGGCAGCGGCGGCGGCGGAGGAAGCCCAAAATCCAAACAGAGGTCTTCGGAGAGGGACTTAAATAGAAAAACGAAAATATCGACAGCGATGACTCGCCAGGCGATGCGGTCGCATTGCGTTCACTTGCGTCGAGTGTTTGTTTTTTTTTCTGTTTTTTTTTTTTTGCATATCAATAATAAATAATAGAAAGTATTAATTATATCCAAAAATAAATAAATAGCAAGAATTTCTTTTTTCCTTCAAATACCTGCCCACTCTTTTTTACCGATTCTGATGACGGTTTTTGACCAATATGGTTTATGGGCATCAACCCGGACGGGAACCGATACCGACACGTGGTTGATTTGGCCAAGTTTAATCATTACTAATTTAATTATCCACTTAATGCGCGATGATCTTAATTCATATTAGATATAATAATTTTTTTATTAATATATATCAATATTTAAAAAATAATATTGTGTAGAAATAAAAAATAATATAAAAATATTTTTTTAGAAATTACGAAAACTTCTTGGTATACAACATTTATAGTTTCTTTTTCAATATGATATTCTGAATTACAAATCAAAGTCTGGTATATGAATCTGATCTAACAAACTTTCTCTAGAATTTGATAAGCACGTGCTATTTGAGCTAAAAAATATCGTTGACCCTTTTTTATTTAGAGAAATCATGTAGTTATTAATCGTTTCAATCATATTCAGAGTGTGAACTAATATAACTATTTGTTGCAAATATTGACATTTGTTATAAGTTCAAGATAAATTGCATCAACAATCGCAACAATGTAGTCATGTTTGCATCCAAAATTTAAGTTACCATCTGAAATTCGGACTACCCCATAATCATCACCAAGATCACCTATCTTTTCGTCACCAATCAATAATATTCAATCCGAAAAACTTTTCAAATCATCTGTATTATCATCGGAGTTGTTTACAGTAGGACACATATTTTTCGTTAGCTCCAAAACTTTACAGTCATCCCATAAGTAAGACGAATTAAGTGTAGCATTGATAATATTTTATCTGCTTTCCTTAGGAATTACAGATTAAATTTATCTGAAGTCTTCCCCAAATACTACAGTTTTACCTCCAAAAAAATTATCATTGTTGTTTAGATTTTTAAAACGCATAACATCACGCAATGTTCTATCAAGTGTTTTAAAACAATATCTAAAATTAATAGAATCAGACTATTAGATTTGTATTTAATAAAATTTAATAAATATATAAATTAAATAGATAATTGCATAATACATATTCATCATTGGAGCTTCATCCCAAATAATTAAACTTGTTTTGACCAATAAATCAGTTAGAGGAGAACCTTGTTTAATATTGCAAGTATAATCCTCATCCACGTTAAGAGGGATTGCAAATCGAGAATGTATTCTTCTTCGACCATATAATAGTAAAGATGTTATCCCACTGGACGCAACTATTAAAACAGTTTCCCCTTCGAACCGAAGTGTATATGAAAGAGTTACCAAATAAATGTCTTTTCGGTTCCACCATAACCCTGACCACATTCAGTAAAATTCTCAAATAGTACAACTCACCCATTCCTCAAGGAACAAATTAAGAATATTCTTTCAATCGAAAATTATTTTGTCTCTTTTCGAGTCCAATGTCTACTGTCTTGCTTTCATGCAAACAATAAAGGAAATTCAACACATGTTAAACTTATTGCCTTTGAGAAATATTTGTTAGCTTCGGACCAACCTAAAAATTGAGACTCATTAGTTGTTGGTCAACTTGTCACTTCAGATATTGGATCGTCATCATTGAAAACTATAGTGTGTTTATTTGAAAAATAAAACAACAATCGTTGCACAAATGGATATTTGTAATGAATGTCGAAATTAAAAAATTCTCCAAATCACTTCACACGGTGAGATATACCTGCAATCATAAAATATTTTGATCTCATCAACTTGAGCTTGTATTTCAGATTGTGATGCTAAGTCAACAAATGTGATAGTGACACGATCATGACCTTTATTCATATATTTGAAAAGATATTTAATTGATCTCGATTTGTTGCAGCATTCGACATTAACGTGTGCATCATATTTCAACAACACTATTATAAGGGACAACGAAACAGTTGTCCAAATCAATCTTCTCATTTTTAATTGTTCAGTCATTATCTCTTCTTCTATAAACTGGATATCCATCCTTGAGAGTATCCGTCTACAAACTTATTTGAAAAATATTATATACATTTACCATCTTACATGCAATGAGAATTTTTTTGTGCAACACCACACTGGTCATGCATCATTAAATCCATGATCGATTCATAATAATGAGGATCAGTCGATTTCATATAGATACACACGGACTCTTTTGGTGGTTTTTAAGTTTTTCTTTTTTCTTCTCCAGATTCTTCTAGGATCGCTCTTGATATGCTACCTCTCCACTTTCAATACTATTTGGAATTTAAAGAAACGGGATATATGGAGATAGATATAGAGCCAAAGAGACAGTATATTAGAATTTGATCTGCTACATCTACACATATATATTGTGTATATATTAATAAATATTTAACTAAAATTTAAAATAAATTAAACAATATAATAAATAGATAAATCATTAATTATTTCATATTTTTATAAAATAATAATTTTATGAGACTTTAATAATATTTTCATAAGATATATATTATCTATAATATATATAGGCAATATCTTGTATGTTTCCTAGAGGTCTAGGGTTCAAACCCTAGTATGATCACCTATTGTGATTTTCTATTTTTATCAAAAAATATAGATATATTGATAGAGACATAGTCGTATTTCTTACAATCTGTATTTTGATGAAATAGTATTATTATGATATTTTAATAATATTTTTAAAAAATAAATTTGTTTGATAATTTGTCAGTATTTTCTAAGATATATTATGTAGGCATTAAAAATAATAAAATAAAATGTTACACATTTTAATAAATCTAATAAAGAGAAATGTGATTAAATTATTTATATTTTTATAAAATAATATATTTCTAAAATAATTTAATTATACCATCATAAGATATATTATGAATAAGGAGAAGCTAAAATATATTTAGGTTTGATGGTATAAACTAACAAGTTTTCCTCAATTAAATCATTCTTATTTTTATAAAATAGCATATTTCTAAGTCAAATTTAATTTTGTTAAAAAAAATATAACATAAATAATGTTATAAATTCGATTTTTTATGCTTAATTATTATATGCGTAATTGAGAAATTATTTGTATGACTAATATATGTTTTAAGTATTTGTTACTATATATAATCATATTTTGATAAAATAATATTTTTATAATAATTTATTAAAAAGTTACTGTATGTACGTAATTTACTGGACTAAATATTACTATATGTAATTGTATCAAAATAAAATAATATTTTTATCAGTTTTATTAATTGCTCCCTATAGTTGTTTCTTAAATTTTAATCTCTCTTTAATATTTAATTTTTAATCAATGTACTTTTAATCAGGTCTACTACTATATTATTTTTTTTCAAAAAAAAAACCCTTTCTCCATTTTAATTAAATACTCATTTTTCTCTCTTCTCTAATTAAATATGATTTAATTAAATATTATTATCTCTCTACCTAAGGAAATATATGAGCTTGTTACTAACGCACTATTTAATGATTTTGTATTGCTAAATATGAAGAGTACAAATTGTTACTTGACATAATTCTTATCATGACACTTGGCACGAGAAGAAGGCTAGAGTGCTTTTTCTTTTATATATATATATAGATTACGAGAGAAAGTCTTTAATGATAAATAAAATGAAGACAACGTGTGTGTATATATATATATATATATTCTCGTAGAATTTCATCCATTCTTATCATGGATTTATGATATTTTATTCTTTTACTTGCAGGAATATTCTAATTGTTTTTTTAAAAAGTATGTATATTTTATTGTTAGGTTGTTTAATTTTAAAAAGGGAAAATGTACAAAAATATCCCTAACATTTGTCACGGGTACTAAAATTCCCCTAATATTTTTTTGGGATAAAAAATACCCCTTACGTAGGGATGTCAACGGGGCGGGGCGGGTACGGGGGTGCCTATCCGCTACCCACCCCGCGAAATAAACGGGTACTCGTTACCTATTTATTCCCCGCGGATATCATAAATGGATACCCATTTAATTACCCACGGGGGCGGATACCCACGGGTATTGGCGGGTACTCATGACACTTTAAAAAAATATAAATTATAATATTTTAATAACACTTTAATTCTTCAAGTATTTTGATAACAACTCCAAGTATAATAACTTTATTTTGATAAACACATAGTATTTTGATAACAACATTATCATAAGGTTTTAAAACATAAAGTATATGAATATTAAATTATATTAAAGTTTTTTAGTGTATGTACCGAGGATAATATTATAATTTAGTAATTTTCGTGGGTAACGAGTACCCGCGGGTATGAGTACTATAATACCCGTACCCGTCCCATATAATAAATGAGTTAGAAAAATTATCCGCGAAATCTCCGAGGGTAGGAAACTACTCCCCATACCCATCATAAACAAGTAAATACCTGCGGGTACCCGCCTAAACGGGTAATATTGCCATCCCTACCCTTATGTTATGGAATTGTGTACAAAAATGCTCTTATAGGTAACGGTGTTAATTGAGAAATAACAGAGCTGACGTGGCCGATGACTGGGACTGATGATGTGGACATGTGGCGCGCATGCAAGCCAAGACGTTTTCTCACGGGTACTAAAATGCCCCTGATATTTTCTCACGGGTACTAAAATACCACTAACGTTTGTTTTGGACCTAAAATACCCTTGAGGTTATTGAAAATGGTACAAAAATAACATCAGACTTAACGGAGATGTCATGGATGCTGACAAATATGTTGACTTTACACGTGGCGCATATACAGAGAGCAACTTGCCACATAAGCGACACATAAGAAATCAAAAACTAAAAATGTAAAAAATAAAAACTAAAACTGAAACCATCAAATCGGTTAATCGAAAAATTTGGCTCGATTTCAAACCCAATTTTTTAATTAACCGAATTTTTGATTTTTTTTATTCACCCTTACGATTGCGTGGCAAGTTGCTCTCTGCATATGTACCGCGTGTAAAGTCAACATCTCTATCAGTATCCACGACATCTCTGTTAAGTCTCACCTAACATAAGTTAACTTAGTATCTTTTTGTATCATTTTCAATAACCTCGGGGGTATTTT
Source organism: Canna indica (assembly GCA_034359265.1). NCBI lineage: Eukaryota > Viridiplantae > Streptophyta > Magnoliopsida > Zingiberales > Cannaceae > Canna > Canna indica. The sequence goes on along the minus strand of CP136891.1, from coordinate 72,718,384 downwards.
AGCTTCAAAATAAACGTTAGGGGCATTTTAGTGTTGGCTTAAGGTTTTCAACCTTTGTCTTAATCTCGATTTTGATGATAACAAACATGGAACTAATATTTCATTGAGAAATCTTTCAGGTTCCATATCAGTTAGCGTTTGATGTCCTCGATCGAATAAATTGGAAGAAATCAGAAAATATAAAGGACATTGATTGTCACGCTCGGGTTCATCGCGGAAATTTCTCAAAGATCGACGTGTGCACCAAACACGACTTGGACGAGTCCAAAGATCACATAGAAAAGCTCTCCAAGTTGATGTCGGAACCCGGAAACAAAGTGCGGAAGAAGAAGGCTGAAAAAATCAAGTTCAGCCTAGGTTCAGTCAACCGGGCGATCGACCGAATATAGTTATAACTTGGCAGTAGCCTTGTTGGTCGACCGGTTAGTTGACCAAATATCACAAAAACATGGCAGTAGTCATTCGGTCGATCCGTCGATCGATCGAATATATGAAAGAAATCACATAAAGGCTACGTCGGTTGACCGACCGAATGTAAAAATTAGCAGAAGGTCGACCGAATTGCAGATCAAAGATCACGCGCCTGGCTTCACTGCGTCGGTCGACCGGTCGGATGATCGGACTGCGGATCGCGAGGCTCGCGACTCATTCGGTCGACCCGTCGGTCGATCGGATAGTGCGATTAAAGCACAGTAAGCCTGCGGTCGATCGGTCGGTCGATCGAGCGATTGTAACGGATAGTTTTTCTACCCGTTGAGCTGTCGTTTCTTTTGAGAGGCTATAAATATCATTCATCTAACCTCTTTAAATTTTCCTCCTTCACTCTTACAGATTTTATTGAGCATTCTAAAGGGAGTTTTGAGCCTTCTAACGATTGATTGCAGCGCGCCCTAATCTTCCGTCAAAATTCGCTTCAAGCGCACACTTTATCTCAACTGGAAATTTGATTCGAGCTTTACTTCTTGGCGAGTTGAAGGCGTCGAAGGCTTGGAAAAGAGCACTGACTCTTGATTTTATTTCTAAGCTATTTTCATTATAATTTTAACTGTTATTTGAACTTGTTTTCTTGGATTTGAGTTTGAGTAAGACCTAGGTTGTTAGGTTTTGTGTGAAAGTGGTTACCTTAGTGTAGAAGGTGTAAAATCACTTGTGTAAACGTAGTTTACTAGGATTAGTTGATTTGTCCCTTAGGTTGAGATGGAAGAGTGCTCTCGATAAGAAAGCAGAGACTTCCGAGTATGAAAGTGTCTTAGGTTGAGAGTGAGACTCTTCGAGTCAAAGTCCTCTATGTAAGGGAAACATCATTAATCCAGTAAAACTAAGTTTGGAAATCCTAAGTGGGGTGCTTAGGTAGTGGAGTAGGCATTAGGGCCGAACCACTATAAATTTCTGTGTTTGCATTGATTTATTGGTTGTATTTATTATTTTATTATTTATCGCTTTCGCATTTAGTCATTCAATCGTAAATTGCCAAAGTAGCTTAAGAAAATGATTAAAATTGGATTTAGACAAATCGATTTAATAAACACACTATTCACCCCGCCTCTAGTGTAGTCATTTCGCACAACATTTAGTACTCGTGAGAAAACGCTAGGAGCATTTTTGTACCTGTGAAAAAATGTTAGGGGCATTTTAGTACCCGTGAGAAAATATCTTGGCCTGCATGCGCGCCAGATGTCCACATCATCAGTCCCAATCATCAGTCATGTCAGCTCCATTATCTCTCAACTAACATTGTTTACCTATAAGAGTATTTTTGTACCCAATTCCATAACGTGATGGATATTTTTGATCCCAAAAAAATGTTAGGGACATTTTAGTACATGTGAGAAAATATTAGTGGCATTTTTGTATATTTTCCCTTTTAAAAAAGAATAACTAAAATCAAGTAAAATAGAAGAGTAAAATGGTTTTTATTTAAATTCTATATCTTTCAATTAACTTAATTTTTATAAAGTCTATATTATTTTCACTATTAATAAAAATAACATGTTTTAAAATTGGAAAACAAAAACTAAACAGCGAATTGAAAAAAATAGCTTATTTAGTTTTTGTTGCTTTTATTTATTTATTTTTTTAATTGGAATTATGGTTGTGTTATGCATTAATTTTAATCATACGTAATAATTTTGTATAAATATAAAAAATATTTAATAAAAAATATCGGTACATGACCGTACAATAATATTACATTTAGAGAGTTTTTATATGTAACGTTATATAGTTACGTATCACTAATTTATTAAATATTGCATTTGAAAGCTTTTAATAACTTATACAACAAATTTTTTTGTTAGGTCAATTAAATTGTATTACGTGCGGAGCAATATGCATTAAATATTGCACTTGAAATATTTTAGTCTGTTACGTGGATAATTTAGTTTTTGTTGTTTTAATTGGATTGTTGCTTTAATTGGAATTATGATTGTGTTATGCATTAATTGCAATTTTGTGTAATATTTTTTTGCAAATATACAAAAACATTTGATAGAAAATATATGTACAAGGTCGTACAATAATGTTAAATTTAAAAAGTTTTAAAAGCAGTGTTATATAGTTATATATCCCTAATTTATTAAATATTATACTTGAAAGCTTCTAATATATTGTATGGCTAATTTTTTGTTGCTTCAATTAGATTGTGTCACGTGCACATCAATATGCATTAAATATTGCACTTGAAAACTTTTGTTCTCGCCTGAAGTTCGTGTGATGCGGGCCTTCGTGTATCCCGATCTGACGCAGCTCCGGTGGGGGGACCTGCAAAATACACTCTAACGCATAAGAAAGAAGAAATCCCAAGTGATGAGCGTAGAATTGAAATCGATAGTATACCTGATATGTGTCGTGTCTATTTTATGGGCGGGTCAGGAATGTCGCGAGCGATTATGTCTCCCTGAATCCCGCGGAGAATGAGTCGAAGTTTATTCCAAAGATGTCAGGCTTATTACTGTCAAATCTTTGGTAATTAGTGAAGGATGTCGATGTCCTTGCTAGGCCAGGGGAGTCATCGGACTAAGTTATGGTTGGCTCGACCTAAGTCTAGTCACGAATGTGGGCGCAATCGAGCCTAGTCCAGCCGGTCCCAATGGAGCTAGTCCAATCCATAGCCCCCGAGCTTGGTCGAAGTTTGAGGACTTCGTGTCGAGCTCTAGTAGTGTGTCGACTTCCTGCTCATCTGCTAAGCTCCTTGTATGTGCCGAGTTTTTGACCTTGGGGCAATATATGAGTGTTTGTCGTGTTCTTTTAATAGCCAAATTGCTGGAGTAGGAGATTTTGATGTGCATCGTTTTTGTCACCCTGCGACTCTTCAATTTCTATGATTAATATGGCGTTTGCGAGAGGAAATGGGCACCTTTTCGTGTGCACATCGCATGTCTATGCCTGTCCACCCGTTAATTATGATAAGAGGGTAATTATGGCTGGGAGATTTAGCTGTCTGTTTCCAAGGCACTCGAGAATTTGCTGCTAGTTTGATGGTCCTTGCTCCGTTAGCGAGGTGTGGCCAACGGTCATTAGATTGGAAGGCTCTTTAAAAAGCCCCCCGTCTCTTTATTTTCCCTGTGTCTTTGAGCTCTAGCATGGAGTGGAGAGTGTTGCAAGCTTTTAGTCCTCCAGAAGCCAGCCTTGTGGTTGCAGTGAGTAGATCGATAATTGTTATGGGTTCAAACCACGGGGCTTACAATGAGGCAAGGGGAGGTCGGTCATAGGCGACCGATGGAGCTCCAAGGGGATCAGAAGTCTATGGACAGCGGTAGGTCCGTATCGCGGGGCTTGTGTAGCAGACGTCGCTCTCGCTGAGCGGTTGTCTTGTTTTTGGAAGCCCTAGCCGCAGAGCGGTCCTACTTTGGTGGGTCACATTAGTGCCTTCCGACTCGGCATCTCGCCCTCCTCTATTCATCCTACCATCGTTCGTGGCTGGTTCGACAAAGCTGAGAAATGCCAAGGGAGTAAATAGTCTCGTTGGTGGTTCTGCCTTGATTCTTTGCTCTATGTGGTATGTGAACTAGGCTACTGTAGTCATGAAGTGCTTTTCTCCAATAGCTTTCTTCTATTGTACACTTCTCTTTTGTGGGTTTGTGAATGTTATGTCTGGCCTTCGCGGGTTTTATGAATATATATTATTCCTGTTTGAAGTCGGGGTGATGCTGTCAGGCGCAACTTCAACCGGGGGGGGGGGGGGGTACAAAAGTCACTCTGACGCTCAAGTCAGAAAGAATTTCAAGTGAGAGAATAGAAATTAGAATCTAGATGTACTTAAAGTGTGTCGTGTCTGTATATAGTTCAGGATGAAGGATGTCTGGCATTAATGCGTGTCAGAATCTCATAGGGGATATGCTCAGAATGGGTTGAGGTTGATCCCGAAGATGTCGAGTTCACAATTGACGAATCCCTCACAATTAATGAGGACGTAAGTGTCCTTGTAGGGCCGGGTGGATCCCCTAGGCTAAGTAGTATCTGGCCTGACTTGAGTCTAGTTCATGAGTGTGGGCGCTTCTGGGACTAATCCAGTCGGGCCCAAAGTGTTGGTCCAATCCACAACCCTCGAGCTTGATTGGAGTATGAGGACTTTACATAGCTTTAATAGCGTGTCGGCCTTTGTCTGTCTAATGTGTTCCAAGAGTGTGTCGACTTCGGTCTACCTATCGAGCTTCTGTAGGTGACGAGGTCCAACCTCGGGCAAATCGTAAGGAGTGCGTGCACGCTGTCTCCTGTCTCTGATGGTCGAAGTAAACCAAGTTGGCGTGTCTTTGTCGTGTCGTCTTGCGACTCTTCGGTTCCTGCGCCTAGCGTGGTGGCAACCGTTGATTGATGTTCGCCCTCTTTAATACTAACTCCCGCTTGAAGAGTAATCATGACGACGGAAGCCGCTCATTCGTATCTTTTTGGGTGTTCTAGGGAATGGCTGTTGGTGAGCTAGTCGGTTGGGATTTAATCAGTTATCATGGTGATGTTATTGGACGTTCGATGGGAAGGTTACTGCCTCTCGGCCTTTAAAGTTGCCTTTCTCTCCTTATTTCAAACTTTTCCCACGTTCTCATCATCTGGCGCTTGCGTTCTAGAGGCTTTCGTCGGTGACATCGCTTCGATCATTTCTCTTGACTATTGTTGCTTTACTTTCGAGGAGTCTTTTGGTTCTGCTATTTAGCTTTTCGCACTATCATGGTCGGCCTTAGGTTGATAGGTTGTACTGACTTATCCCCATTTGTTAGGATTTTGCAATCTTTGCGAGGTCGATGGTGAGGAGAGGTGATGGTGTTAAGTCAGAGGTTGGGTTGTCGGGCAGAACTTCGAATCCATATGCGTGGGTCCATAATGTGATACGACATTTTGCTCATTGGAAATGACATTCGTATCTTGTAGTGTGTAAAAACCTAGCTATGGAAATGTTTTTCAATGAAGGACTTGGTCGAGGCCGCCTATATTTTAGGCATTCGGATCTATAGGGATAGGTCTAAAAGGTTAATTGGCCTAAGTCATAGTGCATATATTGACAAGGTACAAAAGAGGTTCAGTATGCAAGATTACAAGAGGGGATTCGTGGCAATGTCCCATGGTATTAAGCTTAGCAAGTCTTAGAATCCTACTACACAGGATGAACGAGAGCGCATGAGCAAGATCCCGTATGCATTTGCTATTGGATCTGTCATGTATGTCATGTTATGTACTCGATCATATGTCTTATACGCATTAAGCATGACTAGTAGATATCAGTCAAATCGTGGTGAGTGTCACTAGACAACAGTCAAGAGCATTCTTAACTACTTGAGAATGACTAAATCTTCTTGGTTTATGGAGGATTCGAAGGTGAGTTGGTTGTAAGTGGTTACAGCGATGCTAACTTCCAAACCGACATAGATGATTTTAGATCGCAATCAAGTTTTGTGTTTTGTTTGAATAGAGGTGTCATCAACTGGAAAAGTTCAAAGCAAGACATCGTGGCCGATTCTACAATAGAGGCCGAGTACATAACTGCATCGAGTGCTGCTAAGGAGGTCGTTTGGATAAGGAAGTTCATCTCTAGATTGGGTGTTGTTCCTAGCATCTCAAACCGAGTGGATCTTTATTGTGACAACAATAGAGCCATTGTGCAAGCTAAGGAACCTAGATCACATCAGCGATCCAAACACATTCTCAAATGTTTCCATCTCATTCGAGAGATCATTGACACGGGAGATGTGAAGATATGCAAAGTACATATCGATCACAATGTTGTCGATCCATTGACTAAACCACTCACTCAGTCAAAACATGATAGCCATTCTAGATCATTGGGTATGAGATACATTGATGATTGGGTCTATTGCAAGTGAGAGATTGTTAGTAGTGTGTCCTAGGCCAATGGAATAATAATTGACTTTGTTACTTTCCTTTTCATTAGATGAAATATTTACTTTATCTTATTATTCATTGTGAGCATGTTTGACTTGATAAAAATCACTTGAATAGTTGATTCCGCCTAGAAGGTCATCAAGTATGAGACTTGATAGTAAAACCCTAAGGCAGTGAGAATCCTATTCTAAACAGTCTTTAGTCAATCATTGTCTTGGAACGATAATGAATGAAGACCAGTATGCAGTCTGACTGACGATGATCATGTTTTACTGATCATGGATATGTGATATCAAAGTCAGATCATATACACATGTTGGAGAACATGGTGTCGGACAGACCCATTATAAGAATACTACATAGATTATATCATTAGTATATCTCCAGTGGTAGTGATACGTCAGTCCTCCGACCTGATGTCACTATGGATTCCTACATAAGGAATTATGTGTTTTGACCTAGTCTAACATCACATTTAACCGGGTGGTAATAAGGACTACAGTTGGACATGGAATGAATCATGTAGAGAAATATGTGTAGTCGTGAAGGAATTTGTCCCTATCGTATATGAGAGAGATATATCCAAGCCCCTTGATGAGTATGATTAAAGAAATGCATGGTCGTGCTCAAATGAATTAATAGAAGTATCAATGTCATCTGTTAAATCAATCTACTCAGGAACCAAGAAACATGATTGAGCAATATAAGAATGATGTAATCCATGTCTTATGCTCGATCCAGATATCGCGTGACAAAAGGATATAGTATCATACTGTGAGTTAGGTTGCTCGGATCACCGACCTCATTTAACTTGGGTAGTCATGATCTCTTGCTAGAGGTCGCTTATGACTTGTAGGTTACAAATGTGATTTGAACCTACTGCCAACGTTAAGTGAACCTATAGGGTCGCACATATAGGGCAAACCGAATTGAACTTGAGGTTAAGACTCATCGGATTGGATCTACATGACAATTAACCAACTAAAACTCTCTTAGTAATTTTGGAAATTAATTTTGAAATTGAAAAGGAGTTTACAAATTGAAATTAATTATTCTCAATTTTAAAATATGATTTCATTATTGGAATTACATTGATCACAATTAGTAATGTATCTTTAATATTCAGTATTAAATGATACATATAATTGACATATTAAATTTAGAAAATTCATCATTGGTAATTATTATTAAGGATATATTTTATTCGGACATTAAAATCGTTTTAAGATTCTGGATATGGCTTTGAATTGATCAACGACTGAGATGACTCGATCAATATGATTGAGTCGTCTATAAATACCCACCTATGGTTTAGATGGGTTAAGGATTTACCTCTTGGTGGCTGCCAACCTCGTTGCAAAAGGAAGTCGAGCTCCATTTGTGGCAGCCAACCTTCACCAAAGAGAGATAGAGAGAGAAGAGCCCAGAAGGAGTTTCGTGCTTGTCCAAATCGGAAGGAGTTCCGATAGAGTCGAGCTAGCACTCGGGAGACTCCCAGTTTATTGTTTTCTTCCGTGTGCTATCTGTAGAGGATGTTTATCGCTTGGCAGCACGTTGGATCTAGAGCAAGATCGTGATCTTGGATTCGCGGAGTAGAAGACGAAGTTCGATCTTCAAAGGTATAATCCTTAACCTAGTACTGATTTAACCGAGATTAATGGATCCTTTTAGGTAGAGGATCGATTTTTATTTCTGTTGCATGTAAATTTTTTTGTTGCATGTCCGATCCTTGATGACCCAACAAAGTGCCTGTTAGTGGATGATTCTCATCCTCCACTTTCGCTAAAGTTGACGCAGGGCGATCAGGTCGTCGGAGCCTTCTGATTCTTCGACTCCTTCGAGCTCTCCTTTGAGCAGAGGAAAAGGGCCAGGGGCTCGCGCATTGGTGAGGGTCTGCCTCATCGGGGCATCATCCTTCCTACCGAGGTCGCGATTGTTGCGCCGGAGATGGCAATGGCGGAGGAGGCCCCGCCGATAGAGCAACATCTAGTCATGGTTCCTCGTGACAATCAATGATTCCTGATTGGCACTCAATCAAATATGTCGGAAGGGGCGGATGCGGGAGAGCTCGCCAAGGTCGATTATTTCCATTTAGTTGGCATGATGGACATGCTAGTGGGAGACAAGATGTCTGCATTGAATATGTATGAGGCTCGGGCTCGGGAGATTGAGTCACTGAAGAAGGCCCTGGAAGCGAACGTTTGCAAGGTTGGGCTTATGAACTCTAATGTTTCTGAATCCACCAGTCAGGCATGGGAGCCGAGGATATGTCTGGTTGCTTGAGGGCGGAGTTGGAGAAACTCCATCATGATCTTGTTGCGACTGTTGCGGAGGGGTCGTGCTTGAGGGCTGAGACTAAGGCCGCTCGAGCTAGGGCGGAGAGATCCAAGGTGGTTGTGCAAGAGCTTGAGGTAAAGGTGCATAAACTTGAAGGTGAGGTTGACCGCTACCATGATGCAACTGCCAATTTTTATGTCGACGGTTTTGAAAGGGCAATGGCACAAGCCAAATTTCTTGCCACATAGGTCAACCTCTCTGAGATCAAATGGTTCAAGGTGGTTAGGAACGACGTCCTGGTTGACCCTAGAGTGGAGGAGGAGGCTGCCGCACCAGCTGAGGAGGAGTCTCGAATTGATGTCCTCGTGTCGTGTCCTCTTTCGATAGGAGTAGCGAGAACTTCAGGGGGCGACACCCTGCCTGTGCCTAATGAGGTCATTCCGATTTCTCAACAGTAAGATGCCTTTGAAATTACTCGCATGTGGGCCGTGTATGGAACAGTGACTGTTTTTCATGGATTGTCGCCTTTTAGGGCTTTTAACTTCTGCCCGTTAAGGTCATTTGACATGGTTACCTCTTCGCGGGGTTGTTATTGTACCTTTGAGCACTTTATTTTCTTGCTGCATGATTTTGTTTTGTGTGGAGTGGATGTCTGGGCAAGTGTTGCAAACCTTTGTTCAGTGAAGTTATAGTATATCCCGGTGTTTCTTGGTCGGTGCTAGTCGGTCTGTGATCGCTTTTGGGGGAATGGTTCGCCCCTAGACGGAGGTCGAGCTCCTGTCACAAGTAGAGTTAGGATTGAAAGTACCTTTTCGATAGTTGTTGGTGATTGCCTGGATGGTGATGGCGGCAAGGACCACAATTTGTTATGAGAGCCAGAGCGGTGGCTGAGAGAGTAAGGCGGGTTGCATGTTGAGAGTGTGGGAGCTCGAGAGCGGAGACTGAGGCTAAGGACCATGCTTGAGAGTTGTTGAGAGGGTGGGAGCTCGAGAGTGGCGCTAAAGCCTAGGACCATGCTGAGATTTGAGTCGAGCTCGTCGAGGAGCGTAAGGCAGAATCACACCTAGGGTCGTTGAGAGCATGGAGCCCGAGAGTGGCGTTGAGGCCGAGGACCACGCTTGGGGTCAAGTCAAGGTCGCTGAGGAGTGCAAGGCAAGACCACATTTGGGGTCGTTGAGGGCATGGTAGCCTGAAAGTGGCGTTGAGGTCGAGGATCGCGCTTTGGGTCAGGTCGAGCTCGTCGAGGAGTGTAACGCTGGACTGCGCCTAGGGTTATTGAGGGCGTGGGAGCCCGAGAGTGGCGCTGAGGCCAAAGACCACGCTTGGGGTCAAGCCAAGCTTGCTAAGGAGTATAAGGCATGACCATGCCTGGGGTCATTGAGAACGACGACGTTCCTGTTAGTGGTCACTGGATATTTGTTTGTAACGAAAGGCGAGATGGGCATAGATTTCCTAGATACACACAGAGTTATGAAAAGAAATAATCTTTATTAATATGAAAGAGAAATTAGAGATATGATAGAGTTTTTCCGAGCGGGGCGCTCGACTCGAGCGCGGTTATTCCTCGCTAATGTTTAAAGAGGGGAAAAAGAGAAACCAGTTGCCATCAATTGGTGGCTGGAAGAGAGCGGTCCGCTTTTGGTCTGGTCGGGCTTTGGTTCATATCTTTTACTCCGAGTAGTACTCAATTTTCGAGTTGCTCCTGGGTCAAGGCCGCTTCTAAGCGCTTCTATTTGGGCCCATCTTGGAGGTCCCTATCAGTCGTCCATCGAGGGAAACCGAGAGCATCTGGTGGGGTGGAGCGCTTGGCTCCTCCCTTGGCTTGGTTGTTTTTTATTTAAGGCATTCGTTGTAGCACCGATTGGTTTCTTTATGGCCGGCGTAGAGTACACCTACTTCTACCTCAGAGACATGGAATTTCAGCGCTAGGTGGGGGGGCCGATACGACAACCTCTAGGTTGTTCAGTAAGGGTCATCCCAAGATCATGTGATAGAGATTGGGAACGTTCGTGTCCATGTAATGTACGTCAATCGTCTTTGCCTTCGGTTGAGAGTTGAATGTCGTCCTCAACTATATGGAACCTCGGATGTTGACCCGTTCTTCCAAGAAGCTTACCATATCTTTGTTACATGAGAAGAGTGAGGCCTTAGTCAATTGCATTTTCTCAAACATGGAGTGAGGGAGGATTTTAGTTAAACTGTCTTGACCCACTAGAACTTTTTTGACAATGAAATTTTCGACGATTACAGAAATTACAATAGGGTCGTGTAGATTTTTATTTATCCATTGGAAATTAGTTTCAGGCCATGCTTAACAGAATACAACTCGACATGGGGGTCGAGGTTGGGGATCTCCATAGCCACGGCATGGAGTCTTTTCAAGTACTCAGTCAACGATTCATGTTGTCCTTGCTTGATGTAGTGGTGTGAATCATCGGTCTTAGAGTATATCCAAGACAAGGAAATCTGATTTAGTGTCATTTTCATGTGCTGATGATTAGGGGTGGCAAAACGGGCCGGGCCGCTAACTCAGTGGGCCGGAAATTCCCGGCCCGGCCCGGCCCACAATATTTTGCGGGCCGTCCGGCACGGCCCGCGAGCCCTCTTATTAACTAAAAAATTTTTAGAAAAATTATAAAAAAATAATTTAAAATATTTAAGAGACTAAATAAGCATCAAATATGATATTTCACATGAAAAACTCCATAGATTAACTTCACATTCAATTTTAAAGCACTAAACAAGCCCTAATCTAGACTTATTTTTTATATATATGTTTAGCGGGCCAAACGGGCCGGCCCGGCCCGATAAGAGCCGGCCCGGCCCGATAAGAGCCGGCCCGCGTCGGCCCGCAATGTTATCGGGCCGGGCTGGCCCGGCCCGATAGGCTTATCGGGCCGAATTTTTTGGCCCGGCCCGCAATTATCGTGTCGTGCTATCGTGCCGTGCCTATTTTTGCCGCCCCTACTGATCCTTTGGGTTACAGCTCCCACCTATTGCGTCAATCTCCTCAATAAATATAATACAAGGAGACCTTTTCTTCGCCTGCCGCAAAAAGATCCCTTACCCTCCTAGCTCCAACACCAACAAACATTTCTTCAAACTCACTGCCAGTGCATGAGAAAGGGACACCGGTTTCTCCTGCGATGGCCCTTGCTAACATTGTCTTGCCTGTGCCAGGAGGGCCCACAAGCAACACACCTTTTGGAAGCTTCCCACCAAGGCGAGTGAAACGTTGAAACAAGGACCAGATACCAGATTTAAAGCACATGTCTTAGAGGTTAAGTTTCTTTAAAATAAAATAAATTAATCCACTTTATAATTTTGAACCATGAAAGAGTCTATGCTTGCAACTCAATGTAAAACTTAATTATATCATATATTTGCAACTCCGTGTGAAACTTAATTATGTCACATATGACAATTTTTACAAACCCTACATGGGAGTAATACTGTAAACTAAGACATGCCTATGCTCAATAGATCTAAAGTAAGAATGCACACAAAAACTGGACTGTACATGAACGAGGTTAAGCTTTCAAATTTGTGAAGAGCTTCTCCTGCAATAGCCCTTGCTAACATTGTCTTCCCTGTGCCAGGAGAACCAACAAGCAACACACCTTTTGGAAGCTTCCCACCAAGATGGGTGAAACGCTAAAACAATCACCATATACAAGACAAAGGTTGTGTCTTAGAGATTAAGTTCCTTTAGAATAAAATTAATTTATCTTCAAGCTATATATAAATGAAATAAGTGAAGCACAGAAGTATCAGTAACAAACTTCAAAAATTACTTCTCTCTAACCAGAACAATTTAAAGTGGTAACTTAGTAAAAAAATTAGATAAGCAATTTAATGGGAACAATATTGCCAGAACCATTTTTCAGTATATGCAACCATGGTTTAAAAAATCGGCCGAAACGGTACGGTAAGCCCGATATTTATCGGTTTTTAAGAATTTCGGTATTCGATATACCCGGTATTTGAAAATACCGGGTATATATGGTATACCGGGCGGCATGACACGATATCGGGTTCTTTTTTTTAAGAGTTAGATATAACTCTAATAATACATAATTGATGAATAAATGCTTAAAATCAATATTCAAATGTCAAATACATAAATACAATGTTTAAAAGCTATTTGGTACTGTATTAAGATTTTTCACATATACAAGAGAATTACATTAGAATTAATATAGGGCGACACAATCCCACAACCCAAAGGGACCGCCGAAGACTCTGTGTAGCGCAACATAAGACGTAGTGCAACATCAACTAAGATGATGAATACCATGTGTCGCCCTATATTAATTCTAATGTAATTCTCTTGTATCTGTGAAAAATCCTAATATAGTACCAAATAGCTTTTAAACATTGTATTCATGTATTTGACCTTTGAATATTAATTTTAAGCATTTATTAATTAATTATGTATTATTAGAGTTATATCTAACTCTTAAAAAAAACTGGTATGGTGTTTTCCGTACCGGACCATACCGAGTGTCGGTACGGTACCGGTTTCGGCCAGGTACCGAAACCGAGATTTTAAACCATGTATGCATCCAAAAGTTAGGAAAGAAACTTCTACTGTCATTATATACCACGAATGAAAGTGCAGGGCCTCTCTCTCATGGTGTATCTTAATGAAAGATTATATAGAGGTGTTTTGAATTGTAAAAGGAAAAAAGGAAAGATTATTGTATCCCCTTTATTTTCCCCGATACAAACTCAAGGTCAACTTGTCATAGCTTCTTGTATGTTGCATATAAAAAATCATGGAAGATGAGGAAGATTATAAAGGGCAAGAGGGTGAAGATGAGGAAAGTGATGAGAAAATGATGAAGTAGAATATATCTCACACATCCACCGTCGATGGTAGGGGAGAAGAATGTCATCCAGTTTGTGCGGGGGAAGCAATCCTCGGAAAACTACCAATTCATAAGGAGTTGATAAGGGACAATTTTAAAACAATCTAGCTTTACAAATGTTAGTAATTTGCAAGCCTAAGTTAGAGTATGATCAAACTTAATTATGTATGAGTGAACTATTTGTATGAATGCTTTACAAATTTGTATTGTGTGTTTTATTGATGTTTGGACTTATTTGTGGGTATTGCATGTTTAAACTTATTTGTGGTAAGACTAATTAATGAACTTAGCAATGTATTATTTTTTTAGCATTGAGCATGAACTATTATTTTTTCTTATTGTTAAATTACATTTTAATAATAGAAGGGAGATGGTTGAATCCACGCAATGGGTGAGAGGGGGAAAAAAACAAATGCTTTTAGTTTTAAGATGAAGTGCAAAAAGTTGATTGAAGCTTTGTAAAAATTGACCTAATTCATGTAGCACTACTTTGATGAATTTTTCACTCTTTACTAATATTATGTTGTATAATAATTTGATGCTAATAATCTTTGGGATGTGAGCTTCCTACTTAGATGCATTACAAAGTATTTATGGCAAAGATAAAGCTATTGGCCAAGATGTTGAAGATTATAATTATCCAATTAAAAATATGCAAGTGGAGGTCAATGCACAATATGTTGACAAAGAGACTATTAACTCGGATGATGCTAAGGATGAAGATGGAATTTCAGTGACACAACCTCCATGTCCTACTGAGATCTAAGACTAATACAATAGACACATCAACTTCTAGTCAACTTCTAGGAAGCAAAATAAGAACACACCTTTGACAAAGAAGGAATCAAAGAGAAGATGAAGCAAGTTGCTAACAAGTCTAGAAAGATAATTTGAGGGTATGAAAGACCAATAAGTTTGATTAGTCATTGATGGTGTTACCACTTACTTTTCTACAAGAACAACAAGAAAGAAATGAATAATACTAAAAACTACAAATTCAACTAAAGTTCATAACCTTATACCTTTGGATCTCGGAGGTAATGAATAATTTCCTCTAGCTCAGCTTTGGCCTCATCAACCTCTTTTACATCACTGAATCTTGTACTAGAATTCATGATTGGTTGAACCTCCTCATGTAGACCTAGGCCTGCTGAGATTTATGGCCCAAAAGAGAAGCTTAATCCATTTGACTGAAACATAAGCTTTCCAGACAATAAAATAACTTCTTTAAATTAAAAGTAGCCAAACCTTTACTAAGTCCCTTGTCCTCAACAAGTGCTCCAACACCAGATATTATAAGAAATGAAAGTGCAAGAGACCGAAATGTGCGCCATAATTGATCTTTAAAACTACTGTTATCTGATGCAACCATGTGGGTGGGAGCACTTGAAGTCCTAAGAATCCCATCCTTTGTTGATTGAGCAACATTTTTCAGAGCTGGAATATTGTTAATGATCTCCTCTTCTCTTGCAGAATTAGAAATACCTACATGCATCATTGGCATATAAAATCCAGGTCCTAAAAGAATACAGACTTTAAGAAATTAAGAAATAAGCATATAGAAGGGAAATCCACCTCCATTATATAGGTCTCATTTTCATCCAACACTAAAGAAGACACAAAAATGTGATGATGTTAGGCCTTAGATGCAGTTTAGGTCTCATCCCAAGCCAAAGCAGACTTGTTGAATTTAGACAAAGATTCTATAGTTTTGGTCTATCATTGAAAATGTTGTGATTTAAAAAACAACAAAAAGGAAAGGGAGGGCAAGTTAGAATCTTCAAACTTATTGCCTACAGAAAATAGTAATAATATATAATTCATTCATCTTTAGAAAGAACTGAATCAGTAAAAACCAAATTCTTCCATGATTATATGTTCTCGTAAAAGCATAGCATATATCTAAATACTAAAAAACATGTACTTTGGACGAATACAATCTCATCAAACTGCAAATACCTTCATAAACTTTTTAAACATCATTAGCAATTCTAGATAGTGGGAATTGGATCTCAGTTATTCCAATGTTCACATACCCTACCTATCTCTAACAATACCTCATTTGAATTTATTTATTGTTTTGAATAAAACTGCTTTCAGTGTTTGAAAACAAAAACAAAAAAGAAACTAATAGAAATTGATTGTATAATTATATTTGTTTCATTCGCCAAAAAAATGATCCAATCATTTTCAATGGTTCCCTAATTCCACTGCATGACTCATATAACCTTCATCAGCCGCGGCCAAAAAGACAAACACTTGCTCTATTTGTTCCCTACACCACCCTCTCTGACAATGACGCACTTGTGAATGCCTGAATGGTAACATTGCCAAATCTGACTTGGAGATCATCAAGGAAATTACCTTAAAAAACAAAATTTCCCTAGCTCTAAGAAAATCACCAAAAGAGAAGATGACTGATGATGCAAACATTGTAGATTGTTTCTGAAAGGAAGGACATGAAAACAATGGATGCCTCTATCATATAAAATCTGAATAAATAGGGTATGTAGTGCCTTGTTTGCCCCGGCAAAGACCAGCAACCGAACTTTCTTCAATGCCTTCGCTACCTCAAACTCACTCTTCTAACATGTACTTGAAATCTCAGAAGTTCGATGCCAGCCTTTACTATCAAAGTTGCAGAAAGGAACTTGTAGAGCAACTTGATATCCTCCTTCCCCTTGCTCCATCTCTTGAATGATCATGTTTGAGACAAAAACATAACGAAGGTATTTCATGCTCTATTGTTCCCTTCCATAATTTTTTTAATTTTTGTGTTGCTTTCATTTTCCAATTATAAATTATTTGTAATACCAATTTCTAAAGGATAAACCTTTTTTTTCTGAACAGTGATTTAAAAGGAAATTTTAAGCAAAACTTATGCTCTAGTTTCATAGTTTCATCCAGGGCCTGGAAGTACTAAACAAACTACAAGAACCCACCGTACAAACGGGTAACAGCCTCACAAGTACTTCCTATTCTTTAAGGGGGTAAAAGAATTTAAAAATCAACAATTTTAAATTTGCATTACTAGAGTAACGGTGTTTGATTTTTTTTGTTTTTTTCTTCCTATTCTTCCTTTTTTTTTTGTTTTTTACCAATTCAGTATAGTATGATATAGTACCGGTCCACCAGGGTCTGAGATCCATCCCGAGATCATACTTCAAAACTTAGTTTCATCTCTATTGAATCTCGGCCTCACATTAATTCCTTTCACATTTCTGTTCATCAAACACACTTCCCTATTCATATGCAAGTCATCTTGAAAAAACTTCCATTCTATGTCACATTACATGCACTTGTTGTTGCAACAGGAATTGTGAAAGTGCAATTTTAATAGACTTCAACTAGGCACAAGCATTATTCTTACCTCTTTGTAAAGTTCTCAACAATGTACTTTGGTCCAGTCTATCAACTTTCACTAATGCTTTAACATACTCAGCTAGTGCAGAAGGGTTTGAATGCAATGAAGGCTGACTTTCAAAGAGTCTGATAACTCTTTCTGGATCACTTCTGTAGAGCTCTTTCAGGAGCGTAACATCATTTGGAATCTCTGTATACCGTACTCTGCGAGCAAAACTACCAACATAGTTGGACTGATGCCTTTCATGAAAGTTTCCTAGTCGGATAGCTGCAAGGAGTAAAGTACATGCAAATAAGAACAAAAATAGTTGCCAAAGAGCTTCATTAAATAATTATAAAATGAAATGGGCAACAAATTGAACTTTTATAATGAGATATGACATACAGCGCTGATTTCAATAACTTTTTCAAGAGAAAACTCTGATTGAATTTATTTCGGACATGGCTCAAAGGCATAACATATAAGTGACTGTTCAAAATGGGTAAGATAATAGTTAATCAAGGAACCACTCGAAGAGTTTTCTTCATTTAACTGGGAACTAAATGGCTTGCATATAGCAGTTTTACAAACTATTTATGTGACTACCATGGTTTCAAATACCGTACTGTACCGCCCAGTACGGCTGATATTTACCGATTTTTTTAAAAACCGATATACGAGATACCCGGTATTGGATGATATCGGGTATCTCGGTAAATACCGCCCGATATGAGCGGTATTTATCAAATACCGCCCATACCAGGCGATATTTGATGTCATACTGGGCGATATTGCCCGGTATGACGTAACGGCTCTTAAAAAGAGTCATTGCTACAGTAGCATATAGCCGTTTGGGGCCGGATTTAAAATATTGTATTCATGTATTTGATATTGTAATCTTAAATTTAAGTATTTCTTGATCAATTATGTGTTATTGGAGTTATTTTTAACAACAAAAACAAAACAAAAATAAAAATTTTGGCCGGTATGCTTTTTTCGTACCGGCCCGTACCATGTGTCGGTATGGTACGGTATCGGTCACTGACCGAGATTGGTATCGGTACCGGTATTTTAAACCATGGTGACTACATATATAGATATTAATCTAACTGATCAACAACAAATAGGACAAGGTTGAAAAACTGGCCTACAAAGGAGAATATGATCGGACTATACAGGCATTTAAACAAGCAAAATTTTGAATGTTTTGAAGTATCAGAAACTTGAGAATCACCTATAAATGTACAAAGAGAGTTGGAAACCTGACAAATATAAACACAATTCAATGGATAGATAAATTATTTTCGATACCAGCTTCTATGCAAATGAAACTGGTCCAGTTCAGAATTTAATATTTCATTTTTACATGAAACATAATATTTTAAAAAAATATAAAGAACATAACTCTTTAAAACGATAAGAATTGAATAATATAGTACTGTTTTTGAATATTTTTGTTTAAAAAATAATGCTACATATAAATATTATAAAATCAAGTGAAAGTTAGTTCAATGAAAATTATAGGCAAGAAATGAAAATTTGCAAATAAATATAAATAATATAAAATATTATAAAAAATAAAAAATAAAAAATAAATGTATAAATATATTAATATTTTTAAAAAACTAATAACTTACAAAACTATATAAGTTGTATAGTATAAAAATCAATTTATTATAAAAACTATATAACTTACGACATACAAAGAGTAGAACAATGTGTTACATTGTAGTAAACTACCCACCCTCGATTCGACCCTCTTTCTAATTACGGGAATAATCTTTCGATCAAATATTTCTATTGTTAGCTCGCTGTTCGAAGGGAATCTTGAGGGTGTCTGCCACATGGAATCACCTTTGGTTAAGGTAGCGAGCGACCAATGGATGCAATCTATTGCCACAGAGACATTTCGGAGACGACCTCCCTCTCTCGCGCCAATTCTGTCGTTGGTTTGGGATCTCATACAAAGGAAGTAGATATTAAGGGAGTATATTTTCACACCTTCAATGTGGGTGCATGATCTCTTATATTAGATGGTGTTTGAACCATTACTTAATATGATATTAATTGGCATATTATGAATATATTTTAAATGAGAGATATCAATGCACTTTAATTGCAATCCTGTTACCATTAAATTTACCATTAATCAAACCGAATGGACTTTAATAGCATAATTAATTAAATAAGTGATTGGAAAGTTAAAAAAAATTAAATGAGAGATAACAATGCAATCTATGGGTGTGGGTGAGCATGGACCGGTTAACCGGTCCATTAAAATCGGTTTTTCAAAATCATTAACCATAAATCAGTCCATTAACTTCGGTTAACTGGTACTTCGGTTTCGATTATTACGGTTGGGTTAATCAATAAAAATTTTAACATATAAAAATAATACAATTATACAAATTGCAAAGTTTATTTCAATTGTTGAAAGTACTTCAAAATAAAAAATACAAATCAAACATAATACTAAGAAATAAAAAATCAAAAGAATGATAACAACCTCACAAACAATTACAAGAATTGAATATGTTCAACGTGAAATTTAAATCTTTGTTTATTAAAAATATTTATTATAATATTTTAGAGACTTGTGTATCATAATATTTATTCATATTTAAAAAATATATATGATTGGTCAAATTTTGAAGAATGAAATATAATTTAAAAATATTTCAATGTATTACTTTATATAAGTTTTAGAGAGAAAAATATAAAAAATTTAGGGGTGAAAAAAAAAATATATATGAACCGATTAACCATGGACTAACAATTAACTGGTACTCAAAAACCGAAATCGAAAATTTAGAAAATAAAAATTGAAATTGAAACCGCTGGACCGGTTAATCGAAAAGTTTAGTTTGATTTCGGATCGGTTTTCCGGTTAACCAAATTTTCGATTTTTTTGCTCACCCCTAATGCAATCTCCCTACGATTAATTAAAATGAATGACCTTTCATAATGTAATCGAATTAAATAAGTAATAAATTAGATGGTTAAGAATTTTGGTTGCATAAATTATATTTGAGATTAATATTCGACCCATTAAGAATACATTTTAAATTAGAGATATAACTGCAATGCGGCTATCATTAATCAAAATGAATGGATTTTAATCACACAATTAATTGAAGTGATAAATTGGAAGGTTAAAAAAATTTGGTTGCACAAATTATATTCGTGATTAATATTCGACCATGAATAGAACTTTGTATTAAATATGTGATTAATGCACTTCTAATAATTTGAAATTTGTCCAACTCAATTTTGGTCGCGCAAATTAATTGGCGAATTGAATTTATGGCAAAATAAGTAAAAAATTATTATTCAAAACAATGTTGCAGAACTTTTAGAATTTGACGCATCAACAACACTTGATTGATTAATCAAATGCTACAACTTGTTGCTTTTATATATATATATAATACACATCCCTAAGGGGGAGTTTGGTATGCGACAATCTATCTACATTCTCGGTAATGTAGTTTTTAAATTCTCAAAGCCCACACATTATCATGTTTGGTTCGGGCATTTTAAATTCAGATTCCCCGATAATCCACATTACCACCAAAACCACTTTGGTGATAATGTGGATAGCCCCCATGGGAGGTGGGTATGTGAATTACCACTCAATGGTAATCTCAAATTTCAATATTGTCATTCTCTTTCATACATTTTTCTCCATACAAGTACCACCAAATTTTGACAATGATTTTTTTGTATTTTTTATGAAATAATGTTATATTACCCATAAATTAAATGTGACAATCTATCCTGTGGAAATGTGGATTACCATTATAATATTACCAAGCAATATACCAAACGCAACCTAACTTCTATATTACCTAACAAAATCATCATATACAAGTCTTAGCTAGTTGGCCATTTGTTTGGTAAAATTTCTTCCCTATTAATGTAAGGGGCACACGTGATCACAAACTAAAAAAATTCCTCTTAAGTCTTAACCACCCAACTTTCAATCTTTCTTGTTCTAAAGCAAGTCAATCTTTCTTGTATACCCATCTTAATAGCATAATTATTCTCTATTATTGCTAAAATTAGTGTTAGCTCCACTTCACTTATCCTTTAGAGTCTAAAGTTAGCCTCCAAAAGTCAAGTAAAAAATAGAGTGTCAATAACAATCTCGTTATTCAAAACATTATCATACACAATGGAGGTTTATGGTCTAACTATCACCTTAAAATATACCATGGAAAGTAACCATGATAATTAGTCATGATAAGGGAAAGACAAGAATGCCTTGATTTCAGCTACTACAATATACAAGACAACCAAAACTCTTACCTATAGGACTTTCTTATATATCCATCTTAATTGCATAGTTATTCTCTACCATTGCTACAATTAGAGTGATAGCTCCACTTCATTTATCCTTTAGACTCTAAAGTTATCCTCCACAATTCAAGTAAAAATTAGCAACATGTCAACAACAGTCTCAGTAGTCGACAATGTCATACATAATGGATGTTTATGGTATAACTATCACCTCAATATATACCATAGACAAATAAGCTTGTCGACCAAGAAAGTTGGCCGTGATAAGGGAAAGATAAGAGTGGCTTGATTTCAGTGACTACAATCACGGATCATGCAACAAGATTTGTAAAGCCAAAATAATTGGCAATTTTCAAAATCATATAAAATTTTTCCTTGGAGTAAATAGCTCAAATAAAAGAGAAAATCAAGGTTGACAGACAGACCCCGTGCGAGAAGCTCCCACCATACTATATTTGGGGAGGGATAATACCTTACCCTTGCAAGGTAAGTATGTTGCTTCCATGATTCAGCTCCATGTCTACCAAGTCAAAAATGAAATTTACCATTTCAACCAAGATTGCCTCAAAATGTGAACCATAAACCAACTTCAGTCTTTGGTTTTAACAGCTCTGCCTAAGTAGTAAGTACTAAATTCAGGATCTAGTGTACAACATAAGGAGTCAAATAATTTAGAGGGATCATATAGATTCTTCTTGAGATACTTCCAGATATAACTTTAACAAGTAAACATGTGAAGAAACTAAGGTGAACTATCTTGTATTACAAGTTTGTATGCTGCCACCGTAAAGGAGTAAGCAATTAAGATAACCAAGTATTTTTTGAAGGCAAGAGACAAAATTCCCTTGATCTAAAGATAAACAATAAAATCCATACCCACACCGAGCTCATTCTTGCGTAGAGCATGACGAGATTGAACACTGCCACAAAAACGTGCATTCCCACACAATTGTTGTTTTCCAATCTGTTGTAATCAGGAATGACCACTCTTAAAATAACAAACAACAAAAGGAGAAAAGAACAGATGCATAACCAAATTTCATGAATTTTGAGGAATGAAATAAGTAGAGAATGTTCAGTACCCGGCATAAGAAATACTAGTTGCGAAATAATAGAAACTACTAATTGAAACTACTAATTGCGAAATATATCACAATATTTTATTTTTTTTCAATACTCTTCTTTTTTGTTATTACCGAATTTGGGAAATAATTAATAATAAAAAGGATTTTTACTTATTTACCCTTTTAAAATGCAATAATTGTTAACACAGATTTGGTTGGGGAGTTTCTGAAATAATAATCAAATTTGATTGGCTCAAATAATTTTTACTCGAATTAATCAATTTTTTTACTAACTTGTATGTTGGATATTATGTAAAACATATATTTTTATAATACTATTATGTTTGATTCATTGGATAGGATAGGATTGGATTGGATAATAAATTTTTTAAATCCGATATACACCGAATATAATATTAATTTTATACTTTTTTTTAAAATTCATGCACTAAACAAACAATGAATATTAATCTATCCCTTATCATATTCCTCCTTATCCTATAAAGTAAACATGTACTTATGCGTTGGATTGGATTGGATAATATTGGATAATAAATGAGAGAGTATTGGATATGAATCTTTTAAATTCGATGTACATCGAATATCATATTAATTTTATATTATTCTAATCCTATTCTTTTCTAATCAATGTACTAAATAAATAATAAATTTAAATTAATATCTTATTCTATCCTCCTTAATACTATAAAGCAAACAAGAATTTAAAATATATCGATTTGAAACCAAGGAGTAACAACAAAAGTACTATGTTTATTTTATTATTTCTCTAGTTTATATAAATATTACAATTATTATTTTCAAGAAATTAAACTTGGTTGTTTTCTTTATTGTTATGTCATTTCTTTTTTATTTTGCATTTTGGTCATTTTATAAACTTTATATATCTATTTTAAAATTACAATTAAATCACCAAAAGTGCAAATAGTATATTTTTATTTAGATTCTATATTTTATAAATTTAATGTTTCAGTCCTTTGTTCATGAAAACTACTCGTTGACCTACTTGTTTTGCATAATTAAATAGAAATCTAATTCTTTCTAATGTTAATTAATTATGAAAAATTTATTTCCGTAATACTTTCATTAAAAATATTACTATTTGATAATTCAGTCTATAATTAGTTATATAAAAGTAAAAAAATAAATATCAAAATCACAGTTATGAAAATAATAAACTCCTTGATATATCATTTTTAAAATAAGCAACTCCTTAATATATCATTTTTAAAATAGTAAAGAGAATACATTTTTAAAATTAGCAACTCCTTTATATATCATTTTTAAAATAAGCAACTTATTATTATTATTATTATTATTATTATTATTATTATTATTATTATTATTATTATTATTATTATTATTATTATTATTATTATTATTATTATTATACTATTTCCCTGGCATAAATATTAAAATTATTATTTTTTAAAAAAATTGACTGTATAATTTTATTATTTTCATTTTTTATTTTGCATTTTGGTCATTTTATAAACTTTACACATCTATTTGAATAGTCAAAAATGCCATTTTAAATAAATAATAATAATCAGCACAATATTCTTGTAAAAAATATAAATTTGTTTTTAATAATAAAATATAAAACATAGATCATCAATATTATATTCTATTAAATGAAATAAACAGTTTCAAGTTAATTATAAAAACTTTTATAGTTTTTAATTAAATACAAATAAGTAATAAAATTAATCTACATATACTAGCAAATATATTTGAATATTAAAAATATAGTATTTAAAATAAAACTTCAAATATTACTATTTGCTTTAAAAAAAAGTCAAACATTGGCATATATTTCAAATACTTAGAAATTAGCATGCATATGTACCAAAAATAACTTCATAAAACTATAAAATATTTTATAATTTATTATTATTTCATTTCTTAAAATATCATACTTAATGGAAATTATATTTTTAGAAATAGAAGAATCAGAATATTATAGAAAATATTATCAATTACTAAATATTATCTATTTAAATGTTTATTTTTATGGAAAATGTTATCCCATTCTGTCACTGTGCCTTTCCTAACGTCTCAACTTTTGATTTATTTATATAGTTTTATACACAAATAATTTATTTAAAGTATTAATGATAATTATTTTTATTATATTCAACATTGTATTGTATTTATAAATATGAAATATAATTTAATTTATATGATTAATTACCTCTTTTTAATTTTCGTATATAATTTGCCACTACATATATCATAATTTTAAACATGGTATTATATTGTAGGTAGGAAAAAAGTTAATGAGAATATAACAGGGTGGGATTCTTACTTTGCTATTTTTTTCTTATATATATATATATAATTGTAATTATAATAGTATTAAAGAAACTTAAATATTCTACAATTTCTAGCGCTGCGGACCTTCTCTCTCGCGACAATTAGGGCGATGGATAGGGGTGGAAACAGACCAGACCTTCGCCTTAACAGGTCAGGCGTCACACCCCAAACCCGGCATGAACGACCAGGATACGCCACGTACTCCGAAATTTAACCCCGACTCAAATCACAAGAACACATAAACCAAACCTGAACATTTAATACTAACTCAAGGATTTAAAAAGAAACATTTAATTTCAAATAAACCCTAGATCACCAACCCAATAATAGTAAAGTTTAGATCAGTTTCAAAGTTTAATTTCTAATCAAGACATCTCAAGTAATAAAAATGCGAAAACAAATAAATCGAGTCGACATGACTGAATGACTCAAACAAAACAAAGAAAAATGACTTGGCATCCCTCTCGACCACAATATGTCACGAGACTTGCTGTCCTGCCATCACCAGCTGCACTACTGCACCCCGGTACCTCTCTGATCTAGCTCAGGTGCTGTAAAATAATAAAATGAGGGGTAAGTCCATTAGGACTTAGTGAGTAGATAAGTCCTCAATTTCCAACACATCAATGTCATCATGCAATAATCAAGAAAAAACATACAAATAAGCATAAGAGCATAAAATATATTTATTTTGAGCATTTATTTTTTAACAGCGCAATCATCCTCGTCAATGCATAGCAGACCTGCAGAAAATACCACAACATATAATATGCTCAATGCAATCATCCACATGCTCCATTCAACCATCTGCATGCTCAATGCAATCATCCATATGAATCACCTTCAGACCTGTCGGTCTCACATAGCCACATGGGGCAGGTAGACGGGTGGCCGCCGCACTACCTTCCAGTTCAGTATCGGCCTGTTGGGGTATGTTCTCCCCTCACCACCGCTGGTTCTTCCAAGCTAGCATGTTAGGGCATACATTCCCCTCACCTGCTCGGGTCTCCGAGCTGTCTCCTTGGGGTATGATCTCTCCGCACAAGCCGGACTTCCAAAATAAGGCCAACTCTGTTTCCTTGGGGCACACCTTCTCCGCACCAGCGAGGCTTCCGAGAAATGCATCACGCACATCACAACATCACACACGCAAGTATATACAGATAAAATGAACATAACAATGATGTGCACAATAGGTAACAAGGGTATGTCTAGGCATACCTTCACCTCTGCCTCCTCCCGCAATATACCACAACCACACAGGTAAATATACATATATAATGATGCTCAAATAATGAATTCACAGCGTACATAAATGAGCATAAAATTTGAGTACAACACCTCCAATCATCATAGGAAACACATGCATGTATAAGAGGTAAACAATGCAACATCTCCTAATTTTCCTACACGGTTTAGATCCGACCTTAGCCCTCCCCTAGCCATGTACCTTAGAGTCGGCCTTCCCCTCTATCTGAATACTCTAGGGGCATAGAGGGCTCGACCCCCTTTGGGTTCCCTAAGGGTCGGTTTACCCTAAGGTCGTCCTATGGTTATAGGGTCTCTAGGTGTCCTTAGGACACTCAATTCCCTATATATATATGTCTCTACAATTTCCCTAAAGTGTAGAAGGATCTAATGTACCCTAAAGTATGTCCCTAAGGTGTAAAAATTCTCTTTTTATTTTCATCCCAAGTTGTCCCTAATTGGCCAACCACCCTAGGGCACCAAAAGGGGTCCTAAAGGGGGCGGCCTACCTTAGTTCTTCCCAAAAAACTCTTCCTTTCCTCAAGATACCCAACCACCACCAAGAACCCTCAATAACCATCAAGATTATACAAAGAATTCATCAAGAATTCAAAGAAAATGGGGCGGCACATCAAGGAAAAGGGGCGACCAAGTTGCCCCAAAAACCACTTCGATAGAATCATTGCGATCATGATAAAAACCTCAATGCGAATATCTGATTCAATCCACGAAAAACCCAATGAAAATCGTCAAGAACCTCGTAACATAGGGGCGGCATGGCTGATGAAGAAAAGAGGAGAAAGAAGGCTAACCAACTCACCTCTTTTGAAGAAAACGGGAAGGAAGAAGAAACATGTTGTTTGGTTAGTGAAAATTATTTTCTGGTTTGGTTTCAGTGAAACTGAAAATTTGGTTTCGAAAACTTGGTTTGGTTTCTAGTTTTTAGTTTTCTGAAAACGCGTTTGGTTAATGAAAGCAACATCAGTTTTAGCTAGTTGAAACCAGTGAATATTTATTTGGTTATAAAAAATAATATTAATTTTTCTTGAACATTTTTAGTAGTAATTAAATATTTAGTTAGTTTACAAAATTAATTATTTGCTAATATGGTTATAAAATATTTATATGATTTAATTAACTAGGTTATTGGTAATTTAAGATTTTTTTGTTCAATTAGATATAAAAATTAATTAATAGTTATTATAATTTTTTTTAAAAAAGTCCAATGGTCTAAAATTAATTTTGATTAAATTATAAATAGATCAATTTTAAGAAAATTGAGTTATCTAAAATTTGGGTTTGAGTCAATTAGATATAAATTGGTTTAATTAATTTGTAAATTTAATATAGTTCGAGTTGAAAATGATGATTTTTATTTTTATTTTTAAAAATTAGATAAATTTTGATTTATTTTTAAATTAATTAATTTTATAAAAAATATATTTATAATTACAAATTTGCCACTGCATTTTGATAACGAAACCGACAGTCTCGAAATCACAGAAAATAATATTATGGTTTTCATAAGAAATTTTGGTTTCACTAAAATTGAAACCATGAAAATAGACTTGGTTTCGCTAACCAAACAGGCCCTTAACGGTCTTCCTACGTTGAACGTCGACGATCTTGCGAAATCCGGCACTGGAATCCCTCCTCTTCATCTCGGCGGCGCCTCTCCTCCTCCTCCTCTCTTGAGCCTTGGGTGGTGTGTGGCAAAACCCCTGGCCACATGCCCCAGGTTCAATTTTATAGGCTTCTATTTTGTCCAAATGATCAAAATGCCCCCGCTTAATTTAATCGACTAAACTAGCCCGTATCTAACCCGTTCTAACTCCGATTTGAGTTTCAATTGAACCACTGAATTTGTCTCGGAACTCTCTATCATAATATCATTCTAAATCATAGAAATAAAATAATTATATTTTTCCTAATTTTTTCTTCATTTAGACGTCTACCCGAATTAAGTTCCGCGACTCTATGCCAATCTGCGCTAACTCAGCTCCACAGTCCCTTACTAAGGAATAAAATATTATTTAAAATTTTTGGGCATAACATCAGGCATGTATAGTAAAAAACTGGCATGATGTTGGCTTGTGGTCTATTATAGGATATATTTTTCAGCCTGAGCCTGGCTTGTTCATAGGTTTGGCCTGACTTATGGCATGTTTATAAAGCTTGCTAAAACCTGAAACATATTTATAAGACCTACTTCCAAATTCTAATACAAAAATGATAACAACAAATTTAAACATAACAACAATAGTTATTATTTTATTAAACTAAAATATATATTTTATTATATATAATGTAAATATATAATAAACTAATAATATTATATATTTATTATATATTATATATACTACCTTAACAGGCTCAGGCCGACCTATCATGCTCAATAGGTCTTATAGTGAGCTTGGGCCTGACCTGATAAGAAAAATAGATCTAGAAATTAGCCTAGGCCTAGATTTTTTTAAAAAAGAGGTCAGCCCAGGCCAGGCCGAATACAGGCAAGGCCATAGGCCCCTGATAGGCCATCTGGCCTATTTTCACCCCTAGCGATGGATATCCCTAGGGTTTTCGGCTTCCATGCCCCCTTTCTCCTCCCGATCCACCCGACTCCTCTTCCTCTCCTTCCCCTCCTCTGTCAGAGAAAGTCTCTCCGTCTGTCTCTGGTTCTCTCTCGATTAATGATGACAAGATCGCTCCATCCCCTTCCGATTTGAAGAAGCCATCGACTTCCTCCGGATCTCTGTCGGCTACCGTTGGTACTCTACCTCCTCGGCAGAAACCCTCCTCTTAGGCGGAAATCCTCAAGGGCACAAACCCTAATCTGATCGCTTCTGCCCTTTTTTCAAAGATCCAATCCTCTACCTTTGATAGGGTGGTCTTCACTTCTAATCAAATCCAAGCCCTCCGATGGTCGTGGGAGGCGAATTTGATAGGTAAATTCCTTGGCAATCCCCTCTTGCTTTGATTCGATATTGGGCCATGCGTTTGTGGCATCTTCATGGGTTTCTTTCTGTGCTTGATTTAGATGATTTTTGTTTTGTTTTTCGCACTACTAGAAATTAGGTCTTCAGCAACGGCTATCAGCAACGACCGCTCAAGCTGTTGCTATTTGCAACGGCGTTCTTACGGCTGCTCGAGCCGTTGCAGATATCTGTATCTGCAACGGCGTTCTAACGGACACGCGAACCGTTGCGGATTATTTTAATTATCCGCAATGGCTTTCTGACGGAAAGGTGAGCCGTTGTTGATATTTTAATTATCAGCAACGGCTTTCTAACGGACAAGTGAGCCGTTGCTGATAAGTTTATATAGGGCACCAGTCGCGCTCGACCCTTCTTCCTCCCGCTGCTGCCGTCGCCGCTCCTGCTCTCGCCTCTCGCCGCCGCTGCCGTTGCTGCCGACTTGTTCAGGTATGCCTCGCCGGCCGGCCGTCTCTTCCCGTTGCGGCCGGCGGGAATTAGTCCGATCGAAACCCTATTTCTAGGGTTTCGGCCAGCGGCGGTCGGCCGATGGCCGCCGCCGGACCTTGTACAGTGGCCGGACAGTGTGTCCGGCCACTGTACGCCGGCGCCGGAGTCCACCTGACTCCGGCGTCGGAATTTATAAATATATATATAATTTTTTATTATTTTATAATTGTTAATTAATTGTTTTATAATTGTTAATTAATTGTTAATTAATTATTTAGATTAATTGTTTAATTTGTTAGATTAATTATTAGGGTTTAGATTAATTTCGGACGCGCGCCGGTATCGTCCACTTCGGACGCGCGCCGGAATCGTCCACTTCGAACGCGCGCCGGAATCATCCACTTCAGACGCGTGCCGGTATCGTCCACTTCGGACACGCGCCGAAATCGTCCACTTCGGACGCGCGCCGGAATCATCCAATATGGACTCGAACGGTCTTGAAACATTTAGAAAATAATCATGCATCCGACGAGTTCATATGTTTCACGTACGCATCGACGAGTCGGATATGATTTAGCAAAACCTTAGATCCGTTCGGGGATTGTATGTTCGTGTAAAAGAAGTAGATGATCTTTTATACGATGTATAATTCTTGAATTGTCCCTGATTGGATAATTTGGGAATATAGTTATTTGTACTGCACTTACGTTTTTACTTTAACTGTTAACTAATTATTCTAAATTTCGGCAACATCTCTCTTGTTCTCCGATACGCGCCCAGATGATATGCGTATTCGGAGAACTATAGGGAGATGCTGCCGAAATTTAGAATAATTAGTTAACAGTTAAAACAAAAACGTAAGTGCAGTTCAAATAACATAAATCCCGAATGGAATAGGACAATCTCACCTAAAGACATTAACCAAAGAAATTGTCATTGATTGACAGAATCATGTCGGCTGATCGAAGTTGGATGTACCGACGTCTTGATCATGGAGCTTTAACGAATGAGTTTCGATTAGGCGTAACGTACTTCCTAAATTTCGCCTATTCGAATCGGAATTTCATTAGCATGGGTGATCAAATCCGATGTCCGTGCCGCATTTGTTCAAATGGACGATTTTTGGATCGGGAGACTATCACTCTGCATCTATATACCAAAGGATTTGCACCAAGATATTTTCTATGGACTTGTCACGGGGAGTCACGCGAAGTCGGGACGTCGAGCAATCCTGTCGTTCAAACATATGGTGAATCTTCCTCTGCTGGTGCTTCTTCATCCAGTCAATGTAATCCCTACTAGAACTATGATACTTGATAGTCTTGGGGGTCAATTCCACCTGAATGATAATGTTGATCGGCCAGTTCTTCAAACATCAGTCCCACCAGATACTACAGCGGTTGATATCACAGAAGTAGGGGCTGCGGTAGAGATTGAATTACCGAATAAAGAAGCTGCAGAATTTTACGAGATGTTGAAAGCTGCCGATGAACATTTGTATGAGAATTGTCCTAAATACACTAGGTTTTCAGCAATGACACAGCTCTTAAACATCAAGGCCGATTGTAATATCAACGGAGTTGCGTATGATCGGATTGCTGGATTGATTAATGGAATGCTGCCTACTGATAACAAGTTTGAGCCAACTTTTTATAAGACTAAAAAGCTAATGAGAAAATTGGGGCTTGGGTACGAAAAAATACACGCGTGCCAAAATAACTGCATTTTATATTATAAAGAAAATGTGCAGTTGAATAAATGCCCTATATGTCAACACCTTCGTTACAAGGAGAAGAAATCGGTCCGACAGAAAAATATCTCGTTTAAGGTGCTTCGGTATTTTCCACTAACACCGAGGCTTCAAAGATTATTCATGACGGAAAAGATAGCCCCCTACATGAGTTGGCATGCAAGAAGTTATGATGATACAGTAATGACTCATCCATCTGACAGTGAAGCATGGAAACATTTGGATACATGTTATCCTTCATTTGCTAGGGATACTAGAAATATCAGATTGGGATTGTGCACAGATGGTTTTAATCCGTTTGGACATTCTGCAACTCCTTATTCAGTTTGGCCAGTGCTGCTGACAGTTTATAATTTGCCACCGTCAATGTGCATGAAAGATGAATTTATTTATCTTTCGATGATTATTCCGGGTCCTAAGGGTCCGCGAAAAGAAATTGACATATTTCTCAGACCCTTGATAGATGAATTGAAAACATTGTGGACTGAGGGAGCTGTCACTTATGATTGTCATCGGAAGCAAAACTTCAATTTAAAGGCCGCGGTCTAGTGGACAATCAATTATTTCCCCGCGTACGGCATGTTGTCGGGTTGGAGCACTCACGACCGACTCTCTTGTCCGTATTGTATGGAACACTCTAAATCAATCAGTCTTCAGAACGGACGAAAAATCTCATTCTTTGATTGTCATCGTCGATTCCTACCGGTTAATCATCAGTATCGAAGGAATCGTAATAAATTTACTAAGGGCAGAGTCGAAAGAGATGGGCCACCACCGATGTTGTCTGGTGAACATATGTTAGCACGTGTTTCAGCACTTCCAGATATAGTATTTGGTCGCAATGAAAGAGTGTCAGGTTTTGGCCAAACACACAACTGGGTGAAAAAAAGTATCTTTTGGGAATTGCCCTATTGGAGTTCATTATTGATTCGACATAATTTAGATGTCATGCACATTGAAAAAAATGTGTTTGATAATATTTTCAACACTTTGATGCATATTTCTGGAAAAACTAAAGATAATGTCAAAGCCCGACATGATCTGAAAATACTTTGTAAAAGACCAGAGTTGGAGTTACAAGAGGTCAACGGACGATATCTGAAACCGAAGGCCCTATATGTGTTAAATAAACAACAGATCAAAGATGTTTGTCAATGGGTAAAAGAACTCAGATTACCCGATGGATATGCTTCAAACTTATCTCGATGTGTGAACGTCGATGATTGCAAAATATCAGGGATGAAGAGCCATGATTGTCATGTATTCATGCAGAGATTACTTCCGATCGCATTTCGAGATCTTCTACCTGATAATATTTGGGGTCCGTTGACTGAATTAAGTATGTTTTTTAGAAACATCTGTGCAAATGTCCTTCGAGTCGAAGATATGTCAACACTTGAAAATAATATTATTGAAATCATATGCAAGCTGGAGCAGTTTTTCCCTCCTGCATTTTTTGACTCGATGGAGCATCTACCGATACACTTGGCATACGAGGCATGAGTTGGTGGCCCCGTTCAATATCGGTGGATGTACTTATTTGAAAGATACATAAATCGTCTGAAGAAAAAAGTAAAGAACACCGCAGCTGTTGAAGGATCAATATCTGAATCGTATATCATCCAAGAAATTTCAACATTCTGCTCATTTTACTTTGAATCGACAGTACATACAAGATTTGATCATCTTCCACGTAACGACGACGGGGGTGTTCGACATTCAGATGGACGTTTAAATATATTTTGTTACTCTGGTCGTGCTTTTGGTTCTCGTCCATCTCGACACTTAAGCGATGAAGCGTATCATTTGGCACACTTGTATGTATTACTCAATTGTCCAGAGATTGAACAATTCATTGAAATATTTGACATTGAGATGGTGCAAAAATACTCTATTCACAACGATCAAGAATTGAAGAGATTACAGAATCGTGATTTCCCTACTTGGATTCAGACTTACAGCAAAGATCACAGAGCTGAAATAGATGAAAGAATATTTGAGTTTGTTAGTGGACCGTCGCGACTTGTGTCGTGCTATAGTGGATATTTTGTTAACGGGTATAAATTTCACACGGTTGAATATTCATTTACAAAGAAGACGATGAATGCTGGGGTCTGCGTGAAAGGGACAACCTATGTTGAATGTGATATGGATTTTTATGGACTGGTGGAAGAAGTGATAGAGTTGCACTACTTCGGCTTGAAATCAGTGATCCTATTTAGATGTCATTGGTTCGATACAACAGAAAGGGGCATGAAAGTTCATCCAAAATACAAACTTGTTGAGGTTAATTACAAATCGAAATTGGCAGCAAATGAGCATTTTATATTGGCATCACAAGCCGAACAAGTATATTACGCGAAGTATCCGGCTTGAAATAAAGATAGAGCAGATTGGCGTGTAGTCTGTAAGACAAAAGGTAGAGGAAAAATTGATCCGATAGTAGGAGAAAATGAGCTGATACCTGATATGACACATGGTTTCTATCAAGAAGATGATCCTCCTGCTGTGGATCGTATTATTCCAATACTCGAGGATGCAGACACAACGTCAATTCAATTAGAAGTTGAATATGCTGATGATGACGATCATGAAATTGAGGAAGCTGGAGATGAAGAAGATGAAGAAGAGGAAGAAGAGGAAGAAGAAGAAGAATTCGAAGACTATTATTCAGATGATGAGGAATAATTGTAAAGTATATATTTTATTAAATATATCTCTACTATTTATATAATAATCTGATTATATGTCTGTTCGACAGATATGTCTGGTCGTGGTTATCGACGCAGGAGAGCTTCGGAGTCTCCGATCGGTGAGACTCCAGCACTTACTCATGCTGCTGATCCTCCTGTTGCTGATCCTCATGAGGATGATACTGCCGAGGCTAGTACATCCAGACGTAGGCGGCCACGTGGGCCGAACAGGTGGCAGCCTCCACCAGCCACAGAGTCACGTAGATTGATTAGCGTGATTGGGGAGCGGTAATATATCATGAATTATGAATCATTACAAATTCATTATATTATAATATAATATTAAAATTTATTTTTGTTGTGCAGGTTCGAGCAAGAAGAAGTGCCGAGGAGTATTTCTTCTACTATTCGACGATACATGCATGGGGCATGGCCTACGTGGTCTCACGTGCCTAGCGAGCACGTCGACATGTTATGGCGCGAGTTTGAGGCACGTATTATTATTTTTTTTACATGCATGATGATATATTAATATTGGTATATTATTATTTTGCAGGCTCGCTATACATGGGCTGAGGACCAGAGGCCCTTCATTTACGCTGCCTGGGAGGCTATTTCCCGGGCAAGGTACAACGGGCAGCCGGGGCAGGCTCGGTCCCAGGCGATGGCCCGAGCTGGGACCACTAACATCGCGGAGACTCGGGGATACGACCCCGGTTGGATTACTCCGGATATATGGGACCAGCTCATGGGGATATGGTCGACGGATCGATGGCAGGAGGTTTCTCGGAATGCGGCTAGAAATCGCATGTCGGGGGAGCAGCGCGTCACACCGGCGGCTCTGTTGCATTTGCAGTGCACGCGAACCGTATGGTAAGTATATCTTTTAATTATATATTTTATTTGTTACTATGTGTACTAATTAATGTATTTGTTTTGTAAATGTAGACGACAGTGTCGGATGACGGGAGTGTCCAACGACCCTCCCCGATGGCGGTGTTTGAGCGGACTCACCGTCGAGCACATGGGACGGGGGAGTACATCGACAACCGTGCTGCATATATTATGGTAATTATATATTTGTTTAAATTATTCATTATATATTTATAATTTAAGTTTTATGATAAATATTAAACAAAAAATCAAACTCGAGTAGGAGACCTACAGCCAGACGGTGGTGCAGCGCGGGGGTACCCCCGAGGACTTTGACGCAGCATCGTGGGTCGAGGCCGCAGGTGGCTGGGACCATGGCCGCGTATATGGCTTTGCAGATAGTGGTCATGCGCGAGTCGTACTAGGGCCACTTGGGGCACCGACCCCTCCGGTCGCTGGTGAGCGGCCGTCCACCTCTAGATCCAGTTATGATCATAGTTGCAGAATAAGGACTCTAGAGGAGACGGTCGCGCGTTAGACTGAGATGATGGAGCGCCAGAGTCAGATGATGGCGGATATACAATCTATGCTACGCAACATGTCAGGTCATCCCGAAGCAGACATCTCTTCGGCATCATCTAATCCATCGTCCTCGAGTCAGTCTACGCCGGTGTACACTCAAGCACTCCAGACCCCGCCATATGATCCAGACCATCCTCCATCGTGATCGTGAGATTTTTTGTTTGGATATTGAACTTGTTTAACTTATTTTGTTTGGATATTGATACTTTAATTTTGCATTTGAATTATTTTTATACTATCATGGATAATTATCAATATAAATATAATTATTTTGATGTATATCTTGGTGTGTTTGTGATGTGTGAATGAATGTGTGTATGAGTGTATGGGTGTGTGAGTTATGTATCAGATAATGTATCAATGTATCAATGGAAATTTTAAATTTTAAATTTTTTCGTTACCAGGTTCACATCATCAGCAACGGCTTTCCCACGGCAATCCGTGGGAAAGCCGTTGCTAAAAGTGTATCGAAAGCCGTTGCTGATGACCTACAGCAACGGCTTAGCGACGGGGTTTTACTAACGGCGTTGCTACGGACTCAGCGGCCGTTGCTATTAATGTTATCAGCAACGGCTTCGGGTCTATGGCAAAACCGTTGCTGATAATATTTTTAGCGACGGCCCGAGCGGCCGTTGCTGATAATGTTTTGAGCGACGGTCCGAGCGGCCGTTGCTGATCCGTTGCTAAGTTATCAGCAACGCGACTTTCTATCACGACTCTATTGCAACGGCGTGGCCGTTGCTGATGCTCTTCAGCAACGGCATCAGCCGTTGCTGATGCCCATTTTTCTAGTAGTGTCGGTTTTCCTCGTTTGAAGCCACGAATTTTGTTTTAACGGGTGGTCCGTGGTCTCTGAGAGGAGATGTTATCCACCTCATGCCATGGAAACCCTTATTTAAACCCTGGGAGGAATGTTTTTCTACCGCGCCGATTTGGCTTCGTCTTCAATCCTTGCCGCTTGAATTCTGGAATGCAGATTGTATCATGCATATTGCTAGTAAATTTGGTTCTGTTTTACGAATTGATGATCGATCTTTTGGTTTTGAGTGTGGTAAATATGTTCATGTCTGTGTGGAATTGGACTTGGCTTTACCCCTTCGTCAGGGGGTTTGGATCACTATCAATGATTCAGATTTTTTCCTCCCTGTTTGTTATGAGAATTTGCTTTCCATTTGTTTTCAATGTGGCATCATTGGCTATCGTGAATCTGATTGTTCGTCTCTTTCAAAAAAATAAAACCCTAATCCTTCAGTTTCTAAATCTTCTGAGTTCTCGAATGATATTAATATTCCAGAGGCTTCCTTGAATTTGGCTTCTGATTCTGCCCCGATTATGGTCATCTGTAATCCTGGGTGCTCGAATGCTCATGCCCCTCTTGACCTTGAACCGACTATTGGGCCTTGGATTAAGGTCCAAAGGAAAAATAGTCGTAGGAGCAATCCTCGTAGTGCACACCAGACTTCTCCAGTGAAGAATGGTCGTGCTTGGACCATGGAGAAAGTTTTGGATCCTATGGATACCTCTGTGGCAGGTAAAAGTATAGTTTCTCCAAAGCTTTTTACTGTGAATGTGAATGTTGTAGATTATATTCCTATGAATAGGTCCAGTAGTTTTTCTGTTAATATTAAAAATAATGTTAATTCTTCCTCTAATAATAATGTCTCTAAGTAAATGAAACATCATGTTAAATATTCTACTAATGCTCTGGTTTATGTTCCTGTTAAAAACAAATCTTTGAGCATGGACTCTCCTGGCAGTAAGTCTTTCCCTCAATTAGCTTCAAAATTGAACTTAGTTTTTAATGCTCAAGCCGCTATTATGGAGAAGATCGATGCTGTAAGATCTAGCACTAGGAAAAATAATAAGACACCCTAAACAGAAATCTCAACCTAATGCTAAGTCTATTACTTCTAACCCTTCCTCTTCTAAGTCTGGCTCATCTAATAAAAGACTTAATTAGACCTATATCTTCTTCTAATGACATGGTTGTAGGTGAAATTCCTATTCAAGGAAGTGAGATCCCTAATGAAAAAGCCATAGTTATTTATGAACATACTTAATTGGAATGTTAGATGAGGGTGGACAAAGCCTGTTAGGGATTTCATTTCCATCCAAATTAAAACTTCTAATATTAGACTTTGCATTCTTCAGGAAACCCATCTTGATGAGGCTAAATCTAAGCAACTTTTAAGATCTCTAGGTAGAACTTGGACTGGTGCTATTCAACCAAATCTTGGTGCTCCTGGGGAATTATTGTAGCTTGAAATACTTCTTATGTTAAGGCTCAACTTATTTGTTCTTTTGCTCAAGTGATTAATATTGTTGCTAAGATTGATGATAATGAGAGCTTTTTTTTACCTTTTGCTCTTTATGCTAGTACTGACCCCTATTTGAGAGCTTCCCTGTGGCACTCCTTTAATCAATTAGACTTGCATGATTACCCTTGGCTGATTCTGGGAGACTTCAATTGCATCCTTAATAGTCATGATAAATTGGGTGGTGTTCCTTTTAAAGTGACTAAACATATTTCTTACTTTAGAACCTTTGTGGACTCTTTTGGTTTAATTGACCTAGGTTTTTCTGGTAACGAGTTTACTTGGTCCAATAATAGAGCTGACAATGCTAAAATCTTGATTAGATTGGATAGAGTTTTCTCTAATGCTGCTTGGCTTCATTACTATGGTAATGCCTATGTTCAGCACCTTAGCCGCATTACTTTTGACCATAGACCTTTATTAGTGACTATTCCTAATCATAAACAACCTAGGAATAGGATGTTTAGATTTCAGTCCTTTTGGACTGAGTATGAGGATAGCAAAACTGTCATTGATAATGCTTGGAATAGTTTTAATTCTAATGAAAATTCTTATGTTATTTCTAGTAAACTTAGAAACACTAGAGCAATTCTCTGTCATTGGAACAAGCATGTCCTGGGTAAGATAGAAGATATTCTTGAGTCTACCCTTAATGATATCTCTTTTGCTGAGGACCTTGAATCCTCCTTGTTGGCTCCTACTGACATTGACAGTAAGCTTAGATCCCTTTATAATAAATACAATGCTCTTCAAAAGCAAGTATGTCTTAAATGGTGGTCTAAGTCCAAAACTAAATGGCTTCAGGATGGTGATAAGAATACAACTTATTACCATAGAGTTGTTACCATGAAACGTAGGATTAATTTCATTTCCTCTATTACTACTACTCCTCTGAATGAATCTATTACTGATAATGCTTGTATTCTGAATGAATTTATTTTGCATTACTTCAATCTTTGGTCTGCTCCTCCTTCCTTGGCTATGATTAACTGTCATTGGCCTATTTTTAATTCCATTCCCGTGAGCCTTATAAATCCTCTTACCAAACCCTTCTCCCAAGAGGAAATTTGGGACATCATTAAATCTCTTAAGAATGGTAAGAGCCTGATTATGATGGATTCATAATAGAATTTTATAAACATTATTGGTCTATTATTTCTAGTGATTTTTGTAATGTTATTTCATCCTTCTATGAAACTGCTAGTTTTCCTACTTCTTGGAACCAAATATTGCTCACATTTATACCTAAGTGTTATAATCCTAAGTTGGTTAAAGATTTTCGACCTATAGTTCTTTGTAATGTTTGCTATAGAATTCTTTATAAATTATTAGCTAATAGACTGAAAATTATTTTGTCATTCTTAATCTCTAAAGAGCAATCTGCCGTTGTAAAAGGGAGGAGTATTCATGATAACATTTTGGTTATTCAAGAATTAGCTCACTTCTTCTTTAACTCTAAGAGTAAAACCTCTTTTATCATTGTTAAACTGGATGTTGAAAAGGCTTTTGATCTCTTGAGTTGGGATGTCATTCTTAAGGTTTTGAATTTGAATAGTTTTCCTGGAATCTTTATTGCTTGGATAAAAAGTTGTATTTCCTCTACATCTTTTGTCTGCGTAGTTAATGTTCAAGTTTCTAAATTTTTTCTACTAACAAAGACATTAGACAAGGGGACCCCTTGTCCCTATTTCTGTACATTCTGGTTGCTCAAACTCTTTCAAATCTAATTAATAAGCATGTGGATAATAATATGTTTACCAACCTTTAAATTTAATTCTTTAGCTATTTCACATCTTATGTTTGCAGACGATCTGATTTTAATTTTTAAAGCTAATGCCAAAAGTATTGCTTCATTTTGAAATATTTTTCAGAGGTATAAAAACCTCACTGGTCAAAGGATTAATACAAATAAATCTGAAATCTATTTTCTTAGAGATACTTCTATCTCTGTTAAGAGATCTATCCTCAATGCTCTCCACATGGAAGTTGGTAATTTTCCCTTTAAACACTAGGCTCAATGATTTCTCATAGGAGACCTTCTCCTAGATCTAATGACTTCCTTCTGAACCAAATTGATGCTAAAATGGATAACTGGAAAGCTAATTATCTCTCCTAACACTACAAGAAATCTAACTTTTAGTGACGAGATTTGGTGGGGGTCGCGCATTGACCATCACTAAATCCACCTATTTATGGGGGTCGTTAGTCGACCTTCACGAAAATCCATCAGTAAAAGAACACTTTTGTGAGGGTCAAGTATAACCCTCACTAAAAAATAGATATAGTGAGGAAAACACCATGACCCTCACGAAAACCCGTCAGTAAAAATAAAATATTTTGTGATGGTCGGATATGACCCTCACTAAAAAGTATATATTGTGATGACAACATCT
Organism: Canna indica; assembly: GCA_034359265.1. NCBI lineage: Eukaryota > Viridiplantae > Streptophyta > Magnoliopsida > Zingiberales > Cannaceae > Canna > Canna indica. Next base: position 72,678,590 of record CP136891.1, on the reverse strand, counting down.
TGTCCCTCACAAAATCCTGCATTTTGTGAGGGTCGAATATGACCATCACTAAAAAGTATATATTGTGAGGACATCGTGACCCTCACAAAATCCTGCATTTAGTGAGGGCCTAATACGACCCTCACTAAAAAGTATATTTTGTGAGGATAACATCATGACCCTCATTAAAAAATATATTTTGTGAGGACATTATTGTTGGGATGTGTGCGGCTGATTTGCCCTAACCCCTTTTATGTTGCGCTACGCAGAGTCTTCGATGGCCCCTTTGGGCAGAGTCTTCGCGCAGAGTCTTCACGTAGATTTTTTGGGCCATTTGGGCTGTGGATAATATTGAAATAAATAAAAGATTAAATAAATAATAAATAGTGAACCCACTTGTGCTCAAGTAGTAGTAGCATCTGGGTATGTTGCCTAAGGTCTTGGGGTTCAATCCCTAGTTGTAGCATTTTGTGCGTCTTTTCCACGTCTTGTGCATTCTCACCGCTCCACCCTCAACCCTCACATTTCACCATGTTTAGTAAATAATAAATATATATTATGTATACTATATATATACGGTTAAAATATAATAATGTTAATTATGTTTTCTTGATAAAAAAATATATTTACTTAATAATATATATATATATATATATATATATATATATAATTATGTTTTAAAACTTAAAACTAAAACCCTACACCTCGATCTCTCCCTCCCCTCAGCGATCTCCCCTCTCCCCCTCGCCGAAATTTGGTTCGTCGGGCTAGGATCTTCATTCGCCATCTCCATTGTCTGCTTTCGTCACCGGACCAAGATCTTCATTCGCCATCTCCATTGTCTGCTTCACTCTCCATCTCACTGCCATCTGCCTGCTTCTCCATCTCCTCGCCGATATTCAATCTCATCTTCCATCTGCTGTAATTATTGTTTGATTTGACAATGTTTGCTTTAGTTTTTATGGGATCTCGTCTCCATCTCCATCGTCATATACAATGTTTAATTTTATGGATTTTATGGGATCTCGTCTCCATCTCCTCACTGCTTAATTTGACAATGTTTGCTTCAGTTTTTCCAGTATATGTAATTATTGTTTGCTAGCTGCTTAATTTGATTTTATCATTCAAGCATGAAGTTTTTAGAAATTCAATCAAGAACTTGTCTGAAAATTAGCTTTCCCTCAAATTAATTATGGGGTAGGTTTGAACTTTTTGTTCTTCAAATTATGTATCTTTTAAGTGGATTGACTAAAGCAATATATATCCACAACACAGTGCTTGTGTATATATACATATGTATATATAAATGTCTACCCTCTTTAGGTACATAGAATATTTGCAATTGTATAGATTTGGCTTGGTTATTGGGTTGACCCAACCAGTGAAGAACCCTTTTTATATTTGCAATTGTATAGCACAAGCCATAGTCCATACACCTCTCAGCTGAACTTTGAACATTACATCACTTATGGAAGATCAAATAAAGCTTTATCAGTTTAATTACATTACCGTTATTCCACAACCCTTTTGCTGAAGCATTGAGGCTGCACTAGCTTTACTGAAACAAAGGCAGAGTATTCTTCTCTATCTTTATCAGATTAATTACATTACCATTATTCTTCTCTAACATAGCTTTACTATTACTTTTACTGAAACAAAGTAGAGACCTGCATCAAATAAAATGCACTTCTGATGCTTGACATTTATGACAGTGGACAAGATCTTCTACCTGACCTCACATTTAGATTCTCAATTAATTGCTTTATTTATTTATTTATTACTTTTGACGTTTTATATAGACATCAATGAGTAAGATTATGAAGAGTTGTATAAAGAGATCTTGACTGCAGTGATGGTTAACTACTTTGCTCTTTGATACATTTTTAAGGATCATTTCTTCAGATCAACTCATTAATCTTTGCCCATGCCCATGTCTTTTTAGTGGACCATATGCTTCATGTTTTAATTTAAGTCAACTCATTAAATATGATTTCATAAAGTCAAGTAGGGAGACAACATGTGGAGATGACCAGATTCAATGTTCATGCAATGGTATGGTGAAGTTGGATTAATGTTTTCTTCCTATTTTCTTCATGTTTTCTTTTTGTTTTCTTCATGTTTTCTTCATGTTTTCTTCAGATTAAGTCAACGCATTCATATGCTTCCTGTTTTCTTCAGATTCATTTTTTTTTCTTGCAATGATTAATGTTTGTTCATATCTTTAAATAGTGCAATTGGATTAAATATATCAAACTTTGCTTTCTCTATGGATAATATTGATAAGAGTTGGATGATGGCTCATAGGCTTAGTCCAGAATATATGAATGGAGTAGATCAATTTTTGGACTTTGCATTTCGCAATTCAACTCGGAATGACAATAGAATCAAATGCCCATGTGTTAGTTGTAAGAATGTCCATTTCAAAGTGAGAGAAGAAGTTAAGTTAGACTAGTGTAAAAAGGGGATAGTGCCAAGCTACACTACTTGGTACTTCCATGGTGAAGAAGAAAATGTGGATGAACAGTACGACGAAGAGTCGTCAAGTGAAGATTCGTCTGATGAAGATGATATGGTTGCAATGTTAGCAGATGGGTTGGAGATGCCAAACATGAGCAGTGGAGTTGGTGATGAGCTAAACAATTATGATGAACCAAATGAAGAAACAGAGAAATTTTATAGATTGTTAAAAGATGCTGATACAATGCTTTTTCCGGGATGTACTAGATTTTCAAAACTCTCATTTTCTTGTAAAGTTACTGCACTTGAAGTGTCGCAATGGATGGAGTAACAAGTCATTTACCAACTTACTCCAACTTTTGAAAGAGGTCTTTCCGGATGGAGCGACAGTGCCCTATTCTTATTATGAAGCAAGGAAGTTCATTAGGGATTTGGGTATTGATTATATGAAGATAGACGTTTGTGAAAAATTTTGCATGCTTTATTGGAAGGAGAATGAGAATATGGATCGCTGCTCATTATGTGGAGCTAACAGCTGGAAAGTGGTAAAAGAAAGGGAAGTGGATCCTTCATCTTCGAGACAAAATAAAATTGCAGTGAAATCCATGAGATATTTTCCATTGAAACCTAGGCTTCAAAGATTGTTTATGTTGAACACGCTAGGATAAACACGAGAGAGATGCTTTCATTCATAAAATAAGTGGTCTTTTATAGACTTACAAGACACAATGATAACTCCTAAAGACTCGGTAATTAACTGATAATTACCCACTAAGCTAACATGATAAATACCCACTAAATAAAAGGATAAATACTAACTATGTGATAAATCAAACTAGTCTACAAAGTGATGGATGGTTCTACCATCCCTGAACTGCAGCTACAAAGCCTCTGAACTCAGGCCTCAAACCATGAATGATTATCCTCTTCATCCTGAATTCTCCGATCGGAGCTTTTGGATCTAACTCTGCAATCTCCCGGCAGAGCGTCTTCATCTTGTGAAAGTATTAAGCAATCGTCAAGTTGTGTTGCACTATCGACAATAGCTCACTTTCTAAAAGTTGGAGTCTTGTGTCATTCCTTTTTGAAAACAGATTGGCTAGTGTATCCCAAGCTTCTTGGGGGGCTTTGGCATCCTGGATGTGCTCTAGCACTTCTTCTTCAACAGTTGTCTTCAAGACAAACATTGTCTTACCAGCTTTGATTCTCCACTTCCGCAGTGCACCATTTGTATCTTCTTATGGCTGCGTAACTTCACTCTCGTTAACAACTTCTCACAAATCTTGGCCCTGCAAATATGACATCATACAAGTCGATCAAGTGTTATAATTGTGATTGTTGAGCTTCTTCATTCCGCTAATGAAATGTTATTAGCTTATTTTGTCACCAAAAATTATCCACCAACTTGAGATATGATATGTCTCTTTACCTCCCTCTCTCTTTCTCTAGGCGACGACTACTTCTGAAAATCCACTTCAGAGACCTACTATTGCTGAAGAAACGGGGTCGGTCGGTGCTTCTTCCACGATCACAGTCTCCCGTATGTGGCGATCAACAAGACTTGTCATCGGAATGAGTGGGAATCAGTATGGGCGGAGATAACACACACTCTCTCTCTATTTTTTTTCCTCTCTCTTTCTTTTTCTTTTCAATTATAGATAAGAGAAAACTAAAACAAGGAAAAAAGCCTATATATAGGCTTCTCTTCTATTTTGACCAAGTCAAAATAATCTTCTAATGCTTGTTGTTGGATTTAACGTGGAGCGACTGTCGGAGATCTTCTTCTTTAGGTATTTTGACCAAAGTCAAAATAAATACCTTCAATTGTTTGTTTGTTGTTGCTTCACAACTTTTGAAGTGGGGTCCGCCGGGATGAGAAAGTTCACTTTTTCTCCTTTTTGCTATGCTACTTTGACCGGGTGAGATTAAAGAAATTAAAAATCAATTTCCTTCTCTTTAATGAAGTTTTTGTGGGACCCGTAGGAATGCACTTTTTTTTCTTTTCTTCACCCCGAGATGAATAGGTAATTAAAGGAGGTGGGCCCGTGACTTGGTGCTTCAATTCCTTCTTTCTCTATTGTTTTGGTGGATTTAGTGTGGAGGGACCCACAAAAATTGATGTGAAGACTATTTCCTTCACTTCTTCTCCCGAGTGAATCTGGTGACGAGCTGCGGCAGATCTCCACCCCACGGCGGTTGCGCTACGTTCAGAACAGGGGTGGTCTGCGACTATTGTCTTAGCGCAACAATTACTCTATTCTCTTCCACCCCCAACTCGTCTCAACCAGATGATGTCTTCGATTCGGTTTTCTCAATCTGCAGAACTTCTTTTTCTTCTCGGATGGGTTCCTTGTGGCCAAACCTGATCGAATTTGCCGCACGCCCCTTCTCGTTCTTCTTGCGGGCGGCCCGGGATCCCTCGACAACAGCTCGTGGGTGGCTTCTTCAACTGAGCCGGCGATGGCGTCGAACGATCCGGCGTCGATTCTCTACGAACAAGATGCACACGGTCTTCGGCAGAATGGTGCAGTACTTCTCCACCCCTCCTTCGCATACGAAGCATAGGGCCAACACGGTGACGTTGGCGTTGATGCGGTGGCTGAGGTCCTTCGGTGTTTTCTTCGTCACATGATAGAACACAATTATCCCGTCGACTTCCTCCGTTAAAAACAGAGCCTCCTCGTGTCTTCTTTCCACGAGAAGCTACTTTCTTCTGACGCTATTTCTCCCTCTCCTTGGCTCTCACTTTTGGCAATCTCTTGCTCCGGCTTTGGAACGACGATCTCTCCTTCTCCTCGCACTCTCTCGTACCACCTCTGATACCCGTTGTTGAACACACCAGGATAAACACAAGAGAGATGCTCAATGGAGAGATGCTTTCGTTCATAAAATAAGTGGCTTTTTATAAGCTTACAAGATACAATGATAACTCCTAAAGACTCGGTAATTAACTGAGAATTACCCACTAAGCTAATATGATAAATACCCACTAAATAAAAGGATAAATCAAACTAGTCTAAAGGATAAATATGAACATGAAGCTAGGTGTTGCATTATCTTCAACAGTTTATGTCATCAAAAATTGCTTCTGAAATGAGATGGCATGATGAGGGATACATCAAAGATGAAACTTTAAGGCATCCGACAGATTCTGAAGCATGGAAAAGACTTGATAAAGTATACCCTATATTTGGTTCAGACCCTCGTAATGTCAGGTTAGGGTTAGCAAGTGATGATTTTAACCCTTTTGGTGTAATGAGTGTTGTCCATAGCACATGGCCAGTTATCCTAACTCCTTACAATTTACCCCCATGGATGTGTATGAAGAAATCATTTATTATGCTATCAACTTTAGTTCCTGGTCCTTAAGCTCCATGAAACAAAATTGACATTTGTTTGCAGCTACTTATTGAGGAACTAAAAGAGTTGTGGGATGTGGGGGTTCAAACATATGATGCATCTAGAAAACAAAATTTTCAAATGTGTGCTGCTGTGTTGTGGACTATCAATGACTTTCTAGCATATGCCAACTTGTTTGGATGGAGCACTAAAGGAAGATGGGCTTGCCCAAATTGTAATAAACATACATGTTCTTTTTATTTAAAGAATGGAAAAAAGTATTGTTACATTTCTCATCGCCGATTTTTACCGATTGATCATCGATGGAGGCATGACAAAAAGAATTTTAATGGCAATAAATAGTTGAGAGAAAAGCCTGCACAATTATTTGGAGATGAAGTATCGGAACAATTGAATATGTATGAGCAAGAAATTGAGAGATTAGGAGGGAAGAAAATTCCAAGGGATGATTGGAGGAGTAATTGGAAGAAGAAGAGTATCTTTTTTGATTTACCATATTGGAATAAGCTTTTGTTATGTCATAATTTAGACGTAATGCACATTGAGAAGAACATTTGTGATAATGTGCTTTTCACATTATTAAACATGGACAAAAAAAATCCAAGGACAACTATAATTCTCGATTGGATTTGAAGGAGCTAGGTATTGGACCAGAACTACATCCGGTTGAGATAGAGAGAGCAAGGTGTTGTTGCCTTCTGCATGTTATATATTGTCATCCAATGAGAAATTGAAGTTATGCGAATTTTTAAATGGGGTCAAGATTTCAGATGGCTATTCTTCTAATACATCATGATGTGTGAATCTTAAGGAGAGAAAAAATTCATTTCTCAAAAGTCATGATTGTCATATTCTCATGCAGCGATTAATGCCACTTGCAATACACTCATTGTTGCCCAAGGATGTATGTGACACATTGATCGAGTTATGTGTCTATTTCGCAGAGCTTTGTTCTAAAACTTTGAAAATAGAAAAGTTGGAACAATTAGATAATCAAATTGCGTTGACACTTCAAATTGGAAAAAAATATTCCCACCATCATTTTTCGATGTAATGATTCACTTATCAATCCATTTAGCTTATGAAGCTAAAATTGCTGAACCGGTGCAGTTTCGATGGATGTATTTTGTGGAGAGGTTTCTACGTACATTGAAGCCATATGTGAGAAATAAAAGTTGTCCAGAATATTCAATTGTTGAAAATTATCTTGCAGAAGAATGCTTGAGTTTTTGTTCAATGTATTTGGGTGGTGTTGAAACGAGTCTCAATAAAGTTCCAAGAAACTTTGGTGGAGGGGATGAGACTACAAGTAGTAGATTATCAATCTTTAAAAAATTTGGTCGCATAATAGGGAAATCAATGGCTCGATCATTATGCGATGAAGAGTTCACACAAGCTCGACTTTATTTGTTGAAAAATTGTGATGAAATTCATTCATTCATTGAGTAAGATACAAAATTCGAACTACTTTCCAATACTTTTATTTGTCTGTATACCTTATGTTACCATAATATAATAACTTTGATGACAGAAAGCATAAAGAAGAGTTACTCAGCGAAGCTTCGACTACAAATGTGAGAGACTTAGATAATTGTCATGATACACAATTCCTGAGGTGGTTCGAAGAACAAGTAATTAAAAATTTTAACAAAAAAACTTTTCTAAATTTAACATATATATATATATATATATACTTTTAGTATAATCAATTATTTTCTCATACAGGTCCTTATGCTACATCGCCAAGGGAATGAACAAGTAGATGGGGATTTGATATCCCTTGCTTATGGTCCTGAACGTTCAGCCACATATTATAAATGATATATCATTAATGGTTATAGGTTTCATACCCTTGATTGTGAGAAAGACTTGAAAACACAAAATAATGGAGTTTTTGTTATAGGAGAAACAAGAGTTGGCAACGTGGAGTACTATGGTGTTCTAACTGACATTATTGAACTGCAATATCTTGGACGGCATTGAGTAATTTTGTTTAAGTGTGATTGGAGGGATGTGTTTAGTCAAGGTCGAGGAATTAAGACGGATCGTTATGGGTTCACCTACTTGAATATGAGACGATCGTTGCGCACCAATGAACCTTTTGTACTTGCTTGTCAAGTCGAACAAGTTTTTTACGTAAAAGATATGGTTGAGCCTGATTGGTATGTCGTGCAAAAGTATCAAGCTCGAGACATGTATAATATGCTTGAAGTGCTTGTTGATGAGGAAAATATTGAAGTTGATGAGGCAAATCAACATAACGAGTTATCAATTGAAGAGATATAATTAGAAACGACAAATTTAAATGAAGATATCACTTGGCATAGGGATGACATTCTGGGGGAAAATATACAAGCACATTCTGTCCCGCACGAAAGAAGTAAAAAAAGAAAGAAATATATCAAAAAGAGAAAGAGACGTGAAAATTCTTTTATTGAAGATGAACCTTTAATATGTTAGTGATTTTAATCATATTTTAATCTTTTGTGTAGTTTGTCATACATATGCTATTAATTTTCTTGAGTATATTTGTTTAACATACTTGTGTCAAATGCATGTTATATCGCTTTCATGGCAACTCGACAAAAAATGACTTGTGCACAAGTTATACAATCACAAGTTGAAGAAAATGAAGTGAATAGTAATTCTTCCGCTCAAGCTTTACAAATTGATACTATTAGTAGTGAAGGTTATAATTTTATTTATGAGCTTATAACTTATAATATATTCACTCATTGTCATAGCGAATCATATATTTGGTGTCAAGTTCAACTTCAGTAAAAAAAAGAACACGAGGAAAGACACAGAACCTTGATCTCATTACAATGCCACATAATCAAAAACTTCGCTTGAATTTTAATGATTATGGACAACCAATTGGTGTTAATGCTGCCAAGTTCTCAAGCTACCTTGGGAACCATGTTCGGAATGATGGTGACATTCCAATATCTTTATTGGAGCGGGGCAAGGTTTTAGATAAGAGGAAAGAAAAAATTTACAAGCGTCTGTTGGTAATGCCTAAATATCTTTAATTAAGGAGACATTTGAATTGTGTAACTTAATATATTTTCCTTTGAAACCTAGAAAAAATTCTTATTATATTCTCCTTTGATACTTAGGAAAAAATTGACTTTGAAGAAACAGAGATGAAAAAGCATAGAATCATGCCAAAAATGGCAAAAAAGTTTGGTAACCATAAGTTTTACTTGAAGCAAAAGTATTATGATAAGTATAATATGTACTCAAGAAAGATTGGAGCATGTCCCAGAGGGCATTGAGGCAGATGATTGGAAAGTATTTGTTGAATGGCCCGGCAAAGAGAGCACAAAGGTATTTAAATTAATGTATATTTTTAATTAAGATTTCAGCTCATCAAATTAGACATGCATGTGTGGTTGTAAATTAAGATGTTAGCGATTAAGATTTCAAATATTCTTAATTTGTTTAATTACTACATCTTTTCTAATATCTATTCAAGGTAATATCTATTAGCGGGGACCTTCATATATGTTGATGTTGTATGATCTTCATACATACTGTTGATGTTATTGATTTATTACTGTTGCATATTAAAAAAAACTACATGTTTTCTATGTTGATGTTGTATGACCTTCATATTTGTTTAATTTGTATGATCTTCATGCATACTGTAGCATGAGTACTGTAGCAAGTACAAATCCTAATATGACATTTCTTGATAACAAGTGTACGTGGTCAAAAAGACCACTGTGCATTTATATAAATTCATGTATGGCTCATGCAACCTGTCAGTATATCAAGAAGTACAATTGAGGATGAACAAAATGGTGTTTATCATGTCAACCTTAATGACAACCTGTTAGTATGTCAACCTTATATAAATCAACATAAGTACAATTGAGCAATGTCAACCTTATATAAATCAACATCACTTATGCTCATCGGGGAGTTAATGAATTAACATAATGCAACCTGTTAGTATGTCAAGAAGAACTAGTTTCTTCTATGAAAACTTGATTTATAGATATTGAGCGAGTTGAAGGAAAAATAAGCTAGTTGTTCGCTTATCTCTTAACTCTCATTCACTGCTTCAACTATGCTACAACAACAACTAAGCCTCGATCCCAACTAAGCTTCAACCATGCTAAAGAATAAAAATCGTTTGTAGCAATAAACTATGAATTAATATGGAAATGAAACTTGACGTAGTTGGAGCAATTGTTTTCACAAGAACAAAGTAGGAAGAAGTGTATTATAAATGCAACTCTACTAGATGCATTTGCAAAAACAAACTTAAAATTTTGGGCTTCTAGCATATGTTTATGAGTATACCTACTAGTTCTTTTACCCTTGGACAACGAAAAAACCAATAGCCAATTTTGTTACTTTTGGTGGAAGAAAATCTACTTGTTACTACAATGAGAATTTCCGGTGTATATTGACAGCTATGTTATGAACAACCCATGAAGATGTAGATATGACTGATATATATTTCTATTGACAAGTAACTATCCCATGGTTCTTTATCTTGCATTTTTTATATGTATAAGTGAGGTTGGAAGAGTTAATGAATCAACATAAGTACAATTGAGGATGAACATAATGGTGCTTGGACAGACCTTCGTAGTCGGCATGTATGCTTCCTTATAGCCAAACATAATTTGTCACTAATAGTAATAAAGACATGCTTCAAGAAATTTCCTTCATTCGGACTAAAATTCTCATTCAACAAAAACCTATTATCAGCATTAGAGGAACCGACATCTTCAGAAGTGCCATGTGAAGCAATTGAATATAGTTGTTCCTTTTGAACCAGTTTCATAGTCAGGATTGTTGTTTTCCAAGTCCCCGACCTCCCTGATATAAATGTACTTAGAGGAAAACAAACTATCTCCTTCTCTACATCAGTTAGTTCAAATGGGATGTCTATTTCATTCCCATCATTAGCTGCCAGCAAATGCCTTCCTACCCCTGATGACAATGAGTAAAACTTCATTAAAATAAGACTCTCACTAACTTTTGAGAGATACTACTTCCAATTTTATATGTATTCAGTTCATCATTTTATGATCAATTTGATATGCTCTATTGTTTTATATATTCAGTACATAAATCTATTTTATGATCATAAATATATTCGACATCATTTTATCTACTTCAATAATCATTTTCAATTTTATATGACAAGACATAAATCTATTGTATTTCTTCTTATAATTTTATGTTGTAGGATATGTGTAAGCAAATTAAGTCCAATCAAACAAAGTAAATTCTTCTTCATTATACGGGCTCAAAAAGTTATGTTGTCATTCGAGCGGACGAGGTTTGATTCTACTTTTGTTATGTACTTGCTCTTCTTTTGTATTTTTAATTCTATTATTGTTATTGATTTTCTTATAATGTTACAGGTTGCAAAGGATCCAGAGCATCGTGTACCTTTTGCATGGAAAATGTTTTGTATTGCTCACACAAAAAGTGAGGGAAGTGAGTTCTAATGCTGCACAAGATATTCTGGTAATTATAAATATACATAATTTTTTTTCTATTTATAATGTATATTTATAATAGGAAAAGTTCGAGGCTCTATCAGCTCAAGCATCAGAGTCTTCTACACCTATTGACGAAGATGAGATCTATCGTCAAGTCATCAGACCTGAAAGACATGGACGTACTCATGGTTATGGATTAGGCCCTACACCATCATCTGTATTTGGAGCTACCCCTGGGCGTATTGAGCCTACCTCCCAACTTCAAGCGGCTAATATTCGTAATGAGAAGTTGATTTCCAAGATTGAAGAGTTGGAGAAGAAAATAGAAGAAGATAAGAGGGAGATGAAGGAACAAATGATGGAGAATGGAAGAGGAAAGAAAGAAAATGGAAGAGGATATTCAAAAGAAGATGGAAGAAAAAATACAAGAAGAAAAAAGGAAGATGGAAGAGGAGAGAAAAAAGATGGAAGAACAATTTCAACATGATAGAAGAAAGATGGATATGATAGTTGCTTTCATGGACGAGATGAAAGGAAAATTTTTGCAAGGATAGATATTGATTTATGTATGAATTAGTGTGTCCAAATTTTTTATGAAGTTAAAATTTTTATGTAATGAGATTGATATTGATATTTTATTAGATGTGTTTTTTTTGTAATGGACCATGTAGTGATACTTTATGAATTTTGTAATAGATATATTACAAAATAAATAATAACATGTATTTTTTATCTTTATATGCTTCTTAATATTTATGTAAATATAATTAAATTATAAAAAATATTAGATTTTATATGCATATTATAATAACTTTTAGTGGGGGTCACAAAAAAAATAAATTTATAAAAAAAGTTTTAGTGGGGATCTACAACCGTCACAATATGTAAGAATTAGTGAGGGTCATCGACCCTCACAAAATATAGGAATTAATGAGGGTCTCGACCCTCACTAAAACCCCATATGACCGTCACTAAAGACTTTTAGTGAGGGTCATCCGGCCCTCACACGTCGTCAGAAAAAGTCTTGTTACTAAAAGTATAGGTGAGGGTTATGTTTCGACCCTCACTAAAAGGTGGCTTTCGTGAGGCAAAATTGACCGGTCGGTTTTGCCTCACGAAAACTAACTTTTAGTGAGGGTCAATTTTGCCTCACGAAAGTCACCTTTTAGTGAGGGTCGGAACATAACCCTCACTTATACTTTTAGTGACGAGACTTTTCCTGACGACGTGTGAGGGCCGGGTGACCCTTACTAAAAGTCTTTAGTGAGGGTTATATGGGGTTTTAGTGAGGGTCGCAACCCTCACTAAAATCCAGATTTCTTGTAGTGCAAGCTGGGAGAGTTTTAGTTAAATTTGTTCTTAACTTTGTTCTTATTCATTATATTTCTGTCACTTGGTTAAATAATGATATCTGTGGTAAGATAGAAAGTAAAATCAATTACTTTTTATGGAATAAGGGTATGCATGCTATAAGCTGGAATACTGTTACTCTTCCTAAACAATAAGGTGGTCTAGGTATTTAGGACATCTATAATAAAAGTTTGGCTTTGCAAGCTAAAAGGGTTCAAGCTTAATTGAACAATGAGGACACTCTTTGGGTCCAACTTGTTAAATCAAGTATCAACCCATTACATTTCATTCTAGTTACCCTTCTAATGTTTCTTGGGCCTGAAAACTTTTCACTAAAGCTTTTCACTCTCTCAAATTTGGTTTTCATAAATTGATCGGCGATGGTTCTCAAACTTCTTTCTAAAATGACAAATAAATTTTAGATTTGTCTTTATCTTTGAAACCAATCTTCATTAATGTTAATTTGCTTCATGCTATTACTCATGTTAATCATATTATGCTTAATGATGTTTGGTCTGACTTTATTGGTAAATCTGTTTGCAATGATGACTTGTGGAATGCTATTGAGCGATTAAGGTTGCCTAGAGAATCCTATGAGGATCACTATATTTGGATGAATGAGGATTTTGGTAGTATTTTCTCTTCCTCAGCTTACAAGTTTCTTAAATGCCGAGATCATTCCTCTGTTGTTGTGAATCATATTTGGAATAGAATGTGGAAGTTACCTATTTTTTCGAAGGTAAAACTTTTTCTATGGAAGTTTTTTCACTCTCGGTTAACAACTCGTTTGCGACTCTTTAATTTGGGTAATTCAGGCTCTACTTTCTGTGTTTTATGTGGTCTTTATGAGGAATCTATTGATCACTTATTTTTCAACTATTCTTTTGCTATGAATATTTGGTCTTTTCTAAGTTCTAAACTAAATTATATTTTCACACCAACTTTGGAATGATGTTCTGATAGCTGGTTGTTGTTGGTCTCTTCTCCTTTATTGGATTTGGAGCCCTCAACCATTATTGCTAACACTCTTTGGTTTCTCTAATATTTTAAAAATTGTGTTTTGCATGGGGAGGCGAAACCTACCATTACCAATGTAGTCAATAGAATTCTCCAATTTTCGTTAGAGCTGACAATATATGGCTCGACCCGATAGCCCAAAAAATATCGGGTTCGGGCCGGTTCTTACGATGCTCGATAATGGCCCGATATTTTAATCGGTGTAGGCTCGGCCCGGCCCGATAGCCCGATAAGGATTTCCACATTATCAAAAAATATCGGGCTATCAGGCCCAAATCGGCCCGATAGCCCGATATGGGCCCGATAACCCGATTATAATAGCACGATTCCAGCCCGATAGCACGATTTGGACCCGATAAATAGTTTGGGCCCAATAACTCAATTTTTATTTTTGTGTTATCGTGCTAAACGGGTCGTGTCGTGTCGGCCCGTGCCGTGTCGGCCCGTTATTTTTTTGTACCGGGCCAGGCCAGAGATTCCAGGCTTGAATTTTTATCGGGCCGGGCCGGGCCTACACGAATTACCACCCCTAATTTTCATGGCAATTAATTAAATTATATGTTTCTGAGGACAATACTCTTCAGTCTACTTTAATCCCTCAATGGCAATCACATTGTCTTCATTCTATCAAAATTAACTGTGATGGCTCTTTTTTATCGAATGAGGGAGGTGCTCGGCTATATCTTGAGAAACCACTATGGTAATTGTCTTTATATGGCTTCCATTTATTTCTCTACTGACTCTACTTTGTTCTGTGAAGCAAAAGTCGTGTGTTTGGCCCTTTCTTATGCAGCTTCAGTTAGCTTAGATAACTTGGAGATTGAATCAGATTCCAAACAGCTAATTGATTGTCTTAATCATTCCTCTCCTATTCCTTGGAGAATTCACTCTCTGATGCAAGATATTTGGTCTCTGAAGATTTTCCTTTTCCATTGTAAATTTTAGTTTTATTTCTCGCAAAATTAATAAAGTAGCCCATTGGGCTACAATTAGGGCTCGTATCAATAAAGAGTCTTCGTCTGAACTTCTACTAGACCCCCTGAAGTAGAAAACATCCTTGCTAATGATGAAATGAACTCTTGCCTCTTGGCTGATTAATAAATTTTCTTTTTTTGGTAAAAAAAATTAATAGTATAAAAATAAAGTTTAAATTTCCATAATTAGTTACTTCTTTCTAATTTCTATGTATAATTGTTTGAATATTATGATTTGATTCATCAAAACAAGGAAAATTAGTTATCATTTTGTCAAATTTACCCCCCTCCCATAATTTGGGGTCAATTTGGTCAAAATTCTAAGCTTTAATTCTTGGTAAGGGCCTGTTTGTTACACACGTTTTCGCGTTTTGGTTTCGTTTAAAACCAAAACCTAGCCCGAAAATTCGTTTGTTAACTAAAACGGGTCTGGATTTTCGTGAAACCGAGTTTTTGCGAAACCCACATTTGTACATGAACCAGAATTCTACTCATAGTAGAATTCTGGTTTTCGCGAAAATAGCCGGAAACGGGCGGTGGCAGACTTGTAAATAATTGCAAGTCTTCCGCTCATCTCGCGAAAACAAACAAAACCCGATCACTCGGGTTAGGGCATCCCACCCCCGACTGATCGTGTGAGCCTCTCTCTTTGGCGACAACAGGCGACAAGTTGTCGCCGACTTCATTCCTTCTTCTCCTTCGCCGACGAATCTCTTTCTTTCCACTTCGTCGACGGATACTTCTCCTTCTCCTTCTCCTTCTAGTCTACCGAACACAAGGTACGTTTTCCTTCTTTGATTCATCATATGTTCACTGTTCGTCCGACCTAGGGTTTCCTTTTCCTTTTCCACGGTCTGTTCGCCGCTCTTTCTCAAATCTATATCTAGGGTTTTCCTTTTTCTTTCGGTTCCATGTGCTTTTATTTTCTAACTTCTTGATCTAGGTGTGAACATTCTTCTCTAATGTTGATCTGTATTGTCCGATCTAGGGTTTTCATGTCGCTTTGATGTGCTTTGATTATTTAGTTGTATTGTCCAGTCTACTGAACACAATACCTTGAAGGTATATTTTCCTTCTTTGATTCATCATTTGTTCATTGTTCGTCTGACGTTAGGGTTTCCTTTTTCTTTTCGATGGTTTGTTGCTTCCGATTCCATGTGCTTCCATTTTCGTCGCCGCTCTTTCTCAGATCTAGATCTACGGTTTCCTTTTTCTCCGATTTCATGTGCTTCCATTTTCAAACTTCTTGATCTAGGGTTCAAAGTTGTGTGAACATTCTTCTCTGATGTTGCTCTGTTATTACCCGATATAAGATTTTTTGCTCGATCTAGGGTTATTTTGCCCTATCTAGGGTTTCTATATTTCCATGTTGCTTTGATGTTCTTCTGCTAGTTGTTTTGATTATTGATATAGATTTGTTTGTTGCTCGATCTAGGGTTTCATATATTTTTTTATTAATGATGTTGTAGTTTGTACTTATCTACTGTTGATATATGTTGCCCGATCTAGGGTTTCAGATATATTATGTTTTCCATTTATGTTTCATTAGCTATGTTGCTCACTCTTAGTGACAACTGAATTTTATAGATCTAAGGTTTTATGCTCGATCTAGGGTTATTTTGCCCTATCTAGGGTTTTTATTTTTTCATGTTGCTTTGATGTTCTTCTGCTAGTTGATTTATTTACTGATGTAGCTTTGTTTATTGCTCGATCTAGGGTTTCATATATTTTTTATTTTCCATTTAATTATGTTGCATTTATCAAGAGATTCATTGATGTTGTAGTTTGTATTTATCTACTGTTGATATATGTTGCCTGAGCAAGGGTTTCAGATATATTCTGTTTTCCATTTATGTTTCATTAGCTATGTTGTTCACTGTTAGTGAAAACTAAATTTTTTATTAAATGTATAGGGTTTCATTAGCTATGTTTCTGGTTTGATTGTATTCATGCTTTGAAGAATGGTTTTATTACATGCTATATTTTATTCATTTATTCTCCTTACTGGTTAGTATATTGTGTTGTACCTATTTGTTTGTTAATTCATATGTTCTTATGCTAGTTGTTTTGTTTACTGATGTAGCTTTGTTTATTGCTCGATCTAGGGTTTCATATTTTTTGTTTTCCATTTAATTATGTTGCATTTATCAAGAGATTCATTGATGTTGTAGTTTGTATTTATCTACTGTTGATATATGTTGCCTAAGCAAGGGTTTCAGATATATTCTGTTTTCCATTTATGTTTCATTAGCTATGTTGCTCACTGTTAGTGAAAACTAAATTTTTTATTAAATGTATAGGGTTTCATTAGCTATGTTTCTAGTTTGATTGTATTCATGCTTTGAAGAATGGTTTTATTACATGCTATATTTTATTCATTTATTCTCCTTACTGGTTAGTATATTGTGTTGTACCTATTTGTTTGTTAATTCATATGTTCTTATGCTAGTTGTTTTGTTTACTGATGTAGCTTTGTTTATTGCTCGATCTAGGGTTTCATATTTTTTGTTTTCCATTTAATTATGTTGCATTTATCAAGAGATTCATTGATGTTGTAGTTTGTATTTATCTACTGTTGATATATGTTGCTCGATCTAGGGTTTCAAATATATTCTGTTTTCCATTTATGTTTCATTAGCTATGTTGCTCACTGTTAGTGAAAACTAATTTTTTTATTAAATGTATATGATTTCATTAGCTATGTTTCCGGTTTGATTGTGTTCATGCTTTGAAGAATGGTTTTATTAAATCATGCTATATTTTATTCATCTATTCTTCTTACTAGTTAGTATATTGTGTTGTACCTATTTGTTTGTTAATTCATATGTTCTTCTGCTAGTTGTTTTGTTTACTGATGTAGCTTTGTTTATTGCTCGATCTAGGGTTTCATATATTTTTTGTTTTCCATTTAATTATGTTGCATTTATCAAGAGATTCATTGATGTTGTAGTTTGTATTTATCTACTGTTGATATATGTTGCCCGAGCTAGGGTTTCAGATATATTCTGTTTTCCATTTATGTTTTATTAGCTATGTTGCTCACTGTTAGTGAAAACTGATTTTTTTTATTAAATGTATATGGTTTCATTAGCTATGTTTCTGGTTTGATTGTGTTCATGCTTTGAAGAATGGTTTTATTAAATCATGCTATATTTTATTCATTTATTCTTCTTACTAGTTAGTATATTGTGTTGTACCTATTTGTTTGTTAATTCATATGTTCTTCTGCTAGTTGTTTTGTTTACTGATGTAGCTTTGTTTATTGCTCGATCTAGGGTTTCATATTTTTTTTTGTTTTCCATTTAATTGTGTTGCATTTATCAAGAGATTCATTGATGTTGTAGTTTGTATTTATCTACTGTTGATATATGTTGCCCGATCTAGGGTTTCAGATATATTCTGTTTTCCATTTATGTTTCATTAGCTATGTTGCTCATTGTTAGTGAAAACTGAATTTTTTATTAAATGTGTATGGTTTCATTAGCTATGTTTCTAGGGTTATTTTGCCCTATCTAGGGTTTTTGTTTTTCCATGTTGCTTTGATGTTCTTCTGCTAATTAAATTTGTTTGTTAATTCATATGTTTTGCTATTTGTTTACTGATGTTCTTCTGCTATTTGTTTGTTAATTCATATGTTCTGCTACATGGTTAGTATATTTATGCTCTATGCTTTACTATTTCACTGTCAATATCTGCTACATTATACATGGGTTATTATGTTCATTATGCTACATTATGCTCTATTACTATTTCACTGTCAATATATGTTCAATATTGCTTAATGTTAGTATATGATGTTAGTATATTTTATTTATGTTGCTTATGGTTAGTTTACAAATATATTTTCAAGTAGATATAATAAATTAAACATATGGGTGGCCATTGGAATCCGAGGGAAAAGTCAGAGTTTTGGCCAAAGAATGCCACAGAAGAATTTTTGTACCTCTTGCATAATAGATAAGCTGAATTAGACAATCTCAATTTTGATAAGACTGTATGAGAAGATATTAGTAAAAAATTGGATGAGAAGTGTGGGACTAATTACGGGGTGGAGAAATGTAAGTCTAAAAAAACACGGCTTCTTCGCTTATATAAGTATTTCCAAGAGTTGATTAACCACACTGGGGTCACATGGAATCCTGACACGGGGAAGATTGATGCCGATGAAACAGTTTGGAACTCATCGGTATGTTGTTTTGTATTTAATCAATGAGGTTAAGTTAGTTGGTTTGAGATTTTTTTTTTCGTGCGCAGAAAGGAACGACAAAAAGTTATTTCAAACCCTTTAAGAACGGGCCACCACCACATTATAATTTGATGGAATTGATATTTCAAAATCAATCCGCAACAGGTGGAATGGCCCGATCATCAACACAACCCCCAATGAATTCGGATGAAGAGTGTATGTTAGAGAAAGAATATTTGAATCCGGATGTACGTGGGAAGGAGCCCTTAGTGGAGGAAGATGATGATAGTGTTGAGGAGGTAGATAGACGTCCATCTATTTCCTCACGCGACAATAAAAGAGGTAAATCATCGGTGAGATCAACTCTAGAACAGGAGAAGAAAAAGTTGTATGAACTTATTTCAAATCACTATGCAGCCCGTCGAAGTGATGCAGCTTCAGTGTGCACATCACCCCCGGATCCATATAGCGTCCCAAATTGTGTTGGACGCATTACTAGTGTGGAAGGGCTACCTGAAGTCCACTTGTTTAAGACAATGACTTACTTGGTTGAGCACCTAGATGCTCGACCACTTGTTATGTCATTGAATGACGAACAAATCAAGAAATGGATGCAAAGTTTGCATGGGTGACACTTTATTTTATTTTTTATGATGTCGGTTTGAACAATGTGTGTAAGAATACTTTATTTTATTTTTTTTATGCTTTGGTTATGAACTGAACTGAACTGAACAATTTATTTCTAGTTTGTTTACTTTATGTTTTCATGCATTATTTTTTACTTAGTTTTTAATTATCGTAGAATGAGTTATCAACCTCCACGTACATTTTATAGCGATGAAGAAATCTTCTATGACTTGGTATTATTACTCATGTTGGATATATTGGATAAGTTGGATGAATTAGAAAATCCAACCCTAAGAAGAGCAGTGTGTACTTCAATTTTGAGAGGTGCGGACTATGTGCAGGAATTAATACATAGTCCTGTACGATGTTACGAGAATTTGCGTATGGAGCCAAGTCTATTCCTTAGATTATGCACCGATCTTGGGAGACTTGGCTTAGAAGACCAAAATATATTTGTGGAGGAAGCAGTTGCAATGTTTTTATATACACTTTGTCATAATGAACGAGTGAGAGTGGTTGCGGAGCGCTATCAACACTCCACTCAAACGTGTCACAAGTGGTTCAAGTTGACACTTGCAGCAGTTCTTAGGTTGGGGACAAAAATTATCAAACCCCGAGAACCTCAAACTGTTCAACCTGAAATTGAAGGGCATCCTAGGTGGTTCCCTTATTTTAAGGTAAAATCCTTTCCTAGTCCTTATGTATAATTCCATAGGATTTGTCTAACATTTGAACAATCCTTTTGTAGAATTGCATAGGGGCGATAGACGGGACACATATATCGACATTCGTTCCCGTAAATAAGACATCTTTATATCGGGGCCGTAAAGGAACCATTACACAAAATGTAATGGCAGCATGCACTCACAACATGCTATTCACCTACGTAAAGAGTGGTCGGGAGGGAAGCGCGAATGACATGCGTATTTTCAGCCACACTATTTATTTTCCCAACTCAGATTTTCCTATGCCAATAGGAGGTAAATTTAACTCAACGTAATCACTTCCTTAGTGTTGATTTGGTTTTAATAGAAATTTTTCTTACCTTATATTAGATGAATTCTACGTGGTTGATACGGGATATCCGAACGTATCTGGATTTTTGGCACCTTATCGTGGTGAAAGGTACCATAGATCGAATTATCGTAGGCGAGGCCCCTCAATAAAAAGAGAATTATTCAATCAATGACATTCCTCTATTCGGAACGTAATCGAACGATGCTTTGGATTATTGAAAGCATGTTTTTCGATATTAAAGATGATGCTGAATTACCCGCTAGCAAGACAAAACAATATCGTATTGGCGTGTTGTACAATTCATAACTTCATTATTAAATATCATAATTCGGATGAATTAATCGATATTTGAAACAATGAAGAAGTTATTATTGATGATCAAGTACAATCTTCACCCCCTATTGAATCATCAGTAGGTGAATCTTCTTCAACTCAAAATATTATGCATGACATTCGGGAAGGGATTGCAAATCAGCTTTGGGCACATCGACGCTGATTGCCCTTCCATATTTTAATTAGGTTTAAACATGTAAATAGAATTATATGTCTTGGACTTGTAATAGACTTTTAATTGCTACCTAGATTTATTTTTGATAGTGTATGTTACCAACAATATACTAATTTTAGTTTCATTAAATAGTATGACAGCTTCTTCATCCTGAATAAGCGAAATGTATTTAAGATATCAAAACAGAGAATGTTTTTGTGGTTTGCGAGCCGCGGTACGAATAAGTGAAAGTGAGAAAAATCCCGGCCGATTATATGCGGCTTGCATAAATAGAGGCAAAATTGGCATTTCCAGTTGTCAATTCTTTCAATGGATCACTCTCATTGCAACGACAATACGCGATGAGGAAGAAGAAGTAAACCAAAGAAGTAGAGACCTCTTTTCACTTAAGGCAAAAATGGACAAGCTCCTTGACATGGGTTGCAATGGGTTGATACGCATTTTCCTTCATTGTTTTACATTTTTACCGTCAAAATTGACAACAATATTGTTGATGGTGCTTGGCTGTTGGGTTGTATCTATTATGCAATGCTTATCAGTGAGTACATGAAAAAAAAAGAAATGTAACAATGTTTGATCCCGGTCGATGTTTTTCGATTGCCAACTTCCAACTCATCAACCTCAGGCGGATGCAGTAACTTGCTCAGTGTATGAAAAAATATGTTGTTGTATTTGATACTTAAAAAATCTTGTATGCCATTGATCAGTGTTATCAAGTTACAATCTATGTTAATAAAAATATGTTATTGTATTTGATACTTAAAAAATCTTGTATGCTATTGATCAGTGTTACCAAATTACAATCTAAGTTAATAAAAATATGTTATTGTATTTGATACTTAAAAAAATTTGTATGTCATTGATCATTATTACCATGTTAGAATCTAAGTTAACAAAAATATATCATTGTATTTGATACTTAAAAAATATCATCGATAGTTAATAAAAATATCTTTGCTGCTTCAGCTGCCGCTTTCTCTGCCTCTATCTCGACAACAATAGCATCGATTTCAACTTTCTTTGGTGTAGAGTAATAAGAAAGAATGTGAACTAACTAATATATACTTATCTAATTTTACACTATATGTATAGCTTATAGCTTATCCCCTGATCTCAAAGCAACAACTCTATCCATTCTAGTTATGTACCTCATCTCAACTCTCAACTTGTTACACTTATGAATTTAAATTATAAGCACAAGAATGTTAATGGAAGGTTAAGCATCATTTTATCAAAATGTCAGCCACTAGATCAATAGATCAATCTTGTATTAATACTATCATGTGTGTATAATAACTTTATATTCAACTCATGTAATTCTATGTATCTCTATCTATGTATTAATTAAATGTAACTTTATAACTTTATAACTTCATGAAAACTACTACATCAATAATTTCAACCATTATTAAGTTGGGTTAGTTAAAGAAGTAAAAGAATGTGAGTTTATACTTAGTTGATACGTAGCTCATATTTAGTTAATATTTAATTGATAATTAATTCATATTAATTAATTAATTAATTACAAATATTATTAATATTTAGTTGATACATAACTTTATTAATTAATTTATTATTATTATTTACAAATATTATTTTAAATTATTTATAAATTAAAAAATATAATAAAATATATTTTAATAATTTTTATATCTTAAATAAATAATATTCACAATATATTTATCAACTAATTAATATCATCCATATATTTTTTAATTTTAAGTTAATGATTTCAAATTAAATTTTATAATTAATAAAATAGTATAACTTAATAAACTAAAACTAAAACTATGTTTGATAAACAAACACAGTTTCAGTTTTCATCCCCAAAATTATCAACGAAATCAACACAAAACAAACAAGTTTTCGCTGGTTTCATTTCGCGAAACATGAAATTTGAACATATCAAACAAACGCGTTTTCGCCAAACAAAAAAATCGAAACCAAAATTTCAAAATTTGAAAATCCATTTTGATTTTCACGAAACGAAAAGTCAAAAAATATTTTCGCAAACAAACGTGCCCTAAGTCTTCTTAATCATTGAAAATTTAGCAATCATTGCAGTAAAAGCTTGTTGTAAATAAATAATAAAACCTTCTAATAATTCAGGTATTGGTTATAATTTTTCAAAATTTCTTTCCTAAAATTTATGTAGACATATTTTGTTTTAAATGTTGATTGAATCCAAAAGTTTTGGAGAAAACTAGTTTATGTTATTTTCTGATCTAGTTCAGCATCGTATCACGGTGGGCCCAGTTTAATAGCTGATTTTAATTAGGCCCACTCTAGCGGTTTGGTTCAACTAGAAAACTTGGTTCAACCTTACCTTCATCAATTCAACTTCAATTTGGTTTCAGACAAGCTCATTGGATTCAGTTGAGTCCAATTTGAGTCAATTCTCAATAATAATTAATCACTGCATAAAGAATGATTTTAAACTTAGTATTAAATTATAGGCTATAAAAAAATTAATGAGAATGCAACACATAATATTTCTAACTTGCTAATATTTATGTTTTGAAATAATAAATAAAAATAATTAAAAAATATATCCTTTTCACATAATTTTTTATTTTTTAAATTGTATTTTTAAACATTATATTAATAAGGTTTATAATTTGAAGTTTTTATTTATGTATTATTTATTTTTGCCAAAAAAAGAAACTATATTATTAAACTACTAAAAGGGGACCCATGAAGGTCGCAAACAAGGAAAGAGTCTAATTCAAGTATACTTGAATCCTTGGTGGTCCAAGACTAGTTTGCTGCCCAATAGACAACTTGATTATATTCACAACAACAAAAGAAAGAGCTTATATTACAATTGTCGAAATTTAAAGCTTCAGTAATATCACGAAAGATATTGGGATTGATCACCAATGATGATCTGCATAGGAAGAAATGTAGGCAATTAGAATCTTGCAATCAGTCTCAATAATAACATTTGAAGTTTAAAAATTATTGGTGATATGGATAATGTAATGAATAGCCATGGCTTCACAAGATTAGATAGAATCTAAGGAATAGTTAAGAGCTTCGGCCTGCAAACAAAAATCATTAGAAATTTTTGATAATAATGCCATAATCAGTAGAATTTGAGTCCTAAGAACCATCACAGTTGATCTTAATGGAGCAAGTTGGAGGAGGGGTACAGGAAATCGAAGTTAGGAGGATCTATATTGTTTTTAGATTGGTTGCCCTCAGACAAAACAGAATATGATATGGTATCAACAATAATTTAATTCATGAGGCAAAGAATGATAAATGTCTAACACGATGGAGTTTACCATCTTTAGCGTACCACATGAACCAATAGGCAGTGGCCCCAACAACCCTATAAGATGTACCCAAACGATGGGTAGCAGCATGAAAGAGCCAAGAGCCAAACGCCCAAGAACCCCGATGCGACATATCAATGTGTAATTTGTTAACAAGTAGATCCCAAAGTTGGGAAGCAAAGTTATATTGGAATAAAGTATGAGTCATGACTTCAGAGTGAAGGCCACGTAGAGTGCAAATGTCATAGTTGACAATCTTTATCTTAGAGAGCTTTGCATTGGTGAGGAGCTTTTGTGGAAGCATTGCCAAAGAAATATTTTACTTTGGGGGGGGGGGTTTGTGGAGAAGGTTTGTGGAGAAGTCTACAGTATATGAGCCAAATATTTCAGTGCAAAGTGGTAGGTTCCAAGAGTTGTGATGGATTAGGGAATTCATGGAGGTGGACAGACCATTCCCAATGATATGAAGGAAACCTAGCTAGCTTAAGCTTAGAATAGGCTTTGTTAAGTAATTTCCAAGACCAAGAAGAGTGTGAGGGGGTTAGAGAGGAAGTAAGGTTTGGATATTTGGTTTTAACAAATATGATCGATAGAGAAATCAAATTATTGAGATAGGCATGAATGCACTTTTGCTTGTACTGAGAGATTGGTAGTTATAAGATCATGAATGCCAAGGCTCCCCTGAGATTTGGGGAGGGCGACAATATCTCAGTTAGGGGTGAGCATCGATGGGGTCGGGTCAAAACCCGAATAACTCGAACTTGAATAATGAGACTCCAAGACCATCCATCTATCCGAATAAGAATTAAGGGTCCGACTCAATTAACTCGAATAAGATCGGTCCCAATCCTAATAACCTCAATAACCTGAATTTCCTTTAAAAAATCAACATTCATCATTTTGTCAAATAGTTTAAAATATTTTAAATATTATCATCTACAATATTCAGTATTCTAATATATTATAAACATATTAGTTTCAAATAGGAGTATCATCTATAATATTCACTATTAGGGGTGGTATATCAAGGTTTTTTTTAAATTTTCACTATTATAAAGATATCAAATATTAATTATTTGATGATTTCTTTTAATTTTTGGGTCAGGTCGGGGTATATCGAGGTTTTTGCCGAACCCAAGCTGGCCCGAATTACCCTAATAACCCAACCCGAATTAAATTTTTGGATCATTTATTATTATTATTATTCGGGTTGGTATGGGTTTTGCTCACCCCTAAATTCCTAGTTGATGAGATGGATGATGTGGGAGTTAAAAATTTTATCCCAAAAGATTATTAACGATTTGCATAATCTTATTGATACATTTTTTGGAGATCTAGGAAACCGCAGAGGAGTAGATTGAGATTGAATTTAAAATAGAGTTAATAAGGACCACTTTGCCATCATAAGAGATGAGGTTGTTTTGCCAATTACCTAGCTGATCATATAGATGATCATGTATGTTGGAGGGGGCTCTCCTAGGGGCAACAATAGCGCCCAAATATTTGAAGGGAAAATGTGAAGTGTGGAGTAAACACGATTGATGGTTCCAGGGAGACATTTTTTGGGAAGTAAATGTGCAATTTGAGAGAGTTAACCTTTTGGTCGATGAGTAGGGATGGCAATTAAACGCGGTTAACCAGTTAATCGAATCACAAAATTCAATTTCGAATAGTAAACTCATAGTTCGGTTTTGGTTTTAGTTAATGAATTCAAAAAACAAATATGTGGAGGGAAAATGTGAACATGTTGAGTGTGGAGTAGACATGATTGATGGTTTCATGGGAGACATTTTTGAAAAGTAGATGTGTGATTTGAGGGAATTAACCTTTTGGCCGGTGAGTAGAAATGACAATTGAATGCAGTAATCGATTAACCGAACCACAAAATTTAATTTCAGATAGTGAATTCACAGTTCAGTTTAGTTTTGGTTATCAGTCTGTGGATAGCCAACAACTGAAATCGACCATAAGTTTACTTATTGTTAATTATTTTTATTTTATTTGGTAACTGATTATCTATTTAGTCTGCATCTATCTGAACAACTTAGTTCAGTTCGGATAACCGATGACGAATCTGTTTTGTTTTCGGATATTAATTTTTAAAATCGAATGGTTTTGATTCTGGCTAGTGGATTCCTAAACGATTTCGATTATCCACAAAAAATGTGGTTAACCAAATGATAGTCAGTTCATAATGTTTAGGTATGGCATTCATGGAGTTGAGGGTTTTCTTATTGACTTTGCTAGTAATAACAACATCATCCGCAAACATGAGATGAGAAACTTGGAGAGAATTTTTCAGTTTAAAGGGTGAGAAGAGATTTGCATTGACTGTCTCATTTAGAAGAATTATAAGGTGATGTTTGGTTAGCGAAAACTATTTTCTGGTTTGATTTTAGTGAAACTGAAAACTTAGTTTTGAAAACTTGATTTTTGTTTCTAATTTTCAGTTTTCTGAAAACGCGTTTGGTTAATGAAAATAATATTAGTTTTAGTTAGTTGAAATTAGTGAATATTTATTTGGCTATAAAAAGTAATATTAATTTTCCTTGAACTTTTTTAGTAGTAATTAAATGTTTAGTTAGTTTATAAAATTAAATGTTTGCTAATATGATTATAAAATATTTATAACATTTAATTAACTAAGTTATCGGTGATTTAAGATTTTTTTGTTCAATTAGATATAAAAATTAATTAATAGTTATTATAATATTTCAAAAAAAAAGTCAAGTAGTTTAAAATTAGTTTTGATTAATTATAAATAGATTAACTTTAAGAAAATTAAGTTATTTTAAAATTTGGGTTTTAGTCAATTAGATATAAATTGGTTTAATTAATTTATAATTTAAGATAATAGTTTGAGTTGAAAATGATGATTTTTATTTTAATAAATAAATAAATATAGTTTGATTTATTTTTAATTTAATTAATTTTATAAAAAATATATTTATAGTTACAAAGTTGCCACTGTATTTTGATAACGAAATCGACAGTCTCGAAACCACAGAAAATAACATTACGGCGTTTTTGTTTTTATTAAGAAAACTGGTTTCATTTTCATTTTGGTTTCGATTCAGTTTCATGAAAACGTCGAACCAAACACGTTTTCGTATGCAGTTTTGGTTTCAGTGAAATCGAAACCATAAAAATAGACTTGATTTCGCTAACCAAACATGCCCTAAGGGTTTGAGTAGTGAGTATATTGAGAAAGGGGGAGGGGGGATCCCCCCGTGTACCCCTTGGGCAAAATTAAAGAAAGTTGAGATTTTGTCATTGGTTTGAAAGGCAAAGGTAGGGTGTCACGCCCCAACTCAGGGTCACATGACCGGCTAGAGTATACGTGCCTATACCCCGAAGCCTAACTCATGCACATGCCAACATCATAAACAACAAGTAAATAACAACTTTTAATAATAAAAGAACCAAAACAGATTTTTATTTCAAAACAACAAGGTTTTAAATACATATCTCAAGTGCGGAAATAAATCGAAGAGCAACAGTTCTTTTAATAAATAAAACTGAATAAAACGTGAATGTCCCCACAGGACTACAACTCCAAATACCAAAATAAAAGTGCATGACAACCTACTACAGACTCGACTACGACTCCTAACTAGGACTGTTATGAGATCATGTGGCTGCTCTGCCCTCTAACTGCGCCAAGTGCTCTAGCCCACCTCATAGGTCAGGCTCTGCAAAATAAAACAAAACAACGACAATAGGTGAGTTCAAAGAACTCAGTGAGCAGTTTTACCAACCCTCACAAATCAACATCACAGAGATAACAAGAATATGTCTATCTCTACAGAGGCAATGTCAGAAAGGTGTGACTAGCTACCAGGCCAACAGGTCACCCATGCCCACGACATCTAGTTCTTCAAAGAGGTGCATCAGGCCGAAGCCCTACCATGCCCGAAGGCAACGTCACCTAAAAATATGCATCAGGTAGAGCCCTACAATGCCCAAAGGCAACATCACCATTACAGAGGTGCATCGGGTCAAAGCCCTACCATGCCCAAAGACAACATCACCATCAATGAGGTGCATCGGGTTGAATCTCTACCATACCTAGAGGCAACATCACCGT
This sequence comes from Canna indica, assembly GCA_034359265.1. Taxonomy (NCBI): domain Eukaryota; kingdom Viridiplantae; phylum Streptophyta; class Magnoliopsida; order Zingiberales; family Cannaceae; genus Canna; species Canna indica. Next base: position 72,650,282 of record CP136891.1, on the reverse strand, counting down.
CAAGAGGTGCATCGGATTGAATCCCTACCATGCCTAAAGGCAACATCACCATCAAGAGGTGCATTGGGTCGAATCCCTACCATACCCAAAGGTAACATCACCATCAAGAGGTGCATCGGGTCGAATCCCTACCATGCCTAAAGGTAATTGCGCACATATCAGGATAATCGGGGCCCTCCGAACTTATCTTGCAGGTTGTGAATTTACATCCAACCACATGGGCGTAGCCCGTAACCCGGCTCCTAAATGAGCCGCTCCGCCATTCCCAAGGATATGGTGCATCAAGACCTAAGTCAAGATTCTCCTACGGTGTCTTAAGGGTGTCCTCACTATGAAGCGTCTCAACACTTCAAACCCGACCCTTACCCCTTAGACCTGCAACGTCATGAACCTGTGTGGTTTTATTTCATGAATACCTGTAAGTTGATTCATAACATATTATGCTCACTCTTAGACCCAATTTTAATTATAGAATTAAAATCTAGATCATCTCAATTAGGGTTTTGTTTTAGAGTTTTGTTTTAGGGTTTTGTTCTGCCCAGAAGTGCTGTGTATACCCCGAATCTACTCTTCAAAGTGTGTCCTATGTTTCCAAACTATGTTTTTCGGTGAAAACGATATGTTACACTACTATAATCAAAGATCAAATCACATAATAACAGAGAAATAAAAAAATCAGCCCAGATTCAATAAATTGCACATAAATTTCAGAAAGCTGAAATTTCCAACACAGCATGAAATAAAATCCGAATTTTGCAGAATTAAATTCCTAAATTTCTAACATCACAGATTCAAGTCATCGTGCTAATCATGCATACAATCTCATAATTTTTACTAAATAAAAACTAGCACATATAACAAGAATTCCTTAATCAAGAATCAAGCATTAAGATCAAGAACTCATTCTCAAGAATCCTTAATTAGTCATTATCAAGATCTTAATCATACCACATGATTTCTATCAAAATCACAGATTTAATCCTAAGCATGGAATCCACAAATCAAGAAACCAAATTGGAAGAATAAATCATGATTTGCACATCAAGAAAATATGGCAAGAACTCGAAGAAAATCCAAGAACAAGGCATAAATACCGAGCCGTCACGAACGGCTTCAAAAAATTCGATTAAAATTCTGAAGAGAGAGGGTAAACCACTCACCTTAATTTGGAAAAATATTAGGAAAGAAATTCCGGACGACGGCCTCGAATCCGACTTCAAAAGGCCGACGACTCAACCCCAAAAAATAGCTCCAAGGGGAAGGAAGAGAGGGAGAGGAAGCAGGCGGCTCGACTTGGCTCCTCTCGGCTCGGCTCGAAAGAGAAAGAAGGAAGAGAGGAAGAGGAAGAAGAATCTGGCAGCTCGGCTCGGCTCTGGGTGGCTGCGGCTCCAAGGAGAAAAGGAAAAGTGGGCTGGCGACTAGCTCCCTTTCTCAACTTTTTAGGTGGTTCCAAAATAGGAGCCACAAGCCATGAGGGGGGATTTTTATACACCCTCCTCAACCCTAAGCCCTTACACCCTTAATTCACAACCGCATCCACCTTAAGCTAAAACTAAAATCCGCTAACTCGATAGACTTAAATAATTTAATTAATCTCATTCTAATAAATCACGAATAATTAATTAAATACTCATATGAACAAATTAGCAATTATGCGCACACAACACCAAATTAAATACTCTCAACTACCCATGCCTAAAAATTTATAAATTTATAAATTTATATTCTACTTACCCAAGCTCGCAAGCTCGCTCCGGACCATGAGTCGACTTGACTCGACCACGAACTAGTTCGCTAGGCTGGCAAATATACATAAAAGAAAAAATAATAAATTTAAATATCTGAGATATTACATAGGGGGCGGCAGAAATAGGCACGACATGATAGCACAACACGAGCGTGACACGATAATTGTGGGCCGGGTTGAAAAATTCAGCCCGATAAGTTTATCGAGCCAGGCTGGTCCGACACGATAACATTGCGGGCCGACGCGAGTCGGCTCTTATCGTGCCGGCCCGACCCATTTGGCTCGCTAAGTATTAAAAAAATTGAATTAAATAATTCTGAAACCCTAAGACTAAGTGTCTACTACCAAAAAAAAAAAGTTTGTTTTGGTTTGATGTTGAGTATTGATGTTTAGTTTGATTTGGTTTGATGTTAAGTAAAATTTTGTAAAAAATATAATTCTGTAAAATTATGAGGGCTCGCGGACTGTGCCGGGCGGCCCGCAAAATATTGTGGGCCGTGCTAGGCCACCAATTTTCAGCCCACAGAGTTATCGTGCGGGGTCAGCTTGCAATTCCGCTAACTGTGGGCCGACCTATTTTGCCATCCCTAGGCAAAGGTGGTAGTAGATATGCAAGTGAGGATCCACTTAGTATTTTTCAGAAAAGTTTGTAGAATTTAAGGCATGCCTAATAGGAGAACATGAAAGTGTATCAAAAGTTTTTTTAGGTCAATTTTAATCATAATGTAATGTGTTTTATCTTTGGATGTGTGCATGGAATAGACAATCTCCTGCGTAAGCAGAATGTTGTCATGGATCCTGCAATCTTTAATAAAGACAGATTGCTCAAAAGAGATGATGAAGGGTATGTATTCTTTTCGCTATGACGTTTGCCAATATTTTGATGAGGATTTTGTGATAGATTGCATGGGCAATTGGTTTTAAATATCTCACAAGTTTAGCATTTTTGCACTTGGGTACGAAGGTGAAAATAATTTTATTCCACACAAGTACGAATGAAATTGGTTAATACAAATTTTGCGGTTCCCAAAGATAATATCCCGATAGTGTTTATAGAATCCAAAAATAAAGTCATCAATATCAAAACTTTTGTCGGTAACAAAATTTGTATTGATTTGAAGTACTTCAATAGGGATGAAGAGATTGGTCGATGAGGTCTCCCCAACACGAGGGATGAAGTGCAGTGAGAGATGGCTAGAGAGTAGACCAATGGTACTTATAGAAGTGCACAAACTCATCAAGAATTTGGTACAAGTTTCATAGGTTCCACGAGGAGAATAGATAGTGTGAATGTATTTGAATATCCTTCTACAGGTAACAATCCTGTCAAAGAAGGTGATTTTTACATCATCTTATGCAATCCATTTCATTTTAGATTTAACCCACAATTTAAAAAAATAATTGTCTTTGGAGGCAAGATGCCTTATTATGTATATGCGCCTAAGTTGAAGCTCTTGATCGGGGAGAGGCCAAGGTGAGCATAAGTGTATTTATTTTTATTATCTATAGTTGCTTTAAAATGTTAAAATTAATGGCAAGAAATAAACTCGCATTATATATTTTAGGATAAATTATACTGACCTCTCCTGAGGTTTAGTAAAATTACACCGACTCATCATCTATTTATCCAGGTTACAATCACCTCCCCTGAGTAATCTTTGAGTAATTTTTTTAGGGGAAGTTTGTGTAATATTTTACAAAACGCTGGAGATATTTTTTTAATCTTATTTCGTAATAGGGGAGGTTTGTGTAATCTTTTACAAAACTCAGGGGGTTATAAGATAAAATTACAAATAGAGGAGATGTCAGTATAATTTTATTAAACCTCGGGGAAGATCAGTGTAATTTACCACCCTATATTTTAGGAAGAATGTTCAGTCCAACACGCACCCATCACTATACACAGTCACCCACCCACTCATCCGTGTATGTCGCGTGGCCCAAGCAAATCAGCTTTGGATTCACCACAAGGTATGAAATGACACCTCAAGTATCTTTATAACTATTTTAAAAATAAACCTCGTACATAAGCACACCTAAGTACTCCTCTCATCTACGAAAGATTATTCAATTATGGGTGATTACCTAAATATATATTGAATTATACATTTTGTCTTATTTATGATCAATTCTAAAATATTATCAAATTATATTTCGAACTTTAATATTTGTCTCAATTACATTCTCCTGTCAACTCTTCGTCAGCAGCACTGTTAAGGCGATGACGTGACGTTCTAACATTGATTAAAATAATATTTTTATTTTAAAAATATAAAAAATTACTTTAATTTATATTAAATAATATAAAATAATATTATTTGTTTTATATTAAAGAATCACTCCGAGTCATGTCGGAGGTGAACATGGAGTAATTTTTAATATAAATTGACATGATTTGTAATATATTTTTTAAATAAAAAATATTATTTTAATCCACGTCAGAGCATCATGTCATCACCTTAACGATGCTGCAGACGAAGAGTTGACAGGAGAATATAATTGAGACAAATATCAAAGTTCGAGATACAATTTGATAATATTTTGGAATTGATTTGTGAGACAAAGTGCATACTTCAAGATATATTTAGATGATTATCCTTCAATTATTTTAATAATAAACTTTACAATATTACTAAGGTGATGTTGTAAATTATTATATATTTAGTAATTTTTAAAATAAAAATAACAAAAATAATTAAATTATGATATAATATTATTTTAATTTTTAATTTATTATCATAATTTATGTCATTAGTTTACGGTGACACAATGAGATTTATTTTTAAAACAGACACGATGAAAAATAATAGAAATAGAAAAACAAAGAGGATAAGCAATAGAAGGGAATATGGATTCGGAGAGCGACTCTCTCCCGAAAATTTCTTCGTTGCCTGCGCCGCCCCCCCCCCCCCCCCCCCCCCCCCCCCCGATCCTCCCAATGGGTTTCGCCCGTCGATCGCCCCTCCCCCTTCACCAAAAATGTCTCCTTCTCCCTTTGGTCCATCTCCTAGGCCCCAACCCCCTACATCATGGGCTCAAATCCTTCGTCAAGGAAACCCTAACTCATCAAATAGGGTTTCGGCTTCTACCTTGGCGAAGATCAAATCCGCGACTTCCGAGCGCGTCTCCTTTACTTCTGAACAAGTCTCTTCATGGAGTCAACCATGGGAGTCGAGTCTAATAGGTAAATTTTTGGGTAAACCCCCTTCGCTCGAGTTTCTTCGAAATTAGGTTTCCCGTTCATGGCTTTCATATGGCTTCCTGTCCGTTCTAGATCTCGATGAGAATTTTTTTGTATTTCGCTTTGATTCTATTGAATCTACAACCTCTGTCCTTATGGGTGGACCATGGACGTTCCATAGCGATGTCCTTCGCTTAATGCCATGGAAGCCCATGTTCCGACCCTGGGATGAAATTTTTACAACCGCTCCTGTTTGGATTCGGCTTCAATCTCTCTCATTGGAATTTTGGAATTCGGATTCTGTTTTTGTGATAGCCCAATCTTTCGGGCGTGTTTTAAAAATGGATGAACGTTCCTTCTCATATGAAAGAGGCTGGTACATCCGAGTTTGTGTAAAAATAAATTTAGCCTTGCCTATTAGGCAAGGAATTTGGATTTCTGTGGACCAAAATGAATTTTTTCAACCGATAATATACGAAAATCTTCCTATCGTTTGTTTTCAGTGTGGTGTTGTAGGCCACCGTGATTTAAATTGCCCGATTTTATTGAAGCGTCAACAATCTGACAGTATTAACTCTTCTTCTGATAAAAATAGTTCTTCATTCTCTAAAGATGTTTCTACTCAAAAATCTTCCTCTACTTCAATATCCGCTTCTGATCAAAATGATCCGACGATTTTACAAAATGCAAATGTTCATATCTCTTCTCCTAATGACTCTGTCCTGGATCCGGCTTGTGGTTTTTGGATCCAAGTCCAATGACGAAAATTTCACAATCGTAGCCCTCGTAGTGCTCGCTCTTCTTTGGTAACGAAGGAAAGCAGTGCTCGGGCTGAGAAGCATTCTAAGGTTCCGGGAACCTAGGGCAAGAGAAATCAAGCCAACATGTCAACATGTCTAAAGGTGGTAAGTCCCAAGCATCCCCCCCCCCCCCCCCAATCCCCATCTTTCGGATAAAGGTAAATCTACCCCTTCTTATTTGCCAAATATTTCTACTTCTAGAGGTAATTCTCCTATCAAATGCACATGCTTCTAATAAAGGAAAAGTTGCATTGAAATATGATATTTCTTCAGTTATCCCTGAGCAACATAATATGGAATTGGAATGTGACATGAATAATCATTCAGATGCTTTTGATAAAAATTTTTCTTTTGCCCCTCCGGCTACAAAATCTCTTGATACTTTGGCTCAAGATCTTAAAGATGTTTTTAGTAACCAATTAACCTCTTCTAGTAGTTCCTCTATCTCCAGAACTCATAGAAAGAAATCCTCAAAAACATCTAAGTTAAATTCCTCTCTTGGAATAAAGACCTCTGCTTCAAAAAAATTAAAGAAGCATAGATCTTCCCCTGAGATTGATTTAAATTCTACAGATATAGAATTAATTAATGTGGAGGCAGATGACCTTCTTGATAATATTGAGTCTCCTAATCCATTTCACATTTTAAATGAATATTCTTAATTGAAATATTAGATGTGCATGGAGAAGGCAAGCTCGTGAATTTTTATCTATTCAAATTAGATATTCTCAAATAAAAATTATTTCTTTACAAGAAACCCATTTATCTGAATCAAAATCCAAAAAATAGTTAGATCTTTTGGTAAAAATTGGCAAGCTGCCATTCAACCTAGTAATGGTGCATCTGGGGGAATCCTCATTGCTTGGTGTTCTAATAATGTTAAAGCTCATATCATTTCAATATCTCCTCAAGTTATTCATATTGTTGCTCAATTAAATGAAACTAAACCTTTTCTTTTATCTAGTTTTTATGCAAGTACAAATCCTGCTATTAGATGTTCTCTTTGGCATTCTCTTATGCATCTTGACCTGAATTCTTATCCTTGGCTGCTTATGGGAGACTTTAACTCTATTTTGCATGCTAATGATAAGCTTGGAGGTCAAGCTTTTAAATTTTCTAAATCAGTGGAGGATTTCAATTTATTTGTTGATCATCTTGGTTTAATTGACTTAGGATTTTATGAAAACAAATTTACCTGGTCAAACAACCGTCAAGGTCTTGCTAGAATTCTTATTAGATTGGATAGAATGTTTGTGAATGCTCATTGGCTTCATTATTTTGGCAACAGTAAAGTAATCTATACGAATAGATGCTAATCTGATCATTGCCCCCTACTATGTACCATTCTTGTTACTAAACAAAAAAGGGTAATCTTTTTAAATTCCAAAATTTTTGGATTGAGTATGCTGAGAGTTTTGATGTATAAACAATGCTTGGGTTCCTCCTGTTCATGTTAATGCTTCCTCTGTTTTTAACTCAAAATTAAATAGAACTAGGGGAGCTTTATCCAACTGGAGTAAAAATAATTCAGGTAAGTTAGAATCCCTGCTTGATACCACTGTTAATGATATCAAGCTTTTAGAATCTTTAGAGAGTCTTCCTCAAGCTCCTTTTGACCTTGATGCTAAACTAAGAAGTCTTATTAATAAGCAAACTGCCATTCAAAGACAAATATTTCTAAAATGGTGGTCAAAATCTAAATCCAAATGGATCTATGAAGGAGATTTAAATACTGCTTATTATCATCGTATTGTAACCATGCGTAGACGTTTAAATCATATCTCCTCTATTTCAAACTCTTTAAATGTTGACATATATGTTGATTGTGATGTCCTACATGCTTTTGTTGAACATTATCATAATCTATGGAATCATTCTATTATCTCATGTAATGTTCATGCAATATGACCTAACACTGTTTAGTTATGCCCATCCTTAGCTGAAAATTTAATTTTACCTTTTTCTCTTAAAGAAGTTAGAGACACTATAAACTCTTCCAAAAACGGTAAAAGTCCGGACTTTGATGGTTTTACAATAGAATTTTATAAGTACTATTGGAATACCATCCATGAAATTTTTTTTTGAAGCCATTCAACATTTTTATAAGCATGATAGTTTGCCCCATGATTGGAATAAGATTTTATTGTCTTTTATTCCTAAAGTTAAGCATCCTAAATACATTAAAGATTTTAGACCTATTGCTTTATGTAATCTCTCTTACCGTATTCTTTCAAAACTTCTTGCAAATAGATTAAAAAGTTGTATGCCTCATCTTATCTTATGTGAACAATCTGCTTTTATCCAAGATAGAAATATTCATGATAATATTTTGATTGTTGAGGAAGTTGTGCATTCTTTTTATGATTCAAAAAGAAATTGCCCTTACATTATCATTAAAATAAATGTTGAAAAAGCTTTTGATTCACTTAATAGATATGATATTCTTAAAGTTTTAAGTCTCTATAATTTTCCTACAAAACTTATTAGTTGGATTAAAGAATGCATCTCTTCTCCTATCTTTGCTTATCTTGTTAATTCTCAGTATCTGAATTTTTTCCTTCCTCAAAAGGTATTAGACAAGGGGACCTCATTTCCCCATTTCTATATATTCTTGTCTCTCAATTGCTTACAAACATCATAAACAATGTTGTTTCTAATAAAGCTTTGACCCCTTTCAAGTTTAAGAATAATACTATTGTTAACCACTTAATGTTCGTTGATGATATTATTATGTTCTTTAAATCAAACTCTGGAAGCCTTAATACTGTCAAATCTATTTTCTCTCATTATGAACTTCTTACTGGTCAGAAGATAAATTATGAACTCATTCTATATCTGTTACCTGGCTTTCTCAAGATTTATGTAATAAAATAGACTCTAAAATGAAACACTTCCTTTGGAGTCAACATGCTGATAAGAAGAATATCCATTTGGTTAGTTGGTCTACTGTTACTCTTTCTAAATCCATGGGTGGTCTAGGATTACAAGATATTAGATCTAAAAGAATAGCTCTCCAAGCCAAGAGAATTCAATCCTATTTAAACAACTCTAAGTCTCTTTGGGTTAAAATAGTTCAAGCTAAATATCCAAAGCTTTATTATTCAAATCCAAACCCTCCAAAACAATCTTCTTGGGCTTAGAAATTATTCATGCATGTTTTTTTCTCCCTTCATCTTGGTTTTCAGCATGTTATTGGCAATTGTGCAAATACTTCTTTCCTTTACAATCAATGGGTGCTTGATTTGCCTTTGGCTCTAAAACCAACTTACCTTAACATTAATCTGATTGATCAAATTGTTAATGTGAATCACCTGTTCCATAATAATGCATGGTCTGATTTTATTGGATTAACAATGTGTAATTCTGATCTTTGGGGGGCCATTACAAGCATTGAAATTTCGGATCATCCCGATGATGATTTTGTAGTCTGAAAAGTTGAGAATAATGGTTTGGCAATCGCATCCTCTGTGTATCTATTTCTGAAAACTTTGAACCAAAATTCTATTAGTTTAGATCACTCTTGGGGGCAGATCTGGAAACTAAATACATCTCCAAAAGTGAAGCTTTTTTTTGGAAGGTTTTTCATGGTCGACTTTTAACTCGCAGCCGGCTTTACTCTTTGAAAATTATCTCTGATCAAAGTTGTATTTTCTGTGTTTTATGTAATAGTGAAGTTGAATCGGCTTTTCATTTATTTTCTTCATGTGTTTTTGCTTCTTCTCTTTGGTCGGCTCTCGGTAATGCCCTTGATATTGATCTAACTAATAGCTTAAATTGGCATTCTAGTAGCAGTGCTTTGCTGAGTCTAAATAATTCTTTGAGTAAAGACTCTAAAGCTACTGTTGCTAATGCTTTATGGTTTATATGGTTTTTCCAAAATAGTATTCTGCATGGTGAAGGATGGCCATCAATTAATAATGTTGTTTTGTGTATTATTGCCTACTCTTTGAATTATATTAAGGATCATATTCCTAAGGGCAATGATATTGAAAGAACCAATGCTTGGTTTTGGTCCCCTCCTCTAGAACACTGGACAAAAATAAATTGTGATGGAGCATTTGCTAACTCAGATGGTGCAGCTAGAATATAGTCCGTAATTACAAAAGGGAATGTTCTTATGCTTCATCCATTTATTTTTTTCTCTTCATCGAGCTTCTATTCAGAATTGCTTGCTATTTATCATTCTCTTTTGTTGGTTTCTTCCAGGAATATGACTCGAGTTATAATTGAATCTGATTGCAAGAATGTGGTGGAGATGATTAACAAGAAGGCTAATATTCCTTGGCTTCATAAAGTGTTGTTTAGAAAAATATGTAATATCTTACATTCTCTTCACGATGTAAATATCCTCTACTTAAACAGATGCTAATCAAGCTGCCTATTGGGCAGCAAATTTCGCTCGTAGGCTTAAGGAGTCCACTATTTGGACTTGATGTAATTTTAAGCAAGGATGCTTTAGCATCCCTGCCTGATTAGTTAATATTATTTTCTTTGGAGAAAAGAAAAAGAAAAACAAAGAGGTTAATAATACAATTTCTCCTAAATAATATACAGCCGGCTATATAAACGTCCATGTTACATAGTACGGATGACAGCCATGCGCCATTTCAACGTGACATGGCAACCAGCTAAATCCTTGGTCATGGTAAGTAGCACAGTCGTCAACCATGCTACGAGGCATGATTCCTTTTAGCCGCGTTTATTCCACTGCAGATAAGGATCCCTGAGTCAGTGAGCTTCGAATGCCCTTTCCCGAATCTTTCTTTCCCCGACCTTTTTCCTCTCCCTCCTCTCTCTCTCTCCTTCCCTCCGTACGCTTCCTTCGATCCGTGTCTACCGTCGCGCTTCGTGCTTCCCGGCTCGCGAATTATCGGCCAATCCGTACAATTTCCCCTCTAAATTGCTGTGCTGCCTACCGCATCAGCTCTCGTCGCCTTTTACGTGGAAAGGAACCCGATTTTTTTCTGCTGGATTTGGTGCTACTTCCATTTTCCGCTACGTATGCTGGTGGAAAATTTGTGTTTTTCTATCCAAGATTAGCAGCTGGATTGTCGGCTTCCTACCCCGATTAGGGTTTCGTTAGAATCATTTCGACTCTACCTCGTTTTGCTTGGATCTCGGTTTGAGGATTTGTTTCTTCCGCTGAGTTGGTTAATTAGGGTTTCTCAGCTGGAGATGGGTTGATTCTTCAAGCCTCTCGATTTGATGAGATTGGGGTTTCGAGTGTTATGAAAGGGGCGAAGGACGGCGATAAGGCCACGGGGCCGCTCTTTCCGAGGCTCCATGTCAATGATGCTGATAAAGGGGGCCCGAGAGCGCCTCCAAGGAACAAGATGGCACTATATGAGCAGTTCAGTATCCCCTCCCAAAGGTTCAACTCCGCGTCATCTACCGTGCCATTTCCTCCCCATAACTCCAGCAACTTGGTCCCTTCCCTTTCGTCGAGCCAGGTTAGTGTGACTTTCACTTCTATCCTACTTATACGTAGTTTAGTATCTCCAGTTGGTTCGTATTTTGCTTCTAAGTTGTATCTGATTGTGTTGCACAAGTTTTACACTAGTTATCACATGTTTCTTTGTCCTTTTTTGAACCTTCAGTGCTTGCATGGATTGTAATAGAATTCCTGTTGTTCTCCATCTAATTTCAATAGATCAATTTGATTAAGCTCTAGTTGCACACATCAACTTTATCTTTGACTCGTCTAGGACTGCCAATGACCTGTACTACCATGCAGTTCTCTTTTCATCTTATCTCTCCTTTTTTTCTAGAATTGCTCAATCTACATATTTTGTGTCTTGCAAATGATATACATTTTTTCTTCTTTGATTTATCAATGCTTTTATTCATTTATTTAAACCATAAACACCATTTGAGGCAAAATATTTACTTTCTTTTTATCATATTATTCACTTTCAGTTATTATTGGCTGGACTATTTATATCGTGGTCGTGCAATGTTTATTTTCACAATTAAGTTTATTTGGGTTTTTTTTTTAACTGGCCTAAGTCTATAGTTTGGAAGTGCTTTGGAAGTGCTGTTGATGGTCATTTTAGAGATTGTCCTTTTAATATCTCTGCATTTCTACATTCTAACTTTATCTTTTAGCTTACCTTAGTTATGGCTTATAGAGATATCCTACTTTCTCTGCAATCACTGGTGAAAATATTACCTAGTAACTTTAATTTATGTCAAAGCATCCCATGTCATTAAGGTGCTACACCACAGACCGACCTGTTTCTCCCATGTCTGTCGAACAGCAAATTTTTCTTTGTATAACTCAAACGTAGTTTAATGACTCGGGTCTAAATGGCATGCCACTGTAATACCAGAAGTGCTATTACTTGAAATTGAATTGGTCTTGATATAGAAGTTAAAGGGCTGTCTTGATTTGAAGGGTGCATGAAGTTAGAAGGATGTTCTTTAATGGTTATTATATATATATATATATATATATATATATATATATATATATAAGAAAGTACTTTAGCTTTAACTTTTTCGTTATGCCAAGTGTCATGACGAGAACTAAGCCAAGTGCCAAAGTTTGTACTCTTAATATTCAGCAATACAAAAACATTAAATAGTGCATTGGTAACAAGCTCATACATTTCCTTAGGTAGAGAGAGATGATAGTATTTAATTAAATCATATTTAATTAGAGGAGAAAGAAAAATAGGGTATTTAATTAAAAGGGAAATGTTTTTTTTAAAATAAAAAATAAAAAAAATTCAAAAATAGCAACAGACTTGATTAAGAGTATATTGATTAAAAATTAGATATTAAAAGAGATATTAAAATTTAAGAAATAGTAGAAAACAATTAATAAAGTTGATAAAAATATTATTTTATTTTGATACAATTATATATAGTATCATTTAGTCCAATGAATTGCATACATATAGTAATTTTTTATTAAATTATGACAAAAAAATATTAGTTTATCAAAATATGATTACATAAAGTAACAAATAATTAAAATATATATTAATCATAAAAATAAAATTTCAACTTAAGCATAGAAATTTTTTGATTTATTATAAAATTGAATTTATAACATTCTTTATGTCGTATTTTTATAACAAAATTAAATTTGATTTAGAAATATATTATTTTATAAAAATAAAAATGATTTAATCACGGAAAACTTCTTGGTATACACCCTCAAACTTGAATATGTTAGTTTCTCCTTATTCATAATATATCCTATGATGATATGATTAAATTATTTTAGAAATGTGTTATTTTATAAAAATACAAATAATTTAATCATGTTTCTCTTTATTGAATTTATTAAAATGTGTAACATTTTATTTTATTATTTTTTAATGTTTACATGATATATCTTAGAAAATACTAATAAATTATCAAATAAATAATTTTTTATATCAAAATACGAATACAAATACTAACAAATCTATTTTAGAAAAAGATTATTAAAATATCATAAAATATTATTTCATCAAAATACGAATTGTAAGAAATACGACTATATATATATATATCTCATGAAAATATTATTAAATTGTCATAAAATTATTATTTTATAAAAAATACGAAATAATTAATGATTTATCTATTTATTGTATTGTTTAACTTATTTTAAATTTTAGTTAAATATTTGTAAATATATACACAATATATAGGTGCAGAGATAGTAGATCAAATTCCAAATATCCCGTCTCTTTAACTCCATATCTATTTTTAATTTTTTATATATCTTGTATGTTTAAATTTTCTCCATACAAATTCCAAATAGTATTCAAAGTGGAGAGAGAGCGGATCAAGGGCGGTCCTAGAAGAATCTAGAGAAGAAAAAAGAAAAAGTTTAAAAACCATCAAAAGGGTCCGTGTGTCTATTCGAAATCGACTAATTGAATTAGTCATGAATTTTATGATGCATGACTCGTGTGGTGTTGCAAAGAAAAATTCTCCTTGAATGCAAGATGGTAGATGTATACAACATTTTTCGAATAAGTTTGTAGACAAAACAATCATCGATGAGGATGAATATCCAATTTATACAAGAATAGATAATGGCCGAACAATTACAAATGGGAAGATTGATTTGGACAACTATTTTGTTGTCCCTCATAATAGATTTGAAATATGGTGCACACATTAATGTTGAATATTGCAACAAATCGAGATCAATTAAATATATTTTCAAATATATGAATAAAGATCATGATCGTGTCACTGCTACATTTGTTGACTCAACATCACAATCTGAAATACAAGCTTCTGTTGTTGAGATCAAAATGTTTTATAATTGTAGGTATATCTCATCGTGTGAAGCAATCTGAAGAATTTTCAGTTTCAACAATCATTACAAACATCTATGTGTAATGATTGTCGTTTCATCTTCCAAATAAATAGATAATAATTTTCAATGATGATGATCCAATATATGAAGTGACAAGTCGACCACAATTAATGAGTCCATTTTTAGTACGGCTGACAATTTCTGACACGACACGACACGACACGGAGTTATGCGCGTTCGTGTTTGGTTAAACGTGTGTTTTGATTAAACGGGTTCAACTCAGATTAACACGATTAATAATCGTGTTAATCCGGGTTGAACCCGTGTAATCCGTATAAACACGATTAAACCCATTTAACTAAACGTGTGTAATCGTGTTACTGAACCTATTTAATTTACCCGTTTATAATGATATATATATAATAAAAAGTAAAAAAGTTACGGATGTTGGGTATGTTTAGTTATTAATAGTCTTTCTACTGTGTTTAATTTTTGATTTCAGTAGCTTTCATTTTGTTCACTATTGAAATTATGTTTATAGTGTTGTATCGTGTAGGTGTACACATGTACACGTTTAGACACGTTTACTTAAACGGGTTAAGTGTGTTGTGTCGTGTCAATCCGCGAATAAAAGGGTCGGATTCGGGTTTGCATATTTGAACACGTTTAATAAATGGGCCGGGTTCGAGTTTAGCCTTTTACAACACGAGACACGTTTAGACACGACACGTTTAAACACGATACAATACAGATTGCCACCTCTAATTTTTAGCTTGATTCGAAGCTAACAAATATTTCTTGAGGCAATAAGCTTAACATGTGTTGAATTTTCTTTGTTGTTTGTATGGAAGTAAGACATTAGACGTTGGACTCGAAAAAAGACAAGCCAATTTTCTATTGGAAGAATATTATTAATTTGTTCCTCCAAGAATGATTTTCCAATATTCTTAATTTGTTTCCCCAAGAATGAGTGAGTTATATTATTTGAGAATTCTACTGAACATGGTTAGGGGTCCAACGCCTTTCGAGAATATTAGAACTGTCTGATAAAATTTACCCAACATTCAAAGATGCACCCTATACTTTAGGGTTGATTGGCGATGAGAAAAAATATGTAGATGCAATTAAAAAAACAAGTGCATGAGGATCATGTTTTTCTCTTCGAAAATTATTTGCCACATTATTATTATCGAACTCGATGTCTAGACTAGAATTCGTGTGAGAGGATACTTGGAAATTATTAAATGGCGACATACATTATTTGATAAAGCAAGCGTTACAACGGAAGGTATGAAAGCTATATCTCTGTTATATATATTTATTATGATTAGTATGTTTCATAATGTGTTATTTTTTAATATATTAAATTTATATATTTTTGAATTTCAAATGTTGTCATTACTGATGATGAACTCAAAGATGATTGTTTGGTGAAAAATGATTTAATTCTGTAAGGATGTGATAAAAGTTTGGATGACTTTCCTACAATGCCAAAATCATCTTGATCATTTATAAACATTAACAATCGCTTAATTGCTGAGGAGTCGCGCTACAATCAGAGAAGATTGACAGAAAAAAATTAAGAATAAGTTCAACACCTAACTTTAGAACACATAAGTTTATGAGAAAATATTGAATGATGTTAAAAGAAAAAAAAGAGGTATTTTTTTTGTCTTTTATGGTGGAATCGAAAAGACATTTATTTGGAAATTATTGCGTTTGTACTTCGGTCTGAAAGGAAAATTGTTTTAACAGTTGCGTCAAGTGGGATAACATCTTTACTATTACATGATGGAAGGACAACACATTCTCGATTTTTGAACTCTCTTAATCTGTATGAAGATTCTACTTGTAATATTGAACAAGGTTCTTCGCTGACTGATTTATTGGTCAGAATAAGTTTAATTATTTAGGACGAACCTCCATTGATGAATAGATATTATAAAGTTATCTGTTTAATTTATATATTTATTAAATTTTATTAAATACAAATCTAATAATTTGATTCTCTTAATTTTAGATATTATTTTGAAGCGCTTGATTAAACATTATGTGATGTTATTCGTTTTAAGAATCCAAACAATAATGATCATTCTTTTGGAGGTAAGATTGTAGTATTTGATGGACACTTTAGACAAATTTTACCTGTCATTCTTAAGGAAAGCGTACAAGATATTATCAATGTTGTAGTTAATTTGTCTTACTTATGGGACGACTGGGAAGTTTTTAAGCTAATGAAAAATATGTATTATTTGAAAAGTTTCTCGAATTGAATATTGTCGATCAGTGATGAAAAGATAGGTGGTCATGGTGATGGTTATGAGTTAATTCGAATTTCAGATGATAATTTGATTTTGGATATAAGTGACCATATTGCTACGATTGTTGATGCAATTTATCATGATATTATAACAAATGCCAATAATTGTAATATTTGCAAAAAAATAGCTATATTAGCTCACACTCTGAATATAATCGAAACAATCAGTGACTTTATGGTTTCTCTAAATCAAAAAGAGTCGACGATATTTTTGAGCTTAGACAGCATGTGCTTATCAGATTCTAGAGGGAGTTTGTTGGATCGGATCCATATACCAGACTTCTTGAATTACATCAATGTTCTGGTGTTCTTAATTATTCTTTGACATTAAAAGTTTGGATTCTTATTAGTTTGCTAAGAAATATTGATCCATCTGTCGGATTATGTAATGAAACACGATTGGTGTTAACAAGACTTGGGAATTAAGTACTTGAAGTCAAGATTATTTCTAAAACTAATTGAGGAGAAATGATATTCATTCAACGTATGTCATTGACACTATTAGATTCAAGACGGTCAGTTAAGTTTCAAAGGAGATAATTTCCTGTTATGATTTCTTATGCAATGAATATCAATAAAAGTTATGGTCAATCACAGTCAAATGTCAATATTTTTTTAAAAAAACTTATATACACTCGTAAACAACTTTATGTCACAGTATCTAGGATGACCAATAAGAAAAATTTAAATATTTTGATTTGTTATTCAGAAGATCATATTGAAAAAACCTTACAAATATATGTACCAAAATATATATTAATAATAAATTTATTAGATCTAATATGAATTAATACCACAACGCATCGCGCGGGTTTTATACTAATATATTATAAAAGAAAACACTCCAACATTCTTATCATGCTAAGTGTCATAATAAGAATTATGCCAAGTGGTAAAATTTGTACTTTTTCATATTTAGCAATACAAAAATATTAAATAGTGCATAACAAGCTCATACATGTCCTTGGACAGAGAGATAATAATATTTAATTAAATTATATTTAATTAGATGAGAGAGAAAAAGAGGATATTTAATGAAAAGAGAGAAAGAGATTTTTTTTCGAAAAAAAAAGAAAAAAAATTCAAAAATAGCGGCAGACTTTATTAAGAGTACATTGATTAAAAATTAAATATCAAAAGAGATTAAAATTTAAGAAATAGTTGTAGGGAGTAATTAATAAAGCTGATAAAAATGTTATTTTATTTTGATACGATTAAATATAATAACATTTAGCCTAATAAATTGCGTACATATAGTAATTTTTTTAATTAAATTATGATAAAAATATTACTTTATCAAAATATGATTATATAGTAAAAAATACTTAAAACATATATTAATCATAAAAATAAATTCTCAACATTATTTGTAAGAAAGTGCATGGGGATCATGTTTTTCTCTTAAAAAACTATTTGCTACATTATTATTATCAATCTCGATGCCTAGACTAGAATTCGTTTGGGAGGATACTTGGAAATTATTAAATGAAGACATATCTTATTTGATAAAGCAAGCGTTATAACGGAATATAGGAACACTATATCTCTCTTATATACATTTATTATGATTAGTATGTTTCATAATATATTATTTTTTTCTTATCAATTAATATATTAAATTTATATATTTTTGAATTTTAAATGTCGTCATTACTGATGATGAACTCAAAGATGATTGTTTGGTAAAAATTGATTTAATTCTACGAGGATGTGGCAAAAGTTTGGATGACTTTCCTACAATGCCAAAATCATCTTGATCATCTATAAACATTAACAATCGTTTAATTGCCGAGAAGTCGCGCTACAATCGGAGGAGATTGACAGAGGAAAATTAAGAACAAGTTCAACACCCAACTTCAGAGCACATACAAGTTTATAAGAAAATATTGGATGATAAAAGAAAAAAAGGAGATGTTTTTTTGTCTTTTATGGTGGAATCGGAAAGACATTTATTTGGAAACTCTTGCATTTGTACTTCGGTCCGAAGGGGAAATTGTTTTAACAATTGCGTCAAGTGGGATAACATCTTTACTATTACATGGTGTAAGGACAACGCATTCTCGATTTTCGATCCCTCTTAATCTGTATGAAGATTCTACTTGTAATATTAAACAAGGTTTTCCGCTGGTTGATTTATTGGTCAGAACAAGTTTAATTATTTGGGACGAAATTCGAATGATGAATAGGTATTATGCAGGTATATGTTTAATTTATATATTTATTAAATTTATTAAATTTATTAAATACAAATTTAATAATTTGATTCTCTTAATTTTAGATATTGTTTTAAAACGCGGGATAGAATATTGTGTGATGTTATGCGTTTTAAGAATTTAAACAACAATGGTCATCCTTTTTGAGTCAAGAGTAGTATTTGAGGGTGACTTTAGACAAATTTTACCTATCATTTCTAAGGGAAGCATACAAGATATTGTCAAAGCTGCACTTAATTCGTCTTATTTATGAGATGATTGTGAAGTTTTGAAGCTAATGAAAAATGTGTATCATTGTAAACAACTTTGATAAAAGTACGTATGATTTGAAAAAAAAAATCGGATTAGATATTGTCAATCGGTGACTAAGGGTGTGCAAACAAAATCGATTTTTCGGTTAACAGGAAAATTGGTTTGAAATTGAACCAATTTTTTCGATTTTGATTTATGTGTGAAAAAATTAGTTTTCGATTTCGGAGTCCACAATGTAAAAAGTTCACCGATTTCGGTTAACCAATCGGTTCAGTATAATTTATTAAAATTTAATATATATATATATATATAAAATAATGATTTATAAATTATAAAAATATAAAAAATATTAAAAGCTATAAAAAATATAAAAATTATAAAAATTATAGAAATTATAAAAAAATATAAAAAATATATTTTATTTTAAAAATTTATAAAAAACTATAAAAAAATAAAAAAATAAAAAATAAAAAAATAAAAAAATAAAAAAATAAAAAAATAAAAAATAAAAAAATAAAAAAATAAAAAAATAAAAAAATAAAAAAATAAAAAAATAAAAAATAAAAAATTAATTTTTGTAGCATATTATCTTGGCTCAATTGGTTTCATTTTTTTTCTTTTTTTTCCTAATGGTAATTCAGCATTTGTTTGGATTTTTCTCCGTATATGATTTGTATAATGTTACTATGTTTGTAGGTTAAGAAATTTTATTGGCTAAACGATCGATTAAACGAATCGAAAAAATCGAAACCGAAATGACGGTTAATCGAAATTAATGGATCGATTTTCGATTAATGATTTTGAAAAATCGAAGTTAATGAACCGGTTAATAAATTTACTAATGGCCGGTTAATCGGTCCATACTCACCCTTACCAGTGACGAAAAGATAGTTGATCTTGGTGATGATTATGGTGTAATTCAAATTCCAAATGATGATTTTGGATGCAAGTGACCATATTGATGTGATTGTTTATGCAATTTATTCCGAACTTATAACAAATGCCAATATTTGCAACAAAGAGCTATATTAGCTCTCACTCTGAATATGATTGTAACGATTAATGACTATATGGTTCCTTTAAGTAAAGAAGAGTCGACGACATTTTTGAGCTCAGATAACACGTGTTTTTCATATTCTAGAGAGAGTTTGTTGGATCTGATCCATATACCAGACTATCAAATGTTCTGGTGTTCCTAATCATTCTTTGACATTAAAAGTTGAGACTCTTATTAGTTTGTTAATAAATATCGATCCATTTGTCGGATTATGTAATGAAACACGATTGGTGTTAACAAGACTTGAGAATTGAGTCATTGAAGCTAAGATTATTTCTAGAACTAATTGCGGAGAAAAATGTATTCATTCCACGTATGTCGTTGACACCATCAGATCCAAGACTACTAGTTAAATTTCAAAGGAGACAATTTCCTGTTGTGATTTCTTATGCGATGACTATCAATAAAAGTCAGGGTCAATCAATGTCGATATTTTTCTAAAAAAATCTATATTCACTCATGAACAACTTTATGTCGCAGTGTCTAGGATGATCAATAAGAAAAGTTTAAATATTTTGATTTGTAATTCAAAAGATCATATTGAAAAAAAAAACTACAAATATTGTATACAAAGAAGTTTTCTGTATATATATAAAAATATTTTTTTATATTATTTATGATTTTTGCATAATATTATTTTTAAAATATTGATATTTAATAATAAATTTATTAGATCTAATATGAATTAAGATCACCACGCATTGTGCGGGTCTTATACTAGTGGAGGATGATAGTATGATACAATGCATTTTCTTCCTGCGTTTGTTTTTTTCTTGTATCTGAACTCTGAAGTTTTTCAATTTGTTCTGGACCTTCTGGTGAAGCATTTTTGACGTTTTTCCCTGAAGGCATTACAATTGTGGTAGTTTTTTGTCCTTTCTGAAATGTTAGACTTATAGCTGATTAGCTGGACATATGCTAACCTTTAGTTTGTTCCTCACTTTTATTTTATTTTAGTCTTAGGCTCGTAGCTGTTTGTTATATTGACATTGTTGTAGTATACTGTTGAATTTTCCCCTTGTACTTCCTTCTATTAGACTCCTCAAGTGCTGACAGTCCTTTTTATTTTAGGGGATTGGGCACCAAAGGAATATGTTTCCTCCATTTTATATGACTCCTCAAGTACCTGTTCAGTCAGCGGAAATGCTTAATTCTCGAATATCGGATGGAATGAATCATATTGCACTAAGGGCAGAATTTGAGAGAAAATCCATCAAGCAAGCAAGTTCTGGAAATTTGTTTGGTTCAGGATCGCTTGCTGAATGTAGTTCACAACAACCACACAACCCTAATGGGAAAATTTTGAGCAGGAAGATATTGGATGATGCGGATGATAATGTAGTTCCGACCTTTGATCAGTCAGAAATTCTTGCATCCTCAAAAAAAGATGCACATATGACAGGTCGAGGTAAGTTGAATACCCTTAATTCCCAGCAAGCACAAAAGAATCCTGCAGCAATTAATTCTTCAGCTCAGTGCCCAAATTCGAATGAGAAAACCTTAGAGCACACAGACAGTGCGGGAATTAAACCAAGAATTTCTAATAGGAATCATAGTGGAAAAAATCTCAAAGAAACATCACCAATTGAAAAGCAGAAAGAAACGAAAGAAAAGTCTGTGTCCTATAAAGCTACTGAAGTATCGAAAAGTTCAAAAGATTCTTTCGCTAAATATGACAGAAGTAATTTGCACTTAACTGAGAAATCAGTGAATAGAAATACAGTATTGTGCAGAGAAAAGGATGGTTTGAGTGGAGCTCAAACCTTGAATGACACTGCTATTTCTAATGATTGTGCAACTATGAAGGCCAGAAGTGAATTGTGTTCTAAAGCATCACCTGGGAAACGTCATCGAACTACAAATTTGTCTGGTAACTGCCAGAAAGATGACAGTGCAAAGGAAAACGAGTCATTGGAATTTGAAGAAGCTGAAAGAAAAGATGATGCGTCTGAGCCTTCAATGATGGACACAGTGTCAGGTTTGGTGGTATCTCCGGATGATATTGTTGAAGTAATTGGTCCAAAGCACTTTTGGAAAGCCCGAAGAGCTATTATCAAGTATGTACACTATTATCATTCTACTTCCATTTCCTTAAAATGCATGTTTCTTATGATACTTAGACTATAACATATGGACATTTATATTGTTCATTGAGAAGTCTTGATTATCAGGTGTTGAAATATGGAGTTCATTTTCATTCTTGATTGATATTGCTGAAAGTTAAGAAACAATTTCTTATCATGTTTGTTTGTCTGGAAACCTTTAGAATATTAGCACCATTTTTTTTCAGTCAATAGGTGGTTTTCATTCTAAAATTGAAAAGCACTTCATTTCAATCTGTTTCCATATGTTTGTGGGACTATATGTCTCTGCGTATACGTATGTCTGGATTCCCTTGTACACACAGGAAGATCTATATGGAGCCAGTGTGGCAATTGCCCCCATTAGGCTAAACAAAGTACCTCTAGTTACACTCACATCCATAGTTGTCAAATCATGAATCGTATGGTGAATCGTTTGATCAAATTTTGAATCGTGAATCGTGTATCGTTTCGTATCGTAGGATACATAATCATATTAAAAAAAAGTCTAAATAACAAAATTACATACATAGAACATAAATAAAATACTTAAAAATTAGAAAGGCAGAAAAAATATGATCCCCTTTGTGCAAGGCAGAAAAATACTACTGTGAAAAATTATGAAAAATACTAATGTGATCCCTTCTGTGCAAGGCAGAAAAAATTTGTATACCAGCAATAATAGTATAATACTACTGTATCCAGTAGTATTGGATACTGGATTAAAGTTACTGGACTGTGCAAGGCAGAAAAAGAAATAAACAGATGACTGGGCTTGGAACTTGAAAGAAATAGGAAATTAGAACCTACAGTGAATACTTATAGGAAATTAGAACTTGAAAGAAATAGGAAGAAGAACCTACTGAATCCAGCAATAAGCGATTGGAAATTAGAAGCTTAGAACCTGAAAGAAATACCTAATCTCGCGTGAAGTGGCGCACAGGCTTGAAGCCGCGGCATCGCCTCTCGCGTGAAGTCGCGGCGTCGGGGGAGGGGGGATTGCAGAAAGGAAGCCTCGCTTGAAGTCGCGGCGTCACTCGTGCGCATGTGAAGTCACAATAGAGGAAGCGTCGGTGACTCGGCATGTGAAATCGCGGGGTGAAATCGCGTCTGCGAAGGCGCCTGTGAATCCACTCATACGAATCGCCTGAATCACTGGGATCACAAATCGAATCGAATTGTGCGATTTGAATCGTGAATCGAATCGTGCGATTCGAAACGCGCAATTCAAATCGTGTGATTCGAATCGTGAATCGCACGATTCTAACAACAGAGGTTACATCAATAAATAAATAGCTCATCTATACAAGCAATTGGGATTGCTGTTACTCGGTTCCGAGCACAACAAATTATTTGCTTTATTTAGTCATTTTTTGGCTCCAACGTTGGAACATCCATCAAATAGATGGTGGTTGCATGCCACTATACAAAAATGAATATTGGCAATTTGGATTTATAAAATGATACTACGAGCGAATAAGAATTGGAATGACTGGGTCGAGAATCAAGATGGTTTGCCACTACATCTGTAACTAATTACTAGAATTCCTAATTGTTGTTGTGTTATAATCTATGTCCAATGTTGCTTAGATAGGCAGCACCATTAATATCCCTCCGATGTTTGTTATATTATCTCAGAGTGTTACAAATACCTCAGTTCAGTCACTTTTTACCACTTCAAAATAAGGTGTCTTGGTCTATTTTTATATCTTGCACTTTTGTCTTCATAGAATTTATTTTATAACAGCAATTTTTGCCATGATTTTATATCAATGGAATCAATCTCAGAAATTGGTTTCTCCAAATTCGGCCAAATCTTTTATCTTTCTACTGATGCCTGATTTTGTATTACTTGTTTGCTTAGATATCTGCTTTCATGTAAGTCATAAGTCAATTTAAGTAATGTTCAATTGGGATTCCTTTTAACATGATCACAAGAAATGTAGCATTTCTATGCATATCTTGGAAAATACTTTAACTAGCTTAGTTTAAGCAATTGGTTAAACAACAACTGAGACATAGAGAAAGGGAAAAATACTAAAGTGGATATTGACTTCTCTGTTCCCTTACTCTTAGTTCCTTTTTCTATGGGTTTCTGTCATTTGCTAACCAGAAAAGCCTAACTAGGTGATCCTGCTTATCGGAATTGGGTTGACATACTTGCTATCTTGTCAGACGAGTGACATTGGTCCTGGTGAATTTCAAGTTACCGGTCTTAAGTTAATCAAACTCTAGTTCTAGAAGTCTCATATATGTAACCCCCATAACTGATAGGGGCTATATCAGAAAGCATAGTTCCCTTTAAGTTGATTAGAAACAAGGTGAAATATGTAATGCAAAGATGAAACAAGGATCCTTTTCATAGCTCAGAAAGTCATTACTTCTAACACCATCAGAAAACTTCAAGATCTTCATTGGTGTACACACATTTACATTTTCCACATTATACTCTCAAAAGGGGCCCTCATAATAATGTTAAACATGCTTCTATTCCATCTTATGTGATATCCCATGAATAAATGCTAGATTGGCTGTTACACAGAGGATTTATTGTTGATTAAGCAAAAACTCACCCTTATTTTACTTTTGTTATACTGCGATGGTAATTTTTTTTGTTTGTTTACTTTCTTGCGTTGACAGCTATTCTTTATTTTTACAGTCAGCAGAGGGTTTTTGCAATACAAGTGTTTGAGCTGCATAGGTTAATAAAGGTTAGTGTGGGTGATGGTTATGATATTAATAGAGTTTGAGATACAAAAGCAGTAACCAAGCTATTGTACCTGAAACAGGTTCAGAAGTTGATAGCTGCATCACCACATATACTTCTTGAAGGCAATCCTTATTTAAGCAAGCCTCCAGCAAAAGCACCCTGTAAGACCATACTACCTCGATGTAATACTAATTCTCAGCGAGAGGAATCTAGACCAGAAGATGATCCTCAGAAGCAGAACATGGAACAGCCAACAGAAGACTTTGCTGGAGTACCAGCTCTCCCTCCATGTGAGGACGGGACTAAGGGAGGTCAACAAGTTCAAGTTTCAAAACTTGTTTCCAACTCTGGCTTTCCGACACCATTGCCAATGGCTCCTGATGATAAGCCTAGTCCTTGGTGTTTTCCACCCTTGGGAAATCAATGGTTAGTTCCTCTTATGTCACCGTCAGAAGGATTTGTTTACAAGCCCTACTCGGGACCTTGTCCACCAACTGGTGGCTTCATGACCCCTCTCTATGGAAGTTGCACGCCTCTTGGGGTGTCCCACGTGGCTGGAGAACTTCTGAACCCAGCTTATGGTCTTCCAGCATCTCATCGCCCGCCAAATATGGCTGTTTCTGGTTCACCTGCAATGGCGTCCCATTACTTTCCCGCACCCTATGGTCTCCGACCAATGAATCCAATGATCTCAAGTTCTGCAGTTGAACAGGTTAGTAGTCTTGGTGGTTCACAAGCCAATGGGCAAACTGGCCAGCATTCCAGGAGCTCATGTAACATGTCCCATCATCCAGGGAAGGAACCTATTTCTGGTCATCTTGGGAAGTTCCAGTTATCAAAGAACAGTGAGTTTCAAGGAAGTACAGCTAGCAGTCCTTCTGAGAAGGCGCAAACAGAAGGAAGAAACCCACCACCTCCTTTTCCTACAGCTCCAGCAGCAAACAGCCTTAATTGCCCATCACAATCCAGTGGTAGAGATAGCCAAATTCGCGTCATCAAGGTTGTGCCTCACAATGCCAGGTCTGCTACTGAGTCAGCAGCAAGGATTTTCCGATCCATTCAGGAAGAAAGGCAACAGCATGATGTGTAATCATATTTCCAGAAGTGAGTTTGAACTTTTCATGTATAATTCGGTTGAAGTTTTCTGCTACTGCCTGGTTGTGCTCCTGATCTTTTATTTGATAAATTATTGTGCGTGTGTACGTTGGTATACATAAATCTGATAATATAAAGGATGTTCTGTAGCTCTCTTATTATAGGTATTGTGTTTCTAGCATAATTCAATGTAAATGTTTATATCAAATACATTTTGACATAAGCATTTGTTTGAACAAACTGAAAACTAGGTGTTCTTTACCTTTTTATTATCAGCAATTGTATTTGAGTTAATAATTGATATGTTCTGCAAACTGCAGCTATCTAGTATCACACGTCAAATTGATACGTATATTTCCTTTGTGCCAAAAAAACAAATGTTTCTGATTTAGCTATTTTAACCTGGCCCGGTCGCATATCTTAATCGGGCGGCACGTGGGCCGTGATTAGCCTGACCCAAGTTCAGGTTGGATCACGGTTTGATTTTTTATTTTTTAATACATTAATTAATAATTTAAGTTATTTAAAAATACTTAGCTAAATATTTATTTAATTGTTTAAATTTTTTTACTTAATTTTTATTTATTTTCAGACCGATTTAAGGTTAGTCCAACCGAGCATGAGCCGAATGATCAGGCCCCATTGCCACATTTTATGAATGTAATAATTCAGTCAAGATTTGGACATCTATGTAAACAGTAATCGAGGGCAGATATTTATGATTGTTTGACAAAGTAGATTGCTCTTTGACAGAAAACTAAGGGTAGAAAAGTTTCATTTTTCATCCTTCAGTTTCCTAGATTTTTCTAGTTGCCTTGTTCCATGTGGTTAATTTGGCTTTACGAGCAAAGATGCGTGTAGCTAACTCTGAGTTGCTACAACTTACAATAGTAGTTGTAGTATTTAGCCGGTTCTAAGTTGTTCCTTAATTTCTTGCTCAATCAACAACATTTAAGTCGGCTGAGCTGATACAAGTGTTTCAAGTAGCAGCCTTCACCACATTCACATAAAAGAGAAGAGCAGCACATTGCATTTTTGAGTTTTTTTTTTTTTAAAAAAAAACAACAGTACTTTGTCTAGATAGACATGTTGCTTCTTTTTTATTTACTGTTTTTCACTACTAACAAGCAACGAACCTCCATGCTGTTTAATTATGGATGGGCATTAACATGCATGACCAGTGCCCTTAAAATGTTCTTGAATCAGGGCTCCTGAATTAGTTGGACAAATTGGTTGTTCAACCAATCTGGATAACAATGATATTATGATGATGTAAAAAATACTCTCTTTTTACATTTAGAGAGCAAAATTATAGAAAATTTTTAAAAAAATATATGTAAATAGAGCAACAACAACAACAACCACCAAAAGGTTGTTGTTTTCCCATTTCCATTGTCTATTAAATAAAGCAGCAGGAAAGCAGAGAGCAAGTAGAGTTGGAGAATGATAAGAGAAGAATACATCTTAGCACGTGGTTTTCCCATTTCCGTTGTCTATTAAAAGGCATCGCATTGTATCGTTACATATATTATATCATAACATTTTCCAAGAAAATTTATCTATTTAAGGCAGGCTGCATGTGTAATATTTAAATATCCAATGTAATAAAATACAATTCAAAGTTTCTACACATATGTTGTGATTGTTCTTTATTTAATTGCTCAAGTTTTTTTCATGATAGTATACTTGATTATTCCATGGAGTTAATTGTTCTCATCCCATACTTTGTGTTAGTAGTCCTGGTACTTATGTTTCCATCTTGCCTCCATCTCATTGGTTCTTGCATGGTTGTAGCATCATTTCCTCACTAAGAAATATGCTTGTCCCTGAGTATAAAATCTGGAAACATATGTTGCAGTTGTGTTGTGTTTTCCCAAGATGCATCTGCTAAGGAGAGGCCTTTCCACTGGACTTTAGATAGAGACTCATGGACACCATTGTTGACGCGATGGTCAAGTATGGCACAAGGTGCAAGGAGTGGAAGTTTACTTGGAAGTTGGGGTGGTGTGGGTTGAGTGGGTATCTTTGTTCCTTGGTAGCTCTTGAGGAAGGAAACATAAAATACCTTATGCATTTTGGCTTTAGCCGGGAGATCAAGCTTGTAAGCCACACATTCAATTTTGTGAGTGATGTAGAAATGCTCGTGGAAGCGAGTGGGACAATCTGTGGTGAACTCTTTTTGGCCAAGGAGTGGTGGCGGTATGGTTGTATTTTGAGGAAGACGAGGTCATTGACTAGAAATTGCACAACTCGATGCTTGTGATTGTAATACTTTTTCATTTGTGTGTTGAGCTTGCGACAACCTAGAGCATATTCCTTGCAAGTATTTATCATGCTCGTTTAGGTCATGATCAACGACTATGAGATGAGCTATGTGTGTTGTACATGCTAAGAGGCAAGGAGGAGGGTATCCATAATCAACATTGAAGGGGCTAATTTGAATTGAATGTCGTATTATAGCAATATTCGACCCATGGGAACCATCTAGACCAGAGTTTATGATCAATGATTTTGAGATGATCTGTACATATTGTATATGCTAAGAGGCAAGGAGGAGGGTATCCATAAACATCATTGGAAGGGCTAGTTTGAACCGCGGAGTGGAATGTTATGTTATAGCAATATCCAACCCATGGGAGCCATCTGGAACAGAGTTTAGGCTGGTCACTTGTGAAACGTTGGTCACTTGTGAAACAACGTAGATACATCTCTATGCTGCGATTGGTGATCTCAGTTTGTCTATCTATCTGTGGGTGATAAGCCAAGGTGAAGTTAAGGTGGGTACCTAAAAGCGTAAAAAATATATGCCAAGATTTTCCAGTGAATGTGTCGCCACGATCAGATGGTCTCTGGTAAGTTGTGTAGACAGAAGATGTGCTTGAAGAAGAGGCATGCCACAAAGGTACCAGTGTAGGGATGACTCATGACAATGAAGTGATTGTATTTAGAGAGTCTATCTACGACTACAAAAATGATGGATTTGCCCATAGAAGGTGGAGGGCCTAGATAAAATCAAGTGAGATATCATCCCATAATATTCGTAGGAATGGGAAGAGATTGCAACAAACCCATTGGTTGAAGCGAGTTAACTTTGTTGCATTGGCAAACCATGCTAGTGCAAATGTGATTGCGAAGATTGTGTCATAGGTTGTCTCAAAAAAATTCAGCTCGCATCCATTGGGATGTGCATTGGTAACCTTCATGTGTAGAGTTGTGGAAGGCTCGTATAATGGCACAATGAACAACATATTTTGCGGAGATGAAGATCATGTTTTTAAACAGCGTAAGACCATCCTATATATCCCAAAGAGAGGGATGGGGCGAGAGCACGATGTCTTGCGCTATTTGCTAGAGTTATGGGTCATGAAGGACCTCTTTATTAATTTGTAAAAGGAGAGTGAGTTGGGGCATGGAGATGGCAATAAGTATACCTTCGTGTGGGGATCATCAAGTAACACATCCGCTACAACATTGAGTTTTCCCACCTTGTATCCGATAGTGAAATAGTAATCTAGCAACTTCGACACGGAATGATATTGTGGATTTGTGACCAAACATTGCTCCAAGAGGCACTTAATGATATTTGCATATACAACGAAGGGGCGGTCCCATAGGTAAGGTGCCCAATGTTTGATGGCCTTGGCAAGGCCAACAAATTTGCGCATATGTGCTGGAAACATATGGTTAAAGAAAACAATTGGGTGATCCTGTTGATGCAAAACAAGCTCCGTTTCATACTTGTTGCGTCACATTAGATGAAGAAAGGTTGAGAGAAGTCACGTAAAGCAAGAGTGGGGCAAATGTTAGTGATGTTTTGAGCAAGTTGAATGATGTAGTAGCTGCCTTTGACCACTGGAAGCAAGTTGAGAGGAGCATCTATGGAGCCATAGTTGCGAAAGAACTTGCGATAGTAGCTTGTGAGGCTAAGAAAGCTATGAAGTTGGTAGTCGAGGGAGGTTGGGCTCACATTAAGATTATGTACTAATGTGTTAAATTCATTCGGTCAATCATCCCCTTCATGTTATGTTTGACCGGTGCTCCTCACAGTGGCAACTTGCCATCGTCGATGTGTATGAAATATGATTTCATATTTTTGAGTATGATAATCCCAGGACTAAGGGGACCGAGAAAATAATTAGATGTGTTCCTTTAATAGTTAATTGATGATTTAAAGAAACTGTGGACTGACAAAATCATCACTTGTGATATTTATCAAAAATGAAATTTTAACTTAAGGGTTGCGTTGTTGTGGACAATTAGTGACTTTTCAACATATGCTATGTTATTTGATTGGAGTACACGAAGGATCATCTTATAAGATGACATCGGGAAGAGACCTACCTTAATAAGACGATCCTACGTTGCCTCAAGATTATACGACAAGGTGAAATATTTTAATCATTTTAGGATCGTCACATCACCAAGTTAATAGCTAAACAAATCGAACACAGACAACATGTCATAATTGGAACCAATCTATAACTTTGTGTATACAATTGTAACCAATAAGAAGATTGGTTACAAATTTGAATTTCTCCAAAGTTCGGATTATTTTTAGCTAATAACCCATTGGTAAACAACAATTACAATTAGATTCTTGTTCAAAAATTTCGTGTGTAAGCAAGTTAGTAAGATTCAATTAATTCTAGCACTTGTTTATTTGCAGAAATACATAACGACATCACAACATACAACATTCAAAGCACCTCAAAACATAGGGGCGTGCATGGGTACCGGGTAGACCCGGAATCGATTGGAACTTACCCGATCGGTTAGGTTATGGGTAGGCCCTAATTAAAGTCGGGTAGGTTAAAACTGATTTCGGTTTCGGATCCAACACATATGGTAGTCGGAACCGAAATCAGTACCCGAAACTTGTTTTGGAACCTGTTCTAGAACCTGTTTTGAAACATATTGGAGCCTAATTTGGACATATTAGAATCTGTTCTAAAACCTGTTGGAACTTGTTAGACCTGTTCTGAAACCTATAAAAAGATTCCAATAGGATACCTGGAACCAGAACCTCCAGTTCCAACAAGGTAGGATCCGGTTCTAAAATTTAGGAATCGATCATATATAGGATAAGGTTCAGATATCATGAAAAATACATGATACCCGGACCCGCTCACCCCTATCAAAACATCTATATCATTTCTGAAACTTTCAAGAAAACATTCTTGTTAATATTTGGTTATGATAGAACATTGTTTTGATACATATTAGTGAAAATTATTATCATTATTTTTATCCTTCTTTACGAAGTCAACTTTATCATTTTATTTGAAATGAAATAACTAATACATCAATCAAAATTTTAGTTTATATTAGATGTCAGGTTCGTGGAATTGTGGTTTTACAAAATTTTAAGTTGATCTCAAAATCGAGCATCATTATAATAGATCAATTGGCCATGAGTTATACTAATTAGTATTTCATCTAATATTTATAAAATTATT
This sequence comes from Canna indica, assembly GCA_034359265.1. Classification (NCBI taxonomy): domain Eukaryota; kingdom Viridiplantae; phylum Streptophyta; class Magnoliopsida; order Zingiberales; family Cannaceae; genus Canna; species Canna indica. Next base: position 72,619,107 of record CP136891.1, on the reverse strand, counting down.
TATTGATTCCGGAACTGTATAATTTTTATTAATCACTCAACTGAAAATAATTATAAATTTATTTTTTTCCATGATAGATTTGTAGCATCTATCATTGACATTGACTCAGTAGCTCGTGCTCATCGACTCACCAGCTCGTCGTCGTCTCTGCCAAATTTTCCATAAGCATAGTGGGTTTTTTGTATCTAATTTTGTTCGAGAGTGCTTGAATGAAAAAGTTCTGACGCAAAGCATATTCCGTCGAATAAATTAGACAAAGGCAAAAGAGCACACCAAGTATCAAACAAATTACAAGAATGCCACGACCATGGCTACTCTACTCAACACAAATCATGAGCTGCTCGCCGTCAACAACTGGAAATGTTACGGACCAAACCGAGATCTGAGTCTACAACAAAAGTAAGCCCTAGACAATCATCAGAAGAGAACCTACAGCATCAGTGGCGGAGCAAAGCGAATGCCACTGCCGCCGCCGAGGAGAGGAGAGCGGCGGCGAAGGGGGCGGTGAGGGTCGAAGCGCCCGAAGTGGGGCTCGGGGCGGGGGCCTCCGCGGCAGCGGCGGCGGCACCAGCGAGGGTGGCGGCCGCTGCGATAGCCGCCACCAGGAGGAGGGAGACGGTCCTGGCGTCGGCTACGGCCATTGGTCGAACAGGAGTCGCGTCGGGAGAATCGTCGGAGGGACGATTAGGGCTCTGGAGTGCAGCTGGAAATGCGAGGGGAGGGATTTATATAGGCTACCGAGTCGAGGACGAGGTAGCTGGAACTGTGAGCGGTACGTGCTTCGCCGTTACCCACAGCTTTACCTGGCATTGGTTGATGGAGAATGGGACCCATCTAATTTCCAATTATAATAATACGTAGCATTTTAATAAAAAAAAAATTGTATAAAATGTAGATAGACTTGGTTGTTTTTTGTCATGGTAAACTTTGCATTTGATTAGTTGCTGTAATTTATCGGTCAAATTAATTAACTCAGATAAGCATAGAAATAGAGCAGCTTTTTTATCATTTCATCGTCAACTCATGATACCTCGGTACAAAGTGCAAGTTGATGATGATTTTTATTAGCAGTAGTTAATGAGTTAAAGTAAACAAGAGTTTTCATCATTCCTCATCAGCCATCAGTGTTATATAGACAATGATGATTTCCACCACACAGAATAAAGCCATGCAAGAACAGGGCTGGCACACCATCTTTTTCAAACATGAATTCATGCACCTTTCAAATTTTTTGTGGTAAGGGCCACACTTATCCAACATCATGTTGGAGCTAGTTCATTTACTTTATTCTTCACAGTGCTAACTTTAACTCAAAGATAGCTAGTCCAATCTTCTCTTTAGATTTACTTTTAGAAGTAGTAGCCAGGTAGCAAGTGGGGATCCATGCATGTCACATGGTCCATCTCTTTCTACATTCCACATGGCACGGCAGAGCCAACGTGATTGAGATTGGAGATGATGGGAATCAAATTTTAGGCCCTCTTGTCCCTCGTCTCATGATAACAAATGCATGAATAACAATGAAGCTAGCTCATGTGTCTTGGGTTGTCCGTTCTGTCACGGGCCAAATGTTTTGGAGCGGAAGAACCCGTGCGGCACCCTTGCATCGCATGCAAGGGATAAGCCTTGATGTAAAATTTGTCCCGAATGGGCTTCCCGACTTAACATCGCGGGGCATATTTCGGACCACGTGCCAACCTCGTATTCCATGTCCGCGCCTTCAATGACCATGTTGGCCGAATGATATTGAAGGCGTAAAGTAAAATACAACATTTACAGGACTATGGACACAAGAAAATGCAAAAACGGATGTAGGGTGAGTTCCGCAATCGCCTTGGGCGAATTCGACATGGTGCATGCCCATGGGGGCTGCTCGTTCGTTATTCGCACAAGGCAACCGTTTCGTAAGCCAACACTCCCCTACACTATACATGAGGCCTCTAACCCCCATGTGCCACCCCCAAGGTTCCGCAAAGCACGAGGAGCATGACAAAATTTGGGTCACCCGACGGGGTGATTTTCCGTGGTCACGGCCGTGACGAATGAACACAAGGTTTTCCGCTTAGCCGGAACGGATGAACCAAATGTCGAATGACCCCAAAATGCATACCACTCGTACCACGGGCCCATGGGGATCGCACACCGGGATTTCTCATGAACGAATACGAATAGAATGAAAATTTACATGGACACAAGTCCATATTTACAAATATGTAAGGGACATTTCGTCATTGCTCGGCGCATCGAAAAAGTCCCTAACATCCTCCCCCACTTCAAGCTTCGACATCCTCATCGAACTCGCCTCGGCCGCACCACCTTTGGCTGCAATTGCTGAAGTGAATTCTTCGCAAGTTGTCGAAGGGAACACCGCCTGAGTATCGACACACCACAGTGGGGCTGCAACATGTCGAGTTTTGCCGTGAAGTTCACCACCAGGAAATGACTACTTGGAACATCCTTGAGTTTCATCATCTCCTGTTGTTGCGAGAAAGGGATATGATATTCTCAAACTCGTTGCTGGGCAATGAAGTCCCAGACTTGTGGGGCACGCGAGCGCCGTTGAGCAACACTCGCGTGAAGGAACCCGAGAAATGGTTACTCAATTCACCAAGTCTCGTTCTTGCTGGGCAATGAAAAGTCCCAGACTTGTGGAGCAAACGAGTGTCGTTGAGCAACTTCGCTTGAAGGGGCACCAGCGTCGTTGAGCAACGCTCGCTTGAAGGGACATCGAGAAATAGCTACTATGTTCACCAAGTCTCGATGTTGCTGGGCTATGGCCGTCCCAGACTTTGTGGGGCACACGAGCATAGCTCCGTGGCCGCGCCACACTAGAGCATCGCCCGCACCATCGCTTCGAGCCAATCACTGCTTGCTCACTCGCCCCTCCGCAGGAGTCATGGCGCCCACCACCGAGCCCATCTCAACGAGCTCCAAGTCTTACGGATCATTGCTTGTTCACTCGCCCCTCGCAAGGGTCATGGTGCCCACCACCGAGCCCATCTCAACGAGCTTCAAGTCTGGATCACTGCTTGCTAACTCGCCCCCCACAGAGGTCATGGTGCCCACCACCGAGCCCATCTCAACGAGCTTCAAGTCTTACGCTGCTCTCCGCACACACCGTGCGCCTTACAGGCCATCGTGCCATGCGCATCGACCTTGCGCCTTATAGGCCATCATGCCATGCGCATCAACCTTGCGACTTAGGGGACAACGCCCTGCGCACAATCCATACGACTTAGGGGACAACGCCCTGCGCACAATCCATGCGACTTAGGGGACAACGTCCCTGCGCACCATCCTTGCGACTTACGGGACTACGCCCCGCGCACAACTCGTGCGACTTACGGGATTACGCCCCGCGCACTGTCCTTGCGACTTACAAGAGAGTCTACTTTGCACACAATGTGTGTCTTACGAGAGAGTCTACTTCGCGCAAAGGACTCAGTAACTCAGAACCCATCGGCTCTGCGGTGCGTCTTAGGGGCCAACGCCCTGCGCACCCTCCTCGCGGCTTACGGGACAACGCCCCGCGCACAAATCATGCAACTTACAGGACTACGCCCCGCGCACTGTCCTTGCGACTTACAAGAGAGTCTACTTTGCACACAACGTGTGTCTTACAAGAGAGTCTGCTTCGCGCAAAGGACTTTGGCACCTCGTGAGCCCTCGGCTTTGCGGTGCGTCTTATGGGCTAACGCCCCGCACACCATCCTCGCGTCTTATGAGGTAGTCTACTTTGCGCACAACGTGCGTCTTGCAAGAGATCTACTCTGCGCGAGACTTTGCGTCTTACAGGGGACCGTCCACCTTGCGCAAATGACTTTGCGTCTTATGGGCCCATCTGCCCTGCGCACAAGTCATGATCATCACCCCCATCAATGTATGCTTGCCACCCGTTTACAGCAGTCAGAAAGTTCATCGACTGGTTCCCTGCATCAGCAACTCGTGCGCCACAGCCGGAATGCACGTCGGTTATGTCCGCACCAAGGGCTTCCTCAGTTGGGGGCTTGCAATTCTCGTTATGTGGGTGAGCGACTTTGCGTCTTCGGGGCCAATCCGCCCTGCGCAAACGTCGCAACCTTTGCATCAATAAATGTATGCTTGCCTCCTCGAATACAATAGTCGGAATGTTCGTCGACTGGATTCACTGCATTAGCAACTCATGCGCCACAGACGGAATGCACGTCGGCCATGTCCGCATTGAGGGCTTTCTCAGTTGGAGGCTTGCAATTCTCGATCCGCTTGCAAACGACTTTGCGTCTTAGGGGCCTATCCACCCTGCGCAAAAGTCACCGTCTTTGCATCGATCATATGTTTGCTTCACTCCCCGAACACAACAGTCGGAATGTCCTCGACTGGGTTCACTGCGTCGGCAACTCGAGCGCCATAGACGGAATGTGCATTGGCTATGTCTGCAACGAGACCTTTCTCAGTTGGAGGATCGCAAACTGCTCTGATACCAACTGTCACGGGCCAAATGTTTTGGAGCGGAAGAACCCGTGCGGCACCCTTGCATCGCATGCAAGGGATAAGCCTTGATGTAAAATCTGTCCCGAATGGGCTTCCTGACTTAACATCGCGGGGCATATTTCGGACCACGTGCCAACCTCGTATTCCATGTCCGCGCCTTCAATGACCATGTTGGTCGAATGGTATTGAATGCGTAAAGTAAAATACAACATTTACAGGACTATGGACACAAGAAAATGCAAAAACGGATGTAGGGTGAGTTCCGCAATCGCCTTGGGCGAATTCGACATGGTGCATGCCCATGGGGGCTGCTCGTTCGTTATTCGCACAAGGCAACCGTTTCGTAAGCCAACACTCCCCTACACTATACATGAGGCCTCTAACCCCCATGTGTCACCCCCAAGGTTCCGCAAAGCACGAGGAGCATGACAAATTTTGGGCCACCCGACGGGGTGATTTTCCGTGGCCACGGCCGTGACGAATGAACACAAGGTTTTTCGCTTAGCCGGAACGGATGAACCAAATGTCGAATGACCCCAAAATGCATACCACTCGTACCACGGGCCCATGGGGATCGCACACCGGGGTTTCTCATGAACGAATACGAATAGAATGAAAATTTACATGGACACAAGTCCATATTTACAAATATGTAAGGGACATTTCGTCATTGCTCGGCGCAATGAAAAAGTCCCTAACAGTTCGGTTTGAACCGAACCAAATCGAACCAAATTTGATCAAATCAATTTTTTTTTTATCCAAACTTCAATCCGAATTCGAACCAAATAACTCCTAACCCGATTTATCTTGAACCGAAATTATTCGGTTCGGTTAGATTTTTAACTCAAAAATCAAAATTTTAATTAATTTGATTAAAAATTTAAAATTTAAAATAATTGTTTAATACCTATTTACTTACCTGGATTAAAAATTAAAAAAATAATATTTTTTTAATTAATTCAATTTTTGGTTCAGGTCGGTTCCCGAATTCCGAGAACCGAACTCGAACTAAAATCCAAATTTTGGTTCTGTTTTTCGGTTCGGTTCGGTGTGAACCGAACAATAGACAACCCTACATGTGTCCATATTCTTTTTGATATTCAAATTCCTATAAGTAGTGGAAGTCTTGCCTAATGCCTTGATCATTTACTCTTTGCCAAAAAAGAATATTTTTTCATCTTCTATTACTTATGTAAATGAGCTTTCCTGATGGTTTGGGCAGACCTTGAATTTTGAAGCTCAAAGTTGCAATAATTTCTCAAAGAAAAAAAGGAGAAAGAACACCTATACGTATAGATTCCACAAATTTGGGCAGAGAAAAATACCATAGATCTGATAGGAGTTCAATGGGCCACATTTGACTACTCTTTGACTACAAATGATTGATTAATAAACTTAATCCTTATATTTGATTAGTAGTCACATGTCAGCATATCTTTTGAATTTTATGGGTAGTTCATAAAAGATTTCCTGACTTCTATTACAGCAATAGAGAATCAAATTGCTAATTCTTTACTCATGGATGAATTCATGAAAATAGAAGCATACAAATAAAAATAAAAAATAGACTCATTTAGTTCACATAAGAAATAACTTCTTATTAAAAATTATACTTCTCAGGATTTACTCTCCACCTAAATTTATTGTGAAAGTATAAAAATATATTTGATCGATAATAAAAGAATTGTAACTTACGTAAATTAACTTATCACATCTCGTTTGATTCAGCTGTGTATTTGTTGTGAGGTACATGTCAAATGACTAATATCTACTCCCATCCATTTGTAACTATTAAATAATTTTATAATTAATAAAATTAATAATAATATAAACATATTTGATTTGTAACTATCATATTAGCTAAAATATAAAATTATAATTACTAATTAATAGTATTTTAATTAATTAATAATATTTTAATAAGTTAATTATAATTATTAATATAACAACGAGAGATGATGACAAAGAATATGAGAAGTGAGTCGCAAGTGAGAGATCATAATGACGGCTCGAGTGAGAACCAAGAAGTGGAAAAAAAAGTTGGAGAGTAAACTTGTAATAAAGTGCAACTTACTTAGGGGATCGGTAAAATAATTTTTGTATTTTATGGAAAGTACTTTTTTTTTTCTCCGCTTGCAAATCAAACAAAGAGGAGAAATCTTATTTTTTAGGAAGTAGAACTTTTCACACCATTTGGTATTGACCAATACGCCCATAGTCATAAGAGGTGAAACTCTAACTTGATAGAATTCTATGAAATTTTAATTTGTTGCTAAAGTTAAAATTTTGAGGCAATTTCGTTAGGATCGTTCACGGGTCGAATTTAGGGGAAAAAACCCGACCCAACTCGAGTGTAATCGAGTTGGGTCGGGTTCAAAAAATTTCATCTTTCAAACCCGACTCGACCTGACCAGACCTAGATCAAGTCGAGGCGGATAGTCGGGTTTACCCATTTAGGCAAAAATGAGTTTATAAAAATATGTTTTTAATTTTTTAAAAATAATTTAAAATAAATATAAATAATTAAATAATTAACAATATGTTAAAATATTTTAAAAATATTTTCACACATTTTTTAATATAAATATTTTAAAAATAATTAAAAATATAAATAATCGGATAATGATCAAAAGCTTCTCGTATAATTTTTAATTTTCGATTATGATAATCAAGTCTAATAAAAATTATGTAAAAATCAAAATTTATAGACGATAGAAAAAATAGGATCCACATACGAGAAAAAAATATTCATATCAGATGAGTTTGAAAAATTGTCTAATCCACTTTTTTTACTTATTTGCTATTTCTTTGTCATGTTTTCGTTAGGAAAAAAGTGTGTTTTTTTTTTCCTAATGAAAAATTAGTTTAATCATATATTATTTATAATGGCGGGGATGTGAAAAAAATAAAAAATAAAATATTTATACTAAGAAAGAGAAACTAATGAGAGGAGAGAGAATATCAAGGACATATTAGAAAAAAAAATTAAAGAGAATCATTAAATCATTACAACATTCTATTATTTGCCACTTGTCAACTTTTGATCTTTAGGAGGATTATTAGACTAAAGTTTAGGAGGATATAACATTTCTCTTTATTTATATGCTTTGTTACTGCCATGTTCGTTTACTTTTTAGTCATGTGCACTCACTCTAACGTTATGTTTGGTCCCTTTGTACCTCTATTACAATGGCGGTTCATGTAAGTTTTGTTCAAAATTTTGGTGAAAGCATGCACAACGAAGGCAGAACACATCCCACAACTGTAACAAATCCAACCAGATATCAGAAATAAAATTTCATCAAAGTAAATATGCATATAAATAAGCAATGATTTCATCGATCATGACCATCCATCAACTCCATAAATATTAAGAATCAAAGAAAAACTCGGCAAGAATCATTAAATATACACATCAATCTAAACAAAAAAAGGCAACATCTGCGACACCAAAGACGAGAACGCCACACACTCGATCCAAGCCAAAAGAGGAGAGAGATGGATTGTCCAAAACCTTTATTCAGCGCCGGTGCGATCCGAGGAGGAGAGCGACGGCGGATGAGGCGATGGCGGCGGCGGCGAGCGGAAGGGAGAGGGCGGAGGCGGCGGCCGTGGGGCTGGGGGCTGGCTCCTCCGCCACCGCGGCGGATCGCTGGATTAGGAAAGAGGCCGCGGTGAGAACTGCGATGACGAGGTAGATCGCGAGGGATCTCAACCCGTCGACCGCCATTTGTGCTCTTCCGCTTTCGTGCCTTCGAGAGGACGAAGAGAGGCGCGATGCGATGGACGGAGAGAAGGGGGGGAAAACGTTGTTACTTAAAGCGGGAGAGGAGAGCGCTTTAAGTTTAAGCTGGGCCTCAACGAGGCCCATTAATGTTATCGCGTGGACTTGCCTGTCACGGCCGAGACAGCGAGCACGTTTAAGATAGCAGTCCGCTGGTGGATAATATGGGTTATAGCGAAGGACAAGAATCTTCTGGCCTCATCGGCCTACGCGGAACGATGAAAGGTTTGGCAGTTCAGCAATTTACATGGATCCTGTCTTCACTGATACAGGTGAATTGTCCGATTAGTTTCGAGTCACATTAAAACGACCCAGTTGAAGAAATATACCGATACCATGATGCCTTTATGTTAACTTACACGATACTTGAAATGCTGCACTCCACGTCATTTTGGATTGGAAGAGGGTGCTGGATCATCTAATATTGATGAACTGTCTTCGTCCTTCATCTGTACATGATATGAGGCGCCAACTGTCTGTGGAAAACAAAGTATCAACCTTCCCTTCCATTCTTGCATCGCTGATATAATTAAGAACTTAAGGAAGGATTGAGGAAACTCGTCATATATTAATGGAGCTAATAATTAATGGCGTCGGTTGTCTTGTGCCTTGTGGTGGCTCTGGCTCATGATGACTGAAGAGCTGTTGGGCTTGTTGGTGATACATCAAAGCTCTGGAGTCTGGACTGGGGTGTGAAGCAAATCTGACATGATCACACAAAAGACTATAAAATGTTAATGATGTTAAAGTACTTATCTAAAGGATTTAGAGGCATTTAAGGGGAGTCAAAACTGCAATGGTTAAAATAAGAATTTGTTGAATAGGGTCTTTAACTCAAAGCCGGTGTACTCTAGCCAACACAAACTTTAGACCTAAACATAGGTGTTGGGTTTTGACTCAAATTGGGTCCGAACCTCATCCAACGAATCTGACCGGATCCAAATTGGAGTTCATTTGATCAAACTATACTTAAACCAAACTTATGTTGTTGGGCTGAACCAATTTAGCCCAATATGATTGCTAGACAGAGAAGCTCTTCATGAAAAACTGGGTCTGCACATAGGTTGAAGCCTACTCCTTTGGGCTTGGGTGGGTGAGTCGAGCTCGTTACACCAGGGGTTGGCGAGCGGGCCGAGCCCATTGCCCCAAGGGCTGGCGGGCAGCCCGAGCCCGTTGCACCCGAGACTGGTGAGCGGGTCGAGTCCGCTAGACCAGAGTTGGCAGGCTTAGCTTGCCAGCTTTGGGTCTAGCGAACGGGCCGAGCCTGCAACGCCAGGGTTGGCGGGCATGAATGCCCACGTGAATACAGCGCTCGCTGCTCAATTTTGACCAAGTAAAAAATGAGCGGCAACGGCAACGCCTGAGCTGGCGGGCACCTGCTCCCGCTTTTGACCGAGATTTTAGTAGAAATTTAAATTTTGATTTGACCGAGATTCTTGGTCAAATTTAGCTATTCTACCCCAGATTTTTTAGCAATCGGGATATTTTAGTTCCCTTATAAATACCGGCAGTCTCCTTTAGAACAACATGAAAGAGAAAAGAGAGGAAATACTGTGAGAGAATTAGAAATCTAGAAAATTACGAGTGCCCTATCACCTTTTTCAAGGAGTGCTCCTTCCCAAATCCCTACATATGGCAGAGGAGTTCAGTTTGAAGGCAAAGATTGTAGAGACGGTGCCTCTACTCCATAACGATTCAGATTTAGTTTACTTGAGATAGTGTGTTGTATTTTGAAGGGAAATCAATTTTATTGTCACTCTTAGTTCTTTTCTGGAATTAATAAAGAAGTCTCATCTTCTCCCCGTGAATGTAGGACTGGCACCCCGTCGAGTCTGAAGCACGTTAACTCCTTATGTTTCTTATTTTCGCAATCTTGGTTTCGGATTTGGTTTTTTGTTTCCATCGTCAGGTTCAGATTTTGTCAATCATGTATGAAATTTCCATAATTTCCCAAAATTTTATTACATTCACGAAAGCAAAAAAAAAGAGTTTAAACAGTCGAGCTCTATTTGCAGTCTAGTTTGTTGCTTTATTACATTCACAAAAGCAAAAAATAAAATAAAATTACGTTACAACTATTCATGAGGTGCTGTAGCTCTTTGTAAACATTCTGAATTCTTCATGGAGGCTCTGAGTTATTGGTAATGCAATCAATCAAAATTTTACAATCATATCAATAGTGACAGTCAGCAATTGAAGGTAGAAGCAATAGTTATACTGGTACAAAAGGCTATTGTTTTACAGTGAATGGTAGAAACAGTAGAAATAGTTCTTGATTCAGCATGGATACATGAGCCATCAGATGCTCTAATAATAATCTAAATACGTGCAGATGAAACATCCCATGAAGCATCACAATTTAATTTGTAGAAGACTTGATTTGGGGGAATCCATTGAAGTTGAATATATACACTATTACAATTAGAAGTACATAATGTTCATAGGCTGATGGGAAATCCATTTAGAAGATAAACTCTTGAACTTTAGTTCATGGATACCCAAACCACCTTGATTCTTAAGAAGTGTTATTGTATCTTAATTGATAGAATGTAAACCATGCTTGTTAGGTCTCTTATGCCAAACAAAGTTTCTAATGTATTCCATGATTTTTTCAATGCATTTATCAGATACTCAAGAAACAACAAATGCATGAATAGGTATAGCATTCAACTAAGTTTCCAGCTTGAGATGGAAATTATTCTGCCCATTGGTTTTGAATATGCTCCATCCATGGATCTATTGAGATGGTGGCCTAGCTCTCACAACAATCATGATGTGATCGTTCATCCATCTCTCGAGTTTGCTCGAATGATGTCAGAAGAATATTGTTTCAGCTGTCCATTAAGCAATGGATCAAATAATAGATTTTGTGAACCCCTTTTTGTTCTTCTTCCCTTTGACAGCAACATGTCAGCATGTAAATTCACACTAATTAGGGGTTCTCAAGGCCTTTAAAATGAGGTGGAAGACTGCAGCAGAGATTGAGAGACAATCACAGAGAAAAGGAGGGATTGAGAGACAATTTTCCGACTCATTTTGATCGAAAATTTTTGTTGGTAACTCTTTCCGACGCTAAGAGTCGTCAGAAATCTAAAGAAAATTTTTGACAACATCTTCTCGTCAAAAGTTGTGGTCGATGAATTCAATATTTTTTGTAGTGTAAATTATACTAATGATGATATACTCACTGAGCATGCAAATGTAATGAACGAAGTTAAATTATGCAGAATCATTAGCATCATTCCCTCTTTTTCTTTTTGCTTAAGTAAATCGAAAACGTCAGCGTTTGCCGAATTCTTGTAGTGTGCTCCAGAAATGTCCAAACCAAACACTCAAAAGTGACCCTTCTAATTAATTGAAGAAGATGCTGATCCTGGAGAATTGTTTGAAAGGCAAAAGCTTGAGATGCACTGGAAACAAAAGAAGAAAAAGAAGATGCTTAAGTAATGCACTTTTCTATTATATATTTGCCGAAAGAAGATTCGCAAATGCCAGCAACATATAATGTGGAAAGTTTGAACTTGTAAGCTGTGAGACTTGTCATCTACCAAAATCCAGAATTTGTTCCTGGGTCAGCTGGAAGATGGGTTAAGGAAGACAACATGCTGCCCACAATACACTTTTCGAAATGGACGGACACCTAGAGAAAACCATATATGCTCCTGCTTCTGAAAAACACTAAGAATATATTTCATTCTACTGAAAGGAAAGTAAGAATTGGATTCCACTTTCACTTAATCAAACTTTATATATAGATATTGCTCTGCACCATTAATTCTACATCTGCTTTTATAGAGGAAGCTGAAACTTTGTGTTGCCTGCCATCCTTGGAGACATCATGGTAAGGATTCAGGAAATAGCTAGAGTTTCAATTAGCAATTTGGATCAGCATATTAAATTGTCCCTGATGGGTTTCTTTTAAGTGAACTGCCTAATGAATTTCTATGGTTGTAGCAGGCACAGAAGAAGGTGGTTGGGTCAAGCAAGACCGTGAAGGTAGGCCCTTGGGGAGGCCATGGTGGAAGTGCTTGGGATGACGAAATGCACACCGGCATTAGGGAGATCACTCTTGTGTATGATCGATGCATCGACTCAATTCAAGTCGAGTATGACCAGAATGGGAAGCCTCTTTTGGGAGAAAAGCATGGAGGAACTGGAGGCAACACAACCATAAAAGTACACACCTGATGAACTATGGAACCAAATTACCAAAGTTTATACTAGATGAACTACTTATATCACTTTTAAGCATACAAAATTCTAGTAATTTTGTTGTGTCATGTATTCTTGTGATGATCAAGTGCTGTTGACTAAGTTTGTGCTGTGTGCATGCAGACTGAACAAACACTAAGAGATTTACCATTCATGCAGATTAAGCTTGAGTATCCACAAGAATACCTGACAACCGTGAGCGGGCACTACTTCCCGGTGGTCTACGGTGGTTCTCCGGTCATCAGGTCTCTTACATTCAAGAGTAATCTGAGGACTTTTGGGCCGTTTGGTGTTCAGGAGGGAACTCCATTCACTTTACCAATGGATGGAGGCATGATAGTTGGGTTCAGTGGAAGGAGCGGCTGGTACCTCGATGCAATTGGCTGGCGGCTCTCGCCGATTCGCAGTGTGAAGCTCTACGAGACGCTGCAGAAGAAGTTTCTCAGGATCGGAACCATGGCTTCCAAAAGTTTGGGAAATCGGAATGTGCAGCATGGTGCTGTTGCCACTGCAAAATCCAAGAAGATGCATGCATAAGGATTATTTTGGATTTCTGAAGCTCCCAACAGCTAGAGGATAGATTGTTTGGAAAATAGTAATGTTCACATTTCATGCTATTGTTGGTTTACAGGTTCTGATGCTGCCATTCATGTCAGCACAACTATTATAGATGTTGGCTATGTGGAAGTACTACTAGTTTTCATAAAGGTTAGGAAGAGGAGTGAGAGTGGGTGAGATGATTTGTGTCAGAATTCCTACAGGTATCTTACAGAAACTACATATAACTAAATAGACAGATTAAGTGATAGACATATGAGGTAAATTAAGTCCATTCTTGAAATACATTTCAGAATTCAAATGGAATTTGTGTAATTTTTATGAGTATCCTATGCTATCTTATCCTCATTTTTTTCCATTCTAACAGTTTGATTTATCCTTGTTTCTGCACTCATATGTACATCACTTCAAATGATTAGTATTTGAAAGCTATAATCTATTACCTCATACAAAATTGTATCCAGTGATTAGAGATGGGATTCCTAACTTTCGGTTCCAAGTATCATCGTTTCTATAAGAGATGCATTTTCATATTAGAATTAGTGAAATGCAGTTATTTGTATTGAATTGCAGGTTTGCACTTCCCCATTCTGACTGATAATTTCTAGCTTTGCCAGTTTAATTGATCAATGCACAAGTTTTTGCGGCTGCGGGGAAAACGAAGTGGGCAAGGCATATGATGTTTTACGATTTATGAATAAATACCAAGAGTTTGCCACTGATCAAAATATTTGAGCAATTAATTAGATTCAAAATTCAAGTATGAGATAATTTCATGGATACATGATCCATCGTCATTTTAATTGTGATCATATGTTAGCCTTTTTATATTTAATGGTCATTGAATTAAATTATCTCCTTTCTCTCAATGTACGTTGTATCCGGGAGAAGAAACTTCGGCTTTTTACCTAACACGGAACTATAAATTTCAAAATGACAAAAACCAAATTGCAGAAGAGAAAAAAAGGACCAAAATCGAAACCAACTTTGGCAGTATACTCTTAATACCCTTGTATGTTGTTTTAACAAAAATAGAATATTGTTCAATATCCTATTTTGGTGAAACATTATACTGAACAAAAAAAAAAAAATGATTGTCTCTGCTTAGACTGTGCCCACATCCACCTCTTGGCATCTTCTTTCTCTTGGACATTCTTCCATATTGATTTCCGACCAATCGAAGTCGAAATGAAACTCCAATACCATTCAACATTTTCCTCTCCTTTCTCTTCTTCCTTCTCCAAACCTTAGCCTTCATGAATCCTAAGACTACATCTAAGATCTTATAAGGAGGAGAAAAGGGATTCTAAAAATTCCGAAGACACTAGTGATGGCGAAAACTAAGAGAGGAGGGGTGGGTGCTTTTGTCTATCAAGTTAGTGGCAATGATCCGCTCACAAGACACCGACGGTGGTAGAAAAAAAGAGATGAGGGAGAAAAAAGAGGAATTTTTGTGCTCAGTATATTGTTTCACCAAAACATAATATTGAATAATATTTTATTTTATTAAAACATATAAAGGCATTAAGGATAAATAGCCAATTATGTTATACAGTGTCTCCTGAATTGAGAACACTACAGCATTTATTAGTTTGAGGACTGTAGAATGAGCATTACATTATTTACTATGTTTTTGGCAAGAAAATGCTTACCATTATACCTTTATATGATTCTGCAATATACTTGGTATGATATTGGCAAACATAAGAAAGATAAATTCTGTTTAACACACAACGAGATAATTTAGAAATTTGGAACATGGGAATTCTTTTTAACAATTGAATGCACTGTTTGAATAGTTGTTCCATAATTGACAGCACACTCGAATGAGACAAGAACAAAACCTCAGCAGTCCAGACATTTTATCAGTTGGAATTTGTCCATGGCGGTCAGCAAATGATCATTTTCATCACCTTACCAATATGATAGTGTATCTTATCCACTGCAAAATTCTACTCAAGAATCTAGCTGCTCAATGCCAGCAGTGAGCAATTGGCCTACTAGCGAATTTATCTACAAAGTACTTCTTTTTGCTAATTGCCACACTGAAGCAAACAACTCCATCTCATCAACAAAAAAAAATGATTTGTATTTGCCTGATCTGAGAGAAAATCGCAAGCTATATAAGAATATCCTCAAGAAGTTGATCTATCTGCACTGTATCTCTGTTCATCCATGTTGTAGTGTCATTCATGTATCTCACCCTCCTCAAGCAGATCCTCATAAGAAACTGGGACTCGCATCCTGTCCACCACATTTTTGCGTTGTGGATTGGGATCAGATGATTCAAGTTTATCCTGGACATTTGCACCATTCTCAGAACTGTTCCATATTTCTGCTGCCTCATCAGGTACACTGGGAGCCCCATCTTTGTTGCTTCTCATCTTAGATTTTGATACCCAGAATTGCTTCTGCATAACATTTGAAGAATTAATTATAAGT
Source organism: Canna indica (assembly GCA_034359265.1). Lineage (NCBI taxonomy): Eukaryota > Viridiplantae > Streptophyta > Magnoliopsida > Zingiberales > Cannaceae > Canna > Canna indica. Next base: position 72,603,641 of record CP136891.1, on the reverse strand, counting down.
GAACTATATAAACTAGGTCAGTTTCACACTTAGTTATGATAATGTAATTGGGAATTTGGGACAATAAACAACCATATGATAATTAACATTCATTCATGTACGATTGTGCCTCATTGTGCACATCAATCCCATCAACTAACCCCATATTTTTTTCATTTGGTAAAAGCTTGCTGTGACAAGTAATGGGCTAAGACAAGAATGTGGTAAGCTTAGCACTCAATTGTAAAAAATATCAATACATGCAAGATTAATAGTTCCAATATCAATGCAAAAAAGAGAGAAACAACAAATGTTTGAAAGGTAAGGAACTAAAATGGGCTACATCAAAGTAGGACAGAAAATAAACAGCTAATGACAATCCATTTGAATCTCAAATATGCAGGTTACCGATGAACAACAGCCATATTCCCTAAGGGCATCCCTTCAATCCTATTTCTACCAGCAGAAAATAACTACCAGTAATAGTTAACTTCCCGTCGAGTAGGTTAAATATGAACCTTAAAGTCTACTCCTAGAGGAATCTTACAAAAGGTATTTAACACTTTTCTTTCATACCAATCTTGATAGCTCAAATATTTTATTGTAACTATGCTTTTATATCTGGATATGTATTCAATGCTAACAGGAGCTTACCATGTTCCCATCTATCTGCAATACCGAACTAGATAATTGTTATGCAGCTATGAAGTGAAGAACATGAGTGTAATGTGCATGTTTCCATACCTCAAATTCCTTCGCCTTGGCCATGATTTCCTTGTATGCCTTAGGTTCACGAGTTTTAAGAATATTCCATAAGATACCACCGCCTGATCGAAAGCGGCGTCCATCAGCAGTCTTCTGGCCCCCACATTTTTGAATGGCATCCACCTGCATTTGGGACTTATACATCCATCAGCAATATGTTGTCGAAGAAAGAGTGGATAATTGAAAACATGTTTTAATGTAGCCATGCTAGTCAGTATTTCAACAAAAAATAGCACTGGCAATCTAAATAATACTAACTTGAATAAACAATCTTAGGGTACCAATTAACAAATGCTCACTTTAACTTGTCTATTATTGACATAAATACTTTATATTATAATCACACTGAAAAAACAATAACCAGTGTGAAACAAGTAAACGACTAAAGATGTCACACCAGAATTAAATGGAAGATACGTTTAAGTAGCATATATTGTTCCAACAAAAAATATATAATGTAAAGTCCAGCAGCAACTGATGATAAATGTAAAAGAACATCAATACCACCATATAGAAAATATGTATGATTCATAGAAATACGTACCTCCTTCACAAGATCTTTGACGGCAGATATACCAAGACAGCCTATAGCATTCCAGATTAAGTATGACTTATGCTCTTTCAAATGTCTACATGTTTGTATTACAAACCTGTTCAACATAAAAAATTACACAAGTCTTAATTACATGCCAATAGTTAATTTGGGGGAAAAGGAAGCAAGCTAAAACTAGAATTAATACATACAAATTTCAAGTCATTCTCACACAAAATTACATACAAATTTGAAGTCTAATCAGAAATACAACTACAATAGATACCTGCCAAAGGAACAGGTTGCCGGGCGAAATATTTCAGTATGATTCGGTGTTTTCATTAAGCTTTTGAACAAATAGGCTAGTAGGATACTTGTTTGTCATGATCTAAAAACAAAAGCATGACCGCAACACCGAGTTCTATCCAAACCCATTCACCCGTAGTAACCCCTAAAACTCGGTTGCGTGGGGTAATTACCTGTTCATGTCGGCGATACTGGAAGCAGCGCCTGAGTCGCCTCCGCCGCCGCCCTTTCTCCTCCGGCGCTTCTTCTTGCGTCCCTTAGATCCCTTCCGTTTCTCTCCGTTGCTTCCATAATCACCACCGGCCCGCGTGGCGCCGCCTTCGGACGATTCGCCGGGGGCGGCGGCGGCGTCTAGGGTTTCGGCGTCGAGCATCTCGATGTCTTCTTTCTGCTCCTCTTGGATTTCGTCATCGTCGTCGCCTAGGGTTTCGTCGGCTCCTCCAAAGGCGGGCTCTTCGAAGATCGATTCCAGTAAACTATCGCCGCCCTCCATGGAGAGAACTGAAACGCAGCAGCAGCGATGGAGTGGGAATAAATACCACGGCCCGGTTGTTGCCGTCTTTTGTTTTGTGTTTTTGTTTCAGAAAACAAGAGCTAGAAAGTATGATATGCAAACAATTTTTTTCAAAAACAGAAACAGTACCTACTTAACAAATATCATGTTTTAGTCGAACTTTTTTAAGACAATAATAATTTGCCTCACGATTAACTTTCAGTTATTTTCCGTTTGTTTGATAGACGTGATTGATTAAATAATAATAATAATAATAATAATAATATTATTATTATTATTATTATTATTATTATTATTATTATTATTATTATTATTATTATTCGGACAAACAAACTGATATTTTTTATTTAATTGCTGTGAAATATTAGGATTCGCTCCATCTACAAGGTTGCCAATTTTGTTTTGCCAATTTTGCATATGGGGCTTCTTTTAAAGACTCTCCCTAAAAGAAAGATATGATAATGAAGAAAAGATTTCAATATGTTACTATTTTTAGATTAAAGGAATAAAGATTTTATTGATATGGAATAAATCATCTCCTTTTGTCTTTTGTTTCTTTATTTAAATAGGATTATAATTAAATTAAAGAAAGAATGTTCCTATTTCTTTCCTAGTTTCCTTCATTTTGCTTCTCTTCAAAATATATTGTTGACATTATGGGGCTTATGGCTCTAGTTTGACATTATTTTACTTTACATTTTTTTTAAAAAAAATGAAAGCAAAATTGGAAGGGTTGGTGAGGGTTTGAGACCTGAAATATATTCAAATCTGAGTTGCATCTGGACCAAATTTTGTATTTTAATCAAGCTTCAAATTGATTTAGTATGCTTGGTTGATGAAAAAAGATAAGTTTAATTACAAATGAAAATGTGATTCAGTTCTACAACTCCTTTTGTTTGGCTTATAGAAGAGGCTTATGAGTTCTTATTCTTTATTTCAAAATCTGTCTACTATATTAAAGTTGGAGAGCTCTTCGCCTATTTTCTTTTTCTTGTATATATCGTATCACACATATACATTGTATTATATATTATCTTTTATTTCTTTTATTTTTCTAATTTTTAACAATATAATATCTATGCATTATATTATTTATCTTTTATTACTATTACTACGTGATATTTTATATTATTGTTAATGTCAAATATAGATTTTCTCAATTTGGTTTGTTTTTAGAATTATTTTATTATTTTATTAATTTTTAATTTAGAATTTTTATTTTAAAAAAATATCCAATATATTTTGATCGATTCCCTTCAAATTTGCTAGATTGAACCAAATTGGCACTCTAATATTCATTTGATATACTTTTATTAGAGTGCTTCTAAAAATAAAAATTAACAAAACCACTACGCAAACTATTCATATTAACATATTTTTTTAAAATACATGTTGAGTATCATATAATGTTCTTTTTTTAAAAAATGGAATTTTAACAAATAATCGCTTCAGTAATACAAATGTTGCATTGAGTGATACTGCACTTACCATAAGAATACTAGCGAACATCGAAGTACAACATTCAACTTTGACGTTCGGCAGAAAAACAAGCGAATCACATCTCTAGCATATAAGGAAAAACACAGGTTCTTTCATTCATATTAGAGACTACCACAGAAAATAATAGAGAGCAGCAATCTCAGTGGTGATACGGAAAACATTCGATTTAGCAGTAGCACAGCCAATTCGATTTTGGTTAGAACACTACTGAGTTAAAAGATCTGGCTCATAATTTACTCAATTATATAACTGAAATACTGAATGGAAAAGAAAGGGAGTATAACTGGGCGTTTAATTAATTCAAGAACACTGCCAAATGAAAATTCATCTCAAACTAAACTAGATTATGAAAACTCATCAGGCAAAACCAATACAAAGCAATAGTTCCCAACTAAAGTTTTGAAGCATCCCGTCCAACACTTGTTGAAAAAAAAACGAAAACAACCAGAGGATAGCTAATTTAATACCAAGCAGTCAGCACTATTGACTTAGTTCTTTGCTTTAACAGCCTGCCTGTTCCTCTTCTTTGCACCAGACTTGGCAACTTTAAGGCTACGCTGTACTGCACTCAGTCGTGCCAGAGCAGCCTTGGTAAGATCTGGCCTATAGTAGTTATCTGTCACCTGCAAAAAAAGAGAAGCCAATCAACATATCAAACAGTGAAAGAAAAATCATTAAAAAAAGATGATGATCCTGAAGTGGTTATACCAAGTAATTTAATATCAAACAGAGAGATGGAATCAAGAACATACAGCAGAAGCAACCATTATAATAGAACAAACAAAAATATATGCACTTCCAGATAAACAAGTGGTAATGCCAAAGGTAACAAATATATTTGAATTACATAAAACAGTTATTAATGTTTGGTATAAAATGTTAAGAAAATCACACCCTCAAGAAAAAATATTTAACTGGCTATAGATTTATACAAGTATGGTTTAACAAAAGATCAAGACCAATATTTCAGAAGGAAGACAAAGCTCATAAGCCAAGCATAAAAAGCATACTTCATTGAAGAACCAAACAAATGAGGGGTTCTTCTTACATGTCACAGCTCATCATAGCTTCTTTGGATAGTCTAGAAATTGTACAAAGTAAAAAAGCAAAAAAGTACATAACACTCTGAACACAAATAAAAATGGCATGACGGATAAATACATAAGGTGGGCAGTCACATAATTAATCTCTATGAAAAACCATCAAAACTTGAGAAATGTTGTTGCAAACAAAAGATCCACTTAACTAAAACATCAAAGATGACCAAATTCGTTTTCAAGCATGCAAGTCAAATGAATTCATCACATCAATCATAACAACTTAACATAAAATGAAAGCACCATCCAGTCTTTATGACAATTATATTTTTGTAATAAACAAGAAATAAGTAGGCTATCTTTAATTGGTATAGAAAAAAGATGGTAAGGGTTCCTCCTACAATTAGAAAGATTTTGATAAATTGCACAACCACAACATAAAACTTAATTTACTTTTAACATAAAAAAAAGTTATTCAAAATACATTTTGGGTCATAGATGACCTTATACAAATATACTACTGCTAGGATGCATACAGGAATATCAACTGAAAAATAGCATATTAAAAATTAGTGGAACATTGTAGCTGATACCTGGTTCATGACAACTCTCGACATCTTACGGAATTCCTTCTTCATGGCAGATCTGTGGTATAAGCTCCCAGGCTTGTTCTGCTTCTTAGTCTTAGTTGTTGCAAGAACAATAGAGAGATCCTTTCCTCCTGGCTGAATGGTGACTGTCTTCTTGTTTGCCAACCCTGCGGTTATTCGGTTGGGATGACTTAAACACATGCAAATTTCAGGCTACACAGTGACGGAATGTAGAGGCATAGAAAGGCCAACTTAATTACCAGAGTGCTTGTAGGAATTGACATTGTAGAGATTGTTAGGCTCCCTGCTGAACTGCACCATGGCAGTGCTATTACCAAACTGCTTCACAAGGAACGCATTGTTCTTCTTGACAATCTCCCAAATAAGCGGGCCAGGGACAGTAGCCATTCCTATTGCAAGGTAAATATACGGCATAAAAAACACATTAAAGAAAAATGGCATGTCTAATTGAAATTGAGAGCGACCCACTCATATAAAATAATTTCGAAAAATAACAAAACACGGAGTATAAACAAAAAGCAATCAAAACGATAACTTCGAGGGAAAAAACAATTAAAATCACAGTAAATCAAATTAGCAATATACCACCACCACGAGAACAACAAAGAAATTATTATCCTGGTACTACTTCTATAGTCAATAGCAAAAAAGCGAGATCCAAGTGCACGAGATCTGGAACAGTCATGGCATCGCCATAAGAATCGCACAACAAAGATGGAGTAAAAATAATTGCACAGTAGAATTGAGTAGAAGATCGAACCAATAACTGGAGGGTAAATCTAAACTCCGATCACTTGCAGAAACAACAAAAATGTCGAAGAAGAGAGAGAGAGATTAAGGCACCAGAGAAATAAAGGTATTGAATTGGGATCAAACGAACCGGATGGTGTTTGGAACCAGCGAAGGGAGTCCCGTTCGTTCGTCTCGCGAGCTGGGCGGCGTAGTCCGAAGGTCTCCGTAAACCCTAGCGGAATTCCATTTTATAGCGTCGGGATCTCAACTGGCATGTCCATAGCATGACATGAAATGACCGTAATAGCCTGAACTACTTATATCTGGGCTGCCGGGCTCGATCAATTTCCTATATGGGCTCTCGTTTTTTATTAAATGGAAATGCTTTTCAGATGATAATTATTTTTTATATCAGAACATTTTTCTATTTTATTGTTATTACACTTTTATCCTTCCTACTTAAAAAAATTACATTCTCACTCCCTGAATTATAACTCATCTTCCTTAATTATTTTAGGAATAAATCTCATCATATTATCGTAAGTAGATGATATGAATTATTTTAATAAATTAATTTTTAATGATAAAAACTTAAAATAAAAATAAAAATACTTTACTATTATGTTAGGCTTTAATTATTTTTTATTATTTATTTTAATCAATAAAAAACCATTATATAATTATCTACATCAACATAGTGATATTTATTATTAAAATAATCAAATGAATTTGTGATCCATGCTTTTTGGGACGAGAGTGCAATTTTCAAAAATAGAAAAGTGAGCGTGTAAATAAGGATAGAGGGGGAGTGTAATTTATGTTATTGTAGAGCATCGATGCATAACTAGTCATAAAAATGCATATTGTTAAAATAAATAATTAAAAATTATTTATAATATATTATAAATAAGAAAAAGAAAATATCAATCCAAAATATTCTAATAAGTAACAAAATAGATGAAAACAACTAAACTTATTTTTAACAATGTCAATACAAAAAATAAAAATTATAATACTTTAATCAAGCAAATCAATTCAAATATCAAATAAATTTCGTCTTAATTGCTAAAGTCAATTAACATTTGATTGGGTCAAATGGGTTGACATGAATTTTATAGTGTTTGGTTGGATGAATAACATAATACTATTTTTATGATTATTATTTTTTACAATTTATTAATAAAAAGTACGTGTAAGAAAGATAAAAAATATTATTCCTCGTAGATGAAAAATATTACTTCTTACCCTAAATCAAAAAATAATATTTCCTACGGATATTTTTTTAATAATGTCCTTTAATATTGATAATATTACATAATAATATATATAAAAAATAAATTATTATATTATATTAAAAGTACATATTTTAAATAGATAATTGTCATATTATTATTAAATATTATTTTGATTATTATTTTATAAAAATTACTTATTTTTTATGAAAATAAAATAATTAATAATGTTTTTTTATTTTAAAATTAATAATTAATTTTAAAGTAATGCATAATTTTATTATGTTATTACTCATTAGAATAAATTATAATATAATTTATTATATCTTTATAATGATATTTTAGTCATTTTTCTCATAATTCTTTATTTATTGATAAAGTGAAATAAATAAAATAATATTATTTCTTATTTATTTATATTCCTTATAATTTCATTTCATCCTATCAAATATACCTATAGTCTTCGAAGTTAATTGACTTGTCTAGCCCGAGTATCATTTTTTTAATTCATTTATAGTTGAATTCTATCCAAACTCATTAAAAATATTTATATTAGTATTTAATTTGATAATTTATCTAAATGATAGTTTTAGAACTAAATGGTGTCATGTCGTTAATTCAAATTGTACTTAACTATTGTAAAAATACCAGAATATCGTCAATGAAGACTATGACGAATCTATCCAGAAAGTCTTTGAACACTCGGTTCATCAGCTCCATGGAGGCTGCCGAGGCATTAGTAAGGCCAAAGGACATGACCAGGAACTCATAGTGTCAATACCGCGTCCTGAAAGAAGTCTTCTGGATATTCTCATCCCCTGAGTCTGACTCTGCAGCGCCACTAAAGTTGTCGACATAGGAGCTCTCCCTATGGGTGGTAATGTTGCTTGACTGCCTGCTGGGCAATCCCTCCTGATATGGTCTGGCTGGTCACACCCAAAATGGGTACTCGGGCCATAACAAGCCCATTTGTGCCTCCTCCCGCACTGTCCGCACTCTGGCACCTCGCCTCTCTGGCCTCCTGGTACCGCGACACTCTGAGTAGCCGTCGGTGATCCCGTTCGCGTACGGCCTCTGAAATTTCCTTGTCCTTGGTTCTGCGGGCGCGCCGGTCCGATGCCGGCACCCTCAAACTAGGTGCGCCTGTCCTCGTGACGGTGCTGCCTGAACCTCTTCCAGGTTGCTCCATCCTACGGTCGGTAGGTACCATGGATTCCTTCTGCATTGCCTCGTCCACCACCTGCACCAAGGTAGTGTCCTCAGTGTAGCGTATTAGTCTACCAATCTGTACCCTTACACCCTCCACGAATCGCCTCACCTAATCTGTCTCAGTCACCACCAAGGATGGGGGGTAACAGAACAACCGTGTGAATTCGATCTCATATCTAACACCATCAAAGTTCTGGTACATCTGGGGAAGCTGCTCAAATTTCATAGCCCGCCTCTCGCGAACATTCTTGGGTAGGTACTTCTCAGTGATTGTAGTTAAGAATTCTCCCCACGTAGGGACTGGTGCATGAGTCCCCCTACGCGCCCTCCATGACTAGTGCCACTCATTCGTTGGGCACCAAAGTTGTAGCCCAATGATGTGCACCATCGCTTCAGAGGAACACTCCAAGACTAAGCATAACTCTGTGCAATCACGTAGGAACGCTGTCACCTCCACTGCCGAAGTCGTGCTTGTGAATACTGTCGGCTTCAGCTTCACGAAATCCAAGTACAACGAGTTGTGTACCACAGGTTCTTGCCAAACCTCCTCCATGTATCCAGACTGTACCGAATCGATCGGCTCGGTCACTGCGGGTGCCACTGGTGGTAGTGGTGGGGTCCGCTGCTACGCTAGCTCATGCTCCTTACGAAGCTCCTCTCGCTCCCTACGGAACTCCTCTCGTTCTCGACGGAATTTGTCACGTTCTCTGCAAAGCTCCTCGATCAATTCTGTCACTTGGGTCTCTAGAAATGCAACCTTGGGATCTCGCGTTGCCTCCTCCTGAGCCACTTGGCTGGTAACACGGCCTATACCTCGGCGGCGACCCCGGCCTCGTCCTCGTCTGCCAGCGGAGTTACTTCTGCTTTCGCTCATCACGGCATCATCATATGCCTCCATTGTTATTAAATAAGAAGCAAGCACCACACAATCTGAATATATAAATAACAACCTAAATCAAAAGAATGTGTACTGCCATTGGTGCGCAGGTTCAGCTTTCGATCTCGTGACTAGGACATACCATATGTGAACACGCTATCAATGCCCCCATACAATACCTATTATCCTATTGTCGTACCCACTCTAATACTAACTTTGTCACACCCCAAATCCAGTATGATCGACCAGGGTACGCCACATACCCCGATGTCTAACCCAAACCAAACCACATGAACACATAAACCAGACCTAAACATTTAATAATATCTCAAGGATTTAAAAAGAAATATTTATTTTCAAATAAACCCTAGACCACCAACTCAACCAAAAAATAAATGTTCAAATCAATTACTAAAATTTAATTACTAAACAAGACACCTCAAATGACAAAAGTGCGAAAACAAATAAATAAACCGAGTCGATATGACTCAACAACTCAAAAGAAGTAAAAACGACTCAGACATGTCACGAGATCCATGCCCTGTCGCCGCCAACCGTGCTACTGCACCCCAGTGCCTCTCTGATCTAGCTCAGGTACTGTAAAATAACATATATGAGGGGTAAGTCCAACTGGGACTTAGTGAGTAGATCAGTCCTCAATTTCCATCATATCAACTTCATCATGCAATAACCAAAAGCATACAAGTAAGCATAAGAACATAAAGTTGAGCATTTATTTTATTAGCGCAATCATCCTCGTCAACATATAGCAACCTGTAAGAAAATACCACCATATATATTATGCACAATGCAACCATCCACATGCTCAACCGGACCCTTCAGTCCTCATCACCACATAGGGGTAGGTAGTCGGTACGATTTCCAATCTAGCACCCAGCCAATGTCATCTCTTTGGGGTATGCTCTCCCCTCACCGACACGGCTCTTTCGATCTATCTCTTTGGGGCAGACGTTCCCCTCACCGATTGGGTCTCTGAACGGTCTCTTTGGAGGTATGAAGTCCCCTCACCAGCCGGACTTCTGAAATCATGCCAACACTATCTCTTTGGGGCATACCCTCCCCTCACCAACGAGATATCCGAGAAATGCAACAATCACACCACAACATCACACACACAGGGAATATTAGGGGTGAGCGGGTCCGGGTACCTTATATTTTTCATGATACCCGGACCCTAACCTGTATATAATTGATTCCTAAGTTTTGGAACCGGACCCTACCCTGATGGAAGCTGGAACTGGACCCTACCCAGAACCACAGGTTCCGGTTCAGATTTCGATTCCAGTTCTGGTTTCGGGTACCCTGTTGGAACCTGTTCATATACAGGTTCCGGGGTACAGGTTCCAGGTACCCTGTTGGAACTTGTCCTGGAATCTATAAATGAACATGTTCTAATAGGGTACCATATTAGAACCTATTCTAGAACCTGTAAATGTACAGGGTCCAACAGGGTACCCTGTTGGAATCTGTACACTGGAACCTGTAAATGAACAAGTTTCAGAGTACAGGTTCCAGAGTACAGATTTCGAGTACCGGTTCCGGATCCGTGTACATGATGTGTTGGACCTCAAATCGAAACCGATTTTAATCGATTCCTAAATTTTTATCCCGGATCCTACCCGAATTTAATTCAGGTCTATCCGGAACCTACCCAATCGGGTCGATTCCAATCGGTTTCGGATCTACCTAGTACCCATGCACACCCCTACGGACTATAGATATAAAGTAAAGTGTGTTGAACAACAAGTAAATAGGGGTATGTCCAGGACATACCTCAATCTCCGCCTCCTCCCGCAATACATTACAATCACGCATATATATATATATAATGATGCTCAAATCATGAATTCACAGCGTACACAATGAGCATCAAATCTATAAATATATAAACATGCAACAATTCCTTCCCGTCTAAATTCCCTCACTCCTTCAATTCTTTAACTTTGTTTTTATCCCACTTATATTTTTGTTTTTATACGCTTAATTTCTAAATTTTCAACTTCAATTTCAACTGAAACTACTTTAATTTCCCTATAATTTAATTTCAAAACTAATTTCATATTAAATTAATTTTGAATTTTATTAATGGTGAATTTTATTTTTCCCTTCAATTGAACATGCTTAACTTTTAAAATTTCAAATTAAATTAATTACACTTTCAAAATTAATTTCTATATTAAATTAATTTTGAATTTTATTAACGGTGAATTTTATTTTCCCTTCAATTAATCATACTTAATTTTTTAAATTTCCAAATTTAATTAATTACAAATGTTGAGAATTATTTATGAAATTTTGATTTTTTTTTAATAATAAATTAAATCTTAGTTTCGAATTTTATTATGCCTCCTTAATTAAACATGCTTAATTTTGAATTTTATTAATTTCCATTTGGTTATAATCAAATTAATTATGTCAGCTTAATTTTTGATATATATATATATATATTATACATGCTTAATTTTGAATTTTATTTTTCCTCGATAACTATGTATGATTAATTAGAAATTTTTTGAGCATTAAATTAAACAGGTTTCAGTTCCAAAAGTATACTTAATTTCCAAATTTTTGATTATATTTAAATTAATTAAACTTAATTTCAAATAAACATGATTAATTTTCAAAATTTTAATTTTTTTTAATTATGTATAATAAATTTCAAATTTTATTAATTATTGAAATGCATATTAATTTTAAATTTTATTGAAATGCTTAATTGAATGATGATAATAATGTTGGTACTGTTTATGGGCCTTGGATTAGGGTCAATAGGAAAGGTAGGAGGGGTAGACCTAGCAGAACTTTGGATAAAGGTCTAGCTGTTGTTAAGGAAACTGATAAGTATTTTTAGTATGATGAGAAATTGTCTAAGGATGATACTTTAGAACAGGATAATGATGGTATCATTGAAAACTTGCAAGATCTTCATATTAGGAAGCCTACCTTAGATTCCAAATTTTTCCTGAATGATAAGAGTTCCCTCTACCGTAAAAAAGAAGATCTGGAAAATATTCTCATCCAATTTGAGGGTGTGGATGGCAGAATCCCTAAAGACTATCTTACTCATAGTAACCCTGTGTTTGATTCTCTTGTTGAGAAAGTTACTCATTCCCTTCAAAAAGTTGATCAAAAGGGGAAGAGTGTAATGACTAACTCTGTTGAGAAAACTCCTAAGGTAGCAGCAAAAAATTGCATCGGGAAAGCCAAAGCTCCTAGAGCTGATATTGCTAAAAATCTGCTTAAGGTAGATAGTTTAATGAATGCTAAGAAAAGGAGAGCTAGAAAAGATAATTCTGAGTTGAAAACAAGTTTAGATGCTTTCCTTGATTGCACTCCCTCATCTTCTCAGTACACCAAGTGTCCAATATCTTCTGTGGAGGAGGGGGAGGAGCAAAATGTGGTTCCTATGGAGGAGAGTGATTCTAGTATGGTGGGTGATTGAGTCAATCAGTTTAATCATGTAGATGAAAATCATGAGTTGGAATAGTAGAGGTTTGAATAGGAAAGATGTGCTTAATTTCATTCATATGAATATTAAATGTATGAAGTTGGACATGTTATTTTTGCAAGGAACTCATATTTCTGGTTCTTCTATTATCAATGTTACTAGATGGTTTGGTAACCATTGGTGCTTTTCTATGTTTCCTTCTAATGGTGCCCCTGGTGGATTGTGTTGGGTGAAATGATCACACTAGAGAGGAGTGAATAGTTTGTTTACTAATCTTTTTGCCTAAATCTAATTTTAATCGTTTATTTGGTTACTTAGGTAAATTACAAGATGAGTAGCAAGTGGAAGCAAAGTAAATACGATAATGAAGAAAACAATACTAACACAAGTATTTATAGTGGTTCACCCCCAATGCCTACTCCACTAACTAAGCACCTCGCTTAGGATTTCTAAATTTAACTTTACTAGATTAATCTTATTTCCCTTACAACGAGGACTTTGATCCGAAGAGTCACACTCTCAACCTAAGGCACTTCCACACCCGGAAGTCTCCGCCTTCTTACCGAGAGCACTCTTCCACCTCAACATAAAGGACAACTCAACTAATCATAGTAAACTAAGTTTACAATGGTGGATTTAAGCCTTAACACCAAGGCAACCACCAACTCAATCAACCTAGCACTCTAGATTTACACAAGTTCAATTATAATGAAATAAACAAGAAAATATACAAGTAATGGAGCAAAAATACAACAACACAAATACTTAGCTCCAACACAATGAATCCTAGCTCCTCTTGATGCCTTGATGATGAATCAAATCAAGCTTGAAGACAAACTCAAGAAAAATAAGATAGAAAGCTAGGGTTTCAACAAAGACGGCTCAATCAAAGCTTATAGGTGTCAAAGAATGTCTCATGAAGCATTAGGTCATACGAAGGCTTAGAAGGTTTTTAAATAGGCAAACCACCAAGTGGTGGTCGGGCACAACGGGTAAAAATGGCTATTTTATAAGTTGTTATACCGCCGGTCGCTTGTCTTGTCAATCGTCAGTCGACCGACCGAGCGATCGAGGGTAATCTACCGCTTCTAGGCAAACTCCGATCGACCGGATGGTCGACCGAATTGGCTATTGCCAATTCTCTGCTTTGTCTGGTCGACCGCTCGATCGATCGAATTGGCTATTGCCAATTCTCTGCTTTGTCCGGTCAACCGCTCGGTCGATCGAATTGGCTACTGCCAATTTTTGACCATATTTGGTCGATCGACCGGTCGACCGAATTGGCTATTGCCAATTCTTCACTACATTCGGTCGACCGAACCTAGGCTGAACTTGATTTTTTCAGTCTTTTTCTTGTGCGCTTCATTTCCGGGTTCCAGCCTTCAACATACGTCAACTTGGAGAGTTTTCCATGTGTTCTTTAGACTCGTCCAAGACGTCTTTGGTGCACACATTGAACTTCGAGAGATTTCCACGACGAACCTCAACGCGCCGATCAATGTCCTTTCGATTTTTCGATTTCTCCGATATTTCTGATCGAGGACATCGAGCACTAACCAATATGGAACCTGAAAATATTTCTCAATGAAACATTAGTTCCATGTTTGTTATCCTCAAAATCAAGATTAAGACCAACGTTGAAAACCTTAAGCCAACAATCTCTCCTTTTTTGATGATGACAAACATCCTTCAAGAAAATATATATACTAAAGCACAAAGCACAATCTCCCCCTATCAATATGCATATCTATGAAAATGAACTCCTCTTATCTATATGCATGGTTTTCCTATATTTTCTTCCATTTTACCTATATTTTTCTCCCCCTTTTGACATCACTCAAAAAAGGTAAAAAAAGTCAACCTAGTTATAGTCAAAGTTGAGACTCTAAAACTATTTTCCATAAAATATGAAAATCTCAACTAAAGGGATGAAAAATCAAATATCTAATATGAGACTAAATCATATATGATAGCATTAGATGATAAATACATTCCAAGTCTAGAAATCATGTATAGGCTTAAGTATTGATATTTTGGTGTATTGATCAAGAAGTCAAAAATCATTTTAGAAATGATTTTTCTGATCACATAAGTGGAACAATACCAAATGTGAATTCAAAATATCATACTTGAAGTCTCATTCGAAGATTGGACCAAAAATTAAAGTGTCGAAAAAATTAACATTTGGAAACAACGATACTTTAAAGTTTTGAAATTCAATTTCAAAAACCCATATCAAATCATATTTTTACTGAATTTTTTTGAATTTTTTACTGAAGAAACTAGATTTTTCAGAGAGTATGCAGTTTTAAGAATCATCAAAAAATCAAGTTTTTGCATTTTCTAAAAATAACTGAAATCTAATGGCATTTTCATAAATATTAGCTATTTTTTAAAAGTTTTCAGTTTTCATTCAAACTTTCCAGATATCAATATATAATTATTTAAAGCATGTTTATCAAGTTTGAAATGAAAATAATATCATTTGGTCAAAATTTTACCTTAGCATGATTTCATTCAAAAATAACCATTGTATCATGAAATTGCTAAGTATCAAGTTTTAACATTTACTCATGGTTTTTCAAATTTAAACATATGGACACCTAACATTAGTATATCTAAATATGTTTGTGAAGTTTGGATCTAAAATGAAGTCTCTAAGTCTATTTGTTGACTTAGGTCAACTCTACTCAACTTTAGGTCTCCTAAAGTGAACTTGTTATCAATTTATCTATTTTCACATGATTTTTCAATTTTAATCACATGGAAGCAAATCATGAGTGAACTCAAACATGTTTATCAAGTCTCTAAGATGGATTTCTACCTAGAGCACATTTCATTCAATCTAGATGACAAAAAATTGCCTAAGTATCAAAATTTTATCTACTCATGAGATTTCAATCAATTATCATGCAAAATCATTAATGAGCATAGAGAAATCATTTTATCAAGAAAATAGATGTGTTATGCAAAAATTTTGCCAAAATAAAACTCATACCTCATTTCTTGAGAAATTCTAAAATTTTCACTTTCTTTCCATTTTCCTTTTACCTTCCAAATTTTACCACTTTCTCAACTTGCAAGTAGGCTTCATTAGTATCATAATGAAATAATACCAACTAGCAAACTAACTTACTAAATAGCAAAGGTTCAATGCAAAGTTTCATTTAAAAGTTTTAACCTCTGCCAGATAGTAGAGATTCATTTTAAAAGAGTTATCATGATATCATTTAATGAAATTTGCCTAAGTGATAAAATTCTACATACTCATGAGAATTCAAGGGTTTAATATGAAATTCTAATCATGAGTATAGAGATATAATTTAAGCTTAAACATTGAAGTATAACACTAATATTTTGAATTAATCGAAGTTATACCTTATTCATGATGATTTACCAAACTTACCATTTTCTTCCTAGTTATTAGCCTTCCTAAAATACTCATAACTTGCAAGTAAGCTCCACCAATATTTTAGATAAAATATAGCTACTTAACAAGCTAACCAAACCAAAAAGCAAAGAGAAACATCAAGTATCATTATCAAAGTGCATCTTTGCTAAATAGTTTGAAATTCGTTTTAAATGAAATCAAGTGATACCAAAACGAATTTTAAGAGATCACAAAAATAATAAATATGAAAATATGATCTACGACCCTTCCTATTGGTTGAAAACCGAAAGGTCACAATGAGCCTACGATTTAGAACCGCAATGTCGCATGAGCCCGTTATAGGCTATATATGTCTCCGAAGAGACCGGGAAATCAAAAGTCAAACAATTTTGAAACTTATCAAGAGCGAAAAATCTACTAATATTAAGCATATATCAAACTCCAACTATAATTTAAGCAAGAGGTTATAAGAGATGATACCAAAGTACTTTTGATGCCAACATTACTAAGGCATCAAGATGACTTGAAGTTGCAACTTTGAAATGGTATATTCTTTGAATCCTCAAGCAACTTCAATCAACCAACTTTATTTCACCCTTGTGTAGTAGCTCCCCCTACAGTAGAGCAAGAAATCTTTGGTACCCAAATGACTTTGGGTCCTTGGGGATTAGTTGGCCTAGGTATCCAAAGTATCTTAGCAACACTTGGATTCTTCTTAAATGCACAATCATAGATTGCATGACCATATGTACCACAACAAAAGCAGTGTCCATTAAATTTCTTTTTGTTTTTGTTATGGACATGAGATTTATTATTAGAATGCTTGTCATGTGAAACATGATGAGTATGCACATTCTTAGAAACATCATTCCTCTTCTTATTATCATGAGGTCTAATGGTAGAATGCATAGCATGAGAATGATGATGAACATTGGCATTCTTTACATAAGCATTTCTAGTGTTATTAAGAAATGAAATATTTTTCAATTCGTTTACTTTCTTATTTAAGAACACAACCTCATTTTTCAAGACATTAATGGATTTGTTTAAGGCTTGCATTTGAGATTTCATCATAAGATTTTCCTTATTGATTTTTGAGTTTTCATTTTTCAAAATCTCATTCCCATTTTGAAACCATTTTTCAAGTTTTTATTTTCAAGCTTTAAGTCCTTAAGCTCAAGTTTCAATATATCATGACAAGGATCAAATGAGCTAGATTTCAATTTCTCATTTTTTAATTCTAGAGCATGCATATGTGAACTAAGTCTAGAATTCCCATTGTTAATTCTTTTGTTTTCCTTATCCTTTTTCAAGAGCAATGCATACATGTTTTTATACTCATCCATCAATTCATCAAAATCATGAGAGCTAGATGAGTTAATACTATCATTATTATTAATATGACTAGAAGGAGAGGAGTGTATCTCATTGTTATCATTCATGAGGTATTCTTTTGAGATGACTTCAGAATCATAACAAGAGGATGCTTCACTTGAGTGGAATGAGGATGTGGAAGCATTCGACATCTTCTTTGTCTTGTTCTTCATAGTAGGGCAGTTCCTCTTCACATGCCCTTTTTCTTTGCACACAGGGCAAATCACCTTCATTTTTCTATTTTTAGTGCTCCTATGACTAGAGGCACTATGAGCTTCAAAAACCATATTAGTATTGGGTGGATGACAATTGTCATCACCCCCCTCATCAAACGTATTGAGCTCTTCGGTTTTTGCATAATTATAAAATATGTTTAAGGTAGCCCAATATCGAATGCGGAAGTACAATGCATGATCTTTTCAAAGATATTATTTTCAAAAGAACAAAATATACAATTTGTAGTTTTAGCATTTAATTCAAACATATCAATTTGTTCTTGGGTCCATACATTCATGTCTTCCTTAGGTTCAATATATTTGATTTTTACCATATTAAAAACACTTAAACCTTGGGTCTTTAAGAAGGTGTACATCCTAGACTTCAAAAGATCAAAGTTCGAAGCATCGAACCTAGGAGGTGAAGACGCTAAACTCTCTAGTGCCATTTTTCGAATCGAGACACGATGTAGATGAGATGGTGAAATCTCAAACTACGACCCGCTCTGATACCAAATATTGGGTGAAATTATCACACTAGAGGGGAGGGGTGAATAGTGTGTTTACTAATGTTTTTGCCTAAATTCGGTTTTAATCGTTTCTTTGATTACTTAGGCAAATTACAAGATGAGTAGCAAGCTGAAACAAAGTAAATGCGATAATGAAGAAAATAATGCTAACACAAGTATTTATAGTGGTTCGGACCCAATGCCTACTCCACTACCTAAGTAGCTCGCTTAGGATTTTCAAACTTAACTTTACTAGATTAATCTTGTTTCCCTTACAACGAGGACCTTGACCCGAAGTGTCTCACTCTCAACCTAAGGCACTTCCACACCCGAAAGTCTCCGCCTTCTAACCGAGAGCACTCTTCCACCTTAACCTAAGGGGCAACTCAACTAATCCTAGTAAACTATGTTTACAATAATGGATTTAAGCCTTAACACCAAGGCAACCACCAACTCAATCAACCTGACACTCTAGGTTTACACAAGTTCAATTATAATGAAATAAATAAGAAAATATACAAGTAATTGAGCAAAAATACAACAACACAAATACTTAGCTCCAACACAATGAATCCTAGCTCCTCTTGATACCTTGATGATGAACCAAATCAAGCTTGAAGGCAAACTCAAGAAAAATAAGGTAGAATGCTAGGGTTTCAATAAAGATAGCTCAATCAAAGCTTATAGGTGTCAAAGGATGTCTTATGAAGCATTAGAAGATCATACGAAGGCTTAGAAGGCCTTTAAATAGGCAAATCACCAAGTGGTGGTCGGGCACAACAAGTATAAATGGCTATTTTTAAGTCGTTATATCGTCGATCGCTTGTCCGGTCGATCGTCGATCAACCCACCGAGCGACCGAGGGCAATCTACCGCTTCTGGACGAACTTCGATCGACCAGATGGTCGACCTAATTAGCTACTACCAATTCTCTGCTTTGTCTGGTCGACCGCCCGATCGACCGAATTGGTTACTACCAATTTTTGACCATATTCGGTCGACCGACCGGTCGATCGAATTGGCTATTGCCAATTCTTCACTACATTCGGTCAACCGAACCTAGGTTGAACTTGATTTTTTCAGCCCTCTTCTTGTGCGCTTCATTTCCGGGTTTCGGCCTTCAACGTACATCAACTTGGAGAGCTTTCCATGTGTTCTTTAGACTCGTCCAAGATGTCTTTGGTGCACACGTCGAACTTCGAGAGATTTCCACGACGAACCCCAACGTGCCGATCAATGTCCCTTCGATTTTCCAATTTTTCGATTTCTCCGATATTTCCGATCGAGGACATCGAGCACTAACCAATATGGAACCTGAAAATATTTCTCAATGAAACATTAGTTCCATATTTATTATCATCAAAATCGAGATTAAGACCAAGGTTGAAAACCTTAAACCAATAGATTGTTACTTGCTTGGAATACTTTAGTTGTTTACTTGCATGTTGTTTCTAAATCTAAGCATTGCATGAATGTTGTAATTTCATACAATGATTCTAATCCATGGTTTTTTACTGGTGTGTATGCTGATAATAATCCTGTTGTGAGACTTGCCTTGTGGAAGGAAATTTGAAATTTGGATTTTAATAATATTCTCTGGATGATTTGTAGAGATTTTAACTGTATTCTTAGTAAGCATGATAAATTAGGGGGTAGACCTTTTTGTCTTACCAACAGTATTCTAGCTTTGAAAGAGTGTGTTAATAACTGTGGTCTTATTGACCTAGGATTTTGTGATCCTAAGTTTACTTTCTGTAACAATAGGTCTTTTGGTAGGATTCTGATTAGGCTTGATAGGGCATTTGCCCATACAAATTGGCTTGATATTTTTAGGGGTACTAAGGTCTTTCATCTGGATAGGGCTATTTCTGATCATTGTCCTATCCTTATTAATATTCAGAATAAGGTAGAAAAGACTGCATTTAGGTTTTCCTTTCAAAAAATTTGGACTCGTTATCCTGAGGTGGAGGATATAATTTAGGAGTCTTGGTGTAATGACCCTAAGATGTTTTCCTCTCCTTTAGATCTTATCTCTCATAATTTCAAGTGTCTTAGGAGTAGATTATCATTCTGGAATAAGTATGTTTTAGGGAATTTGGAGGGTAGGCTTACTGAGGTGAAGTCTCGTATCATAGACATTAAGAAGCTAGATTTCTCTGGTGGCTTATCTGAAGATGGGCTAGCTAAACTAGCTACCCTTTATAAGTCATCAAATGATCTTAATTCTCATATTTGTCAAAAGTGGAGTGCCCTTGCCAAAGGTAACTGGGTTAGAGATGGTGAGAAAAATACCAAATATTATCATTACCTAATTATGTCTAGGAAAAGGAAAAACTTCATTTCTGCTATTAAGTTTGATGGTTTATTAATTTCTGGTTCTATTGAGATTGTTCAATGCTTCACTGATTTTTACAAAATTTTGTGGGATTTTCAGGATAACTTTGACTATTTGAATTATGTTTTTCCTGAGTTATGTGGTATTGATAATTCTTTTCATACCTATATTACTGCTAAGTTTTCTCCTGATGAAGTTTTCAATATTATTAAAACTCTTGGCACGGGAAAAAACCCGGGCCCATATGGTTTCACCGGGGAGTTTTTTAAACACTAATGGAAAAATATCTATGTCTTTGTGATGCATGCTTTTCATAAGTATGGTTTTATTCCTAATTCTTGGAATGAAACTAATTTGGTGTTTATCCCTAAAATTGAAAATCCAGTTCTTATTAAGGACTTTAGACCTATACCTTTGTGCAATGTGATTTACAAAATTCTCACTAAGACTGTAGCTAATAGAATTAAACCCTTACTCAACAACTTGATATCTAAAAATCAGTATGCTTTTATTCCGGGTAGATCTATTCATGATAATATATTAATATCTCAAGAGTTAATCCATCATTCCTATAACTCAAAAGGTAAAAATCCTATTGTAATGATGAAAATAGATTTAGAAAAAGCATATGACAATATTTCTTGGAATGCCATATTTCATTCTATGCGCTTGTTGAATTTTCCTGAAAAATTTATAAATTAGGTGATGGCATGTATCTCTTCTACTTCTTTTAATTGCAATATCAATGGTATGTTATCCTCAAGATTTAATTCCTCATGTGGCATTACGCAAGGAGACCCTTTGTCCCCTTATCTTTATATTATTGTTAGTCATGTTATGTCCTATATGCTAAATAAAGCTACTGAATTGGGTAGCATTTCTCTTGTTAAGCTTAAAAATGGGGTTAAAGTCAATCATTTGATGTATGCAGATGATATTCTATTATTTTTTAAAGCAAATGATAAATCTATTAACTCTGTTCTTAAGATTTTTGATTGTTATGCTAATTTTGCCAACCAAAAAATGAACTTTACTAAATCTGATGTTTTCTTTCTTAGTAAGACTTCTAATGCCTCTAGACATAGAGTATGCACAAAATTAGGCATCAAAACACGTAGTTTTCCTACTAGATACATTGACACTCTTATTTCCCCAAGACAACATGTAGCTAATGAATTAAATTTCATAATAGATAAGGTTCACAACAAACTTAATAATTAGAATAGGGCTGCTTTATCTCAAAATGGCAAAGTTCTTCTTATTAGCTCTGTTCTAAAATCTGTTCCTTTGCATGCTCTGGCCATGACCTGGTTTCCTAAGAAGATTATTTCTAAGCTTGTTTCCATCATTAAAAATTTTCTTTGGAGTTCAAAAAAAGATAAAAAGGGTTTACATTTGCTAGCTTGGGAGCAGGTTACTAAACCTAAGGCTATTGGTGGCCTAGGTATTAGAGATCTAAATAATATGTAATTTTCTTTATCTGCTAAAAGGGTGTTTCAATTGGTTAGTGGTTGTGATTCTTGGTGGTGTGATGTGGTTAAAGCTAAGTATGATGCTTTTAATCTTTGGCCAATTACTTATCCATATAAATCTAGTAAATGTTGGAAAATTATTTGTGATGCAGCTTCTGCTATTAAATGTGGCTTTAAGAAAGTGGTCTCTTCTGGTTTAAATACATATGTTTTTACTGATCCTTGGATGTTTGATGTTCCTATTATGTTCAAGACCACATTTGTTAATATGGATATGTTATGCGTGTGGTTGATTTAATGTGTAATAATACTTGGAATATGAATTTGTTAAATTAGCTTTTTAGTTTAGAGGGGGCCCTTAAGGTTTCTAGGATTACTCTAGGCATGAACCCCGATGATGATAGATGGTGTTGGTGGATTGAGAACAATGGTCTAGTTAGTTCTAAATCTACATACAGATACATCACTCGATCTTATGCCCATTCTCTAAGTAACCTTCCGTGTTGGCGTGTCATTTGGAATCTTTCGATCGGTCCTATGATTAAGCACTTTGCGTGGAAATATTTCCATAATAGGCTGCCTACTGCAGAAAAGTTATTTAGATTTAACATCATTAATTCTCCTATATGTTCCCATTGTAGCAACCAACCTGAGAGCATTAATCATGCTCTTCAGGACTACGAGGTAGCTCAGGAAATTTGGAAATTAATTGATGGTTGGTTTTCGATTGCCCCGACTGGTTTAAATACATTGTATTCGGACTCAACTTTTTAAAATAATATCGGGACGATTTCGATGTCAGATATTGATACGACTCTTTGTCTGAATACAATGTATTGTATATGGCATTCTCGGAATCAAGCAGTATTTAGACAATGTTCTGTCTTTATTCACTAAGATTTTGGCTATTACAGTCAATTATGTTGATCCACCTAAGTCTAAGGACAATTCATCTAGAAAGAATCCTGGGAAAATTTGGGTGCTCTCTCATTTAGGTGTTGTTAAGATTAACACTGATGCTACTGTGAATGAATTAAATCAAAAGTATGCATCTGATTTTATTTGTAGAAACCATGAAGGATGCATGTGCTAGCACTGAGAAGATTCTGTTATAGCTTGTGAAGCTTTGGCAATTAAAAATGTGATGATTTTTTTGTTACTAATAGAAAACTTGGAAAAGTTATTATTGGGTCTAATTCGAAACTTGTTGTTGATATGTGTTCAGGGAATATTGCTATTTTTTGGCAGGTGAAAAATCAAATTCGAGATATCATGACACTTGTTGAATCTAGAAGTGCATGGAACATGAATTTAAAGTTCCAACATGTTCGACGTGAAGGGAACAAAGCGGCGAATTGGATTATAAAATATGCTAATCAATATAATATTTCTTTCAATTGGGAGGATCAGTGGCCTACTGATCTCCTCAGAATTGCCCAAATTGATCGTACTGATGCTGAGTAGTTGAATAAGATTTCTTTTTCTTGAAAAAAAAATTAGTATGGTCACCTAATGTAACTTTCTATCTTTGTTCTTACAAAAATATTTTCAATTAATTATTCTTATTTTCATATAAAACCAGCTTAATTTCATTCCAATTTCATTTCTAAATTTTAATTAATTTCAAATTTTATTAATGGTGAATTTTATTTTTCATCAAAATTAATTAATTAATTATGCATGTTTAACTTTAATTTTTCAAATCCATTTAATTAAGCATGCTTGATTTCAATTAATCATGCTTAATTTTTGAATTTTTGAATTTAATTAATTTCAAATGTGAATAATTATTTACTAAATTATAAATTTTCTTATATCTACTTTACTAAACATGTTTAATTTTAAATTTTGTTAATTTTTATTTGGTTAGAATCAAATTAACTATGTCTACTTAATTTTTAAAACTTATATATTATATTGTGCATGTTTAATTTTAAATTTTATTTTCTCTTCATATTTATGTATTATTAATTGGAAATTTTTTGAGTCCATTAAATTAAGTAGGTTTCACTTCCAATTAAGTATCGCCGTTTATTCTTAAAGTATAATTATTTTATAATATGATAATAACATGGTAACTTATTTATGAAAATCTAGATATACAAATATTTAAATTTAAAATTTAAATTTAAATTATTAAGAATATTAAATTATAATTATAAATTTAAATTAAAAAATAATTTACAACTTAAGTTTAATTAATTTTCACATTAAATTAATTTTGAGTTTTATTAATGGTGAATTTTATTTTCTCTTCAATTAATCATGCTTAATTTTTAAATTATTGAATTAAATTAATTGCAATTTCAAAATTAATTTCCATATTATATTAAATTTGAATTTTATTTTCCCTTCAATTAGTCATGCTTAATTTTTTAAAATTTTGAATTTAATTAATTAAAAAGGTTGACAATTGTTTATGAAATTTTGATTTAAAAAATAAATAAATAAAATCTTAGTTTAGAATTTTATTATACATGTTTAATGCTTAATTTTAAATTTTGTTAATTTTCATTTGATTTTAATCAAATTAATTATGTCAGCTTAATTTTTGAATCTTATATATTATATTATGCATGATTAATTTTGAATTTTACTTTTTCTCCATAATTATATATGATTAATTGGAAATTTTTTGAGCATTAAATTAAACATATTTCAGTTCCAATTAAGTATGCTTAATTATTTATTTTTTAATTATATTTAAATTAATTAGACTTAGATTAATTTTCAAAATTTTGAATATTTTTAATTATGTATAATAAATTTCAAAATTTATTAATTATTGAAATACATATTTATTTTAAATTTTATTAATTAATGGAAATTAATTTCTAAATATTTATATTTTCACACCCATTCAATTAAGCAAGTTTCATTTTCAATTAATTATTGTTATATTCCAATTTTTCATATAAAACCACTTTAATTTCCTTCCAATTTAATTTCTAAATTTTAATTAATTTCAAATTTTATTAATCGAATTTTATTTTCCTTTCATAATTAATTAATTATGCATGTTTAATTTCAATTTTTCAAATCCATTTAATTAATCATGCTTAATTTTCAAAATTTTAAATTTAATTAATTTCAAATGTAAATAATTATTTATGAAATTTTAAATTTTGTTATGTCTGCTTAACTAAATATGCTTAATTTTGAATTTTATTAATTTTTATTTGATTAGAATCAAATTAATTATTTTTGTTTAATTTTAAAATCCTATATATTATATTATGCATGTTTAATTTTAAATTTTATTTTTTCTTCATATTTATGTATGATTAATTAAAAAAAAATTGAGTCTATTAAATTAAGCAGATTTGACTTCCAATTAAGTATCGGCTTTTATTCTTGAAAATAATTTTTTTTTTTATAATATGATAATAATATGGTAACTTATTTATGAAAATCTAGGAATACAAATATTTAAATTTAAATTAATAAGAATATTAAATTATATTTACAATTTAAGTTTAAAATAATTATTTTAAAAATTTTAAAAATTAGTTTTTAAATTTAAATTTATATAATTTCAAATTAAGTTTATGTTAGAAAATATCAAAAATATCAAAAAAAAAAATTGATAGACTATTCTATTTTCATATAATAATATATTAAAATATAAAAAATATAATTTCAAACCTTTTTATTTTAAAACCACGGATTATATAATAATATATTAAAATATAAAAATTTAATATATATTTTTTAAAACACATATTTTAATTGTGTAAAGCACGGGTACTACAGCTAGTTAAGGTACAATACCTCCAAACATCATAGGAAAAAAAAGCATATAGAAGATGTAAATAATACAACACCTCATAATTTCCCTACGCGGTTTAAGCCCGACTTTAGCCCTCCCTTAGCCGTGTACCCTAGGGCCGGCCTATCCCTCTACCTGGGTGCTCTAGGTGCATAGAGGGTTCGTCCCCCTTGGGTTCCCTAAGGGTCAGCTCACCCTAAAGATGTCTTAGGGTTCTTGGGACTTTAGGTGTCTCTAGGGTACTCAATTCTCTACTTGTATGTTTTTACAATTTTCCTAAAGTGTCACTACTAGAAAAATGGTCATCAGCAACGGCTGATGCCGTTGCTGAAGAGCATCAGCAACGACTGAGCCGTTGCAATAGAGCCGTGACAGAAAGTCGCGTTGCTGATGACTTAGCAACGGATCAGCAACGGCCGCTCGGGCCGTTGCTCAAAACATTATCAACAACGGCCGCTCGGGCCGTCGCTAAAAATATTATCAGCGACGGTTTTGCCACAGACCCGGAGCCATTGCTGATAACATTAATAGCAACGGCCGCTGAGTCCGTAGCAACGCCGTTAGTAAAACGCCGTCGCTAAGCCGTTGCTGTAGGTCATCAGCAACGGCTTTCGATACATTTTTAGCAACGGCTTTCCCACGGACGCCCGTGGGAAAGCCGTTGCTAATGACGAATACCTGCAACCAGAAAATTTGAAAATTTCAAATTTCCATTGATACATTGATACATTTATCTGATACATAACTCACACACCCATACCCTCATACACACATTCATTCACACATCACAAACACCTCATACACATTCATTCACACATCACAAACACACCAACATATATACATCAAAACAATTATATTTATATTGATAATTATCCACGATAGTATAAAAACAATTCAAATGCAAAATTGAAGTATCAATATCCAAACAAAATAAGTTAAACAAGTTCAATATCCAAACAAAAAATCTCACGATCAAGATGGAGGATGGTCTGGATTATATGGCGGGGTCTGGAGCGCTTGAGTGTACACCGGCGTGGACTGACTCGAGGACGATGGATTAGATGATGCCGAAGAGATGACTGGTTCGGGATGACCTGACAAGTTGCGTAGCATAGCTTCTATATTCGCCATCGTCTGACTCTGACGCTCCATCATCTCAGTCTGACGAGCGACCGTCTCCTCTAGTGTCCTTATCCTATTACTATGATCATAACTGGATCTAGAGGTGGACGACCGCTCACCAGCGACCGGAGGGGTCGGTGCCCCAAGTGGCCCTAGTACGGCTCGCGCATGACCACTATCTGTGAAGCCATATACGCGGCCATGGTCCCAGCCACCTGCGGCCTCGACCCACGATGCTGCGTCAAAGTCCTCGGGGGTACCCCCGCGCTGCACCACCGTCTGGCTGTAGGTCTCCTACTCGAGTTTGATTTTTTGTTTAATATTTATCATAAAACTTAAATTATAAATATATAATGAATAATTTAAACAAATATATAATTACCATAATGTATGCAGCGCGGTTGTCGATGTACTCCCCCGTCCCATGTGCTCGACGGTGAGTCCGCTCGAACACCGCCATCGGGGAGGGTCGCTGGACAGTCCCGTCATCCGACACTGTCGTCTACATTTACAAAACAAATACATTAATTAGTACACATAATAACAAATAAAATATATAATTAAAAGATATACTTACCATACGGTTTGCGTGCACTGCAAATGCAACAGAGCCGCCGGTGTGACGCGCTGCTCCTCCCGACATGCGATTTCTAGCCGCATTTCGAGAAACCTCCTGCCATCGATCCGTCAACCATATCCCCACGAGCTGGTCCCATATATCCGGAGTAATCCAACCGGGGCCGTATCCCCGAGTCTCCGCGATGTTAGTGGTCCCAGCTCGGGCCATCGCTTGGGACCGAGCCTGCCCCAACTGCCCGTTGTACCTTGCCCGGAAAATAGCCTCCCAGGCAGCGTAAATGAAGGGCCTCTGGTCCTCGGCCCATGTATAGCGAGCCTGCAAAATAATAATATCAGTACCAATATTAATATATCATCATGCATGTAAAAAATAATAATAATACGTGCCTCAAACTCGCGCCATAACATGTCGACGTGCTCGCTAGGCACGTGAGACCACGTAGGTCATGCCCCGTGCATGTATCGTCGAATAGTAGAAGAAATGCTCCTCGGCACTTCTTCTTGCTCGAACCTGCACAACAAAAATAAATTTTAATATTATATTATGATATAATGAATTTGTAATGATTCATAATTCATGATATATTACCGCTCCCCAATCACGCTAATCAATCTACGTGACTCTGTGGCTGGTGGAGGCTGCCACCTGTTCGGCCCGCGTGGCCGCCTACGTCTGGATGTACTAGCCTCGGCAGTATCATCGGAATGAGGATCAGCAATAGGAGGATCAGCAGCATGAGTAAGTGCTGGAGTCTCACCGATCGGAGACTCCGAAACTCTCCTGCGTCGATAACCACGACCAGACATATCTGTCGAACAGACATATAATCAGATTATTGTATAAATAGTAGAGATATATTTAATAAAATATATACTTTACAATTATTCTTCATCATCTGAATAATAGTCTTCGAATTCTTCTTCTTCTTCCTCTTCTTCCTCTTCTTCATCTTCTTCATCTCCAGCTTCCTCAATTTCATGATCGTCATCATCAGCATATTCAACTTCTAATTGAATTGACGTTGTGTCTGCATCCTCGAGTATTGGAATAATACGATCCACAGCAGGAAGATCATCTTCTTGATAGAAACCAGGAGGATCATTTTCTCCTACTATCGGATCAATTTTTCCTCTACCTTTTGTCTTACAGACTACACGCCAATCTGCTCTATCTTTATTTCGAGCCGGATACTTCGCGTAATATACTTGTTCGGCTTATGATGCCAATATAAAAGGCTCATTTGCTGCCAATTTCGATTTGTAATTAACCTCAACAAGTTTGTATTTTGGATGAACTTTCATGCCCCTTTTTGTTGTATCGAACCAATGACATCTAAATAGGATCACTGATTTCAAGCCGAAGTAGTGCAACTCTATCACTTCTTCCACCAGTCCATAAAAATCCATATCACATTCAACATAGGTTGTCCCTTTCACGCAGACCCCAGCATTCATCGTCTTCTTTGCAAATGAATATTCAACCGTGTGAAATTTATACCCGTTAACAAAATATCCGCTATAGCACGACACAAGTCGCGACGGTCCACTAACAAACTCAAATATTTTTTTATCTATTTCAGCTCTGTGATCTTTGCTGTAAGTCTGAATCCAAGTAGGGAAATCACGATTCCGTAATCTCTCCAATTCTTGATCGTTGTGAATAGAGTATTTTTGCACCATCTCAATGTCAAATATTTCAATGAATTGTTCAATCTCTGGACAATTGAGTAATACATACAAGTGTGCCAAATGATACTCTTCATCGCTTAAGTGTCGAGATGGACGAGAACCAAAAGCACGACCAGAGTGACAAAATATATTTAAACGTCCATCTGAATGTCGAACACCCCCGTCGTCGTTACGTGGAAGACGATCAAATCTTGTCTGTACTGTCGATTCAAAGTAAAATGAGCAGAATGTTAAAATTTCTTGGATGATATACGATTCAGATATTGATCCTTCAACAGCTGCGGTGTTCTTTACTTTTTTCTTCAGACGATTCATGTATCTTTCAAATAAGTACATCCAACGATATTGAACGGGGCCACCAACTCGTGCCTCGTATGCCAAGTGTATCGGTAGATGCTCCATCGAGTCAAAAAATGCAGGAGGGAAAAACTGCTCCAGCTTGCATATGATTTCAACAATATTATTTTCAAGTGTTGACATATCTTCGACTCGAAGGACATTTGCACAGATGCTTCTAAAAAACATACTTAATTCAGTCAACAGACCCCAAATATTATCAGGTAGAAGATCTCGAAATGCGATCGGAAGTAATCTCTGCATGAATACATGACAATCATGGCTCTTCATCCCTGATATTTTGCAATCATCGACGTTCACACATCGAGATAAGTTTGAAGCATATCCATCGGGTAATCTGAGTTCTTTTACCCATTGACAAACATCTTTGATCTGTTGTTTATTTAACACATATAGGGCCTTCGGTTTCAGATATCGTCCGTTGACCTCTTGTAACTCCAACTCTGGTTTTTTACAAAGTATTTTCAGATCATGTCGGGCTTTGACATTATCTTTAGTTTTTCCAGAAATATCCATCACAGTGTTGAAAATATTATCAAACACATTTTTTTCAATGTGCATGACATCTAAATTATGTCGAATCAACAATGAACTCCAATAGGGCAATTCCCAAAAGATACTTTTTTTCACCCAGTTGTGTGTTTGGCCAAAACCTGACACTCTTTCATTGCGACCAAATACTATATCTGAAAGTGCTGAAACACGTGCTAACATTTGTTCACCAGACAACATCGGTGGTGGCCCATCTCTTTCGACTCTGCCCTTAGTAAATTTATTACGATTCCTTCGATACTGGTGATGAACCGGTAGGAATCGACGATGACAATCAAAGAATGAGATTTTTCGTCCGTTCTGAAGACTGATTGATTTAGAGTGTTCCATACAATACGGGCAAGAGAGTCGGCCGTGAGTGCTCCAACCCGACAACATGCCGTACGCGGGGAAATCATTGATTGTCCACAAGACCGCGGCCTTTAAATTGAAGTTTTGCTTCCGATGACAATCATAAGTGACAGCTCCCTCAGTCCACAATGTTTTCAATTCATCTATCAAGGGTCTGAGAAATATGTCAATTTCTTTTCGCGGACCCTTAGGACCCGGAATAATCATCGAAAGATAAATAAATTCATCTTTCATGCACATTGACGGTGGCAAATTATAAACTGTCAGCAGCACTGGCCAAACTGAATAAGGAGTTGCAGAATGTCCAAACGGATTAAAACCATCTGTGCACAATCCCAATCTGATATTTCTAGTATCCATAGCAAATGAAGGATAACATGTATCCAAATGTTTCCATGCTTCACTGTCAGATGGATGAGTCATTACTGTATCATCACGACTTCTTGCATGCCAACTCATGTAGGGGGCTGTCTTTTCTGACATGAATAATCTTTGAAGCCTCGGTGTTAGTGGAAAATACCGAAGCACCTTAAACGGGATATTTTTCTGTCGGACCGATTTCTTCTCCTTGTAACGAGGGTGTTGACATACATGGCATTTATCCAACTGCACATTTTCTTTATAATATAAAATGCAGTTATTTTGGCACGCGTGTATTTTTTCGTACCCAAGCCCCAATTTTCTCATCAGCTTTTTAGTCTTATAAAAAGTAGGCTCAAACTTGTTATCAGTAGGCAGCATTCCATTAATCAATCCAGCAATCCGATCATACGCAACTCCGCTGATATTACAATCGGCCTTGATGTTTAAGAGCTGTGTCATTGCTGAAAACCTAGTGTATTTAGGATAATTCTCATACAAAGGTTCATAGGCAGCTTTCAACATCTCGTAAAATTCTGCAGCTTCTTTATTCGGTAATTCAATCTCTACCGCAGCCCCTACTTCTATGATATCAACCGTTGTAGTATCTGGTGGGACTGATGTCTGAAGATCTGGCCGATCAATATTATCATTCAGGCGGAATTGACCCCCAAGACTATCAAGTATTATAGTTCTATAGGGATTACATTGACCGGATGAAGAAGCACCAGCAGAGGAAGATTCACCATATGTCTGAACGACAGGATTGCTCGACGTCCCGACTTCGCGTGACTCCCCGTGACAAGTCCATAGAAAATATCTTGGTGCAAATCCTTTGCTATATAGATGCAGAGTGACAGTCTCCCGATCCAAAAATCGTCCATTTGAACAAATGCGGCACGGACATCGGATTTGATCACCCATGCTAACGAAATTCCGATTCGAATAGGCGAAATTTAGGAAGTACGTTACGCCTAAACGAAACTCATTCGTTAAAGCTCCACGATCAAGACGTCGGTACATCCAACTTCGATCAGCCGACATGATTCTGTCAATCAATGACAATTTCTTTGGTTAATGTCTTTAGGTGAGATTGTCCTATTCCATTCGGGATTTATGTTATTCGTACTGCACTTACGTTTTTATTTTAACTGTTAACTAATTATTCTAAATTTCGACAGCATCTCCCTACAGTTCTCCGAATACGCATATCATCTGGGCGCGTATCGGAGAACAAGAGAGATGTTGCCGAATTTTAGAATAATTAGTTAACAGTTAAAATAAAAACGTAAGTGCAGTACAAATAACTATATTCCCAAATTGTCCAATCAGGGACAATTCAAGAATTGTACGTCGTATAAAAGATCATCTACTTCTTTTACACGAACATACAATTCCCGAACGGATCTAAGGTTTTGCTAAATCATATCCGATTCGTCGATGCGTACGTGAAACATATCAACTCGTCGGATGGATGATTATTTTCTAAATGTTTCGAGACAGTTCGAGTCCATATTGGACGATTTCGGCGCGCGTCCGAAGTGGACGATTCCGGTGCGAGTCCGAAGTGGACGATTCCGGCGCGAGTCCGAAGTGGACGATTCCGGCGCGAGTCCGAATTGGACGATTCCGGCGCGAGTCCGAAGTGGACGATTCCGGCGCGAGTCCAAATTGGACGATTCCGGCGCGCGTCCGAAGTGGACGATTCCGGCGCGCGTCCGAAATTAATCTAAACACTAATAATTAATCTAACAAATTAAACAATTAATTAACAATTATAAAATAATTAATTAACAATTTCAAAACAATAAAAACAATAAAAAATTCTGGCGCCGGAGGGTGGACTCCGGCGCTGGCGTAAAGTGGCCGGACAGTGTGTCCGGCCACTGTAGAAGGTCCGGCGGCGGCCATAGGCCGACCGCCGCCGGCCGAAACCCTAGAAATAGGGTTTCGGCCGAATTGATACCAATACTCCGGCCGATCAACATACCGGTAGCAGCGGCAGCGGCGGCGAGAGGCGTCGGCGTCGGCAGCAGCGGCGAGAAGCGTCGGCAGGAGCGGCGGCGGCAGCAGCGGGAGGAAGAAGGGTCGGGCGCGACTGGTGCCCTATATAAACTTATCAGCAACGGCTCACTCGCCCGTTAGAAAGCCGTTGCTGATAAGTTATCATCAGCAACGGCTCACTTATCCGTTAGCAAGCCGTTGCTGAAGATTAAAAAATCAGCAACGGCTCGCCTTTCCGTCAGAAAGCCGTTGCTGATAATTAAAATAATCCGCAACGGCTCGGTTTTCTGTTAGAACGCCGCTGCAGATACAGATATCTGCAACGGCTCGGGCGGCCGTAAGAACGCCGTTGCAAATAGCAACGGCTTGAGCGGTCGTTGCTGATAGCCGTTGCTGAAGATCATGTTTCTAGTAGTGTGTAGAATAATTCAAGGTACCCTAAAGTATGTTCCTCATGTGTAAAAATCCTATTTTTATTTTTGCCAAATCTATCCCTAATTGGCCGGCCATCCTAGGGCACCTAAAATGGCCCAAAAGGAGGCGGCATACCCTAGTTTTTTCCCGAAACCCTTCCTTTCCTCAAGATCCCAAGCAAGCATCAAGAAACCTCAACAATCATCAAGAAGCCTCAAGAAAACATCAAGAATTTAAAGGAGAAGAGGGTGGCACAACAAGGTAAGGGGCGATCAATCGCCCAAAAATCAATTCGATTTACGAAAAACCCAACGAAAAACGACAAGAACCCCATGACATAGGGGCAACATGACTGATGAAGGAAAGAGGAAGAAGAAGGCTAATCCACTCATACTTTTTGGAGAAGCCGGGGAGGAAGAAGCAGAGGATCCTCATACATACTTTGATATTTGTCTCAATTCAATCCTCCTGTCAAATATCCATTAGCAAACCCGTAATCTAGAAGAACAAGTTCGATTGTCTCCTTCGTAGCTTATGAGGTTATGAGCTCTTTCACTCAAACTTGCTTGTCGGACTTTGACAACTTGTTTGGATTGAGGGTTGGAGGGATTCAAATTACCTTTTATGAGTTTGAGAGAGAGAGAGAGAGAGAGATTTCAAACCCCTAATCCATTTTCAAAACATCTATGGGTTTGTGAGGGTTTGTGAGGGTTAACAAATATAAAAATAATTTAAAAAAGTTAAACTATAAAAATATCTCAATAATCCAATTATTATTATTGTAAATGAGGCACAATAGTCCAATTACAAAAATTAATTTATTATCAAAACCCTCCAAACTTCTTACCCAAAGTTATCCAAAAGTGAAAGGTTATGTCTTGGAGACCTTGACATTTATTCATTAATTTATACGGTTGATAACCCTATTTTTAGCCATGACATCAAGATCAAGTATAGACATAGAGGAAACATCACTTTCCTCAATTGTTGTCGAGCCTATGTGACATCATCCATTTGAAGCTTGGATGTTAACTTCAACAACAACAAAACCACGCGAGATGATTTTAGAGATGTGTCCACCGGAAGGTAACTGTTGTAATGGATTCAAACTTTAAATGTATTATTTTTTTATTCTCTTATATTAATTTGCTTGTCTAGAAACACAATGTTTGTTAGGAACAAGATTATTGTGATTTTTTTGTGTGACATAACCCTGAATATTCTCAGCGAGGTAGGGAACTTATAAGGAACTCAGCAAGTGAGAAGAAATTTCTTACCGAGAAAATCAACCTTCTAAAAGAGAAAAAAAATACTTTTTTGGTGAATAATTTAATTACTATGGAAGAGAAAAATAAATAGATTAAAGGAGGAGAAAAAGTTGGAACAACAATGTCAAATTTTCAAAATAACTAGGAGAATGATGATAATTTTTGTGTGATAATATGTGTTGGATGGTTAAAGGCTCGATGTCATGGGGTTGAGTTATTTTGTTTTCAAACTTTTATTTATGTAAACTCGCAGTTTAGATATTGAATGAAAATAATATTACCTTTTTAAGCATATAATTATGTGTTTAAACGGTGTGGTTACATATGATATGATTATGATATATATATGTTTATTTATACATTTGATTATGACATAATATACCAATATTTTTTATTACAGTTACTATATCAATATTTGTTTTGTGATGTATTCATTTGGTTATAGCATATACATGTGTTGTGATATATTCAATATATTAATATCAATACTGATTTCACATGATAGATATCAATAAGTTACCATTGAGTATTCAATACCAATATTGTATTTAGTATTGGCATTGATACTAATATCAATAATGATTTTGATATCAATATCCTCGTATTAGTATCATTGATATTAATATCACATTGATATCAATAAATTATTGATACTCATATCACATTGATATCAATAAATTATCAGTATCATTGATATTGATATCAATATCCTCATACCATACTGATATTAATAAGTTATCATTATCATTGATACAGATATCAAATTCCTTTTCTAGTTCATGTGCAGCCTATGCTAAGAAGTCATTCTAGTTAGTATGCAGCTTATGCTAACAAGCACTACACTTATGCAGCCTATGCTAACCTTATAGTAATGCAGCCTACGCTATCAGCCTACAATAATCAATTTACATGATATTGATATCAGCCTACGCTATCAAAAATGATATTGATATATTGATATAAGTATCATTGACACCAATATCAGTTCAATAAGTTATCTAGTATACAATAACGATAACAGTATCAATGATACTAATATCAATACACAATAATCAATTTATAAGATAGTTTTTTTTAACAAAGATAGAAAGTCACAATATGTGATCATACTAGGAATCGAATCCTAAATCTCTAGACAACATACAACATATTGCTACCAACTGTGTTACCCACAATTGGTAATTTATAGGATAGTTTACCGAATATTAATTTATAGGATATATATGGCACTTGTACAAGATACCATCCGTGACTTGGATAATTTACACGATATATTAATTTACAAGAGACTTGAACAATCAAAAGCTATCAACACTAGATTGGACTAAGCATATACCATTAGTGTTTTGGACTAACATATTCACCTTCTCACTCATTGTATACTGCTTATCAATAAAGTATACAATCATTAAATCTCATATACAATCAATAAAGTATAGTGCTTATCAGTATAACAATAAGCTAATAGACATACATAGCAATATAACCATTTCATTAATTTTGGTATGCTGATATCAATATACTACTTCATTCAGTCGTATCAAACCTAAAATAAATTAATTAGTTTCACGGTATCAAAACATCACAATATGATCTTTCCAAAATATCACAATTAGGTCATTCTAAAGTAGTTTAATGTGTATTTGGTATTATCATCAAAGCAACAAAAGTTCAATCATATATTGCTTGTGTTACGTTTTGTACACCAATAGGTTAAGTCAGATATGCTTGGAACTCATTGGCAATAGTATTTTTGAACACTACTTGCAAAACATGAACTCTCCTATTGCGTTCTCAAATAACTAACTCACTTCATTCTCCTCTAGATGAACAAATTGTCAATCCACTCCTAGGCATCCGCAAAAAAAATTAGAAAAAATAAATGAAATTATCAACTAAATAACTAATGACTAATGTATAACTTTTAATATGAAGTAGTTAGTAAACTAAATTGTAATACTCTGTAGCAAGTGTTTCATGTTTTCTCTCTAGCAAACACACCAAATTCCTACAAAGTCGTAGCTTTTTCTTTGCATATTGCCTATGTATTTAAATTAGTATTAGTATGTTAATAATGCACATAATAATTTCTCAAATCCAAACACAAAAAAGCATCACAATTACTATAACTCTTTCTCTACTGCTACTTGAGGGGCCACCCCTCTCTTTGCTTGCGGATACTGAGGCTTTACCTCTTCCACTTTTCAGAGGTTGAGGTTCTACCTCTGCCTCTACTTGCCGAGTTGGATGGTCCAATAGATGATCCCTCCTCGCCTCTTTCCCCCCCTCCTATTTTGACAAATGTCCTCTGTCGTGCAAATGATGGTGCTACTCCTTTATCAACCTTATTGGCTAACTTAGTTGACCCTATAAAGTCTATGGTGAAAATTTACTACCTTAATAAATAAGAATTTATCAATGAATATAAAGCTTACTTACCTCCTCTACCTGTGCAGATGCTAGTTTGTCCTAAGGGGACAACTTCGTTTATTATGACCCTCCTTGAAGCATAACTGGCATGTCTAGAGTGTCTCAATATTTGGTTATCATCATCATACATTTCTCTTATTCTAACTTTCATTGACCTCCCTGACATCTTCTTCATTTGTGGTGGCCAAATATGGGGCTCATCCACGTTGGCCAAGTATCTTTTCCCGTCACTAATTCCAAAAAAATATGCATAAATCTTTTGGTAATTAAGCATCTATGTAAAGTAATCACTTACATATTTGTCAATGTCCTCTTTCATCCAATATATGCAAGAAATTGCATACTTACATGGTATGTCACTTAGGTCCCACCTCCGACAAGAACAATTATGAATGCAAAGGTTTACACCATCAAATTCCCACATGGTGTAAGAATATAAAAAAAACATGTTTTCCTCTTTACTAATCTCCAGCTTTTTTCTTATATTCGGACAAATGTCATCAAACTACTTCAAAATCATCTCTCTCTTCATATATATTCTTTGCATTAACATACGTCATATCTGTTGGCTTAAGGTTTTCAACATTGGTCTTAATCTCGGTTTTGATGATAATAAATATGGAACTAATGATTTCATGAAGAGTTTCTTTCATATTCCATATCGATTAGCGCACGACACCCTCAATCAGAAATATCGAAAAAATCGGGAAATCGGAAGAACGTTGGTCGACACACTCGGATTCTTCAAAAATATAGAGTCTAGGTTTAGGGTGTCTAGTTTATATTGTAATATCCTCATGGTGATGTATAAGAACCCAAAAATCATCTCTGAATCCCAAAACATGAAAACTCGAAAATTGTCCTGAAATAACCTAGGGAGCTCCTTGGAGGGCTATATGACCTAGATACTTTCTTGACATAAAAAATGGCGGTAATTATTCCTTGGATTAAAATTAGATAATGATGTATTTTTTAGGAATTTTTGGAAGCTCTTAGCCTACCCATTCTCGACTCGAAAGATTAGAAAATTTTCGTTTTCGAAAAATTTGTACTAGACCCCAAAAAACTAGATTTTGATTCTTAAGAATTTTGATTTTTTAAATATTTTTATTGAATCCAAATGGGGGATAATCCTTATATAACATTTATGTTTTAAAGTTATTAACTTAAAGTTAATAAGTGTTATATAAGTAGACTTAACGAAGACGGAACCCAAACGAGCAGAAAAACAAAGCAAAGAAAATTGCTCTGCCCAGGTTCGGTCAACCGAATAGTGTTAAAAAATGGCAGAAGGCTACTTCGGTCAACCAGTTCGATCGACCGAGGCCAAAAACTGGCAGTAGCTTCGTCGATCGACCGAATTGCGGATCGCTCAACTCGCGACTCATTGGGTCGACCCGTCGATCGATCGAACATAGTAGAAATTCCGCGATCGCTCGAGTGATCGATCGACCGATAATCGACCGGCAAGCGACCGAACGGCGAAAATGACTAGTTTTCCGCCCGTTGAGCCGACTATTTCGTTCCATTTCTTCTTGGCTCTATAAATACTCATACCTAAGTCTTCCTAAAACACTTTTGATCACTCTTACACGTCATTGAGTCATCCTTGATCAATTCCAAGCTTTCATTGTGTCAATTCTTGGAAAAACCCTAGCTTTGATATCTCATCCCTTTGATTGAGTCTTACCCTCATTGTTTCACCATCAAAGGCGTCAAGAGGAAGCTAGGAATCTTGTTGTGGAGTTAAATATTTTATTAATTGATTTATTGCTCTATTTTTGTGTTGTATTTTGTTATTTATTTTATTGTATTTGAGCGTACAAGAAGACCTAGTGTTAGGTCTTGTGTGTATGTGTAGAAGTATAAAGCTACTTGCGTAAACGTAATTTACTATGATTAGTTGAGTTATCTCTTAGGGTTGAGGTGGAAAGTGCTCTCGGTAAGAAGGCGGAGACTTCCGAGTGTGGAAGTGTCTTAGATTGACAGTGAGACTCTTCGAGTCAAAGTCCTCTGTGTAAGGGAATCAATTTAATCTAGTAAACTTAGTTTGGAAATCCTAAGCGATGTGCTTAGGTAGTGGAGTAGACATTGGGGCCGAACCACTATAAATCTCTGTGTTAGCATTGTTTTCTTTGTTTGTGCTTAATTGATTTATTTTTGCTTCCGCATCTAATCGATAAATTACGATTTGCCTAAATAATTTAACAAACGATTAAAATCAAAATTATACGACAAGTTTAGATAACACACTATTCATCCCCCTCTTGTGTGTCATTTCACCCAACAATATTTCCTAGGGTAAATTACACTGACCTCTCTTAAGGTTTAGTGAAATTACATTGACCCCCTTCTATTTGTCCAGGTTACAATCACCTCCTCTGAGTAATCTTTGAGTAATTTTTTTAGGGGATGTCTGTGTAATATTTTACAAAACTCATGGGAGATTTGTGTAATCTTATTTCGTAATATAGGAGGTTTGTATAATCTTTTACAAAACTCATGAGAGTTATAAGATAAAATTACAAATAGATGAGAGATCAGTATAATTTCACTAAACCTCGGGGAATTTTAGTATAATTTACCCTATTTCCTAAGCATGTCAATTATTGGTTTCGATCTTGCCTCTAATATGTAACCATTGAATCTTTGATATATTGTTCAGCAAATTAATTATCTTAATTCCCTATTGTTGAGCTCGATGATCAGAATCGTGGTCACATGAACTACTACTACCAGAACAGCTATCTTCCTTCCTAGTTTGCTTAGCCTTTCCCATTTGCACAAATTCGTATCTTTGAAATTCATTGGAGCTACTATTGTCGGAACTACTCGAACTCATATTTCTTGTTGACATTATCTTCTCTATTTGAGTTGCTTTCCCATTTTGAACAATTGCATGCATTGGCAAACTCATATTTCTTGTTGACATTATCTTCTCTATTTGAGTTGCTTTCCCATTTTGAACAATTGCATTCATTGGCGCAATACTAAAGCCCTAACAATCGATTCAACAAAACCCTAAACCGAATCCAAGATGGAAACAAAATACAACTAACTTATAGGATTGGAAGCAAAGAATTTTTCGCGATGTGGAGGAAAAATGGTTTTGCGACATCAATTAGAATGTCGCAAAGGATGTTTCCTGTGCACTACCATGTTGCACCTTTCATCCAACTTCTCACTAAATCACTCAAACGATCACATGCAAAAGAAGTCGAAGAAGATATGTGCAAAGATTTGGTGGTCGAGCTCAAGTAGGCTAATTGGGGAAGGTGGGGCACGTAGAAAAGGAAAAGTATATAAGACTAAAAGATATAGTGACGTGAACGATGGTAATTTTTAATATAAAAATATATTTATCTACGTCGGAAAACTATGTCATCGTTTTAATAGGACTGTCAATGGATACTTGATAGAAGGATTGAATTAAGATAAATAATCAAAATACATGATGCAATTTGAGCAAATAGAATAATTGGCCAAATTTATGAAAAAAATACAAAATACAAGATATATTTAAACAATTACTCACAACAATTTATTTTAAAAGAACATAATTGAGTTATGAGAAATGTAGCTATGGCATTAAGCAGGAATTGGCATGCGACTGTTTTCATGGAAGAACTTCAAAAGGTAAGATCTATCACAAGATATGAAGGTACAAATCCAAACTTCCTTGAACGTCAAGTTTTCTACCGCAGCCGCTTCTCTCGTTGGATAGCATGCCCACTCTAGAAGGTCACCACTCACCGCAAGGTAAAGGAGAAAAGAGATGGTTAAAGTGTAAAATATATTTCTGAAATAATTTTTCAGCCGAGCATGAAAATACGGTTTGAACAAAAACAAGTTCCACAATGTTAAAAAAGAAACTGAAGAAAATTTAACAAAATCGAAATCAAATTTGACAATATACCTTTATACCCTCGTACGTTATTTTAACAAAAATTAAATATTATTCTATACTCTGTTTTCGATTAAACAACACAGAATACAAAAAAAAAACTCCAATCTTTCTCTTCTGTTCTCCCCCACTGCCATCGATTGTTTATGAGCTCCCCACTGCCATCGATTGCTTATGGGCACACTATCACCACCAACCTCATGGATAGAAACACCACCTCTCATTTTCCACCACCACCACCCCCAAACAAAACATCTTCATAAACAACTCTAATTTCCGTGAAACTAAAATCATAAAAACGAAATCAAAAACAAACTTGATTTCGCTAACCATAAAAGACCAAAAGTTCCAAATTTGGTAAATAGCTATCATAAATTATTTCTATTTAAACAGAAGCATCGTGGCCAGATGCTTTTACCTATCATAAATGAAGGCCGATATCTATCACAATAACTGAAAGATGAATATGTTCAATTTTTAATTGAACAAAAACAATAGTTGGCACGTTTAACCGAGGCCAATAACAAAACAGATCAATAATACAAGTGAATGAGCCAATGATACAAGGATTACATAGAAAAAATACTCAGATCTCCCATAAATCATTACTAAGTGAATGAGTTTAAACAGGTTTAGTTAATTCATCCCGACGGAACATCCATGGAATGAACACCTTTGAACATAAAATTGAGAAACACTCACAAACCAAAACAGGATCACAGTTAATGATGAAATACACAGTAAATTAAAGGCTGAAACTTATGTTTCCACATAATATGAACAATATTAATAACCAGCACATCTTCACAGTCACTATCATTTAAACACAATGAATAGCATAAAATATGACAAAGAAACCACCACAAGCAGACATTAATGTGGAACAAACAAGAAGCAACCAAAAGAAACACAATACACAAGGAACCGTGAAAAAGGAGATTGTTTACTGCACAGGCTTACATTCACCAACGCAGCAAGTGAACCTCATTGGCTTACATAGGTAAATCAATGTTGTCTAAAAACATAGCCCACAAACAAGGACAAAATGGTATTCAACCAAAATTACAACCATCAGACCAAAGAGGAAATGAAAAATAAAGGAAAAGAAAACCAAGTTTTCTAGGTTGTGAGCCAGTGAAATTATTGGTTCAAGTAGATAAATTACCACAGCTAGATAAATCATCCAGTTTTCACATAGGATCCATGTTAAGACAAACAGCAAGTTACACGGAGGTAATATTCTTAAAATACAGAAAATGTAAAGCTCTAACATTCAAGGAGCATCTAAGCACTAAAACCTAAGCAAGATTTGCTAGATCTTAATTCTCAATAGCCAACAAGTATCCATAAAAGATTGCAAACCATTCATCAAAGCAGACAGATAACAAATCTGAATTCAGCAAAACCATTCAAAGCATTTGCTCCCAAGTTGCCATAGACCTGAATAACACATCAATCACAATATATCCATCAAACAATATTTCAAGAGAAACTACATGGGTACAAAAAATATCAAGAAACCCTATTAGAGTTTATATATATAATAATCATAACACATAAACATTGCATTTTATTGACATTGAAAATCCCACTACAAAAAGTGGTAAAAATAAACCATGAATAACTTTGTATATGGTAACATTTTATCCTATTTTGTATCAAAAATCATCAGTCAAACAAAACCACAAACTGCTGAGGGATACAAAAGTGACAAATAAGAACTAAACATGGCTTCCCAAGGCAACATATGTAAGCAATAGATAAGCATGTGTGCAGCCTTCATGGATGATGCAAGTTACGATATCTAATGAAGAGATCATTAAACTAACTCAGTAAAACACATATCAATAGTAAGTTAAAATTTAAAACTACAAATAGGCAATGTATTAAACCAAAAGAACCATAAGAGCAAGTATAATAAGCACAGCAACAAATACAAAAAAAGAAGTGCGGAAGCAAAACTGTAAAAGCAACACTATCTGCAAACATCTTTTGAGAGGGCTTAAGCAGAAGCATTGAACCATAAGCCAGAAATTGTCTGAGCAGCAAATTATTACGATGTACTGACTATCTCATTGGATTATTATCTATTGTCACGAGCGCCCTTTTCAGACAATAAAGTGCACCTCAATCCAATGAGTTTAAAACATATCACATGAAAACTTACAAAAAAATTAAATCGAACAAGTTATATAACAAGAAGTGCAATGAATTTCAAACTATATGAGAGCAGTCAGATATAAGCTGGCTGTTGCCAGTCAATTTAACACCCTCTACTGACTGGCTGAATAAAAATCACATTAGCAAAATCAAATCAAATGAACAGCAAACTAAAACAGGCAGGAGAATAGATAAAAGCAACGTCGATTTTACAAAGGAACAAATACAACAAAGGCAAAGTAAAAAAAACAAAATAATTTTTTTAATGATCAACTGATGGAGGAAAGGAGTCTATATACTGGCTTAGTTGGGCCAATGATGGCAAAAGTTCGTCACTGAAATGATGCCG
Organism: Canna indica; assembly: GCA_034359265.1. Classification (NCBI taxonomy): domain Eukaryota; kingdom Viridiplantae; phylum Streptophyta; class Magnoliopsida; order Zingiberales; family Cannaceae; genus Canna; species Canna indica. Next base: position 72,560,274 of record CP136891.1, on the reverse strand, counting down.
ATGATAGAAACACTCAAGCTTGCGATCAATTTACAAAAGGACTGAAGCTCATGTGTAAAGTCAAAAGATTATATGCTTTTCAAGATTAAAATCAATGGCTAATCTTTGACTAAGACATGATAAAACAAATAAGAATCGCGTGAACAACAAAAATTATATCAGGACATCCCATAAAACAAACACCATTTTATTTTTTGTTGCTATTCAATTTTTTTCTGCCTGAAACATTCTGGTGCAAACTATTAGACAAAATATGCAAGTATAGCAAAGTCTGCAATTCCAATCATATGCCATCAGATCAAGGCTATGAAGGTACACATCAAAGTATGACACACCAAAGACACTGAGTATGTGATATTCATCTATCATGGAATACTTATTGGAGAAAGAAAGATCAAATAACCTACCACAAATTAAGTGCAGAATATACATTAAAAAATACATTAGGAATACCATTATTATTTAGTGTTTCACAAGTATGTGATACTATAATCAAACTCATGCAATAACATTTCCATTATGCGCATGAACACCAACCCAAATCAATCCACTACAGAAATAAATTCACAAACACCAAGCATTATGGAAAACATCTAGTAATGCTACTACGTATAAGCTACAAAAAGTAGGTAACACATGACAAGGACGGGACAGAGGGCACAAACAATACAAAAATAAGGCATACAAAACAACAAAAACATAATGGTTAATATAGAGAGAAGTCATAAAAATTAAATGTTAACCCTAAGGGAACACTAAAATAACAAAGACAAATAACTGCAGAAAAACAGGTAAAAATTTATAAATGATTGGATAAATATTAAGTTAAGAATTAGGTAAGGAAAAATAAATCCACTACAATCCAAAGTAAAACCACCAACAAGAAAATCATATGATTGTCTTCCTGTCTGTTGACATTCTTCTAGTTATCACTGTTTTAATTTTTTTTTTAAAATACTAATGTGTTGACAGATAGACTAGTGGCAATGCATACTGTAGGTAATAAGTCAATCTATTTGTTCCTATCTGGAGGGACATAGTAGGTCTGCAAATTAGTAGAATTGGAAATCAAACAAATAACAAGAAAAAGACAAAGATTGACAATCAAAATCAATTATAAACAAACACAGATGTAAATCCTTAAATCAATACCCAACAGTAGTGATCAACCTAAAACGACTAAGCCAAATTATCAAGAAAAAATCATTTACTTATCTAAACCTAAATCTTTAAAATTTGTATGATGCCTAACCTGTAAGAGGGGTAGTTCAGAATCTTTCATGCTATTTGCACAAGGACAAACATGAATAACCTCCAACCATCTGGTCACCAAAACATCCATCAATTTCTTCCATCTGCCTTTCAAGTCAATGGCATCTCAATAAAGTCTGTAACCAATTAACCCACCCTAAGAAGCCTATAAAGTTCAATAGTAACCAATGCTATTGGAAGGTGCTTCACAAGTGGTTAAGCACTAAATCCACACACAGAGTTGTTGCTCTAAGAGGTTAAATCTCTTTGGCAAGCAGGCAAGAGGCATTGCCAGAGGGAGTCTTTCTTGCCATAGGAATGACTCACTAATGTAGTATCTAGAGTCCACAGCTCCTATAATTTTCACATGCATGATGACAAACCACATTGGGCAGCTAAACCGACATACAAAAGAAAAAGGTTGTTTATTCTGCCCACCCCCTTTTGCATCTTATTCTCTCTTTACCTCATAACAATCCAGCCTCAAATATATTCTTCAATATGTACATGATTAAGATCGCATGCTTTTATAATGCATAATTCCATAAATTTCAGGTTACTGTGTAATATGTACATGATTAAGATCGCATGCTTTTATAATGCATAATTCCATAAATTTCAGGTTACTGTGTAATATGAATCAGATCGATATTATTGTGATAAATCCTCCTATTATTTAAGGATCTAATGCTATAATTCATTTTTTTTGCTTTACTAAAGTTTGATTTTCCATAGGGATTTGCTACTAAATTCTATTTTTTATATATAACGATCAAAAGTCATGTTTTAATATAAAAATCAAGCATGCTTTATTGCAATCTGGTAATTGTTTTCTAAGCAATAATATAGAACTCATACTTGATGAAAAAAGTATTTCAGTGATTATATTTAGCATTACATATCTTCTTTTTCTAAAGAAGTGCTTGCTTCACTCAAGTAAGCACCTAGTGCCTCAATGAAATGGGAATTTGGCACTTTAAAAAGACAATGCTTTTGACGAAACTGGATGACACCTTCAAGGCACCAAGTCATACTAAACATATCACAACATGCACCAAATACCCAAGTCATTTTTAAAACTTATTAATTTTCACCTCTGCAACTACCAAAGATCTGACATTACCAAAACATACTCTGAACGCACAACAAAAGGCTAGCAATAACAGGATAAAAAACGAAAAAATATGACAAACATACACTAAAATCTAACTTAAGAAAAATAGGAATAAATAAGACCATTAATGAAATTATTCAATTACCTCAGTAATAAGGTGGCACATTTGGGTATAACCCTCCACCCGGAACCCTCTGTCCAGGTGAAGAACCTGATGGCTGGTGATGCTGGCTCTGGAATGCAGATGATGACAAAGGGTAATGTCCACTTTCAGGATATCCACCAGAAGGCATTCCACCCGAGTTTGGGGGCACACGATATAGTGATGAACCCATGCCATATCCTCCATATCCACCAGAGCCAGGGCCACCATATTGAGAAGAAGACCCAAGTGGACCACCCAAACCTCCACCATAACCTCCAACAGCAGCACCGCCAAGCGATGAAGGCATCTGACTACCAACCGATGATAGACCAGGAGTGCCTGCACCCATTGACGATGGCAACGAAGAGCTCATATTATGATGGTGACTTAATCCTGCAGCACCAGGCAAAGCACTGCCAGAGTACCCACCATATGAACTCAGACCACCACCTGGGCCAGAATACTGGCTTGCTAGAGAACCTTGTCCACTCAATGCATGACCATCTCTACCCATATCAGAACCAGTAGCCAACTGTTGGCCCGGGACACTGCCCATAGGGCCAGTTCCTGGAGCACCTGGCTTTCCCTTCTTTCCTTCAATTGCGAGCTTGCATAACAAGTTGTGCCCATCAATATTTTTGTTAGGATCTACGAGGGAATTTCTTGCCCCTTCAGGCGTCTTGTAGACGAAGAGAGCAAAGCCCCGAAATTTCCCTGTCTGCTTGTCAAAACCTAGCGGTCCCTCCTCAATCTCTCCGTACGAGGAGAAGTGAGCAAGGAGTCGGTCTGAGGGCATATCAGCGGGGACATTAGCCACATAGATCTTGCGGAGGGAGACATCAGCTGATGGAGCAGCACCAGCACCGGAGTTCCCGGCGGCGGCGAGCTGGGTAACGGTCATCCGGCCATCAATCTTTTTTGAGGGCTCCTTGAGAGCAAGAAGGGCGCCATCGATGTGGCGGAAGGTGATGAAGCCGTAGCCCTTACTTTTCCCGGTGGCCCTGTCGACGATGACGGCAGCCTCTTCAATCTCTCCGTATGTTGTGAAAAGGGAGCGGACAGCGTCAGTTGTGGTCTCCATACCGAGGCCGCGGATGAACAGCTTGCGCTGGCTCTGATCGCGGTCGGCGATGGAGCGGACGTCGGCTAGGACGCCGGGCTCACCACGACAGATAGCGGCGGCCACGATGTCGCGCAGCTGGTCGAGGGAGAACGCGTCGATGATCTTACGGCCATCGTCAGGGGTGAGCTCTGCCGCCGGGATAGCGGTAGCGAGGGCACCGTTCTCGTCGGCTTTGCGCTTCTTTGATGATGGATCCATCGACAGATCGCGAGGTTGGGAGCGGCGCAAAAACCCTAACCCTACAAACCTGAACGACGCAGGGTCGAAAGATAACGCTTGGCAGTTGGAGCGCAACTATATATAGAGAGAGAGAGAGAATATATGTTTGTGGTAGATTATTAACCTTAAATGCACGCGTTAGATACACGGGCGGCTTTTGAACGCTTGATAACCCCATCACACAAATTTCGTGACTCCGATGAAATTGTGTTGCGTGTGAGCAGATTTATATTTCTTTTTATTTTCATTGAAAACAAAAATCAACTAGGTTTCTACTAAATTTGGATTATTTTTTAACAAAATAATAATTTTCTATCACAATCGTTACAAAACTTACACAAATTTACGCATAAAATGCTATCATCAAGGATTAAACATAAGATCTCCTAAAATCATACCTAGATGTGTGATCATTAACTACTAGTATTTATTTGCTTTGTAAGATTAAGAGAGGTAGAATAAGATATGGATTCGAATTCATTATTTATTTAGTGCATTAATTAGAAAAAATAAAATTAATATAATATAAAATTAATATGATATTTGATGTATCTCGAATTTAAAAAATTCAAATTCAATTCTCTCTCATTTATTATTCAATTATATTTTATCATATTCGATAAATTAATGTACCCCTAATGGATTGATTATATTTAAATTAATTTGATTTAATTATAAAACATCTAAACCAAACATATTATAGTTATTTTTCTTTGAACTAGGAGCTTGTCCATTTTTGAATTAGTCCATTTTTCTTAATGTTTCAAAAATGATCTAAAATATTTTACAATTATTATTATAAATATAGATAGCTTTAAATGTAATAAATATTGACCATTTTTTTTTTCAATATAGATAATAAGAATGAATGAAATTCTTATATATATATAATAAGAGACTTAATATTTTTGGATCTGTAGTATTTTTTTGAAATATCCATAACGCCTTTAAAATTGATTTTTTTTAATTATTTCTATATGGTTCATTCATTTTGCTCAAAATTAAATATTTTTATTATATATAAAATAAATTTATTTTTAGCCATCAATATTAACATTTTAGTGTTTTTTTAGTAGCTCAACACTTTTTTTAGTGACTAAAATTATTATTTTTTAACATAAATACTTTTACAAAAATCTTTAAATATCTAAATTGTTCTTTTTTATTATATATGGAATTAATTTATTTTTGGCAATCTTGTAGTGACTAAAAAAGTTAAAAATTAGTAATTGTAGCCATTAAAAATACTATATGAATTGTCAAAAATAAATTCATGCTACTCTTAACCAAAAAAAATTGCAATCAAAGTACTTAAATATTTTTTATCAATAAAATAACATTTTTAGTCATTAAAAAATTATTTATCCACTAAAAAAATAATATATGAATTGTCACGGATAAGTTTATGGACCAAAAAAGAACATGATTTGGGCTCTTAAAATCTTTTAAGTGACTAGAAAAATCAAGAAAATAATATTTTTAGCCACTAAAAAAGTGTTTAGCCACTAAATAAATATTAAAATACTAATATTAATTGTTGAAAATAAATTCATGTTAATAAATATATATATTTCTTTTACAGAAAGTCTTAAAATAATAAAATGGAAAGAACCCGGTTTAGAAATGAATGAAAATTTAATTTTGGCTTTTTGAGTATTTTAGACCGTATGTTAAAATTTTGAAAATTTTATTATAGAGTTGGAAAATTACTCGTAAATATTCAAGATAACATATTAGTGTTTTTTTAGTGGCTAAAATTATTATTTTTAACATAAATACTTTTAAAAACCCTTTAAATATCTAAATTGTTCTTTTTGATTATATATGGAATGAATTTATTTTTGACAATCCTTGTAGTGACTAAAAAAGTTAAAAATTAGTAATTATAGCCACTAAAAATATTATATGAATTGTCAAAAATAAATTCATGCTACTCTTAACCCAAAAAAAATTGAATCGAGGTACTTAAATATTTTTTATCTAGAAAATAATATTTTTAGTCATTAAAAAATTATTTATCCACTAAAAAATACTATATGAATTGCCAAGGATAAGTTTATGCTACACTTGACCAAAAAAGAATCTGATTTAGACTCTTATAATCTTTTAAGTGACTAGAAAAATCAAGAAAATGATATTTTTAGCCACTAAATAAATATTAGAATACTAATATTAATTGTTGAAAATAAATTCATGTTATTAAAAATATATATTTCTTTTTGAGAAAGTCTTAAAATGATAAAATAGAAAGAACCATGTTTAGAAATGAATGAAAATATAATTTTGACTTTTTGAGTATTTTAGACAGTATGTTATAATTTTGAAAATTTTATTATAGAGTTAGAAAATTACTCGTAAATATTCAAGATATATAATACATGCACGATTTCTTCGTGTCGCATAATTTTAAAATACATCACTGAATCATGTGTTCGTTTGCAAAAATATGTCATATACATGATGATGATAATAATAATGACGGGACACTACATCATGCTCATTTTTTTGTTGGAGAAACAAATGTTTGTTACTTTGGTAAAGTGTTGAAAATGACAACAATAGTCTTGTTCAATTCATATTTTTTTATTTTCACCCTAAATATATCTTGACATAATAAATTTCATCTTAGTTGCTCTAGATCTCAAAGAATGCTTGACTTATAGAACTGATTATATGTATTTATTTATTTCAAAAATATCTAGTTTTCTCAAAATGAATACATTTATATATAAAGAGAGTATATTTAGATTAAAATAGAGTATGTTTTAATAGGAAATGAACATATTTATATATTTAAAGAGAGTATTTTTGGATCAAAACAAAGTATATTTATTACTGTTGTTTGTCGACGCACGCGATGTCGGCCACCCACTTCCCCTCTACTCCACGCGATCTACCCTTCTTCCACACTATCTGCTCCGCTCCATTACGTAGGCGCAGATTTTATTGTGGATAGAGAAACGATGGGCGACAGGTTTCGAGAAAAAGGAGTTCCACCGCTTGATCCTCCTGACATATCTCATCCTCCGACTCCTCCCCCTCTTCTCGTCCTTCTTCCTCCTCAACCGACGGTTGTTCGTCTTCTTTAATTTTGTGGGCTCAGATTCTCAAAGGTGAAAACCCTAACCCTAAATCGCATGAATCTTCTTCCTCGTAGGCGATCTCGATTTTCCTGCAGTGCATACAACAACAGTCTTCCGATCACGTCCTCTTCACCGACGATCAACTTCAAAAATTGGTCTAAGCCCTGGGAGTCCAGTTTAATAGGTAAGTTTTTGGGTAAGGCTCCCTCCCTCCTCTTTATTCGCCGCTGGGCCGATCGTTTATGGTCTACTTCCAAATTGAAATTTGTTCTTGACCTTGAAGACGACTTTTTTGTATTTCGTTTTGATACACTTGTTTTTGCTTCGATTCTCTCGGGTGGTCCTTGGTCTCTTCGGGGAGATGTCATTTGCCTGATTCCGTCGTGGCCATTCTTCCGGCCATGACAGGAAAGAATCACCATCATTTCGGTCTGGATCAAGTTACATGGCCTTCCCTTAGAACTGTGGAACACTGACTGTATTCATCTAATTGCTCTTGGCCTAGGTAAGGTCATTAAAATTGATGATAGATTCTCTGTGTTTGGAAAAGGTCGGTATGTCCGTGTGTGCATAGAAATAGACCTTGCTCTTCCTATCCGACAGAGCATCACTATTGGCCTCCCCGGTACAGAGTTTTTTCAACCTATTATTTACGAAAATCTTCATTCTCTATGTTTTTCACGTGGTTTAGTAGGACACTTTGAATCTGATTGCCTTGCTAAAATTAATAGACATTTGCATTATTCTACTATTAATTCTTCTAATTTAAATGTGCATTCTGGAAATGTTGCTCATGATTTTACTTCATCTGATACTACTATTAATACTGTTGGTAACTCTGTAAATGCCACTGCTCCTAATGTAGTTAATCTAGTTAAAACTGCTTCTAATGTTGTTAATGATTCTGTTATGCTTGATAATGTTGGCTTTAGGTCTTCAACCTTAGCCTTAATTTTGGTTTTGATGATAACAAACATGAAACTAATGATTTCATTGAGAATATCTTTCAGGTTCCATATCGGTTAGCGCGCGACGTACGCGATTGCAGCAATCGAATATATCGACAAGGATGCTCGTCGGCGCTCGAGAATCTTCAAGAAAGAGAGTTTAGGTTTAGGGTGTATGGATATGTTGTAATTCCTCATCATAATGTATAAGAACTTAAAAACCTATCCCGAACCCCAGATCATGAAATTCCGGGACCGCCCTGAAATTCACTAAGACAAGGGAGCTCCTTGAAGAGCTATATGACTTAGATAGTTTCTTGAGATAAAAAATGGCGGTAATTGTTCCTTGGGTCAAAACTAGATAATGAGGTATTTTTAAGAAATTTTTGGAAGCCTCTAGCATACCCATACTTGACCCGGAAATTAGAAAAATTTTGTTTTACACTAGATCCCAAGAACTAGATTTTGATCCTTAGGGATTTTGATTTTTTAGATATTTTTATTGAACTCAAATGGGGTATAATCCTTATATAATATTTATGTTTTAAAATTATTATTTAACTTAAAATTAATAAATATTATATAAGTAGATGTAGTGGTGAAAACGAAAGCAGAAAACCAAAGCAAAGACCCAATCTGCCCAGTCCAGACCAATTTCGGTCGACCGAATGGCAGCAGAATCAGACCGAAGCTGGCGGTCGACCGACCTGCGAGCAGCCGCGACGCAAGATCGCGGCGGTCGACCGGCGGGTCGACCGAAGATCGTGGATCACGATTCTTGCATCAATCGGTCGACCGCCCACAGGGAGATGAGTAGCGGTCGAATGACCGGTCGGCCGATGCTTCGACCGGCGCTTTGACCGACGGTCTGTAACGAATAGTTTTCTATCCGTTGAACAACTGTTTCTTCCGTAGGGTATAGATATACCTGTTATAACTTCTTCTTTGACCTCCTACAGTTAATAATTGAGCATCCATAAGAGAGATCAAAGTCTTCCAAAAGATAAGGTGCTTGCGTTCGATTCTTCAGGCGACAACTTATTGCGCACACTCTGCTCCTCAACTCGGCTTCTACTCAAAGATCCAACATGTTCTTGAAAAATATAATATTTCCTCTTCTTCTAACCGATCTAGACATCATGTCATAAGCTCAACCCTTCTTTTGTTGACTTATCTTGCTCCTACTCATGCTCCTGCTGATCCCCCTAACACCTCTCCATCATCTTAATTATGAAAATCTTGAATTGGAATTGTAAAGGTTTGGGCAGAAGACCTATTAAGGATGTCTTGTTTGATTTATTAAGAAATATTTCTTTTTCTTTATTGCTTATACAAGAGTCGCATATTTCTGATAATAAGGCTGCTAGATTTTATAAATCTCTTGGAAAATCATGGGAAGGTGTTTCTCGACCTTCCAATGGTAGTTTTGGAGGCTTAATTAATTGTTGCTTAGGATTCTTCCTTTATCGCTACTAAGATAATATCCAATAATGCTCAATTTATTCATATTATTGTTAAATATCTTGACATGAACCCTTTCCTTTTAACAAATATTTATGTTAGCACTCATCCCATCATTAGAAACAATCTTTGGGCTGAATTTTCTACTTTAGACCTTGCTAATATTCATTGGATGTTTTGTGGTGATTTCAATTGTATTAGTAATATTTTTGATAAATGTAGGGGTATTTCATTTAGAATTAATAGTTATGTTAGGAATTTCAGATATTTTATTTCTAATGCTGGTCTTATTGATGTTGGGTTTACTAGCCCTAATTTTACTTGGTGTAATAATAGGAATGACATGCATAGGATTTTGATTAGATTAGACATGAGTTTCATTAATGATGTCTAGTCTCATTTTTATGATAAGACTGTGGTGGAGCACCTACGTAGAACCACTTCTAACCATTGTCCAATCCTTATTAATATTAATCCTAGGAAATCTAAGCAAACCATGTTATTTAGATTGAGACTCTTTTAAAGTGGTTTCAAACAATTGGTTTAACTCTACCTTAACTGGATCTCTCTTTCATACCTTTTCTATTAATATTCACAACACTAGGAAAGCTCTTAGTGCTTGGAATAGAAACCACCTTGGGCTCTTGGAAAACAAACTCTCTGATACCCTTTCTGAGATTACTTCCTTAGAACTCACTGAAGCCCATTCTGTTTTATCCCTTGATCTACAACTCTGTCTCAAGTCCCTTCATCACATGGCCTTGGCCTTTCATAAACAAATTGCTCTCAAGTGGTGGTCCAAAGTCAAAACCAATTGGATTAATGATGGGCACCTCAATATTGTTTTCTTCCATCGTACTATTATGAAGAAAAGAATTAAAAATAACATCTCATCTATCCTTGATGATATTTCTAACTATCATACTTCTACTCTGATATTTTAACCAATTCTCCACTTTCTATAAAAATCTCTGGGCCATCCATTCTCCCTCTATCTCCTCACATTCTTGGCCTTCTTTTACTAAACTAAGCAATGAGTCTGATAACTCTCTTACCAAACCTTTTACCAAAGAGGAATTGTATATTACAATTAAATCCTTTGCTAATGGTAAAAGTCTGGGTTAGATGGATTCATAGTTGAGTTGTACAAATCTTATTGGTCTGTTATCTGTGATAATTATCTTTCCTACTGTAAATTTTTCATTCAACATGTTATCCTTCCACCTGAGTGGAACAAAATCATTCTCACTTTCATTCCAAAAGTTAAAAATCATAAGAAAATTAAGGATTTCAGACCTATTGCTTTATGCAATATTTCATATAAAATACTTTCCAAAACCCTTGCTAACAAGCTCAAAATTTTCTTCCCTACCTTAATTTCTTATGAGCAATCAGCATTTGTGAAATCCAGGAATCACTACAAAATGAATGACATATACTAATAGATAATATTACTAACGGTAAGAAAATTTGTTAGTAAATGTAACTTTTACAAACGGAAACAACAGTCGTTGCTGAAAGACATACCCTATACCAAACTAATGCTAACAGATTATGTATTTGTTAGTAAAGTTTCTAACGAATTTTATGGATCGTTAGTAAAACATCTTCTATACTAACAGATTTTATATGTCGTTAGTAAAGGTGCTAACAAAGTTGCATCCATTAACGAAACATCTTCTATACTAACGAATAAACTGTCACTAATAGGTCAGGCAAATTTCAGCCCGTCCCAATAGCGCGGTAGGGGGTGAGAAAAATTCATCAATTAACCAAAAAATTAATTAACCAACTGAACTGGAATTAATCAAACACATTTGTCCAATTGATTTTTGGATCAGTTAACAATTAAAATTTTAAATATTTTCATTTTTAGATTTGGTCTGAATTAACCAAAATATAGTTTAAGTAAATTAAAATTAAAATTAAAATTACATGTTATAGCTTGCTTGAGTGGTTAAAATAAAATATTTTTCTCCCACCAACCATAGTTCAAATCATGATAAGGTCATATGACCATTAATTAATTATACTAATATATATTTTTTCTAACGAGGTCAGTAATTGTTAATATAGGGTCATCTATACTAACAGATTTTTCTTCTAACGACATCAATAACTGTTAGTATACGGACATTTATACTAACGAATTTTTCTTCTAACGAGATCAATAACTGTTAGTATAGCTAACGGTAGGTCTCTACTAACAATGTTTAATCATCTGTTAGAATATGCACATCACTATACCAACGACCCTAACATCCATTGGTACAAGTCTATACTATCGCGACTTCTACCAACTGGTGCATATGCCCTTGGTATAGGATATACTAACGACTTTTGGGTTGTAGTAATAGAAATAACCTGTTAGTAAATGTCATTTTTCTTGTAGTGAATATTCATGATAATATCCTGGTAGCTCAAGAAACTATCCATTCCCTTTACAAGTCTAAAGGAAAGCATCCATACATCATTATCAAAGCTGATTTGGAAAAAACCTTTGGTAGGCTGTCCTGGAATGCCATTTCACATGTCCTTCAGGCTTGCAACTTCCCCTCTATCTACTCACTCTTTTCACCATTAGACGAACTATTAAAGTGAGTCATCTTATGTTCGCTGATGATATTCCCATTGCCATCAAAGCTAACTCTAAAAGTTTTCATTCCCTCAAGCAAATTTTTGCTCAATATGAGCTTCTCACTGGTCAAAAGCTTAGTCCCCTTAAATCATAAATTTTCTTCCCTAAATTTACTTCTAGAAGTATCATTTTTCTATTTGTAATGCTCTTCAGATGAAACAAGGGAAGTTCCCCTTTACTTACCTTGGCACATCTATTTCTCCTACCAGACCCCCTCCTAACACTCATGAGCATATCATCTCTAAAATTCAATCAAGACAGGGTAAATGGCAAACCAATTTTTTATCTCCGGCAGGTCGTATTGTTCTCGTTACATCTGTTCTGAACTCTATTCATCTTCACAATCTCTTAGTTTCTTTGTTTCCTCAAAATTGCATGGATAAAATTAGTTCTATCATTGAAAAATTTCTTTGGACTAGTAATCTTAATAAAAGGTCTTTATATTCAGTTCCTTGGTCTATTGTAGGGGCAACAAAAATGGGCATGACACGAGCACAACACGATAACTACGGGTCGGGCGGAAAAATTTAGCCCGATAAGCTTATCGGGTCGATGCGGCCCGGCTTGTTTGGCCCGCTAAGTATTACAAAAAATTAATTTCAAGTCTAGTTTAGTGCTTGTTTAGTGCTTTAAAATTGAAGATGAAGTTAATCCATAGAGCTTTTCATGTGAAATGTCATATTTATTGCTTATTTAGTCTCTAAAATATTTTAAAGGGTAAATTACACGGAACCCCCTCGACTATAATCGATGTGTGCAAAGACTACCTAAACTACCAAGTGTGCACAGAACCCCCCCCTCGCGACTACACTTTTTGTTCAAATAATCCCCTATGTTAGCATGTCCGTTAGTAATTTAACGGTAAAACTTTCACGTGCGCAGAACTCTCCTCCCTAGTGCCACGTGGCAGCAATTTTCACCCTCCATCCACTACTACAAACTTGGTCTTCAGCAACGGCTATCAGCAACGGCCGCTCAAGCCGTTGCTATTTGCAACGGCATTCTTACGGCCGTCAGAGCCGTTGCAGATATCTGTATCTGCAACGGCGTTCTAACGGAAAACCGAGCCGTTGTGGATTATTTTAATTATCAGCAACGGCTTTCTGACGGAAAGGCGAGCCGTTGCTGAAGTTTTAATTTTCAGCAACGGCTTTCTAACAGATAAGTGAGCCGTTGCTGGTGATAACTTATCAGCAACAGCTTTCTAACGGGCGAGTGAGCCGTTGCTGATAAGTTTATATAGGGCACGCTCTCGCGCCCGACCCTTCTTCCTCCCGCTGCTGCCGCCGCCGCTCCTGCCGACACCTTCGCCGCTGCTGCCGACGCCGACGACTCTCGCCGCCGCGCCGCTGCCGCCGGTATGTTGATCGGCCGGCCTATACCGTTTCGGCCGGAGATGTTAAAATCTGACCGAAACCCTATTTCTAGGGTTTCGGCCGGCGGCGATCGGCCTATGGCCACTGCCGGACCTTCTACAGTGGCCGGACAGTGTGTCCGGCCACTGTACGCCGGCGCCGGAGGGTGGACTCCGGCGCCGGATATATATATATATATATTATTGTTTTGAAATTGTTAATTAATTATTTTATAAATGTTAATTAATTGTTTAGATTAATTGTTTAATTTGTTAGATTAATTATTAGGGTTTAGATTAATTTTGGACGCGCGCCGGAATCGTCCACTTCGGACGCGTGCCGGAATCGTCCAATTCGGACTCGCGCCGGAATCGTCCACTTCGGATGCGCGCCGGAATCGTCCAATTCGGACGCGCGCCGGAATCGTCCAATTCGGACTCGTGCCGAAATCATCCACTTCGGACGCGCGCCGAAATCGTCCAATTCGAACGCGCGCCGAAATCATCCAATTCGGACTCGTGCCGAAATCGTCCACTTCGGACGCGCGCCGGAATCGTCCAATTCGGACTCACGCCGAAATCATCCACTTCGGACGCGCGCCGAAATCGTCCAATATGGACTCGAACTGTCTCGAAACATTTAGAAAATAATCATCCATCCGACGAGTTGATATGTTTCACGTACGCATCGACGAATCGGATATGATTTAGCAAAACCTTAGATCCGTTCGGGGATTGTATGTTCGTGTAAAAGAAGTAGATGATCTTTTATACGACGTACAATTCTTGAATTGTCCCTGATTGGACAATTTGGGAATATAGTTATTTGTACTGCACTTACGTTTTTATTTTAACTGTTAACTAATTATTCTAAAATTCGGCAACATCTCTCTTGTTCTCCGATACGCGCCCAGATGATATGCGTATTCGGAGAACTGTAGGGAGATGCTGTCGAAATTTAGAATAATTAGTTAACAGTTAAAATAAAAACGTAAGTGCAGTACGAATAACATAAATCCCGAATGGAATAGGACAATCTCACCTAAAGACATTAACCAAAAAAATTGTCATTGATTGACAGAATCATGTCGGCTGATCGAAGTTGGATGTACCGACGTCTTGATCGTGGAGCTTTAACGAATGAGTTTCGATTAGGCGTAACGTACTTCCTAAATTTCGCCTATTCGAATCGGAATTTCGTTAGCATGGGTGATCAAATCCGATGTCCGTGCCGCATTTGTTCAAATGGACGATTTTTGGATCGGGAGACTGTCACTCTGCATCTATATACCAAAGGATTTGCATCAAGATATTTTCTATGGACTTGTCACGGGGAGTCACGCGAAGTTGGGACGTCGAGCAATCCTGTCGTTCAGACATATGGTGAATCTTCCTCTGCTGGTGCTTCTTCATCCAGTCAATGTAATCCCTATAGAACTATGATACTTGATAGTCTTGGGGGTCAATTCCACCTGAATGATAATGTTGATCGGCCAGTTCTTCAGACATCAGTCCCACCAGATACTACAGCGGTTGATATCACAGAAGTAGGGGCTGCGGTAGAGATTGAATTACCGAATAAAGAAGCTGCAGAATTTTACGAGATGTTGAAAGCTGCCGATGAACCTTTGTATGAGAATTATCCTAAATACACTAGGTTTTCAGCAATGACACAACTCTTAAGCATCAAGGCCGATTGTAATATCAGCGGAGTTGCGTATGATCAGATTGCTGGATTGATTAATGGAATGCTGCCTATTGATAACAAGTTTGAGCCTACTTTTTATAAGACTAAAAAGCTAATGAGAAAATTGGGGCTTGGGTACGAAAAAATACACGCGTGCCAAAATAACTGCATTTTATATTATAAAGAAAATGTGCAGTTGGATAAATGCCCTGTATGTCAACACCCTCGTTACAAGGAGAAGAAATTGGTCCGACAGAAAAATATCCCGTTTAAGGTGCTTCGGTATTTTCCACTAACACCGAGGCTTCAAAGGTTATTCATGTCGGAAAAGACAGCCCCCTACATGAGTTGGCATGCAAGAAATCGTGATGATACAGTAATGACTCATCCATCTGACAGTGAAGCATGGAAACATTTGGATACATGTTATCCTTCATTTGCTAGGGATACTAGAAATATCAGATTGAGATTGTGCACAGATGGTTTTAATCCGTTTGGACATTCTGCAACTCCTTATTCAGTTTGGCCAGTGCTGCTGACAGTTTATAATTTGCCACCGTCAATGTGCATGAAAGATGAATTTATTTATCTTTCGATGATTATTCCGGGTCCTAAGGGTCCGCGAAAAGAAATTGACATATTTCTCAGACCCTTGATAGATGAATTGAAAACATTATGGACTAAGGGAGCTGTCACTTATTATTATCATCGGAAGCAAAACTTCAATTTAAAGGCCGCGGTCTTGTGGACAATCAATGATTTCCCGGCGTACGGCATGTTGTCGGGTTGGAGCACTCACGGCCGACTCTCTTGTCCGTATTGTATGGAACACTCTAAATCAATCAGTCTTCAGAACGGACGAAAAATCTCATTCTTTGATTGTCATCGTCGATTCCTACCGGTTAATCACCAGTATCGAAGGAATCGTAATAAATTTACTAAGGGCAGAGTCGAAAGAGATGGTCCACCACCGATGTTGTCTGGTGAACAAATATTAGCACGTGTTTCAGCACTTCCAGATATAGTATTTGGTCGCAATGAAAGAGTGTCAGGTTTTGGCCAAACACACAACTGGGTGAAAAAAAGTATCTTTTGGGAATTGCCCTATTGGAGTTCATTATTGATTCGACATAATTTAGATGTCATGCACATTGAAAAAAATGTGTTTGATAATATTTTTAACACTGTGATGGATATTTCTGGAAAAACTAAAGATAATGTCAAAGCCCGACATGATCTAAAAATACTTTGTAAAAGACCAGAGTTGCAGTTACAAGAGGTCAACGGACGATATCTGAAACCGAAGGCCCTATATGTGTTAAATAAACAACAAATTAAAGATGTTTGTCAATGGGTAAAAGAACTCAGATTACCCGATGGATATGCTTCAAACTTATCTCGATGTGTGAACGTCGATGATTGCAAAATATCAGGGATGAAGAGCCATGATTGTCATGTATTCATGCAGAGATTACTTCCGATCGCATTTCGAGATCTTCTACCTGATAATATTTGGGGTCCGTTGACTGAATTAAGTATATTTTTTAGAAGCATCTGTGCAAATGTCCTTCGAGTCGAAGATATGTCAACACTTGAAAATAATATTGTTGAAATCATATGCAAGCTGGAGCAGTTTTTCCCTCCTGCATTTTTTGACTCGATGGAGCATCTACTGATACACTTGGCATACGAGGCACGAGTTGGTGGCCCCGTTCAATATCGTTGGATGTACTTATTTGAAAGATACATGAATCGTCTGAAGAAAAAAGTAAAGAACACCGCAGCTGTTGAAGGATCAATATCTGAATCGTATATCATCCAAGAAATTTCAATATTCTGCTCATTTTACTTTGAATCGACAGTACATACAAGATTTGATCGTCTTCCACGTAACGACGACGGGGGTGTTCGACATTCAGATGGACGTTTAAATATATTTTGTCACTCTGGTCGTGCTTTTGGTTCTCGTCCATCTCGACACTTAAGCGATGAAGAGTATCATTTGGCACACTTGTATGTATTACTCAATTGTCCAGAGATTGAACAATTCATTGAAATATTTGACATTGAGATGGTGCAAAAATACTCTATTCACAACGATCAAGAATTGGAGAGATTACGGAATCGTGATTTCCCTACTTGGATTCAGACTTACAGCAAAGATCACAGAGCTGAAATAGATGAAAGAATATTTGAGTTTGTTAGTGGACCGTCGCGACTTGTGTTGTGCTATAGCAGATATTTTGTTAACGGGTATAAATTTCACACACTTGAATATTCATCTACAAAAAAGACGATGAATGCTGGGGTCTGCGTGAAAGGGACAACCTGTGTTGAATGTGATATGGATTTTTATGGACTGGTGGAAGAAGTGATAGAGTTGCACTACTTCGGCTTGAAATCAGTGATCTTATTTAGATGTCATTGGTTCGATACAACAGAAAGGGGCATAAAAGTTCATCCAAAATACAAACTTGTTGAGGTCAATTACAAATCGAAATTGGCAGCAAATGAGCCTTTTATATTGGCATCACAAGCCGAACAAGTATATTACGCGAAGTATCCGGCTCGAAATAAAGATAGAGCGGATTGGCGTGTAGTCTGTAAGACAAAAGGTAGAGGAAAAATTGATCCGATAGTAGGAGAAAATGATCCTCCTGGTTTCTATCAAGAAGATGATCTTCCTGCTGTGGATCGTATTATTCCAATACTCGAGGATGCAGACACAACGTCAATTCAATTAGAAGTTGAATATGCTGATGATGACGATCATGAAATTGAGGAAGCTGGAGATGAAGAAGATGAAGAAGAGGAAGAAGATGAAGAAGAAGAAGAATTCGAAGACTATTATTCAGATGATGAAGAATAATTGTAAAGTATATATTTTATTAAATATATCTCTACTATTTATACAATAATCTGATTATATGTCTGTTCGACAGATATGTCTGGTCGTGGTTATCGACGCAGGAGATTTTCGGAGTCTCCGATCGGTGAGACTCCAGCACTTACTCATGCTGTTGATCCACCTGTTGCTGATCCTCATTCCGATGATACTGCCGAGGCTAGTACATCCAAACGTAGGCGGCCACGCGGGCCGAACAGGTGGCAGCCTCCACCAGCCACAGAGTCACGTAGATTGATTAGCGTGATTGGGGAGCGGTAATATATCATGAATTATGAATCATTACAAATTCATTATATCATAATATAATATTAAAATTTATTTTTGTTGTGCAGGTTCGAGCAAGAAGAAGTGCCGAGGAGCATTTCTTCTACTATTCGACGATACATGCACGGGGCATGGCCTACGTGGTCTCACGTGCCTAGCGAGCACGTCGACATATTATGGCGCGAGTTTGAGGCACGTATTATTATTATTTTTTACATGCATGATGATATATTAATATTGGTTCTGATATTATTATTTTGCAGGCTCGCTATACATGGGCCGAGGACCAGAGGCCCTTCATTTATGCTGCCTGGGAGGCTATTTCCCGGGCAAGGTACAACGGGCAGCTGGGGCAGGCTCGGTCCCAAGCGATGGCCCGAGCTGGGACCACTAACATCGCGGAGACTCGGGGATACGGCCCCAGTTGGATTACTCCGGATATATGGGACCAGCTCGTGGGGATATGGTCGACGGATCGATGGCAGGAGGTTTCTCGGAATGCGGCTAGAAATTGCATGTCGGGAGGAGCAGCGCGTCACACCAGCGGCTCTGTTGCATTTGCAGTGCACGCAAACCGTATGGTAAGTATATCTTTTAATTATATATTTTATTTGTTATTATGTGTACTAATTAATGTATTTGTTTTGTAAATGTAGACGACGGTGTCGGATGACGGGAGTGTCCAGCGACCCTCCCCGATGGCGGTGTTTGAGCGGACTCACCGTCGAGCACATGGGACGGGGGAGTACATCGACAACCGCGCTGCATACATTATGGTAATTATATATTTGTTTAAATTATTCATTATATATTTATAATTTAAGTTTTATGATAAATATTAAACAAAAAATCAAACTCGAGTAGGAGACCTACAGCCAGACGGTGGTGCAGCGCGGGGGTACCCCCGAGGACTTTGACGCAGCATCGTGGGTCGAGGCCGCAGGTGGCTGGGACCATGGCCGCGTATATGGCTTCGCAGATAGTGGTCATGCGCGAGCCGTACTAGGGCCACTTGGGGCACCGACCCCTCCGGTCGCTGGTGAGCGGCCGTCCACCTCTAGATCCAGTTATGATCATAGTAACAGAATAAGGACTCTAGAGGAGACGGTCGCGCGTCAGACTGAGATGATGGAGCCTCAGAGTCAGACGATGGCGAATATAGAAGCTATGCTACGTAACTTGTCAGGTCATCCTGAACCAGTCATCTCTTCGGCATCATCTAATCCATCGTCCTCGAGTCAGTCCACGCCGGTGTACACTCAAGCGCTCCAGACCCCGCCATATAATCCAGACCATCCTCCATCTTGATCGTGAGATTTTTTGTTTGGATATTGAACTTGTTTAACTTATTTTGTTTGGATATTGATACTTCAATTTTGCATTTGAATTGTTTTTATACTATCGTGGATAATTATCAATATAAGTATAATTGTTTTGATGTATATATGTTGGTGTGTTTGTGATGTGTGAATGAATGTGTATGAGGTGTTTGTGATGTGTGAATGAATGTGTGTATGAGGGTATGGGTGTGTGAGTTATGTATCAGATAAATGTATCAATGTATCAATGGAAATTTGAAATTTTCAAATTTTCTGTTCCCAGGTATACGTTATCAGCAACGGCTTTCCCACGGGCGTTCGTGGGAAAGCCGTTGCTAAAAGTGTATCGAAAGCCGTTGCTGATGACCTACAACAATGGCTTAGCGACGGAGTTTTACTAACGGCGTTGCTACGGACTCAGCGGCCGTTGCTATTAATGTTATCAGCAACGGCTCCGGGTTTGTTGCAAACCCGTTGCTGATAATAGTTTTAGCGATGGCCCGAGCGGCCGTTGCTGATAATGTTTTGAGCGACGGCCCGAGCGGCCGTTGCTGATCCGTTGCGAAGTCATCAGCAACGCGACTTTCTGTCACGGCGCTATTGCAACGGCTCAGCCGTTGCTGATGCTCTTCAGCAACCACTCAGCAACGGCATCAGCCGTTGCTGATGACCATTTTTCTAGTAGTGATCTCATCCAACGACCATCACTTCTTCTTCTACCTATCCCCTTGCCCAAGACACCGTCGCCGCCGCCACCTCCTCCTCCTCCTCCTCTAGATAGAGGAGGAGGAGGAGGAGGAGGAGGAGGAGGAGTAGCCGACGACCTCTTCCTCTTCTTGAGGAGGAGGAGATGGTGGTGGTGGTGGTGGTGGTGGCAGCGGCGACGGTCTCTAGGGCAAGGGGATAGGTAGAAGAAGAAGAAGCGATGACCGTCGAATAATATGGAGGATGCATATTGCTGCCACGTGGCATTGGGAGAGGGTTCTGCGCACGTGGACGTTTTACCGTTAAGTTACTAACAGACATGCTAACGGAGGGGAATTATTTGAACAAAAAGTATAATCGCGGGGGATTCTGTGCACACTTGGTAGTTTAGGTAGTCTTTGTGCACATCAACTATAGTCGGGGTGGGGGGGGTTATGTAATTTACCCTATTTTAAATTATTATTTTTTACAAGTTTTTAGCAAATTTTTAATTGATAAACGGGCTCGCGGGCGGTGTCGGACGACCCGCAAAATATTGTCGGTCGGGCCGAGAATTTCAAGCCCACTGAGTTAGCGGGTCGGGCCAGCACGCTACCTTATCGTGCCGGGCCAGCCCGTTTTGCCACCTTTAGTCTATTGTTACCCTTCCTAAGGCTTTATGTGGGTTGGGTATAGAGGTGACAATGGGTCGTGTCTGGGTCGGCCCAGGCCTGGGCTCGAGCAGGCCCAGCCACCTCTAGGTCATGCTTGGCACGGCCCTGCCACCTCTGGGTCATGCTTGGCACGGCCCGGCCAATATTCAGCCGTGCTAGGCACGACTCGACGTTTTAAAGGGAAGGCCCAACCCAAGCCTGAGCCCGCCCCTTCGAGCTCGGGCCGGCCTGAATAATTAAAAAGTTAAATTTTTTTCGTAGGTCTACTACTATTTAAGATGAACTAACCACTGTACTAAGGCTCAATACTTATTTGTATATATTTTCAGTAGAATAGTAAGATTACTACACTAGTCTGGCCTAGCTAGGCTAGCGCAAACCAGGCAAGACCTGGGTGGCGCCAGGCCTAGCTTGCTGGTGCAAGGAAGGTCTGATCAGGACTGGGCCCGTGTCGGGCTTGGCCCACGTGCCCAAGGGGTGAGCCCAGCCCGCCCCTTAGGCATAGACGGGTCGGGCCAAGCACGGCCCAAAGTTGGGACGGGCCCGGCCCATTGCCACCTCTAGTTGGGTATTAGAGACCTCAATCTCATGAGCTCTTCTCTTTTTAGCAAAAGAATTTTCAATTGCCTTAATAACTCTTCTAATATCTGGGTCAAAGTTGTTAAAGCTAAATACCTCAAGATGCACTATTTCTTCAATCATGCTCCTAGATCTTCCTTATGGTCTTGGAAACTTTGTTGTAAAACTTTTCATGACCTAAAATTTAACTTTTCTAAGCTTATCAGATCTGGTCGCAGTACTTCCCTTTTATCTAAACCCTGGTTGTTTGAGGTTCCAATTATGCTTAAACCTACTTTTATTTATGTAGATATTGATTACAATGCTCCTGTTAATGCTCCTAAAACCATTCATTGATTTATGTTTTTTCTGATAATTCTCCTGAAACTATTCAGCATCTTCTATAGAATGCCCTTTTTCTGGCTCTTATCTTAGTTTTCAGGGTCTTCCTGTGTTAAGTGATTCATCCCTTAAAGTTGAAGCCTTGGCCCTCAAGCACACTCTAAACTGGGCTGATTCTAATCAAGTTCCTGTTGCTATATATTTTCAAGTCGAATTGCAAGCAATTGGTCGATATTTTTCAGCAAGGCTATCTCCCTCCTTGGAGTATTAGATGTTTAATTGAGGATATGAATGTTATTTTGTGTAATAATGTTAATTTCAGTGTCTATTTTGTGTATAGACAAGCGAACAAAGCTGCCTATTGGGTAGCAACGAGGGTGCGAGTGAACCAGGAATTGATTTCTTGGATTATTCCTCCACCTCAAGACTTTCTTTGTATTCTTCTCCAGGATTACCATGATCCTATCACTTAGTAATAAAATTTTGAGGGCTTAGCCCTTTGTTTGAAAAAAAAAAGTATATTTAGACTCAAAGAAAATATATTTGATAAAAATTGGATATTTATGCTTAGAGTAAGTATATTTAAACTCAAATAGAGTATATTTTAAGAAAATTTACCAAATTTACCCCTGAAATATTAAAAAAGATATAAATTTGCCCATCAATTATGTTTTTGACCAAAATTGCCCTCGACGTTATATAATTGAATCATTTTTGCCCTTCTCGTTAACGGAAGTGCACGTCAGCAAACGGAATCTCATGTGGCAAGTGTAGCTCGATCACATAAGATGTCACGATGGAAAATGACACATGACAATTATGTACTGACAAGAGCAATTTTGGCTCAAAACATATTTAAGGAGTAAATTTGCACATTTTTCAATACTTTATGGGGACATTTACACTATTTTCAATACTTTATGAGCAAATTTAATCACTTTTTCTTTTATATATTATTATCATTAATGTGGTTTAATTAACATTATAAGAATGATGTTGATATCATCTTTACCAAAATCAAAAAAATATATGCTTGATAATTATACTTTGTGTTGTAACTGAATTATTTACTCAAAGATATGAATTCAACTTTAGTCACTTGTCATTGTAATAAGAAACCAACTAACATAGTAGGGGTGGGTTCGGGTCGGATGGGTCGAGATTTGGTATGTCTTGATCTCGTCCCAATTTTGAGTCAGGACGCAAATATGTGTCCCAGTCTCAGTCCCGAATACGAAGCATCGCGATTTTATCCCAGTCTCGTCCCGATTTTGAATTAGGACGAGATTATCCCCAAACTTTTAGGTTGGGCCAGACCAGTTACTAATAATTAAATTTAATCAAGTTTTATTTTAGTAATCAAGATATATCTTTTTGAATATTATTTTTATTTCATCTTTAAAATTTATATTTCTCAAGAAATTTACTAAAATATTTGTTTAAATTCTAAGGTAGAAGCCAAACTTACAAAAATCGTGCCATGAACATAAAACACGTTGTCTGGACACCATATAGATTTTATTCAAGAAAAAAGGGTCAAATTTGCTCATACTGCAAATTTGCCCCTAAAGTATTAAAAAATGTGCAAATTTGCCCATTAAATATGTTTTGGGTTAAAATTATCATTGTTAGTACATAATTGTCACGTGTCATTTTTCATCGTGGCATCTTATGTGGCTGAGTTATACTTGCCACATGGGATTTCGTTTGCTGATGTGGATTTTCGTTAACGAGAAGGCAAAAATGATCCAATTATGTAACGTCGAGGATAATTTTGGTCAAAAATATAGTTGATGGGCAAATTTGCACTTTTTTTAATACTTCACAGGCAAATTTGGCCATTTTCCCTATATTTTAATAGAAACTGGGTATATATTTGTATTTGGAGAGAGTATATTTGGAATTTAAAAAAGCATATTTGGACTCGAAGAGAATATATTTTGATCTAAACAAAGTATATATCTATATTTATAGAGAATATATTTAGATTAAAAGATAATATGTTTTGATAGAAATGAGATAGATATATATTTCTAAAGAGTATGTTTGGATCAAAAGAGTGATCTTTAGTCAAATAAAACACTATGGTCATGTATACTTATTATACAATCAGGTATATTCACTATATTAGATGGTGTACTCAGTATGTGATGTGGTATGTGCGCTCGTCGTCGGCGCTGGGCCTCCAGGTCTCATTGTCGACGACATTATACCAGGGGAGGCCGCATCGGTGACGATGCCAAGCCAATGAGGCGGCATGGCCGCATCGTCGACGATGTCGGGCCTCCAAGCCATGTCGTTGATGACGATAGACCAATGAGGCGGCATGCAACCTCCGTAGCCCGGCGTCATGAACGATGTGGCCTACCTGGCATGGCACAACGTCATCGACGACACGGCTTGGATAGCTTTATGTTTTAATATATTTATGCTTTGATTGACATTTTAGAAGCCGTTATGAAGCTTTTATTGTACTTTTATCAATATTAGAGCATATTTATTTATTACTATTTTTTATTTTCTCTAATATAATATGTCTTATCATATTTATTAATACCGAAACAGATTGATAAATCTTAAACATGGGCGGAGCTATGAGAGGAGGGGGGGCGAGCAATTGCCCATTCTCAAATTTTAGTTTATCTTATTATATAGGGAAAAGTCAAATACCCCCCTCTCCCTCCCTCCCTCCCTCCCTCCCTCCTATATAACATTTGATCAATTAATGTTTTGGCCCCCTTATTTATGTTTTTTCCTCCATCTTGAAAAAAAACTAAAAGTTTGTCCCTCGTCTACTTGACTTTTGGCTCTGCCCCGATCTTAAAGTCGCAACATATTATTTAGTTAGTTTAGTTGTGATATAATTGTAATAGAACATATTAATTAGATTTATATATATATATGATCTTGTTTGGTAGCGGACAATTCGGCACCTGGAATCATCGCCTCGACACTACATGAAAAATAATGGTTCGGCACATCCCAGTCGATTTAGTCTGATGAGACGAAAAAGAAAATCAGATTATCAGACCCGAATCGGGCTATCGGGCTCATATTGGGCACCAGGCCGATGCATGCCCAATAATATGATATTTTAGACAATGAATACAATTCTTATCGGGCCGAGTCGGACCTACACTCCCTAGCCCGACCCGATAATTTTTCGGGCCTTATCGGGCTAGCCCGATAACGACCAGAGCACCGTAAGGATCGGCTCGAACCCGATACTTTTTCAAGTTATCGAGCCGGGCCATATATTGTCAGCTCTATTGACAGGTATGCTTTATATGATGTAACAAACAATAAATAGTAGAAATAATATTTTTAACAAATTGTCTTCTCTATGTGTTGTGATAATATGAAACAAACTTACGTACAACCATACTAAATTTGATGTACCCATGCGAAATGAAGAGAGGATTATTTCTTATCTTGTCACGTACAACTTTACACTATAGTGATTAGTCTCGTTGGCTAAACAAATGAATCCTACATATAAAATTGTAAAAAAAAGTACTCCGCGTTAAAATTAATAGAATAATATTAATAAATAGCTTATTTATATTTGTAAAATAAATAATATATAGTAAAACATAATTGTAATTACATATATAAACTTTATAGTTCGATAAAAAAATATGAAAATTTTAAATTTTAAAAATATATTAATCGTCAACTTTAGAGAGATATATACAAAATATTTTAAGAGGATAATAATGTTAATTTGTAACATTTAGTCATCATGTTATCAAACAAATAAGAATAGTTAACTTTAGTGTGTATATATATATATACACATGAGTAAATGTGCAAATGAACATATTTGAAAAGTTTATATATAGATGTATATATATATAATTGAGCTGGAGTCAACCTGTATGCCCAGGACGGCCCAATTTGGATAAGCCCATTTTGCATGTTCATTTCAGTGTGTTTTATGCACATAATCTTGCAAATTAAAATTAATAGTCACAAAGACTCCATGAGAACCATTTTGGCCGATTGATAGTATTGTGAAGAGAGGAAAAAGGATTCTATCCACCTTCGTACGGGTCAGAATGCCAATAACATGACACTCCTCAAGAACCATCTAAGCAACTAATTCCTCATATCCCAAACACATTTTACAAGTTAATCTCCCAACCTCAACAATGTGTTTACTTTCCGAACAAAATTAAAACCATAATCGAACTGGTTTATCTGGTCTAATTAAGCATCAATTGGATTAATGCTCCTTGCTTTTAATTGGTAATTGGTAATTTATTTGGCCAAACTCCAACTCATCAATTCCCCGTGGCGGTATACATATGTTGTTACTACTTCATACCAGAAATGACTATTGCTATAGGAAAATATAAATTCTCAAACACTTTTAATTGCTAATAATTAAAATTTGATGCTTTTAAAATTGTTGCCTAAGTGTTGAGGTATAATTATATACGTTGGAAATGGTTTTTCAACATTTATGGAAATGTTTTTTGCAACATCTATCCAAATATTGTCATCTATATGAAGATAATTTGGGAAGCTTTGTGATTTATTAAATTTATTACCATTAAGTTTACATTTGTACGTTCTCCTAGCATTAATCATGTCCTCGTGTCTTCTTGCCTTGAATTGATCTAAGTTTATTTTTTGAAATGATTTAATGATCAAAACAATACTATAAATGATCATTATGAATTTGAAAGTTTTAAAAAATAGTCTAATATTCAACGTATGTATTACAATATATTTATCATACAATATTCAATGTAAATATTATAGAAATGATCGAGCATGGACTCGACAGTAGGTCTAGAACTGCCCAAGTTGGCTGAGTCGGGTCGCATAACCTATTCCGTATCTTTGTCGAACACTACGACTCAGTGTTTGTTTTTTTGAAAAAAAAAATTACAGTGGAGTCGGGCTCTATAGAATTTATATGAAGCCTCACGTATGAATAAACCTAGCATCATTAGGATTGAACCTAAAGTGAAAGTACTAAGTTCACTCGTTTGAAATATAGGTTCACTCTTATTTTAAATTCAGTCTAAATTATACTATGTTCAATTTAATAAAGATTCATTTCTACTGGGGATTCCATAGAAATTTCTATGGAGCGTACAACACCATAGAAATTGCAATATGTTTTCTACTACAATGATAAAAAAACACGAAAACATCGAACTTAGGAGACTTTTACATGTATAATAATTTTCGTAATTAATATTTATAGTCACGAGCCAATAAGCCAATAAGCCATCATGCCAACCATTATGGTCCGCTGTTACAAAGGTCATGTAACAGTAGGAAATGACATTAGGGATGGCAGCGGTTCAATGAACAGGATTTTAATTTGGTAATTAATGGAAATTGAAATTGATTTAAAAAATCGTTAATCGAAATCGAAATTGTTCAATTTCAAAAATTAGCATCCGAAATCGAAAATGATTCATTATTGATTATCCGTCGAATAACTGAAACTGATAAATTTGATTCAGAAATTAACCGATTAGTAAACGAGTAATCGGTTATGAAATTTTAAATATATATAATAATTAACTATTATCAATTTTGATTATCGATTAACCCGTGGATAATCGGTAATCGAAACCGAAACATATAATCGGTTTCGATTACCGATATCGCGACTCGATAATTAAAATTGAATCGATTTCATCGATTTTTAAATTTTACTGATCGATATCCAAATGCAAATCCATTATAAACTGGGTTTGCCATTCGGTTAAATGATTTCAGTTACCACCCCTAAATGGCATCGCCAATTTGCTCTGCCGTCAAAAGGCACGTTCACATTCACCGAGTGGTGCCAAGAACATGACGTTCCGCTATTCCTCAAGAACCATCTCAGCAACCTATTTCCCACGTCTCAAACAAATGACCATAAAATCAACAATATATTATATACATTTGATTACACAAAATCCGAACCGGATCCGGCCCAAACCATGATTAAACCGGCTTACCGGTCTCAATCTCCCGTCGCACTCGAAAGCTTAAATCCCCAGATGGAGCACATCACACCGAAATGCTAAAACAAAAACGTTCTCCCTCTCGTCCATCGCTCAAGAACGCAAGAGGGAATAATAGTACGGCCTCACATACAATTCGAGCCGCGAAGATTCCTTTCACACACTCTCCTCCGTTATACCAACAGTTTCGATTTCAATGTCGAGGGAGGGCAACGAATTAAAGAGCTCCATCGCCGCTCTCCATTGACCCTCAGGCTTCTCTCCAATGCCGCGCCGCCCGCGAGAGGCGGTCGTGGGGCTCTCGCCGGAGGCGGCAGACTTCGTCGACGCTGTGCTGGATGGCTGGGGCGATGAGGTCGGGCAAATGGAGATGCCGGGGCCTGAGACGAGGTACAAGTCGAAGAATCTGCAGGCGGAGAGGAGGAGGAGGACGAAGCTCAATGGGAGGCTGCTCGCGCTCAGAGCTCTGGTTCCTAACATCACAAAGGCGAGTTTAATTACTCGATCTGCGTTTTATTTTAGTACCTCGATCATAAGAATATGTAGAATGAGATCGATGGTGTTTGATCAGATGAGCAAGGAATCTACGCTGGTGGATGCAATCAGCTACATCAAGGAGCTGCAACAGCAAAAACTAGAGCTGGAGATGGAGCTCCCCGGACTCCCAGATCAAGATCTGGAGAAGCAAGGAAGCGCTTCAAGCGCAGAGACAATGCCGATGGAAACACCACAACTGCAGGTATTCATCCTTCCTTTAGTTTGATCTCAATTATTTGGATTACTTGGTACTCCCTTTTTTGTTTAATTAGCTCTTAAAATAGCAGGGGAAAGTGGAGTTGAATCCAATGAGGAAGAATAAGTACCACGTAGAGATGATCTACAAGAATAAGAAGGGCACCTTCGCCCAGCTGTTGCAGACCTTCAGCAGATTTGGAGCTCAAGTGACTACTGTCAACTCTGTGGCTTTCTCTGGTTACTGTGAAACTGTGTTCTGCATTGAGGTAATTTGCAGTTGTTCTTGGGCGGCAAAAGGTTTAGATTGTTATAGTGGTGATTAATTTTGATAAGCATGGTTTTTGTAGGTGAGAGAGGAAGAAGAGATTCACATTAGTGAGTTGAGGCTGCAGCTTTTGCTCATCATTGAGCCCCAGATTGCATGATAGCAGCATACAATCATTGAAGATTATTATCTTAGTCAAGAAATAATTTGGATGGAAAGTATCATTAAATTAACATTTGATCTCGGGTTTTCATTAAAGTTTAAGAGCAATAAAAAAACAATTCAATTTGGTTCATTTTCTTTGAAATTATTTGTTCTTATTCAAATTGGAAATTCTAGACTAATTATTGTTTGGTTGGTTTTTTCTAATGGCTCTAAATCCATGGAACTCGGATCAAATCAAAGACTCGCAAGTGAACAAAGCAGCCATGAATCAAGTCATGTCTATGAAACAAGCGGTCGGTTTGGTTTGGGCAATTAATTTGAGACATCGAGTCTCTTGTTTTATACGGCAAATGTGGGTACATAATGTATTAATGTGTCACATGAAACTCGACTCACATCTAATCCATCTCAATGTCCAAATCCACACAAGATAAGCAACAAAGTCATGGCTTGAGACTTTGGGAGTTTAATGTCCTGCGTTGAAACATGCACTCACTCTCCTTCATTATTGTCCATAGATGTTGACATTTGTAACTTTTACTAGTCACTTTTCACTCTAACCTCACTTATTCCTATTTAATTTTTAAAAAAAAATTGCCGTGGTTGTGAATCCTATAATTAAACATCATTTTAGTTATATGTTCAAATAAATTAGGTCAAAAGTTCATTTTAAATTGGGTAAATTACACTGACCTCTTTGAGGTTTAATAAAATTACACTGATATCCCCTCTATTTGTAATTTTATTTTATAATCTCTCTGAATTTTGTAAAAAATTACACAAACCTCTCCTATTACGAAATAAGATTACACAAACCTCCTCTACACACAGACCTTCCCTAAAATAATTACTCAAAAATTACTCAGAAGATGTGACTGTAACTTGAACAAATAGAAGAAAGTCAATATAATTTCACTAAATCTAAAAAAGATCAGTGTAATTTACTATTCTAAATTAGACAAAACCTGAATTGATCGATTAACTCAAAAATGCTTCAGACGAAATGAATAGAGAACAAATGATCAAACCTTTGTTGTATGATACATTTTTTGTATAAATAGCTTTGACAATAAAGTACAACTATAAACATTGGAGCTACATCTAATCATTAAGAACATTTGTCTCATTATCAAGTGTCATGATCTACTGGCATTTTTTTTAATCAATTATACATCTATTGGCTATTGCAACGTTGATCCAATTCGTTTGGTGAGCTCAACAAGTGCAACATCGATTGCATCTCGAAACCCTAGTTCGCTCCGAGTTGCGTCCGGGTGGGCGTAAGTGAGTCGGGGTATTAACCTAATAACCTCCTCTCTCATCCTCTCCACCGCGGCTCTCGGAATCCGACCTAATTCTTCCTCGACTCGGTCCCATTGTTCTGGTTTCAGTAAGACGGACCAGGTCTCGGTTTGGTCCGGTAGATACCACTCGTACTGTGTGTACGCCGAGTGCTCCGAGAAGAACACCGGGATGCACCCGGCGAGCACCGAGTCGAAGGTGGACCGTCGTGTAAATGACTCGTCGGGTGGCTGCATGCAGAAGTTTGCCCGCCGCATTACGTCCAGAACCCGGTCCGGGTCGTTGCAGTCGCGAGTACCCGGTTTGCATTGGAGCGGTAGGCACCGGTCCGATCTCCAGCATTGGTTCAGAATCCTGGACCGGAGTGCGGTTTTGTCGGAGTTGAGCGCCGGCCCGCCGACGAAGGCGAACAAATGGGTCCGTTCGAAGTGGCGGAGCTCCGCCTGCCACTCCGCCACCTCCGCCACGGTGCGGGGGTGGAAGAAAGAGGGGTAGGGGATTCCGACCTGATTGTGGCCCTCCCACGGGTGGCGCTCCACCGTGAGGATCGTCATGTTGGAGACCTCCGGCAGCAGGAGGAGGCGATTGGCGCCGGAGTCCAGACGGGTGGGCGAGCGCATGAAGTGTCCGGAGGGGCGGCCGACGGCGAGGAGGTGGTCGCGGCCGGCGTGACGGTGGAAGGATGGGAGGGAGTAGAGGTACGCGGCGAGTTCGACGGCGAGGGCGTCGCGGAGGGTGTGGTTGGTCTGGCGGGATCCGGCGGCGGCGTCCAGGCCGGCGTAGAACGGGACGTAAAACAGGGTTGCCTTCTCCGGGTCCATGGTCCGGCAGGGGTGCCGCTCGGCGCGGGCGTGGAACAGCATCTCGGCGGCGGAGTCGTGGGTGGCGTACCACGCGGTGCCCTCCACGTCGTCGCCGGGGGTGCCGGGGAGGCGGAGGAGGGGCCGGCCGAGGCCGCGATGGCCGACGTACGAGCAGTCGCGCGAGGGGAGGCGGGAGAGGCAGCGGCCGACGAGGGCGGCGTTGAAGCGGGGATGGATGCGGTGTATGTAGAAGGGCGCGATGTCAGAGTCGCAGGTCTCGGGCGATCGGGCGAGCTGGTGCGGCCGGGGGCGGAGGCCTGCGGTGGAGTACGGCAGCGGGGAGGCAGGGGAGAAGACGAAGAACAAGAGGCGAAGCCAGAGGAGGTAGCAGAGGAGGACGAGAACGACGAACTGGACGCGATGGAGGAGGGAGGAAGGGTTGATCTCCATGGAGAAAGAGAGAGAGGAGAGGAGGGGGGAAGATGGAATCTCTTCTTCGTCATCCTCCTTAGGTTTGGAAGCCATCGAGAAGTGGACGGAAAAGGAGCCTTTCGTTTCCTCCCTCTTCAAGTAAAGAGATGGGGGAGGGGAAATAAAGGAGGCGATGGACAAAGAAAGGGCAGGGGTTTGGTTTCTTTATAGTGGAGAAAGTGTGAGTGGGGAAGAGGAGAGGGAAAGAGAAGAGGTTTCATTATTGGTTAGGCCGAGTGCTCGTTTGCTAAAATTAGTATATTTTTTTTCTAAAAGTAATTTATGCACGTGATGGCGTCATTATATTATTAGTTATTAGGGGATATATATAAGAAAACTAATTGGGAGTGTATTTGTTTATTTCTTATTTTCGGGGTTTGCAAACAGTTATTATTTTTTATATTTATTTACAAATTATAAAAAGAAATTAATTAAGAAAAACAAGAGTCATTTAATAAAAGAAAGATAAAATCAGGGCCATCCATCCTCCTAAAACCTTGTTTGGATGAGATGCATAATGGTTTAGTATAGGAATGATAATTAAAACCGGTTAATCGATTAATCGAACCGTAAAATTTGGTTTTGAATAGTGGATTTGCGATTCAGTTTTGGTTTCGGATAGTAAAAATAAAAAAATAGTTTAAAACCGATTCGATTTTCGGTTATCGGGTCGTGGTTAACCGATAACCGAAATCGATTATATATTCGATTTTGATTACCAGTTTTTTGCGATTAATCGATATTCGAAATCGATTTTATTATTAATCTTTGAACTGATTATTCATTTACTATCATTTTTTTATGATTAATTGGTATCCGAAATTGATTTTATTATTAATCTTTGAATCGATTATTTGTTTACTACTGGTTAACCAGTTAGTAAACGGATAACTAGTTCTATCCAAACCAAAAAAATTGATTTCGATTTCAGATATAGATTTTTAAAATCGATCGGTTTCAGTTTTGGTTAGCAAATTTGGAAATCGGTTAACCCCCAAAAGTACGGTTAACTGAACTGTTGTCATCCCTAGTTTAGTAATATATTGTATGATATTATAATTACTCTTATCATGTTTGGAAATATTGTATGATATGACACGGTTAAATGATAGCGGCTCGGAGGAGAACGAAGTCTTGGCTAAGTCGGTCAAGAATAATAAGTAGAAGTTTAATCTCATATGGATAAATAAAGGGCATAAGATAAATTATAAATTTTAATTGAGGATATTTTAGAATTTTTTTAATCAAATCATGAAAAACAATCAAATTCATGATTTAAAAATTTGATTAAAATTCATGATTTTAAAATCATGATATTACCATCATAAATTATGACAATTATTTGAAAGTCTTCTTGGATAAAAAATTGAATAATATCACATGTAAAATTATATCTTACCACGTAAATGAAATATTTGAATTGCCCTCTTTCAATTTTCATTAATATAATGGAACTTTATTTCAAAAGATGAACTTGCAATATTAGAAATAATTGACAAATTTTTTTTCTAAAAGCTTATTACATATTTACATATATCAACCATTTATTTGAAATCAGATTATTTATTATTTTAATTTTAATTTTCGGTCTGACCGAAGAGCACATTTTCATTTATCATCTGTAATTTGTTTTTTTTTCCTTTTCGGATAATTACATTGCACTTTAAATTTGAATGTAATTATTTAAGAAAATAAATAATAGAAACCTTAAACTAAAATGTTTAATATTCACCTTAGGTGCATTTTTTAATGGATAAAATTTATTTTAATTCCTGTTTTGACATCTCAAAGAAAATAAGAAAATATATTATTTTTTAAATACAAAAAGAAAAAGAAAAAGAAAATATATCACGAAAGAATATATTTTTTATATTTGACGTGTTAAATTAAAATTCCAAATAAAGTTCATGAGCAAAGATGGTAATATTTACATTCAACAACTGACTATTTGGTTGATTGCAAATAAATTTACTGTAATTCTAATTTGCAGCAAACAAATCAATACACTTGTTTAGTTGATTACAATTAAAATGTGCAACCCTATTATTTGCATGCTGCAATTAAAATAATATGGTTTTTTTTACTTTTTAAAGTTTAATGTTCAAATTATTTTTTACATTTTTTTTTGTAATTTTTATTTTTTAACTTTAAGTTATTTTATATTTTCTTGTTCTTTTATAATTTTTATTATTTTATATTAATTTTTTGTATGATCTTTCTTTTTTATTTTAATTTTTAGATTTTTCATATAAATTATTTCTATTTTTATATTTTTTATAATTTCTTTTACTTTTCAATTTTTTACTTATTCTCATATGATTTTTTTCTATTTTTTATAATTTCAAATTATTTGTTATTTCATATTATTTTTCTTTTTAAATTATTTTCGCTTTTCTCTTTAAAATATTTTCATGTGATGTTTTTATTTTTTAAACTTATTTGATATAATTTTTAAATTTTTCACCAATTTCAAAATTGATAATATAATATAATATAAATTATAATTTTGAACAATAATTGAATATGAATCATTTTAATTAGACTTGAAAGGAAGTTGCACGCTCAAGTTGATGTCAATCAAAAACTTGCAAGTGTAAATTTACTTGCGGTGATTGCAGACTGTACCAAAGAGTAGGTTGTAATTTTTATTTGCATTTATTTATTTTTGCATGAAAATTATTTTTTTGTGATAGTAAATTTAGAAGCTAATTCAAGACTTTCTTTAAGAATGTGATGAAAAAATTCAAAATCAAAATAGAAATAGAAATAGAAAACAATTGAAGATCACAAAAACAAACCTATCTAGTGCTGTGTGATATGTTAATTGATGGTCAATGTGCGGCAGTTGGATTACAACCTACTAAAACTTCATGATTACTTTAAGAATTTTTTATTTCACTCTATATTTATGTTATTGGTCAAAACAAAGTTGTGGGCTATGAATTAATTAACGGATGGAGTCGTGAACCGAGTTCAAGTGGTGATTATTTTTAATAAAAATAAAAAATCACGGTAGATGATCATACTATGATTTGAACTATACATCTCTAAATGACATATAAAATATTGTCACTAATTATACTACTCACGGTGGGCATAATTCAAGTGGTGGTTATTAGTCCTTCAACATACATTATGATTTTTCACTCAATGATGTCGACTTAATTAATTAAACAAGTATTATGTCTACTTGAAATAATTAAAAAACAAATTGAATCTAGTGAATAAATTGAGTTGTGTTCTATATCTCTGTTCGAAGTATAGAAATGTCAATTTGGTGGTGGCATATAGAAGCAAATTAGTCTTTGTTGAGTGAAATACAAACAAGGTCAAATAAGGGGTTGGCTTGGGAAAGAAGGCTAATTGCTTAATTGTAAGACAAGGCATGCAAATGATTATTGATTATTTATGCTTCTGTTTTGGATAGAATCTAAATATTATATTGTCTATGAGATGTAAAATGAGTTTAAGAATAATGAAGGTAGTGATTAATTAGAACAAGTATTTGGATAATTTTTGCAAGTACTTAATGTTGTAAAATATAGAGTGCTTTATATGAATTTAATTACTCTTTATAAATACTACTAAATTAATTAAATCAAAGCGATCACATATATAGTTGAAAAAAGGAAAATAAACAAAGAAATTAAAAAAATATTCATAGTTGGAGAAGACCAAATGTATCTTTTTTTTAAAATCATTTGTGTCATTTTCTTTGATTAAAAAAAAAATGCTATTGATTGTTTCCCAGCATACTCCAGTGTTCTACTTAAATAGCCCACTTGATGTGAATCATTATGTCAATATTTCTCAATGTATTCCATAACATTCATCAATCAAGGGCTACTTTAAAACTAAGTTATAGCATTAGTTATTGTGAGTTTGTCACTGTTTGCTTATTCTAATTATTCAGTGGGGATTACTTTAATTATCACATCATAACCTGAATATTTTTTCTTTATTATTAAAACTAATTAAGGTCAATGTATAAATTCTTTTTAGCATGATGTACTTTAAAAACATTGACATTAACTAAACATATAAATTAATTACACAAAAGAGAAATTTTATAGTTTGTTTTTTACATGCAGTACGTATAACAAATTTATTCAGTGGTACAAAATTATTATTTTATTTAGTAACTTAATTAAATATATATTTAATTAAGTTACTAAATAAAATAATAATGGATTAAAAATATATTTAGTTAAAATAGTGTGAATTTGGGGGGGGGGAAATGGCAAGCATAATGTATTTTATAGGCTTCATGTGTTCTAATTAATAAAGTTAATTAAACTCTCATTTTCTAGTTGGTTGTGATTACCAGCACCTACTTCACTTTCTCATGCATCTTGAACTTCAAGTGAACAGGCCATCAACTTTTTGATGAACAGTGGACTTCATCCATGGATGGGAATTAATTGTTTGACTTTTGGCTTCAACCTCTTCATATTAATCACCAAAACCAAAAAGAAAATAATAATAATTAAGAAGTAATGAAGAGTGAGAATGTAAAATTGTAAGGTTATATAAAACAAACAGATCATTAGTTAATAGTGTTTTCAATGACATTTTTTATTAGGTAAATAACAAAAATCTCCTTCAAATTATGACATATTTATAATTCCCCTCCATCAACTTTGAAACTAGACAAAAAAATTTTTGCTAAACTTTATAAAATTAACAAAAATATTTCTCTGTTAACTCAATATTATTTATTTAACAAAATCTTTTTTTAAATGACACGTGAAATTCTTCCATTGATCCAAATATTAAAAGATAAATTAATTAATTAATTAATTAGGAATTAATAAATATTAATTGTAAATTAATTTTTCTAGCAATTAATATTTCCTAATTTTTAATTAATTATTTTTTAATTAATTTTTTTATTTATCTTTTAATATTTAGACCAATGAAAAATTATCCCATGTTATTTTTAAAAAAATATTAAATAAATAATATTGAGTTAATAAAGAAGGTGTTTTTGGTAGTCCCATAAAATTTAGTTAATTTTTTTATCTAATTTAAAGTTCATATATGATAATTACAGATGAATCATAGTTTATGGAAGATTTTGTTATTTACCTTTTGTATTAAAGTTTTCCCAAGCGATATAGCAAATCTTGTAGGCCACGTGTGAGGGTGAGAAAAAAAAAATCAAAATTTCGATTAATCAAAAAATTGATCGAATTGATTTTTTCAACTAACTGATCCAACGATTTCAACTTTTATTTTTTAAATTTTCGATATTCGATTTTGATTTTTGAGTTCCAGTTAACCGTTAGTTCACGATTAATCGATATATATATATATATATATATATATATATATATATATATATATATATATATATATATATATATATATATATATATATAAAATTAATTTTTTATACTCATTTTTTTTCTTTTTATATTTCTTTCTAAAACTTATATACAGTAATGCATTGAAGTATATTTATATTATATTATATTTTTTAAAATTTGATCAATTATATATAGTTTATGTATATATTTATGTATATATTTATCAATAAATATTATGATACACAACTCTATGAAATATTATAATATATATTTTTACTAAATAAATATTTGAATTATCTTTTCGTTTCAATCATATATTTATTGTTGTGTGTATAATTGACGCATTATTGATAATTTCATATTGAACATATCTAATTCTTGCAATCATTTATGATACAACTTTTAATTTTTTTATTTATGATTATTATGTTTATTTGTATTTTTTTTATTTTGAAGTACTTCCAATAATTGAAATGAGCTTATCAATTTGTATAATTTTATAATAATAATAATAATAATAATAATAATAATAATTTGTATAATTTTATTGTTCTATACGTTGAAAATTTTATTTGTTAATAGAACTGCAAAAATGAAAACCGAAGTATCGATTAATGTCAATAAATCGGTTAACAAATGTTTAATTTCCGGCTCTCTGATCCATGCTCACCCCTACCACTTGGCTTAGCACCTGACTTTGAAACAACGGAGTCAACTCTTTTTCTTTTGAGAAGGCAATATGTAGAGTCAACTTTCATAGGTAAATCTTCAAACAGATAGAGTCAACTTTCATATGCAAATTTTCAACTGAGAGTCAATTCGATATTGACAAACCTGTCAGATTTGGTTTGACTCATTCCAAAACATTAATCCAATTGATCATAAACATTGAAAACCAATCAAACTTAATTATCTGAAAAATAACTAACTGGATGGAAAATCAATACTCATTATTAGCTAACTAAAATTTCGCTTGGGGATGCCAACTACGATTAACACAGTTAATGATAATATTTTAATATTTTTAAAAAATTTAGAAGTTAAATTATAGTACGATCACATGTTATGATTTTTTATTTTTATTAAAAAATAAAAATTTCACGTGGCGGTCGGATCCAATAATAGTGTGATTCATATGCGGAGTTTATGGGATTTGCATGCGAATATGCGATGCACGTGACCTGCATCATTAGTCTCGTAATAGACGACGACAGTGTCGTCAGAGGCAACTAATTAGAGCAAAAGTTGTAGCGCATTTAACAAAGTAAAGAATGTGGGGGGAGATGCAGTTCCACTTCCACCAGGTTTAGTAAGTAGTAGTCGTCCTTTACCTGCTCTCAAGCATTAGCTGATGCCTGATGACCATCTCCATTCTCCAATTTAGGAAGTGCTTTGAACAGGTACTATTTCTTTCCTCTATCTTTAGTTGGACGTTTGTGTTCTTGTACATTCCAATAAGATTACAAGTCAACACAAGCACCATTCGTAATTTCATATACTACTCTTGAAAAAAAAAACGTGGGTGTAGCTCATGCACATATGCAGATTTATTTACTTCTTGTTCAAGTTCATCTATTTGATTGGTTCAGTCGCTTCCTCTCCCGATTCAGTCACTTTTATGGATTCACTCACTTCTATATATATTTGGTTCATTCAGTTTGCCTCGGCTGCTGTGCCCAATTTTTTTTCCTGTGCTATTATGATAGAGAAAATGATCAAATTTATTCTTGAAGTATTGAAAAATATATAAATTTATCTTTCAATTATGTTTTTTATCAAAATTGCCCTCGACATTACATAATTGGATCATTTTTGTCCTTCTTGTTAACGAAAGTCCACGTCAGCAAACGAAATCTCACGTAGCAAGTGAATCTCGACCACATAAGATGCCGATGGAAAATGACATGTGGCAATTACGTAGTGATAAGGGAAATTTTGGCCAAAAACATATTTAAATGGGTAAATATGAATCTTTTTCAATATTTTAAGGACAAATTTGCACCATTTTTAATAATTCGGGGGCAAATTTAATCATTTTTTCTTTTATATATTATTATCATTAATGTGATTCTAGTTAACACTATAAGAATGATGTTGATATCATCTTTACCAAAATCAAGAAAATATAAGCTTGACAATTATACTTTGTGTTGTAACTGAAGTGTTTACTCAAAGATATGAACATCTTTAGTCACTTATTATCATTGTAATAAGAAATCAACTAATATAGTAGGGGTTAGTTCAGGTCGGATGGGTCGAGATTTGGTATGTTTCGATCCCGTCCTAATTTTGAGTCGGGACACAAATATGTGTCCCAGTCTTAGTCCCGAATATGAAGCATCGCAATTTTGTCCCGGTCTCGATCGTCCCGATTTTGAATTGGGACGGGATTATCCCCGAACTTTCGGGTCAAACCGGACCAGTTACTAATAATTAAATTTAATCAAGTTTTTATTTTAGTAATTAAGAAATATCTTTTTGAATATTATTTTCGTTTCATCTTTAAAATTTATATTTCTCAAAAAATTTACTAAAATATTTGTTCAAATTCTAAGATAGAAACCAAACTTACAGAAATCGTGCAATGAACATAAAACACGTTGTTTGGGCACTATATATATATTATTCAAGGGAAACAGACAAAATTTGCCTCTAAAGTATTAAAAAATATGCAAATGTGCCCCTGAAATATTGAAAAGAGTGCAAATTTGCCCCTAAAATGTTTAAAAAGGTTTAGATTTGTCCCTTTAAATATGTTTTGAGTCAAAATTGCCTTTGTCACTACATAAATTGTCACATGTCATTTTTCATCGTGACATCTTATGTGGCCGAGCTGCACTTGCCACGTGGATTTCGTTTGCTGACGTGGACTTCCGTTAACGAGAAGGGCAAAAATGATCCAATTATGTAATGTCGATGACAATTTTGATAAAAAACATAATTGATGGGCAAATTTGCACATTTTTCAATACTTGAGGGGCAAATTTAGCCCTTTTCCCATTATGATACATTGGTATTAAATGAGAGTAATTAGAGAAAAAATTAATTAATTCACCCAAGATTCTGAGCATATCCCCGCAAGATTCATAGAGACATTACAATCAAATATTTTTTATCCTGCACTATATACAGACACGATAAATGATTTAACTTCTAATTCTAATTTTGATATTCACATTTTAAATTCTTTCTTATTTGAACGTCAGAATATCTTTGCATGTCCTCTCGCCGAAGTTGCACTGTACCAAGAGACACGCACGACTGCATCAGTACCCCGACTTCAAACAAGAACAAATACGAACACCAGCTATGTACCTACAAGAAATTGGCCCTACGAGATTCCCTTTGCACAACAAGCAAATCAGTTCAGTAAGAGGAGAAATAAAAAATATATATACGTAGGTATAGCCTATAGGACGAGATAGATCAGCACATCGTTAACTTACTCCATTTGGGCTCGTTTGGTACATTGTATAGTACTTGCATGTATAATACTAGTCTGTATTGACTAATCTAATAGTACTAACCTGTATTGTACTATTATTATATAGTATTTGGTGCACACATGCACTAGCCTATATAGTATTAGTCTGTATTGACTAACTTGTATAATATAATATAATATAATATAATATAATACAATGTAATATATATATTATATAATATATATAATATAATATAATATAATATAATAATATAATATAATATAATATAATATAATAATATAATATAATATAATATATAATAATATACATTATAATATTATATTATATGCAATATATTATAATAATATTATATAATATAAAAATTATATAATATATTTTATCATTAAAAATATTTCATAAATTAAAATTATTTTTAAATATATTTTTAATATATTTTAATTTTTGACCGGAGGTAAAATGAGTATCTAAAATATTGAAAGTTCTCGTGCAGGCTAATGAAGAGCTTTGAGAGTGTATTACTAATACAACTTATGATAATTTATGGGTACTATTTTTAGTGCAAGTATTAGTTAATACATTTCCCAAATACTGTATTATTATCCTAATACTATACATGATGCTTATACGAGGTACCAAACGGACCATTTATGTATATTATTGTGCATGGGCAAATCACCATTCATCTTTTGTTGCCCCTCAAGCCATGGGTAGGGGTGAAAACAGGCCAGGCCAGGCCAAGCTTTCGCCTTAACAGACCAAGCCTATATGATAAAAAATTGGTCTGGGCCTAGCCTATGATCTGTTATAGGTTTAAATTTTGGCCTGAGCCTGACCTGTTCATTGTCCTAACCTGTTAATAAAACATGCTTTCAATACAAAATATTGGTTTGGCATGTAGCATGTGTTTTATTAAATTAAAATAATATTAGTTATTACATTAAAATAATTTTAATGTAAATATATAATAAAATAATATTTTATATTTTATATATTTATATATACATCACCTTAACAGGCCTAGGCCGGCATATCAATTGAGCATGGGTCTGGCCTGATAAGAAAAACATGCTCATTTCAAAGCATTAGTCTGGTTTATTTTTTAAACTAGTCAGGCCACATACAGGTCAGGCCACAGGCCCCTGACAGGCCGCCTGACTTATTTTCACCCCTAGCCATGGGCTTCATTTTCGGATTGACTAGATCCTGATCCACAGTTCACGTGTTGCTCTTCGACGGATTATGAGTTGCTCCCATCAACAAATGAAAAATTAATTAAACTTATTTTATATAATTAGATTCAATTATAAATTTGTGTAACATAAAATGAATTACTATGCATACAGTCGACATTGATATATTACAAATATGAGAATTAGTCTCATCTCATAGCCTGAGAGGACTAAGAAAAAAGCTCTACCCTTTTCGTACTAACACACTCATGGATGGGAACCACATTATTAGCTTCAATTATAGGTTATTGCAATGATTAACAGGTTTAGCATTAGGAATGACAATAGATTGAGCAATGAGCACTTAAGTCAACTGCATTTCAACTTTTAAGCTCTTGTCCGAATTATTCATGTTCCTCCGGACATCCCAAATATATCAGAAGCAGCAGATTCTGAAAGCTTTTATCTTTGACAAAGCAAACATCAATGCAACCCAGTAACTTGAATATTCCATGAACTCATCTTAAATACTAAAGGGCTACTGCTATTAGCTGGATTCATGTATACTAGGAGAGATGAGGCTAAATAATTCTTCTAGCTGCATATTATGCTTAAGAGAGACCCCAGTCTCCAAGATGAAGACTAGCACTTGAACTCTCCACCTGGTGGGATCAAGACAAGCTGCGGCTGCCAAAGAAAATCTGAGATAAGGTGGGGGCAGCAAATATACTCCTTTCAGCAAAATTAAAGAATGTCTAAGTTTAGTACCAAATTCAAGATATAAACTGACCTATTGAACCATCATATTCTCCTCTGGAAGGGAATAATGTATTTCTTCATCAACAGAACTCGTTATGGTGCTTGTATGTTTCCACATACTTGGCAATTGTGCTGGGAAATATTCATAATTTGCTTTGTAATATGACTTCAGAACAATGTTGTTACAGATTGTTTTCCTTGATACAAGTTTTTTTTTTCTAAAAAAAGAGTTGAAAATTAATAAGCAACATATATAAAACAAATAACAAAAAACATTGCCGTAATGAAACAAGAATCATCAATACTTACAAATAGGAGAATAGAGGTACCAATAAGGCTACTAATGAACTACTAGTACGAAGTAAACTACCCTTGAAAAGGAAATAAAGGACAATATAGTCCCTCCAACAAGGCAAAAGTGCAAGATTTTCCGCCGGCGTCTTCCACTAAGAAAGGTGAAGTAGCAAAGGATAGTTTCTAAAACAGATTCGCCATCCAGAAAGTAGACCTACAAAAGTGGCCAAGTTCAGAGATCAGACCACCACAAATATACAACTGTAGGCCATTGTTGCCAATCAGACAGAAACAACATCATCACATCATATGGTGAAATTACAAAACCAACCAGAGAATGAAAAAAGTAACACAAACTAATGCATATATGAGAAGATCTTAAAAGATCCTTGTGCATAAATTGTCTAAAAATGATATAACCACGATAGAGGTTTGTAGATGTCATGAATATATGGGGTGAGTCAAAATGAGACCTAAAAGACATTATTAAGAAAAAGAAGAAATGAATTTTTGATGCTTTAATTAGAGAAGATACCAGAAACCCTGTGTTACCTTTACATGAGCTCACTTGGGGAGAAATATCCATTTAGCCCATGTCATACAGTTAGGGCATTAGCTCTTGATGTTGTTATACTCATGGTTGTGAATAAGAGGAACTCTTATGATTCCATCAATGTTTCAATTATTTTGAAGGTATTATAAGAAATATTATGCTTGTATCTACATTACTTTAAAATGTGAAATCCTTGATATCATGCCAATTGCAGGACCAATAACTCATATCTCAAAACAACCAATTACTGTGTTTGTTGACTAGCATTCACCCTTAGAAATGAAAAAAACAACAACAGGAAGCTTCAAAGAATCTAGATAATCATTATAAAAAAAACATAAATGGGAGATAGAAAACTATGCATGCAAAAACTATTGCTGTTTTTATATGGAAGCAACTAGCAAAATAACTGTGATATCAAAAGTCCTAGCACCTCGAAACAAGTAGATTTTTTATTTCCATAGAAGAGTAAGTAGATTGAGCATAACTCACCGGCAAGCTATTAACTAAAGCTAAAGATGCAGACATATGGAAGCAATGAGATAGAATCTTTTCCAGCATGTTTGGTAAGTGTGCAATCAGAATTGTAGATGCCCATTGGGGCTGATATGCTGACAAGTGAACAGAGTGTGCCGCAGAGAGGGTATTGCCAATGTATACAAAAGTTCCCTCGCATGAAGTTGAGCCAAAGTCAAATTTCTCACTGTACATTGATGAGTGTCTTTTGTATTCTAAGCAATCTGGAGAATACAGGCTTGAATAAGTAACCTCAACCCATGACATGCCTGGAATCTGAACAGGTGTCATGCAAGTTTCGTCCTGTAGTACATTACATCAGTCAGAAGCAGTAAACAAAAGAAACCACATAACTAAAGATCGGCAGTTCCTTTTTCCCAATGGAAGTATATCAAGATAAAGTTATTCCAAGTGACAAAGATAAAAAAACTCAAGCACTTGGTTACAAGCCAGAATATCCACAGGCTGTGCAAAAGAATCCAGTGAAATGCCAAATAACAAGATCTGACAACTACTAAGAGACATCCTATTTCTCCTAACACAGCAAGATTGTATTACTTCTGTGTTTTGAGTTAAAAAAATGGTCAAGAGTCAAGACACCAATCAAGTAGGAAATCTTTACAGAAAGATACAACACCATAAAAAGAATTAACAGTTAATAGATGTGTTCTGTAGAAGTGAATATGAGATATAGATTTCATACCACTGAACATGCACACGATGGTTCATTAGTTCCATTCAATTTCCAGCCATTCCAACATTTTTTAAGCTTCACTACTTCTCTTGCAATCAAGCAATATCTATCTTCTGATTTGTTCTTCTCGCCACTGAGAAATATCAAGCTCGAGTTAAAGCAAGGCATGCGCACAAAAGCAGTGAGCTCATTGTGGCATGAATCAAAATTGCTGCTTCCCTCGATCCAGGTATTCGGAACACAGTATCCCTTTCTATGGTTAAGAACTTGAAATTTTTTAGTATCTTTAATTTCAAAAGGTTCAGTAAGCATTTGGGAATCAACCTCGGACATCAAACTGATCCATTCATGAGGATTCTTTATCTTCAATCCATCTATTGCCACAATAACATCATATGGAGACAA
Organism: Canna indica; assembly: GCA_034359265.1. Taxonomy (NCBI): domain Eukaryota; kingdom Viridiplantae; phylum Streptophyta; class Magnoliopsida; order Zingiberales; family Cannaceae; genus Canna; species Canna indica. The sequence goes on along the minus strand of CP136891.1, from coordinate 72,515,642 downwards.
ATACCCATAGAAAGGAGATGCTTTGGGAACCCCTAAAACCTGCTCAAGACAGTAATCTAGAGTCAAGAACTAGAAGATATTATTTGTAATCATATTATGGATTAAGCAAACACTTACAAAAGCTCCTTCACCATGTAGGAAAAAGGGATGCAAGATTATAGGAAGTGAGATCAATGTCATCAGACATGCTGCACAGAACTAACAAGATGGAAAGTATATCATGATGGTTTGTTTAAAACATATATCAGAAGAGGCTGGGATAGCTAACAAAGAAGCAAATTATACATATAACTCTGAAAATGTCAGATATAATATTTTCTTGATATTTAAAGTGATATAACTCACAGTAACATTATGCCATATGCCAGCACCATATATTCGGAGGACAGCAGAGTGAGGTAGGCTTTGCAGATACTGAAGGTTGAAAGCAACCAAGGCTCCAGGAACAAGGATAGCTAAAAAGACTGCAATATACTCAATATGTACTCCCTCACTGTCATTACAATAATAAAACTATATTATATTCAATTTAACAACTAAAAAGAATTTGTATTGTAGCACCATTTATGTTTTAATTTTATCAATACTGAGCTAAGTAGATTCATCTAATACTATATTAAATGACAACATGAACTTCAAAGCAAATATTATTCACTATCAATTAATATATTAAAGTTCACCACAAACAAACTCATAAGAAAAACTTATACCATCAGCTTAAATATGATACAAATACTGCTACGAAAGATTTGCTATCCATAATGTTCATTCTAACATCATTATTCCAAGATTGTTAAGATCAACACACAAGAATCTGCATCTTGCAAAAAGTAGGCAGTTGTCTGCAGAACTAGAAGTTCTTCGCATAATTAAGTTACCACAGAATGTAATTCCAGAAAGGGTATGTGCTCAAGAAGTCATGCCATGGTTAATTGGCCTGCTATGAAAGAAATTGCTAAGCAAAACTTAATCTGAACTGACTTCGCAGGGAAGCCACAGGATAGGTAAACATGTGAAGAGAGAATAGGAGAAAGAAGATGGTGTGGTAACTTTGTTGAAACAAGGATGCCAACTGAAGGTACAAAGCATGACTTGATACTGACCTTGTAGCAGCAATTGCATGTCCAAATTCATGCAGACCAACAGACAGCAATGTTGAAACAATGATAGATCCAACATCCATGATCGATATGCTCAAACCAGGAAGCTACAAAGAATTGTCATAGGTCATTCATCCAAGCACTTGCCAAATTGCCATAATTGAGGAAACCAATTTATTGAACTAACACCGACCAAAGAAAAGGTGCCAAACAACCAGCTTCCTAAAATGCCATTAACTCCAGAAGTCCCATGGGGAAGATTGAAAGCATCAATGAAATCCCATAGAAGCATCTGATCATAACATTATGGGCACAAAGTTAGTTAACAAAGAATAATAAACTAAGAAATGCACATATTATCTCCATAGATAGAATTTAAGATTTCACTATAAAAAAGAATGCAAAACTATTGCAGAAGTCACAAACAAGCAGCTGAAAAACAAATTTCAAAAAAGTTCAAAATTAAAATGAGGAATCCAGTAACAACTACTGGTTGAGAAAGCAACATTGACTTGCTAAGTATCTTAGGAACTTTAAGAATTGAGATCTTATTAAGGACTTAAAGCAGTTCTCTTAAAGTTTGACATTGTAATTATCTCTCATGTTGGAACTTGGAAGAGAATGTAATAAATGCTTGATTAGCTAGACAGTAGTGAGTAGGCTTCTAATGTATGTTGGCTTTGTAAATGGCTTCAAAGGCTTGATAATGTACTTGACTCAGACCTCCAGGACCATTTATTTTCCTTAGTTGGATAAATTTTATATTTGGGGAGAAAATTGAGATGTGTAGCTGTCAAATTTCTTTCTTCCAATTTCTATTACTATAAATTGGACTATCCACTGAGTTAGGTAATATCAGTTTTTTCCAGTTTTACATCTCTAGTATTAAAATTTGGACTGTTAAGTTCATTAAGTTACTCGTGTAGATCATATTCTCTATGCAGGTTCAAACTATAAAGATAATACTAACACATCAGAGAGCAAGCAATTCTGGACCGCATAGTTCATTGTATTAAAGAATCTCTAATCTTACTCAGGTTGCATAAGAATTATAACAGACACATTTATTAAAAATCAAGATGACAAATAAAGACCTACAGATGAATGGTATCACATTTATACTTTTGTTCATGGTTTCAAGAACTGTTGTTTACCGCCCGGTTCAAGGTGAACCATACCAAACTGGCGGTGAACCGACCAGTTCACCCCTTAAAGGTTGTTTGTTTTATTATTTATTAATGCTTTTAAATTGACTTTTATGGGTATTTTAGTGAAATTATCAGTTCAATTTGATAGGTTTTGTATTTGTTATTCCTTTTTAGATATTTTTGGTGTATTGGTCAATTCTAAGTAAGATTATCTTGGCCCACGAGTATACGTGTGATATATGGAATAGTGTAAGACAAGAGAAGATAATGATTATCCAATAAAGACAACCGACAAATTAGATTCCAAATACAAAACAACATGGATTCGTTACAAAATGACTATTCTATTGTATTTAATGGAAAATAATTCATCCTCCCTCGTCTTGCGCTACAATATTTGAGGAGTTTTTCATAAGCATGACATTGCTTGAAATTGACCAATACACCAGAACATCTTAAAATGAGCCAATTATACAATATTTATATATTCAATAGATAAAGTTCTATTAAAAAAACTATCTTGCATTTATAAATACAAAAATAAAATAAGGATTAAAAATAATAATTTCATTCCCAGTTTGCTACCAGCTCGTTGCCCACCAACATCATTGAAACACTGCTTTCATTTTTAAAACATCATATAAACACTATCTTGCATTCATTGAATGGAACCGAACAGGTTGCCCACCAATTTGGAAGTTCAGTTCGATTTTTAAAACACTGCTTTTATTTTTAAGAAAATAAAGAATATGGTCCTAACCACTGAAACTCCAACCAAAATGACAAAGCTGAAAGCTGCCCCCATTGTGAACCAGATCTTTAGGAACCTGTACAGGAAAAAGTTAGTCCTACATATATCATGCTTTGTGAAAAGCTTTGTTTGTGATTCCATAAGGTCCATAAGAGAGCAACAATAATCTGGCAGCCAAAAATAACTATAACAAGTTAACAACTATTAGAACATGCGTCAAAATGAAACCACAGATAGAGAAGAGAATAAGAAGACAAAATTGTCATGTGATTTATGTAAAAAACTAATAAAAGGGAGCCAAAGCTGATAAAGAAAATCACTGAGATGGAAATGTGGTAAAACTACACAGTCCCAAGGAAACAAAAAGAACAGAGAATTTAAAAGCCCACATCACAAACTCAACATAAAGATGTAAAACAATTGGCAAAAAAAACAGGTAAATACGTTTAACACGCTCCCCTCAAATGCCACCACAAACTACCAATTTTTCCTCCTCAAAAGATGTAAAACAATTGGTAAGCTGGCATTTAACTGAACTGCCCTGGAGTTTGAGCAAAACGACATCAAAGTTTAGTTGTCGTTCTGAATTGCAGAAGTCGTTAGCTTAAAACATCACTCTTGTTCAGAATCTTCCAAATTAGTTCTCAAAAACTCTGAGCAAGCGTGAAGCAATTTTAAAGTGAAAGAAAATAGTTATTGACTAACTACTTCAATAGTCATACATCAACTGTTTCTTACACTTTTGTATATAGATCAAATAAGAAAGTCAAAGTGGGTTACATACTTACATGTCCGGACAATATCGGGAAGAAACTGAGCACTAACCTGGAATAGCGACGTCCAAGAGAAAACAGAGCCCCGTTAAAAGCATAAATCTTGAAATCACAGTACCTGAGGATCACCAAGCAATGATAAGCCGTAAGGGACTGCACTTCCCCATGGGTATCAAATATCAAACAAACGAGCGAAAGAGGAAGGGGGGGATTATACCAGCAGGAGACAGCGTTGGGGGCGGAGCCAGCGTGAAGCGGCAAGAGGGTCTGCGGCCGAGCGCGCCTTCTCCATCGCCCGTCCGCCATAGCTGGACTTGCAGAAGCGCGGGGTGAAACGGGGAAGGCCGCCACCGCCGTTCGATCGGAAATGCGGGTGGAGAAGGCTGCCGCTTTGTTCTTAGTCTTCTAGGCTTCCATGAACCACCACTGAAACGGGCTTGAGAAAATGGGCCGGGTCGTTATTTATCACCTCGATTATGGATGGCCAGTTGGAAATTTGTTTATACGTATTTAATTAAACATATTTATTATGTATTAGATTATTATATATTTATGTTCTTGCCGGAAGCTGGAGTGATACGGTCCTACATGTCTCCTATTTCAATGCAACTCCGGCGGATGACATGTAAAGACACTTCGACACTTAAGTAAAAAGAAATTTTCAAATGATGGGTATGAAATTAAAATCGAGAGTATACCTAATGTACGTCGTATTTGTATATATAGTAGGATTAGGAATGCCTTAGGTGATGATATCTCCTTAAATCTCGCTGAGATATGCTCGGAATGAGTCGAAGTCTATCCTGAATATGTCAGACTCATTACTGTCGAGTCCCTAGTAATTGATGAGGACGATGGTGTCTTTGTATGTCCAAGTGGAGGGGGTTAGGTGGTATTTGGCTTGATTTAGATTTGATTCATGTGCGTGAACGTTTTTGGACATGATCCAACCGGCCCAAAGTGCTAGTTCAGCTCAATTTAGCCATTTATTTGTATGAATATCATTTTGATGATTTATTTTCTCCATTTAAAAGTTTTTATTTTTTAAAATAAGCTTTTATATATATATATATATGAAATTAAGAGAATTATAAATTTTTAAATAAGTTTGAAATTATTTGTTTGTTTAAGCTCAAATATATGCTCCCTTAGATTTTAATATTCCAACAATAATTTGTGAGCTCAAAATTAAATAATCTCGGTAAAAGTTCAAGCTTGATAAGTTTTTTCTTTGATAAATCAACTTGAACAATTAAAAAAACATAATTGATTAATATTTAGCATTAAGTTTATCTAAGGAGTGGGATAAAGCACAAAGATAATGACAAAGGAACATAGATATACAAAGGTCAATCAATAATATAGTTGATGTTGTTTTTTTAAATAATCAATAACACTTGGTTGTCAATTTTAATAACATTATGAGCTCCCAATATTTTATTTTTATTATTTTTTCCCTTTTCGGCTCTTAGTTAGCTCTCTCTCTCTCTCTCTCTCTCTCTCTCTTTGTAATTAATGTCGAGAGCAATTTTTTTAAGTTTGAGTTTTAATCATCAACCTATGCCTTCAGTGGTGCCATCAACCTCATGTAATTCTTTTCGCTAACGTGAATTTGACGATGCACAAGTGTAGGTTGTTGTTTGCTTCACCTTTCGCTAGAACACTAAAAAGAACAACTAGTGTTAAGCTATATCTTTCTTAGCACTTTGTGTTTTTGCACTATTTTTTGTGTGAAAATTGTAGTGTCATCGGATTTATGCATTTTATTGACCAATGTTCTTTTAATTTTGGTAGTGCGTGATTGTCATTTGCATCTTCTCAAAGCAACATCAGTACTACTCATATTTTGTGCTTTTCGCCGGCCACCATTTGTGGCTTATCCAAGAAGCATCCTCGCCTTTCATCGGAATAGTAGAAGGAAGTGATAAGTCCTTCTTGGTCTATTGCCTTTTTATCCTTATTTTCTAGGTGTTTATAGCACTCTATCTCTAAGATTCATGGTATCGCGGACTTTATATAATTTGTTTACCAATGTAATTTTGATTTTGGCCGTGCAAGATCATCATTTGTGTCTTCTTGATGTGCTATGACTTTCATCTACCTTCATTTTCACCAAAACAATGGAAGGAATGCCGGTAAGTTCTCCCCTTAACTCATTAAATTGACTTGGACAAAATTGATAAGATAAAGTTGGGAAGAATAAAAGCTCTCAACTTGTGCCTTACAATTTATTTATCCCTATAATTAATTATAAACTACCAACATCTTTTTGATTACCACTTAAATTATATATTATACAATTTTTGCCAACCAGCCTATCGCAACTTTAGCATTGTTCTAGTTTTAAATGATTTTTTTTCTAACTTCTGGACGTAGAGCATTTATTAGATGGAAACCTATTAAAAGGGTTTTGGTCTAAACTTATACCTAATGTTCACTATCCTATGTTATTTCCTATCGTTTAATTAAAATAAAAATCTTAATTTGTGTCATTAAACAAACTCATTTTAAGTAGGGAAAATGTAAAAAAAAAAATGCTCATGATATTTTCTCGTGGATATTAAAATACTCATAATATTTTTTTGGGATCAAAAATATTTCTCACGTTATGAATTGGGTACAAAAATACTCCTACATGTAACAGTGTTAGTTGAGAGATACGGAGCTGACGTGGTTGATGACTGGACTGATGATGTGGACATCTGACACGCATGCGGGCCAAGATATTTTCTCACGAGTACTAAAATGGCCCTAACGTTTTCTCACATGTACAAAAATACTCATAACATTTTTTCATGGGTACAACAATACTTTTAAAGTTTGGTTTGAACCTAAAATACTCTTGAGATTATTGAAAATGATATAAAAATGACATCAGACTAATTTTTGTTAGGTGAGACTTAACAGAGATGTCATGGATGCTGACAAAAATATTGACTTTACACGTGGTGCATATGCAGATAGCAACTTATCACGCAATCGTATGAGTGAATAAAAAAAATCAAAATTTTAGTTAATTTAAAAACCGATTTGAAGCCGAATCAAATTTTGTAATTTTCGATTTATTATGTGTCGCTTACGTGACAAATTGCTCTCTACATATGCGTCACGTGTAAAGTCAACATATTTATTAGCATCTATGACATCTCCATTTGTCTCACCTAACAAAAGTGAGTCTGATACCATTTTTGTACCATTTTTAATAACCTCAGGGGTATTTTAGGTCCAAAATAAATGTTATGGGTATTTTAGTACTCGTGAGAAAATGTTAGGGGTATTTTTGTACATGTGAGAAAACGTTAGGGGTATTTTAGTACCCGTGAGAAAATATTATGGGCATTTTAGTACTCGTGAGAAAATATCTTGGCCCGCATGCGTGTCATCAGTCCTAGTCATCAGCCACGTCAGTTCCGTTATCTCTCAACTAACACCGTTTACATATAGGGGTATTTTTGTACCCAATTCATAACGTGAGAGATATTTTTGATCCTAAAAAAATGTTATGAGTATTTTAGTACCCACGAGAAAATATCAGATGCATTTTTATACCTTTTTCCATTTTAAATATATGTGAACTTATTGTAGCCTAAGGGATAGTAACATCTTATATATATTTAGTAGGTTTGAGGTTCAAACCTCAATATAATTATTTAATATGTATTTTTCAATTCATATAATATTTTAGAAATGAATTACGTTATCTTTTTGAGAAAAAACTCATTATATATATATAAAATTGTGGGTGTATTTGTTAGTCTTGTGTTTGGTTTTCATTTTTGCTCAAAAATGAAAACGGGCTCGAAAGTTGTTTGTTGACAAGTGACAACATGAGCGGTTTCGGTTCGTATTTCGCAAATTTTTTTTTTTACGAAACATCTAAATACACACAAGCGTGAAAACTACTTCAAGTAGTTTTTTGCATTTTCGCGACCCTTTTGTGATAAAAGTTTCGTGAATATGAAAACTGGACATATCAATCAAACAGGTTTTCGTCAAACAAAAAAACCGAAATCAAAAAATCAAAACTCGAATATCGATTTCAGTTTTTTTGAAATAAAAACTCGAAAAAAATTCTCGCAAATAAATGCGCCCTTACTTTTTAATTTTAACGACTATCCAAACTGATAAAAAAAATCATGTGCACGTCGAGTGAAATTGATCCTAATCATGTACCAATATTGTAATTAATCGTTCTTATTTATTTTTCTATTCCTTGTTTATAATTAGTTATCTAGTTATCAAATGACGTGTTCATCAGGATTCATGCCTCGTTTGATTGACATGGAAAGTAAATTCTTATGAAAAATTATAATTTTCATGAATTAACATTCTAATTATATTTCTCGGGAAGTATAAAAAATATGTTTAGTTGATAAAAATTTACTTGATAAGAAATATAACTTTTCCACCCATAACATATTTGGTTGACATGAGTACTCACTACTAGAAAAATGGGCATCAACAACGGCTGATGCCGTTGCTGAGCCGTGGCAGAAAATCGCGTTGCTGATAACTTAGCAACGGATCAGCAACGGCCGCCGAGCGACCGTTGCTAAAAATATTATCAGCAACGGTTTTGCCACGGACGCGGAGCCGTTGCTGATAACATTAATAGCAACGGCCGGTGAGCCCGTAGCAACACCGTTAGTAAAAACTCGTCGCTAAGCCATTGCTGTAGGTCATCAGCAACGACTTTCGATACACTTTTAGCAACGGCTTTCCCACGGGCGGCCGTGGGAAAGCCGTTGCTGATGATGTGAACGTGGTAACGAAAAAATTTAAAATTTAAAATTTCCATTGATATATTGATACATTATCTGATACATAACTCACACACCTATACACTCATACACACATTCATTCACACATCACAAATACACCAAGATATACATAAAAACAATTATATTTATATTGATAATTATCCACAATAGTATAAAAACTATTCAAATGCAAAATTGAAGTATCAATATCCAAACAAAATAAATTAAACAAGTCCAATATCTAAGTAACAAAGTCAATATAAAAAAAATCTCACGATGATGATGGAGGATGGTCTGAATCATATGACGGGGTCTGGAGTGCTTGAGTGTACACCGGCATGGACTGACTCGAGGACGATGGATGAGATGATGCCGAAGAGATGCCTGCTTCGGGATGACCTAACATGTTGCGTAGCATAGCTTGTATATCTGCCATCATTTCGAGAAACCTCCTGCTATCGATCCGTCGACCATATTCCCACGAGCTGGTCCCATATATCCGGAGTAATCCAATCGGGGTCGTATCCCTGAGTCTCCGCGATGTTAGTGGTCCCAGCTCGTGCCATCGCCTGGGACCGAGCCTGCCCCAGCTGCCCGTTGTACCTCGCACGGGAAATAGCCTCCCAGGCAGCGTAAATGAATGGCCTCTGGTCCTCGGCCCATGTAAAGCGAGCCTGCAAAATAATAATATCAGTACCAATATTAATCATCATGCATGTAAAAAAAAATACGTGCCTCAAACTCGCGCCATAACATGTCGACGTGCTCGCTAGGCACGTGAGACCACGTAGGCCATGCCCCGTGCATGTATCATCGAATAGTAGAAAAAATGCTCCTCGGCACTTCTTCTTGCTCGAACCTGCACAACAAAAATAAATTTTAATATTATATTATGACATAATGAATTTGTAATGATTCATAATTCATGATATATTATCGCTCCCCAATCACGCTAATAAATCTACGTGACTCTGTGGCTGGTGGAGGCTGCCACATGTTCGGCCCGCGTGGCCGTCTGCGTCTGGATGTACTAGCCTCGGCAGTTTCATCGGCATGAGGATCAGCAACAGGAGAATCAGCAGCATGAGTAAGTGTAGGAGTCTCACCGATCGGAGACTTCGAAGCTCTCCTGCGACGATAACCACGACCAGACATATCTGTCGAATAGACATATAATCCGATTATTATATAAATAGTAGAGATATATTTAATAAAATATATACTTTACAATTATTCCTCATCATCTGAATAATAGTCTTCGAATTCTTCCTCTTCTTCATCTCCAGCTTCCTCAATTTCATGATCGTCATCATCAGCATATTCAACTTCTAATTGAATTGACGTTTGTGTCTGCATCCTCGAGTATTGGAATAATACGATCTACAGCAGGAGGATCATCTTCTTGATAGAAACCATGTGTCATATCAGGTATCAGCTCATTTTCTCCTACTATCGGATCAATTTTTCCTCTACCTTTTGTCTTACAGACTACACGCCAATCTGCTCTATCTTTATTTCGAGCCAGATACTTCGCGTAATATACTTGTTCGGCTTGTGATGCCAATATAAAAGGCTCATTTGCTGCCAATTTAGATTTGTAATTAACTTCAACAAGTTTGTATTTTGGATGAACTTTCATGCCCCTTTCTGTTATATCGAACCAATGACATCTAAATAGAATAACTGATTTCAAGCCGAAGTAGTGCAACTCTATCACTTCTTCCACCAGTTCATAAAAATCCATATCACATTCAACATAGGTTGTCCCTTTCACACAGACCCCAGCATTCATCGTCTTCTTTGTAAATGCATATTCAACCGTGTGAAATTTATACTCATTAACAAAATATCCGCTATAGCACGACACAAGTCGCGACGGTCCACTAACAAACTCAAATATTCTTTCATCTATTTCAGCTCTGTGATCTTTGCTGTAAGTCTGAATCCAAGTAGGGAAATCACGATTCCGTAATCTCTCCAATTCTTCATCGTTGTGAATAGAGTATTTTTGCACCATCTCAATGTCAAATATTTCAATGAATTGTTCAATCTCTGGACAATTGAGTAATACATACAAGTGTGCCAAATGATACTCTTCATCGCTTAAGTGTCGAGATGGACGAGAACCAAAAGCACAACCAGAGTGACAAAATATATTTAAACGTCCATCTGAATGTCGAACACCCCCGTCGTCGTTACGTGGAAGACGATCAAATCTTGTATGTACTATCGATTTAAAGTAAAATGAGCAGAATGTTGAAATTTCTTGGATGATATACGATTCAGATATTGATCCTTCAACAACTGCGGTGTTCTTTACTTTTTTCTTCAGACGATTCATGTATCTTTCAAATAAGTACATCCACCGATATTGAACGGGGCCACCAACTCGTGCCTCGTATGCCAAGTGTATCGGTAGATGCTCCATCGAGTCAAAAAATACAGGAGGGAAAAACTGCTCCAGCTTGTATATGATTTCAACAATATTATTTTCAAGTGTTGATATATCTTCGACTCGAAGGACATTTGCACAGATGTTTCTAAAAAACATACTTAATTCAGTCAACGGACCCCAAATATTATCAAGTAGAAGATCTCGAAATGCGATCGGAAGTAATCTCTGCATGAATACATGACAATCATGGCTCTTCATCCCTGATATTTTCCAATCATCGACGTTCACACATCGAGATAAGTTTGAAGCATATCCATCGGGTAATCTGAGTTCTTTTACCCATTGACAAACATCTTTGATCTGTTATTTATTTAACACATATAGGGCCTTCGGTTTTAGATATCGTCCGTTGACCTCTTGTAACTCCAACTCTGGTCTTTTACAAAGTATTTTCATATCATGTCAGGCTTTGACATTATCTTTAGTTTTTTCGGAAATATCCATCAAAGTGTTGAAAATATTATCAAACACATTTTTTTCAATGTGCATGATATCTAAATTATGTCGAATCAATAATGAACTCCAATAGGGCAATTCTCAAAAGATATTTTTTTTCACCTAATTATGTATTTGGCCAAAACCTGACACTCTTTCATTACGACCAAATACTATATTTGGAAGTGCTAAAACACGTGCTAACATTTGTTCACCAGACAACATCGGTGGTGGCCCATCTCTTTCGATTCTGCCTTTAGTAAATTTATTACGATTCTTTCGATACTGATGACAGCGTCGGCAGCGGCAGCTCGGCGTCGTCGGCATCGGCAGCGGCGGCGAGAGGCAGGAGGAGAAGGAGGCGGCGACAGCAGCAGCGGGAGGAAGAAGGGTCGGGCGCGATCTGTGACATTTATAAACTTATCAGCAACGGCTCACTCGCCCGTTAGAAAGCCGTTGCCAATAAGTTATCATCAGCAACGGTTCACTTGTCCGTTAGAAAGCCGTTGCTGATAATTAAAATCATCAGCAACGGCTCGCGTGTCCGTTAGAAAGCCGTTGCAAATAGCAACGGCTTGAGCGGCCGTTGCTGATAGCCGTTGCCGAAGACTCAATTTCTAGTAGTGACTTCCTAGGAAATATTCATCAAATGATCAATATATCATTCTTTTTATAAATTAATATTTTATTTATAAATTAAAATATATAAAAAATTTATTTGTAAATAAAATATATATTATAATATAAGAAAAATTAAAATTTATTTGTAAATTCTTATTTTAACATGTATATGTAAAATATAATATAATTATATATATATAACTAATATAATATATAATTTATTATACGTAAAAAATTAATTTTTATTTAAAATTAATTTTTTTTTATATTTCGTTCAAAAATAAAATAAAATAAAATAAATAAGTTAAGAAGTTATGGATTATTTAATTTTATAATATTGAAAACATAAATTAAGTCTAACATTAAATGCAAATATGATGATATAATTATTTTTCTCTTTTAAATACAACAAAGCCTTAGGTAAATTATTTTTTTGCAAAAAAAGTCATATTTTTTGAGAAAATTATACTTTATACAAAATGCAGAAAGTGTGTTAATCAAATAATAGGGGTGAGCATCGGTCGGTTAACCGAATCGAAGCTTCACAAAAATTTTCACCGTTTACCGAACCGAACAATTCGGTTAACCGATCGGATTGACCGGAAATTTTTGGTTCAGTTCAATTAACCGATCGAAATTTCGACACTACCGCTGAAGAAAAAAAGAGAGAAGCCGGTGTGAAGAAGAGAAGGAGATTGATCGATTTGGGGCCGGAGTGCCGCGCTGCCGTCGCATGGGTGAACGCTTTGTCGTCGCCGAGTTCGTCGCGTTGCCGTCGCCGCGTCGCCCGCCTGCATGTGTTAGGGCCGGCTAGTTGTCGAGTGTCGGGTACTCGACTACTCGAGCGAGAGATTGAGAGCATTAGGAACCGGGTCCGGATAATAGGTAACTGGGTATCGGGTAACAGGTATTATATAAGTTTACTTGTTTTAAGGATACATATGTAATTAATTGAATTATTGGGGGTAAAATGGTCATTTTCTTATTTTCCGATAAATTAGGTTAAAATTGATTTTTTACGGTAAATTCATCGAACCGAATCGAAAACCGAAATCTCAGAAAAAATTAATCAAAAACCGAACTAAAATTAATTCGATAAATTCGGGTTCGGTTCGGTCGATTTCGATTCGGTTTCGATGAATCGAAGAAGTTTGCTCGCCCATATCAAATAAGACCAAAAATATAATTTTTTGAAAAAGTACATTTTGATGCGATGTGTCAACCAAATGACACCTCATTCATGCCATGTTAACGGGTCGGATTCAAAATTTCCAACCCGTTGAGTTATTGTCATTCTCTTTCTCTCTTCGCCGCTCCGGGCGCTCCCCTTCTCGCTCGCGTTCTCTGAACTGGAAAGCGGGAAACCCTAGGAAAGCTCGCTTCCCTTCAACCATGTCGAATCGAACCCACGACTATAACTCAAGCTACGGGGGTAACGGCACCGCAGCCTCCTCACTCCATTCTGATCGGGACTCCCCGCGCCTCCCCAGCGACGAACCCTTCGCCGGTATCGCCTCCATGCACGACGACCGGGTGTCCTACCACTACTCGAAGCAGGGGATCGGAGGCGCCGTCAGCTTCTCTACGGCGGCGGCAAATCCGTCCATGTACGGGGTGTCGGCCTTCGATAATTCCCTGGTGGCTGGAACAAAGCGCTCCATGGAAGGTTTGAGCTTGCACTATTTTGTGTTTGATGGGGGGTGTTTTGGCGTCTTAGCAACCTGATATAAGTGTAGCTCCTTCATATAGTAAGATTAAAAGAACTCTTCGTAACATGGTTTTTAAATTTTTATGTTAACACGCCTTAAACTAAATTGAACTTCTTTAAGTCTTTAAGACATCACCCGGAATTTCGACAGAGTAATGAGAAAATTCCATTATCCGTATATTGTGTGTAGTTAAATAATACAGCGTGATAGTCTTAATGTGAATCTATTGAGAAATCTGGTTGATAACTTGATGTATGCTAAAATGTTCTGCATAACAGGGAGATCTTATATGGTTTCAGTACCTGGACTTGTGTCACATAAGAGAGTGATAGGTTTCGATGAACCAATACTATATCCTACTGAAAATATAACTTATTATCTCAATGTCCACAATCCAAATATACATGAAATTAATGAATAGATGTTAATTAACCATAGGTTTTTGGAGAACCATGTTTTAGTGCACAATTTGAAGTATACCGATTACCGCCAATCAACTGAGAGTACACTCGTAGAGTTAACTGTGAACCTGCTATTCAAGTCTTTCTATTCTGTCGCTTTTGCTAGTCTGAAGGACTAAGTTAAAAATTGATTTTGATTCTGAATGGTGAAAATGTCAAACAAACACAGTAGAAAAAAATAGCCACCACGTAGCATTTGTTCTCTGAGAAGTTAAGGGGCTCATGTTCCCTTATTTTTTACTCTGGTTGCTATATGTTCCATATATCTAAATTTATCTTTGGCTTAGTCCCATATAACAGCTGTACAAGGCGTCTCCAAATATTTCAGCTTAGAACTTTTGTTAATATCATTGTTTCATACTTCATGTATGCCAATTGAGCTTTTGAATCTTAAACCCTACATTTTAAATGAATTTGTTAGATTATTATTGTTCTTTTAGTTTTACTTTTCATTAGCCAAATAAAAAGAATTTAATAACTAGTATTCTACAAAATACCAAGGCAAGAATGTAACCCAGATGTGAATGTAGTGTAAGGCCGTTTCCACATAGTCATGACCTATTTTTTGAGCATTGTTCGTTCAATCAAGGTACTTAAGTATCACAGGTACTCTACTTTTTCTTCTTCGTAACTGCATTCTGAACTTGTAATCATTTTGAATCTTCATTTATTTTATTCCATAGAAAATTAACCATTTCTTAGATGGTCGTAGCGGTCCTTGAGTTTTTTTCTTCTTTTGTCAGTCTATTTCTGTGTAAGTGGCATCATATTAAAGGGAAAGGTGTAAATGATGATTAAGTATAATAGTTTGATATATTGTTGGCACTCAAGTCATATGCTCCATTATCATCTTTCTTAGACCCTAAAATAGTTCTATATGTTTTCATATTGCATAATAAACAAAAGAAGAAAGTTAGTATGGAATCAGGACTGTCCAGCTTTTATGCATTGTGCTCTCATCTTGGTTGTGCTTTTTGCCTGTTGATGCTATGATTTAGCAACCACATGTTACTTTCCTTGTAGAGTTGGTACTCAAGCCATATTCTATATTATCACCTTACTTAAACCCTAAAAGAGTTACATATGTTTTCATATTGCATAATAAGCAAAAAAAGTTATTAGTTTGGTTTCAGGACCGTCCCTGCTTTATGCATTGTGCTCTCATCTTGGTTGTGCTTTTTTGCTGTCATTGCTATCATTTAGCAACCACATTTTACTTTCCTCGTAAAGTCATTTATTTAGTTTTCTGATGCTTCTTTCTTGATGAAATATCACCATTTTGAATATTTTAAACAATTTTGAATTAACTCAAGAGTGAAGTCACTATTTGGTAATGCTATAATGAGGGAAGTTGTGTTTGACTTTTTTGACTGAAGAAAGATAAGTAATAAGATGAAGATTTGCTAGCTATGTATACTTTAGTGTTCCATGAAGTTTGGAAGGTCTCTCTTCTCGTATAGGGTACCACTCAAACCAGAAAAAGCAGCACCATCTCTTTCATTTGTGTATTCAGATCTTGTTTATGATTATTAACTTATTAGTCAACTAATTAATAGTTAACCGTGAACTTGAAATGAATATCTATTTCCTTTAGTCATTCTGCTTGTACACTTGGAAGATAAGAAGATTGAATGTGATGGCGGTTTCATTCTTGTTATTTCCAGTAAGGCTCTGCTTGGTATTTGTTCTAATGCACATTAATTTTCCAACTTGTCCATGTTTGCAACTTGAGTGGAAATAAGGGAGAGGTTTCTTACATGGGAAATTCTACACAGAAATAGGAGTGTAAATGGTGAAACATGATAGAATTATTTCGCACTTACTAGTTCATTTGGACATGTGACCTTTAGCTTATGGAGTTTCATCATAATGAAAGATTATGAAACTATGATAGTATCTTTCTTACAGTACTAGTTTGTGAAATTATGAATATTTTTCACTTGCTACTTGACCTTTATATTTTTCCATTTTTGCTCCTTGACCCTTATATATTTGATTGAATGCAACAATGTTCACTACTTGAGTATTAGTGTAAACGTATGTATATAAAGTATACCACATATAAGATGATGTTATCTTATATTATGTTTTGTATTATCTACGTATAGCTCTCTATCGTCAGACTGTTCTTGGGAGTCATAACAGTATTGGGCAAACTGAGGCTTTATTTTCTTCAAATTCTTTGATCAAATGCCCTAGACTTGAAACTGGAAGCAATCTTCCTATATATCCTCAGCGACCGGGAGCAAGGGATTGTGCTTACTATATGATGACAAGAACTTGTAAATTTGGAGATGACTGCATGTTTGACCATCCTCTTTGGGTTCCTGAGGGTGGAATACCAGACTGGAAAGAGGTGACAATTTGCTAATGTTGTTCCTATTAAGTGGGCAATAGCTACATATACTGTATTTTTGTATGTAAATATATTCCAAATCCTAATTTATGTTCTTCCATGAGTGCGTATAGAGAAGTGTAAGGCTTATTCTATATTATCATTCAATTTTTAATATGAAATTTTAGTGTTATAAGTTTGTAAGTATAATTACAACGTTTGTTATATTCTATTACAGGAATCATAATATATGTTCTGTATTGTACCAATATAAGTGATGAGAAGTATATGCTTCTATAAGCGCTAGGTCCTTGTAAAATTAGTAGAATGCCTAGACTATCTATATCAATTTTTTACTTGCACTTCCCTGTAAATATGTGAGATGTTCTTTGTACTTTTTTAAAAGCTCCTTCTAAATTTAAATTTGCCTTCTCTTTGGTAGTCATTGTGTTTGCTGAGTGGATTAAAAGCAAACTAGCAAGCATGAGATTAAGTCCAAGTTTGTACTCATTTCTGTAGGTGGCTACAAATATTATCCCAACCTTTTAGGGATAAACTACACAGATTGGATCAGTTACATGGATTGTTTCCTTCCATTTCGCTGTTTCCAGGGCAATGAGTTGTCAAACTAAGAGAATGGTTGTTTTTAAAAAAGATCATAGTACTTCTCTACCTGTCTTCACACCA
The DNA here is from genome assembly GCA_034359265.1 of Canna indica. Taxonomy (NCBI): domain Eukaryota; kingdom Viridiplantae; phylum Streptophyta; class Magnoliopsida; order Zingiberales; family Cannaceae; genus Canna; species Canna indica. Next base: position 72,498,407 of record CP136891.1, on the reverse strand, counting down.
CCAATCATTAATCAATTCAATTTCTACTTTGTTCTATATACAATAAATCATTGGGCATGAAGCTTTTCATCTTTTTCATTTCCAATGTCTCCATATTATCATTGCTAGTGGCATGTATGCCTCATTTTTTAAGTTGCCAATTGCCAGACGCCATTTATTTAGACAATTGATCATTGAGGATTTCTTTTTCAGAATGCATATTTGTGTTTTAAGTTCTTTCCTACAAGAGATATCTTTGACAGAATCTTTGTTCCCTTGAAATTTCTTTGGGAATCTTCTTCTGATAAAGTTCCATAATCCTTTATGGTCAAAGATGTGAGCAATTACTGTTTGGTATTGTTCTCTAAGGGAACCAAGAGAGGAAGAGATTCAATTTCCTTGCACCATGTAAGCAATTAGATGATCACAGTGTCAGGTTCGATTAATCAAAGGGGTGAAATCTTACATTAAATCACCTCACATCTTTAAAATCTGTAGACAGCCAATCTGCAGATATTTCGTTACAGGTATCATCATAAAGTCAGACATATAAACTTTTAGACACTAAGCTGTTTCTTTAGCAGGTTGAAGGTTATCCTATTAAGTTCCTTGAGATGATGTTTCTAGAAACCTCATTTTTGCATGTTCAACTAAAATTGCTGATCTGATAACTGAGGAAACCCCAAGTTTTTAGTTGTCTTTTTTTAGGAAACATCTGTTATTATGATCTTTTGTCATTATTAACATCATATACAGATTATTTTCTCATTAGTTATTATTGATGAGGTTCCTTTTATATATTACTCACTGTAATTGGTTAAACTAAAACCTCATGTTCGTTCTACTACAAGTATGACCAGGGAACATACTTAGCCATGTTTTTTTGACTAGTGATCTTGTTGTCCCTCCATGTTGGACACTTTATTAATGCTATTTCTTGATTAATTGCTCTTTGAACGCCTAATCTTTTGGTAATAATCCCTGCAACATAGTAAATCTTTGCATTTATATGGCTGTCTACTGAATGGACGAATAGGCACTTTCTATGTGTAACTTATTTGTTACTTTTTCTTGTCATTGAAATTGTCCTTTTTGCAGATTCCACTTATCCCCACTAGTGAATGTCTTCCTGAAAGGCCAGGAGAACCTGATTGCCCTGTAAGTACTTTAATTTATTGTGATTTCTGTTTGCAAATAAAATGTGTAAGGATCTCCTTTCTCCTTGGTTCTGCAGTACTATATGAAGACTCAGCAATGTAAGTTTGGAGTTCGTTGTAAGTTCAACCATCCAAAGGAAAAATTAAGTGCACCCACAGGTAAACTTGGTGAAGTGGTAAGTAGCATTCACTCGACTACCTCTTGATATATGGAAATTTGTAGTTAGCATTCTTTTCCTTCTGTAATTACTTTGTTAAACTGCAGCCCCCTGAAACTACAGATTCTGCAGGCTTACCTGAGAGGCCTTTTGAGCCAGTTTGCTCGGTATTTGTTATTTCTGCAATTTTTCTGTTGTAATTTGTTGCACCTAACTGAAAACTAAGTTATGCTGCAGTTCTATATAAAAACTGGAAGTTGCAAATTTGGAACAAATTGCAAGTTCCATCATCCAAAGGGTCTAGTACCATCAAGTGAACAATATAATGTCAAAAATGGACAACAAGATTCATCTGTTGAAGATGGTCTAAAGAAGATATACATTCCATACACTCATGCCTTATCCCATAATTCAAAGGGATTGCCCATTCGACCGGTAATGTTGAATTAAAAATTTATGTATTAGCATCTGGGTGTTTGATATAATCAAAATTAGTTAGATGAAAATATTGAACTCCAATAGTGCTATTTAGTATAGTTACATTTTTTTGTTGTATTCATCAAAGGCTTTTTTCCCTCCATAATGGGATTACTTATTTGACTATGCCTGTGGTGATTTATTATGTCTCTTTTCTCTTGTATTGCAGGGTCAAATTGATTGTGCATTTTACCTCAAGACTGGAAGGTAAGAACTTTTTTGTGTAGGACTAGATGTATTAGCCTCAAGTCTCAACCTCTATTTTATTCTTGCTTAGCACAATTCACACATCTTTTTCTTTTCAACTTAGCTGCAAATATGGTTCAACTTGCTGCTACAATCATGTTGATAGAAACAGTATGTGATTTCTACATTTTGATATATATGTTGCATTATAATTGATAACTGTACTAATTTATCTCCTATTCCACATATAAATCATTCTGTCCCATGCAGCAGCTAATTATATAACTGGAGCTGTAAATCCAGCTGCTAATTTTCTTCAAAATATATATCTGCAGTCCGCCCAAGCATCAGTAAGATGGAAACTTCATTGTTTGAGGGTGCATCTATAATGTGTACAATGTATTCCTATAGTATTACTTGTGCCAAAGGTTCTTACTTGCTCTTTTCCCTTGCAGCTTGGTTGCATTCCAGCTATCTATCCTCAAAGGCCTGGGGAAATTGAATGTGATGTATGTTACTTTTAACTCATATATACAATTAACCACTGATTTGGAAATCGGAATAATAGAATGCAGTAATCTTCCTACATTTATGTGCTAATCGTTGTTCATGTCATATTATTTGTTCTTGATCATTGTAGCTTTAATGTGCTCCCAACCTCCCTAGCAAGGTTTTAAATACCCGTACCGGTATTGCACTTAGCACCATACTGCTACCCATACCGGGCAGTACCATCACCGCTTGTTATGGATGACATTATGAAATTACGAGCGGTATGCTCGGTATTTACTAGATTGGTACCGGATGTATCGAATACCGGTTTCCTAAAAAACTGATACGTACAGCCCGTACGGGGCGGTACAGTACGAATTTTTGAACCTTGCTCCCTAGTATGGTAAGCTATTTAGATTAGATCTTGAATGACTGAAAAAATGACACTTGAACCAATGCTTCTGCATAGATGGTAACATTTGGGTTACAATGACCATATTATATATAGTTGCATATCTTATGATTTGTTGTGATTACTTATCATGTACACATTCTGTAGTGTTGGCTGCTAAGTAGTTAGCTTATAGCAGCTACCTTTATTGCTAAAGATTTTTGTCTCATGCCTTGCCTAGCCAAACATTTATTTTATTGAGGATTTGCTACCTATTGCCATGCCTCATACACTTTTTTGGGTTTTATTGCATTCTTTCTTTTCATGTTTATATGATTTACTCATCGTTATGATATTAGTATTCTCACTGGAGTTTGTTTTGTGGGAGCATTTTGGTTATTGACATTTCATGTGCTTTTGAGGATCCAGTTTTATATGAAGACTGGATTGTGTAAGTTTGGAGAAAGATGCAAGTTTCACCACCCTACCGATCGGTCCACATCCACTTTAGATGTGAAGCAGGCTTCTCAACAAACTGTAAATCTTGCTCTTGCTGGATTACCAAGGAGAGAGGTAATGATGAAACACTTATCTAATTTTCTTTAGTAGTTGATTTCTTCATATTCAATGTAGGAAACGAGTTACATTGGACATTAGTCAAATGCTTTTAAGTTGTTCCACACTTAAACAGTTTTTTACTTGTCTTAAACTCTTTTGTAAGGTTAGATTACATTTTCAGTTCTTATTTACTGATTTTGAACCAGTCATTTTTATCACACCTTTACCTATGAATTAAATGAATCTGAAAGTCTGTTGTGGAAGCAGTTATGGCTATCAGTGATGGATGTCCTATGTTGTTAACTGACTTATATGTATTGGTTCCAAGAAAATTTGTATAGTACATAGATAGTAATGACATAGCATGTGTCAACCATTAATTCCATGTCATCTTAGTTTGGATTTGAATGCAGAATTGTTTGTTGCCCAAATATATACGGATGGCTCTATGCCCCAAATATTGTGTTATTAGTAGGTTTTGGTGTGGTCTCTCTTGTATGTCTTTTTTTGATATCAGTTTCCATTCCTTGCAAAAGATGTAGGATTTTGCTAACCCATTAATTGTTAGTCTTATTTTAGATAAATATCAAAGTGTAGAGTTCCCATCATCTTTATGAATTTTAACATATATCTAACTCATAGTGATTTGTGACCTCAATCATAAGCCTCAAATCACTTTAAACATAGAACTTGGAGTTAGGGGTGAGCATCGGTTCGGTTCGGTTAAAAACCGAACCGAAAATTCGGTTAACCGAACCGAACCAAAGAAAAAAATTTAACCGTTTACCGAACCGAAAAAATTCGGTTAATTCGGTTCGGTTAACCGAATTTTCGGTTCGGTTCGGTTAATTTGGTTCGGTTAACCGAAAAAAAAAATAAAAAAATTCAAAGAATGGACTCGAACTCAGCCCACTGAGAAATTAGATTTAATTTTTACCCTTCTAACCATCTCAGCAAACATTACTATCAATTTATATATAACTTACACCTATTATATATATATACCGAATGTTAAATAAATATTATTACACTTCATGGGATTCGAACCCGGGCGGCGGAAAGCCAATATCTAACACTTAACCACCAAGATAAATACCAACATCTAATATATGTTATTATATATATATATATATACATATACATATACATATATATATACATATATATTCGGTTAATTCGGTAAATTAACCGAACCGTCGGTTAATTTACCGAACCGAACCGAAAACCGAACCCAAAAATTTCTTTAACCGAAAACCGAACCGAAATTAATTTGGTTAATTCGGTTTCGGTGAATCGGGGAAGTTTGCTCACCCCTACTTGGAGTTTTAATTGAATATATTTCTTTTAATTGATTTCTTCATGATCTTTGTTAAGAAATTAGTGGGCCTAACTCACCCCAAAAGCTAGCTTATGGGGAGAGGATTACCCAAACCATTTAAAGGCTATCTTGGCCATACTTTTAAGCAATGTGGGACTTTAACAATCTTCTACCTTCAATTTGTTTAGCATGGTTCACAACGGAGAGAAGATTTATGATAAGCCCAATGCAGGAGGCTTTCACCACCTGATAAAAATGTATAGTCTTTCTTTTACATTCTGAAAATTTCTGATGCAAATCCATGACATCACATTGCAGTGGAGCAAATTGACCACACTTTCCAGGTTTCTCATGAGGACAAAAAATTTCTTTCAATCCCCTTTTTACTGTTTCATTTTGTCAGAGTAGTCACTGCAGGCTTCCTAATTAGACTTGGGGTTTTTACATTGTTGCAGTTACCAAGTTTGATGTCATTTGTCTAGAATGATGAACATCCATTAAGATGAATTATTTTTGACATGTCAGTAGTTCGCATAAAGGAATGATCCCTGAACTTGGCTAAATGGTTTTTGGGGGCACCGCTCTTGTTGGCATGATATCTTACCCAGTGGCCAGTGAAATGTCCTAGTGAGATAGAAATCCCACAATGTAGAGGCATACTCAATTATACACATCATGCAATTAGTATCTGTTGCATTTGTAATTTTTGGTCAAATTACTGACGTCAATCGGATTTTAGGGTGCAGTTTCATGTTCATTCTACATCAAGACAGGCACATGTAAGTTTGGGGCTACGTGTAGGTTTGACCACCCGCCCTTGGGAGAAGCCATTGCCATGGTATCCAAAGGGGAACAAAAAAATGCTGCTGCTTCATAGGTTCAATGGAGGTCATCTTTCCTGCAAATATTTTTAAATCCCAATGTGTCACTGATTCAACGATCTATTGGAAGGGGAGAACACCTACATTTTTCCAGCTTACTGAGGGTTTTAACGTTTACATGTATGCATTGTGCAATCATATGTTGCTAGTGTTTTTTTTTTCTTATCATGTGCTGCTCGACACTTGACAATGCATCTTGATTTGTTTCACATAGTTCATAGGTGTGAGGCTACTAACTAAACCAAACAGTTTAAGCTCAGGCCTTTTGTCACGATTAGGATTTACTTAGTTTCTTCATGCTCATTTCCAACTAGAGGTGTAAAGATCAGACTTTCCTCAAAAATCCAATCCTTAATTTGACAAACAATAAACTTAAGTATTCGGTTCAACATTGCGTATCGTGAGCATGTTAAAAGAAAAGGAATTATTCAAAATTAGAATAGTTTTCTAAAATATCTGATATTTTCTTGATGTATTTCACGTTTTGATTTATATTAACGTTAAAACGACATTTGTAGTTAGCTTGATAAGTGTTAGTTTACTTTATAGTTTTTATATATATATATATATATAAATATATATTTGAGGTCTAAATTTATATATATAGTTTGAGTATATATATATTTAAAAATATTAATTAATTAAACTTGACAAGTTTAAATATGTATTTTTTTTAAAAATAAGTTGGATATTCTACATTTTTTTGCTTTTATTTTCTATTCCTCTTCTTTCTCTGAAAGTATTTAGTAACAAGTTGATGCGAAGTGGTGAAATATATATCATTTTTTGGGAGTGGATGTCAAATTATTTATTATTTTTTAAAATTAATATATCACAAAATATATGTTAAAGTGTGCAAGAAATTTCAGGATAATTGATGACCTTAGTGTCAGAGGTATTTAACATTTCATGAAAAAAAGATCAATTAATATAAAATTTCACCATAATCAGATTTTTGAATGCTAAATCTATAGTGTTACATAATATTTTTAAAAATTAAGAAAAGGGCATGCATGGCCCTTCATATCTCAAATTTTGCAATACGTGCGAAGATGACTTCTAACAAGTGTAATATGAATTAATATCTTAAATATATAAAAAATAACTTACAATTCTTTAATTGAAATAAGGATTTGAGCGATTAAAAGCTTTTCATTAAAAAAATTAAAGAGCTAAAATTAATTAAAAATTACATTCAATTTTAATACGAAACCATGTACAATATTATTAAATTTAAATAAGAACATGAACTTTTAAGATACTTGTGTCATTGGAGATCTTGATAAATTAGCATTTGAAAATTTTATATGTTCGTTTACAGGAATTACTAACAATTTATGATTTCGGTAATTCCCCTCGAAAGAATAGCAATTTTTTAACACTAACTATATATTCTTAATAAATAAATTAAATTTGAATAATTATATGTCAGAGACTTTATCAAAAATCCAGTAAGATAAAGATTAAGGCTCAATATATGGTGATTAGGTAAGTACAATTCATAAATAACCCAAATATGAATGGTTGTAATCATATTTTATGGTCAAAGATTTTAAAATTTAATCTCTATTAATTTTATGGATTTTACATAATTTTTTAAATTTTATTTAAAAAATATAAATTTTATTTAAAAAATATAAATTTTATTTAAAAAATATAAATTTATTTGTGAAAACGAGTTATTGGAAGACTTTCTAATAACAATGCATAAACCTAGAATAATAGAAAGACTAAATCAAAATTTTCATAAAGGAGTCATTCATGCAGCAGTTGTTGTATACGAGGGAGGAGAGACTATTGAGGGATCAAAGGGGAGCGTAATATAGAGAAAGATTTTCAAGGGACTCCAGATATGATTCTTTTTTCTCTTATTATCTTGATGAAAAATATGTAAAAATATTTGCATGAGTAAAATCATTTGCTAGGATTGATGATTTTTGAAGCATTTGATTTATCGCTTGTTTGACGTTGTTGTGCTAATTTTTTGAAAAAGGCTTGATCTTAATTTTTTTTTTAGTCATTTCTTGTCTTTTGCAAATGTTAAGATTTCTTGTGTTTGTTTTAGTAGCTTCACTTTGCAGGACTATGTCATTACATGACCACTGTCGTGTTGTATAGCCATCGGTGAGCGACTGAGCGAGGTTGTGATTGTAACACAATGTGGAAACACAACTATTGTCATGCCACAATGCGATCACAACGCCATGAGTAGCAATGCATAGGGATCCCAGTGCACGGTGGTGCCCACAAGAATCTCATGTTGTTGTTGACCCCAATTTGGGCGATCGACAACCTGTCGAGAAGCAACAACATAGGAGAGACATCGTTGGGCTATGTCGGTAACTCTAACGACTATGATGGTAACTCTAACGACAGTAGACGACCATCGATATAGTCATGTTGGCGGCGACAATGTTGCCTAAAACAGGAAGGTGATGAGACGATTATGACAAATATTTTAACTATTGTAATAGTATTAAAAAGAATTATAACAATGTTAAAAGTGAATGCAGCAATGTTAAATGGTTGTAACGACATTATATACATTTTGTTTGTGTTTATTGAAAATCAATGTTATAAAGCTAACTATTAGGTTACATTTGTTTTTAATTATTCATTTGAATAAAAATTAATTTTATTTTGTTTGTAATAGTATTATATTCAAAATTATATATTTTAAAGTAATTTTTACTATTATTATTTAGAACTTTGGATAATCAAATATTAATATATTATATATGAATTTTATTCTATCTCAATATTTAGGACATTATGATAGGAACTTTTCCCAAATAGATTTTAATTTATTTGATTTTAGTGTGCTCTCTATGGTGTTACTTAAAGAGACGTGTTTGTTGTAGGGGTGAGCGGGTCTGAATATTTTGTATTTTTTATGATGCACGGATCCTACTATGTAAAGAATTGGTTCTTAGGTTTTGGACTCGGATCCTATTATGTTGAGACCTAGAACTGTATCCTATCCGGAACCTGTGATATAGTAAAGTTTTGGGTATAATGTTGGAACCTATGAATGATGGGTTCTAGAGTATTTGTTGGAACCTATTCATTTATAGGTTCCAGGGTACCCTGTTGGAACATATAATCTGAAACCTATAAATGAATAGGTTCCGGGTACCAGTTTTGGTTCCAGTACCCAATGTGTTGGACATGAAATCGAGATTAATTTTAATCGATTCCTTAAATTTTGTCCTGGACCATACCCGAATTTAATTCGGGCCTACCCGGAACCTACCCAATTGGATAGGTTCCAACCAGTTCCGAGTCTACTCGGTACCTATGCACATCCCTAATTTATTGGCTTAAAGTTTTCAACATTGACCACAATATTAGTTTTAATGATAACAAACTAAAAATTAATGATTTCATGAAAAACTACTTTAGGTTTCATATTGATAAGCATGCGACATCCATGACCGAAAAGATCTAAGCAAAGTTGAAAATGTTAAGAGAACGTTAATCGGTGCTTGAAGGCCAAGAAATATTTTGAAGACTAGATTTATGGTTAGAATCATTGTATTATCCTTCAGATGCATGTTGATGATGATGACAATCAAACTCGATGCATCGGAACTCAAACCAAATCCGATTGGAGCTAAAATTGTTCAAATTTAAATACATTAAACCAAATACATATAAAATTTCTTATCACATTGAAATGAAAAATTTAGGGGTAATTACCTAAATATATTTCATACTTTATACCTTTTTGTTAAATTTATCCAAATATTTTATTTCACAAAATTGTATCTCATACTTTAACAGTTGTCTTAATTATATCCTCCCGTCAAGTATCCGTTGGCAGCCCCGTTAAGATGATGACGTGACTTTCCGACATAGATTAAAATAATATATATTTTTTAAAAATATTTATTATGTCATTGTGTACAAATTAATATTTATTATGCCATGTATACAACGGTATTTTTTTTAGTGGGAAAAGAGCTGGAGTACATGACTATTGTGTACAAATTAATTAAATAATAATAATTTTTAATTAAAAAATTATGCCACATATATTTCAGGGTGATGTTGAAATTTGTAAAACTATATAGAGAAATAGTACTCCGAATTTTCTCATTTAAAAATTAATGGCCAATCACGAGAGAAGCAATAGTTGACGGCAAATACACCGTATAATAACAAAACTTTGAAGCTTTGAAGAGGGCAATCTCGTCATATAAAAAGCTATTACATAACTTTGAAGCGATACTTTTTCTTTTTTCCCCTTCCTTTCGCTCTCGATTTCCATGTTCATCTCATCGTCGTTGCTCATCATCGTCTTCATCATTTCTCCATCAGTGCTGCTATCGTTATCTCCTCCCCATTCCATCCCTCGCAGCCAAAAAGACGAGTTCTAATGATCCTCCTGCAATCACCCTCGCGGTTCCTCCTCCAAATCCTCCAAGATCGCCTCCTCAGGTACCCAATCCTCAGATCTCCCATCTCCTCCGACGCTACTTAGGGTTTTAGATCGAATTACTCTCTAAATTGATGCTCGTTTGTCGCCAGCCCGGACAAAGGCGTCGATCTGGATTGCCACTCCGTCGAGTTCGATGACGTCCGGTATCATATCCAGGTGAAATATTTGATCCTTCGACGCCTTTACAGAGATTTGCACTTTGGTGATGATTGAATCATGTAGCTTGGTTTTCAGTTCTCCATGAGAAACCCGCATGTGGTGGTGCTGTCAGTCTCGCTCCCCATCCCCCCGCCGGAGGCTATTTTCTTCGATGGGCTTCCTTTTGGCGCTATCGAGGCCATCAAGGCGTCGTACGGACCGGTTGTGCAGATTCTTGATCCGCCCAAAGACGGGTATAATCTCACTATGAAGCTCAACCTGTCGAAGCTTCCGTCAGATGAAGGTCCAACGCGTTTCTTTTCCAAGGTCATTATGAGTTTGCTATGAATGACTATAAATGTGCAGAAGTACCACCTCGTCCTTCCATTGATGCTATTTGTTATTTTCAATTTTAGATTCGAGATCAGTCAGACAACTAGTGTGGATATATGCGAAATTAATATCATAGTTATAGATTAGCAGTTGGAAAGACAAATTTCTTCGTCTGAAAATGAAATTCTGTATAATTACAAAAGTAAAGTTTGAGTACCATCTTCTATTTTCTTAGCTTTAGTATCTACATGAATTTTACTGTTATCTCTTGAAGCTCTAGATGTTATATGATATTATTGTATAAATTGCTGGACTTGCATTTGCGTATGAGTTGTTGTTAGGAGAGTAGATGTCAACATTCAAGAGTTTTCTCACGTACTGATGCCTGATTATTTGTTCCCTATTTTGGCATTATTTTGTCCTTGTAACTACTTTACCGGTGAACTTGCGCTATGATACATTATCCATTGTTCTGAACGCATGTGGAATATGGTCAACTATTAAAGGCTTCTCTTAGGTGGTTTTTGGAAATTTAGAAATGGAAAATACAAGTTAAGCTTCATGCTTAGCTGATTTATAAGAAAGGAGTCTACAGTATAAGGAACTACAAAGTGGATTTTAAAAAGACTTTTGGTTTATTTACCTGAGGAACTTGGCCTCTTTAAGTCTTTATATGGCTATTCACCTCTGCTTGCAGTAGGAATTGTGTCCAGACACATTATGGACCCAAAGAGTTAAGTCACAAAGTATGGTGTTCAATTTGGTGAACATGGTCCCTAATTCAGCTAAATGTGATGGAATAAAACCCTTTACTGACTACAATTATGGTCTTACCATCATTTGCTTCATTTATATTCATTTTGAACTTCCTAAAGAAACAGCTTACCTTTTTTAGTATTCTTTTTTGTTTACTGTTTGTGCATAGAGTTTTGTTTAGAGTTGTTTTTGTGTGGTCAACTTATTGCATTTGCATGCTGATGTTGTGTTTTACTGTTGCCAAGTCCTTGGAAGTGGTCTGTGAGCTTTAACGATTTTAGCCTTTGGTGTACCTTCAAGCTATTTATACTTTGTTTTTTTGTGGTTGTGTTTTACTCCAGAGCAAAGGCAAGCTCTTCTGGTAAAAATTGCATCTGTCAGAGAAGTTGTATTAGGTGCTCCATTGAGATTCGTTTTGAAGAATCTCACAACAAAGACAGTTGCACCTGAAATGGATCAACTTATTGCTCTAGTGCACCGACCAAAGGAATCCTTTTTCCTAGTTCCTCAGGTATGAATATACTCACTTGCAGAACTTACATTTTCATAAGTACTACCACATGCATTATATCTTCTGCTGAATATTAAGGCACTACAGTTCCTTTAGAAGAACCTTTCTTTTAGTAACTTAGCAAATCCACTTTTACCTTGTACAATTTTACCAATCAGATCATAATTCTTTTATCATGTAGATGGTTTTACAAAACAGAAGCTAGTTAAATTAATTCAACATAAACTTCTGTTTTGATAGTGTTGCTGTAGATCAATCTCCTTTCAGTTGGTATTCTTATGTGGAGTAGCTGCTCTAAATATGGTACTGCAATAAATGAAGATAAAGCCTATCCAGAATGAGATTAAATTCACCTGTAAATCTTTTGGTTGGATTTTTCTACTGCAGGCTGAAAAAGTAACAGTGGTATATCCGATGAGGTTCCAGGACTCTACTGACATTGTTTTGGCAACATCATTCTTACAGGTAAGATGCAACTTCTCATTTTTTGACTAACTGATTGATTATGCATTATGCAGTATTTTTGAAACAGGAGAAAATGTATGTTAGACACAGCATACAATACCGTATGAGTTTACTCACCAATTTTCTTTATTGAATTTGAGTCTAGTTGTTGAACATATTGAAAATGTGCATTTTCTTGATGTGGTTGGTTCCAAGGATTTGATTGAGGCATTTAAGATTCACTTTTTAGATTATTTTGTTTGCCCAGACAGCCTATGGAATGATAACATCAATACATTGTTTTATGTATCAAGTTCGGAGGTTGCATTGGGGTATCATATGTATAATCAGGGTAACTCAAAAGAAGCTTAAATTTCCAGGAACTAGTTGAGGCTAGGAGATCAGCTGGACTTAATAATGCACCTTCTTGTATGTGGTCGTCATCTCCTCCCCTTGAGTTGAAAGGAGCACCTGCTCAAGCGCTAACAGCAAATGCAGGATTTGTTACCTTTGGTAATACCATGAACTGTGACAGGCTCACAGCTATTTTCTCAGATGATCAATTCTTATTTAAATGAGCTTTCTTTTCATGCAGTGATCTCCCCTCGTCATGTCGAAGGAAAAAAATTGGACAGAACAGTTTGGAGCCTGCTAACATTTCATGCATATGTTAGTTATCATGTAAAGGTACCCACTGTTTATGTTTAATGTGTCATTCAAATAAATGAGTCCTACTGTTTTTATAGCCACTTCGATGTGTGTTTGCTTCATCATCTCACTACGAGGTAAATAAGAAATTTCCATGTGGAAGGAATATTTGACATGAAAACTATTTAAACAGTTATATCCAATAAAGAAGAAATTAAGCACTTGCTACTTGCAAAGCAGTGATGCAAAATTCTAACACTGGTATTAAAGTGTAAAAAAAGGGTGACGTAGTGCACGAAGCAATCCTACATTTGTGGGCTATTGGGGAGGGTTGATGTGCAGTTTTTTCATTTCCCTACTTTTTTGCACAGAGGCTATTTCTATGTTTGATTGTTTGAACTCATGACCTCTATGTCACAAGTGGGATAACTTTACCGTTACACTACACCAAAGCCATCCTCTTAAAAATCAATAAATTATATCAATTCATGTTACGACCGACTTGATGGGATAACTGACCATCAAATTTTAGGCCCAAACTATTAAAATGCTTAAACCGAAGTTAAAATGCTGTAAAGTGTATGGATGACAAAATAAAAAGAAATGGGATGGAAAACAAAGTCTATAGGCATACATTGTGCCATAAGGGACTTAAATACCATAATGAAATAGGTTCAGACGTGCCATTTACTGGGATCTACAGTATGAAGGCCGGAATGAATTAGCAAATGCAATGGAAACTTGTTTTTCGAGAAAGACATTCCAAACCAGGAAAAAATTGATTTGAGTTAGAATTGCACAATTGATGGATGCATAGTTTCAAAATGTAGTTCATACAGCCACATGCATATGAGAACCTAGACAACAATACCTACAATATGCAGTTGGAATATACAGACTAGACTTCATATCCACATAACCTGCTTAAGTAGTTGTTTGCTTCATATTGACTACATAATTCATAATCAACATGGACCAACTATTAGTTTGTCTCAAACCCAATTAGATTGGCACATATCTAATCAGTTCAGACTAGCCTACTATTCAAATATTCTTCTCTTATTTCTACATTAACTTTTCATATGATAATTTTAGTCTCTGGAATTGTATTGGTTAAGTTCCTAACAACTATTTATAATATACTATTGTTAATGTAATAATTTTAACTATTATTAAAATTAGACCAAATTTATATTTGCCTACACACCCACTTACCATATATGCACTGTGAAATGATAAAAGAGAGAAAGCCTTCCATTATCCTAATCCTTCCCCTCAACATATAGATAGGGTGGAGTTACAAAAGTCTAGAAAAACAAAATACAAACCCTCATTTATCTCAACAGTTATCTCCATATTTATTTTAACAATATAATTTTTATTTTAATATTCTCAGGTTCCCATCCCTCTCCAGCTCTAGATGGTAGTAAACACAATTATTTTGAGTGTGCAAAATAAAAATAAGAATATTAATAATAGTTGAGTTGCTGACACAAGGCTAAGATTGAGAGTGTAAATGATTCATAAAGTTAATTGGAACAATATTGCTGCAAATACCAAAAGATATCCATTTTTTCTTTCATAGATATTCTATGTGGAGGAATTATAATTTGATATGGATGTTTTTGTTTGTATGGTTATAACATTATCTGACTTTCTTTGTCTTATATCAGCATTAAAATGCAAAAATTGGCAAGTTTTTTAATTCAGTTTTGTTATTGATAGTGTTCAGAAGGTTTTATGCACACCAGAATGAGACGACGAGTGGAATCACTTATTCAGGTAGCTCTTCAGCATTTCCTCATACCATGTTTTTGGTTCTCTGCTGCTTTGATTCTTGAAGTTTCAATTAATAATAAAGCTAAGATTTTTGTCTTTTCCTGTGGGTCAGGTATTGGTTTCATTCAAGTTAATCACATAATTTATGAAAAAAAAAGATATGATATCTAATATTAAGTTTCTTTTTGACAAAATTGGCAGTATCTTAAGGCAGTAAAGTCATTTCTGTGCAAGTGAGCTTTGATTGTATATTTTACTTATTAGAAGAACAGATAGGGGAAGTTGAGGTTCTATTTTAAAGATTGTAGCATCCAGAATACCCAACTCAATGAATAACATTTATAGCAATGGAGCTTTTATCCATTTTGTTGACATGGAATTCTAATCCTCAAGACACATTTTATTTCCCTTGACTCAGAATTTGTAAGCATCAGCGTCTTAGATTAATGGATCATTGAGTGGGGTCAATGATTCATAAATTTCCAGTGGATTGCAGACGTGATTGGCATTTGTAATTTGGATCAAATTATTAAATATCCATATCGCTATGGAATTCTCATCTAAAAAGCAAAATACATGGAAGAAAAAAATATATAAAAAATGCAAAATACAGCATCTTCATCTAAAAATGCAAAATATGTATTGAAATCTGTCTGCAGTATTTGCTGTGCACAACAATACCATTTTAGCTTGTTGTATGATCTTGAACAAAAATATAATGGGTCTGTCCTTTATAAGCATGGATTTGTTTTTGTTGAAAATCATTGATTTTTTACTTCATATAATTATTGTTAGAATCCAGGAAAAAGACATTTGTTTTTAGAGGAGGATCAATGTCATTCACAAGGTTGAACTGGGATTTCAAGGGAAGACATTCTTAGAACTTATAAGAATGTCAAGCACTGTGTCGCACTAGTATCATTTACTTAAATCTCTTTCTAATGGTTTATTTCTGATTAGATTGATGACAAAGTTAATTGGGTTATTTTTCTTAGTGTCTATTGGTTATTATGACCAAAATTTAGTTCAAAGTTTTACTAATCAATATATAAGCCTTTTTTGCGGAGATATGGGTTATGGAAATTGATGTATGACACTCTAGATTTTTCAATGTAATATGTTGCTAAAAAATATAAATGCAGAAGAATTGTTCAATAGGCCTATTCTGGTCCTTGACGTCAAGTTTGTCTTGCTGCAGATATTCTGCATGCCTTTCTTAGTCACTAGCTCTTCGTTTTAATGAAATCTTCCTGCTGTCTAGTTAATTAATTATTTCACTAGCCTTTATTAAGGGGAACTCTGATCTTTTTCTATTCTTTTAAAATCAGGCTTTGGATCGTGCTAAATCAGAATCAGAGAAGTCCAAGAAGTTGGTTTCTGGCAATTCCTTGAAACGGTTGGTCAGTATCTAAGAAACATCTTGTGAATACATTTCACACTAAAATAATCTTTGGACTAATGCACGACGTTTTCATTTTTCCCATCTCCAGAGTTTGAATGATGCTCGTAGCAATTCAAATTCTTGATACCTTGTCTGCAGAACTCCGAATTGTAAGACATTTTCTTGTTTAAGAAGTCTTATTTTGGTGCCTCATGTTAGGTGAACAGCTTCCATTTTTTTTCTTGTATATTAGACGTCTTGGATGGTCTGATGCCATCTGTGTTGTGATTATAAATTATTTCAGCGTAGAAAAGCAGTTAATGGGAGATCGATTTTGTTTAGTTTCACTTGAGTAACTGCAATGGCATCACAAGTTGTAAGGATTATCAATCTCAACATGCTATCTAATCTAGCATTTTTTATATGATTTGTGGAAGTTTATTAGGCATAAAACATCCAATAGCGTAATAATAGAGTATATACTCCAGCACTTGTTTACCTTTAAATATAACATTCAATGTGAAGTTGAGCTATTTGATTTTGAGTATATACTCGAGCACTTGTGTACCTTTAAATAGCATCCTGAATTTGATGGGGCAGCAGGATAAAATGATTCGCTCACAATAGCTTGCATAATCCAGTTGTATATCATGCGTTTTATTAATGAAGGTGAAGTTGACCACATCTACAACCAGAAGGCCTTTCAACAAATTAAAATGCTAATGTAGATATCATAACTGATATGATATTTATACATTTGAATAAGGTTTTGGTGTTGCAAAGACGACCGGTTAAGCAAAATTTAAAGTTTCATAAATTAGAAAAGTCTGTAAATGAAATAGCTCACAGGAAGATGCTCCAGCGTGATCTGATCAACTAATTTTCATACTAAAATATGATGGCCAGAACATGAGCCTCCAAGATGCATAAAATCACTCAAAACAGCAGCCAACAATTGTTTCCCTCTTATTATGAAAAAAATCTAAATAAAAATGACCTATCACCAAGCCATCGTCATCAAATGCAACCAACCCAAAGCCTCTATCAGTACCAATTTACCGGGCATTTGAGAGAGATTCCTGAGTGGCTAACTGGTTTGGGCAGAAAGTCTAGCTCTGAGCTCCGATGCAACTGCATCGATGAACTCTTCAGTGTTCAGATAATGAGCTCGAGTTACGCTGCAAACAATATTGATTGTATGGATTATTAGAAGCTTAAACATCTTTTATGTAATAAAAGTACTGAAACGGTTCAAGATTACCTGGATCCATGAATGAGAAGTGCAAGATCTTTGGTCATTCTACCAGACTCTACAGTTCCAATGCAAGCTCCTTCCAATTTCTCAGTAAAATTGAGCAACCTTGAGTTGTCATCAAGCTTTGCCCTATCAATACACATGGCCGTTTAAGATAAAGTTCATGAAAGCTGAAATTTTCCAGTACAAGTGTTGTACGTAAAAGATGGCTGGAATTTTGTACCTGTGAGCAAGTCCTCTTGACCAGGCAAAAATGGAAGCAATACTATTAGTACTGGTTTCGCCACCCTTTTGATGAACTCGATAATGGCGAGTTACTGTTCCATGTGCAGCTTCAGCCTCAATGGTCTTCCCATCAGGGCACACCTACAAAATCAACGCAGATATTTAACAAATACTTTGAAGAATTGTTATGGCAAGAATTAGTAGGAATTCATAATATATGGTCAGAAAAATAATAATAGTAACTTAGAGTTTGACTGCGTCCTCGTTATGATCTTTGTTCCAGGAGACAGAATACCTATTAGCTGACATAGCCATCTAGGTTCTAGTTTCTATTTGTCCTTCAATAGCATGGTCCCATAAGAACGGACCATGCAGAAAATTGTTTAATCAAATAAGAAAATTTTCTGATTTCCTTAACGTTTCTGATTATAACCCACCAAACCAACCATCAGACCTCAAAAAGGAGCATACTAACTTACAAGTCCAAAATACATATTTCACTCCGCCAAAGTGTGATAATCATAAATTCCATCTGTTTGGGAAAATGAAAATATAACAAATTCATTTTCAAGATGCACAGTGGGTTTGCTAGAGCCGACAGGTATACATACCAGCACCGATGTCATCAGACCAAGAGATCCAAAACCTGCAGGATATAGGTAACTTTGATAGTTAGAGGTGTCCTAAGCATAGCTTTCTGCAAATATGAGCAACAAGTTTAACAAATAAAAGGTTACTAACAAAAACTAGTAGTGAATTTAAGTTCAAACCTTGAGCTAAGAAATCACTCTGTACATCTCCATCATAGTTTTTGCAAGCCCACACATAACCACCTTCACTCTTAAGTGCATATGCAACCATGTCATCAATTAGCCGATGTTCATACCTGCAATATGAAAATGCTATGAGATGCCAACAGTTCTGAATGAGCAAATGATATTAAACAGTTAAGAAACCTGACCAGATTCCTGCAGCCTCAAACTTGGATTTCCATCCAGCTTCATATACTTCTTGAAATATGTCCTTGAACCTATGGGATGATTAAGCGGTTAACATTAACCAGAAGCAAATAAGTTGGTAAACAATCTGGAAATGTCAGAGTAATTACATAGTCCCTTGAGTAAGTTGGTACAATGAAATAGATCATGCAAAATGTACTTCATACCTTCCATCATATTTCTTCAAAATTGTATTCTTGGTGCTAAGATAAAGTGGCCATTTCTTTTGGTAAGCAGTAGCCATGGAAGCCTCCGCAAAGGCACGAATTGACTGAACATAATCATGAAAGAAGAAAACTAACAACATATACAAGCAAACATATTCATAACTAAGAGAATTGGGTTAAACCTCATCTGTGTTGTACATTGACAAAGCAACCCCCCCTGCACCAGTAAAGTTGAACACCTCGAGTTGTACCTCCTCGTCTTTCCCTTCTGAAAGCATCACAGAATAAATAATAGTTGGTGGACATCAAATAAAGACTGAAGAATTGCAAAGATAATGATTATCATAACCAACATTTAGAATCTTATCTCATACCAAAAACCAATTTTAGCTTTCCAGGCCCCTTGATAACTGTATCCGTTGCACGATACTGATCTCCAAATGCATGCCTTCCAATGCAAATTGGCTTGGTCCACCCTAATAAAAGGATACATCAGGCCAGCAGGTTCTCACACACATCTCAAACATACTGTTATTTTCAAGTACCTGGAACAAGCCGTGGTATGTTTTTACATAAAATTGGCTCTCTAAATACCGTACCTGCAAGAAAAGAGTGTATAACTGATATTATAATCAAAACTCAGATATATGCCTCTCACTTTCAAGTTAACTAACCATTCAAAATGTTCCTGATTGTTCCATTAGGGCTCCTCCACATGGATTTCAGGTTGAACTCCTTAACCCGAGCTTCATCTATCAGTATTCACAAATACCCATATGTCATGGCATTCAAATACATTGTGCAATACATTGATGTGCAGGATATTGGATGCAACTTTACCTGGAGTTATTGTTGCACATTTGATTGCCACATTATATCTGCGCACATATACTGGTTTTAGCATTATGTTAAGATAAAATATTTATGATATAGCAATTCAAAGTCAGAAGAACAATGATTATTGGCAGCTAAATTGCAGAAATAAGAATGTCTTGGTCAACTTTAGCTTTGATCACCTATATCTAATATGTCAAAAAAGTTATTTACCTTGAACACTGAAATTTGAACGTGCTATGTGGATAAACAAAATAACCTGATCAATAATAAATATATCTTTCATAGAGGAATTAGGAAGGATGGTAATTCATAATGCATTCATGACAATTGAAGAATTCACAAGGGTGGGACATCATAGAGTAGACAAATGAAAAAATAATTCAGCCAATGTTCACTTATCACTCAATTCTATAATGGCAGTAGTAACATTTGAATACAAAAGACAAAAAAAGAAGGTAATGCCTACTTAAGAGTGGCTTCTGCACTTTCTATTGTGACTTTATCATCTGTAGCATCACGATTAGGTAGGCCCAAGTCGAAGTACTTGATATCCAGGTCCAAGAATGGAAAAATAAGCTGTATTATCAATCAAATTGCCCGTTACACACGTATTAACCAAGAAACTATTTCGCATTACAATGATATTGATAGGGACAATGTACAGCAACACAATCAGTCACCTTTTCTTTAATCGATTTCCAAAAGACTCGAGTCATTTCATCACCTACCACAAAGCAAGAAAACATATGGCTAAACAAGTGATCCATAATTATCTACAAGTTTGCACATAATAATATCTAATGAACAAAAGACCAACTTCTATGTTGCTATGGCATAAGATCCTTATCATCAAAATTCCCAAACGAGATTCTAAAAAGACTGAGTATCAAATTAAGAAACAATGTTTGTAGTAAAAGAGATTATTATTGCATTACACAATGCACATGAAAAAAATGTTATCAAAGAGGTGCCATCAAGAATTAGTAGAGAAAGAATTGTTGGGAGTGGATCACCCTCCTAAGTGCTACGATGCGAGGGACCACAAGAATCTATGAGCTTTGGCAATTTTTGGCAATGTCCATGGAGGCACCAAGTTTTTGGTGACTTATAAGTTTCAAAGAGAACAAGTACACAAAATGAGTTACCCTTTCTAAAATAAAGTAATCCCGAGCAACCATATATATGTAGAAATAACAAAGGTACCCCCGTTAATTAATATCTCAATAAATTTGCCTTAAGAGCTCCTATCTCAGAACCCCACTTAGTGGTAACAAGGCTGCCTCCTGCAACACTCTTCCAACTTAACTGCAGTTGGTGTGCTCTAACATTTATATTAGCAAGCAGCTAAACAAGCAAAGGTAATTTAGATATTTAATAACTAAAATGTCCAAAGAAAATAAGAAGCTGCTCATATCAATGAATCGAATATATGCAATAGAAACATCCATTTTGAGGATATTCATTTCAGAATAGATTTATTGTCATGTTCTTTAGTTCTTATCTAACTTAAATGGGTTCAACCATCAAATACTTTCTAAATAAAACAATAGATGGGTCCAAATGCCACTCTAACTTAATTAGACAATCCAAAAGAGGGGTATTTGAGAGACCTAATAAGTTAATTTAGCATTATATCTTTCCAAGGTTTGAGAACATAGAAACTACTTTTCTGGATGAAGCTTTAAACAAGATTTAAAATTCATACCGGTACAAATCTCAATAATTGGCCATTAGCAGTACATACCAATAATGTAATGTACCAACATTTGGTATTGTCCAATACACACTGGACTATACCATACTGTACCATAACATTTTTTTTTTCATTTTATATTCCAAATTCATAGTTTAAAATGATTAATTCACTAAAATGAGAAGTTCATAAGGGGTTTTAAAGATTGAGGAGTGAAGATAAGTTCATAAGGGGTTTGAGGGGATTTGTAGCCCTCAAACCCCTTAAGATCCAGCTACAACAACTAAAATAGCCGTTGGAATTGGGATTGAAAAAGACCCAACAGCTAGTTTTGCACCAAGGGATACAAACCCTGTACAGAGCTATACCAGTCCAGTACAGCCAGTATAATGCTTGTACCATCCGGTACAATTGGTACACACAGTATTTAATATTAGACTGATTTTCCCAAAAACTGGTAAATAACAATCGCAGTACAACACAATATTTTAAACTATGGCTCAAAATCTTACAAGCAATAATTTTCCAAGTTGTGGAAGAAGAATCAAGAAGACATGAGCAGAAGTACTTCGAATGGTGGATGGAAGAAGATTTCGAAAAGAATGATGGGTTCCTGAAGAATAATACAAAAAGATTTCCAAGAAGTAGCATGCGGAACTACTTCTAACTTAGTGCTATCTTTTGGCGTAATTTTGCAAATTTTTACCACTCTCGTCTATATAATGCGCAGCTTCAGTCTATTCCTCCTATTCTAAGGGCACACCTCATTTCCTAATGTTAGGCATTATACTCCCCCTTTTTCTTAGACGGATCTAGTAAATTTTTCTACTAAATAGTTATCCCAATCCCGAGTTCCCAGTGAATTTAGATGCGAGATTCTTATTCAAGCCTTAAATCAAATAACAAGTACCGCTGACTCAGCACATTTACTTTGCACAGTAATTTCAACCCCAGTCTCAATCGCTTATCCTTAGTGGGAACTGAAATCTCATGAAAGAAACAATGGGTTTATACTTTTAGTTACGGCTAATCTACAAGCAAAGCAGAACCCTAAAATAAATGAAATAAAATATTCCAAATCGACATCTAATTGGATGAGTTGCAGCGGCGGAAGGCCATCGAGAAGCATTAAGCAAGTCCATGAATCGGCAGATCCAGGGATCCGGCCGTCATCAACAAACACGCGATGGAAGGCGGAAAGAACCGAAGGCGATACTCACCGTCCATCTCGACTATGGGTTTAGCGACCTTGATTTTATCGAGGGCCATCACGTGGACGCTCCGCCGCCGGATCGGGCGGAGTTCGACTGAGGAGCGAGAAGGGAAGCGAGGAAGAAGAGGAGATCGCAGAAGAGAGAGCGCAAACGGGGGTGACATATGCAATGGAGTATGCACCACACCCTCCAACTTTTTTCACGTTCCTAGAGAGACAGGTAAGCCGAGAGTCATGCCGCAGTATATTTAGATTTCTTTTCCTACCGTTTATAACCTTCTCTTTTACCATTATTTACTTTGGATAGATGAGATTTATTTAGGGGTGGCAATTTGAATCGATTAATCGCGGTTAACTGATTAATCAAATCGCAAAATCCGGTTTTTGATAGTGATTTTGCGGTTCGGTTTCGGTTTCGGTTAGTGAAACTAAAAAACCGTTTTAAAATGGTTCGGTTTCGGTTATCGGGTGACGGATAATCGGTAACCGAAACCGATTATAAATTTCGATTTCGATTACCGATTATTCGCGGTTAACCGTTATCCAAAATCGGTAAAATATAAGTTATTAAAATATTTAAACCCAAAACCCGTTACTACTACCCACTAACCCATCTACCCATTACCTCATGTATAAAAACTTAACCTAACCCTAAATCCCTAATTTTCCTCGTCACCCGCCGTCTTCTGCCTCTTCCTCACTCGCGGCGCCAACGCGCACTCGGTGCCCTTCTCTGACGCTTGCTTCATCTGGGAAGCGCAGGAGGCCCTGAGCTTCGCCTTCAAGAGAGAAGCAGTGGCCACGGCGGCGGGGGTGGCGCTGTGGAGCTGCTGCTTGAAGGCCACGATGTTGTAGGCCATGGCGGTGTCCTCGGTGGTGCCGAATGTTCCCAGCCACACCCTGGTGCGGTTCCGCGGCAGCCTTATCTCCGCCACCCACTTCCCCCAATGCCGCTGCCTCATGCCTTTGTAGAGCTTCCCGTGGCCCTGTTGTGGCGGCCGCCCGAGGGCGAACGCTGTGCCCGCTTCTGCGCTGTTGCCAACCGCGTGGTGGTGATGCATTTGGAAATCGAGGCTGTGGGAGATGCTCTGGGAGCCATGGAGTTGGCAACTGTTCGGAATGTGCTCGGCCTTTGCGTCGAGGAAGTTGAGAATGGTGGTGGCGGAGGGAGGAAGGCGATCATGATGCCGAGACGCCGACTCACTCGTCCAACACTCACTCGCCGAGACACTGATCTCTTGCAGAGTCGTAGTCACTGCGCCGTCGCCTCCATCGACTCCCTATATCTCTCGGACTCCCCCACTCGGCCCTCGGCGTCGGCGGCCCTCGCCGACTCCCAAGTCCCGACCACCCGACTCCCCTCTTGGCGCTCGCCGAGTCGCCGACTCCCCACTTGACTTCGGCGACAACGGCTTCCCAGCACGACATCACTTGATTGATACGCTCGAAAATAAGGTTGGAGTAAGTTCCTCGTATATTCTTTAATATCTCTGTCTGAATGTTCTTTAAAATAAACCTTTGCCTTGCTAACTTTGTTTCCACCATTGGTGTTAGCATTGCTTGATCCAAAGATTTTTTTTTGTAAACTAGAATATGTTTATTGTTTATTGTATTGTATTTTATAATCTGGTTACGCAATATGATGATGGAAATCATGGAATTGATGGATTGCAATTTGTATTTTGTAATTTATAAACAAAAATTTTCATCACTGTATCATCACTATTTATTTCAAACGGTATACAATATACTTCAATCTTTGAATCGGTTATCCACTTACTAACCGGTTAACCGCTAGTAAACGGATAATCGGTTCTATTCGAACCGAAAAATTCAGTTTTTGTTATCCGTGGATAACCGAAACCGAGCCGATTTTGGTTTCGGATATAGGTTTTTGAAACCGACTGGTTTTGGTTAGGGGGTTTGGAAATCGGTTTCGGTTTCGGTTAACCGAACCGTTGCCATCCCTAGATTTATTATATAAAGATGGCTAATTAATGAATATATCACGACTTTTATCGAAATTTTCAAATCTATAATAACTTTTCATTTGTTTCAAATACATACTTCAATTCTCGATTCGTTTCAATTGTATCACATCGTCAGACTCGGGTTAAATTTTTCGTTAAACTGCTGACCTAGCATCGATGACGTGTCAACCTAAGTCCAATCAGCTATTAATTTAATATAAAAATAGGTAAACTGACATGTATTAGTAAGTACGATGTTTTGGTTACCTATTAAATTACTGTATTTACTAATATACGTCATCTTACCTATTATATATATATATTAAATTAATGGATGACTGGACTTAGGTTGACACATCATCGATGTCAGGTCAGCAGTTTAACAGAAAACTTAACCAGAGTCTGACGGTGTGATACAATTGAAACGAATCGAGAATTGAAGCCTATATTTGGAACAAATGAAAAGTCATGATAGATTTGGAAATTTCGGTAAAAGTCGTGATATATTCAATAATTAACCATATACAATAATATTTCGAAGTAAAACATTTGAATTATCATTTTTGATGGGAAAATTAATAAAAATATCCCGAACTATTGAGTTTTTAACAAATATGATCCACGTAAATTTATATATAATAATATTTCGAAGTAAAACAGTCAGCATAAATAAATTAATTTTTTATTCAAAGTTACCTCGTCATCAAATGATCCACGTCAACAAGACCGATTTAAAAAAATATATTAAAAACTCTTCAAATGTTTTTTTTCCTTTTTTTAAGGTATGACTGATGTGGCATTGAAGATTTTTTTAATATTTTTTAAACTGATATTGCTGACGTGGATCATTTGATGACGATGCAACTTTGAATAAAAAATAATTTATTTATGCTGATTGTGCAGTTCACGTCAACATATAACAATTACTTTAACACTCAACTGACGGGGGTATACAATTGATACCAAAATAAAAGTTCGAGTATACATTAGTTACAAATAAAAGTATGAGTAATATTTGTTAAAAACTCAATAGTTTGGAATATTTTCATTAATTTTCCCTTATTTTATCAGACAATATAACATGACTGCAATGGGTAATATTAGTTTATATTACTTTGGGAAAAGATACAAAATGCCCTTAACGTTTTCTCACGGGTACTAAAATGCCTCTAATATTTTTTGAGATCAAAAATACATCTTAAGTTATGGAATTGAGTACAAAAATAATCCTATAGATAAACGGTGTTAATAGAGGGATAACGGAGCTGATGTGGCTGATGACTATGACAGATGATGTGGACACTTGGCATGCATGCGTACCAAGATATTTTCTCACGGGTACTAAAATGTCTCTAACATTTTGTCACAAGTACTAAGATGCTCCTAACGTTTTCTCAAAGGTACTAAAATGCATGTAATATTTGTTTTGGAGGTAAAATACCCCTGAGGTTATTGATAATGGTACAAAAATAATACCAAAGTTAACTTTTGCTAAATAAGACTTAACAGAGATGTCGTGGATGCTGACTTTACACGTGGCACACATTCAAGAGCAATTTTCCACGTCGGATTTTTTTAAAAAAAATTCCATTAACCAAAAAATCAATTCCAAACGACACTAATTTTTTCGGTTAACTGATCCGACGATTTCTGTTTCATTTTTTATTTTCTAAATTTTTTTGTTTTCAATTTCGATTTTAATTTCAGTCAGCTTTGTTATCCTTCCATTTACAAAAACCATAATCGAAATTGAAAACCAAAAATTTAGAAAATAAAAACTAAAATCGAAACTGATAGATCGATTAATCGAAAAATTTGATTCGATTTAGGACCGGTTTTTCGGTTAATCATTTCGATTTTTTTGCTGACACCTACGTTGTATCTTACGTGTTGCTTGCGTGGCAAGTTGCTATTCGTATGTGTACCACGTGTAAAGTCAACATCCAAGTCAGCATCCACAACATCTCTGTTAAGTCTCACTTAACATAAGTTAGCTTGTGTGTCATTTTTGTATCATTTTCAATAACCTTAGGAGTATTTTAGCTCCAAAACAAACGTTAGGGGGATTTTAGTACATGTGAAAAAATATTAGGGATATTTTAGTACCCGTGAAAAAATGTTAGGGGCATTTTAGTACCCATAAGAAAATATTAGGGGTATTTTAGTGCCCGTGAGAAAATGTTAATGATATTTTAGTACTCGTGGAAAAATGTTAGAGGCATTTTAGTACCCGTGAGAAAATATCTTGGTTTGCATATGTGTCACATGTCCACATCATCAGTCACAGTCAACAGCCATGTCAGCTCCATTATCCTTTCATTAACGTCGTTTACCTATAGGGTCATTTTTGTATTCAATTCCATAACGTAAGAGGTATTTTTGATCCAAAAAATATTTTAGGAGCATTTTAGTACCCGTGGGAAAACGTTAGAGATATTTTTGTACCTTTTCCCTATTACTTTTAGGATTACTATAGGGTTGAATTTGATAGCGGGTATTAATCTACTGAATTATCAAAAATATTGGCTTATTTAGTTGGATCATATTGCCTACAATTCGAAATGTCATGGGAAAGACAAGTAGTGACACCGACGGGACATGGAGTTAGTGGGATGTGGGTCCCACGTTAATGTGGAGAGCATTTTCGTCAAAATTTGTAATACCCGCGAAAATTAATAATTTTTTTTGTATATTGGTTTCAGCGGGATGATCTCGGCACGTAACAACGCGAGCAGAGTTGATCGCGATTGGGCGCGGATTGAGGTGAGACCCTTGCTCAATTGAAATATCTTACATTGAGAGTTATTTGATGGGTTAGGTCCGAGTCCGAGGGTGTGAACGAAGCTCGAATCAGACTTGTTTTGATCGACTTGGGTCGACTTAAGTGACGAAGGGTAAAATAGTAATTTGGCTTTAAAAATAAATAAATAAAATAAAATATATAACTTTCATCTGGGACCATACAACTCCAAGGAGGAGCCGCACACGACCCAAGGAGGCGAGTGGAGGAGTTGCCAGAGAAGAAATCAGCCGAAGATCAGAGGCTTTGTCGGATCGAATTCGACGCGAGGCTTCATCATCGTCTTCCTTTTCCCTAAACATGTTCTAGGTGAGTGGTTCCTTCCCAAATCCTTTAATGTAGGATTAGGGGCTGTCGATCCTTGTAGGTAGGATCAGATGGAGAAATCTATTCGTGAATTGGTTTTTATGTATGTTAGTTTTTGTGATTGTTGTGTTAGTATGAGGTTTAGGGTGGGCAGCAGCCCTAGGGCATGCCCTTAAATCCTAGGGAGGGCCGGCCATTGTATTGGAGGCAAGAAGGATTGTAGGTATTTTAATTTATATTTTTTTCAGTAATTAATTTCGAATTTTTGTTAGTGTGAAAGCATGCTAAGAATCGATGTAGAAACCTAAAGCTTGTGGCTTAAGGGTGGGCAGAGTGACCTTAATAATTAGGGTACCCTTGAGGGATTTCACGTAGAGGTTTTGCTTGATAGAATCCCTTTAATTTATGTTGTGATTTCATTACTTATATACTGGGATGAATAGTATAGTTAGCTGAAATTTCTTTAGAGACTTTATAACACATGTCATTACAAAGTGTTAACGCGGTAATATACGCACAAAACGTATTATAAGACGTACAAAGATGTAGAAAAAGCGCACAAAGCGCTATGACTAGGGATTGAACCCAAGACCTAGGCAGCATACCCGGATGCTACTACCACTTGAGCACAAGTGGGTTCACTCTTTAGAGCATGAATTTACATTTTTACATGCTGAAATTTAGATATTTATGCTAAAAATTCATGTGATAGCATATCGATATTTATCTACTTGATACGCTAAGATTTATGAGTACTATATTGCTGGAATTTCGTAATTGGATGTGCTGGAATTGCATTAGTGTTAAGTAGGCTGGAAATTGTGTTCTATATATTGAAATTATCGGGTTGTGAGGCCGAAATGTTGTCCCGCGACGTGCTGTGATTGCGTATTAGTTATATTCATAAGATTATCATGTTAGTTAGTTTATTTCACTCAATAGGGAGTATAGACTCTTGGTTGCAAGCGCAGGAAAATTTCTCTCGAAGAGGTTGAAATTTTGGCCTAGGGGCTGAAATTTCCGCGAGACTTAGACGAGTTAGAAATCTCAGATTTCTAGGGATGTTACACAGAATAAGGGAACCATTGGGCAAATATGGAATCATATTAGATTGTTCGGAAATTTCTGGGTGTTCGGATGAGATTTCGAACGAGAAGAGGTGGTGGCGGAAAGGTACGTCGTGCGGAAATTGTTCGACAGAACTATAGCATTTTCGCTACATGATGACCTGCCACAGATATGAAATTCTTTGGATAAAAAATTGGAAAGTAAACTACAGAGGTTAGAATGGTGGGTGGTACGACAGACGAACAATTATTTGGGCCGAGTGGGGTGCAATTGAGCATGCACCGAGAAACATGTTTATGGTCATACCCACCCGAGTAATCCACCTCATCCTGTAATGTATATTTGAGTCCACTTAATGGATGTGTATGTGATGGCCGAGCTGGAAAGCGCGTTAGCGTGAGAAGCTAATGCCCGACCCAACGAGTTGATTTTAGGGTCGAGATATTCGTCGGTGAGCCACATCGATGACTGGCCTTAGTGGCATTGATCGGAGGGCCTTTCCCGATCGAGTTTAAGGCATTGTTACTAGAGGGCCTTCCTAGCTCAATGAGCCCGAGGTGGGGAGTTCGCTAGGGTGGCTAGCCTAGTGAGCAACCTGCGAGTTGTAGGTTGTACGGTTGGGGGTATTTTCTTTTGGGCCGAATTGGGCTAGATGGTGCGCAGTGCGCATGAGATGAATTATGGAAACCTCTCATGTTTCATATCAGTTCTTGATGAGCATTTAAATATTTTACTTCCCTTTATTATGTGGATTGGCTCGGTAGTGGTTGACACGACCATTCACAGAGTTCTATGAACTCACCACTCTTTTGGTATTGTTTTGCAGATCTTGATCATTGAGGTGTGGCGCAGCTGGTGGCGGCAGACTCTAGTAGCGGTCTCGTGAAGCTAGTTGGTGTAGTCGAGTCTTGGTCGAGTCGTGTATTTGTTTTGAGCATGTGAACTTTATGTAGTGTCAACCTTTGAACATTTGGTTATGTTTTATCTTATGCATATGGATTAGTATGTGAACTCGTTTCCTTTCATGAATGAAGTCTTTGGGAATGTGTTGACCTAAGTCGTTTATTTTCACATGCATGGTTCGGTTGTATGGTCTAAGCCTTCGGGGTGATTGTCCGTACTCTGGCCGGTCACGTGACCCAATTTTGGGGTGTGACAAAATTCAACACCTAAGATGTCACGTCAGCATCGTTAATAGGATATGTATAATGTTTCAAAAATAGAATAATTTTGTACCATTTTCTGTTATTATAGGAGAACTTTTGCTCCAAAGAAGATTGGAGGGTAGAATACAGCCTGCAGACAAACATTGGGGGCAAAATAGTACTTTAACAGATGACGTGTTGGATGATTGTATTAATGAATGACACGTCAGCTCCGTTAATAATTTTTTTTTTTTTTTTGATATCGTTCCAACGTCAGGCACAATATAGCAATGATTTTTAAAACTTTTTGAATAATTTTGAGGGGAAAAAACGTGGAGGGCAAATAAGCTAAACATGAGGAAAAAGTTAATACCTTACCCTTATATTGGTTTAAATTACTTTTAGGGTTACTATAAGGTTGAATTTAATAGCCGGTAATCTTTATCGATAATATTGGTTTAAATTAATTGAGCCACAATATTCTCATGTTTGGTTGGATCATAGTATCAGCTATTCCAATTGTCATGGTAATCTACCTTCCCACCAAACTGACAATATAGATAGCCATCATGGCGAGTGATGATGTGCCAAATTAACATATTTTAGTAGCATAATTTCATGATTTACCTGAGTTAAGCATTACTTATTTCATATCATCTAGCTTATTTTATAATTTGATGGTAAATTTTAATTAACAATTTTTTTGTAAGCGCCAATTTGGATCAATCCAGCAAAGTAAGGTGACACAAACCTAGTGTGAAAACATATAAATGAGAAATCAAAAATCCGCCACATGTTTCTCAATATTAATTGCAAAATATTGGAGAAATCTCAATAAAATTTTTCCTGCATTCTCAATATTATTTGCAACTTTTCAATTCTCCCAAGTAAAGGTGTGAATACATTTACGAAGGAAGAATCAAATCTTCATATTATGGATGGAGCACATCTTTGGCAAATGATAACTTGAAGATCTCTATTTTAAGGAACGAGTAGCCGGCTACAATCTCAACCATCTCTCTCTCTCTCTCTCTCTCTCTCTCTATTAACATATGATAACCGTCTAAGAGCTAGAATTGATTTTCGACATTTCCATTTTTCTTCTTGTTTATCTCTAATCAAGACAACCGAGCACTATAGAAAGACGTGAAAACACTTAATCCTGAGTACTGAAATTATTTAAAAAACATGACCAAAGCTTGATGAACAAGCAAGAAAGAGAGTTAGCGATAGCTCGATCACTTTCAAGAACAACCTAGCATTCAACGACTATCAGCTTTCTAAGTCAAAAGTGATCGTGATCGGCCTAAGATATGAGCTTCTTATCATGTTGATGCAAAGACCTCCTAATTGATCTTCAGATCTGTTGGGAAAGACATGTATACACCAAATTCATAAACAACAAGTCCCAAACCTTTTCTCTCTTTGTGCAATTAAAACTAAGATAAACCAATCAACAAATATTTGTGAAAGTAGCTAAACAAGCAACTGCACAATCAACACAATAATTTTTACATGAAAAACCCCGGCTTGGAGAAAAACCACAGGATCATAGTCCAATTCAATCTTCCACTATAATCAAAACAATGTGAATACATTTTTTTTTTCTAGATCAGCTAGAGGTACACATCAAATCATCAAGATCAACGTCTCACAAGATGGAATCATCATCAACAACAACAAAGAAAGAGGTCTAAATCTCACCAAAGATGGAAACTTCTCAACGATCCACTCCGTTTAGATTGTAGAGCTTGATTCCAAGAAAATTATATCAAAATCACATCTTAATCGGATAACAAATCACTGTCGATCAAGGCAAGCAAAAATGAAGAAGTTTTTCTCTCGCTGTTCTTTCTCTCGGCACATAACCCCACTTTCTTTTTTTCTCTTTTTTGTTTTTGTCAATAGTTCTTTTTTCTTTCATTTTTTCAGGCAAAAACTAATTGCTTTTTGGCTTACATCAAGTCGCACACGTGACTTTTGTTTAGGGCCTCATTTTGTCTTTTCTTTTTAAATTAAGTACAAGGGCTTTGGTCCAAATGAGTTAGGACCAAATCCAACAATTCTCCCCCTTTCAACTCATTTGGGGTTATCCACCAAGCCCGCTTGTCTACGACAGAACTCAAACTTTTCTCTCGGTAAGTGCTTGGTCATCATTTTCGATCAATTCTCATCGGTATGGATCTTTTCAACAATAAATGACTTCATCTCTATAGCATCTCGAATCCATTGATTTCTAATCTCAATGTCCTTCGATCGAGAATGAAAAGTATGATGCTTACTGAGATGAATTGCGATGACTGTTACAATGCAATACAAAGCTCTCTTGCGCTTGGCCAAGTTTATTTAAGAACTTTTCATCCATAGCAACTCTTTACCCCATTTAGTAAGAGCAATGTATTCAACTTCTGTGGAGGATAAAGCAACATATTTTTGTAACCTAGACTGCCATGAAATAACTCCCCCTGCAAAAGTCATCAAGTATCTCGAAGTGGACTTCCTAAAATCAACATCACCAACCATATCTGCATCTGTGTAGCCATCTAACACGGGTTTACCATTACCAAAACACAAGCTTAAACTAGAAGTGCCTATGAGATACTTGAATATCTATTTCATTACTGACCGGTGTTCTTTACCAGGGTTAGAGAGGAACCAACTTACCATACAAACTGCATGAGCTATATCCGGCCTTGTGCAAACCATAACATACATCAAGGTACCAACCTTGAATGCATAAAGAACTTTCTTCATCTCATTTCTTTCTTCATCAATTGAAGGACACTGTTTAGGAGTACAAACAAGTTTGGACTTGCCCATGTTAAATCTCTCAAGTACCTTTTGGACATATCTCTCCCGAGATAGGCAAAGTTTCCCATTCTTCCTATCACGAATAATCTTCATGCCAAGAATTTGTTTTGCTGGTCCTAAGTCTTTCATTGCAAAAAACTTATTCAACTTTCCCTTTAAACTCTGGATTTCCTTGGTGTCATGGCCAACAATCAACATATCATCCACATAAAGTAAGTTAATAATGAAGTTACCACCATGAAACTTCTTCATAAACACACAATGATCAGAAGTGATCCTATCATAATCGTGCTCTACCATGAAGGAATCGAATTTTTTGTACCATTGCCTTGGAGCTTGCTTCAACCCATTCACATTAAGTTGTTCAACTTCAAGATTCAAACCAGCAGCTAAACCAATCACAACTCCGATTGAAGACATCTTAACCATAGGTAAAAAAATTCTTCAAAATCAATACACTTCTTATGACTGAATTCCTTCACAACCAATCTTGCCTTTTACCCTGGTTGTGAGCAATTTTCTTCAGTTTTCAACCCGAACACCTATTTATTTTTTAGTGTTCTCCTACCCTTGGGAAGCTCTTGCATACCATTCGACCATTCATTTGGTGGAAGGTTCATAGCTTCATCAAAGCATTATGGCTCTCCCCCATTAGTAACAATCACAAACCTATGAGAAAGATATTTGGTGGAAGGTTGGTGAGCTCTAGAGGACCTTCTCAACTGTGGCTCATCTGTTGCTTCTTGAACTACTTGTTCAAAAACAACAACATCATTACCATCATTAGCTGGCTCAGGATCATCAACTAAGGACACAAAAGATTGACCACCGTCATCATCATCTTGCAAATCTTCCCCATAATTAAGAGGCATGAAAGGTAATTATGGAGTAGGTGCTAGATCTGAACTAAAAGGAGTAGAACTAGAGGATTTGATTTCTCTTTCCATTCAAAGTCTTCAAGAGTCTAATCTTCAAAGAAGACAATATCTATGCTTCTAACAACCTTTCATTCAAAATGCATTGCTTTGTCTAGCTATCAAGTTTAGATCTTTCATCTCTAGGAACATGTACAAATGCCCTGCAGCCGAACACTTTCAAGTGTGCATAAGAAACACCTTTCCCCTTCCATACTCTCTCTGGCACATCAAAGTCAAGAGAAACCAATGGAGAAAGGTTGATCATAGTCACTGCAGCCTTCATTGCCTCACCCCAAAAGGACTTAGACAATTTTGCATGAGAGCATACACTTGATTCTTTCAACAATTGTTCTGTTCATTCTCTCAACCACTCCATTATGTTGTGGAGTCTTTGGAACTATCTTTTCCCACTTAATACCATGTTCCCTGCAATACTTCTAAAATGGACCTTTATATTCACCACCATTGTCAGCTCGAACACATTTGAGCTTTTGGCCAATTTCTTTTTCAACTCTGGCATGAAAATCCTTAAAGATGTCAAGCACTTGAGCTTTGGATTTCAAACAAGTGGCCTATGTTTTTCTGGAATAGTCATCATAAAAGTAACAAAGTACAAAACTCCTCCAAGAGACTTAAATATCACTATGAATTAAGTCGATAAGATAAGATCTTCTACATGGAGGTGAATTATGAAATGCAACTCTATGTTGTTTACTAGCTAAACAAAGAGTGCAAGTGTTCAACTTTTGTAATACCCGTAAAATTTCTAAATTTATAATTAATTATTTCAGCGAGAAAATTTAGACGCGCGTCGGAGAGGACTAAATGAAACGCCAGAGGGCGTGAATTGAAGATTGGACTTTACGCGCAAGGTAATTATTTTATTTAAGTTTGGTTGGTCCTTAGATGGGTAGTAGGCTTTGAGACAAGTCCAGAGGTTTAGACAAAACTCAAATCAGACTTGAATTGGTTAAGTTATGACTTGTTTTAGACTTAACTTAATTAAGTTAAGGAGCATTTTGGTCATTTGATAAATGGGGTTCCAATATTTACCTCACCCATCAGGGATGCACGGCTCATAGCAGCAGCCGCACACCCCTTGGGCGCTCGAAGGAGGGAGAAGGCGAGGGAGAAGACTCGAATCACGACGCTTCCGGATTTCGTCGACATGGAAATGCGGAGGGCCGTCTTCCTTTCCGATTCCTTTTTATGGTGAGTGGTTCCCTTGCCCTTAATAGTAGATTCCATGTTTTACCAACCTCCCCTTATAGTTGAGAATTTTTTTGTTTTTTATCTTAAATTGTCGTGATTTATCGGATGCTAGATATCGGGTTCCATTGTATTTTTCGGTCCTTGTTTCCTTATGCGAGTTTTAAGGTTTGACAGCCTCTATTGGTGGCCCTAGATGATTAGGGCCGATCGAACAATGAAAGAGGGGTTTGTCCTTGAATTCTCGAATCAGATTTATGTTGTTTCATCCTCTCTATGTTGCGTAAATTAAACACTCTAGTAGGAAGGACTAGGAGGGCCGACCGTATAGGGCCACCCTAAACCTAGGGTAGGGCCGAATGGTTTAGGGCCACAAAATTAACAAAACTATCTCCTAAAAATCTTTGATATACTCCTTATGATGTTCCTAAATTTTCTTGTATTTTATTGCACAAAACGAGAATTAATAGGGTCGGCCACACTAGGGTTACCCTAGGGTTTTAGGGTAGGCCGAGTAGGGGCATTTGTGTAATTTAGAGACATCTATGACATCGTAGGTCCTTAGTTCACTTAGTAATGACATTACCCTCACAAAGTAGTTTATAAAATAATTGTAGGATTGTACATGTATGCAAAATCCTTAAGTTCTACCCTACATTTTAGGGCCAATACCGTAAAACACGAGTTTATGGAAAAACAGTGAAGGCTTGGCTTACCTACTTGACATGAGGTTTTGTTATGTGAATTCATGATTAAACAGTAGGTATTTAGCATATGAATGGTAGGGAAATATTAGTTTAATGGTAGAGACTTAACATGGATATTTAGGCCGATTCTTGAGGCTACGGAAATTCGGGTTTCTTGAGGACTATGCATATCTCATCCTTTGTTTTTTAGCATGAAAACTCGAGATAAATTCCTAATAAATCAGATTGTTAAATGTAGATTTATTTCTGATTTTTGTAGTATTTATGAATAATTAAATTTCAGTTTAGATAATTATAATTGCTTCTATTGTTGTGATGACAAGTGGGACTTGTGGTATTCGGTATTGAAACTATGATGATTCTTTTTTATTATATGTTATGGATATGTGCAAATGAATTTCCTTGAGTTGTGATCAAGGACACATGAGTTCCTTTGCCAGAAGGACTGAAGCCCAGGGTGGGGCTGAGTTGGATAGATGCATGCGCATACAAGAAAAATTGGAGCGATTCTATTAATTCCTTGAATGATGGAATGTTGCTTTATTTATGTTGTTCTTAATTTTATTATATTACCTGCATGTGATGTGTAGGGCTGTTCATGGGTACGGGTCGACCCAATGAACCCGATTACCCGACCCAACCCAATTAGTTTGGGTTGGGTTGGGTCGGGTAATCGGGTCAGTTCGGGTCAAACCCGACCAAACCCGATTTCAATTGGGTCGGGTATCGGGTTTTATACTTTGAAACCCGATTACCCGATACCCGACCCGATTACCCGATTAAAAATAATATAAAATTATTTCCTTCCCCATTTTACCCGATACCCATTAGTCCATTACGTGATTACCCGATTCGGCGATTCCCATTTCCCCAGCCCTAACTTTTTTTCTCTCGAGTCTCGACCTTCTCCAGTTCTCCCCTCGCTTCCTTCCCCAATCGCGAATCGCAGTGGACAGCCGGCGGTGTGTGAGTCGGGACTCGCGGTGGACTCGGCAGGGGCTGCAACCACCGGCGGCCGTCGACTCCTTCTGGCCTACCGGCGAGCGGCGGCCTTCCCTTCGCGTGAACAACCCTAGCGGCGGCCTTCCAGTCTACGACGAGTCCACGTCTCCATTCTTCTCGCCGAGCCTGTAACAGTGTGCAACCTTCTCCATTGTCCTCACCTAGTCGCCCAGCAGCCTTCTCCGTTGTCCTCACCTAGTCGCCGAGCAACCTGTCGCCGATTCCTCTGTCCGCACTTCGTAGGTAATTCTTCTTAATCCTTTGAGTTTTAATTCATTAGGGTTTTAGTTCAATTTTAATTCATTAGGGTTTTAGTTCAGTTTCAATGCTTTAATTATGTAATTATTGGGTTTCATGTCATCAAATTCATCCTTGACTACCTGCACAAGGCAATAATTTTGCCTATTCCGTATTAGATCAGAAGCATCTGATGGTTTTGAATCTGACAAAGCAAGAATGGTGTTAGGCTGTTAGCTTCAATTCACAGTGTTAGGCTGTTAGCTGAATTCACAGTTTCAATTCACAGTGTTAGGCTGAATTAGGGTTTCAATTCACAGTGTTAGGCTGAATTAGGGTTTCAATTCACAGTGTTAGGCTGTTAGCTGTTAGCTGAATTAGGGTTTCAATTCACAGTGTTTCAATTCAATTCAATTCACAGGGTTTCAATTCACAGTTTCAATTCCGTTATATTTTTCTATAAATTAGGATTTTAGTTCAGTTTCAATTCACAGTATATATGTCTGAATTCACAGTATAGGGTTTTAGCTGAATTCAGTTCAGTTTCAGTTTCAGTTTCAATTCAGTTCAGTTATATATATGTCTGGTTAAACTCCTTGCTAAAACAGTAAAACATGTATTTATATATATTACTTATGTTGTTTGAGTCCCATGCTTCTTTTATTTATATATGTCTGGTAATATGATAATATCCCTGAGTCCCTTGCTAAAACATAAGTAAAGTCTTAGCTGCCTGGTTACATGTATTTATGTTGTTTGAGTATCATCCTTCTTTTTTTTTAAAAGGCTAAATGGCAAAGGAAAACGAACTTGGAACTAGTGGTACTCAAAATACTAGTAGTGGAACTGTAGTTGAAAGTTCTCCCACTCCAACGGCAACAAGTAGAGATATGCAACTAGAGACTCAATCGCAAGCTCCATCAGGACCACCACAAGATCCAACACAAGTTGGAATTTTAGAAAGTGCATCACAAGAAAAAGATTCTCAATCATTATCAAAAGAGGTATTGAAAAGAAAACCAACTAGAGCTCCTTCTAATGCTTGGAATCATTTTACTAGAGAAAAAGATAGGGTTGTATGCAATTATTGTAAGAAAACATATGCTTGCAATGCTGCTTGTCATGGTACCACAAATTTGTTAAAACATTTGAGGACATGTGAGAAAAATCCAAATAGAGAAATTGATAAGAAGCAGAAAACAATTATTCTTGGCAAGCAATGCGAGGGTGATCCCGATACCACTGTTAGTATGAAACTTGCTGAATTTAATCAAGAAAAGACTCGGGCTGCACTTGTCAAGATGATAATTGTTGATGAAATTCCTTTTAGATTTGTTCAGAATCAAGGATTTAAAGATTTCATATCAGAGATTCAACCAAGATTTAAAATTCCTTCTCGTATCACTATTGGTAGAGACTGCATGGAATTGTTTAAAGAGGAGAGAAAGAAATTGAAAAGCATATTGTCCAAGAATCATCAAATGATTTCACTTACTACTGATACTTGGACTTCAATTCAGAATATGAATTATATGTGTGTGACTGCTCATTATGTTGATGACGAATGAGAATTAAATAAGAAAATCTTGAGTTTTGGTTTGATTGCTGATCACAAAGGTGAAACCATAGGGAAAGCTTTAGAAAAATGCTTGAAAGATTGGAGAATTTTGAAAGTTTGTTGTATTACCGTTGATAATGCAAGTGCGAATAATCTGGCTATTGCATATTTACTTAGAGGCATGACTTATTGGAATGGTGTTACTTTGTTAAACGGAGAGTACATGCATTTGAGATGTTGTGCACATATTCTGAACTTAATTGTTAGTGATGGGTTGAAGGAATTTGATAATTCTATTAGCAAGATAAGAGCTTCTTGTAAGTTTGTTAAGTCATCTCCAGCTAGATTGGCTACTTTCAAGAGGTGTGCAAAAGAGGCAAACATAACTAGTAAGGCAATGGTTACACTTGATGTGCCAACCAGGTGGAATTCAACTTATATGATGTTAGATGTGACTGAAAAATTTGAAAAAGCATTCATGCGGCTTGAATTCGAGGATCCTTCTTATATAATAGCTCTTGAGAATGAAGGAGGACCTCCTACTTTTGGTGATTGGAGTCGTGCACGTGTCTTTTTGAAGTTTTTGAAAGTTTTTTATGATGCAACTCTTTCTTTTTCTGGATCATTGCATGTCACATCTAACGTGTTCTTCCATAAGTTGTGTGACATTCAAAAGCTGTTAACAAAATGGAGGCAAAGCGATGATGTGGTGCTACAAAGTATGGCAAATAGTATGAAGATCAAGTTTGATAAATATTGGGAAAATGATGGAAATCTAAATTATCTATTATTTGTGTCTGTTTTTCTTGATCCGCGTTACAAGTTGGAGTATATTGAGTTTTGTTTTCAACGGATGTATGGTACTGAAAAGTACAACCAGACAATGACAAAATTGAAGGATCTCATTCATAAATTGTTTGAGCATTATACCATGTTTCATCCCCCTATTGATAGTGCTGATTCTAGTAGTTTACCATCAAGTGCTACCTCGCAGTCTCATATCAATAATGAGGATGATGATCCCAAAGATGATTGGCAAGATGAATTTAGATTGAAAGTGAAGAAAAAACAAGGTGAGGTGAAAAGAAATGAGTTGGAAAGATACTTGGAGGATGATGTTGAAGACAACTTTGATGAATTTGATATATTAAAATGGTGGAAAATGAAAAAAATAAAGTATCATGTTCTCTCTTGTATGGCTAGGGACATATTGGTTATTCCAGTTTCTACTGTATCATCGGAGTCTGCATTTAGCACGGGAGGTCGAGTTCTTGATCCATTTCGTAGTTCCTTACATCCTTCTACTGTTGAGGCTTTGGTTTGCACTCAGAATTGGTTAAGAAAACGAGTTGCATTAGATGAAGTTGAGAAGATAGAATCAGGTATAAACACTAAAGTTCAAATCTATAATTTTTTCTTTACTTATTGTTATAATTTTTATTATTCTTCTCACTTTTATTATTTTATTGTTAGAGTTGTTGGAAATTCAGAATTAAGGTTTTTCTATGATTCGAGCGATGTTTTGAATTTGAAGTCTTGAAGGTAACATATTAACATTATTCGTTTATGGTTAGCATGGCTAAGTGTTGGAACCAGGTATTGCAACATTCTATTTTAGCATGGCTAAGTGTTCTTTTATTTTTCCTGCTTGTTTTTTCAGTTCAAAGTTCAAACTCTCTTTTACTGCATAGTATGAATTGCTGCATAGTGAAGTGATGAAGTATGAATTGCTGCATAGTGAAGTGATATTTATAGTTGCTGCACAGCGACAATGAAAAAAAGAGAGTGAAGTGATGAAGTATGAATTGCTGCACAGTTTATATTTACTCCACAATGATTTCTAACAGTTTATTCTAGTTTATTCTACTCACAATGTTTATTAGCCTTTATAGTTGCTGCATACTTCCTAAAGTGATATTTATGTTTCTACAAGTCTACAACAATGGGTGTCTTCTAATATTATCTTCTTCCTTTGTAGGCAAGTGAAGTTTTGATAGAGCATTAGCAGCATGTAAATGACAATTTTTTGATGACTGTTACAAAGCTTGACTGTTACCCTAAAGTACTGTTAAGTAAAGCTTTTTTGATGACTGTTAAGTAAAGCTTAACTGTAAATGACAATTTTTTGATGACTGTTACTGTAAATGACAATTTTTTTTAAATTTCATCAGATGTCCTGATGCTTGGTGATCATGCATGTTGTTGAATTATTCACCTTAAGCAGATTGGTAGATATTTTTGTCATTTTTACATGTTCAATGCAAATATTTCTGTCATTTTAATTGTTCAAAGCTTAATCGGGTAACCCGACTACCCGACCCGACCCGACTTAGGTCGGGTCGGGTCGGGTCGGGTTTGACAGGTAAAAATTTCAAAACCCGACCCAACCCGACCCGACTATTTTTGGACGGGTCGGGTCCATTTTTCCTCTAAACCCGACCCGACCCGACCCGTGAACAGCCCTAGTGATGTGGATGTGTATGTGCTTGTATGATTGGATATTCCTAGCTTGGTCAACAGGCGAATTATGATTGGGATATTGCAAGCTTGATCAACTGGTGGCCAGGTAGCTCATCGATGACCCACGCTGACGGACAGCCCCGAAGTGGTATTAGTGGAGGGGTCCTATCCAACCACTGGATTATTTTTCTGAGTACATCTCAGGGGCTCATGCTCGAGGGTTGTTAGTCTTGAACTAACCAAATGACCCATAACCATATTATGGTTACATTATTATCAGCAATAGGGTGATTGGCACGAGGCGCAGGATTATATGTGTTAAGAATAAGGTGGAGTCGAGAAAGATCTAAGAGGTGACGGGAGATCCATGTCCTTAAGGTTTCTATTGCCCCGTAGCAATACACCTCCAGGATTTATCAAGCCACTTAGAAAGGTTGCAGCTCCACGAGGAAGACGAAGAGAAGGAATTGAGATTAGTATATTAAGAGAGATTTTGAAATTGAGATATATAGATCAATTCATAGTTAATTTTGAAATTGATGCTCATTATTAACAATTAGTAACAGTCAATTTGATTAATGAGCAAAATAAAATCTCGAAATAACTCTCAAATTAATCAAATATTGAGTGCCATGATTCATGTAACTGTTGAATTCCAATAGTCAAAAAACTAGGTTCGAATTCGAATCAAGGTCAGACTCGACAAAAAGATTGGCTCGCGGCTCGGGCAAGGCTCCTAGCGACAATGCGCAAGTGCATAGTGTGCCTAAAAGCGCCAATACGACTTTGCGACGCGATCGCGCCCGTGCTGTGCAGTGCAGTGCACCACACTAATGTCGCATCTTGACCTCCCATTTTGTCCACACAAGTAACAAAACATACACACTAATGCTTATAGGCTAATATAAAATTAGCATATCTTCCCATATGAGACTAAAGCCTAGTTTTCACAAACAACGTAAATACACCTCTTTATATACCCCTTCTTGGGCATATAAAAAATTGATTATATAATTCATACTTGAACTATATAATTTCCTCATTAAACCTCTAATATTAGACTAGCTATTGCACCTTTTAATTCTCTTAAATTACATCAATAATTGAATAAATAAATTACTCAAAATTGATTAAAATAAGCTTCAATTAGGTGCATTTCAATAATATGATTAGTGCTTGAATCTCGTCATCTAACACAATGTTCATCAACGTTAATTGGTTTAGGAATCCTCGGAAGTCATTCAAGTGCACCGAAGCATCATCACCATCTTGGTACTTCAAGTTTACAAGGTCTATTATCACAAAAGCCTTGTTTTGTGCACTCTCCTTGGCAAAGATTTCTTCCAACATCTCCCAAACCTTTTAACAATCATGTTCACGAGAAATGTAGATGATGGACATAGGAGATACCCATCTCCTAATAGCAACTATAGTTTTCATGTTTAATGAATTCCATTTCGCTTGCTCCACATCGACAAGTTTCTTTCCTTCGCTCTCAAGCGGCAAGGCTAAATCATGATAATAAAGGTAATCCTCCATCAATGACTTTCATAGAAAATAATTGGAGGAAGTGAGATTTAGGGATAATAGACTAAAAAATCACAAGGTTTGCAAAAATTTTACGTTCTACTCGTGTTTTCAAATTTCACTTGTAAATGCACAACTTTACTTTCGTTTATGCCATCTACCAAATCGTCACACGTCGTCTCAACTTACCTGACGTGGAGATAAACGACGCTTGCGTGGTCTGACGGCGTCATACGTGGCAGACGGTCCCACCTCTCTCTCTCTCTCTCTCTCTCTCTCTCTCTCTTCTTCCTTTCAACTGTTGCCCCCCTTTTTTATTTCTTATCCTCCTCCTCCTCCCCATATGGCTCTGCACCATCCTCTACTCCGTGGTCTTCACCCAAATGGCCTCCCTCTTCATCGTTCAAGGCGTCGCCATGCGCATCGCTGTCGGCGCCTTCATCTTCCTCTCTCGCCGCCTCCTCCAGCCACTCGTCTGTCGGCTTCGGAAGAGCGGAGGCGAGCTTATGGATCTGCAGCGGATGGGCGTCGGGCTCGTCATCCCGACGACGACCATGATCGCCGTCGGCACGATGGAGCGCTTTAAGCTGAAGCAAGCCATGGCGGCACATCAATCCTCAGCGTCGGGGAGCCCTCTGCATCATATTTAATGATCTGCATCACTTAATCTAAATCACATGAACTCATAGTTCAAAAACAAGAGCACAAACTTCTCAGATTTAGGAATGAAATCAAAACAAGATGAGCTACTGTTGTCAAAAGTTAGTAGTAAAACATCAAATCCTTGTGTTCAAATAATTAATCCAAACCCTGCAAAAAAAGCAGAGCAATGAATACACCAAGCACACTTTCCAAAATGTCAATAACACTCTTTCCTCTTCTCTTTATCTTCAACCTTTCTCTTCTTTGCTTGTAGAGTTGGATCTTCTCTTTGAGTGACCTCTTTTGATAACTGTTTATGTACATGACCCACTTGGGGAAGCATGGTTTCAGTATACAAGAAGCCTAAGAATAGGACTTGATCAAACCTAAGTTGTATAGGTTTCAGTATATAGGCCATTCTCTCGAAACATTCGGGTTACTTCCGAGAACAGCCCCGGCCGGTCCTCCATGCAAAATTCTAATATTTTTCCTTGTTTTAAGAAAGAAAGTTACAGTTTTAGAGAAAAAGTTCTTAGCAGAGCTCATCCTTGACGGAGACGAGGCACGTGATGCGGCCGCTGTGGGTCCACACTTTGGCCTCCACGACGCTGCATCCGAGGTCGACAAGCACAACGAAGACCTCAGAGAGGAGTTCGGGGCGGTCGCCGTCAGTGAGCTCCACTTGCTGCCTGTTGGAGGAGGCAGAGGAGAATGGCTGATCAGAGTAGCGAACGAGGCAGTATTCGTACCTGACCTCGGTGCCCTTGTTGGTGGAGTAGCTCTCCTTGACATTCTCGATGGCGGTAGCGAGGATGGAGCGGCAGTCGGTGGCGTTGATGTCGCCGCGGCAGTTGACGAGGCCGTAGACTTGGTCGGGGCTTTGGCCCACGCTTGGTCGGGGCGTTGATGTTGCCACACATGATGTGCAGCGCAGACGACGAGCTCCCCGCCGTGGCATGCTTCAACCTAAAGTGCTCCACCGTGCCGACGACGACCATGGCCATCGCCGCGATGACGAGCTCGATGCCCATCCGCTGTAGCTCCGTGAGCCCGCCTCCATTCTTCCGAAGACGACAAACGAGTGGCTGGAGGTGGCGGCGGGAGGGGAAGATGAAAGCGCCGATAGCGATGGGCATGGTGGCGCCTTGAACAACGAAGAGGGAGGCCAATTGGGTGAAGACCACAGAGTAGAGGATGGTGCAGAGCCATATGGGGAGGAGGAGGTGGAGGAGGAGGAGAATAAGAAATAAAAAAAGGTAGCGATAGTTGGAAGGAAGAAGAGAAGAGAGAGAAAGAGAGAAAAAGGTGGGACCGCCTGCCACGTATGACGCCGTTAGACCACGCAAGCGTCATTTACCTCCACGTCAGCTAAGTTGAGACGGTGGGTGACGATTTGATAAATGACATAAACGAAAGTAAATATTGTGCATTTACAGGCGAAATTTGAAAACGCGAGTATAACGCAAAATTTCTACAAACCTTGTGATTTTTTAGTCTATTATCCCTGAGATTTATCATGTCTGAATCTTCCTTCTCCATTTTAACTGCACAAGAATCTAATATACAGAACCTGGATTTGATACCACTATGTTGGGAAAGAAACATACACCAAATTCACAAATCACATGTTTTAAACTTTTTCCCTCTTTGTGCAATTAAAACTAAGATAAGCCAATCAACAAATATTTATGAATATAGCTAAACAAACAACCACACAATAACACAAGAATTTTTGGATGAAAAACCCTAGTATAAAGAAAAACCACAGGATCGTATTCCACTTCAATCCCTTCCATTATAGTCAGAATAATGAGAATATAATTTTCATCTTTAGATTAGCTAGAGATACACATCAAATCATCAATATCATCATCTCAAAAGATGGAATTATCATCAACAATAAAAAAGAAAGAGATCTAGATCTCACCAAAGTTGGAAGCTTCTTAACGATCCACTCTATTCAAATAACATATCAAAATTTTATCTTGATCCAATAATAAATCACTGTCGATCATGACAAGCAACGATGATGAAGAAGTTTTCCTCTCACACCTCTCTCAGCACAGAATCCATTTTCTTTTTTCTTTCCATTGACAGTTTTTTTCTTTGTATTTTTTCCGCAAAAACTAATTGTTTTTTTTG
Source organism: Canna indica (assembly GCA_034359265.1). Taxonomy (NCBI): domain Eukaryota; kingdom Viridiplantae; phylum Streptophyta; class Magnoliopsida; order Zingiberales; family Cannaceae; genus Canna; species Canna indica. The sequence continues at coordinate 72,453,490 of CP136891.1, read as the reverse complement.
GCTTACATCAAGGCACACACGTGATTTTAGTTTAAGGCTTCATTTTATTTTATTTTTTACAATTAAATACATGGGCTTCGGTCCAAATAGTTGGTATCAAACCCAACAAGAATAATAGAGGGGACAACTTTCTCTTATTGGAAGATGAATAGTCTCACTCTCTAATCGAAGTGATCTCATTGGGAACAGAATTAGAATGGTATGGCTTACATTACAGGTAGTTGGTTATATTATTGATCAAATGTATCATAATAATATAATCAACTAACATTAGTTGTCAAACATAAACAAAATATATCCATGTATATATTTGTTATTTTATACATTTAAATAATTAATTATTAATTTTAATTACTAAATATATTCATATAAATAAGTAATTACTAAATATATTCATATAAATAAGTAATTACTTTTCAGATTACCAAACAATTTAGATTACCTTTCATATAGATTGTCACTGAAAAAATTGTCGGTAATGTAGAATATAATATTTGGTATGCACAAATAATGTTATGATAAGATTGCTAGAATTCATATAGACATATTTGGTATAATAAATACATTATCAAATAATAAAATATACTTTCTGAAAATTTCCTTTTCACAAATATATTAATTATAATAAATCATATTATATAATATATTATATATATATAATATAATATAATATAATATAATATATTATATTATATTATATAACATAATAAAATATATAATATAATATATAATATTATAGTATAATATTATAATAATAATATAACATTATACTATTATATATAATATTAAAATAATGTAATATATATATAATATAATATGTTATATTATAATATTATTATAATATTATATCACGGGAGAAATCATGAGAGGAGCAAAGAACTTATAAAAAAAGCTAGAATTTAATGATGATAATTTTGTCTTAAAAATTAATTCAAGATTATCACTTCAAATGTAATCCACATAGACACCTCTCCATTGAGCAATCTGGATTACCACTTTGATGATAATCTGGATTACCAAAGTAATTCACATGACCTACACAAGTGAGACACCAAACAAGATAGTGTGTGGGGTCCAAGTAATTTAAAGACAAAATTGCTAATAATCTAGATGGATTGTCTCATACCAAACGCCTCCTAATGTAATAAGTTAATGTAATCAGTTAACACCACGGACATGTATGTTGGTGCTTGAATTATAAGAAATTATAATTAGAAAAATATAAAATTAAGGTTATATCTGAATTATGCCGGCTAACAATTCCATCTAATTTTTTCTCTCATTTATTCTTCTATTCTATCCTATTTACTTAAGCAAATGAACCATAAAAGTAATCTTAATGAGATTTTTTTTGTTAAAGATAAGATATATATTTGCCAAACAAGCTCTTAATTGAATTATAATCTTAAATTTATGTACTCATCCTTGATCCACCAATCGGGGAGTGATACCTGGCATGGTCCAGCAGTGCAATCACCAACCCACGTCTTCCGAATATGAAAAAAATTACTATGGAGTCTGGCTCCATAGAATTTCTATGGAGTCTCATGTACGAGTGAATCTAGTGACGGATTCAGAAAATTTTATTAGTGAGAGCAAACTAGAATTGACGGATATTTTCATTTGTTTAGCCGAATCGACGAGAAAATTTTCTAAGTCAATTTCTAGGTATTCTTTTTTATATTGAGGTTATGTTTTATTTTCAAAACTATAATTATTATCTATTTATTTTCTTTTTAAAAATCTTCCTATATATTTTTTTAAAAAATAATCTTTTTAAAAGAAAATGATGCTACCAATTAAATTGAACAAAATACACACACGCGTATATATAAATTTAATTAGCAAGAAAACAAAAGCTAAATATTAAAATAATTAATAATACTAAAAATTCAAAAAAAAATCAATAACGATAAAATAATTAATATTGAATGAAATAAAAATATCGGTCTTACCACCCAAAGAAAGTAACAATCAATAAAATAAAAATATCGTATGACGTCAGTAACCCGACGGAGATTGAAGGCGATCCGACAAAGGCTGAATGCAGCGAGCAGCCCGGCAGGCGGCAACAAGTAGCCCCGGCAGGCGGCAACAAGTAGCCCCGGCAGGCGACAGGCGGCAACGAGCAGCTCCGGTAGGCGGCAACGCTCAAGTGAAGGCGCTGTGAGTTGTGAGTGAGAAGCTGTGAAGGCGAGCGAGTAAAGGCGCCGCAAGTTGTGCAAAGTTGTGAAGGAGTTGCCGCCGGCTGTAGCGCTCGTGAGTTGTGAGTGAAGGTAGAAATCAGGATGAAGATCAAGAGGAAGAAGATGTAGTTCGTGAGTTCGTGAGTTGTGAGAGACTGAGAGTTGAGCATGTGGTATTTTAATGTAACAGTAGCACTTTGATGGTTGAACACATCAAATTAAATAGGAAAATATGAAAAGATTTCAAATTACGACATTGTGCAGCCTTCACCTTTGGGTCATGTTCTGAACACGATAAATCAAAAAGAAATATTTCACCACTGATGTGCCGTGTGCGTAGCCTTCACCCGTGGTGAAATAAAATATTTCACCATTGCCCCCCCCCCCCCACACCACTCTTGGTGGGGGCCAACCAAGGTCAAAAATAAATCAAGCTGAGACATAGATTAGGTGATAAATCATGCCATTAAGGTCCCATTGAGCCTAAGTGGATTTGCCATTGAGTGAATCTAATATTTTTAAAAATGAATTTAACATCACTAAGACTATTGAACCTAAGGCGAATGAATCTTCATTCGTTTACACCACATGTTCGTTATTATTTTAAATTCAGTTTTAATTATAGTACGTTCAATTTTAAAATAACTAGATTAACTTTTATGAAAGGCTCAACAGGGTCACAGGGATTTTTATGAGGTCCGACACCACAAAAGTTGCACTCTCCGAATATTACTGCATCGGTCGAAGTTGACGTGATCGGAACCGTCCGATTGAAGCGAGTTCCGGTCCGCACTGGGCTGGCGGTCGACGCTCGAGCCTCGAGACGAACGCATGCACAACCGGAAAGGCAATGTAAAAGCAGCGGATTCTACGTGGAATCGACTTCACACGCGTCGGACAATCACTGGGCAGCCCCATGTGAATCTGCGCCGGATGCGTCCAAAATACTACTTTTTGAGGAGACCCGAATCATGTGGTGCGTCCGAGCTTGGCGGTCTTCCTCCTCACGGAATTCAACGAGACGATGACGCCGATGGCGAGGACTCGACTTCATCTCGTGGCCATGTATGTTTCAAGTGAAAATAGACGTCGCATCAGTTTGAATGCGAGTCTGATGCCACAGACGAAATGGCCGATTGGTCGTCGTCGATCGAGCAACTTCTTTTGTTTTGAGAAATAAAAGGAACTGATCCACCATTAATTCTGTGTCTTGCTTAAAGTACAATATGTATTAGAATGTGTATTATTATTAGCATCATGATAATGGATGTGCACTGTTGAGTTGGGTGCCATGACAAGGATGTGGTGCCTACTCGACACGTAAAGGCTATTCAAAGTTCCACATTGCATGTTAAACCAATGTCATGACACTAGAAAATTTTACCAATTAATTACTTGTTTCGGTAGTAGCATTTAAAAAAAATGATATTATCGTCTAATAAATCCGGGCTTGTCCTCATTGCAATTGGTGATGTCGAAGTAACATGAGTCAATGCTCTCTTAACTTCGTAGCCATCGAAGTCATTATTGATTTGGTTATCTTTAGTCGCTTCTTGGCCCCCATTTACATTAACTGAAATTGCTGCTGAAGTGTTTCAAAGTGGCCTCGGGATTAAAGATCAATACTTCAAAAATTAAAATTTTGCACATTTTCAATGACGTAAATAAATGTTCTCGGCCAGGCGTCTTCCATTCTGAATTGTTCCTTGGGCTCCTTCCCAATTCATTATCTCGGATTACCTCTCCGTATCGACAAACTCCACGTGGATGATTGGAGCAAGATCATTGCTAAATTCGACAAATCTTTGGCTCTTTGGCAAGGCTCTTTATTTTTTCGGGCTTGTTGTCTTGTCTTAATCAACAACTCCTTGACCAATTAGGCAGCATATGCTTTCTCGTCATTCCAAGCACAGATTTGGGTTATCAAAGAAATTGATAAGAGAATGCGTAATTTCTTATGGGTTGGTAACGATTTCGGTGCTGCCAGTAAATGTCATGTCAATTGGAGTACTATTACAGCTAGAACCGTTGACGACGGACTTGGTATTATGAACCTCCCGTGTCATAATCAAGCCAGATTGGGTATTTGATTATGGAAACTCATGCGTAACCACGACTCTCTTTGGGTTGAGATTATTGCAACGTTGTATCTTGGAATTACTACTTGGTCCGAGTCTCCCTGAATCAAGCTATTTGGGGTTTGGTCAACAATTATCAAGATTCAAGAAGTGTTCTAGAGGTCTATCCGATTCCACGTTGGAAGCAGTTCTCGGACATGTTTATGGCATGATATATCCTTGACTTGAAGGCAACTCACTTTCTTCGAAATATTTGGATCTCTATTATTCGGCTTGCTCACCTAATGCCCTCATTTGTGATTCAAAGGATGTAGATCTGAATGATAATGTTAGGGGCTAAAATATTGTTTTCTCTAATTTCGTTCCCTTGCTTCGACTTGTGGATTTAGCTGTTGATCTTGATGCAGTTCTCCTATCTTCGGGTGAAGATCATATCAGTTAGAAGTGGACTCAGAGTAATCTTTTTTCAACTAGATCGCTTTATAATCTCCTTACTTTATGATGCGTCCATGATCCCTCTATAAAATTTATTTGGAGACGTGATTGTCCCGTTTCTGTCTCTATTACTAATTGGCTATTAAATATGAACAGACTGCCAACAAGGGATCGCCTTCGGGCCAAAAATATGGTGGTGGATTCTACATGTGTCTTATGCTCCGAGGCAGATGAAACTTATGACCACATATTTCGTGACTGCAGTTACACGAAGGAGGGCTGGAGTGTCATGTTGGACCTCTGTCATCTTCACACCTCCCCTCTTGATTATCGCCCTTGGACTCATTCGGGACAGGATGTGATACATGATTGTGGCTGCATTTACAGAGCTATCATAATTTGACTTTCCTGCATCAGGAGGGAACACAACAGGATCTTCAACAATCGTTCTTGCACATCTCTGGAGTTGGCCTTTGATGGAGCGGCTCTAGTCAAATCTTGTAGCTCCTTATGAGTTATTTTTCATGTCTTATTCATGTTTCTTTTCATATAAATTCTGCTTTACCGCCCTCTCCCTAACTTGTATTCATCACATTTTATGATCAATACAAGTATTCTTTCCTAAAAAAAAATAATTAATAGTGAGCCTTTACAAAATTAAAAACTATTTATGTTTTAATCATATCAGACACTTACATAACTGAATCCAAAGCTCAACTGAATCAAGTTAATTATATGTTTCTTTTTTAAAAAAAAAACAAAAATTATACCAAGCTACAGCTTAGACATTTGTATAAAAATGCATCTTCAGTAGTTTGGCATTTGATTCAAAGTTAATTATATGTTTTCAATATGACTTTTCTAAGTATAATGTAATATATAGAAAGTAATAACAAAGATATATTAAAACATTAAAAGAAAACAAACAATGGAAGACTCTTGAAATCCCAATTATGCATGGTAATTAAAACATTAGTTACTAACACCATTAATTTATACCAAATTAAATTGAATTATTATATTAAAATATCAGAAATTTTGACAAGTTTTTAGAAAATATTTAATTCATTTATTTGTATCTAGCTATGATAGAAAATCAGTCCATTGGTTTGACGTGCAAGCCACTCGAATTAAGTACTTAAACTGTATCTAAATAAAGACCACATGATGAACTATTGATCTGGAAGCAATGGCAGAATAGCTGAGCTCGAAGAGGGAAGAAGAAAAGAGTTTATGTTTGTTGAAAAATGTATTTGAAAAAAGTTACATCTGTATTCAAAACTCGCGCTATTTATGCGTTATCAGAAAAAATAAGAAAAATACAAAAAAGCCCTCTACTTACCTACTTATTACATAGTTCATTTATTTATAACAGAAAGGCTACTAATTGAGTACATAAGCTGCTGATTAAGTAAACAAGTTAATTATGCATTTAATTAAGCCAATGTTTCCAATAGCACATAATTATGGGAACTCAAATCCGAAAGTTCCATTAACGAGTACCTAAATTTAACTTAGATATACTTGCAGGTAAAGGCAGTAATCTAAAAATTTTAATCCTAAATGTGAATCGCAAATGGTTCGGTTGGCTAATATATTTGATGAGCCCAATAGTTTGACAATTTTCTCAACGAGTTGGAACAAGAATGATATATAATTGAATATTGCCTAATAGTTTGACAATTTTCTCAACAAGTTGGACCAAGAATGATAATTGAATATTGCTAAGGCATGACAGGTGTCAACTGAATTAAAACTTGACCCCTCATTGAGGATATGTCAACTTTCTTTTCATCCTCTATTTTAGACTTCTTCTCCTCTTGTTTAATTATCAAGTTGATTTGGTCTTCAGTTTAATAAGTGGTATAAAATTACGTAACTTGTTGACAACAAGGATAACAATTCCAACGTCAATAATTGTTCTGACATTATTAACACTGTGACGGTTATTGTCATGCCTATTAATTTATACGAAATGCATGTCTTTCAATATATCTCATTAAGTTCCAACTAACTAAGAATATATTTTGTGATTTCAACTAAGGCTAGTGGTTTGTTGGCTTTCAAATGTCCATGCAATTAATTGGTAGAACCATGGAATTTCTTTGCTAATTCACATGGAGGCAATTAATTAGATTAATCATTATAATATACATAAAATCATATAGATAAAGAATGATAATACTTAAGGAATTGTTTGTAAAGTAGGCAATAATTGATACAACACAATTGGACGAAACAACAAGATGAGATCAGACGACACAACTAGAGATGTAAAGCTCATTTGAGTTCAACTCATTTAATTATAAGCTCATTTGAGCTCAAACTCAAACTCAATTAGAGTTTTAACTTTTGTGTTCAAGCTTAGACCGCTAAAGTTTTATAGTATCCAAGCTCAACCCAATAAGAATAATGAAACTCTTAAATGAGTTTTGGACAAACATTTAGCAAGCATATAACAGAAAGGTTTAAATTAGTACATAAGAAATAAACCTATTAATAAGTAGTTAAGCATAGTACTTATATTAAGTAATTGCAAAAGCTTATATTACTTCATGTTTCTTGATAAGAGTTTTTGTTATAATTGTAAAAGATTATATTAAGTAAATAAGCAAAAAAGTAATAAAAAAATCAATCAAAGTGTTTATTTGCCGCATGTATGATGGTGTGACAATATTCATACGACAATAAGATCATATGAACACCATCTTAACTATTTAACATGGAAGCTAATGTCAACTGAACAATTAAAAAGATTTGTTAAGGAATTGATAGTTGACGACCCTTAAAGTATGAATAGTTGAAAATGTAAGATGCAAATATCTTTTTAGAATATAAAAATGTAATTTTAAAAAATGATGAAGGATAAAATTATCTAATAATATATACAATATCTTTTTGAAGTAGAAACTGAACTTTCTAAATATTATATAATAAAAAATGATAAATAAAAAAGTTTTCCATCACTACACCAAGGATGACCTAAATAACAATATAAACATAGGTAAATTTTCTCTCTTTTTTATAAAAGATTAATTTTTAGTAATATATAATCAAGTATAGACAATTTAAAAAGATGTCCAAGTGATTTATTTTTTTTTTTAAAAAAAGAAAAAATATTAATTAATATATCTAGCCCAAACTATGATCATTTTCATAAATTTAGTCTGAACTTTAATTTGTATCAATTACATCCTACACTATCAAATTGATATCAATTCTAGCCCGACGTCAGATGCCCGATGCTGACGTGGCATCTGATTCAACAAATTAAAAAATATTTTTTTATTATCACTTAGGCCACACCAGCATGTAATAAAAAATATTATAATATTATATAAATAGGGAAATTAATGTATCTATCCCAAACTTTGATCCTTCTAATAAATCTATCCCAACATTTTATTTTTCACCCTAATCTATCCCAAACTTTGGGATTAACAATAATTATAATCTTTGAAGACAAATGTTTTTTTAAAATAGATCAAAACTCTCACTTTATCCGATAATTCCGTATCCGATTTCACCAAATTATTTTTTCTTTAAAAAAATTATACGAAAAATCTTTTAACACCTCGAAGAATCCCACGTCTAATTTAACCAAAATTAATTTATAGTCGTTATATATAAATTTCATTTGAGATTTTGTATTATTTAAAAATAAAAATTTGTAGTAAATAAAGAAATTTTATGAAGAAAATTAAATACAATATAAATAATGTTAAATGTATGATATATAATAATATTATTAGTAAAATATATTGATTTGGTTTGATTTTTTATTTTTTTTTCTAAAATACTATAATCAAATTGAATAAAAAAATCAATACAAAAATAAAAAAATCAAATTTAAAATGGCAAATTTTGTTAGACACTAAATAAAATATAATCATAATGTTAAATATTTAATAAATAATAATATAAGCAAAACGGTCTTGGTTTCATTGGAAATTTTGATTTTTTTTATAAAATGCAATAGCCAAATTGAATAAAAAATAAAAAATAAAATTTTAGTAAATAATAATACTATATAGAAAGTTATTGGTTTAATTTGGGCATTTCGATTTTCTTTGAAATGGAATAGTATAATTAAATAAAAAATTAATAAAAAAATCAATTTTTTTAAAATAAAATTTCAATACATAATTATAAAATTATTTTCAAAATTTTAAACATTTAATAAATAATAAGAATATATGAAAAAGATAAGAGTTTTATTTTAATTTTTAATTTTTTTAATGTAATAATCGAATTTAATTTAAAAAATAGGGAAAAATATAATTCAAATATATGGATTGATTATAATTGTAATGACTAAATTTTAATTCAATTTCAAATAAGACAATTATGGTCAATCCTAAAGTTTAGGATAGATTAGGAAAAAATATTAAAGGTTGTGATAGATTTGTTAAAAGGGCCAAAGTTTAGGATATATACATTAATTTTCCCTATTTATATAATATTATAATATTTTTATTACGTGCTGATGTGGCACAAGTGATAATAAAAAAATATTTTTTAATTTATTGAGTCAGATATCACGTCAGCACCTAACGGTTGCATTGACGGACATTTGATATCGGGCTAGAATTGGTATCAATTTGATAATTTGAAATGTAATTGATACAAATTAAAATTCGGACCAAATTTGTGAAAAGAATAATAATTTGGACTAGATACATTAATTTTTTTAAAAAAATTTGGGCACGTTAGTCCTCCCTGAATCATTTATATTTAGGTTTTTCAAAAGTGAATCAATTAAAGTTGTGTGTCACAGGAAATGTGTAAACTTAAGGATTCTTCCAGGGTTTCAATTAATCATATCAAGCTTTGTTCTTATTCAAATTTCAAAGTAGGTGGTTGGAGTCCTTACATGATAGCTGGACACGTACACCGTATTGCCTTCGTAACGCCGGTGGGTCCGATATGTCGGGCCGACGTCATTAAGGGGCTTTATGGCGAAGAAACATCTGCAAATCTCCACAAAGGTATGTATAGAATTAATTATAATTCTCTTCTATATGAGATTAAGAATTTAAGAGATCTTAGAGTCAAAATATGACCATAAGTAAGAGAGAAATGTTCATATCTAGCTATCAGTATCTCATTTAAGTAAAAAGGTCAACGGATACATCTAGATGAGCCGACAACATAATGCGGCTTGAGATGACAGAAAGTAAAAGTCTCCTCCAGATGCATAGCTACTTGGAAGCTATCGTTGTGACCCACAACTATAAGCTCCAGAATGGGAAATGGTTTGTCAATAAACCAGAATCCTCTGAAACAGGGAATTAAGTTAACAAAATGTAAGATGAACCCGGATTTGATGTAGTTTTCACTTTTCAGCTTCCAGTATTATTATCATTCCGATAAGAGATTACTTCTCATTATCATGTTTAACACCTGCCCAGAGTACTAAACAGATAATGAATGTACTTTAAGTATTGGGTTGAGGTTTTCTTTGGAGGAAATTTGGAATCTGGATATTAACTCCATCTGTACCATCCTTGGGGCATTTAAGAGTAAAGATTTGATTTCAAGTACTCTCCTTATCAATTATGAAACATACGGTTCCTTGAGATGTAAAATGATACTTCAAAAGACATACCCAGCAAATTCTGTATCTTTGACTGATTCTGAGTCCTGCGAGTTTGATGACGATGGTTGGTTAGTCCATGAAGAAATTAAGTAAATTTCATTTCAGCATTTCTAACATGATTAAATGCAGATGACCTATTGAACAGGTAAGACCAATTAAGGGATCCTATCATCATAGTGTAAATAGTAGTTGTATCATTCATCATAGGCCTTTTTCAAAAGAAATCATTGATAGGCCAATATGCCATCACAAAGGGATATGAATAATGTTGAAATTATTTGTAATTGCCTAAATAATATATCTACTGAGGTTAGCTAATCTTCACTTCTGCAGAAAGCAACAGTAATTGTCAAAGTAATCAATCAAAACCTGTATTCATGTTAAAGAACATTTCCTTATCTTGAAATCAAGGACTTGTTCTTAATATCTTTTTTTGGGTACTTAATCGTACTATTTCCTCAAATGGCTTGAGACATGAACAGTAGCTCAACAGGGAGATGACAGGCTGTGGCCCTAAAGATGTGGGGAGATAACCAGATAAACAGAAAGCTTAGTCAGCTAAGTTAGATTCCGCAAGTTTTGGAGTGTCACAGAGAATGACTTGTTGGATTGAAGGATTTGGAGAGGGTGGATGCTTAATCCGTCGTTTGGAAATAGGATTTTACACGAATGGAAAGAAATCCCTTTCCTTCGATTTCCCTCCCTTCTCTGCCTCTCTTCATGTTTTTGGAGATTTGATACAACATAAGTAACCGGATAAATTAGCTCTGTGCCAGATTTAATTACAAGAGATGGAGCGATATAAAGAATCGAATGGTGTTCATTCTATCCTTGTGAAAGCAGAACGAGATACACAAACCTATTGAACAACTATTTTGGAATTATGATGTCACAAGCCTAAAGAGTCAAAAGTCACAAGAGATTGCAATCTGTTCATAAGGCCACACCATCCTTGACCATTTCTTTGAAAGCAATACCGGACACTTGTTGGCCTTCAGCAATGTCCACAACCTAACTTATTAAATGCCCTAAGCTACTGTCAACGAGTTGTCTTCTATCAAGAACATTTTCATGCTGAAAACTAATGCCCATGATGAGTAATGGCAAGCTTATATCTGGCAAAATTGATAAATAGCATTACGTCATTGCTTACTTTGAAGAAAGAGAGTAACTAAATTGCTGGTATCGTAGTAGAAACAATATCACATGATTGTGCATCCTATAACAGTTAGTAATTGATTAGAACCTAACTTTGTGGTCAAATAAGTAAGAACTAACTATAAATTATTCTGCTACATAATAATAAAATCTGAAAAATGGCAAAGTAGTCTTCTATTTGAATTTAAGGGAACGAAATAATTGAGAATTACCTAAGAAAGAGGTACATGCAGAGGAGATATGATATAAGAATATGAATGAGGTGTATCTTGATTCTGGTGACACTCTCATACATGTGTCCTCTTTCTAGTAGTTCTTATGGCTTCTAACTAAAATTAAAGAGACAAGTCCCTGTCAGAACCCCACAGCTCAATATCTCTCGAAGGGTGCCATTACTGCCATATGTTAGACATGCGAGTTCAATAATAAAAAGATGAAATCAGGAGGAAGAAGTCAATGAAGAACTGACTTGCTGGAGTATATCTTGGCTCATTTCAAATAAAGAAAACCTCGAGCTGTAGTGCAAATACTAAGATAGTTACATCTTTCTACCCAATCAATACTCTGTTGCCACTCTGCAATCTCTCTTGATTGCGTATCATTCAACACTGCATATAACCAAATTTCTCTCCATCTTAGATTGTAATACAATTGTTATACAACCATCCAAGTTTCCTCCTAAACACAAGCACTCTCCCAGTACCTCTTCCTTGGTAACAATTTGAAGCTTAACATCAAATAATGTCTTTCTAAGCTTTTTGGCTAAGATCACGTGTAAGACAATGAAATTTAAGTGCATGAGACACGTACCAATTGAAGGAGATATAAGAACAAAGACAGATTTTTACCCTTTTGGTAACAGAGATTATATTACGACTTGAAACTTTTCAGTAAACTAGTGAAGAAAACAAAGTCAGTTTAATAATAGAATCATGTTTTGCTTTAGAGATGCTTGTGCCAACCTTGCACCTATCAAAATTTATTTTAATAAGATTAACAAATGAACCAAAGGCTAAGCCAGACCTACATAATCCATTTCAGAGCCACAATTTTATCGTGACATGCACTGAGAGTCATGAATGCCAAAAGTTAGCTTTTTAACTTAATGCTCCCCTTGTCAAACTCAAACAAACAAACAAACAAAACCTTTGAGTGGGTCTTGTGCTCTCACACAACCATGTCCCACCACGGGACCAGGTGAGCCTCCAGTCCCAAACACCATCCACACCTTTTCCCCTTGACTTAACAACATCATTTGTTGCCAAAATCTCAAGTCTTCTCCTTCCGACAATGTCCTCAGAAGTCAGAAGCAGAGAATTAGGGGTATAGTGGGAAGAGAAACGAAGCAGAACAATAGTTGAGAAGTCTCGTCGCTCATAAATACCCACCTTCTCCTCACAACAGGAGCATCTACATAAACACAAGTGTCTTCTGTTTGATAATTCATCAAAATCCGTCTCTCCCTTTCTCCAATCTGCCCTGTACTCTTTCAGTGTTCCAATTCCCCTGTTTCTTTTCTACTACAACTCCACTTGCATTCTGGTATTTGCAACTCTAGTTGCATAAAGCTTCCACTTTTATTGGAAGACAAATAAAAGGCACTTACTTGGAAAGAAGGGGGGTCAAAATATCGCCGGAATCATGGATGGAATGCTAGGAACCCTATCGCCGACGGTAATTCCCAAAGAAATCAGCGCCGCCCTATCGGAGATCCTCCTCTCTGGAACGAACGTCCTAGACTCTATTTTCTCTCATCTCCCGCCACCGCTCCCGGGAAGCAGGTCCCCAGCAGCCCCGTCACTCGGCTCCGCCGTCTACCTCCGCCAGTCCGAGCTCCTCCGACAATTGAGCACCCGGTGCCAAGCTGGCGCCTCTCCGTCGCCCCACTACCAAAGATCGATCGCGATGGCGGAGGCGGAGTTGGGGAGGAAGAAGCTGTACCGCGGGGTGCGGCAGCGGCACTGGGGGAAGTGGGTGGCGGAGATCCGGTTGCCCCAGAACCGGATGCGCATCTGGCTCGGCACCTACGACTCCCCAGACTTGGCGGCGTACGCGTATGACCGGGCCGCCTACAAGCTCCGCGGCGAGTACGCGCGCCTCAACTTTCCGGCGCTGCGTGACGCCGGGGACTGCCCCGAGAGGCTGAGGGCGCTGCGATCGGTCGTTGATTCCAAGATCCAGGCCATCTGCCAGCGCCTCGGCAGGCGCCGGTCGGCAAGGCGATCGGCGGAAGGCGAGAAGAAGAAGAACAAGAAGAAGAAGGCGGAGAAGGAGGCGGAAGAAGAGAAGAGCAACGAGACGGAGGCGGGCGCGTTGCAAACTTTGTCTTCGCCGTCGGCATCCGCATCATGGGAGATCGAAATGGACGGCGAGTGTTCGCTCGCGCGGATGCCATCCTACGATCCAGAACTAATCTGGGAAGTGCTCGCGAATTAATTAAACGATAGGGGCATTATTGTAATCTTAGAGCTAATATTAGGATATAAAAAGACTACTAAAGAAGTGAAAAAAGGTTAATTGCCTAATTAAGATGAGTATTTTATTTTTACTTTGACTGGTCCTGGGGTTAGATTTAGCATGTTGATGGGCAGCTAATTAAACAAGAGAAGGACAGGTTGGTAATTGTCGGGTGTGACATGAAGAAGGAACAGTTTTATGAAATGACCTTCTATAATTTTTTTTGTCTCTTTTAATTTTTCTGAATAAAAATGGTTTAATGATGAGTGGATGACGTTGGTGGATCTCTTATAAATCATTTGCATGCACACCCTGATTAAAAAGAGGTGTAATTTTATGTACTCTCAAGCAAAATTAATATAAAGAAAATTATGTAATTTTATAAGGTCTCCTCATATATAATAATATATTTTTGCATGATCTCTCAATTATGGTGGTGCAATCTCATTGTTGTACCAAAAATTATTTTCACTATAAAGTATAATTTGCTCTTTTTTAAATTATTATTATTGTTTAAAAATCTTTCTTTAAACAAATTAAAGAAAGTATTCGATTAGAAACTATCATTTGATGACTTTGGACGTAGAAAATTATTATGTTCTATAATCTCTTATATAATTATATAAGTAATCAGACTTTATTGGCATTAATTTTCATCATTTGATGGCATTTAAGTGAAGGTGAACATGCTTTAAAATATTTTTCAAATAATAAAAGGTTATCTTTATATTCGGTCATTACAAATAGATGAATAATGTGTACTTTTTGAATCCATGCGGGGGTTTCGATCTCAAAGAAGGTTAGGGAATGAGGGCGGTCAATTCAATGGTCGTCTAGGGTTGTGCTATTGTTGCTTTATGGCGTTGCGGATCCGGTGGAGGTGGGTGCCGATGGGGTTTCTTGCCCACTCCCTCCCCCCCTCGTCCCCTTCCTCTTCGGCTCCCTCGCTACCTCTAGCCTCGTCACAGTCGCCTTCTTCTGGCTCCTCGTTTCCTCCTTCCATCGCCCTGACTTGACCGTCGTCGGATGCCGGCTGGATGGTGAGGGGTCCTGGTCGATTGGCGTTTACTACGGCGAGAGCCCATTCTCGCTTTCCCCATCGAATTTCACACTACCAACAATGCCAACAATTCAGCATGGCCTATTGCAAATCCTGTCATAACTTGTGACTCACCATCAAATGCAGGGTATCCAAGCAATTTCGTTGCCAATCCCTTTCTCTATGTTCAGGATTTCATACTATACTTGTTCTTTGAGTCAAAAAGTTCAATCAGGATAAAAGGTGATATCGGTGTTGCAAGAAGTTTTGATCATGGCGGAACATGGGAATTTCTAGGTATTGCTTTAGGCCTTGTTTGGATGAGGTGAAACATGATTTAGTAATATATGGTATTGTATGGTATTGTACTGTAAAAATTATTATCTTATTTGGGAGGATGATATGGTATGGTATGGTTAAATGACAGTAGCTATGGAGAAGAACAGAGTCTTGGCTAAGCCTATCAAGAATAATATATAAAAGTCTAATATGATATGAGTATATAAAGGACATAAGAGAAATTATAAATGTTGATTGATGAAATTTTAGAAATAAAATTTCATGAAATCATGAGAAACCACCAAATCCATGGTTTAAAAACTTGATCAAAATTTATAGTTTTCAAATCATGAGATTACCGTACCATACCATGAGTATTTATTAGAAGTCTTCCCAAATATAAAATTAAACCATATCATACCATGATAAATCATACTCTACCATGAAACAAACAAGACCTTAATTAGAGGAGCATTGGCATTTGTCTTATCCATTTGTTTTTAGCTACTAGAATCAAATATATATGATGCCCGAGGGATACAAAAAGGGAGAGCTTCGACTCTATCGAGTAGTAAATTTTCCACTCAAATGGACATCGGAGAAGGTTCTCATAAGAAAACCGCTTATAGATGCCTCATTAATCCAGTATGACAGATACTTTTGGCTCCTTGCTTCTGATTTTACTCACTTTGGCTCTGAGAAAAATGCGAAACTCGAAATATGGTATAGTAGCTCACCACTTGGCCCATGGAAGCAACGTCCAAAAAATCCTATATACAGATATGACAGAAGTTTGGGTGATAGAAATGGAGGAAAACCCTTTATATATGAAGGTTCTTTGTATCGCTTGGGCCAAGATTGCAGCGGGACATATGGCAGAAGAGTTCGAATTTGCAAAGTTGAAATACTAAACAAAGAAGAGTTCAAGGAGATTCTTGTCGAGCTGGGGATTGAAGAACCAAAAAAAGGCAGAAATACATGGAATGACATCATATATATACCACCACTTAGATGTCCAACAACTCTCATCACGTAAATGGATAGCATTTATGGATGGAGATCGTGTTCCTTCTGGTGATTCGACAACACGTCTTCTCCTGGGTTGCATGTTTTCCCCGCTGCTTATTTTTCTGATCGTGTTCATAGGTTTCTTGGTTGGTGCAGTAAACTATATTTTTTCCTCCAAACTATTGTGGCATACTTAGTAAGAGAAATGAATTGCCTTGGCTTAGAACTCATCCACAAATTAACTTAAGAGTATGGAGATATCTAGCAGGTATGCATAGATATGGTTCTTCTATCAGAGCAAGAGTAAATCCTAGGACACGTTCTGGCAAGCTAGTTTTGATCTTCCTTGCTCTTGTTGGAATAGCTCTTGTGTGCAAGTCGGTGAATTTTCTATTGGGCGGGAATGGTGCTGAAGAGGGCTATATGTTTGGTGGTCAATATTCTCAATTTACAATGATTACGATGACCTATGAAGCTCGGCTTTGGAACTTGAAACTTTATGTCAAATACTATTCTCGATTGAATCTATAAGAGAAATACTAGTAGTTTGGAATAAAGGAAATCCTCCAAGAGAGGATGAGTTTGATTCTGCTGTGCCTGTAAGGATACGGGTGGAAGAACATAATTCTCTCAATAACAGGTTCAAGGTGGATCCACTGATTAAGACTAGAGCAGTTCTTGAACTAGATGATGATATAATGATGACTTGTAATGACATAGAGAGAGGATTTAGGGTCAGGAGGGAGAATCCTGATAGACTTGTAGGCTTCTATCCACGACTGATAGATGGCAGCCTTTTGAAAAATAGAAATGAGAGGAATGCTCGGAGAAAAAATAGTTACAATGTGATATTGACGGGTGCTGCTTTTATGGACAATGAATATGCTTTCAAGAAATACTGGAGGGATGAAGCAAATGAAGGTCGAGAGTTTGTTGATGGGTCCTTCAATTGTGAAGATTTGCTGATGAACTTTTTATATTCTAATGCAAGTTTGGAGAGGACTGTTGAGTATGTTCATCCTGACTAGGTTATTGATACTTCTAAGTTGTCAACTGCAGCTATTAGTCGTAACATACAGGTGCATTATGGCATCAGAACGAATTGTTTGTACAAGTTCTCTGCCTTGTATGGTCATTTACTCTCAAATTGGAAATTTGCTAGTAGACCAGATGGTTGGGATAGGTAGACAACAATGTCGGGATAGTTAGATTGAAATAATGTTTTTGCTGCCAACTAATGATGGTTTCACTAAGAGCCGCTGGCTTGAATCATGAGCAATTTTCTTTCACCTAGGTTGTAAATATTCTATTGCTTAGATCGTTCTTGTGTAGAGATGAGATGGGCAACTAATATCAAACTAAGATTGCCTATGTGAAGATTTGAATCCAGGCTAAACTTCAAAAAAAAAAAATTCAATTCCCACCAATATCCCAAAAATATAATCCATCG
Source organism: Canna indica (assembly GCA_034359265.1). Classification (NCBI taxonomy): domain Eukaryota; kingdom Viridiplantae; phylum Streptophyta; class Magnoliopsida; order Zingiberales; family Cannaceae; genus Canna; species Canna indica. The sequence goes on along the minus strand of CP136891.1, from coordinate 72,435,801 downwards.
TTCTTAAAATATAAAACATGGATCTCATAAGAGTTTTTTTTTTAAAATATTTAACATTAATCTCATAAGAGTTTTTTTTAAAAAAATATTTATTCAAATTTAATGGCAAATATATAAGATACAAGCCTTCATGCTCTATCAATTCATAGGGTATTATACCATTTGCTAGTCATGCAATTAGCAATGTTTCATTCATGATGGTTTGATTTCAGTTGGATATTAGCTTTTCTTTCCTAAGTTTCTCACGAGATCGGCTCATGATTTTTTAATTGAGAAATACTAAATCCTCCTGACTCATATGCCTAATAATATTCATAATACTCACATATAATAAAGTGTTCATGATTGTTGGTGAAAATATTATTCATGCCATTGTGAGTGGTTGGGAGAATTATTAGGTTGATTTTTAGGAGGATATAGTAAGACTCTTTTTAACTTGGTCGGCTCATGTTTTTTAACTTAGCTCAGTTTGATATTGACATGGCTCGGCCCAAATTATGAGTATTATCCACGTGGGTTGTGACAAAGCTTTCGGTCTACGTGAGCCCAAATTATGAGTATATCATCATTGCCTATTTTATATTTATTTTTTTACTGCATGAAAAGACAAACTCACATCTTGTCATTCCTATGCTAATTCAAATATATTATTTTTTAAAAAATATTTATTAAAATTAATTTCATTGCAAAGTGAACTTTTGAATCTGAGCTTATTTTTCAATTTGATAGACAATATTAGTCATTGAATAATCTTTTAGGGTGTTTCCTCTCAATTTTTTGAATATCTCTTATAACTTCTTTTTTTAAAAAAAATATTTTGACGCCCGAGACAAGCGTCGATGTCAGACTTTTCAACGTCTGCATAGGCGTCAAAACGTCATATTTAGGCACCTATTGTTAGCCACTACTTTCTGAGCCTATGCAGGCATTTATTTTGGTACTTTCGGCTGATAGAACCGTTGAAATATCATGCTAGTTTAGCATCAAAATTTCCCTATTTTGTTGTAGTGAAGGTGAGTGGTCATCTGCAGGTGAGGGAGAAGGTCCCCTATATGACGGATGGCATGCTCCACCATGACGACTATGCGCATCTCCATTTGAAAGTCAACAAGAAAGTTGAGGTCGAGAGGTCGATAGGCACCACATTAATATGTGTGAAACAATATAGATATAGTCATTTTTTTATTATAAATATACTTATTTTTATTCAGGTTTACTCATTTTAGGTACACTCTTATTATTACTTTTGTATACTCATTTTAGATATACTCATTTTTAAATAAAATGAGTATATCTAATTTTACTATTATATATGTGAGTATATTTACATTACTCCAAAAATATCATATAGGCACCATATAAGTTTTGTTCATTAAAAAATGGTGAAAAGATAGGAAAACTCTTTTGCATGGCTTTCTTTTCGAGCCCAGGAGAGGGCAGAGTAGGACCCCCAGGTAGCACAATTAGAGGCACAGGTGATCGAGTTGACTGAGGAGCTTTGTAGGGAGCGAGAGATGAGGCAACAACAGCCTCAACTCGAGCCGGTGGCACCAGTGGTTCCAGAGATTGAGGAGCTAGTGCCACCCTGGTTAGGGCAGCAGATCGTCATGAGACAGCCGAGCACGAGGTTCTGTATCTGAGGTTTGTCAGATTGAGGCTCTCAGAGTTCACTGGTACCGATCCGTCAGTGGAGGTCACTGACTTCCTGAGTGACTGCTATGAGCTCTGTGAGGTGCTAGGGTGCTCATCTGAGGCAGCGGCACATATGATGGATTTGCAGATGAGGGGACAGGCAAAAGAGTGGCTCCATGCTTTGAGAGCCCGTAGGGGGGTGCTTACACCATACCCTACTTGGGATGAGTTTAAGGTCGTGGTGATAGAGCGGTATACCTGCTCAAAAGTGTTCGCGAGAGGTGGGCAAGAGAGTTTGAGCAGCTTCGCCAGACAGACGGGATGTCAGTCCAGTAGTATGAGATGGAGTTCACCAGGCTGTCCCGCTACCACCCTACCTTGGTGGCTACATAGATGGCTAGGGTCAGCCGCTTTGTTGAGGGACTGCGACCGTAGATTGGCTGCTTGATTCATTTCATAGAGAGCACACCTTTTGCCGAGGAAGTTGAGGAGGTGATGCGGAAGGAAGCTGTAGTACCTATAGAGCGACCTAAGGGGCACTCGAGGAAGAGATCTAGATCTCATTGACCAGTGGAGTGACAGGCCTATTCTGAGGGTGCCATCGCAAGGCCAGGCCAGCAGGTGAGTAGAGGGAAAAGTTTGGTCAGAGGCCGCATTGAGCCAAATTCAGCGCAGAGGGCACCTATTGTGGACACATCTCTGCCGAGGAGGTCTGAGGCACTGCCATCTTGTGGATAATGTGGCAGGCGGCATTGGGGTGTATGCTACGGTCGTATGGACGTCTATTTCGGATGTGGCCAGCTTGCTCATTTCAAGAAGGACTGTCCAGCTAGTGGAGGTCAGGGGACAGCCCAGTCACGGGGAAAGCACCCGTGTCCACAGCTTCAGTGGCCCAGAGGGGTCAGGGGCAGGGCAGAGGGCAACGTCCGAGTAGCTCTGGGAAGGCTCCTGCTCGGGTATTCTCTCACACTAGTCGGCACAGAGACTGTTAGCTTTAGGTTTTCAACCTTAGCCTTAATCTCGGTTTTGATGGTTTTGATGATAACAAACAAGAGACTAATGATTTCATTGAGAATATGTTTCAGGTTGCATATCAGTTAGCGTTCAATGTCCTCGATCAAAAATATCGAAAGAAATCAAAAATCAGAATGACATTAATTGTCGCGCTCGGGTTCGTCGCGGAAATTTCTCGAAGAACGACGAGTGCACCAAAGATGCATTGGACGGGCTCAAAGATCACATGAAAGCTCTCCAAGTTGATGGTCGTTGAAAGCCGGAACCCAAAAATGAAGTGCAGAAGAAAATCGGCTGAAGAAACAAATCTCAGCCTAAATTTGGTCGACTGGGCGGTCGACCGAATAGGGTAAGGTATCAGGCAGTAGCCTTGTCGGTCGATCGGTTGGTCGACCGAACACTGCCTAGAATAGGCAGTGGCTACTTCGGTCAATCGGTCGGTCGACCGACAGAGGCTTGAAATAGGCAGTAAGGTTGGCGGTTTACCGACCTGCATATAAGCCAAAGATGCAATCGCATCGGTCGACCGACTGGTCGACCGAAGAAGAAATTGCGCGATCTTGCATTTGGGCGGTCGACCCGTCGATCGACTGACCAGAGAGAAAAATGAAATGGTCGACCGACCAATCGACTGACGGCCGATAACGGATAGTTTTCTATATGTTGAATAGCCGTTTCTTCACGAGGGTTTAAATACACCCTCATAGACTTCATTTAATCTTCTTCCCTGATTTCTACAGATTTTACTGAGCATTTAAGAAGGGATTCAAGCCTTCCAAAGAAAAATTGAAGCGCGCTCTGCTACTTCCGTGAACACCTTCTTGTGCACACTCCGCTCCTCAACTCAGAAATTGACTCAAGCTATTCCCTCGGCGAGTTGGAGGTTCTAAGGCTGTGAAAGGGGTATTTACTATTGGTTTTATATTAAGCTCTTTTTAATTGTAATTTTATTATTATTTTAACTGTTTTATCTGTGCGTGTAAAGACCTTGTGTTAGGTCTTGTGTGGAAGTGGTATCCTTAGTGAAAAAGGAGTAAAGCCACTTGTGTAAACGTAGTGTTTACTAGGATTAGTTTAGTTGTCCCTTAGGGTTGAGGTGGAAGAGAACTCTCGATAAGAAGGCAGTGACTTCCGGGTGTGGAAGTGCCTTAGGTCGAGAGTGCGTCTCTTCGGTAAAAAGTCCTCGTGTGTAAGGGAAACAAAAACTAATTTAGTAAAACTAGTTTGGAAATCCTAAGCGGGGTGCTTAGGTAGTGGAGTAGGCATTGGAGCCGAACCACTATAAATCACTTGTGTTTGCATTGATTTTTATTTGTGCTTAATTGTTTATTATTGCTTCCGCATTTAAATCGCATAATTGTAATTCACCTAACTAATCAAGAAAATGATTAAATTAGAATTTAGGCTAAACAAATTAGTAAACACACTATTCACCCCCCATCTAGTGTCGCCATTTCGCCAACAATTGGTATCAGAGCGGGTCGTAGATTGTGATTTCACCATCCCTTCTATAATTCATCTCGATCTAGAAATGACTCTAGAGAGTGTAGCGTCTTCACCTCCTAGGTTCGATGCCTCTAACTTTGATCTACATAAATCTAGGATATACACATTTCTAAAGACTCAAGGTTTTGGTGTCTTTAACATGTTACATTGGGAATTCATTGAACCTAAGGATGATATGCATGCTTGGAGTGAAATGGATAAGAAAATGTTTAAGTATAATGGAGATGCCATGAATTACATACTTAGCACATTACCAAATGACATCCTAGATAAAGTCATGCACTGTTCTTCGGCTTATGATTTATGGGTTAGTTTAAACGTTTTATACGATTATGCCAAAACCGAAGAGATTGACACTTTTGATGAAGGTGGTGATGACAATGGTCACTCAACTACTACTAATCTTGGTTTTGATGCTCATAGCTCTTCTAGTCAAAGGAGTAGCTCCAAGAGCCGAAAAAGGAAAGTAGTGTGCTATGCATGCAAGAAAAAAAGGGCATGTGAAGAAGAATTGCCCCACCATGAAAAACAAGGCAAAGAAGAGGTCAAAAGCTTCTACATCATCATCCCATTCAAATGAAGCATCCTCTTGCAATGACTATGAAGCTACTTCAAAAGTTTGCCTCATGAGTACCAATGATGAGGTACACTCTTTCCCTTCTAGTCATAATATTGATAATGGTAGTACTAGCTCTTCTAGTTCATTCAATATGCCATATGAAGAACTAGTTGAGGAATGTCAAAAAATATATGTCTTGTTAGTTAGAAAAGATAAGGAAAACAAAATATTAAAAAAGGAAAATGTAATGCTTAATTATCATCTGCATGAATCCAAACTAGAAAATAAAAAATTAAAATCTAGTTCATTTGATTCATGTCATGATAATGTAGAACTTGAGCTTAAGGACTTGAAGCTCAAGAATAACAATTTAGAAAAAGAGAATTACATGTTAAAATCTCAATTACATGCATTATATAAATCCATGAATGAAATAAAAAGTGAGATTACTTTCTTGAATAAGAAAGTAAATGAACTAAAAAATGCTTCATTTCCTAAGAACACTAGAAAGAAAAATGTGTTATATAAAAATGCCTATGATCATCATAAATCTCATGCTATGCATTCTAATGCAAAATCTCATGCTATGCATCCTAATGCAAAATCTCATGTTAGGCATTGCACTTTTAAACCAAATTCAAAAAGAAAATATTTCACTTAAGAATGCTCTTGACCATCATCCTTTTCATGTCAAGCATTCTAAGGATAAATCTCATGTCCATAACAAAAACAAAAAGAAATTTAATGGACATTGCTTTTGTTGTGGTGTATTTGGGTATGCCATCCATGATTGCGCATTAAAGAGAAATCCAAGTGTTGCTAGGATACTTTGGATTTCTAAGCCCTCTAACCCCCAAGGATCCAAAGCTATTTGGGTACCATAGGTATCATGCTCTTTTGTAGGGAGAGGAACCACACAAGGGTAAAGAAATTGAAGGATTGAAGTTGACCTTGGATCTTAATGAGAAATCTCCAAGAGGTTGCAACTTCAAATCACCTTGATGCCTTAGGTAAAGTTGGCATCAAAACTATTTCGGTATCATCTCCTATATCCCTTTACTTTATCTAAGTTGGAGTTATGATACATGCTTAAAATTGATTGATTTTCCCCGCTCTTAATATATTTCAAAAATGTTTTTGATTTTTGATTTCCCGGTCTCTTCGGAGACCCCAGTGGCCTGTAATGGGCCTAAGCGACCTTGCGGTTCTAAATCGTAGGCACATTGTGGCTTTTCGGTTTTCAACCAATAGGAAGGGTTGGAGATCATATTTTTCATTTATTATTTTTGTGATATCTTAAATTCGTTTTGATATCACTCAATTTCATCTTTAAAATAGATTTCAAACCATTTAGCGAAGTGATCTTTGATAATGATACTTGATGCATCTCTTTGCTTTTTGGTTGAGTTAGCTTGCTAAGTAGCTATATTTTCTTTAAAAATATTAGTGTAGCTTCTTGCAAGTTATATGAGTATTATAGGAAGCTAATTAGGAAGAAAAAAATTAGTTTGGCAAATTATCATGAATAAGGTATCACTACTAGAAATTGGTTCTTCAGCAACGACTATCAGCAACGGCCACTCAAATCGTTGCTATTTGCAACAACGTTCTTACGGTCGCTCAAGCCATTGCAGATATGTTGTATCTGCAACGGCGTTCTAACAGACACGTGAGCTGTTGCAGATATTAATTACCTCAGCAATGACTTTCTAACGGACAAGTGAGCTGTTGCTGATGATTAACTTATCAGCAACGACTTTCTAACGGCTAAGTGAGCCATTGCTAATAAGTTTATATAGGGCACGCGATTGCGCTCGCCCCCTTCTTCCTCTTCCTTTGCCCGTCGCTGCTGCTCTCTTTCGACGCCGCTGCCGATGCCGCCGCCCCGTCCTCGACCTTTGCCTCCCATTCGATTCGAGGTATTTCTCGCCGCCTCTGACCCCCTATTTGTTAGAGGCGGTCGGTGATTTATGCAGTGTCTGGACACAGTGTCCGGACACTAGACTCGGGCGCCAAAAATGCTTATATAATATTATTTTTATATATTTTTAATTTTTAATTAATTGTTTGAATTATTTATTTAATTTGTTAGATTAATTTTTAGGGTTTAGATTAATTGTTATGATTTTTAGATTAATTGTTAGAGTTTAGAGTAATTTTTAGATTAATTTAGTTAGATTAATATTATGTTTTAGATTAATAATTGTAGATTAATTATTTAAATTAGTTAAAATGTTGTAGATTAATATTAATTAATTAGTTAAAATATTAATTAGTCCAGAGTAGTCCTTAGTGGACTCGCGCTGGAATCGTCCACTTCGGACTTGCGGCGGAATCGTCAATTTCGGACTTGCACCAGAATCGTCCACTTCGAACTCGCGCCGAAATCGTCCATTTCGGACTTCCGCCGGAATCGTCCAATTTGGACTCGTGTCGGAATTGTCTATTATAGACTCGAACTGACTTGAAATATTTAGAAAATAATCATCTATCCGACGAGTTGATACGTTTCACGTACGCATCGACGAGTCAGATATGATTTAGCAAAACCTTAGATACGTTCAAGGGTTGTATATTCGTGTAAAAGAAGTAGATGATCTTTTATACGACATACAACCCTTGAATTATCCTTGATTGGACAATTTGGAAATATAATTATTTGCATTGCACTTACGTTTTTCTTTTAACCGTTAATTTATTCTAAATTTTGACAGCATCTCTCTTGTTCTCTGATACGCGTCCAGATGATATGCGTATTCGGAGAACTGTAGGGAGATGCTGCCGAAATTTAGAATGAAGTTAGCGGTTAAAAGAAATACTTAGTGCAATATAAATAATATAAATCCCGAATGGAATAGGATCATCTCACCTAAAGGCATTAACCTAAGAAATTGTCGTTGATTGACAGAATCATGTCGGCTGATCGAAGTTGGATGTACCGACGTCTTGATCGTCGAGCTTTAACGAATGAGTTTCGATTATGCGTAACTTACTTCCTAAATTCGCCTATTCAAATCAGAAATTCTTTAGCGTTGGTGATATAATCCGATGTCCCTGTCGTATTTGCTTAAATGGACGATTTTTGGATCGGGAAACTGTCACTCTGCATTTATATAGCAAAGGATTTGTACCAAGATATTTTCTATGGACTTGTCATGGGGAGTCCCGTGAAGTCGGGACGTCGAGCAATCCTGTCGTTCAGACACATGGTGAATCTTCCTCTACTAGTGTTTCTTCATCCAGTCAATCTAATCCCTATAGAACTATGATACTTGATAGTCTTGGGGGTCAATTCCACCTGAATGATAATGTTGATCGATCAGTTACTGAGACGTCAGTCCCACCAGATACTACAACAGTTGATATCACAGAAGTACAAACTGTGATAGAGATTGAATTGTCGAATAAAGAAGCTGCAGAATTTTACGAGATATTGAAAGCTGTCGATGAACCTTTGTATGAGAATTGTTCTAAATATACTGGTTTTCAGCAATGACGTAGCTCCTAAACATCAAGGCCGATTGTAATATCAGCGGGGTTGCGTATGATCGGATTGCAAGATTGATTAATGGAATGCTGCCTACTAATAACAAATTTGAGCCAACTTTTTATAAAACTAAAAAATTGATGAAAAAATTGGGGCTGGGGTACGAAAAAATACACGCGTGCCAAAATAACTGCATTTTATATTATAAGGAAAATGTGCAGTTGGATAAATGCCCTGTATGTCAACATTCTCGTTACAAGGAGAAGAAATTCGTCTGACAAAAAAATATCTCGTTTAAGGTGCTTCGGTATTTTCCACTAACACCGAGGCTTCAAAGATTATTCATGTCGTAAAAGACGGCCCCCTACATGAGTTGGCATGCAAGAAGTCATGATGATACAGTAATGACTTATCCATCCGACAGTGAAGCGTGGAAACATTTGGATACATATTATCCTTTATTTGCTAGGGATACTAGAAATATTAGATTGAGATTATGCACAGATGGTTTTAATCCGTTTGGACATTCTGCAACTCCTTATTCAGTTGGCCAGTGCTGCTGACAGTTTATAATTTGCCACCGTCAATGTGTATGAAAGATGAATTTATTTATCTTTCGATGATTATTCCGGGTCCTAAGGGTCCGCGAAAAGAAATTGACATATTTCTCAGACCCTTGATAGATGAATTGAAAACATTATGGACTGAGGGAGCTGTCGCTTATGATTGTCATCGGAAGCAAAACTTTAATTTAAAGGCCGCGATCTAGTTACAATTGGTCAATGGACAACATCTGAAGTCGAAGGCCCCGTTTGTGTTAAATAAACAACAGATCAAAGATATTTGTCAATGGATAAAAGAACTCAAATTACCTGATGGATATGCTTCAAACTTATCTCGATGTGTGAACGTCGATGATTGCAAAATATCAAGGATGAAGAGCCATGATTGTCATGTATTCATGCAGAGATTACTTTCGATCGCATTCTGAGATCTTCTACCTGATAATATTTGGAGTCCGTTGACTGAATTAAGTATGTTTTTTAGAAACATTTGTGCAAATATCCTTCGAGTCGAAGATATGTCAACACTTGAAAGTAATATTGTTGAAATCATATGCAAGCTGGAGCAATTTTTCCCTCCTGCATTTTTTGACTCGATGGAGCATCTACTGATACACTTGGCATACGAGGCACGAGTTGGTGGCCCCGTTCAATATTAGTGGATGTACTTATTTGAAAGATACATGAATCGTCTGAAGAAAAAAGTAAGAACACCGCAGCTATTAAAGGATCAATATTTGAACCGTATATCATCCAAGAAATTTCAACATTCTACTCATTTTACTTTGAATCGACAGTACAGACAAGATTTGATCGTCTTCCACTTAACGACGACAGGGGAGTTCGACATTCAGATGGACGTTTAAATATATTTTGTCACTCTGGTCGTGCTTTTGGTTCTCGTCCATCTCGACACTTAAGCGAGAAAGAGTATCATTTGGCACACTTGTATGTATTACTCAATTGTCCAAAGATTGAACAATTCATTGAAATATTTGACATTGAGATGGTGCAAAAATACTCTATTCACAACGATCAATAATTAGAGAGATTACGGAATCATGATTTCCCTACATGGATTCAAGCTTACAGCAAAGATCACCGAGCTGAAATAGATGAAAGAATATTTGAGTTTGTTAGTGGACCGTCGTGACTAGTGTCCTGTTATAGCTGATATTTTGTTAATGGATACAAAATTCACACGGTGGAATATGCATTTACAAAGAAGACGATGAATACCGGGGTCTACGTGAAAGAGATGACCTATGTTGAATGTGATATAGATTTTTATGGACTGATGGAAGAAGTGATAGAGTTGTACTACTTCGGCTTAAAATCAGTGATCCTATTTAGATGTTATTGGTTCGATACATCAGAAAGGGGCATGAAAGTTCATCTAAAATACAAACTTGTTGAGGTTAATTACAAATCCATATTGGCAGCAAATGAGCCTTTTATATTGGCATCACAAGCCGAACAAGTATATTACGCGACGTATCCGGCTCGAAATAAAGATAGAGCAGATTGGTGTGTAGTCTATAAGACTAAAAGTAGAGGAAAAATTGATCTGATAGTAGGAAAATGAGTCGATACCTGATGTTACAGATGGTTTCTATCAAGAAGATGATCCTCCTGTTGTAGATCGTATTATTTTGATACTCAAGGATGCAGACACAGCGTCAATTCAATTAGAAGTTGAATATGCTGATGATGACGATCATGAAATTGAGGAAGCTGGAGATGAAGAAGATGAAGAAGAGGAAGAAGAGAAAGAATTTGAAGACTATTACTCAGATGATGAGGAATAATTGTAAAGTATATCTTATATTAAATATATATCTACTATATATATAATAATCTAATTATATGTCTATTCGACAGATATGTTTGGTCGTGGTTATCGTCGTAGGAGAGCTTCAGAGTCTTCGATCGGTGAGACTCTAGCACATACTCATGTTGCTGATTCTCCTGTTGTTGATCCTCTTGCTGATGATACTACTGAGGCTAGTACATCCAGACGTAGGCGGCCACGCGGGCCGAATAAGTGGCAGCCTCCACCAGCCGCAGAGTCACGCAGATTCATTAGCGTGATTGGGGAGCGATAATATATCATGAATTATGAATTATTAAAAATTCATTATATCATAATATAATATTATTATTATTTTTTTGTGCAGGTTTGAGCAAGAAGAAGTGCCAAGGAGCATTTCTTCTACCATTCGACAATATATGCACGGGGCATGGCCCACGTGGTCTCACGTGCCCAGTGAGCACGTCGATATGCTATGGCGCGAGTTTGAGGCACGTATTAATTTTTTATATATACATCCATGATGATTAATATTGGTACTGATATTATTATTTTGCAGGCTCGCTATACATGGGCCGAGGAGGCCCTTCATTTATGCTGCATGGGAGGCTATTTCTCAGGCGAGGTACAACAGGCAGCTGGGGCAGGCCCGGCCCCAAGCGATAGCCCGAGCTGGGACTAGTAACATCACGGAGACTCGGGGATACGACCCCGATTGGATTACTCTGGATATATGGGACCAGCTCGTGGCATTATGGTCGACGGATCGATAGCAGGAGGTTTCTAGGATTGCGGCTAGAAACCGCATGTCGAAGGGAGCAGCGCGTCACACTGGCGGCTCTATTGCATTTACAGTGCACGCGAACCGTATGGTATGTATACCTTACTTTTAATTATATATTTTATTTGTTACTTAGTGTACTAATTAATGTATTTGTTTCATAAATATAGATGACGGTGTTGGATGACGGGACTGTCCAGCAACCCTCCTCGATGGCGGTGTTTGAGAGGACTCACCGTCGAGTGCATGGGACGGGGGAGTACGTCGATAACCACGCTGCACACATTATGGTAAGTATATTCGTTTAAATTATTCATTATTTATTTATAATTTAGGTTTTATAAAAAATATTAAACAAAAATTTAAACTCGAGTAGGAGACCTACAGTCAGACGGTGATACAGCGCAGAGGCACCCCCGAGGACTTTGACGCAGGAGCGTGGGTCGAGGCTGTAGGTGGCTGGGACCACGGTCGCGTGTATGGTTTTGCAGATAATGGTCATGCACGAGCAGTGCTAGGCCCTCTTGGGGCACCGACCCCTCCGCATACTGGTGAGCGGCCGTCCACCTCCAGGTCCAGTTCTGATCAGAGGAGACAGTCGTGCATCAGAGTCAGATGATGGCGGAGATACATGCTATGCTACGCAACATCTCAGCTCATACCGGAGCAGGCATCCCCTCGGCATCATCTGATCCATCATCCTTGAGTCAGTCCACGCCGGTGTACACCCAAGCACTTCAGACCCCGCCATATGATCCAAACCATCCTCCATCGTCGTGAGATTTATTGTTTTTTTTTATTAACTTTGTTACTTAGATACTTTACTTAATTAATTTGTTTTGTTTGGATATTGATCCTTCAAATTTGCATTTGAATAGTTTTTATACGATTGTGGATAATTATAAATATAAGTATAATTATTTTGATGTATATCTGGATGTATTTGTGATGTATGAATGAATGTATGTATGAGTGTATGGGTGTGTGAGTTATGTATCAAATAATGTATCAATGTATTAAATGAAAATTTGAAATTTTAGATTTTTTCGGTTGCACGTTGTAGTCATCAGCAACGGCTTTCCCACGGTCATCCGTGGGAAAGCCGTTATTAAAAGTGTATCGTAAGCTGTTGCTGATGTCATACAACAACGGCTTAGCAACAGTCTTTCACTAACGGCGTTGCTACGGACACGCAGACCGTTACTAATAATTGTTATCAACAACGGAATCGGGTCCGTGGCAAACCCGTTGCTGATAATATTATTAGCAACGGGGCGAGCGTCGTTGTTGATCCGTTGCTAAATTATCAGCAACACGTCTTTCTGCCACGGCTCCGTTGCAACGATTGGGGCCGTTGCAAGCCGTTGCTGATGGTTTTCAGCAACGGCTTCAACCGTTGCTGATGTCCATTATTCCAGTAGTGTATAACTTTGATAAATTCAAAATCTTAGTGTTATACCTAAATGTGTAAGCTTAAACTATGTTTCTATACTCATGATTAGAATTGCATGTTAAATTCTTGAATTTTCATGAGTAGCTAGATTCTTAGTACTTATGCAAATTTCATTGAATGAAACTTGCTCTAGGTTGATACTAGAGACCTTATCATTAAGTCCAAACTAGTTAAACATGAGTAGAGATCTTATTCCTCAAATGTTTCATATCTTATGATCTCTTAGATTCATTTAGATACCATGACAACCTTTCAAAAATGAATCTTAACTATCTAGCATAGGTTAAGGCTTTTAAATAGAACATTGCATTGAACCTTGCTATGGAGTAAGTTAGCTTGCTAAGTTGACATATTATTTCATTATGATACTAATGAAGTCTACTTGCAAGTTAAGAATTAGTAAGGTATGCTATCTAGAAGAAAATGAAAAAGGATATGAAAAGTTGGAAAAAATTTCAAGAAATAAGGTATGAATTTAATTTTGCAAAAATCTTTGTAAAATAATTGAATACTCATGCTTAAATGATTTCTCTATGCTTATGATTGATTATGCATGATAAATATTTGAATCTTCACAAGTAAGAAATTTTTTGTTAACTTAGCTCAATTTCATGATATCTTGATTGAATGAAACTTGAACTAGGTTAAAATTCTTCTTTAGAGACTTCATGTTAAGTTAAACTTGAAATGAAATTAAAATTTCTAAAAATAAGGTATGAATCTAACTTTACAAAAATCTTAGTATGATGATTGAATATTAATGCTTTAATGATATCTCTATATACTCATGATTGATTTTGCATGATAAATGTTTGAATTTTCATGAGTAAGAAAATTTTGGATAACTTAGGCAATTTCATGATATCTTGATTGAATGAAACTTGCTGTAGGTTAAAACTCATATTAGAGACCTCATTTTGAGTAAACATCAAACAAACATGTTTAGACACACATGATATGACTCTAGGTGTTCAATCTTAAAAATTCATGTGTAGATGAAAATGTGATAACTAGATCACATTAGTGGACTTAAGCTTAAAAGATTTGACCCAAGTCAACAAATTGACTTGGACACTTGATTTTAAGTCCAAACTTCATAAATATGTTTAGAAATAGGTATGACATATTTCCATGCATTTATAGTGAAAAATTCATATGGATACGGATAAAATGACATAGAGGTTAATTCATGTTTACCTCTCTTTGAACTATGTTGACCCAAGTCAACAAGTTGATTTAAAGGTCTCATTTTCAATCCATATTTGTGGAACATGTTTAGATTTACTCATGTTAGGTATCCATAGGTTTAAATTTAAAAAATCATGAGTAAATGTTAAGATTGAAACTTAGCAAGTTTCATAAAAACTAGTTTAGTTTTGAATGAAACCATGCTAGGTTGATATCTTGACTTAAGGACATAATTTTCATTTCAAACTTGACATATACTCTTTACATGACCATCATGTGGTGTCATGAAAGTTTGAATGAAAATTGAACAAGTTTTAAGAATAACTGAAAATTACAAAAATTGTCATTTGTTGAACAATTGGTATCACTAATTTCAGTTATTTCTAGAGAAATATAGAAAAATCATTTTCAGATGATTCTTGAAACTACACATTCATTGAAAAATCTAATTTTATGTGTAAAAATTTTAAAAAGTTTCATCAAAAATCTAATTTATAATGGAATTTTGAAGTTGGATTTTGAAAACACAAAGTATCCTTATATGAAATATCAATCTTTCCGATACTTTAATTTTTCTTCAAAAACTTCAAATGAAAGTGTGTGTATACTATTTTGATTATGTTTCTAATATCATTCACACCATTGATTGAGTAAAATTATTTCTAGGAATGGTTTTGAATTCTTGAATGATAGCTAGAAATATCTAGTGTTTTCATTAAAATCAATATAGGATGAAAAATGAACTTAGAAAATTCATTTTGAGTCATGATACATGCATTTCAAATGACCATTCAATATTTGGTATCAAAATTTTCATTCAAAAAAAGTGGTTTCAAAAGTTTTTCATCAAAAATATGATCTTGTATAAACTTAAAAGTGTGATTTTTGAAATCTTGAAGTATAGGTTGACCTATATCAACAAAATAACTTAAAAATTTCATCTTAAGCCCAAACTTAATTCATAGACTTACATTATCTCATGTTTAATGTCTCGGTGCCTAAGTTTGAGAAAACATGAGTAGATAGCAAAACTTGAGACTTAGCATTTTCATAGTTTCCATGCTTATTTCAAATGAAACCACATGCTAAGTTCATATTTGGATTAAGTGACATTAGTTTCATTTTAAACTTGATACATGAGTTAAATGACCATATCTTGATATGTTGAAAGTTTGAATGAAATCTAAAAATATCAAATTATTTGTTTTTCATCCCTTGGTTGAGATTTTCATGTGTCATGAAAAATAATCTTTAGAGTCTCAACTTCATGAAAAATTATTTGTTCTTCATCCCTTTGACTTGATTGATCTTTCTTGCCCTTTTTGATTGATGTCAAAAGGGGGAGAGAAGAGTTTAGGTATAAAGGGGGAGAAATGTATAGTTAAAATGGGAAGAAACGTATAGGTAAAGGGGAGGAAAATATAGGAAATCCATGCATATAGATATGGGGAATTTAATTATATAAATATGCAAGTTGATAGGGGGAGAAATCCCTTAGTTGATATCCTCTATGCTTTAAATGAATATATTTTCTTATGGATGTTTGTCATCATCAAAAAGGGGGAGATTGTTGGCTTTAGGTTTTCAACCTTAGCCTTAATCTCGGTTTTGATGATAACAAACATGAGACTAATAATTTCATTGAGAATATATTTTAGGTTCCATATCAATTAGCGTTCAATGTCCTCGATCGAAAATATCAAAAGAAATCGGAAATCAGAATGACATTGATCGTTGTGCTCGGGTTCATCGCGGAAGTTTCTCGAAGAACGACGAGTGAACCAAAGATGCATTGGACAGACTCAAAGATCATATGAAAGCTCTCCAAGTTGATGGTCGTTGAAAGCCGGAACCTAGAAACGAAGCACGGAAGAAAATCGGCTGAAGAAATGAATCTCAGCCTAAATTCGGTCAACTGGGTGATCGACCGAATAGGGTAAGGTATCAGGCAATAGCATTGTCGATCGACCGGTTGGTCGACCGACAGAGGCCTGAAATAGGCAGTAAGATTGGTGGTCGACCGACCTGCATATAAGCCAAAGGTGCAATCGCGTTGGTCAATCGACTGGTCGACCGAAGAAGAAATCGTGCGATCTTGCATCTAGGCGATCAACCCGCCGGTTGACCGACCAGAGAGAAAAATAAAATGATCGAATGACTGGTCGACCAATCGGTCGACCAACCAATCGACCGACGGCCTGTAACGGATAGTTTTCTATCCGTTGAACAGTTGTTTCTTCACGAGGGTATAAATACACCCTCATATACTTCATTTAATCTTCTTCACTAATTTCTACAGATTTTATTGAGCATTTAAGAAGGGATTCAAGCCTTCCAAAGAAATATTGAAGCGCGCTCTGCTACTTCCGCGAACACCTCAGCGAGTTGGAGGTTCTAAGGCTGTGAAAGGAGCATTTACTATTGGTTTTTATATTAAGCTCTTTTTAATTATAATTTTATTGTTATTTTAACTATTTTATCTGTGCGTGTAAAGACCTTGTGTTAGGTCTTGTGTGGAAGTGGTGTCCTTAGTGAAAAAGGAGTAAAGCCACTTGTGTAAACGTAGTGTTTACTAGGATTAGTTTAGTTGTCCCTTAGGGTTGAGGTGGAAGATGACTCTCGATAAGAAGGCGGTGACTTCCGGGTGTGGAAGTGCCTTAGGTCGAGAGTGTGTCTCTTCGGTAAAAAGTCCTCGTGTGTAAGGGAAACGAAAACTAATTTAGTAAAACTAGTTTGAAAATCCTAAGCGGGGTGCTTAGGTAGTGGAGTAGGCATTGGGGCCGAACCACTATAAATCACTCGTGTTTGCATTGATTTTTATTTGTGCTTAATTATTTATTATTGCTTCCGCATTTAAATCGCATAATTGTAATTTGCCTAACTAATCAAGAAAACGATTAAATTAGTATTTAGGCTAATCGAATTAGTAAACACACTATTCACTCCCCCTTTAGTGTCGCCATTTCGCAAACAGAGACGTCGAATGTTGTGGTAGCAGGTACACTTTCAGTTTGTTCTGCTAGTGCTTATGTTCTTTTTGATCCAAGAGCCACCCATTCTTTTGTGTCTGCTTCATCTGCACTTTTATTGTGGAAAGAGGAAAAGTTGCTTGAGACATCGCTAGTGGTGTCGACACCTACGGGCGATGTGGCTGTGGCCGAACTGATCTTCCATGACTGTGAGGTGTATGTCTGTGACTATCTTCTAGTTGTCAATTTGATTCTACTCCCGTTGTTGAAGTTTGATATTATTCTGGGTATGGATTGGCTTGCTACCCATTATGCGAAGGTGGATTGCAGGGCTAAAATGGTTATTTTCACGAAGCCCAAGTTGTCGCAGTTCATCTTCCAGGGGATGGGAAAGGAGACTCTTGTAGGGTGATTTCAACCCCGAAGGCTCGGAAGTTACTATATGGAGGTTGCTAGTCCTTTTTGGCTTTTGTGTTTGTGGCCGAAGAATCCTAAGGAGCGGTTGTAGAGCTGAGAGAGACTCTAGTGATCAGCGAGTTTCCGGATGTATTCCATGAGGAACTTCCGGGGTTGCCACCAAACGAAGAGATTGAGTTTTGCATTGAGTTGCAGCCGGGGGTGAAACCGATATCCATTCCCCCATACCGGATGGCGCCGGCCGAGCTGAGAGAGCTCAAGGGCCAGCTGCAGGAGCTCATGGGCTTGGGCTTCATTCGCCCAAGTGTATCTCTGTGGGGAGCTCCGATTCTCTTTGTTAAGAAGAAGGACGGGTTCATGCGGATGTGCATTGATTATATGCAACTGAACAAGGTTTCTATCAAGAACAGGTAGCCGTTGCTTAGGGGGCACAGTGGTTCTCCAAAATCGACTTGAGGTCCGAATACCACCAGCTGAAGATCCGGGATCAGGATGTGCCTAAGACGGCTTTACGGACGAGATATGGGCATTATGAGTTTTTGGTCATGTTGTTTGGGCTGACGAATGCACCCGTTGCTTTTATGGACCTAATGAACTGTGTGTTCAAAGAGTACTTAGACAAGTTTGTGATTGTCTTTATTGATGACATACTGGTGTACTCTCGGAGCAGAGAGGAGCATAGTGAGCAATTGAGGACGGTTCTAGTGACTCTCAGGAGGCATCAGCTTTATGCCAAGTTCTCTAAGTGCGAGTTCTGGATGGAGAGTGTGGGATTCTTGGGACATGTGGTGTCCCGAGAAGGGGTAAAGGTGGACCCCGCCAAGATTGAGGTTGTGTAGAATTGGGAGAGACCGACTAGCGTATCTGAAATATGTAGTTTCTTGGGTCTGGCCGAGTATTACCGAAAGTCCATGGAGAACTTCTCTCAAATTGCAGCTCCCCTAACTCGGTTGACTCATAAGAAGGTTAGGTTTGTCTGGGATGAAAGTTGTGAGGAGAGCTTTCAAAATCTCAAGGACCGCTTGACGTCGGCACCCCATACTTGCCTTATCATCGGGGTCAGGAGGATTTGTGGTATACTGTGATGCCTCGAGAGTAGGCTTGGGATGCGTCCTTATGCAGTACGGCAAGGTCATTGCCTATGCGTTGCGATAGCTGAAAAACTATGAGAAGAATTACCCGACACATGATCTAGAGTTGGCGGTAGTGGTGTTTGCATTAAAGCTCTGGCGCCATTATTTGTATGGCGAGGCCTGTGAAATTTATACAGATCACAAGAGTCTTCAGTATCTGCTGATGCAAAAGGAACTGAATATAAGACAAAGGAGATGGCTTGAGCTGCTTAAGGAATATGATTGCACCATAATATATCACCCTGGAAAGGCGAACGTTGTGGCTGACGCCTTGAGCAGGAAATCCATGGGCAGTCTTGCACACTTGGCTGTTGAGAGGAGACCTCTGGCTAGAGAGTTAGCGGCCTGCATGGATGGCGGGTCCTTGATTTCGGTGTTTGACACACCGGGGATTTGGTGGCACACTTACAGGTGCAATCTACTTTGGTAGAGATACTTCGGTCAGCGCAGAAGGGAGATGCTTTTTGCATGATGACTAGAGACTTTGTAGAGAGATGGGATGTGGATGATGTGTTCCAGTTAGATATTGAGGATGTCCTGAGGTTCAAGGACAAGATCGTTGTGCCAGACATTGCAGAGGTGAAGAGGCAAGTACTTGAGATGGGTCATCGTTCTTCATACACCATGCACCCAGGGGCCACGAAGATGTATCGGGACATGCGACAACATTATTGGTGGAAGGGAATGAAGCAGGAAGTGGCCGAGTATGTATCTAAGTGCTTGACTTGTCAACAAACTAAGGCAGAACACTTGAGGCCTGCGGGGTTACTCTAAATTTAGATAAACCTGAGTGGAAGTGAGAGAAAATCACTATGGACTTTGTGATCGAGTTGCCTGTTGGTGAAATGACCACACTAGAGGGGGGACGAATAGTGTGTTAACTAATATTATCGCATAATTCTGGTTTTAATTGTTTCTTGATTAGTTAGGCTAAGCACGATATTAATAGCAAGCAGAAGTAATAAATATGAAGCAATTAACATAAAATAATATATCAATGCTAACACAATTATTTATAGTGGTTCGGCCCCAATGCCTACTCCACTACTTAAGCATCTCGCTTAGGATTTCCAAACTAAATTTTACTAGATTAATCTTGTTTCCATCACAACGAGGAATTTGACCTGAAGAGTCTCTCTCTCAACCTAAGGCACTTCCACACCCGAAAATCTCCGCCTTCTTACCGAGAGCACTCTTCCACCTCAACCTAAGAGACAACTCAACTAATCCTAGTAAACTAAGTTTACAATGGTGGGTTTAAGCCTCAACACCGAGGCAACTACCAACTCAATCAACCTAGCACTCTAGGTTTACACAAATTCAAATACAATGAAATAAACACCAAAATATAACAATAATGAGAGCAAATAATAAACAATATAAACTTATCTCTCAAACAAGATGTCCTAGCTCCTCTTGATGACTTGAAGATGAATCAAGGCAAGCTCAAAGTCAATCTCAAGGTTTCTGGGCTCAAAGCTAGGGTTCTTTGCAAAGATGGCTCAAGAATTCTTGTAGAGATGCAAGGAGTGACTCTTTGAGGCTTAGAAGCATCATAGAAGGTTTGGAAGAGAGTTTTGGGTGGGTATTTATAATCCCCCAAACAAACAAAATGGCTCATTAATGAGCATTTTTTTGCCCGTTGGCGACGCCCGGTCGCTTGCCGGTCGATCATTGGTCTAGTACAAATTTTGGGGTTTAGTACAAATTTCCTTAAGAATCAAAATTTAACTTTTGGGGTCTAGTACAAATTTCCAAAAAATGGAAATTTTCTAATCATCCGGGTCAAATATGGGTAGGCTAAAGGCTTCCAAAAATTTCTTTAAAATACATCGTTATCTAGTTTTTACCTAATGAACAATTACCGACATTTTTTATGCCAAGAAAATATCTAGGTTGTATAGCTCTCCAAGGAGCTCCCTAGGCTTAGTGAATTTTCTAATTTGTCATTTTCTAATTTGTCGGTTTTTCATGTTTTAGGATTCGGGATTGGTTTTTGAATTTCTTTGTATCATCATGAGGATTTACAATTTATCTAGACACCCTAAACCTAGACTCTATCTTCCTAACGAATCCAAGCGCGTCGACCAACGTCCTTCCGATTTTTTGATTTCTCCGATATTTTCGATCGTGGACGTCGTGTGCTAACCAATATGGAACCTAAAAATAATTCTTCATGAAATCATTAGTTCCATGTTTGTTATCATCAAAACCGAGATTAAGACCAAGGTTGAAAATCTTAGGCCAACATTGCCAAGATCAAGAGGGGGTCATGACTCCATTTTGTTGGCTTTAGGTTTTCAACCTTGGTCTTAATCTCGGTTTTGATGATAACAAACATAGAACTAATATTTCATTGAGAAATCTTTCAGGTTCCATATCGGTTAGTGTTCGATGTCCTCGATCGGATAAATCGGAAGAAATCAGAAAATCAGAAGGACATTGATTGTTGCGCTCTGGTTCGTAACGGAAATTTCTCGAAGATCAACGTGTGCACCAAAGTCATCTTGGACGAGTCCAAAAATCACATGAAAAACTCTTAAAGTTGATGCTCGTTGAAAGCCGAAACCCGGAAACGAAGCGCGGAAGAAGAAGACTGAAAAAATCAAATTCAACCTAGGTTTGGTCGATCAGGCGATCGATCGAATAGGATTAGAAAAATGACAGTAGCCATCACTACTAGAAACTTGATCTTCAGCAACGGCTATCAGCAACGGCCGCTCAAGCCGTTGCTATTTGCAACGGCATTCTTACGGCCGCCCGAGCCGTTGCAGATATCTGTATCTGCAACGGCGTTCTAACGGAAAATCGAGCCGTTGCAGATTATTTTAACTATCAGCAACGGCTTTCATACGGAAAGGCGAGCCGTTGCTGATGTTTTAATTTTCAGCAACGGCTTACTAACGGATAAGTGAGCCGTTGCTGATGATAACTTATCAGCAACGGCGTTCTAACGGGCGAGTGAGCCGTTGCTGATAAGTTTATATAGGGCACGCTCTCGCGCCCGACCCTTCTTCCTCCCGCTGCTGCCGCCGCCGCTCCTGCCGACGCCTCTCGCCGCTGCTGCCGACGCCGACGCCTCTCACCGACGCCTCTCGCCGCCGCTGCCGCTGCTGCCGGTATGTTGATCGGCCGACCGGCTCTCACTATGTTTCGGCCGGAGAGGTTAAAATCCGACCGAAACCCTATTTCTAGGGTTTCGGCCGGTGGCTGTCGGCCAATGGCCGCCGCCGAACCTTCTACAGTGGCCGGATAGTGTGTCCGGCCACTGTACGCCGGCGCCGGAGGGTGGACTCCGGCGCCGGAATATATATATATTATTGTTTTGAAATTGTTAATTAATTATTTTATAATTGTTAATTAATTGTTTAGATTAATTATTTGATTTGTTAGATTAATTATTAGGGTTTAGATTAATTTCGGATGCGCGCCGGAATCGTCCACTTCGGTGGCGCGCCGGAATCGTCCAATTTGGACTCACGCCGGAATCGTCCACTTCGGACGCGCGCCAGAATTGTCCAATTCGGACTCACGCCGGAATCGTCCACTTCGGACGTGCGCCGGAATCGTCCAATTCGGACTCGCGCCGGAATCATCCACTTCGAACGCGCGCCGGAATCATCCAATTCGGACTCGCACCGGAATCATCCACTTTGGACTCGCGCCGGAATCGTCCACTTCGGAAGCGCGCCGGAATCGTCCACTTCGGACGCGCGCCGAAATCGTCCACTTCGGACGTGCGTCGGAATCGTCCAATTCGGACTCGCGCCGGAATCGTCCACTTCGGACTCGCGCCGGAATCGTCCACTTCGGACGCGCGCCGAAATCGTCCAATATGGACTCGAACTGTCTCGAAACATTTAGAAAATAATCATCCATCCGACGAGTTGATATGATTCACGTACGCATCGACGAATCGGATATGATTTAGCAAAACCTTAGATCCGTTCGGGAATTGTATGTTCGTGTAAAAGAAGTAGATGATCTTTTATACGACGTACAATTCTTGAATTGTCCCTGATTGGACAATTTGGGAATATAGTTATTTGTACTGTACTTACGTTTTTATTTTAACTGTTAACAAATTATTCTAAAATTCGGCAACATCTCTCTTGTTCTCCGATACGCGCCCAGATGATATGCGTATTCGGAGAACTGTAGGGAGATGCTGTCGAAATTTAGAATAATTAGTTAACAGTTAAAATAAAAACGTAAGTGCAGTACGAATAACATAAATCCCGAATGGAATAGGACAATCTCACCTAAAGACATTAACCAAAGAAATTGTCATTGATTGACAGAATCATGTCGGCTGATCGAAGTTGGATGTACCGACGTCTTGATCGTGGAGCTTTAACGAATGAGTTTCGATTAGGCGTAACGTACTTCCTAAATTTCGCCTATTCGAATCGGAATTTCGTTAGCATGGGTGATCAAATCCGATGTCTGTGCCGCATTTGTTCAAATGGACGATTTTTGGATCGGGAGACTGTCACTCTGCATCTATATAGCAAAGGATTTGCACCAAGATATTTTCTATGGACTTGTCACGGGGAGTCACGCGAAGTCAGGACGTCGAGCAATCCTGTCGTTCAGACATATGGTGAATCTTCCTCTGCTGGTGCTTCTTCATCCGGTCAATGTAATCCCTATAGAACTATGATACTTGATAGTCTTGGGGGTCAATTCCGCCTGAATGATAATGTTGATCGGCCAGATCTTCAGACATCAGTCCCACCAGATACTACAGCGGTTGATATCACAGAAGTAGGGGCTGCGGTAGAGATTGAATTACCGAATAAAGAAGCTGCAGAATTTTACGAGATGTTGAAAGCTGCCGATGAACCTTTGTATGAGAATTGTCCTAAATACACTAGGTTTTCAGCAATGACACAGCTCTTAAACATCAAGGCCGATTGTAATATCAGCGGAGTTGCGTATGATCGGATTGCTGGATTGATTAATGGAATGCTGCCTACTGATAACAAGTTTGAGCCTACTTTTTATAAAACTAAAAAGATGATGAGAAAATTCGGGCTTGGGTACGAAAAAATACACGCGTGCCAAAATAACTGCATTTTATATTATAAAGAAAATGTGCAGTTGGATAAATGCCTTGTATGTCAACACCCTCGTTACAAGGAGAAGAAATCGATCCGACAGAAAAATATCCCATTTAAGGTGCTTCGATATTTTCCACTAACACCGAGGCTTCAAAGATTATTCATGTCGGAAAAGACAGCCCCCTACATGAGTTGGCATGCAAGAAGTCGTGATGATACAGTAATGACTCATCCATCTGACAGTGAAGCATGGAAACATTTGGATACATGTTATCCTTCATTTGCTATGGATACTAGAAATATCAGATTGGGATTGTGCACAGATGGTTTTAATCCGTTTGGACATTCTGCAACTCCTTATTCAGTTTGGCCAGTGCTGCTGA
The DNA here is from genome assembly GCA_034359265.1 of Canna indica. Lineage (NCBI taxonomy): Eukaryota > Viridiplantae > Streptophyta > Magnoliopsida > Zingiberales > Cannaceae > Canna > Canna indica. The sequence goes on along the minus strand of CP136891.1, from coordinate 72,411,843 downwards.
CAGTTTATAATTTGCCACCGTCAATGTGCATGAAAGATGAATTTATTTATCTTTCGATGATTATTCTGGGTCCTAAGGGTCCGCGAAAAGAAATTGACATATTTCTCAGACCCTTGATAGATGAATTGAAAACATTGTGGACTGAGGGAGCTGTCACTTATGATTATCATCGGAAGCAAAACTTCAATTTAAAGGCCGCGGTCTTGTGGACAATCAATGATTTCCCCGCGTACGGCATGTTGTCGGGTTGGAGCACTCACGGCCGACTCTCTTGCCCGTATTGTATGGAACACTCTAAATCAATCAGTCTTCAGAACGGACGAAAAATCTCATTCTTTGATTGTCATCGTCGATTCCTACCGGTTCATCACCAGTATCGAAGGAATCGTAATAAATTTACTAAGGGCAGAGTCGAAAGAGATGGGCCACCACCGATGTTGTCTGGTGAACAAATGTTAGCACGTGTTTCAGCACTTCCAGATATAGTATTTGGTCGCAATGAAAGAGTGTCAGGTTTTGGCCAAACACACAACTGGGTGAAAAAAAGTATCTTTTGGGAATTGCCCTATTGGAGTTCATTATTGATTCGACATAATTTAGATGTCATGCACATTGAAAAAAATGTGTTTGATAATATTTTCAACACTGTGATGGATATTTCTGGAAAAACTAAAGATAATGTCAAAGCCCGACATGATCTAAAAATACTTTGTAAAAGACCAGAGTTGGAGTTACAAGAGGTCAACGGACGATATCTGAAACCGAAGGCCCTATATGTGTTAAATAAACAACAGATCAAAGATGTTTGTCAATGGGTAAAAGAACTCAGATTACCCGATGGATATGCTTCAAACTTATCTCGATGTGTGAACGTCGATGATTGCAAAATATCAGGGATGAAGAGCCATGATTGTCATGTATTCATGCAGAGATTACTTCCGATCGCATTTCGAGATCTTCTACCTGATAATATTTGGGGTTCGTTGACTAAATTAAGTATATTTTTTAGAAGCATCTGTGCAAATGTCCTTCGAGTCGAAGATATGTCAACACTTGAAAATAATATTGTTGAAATCATATGCAAGCTGGAGCAGTTTTTCCCTCCTGCATTTTTTGACTCGATGGAGCATCTACCGATACACTTGGCATACGAGGCACGAGTTGGTGGCCCCGTTCAATATCGTTGGATGTACTTATTTGAAAGATACATGAATCGTCTGAAGAAAAAAGTAAAGAACACCGCAGCTGTTGAAGGATCAATATCTGAATCGTATATCATTCAAGAAATTTCAACATTCTGCTCATTTTACTTTGAATCGACAGTACAGACAAGATTTGATCGTCTTCCACGTAACGACGACGGGGGTGTTCGACATTCAGATGGACGTTTAAATATATTTTGTCACTCTGGTCGTGCTTTTGGTTCTCGTCCATCTCGACACTTAAGCGATGAAGAGTATAATTTGGCACACTTGTATGTATTACTCAATTGTCCAGACTGTCACTCTGCGTCAATTCAATTAGAAGTTGAATATGCTGATGATGACGATCATGAAATTGAGGAAGCTGGAGATGAAGAAGATGAAGAAGATGAAGAAGAGGAAGAAGAGGAAGAAGAAGAAGAATTCGAAGACTATTATTCAGATGATGAAGAATAATTGTAAAGTATATATTTTATTAAATATATCTCTACTATTTATACAATAATCTGATTATATGTCTGTTCGACAGATATGTCTGGTCGTGGTTATCGACGCAGGAGAGTTTCGGAGTCTCCGATCGGTGAGACTCCAGCACTTACTCATGCTGCTGATCCTCCTGTTGCTGATCCTCATTCCGATGATACTGCCGAGGCTAGTACATCCAGACGTAGGCGGCCACGCGGGCCGAACAGGTGGCAGCCTCCACCAGCCACAGAGTCACGTAGATTGATTAGCGTGATTGGGGAGCGGTAATATATCATGAATTATGAATCATTACAAATTCATTATATCATAATATAATATTAAAATTTATTTTTGTTGTGCAGGTTCGAGCAAGAAGAAGTGCCGAGGAGCATTTCTTCTACTATTCGACGATACATGCACGGGGCATGGCCTACGTGGTCTCACGTGCCTAGCGAGCACGTCGACATGTTATGGCGCGAGTTTGAGGCACGTATTATTATTATTATTTACATGCATGATGATATATTAATATTGGTACTGATATTATTATTTTGCAGGCTCGCTATACATGGGCCGAGGACCAGAGGCCCTTCATTTACGCTGCCTGGGAGGCTATTTCCCGGGCAAGGTACAACGGGCAGCTGGGGCAGGCTCGGTCCCAAGCGATGGCCCGAGCTGGGACCACTAACATCGCGGAGACTCGGGGATACGGCCCCGGTTGGATTACTCCGGATATATGGGACCAGCTCGTGGGGATATGGTCGACGGATCGATGGCAGGAGGTTTCTCGGAATGCGGCTAGAAATCGCATGTCGGGAGGAGCAGCGCGTCACACCGGCGGCTCTGTTGCATTTGCAGTGCACGCAAACCGTATGGTGAGTATATCTTTTAATTATATATTTTATTTGTTATTATGTGTACTAATTAATGTATTTGTTTTGTAAATATAGACGACGGTGTCGGATGACGGGACTGTCCAGCGACCCTCCCCGATGGCGGTGTTCGAGCAGACTCACCGTCGAGCACATGGGACGGGGGAGTACATCGACAACCGCGCTGCATACATTATGGTAATTATATATTTGTTTAAATTATTCATTATATATTTATAATTTAAGTTTTATGATAAATATTAAACAAAAAATCAAACTCGAGTAGGAGACCTACAGCCAGACGGTGGTGCAGCGCGGGGGTACCCCCGAGGATTTTCACGCAGCATCGTGGGTCGAGGCCGCAGGTGGCTGGGACCATGGCCGCGTATATGGCTTCGCAGATAGTGGTCATGCGCGAGCCGTACTAGGGCCACTTGGGGCACCGACCCCTCCGGTCGCTGGTGAGCGGCCGTCCACCTCTAGATCCAGTTATGATCATAGTAATAGGATAAGGACACTAGAGGAGACGGTCGCGCGTCAGACTGAGATGATGGAGCGTCAGAGTCAGACGATGGCGAATATAGAAGCTATGCTACGCAACTTGTCAGGTCATCCCGAACCAGTCATCTCTTCGGCATCATCTAATCCATCGTCCTCGAGTCAGTCCACGCCGGTGTACACTCAAGCGCTCCAGACCCCGCCATATAATCCAGACCATCCTCCATCTTGATCGTGAGATTTTTTGTTTGGATATTGAGCTTGTTTAACTTATTTTGTTTGGATATTGATACTTCAATTTTGCATTTGAATTGTTTTTATACTATCGTGGATAATTATCAATATAAGTATAATTGTTTTGATGTATATATGTTGGTGTGTTTGTGATGTGTGAATGAATGTGTATGAGGTGTTTGTGATGTGTGAATGAATGTGTGTATGAGGGTATGGGTGTGTGAGTTATGTATCAGATAAATGTATCAATGTATCAATGGAAATTTGAAATTTTCAAATTTTCTGGTTGCAGGTATTCGTCATCAGCAACGGCTTTCCCACGGGTGTCCGTGGGAAAGCCGTTGCTAAAAGTGTATCGAAAGCCGTTGCTGATGACCTACAGCAACGGCTTAACGACGGCGTTTTACTAACGGCGTTGCTACGGACTCAGCGGCCGTTGCTATTAATGTTATCAGCAACGGCTCCGGGTCTGTGGCAAAACCGTTGCTGATAATAGTTTTAGCGACGGCCCGAGCGGCCGTTGCTGATCCGTTGCTAAGTCATCAGCAACGCGACTTTCTGTCACGGCTCTATTGCAACGGCTCAGCCGTTGCTGATGCTCTTCAGCAACGGCATCAGCCGTTGCTGATGACCATTTTTCTAGTAGTGCATCTTGGTCGACTAGTCGGTCGACCGAAGGATGCTGCAAAGCGGCAGTAGCTACTTCGGTCGACCAGGCGATCGAACGATTGAAGCCAAAAATTGGCAAAGAACGCTTCAGTTGATCGATCGGTCGATCGGACTACGTATCGCCAAAGACGCAACTTGCGTCGATCGACCGGATGGTCGACCGGATTATGGGAATGCAAGATTTGCTTTTGGCGGTTGACCCGTCAGTCGACCGCATGGAGAGAATAGGCAGCGGTCGATCGGTCGATCGATCGAGCGGTTATAACGGCTAGATTTTAGCCCGTTGAGCTGCCGTTCCTTTGAGAGGTTATATATATTATTCATATAACTCATTTAACCTCTCTCTCCCACTCTTACAGATTTTATTGAGCAACTAAAAGGGAGTCTAAGCCTTCGAAGAAATTGATTGCAGCGCGCTATGCTCTTTTGTCAATGTTCTTCTTCAAGCGCCAACTGCTCCTCAACTCGGGATTTGATTCGAGTTCTACTACTCGGCAAGTTGGAGGTTCCAAGGCTTGGAAAAGAGCTTTTAATCTAGGTATATCTTTATAGCTCTTTTCATTATAATTTTAATTGTTATTTGAACTTATTTTTATTGGATTTGTGTGTGTGATAGACCCAGGATTGTTAGATCTTGTTGTGTGAGTGGTTACCTTGCTGTGAAGGTGTAAAGCCACTTGTGTAAACCTTGTTTTACTAGGATTAGTCAAGTTGTCCCTTAGGGTTGAGGTGGAAGGGTGCTCTTGATAAGAAGGTGGAGACTTTCGGGTGTGGAAGTGCCTTAGGTCGAGAGTGCGACTCTTCGAGTCAAAGTCCTAATTGTAAGGGAAACAAGAATTAATCTAGTAAACCTAGTTTGGAAATCCTAAGTGGGGTGCTTAGGTAGTGGAGTAGGCATTGGGGCCGAACCACTATAAATTCGTGTGTTAGCATTGTTATCTATTGATGTTTGTGCTTAATTAGTTTATCTTGCTTCTGTATCCAATCGTAAAATTGCAACGTGCTTAAACGATTTGAGAAATGAGTAAAATAAAATTTAGGCTAATTAATTAGATAACATACTATTCACCCCCCTCTAGTGTTGTCATTTCGACTACAATTGGTATCAGAGTGGGTCATGGATTGAGATTTCACCATCTCGTCTACATCTTGCCTCGATCCAAAAAATTGCACTAGAGAGTATAGCATTTGCACTACCTAGGTTTGATGAAGAAAACTTTGGTGTTTGGAAGAGTAGGATGTATACCTTTCTTAAAACACAAAGTTTAGATCTATTGTGCATGCTGAAGAATGAGTATGTTGAGCCCACCATTGACATAAATGATTGGACTCAAGGACAAGTTAGATTATTTAAATTGAATGCTAAAACAACGCATCTCCTATATTTATTGCTCATTTTTAAATGAAATACTTGAAAAGGTTATGCATTGTCCTTCCGCTTTTGATAACTGGGCAATATTAAATATGTTATATGATTATACTAAAACCGAAGAACTTAATACTTTTGTTGAGGGCGATGATGACAATGGTCATCCCCCTAGTACTAACCTCGGTTTTGATGCCCAAAACACTTCTAGCCAAAGAAGCACAAGCAAAAATCGAAAAAGAAAACTTAGGTGCTTCCTTTGCTAAGAGACGTGACACAAGAAGATGAATTGTCCTCTCTTGAAGAAGAAATCCAAAAAGAAGTGTGCTTCTTCATCCACATCTCAATCAAGTGAAGCCTCTTCTAGACATGACGATGAAGCTACATCAAACGTTTGCCTCATGGGTCTTCGAAATGAGATATATTCCCCATCTTCTAGTCATGTTCAAAATATTAATGATAATGATTCTAGTAGCTCAAAGTCTCTTGATATGTCGTATGAAGAACTACTAGAAGAATGTAAAAAGATGTATGAATTGCTTATGAAAAAGAATAAGGAAAACAGAAAATTAAAGAAAGAAAATTTAAGGCTTAGTTCTCATGTGCATGAACTAGAGAATGAAAAATTGAATACAAGTACAATTGTTTCTTGCCATGATGATCTTAAGCTTGAAATTGAGAATTTAAAAAGTGAGGTAAAAGACTTGAAAAATGAAAATGAAGGTTTGAAATCAAAAATGAAACTTAGGAGTAATGGTTTGAAAAATGATTTCAACCTTGAAGATGAAAAATTAAAAGTTGAAAATAGCTTGTTGAAATCTCAAATACAAGCTTTACACAAATCCATTAATGACTTAAAAAATGATGTTGTTTTCTTGAGTAAGAAAACTAGTAATTTATCACATGCTTCATCTTTTAAAAATCCTAGGAATAAACATGCCTATGTAAAGAATGTCAATGTTCATCATCATTCTCATGTTAGGCATTCCACATTTAAACCTCATGTTCAAAAGAAGAATGTTTCACTTAAGATTGCTCATGACCATCATCATTCTTATATCAAGCATTCTAACATTAAATCTCATGTCCATGTTAAAAATAAAAAGAAAAAATTTAATGGACATTGCTTTTGTTGTGGTACTTTTGGTCATTCCATTTATGATTGTGCATTCAAGAAAAATCCAAGTGTAGCTAGGACACTTTGGATTCCTAGGCCATCTAACCCCCAAGGACCCAAAGCCATTTGGGTACCAAATATCACATCTTCTATTGTAGGGGGAGCTACCACACAAGGGTGAAAGATTGATGATGTGTTGAAGTTGACCAAAGAGTTGAATGAAGAATCCTTTTATAGTTGCAACTTCAAGATTTCACCTAGATGCCTTAGGTAAAGTTTGCATCAAATATTTTGGTATCATCTCCTTACTTTGGTTTACTTTATTTAAGTTGGAGTTATGATACATATTTAATTTGAGTTATTTTCCCCGCTCTTGTTAAAGAGTTCTTTGGAAATAATTTTTTTATTTTGATTTCCTGGTCTCTTCGGAGACCTATGTGGCCTGTAATGGGCCTAAGCGACATTGCAGTTCTAAATCATAGGTTAATTGTGGCATTTCGGTTTTTAACTAATAGGAAGGGTTGGAGATCTTAATTTTCAAAAAAAATTATATTTTGAGATCTCTTGATTCATTTTATTATCATGAATGATTTATATGAAAATGAATCCATGCTATTTAGTGAAGTTAAATTTGGAAAATGATACTTGGTTTTTCACTTCGCTATTTAGTTTGATAGCTTGCATGTAGATTTGGTTTCATTTTCTATTTATGAAGTATACTTGCAAGTTATTGGTAATTTAAGAATGGAAGACTATGACAATGAAAAATGAAAAGTTTGGCTAAATCATCATGAATAAGGTATAACTTAGATAAATTCAAAATCTTAGTGTTATACCTCAATGTTTAGGCTTAAATAATATCTCAATACTCATGATTAATATTGCATGTTAAATCCTTGAATTTTCATGAGTAGGTAGATCTTAGCACTTAGGCAAATTTCATTAAATGAAACTTACTCTAGGTTGATACTTACTATTAGAGACATTCCTTTAAGATCAAACTAGTTAAACATGTTTAGAGACTTTATTCCTCAAATGCTTCACATCTTAAGATCATTTAGATTCATTTTAATATCATGATAACCTCCTTAAAATGAATCTTTACTATATAGCATAGGTTAAGGTTTTTAAATGAAACTTTGCATTGAACCTTTGCTATTTAGTATGTTGGCATATAATTTCATTTTGATACTAATGAAGCCTACTTGCAAGTTAAGAAAGTGGTAAACATTGGAAGGACATACTATCATGAAGAAAAGTGAAAAGTAAATGACAAGTTTGACAAAATTTCTAAAGACTAAGGTATGGATTTAATTTTGTAAAAAATCTTAGTATAATAATTGAATATCCATGTTTAATGATGTCTCTATGCTCATGATTATTTTTGTATGATAAATATTGAATTTTCATGAATAGACAAATTTCATGATATTAATATTGAATGAAATTGGACTAGTTTGAAATTTCATATTAGAGACCTCATTTTGATCGAGTAAACATCAAACAAATATGTTTAGATACACATATCACATAAGTCTAGGTATTTAAAATTGAAAGTTCATGTCTAGATGAACAATGTGATAAACTATATCACTTTAGGGGACTTAAACTTGAAAAAGTTTGACCCATGTCAACAAATCGACTTGGACACTTCATTTTAAGTCCAAACTTCATAAACATGTTTAGGAATATGTATGACATATTTCCAAAGCACTTAAAGTGAAAAATTCATATGGATATGAAAAAAATAATGTAGAGATGGTTTCATGAAAACCTCTCTTGAACCAAGTTGACCCAAATCAACAAGTTGACTTAAAGGTCTCATTTTCAATCCATATTTGAGAAACATGTTTAGATTTACTTATGTTAGGAATCCATAGGTTTAAGTTTGAAAAATCATGAGTAAATGATAAGATTGACACTTAGCAAGTTTCATGATAACTAGTTTAGTTTTGAATGAAACCATGCTAGGTTGATATCTTGACTTTAGGATATGATCTTCATTTCAAACTTGACATACATTTCTTTACATGGTCACTTTATGGTGTCATAAAAGTTTGAATAAAAATTGAACATGCTTTAAGAATAACTAAAAATTAAGAAAATGTCATGTCACCCAACAATTGATAACATTTTCAGTTATTTCTAGAGAAATATAGAGAAATCCATTTTAACTGATTCTTGAAATTGCACCGTCACTGAAAAATCTAGGTTCTTCAGTAAAAAAATTTTTGAAAAGTTTCATCAAGAATTTGATTTATATTGGAATTTTGAAGTTAGATTTCGAAAACACAAAGTATCATCCTTCTTAAAATATCAATCTTTCCGATACTTTGATTTTTCTTCAAAAATTTCAAATAAAAACTCATGTATACCATTTGGATTTCATTTCTAATATCATTCACACAATTTCTTGAGTAAAATCATTTCTAAGAATGATTTTGATATCTTGGATGATAGCTAGAAATATCCATTTGTTTATTAAAATCAATATAGGATGAAAAATAAACTTAGAAAATTCATTTTGAGTTCAAACTTGATACATGTATTTCAAATGACAATTCAAAAATTGGTATCAAAAAAATTCGTCCAAAAATTGGTATAAAAAATTCTTCGTAAAAAATATGATTTTGGTATTGATTTAAAAGTTTGATTTTTGAAAACTTGAAGTATAGTGTGACCTAAGTCAACAACATAACTTAAAAAATTTATTTTAAGCCCAAACTTGATTCATAGACCTACATTCTCTCATGTTTGATGTCTAGATGCTTAAGTTAGAGAAAACATGAGTAGATAGCAAAACTTGATACTTAGCATTTTCATATTTTCATACTTATTTCAAATGAAAACGTGCTAAGTTCATACTTGGATTAAATGACACTAGTTTCACTTCAAACTTGATATACATGATTTAATTGACCATATCTTGATATTTTGAAAGTTTGAATGAAATCTAAAAATGTCATGAAAAATATATGAGTCCATTCATACTTGAGTGCATACATATTTTTGTTTTGATTTCAAATATTTAGTTTTAAACATATCATGTATGATTTTGTTTCATATCAAATATTTGTTTTTCATCCCTTTGGTTGAGATTGTCATGTTTCATGAAAAATCTTTAGAGTCTCAACTTCATAAAATATATATATATATTTGTTTTTCATCCCTTTGATTTGATTGACCTTTCTTGCCCTTTTTGATTGATGTCAAAAGGGGGGAAAATGATAGGTAAATGGGGAGAAAATTATAGGTAAAGGGGAGAAAAATATAGAAAGACCATGCATATAGATAGGGGGAATTTATTTTCATAGATATGCATGTTGATATGGGGAGAAATTGCTTAGACGATATCCTCTATGCTTTAATGTATATATTTTCTTAAGGATGTTTGTCATCATCAAAAAGGGGGAGATTGTTGGCTTTAGATTTTCAACCTTGGTCTTAATCTCGGTTTTGATGATAACAAACATGGAACTAATATTTCATTGAGAAATCTTTCATGTTCCATATCGGTTAGTGTTCGATGTCCTCGATCGGATAAATCAAAAGAAATCAGAAAATCAGAAGGACATTGATCGTCGCGCTCTGGTTCATCGCGAAAATTTCTCGAAGATCAACGTGTGCACCAAAGTCGTCTTGGACGAGTCCAAAGATCACATGGAAAGCTCTCCAAGTTGATGCTCGTTGAAAGCCAAAACCCAAAAATGAAGCGCGGAAGAAGAATGCTGAAGAAATCAAATTCAGCCTAGGTTCGATCGACCGGGCAGTCGACCGAATAGGGTTAGAAAAATGACAGTAGCCATCTCGATCAACCAGTCGGTCGATTGAAGGATGCCGCAAAGCGGCAGTAGCTACTTCGGTCGACCGGGCAATCGAACGATTAAAGCCAAAAATTGGCAGAGAACGCTTCGATCGATCAGACTGCATATCACCAAAGACGCAACTTGCGTCGATCGACCAGATTACGAAAACACAAGATTTGCGTCTGGCGATCGACCCATCGATCGACCGCACAGAGAGAATAGGCAGCGGTCGCTCTAAGCGGTCGATCGATCGTTCGACCGACCAATCGACCGAGCGACTATAACGGCTAGATTTTAGCCCATTGAGCTGTCGTTCCTTTGAGAGGTTATATATATCATTCATATAACTCATTTAACCTCTCTCTCCCACTCTTACAGATTTTATTGAGCAATTAAAAGGGAGTCTAAGCCTTCGAAGAAATTGATTGCAGCGCGCTCTGCTCTTTCGTCAACGTTCTTCTTCAAGCGCCAACTGCTCCTCAACTCGGGATTTGATTCGAGCTCTACTACTCGGCGAGTTGGAGGTTCCAAGGCTTGGAAAAGAGCTTTTAATCTAGGTTTACCTTTATAGCTCTTTTCATTGTAATTTTAACTGTTATTTGAACTTATTTTTATTGGATTTGTGCGTGTGATAGACCTTGGGTACTCAGGTCCGATTCAGTACCGCCTTCCACCCTCAGACTGACGGGTAGTCAGAGAGGACTACACTGACATTGGAGGACATGTAGCGGGCATGTGCTTTGGAATTTGATGATGGGTGGGAGAGGCACTTGTCATTGGTAGAGTTTGTCTATAATAACAGCCACCACAATAACATCAGTATGGCCTCGTTTGAGGCCCTTTACGGGCAGAGATGTCGGTCTCCTGTAGGGTGGTTTTAGGCTGGCGAGACACAAATGTTGGGATCGGACTTAGTACAGGATGCAATGGAAATGTGAAAGTGATTAAGGATAGTCTGTTGGCAGCTCAGAGTCGGCAGAAAATGTATGTTGATGGTAGATCAAAGGACTTGGAATTTTTTGTTGGGGATTTGGTGTTCCTCAAGGTATCCCCTATGAAGGAGGTTGTGAGATTTGGCAAGCGAAGGAAACTAAGAAGTAATTGGGGCATTGTATGGCTGGTACAGTCGCACGGAACCCAAGACGCAAGAACTCAAGAGGTGAGCGAGGGCTTGGTACCGAGGAGGAGACCAGCCGGATTTTTGCAAGGGAAACGAAGATCGGACGTCGCGGAGAGCGAGAATTTCATCTTCCTTCCGATCCTCCTTCTTCTTGTGAGTGGATTTCCTTTTTTCTCCTCTCCCTTTCTTCCTCTCTTGTGTCGTCCCCTTCAATGGGATTTCTTGAGGTTTGGATGAAATTTATCGACAATTCTTGGTTGGTTGATTTTTCGTGTTGGGTTAGCGAGGAAAGGGGAGGCCCAAGAACCCCATTGCAATGTGCGGCAATCCTAGGCATGCCCTAGAACTGGTCAACCATTGGGAAATTGGAGTGTTCTTGATGTTAGTTGTGTGGGCTGCAACTATGGGGGAGTTTGGTTGCCCGCATGTGAAAATACTGCATGCGGCCCAGCCCGGCCCGGCTCGACCCGAAAAAATTCATGCCCGTCCGGTCGTCCCTGCCCGAAAAAATTTGTGCCCGTCCTGACTCGAAAAAATTCGTGCATGACCCAGCTCGGCTCAGCCCGACCCAAAAAAATTCATGCCCGACCTGGCCCGAAAAATTTCGTGCACGGCCCGGCCCAGCCCGAATCCCAGATTGGCCTGACCCAAAAATAATTGTGCTCGGTCCGACCCGACTCAAAAAAATTCGTGCCCGACCCGGCCCGAAAAAATTCATTCTCGGCCCGACCTGGAAAAATTCGTGCCCGACCCGGCCCAGATCAGCCTGATCCGAAAAAAATCGTGCCCAGCCCGAAAAAATTTGTGCACAGCCCGGCCTTTCTCATTTCCACTCGAAAAAATTCTTGCCCGACCCGAAAAAATTCATGCCTGGCCCGGCCCGAAAAAATTTGTGCACGGCCAGGCCCATTCCGGCCCGACCCAAAAAAATTCATGCCCGACTTGGCCTGAAAAAATTCGTGCTCGGCCCGATCTGAAAAAAATCATAAGATACAAGTTGCAAGTTGTAAGTGTAATTGCACCTTCCATTTGCGGCCAACCAAACGCTTGGAAATAGAAGTTGCAACTCTACTTGCGAGCAACCAAACGATGGGCTGCAAAATATATTTGCGGGCATTTACTTTTGCATGCAAATAGGTTTCGCAGCATTTGCACTTGCGCGCAACCAAACGCCCCCGATATGAAATTTACATTGGATTATACGCTGAAAATTGATGCATGAATGCTTATTTATGTGTTGATTTTATATGCTGAAAAATGACATGTATATATGCTAATTTATAGGGTAAATACCTAAATACATCCTGAACTTTCGACATTTTCTCATTTGTGATCAAATCCAAAATAATACCAAATTACATCTTGAACTTTGACATTGATCTCAATTATATCCTCATATCATCTCTCCATCGTTTTCCCCGTTAACTGCATGACGTGGCATGCCCACGTGGAATAAAATAATATTTTTTTACACATCATAAAAAATAAATTAAAAAATATTTTTTAAAAAAAAAACTTCCACGTCAGCACCGTCCACGTCACCATGTTGCCCCACTTAAAAAATAAAAAAAACCCGACTGCTGCCCCACTCCTACTCAACTGTTGCCCCCACAGTGAAGCCGCGTCGAGGGCGACTTCAACTGGCTAGATGATTTGATATTTTCCCCGACTTCTCCGGCGAAGTTGTCCGGCGAGTGATCGTTCCAGACATTGCCCATGTCTCCGGCGACTGTTCGTTCCAGAATGATGGTGCACGGCAACTTGTCATTGCGGCGTTCTACTCGTCGTCGCAAGATAGTTCTTCCTCTGAAACGAGATACTTCCTATGATTCCAAACCAGTAATTTCTTAGTATTTTGCTTCATTCCTTGTTGGATTCAGTATTTTAGGGGTTTGATATCAAAGTTAGGGTTTTGGATGGTTTGTTGAATCTGTAATTAGGGCTTTACATATTAAATGCTAGGATTGTTTCCTTTTTCACTTTTGTTCCTCTTCTATTGCATTTTGTTTCGTGTTTTATTGGTCCGAAACCTAGATGTTTTATGTTTCAGATATTACTTCATGTTTTATGTTTCAGATAGTTGCATGATGTTTCATATATCTTCACATATTACTTCATGTTTCATGTTTTTGCATTTTGTTTAGGTTCATATTACTTCATATAGTAGTCGATCAAATATGGGAAAGAGAAAGGCAAAGGCAGTCACCCTTGTTAAAAAACCAGAATATGTTGATATGGGAAAGACAAATAGCAATTCAGATAGTAGTAGCTCAGATGATATGGAAATATATCAGTTTGTGCAAATGCAAAAGGCAAAGCAAAAGACAAAGCAAAAGGGAAAGGCCAAGGCAGATAGCAATTCTGGTAGTAGTTGTTCAAGTGATACTCCTGATGTTCATCAAGCTTTCCAACAAGAAAAGTCATTGCAATTTTCAGAGGTACTACAACCCACGTCACTTCAAGGAGAACAAACTGCAATGGAACCACTTGAACAAGCCACATCACTTGAAGGAGGACAACTTGCAATAGAACCAGTTGGGCAAAGTGATGATGACAATTCTACTTCATCATATGATGCAAATTTACCTATTGGAGAAGCTGATGATGAATTAGTGTCAAGTGAATTTGAGTATTTCACTGATGATGAATACATAGAGGCAAGAACCATGAAGAAGGAAGATATACTACGTAAGAAATATCCTCCCAACTTATATGACCCAATAGCATCTTCATCATCTGACAGTGGTAACTTGAATGATGCAATACCTGTGCCAGTCCAGTGTAAAGCTGACTTGACTCCTCCAAGTGAAAGAATGGAAGTACCAGTTCAGATTACAGGTGGTAGCATACCTCCAAGTCAAAGAGTAGATGATAATAAATCATTGCATAGTAAATATGATGCAAGTGATGATGAAGTGCTTACACTGAATAGTGAAATAGATGTTGTAGATTCAAGAAGGAAAAATCAACGTGACAAGATTTATAATCCAAAGTGTAAGATGGAAGGCATTAGATTTGAAATTGGAATGAAGTTTGAGTCTATGAAGCAATTTAAGCAAGCTGTGCAGCCATACGCATTGTCCAACAGTGTAAATATAAGATGGGTGAGATGTTGTAAGGAAAGAATGGAAGCAAAGTGTATGGGAAGTTGTCCGTGGAGGATTTATGGTAGTCAAAAGCAACATGAAGCCACGTTCATCATCAAGTCTTATGAGAAAGTACAAATGTTCTAGAAGTATGTCAAATAGACAAGCAACAGTGGAATGACTATCAAATTACTATTTGGAAACTTTTAGAAGTAATCCAAATTGGGATGTCAAGCTTATGTCACAAGATTTTCAATCAAAATTTTTTATAACATTGCCTAAAGCAAAATGGTATAGAGTGAGGTCGCCTGCCCTAGAAAAGCTTCAAGGTTCGGTGGAGGACCACTATGCACTTTTGGGTCCATATGTATCAGAACTTAAAAGGAAGAACCCAACAAGCCTGTTCCAAATTATCTGTGATAGGGAGTATACTGGTGCACCCCCTATAATTAAAAGAATATATATTGGGTTTGATGCACTTAAAAATGGTTTTCTCCAAGGTTGTTGTCCAATTATCGGGTTTGATGGATGTTTCTTGAAAACCTTTCTATGTGGACAGTTGCTATCAGCCATTAGTGTAGATGGAAACAACCAAATGTTTCCTATAGCTTGGGCAGTGGTTGAAGGTGACAATTACGATGCTTGGACGTGGTTATTGGGATTGTTTTTTGATGACCTCCAAATTACTGAAGGATATGGTATGACAATTGTCAGCGACCAACAAAAGGTAATCAATTTTTCAGTTAAATAAGCATTTTTGAAATACTCATTCTTGGGGTTCATGTTACATTTGTTTATTGCATGGACTTCATGCCCTGTTGGAACGAGTACCATTTGCCGAGCACATAAATTGTGCAAGACATCTATACGCAAATTGGAAGAAGAAGTTCAATGGCCACTACTACAAATCATTGTTCTGGAAGGCAGTGAGATCTGTGGAAGAATCTGAGCTAAATAGAGTGTTAAAAGATATGGCAACAGATTCACCTCAGGCCGACCAAGCTTTCGTCTCCATTGGGCTGAAAAAATTCTGTCAAGCATACATTAGTACAAATTGCAAGTCAAATAATGTGACCAATAATATATCAAAGACATTCAATTGTTACAAATTAAATGCAAGAAGCAAACCAATTGTTGATATGCTTGAGGAGATACGATGTTCGCTAATGCAAAGGATGTATATGAAGAGAGTGATGATTATGAAGTGGGCTGATGATATATGTTCGAATATAAGGAAAAAAAATTAAGATTAACAAAGAGGAAAGCAAGTTTTGTATTGTTACACCAAGTGGGAACTTGAAATTTGAAATTCAATATATGAGCAAGATTCATGTTGTAAACATTGGTAGTCGTAGTAGTTTGTGTCGGCGGTGGGATCTAACCGGTATACCATGTAACCATGCAGTTTCTTGAATTGCTTGGATGAAGGATGACCCTGATAAGTATGTAAGTGACTACTTTAAGAGAGATGCTTACCTAAAGACTTATGCAAATTTTATTGAACCATTGACTGGGAAGGATACTTGGCCCAATGTGGATGGCCCCCATTGCTTGCCACCACATGTCAAAAAGATGCCAGGGAGACCAAAGAATGTGAGGAGAAGATAAATGAATGAGGATGATAGCCAAGCATCAAGGTGCTCGAGACATGGAACATCCATTATATGTCAGTTATGTTTCAAGGAAGGTCATAACAGGCGAAAATGTCTACTTAGGGGAGTTTCATCAACTGCACCAGTGGAGGAGGAGGTAAGTTAAGTTCCATTATTAAGTTTCATTATTAAGTTGTTAAGCAGTAACCTAATATTTTAGGGCACAAGCAGAGGTAGAGGCAGAGCCTCCACATCAAGCAGAGGTAGAGGCAGAGAATCCACATCAAACAAAGGCAGAGGTAGAGCCTCCACATCAAGCAGAGGAAGATCAAGAGGAAGAGCATCCAACTCTACAAGAGACGACCCAAGTAGCAGTAGAGTGGCAGTAAGTGGACTTGAGTTATGATTTTGTTATCAGCATTAACATTCTAATATAATTGGTGTGTTTTAGGCAATATGCAGAGAGACAACTATGGCTTCACAAGGATTTGGAGTGTTTGTTGGAGAGGAAACAAGGAACACTTACTATAGAGTATTACAAATTAGTTTACTAACTTTTTCATATTACAAGTTATTTCAATTTGGAGAGCTAATTCATGCTTATTTATTTTGTAGATGCCCGATAGTGGAATGTCAATTTGTTCAACCCGAGAAGAATGGAGTGGCTCAATTATTCGAGAACAAGATATGAGAGTTCGACGCTTACAAGTAGCAAGAGAAGCAAGAGAAGAGTTCCAAGCATCTCAGACTTCTCCTATTGGTGGACAAAATGAGACAGAAACAAGAGATGATTGAACTGTTGTTAGACATTGTAATATGATACTGTCATTTTGATACTGTGTCACTGTGATTGACACTGTAAACTTCGATTTTGAATGGCCTAAGTTTCATGTTTTGAATGGCCTAAGTTATGTTGATACTATGATACTATGATGATACTATGATATTTTGAAATATAGATTTTGTTTCATTGTGAATTGATGAAGTTTTATTTCAGTAAGTTTGAAGCTGATACTGTCGAGTATTTGATATTAGCTGCTAGCTAATACTGATATAAGTTATGTCAAAATATATTCTGTTTCAGTTTCACTGTGTTATGTTAAAGTTAATATCAGTTATTTTCACCGTAAACATGCTATCCACTGTTATTTAATATCATTGTGTTTCACTGATAGCTGATACTGCTATCAGTTATCAGCAATTGATATCAGTCATTTAATAGCTGTGTTTCACTGATAGCTATCCATTGTCATTTAATATCACTGTTAATATCCATTTAACCTGATAGCTTATATATCAGTATCAGTTGATAGTGTTAGGTATCTGATATCAGCTGATAGCTGATACTGATATCAGTTATCAGCTGATACTGATATCAGTTATCAACAATTGATATCAGTTATGTCAAAATATATCCAGTTTTAGATTCACTGTGTTATGTCAAAATGCTATCAGTTATTTTCCCTGTCAACATACTATCCACTATTATTTAATATCATTGTGTTTCACTGATAGCTGATGCTGATATCAATTATTTTCATTGTGAATTGATGAAGTTATGTTTTCAATAAGTTTCAGTTCAATTTTAATTATGCTGATATCAGCTGATAGCTGATAGCTGATACTGATGCGATATCTGATATCAGCTGATAGCTGATGCTGATATTAGTTATCAACTAATAGTTGATGCTGTTATCAATTACCAGCTAATAGCTAATGCTGATATCAGTTATCAGCGATAATTGATAGCTGATGTTGATATCAGTTATTAGCTGATGGTTGATACTGATATCAGATATCAGCTATTATTGATATCAGATATCAGCTGTTACTTATATCAGCAGCTGATATCAGTTATATCCCGTTATCCTGATTGCTTCATTACACCAAAATACAGATATTGATATCAAATACATTACACCAAATTAAGAGAGATGCTTCATTACACCAGGTTGTTTCATTACTGATAACATAAAGTATTCAACACCAAAAAGAAGTTATCAAATACAGATGTTTCATTACAACCATATAACCTTAAGTATTCAACACCATCATATAAAGTAATTCGCCATCCAAGCACATATCACCACACAAAAATACATATGAATTCTCCTACTTGCCATCTTGAAAACTTCACATTGATGCTCCAACATCTTTTTTTCCTCCCTAATCTTTTCACTTTCTCTTTCAGGATGGCTAAATTGTCTAGCAAAATTATATTTTTCTCTTCCACCAGGTTGATTTTCTCTACAAGATATTCCTTCTCGCTTCTTGGGAATCTTATATCTTCCCTATCTCGATTAGAAGATACAGGGTCAAGCCACACAAAAAAACCACAATCGCGTCGACGATCCTACAAAACATTGTTTTTAAAAAAATCATATTAACACAAACAACCAAATAAAATACATTTTTAGGTTGGAATTCATTAAACTAATTTACCTGCCAGTGGGCACACCTCCAAAAACGTCTCCCAGGATTTTTTACTGTTCTTGAAGTTAATAGCCAAGCTTCAATTGAATGATCACACATTGGTCTATCAACAATTAAGGAAGCTGATGTTTCCTCTACTTCTATATTTGATCTTGATGTCATAGCTAAGTGCATGAGTGAAATAGTAAGCTAAGGGAGTGGTAAGGTGAGCTACTATGAATCAGTGGAATCAGATAGGGGAGATTCTTCAATGACCGTCTACACAGTGGTTTAGGGCGAAGAAGACAGTGAGCTATGGTGAGCTACTACTAAGCTACACACTGACTAACCTTATTGGGTGGTGATAGCTATGAAGAAGACAACTCCTCCTCGTTGACAAAGCACAGGTAGAAAACTCCTTCAAAAGTTAGAGCACCAGTGAGCGTCTCTAATCGTCTCTACAAGTGAGGATCAATGAGTGTTCGGGATTTGGGGGTTTAGGGCGAAGATGGCGAGTGGATTTTAGGGCATTGAGTGAAGATGGCGCGCGATGGCGACTATTTTTTAGGGCATCGAGTGAATGGTGAAGATGATGAGTGGTGAAGCTGACGTGGAACAAGGGAAAAGTTTTTTTTAAAAAAAATATTTTTTAATTTATTTTTAATGATGTGTAAAAAAATATTATTTTATTCCACGTGGGCATGCCACGTCATGCAGTTAACGAGGAAAATGATGAAGAGATGACAGGAGGATATAATTGAGATCAATGCCAAAGTTCAGGATGTAATTTGGTATTATTTCGAATTTGGTCACAAATGAGAAAATGTCGAAAGTTCAAGATGTATTTAAGTATTTACCCTAATTTATATGCTGAAAATGAGATGTATATATGCTGAGTTTACATGCTGAAAATGAGATGTAATGATGCTGAAATTACCTAGTTAGTTAATATTGAAATTGTATAGTTTTTTATCCAACATGATGCTAAAATTTTATACAATGAGGTGCTGAGATTACACATAATTGGATGTAAATTTTTTTGTGATTAGATGCTAGAAATTTCATATAGTTGAAGCTAAAATGATACATATAATTGATGTTGATTTGTCATATGGTTGATGCTGAAACATCATGTGCTGGAAACTTAGTCAAGTTCATGCTGAATTGACTTTGTTGTTTGGGTTATCAGTTCAATGTGAAAAGTATTGAAATAACCTATTGATTTTCATGTACGGTATATTTTGGGAACATAGAAAATACTTTGGTGACCTAAACAATAATGTGTGGATAGGAAATAGATGATTAGAGTAGGCTGAAAACTTTCGTTGTGCATGTTGATCGAGCCGGGTTGCGGGCCCGGTACGACATTTCCTGACTCGCTGTAAGTACTAGAGATTTTAGCCTGGTATCAGTGGTAAAGTGAGCTTTTGCATGTTGACATAAGGGTATAACCCTCGAGTGGATAAGTAGGAAAATTTAGACGTAAAAGGCTTGAGGTTTGGGTGCGGACCGATATTCCGTGTGATATGAGAAAGGAGGGAAAGCTTAGGAGTTTGGTAGTGCTCTAAGTTGAAAGAATGGGCCTCATGGGGCCCATGGCGCCGAGACGTGATTGGGCCTCGATGGGCCGAGTGGTGCGCTACGCGCACGAGGTATTATAGGGACAGAGATGCCGAGTGGTGCACTACACGCATGAGATGATATTGGGTCAAGTAGGCTGAGTGGTGCGCTCCGCGCACAAGATGATATTGGGCCGGATATATAGGCCGAGTTGTGCGCTTCGCGCACAGGGTGATTATGGGCCGCATATTGGGCCGAGTGGTACGCTTAGTTTACGAGTGATCATGGGATGGAGGGCCTTCCCGATCAAGTTCTGGACACTGATACTAGAGGGTCTTCCTTTAGCTAGGGATGATAAGCCTAGTAAATACTTCATAAATAAGGGTTGGACATTTAGAGGACAAACTCCTATAAAGTTGGATCGGGATATGTTACTTGTTTATTTAATTTAGCATCTGAGCTCACTTAATATATTACATTACTGATTTAACTGGCTTCCACTTAGTGAAGCATGGGCGACCACTCACAGACTCACTCTTGTTGTTGTATTTGTTTTGAAGAACGTAATCACTGAGGTACAGTGCAACTGATGGCGGCGAACTCCGGTAGCAATCTCGTGAACTAGTTGACGTAGTCGAGTTTTGTTTAGTCGTGTCATGTTGAAAATTGAGTTCCTTAAGACGTTTGGTGTGTTGGAATTTAGACTTTATTTTATTTAAAAGGAAAATTATGTCTGCTAGTATACTTGTCTTATGATTTATTTTGGACTTGGTGTTAGAGATATTACCAATTTCTTAAATTTATATCATAGAATTTGATTTTTCAATTGTTGGTGCATTTATTATCTGAGTGTTTGGTTTAGACTTCGAAGTGCTTGTCTACACGACCGATCACGGGATCTAATTTTGAGGCATGACATATCTGATCCACTGCCATCAGTAATTAGAAATATTATCCAATCGAATGCTATCACTCTCTTATGGCTAGAGATATAAACCTGCAAATTTTATTCATAACCTATTTGTCTTGTATACACTCCCACCGTGTTTCCTCAGGTTTACCAACACTTTCAATGATAGGAGAAATCACCTATCAACCAACTACAAAAGATTTTATAAAGTGAACAGTCTAGGAAATAGGAACACAAGACAAGACAAGACAAGTAGACAACTAAAAATGTAGGACAAGTAGGACTTAATTGAGCAGGAAAAAGAAGGCTAGGAACAAAAACTTGATATCATATTCATTTTCGTCCCTAGATACTACGGTCTTGTTTGAAAATTTAGTGGTTAATTATCTTATTGTATTAGCCGATTCAACCAACTCATTGCATTAACTATTTGTACAAAATTATTTAGGAAAACTAGCTATTAGCCATATGAATGCATAAAATGAAAAATAGGGACACTAGTATATTTTTAATAACAAATTTAGATTTATTTTTTGTGAAAAATAATTAATATTTTAAAAATCACGTAGAATTTAGTTTTTTATATTTTAAAATATTGAATTTCTAGAAATAGAAATTTCAACTTTTAAGATATTAAACTTCAATTTAAATAAATATATCATTTATCAATCTATGAATATATAAAATTGTATTGGTAATAATGTATTCAAACATTATAATTTTTATAAAATTAGTACGAGAAATTTGATGTAATTTTATAAGGTTAAAAAGCATGAAGATCTTTCGGAAAAAAATCTATTTTATCATGATTAAAAACATTTTACTAAACATCCTTTTTCAAATGAAAATTCAAACGTATAAACCTCCTCATATGTAATATTATATTTTTGCATTAACAGAAATTATATACTGAAGCATGACCTCCCAATTATAGTAGAGCAATTTTCTTCTCTTTTTTCCAAAAAACTCAGAAAAAAAGGTCAGGCTTTACTCATCGGTCGGGTAAAAAAGGCAAAGGTCCATTGGACGTGCACCCTTAACCTTTCGGTAGAGTACAACCATTTTTCCCCGGAGTACAACTCATTTTATTCAAATTACTGGAAGACATTACATCACCAACCAAAGTTTTTGTACAATGAAACTCTCCTACACAATTACAATCCTTATTACTTTTTCTATACAATAATCTTTCTATGTTGCCTTCCTCGGCTCCTGAATTGCATTGATATTGCTTTTCACCTTCATCTGCATTTCTCTCAAGTCCTTCTCTATTCCAAAGAGCCCAGTCTTTCTTCTCCTTCAAGCCTGCTTTGGTTAGTATATCCATCATAATTATGTTCTCTCTTAACATAGAACTAGCCTTGGCAAACCAATTCTTTGGTCACCTTGTTTAATGTCTTCTATCAAATCTTTTAGGTACTAGGGACTTTTGCATTCACCTTTGAGCAAACTGATTGCTCTCTTGCAGTCAGAAAAGACTTTTAAGTGCTTGAAGTTGATTTCTCTTGTCTTCTTCAAACCTTTCCAGATTGCCCATGCTTCTGCTACAAGGGGATTATCAGCATATCCATGATTGTAGCCTTCCATCATCTTTTCTTTCATCCCTTGCCTCATGTACGTAGTAACCAAAGCCAGCTCACTTTTCCTAGCTCCATGCAAACTTTTGATTCTTGAATCACTGTTGCTTTGTACATTTCTGTATTCTTTCTCAAACAATACTCATTATATATGCTTTGTACATTGCTTTGTACATTTCCTGTATAGTAGAGCAATCTCATTGTACTCAAATATTATTCTCGAAGTATGTCTGTAGAATGTTGCGGTAGGAAGCTAACAAGTTTTTATATTCATGGCAAGCTTATCATCGCGATCAAACAAAATTTCATGGTAGGGAACCTTGATATCGATAATCGTTTCGCGACTGATATTTCGTCCACTTCGCAACATATCGATAATATTATATATATATATACAAAGATAAATCATTTAACTAAAAAAACATAGAATATACAAAAATGAACACAGAAATATAGAATATAAACCAAAACAATTTATACCCAATTAATATCTAAACAATTTTATACCCAATTCCAATTAATACCAAACAATCAATTGAACAGTAAGTATAAAATGGGATTAAATAAGCCAATTCCAAGTAATACCTAGAAATTAAATTAGTATAAAATGGATCACTATATCCAATTCCAATTCATACCCAGAAATTAAAATCAACATTAAAAATGAAGCAATCACGGGCATTCACTTGAGCAATCAGCATGATAAAATGCACAGTTTAACACTCACTACAATAGAAAATGAAGAAGAGAAAGAAGAAGAGAAAGAAAAGACAAGCTGCCAATGGAGTTGGCGCTTGACGGCAATGGGAGTTGGCGAGCAGCGTCGAGTTCTCTGCGATGGACTTCCTCGTCTCGAAGAGGCGAGGCGGCTTCCTGATCTTGACGAAGAGACGAGCACAAAGAGGTGAGTGGCAAAGAGATGGCTTCTATCGAGTGCCGAGTGAGAGGTTAGTGTCGAGCGAGAGGCGCGGCAAGCAATTTTTTTTAGTTAGGGTTTTTCATGGATAGACGAGATCTCGACGAGATGGATGAAATCTCGACATTGTGCATCTCGTCCGAACGATATGCAAAATCTGGCTGCGACGATGAAATCTCGACAATATTTCGACGAGATGATAACACTAATTCATGGACATTTGCAAGCAATATTTTTCCATAAGATATGCAAGTTCATCTCAAGAAAATTACCTCTGCATAGTATTAAAGGCGTGATACTTTAAAAAAATAAGAACACCATTAATAATTTTAAATAAACATATATAAAATTGTTAAATGTTAACATTCAATTCCCACCAATATTCCAAAAATATAATCCATTGTTGTTAAAATTAAAACATTAATCTCATAAGAGTTTTTTTTTTAAGTTATTCAAATTTAACGGCAAATATATAAGATACAAGCCTTCGTGCTCTATCAATTCATAGGGTATTATACCATTCGCTAGTCATGAAATTAGCAATGTTTCATTCATGCTCATTTGATTTTATTTGGATATTAGCCTTCTTTCATAAGTTTCTCACTAGCTCGTCTCATGATTTTTTAACTTAGTTGGCTCATGTTTTTTAACTTAGCTCAGGTTGATATTGACATGACTCGGCCCAAATTATTAGTATTACCCACGTGGGCTGTGACAAAGCTTTCGGTCCACGTGGGCCCAAATTATGAGTATACCATCCTTGCCTATTTTCTATCTGCATGCAAACACAAACTCACAGCTTGTCATTCCTATGCTAATTCAAATATATTAATTTTGGGTAATTACCAAGATATATCCTTAACTATGCACTTTGTCTCATTTGTGATCAATTTTAAAATATTACCAAATTGTATCTCAAACTTTGACATTTGTCTCAATTACATCCTCCCGTCAACTCTCCGTCAACATCACTGTTAAGGCGGTGATATGGCGCTCTGACGTGAATTAAAATAATACTTTTATTTTAAAAATATTTTAAAAAATCATATCAAATAATATAAAATAATATTTTTTATTTTTTATTTTATATTAAAAATCACTCCATGTTCACTCCCGACATGGCTCGGAGTAATTCTTTAATATAAAATATAAAATATTATTTAATATTATTTAATATAAATTAAATTGATTATTTATATTTTTTAAATAAAAAATATTATTTTAATCAATATCAGACCGCCATGTCATCGCCTTAATGGTGCTGCTAACGGAGAGTTGATGGAAGGATGTAATTGAGACAAATGTCAAAGTTTGGAATACAATTTAGTAATATTTTAGAATTGACCACAAATGAGATAAAGTGTATAGTTCAGGATATATTTAGGTAATTATCCATTAATTTTTAAAAAAAATATTTATTAAAATTAATTTCATTGCAAAGTGAACGTTTGAATCTGAGCATATTTTCAATTTGGTAGACGATATTAATCATTTAATAATCTTTTAGGGTATTCCCTCTTAATTTTTTAAATATCTCAAATAACTTCTTAATTTTCTTTAAATGTTTCGATGCCCGAGATAGGCGTCTGATGTTAGACTTTTCGACGCCTGCACAGGCGTCGAAACGTCATATTTAGGCACCTGTTGTTAGTCACTACTTTTCGACGCTTGTGCATGCGTCTATTTTGATACTTTCGGCTAACAGAAGTGTCGAAATATCATGCTATCTCGACATCGAAATTTTCGAGTTTTGTTGTAACGAAGGTGAGTGGTCCTTTGCAGGTGGCGGAGAAGGTCCCCGATATAAGGGATGGCATGCTCCACCATGACGGCTATGCGCATCTCCATTTGAACGTCAACATGAAAGTTGAGGTCGAGAGATGGGAGTTCAAGGAAAGAGAAACCAGCTGGAAGAGATTGGAGGAAGCTCTTTTCGGCATGGTGGGAAGTGTCGAAGGAGAGGATGTAGGTGACAATGAAGCCATGGTGTTTGAGTTTTTGGTACTTGCTCCATGGATTCTTCGATTAGCACAAAATTACTAATTAATCTATGGGTCGATCTGGTATGAAACTACTTAATATAATTAAGCCTTCATATTTATAGTAAAAGAAAGGGTTAAGGGTATTTTTTGCCCTCGAACTATTTAAAATAGGGTTAAAATACCTCTAAACTCTTCTTTGGTTGATTTTTATCCTTAAACAAACGAAAATAGTTAAAAAATACCCTCGAACTATTAGAAATGAGTAAAAATACCCTTAAACTCATTTTTTAATAAATTTTTTATCCTTAGACAAACGAAAATAGTTGAAAAATACTAGTATTTTTACTCATTTCTAAGAAAAAAAAAATCATTTTCTAACTTTGTACATGAGTAAAAATACTGATATTTTTCAACTACTTTCGTTTGTCTAAGGATAAAAAATCTATCAAAAAATAAGTTTAGGGGTATTTTTACTCATTTTTAATAGTTCGATGATATTTTTCAACTATTTTTGTTTATTCAAGGGGAAAAATCAACAAAAGAAGAGTTTAGGAGTACTTTAATCTCATTTTCAATAATTCGAGGGCAAAAAAACACCAAATAAATATTCTAATTTGTTGAAAAATATGAAAATAGAATGGGGCATATCTAAAAACTATATTCACAATTAGCAGAAAACGTGAATAAAATAATTGTCATTGTATAATGAACAATAAAGTTTAAAAGCTTTCGGACTTAATTTGTGTGGACATATTTATAGACTTATAGTAAGTAAATATTATGTAAATGTAAAAATATACAAAACATATGTGGCGCTCAGGCACCACATTAATATGTGTGAAACTATAGATATATTTTTTTAATTATAAATATTTTAATTTTATTCAGATATACTCACTTTAATTAGGTATACTCTTATTATTACTTTTGTATACTCATTTTATCCCTTGGAAGTAAATATATAATATATATCATTACATGTAAGTTGTAATTGATATTCATATAACATTAATTTTTTAATAATATATATTTACTACTAATAAATATTCTAAGTGTGCATATAATATTCAACGAACCAAATAAAATTGCAATTTGCAAAATAATCCGCTGCCTTCTTCTCCATACATAACAAGAAAGGGGAGATCAAATCCTATTTGCAAAATAATATATTTGTCTTCGTTTTAATTTTTAAATCAAAAAGGAACAAATATGTTTCAATTATGTAGAAATCAATTTTGAATGATTACGTCTTGAATAAAAAAGGAACAAATATTCGTTGTAAAAAGCATAAAATTTGCAGATCATTTTACCAGATAAATCCCAGCTCAACTCTTCCTCCTTGAGGGCTGCGGGTAGTCGGTTCAACTCTTGGCCCAATACGTGGACCGAAGCCCGAAGGTCAACAAGCATTATTATAACAAAAATTAGAAAAATCTTAATTACGAAATCGGCACCTGAGATAAGTGTCGGTTTCAAAAAAAAAAAATAATAGAAAACTAGTGCTTGGCGCTAGTCTTGGATGAAAATCGGGGCCATTAGGCATCAGTATTGACAAACTTGGCGTCGTTTCTTCTTTTTTTTCTTTAATTATATATAGCCAAACTGTGTTTTTTTAAGTTCCTAATTATTCTCAACTATTATAAATATCTTTTAAATCTCACCTGGATTAATTTTTTTTTCCTAACTACCTTATTATAAGTACATCCTTAAACTCAAAGATTTAGAATCACACTTCATCTACTAATATATTTTTTAAAAAAAGTAATATAAAATATAAATATAAAAAAGTTATATTATCTTTTCTTAATCACATGCGCTTGCATGCATTTAGAAGAGTCATAATTCTAATTCTGACACCTATAATATGCATCGGAATTCACATTATTTATCCCTTCATTTTTTACTTCAATTTAGTCTCATTTAGAGGAATTAGAATTAGACCCTCATCTAATATTTATATTTTCCTTTAAATGGTGTCGAATTTAAAAATCCTAAGGGGTAAAGTCTTTATCAAAGAAATTTTAAAATTTTAGGAGGGCAATTAAATCAATTTCAAATTTTATAGGGGCTAAATCATCGTTACTATATATTATGAACCCCTCCTCCTTGTCCGTGTGTCTCTGCCTATGGTTAGAACTAGATGCTAATTAAACACGACACAAGTTTACATAAAAAAAATTATAGTTGTTTATTTCAAAATGTAGTGGGCAATTTCTCGAATCCATTCATATATACTAATGGATGAAACTCTCAAATCGAATATAAGGAACTCAAAATGTTTAGATTCATAATATGCTTTAAATACACTTTATATTCTTGAAATTCAATTTCACGAATATGATCCCTCTGTTATACCACTTCAATACTTTCTCCAACAATCTTTTAAGTGACTTAGAATGAAATATTTTTTATTATGTATAATATGAATTTATTTTTAACCATTCATATCAGTTTTTTGGTTTTTAATATATTAATAATTTTTCAATAATTAAAATTATTATTTTTAATTTATTATATCGGTGCTCATAATTGATGAATTCATTATAATTAATGATGATGTAAATATCCTTTATATGGTCGGATAGAGCCCCGAGCTACACAGTGCCTGATTTGACTTGAGTTTGATTCATGAGTGTGGATACTTCTGGGCTTAATTCGATTGAGCCTCAAAGTGCTAATCCAATTTAAGTGCTATTCTGGTCGTTCGACTTAATTAAGTATTTTTAATTAATTAGTCAATAATTTAGACACATGAAGTTGATGAGTCAATTGATATCCATCAAGTGGGTAGACGAGCTGACTCAATAAACCTCATCCAAATCTATTCGTCCACTGATTATACGTCTATTTAATTACTGCTTTTAAGGCTCGTTTGGTACATCGTCTAGTACTAGCTTGTATAGTATTAGCCTGTATTGATTAACCTGGATAGTACTAGCTTGTATTGTACTATTATTATCCAGTGTTTGGTGCACACATGTACTAGCTTGTATAGTACTAGTATGTATTGACTAACATGTATAATATAATATAATATATTTAATATATTATATCATTAAAATTATTATTTTTTATATTTTTTAATTTTTGGCCGAAGGTAAAATGAGTATCCAAAATATTAAATGTTCTAGTACAAGCGCGCTAATGAAGAGCTTTGAAAGTGTATTACTAATACACCTTATAGTAACTTATGTGGTACTATTTTTAGCAGATATTAGTTAATACTATTTTCAAACATTGTATAGTATTATTTTAATACTATACGAAAGATTTATACATGATACAAATCGAAACCTTACGGTACCCATTTTAAAGCTTTATACGAAGAAAGGCATCGATTTTCTACGCATAAATTGCACCATATACTCAAGCGCTTTAATTTCTTGTGGTGACATCGTACAATCACATGCACTTTTATTCCTATATATAAAATAATTGGGGAGTAAATAATATAATTCCAGTTGGATATATATACTGATTTCTTAATCACATTATTATTTATTACCTAACGTTATAATTATAACAAAATCAAATTGAAATCTGCAAAATAACTGGCTTCCCTCTTCTCCATATATATATATATATATATAACAAGAAAGAGGATATCAAGTCCTTCCACTTGCATCCGCCGCCTCTCCCTATTTATGCCTCCATCCCATGTTTCATGAACCCAATTCAGGGCACGGAGAATAATATGCAGAAAAGGGCGAATGGAGAATATTACGGAGGGGTATGGGATTGCGAAAGTAATCTGTATGATTCCTTCGAGTTGGTCTCCTTTTCCCAGGTCCTTGATCGGCACCTGATGTTGTTTCTTCCCGACTCCAGGATTAACTCATCAGCGAGTCTCCAGAAAGAGAGTACTTATGATCAGTGCTTGATGATGAAGAAGATGGTGCGAAGAGAGGAGAAGAAGCCGCTGAAGAAGAAGATGAAGAAGACGAAGGATGCTATGAAGAGGAGAGTGAGAGCCTTCTATTACAATTGTGGCATTGCTTTTTGGGAGAAATCTCAGAAACATGTGCGAGTATATGTGTAGTTTTTGTGGTTTATTTTTCCTTCGCCGTCATGCACGCCATTCGATCGATAAATTAGGGGCAATTGATTAAATAATATATTTGAATTCATATATATTTAGTGCCGTTAATTAGATTCACCTATAATGTGAATTGATTAATATTTCCTAAAACCAATTTTAATTTATTGTAAAATTAGCATGTCGATATTTGTTGCCTATTAATATCTATGACAATCAATTATTATTATTATTATTATTATTATTATTATTATTATTATTATTAACTTAAATGACAATAAATTTTCTCTAAGAAATTAAAATGGAAACTAGTATAAAATAAAAGTAGTTATATACACAAAATCTTTGTATTCAAGATTTATTATCATGTAGTATAAATTGAATTATAAAATATAATAGATAAAACATAAAAGAAAAATCTATACTAAGAATGGTTTTTTTAAAAAAATATATAAATTCAACATGCATCAAGATTTGCATAATTAGACACCAAAATATCAATTTATATAATTAAATATTTTAAAAAATATTACATATATATTTCAAAAATAAAGCCTAAAAAACTATATTGACATCAAAATCAATAATAAATAAATAAATCTATATAATAAAAAAGCTGTTTTTAACCATTTTAAAAATGATAAATTGAAAATTAATATTTTAACAATATTGAAAAAATTTATAAAGATGTAAATTAATTTATAAAAAAATAAATTAAACAATTATATATATTAATATTTAGGGAAAATAATTTACGTCATATATATAATACAACTAAGAAACCTCCTATCATCAACATCAAGCTATCCAAGTTCTGGACACCGCGTTTGTCACTGGCAACGTGTCCATCAACTTCAAGTGAAATTAAAGAGTTTAATCTTTGATATCAAAGACAATTAAAGAAAGATGAAGACGTGACAATTCAAAGGTGATATGGTGGAGTACATTATTTTGTATTTTTAAGAGAATTTAAAATATCATAAAAAGTTTTCTCATTTGTGAAAATCATAAATATATTTCAGAATTTGAAGAAAAAAACATAATTCATTTTTACCCCAATTCCCAATTACCTTTTATTTTTATAATCCAACTGGTTCATTTAAATCAATGTAAGACCAGTTCAACTATTCAGGCAAACACCGGATTCAACGTTGAATAGTTGAACGGATTTTACATTGAACCGTTCAACAATAAACTTAAATCGGAAGCAAAAACTAATTTTTTTGATGAAACGATTGGGTTATGAAAATTAAGGGGTAATTTGAGGAGCTCGTCAAAATAGTTATAGTTTTCCTAAATTTTAAAATATATTTATAGTTTTCACAAATTTTTTTAAAAAAAATTATGATTTTTTTAAATTTCTTCTTTTCTTATTAACACGGTCAATTAATTAACAAACTTATTAATAGACTACTAATCGGAGGTTATAATTGGCATCAATTTTAAACTTTTTATATACGATTTAGATCAATTAAAGGATTTGATCGTAATTGAAAATTTCATCAAAGTTTGAAAATATGTGACCCTTAAGTATAAGTAGATGAGGTGAAGTAATTTAACCCGTCAATTTTTTAAACGAAAAAATTAAAAATTCAATTAATGTCAAAAACTATAAATTCATCTTAGATCTGCACCATATTCAATCCATATTAGCAAGCAAAACCAGGTATGGATATGAATATGAATTTAAAATTTCTTATCAATGCAAATTTACTGTATTGGCACCGTATCCACACTGCATTATCAGCATATAGACAATTACCATTTTATCCATATATAAGTTACTTAATATATATTATGTAGATAGATTTTATGACAAATTACGTATGAAACTCTAGTAAATTAATAATTGTTATAAATTTTAATAATATAATGTATCATTTTAAATATATTATTTATTTAATTATTAAATGCAATGCAGATGCGAATATCCACATTTGAATGCATTGCGGATATGGATATTCAGATTATCCACATTTGAATGCGTTGCGGATATGAATATTCAGATATGAAGTGCGATGCGAATAATACCATATTTGCACTGTATTTAATAAGCTGTTTTCCCTAATTAGAAATATAATCCAACAGAACGTTATCACTCTCTACAGCTACTCAGCTAGAGATATAAACCTGCAAATTTTGTTCAAAACCTATTTGTCTTGTATAAATGATCATATACGCAACCCCCGTGTTTCCTCACAGGCTTACCAACACTTTCAATAATAGCAGAAATCACCTATCAACCAACTACAAAAGATTTTATAAAGTAAACTTTCCAGGAAATAGGAACACAAGACAAGGCAACTAGGAGTTAAATGCAAAAAAAAGAGATGGTGACAAACACATTGCTTGAAGCCTTCGCAAGCCAACAAACTATGACCATGTAAAGTTGTAATTAGTATATACTAGTTAGCTAGTCATAGAACCTACTATAGAAATCGCAATATATTCATTTATAAAATCAAGAAACTGATTTTTTTACTGCTCGACCACAACATTAAGATGTAAAATCATGTCAGATGTAATTTTCACAGAAGATATAATAATAATAATAATAATAATCGCTGGGCAAATTAATCTCTTGGTGCGCACAAATTTGACCTAGTGAGTTTAGGCTGCATGGTTGCACAGTAATGCCAAAGACCTAGACTGATCAAATACAGAAAAAGAACTAAAAGCATACCACAAAGATAAAATCTTTTATTAAATACACAAGTAGTTTCTCATGATTACAGTTGAGATTTCCAAAAGCATCCAACAAGATAGTTACATGGATCATACAAGACAAGAAAAAGAAAACTTCAGAAGAGAAAACACTCTACCTCAAACTCAGAGTTGCTTTCTTCATCTATCAGTAGTTGAGGTTTCTAAAAGCTTCCTATATCATTCTTACATGAATGATACAAAAAAAACAAGATGAAAATTCATAATAAGTATACTAGTGCTCTGGGATTGTCACCGATTATATGCTCCAAAGGTTTCTGGGTTTGTGGCATTCCCCAAGTTGATTGATTAGTCACCTATAGCTGCCTAATCTAATAAATCATTTTCTTAAGGTTAGCAGTAGCTTTGGGCCGATAATACTAAAATTATGCCAAAACTACAGATCAATGCTGCTATAATCAGCTTGCTGCCACTGCATCAGTTCTTGGACTAGTATCCAGCAGTTGACCAAGCTTGCCTTTGGACTTGTCACTGTTCACATCCTCCAGCTTTATTGTTGGATCAATCAAATTTGGCTTATCTATTTTGGACAAGAAGTTCTCAGCAGCAACAGATGGGGCATTTTCAACCTCCATTTCATTGGGAGACAATTCTTTTGATGGGGTCACTTGGGCATTTAGTTTTGCCTGTACATCAAAGTTACAGCAAAAAAGTGACAAATCTTCTAGTGGAGTGATGATGCTTCAGCAAATTTCATAAGGATAACACTTATTGATGCTCTCTCCGTTAAATTGAACATTGTTTTACTTTTCAAGTGTATGTTAGGCATGGTGATTAGCGCAAGAATCAATCATGCAGTTTTGAACAGCCAATAATAAAAAAATCTGAGGTAATGGCATAAACTACTAGCAAGTGTAGAAATACCAATAAAGCAGAGTTTTCTTCTCTCAATGTATGCGAGCTTTTGGTTAGTTGATTAATTTCAGATTTGAGACTTCTGTTTTCAACATTTAAAGCCTCAACTTTCTTAGCAAGCTCCTCATTTTCAGCCTGAAATACAAATAATTGAAATATTAACGGTGGGCTAAGAAGAGGAAAATAGCGACAAATTAAAAAAAGAAGACCAGAAATAAATAAAATACCTGTTTTCTCAACCTTGACCTTCTAGCAGATTCTCTGTTGGACTGTTTCCTCCTCTCGCGTTTCAGTACCCTCTCATCCTGAAGAAACTCCTATAAGTTAACTAACGAAGAAAACACATCAGGAAAAAAGAAGACACCAAGATGCTAAAAGAAGTAATGCATCCCAAAGGTCATAGATGACATTTCACCAAAGAAGCAGCTGCTCTCCCACATGTTATATCAAATCAGAAAACTAAGATTTTTTTATCCAGTAGTCATGTTTAACAACTTATATTAGAACGGACACAAATACTATGTCCAGGACATTCTAGGCCCACAAAACAACTCTAAGAGCATTCCTAGTCAGCTTGGATGTGAGACAACCCATGGTAAAAGGGGGTATCTTTTGGGGGAAGTCTTGCTGTGATGATCTATACCATTACTCTATACATCAATGATACTGAATCAAACAAGATAAGGAACCAGATGCTCTCATTAAACATAAACATAAAAATCACACAAAACTTGATAATCATTTTTGCAACAAGACATACTATGGTTCGCAAACTTGTGTCTGCAATTTGTATTGGCAACTTAAAGATTGAAAATTAAGAGACAGGAAATATACAACTGGAGAGTTTTCACATGCCTGCGTCCAGAGTTCAGAAGGCACAGTCTTAGTATTAGATCCAGGAACCACGAGAGTTGGTGCAGGGACAGGGGTACCAATAGTTTTCACTGACACTGCTTGTCCTTGATAAGATGGAGTTAGATTTCCACTTGGATTTCCTGCAACAATTGTAGGTACCACAGCAACAGTTGATGATACTATTGGGGACAAACCTCTTTCCCCACTGTAAGCAGGACCAACATTTGTGTCAAGATCTGCATATATCCATTTGAAGACATTTCATGGTGACTTACTATGAAATTTCACAAGATAGAATCATAAATGCCCTAATTGATTGAGATTATGGATTAAATAGAACTAGAATTTTAAATTTTGTTTGATCATTGACAATCCAACCATATTTGCACATGAAATCACTACTCATTGAGCATATGTTGCAGATAAAAACTATTGTAGGATAAAATGGGAATTTAAGGAGCAGACATATTGAGTATAAGTCACATAACCTAGAAACATCTACATGATTCCTTGACTGATACCTGAAGATGATATATCTTCAGAACCACGCTTTCTTTGGTTCTTAGACACCTAGTACAGAATAGATTCTGATTAATCTGGCAATTGGTATAACTCCAACAAAGTAATGAAGAATATTTTTGAAAGCAACAAGAAAGCAAAAGAAAAGGATTCAAGAGAATTACTCCAGCTGAATTGCTTCCATCACTTCCATTACTTGATCCATCTGCACTATTATACCCGCTGTACAAAGTACAAATAATTGTTGTAAGACAAACTCACTTGGACTGAATTCAAGGTCCAATTATTGTCTGAAAAGATTTATAAACCTGCACAGACCTATGTGACAGCTCATTCCCATAAGCTTCTGGTTCATTTTTTGCATTTTTGTTCCCCACAGATACAGCAAGTCCATCAAACCCTTTAAGCTTACTCATCAGCCCTTTATCTTTGCTCCTTGGCGATTTGTCTGGCATTCCTATGCTCAATGGGGTCGCCATCTGTAGAAAAACACTAAATATGTGAACAAAATCTAATCCAGGAGAGTAGGCAAAGAATTAAAGCAACAATGTGGATTGTCATACCATGATAAAGAAGAAAAAATTTACAGGAAAATAGTGCTTACTAGTACTGGTGTCGTTGCTGCAGTAGGTTGTGCAATACCTGGATAATGTCCATGAGTACCCTGCAATCATCAATAAAAGATGCACTCACTGCCTGTCTTAATTGTTGTTTGGTTTCCTTAGCTCTGAGAACAGTTCAAAACAAATAGAATGTTTGACACTAATATCAACTTACAAAAGGAAATGAGGGGTGAGGATAAACTCCATGGGGATACAAAGCAGCATAGGGTGACCCGAACGGAGGAATAAGAGGCTGAATCCAAAGAAAAAGAAGAGATCAACAAGCCTGATGAAAGTATAAGAAAACAATGCCTCAAAATAATCAAAGAATCAAGTGAAAATTCTCAATCCTATTCTATAATATGATTCTACAAATTTATACTTGATACCACATCACTACATTTCTGATACTTTTTACAAATGTCCTATCTTGAGAGTGTTTAACAATGTTTGATTTCATGGAATAGAAATTAACCTATATAAAAGGGCATCAATGCGGATCTAGTTTTCTTCTAACTGTTCAAAATAAATTTTAACCACAACTTTTGCATCTGAGTGGTGCTTGGTATGTTGCAGCTACAAATCACTTTCGATCTATAACATGCCAAACTTAGAAAAGTTTTACTCACCTTTTTTGCCAAAAAAGGCAAAAGACACTCTTAATAGAAGTTTGTTGGACTAATTTGTTCCTAAGCAAGCAATTCTCTTATGTAGACTGACTTCTTCACCAGCAAACAATCCACAAATCGCTCCACCAAAATGTGGATTCCAAAACCAAATAGCAAGAACAATCAACAAAAAGGTCCTAATATGATATCCACTACGATGAACGATATGATTAATTAATGAAACCTTCAAGTTAGAAGTGGCTAACTTAACTCTCTGCGCTCATTTGCATTGCTTGTTCCAACTTCAAATCAGAAAATGTTGTCTGTACTGCATTATTTGACACTTTAAGAGTACAAATGCATACCAGAGGAAACAATGATTACCATTTCCTCATTTTGCACCATCTTAGTATCATATACTATATTCTATGCTCATACTACAACCACACTAGTCAAATCTTTGAACATTTATGATTGTATCACGTTTATTCTATTTACGTACCTACTCCAAGTTCCTAAATCCATTGTTTTTGAGAACAAGATATCCTATTCCTGCCTTTGAAGCAGTGTACAAATGTAAACTCTTGGCAATGTTGAGCCTAAATTAGCATATCAGTTTTACAGAAAATCACAGCCAAATGTTGTCTTTAACAAATTGATACACTTACTATTTAGACTAGAAATCATGAACCTTGATTAAAAAATGTGTCGCCCTATATATGACTTTGATTGAAGCAATTACTCAAGAAGCTACCTGCTAGACCATTCCATTTTGCACCATTGTTTTATGTCTCTAATTGCTGGCTCCAGAAACTGTTTAACCTACTAAGTTATGCACCACTCAGTCACATAACCACTTTGCCTTGCAGGTTATAGAGATCTTAAATAACCATGGAAAATACAATCATGTCAATCAGCCAAAGGACTATACTACATATTAATTGGAGCCGATGAACCACCCTTGAGGTAATTTCCTTTTTATTTACGAGGTTTATTGCAAGATTGTCCGAAAGGAAACCCAACCTGACCAGAAAATTGATTCAACTTAACATTACTTGCATGCCTATTAGTTTATGCATGAATAGGTTGTTAGATGGAAAGTTGATGTTAAGCTAACTTGTATCTTACTTGCATCATCAATTCACATCACCGGCATAAAGTATGACCATGGGAAATAGCTGATTCACAATCATACCAGGAAGAGTAGCATCTCCCTATTTAATCAAGCAGTTAGCCATTCACTCAACTTCCCCCCCCCCCCCACCCCCACCCAAAAAAGCAATGACTTGGAACTAGTCCTATCTAACATGCATACGCTAATGATAGTTTTCCTAAATTTATAATAAAGGTTTTCAACAGATAGTTTTGGAGGCAAGTGCAATGCTAGTAACTAGCAATAATGGCTTAACTTTGCATCTTTGAGGATCCAATTTATATACAATAACTATTAGAACCAAACAAGCAAATATGTTTCTGAACATAAAGAAAGAATTCC
Organism: Canna indica; assembly: GCA_034359265.1. Classification (NCBI taxonomy): domain Eukaryota; kingdom Viridiplantae; phylum Streptophyta; class Magnoliopsida; order Zingiberales; family Cannaceae; genus Canna; species Canna indica. The sequence continues at coordinate 72,374,765 of CP136891.1, read as the reverse complement.
ATGTACCTGGGGGGGCCACATGTATGGATGAGGTGCATGGCCAGGCGCAGAAGAAGGGTTGAAATATGGATGGGGCATTATTCCAGGACCATAATATGCCTGAAGAGAGAAGGAATGATGTTTATTATAATGTTCTCTTAAGTACTGGCTGGAATCATGCAAACAAAATCCAGATATGACAAACCTGCATAGCTGACCAGTCAGGGTATGGATGCACTGCAGGTTGCTCCTGCAACTGGAGAGAATGAATACATAGAATAATCTTATATATTCAAAACAACTAATTAACCAAAATTATGTTTTACAAATATGACAATTAAACAATATGTTATACTTCTACAACATTAATTGTTGTATGAATGTTTGTGTGGATAAACTAACTATAGTATCAATTTAATTCAGCCTTTGCCACCTGCACAGCTGAAGATGTTTTCTCAGATTTTGAGGATGTCATAACTTCACTGTTCCCTAAACCAATGTCTATGGTACCTAAACAAAACACAACAAACTATTAGTTGCCAAAGTATTTTACTCATAAAATGTATATCAACAATTAATGACCTTTGGAGGATATAAAATGTAAATAAAACATTTCTTTACATAAAAATGTTTAAGAGCTTATATTGAAACAAAGGACGCACAGAACCATTTATGTTTTAAAGAGTGGTCATTATAACTCAACTCAAATTAACTGAAAAAACATCAAGTATTTTATAGCTCTATCATCGTATTTATCTACTGAAAATGGATACAAAAAGGATAAATCTAGAACAAGAATTCACAGTCAGTGACAAAAGAACAAGTGCATGTATGTATGCATGCATGTGCGCGCGCACTGAGTTATTTGTGTCATTTGGAAAGAAGTCTCATGGAAACAAGTGAAGACTGAAGATTATCAAGGAGAGCCATAAATATGAGTGTTCATCATTCTAAAGCCACCTTTCTTCTATGGTTCTAAAGCATGCACACGCATGCAAACTTCAAGAGATCACAGTCACATTTAAAAAAGAGCAAACTGCCATTGTTTAATGAACAAGCATTTTAATGAGTGAAATTCAATTGTACTATGCATCTGCACATGTATAAGTATCCTGTAAAACATTAACGACTGATGTATATTTAGACATCAAATGCGTAGAAATATATTAACATTACTATGAGAGGACTCTAAGTACACAAATTATGACTTCATGGTTATAATCAACAAAGTAAATGCAACTGCATCAGGGCGGACCATCATGGTCAGTAACTCTACGAGTTTAATTCCTCTTATTGAATCAGTATGATAGTCAGAAAATGAGAGAAAATCACAGAGTAAACAAATCTTTGATACAAGTAACAGCTGTCCCTACAAAATAATTGGATAAGTGTTGAATACTTCCCAAATCATGAGGGCTAGACCAAGTAAGATCAAACTCAGATCCCAGAGTCTACATAACATAAGGTGAGTTACTGAAGGTGATTTTATAAAACAGCCATATGAAAAGAGTTCATTTCATATTCTGCATAAGGGGGATCTTTGGTCGAGGCGAATAAGCAACTACAGACGAGTCACATTTGCAGCAAAGTTCCTCAAATCAAGCATGAACATGCAAATCCAAAAGAGGTCAATTAATCAATATTCAACTTTTGTGCCAAGGAAAGTGCAAAACTTCGAGTCTTGGCAAGAAGATGGCAAAAAAACACAGATGGGAAAAAACAGTAGCATACTTTCCGCATAAGAGTACTAATATGCGGGTTTAAAACACAATAATCCAGCATTTCCAGCAAACACAGAGCTAACCAGTCTAAAGTTTCGCATACCTGCAATGCCCGCAAAGAATCCGCCTCTAATTGGTCAAAACGCAACTCTTCGTTTTACAGCTTGGGAAAATACGAAAGTCCACTAAAGAAATAGATTGACCACCTCCACGGGACTCCCTCTAGGATCGGAGGCCGTAGAAACCCTAACCCTGAAACCACGATTCATTGTGAATCCATCGGGGGAGGAGAGAAGAGGAACGTTTCCCACATTTCGATTTGGAGACGAAAGAGTGGGGGCGGAAGTGGGAGAAGAGAGGAAACCACGTCACCGTACACGTGTCCCTATCGGCTTCACGAGCTACGGTGTGTCCTAATATTAGAGCAACCCTTCGTGTAAGCCTTATCCGATCCTACAGTGGGTCCCGCACCTGCTTCGCTCGTGCATTGGAAGGGTCTAATTCCCGAGCTATGTATTGGGGCTTTTTAGAAAAAGGAAGGGCTACATAGGGGGGAACGAGGGTTGTTGAGCTGGCCGTCGGTGGTGCCGCGCGCCAGCGTCACCTGGGCCGTACACGTGTTCTTCTTGCGAAGCGGTCGACCACGTGACCTCTATCTGGCCCCCTCCCTGCGTCACGTGGATGCCGACGTGGCGCTCTAATGTTTAGGCACTGGTTTTAATCGTACTCGTAGAATACCAGTCTTTTTATTGGACAACCGGATGGCACAACTTGGCAGGTGATCGAGGGGCGTAAAAAGGCGGTGCTCCCTTAATATTCGATTGGCTCGATGCAGTAATTAATAACGACAGCCAACTCGCTCGCTGGAGGTGAGAAGGAAGTCAACCTTGCAGTCGGGCTATCGAGAGAACGTCACCTGCTGTTTTTTTTCACGGGAAATTTCTCAAAATAGAATTTTAGAGATCAAAATTTGATAAGTTTACTCCTGATTAAATGTTTTGATCAAAAATATTTAAAAATAATTTAGGTTTATAAAATATTTTTTATGATAAAAATAAAATATTATAGTATAAAAAATATTTTTTCAAACTCTCTAATGCATTAAAGATTTTTTCACAAAGCCTATAAATTTAAATTTAAACTAAAAATTATGAAATATTTTGATGTAAAATATATTTATAGATCATAGTACATTTTTGTATCATTAAAAAATTATTTCATAAATTCAAATATTTTTTAGAAAAAATATGAAGTTATTATAAACTTGGTACAAAAGTCTCTAATGAGTTAGAGACTTTTGTTTATAATAATTTTTTAATTACAAAAAATAAAATTTAATTCATAAAAAATATATATGTGATATAAAAGATGTGCTAGAGTCTCGAAATATTTTGGGCAAAAAATATTTTAATATTTTAAATTTAAATTTAATTTATAAACTTTGGGCAAAATTATCTAATAATGAAATATATTTTTTTAATACAAAAGATGTGTTGTGGTTCAAAAAAATATTTTTCATCAAAATATTTCATAATTTTTTATTTAAATTTAGTTTTATAGACTTTATACAAAAGTCTCTATTGAACTAACTAGTTTAAAAATATATTTTCTAAACTCTAACACCTCAATTTTATTATTTATTTTTTTATAAAATTAAAATTAATTTTTAAAAATTTCTATATATATATAATTTTTAACCAAAGTGTCACAGACTAACTTTTTGGGCGGAAAATGTCCGTGCGGCTTCCTCGCTTCCCGTGCGAGGAATCAGCCTTAAGCCAATCTGCTTGGCCAATGTCGAAAAGTCGCGAGCTCCCACTTCGCGTGAGCCGAAACCTCCGTGTGCTTGGACGCAAAAACGTTGTTGGACCAAATGGCCAAATGCATGAAAATGCTGGAAAATGCTTGAACGAAAGCAAGAACGAAAGACTAGAGTGTGCCCAGACTATACTTAGGTACTATACTTGTGGAGTCTAACCCTCAAGTGTCACCCCCAAGGTTCCCAAAAGCACGAGGAGCATAACAAAATTCCTTTGTTCGCACACCCCCAGCGTCCATGCCACGCCTAGGCAAACGATGTCGTTTGCCTAGGCGTGAGCAAGAGCGATGGGCGGTGCGCAGACGCGTTTTACAATGCATATTTACATGAATACTCATGATGCAATATTTACAATGCATGTTAGGGACCGTCATGACACATACAGGACTTGACAAACCCGAAGGTCCCTAACAAAAATCTCTAATTGGTTAGGGACTTTGACCCATGGGTAAAGTGGTATCAAATCTACTAGGTTTCGATTTTGGGAATTTTAAATCTCAAAATCCGAATATGAGAATCTTTCTCTCCAAAATCCAATTTTGGGAAAATTCCTCTTTTTTTATTCTCTTAAAGGGACGCAATTTGAAAACTCGTTTGTTTTCTTATAAAAAAATATAATTTTCATAAATTAATTTTTCATATGTATTTTTCAAGAAATATAAAAAAAAAATATTTGATTGACAAAAAACTTATTTTATAGAATGTATAATTTTTCACCTATAAAATATTTGGTTGATACTAGTACTTTCTAGAAAGTATATATGAAATGATCAATATACTCTTCTTTTATAAATTAATATTTCAACTTATATGTATTAATATATATGAAAAAAATAAATCTTATTTGTCAATTAATATTGTAACATTTTTTTTGCCAAAACAAAGCATGTTTCACACAAGGTGAAAAATTCATTAAAGGGAGATCCCTACTGAAGTTTCTAACCTCAGACTTCTAGGCAACTTATAACTTTTGCCATTAACTATGCTATATATATAATAATATAATTTTTTTGCATATATAATTAATATAATATATACTTTATTATATAGGAAATATAATTTTTATTTGTAATTAATATGAAAAATACATATTTTCTAATAAAATAAAATAAAATAAATACGTGAAGAATTCAATATTTATAGAATCTCATAATCTTAACAACATAAATTATAAATTTTACACTAAATGTAAATGTGACATCAACATTGATTTTTTACTTTTAAATACAATACATGAAATGTAATTTATCCAATTTATCTAAAGCATATAATTATATTTACTGAGAAAATTATACTTTTCACAAAATATAGGAAGTGTGTCAATCAAATAAAAATTCTTTTGGCTACTTCATAGGAAGTACAACTTCTTACATGAAGTTGTATCAACCAAATGATGTCTGAGTCTCACTTTCTTCGATTTTTTATTTTTCTTCCATTTTGACCAATTAGATTTGTTCAACAATTTTGTTGGGAAAGAAAATTCATGAATGTTGATATAATTAATGAATAATGACCGTATTTCCGCATTGTGTGAAATGAATGCTGTTATGCATGTAACAAATTCATACTTAATCCATATAGTGTGGATCACTACAAGAAAATTGATACTAATGATAAAAAAATAGTGATAATTAAGGATCATGTTCTTAAGATAATTTATGAAAAATTTATAATTGAATAACTTTTTTTCACTTATCGATAAAATCTTTGTAACTAAATTATTTGTGCAAGACTTCTAGCAATAAAACTTTCAATAACAAAATTTTATTATTAAGGTTAAATTTATGGGTCACTTATGCTTAATATTGTTGGAGTAGATATGGTTAATATATATATATATATATATAAAATTATTATATTACTTTTAATATATTATCATTTGTATTGCATATATAGAATATATATGTCCGCATTTGCACATCTACATTTGTATTGCATATATAGAATTATTATTTTACTTTTAATATATTATCATATGTATAATCATTAAAATCCTAAGCTTATTTTTTCTTATCTCGTTTAGATGGCATATTTAGGGATGTGATGCAAATACCAATATAATTAAAATACTCGTACCTATACATGTGCATGTGAGTGTTATGAGTTCACAACCATTATTGACGTGAGAACATATATAAATGTATAAATGTGAAATTGAATTCAAATATGGTTGTTACACTACTTGACCCAACGAGTGAAAGGAGACAATTAATCATTTGGAATTAGTTTCCTTGGTTTTTAGAGACTCATTTGTTCATGGTTTGATCGAGTCTAACTTTTGAGAATATTGCTCGCTTGAATTAATGAAAATGGTTGGCAATTCAAAGCCTCTCACCAAAAATATAAATAGACCCAGATAGGAATAAACAATGAATGAGATAAATATGAAATAATGTTATATTATTTGGTTTGCCAATAGCTTAAGAGTAACCATTTCATTATTTAATTGGAAGGAATAGGAATCAAGAATAATACGAAGAAAAAAAAAATCAAAACTCAATATATCTTTATTAACATTATTAAATATTTATTTATATACTAGTATAATATACACTAATCATTTTGAAAAATCATAAATTGATTTAAAAAAAAATAATCATCGTGAATTAGTTGTAAAATAATTTTATAATAAATTAACCCTTATCGAAATTTATAAAAGTGAGATCGCTTCGTGTAACGGATGACTCTTTCTTTTCTAATAGTCATATATTAATATTTTAATAACAATGATCATCAATAAATTTTTTAATAAAAACAGATGTTATTATTGGTGAAATTTCTTGTAACCAATTTCCCAACAAAAAATGAGGAAAAAGAAAATATAATAACTATATCTCATTGTTCAAAAAATATCAGAAATATTTCCACAAAAGAACCATTTCAATTCGCCACCGATATTAACAAGCGGCTGGGATTAGATGGAGGGAAAATATGACAAGTGGCAATATTGATAAACCCATACCGTCCATCACACCTGTGATTAAATCCAGAGAGTGGGTTCGATCGAGAGATCGACGCCGTCCATCACGGAGTTAGTTGACGCCTTGGACTCTCGAAGAAGCCCAACACCCACGGCCCGCAGGAACCGCCACGCCGCCGGCAACCGCCGACGACGCCGACTCCTCTTCGGCGTTAATCGCTGGTGATGCTTTCTTCGACTCTCCCGGCGAAGCTTCGGCCGCGCGAGGTCGGTTCTTGGGCGTCTCCATGAGTTTCCGGAAGCCGATCGCGGAGCGGGCTGCGAGGGCCTCGGCGGCGACCTGGGACACGCTCCGGAGGACGGTGGCGCCGACGTTGAGGACGCCTTGGAAGCGGCCGGAGGGGCGGCGGACCCCGACGGCCTCGAATACGGGGCGATTGGAGCGGCCGCGAGAGAGGAGGTGGAGGTTGCTGACGAGGAGGCGGACGGCGCCGATGAGAGAGTTGGGGCGGTACCAGCCGCCGCCAGCGTAGATCTCGATGTTGACGGCGGAGCAGGAGTCGTCGGCGAGGAAGCGCCCGGGGACGAGGAAGAGGAACTTTTCGTTCCAAGTAGGGTTCTCGCCGCCGACGCGGTCGACGAAGGTACGGAGCTTTACGGCGGGATCGACCCAGATGACGGCGTAGGCATGAAGGCGGCGGAGTCTGGAGGGAAGCCGGAGGCCCTGGGCTGAGATCAAGTTGATCTCAAGAATGCGGGGGTCGGAGTCGGGCAGCACCATCTCCGGCAGTCGGCGAGGTACGATTCGCAGTTCAAGAAGCGGGCCAAAAAGAGGGGTTTTGAAGTGGGTTTTCTTGCGGCGTTGCTTCGCGTTCTTCAAACGGTGATATTTATAGAGAGATATTACACTTTTCAAATAAACCTGAAATATATATGGAAATGACATAAAAGCATTTTAATCGCTAAAAAGAAAATCATAAAAGTAATTTAGAGCAATATTAAAAATTATTATGATTACTGAAATATCTCTCTCCCCCTATTTTTGCGCGAGTAACAATTGAAGTCCTAATCTTAAGGATTTAGTTAATGCATAATTGTAATTGATATGGTTTAGTACTTTAGTCATTTAATATATAAAAGTAATTAATGAGCTGGAGATTGCAATGGATCGGTTTTGGGTCGACTTGGCTCAGGCCTGAACATCCATGTGCCGTCCAAAATAATTTTGGGATTTATTATCTCAGCTCGACCTTGCATCCCAGATTCCCAGTTGCTTGAGTTATATAAAATAATTAAAACAAAAAATATATGATTAAATGAATAATAAAATAAATAAAACTTAAAATAATAAAATAAACATTTCATTTTTAAATTTTTAAATTTTTTAAGTTATTAATTAATTTATTAAAATTAAGAAAATTATGGTCGTGGTTTGCCTCGAGTTACGATCAGGCTTGATATGTGAGTCAGGCCAAGCACGGCCCAATTTTGAATTGAGCCTGACATACCAACTTAAGTGCAACATGCAACACAATGCATGCACTTTCGTTCAATATGCGACACCTAACACATTAAAGTTTGTTAAGAACAGAATATGGAATTAGAGAAGATCAAAAGGTTTGACAGATGATCCATGTCTTAAGTTTTCTATTGTCTCGTAGCAATACACCTCCAGGATTGATCAAGTTCCCTTAAAAAGATTGCAGCAAGTAGAGAAAGATAAGGAGAATATGAGAGATTTCGGATGATTTTTTTAGAGATTTTCGAGGCTGAGTACATGTAGATCAAATGTAGAATTATGTTGCTCAATTGATGCTCATTATTGAGAAATAGTAACAGTCAATTTGATTAATGAGCAAATAAAATCAAAATAAATTTGCAATTGATCATATATTAAGTGCCATGTTTCAAGTAACTATTGAATTCCAACAGTCAAAATTATGTTCGAATTCGAATCAAGATCAGACTCGACAAAAAGTTAGCTCGCGACTTGGACGAGGCTCCTAGCGACGATGCGTATGTGCGCTCTACATTTGATCTACATATACTCAGCCTCGAAAATCTCTAAAAAATCATCTAAAATCTTTCGGGTTCTCCTTATCTTTCTCTACTTGCTGTAATCTTTTCAAGGGGTCGGACTTGATCAATTCTGGAGGTGTATTATTATAGGGGAATAGAGATCTTAAGAATAGAGGTCACCCGTCAAACCTCTTGATATTCTCTAATTTCATATTCTTTTCTTAACAAAGTCGAATCTTAAAATAGCTTTGGCCTTTTACCATATTGTATATACCTCAAATCACCACTAAAAACTTCTATCTCTATGGGGGTGTCCGATTGAGTTACACCAGTAAATAATGGATTAACAAGGGCAAGGAGTGGGTTAACATAACCTAGTCCATTTTATTTTATGTTATTTTAGTTTGTTGCTGTCAACCTATTTATTTCTCATGTTAAACCACTTCTTGTTCATGCTAACCTACTCCATAGAAGCTTTATTCTCAAATCACAATTTGCTTCCGCTCTTCCCACTCCCCTCATCTCATCCCATCAACCAATTTGAAATCGTCATCCAACTTTTTAGATGGATGGCTAGTGGCACCATCCCACCCATACATTATTAGAATATACCACATTAATTACGGGAATCATCGACGGCTATCAGGGCCGTCAGAATAATTCACGGCTTTGCGTCGACCACAGAGACCGTGATTGATGTAACCAAATCAGCCGTGACTCGCATACGGCCAAACAGAGCCATCGTTCATAGTTCATGACGCACAAGGGGCGCAAAATAAAATAAGTTATTAGCCATGACTTCACGGGGGTGCTAAAGCCGTTGGTGATGTGAATAACCAAATCAACTGCGGCTCGCATACGCCCGAATATAGCCGTCGTTCATAGTTGATGACACGCACATGGCACGAAATAAAATAAGTTATTAGCCACGGCTGGATGCCGCCGTCGGTGATATGAATAAGTCATTAGCCACGGCTGAAAGCGGTCGTCGCTTATTAATTAATGTCACGAACGAAGCCCACGAATATTAAAACACTCTTCACCGATGGCTATGAGAGCTGTTGGTGATAATAAAATTATAAATCCACGGTGTTCCGACGGCTTTCGAGCCGTCGGTGAAAATTATTTTTATTTGTGTTCGTGCCCGACCCTTCCTCTTTCTTCCTCTTCTTCCTCTTTCTTCTCTGCTCGTCGCTGTCGCCTGTTGCCGCCGCTATCCATCGCTGCCGGTTGCCGTCCGTCGCTGCCTGTTGCCGTTATCGTCAGTCATCGTCGGTGACCCTCTCCCTTCTGGTATGCATCTAGCTCCTCCTCCTCGATCTCTTGCCTGTTTACCGTCGCCCTCTCCGCGCCGGCGTCGACCTGGCCGACCCTCTCCGCGTCGGCGTCTAAACGTCGACGCCATGATTTGGAGCTGATTACCATCGGCCCCAATGGATCGAGACAGTAGTCGCCAATGGTGCTGGCTACTATTGGTGCTTGATTGGGGTTTAATTAACCTCTAATCAAATTGTGATTAGGGTAATCAAAGTTTGATTAGGGTTTAATTAAATCATATATATTTTTTAATTTTTTATTATTAATTATTAGAAATTAATCATTAATTAGGTAATTAGTTTGGTTAATATTAATTAATGGTTAATATTGATTAGGGTTTAATTATTTTTAGGTTAATTAATGAAATTATTTAATATTAATTAATTAGTATTAATGGAATCGTCCACGGAGGACTCGCGCCGGAATCGTCCACTGTGGACTCGCGGTCAAATCGTCCATGGTAGACTCGCGCCGGAATCATCAACAATGGATGGACTCGTGCCGGAATCGTCCACAATGAATGGACTCGTGACAGAATCGTCCACTTTGGACTCGCGCGGAATCGTCCACTATGGACTCGCACCGGCATCCATAAATTTAGAAAAAAAATCAAGATGAGTTGATACGTTTCACATACGCATCGACGAGTCAAGTTTTAATTTTGCAAAACCTTAGATCCGTTCAGGGGTTATATGTTTGTGTAAACGAAGTTAATGATCTTTTATACGACGTACAACCATTGAATTGTCCCTAATTGGACAATTTGAAAATATAGTTATTTATATTGCACTTAGTTTATTTTTTTAGTCATTATTCATTTTTAAATTTTGGCTTGTATCTCACTTATTCTCCGATACGCGCTCAGATGATATGCGTATTTGGGGAACTGTAGGGAGATGCTGCCGAAATTTAGATTGAAGTTAATGACTAAAAGAAATAGTAAGTGCAATATGAATAACATAAATTCCGAATGGAATAGAATCATCCCACCTAAAGATATTGCAAACTTTTTGACAAAACATGTCAGGTGATCGAAGTTGGATGTACCGACGAATTCATCGTGGAGCTATAACGGATGAATTTCGAGTAGGCGTAACTTACTTCTTAAATTTCACATACTCGAATGAAAAATTTCTTAGTGGTGATAAAATTCGATGTCTGTGCCGAAAATGTTTGAACATAAGATTTTTGGACCGAGAAACTATCACAATGCATTTGTATACAAAAGGACTCACACCAAGATATTTTCTATAGAATTGTCACGGGGAGTCACGTCAAGTAGGGACGTCGAGCAATCATGTTGTCCAAACTCATGGTGAATCTTCTTCTACTGGTGTTTCTTCTTCCAATCCACCTAATCCTTATAGAACAATAATTCTAGATAGTCTTGGAGGACAATTCCATTTAAATGATAATATTGAGTCAATTACTGAGACGGTAGTGCCACCAGATACTACGACAGTTGAAGTCACAGAAGAACAACCTGCAATACAAATTGAATTGTCGAATAAGGAGGCTGCAGAATTTTACGAGATGTTGAAAGCTGCCGATGAACCTTTGTATGAGAATTGTCCTAATTATACAAGATTTTTTGCAATTACACAACTCCTGAACATCAAGTCCGATTATAATATCAGCGGGGTTGCGTTTGATCGGATTGCAGGCTTTATCAATGGTATGCTAACTCCAAATAACAAGTTTAAGCCAACCTTTTATAAGACAAAAAAGTTGATGAGGAAATTAGGGCTTGAGTACGAAAAGATACACGCGTGCCCAAATAACTACATTTTATATTATAAAGAAAATGCACAGTTAGAGCAATGCTCGATATGTGAACATCCTCGTTAATAGGAGAAGAAATCGGTCCGATAAAAAAATATCTCATTTAAGGTGCTTCGGTATTTTTCACTAACACCGAGGCTTCAAATGTTATTCATGTCGAAAAAGACTACCCCCTATATAAGTTGGCATGCAAGAAGTCGTGATGATACAGTAATGACTCATCCATCCGACAGTGAAGCATGTAAACATTTGGATAGGTGTTATCCTTCATTTTCTAGGGATACTAAAAATATTAGGTTGAGATTGTGCACGGATGGTTTTAATCCGTTTGGTAATTCGGCAACTTCGTATTCAGTATGGCCAGTGCTATTAACAGTTTATAATTTGCCACTCTCAATGTGTATGAAAGATGAATTTATCTATCTTTCGATGATTATTCCAGGTCCTAGGGGTCCTCGCAAAGAAATTGACGTGTTTCTCCGTCCCCTAATTGATGAACTGAAAATATTGTGGGTTGAGGGAGCTATAACTTATGATTGTCACCGGAAGCAAAACTTCACTTTACGAGCTGCTATATTGTGGACAATCAATGATTTCCCGGCCTGTGACATGTTGTTTGGTTGGAGCACGTATGGGCAACTCTCTTGCCTGTATTGCATGGAACACTCAAAATCCTTCAGTCTTGAGAACGGTTGGAAAATTTCCTTCTTTGATTGTCATCGTCGGTTCCTACCGTCTAATTATCAGTATCAAAGGAATCGTGATAAATTTACCAAGGGTAGAGTCGAAAGAGATGAACCACTACCGATGTTGTCTGGTGAACAGATGTTAGCACATGTTCAATTATTTCCAGAGATTACTTTTGGTCGGAATGTAAGAATTTTAGGCTTTGGTCAAACACATAACTGAGTGAAAAAAAAGTATCTTTTGGAAATTGTTGTATTGGATTTCATTACTGATTCAGCATAATTTGGAAGTCATGCACATTGAAAAAAATATGTTTGATAATATTTTTAACACAGTGATGGATATTTTTGGCAAAACTAAAGATAATGTGAAGGCCCGACATGATGTAAAAATACTTTGTAAGAGGCCTGAGTTAGAGTTGCAAGAGGTCAACGGACGACTTCATAAGCCAAAGACGTCGTGTGTGTTAAATAAATAACAGATAAAATATGTGTATCAATGGATCAAAGAACTCAGATTACCCGATGGATATGTCTCAAACTTATCTCGATGTGTAAACGTCGATGAATGCAAAATATCGGGGATGAAGAGCCACGATTGTCATGTATACATGCAGAGATTGCTTCCGGTTGCATTTCGAGATCATCTACATGATAAGATTTGGGATCCATTGACAGAATTAAGTATGTTTTTCAGAAATATTTGTGTAAATGTACTTCATGTCGAAGATATGTCAGCACTTGAAAATAATATTGCTGAAATCATATGCAAACTGGAGCAATTTTTCCCTCATGCATTTTTTGACTCGATGGAGCATCTACCGATACACTTGGCATACGAGGTACAAGTTGGTGGTCCCGTTCAATATTGGTGGATGTACTTATTTGAAAGATACATGAATCGTCTGAAGAAAAAAGTAAAGAACACCGCCGCAGTTGAAGGTTCCATATCAGAAGCATATATAATTCAAGAAATTTCAACATTCTGCTCATTTTATTTTGAATCAACCATCAAGACAAGACTTAATCATCTTTCACGAAACGACGATGGGGAGCTCTACCATCAGATGGTTGTTGAAATATCTTTGGTTACCCCGATTGTCCTTTGGGTTCTCATCCGTCTCGATTCTTAAACGATGAAGAGTATCATTTGGTCTACTTGTACATTTCACTAAATTGTCCAGAGATTGAGAAGTTCATTGAAATATTTGACATTGAGATGGTGACAAAATACTCAATTTACAACGATGAGGAATTAGAAAAATTACAGAATCGTGAGTTCTTTAATTGGTTTCAAGCTTACAGCACAGAACACAGAGGCGAAATAGATAACCAAATCTTTGAGTTTGCTAGCGGACCGACACAACTTGTATAATGTTATAATGGTTATTTGTTAATGGATATAAATTTTACACACTTGAATATTCATCTACAAAAAAGACTATGAATGCCGGTGTCTGTGTCAAAGGGACAACGTATGCTGAATGTGATGTTGACTTTTACGGATTATTGGAAGAAGTCATATAATTACAATTTTTCGAATGTAAATCAGTTGCCATTTTTAAATGTCATTGGTTCGATACAAGCGATAAGGGCATGAAAGTTCATCCAAAGTATAAACAGTTGGTCGAGGTCAATTACAAATCAAAATTGGCTTCAAATGAGCTATTTATATTGGCATCTCAAGTTGAATAAGTATATTATATGCAGTATCTATCTTGAAAGAAAAATAGGACAGATTGGCGTGTAGTCTGTAAGACTAAAGCTAGAGAAAAAATTGACCTGATAGTTGGAGAGAATTATTATAGAAATGGCAACACTAGAGGGGGGTGGGGTGAATAGTGTGTTATCTAATTAATTAGCCTAAATCCGATTTTACTCGTTTCTCAAATCGTTTAGGCACGTTGCAATTTTACAATTGGATGCGGAAGCAAGATAAACTAATTAAGCACAAACAACAATAGATAACAATGCTAATACACAAATTTATAGTGGTTCAGCCCCAATGCCTACTCCAGTACCTAAGCACCCCGCTTAGGATTTCCAAACTAGGTTTACTAGATTAATTCTTGTTTCCCTTACAATAAGGACTTTGACTCGAAGAGTCGCACTCTCGACCTAAGGCACTTCCACACCCGGAAGTCTCCGTCTTCTTACCAAGAGCATTCTTCCACCTCAACCCTAAGGGACAACTCAACTAATCCTAGTAAAACTAAGCTTACACAAGTGGCTTTACATCTTCACAACAAGATAACCACTTCTACACAAGACCAAACAACCTGGGTCTTACCCAAACTCAACTTCAAGAAAAAACACGTTCAAATAACAGTTAATATTACAATGAAAAGAGCTTAGAATAAAACCAAGAATAAATGCTCTTTTCCAAGCCTTGGAACCTCCAACTCGCTGAGTTGTAGAGCTCGAATCAATTCCCGAGTTGAGGCAGAGTATGCTCTTGAAGAAGTTATCGGCGGAACAATCGAGCGCAAGCAATTAATCTTTTGGAAGGCTTAAAAATATCCTTTGAATGTTCAATTAAATCTGTAACAATGAGAGGAGAGGGATTAAATGAGTTAGATAAGGTATACTTATACCCTCTCGAAGAAATGATAGCTCAATGGGTAGAAAATTATCCGTTACAGTCGCTCGGCCAATTGGTCGATCGACTGATCGATTGACCGCTCAAGCGATCGCTGCCCCAATGTCTCTGTGCGGTTGACCGACGGGTCGATCGCCAGACGCAATTCTTGCGTTCCCGCAATCCGGTCGACCGACGCAAGTTACGGCTTCAGCTATCCGTAGTTCGGTCGATCGACAAGGCTACTGCCTATTTTTGGCTTCGATCGATCGATCGTCCGCCCGGTCGACCGAAATAGCTCATTCCCTATTTTTACCCATCTTCGGTTGATCGACTAGTCGACCGAGATGGCTTTTGCCATTTTCCTAACCCTATTCGGTCGATCGACCGATCAACCGAACATAGGTCGATATTGATTTTTTCAGTCATTTTTCTCGCGCACTTCATTTCCGGGTTCCGGCCTTCAACGTGTGTCATCTTGAAGAGCTTTCCATATGTACTTTAGACTTGTCCAAGATGCCTTTAGTGCACACGCCGATCTTCGAGAAATTTTCGCGACGAACCCGAGCACGATGATCAATGTCCTTCCGATTTTCTGATTTATCCGATCGAGGACATCGAATACTAACCGACATAGAACCTGAAAGATTTCTCAATGAAATATTAGTTCCATATTTGTTATCATCAAAACCGAGATTAAGACCAAGGTTGAAAACCTAAAGCCAACAATCTCTCACTTTTTGATGATGACAAACGTCCTTAAGAAAATATATACATTAAAGCATAGAGGATATCATCTAAGGGATTTCTCCCCCTATCAACATGCATATCTATGAAAATAAACTCCCCTTATCTATATGCATGATCTTTCTATATTTTCCTCCCATTTGCCTATAATTTTCTCCCCCTTTTGACATCAATCAAAAAGGGCAAGAAAGGTTATTCTAGTCAAAATTGAAACTTTAAAATTACCAATTGTTGGGAGACTCAAAAATTATTTTTCATAAAACATGTAAATCTCAACCAAAGGGATGAAAATTTGATATGAAACTAAATCATACATGATAACAAAGAGTGTAGATAGAATCCAAACCTAAATCATGTATGCACTCAAGTATGAATGTACTCATATCTTTTTCATGACATTTTTAGATTTCATTCAAACTTTCAAAATATCAAGATATTGTCATTTGAATCATGTATATCAAGTTTGAAGTGAAACTAATGTCATTTGATCCAAATATGAACTTAGCAGGTTTTCATTTGAAATAAGCATGGAAACATGAAAATGCTAAGTATCAAGTTTTGTCATCTACTCATGTTTTCTCTATTTTAAGCATCTAGACATCAAACATGAGTGAATGTAAGTCTATGAATCAAGTTTGGGCTTAAAATGAAATTTCTAAGTCACTTTGTTGACTTATGTTAAACTATACTTTAAGTTTTCAAAAATCAAACTTTTAAATCTATGCATTATCATATTTTCAAGGAAAATTTTTGATATCAATTGTTGGACGAAATTTTTTAAAACTGGACAAGCTAGATTTTACAAGGAATCTAGAGGTTCAAGAATCAGTCAAAAATCAGTTTCCTATAAATTCATAAGATTCTTGAAAGTCCAAGGGCATTTTCGTAAATGTCAGGTATTTTTCGAAAGTTATCATTTTTTATTCAAACTTTCAAGATATCGTTGAATGGTCGTTTGAAGTGCATGTGTCAAGTTTGAACTCAAAATGAATTTGCAAAGTCCGTTTTTCAATCGATCCCTAATTTTACTAAAAGCTAATTTTTTTAAGGCATCGCTCAAATTATCAAAATTATTTTTAGAAATGATTTTAGTCAAAGAATAGAGAGAATGATATTAGAAATTAAATCAAAATAGCATGCCCAAAGTTTTTGAAGAAAAATCAAAGTATCGGAAAAATTGATATTTCAAGAATGATGATACTTTGTATTTTTGAAATTCAACTTCAAAAATTCACTATAAATTAGATTCTTGATGAAACTTTTTGAAATTTTTACACAACATACTAAATTTTTCAATGAAAGTACAGCTTCAAGAATCATCTAAAAATAATTTTTTTATATTTCTCTAGAAATAACTGAAAATGCATATCAATTGTTGGGTGAAATGACATTTTCTTAATTTTTAGTTATTCTTAAAACATGTTCAATTTTCTTTCAAACTTTTACGACACCATAAAATGATCACGTAAAGAGTGTATGTCAAATTTGAAATAAAAATTATGTCCTTAAGTCAATATATCAACCTAGCATGATTTTATTCAAAACTAAGCTAGTTATTATGAAACTTGCTAAGTTTCAATCTTATCAGTTACTCATGATTTTTCAACCTTAAACCTATGCATACCTAATATGAGTAAATCTAAACATGTTCCTCAAATATGAATTAAAAATGAGACCACTAAGTCAATTGGTTGCCTTGGGTCAACTTGGTTCAGAAGATGTAAACTTGAATTGACCTCTATGCCATTTTATCTATATCCATATAAATTTTTTCACTCTAAGTGCTTGGAAACATGTCATACCTATTCCTAAACATGTTTATAAATTTTGGACTTAAAATGAAGTGTCCAAGTGGATTTATTGACTTGGGTCAAATTTTCCCAAGTTACGTCCTCTAATATGATCTAGTTATCATATTTTTCATCTACACATGAATTTTAATGATTAAACACCTTGAATCATATCACGTGTGTATCTAAACATGTTCATTAGGTGTTTACTTAAAATGAGATCTCTAATAAGAAATTTCAAACTAGACCAAATTCATTCAATATTAATAACATGAACTTGTCTAGTTACCCATGAAATTGCCTACTCATGAAAATTCAAATATTTATCATGCAAAATCAATCATGAGTATATAGAGACATTATTAAAGCATGAATATTCAAAAATTACATTAAGATTTTGCAAAACTAATTCATACATCTTTCAATAGAATTTTGCCAAACTTGTCATTACTTTTCACTTTTCTTCATGATAGCATTGTCTTCAATGTTTACCATTTTTTTTAACTTGCAAGTAGGCTTCATTAGTATCATAATGAAATTATATACCAACTAGGAAGCTAACATACTAAATAGCAAAGGTTTAATGCACAGTTTCATTTAAAACTCTTAACCTATGCTAAATAGTAGAGATTCATTTTAATGAATTGACATGATATCAAAATGAATCAAAGAAATCTTAAGATGTGAAACATTTGAGGAATAAGATCTCTAAACATGTTTAACTAGTTTGGACTTAAAGGTAGGTCTCCAGAATCAACCTAGAGCAAGTTTCATTTAATGAAATTTGCCTAAGTGCTAAATTTCTACGTACTCATGAGAATTCAAGGATTTAACATGCAATTCTAATCATGAGTATAAAGACATAATTTAAGCTTAAATATTGAGATATAACACTAAGATTTTGAATTTATCGAAGTTATACATTATTCATGATAATTTGCCAAACTTACCATTTTCTTCATAGTTATTAGCATTCCTAAAGTACTTATAACTTGCAAATAAGCTACACCAATATTTTAGAGAAAATATAGCTACTTAGAAAGCTAACCCAACCAAAAAGCAAAGAGAAGCATCAAGTATCATTATCAAAGTTCACTTTGCTAAATGGTTTGAAATCCGTTTTAAATAAAATCAAGTGATACCAAAACAAATTTTAAGAGATCACAAAAAATAATATAAATGAAAACATTATCTCCAACCCGAATAGACCGGAAATAAAAAATAAAAAATCATTTGATAAAATAATATCAAGAGTGGTAAGAATCAACTCGAATTAAACAAGTATCATAAACTCCAACTTGAATAAATTCATATATAGTAAAGGAGATGATACCAATCTAACTAGATGCCGATTCTTCATACCGAAGGCATCCAAAAGATGTGAAGTTGCAACTTGGATTTTGTGAAGCTCTAAGTCCTCATGCAACTCCCATCAACTATCATTAACTCATCCTTAAGTGGTTGCTCCCCCAACAAAAGAAGATGAGATCTTTGGTACCCAAATGACTTTGGGTCCTTGGGGGTTAGAGGGCTTAGCTACCCAAAGTGTCTTAACACCACTTGGGTTCATCTTAAATGCACAATCATATATGGTATGCCCATAAACACCACAACAAAAACAATGACCTTGAAATTCTTTCTTTTTGTCATTTTTGTGAACATGAGGTCTAAAGTTAGAATGCTTGACATGAGGAGGATGATGAGCATGAGCATTCTTAAATGAAATATTCTTCTTTTGAACATGAGATTTAATAGTAGAATGCTTAGCATTTTGAACATGATGGATATTGACATTCTTTACATAAGTATTTTTCATTCTTGTATTCTTAGGAAATGAAACATTTCTCAATTCGTTTACTTTCTTATTTAAGGACACAACCTCATTTTTCAATAAATCAAGAGATTGATATAAGGCATTAGATTGAAATTTCAAATTATTGTTTTCACTTATAATTTTTTAGTTCTCAAGTTTCAAATTTTCATTCTTAAGCTCAAGTTTCAACCTATTATGGGAAGAATCAAAAGAACTAGATTTTGTTGCCTTAAGGTTTTCAACCTTAGTCTTAATCTCGATTTTGATGATAACAAATATGGAACTAATATTTTATTGAGAAATCTTTCAGGTTCCATATCGATTAGTGTTCGATGTCCTCGATTGGATAAATCAAAAGAAATCAAAAAATCGAAAGGACATTGATCGTCGCGCTCGGGTTCGTCGCAGAAATTTCTCAAAGATCGACGTGTGCACCAAAGACATATTGGACGAGCTCAAAGATCACATGGAAAGCTCTCCAAGATGACGCTCGTTGAAAGCCGAAACTCAGAAATGAAGCGCGCAAAAAAAAAGGCTGAAAATCAATTTCAGCCTATGTTCGGTCGATCGAATAGGGTTAGGAAAATTGCAGAAGCCATCTCGGTCGACCGAAGAATGCCGCAAATCGGCAGTAGCCTATAAGTCGATCGAAGATGGGTGAAAATAGGCAGTGGGCTACTTCGGTCGACCAGGCGATCGACTGACCGAAGCCAAAAATGAGCAGTAGCCTTATCGATCGACCGAGCTGCGGATAGCTGAAGCCGCAACTTGTGTCGGTCGACATAATTGAGGGAACGCAAGATTTACGTCTTGCGGTCGACCCATCGATCGACCGCACAGAGAGAATAGGCAGCGATCGCTCTAAGCGGTCGATCAATCGACCGAGCATCTGCAATGGATAGTTTTCTATCCGTTGATCTGCCATTTTCTTTGAGAGTGTATAAATATACCTAATCTAACTCATTTAACCTTTTCCCATTATTCTTATAGATTTAATTGAGTATTCTAGAAGTGATTTGAGCCTTCCAAAAGATTAATCGCTTGCGCTCGATTCTTCCGCCAACAAATTCTTCAAGCGCACACTCTATCTCAACTCGGAATTTGATTCGAGCTTTACCTCCTGGCGAGTTGAAGGCATCGAAGGCTTGGAAAAGAGCATTGATTCTTGGTTTCATTTCTAAGCTTTTTTCATTGTAATTTTAACTGTTTATTTGAACTTGTTTACTTTGGATTTGTGCGTATGAAGACCTAAGATTGTTAGGTCTTAAAATTAGATGGTTGCCTTTGTGTTTGAGGTTTAATTCCACCGTTGTAAACATAGTTTACTAGGATTAAGTGAGTTGTCCCTTAGGGTTGAGTTGGAAGAGTGCTCTTGATAAGAAAGCAGAGACTTTCGAGTGTAGAAGTGTCTTAGGTCGAGAGTGCGACTCTTCGAGTCAAAGTCCTCATTGTAAGGGAAACAAGAATTAATCTAGTAAACCTAGTTTGAAAATCCTAAGCGGGGTGCTTAGGTAGTGGAGTAGGCATTGGGGCCGAACCACTATAAATTTGTGTGTTTGCATTGATATTCTATTTGTGCTTAATTGTTCATATTGCTTCTACATTCAATCGTAAAATTGCAACGTGCCTAAATGATTTGAGAAACGAGTAAAATCGGATTTAGGCTAACTAATTAGATAACACACTATTCACCCCCCCTCTAGTGTTGTCATTTTGACTACAATTGGTATCAGAGCGGGTCGTAGAAAGAGATTTCACCGTCTCCTCTACATCGTCTCTCGATCCGAAAAATGATACTAGAGTCGGTAGTGTCTTCACCTCCTAGATTCGATGAATCTAACTTTTGTCTTTGAAAATCTAGAATGTACACCTACTTAAAGACTAGAGGTTTTGATGTTTATAACATGATAAAATTAGAATACATTGAACCTAAGATTGACATGCATGATTGGAGTGAACTTGACAAGAAAAATTTCAATCTAATGGAGATGCTATGTATTCCATATTTTGTACCTTACCTAATAGAATCCTTAAAAAAGTCATGCATTGCACTTCGGCTTTTTATATTTGAGCAACATTAAATATGTTATATGATTATGCTAAAACCGAAGAGCTTAACACTTTTGTTGAGGGTGGTGATGACAATGGTCACCCCCCTAGTACTAACCTCGATTTTGATGCCCAAAGCACTTCTAGCCAAAGAAGCACAAGCAAGAATCGAAAACGGAAACTTAGGTGCTTCATTTGCCAAGAGACGGGACACAAGAAGATGAATTGTCCCCTCTTGAAGAAGAAATCCAACAAGAAGTGTGCTTCTTCATCCACATCTCAATCAAGTGAAGCCTCTTCTAGACATGACGATGAAGCTACATCAAATGTTTGTCTCATGGGTCTTCGAGATGAGGTATATTCTCCATCTTCTAGTCATGTTCAAAATGTTAACGATAATGATTCTAGTAGCTCAAAATCTCTTGATATGTCATATGAAGAACTACTAGAAGAATGTAAAAAGATGTATGAATTGCTTACGAAAAAGAATAAGGAAAATAGAACATTAAAGAAGGAAAATTTAAGGCTTAGCTCTCATGTGCATGAATTAGAAAATGAAAAAAATGAATACTGGTACTTTTGATTCTTGCCATGATGATATGAAATTTGAGATTAAGAACTTGAAATATAAAAATGATAATTTAAAGAATGAAAATAGCATGTTAAAAATTCAATTGCATGTTATTCAAAAATCCATGATTGATTTGAAAAATGAGGTTCTAAACTTAAACAAGAAAGTGAATGAAATGAAAAATACTTTCTCATTTAAGAATTTTAGTAGAAATTATTTTTCGAAAAAGAATATTCATGCTAATGTTAAATCTCATGTTAGACACAAACTTTTAGATCTCATGATCATAAGAAGAAGAATGATGTTTCTAAGAATGCTCATACTTATCATGTTTCATATGTCAAGCATTCTAATGATAAATAACATGTCCATAGCAAAAATAAAAAGTTTCATGGACATTGCCTTTGTTGAAGTACTTTTGGCCATACTATTTATGATTGTGCATTCAAAAGAAATCCAAGTGTTGCTAAGACACTTTGGATTCCTAAGCCATCTAACCCCCAAGGACCCAAAGTTATTTGGGTACCAACGATCTCATCTTCTATTGTAGGGGGAGCTACCACACAAGGGTGAAAGATTGATGACGTGTAGAAGTTGACCAAAGAGTTGAATGAATAATTCTTTTATGGTTGCAACTTCAAGCTTTCACCTAGATGCCTTAGGTAAAATTGACATCAAATATTTTGGTATCATCTCCTTACTTTGGTCTGCTTTATTTAAGTTGGAGTTATGATACATGTTTAACTTGAGTTGTTTTCCCCGCTCTTGTTAAAGAGTTCTTTGGAAATGATTTTTTGATTTTTGATCTCCGGTCTCTTCGGAGACCTATGTAGCCTGTAATGGGCTCATGTGACCTTATGGTTCTAAATCGTAGGCTTATTATGGTCTTTCGGTTTTCAACCAATAGGAAGGGTTGGAGATCATATTTTCATATTTATTATCATTTGTGATCTCTTAAAATTCGTTTTGGTATCTCTTGATTTTATTTAAAACGGATTTCAAACCATTTAACAAAGTGAACTTTGATAATGATACTTGATGCTTCTCTTTGCTTTTTGGTTGGGTTAGCTTGCTAAGTAGCTATATTTTCTCTAAAATATTAGTGTAGCTTACTTGCAAGTTATAAGTATTTTAGGAAGGCTAATTAGAATGAAAAAGATTAGTTTGGCAAATCATCATGAATAAGGTATAACTTCAATAAATTCAAATTTTAGTGTTATACCTCAATACTTAAGCTTAAATAATGTCTCAATACTCATTATTAGAATTGCATGTTAAATCCTTGAATTTTCATGAGTAGGTAGAATCTTAGCACTTAGCCAAATTTCATTAAATGAAACTTGCTCTAGGTTGATACTTACTATTAGAGATATTCCTTTAAGTTCAAACTAGTTAAACATGTTTAGGGACCTTATTCCCCAAATGCTTCACATCTTAATATCCCTTAGATTCATTTTGATACCATGATAACTCCTTAAAATGAATCTCTACTATCTAGCATTGGTTAAGATTTTTAAATGAAACTTTACATTGAACCCTTGCTATTTAGTATGTTAGTTTGCTAGTTGGCATATAAATTCATTTTGATACTAATAAAGCCTACTTGCAAGTTAAGAAAGTGGTAAACATTAAAGGCTATGCTATCATGAAAGAAAATTAAAAAGTAAATGACAAGTTTGACAAAATACTATTAAATAAGGTATGGATTTAATTTTTGCAAAAAATCTTTGTATTAAATATTTATGATATTTGTATTAAATATTTATGTTTAATGATGTCTTTATACTCATGATTAATTTTGCATGATAAATATTTGAATTTTCATGAGTAGCCAATTTCATGATATTAATATTGAATAAAATTGGACTAGTTTGAAATTTCATATTAGAGACCTCATTTTGAGTTAGTAGTTGAAAAATATGTTTAGATACACACATAATATGATTCTAGGTGTTTAATCAAGAAAATTCATGTGTAGATGAAAAATATGATAACTAGATCACATTAGAGGACTTAAGCTTGGAAAAGCTTGATCCAAGTCAATAAATTGACTTGGACATTTCATTTCAAGTCCAAACTTTATAAACATGTTTAGGAATAGGTATGACATATTTCCAAGCACTTATAGTGAAAAATTCATATGAATATGGATAAAATGACATAGAGGTGGTTTCATGAAAACATATTTTGAACCAAGTTGACCCAAGTCAACAAGTTGACTTAAAGGTCTCATTTTCAATCCATATTTGAGAAACATGTTTAGATTTACTCATGTTAGGTATGCATAGGTTTAAGTTTGAAAAATCATGAGTAAATGATAGGATTGAAACTTAGCAAGTTTCATAATAACTAGCTTAATTTTGAATGAAATCATGCTAGGTTGATATCTTAACTTAAGGATATAGTTTTCATCTCAAACTTGACATACACCCCTTACATGACCATTATGTGGTATCATAAAAGTTTGAATAAAAACTGAGCATGTTTTAAAAAATGACTGAAAATTACAAAAATATCATTGGAATTTAAGCATTTTCAATTATTTCTAGAGAAATATATAAAAATCCTCTTTAGATTATTCTTGAAGCTGCACCCTCACTGAAAAATCTAGGTTCTTCAGTAAAATTTTTGAAAAGTTTCATCAAGAATCTGATTTATAATAGAATTTTGAAGTTAGATTTCGAAAACAGAAAGTATCATCCTTCTTGAAATATCAATCTTTTCGATACTTTGATTTTTCTTCAAAAACTTCAAATGAAAACTCATGTATACCATTTGGATTCCATTTATAATATCATTCATATAATTTCTTGAGTAAAATCATTTCTATGAATGATTTTGATATTTTGGATGATAGCTAGAAATATCCATTTATTTATTAAAATCAATATAGGATGAAAAATGAATTTAGAAAATTCATTTTGAGTTCAAACTTGATACATGCATTTCAAATGACAATTCAACATTTGGTATCAAAAAATTTTGTCCAACAATTGGTACCAAAAAATTTCGTCGAAAATATGATTTTGTATGAATTTAAAAGTTTGATTTTTGAAAACTTGAAGTATATACCTTGACCTAAGTCAACAAAGTGACTTAGAAATTTCATCTTAAGCCCAAACTTGATTCATAGACTTATATTCTCTCATGTTTGATGTCTAGATGCCTAAGATAAAGAAAATATGAGTAGATAGCAAAATTTGATACTTAGCCATTTTCATATTTTCATGCTAAATTCGAATGAAACTGTGCTAAGTTGAAAAGTTGATTAAATGACATTAGTTTCACTTCAAAGTTGATATACATGATTTAAATGACTATATCTTTGGTATTTTGAAAGTTTGAATGAATTATAAAAATGTCATGAAAAAGATATGAGTACATACATTCTTGAGAACATACATGATTTAATTTTGAAATCAGATTTTATTTTGAACATATCATGTATGATTTTGTTTCATATCAAATATTTGTTTTTCATCCCTTTGGTTGAGATTGTCATGTTTCATGAAAAATCTTTAGAGTCTCAACTTCATAAAAAAAATATTTATTTTTCATCCCTTTGACTAGATTAACCTTTCTTGCCCTATTTGATTGATGTCAAAAGGGAGAGAAAATTATAAGTAAAGGGGAGAAAAATATAGGAAGACCATGCATATAGATAGGGGGAGTTTATTTTCATAGATATGCATGATGATAGGGGGAGAAATCCCTTAGATGATATCCTCTATGCTTTATGTATATATTTTCTTAAGAATGTTTGTCATCATCAAAAAGGGGGAGATTGTTGGCTTAAGGTTTTCAACCTTAGTCTTAATCTCGGTTTTGATGATAACAAACATGGAACTAATATTTCACTGAGAAATCTTTCAGGTTCCATATCGGTTAGTGTTCGATGTCATCGATCGGATAAATTGGAAGAAATTGGAAAATCGAAAGGACATTGATCGTCGCGCTCGAGTTCATCGCGGAAATTTCTCGAAGATCGACGTGTGCACCAAAGATGTATTGGACGAGCTCAAAGATCACATGGAAAGATCTCCAAGATAATGCTCGTTGAAAGCTGGAACCCGGAAATGAAGCGCGCAAGAAAAATGACTAAAAAATCAATTTCAGCCTATGTTCGGTCGACCGACCGGTCGACCGAATAGGGTTAGGAAAATAGCAGAAGCCATCTTGGTCGATCGAAGAATGCTGCAAATCGGTAGTAGCCTATCGGTTGATCGAAGATGGGTAAAAATAGGCAGTGGGCTACTTCGATCGACCGGGCGATCGATCGACCGAAGCCAGAAATGGGCAATAGCCTTGTCGGTCGACCGAACTGCGGATAGCTGAAGTTGCAACATGCGTTAGTCGATCGGGCAATCGACTGAATTGAGGGAACGCAAGATTTGCGTCTGGCAGATGACCCATCGGTCGATCGCACAAAGAGAATAGGCAGCGATCGATCGGTCGGTCGACCGACCAATCGACCGAGCATTTGCAACTTATAGTTTTTTATCCGTTGAGCTACCGTTTCTTTGAGAGGGTATAAATATACCTAATCTAACTCATTTAACCTTCTCCCATTATTCTTACAGATTTAATTAAGTATTCTAGAAGTGATTTGAGCCTTCCAAAAGAATAATCGCTTGCGCTCAGTTCTTCCGCCAACAAATTCTTCAAGCGCACACTCTGTCTCAACTCGGAGTTTGATTCGAGCTTTACCTCTTGGCGAGTTGAAGGCGTCGAAGGCTTGGAAAAGAGCATTGATTCTTGGTTTCATTTCTAAACTTTTTTCATTGTAATTTTAACTGTTTATTTGAACTTGTTTACTTTGGATTTGTGCGTATGAAGACCTAAGGTTGTTAGGTCTTAAAATTGGGTGGTTGCCTTTGTGTTTGAGGCTTAATTCCACCATTGTAAACATAGTTTACTAGGATTAAGTGAGTTGTCCCTTAGGGTTGGGGTGGAAGAGTGCTCTTGATAAGAAGGCAGAGACTTTCGGGTGTGGAAGTGCCTTAGGTCGAGAGTGCGACTCTTCGAGTCAAAGTACGTCCTCATTGTAAGGAAAACAAGAATTAATCTAGTAAACCTAGTTTGGAAATCCTAAGCATGATGCTTAGGTAGTGGAGTAGGCATTGGGACCGAACCACTATAAATTTGTGTGTTTGCATTGATATTCTATTTGTGCTTAATTGTTCATATTGCTTCCGCATCCAATCGTAAAATAGCAACGTGCCTAAACGATTTGAGAAACGAGTAAAATCGGATTTAGGCTAACTAATTAGATAACACACTATTCACCTCCCCTCTAGTGTTGCCATTTTGACATTTTCTAACCCGAGTAAAATGCTTCTGCCATTTTCCTAACCCCATTCGGTCGACCGATCGGTCGATCGAACATAGGCTGATATTGATTTTTCACCATTTTTCTCGCGCGCTTCATTTCCGGGTTCCGGCCTTCAACGTGCGTCATCTTGAAGAGCTTTCCATGTGTTCTTTAGACATGTCCAAGACGTCTTTGGTGCACACGTCGATCTTTGAGAAATTTCTGCGACGAACCCGAGCGCGACAATCAAGGTCCTTCCGATTTTTCAATTTATCTGATCGAGGATATCGAATACTAACCGATATGGAACCTGAAAGATTTCTCAATGAAATATTAGTTCCATATTTGTTATCATCAAAACCGAGATTAAGACCAAGGATGATAAAGCCAACAAAAATGAGCCAGCAGATGACTTCTATCAAGAAGAAGATCCTTCCCGACGTGGAACGAATTAGTCCAATACTCGAGGATGATGACACAGAGTTAGTTCAATTGGAAATAGAATACGTTGATGACGACGATTATGAAGTTGAGGAAGGACAGAATGATGATGAGGGAGACGAAGAAGAATTTCAAGATTCCGATACAGAAGATTAAGAAGAAGAGTATTACATAGATGATGATAATGACGATGATAAATAATTGTAAATGAGAAGTATATTCAATTATTAAATATATCTATTAATGTATTATATATAATCTAATTATATTAAATTTTTACAGCTATGGTTCGAGATACCAGTTCCCGAGGAGGCATTCCTCGTAGGACCCCCCGACGATTACCATTTGCCCCACCTGTACCCACTGACCCTTTGCCTTCCACCACCATCCCCCCACCTGATCAGTCCACCGTTCCCTCACTTGATCTGGCCATCATTCCTTCACCTCTGGCTACCATTCCTCCACCACCCTCTGCAGATCCAGGACCATCGTCTTTGAGACGTAGGCCACGAGGGCCTAACATAATTCTCCCTCCTCCACCCGAGGGAGAACTGCGCATAGCAGTTAGTGTGCGTGGAAGACGGTAAGTATTTGCATCAATTATTTCTTATAATTTATTTATTTCAAAATATCATATTATGAATTTATATTTTGTGCAGATTTGAGCAGGAGGACGTCCCTCGCACGATAGCGGGGACGATCCAGAAGTTTATGAACGAAGCGTGGCCTACATGGTCTCACGTGCCCCGTGAGCATATGGATTTATTGTGGCGAGAGTTCACGGTAAGTATATTTATTAAATTAATGTTAATGTTAAATATTCATCAGTAATAATAATTTTTTTTTGCAGGCTCATTATACATGGCCGGAGGACCAGACCATTTTTGTTGAGGCTACATGGGAGCGTGTTGCCTGCGCTCACTATAATGGGCTGCTTCAGCAGACCCGTCAGACCGTGATAAGACGGCTGGGGGCCATACAGATAGGGCAGACTCGGGGACACGCCCCCGAGTGGATTCCTGGCCCTGTGTGGGACCAGCTCGTTGAGCGATGGGACACACCTGAGTGGCAGGAGGTCTCCCGGACTACGTCAAGAAATCACATTTCCGAGGGGGGACGGCACAGGCGCGTGCCACACTGGTGGCTCCATCTCTTTTGCGGTTCATGGGCGTCGTATGGTATGTATAATTTAATTATTTTTAATTAAATTATATATTGTATATAATGATATTAGTGTATTTGTTTTCTAATGTAAGACACGAGTGGCGGAGGATGACACCGTCCGACGCCCATTGATGATGAAGGTGTTTGAGCGCACCCACCGTCATCGACGAGGAGCGGGGGACTAGGTTGATAGCACAACCTCGTATATAATGGTAAGTTTTTTGTATATATCTATTTGATTTACACAATTTTTATTTATAGTTTATATATGTTACGCCCCGCCGAGGTTTATCCCTATATAAGGGACCTCACCTAGGAGAAGCGCAACTAGCAACAGAACCACCAACAATTTATCAAATGGACTGAATTTAAATTTACAACCAGATTCAAATTAAATGTTCAACCAGATAATAATAAAAGTTTAACAGTCCATGAAAGAACAATAAATTCTAGAGTCTGGCTAAAAGTGCAAGGTTCAACTAATAAATTAGGAAACTAATGTTGTGCGGAAGACGTCTCCTCCTCCTCCAAAACTCTAGCTACCCCATGAGATAAAGCCGTCATACCTGAGGATCTGAGGCAAAAACAACAAACGTCAGCAGAAGGCTGAGTAGGATTTCAACAAGATGCTGTGATGTCATGTGTATAACGGAGGACATGATTCAACTATCTACTCGATGCACCTATACCAATCGACTATGTCAACTGTGTCAACTATCAACTATATGAGTATACGACATAAACTCAATCAAGAGCGTAGTGGACATTGGGTTTCCCCCGCACTCTCACACCTCGAGAGTGGCACCTCAAGCCCGCTCCAGCTAGAGATGCGACTATCCAAAAATGGTAGTCCGCAGACGTCTAACACCTCGACGCCGTACACACAACCTGTGTGATAAATAGGTGATCACCGGTGTCACTTGCCCTACAACCCGGGCAATATATCAACGTGTCCAGGGCTATCGCCCAATAGTAGATCAACTATGCATATGTCAACAACTCATCTACTACAACTCAACTATTATAATGCTAGTAATCATGTCATCATGTATGCATTAAGTAAATAAACAACAACATAAGACATGCTACGTCTAAACTAGCATCCTCAACTAATTTGCATATAACAACATCATGCTGGCAACATGTATCAACAAAATATGCATAAAGAGTTTCAACAACAATAGATATCAACTTCCAATGGAATAGAACAACAAGATATATTTCGACATAGGGTAACAACCGATCTAGGATGAGATTCACTTTGACAACAACTACCTCAAAAGAATAACTCGGGTAAAACCATGAAAACCGATAAAATAATATTATCCGACCCGACTCGCAAAACGAGGCAATAAAAACATACTGTTTTCAACATCCGAAAGCCAATCGACAAAACAGACTCCACCAATGAATTCGGGTCGACGAGTAGGTCTAATTTCATATGTAATATGATTATTTTGACCCACTATAAACCCTCCAACTAATTATTTAGATAATAGCAAAATAGCTCAAATATCATTCATTAATTACTGATACCAAGTATACATATATCAGTGATATATTTAATATATCACTGCTACAACTGCTGATATCAACTTCCACTTATAACATCAACATAACACCTACAATACAATATAACACTGATATAAGGATTATATCATTGATATAAACTTAATTAAACTTTAATCTACTCATCTACTTCCTCATCAGCCTTTCCCCAAATCCGACGCCACCAGAAGCTGAGCGAACGGCGACGGAACAACGCGATCATCGACCGGCGAGGGTGGTTCGCCAATCGACACCTCCGACCATCGCCGCCACCTCAACCCGACGCCACAGCCATCAACCCTTATACCAGCCGTCGCCACCTTCCCCAACTGGTCTGACAGATCGGATTGCCGGGCAAGCGCGTCGCCTCCGACGCCAACGATGATTCGCCGTCACCACCACGCGACGGCAACGGCCATCCTGCTAAGAATGATAACCCTTGATGGGCTGCCGTGACTGGCGGAGGTCGCCAGATCGGCTCGCGCGGCAGCAACGCCTCGTCGGGCGCCCTTGCTCGTCGCGGCACCTCGCCGGGCGCCGCAACTCGATCGCGCGGCCGACACCGACCAAGACCCGACCCCAAGTTGCGACGCAACTCTAGGGACCTCCTCAAAATAGAGTCGATCGGCACTGCTGCTTGACGGCAACAACTCGAGCAGAGAAGATGATACCAACGGCAAAGAAACAACGCGATTCAACTACAACTAATTGATCCGATCATGAACTGTGATCATCTCATCGACGGCGGCTCGGATTGCAAGAAATCCGCCGGGAAATTTGACAGAAATACCAGATCGGCGACGAGGATTCAAATCCGAAAACTCCACACCAAAAAAATACGCTACATTCCGGGAAACCAAGAAACAATCTCCGATCGGCAGATAAAACATCGCGAATCTCAACCTACATCAAGTTACCCTACGCGAACAGATAGAAGAGAAGGATTAGGAATCCTACCGATAAACTCCTCCAACTCCGATTCACCGGAGATCTTCTCGTCGCCGACGCCTCAAATTCTTCCGTCGTCCGCCGCACCTGCTGCCGCTACAGTGATCGAGAGAGAGAGAAAAAGATTAGGGAGGGTTTAGGGTTTAATTATATAAGATTAGCATTTTTGCAAAAGCCCCCTCTAAGAAATATATTTACAAAGAGGTCTAAAATTTTAAGGCATAACATCCTCCCCACCTAAAAGAAATTTGGTCCTCCAAATTTGAATACCTGACTCAAAAAGATAAGGGTAGAGCACTCGAATATCCTCCTCTCGCTCCCAAGTGGCCTCCGAATCAGAATGATGCTGCCACCCAACCTTGACGAGCGATACTACCTTGTTGCGAAGCCGATGCTCTTTCCTGTCAAGAATCCGAACAGACTGCTCCTCAAAGCTAAAGTCAGGCTGAAGCTGAACTGACTGCTGCTCCAAGATATGAGTAGGATCAGGCACGTACTTCCTCAACATGGAAACATGGAAGACATCGTGCACATCAGCTAAGGAAGGAGGCAATGCTAGCCGATACGCTACCGCTCCCACTCTCTCCAAGATCTCGAATGGGCCAATATAACGCGGTGCGAGCTTTCCCTTCTTGCCAAACCGCATAACACCTCTGGTAGGAGATACTCTAAGAAAGACATGATCCCCAACTGAGAACTCCAAGTCTCTCCTACGCCGATCAGCATAACTTTTCTGACGACTCTGAGCGGTCAGTAATCTCTGTCTGATCATCTGCACCAGCTCTATATCCCGCTGAACCATCTCTGGTCCCAAAAGTCGACGCTCACCAACCTCATCCCAATGCACTGGTGATCTGCATCTCCGGCCATAAAGAGCCTCAAACGGTGCCATCTGAATAGCTGAGTGATAGCTATTATTATATGAGAACTCCACCAGATGAAGGTGGTCCTCCCAGCTACCTCCAAAGTCCAACACACAAGCACGCAGGAGATCCTCAAGAGTCTGAATCGTGCGCTCCGACTGGCCATCAGTCTGCGGATGATAGGCGGTACTGAATCGGAGCTACGTACCCAAAGCCTGCTGCAAACTCTCCCAAAAATGCGAAGTGAATCGCGGATCTCTATCTGAGATTATGCTGGCTGGCACACCATGAAGCCGAACAATCTCTCTGCAATATAAGGCTGCCAATCGACTAAGAGGAAAAGTCTTCTTCATCGGCAAGAAGTGGGCAGACTTGGTAAGCCGATCAACAATCACCCAAATCGAGTCGTGCCCTCTCTGCGATCTCGGAAGTCCAGTGACAAAATCCATCATGATATGCTCCCATTTCCACTCTGGAATAGGAATGTTCTGAAGCTTCCCAGCAGGTCGCTGATGCTCTATCTTGATCTGCTGACAAATCAAGCACTTAGCCACAAACTCTGCAATATCCTTTTTCATCCCACGCCACCAATATGACCGTTTGAGGTCCTGATACATCCGAGAACTCCCCGGATGCACTGCAAATCGGGATCTATGAGCTTCGGCCAATAATTCTTTCTTTACCGGATGCTCCTCAGGCACACATAACCTGCCTCTAAATCTGATGGTACCATCTGCATCTCTAGAGAAATCGGGCTTTCGCCCCTGCTCTATCTCCTCAATCATAGCCTGCAGATGACGATCCTCGATCTGGCTCTCCTGGATCCGCTGAACAATCGGCGAATGAGCAATGAGCTGGGCTAGTACCCCTCTCTCAGTAGGACGAAGCACATCCAAACTCAGCTCTGAAAACTGCCGAACTAGTTCAGACGCTGCAACTCTGAGATAAGCTAGCATCCCAACTGATTTCCTGCTTAAGACATCTGCAACAACATTAGCCTTACCGGGATGATAGTTAATAGAGCAATCATAATCCTTCAGGAAATCCATCCATCTGCGCTGCCTCATGTTCAGCTCCTTCTGAGTGAACAAATACTTCAGGCTCTTATGATCAGTGAAGATCTCAAAGGTCGCTCCATACAGGTAATGCCGCCAAATCTTTAGAGCAAAGATGATCGCTGCTAGCTCCAAATCATGCACTGGGTAGTTCTTCTCATGCTCCTTCAACTGACGAGAAGCATAAGCAACTACTCTCTCATGCTGCATCAACACAGCTCCAAGTCCCTGAATGGAGGCGTCTATAAACAACACAAACCCGTCACATCCAGATGGAACTACCAAAACAGGTGCACTAGTGAGCCGCCTCTTGAGCTCACGAAAGCTCGCCTCGCACCGGTCATCCCAAACAAATTTCACCCCTTTCTTCGTCAATCTAGACAAGGGTGAAGCGATCTTTGAGAAACCTTCAACAAATCGCCGATAGTAGCCTGCTAGTCCCAAGAAACTCCGAATCTCGTGGACTGTCCTAGGCCTTTGCCACTCGGACACTGCATTAATCTTCTGAGAATCCACTGCAATGCCGGCTCCAGAAATCACATGACCAAGGAAGCTAACTTCCTTCAACCAAAAAGCACACTTGCTGAATTTGGCATACAGCTGCTCTTTCCTCAGCACACCAAGCACCATCCTCAAATGCTCTTCATGCTCTTCCTCACTGCGAGAGTACACCAAGATATCGTCAATGAACACCACGACGAACCGATCAAGAAAGCCCATGAAAATACGGTTCATCAAGTCCATAAATGCTGCTGGTGCATTGGTCAACCCAAACGGCATAACCAAGAACTCGTAGTGCCCATAGCGAGTCCTGAATGCAGTCTTCTGAACATCCTCATCTCTAACTCTGAGCTGATGATAGCCTGATCTCAAATCAATCTTGGAGTACACACTCGTCCCCTGCAACTGATCAAACAGATCATCGATCCTGGGAAGAGGGTATCGGTTCTTTATAGTCACCGAGTTCAGCTGCCTATAATCAATGCAAAGCCTCATAGAGCCATCCTTCTTCTTTACAAACAACACTGGAGCTCCCTAGGGTGAGACACTGGGTCGGATGAACCCCTTATCCAACAGCTCCTGCAGCTGCTCTTTCAACTCCTCTAACTCCCTAGGCGCCATTCTGAACGGTGCCTTCGAGATCGGAGCAGTACCAGGATGCAAATCAATGGTGAAGTCAGACTGACGCACCGGGGGTAATCCTGGTAACTCATCCGGGAACACATCCGGAAAATCACAGACCACAGGTAGATCCTCAAGCCGACTTTGACTGCTTTCGGAAGTGCCCACCAATGATGCAATAAAGCCAAGGCACCCCTGAGCTATCAATCGTCGGGCCTGCAGCGCTGAGATTAAGGGAGTCATAGATTCTCTCACTCCCAAGAACTCAAATGAAGGCAATCCTGGAGGTGATATTGTTACAGTCTTCCCATGACAGTCAACTTTAGCATGGTTGGCAGAAAGCCAATCCATACCCAGAATAATATCAAACTCAGAGAAGTCTAACACCAACAAGTCAGCTAAACAAACATGACCACCAAAGCTGAGTCTACACCCACTCAACTGCAACTCCGACACTAGCACATCCCCAGATGGTGTATGCACGGCCAGGCTCGTCGCACTAGGTGTAGGCTCCATATTCAACTTTTCAAGCATATGAGGAGCAATAAAAGAATGCGTAGAGCCAGTATCAAACAACAAAGATGCAGGAATACTAAAAATCTGGATTATACCTCTAACAACTGTACCAGAAGCCTCCTGGGCCTGCTGCTGAGTCAGTGCGAACACTCTGGCAGACTGCTGGATGCTCTGCTGCGGGCCCCTCTATCGGTGCTGCTGAAAGCTCTAGCCTCCCGCCTGCTGCCTGGTCGGACAATCTCTGCTGATGTGGCCTGGCTGCTTACAGCTAAAGCAAAGACTCTGCGACTGCGGGCAATCCCTAACAGAGTGGGAAGCATCCCCACACTTATAGCAATGGAACTGGCCTCGGCTCGTCTGACCTCCCGACTGAAAAGTAGGTCGCGAAGACGCCTGCGACTGGGCTGGTGCGGATCTGGCCCTCTTGGCCTGCGGCTGCCCAAATCCTCTGCCACCATCTCTGCGCCCTCTGCGCTGCCTGAAATGAGACTGTCCCGACTGTCTCTGTCCTCCGCCACCCTGACTCTGAGCCTGAGATGGCTGGCTAGCCTCAACCTGCTGACGATCCGGGAACATCTCGGCGTGAGTCGCCTCCGCCCGTAGCGCCCGCCTCAGGACTCTGTCATAGCTATCTAGCTCCTCACTAGCCATTAACCCCTTAATGGAGTTGTTCAGTCCGTTGAAAAAGAACTCTGCCCGCCTGCTACTGGAGGTAACCAAATCTGGGACGAACATAGCAAGTGCATCAAACTGGTTGGCATACTCTACCACTCGCCTCGTCCCCTGACGTAACTGAACGAACTCCTGCAACTTCTGCCTCGCATAGGTAGCTGGATAATATTTCTTGAAGAATATCTTCAAGAATTTCTTCCAAGAGATCGTCTTCCCTCTCAGTAGCCTCTGCTGCATCTCCCACCAGATCAAGGCCTCCCCAGTAAAGCAATAGGTCGCCAAACCGACCTGATCCTCCTCTGGACAGCCCAATACACCAAAGGCCCGCTCTACCTCGCGGACCCACGACTGAGCCACTGCAGGATCGGTGGTCCCCGCAAAGCTGTCGAATTTACCTCTCCCTAGGAGTAGAAACTGATTCAGACAGTCCATCTTCCGTCTCTCGAGAGACTCAGGCTGTACTGGGTCATACCGAGCTACTGGCTGTGGCTGCACCGGTGAATCCTCTGAAGACTCTCCAGCAGATATCTCAGAAGGTGAATCCTCACTATAAGCTGAGTCAGAATCGAACTCAACATCGGCCTCAGGCTGCGGCTCCATCTGCTCGGTCTGCCCTCTCGCTCGGCCACCCCGAGCGCTACCCTGGTTGGGCCTACGACTCGAGCGTGCCCGACGCTGAAACTGAGCCAGGGGGACATCGTCCGCTAAATCTGGCTTGACTCTGGCTGGAACCGGGCTAACCCTCTGAGTCTGAGCAACCTGCCTACCGCCTCGACCTCGACCTCGACGACCACCTCTGAAGGCCGTCCTGACACCCGCGCTACCTCTAGATTCCATATTTCCTAAAAGGAAAGAACAACTCAGATTCACATTCAACCAACAACCAACAATAAAAAAAAATCAACTTGTTTTCTTACGGTAAGGTGAAATCTCATCCTTAGACCTAAACACCCAACAATCCTATGAAGGAGGACGATCCTAAGCTCTGATACCAAGTTGTTACGCCCCGCCGAGGTTTATCCCTATATAAGGGACCTCACCTAGGAGAAGCGCAACTAGCAACAGAACCACCAACAATTTATCAAATGGACTGAATTTAAATTTACAACCAGATTCAAATTAAATGTCCAACCAGATATTAATAAAAGTTTAACAGTCCATGAAAGAACAATAAATTCTAGAGTCTGGCTAAAAGTGCAAGGTTCAACTAATAAATTAGGAAACTAATATTGTGCGGAAGACGTCTCCTCCTCCTCCAAAACTCTAGCTACCCCATGAGATAAAGCCGTCATACCTGAGGATCTGAGGCAAAAACAACAAACGTCAGCAGAAGGCTGAGTAGGATTTCAACAAGATGCTGTGATGTCATGTGTATAACGGAGGACATGATTCAACTATCTACTCGATGCACCTATACTAATCGACTATGTCAACTGTGTCAACTATCAACTATATGAGTATACGACATAAACTCAATCAAGAGCGTAGTGGACATTGGGTTTCCCCCGCACTCTCACACCTCGAGAGTGGCACCTCAAGCCCGCTCCAGCTAGAGATGCGACTATCCAAAAATGGTAGTCCGCAGACGTCTAACACCTCGACGCCGTACACACAACCTGTGTGATAAATAGGTGATCACCGGTGTCACTTGCCCTACAACCCGGGCAATATATCAACGTGTCCAGGGCTATCGCCCAATAGTAGATCAACTATGCATATGTCAACAACTCATCTACTACAACTCAACTATTATAATGCTAGTAATCATGTCATCATGTATGCATTAAGTAAATAAACAACAACATAAGACATGCTACGTCTAAACTAGCATCCTCAACTAATTTGCATATAACAACATCATGCTGGCAACATGTATCAACAAAATATGCATAAAGAGTTTCAACAACAATAGATATCAACTTCCAATGGAATAGAACAACAAGATATATTTCGACATAGGGTAACAACCGATCTAGGATGAGATTCACTTTGACAACAACTACCTCAAAAGAATAACTCGGGTAAAACCATGAAAACCGATAAAATAATATTATCCGACCCGACTCGCAAAACGAGGCAATAAAAACATACTGTTTTCAACATCCAAAAGCCAATCGACAAAACAGACTCCACCAATGAATTCGGGTCGACGAGTAGGTCTAATTTCATATGTAATATGATTATTTTGACCCACTATAAACCCTCCAACTAATTATTTAGATAATAGCAAAATAGCTCAAATATCATTCATTAATTACTGATACCAAGTATACATATATCAGTGATATATTTAATATATCACTGCTACAACTGCTGATATCAACTTCCACTTATAACATCAACATAACACCTACAATACAATATAACACTGATATAAGGATTATATCATTGATATAAACTTAATTAAACTTTAATCTACTCATCTACTTCCTCATCAGCCTTTCCCCAAATTCGACGCCACCAGAAGCTGGGCGAACGGCGACGGAACAGCGCGATCATCGACCGGCGAGGGTGGTTCGCCAATCGACGCCTCCGACCATCGCCGCCACCTCAACCCGACGCCACAGCCATCAACCCTTATACCAGCCGTCGCCACCTTCCCCAACTGGTCCGACAGATCGGATTGCCGAGCAAGCGCGCCACCTCCAACGCCAACGATGATTCGCCGTCGCCACCACGTGACGGCAACGGCCATCCTGCTAAGAATGATAACCCTCGATGGGCTGCCGCGACTGGCGGAGGTCGCCAGATCGGCTCGCGCGGCAGCAACGCCTCGTCGGGCGCCCTTGCTCGTCGCGGCACCTCGCCGGGCGCCGCAACTCGATCGCGCGGCCGACACCGACCAAGACCCGACCCCAAGTTGCGACGCAACTCTAGGGACCTCCTCAAAATAGAGTCGATCGGCACTGCTGCTTGACGGCAACAACTCGAGCAGAGAAGATGATACCAACGGCAAAGAAACAACGCGATTCAACTACAACTAATTGATCCGATCATGAACTGTGATCATCTCATCGACGGCGGCTCGGATTGCAAGAAATCCGCCGGGAAATTTGACAGAAATACCAGATCGGCGACGAGGATTCAAATCCGAAAACTCCACACCAAAAAAATACGCTACATTCCGGGAAACCAAGAAACAATCTCCGATCAGCAGATAAAACATCGCGAATCTCAACCTACATCAAGTTACCCTACGCGAACAGATAGAAGAGAAGGATTAGGAATCCTACCGATAAACTCCTCCAACTCTGATTCACCGGAGATCTTCTCGTCGCCGACGCCTCAAATTCTTCCGTCATCCGCCGCACCTACTGCCGCTACAGTGATCGAGAGAGAGAGAAAAAGATTAGGGAGGGTTTAGGGTTTAATTATATAAGATTAGTATTTTTGCAAAAGCCCCCTCTAAGAAATATATTTACAAAGAGGTCCAAAATTTTAAGGCATAACAATATATATTTAAAATATAAATATGTGTAGGAAACTTACAGGAGGACTGTGATCAAACGTGGAGGCACACCGGAGGAGTTCGAAGCAGGAGCTTGGGTGGAGGCCGCAGGTGGCTGGGAGCATAGTCGTGTTTATGGCTTTGTAGACAGTGGCCATGCACGCGTCGTGCTCGGGCCACTTGGGGCACCGACCCCTCCGGCTGCGGGTGAGCGGCCCTCGACATCCCGAGCGCAGGACTAGAGCCGGATAGCAGCCATGGAGTCGGAGCTCACCCAACAGAGACAGACGATGGAGGAGCAGAGGCAGGCGATGGAGGAGCAGAGGCAGGCGATGGAGGAACAGAAGCAGCCAATGGAGGAACGGAGGCAGCTGATGGAGGAACGGAGGCAGCCGATGGAGGAACAGAGGCAGATGATGGAGGAGCAGAGGCTGGCGATGCAGGAGCATAGACGGACGAATGACGAGTTGAGACAGACAATCTAGAACATGTAGACACTCCTCACTCAGATTGCGTCTCACTCTGGCGGAGAGGACGCGTCTTCTCTCTGCTAGAGAGGTCAGCGACCTGACGTGAGGTCGGCAACTTCTCTGGCAGAGAGGAGGCGGACCTCTCTGGCGGAGACGACGTCATCGACGTCTTCGCCAGAGAGGTTGCACGTCCTCTCTGCCTCTCAACCTCTCTGGCGGAGAGGTCGGCGACGTCCTCTCTGCCTCTCTGGCAGAGAGGTCACGCGATCTCCGTCGGTGGAGAGGACGTGCGATCTCTCTGGCGGAGAGGAGGTGGACACCTCTTCGCTAGAGAGGTCGCATGACCTCTTTGGTGGCGCGTCCTCTCCGCCGACCTCTCCTCTCGCCACCTCTCTGGTGTGACCTCTTTGGCTCGTCTGAGAGGAGGTCCGGATGTAGAGGTCTGCGCGACCTCTCATCTGATATCGGCGAGGTTTTAAGGCTTGAAATGGGTGCCGTCGCCACCAGAGAGAGGAGGTGAGGAGGAAGGTGTGGTGGAGAAGACAATTTGGAAGATAAGTCAATATTTTAGTCAATAATATAATCTACGTGGCATTATTTATTCTACATGGCTTCAATCAAGAATAAAAATTTATCACATCGTCATTGTTAAGTGACACATCAGCAAAAACCATAAAAAATGACGGTGCGTGCTAAACGGGGTAACATAATGAAAGTTTGTGTATTTCATTGATAACGAAAAAAGTTTATGCTAAAAATGGGAAAAGGGTCCAAATTTCATATTTTTTTTATGTTTTGTTTATATTTTGATACTTGGTTGTATATATATGATATTTTGATAATTGTTTGCCTTCAGTTTGAGGATTAGATTGATTATATTTATGTAAAACTTGTATATTTGGTTTCAAATGCATGTGTATGATATTTTTTGATTGTAATATGTGATTGAAAATAGATTATAGTCTATATATAATTGTATACAGGAATTTACAAAATTTTTAGTTTTTTCAGTTACAAGATACACCTTTAGCCACGGCTTACCCTCGGTTCACCGTCACTAAGCCGTGGCTGAAAGCTTATCGTAAATGGCTAATGACCTAGGCAGCACCAAATATCACGATTGTTAATTGTATCACCGATAGGACTGGGCCGTGGCTGATGTGTTGGTATCAGTGACAGGCGCCTAGAGTCGTCACTGATGTTTTTAAATCAACGACAGCCCACACGACTGTCGCTGATGATTACGTGTGACGGCGTAGCTCGGCCGTCACAACTTATCTGAGACGCGCGCATCAGTGACGATGTTTTGCCACGCCCTTTGCCGTCCGTGATAGTTATCACTGATGGGTCATCCACAAATTCAACCGTCGGTGATGACGACAATTCTAGTAGTGATAAATGGCAACAAAGCTCGACATCAAGGTCAACCATCAATGCTGGGTGACTTGGTGGTTGAAGATGATCTCCCTAATATCTACTTCTTAAATATCATTTATAATGAAACTTTTCACTTGTACTCGATCGAGCCTCTTGTTGCGACCTATGAGTCTTATAAAGGTTGTATCGTGGCAACTACAACGTCCCCTATAGCACTATACTACTTGCTAACCCATGGGCATTCAAAGGGATGCCAAGCTCTATGAGAAGGCGCACTATACTACTCGCCAACCCATGGGGTGAGGTTGTGACTATTGGCAATCAGAGAAGATAGGAAGTGGCGATGAATGGAAAAACTATTATTGATTGATTGATTCAAAACATATGACATCTATTTATAATAGAGTTCGTATCATAGAAATAACAAGTGTATCAAGAAGATAGTGGAAATTAGTTAGGCGGTGTCACATTAGTGGCTGACGTGTCAGGTGTGGGGCAGCGCTGAGTTGATAACCTGGAACAACAATAGCAAACAACGATTGCAGATGAGCTAGCGATCGACATCAACGATTACTGTTAATATTCCCCCTCAAGATGAGCCGTTCGATAATGCCCATCTTGATTCGATGGTCTAGAAAAGAAGTGGAGTAAGTTGCTTTTGTTAAAGAATCTGCGAGCTGATGTGAAGCAGATATGTGACGAACATTAACACAGCCAGCTTCAACTAGGGATGGCAATTCAAACTGGTTAATCGAACCGTAAAATTCATTTTTGGATAGTGGATTTGCGGTTCGGTTTTGATTTTGAATAGTAAAAAACCAAAAATCGTTTAAAATCGATTCGGTTTCGATTATCGGGTCACGATTAATCAGTAACCGAAACCGATTATATATTCGATTTCGGTTACCAATTTTTTGCGGTTAATCGGTATCCGAAATCGGTTTTGTTATTAATCTTTGAACCGGTTATCCGTTTACTATCGGTTTTTTTACGGTTAACCAGTATCCGAAACTAGTTTTATTATTAATCTTTGAATTGGTTATCTGTTTACTATCGGTTAACCGATTAGTAAATGGATAACTAGTTCTATCCGAACAAAAAAATTCGGTTTCGGTTTCGAATATAGGATTTTGAAACTGATCGGTTTTGGTATCGGTTTCGATTAGCGGATTTGGAAATCGGTTTCGGTTTCGGTTAACCCCCAAAAGTGCGATTAACTAAACCGTTGTCATCCCTAGCTTCAACTTGTTCTCTGATGAAATGGAAATCCAAGTCGACGTGCTTCATCCAGCTGTGATTAACTGCATGTCGGGTGAGCAGAGTGGCACCGAGGTTATCATAATAAATCATCGAAGTGGATGGCGAGAAGCAATTGATCTCCTTAAGGATGTTGGAAATCCAATTGGCTTCGGCAGTAGCATTGGCT
The DNA here is from genome assembly GCA_034359265.1 of Canna indica. NCBI lineage: Eukaryota > Viridiplantae > Streptophyta > Magnoliopsida > Zingiberales > Cannaceae > Canna > Canna indica. The sequence goes on along the minus strand of CP136891.1, from coordinate 72,332,613 downwards.
AATGCTTTATACTCTGCTTCAGTGGATGACCGTGCGATAGTTCGCTATTTTTTTAACACCAACCCACAGGAGATTGTCCGAGAAGAACTAAATATGCACCTGTAGATCGACGATCATCCAGATCGCCACCCCAGTCTGATTTTGAGTAGACTTCAACTTGCAAACTGTTGTTGGAGCTTAAAAGAATACCCAAGTTTGATGTGCCTTTCAAGTAACGAAGAATTCGTTTGCAGCACTGCTAGTGAGTTTGTGACAGACTGTGCATGTACTGCGATAGTTATTCACAGCAAATCCAATGTCTGGTCTTGTAAAGGATAGATACTGCATGGAGCCAATGGTTTGCTTATAAAGCTTGGAGTCCGCAGGCTTAGCATTGTCATGTAAGGACAGTCCAACTGAAGTAGATAAGGGCGTCTTTACACTGTTGGCATCCTGCAAGTTTAGTCGCTGAAGGAGATCTAATATGTATTTTTGCTGTGACAAAACCAGGCCTTTATTGGTTCGAAGAACCTCAATTCCCAAGAAATAACTCAAAGGTTGCAGGTCTTTGAGAGAAAAGCGAGCAGACAATGCATTGTTAATCTCATGAAGTTTGTCTATGGAAGAACCAGTGAGTATAATATCATCTACATATAGTAGAATGATAGTAACCGATGTCTTGTCATGAAGAGTGAATAATGATATATCAGACTTAGAATTTTAGAAACCAATTGACTGTAGAAAGCTGTGCAGTTCATTGTACCAAGCCTGGGGTGCTTGACGTAATCCACAAATCGCCTTATTAAGCTTACACACATATCTGGGATGCTTGGTGTCTGTAAACCCTGGCGGTTGTTGCATGTATATTTCATCATGAAGACTTCCCTGCAAGAAGGCGTTATTGACATCTAGTTAAAAAAGACTCCACTAAAACTTACTAGCTAAGGTTAAGACAATTCGAACAGAAGTCTGTTTGATAACAGGACTGAAAGTGCTCATGAAATCAATTCCGAGACGTTGATGAAATCCTTTTGCTACCAAACATCCTTTAAACCGATCTATGGAGCCATCCGACTTTTGCTTTATTCGAAAAATCCATCGACAACCAATGACATTTTGATCAGCAGACGGAGGGATCAGTGTCCAAGTGTTGCTGCGTACAAGCGCATTGTATTCCTGTTCCATTGCATTTACCCACTCGGGATGTTGAGCAGCCTACTTGTAGCTATTTGGTATAGAATGGGAGATAACTGTGGTGTGTAAAGCCGAGTAATCAGCGGGAAAATTGGGTTTGTAAATATTAGATTGAGACCTTGTTACCATGAGCCTAGGAGGTGAAGGTGATGGGTTGGATAAAGCTTGCTATGGAATTGTATTTGAAATTTGGTTTGTGTCTTCACCATGTGAGGGAGAGTGTCTGGAATATGTATCGCATGCAGCTGCACCTGAAGATGATTCATGTATCATTGAGTGATTTGGAAGTTGTTGATCGGTGTTGGAACAGGGAGGTGGTAAATAGATGTCAAGTGAATTTGGATTGATGTCTGGTTGTGGTCGAGTAGAGATTGGTATAGGATTAGAAGTTGGAATGACATCAATCCATTCATTGATATCCATTGTTCGAGATATGTAGGATGGGAGATATGAGAAAGGGAATTCAATTTCGATAAATTGGACATGTCGAGAGAGAATAATTTTGCCATTAGAGTGGTCAAAACATTTATAGCAATGGTGTATTGTGGAGTATTCGAGAAACACACAAGGATTTGATTTAGCCTCCAGTTTATGCTTAGTGTAAGGTTTCATCCATGGGTATCATAAGCAGCCGAAGACTTTGAGATTTGAATAGTTGGGTGTATCATTGAAAAGAGATTGGTATGGAGACATGTTACAAAGTGTTTTGGTTGGCATTCTGTTGATTAGATAAATGGCTGTAGATGCAGCAAAATGCCAAAATTGAGAAGGGAGCGAAGCTTGTGACATCAGTGTAAGGTATGTCTCCATAATATACATGTGCTTCATTTCGGCTAAGCTTACTCTTTGAGGGGTATAAGGAGGGGAGCACAAGTGTTCAATTCCATGAGTGGATAGATAAGAGGCAAAAGTTACATACTCTCCTCCACCGTCAGTGTATAAGTGCTTGATAGAGGCATTGAAATAGTTTTCGACCAATGTTTTAAATGAAGAGAAAATATTTGTCACTTCGGACTTGAGTTTGATTGGAAACAACCAAGTATATTTGGTATAATGATCAATGAAAAGTACATAATAGCGATGGCCTTCTAGAGATGTAACAGGGGAAGGACCCCAAACATCTGAATAAAGCAATTCTAAAGGCCTATTTGATTTAATTGAAGAGGTGACAAAAGGTAGTTTATGACTTTTATTACACTTGCAGGCATTGCAGTGTTTTGATGCTGAAGCAGATAGGAGAGCTGGAATTTTGATAAAATGGAGTGAAGGACCTGCTGATGTGGATGTCCAAGACGTTGATGCCAATAATCTTTAGTACCAGAGGCCTTAGTTGCGGAAGCAGTGTAAATGGTAGGAAGAGAGTTGTCCCAATGGTACAGATCACCATCATTCAGGCCACGAGCGAGGACCATTCATGTCTGCATTTCCTTCACAGTGAAGTAGTCAGGAAAGAAATTCTATGGAAGTGTTATTTTGGAGGCAAAATTTCGCGACTGATATTAAGTTTTTGGTGACGGTTGGCGCATGTAACACATTATTAAGATGGAAAGAAGGGAGTAATTTGACCATGCCATAGCATGAAGCAGGAATAGTATTGCCATCACCAAGTGTAATACTTTGATCACTGTTGAAGTTAGTCACTGACTGCAAACTATCAGCATCAACAGTAATATGGTGAGTTGTGCCAGAGTCCAGGATCCAGGCATTGTTGCTGGTGGAGTTGTTGTGCTGTTCTGAAAGATTAATCTGAGGAGCATGGAACTCATTATTGAACCTGGATCTACATGTCTTTGCCGAGTGACCAATTTTTTCACAGATCTGACATTGTATTCGAGGATGATTATTAAGCTTCGGTTGCCGACTAAAGTGATTATGCAGCGGTGGCCTATTGTAATTGTTTGAAGACTAAGTTCTTTTCTCCCAAGTTTGTTGTCTGTTGTTACTATATTATCTCTGCACAAAATGTGCTGAGACCGCAGGAGGTCTAGATCGCAATTTTAGCAAGTATTCATGGCCAACAAGCTTGTCAAATAGTTCCTCTATGGACACTGGAGTATCTCTGGACATTATAGCTGTAGTAATGTCATTGAACTCTGGTCCTAACCCACTTAGGATTTTGATTGTTAAAGCAGGAGAACTAATAGGTGCATTCGCCAGAGAGAGTTCATCGGAAATGCTTTTAATTTCTTAAAAATATTCGACGATTGTTTTATTTCCCTTGGTAAGTTTTGTGAGATTATTCTGCAATCCAAATATGCGAGTCTGCGACTTATTGACGAACTGGTTCACAAGTCGCAACCACGCTTCATAAGCCGAAGATGAGGTAGCAACTAGAGAGGTGATCGATGGATCTATCGAAGCCATTAAGGCATGGCGAATCAGCATGTCCTGTCGAAGCCATTGTTTATGGCTTGGATCATGAATAGAGGGACACAAAAAACTTCCATCGATAAAGGCGACAATATCATACCCCACTTGCAGAAACTCGAGCTGTGTCTTCCAAGTCATGTAGTTGCTACTCCCGGAGAGTTTGATCGGCAGTTGCACAACTAGATTTATAGTAATGATCTGATCTCCTCCATTGAGTGGATTGACAACTTTGGCATGAGGAACTTCTCTGGATGCCATGGAGCAGGGAGAAAGAAAAAACTATTGGCAAGAAAGAGAGATCAGAGAGTTATCAGCGAGAAGAATGGCTCTGATACCATATTGGCAATCAGAGAAGAGAGGAAGTGGCGATGAATGGAAACACTATTATTGATTGATTGGTTCAAAATATATGACAGATATTTATAATAGAGTTCGTATCATAGAAATAACAAGCGTATCAAGAAGATAGTGGAAATTAGTTAGGCGTTGGCACAACAATGGCTGACGTGTCAGGTGTGGGGTAGCGCTGAGTTGATGAGCTGGAATAACAATAGCAAACAACGATTGCAGATAAGCTAGCAATCAGCATCAGCGATTACTGTTAATAGTGACTACACAAATTATATAGGTGGCCGAATGTCATATGAGAGGCCTAGTTATGCGAATAATGGACTTTGACGTTGGCGATGTTGATACAATGTTATAGTTGTCTCCAGTACGCAATTGGTCGATGGGATGAGATATAGAAAGAGAAGCATGTCATGATTTGATTTCGATGGTCCATATAGAAAGAGAGGCACATTTTTCGATTGTCTCCACCCGAGGTCCATTGTTGCCATGCAACACTGACTTCAATGGTGAATCTGTAGGAGTTGGCGTTGGCAAGAATGAACCCGGGAATGTGATGCAGAGCTTTAACCCGCACACGCACCTTACAGGAGGAGAGATCAATCCATTCCAATGATGATTTGGCCAAAGCGTCGAAGCAGGAGAACGGACTCGTCAACGCAATCACTGAGTCGACGTTCCAAATTAAAAACAATTGGTAGCCCGCGAAGCTCCAGGCCGATGAGAAGCTCCGATGGAAGGATGTTAAGGTAAAGCTCGTTTTGTGTCCAGTTAGCTATCTGGAGCAGAACATGATTCCACTGAAGAGACTCAGACCTAAGCAAGCGGCGCTTGTAATACGATCCTTCTGCCTCCGTTGTCGCGACGAGGACGCGTTGATCCACCAACTTCCTCTACTTCCACTGCTGGAGGTGGTGCTGATAGTCGGCGAACTGTCTAGCGAACAGTGGCGGATCCAGAAAATTTTATTAGTGGGGGCAAACTAATAAATAAGGTTATACTCAAATATTTTCATTCGTTTAGCCGAATCGGTGGGAAAATTTTCTAAGTCAATTTCTAAATATATTTTTTTTACATGGAGGTTGTGTTTTATTTTCGGAATAAAATTATTATCTATTGATTTTGTTTTTAAAAATCTTTCCATAATTTTATCAATCAATTTAATTAGCAAGTAAACAAAAACTAAATATTAAAATGATTAATAATGCCGAAAATATAAAAATTAATAATGCTGAAATAAAAATTAATGCTGAAAAAATTAATAATGTTGTAATAAAAATATCGGTCTTACCACCCGAAGAAAGTAAAAAATTAATAAACTAAAAATACCGTACGATGTCGGTAGCCCGACGGAGATTGAAGGTGATCCAACGAGCGACAATTGCAGCGAGTGGCAGCGGCAGCGAGCATCGAGCGGCGGCGGCGAGCGTCAAGCGACAGTGGCAGCAGCAGCGGGCGGCATCGACAATGGCAACGTGCGACATCAAGTAGTCCGCGCGACAAGCGGTAGCTCGACGACAAGCGGCAACTCGATGGCAGGCTGCAGGCGATAGCTCGGCGACAAGCGGCAGATTTAGAAGACGAGCAATTGAGAAAGAGAGATCGAGAGTGACGAGAGAGAGGAGTGACAAGCGAGAGAGAGAGAAGGCGGGAGGAGTGAAATTTTAGTCAGTGGTATTAAATAATAATTAATTAGAAGGTAAACATTAAATGCAAAAAAAAATTAGATTTTGAGTCATGTACCGCTGTGCATCTAAGTAACAGTGAGCCATCACTAGCCATGTCATCTAAAATTATTTGTTAGCTGTGCTTGTGAGTGGGGGCCATTCAATTTTTTTTTTTAAAAGAAAATTATCTCAGTGGGGTCACGCCCCCCACTGGGCCTGTAGTGTATCCGCCACCGCTAACGAAGAAGCCAGCCACACTAGAGGTGGTGCTTAATTATAGTCGGCGAACTGTCTAGAGGTGGTGCTTCCACTACGATTACACCTTGTACGTACACCTCGTATATCTCTATAAACCTATGCAACTTCAGTATGCTTATGTCATTCTCAATTGCCCCAAAAGTCTCTTAGCTCACACTCTTAGGTACTTCTACAATCAAATCTTCAATATTACTAAAACCAAGTTTCTCCGTAAGAATGTCCCTAACATCAAAATATGAAAATAAATCGATTCCAATTTTTTTTCCACAATTCACCATGGTGGTGATGCAACTTAATCTTTCCTGACATGTTAGATCGAGCTTCAATATCCAGGCTCGAGGTCGACTCAAGTAACTCGAGCTCGGCTCGTTTAAGCTCGTTTAGGCTCGTTTATTTTTCTCAAGCGTGACCGAGCTCGTTCAAGCTCGGCTCGACTCGGATTTATGCTCAACCTCATATAAAATATTAATATTTATATAATTATATATAAATATATAAAGCTCGATTAGGCTCGCGAGCCGCTCGAGTCGAGTATTACTTAGCTCGGGCTCAAGTTTTCATCGAGTCGATCTTGAGTAGTTCATGAGCTGCTCGGCTCACTTACACCCCTAGGCTTATCAATGAAATGGTCATTGTAGCAATTTTATTTTTTTTTGCATAAAATGTATTTATTTTACTAGAAATAATAATAAAAGATATTAATTAATAATTACGATTTATAAAATTTATCTATTGTACTAGAAATAATATATTATTTATCTTTTTCCATTGCAATACTCAAATTATTTTATTTTTTATGACATATTTATATTAACATAAATTATTTATATTTATTTTTAAATAATATTATTAATTTATACTGAAATAAAATATTGATATATATTCATGCATTGCACGGAATATCCCGGTATATTTCTAAATATATTCCTAATTCGAAGGTTTTCTTTTCCCATTCTACTCCCCCATTTATATAAATCTAAGAATAAATAATTTCCTATTTCCACTCTCCTTATCATCCTTTTTCTTTTCTTCTTCTCACAAAAAGTTACCCAAATTGACACCACGCTCTAAAAATGTTATTTCCTCTGATTTGACAAATGAACGCTCGGGATGATCCAATATTTGATGAACCTTTTACGGCTTTCCCTCAATATTGAATGTGCATTTATTGAAGCTAAGAAATTTTAAGAAATAACAGATGAAAGTCAAAAGTAACGCATACCGTAACGACCGTTATAAGAAGAATGTTCTTCTGTTACGTACCTAATGATGTGTTGTAACAAAGCATCTTGTATTCTTGTATACTTATATTTATCAAAGATCACGAATTTGGCCACTGCTACATGACCAACAAAATATTGTTCGTTATATATAGAAGAATATAACAAATGAAAGTAACACTTGATTAAAACGTTTTCGCGTCTCCGTTGTAACATAAAATAACGTGGCATGTCCAATCGACCATTACCGGTCGTCAAACTCCCTCTTTCTCTCCGTCCCTCGTTGACCACCCTCTTTCTTTTTCCTCGTTGACCTTTTCTCTTTATCTAAAAACTTAAGAAAGCCGATTCCGGACCAAACCGAAGCGCCGAGCGATGGGCAACCAAACTTCCCGCCGCGGCCGCTCCAGCGGTCGCCACGAGCAGGGTTCTGTCCGGCGTCGGTTCCGCTCTCACTTCCGTGGCGTAGGCGGCGTCGGCCGCGTCCTCCGTCGCCCCATGGAGGACGTCCACGCCAACTACTCCTTCGGCCGCGAGCTCGGCCGCGGGCAGTTCGGCGTCACCTACCTCATCACCGACAGGGCCACCGGAAAGTCGCTCGCCTGCAAGTCCATCGCCACCCGCAAGCTAACCCATCAGGACGACCTCGAGGACGTCCGCCGCGAGGTGCAGATCATGCACCATCTCACCGGCCACCGCAACATCGTCGAGCTCAAGGGCGCCTTCGAGGACCGCCACTCGGTGAACCTGGTGATGGAGCTCTGCGAGGGCGGCGAGCTCTTCGACCGCATCATCTCCCGCGGTCATTACACCGAGCGCGCCGCCGCCGGCCTGTGCCGTGAGATCGTCAACGTGGTTCATTGCTGCCACTCAATGGGCGTGATGCATCGAGATCTCAAGCCGGAGAACTTCTTGTTCTTGAACACGAACGAGGATTCGCCGTTAAAGGCCACCGATTTCGGCCTCTCCACGTTCTTCAAGCCCGGTACATAAATAGAAATCCCTTCCTTTTTCTCGTTAAGCTTAATTCTTATCATTGAACCATGATGACATTATATTTGAAAATTACTGCAACAAGTGAAATCTATCTGAATTTTATGTTGGTAATCGTCTTACTTTTGAGTCTGTTATGTTCTTCTTTAACCTATCATCATTTTCTAATTGCTTGGAGATTTTAAAGGAAAAAAATCAAAATGTGGAATTCTGAGGAAATGTACATGATATAGTCAACCATCATCTATTGCAATAGGTCGTTAATTTACATGTCATTCCTCATCATATATTCTGAGAAAGTTCAAATTGGATCTACAACTAGATTTTACAAATCAAATTGCTTTGCCAGGCCAGCATGGAAGTATAGATGTGATTCTAGGTTTTCTTCAAAAAAATAAAAATAAATCATACGGGATAGATTCTGTATGGTTATTCATTTTATAATCTTGAAAGATCTATCTTAAGGGCCTGTTTGGATTGAGGTTAAAGGGAAGGGAAGGGAGGGGAAAAATTCCCCTTGTTTGGTTTTATGATTTTAATGGAGGGGAAAGGGAATGGAGAGGAATTGTTTAGGAAAGAATTTCCTTGGGGACTTTGCAAATTTCTGCTACTTACTGCTAAATTTCCATTGTTTCTGCAGGAGATGTATTCAAAGATGTTCTTGGCAGTGCATATTATGTTGCTCCTGAAGTATTACGGCGGCATTACGGGCCGGAGGCTGACATTTGGAGCTGCGGAGTGATCCTCTACATTCTCCTTGCTGGAGTCCCTCCTTTCTGGGGAGGTGCAGAGTTTGATAAGTTGAATTAAATTCAAAGTCATTTTCTAGATTCTGGAGAATTCAGCTGAAATTGCTAGTTTTGCCTCTTCAGACAATGACGAGGGTACTTTTGCTGCCATATTGCGTGGGCATATGGATTTCTCATCTGATCCCTGGCCAAGTATATCTCCTGGTGCAAAAGATCTGGTGAAGAAGATGCTAAGAACTGACCCGAAAGAACGACTTACAGCAGCTGAGATTCTTAGTAAGTTATACAGTTCCAACATTTATGCATTGTGTTCCAAGGCACAGAATCTTAGTTGCATTGTGGGTATATATTTCATGACTGTTTAATGCCATGTCCCATTCATGAGACGTTCTATATTTATAAGAATTTAATCTGTTGTATACACTACTCCCTAGTCCAACAAATACTACTCTGAAATCTGTTACTGGTCAATAATGTTAATGTGCTTGGTTTGACGATTAATGATGTTAATGCAGACCATTCATGGGTAAGGGAAGATGGGGAGGCTCCTGATAAGCCACTTGACCTTGCAGTAATAGATAGAATGAAGCAGTTCAGGGCCATGAACAAGCTTAAAAAAGTAGCCTTGAAGGTAGTGGGTTCCTTCCATTTGACTTTGTGGTCATCTGTTTGGTCTCCATTCTAAGTTTTCTCTAATTCATCTGCTCAGGTGATAGCCGAAAGCTTGTCGGAGGAAGAAATCATGGGATTGAAAGAAATGTTCAAATCAATGGACACTGATAACAGTGGCACGCTAACTCTTGAGGAACTAAAAGCTGGTATTCCCAAATTGGGTAATCTTGGTATCAAGATAACTGAATCTGAAGTTCAGCAGCTGATGGAAGCGGTATGACTCTTTTTCCTTCAATATAACTCAAATTTCTTTCTTCTTTAGCTTTTTGTTAAGCTCATTCATTGTTGAAAATTGTAGAAAGATATGTAGGAGAAAGAATAATCTTCTTATTATTCACAATGAGAGACCTCCTATTTATACAACCTAGGTTCCTTCATTTAGGAAACCTTAATTTAGGAAACAATAAATACAATGAATCCCTATAATCAAGCTAACAATCAATTCCCTCATTATAGCACTTAATTATCTAATTATGACACAATATTCCCTAATTACAGCAGAATATATTCTAACACTCCCCCTCAAGCTGGAGCATAGATGTTAATCATGCCCAGCTTGTTACAAATGTAATCAATTCGAACCTCATTCAAAGCCTTTGTAAAGATATCTCCTAGTTGATCTTCTGACTTAACATGTTCTGTAGAGATGAATTTTTGTTGAATCTTGTCACGAACAAAGTGGCAATCGATTTCAATATGCTTGGTTCTTTCATGAAACACGGGATTGGAAGCGATATGAATGGCAGCTCGATTATCACACCACAACTTTGCTGGTAGAGTAGTCTTAAGTCCAACTTCACTTAATAGCTGATATATCCATACTATCTCACACACAGTTTGTGCCATAGCTCTATATTCTGATTCTGCACTAGACCGAGATACTACATGTTGTTTCTTACTTTTCCATGAAACCAGATTTCCTCCAACAAAGACACAATATCCCGTAATTGACCTTCTATCCATCTTGGATCCTGCCCAATCTGCATCTGAAAAACATTCAATATCAGTATGTCCATGATTTCCATAAAAAAGACCACGTCCTGGAGCCCCCTTTAAATAACACAAGATTTGTTCTAAAACATTCCAATGTTCGATTGTTGGAGAAGACATAAACTGACTAACGACACTAACTGGGTAAGCAATGTCTGGACGAGTCACTGTAAGATAATTTAGCTTTCCAACAAGTCTTCTGTATCTCTCCGAGTCTTCAAATTGTTCACCTTCCTTGGTTAGCTGCAAACCAGGAGTCATTGGTGTACTACATGGCTTAGCACCTAATTTTCCTGTTTCTGTCAACAAGTCAAGAACATACTTCCTCTGAGACAAGAATATTCCTTTCTTGCTTCTTGTAACCTCAACACCCAAGAAATACTTCAACAACCCCAAATCTTTTGTCTTAAATCGACTATGAAGAAAGGATTTAAGAGATGAAATACTTGCAGTGTCACTCCCAGTAATAACAATATCATCTACATACACAACTAGTAGGATTATGCCAACTTGAGATCGTTTATAAAATACAGAGTGATCACACTTACACATTTGCATTCCAAATTCCTGAACTGCCTCGCTGAATTTCCCAAACCAAGCACGAGGACTTTGTTTCAAGCCATACAAGGATTTTCGAAGACGACAAACCTTCCCATACTCCCCCTGAGCAACAAATCCAGGTGGTTGCTCCATATAAACTTCTTCTTGGAGATCACCATGCAGAAAAGCATTCTTGATATCCAACTGATGTAATGGCCAGCTGAAAGTAGCCGCCATAGAAATGAATAGTCGAACTGAAGAAAGCTTAGCAACCGGAGAGAGTGTCAGAATAGTCAACACCATACACCTGAGCATACCCCTTAGCAACCAGACGAGCTTTCAAACGATCCACTTCACCATCAAAATTAGTCTTGATGGCAAACACCCATTTACACCCAATAGCTATCTTCCCTTCAGGTAAGTTCACCAAGTCCCAAGTACCATTACCATCTAATGCCATCATTTCCTCTACCATTGCAGCGTGCCAGCCAGGATGAGACAAGGCTTCTTTAACAGTTTTAGGAATAGACATAGAATCTAAGGAAGCAATAAAAGAGCTAGAGGAAGAAGACAGGTGAGCGTATGAAACAAATGATGAAATAGGATAACTACACTGACGTTTACCTTTTCGAAGGGCAATGGGTAGATCGAGACTAGGATCAGGATTATTTGCCACTGGATCTGACGACGAAGAAGCTGGTAAAGTGCATGAGTCCTGAGTCTTTGACCTTCTGGAATACATATGAACAATAGGAGGTCTAGCAGGTGCACCAAGAGGAACACACTGGGCCACAGTATAAATGAGTAGATCATCTTCCTCCCCCTGACTGTCATAAGTAGAAGATGAAGGAAAGAAAGGAGTATTTTCATGAAATGTGACAGTAGTGGATACAAGATAACGATTGAGTGTTGGAGAATAACATCTGTATCCTTTCTGAAGACGAGAGTAGCCAAGAAAAATACATTTCAGAGCTTTGGGATCTAATTTAGTGACCTGAGGACGAACATCACGAACAAAGCATGTACAACCAAATATCTTGGGTTCAATAGGAAACAAAGATTTAGAAGGAAAGAGCACGATATAAGGGATATCACCATTAAGGACAGAGGAGGGCATACGGTTGATTAAGAAACAAGCTGTTGAAACAACATCGGCCCAAAACTCCTTAGGAACTTTCATTTGGAAGAGAAGTGCCCGAGCAACTTCAAGAAGATGTCTATTTTTTCTTTCAGCCACTCCGTTTTGAGAAGGTGTATCGACGCAAGAAGTTTGGTGGAGAATGCCATTCTGAGTCATGTAGGACTGAAACTTTTCTGAAACATATTCTTTGGCATTATCACTTCTTAATGTACGTACAGGAACATTAAATTGAGTTTTTATTTCAGCACAAAAGGCACAAAAATGGGAGAATAACTCAGAACGATTTTTCATTAGATATAACCAAGTAACACGAGAATAGTCATCAACAAAGGTAACAAAGTACTTGAAACCAGTTTTGGACATAATTGGACAAGGACCCCAAACATCAGAATGGACTAACTCAAAAGGAGTAATAGCCCGTTTATTGACTCTAGGACAAGAGGGAAGACGATGGTGTTTGGCAAACTGACATGACTCACAATCTAACGAAGACAAGCTCTGGAACTGAGGATATAATTTCTTTAGGGAAGACAAAGAAGGATGTCCCACTTGACAGTGTACCTCAAAAGGGGTGGAAACACTTGAACAAGCAATGGATCGTGGCACCTCTGGATCCAGGTAGTAGAGACCTCCGGACTCATGACCTTTACCAATAATCTGCTTCGTCATAAGATCCTGAAAGAGACAAATGTCGGAATAAAATGAGATAAAACAATTCAATGTACGAGTAAGTTTACTGACAGAGAGTAAATTGAAGGCAAAGTTGGGTAGAATTAAAACATCGGTCAAACAAATAGATGAAGTGGGACTAATAGTTCCTGAACCAAGGACAGAAGATGTAGACCCATTTGCTATTGTGACACCGGAAGGAATTGATTTTTGTTCAAAAGAGGTACAAAGTTTTTGATTACCTGTCATATGATCTGTGGCACCAGAATCAATGACCCATTTGGAGGATGACGAAGCAAGGCATGTATTGGAGTTACCTGACTCAGCAAGAGTAGTGGTAGAAGCAGTGGATTTCAATGATTGTTGGTACTGGGTAAACTTGGCATACTCATCTTCAGAGACTAGAATAGTCTTGTCAGAAGAAGTCGCAACATGTGCAGAAGGATCACGCTGAGACTTACTTTGTAGTTTCTTGCATGTATATTTTGTGTGGCCTGGCTCATGGCAATAATAACATACAATGCTTGACTCTTGTCTACGAGAATCATCTTTGTTACGATAACTTGCCCTTCCTCCTCGATAACCACCTCGACCATTGTGACGACTAACAAGAGCACTAGTATGAATTTGAGACACCTGTGAGGATTCTGTACGAAGAAGTCTTGAAAAGGTATCTTGTAAAGATGATATCTCAGATCCAGAAAGAATTTGAGACCGAACACTCTCAAGTTCTGGAGGAAGTCCTGCAAGAAAACTTATAACAGCCATCTGTTCTCGTTGGGCCTGTTGAACTCTCACATCAGGACTAAAAGGCAACAAAACATTAAGTTCCTCATAAATCCTTTTAAAATCCATAAAGTAGGCTGTTAGAGACTTATCCTGTTTCTCGGCACGATAGAACGCCTTACAGACTTCATAGATACGAGAAATATTCCCTTTACCAGAGTACAAAAATTCTAAATAATCCATTAATTCTTTAACAAACTCACAGTGATTGATCAAACTTACTATCTCACTGTTAATGGAGTTCCGAATCTGCAAGATCAGTCGTGCATCATCTCTAAGCCAAGTTTGCCTAGTATGATCGGTAGGAGGTTCATTGGTGAGATGATCATCCTTATCCATGCTCCTGGCATAAACTCGAACTGTTTTGCTCCAATCAAAATAATTTGAACCATTAAGTTTATGCTCCGTAATCCTTGACATTACTGGAATCATATCAGTCACTACCAAAGATTTATTCTCTACCCCAAATTCTGTCATCTTCAATGTTAATGACCAAAAAGGAAAAAAAAAACAAATTTCCAACAAGAGCGAGATCTAAAATATCCGGCAAGTAACCAACAAAGAACAAAACCTCCAATAAGAAGATCAGGCACACGTTCGGAATCCGCCGGTCGGAATTTGCAGGTCCGCCGATCAGGGACTGGACAACCTCCTGAGCTCGGCGATGAGGACAAATGTTGGCGGGCAGGGGATACACGATCTCTCCTGATCGCGAAGACACACGATCCTTCTAATCGTGATTTCTACCTCTTCAAGTAACAGAAGAATGGAAGAATGACATGCTCTGATACCATGTAGAAAGATATGTAGGAGAAAGAATAATCTTCTTATTATTCACAATGAGAGACCTCCTATTTATACAACCTAGGTTCCTTCATTTAGGAAACCTTAATTTAGGAAACAATAAATACAATGAATCCCTATAATCAAGCTAACAATCAATTCCCTCATTATAGCACTTAATTATCTAATTATGACACAATATTCCCTAATTACAGCAGAATATATTCTAACAAAAATGAACCTGTAATATTAATTTTGAATGTTCAAATCCCTCAAGCATGAAATTTCAAACAACTTAGTTTCGTCGCGAGCATGTGAAACTGTGTTCTCTTCAAAAGAAGGGGAACCATGTGTTTCACATGTTTCATATTTAACTATAATGACTGTATGTGCCAAGGGTCAAATCATCAGTTTATGCAGGGGTCATGATATTATGTTTATTGAAGAGTCAACTAAGCTTCTATTAAAATTTAAATGGCCCAATCATCATATTTCTTTTGGTTTAGATTGTTATTTGTGTCCAACATATGTCTCAATTTAGTTGAGTATTTGGTCTCAGTCTATTAGGCCATCCATGTGTCTACAAGTTCATTCTCTACGGCATGTATTGAATCAATTTGCATTTTTACGAGTAATGGAAACTACAAGAAAAATGAGTCAGATTTCAAGATGAAAATTTTACTCATTTTGTAATGACAATTGGCTTTAACCTGATGTTCTTAACAGGCAGATGTGGATGGAAATGGAAGCATTGAGTACATGGAATTCATAACAGCAACAATGCATATGAACAGAATGGAAAAAGAAGATCATCTGTACAAGGCATTCCAGTATTTTGATAAGGACAAGAGCGGGTAATTAACATATTGTTTTCAGGTTTCGAAACCACTTCGTGTTAGATGTAAGTTTTATAAACCAAGTTTTCTTTTTCCACTTCTTTTTTCTAGATACATCACAGTTGAGGAACTGGAGCAAGCCCTAAGGAAGTACAACATGGGGGATCAAGAAACAATTAAGGAAATAATTGCTGAAGTTGATATCAACCATGTAAGTTTGCATTATTTGATAACTAAAATTTTAGTAAAGTTCACTGCGTTGGAAGTCGTCCGGTTTGCTTGATCAAATAATTGCTTTATTTTTATGTTGTTAGGTAATACGGTGATATGATGTTTTGATGTTCATTTGCTATGAATATTCACCTAATTTTAAGTGGAAATAGTGGTTATTTAGGACTTCAGAAGATGGTTTTATAGATATTCCCGGGATCAATGGACAAATCTGAATATTGTGTTTGATCTTGTAAAATATGTGAGCAAAATAAAGAAAAATAGTGAAATCTTGTCATACTTCATGCCTTGTTGTTTACATATATTGCAAATTTCCATGGAAAGAATAAGAAAAGGGGGACAAAGAAAGCATTTCTTGGATTTGATTATGCAATGTTGGTTTATATCAGTTCTAAAAAAAATTAATTTCATCAGAAAACACTCACTGACATAATCAATCTGTTAACACTTCAGGATGGTAAAATCAATTACGAGGAGTTCGTGGCGATGATGAAGAACGACAGCTCAGGCATTCACATGCGCAATTGAGAGTTAGTCTTCAATGGATGGAGTTAAGCAAACCAGTACTTTCATGGTGTTGAAGGTGATTCATATCAGGAACATGGTGCAACTATGGAATCACGTGGAGTCTCACAACTCAGCAATGTCATGAAGCTTCTGGAGCAGTCTGGAATCATTTATAGAGACATTCGGGAATCAAATTTGTTCATCGTGGTGCTGCTACTGGGAGTGGATGAAACGACTTACTGCTGGCAGTAGTGGCACTTTATTTTCTTCCTGTCCTCTTATAAATAGGTAGCTGTAATAGAGTTTTGAGTGAGCGATTTATGTTTTCCTTGGTATGAGTTTTATTCTGCTATAGAAGTTACTTTCCTGGTTGTGTGTTAAGTTTCTTGCCGTAACTTGTTTTCTCTATTTTGTAAGCTGATATCCATTCCATTTGTAGTGTGGGATCTTCATTTTTATAAGAAAATTTTCTTCTTCATTATTTGCTCTGTTTACAAGCTCTGTTTTTTTGGGTCCAAGATTAACAACTGGTATCAGAGCCAGAGGAGTGGGAATGGCTGCAAGTAATCAGCTAAATCCTACCATACCTAAGTTCGATGGTATCGAGTATGAAGACTGGAGCATTATGATGCAAACCTTCTTCATATCTCAGGATATGTGGGAGCTTGTCTGCAACGGATACAATGAAGAAGGAATGGCCGCTGGTGCACTCAGAGAAATCCGAAAAAGAAATGCAAAGGCACTCAGCTTCATTCAACAAGCTGTGGATGCTAAGGTTTTCAAAAAAATCTCGACAGCAAGGACGTCGAAAGCAGCATGGAATACACTTATGACAACATTCCAAGGTAACGCAAAGGTAAAGAAAGCTAAACTTCAAACCTTGCGTAGAAGATTTGAGAGCATTTTTATGAAAGATGATGAAGAAATAGAAGAATATTTTTCAAAAGTTGTTGATCTAGCCAATCAAATGATGAGATTTGGTGAAGAGGTTTCAGAATAAAAAATTGTTGAAAAGGTGTTACGCAGCCTGGCCGAGAGATATGATCATGTTGTTGCTGCCATAGAGGAAGGGAATGACACTGACATGATGACAACAGATGAACTGTTGGGTTCATTATTATCACACACTGATAGAATGAAACGTTATAGTGAGATGAAGGAAGAAAAAGCTCTGAAGACAAGTGTGAAGAATCACAAGAACTGGAACTTCAGAAACTCAAACTTTGAATACAAACCCAGTTTAAGAGGAAATGAGAAACTGCAGCAAGACAATGATTCCAAAGAACCTAATGATGCAGAAGACAAGGCTCAGAGTCCTAAGTCATCAGTATCAGGTACCAGACCTTTTAAAAGATTCCAGTGTTTTTATTGTAAACGTTTCGGACATATAGAGAGGTTTTGTCATTTAAAAGCAAAACATATGAAGATTGTTAACTTAGCTGGACATAAAGAGGAAGAAGGAGAAGTTGCTTTGATGGCAGGAACAAATTCATCAGAAACAAAGTCATGGTACATCGACAGCGGCTGTAGCAACCATATGTCAGCCGAAGTCAAATCTTTTGTAAAGATGGACAAGTCACATTCAGCCGAGGTTAAGTTTGGTGACGGATCAGTCAGAAAAGTCAAAGGCAGAGGAGATATCAGTATCAATGGGAGCAATGAAAAGCTTATAAAGAACGTTCTGTATGTACCTAATCTGGACTCTAATCTACTCAGTGTCGGACAGTTGATGAAAGATGGGTACTCGCTGGTATTTGAAGGACAAACATGTACAATCTACATCAATGGAGACAAGCAACAGGAGCTCATAAAGGTACCTGTAGCCAAAAACAATTTATTTCTTTTTGATCCACATCAAACAAACCATGCTTTAGCTGCTACTGTAAAAGATCCAGATTGGTTATGGCATTTTCGCTTTGGACATATAAATCAAGACTATTTGAATAATCTCAAAGGTCTTGTAGATGGATTACCTGGAAATATTTCCAGAACAATTGACTCAGTATGCGAAGGATGTACCTATGGGAAAATGCATAGAGCTACTTTTCCTAAGAAGGCTGAAACAAGAGCTGATGCATCTCTTGATCTCATTCATGCTGACATTTGCGGACCAATGCAAGTAAGTTCCAATAGCGGATTCAGGTACTTCTTGATTTTTGTTGACGACTTTAGTAGATACACATGGATATACTTCCTTAAACAGAAGAGTGAAGCTTTTGTTAAATTTAAAGAATTCAGAATCAAAGTACAAACTGAATTCAAGAAAAATATTTTGGCACTCAGAACTGACAGAGGAGGAGAGTTTTTATCAAATGAATTCAAGAAGTATTGTATTGAAACAGGGATCAAAAGACAATTGACAGCAGCTTATTCGCCTCAGCAGAACGGAGTAGCTGAGCGAAGAAATCGAAGCATAATAGAGATGGTGAAGTGTATGTTGAAGACAAGAAGTGTGACTAAAGTTCTTTGGGCAGAAGCAGCTCAAACGGCAGTCCACTTGATAAATAGAAGTTTTACATCAGCATTGAAGGGACAAACACCATATGAAGCTCTGCATGGCCAGAAACCAGATGTGTCGAATCTGAGAATTTTTGGGTGCATAGCATATGCACTAATACCACAACAGAATAGAAGGAAACTTGATGATAACTGTCTAACTTGTGTTTTTGTAGGTTACAGCCTTGAATCTAAGGCATATCGTCTGATTAATCCAAAAACGATGGCTCTAATCATAAGCCGAGATGTGACATTCGATGAGGAGCATGGTTGGGATTGGGAGAATAACCACAAAACCGACACTCATGTTGCAGGTTCATCCCAAGGAAATTTTGTACCAGTTACTGAAGATGAACAAGAAGGAAACGATGAAGATGTGCTTGAACCAGTACAACAAAATGAACAAAGTCTGAATGAATCATCTTCAAGCGAGGATGAAACACCTTCTCGGAAATATGGAAGCTTGCAAGAAATATATGCAAAAACTCAGGTATGCAATTCTGCACAAGTTCAAGAACCTTTGACTTTTGATGAAGCTGCAACTAGTCAATGCTGGATGATTGCCATGAAAGAAGAATTTGATGCTATAGAAAAACATGATACATGGGAGCTGGTTAGTCCTCCCAAAGATAAGACTGTGATTGGCCTTAAGTGGATTTATAAAATCAAGTTTGATTCAACCGGTTTAGTCACCCGATACAAAGCAAGACTTGTAGCCAAAGGCTACATGCAATGTGAAGGTGTAGATTTTCAAGAAACTTTTGCACCTGTTGTTCGTCTCGAAACCATTTGAGTTATACTTGCAGTTGCAGCATACAATTATTGGATTCTTTATCAAATGGATGTCAAGTCGGCCTTCTTAAATGGAGACATTGTTGAAGAAGTATATGTATCACAACCGGAGGGATTTGTTGAGGCAGGTAATGAAGATAAAGTTTATAAACTCAAAAAAGCTCTTTATGGATTGAAGCAGGCTCCAAGGGCCTGGTACTCTAGAATTGACAGATTCTTTATTGACCAGGGATTTAAAAGAAGTAGTCATGACCATACTCTATATATGTTTTACAAGGATGCATATGAAATTACTATAGTGTGTCTTTATGTTGATGACTTGATACTCACAGGAAGCAATAAGGAGCACATCGAAGTACTCAAACAAAACCTAAATAGAACATTTGAGATGACAGATTTAGGTATACTGAGTTACTTTCTTGGACTAGAAATCAGACAAACAGATAGAGATATCAGTCTGTGTCAAACCAGGTATGCTTCCGACATACTCAAACGTTTTGGAATGGAGCAATGTAATCCAGTTCGAACTCCAATGACTACTGATCTTAAACTTAGTCTTGCAGCTGAAGGGGAAGAAATAGATACTAGATTATGCAGAAGGCTAGTTGGGTGCTTGATGTATCTAACCAACTCAAGACCAGATCTGGTTCAGGCTGTAGGATTGTTGTCCCGTTTTATGCATATGCCAAATTCTCAACCTTTGCTAGCTGCAAAACGAGTGTTAAGATACATCAAAGGAACATTGAAATTTGGTCTAGTCTATTCAAGAAAATGTATTTTTGAGCTAACTGGATTTTCTGACTCGGACTGGGCAGGTTCTTTAGAAGACAGGAAGAGCACAAGTGGATATATGTTTCATTGTGGGACTGGAGCAATTTGTTGGTCTTCAAAGAAACAAGATTTGATTGCTTTATCTACAGCCGAGGCTGAATACATTGCCATCACAACAGCTGCATGTCAGGCTTCATGGCTTAAAAAAATATTTGAAGATCTTAAAATAGAGGTCAAAAGTGCCACTACTCTTTGGTGTGATAACAAGTCTGCCATCTCTATGTCTAAAAATCCTGTTTTCCATTCAAGAACTCGTCATATAGATACCAAGTACCATTTCATTAGGGAAATGATCGCTGCTGGAAATATATCTCTAGAATTTTGCAAGACTTCGGATCAGGTGGCAGACATATTCACTAAGGCTCTACCTGCTGATAAGTTTGAATATTTTCGGACAAGGCTTGGAGTAATTGAGATATGAATCATGGGGGAGTGTTGAAGTTGATTCATATCAGGAACATGGTGCAACTATGGAATCACGTGGAGTCTCACAACTCAGCAATAATATGGACCAATCCAGAATGGACAACTCAGCAATGTCATGAAGCTTCTGGAGCAGTCTGGAATCATTTATAGAGACATTCGGGAATCAAATTTGTTCATCGTGGTGCTGCTACTGGGAGTGGATGAAACGACTTACTGCTGGCAGTAGTGGCACTTTATTTTCTTCCTGTCCTCTTATAAATAGGTAGCTGTAATAGAGTTTTGAGTGAGCGATTTATGTTTTCCTTGGTATGAGTTTTATTCTTCTATAGAAGTTACTTTCCTGGTTGTGTGTTAAGTTTCTTGCCGTAACTTGTTTTCTCTATTTTGTAAGCTGATATCCATTCCATTTGTAGTGTGGGATCTTCATTTTTATAAGAAAGTTTTCTTCTTCATTATTTGCTCTGTTTACAAGCTCTGTTTTTTTGGGTCCAAGATTAACACATGGTTGAAGAAGAGCTGCTAACATTAATCTCCTACACTACTACTGCCTTGATGTGGAAAGCAAGCTAAGAGGCAATGTTTATGAGAAAAGATGATCATCTGAATCTGTAAAACTGATGCTGAAGTTTGGACATCTGAATGACACTGGATGATTAATTCTTTCACCTTTTAATTCATTGGATGAAAATGCCATGAATGAATCCAAAGAACAATTGAGTTTGTACTGTGTCGTTTATCTTAATTTAGATTCGGTGGAAATTTTATTTGTAAAGCTTAGGTTATTAGAAAAATGTCTAACTTATATATCACCCTTCCTCATGCATGGGCAGCGGACTAAATTGACCTGGTTGTAAGCTCTCAACACATGGATTTGTGTTCTTCATTTGTTCTTGTTCTCATCGAAATTAACTCCAGGGCGGTATCACGGACACCCAAATGCAAGGGATGAGCTTTTCCTTAGAATCACTTGCGGAGCATGCATTCACTGATATAGCAACTTCGTATCAATGCAACCTAAAAATCATGTTGCCCAAACCGCCTTTGATTGCATTAAATTAAAAGAGTATTGCAGACTCAAGGACAAAACAAAAGGCAACACCGGGTGTGGGACAAGCTTCATGGGCTGTCGTAGTTGAAGAACGAGTAGTCGCACGCCTAGGCGTGCATTCAACAAGCCGACGACTAAGGGAGCTCAAGTTACGTCCAACAGTTCGCTCATACTATACAAATTATCCCTACAACCCCTATGCAACTTGGAGGATTCCAAGAGGCTGAGGTAGATGACATTTCTTGCATTGTGCCCATGCTTCCGCATAGTGCACTACCTCGCTTTCGCTCCACAGCAATGCGCAAGCCTACCATGGCTAGCAAAACTATAAGGGCCTGTTTGGTTAGCGAAACCAAGTTTGTTTTCATGATTTCAGTTTCACTGAAACCAAAACTGCTTACGAGAACGTGTTTGGTTTAGTATTTTCGTGAAACTGAATCGAAACCAGAATGAAAACGAAATCAGTTTTCTTAATAAAAATGAAAACAACAAAATGTTGTTTTCTGTGGTTTCGAGACTGTCGGTTTCGTTATCAAAATGCTATGACAACTTTGTAATTATAAATATTTTTTTATAAAATTAATTAATTTAAAAATAAATCAAACTATATCGAATTTTTAAAAATAAAAATAAAAATCATCATTTTTAACTCAAACTTTTATCTTAAATTTATAAAATAATTAAACCAATTTATATCTAATTGACTCAAATCCAAATTTTAAATAACTCAATTTTCTTAAAGTTGATCTATTTATAATTTAATCAAACCTAATTTTAGATCATTAGACTTGTTTTTTTTTTGAAATTTTATAATAACTATTAATTAATTTTTATATCTAATTGAACAAAAAAATCTTAAATCATTAATAACTTAATTAATTAAATCATTTAAATATTTTGTAATCATATTAACAAATATTTAATTTTGTAAACTAACTAAACATTTAATTACTACTAAAAATGTTCAAGAAAAATTAATATTATTTTTTATAATCAAATAAATATTTACTGGTTTCAACTAACTAAAATTGATGTTGTTTTTATTAACCAAACGCGTTTTCAGAAAACTGAAAACTAGAAACCAAAACCAAGTTTTCGAAACCAAGTTTTCAGTTTCACTGAAACCAAATCAGAAAATAATTTTCGCTAACCAAACAGCACCTAAGTAGTTTTACTAGCCATGAGCTGCAATGATGTAGGAAGCACACATCGATGAAAAATTAAAAATGTATATTCTAAAAATTATTCTAATGCATATACAATTATAAAAACACACATTATATTTCATAAAATAAATAATATTATATCAACTATTATAAATTATAAATATCATAGAAGGATACATTATATTTTATATAATAAAAAATTATAAAATATATAATATGATATCAATAATTATAATTATGACACGTGGTTATCAACTTATCATAAAAAAATTTGAAAGAAAACTAATGGGTGCAAAAATGAAAATAAGGATAAAAAAATATTTTTCAATAAAAATGAACATAAGAAGTACAATTTCCCTGAGAGGGGCTAGATAAGTCACTAACACAAAGTACAATTTACCTAAGAGGTGCTAAACTCTTGCAAAATGCAAGAAGTGCAAATCCTATACTTCACCCGCTTCTTGCTAACCAACATGAAAGAATGTAGGTCTCGGCTTCCCACGAAAGAACGCGAAGAAAAGGGTTCCCACGAAGGATTGGCTGATCGCCCACAACATCCAGGTCTCGGCTTCTTGCCTCCTTTGCAACAGCTGTGACGAATCTCATTCGCACCTTTTCATGGACTGTTGTTCACCATTCATGGATGGAGGATTCTTAAAGCTCTTGCATCATGCGTTCTTTCCCCTCGACCTTACCCTGTGGGAGACTAACATTACTGGAGGGGTCTTGGCACAGAAAGAACACTTCTGTTTGGTGATGTTATGGAAATCCAAGATTTGGCATGAACAAAATTTAAGAATCTTTGAGAGTAACTGCCGATCTATTTCAGAGTTGGCTTCGGAGGCCGCGGCGGAGTTGAGTTCATTTGCTTAATGTTTTTTTTGGAATGTTGTCCTTTGGACATACTTTTGCAGTTTCTTTATATACGCGTTCGTTTTTCCCTCTTCTCCCTATTACTTGTATCCCTTTAATGACTATTGAATAGATACAAGTCTCTTTGTTAAAAAAAAATATATGAAAGAATGCAAATTGCAAGAAGTGCAAATCCTACACTTCACTCGCTTATTGCCAACCAACAAGAAAGAAAATTATTACTTTCTGAAAATTTTACTTGCTATATCATGTTTTGTCAATCAAACGAGATATTATTATGTTGATTATGTTCATGATCATGATCATGGCTTTAGTGTGCTTTAGCAATAAGTCTTGACTGGACTAGTATTATTGGGCGGGGTCGGATCAGGCCCAACAACGTCCTGCACCCTTGAATCTAACTCGAGCCAGACCGAATGACTTCATTCGAACATACAAGGACATCCATGTCCTCCTTAATCACGAGTGATACATCATTACGAGGCCGCTATATCTGGGATCAGTCTTGACCCATTTTGAGCAATATCCCAGCGAGATTGTCGGGCGGCGTCATCACCTCCACCTGCAATAAATACAAACACAACATGCTTCAGGTAACCTAAGTTACAATTTCGTTACCTCCACCTCAAATACCTACTGACTTGGGTGTCGGAGTATCTTTTCCAGCCCCCGCTCACCGGAGTTACACCTGACTAGGAGGGACACCAAATCAGACCGAGATACTTCGATCCTCAAGCAGGAACATAGTTATTTTTAAATATTCTCATTGTTTCATTTGCCTTTCATTTTGTAAGTTTCATTTTGTTTATTTTATTTTTATTTCATTTGCACGAAAAGGGGAATGTTGAGTGTGTGGATTAGATTTGAACACGTTTAGAAGCCACCGAAGATCCTACAATTAGTTATTATAGTAACATGTTTTAATTTATTATTTAGATATTAATCCTTGTATTTTTTTTCTTTAATTCTTGTATCAATAACCCACACATTACTTTGTGCTTCGTGGAATATAGAGGGCAACCTAGGAGACATCTCTTTTTTTTCCCGAGGAGGTCTTAACTACCACTGGTTAGTTTTTAATTCGACTTTGATTATCAAATTAAATGTGAATAACTCGTCATCCTCTCTCTGAAACAATAAGCGCTTTCGATGATGTGCGTACTTCAAATAATCTATTTGCATTATTAATAATGTAACTTTTAAATTTTTCAAGCCACACATTATCATTTTTGGATAGTTCCCATGGGGAGATGAGAACATGAATTATCACACAATGATAATTTTAAATTTTAATATTATTTTTTTTTCATAAATTCTTCTTTATGTAAGATATTATTAAATTTTGATAAATTTTTTTTGTAATAAAATAATATTATATTATCGATAAATTAAAGATGTCAATCTATTTTATGATAATATTGATTAATATTATTAAATAATGTATCAAACGCAATCATGTATATACATATAAAATTTTCAAGCAGACATTTTTAAATTGAGCGACTGTAATAATGTGTTTTAGATTTATTACTAAAAAATAAATTTCCAGGCAGTTTTAAATTTGACTTATAGAGAGGGGTTCAAATTGAAAAAACAGAGAGCTTCCTCTTGTCCTCCCTCCATTCCTTCCCAAGTACGGGGCACGAGTCGGTTGAGAGAGAGATGGGAGGAGCAACAGTGGGGGAGCGATACGAGGAATTAGGGTTAGCAGATGCCCTCTCGCGTGCCCACGATTACCCGGCGGCGTGCCAAGAGCTGGGCCTTATTCTGCGCCTCGCCTACGCCGATCTCCCCAAGAACCTCCAGTCCGTCGTCTTTCGCGACACCCTCCTCGCCTTACGCTTCCTTCCTGAGTGAGAATCCTTTATTTAGATCTTCTGTTTGGCAAACAGAATTCCTAGCTCGTAAAATTTTAAATTTCTCCATGAAAAGTATGTTTTTAGGGTTTCTTCTTTCTTTTGTTCATGTATCAGGAGAGAAACTTTAAAAAGAAAGAAACCGCAAAACATCATTGATTGAGTTGTAAAAGTTTCTGCGTTGGGATAATCAGCGTTAATGGTAACTGTAGAACTAATAAGTTTTGAGGTAGAAAATGGCTGCCCGGAAAACCTATCGGGAAACTCTGTGTTTTGTGTGATTAAAATTATAAATGATTACAATATTAGAGATTTATCTCTGTTTGATAATATTTCATTTTGGACGCTGATCATTTAAAAAAAAAATGCTGAATGCCCTTTGAGTATAAAAGAAAACATGATTTTCGTGAGTTTTCAACTGAAGTTTGAAAACATGCTATCATAATGGTGGAGATATGACTGTATAAGAAGTGAATCATAATCTCATTGTGGTGTTTTTTGAATCTGTTGATACTTGAAACGGTGAATAAAGATGTTACTTGTTAGAATTATTGACCAAAGAGAATTGAGATGCATAAAAGTACAGTGACTTGAGTGGTTTATAATATATCTAATTGATGGAAAATATGCTTTCATAATAACTATTACTTGTTGCTTCTATAGGACTATTACTTGTTGCTTCTATAGGGTTTGTCAGTCTCTACTTTTGTTAAATACTTAAATCAACCTTTGTATGTTTTACTAGAAGTCATAAAAAACTTCTCCAAGAAAATTAATTGTTGGAAAACGAACTTGGCATTTATTCCGTAAAACCAATTGCATAGCCAGTGATTTAGGTGCTGCATTCCCTAAGGCACGTAGAAGTTAGCATCATACTATCAACTGAGATTGTCTATTGTACTGCAGCTACTGCTAAGAGTTTGGCATGCAGCTCATATAGCATGATTGTTCCTTTACCCTCTAAGGATTATTTATATCATAAGTTAAGTTGTATGAACTACATCTTCAAGCCATCTTTATTTATTGGCTATTTTGGTATATTATTCTGTGGCATTATGACGAATATGGATTTGTGCCTATAAATTCAATGGAGATGAACACATAGCAAAATGGTTTGTTTTAATGTCTAGATAGAAAAGACATTGTAATATTCTTCTTATAATCAGTTATTGTTAAACATTAATTTTTTAGGGATTTTATTATAAACAAATTTCAGTTAATGACTATGCTGAATATCTATGTTTATGTTAACTTTTGTATAAAAGACTTTAGACGCAAGTGTGGCATGTAATGGTTCTGCAGACCTCAACCATTGCATGTTACATTCACTGAAAAACATATTTGACTAAGCATATTTATCCTGCTTCGTTATTAAATGGTATAGATTTGGTCCATTTGGAAACTTTTTGTCCACAAGCTGCAAAATTATTGTACTCAAATTAACAGAAGAATGGTGGCCCGGGAAAAAAAGGGGAATTCTTTTTGCAAATATAAGCATTCATAGTTTTAGTTGGATGTTTTTGTTAGGGATCTATTATTCTATTAGTTGGGTGTACCTTTATATTACTATTAATGATAATTTGTTTAGAATTGAAATGAGTTGTTAATTGAGTAGGTTAAGTTGTTATTAGGTTGTTAATTGAGTTGTTAGAGTGTCCTTGGTTGATTGGTTCTTTAGTTATGGTTCTTCGTTTGGTATTTTTCTATATAAAGAGGGGAATGATTGTAAATGAATTCATGGAATGAATAATATCAATATCTAGTTCTCTTGTCTATCTCTATTCTTCTCTCCCTAAGTCCCTATCTCCTAATCTCTCTATCTCTTTTTCTATTTCTCTTCCTATCACCCGTCAAGATTCTGTTTCCTAACAGTTTTTCTATCATCAGGTTTCAAGAACTATTTCAATATTAAAATGTTAAAAGGTGTTAGTATGTCACATCTTTGCAGAAAATATACTGTTTCAGTAAGTCCTGTGAGTTTGTGGTGATGGCTTTGAACATCTATGTGGACTGACCCATATTGTGCAGAGTGCAAACAGGACATGGGATTTCGTCAGCGAACATTGTTCTTCAAGCAGCAGAATTTGCCTTACCCAAGCAAAAGAAGGCACTAGCTGTTTCAGAGTTCAAGCATTCTGTTATTATTCACAAAAGGCGCTCTAAAGCTCACCACGATGAAGGCGATGGTGCGTTAGTGGATGATTAAAATTAATTATTTCTATGCACTCTTATAAGTTCTCTTTAGCTTGTCAACATGTACAGAGTTTCTGTTTATGACTATTGATCTGAGTCAGTTATGACATGAGAAATGTGATCAAATTTAATTATATGGTGAGGTATGTCTGGGACAGAGGATCTGATTTCAGCAAATTACTCTTTCAGATTGGAATGAGAATCACTCTCTATATCCCACTTGGAATGAAGATTCTTGATGTTAAAGTCCCATGTCCTAGGACTTCATGCTAAGAGATTGAAGTTATTTTTTTAAACTGCGTAGTTTTAGTATAAGATTGACAGTCAATTCATAAAAGTCTTCTTAAATATATTTAAGATGTGATTGGTCTGTAGTCAAGGTTCTCAGGTAAGTCACCTTTCTTCTGCAATCTGCAATAGTATTGAAAATGTGATCTAGGGTTTAATTTGGGTGGTACACTGGTACATATTGAATTTTTTTTATTATTTGTGAGATAAAATCTTTAATTCTAAGCTCAATGAAAAACAAAGGATTTTACTAATTGAACTTACGTGACCAACTAACTTTTGGTGTACACTTTCCTTTATAATAGGTTCTCTAAACTTATCAGATTATGTCCTTGTCCACATTTTCAGCTTTCTGGATTTACAATCTCTAGTATCTGTTAGTTTAGTATGCTAATGGAATTTATGTGACCAACTAATTTTTGGATTACACTTTCCTTTATAACAGGTTCTCTAAACTTACCAGATGATGTCCTTGCCCACATTTTCAGCTTTCTGGATTTACAATCTCTACTATCTGTTAGTTTAGTATGCTGGTACAATTATCTCCAAAATTATTATTAACCCAATCAATTTGCTGTAGTCAGAGTGTTAACCTTATGTTCTATTTCTCATAGAAGGGTATGGAACTCAGCTGCAAGTGATAACGGATTATGGCAGATGCTATATAACAATATGTTTGGTAGTCATGACACCCCAGTTAGTATAGAGCAAGATGGAAAACTCATCCGTGACAATAATGATAGAGCTTCCGCTGAAGGTGCTAGCGTGCATCAACTAATCAGCCTTAACTGGAAGGTGAATTTTAAAAGGAAATGTAAGGGTACAATGCCTCACATCTCATAGTCTGCTTATGATGGGAATTAATTTCTAGCTTGTTCATGAATAATTTATTTCTACCTTTTACATGAATAATTTATTTTCCAAAGCACTTTATGAAGCTTCTCGTAATTTGATTGATTGATTTATTCCTTTTCTCCATGTGGAAGAAGTGGACATTAATTTTAAAGTTATTTAGAAGATGGGGTTCAAGTCATGGAAACAACTTATTTGCTATCCGTTGACCCTCCCGGACCCTGCATTATGCACTGGATTGCCCCTTTTACATGTGTTGATGGGATTATGAGTAAATTAGAACTGAAAGTTTGAGCTTGCCAAGTAAAAACTGATCAGTGTTTTAGATAGTTATATGTTATATTAATGAAGTTAACCTACTGCGTCGTTCACGTGCTTCTATACTCGTGTATGTGGTGTTCCCCAAAATGGTTTTGCTGTATTCTCTGGTGTTTATTTGGGGTTCTATTAATGTCTGAGACTCTTTATGTTGTTTAAAGGACCATCAGATCTCAATTACTGTTCCTGGTTGAATCCAAGAAGTGAAACCTATTGAGTGGTATTTCAAATAATCTCTATGCTAGGGTGTCATCATTTCCTATGTCAAAAATACCTTATGCATCAAACTCCACCCAGTTGTCTCGAAGTATTTTAATTATCCACCCAGTTATATCGAAGTTTTTGAATTATTGAAATACCACCTTTTAAAAATTTGATTCTGTTGTTGAATAGTGCATCAAAGGCATGAAGGGGACATTGATTATGTTTCTGGTTCTAGTTGCAGTTTGATTCTAATTCCATCTTTTCCATAATTACACACCAAAGCATTCAGCTTCTAGTATTACCTTATCTTTAGAGCCTACAATTAAACAAAAGCTAGATATTTCGAATTCAGTTGGATTAGCATAAGTTCATGTACATCACACGTCTTTGTATAATAGTCAGAGTTGGCGTGCCTGGACAAAAAGTTGATATTAAACAATCTTTGCAACCTTATAGATCCAAAAACATAATTGGAAAATAACCATTGTACTTCATTGTCTATCATGGTTTGTGAGTGTTACTGGCAACTTATACAATGTGAGCTTTTCTTGGTAAAGTTTTTTTTCACAATAAATAATTCAAACTTTCATTTGATGCTTAAGGTTTTTTTCGCTATTGCCCATTTTTATCATCTCTATCAGGTTTCTCCTGATTGGTGTCTAGATATCTTCTCTCATCTATGATATCTAGCAGATGTTTGTACCATCTTAAGTTTTTTCCATTTGCATAGGAGTGTGAAATTTGTCATATGAACCATTGTTATGACACTTTGTACTCAAGCTGTCAAGTGCTATTCAGAACTGTCACCACTTAATTCTAGTTATTTATTCGAAGTTAAATTGATGAGAATGAGTATTGGAACTTTCTTCATAATTAGTCTTTTAGGTATTAAGATGTGGTCTTTTTTCTTCTTCTTTGTAAGCTTGCTGTTTTTGCTAATGCATTACAATTTGTTGATAATTGGTTTTTTGTTGGTAAAGTTAGCTGCAACATTACCATTTGAATAATTCATGTTCATTATTCTTATGTATATTTTAATCTTATTACAGGTGGATCATCTTGGAAATTCTTACCAAATAGGGTCGTCTGTATACATTGTCAATCAATAATTTGGCTCAGTGGGATGACATGTCGAACATCACACAAATGTTCAGTGAGTGCAAGTCGGAATCTAAACATAAGACCTATATCGCCCAACAAGGTAAATTGCATCTGAGGTTCTTTATGATGTATGACTCAAGCATATCTGTTCTTTCATCTTATATAAGGAAAAGAGGTCCTGATGCTAAAATTATTTGTTTATAACACAAAAATTATGCAGCCAAATATCGCAGAAATCTTAGTTGTTACCAGTTGTTTCTCAAGGGAAGAATAACTGTCATGCTTTTATAGTTACCATGACAATATCCTAATCTCATAGCATAAATACAGTGCTTAGTCTGCATAATGAATACTTGAAGGGGTCTATTTATGTTTAGATGCTAAATTGTCAGTTGTCTTGATTGTCTTCAATGGCAATTTTACATACCTTTTGGATGTTATTTTAAATAGAGCAATCCAAGTTAAACATCATTGACTGGGTTAACTTAAACCTTATAGCTCTTAAGAGTTTTTGGCAGGTTAAACAAAAACGCTCTCAATTTGATCGTCTGTAAATCCCTTAACCTGAACTTACCTGGCCAATGTTCCAGTCAGACAGTTGGAATTTTAAATTATTAGCTGGGGGTCAATGCTTATGTACAAGATGCACCTTTACATCTCATCTTAGCAACTACCTGTTTTTATTTAAGGTCAAGACTACTGTGGATTTGACCCACAGACCATTAGTCAGCGCCTTTTTCTTGCCAAAACTTTGATCTCATTATACAGCCTAGTAGAATGTGATATTCTTATTTTATCACGTTAATCAAGTTCAGCTTTTCATCTTATGGCTAGGTATAGGAAGCTGAAGATAACAGTAATTTCTTTTTACCAAGATAGTGGAAAAATGCCTTGTAACTTCTTGGCATCTTCTTGTATAGTTGGGTTGTAGGATCTCAGAGCAAACTTGCTCCAGTCCTTGTTAAGATCTATGAGCTCATGTGCACCAATACATCACTAAATCGGTGTTCAAGGTCGCAACATGGAGTTCAGAAATCTGATATTTTACATCGTGGTATACCTTCCGTGAGCAATGTGAGGTCGTTTTAAATGTAGTTTGACTTGATTGCTTGCGCTTGATATGTCAGGTTGTGAATTATTTGCTGGGTGAATCGGAGTTAGAGGTGTCTTCGGACAGCGATGACAGTGATTGTGATGGACCATTGCAACACCACAAGTTATGGGCATATCCGCGGCTTATGGGTACCTCCAGCTCGTTTGGACAAATATGATCCTGACAAATGGAGGATTATATATATAACTTGTTAGTTAATTGAAGTCTGCCGTATTGGAAACATTGTTGGACGCAAACCGTGTATTAAAGTATGCATATATAAAAGAACAGTCTATTGTATGTGTTAAGTATCCGATTCTTCAATATGATGCTTATATTTGTATTACATAGATATCAAAGAAGAATATTCAGATTTTAGACTATTAAGCAACAAGTGGACTTCTATCAATGCGAGGTTAATTTTCTCACTTATAAAGCACTTTTATCTAGGGGCGGCAAAAATAGGCACGACACGATAGCACGTCACGAGCACGGCATGATAACTGCGGGCCGGGCCAAAAAATTCGGCCCCGATAAGCTTATCGGGCCGGGGCTGTAGTATGTTCCAAGGGTTGGGCTGTTCGCCCATTAAAGCGGTACGTGAGCTGGGTTCAGAACGTCGTGAGACAGTTCGGTCCATATCAATGCGAGGTTAATTTTCTCACTTATAAAGCACTTTTATCTAGGGGCGGCAAAAATAGACACGACACGATAGCACGTCACGAGCACGGCATGATAACTGCGGGCCGGGCCAAAAAATTCGGCCCCGATAAGCTTATCGGGCCGGCCCGGGCCGGCCCGATAACATTGCGGGCCGACGTGGGCCGGTTCTTATCGGGCTGGCCTGGCCCGTTTGGCCCGCTAAACATATATAAAAAAAAGTTTAGATTAGGGCTTGTTTAATGCTTTAAAATTGAATGTGAAGTTAATCTATGGAGTTTTTCATGTGAAATGTCATATTTAATGCTTATTTACCTCTTAAATATTTTAAATTATTTTTTTTATAATTTTTTTAATAATTTTTTAGTTAATAAGAGGGCTCGCGGGCCGTGCCGGGCGGCCCGCAAAATATTGTGGGCACGCCACCTTATCGTGCCGGGCCGGCCCATTTTGCCACCCCTACTTTTATCAATATTTCCAAATTAGTTTTGTTAGGTTTGCATTTATTTTTTTAAAATTATACCAGCAGTTTGGCTTTTGTATTCTTGAAAATCTCTATAGTTTTAATTAAATAAATTTAATTTTTAATTATATTTAATTTTTCAACTTTAGGTATATATATATATTAGTTTTAATTTTTTCTGTTCAAACTTTGAATTTAAAGAAAATACTTTCTAAATTTTAATATGTTTCTTTCATCATTAAAATTTCAAAATATTTTTAGATATACATGTATTTATTTATGTACTTGCTCTACTTTGCACTTTAAATTATCATTTTTTAAAGATTTATTCTTTTTTTTTTTGTTTTCATAGTTTTAAGTGTTATTTTTTTTCTTATTTATGTACTAGTTTTCAGTTTTGTAAAATCCTTTACATCTTTGTTCTTGCTGATTTTTCCCGTTAGAATATTTGATATTTTGGATTTATCAATCATAGCAAATATATATAATTTTAATCAGAGTATTTTGCTATCAATTTTTATTTCATTTTTCTCTTTTCTAATAAAAATATCGTTCTTTTTGGATATCTTTTAAAATCTTCACACTTTTTACAATTAAAAAAAATGTATATTGTAGAGACATCTAGATTCTATTATTTTGAATTTTTTTCTCTTTTTTTAACTATTGGAAATTATAATTTTCAATTATATATCTATTTCTTTATATATTAGCCTTAACTTTCCTTAAAAGTATTATTATTTTTATATTATTTTCTAATAATAAATAATTATATATTTTAATAACTGAAAGTGTATGTTTCCAACTAGATAACTTTCTTTATTTTAGTATTAATTTAGATTTTTCCTTCTAAACTGTTTTTTCTATTTTGATTTTTAAAACAAATAGAATCTATTTATTTTTTTATTTATATCACTTTGTTAACCATATATTTTTTTTGTTGGATAAAATAATTTACTAAGTTATGAATTATACTTCTATATATAATGTTGATTTTTTTCTTCTTATTTTCTATCTATATATACTTACATTTTGTTAAAGATTGGTATTTTCATTTTCACTATATATAGTATGCATAAAAAATAATCATTAAAAAACATTTATTTTACTATTATCTATTTTGTGTCTTAATAATTATGGTAGCATAAATTTATATATTTTTGGTTCATTCTTCTGTTTGAGAAATACATTTTATTTTTGTATAAATTTAATAAAAATATGATCATAAATTGCATAGGTTTCTCTTAGTTACAAAGGTTATTAGACTAAAATATCACATAATTTCGCTAAATTTTAAGATCTATCAACTTTTTTAAAATTGGCTTGTAATTTCACATAGTTTCAATCTGTTATGTTATCTATCAGTTTGTCAAAGACCGTTTCAAAATTGCTAACGTGGAGAAAAACGACGCTCGCGTGACTGACGGCTTCACACGTGGTTGACCTAGTTGTGGGAGGACATACTTATATACGGTCTCTCTCTCTCTCTCTCTCTCTCTCTCTCTCTTCTCTTTTTCCTCCTGATTGGCCACCTTGGACGTTGCCGTCGCCTACGAGGATTTCATGGAGCCGCTCGGCGACTCACTCGACTAGCTCGCCAAGTCTCTCCTCATTGTCACTCCACCCGTCGCCTACGAGCACTTCTTTAGCTTCTTCTACTGTTGGTTTGTTGCTATAATAGCTTCCTCCTATTGTTGCTACAATAGCTTCCTCCTCCTCCTCAATGTTCCAGATGAAAACTCTTCAAAATTTAGAATATGACATAGATGTAGTGATATGGTGCAATCTTGGATCATTCAATCGATCGCACCAAAGCTGACATCTAGCACCATCTATGCGAAGACTGCTAGGAAGATGTGGTCTGACTAAGAAGGGTGCTTTGGCAAGAGCAATGAGCCCAGAATCTTCAAACTACGGGCTCATCTAAGCACAGTTAGACAAGGAAATTGTTCAATTGTTGTTTACTTCACAAAGCTTAAGCCAATATGGGATGAACTAGATGCAGTTGATACTCAATTCAAGTGTGAATGTGATGGAGGCAGAGAGAACAAAGCTAGAATCAGGCTCATGCAATTCCTGATGGGCATGAATGAACAATATGTGGGAATTCGAGAGCAAATACTGTTGATGAATCCCACACCCGATATAAATCAGACATATTCATTCCTTGAGCACGAGGAATCTAAGAGGAAAGTAGGAACACATGGTGTCACTGTTGCAGAAAGTGTGGATCTTAACAGTGTCACGCGGACTAATGAATCAGGATATAGAGGTGGAAAAGGCAATGAACCATTCCAAGGCAGGAAGTTTTATGACTTCTATATGAGGCCAGGGCATACAAGAGACACTTGCTACAAAATACATGGTTATCCTCAGGGTAACAAGCTGAATAAAGGCAAACATAAAATGTACAATCAGTACTATGCTGAGAAACATGTCAATATTGTAACAATTGAGTCAAATGGAGGGAAAAGTGACAAACAAGTGGAAAATGTACATGGCATGAAAGATGAGAATTCCCCCAAGGAGTTCACAAAAGATCAATACAATGCCTTGCTGAGTCTGATAAGCAATAAAAGTCAACCAGGAGCAATGATAAATGTGGCCGGTAAGTCCATTTGTTGTAGTATATTGCACAAGGAAGCAAGATGGATACTAGATAGTGAGGCAACTGATCACATTGCCTCTTCCGATGTTAACTTGAAAATGAAACTTTGCCAAGTAATAGTGATAGAGTATCATTGCCAAATGACACTTCAATACCTGTTGTTGATATTGGAACAATGCATATTGACGATAAGATCAGTTTGAATCATGCCTTATCAGTTTCAAATATCAACTTCAATTTGATGTCAGTTAGTAGGCTGACTAAAGAGTTAAAATGTTCTGTGATTTTTAATTCATCCAATTTCCTCATTCAGGACTCAGTTACGAAGGAAATCTTGGGGAGTGGTGAAGAAGAAGGTGACTTGTACATTCCGAAGAAGTCCAGGTTGCAGGAGATGTAGAATGTTGCAAGTGCAATGGATGTAACTTTAGATGCTTACACTTTATAGCATTGTAGACTTGGGCATATGTCCCCAATAAGAATGAGATTGTTATAAGATACAATACCCGAATTGAAACAGTCTTCATATATGTTTTGTAATATTTGTCCACTTGGAAAAATGTGTAGACTTCGTTTTAATCTCAGTATCAGTAAAACATCTAAAACTTTTGAGTTGATTCATTGCGATGTTTGGGGTTCTCACAGAATAAAAACACATGACAATTGTTCTTATTTTGACTATAGTAGATGATTTTTCAAGGGCCTGCTGGACTTACCTGTTTACCTATAAAAGTCCGATACCAAAAATCCTAATCAATTTCATTAAAATGGTGAAGAATCAGTTTGGTTGTGGAGTTAAGTCATAAGAACAGATAATGAATCAGAGTTTTTTAAACTCTACCATTAACAAATTTCTATCAGAATGTGGCATTACCTATCACAGCTCATGCGTAAAAACTTCACAACAGAATGCAGTGGTTAAGAGGAAACACATGCACCTTTTAGAGGTGGCCAGGTGTTTGAAATTTCAAACCAAGTTGCCTACAGAATTCTAGGGAGAATGTATACAAACAACAATATACTTAATTAATAGACTGTCTAGCTCTGTGTTATCTAACCTTAGTCCTTATGAAGTACCGTATAAAGAGAAACCAAATTTGAATCACTTAAGATCATTTGGTTGTTTATGTTATATCAATACTTTGCAGCAAAGAAGATCAAAATTTGATCCAAGAGCAAAGAAGGCAGTGTTCATTGGTTATCCACATGGTAAGAAGGGCTACAAGGTATA
Organism: Canna indica; assembly: GCA_034359265.1. Taxonomy (NCBI): domain Eukaryota; kingdom Viridiplantae; phylum Streptophyta; class Magnoliopsida; order Zingiberales; family Cannaceae; genus Canna; species Canna indica. The sequence goes on along the minus strand of CP136891.1, from coordinate 72,296,184 downwards.
TGACCTAAGCTCGGGAAATTCTATATCAAGGGATGTGTTGTTTGTAGAAAATATATTTCCTTTTAGAGGGAAAAGAGATAATGAAACAATAGGTCAATTGCCTACAAATAGTAGCAGTCCTGAAAATGATATTTTCACCATTCCTAAATGCATAAGTAAGCAAATAAATGATAGAAACCTGTTGAGGAAAACAACACATGGAAAAGAAAAGGACATGAATAAGAATGTCTCATAGATGAGTTGTGATGAGAGTGACAATAGTCAGAATGAAAATTATGAACATGAAGTCAGTGGTGAAGATATCAGTAACAAGCTGGTAGTACAAATTGACAACATCATTAAGGATGAGGCTGTCACTGAAAATGAAGATGTTTATGTTGCAGAGACACAACCAGCTAGAACCGGGAAAAGAGAAATAGGAAGCCCTTAAAGCTAAAGGATTATGTGTGCAACTCACTTGGTACTCAAACCAAAAGCAATACTCCATACCCCATATGTAAATATCTGAATGTTTCAGACATGGTTTAAAATACCGGTATCGGTATCGATCTCGATCAGTGGTCGGTACCGGTATGTACCGGTACCGTACCGTACCGACACACGTTACGGACCGGTACGAAAAAAGTATATCATGTGTATTTTTTTTTATGTCAAAAGATAGCACTGAGCTGTCATACGGTCATACCGGGCTGTAACAACCCAGTATTTTATAAATACCGCCTGGTATGGGCGATATTTGATAAATACCATCGGTACTGGGCGATATATATCAGTACACCCAGTACCAGGTGTACCGTATATCGATTTTATGAAAAACCACAAAATACCGTTCGTACCGCTCGGTATGGTACGTTATTTTAAATCATGGTTTCAGATATATCAGATTCACATAGGAGATTCATAGCATCAATTGACACTCACCAGGATCCCAGAACATATGAAGAGGCTATACAAAGCCAAGTATGGAGGGACTCAATGCAAGAATAATTAAAGGCTCTCGATAACAACAAAACCTGGTATGTATGTGACTTACCAGTAGGGAAAAAGTCAATTGGGTGTAAGTGGGTGTTTAAAACTAAGTTCAATCAAGATGACAACATTGAAAGATACAAGTCTAGACTTGTAGCAAAGGGGTATACCCAGGTTGAGGGGATTGATTACCAAGATACATTTGCCCTAGTGTCAAAATTGGCAACAAAAAGAATGACACTGGCAGTAGCTGCTGCACTAAATTGGCCCCCTTTGGCAGATGGATGTAAATAACGCTTACCTACATGGTGAGTTAGAAGAAGAAGTTTACATGGATTTACCACCAGTATGTAAGCTAAGCAAAGTCATCTACGATTTGAAGCAAGCTGTGACAATGGTTCTCCCAGCTTTCCACAAGTATCAAATCAAAGGGATATAAGCAAAGCTCATGTGATCCTTGCCTGTTCATCAAAAAGGAGAATGGAAAGATAATACTAACCATAGTGTATGTGGATGATATCATCCTAACAGGCTCAGACAAAGATGAAATTAACAAAATCAGAAATTACCTAAATGAGCCGTTTAGAATAAAGGATCTTGGCAAGTTGAAATATTTTCTTGGCTTGGAGGTTCAAAGGACTAATGAGGGTATACACATTAGTCAACGAAAATATGTGATGGACTTATTGCTAGAGATGAAGCTAATGGATTGCAAGCCTAAATCCACACCAATGGCATTGAACAACAAACATCACAAAATGAAGCTAGAAGATGATGAAGTGTTCAATAATCATGTTGTTTACGGGACACTGATAGGCAGACTATTATACATAATTGTGACTAGATCTAATATTGTGTACAATGTACACAATCTAAGTCAGTTTGTCCAGTGCCCAAAGACTTCACATTATCAAGCTGCATTAAGAATAGTCAAGTATCTGAAAGGTTCTCCAGGATTGGGACTTTTCTATTCAACGAAGTCATCACTTACAATAGCAAGTTTTTTTGATGTAGACTGGGGAAGTTGCCCTTTAACCAAGAGGTCTGTAACTGGCTACTGTATCAAAATAGGGTCTTCTACTGTCATTGGCTCTGGCATCTTCCTTCTAACCGGTCAAGAGGCACATAAATTGTCTGGTCCTTCTGTCATCATCTCCTACATCATATCCGACGTCTCTGCCATGCTTTTTGTGCTTCTATGTCGACAGAATGAAACTAAAATGCGGAAAAAACATTGGATGGAAAATCTCAGCTCAACTGATGGTTAATTCATTGGATTGCAAAAAGCTACAAAAAGATTACAACTTATTCGGAACAAGTTCTAGAGAGTGAAGAAAAGGAGGAAGAAGAAGGTATTCGAAATCACATACCTTCACAAGTCAACTTATTCTATTTATATGACTCAATATTTTTTTAAAAAGTAAAGATTACATTTTTTCCCTCTTCACTTACTCTGATATTTATATTTCATTAAACCCTTCTTTGTCATTTCTCTTCGTGCTAGTTAATACCTGCCACTTCTTCCCTTTCTTTTCTTTCGAACTGATGCTAACACACCCCGGCCTGGCAAGTTGGTAGAATGAAGAAGAGATTCTCTATTCCCAACTTGGAATATAGCTTTTGATGTTGAGGAGATGACAAAGCCTTAGTGAGGATATCTGCTAGCTGTTCCTCACTAGGAATATATCTGGGCTCAATTATCTTTGCCGGATACTACGAACGAAATAACAGTCTATTTCAAGGTGTTTAGTTCGCTCATGAAAGATCGGATTATCTGTGATATGTAACGCACTTTGTGAGTCACAATACAAAGGTATAGCTTCCTTCTGATTAATCCCAATTTCTGCCATGAGATTTCTTACCCAAACAAGCTCTGCAGTGGTGCTTGACAAGGCCCTCAGCTCACTGTATGCACTAGAGCGGCTGATTGTGGTTTATTTTTTACATCTCCAATTCATTACTGAAGAGCCTAACTTGATAATGTAACTTGTTACTGATTTCCTGCTTTGGGCACAACTTCCCCAATCAGCATCCGAGAAACCAATGAAGCACATTTCAGTATCTGCAGAACAAAACAATCCCATTCCCACAATACCTTCCAAGTACTTTAGGATTCTCAAGGTCGCTTGATAGTGTACTGTCATTGGGTTCTGCACATATTGGCTTAGCTTGTGAACACTATACATTATGTTGGGCATGGTGACAGTAATGTATAGCAGTTTCCCTATGAGTGTTCTATAAGCTGAGTTATCTTTGAAAGATTTCTTTGTTTCAACCATTTCCTTGTTATGCTTTCTACTCAGAGCCATTAGAGTATATTTAGGTTTGCAATCCCTTAGCTTCATGTATGTTAACAGGTCTATGATATATTTTCGTTGACAAACATGGACTCCTCTATTGTTTCTTTGTACTTCAAGTCCTAGGAAGTACTTCAAATATCACAAGTCCTTTCTTTTAAACTTCTCATTTAGATATTTCTTCAGTTCTCTTATGCCCTCGCTATCCGATCCTGTAAGTATGATATCATCAACTAGATAAGGGCTAAGACCTGCTTGTCTTTCTCTCTTTTGATAAACAAACAGGGATCACCATTGCTTTGGATGTACCATTTTTCTTTAATGCTGGTTGATAACTTTGAAAACCACTGCCTCCCAGCCTGTTTCAACCTATATATTGATTTATTTAACTTGCGTACTCTTCTATCTCCAGCCACTCCATATCTAGGTGGCAGCTTCATGTACACCTCTTCCTCTAACTCACCAGGCAAGTATGCATTGTTTACATCCAGTTGGTGGAGAGGCCACTTTGAAGCTGATGCAATGGCCAATGTGATCCTCACTATAGCCATCTTTGATACTAGAGCAAAAGTATTAGAGTAGCCAACCCCTTCTATCTGACTATACCCTTTGGCAACCAACTTGGACTTATGCCTATCTACAGTACCATCTTGGTTGTACTTAATCTTGTACACCCATTTGCACCCTATTGGGTTCTTGCCTTCTGGTAATTGACACAAATTCCAGGTATTGTTCATTTCAAGTGCATCCAGTTCTTCCTTCATTGAATTCCTTCGTATATGATCTACTATGGCTTCCTCATATGAAATTGGTTCATGCTGCACATCAATGGTGGCTATGAACCTTTTGTGAGCTTCTGGAATGCTTGTCAGACCCATGTAATTCCTCAGGTGACATGGTGTAGTTATATAGCTTTTGACATCTTCTTGTGCAACCATGCCTTTGAGTTGATTACAAACATAATCTTGTAATCTAACTGGCCTTTTCACTTCCCTCCTACTATTTGGATGAATGGCTGAACTGCATTCCCATTCATGTCTTTGCTGATATCAGAGTTGCTTACTTCTGTTAGCTCATACATACTATTCTCCAATGATTTCTCACCTGCCTTTTCAGTTTGAACATATGTTTCACAAGAAGAATTTTGGCTCCTGAACTCGGGACTACGAGCTTCTGTACTGTTCTCTATGTTACTGATACAAAGCTCACTTTCCTCCTCCGTGTAGCTTAGTGGCACTGAGTATACTATTTTCTGTATGCATTTCTTATTGAATGGGAAAATGTGTTCAGTAAACACAACATCTCTTGACACTGTAATTGTTGGTGAAATGGCCACACTAGAGGGGGGTGAATAGTGTGTTAACTAATCTTATCGTCTAATTTTAGTTTTAAACATTTTCTTAAACTACTTAGGCAATTCACAATAGAATGACTAAATACGAAAGCAATTAATGATAAAATAATTAACACAAAATAATATATAAATACTAACACAATTATTTATAGTGGTTCGGCTCTAATGCCTACTCCACTACCTAAGCACCCCGCTTAGGATTTCCAAACTAGGTTTACTAGATTATATCATTTCTCTTACAAAGAGGACTTTACACTGGAAAGTCTCCGCTCTCAAACCAAAAGCACTTCCACACCCGAAAGTATCCTGCTTTCCTAGTGAGAGCATTCTCCCACCTCAACCTAAGGGACAATTCAACTAATCCTAGTAAACTAAGTTTACAATGGTGGATTTAAGCCTTAACACCAAGGCAATCACCAACTCAATCAAACCTAGAAACCTAGGTTTACACACTTGATATACAATCAAAATAAACAACAAAATACAATAACAATTGGAGCAATAAATCAAACAACAAGTACTTAGCTCCAAAAGAAACTCCCTAGTTCTCTTGATGCCTTGAGATGATGAATCAGTGAAGCTTGAAGGCTAAATCAAGACGTGGATATCAAAACTACGATTCTTGCAAGGATGACTCAATAAAAGCTTGTAGAGATGCTTAGGGTCACACTTTGAGGCTTGGAAGCATCAATGATAGACTAGAAATGAGTTTGGGATGAGCATTTATAACCCCCCAAACAGCAAGGCTTGTCAATGGGTATTTTTCTGCCCGTTGGTGACGCCCGATCGCTTGCTGGACAATCGTCGGTCGACTAACCGAGTGACCGCTGAGCAACCGAAGGCCTACTGCCCCATCTCGGGCATCATTCAGTCGATCGGTCGATCGACCAAAATGCTATCGGTCAACCAGTCGGTCGATCGAACCTGGGCTGGGCAGACTTCTTAGGCTGGTTTTTCTACTTGTTTGCTCGTTCCTGGGTTTCGTCTTCGCTAAGTCTACTTATATAACATAATTTAAAATATAAATGTTATATAAGGATTACCCCTCATTTTGATTCAATAAAAATATCTAAAAAATAAAAATCCTTAAGAATCAAAATCTAGTTTTAGGGGTCCAGTATAATTTCTGGAAAATGGAAATTTTCTAATCTTCCGGGTCAAATATGGGTATGCTAAAGGTTTCCAAAAATTCCTTTAAAATACATCGTTATCTAGTTTTTACCCAAGGAATAATTATCGGCATTTTTTGTGTCAAGAAAATGTCTAGGTCATAGAGCCCTCCAAGGAGCTCCCTAGGTTAGTGAATTCCAGGGTCATTTTCTAATTTGTCAGTTTTTCATATTTTGGGGTTCGGGTTTGGGTTTGATTTTTGGATTCTTATGCATCATCATGAGGATTTACAACACATGCTAGACACCCTAGACCTAAACTTCAACTTCCCGAAGAATCCCGAGCGTAGACAAACGTCCTTGCTGATTTATCTGATTTCTTCGATTTTTTCGATCGGGGACGTCGTGCACTAATCGACTTGGAACCTGAAAGATTTCTCAATGAAATATTAGTTCCATATTTGTTATCAACAAAACTAAGATTAAGACTAAGATAGAAAACCTTAGGCCAACAGTAATGTCTTGAGTCCTTAAGTCATACACTTATACCCCTTCTTGCCTTGAGGATATCCAATGAATACAGACTCTTTTCCCCTAACATCAAATTTAGGCATGCCTTGCCTTAAGGTGCTTATATAGCATAAACACCCAAATGCCTTGAGGTGATTTAGCATTGGTGGAGATTTATACAATATATCATAAGGACTCCTGTTAGATAATTCCACACTTGGCATTCTATTGATCAGGTAGGTGGATGTTAGTACATTCACCCCAAAAATTCTCTGGTAGCTGGGCCTGAAACCTCAAGCTTTTGACCACCTCCAATAAGTGTTTGTACTTCCTTTCTACTATTGCATTTTGCTGAGGTGTCTCCACACATGAGTTGTGATGCATTATGCCTTGGTCAACTAGGAATTCCTTCATAATAGTATTGAAGAACTTAGTACCATTGTCTGTCCTGATTTTTTTGATGCTGCTATTAAACTAATTTTTGACCATTTTGATGAAGTTAATCACTATGTTTGGAACTTGACTCTTAAATGAGAAAAAAAAGTCCAAATAGCTCTAGAGTGATCATCAACTATTGTCACGAAATATGAACAATCATCATGTGTTTTCAACCTATGTGGATCCCAAACATCAAGATGTATAAGCTCAAAACAAGAGGAAGCTTTATTCATACTGTGTGGGAAAGGAAGTCTACATAACTTTGCAATTGGACAAATATTGCAAAACAAGTCACTTGTACAATTCAACTTCGAATGTATTTAGACAAAATTTTCATTCTCTCAGTTGGCATATGCCCTAGTCTAAGATGCCATAAAGACAATGTATCAAGCATTACATTCATCACCCTAGTCTGATATTCTTGTATGCAACCTGCCTTTGTGGACTCCTTCAATATGTAGAGTCCATTCTCTTCTTCACCAATCCCCATCGCTTCCTTCAAAACTAGATCCAGCATGATAAAATTGGATGGGTTAAAGGTTATGGAACATCTCAACTCCTTAGTCAATCTACTAACAGACATTAGATTGCATTTGAATGTTGATACTGGTAAAGCATTTTGTAGTTGTATGTGTTTATTCACATATATTGTACCAATGCCTGTTATAGGTACTGAAGTGCCATTTGGCAATGAAACTCTATCTTTATGTGAGGTCTTAATTAGTTTTATCATACCAATTTCATTTGAGGCAATGTGATCTGTTGCCCCATTGTCCAAGATCCACTTTCTTTCATTGATATTAAAGCTATTGTTAAGAGAATCACCAACCATGTTGACAACAACCTTGGTTCCTTTGTTGTTAAACATATCCAGCTAGGTTTGATATTGCTTCTCAGTGAAACCACCATGATCTCCCTCATCTTTCTTGCTGTTTGAGTTCTCTGGCTTGTCTTCTAATTTTACTTAAGCACTATCAGTAACTGCATTGTTGGCATGCCTATATCATTGTACTGATTTGTATATTTCTGCTTTCCTTTATAAGTTTTGTTTCCAGAGAGGTATCCATGCAATTTGAAACAACTCTCTCCAGTGTGCCCTGACCTCATACAATAATCACATATATTTTTTTCCTGATTACCTTCATTCCCTTCTCATTTTTTAAACTTTGACTGTGTGACTGCTTGTAGGTGTTTAGTGCAACAATGTCAACTGAGGCATTGTTTTGCATACCAACCTTCCCCTGAGACTCTTTCTGACCAAGTAATGAGTAAGCTTGGTTAAGGTCTGGTAAGGGTTTCATCGGAGGAATGGCCTCAATCTCATCTTTTCTATTCTGCTTCTACCCCTTGTAGTGTCACAATCCACGTCCATATCTACTGCATCAAGCTCATCCCATAGTGACTTCAGCTTGGTAAAGTACACAACAATGGACAAGCTTCCTTGCCTCATGGTATATATCTGTGCTGGCTTAAGGTTTTCAACCTTGGTCTTAATCTCAGTTTTGATGATAACAAAGATGGAACAAATATTTCATTGAAAATTCTTTCAGGTTCCATATCGAAAGGACATTGATCGTCGCGCTCGGGTTCGTCACAGAAATTTCTCGAAGATCGACGTGTGCACCAAAGACGTCTTGGACGAGTCTAAAGATCACATGGAAAACTCTCCAAGCTGTGCTCGTTGAAAGCCGGAACTCGAAAACGAAATGCGCAAGAAAAATGGCTAAAAAATTAATATCTGCCTTTGTTCGGTTGACCGATCGATCGACCGAAGATGGGTAAAAATTGGCAGTAGGCTACTTCGGTCGACCGGGCGGTCGATGGACCGAAGCCAGAAATGGGCAGTAGCCTTGTCGGTCGATCGATCGAATGGCGGATCGCAAGGCTCGCGATCCACTCGATCGACCCGTCGATCGACCAGACGGTGCGAGTTAAGGTTGTAACGGCTAGTTTCTTGCTCGTTTAACAGCCCGTTGAGTCAAGGGTTATAAATAATCCTCACCATACTCCTTTAATCCCTCTTGGAGATATTATTGAGCATTTTAAGAAGTGTTTAAAAGCCTTCAAAGAGATTGATTGCAGCACGCTCTGCTCTTCTGTCGACGTTCTTCTTCAAGCGCCAACTGCTCCTCAACTTTGCTACGACTCAAGCTCATTTACTGATGAGTTGGAGGTTCCAAGGCTTAGAAAAGAGCTTTTAATCTTGGTTTACTCTTTTAGCTCTTTTGATTGTATTTTTATTGTTATTTGAACGTCGTTACTTTGGATTTGTCCGTGTGAAGACCTAAGATTGTTAGGTCTTGAAATTGGGTGGTAGCCTTGGTGTTTGAGGTTTAAATCCACCGGTGTAATTAAACGTAGTTTGCTAGGATTAAGTGAGTTGTCCCTTAGGGTTGAGGTGGAAGAGTGCTCTCGATAAGAAGGCGGAGACTTCCGGATGTGGAAGTGCCTTAGGTCGAGAGTGAGACTCTTCGAGTCAAAGTCCACTGTGTAAGGGAAACCGATTTAATCTAGTTAAACTAGTTTGAAAATCCTAAGCGGGGTGCTTAGGTAGTGGAGTAGGCAATGGGGCCGAACCACTATAAATTTGTATGTTAGCATTGTTATCTATTGTTGTTTGTGCTTAATCAGTTTATCTTGCTTCCGCATTTAATCGTAAAATTGCAACGTGCCTAAACGATTTGAGAAACGAGTAAAATTGGATTTAGGCTAATTAATAAGATAATACACTATTCACCCCCCATCTAGTGTTGCCATTTCTCCAATAATCTAAACCTCTAATTCAAATATCCTAGGTTCACTACTTTTCCCGAACCTATTCTCCAGATCAAGCCACATTTTGTTTGTTGTTTTCGCATATATGACACCGATTGTAAGTTCATGAGAAATCTACTGTATGATCCATGAACGAACTAGGTCATTGCATCTCCTCCAAATGCCATACTTTGGGGAGCTTATATCAGGCATGTGGATTGAATCATCAATGAAACCTAATTTATTCTTTGCAGACAAGGAATCATCATAGATTCGCACCATGGGAGATAATTTTCTTGCCCACTTAGCTTGACAAAAACGAGGAAAATACATGGAGCATCACTACCATGGATCAGGTATGAATTATTGTCGTACCTAGTTGCATTTGGAGTAGTTATGATCTCCTCTTGATTCACAGACTCGGCAACAACAGATCGGGCCAATTGAGATTTGCGATTCCTCGCCATTGCGACTTTGGGGAAGGACATGATCTAGGTGGATTTGCGATTTTGCCTAATTCGCCTGCTTTGATATCATGTCGACAGAATGAAACTAAAATGCAGAAAGAACAATAGATGGAAAACCTCAACTCAATTGATGGTTAATTTATTGAATTGCAAAAAGCTACGAAAAGATTACAACTTATCCCGAACAAGTTCCAGAGAGTGAAGAAAAGGAGGAAGAAGTCAACTTATCATTTTTATATGACTCATCATTTTTTAAAAAGTAAAAAAGATTACATTTTTGCCCTCTTCACTTATCTAATATTTATATTTCATTAAACTCTTCTTTGTCATTTCTCTTCGTGGTAGTTAATACCTGCCACTTCTTCCCTCTCTTCTCTTTCGAACTGATGCTAACATTCTGCTACATCGAGTTCATCGTGGTGATTCCAATTGCGGGTGGGTCATTCACATATCTCCAAGTGGAGCTCGGCGACTTCATGGTGCTCATCGCCGTAGGGAACATTTTGTTGGAGTACGTGATCGGAGGTTGCACGCTCGTGGACGTCCTACTTCGCCACGTTCCTCAACCATAAGCCGAACGACTTCCGGGTGTGTAGTTCTCGTAGCATGAAGAGGGACCACAGGTCGGTCTTGAAGTTCGGTGAGCTGGAGAGCTTGTTGCCAGAGAGGTTGAGGTGGAGCAGAAGGGAGCAGCGAGACAAGGAGGCGGACAAGGGACTCTCGAGGTGGTTCCCGACGAGCGAGAGAAAGCGGAGGAAGAAGAGAATAGACAGAGAAAGGTGGCAGTCAGTGGTGGATGCACTGTGGGGGCAGTGGCCCCCACTGATAAAAAGAAAAGAAAAACTAGGAGTCACTACAGTGGGGCAGTGGCCCCCACAGAACACTAGCCCCATGCTCCCACTACCGTGATTCTTAATTAAAAAATTAAGCCCATACTTATGTCCAGCATGCCACTCCACATTAAATGCATTGCATGTTTCATTAAATGCACTGTACATTTGCACTCTTTCTTCTTACCATGTCTAATTTCCTCTTTACAGCTTTGATCTCGAGTTCCGAACTGAACGGTTCAATTTATCTCAATAAGTCTTATCTTTTCAACGAATCTCACACCAGAAGGGAGGTTGAATAGTATGCGTTCTTTTTTCTTTTAATCAATTTTTGTTTTGCTTAATTTTAACTTCAATCAAATATAAAATATAATTTAATGATGTTTGTTATCAAATATCAAGCACAACAATAAGCAAACAATCAAGGCAATGCTAACACGATGAAATAGAGTGGTTCGGCCAACTGTCTACTCTACTATCTTGGCTCCACACCAAGAATTTTTAACCGACTACTTTATAGAGCTAGTGTTTCCCTTTGAATACAACTGAGGATATAATTCTCACATATTTGAGAACTCCTCAAACCTATTCACCTAGGTAAAATACTATTCTACAAAGTATACCCCTAAGTGTTTACTCTACCATAGATAGCAAGCTATTACAAGTGAAAAAAAGTTTGAACAATTTTTAAAACACAATGAAAAGAGCTTAAGAATTAAAAACAAAAACCAATGCTCTTTTCCAAGTCTTCAAGCCTCCAACTCGCTAAGTCGATGAGCTTGAATCGCAGCCGAGTTGAGAAGAAAATTGGGCGTTTGAGAAGAATGTTGACGGAAGAACAAAGCGCAGCAATCGATCTTAAGAAGACTCAAATCTCTCATTTTAATGCTCAATTAAGTTTCTAAGAAGTGTTAAAGGAGTTAGGTGATGAGTATTTATAATCCCTCAACCGAACGATTGTTCAACGGGCAGAAAACTAGCCGTTTTCGTCATTCGATCGCTTGCCGATCGATCGTCGGTTGACCGACCGACCGACCACCCAGCGTCCGCTGGCTTTCTGTGCTTTAATCGCTCTGATCGGTCGACCACCAGATGCGATTCTGCTTCTCTGTTGTCTGGTCGACCACTCGATCGACCGATGCAGCTATTGCCAGATTTTGGCCTCGGTCGGTCGATCGAAGTAGCCTTCTACCATTTTTTCACCATCTTCGATCGATCGACCGATCGACCGAATTAGCTACTGCCATTTTGAGTCATCATTCGATCGATCGACCGGTCAATCGAATAGGTTACTGCCAATTTTCTACCTTGTTCGGTCGATCGAACTCAGGCTGAGGCTGACTTTTTCTTTATCTTTGTTACATGCTTTTTCATAGGTTTAGTTACCAAGTCTTAACTTGGATAATTTTACACTTAGGCTTGGGATGAGATCCTAAGAGTATATTACACAATATCTACCTAATTTATACCCAAGCCTTTTCTTTGACGATCTTTTCTTTCATTTTTTGACGAATTTTTTCCTTCGTTTTTCCGAACGAAGTTCGTATGTCTATCACAACCTTAACCTGAACTCAAAACTTTACACATAGATTAAATACTTATTTGTTATCATAAAAATGAAGATCGAAACTTAAGGAGAACCTTAAGCCAACATTTTCTTCTTGCCGTGTCTTCATCTCGATAAGTCTTCATCTCTCATATTTCAACTCACCTTCTCATTTCTCAATCTCAAATCTCATCTTCCGCCTCCTGCAATCCGGCTCCACTGCTCATTGCTCATCACCTTCAAGGCTTCAACACGCCGAACCAAACGTCGACAGTCAGCGTCTTGAGAGTCGCGAACTCGTGCATCTTCCTCCGACTAGCGAAATTGCTCACAAAGACAACGCAGTCGGCGTCTTCCTCTAGCCAGCGAGACTGCTTACGGAGACAACGCAGTCGGTGTCTTCCTCTGGCTAGCAAGACTTGCTCACGTCGGCATCTTCAAGTCGCACGACTACGGAGACAGTGCGCCGTTGCGCGTGACTGCATGCGTCTTCCTCCAGGCTCTAGCGTGCAGTCCCGCGCGCGTCTTCTTGACTTCCTCTAGCGTGCAGTCCCGTGTGAGCCAAGATTAGAAGAGTTATCTTACAAACTACCAGAGAAATATTTTTTCTATTGCAAGGTACGTAAGCTTCAGCTAGAGGCACAATCTCAACAAATTAGATGGAATTATTTACTCGAATCATACTATTGCACACTTGTACTTGTAGTTGATTACTTCTATTGACTGAAATTGAATTTGGTACAAAAAGAGCTTGGCACATTGACTAATGCCACAACCTGGTGCAGAATTCTTTATGCAAGATTGGCTTCTCCTTGTTGCGTATGCCATCTTGAATGTTGGCCTAAAGTTTTCAATCTTGATTTTAATATCAATTTTGATGATAACAAATACGAAACTAATGTATTCATGAAGAAATACTTTTAGGTTCCAAGTCGATTAGCGCTCGATGTCCTCGATCAGAAATATCGGAGAAATCAGAAAATCGGAAGGACGTTGGTCGACGCGCTCAGATTCTTCGGGAAATTAAAGTTTAGGTCTAGGGTGTCTAGTTTATATTGTAAATTCTCATGATGGTGCATAAGAACCCAAAAACTAAACTCGAACCCAAAATATGAAAAATCGGCAAATTAGAAAATGACCTTGGAATTCACTAAGCCTAGAGAGTTCTTTGGTGGACTATATGACCTAGACATTTTCTTGATACAAAAAATGACGGTAATTATTCCTTGGGTAAAAACTAGATAACGATGTATTTTAAAAGAATTTTTGAAAGCCTTTAGCATACCCATATTTCACCCGGGAGATTAGAAAATTTCTATTTTCCGAAAATTTGTACTAGACCCCAAAAACTAGATTTTGATTCTTAAGAGTTTTGATTTTTTAGATATTTTTATTGAATCCAAATGAGGGCAATCCTTATATAACATTTATGTTTTAAAGTTATAAACTTAACGTTAAGAAATATTATATAAGTAGACTTAGTGAAGACGGAACCCAGAAATGAGCAAACAAGTAGAAAACTCAGCCAAATCAAACTGCCCTGCCCTGCCCAGAAGATGAGGGCATTTTGGTCAACCGATCGGACGACCAAACGTTGCCTAGAACGGACAGAATACCTTCGGTCGCTCGGTCGGTCGACCGATCCTGCGATCGGCGGTTGGTAACGGGCAAAAATCCGCCCGTTGAGAAGAGAGAAACTCTCTCTTCTCTTCATGGCTTATAAATAGGAAGCCATGAGAGCCTTCCTCCATAATATTGATCACTTCTAACCTCATTGAGTCATCTTTTGATCAATTCTAAGTCTTCATTGAGCCAATCTTGTGAAAACTCTAGCATGAGCCAAAAATCTTGATCTTTCCTTCATTCCTTCATTTGATTAACCATCAAAGGCATCAAGAGGAAGCTAGGAATCTTGTTTTGGAGCTAAGTATTTTATTGTTTGATTTATTGCTCTATTTAGTGTTGTATTTTCTTGTTTATTTCTTTGTATTTGAGTTTGTGTTAGACCTAGAGTACGTGTAGGTCTTGAAATTGGGTGGTAGTCTTGGTGTTTGAGGTTTAAATCTACCGGTGTAAACGTAGTTTTCTAGGATTAGTTGAGTTGTCCCTTAGGTTGAGGTTGGAGAGTGCTCTCGGTAGGAAGACGAGATACTTCCGGGTGTGGAAGTGCCTTCGGTTTGAGAGCGGAGACTTTTCGGTGTAAAGTCCTCTTTGTAAGGGAAACGATATAATCTAGTAAACTTAGTTTGAAAATCCTAAGCGGGGTGCTTAGGTAGTAGAGTAGACATTGGGGCCGAACCACTATAAATAATTGTGTTAGCATTGTTTATCTTGCGTTTCTTATTGCTTATCATTTATATCTTGCTTCCACTTACTACTCGATTTGTAATTTGCCTAAGTAACCAAAGTAAATGATTAAAACCAAAATTAGATTAAAAAAATTAGATAACACACTATTCACCCCCCTCTAGTGTGGCCATTTCACCAACATTGAATGCTTCTCCTTGTTGCATGATCGACTGACCGTCGTCTACCTCTCGTCGGTTAAGCCGGCAACTCCCTCTCGCGAAGACACATCAACACGGCGACTCAGGTCACGTCACTCCAACCTCCTACGTTTTATGGTATTTTTACCACATTCTTCAGGTGGTAAGCCTGATAATTTTAATTCATTCATTATTAGTTAGTTCGTCATTGTCTATTATTTTAGTTTAATCTTCAACAATTATTAATTTAGTCAATATATATTTTCTATTTAGTTTAATTATTATCATTAAGTTTTAGGATATATTATATAGTTTGTGTGCCAATTTATCACATTATTTTACTTTAAAAAACAAAAAATAATTATGGACAAATACCTTAAAAGGAAGTCACTAAATGATGAATCTAGTTACAAAAATAAATCACAATCACAATACAAAAAAACATACTTAAGAGTTGACTTAGAAAATCTTCTCGTTGATCCAGCTGAACGAATGAAAATATTTGAGTATCATCCTAATCAAATGGATGAAATTCGAAGAACTTATCTTCAAAAGGGTCTATGTCAACCAAGAGAGGACTTTTCAAAAAAAAATTAGAAATTCATTTAGGCGCTTTAATCCTGAATGGTTTAATGAGTTCGGCAATTAATTATAGTATAGTATATCTAAGGATGCAATCTTTTATTTATATTGTTATCTTATGAGACCTGAAGTTAGAGAAGGTAGTGGTGATGCATTTAATGTAGAAGATTTTTTGAATTGTAAAAAGAAAGAAAGATTAGCAATTCATGTTGGAGTTAATTAGTCCTAATAGTACTCATAATTGAGCATGGAAAAACTGTGAGGCATTAATGAATCAAAAATAACATATTGAAGTTGCTATTTGTAAGCAATCTCATCAAATGGACAAGGAGTATCGAATTCACTTGACAACAGTGGTTGATTGTATTCGATTTCTCCTATGTCAGGGATTGACATTTCGAGGTCATGATGAGTCAATGTTTAAATAATCAAGGAATTTTTTTTGAACTTATTCAATTTTTTGCAAATCATAATGAAGAATTTGACCAAGTTGTTAGGGACTTTTCGATGCACCCGAGCGACGATGAATCATGACGGAATGTTCCCTACATATTTGTAAATATATTTTCGCGTCCATGTAATTTTCCCTTTTGTTTTAGTCGTACTTGTAAAATCTTTTGTGCGATCCCCGAGGGGCCCATGGTACAAGTTGGATGCATTTCGTGGCCATTCGACACTTGGTGCGTGCGTTACGGCTAAGCGGAGCAATTTTCCTGCATTCGTCATGGCCGTGGCCATGGAAAATCACCATTTCTCATGACCACAATTTTGTCATGCTCCTCGTTCTTTTGGGAACCTTGGGGTGGCACTTGAGGGTTAGGGGTCTCATGTATAATGTAGGAGAGCGTTGGCAAACAAAGTGGTTGCCTTGGGCGGAGATGAACGAGTGGCCCATATGACCATGCGACATGTCGTTCTTCGCCTAAGATAATTGCGGAGCTCGTCCTACACCCGGTTTTATATTTTCTTGCGTCTATAGTCCTGTAGTTGTTATTTTACTTTACGCCTTCAATACCATTCGGCCAACATGGTCTTTTGGGGGTGCAGACATGGAATGCGAGGTTGGCACGTGGTCCAACGTATGCCCTGTGATGTTAAGTCGAAAAGCCCAATTCGGGACGGATTCGGGATTAAGGCTTATCCCATGCACGGAATGCAAGGGTGCCGCACGGGTTCTTCCGCACAAAACAATTGGCCCGTGACAGTTGGTGTCAGAGCGAGAATTGCAAGCCTCCAACTGATAAAGCTGTCGATGCAGACATAGCCGATGTTACATTCCGTCTGTGGTGCTCGAGTTGCCGATGTAGTGAACCCAGTCGATGAACCTTTCAACTGTTGTATTCGAGGAGGCAAGCATGCATCGATGGATCTTAAGATCTTGACTTTTGCGCAGGGCGGGTGGGCCCCTAAGATGCAAAGTCGTTGGCACGCAGAGCAAATGGCTCTTAAGTCGTGTGCGTAGAACAGATCTCTTGTAAGACGCATATTGTGCGCAAAGCAGACCATTTCATAAGACGCGAAGATGGTGCGCAGGGCGTTGTCCCCTAAGACACAGCGCAGAGCCGATGGCTCGTGAGTCGCCATGGATGGTGCGTAGGACGTTGTCCCCTAAGACGCAGCGCAGAGCCGATGGCTCGTGAGTCGTCAAGTTTGTGCGGAGGGCGTTGTCCCCTAAGATGCAGTGCAGAGCAGCTTGCTCGTGAGACGCCAGGTTGGTGCGCAGGGCTGATGGCTCTTACGTCGCAAGATTGATACGTCCGAACCAAGCGCGATTGAAGAACAGCTGTGGTGTGGCAGCAATGCTCTTAGTGCGGAGAGTCCACGGACGTTGTGACCCGGTTGGAGAAAATCCCTCAAGTCGTGTTCGAGGAGCAATATAAGACTTGAAGCTCCTTGAGATGGGCTCAGAGGAGGGTGCCATGACCTCTGCGGGGGGCGAGTGAGCAAGCAGTGATCCGTAAGACTTGAAGCTCGTTGAGATGGGCTCGGAGGAGGGTGCCATGACTCCTGCGGGGGGCGAGTGAGCAAGCAGAGATCGGCTCAAAGCGACGGTGGAGGCAAGGCTCTAGTGTGGTGCAGCCACGGAACTACTCATCACTTGGGTGTTGCACAACGGCACCCAGATGTTATCTGAGACGAGCGTTGCTCGTATGCTCCTTAAGTCTAGGACTTTTTATTGCCCAGCAAAAATGGGACTTGGTGAATTGAGTAACTATTTCTCGGGTTTCTTCACGCGGGTGTTGCTCAACGACGCTCGTGTGCCCCATAAAGTCTGGGACGCTCATAGCCCAGCAACATCGAGACTTGGCGAACCGAGTAGCTATTTCTCGATGTTCATTCAAGCGAGCGTTGCTCAACGATGCTGGTGCCCCTTCAAGCAAATGTTGTTCAACGACACTCGTTTGCTCCACAAGCCTGGGACCCCTCATAGCCCAACAACATCGAGACTTGGTGAACACAGTAGCTACTTCTCGGTGTCTATTCAAGCGAGCGTTGCTCAACGACGCTGGTGCCCCTTCAAGCGAAAGTTGTTCAACATCACTCGGTTGCTCCACAAGTCTGGGACTTTCATTGCCCAGCAACGAGTTTGGGAATCTCAAAGCCCTTTCTCGCAACAACATGAGATGATGAAACTCAAAGATATTCCAAATAGTCATTTCCTGGCGGTAGACTTCACACGGCGAAACTTGACATGTTGCGGCCCCACTGCGGCATGTCGTTACTCAGGCGGTGTTCCCTTCGACTACTTGTGAAGAATTCACTTCGGCAATTGCAGCCTATGCCAGAAAGGCGGTGCGACCAAGGCGAGTTCGACGAGGACGTCGAAGCTTGAAGTGGGGGAGGATGTTAGGGACTTTTCAATGCGCCCGAGCGACGATGAATCATGACAGAATGTTCCCTACATATTTGTAAATATGTTTTCACGTCCATGTAATTTTTCCTTTTGTTCTAGTCGTACTTGTAAAATCCTTTGTGCGATCCCCGAGGGTGCATTTCGTAGTCATTCGATACTTGGTGCGTGCGTTACGACTAAGCAGAGCAATTTTCCTGCATTCGTCATGGCCGTGGCCATGGAAAATCACCATTTCGCATGACCACGATTTTGTCATGCTCCTCGTGCTTTTGGGAACCTTGGGAGTGGCATTTGGGAGTTAGGGGTCTCATGTATAATGTAGGAGAGTGTTGGCAAACAAAGCAGTTGCCTTGGGCGGAGACGAACGAGTGGCCCATATGGGCATGCGACATGTTGTTCTTCGCCCAAGACAATTGCGTCCATAGTCCTGTAGTTGTTATTTTACTTTACGCCTTCAATACCATTCGGCCAACATGGTCTTTTGGGGGCGCGAACATTGGAATGCGAGGTTGGCACGTGGTCCAACGTATGCCTCGTGATGTTAAGTCGGGAAGCCCAATTCGGGATGGATTCAGGATTAAGGCTTATCCCTTGCACGGGATGTATGCAAGGGTGTCGCACGGGTTCTTCCGCACAAAACAATTGGCCCGTGACAAAGTGGTAAAAAATGCTCGTGGGAATCTAAAGTTATAACACCTAATATACAAAAATATATTGTAAATTGTGTTGCTAGTGAGTCAATTAAAACAATAATCAATGATCTTGATGGTGAATTGGTGATTCTTTTGCTAGGCGAATTTCATGGTCTCAAAAGTCTAATATTGAAAGAAAATGAGTGTGTCTTTTATATTCATTGTTCTGCTCATCAATTACAATTAGCACTTGTAGCAATTGCAAAAAAATAAGTTGAAGTTGTTTGTCTTTTCACTTTGGTTGCAAATTTAATAAATATGGTTGGAGTTTCACCTAAGCGACAAGAAATTCTCATGCTATTTTGCATTCGATTCAATATACTGTGCAACATCATTATACTCATATCATTGAGAGTGACTCCAAGTTGCTAATCTAGTGCCCCCCCCACCTCCCTTAGGGGTGAGCAAAATTTACCGATTAACTGAATGAACAGATTAACTAAATTAATTGATTAATCGACCGAATCAAAATCAAATTAATCGAATCGAATTTTTCAAATAATTTTTGGTTCGATTAACAGTTAAAAAAAAAAAATTTTAGTTTTCGATTTTCAATTCGATTAATTACTGAATTAACTGAATGTTAATATATATTATATAAAATAAAATTATATCTAAGTGGTTAGAAGGGTTTGCTTTTATCCCAGCAACTTATGTTCAAATCTTGGTGTGTTGTAATTGTTAGTTTTATTTTATTTATGATTACAAATATAAGTTTGGTTAGTAATATTAATATCAAAATTATGATTTATTTTAATGGTTAAAGTGTTAAATGTTTATATCACTAACCAGAGTTCAAATTTTAGTATATATGTTTTCATTATTTTTTTGATAAATTCAATAAATTAATTAAACCGAATCAAAAAATTCGATTGATCGAACCAAATTAATCAAATTTTTCGATTCGATAAATGATTAACAATTTTTTTTTTATTTCGATTCGATTCGGTTAATTACCCCTATCCTCCCTCCCTCCCTCCTCAAAGACTTAAGTCCATTGTCAAGTAAATCAAAAACCTTTAGGCAAATATTATTTGTTGGGTTGCAAATAGAGCCTGCAATCTAAAGAAGTTAAATGTGTCGACCATTAGAGTTCAATAATTTATTGTTTTTGAATTTTTTTAGTCCCGCTTAATCTGTAATATTCTTTATTTTTTGGTAAAATTTTTACTTTTGCACTGAGCATCACACCGCATTTTCCTATCACATGGTGACGTGGAAATAATGAGATAGAATTATCACAAGTATGAGAAAGTAGCGGATGAGAGATGCAAATATATATATATATATATATATTTCTTGAAACTTGTAACGCGTGTTCAATTTTCAGCAAGGCGATATCCATGCATGCTTCGCGCCACGTGTTACGTTTCTCCTCGTTCCACGTGCATGCGCATGATGAATAGGCGTTGAACGCGTTCGGAGGACCTCTCTCCTTCCAAATTTCTTTCTCTTCATCTTATCCTTTCTTTCTTGTTTCTCTTCTATTCGTTAGCATCGATCAGGAAGAAGAATCAATATCCAATCCACAAGGCGGCGATTCGTAATTAGAGCAGCAAGCTAGGTAGCCAATTTATATCATTATCATCAATCAAGATGTCGAGCCTGGTGGACAAGGCGAAGGAGTTCGTGGCGGAGAAGGTGGCGAACATCCCGAAGCCGGAAGCCTCCCTCACCGGCGTCTCCATCAAGAGCTTGACCCGGGAGGGCGCCCTCTTCCACAGCAACGTCTCCGTCTCCAACCCTTACTCCCACTCCCTCCCCATCTGCGAGATCTCCTACACCCTCAAGAGCATCGACAGGTCCTCAATAATTCATTTCAATTTGATTAGTAATATTTATTAATTAACATGAGAAAGATGAACAGGGTGATAGCTTCAGGGACGATGCCGGATCCGGGGTCACTGGCGGCGAGCGAGATGACGAAGCTAGAGGTGCCAGTGAAGGTGCCATACGACTTCTTGATAAGCCTGGTGAGGGACATCGGCCGCGACTGGGACATCGACTACCAGCTGGACGTTGGCCTCACCATCGACCTCCCCCTCTTGGGGAACTTCACCATCCCGCTCTCCACCTCCGGCGAGATCAAGCTGCCCACCCTCGCCGACCTCTTCTAATTAATTTCTTTTTATTATATCCACGTACGTGCAATAATATTAGAAATTATATATATATTTGATCACGTGTATAATTAATATTCACAGTACACACAATGCATATTAATAATTAATGAACAAGGAGCATGTAATTTGTTGAGTTGTTCCTTGTGAGTGCGTGCATTAATGGCAATATATAAATTAGAAACCAGTGAGGAATTGGAGCTGCTTGAGGAGAGGGCTCAAAGCTTCCATGAGCTTCTCGCAGGGATGGTTGTGGATTCCCTCGTACGTGGTGACGACAATGCTGGTGTCTTTGGATAAACGCTGCACTTGCTTCTTCACGTTGCATGTGTGGTGAGTGCACCGGTAATAGCTTCTTCATTCATTACGTACCACATGAAAAATAATATACTTCAATTAATTAATTAGGTTTTATGGTAATTAAGATATGTAAAAAAATTCAAATTAAAAATAAATGTATTTTTTCTTAACTCATCCCACCAACTGTGCTACCCACAGTTAGCAAAAATGTAATAAATGTAATTGATAATAAGTAATTAAGGTAATTAATATAGGTAGCTGATCACCTGGGATAAGCGCTGTCCTTGACCGCTTTCTGGCCGTACTTGCGCCACCGATAGCCATCATCAAGGATGTCATTAGGGCTCTTCGTCCGGAACGCAAACCTCGGCCCGCTCACCTTTCCTCCTCTCCCGCCGCCGCCCGAGCTCTTCGCCCTCTCCTTTCCACCGCCAACACCGCCACCCATTCCCTGATCACTTACTGCGCCGCCACTCGCCCTAATTCCCATCGTCTCCATCAGCAGTCCTGCCGCCGCTTGCTGCTGCAGCTCCATCGTGCTCTGCAGAAACAGCGAAGCCAAGTCCATCTCCGACGACATCAACCCTGGCGAAGGCAAGGTCGAAGAAGAAGAGGAACTCGGCAACGGTGCGAGCTGCGGCTGCTGGGCCGATGATGAGAAAGGAGAGTAGGGCGTCAACGGCGGTGCTTGATCTCCTTCCATTAATGCACACGATCTATCGCATGTATCAGAAGAATACGCCACAGGAATTGATCGAAGAGGTCGAGTAATTAATGTTGCATGCCGATCTATATATATAGGGGAAAGAAAGAGGGGGTTGGAAGAGGTTGGCGAAGCGTCAACTACACAATATATCCACAGAGAAGATCCAACGAGAAGACAACCAACGATATCCCAACTACCTGCGCGTCAGTTCAACTGCCCTGTCCGCCCGCCAATCTCCACGCACGGCTTCAGAATCACTGCACCTTCATTTAATTATTACTGCATTAGTAATCCCTTACACGCGCCAATTCAATTTGAATAAATATGGCCTGTGCTTGAGGTTGAAGCATGGCTGACGAGACTAGGGATGGATTAATTAACTGTGATTAAGAAAGATAAGTCATTGTTGTTCACGCCTTAGAATAATTAGTTATATATATTGGAATATTAGTAAGCAAGCTACCACCTGTTTTAAGAGATGATCAACTTAATAACCTACTTAATTTACCTGTTAATTATAATTAAGGAAGAAGGAGAGAATAAATATGTTTAGAAAATGACGTATGCATAGATTACGTGTCGTTCACCTAAAGTTATCGCCTTCGCCACGACATGCATTCGCAATTGTTTATGTGTATATGTTACGGATTCAAACGCGTGTTGGACGATCGTTTCGTTTAATATTTGTTGATGATATATAGCAATATTATTCTTGGTTTGAAGAGGTCAACAGCACGCACGCATGTAATGTCACTGTGAGAAGAAGACAATGTTGTGCAGTAGGCGATAGCAAGTACTGGTCGATGGGCCAACTGGACCCCTCTAGGGAAAAAAATTTATCATGGAGTCCGATTTCGTAGAAAATTTGTATGGAGCCGAGCTCCGACGATGGAATACGAATCTCAAAGCAAAATAAAAACTGCTTTGAAATTCATGCTTCACCATCGGAGCCCGGCTCCATAAAGATTTTCTATGGAGCCGGGCTCTATATATTGAAGTTGTGCTCCCTCCAGGGTTGTGCACGGCGACCGTGCACACCCGTGCACTGGGGGAGGGGTCTAGCTCATGCTGCCCTATGATTGGGGTAGCATGACCTTCGGTGCAGCCGCGGAACTACATGGATGGAAGAGAGCTCTTTCATCTCAATTTATCTTATTTATATAAGAAAAAAGAGAGAGTCTATTTTACCTATATATATATATATATATAATATTTGTTTCTTTTGTCATCCTCCTACCTCAATTTGTCTTATTTATATAAGAGAAAAAAATAACTTTACCCCCTATATATGATATTTGTCATTTAATTTTGATTATTGGCTCCTCCACTATTTGAAGATGATTTCACAGGAAAATTCTCAACTAATTCTCTATACTACCTTCTGAATTTCCTAGGGCTCAAAGATGTTAAGGCTAAATACATCTGGGATGCTAAGTGCCCTGAGGCAATTTGAGTGCATCACTGGATTGCACTTAGGCAACGACTAATGACCAAAGACGGGCTTAAGGAATCAAACTTTCAGATTGACGATCGTTGTATGCTTTGCGGTAACCAACTAGAGAGCCAAGATCACCTCTTTAAGCACTGCAACTTTATCAAGACGTACAGGTTGAGAGAGAAGTTACTCGGGCTCAATGGCCTGCCACCCTTCCACCTCTCCTATAACCCTGGGATGAGGCGGCGCTTACGAAAAAAACTTATATGGGCAGCCTGCCCATATAAGTTTCTATGGACTGAGTGGATATAGGCTTCAAGCGATCGAACATGGATAGAAAAGGAATTCCCTTTCTATTCATATTCAGTCGCTGAACATAGTCATTCTCTTTCTATCCATATTCAGTCGCTTAAAGCCCATATTCATTCGTTCATAAGTTTTCTATGAGCAGGCTACCCATAGAAATTGCACTCGGTGCTTACACCACTCAAACAACGGAAATACAATTTTATCCTCATTATTATATTTTGGAAATGAAAAATTTGACACGAACTAACAATAGATGATTTAACAATGTTAAAAAATCTCCTTAGGAATTAGCCATCAAATGAGCTTTACTCCTCAATAACTTAGCTCTCTTGTAATCCCTTCGCTCAATCTTACTCCTCATTTTTCATATATCTTGATCAACACAAGTTTTTTTTTTTTAAAAAAAAAACGTTTAAGCCCGCATGACAATGAAGGCCGAGTAAAAAAAAAAGAAGAAAATATGCGAGGTTAAATAATAAAGTGTAATGATTAGATTGGAGATATGCTAGGCGGCCGTACGTGAGAGAATAAAATGGATGGGTCATGAACCCAAAATTCTTTTATTATATTTTAGTATAATGATTTATATGTATATATTATTTCTAAAATAATTGAGGAGGTCATTGTCCTCTTCGCCCTACATATGCAACCAGACATAATATAGAATCTAACAATTTCCTGGTAAGGGATGTTATATACCTCGTGAAAAACCCCTTGATCTCAGTATTCATTTAGGCAACTATCTTTTTTCTCTTTGTTTTCCTTTAATTTTTTCTGGAAATGTAATTGCATTTTAATCTTTAATGCGAGAGAATCTTGGGTTAAGATTATATGCATGCTACAGTCAATATCATGGAGTTTTGTTTGGTAGAGTTTCCCTCCAGTAGAGTTTAATTTGGTAGAGTTTAGGTGGATATGTGATACTTTAATTGACAGACCACCAAAATTAAACCACAACTCATAAACATATACACTCGTGCATAAACCATCTTCATA
Source organism: Canna indica (assembly GCA_034359265.1). Taxonomy (NCBI): domain Eukaryota; kingdom Viridiplantae; phylum Streptophyta; class Magnoliopsida; order Zingiberales; family Cannaceae; genus Canna; species Canna indica. The sequence goes on along the minus strand of CP136891.1, from coordinate 72,271,430 downwards.
ACATTTTTTCCTTTAAACCAAATAGAGAAGGAAATAATATTATCTCTTGTACAGAAGGAGAAGAATGAGAATTACATACAGTCATACAGATCATCTCCTAAAATCGTGAAGATGATCAGTGGAACACGGAAATAGAAGAAGAAAGCGAGCAAAATAGAGACAAAATTGCGTGACAGGTGTTCGACGTATTCGATTTCCGTGTCAGCGACCACCAGCTGCCGCCGCTGTGTCGATGGTGCTCAGCCACCGCGAACGGAAGATATGGTCCTCCAAGCTGCCTCCTTCATCCGAGTACCCGGAGTTGATGGACACCATATCCATGCCCAAGTACAGCGCCTCGTCTTCTTCCGCCGAGTACGCTGTCCCCGCCGCCAACAGCTCCTCTTCCTCTTTTAGCTCAACCTCCTCATCGTTCCACGACCGCCGCCGGACAAGAAGGAGCTCGTCCTCCATGGAGTCTGCAATCTGAGTCTTGTCAGGCGAAGGCAGTTGGCTAGAGGAGGGTCGGTTGGGAGAGAGGAGCCGGTCATAGCCGCCGCCGTCGCCGCCATCGGAGGGAGTAAGCGGGGGGTGCTTCTGTCGAGTGCTGCCGGAGAGAGAGTTTCGGTGGGTGGGGACGGGTGGTTGTGCTCGGCGGTGTAGGTGATGAGCAGCGTCCCCGGGTCGGCTCTGCTCCGCTCCACCTGCTTCCGGGCTTGGCATCCCTTGGAGCTGCTACACCTGTAATAACCCCTGTTCCGTCCACAGCATAAATTCATCACCTTGCCCAATGATTACGACTAGGAAACAGAGATTGAAGAGAGAATAATGGTCTCTGCTGCTTTACCGTGGATAAGGCGAGCCTTTGATGGGCTTCTGCCCGTACTTCCGCCATGACCACAAGTCGGAGTGGACGCCGTCGGCGGGCACTTGGCAGACTACCTTCTTCTGCTGATTCTTCCTGCAAGTGTGACATTTCCAATTGCTTCTTCTTCAGTGGATTGAATCAGAGAAGACAGGGAGGAAGGCAAGAAAAAAGGTGAGGTAAGAGTACTACCTTCTCTTAGAACGAGGAGTTTGGGATTGCGGCTGCCGCTGAGACTGCGAAGGACAAGCAACTGCAGGGAGCAGAGGAGCTGCGGGGGAGAGAAGAGGATGATGCGATTCCATGGGATCGAAAGGCTTACAGAGTTCCTGCAGCTCGCGCAGGATACTCGACGTCTCGAAATGGTCGGGGGAGGGAAAGAGGTGGTCTTTTTCACCGTCGTCGACGTCCTCCCTCGGCAGTGGGAAGGAGGAGAAGAATGGATCGGCGGCGGTAGTGGCAGCGGAGCAGCCTCTCACCACGGCATAAAGGTCCCAATTGTTAACGGCGTCCATTGGACGTCAACACCGAATTAAGAGGATGAGAGGAGAGACAGGTGGGTGGCGCTGACTTTTGTCGACGGAGGTGCGGGCTTTGAATAATTAAAGAGAGGTGGGCAGTGTCGGGGAATTTATACTGGAAGAGGAGGTGAAGGTGTTCACGGAGGCGGGTGGTGGTGGCTTTAAGAATCGCGGGAGAAGTGGCCTATAGATCTGCAGGATCCGGTGATACGAAGCCCACCACTGGATTTAGCGCTGCCAGCTTGACTTTGGAAGCTAAAAGTCAAAGGAGATAGAGAGTGAAAGCTCATCCGCAAATTTAAAATATCCTCCGGAAATTTAGCTAGGAATCCGTGCTTTATTTATTCTGCACGCGCTTTTGTTTTGTGTTTTTAGCAATGGACGGTGATACCCCTAAAACCCACATATATAACATCTATTTACTTAAAATGGAAATTGTTTGGAAATAATATATATATATATATATCCCTCCCTTAATATTAATATCCTCGCTTAATTATATTACATAATTGGAAATTGTTTTGGTAGTTTCTCAACAAGAATCACAATGCAAACCGGTACGACATCACGCACTTCCGCATCTCCACGGCGCGCGGCGCACGCGCCGATGGCGATCCATCGCGCCTTTACTCAACCGATGGCGGATGCGAGCTCCCAGCCGCGGACGTCGCGCCATGTGGCTCCTCTCACATCCATCCATCAATCCGGAATCTCAACGTGCGATTTAGATTGACGCTCCGTCCGAATCAACGGAGGAGATGGAGAAGGAAGAGATATAAGTGATGAGCCGTGGAGCCACTACTGCATTACCTCACTGGCACTGTAAAAAGGATAAGGAAGGTGACAGATGTCAACGCTGCGTGCTTGATTGACTTAAGCATGGAATTTATAAAAAGGAATAGAAATGGCCACTTTTCTATAAATATATATATTCTAATGCATCCAATCGGGTTGATGACCCACCACCGTGATCTTGTCTGATCACATCATGATCCTTGTGTTCTCGGATCTGCATGCCTCTGCGAACTTTGCAATCCATTCACCCGTCCTGCCCTCAAATTGACGATGTGATACTGCCATCTTTATCCTATCTATAGATTTATCCATCAAAAGTGCACCACTCACTGATCTCTGTGGTAGGGCTTCTTTGAGCTTTCCAAGAAAAGGTAAGCAAGTCCCACACTACACATGTAGTAGTAGTAGTAGGGAAATGCCCCCACTAATTCCACTCTACCATTATCACGGTCTTGCAATCCATGCCCACCCATATTTTATCATCTAGCTAGTAGCATTCTCAAAGATCCTTCTTGGAGATTGAAATATCTTTTCTATTTTATTTGTTTTTTTTTTTTCAATGAAAGAAAGGAGTTGACCTGTGCCATGATTAGAGCACTGAAAAATAATCGTTGGTCCAATGATTAGCCATTATAGAGAAAAAATCAACTTAGATATTATCAAGAAATAGCCCTTCTAACAATTTACATGGGTGAACAGATGACGTGTGACATTATTTTCCTACCAAGTTTCATGCACTCTTATGGTCATGCATGCCCACAAAATCAACCCAATGTCATGCTTACTCGTCAATTTAGCCACTATGTCAAATGAACTTTGCTTTGACACGTCAAGTCACGCAACTTGACATCGCCCACAAAATCTTATAATTGTGCACTCACCATAGGAAATTATATGTATATCCACTCACGTATACTTTCTTTCCCACAAATAAAATTATTTTCTTGCCAAAACCTAACTTGAATATTAGCGTATTCTTTCACTAATCATATTCTTTAGTCTTTACATGTACTTCGACTGCCTACGGTTGGGAAATAGAAATAATATTTATATATTAATCAATGGATGCAATTCTAAACATGGAATGCAACTCTAATCAAGAGATGAAACTTTAAAAAAGCGATGCAACTCTAGAGAATGATGAAGATAATCAGGGGTTGAGTCTTCATTTATAACAATCAAGTCAGAGTAAATATATTTTTTGAGAGCAATTTTTCAACATACTTTCTCCAAGTCTCTTATCTCAAATATTCTCATGCTTATTCTCAAGTTAGTACCAGAGCAGGCTACGTTCCGCTTCTGCTCTACATGTCATTGTCATGTTTTGCCTCGTCCTGCAAAACATCGTCTTCATCTCTAAATCACATACCGTCATTCTGTCTCGAGTCCGCCACCACATTGCTCGTCGTCATGAGTCCATCTAGACGTCAACTTGTATTTTTCATACAAAAATGGAGTCAGAAGCCGGTAAAGTATCTTCATTCTCCATTTCGGGTACTCCTATTACTACTAGACATAAGTTGAATGAAAAAATTACTTGGCATGGTCTTCATATGTAGAACTCTGATTGCTTGGTCAAGGACAAAGTGACCATTTCGAAAAATCTTCTCATAAAATTTCAGAGAAAGCTTGCAGCCAATGGGAGAAACTTGGCTATCAACCGTGTGCATTATTGTGGCAGTCCGTTGAACCAAATATTTTGGTTAACTTCTGGATTTTTAAAACCTGTCATACTTTTGGGTAAAGGCTAAAAGTGTTTTTGCTAATGATATTAAACGATTGTATAGCGCTGCTCAGAAATTGGCTGCACTTAAGCAAATTGATCATGATATGATTTCTTATGTTTCTAAAGCTCAATCTGCAGTAGAAGAGTTAAAATTATTTTTGGAGGCTGATACTCTTGAAGGAATAAAAAGTAAACTGGATAATTTATATGTTGTTCTTGTCCTTCGGTGAATGAATCTAGATTTTGAACATGTTCGAGACCAGATCTTAATAGGTTAAGAAGTTCCATCTATGGAGAACTTATTTACTAGACTTCTTAGAGTTCCTTCATCGAAAGTAAGTAATAATTCCACTGAGCGAATGGAAATTTCAACCATGGTGTCTAATCATGGAGGAAGAGATTGTGGAAATCGTGGAAGTCGAGGAGGACGAAGTGGTCGACCTCAATGCTCATACTGCAAAAGAATGGGCCATACTCGAGAGACTTGCTACTCACTTCATAGGTTTCCAAAAAAAATCTGTTAATGTCTCAAAAATTAAAATTTTGGATTTAAAATTTTCAAATGATGAGTACCAAGAATATCTCCAACTAAAGGTTGCTCAACAATCTGAGACATCTACTGCTACAAGTGCTTACAATTCCACAATCTGCCTATCTCAATCTGGTAATGATCAAAATTCATGGATTATTGATTTAAGTGCCTCTGACCATATTGCTGGTAATAGTTCTTTATTCTCCTCAATATCTTCATCAAAATTTCTTGATTTTATTACCTTAGTCAATGGTTCTAAAGTAACTGTCAAAGGAATCAAACATGCCTCACCTGCCCCATCTATAAATTTACCCGATTACTTAATTATTCGGTAATCTTTTACTCTGATTCTTTTATTATACAGGAACATGGTACGGGACGAACAATTGGCGTAGAACATGAATCTCATGGTCTTTATTACCTCCAGTCTAGTCTATCTATGTCTTATGACGTTGTTGCTTCCCCAAAATTTCTCCATGAACGGTTGGGTCATCCAAGTTTATCTAAATTACAGAAAAATGATTCCTAGTCTTGATAACATCAAAGTTTTGAATTGTGAGTTATGTCAATTAGAGAAACATGTCCGATCTTCTTTTCCTAAAAAGGTTGAAAGTAAAATTGACTCTCCTTTTTCTATTGTTCATATTCTGATATTTGGGGTCCAAGTCGCACTACTGGAATAACGAGCATCAGCAACGGTTTGCAACGGCCTGCCCTGTTGCAACGCAGCCGTGGCAGAAACACACGTTGCTGATAACTTAGCAACGGATTAGCCACGACAGCTTCGGTCGTTGCAAATACCATTATTAGCAACGGTTCAGCCACGGCTACAGGGCGTGGCAAGACCGTTAGTGAAAGCCCGTTGCTAAACTATTGTTGTAGGTCATCAACAATGACTTTGAGATTGCGGCCCAAAAAATACGATACACTTTCAGTAACGGCTTTCCCACGAACGGCCATAGGAAAGCTGTTGCTGATGATGTTAACCTGTAACTGAAAAGTTTTAAATTTTCTAATTTCCATTAATACATTGATACATTTAACCTGATACATAACTCACACACCCATACACACATCCATTCACATACACATCACAGAGACACCCAACGTGGACTGACTCGAGAATGATGGATTTGATGATGCCGAAGGGATGCCTGCTCCATTATGAGCTGAGATATTGCGTAGCATAGCATGCATCTCCGCCATCATCTAACTCTGACGCTCCATCATCTCACTCTCACGTGCGACTGTCTCCTCCAGTGTCCTTATCCTGCTACTATGATCATAACTAGTCCAGGAGATGGACGGCCGCTCACCAGCGACCGGAGGGGTCGGCGCCCCAAGTGGCCCTAGCATGGCTCGCGCATGACCACTATCCGCAAAGCCATATACGCGGTCGTGGTCCCAGCCACCTGCAACCTCGATCCACGCTCATGCGTCAAAGTCCTCGGGGGTGCCCCCGCGCTGAATCACCGTCTGGGTGTAGGTCTCCTACTCGAGTTTGATTTTTTGTTTCATATTTTTCCTAAAACTTAAATTATAAATAAATAATGAATAATTTAAACAAATATACTTACCATAATGATTGCAGCGCGGTTGCCAATGTACTCCCCTGTCCCATGTCCTCGACGGTGAGTCCGCTCAAACACCTCCATCGGGGAGGGTCGCTGGACAGTCCTGTCGTCCATCACCGTCGTCTACATTTACAAAACAAATACATTAATTAGTACACAGAGTAACAAATAAAATATATAATTAAAAGTAAGGTATAATACTTACCATACGATGACCGTGCACTACAAATGAAATAGAGCCGCCAGTGTGACGCGCTCCTCCCCTCGACATGCAATTTCTAGCCGCAGTCCTACAAACCTCCCGCCATCGGTCCGTCGACCATAATGCCACGAGCCGATCCCATATATCCGGAGTAATCCAATCGGGGTCGTATCCCTGAGTCTCCGTGATGTTTGTTGTCCCAGCTCGGGCCATCGCATGGGACCGGGCCTGCCCTAGCTGACTGTTGTACCTCTACCGAAAAATAGCCTCTCAGGCAATGTAAATGAAGGACCTATGGTCCTCAGCCCTTGTATAGCGAGTCTGCAAAACAATAATATCAGTATCAATATTAATCATCATGTATATAAAAAAAATTAATATATGTCTCAAACTCGTGCCATAACATGTCGATATGCTCACTGGGCACGTGAGACCACGTGGGCCATGCCCTATGCATGTATCGTTGGATCGTAGAAGATATCATCCTAGGCACATCATTTTGCTCGAACCTGCATAACAAAAATAATTTTCAAAATTATATTATGATATAATGTATTTATAATAATTCATAATTCATGATATATTACCACTCCCCAATCACACTAATGAGTCTACGTGACTCCATGGCTGGCGGAGGCTGCCACCTGTTCAGCCCACGTGCCCGCCTACGTCTCGATGAACTAGCCTCAGCGGTATGAGGATCATCGGCAGGAGGAGGAAGTGCTAGAGTTTGACCGATCGGAGACTCCGAAGCTCTCGTCCGACGATAACTACGATCCGACATATCTGTCGAATAAGCATATAATTAGATTATATATATAGTAGAGATATATTTAATATAAGATATACTTTATAATTATTCATCATCATCTGAGTAATAGTATTCGAATTCTTCATTTTCTTCCTCTTCTTCATCTCCAACTTCCTCAACTTCATGATCGTCATCATCAATATATTCAACTTCTAATTGAACTAACGTTGTGTCTGCATCCTCGAGTATTGGAATAATACGGTCTACAGTAGGAGGATCATCTTCTTGATAGAAATCATCTGTCACATCAGGTATCGGCTCATTTTCTCCAGCTATCAGATCAATTCTTCCTCTACCTTTAGTCTTACAAACTACACGCCAATCTGCTTTATTTTTATTTTGAGCCGGATATTTCGCGTAATATATACTTGTTCGGCTTGTGATGCCAATATACAAGTCTCATTTGCTGCCAATTTCGATTTGTAATTAACCTCAACAAGTTTATATTTTGGATGAACTTCCATGCCCCTTTCTGTTGTATCAAACCAATGACATCTAAATTGGATAACTGATTTCAAGTTGAAGTAGTGCAACTCTATCACTTCTTCCACCGGTCCATAAAAATTCATATCATATTCAACATACGTTGTCCCTTTCACGCAGACCCCGACATTCATCGTCTTCTTTATAAATGCATATTCAACCGTGTGAAATCTATATCCATTAACAAAATATCCGCTATAACACGACACTAGTCGCGACGGTCCACTAACAAACTCAAATATTCTTTCATCTATTTCAGCTCTGTGATCTTTGTTGTAAGCCCGAATCCAAGTAGGAAAATTACGATTTCGTAATCTCTCAAATTCTTCATCGTTGTGAATAGAGTATTTTTGCAACATCTCAATGTCAAATATTTCAATAAATTGTTCAATCTCTGGACAATTGAGTAATACGCACAATTGTGTCAAATGATACTCTTCGTCGATTAAGTGTCGAGATGGACGAGAACCAAAAGCACGATCAGAGTGACAAAATATATTTAAACGTCCATCTAAATGTCGGACTCCCCTGTCATCGTTACGTGGAAGACGATCAAATCTTGTACGTACTGTCGATTCAAAGTAAAATGAGTAGAGTGTTGAAATTTCTTGGATGATATACAATTCAGATATTGATCCTTCAACAACTGCGGTGTTCTTTACTTTTTTCTTCAGACGATTCATGTATCTTTCAAATAAGTACATCCACCGGTATTGAACGGGGCCACCAACTCGTGCCTCGTATGCCAAGTGTATTGGTAGATGCTACATCGAGTCAAAGAAGGTAGGAGGGAAAAATTGCTCCAGCTTGCATATAATTTCAACAATATTACTTACAAGTGCTGATATATCTTTGACTCGAAGGATATTTGCACAAATGCTTCTAAAAACATACTTAATTCAGTCAATGGACCCCAAATATTATCAGGTAGAAGATCTCGAAATGCGATTGAAAGTAATCTCTGCATGAATACATGGCAATTGTGGCTCTTCATCCCTGATATTTTGCAATCATCGACGTTTACACATCGAGATAAGTTTGAGGCATATCCATCGGGTAATCTGAGTTCTTTTATCCATTGACAAACATCTTTGATCTGTTATTTATTTAACACATACGGGGTCTTCGGCTTCAAATATCGTCCATTGACCTCTTGTAACTACCCATGCCCTAATTTTCTCATCAACTTTTTAGTCTTATAAAAAGTTGGCTCAAACTTGTTATCAGTAGGAAATATTCTATTAATCAATCCCGCAATCCGATCAAACGTAACCCCGCTAATATTATAATCATCCTTGATGTTTAGGAGTTGCGCCATTGCCGAAAACCTAGTATATTTAGGACAATTCTCATACAAAGGTTCATCGACAACTTTCAACATCTCGTAAAATTCTGCAGCTTCTTTATTCAGCAATTCAATCTCTACTGTAGTTTGTACTTTTGTGATATCAACACTTGTAGTATCTGGTGGCACTAACGTCTCAATAATTGGCCAATCGACATTATCATTCAGGTGGAATTGATCCACAAGACTATCAAGTATCATAGTTCTATAGGGATTAGATGGACTAGATGAAGAAACACCAGCAGAGGAAGATTCACCATGTGTCTGAACGACAGGATTGCTCGATGTCTCGATTTCATGTGACTCCCCGTGACAAGTCCATAGAAAATATCTTGGTGCAAATCCTTTGCTATATAGATGTAGAGTGATAGTTTCCCGATCCAAAAATCGTTCATTCAAGCAAATGTGGCACAGACATCTGATTTTATCACCGACGCTAACGAATTTCCGATTCGAATAGGCAAAATTTAGGAAGTAAGTTACGCCTAATCGAAACTCATTCGTTAAAGCTCCACGATCAAGAAGTCGGTAAATCCAACTTCGATCAGCCGACATGATTCTGTCAATCAATGATAATTTCTTCGGTTAATGCCTTTAGGTGAAATGGTCCTATTCCATTCGGGATTTATGTTATCCATATTACACTAAGTATATTTTTTAACTGCTAACTTCATTCTAAATTTTGGCAGCATCTCCCTACAGTTCTTCGAATACGCATATCATCTGAGCGCGTATCGGAGAACAAGATAGACACAGTAGCCAAAATTTAAGAATGAATGAGTTAACGATTAAAGGAATAAACTAAGTGCAATATAAATAAATATATTTCCAAATTGTCCAATCAGGGACAATTCAAGGGTTGTACGTCTTATAAAAGTTCATTTACTTCTTTTACACGAACATACAACCCCCGAACAGATCTAAGATTTTGCTAAATCATATCTGACTCATTGATGCGTACGTGAAACGTATCAACTCGTCGAATGGATGATTATTTTCTAAATGTTTCGAGCCAGTTCGAGTCCATAGTGGACAATTCTGACGTTAGTCCAAAGTGGATGATTCCGACGCGAGTCCAAAGTGGACGATTACGGTGCGAGTCCGAAGTAGACGATTCTAATTAATCTAAATCTAAATATTAACAATAAAATTAATATAATTTAAATTAATCTAATCTAAATATTTATCTAAATTAATCTAAAGATTAACATTAATCTAAAGATTAACATTAATCTAAATTAATCTAATCTTATCTAAACATCTAAATTAACATAAACATTCAATCAATCTATACATCTAAGATTTAATTAATCTAAACATGTAAATTTATCACAAAAATATTTAATTATTTTAATTTTAAAAAATAGGGTTTAAAAAAAACCCTATTTCCGGCGCCGGAGTCCAGTGTCCGACATATGTCGGACACTGGGCAATGTTGACGCTGACCGATTCTACAATATATAGAGAGGGGTGGCGCGCGACTTACCTGGAGCAAGTGACAACGGCGAGTGGCGTTGGCGGTCGAGGACGACGAGTAGGCAGGCGGTCTTCGACGACAGCAGAAGAAAGGAAGAAGAAGGAGGAAGGGGCGGGCGCAATCAGTCGAGTTATATAAACTTATCAGCAACTGCTCACTCGTCCGTTAGAAAGTCATTGATGATAAGTACATCATCAGTAACGGCTAACTCATCCGTTAGAATGCCGTTGTTGATAAGTATTTTATTTTCGTGCCGCGAGCGCGCGATCGACTAAAGAGTGACGGATTGCGTAGCCGTAACTAAGCCGTTGCTAATGTTATAATATATCGGCAACGGTTGGTGCGCCGTAACAAAGCCGTTGCAGATACATCACAACTGCAATGGCTTGAGCGGCCGTTGCTGATAGTCGTTACTGAAGAACATATTTCTAGTAGTGTCGTGTGTCTTCTTTCGGTTTTAGATATTTTGTCATTTTCATTGATGAATTCTCTAGATGTACTTGGGTTTACTTAATGAAAGAACGTTATGAAATCCTTTCCATTTTTCCTTCCTTTTGCACTAAGATTGAAAATCAATTTGGCAAGAAAATTAAAATCCTTCGAAGTGACAATGCGAAAGAATATTTTTCTTCTATTTTTTCTTCTTTTTTGTCCTCGCATGGTATTTTGCATCAATCTACCTGTCCTCATACACCCTAGTAAAATGGGATAGCACAAAGGAAAAATAGACACCTTGTTGAAACTGCTCGAACCTTGTTGCTTCATGCAATTGTCCTTGTTTGACATTACGGTGATGCAATTTTAGCAACTTATTTTCTGATAAATTGAATGCCTTCTTCTTCCCTTAACAATAAAGTTCCTTACTCCATTTTATTCCCTAAAGAACCATTGTTTCATGTTGCTCCTCGAGTATTTGGATGCACTTGTTTTGTTCTTGATCTCTCCCCAGGACTGGATAAACTAGATGCTCATGCTATCAAATGTGTTTTTCTTGGGTGTTCCAGGTTACAAAAGGATATCGTTGTTACTGTCCAGCCAATAACTGTTACTACATGCCTGTAGATGTCACATTCTTGGAAGAAACCTTATATTTCTCTTCTTCTATAAAAGAGTCAAACACCATCATATCCTCGATGTTTTGCTTGTTCTCTATTTTGGTCCTTCTCTTCCTTCTCCACAGGAACCATCAAGTTCAACTAAAGTAGCTCCTCGAAATTCTCCAACTCAAACATCTACTTCACATTTGGTTACATATCAATGTCGTTCTCGCATTCCTAACCCATCATTGGAAGTAGTTGATCAACGAGATGACATATCTCCTACTCCATCAATTGTCTCTCATGCGGACCTTCCAGAAGATAATACAAACTTACCAATTGCTCTCCAAAAAAGTACTCGATCTACTAGAAATTCTCATCCTATTTATAATTTTCTTAATTATCATCATTTATCACCTTCCTATTCTTCCTTTGTTGCACCCATCTCTTCTATTTCAATACCAAAAGATGTTTGTGAGGCACTTGATCATCCTGGATGGCAACAAACCATGATTGATGAAATGGAGGCTTTGGAACATAGTGGCACGTGGGAGTTGGTCTCTCTCCCTCCAGGCAAGACTACCATTGGATGTCGGTGGGTGTATGCTATTAAAGTCGAAATCGATGACTAGATTGATTGTCTCAAGGCTCGTTTCGTGGCCAAAGGATATACACAAATCTATGGTCTTGACAACGGGGATATATTTTCTCTTGTGGCAAAAGTTACTTCCATACGACTTTTTCTAGCCATGGCTTCCATTTGTCACTGGCCATTATATCAGTTGGATATCAAAAATATGTTTATTCATGGTGAACTAGAAGAAGATATTTATGTGGAACAACCGCTTGACTTTGTTGCTCAGGGGGAGTTTGGACTAGTTTGCATGCTACGACGATCTCTCTATGGGCTAAAACAATCACCAAGAGCGTGGTTTGGAAAATTTAGTTCTATCATTCAAGGTTTTGGAATAAAAAGGAGTGAAGCTGATCATTCAGTCTTCTACAATCATACTTCCCATAGTAAATATGTTTACTTAATAGTATATGTGGATGATATCATCATCATAGGTGATGATCATCATCAGAAAATTTTGCAGTTAAATGAACACATGTTTAGTCACTTCCAAATCAAAGATTTGGAGAAGTTAAGATATTTTCTTGGTATTTAGGTTGCTCAATCAAGTACTGGAATTTTTATCTCACAAAGGAAGTATATGTTAGACATACTTAAAGAAACTGGTATGCTAGATTGTAAACCTACTGATAGTCCCATGGATCCGAATCTTAAGTTGCTACCGAATCCGGGAGAGTCGTATCCAGATCCTAAGAGATATAGAAGATTGGTTGGAAAGCTTATTTATCTCATTATTACGATATTAGATATTTCTTTTGCAGTTGGAGTAGTATGTCAATTTATGCAATCTCCTTACACATAATTGAGTATTACGATGCAAATTGGGCAAGTTCTCCTATTGATAGACGGTCTACTTTAGGATATTGTGTCCTTCTCGGTGGGAATGTTATCTATTGGAAAAGTAAAAAATCAAATTATTGAAATTGATTTTCATGAAAGAACCCAGCATATTGAAATTGATTTTCATTTTGTTCAAGAGAAAGTCATCTCAAAGAAAGTAGTCACTGAATTCGTCGGTTCCAATGAACAATTAGCAGACATCTTTATGAAATCTCTCAGAGGACCTCGAATTTAATATATTTGCTCCAAGCTTAGAGCATTTGACTTGTATGCTCCAACTTGAGAGAGAATGTTGGAAATAGAAATAACATTTATATATTAATCAAAGATGCAACTCTAATCAAGTGATGCAACTCTAGAGAATGACGAAGAGTAGTATAAATAGGGGTTGAGCCTTCATTTGTAACAATTAAGTTGTAAGAATAAGTTTGAATGAATATAATTTTTTAGAGCAATTTTTTACCATACTTTATTCAAGTCTTATCTCAAATATCCTCATACTTACTCAAGTACGTATAAATCCTTTAGAGGGCAATTGATTCCAAGGATGATCAAGTTGTGAAGCTAAAAAGTTCACTGCAGCCTACTTTGAATATCATGACTTTGAATATCATGTCTCATGTCTTCCTAGCTTGATATTTAGACCTAATGAACATTGAAATCTTGAAAGAACTAATACTCTCAACTGAACCCATTTTGGGCATGTATGATTGCTAAAATAGACGAGAAATTAAATTTGCAAGGAATATAATCAGACAATAGACGATGAATGAAACAACTATTCCCTTTTTTTTGTTGGCATCTTGAACAAACGAGGAATAATTATTCTCTTATTTGATTAGTCTAATGATTAAGGAATAAACAATGAATTAAGATAAAATGTTAAAAAAATCTTTTTTTTAATAATATTAAATATTTATAATAATTTACAATTTATTCATATATTACATTTTATTTTAATGATAGATATTTTACTTGTCTTTTTAATGATATTATAATTTATTCTAGAGATAAAATCATAAAAATAATAAATGATATAATTTATTATAATTCATAATAACATAATAAGTGAACCCACTTGTGCTTAAGTGATAGTAACATCCAGGTATGTTGTATATAGGTCTTGAGTTTAATCCTTTGTTCGCTTTGTTCACCTCTTTCCATATTTGTTTACATCTTGTAATGCGTCTTTGTGCGTGTATGCTTTGTAATGATTATGTTATAATATCGATTTTAAAATTTTTTAATAATAACATAATAAATATATAATTTTTTTAGTTCTTTAAAATAAAATATTAATTTAAAATATAACAAATATAATTTTTAATTAGTTAAATAGTTTATTGTGTAATTTAAAAATATAACAAACTAGTCGAGAACTCACGCTTTGCGCAAAAATATATAAATATAATTTAAATATTAAAAATTACACAATACACATAAATATAATATGAATTGATAGAATTACAATCTTTACAATATAACATGCACACTACAATAAAAATGTAGGAAAGTAAATAACCAGTTTACAAACAAAAAATTATAATTGTATCTGAATCTCTTTACTATTATAATGACATTTTGTGTTGACATTAATAATAAATACAATAGTTCATAGTATATTAGAGCTCATAGGCGGGGCATTTTGCCTCCTCTCCTCTCTAATGGTGTGGTCTCTTCGTATGCGGAGGAAAGAGAATGGCCACCTAAAAGTATATCTGAGTCGATGGAGAGAGAAATATAACTGTTGAGAGAGAAATATGTGTGAGTCTTCTCAAAAAAAGAATGTAACTGCAAGATCTATTTCCCAATTGAATATAGTTAAATATAGATAAAAAGTTTTAGAGCTAAATAAGTAACAAAATTTTGAGAGATAATAAGATGAAAAATTCAAAATAAGAAAAATATATTAATTAAATTGACATATAAAGTGATTTTGCTCCTAAAATAAATAATAATAATAATAATAATAATTTTTTAAAGTATTACTTATAATAATAGTTTAATATTGCCTATTAAAGTATTATTTATTAGATATTGCAATGTTCATTATAAAAATATAAATTGTTAATTTATTAATTTAAAAATTAAAAATAATAATGATTAATATATCAATAATTAAGATAATAATAATTTACAAATTTGTTTGTGAATTAATAATTTTTCATAGATATATAAGTATTGAACATTCTAAAAAAATTAAAACATTAACAATAAACACAAATTTTCAATGTGATTGGATTAAAAAAAATGCTAATTCATAATTTATATCGCATGCGAAATAATATAATTCACAATTAAATTTTATTTATTTATTTTTTCTAGATATATAAGTAATGACCATTTTTTAAAAATCAAACATTAGCAATATGTTGAATTGAGAGATTTTCTAATTAAATAACTAATTAAACAAAAACAAAAAAACAAAATTTTAAGAGAAGATAATGTGGAAAGTACAAAATAATACTTGTGAAATTGACAAAATCTTCAAAAATGGATGTAATCAAATTAATTTGTATATATTCATAGAAATTTTTAAATTAAAAATTAAAATAATAATAATTTTTTGAATAAAAAAAGTCAAAATCATTTCAATGTAAATAATACTATATGATATAAATATAAATATATATATATATATATATAAATAAAATTGAAAATTATATTAATATTTTTAAAAGTAATCATAAAATATAAGACAAATATAAACTACATTAAACCAATTAAAATTGTATAAGTATAGAAAACTAATTCAATAATAAGAATAATCTAAATTATATTATTTTTAAAAAACACAAATATTTTAAAAGCACAAAACTCTTATTAAAAAATTAAAAGCACAAAATTAATATACAAAATAATTCTGACTATATGAAATATTACCAAAAAATATAGGTTCAAATATTAAATATATATATAATATTAAAATAATATTATATTTATAATCATAAAAGAGTAAAATATTAATAAAATATAAATTTATAATCAACCCTAATATTTTTAAGGAAACAAAGTTGGCTTCACTACATAAATAATGCTTCATAAGAAAGTTTTAATAAAACTTAATGTGAGATTTAATATAAAATTTAATATAAAATTTGATGTGAAGTTTACTAAAAAATATAATTAGGATTTAATATAAAATTTAATGATATAAATTAATGAAATGAAATTATTTGACAATAATGACATTTTCAAATTGAACATTTTTCTAGGAAGAAATTATGAAAATAATAATGAGAAAATTTAATGCTAATTAACATTAATGTGCTGCATATAAAATATTAATTGATCAAACAAATATATGAAATATAAATTAAAAGAAAAATTATATTTTAAAAATAAACAATTAAGATAAATATAAATTTTTTGCATTAGCAAAATTTAATTGTGAATCCAATTTATCTACGTACAAGCAGTAGAATTAATTATGCAACTCCATCAAGAAACAAACTTGTACCTCTCTTCTAGATGGCAGCTCCTTAATAGAATTTATGCTAATAGTACTTGGTTATATACTTATATATATATACAACATAAAGGAGTAGCGTTCAAAAATTCTTACTCAATGAATACTTACTGATATCGAGAGATTGCACAGCAGAGCTTGGATTGCCATTAATACATGGAGTAGAGCTGCTGTCAATTGAGGTCGTGGATATTGGGATCAGCAGCGTAGCATCCCAAGATCCAGACGAACACCGAGGGGAAAATGTGAAAAACACATATGCTAATTCGATCTTGCACGTTAGTGAGAGTTATGAATATAAAGCTTATCATCGCTATCAATTTGAGACTTCGGTTATTCCAGAGCTATAAAACTGGATAAAGCAATAATGGGGCTTATATCCTGATTCTCGTTGAAATTTGCTCTAACGTGATCAAATTCCTTCACATTCAATCTGTTGATACAGAAAGAAACAATTCGAAAAAGAAATATATATATAGATGGATGCTCTATTCCTTTCCGATCAACTCCTGAATCCAGCCCTTGAGGAGGAGACCATATATGGCGCCCCCCGCTCTGTGAGTTTACAAACACCATGAGAGGCGCCTCAGGCCCAGGCGGATCCTCCTCCTCCCATCCCCTGTAACCCACTGCCTCCATCGCAGATGCGAGGTCCTTCGAACTGACGACCTCCACCATGGCCTCCAATAACAGGTCTGGTATCACGAACCTCGATCCGACCGGCGATCCCACATTCCCAGAAGGAGTCCACGATGGAGGACTGGCATGAGGTCATCCTCGACGACGCCGAGATCAATGATGTCGTCTCGCTATTGTTGAGTGAAGCACAACAGAGAAGATTTCAGCAGCAAGAAGTGAAGAAAGAAGTCGAAGGAATTGGGATGGTTCGGCTGTAGTTATAACAGAAGAAATAAAAGTTTTTTTTACTTTTTTATCCCTTGCCACGTGTAATAAGTGAAGGGCATGTTAGTCTTCCACTTAGTTAATTCAACGAACTATTAGCCGTATAAATTGTAAGCTTTACATGTAATCGTTGAGGTCTTCTTTTCAATTCGAATAAAACCACTGTTCATCTTCTTCGTCCAGGGTGCGATTAGGGTTTCTTGTTCCCAAATCTTGCAACATGGTATCAGAGCAGGTTACTGCGGATTGAAGAAGCAATCAACGGTGGGAAGTCTCTTGAAGCAAATCGAAGGAGTCAAGATCGATCGACATGGCAAGAAATCGACGGTCGAACTCAGCGAGATTTGCATCAGGGGAATCTCAAACAAATTCAGGGGGCGGATTTACTTCTGAATTGCAAGAAGATGAAGACAACCAGTTTGTGCTTCTTAACAGTGATCATCCAGGTATGGCGTTAGTGTCTGTTCAATTAATTGGATATGATAATTACCTGTCCTAGAAGGAAACAATGTCAATTTCACTTTCTGCAAAGAATAAAATGGGATTCGTAGATGGTTCAATTGTTGCGCCTGATGAAACATCTCCGCAGTATAAGATTTAGAGGAGATGTAATGATATGGTGCATTCTTGGATACTGCAATCCATTGCACCTGAGATCAATCCCAGTGTCATCTACTCAAAGACAACAAGTGAAATGTGGGCTGATCTCGAAACTAGGTTTGGGAAGAGTAATGAGTCTAAAATTTTTGACATACAGACTCAAATCAACTCCATGAGACAAGGGTTGCTATCAATCTCGACTTATTACACCAAATTAAAAAGTCTCTGGGATGAACTAGATGCTATAGATGCTGGATCACTCTGCAAGTGCCCGATTGGTAAGGAAAACAAAAAGAAGTCAAGAGTTAGATAGTTTCTCATGGGTCTTAATGAAACCTATATCCATGCGAGAGAGCAAATTTTGATGATGAAGCCACTACCTGAAGTCAATCAGATATATGGTATGCTGGAACAAAAAGAGAACTAGAGAAAGATCAGCAATGTGAATACCCTGGGAGCTGATAGTATAGCACTGAATTATTTCAACCGCAACTTTGGAAATAATTCCAAATATGGAAAGAATAGATATCAGAATTACTACAAAAAAATCTGCGAGGCATGCCAAAAGCCTGGTCACACCAAGGAAGTATGTTACAAAGTGGTTGGACACCCTCCCAGACAAATTTTTCAAAGGAAAGATGAAGGTTAAAGAGAATTCAAGCACTAGTGCAATGAATGAAGCAAATGCAAACAATGCTCAAGCATAGAATAGTGAAGAATTGAAAACAAATGATGTGACAAACAAAGTTGAAACTTCAAGGGGAGGATTCTCTGAAGAGCAATTCAGCACACTTATGAACCTTTTACAAAGTAGGTTTCCTAGGAATCACATAGCAAGTATAGCTGGTAAGAATTTAGCTTCAAGTCCTATTGCATATGTTTTACTCTCAAGTTGGATAGTTGATAGTGGCGCATCTGATCATATAGCCTCAAACCACATTGTTTTAGAAAATCCCATCAAACCCTTGGCAAATAACAAAATTTCATTACCAAATGGAAATACCATCGGTGTATCTCACATAGGAACAACCCACATCAACAAACACATACATCTACCCAACACATTATCATCACCTGAGTTCAAATTCAATCTACTATCAATTAGCAAATTGACAAAAGATTTGAATTGTTCCATAACTTTTAATCTCATAACCTTTGTTATACAGGACCTAACCTCGAGGAAGGTTATGGGGAGTGGTAAGGAAAGAAATGGGTTGTACATGATAACAGGAGCTCAACCAATTGATCCCAGAGAGAAGAAAAAAACTCATGTGTTTGCTGCTTCATTAGATAAGTCATCACTTTGGCACTTAAGACTAGGTCATATGTCATACTCTAGAATGAGCTTGTTGAAGAATGTAATACCTGAATTGAAGAATGTTTCTGATTTTTTTTTGCAACATTTGTCCTCTATCAAAATATTGTATATTACCTTTTTTGCAAAGTATCAATAAAGCTAGTGAAGCATTTGAACTTTTGCATTGTGATGTACGAGGGCCACATAAGTGTGGTACTTATGATAACTTCTATTATTTTTTAACCTTAGTGGATGATCACACTAGATGTCGTTGGACATATCTATTCTCAACAAAAAAACAAGTACCCAATCTCCTTGTTAGTTTCATCAAGCTTGTTCAAAACCAGTTTTCTAAATCTGTCAAAATCATTAGAACTGATAATGACAGTGAATTTGTGAACTCTACTACCCAATTTTTTTTTCCAAAATCAGGGAATTATTCTTCAAACCAGTTGTGTAGAAACTCCACAACAAAATGTTGTTGTAGATAGGAAACACAAGCACCTACTTGAAATAGATTGAAGCTTGAAACATCAATCAAAACTTCCTCTTCAATTCTGGGGTGATTGCATCTCTACAACAACTTACCTTATTAACAGAATGCCCAGTCCAAATCTCCAAATCTTGAGAATAAAAGTCCATATGAGCTATTGTACAACCAACAACCAAACCTACTTCACTTGAAAGCATTTGGATGCCTATGTTATGCAAGTACTCTCAAGCAAGGGAGATCAAAATTTAATCCAAGAGAAGAGAGTGCATTTTCGTAGGCTATCCTTATGGCAAGAAAGTCTACAAGTTGTATGATATCAAAGAGAAAGTCATATTTTTTTCAAGGGATGTTACCTTCATAGAGCATATATTCCCTTATGACAATAACTCCACCAAAAAAACAATACTTCCTATTCATACTCATGTTGAATTCCCTGGTCCAGAAAATACTGACTTGGTCTCATATAACAATCCCGTGTCATCATCCACTAAGGCCACTGAAGTTGAAAAAATCAATGAAGAAGAAAATGAAAAAAGTGATGAAATAGTGGAAGAAGCTGAAAAAGGAAAAGAATATGAAGAAGTAGAGGGAGAAGTGAATGAAAAAAGACATAAAGTAGTTCTACCTGTTGAGGTATCTGAAGAAATTCTTACATCAACACATGCAAATGAGTTAGCACCATGTAGAAGGAGTCAAAGAATAGTTAGGAAACCTACTAAGCTCGTGGATTATCAGTGCAACAACCTATCTTACTTGCCAAAACAAACTCCTGCAACAAAAGAAAAGACTTCTCCTTATCCTATATCCAACTACATTGACACAACTCACCGTCCACCTAAATATCAAGCCTTTCTTAGCTTCATTGATAACCTTGTTGACCCTACAACTTACAAAGCTGCTGTAAAAAGTCATATTTGGATAAAATCTATGCAATAGGAACTTGAGGCTTTAGATACTAACAATACTTGGACTTTGTGTGAGCTTCCACCGGGGAAAAAAATTATTAGGTGTAAATGGGTGTTTTGCACCAAATACAACCCAGATGGCAAGATAGAGAAGCATAAATCTCGGTTGGTAGCTAAAGGGTACACCCAAATAGAAGGCATTGACTACCAGGAGACATTTGCTCCTGTGTCAAAAATGATGACAGTGAGAGCTTTAATTGCCATTGCTGCTACCGAGAATGGGATACTTCATCAATTAGACATTAATAATGCTTACTTGCATGGTAGCTTGGAAGAAGAGGTTTACATGGATAAACCCCCTGGTTATGGAGACCCTAAGGATACAAGAGTTTGTAAACGGTTAAAATTCATCTATGGATTAAAACAAGTCGGGAGACAATGATATTCAAGGTTATCTACAAGTATCATTGACTTTGGATACATGCAGTGTCTATCTGATCCTTGTATGTTCATCAAAAGACATGGTGGAAAAGTTAATGTGGTGTTGATTTATGTTGATGATATCATAGCAACTGGTTCAGATGAAGTTGAGGTGGCTCGGCTGAAAAAAAGATTAGATGATGAATTCAAAATCAAAAACGTTGGTCAATTAACTTACTTCCTTGGTTTAGAATTACATAGAAACAACAATGGGATTCATTTGAGTCAAAGAAAGTATATTTTAGATGTACTAGCAGAATACAAACTAATGGATTGCAAACCCAAGGAAACACCTTTACAAACCAATCTCAAACTCAGCATTGAAAAAATTGAAACAAACAAGTTTATTGAAGATATCAGTGTGTTTCAAAAACTCATAGGAAAATTGTTTTACATCACCATGACAAGACCAGATATATTATTCAGTATACAACATTTCAGTCAGTTCTCTCAAAAACCAAAACAGTCTCATTTACATGCAGCCTTAAGAGTCCTTAAGTACTTGAAAAAGGAACCAGGGCAGGGTGTTTTTTATCCTGCAAAACCAATTCAGCATGTCACAACATACTATGATGCAGATTAGGGGGGGTTGCAACATCTCTCGCAAGTTTGTATTTGGATACTTGGTCAAAATTGGAGCTTCTCTAGTTAATTGGAAGTGTAAAAAGCAACAAACAGTAAGCAGGTCTAGTGCGGAGAGTGAATTAAGGGCTCTTTCAACAGCTACAACAGAATTGGTTTGGATAGAGAAATTGCTTACTGACATTGGGATACATTATCAAAAACCAATTCCACTTCACTATGACAACCAGAGTGCCTTGCATATCACCGCAAACCCAGTCTTTCATGAGAGAACAAAGCATCTAGAGATAGACTGCTACTTTGCAAGAGAGAAGTATCAGATGGGATTGGTTAAACCAACTTATATTTCTGGAAAATAACAAAGCATCTAGAGATAGACTGCTACTTTGCAAGAGAGAAGTATTAGATGGGATTGGTTAAACCAACTTATATTTCTGGAAAATTTTAGCTTGCTGACATGTTAACAAAGGCACTCCCACAGCAACTACACTTCAATCTTCGCTCCAAGTTGGGACTGAAGAACCTTCTTCCAGCTCCCAACTTGCGGGGGGAGTATTGAGTGAAGCACAACAGAGAAGATTTC
The DNA here is from genome assembly GCA_034359265.1 of Canna indica. Classification (NCBI taxonomy): domain Eukaryota; kingdom Viridiplantae; phylum Streptophyta; class Magnoliopsida; order Zingiberales; family Cannaceae; genus Canna; species Canna indica. The sequence goes on along the minus strand of CP136891.1, from coordinate 72,249,297 downwards.
AGCAAAGGATTTAGTAGCAAGCAACAAGAAGTGAAGAAAGGAGTCGAAAGAATTGGGATGGTTCGACTGCAGTTATAACAGAAGAAATAAAAGCTTTTTTATTTTTTTATCCCTTGCCACATGTAATAAGTGAATGGCATGTTAGTCCTTCTACTTAGTTAATTCAACGAACTATTAGCAGTATAAATTGTAAGTTTTACCTGTAATCGTTGAGGTCTTCTTTTCAATTCGAATAAAACCACTATTCATCTTCTTCGTCTGTGGTACGATTAGGGTTCTTATTCCCAAATCTTGCAATAGATGTTCGTTAGTGACACCTCCGAGGATGCATTCACGAAATCGTCGTCCGCCAAGGGGGTCGTTATTGTCGACGTCGCTCGACGTAGAGGAGGACCGCACGGGGGGGAGGCGATGGTAGCAGTGCAAGGAGGCGGTGGGAGCTGATCATCTCGAACTCGCCGGCGTCGAGGAATGTCTTGAAAAGCCACTCCTCCGAAGAGTCCAAGTAGGGTACGAATATCTCCTCTCCGAATTGGAGAAAAAAGAGTTGGAGAAAGTTGCAGAGATGTGAGAGAGAGGAGCATGAAGTATGAAAAAGAAGCATTAACCACATGGAGAAAGAAGCATGAAAGAAGAGAATGTTGAGGAGACGTGGATGGTGAACTGGCGTGGGAGAGAGATAAGGCAGCATTAAATTGCATGGGAGAGAGCATTAAACATGGGAAAGAGGTGTAAGTGGATTTATATTAGAGAGATTGTGGGGGCGTTGAGAGAGAAGTGAGGTATTAGTCAAAGTATTAAAAAGTATTAAAAAATTATTAAAAATCTAAAAAAACTTCAATTTGACATCTCAGCAAACATGGCACGTGAAAATGTCATATGGCTTATTTGCATTTTACTTTTAGTATATATATATATATACATATGAGCATAATAAAATATATATTGCGTAATTATCATTAATTACCGTGGATAAAATTGAAAAATATTATCATGAATAGGCAATGAATAATTATTCTACATCTATTAGGAATAGATATATAGAATAAGAATAGTTTTTCCTAGTGTTTAAAACTCAACCAAACAACTTAATAGGTCCTTGCATGTATTCCACGATCCAACAAAACCTTTAGGAATAGATAGTAATCTCCATGTATATATAATTTTTTCTAAGAAAAAGTCACTACAACATAATCGGACTATAGAGATACATTATTAAAGGCAAATTAGATTTTTAATTCTAAATCTTCACATTTAGAGACGAATAGACATAAAATTTATTCTTAATTATTCTCTAAAATTAACTTTAGAGTCAGATCAATTAAGTGACTATGTTGCTGGTGTTTCTATAGCTTAGAGTCAAATCAATTATAAGTGACTTTATTATTATTATTTTTATAGATCTTTAGAGACGAATTAAGAATAATTTTTGTGTCTATTAATTTTTAAATGTGAAGATTTAAAAATAAAAATATAACTTATCTCTAATTTTGTGTCTCTCTGGATCAATCATATTGTAGTGAATATAAATTATATATTGTTTGATAAATATATAACCAAATCAATTATATGTATAACAAGAATGAGACTCGTACTTTGATTGAAATTAATAATAACAAGAAGTAAACGCATCTAAAATATATATATAACTATTAAAAAAATAAAAACATATAATTAATACAATAAAAAAAATATCAGAATTACAACTCATTTTAATGGGATAATCGGCTCATTATATTTTAACTTAATTAAAATGTTCAAATTAAAATTGATAATAATACACAAATTAAATTTTATTAATTAATACAATATTCAATATATGTCACATGTGAGACTATAATCTCAGCTCAAGTCTAATATATAGTTCAAAATTATATTCAAATGGGGGACACATGAGACATAGTTTAGAAGCAGTTTCACCCTATCTAAGATAGTCTCGAACTAAATCCTACTCTGATATCATAGATTACCTAATCAATTTCATAGATCTCATCTGTTGACCTAGCTCAATTTAATGACAGTACACTCAATATATATTTTTTGACATGAGACTAGATTAATGTACTGCATCTGTTAGAAAATTTGAAATAATTTTTTTTAGAATATATAAAATTCGAATTCTACGAGAAAAATAAAAAATTAAATTCAATAATAATAATACAAAAAGATAAAAGACACAATGAGATTAACGTGATTCGAACTCGGCGGGGTGTCGATCTTATGTTCACATGGAGAAGATGAGACTATTTTATTGAATCCAGAAAAGAACTTTACAATAAGAGTGTAATAATCTAAATCTTTTTTCAGAATACAACAAATTATCTTAAATTAATTGAACATGATTCTGGTACGAACTAGAGACAGTATCTTTGTAAGATCTGTTTTAAAATTGAACTTCTATTATTGTATATCGAAAATTGAGAAGGGGCACTCCTTAAAAAATTGTAACGGTACTTTTAATTTTTTAAATCTCTAAAATTTTTATATGATGAAATTTTTTATGAGTGTGGGATGATTTTAAACCTTGAAATAAGCCTCTTTATATGCTGAAAAAAGGGGAGCCGACCTGTGCTATTTCTTTGCTAGATGAATGCGGCAAAGAATTAATCTGAGCTGCTCGGATGTAATCAGACGACCGCCAATATTTAATTTGATCGAGTAATAAGGATTTTGATCAAGTTGAACAAACACAATCGGCAAAAAGAAAGGCTCTTTTTGGACTTCGAATCACATGCAGGAGATGGCTGCAGCCTGCACATATTGATAAACATTGACCAGTCAAACCATCAAAACTTTGAAGCAGCTTCTCGAACTATGTGCGACACATATATGCTTTTGATATCTTTAATGCTGACCAGTCAATTGAATCTTCAAATTGAACTTGATGTGCATTGGCTGCACACGGTGTCAATTGCATAAAGATGAGTTTGACCCACTTGTGTAGCAGCATGCCTGAGCCGGGCCAAGCCCAGTGAATCTGCAGTTCTTCTCATTTGAATTCAATCACGATTTGATCGAATAAACTCCCTAATCCGGTCTGACTCGTTGAATTCGATTCGAATTCAATTTGAGTCAACTCCTAACCGCATATATTTTGATAATCACTCCTAAAATGTTAATAACATCAGATACAGAAGAAGTCAATGGTCACATCATTTGCTTCATTCTAGTGTTTCAAAATGTAGTACAAAACTGAACATCCGGAATGAACTGGAAACGACGAGATGTTTAGTTGTTTACTGGCTATTTTGCATATTAATTACTTTCATTAATTATAGTGGACGAGGCCGATGCTAAATTAGGCCGAGATTCACTTTTTTGGGAATTTGGGCTTCAATGAATCCGACCCAACCCAATCGTGATTCATTAATATGATTCACTGGACAGGCTATTCCCGGTCGATGTACTGAACCGGTCGGGTTCGATCGGATCATAATTTGTTTAGTAGTAAATAATTAAAGATGTGTGTCGCCTGCAATTATTAATTCGTACTTAAGTCGGTCAAATTCTAAATTTATTCCTCACCAACATGTGTCCGGAAAATTAATATTCCAATAAAACAAGTATAAAAATCAAATCATAAAGGTGCAATCGTCATTAAGTAAAATCTAGTAGAGCTCCCAATATAATTATTATATATATCAAAGACCTCATCATCACGGCGTACATAATTAATTATACATCATAACATATCGGGTATGTGCTGCTAAATTAATAATTAAGCACATGCAGTGCTCATATAAACTATATGCGGACTCACTGATAATGATACGGCACTCACTCAGATGCACACGGATCTCCGTGAATGAACTGAACACTCCAACACGTCGTCCGAAGCTCTACTTCAGCCGCGGCGGCTCCACACCAGGTGGTCCTCCGGCAGGAAGTGGCACACCGGCACCGTTCCCGGCTTCACCTTCAGCACCTTGAAGGCCAAGTGGTTCGGGTTCCACGCCTTGGTGTCGGTGTGGCACACCGCCGCCGCCTCCACCACCGTGCCGTCCGCACCCGCCAACCTCACCGTGTACGCCTTCGTCGTCGCCGTCGCGTGGCAGTAGAACACCGCGTACGCGTACGCCTCCTGGCACGCCACCAGCTTGTCGCCGGCTGTTGCCTTCACGTCCGTGATCGTGTACCTCTGCCGCGGAGTCCCCGCCTTGCTGACGGCGGTCGACGCCGCTGCCACGTCGCGGGTTCCCAAGGTGGAGAAGGTGAACTCCACCATGGACTCGAGCGAGGTGGCGCAGTACCTCTTCTCGCCCCTCACCGCCGGGAGTTCGCACTCGTGCAGCGTCGTCTTCATCGCCTTGGCCTCGTCGGAGCCGGGCGCGACGGAGAAGCGGCCGAGAATCTCCGGGAGCTTGTCCGACGAGAAAGGGATGGAGTCAGCTTCCTTCTTTGTGACGAAGGAGGCGCCGGAGGTGGCCTTTGTGAAGTGGAGGTTCATGGTGGCGCCGGGGTGGAGGTCCTTCTCGAGGAAGAAGAAGGCAACGCTGGGGTCATCATGGATTTGGGTCTCCGTGGCAGCATATAAGTAGTTGAAATTAGGGCCAACACGGACGATTACCGGCTTCCCTTTTTTGTAGCCCGTGCCGACATGGACGCCGCCGGGGCCGGCATGAACGTTGGTGCCGCCGCCACCGGGCTTTCCGGTGCCGACGTGGACGCCGCCGTGGCCAACGTTGACTGTGGTGCCACCGCCGCCGGGCTTTCCGGTGCCGACGTGGACGCCTCCATGGCCGACGTTGACGGTGGTGCCGCCGCCGCCGGGTTTTCCGGTGCCTACATGCACGCCACCGTAGCCGACGCTCACAGACGTGCCGGACTTCTCCTCAGCAAGCGCATCTACAACTAATTTAATTTAATCAAAAGGAACAAGCACTTAATTAACTAAAAGCTTCCATTCTATAGAGGGAGAGGGAGAGGGAGAGAGAGAGAGACCAGGAGAAGCGATGTGGTCGCTGATGGCACTTGGCATGGGAGTGTTGGGGAAGACGGAGCGCCAGTAGTCCAGCTGAGGAGATGACGAGGAGGAGGCTGCATGACCGGCTGCTGCAAGCTAATCAATCACAGAGACAGTGAGAATGCGAAATTTAAAGCAAAACAACATAATTAATAAAGCAAGCGAGACGCTGAATTCGATCTACTTACTAAGAACAAGGAGAGCAGAGAGAGGAGAAGGTCCATGGATTAATCAATCAACCGACGGAGATCAGAGACGAGCTAGGAGGAGGAGTACTACTGGACACGATCGCGAGGTTGGGTTTTATAGAGAAAGAGTGAGGGAATTAATTCGCTGCCTACAACTAGCTAGAAAGAGGACCGAATTAATGCTGGATCCACCGTCTCAACCGTCTCCGGCTCGCTGCGATCGCATTACTGAATCTTGTTACTGTATGTTTGCAGGTAGCAGCTCCGGTTCACGTATACGACACCGAAAAAAAAAATTATATGTACAGTCTATCGATAGAAGTTTCTAACTTTCTTTGAACGAATGGATATAGACTGAATGAATAAAATATGAATTTAATGAATTGAATTTATATTTATTTCTTTTTTATTCATATTCATTCATTTTTTTGGGTCATATTCATTAGTTCATGTATCTTTTAGGGTAGAGCAGATGAAGCAGTCTGCTCATAGAAATTGAACTCTAGTACGCATAAAATTTAGATATATTTGGGTTAAAAAGTTTTGTATGTGAGTATATAATTCATACAGTTGACATGATCACATGCATGCATTACACCAAATTGGGAAGACACGTGAGTCCAACTCTGACGTACGTCGGTATACGTGTGAATTGTTCGTTAATCCGAATCTTGTATTATTTGGGCGGCTGAGGCTGTCTATGTACGAGGGACAGCATGAAATCTACACCTTAGATTTCTAATTTGTCCAGAAATACTGGCAAAATTATAATATCATAGCTTTTTTAAATAAACCATTTATCATTTTTATTAATTATGTATAGATAAGATTAAAAAAAGACGTGGTATAAACCGTTATCATTTAATTAGGGTAAATTATACTGACCTCCCCTAAGATTTAGTAAAATTACATTGATCTCATCTCTATTTGTTCAGGTGACATTCATCTCTCCTATAACTAACGATGTTAAATAAAATTTATTAATAATGTGATTTCTCTCTTATGCTTTTTACTGAAAAATCACTAAAATACATTCATAATATAATTGAATAAATATTTTAAAAATAAAAATTTAAAATGAATTATTTTATCTAAAAAATATTTTAAAAATAAAAAATTTGGGAGAAATAAAAATAACATAAGGATAATTTTATCATTTTAAATAAGAAAAAACTGTAAATATTTTAAAAATACCATTAGTAAGCATGTGTAGTGCACATGACAAACACTCCACTAATAATTTTCGATTAGTAGGAGAGGTCTGTGTAATCATTTACAAAAACTCAAGGAAATTATAAGATAAAATTATAAATAAATGAGAAGTCAACGTAAGTTTACTAAACCTCAGGGAAGATTAGTGTAATTTATTCTTTAAATTATTGAAAAACATTTAGACAAATTATTAATGTTTCTTAATTCTAATTAATTTTAATTTAGAGTATCATATTTTGTTTACTGTTTTTAATTTTTTTTAATATAATATTTTATTTTTAAAAGTAATATAAAATGAATTTATTTTCTAAAAATAAATAAATGCAATGCCCATGCCTAATGTAGATAGAAACACAAGTTGCTCATTTGTCAAATGTTGGAGCTGCCAACTGCCGTAATGTTTAATGTCACCAGCAAAAGTATAAGATGAAAATAAATTCACCCACCAATTAAACATCTCAATCTTCCATTTCCACTTTCAACTAATTAGCTCGAGCATTTATTTAATGCATATATCTGACTGACAGACACATACTTATATATATACATACTTAAATATACATACATATATATAACTTAATTGGATAAACAACAATTGAACACTAACTTAGGGTCATAATTTCAGTTTGTCCCTCGAAATTTTAATATTTTATCAATTTTGTTCCCAAATAAAAAAAAATATCAATTTGGGCAACAAAGTTTCAATTTTTTTTAGAATGACCCTTTCACTGTCAAAACATTCATGACATCTATAATTTTATCATTTTTTAGCCCGAAAAACACTTATATATTGTTTAGACATATCGTGCACGACTATCTTTTTGATTTCTTCGGACCAACTAAAGGACTTCGTCAGGGAGATTCTCTATCCATCTATCTTTTTTTTTATTTTGTGTGGAGGGCTTATCACACTTACTTCTTACGGGAGAACAATCCAATTCAATCAAGGGGGTGAAGCTTAATAGCAGTTGTTTCTCCATTAGCCACCTCTTCTTTGTTAATGACTATATTCTTTTCAGTAAAGCTAACGATCTCTATTGTCATAATTTAAAGGATATACATGACATTTATGGTGCTCTGAGTGGCCAACAGATTAATCTAAATAAGTCTTAAGTCCTTTTCAATAAAAACACCTTGCAGAGAATCAAGGAACATCTGGCTTCCATTCTTCAAAGTACTTTGTATTGGGACCCAAGATAAATATATGAGATTACCTTCTTTGGTGGGGCGCTCTAAGAGGGCTACCGATGTAGCAGCTAAAATAATTCAATTAAGGATTCAAATTAGTAGCCAGCAGCTGAACTGAAAGCTATTTTATTCATCAGAAATCCTCGATTGAGAGTATTCAAAACAATTGTTCGAATTACAAAAAAAAAGGAATCAATTCAAATTACAAAGCTGCAAGTTTAAATATTACCCGCAGTTGAAAGAAATTTTAATTGTGGACCCTTGATTCTAGACGAGGCTTGGATCAAGGACACGTGTCCATTATTAACTAAAAAACGATCAATACTATGAACAAATGAATGGAACTGAAAACTATGGAAACTATTACAATGTTTAAAGTAAATTGATGAAATAAAATGGATCTACATGACTCTTTCCAAGTTAGGTCTTCATCTTTATCATTCCTCCCCGCTTTCAAAAAATTCGTCCACGAGTTCTTCGCAATTTACAGAAGCAGTATCAGGTGGAATGTAAGGGAACATATATGTAACATTGAAAATGGATGCAATTTTGAAATCTTTAGGTAAGTCCACCAAGTAGGCATTATCTCCCGGCACTTTCAATATCTAAAAAGGCTCAATTTTCTTAGCTTGTAACCTGTTATAAGTCCCTGTAGGAAATCGTTCCTTTCGAAGGTAAACCATCACTAGGTCCCCAACTTGATAAGTCTTTAGCTTCCTATGCGTATGAGCAGTACTTTTATATTTTTCATTGGAAGCTTCAATGGCTTCTTTGACCTTTTGATGTTGTTCCCAGAAGTTATTTGCGAAAGTGGTAGTCATCCTATTAGAGCTAGTGGTGACTGATATCAGGTCTATTGTAAGGTTTGGAACCTTTGTATAAACCACTACAAAAGGATAGTAACCAATGTGTTGGCTTAAGGTTTTATACATTGGTCTTAATCTCAGTTTTGATGATAACAAATATGGAACTAATGTTTCATTGGGAAATATTTCCAGGTTCCATATCGATTAGCTCTTGATGTCTTCAATCAGAAATATTGAAGAAATCAAAAAATTAAAAGGACATTGATCGTCGCATTCGAATTCGTCGTGGAAATCTCTCAAAGTTTGACGTGTGCACCAAAGACGTCTTGTTCGAGTCTAAAGAACACATGGAAATCTCTCCAAGTTGACACACGTTGAAGGCTGGAACTCGAAAACGAAGCACGCAAGAAGAATGCTGAAAAAATCAAGTTCAGCCTAGGTTCGATCGACCGGTTGGTCGACCGAATATAGTTAAAAAATGGCAGTAGCCACTTCGGTCAACCGAACAGTGCCAAAAATTGGCAGTGGCTACTTCTGTCGACCGAACAAGGCCAAAAATTAGCAGTGCCTACTTCGATCGACCGGACATCAGAGGAGCATAAACGTGACTCATTCGGTCGATCCTCCGGTCGACCGAACAGAGCGGTAGAGGCACAAAAAGCCAGCGGTCGATCGATCGATCGACGATCGATCGGCAAGCGATCGAACGACGTCCAACGGGCGAAAAAACACCCGTTGAGGAGCCGTTCTGTTGAGGGATTATAAATACCCCTCACCTAACTTCTTTAAGCAACCTTCTAGGGTCTCTATTGATGCAAATAAACTTGAAACAGTGATCTTTAGCATCATTCAAGCTTCTCAATTGATCAAATTCTTCAAACCTAGTTCTTGATCCCTCATCTTCAAGAGTTCTTCATTAAAGGGTTCATCAAGAGTGCTAGACTCAAAAAGAAGAGGTGTTTACATTGTGATAAGTTCTCTTCTTCCTCTTCTTGTAATAGAATTATTTTTTATTTATTTTTACTTGAATTTACTTGAACTTGTAAGAAGACCTTGTGTGTGGTCTTGTGTGTAAGTGGTTACCTTGGTGTATAAGGTGTAAAGCCACTTGTATAATCTAAGTTAGGAGTATGTCTTAGGAATTGAGGTGGGAAAGCTCACTCGGTAGGAAGGCGGGATACTTCCGGATGTGGAAGTGCCTTTGAGGTGAGTGTAGGGTCTTTCCGGTGCAAAGTCCTCAATTGTAAGTTGCTCATAATTTAGTTAATTTGGGTGTGAAATCCTAAGCACGGTGCTTAGGTAGTGGAGTAGGCATTGTGGCCGAACCACTATAAATAATTATGTTTACATTGTTTCGTTTGAGTTTGCTTAATTTCCTAACTTATTGCTTTCAGATTGAATATAAGAATTGTGAATTGCCTAAGTTGTAAGAAATGATTAAAGACGAAATTAAGCGATAAGATTTAGTTAACACACTATTCACCCACCCTCTAGTGTGGCCATTTCACCCAACACAATTGACGTATTCACCATGATGTTGTAAGCAAATTCAGCTTGTGGCAGCATAGTATCCCACTGTTTTGCCTTGTCCATGGCTAGACTTCTTAATATCCCTCCCAATGTCCTGTTTACTACCTCAGTCTGACTATCTGTTTGAGGGTGGTATGCACTACTAAAGTTAAGTTTAATACTAAACCTTTGCCATAGCACCCTCCAGAAATGGCTCACAAATTTGATATCTCGATTAGAGGTGATGGTCTTGGGGACACCATGAAGCCTCACTACTTATTTGAAGAATATATTAGCAATGTAACTTGCATCCGAAGTCTTCTTGCAGGGTAGAAAGTATGTCATTTTTTAGAATCTATCTACCACTACAAAGATAGAATCCACTTTCCTCAATGTAACATGGAGACCCAATATAAAATCAATGGAAAGGTCCTCCCAGATTGTACTTGGCACAGGTAATGGAGTGTACAAACCAGTATTCTGGTGGTGTCCCTTGGCTCTTTAGCATGTCATACACTTCTAAATATTTACTTGCTATCAGTTTGATAGTTTTGTCTCTACCTAGGTGAGCTGCTAGCCCACCAGAATGTAGTTCCTCAATCAAGTACTCCCTAAGTGAAGTCCAAGGGATGCAAAATCTGTTGTCTTTGAAGAAAAACCCATCAGAGATGTGGAAGTCTTCCACATTGCCATGAGCAGTACACTTTCCCCATACATTCCAAAAATTTGCATCACTGTTGTAGAGTTTTTGCAGGTGTTCAAAATCAGTCACATTCACTTGGAAAACTGACATCAGTGAGGGCTTCCTGCTAAGGGCATCAGCTATTCTATTATTCTTGCCACTTATAAATTGGAAATTGTATTAAAATTTTTGTAAGAACTCCAACCACCTAGCATGTAGAGAATTTAGTTTCTTCTGATAATTAAGGTACTTCAGTGGTTGATGATCACTATGCAATAAAAAATCTTTTTAAATCAAGTAATGAGTCAGTGATCTAGAGTTTTAATTACTGCATAGAGTTCCAACTCATAAGCTGTCCATTTTTATCTAACTTAACTGAGTTTTTCACTGAAGTAAGCTATGAGCTTTCCTTCTTGTATAGGGACGGCCACAATTCCACATTTGGATGCATCAGTTTCTATCTTAAAAGTTTTATCAAAGTTTGGTAGAGCTAATACTGGTGCCTTAGTGAGCTTGTCCTTCAACTTATTGAAACTCTCCTCCTGTTCTTGTTTCCAAACAAACTTCCATTCTTCAAACTATCAATCAAGGATCCTGCAACCTTACTTGAGCCCCTGATGAACCTTTTGTAAAATGTTGCTAGGACTAGGAAGCTTCTTAATTCAATAATGGTACCAAGTGAAGGCCAGTCCATGATGGTCTTAACTTTCCTTGGGTCAGTGTGGATACCTTACTCACAAATAATGAACCACAAGAATAATAGTTTGTCTATCAAAAAATCACATTTGTGGAGGCTGAGGTACAATTTATTCTCCCTGAGTACTTCAAAAATTGACTTTAACTGCTCTAAGTGGTCCGATTCATCCTTACAATAGATGAAAATATCATCAAGGTAGGCCACTAAAAATTTCCCAATAAATAGTTTTAAAATTTGATTCATCTGCCTCATAAAAGTACTTGGGGCATTGCACAACCCAAAGGGCATTACAAGCCATTAATCTCCCTGCCTTATTCTGATTTGATGATACCTATTCTTTAAATCTAGCTTTGAGAACACCTTGGAACCCTCCAATTTATCCAACATGTCCTCCAGTATTGGTATAGGAAATCTATATTTAATTGTTATTTTATTGATGACTATACTATCCACACACATTCTCCAAGGAACTGTTGCTTTGCCTGATCAACTTCTTTGTCAATAGGTCATCAACAATACCATGTAATATCTCATGCTCTTTTGGACTTATCCTATAGTGGGGTAGATTGGGGAGTGAAGAGCCTGGTATTAGATCGATGCAATGCTGAATATTTCTCAAACGGGGTAGTTTAGCTGGTAGTTCATCAGGATACAAGTCATTGAATTTTGCTAGTAGTGGCTTTATCTTCTCAGGAAAATTAGGGAGGTCAACTGGCTCAGGGTTCTTCAAAACCAAGGCCATGATGACATCTTTTGACTGTAGCTGTATAGGTTTGTTTTCATTGCCAACAGGTTGTGCATTAGCTTGGACTACAATGTTCCTAGTGGCACCTGAAGGTGGTGTATGAGAAGTAATTTCTTGTTTCTGGTGCCTTAAGGTATCAATGTAATTTTCCCTCTGTTCCAATTGAAGCTGTAGGTGTTCAGTCTGCAATCATGGAACACATTTCTATCAAAAAGCTAGGGCCTGCCAAAGCGAATATGATAGGCATCCATGTCTATCACATCATAGACTATTGTGTCCTGATATACAGCTCCAATTTGGCTATGTTTGTCAACTTTTATTTCATTTCCTTTCTTCACCCAGCCAAACTTGTAAGGGTTTGGATGTGAGATTGTTGGTAATTGCAAATTAGTCACCATAGCTTTAGAGACTACTTTCTCGCAGCTACGTACCCCCATCAATAATGAGTTCACAAACTTTGCCTTGGATAGTGCAGGTAGTCTTAAACATTTCATCATTTGTGTTAGTGCTTGTTTCCTCTCAGTGACGAGTAAGCTCTGTAAAATGCACACAAGGGGTTCACCTTCATCACATTCCAATTGGGTTTCTTCATTGAAGTGTTGTTCTTCAAACTCCAAAGAATCTTCATCATCTTCTGTTGGCTGTTCATTGATTTGTAACATCCTTCTCGTTGGACATTCACTAGACTTATGTCCAATATTGTTACACTTGTAACACTTCATAGGAAATGGTCTTTGGTATGGATTAACTGATTTGGGTGGCTGCTGTATTGACTTATCAGTAGCATTGTAGTTGTTGTCTGGTTTTGAAATTGGTGTTGCCCGAGTCAATGAAGGACCAACAATATGGTTTAACTGAATTTGGAGTGACTAGTTTAGGTTTGTCAATATAGCATTCTGATAAAGATCTCCATTTGACTGCTACTTTGGTTGAATTTCGAGAGAGTTGCTTTTCAACCTTCATAGCGGAATGCACTGCCTCATTCAAGCTCCACAAGGTATTGAGTTTCAACTTCTCTTGGATGGGTAAGTTGAGTCCACTAATGAATTTTGCAACCTATTGTGTTTCAGTTTCCTGTAGGTTATTTCTAGAGCTCATCCTGTAAAACTCCTTGGTGTACTCAGTGACAATTCAACCTCTTTGTTGGCAGTGGTGAAATTGCTGATATCTGTTCGTAGTTAGCAGGCAAAAATCTCAATTTCATCAATTGCCTCATTCTTGCTCAGGTTTTGATTTTATCCTTGCCTTCTCGGATTTTGTTCTGCTGGTATTGATCCCACCAAGTTGAAGCCCCACCCCTCAGCTTATAGGATACCAATTTAACTTGCTGATACTCAGGTATATTCATGTAATCTAAGAACATTTCAACACTATGTAGCTAGTCCAGAAAATTTTCAATGTGTAATGGACCATAAAAAATGGGTATATCAATCTTCATTTTATAGTCAGATATCTCTGGATTAAGAGAGTACCTTCCTTGTTGACTGAATGAGGAACTATTTCGCGGAGTGGTCTGCTGATGAAATCGCCGATGTGGAGGCATCGTGATCATGGCTTCAATCTCATCATCAAAATCCAGATCTAGGATGTTCATCGATAGCTGGAGCTAAAGAGAAATGGTTCATCTTGATCATAGTGTTTGGAACGCCAATTCGAATTCGGATGGGAGTATGATGCCCCAACAAAAGGGCGTCAGGGTGACTCCCTATTCGATGACCTTGCTGGAGCGAAGCTAACTTCAGTGGGCAAAGGGGGTCGTGCGATGGCCTGCTGCACTTCCAGAGTGAGGTCGTCCACATGCGCATTGGAAAGAAAAGAAAACCTACTTTGGAAAAAGAAAAATTATTGCATGAAAAGAAGGAGAGTCCATGCATAGGAAAATATGAAAAAATAACCCCTACTTTGAAAAAAGAAAGGATCATTGCACGAAAAGAATGAGAATCCATGCATGGGAAAATATGAAAATCTCTCCTAAATCTCTTCATGATCACATAATATAATCTTCATGCCACCTATGCATCCTAGTGGTACGGTGGGACCGATGATGCTGACGTGACGAATTTTGATCTCCCATCATAATTGACCAATTCCTCTCTCACTATATCTTTATTGCTAACTAAATAATTTACATCTCATCTTCAATATAGCTACTAGTGCTTTTAAAAGGATTATCACTTATTCTCATGCGTAAACAACAAGTTTTGCATGTGATTAAGAAATGATAGATTTTTAAATGTCATGGATATTTTGAAGACCGAAAGATCAAATTAAATTCAAAGCCTAGCCCTTAATGCTAAAAGAGTTCAGACTTACATCAATAAGAGAAACAATATCTAGGTTAACTTAGTTATGAACAAGTATCTCATCCTCACTGTTTCAACCATTACCACTCCTTCTTCTACCTCTTGGGCTTGTAGACTTTTCATCAAGGCTTTCAAGCATCTTAGGTTTGGCTTTACCTCTGTAATTAGATATGGTCACAATACTCTTCTCCTTAATGATACTTGGGTGATGGATTTACCCATTAGCATAAAATCAACTTATGTTAATGTGGAGAACTTGTATCATGAGGCTACTGTTGCTACTCTTATTACCAATCAGAGTTGGAATTATAATTTATGTAAGTCCCTCTTTTCGACTGAGATTGGTGAATCCATTTATGAGATTCACTACTAGAATATACCACATCAGCCACGGAAATCACCGACGGTCGCTTCAGCCGTCAGAATAATTCACGGCTTTGCGTTGGCCATAGCGGTTGTGGCTGATGTAACCAAATCAACCGCGGCTCGCATATGGCCATATAAAGCCGTCGCTCATAGTTGATGACGCGCAAGGGGCGTGAAATAAAATAAGTTATTAGCCACGGCTTAGCGGGGGCGCTAAAGTAGTTGGTGATATAAATAACCAAATCAGCCGCGACTCGCATACGCCTGCATATAGACATCGCTCATAGTTGATGGCGTGCACGGGGCGTGAAATAAAATAAGTTATTAGCCACGACTTAGCGGGGGTGCTAGCGCCGTTGGTGATATGAATAAGTCATTAGCCACGGCTAGAAGCGGCCCTTACTTATTAATTAATGGCACGAACGCAACCCACGAAAATTAAAACACTCTTCACCGACGATTGAGATAGCCGTCGGTGATAATAAAATTATAAATCAACAGTGTTCCGACGGCTTGTGAGTCGTCGATGAAAATACTTTTTATTTGTGTTCGCGCCCAACCCTTCATCTTTCTTCCTCTTTCTCTGCTCGCCGCTGTCGCCTGTTGCCATCGCCGTCCATTGCTGCCGGTTGCCGTTCGTCGCTGCCTGTTGCCACCGCCCTCCATGCATCTCGCTGCCCCGCGCCGGCGTCTACACGCTGGCGCCATGATTTGGGGCCGATGGTAATCGGCCCCAATGCAAACAATAGCCGGCAGTGATGCCGACTACTATTGATGCATGATTAGGGTTAATTAAACCCTAATCAATTACTTGATTAGGGTTTAATTAAATCCTATAATTTTTTTAATGTTTTATTATTATTTATTAGAAATTAATTATTAATTAGGTAATTAGTTTCGTTAATATTAATTAATGGTTAATGTTGATTAGGGTTTAATTATTTTTAAGTTAATTAATGAAATTAGTTTAATCAAATTAGTTTAATATTAATTAATTAGTATTAATGAAATCGTCCACTAAGGACTCGCGCCAGAATCGTTCACTGTGGACTCGCGATCAAATCGTCCATGGTGGACTCACGCCGGAATCGTCCACAATGGATGGACTCGTGCCGGAATCGTTCACTTTGGACTCACACGGAATCGTCCATTATGGACTCACACCAGCATCCATAAATTTAGAAAAAAATCAAGACGAGTTGATATGTTTCACGTACGCATCGTCGAGTCAAGTTTTAATTTTACAAAACCTTAGATCCGTTCGGGAGTTGTATGTTCGTGTAAACAAAGTTAATGATCTTTTATACGACGTACAACCATTGAATTGTCCCTAATTGGATAATTTGGGAACATAGTTATTTATATTGCACTTAGTTTATTTCTTTTAGTCATTATTCATTTTTAAATTTTGGCTTATATTTCTCTTGTTCTCCGACACGCGCCCAGATGATATGCGTATTCGGAGAACTGTAGGGAGATGCTGTCGAAATTTGGAATAAAGTTAATGACTAAAAGAAATACTAAGTGCAATATAAATAACATGAATTCCGAATGAAATAGGATCATTCCACCTAAAGACATTAACTGAAGATATTGCCCACTTTTTAATAAAACATGTCGGGCGATCGAAGTTGGATGTACCGACGAATTCATCGTGGAGCTATAACAGACGAATTTCGAGTAGGCATAACTTACTTCTTAAATTTTGCCTACTCGAATAAAAAATTCCTTAGTGGTGACAAAATCCGATGTCCGTGCCGGAAATATTCGAACATAAGATTTTTGGATCGAGAAATTGTCACAATGCATCTGTATACAAAAGGATTCACACCAAGATATTTTCTATGGAATTGTCACGGGGAGTTACGTCAAGTCGGGACGTCGAGCAATCCTGTTGTCCAAACTCATGGTGAATCTTCTTCTATTGGTGTTTCTTCTTCCAATCCACCTAATCCTTATAGAACAATATTTTTGGATAGTCTTGGAGGACAATTCCATTTAAATAATAATATTGAGTCAGTTATTGAGACGGTAGTGCCACCAGATACTACAACAGCTGAAGTCACTGAAGAACAACCAGCGATACAGATTGAATTACCAAATAAGGAGGTTGTAGAATGTTACGAGATGTTGAAAGCTGCCGATGAACCTTTGTATGAGAGTTATCCTAATTATATAAGATTTTCGGCAATGAAGCAACTCTTGAACATCAAGTCCGATTATAATATCAGTGGGGTTGCGTTTGGTCGGATTGCAGGCTTTATCAATGGTATGCTATCTCCAAATAACAAGTTTGAGCCAACTTTTTATAAGACAAAAAAAGTTGATGAGGCAATTAGGGCTTCGGTACGAAAAGATACACGCGTGCCCAAATAACTGTATTTTATATTATAAAGAAAATACACAGTTAGAGCAATGCCCGGTATGTGAACATCCTCGTTACAAGAAGAAGAAATCGGTCCAATAAAAATATATCCCCTTTAAGGTGCTTCGGTATTTTCCACTGATCGACACCGAGGCTTTAAAGGTTATTCATGTCGGAAAAGACTGCCCCCTATATGAGTTGGCATGCAAGAAGTCATGATGATACAGTAATGACTCATACATCCGACAGTGAAGCATGAAAACATTTGGATAGGTGTTATCCTTCACTTTTTAGGGATACTAGAAATATCAGGTTGGGATTGTGCACGGATGGTTTTAATCTGTTTGGTAATTCGACAACTCCGTATTCAGTATGGCCAGTACGGTTAACAGTTTATAATTTACCACCCTTAATGTGTATGAAAGATGAATTTATCTATCTTTCGATGATTATTCCGGGTCCTAAGGGTCATCATAAAGAAATTGACGTGTTTCTCCGACCCCTAATTGATGAACTAAATATATTGTAGGTTGAGGGAGCTGTCACTTATGATTATCACCAAAAGCAAAATTACTTCACTTTACGAGCTGCTATATTGTGGACAATCAATGATTTCTCGGCCTATGACATGTTGTCTGGTTGGAGCACGCACGGGCGACTCTCTTGCCCGTATTGCATGGAACACTCAAAATCCTTTAGTCTTGAGAACGGTCGAAAAATTTTCTTCTTTGATTGTCATCGCCAGTTCCTACCGTCTAACCATCAGTATCGACTGAATCATGACAAGTTTACCAAGGGTAGAGTCGAAAGAGATGAGCCACCACCGATGTTGTCTGGTGAACAAATGTTAGTAGTACGTGTTGAATTGCTTTCAGAGATTACTTTTGGTCGGAATGTAAGAATTTTAGGCTTTTGTCAAACACATAACAGGGTGAAAAAAAATATCTTTTTGGAATTGTCGTATTGGAGTTCATTACTGATTCAACATAATTTGGACGTCATGCACATTGAAAAGAATGTGTTTGATAATATTTTTAACACCGTGATGGATATTTTCGACAAAACTAAAGATAATGTGAATGCCCGACATGATGTGAAAATACTTTGTAAGAGGCCTGAGTTAGAATTGCAAGAGGTCAACAGACAACTTCATAAGCCAAAGGCGCCGCATGTGTTAAATAAACAATTGATGAAAGATGTGTATCAATGGATGAAAGAACTCAGATTGCCTGATGGATATGCCTCAAACTTATCTCGATGTGTAAACATCGATGAATGCAAAATATTGGGGATGAAGAGCCACGATTGTTATGTATTCATGTAGAGATTGCTTCCGATCGCGCTTCGAGATCATCTACATGATAAGATTTGGGATCCGTTGACAGAATTAAGTATGTTTTTCAGAAACATTTGTGCAAATGTACTTCGAGTCGAAGATATGTCAGCACTTGAAAATGATATTATTGAAATCATATGCAAGTTGGAGAAGTTTTTCCCTCCTGTATTTTTTGACTCGATGGAGCATCTATCGATACACTTGGCATACGAGGCACGAGTTGGTGGCCCCGTTCAATACCGGTGGATGTACTTATTTGAAACATACATGAATCGTCTGAAGAAAAAAGTAAAGAACACCGCCGCAGTTGAAGGTTCCATATCAAAAGTATATATAATTCAAGAAATTTCAACATTATGCTCACTTTATTTTGAATCAACCATCAAGACAAGACTTAATCGTCTTCCACAGAACAATGACGGGGGAGCTCGACCATCAGTTGGTTGTTTAAATATCTTTTGTTATCCCTGTCGTGCTTTGGGTTCTTATCCGTCTCGATTCTTAAACGACGAAGAGTACCATTTGGCCTACTTATACATTTTACTAAACTGTCAAGAGATTGAGAAGTTCGTTGAACTATTTGACATTGAGATGGTGAAAAAATACTCAATTTACAGTGATGGGGAATTAGAAAGATTACGGAATCGTGAGTTCCCTAATTGGTTTCAAGCTTACAGCACAGAACACAGAGGCGAAATAGATAATCAAATCTTTGAGTTTGCTAGCGGACCATCACGACTTGTACAATTTTATAATGATTATTTTGTTAATGGATATAAATTTCACACACTTGAATATTCATCTACAAAAAAGACTATGAATGTCGGGGTTTGCGTCAAAGGGACAACGTATGCTGAATGTGATATTGGCTTTTACAGACTATTGGAAGAAGTCATAGAATTGCAATTTTTCGGATGATGATTACCTTATCAGTAATGGCGTTCTAACAGTTGAGTGAGCTGTTGTTAATAAATTTATATAGGGCACGCACCCGACCCTTCCTTCTTCTTCTTCTTCCTCTTCCTCTGCTGCCGTCGCCCGCTGCCAGCGCCGACGCTGCCATTGCCAACGTCGCCGCCCCGTCGCGACCGCTGATTCCGACCGCCGCCACCGCCCCGTTTGTTCCAGGTATTCCTCGCCGCCTCTCGCCCCTTCCTTCCCATTTAATTCGGCCGAATAGTTATCCAGTGTCTGGACATTGGACTCCAGACACTGGACTCCGGCGCCGGAAATCCATTAATTATGGATTTTTAATTATTTATTTAATTTTTAATTAATTGTTTAATTTATAGATTAATTGTTAGATTGATTTTTAGGGTTTAGATTAATTTTTAGATTAATTATTATAGTTTAGATTAATTTTTAGATTAATAATGGTATGTTAATTATTTAAATTAATTAAAATGTTTTAGATTAATATTAATTAATTAGTTAAAATGTTAATTAGTCCGGAGTCGTCCTCAGTGGACTCGCGCCGGAATCGTCCACTACGGACTCGCGCCAGAATCGTCCACTTCGGACTCGCGCCGAAAATTCGTTAGCATCGATAATAAAATTCGATGTTCGTGACACATTTGCTTGAATGGATAATTTTTGGATCAGGAAACTGTCACTCTGCATCTATATAGCAAATGATTTGCACTAAGATATTTTCTATGGACTTATCATGGGGAGTCACATGAAGTCGGGACGTCGAGTAATCCTGTCATTCAGACGCATGGTGAATCTTCCTCTGCTAGTGTTTCCTCATCCCGTCAATCTAATCCCTATAGAACTATGATACTTGATAGTCTTGGGGGTCAATTCCACCTGAATGATAATGTCGACCGACCAGTTACTGAGACATTAGTGCCACCAGATACTACAGGTGTTGATATCACACTGGCGGCTCTGTTGCATTTGTTGTGCACGCAAACCGTATGGTAAGTATACCTTAATTTTAATTTTATATTTTATTTGTTACTCTGTCTACTAATTAATGTATTTGTTTTGTAAATGTAGACGACGGTGTTGGACGACGGGACTGTCCGGCGACCCTCCCCGATGGCGGTGTTTGAGCGGACTCACCATCGAGTACATGAGACAGGGGAGTACATTGACAACTGCGCTGCATACATTATGGTAAGTATATTTGTTTAAATTATTTATTATTTATTTATAATTTAAGTTTTAAGATAAATATGAAACAAAAAAATCAAACTCGAGTAGGAGACCTACACTCAGACGGTGGTGCAGCGCGGGGGCACCCCCGAGGACTTTGACGCAGGAGTGTGGGTCGAGGCTGTAGGTGGCTGGGACCACGGCCGTGTATATGGCTTTGCAGATAGTGGTCTTACGCGAGCCGTGCTAGGCCCGCTTGGGGCACCGACCCCTCCGGTCGCTGGTGAGCGGCCGTCCACCTCCAGGTCTAGTTATGATCATAGTACCAGGATAAGGACACTAAAGGAGATGATCGCGCATCAGAGTCAGATGATGGAACGTCAGAGTCAAATGATGGCGGAGATGCATGCTATGCTACGCAACATGTCAGGTTATCCCAGAGCAGACATCCCTTCGGTATCATCTGACCCATCATCCTCGAGTCAGTCCACGCCGGTGTACACCCAAACACTCCAAACTCCGCCATATGATCCAGATCATCCTCCATCGTCATCGTGAGATTTATTGTTTTTTTTTTATATTGACTTTGTTAGTTAGATACTATACTTGATTAATTTGTTTTGTTTGGATATTGATACTTCAAATTTGCATTTGAATAGTTTTTATACGATTGTGGATAATTATAAATATAAGTATAATTATTTTGATGTATATCTGGGTGTATTTGTGATGTGTGAATGAATGTATGTATGGGTGTATGAGTGTGTGAGTTATGTATCAAATAATGTATCAATGTATTAATGGAAATTTGGAATTTTAATTTTTTTTCAATTGCAGGTTTTAGTCATCAGCAATGGCTTTCCCACGGTCGTCCGTGGAAAAGCCGTTACTAAAAATATATCGTAAGCCGTTGCTGATGTCATACATCAATGACTTAGCAACGGTCTTTCACTAATAGGTTTGCCACGGACACGGGGCCATTGCTAATAACATTATCAGCAATGGCCCCGTGTCTGTGGCAAATCCGTTGCTAAATTATCAGCAACACATTTTTTTGCCACGGCTCTGTTGCAAAGGGCCGAGCCGTTGCAAGCCGTTGCTGATGGTTTTCAGCAACGACTTCAGTCGTTGCTGATGCCCATTATTCCAGTAGTGCCATCCCCTCACCTCCTGCTACCATCCCTCCGCCACCAGAGGGAGAACTGCGCATAACAGTTAGTGTACACGGAAGACGGTAAGTATATGCATCAATTATTTCTTATAATTTATTTATTTTAAAATATCATAATATGAATTTATATTTGGTGCAGATTTGAGCAGGAGGACGTCCCTCGCACGATAGCGGGGACAATCCGAAAGTTTATGCACGGGGCGTGGCCTACATGGTCTCACGTGCCTCGTGAGCATATGGATTTATTGTGGCGAGAGTTCACGGTAAGTATATTTATCAAATTAATATTAATATTAAATATTCATCGGTAATAATAATTTTTTTTTGCAGGCTCATTATACATGGTCGGAGGACCAAACCACTTTTATTGAGGCTACATGGGAGCGTGTTGCCCGCGCTAGCTATAACGGGCTGCTTCAGCAGGTCCGTCAAATCGTGATGAGATGGTTGGGGGCCACACAGATAGGGCAGACACGGGGACACGCCCCCGAGTGGATTCCTGGCCCTGTGTGGGACCAGCTCGTTGAGCGATGGGACACACTTAAGTGGCAGGAGGTCTTCCGGACTGTGTTGAGAAATCGCATATCCCGGGGGACGGCACGGGCACGCGCCACACTGGTGGCTCCATTTCTTTTGCGGTTCATGAGCGTCGTATGGTATGTATAAGTTAATTATTTTTAATTAAATTATATATTGTGTATAATGATATTAATGTATTTGTTTTCTAATGTAAGTCGCGAGTGGCGGAGGACGGCACCGTCCAACGCCCGTCGATGATGGAGGTGTTTGAGCGCACCCACTGTGGTCAACGAGGAGCGGGGGACTATGTTGATAGTAGAGCCTCAATCATAATGGTAAGTATTTATATATATCTATTTGATTTACACAATTTTTATTTATAGTATATATATATATATATAATATGAACACGTATAGGAAACTTACACGAAGACTGTGATCGAGCGTGGAGGCACAACGGAGGAGTTCGACGCAGGAGCTTGGGTGGAGGCCGCAGGTGGCTGGGAGCACGACCATATTTATGGCTTTGCAGACAGTGGCCATGCACGCGCCGTGCTCGGGACACTTAGGGCACCGACCCCTCTAGCTACGGGTGAGGGATCCTCGACATCCCGGGCACAGGACCAGAGCTGGATAGCAGCCTTGGAGTTGGAGCTCACCCAGCATAGACGAGCGATGGAGGAGCAGAGGCTGGCGATGGATGAGCAGAGGTTGGCGATGGAGGAGCATAGATGAACGAATGAAGAGTTGAGACAAACGATGCAGAGCATGTATGCACTACTTACTCAGATTGCGTCTCACTCTGGCCTTCTACCGATGACGTCGCAGTCGTCGTCCTCCTCGATCCAGTCGATGCTCCCGACCCAGTCACTGTCGACTCCACCGCCTCCACCGCAGCCGTGAGATTTTGATTTATTGTATTTTGTTTATATTTTGATACTTGTTTGTATACTGATAGTTGTTTATATACTTATGGTTGTATATATATGATATTTTGATAATTGTTTGCCTCCAGTTTGAGGCTTAGATTGATGATATTTATGTAAAACTTGTATGTTTGGTTTCAAATGCATGTGTATGATGTTTTCTTATTGTAATATGTGATTGAAAATATATTATAATCTATAAATATTATTGTATACATGAATTTATAAATTTTTTAATTTTTTTCAGTTACAGGATATACCTTCAGCCACGACTTACCCACGGCCACCGTCACTAAGCCATGGCTGAAGGCTTATCGTAAATGGCTGATGGCCTGGGCAGCACCAAATATCACGGTTGCTAATAGTATCACCGACGGCACTGGGCCGTGGCTGATGTGTTGGTATCAGTGACAGGCGCCGCATACGTCACTAAGTCGTGGCTGAAGGGATGGTTGATGGCCTAGGCAGCATCAAATATCACGGTTGCTAATAGTATCATTGATGGCCTCGGGTTGTGGCTAATGTGTTGGTATCAGTGACAGTCGCCTACAGCCGTCACTAATGTGTTAAAATCAGCGACATCGCCCATGGCTGTCGCTGATGATTACTTGTGATGTCTGAGAGACGCTGTCACAACTTATCTGAGACGCACACACCAGTGACGGCTCTTTGCCACGGCCTGTGCCGTCCGTGATAGTTGTCACCGACGGTTCAGCCACGGCTTAAGCCGTCGATGATGACGACAATTCTAGTAGTGATTGGACTACCTTTAATCCTCAATGATGATTACTATGTTTGGAAAGAAATCATTATGGGAAATGTTACTACTGCGTTAGCATATTCTTTTCTCCTTAAGCATAATTTGCATTTGTTGGTTTCTACTTGTAATTGGTCAGATATTTGGTCTTTATGTGTTCCTGAAAAGATTAAATTATTTCTTTGGAAACTGATGCATGACAAACTTCTTACCCGCAACCGGCTTTTTGATTTAAAACTTTCAGCGGATAAAGTTTGTCTTATGTGTGGTTTAAAGGATGAAAGATTTGAGCATATTTTCTGTGTCATTGTTCATTTTCAATGAATGTTTGGAATCTTATTCAGTTGCATTTACATATTATGCTGCCGGATATTAACACTTGGATTCATGATAGCGACCTTATTATTTTGAGCAACGATTCAGTTTGTTGCTCGATAAAAAGGTTGGTTGTGTTTCCTGGTGATTTATCTGGTTTAAGAGAAATGAAACGCTGCACCAGGTGTGGCAGCTTTCCCCCTTATGCTTAATGAATAAGATCATTTTCTATGTCGATATGCTCGGTTCGATTTATAATCCCGAGGGCAACATTAAAATAAAATAACCTATCTCTCTCAAATGGATTCAACCAATCTCTAGTCATATTAAATTGAACCGTGATGTCTCCTACTGTTTAAATAATTCTGGTATTCGTATTGTTGCTAGAAATCACCTTGGTGAAATACTTTAGGTTGAATGTGCTGTCATTAACGCTCTTTCCATTCTTTTTGCTGAAGTGCTTGTGGTTAGGCAAGCCTTAGTCATTGTTTTGCAGGAACAATTCACTCATGTTATCATTGAATTTGACTCGAAGATTCTTATGGACAACCTTTAGAAAAAGAAGTGTCCAGACTGGAGAATTCAACCGATTTTTTATGATATTTGTTCTTTCTCTTTAGCTTATTCTGATATCTCATTCGTATTAATGTATAAACAGTGTAATCAAGCCGCCCACTAGGCAGCAAATATGCTCATCTTTTTGGTAGTTCGCAAGTTTGGGCAAATGTTAGACCACCTAAACTGTTTGACATCGTTGTAAGGGACCTTTTCGGCCCTAGTTATCTTCGGTAATTTGAAGTAGTTCTTATTTCTTGAAAAAAAAAAAAATTAAAAAATTCTCGAAACCAAATAAAATAAAAATAATTTAAAACATAAATTAAAATTAACGAAATCAGATAGTTTAAATAGTTTCAAATTATTCTTTTTCAAAAAATCTAAAGGTTAGATTGAAAAAATTGAAGCTCGGGTTAATGTATATATATATATGAATTTTGCACGTAGGTTTCAAGTTTGATCTTTAGTTCTAATATTTTATATGTATTATTTTCTTTCATAGTATTGATATTGATTGAATGTTAAGCTAATTAACTTACTTATATGTATATATATAATTCTTTGGTATTCTCCTCACATTTTTTTAACTATAAAAATTTCTTGAACTATGACTCATTTATAATTACCCCTCGTGAACTTTGAAATTAAATTAGAAAATAATTAAATTTTATGAAACTAACAAAAATACCTCATTTCATAACTCAATGTTATTTATTTAACATAATAAATTTTTTTGAAATGACATGTGATAATTTTTCATTAGTCCAAATATAAAAAAATAAATAAAAAATTAATTAATTAATTAGAAAATAGAAAATATTAATTATAAATTTATTTCTTAATTAACTTTTCTAGCAATTAATATTTCATAATTTTTAATTTATTATTATTTTTAAATATATATTTTTATTTATCTTTTAATATTTGAACCAATAAAAACTGCAACGTATCATTTTAAATAAGATCATATTAAATAAATAATATTGAGTTAACAAATGAATTATTTTTGTTAGTTTCATAAATTTTTAGTCTATTTTTTCGTCTAATTCCAAAGTTTATGGAAGATAATTACAAATAGATCATAGTTTAACTAAGGTTTTTAATATATATATATATATATATAGTATTAATTAATCCATGTGCTACTAATATTTGAAATTTGCATTTAAATTATAACTAATAATTAAATTAATTCGATGATCTCAATATATATATAGGTGGTTGTTAGATCTGCGTCACTTTCTATTAATTTGAACATATCGTATTATATTTTCTGTATTAATTAAACCATGTTAAACATATTAATTCATATCTTATTATTATTTCATATCGAATTAATTATGTGCTACTAATATTTGGCATTGAATTAACAAATGAAGTATTTTTGTTAGTTTCATAAATTTTTAATCTTTTTTTTTTTGTCTAATTTCAAAATTCATAGAAGATAATTATAAATAAATCATAGTTCAACAAAAGTTTTTAATATATATATATATATATATATCCTGTATTAATTAATCTGTGTTAAATATATTAATTCATATCGTATTATCCTTTCATATCGAATTAATTATGTGCTACTAATATTTGAAATTTGCATTTAAAGTATAATTAATAATTAAATTAATTCGATGATCTTTATAGGTGGTTGTTAGATCTGCGTCACTTTCCATTAATTTGGAGTATGCATATTAGCATATAGTGAGTAGCTGAACTGAGATGCGATTTAGGAGCATTGCATGTACACATGTCTTCATCACATATTAATGGCGGGCAGTACCGATCATAAAAAAATAGGATAATCACATGCATTTATTTCAAAATATTTTTAACTAATAAATATATATTATATTAAAAGAAAAATAAGCGAAATTAATGAAGAACATTGCTAGCCAATATTGAATTACTAAACACCGGAGTCCAGGTGGAGTGAAGTGAATGGAATTGGAAGAATGAAGGGGATTTGATGTCCACGTCTCACGGACGACCTACCTTTATTAAATTTTAACTAATAACGCCTCATCCACGTGGGTTGGGCATTTTTCATGCCATGCCACCGAGATGGGGACGTCATCCTACAATTTATTTCCATCTAATTAAATCTAATTCTTGTCCTCAGAATTGTCGACGTATTAAAATTATATTTTTTATATTTAGAGAAATTATGATTTTTCAAAATATTCTCATATTTTTATTGTATAGGTGCTCAAATGAAAATAGCATCCAAGTATATTACCTAGGTCTTGAGTTTAATTTCCTAATTGTAGCGTTTTGTGTATTTTTTTCACGTTTTTGTACGATTTGTAATACGTTTTGTGTGTATATTACTGCGTTTACGTTTTGTAATGATGGGACTATAAAATTATTTTTTAATTTTTTTAAAAAAATCTAATTCTTATCCTCAGAATCGTTGACATATTAAAATTATATTTTTTATATTTAGAGAAATTATAATTTTTTAAAATATTCTCATACTTTTATTGTATAGGTAGTTAGAAAATTTGCCCCAGGATCCATAATTAATTAGTTTAATGTCAATGTTTAGTTGTTTACGAATACTTATTTTACAAATTTGATTTCTTACCAATTAACTTTACCTAATTAAGGTTCCATTTGTGTTGTACAAGCACTTAATTGGACATTTGTGGTTATGGAACGGTGGAGATTGATTTTGGATGGCTAGAATTGTATTTGTAGCTGTAAAAACAAAGTTTTGTTTGCACAATAGACTAATTTCATCAAATTTAGAGATGATGATTCGTGATTCGTGATTCGTGATTCGATTGAGCTAATTTTTGGTGAGCCCGTTCACGACTCATTGTTCCTTAATTTGAATAGTGGATATCGTATTTGGACGGTTGAATAATGGTATGCTAGCATCAACTATAACTATATTTGGAGATCTCCGTAATCTAGAGGTGGCAACGGGCCGGGCCCGCCCATGGACGGCACAGGCCCGGCCCGGTTCCTAGCCGTGTTTGGCTCGACCTGAAGAATTTATGGCCGGGTCGGGCACAGCCTGATTGTGCCCAGGAGGCGGGCCGGGCTCGCCTCCTATGCACATGGGCCATGCTAAGCACGACCCGCGCACCATGCTGGCCCGACACACGGCACATGGGCCTAGCACGGCCGAACCTAGGTCAGGCCCGAGTCACTTGACTCGGGCCGGCCAATTATATATATATATATATATATAGTTAAATTTTTCTATAAATACCCTACTCTTAACTCTTTCTATCATCATTCTTCTCTTCTTCAACTCTTTCTCTCAACTCTCAACTCTCTTACTCTCAACAATCTAAGTTCATTTACAATCATTCTCAACAACTTTTTAAGTTCATCAAGGATTCAAGATTGATGTAAATTTTTTTAATCTCTTAAGTTTGTTTCATTGATTAGTATAATATTTATACTTTTTACTAATGACAGATAGAGATTTTTCAGGTTATACTCCACAAACTGGATCAAATATGTTAGAAAAAATGTCTCTTACTACTCCAACCACTCCTACCACTCAACAAAACCAAAACATAGAGAAAGTCTGAAGATTAAATGGCGACACTAGGGGGGGTGAATAGTATGTTTACTAATTTGATTAGCCTAAATTTCAATTTAATCATTTTCTTGATTAATTAGGCAAATTTCAATTATGCGATTTAAATGCAGAAGCAATAATAAACAATTAAGCACAAATCAAGATCAATACAAACACAAGTGATATATAGTAGTTCGGCCTCAATGCCTACTCCACTACCTAAGCACCTTGCTTAGGATTTCCAAACTAATTTTACTAGATTAATTTGAGTCTCCCTTACAACGAGGATTTTGACTCAAAGAGTTGCACTCTCGACCTAAGGCACTTCCACACCCGAAAGTCTTCGTATTCTTATCGCGAGCACTCTTCCACCTCTACCATAAGGGACAACTTAACTAATCCAAATAAAACTTAGTTTACATAGGTGACTTTACTCCTTTACAATAAGAAAACCACTACAGACGCAAATACAAGAGTTGAAAGATAGAATAAACAAAAGCTTATTACAAGAAGAGGAATTAAATTCTTATCACTATTGGACGCCTCTTCTTCACGCGCCTAATCAGCTTGATCAACCATTTGAAGTATAACACTTTTGGCAGCAAGGGATCAAGATTTAGCAAACGAACACTTGGCGCTTTGAAGATTTGGAAGATGCAATTTGATCACTCTTTTGAACCTTTTATCATCAAAGATCTGAGAGAGAAAAAGTTTGGTAAAAAGATTAGAAGGGAGTATATATAGGTCTAGCAGAAACATGGCATCAATGGGATTATTTTCGATCGTTACAGACGCCCGATCGATGGTCCAGTCGAAGCATCGGTCGACTGGCCATTCGACCGCTGGCTCACTGTAATATTTTTCCTCTGATCGGTTGACCGATGGGTCGATCATTCAACGAAAAAATGACTACTTCATACCCGGTCGACCGGTCGACCAGTCGATCGATCGAAGCCAGCTTCTATAATCATTCGGTCGACCGACGGATCGATCGATTGTCGCGAGATTTGGCACGGTTGACCAATCGGTCGACCGACTCTGTGAAGCCGCTCATGCTAAGTCATTCGGTCGACCAGTCGATCGACCGATGAACTTTTTGCCAATTTTTGGCATTAGTCGGTCAACCGACGCAACGATAGCCATATGATTTCACCAACTTCGGTCGATCGACTGGTCGACTGAATAGCTACTGCCATTTTTTGGCGATATTTGGTCGACCAAATTGGATGCTGGCAATGCTTTTACTCTATTCCGTCAACCGATCGGTCGACCGAAACAGAGTTGGAAATTTTTCTAGCTTGAATTTTTCATTTTGCGCTCGATTTTTGGCTTCGTTCTTCAACGTGCTTTATGATTGAAGGATTGTCCATGCTTCCTAACATATTTTTTATGCACACGTTGACCTATTTTGAGGATTGATCAAGAAACGATAGACTTGACGAATCTTTCATCGATCCTATAATTTTCATGCTTAAACACTTGTTAAATGAGTTTGTTATCATCAAAATAATTATGAGGAAATATAGCATGAAGGAAGAGCCCTTCAGCTAACAATCTTTCCCTTTTTGATGATGACAAACCAATGACGCTTAATATTAAGATACAAGGAAGCATTAAGGAAATAAAGCAATGTTAATCAATTTAAGCTCCCCCTATCTATATGCATGTATCTTCTAAATTCTCTTTTATCATTTTGTGTGATACTTTGTCATGAATGTATTTAATTTTACTACTTCCCTTATCAATATATTTACTCCCCCTATCGATAAGCATATATCCATGTACTCTCCCCCTTTTGTCATTCATAAAAAAAAACAAATATAGCAAGCATAGCAAAGATTAACATTACTAATCAACACAAGGTTAACTAAACACATGTTCATAAAGATGAAAGTGTCAATACATCACATAGTTAATCAAAGACATGTTCATAGGATGAAAAATATCAATATATCCAATACATCAGTCATCACTAATGTCAATATATCAATACATCAAGGAGGATCATTCGTCCTCAGGTGGTGGATGAGGTGGTAGATGCGACTGATAATACTGCCACATCTCATCTACTCTCCCATACATTTCATCAACTCGACGATCGTACTCATCTATTTGTTGACCATACTGGTCAACACGTTGACCATACTTGTCGATGCGACGGCCATGTTCACTGATCATGGTCCCAAACTCGTCCATCTGACAGTCAATTGCTTGCATGTGAGCTGATGATGTTCTGTTCAATTCCATATGATTAATCTGAAACTGAGCAAAGCGATGCTCCAGATCGCTTTGACTCGCACGGGAGGGGCCGGATGATGATCCTCCAGCAGCTTCACCTTCCTCCATCTCTATCTCATCCTCGGCCTGTTCCACAGGATCTCCTTGGGTTCTTTTTCCACGCTGATGTTCAAGAATCTTCATGCGGCTAAGGGAGGAAAAATCTATGGGTTTAGGAATATGCTCTATCTCAAACCTAGATCTATTAACCCCAGCCTCATATATGAAATGAGAGATCATTGAGGCATATGGTAAGACTTGTTTTTTGGAGGAATGGACTTCAACTATATATCTAAGCATGAGGTCAGGGACATCTATAGGGATACTAGACATGGCACAGAAAAGTACCCTAGAACTCATGGTGGTGACCTCATCGTAGTGACCTGCTCTAGGAAGAATATTATGTGCAATGATGAGGTACACAATCCTATCAATGGGTGAAAGCTTGATGCTTTGGGTAGGGATCACTCCCTCATAATCTTCAGGGCATATAGCAGATACAATTTCATGAGGAGGATGCTCCTCATGAAAACGGTGGGTGGACATCTTATGGTGCTGTTTGGTTAGCGAAAATTATTTTCTGGTTTGGTTTCAGTGAAACTGAAAACTTGGTTTCGAAAACTTGGTTTTGGTTTCTAGTTTTCAGTTTTCTGAAAACGCGTTTGGTTAATAAAAATAACATCAGTTTTAGTTAGTTGAAACCAGTAAATATTTATTTGATTATAAAAAATAATATTAATTTTCCTTGAACATTTTTAGTAGTAATTAAATGTTTAGTTAGTTTACAAAATTAAATATTTGTTAATATGGTTACAAAATATTTAAATGATTTAATTATTTAAGTTATTGGTAATTTAAGATTTTTTTATTCAATTAGATATAAAAATTAATTAATAGTTATTATAAAATTTTAAAAAAAAAACAAGTCCAATGATCTAAAATTAGGTTTGATTAAATTATAAATAGACCAACTTTAAGAAAATTGAGTTATTTAAAATTTGGGTTTGAGTCAATTAGATATAAATTGGTTTAATTATTTTATAAATTTAAGATAAAAGTTTGAGTTAAAAATGATGATTTTTATTTTTATTTTTAAAAATTCGATATAGTTTGATTTATTTTTAAATTAATTAATTTTATAAAAAAATATTTATAATTACAAAGTTGTCACAGCATTTTGATAACGAAATCGACAGTCTCGAAACCACAGAAAACAACATTCTGTTGTTTTCATTTTTATTAAGAAAACTGGTTTCGTTTTCATTATGGTTTCGATTCAGTTTCACGAAAACACTAACCAAACACGTTTTCATAAGCAGTTTTGGTTTCAGTGAAACTGAAACCATGAAAACAGACTTGGTTTCGCTAACCAAACAGGCCCTATAAATTTGTGCTCCTAATAGAAGGAACCCAAAAGCATCTCTAATGAGGGATTTGGTTATGACTATGGATTTTTCTAAAATTTCAGATCATAGAACTAAGTCATCACCAAGTCTTGTCTTTTCTATTACTAGGTTAGAGAAGAAGGCTTTCACTATGATGGGGCATACCGGTACCTGTTTTCCTAAGAACTCCACCCATCCCATGCTAGCAAGTTTTTCTCGGATATCAAATCGTTCTAAGTCATCTACAATAACAGGCCGTGTTTGCAGGATGGCTCTTTCTACAAACTTAGAGGCTTGTTTCTTTCCTAATTGGGTCAGAAGATTATCAGGTAAGGATGGAAGTTTGATTTTAGGTGCCATGTTGCAAGATAATTTTGAAAATGATATAAATAATTATTTTTAAATGAAAGATGCATACTTTTAGCTCAAGTGAAAGAAAGCTAAAAATATTTTGAAGATTGACATGAATCCATAAAAAAAATTTCTCATTAAATCTCAAGATGAATGAAAACAAAATAAATAAAATAAAAGATGATTAAACAAGACGATCCACAAATAAAGAGATCAAAATAAAATGTTTTGACTAGAGAAAAATAGAAAGCATTTTTGTTTTTGACCAAAATAAGATTCTTTTAAGAAGACATAAGTTTAAATTTGAGAAAACACTCATGAATGCAAACAAGAAAATTCTTGACTAATGATTTTTGATCAAAATAAAATTCTATCAAAGAGCAAATGATGAATCATTTGAAGAAGACATGAAATATTTGATTTTTGTTGAAAGAAGACTTGTTTTTGGAGAGAACATGCTAAACAAAAGTTATCATTCATGTAAAATAAGCATGAATCATATTTTTGTGTATGAAACAAGGTACATTGAGAGTAAAAGATGAGAAAAATCATGTTTTTGACTATAATTTCATGAGTGATGGACAAGGAAAGATTTTTACCTTGAAAGGGAGTCTTTGAGAGGAGGTAGAACCCTAGAAGAAGAAAAGAGATGACTTAGGATGGGGCAACCGGTCGAATGGGCAAGGAAGCCCTAGTTTCGTGCTTAAATAAATGGATTGAACGGCTAGAATTTGATCTGGGCAAGAAATCGGGCGATCTTGGCGATTATTTGCCCGCCGGTCGATCGGGCGGTCGAATGCCTATCGACCGCTCGATCTGCCTTGGTTTTTACCCCTTAACAAAAATTATTTTTCGGGAGAGTGTGATCATCCAAATTTTGTGAAATTTTTTTTTACACAAATTAGACCCTATGAGGGTTCCAAAAATTCAAGAATAACTCAAATAGGATATTCCTACAATTTTCTAAAAATTCTAAAAATAGGATATTCAAGAATCAGTGGTATTTTTGTAAATATGAGTTGTTTATCCACCGATTTCAGATTTTGCTCAAATTTCCTAGATATCAAGGTATGATCATTTAACAATTGTTTATCAAGTTTGGAGTAAAATTAATATCGTTTAGTCAAGTTATGAGCTTAGCACGATTTTAATCAAAATATGCTTGAAACTATGAAAGTGCTAAGAATCAAACTTGGCTATTTACTCATGTTTTCTCTAACTTAGACACTTGGACATCTAACATGAGTAAATTCAAACATGTTTGTGAAAATTTAAACCCAAAAGGAGATTTTTAAGTCAAATTGTTGACTTAGGTCAATTATTTCTAATTTGAGTCTCATGAACTAATCTAGTGATCACATTGTTCATTAGTTATGAGTCTTCATGTGATACCAAGTGTAACAACTTAGACTCATGTGATATATGCATTCAAGACATGTTTGCCAACTATAGAAAATAAGTTCTCTAATGAAGATTCTAACCTAGAGCAAATTTCATCTAATCAATATATGAAATTGCCTAAGTTATCAAATATTAACTTACTCATGAATTTTCATATATTTATCAAGCAAAAGCAATCATGAGCATAGAGACTTCATTAATCATGAATAATCAATTATTATACAAATATTTTTGCAAAATTTGAACTCATACCTCACCCTTGAGAATTTTACAAATTTTTCATTTTCTTTTCAATTTGGCTCTACTAACTTTCCATCACATTTTTGATAACTTGCAAGCAATATTCATTAGTAACATAATGGAAATGTAACTACTAATAAGTTATCGTACTAGATAACAAAGAGAAAATCAAATATCGACTTCGAAATTTACTTTGCTAAATAGTTTGAAATTCGTTTCAAAATATGTTGACATTAATCCAAAAACAAATATTTAAGAGATCATAAATATAATATTAATGAAAACATGATCTCCAACCCTTCCTATTGGTTGAAAACCGAAAGATCACAATGAGCCTACGATTTAAAATCGCAAGGTCGCATGAGCTCATTACAAGGTACATAGGTCTCCGAAGAGACCGGAAAATCAAAATCAAAAAACATTTTAATAAGACTTATCAAGAATGAAACATCTACTAACATTAAGCATGTATCAAAACTCCAACTATGATTTAAGCAAGTGATTATAGGAGATGATACCAAAGATACCTAGATGCCAATTTTCATACCTATGACATCTTTATGACTTGAAGTTGCAACCAATGATGAATTCTTCATTGATGTCCATGGTCAACTTCAATTCTCCATCTTCCTTTACCCTTGTGCGGTTGCTCCTCCTACAAAAGAGCATGAGACTTTTGGTACCCAAATGGCTTTGGGTCCTTGAGTGTTAGAGGACTTAGCTACCCAAAGTGTTTTAACTTCACTTGGGTTCATCTTGAATGCACAATCATATATAGCATGCTCATATACACCGCAACAAAAATAATGTCCATTAAATTTCTTCCTTTCATTATGGACATGAGGTTTAATGTTGGAAAGTTTGACATGAGAGGTTTAATATTTATACTTTTTACTAATGGCGGATAGAGATTTTTCAGGTTATACTCCACAAACTGGATCAAATATGTTAGAAGAAATGCCTCTTACTACTCCAACTACTCCAACCACTCCTACCACTCAACAAAACCAAAACATAGAGATAAGTCTGAAGACGAAATGGCGACACTAGAGGGGGGGTGAATAGTATGTTTACTAATTCGATTAGCCTAAATTCCAATTTAATCATTTTCTTGATTAATTAGGCGAATTTCAATTATGCGATTTAAATGCAGAAGCAATAATAAACAATTAAGCATAAATCAAGATCAATACAAACACAAGTGATATATAGTGGTTCGGCCACAATGCCTACTCCACTATCTAAGCACCTCGCTTAGGATTTCCAAACTAATTTTACTAGATTAATTTGAGTCTCCCTTACAACGAGAATTTTGACTCGAAGAGTCGCACTCTCGACCTAAGGCACTTCCATACCCGGAAGTCTCCGCCTTCTTATCGCAAGCACTCTTCCACCTCTACCCTAAGGGACAACTTAACTAATCCAAATAAAACTTAGTTTACACAGGTGGCTTTACTCCTTTACAACAAGGAAATGACTACATATGAAAATACAAGACTTGAAAGATAGAATAAACAAAAGCTTATTACAAGAAGAGGAATTAAATTTTTATCACTATTGGACGCCTCTTCTTCACGCGCCTAATCAGCTTGATCAACCCTTTGAAGTATAACACTTTTGGCAGCAAGGGATCAAGACTTAGCAAACGAACACTTGGCGCTTTGAAGATTTGGAAGATGCAATTTGATCACTCTTTCGAACCTTTTATCATCAAAGATCTGAGAGAGAAAAAAGTTTGGTAAAAAGATTAGAAGGGAGTATATATAGGTCTGGCTGAAACATGGCATCAACGGGATTATTTTCGACCGTTACAGATGCCCGGTCGATGGTCCGGTCAAAGCATCGATCGACCGACCATTCGACTGCTAGCTCACTGTAATGTTTTTCCTCTGATCGGTCGACCGACGGGTCGATCGCTCGATGGAAAAATGACTACTTCATACCCGGTCAACCAGTCGGTCGACCGAATCCAGCTTCTATAATCATTCGGTCGACCGATGGGTCGACCGATTATTGTGAGATTTGGCACGGTTGACCAATCGGTTGATCGACTCTGTGAAGCCGCTTGTGCTAAGTCATCCGGTCGACTAGTCGGTCGACTGATGAACTTTCTGCCAATTTTTGGCATCAGTCGGTCGATCGACCGGTCGACTGACGCAGCGATAGCCATATGATTTCACCAACTTCGATCGACCGAACGACTACTGCCATTTTTTGGCGACATTCGATCGACTGATCGGTCGACCAAATTGGCTGCTGCCAATGCTTTTACTCCATTCGATCTACCGGTCGATCGACCGGTCGATCGACCGGTCGATCGACCGAAACAGAGCTGAAAATTTTTCTAGCTTGGATTTTTCATTTTACGCTCGATTTCCAGCTTCGTTCTTCAACGTGCTTTATGATTGAAGGATTGTCCATGCTTCCTAACATATTTTTGATGCACACGTTGACCTATTTTGAGGATTGATCAAGATACGATAGACTTGACGAATCTTTCATCGATCCTATAATTTTCATGCTTAAACACTTGTTAAATGAGTTTGTTATCATCAAAATAATTATGAGGAAATATAGCACGAAGGAAGAGCCCTTCAGCTAACAAAGTCCATGTATTAATTTATGTCCATCAGGTAGAAAAAAAAGTATGGTATGAGAATATTATGAGAAAATTATTAAAACTGATGGCACCATAACAAAAGCCCGGTGCAAAAATTAATTGTTCAAAGTGAATCTCCTTGTAGTGTTGTTGATCAACCAAGATTTTCTACTTGGATTCAAAATACTTTACAACCAAAATATAGAAAAATTACTCGAAATACAATGAAAAATGATGCTTTAAAATTATTTTTATATATAGAGAAAATATAATAACTAGTTTTCAAAATAATAAATCAATTTTTTTTTAACATCTGATGTTTGGTCTAGTCAACGTATTACTATTTCTTAGATTTATGTTACTGTGCGTGCATTGGATTGATGAAAATTTTATTTTGCAAAAAAAAATAATTAGTTTTAAAATTTTTGAATATCCACACACTTCTGTTGCCATTTTTTTTGCTATTAGATTTGTAACGTTTTTCTATAATATAAATGATAAAAAATTTGATTAGTTTTAATAATGCTAGTAATAATGATGCTGTTATTCCCCCCCTCCCTTTTACAATTATTTAAGCCAGTATTAGATGGTGAATTATTTCATGTTCGTTGTATTTGTCATGTTCTTAATTTATGTGTACAAGATGATTTAAAACTAGTAAATATACATGTAGAAAAAATAAGAAATGTTATTAGATATATGCATTCTTCAAAAGCAAGAACACAATAATTTTAAAAAATATGTCAATCTTTTAATAAACCATTTAAAAAATTTAATAGTGATGTTATTACTAGATGGAATTCAACATATCATATGCTTATCACTACAAAATAAATGCCATCTACTAACGGGTTATTTCCGTTACTAAAACTCTAAAAACCGTTAGTCAATCCTATACCAACGGTATATGTATCCATTGGTAAAAGTCACGATAGTATATACTTATACCAACAGATATTTGGATCGTCAGTATAGGGGTAAACATATTCTAACAGACAATTAATAGTGTTAGTAAAAACCTACTGTCAGTATGAAGGTCCCTATACTAACAGTTACAGACCCGTTAGAAGAAAAAGCTGTTAGTATAATCAGGTAAGAATACCAACACACGTTAGCGTTAGTGTAGGCTAGAAGATATTCTAACGAAAAGTTATGGCATTAGTATAGTAGTTTTATAGTTACGCCTATATCCGTTGGAATTGCTAGAATATTATACTAACATTAGCTATTATTACTAAAGGTGAAAAAAAATACTATCACATTTATCGCCATTAGCAAACCAAATAATACTAATCTTTTGTTCATTAGTATATGCTAGATTTACTAAAATTATTCAATTAACAGACAAAATACAATAGAACCGACACGAGATATAAAGAAAATTGCATTATACGTCTTAAGTCATGGAATTATCAATCTATTCATATAATTCCAATCCTTTTACAAAAATGACCTAATAGAAGTTCTGAAATTTTAGTTACAAACAATATTTGATCAAGGAAATATAAAAAGGACCAAATTAAAGTTTTGAAACTGTATTTACAAAAAGTATTCAATCAATATCACTCTTTTTACTGTCTCTAAGACTCTAACTCTCTACTCCACAACTTTAAACCTTGATTTAACTTGAAAAGCTTCCTTTGATAATTAGCTCCTAATTAGAACCCGCAAAATCACAATAAGTTAATACCTACACAAAAGGAAAAAATAGTCACAAAGAGATTTAAATAAAAAAAGAAATAACAAAATTAAAGTACTAAAATATTTTTACCATTAGGATTTGAGTCACGACGACTTGACGAAGAAGAACGTAGCAAATTATTTGGAGAATTTGCGGGGCAGCTATTGGCTTCTGGCACCTATATGATTTAGAGAGCAATATATATAGATGGATCATAAATCTTACAAAAGATTCACAAAGTAAATTATTATACCTCTTTATTGAAAAGTCGATTAGCTGCATTTGCAATATTAGTGATTTCTTCATTGCCAAATCGACTCTGAAGTACAGTCAGCATGCCAGTAAATAATCCTTCTAACCCTTTAATCTTCTCCCTTAATTCTTGATTCTCTTCGTACATTTGAGATGGTGGTTGTTGTCTTAGAGGAAGATGCAATGCTACCAACGCATCGAACACGCCCCTTCTTCTCTGGCCCTTTAACTTTTGAATATATGTCATTCTTCCAAGATGTATATACTTCTGAAGTTTCATCACATTCATTTATAGTAGTTTTCATGTGTTCCTGATATTAAACAAGTAAAAATTAAAAGATAACCAAGTCTTATAGAAAGGACAAGTAAGCAACTCAAAATGAAAACTAATTGGGTAAGACAAACATTAGAATGGTTGGGAGCCTACTACTATAATGAGCTTAAGCAATCACTTCAGCAACAACTATTGACGTGGATAGGAATAAAAGAAAAAAGAACCAAACTGATAAATGTTAGTATTCATAGTGGATTAAATTTAACTAAGATATTATAGACCCAAATAATGAGAATCTAGATAACAGTTTGAGATTTAGTTTGAATCAGATCAAATCAGAAAATTTGCTTTAACTAATTTAAGCTAGGCTAATAGTTATAACATGTAGGAACCTAGATGGCTAGATTTAATAAAAAACCAATAAACACAAAATAATGAGGACATTTTTGGAATAGAATTATTACATGATTATATCAAGAGTTTGAATATTATATCTTTTTATCATAATAGAAGAACTTCTATCCATCATCATTAGAAACTTTGTGGAAAGAAAAATGATCCTTCCCTTGAAAATCAAAGGCTTT
Organism: Canna indica; assembly: GCA_034359265.1. Lineage (NCBI taxonomy): Eukaryota > Viridiplantae > Streptophyta > Magnoliopsida > Zingiberales > Cannaceae > Canna > Canna indica. The sequence goes on along the minus strand of CP136891.1, from coordinate 72,210,015 downwards.
GAATTAAGTCATCTCTACTTTGCAGATGACTTAATAATAACAATAAAAGGAGATGAAAAATCATGTAGAAATTTAAGAAGGGCATTGGAGTTGTACTGTGGGCTGATAGGGCAGAAGATAAGTGATGAAAAATCTAAAGTTTTCTTCTCAAAAAGTTGTAATCCTGAAATGAAACATGAGATTTGCAAAAAATTAAATATGAAAGAAGGAAAATTACCAATGAAATATTTGGGAATTTTCATCTCCCCAAAAAGGTTAGATACAAATGTACAAAACAAGCTCTATGCAAAAATTTTGGAGCAGTAACAATAAGGGAGGTGCAAAATTGTTGAGTTGGAAAAAGATCACTATGAATAAGGGGGAAGGTGGACTCGGAGTGAGAGATTTAGACACAATGAAGAAAGCAATGTTAGCAAAAAGATTATTACCTTTGTTGAATAAAGAAGAGACTACATGGTGTAAATTGTATGAGGCCAAGTATGGTAGTCCACATCCCTGTCAAAAGAACTGAACAAGCAAGAGCTATTTCAGATTGTTTGGAAAGTTTAAGAGAAGGCTTAAGGCTATGTATAGCAGATGGCAGAAAAGCAAACATATGGAAAGATCCTTGGTTGAATGAACTTCCTCTTAACAAAATGGCCTACATTCATAAATGTGAATGAGCTTAATAAATATGAATTAGTATAAGAGCTGTTAGATAAGGCGAATGGAAGGATGAGTATTATAGATAGTTGTTTTGATGAAAATATGAAAATGATGATTGAAATTATACATCTTGATGCCAGTGAAACAAATGACTATTGGGTGTGGAATGATAATGAGAAGGGAGAAATTTCAATAAAGAAAGCATACTGGTTTTTAAAAAATAGCGAATGAAGAGATAAATTGGAGAGCAGTGGAAAAATGCCATATTTGCAACAAGTGTGAAGATGATTACAAGCATTTTTTATTTGAATGTGAGTATGCAAAGGATTATTGGTGCATGATTCAGAAAAAATTGGGAGTTGATTTGCAGATGAATGAGGAATGGAGAGATGGTAGATGGATATTCGAATCTGGCAAAATTGATACAAATTTGGGGATTAAGCTGAATGATTTTGTGGCCACATCATTATGGCAGATTTGGAAAGTGAGGAACAAGACAAAGCATGAGAAGAAAATCTGCAGTATTTTTTCTACTTTTAATAAAGTGATTAATGATATTATGTGGTTAAATGACATGAATAGTAGACAAAACGAGGAAAGCAGGAAACCATATAGGAAGAGCAATGAACCAGAGAGGAAAGATGAATCAGAAACTTTGGTTTTTGTTGATGCTGCATGGAGAGAAGAATTGAATTCAAGATATGGTTTTGCAATATATGAAACTGAGAAGGTAACTAATATGGTTAAATTACCTTAGAAAACTTGTAAGCAATGAGAGAGAATTTAAAATGATACTCGAAACAGTTTAATATATCACAAGTTGATACTCGAAAAATTAGTCAAAAATGATACTCGAAAAATTAGTAGTCCAGGAAAAGTGACGACAGAGAAGATACTAAAACAATTAAAATCCTAAAAAGTTCATATAAAACTAGATAATATCATCTCCATATTCATCGGTGGCATCATCTTCAATGAGCTCTTCATCTTCAACGAGCTCTTCATCAACTCCATCAGCATCATCAACATCATTACGAGCCAAGGTCAAATTCTCGAGCACAAGATTAGAAGTTTCAACAATATCTTGCCCCAAAGGTTCACTGCCCATATCAAATGTGTCTCTTAACTTAACATATTTGATAACGAGCCAATTAATCCTTGTGCCTTTCATCTCTAATGTAAAATACCTTGTTCGCTTGAGATGCCAAAATAAATGGGTCATCCAACAAACTCTCACCCTTGTGGATTAAATAAGAGAAATTAACAAGGGTCAAACCAAATTTATCCTTCTTAACCCCTCTATTGACATCAACCCAATCACATCTGAAAAGCACGACTTTGTGTCTCCCATGATAGTTCAACTGAATAATGTCCTTCAGTATGTCAAAAAAATTAATTTCTCCTTCAATAGGACACCTGTCTCTCGCACTAGCATAGCTTGTTGCATTGACAAACACAACAACTCCGTTGTTTTGAGTTTTTAATAATTTGTCACGATCTTTAGTGTGAAACCTAAAGCCGTTGACCATAAAACCCGTATATCTCCTTGTTGATTCCAAAGGACCCTTGGAAAGATACATGATTTCATCATTCATGTCTACTTTCCCTTCATCAGATAAACATGCCACCTAGATCATTTATCCTGAGTTAGTAAATATATATATATGAAAAATACATACTTATGCTTATTTAACTTACCCGTGAATGAAACCAGTCAGGAAAACCTTTACTATGTTTCTTTTGGATTTCAAATTCTGATAAACGGCGTGGACGATTGCTTCTTTTAATAAATTCCTCATGCTCCCTTTATTAAAAATTCAAAAAATAAAAGCCTTAGAACATATAACCGTAACTATAGTATAGAAATTTATCATTAATAACATATCAAGATTTAATTAATTATAAAGTAATCTTACTTTCGAAAAGGAGCAACCGAATCATAGTTAAATAGCACATAACGATGTGCTTGCACAAGTGTCCTTTTGTCGAGGTGAACTCTTGACACTCGTTTTCATTTTCTAACTTTGAACCCTTGATACCTCTTTCTCCCAAGTGGCTGACCAGATGTAGGTTCTTCTTCATCAAGCCCATCATCATTTCGAAGAGGTCGGTTAAAGAGAGTCTTAACTCTTGATAGATATCGGGAACAAAATGTAAGGCGTTCTCGGGCTATATATCCTTCTGCAATTGAGCCCTCTGGATGAGCTCTATTTCGCACGTAATTCTTAAGTGTCAGAAGAAACCTAATGTAAGGCATGAGATGATCATTTTAAAATTCAATATTAGCCAAAACCATAAATACGAGATTTTATAATAAACATTATATACCTTTCAATTGGATACATCCATCGGTACATGACTGGTCCTGCCACCTTTGCCTCAGCTGCTAAATGAACAACTAAATGCACCATGCTGGTGAAAAAAGATGGGGGAAATATTTTTTCCAGCTCACATAATATGAGAGCAACTTGAGACTGGAGTCGGTCAAGATGACTTTCATCAAGAACTTTAGAGCAAATCTCCTTAAAATAAAGGCATAACCAAATAATAATCGAGCTCACACTATCAGGCAATGACCCACGTATTGCTACAGGAAGAAACTCTTGCATTAAAACATGACAGTCATAGCTTTTAAGGCCAATGAGCTTACGTTGATTGAGTATCACACAACGTGAAAGGTTGCATGAAAGCTCATCAGGAACTTTTATCTCTTTCAAAACTTTCAGAAAGCTATATTTCTCTTGCAGAGTCATCTGGTGGTAGGCCTTGAGCATGTACGTGGCATTAGAACCTGGATGACTTTTTGGATGAAGTTCACTCCTTAAGCCCATTTGTTGGAGGTCACATTGTGCTTTATAGTTATCCTTTGATTTTCCTTGTCCTAACAGCGTACCAAGAACATTATCGACAATATTTTTCTCAATGTGCATCACATCGAGATTATGACGCAAGAGATGATACTCCCAGTAAGGCAAATTGAACAAAATACTCTTTTTCTTCCAACCTCGAGTCAAATCCTCATTCCCCCCATCTCTTAATCTCTCTAATTGTTCTAATATTGAACTTTTAGAAGCTGGTATAGGTGCACTTCTAAATTCTTGGGTTCCATCGAAACAGTTCCTATCATATCGAAACCTGTGATTATGATCTAGCCATCCACTACTAGAAATTGAGTCTTCAGCAACGGCTATCAGCAACGGCCGCTCAAGCCGTTGCTATTTGCAACGGCATTCTTACGGCCGCTCGAGCCGTTGCAGATATGTTGTATCTGCAACGGCTTTCTAACGGACATGCGAGCCATTGCTGATAATGTTCAGCAATGACTTTTTAACAGACAAGTGAACCGTTGAGGATGATAACTTATTAGCAACAGCTTGCTAACGGACAAGTGAGCCGTTGCTCATGATAACTTATTAGCAACGGCTTTCTAACGGGCGAGTGAGCCGTTGCTGATAAGTTTATATAGGGCACGCGGTCGCGCTCGACCCTTCTTCCTCCCGCTGCTGCCGCCGCCACCTCTGCTCCCGCCTGTCGCCGCCGCTGCCGACGCCGACGACGCTGATGCTTCCTCCTCCCGCTGCCGACGCCGACGACGCCGACATTTTTAGGTATACCTCGTCGGCCGGCCGTCTCTTCCCGTTGCGGTCGGCGGGAAATCCGACCGAAACCCTAAAAATAGGGTTTCGGCCGGCGGCGGTCGGCCGATGGCCGCCGCCGGACCTTGTACAGTGGCCGGACAGTGTGTCCGACCACTGGACGCCGGTGCCGGAGTCCACCTGACTCCGGCGCTAGAATTTGTAGATTAATATATAATTTTTTATTGTTTTTTAATTGTTAATTAATTGTTAATTAATTATTTAATTAATTGTTTAATTTGTTAGATTAATTAGTAGGGTTTAGATTAATTTTGGAATTATCCACTTCAGACGCGCGCCAGAATCGTCCACTTTGGACGCGTGCCGAAATCGTCCACTTCGAACGTGTGCTGGAATCGTCCACTTCGGACGCGCGTCGGAATCGTCCACTTCGGACGCGCGCCGGAATCGTCCAATTCGGACGTGCGCCATAATCGTCCAATATGGACTCGAACTGTCTCGAAACATTTAGAAAATAATCATGCATCTGACGAGTTCATATGTTTCACGTACGCATCGACGAGTCGGATATGATTTAGCAAAACCTTATATCCGTTCGGGGATTGTATGTTCGTGTAAAAGAAGTAGATGATCTTTTATACGACGTACAATTCTTGAATTATCCCTGATTGGACAATTTGGGAATATAGTTATTTGTACTGTATTTACGTTTTTATTTTAACTGTTAACTAATTATTCTAAATTTCGGCAACATCTCTCTTGTTCTCCGATACGCGCCCAGATGATATGCGTATTCGGAGAACTGTAGGGAGATGCTGCCAAAATTTAGAATGAAGTTAACGGTTAAAATAAGTACTTAATGCAATATAAATAACATAAATCCCGAATGGAATAGGACAATCTCACCTAAAGACATTAACCAAAGAAATTGTCATTGATTGACAGAATCATGTCGGCTGATCGAAGTTGGATGTACCGACGTCTTGATCATGGAGCTTTAACGAATGAGTTTCGATTAGGCGTAATGTACTTCCTAAATTTTGCCTATTCGAATCAAAATTTCGTTAGCATGGGTGATCAAATCCGATGTCCGTGCCGCATTTGTTCAAATGGACGATTTTTGGATCGGGAGACTGTCACTCTGCATCTATATACCAAAGGATTTGCACCAAGATATTTTCTATGGACTTGTCACGGGGAGTCACGCGAAGTCGGGACGTCGAGCAATCCTGTCGTTCAAACATATGGTGAATCTTCCTCTGCTGGTGCTTCTTCATCCAGTCAATGTAATCCCTATAGAACTATGATACTTGATAGTCTTGGGGGTCAATTCCACCTGAATGATAATGTTGATCGGCCAATTCTTCAGACATCAGTCCCATCAGATACTACAGCGGTTGATATCACACAAGTACAAACTGCGGTAGAGATTGAATTACCGAATAAAGAAGCTGCAGAATTTTACGAGATGTTGAAAGCTGCCGATGAACCTTTGTATGAGAATTGTCCTAAATACACTAGGTTTTCAGCAATGACACAGCTCTTAAACATCAAGGCCGATTGTAATATCAGCGGAGTTGCGTATAATCGGATTGTTGGATTGATTAATGGAATGCTGCCTACTGATAACAAGTTTGAGCCAACTTTTTATAAGACTAAAAAGCTAATGAGAAAATTGGGGCTTGGGTACGAAAAAATACACGCGTGCCAAAATAACTGCATTTTATATTATAAAGAAAATGTGCAGTTGGATAAATGCCCTGTATGTCAACATCCTCGTTACAAGGAGAAGAAATCGGTCCGACAGAAAAATATCCCGTTTAAGGTGCTTCGGTATTTTCCACTAACACCGAGACTTCAAAGATTATTCATGTCGGAAAAGACAGCCCCCTACATGAGTTGGCATGCAAGAAGTCGTGATGATACAGTAATGACTCATCCATCTGACAGTGAAGCATGGAAACATTTGGATACATGTTATCCTTCATTTGCTAGGGATACTAGAAATATCAGATTGGGATTGTGCACAGATGGTTTTAATCTGTTTGGACATTCTGCAACTCCTTATTCAGTTTGGCCAGTGCTGCTGATAGTTTATAATTTGCCACCGTCAATGTGCATGAAAGATGAATTTATTTATCTTTCGATGATTATTCCGGGTCCTAAGGGTCCGCGAAAAGAAATTGACATATTTCTCAGACCCTTGATAGATGAATTGAAAACATTGTGGACTGAGGGAGCTGTCACTTATGATTATCATCGAAAGCAAAACTTCAATTTAAAGGCCGCGGTCTTGTGGACAATCAATGATTTCCCGGCGTACGGCATGTTGTCGGGTTGGAGCACTCACGGCCGACTCTCTTGTCCGTATTGTATGGAACACTCTAAATCAATCAGTCTTCAGAACGAATGAAAAATCTCATTCTTTGATTGTCATTGTCGATTCCTACCGGTTAATCATCAGTATCGAAGGAATCATAATAAATTACTAAGGGCAGAGTCGAAAGAGATGGGCCACCACCGATGTTGTCTGGTGAACAAATGTTAGCACGTGTTTCAGCACTTCCAGATATAGTATTTGGTCGCAATGAAAGAGTGTCAGGTTTTGGCCAAACACACAACTGGGTGAAAAAAAGTATCTTTTGGGAATTGCCCTATTGGAGTTCATTATTGATTCGACATAATTTAGATGTCATGCACATTGAAAAAAATGTGTTTGATAATATTTTCAACACTTTGATGGATATTTCCAGAAAAACTAAAGATAATGTCAAAGCCCGACATGATATAAAAATACTCTGTAAAAGACCAGAGTTGGAGTTACAAGAGGTCAACGGACGATATCTGAAACTGAAGGCCCCATATGTGTTAAATAAACAACAGATCAAAGATGTTTGTCAGTGGGTAAAAGAACTCAGATTACCCGATGGATATGCTTCAAACTTATCTCGATGTGTGAACGTCGATGATTGCAAAATATCAGGGATGAAGAGCCATGATTGTCATGTATTCATGCAGAGATTACTTCCGATCGCATTTCAAGATCTTCTACCTGATAATATTTGGGGTCCGTTGACTGAATTAAGTATGTTTTTTAGAAACATCTGTGCAAATGTCCTTCGAGTCGAAGATATGTCAACACTTGAAAATAATATTGTTGAAATCATATGCAAGCTGGAGCAGTTTTTCCCTCCTGCATTTTTTGACTCGATGGAGCATCTATCGATACACTTGGCATACGAGGCACGAGTTGGTGGCCCCGTTCAATATCGGTGGATGTATTTATTTGAAAGATACATGAATCGTCTGAAGAAAAAAGTAAAGAACACCGCAGCTGTTGAAGGATCAATATCTGAATCGTATATCATCCAAGAAATTTTAACATTCTGCTCATTTTACTTTGAATCGACAGTACAGACAAGATTTGATCGTCTTCCACGTAACGACGACGGGGGTGTTCGACATTCAGATGAACGTTTAAATATATTTTGTCACTCTGGTCGTGCTTTTGGTTCTCGTCCATCTCGATACATAAGCGATGAAGAGTATCATTTGACACACTTGTATGTATTACTCAATTGTCCAAAGATTGAACAATTCATTGAAATATTTGACATTGAGATGGTGCAAAAATACTCTATTCACAACGATGAAGAATTGGAGAGATTACGGAATCGTGATTTCCCTATTTGGATTCAGACTTACAGCAAAGATCACATAGCTGAAATAGATGAAAGAATATTTGAGTTTGTTAGTGGACCATCGCGACTTGTGTCGTGCTATAGCGGATATTTTGTTAATGGGTATAAATTTTACATGGTTGAATATTCATTTACAAAGAAGACGATGAATGCTGGGGTCTGCGTGAAAGGGACAACCTATGTTGAATGTGATATGGATTTTTATGGACTGGTGGAAGAAGTGATAGAGTTGCACTACTTCGGCTTAAAATCAGTGATCATATTTAGATGTCATTGGTTCGATACAACAGAAAGAGGCATGAAAGTTCATCCAAAATACAAACTTGTTGAGGTTAATTACAAATCGAAATTGGCAGCAAATGAGCCTTTTATATTGACATCACAAGCCGAACAAGTATATTATGCGAAGTATTCGGCTCGAAATAAAGATAGAGCAGATTGGCGTGTAGTCTGTAAGACAAAAGGTAGAGGAAAAATTGATCCGATAGTAGGAGAAAATGAGCTGATACCTGATATGACACATGGTTTCTATCAAGAAGATGATCCTCCTGCTGTAGATCGTATTATTCCAATACTCGAGGATGCAGACACAATGTCAATTCAATTAGAAGTTGAATATGCTGATGATGACGATCATGAAATTGAGGAAGCTGGAGATGAAGAAGATGAAGAAGAGGAAGAAGAGGAAGAAGAGGAAGAATTCGAAGACTATTATTCAGATGATGAGGAATAATTGTAAAGTATATATTTTATTAAATATATCTCTACTACTTATATAATAATCTGATTATATGTCTGTTCGACAGATATGTCTGGTCGTGGTTATCGACGCAGGAGAGCTTCGGAGTCTCCGATCGGTGAGACTCCAGCACTTACTCATGCTGTTGATCCCCCTGTTGCTGATCCTCATGCGGATGATACTGCCGAGGCTAGTACATCCAGACGCAGGCAGCCACGCGGGCCGAACAGGTGGCAGCCTCCACCAGCCACAGAGTCACGTAGATTGATTAGCGTGATTGGGGAGTGGTAATATATCATGAATTATGAATCATTACAAATTCATTATATCATAATATAATATTAAAATTTATTTTTGTTGTGCAGGTTCGAGCAAGAAGAAGTGCCGAGGAGCATTTCTTCTACTATTCGACGATACATGCACGGGGCATGGCCTACGTGGTCTCACGTGCCTAGCGAGCACGTCGACATGTTATGGCGCGAGTTTGAGGCACGTATTATTTTATTTTTTACATGCATATGATTAATATTGGTACTGATATTATTATTTTGCAGACTCGCTATACATGGGTCGAGGACCAGAGGCCATTCATTTACGCTGCCTGGGAGGCTATTTCCCGTGCGAGGTACAACGGGCAGCTGGGGCAGGCTCGGTCCCAGGCGATGGCCCGAGCTGGGACCACTAACATCGCGGAGACTCGGGGATACGGCCCCGATTGGATTACTCCGGATATATAGGACCAGCTCGTGGGAATATGGTCAACGGATCGATGGCAGAAGATTTCTCGGAATGCGGCTCGAAACCGCATGTCGAGGGGAGCAGCGCGTCACACCGGCGGCTCTATTGCATTTGGAGTGCACGCGAACCGTATGGTAAGTATATCTTTTAATTATATATTTTATTTATTACTATGTGTACTAATTAATGTATTTGTTTTGTAAATGTAGACGACGGTGTCGGATGACGGGACTGTCCAGCGACCCTCCCCGATGGCGGTGTTTGCGCGAACTCACCGTCGAGCACATGGGACGGGGGAGTACATCGACAACCGCGCTGCATACATTATGGTAACTATATATTTGTTTAAATTATTCATTATATATTTATAATTTAAGTTTTATGATAAATATTAAACAAAAAATCAAACTCGAGTAGGAGACCTACAGCCAGACGGTGGTGCAGCGCGGGGGTACCCCCGAGGACTTTGACGCAGCAACGTGGGTCGAGGCCGCAGGTGGCTGGGACCATGGCCGCGTATATGGCTTCGCAGATAGTGGTCATGCGCGAGCCGTACTAGGGCCACTTGGGGCACCGACCCCTCCGGTCGCTGGTGAGCGATCGTCCATCTCTAGATCCAGTTATGATCATAGTAGCAGAATAAGGACTCTAGAGGACACGGTCGCGCGTCAGACTGAGATAATGGAGCGTCAGAGTCAGATGATGGCGGATATACAAGCTATGCTACACAACATGTCAGGTCATCCCGAAGCAGGTATCTCTTCGGCATCATCTAATCCATCATCCTCGAGTCAGTCCACGCCGGTGTACACTCAAGCACTCCAGACCCCGCCATATGATCCAGGCCATCCTCCATCGTCATCGTGAGATTTTATTTATATTGACTTTGTTACTGAGATATTGAACTTGTTTAATTTATATTGACTTTGTTACTGAGATATTGATACTTCAATTTTGCATTTGAATTGTTTTTATACTATCGTGGATAATTATCAATATAAATATAATTGTTTTGATGTATATCTTGGTGTGTTTGTGATGTGTGAATGAATGTGTGTATGAGTGTATGGGTGTGTGAGTTATGTATCAGATAATGTATCAATGTATCAATGGAAATTTGGAAATTTAAATTTTTTCGTTACCAGGTTCACATCATCAGTAACGGCTTTCCCACGGCCGTCCGTGGGAAAGTCATTGCTAAAAGTGTATCGAAAGCCGTTGCTGATGACCTACAGCAACGGCTTAGCGACGAGATTTTACTAATGGCGTTGCTACGGACTCAGCGGCAGTTGGCAAAACCGAGGGTCCGTGGCAAAACCGTTGCTGATAATATTTGTAGCAACGGCCCGAGCGGCCGTTGCGGAGCCGTTGCTAAGTTATCAGCAACGTGACTTTCTGCCACGGCTCCATTGCAATAGCTCGGCCGTTGCTGATGCGCTTCAGCAACGGCTCAGCAACGGCATCAGCCGTTGCTGATGCCCATTTTTCTAGTAGTGATCGTCGATGTCCCATATAGCAATACTTCCTGCTATGGTTGTGCCATTTGGACACTATATCAAAACCACAAGAAGGACAAGCATACTCTCCTCTAGTGCTCCATCCAGATAAACTCGCATATGCAAGAAAATCATTAATGGTCCACATCAATGCAGCGTGCATCTGAAAGCTTTCATTTGTTGAGGTGTCAAAAGTCTCAACACCCTCATTCCATAAATCTTTCAATTCTTCAATCAGAGGTTGCATATATACATCAAATTTATCACCGGGACTTTTTGGACCAGGAATAAGCAATGACAATATAAAATTAGGTTGTTTCATGCACACCCAAGGAGGTAAATTGTGTGGTATAAGTATGACAGGCCAAGTGCTGTGAGTGACATTCATTGTCTTGAATGGATTAAATCCATCAAAAGCCAAACTTAATCGCACATTTTGAGGCTAAGAGGAGAAGTTGGGATAGAAATAGTCGAATTGCTTCCACACCTTGGAATCTGCAGGGTGTCTCAATAACCCATCCTTTGTTCGTTCCTCCTAATGCCATCTCATCAGAGATGCAGTCTTTGAATGCATGAATAACTTTTGCAATCTCAGCTTCAGAGGAAACCAACACAAGATTTTTGCAGCTTTCTTCTTTCTCTTAGAGGTGTCTTGATTGTCATCTTCCAAGTCACCTATGCTTTCTTTCCATCTGGAAGAACCATAATTTGAACATATTTCTTCATTTTCTTTGTCTTTCCAAAACAACATACAACTGTTAGGGCATGCATGAATCTTCTCATACCCTAGACCTAAGCTCGAAATAATTTTTTTAATCTCAGGTAAAGACCTCGGCAATGTGTTACCCTCTGGCAACATATCATTTAAGAGTTCTAGCAGCATGAAAAATGACTTGTTACTCCATCCGTTAAGACACTTTAAATGATAAAGTTGCACAATGCCTGAGAGCTTGGAAAACTTCCTGTAGTTCGGGTACAACTCTTGCTTAGCATCTCTAAGTATATCAAAAAATGCACCTGCGGAGTTTCCCCCATGTTTTTCCATCCCTAGGTCATCCCCTAACCGAGTATCAACATCATTAATATTCATGTCTCCCATATTTTCTTGTGCATGCACAAAAAATGCATCATGCACCAAGCCATGCATATCATCTTGAAATCTCGGTTGTTGATCTTCAAAAGTCTAGACGGTTGAAGTAGATGGTTCATAATTTTCCCCATGAAAAATCCACCGTACATAACCTTTAAGGAACCCGTAACATATGATATGGTCATATACATCCATTTCGGAATGCCAATATGCATTTACGCACCTCACGCAAGGGCATAATATTTGTCCATCTTTTGACGATTTCTCGAATGCAAACTTCAAAAAATCCAAAGTGCCCCTTATATAATCAGTGCTAGCTCTTCTCGTGAGACGGATCCAAGATTTATCCATATTTTTAGTACTGATAAAAAAAAAGACTGGTCTTAGATAGTTTGATGACCTATCTGAATTAACAAAAAAAAGACTGATCAAGCTTTCTAATTATTTCAACCTAGTCTAGATGTTGTTCTTTTGAGACTAATATAGTCCTCCCAAAGTTTTCCTACTGCTATCGTTTAGTGTACTCGTGCACATTAGCTTGTTTCCTATTATTAAAATTTTTTCCTTGTGCGATTGTTTATAGTTGGAAGTTAGAAGGAACACAAAGTTAACTAAGGGTCCAAATCTACATATTTATATTATAATAAAGACATTTTGGTGAGGGTCTTCCTGTGCAGTTTTTATCAAAAAGATATAGCTTAAGTAACACAATGGGAACACAGCCACAGTTTGGTTGAGAGACTTGTTTTAACCTTTAAGCATAGAGTGACTATACAATTGAGAGCAAGATTAGTGAGGATGAGCAAGCCTTGTATAAACAACTAAGGATTTGGATTATAAGACCTCACACCTATCCACTACTATTTTGATCAAAAGAGACAGACTATCAACAGTCCTAGTCAAGCTTTTTGTTGAGTCAATTTTCTTCATAAGCTTTCCATGGGTGTCTGATCAGGGCATTCTTAGACTGCCTAAACACATTAGCAATTTTCTTTTAGTTACAATCTAAGCACCTAGGTACTGCTACCACCTAGCCCTAAACTTGTAATTCTTCTCTAAATAATTATTTTTTATAAATAATCACTAGGAAAAGTTAATAAACTGCACTATAAAACAATGAATGATACACATACAAACTGCAGGATTTGCATTGAGTTATTGTGAGTACTTTATTCAAACTTATTGCTTGAACTTTTATAATCTGTTTCGTGAGAAAATATGAAATAATAGAACTTTGTTTATTGTGATACAACAAAAATTTTAATTGTTAACTTTTTAAAATATATAACAAGCACTTGTTTGTTTGACTTGGCCTCTTTACTATACCTTTATGCCAGGTTTCAATCGAAAATCATCTAGGAATGTTCAGCTTTGGCATTCTCTTGCCATATTGCATCCTTTTATAGGATGCAGAAACTCTAGTTGTGGGGACCCTACTACTATAATGAGCTTAAGCAATCACTTCAGCAACAAATATTGATGTGGATAGGATTAAAAGAAAAAAGAGCCAAGCTGATAAATGTTAGTGTTCATAGTGGATACAATTTAACTAAGATATTATAAACCCAAATAATGAGAATCTAGATAACAGATTGAGATTTAGTTTGAACCAGATCAAATCAGAAAATTTGCTTTAACTAATTTAAGCTAGGCTAATAGTTATAACATGTAGGAACCTAGATGGCTAGATTTAATAAAGAGCCAATAAGCACAAAATCATGAGGATCTTTTTGGAATAGAATTATTACATGATTATATCAAGAGTTTAATTTCAGATTCTAAGAATACTAATAATATTGGATTCCTTGTCATTAATCAATCAATTCATCCTCAAGTTACTCTTTCTTGTTATGCATTATCAGCTGCATTCTACCATTGGGTAGAATGCTAGAGACTTTGGATGATGGAAACCAATAATGCTTCTTAATGAAATGATGAATATGAATGCACAAGCTCTATTTCCTATATATTGAATGTTGAGCATGAGGATAACAAGTTATAGTAACAAAAGATGCCTTAACCTTGTCTAATACAGCAAGAAGTCTAACATTGGTAGGATAATTTCTACCTAAGATAAGCAGAGAGAGTGAAGTGTAACTTCTAGTTTTCTTCATCCACAATAAGTGTTTTTTTTATAATATCATATTAGGAGCAGTTACCCTTTGAGTAGACCCATAGAGAGTGTGACATGAAATAATTGCGCCCAAATCCTTTTATGTTGCGCTACGCAGAGTTTTCGGCGATCCTGCTGGTTAGCAGGCGGGGGTCAAGGGGGCAGCGCCCCTTGCTAGGGGTGGGGGGGCGGAGCCCCCGGAGAATTTTTTGGGCCATAATATTATAAACTTACATATAATATTTGTCTTGTATCTTGAGAAAACCCTAATAGTTGTACTATACACATGTACTCAGAGCAAAGACATAAATACTAGGCAAAGACATCCATTTAATTTGGCCTTCAATCTGTTTCGTGCTTGAGTTTTTCAAGAGATTTATTAGTAAGGATCTACATCATTCTTTGTAACTGTTATTCATCTTAATAACAAATTATCAAATGATCAACACTTCAGAAATTAGGGAAACAACAACATCATTTGTACTACTACATCGAAAAATTAGGGAAGAGGAGGCGCAACTCCCTGAGAGAGAGATAGAGAGACAAACCAGGTGAGAGATGAGAGAGAAAGGCGTGTGGTGGGGAAGATCGACGGAGGGAGATCAATGCGTAGAGAACGACGGCGAGCTGTAGACGTGTAGAGAAGAGCGGCGACAAGATATCAGCACACAGAGACGAGCAGCGGAGTTGATGGAGACGAGCAGCGGACCAGAGACGAGCACGCAGAGATGAGCAGAGGAATTGATGGAGATGAGCAGCGGATGCGGGAGAGGAAGGCATGGAGATTAGTACTGGGAGCGGATGCGGGAGAGTAAGGGACGATGGGGGTGTTTGGCGCGGGTTATTAGGGCGCGAGCAGGCGCGGGTAATTTGTGCGCCGACCAAATATTTCGGTGAGATGAATAATAATAATAATAATAATAATAATTATTATTATTATTATTATTATTATTATTATTATTATTATTATTAAGATGATGAAAATATGAAAAAATAAAAAATACAAGTTTGATCGGTAACTTTACTAACGGTTCATAGAATTCGTTAATACAAAAAATGTTTCATTAACATATTCATGAAATCCGTTAGTAACATTACTAACGGATGAATAATCTGTTAGTATTAGTTTGCTCTACACCAACGACAAAGTTTGTCTGTTGGTATAGGGTATAACTTTTAGTAATGATTGTTGTTTCCGTTGGTAGAAGTTGCATTTACTAACCAATTTTCTTGTTGTTAGTAATATTGTCCGTTAGTAGATGACATTTAATTTGTAGTGTATGTCTACTACAAGATATCAAGAGATCCTTACAATATTTTACAATGAAAATATACCTAGTGATCCAATTAATGATAATGATTGATTAGTTGTTGGGCATATTACTCAAATTTTAGAACTTTTTAATAAAGCTACCGAACAACTTTCTGGTGTTTATTATCCTGCATGTAATTTAACTTTTTCACATATAGTTCGTATTAGTGAAGTATTCTCTTCGTATAGACATCATCATTTATTTGCACAAATTATTTCTTTAATGGAATCTAAATTTAAAAAGTATTGGTTAGATATACCTACTTTATTTTGTTTAGCAATATGTTTAGACCCTGAAATGAAAATTGATGGTTTAAATATGTTGTTAGGTGATTATTATAAGAATATTGAATTAGATAATATTGAAGAAAAAAATATAAAATTTTGAATTTATTGAATTTTATGTTTGTATTTTACGCTTCAACATTTGGTGATATAATTACAAATAAGACAACATCTTCTTCTTTTAGATTAAGAGATGGTAGTGTAAATAGTATTAATTCTCAACTTGGTCGTAGGATAAAAAAAACTAATTCTACTAATTTCAATGAATTAGTTTTTTTTCTAGATCATAATCATTCTGAAGAAATAGATGATAACGAGATTTTAGCATGGTGGAAAAAATAAGAAAATATGTATCCTATTATTCTATCATGGCACGTGATATACAAACTGTTCATGTGTCTACAGTAGCTTCCGAGCCTTGTTTTAGTGCAGGAAATAGAATTCTCGATGAAAGAATGAGCCGAATGAGTGCAGAAACGGTTGAAATGTGCATTTGCTTAAAAGACTGGTTGGATGCTGAAGATAGATTACAAGATAAGGGAGGACACGACACTTCATCATTAGGAGAGGAGGAAGCTCAAACAAGCGAAGCTGGTGCTGCTGGTTCAAGTACAAGTTAAATCACTGGGACTATGAGTGATTAAAAATGTAAAAAGACTACGTAGACATGATCCTTCTATAGTTAATCATTGAGGAGTACAAGTTTAGCTATAGAAGGTACATAGGCAACCTCCTAAGGTGCGGTCTATTATAATATTAAAAAAATTGTTTTATCACTGGATGAATATTTTTGTATTAAAGATAAATAAAAATTTAATTATAATTTGATTTTTTAAAAATCTTTTTATTAATTTGTACTGCATTACAATATTACATATAAAAAATATGTTAAAATATATATAATAAAGCTTAGTACAATGATTAAGCTATTTAAAATAAAACTAGATATCCAAGTTTAAAATTCACTCGTAACCATTAATTTTTAAAATTAACTTTTAAACCTTTTAAAAAATTATATTTAAATATTAAATTAAATTTAAATATTAAATATTAAACCCGAACCCGGCTCGAGCCCGAATGGGCGAGCTCAGGCCCGAGCTGGGTCTGCTCGCATTGCATTTGGGCCGTGCCAGGCATGTTCCGTTGCCACCTCTACCGTAATCTTTATCTCTAATTTCTATAAGTGTGGATGAGATTTTGGTTGTGGATTGATTGTGATGGCTTATGATTGTTGTAAATAATACTCATAATATTGGAGTTTTTGATTTGGACCGAATGAGATTCCATAGTTTTTTATCCTTCAATTGAAAGAGTTGTTCACGTTAAACATTTTAGTGTTTTTGTGATTAATGCGCGATTAAATTGTTCATCATTAAGGTTTATTTACATCAGCCGCATAGATATTCAAAATTTTACTCCTCGTAGATTAAAGTAGGAAAAACTTTTGATTTAGATTATTGTTTAGGCCATTATTTTGATATTATTTTTCCCTACTGTTATGAGTACTATTTTTCAAATTTATCTTCCCATCGTCATAAAGATTTAATAGAAAAGTAGCACCGTATTAATTAAAAATAAGTACCGATGAGACGATTAAATTAAAATTTAAACGTTTGAGAAGCGAATAAATAAGATAAAAAAAATTTAGGGCGAATAAATTTGAATACCAGTGCCGATACAATTTTTTAAACACATATATTAAATACCGACGCCTGTATTATTGGCGCCCATATAAAATTTTTTATGCCAGTCCTGAATTTGAGAGATCTCAATCTAGTGTGTTTTAGAAAAAAACAGAGAATATATTATATAAAAACCCAATTTAATGGAGGAAATTGAGAGATCTCAATCTACTACATTCAATGAGAAAAAGCAGATAATTAACCTACAATTACAGAACTCAGCACAGATGAAGAACGCTCATCTGACTTCGACCAACAAGACACTGCAATCTATTTGCCAAACATGGCTTCGCAAATGTCGGCAAATGCCTCGAGGATGAACTCATGATGTCGAAGCGAGTTCAGGGTGAGGTAAGAGTCCAGGAGCCGCTCCAGGTCACGTGGTTTGCTCATGCCCCGCTCCACGATCATCTCCACCATCGAGCTCCTGAAATCGCTGTAGGGGTCAGTCGACCGCTTCACCACCGCGAACCCCGCCTTCTCTTCCTTCTCCGCCGAGATCAGCGGCCGGAGCTCTCCCGAATGCTTCTCCTGCCTTCTCGGCGGCCACCGGGTCGACTTCATCACCTTGCTCCTCGTGTTCCTGCTCTTGTTCTTCCTGCTACGGCGGTAGAACTCGGAGGAGTCGGAGGAGAAGCTCTTCGATGAGAGCAGCGTCGCCGTTTCCTTCTCGTCTCCCCCGTCGCTGCTGAAGAGGTCGAGTTCGTCGTCCTCGCTGTCCATGGAAGAGGAGCTGGTGAATTCGTATGCATCGAACAGGGACTTCTTTTTTTCCACTAGTCTTCCGCTACTCTTGTTCCTCTCGAGATCGATTTTTCTCCTCTGCGCGTTCGTTTCCTTCTCCTCCTCCTTGCGCGTCGGCAAAGGAATCAGCGGCTCCGAAGCCTCGACGGACCGGCGGGCGCCGCAGTTGATGGAGACATGCACGACCGGCGCGACGCGGCGGTGCAGTGCGGCGCTCGAAGGCCTGGTTTGGGCGCCGCCTGCTTCGGTGGCTGCAATGGTGGCGGTGCAGGAGGAGCGGAGTAGCATTCGAGTGAAGCGGTGCTTCAGCTTGGTGCTTTTGTTGATGGATTTCTCCATGTTGACGCTTGCTTTGCTTTAACTCTGTCCTTCAAATCCCAGTTGGGAGTGGAAGAGAAGAGCATATTTATAGCAGAGCGTGCAAGATGATTAGGCTTGTGGATTCTGCTGGGGATTCCAACTTTCCTACTGATGTCAACATCACATCATACTTGTTTAATATGAATCTTTATGCATCAACGGTCTGTTAATTTGGATCGAACGAGCTTCAGAAGCATTGTTTAATCCGCAAAGTTTATCTGTTCTCGTTGTAGGTGGTGATGCAGAAGATGAAGCAAGCAGATGCTCTTCTCGCTTCTCATGAAGCATGTTGCCGTGCCGGAAAACGTCGAGCTGTTAGCAGACAAAGCAATTGAAACTCGGAGTCAACCACTCTCTCTAAGGCGATGGCAGTGACAAGGGCAAGCAGACAGGGAAGCTCATCCATTCGCCCACCATTTACGCCGCCATTGATGTCAAATGCAGTGGTGACGCACTGACGCTGAGAGGCTTCTCCTTGTTCCTGACACACCGCCATTCTCTGTTGCATAAGCTACTCCGGGGAGTGTTGTCTTGGGACGATTGGCTTCTTGTGTCACAGGCAGAGCTCGGTGCGAGCACGTGAGCTTCTGCTCATCATCGCCATTGCCACTTAGTTTGCGCACACGAGGGAGACTAAATGCTAAATATCTGAAGGCGTACTCTGCCATGGATTTTAGCCATTGTAGTGATTCTTAATGTTTAAATTCCATGATAATTCACATCAATATGTGATGCATTAACTGGTATTTTCTCTTGGGAACGTGAAGTATTTGTAATATTCTCATTGTTGTTTGCAATTGTCACATTGTGAATTCCATTCCTGCAACTTAACTAGAGTAGAAAAGGGGCATTTTGTCTATATCCAGTTGGAGTTTATACTGCTGTTGTGATGGTTTGTCTACTTGTAAGTAGAGTTGGCAACGAGTCGTGTCTGGACCGGTTAGGGTCTGAACAAGCAGGCACGACTCAAAAAAAAATCCGAGCACGATCCAGAGTTTCAAAGGTGAAGCCCAACTCGAGCACGTGGCCTGCCCTTTGAGCTCACCTGGCCTGGCTTGGCACCTAGCACATCGACACTAGAGGCCTACGCCAAGGTAGCATGGTGCAAGCCTTGGCATAGGCCTGCGGCAGTGCAGGCCTTCGACTATGCCTAGCTCGGCATGCGGGCCGTGCTGAACACGGCATGCACGTGGGCCATGCCGGGCACGGCCCACAAAGTCGGGCTGGGTCCAGCACGGCTCCGCTCGGGTTAGATTCTTGCTGTCCATGTGCTGATTCCGCCCATTGCCACCTCTCCGTGTAAGAATACTAGTTGCCATCAACAAAACTAATTGAAGTTCTGATTAATCAACAACAGTTCTAAAGATTGGTTAACCTCAGTTGTTGACAGTTTTGTCTATTTATTGAGCTGAAGTTAAATAGAAGGGTTTATCTATATGATTTTAGTTTAAGCAATAGTGAAAAAATAATAATATTTATGAATAATAATAATAATAATAATAATAATAATAATAATAATAATCCCTAAACTATTTCGAAATTTTCACATTTGTCCCGTAACTTTTTTTCGGCTCAATTGAGTCCCTAAAGATTTGTAATTGTCACTTTAGTCTCTGGTCGTGACTCTGCCATTAAAAAATATCAACTTTTTTTCGCCCGAAGATGCACTTGATTGGCCAGCTAGGGTCAGGATAGGGATCAGCGCTGCTCGTGGTCTCGTGTAGACCACGGGAACATTAGCCACGTAGGTATTTTTTTAACGGTGGGGTCACGACCAGGGACTAAAGTGACAATTATAAATCTTTAGGGATTCAATTGAGTCGAAAAAAAATTGTGGACCAACGTGAAAATTTCAAAATAATTTAGGGACTATTTTAGACCTTTTACCTAATAATAATAATAATAATACACAAATTGAAGGTCTGGCCCAGATTACTGTGGGCCACATCGGCCCATTAATTTTGACACGGAGCGTGTATCGCCTCCTCTTGCTAGACCTCGCGGTTCGCCTGCTCTTTCGATCGGGGCGATGGAAGACGAGGAGCAGCAGCGTTCAGCGCTCCCTGAGGAGGCGGCGGCGGCGGCAGCCTTCATACGCCCGCCGAGACTGGAGGACGCGGGGCTCGAGGACTGTGCGCTCCCTCCGGAATCCGTCATGGAGGCTTTCGCCCGCGCCGCTATCTCCGCTCGTCCCGCCATCGAGGAAGACGACAGCGACGATGATGGTCCAGACGAAAACAGTGCCTCCGAGGCTTCTACTTCGGTGGCTGGAGCTGGCACAGAGTGCGAGCTCACTTCTAATGGGATCTCGGTCCTTGGCGGAGAGGTTTCGGATTCGGTACGGGAGGAGAGGGCAAAGGAGCGCGAAGAGGAAGAGGAAGAAGAGAGAAGCAGCTAAAGATGCCATCTTTTGCAGGTAACTTCTTTTGTATAGTTTTTATCTTTCCAATGTGTATAATGCGAAGCCAGATCAAAGGCCTGAAAGCTAATTCATGGATGTTTCGCACCTCATTTTTACTAAAGTTTACTCTTTATTTCGATTTCGATTTCGATTTTAGTTTTGTGAATCATTTTATAGAGCTACATCCTAATTGTCATCATATCAAGCAACAAACAGAAGAAAGTAAAACTGCGAACGAAAAGAATATAATTGCAAAGTAATTCTGTCAAGTTCTAGGGATTCTGTTGTTATCAACTTCTATAGTCAAAACCAGTTCGTTGTGGTTATTTTTCTGCTAGGTTATACAAATTTCTTTTAATCCTGTTCCTTTCCATCTTAAAATTAAATCCGCACTTCTCTCCTACTTCATGGTAGTGGCTTTATCGCACTACATTTATTGATCAATGTCATTCCATCTAAAAGCTTAAGCCATTAGATCAAACATTTTCCACTAATTATCAAAATCCAATAAATGTGATTTGAAGATTATCATAGAAGAATTAGTAATTGCTTCTGACAGAGGAAGTAGCATATTACTCTCCATGACTTAATATTCAGTAGCAATTTATTGTTACCTGCAACCAGTAAGGTAGTGTCTTCATGGATAAGAATCAACCAAATTGTTTTTTGACTCCTTAAACTGAAGATAATCTAGCACTAGAAGCCTCACTTATTTCTGCATGTTAGTAGAATCAAAGCTGCTTGTCAACCAGCCCAAGAAGGGGAAAAGGGCTTCTAAAAAGTCTGACATAGTGAAGAGAATGCTTGAGGTTCATGCTAAAAATAATTATATAATTTGTAGTGTGCTTAATGTTTAATATTTTGTCCTTTCGAATGAAATTCTTAAATTGCCAAATGAATTCTAAATGGGAGATATGATCATATGATGAATTTGCAAAGGTCAAAAATCCCATTTTTTTTATGTTATGCTCCTAAATCTTGGACAAGACTGCCACCAGTTGCAGCTCTGCAGTTCTTACTTGTTCCCCATAATTTTCTTTGCTGCTAGTTCTAGTTCCAATTTTTTAGTTGGGCATTTGAGGATGCTGCTGTTCTGTTCTAGCTTGAAATAAAGTTTACTAAAATTATAAAAAATTATGTTGGTATTGGCAGTAAGTATATCAGTCAGAACATAATTTGATGGTGACATTTACATTAAGAAATGGAATGCTAAAGTTTGTCATTCATTGTTGTAGCTGACAATGGTCTTTACTATGATTTGACTAATGAACTAGAAGTGAGGGTGTCCAGTTGATTCAACCCAAACTGAATCAACTTGTACCTGAGTTTCTTAAAAACCACTCACCAAATTAAAAATCATAACAGTTATTTTTTTAACTAATTACTGTTGCTATTTTTGTAGAAAATATATTACATAAATGTTAAAATTATAAAACTATAAACTTCAGTTTCTTAGTTTAGTTAGCTCTGGAATTAAAAAAAAAAAAAAAATCTTCAACTTGATTTGTGGTTCTTATAATTTGTGTATATAAATTTGGCAAAAAACAAATTTGATTTAGTTCTCATTTCTCATTTGAACCCTTCAATGGTGTACAACTGTACAATGTTTGGCAAGAAAATTTCATTCAATTTTTTAAAATTTTGATTTTTGTAGATATTTTATTTAATTTATGTCAGTTTATTTTTATTGTTCAATTCAGTTTAATTTTCTACACATTTTTGATTGGTTTTATTTATACAATGTTGAAAAAAATAGTTTAATTCAGTCAGAACTTAATTAAATCAATTCCTAAGCAAATTTTTATAAACTTATTTAGAAAACAATAAACTAATTTTTTAAAGAACCTTTCAAAAACATTTAACATAAAAAAATTATTTTTTGTATAACATATTTTTATTTTATGCTCACGTCCATAAGAAAATCTTTAAGATCATATATTCTCAATGCCTAGGAAGAAAATCTCATTTGAAATCAACATAAATGTTTTTGGGGTGGTAGTTGTAATGCATATTTTCTAGAAAGAAAATCTCATTTGAAATCAACATAAATGTTTTTGCCTCTAAAATAATAAATTTGGTGGTAGTCCATCTTTTTGCTCTTGTGAGCCAACAATATCTCTCGAGGCCTTAGCAATTCATTGTGGTGTTGTAATTACAATGCCGAGGTTCAGAGCTCAATCTTTCTTAAATTTGAATGGCTGTTCAACTTTTCTAAAAGTTGAAGCAATTTATGCATTTATATTCTTAACAATCTCCCTCACGTGTGGGATGATAAACTTAATTGAAGTGGAGATTTTTTTAAAAAAAATATTGATGTTAGGAGGATTCACTGGACAATGTTAATTTTGATTGCTAATTTTTCTAAAAGTTTAAGCCATTAGGAAAGAGATCAATCAATGCATTTATATTCGCGTTAAACTCAAACTGGACCTATTCTTTATTACTATTTACATATATGCTTGATACATCAAAAGAGTACAGTGCTGAACCCATTGTATTCCTGCTAAATTACACATATACTTGCATTTACTAAATTTCAATAATTAGTATAAAAGATATTTTTAAGACAAGTTGGATTATTTTATTTTATTTATTATTTATTATGCAGAGTTGAGTGTTAAAACATCTACGGAAGCTGTAGAGAAGAACGTATTAGTGGCAGACTGGCAGTGCTGAAATGGTTAATCTTTTGGCCCAAGAATCAGCAATTTTGTGTGAAATTATGACAATTTGAAGAACAAAGTGATGATACAATGACTAGCATTTAAGAAAGCTTCACTAAAATATGTTTTGCATTTGAGGAAAGCCCACTATTCCAATGGGATTACAGTACTATAATATGTTATATCAGACAACAAAAATGCTTGTGATTTCTATAATTGTTATATCTTGTTCTGTTAAATTTGTTTTCTTTAGAGTATGGTTCTTTTGAAATGAATGCAATTATGATGAAATTTATTTGTCACGGATGTAACTTGGAGAATGATTCCCAGGCAAATGTTACACCTTCTTTGCCAATCAAGTCTCAGCCCATGTTGCTCGGACCTCTCAATTTCACATTGCCTTTTATCTTCTACTATAGCAAAAACAACCTAAATTACATGGCTACAAACAATCAGATTGTCCATTTCCTAATTGAAATTTTTGTAGAAGCTTATTAACTTTTTGGATTTCAAGTCAACCTGATCCTGGAATGATATTGTTAAAATTTCACATTGATTAAAATATGATCAAGATAGTCTTTAAATAGTTTGGGCAATCATCTTCCCATGAGCTAATTTTTGGGTGAGTTAGACCTACTAATTTCTTAACATTGTATCAGAACCTATCTTGTGGTTGATATTGTGCCACCCACAGATGTCCAATCCTACAAAATTTTACTCTCCAAATGTGCAATCCTAGGCGTGAGAGAGTGTGTTAAAATCAGATATTAGTTAAAATATGGCAAAAAAAAGGGGAACAGTGTTGGTGGGATTGCAAGAAAAGGCAAACATTGGGCTTTCGTAAAACATGGCAAATATGACACATAAATATAGGTAGAAATGGGTTATGCCTAGCCGGGCATTGTATGGCTTGAATTAACATGACTCAGCTCAAGATTGGGTTGACTCCACAATTTCTAGCATCGGTTTAACTCAACATGCAAATGGTCTACTTTTGGGACTTTGGGTACATAAGTATTTACTTTTTGGTTTAGAAAAAAAATGAATAAGGATTCTGCAGTTGGGAATAAAAATATGTCTTATTCTCTTCTAGGAAAATCGCTAAATATTAATTAAGTTATACAAAATATTTTTTTAAAAGAAATTTGAGTCACGCCAAGCGCGATCCCTAGCCTAAAACCAAGCATGGCCTAGTTTTCGCACTAGGTTAGGCTAAGTATAACTTGAATCTAATTCAGGTCACGTTGAGGACCACCTCTAAACACGAGTGCCTTAATTTTTTTGATAACTTTAATCAATAATCAAGGCGAGTATAGAGTATAATTCTAAAGTATATTTTTAATTATATAATTGGGTCCGTTCGGACCACAAACTTCCTAAAAGGCAATTTGAAAGTCTTGGATACGCAACTAACTAGTCATTTGCACAAAATTAGAACCATACAAACAAGTTGACCATTTGATCCAAAAGTAGTTGGACTGACTCCAACTATGGACAATCAAACACCCTCAAAATGTAGACCTTTCTTAAGCAGACGAGAAGAAATATGTATTGCATGGCAGAATACCTTGCACATGAGAACATGTTGTAGAAGCATTACAATACATGATAATGAAACCATACGGTTGCTGTTCTTCTAAGTAGATAACAACTTGAATTCCAACTTCATTTCTTTTTAGATCACCATAAAAATACAGTAAGCTAATCTCAGAGACATCAGTGCTGATTCACGCAGGAATGGCTTGCTTGCTGTAAGAGTGATGAATTTGAATGTGATCCATGCAAGAATAACTGCTTTTTAAGTGGTATTTACTCGCTAACATGAGGAATCCTCGCTGACGAAAGCAAACTGCTTCCTTCTTTGCTAATTTCTTCTGCCGCCAAGATCTCCATTGATGATTGCCTCTCAGAGCGGAAATCCTCTGATACCTGAAACCTCAAGTCCATGCTCTTTGAGGATGCGTGTGCCACAGACAGGAGCTCCGTGCTTGTTTTACCTTCGAGTATGCTTAACAAATTGGACATGGTGGGTCTTTGAGTTGGAGATGGATTGGTGCATATGAGAGCTAACTTCAGCATCTTCATTGCTTCTTCCTTCGAGAATTCTGAACCCAGGGATGGGTCAACTAGTTCAAGTAGTCTTCCCTGCTCTTGGAGAACATAAGCCTGCAGACCACATACAGAACGAACAATTAGGTTTTGCTACACACATCTGACAGAAGCAGGGAAGTATTCTCAGGAAACACTACATGAAAAGAGTACACTCAAAATCCAAAGAGAACAAGTTGTCCGGAGGGATTACAATACATTGATGAGATTTGCAAAGTTAGTGGTAACAAGAAAGTCATAGGATGCCTACTTTGATTCACTGACCATGTCTAGGCAGAGAAATTATTGCAAAATGTCATACCAGTATATCTCTGTTAAAAGATGAAGCAGGAAACTATTAATAGATTTTGATTCTTTCACCTCTATGATACAGAGGTCCCTCCAGTACATTGATAAAACAAGATTCTTTGTCTAATCCCTGTGCTTGTGGTTAGTGAAAAGTGATGACAACAAAAAATCAAACAATTTGAACTTGTCAATGACTATCAGTTGAGGCTTAAAAGATATGATTATGGAATAGAGGGATATGTGTATTTTTGTTTGTTTGTTGATGGCATGCAATTAAATGGATATGAAAATCTTGGTTAGACAGAAAACTGATAGTCATCTCAAATGAGAGTCTGTGCTACATTTTCATAGTGTTATTTGAATGACATTATTAAAGTTGATTGGGTGATCATCTTTTCCAAAATTTTTAGCTGTTAGGAAATACTCCTCCTCGCGTGTGGGTGATGATAAACTGGACTAGACAAGACTCACAGCAAGTCCAACACATGCACTGACTGAGTTAAAGTTGATAGGGTTGACCATCTTTCCTAAATGCTCAAGTTGTTAGGAAAATGACCAATTTGTACATCTATATTCTTAGCAGACATGAATGAGATGAATCATTCACAAGGCTAATTAGCAAGAAAAGCTCGTTGAGGTAAGGCGACTCAGGTAAGTTGTTCATTTTTTATTATATATTATTAATGAAAATCACTTTGCTTGGAGATGGGTCAACAAAAATTCCTCATTTTGTTTGTGAAATTTACTCACCCAGTCTAGAAGAAATGTGAAGTCTTTCTTTTGCCAGTAATTTGCATTGCAGATTCCACTAACAATTTCTAAAATGACCACTCCAAAACTGTAAACATCTGCTTTGTCAGTCAAGTAGCCCCTTGTTGCATACTCAGGAGCCATGTAACCCCTACAAGAAGATTATTTCCAAACAAAATTTAAACCAGTAAACATTTATTTAAAAGTGACTAAAATGTTTGAAATTGCTGAAGCAGTTGATACAATTTTTAATCAACCCACTTGAAATACATATTACATAAATGTTACAATTAGCAGAATATACTTAATACTTGCAGTTAGCTCTGATGATAACTATTACTGAAGCCTGTAAATTTGCAGTATGGTTAAGTAAGGTTTATAACTAATGTAACTGTGTCCTTAGCTAGACTTAGCACTTATGCAGAACATATAAACATTCAACTTTTTTCTCTGGCTCATTTGGACAATTTGATCACATGTCTCATTGAATGATCCATATATAACATGTACCTTAATTTATGTAACTAAAACTAAAACTAGTTCTTAGAGATAATAAATGTACCTTGTTCCTACTAGTCTAGTGCTGATGTGTGAATTCTCATCTTCGTCAAGCTTAGCCAAGCCAAAGTCTGATATTTTTGCATTTAAATTTCTATCTAGAAGAATATTAGTTGCTTTAATGTCTCTATGAATGATCTTTAACCTGGACTCCTCATGGAGATAGGCCAAGCCTCTTGCTATTCCGAGGCAAATATTGCACCTCGTCTGCCAATCAAGTCTCAGCTGATATTGTTCACGACCTGTTGATGCCCAATTAATTCTCATCCTTTATAACAAAAAATCAATACAATATTTGAAAGCATAGACATAAAGAGATTTAGCATGCTTTCCAAAAAAATTACCAAATAAAGCACGAGCAAGACTGTTGTTTTCCATGTATTCATATATTAGCAGTAACTGATCTCTCTCAATGCAGCATTCATAAAGTTTCACAAGATTAGGGTGCTGTAATGCAGATATCATTCCTATCTCATTGACAAATTCACGGTTTCCTTGCTTTGACTTAGATGATAGCGTTTTTACTGCAATAAGAGTACCATCTGGCAGTACACCCTGAGAGTAATTTGTGTATATGTCAAAGTCTCCCGAGTTAGAGAATAAAGAAGTTGCATTCTGTTAACAATATAAATAAATAGATTGGTACTGGCGGAGCCAGAAGTCAAGAAGAGGGAGGGCAAACTTTTATTTTTTTTAAAGATAGGGGCAAAACATAAATTGAGGAGGGAGGCAAATTTGACTTTTCTCCCTATATAATAAGGGGGGGGGGTTTTGCCCCCCTCTCCACTACATGGCTCCCTAAGCGTATTAGAGCATGAGGTTTTGAGTTCGAATCCTCCTATTGTTAATATTTTTTTAAAAAATTACTCCCGACCTCAATTAAGTCGATCCACTTGCTGGGCTTGGGTCGGTCTCCTCAAGTTTATCCGCCCACAAGTGAGGGGAAGTGTTAAAAATATAAATGAATAAATTGGTCGACACTTTACTTTCCTAACAGCTTAAGTTTTTGGAGAAGTTGGTCATCCAGCCGAATTTAACTCATTCAAATAAAACTTGTAGAAGATACGAGCAGCAATAAATAAACCATATATCTACCTTGTAAACAGGACCAAATCCGCCTTCACCAATCTTGTTTGTAATATCGAAATTCTTGGTGGCAGCTTTGGTCTGCTTAAAACTGAAGGATCCTGTTACCAACTCTACTCCTCTAAGCTCTGCACTCAAATTTAGTTTAATAACAATGTTATGCAAATGCTGACATAAAATATTAAAAGATGGATACGTTGCCAATTTCTCTGCAACACATGCAACCCACCTAGAATACATACTATTTGGTTAGTTGCAGAAAAACAGTATGCAACAATGAGCCATGAGGTTACAATTTTATAGCATTTAATTTAATGCACATCCAGGTGCCATCACAAAAATTGGATAGAATTAATCTTTCATTCAGACAACCTTTGTTTACCTTATCATTTGGAAGCAGTTTTTATGTGTATACAAGCTACTTAGGATCGTGCAAAAACATGATCACAGTGCACATCAAAGACCTAAATCCCCCACCCCCACCCACCCCCACCCCGCCCCACCAATCCCCTCAACGACTAAAAGAGCATTGGAAATCCATTATAGTAATTGGGATGGGATTGACCGGTAAAGTCCACCACAAGGTTGGGCGCCGAGCAATTGGTACGTATAGTATTTTCGTGGACCGCCCTTGTATTGATACCCATTTTCTTTAAAATTGATAAATACTAGGGGTGAGCGGGTCCGGATACCCTGTATTTTTCATGATACTCGGTCCCTACCGTGTGTAGGACCGCTTCCTAAGTTTTGAAACCAGATCCTATCCTGTTGGAACCTAGAAACGGATCCTACCCGAAACCACAGGTTCCGATTTCGGTTTCGAGTACCATGTTGGAACTTCCAGGGTACAGGTCCCGAGTATCTATTGGAACCTGTTCTGGAACTGTAAAGGTGTTGGAACGTGTACCCTGGAACCTATAAATGAACAGGTTCCATAGTAGAGCACAGGTTTCGGGTACCGGTTCCGATTCCAGTTCCGGTTCCGGGTACCCGATGTGTTGGGCCCGGAACCGGGACCAGTTTTAACCGATTCCTAAATTTTTGTCCCAGATCCTGGTCTACCCGAAATCTACCCAATCGGGTCAGTTTCAACCGGTTCCGGGTCTACCCGGTACCCATGCACACCCCTAATAAATACCATCCATATTAAGCAGCTTAGTACAATATTTGAAACTATGCTACACTGGAGAAAGCTAATTAGGCAGGTGAGAGAACTAAAATCACCCTACAGTGAGCTTTCTGTTTGAGTCAGACAACCATTATTTGTTTCCTGCCACATTCAAATTGCTCAAGAGAAGCTATCATAAGGCATAAATTCATAAGAATTTGCTATTTTAATTCTTGATGTATTCCAACGGGTGCATTGTTCATTTATTAATCATTCAAATTTAAATGGGGCAACAAAACTAATTTCTTTTTAGAAAATAAAACAATGTAAAAGTTTCTAACGCAATTCTATGTTTTTATACTAGACATATAATGAGATGGCTATGAAATAAGCATAAAGGCATTACCATTATGACCATACTTCTTTCTTCTTAAGAAATAAAATATTAGGACTAGGATCAGCACTGCAACAATGCAAGCAGCAGCTGATATTCCAAAAATAGCTCCAGTAGACAATTAATCTCCCAAAATAGCTCCACACTACTAGAAATTAGGTCTTCAGCAACGGCTATCAGCAACGGCCGCTCGAGCCGTTGCTATTTGCAACGGCATTCTTACGGCCGCCCGAGCCATTGCAGATATTTGTATCTGCAACGGCGTTCTAACGGAAACCCGAGCCGTTGCTGATTATTTTAATTATCAGCAACGGCTTTCTGACGGAAAGGCGAGCCGTTGCTGATATTTTAATTATCAGCAGCGGCTTGCTAACGGACAAGTGAGCGTTGCTGATGATAACTTATTAGCAACGGCTTTCTAACGGGCGAGTGAGCCGTTGCTGATAAGTTTATATAGGGCACACTCTCGCGCCCGACCCTTCTTCCTCCCGCTGCTGCCGCCGCCGCTCCTGCCGACGCCTCTCGCCGCCGCTGCCGCTGCTGCCGACGACGCCTCTTCCTCCTCCCGCTGCTGCCGACTTGTTCAGGTATGTTGATCGGCCGGCCGTCTCTTCCCTGCGGCCGACGGGAATCAATCCGACCGAAACCCTATTTCTAGGGTTTCGGCCGGCGGCCGGCGGCCGATGGCCGCCGCCGGACCTTCTACAGTGGCCGGACAGTGTGTCCGGCCACTGTACGCCGGCGCCGGAGGGTGGACTCCGGCGCCGGAATTTATAATTATATATATATTTTATTTTGTTTGATAATTGTTAATTAATTGTTTAGATTAATTATTTAATTTGTTAGATTAATTATTAGGGTTTAGATTAATTTCGGACGCGCGCCGGTTTGTCCACTTCGAACGCGCGTCGGTTTGTCCACTTCGGACGCGCGCCGGAATCGTCCACTTCGGACGCGCGCCGGAATCGTCCAATTCGGACTCGCGCCGGAATCGTCCACTTCGGACTCGCGCCAGAATCGTCCACTTCGGACGCGCGCCGAAATCGTCCAATATGGACTCGAACTGTCTCGAAACATTTAGAAAATAATCATCCATCCGACGAGTTGATATGGATTTTTATGGACTGGTGGAAGAAGTGATAGAGTTGCACTACTTCGGCTTGAAATCAGTGATCCTATTTAGATGTCATTGGTTCGATACAACAGAAAGGGGCATGAAAGTTCATCCAAAATACAAACTTGTTGAGGTTAATTACAAATCGAAATTGGTAGCAAATGATCCTTTTATATTGGCATCACAAGCCGAACAAGTATATTACGCGAAGTATTCGGCTCATAATAAAGATAGAGCAGATTGGCGTGTAGTCTGTAAGACAAAAGGTAGAGGAAAAATTGATCCGATAGTAGGAGAAAATGATCCTCCTGGTTTCTATCAAGAAGATGATCTTCCTGCTGTGGATCGTATTATTCCAATACTCGAGGATGCAGACACAACGTCAATTCAATTAGAAGTTGAATATGCTGATGATGACGATCATGAAATTGAGGAAGCTGGAGATGAAGAAGATGAAGAAGAGGAAGAAGAGGAAGAAGAAGAAGAATTCGAAGACTATTATTCAGATGATGATGAATAATTGTAAAGTATATATTTTATTAAATATATCTCTACTATTTATACAATAATCTGATTATATGTCTGTTCGACAGATATGTCTGGTCGTGGTTATCGACGCAGGAGAGTTTCGGAGTCTCCGATCGGTGAGACTCCAGCACTTACTCATGCTGCTGATCCTACTGTAGCTGATCCTCATGAGGATGATACTGCCGAGGCTAGTACATCCAGACGTAGGCGGCCACGCGGGCCGAATAGGTGGCAGCCTCCACCAGCCACAGAGTCACGTAGATTGATTAGCGTGATTGGGGAGCGGTAATATATAATGAATTATGAATCATTACAAATTCATTATATCATAATATAATATTAAAATTTATTTTTGTTGTGCAGGTTCGAGCAAGAAGAAGTGCCGAGGAGCATTTCTTCTACTATTCGACGATACATGCACGGGGCATGGCCTACGTGGTCTCACATGCCTAGCGAGCACGTCGACATGTTATGGCGCGAGTTTGAGGCACGTATTATTATTATTTTTTACATGCATGATGATATATTAATATTGGTACTGATATTATTATTTTGCAGGCTCGCTATACATGGGCCGAGGACCAGAGGCCCTTCATTTACGCTGCCTGGGAGGCTATTTCCCGGGCAAGGTACAACGGGCAGCTGGGGCAGGCTCGGTCCCAAGCGATGGCCCGAGCTGGGACCACTAACATCGCGGAGACTCGGGGATACGGCCCCGGTTGGATTACTCCGGATATATGGGACCAGCTCGTGGAGATATGGTCGACGGATCGATGGCAGGAGGTTTCTCGGAATGCGGCTAGAAATCGCATGTCAGGGGGAGCAGCGCGTCATACCGGCGGTTCTGTTGCATTTGCAGTGCACGCAAACCGTATGGTAAGTATATCTTTTAATTATATATTTTATTTGTTACTATGTGTACTAATTAATGTATTTGTTTTGTAAATATAGACGACGGTGTCGGATGACGGGACTGTCCAGCGACCCTCCCCGATGGCGGTGTTTGAGCGGACTCACCGTCGAGCACATGGGACGGGGGAGTACATCCACAACTGCGCTGCATACATTATGGTAATTATATATTTGTTTAAATTATTCATTATATATTTATAATTTAAGTTTTATGATAAATATTAAACAAAAAATCAAACTCGAGTAGGAGACCTACAGCCAGACGGTGGTGCAGCGCGGGGGTACCCCCGAGGACTTTGACGCAGCATCGTGGGTCGAGGCCGCAGGTGGCTAGGACCATGGCCGTGTATATGGCTTCGCAGATAGTGGTCATGCGCGAGCCGTACTAGGGCCACTTGGGGCACCGACCCCTCCGGTCGCTGGTGAGCGGCCGTCCACCTCTAAATCCAGTTATGATCATAGTACCAGAATAAGGACTCTAGAGGACACGGTCGCGCGTCAGACTGAGATAATGGCGCGCCAGAGTCAGATGATGGCGGATATACAAGCTATGCTACGTAGCATGTCAGGTCATCCCGAAGCAGACATCTCTTCGGCATCATCTAATCCATCGTCTTCGAGTCAGTCCACGCCGGTGTACACTCAAGCACTCCAGACCCCGCCATATGATCCAGGTCATCCTCCATCGTCATCGTGAGATTTTTTTTATATTGACTTTGTTACTGAGATATTGAACTTGTTTAACTTATTTTGTTTGGATATTGATACTTCAATTTTTCATTTGAATTGTTTTTATACTATCGTGGATAATTATCAATAGAAATATAATTGTTTTGATGTATATCTTGGTGTGTTTGTGATGTGTGAATGAATGTGTGTATGAGGATATGGGTGTGTGAGTTATGTATTAGATAATGTATCGATGTATCAATGGAAATTGGGGAAATTGGAAATATAAAATTTTCCTGTTTCCCAGTTGGCATCATCAGCAACGGTGTTCCCACGGCCGTCCGTGGGAACGCCGTTGCTAAAAGTGTATCGAAAGCCGTTGCTGATGACCTACAGCAACGGCTTAGCGACGGGGTTTTACTAACGGCGTTGCTACGGACTCATTGGTCGTTGCTATTAATGTTATCAGCAACGGCTCCGGGTCTGTGGCAAAACCGTTGCTGATAATAGTTTTAGCGACGGCCCGAGCGGCTGTTGCTGATAATGTTTTGAGCGACGGCCCGAGCGGCCGTTGCTAAGTTATCAGCAACGCGACTTTCTGTCACGGCGCTATTGCAACGGCGCGGCCGTTGCTGATGCGCTCCAGCAACGGCTCAGCAACGGCATCAGCCGTTGCTGATGCCCATTTTTCTAGTAGTGCCAGTAGATAATTTATCTCCCTTGCACATATCAGGTGAGAAGTCTACAAAAAGCATGATCAAATGTAACTATAAGCAATCAGCATAACGAGAAAATAGTAAAGTGGTTTTGAAACTTACTTGAAGTAACAGAAATGGCTGATATAAGAGGTCCATATACGCTTTTATGTGGTATGGCATGTGTGCCTTTACCACCCCATTGGAAGTGAATCTCCAAAGTGCCATCATCATCCACATGAGTATCACTAAAGACCTTAATAATTTCCTTGCCAGTGCCATTAGCTTCTCTTGCAATATTATAATCTTTCAAAACCTTCTGACCCTGCATATTGTTAGAACAATATCACAAATGAAAAATGATCTTCTGTGTTCTAGCCTAATAATGTTTAGCAAAGACCATAGTTTTACAGCAGTTGATCGACATCTCAATTTCAATTCCTAGATTTGTGCTCAATTATTCCATTTGATTTTTTAGTTTACAAGTTGGTATACATCAGCTCCTGTCATATAAACAAAATGGATTAATTGAAAAACAGACACCTGATATTTGCCTACTTGAATATCCGTTGAAATTTTCGTCAGTTATCAAATCACAAAAATATCTTGGAGTATTTGCAATTTTCATCACTCACGTCACAGTGAACTAGTAGGTCACCTCATCTTTAGTCAGGTAACCATAAAGATTAATAAGATGGATCCAGTTAATAAACTTGTCTATGTGTCCAAAAACTCATGAAGAAACAAACCTAAGAAGCGATATTAGAAAAGATTGCTGTCACAATGATGGACAAAAAGATATTAAATGCAACAATTTTTTAATATAAAGAATGTAATTGGAAAGGCTAAGTATCTCAGATTAGAACAGATATCTGGGAAATGTGATAAAATTAAATTAAACAAGGGGGGTTATGATAAGACAACAGATCACCTGTATTGATACATCAAATATGCGTTGTCCAACACTGGAATATGTTTGATCATCAGTAAACATTATTTCAGCAAAGTGGAGCTTCACTGTGTAGCTTCCTTTGTGTAAGCAGAGGCCATAGTATTTAAGGGAGAGAGGACTGAGCCTAGCAGTCATGTATAAATTTGGATTGCTCATGTGTAGCAACGATATATTTGTTGCAATATAACTCTCTTCATCACTATCTAAAAAGTCACCCGTAGAGCTATATGCCCATTTCCCATATTCAGCAAAATTAGCTGGCCCTTGTGTTGCTATATCTGCTTCAAATTCATTTCCATCAATGATTACCTTATTACCCCCACAATTTATGAACAAGTTGCAATCTGCAAAAAAATTGAACAGTCCCTCCTTCAAAATTTTGAATTGTCTAAAACTATTGGATTATTTTTCTCAAATTTAATACATTCTACACAGTCATCATGATAGTCTATACTTTTTGAAGAAAATATTTTTTTTTTTTTGAAGAAACATGATAGTCTATACTTAAAAGCAACATTAGAAAAGCATCTATTAGACAATTAAGCACATAAGGTTACTAACTTCTCGCCTCTTCAGTGCAAGGGAGGTTCCTCCTTAAACATGGCTTGACCCTATAACGGAAACACAGGAGGATACTATTTATGTTCTGACTAAATCGTTAATGAACAGGAACAGAGAGCAATTCTACACGACAAAGAGAGAGGAAAGAAATTTACGAGTTACTATGTATCGATGAATAACTTGAAACTAGATTCCTGCAAGAAAAAAATCAAGTGCTGAAGAAATTAAGAACGATTTTTTTTTTTTTTGTGCATCAAGTGAATGACAGGTAGATGGAAGTGATTCATTGAAAGAGTTATAAGAAAGGTCCCTGTAAAAAATGTCATTTTAAGATTCAAATAACCAAGAGATGAACAAGTCAACCCTTGTATAGGATCGCATACAACTTCTTATCACTACTCAAGATCCAGCGTGGTATTTCTCCACTAATCCTGTTACTGGTAAGGTACCTATATGAGAAAACATGAAAAAAGAGGCATATAACTTTCAGTGCAATTTCCTTGATAAAGCTAGGGTCTAGTGGACCGTGAAATTAGATTCTCAAACAATGAAATGAAGATCATGGGAAAATGAATGCATGTAATTTATTGATTTGGACACTTACATCAAAAAAAATTTTCTTGGTCTGGACAATGAATCGTAGCTACTTGGAATTGGACCGCTCAAGTTGTTGAAGCTGACATCTCTGGAAAAAAAATCATAATATGAAGACTTTGAATTGGTTATCCACCCAGATGAAGGATATACTAGAAAAACAAAAACTACAAGCATCTGCAAAGAAGGGTCGAATCTCTAAGTTACAGGTTATTTACCCAATTAATTCATCTCGGGCAATGATAAGTTTCTAACTTGACAAACCTACAAACTTACAAGGTCTTGAGTCCCGGCATATTTGCAATAAAATTTGGAAGTTTATCTGTGATAGACAAGTTCCTAAGAATCCTGCACCATTCCAAAGTTAACAATAGACATGTACCAGGAACACGAAACAATAAAAGAATCATAATAGAGCATCGTAAGGTGCCATCTGGAGACTAAGACACTTACAGCCTTTCCAATTTTGTCATATTTTGTAGTGCAGGAAAACTCTTAATACCTCCTTTCAGGTCAGTCACCCTCCTTAAGTACCACCGAATAACTAGTCAAATAACAGTAAACCTTCAGAATTATCATTATTGACAGCAAGTAAGCATAGAACAGCTCTTACAACTCAGTCATAGATTCTAAATTTGAAAAGGAATCAGGAAAAGGCCCCTCCATTAATGTTCCTTGCATGTCACTGGTAGCCAAAAATAAAAAATCAATAACATTCAAGAAACCTATAAGAAATACTGAGGTTGATAAAAATTCTTGTACGGGAGACAGAGAATAGGGTTATAGTCCTGACAGTCTTGAGAGATTTTTCCAGTTCCCAATGAAGCTTGGGATCTTGCCAGTTATTGGATTCCCATCAATTATGCTGAAATCAGGTGGCAAAGCCTAAATCAAATAGTTCCCTGTCTTGCAATTGGCAAATTAAAAATGATCTTGTAAAAATTGATGGTCTAAGCCGTTATATAGCTTCATAGAAATCATAGCAATATGACTGGGAGGATATATCCATATCACTCACAATTTCGTTAGATTTGTCAATTTGCCAAGTGAATTTGGCAACTCCCCAGTTAGGTTGTTTGCAGAGACATGGCTGTTGAGAAAAGTCAAACAGGAAGAAAATAAAATAAATTCTACGACCATCATAAACAGAAATCATCAAAATCAACTGAAAAAGAAAGAGCAACTGATACATCTCTTTTACTTATTGATTAGTTATAGGATTTATAACAATATCATTTGTCCATGATTTCTCTTAACAAGCAATGCCCTTAATGAGTTTATGACATTTGCAAAGAGGCCTGGACGTTGCTTATTGTTAAATTTGATTGGATGACCAACTTCTTCAAAAGCTTAAGTTGTTAGAAAAAAAATCAATCTATACATTCAAATTTTTAATACTCCCCCTAACTTGAGAAGACTGATCCAAGCCCAACGAATGGATCCACTTAATTGAAGTGCGGGAAATTTTCTTAAAATACTGCTAAGAAGTTTAGGGAAATCACTTGCTACCTTTGGCAGCCTCCATACTACCAATATATTATTATTCATTTTTGCATATAAGTACATAGAGAAATGATATATATAATTAGGTCCTTAACACCCCCCCTCAAGTTGGAGCAAATATGTCATGTAAGCTCAACTTGTTACAAATATAAAATATGCCCTGTATTCTGCCTCAGCACTAGATCTAGCCACCACACATTGTTTCTTGCTTTTCCATGATATCAAGTTACCGCCAAGCATCACACAATATCCTGAAGTAGATCGGCGATAAATAGGTGAACCTGCCCAATCCGCATCAGAATAGCCTGTCACCTGCAGGTGACCCCTATCACAATATAAGAGTCCCTTTCCTGGAGCTTTCTTGAGATAACGAAGGACCCTCAATGCAGCTTCCCAATGTCCCTCACAGGGTGACTCAAGGTTTCAGGTCTCGTGACTGTAAGATAGTTTAACTTGCCTATCAATCTACGATATGGACCCGGATCAACCAAGGATTCACCTTGCTTCGGTAATAGCTTTATATTTGGCTCCATAGGAGTGTCAACTGGTCCTGCCTCCTGTAGCATATTAAGTACATACTTCCTTTGAGAAATATAGATTGCTCCCCCTGATCGAGCTACTTCAATACCAAAGAAGTAATTCAAATCACCTAAGTCCTTGGTCTGAAATTGCTGATGTAAATAAGACTTTAATTTTTGTATCTTATCTGCATCATCTCCGGTTATAATAATGTCATCTACATAAACAATGAGGAGCACTCGCTTTCTAGAAGGAGAGGTGCAAAAGAAGACTGAATGATCGGAGGTGCATCTCATCATACCAAACTAAGTGATAGCAGAGCTAAACTTGCTAAACCAGACACGTGGAGACTGCTTCAGACCATAAAGAGACTTCTTTAGTTTGCAGACTAAACTAATGTGGACTCCCCCTGAGCAACAAATCCAGGAGGTTGCTTCACATACACCTCCTCATTGAGATCACCATGTAAAAAGACATTTTTGATGTCAAGTTGATGAAGTTGCCAACTAGAAATTGCTGCTAGCGTGAGAAAGAGGCGAACAGAGGCAATCTTAGCTACTGGAGAGAATATATCCAAATAATCCACTCCACATCGCTGTGTATATCCATTGGCTACCAAATGAGCCTTGAGCCTATCAATAGATCCATCAGGAGCTGTTTTAATATTGAACACCCACTTGCATCCTACAGTGGATTTTCCCAAGGGAAGAGGAACAAACTCCCACGTGTCACTAGAATGTAATGCAGTCATCTCATCAACCATGGCCAGGCGCCACCCCAGATCAGATAAGGCACCTGAAACAGTTTGAGGGATAGAAACAGTGGAAAGAGAAGTGATAAAGGCAGAGTACTGGGGGATAAAATATCGTAAGAGATACAATGAGAGATAGGATGAGAAGTAGAACACTTACGAACACCTTTCCTCAAGGCAATGGGAAGATCAAGGTTAGATGGTGGAGAAGGATCTGAGACTAGCAAGGCAGCTCTGGGGGTAGGGGAGTTAGGCGAGGAAGTTGGCGATGTCTCGGCAAGAACACATCAAGTAAAGAACTTGGTGGGTTCCCATCGGGGTGACAGCGAATCATTAGTCATCTGAGAAGATGTGTCCTCAAGAGTGGATAATGGAACCGGAATAGGAAGGACCTCAACAACAAACTCGGGTGTAGTGGACTGACTCGAAAAGAATGGTGTGATCTTAAAGAAGGTAACATCTGCTGAGACAAGCACGACCCAACTTGGGTAAGTAGCAACGGTATCCTTTTTGAAGGCGAGAGTAACCAAGGAAAACACATTTAATAGACTTTGGAGATAACTTATCCTTCCCGGGAGAAAGTTGATGGACAAAACAGGTACACCCAAACACACGTGGTGGAAGACTATATATAGGGGTCATGTGGAAAGATAACAATGAAGGGAATTTTGTGATGAACAGAGGAGGGCATCCTGTTAATAAGGTAGGTAACAAGCAGTGAGAATGACATCATCCCAGTATCTCAACGGTACATTCATATGCAATAGGAGGGTACGTGCCATCTCTACAAGATAAGGATTTTTTCGTTCTGCAACACCATTCTGCTGTGGTGTATGAGGACATGAAGATTGATGGAGAAGACCATGAGTGGAAAAGAAAGACCGAAAGACAGTAGAGAAATATTCTTTTGCATTATCACTTCGTAACATGCGAATGGAAATATCAAATTGAGTTTTTATTTTAGTATAGATTGTGGAGAAAATATGAAAGAACTCAGATCGATCTTTCATCAAGAATAACCAGGTCATACAAGAGTAGTCATCTATGAAAGTGACAAAATATCTGAACCCTAGTTTAGAAGAGACACGACTAGGACCCCAAACATCAGAATGGACAAGGGAAAAAGGTGATGAAGCACGTTTATTAACACTACTTGGAAAAGAAGACCGGGAATGTTTATCAAGTTGACACAATTCACACTCAAGACTCGAAAGTGAAAAAAGACTAGGACACATCTTCATTAGATTCTATAGGTGAGGATGCCCCAATCGGCTATGCATCTTAAGAGGAGACGAATCAACCACCAAGGCAGAGGATGGCATCACCCCTTGGTACAAACCCCGAGACTCATGCCCTGTGCTAAGACCTTACCAGTCCGAGAATCCTGAATAATAACAAAGTCAGAGGTAAATATCAGTGAGCAATGTAAATCTCAAGTGAGTTTAATAATAGAAAGTAAACTCAAGGGAAATTGAGAAATGTAAAAAACATTATTAAGTGGTAAGGGTGGTGTAGGTGAGGCAAGACCAATACCCTTTACTGATGAGGTGGACCAATCAACAAGAGTGACAGTAGTGGATGAGGCAAGAGTGACTAAACTGGAGAAAGCGGAAAAGTTACTAGACATATAATCAGATGCGCTTCAGTCTAGAATCTAAGGGTGGGCACTAGAGTTATGAGTCAGACACGTAGTAGGAGTACCTCCATGAACAACAGGTTGTCTGAGGTTGAGAGCTCTGAGTGCGTTCACTGCGTCCCCCTCTAAATCCATTCATTTTTTTCATAGTGATAAGTATAAACCCTTTGATTCGTAATCTTGTCGTAGATTTCCTCGAAGCCGCACATTTGGATCTGAGCACGGATCTAGGGAGGAACTTTTCCCGACTTTGGATCTCAGAATTAGATTGAGAGAATAGGAGATGGAAGGAGCAGATGATGAACAGTAATCAGGTAGAAAAAAGAGAAAAAATTTAGGGATTTCTTGGCTTTGATACCATGAAAAGTTTGGGGAAATCACTTGCTACCTTTGGCAGCCCCCATACTACCAATATATTATTATTCATTTTTGCATATAAGTACATAGAGAAATGATATATACAATTAGGTCCTTAACAGATTCCAACTCAGAACTCAGGAGAGCTCTATATGTTAAATTTGATCGAATGATCAATCTATACATTTTATTCTTAACACTTATCATATGACTCCCAACCATACTTCAAAAAATCGTACCGTACCGGGCGGTATGCTCGGTATTTATCGGTTTTTGAACTTTCCGATATACGAGATACCCGGTATGGGAGAATATCGGGTATCTCGGTAAATACCGCCCGATATGGGCGGTATTTATCACATACCGCCCATATCGGGCGCGGTATATGCATCATACCGCCCATAGTCGTTGGCAATGGTGGCCGATAGCCATGTCGGGCTGTCGGCCACAAGTGATGGATTAATACCGCCTGGTATGGGCGATATTGATCAAATACCGCCCATACCGGGCGGTATTGGGTGTCATACCGGATGGTATCACCCGGTATGATGAACAGTACCCCCAAACGGCTATAGAGCCGTTTGGGGCTGGGTTTGGCTTATTTTTGGGGCTATATAAAGTCCCCAAAACACTCCTTTCACCCTCACTCACCCCTCTACTCATCTAAACTCTCAATCTCTCTTAATCTTTCTCAAACTCTCTCTCTCTCATTTTTTTTTATTAATTTCCACGTCGAAATTATGTCGAAATGGCGCCGAAATCTCAAGCCGACCCCGCATGGCAGCACGGTCGTCGATTGGAGAAGGCTCATCACTGGCAATGTCTCCACTGTGATATGATTTCATGTGATGGAGGCATCACTCGATTGAAGCAACACTTGGCCAGAGGATATGGTAACGTCGTCAATTGCCCCAAAGTACCGGCCGAAGTCCGAAAGATGTTCAAAGCGCAACTCAACAACAAGAAGGAGCAACGTCTTAAGAATGCGGCTCAACAAGCCGAGTTCGACCGACGAGCTACCCAAGATGTCAGGGTTGGCCATTACGATGCTCGGGGTGACGATGACAATGGGGATCAGGAACTTGAAGCCGGCATCCGAGCTTCATTGGAGCATGCTGCATTCGAACGAGATCGGATGTATTATCCCGGATCTCAATTCGAGTATGGCGGCGGCAGTAGCAGCAGTGGCATAAGCAGCGTCGGCTCAACTTCGGCTGCCGGAGCAATGGACCGAAGCGGTTCAATTCCTTTCGGTCCTTATATTGGTCGGAGTTCTAGCATGAGAGCACCACAAACTCAGAGCAGAGGAGGCATTCGTGGATTCTTCACAAACCTCGAAGCAAGTGGTAGGAAAACTAATGTTGATGTTTCTGATCTTGATCCCAAGGCATTTCCTCCTCCATCATCAAATTAAGCAACCGCGCATAGACAATGCTTGGACCAAGAACAAGAAGTGGGAGTTGGTGAGAGCGATCTCCAAATGGTTCCACTTCAGTCGAATTCCCGCAAATGCAGCCAACAACCCATACTACCGAACTATGGTGTCTACAATCCAGAAGGTAGGCCCAGGTATTGCCCCTTCAACTCCGTATGAAATTTCAAGACCTTACCTTGAAGAAGAGGTCAATGAAATAAAACAATGGATCGACATAATAAAGCGACAATGGATGGACTACGGATGCAGTTTAATGTGCGATTGTTGGACCGGGCCAACCCGGATGAGCATCATCAACTTCCTCATTTATTGCAACATGAGGGTTGTTTATCACAAGTCGGTTAACTCTTCTGATGAAATCCATAACGCTCTCTACATCTCGAAGCTGATGACGGAGGTGATCGAGGAGATTGGACCCCAGAACCTTGTTCAAGTTATAACCGACAACGGAGCCAATTTCAAAAGGGCAGGTGAGATAATTGAACAGGATTATCCTCACATATGTTGGACTCCATGTGCAGCCCATTGTGTAAACCTAATGATGAAAGATATCGGTGATATACCGATGGTGAAGGTGACGGTAAAGAGGGTGCAATAAATTACGCGCTTCATATACAACCACACATGGGTACATGCCCTTATGAGAAAATTTACATAAGATATTTTTTTTAAAATAGTTTATAGTATTTATTTATTAATTAGTTTAGGTGATAATTACTAATAATAATTCCATATTTTAGGTGAAATTCTTCGACCAGGAGCGACTCATTTTGCAACAAACTTCATCGCATTAAGGTCGCTCCAACAACGTAAGGCGGGCCTTCGATCAATGTTTACAAGTAAGGAATGGTCTACATCAAGATATGCCAGAAATACTGATGGAAAGCAAACCGAGAAGAACGTCCTCAGCACGCACTTCTGGGATTGCATCGCGGAGATAATCGTCGCCGTAGAACCATTGTACAAGGTTCTACGACAGGTGGATATGGAAAAGACGCCTCAAATGGGTCATATCAACCACTACATCCACCAAGCACAAGAAGAAATCAAGAGGGTTATGATTTCTCCAACCAAGTATAAACCATTCATCGACATTATCTCCCAGAGGTGGGAGAACCAAATGGGTCGTGATATACACATCGCGGTAATTTTTTATTTAATTTTCTAAAATTTATTTAATTTTAATTCATTATGCTAAATTACTTATTAAATTTATAATTTTTTATAGGGTATTATTTAAATCCCGCATACCAGTATCGATATGATCTTGGAACGATGGATAGTTTGTTATATCCGCTTCGCAAGGTCATACAATGAATGTCGGCATCAATGAGAGAAGCAGCACAAGCTCTAAATGAATCAAGATATTTTCGAGATTCAAGCAATTTCGGAGATCCATTTGCAATGTCGTGCCGAGATTCTATGGATCCAGGTAGATATAATTTTTTTTTCAATTTATTTATTAATGATAAAATTAGTAATCTCGTTACTAATATTAATTTTAAATCTATTGCAGTTGAATGGTGGTTGCAATTTGGAACTGAAGCTCCAACTCTTCGGAAGATTGCAACACGCATCCTCTCGCAAACCACATCATCAAATGGATGCGAGAGGAATTGGTCGACCTTCGCCTTGATTCATACTAAGCCGCGCAACCGACTTTCATATGCTCGATTAGAGAATCTAGTATACGTTCATTACAACATGCGGCTTCGATTGCGGGCATTACAAAACAAAGATAAAGAGATTCAACATGTAGATCCATTCGATGTCGAGTTCATCTAAGGCGATGCAGACCCGATAATTGATTGGTGGAGTGCAATGGAGAGCGACCAGCCTCTTTTTGATGAACCAGGCGAACCACCTCGGCCTTCACCAATTATATTTGATGCACTTGAGTCTGAGAGCCAACCAGAAGACATGGTCATTACTCCCTTGGACTCTCAACAAATTCGGCAAGCAAGATGCCGATCCGAATCGGACTCTCCATCTTCCCAATCAAAGGGAAAAAAGAAGGCAACACCTTTAAAGGCAAAAGGCAAAGCCAAAGTACTATAGCAGTAGCAGTACACAAGACGGAGGAGATGATGATGGAGTTGGTGGAGAAGACACCGTCGTGCCATAAAAGTACTATACAAATTTTGTTACTCGATAGAGTAAATAAAAAGAAATGATGGTTTGGAAATCTGTGGACAAATGAGCAATACTTCAATCACACCACCCTAGATGACGACCATGGTGCTAGAACCGGAGGATCAACTGGGATCAGGGTGTACGAGAAGAGAGGCCGGCGTCAAGGTGGATCGATAGCTTTGCAAGATTACCATCACGATATGATGAGTAGTTTGCAAGAGGTTTCTGAATCAACCTACTCTGTATCCAGTACCTAATCAGTTACCTACTCAACTGATGATACAGGGTCTAGTTCTTGGAATCCCAACAAAGAAACGCTAATGTCAATGTGGTATAATGGATACCAAGGCATTATGCCATGGGAAAATTTCCAAATATGAGCATTAGAGACCTACGGTGTTGACTTTAGTCGTGTATGTCCCCAAGCCCAAGATATGTATGGGTACGACAGACGTTATTCGTCCGCATTTTAAACATTGTATTCATGTATTTGACATTTGAATATTAATTTTAAGCATTTCTTCATCAATTATGTGTTATTGAAGAGTTATTTTTAACAAAAAAAAAACCGGCCGGTATGATTTTTCATACCGTACCGTGTGTCGGTACGGTGTGGTACCGGTATATAACAGTACCGGTACCGGTATTTTAAACCATGCTCCCAACCTTTCCTATTGATGGAGGCTCTATGCTGCAGTCTTTAGGCTAGCTATTTCTTTGCGATAAA
Organism: Canna indica; assembly: GCA_034359265.1. Lineage (NCBI taxonomy): Eukaryota > Viridiplantae > Streptophyta > Magnoliopsida > Zingiberales > Cannaceae > Canna > Canna indica. The sequence continues at coordinate 72,165,071 of CP136891.1, read as the reverse complement.
TAAATATTAACCAATTTCAATTTCACCACATTTTCCCTAGCTTAGATCATGTAAATGTTAATATATGAAATGCCTTCTGGTATAGAACTACATAATTTGTCATTTCATTATTAAAATATGTTTTATTAAACAAACAGTTCACTACCCATCTCATGGTTTTCCTACCTCAGAGGAGAGTCCCTTACTCCCTTCTTTTTTGGGAAAGGCTGAGGGCAAAGAGGTCCCTTCACTCTTAGTAACCCCATGCTCTAGTTAAAGATGTAGACGTGCAAAAAGCTAGGGTGCAGCTAGGGGTCATATAGGACTCTATCAGGTTATATACGTGAGTTAAGGAACTATATATATTGCAGATTGCAGTACGTGGGACCGCTGAGTTTGACGAAACTAATCAACTTTTTAATGCTTCCATGTGACATATAACACTATAACAATATATTCTATTCTCTCCCTCAATTATTTTATATATACGCACACACGTTGTTGCCTTCATCGCCGAGCACCTCAACCTACTGCTATTGTCTCCGCCTGTTACGATCGGACTGGCTAGATTGCCTAATTAAATTACTTCAACTGAAGCTGATAGTAGTACATTCATCAAATTTTATAAGACAATGTCATATTACTTTCGATGTGAAATTAAAGTAAAATATTACAATCTTCTCGATCCACTTATGTCTTAACGTCATCGTCAAAATCCAACTCGAGTTTAGCACATAGTCAGAACCATATTCAAGTCGAAGACATGTGAGGTTTAACCTAATAACGGCTCTACCAATAACTATTTCTCACATAGGCTCTCTCATCATGTATGCCAAAGACTAGACCCTACTCTAATATAATTTATTACGATTCGCTTGATGAGATAATTGAGTCATCAATTTCATAAACTAATATATTAGTCTAATTAAAATGCTCAAGCTGAAGTTGATAATAATACGTCCATCAAATTTTATAAATTAACACCACATTCAATAAACTCCCAACGTGAAACTAAAGTAGGATATTCACTGCCGGCCAAACGTCATCACCATCCTCGCCATGCCAATAACTATATCCGGCAGCATGTGAAAATTTTTATTGCTACGCCGAACACCGAGACGCTACTAGTCGAAGCACCTTTAGTTAACAATATGTGTTGACCTAAGGTTTGTTTTGCAACCTAGATTATAATATTCTTTGTTTTCACAATAACAAACGAATTACTAATATTCGATTTGGATTTCTTTGGATTTTGAGACTTTGAGTTAGATAGTTATCATCCTTACGGATCGCACTAAAAAAATTGAACTCATAAACTCGATTCAATTTTTGTTCAATCCAATTAACTTTAGCCAGGTTTAATTAGTTTTTATTAGTGTTAATTAGTTATTATTAATTAACACTAAGTACTTTATATATCTTAGATTTAGGGTTAAAGTTACGAATCTAATTAGGTTTGTTTAATTAGTTAAATTTGATCATTTAATGAGGTTTAATTAGTAAATAATTAATTAGATTAGTTTGTAATCACTACAACATAATTGACCTATAAAAATATAAAATTAAAGATAAATTATATTTTTATTTTTAAATCTTTACAATTAAAAATTAATAGACATAAAATTTATTTCAAATTAGTCTATAAAGATCTATAGAAATAACAACAACAGAGCCACTTAATTGATTTGACTCTAAGTTATAGAAACACCAACAACAAAGTCACTCAATTGATCTAACTCTAAAATTATTTTTAGAGACTAATTAGGAACACAATTTATATTTATTAGTCTCTAAATATGAAGATTTAAAAATAAAAATCTAATTTGTCTCTAATTATGCGTCTCTATAGACCGATTGTGTTGTAGTGAATTAATTAAATTAATTGTATTATTAATTACTAGCTAATTATCTATTAACTAGCAATTAATTATATCAATTAGCAATTATTTGTATAATTAGTGAATAATTAGATTTTGTTTAGGTAATTTTAGGATTATTTGGAATTTAGGTTAAAAATTTTATGTTATTTTTGTCAATTTTAGTTTATTTTAATTAGTTTTGGTTATTTTGGTATTACTATTTTTATATATGATTGTTGATATTATAAATTTTGATTAGTTTTATTGATGCTTAGTTAGTGAATTCAATTTTGGTCAGATGTAACAGAAGTTGGCATGTTCGATAATGAAGGTCGATTTCTCCTCATCTTCCGGATGCATTTGGATCTGTTGTAGCCCAGGTAGACATCCATGAAGCTCAGATACTAGCTAGTACCCTGAGGAGCTGTCGACAAGTTTGTCTATGCTAGGGAGCGGGTAGGAGTCTTTTGGGCATGCCTTATTCTGGTCGGTTAAGTCAATAGACATCAGTCATTTCCCTGAATGTTTCTTAACCATCATGACGTTTGCAAGCAATGTGATGAATTTGATTTCTCTGACCGAGCGCTGGGCTCGCCTTGGACATCTCCTCCGGGTCCAATTCATATACTCTTGTTGTTGCTCTGTGTGAAAGACCGAGCGCGTTGGTTGGGATGAGGTGCTCGGCACTTCTTCCGGCTCAGTCAATTTCTATTTTAGGCATTCATTGTAGCACATGCGAGCTTCCTTTTAGTCGGCCTGAACCACTCCCACTTTTGTCTTCAAGACAAGAAATTTAATCGTCAAGTAGGGAGTCGATACAACGGCTCCCAAGTTGTTCAACGTGTTGGCTTTAGGTTTTCAACTTTGGTCTTAATTTCAGTTTTGATGATAACAAATATGGAACTAATATTTCGTTCAAAAATCTTTCAGGTTCCATATCGAGTAGCGTTCGATGTCCTCAATCGGAGAAATTGATAAATCGAAAGGACATTGATCTCGTGCTCAGGTTCGTTGCGAAAATTTCTCGAAGATCGACGAGTGCACCAAAGTCGCATTGGACGAGTCCAAAGATCAAATGAAAAGCTCTCCAAGTTGATGCTCGTTGAAAGCCGGAACCCGGAAATGAAGCGCGGAAGAAGAAGATTGAAGAAATCAAATTCAGTCTAGGTTATAAAATGGCAGTAGCCATCTCAGTCGACCGAAGGATGCCGCAAAGCGGCAGTAGCTACTTCGGTCGACCGATTGAGGCCAAATATTGTCAGTAACTGCGTCTGCTGAAGCTGCAAGCCTGCGTTTATCGACCAATCGGTCGACCGAATTGAGGATCGCAAGTTTTGCGTCTGGCGGTCGACCCCTCGATCGACCGCACACAGAGAGGAAGGCAGCGGTCGTTCGGGCGGTCGATCGGTCGATTGACCGACCAATCGACCGAGCGTCTACAACGGATAGTTTTCTATCCGTTGAGCTACCGTTTCTTCGTGAGGGTATAAATATACCTCATCTAACTCCTTTTAATCTTCTTCCTTGATTAATACATATATTATTGAGCATTCTAAAGGGAGTTTAGAGCCTTCCATAGATCGATTGCAGTGCGCTCTGCTCTTTCGTCGAGTTCTTCTTCAAGCGCCATCTGCTCCTCAACTCTGCTTCGACTCAAGATTCATCTTCTGGCGAGTTGGAGGTTTTAAGGCTTGGAAAAGAGCACGAATTCTTGGTTTTATTTTAAGCTCTTTTCACTTATATTTTTAACTGTTATTTGAAACTATTTTTGAATTTGTGCATGTGAAGACCTAGGCTGTTTAGGTCTTGTGCGGAAGTGGTTACCTTGTTGTGAAGGTGTAAAGCCACTTGTTTAAACTTAGTTTTACTAGGATTAGTTGAGTTGTCCCTTAGGGTTGAGGTGGAAGAGTGCTCTCGGTAAGAAGGCGGTGACTTCCGGGTGTGGAAGTGCCTTAGGTCGAGAGTGCGACTCTTCGAGTCAAAATCCTCTGTGTAAGGGAAATCGATTTAATCTAGTTAAACTAGTTTGAAAATTCAAAGCAGGGTGATTAGGTAGTGGAGTATGCATTGGGGCCGAACCACTATAAATTTGTGTGTTTGCATTGATTCTCTATTGTGTGCTTAATTGCTTATCTTGCTTCCGCATCAAATCGTAAAATTGCAAATTGTCTAAATATTTTAAGAAACGATTAAAATTGAATTTAGGCTAATTAATTTAGTAAGCATACTATTCACCCCCCCCTCTAATGCTCTCATTTCGCCTACATTTGGTATCAGAGCAGGTCCGTAGTTTGAGATTTCACCATCTCTTCTACACCTTGTCTCGATCCGAGAATGGCACTAGAGTGTGTAGCGTCTATACCACCTAGGTTCGATAAGTCTAACTTTGGTATTTGGAAGAGTAGAATGTATACTTTTCTAAAGACTCAAGGTTTAGGTGTCTTTAACATGGTAAAAATCAAATATATTGAACCTAAGGAAAATATGAATGCATGGACCCAAGAACAAATTAATATGTTTGAATTAAATGCTAAGGCAACAAATTACATATATTGTTCTTTAGAAAATAATATATTTGAAAAGATCATGCATTGTACTTCCGCATTCGATATTAGGGCTTGCTTAAATGTCTTATATGATTATGCTAAAACTGAGGAGTTAGAAACTTTTAATGAAGGTAGTGATGACAATGGTCATCTTTCCAATACTAACATAGTTCTTGAAGCTCAAAATGTTTCCAGTCATAGGAGCACTAAAAGCCGGAAGAGAAAGGTGATTTGCCATGTGTGCCAAGAGAAATGGCATGTAAGGAATAATTGCCCTTCCATGAAGAACAAGGCAAAAAAGAGGTCAAACGCTTCCACATCATCATCTTACTCAAGTGAAGTATCCTCTTACCATGACGATGAAGTCATCTCAAAAGAATACCTCATGAATGATAACAATGAGGTACACTCCTCTCATTCTAATCATGTTAATAATAATGATAGTATTAAGTCATCTAGTTCTCATGATTTTGATGAATTGATGAGTATAAAGTTATGTATGCCTTGATGGCTAAAAAAGATAAAGAGAACAAAAATTTGAAGAAAGAAAACTTAAATCTTAGCTCTCAATTACATAATATAAAACTAGAAAATGAGAAGCTAAAAATTAGTGTCTCCAATTCATGCCATGATACCTTAAATCTTAAATCTTAGCTCTCAATTATTTTGAAAATGAATCCATGCTATGTAGTGAAGTTGAATTTGGAAAATGATAGTTGGTTTTTCACTTCGCTATTTAGTTTGATAGTTTGCATGTAAATTTGATTTCATCTTCTATTAATAAAGTATACTTGCAAGTTATTGTAAATGGAAGGCTTATTAAAATAAAAAAGATTAGTTTAGCTAAATCATCATGAATAAGGTATAACTTTGATAAATTCAAATCTTAATGTTATACCTCAATGCTTAAGCTTAAATAATATCTCAATACTCATGATTAAAATTGCATGGTAAACCCTTGAATTTTCATGAGTAGGCAGAATCTTAACACTTAGGCAAATTTCATTAAATGAAACTTGCTCTAGGTTAATACTTACTATTAGGACATTCCTTTAAGTCCAAACTAGTTAAACATGTTTAGGGACCTTATCCCTCAAATGTTTCACATCTTAACCTCCTTAAAATGAATCTTTACTATCTAGCATAGGTTAAGGTGTTTAAATGAAACTTTGCATTGAACATTTGCTATTTAGTATGTTAGCTTGTTAGTTGGCATATAATTTCATTTTGATACTAATGAAGCCTACTTGCAAGTTAAGAAAGTGGTAAACATTGGAAGGATATGCTATCATGAAGATAATTGAAAAGTAAATGACAAGTTTGGCAAAAATCTCTAAAGACTAAGGTATGGATTTAATTTTACAAAAATCTTAGTTTAATAATTGAATATCCATGTTTAATGATGTCTCTATACTCATGATTGATTTTGCATGAAAAATATTTGAATTTTTATGAGTATGCAATTTCATGATAACTAGGCAAATTTCATGATATTAATATTGAATGAAATTGGGCAAGTTTAATTTTTTTTATTAGAGACCTCATTTTGAGTAAACACCAAATGAACATGTTAAGATACACATATCACATGAGTCTAGGTTGTTAAACTTGAAAATTCATGTCTAGATGAACAAATGTGATAACTAGATCATATTAGAGAACTTAAGCTTGAAAAGTTCGACCCAAGTCAATAAATCGACTTGGTCACTTTATTTTAAGTCCAATCTTTATAAACATGTTTAGGAATATGTATGACATATTTTCAATCACTTAAAGTGAGAAATTCATATGGATATGGATAAAATGACATAGATGTCAATTCATGTTTACCTATTTTGAACCAAGTTGACCCAAGTCAACAAGTTGACTTAAAGGTCTCATTTTCAATCCATATTTAATAAACATGTTTAATTTTACTCATGTTAGGTATCCATAGGTTTAAGTTTGAAAAATCATGAGTAAATGATAAGATTAAAACTTAGCAAGTTTCATGAAAACTAGTTTAGTGTTGAATGAAACCATGCTAGGTTGATATCTTGACTTAAGGATATAATTTTAAGGATATTTCAAACTTGACATACACTCTTTACATGATCACTTTATGGTGTCATAAAAATTTGAATGAAAATTGAACACATTCTGAAAATAACTGAAAATTACAAAAATAAAATTTCAATCAACAATTAGTATGCATTTTCAGTTATTTCTAGAGAAATATAGAAAACTCATTTTCAATTGATTCTTGAAATTGCACCCTCACTGAAAAATCTAGGTTCTTCAGTAATTTTTTTGAAAAGTTTCATCAAGAATCTGATTTAAAATAGAATTTTGAAGTTAGATTTCGAAAACGCAAAGTATCATCCTTCTTGAAATATCAATCTTTCTGATGCTTTGATTTTTCTTCAAAAACTTCAAATGAAAACTCATGCATACTATTTTATTTCATTTCTAATATCATTAACACCATTGCTTGAGCAAAATCATTCATATGAATGATTTTGATAATTTGAATGATAACTAGAAATATTCATTTTTTCATTGAAAATAACATAGGATGAAAAATGAACGTAGAAAATTCATTTTGAGTTCAAACTTGATACATGCATTTCAAATGACCATTCAATAATTGGTATCAAAAAAATTTCATCCAACAATTGGTATTTCAAATCTTGAAGTATATGTTGACCTAAGTCAACAAAATGACTTAGAAATTTTATCTTAAGTCCAAACTTGATTCATAGACTTACATTCTCTCATGTTTGATGTCTAGATGCCTAAGTTTAAGAAAACATGAGTAGATAGCAAAAACTTGATACTTAGCATTTTTCAAGTTTTCATGCTTATTTCAAATGAAAATGTGCTAAGTTCATATTTGGATCAAATGACATTAGTTTCACTTCAAACTTGATATACATAATTTAAATAACCATATTTTGATATTTTGAAAGTTTGAATGAAATCTAAAAATGTTATGAAAAAGATATGAGAACATACATGATTTAACTTTGAAGTCAAATATTTAGTTTAGAACATATCATGTATGATTTAAGTTTCATATTAAATATTTGTTTTCCATCCCTTTGGTTAAGATTTTTATGTTTCATGAAAAATAATTTTTAGAGTCTCAACTTCATGAAAAAAAATACTTGTTTTTCATCCCTTTGACTAGATTGACCTTTCTTGCCCTTTTTGATTGATGTCAGAAGGGGAAAAAAAGTATAGGTAAATGGGAGGAAAATAAAGGAGATCCATGCATATAGATAGGGGGAGTTTATTTTCATAGATATGCATGTTGATAGGGGGAGAAATCCCTTAGTTGATATCCTATATGCTTTAATGAATATATTTTCTTAAGGATGTTTGTCATCATCAAAAAGAGGGAGATTGTTGGCTTTAGGTTTTCAACATTGGTCTTAATCTCGGTTTTGATGATAACAAACATGGAACTAATATTTCGTTGAGAAATCTTTCAGGTTCCATATCGAGTAGCGTTCGATGTCCTCGATCGAATAAATCGGAGAAATCGATAAATCAGAAGGACAATGATCATCGCGCTCGGGTTCGTCGCAAAAATTTCTCGAAGATCAACGAGTGCACCAAAGTCACATTGGACGAGTCCAAATATCAAATGAAAAGCTCTCCAAGTTGATGCTCGTTGAAAGCCGGAACCCGGAAATGAAGCGCGGAATTAGAAGGCTAAAGAAATCAAATTCTGCCTAGGTTCGGTTGATCGGGCGGTCGACCAAATAGGGTTTGTAAAATGGCAGTAGCCATCTCGGTTGGCCGAAGGATGCCGCAAAGAGGCAGTAGCTACTTCGGTCGACCGGGCGATCGGTCGACCGACCGAGTCTAAATATTGGCAGTAGCTTCGTCGGTCGACCTATCGGTCGACCGGACTGCGTTTGCTGAAGTCGCAAGCCTGCGTCGATCGACCCATCGGTCGACCGAATTGAGGATCGCAGGTTTTGCGTCTGGCGGTCGACCCGTCGGTCGACCGCACATAGAGAGGAAGGCAACGGTCGTTCGGGCGGTCGATCGGTCGGTCGACCGAGCGTCTCCAACGGATAGTTTTCTATCCGTTGAGCTGCTATTTCTTCGTGAGGGTATAAATATACCTCATCTAACTTCTTCCTTGATTAATATAGATATTATTGAGCATTCTAAAGGGAGTTTAGAGCCTTCCAAAGATCGATTGCAGCGCACTCCGCTCTTCCGTCGAGTTCTTCAATCTTCAAGCGTCGTTTGCTCCTCAACTCTGCTTCGACTCAAGATTCATCTTCTGGCGAGTTGGAGGTTTCAAGGCTTGAAAAAGAGCACGAATTCTTGGTTTTATTTTAAGATCTTTTCACTTGTATTTTTAACTGTTATTTGAAAGTATTTTTGAATTTGTGCGTGTGAAGACCTAGGTTGTTTAGGTCTTGTGGAAGTGGTTACCTTGTTGTGAAGGTGTAAAGCCACTTGTTTAAACTTAGTTTTACTAGGATTAGTTGAGTTGTCCCTTAGGGTTGAGGTGGAAGAGTGCTCTCGGTAAGAAGGCGGTGACTTCCGGGTGTGGAAGTGTATTAGGTCGAGAGTGCGACTCTTCGAGTCAAAGTCCTTTGTGTAAGGGAAACTGATTTAATCTAGTTAAACTAGTTTGGAAATCCTAAGCGGGGTGCTTAGGTAATAGAGTAAGCATTGGGGCCGAACCACTATAAATTTGTGTGTTTGCATTGATTCTCTATTGTGTGCTTAATTGCTTATCTTGCTTCCGCATCCAATCGTAAAATTGCAAATTGTCTAAATATTTTAAGAAACGATTAAAATCGAATTTAGGCTAATTAATTTAGTAAATACACTATTCACCCCCTCTCTAGTGTTGTCATTTCGCCTACACAACGATAGTCGCCCTAGGATCATGTGATATGGGCTGGGGCAGTCAATGACCAAGTACTGCACTTTCGCCCTAGGATTTTCCTGACAAAGAAATTGCCAGTAACGATAGAAATGACGACATGGTCATGTAAATTTTTATAGATCCCCTGGAAATCAAATTCATGGCATCTTCATTATACTTAAACATTTTCTTATCTAATTCACTCCAAGCATGCATGTCAACCTTAGGTTCAATGAATTCTAAACTTAACATGTTAAAGACATCAAAACCTTTAGTCTTTAAATATGTATTCATCCTATATATCCAAAGACCAAAGTTTGACGCATCGAACCTAGGAGGTGAAGACGCTACCGACTCTAGTGTCATTTTAAGATCGAGACAAATTATAGAAGAGATGGTGAAATCTCAAACGACGACCCGCTCTGATACCAAATGTTGGTGAAATGACCACACTAGAGGGGGATGAATAGTGTGTTAACTAATCTTATCGCCTAATTCCAGTTTTTAATATTTTCTTGATTAGTTAGGCCAAGCACGATATTAATATATAGCAAGCGGAAGCAATAAATATAAAGCAATTAACACAAAATAATATATCAATACTAACACAATTATTTATAGTGGTTCGGCCCCAATGTCTACTCCACTACCTAAGCACCATGCTTAGGATTTTCAAACTAGCTTTACTAGATTATATTGTTTCCCTTACAAAGTGGACTTTACACCGAAAAGTCTCCGCTCTCAAATCGAAAGCACTTCTACACCCGGAAGTATCACACCTTCCTACTGATAGCACTCTCCCACCTCAACCTAAGGGACAAATCAACTAATTCTAGTAAACTAAGTTTACAATGATAGATTTAAGCCTTAACACCAAGGCAAAATCAAAATAAAAAACGAAAGACGATAACAATTGGAGCAATAAATCAAACAACAAGTACTTAGCTCCAAAAGAAACTCCCTAATCCTCTTGATGTCTTAAGAAGATGAATCTATGAAGCTTAAAAGCTAAATAACCAAGTGGAGATCAAAACTAGGGCTTTTACAAGGATGTCTCAATGGAAGCTTGTAAAAATGCTTAGGATCACTCTTTGAGGCTTGAAAGCATCATAGGAGGCTTGGAAGAGAGTTTGTGGTGGGTATTTATAAACCCTTAAACAAGATCATCGGTCGACCGACCGAGCGACCGAAGGCATTCTGCCTATTCTGGGCATTGGTCGATCGACCAAACCTGGGTAGGGCAGGGCAGACTATTTGGTTATGCTAGTTTTTCTGCTTGTTTGCTCATTTCTAGGTTCTGTCTTCGCTAAGTCTACTTATATAATATTTCTTAACTTTAAGTTTATACTTTAAAACATAAATGTTATATAAGGATTACCCCCATTTGGATTCAATAAAAATATCTAAAAAATCAAAATTTAACTTTTGGGGTCTAGTACAAATTTCCGAAAAATGAAAATTTTCTAATCTTCCGGGTCAAATGTGAGTAGGCTAAAGGCTTCTATTTTTTTTAAAAAAAATACATTGTTATCTAGTTTTTACCTAAGGAATAATTACCGGCACTTTTGGTGCTAAGAAAATGTCTAGGTCATATAGCCCTCCAAGGAGCTCCCTAGGCTTAATGAATTTCAAGGTCATTTTTTTATTTTTCAGTTTTTCATATTTTTGGGGTTCGGGTTCGGTTTTTAGGTTCTTTGCATAATAAGAGGATTACATATTCATTCTAGACACTCTAAACCTAAACTCTAACTTCCCGAAGAATCCTGAGCGTCGACGAGCGTCCTTGCTGATTTGTCTGATTCCTTCGATTTTTTCGATCGGGGATGTCGAGCGCTAACCGACTTGGAACCTGAAAGTATTTATCAATGAAATATTAGTTCCATGTTTGTTATCATCAAAATCGAGATTAAGATCAAGGTTAAAAACCTTAGGCCAACACGGGTGTGAGGCCTCTGCGGGTAGTTTGCGTCGTTGATTGCTATGATGGCTCAGAGCGACTCCTTACTAGCCGAGCTCGTCTTGCCTCCATTGGTGAATCCTCCTTCGATATGGTCGACGACCCCGCTGATCTCGGTGTTCGGCTGACCGTAATTCCCGCAATTCTAATGGATTTTATTTTTGATTTTAGCAGGATAATTAGAGGTGCGTCGGATCGAGCCAAGCAAAATGTCGAAAGGTGCGACTTAAGGTACGGCTCGAACGCGCAAGTAAAATTATTATTTCATGAATTATTATGATGTTAGGTTCGAGTCGGGCTCGAGCCGAGTCTAAGGGTTCAATCGGAACCCAATTTGGATGAGAATATGTCTATTTGAGTCCAACTTAAGTTCCAAGGGCATAGTGGTAATTAAGAAAAAATAAAATAAAAGGCATCCACCTCAGCCGACCATACGACTGTAGCAGTCGCACTATAGCCAAGGCGAGTGAAAAGGAGGAAACTTGGGCGACCGGTGGCCGGTGGTCGCGTCGTTGTCGGAGATCGGAGTCGTGAGGCTTCAAGACCTTCATCTCCTTCCCTTCTTCCTCTTCCTGTGAGTGGTTCTAGAGCTTCTTGATGTAGGAATTAGGGCCCTTGTGGCCGAACCCTATGATAGGGTATAAATCCGGATTTTAATGCTTGTAACTCGATTTCTTGCTTCCTTTTGATGATTAGACTACTTGAGATGTTGTAGATCGTCTTTTCTCAAATTTTTGTAGGGTTTTCCTAGGGATGGCACTGGGGCGGGTTTGGGACGGCAAATCAATCCCTATCCCAAACCCATTAAGAAAATTCAATCCTAAACCCGTCCCAAACCCGTTAGTATTTTAAAGGGTAATTCCCAAACCCATCCCACTAATTTAACGGGTACCCACTGGGAACCCGTCCCAAACCCGTTAGTATATATATTTACAATTTACATACTTTTCAAAAGAAAGAAATTAATTTAAAAATAATACATTAGAATTAACATGTATCAAATTAATAGAAGAAAAATAGAATTACCTGAGCAAATTCGAGATGAACCCTATTTAGTATTTAACTAACACACATAATACAACACTTAATTCATAATTCATTAAGCTTCCAAATACAAGTGACACACATACAAGTTTCAAAATATAACACATAATTCATTACTTCATTACATTAAAAGTTTAAAACCAGTGACACACATACTTAACTTTCAAATACAAGAAAGTAATTAAATCTCTGAATATGAAAAGTCCTAATCATCTACAATCTCCAAGTCATCATCCACGTCCTCATCCGGTGCATCAAAGTCATCCAAAAGTCCTGCAGCTATAACAAACACAACCAAAGAAAATATCAATCAAATGAGCAAAGTATAGTGAAGCCCGCAACAGGTAGCAACGACAATAAAAAGAAATAAGTGACACTACCTCCTGAGTGAGTAGACAACCAACTTTGAGAACACATTAATGCTTCTATTGTATCGGGTCGAAGTCGACTTCGGACAAGACTTACAACTCTTCCACTAGTGCTAAAGGCTGACTCAGATGATACAGTTGATATAGGAATTGCAAGAATATCACGAGCTATAAGTTGTAACGTTGGATACTTGATCCCATTTGTTCTCCACCAATTTAATATATCAAAGTCTTCAGTCCATGGCAAGTTCTTTTCTTCCAAGTAATGATCTAATTCAGATTTCACCAGTCCATCTGAAGAATGAATAGAAAGAAATTGAACTAACTTAGACTTTAATGATGATTCCCCGGTAGTGGTGTGTGAACTATCCATAGTAGATCCACTATGACTCTTAGAAGTCTTAGACTTAGCTCTATGTTGATATTCCTGCAATAAATCATAGCAACTACCACGAACCTTGGCTATTTCTGAAGAAGCATGCAGCCCATAAACACATGGTAAGATAAATTCAATTGCCTTCATTTTGAAACGAGGGTCCAAGATAGTTGCTAGAGACATGACAAGATGCACATCTCCCCAATATTTCTCAAATTTCACAAGCATATTTTCAGCCATTCTACTTATCACATCATCCAAAGATCTTCTCCAATCAACTAATGCCTCTCTAATGTCATTGATTTTTTCAAAGTAGCAATTCACAGTAGGATATTTTGAACCAGAAAATAGCTTTGTAACTTCATAAAATATCTTTAACTTCTCACATATCTTACTAGCCATCTCCCAATCATCTTCTGAGGGCAAACTTGTATATAATCTCTCCCTTTGTCTCAATCTTGGAAAAACATCTTTGTATTCAATTGCAGTAACAAGCATCAAATAAGTAGAGTTCCATCGAGTCTTACAATCCAAAGAAAGCTTCTTGGTGATTGGAATTAATAGTTGACGAGTTGCTTCTTCGAACCTCTCAACTCTTGATGGTGTTGCTGACCAAAAAGCCACGCTATCACGAACTTTTTCGATAGATTTCTCTATCACACTCATCCCATCTTTCACCACAAGATTGAGGATGTGCGCAGAGCATCGCATGTGGAGGATTCTTCCACCCATGAGCATGTCGATTGATTGCATCCTTAAGCTAATATTTTCAAGCATAGCATCATTAGTACTGCAATTATCAACCGTGATAGTCGACACTCTCCTATCCAAATTCCAATCCATCAGAGCATCAAACAAGTAATCAGCTAGGACGTCTTTTGTGTGAGGAGTGGGGACATAGGCGAACCTGCATGATGAGAATAACCAAGCACATTAAACATATGCTAATATGACTTAATTTAAATAATCAGATCTTACATGCAGATTGCAGATTTTAATAACTCACGTCAAAATTCGACTTTGGAGGCTCCAAGAGTCATCAATAAAATGTACAGTAATGGACATGTAGCCTCTCTTCTGATTAGAACTCCACATATCCGTGGTCACTGCAACTCGACATTTAAGATTCCCTAGCATTTTATACAACTTTTGCTTTTCTGAGTTATATATTTGAATGATATCCTTCTTGATGGTATTTCGACAAACATGCTTGAAAAGAGGTTGAAGGCCGGCCACAAATTTTCTAAACCCCACATGCTCGACTATGGAAAGAGGATATTCATGCATAATAATAGCTCTTGCAAGGTCGTTCCTTGACACGCCTTGGTCGAAAGTGAAGTTGCCAAGCTTGAACTTTCCGTCATTCTTTTTCTCCACTTTCATCATGCTTTGCCTTATATCCACTTGATTTCGTTTGAAACAAGTGCCTAAGTGACTATGCAAATGCTTTGTCCCATACTTAGAGCCCGCCTTAAACTTACGTTCACAATGAGTACAAACAGCGATCTCGTCCCCGTTAACTGTTTTCTTAATAAAATCATTCCATACCGCTGAAGTAAGCTTCCGCTTTTTAGGATTCTCACTCTGATTGTGAGATTGATCAAGCAACGAGATTTGCTTCTCCACAACCTTAACACTTTCAGCTGGTGATTGACTCGACAATGAGGCGGGGGTAGGTGTAGATGTAGGCGTGGGAGTCTTCTGAGCTGAAGATGGTTCTGAAGTTTCATGTCCTATATTGTCATCATGCTCAGACATCTCTGTGAACATTTCATAAATATATTTACCTCTAACATTTAAGCACAAAGCATGCAGATAGTAAGCTAATTTTAACAAGCATGCAGAATTAGAAAATAGAAAAAAAATAGTTGGCGGCAGATTTTCTAATTTTAACAAGCATGCAGAATTTTAACAAGCATGCAGAATTAGAAAACAGAATGAGTACAAGCATGCAGAATTAGAAAATAATGCAAGAAAAATAGTTGGCGGCAGATCATGCAAAATTCATCAGTAACTAATTGCAGCGACAGTTAAGAAAAAAAGTAGAAAAAAATAGAAAAAAAACCTAAGAATCGCAGACGAAGCAGAGGCAGTGAGGCGGCTGGCGGCGTGAGGGTAGTGAGGTAGTTAGGCAGATCGCAGAGGTGCAGCGAGCGGGCTGTGAGGCGACGAGCGGGCTGTGAGGCGACGAGCGGGCTGTGAGGCGACGAGCGGGCTGTGAGGCGGCGAGCGGGCGCGACCGCGTGAGGGCAATGAGGCAGTGAGGTAGTGAGGCGGCGTGAGGGTAGTGAGGTAGTCAGGCAGATCGCAGAGGGGCAGCGAACGGGCGTGAGGGCTATGAGGCGGCGAGCGGGCTGTGAGGCGGCAAGCGGGATGTGAGGCGGCGAGCGGGATGTGAGGCGGCGAGCGGGATGTGAGGCGGCGAGCGGGCGTGACCGCGTTAGGGCACTGAGGCACTGAGGCGGCGTGAGGGTAGTGAGGTAGTCGATCGCAGATTCGCAGAGGGGCAGCGCCGCAGCAAGCCAGCGAGCGGGTGTGAGGGCTGTGAGGCGGCGAGCGGGCTATGAGGCGGCAAGCGGGATGTGAGGCGGCGAGCGGGCGTGACCGCGTTAGGGCACTGAGGCACTGAGGCGGCGTGAGGGTAGTGAGGTAGTCGATCGCAGATTCGCAGAGGGGCAGCGCCGCAGCAAGCCAGCGAGCGGGCGTGAGGGCTGTGAGGCGGCGAGCGGGCTGTGAGGCGGCGAGCGGGATGTGAGGCGGCGAGCGGGATGTGAGGCGGCGAGCGGGCGTGACCGCGTTAGGGCACTGAGGCACTGAGGCGGCGTGAGGGTAATGAGGTAGTCGATCGCAGATTCGCAGAGGGGCAGCGCCGCAGCAAGCCAGCGAGCGGGCGTGAGGGCTGTGAGGCGGCGAGCGATTTAGGGGCTGCGAGCGAGTGTGAGGGCAGTCGAGCGAGTGACTGCTTGACTGGGTGAAATGGCGAATCGGGTGAGCGGCTGACTGGCTGAGTGCAGAAAGTAAAGATTAGGGATTTAGGGTATATGTTAAAAATTAAAGGTTATAATATATTATTACATTATTTATATTATATAAAAAATTAGAGTATATGTAAAAAGTCATAATTATCCCTATATATATTAGATAACATAAGGGTATTTATATAAATTTACCCTTAACGGGTTTGGGACGGGTTTTAGACTAAAATCCTGGACCCGTCCCAAACCCTACAGGGTTTTAACCTTAAAATCCTATACCCGTCCCACGACCCAACGGGCAAAACCCGTTAATGACCTATCAGGGTTTGGGACGGGTAAATACCCATTTATACAAACCCATTGCCATCCCTAGGTTTTCCTTGTACTCTAGGGTTGGTCGGTTAGGGTTTTCCTTTTAGGGAAGATTATGCCAATTTTTTTAATGGATCCTAGGCTTAGATTATGTTTCTTTATCGATTGATGACTAGGGGTGAGAAAAAAAAACCAGTTTTTCGGTTAACCGGAAAATCGGTCCGAAACCGAATCAGTTTTTTCGATTTCAGTTTTTATTTTTGGAAAAATCAGTTTTCGATTTCGATTTTGATTTCGGTCTGAGAGGTAAAAAGTCCACCAATTTCGATTAACCGACCGGTTCGATATAATTTATTAATTTTAAATATATATATATATATATATATATATATATATATATATAAAAATAAAATAATGATTTATAAATTATAAAAAAAATTATAAAAAATTACAAAAAATTATAAAAAATTAAAAATATATATATAATATAAAATAATATATATATATATATATTAAAAAAATAAAAATAAAAATAAAAATATTAATTTTTGTAGAACATTATCTTGGTTCAAGTGGTTTCACTTTTTCTTTTCTTTTTTCTCAATGAGAATTCGGTATTTGTTTGAATTTTTCTCCATGATTTGCATAATATTATTATGTTTGTAGGTTAAATTTTTTATTTATCGGTTAACCGAACCAAAAAAATCGAAACCGAAATAATGGTTAACTGAAGTTAATGAACCGGTTTACGATTAATGGTTTTGAAAAACCGAAGTTAATGGACCGGTTTTTTTTTTTACTAATGGACCGATTAACCGGTCCATGCTCACCCTTATTGATGACGCTTGATGTGAGTTGAGATGATCAGATGGTGTACATAGATTAGGGCAGCCCCTATTCTTTAGGGCCGATTGGCCTAGGATTAAGGAATAGGGGTAGAAACTCAATTGTATAACTCCTTGTGTTGTTCCTTGACCACAGATGGGGAATATTCCGTATCAGAACCTTGGGATGTGGATCCACCTTAGTATGGTCGGTTAGGGCAACCCTAGGGTAACCCTAGACCGGATGGGTAATGATGGTTTTCCTCGACCCTTGGGTTCACTCAGTAATAGCTTTGGTGAGTTGGTGGTCGGGTTGGACTGAAGTCGGGGAGGTATGAATACCCCACCATGTGGCCGAACCTTTTATGTAAGAGAGATAACTCTTGGTTAGTTTTTCTTTGGGGTCACATTTTACTCCAAATTTATTCATTGTAATTATGACATGAACGATAGAAACTATCGTAGTAACATAACGTAAAGGACTTCAATGTGTAGGGTTATGGATAGGGTGTGCATGGGTACCGGGTAGACCCGAAACCAGTTGGAACCGACCTGATTGGGTAGATTCCGGGTAGATCCAAATTAAATTCAGGTAGGGTTCGGGATAAAAATTTAGGAACCGATTAAAACTAGTTCCAATTCCGGATCTAACACATCGAGTACCTGGAACTGGAATTGGTACTCGGAACCTGTACATTGGAACATGTTCATTTGCAAGTTCTATGGTACAGGTTCCAACAGGGTACCCAGAACGTGTACCTAGAACTTGTATATGAACATGTTCCAATAGGGTATCCTGAACCGAAACCGAAATATGTGGTTCCAGGTAGGGTCCAGTCTAGGTTCCAACTCGGTAGGGTCCGGTTCCAAAACCTAGGAACCAGTCCTATACAGGGTAGGGTTCGGGTATCATGAGAAATACAGGATACCCGAACCCGCTCACCCCTAGTTATGGAGACTTTGAATCAGTAAATTTTGTGAAGTAAGGTAGTGGGCTGAATTACTATTCCCCTATGTTGAGTAATCTTTATGTCTATGCTGAATATTATTTATGTTTGATTGGTTGATGTATATTCTTTTAGAAATGGCTCATATCCATCCAGTGTTAACCCATATCCATTCTATTGACCGTATATACATGTTGTTACTGTATATCCATTCCGTTTGATCGTATACACATGTTATATTGTATATCCATTCTGTTGACTGTATATACAATCCGTATATACATGTTGTTGTAGAGTATATCCATTCTGTTTGGTTGTATATCCACCCAATGTTAAGTTATATCCATTCTGTTTGGTTGTACATACATACTGTCATGATTCATATTCACTATGTTATACTGCAAGTCTGCAATTACATGTTGTTTAAGTCTGTACCCATTCTAATAACCTATACATTTGTACGGTGATGATCCATATCCACTCTGAAATGTGGTATATGCATGTGGTATTAATGTACATGCAGAATTACACATATAAGCCGAAATCGTACAAGTACATGTTAAATTTTGATATGCATGATGAATTAAAAAGTATTCGTGCCCCAATGAAAAACTTGGGTGATAAACTATAGAACTGAGGGATTGAGCCCGAGAAAGGGCCAAGTTGGGGGTGTGTGTGCACGTACTCGAGTTGTCGACAGAAATGATAGGATCACCTGAGAAATTGTTTAGTTATTTTTATGTACGATAGGCATTGTTTGTGCTTGTGCTTGTGGATGGACAATGGCTGGGCCGAGAAGCGTACCAGTTGGCAAGATTGGTCCCGACTCAGCGAGATTGGATACGGGTCGAGAGTTGCCGTCAGTGAATCACGCTGACGATGGACCCGAGTGGCATGGTATGGGTCAAGAGTTGCCGTCAGTGAGCCACGTTGACGATGGACCCGAGTGGCTTGGTTGGAGGGCTATTCCCAATCGGAGTGGGAGCCAAAACTAGTAGGCCATCCTAGTTCAGCGGGTCGAGTATATGAATTGGGCCTTATGAGCCGTCGAGTATGTGATTTGGGCCTTATGGGCCGAGTATATGACTTGGGCCTCATGGGCCGAGTATATGATTTGGGCCTTTGTGGGTCGGGTATATGATATGGGCCATTATGGGCAGAGTGGTTGTTGCAGTTGATGTTGGGCCAATTCAGGCCAAGAGACGGGGTTGTTTATGAGCATATGTTCATGGATGAAATCTTTACTTGTCAAGCTATTATATTTCAGTGATTTCATACACTTGTATTATGTTTAACATATTTATGCTCGAGATTTATGTGGAGGGCTCGGTAGAGCCACTCATTAGGTTCCTTAGGAACTCACCATTTTTTTCATGTTGTTTTGCATATCCTACCCAGTGAGGTACTACTCAGTGGATGGCGCGGCTGGGGGAGCAAGCTTGCACTGCATATCTAGTGGCGAGTCTAGTTGAGTCGTAGTCAAGTAGTGGAGTCTTTTTCATTCATGCATATGAACTTGTATTTGCTTACGATGTGAACCTTTGGAGTTTGTTGTCCTACGTGGATTAATTGCCAGTTATACATTTGGATTCTTATTATCACATCTCTTTCATTTTATATATGCATGTCGTGTGTTTGCATTGGTAGGCTTCGGGGTACATCTACGTACTCTGGCCGGTCACACATCCTTGTAAAATGGGGTGTGACACTCACCGACCCTACGGTCGTCTTGGTCTCCTCTTACGTTCCTTGATGGTGATGTCCTGCTTGGACTTCGGCGTCGGGAGTCATGGTCCTGCCGATCTCGGTTGCGACTCCGTCTGCGGCTGATGTAGCAGTTGAGGCGGTCCTCTCTGATTAGGTGCTCAATTTGGTATTTAAGCATTATGCATTCTTTGGTGGTGTGCTCGTATGTGTAGTGGAACTCGTACTTCGCTTTTGTCTACATTGGGTGGGGGTTTGGACTTTCTCATGTTGCTGGGAAGCTTAAGCAGCTGCAAGTTATAGATTTCTCGAATGATAGTTTTCCTTTTAGCATTTAGTGGAGTGTACTCACTAAATCTAGGGCCAGGTCTGAGGGGGGGGGGGTCTTCCATCTCTATGTAACACATGACTCGTTCTTCGAACTTGGCCATACTTCTTGGTTTAGCTAGGGCTATTCGATCAGCAAACTGTTTGGGCTTCAGGTCGTGCTTGACGGAATATAACTCGACATGCGGGTCGAGGTTGGGAATCTCCATGGCCACAACATGGAATCTCTTCAAGTAATCTCTCAGATGTTCATGATGTCCTTGCTTGATGTAATGAAGAGAGTCCTCAGTCTCGGAGTAGATCCGCGACGAGGAGAACTAGAGCTCCTGGAAGGTATGTATGGGCACTAGCAAGAGGGTGGAGAACCATAGCAACGCGACCTTCTCCAAAAAGGTAGGAAAGGCTCGATAGAGAACAAAGTTGGTTGTGTCGTTGATGAGCATCATTGACTTGAACATCATCAGGTGGGTAGTCGAATCGCTTGTACCGTCGTAGGGTTAGAGTGTCTTTGGCAGCTTGAAGTTATTAGAGAGGCAGACTGCCATAATATGCTTGGCGAAAGGTCTCGAGTCGATGGTGGGGGGAGGAACGACCTCTGTGACACTGGTTTCCTCCTCTTCTCTCTAATGATGCGTATGAGAGATTTCATCCCGGAAAGTGAAGGTCCTCATGGTCCTTTCTAAGTGACTGTCTTCGTCATGCCTCGAGTGGTGATGTTTGCACTCGGGCGGGTTCCCCGAGTTGTTTCAATACCTTGATGTGAGCTGTTAACCATTGGTTATGCGCTTGGAGATTGTCGATTAAGCAGCATAGTTCTTCTGGTGTAGAGTTGGCGGCTATCGGAGCGTCACTCCTTATTGTGTTAGCGTCACCAGGTAGCGGGGAAACGCTGCTGCTAGGTTGTTGCCTATGTGCCTCAGCGTTCGCCTAACTTCGGGTACCTACCATGGTGGGGCAGGTAAGATTTACTCGGCCTCACGGTGGATGTCAAATGTTCTTGCCTGAAGTCGAGGTAATGCATGTTGGTGAAATGGCCTACACTAGAGGGGGGAGGGTAAATAGTGTGTTTACTCATCTTTTCACTTAATTCCAATTTTAAACGTTTATCAAACTACTTAGGCAATTCACAAATTATGTAGCAAGCGGAAGCAAGATAAATAATTAGTAATTCAATATGCAAAGGAAACAATGCTAACACTTTGATTTATAGTGGTTCGGCCGCAATGCCTACTCCACTACCTAAGCACCCCACTTAGGATTTCCAAACTAGTTTTACTAGATTAATTAGTGTCCTTCCAATGATGATTTTACACCGAAAAGTCTCCATTCTCAAACCGAATGCATTTTCACACCCGGAAGTATCATGTCTTCCTATCGATAGCACTCTCCCACCTCAACCTTAAGGACAACTCAACTAATTCTAGCAAACTACGTTTACACCGATGGATTTAAACCTCAAACACCAAGGCTAGGCTACCATCCAATTTTAAGACCTACACTCTAGGTCTTACACTAACTCAAATACAAAAAAATAAATAAGAAAATACAATACTAAATGAAGCAATAAATCAAATAATAAAATGCTTAGCTCCAAAAGAAACCCCCTAGTCCTCTTGATGCCTCAAGGTGATGAATCAATGAAGCTTTGAAGGCTATATCAAGGAATGAAGAGATCAAACTAGGGTTTCAAGAATGGTGGCTCAATCAAGCACAAAGATCTTCAAAATATGGCTCTATGAAAGTTTAGATAAAGGGTGGAAGGTTTGCTAAGGCTTCTATTTATAAGCCATGGAGAGTTGACATGAAACAGCCAATTCAACGACTAGAAAACTAGTCGTTTCCGCCGTCCAATCGTAGGTTCGGTCGATCGTTGATCGACCGACCGAGCGACTGAATGGCTTCTGCCCATTTCGGGCATCATTCGGTCGACCGACCGATCGATCGAAACTGGAAAAAATAGGGTTGTTTTATTATTTTTTCTGCTCGTTTATTTGTTTATGGGTTCGGTCTTCGCTAAGTCCTCTTATCGTGCATGTGGGTGCTTCTGGGCCTGGTCCTGCCGGGCCCAAAGTGCTAGTCCAGTTCAGAACCATATCAGATGGTCGAAGTTAAATGTATCGACGATTTGATCATAGAGCTTTAACAAAAGAATTTTGAATATGTGTTTTGCGTATTTCTTGAACTTTGCCTACTCGAACAAAGATTTTATTAGACTGCAAAACTTCACCTATACAAAATATGATACACACCAAGATACAATCTGTGAATTTCAAGTGGATAACCATATTACGGTGGATCATCAAGATATTGTGTTGTTCATAGACTTGGTGAATATTCAAATACCTTTCCATCCAATTAGTCCACGAAGAAATATGATTTTTTGATAGTCTTGGTTGTTAATTCAATACATCATAGTCCGCGAAGAAATATATTTGCGTAAGAATGTTATTTGTACTATAAAATTATATAAATGTTATATTTTTAAGTGACATAAAATATATAACTTATTTGGTTCTTGCATATTCTTAGAACTAGAAAAAAAGAATCTTTTGCTCTATGAGAAAGAATAATAAAATAGATGTATAATTAGTATATTAACTATATTACATTTATTTTATTATTTTAATAAAAAAAATCATAAATTCTTTGCTCACATCAATGGCTTCATTATATATATATATATATATATTTGTTTGTTTTACAAAGATAAAAAGTCACAATAGACGATCATACTAAGGTTTGAACCCTAGACCTCTAGAAAACATACAAGATATTGCCACGTTATATAAGAAGTATTATCCATATTAATAGTTTGAAAAAATATCCTTGTGTCATTGTCTTATAAAAAACAAAATTGAGTTTAATGTTTGATCTAACACTGAATTTTCTTACGATATCAAATAAAAATCATCTATGTATAAGAGAGGGGAGGGGTGGGCCCGATGAGACCTGCAATTAGGGTCAGGGATGATAATTTTATATACATCCGTCGAATAAAATTCGCATCTGTAGCATATTCACAAATAAAAATGAATATGGATGAGAAAATGAATTTAACAATTTTTATCCACGCGGATGCGGTGTAGATGCAGATATGAATGCAGATCTGCACCATATATGCACTGCATTATCCACGTATAGACAATTATCATTTTACTCATATATAAGATACTTAATATATATTATATAGGTAGGTTTCATGGTAAATTACATATGAAATCTTAGTAAATTATTAATTGTTATGAATTTTAATAATGCAAGTTATTATTTTTTATTGGATATATTATTTATTTATTTTTTATTAAATGAGGTGTGGATGCAGATGTGGTGCGAATATGGATATTCATATATATCCATATCCGCGGTAAATATGGTGCGGATACGGATGTGCGGTGCGGATGCAAATAATACAGTATTCGCACCGTATTCGATCCGCCGTCATCCCTACTGCAGTGTCATATATATTACTATATAGAGAAGACTTGAAACATTCCTCGTTCTGGAAACAAAGCATTAGATTCTTTTTTTAGCAATTTACAAAAACGAGAACTTTGGTTCCAATTATTACAAAATCTGAAACTTGGCTCGAAAATGACGAGATCCAGAACCAAATATTTTGATCTCCTCATATGCCCCTGACTTTTGATTTCGAGCGGTTGGGAACCCAACAACAGTCGAACCTGATTCGATTTTGGCTATTTATATTGTTTTAACAAAATAGAGTATTATTCTATATTATGTTTTAGTGAAACAACATATTGAACACCAAATTTTTTTTGTCATCTATGCCGACATCCACCCTTGGCATCTTCTCCTTCATCCATGTCAATTTTTGACCAATCGAAGTCGATACGAAACTCCAAAATCATTCTTCGACATTTTCTCTGCTCTCCTCTTCTCTCTTCTCCCTTCTTCCTTCTCCAAGCCCTAGCTCCATAGATTCTTAAAATTGCATCTAGGAATTTATAAGGAGGGAAGGAATTTTGAATATCCTCGAGGTACTAGTGACGATGAAAAATAAAAGAGGAGGGATGGGCGCTCTTGCAAGGCAACAATATATATAGATTACTATTTCCTGCAGTTTCATGGTAGCTTGGTGGTAGTCCATCATTTTGCTCTTGGGAGACAACAGTATCTCATGGCCTTAGCAATTCATTATTGTGATTTATAGAAAAAACTTTAGTTGACTAGTTGCAATTTTACTCTAGTTTAATTTTGATTAGTCAATTTTCGAACATAATTTCATTTTGCTTCTTGAACCTAGTGGTGTCCATGAGTTTTTTTGGTGGAAATGATAAATGCAATGCATGTAAATGAAAAATCATATAGTAAAATACTTAAAAAGAATATTATTATGAACTATAATGACACTAATTGATTTCTTTAGACAACAGTTCTAATTTTTGCTACTTTTGACATGTTCAAACCCTAGAACCTAGAATTTGGACTGACGACAATTCTTTTATATACAAATTTCTTATGCTTTTTAAACTTAAGTTCCTTTCCTTACATATTGCTTCTTCTTTTTTAAATAGAGAAGTTGTATTGGACTTCAAAGTGAGTTTACCCATTTGGGTTGGGTAGCCGAGTTTACCCATTTAGGTAAAAGTGATTTTTAAAAAATATTTTAAAATATTTTAAAATAATTATTTTTATATAATATTTTAAAATAATTAAAAAATATAAATAATCGGGTCATCAGATTGGGACTCGGGTCATTGAGTTTCAAATTTTCCTGAGACTCAACCCAATTATGGTCAGGTTTGATTGGCGACCCGACCCAACCCAAATAGTTCGGATCGGGTCGGGTTCTTGAGTTCATCGGGTCGACCCGACCCAATGAACAGCCCTACTAGTTGGGCATTGTATAGCTTAAATTAATATGACTTAGGTCAAGATTGGGTTGACTCCATAATTTCTAGTGTTCGCTTAACTCCATATGCAATCTGGCTTCTTGGTTTTGACTAGACTTTAGATTGGCTTGAAAATAAAAAATATAAATAATTAATTAAATATAAATAATTAATAAATTATTAATAAAAGTAACAAGAACTTAAATATTATTTAAGTTATACAAAGTATTTTTTTTAATAAAATTGAGTCACGCCAAGCACGACCCCTTTTTTTTTACAAGATAAATTTGTATTTCATTCAAAAATTAATGAAGGGGATAGAGTGAGAGAGATATACATGGCCTCTTAGAGGCCACCAAAGTAGCACAGTCAAGCTCCAAAACTACCGAGCAACGGTCCTACACACCGAGGAGGTAATACTGTAATAGGAGGTTGTCGACATAGCAATAGAATGCAGTGAAGAACTAGTACTCTTGAAAATTCTGCAATTTCTTTCAAACTACACGGACTAGATCGAGATCAGTAATAGTTGTGTTCTCTTACTGCCATCATTTGCATTTCCAGTTCGTACTTCCAGCCAAGGACAGACCTGGATTGGAAAGTGGGCATTCCTTCAAAGTTGATAGGTAGATCCGCCATCCCTTTACCGTGAAAGTGCATCTTTCAAATAAATGATTGCGATCCTCATTGTTATTAGCGCGAATTAAGTAAGCATACCTTGTCAGTCATGATGCCCCAACATGCTATACGATCTCTGGTGAGTAGTCATCCCCGGACCAGCAACCATCCAAAGATGGAAATTTTGGGAGGTAGAGTCGGTTGCTACAATAGGCAGTAGTAGCGATCAGTGACACCTCTGAAGGTTAGCAATCTGTAGAGACTACGAGTGGAGAAGAAGCCATTGTTAGTCCACCTCCAAATAAACTTGTCCTCCCCTAAGCCATTCTCCGCTACTTGTAGGTCTTGATCAGTCAATTCGTATAGACTATTCGCATCCACCAAATCCCCAATGTTATTCTCCCAAACTAGGAACCGTCCATCGGAATTAGCTCTACGAGCCTTGTGGATGGTAATGTTCGGTTGCACTGCGTGCTGAAACAGTTACAAATATTTCTCAACCAACGAGCATCCATAATTCCATACAACCATGAACCACCTATCTTGCCAAAGCCTGATCCGGTCCCCTCGTCCAATGTAGAACCCGATACATTGTGGTAGAATATCTAGGAGAAATTTCAAACCTCTCCAAACAAGTGAAGAAGTCACCATAAGGCTGTATGATAATGTCTCTCCAAGCCAAGTTATGAGTTTGCATAATTTTCCAGTGCCAGCTGGCCCAGCTCCCAAGCCTAGCCAAACTGTCTCCTCGCGGGTCTAGGACACCCAATCCTCCTTCCTGTTTTGGGCTGCAAATAGTAGTCCGGTTCACCAAACACTTTCCCTTTAATGACTTGTCTTCATTGCCAATCTAAAAGAATGATTTCCGTCTTTTATCAATTGCTTTGATGACCCAATCTGACACCTTATATATTGAAAGCAAATAAGCAATGGATCCAGTGATGGAACTATTAACTAAAGTTAATTGGTCAGCATGAGATAGAAGTCTTCCTTGCCAATTACCAAGACGTGCATCAACTTTTGCTATGAGTTGTAACCAATCTTCCCTTATGAGATTTCCCGACCAGAGAGGAAGTCCAAGATATCACAGTGGTAGTTCAGCCGCACGATAGCATAGCCCGTCTGCTAGAATCCTGGTTGTCTCTCCGTTACCATCAAGATTAATGATTCTAGTTTTGTTGAGGTTGACTTTGAGTCCAACAGTTCGCTTGAAGCATTTGAGTAGTAGGAGAATATAACTCAATTTTTTGCCATCATTCTTACAAAATAAGATCAGATCGCCTACGAACAAGTGTGTAATGCCATTCCTGAATTGTTGTCTGAGAACTCCGATAACATGACCATCCTCCACTGCTTTGTCAAAGAATCATGAGAGGCAATTTATGACCAAACTGAAGAGGAATGATGACAGTGGGTTACCCTATCGTACGCCGCTCCGGTGCCGGAAGAACCTGCCGATGTTACCATCAAAGTTGATGGCAGACTTTGTGGATAATAAGTTATCAATCCAAGCTATCCAATTTGCCGAGAAACCCCTGGCCGCTAACATATCCATCAAAAACTTCCACCCCACTGAGTCAAAAGCATTTTCAAAGTCAATCTTTAGGATTGGTCCATCTTCTCTCGAGCGGTTGCTTGCCCATGTCGTTTCATGGACAACCATGAAGCAATCGAGGGTACTTCTTCCAGCCACACAGACATTCTATTTTTTTGTAATCATCTCCGGCAAGATTGGCTTCAATCTCAAGGATAAAACTTTTGAGAAAATTCTGATAAGGCTTGCACATGAGAACATGTTGTAGAAGCAAATATGATAAAACTTAAGGATAAAACCATGAAGAAATATGAATTGCATGGCAGAATACCTTACACATGAGAACATGTTGTAGAAGAATTACAATACATGATATTGAAACCATACAATTGCTGTTCTACTAAGTAGATAACAACTTGAATTCCAACTCCATTTCTTTTTAGATCACCATAAAAATACAGTAAGCTAATCTCAGAGACATCAGTGCTGATTTACACAGGAATGGCTTGCTTGCTGTAAGAGTAATGAATTTGAATTTGATCCATGCAAGAATAACTGCTTTTAAAAGTAGTATTTACTTGCTAACATGAGAAAAGCTCGCCGACGAAAGCAAACTGCTTCCTTCTTTGCTAATTTCTTCTGCCGCCAAGATCTCCATTGATGATTGCCTCTCAGAGCGGAAATCCTCTGTTACCTGAAACCTCAAGTCCATGCTCTTTGAGGATGCGTGTGACACAGATAGAAGCTCCATGCTTGTTTTACCTTCTAGTATGCTTAACACATTGGACATGGTGGGTCTTTGAGTTGGAGATGGATTGGTGCATATGAGAGCTAACTTCAGCATCTGCATTGCTTCTTCATTTGAGAATTCTGAACCCAGGGATGGCTCAACAAGTTCAAGTAGTTTTCCCTGCTCTTGGAGAACATAAGCCTGCAGGCCACATACAATTAGGTGTTGCTATACTCACATGTGACAGAAGCAGGGAAGTCAGGAAACACTACATGTATGAAAAGAGTACACTAAAAATCCAAGAGAACAAGTTGTCTGGAGGGATTGCAATACATTGATGAGATTTGCGAAGTTAGTGGTAACAAGAAAGTCATAGGATGCCTATTTTGGTTCACTATGTCTAGGCAGAGAAATTATTGCAAAATGTAATACCAGTATATCTCAGTTAAAAGATGAAGCAGGAAAGACTATTTATAGATTTTGATGCTTTCACCTATATGATATAGAGGTCCCTCCAGTACATTGATCAAACAAAATTCTGTCTAATCCCTGTACTTGTGGTTTGACCACTATATCTTAGTGAAAAGTGGTGACATGAAAACAAATCAAACAATTTGAACTTGTCAATGACTATCAGTTGAGGCTTAGAAGATATGATTATGGAACAGAGGGATGTGTGTATTTTTGTTTGTTTGTTGATGGCATGCAATGAAATGGTATGAAAATCTTGGTTAGACTGGAAACTGATAGTCATCTCAAATGAGAGTCTGTGCTACATTTTTGTAGTGTTATTTGAATGACATTATTAAAGTTGATTGGGTGATCATCTTTTCCAAAAGTTTAACCTGTTAGGAAATACTCCCCCTCGCGTGTGGGTGATGACAAATAGGACTAGACTAGACTCACAGCAAGTCCAACACATGCACTGACTGAGTTAAACTTGATAGGGTGACCATCTATCCTAAATGCTTTTGTTAGGAAAATGACCAATTTATACATCTATATTCTTAGCAGACATGAATGAGATGAATCATTCACAAGGCTAATTAGCAAGAAAAGCTCATTGAGGTAAGGTGACTCAGGTAAGTTGTTCATTTTTTATTATATATTATTAATGAAAATCACTTTGCTTGGAGATGGGTCAACAAAAATTCCTCATTTTGTTTGTGGAATTTACTCACCCAGTCTAGAAGAAATGTGAAGTCTTTCTTTTGCCAGTAATTTGCATTGCAGATTCCACTAACAATTTCTAGAATGACCACTCCAAAACTGTAAACATCTGCTTTGTCAGTCAAGTAGCCCCTTGTTGCATACTCAGGAGCCATGTAGCCCCTACAAGAAGATTATTTCCAAACAAAATTTAAACCAGTAAACATTTATTTAAAAGTGACTAAAATGTTTGAAATTGTTGAAGCAGTTGATACAATTTTTAATCAACCCACTTGCGATACATAAATGTTACAATTTCCATGTTCTTTTTTTGATCGAAACAATTTCCATGTTCTAGTAAAACAATCACAACATCCTAAATTTGCAGTTAGCTCTGATGATAACTATTACTGAAGCCTGTAAATTTGCAGTATGGTTAAGTAAGGGATATAACTAATGTAACTGTCGTTAGTTAGACTTAGCACTTATGCAGAACATATAGACATTCTACTTTCTCTGGACCTTCTGATCACATGTCTCATTGAGTGATCCATATATAACATGTGCCATAATTTATGCAACTAAAAATAAAACTAGTTCTTAGAGATAATAAATGTACCTTGTTCCTACTATTCTAGTGCTGATGTGTGAATTCTCATCTTCGTCAAGCTTAGCCAAGCCAAAGTCTGATATTTTTGCATTTAAATTTCTATCTAGAAGAATATTAGTTGCTTTAATGTCTCTATGAATGATCTTTAACCTGGACTCCTCATGGAGATAGGCCAAGCCTCTTGCTATTCCGAGGCAAATATTGCACCTCGTCTGCCAATCAAGTCTCAGCCGATATTGTTCACGACCTGTTAATGCCCAATTGATTCTCATCCTTCATAACAAAAAAATAAATACAATAATTTAAAGCATAGAAATAAAGAGATTTAGCATGCTTTCCAAAAAATTTACCAAATAAAGCACGAGCAAGACTGTTGTTTTCCATGTATTCATATATTAGCAGTAACTGATCTCCCTCAATGCAGCATCCATAAAGTTTCACAAGATTAGGGTGCTGTAATGCAGATATCATGCCTATCTCATTGACAAATTCACGGTTTCCTTGCTTTGACTTAGATGATAGCTTTTTTACAGCAATAAGAGTACCATCTGGCAGCACACCCTGAGAGTAATTTGTGTATATGTCAAAGTCTCCCAAGTTAGAGAATAAAGTAGTTGCATTCTGTTAAGAATATAAATAAATAGATTGGTCTATTTCCTAACAGCTTAAGCTTTTGGGAAAGTTGGTCATTCAATCCAATTTAACATGGTATTAGACCATGAGGTTCTAAGTGAATCCTTCTAGAGTTAATATTTTTTAAAAAAAATATCCCCACCTCAATTAAGTCGATTCACTTGTTGGGCTTGGATCCGTCTCCTCAAGTTTACCCGCCCAGTCGCCCACACGTGAGGGGGAGTGTTAACAATATAAATGAATAGATTGGTCTATCTTTCCTCATAGCTTAAGCTTTTGGAGAAGTTGGTCATCCAATGGAATTTAACACATTCGAATAAAACAAAACTAGTAGAAGATATGAGCAGCAATAAATAAACCATATATCTACCTTGTAAACAGGACCAAATCCGCCTTCACCAATCTTGTTTGCAATATCAAAATTCTTGGTGGCAGCTTTGATCTGCTTAAAACTGAAGGATCCTGTTACCAACTCCACTCCTCTAAGCTCTGCACTCAAATTTAGTTTAATAACAACGTTATGCAAATGCTGACATGAAATATTAAAAGGTGAATCTGTTGCCAATTTCTCTGCAACACATGCAACCCACCTAGTATATATACTATTTGGTTAGTTGCACAAAAGTTAAACAATCTGCAACAATGAGCCATGAGGTTACAGTTTTATAGCAATTAATTTAATGCACATCCAGGTGCCATCACAAAAATTCGATAGAATTAGTCTATCGTTCAGATAGCCTATCACTTAAATTAATCATTTGGAAGCAGTTTTTATGTGTATACAAGGTACAAAGGATTGTGCAAAAACATGATCAGATGCATAAGTATAATAGCAAAGCTAAAACTTGAGAAAAAAATATCATGACTTGAAAGTTTATTGAACCAGGTTGATGTGTTAAAGTCATGCAAGCATCAAGCCACGATGTTTCCTAGGTGCACAAGGTTGCATAGACAGATTAATGAAAAGGAAAAAACAAAATGAGAAGTTTGATTTTATGAGGATACGCCCTTAAAGAAAAAAAGGAAAGCTTAGAAGATAGTGGGTGCATATCTCAGTTTATATTCACTCAAAACTTCTAAGAGACAGGGGAAGCCCTAAACTGAAGAACCAAGCTTGGCTCAGCAATGCTACACTTTGCCAAGGAGCGGATATCCAAAATCTAAATGTTGAAAGAACTTATATGGTTATGTAGTCAGAAAGTAAAGAGAAAGTAATTACAAAAAAATAGTAATCTTGTAAGCTTTTTGAGATTGGATAAGGTCCTGGCTATATAGTACAAAGACATTCAGCAAGAATCAATTATGCAAGTAAAATAATGTCTTAGAATCTGCCTTTGGATGCACATACATTCACCAAAAAAGACAACAAAAACAAGTGTTAACATTAGATCTTGCATAACCTCAAAACATTTGATCTTGTATTCCAACGGGTGCATTGTTCATTTATTAATCATTCAAATTTCAATGGGGCAACAGTACTAATTTCTTTTTAAAAAATAAAACAATGTAAAAGTTTCTAAAACAACTATATTTTTTTAAACTAGACATATAAAGAGATGGCCAAGAACAAATGAAATGTTGGCTATAATATAAGCATAAAGTAAGGCATTACCATTATGACCATACTTCTTTCTTCTTAAGAAATAAAATATTAGGACTAGGATCAGCACTGCAACAATGCAAGCAGCAGCTGATATTCCCAAAATAGCTCCAGTAGATAATTTATCTCCCTTGCACATATCAGGTGAGAAGTCTACAAAAACCATGATCAAATGTAACTATAAGCAATCAGAATAACGAGAAAATAGTAAACTGGTTTTCAAACTTACTTGAAGTAACAGAAATGGCTGATATAAGAGGTCCATATACGCTTCTATGTGGTATGGCATGTGTGCCTTTACCACCCCATTGGAAGTGAATCTCCAAAGTGCCATCATCATCCACATGTGTATCATTAAAGACCATAATAATTTCCTTGCCAGTGTCATTAGCTTCTCTTGCAATATTATAATCATTCAAAACCTTCTGACCCTGCATATTGTTAGAACAATCTCACAAATGAAAAATGATCTTGTGTTCTAGCCTAATAATGTTTACCAAAGACCATAGTTTTACAACAGTTGACATCTCAATTTCAATTCCTAGATTTGTGCTCAACTAATCCATTTGATTTTTTAGTTGACAAGTTGGGATACATCAATTCCTGGCATATAAACAAAATGGATTAATTGAAAAACATACATCTGATATTTGCCTACTTGAATATCCGTTGAAACTTTCATCAGTTACCAAATCGCAAAAATATGTTGGAGTATATGAAAATTGAAATTTTCATCACTCACGTCTCAGTGAACTAGTAGGTCACCTCATCTTTAGTCAGGCAACCATAAAGATTAATAAGATGGATCCAGTTAATAAACTTGTCTATGTGTCCAAAAAATCATGAAGAAACAAACCCTGCACTCTTGAATAGAATGCAGGGTTCTACTTTTCAAAAAAAAAAATATTAGAAAAGATTGCTGTCACAATGATGGACAAAAAGATATTAAATGCAACATTTTTTTTAATATAAAGAATGTAATTGGAAAGGGTAAGTATCTCTGTTCTATATCTGGGAAATGTAGATCACCTGTATTGATACATCAAATATGCGTTGTCCTAAACCGGAATATGTTTGATCATCAGTAAACATTATTTCAGCAAAGTGGAGTTTCACTGTGTAGCTTCCTTTGTGTAAGCAGAGGCCATAGTATTTAAGGGAGAGAGGACTGAGCCTAGCAGTCATGTATAAATTTGGATTGCTCATGTGTAGCAACGATATATTTGTTGCAATATAACTCTCTCTATTACTATCTAAAAAGTCACCCGTAGAGCTATATGCCCATTTCCCATATTCAGCAAAATAAGCTGGCCCTCGTTCTGCTGTATCTGCTTCAAATTCATTTCCATCAATGATTACCTTATTACCTCCACAATTTATGAACAAGTTGCAATCTGCAAAAAATTGAACAGTCCCTCCTTCAAAATTTTGAATTGTCTAAAACTATTGGATTATTTTTCTCAAATTTAATACATTCTACACAATCTTCATGAAAGTCTATACTTTTTGAAGAAAAGAAATTTCTTTTTTTGAAGAAACATGATAGTCTATACTTAAAAGCAGCATTAGAAAATCTTCTATTAAGCACAAAAGGTTACTAACTTCTCGCCTCTTCAGTGCAAGGGAGATTTCTCCTTAAACATGACTTGACGACCCTATAAAGGAAACACAGGAGGATACCATTTATGTTCTGACTAAATCGTTAAATCAACAGGAACAGAGAGCAATACTACAAGACATAGAGAGAGGAAAGAAATTTACAAGTTACTATTTATCGATGAATAACTTGAAACTAGATTCCTGCAAGAAAAAAATCAAGTGCTGAAGAAATTAAGAATGAGTTTTTTTTTTTTTTTTTTTGCATCAAATGATAAACCACTTACAAATTGCCTTGTGGACAGGTAGATGGTATAGGTGATTCATTGAAAGAGTTATAAGAAAGGTCCCTGTAAAAAATGTCAAAAGTTTATGACATACATTTTAAGATTCAAATAACCAAGAGATGCACAAGTCAACCCTTGTATAGGATCGCATACAATTTCTCATCACTACTCAAGATCCAGTCTGGTATTTTTCCACTAATCCTGTTACTGGTAAGGTACCTATATGAGAAAACATGAAAAAAGAGGCATATAATTTTAGTGCAATTTCCTTGATAAAGCTAGGGTCTAGTGGACCGTGAAAATAGACTCTCAAACAATGAAATGAAGATCATGGGAAAATGAATACATGTAATTTATTGATGTGGACAATGATTCGTAGCTACTTGGAATTGTACCGCTCAAGTTGTTGAAGCTGACATCTCTGGAAAAAAAAAAATCATGATATGAAGACTTTGAATTGGTTATCGACCCAGAAGAAGGATATACTAGAAAAAAAAAAACTACAAGCATCTGCAAAGAAGGGTCGAATCTCTAAGTTACAGGTTATTTGCACAATTAATTCATCTCGGGCAAAGATACATCTCTCTACTCTAATCATGGGTCTATGTTGGTTGTTGGGTTTATCTATGAATCTTGTATTTTAACTTTTTCTCTCTCTCTACTCTCTGATGTATTCTATTCTTTCTCATGAATCGAATACATAGTTCTATTTCAAAAAAAAAAGATACATCTCTAACTTGACAAACCTACAAACTTACAGGGTCTTGAGTTGCATATCTGCAATAAAATTTGGAAGTTTATCTGTGATAGACAAGTTCCTAAGAACCCTGCACCATTCCAAAGTTAACAATAGACATGTACTAGGAACATGAAACAATAAAAGAATCATAATAGAGCATCGTAAGGTGCCATCTGGAGACTAAGACACTTACAGCCTTTGCAAGTTCTTCATATTTTGTAGTCCAGGAAAACTCTTAAGACCTCCTTTCAGGTCAGTCACCCTCCTTAAGTACCACCGAATAACTAGTCAAATAACAGTAGACCTAAACAATTATCATTATTGACAGCAAGTAAGCATAGAACAGCTCTTACAGCATAATCATAGATTTTAAATTTGAAAAGGAATCAGGAAAAGGCCCTTCCATTAATGTTCCTTGCATGTCACTGGTAGCCAAAAATAAAAAATCAATAGCATTCAAGACACCTATAAGAAATGATGAGGTTGATAAAAATTCTTCTACGAGAGACAGAGAATAGGGTTATAGTCCTGACAGTCTGGAGAGATTTTTCCAGTTCCCAATGAAGCTTGGAATCTTGCCAGTTATTGGGTTCCCGTCAATTATGCTGAAATCAGGTGGCAAAGCCTAAATCAAATAGTTCCATGTCTTGCAATTGGTAGATTAAAAATAACTGTAAAATTCGAAGGTCTAAGCCATTATATAGCTTCATAGAAATCATAGCTATATGACTGGGATGATATATCAGTATCACTCACAATTCCGTTAGATTTGTCAATTTGCCAAGTGAATCTGGCAACTCCCCAGTTAGATTGTTTGCAGAGACATGGCTGTTGAGAAAAGTCAAACGGGAAAAAAAATATAAATTCTACAGCCATCATAAACAGAAATCATCAAAATCAACTGAAAAAGAAAGAGCAACTGATACATCTCTTTTACTTATTGATTAGTTTTAGGATTCATGACACTATCATTTGTCCAGGATTTCTCTTCACAAGCATTGCCCTTATTGAATTTATGACATTTGCAAAGAGGCCTGGACGTTGCTTATTGTTAAATTTGATTGGATGACCAACTTCTCCAAAAGTTTAAGCCATTAGGGGGAAAAAAACAATCTATATCTTTATATTTTTAACACTCCCCCTAACTTTTGGGCGGGTAAACTTGAGAAGACTGCTCCAAGCCCAACAAGTGGATCGACTTAATTGAAGTGCGGGGAATTTTTTTAAAATACTGACGCTAGGAAGATTCGATCTCAGGAGAGCTCTATATGTTAAATTTGATTGAATGACCAATCTATACATTTATATTCTTAACACTTATCATATGACTCCCAACCTTTCCTATTACTGCACCCAACCTTCCCTCGTACTGCAGGCTCTATGCTGCAGTCTCTAGGCTAGCTGTTTCTTTGTGATAAATAAATAATTGAATATTAACCAATTTCAATATCACCAAATTTTCCCTAGTTTAGATCATGTAAATGTTAATCTATGAAATGCCTTCTGGTACAGAACTACATAATTTATCATTATATAATAAAAATATGTTTTATTAAACAAACAATTCACTACCCATCTCATGGTATTCCTACCCCAGAGGAGAGTCCCTTCCCTTTTGAGAAAGGCTGAGGGCGAAGAGGTCCCTTCACTCTTAAAAACCACATGCTCTAATTAAAGCTGTAGATATGCAAAAAGCTTGGGTGCAGCTAGGGGCCATATAGGACTCTATCAGGTTAAATGTGAGTTATGGAACCATATTGCATATTCCATATGCCCCCACAGAATCCTATATGGTCTCAACTGCACTGAATTTGGTGCAATCTAGTGCACCCAAGTTTTGTTTATGAATCTACCTCTGTCTCCATTGCATTTGTTCCTATTAATACCTTGAACAAGGGCCTTTCTACTGCTAAGTGCCAAGTGTTTTCAAGTTAAAAAGATCCAAATGAAAAAAAAATTGTACACCATGAAATGCGAATTGATAGTGAGGAAGGACATTGGAAGATTCTGAATCAGATGACCTTTACATTTCGATATGTATCTCTTGTAGTCCCAAATATGTGAAAAGTCAAATTACGAGTTCAAAGCTATTTTGGTATCTCTTGTATCATTCTGGCATTGAGCTATATTTTAGTAGAAACCTTCCCCATAGTACCATCATCTGATTAGAGACTATCCACCAACATGGAACATATGAAGAATGACTAATCAAAATTTACAGAGACTCACTTTTTGAAATGAAAATAGCACTTTTTCTTAACAAGTCTAATCAAACATTTTGTTCTAATATCTAGTTGCAGAGACTCAGACAGCTGCAATTTTTATACTTAGAGAGCACAGTCAGTGCTCTTAAGAACAGCTACTAATAAATCAATTAATTAATACAAGCAAAAGAAAATATCTTACAACACTGATAAGTCGATGAGGTTTCCAAGTGTTGCAGGTAGGGGACCTTGTAGCTGGTTGCTATCCAGTGTTCTAGTTATCCAAAAAATTTCCAACACAAAAAAAAGAGAGTGAGAAGGAAATAGGTAAAAGAAAAAGAATGTGCATGTGGGAGAGAAACAAGGAGAGGAAAAGCACAGTTCCACAAGGGTGGTTATGTTTCCTAGTTCATCTGGAATCATTCCTGATACGCGATTTCCCAAAAGTGACCTGCAATTAAGAGATACTCGTAATGTAGTTTCTGCATATTTTTCAATTTTATTCTATAAAAGGTATGTCTTTCCACAGAAAAAGAGAAAGAAAGAAAAGAAATATTTTACAAGTTGGTCAGGGGAAGAGAAGCCCATGCAATTGGGATGGTTCCATTCAGATAGTTGCGCGACAGATCTCTGTTACAGAAAGCAATCACCAGTTGATCAAGGCATGAAACTATATAGGTACTGGTAAAAGGATTTTTGTATTAAGTCACTTTATTCATAAGACTTACAACACTTGCAAGTTGGTAAGATTGGCAAATTCATCCGGTAGGGTTGCAGTTAAGTTTTGACCCTTCAACATGCTGAAATGTCAAAGCAAACAAGCAATCATGAGCTTGAATCAGACGAAATACATTACAGAACAAATAGATAGCATCATATCAAATCTACATGGTAGCAACATGACAAACGTTCTTGGTAGAGTTGCAGTTGCATGTCAGGCTGCTGACAATGTACGGGGATGAAGAGGGTTCTATCCATCCTGCAGTTCCATTGCAAGGATCGACAGAGAAATCCCAATGTTTCTTCAACTTGGAGGATATCACCTTCAGTGCATTAACTGTTCCATGAAATCACTTCATCCATCATTTTTATAAAATATATGAAAGTATAAACAAAAGCAAATTTTAGCAGACCACCTGCCTATCACTATCAGGTGAATGGCATGAGAAAAGAAAATGGTCAAAACGGATGCTTTCAGTTTGTTATTTAATTTCTGCTAATATAATCAAAATCAGCCACATGGAGCAAGGTGTTGGTGGAAAACTGATAACAACAAGAATCGGACTAACCACTGATTCATTTAAGGAGGTAGATTCCACCTCATCAAATCAGTCAGAGTTCCCAAAACCTAATTGAGAGCAAATTTTTCCCAGATAACAGTGTCTACTTGTGAGAATGATGAAGAAATCCTCATTTGGGCTTTAAACAGTCATCTATTGTTCTTGAATATAAATCTTTCCCCACAAAAAGGGCCGAAAAAATGCAAGAAATTTCCAAACTTTCCATACTCAACACGAAGTCGAACAACCTGTTCAGTCATTACCCTGTCGGCACCCATATACCATATTCTTACATCAATTTGTAGTTTGCAAGCAATTAACGCAATAGAACAACAACTCCTTTCATCTTTGTGGAAATCAATCGACTATTGAAAGAGACATTAAAGATGCAAGAAAACAAGAATGGCAAATAACAAAGGGTAAGTTGGTATGCGTCCAACATCAATTTACAATCTCGAAGCAAAATTTACCAGATGACTCATCTCGCTCTCTTTGATTCACATCGAAGCAAACCAAGAAAGTTCTAACTAGGCGTTGATGCTGAAGCGCCGACAAATATTCGATAATAATAATTATTATTAAATATTTAAGCGCCGACAAAATAACTCGAAAAAAAACCCATAAAACACACCCAAAAAATGGATTCCTCATCGGACAACAAATAAAGCATTAATTTTGACAAAATTCAACATTGGAATTAGATTTAAAAAAACATATTAAAATTGAAAAACTGAACTATACATAATCATTAGCCGAATAAATCAGGAAAAAATGTCAGTAATTTTGAGAAAAAAATGAATTTTATTGTATATTTCTTTATTGGTTTTCTCTCATACAGCCATAAAATTAATAAATTAATAAATCAATCTAAAAAATCATAATTACTTTCTTTGGTACATAGTTTAAAATTAGATTTTTTTAAAGGGAATAACATCTAAAATTGGGGGAAAAGACATAAAAAGCTCATTTAGACCACTTAAAATGAGATATAATAAGAGAATAATAAGGGTATTAATTAGATTTTAAGAAAATGGCTGCAAAAAAACAAGAGTATGAGATTTAAATTTATTAAAAAAAAATAAAAAAAAATAAAGTAGCTAGAAGTGGGCAACAAATTAAATACCTTCTTGAGGATCCAGCTTCTGCGCCTTACATACTTGTTCTTGAAACATTAAGCTGAGGCAGATTACCAGAGAGAGGATGACAAATTTGAACCTACTCTTTCTGCAACATGAAAATAATGTGAGAGGCATGTCATCCTTCAATCTTATCACAACTTCTATCATCATCATCTGTGGTTCTTTTTCTTTGCTTTCCCAAACTGACATGCAAATCATATATATAGATATATTGCATTATTTATGTATATATTATATTCATTGAATTAATTCAACTAGATAATATTATTTATTATTTACGAGCAAATACCCAAAACCATAACTTTCTCTCCTCTTCTTCCCAAATCCATAACTTTGAATTGGATTTTCCCAAATCCATAACTTTCTCTTGATTTTTTCGAATTTGCCCCCTGGCTTTTGGTTTGGACGTTTGCCGACCGGTTCAACAAATTTTGAACCGGTTCAACCGGATTTA
Source organism: Canna indica (assembly GCA_034359265.1). Classification (NCBI taxonomy): domain Eukaryota; kingdom Viridiplantae; phylum Streptophyta; class Magnoliopsida; order Zingiberales; family Cannaceae; genus Canna; species Canna indica. Next base: position 72,125,551 of record CP136891.1, on the reverse strand, counting down.
ATGAAAAAACCCGGTTCACAGGGTTTCCCGTTCTATCTCTCTCTACAACATTTTACCTTTTTACTGATCGACCTTACTTTTTACTTTTTTACCGATCGCGCTTTCGTCTTCCTTTGTCGCCGTCGTCGTCGTCTTTGTCGTCGTTGTCGTCGCTTGAATCGCCGGAAGGAAATCGCCGTCCTTTGTTGTCTTCTCCGGCCGAATCCCTGGAAGGAAACCGCGACCCTTTGTTCTCGCATCCCGCACAAAGCCCTTGAAGCAAATTGTCACCCTATGTTCTCGCGTCCTCTGTTGCCTCCCAAATCGCTCCAACCGCTGCATCATACCTCAGTGTTACCGTCCCATTCTCCATACAAGTTCTTTAAAGCTCCTAACCCCGCAGGTAAGCTCCTCACTGTAACTTTGATGGTGTGCCCTAATTTTTCAAATCCAAGTGGTATAAATTCCAACTTTTATGAATTGCTTCCTTAGTTTTTATTTATTATATTTAATTGTTACACATTACACATTTTATTGTTTACTGTTTAAGAATAGCTCATCTAATTTCAATGCAATTCCATACTTCTGCAAAAGTATGGAATACCGTTTTATTGAATACTATTTGATTATATTTGAGTCATTTATGAGCTTGTGCCCTAATTTCAAATTTTCAAGATTTATAGAAATTAAATAGTATGATTTTAATGTGATTCCATACTTTTGCAAAAGTATGGATTTGTCAATAATTAGGATAATATTGCATTAATTGACTTTATATAGACTTATATATGCATGTAGATATTGATTCCTAGAGTGAAATCTAGTTTTTTTTGTTAGTTATAAACTTTTAAAGAAGTATGGAATACTATTTTATTGGGTACTATTTGATTTTATATGACCCTATCGCAGACATTTATGTTGATAAACTTATGAAATAGTAAAATATAAATGCAATTCCATACTTTTGCTAAAGTATAGAATTGCCATAAATCAGGGTAATATTCATTAATTAGCTTAATGTTGACTTCTATATATCGTTTATTGACAAATTTATTGAAATACTTTTGAAATATTATAAATTCAATTCATTTCCACACTTTTGAAAAAGTATGGAATGGTCGTATATGAGTCATAAATTAGTCCAATATTGAATCATTAAGGCTTATATAGACTTCTATATTTCATTTATCCAATGATTCCATATTTTGAATGAAATCTAGTTTTTTTTTTGTTAGTTATAGACTTTTAAAGAAATATGGAATACTATTTTATTGGGTACTATTTGATTTTATTTGAGTCCAAATACTATTTGATTTTATATGACCCTATTATAGACATATAAGTTGATAAACTTATGAAATAGTATAATGTAAATGCAATTTCATACTTTTGCAAAAGTATGGAATTGCCATAAATTAGGGTAATATTGCATTAATTAGCTTAATGTTGACTTTTATATATAATTTTTTGGCAAATTTATTAAAATATTTTTGAAATATTATTAATACAGTTCCTTTCCACACTTTTGAAAAAGTATGGAATGGTCATATATGAGTCATAAATTAGTCCAATATTGAAACATTAAGACTTATATAAACTTCTATATGTCATTGATCCAATGATTCATTTATTTTCAATGAAATATGGTGCTTAATTTTTTTAGAATTACATTTGGAAAATGAGAACCGAGACAACACTCGCAAGGTTAGCTTTGCAGGTATGAGTCTGTTGTTTTTTTTGTTTATTAACGATTAGATATTATCTTATTTTTTAAACAATAAACTACTTATGTTGCAGACCCAATTGATGATAGAAGTCAGCAAGCTCCAAATCAACCAGATGAAGGTTGTGGAACATAGTTAGCAAAACCCTCATATGCACCACCCTCAAGAGTGGTAAAAGGACATGGACATGTCCAAGGTTGTTAAACTCGAGAGTTTAAGTATACTCGTGGAGCCTCCGTAAACTCGACTCGTAAACTCGTAAGAGTTTACCTGATATTAAAACAATATTAAAAAATATTATACTATAAAAATATAATCTAATATAATCTGAAAATCATAATTAAGGCGCAGTTCAACTCCCTAATAAAGCACAGATAAAGATAAAATATAAGAGTACAAGTCTAATACATACATAATGAAGCATTCTAAGTCCATAATAAAGCACACACAATGACTCAAAGATAAAAATATAAAAGTACAAGTTCAATCCATAATAATTATTATCAAATCAAGTTCATCCGAGATTACCACGAGTTTGACCGAGTTTACTCGCGAGTTTGACCGAGTTTGTGCGAGTTTACCCAGAAACGAGTTTGAGTGCGAGTTAGCTCGATTTTGATACCTGAGATCGTAAACTCGTCCGAGTTTACGAGTTAACTCGCGAGTTTGACAACACTGGACATGTCCTTCAATGGACTTGCTATGTAGACAGATTCAGAAGGTTCCTCCGACTAGGTTCAGAGCACAATGGACTTGCTATGTAGACAGATTCAGAAGGTTCAACCTGCAAAGCATTCACATAAGTTCACAAGAAAAAGCTTTGATACAAACCACCACTTTTGGAATATTCCTGGACATAGGAGAATTCCCAATGTCTAGGAATTTGCTTCTCTTAATTATGAAGCAATGGGTGAAAGACCTAGTTTTTAACTTCAAAGGAAAGGAGGTGACATTTTCAGAATCTGACGTGGCTCTCCTCTTAGGCCTGCCTAATCATGGAGAATTAATTCCAACTCCAGAGGCAAGTGAAGCCACTTGCAAGGGCTATATGAAGGCCAATTTTTTTCCGGATGGAGCAGCACCTAGTAGGACACAAATTGAAGACCTAATGATTCAAGTGCATGGCTCCAACAATCCTCAAGATATAGAGGATTTTTGTCTTTTGTACATTTTATATGTATTTTCCTGTATACTATTTTGTACTCTCAGATATCATGTACCGGGTTATTTGTTGGGTTATGTAGATAACCTGAATGACATTTGTAAGTACAATTGGTCCAATTATATATATTCATTCGTAGCCGGACAAATCCCCTCCATTAGGGAAAGAATCAGATTAGTAGTTGAACAACAACAAGCTAACCCAGCTGCCACCTACATACGTGGTTATGTTATTCTTTTGCTGGTCAGTATGATATTTTTTATGTCAATATTTTATTTTATATTGTTAATAACCTGTTTTATGGATTACATTTTTTTTGACAGGGTTGATTTTTTGAACATATTCCCATTTTGGTTCCTAGAGCCATACCAAATAAGCCCAGATTATGGAAATGAGTTATTATAAAGTGACAAACAAGTACCCTCGAGTCCAAATGGGAGACTATAACCCATTTTCAAGTTATTGAAAATCTTATTCCTTCAGTCGAAGAACAAGTTTTATTCCGGCCACGCACTAGTGTATGAAGTTACATATTAAAGTTGCATATCTATTCTAGTTCAATAGAATTTTCTCTAATTCCATACTTCCACCAAACTATGAAATGACTTTTTATTATATAATTTTTTTCAGACGATCGAAGATTTGTTGATTGATTTTATAACGGAATACTGCCAAGAACACATAAATAGACATTTGCGAAGGAAAATGAAGGAAAAAATAAGGCAAAAGAAGAGATCTACTGTTGATGCATGCTCTCTCACCCTAGCATTGTATATAGGACTACTGTTAGGAGGGCATCAATTCAAAATAATAAATATAATCTGAGGGAAAGGAGGGGAACCCCTCTGTGGCAGAAAATAAATGGTAAAAAAGCCAAAAAAATTGAGAAGAAGGTTGAAGAAATTCTTGTTGCAACACCAAAACCAACCATGGCTACTATTGTTGCAAGCCCGGAACCAACCATGGCTACTATTGCAAGCCCGGAGCCAAGCAAAAGAAAGAAAAAAACTGTTGCAAAGAGATACACTAAGAGGTCCAAACAAGAGACAAAAGATATCACATCAATTTTTCCATTGAATTTAAGTCTGGGTGATGAAGATGAGGAGAAAAAAGATGAGAAAAATAAAGTTATTAAAAAGCATGGAGCCGCAAAAGGAAAAATTCTTCGAAAGGTAAAAATTGAATTCTTCGAAGTGTATAAGGATGCAGCCAAATAATTATAATGACAATAACTCTCTTCTTATTTTTGGTGCAGATAAAAAATGAATTCAAAGATGCGGAGGATGACATTGCCAATTTACTTCTAACTTTGAATAAATTAGAGTGAGTGTTACTAAAATTTAAATTGTTATTGCGGGACAATAATTATATTTATGAGTGAATACATTAGAAATTAGAGTGAGTATGCTGGAATATTGTTGTAGATTGAATACTTATTAGTATTTTTTATGGAAGTTGAGTTTTTCTGTGTATTAATGGCATTCTATATTTTTGATAAAGTGCGGAATTTGGTTAATGGTTTATTTCTTGGAATTCTAGAGTTTTTTCAAAGTATGGAATCATTACTTTTGCATTTTCAGAGAATGGAAGTTGAGTTTTTCTATGTATTAATAACATTCTATAGTTTTGATAAAGTGTGGAATTTGGTTAATGATTTATTTTTTGGAATTCTAGAATTTTCTCAAACTATGGAATCATTACTTTTGCACTTCCAGAGTATGGAAGTTGGGTTTTTTTGTGTATTAATGGCATTCTATAATTTTGATAAAGTATGGAATTTGGTTAATGATTTATTTTTTGGAATTTCAGAGTTTTGACAAAGTATTGAATCATTATTTTTGCACTTTTAGACTAAAAAAAGTTGTTTCTTTTTCCAGAGATATTATAGAAGCTATAGGGCTGCTGCATTGAATTCCATCCAAAGGTCATCAGTCATGTCATCTATTCCTAAATATATTTTTATGCCCATTAATAGTAGCCGCCTCCGACATGCAAATCAAGAAAAAGATATCGGAGGACATTGGCATCTCCTTGTGGTGGACATTGAGCAAAAAATATTCTTTCATCTAAATTCAATGTGGTCCTACATGGCTCCTCCAAAGATTTCGAGGATAATGTTTCATTGCTTCAATCCATGCCAAATGAACATTTGGATGACATATGCCCCAACCTGAGCATCCAGATGAAATCCCAAGGTTGGAGAAAAGAAATGTTTGAATGTCCTCAACAAAATATGAGTGTTGATTGTGGTGTCTTTCTGATGAAGTATATTGAATATTTGATCAAATCAAAATAAATGGATTAGAATCAACAGCATATGAAAAGGTTTCGGCTTGAGCTTGCAACAACATTCTTATATGACTCTTATTCAATAGTGATTCTGTAACGTACGATCACAGTTTGAAACAAAAATTATTTATAATCTCCTATTAAATAGAGGATTATCAAAGTGTAATATAATTATACAGTGTTTAATTTGTATTTTATCATACTCTAAAATTCTTCTAAGTTCTATGACAAAAACTAGTTGGCTAAATGGAATTCTGAGTTGTTTAATTTGCTAGTTGGCATTTTGACAGAAAAAAAATATTTTTACCAGTTTCATATTTTTCATGAAAGTATGGAATGCCTTATTCTGAGTTCAACTCATACAGAATTAAACTTCCAGACTTTAGAAAGAATATGCAATATGGCTATTTGGCATTTTGACAAAAAAAAAATAGTATTTTCACTGGTTTCATACTTTCATGAAAGTATGGAATGCCTTATTCTGAGCTCAACTCATACAAAATTCAATTTGCAAACTTTAGAAAGAATATGCAATATGACTATTTGGCATTTTGATAGAAAAAAGTAGTATTTTCATCGGTTTTATACTTTAATGAAAGTATGGAATGCCTTATTCTGAGCTCAACTCATACAGAATTCAACTTTCAGAGTTTAGAAAGAATATGCAAAATGACTATTTGACATTTTGACAGAAAAAAAAAGTAGTATTTTCACCAGTTTCATACTTTCATGAAAGTCTAGAATGCTTTATTCTGAGCTCAACTCATACAGAATTCAACTTTCAGACTTTAGAAAGAATATTCAATATGGCTATTTGGCATTTTGACAGAAAAAAACTAGTATTTTCACCCGTTCCATACTTTACTTTCATGAAAGTATGGAATGTCTTCTTCTGTGCTCAACTCATACAGAATTCAACTTCCAAACTTAAGAAAGAATATCCAATATGGCTAATTGGCATTTTGACAGAAAAAAATAGTATTTTCACCAGTTCCATACTTTCATGAAAGTACGGAAATGCCTTATTCTGAGCTCAACTCATACAGAATTCAACTTCCAGACTTTTGAAAAAATATGCAATATGGCTATTTGGCATTTTGACATAATAAAACTAGTATTTTCACATGTTCCATACTTTACTTTCATGAAAGTATGGAATGTCTTCTTCTGTGCTCAACTCATACAGAATTCAACTTCCAGACTTTAGAAAGAATATCCAATATGGCTAATTAGCATTTTGACAGAAAAAAACTAGTATTTTCTCTAGTTCCATACTTTCATGAAAGTATGAAATGTCTTCTTCTGAGCTCAACTCATACAGAATTCAACTTACAGACTTTAGAAAGGATATGCAATCATATATTAACATATAGTAATTGTGATACAGAGTCAAAAAATAGTATTTTCACCAGTTCCAATACTTTCATGAAAGTATGGAATGCCTTCTTCTGAGCTCAACTCATACAGAATTCAACTTACAGAATTCAACTCATATATTAACAGATAGTAATTGTGATACGGAGTCCAAAATTAGTACTTTTACCAGTTCATTCTGTATGATTTAAGCTCAGGAAAGTATGGAATGCCTTCTTCTGAGCTTAACTCATACAGAATTCAAAAATGAAGTATGACTATACATCAAATGGTATCCAAAATATGATATATACCCTCAAAATTTTATCCAACAAAAATATTATCAAAAATGAAATATGTTGTCAGCTGGGTGGGGGAGCTCTGCATGAACATTTGTTTTGCCCTATTTGCTTGCATCTTGAGCACTTCCTCTGAAGTCTGCCACTATGTCTTGATTCTCTTCTATTTTTTCTTTTTCTACCAGGTTGTGCTAGAGATTGAGGTGGTTTCACTTCGGTATCATAAGGTTCTCTATGTCAATATTGCTTACTTCTTGTCGGATAAATTTTATCCTCATATATTTTTTTATAAGTCTCAACAGTGAAATAACGCTCACAATACTGATACGGGTCAAGACTACAATAACCGATAGTAGTCATGACATGTGAACAAGGAATACCATAAAGTTGAAACTTCCTGCAAGAGCATGATCTATTAGCTAAATCAACAATAACTGTTTGGTATGATGTTTGTACCTGGTAGCAATGGTCCCAATGTGGATACACAGCATGCCAACAACATTTGTAGCGATTATCTGCTAAAATTATTTCCATTTTTCCAATCAAAGTAGTGGTCAATATAAGAGAAACTTTATGTCTCTTGAAGAACCACTCCGAGACCTTGCGTCTTGTCATCTCAATCAATGTTGTGATTGGCAACCCACGAACTTCCCTAAATAATGCATTCAATCATTCCACAGAATTAGTTGTTATGATATCATACCTCCTACCAGGGAAAAAGAAATTAGCTCATTTCTCCTTCTCCAATTGAGATATCCATTGGTAACTTTGCTCATGAATAGCCAATATCTTTTGCATACATTCATTAAATGAATGTTCTGTGGTTGATCTTGCAGCTGCCCAAAACAAGGTCACAACATCTTTTGAACGAACATCATGTACTAAATTTTTTGCAAGATGAACCATACAATATACATACGCAGCATCTGGAAAGACATTTCTCACAACAGCTATAATGATTGGGTTCCGATCACTTGTAATACTTAATCTCCTATAACCGGGGATGCATCTAAAAAGTTCATCCAAAAACCACTCTCATGTTTTTATTTTTTCAATTTCAGTCACAGCAAATGCCACGGGAAAAAGCCTATTTTCTGCATCAATAGAAGTTGCAATCATAAGAACAGGTCGGGTATTTACCTCTCAGATGTGTTGCATCAATACATAATATAGGACACATATATTCTCTAAATCCACGTAAGCTTGCACCGAAAGCCCAGAAGACACGTCGGAAACGGTGGGTCGAGGAACAACTCATCAATTTAAATTTTGATTCAAAGTCATGAATCCTTAATTCCCTAAAATATACTAGCAAATCTTTGTAGCATTGATCATAGTCACCACGAATGGAAACGAGAGCAATTTGGAGTGCATTGTATGCTTTCTTATAAGATATACGCACTCCAAATACCTTTTTTATCTCAGAGATAATGAAACTACTATTGATTTTCTCATTGCCCAAAAGATGCTCCTTTATGTGATTCGCAACAAAAGTGGCAGTGCATTGTCAATGGTCCAAGTTCAGTCTTGCAACAGTACAATTGTGCTCATTGACAAAAGTCACTATTTAAAATTTACCCATGTCGATTGCTGACAACGTCCAACAACAATTGGGCTCTTTGCATCCGACTTTGATATAGTGACTATTGCTTTGGATGTGTCTCAATTCAAAATTTCGCTTGATGCAATAAGTGGTAAGAGCTCTCCTGAAACTATCTCTATCAAAAAATATCTGAAATTAATACAAGACTTGTATTTATTAGACTGATATCTAATAAATGATAACTGGACTGATATTTTATATACTTTCATACTTTCACAAAAGTATGGAATATCTATCAACGAATACGACTATTAGACAGAATTCAAATATAATTATTATAAATGGTATCTATTAGACTGGTATTAAAAAAAAATGATACCTGGAATGGTATTTTCTCAAGTTCTATACTTTGGTGAAAGTATGGAATGCCTTATACTGGTATGATTATTGTGGTTTTACATAGGGTAACATATACAAGTATACATTATAGACAACATAACTACTATTTCCTCTAGTTAGGTTTTTCTGTGTAAAACCCAACTTTCATACTCTGAAAGTGCAAAAGTAATGATTCCATACTTTGAGAAAACTCTAGAATTCTAAGAAATAAATCATTAACCAAATTCCACACTTTATCAAAACTATAGAATGTCATTAATACACAGAAAAACTCAACTTCCATACTCTAGAAGTGCAAAAGTAATGATTCTATACTTTGAGAAAACTCTAGAATTCCAAGAAATAAACCATTACCTAAATTCCACATTTTATCAAAACTATAGAATGCCATTAATACACAGAAAAATCCAACTTTCATACTCTAGAAGTGCAAAAGTAATAATTCCACACTTTATCAAAACTTTCAGAAAAGTATGGAAGACGCCTTATTATTTTCAAATGAATTACCCGATGTGGATACAATTATGAAGTCTGTAAATCATCATCAATTGGATAAACATTCATGGAGTTTACCAGGGTGTCATCTTCTTCTTCTTCGACTTGAAAATCATGATCCCCTATGTCATACTGACCGTCAGCGAAGTCAAAATCAATGCAATTGACATCTTCAAAAGTGAAAACATCATAGGATTCAGAATGAATGACATCTTCATCATTGTTCACATATGTTTCAGTCTCCTCATCGCTTGTGTGGATATTCTCCACACCCTCACCTGCTCCATTATTCTCGTACATATGTTCCTCCAATGGAAAATATCTTCCAATTACATCACTAGAAGTAAAAATTAAATTTGGGAATTTCTCAATTGCCTCCACTTCTTCTCTTATCCTCTCCTCAGCAAGCTCTTCCTCAATGTAGTCATACTCATCATCATCAAATGTCAAAGGGAAGTTCAGATCTAAAAATATTTGACTTGTATTTTCTTGAGCCTCTTGAGCTACAATGACAGTGGCAGATCTAAAAGTTTGTACATTGGCATATTTTCTTGATGAAAAGAAGTGTTTGAATTGTTCACATCATATAATTAATAAGGAGAAGGTACTGATTTATCCCTAATGTTTGATAAGAGGAGCTTATTTGCTCTCAATATTTTGTTTGGCTTAAAATTACCTAAAAGATTTTTAAAATCGAACTATAATACCCCTCACTTGAAACGACGTTACTGCTGTGTTAATAGTGGTGACGTGATGACAAAAAAAATTATCTCATATTCATACATGGTTGCCGCGTCAATACCATGTCAGCAGTACACGTGAAAATGAATGGAACACTTTTTACTAATCTTAGTAGTAATTTGTTTCTAACATTTGGTAAGAGGAGCTTATTTGCCCTCCATGTAGGGGTGTTCACAGGTTGGGTCGGGTCGGGTTTAATTAGGGAAAAATTCGATCCGACCTGACCAACTGTAAATGGGTCGAGTCGGGTCGGGTTGAAATTTTTTTACCTCTCAAACCCGACCCGACCCGACCTAATTCGGGTCGGATAGTCGGGTTTACCCGTTTAGGTAAAAAATAAGTTTTTAACAATATTTTTTAAAAGAATTAAAAAATAATTTAATATAAATATTTTTAATATAAATATTTTAAAAAATAATTAAAAAAATGTAAATAATCGAGTCATCGGGTCGGGTCTCGGGTCATCGGATTTCAAATTCTAAAACCCAAGACACGACCCGATTATGGTCAGGTTTGGTCCAATTGTACCCGACCCGACCCAACCCAAATTTATTTAGAATTTATTTTTATAAGAGCCCTAAGGACCTATTAGGGCCGGGTCGGGTTGGGTACAATTTGACCAAATCCGACCATAATCGGGTCAGGTCTTGGGTTTTTGAAACCTGGTGACCCGATTATTTATATTTTTTTAATTATTTTTAAAAAAATTATATTAAAAAATATTTATTTTAATTATTTTTAAATTCTTTTAAAAATATATTATTAAAAACTTATTTTTTACCTAAATGGATAAACCCGGCCCGACTCGAACTAGGTCGGGTTGGGTCGGGTCGGGTCGGGTTTGAGAGGTGAAAAATTTTCAACCCGACCCGACCCGACTCGTTTATAGTTGGTCGAGTCGAATCGATTTTTTCCCTAAACCCGACCCGACCCGTGAACACCCCTACGTGGAGGGCAAATAAGCTCCTCTTACCAGACATTAGAGGTAAATTAGTACTAAAATTAGTGAAAAGTATTTCCTTCATTTCCACGTGTAATGCTGATATGATATATATTGACATGGCAGCCATGTATGAATATGAGATATAAAAAAATTATCATGTCAGCACTGTTAACACATCACTAACGTCGTTTCAAGTGAGGGGTATTATAGTTCGATTTTAAAAAAAAAATAGGTAATTTTGAGTCAAACAAAACATCGAGGGCAAATAAACTTCTCTTATCAAACATTAGGGCAAATAAATATCTTCTCCCTAATTAATATGATCTCTGCACGCAACACTTGGCCACCTTCAGTTACTTTTGAGTATATACTAGAAAATTTTCATCAAAATAATTTATAAAATATTTTAATTAATAATAATATTAAAATTTGAAATAATTTGAAAAAAAACTTCAATTTAAAATAATTTGAAGAATTCAATTCAATTTGAGTCAAGTCTATACATATATTCTATTGATTGAAATATATTAATATACCCATCGTATATTTACTTATAATGTTGCCTAAAAGTTTAGGGTTCAAATCTCAGTTAGATTTCTTATGTATGGATTTTCCACAAGACCTTGTGTCGAACTCGTTTTCTTTGACAAAAATAAAATAAACTATTTACCTATTATATAAAAATATGTTTTTCAACTCTACTAAACTATTGATTTAGTTTTTTCTCATAAAATACAAAATTTAGAACCAAAAGTAAAACTTTAATAAAAATACGTAGGACTTAACGAAAGTTAAATATTTAATTAATAATATAATAAAAAAATATTGGTATAATTTGAAGTATTAAATTATCTCTAAAATACATATATGAACTTGATTAAAAATTTAACTAAATTTTTTTAAAAAAAATATTAAATATAATAAAAAATATATATTAGAAGATAATATGAACTAATATTATCAAAAAAAACAATTAAATTAAATTTGTATTAAAAATAATAGATAGTAATTAATCCTATAAATTTAAATAAAATTTAGAGTACAAAGTAAAAAAAAATAAAAAAGTATATATAATATATAACGTGTAAAAGTGTATATTTATATAATAGGGATTTTTCAAAATCGGATTTTGTGAGAGAGAAATTCTTAGATCTAAATTTTGGGGTTTAAAATTTTCAAAATCGAAACCCAGTGGATTTGATACCCACTTTATCCCTGGGCCAAAGTCTCTAACCAATTAGAGACTTTGGTTAAAAATTATATATATATATATATAATATAATATAATATAATTTTAATTTTTTTTAAAAAATATAATAAAATTGAGATATTAGAGTCTAAAAAGTATATTTTTAAACACTTTAATTCATTAGAGACTTTTGCACAAAGTCTATAAAATTAAATTTAAATTAAAAATTATTTTATTAATTAAAATTATTATTATTTAATTATAAAGCTATTATAGAGTGTGGGCAAAAGTCTTTAATACATTAATTCGCTCAAAGTTTATAAAATTAAATTTTAAATAAAAATATTAAAATATTTTTTGTCCAAAATATACAAAAAAATATTTTAATAGACTATAGCACATCTTTTATATCACATATGTACTTTTTGTGTATTAAATTTTATTTTTTATAATTAAAAATTATTACAAATAAAAAATCTCTAACTCATTGGAGTCTTTTATGCAAAATCTATAATTGCTTCATAATTTTTTAAAAAAATATTTGAATTCATGAAATAATTTTTTAATGTTACAAAAATTAAAGTACTATGATCCAAAAAAATATTTACATCAAAATATTTTATAATTTTTAATTTAAATATAAATTTATAGATTGTGTCCAAAATTTTTTAATGCATTAGAGAGTTTGAAAATATATTTTTTATACTATAATATCTAATTTTTATCATAAAAAAATATTTTATAAATATAAATTATTTTATATATTTTTTTTTTAATTTTTGATCAAAATCTCTAATTGGTTAGAGACTTTGACCCAGGAGAAAAATGGGTATCGAATCCACTAGATTCTGATTTTGAAAATTTTGATCCTCAAAATCCAGATCTGAAAATTTTTCTCTCCCAAAATTTGATTTTGAGAAATTGTTGTTTATATAATATACAATTTATATAAATAAAAATATGCAAAAAATAGAAGAATGAAATCATGATATTTTTTTCCACAGAAGATTTATAAAAAAATTGACTTGATTTTAAAAAATAGACTAGATTCAAATCAAATCTGATTAAATTATAGTCAGATTTGAATCATAAAAGTTTCTAGATAATTTTATAGAGTAAATACATATATATATATATATATATATATATAACATAATATAATTTAATTTAACTTAATATTTATATAATACATATTAATTAATGTTTTCATTCAATTCGAAGTTTTGAATTTTTGTTGAAACTTAATTTAAAAATTAAAATAATATGAAAAAATATAAGTTGAATTAGAAGTTTTGGATTGCAATAGATAAAAAAATAAAACCTCAACAATTGAATCAAATTTGAGATGATGATTTCAAAATTTTGATTTTTTTTATAAATGAAATAAATTGAATCGAATAAGAAAACTCAATAAATCAACGAAACTATAAAAGCTCATATTTTATTAGGTAATAAATATGATAATATCATTAAGTATTTATTTAAAAATTTTAAAATCAAAGCAAAATTTAAAATCAAAAGTTTGATATATAAAATAAAATAAGAATTTAAAATTTAGAAAAATAGAAAAGTCAAATAATTTAGAAAACAAAAATAAATTAATAAAAACAATAAATAAAATACAGTAATATCATCAACTATTTATTTAAAATAATTTAAAAATTAAAATAGGAGCAAAATTTGGAGGAAAAAATTAGTATATAAAATAAAAGAAGAGTTAAAAATATATAAAAATAGAGAAGTAAAATTCTTTAGAAAAATAAATAAAGAGAAAATAATTAAAGAGAAAAAAAGACAGCAACACTGCCCTTTTTTAACCAGAGGGCAGGCTGCCCTTTCTTTTTTAACCAAACAAAGAGGGCAGCGCAACAGCTGCCCTTTCTTGCAAAATAATTTTAAGAAAATTGTTTTTTTCAGAAAATGAAAAAAAAAATAACAGAGCTGCCATTCGTAATTGAGTCTCTTGCATTCCTGATCATCCACCAGTTCTTCTTGGCGACAGAAAGTGTCTTTCACGAAGCTGTTGGTTCTGGTTGCTAATTAATCTTCAACAGTTTTAAAGCATTTATTCGATCCGGAGAATGAATGAATTAATCTCCAGGAGGCTAATTTGTGAGTGCTTGGTGCATGGTAATATATTTAGATGAGTTGAATTGTTCTTGATCAAACTTGAGAACTAGTGGTCTGACAAGTTTCGATCAAGAACAGCTGACTAAAGAGCAACAATTTTAAATTAAGGAAGCATTAATTTATTGCATTTGGCTTATTAGTAGTCAGTAGTTAGCTGCTACCGCCGACATATCTGAACATTTTTCTTGATGAAAAGAAGTGTTTGAATTGTCCACATCGTATAATTAATATGATCTCTACACGCAGCACTTGGCCAACTTCAATTACTTTTCAGTATATATTAGAAAATTTCCCGCGCTTCTGTAACAGGATCAAAATAATTTATAAAAATATTTTAATTAATAATAGCATTAAAATTTGAAGAATTCAATTCAATTTGAGTCAAGTCTATACATATATTTTATTAATTAAAATATATTAATATACATATTATACATCAACCTATTATATAAAATTATTTTTTTAAAATCGATTAAATAATTGATTTAAATTTTTCTTATAAAATACAAAATTTAGAACCAAAAGAAAAACTTAAGGAAAGTTAAATATTTAATTAATAATATAATCAGAAAATATTGGTATAATTTGAAGTATTAAATTATCTCTAAAATATAATTTGATTAAAAAATTTAACTAAATTAAAAAAGACAATATTAAATATGATAATAAACATATTAGAAGATAATATGAACTAATAATATTAAAAAAATAAATTAAATTTGTATTAAAAATAGTAGATAGTAATTAATACTATAAATTTAAATAAAATTTAAAGTACAAAGTAAAAAAAATAAAAAAGTATATATAATATATAACGTGTAAAAGTATATATTTAAATAATATACTATTTATATAAATAAAAATGTGCAAAAAATGGAAGAATGATATCATGATATATATTTTTCTACGGAGTGTTTATAAAAAATTGACTTGATTTTAAAAGATCGATTATATTGAAATCAAATCCGATTAAATTATAGACAAATTCAAATTATAAAATTTTCTAGATAATTTTCTAGAGTAGGCACATGTATAACATAATATAATATAATTTAACTTAATATTTATATAATATATATTAATTAATGTTTTCATTCAATTTCAGGTTTTGAATTTTAGACTAATATTATTTTAGTATTTATATAATATATATTAAATCAAACGAGTGAATCTGAAAAAGACAACCAGTGGAAAGAGGGAAAAAGTTGGAGAACGGAATATTACGATTCCCGCCATAGTTACTGCACTTTAAGATGCGCATCCTAGCGGAGCGGCAGCACTGCACCGACTAGCTGTACAAGAAGACTGAAAAGAGCTTCCTTGGGTTTGTGAGGAGTTTGACGAAACTAATCAACTTCTTAACGCTTCCATGCATGTGATAAACATTATATATATATATAGCTCACTAATTAATCAATTTTTTAAATACTTTCATGCAGTGGCGGAGTCAAAAATTAAATTGAGAGAAGACAAGCCGACGAACTACCAGTAGGAGATGGATCGATTTATTGTTGGCCGCAGGGCAGAGCACACGATGACGTGGGCACGACCACAACGACAACACACTGATCAACTTTTTCTTCCAAGTGCAACGCACGGTCCCAAAGTTTGAGGTTTTCGTACTTTGAGTTTTTGTTTCTTTCTAAAATCTTTTCCATCTCCTTTACGTGTACTCTATTTATTCCTCTTGAATAGGATGCACATTGCTTTTCTTTAAAAAAAAAAATTGAGCAATTATCTTAAGTCATAATATGAATTAAGAAAAATTTCGAATTCATAATAAGAATTCGAAAAATCTCATATTCATAATTTTTTTTTCAAAATTCTTAAAATACCATTGAGTTCAGCGTGGTATTTGATTTCAGACTTTTGTAAAAATTTGAAACATACTAGTTCCACACTTTTAAGTAGGGGTGTTCATAGGTCGGATCGGATTTAGAGAAAAAATTAATTTGATCCGACCAAGCGTAATCGGGTTGGGTTAAAAAAATTTCACCTCTCAAACTCAACCCAACCTAGTTCGAGTCGGGTCGGATAGTCGAATTTACCCGTTTAGGTAAAAAAAAATGAGTTTTTAACAATACTTTTTATTTTTTAAAAATAATAATTAAAATAAATATTTTTTAATATAAATATTTTAAAAATAATTTTAAAAAATATAAATAATCGGATCATCGGGTTTCGAATTCTAAAACCCGAGACCCGACTCGATTATGGTCAGGTTTGGTCGAATTGTACCCGGCCTGATCCGATTATCTGACTCGACCCAACCCAAATAGGTCGGCTCGGGTCGGGTTCTAGGGTCGACCCAATGAACAATCCTATTTTAAAGAAAATTTAAAATCTACTATATATTTTTTTAAAATTAAATATTATTAGTAATATACAAAATAAACAAACTATATATATATATATATACCCAACCCAAATAGGTCGGCTCGGGTCGGGTTCTAGGGTCGACCCAATGAACAATTCTATTTTAAAGAAAATTTAAAATCTACTATATTTTTTTTAAAAAGTTAAATATTATTAGTAATATACAAAATAAACAAACTATATATATATATATATACTTGTTGTAAAAGTTTGAATCCGGTATCAGACCTAAATTCAGTGTATTTTGGTGGTTTTGAAAAAAAAAAGTTATGGATCATAAGGATTTAATTTTTTTTTTATCTATATTATGATTTTAAAAAATTGCTCAAAACAGTTCGACGGAATTAATCAATTTTTTAATGGCTTTCGTTGAAACTTATCAGTGTCAAGTAGCAGAGACCTTGCAATTTTTTTACTCGGATAGGATCTGTTCTACATAAGAAGGGCATATATAGTAATAACATGTTATTTGATCCGTCCATTATCTAACTTCGAGTAAAAAAATAATGATATTTGTGATATCCACAAGTTCAAATATATTAAACTAATTTACAAGTCGATCAAAGTCCACATTCAATCGTCTATAATTAATTATACGATGGAAAAGGACCCTTGTAATGCTGGTCTTAATCAACCAAGTTGTTAATGCACAAAGAAACAATATAATATATTAATCAATCGATTGTGATTCATGCTTACGCGTACAGCTACTAGAAATTAAGTTCATTGCAACAACTTATGAGCAACGATATTGCAGATAATTAGTAATAAAATAATATCTTCCACGACGACTAAATAACGATGGGGGCGGAGCTACTCTAGCTGGGGGGCAATTCCCCCCTTAATTTTTGGAATCGTGCCTTTATCTATAGTGAAATGATATTTTTGCCCCTCCCTGATTTATAAAATTGCCCCGTCCCAGAATTTCATCTTCTTTGTACACCCCCACAAAATTTAAATTTTCCGCCGTATCTCGAAAATTTATTTCCTTTAGCCCCCACAAATTTTAAAACTCCCCTTTTGGTACTCCCTACTCCGGTGCTCCGCGGCCAGCGGCCTCTGCCTTCTCGATGGGCAATACTAGTCCCAGACTCCCAGTCTCGCCCCGTTATCTGTCGATCTCTCCCCGCTGTCTACAGGCTTCACACCGCTGTCGTCGGCCTCGTCCCATTGTGCCTTGCTCTTCGGTGATGCAATCATCTCCTAGGTATGATCGATCTATTCTGAGTTCCAAGACAAACAATAGTTTAATATTTTTTTTTGATTGAATTATATTATTGTATTTGTTGACAAATTGATATTTGATTAAAATTGTTTTTTTTCATCAATTGTTTGATTGAATTAAATTGTTTCATCTTGAAAATAATAAGTAAGAAGTATTCATTTGGTTTGGAATTTGAATAATATGCTAATGCTAATTAAATTGAATTGAATCATTTGGATTCAATTGATTTTTATTTAGTAGATATATGGAAAAGTATTTTAAAAGAAAATTTATGCTCGAAGCCTTCTCTGATTAGACCCTCGATTTGGTCTTCGAGCATCACACACTCTTCGATGGTGTGCCCATAGGTACGATGGAACTTGCACTTCTTGCTCGATCTTGTCGACATTAGGCGGGTATTTCAACCTCCCCACGTTGTTGGGAAGCTTGAGCAGCTGCAAGTGGTAGATTCCTCGAAAGATAGTTTTTCTCTTGGTATTCAACATCGTGTATTCGCCAAATCTAGGGTAAGGTCGGGGAGACAACCATTATCTTCTCCTGTCGTCCTGCTCGCTGCAATCTCGGTCTTCGCTTCTTTTGTCGGGCTTCTTGGACTTCTTATCCTCCACACCATCCTTAGTGGTTGCTTGTTGGCCTTTCTGACCTCTCAGAGTTCTTCCATCTTCATGTGACACACGATATTTTCTCGAAATTCAACCACACTTCTCGATTTAGCTAGGGCGATCTAGTCAGCAAATTACTCGGGCTTCAAACCATGCTTGATGGAATACAACTCGATGTGTAGGTCGAGGTTGAGAATTAATTTCCATGGTCACGACATGGAATCTGTTAAGTAATCTTTCAGTGACTCATGTTGTCCATGCTTGATGTAATGAAGGGCATCCTCGATCTTGGAGTAGATCCACTAGAACCGATTGGTGAAGGCTCGAGAGCGAGGTCTCCTGGAAGGTATGTATAGATCCATGTGGTAGGGTGGAAACCCAAAGCAATGTAGCCTTTTCCATAAAGATTGGAAAGGCTTGATAGAGGATAGAATATGTTATGCTGTTGAGGAGCATCATCGACATGGATATCGTTATATGGGTGGTCGGATTGCTCGTGTCGTCGTATGGCTGGAGTTTGGTCGGCAGTTTGAAATTGTCGGAGAGACGAACTGCCATGATATGTTGGAATCTTACAGGGACGTGCTCAGAATGAGTGGAGACTAATTCTGAAGATTGCGGGTTCATAATTGACGAATTCTTTGTAATTAATGATGGTGTAAGTATCCTTATATGGCCGAGTGGAGCCCCCAGGCTAAGTAATGACTGATTTGACTTGAATTTGGTTCATGAGTGTGTGCGCTTTTAGGTCTAATCCGATCGGACCCAAAGTGCTGGCCGAAAGAATATTTTTCTTCTTACCAACTTAATTTTATTGCACCCGGAACAAATATGCATGACACATTCCGGATAAACAAAAGTCTTCATAGTTAGCTCTAAGTCTTTTAGTAAAAAAAAAACAATGTCAATGGAGATGGGTAGGTGCGCTATTACTTGGTGGGGATTACAATTTTCTATGAATTAACAATAACTATTGAGCCATTAATTAACAATAAAGTCTTCATCAAATTAACAATTTTCAATTAATTAGAAATTTTCAATGGAGATGGGTAGCTCTAAGTCTTTGTCAAACTAACAATAACTATCAAGCCATTAATTAAGCAAGATAGTCATAAATTATTAATAGATTTGTCTCAGAGCAATGTCTATGGCACAAGTCATATATCATAATAAATCTCAAAGTGCTAAATGATAACAAGGAGAAGGAAAATTCTTCTTTATCATTACAATATCTAGAAATCATTTTCTATATTGAAGTATTTAGTCTTCTTTGTATACACATTTCAAAATTAGTTTCAAACAGAAATCAATCAATGTAAGGATTTGGTCAATTAGACCAAAGCTAAGCTGTTCCTTTCAGAAAGAATTACACGTCTTCTGCATTACCAAGTCGATTCACAGCTCATTTTATCCATCAATGAATTTAATAGCATTGCAATTTGACGGTATCTTTCTTCCTTTGATTTAGAAGATAAGAAAACAACGATGTCAATGAATTGACTCAGCATAAAGGGAAAATGAGTAAACAACTAAACACAAATGGCTTAATGCAAGCCGAATCTAGGGTCGGTTCTGTTTGAACTGGTCCAACTTTCAAAACACATACAATAAATTGGAGTCTCTTGGTAGTCAATTTGATTTAATCAAAGAAGGAGAATGATACACAAAATTACAACACATCTTACAACAGTGAGAAAGTATACCCCTAGAGGAAATAAAAATCTTGAAAATGAGAATTGAGTGATCCATGAAATAGTAATCGGCTGCTCTCTACTTGTCTACTTGTATTCTCTTGTTCCTTATGAAAACGTGATCCTTAGAATTTTAAACATACAAAAAATGGAGGCACTAAACTAACCCTTCCTTTAGGAAGCATGCCACGCACAGCATGCTCAATTATTCTTTCAGGAATTCTCAGTTGAAGCTGATCAAATGTTTCCACTTTCATACCACCTGGCCTTCCTGAATGCCTCCTATAGAGCTTTTGATTCCTTTTTTTACCAGAAACTGCAACCTTTTCTGCATTCACCTATTTTGCAGTAGAGTAAACACTATGAGATCTCACCGAAAAAACAATGGATTGGAGTTAATGAATTCAAAAAAAATATGAGCATCGCATGTTCACCAGTGTCCCAAGGAAATGGGTATAAACTAATCATGGGCCTGCCGGGCCGTGCTTGGCATGGCCCAAAACAATACTCGGGCCATGCCAAGCACGATCCGGTACTCAAAGGGGCGGCCCAACTCGGCACGGGGTTGGGCCAGCCCATTTTTTTCTTTTATTTTCAATTTTATTTTATCTTTTGCCTTGGTTTGGCGCGGCCAGGCCTAGGTCGGTCTGTGCCACACCTAGGTTTGGCGCAGGTGGACCTAGTACCTGTGCCAGACAGGGCGATGCAGACAAACCTAGCCTAGCCCGCATTCCGTGCTCGGGCCAGCATGGGCCTTGGGCACAGACGTGCCATGCGTGGCCCGGCCTGAAAAATTTTGGGTTGGGGTCCGTGCCGCCAATGGGCTGACCCGGCCCATTGCCACCTCTACATTGGAGTAAAAATTCAACCACTAAGCTTCAGTTGACCAAATTAAAAGTGCATAGATTATTATTCAGAAATCATGTTCATTAGAAGCCTTCAACAAAAATTCAGGTCAAACATTTGATTTGCCTTTCCACTTTATAGCATGAAACTTTCAAAAGAAGCAAATATCAAAATAACCTGAACTAGTAGAACATACCACAATCACATACGCCCCCATGTCAACACTAGGAGTATATGTTGCAAGGTTTTTCCCCCTAATGTGTATCGCAATAGTTGATGCTAGTCTGCCTAAGATTTTGTCAGTTGCATCAACTATATACCATGTTTTGTCTGTGGAGATATGATCTGCAGCCTTGGGATACCAAGTCTTGTTCCATATATCCTGAGAAACAAAGCATAAACCTTGCATTAAGTTTATTAAAAATAAGCATGCAATAACCAATAGAAAGGGCTGTCTTGATGATTAAATATTGAAGGGGGGATATGCCATTTTCTCCTCTATCTCAACATTGGGCATATGCTGACCATGTCCTACATTCATACTAATTTTCAACAGTTATTAAAGCCGATCGTCTTTCTATTTTACAATACAGAAAATGTCACTTTTTCCCCAGGAAAAATAAGAAAATGTATGACAATAATTTCGGGTTCAACTCTATTTATATCGACATTCAGTAAAGGCATGACTTCGGATCAATGTGTCACATCAAATTAAGAGACTCTTGCAACTAATCCCATAGAATAACTAAGGCAAAAACAAAAAAAAATCAAAAAAATGAATCAAAAAGGGGATGAATAATTCCGAAAGAGAAGAGGGAGTACGGGTCCGTTGATCTCCGACTCCTCAAACATCCATCGCTGCTCTCTCCGTTGACAAATTGATAAGACGCGGAAAAACCTCTCAAATGGAAACCTCAGTTGATCTCAGCTCAACTGTTGGTTAATTCATTGAAATAAAAAACTCTATGAATGGATTACAACTCATCTGGAACAAGCTCCAGTGAGCGAAGAAGAGAAATAATTGGGAAAAAATATCGGGGCAAAAACTACATCAGCTAGTTCAAAAATCTCTACTTATATGACTCAGCAATTTTTGAAAAAATAACAAATTACATTCTTGCCCTTCTCACTTATTCTAACCCTTTTCAATCGTTAAACCCACATTGGACATTTCCTTCTCAGTGACTGTTAATACCTGTCACTATTCCTTCTTCTCCATATATCGAGATGATGCTAACACACCCCTGGCAAGTTGGTAGAATGGAGAAGGGATTCTCCATTCCCAACTTGGAGCATAATTTCTGGCAGAGCAGATAGGGCCTTGGTCAATATATCTGCCGGTTGTTCTTCGCTTGGAATGTATTTGGGAACTATCATCTTTGCTTGATACTTCTCTTGAGCATAATAACAATCTATCTCAAGATGTTTGGTCCGCTCATGGAAGACTGGGTTGTGTGTAATATGCAGTGCACTCTGTGAATCGCAGTACAAAGATATAGCATCTCCTTGATGAATTCCAAGCTCTGCCATCAAGTTCTTTACCCATACTAATTCTGCAGTGGTGTTTGACAGGACCCTCAGCTCGCTCTCTGCACTTGAGCGACTGACGGTGGCCTGCTTTTTGCACTTCCAGTTCACCACTGAAGTGTCCAATTTGATTAAGTAGCCTATTGCCGATTTCCTACTCTGAGTATAGTTTCCCCAATCAGCGTCGGAGAACCCAGTTAACACCAAATCAGTAACAGATGCGTAGAACAATCCTAGACCCACTGTCCCTTTCAAGAACTTTAAAATCCTGAGGGCTACTTGATAATGACTCGTCATTGGATTTTGGACATGTTGACTTAGCCTGTGAATGCTATACATTATCAGGTCTGGTAACAGTGATGTATAGCAGCTTTCTAATAAGGGTTCCATAAGTTGAATTATCCTTGAAATGCTTCTAATCTTCATTCATTGCCTTATTGTGCTTCATGTTTAAAGCCATTAGAGTGGGCTTGGGTTTGCAATCTACCAATTTTATATCCGACAGCAAGTCTATGATGTACTTGCGTTGGCAAACATGTACTCCTCTGTTGCTTCTTTGCACCTCAAGGCCAAGGAAGTACTTAATTTAAGGATCCCAAGTCCTTTATTTTGAACTTGTCATTCAGACACTTCTTCAATTCCTTTATGCCCTCAACATCTGACCCTGTAACTATGATATCATCAACATAGACAAGGGCTAAGACCACCTTACCTCTTTCTTTCCTTATGAACAAGCATGGATCACCAATGCTTTGGGAGTACCCTTTTTCTTTTATGCAGGTTGACAGCTTCGAGAACCATTGCCTTCCAACCTACTTCAACCCATACAAAGATTTGTTTAACTTGCACAATCTTCCATCATGAGTTTCTTCAAACCCCGGTGGCAAGCTCATGTACACTTCCTCTTCTAACTCACCATGAAAATACGCATTGTTCACATCAAGTTGCTGAAGAGGCCAATTTGAAGCTGATGCAATAGCTAAAGTTATCCTTACTGTAGCCATTTTGGACACATGAGCAAATGTGTCGGAGTAATCAACTCCTTCAATCTGTGTATAGCCTTTAGTGACTAATTAATCTGGACTTGTATCTGTCCACTGTACCATCCCGATTGTATTTAATTTTGTAGACCTATTTGCATCCCACTGGGTTCTTACCTTTTGGTAATTTGCATAAGCTCCCGGTGTTGTTTAGCTCTAGGGCATTCAGTTCTTCTCTCATTGAATTCCTCCATTTTGGGTCTGTCATGGCCTCTTTGTAAGAGGTAGGTTCATACTGCACATCTACATTGGCTATGAACCTCTTGTGAGTCTCTGGAATGCTTGCCAATTTCATGTAATTCCTCAAAGGGTATGGTGTTCTAATATTATCTTTGACACCTCTCTGGGTTGGCATGCTTTCGATCTGATTACAAACATAGTCTTGTAGCTTTATTGGTCTTTTAATTTCCCTTCTATTTTTTTTAGGTAAAGATTGAGTTATATCTTCCCTCAGGTCCTTGCTGATGTGAGGTGTGTTTACTTCTGTAGAGTTCAGTTCATCTCCTTCTATGGTTCTCACATCATCTTCTTCATCTTGAATAGGTGTATCCCATGAAGGTCTCTGGCTCTTGTCTTCAAGACTGAGAGCTTCTGTGTTACTCTTCTGATTTTTGATACTGAGCACTTCTTCACCCTCACTGTGGGTGAGTGGCACAGAATACACAGTTCTTTGTATGCTTTGTTTGTTGAATGGGAAGATGTGTTCTACGAATACCACATCTCTGGATATTGTGATGACTTGATTCCTTAAGCCATACACTCTATATCCTTTCTTGCTCTGGGGATATCCAATGAATACTGATTTATTGCTTTTGGCATCAAATTTTGATCTCCCCTGTCTCAGAGTGCTCGCAAAACATAAGCACCCAAAAGCCCTTAAATGACTTAGCTTTGGGGCTGATTTGTACAACATCTCATAAGGGCTCTTGTCAAACAGTTTAGTACTTGGCATCCTATTGATTAGGTACGTTGCTGTTTGAATACATTCACCCCAAAAAACTTCAGGTAACTGAGCCTGAAACCTCAAACTCCTAGCTATTTCCAGTAGATGTTTGTGCTTCCTCTCTACTATTGAATTCTGTTGGGGTGTTTCTACACAAGAGCTGTGGTGCATTATACCCTGGTCTGCTAAGAATTCTTTCACTATGGTGTTGAAAAATTCAGCACCATTATCTGTCTTGATCACCTTAATGTTTCTATCATACTGATTTCTAACCATTTTGACAAAATTTATCAGTATGGCAGGAACTTTACTCTTAAATGTGAAGAGAAAAGTCCATACTGCTCTAGAATGATCATCAACCACTGTCAAGAAATATGAGCAATTATAATATGTTCTCACCGTGTGTGGACCCCAGACATCAAGATGTATAAGATCAAAACATTTTTTAGCTTTATTCATACTACGAGGAAAAGGAAGTCTTCTCAACTTTGCAATTGGACAAATATTGCAAATCAAGTCAGTTGTGCGATTCAATTCTGGTAAGTGTTTAGACAAAACTTTCATTCTCTCATATGACATATGCCCTAGTCTGAGATGCCATAAAGACAAGGCATCTAACTTTACATTCATCACTTTGATTTCAGGTCTCTTGCTGCAGTCTTCATCATTGAACTCCAAAAAATAAAATCCATTTTCTTCTTCACTAGTCCCCATCACCTCCTTCGAAACAAGGTCCTGTATGATGAAATGAGATGGGTTAAATGTTATGGAACACCTCAATTCCTTAGTTAATCTACTAACAGACATTAAGTTGCAATTGAAATCAGATACTGATACTGCATTCTGCAGTTGTATGTGTTTATTGACCAGTATGGTCCCAATGCTAGTTATAGGCACAGAGGTGCCATTAGATAGTGAGACTCTATCCTTTTGAGTGGTCCTCATTGGATTTATCATACCAATTCTACTCGAGGCAATGTGGTTAGTTGCCCATTGTCCACAATCCACTTCCTCTCATTGTCTTTGGGTTTATTGTCATGATACTCACCAGTCATGTTGACAACTGCTTTGGTTCCTTTATTGTCGAACAACTCCAGCAAAGTTTGATATTGTTCTGCTGTGAAGCCATCATGGTTCACTTCATCTCTATTACTCTTGGAGCTCCCTAGTATGTCCTCAACTTTCATCTCAGCACTGTCAGTCACTACATTATTTGCATGTTTGTCATTGTACTGATTCTGGTACTTCTGTTTACCTTTATAATTTTTGTTTCCTGAAGGATATTCATGTAATTTGAAGCAATTATCTTTGGTGTGTCCAGGTCTCATGCAATGGTCACAAAATTTCATTTGTCAATTTCCTTCATTTCCTTTTTCATTCCTCGACCCTTGATTATGCGACTATTTGGAGGTGTTCAATGCAACACTATCAACTGAAACATTGTTCTGCATGCTAACTTTCCTTTGTGACTCTTCCTGCCCAAGCAAGGAGTAAGCTTGGTTAAGGTCTGGTAATGGCTTCGTGAGTAGGATTTGCCCTCTAACATGCATGTATGAATCATTGAATCTCATTAGGAACTGTCTCAACCTCATTTTCTCAATTCAATTTCTTCCCTTAGTAGTATCATAATCTAAGTCCACATCCACTGCATCAAGTTCATCCCACATGGATTTCAGTTTTGTGAAGTATGCAGCAATGGGCAAATTTCCTTATCTCAAGGTATAAATCTGAACCTCCAATTCGAAAATCTTGGGTTCGTTGCTCTTACCAAACTTATTCTTTAGGTCTAGCCACATCTTGTTAGTTGTTTTTGCATATATAACACTAGTAGTGAGTTCATGAGCAATTGACGGTACGATCCAGGATCAAACTAAGTCATTGCATCTTTTCCAAATGTTATGCATAGGCGAACCAATCTCAGGCGTTTGAATTAATCCATCAACAAAGCCTAACTTGTTTTTTGCATACAATGAAATCATCATGGACTTGCGCCACAGATAATTTTCTTGCCCAATCAATTTCGCAAAGACAAGAAAAATACCTGGAGAATCATTGCCATGAATCAGATACGGATCATTCTCATATCCCATCACATATGAGGCAGTTCTGTTCTCCTCTTGATTTACAGATTCAGCAACGATGGGTCGCGCCGATTGTGACCTGCGATTTCTTGCCATTGGAAATTGGGGAAGAACTCAATCTGGTGGATCTGAGATTTTGCCTAATTCGCCTGCTCTGATACCATGTTGACAAATTGATAAGACGCGGAAAAACCTCTCAAATGGAAACCTCAGCTGATCTCAGCTCAACTGTTGGTTAATTCATTGAAATCAAAAACTCCATGAATGGATTACAACTCATCTGGAACAAGCTCCAGTGAGCGAAGAAGAGAAAAAACTAGGAAAAATTATCGGGGCAAAAACTACATCAGCTAGTTCAAAAATCCCTACTTATATGACTCAGCACCTTTTGAAAAAATAACAAATTACATTATTGCCCTTCTCACTTATTCTAACCCTTTTCAATCGTTAAACCCACATTAGACATTTCCTTCTCGGTGACGGTTAATACATGTCACTATTCCTTCTTCTTCTCCATCAAGCTGATGCTAACACTCTCGGTACGGCCACGGGCTGTTGTGCTGCTGGCAATGGATGTGAGGGTGGCGCTTCGGAGTGAGGGAATCGAGTTGAATCGAGGATTTGAATATGACGGCTGGAAATTTGGAGGAACCGAGGAACGTGGTCCTCGGGAGGGCGGAGGCGAAGGCAACAGCATGGGAGTGAGAGGAGAACGAGGCGGGGAACGTGGAGGTCGAGATCGTGGCCACCATTACAGCCTTTGGATGGTGGATTGGTGGAACAAGCATGGAGGGGAGGGTTTATCGTCCCTGCGAATAACTAGTGGATAATGGTTTGATGAATTTTTTCTAAAATGTCAGAAATTTTGAGTTTTTCTCAAAGAACACCCCGATAGTCTTTTAGCTATTAATTAATAATTTTCTCTTTAGCCCTCTAAACTAATTAATATATTATTATTTTTCTCAATAGTAGATATTTCATTCCATTTAAGGAAGAGACAAAAATAATACGACTGTTCACTGTCATGCGGCAACATTTTGACAAGACTACGACATTCACAAACATAAAATAAAATCACGCATGTTGAAAAACTGAGTTCGCACATATATTTGAAGCACGAAAATGATAATTATTTTTTGTCTTCCAAATACTCCATAAGATGCAGGAAATGAGTTCCATAGCATGAATAGAATTGCGACGTAATGAGCAAGCAAAAAGCCGCCAATCCATGACTGATGTTGACGAAGATCGTGGCCGAAGAAGTGCATCCTTTAGGGGAAGGCAACCATGCATTAACCTCCATAAGAAAAGGAAAATTAGTTTAGGAGGAGACTTTAACTTCCATATGCTTGTCCAATAAATAATTAATATATCATTTTGTCCGTCTCTCATATCACTATTTGCATTTCTATGTTTCCTTTGTTAGCTTATTACATGCTCATTGTGATACATTTTGCCTCAATAAGGTACAGAAATGAGAAATTTTTCATCATGTATATTTTATTTGATGAGTTAATGGTAAAAAAATAATAATGTAAAGTATAAATATGCAAACTGCAATTAAAGTGTTTAAAAAAAAATATGAGTACTAAAGTGAAAACTGCACTTAAACTAGAGGTATGGAAATTAGTAATATTTATCTTTAACTAATTTTTCATTTTAGTTATTGACAAATGACAAATATAAAAAATTACATCTTGTGATAGCAAATTAATAATAAAAAGCAATAAAACAATTAAATAAATATATTTTTACATTGACATGGTGTCACTTTAATTTTAATAAGTCGAGAATATAAATTACTATAAAAAATATTTTTTAAAATATTACTTAAAAACTAAAGCGTACGTGCAGATTAATTAATATAAAATAATATACTATACTTTTCTGCCTACAGTTTAAGGAACCTTACTAAAAATAAAATAATATATATTACATATGAAGTCATTGTACAGTACACGACTGGTCAATATAAAATAAGACTATACATAATAGTATATTATCTTTTGTTTATTTTATACAGTATTATAGACATTAAATTTAGTAATGTCATGAATTTTTTTTGTTCAGCCATTTCCCTAGATACAGTGTAGAATAGGAAAATCATTTATTCCTAAAATCAGCAAGCTAAATGCTTTCTCCAAAATTAGAATTAAATTCAAAAAATATTCAAAATATTTTTACACTAAAATTGTTTAAAGTGATCATTTTGATAATGAAAATGCATTCTAATTTTTTTTTAAAAATCATAATAATTTTAAATTAGTGAATGAAATTTCATTATTATTTTTTTAAAAAAATTTAAGATATATTTTCGTGGTCAAATGATCATTTTCAAATTTTAAATGACTAGTTTAATCATGAAAATGTATAATAAAATTTTAAAAAAATCATAATAAAATTGCATTAACTAGTTTAGAATTATTATGATTTTTTAAAGATTTTGGATGCATTTTATTATCAAAATGATCACTTTAAATAATTTTAATGCAAATGCATTTTGAATATTTTTTGAATTTAATTTTTATTTTGAAAAAAAAAAACATTAGGTTTTTTGGTTTGAAAATAAATGGTTTTCCTATTTTGTATTAGGAAAATAGTTGTTTTTTGTTTCGTAGTTATGAGAGGTGTCGATTGAAAATATACTTCTTCTTTTTTTTAGAGTAAATGCTTTTTGATAATTTATTTAAAGTTTTTGGGAAGTTATTTAAGTTTTAGAAGATATCGAGAGCATTATGATAATTTTTCATATATAGATTTGTCATGTTCTACGTACCAACACTTTGTTACTTTAAATTGAAGTAACAAGAAAAGAGCCGCGTTGTAAATAAGTTAGTTATTTAAAGCCAAATAAACTTATGCAGATTAATCTAGCTATAGTGGTGCACTTCAATTTAATACGAGTTATTATATATTAATACTAATAAAAATATACATTAACTGAAATTAAAAATGATTGTATAAAAAATATAATACGTGTATATCTTTTAGCTAGTCATAATATTTATTATTATCACTAGTAATTAATTAAGTTAACTATTTGCTATCGTTTTGAAACTTTGTCAGTATTTTATGATCAATGATTGTGACAATTATTATTTTTTCACAACAATAACATGACTAAAAATGACTTGTAATGGGTGCTAAGTTGAACTCGGACTACAAAAAAAATTAATAGAAAATTAGTGTCATTTTTAATTGAGAAATTGGCACGTGATGAGGTGAATAAATCAGAGAACTTTATAGAAAATAAATTGGGATATATACTAGCACTTGTGCTTCTACTATATATTGGCACCAACGTAAAATATTTAGATTAAACTATGTGGAATTGGATCATTGATTAGCTAGGAAAAAATTATTATTTAATCTCGATTTAAATTAATTTATTCAAATCTCACTTTAATTTTTTTTTTTAAAAAAAATCAACCATTACCACTTTATTGCCAAATCTCACTTTAATATGATTTGATAGATGATTTTATTTATAAACTTTGATTAGGCTGAAAAACGATGTGAGGAAGCTAATTTTGTAAAAAGCATATGCCCGAATTGGTGTTGATTTTGGAGAAACTCACACCAACTAGCTCTAGCGTTGATTCCCCAAATTATAAGGGGTCATTTGATACCACTAAAAATACAATGCCGCGTATGATAACTAGTTTGTCTTTTTGGTGCGTGAAAAGTGTCACCGTACAAGACAACAATGGTGAGACCCACCATATAACTTAAATATTTATTAATCCATGAAAAATCATGGTATAGCAAAAAAGATTGTTGATTTTTTTTACTGTTTCCCATATTTATTTATTCACCGTTTATGTTATTTTTTATAATATAATATATTTTTTAATAATTTATGCACATAAGAGCATGTATTTCGATCAATATGTATTTTCTTGTACCATGATAATAAGAAAAATAAATATGTCTATGTCAGTATTATGCGAAACAAATATGTTACAACCCCTTGTCCTATATTCCTTACTTGCCCTAAACAATACAAGCTTGTCATGTCTTGTCCAGTACGTGCACCAAATGCACTTGGGGGTTACAATTTTTAGGAAATCGACCCTCCATAAGCGCAAGTTTCACGGTGTTTTTTATATATATATATAAAAAAAATCCTCGGGTGGGTCAAAATCCAATCCAAATCTAAAGTTAATTTCAAATATTTATTAAAAAATTTAGTTTGACTTGACCTAATTTGGAGTCAATTAGAAAAAAAAGTTAATTAATTAATATATCCTAACTTTTACTAAAATTTTTAAATATATCATCACTTTTCATTTATTTCAAATGCAAACTTCAATTCTCAATTTATATTAATTGTAGCACACCATCAGTTCGGGGTTAAGTTTTTCATTTACCTGCTGACATGACAAGAATGATGTATATGATCTGGTTCTGTCAGCCAATATTTTAAAAAAAGAAAAATATTTCAAACAACTCCCTCATTATACTAGCTGACCGGACCTCAAATTAATAACTCACTCAAAGAAAAATATTTTTATTTTTCTCTTTTTTATTTTAAAATATTGGCTGACTAGACCTCATTATACACGTCATCCTTGTCATGTCAACGGGTAAACGAAAAATTTAACCCCGGACTGACGATGTGCTACAATTGAAACAAATTGAGAATTGAAGCCTGTATTTGAAACAAATAAAAAATAATGATAGATTTGAAAATTTTGGTAAAAGTCATGATATATTCATTAATTAACCCTTAAAAAAATTAAAAATTACATTTGATTAAAAATTACCAATAATTGGTTGTACTCAAAATTATTTGAAAAAATAATATCTAACCAATTTATTTAAAATAAATTTAATTGAAAAAATAATTTGAGCTGACTCAAAGTTTATTAAAAAATTAATTTGATTCAAGAACTAGATCAGCACTTTGGGTTCGACCGAATCAAGCATAGAAGTGCGCACACTCATGAATCATACTCAAGTCGAACCAAAACTACTTAGCTGGGAGGATCCATCCAGCCATACAAGGACACCCAGATTAGTCTCGACCCATTTTGAGCACATCCCACTAGATTTAAGAAGACACTATCGTTTGAGATACCCCTCATCTTGTACTATATACAGACACGTCGTCACACGTGAGGTTCCTTTTTACTTGAGTATTAATGTGTCTTTGCAAGTCCCTCTGCAATTCATACCGGATCAGCGCAGAACCGAATCACTCCGATTTCAAGCAAAAATAAATTCTACCCAAATTTTAGTTATCAAAATTTTAACCTAATATATACTAATATGATTCAATTGGATCCAACCTAAAACTGGATCAGATTAGATTTTTCCTATCAAGCTTTAATTCAAAAATTCCAAAAAAGTTTTAACGTCCATGTGATCCAAAAATTCCCATTCGAATTTAGATTTGAATGAAAATTCCATCCCAATTCTAACTTGAATTGCAAGAAATAATCTCGTCTTCGTCACTTTTGCAACTTGTATAGTTAGTCATTCAAGAAAAATACATTCTAAGAAAAATCCAATCCTTAAATAAATAACTTCTCCATCCCTCGCAAGCTGTCGCATGTACTCTTCAATTTACAAGTCGCATCACCTTCACAATTAATCAATAGCAAAATTGGTTTTATTATTCAACCATTATGTGACGATTTTTTTTTAATACCAAAACAAAAAAATAGATTACTTAGCTAATATGATGATATGCATCCTTATACAAAATATTTTCTAGCTCAGAAGATCGTATAAATGTCCAAACAATGAATTTCTTACGTCTCATAACATAGTTTGCTGCCCAATGGGCATCTTCATTCACGATTTTATTTACAAAATTACAAGAAAAATGATCAAAGCACTTGATGCGATTACAAATGAGATTAAAGTGATTCTGAATCTGCCACGGGGGAGAGAATTTCCCATTAATCATGTCCACCGGAACTTTGCTATCCGTCTCAACAATGATACTATCCAGATTTGTTGAAGTTGTCCAACAAATAACATTCAAAATAGCAGTACATTTCGAAAATAAAATTGAAGAAGAATTAAAGTAATGTGCTGAAACATACATACAGTTACCTTCATCATTTCTTACTACAAAACCAGCACCACCATCTAGATTTAAAAATGCACCATCGCGATTGATTTTATGCCATCCGGAAGGAGGAAGAGACCATTTCATAACATTTATGATATTTGGAATATTGCCCTCAGGAGAAGTATAGATCTTGTTATTTATAGAAAATATTAAAATTCTCATAACAGCTGTTGAAATAACAGGCCATCCTTCACCATGAGCAATACTATTTCTAAAATACCAAATATATCATAAGGCATCGGCAACAATAGCTTTAGTCTCTAAACTCAAGTTTGAGTTCATATGAGGCTTAAGCCAGCTACCCAAGTGTCATCCATTTCTAATAGAAAAATCCAAAATGAGGTTTTGACCTAGAGAAGATCAAATATTCGAAACAAAATGACAATCAAGGAAAAGATGCAAAATAGTTTCCACATCATTATTACAGAAAACACATAAAGAATTTGTTGATAAACCAAAACTCAATAATCTGAATTTAGTAAGCAATCTGTCATGAAAAAGTTTCCATAAAAATAATTTAATTTTTGGAGCAATACGAAGTTTCCAGGTCAAATTCCAAATTGGATTAATACTATCAAAAAGCAGGTTATTTGATTTCATAAACAAGTACGCTGATGATGCGGTTGTCATACCATTATCATTAGTTGTCCACACTATAATATCATCATTGGGATAATTCACAATCTCAATATTAGAAATGGTCTCCCACAATTCAGCACCGCACAAAGATAAACCCAAAAAGCCAGACCAATTATAATTATACATTAAATGATTAACTTGAATGCCAGTGTTAATAAGGTTCATATTAATGAAGGTAGGTTTCAAAGCTAAGGGAAGGTCAAGAATCCAAAAGTCAGTGAGAATAGAGGTATTATTACCATTACCCATGATATTTTTGAAACCAAGAAACAACTTGAAATAGGTTTTACAGAATAGTTTCCAGCTCCAAGAGGACTTTGAAGGAGGAAGGAGATTAGAGGAGGAAATTAAAGGGTACTTTGCTTTAACAATTTTAACCCACAAAGAATTGGAGTTGTTTAGGTAAGCATGCACTCTTTTTGCCTGAATGGCTATGCTTTTTGATGTAATGTCTTGGATACCTAGACCCCTCCAGTTTTTTTGGAAGGGTAACAGTATCCCAGTTGAGGAGATGTATACTACTTTTGGTAGAGTTGTGACTCCAAAGAAAGTTTCTAATAGTTTTATCAATTTCATTGCTAAGGTCACTACTTAACCAGGTAACTGAGATAGATTGAGTAGGGATAGAATTTAAGATAGATTTAATAAGAACAAGTCTCCCAGCTTAAAAGAGAAGATTGACTTTCCAATTAAAGAGTTTAGATTCCATTCGGGTAAGAATATGAGAATAAGTGGAGGAGGGAGGTCTTCTTGGAGACATCATAACTCCAAGGTTTTAAAAGGAAAAGTACCAGCCTTCATACCTAGATTGGAGGAAATATTATGCTTAACAGAGAGAGAGGTATGCTTTGGGAAGAAGGTTTTATATTTTGTAAAATTTATCTTCTGACCAGTAAGAGATTCATAGGAAGCAAAGATATTTTTAATAGATGTTATACTTTTGGAGTTTGCTTTGAACACTAGAATGATGTCATCTGCAAACATGAGATGACTTAGTTTAAGATTATTTTTAAAACTGAAAGGGGTAAGTTTATTGAGGTTGACAACTTCATTTATTAGATGGGTAAGGATTTGAGCAACTAAAATGTATAAGAAAGGGGAGAGAGGGTCTCCCTGTCTAATTCCTTTATGAGATGGAAAGAAATATGATGTTTGAGAGTTTACTAAGCAAGCAAAAGTAGGAGAGGAAATACAAGTATTAATCCATTGAATGAATTGATCAGGGATTTTGTAAAGCTTAAGAACATCAATGATAGCATTTCTATTTATCATATCAAAAGCTTTTTCTACATCAATTTTCACAATGATAAAGGGAGATTTACTTTTAGAATCATAGAATGAGTGAACTATCTCTTGAACAATCAAGATATTATCATGAATGCTTCTACCTTTTACAAAGGCAGATTGCTCACAAGAGATTAATGAGGGGAGGCACTGTTTGAGTCTGTTTGCAAGAAGTTTAGCTAAAATTCTATAAGAGATATTGCAAAGGGCAATGGGTCTATAATCTCTAACAGTTTTGGGATTCTTTACTTTAAGAATGAAGGTAAGAAGAGTTTTATTCCAATCATTTGGGAGAGAAGAGTGATTAAAGAAATAGAGAATGGAGTTGTAAAAATCATTTGAAATAGTATTTCAATAGTTTTTATAGAATTCTATGGTGAAACCATCAAAACCATGACTTTTTCCATTTTTAAATAACTTAATAGTCTCCCAAAGCTCATTCATGGAAACATGATTAATAAGAGAAGAAGCTGTGTGATCATCAATATGATTAACATAAGGCCAATTATTTGGGACATTAGATATAGTAACATCTCCACTCCAAAGATTGGCATAATGATTAACAAAAATAAGCATGATATCTTTTGTATCAGTAATAACAGAATTATCAGAATTAATAATAGAATGAACATGATTAATTCTTCTTCTAGTGGTGACTACACGATGAAAATAAGCAATATTAAGGTCATCCTCAGAAGCCCATTTAACTTTAGATTTAGACCACCACTTGAGGCAAATTTGCCTATTCAGTGCAATAAATCTATTATTTAATTTCCTAAGTTTGATGTCTAGATTGGGAGGTCTAGAGGGAGAATCATTTAAAGATTGAAGGAGGGAGATATCACTAGCAGTGCTTTGAAGTTGGGATTCTAAGTTTTTAATAGTTAGTTTATTCCAATGAGCTAGAGCACCTCTAGTAATCTTTAGTTTTAGATTGAAAAGAGAGTCAAGGTTTTGAGAGGGTAAGGGAGACCAAGCCCTTTTAACAATGTCATGACTCTCTTCATATTCTTACTAGAAACTTTGGAACTTAAAAAATTTATTTCTAGCTTGAGGGAAAGAGGGAATAAAGATTGATAAAAGGTTATGGTCTGAGATACCTCTATTTAAATGAATGATAAAATAATTTCCAAAAAAATGAAGCCATACTGCATTTGCAAAACATCTATCAAGCATAATTAAAATTCTAGTTGCACCCTTACGACTATTTGACCAAGTATATTTTGGACCCAAAAAGCCAAGATCAATTAAACCAACATGCATAATGAAAGCAGAGAAATTAAGAATGAGTTTTGTAAATTTAAAAGAAAAGTCACCAAATTTATCCTCAGCATTCAATATGCAGTTAAAATCACCCATGACTAACCATGGAAAGCTAGAGCAATCAATATTAGAAAAAGAATTCCATAAATTATTCCTAATCCTAGGATCAGTGCTAGCATAAATACTAGAAAGGAGGAAAGACTCAGATTTATCCAATTGAATGACAAGATTGATTAATTGAGCAGAAGTAGAAATCAATTTAGTTTTGATAATACTAGAGTCCCAGGCAACAAGAATGCCTCCAGAAGCACCTGAACTAGGCTGAATAATAGCTTGCTAAGAACGACCAAAGGTTCTAACTAGTTTCTTAGCTTGGGATTCATCAAGGTGAGTCTCTTGGAGAGAGATTACCTTTACATTTGAATTTTTAATTTGAAAAAATAGGAATTCCTTGGCTGGTTTTCTATCAACCCCCCTAATATTTCAGTTAAGTATATTCATTTAATAATGTAAAGGGGTTGAAAGTTTGAAACTCAGAGAGGGAGTTATTTCCTTCATGAGCATTTGAGTCATTGTCATTCTGAGGCTTTTGCCTTTTGAATTATCAATTTTTCTTTACAAAACTAAAAATATCAAACTTTATTAATTAAAATAAGTAACACAACCCTCACACAGAATTTCATCCAATTCAGGCGATCGAGAAGAAAACCAAATATGGACCTTCTTATTCACCCTAGCTCTATTTGCTATTCAATGGGCAACTTTATTCGCTTTACGATAACAAACTAAAATATCTACTATATTACATTATCTTCTCAAAGATTGAATATCTGAGACTAGGGAATGAATATACCAAGGAATAGGCTTGTTAAGGAGCAGTACATCCACCAAATTTTGTGAGTCAGACTCAAACACAAAATTAGGCAATTCATGTTCAATCGCCAAGTTCAAGTTTTCCTTAACAACAATGGCCTCCATCTGTAGGATATCTTCTCCTTCATGAAATATGCTCTTTGCAACTATGCAATCACCCTTACTATTCCTTAGAATTATTCCAATTCCACCTGCAGAATTTAGAAGGGAAGCATCACGTACAATTTATTTTAAGTGTAACCTAATCGGAGGGTTTCCATTAAAGACGTCTAACAAATTTAATACAACTTTCCTTAGATCCAAGGGATTTGAAGTGATCCCTGTTGGCTTAAGGGTTCCCTTTAAGCTTCGATCTTTATTTTGATGATAACAAACAAGTATTTAATCTATGTGTGAAGTTTTGAGTTCAGATTGAGGTTGCGATAAGCATGCAAACTTAGGCGAACTTTGGAGAAACGAAAGAAAAGAATGTCAAGAAAGGCTCGGGTGTAGGTTGAGTAGATATCTTGTAATATACCCCTAGGATCTCATCCCAAGCCTAGTTGTAAAGTTATCCAAGTTAAAACTTGGTAACTAAACCTACAAAAAAATATGTAACAAAGATAAAGGAAAAAATCAGCCTCAGCCTAAGTTCAGTCGACCGAACAAGATAGAAAAATGGCAGTAGCCATTTTGGTCGACTGATCGGTTGACCAAACATATGCAAAATTGATGGTGGCAACTTCGGTCGACCGAGCGGTCCACCGAACAAGGCCAGAAAATGGTAGTACCTACTTCGGTCGACCGACTAAGGCCAAAATTTGGCAGTGCTTCCTTCGATCGACTGAGCGGTCAACCGGATAGCAGAGAGGTAAAATCATGACTCATTCGGTCGATCGAACAAAGTTGTAGAAGCACAAAAAGCCATCGGTCGATCGGTCGGTCAGTCGACCGATGATCGACCGAGAAGCGATCGAACGGCGTCCAACGGGCGAAAAAACGACCGTTGAAGAGCCGTTCGGTTGAGGGGTTATAAATATCCCTCACCTGACTCCTTTAATAAGTCTTAACAACTGATTAAGCATTCAAGAGAGAGATTTGTACCTTCTAGAGATCAATTGCTTGCGCTCGCTTCTCCGATCAACGTTTTCTCAAGAGCTCATTCTTCCTCAACTCGGGCTTCGATTCGAGCTTAACGACTTGGTGAGTTGAAGGCTTGAAGGCTTAGAAAAGAGCATTGGTTCTTGGTTTGATTTCTTAGCTCTTTTCATTGTTAATTATTGTTTAAACTTATTTTAATTGGATTAGCTTGCTAGGTGTGCTAGTGTAAACACTTAGAGTTTACTTTGTAGAATTATGATTTGCCTAGGTGAATAGGTTTGAGGAGTTCTCAAAGAGGTGAGAATTGAGTCCTCGGTTGTATTCAAAGGGAAACACAAGTTCTATAAAGTAGTTGGTTAGAAATCTTTGGTGAGGAGCCAAGGTAGTGGAGTAGGCGGTTGGCTGAACCACTATATTTGCTCGTGTTAGCATTTCCTTGCTCATTTGTTTATTGTTGTGCTTTATATTTGATAATGAACATTATTTAGTTGGACTTGCATTTGGTTGAAGTTAAAATTGGCTAAAAAGAACACACACTATTCAACCCCCCTCTTCTAGTGTGGAATTTCGCTTAATATTTGGTATGAGAGCAATGTCGTAGTATTAGATTTAACCATTTTTCCTACAAGTTAAAATGGCTAGTGAAATCCAACTAGCTCAATGGCCCTCTACTCATACTCCACCATTGTTCGATGGTAATAACTATGCCTACTGGAAGATTCGTATGGATGACTTCCTTCAATCACTAGGCATGGATGTATGGAGAATGATACAAGTAGAGTATAAGCAACTAGCTAAGGATATGGATGAGTGAGACCAAGAAGAGATTAAACTCTTTAATGCAAATGCAAATGCCGTCAATGCATTATATTGTGGCCTATCAATTAATGAGTTCAATAGGATTTCTACTTGTAAGTCCGCATATGAACTTTAGAAAGTCCTAGAGACTACACGTGAAGGTATTTCACAAGTTAAAGAATCTAAAATAAACCTACTCATGCATGATTATGAAATGTTCAAAATGTTATCGCATGAATCCATTGATGCCATGTATGTTAGATTTCAAAATATTACAAATGGATTAGCTAACCTTGGCAGAGAGATAAGGGAAGAGAAGGTAAGAAAGCTCCTTCGTTCCCTTCCAAAAGCTTGGGAGCCCAAGGTCATCGCAATCATGGAAGTGAAGGATATGAGTACCTTGAAAATCACCGAGCTCATTGGGTCTCTCATGACACATGAGACCCATATAAAGCAATACAAGGAGGAAGATGCTCCTAAAGGCAAGACCATTGCCTTAAAAGCATCACACCGAGGAGAAGAATCCTCATCATCCGAGGAAGAGACAGACGACTTTGAGGAAATGGCGATGTTGGCGAGAAGATTCATGAGCTTCATGAGAGGAGGCATGAGAAAGAGAAGAGGAGGCTACACATGCTACAATTGCAACAAGATCGGACATCTAAGGAATGATATATTGCCCACTTCTCAAGATGGCTTCCATCTCCAACCCTCACAAAAGAGACAAATACAAGAAGAAAAAGAAAGTAATGGTGGCTTCGTGGGATGAAAGTGAGCCTTCATCAAGTGAAGAAGATTCCATGAGTGAAAAGGCAAACATTTGCTTGATGGCAAATGACCGTGAGGTAAGATTTACATTTGGTGAGCTTTCATTACTCAAGAAGAACTAGAAAATGAGTTTGATCAAATGCATGATGAATTTAATGTTATTAGGATAAAATTTAAAGAGCTTAAAAGGACAATAAATCTTTAGAGCTTGAAAATGATAGTTTACTACTCTCATGCAATAAATTTAGGAGAGAAGTAGATACCCTTAAGGAAGAGAAACATGCCCTAGATGAAGCTAAGAAAAATTTAGAAAATGATAACAAAAAATTGGAAGATGAAAACAAGTACTTAAGTGATCAAGTAGAGCATTTGAATGATAGCATGCTAACTTTAAAAAGAAAATTTTGCATGCTAAATGAAAAAATGACAATCTTGCAAAATATCATGCCTAAGGTTGTCCATGCCAAAAAGTCATCACACTTCCATGCTCACACACACAATAGAAGAAAGTTTAATGTAAGTTATTTTTCATGCGGTATATTTGGCCATATGGCTAAAGATTGTGCATTAAGGAGGAACCCACATGCTAGATTTACTTGAGTTCTAAGATGACTAACACTCAATGACCCAAGAAAATTTGGGTACCTAAAATAGTCTCTTCTCCTTTTGTAGATGGAGAAGCATCCTCAAGCAAGTAGAAGTACATGGATATTGGATAGTGATTGCTCAAAACATATGACGGGTGATATCAACTTTTTTGCAACCCTATCAAGCAAAGATGGTGGACATGTGACATTCGGAGATAATGCCAATGGTAAGATTGTTGGCATTGGTGATATATGTATACTCCCTTACCTATGCATTAAAAATATTTTACTAGTTGATGGGTTAAAGCATAACTTAATTAGCATACCTCAATTGTGTGACAATGGATATGTAATTAGTTTTGAAGCATCTAAATGTATCATTAGGAGTGCACTATCTAATGACATTATGTTCATTGGAAATAAGCAAGAAAATATTTACACATTAGTTTTAAATGTCTTGCCTAATCCTCATGTTAGATGCTTGGTTGCCATGAAAAATGATTATTGGTTGTGGCATAGAAGGCTATGACATGCTAGCATGAGCCTCATCCAAGAAATATCTAAGAATGAACTAGTTAAAGGATTACCCAAGATAAAATTTAAAAAAGACAAACTTTGTGACGCATGTCAACTAGGCAAGCAAGTTAAATCTTCATTTCATAGCATTAATCAAGTAAGCACATCTAGAACACTTGGACTTGTGCATATGGATCTTTTTGATCCATGTGATGTTGCTAGTCTAGGTGGAAAATTGTATTGCTATGTGCTAGTTGATGATTTCTCGAGATTTACATTGGTTTTGTTTTTAGCTAAGAAAAATGAAACCTTTGATTTTTTTCAAAAAAAATACTAAGAGAGTTACAAATGAGAAATGAGCTTCAATGTTGAAAATTAGAAGTGATAATGGAGGAAAATTCAAAAATGAATTTTTTTTCAAATTTTGTGATGAATTGGGTATTGAACATATCTTTTCTTCCCTATGACCCCTCAATAAAATAGGGTGGTTGAGAGGAAGAATAGAACTTTACAAGAGATGGCTAGGACTATGCTTTGCGAAAATAATTTGTCCAAGTATTTTTGGGCCGAAGCCATAAATATCTCTTGTTATGTGCTTAATCGCGTTTTATTGAGATCTAAAATTAAGAAAATACATTTTGAGCTTTAATCCCAAGTGTGGGATATTTTCATATTTTTGGATTTAAATGTTTTATCTTAAACACTATGGAACATTTAGGAAAATTTAATTCTAAATCCAATGAAGACATTTTCCTAGGTTACTCCAATAATTCTAAGGCATATAGAGTATATAATCGTAGAACCATGATTGTTGAAGAGTCTATGCATGCCACATTTGATGAAACTAATGATTCTTCTAGAAATGTTAAGATTGTGAATGTAGGTGAGGAACTTGAAGAACTCACTTTTCATGACAAAGAGGTAGAGGATGAAGAAAATGAGGAAACTCAACATGAAGAACCATCATCCTCAACTCTACCTCAAGATGAAGACGAAGAAGAGGAAGCTCTACCATCTCTCCCCAAAGGATATCGGTTGATAAGGGATCATCCAATGGATCAAGTCATTGGAGAACCATCAACAGGAGTGGTAACACGCTCTAAACTTAATACATTTGTCAATATGTAGCATTTATATCTCAAGTAGAGCCTAAGAACATTAAGGAAGCAATAGAAGATGAATTTTGGGTAATAGCTATGCAAGAAGAACTCAACCAATTTGTTAGAAATAAAGTATGAGATTTAGTAGCTAGACCTAGCGGACAAACCGTGATTGGGACTAAATGGGTGTTTAGAAATAAGTTAGATGAAGGAGGTTTAGTCATTAGAAACAAAGCTAGGTTAGTGGCTCAAGGGTACAATCAACAAGAATGAATAGATTATAATGAAACTTATGCTCCCGTAGCTAGATTAGAAGCAATTCGAATGCTTTTGGCTTATGCTAGTTTTAAAGGCTTTAAACTCTTTCAAATGGATGTCAAAAGTGCATTTTTAAATGGTTTTATCGATGAAGAAGTATATGTTGAACAACCCCCCGGATTTGAAAGTTTTGAGTTTTCAGACCATATTTTCAAACTTAAAAAGACTTTATATGGTTTAAAACAAACCCCTAGGGCTTGGTATGAAAGACTTTCCACTTTTTTGATTGATCAAGGTTTTACCATTGGAAAAGCCGATGTCTCCTTTTTTATAAAACACAATAAAAATGATATTTTACTTGTGCAAATTTATGTTGATGACATAATTTTTTGTGCTACTAATGAAACCCTTTGTGAGTGGTTTGCTAAGTGTATGCAAGATGAATTTGAGATGAGCATGATGGGAGATCTCTCCTTCATGCTTGGTCTTCAAATAAAGCAAACCAACAAAGAAATCTTCATCAATCAAGCCAAGTACACAAAGGAGCTCATCAAAAGGTTTGGGATGAATGAAGCCAAGATAGCTTCTACACCAATGAGCACATCCATCAAGCTTGACAAAGATGGAGATGGTGTCAAAGTAGACGAAAAATGATATCGAGGTATGATTGGTAGTCTTCTTTACTTAACCGCAAGTAGACCCGATATCATGTTTAGTGTTTGTGCATGTACTAGGTTTCAATTTTGTCCTAAAATATCTCACTTAAGTGCGGTCAAACGTATATTGAGATATTTGAAGGGCACAGTTGACTTAGGACTTTGGTATACATATAATACATCTTTTGAATTAATTGGTTTTTCGGACGCGAATTTTGCCGAGTGTAAAGTAGATAGAAAAAGTACTAGTGGGTGTTGTCAATTCCTAAGAGTGAGTCTTGTCTCTTGGTTTTCAAGAAACAAAACTCAGTTGCACTTTCAACTACCGAAGCGGAATACATCGCTGCGGCTAGTTGTTGTGCACAAGTCCTATGAATGAAACAAACCCTTTTGGATTATGGACTTAAGTACTCTTGCATACCTATACATTGTGATAACACTAGTGCAATCAATTTAATAAAAAATTCTATTTTACACTCTAGGACTAAGCATATTGATCTAAGGCACCATTTTCTTAGGGATAATGTAGCCAGGGAAAATATATCGATGGAATTTGTATCGACGGACAAATAACTTGCTGATATATTTACAAAACCCTTAAGTGAGGAAATTAAGCTTTACATATTTAAGAATACAATTAGGAATTTGTGTTTTTCCAAGTGGTTAAAAGTTTCAAAACATACATGATTTTTAAAATTGCATTTTACAATGTATCATCACACTTATGTATTGTCTTGTAATGGGGCTTTGCGACTTATTGATGTTTGTCTTCTATAGGCTTACATTAATAGGAAGGACTATAGTGGTAGATGATACTTGGTTTTATGGCTTTCTTAGTTTTCATGATGGAACTCATTAATTGTACCTTAGCTCTTGCCCTTTTTGATTGATATCAAAAGAGGGAGAAAAAGTAAGGTCACATTTGTTTTTGAAGCATATAGATAGGGGGAGTTACAAGCATGTTATGCACATTGACAGGGGGAGCATATGTTAAGTTATGTATTATGTATGCCTTAATTCAAACTCACAAAGAATACTTATCGTTTTCTTCAAATTACATGTTATGTTTGTCATCATCAAAAAAGGGGAGATTGTTGGCTTAAGGGTTCCCCTTAAGCTTCGATCTTCATTTTGATGATAACAAACAAGTATTTAATCTATGTGTGAAGTTTTGAGTTCATGTTGAGGTTGCGATAAGCATGCGAACTTAGGCGAACTTCGGAGAAACGAAAGAAAAGAATGTCAAGAAAGGCTCGGGTGTAGGTTGAGTAGATATCTTGTAATATACCCCTAGGATCTCATCTCAAGCCTAGTTGTAAAGTTATCCAAGTTAAAACTTGGTAACTAAACCTATGAAAAAACATATAACAAAGATAAAGGAAAAAATCAGCCTCAGCCTAAGTTCGATCGACCGAACAAGGTAGAAAAATGGCAGTAGCCATTTCGGTCGACTGAACAGATGCAAAAATCGACAGTGGCTACTTCGGTCGACCGGGCGATCGATCGAACAAGGCCAGAAAATGGCAGTAGCTACTTCGATCGACCGAGCGGTCGACCGACTGAGGCCAAAATTTGGTAGTGCCTGCTTCGGTCGACCGAGCGATCGACCGGATAGCAGAGAGGCAAAATCGCAACTCATTCGGTTGACCCTCCGATCGACTGAACAGAGCTGTAGAAGCACAAAAAGCCAGCGGTCGTTGGGCGATCGATCGGTCGGTCGACCAACGATCGATCGAACGACATTCAACAGACGAAAAAATGCTTGTTGAAGAGTCGTTCAGTTGAGGGGTTATAAATACCCCTCACCTAACTCCTTTAATACCTCTTAATAACTGATTTAAGCATTCAAGATAGAGATTTGTGCCTTCTAGAGATCAATTGCTTGTGCTCGCTTCTCCAATCAACGTTTTCTCAAGTGTTCATTCTTCCTCAACTCGGGCTTCGATTCGAGCTCAACGACTTGGCGAGTTGAAGGCTTGAAGGCTTGGAAAAGAGCATTGGTTCTTGGTTTTATTTCTTAGATCTTTTCATTATAATTTTAATTGTTATTTAAACTTGTTTTAATTGGATTAGCTTGCTAGGTGTGCTAGTGTAAACACTTAGGGTTTACTTTGTAGAATTATGTTTTGCCTAGGTGAATAAGT
The DNA here is from genome assembly GCA_034359265.1 of Canna indica. NCBI lineage: Eukaryota > Viridiplantae > Streptophyta > Magnoliopsida > Zingiberales > Cannaceae > Canna > Canna indica. Next base: position 72,080,926 of record CP136891.1, on the reverse strand, counting down.
TTGAGGAGTTCTCAAAGAGATGAGAATCAAGTCATCGATTGTATTCAAAGGGAAACACAAGTTTTATAAAGTAGTTGGTTAGAAATCCTTGGTGATGAGCCAAGGTAATGGAGTAGGCGGTTGGCCAAACCACTATATTTGCTCGTGTTAGCATTGCCTTGCTCATTTATTTATTGTTGTGCTTTATATTTGATAACGAACATTATTTAGTTGGACTTGCATTTGGTTGAAGTTAAAATTCCCCAAAAAGAAAGGATGTTAATCACAAGACTTCCTTGGGTGGACTGCCTAACCTTATTCACAACACAGTTCCAAATGTACCAGATGAACCAACAGGTGTTGCCAATGGCTGCTCTGCAGAATTGGACAGTCAGTGCCACAAAATTGAGGCACAGAAAGTGAGAGCCAATCACCAGACACCCAGTTATCCCTATTTGAGAAATCAAGATTAAGCTTAATACTCATGCAGAAGGTTCCAAACAGTGGAAGAGAACTAGCATTTAAAGAATAAATATTCAATGGATTCTATTTCTTTGGAACAAAGAGGGCAAAAAGAATTAGGGATCAGACCAAGATTATTTAGCCTTTGATTGGTAGGTAGTTTACAATGGAGAAGTTTCCAAGTGAACACCTTAACTTTAGGAGAGGTTTTCATTTTCCAGATCAAGTTCCAGGATATATTTCTCACATTAAGGATTTGGTCATGACTTCTAAGGAACCAGTATGCAAACTTGGTGGTAACTTTACCTCCATAATTTTTCATTCAAATGTAATTATCCTCATCAGGGTTATTAGGTAGATGTATCGTAGTAATGGAAATCCACATATCAGGACCAAATAAAATCAATCCAAGTTCATTATTCCATTTTTGATTAGAAATCGATCAAAAACATTACTCAAGGTATTTACAGCATTTACATCATAAAGAGTAGGTTTTAATTGCATAGAATTATCAAGAACCCAATGATCAAATAAAATAGAGCATGAAAGTCCAGAATTTACAAGCTTAAAAAAACCAAGAAATAGATAATAAAAAGCACGAGTAAATAATCATGATAGTCAAAGCAACAGTTAGCTTGTAAAGCAAGACTTTTTATTTCAATGTCATGAATACCTAGCTAATCCACCTTGAGACTGAGGTAAAGTAACAATATCTCATTTCAATAAATGTAAGCCATTCTTAGAACTAGAATGGCTCCAAAGAAAGTTTTTGATTAATTTTTTTGATCTTTTTATAGCCACCATTTGGCATCCAGGAGACAGCCAAAGTATGAAGGGGTAAGGAATTCAAGACAGAATTGATTAGTACAATTCTCCCAGCTTGGAAAAACTAATTCTTCTGCCATGAACCCAGTCTAGATGTAAGCTTATCCATAATTAAAATTTGAGTATTGGAAGTTGGCTTTACGGGGCTAATGAAAACACCTAAGTATTTAAATTAGAATTTTTTATTTTTCATTTCTAAGGAGGAGCAAATTATTGGTATTTTTTGGAAGAAAATTTCAGATTTACCCAAGTTCACAGATTGATCAGTAATAAATTCATATTTTTGAGAAATGTCTTTAACTATTTTCAGGCTCTTAGTGTTGGCCCTAAAGGCAAGCAAAATATTATCGGCATACATAAGGTGGCTAATCTGAACATTATTGTTAAGCTTAAAGGGTATCAATTTCTTATGGTCAATAGCGGAATTGATCAAATTAGTCAAAATATGAGCCGTCAACACATAAAGATAAGGTGTCAATGCCTCTTTTAGAAGAGAAAAAAAAGATGATAATTGATTATTGATTAAACATGAAAAATTTGTAGTAGATATACACGACATAATCCAATCAATAAACTTGATAGGAAACTCGCAAACATGTAAAATAATTTTAACAGTATTTCAGGAAAGCTTATCATAAGCTTTTTCCAAGTCAATTTTGACAATGACAAAATGATTTTTTCCTTTGGTATCAAACATTGAATGAGCTAACTCATAGGCGACAAGAACATTATCATGAATGCTTCTGCCTTTAATAAAGGTAGATTGCTCATAAGAAACAAGATCGGGAATGATACTTTTCAATCTATTTGCTAAAAGCTTAACCAAAATGCGATATGAAAGATTACATAAAGCAACTAGCCTAAAATCTTTCACATAAATAGGATTAATTTATTTCGGAATAAAGGTCAATACAGTTCTATACCAATCAATAGGTAAGACCACATTATCATAGAAATTTGATAGACAATTCATAAAATCTTCAGAAATGATACCCTAATAAATTTTATAAAATTCTCCAGTAAAATCATCCAAACCTGGGATTTTTCTAGTTGACATAGATTTAATAACATTTCAAACTTCATGTAGAGTGAAGGGAGCAACTAAATCATTAGAATGGTAAGGTGTAATGGTCTTCCAAGCAGGTAAGCTAATATTCACATGATTGTTATTTGTAGAATTAGCCCAAAGATTATTGTAATTAGTAACAGAAGCATCTAAAATATCCTCGTCATAATGTAAATTACTAGTGAAAACTATTATATAGTTGGACTCTATAGATTTTTAATGGAATGTCACGCATGAGTGATTGAGTGAACCTAGATTCAATATAAAACGAAGGTGTTAGATTCACTTTTTCACAATACATATTTACTCTTCCTTTAAATTCACTCTTAATCATATTATGTTCAATTTCAATAAAATTAGATTTATTCCTACTAGGGACTCCATAGAACTTTCTTTGAATCCTGACTCAATAAAAATTGCACTCCAGTTTATAACCATAATATTATCATTATTTGTGATGATAAATTTATAGTCGCAAATTGTTTTCTTGCGACGAAAGTTATTTCTACCACGCGAGGACTCCAATTGAATACTCTATCTATTTCACAATAAGTGACTTTTTAAGTTTTTTTTAAAATTCTATATTAAGTGACACTTTAGACTTCCAATGTAGTATTAATTTTTTTTTATCAATTTTAATATCTAATAAAAGTTTCTTCTATCAATGATGTACAATATAAAAGAATATTGAAGATCAACCAATAGGACATTCATTGAGAATAATAAGGGTCACACACTATAGATAATTTAGTCAAAAAAAAATGCTAAAAATTAGATTATTAAATAATTTTTTTAATTTATGTGCCAAAATCTAAAAAGTCACTTATTATGAAACACTAAAGGAGTAATTTTCATTATTTGTAGTTGAATCAATCACATAACCATATATATAGTTAATTAAAGTCAAATTAAACCAATAAAAATAAAAGAAGTCCTACCTTAATTTTAAATTAATTAGTACAGCTAGTATACGTTAATTTTAAATTGACGCAACTCTTTCCAGATATATTGAATGAGAGAAAAAATGCTAGAGAATTTTGTCAACTATTTATAATTAAGAATAATATTAACTAATTAAGCAGACAAACTCCAGATCATCCACGTTTCACAAACCCGCTTCGCAAGTCACCGTCCACAACCAACGAGGCAAACCAATCATAATTAATCCAAACCAGAGACTCAATTCTAGAGGTGAGCGTATTCTAGGAGATGTACATAATTATATACAGTCTGCCCATAAAAATTTATGAATGAATAGATATGAACTTTAAGCGATTGAATATGAATAAAAAGAAAATGAATATGTTCAACGACTGAATATGAATAGAAAGAAAATGAATATGAACATATCCATTCTCTTTCTATTCATGTTCAGTCGCTTGAAGTTTAACTAGTTTTTTTTCGTATCTAGCTAGTATTATGTACTTTTTATAATATTCGGACTTTACTACGTATACAAGTGATTCCTAAAATTTTAGAATCGAATCCTATTCCGTTGAAATATGGAACCAAACCCTATCTAGAATCACAAATTTCAGTTCCGAATATCCTGTTAAAATATGTTCATTTATAGGTTTCAAAATAAGTTTCGAAATAGGTTTCAATAGATTTCAGAATAAATTTCAACAGGTTCCAACATAGTACATTAATTAGTACCATATTAGAACTTGTATCTTGAAACTCGTAAATGAATAGGTTACAGGGTACAAGTTCAGGGTATCGATTTTGGTTTCAGTTCTAAGTACCCGATGTATTAGATCTGGAATCGGAATTGATTTTAATCGGTCCCTTAATTTTTTATCATGGATCCTACCTGAATTTAATTCGGATCTATCAGAAGCTTACCCGATCGGGTAGGTTCCAACCGGTTCCAAATCTATTTGATACCCATCAGCACCCCGGCTCAATTCCTCACACATGCACGATCCAATTAATTCCAAGTGCATGATCTAGTGATATGGCAATATTATCCGTTTAGGCAGGTACTCACGGATATTTATTTGTTTATGATGGGTATGGGGGGTAGTTTCCTACCCGTGGGGATTTTATTTGTAATTTTTCTTACCCGTTTATTATATGGGGCGGGTACGGGTATTATAGTACTCGTACCCGCGCAAGTATCAATTATCGCGAAAATTAGTAAATTATAATATTATCCTCGGTACAAATATTTAAAAAATCCTAACCTAATTCAATACTCATATACTTTATGTTTTGAAACCTTATGATGATGTTGCTATCAAAATATTGTGTATATGTTTATCAAAATAAAATTGTTATACTTGAAGTTGTTATCAAAATACTTGAAGACTTAAGTGTCATGGATATCCGCCAATACTCGTGAGTATTCATCCCCCGCTGATAATTCAATGAATATCTATTTTTGATATCCGCGGAGAATAAACAGATAGTGAGTACCTATTTATTTTGTGAAAAATAAACGGGTAGGCAACCCCGGACCCGCCCCGTGCAGTTGACATCCCTGGCAGGATCTGCGTGCATGGCCAGCTGCGAGCTCACTGGCTCCTCTGCATTACTTTAATTCCCTCGATCACCTAGATTCACTCACCCAAGCTTAGATCTCAATGCGCTATAATTTTAATTTTAATCCCGCTGGTTGACTCTTCTCTACGTAATCCTCAATTAATTACTGCAGAAGATGCTATAAATAGGCCTTCTCAGCTCTGAGCCTGACACTTCGTACCATGATGAGGAGTTTAGTAAGTCTTGCAGTGCTTTTCCTAGCAGTTGCTCTCCTCCCTTCTCCGGCCACGAGTGCTCTCCATGACCTGGAAAGGAAACTAGCGGCAGTGGCACCGGCCGCGCCGCCCAAGAACTACACCACCGTGGCCGTGGAAGGCGTGATCTACTGCCGGTGCAAGCTCTCCGGCTACGTCAAGGACGTCGACGCCGCCCCTCTTCCAGGTTAATATTACTATCGATCTCTCTTAATTGATTTATCATCTTGATTATTAATCATGCGAAGATCTCCGGCGGGTGCAGGCGCGGGAGTTCTGGTGAGGTGCAAGAGCGGAGACAGGAGGAAGGACGCGATGGCGAGAGGGACGACGGACAGCCACGGGTACTTCTACGTGGAGATCAAGCTCATCTCTAAGTGGCTGGCGCGGACGTGTAAGGTGTACGTGGCGTCGACGCCGGTGAAGCAGTGCACGGTGCCGCGGGAGTACGGGACCGGCGGGGCGGGGGTGGCCGTCATGTTCGAGAAGAAGCTCGACAGCGGCGCCGTGCTCTACAGCGCCGGATTCTTCGAGGTCGGCCCGCCCAAATCCGCCAAGTGCTATCTCAAGTGATGCGTTTAAGTGTTCCTCCTCGTTGTTTAATGAACTAATATATTATTAACAAGGAGATGGTAATAAATGCTATGGATTTCATGTTACTTTTGAGCTCTGTACGTAGTATTATTCAATAATTAGTGAGAACGCTCTTGTTTAATTAATTTGTTTGAGCTGAATATTAATTATGGGAATTATTGGAATCAAATTAAAATGAGTGTGCATTTTACAAAAGTCAAATTACGACAAAGAAAATTATTTGGGTCAATATGGGAAAATAAAAATGACAAGGGCCCATCTGAATGTAATCCTATAGTGGAAGATTATTGGCTTATCCGGCCCGATCCAAATGAAAACCATCAGCCCATCATACAACAAAGCCTGGGCAAATATATAGACTTGTTAGTTTTTAGAAAAAGCCTAGAAATTATGCTAGAAGTATATCAATAGTGTCTTAGGAGTCAACCATTTGTTGGTTTCCATTCATTTCACAAAATAGTTAATTAACCAACCCCTACAAAAATTTAACATGAAATCGGCACCATTTCTAATTGAAAAAATTTGTGTCGATTGAGTGAATAAATCAAATTTTAGACGATTTAAAAAGCGAATAAATTGAAGTCGGAATTTTATAGGGAATAAATTAGGAAAACTAGAGCTAGTTAATAGCAAGCATTAGGGCCTGTTTGATTAGCGAAACTAAGTATGTTTTCATGATTTCAGTTTCACTGAAATCAAAACTGCTTACGAAAACGTGTTTGGTTTAGTGTTTTCGTGAAACTGAATCGAAACCAGAATGAAAACGAAATCAGTTTTCTTAATAAAAATAAAAACAACAGAATGTTATTTTCTGTGGTTTCGAGACTGTCGATTTCGTTATCAAAATGTTGTGGTAATTTTGTAATTATAAATATTTTTTATAAAATTAATTAATTTAAAAATAAATCAAACTATATCGAATTTTTAAAAATAAAAATAAAAATCATCATTTTTAACTCAAACTTTTATCTTAAATTTATAAAATAATTAAACCAATTTATATCTAATTGACTCAAATCCAAATTTTAAATAACTCAATTTTCTTAAAGTTGATCTATTTATAATTTAATCAAACCTAATTTGAGATCATTGGACTTGTTTTTTTTTGAAATTTTATAATAACTATTAATTAATTTTTATATCTAATTGAACAAAAAAATCTTAAATTACCAATAACTTAATTAATTAAATCATTTAAATATTTTGTAAACTAACTAAACATTTAATTACTACTAAAAATGTTCTAAGGAAAATTAATATTATTTTTTATAATCAAATAAATATTTATTGGTTTCAACTAACTAAAACTGATGTTGTTTTTATTAACCAAACGCGTTTTCGGAAAACTGAAAACTAGAAACCAAAACCAAGTTTTCGAAACCAAGTTTTCAGTTTCACTGAAACCAAACCAGAAAAAAAATTTCGCTAACCAAACAGCACCTTAGTTTCCGTTGTTTTTTTTTTAGAAACTGACACTAATCCCAAATTCCAACGCTAAAAAATTTCTAGAATCAATTTTAGGAAACTGACATTGGTTTCCCAAATTATGGTGCTAGTTTTGTAATTTGACACTTGCATTAGGTGTTGATTTCTAATGGTGTATAGACTGGACTAGTATTTTGAGTTCGGCCGGATTAGGCCCAAAAGCGCCCACACACTCATGAACCAAACTCAACTTAAGTCAGCCACGGCTTAGTCCGACGGCTCCATCTAGTCATACAAGCACACTTATGTCTTCATTAATTACGAGTGATTCGTTAATTACAAGTCTAGCATCTTCGGAATCAACCTCAACCTATCATGACCACATCCTTATGAAATTACAGAGAGACATTATCGTCGGACATCCCTCACCATGCACTATATAAGACACGATGCTCCTCAGGTACAATTTTTTTTTTAATTTCTATTACCCTCATCCTGGAATTCCTTCTCACTTGAGCGTCGGAGTATTTTTTGTAGATTCCCCCGCCGGAGTCGCACCTTACTAGGAGATGTGTCAAACCGCATCACTCCGACTTTAGGCAAGAACAATATATATTTTTGATATTTTTTGCAGTGAACTTATCGTAAACAAATGAAGAACTCCCATGTATAATATATAGACTTGAGTAATTAATTACTTTTGATAACTTTGAGGGGTCATGCTGTTGTTCTCTTGCAAAAAAAAAAATGTTACCTCTCGCTGACTATGCATTCCATTCACCAATTAAAGCAGCCTAAGTTTAACATATGGATTAATTCATTTAAATATAACCTTTTGAGAGAAATACAATGCACAGTTGAAGGAGGAATATAAATATTGAGACTGTAGCCTAAGTTTATGATATTTTTACCACCCTTGTACAACTGGGATTCATCCTTCATTCTTCAAGCCATGATGCCAAAGCCAAGGCTTATCATGTTACTTGATCCCACAAAAAGCTGTCCTTCTTGTCTTCTTTCCTAATGAAATTTCTAGTCCAGAGAATGTCCCATTGTTTTACTTGATACCATATTTGTTTTTTTTTTTAAAATTAAACCGGAATGGTCCTTGACACTTTAACACTACGTAAACAAAGGAATGTAAAAAGAAAAAACAAGCCGTTAAACTCGCTTTAGACATATGCATGTGTTGTGGACCCGATCTACTTCTCCACCTCATCCGTCCATATCATCTCCATCTGCTATATCATCAAAACAATGGGAAGAAGCTGCAAAATAAAATTTCAAATGCTAAATGAGACAACCAAAGCAATTTGGAAACAAATTAAAATAATAAAATTTTCATTCGATGATATTATCTCCATTTAATTATACTTTAATAGGAAACAACAAAAATAATTTGAAAACAAATAAAAAAAAATAGAATCTTCATTCAATGACATTATCTCCACTTAATTATATTTTAATAGGTTATCTTTATTTTTATTCTGCTTTTAATAGATTTTATTTTCACTTAATTTTGCTTTTTAATAGATTTTCTTTTTGTGAAAAATCATGTCTTAATATATTATATAAATATGAGTGAATGAGAAGGAAAAAAAGACATTTGAATTTTTCAAATACAACTCTCTCTCTCTCTCTTCGAAATTTCCAACAACCAAAACAACGAAAATAGGTAATAACATCAGTCCTCATCGGCCCCAAGCTCGTGCTTATACTAATTAAGGCACATAACAAGCTGGTATTAGATCCAACGATGGGGAACAACTCTCAAAATTAAATGATGGAAATGTTGATGAGTCTAACCGAATCATATGCCTAATAGAAAGACGAACATGAACAGATGATGACTCAACTCGTGGTGTTAACGAAAGAACCATACCAAGTGCAGATGGGGGGCATCACCTCTGCTCGCCCCACCCGCGAACAACTACCACCCATGACGGTTGGAAGTGACATCTTGGGCTATGGACCTTGCCAAATTGATCCCTTCATGGTAAACAAACACTATGAAAATCCTCAGATTAGGGGTGCCTTCCACTCTCACAATCCTCGTTTCAATTTTCCTTTCTACGACAGCTCTAACGACCCGCTTCCATCGATATCCCGCTGCGAACATTACTTCCGCCTTAACCAAGTGCATGAAGAATCGATGGTCGGCATCGCCGTCTACCACATAACAGAGGATGCACAACTATGGGTGTTGAGATTGATGAGACAGACTATCCTCGTTTATCCTGGAATGACTTTCAAGAGCGTTGCAACCAACTCTTTGGGCCACCGGATCAAGGAAACAAACTCGACGACCTCCCGAGTCTTCACCAAACTCGATCCATAGCTGACTACCAATGGTCATTTCAAAGGCTACTTTCTCGTGCTGGCACACTCTCACCCGCACAAGAGGTAGAGCTTTCCCTTCGAGGTCTCCAACGAAATCTTAAAGTGATGGTCACTGCACATAACCCATTGGATTTGACAGAGGCCAATAAGCTAGCCCGTCTCTATGAACAAGTGGCTTAGAACCAACTCTTTGCCAGGTATGGGACAGGCCAACCCTTTCCATCAATACCTACCCATCGTTTTCTTCCATCGACACAACATCACCACTCCAACACCAGCCCCAATAGGCCTTTGCTTACATTGGGCAGAACCCAGGCGAACTGAACTAGTTCACCCTCCTCTTTTGTATGCCGCCTCACCAATAGAGAAACAGTAGTTTGACGAGCAGCATGTCTATGTTTTCATTGCGATGAGGCATGGACTGCAGACCATGCTTGCCAACAACTTGTTGTTTTGGAGGTGACACCCTACGAGACTGAAATAGAGCCACAATACTATGCGCCTCAACCGGCTCCTTCCCAACACAAAAATCTTCTTTCTTAGGATGAATTCGACAACCTCTAGCCGGATTCTAACAAGCAACCCTCTATTTACCTCATGGCCATCAATGTGCTCGGTTCCATTGACGGATTCCCCATTTGGTGCTCTAAGACACAGGCAACACCCATAATTTCTTGAGCTTGGTAGTGGCTGAACGCCTCTACATTTCAATCAAAACATGTCGTGACTTCTTTGTCGTTGTTGCCAACGGCTCATGTCTACGTAGCCGAGGCCAGTGCATCCTGACCAACTTATAGTTGAGAAAAGAAAGCATTGCTGCAACATTTTTCTTCTCCTTTTTAGTGGGTACGATGCCATCCTTGACGTCCAATGGATGCAGACTTTGGGTCCGGTGATATGGGACTTCGACAAAATGACCATCTCCTTCTCAAAATGTCAAAGAACAGTCAATTTGCAAGGCCTAATCTACCAAATCAAAATAAGGCAGCATGTAGCCACATACCTCTTGGCATACTTCATCGAAACACAATCGGTAATTCACCACTTTCATGACATTTTTTAGGATCCACAAGACCTACCTCATGTTCATTCACAAGATCATCACATCTAGTTTCTTCCTAACACACCCTTGGTCTTCGTCCACCCCTACTATTATCCTTTTCGCTAAAAGGATAAGCTGGAACTACAATGCAATCAAATGCTTAAATTGAGGATAACTCATCCAAGTACATCCCCCTTTTCAGCCCTGGTCCTTCTTGTCAAAAAGAAGGATAACACATTACAATTTTGTATTGATTACAAAGCACTCAACGCTATATCTATCAAAGATAAGTTTCTCATACCCATCATTGATGAATTACATGGCGAACTACATGGGGCATGCATTTTCTCCAAACTTAATCTTCGTTCTAGGTACCACTAAATTCGGATGCATGACGCAGACATCGAGAAGATAGCCTTTCGAACTCACCATGGCTACTTTGAGTTCCTCGTTGCCATTCGGTTTGGCAAATGCACCATCAACATTTCAAGCGCTCATGAACGATGTCTTTGGACCCATGCTCCGCAAGTATATTCTTGTTTTCTTTGATGATATTCTTATTTACAACTGCTCTCTTGCCTATCACCTTTGCCACCTCGAGGAGGTCTTTGTCACCCTCCGCAAACATCACTTATTCTTGAACGAGTCAAAATGCTTGTTCGCCCAAGCTTCAGTGGCATATCTTGGCCACATGATTTCCAACCATGGCGTGATCATGGATCCTCAAAAAATTTCAGTCATATCCTCATGGATGCAACCATCGTCCTCGACTGAACCGCAGGATCCTAGGCCTTACTAGGTAATATCACAAGTTCATTCACGACTACGACTCTCTAGCTGCCCCGCTCAACAAGTTGTTGCAGAAAAATAACTTGGATTGGACTGAGGCAACCACATCCTCCTTCAATGATCTCAAGGCAGCTCTTATCTCAGCCCCGACTTTAGCTCTACTTGACTTTTCGCAACCCTTCGTCATCAAATGTGATGCGGCAAGCTCGAGCATAGGAGCTGTTCTACATCAACTTGGTCATCCCATAGCATATTTTAGTCGTCCATTTCCATCTCACAAGCAGAAACTTGCAGCTCGCAAAAAAGTATTTGTTGGACTTGCAAAGGCCATCAAACACTGGACTCTATATTTGCGGGGTCGCCCTTTCATCATTCGCACTGACCATTATAACAACAATACTTTTTGGAGCAACAATTAGTCACCACCACTCAACATCATTGGGTCTCCAAGCTCCTTGGTTATGATTTCACCATCGAGTACAAGGTGGGGAAGTTGAATGATGCCATCGATGCTCTATCTCACCGCTATATTTGGAAGGTTCAATTTCTGCATTATCGATGCCTCAATCCTCAATTCTTTTGCAGATCAAAGAAGAATATTGTACCTCGCCAAACAACCAACGACTCATGGCGGACATCCTTCTCATGCCACAAGCATCACCATGACATGTCCATGCGGGCCTCATACACTACAAAAGCAAAATTTTCCTCTCTGCCACCTCCTCTCTTTGGCGACATCATTCATGTCTTTCATAATTCAACGCATGAAGGATACCAATGCACGTTTCAGCGCTTGAAAGCTAAATTCTATTGATCCCATTTACGGAAGGACGTATGTGAATATGTTTGTTCATATGCTACCTGCCAATGCAGCAAAATAGAAACACTCCAGCTGGCAAGCCTACTCCTGCCCCTTCCTATCCCGCAATAGATATGGGCTGATATTTCCATGAACTTCATCGAAGGATTGCCCATGTCCGAGGGCAAAACCATCACCTTCTTCGTGGTTGATTGACTTTCAAATTTTGGGGATTTCCTCGTACTCAGCCACCCATACACCGCCACCACTATAGCTCATGTCTTCTTTGGTCATATCTTCTGTCTCCATGGCCTTTCGGAGATCATTAATTGTTTCTGATCGTGACGTTGCTTTCACAAGTAAGTTTTGGCGTGAACTATTCACCTTGTAAGGTACTCGCATCCACTTCATCTTTGCTTACTCATCCCCAGGCGGACGACCAAACTGAGGTCATCAATCGTGGCATGGAGATGTACTTGCGCTGCTTTACTAGCGATGGACCTAAACACTAGCTCAAATGGCATACATGGGTGGAGTTCTGCTACAACATTGCTTTTCGCTCTGCCCTTCGCACCACTCCTTTCGAATTGGTCTGCGGTCAACCTCTGCCACGCCTTCTTCCATACACTTCCAGTACCACCCACCTAGAATCAATCGACCACCATCTCCTTGAACAAGATAGTCACTTGTATCTTATTCACAGTCGTCTTCTCCAAGCAAAACCACATAAAACAATCTATGATCGCCACCACCGGGAAGTTCATTTCAATATTAATGGCCTTGTTCTTCTGAAACTACAACTATACTGACAATGCTCATTGGCAAAATGAGCCTCGCACAAGCTATCTCCAATATATTATGACCCATTTCGCATCATTCGCAAAATAGGATCAGTTACCTATGCACTTAATCGGTCCCCCTAAAGCAAAACTACACAATGACTTTCATGTGTCCCTCCTCAAACAATTCCATAGCTCTGATCCTTCGGTTGAGTTCTTGCTTCCTTTAGTCCAGTAACACAATCTCACACCACAACCATATGCCATTTTGGGCAGCCACATTAATAATGGCGCGAAAGAATACTTGGTGCAATAGATTCATCATTGATGTTGGGTGAAATGGCCACACTAGATGGGGGTGAATAGTATGTTTACTAATCAATTAGCCTAAATCTGGTTTTAATCGTTTCTATGGTTACTTAGGCAAATTACAAGTTGAGTAGCAAGTGGAAGCAAAGTAAATGTGATAATGAAATAAACACAAGTAGAATCAATGCAAACATAATTATTTATAGTGGTTCGGCCCCAATGCCTACTCCACTACCTAAGCGCCCCGCTTAGGATTTTCAAATTAGTTTTACTAGATTATCTTGTTTCCTTTACAACGAGGACGGTTTCATCGGAGAGTCTCTGCTCTCACACCGAAGGCACTTCCACACTCGAAAGTCTCTTACCTTCATACCGAGAACACTCTCCCACCTCAAACCTAAGGACAACAAGAACTAATCCTAGCAAACTAAGTTTACAATGGTGGATTTAAGCCTCAACACTAAGGCAACCACCAACTCAATCAACCTAGCACTCTAGGTTTACACAAGATCAATTACAATGAAATAAACAACAAAAAATAATAACAATTGGAGCAATAAATCAAACAATAAGTACTTAGCTCCAAAAGAAACTCTCTAGTCCTCTTGATGCCATGAGATGATGAATTGATGAAGCTTGAAGGCTAAATCAAGGTGTGGAGGTCAAAACTAGGGCTCTTGCAAGGAAGGCTCAATGAAAGCTTGTAGAGATGCTTCGGATCACACTTTGAGGCTTGGAAGCATCAATAGTGGGTTAGAAGAAAGATTGGGATAGGTATTTATAACCCCCCATAAGAAACGGCTCGTCAACGGGCGCATTTTTGCCCGTTGGCGACGCCCAGTCGATTGTCCAGTCGATCGTCGATCGACCGACCGATCGATCGAAGGCAAAACTGCTAGTTTTTGGCACACTTCGGTCGACCGAATTGCTTATTGCCAGTTTTGGCAGCATTCGGTCGACCGAAATTGTGCAGACTGCTAGTTTGATTGGTTTTCTTTGCTTGTTTGCTCGTTTCTGGTTTTGTCTTCGCTAAGTCTACTTATATAATATTTATTAACTTTAAGATAATAACTTTAAAACATAAATATTAATAAGGATTACCCTCATTTGGATTCAATAAAAATATCTAAAAAATTAAAATCCTTAAGAATCAAAATCTAGTTTTTGTGGTCTAGTACAAATTTTTCGAAAACGAAAATTTCCTAATCTTTCGGGTCAAGTATGGGTAGACTAAAGGCTTCCAAAAAATCCTTAAAAATACATCGTTATCTAGTTTCTATCCAATGAACAATTACCACCATTTTTTGTGTCAAGAATATGTCTAGATCATATAGCCCTCCAAGGAGCTCCCTAGGCTTAGTGAATTTCAGGGTAGTTCCGGGTTTTCATGTTTTGGGGTTCAGGATTAGTTTTTGGGTTCTTATGCATCATCATGAGGATTTACAATATAAACTAGACACCCTAAACCTAGACTCTATCTTCCCGACGAATCCGAGTGCGTCGACCAACGTCCTTTTGATTTTTCGATTTCTTTGATATTTTCGATTGAGGACGTCGTGCACTAACCGATATGGAACCTGAAAGAAACTCTTTATGAAATCATTAGTTTCATGTTTGTTATCATCAAAATTGAGATTAAGACCAAGGTTGAAAACCTTAAGCCAATAATCTCTCCCTTTTTGATGATGACAAATATCCTTAAGAAAATATATATATTAAAGCACAAAGGATATCAACTAAGGGATTTCTCCCCCTATCTTTATGCATGGTTTTCCTATATTTTCTTTCCCTTTACTTATATTTTTCTCCCCCTTTTGACATCAATCAAAAATAGCAAGAAAAGTCATCTTATAGTCAAAGTTGAGACTCTAAAACTATTTTTCATGAAACATGAAAATCTCAACTAAAGGGATGAAAAATCAAATATCTAATATGAGACTAAATCATACATGATGACATTAGATAATAAATACATTCCAAGTCTAGAAATCATGTATAGGCTTAAGTATTGATATTTTCGTGTATCGATCAAGGAGTCAAAACTTATTTTGAAAATGATTTTTCTCATCACATGAGTGGAACGATACCAAATGTGAATTCTAAATATCATACATAAAGTCTCATTCGAAGATTGGACAAAAAATCAAAGTATCGAAAAAATGAACATTTGAAAAGAACGATACTTTAAAGTTTTGAAATCCAATTTCAAAAACCCATATCAAATCATATTCTTACTAGAAATTTTTGAAATTTTTACTGAAGAAACTAGATTTTTCAAAGAACATGAAGTTTCAATAATCATCGAAAAATCAATTTTTTGCATTTTTCTAAAAATATCTGAAATCTAGTGGCATTTTCGTAAATATTAGCTATTTTAAAAAAGTTTTCAGTTTTCATTCAAACTTTCCAAATATCAAGATCTAATTATTTAAAGCATGTTTATCAAGTTTGAAATGAAAATAATATCATTTGGTCAAGATTTTACCTTAGCATGATTTTATTCTAAAACAAATATTGTATCATGAAATTGCTAAGTATCAAATTTTAACTTTTACTCGTGGTTTTTCAAATTTAAACATATGGACACCTAACATGAGTAAATCTAAACATGTTTGTGAAGTTTGAGCTCAAAAAGAAATTTCTGTCAAATTATTGACTTAGGCCAATTTTTTTCAATTTTGAGTCTCCTAAGGTGAGCTAGTTTCATTTTATCCTTTTACATATGATTTTTCAATTTTAACCACATGGATGTAAATCATGAGTAAGCTCAAATATATTTATCAAGTTTTAACTTAAAATTAAGTCTCTAAGATGAAATTCTACCTATGGCACATTTCATTCAAACAAGGTTTCATGAAATTGCCTAAGTATCAAAATTTTATCTACTCATGAGATTTCAATCAATTATCATGTACAATCATTCATAAGCATAGAGAAATTATTTTACCAAGAAAATTGAGGTGTTATGCAAGAATTTTTCCAAAATGAAACTCATACCTCATTTCTTGAGAAATTGCATAATTTTCACTTTTTTTCCATTTTCCATTAGCCTTCCAAATTTAACCACTTTCTCAACTTGCAAGTAGGCTTCATTAGTATCATAATAAAATCATATACCAACTAGCAAGCTAACTTACTAAATAGCAAAGGTTTGATGCAAAGTTTCATTTAAAATTTTTAACATATGCTAGATATTAGAGATTCATTTTAAAGGAGTTACCATGATATCAAAATGAATCAAAGAGATCTTCAAATATGAAATATTTGAAAAATAAGATCTCTAAACATGTTTAACTAGTTTGGACTTAACAAAAAAAAGGTCTCTAATAATGAATATCTACTTAGAGCAAGTTTTATTCAATGAAATTTGCATAAGTACTAAAATTATTTCTACTCATGAGAATTCAAGGGTTTAACATGCAATTCTAATCATGAGTATAGAGACATAATTTAAGCTTAAACATTGAGGTATAACACTAAGATTTTGAATTAATCGAAGTTATACCTTATTCATGATAATTTGCCAAACTTACCATTTTCTTCCTAGTTATTAGCCTTCCTAGTTAGTAAGCTACACTAATATTTTAGAGAAAATATAGATACTTAGCAAGCTAACCCAACCAAAAAACAAAGAGAAACATCAAGTATCATTATCAAAGTTCACTTTGCTAAATGATTTGAAATCCATTTTAAGTAAAATCAAGTGATACCAAAATGA
The DNA here is from genome assembly GCA_034359265.1 of Canna indica. NCBI lineage: Eukaryota > Viridiplantae > Streptophyta > Magnoliopsida > Zingiberales > Cannaceae > Canna > Canna indica. The sequence continues at coordinate 72,064,061 of CP136891.1, read as the reverse complement.
ATTTTAAGAGATCACAAAAATAATAAATATAAAAATATGATCTCCAACCCTTCATATTGGTTGAAAACTAAAAGACCACAATGAACATACGATTTAGAACCGCAAGGCCGCTTAGGCCCATTACAGACTACATTGGTCTCCGAAGAGATCGAAAAATCAAAAATCAAAATCATTTTTAAAAAGACTCTTAACAAGAGCGAGAAAAATAACTAAAATTAAACATGTATCATACACTCTAACTTAAATGAAGCAAAGCAAAGTAAGGAGATGATACCAAATTAACTAGATGCCGATTTTTCATACCGAAGGCATCCATACGATGCGAAGTTGCAAATTGTATTTGGTGAAGCTTTAAGTCTTCATGCAACTCCCACCAACCATCATCAACTCATCCTTGTGTGGTTGCTCCCCTTACAAAAGAGCATGAGACATTTGGTAATCAAATGACTTTGGGTGCTTGGGGGTTTGAGGACTTAGCTACCCAAAGTTTTTTTAACTCCACTTGGGTTCATCTTGAATGCGCAATCATATATAGCATACCCAAAAGTACCACAACAAAAGCAATGTCCATTAAACTTCTTTTTCTTTTTGCCATGGATATGCGATTTATCATTAGAATGTTTGACATATGAATTATGATGAGCATGAGCATTATTAAAGAAAATATTTTTCTTTTGAGGTTTTCTAAATGAGACATTTTGATTTTTTGAATTAAAAGAGGAAGTATTAACTTTTCTACTCAAAATTAACATCTCATTTTTCAAATCATTCATGGATTTATGCAATGCATTCAATTGAGATTTCAAGATGTTATTTTCAACTTTCAATTTTTCATTCTCAATTTTGAAATCATCATTCCTAAACTTCAATTTATCTTTTAAATCCACATTTTCATGTTTCAATGCTTTTAACTCAAGATTCAATGTATCATGGAAAGACTCAATAGAATTAGTCTTTAATTTGTCATTTTCTAATTCTAATGCATGCAAATGTGAGCTAAACTCTAAATTTTTTTTCTTCAATTTTTTGTTTTCCTTATCCTTTTTAACTAGCAAGGTGTACACTTTCTTGTATTCACTTTCTAACTCACCATATTGCATATCATGTAAACTAGAAGAGCTAGTACTATCATTATCATTATCATGACTAGATGAAGAAGAAAGTAAATCATTATTTGCAATCATGAGGCAAGCTTTGGATGTGGCTTCATAGTCATGGCTAGAGAATGCTTCATGTGAATGAGATGTAGAGATGGAAGCATTTGACCTCTTCCTTGCTTTGTTCTTCATGTTAGGGCAATTTTTCTTCACATGCCCTTTTTCTTTACATATATGACAAAATATCTTTCTTTTTCGGCTCTTGGAGCTACTTCTTTGACTAGAAGAGCTATAAGCATCAAAACCAATATTAGGGATAAGTGAATGACCATTGTCATCACTACTTTCATTAAATATATCAATTTCTTTGGTTTTAGCATGATCGTATAAAATATTCAAACTAGCCCATAAATCATAAGCCAAATAGCAATGCATAACTTTATCTAGGATGCCATTTGGTATTGTGCAAAGTATACAATTCATGACATCTCCATTATACTTAAATATTTTCTTATCCAATTCACTCCAAGTATGCATGTCAACCTTAGGTTCAATGAATTCTAAGTGTAAAATGTTAAAGACACCAAAACATTTAGTCTTTAAATATGTGTACGTCCTATATTTCCAAAGACCAAAGTTCGAGACATCGAACCTAGGAGATGAAGATGCTACCAACTCTAGTGTCATTCTCGGATCGAGACAAGGTGTAGAAGAGATGGTGAAATCTCAAGCTACAGACCCGCTCTGATACTAATTATTGGGTGAAATGACCACACTAGAGGGGGGATGAATAGTATATTTACTAATCAATTAGCCTAAATATGGTTTTAATCGTTTCTTTGGTTACTTAGGCGAATTAAAGTTGAGTAGCAAATAGAATCAAAGTAAATATGATAATGAAATAAACACAAGTACAATTAATGCAAACACAATTATTTATAGTGGTTCGGCCTCAATACCTACTCCACTACCTAAGCACCCCACTTAGGTTTTCCAAACTAGTTTTACTAGATTATCTTATTTCCTTTACAACGAGGACGTTTTCACCGGAGAGTCTCCGCTCTCACATTGAAGGTACTTCAACACCCGGAAGTCTCTCGCCTTCTTACCGAGAGCACTCTCCCACCTCAAACCTAAGGACAACAAAAACTAATCCTAGCAAACTAAGTTTACAATTGTGGATTTAAGCCTCAACACCAAGGCAACCACCAACTCAATCAACCTAGCACTTTAGGTTTATACAAGTTCAATTACAATGAAATAAACAACAAAAAATAATAACAATTGGAGCAATAAATCAAACAATAAGTACTTAGCTCCAAAAGAAACTCCCTAGTCCTCTTGATGCCTTGAGATGATGAATTGGTGAAGCTTGAAGGCTAAATCAAGGTGTGGAGATCAAAACTAGAGTTCTTGCATGGAAGGCTCAATGAAAGCTTGTAGAGATGCTTAGGATCACACTTTGAGGCTTGGAAGCATCAATAGTGGGCTAGAAGAAAGATTGGGATGAGTATTTATAACCCCCCATAAGAAACGGCTCGTCAACGAGCGTATTTTTGCCCATTGGCGATGCCCGATCGATCGTCGGTCGACCGGCCGATCGATCGAAGGCAAAACTGCCATTTTTTGTCACACTTCGGTCGACCGACCGGTCGATTGAATTGCTTACTGCCAGTTTTTGGCAGCATTCGGTCGACCAACCGATCGACCGAAACTAGGCAGACTGCTAGTTTGCTTGGTTTTCTTTGCTTGTTTGCTCGTTACTGGTTATGTCTTCGCTAAGTCTATTGATATAATATTTATTAACTTTAAGGTAATAACTTTAAAACATAAATATTATATAAGGATTACCCCTCATTTGGATTCAATAAAAATATCTAAAAAATCAAAATCCTTAAAAATCAAAATCTAGTTTTTTGGGTCTAGTACAAATTTTTCGAAAACGAAATTTCCTAATCTTTCGAGTCAAGTATGGGTAGGATAAAGGCTTTCAAAAAATCCTTTAAAATACATCGTTATCTAGTTTCTACCCAAGGAACAATTACCATCATTTTTTGTGTCAAGAATATGTCTAAATCATATAGCCCTTCAAGGAGCTCCCTAGGCTTAGTAAATTTCAGGGCGGTTCCGAGTTTTCATGTTTTAGGGTTCGGGATTAGTTTTTGGGTTCTTATGCATCATCATGAGGATTTACAATATAAACTAGACACCCTAAACCTAGACTCTATCTTCCCGACGAATCCGAGCGCGTCGACCAACGTCCTTCTAATTTTCCAATTTCTTTGATATTTTTGATCGAGAACGTCGTGTGCTAACCGATATGGAACCTAAAAGAAACTCTTTATGAAATCATTAGTTTCATATTTGTTATCATCAAAATCGAGATTAAGATCAATGTTGAAAATCTTAAGCCAACAATTGACACATATTGGGATGATGCACTTCAACTGCTCTAACTTTACCCGAACCTTCTGCTTGGGGACAAACAGACATTTCGAAAGGGGGAGATGTTACAGACTCTACTTCTCCACCTCACCAGTCCACATCATCAAAATAGTGTGAAGAGGCTGTAAAATGGAAGTTCAATTACCAAAAGAGACAACAAAAGCAACTTTGAAATAAATTGAAAGAATAGAATCTTCATTTAATGACATTATCTCCACTTAATTATGTTTTAATAAGTTATCTTCATTTTTATGTTACTTTTAATAGATTTTATTTCCACTTAATTATGCTTTTAATAGGCTTCCTTTTTATTAAAAATCATGTCATAATGTACTCTATAATTATGAGTGAATGAGAAGGGGAAAGACATATTTGAGTTTTTCAAATACAACACATCTCTCTCCACGAAATGTAATCATGAAAGTTTCGTGCATATTAGTCATCTAGCTTTGTGGCTAATAGTGTAGTTCGTGGCAACTTATTACTTAAGTTAATAATCTAAAAAGTTATTATCCATAATTAGTTTATAACTAAAATTAATAGGTAAGATTAGCCACGAATATTGTCGCTAATATTGTATAATATTTTTGTGACAATAGAACCGGACGTGGCAAATGATCGATCAATTAATCGTCATATAAAATTAGTTTCAACAATAAATTTATAGCAATTAATGAACTATAATCAATGAACCACACGTGGTAATTGGAAATATTTGTTCCCATGAAATTTATGTGACAAATATTAGAGTGCTTGCTACAATAACACTTATATATTTTTGTGACAAATTGCACTGATAGCCATGAAAATAAATATCGTAATAACAAGCTTGAGAGTGTTGTTGTCACATTTTTTTGTTGTAAATGCTTACAGAGCATTTCTCACGATTTTTTTGTGTATAACATTTATCCAACTTTAGTGACAAACAATATCGTGGTAAATGGTTCAAAAACATCAATCACGAATATTCGTGGTTAATGTTGGATTCACATTTACAACTGTATTTGAAATACAAATTATATAACATTAATCAAAATATCAATAATTATCAAAAACATTCTTCATAATAATTCAAATATATCATATCTAATAATGTCTCAAAAGCATAGTCTCATGAGTGGCAATACTAATTTTTCATCAAAAAAAACATGAAACAAATTTGGATTGGTCAAATACTCCAAAATACAATAAGTGTTATCAAAAGTTTCTATGACATTGTCAACATATCGTTTTTCAGTCTTTACCTGCGAACACATATCACAGCGATATCAAGTAAAAATGACATACACCATTAACCATAAATATTGTTATCAAGTAGAAATGATGTAGTATATTGTAGTCTAATGTAATATTACATCATTAACCATTACAATTAATATATTCATTGAGACCTAAAGAACTTAATAGCAAAAATTTATAATATGTATACCTGATCGAGCCACCTAACATGACTAAAAGAAAGCCTTCATCTTCTCTTCCATATGTCTTTGTCGATCCTCCATTGCTATTATCTTTTGTTGTTGAGATTGAATTTTTTTCTGTTGAGATTCAATCTTCTCTTCTTGAGATTTAATATGCTCTAAAAGCTCATCAGAACGCTTCTTAGCTGCTTCAGCTCTTCTCTGTATTTGCTCAAGTTGAATGACAACATTTACCCTTGAAGATGAAGGAGGGCGAACACCATACCCTAAACCTTGAGAATACCTCGGCCTTGTACGCATGACTTGCCGAAAAATTTAATTGTCCTCTATCATCAACGGCTCCCCTCCAAATTGTATAGTAGCTTCAATGACCTCAGCTTGTGCAACAACCCTAGCATCCTATAAATCGAATTAGTATGAAAAATATATATATATAGTACGTATAAGAACTTATGCACATACAAATTTTTCCTTTGCTTGATCATGAGTCCATCCTTTTCCCTCTTTGAAATGAACATGCTTATACATCTTAATCAACCTACCGGATGCATCAGTAGTAGTATCTCACTGCATATTATAAAAATAAAATGATAGTATATTATAATTTAAACTTTCAACATAACGCAGAAAAAACACCAAGAATGTAAAGGAGAAAATGAATAAATAACCTCCCAAAACGATGAAACATGTATGTCTAACAACACTTGGGTATTAAAAACTCTTAACATAATCAAAGAAATAAAGAATAAGATATACAAACTTTAAAATAAATATTCTCGTACCAGGTTATGAAGATGCTGGATAAAAGGCTTTGAGCCTCTACAATGATTAACCACAAGGTTCTTGCGATTTTTAGAATTGACCTAACTTTGTTTTTGATTGATAATACACATTTATATGGAAAATTAGTTTATCAAATAAACGGATTATCGCGATCGTTCAAACTGTGACTACAGACTACATTTATTGCCACAAATTGATGATTCATGAGTAATATTTCGTGGCTACAAGTCTTATCTGTTGTAATGCACGGACTTCATTGAATGGCTGCCCATGTCCAGGGGCAAAACCGTCATCTTCGTCGCAGTTGATCGACTTTCAAAATATGGGCATTTCCTCGCACTTAGCCACCCTTACACCGCCACCACTATCGCCTGTGTCTTCTTTGATCATATCTTTCGTCTCCAACACCATCCGGAGACCATTGTTTCTGATCGTGACATTGCTTTCACGAGCAAGTTTTGGCACGAACTATTCACCTTGTCAGGTACTCACCTCCACTTCACCTCTTCTTATCATCCCTAGACGGACGACCAAACTAAGGTCATCAATCGTGGCATCGAGATGTACTTACGCTGGTTTACTAGCGTTCTACCCAAACACTGGCTCAAATGGCTTCCATGGGTGGAGTTCTGCTACAACACTGCTTTTCAGTCCGTCCTTCGCACCACTCTTTTCGAAGTGGTCTACGATCGACCTCTGCCACACCTTTTTCCATATACTTCTAGTACCGCCCATCTAGAATCAGTCGACCACCATCTCCATGAACGAGATAGTCACTTGCATCTTATTCACAGTTGTCTTCTCCAAGCACAAAACCACATGAAATAAATCTATGATTTCCACCACCAGGAAGTTCATTTCAATATCAATGACCTTGTTCTTCTCCAACTACAACCATAACGATAACACTCATTGGTAAAACAAGCCTCGCACAAGATATTATGACCCATTTCGCATCATTCGCAAAATAGGAACAGTCGACTATGCACTTGATCTCCCCCCTAAGCGAAACTACACAATGTCTTTCATGTGTCACTTCTCAAATGATTTCATGACTCTGATCCTCTGATTCGGCCCTTGCTTCCTCCAATTCAACAACACAATCTCACACCACAATCGCAAGCCATTTTGGGCAGCTACATCAATAATGGCGTGGAACAATACTTGGTGGAATGGACTCGCCTTGCACCCTCTCACGCATCTTGGGAGGAGATGCACTTTAGCTGCTCCAACTTTACCCAGACCTCCTGCTTGGGGACAAGCAGACATTTCGGGAGGGGAAAGATGTTATGGACTCTACTTCTCCACGTCACCAGTCCACATCATCCCCATCTACCACATCATCAAAATATTGTGAAAAGGTTGAATTATTTTAAAAAAGTGTGAAGATGCTGCAAAGTGAGAGTTTAAATACCAAAGGAGACAATAAAAGCAACTTGGAAACAAATTAAAGAATAAAATGTCCATTCAATACCATTATCTCCACTTAATTATGTTTTAATATGTTATCTTCATTTTTATTCTGCTTTTAATAGATTTTATTTTCATTTAATTCAGCTTTTAATATGCTTCTTTTTTTGAAAAACTATGTCATAATGTTCTCTGTATATATGAGTAAATGAGAAGGAGAAAGACATATATGAGTTTTCAAATACAACTTTCTCTCTCTTTCTCTACTAGCCAACTATCCCCTTCCTTTCCTCTTTGAAATTTCTAGCATTCAAAATAGCGAAAATAGGTGATAACATTCGTCCTCATCGGCCTCAAGCTTGTTCTCATACTAAGGCACATAACAACATGCTTGGTTCCAAGAAACTTGTTATCATCATCATGTTTTACATGTGAACTGAAAGTGAAAGTGATCTTCTACCAAATGTGGCTCTCTTCATTCATTCAGGTTTCAATATTCAGCTTAGATGTCCTATGCGTCCATGTGGGATGTTTAGGAAAAAAAGGGCTCCATTCACTACAACATAACTTACTTATAGAGACACATAATTAGAGATAAATTAAATTTTTATTTTTAAATCTTCACATTTAGAGACTAATAGACACAATATTTGTCCTAATTAGCATCTAAAAATAGCTTTAAAGTCAGATCAATTAAGTGACTCTATTGCTAGTGTTTCTCTAGCTTAGAGTCAAATCAATTAAGTGATTCTGTTGTTGTTGTTTCTATAGATCTTTAGAGGCTAATTAGGAGCAAATTTTATGTTTATTAATATCTAAATATGAAGATTTAAAAACAAAAATATAATTTGTCTCTAATTTTGTGTCTCAATAGGTTAATTGTGTTGTAGTGATTTTTTTTCCTTTTTTGTCTGAAATAAATAGTCTTCATTTAATTATATATGGTCACCTAATTAGATCTGATGTTTATACTTATGTAGCTATCTTTGTTGGTGAGATATGCTGTGACATGTTCTAAGCTTCAAACTCAGCATATAGATGTGGCAGTAAATCACCATCAGTAGCTGTCAAGGTTTGGGGTGGGAACTTAGAACCAATCAAAATTGTACATAATTATATATGGGTACTGTCGATTAGATGTCTCCATTTGATTTTTTTTTTCAAAGCTGATGTATCAAATGAAATGTTAGCAAGCATTATCTTCGTCTGTCTCTTGGTCCAAAAGCACCTCTAAAATTAGCCTTAATTTTGCCTCAAATTAAGGGCCAATGATGCTGATTTATAGCAGACTAATATTGACTGTTTTTACTATGATGTGCTTGGCGGTGGTAGTTGCAAACGGGCCCTTCCTCAGGTGCACGGGTCCCGGTGCTCAACCCTCTTCGGTGCACGGCCCTTGCACAATTTTGGAGGGCCCAGTGCATACGGCTCCGTGATTGGGATAGCATAAAAATCTCTCCTTGCCTTGACTTTGGCAGACTTAGCAGTCTTTTTGTGTGACAACCAAACGACAGTTGCAGGTGGTAAAGTGATTCAGTAAACATTTCTTAGATTACAAGTGAAGTAGCTAGCATACACTGTTGTTATCTCATTATCAGAGAAGCAACCAGCCCTGTTTTGGTGGGAATTGAATCATCATCTAGCACTTAATTTTCAAACTCCAAATAATATTCAGGATGCAGAGAAAAAAATTTCAACTAATTTTCAAAGTCCAAATAATTTCAGAGGACCAAAAAGGTACCATCATCAGTATATAAAATGATGAGCGGGTATAGTAGGTACTTGTACCAACTACCTAACCTTCTTCTGTAACATGACCAGAAAAGAAAGTCAACGGTCACAGCCTGAATCAGTGGCGCAAACGATGGGTTTGTTTATACTGTCGATGATCAAAGTCAAACTACAGCGGTTATTACTGTCGGACGATGGCAGAGTAATTTTACTTGCAGCAGCAGAATGGCAAGTCGTAACAACACCTAATTTTGCTTTCCCCAGATTGGCAAGCAACAGCAGGATTACCAAAAAAGATTGCCTTTAATTACCATAAATTTCATCTCAAAATTTCATCTTGCTGCAGTGCTCTGCCCACAATTTGGTATTGGCGAACTTCGCATGTGAGAGTGAGAGACAAGATTCTTGTAGTCTTCCTTTCCATTGGGTCCATTTGAGCGAACTGGTGAAGTGCTGCAGTTCGTCATCTTTTTCCTTTCTTTCTTCTTCCTTTGATCTTAATATTTAGTGGCGAACGCTTTGGAGAAAGTTGGAAGCGGCAAGGTGGCACTTTGCCGCACGCTTTGCCCTGGAATTGCGCTAAAGAATCATTCCTTCGTCTGGGTTGGGTTCCTTTGATCTGAGCAAATAGACCCAGATCTCCATTTTATGTCTCACAAGTTGCAGAAGGGGAGAAGAGGAGAAGGACTTGAAGCAATGTTGGCAGCCAATCGGGTCCTGTACCCGATTCTTGGCCTTGCATCCTGCGTTGCCTTCATATACATGTCGTTTGGGGACCTTGCTTGGGACCTCGGAGTCCACGTGCGGGAGCCTGAGATGAGCTTTGTGGGGAGGAATGGGACTCGGTTCGTTGTGGACGGGAAGGCGTTCTACGTGAATGGCTGGAACTCCTACTGGCTGATGGATCAGGCGGTGGAGGAGAACAGCCGGCCTAGGGTTAGGGCAATGTTGCAAGCCGGGGCCAAGATGGGGCTCACGGTTTGCCGCACTTGGGCGTTCAATGACGGCGCCTACAACGCCCTCCAGGTTTCTCCCGGCCACTTCGATGAGCGTGTCTTCAAGGTAACGAGCTCTGGTTTTTTACTGTTCTGGAGATTCTCGAGTCGCAGAATAAATTCTTTTGGTCTTTGATTTGGTTCACGAATCAGGAAAGAATGTTCATTGATTGACCTCTGTGGATTTTTTCCTTCTTTTTTAATTTCCCCCCTTTCCGCTTCTCGATTTTATTTTGTCGAATGATCAGTTCATGCAAGTTTCCAAGAACTGGCAGTGGACTGAATTGTTGGGCTTTTGATATCATGACAGGATGAAGATTGCTTCTTCATCTGTCAATTGGCGTAAATCTTATTGGCTTGTGATTTTGGGTTGCAGGCTTTGGATCGAGTCATCGTGGAAGCACGAAGACATGGCATTCGACTGCTGCTTTGCTTGACTAACAATCTAGATGCTTATGGTGGGAAGACTCAGTATGTGAAATGGGCATGGGAAGAAGGAATTGGATTGAGTTCCTCCAATGATTCCTTCTTCTTTGATCCATCCATCCGCGGTTACTTCAAGAATTACATAAAGGTGATCTTCTTGTCCCATGATCTCAATTCTTTACATGTATCTGAGTATACTTGATAGCATCTAATAATATTGTTGTTCCTTAAAACTGAGATCAGAGAAACAAATTACTGATAGATTTATCTTATCTACAAAGTGCAATTAAGATGTCATGTAAAGTTGGTGTTCTAGATGTGTTTTTGCAGAGAGAATGACATGAACATGAGTGTGGTTCTTTTTCCTTATTCAGGCTATATTGACAAGGAAGAACCACTTGAATGACATTCAGTATAAAGATGATCCTACAATTTTTGCTTGGGAACTCATGAATGAACCAAGATGTATGTCTGATGTATCTGGTAACACTCTCCAAGTAAGTCTGTTCTTCACACTACAAAATATAGTATGGAATCTTAGAAATGACTTCTTTATTCTCTGTTTTCAATAATAAATAATAACACTACATCTGCTGCTAAGCTAATCAGATTATTTTCTCACTGATATAATATGGTTAAGGAACCTAGTTTTGATTTCACTGCATTATTCACATCCAACAGCAAAAGCTTCTCTTGAAATTTATTGGAGGTCTATTTATAAAAAATGTAATGTGTTTTTAAACTTCTCAAGTCTCTTTTCTCATTGATTACTGGAATGTGATTGAATGATATTAATTTCTGACCATCATTCGTTAATTGTCTTCTATCTATGCATGGTATTGTGAGCTTCTCAATATAATGGTAAATGAATGAATTAGTGATAAGTTGTAAGCAATAAAGAAGATGTTCAGAATGTACATTAAGCTCTTCTACTGAATAAGCAAAACATACATCTGATGTTTCACTGATCACAATAATTTTGAACTGACCAGGAATGGATTGAAGAAATGGCAGCATACGTGAAATCAATCGACAAAAACCATCTCTTAACTATAGGACTTGAAGGATTTTATGGCCCTGCAAGTTCACATAAGCTGAGTCTGAATCCTGGACCATGGTTTAGCACACTAGGCTCCGATTTCATCCGAAACTCCAATGTCTCAAACTTAGACTTTGCTTCTGTTCATATCTACCCTGACCAATGGTGAGCATCAAACAACTTTCTTGTCTCTCTTCAAATAATTCTTGAAAAATGATTGACTATGTACTTTGAAAAGCAAACTGATGGAGCTTTTCTTTCTGTTGTAGGGAAGTAGGCGTAGCACTTGATCAGAAAATCAACTACATTTCCAAGTGGTTGCTCTCTCACATTGAAGATGGGGACAGGGAACTCAAGAAACCTGTCTTGTTCACCGAATTCGGCCTCTCTGATCAGACGAAGGATTTCAATCACTCACATCGAGATGTGCTTTACAAGTCCATTTTTGACATCGTCTACAGATCTGTAAGGAAGGGCAGGGCAGGGGCTGGAGCATTTGTTTGGCAATTCATGGTTCCAGGCATGCAGGAATATGCTGATGATTTCGGGTTTGTCCCGGAGGAGAAGCCTTCCATGTATAGTTTGATAAAGAAACAGTCATGCAGATTGCTAAAACTAGGTCATGGCAAGGATTTGCTCAAGAGGAAGTTTGGAAAAGTGTGTTTAGAGTGAGCACCCATGGCTCTTTTTTGTTCTGCTATTTTTCAGTGGAATCAATTGGGTGAGGTTAGGTTAAATTTATAAAGGCTAGTGGTCTAGAACCACAGCCATATATGGAATATTCTTTTTGTAAAGCAATATTCTATTCTTGATATTAAATGTAAGGAGAAGAACAAAGAGAAAGGTAAAAGGAGCTGTTATATTTATCAAATTAATGGGATGACCTCTCATCCCAACTATTATTCTTTATCAACGTGGTGCCTATATCCCACCATTCATTTAGGGGGACATTTGATAAGTGCAAATGCTACAACTAAAATTATAATATTTAGATAAAAAATTTATTTGATTGACTGCAAAAAAATTTTGTAATATTTAATAGTTACGACTTGTGTTTCTAATATCGAAAAGAATTGAATCCCAAAAAAATTGCAATATAAGATTGTAGGATGCAAATATAATAATTTAAGTATTAAAAAATAATTAATTTGAGCAACTTAGAATCGTCGAATGGAGATAGGATAAATATTAAAGTTGTAGACTTTCGCATGCTGAGCGCGATGGTAGTGTCAGATTTTAGATCTGATGTCGCTTGATAAAAATTTTATATTTTTCAATATTATACATATTAAATATTATTAATTTATTTGATAAACAATTAAATAATATAAAAAATTATTAAACCAAATGGTGATTTAAAGTATACAATAATATTATTCTGAGTTGAATTGAATCTATTGTAGCCGATCAATTATTATTGTGGATAAAATAACATATTTACCCTTTTACTTTGACATCTTCGTGCCTCTAGTGGATCGTGCTCGAGTCTACCACTGGCCAGGCTGGCCTACCGATTATCAAGTTATAAGGTCGCGTCGAATCTACATCCCCTGGCCCAGCACAATATTGGATGGCTCAAGCATGATTTTATCGTGTTTGACTATCAGACCGGGCCAAAATTACCAAACCTAGGTACGAAAATGCAAGTTGCAAGTGTAATTGCAACTTTCATTTGCGGTCAATCAAACGCTTGCAAATAGAAGTTGCAAGTCTACTTGCGGACACCCAAACAGTATGCTGCAAATTCTAGTCATAGGCATTTGTCTTCGCATACAAAAACTTTTTGCAACATTTGTACTTGCGGATAATCAAACGCTCCCTTAGTATAATAAGCAAGTTCTCATTTGCAATTGTTTGCCTTTGCAGTCTACCTAAGCAAACATGGTTAAGCATTTAACACAATTGGACATTAACATCTCTCCTCGAAACCTCAAGGACATTCTTGCTTCTGCTTCTGGAATGTTACATTTTACAACACTGTCAAGAACTATAGTTGTGTCATCTTTCTGGAACTATGAATTGTTACTTAACACAGGAGCAACCACTACGTTCTTTCGTTCGTCTAATTTATGTTGGAACTCTTCATACAATAATTATTGAAGCCAACCAAATTGGGATTCTCAAAATCCAAGATAGTTAAAGTTATTAAGATATTAAAGTTATATAGAAAAAGATGGTTTATGGAAGGGAAGACTTTCCAGTTTCTCCAACACAGCTCAGCAGGCTGGTACTTGTTCTACTATAAATAGCATTTGCAATTTCTCCGCTTTACTTTAGTACAGACAACTCAGCGGGCAAGTACAGCTTGAGTGGCACCTGAAATGGAAGCACTTTATCACTTTATCTTATCAAATCTGAAAAGATTTTTTTTTTTTTTCTATCATCAACCAACTTAGGAAAAGAAAAAAGGACAGTGAATCTAATCCCTAATGAAGCTTATGACAAGGATTAAAAATGTGAATACTTCTGGAGTATTTTGCTATTTCAAAGGATATTAAAGAGGTTGAAGCATTGGTCAATTCAAAGCCAAGTATCCACAAACCATATGGAATTATCACTTTGATCAAGCACCTTACTAGTTGCTGTTTTTATAATGAAAAATGCTTAACAGGAGGTCTCTCCACATTGGAACTAAAACTTACAGCATAGGGGACTTACCAGTTAGCATGGTACAAAGAGAATCCTTCTCTCATCACTAGTCAGATGACATGACTAATTAGTGGGTCAGACTTTCATTAGTTCATATTCTTGCTTTGCATTCTTGAAACAGTTGGAACGAAGTCGACCACAGTTTCTCTGCAAGTTTAACATCATATGAAACTGAAGAGGACTTCATTGTTCTACCTTTGGCCCCAAAAAAGTATTTTCCTGAAGCTTCCTAGAACAAACAAGACAATTAGAACATTATATACTAGTTTCTTGCTGGGAATGGTCTGTTAGCAGATACATCAATGTCACTTACAGGTGGAGCCAATGCTGCATCAATGATAGAGCCTACTCCACTTTCAGGAGGTTGCAGAAGCTGCAGAAGTCCTAGAACCATAAAGGCCAGATTTTTTAGGGATGGAGGAAGTTCTCGCATTATGTTTGTTGCCACTGCTCCAGGATCAGCAGCCCTAAAAATTTTAGAAGGTAACTGAACAATCAGAAAATAAAAACTTGATTTGCAATTTATGCAGGTGGTCACGGTGGTCCATGAGGTATACTAGGACTGCTGCAATATGCAGCAATATTAAACATTATCATAAATAATTTCTCTTGGCGCCCTCAATTTGTTGCATTTACAAGGTCAAAACGAGTGGAAGTCATAATTGGAATCTGCAAATCCAAGTTAACAATCATTTGAAAAAAGGATGATAGTTGTTTACAGATGCACAACATCACATGTTTGAGAGTATTGAAATGAAATGGATGATCTTCTGTATATTTAATTGGGTTACCTTCAGCCAAATAAAAGGCTTTAATAAAAAAGAAGAAATATCCACAAAAATTTTGTAAGTAAATAGAAGCAAGAATGCTCTTGGCTTTGCTGAGTACAGGACTTACACGACAGAGACAATTGAATCTGAATCTGTTGCATAAAGTTGGCGATGAAGCTCATATGAGAATAGCAGTGTACAAACTGTAATGCATGCAAATTGCAAACACATTTTATTAGAAAAGAAACATAAGTAACTCAACATTATAGTTTCTAATGCTGATATTACATTTAGAGTATTCATATTTTTGGGCAAACCGGTACTTTTCTGAAGTAGACAAGACACAGAACTTTTCTCTGGCCACAATTCCCTCATTGATGTCAACATGAGAAACTACAATGAGAAACAATAAAACAGATGGTCAGTATGTAGCACACACTTCCAGACTAAGATGTTGAAGCAATGCAAATTGCTAAGTTTAGTTTAACTAAATAGAATGAGGTATGCTCCAACCTCTAGTAATCAATTGTTGATTATTGGTATTTTCTACTTATGCTCACCACATCTATGAGTAAATGATGTCACATTGACTATCCTGGATGGTACAGGACTACTCTTGAGTAAAGGCAACAGAGCATTGGTTAGACAAAATGCACCAAGGTAGTTTGTCTCAATCATCCTGAAATAACAAACAAAATCAAGACAGAAAATTACTTTGAGTAACATTACCAAAAATTTTAGGCATGCAAGATAATGAGTAGAACAGAATGCTGAAGAACCATCAACTATCATGACTCACGATTAAGAATGGATATTATTAAATATGATTGGATGATCATCTTTCCTAAAAGCTTAGAAAAGCTTAAGCTGTTAGGAACGAGACCAATCTATGCATTTATATTCTTAACACTCCAACTCACTTGTGGGCGGGTGAACTTGAGGAGACTGACCCAAACCCAACAAGTGGATTGACTTAATTGAGGTGGGAGATATTTTTTTTTAATATTGATGCTAGGATGATTCGAACTCAAGACCTCCGCTCTGATACCATATTAAATATGATTGGATGACCAACTTTCCTAAAAGCTTAAGCTGTTAGGAAAGAAACTAATCTATGCGTTTATATTCTTAACAGAAATGTTATCTCTCATAAAACTAAAATAAAGATGCCGAACTTATATCATAAAGGAAAAGACAAATCTCGAGCCTATAATCTCTAGACAGTATATGGATTAATGACTAGTTTACTATTAAGACTTAAGAGAAAAAATATATATAACAATGCATTACATCATTTAAGATTATTATCTACTTCAAATTGGGACATAGATAACATATTCTTAGTTGCAGCTGTTGCTTGTTAGAACATAGTCATAGTATGTATTCAGTAGTTTTATACACAATGGTAAAGAAATAGACATCTCAGCACTTTGACTATTAGTTGTTGTGGGATATTCCAATCAAGAACAACTTCCCTAGATAAGGACCTTGTCTATGCAAGTCAAAGAGCATCTACTGAAAGTTGTGTATCTTAAGATTATTATCTACTTCAAATTGGGACATAGATAACATATTTTTAGTTGCAGCTGTTGCTTGTTAGAACATAGTCATAGTATGTATTCAGTAGTTTTATACACAATGGTAAAGAAATAGACATCTTTTAGCAATTTGACTATTAGTTGTTGCGGGATATTCCAAATTTCCAATCAAGAACAACTTCCCTAGATAAGGACCTTGTCTATGCAAGTCAAAGAGCATCTACTGAAAGTTGTGTATCTTAATAAGCAACTCAATCAGAATATTGATGTCTAAAGTCTTAACATCTATTATTTTGCTAGAAACCAGGATGAATAATTTACTATTCATAGTTCTTTGATTTTGATGGTTTGTGGAGATACTTTTTCCTCATACACTAGCACATTTCCATCTTAAGACACTTCTTTTTCTTATTAACAAGGAATGGGACATGGGAAGCCTGGCATTCAGTATAATACTTGGAGGTTACTAAGCTAAAATTGCCATAAGCAGTCAAGGAAACAACTACTAATCTCAGCTTATTAGGTTCATGAAATAGAGAAACTCATTGTAAAATGACTAATAGAATTAGTAGAAAATTGCAAATGTTTTAACATCTATAGACTAAAGACTTGTTTGTGGATCCCTAAGAGGCACTTCTCCAAAAGACTGCTTTCTTCTTGACTTTGTACAAAAGAAAATTTAGAAAGTAATTATTTAGAAAAATAATAATAACTTAAGAAAAAATCTGCTTTGCAAAATATACAGGGCTTTGTATAAAATAAGAAAGCAACAATTCTTCATGTTTTAGAAAAAAAAATATTATCAGAAAAAATAATTGCAACATGATTTAGAGTTCCAGGTACTCTGCAAAGGAACTGACACTAGGAACCCTGTAAAAAGGAACTCGAGAGATTACTGGTCAAATCCATCAGCAGTAACTCTACAAGATTTTGCAAAAATTCCAGCATTGTTTATGAGAAGTTGTATTGAAGGATGCAGATTAGAGCCCCCCAGCCATTGCTTTATTGCAGTCTCAAACTTCATAATTGAATGAATGGATGATATGTCAACCTGAAATGCTTCTACACAGGCATCGCGATCATGTTTCTTGATCTTCTGAATAGTCTGTACAAGATGCAGGGAACACAACCAATGGGAAACTAACATAAGTTGCTCTGAGAGTGACAAAGGAGGGTAGATATAGCTCCAGCAGCAAGACATACCTTATTGAGTGCCTGAGGACAACGCCCAGCTGGTAGTCATGCATATAAGAACAGTTCAGTTAATCTAATAAAATTCCAAAAGAATGCATAAATATATTACCAAAAGAAACATTTATTTGCCACTTCATGTTACCCTGGATACGACAATAAATGTGGCTAAATGAACCATAATCTAACAATGACTAAATCCAAAGTCAACTAACAAGGATAATATGGAATTTATCATGCTACAAAGCACATAACAGTTAGTTATTCAAATATCTACAAGAACAGGAAAAAAACATGATTGGCTGAGTAGGACAGTCAGCATTCTCAAAGTTTCAGAGTGTATTACAGATGTATTTGGTATCAACTTCAGAAAGCCAGGAATAACTTTCCTGGAAAAAAAATCTGGAAAATATCACCTGCCCAAGGAAAAATAAAATGCATCACATGGGAATCTTATATAATGGAATCCCATTTACCAAGTCACCGAGGATTTCAAACATAGGTTGTCAGACGATCCCTTTAATTCCCATGACAAAGGAATTTAAAACACCATGTAAAATGTTCCCTCTGTAGAATCATAATTTCCAATGCTATAGTAATTAAGGATTTTATGAAAGTCCTCGTATACAAGGGTTTGTTTTACCAAACATGGAAATCACTTCTAAAGAGAAGTTCTCTAAGGTCTTCATGGAACTTAATTTTTGCACTGGGTATTTGGTTATTAAAAGCTATTAAGGTCTTCATGGAAAGTCATTATTTTTGAAGTAGAATGAAATAATCAAATTCCTTTTCCACTTTCCATAAACCACTTTGTAGCTCTCTCTATTAAAATCTATTACTCCAAATTTAGGACCTAGAAGAACTCCGATCCTGAAACTTCACTTTCCCATTCAGTGGAATGCCTTTCTACTTTTGGTGAAAAAAGATAGCCCTTCAACCAGGATCTCATGTGCGGCAAGACGGAGTAAATATTGTGGGAAGCAGTAAACATATCAACTTGTGCATTCGAGAGCAGAAAAAGATGAGGATAAACACGTTTCTAATATTTCCTTACCAAGAAGAACATGGAAACCTTCAGCTGCCAGGGCTCTGGAGGCGGCCTCGCCCAAACCTGAAGTTGCCTGCAAACACCACGGAGAAAATCATTGCTCCTCAAAAGCATCTCAAGAGCTAAAAAGAGCATCGGTGAATGACAAAGGGCTAACGCCGGTGACAATGCAGATAGGTCTCTGGACAGGGCACTCGGGGCCAGGAGCAAAACGGCAGCGAGGGAAGGCCGACGGCGGCGGGCGGATGAGAGAGGGGAAGAGGGTAGAGAGACGAGGGGCGAATAGAAGGTAGAGGTGGGAGTAGACGAGGGCGAGGGTCCAGTACACAGCCATCCTCCAGAAATCCAGCGAGCAAATCATCCTCACCGCCTCCCAATCGACCATCTTTCCTATCGTATTCCTCGCTCCAACTCTGCTCTGCTTTACTCCGTTCGATCCTTCCCTTGAATCCTTGACTGTGGCTGTCGTGAACTGGCTACAGGTGGCGAGGCTGCAACGGTGGGTCGTCGCATGAATCGATGAGGGCGGGGGAGGCAACACTGGAAGACGGAGGTTAGGGTACGCTGGTGTGGAGATAATGAAAAATCAATGGGGTCGAGCGCTGTATGTGGATTGTGGAAGCAGAAGGAAGTGGCTACGGCGGCTCCGATGATGGGTGACAGCGGGGGGAGCCGGACCCGTTGACCAATCGTGTGAGTTGAGTGAGGCTGGATAGGATGAGGAAAGGGATGGCTTGGTGGCAGGGGAGAAGACGGAATCGAAGCCGGAAGCCGGACGGCGCTCGGCTGCAGTGTCGTGAGGGGAGATTTGAGGGTTTAGATTAAATTTCAGTTAATAAAATTTATATTTTAAAAAAAAACAAATGAGTTGAATGGCCTAAAACTAGCTTGATTAACTTATAAATTGATTGACTTAAAAAATTAAGTTATTTTAAAATTTTATGTTTAGTTCGATATAAATTAGTTTAGTTAATTTATTAATTTAAGAATATAACTTAAGCTGAATATGATAATTATTAATTTTAATTTTATAAATTGAATATAATTTAATTGGGTAAATTATAACTTTTCTTGAGATTTAATTTATTTGTAAATTTGAATGATTTTATAATTATAAGAATAAATTACACTGATCTTTCCTGAGGTTTAGTGAAATTACATTGACTATCCTCTATTTATCCGGATTACAATCACCTCCCCTGAGTAATTTTTTTAGAAGAAGTTTGTGTAATATTTTACAAAACTCAAGAGAGGTTTGTGTAATCTTATTTCGTAATAGGGAATATTTGTGTAATCTTTTACGAAACTCAGGAGGATTACAAGATAAAATTATAAATAGAAGGAATATCAATATAATTTTACTAAACTTCGGGGAGGTCAGTGTAATTTATCCTTATTATAATTATAAGTTTGTCAAATTGCATTTTGATATCAAAATCAACCTATCTCAAAACCATTATAGAACTGAAAAGGACAAAAAAGACCTTCACAATTTACGCAGTATATTGATTAAATTTAATAAAATAATATATCATAAGAGGACCGAGTGACTGACTTTTAGGGCTGAGAAAAAAAAATCGATTTTTCGATTAATCAGAAAATTAATCCGAAATCGAATCGATTTTTTCGGTTTCGATTTTTATTTTTGGAAAAATCAGTTTTCGATTTCGATTTCGGTTTAGGTACGAGAGGTAAAAAGTCCACCGATTTCGGTTAACCGATCGGTTCGATATAATTTATTAATTTTTTAATAATATATTTATTAAATAATAATTTATAAATTATAAAAAAATTATAAAAAATTACATAAAATTATTAAAATATTACATAAAATTATTTTAAAAAAATAATAAAATAATAAAATATTAAAAAATATTAAAAAATAAA
The DNA here is from genome assembly GCA_034359265.1 of Canna indica. NCBI lineage: Eukaryota > Viridiplantae > Streptophyta > Magnoliopsida > Zingiberales > Cannaceae > Canna > Canna indica. The sequence goes on along the minus strand of CP136891.1, from coordinate 72,043,631 downwards.
AATAAAAAATATTAATTTTTGTAGAACATTATCTCGATTCAAGTGATTTTTTTTTCTTTTTTCTCAATGAGAATTCAGTATTTATTTGAATCTTTTTCAATGATTTGCATAATATTATTATGTTGGTAAGTTAAAAAAATTTATTGATTAATCGAAAATTATCGATTAACTGAACCGAAAAAATTAAAATCGAAATAACGGTTAATCGAAGTTAATAAATCGATTTACGGTTAATAATTTTAAAAAACCAAAATTAATGAACAGTTTTTTTTTTTGTTTTTTTGTTAATGAATTGGTTGATCGATCTATCTCGTCCGTACTGACTTTACAAGTGCCAAATTGAGATAAACTATGAACGATCATGGGGCAAACTGAGATAAAATAATTTGTACGGAGTCAAATTGATAAATAAAATATAACTAAAAAAGAATGATTAAATAAATAAATAAAATGACAGGGGTCAATTTAGAGTTAAGTCAGTTAACCGTATCTGACTTGGTAAAGAATCTTGCATGGCTTCAATGTCGGCTCATCATTCTATCGAGTATCGACTCGAGCGGCCTCATACGAGCCAAGCTTTCAGAATGTTTATGGAGTGGCATCTCGTGTCCTAACCCTAATAAATCGGACACTCACCTCTCTCTCTCTCTCTCTCTCTCGTTGCAAAAAGCTATCGATTAAGAAAGATCTCCCCTCCCGCATCGTTACCCTACTCCCAACTCCTCTCGGTGACAAGATCGAACAACGTACGTTGCCCCGCCATATCGTCGATTCGGTCCCGCCTTGGACGCGGGCGGTTCCTCTTTGCCAAAGCTTCGATTGACTACTTTAATTATTCGAGCCACGCGTGAGTTGATCGACGAATATTAGGGCTCTCGGGCATGGGGTCGGGTCCATGAAGGATGCCGGAACTGAGCAGCCGAGCGCGCAGGGGCCGGGCACAGGCGAATCCAGTGGTCCAGGCTGAGCGGAGGCCGAGCACCAGGCGGCGGCGGGCGGTGAGGAACCAACAGCCGGTGGATGAGTACCCGCCAGTGACGAGGTCGGCCGAGAGGAGGGAAGGAATCGGGCTGGTCGAGGGCAGCGGCGAGATTGGGGAGGATAACTGCGAAGGGGTCGGAGAGAGGATGACGAATGGCTTCGTTAGTGTGGGGAGAAGCGCCGATAACCTCGCCGGTGGCGAGGAGGAGGGGACCACGGCGCCAATTCCAGAAAAGGTCCGACCTTTCCCTTCTTCTCGTGCCTGTTGTAAACTTATATGAGGATTTGGGTAGTTGAAACCAGCTTTTCAGTTTCCATAAATATGATTGGATAGGTCATTATATGCTAATCTTGTCTATTTTAGTTTCAATAAAGGAGAACTCCATCGTGGTTAGCCTCCATATATGCTTTACTAATAAAATGAGACCCGACTGTTTAAAATATTGGCTCTTTCTTTGTATTAGAAAGATTTTGGACATCTCTAATAGATTTTATAGTTCACCTTCGCATTTCTTGATTCTTATTTCATGGATTTAACTGTCTCTCGGATTGCACCATTGATGAGATATGAAATTACTTGATGAAGGTCCAAAAGAAGTTAGGAGATGCCTGAATTGACAGCTTTCTTCTGTCAAAATCTACTGAACTATATTATATCCTTATATTTTGCAGTTGTTCTCATCAGTGGAATATCTGAATATGGCATTGTGCTCACGTGGCAAGCGTTTGCAATATTAATTTGCAGAAAGCTTGCCTAGTGGAAAAATACTGTTCAAATTAGTATAAAATCAATGCCCTTATATTTCAAAAGGAAATCACGAGTCTTAGACACAACTACCAGAAAGATTCGTGCATACTCTATGAAGCACAAATTGGATAGTTTAGTTTTGTTGTTCCATTCAGCGTAATATTTGCTGGCCTATTGTTTGCTTATCCTATGACTTATAGCTCTAGTTAAGGAAAAAATATAAATGTAAGCTCTAAGTAGGACTTATACTAGAAAATTGTGTTCTGCATAAAGGTTTCCTTCACAAATTCATTATATAACTGTAATAATTTATTTATATATAATTGCATCATCAATACAATAATAAATTGTCCCAACTACATTGCTTCTGGAACCTCATAATTATTGCTTTAGACAACACAAACCAGAATTTATGTTTTTCTGCTAATCTCTGTCACACTGAATAAATTCATCAACACTAAATATTTTCAGTAGGGTTGAGTTCAAAATGCGTAATTAGGGTATCTTATAGCCCAAGAAGCATAGAATAGCAATTAGACACCAACAAAATTGGATTCTCAACAAGGGGAAAAAATGGGTTATTAAGGCAAACAAATATATATAGCAACTAGAGGTAAATACAATAGGATGAAGCAAATGTTAACATATCAGAACCCAATGGGAGAATATAAGTTTTTGTCCTGATTCTAGTTCAATCGTATATAAATTTGCAAACATGGAGTCAATTCATATAGATGCTTAACTTGACGACTCATACCTTATTGTTACAAATGAGATAATTATTTCTTAAGAGGGTTTTTATTCAATTTTACTATGCTTTAAGATCAATTTCAGATAATATTTCAAATGACATTATAAAGCGATTGGTAATCTTAGGATTAAATGCATACCAAACTAAGCATGTTTTGCTTCCTAAATTAAGTTATAGTTAGGATAAGATTGTATTTAATTGATAGAATTCGAATTACAATGGCTAGGTTCAAGTCAATTTTATAATTGAGTCCAATTAATCTGAAGTGGTTCAAGCTTTAATTTAAGTGCAAAGTCCACATAAATTCTAATTTTGTATTGGGACTATAAAAATGGCCTTTCTGCTATGCAAGGACCTCTGACCTTGTTGGGAGCCTCATGCACTAGAGTCAAAGGTATTTATAAATCAAAATTACTAAAACATAATAACTTTAATTTATACTTTTAAATTTACCTTATGATCATGGGAACTATGAATAGTGGATGCATTTGTCTGTCCTTATTGTAGTTTGGATTATATGTTTTAGACTCTCAGTAGAAATCTCAAGATTGAGTGATTGACTGATTGAATCAAACAGAAAACTATGATCGATGTTTAAAACTAAATAAAATGGCCCAAAATAATACATGATCATATTAAGGTAAATGTTATAGAGTTAACTAATTAAGCTTAGGATCAACCTTAATCAAATTCATTTAGGGGGTATTTGGTTCATAGAATATAAGATTCAGTTGCAAAGTTATATCCTTAGACATGTCATCGTCATTGACTAAATGCCTAGGCATGGAAGATTGACACATTTGGTTCACATGGGAATGTAAAGTTTCTAGACATTTAACCAAGGTTTAAAATCTCGGTACCGGTACCGGTACATACCGGTACCGTACCGTACCGACACACGGTACGGGCCGGTACGGGAATAGCATACCGTTTTTTTTTTTTTTTTTTTTTTTTTTTTTTTTTTTAAGAGTTAGATATAACCCTAAACAATACGTAATTGATGAATAAATGCTTAAAATCAATATTCCAATGTCAGATACATGAATATTAAAAGTCATTTTTACTGTATTAGGATTTTTCGCAGATACAAGAGAATTACATATAAGCATAGCCCAAAGGGTCTAAAATTTTTTCGGGAGGGGGCTCCGCCCCCACACCCCCGCAGGGGGCGCTGCCCCCTTGACCCCCGCCCGCTAATCGGCGCCGAAGACTCTGCGTAGTGCAACATAAGACGTAGTACAACATATCTAATAGCCAGATAGCGGGCGGCACCAAAGTTTGTTGCACTACGTTTTATGTTGCACTACGCAGAGTCTTCGGCGGTCCCGCTAGCCGGTTAGCGGGCGGGGGTCAAGGGGGCAGCGCCCCTGCGGGGGTGTGGGAGCGGAGCCCCCTCCCGAAAAAATTTTAGACCCTTTGGGCTATGCTTATATGTAATTCTCTTGTATCTGCGAAAAATCCTAATACAGTAAAAATGACTTTTAATATTCATGTATCTGACATTGGAATATTGATTTTAAGCATTTATTCATCAATTACGTATTGTTTAGAGTTATATCTAACTCTTAAAAAAAAAAAAAATCAATATTCCCCCGATATCGCATCATACCGCTCATACCGGGCGGTATGATGCATATACCGCCCTTACCGGGCGGTATATGGCGAAATACCGCCATATACCGCCCGATATACATGATATACCCGGTATTTTCAAATACCGGGTATATCGAATACCGGAATTCTCAAAAACCGGTATATACCGGCCGATATATACCGTTTCGGGCGGTTTTTTAAACCTTACATTTAACATTACTATATTTGGTTCACTCAGTCATATTTATGATAATTTGAGAACAATATCCTTAACTTCCAATATACCCCTATTTAAAAACAATGACGAAAATATGTTTGTTCTCTTTTTTTTTAAAAAATTGAATAATTGTGTAAGTTCATTCAAGTTATTATTCTAAAATAACAATCAATTTAACTAAATTAAACTATCACATCTTTCATAAAAATATATTGATTTTGTTTGGTTTTCTATTTTGAACTAAATAATAGATAAATATATTGATCTCTGAGCATGAAATACTCTTTGATTATTTTTCCGTTTGAACCAAACAATATAGAGACATCAAATTTGTCTTAAATTTGTTTGTTTTTCTAATTTGTATAAAGACCTAACTTAATATATAGAGGGGATTGGGAGGGGGGAGGGAGATTTAATATATAGAGAAGAGTTATAGTCTTTAATTTTATAAAAATTACCATCTCTTTTGGTGGTAATCACTTTATCACGTGTCATGCTCAAATGATTCCCAACGGTGAGTTAAATGCCCATGTATATTACCAAGGTAATGAATCAAATGTCGTATTGTTACTTCCAATCTTTAAGATGCCCAGAAATCTTTCAATATTTCAAAAACCAAATGCCCCCTTAGGCAAGCAATTAGTTACTTTTAAGATCTATGGTGTGACACAAAAAAAATGATGTTTTGTGAATAATTAGATGAGGTTGATTAATCAGAAATATTAAATTTACCACTACAAAATATGGTTAAAATTAAGTTCATTCCTTCTTTGTCTCTCACTTATCTTCATTTATTTTCAGTAGTTATCTCTACTTTTTGACGTTTAAATGAACCAACTACGTAAGATAGCATGTTTTCATCTTCTTTTTTACTTTTTAATGAAATCATTTCATTTCTGTAATGTCTATTTTGTAGTTCATGCCTGTGAAATTCAATCTTCAATAAAATTTGGCAAGATTGCACAAAATTAAGACCTCTAGTTTGTGTATGATAATAAATCTCTAGCACCTTAATGATGTGGGTTGTACTTTGACTTAAGTGAAATTAATTATGCATGTAAGGAAGTTCATGTATTTTATGCCTCACCTCTATGTTATGATATTCACTTAGGATTAATATTTGGTGCAAGTTACTTCTCTCTCATCTGTATGCCAACAGTGTGTTTAAGGATCACAGAAACTAGATTGATGTTGGTACTCAAGCATTTTGGAACTTTAATTAACTTCAATGATGGGCAGTCTGTATCTTCAACTAGGATTGTTTGATGTTTGTGACAGGTACAAGTCAGCAATTCACCGTTGTACAAAGTCGAAAGGAAGCTAGGGAAAGGAGGATTTGGTCAAGTATATGTTGGTCGCCGAATTTCACCAACCAATGCAAATGATAGGACTACTGGTTCTAGTGCTGTAGAGGTATGAATTGTCTGTTGCTTCTTTGTTATCATTTTATGTAATAATCAATCTTTACATATCCAATGGCATGAATCCCAGGTAGCATTAAAGTTTGAGCACAGGAGCAGCAAAGGATGTAACTATGGCCCACCTTATGAATGGCAGGTTTACAAGTAAGTTTTGTTTGATGATTTTTTTTTTAAAAAATAATTTCTTGAGGAAAGAACATTTGTTAATTAGCTGACAAATGCTGTCTTTGTCTTCAATATCTGTAGTACTCTTGGTGGTATTCATGGGGTCCCGCGAGTGCATTACAAGGGTCGCCAAGGGGACTATTATGTCATGGTAATTGATAATTTTGTAGCTACTCCTTCAAAATTTTGTCTAGTTGATAGAGATCACATACTTATCCAGCATAGTCATGCAGGTTATGGATATGCTGGGACCAAGCTTATGGGATGTATGGAATAACAACTCACATACGTATGTTCTGAATTAACTTCTTTTTGTTGTCATAATATGTTGGAACTAAATATTTGGTATTTTCTACCTCCTGACTTATGCAGAATGTCGGTGGAAATGGTTGCTTGTATTGCCATTGAAGCAGTTTCCATATTGGAGAAGATGCATTCAAAGGGGTAAGAAGTCATTAAGCGGTTATGCAATTTAGTTAGTCTTTTTATTTGTCGAGATTTGAGAAATTCCTTATATTTTAGTCACTATGACCTTTTTATTTTCTATCCATGGTCACTCTTTTTTGATATTTTTGTCACTCACTGCTACTGTTAATGTCAGTTATGTGCATGGAGATGTTAAACCTGAGAATTTCTTACTTGGGCCTCCTGGGACTTCTGAAGAAAAGAAGCTCTTTCTTGTTGATCTTGGCTTAGGTAATCTAAAGACTTGCAATTTTTCAACATCTACGACTAGTTTACTTGTAGGGAAAACTGTTTCCATCGTATGTCAAGAACTATTATCACATTGGATTTTACTAAATTCTTAATATCCTTGTTGATAGCCACTAAGTGGAAGGATAGCTCGACAAATTCACATGTTGAATATGATCAACGACCAGATGTTTTCAGGTAATAACTTTCTCAGAAACAAAAAAATGATTTACACAGTTAAAGTTGATATAGTTTAACACCGTGATTTTATTCACTTAATCCTATATTGCAGGGGGACAGTGCGCTACGCCAGTGCGCATGCTCACCTTGGTAGGACAGCAAGCAGGAGAGATGATTTAGAATCCCTTGCTTATACTCTAGTTTTTCTTCTTCGTGGTCGTCTACCTTGGCAAGGATATCAGGTAAATAACTAAAACTGGTAATTTATCTCAGTTGATATTTCCTTTTCTTTACTCATGTATTGTTTTGTTTTTATTCTACTTATAGGGAGAAAACAAAGGTTTCCTAGTCTGCAAAAAGAAGATGGCTACTTCTCCAGAGTCTCTTTGTTGCTTTTGCCCACAACCTTTCAAACAATTTGTTGAGTATGTGGTGAACTTGAAGTTTGATGAAGAACCAAATTATGCGAAGTATATTTCACTTTTTGATGGCATAGTAGGTCCTAATCCAGATATTAGGCCAATCAACACTGATGGAGCCCAAAAGGTACAATAGTCTTTGTTTTTCTCCTTTGGTAATTGCAATCATGCTTTTTATCATTACAGTAATCTAACTTCTTTTGTATGTTTTAAAGCTTATATACCAGGTGGGCCAGAAGAGAGGCCGTCTACTGATGGAAGAAGACGACGATGATGAACAACCCAAAAAAAAGATTAGGATGGGGATGCCTGCTACACAATGGATCAGTGTTTATAATGCGCGAAGACCTATGAAACAAAGGTGCTTGTTCTCTGGGATAATCTTGTCGTAAATCAAAGTTTGAAGTTGTGGTCTACTCTAGTACTGTCAGTCCAAACCTGAACTTGTATCAGTATTGGTACCATACTTTGTTGATGCATATTGCACCATACAGGTCAATACCGAATGGCGCCCACTAAATTGTTGTGGACAGGTTTGAACATTCCCATAAGGACCATTTTACTTGCAAAAAGAAATGCTGTCTTCTTAACTCCAATTTGAGTTAAGCTTTAATAAGATACAGGAGAAATGAAGTATTGTTTATGCTTTCATCAGCTAGTAACTACTTGCTAACATTATCTTGTAAAAAAGTCTGATTCAGATTTAGCTAGATCTATGCAAATAATTTGAACTTCAAGTGATTAGGATTAGGATATACCCTTTAACTATGATATACAGTCAAATGGAAGATCGCTTTTGAACATGGACTCATTTAAGCTTAATTTTGGGATGAAACACTTTGAATTGAGATAATTGAACTATAGAATGAGAGAATTGAGTGTGTTCAGAAAACTAGAAGCTTCAGTGAGTTGAGAGATGAATGAATGGAGAAATGGAGGCTGAAAGGGCCATACCCCCTAAACCCCACAAAAATCAAAGTGGTTGAGCTAGTATTTTTGGCCATTTGAGGCTGACTCAGCTGAAAACTAGCTGTTCGCATCTACTGCCTGGTATCAGGTAGCATTGTGCTCATCCATAACTTAGTTTGTAACTAGCAATATACCCCTGTCTAGGTCTTGTTCGCATCAGTTCATACTGACACTACCAGGCTAGATGGATATTGTAGATCATCAGTCAGGTTACTAATAGGAATTGCTTATCGTCATCTTTTGTTATAGGTACCACTACAATGTTGCTGATATGAGGCTTGCACAACATATCGAAAAAGGAAATGAAGATGGTTTATTCGTTAGCTGTATATCATCTTGTTCAAATCTCTGGGCCTTGATTATGGATGCAGGCACTGGTTTCACTGCTCAACTTTATGAGTTGTCTGCAAATTTTCTTCATAAAGTGAGTATATATTTTCTGATCCACTGTAATTGCTCACAGTTTTCTATTACTTGAAGCAACTATGCTGCAGTTGGAAATGATTATGCTGTTGCTGATAGTGTTGATATTTGTGGCACCTATTATTTGTAATTAGTAGTTTCTAAAAGATATGTACTTTTTTTCAGGAATGGATAATGGAACAGTGGGAGAAAAATTATTACATTAGTGCACTAGCAGGGGCAAACAATGGTAATTCCTTGGTGGTAATGTCCAAAGGTAAATTTCCTGGTTTATTTAACTTGTACAACGGGCTTCAAACTATTTTTTCTACTAGTTCATCTATTTTTTTTAATTTGATTGAAGGAACGCCATATGCACAACAATCTTACAAAGTTAGTGATTCATTTCCTTTCAAGTGGATAAACAAGAAATGGCGAGAAGGTTTTTATGTTACTGCAATGGCAACAGCTGGAAATAGATGGGCAGTTGTCATGTCTCGCAATGCAGGCTTCTCAGATCAGGTAATTTTTATTCCACTACTTTCAAATAGAAAGGGAGTAAGAGTGAGCAGAATAGAAAATAAAAGGATATTGATCAGTGGATTATCTAGAGCAACTGGCTATGGACAGGTTGATGGCCACCGAAGTGACCGGTCGAATTGATTCAACCAGTCAATTGAAAAACAGAAAAGAAAAGAAAAAGTTAAATTCCGGTTAAACTGAATTGGTTTTGACTGGCTTGGTCAGTTTTGACCAGTCTAGTTTTTATACAAAATTTGGACCAGGTCCGTGATTGGTTCACAAGTGAACTGGTCGAATTGGTCCAGGTTTAGAAGCACTGATTATAAACATGCTCCAACTGCATGCATTTGAAAGTAAAATAAATTCAGCTGAGCATATCATTGTCCATTTTTAGGTGGTTGAACTCGACTTCCTTTACCCCAGTGAAAGCATTCATCGTAGATGGGATGGTGGTTATCGTATAACTGCAACTGCTTCAACATGGGACCAAGCTGCCTTTATACTGAGTGTACCTAGAAGGAAACTAATGGATGAAACACAAGAGACACTTAGGACATCTGCTTTTCCTAGTCAGCATGTGAAGGTGAGAAGCACTCCTTTTATCTTGAGTGTTTAAGATTAATTTCATGGGTTTCTTACTATCTTAGCTAATTAATCAATGCAATTATTTGATTGCAGGAGAAATGGACAAAAAATCTATATATTGCATCGATGTGTTATGGCCGCACAGTTTCCTGAAGTTGTCTACTTAGGTTGGAAAGTTGAAACACAGGAGGCTATGATGTTCTTGGATCTTTGCTAAGGCACCTTACATCTTTAGTATTGACTATTCCTGACAAGTAACACAACGGATGCCATATCAATGCCAAGGTTTGAAGGTGCCCTTGCAGGACCAATCAAATCAGTATTGATGGTTGGCATCCTTAATTATTTTATGTTTGTATAGCTAATCAATGTTACTTGGTCGAGTGTTTTTTGTTTTTTTGCTAGAAGTTAACCATCTTTTGGATTTGACCATATACTAACAGAAATGGTGCTCCAATGTTCATTTGCTCTCCTAGTGTTGTCAATTACTTTTTGGTTGCATATATACCCTCTTTGCATTAACTAAATGTAGTAAGATACTCTTGTGGGGGAAAAAGTACAAAAATAATTCTAATGTTCCCTCATGGGTATTAAAATATCTTTAAATTTTTTTTGGGATCAAAAATATCCCTTACGTTATGAAATTGGGTACAAAAATATTTATATAGGTAAACGACGTTAATTGAGATAACAGAGCTGACGTGATTGATGGCTGGGATTGATGACATGAACATGTAGTTTGCATGCATGTTAAAATATTTTTTCATGGGTACTAAAATGTCTTTAACATTTTTTCACGGATACAAAAATGCTTTTAATTTTTTTTCACGGGTACTAAAATACCTCTAATGTTTATTTTAGAGTTAAAATGCCTTTTAGATTATTGAAATTAGTACAAAAATGACATCAGATTAATTTTTGTTAGGTGAGATTTAACAGAGATGTCGTGAATGCTGAAATAGATATTGACTTTACATGTTGCGCATATTCAGAGAGTAACTTAACAGGTAAGCGACATATGAGAAATCGAAAATTAAAAATTAAAAAAATAAAAGTGAAAGTGAAATCATCAAATTAGTTAATTGAAAATTTTGGTTCGATTTCAAATCGATTTTTTAATTAACTAAATTTTTAAATTTTTTTCTCACCCCTGCGATTGTGTGGAAGTTGTTCTCTGCATGTGCACCACGTGTAAAGTCAACATCTCTATCAGTATCCACGATATCTTCGTTAAGTCTCACCTAATAAAAGTTAGTCTAATGTTATTTTTATATCATTTTCAATCATCTCAGAAGTATTTTAGTTACAAAATAAATGTTAGGGGCATTTTAGTACCTGTGAGAAAATATTATGAGTATTTTTTACCCATGAGAAAATGTTAGAGACATTTTAGTACTCATGAGAAAACGTTAGGGGCATTTTACCTGCGAAAACGTCTTGGCTTGTATGCGCGTCACATATTCACGTCATCAGTCTCAATCATCAGTCACGTCAGTTCCGTTATCTCTCAATTAACGTCGTTTACCTATAGGAATATTTTTAGACCCAATTCCATAATGTAAGAGATATTTTTTATCACAAAAAATTTTAAAGAATATTTTAGTATCTGTGAAGAAATGTTGAACGCATTTTTGTACCTTTTTCCTACTCTTGTGCTATCCACGTTTCCTCAAATTATTATGCCAAGCCTTTCTAAATTATATTATTGTAATTTTTTTTTCTTTTTCTATAATTTAATTTGGTGTCAAAACTGACGTACTACAATTGATCTCTTTTGGGAAACAGATCTAAACGCTCTTAGGCAGTGTCCATGATTTCCAGGTTCTTAATTAGCCTTATAGCTAGGGGTGTAAGTGAGTCGAGCAGCTCGTGAGATACTCGAGATCGACTCGATGAAAACTCGAGCTCGAGCTAAGTAATACTCGACTCGAGCGGCTCGCGAGCCTAATCGAGCTTCATATATTTATATATAATTATATAAATATTAATATTTCATATGGGGTTGAGCATAAACTCGAGTCGAGCCGAGCTTAATCGAGCTTGAACAAGCTCGGTCACGCTTGAGAAAAATAAACGAGCCTAAACGAGCTTAAATGAGCCGAGCTCGAGTTACTTGAGTCGAGCTCGAGCCGATCTCGAGCCTGGATATTGAAGCTCGATCTAGCTCGAGTTCGAACTCGAGCTCGACATTTCTTAAACGAGCAGAGCTTGAGCACAAGCAAGCTCGGCTCGGCTCGGCTCGATTACACCCCTACTTATAGCTGCACAAGTTCTCTGATTCTTTGTAAATTTACTTGGTACGTAGAGGTGGCAACGGGCCGTAGCCGGGCCGGATCTGGCACGGCCCGAATGTGTGGCAGTCAAGCCCAGCCCGGGCTCGGGCCGGCCCGAAAATTAATTATTTAATTTAATTTTTTTTAAATTTTTTAAAGGTTTAAAATTTAATTTTAAAAATTAATGGTTACGGGCTTACAGATGAGTTTTGAACTTGGACCTCTAATTTTAGTTGAGATAGCTTAATCATTGTACTAAACTTTATCATATTTTTTTAACATATTTTTTATATGTAACATTGTAACACAGTATAAATTAATAAAAAGATTTTAAAAAAATTAAATTATAATTAAATTTTTATTTATCTTTAACACAAAAATATTCATCCAATGATAAAATAATTTTCTTTAATATTAAAATAGACCGCACCTTAAAAGGTTGTCTACGTACCTTCTATAACTAAACTTGTACTCCCCAATGATTAGCTATAGAATGATCAGGTTTACGTAGTTTTTTTTACATTTTTAATCATCCGTAGTCCCGGTGATTTAACTTGTACTTGGACCAGCAGCACCAGTTTCGCTTGTTTGAGCTTCCTCCTCTCCCGATGATGAAGTGTCGGGTCATCCCTTATATTGTAATCTATCTTCAGCATCCAACCAGTCTTTTAAGCAAATGCACATTTCAACCGTTTCTTCACTCATTCAGCTCCTTTTTTCGTCGAGAATTCTATTTCCTGCACTAAAACAAGACTCAGAAGCTACTATAGACACAGAAACAGTTAGTATATCACGTGCCATGATGGAAATAATAGGATACGTATTTTTTTGTTTTTTCCACCATGCTAAAATTTTATTATCATCTATTTCTTCAGAATGATTATGATCTAGAAAAAAAAGTAATTCATTAAAATTAGTAGATTTAGTTTTTTTATTCTACGATCAAGTTGAGAATTAATATTATTTCCATCATCATCTCTTAATCTAGAAGAAGATGTTGTCTTATTTTGTAATTGTATCACCAAATTTTGAAGCGTAAAATACAAACATAGAATTCAATAAATTCAAAATTTTAATTTTTTTTCTTCAACATTATCTAATTCCATATTGTTATAATCATCATCTAACAACATATTTAAACCATCAATTTTCATTCTAGGATCTAAACATATTACTAAATAAAATAAAGTAGGTATATCTGACCAATACTTTTTAAATTTAGATTCCATTAAAAAAATAATTTGTGCAAATAAAGGATAATGTCTATATGAAAAAAATACTTCACTAATACGAACTATATGTGAAAGAGTTAAATTACATGTATGATAATAAACACCGAAAAGTTGTTCGATAGTTTTATTAAAAAGTTCTAAAATTTGAGTAATATATCCAGCAACTAACCAATCATTATTATTAATTGGATCACCAGACATATTTTGATTGTAAAACATTGTAAGAATCTTTTGATATCTTATAGTAGACATAAACATATGATATGTTGAATTCCATCTAGTAATAACATCACTATTAAATTTTTTAAATGGTTTATTAAAAGATTGACATAATTTTTTAAATTCTTGTGTTCTTGCTTTTGAGGAACGAATATATCTAATAACATCTCTTATTTTTTCTACATGTATATTTACTTGTTTTAAACCATCTTGTACACATAAATTAAGAACATGACAAACACAACGAACATAAAATAATTCACCATCTAATACAGACTTAAATAACTGTATAAGGGGAGGAATAACAACATCATTATTACTAGCATTATCAAAATTAATCAAATTTTTTTTATCATTTATATTATAGAAAGATGTCACAAATCTAATAGCGAAAAAAATGGCAACAGAAGTGTGTGGATATTCAAAAACTTTAAAACTAATTATTCTTTTTTGCAAAATAAAATTTTCATCAATCCAATGTGTAGTAACAGAAATGTAAGAATTAGTAGTACGTTGACTAGGTCAAACATCAGATGTTAAAGAAATTTTTGATTTATTATTTTGAAAACTAGTCATTATATTTTTTCTATATATAAAAAATAATTTTAAAGCATCACTTTTCATTGTATTTCGAGTAATTTTTTTATATTTTGATTGTAAAGTATTTTGAATCCAACTAGAAAATCTTGGTTGATCAACAAAACTAAATGGAGATTCACTTTGAACAATTAATTTTGCAAGTTCTCGACGTTAAAAATCATGATCATACGAAAAAACTGTTAAACCAGAAGAAGATAAATTAAGAATTTGTTGAGCTTGTGCAACCTTAGTGTCATGACCCTTTGCATGACGTAATAGATGACCAGTTCCTCCTGTTGTTGAAGCCGAAAGAATTTTTTGACATTTTTTGCACTGCACTGTTGTTATGGTGTCATCAGGTTCAATAATTTTCTCAAAATATTCTCAAATCATACTTTTTTTTTCTACCTGATGGACATAAATTAATAAATGGACTTATCTTTATGTTTTGATTTTGTTGAGCGGTAGGAGTGGTAAGAGTAGCATGAGGCATTTGTTCTAACATATTTAATCCAGCTTGTGGAGTATAACCTCAAAAATCTCCATCTGCCATTAGTAAAAATTAAAAATATAAAAAGTATAAATATTATACTAATCAATGAAACAAATTGAAGAGATTAAAAAAAATTAACAACAATCTTGAATCCTTGTCTTCTTGATAAGCTTAAAATATTGTTGAGAATGATTGTAAATGAACTTAGATTGTTGAGAGTAAGAGAGTTGAGAATTGAGAGTTGATAGTTGAGGATTGAGAGAAAGAGTTGAAGATGAAGATGAAAGAAATGAAGAAGGAGAGGGGGTATTTATAGGATTTTTTTTTTTTTAATAATATATTCGTCGGCCCGAGCCAGACTTGGCTCGGGCCGACCTACGTCTGGCGCGCGCCAGATCTAGGTTGGCACTGCCAGACCCTGGTTTGGCAACGCCGACCTAGGCCTGGCGCACGCCAGGCCTCCCGTGCTCGCCCAGAGCACGGGCACGCGGGCCGTGGTCGGCCCGCGTGCCCAGAAGGCGAGCCTGGCCCGTCTTCTGGGCACAGTCGTGCTGGGCCAGGCCTGGCCCAAACCCGGGCCGGGCCTGTGCCGCCCATGGGCTGGCCCAGCCCGTTGCCACCTCTATTGGTATGGTCAAGTTATGAATTCAGCGTACTGTCAAATTTGGTGGATTATAATAATATTGCCAGTTTCTTGTTTATTCCTCTGCTTTTCATGTTCATACTCGGAATCTTACAAACTCATTAACTCTTTAGCATGGGGCGAGTAATATCGCTGCTAGGGTTTATGTGAGGCCAATGCACAGTTTTCCCACCTTGCATTTAGGTTTCCTCCTAAAATCACTTTACCTATTTATGTTTAATGATTAAAAGAATCAGCAATTTTTCAAATTCGAATTTTGAAAAAGAAAAATTCTCAAAATCAAATTTGAAGATACAAAATTCTCAAATTCGAAACCTAAAATTTTGAATTCTCATTTTACCCTCGACCAAAATCTCTAATTGGTTAGAGACTTTGATGTATATATATAAAATTTAAATTTATGAAATATTTTTTATGATAAAAATAAAATATTAGAATCTAAAAAATATATTTTCAAACTCTCTAGTACATTAAAAACTTCTGTACAAAGTCTATAAATGTAAATTTAAATTAAAAATTATAAAATATTTTTTTGGATCATAGTACCTCTTTTTCTATCATTAAAAAATTGTTTCATAAATTAAAATATTTTTTTAAAATTATAAAACTATTATAGACTTTACACAAAAGTCTCTAATGAGTTAGAGACTTTTGTTCATAATCGTTTTATAATTATAAAAATAAAATTCAATTCATCAAAAAAAATATGTGATATAAAAGATGTGCTATAGTCTATCAAAATATTTTGGACAAAATATTTCACTATTTTAAATTAAAAATTAGTTTTATAGGTTTTGGACAAAAGTCTCTAATGAATTGAAGACTTTTATTTATCATAATTTTATAATTATAAAAAAATTATTTAATTCATAAAATATATATGTGATATAAAATATGTAATATAGTTTATAAAAAAATATTTTTGACAAAAAATATTTCAATATTTTTATTTTAAATTTAATTACGTAGACTTTGAGCGAAAGTCTCTAATGTATTAGAGACTTTTGCCAAAGTCATAATAATTTTATAGTTTTTAAAAATATAATTTTAATTAATGAAATATATTTTTTTAAATACAAAAGATGTGTTGTGGTTCAAAAAAATATTTTTCATCAAAATATTTCACAACTTTTAATTTAAATTTAATTTTATAGAGTTTGTACAAAAGTCTCTGATATATTAGAGAGTTTGAAAATATATTTTTTTAGACTCTAGCATCTCATTTTATTATAAAAAATATTTCATAAATTGAAATTATTATATATATATATATAATTTTTAACCAAAGTCTCTAACCAAGAGTAAAATAGATATCCAAAGCACTAGGTTCCGAAGTTGAGAATTTTGAGTCCCAAATTTTAGATTTGGAAATTTTTTATTTCTAAAATTCAGTTTTGGAAAATTCATGCGAAAAAAAACACTTGACAAACTTTTTTTTTTTCCAAAAACATAAAATGAATACAAGATGATTGACATTCGCACCCAAAATTACAACAATCTTAGGAGGACGGATGGATGTCCAAACAGTAGACTCTTTCCTTCTCCTAGCAAAATTTGATGCCCAATGGGCAGCTTTGTTTGCCGTACGGCTTACAAAACAAATATGAACATTATTAAAGCTCCTAAGAACATTACAAATATTACGAAATAAAATTCGATGCTTCTATGGAGGGACGGTATTGCTATTGATAAGGTCCACAAGCTGCTTACAATCCGTCTCCAAGTAAAATGGTCCAAATTCCTGGAATTAGCCATAGAAAGAGCAAGAAAAATAGCAGTAGCTTTCGAATATAAAACAGATGTTGATAAAAAGTAATTAGCAGAAGCAAAAATACACTCGCCTTGATTATCTCTCAATATGATGCCGGCACCTCCATCTTGGTTAGAAAAAACACCATCACAGTTGATTTTATGTCATCCCGGGGGAGGACACAACCAATTAGTATTAGGATTAACTGATATAGAGCCCTCAGGATATAGTGGTTTATGATAGTTCATAGAATTATTTAGAATTCTCAAAACTATCGAGGAAGTAGAAGGTCTTCCTTCACCATGCAAAATCTTATTTCTTACAAACCAAATGGTCTATAAGGCCCTAGGACAAGCTTGTATGTCTACATTCAAAGAATTGCCAGACCCTAGGACAAGCCAGCTACCTAAATGCCAGTCACTTCTACTAGTAAAATCTACATTGAGATAATTGCCAAGAGAAAGCCAAATAGAAACGAAAAAATTACAAAACCAGAATAAATGATTAGCAGTTTCCTCAGCCAAATCACAAAGAAGACAAGAATGCTCAACAGATAAACTCAAATTCATAAGTCTTTTATGAGTAAGTAACCTTCTATGAAAGAACTTCCATAAAAATAATTTAACTCTAGGAGCCACATTTAATTTCCATACATACTCCCAAGTAGATATCCTATCAGTAGAAGTGAGATCATTAGTTTTAAGAAAAAGGTAAGCAGAGGATGCAGTTGCCTTACCATCCATCTCGGCAGTCCAAACCACTATATCATCATCGGGATATACCGGCACATCAATACTAGAAATAGCCAACCACAAATCCTCATTACAGAATGTACGGCCCAGAAAAGAGGACCAATTATGATTATGCAGCAAGTGGTGAACATGAGTTAAACTATCAACAATATTCATGTTAATATAAGTAGGCTTCAAGGCTAAAGGGATATCAAAAACCTAGTTATCATTCAATAAGGAAGTAGTACTGCATTGCCAATAATAGATTTAAAATCAAACTGAAGTTTAGAAAAAGCTTTTAAAAACAGTCTCCAAGCCCATGAAGATCGAGCTAGAGGAGCAACATTAATACAAGAAACTTTAGGGTACTTGGTTTTAACAACATTAACCCATAAGGAACTTGAATTATTTAAATATGCATGCACTCTTTTAGCATGAAGAGAGATGTTGTTACACTTAATATTATGAATGCCAAGACCACCTAAGTGTTTTGGAAGAGTAACCATCTCCCAATTAATGAGATGCATGCTGTTTTTATTTGGGTCATGATTCCAAAGGAAATCTTTGATCTTTTTCTCAATTTCATTATTTAGGTATTTATTTAGCCAAGTCACTGAGATTGTATTAGTAGAAATAGAATTGAGAACAGATTTGATTAAAACTAGCCGACCAGCTTGAGAGAGCAAAGAAGCCTTCCAATTACTAAGTTTAGAGTCTATCTGAGATAAGATATGATTATGAATATTATGAGGAGGTTTTCTAGGAGACATCAATACACCTAGATATTTAAATGGGAATGATCCCATTTTCATGCCAAGTAAGCTTGATAACCTAGTTTTTTCATGAGAAGAAACATTTTTAGGAAAGAAGATATCAGATTTAGCATAATTAATTTTTTGGCCAGTAAGAGATTCATAGGAATAAAAAATGGATTTAACAGTAGCAAGGCCAGCTTTATTAGCTTTGAAGGAAAGAATGAGATCATCCGCAAACATTAAATGACTTACAGACAATCTATTCTTGAATTTAAAAGGAATTAGACGCTTTTGAGAAACTGCATTGTTAATAAGTAAAGTAAGAACTTGAGAAACCAAAATAAAGAGGAAAGAAGATATAGGATCTCCTTGTCTAATTCCCCTATTAGAAGGGGAAAATGAGAAAATCTGAGAGTTAATCGTACATGCAAAGGAGGGGGATTAATACATGCTTGAATCCATTGAATAAATTTATCCGGAAAATGCAATCTATTCAAAACTTCAATAATAGCCTCTCTCTTAAGGAGATCATAGGTCTTCTCTACATCAATTTTGACAATAATATAAGGCACTTTACTTTTAGAATAAAAAAAAGAATGCACAAGTTCTTGGACAATTAAAATATTATCGTGAATATTCCGGCCTTTAACAAAAGTCGATTGTTCACAAGAAATTAAACTTATAAGACAAACTTTGAGTCTATTAGCAAGGATCTTAGAGATGATACGATATGATATATTGCATAGGGCAATAGGTCTAAAGTCTTTTACAGACTTTGAATCTTTGACTTTAGGAATAAAGGTAAGTAAAGTCTGATTCCAGTTACAAGGGAGGATAGCATGCTGAAAAAAATATTTAATGGACTGAAAGAAAGTTTCAGCAATGATATTCCAATAATGTTTATAAAACTCAATAGTAAACCCATCTATACCAGGGCTTTTACCATTCTTAAATGATTTGATGGTATCCCAAATTTCATTTAAGGTGGTAGGGGCAACTAAAGAATTTGCATGATCATGATAGATAGAGTCCATGACAGGCCAGGCACTCATAGGAATTGAAACATTAATATGAGCATTTCATAAAGAAGCATAATGATTAACAAACTCAGCCATGATCTCTTTATCATGAGTTAAGATATTATTGTTAGGGGTAGTGATGGAATGAATGAAGTTTGTTCGTCTACGCAT
This sequence comes from Canna indica, assembly GCA_034359265.1. Classification (NCBI taxonomy): domain Eukaryota; kingdom Viridiplantae; phylum Streptophyta; class Magnoliopsida; order Zingiberales; family Cannaceae; genus Canna; species Canna indica. The sequence goes on along the minus strand of CP136891.1, from coordinate 72,024,120 downwards.
GGTTACAATTCTATGAAAATAAACCGTACGTATTAAGGTCTCCATTAGCAATCCAGTTAGATTTAGATTTTGACCACCATTTTTAACAGATTTGCCTTTGAAGAGCAAGCTTTCTATTATAGAGTTCAAGTTTAGAGTCCAAGTTAGGAGGGGCATAAGGGGAATCTTTCATCAACTCAAGAAAAAAAATATCATTAGAGGTAGAGTCAATGAGGTTTTCTAATTTGCCAATGTCATGTTTATTCCAGGAAGAGAGAGCGCCTCTTGTGTTCTTAAGCTTAGAGTTAAAAGCAGACATAATATCATGAGAAACAACATTATTCTGAGCATTAGAAACTACTCTATTACTTTCATCATATTCCACCCAAAAGCTTTGAAATCTAAATAGTCTATTCCGAGACTGTTTAGAATCAAGCATATTCATAATAATGAGGCAGTGATCAGACAAATATCTATTTAAATGAGAAACAGAACAGTTGCCATGAAAATGAAGCCAAACATATATAAAGTCTAATTAAGATTTTAGCAATACCCTTGCAGTTATTTGACCAAGTATATTTAGGACCAGAGTAGCTCAAGTCAATCAAACCAGCATGATTAATAAAAGAAGAAAAGTCATGAATAGGTTTATTTAATTTAAAAGGAAGACCTCCACACTTATCAACAAGATCAAGAATACAATTAAAATCACCCATAATAAGCCAAGGAAAACAACTAAGATCTATATTGGAGAAAGAATTTCAGAGAAAATATCTAATCCTAGGGTCTGTGCTAGCATAAATACAAGACAATAAAAAAGGTACAAATTTTTCCATTTGAATAACAATATGAATCAACTGAGAATCAACAGATATGATTTTTGCTTTAGAATAAGAGATATCCCAAGCAATGAGGAGACCACCAGAAGCACCTAGGCTAGGTTGAATAGCAGCCTCCCAAGTTTTTGCAAAGGTCTTAACAAGTCTACTAGCTTGATTAAAGTCAAGGTGAGTTTCTTGTAAAGCAATGACATTGATATGATTTAACCTAATTTGAGAAATTAGATATTCTTTGGCAGGCCTACGGCCGTCCCCTCTTATATTCCAGTTAAGCACCTTCATCTAACATAGTAAAGAGATTAAGCGATTGAAATTCAGGAAGTGCATCTTCGCTCTTATTTTTAGGATCATCTGGCTCAATAACCAGCCTGTGCCTTTTGAACTTGTTTGAACCTTCACCTCTAGGACCAAGCAAGCTGTTAGGTTTAGAAGGTTTCAATACCTTCTTCTTAGATGGCTTGGAGGAGGGAGGGTCAGTAGGAAGGGAGGGGTTATTTTTAAATATAGAATCAATTTTTGAAGCAAAAACCTCTAAGGAAAATACATTTTGATCAACATTAGCATTAGAATTAGGAATAATAGCATCCATAGAATCATCTACATTAGATTCACTTAAAACATTAGTAGAAGAATTAACATTATTCACTACATCCACATGCCTAGCATTCCCATGATTATTTAACATAGCAGAAGGAGAAATGTTAGCATGCTTAGATGGGCTAGGAGATGAAACAATACCTTTCGGGCTAGAGTTAAGACCCCTAGCATTGGCGTTTGAGGGAGGCGATGAGTTGCTACCCCCATAGTTGCGGCCCTTAGGATCCCTAGAGTCCTCTCCAGTCCGAGCATGATTATTCCCCGAAGGGGATCACACGCTACGGGGACCCCGTCGGTTAGATCTCCGACGTTGGGCTTGAATCCAAGGTCCACAGGCCAGTTCCGGGATCACGGGAGGGTTAGGGATAGAGGGAGAAGTGGCTTTAGCGGCAGCCGATGACAAAATATAATCCTTAGAGATAGGATTCTCAAGAATAGAAACATTCATTTCCGGTTAGAAAGAATCGGACAATTCAAATCTCGATGACCAATGACTCCACATTGAAAACAAACCACATGAAGGTTTTCGTAAACTATTGGCTGAAAAAATTCGGATTCATCCACCGAAATCCAAATGCCCTGACGAATGGGCAAAGCAAGATCTATTTCTACACAAGCACGAATATATCGACATCTTTCAAATGAAAAGGAATACTCATCAATTTTAAGAACTCTGACAAAACCCTGGGCGATAGCAAAAACCAAATCAAAGTTCCAGAATTCAAGAGGTAATGAATGAAACCGGATCCAGACCGGAGCAGTAGTAAACAGTTCGTCTCAAGGCCTAAACAGGAGTTACCATGGCATCAAACGAAGCACATCACCCCGAAAGGTCCAGGGACCGCCGGTAAGAACAAGATCAGCGGATTTCGAAGATAAAAATCAAAACACGAAGAAATTTTCTTCAAGATCTAACATGGACAATAATTCGGACGAAGACCAAAGTTTAAAAGCCCATCTTTTCACAAAATCCACGGCGGGGGTTTTCCGACAAACTTACCGATGAGGCTCTTCTCCCACGGCTGTCTCCATGATTGGGCTTGCTCCGTGGTAAAGGAAACCTTGTCTGAAGTCGAGAATTTGATCTTTGAGAGAATCAGAGATGAAACCCTAATTTTGAAAAAATGAAATATCAATAAAATAAAAAATGAGTCTTTATCTTTATGTCTCGTTACCGAGGACCTCAATTCAAAAAAATACGCCGTCTGGGGGCTTTACCAGGACTAACTAGTAAAAGACCTAGATCCAAAAGTGATCTTAAAAACCAATTACGTTCTGGGAAAAGATCACAATATCGTATTCGTCTAGAAGAAAAACAGAAATTGCGTTTTCATTATGGTCTGACAGAGCGACAATTACTTAGATATGTGCATATCGCTGGAAAAGCCAAAGGGTCAACAGGTCAGGTTTTACTACAATTACTTGAGATGCGTTTGGAATTAGGATTTCCATCCCGCAATATCTGGGCCCAAGAAGCCAGCTTCTGAGACATAGGAGAGGATGATGGGGACTTAGATGACGATGCAGCAGTCGGAGGGGGGGAAGCGGATGATCGGCGGAGCCGATCGGGGGGATCCGGGGGGGGAGGCGGCGGGGAAAGAGAGGGAGAGGGGTGCGAGGGAGAAGAGTCGCACGAAATCCTATCCATCACTGTGATGACACTTGACAAACTCACTCGAATTGAAGTTTAGTGAATGAATTTGCTTTATGAAAAGAGACCCTGATTGGTTGGCACAAAATAAGATACTCAAGGGAAAGCATTTTCCCACCTTTATACACACAATAAGATACAAGGTGTTAAATTTGGTTGGCACAAAAAAATGTGCAAATTTTTTATAAGTAGTATTTTGATTATTTATTTAGTTAACAATAAGTGTGCAAAATAAGGAAAATATAACTTAGTATATGGGTAGTACTTTCTTTTATTTTTCAAGAGTGAAAAGTACAGAACTATATCTTTTTAGAAAAAATGATGAGTTTTAAAAATTAATTTCAAGGTGGTAATTCTTATAGAACTATGTAATTGTTTTTGTCATGTACTGATGTTACCTTCTTTCATTACAATATATTATCAGGTAATAAATTTAACATTTAACTAGTTAAATGATAACACACTTATATTTAGTATTGTTATTACTTTCTTTTTTTGTGTGACGTGCCAATATAATTCCATATTGAAGTTTAAGGCTACATAACAAAGGGGATAAATTTCTTCATATAGAACACTCCATTTTTAATGAAATAAAAAAATTAGATTATCTTAGTATCGAAATTCAAACGAGTCTTTCAAGTGAAAAGTATTAGTTATTTTAAATATATTTCTTATAGAGTTTATGAATCACAAAAAATGTAAAATTTTAATTCAAAAAAACTTGTAACTTTCTTTGTTTTTCAACCAAACATGTCTTTAATATGCTCCATGAATTTTATAATGTCTCACTCCTTCTATATAAATAATAATATTTAAAAGTAACTCTCGAGATATTTTTAATTTCATAAAAAATTAGTACTTTCGAGAATTATAATTTTATTGCACGTATGACGGTATGAAATCAGAATTCTTGTATTTAGATTTTCAATATTAATAATACTGAAGATAAATTAGATTCAACATAGGACAAATCTAACAAGTATTACAATGTGTGTTAGATAGTAACCCAAGAATATACCCTAGTTTATGAAAATAATAAAGGTGATGTGATGTGATACTTATCAAAGATTTTGATCAGCTTATAATAGAGTGCAACTTTTATGAGCACGTTGACCATAGAAACTCTATGAACAAGTGAATATGAGTAAAAAAAGAATGAACATAAATAAAAAATGAATGAATATGTTCATATACATTCCTTTTTTATCCATGTTCATATTCATTTCTTTTTTATCTATGTTCAGTCGCTCAAAGCTCATATCCAGTCATTCATAAAAATTTATATGGGTAGAATGTCCATATAAGTTTTTTTTCCTTATAGTAGATATTCATGTAAAAATGGTCGGCCCTTGAATTACATGCTAAACTAATCCATAGGAATATCATCATTTTGTAATTGTGGACAGCAATCATTCATTTCATATCTTCATTCTTTCATGCAAGCTCAAACAAATTGTGATATTAGAGTAAATTTTATTCATCAAATTCTTACATTTAAGTTGATAGAAAATTGAAGTCACATATTATCTATCTACAATCATTGCAGCAATCTGATGCCTTGTGAGTGAACTCACTGTCATCAAGAATAAAAACACTTCATTTTCTCATCAAATGTAGTTAATAAAATGCTTATTGATTAAAAAAAGCACAAACAAACTCATTTCATCATATTGTTATATGACTTGAAAACATCAAAAGTAACTTGCAAAATAGAGGGGGAAAGGGATAAACTAGGAACGATCCAAAATGGATCGCAAAATTTCTGTCTATTCAACAAATTATTACTCGATAATTAATGGTTTCCAAACTGGCTGGCATGAAGAAAATCTCACGTCTTCATCGGTAGGAGAAAATTGGAGGCAGCATTGCCAATTGATGAACTACAGGCCCTGATCAAAGAGGTAATCACCCAGCCTCTCCACAACCATGTTGCACTGGCCTGGAGTCATTGGTTCATCATAAATGCCAACTATGACTGCTTGATTAGTCTTCTTAATGGTGATACCTCCTGATCCCTGTCATGGAAGACAATTTGGCTTTAGAACGTGAACACATGAACTCTGGATATAGGGGTTCCAAAGACTGACTCTATCAACTATATATATCAGAAAAAAATAGATCTTAAGGTTGGCTGAAGTCTATTTAATTAATAGACAAAAGTATGGCATAACACTGTTGCAACAGCTTTAGGAAAAAGGATTTGGTGTCCATTTAATGTGCCAATGAAAATTATTCTTAATTCATAAAACAGTAAGGATGTTGTCTAAAAATAAGCATTCCAGATTTGTCTAATGAATGAAAATGCTAATTAACAGGACAGTTGAAGTGAGACAATTTTATTCAGCCAGTCAACTACAAGGAATGCACAAATTCAGTTCAGAAAATTATTTACTATATATCATAAACTTCCATACTGTGAGCTAAATATATAGAGTAGTCAGGAAAATAACAAAGTGGACTAAAAGATAATGTGTCACCTTTTTTCCACGAATGACAGCTCCAGGCTCTCCTTGAATGACCATGTATTTTGCTGTATTAAGAAATAAGCCAATGGGGGCAAGCGTTCCAGGCTCATTGAAATCATTCATTATATTGGTAAACTCCTCGGGCTTAAACTAAATTTGCAGCAAATAGAAACATCACCCTTAAGGATGGAAGAAAAAGTGTGGAAATGAAGATAATTTGATGAAAAAGTAGATACATGAAATATATCATGCACAATTCCATTAAAGAAAAAACAATTCATGCGTCACAAAGAGTATTTTTAGGTAAAAATCATACACAAAAATGTTGTGCATTCATAGAAAATGGAAAGTAGCAGCCATGAATCAACATAAAACAACTATTTCATGAGAAGCAGAAACCTTTTGCAGATCATAATGCCAACACGGAGCATCATATTTACCTCAAAATAATGAGAGCGCATGCAATGCCTCAAATTTGAATTTTGATTATTTAATCCATATAAGATTGCTACGTTTCAAGAGTATAACAAAGCCTAAAACATTCTCAAATTTTCTAAATGCAATTCAACTATACATTCTAGAAATCCTAAAAATAATCGAGCACTCCGATTTTAAAGCTTGAAAAGACTCATCAAAATCAAATCTTGGAAAGTTAATCGTCAAACACACCAATTGTCACCAACAACTAATTTGACCATACACAAATTTACGCAATCTCACTACAAAAAGCAAGAAAAGAGCAACAGAATGAGCGGGCGTAATTAAGAACCTGAGGAAAGGCAGCGCTTTGTGCCCAGATGCTGCCGTCCTGGCCGATGATCGCTGCGGCCGTTAGATGGTGGCCCTCGATATCGCACATCAAGTGCTCGTCGACGTACGTTTGCCACGACATTGTGTATATCTCTTTCTTCTTCTTCTTCGTTAACTCGTCTTCTTCACCTTCTCCTTGCTCGCTCGCTCGATCGCGCTTTAAATCTAGCTTGGACTTTGGGAAACCAGGGAGATGGAGAGGAGGCGAGAAGAGAGCGGATCTCAAATGTCGCGCACTCCACTCGTTCGATCGTATTCGAGACTTTACCTTTCGAGTCTCCCCTCATTTAATGCCATTTTTTTATCGAAGATTTATTTGCAATTTAGATTAGAATTTGACGGTTTCGATGTTACGATGCATGATGAATCCACGAAATGGACGGTGGATAAATGGATGTCGTTAGGCACAGAATTTTACATACGTATTTGATGAGAATTACGGAAAAACCTGACGACATTTTTTGTTGAATACTTGAATTTGACGGTGAAAATTAGATAGAAAAAATAAATATATTTTTAAGAACTAATTTTAAATTTCAAGCAAATTAAAGTAAAAAAAAATCAATGGCCAAAATAAAAAATAATAATAAATTTTATAAATCACATTAGTAATATATAATTAACCCTTAATGTTATAATATTTAATCGTCGAACAATGGATCAAATAAGACATGTTTACTTTAAGGAATTCACCAAAATCCAAATTTGATAATTTAATGTTTATTAAAGTTAGAACTATTTTTAGAAATGTCAAACATCACAATTTTTTATTAAATTTTATTTATTAAAATAGAATATTGCACACAATAAGCAAAAAAGTAATGTTGATTGTTTATTATTCTATTTTAATAAAATAAAATACATTTTTGACAAATAAATTGCATTAGTTCAGCTAAAGAATTAAAAGAATAAATCAAATACAAATCGAATTATTTTAAATCACTTGATGCATTACTCGGGCCTTGCACGGAAAAAATATGGTTTTAAAATAAAAAAATTTGAAATTAAATTTTATATTTTAATATATTATTATATAATATGTAGTTTTAAAAAAATTAAATTTTATATTTTAATATATTATTATATATAAATAGAATAGTCTTTCAATTTTTCCAATTTTTTCAAATTTGTAACATAATTTTAATTTTGAAATTATATAAATTTAAAGTTTAAATTAATTTTTATAATTTTAGAAAAATAATTATTTTAAATTTCAATTGTAAACTAATTTTTAATTTAAACTTTAAATTAAAATTCTAACTATAATTTAATATTCTTAATAATTTAAATTAAAATTTAAAATTAAATATTTGTATACCTAGATTATCATAAATAAGTTATTATATTATAAAAGAATTATATTTTTAAGAATAAAAACAGATAGCAAGATTAAAAAATTAGTTTAAATTAAATTAAAATTTTACATAGTAATATATAAGCATACCAAAAACAATATATATTAATTTAATTTAATTTATGTAATTATAAAAATGTGCACGTATATTTATATAATTTAATTTAAAATAACTATAAGCAATAACTAAATTTAAGATAAAAATAAGAATTAGAAAAGATAAAAGATGAATTATCTTAGATTAGTAATTAGTAATTATTTTTATCATTCAAATAATATGTTCATATAGCAAAAACATTATTAAAAAAATCATATAAATAAATTTATAACCTAGAGTAACATACAAAATAAAATATCATAAGATGTCAATCTAAAAGTGACAATAATCTTTTTATATAATGGTATTAATGTCGGCCGAGGGTTTCACCCTTGTGTTCGATTCTCTATGTGATTGTTTTGATGATAACAAACTAAGTTTAACAAAGTTTGAAGCATGAAAGTCGCAGGTTGTGATAAAGGTTGAAATCGATATCATCGCATGAGGCATCGTCTCGATACGATAAATCTTCGTGGCGACCTCTAGAAGCTCGACGAGTGCACTGAAGATACTTAGGAAGAGTTTAGAGTATATGTAAAACACTTGGGAAGCTCTCCGAGTTGATGCACTTCGAAATCCAAAACCCGAAAATGAGCGTCCCGACAAAATAGCCGAAAAATGCAATCTTTTTGGGTGTCGGCCTATGGGCGGTCGACAGCCGGCCATCGATCGATGGAGTCCCAAATCGGACAGTGGACTCCGGTCGATGGCCGGTCTCTCGGTGGTCGCTCGGTCGGTGGACCAGTCATCAACTGAGCGGCGCCAACGGGCAAAAATCCATCCGTTTGTGAGCTGGTTTATTTTGGGGGTTATAAATACCCACCACAAACTCTCTCCCATGTTGTTGTTGATGCCCTAAAACATAAAAGAGTTATTCCTTGCATCTCTAAAGCTCTACCTTGCTCAAATCTTTCATCCCTAGTTCTCGATCCCTCATCCTAAAGTGCATCTTCATTGGATGACTCTTCAAGGTTGCTAGGCTCAAGAAGAAGAGATGTTCTCATTGTGATAAGTCATCTTTACTCTCTTCTTGTGTTATAATTGATTTTGCTTTGTTTTATATTGATTTACTTGGGTGTGTAAAAAGACCTAGTGTGTGGTCTTGTGAGTTAGTGGTTACCTTGGTGTAGAAGGTGTAAATCCACTTATGAAAACTAGGTTAGGAGTAGTTCTTAGGAATTGAGGTGAGAAAACTCACTCGGTATGAAGGTGGATACTTCCGGTTGTGGAAGTGCCTTCAAAGTGAATGTAGAGTCTTTCCGATGAAAATCCACGATTGTAAGCTACTCGTAATTCATTGGATTTATGAGTGAAATCCTAAGCACGGTGCTTAGGTAGTGAAGTAGACGGTGTTGCTGAACCACGTACTATAAATCCTTGTGTTAACATTGTTTATTGTGTTTGTATTTAATCGTTATATCCATTGTATCATCTCATTGCCTTAAAGTAATAAATTGTCTAAGTAATTTAAGAAACGACTTATAATACCCCAATTCAGTCTCACATAGGGAGTATGTTGGATGTGGTTGGAGTATAAGGCTTGATGGGTGTAATATCATCAACTTTAGCTTAAGCATTTTAATTAGACCAATAAGCTGGTCTATGAAGTTGATGAATCAGTTATCCTATCAAGCGAGTCGTAAATAGTATCAGAGTAGATAACACACCATTCATCCCTCTCTAGTGTGACTATTTCACCAATATTTGGTATCAGAGCAGGTCGTAGATTGAGATTTCACCACCTCCTCTACATCTAGTCTCGATCCGAAAAATGACACTAGAATTGGTAGCGTCTGTACCACCTAGGTTCGACGAGTCAAACTTTGGTCTTTGAAAATGAAGAATGTACCCATTCTTAAATACATAAGGTATAGGTGTGTTCAACATGGTAAAAACCAAATACCTTGAACCTAAGGAAAACATGAATGCATGGACCCAAGAACAAATAGATAGGTTTGAGTCAAATGCTAAAGCCATTAATTGTATTTTTTGTTCTTTGGAAAATAGTATTTTTGAAAAAGTCATGCATTGCACTTTCTCATTTAATACTTGGTCATGCTTAAACATGCTCTATGACTATGCTAAAACTGAAGAACTTATTACCTTAAATGAAGGAGTCGATGACAATTGTCGTACTCCCAATTCTAATGAAGTTGTTGAAGCTCATAGTGCATCTAGCCAAAGAAGTACAAAAAGTCGGAAGAGAAATGTGATTTATCACATATGCAATGAAAAATGTCATGTGAAGAAGAATTGTCCTATCGTGAAGAACAAGGCAAAAAGGAGATCAAATGTTTTCACTTACTCATCCGCATCAAGTGAAGCATTCTCTTGCGATGACTACGAAGCTAGCATCATGAATGCCAATGAGGAGGTATACTTTTCTTCTAGTCATGATAACCATGATCGTAGTTTTAATTTATCTAGTTCTCATGATATTATTTATGATGAATTAATGGATGAATGTAAAATCATGTATGCCTTGATCGTTAAAAATGACAGAAAATAAAAAATTAAAGAAAGAAAACTTGAGTCTTAGTTCTCATTTAAATGATGCAAAACTAGAAAATGAGAAACTAAAAAAATAGTGTCTCTAATACATGTCATGATAAATTAAGTAGTGACACAAATGATTTGAAAAACAAAATTGATATTTTGAAAAATGAAAATAGTACGTTGAAGACCCAAATGCATGCTATTCACAAATCCATGAATGACTTAAAAAATGAGATTGTAATTCTAAATAGGAAAGTCAATAACTTATCGAGTAATTCATCTTCTAAGAATTCTAAAAATTCAAACAAGAATGCTAATACTCACCATAATCTCCATGTTAAGCATTCATCTTTCAAACCCCATGTCCAAAATAAAAAATTTCATGGAAATTATTTTTGTTGTGACATTTATGGCCATTCTATTCATGATTGTGCTCTCAAGAGAAATTCAAGTGTTGCTAAGACACTTTGGATCCCTAGATCAATTTACCCCCAAGGATCCAAAGCAATTTGGGTACCAAAGATTTCATGCTCTCATGTAGGGGAGACAACCACACAAGGATGAGTCAATGATGGAAGTTGCATGAGGACTCAAAACTACACAAATTCATATTGGAACTTCAAAGGTCATCTTGATGCCATAGGTATGGAACTTGGCATCTAATTGTTTTGGTATCATCTCCTCACTTTCATTAATTGACTTCATTCAAATTGGAGTACATGATACATGCAAAACCTTAAGTTATTTTCTCCGATCTAGATAGTATCTATAAAGAAAATTTTTTTATTCTTTTCTTTTCGATCTCTTGGAGACCTATGTAGCCTATAACGGGCTATTGCGATCTTGATGTTCTAAATCATAAACTCATTATGACTTTTCGATTTTTAACCAAAAGGGAGAGTTGGAGATGTATTTCACAAATATTTCACGTTTTGAGATCTCCTAATTCATTTCGGTTTCACAACAATCTATTTTGAAACGAATTGTAAGTCACTTAGCAAAGTAGATCCTTAAAAATCGATGTTTTATTTATTCTTTGCTATCTATCTAAATAGCTTGTTAATAGTGACACATTGTGATATTCATAACTATTACTTGCAAGTTATTAGCCCTAATGAAAGCATAGTAAGAAGAAATGGGAAAGGGAGATGAAAATCTGGAATCTCTCAAGAAACGAGGTATGAATTTAAATTTAGCAAAATATTTACTTTACACATCTATTTCTGGATGAGATGTTGAATTTATGCATATGTGCAAAGTTGCATGAAAATTGAGTGAAATAGCATGATTAGAAAGATTTCGATGATTAGAAAATTATAAAAACTCGATTGATTGAGATCGCATGCTAGAGGTGGAGATTAACTTTAGAAATTTATATCTTGTATTTCAATTTTGTGAACATAAGATGCAATGTAGTATCATAATTAAGCTTAAAGATCCATCAAAAAATGATACTTGGCAATATTATAGTCTCGGTTAAATAAAAATGTGTCGGGTTGATATGTTGAAAATATAACTAAAATTGCATAAAATTGTAGTAAAAAATCCTACATGATCAAAAATCTTATTATGAGTGGTCAAGACGATATCTTATCGATTTCATGGTCATTACGATGAAATTTTGAGAATTCGCACAAAAATCCAAAAATTTACAAGAATGTCACTGCGAACTCTAGGATTTCTAGAAAATTATAGAAAAGTCATTTTTGACTAATTCTTGATTCCATGGAATCCTCATGAAGTCTAGTTTATATGGTAAAATTTTCATAAAATTACGATATATATATCTCTCCCGAATAATTTTTTTATATAAGCTAGAAAACACTTCTGATCTCAGTCGGTCGCTCGATGAGCGATCACCCATCGACTGGCGAACAGAAAACAATCATGTCCATCCATTTGGCCGAGTGTTTTAATCCCCACCATTCACCCTAGCTTCTTAAGACTGAAACTAGGGCTTCTAGGGTCATACCAGCCGGCCACCACTCCCTCTTCCTTGGGCTTTCGGAGTTCTTCTTCCACTCCTAAGGTAAAAATCCAAGTCTTTGCCCTTTTCCTTAAGTATATGCATCATGTTAGTTTAGATCCTTCATCTTTCTCTTCTTCATGACTAGATCTACATTCAAAAATGTTGATATTTCTTTCTCTTTTTTTGGGTTAAATGTTGTCATTTCTACAATATTTTTTTAAATTTTTGTCAAGGTTGGATATTTCAAAAAGGTTTTATCATGCACACCATCTCATTTTCTTTGGTTTAAAAGAAGGGCTGAATTACTAGAAGAATGAAAGAAAGGCAAAAGGGAAATTTCATATTTTTAACTTGATATTTGTTTTTCGTTGGAAAATTTGAAATTATCATGTAAAGTTCTTTTGTCTTAAATCATGTTTCTTCATCTTTATTTTATAAAGAAATCGAGAAAAGGGTTGCATTCACTTTATTTTAAAATGAATCACTCTATTTTCAAAATCATGTTTTCTATTTTTTTTAGGGTTATTAGACGAAAATGACATCAACTTTTGCGAATTTTTCAATTTTGATCAATCCTTTGATTGGTCTCAATTGTATAGAAGAACTTTTGAATTGGTTTCAATAATGACCTCTCATCTGCTAACCGTGAGTATGACCGTTATTTCGCTGACGTGGTGATTCAAAAATGATTTAAAAAATCTCACTCGCCACGCCAGCTAGATACACATTGCTTTTTTATATTAACTCGGATCCCACCTCTCTCTCTCTCTCTCTCTCTCTCTCTCTCTCTCTCTCTCTCTCTCTCTCTCTCTCTCTCTCTCTCAGCTATCTACAATAACTCCAAGAACCCATCAGCCTCCTCCCTCCACCATCGTCACCACCGCCAGCAGCCACGATCTCCCGGAGGGCGTTGTAGACGAGAGAGTTGACTATGTCAAGGTCACCGACGACGACGGTGCCTACCAGGCCGCCTGTGTCGTCGAGGCCTTGAGCACATGAATTTGATGCAGTAAAGGTTTGGTGAAGGAGTTTACTAACGCTGGGCTTTGCACATGAACACAAAAACACACACGCCCCGCGCACTCTCTCTCTCTCTCTCTCACGGAGATGATGAAGAAGGCCGTGAGCAAGCAACGGTTGCCGCGAAGACACACTCTGCTATACTAACTTCCCTCTGCTTGATGTTCGACACTTGCTCACCTATTGCACTACGTTCCCATTTCTCTCTCTTTGTTTAAGGCGTGTTGGACTAAGGTTCTCCACCTTGGTTTTAATCTTGATTTTGATGATAATAAACATAGAACTAATATTTCATTGAGAAATATTTTCAGGTTCCATATCGGTTAGCGCACGACGTTCCCGATCGAAAAAATTGAAGAAATCGAAGAAATCGGCAAGGATGCTCGTCGGCGCTTGGATTCTTCGGAAAGCTAGATTTTAGATTTATGGTGTCTAGTTTATGTTGTAAATCCTCATGATGATGCATAAGAACCCAAAAACTAATCCTGAATCCCAAATTATGAAAACCCGGAACCGTCCTAAAATTCACTAAACCTAGGGAGCTCCTTGGAGTGCTATATAACCTAGACATTTACTTGACATAAAAAATGGCGGTAATTATTCCTTGGGTCAAAACTAGATAACGATGTATTTTTAAGAAATTTTTGGAAGCCTTTAGCATACCCATATTTGACCCGGGAGATTAGGAAATTTTCGTTTTCGGAAAATTTATACTAGACCCCAAAAATTAGATTTTGATTCTTAAGAATTTTGATTTTTTAGATATTTTTATTGAATCCAAATAGGAGGTAATCCTTATATAACATTTATGTTTTAAAGTTATTAGATCAAAGATCGACCGACAAGCGACCGAACGACGAAAATGGCTAGTTTTCCGCCCGTTGAGCTACCGCTCGGTAAAGGGGTTATAAATACTCCTCTCCATCATTCATTAACCCCTCTTAACAATTGATCTAAGCTTCCATTGAGCCATATTTGATCATCTATAAAGGATTTCTTGAGCCATCCCTTTGCAATCCCCAGTTTCCATGATAAAACCTTGATCTAGCCTTTGAACCTTCAAGATTCATCTTCTCAAGGCATCAAGAGGACTAGGGAGTTTCTTTTGGAGCTAAGTATAGTTTGATTTATTTATTACTCCAATTGTTATTGTATTTTCTTGTTTATTTTCATTGTAATTGAACTTGTGTAAACCTAGGTTGCTAGGTTTGATTGAGTTGGTGGTTACCTTGGTGTTAAGGCTTAAATCCACCGGTGTAAACGTAGTTTGCTAGGATTAGTTTTTCTTAGAATTGAGGTGAGAGAGTGCTCTCGGTAGGAAGGCGGAGACTTCCGGATGTGGAAATGCCTTCGGTGTGAGAGCGGAGATTCTCCGGTGAAAACGTCCTCATTATAAAGGAATCAAGAAAATCTAGTAAACTTAGTTTGGAAATCCTAAGCGGAGTGCTTAGGTAGTGGAGTAGGCATTGGGGCCGAACCACTATAAATCATTGTGTTAGCATTGTCTCTTTTGTATTTGCTTAATTGCCTTACTTATTGCTTCCGCATTTAATATTAGAATTGTGAATTGCCTAAGTAACCAAAGAAACGATTAAAATCGGATTTAGACAAAAAGATTAGTAAACACACTATTCACCCCCCCTCTAGTGTGGTCATTTCACCCAACAAGGCACACTCTATTTTAATGTTAGAGATCAGGAGGAAAAAGAAGGACTGCAGCAGCCTTTTAAAATTGAAATAAAAATGCTCGAACTGAGAATTGAAGACATCACTTTTATTATGTTTTTCATAAATATACAAAATCCATGTGACAGAAAAGTTACATTTAATTAGAGTCAATAGTTGGTAAGAAGAATTACTGATGTTGGATGAAGACATAAAGCGTAGGGTTATATTAAAGAACGAGGCAATTTGTTAATAATATTATATGATGGAAGTGGTGGAAGGAGGCAATTTGTTAATAATATTATACGATGGAAGTGGTGGAAGGAGGAGGCTAAATAATAATATGTCAAAAGGCAAATCTTGGAATCAGATAAATTCGAGCCGAATTGAGCCATTAGAGGCACACATTAGCTTACGAGTGCATTGAACGAAGAGCATAATATATTCGGCCTTGAGAGATATCAGATATGGAGCTTGCTGACAATGTGCGTTAGCAATAAGAAAAAGTTGTAATATGGAGCTATTGACGTTGTTATGCAGATATCCGACGAGCTCACTTGGAGAGGCGGAGAGGGTACTGGAGCGAAGCTGCAGTCTGCAGTGACCTCTCCTCCGATGAGCTCACCTGAACTCTCCCAAGCCTCCAGTACTCTCTCTGTCGTCGGCACCGGGAACCATCGCTCCGACCTTCGCTCATGGATGAGCTCCACGCTCAGCAACCAAGACACCTGCAATGAGGGCCTCGACGGCACGGGTGGCTTGGTCGGCACCCTCATCGCTGGTGGCCTCGACATGGTCAACTCTCTCATCTACAATGTCCTCCGAGAGATTGTGGCCACTGGCGATAGTGACAGTGGCAAAGGGAGGAGGAGGCTGATGGGGGTTCCCGAAGTTTCAATTTTAAAAGGCTGCAACCATTCTTTTTCCTCCTGATCTCTAACGTTACAATAGAGTGTGCCTTAAACAAAGAGAGAGGGAAATGGGAACGCAATGCAACGGGCGAGCAAGTGTCGGACATCGAGCAGAGGGAAGTTAGTATAGTAGAGCGTGTCTACGCAATGACCGCTGCTTGCTCACGGCCTTCTTCATCATCTCCGAGAGAGAGAGAGAGAGAGAGAGAGAGAGAGAGAGAGAGAGAGAGAGAGAGAGAGGCGTGTGTGTTTTTTGTGTTCATGTGCAAATCCTAGCGTTAGTAATCTCCTTCATCAAACCTCTGCTGCATCAAATTCATGTGCTCAAGGCCTCGACGGCACGGGCGGCCTGGTCGGCACCGTCATCGCCGGTGGCCTCGATAAGGTCAACTCTCTCGTCTACAACGTCCTCCGGGAAATAGTGGCCGCTGGCGGTGGTGATGACGGCGGAGGGAGGAGGAGGAGGCTGATGCGTTATCGGAGTTACCATAGATGGCTGAGAGAGAGAGAGAGAGAGAGAGAGAGAGAGAGAGAGAGAGAGAGAGAGAGAGAGAGAGAGGGTTAATATAAAAAAATAATGTGTATTCAATTGACGTGGCGAGTGAGATTTTTTTAATCATTTTTGGATCGCCACGTTAGCGAAATAACTACCATACTCACGGTTAGCAGACGGAAGGCCATTATTGAAACTAATTCAAAAGTTCTCATATATAATTGAGACCAATCAAAGGATTAACCAAAATTAAAAATTTCGCGAAAGTTGAGACCATTTTCATCTAATAACTCTTTTTTTTACATTCCCACGTTAGACTTAAGTTGCATGCATCAATTTTTAAGAGAATAATCTTTTATGCATTACCTTAATTGTCTTGCAGATGGCAGCTAAAGCCAAAAAACCAACTCTCCCAAACAACCTCTTAACAGATGTAGGAAAGACACAAGCCCCACGATTTGCAACCCGTACTATCTTGCAAACACAGATAGTAAACCTAGGGGACCTAGAACTGTATGACATAAGGAGTCGTCTAGCAGCCTTAGGTTGGGTAGAGTATCTTAGGAAACATATCCCAGCATGTCCCATTCTTGTTAAAGCCTTCTTTGCAAACATTGTCATAGAACGCCCCTCAATTGATAACTGTCCAGTTCTTAGGTCCGAAATTCTAGGGAAGCCCATAGTCATTACTGCCTTGGCAATTAAGAAGGCCTTTGGCTTTCCTCTTCTTGGCACCCCTGTGTATAACATGACTACTCATGCCTTTCATGAAGACTTTTCTTCCTTCCAAGTAGTCTCAATCATTTGCCCTGAGGGGTACCATGGGATGCTTCCTACCCAAAGCATCAAATTATCTACCACCGCCAGGATTATGCACCTTATCATTATGCATAACATCCTGCCTAGAGCAGGACATTACAATGGGGTTACCAACACGAGCACTAGAGTTCTCTTTTATACTATGACTCGCAGACCTATAAATGTACCTAATCTCATGCTTAACTACATAGCTGATGTCCACGCCTCTCTGAAACAAGTCTTTGTTGGCCTAAGGTTTTCTACCTTGGTCTTAATCTCGGTTTTGATGATAACAAACATGGAACTAATATTTCATTAAGAATTAATTTTAGGCTCCATATCGGTTAGCACTCAATGTCCTCGATCAAAAATATTGGAGAAATCAAAAAATCATAAGGACATTGGTCGACGCATTCAGGTTCGTCGCGAAAATTTTTAGAAGTTCGACGTGTGCACCAAAGACATATTGGACGAATCTAGAGAACATATGAAAAGCTCTCCAAGTTGACGCATGCTGAAGGCTGGAACCCGAAAACGAAGCATGCAAGAAAAATACACAAGAAATCAGCCCCTGCCCAGATTCAGTCGATCGACTGGTTGATGGGCAGAAGGAAAAAATGGGTAGAAAGTTATTCGATTGATCGAACGATGCCTTCGGTCACTCGATTGGTCGACCGACGATCGACCGGCAATCCATCGAGCATCGCCAACGGGCAAAAAAATGCCCGTTGACGAGTCTTAGTGTTTGGAGGGTTATAAATTCTCATCCAAAACTCATTCCTAATCCACTATTGATGCTTCCAAGCCTCAAAGAGTGATCCTAAGCATCTTCTAAGCTCTTCATTATCAAATCCTTAAAACCTAGCTATTGATCCCTCAATCTCAAGTGTTCTTCATTGGAGGGCTCTTCAGGTGCTAGGCTCAAGAAGACGAGGTGTTCTCATCGTGATAAGTCCTCTTCACTCTCTTCTTGTAATAGATTTGTTTTTTATTTGTTTTACTTTGATTTACATGAGTTTGTAAGAAGACCTAGTGTGTGGTCTTGTGTGTACGTGGTTACCTTAGTGTAGAATGTGTAAAGCCACTTGTATAAACTAAGTTATGAGTAAGTCTTAGGAATTGAGATGGGAAATCTCACTCGATAGGAAGGCGGGATACTTCCGGGTGTGGAAGTGCCTTCGAGGTGAGTGTAGGGTCTTTCCGGTGTAAAGTCCTTGATTGTAAGCTACTCGTAATTTAGTGGATTTGGGCATGAAATCCTAAGCGTGGTGCTTAGGTAGTGGAGTAGGCATTGGGGCCGAACTACTATAAATCATTGTATTAAAATTGATATTTTATTTGTGTTAATTGCTTTATCATTAATCGCTTCCGCATTTAGTCATTCAATTGTGAATTGCCTAAGTAATCTAAGAAACGATTAAAATCAAATTTAAGTTAATTGATTTAGTTAACACACTATTCATCCCCTCCTCCCCTTTAGTATGGCTATTTCACCAACAACCTTAACATATGTCACTGTGATCTCCCATTTATTTACCTTTCTGGGGCTAAATCACTCTAGATTTGAGATAGAGCATATTCCGAGAGCCATAGACACCTTAACTCTCATCCACATGAAGATTCTTGGAGATCAATGCGGTAAGCGTGCACGAGGAGGTCCATCAGATGATGATGAGGAGGAGGAGGAGGAGGATGAGGACGAGGACGAGGACAATGTAGGCGGCAGCTCATCACACCCTCCCGCGATTGAGCGTTTTGAGATGATTGAGCATTAGTTGGCTCAGTTTCACATTGATCAAGTTGATTGGAACAACCGTGTGACTACTCGATTTGATCAATTTGGTGATCGCATGAATCAGTTTGGTAGACGTATGGATTAATTTGGTGAGCACATCGATGAGATATACGGGCGTGTGGATGAAATGTGACAGTACTATCAGGCGCATCAGCTAGCTCCACCACTCCACCACCCTGACGAGTGATGAGTCCTATTGATGTATGGTGTTATCTTTTTTCTTATGGACTTGTATGGATGTTTTTATTTTATGCCCTTGTGGACATGTCTAAACTATGTTGTATTTGCCTTCTTGACTTGTTTGAGTTGTAGTTGCTTTGCAAGTTGGACATCCTTTTTGATTTTAGACTTGTTTTTACTTGTATGGTTAAACCATTTGTATTAATTTGCACTTTGGATGGATGTATGGTTTACCTTAGATTTGTATGATGCTATGGATTTTATGGTTAAAGTGCTATGAATTAGCATTTTATTTCATGTTTATGTATATACCCTTTTTGATTGATGTCAAAAGAGGGAGAAGAATGTGATCATCATGTTAGGTTTTGTAATCTTTAACTTGTAGGTTATGACATGATGATAGGGGGGGAGTTAAAAATTATGATATGCATGTTGATAGGGGGAGCACCTAAAGTATCTTCATAATTGTATATTGCTCTCTTTTATGCATTATGAACTCATTCTTCATGCTCTAAAACGATTATTACTTCACACATATATTTTTATGTACTCATGCTTCATGTTCTAAAATAATTATTACTTCGCATATATATTTTTATCGTCAATGGTTTGTCATCATCAAAAAGGGGGATTTCACCCTTGTGTTCGATTCTCTCTATGATTGTTTTGATGAAAACAAACTAAGTTTAACAAAGTTTGAAGCATGAAAGTCGCAGATTGTGATAAGGGTTGAAATCGATATCGTCGCACGCGGCATTGTCTCGATACGATAAATTTTCGTTGCGACTCTAGAAGCTCGACGAGTGCACCGAAGACACTTAGGAAGAGTTTAGAGTATATGTAAAACACTTGGGAAGCTCTCCGAGTTGATGCACTTCGAAACCCAAAACCCAAAAACGAACGTTGCGAGAAAATAGTCGAAAAATGAAAGCTTTATGGGTGCCGGCTGATGGGCGATCGACAGCCGATCGACCAGCCCTTCAGCCGACCAACGACCGATGGAGTCCCAAATCGGATAGTGGACTCCGGTCGATGGTCGGTGCCTTCGATCGAGCGACGCCAATGGGCAAAAATTCACCCGTTCGTGAGTTGGTTTGTTTGGGGGGTTATATAAACCCACCACAAACTCTCTCCCATGTTGTTGTTGATACCCTAAAACATAAAAGAGTTATTACTTGCATCTCTAAGGCTCTCTCTTGCTCAAATCTTTCATCACTAGCTCTTGATCCCTCATCCTAAAGTGCATCTTCATTGGAGGGCTCTTCAAGGTTGCTAGTGTTGGCTTAAGGTTTTCAACCTTGGGCTTAATCTCGGTTTTGATGATAACAAACATAGAATTAATGGTTTATTGAGAAATCTTTCAGGTTTTATATCAGTTAGCGCTCGACGTCCCCGATTAGAAAAATTGAAGAAATCGACAAGGACGCTTGTCGGCGCTCGGATTCGTCGAGAAGTTAAAGTTTAGGTCTAGGGTGTCTAGTTTATTATGTAATCCTCATGATGGTGCATAGGAACCCTAAAACCAAACCCGAATTCCTAAATATGAAAATCCAAAAATCGCCCTGAAACTCACTAAGCCTAGGGAGCTCCTTGGAGGGCTATATGACCTAGATAGTTTCTTGACATAAAAAATGACTATAATTATTCATTGGGTTAAAATTAGATAACAAGATATTTTTTAGGAATTTTTGGAAGTCTTTAGCCTACCCTTATTTGACCTGAAAAATTAGAAAAGTTCTGTTTTCAAAAAATTTGTACTAGACCCCAAAAACTAAATTTTGATTCTTAAGGATTTTGATTTTTTAGATATTTTTATTGAATCCAAATGAGGGGTAATCATTATATAACATTTATGTTTTAAATATTATATAACTAGACTTAGTGAAGACGGAACCAAAAAACGAACAAACAAAACCAAACCGCCCAGTCCAATCTAGGTTCGGTCGACCGGTCGATCGACCGAAAGCTGCCAAAAATTGGCAGTAGACAATTCGGTCGACAGGTCGGTCGACCGAAGTGTGCCAAAAATTGGTAGTAGGGTCTTCGGTCGACCGGATTGTAGAGAAAAAGAATCGCGACTGCAGCTCACTACATCGGTCGACCGGATTATGGATCGCTCATCTCACGACTCATTTGGTCGACCCGTCGATCAACCACACAGAGAAATTGAGCAATAGTCGTTCGAGCGGTCGGTCGATCGATGAATCGACGATCGATCGAACGGCGGTAACGACTAGTTTTCCGCCCGTTGAGCTGTCGTTTCTTTGAAAGGTTATAAATATCCCTCATCCAACTCCTTTAACCTCTCTTACAAATTTTATTGAGCATTCAAAAGAGAGTTTTGAGCCTTCTAAAGATCGATTAATAGCGCTCGATTCTTCCGTCGACAACTTCTTCAAGCGCATACTCTGCCTCAACTTGGGTTTCAATTCGAGCTCTACGACTTGGCGAGTTGGAGGCTTTGAATGTTTGGAAAAGAGCATTTAATCTTGGTTTATTCTTTAAGCTCTTTTCATTGTAATTTTAATTGTTATTTGAACACTGTTTTCTTTGGTTTTGTGCTTGTGAAGACCTAGGATTGTTAGGTCTTAAAATTGGGTGGTTGCCTTTGTGTTTGAGGCTTAATTCCACCGGTGTAAACTCAGTTCGCTAGGATTAGTTGAGGTATCCCTTAGAGTTGAGGTGGAAGAGAACTCTCGATAAGAAGGCGGAGACTTCCGGGTGTGGAAGTGCCTTAGATTGAGAGTGAGTCTCTTCAGGTCAAAGTCCTCTTGTAAGGGAACCGATTTAATCTAGTAAACATAGTTTGGAAATCCTAAGCGGGGTGCTTAGGTAATGGAGTAGGCATTGGGGCCGAACCACTATAAACAATTATGTTAGCATTGTTATTTGTGTGTATTATCTATTTATCTTTATTACTCGCTTCCGCACGTAGTCATTCGTTCGTAAATTGCCTAAGTAATCTAAGAAACGTTTAAAAATAAATTTAGGCTAATTAATTTAGTTAACATACTATTCACCCCCCCTCTAGTGTGTCATTTCACCCAACAGGTATGCTCAAGAAGAAAAGGTGTTCTCATTGTGATAAGTTCTCTTTACTCTCTTCTTGTGTTAGAATTGATTTTACTTTGTTTTACATTGATTTACTTGGGTGTATAAAAAGACCTAGTGTGTGGTCTTGTGAGTTAATGGTTACCTTGGTGTAGAACGTGTAAAATCACTTGTGCAAACTAGGTTATGAGTGGTTCTTAGGAATTGAGGTGGGAAAACTCACTCGGTGTGTAGGTGGATACTTCCGGTTGTGAAAGTGCCTTCAAAGTGAGTGTAGAATTTTTCCGAAAAAGTCCTCAATTGTAAGTTAATCGTAATTTAGTGGATTTGTGAGTAAAATCCTAAGCACAGTGCTTAGGTAGTAGAGTAGGCGGTGTTGCCGAACCACTATAAATCATTGTGTTAGCATTGTTTATTGTGTTTTTATTTAATTATTATATTCGTTGCATCATCTCATTGTCTTAAAGTAATAAATTTCCTAAGTAATTTAAGAAACAACTAAAATCGAATTTAGGTTAAAAGAGTGGATAACATACTATTCACCCCCCTCTAGTGTGACCATTTCACCAACAATTAATTTGTTTCAAAATATATACATCTTCAAAGTAAAATAAATAAATAAAAATTTAAACTAATAATTTTAAAAATCAAAAAATCAAAACTATTTCAAAACAAATAATACTATATAGATTCACTACTTGAATAATGGATATCAGCAACAGCTTGCAACAGCCCCAACCGTTGCAACGGAGCCGTGGTAGAAAAATACGTTGCTGATAATATAGCAACGGATCAGCAACGGCCGCTTGGGCCATTGCTAATAATAATATCAGCAACAGGTTTGCCACGGACCCGGTTTCGTTGCTGATAACAATTATTAGCAACGGCCCGCGTGTCCGTAGCAACATCGTTAGTGAAAGACCGTTGTTAAGCCGTTGTTGTATGACATCAGCAATGGCTTACAAAACACTTTTAGTAACGACTTTCCCACGGACGACCGCGGGAAAGCCGTTGCTGATGACTACAACCTGCAACCGAAAAAATCTAAAATTCCAAATTTCCATTTAATACATTGATACATTATTTGATACATAACTCACACACCCATTCACCCATACATACATTCATTCACACATCACAAATACACCCAGATATACATCAAAACAATTATACTTATATTTATAATTATCCACAATTGTATAAAAACTATTCAAATGCAAATTTGAAGTATCAATATCCAAACAAAACAAATTAATCAAGTATAGTATCTAAGTAACAAAGTCAACATTAAAAAAATAATAATAAATCTCACGATGATGATGGAGGATGGTCTGGATCATATGAAGGGGTCTGGAGTGCTTGGGTGTGCACCGGTGTGGACTGACTCAAGGACGATGGATCAGATGATGCCGAGGGGATGCCTGCTCCAGTATGAGCTAAGATGTTGCGTAGCATAGCATGCATCTCCGCCATCATCTGACTCTGATGCTCGACCGTCTCCTCTGGAGGTGGACGGCCGCTCACTAGCATGCGGAGGGGTCGGTGCCCCAAGCGGGCCTAGCACGGCTCGCACATGACCACTATCTGCAAAACCATACACGCGACCGTGGTCCCAGCCACCTGCAGCCTCGACCCACGCTCCTGCGTCAAAGTCCTCGGGGGTGCCTCCGTGCTGTATCACCGTCTGACTGTAGGTCTCCTACTCGAGTTTAACTTTTTTAAAAAATATTTTTCATAAAATTTAAATTATAAATAAATAATGAATAATTTAAAAAAATATACTTACCATAATGTATGCAGCACAGTTGTCGACGTACTCCCCCATCCCATGCACTCGACAGTGAGTCCGCTCAAACACCGCCATCGGGGAGGGTCGCTAGACAGTCCCGTCGTCCAACACCGTCGTCTACATATACAAAACAAATATATTAATTAGTACACAGAATAACAAATAAAATATATAATTAAAATTAAGGTATACTTATCATACAGTTCACGTGCACAGCAAATGCAACAGAGCCGCCAGTGTGACGCGCTCCTCCCCCTGACATGCAGTTTCTAGTCGCAGTCCTAGAAACCTCCTGCCATTGATCCGTCGACCATAATGCCACGAGTTGGTCCCATATATCTAGAGTAATCCAATCGGGGTCGTATCCCCAAGTCTCCGCGATGTTAGTGGTCCCAGCTCGGGCCATCGCTTGAGACCAGGCCTGCCCTAGCTGCCCGTTGTACCTCGCCCGGGAAATAGCCTCCCAGGCAGCGTAAATGAAGGGCCTCTGGTCCTCGGCCCATATATAGCGAGCCTGCAAAATAATAATATCAGTACCAATATTAATCATCATGCATGTATAAAATTTTTTTTAATACATGCCTCAAACTCACGCCATAGCATATCGATGTGCTCACTGGGCACATGAGACCACGTGGGCCATGCCTCGTGCATATATCATCGAATGGTAGAAGAAATGCTCATTGGCACTTCTTCTTGCTCAAACATGCGCAACAAAAATAAATTTTAATATTATATTATGATATAATGAATTTTTAATGATTCATAATTCATGATATATTACCGCTCCCCAATCACGCTAATGAATCTATGTGACTCTGCGACTGGTGGAGGCTACCACCTGTTCGGCTCGCGTGGTCGCCTACGTCTGGATGTACTAGCCTCAGCAGTATCATCGGTAGGAGGATCAACAACAGGAGAATCAACAGCATGAGTAAGTGCTGGAGTCTCACCAACGGAGACTCCGAAGCTCTCCTGCGACGATAACCACGACCAAACATATCTGTCGAATTATAGACATATAATTAGATTATTATATATATAGTAGAGATATATTTAATATAAGATATACTTTATAATTATTCCTCATCATCTGAGTAATAGTCTTCGAATTCTTCCTCTTCTTCATCTTCTTCATCTCCAACTTCCTCAATTTCATGATCGTCATCATCAGCATATTCAACTTCTAATTGAATTGACGCTGTGTCTGCATCCTCGAGTATTGGAATAATACGATCTACAACAGGAGGATCATCTTCTTGATAAAAACCATCTGTCACATCAAGTATCGACTCATTTTCTCTTGCTATCAGATCAATTTTTCCTCTACCTTTAGTCTTACAGACTACACACCAATCTGCTCTATTTTTATTTCGAGTCGGATACATCGCGTAATATACTTGTTTGGCTTATATTCCCAAATTGTCCAATCAGGGATAATTCAAGGGTTGTATGTCGTATAAAAGATCATATACTTCTTTTACACGAACATATAACCCCCGAACGGATCTAAGATTTTGCTAAATCATATCCGACTCATCGATGCGTACGTGAAACGTATCAACTAGTCGGATGGATGATTATTTTCTAAATATTTCAAGTCAGTTCGAGTCCATAGTACGTGGACAATTCCGACACGAGTCCAAATTGGACGATTCCGGCACGAGTCCGAAGTGGACTATTCCGGCGTGAGTCCGAAATTGACGATTCTGCCGCAAGTTTGAAGTGGACGATTCCGGCACGAGTCCACTAAGGACTACTCCGGACTAATTAACATTGTAACTAATTAATTAATATTAATCTACAACATTTTAACTAATTTAAATAATTAATCTACAATTATTAATCTAAAACATAATATTAATCTAACTAAATTAATCTAAAAATTACTCTAAACTCTAACAATTAATTTAAAAATCATAACAATTAATCTAAACCCTAAAAATTAATCTAACAAATAAAATAATTAATTAAATAATTAATTCAAACAATTAATTTATATATATATATATTATAAGCATTTCTGGCGCTGGAGTCCAGTGTCCGGACACTGCATAAACCACCGGCCATCGGTCGGAACCCTATTTTAAGGGCTCCGGCCGACTCTAACAAATAGGAGTTAGAGGAGGTGAGAAATACATCGAATCGAACGGGAGACGGAGGTCGGAATCGGAGGTCGAGGATGGGGCGGTGGCGTCGGCAGTGGTAGCTCGGCGTCGGCAGCGGCGGCGAGCAAAGGAAGAGTAAGAAGGGGGCATGCGTAATCGCGTGCCATATATAAACTTATCAGCAACGACTCACTTAGCCGTTAGAAAGTCATTGCTGATAAGTTAATCATCAGCAATGACTCACTTGTCCGTTAGAAAGTCGTTGCTAAGGTAATTAATATCTGCAACGGTTCATGTGTTCGTTAGAACACCGTTGCAGATACAGCATATCTGCAACGGCTTGAGCGGCCGTAAGAACGCTGTTGCAAATAGCAACGGCTTGAGCGGTCGTTGCTAAAGAATCAATTTCTAGTAGTGATTTTTAATAAAAATATATACAAATAAAATAAAATAAAAAACTATCAATTTTTTTAAGGGTAAATATCAAATATAATGCAAATATAAAGTAAAGTATATCAATTAAATATTTATAAGTATAGATAATTAATTCAAAAATAATAAATTTGAAATTATTTTTTTTCAAAAATAAAGGAAACAACAATATTTCCTAACTACAAAAGTAATATAAAATATAATTATATACATTAAAAAATTAATCTATATATTTGAATGATCAAAAAATTAAAAAATGCAAAAATATTAATATTTTTTGTAGATAAAAATCAAATATAATATAAATATAAGATAATAAATTGAAAAAAATATAGAAAATATGATATTTAAATTGTCCTAAACTACGTAATTTTATTTGATTTTAAAATATTATTTTTCAATAATAAACTCAAAAAATAATATTTCAAAAGTTAAAGACTAATATAAAAAACTTCAATAAATAAAAAGTATTTACAATTATTATTCAAAAAATAATAAATACTGAATCAAAAACATTAAAAATAGATGTACATGGAGAAAATAAAAATAAAAAAAAAACTATATAGATAAATTACATTTTATATTCTAATAAGAGTAAGATTCATAAGTAAATATTAATAAAATGCAAATTTAAAAACAACATTTATCTTTTAATTAAAAAATATTGATGATAAAAATGCTAATAATATTTTAAATAAAAAATACAATGAGTCATTAGGAGAATTAAATTAAATAGTGAAATTAAAAAGATTCGGAAAAAAAAGACAAATATAAATCAATGAGTATGAAAATAAATAGAAATTATTTAATAATATTAATAAGAAATTATAATTTTAATAAACTATGAAATAAGTAATTGATTATAGTTATTTGAACATATAGATATTTGTGTTCGTAATTATTGATAAAAATAGTCAAGATTATTAAAATGACATATTAGAATAATAGAATAAAACCAACCCTATCAACATATATGTATCATTATTTAACTTTAAAAATGTAATTTTAATATTTTAAATAAAAAAATAAAAAAAATAATTAATAAAGTTAAATTAAAAAGTGAGATCAAAAGAATTAAGAAAATAGTAATAATCAAATAAAAAGCAACGTGTATAAAAATGAATAAAAATTTCTTAATGATATTAATAAGTGCAGTAATTAAAAATTATAATTTGAAGAATCTATAAAATAAATAATTGATTATAATTATTTAAATATATAAATATTTGTATTTATAATTATTGATAACAATAGTTAAAATTATTAAAATTATATATTAAGGAATAATAAAATTAAACCAACTCTATCAACCGTATATCATTATTCTATTTAACTTAAAATATGTAACTTCCAGTGTGATTTGTATATACAAATAGAAATAATTGTGAACCCTAGAAAAAAATTAGTTATAAAAATTTGGACGGACTTGAAAACATGGTAATTAGATTAGGAATTAAAGAGAGAAAATTTAGATGAAATAAAATTTAGTTTAGGAAGATCAAATATGAGAAAAATTTGATGAGAAAATTTTGATATTACATATTTAAGAGGGGGTAAAGATGAAAAATATATATAATTAAAAAGGTATAGGTATAAGTGAAAGATCAAATATGAAGAAAAAAAATTATTAATGAAAGTGAAAGATTAAAGAGAAAAATTTGGGCGGAAAAATTTGGGTGGATAAAGTTTAGGCGAGATTGACTTGTTGCTTCTTGAAATATAAGTGGAAGATAAAAGAGAAAAATTTATGTGAGAAAATTTGAGGAGGAAAGATTTAAGCGTTGTTTACTTTTATATATACGTGTGTATTCTAATAAATATTAAAATATAAATATTTTTGCAGAATTTCATACAGAAGAATCACTTAAAATATATAGGAAATCAATTTAAGTTAAAAATTAAAATAAATTATATAAATAACCTCTTCAATAAGAAATCTTATAGATTAAATTAAAAAGAAATCAAAGGAGAACCCCACTCAACCGATTTTTACAGCTTAATTTAAAAAAGAAAAACTAAATCATTTTTATTGTATAATTTATTTATTAATATTTTTCTATATATTTTTTATTTTTAATTCATAATTATATTGGAACATAATTCAGTACGTTATTTTAGTAAAATAAAAAAATTTGAACATACGAAGGATATTTAAGATAGTAGGAAAAGGATGAAGGTGCAAATTTGTCTATCTACTATTGTAAAAATAGTAATGTTGTTCTTCTACTTCAATTGAGTGTAATATTACTATTTACTTTATATGAGTGCAATATTACTTCTCAATTTATCAAATTGGTGCAAATATTACCCATCAATTTATCAAACTGAAGTAATTTTATGATTTTATCCTCATGTTAACCAACCTTTATAATTGACATGTTTGAATCGTTTGATCCGAACACATGACATCTCAGTCATAAAATATTAACACGTCACATCTTGCATTGCATAATTAAATAATAAAAATATCTAAACTAATTATTAAATGCATAATTAAAATATGAATATTTTTGCAGCATTTCGTACAAAAGAACCACTTAAAAATATATAGGAAATCAATTTAAGTTAAAAATTAAAATAAATTATATAAATAACCTCTTCAATAAGAAATCTTATAGATTAAATTAAAAAGAAATCAAAGGAGAACCACACTCAACCGATTTTTACAGCTTAATTTAAAAAAGAAAAAACTAAATCATTTTTATTGTATAATTTATTTATTAATATTTTTCTATATGTTTTTTATTTTAATTCATAATTATATTGGAACATAATTCAGTTAGTTATTTTAGTAAAACAAAAAAAATTGAACGGATCAAAGATATTTAAAATATTAGGGAAAAGGTGAAAGTGCAAATTTATCTATCTACTATTGTAAAAAGAGTAATGTTGTTCTTCTACTTCATTTGAGTGCAATATTACTCTTCTACTTTATATGGGTGCAACATTACTCCTCAACTTATCAAACTAACGCAAATATTATCCATCAATTTATCAAACTGGAGCAATTTTGCCCTCATGTTAACCAACCGTTATAATTGACGTACATTTTGAATCGTTTGACCCGAACACATGACATCTCAGTCATAAAATATTAACACGTCACATCTTGCGTTGCATAATTAAATAATAAAAATATCTAAACTGATTATTAAATGCATATTAAATAGAACCACAATTGAGCAATATTGCATTTATCAATCTCTTCAATGTCATCTTCAATCACATCTTCTATAGCATCTCTTATTTATGAAGAGCATGAACTAAGATATTTTTATGGATACAAATTTGGAATTCTTAAATATTGATGGGAAAAAAACCCGGGTAAGAGATATATTCATGTCCTCACTGTGGAGTAAGTACTAAATTATGTTTTTTGGATAACTTTTCTACAATTTATTAGGTTGTGTACAAGAGTTGTGTAGATATGAGATATTTATGTTGTTTTTTTTAGCCAAGTGAGTGCAAATTTTTTCTATAGTATAACACTGATGAGGATATTAAAGAGATGTCAAAAACTCTACTTTTTGAACTTTGTGATGAGAATAAAAAGTTGGGAGAGAAAATGATGAGACTGAATTGCAGGATTGATCACCAAAGTTGATACAATACAAGAAGTGACCATGCAAACGGGGAACATGTCTTCAAGGAGAATGAATTTTAGTTTTCAAGGTGAAGAAAACACGAACAAGGGTAACAAAAGGGAGAAATTGTTGATGATGACACTTTATTTGGTGGTTGTTATAGTATTTATTTGCTAGGGATTTTACAATTTTTTACGATTAAGAAGATTTTGGATATGTGGGGTAAGTATATTTTGGATAGTAACTTTTTGTTATTTTTTGGTGGTCCTACAATATTTTTTGTGGTTTAATAAATTTACATTGAAGACATCGATGAATGCAGTAGAGAGACAACATTGCTCTTTTGCAATAGTACAATGGCAATTTTATTTTTGTTTTTTAAAAAAGTAATTTCAATTTATAACTTGAATTATAGGTTGCATTTGGTACATTACTTCGTAATGTTATATTGGTAATCCACATTACCACAAGATAGATTGTCATCTTCAATTTACTGATAATATAATATTATCCTATTTGACATATTTGGCGAACATAGATGACAATCTAATTTTATATTTTTTTACTCCACAAAAAATTTCCAAATGACCATGGTCAAAATTTGGTGGTGCGCATTGTATGGAGAAGAATATATGAAAGAGAATGATAATGTTGAACTTTAGGATTATTATTTGATGGTAATCCACAATACCAAATGACCTGGAACCAGTTGAAACCTACTCGATTAGGTAGGTTTCAGATAGATTCCAATAAAAATTCAGATAGGGTTCGGGACAAAATTAAGGAACCGATTAAAATAAGTTTCGATTTCGAGTCCGACACATCGGTTACTCGAAATCGATATTAGGAACTTGTACCTTGAAACTTGTACATTTATAAGTTCCAGAGTACAAGTTCCAAGGTACAGGTCCGGAAACATGTAAATGAACAGGTTCCAACAGGGTACTCGAAACTTGTACCCTAAAATCTGTAAATGAACAGGTTCTAACAGGATACCCGTAATCAGTACTATACCGCTGGTTCCGAGTAAGGTCCGATTCTAAGTTCCAATAGGATAAGATCTGATTCCAAAACTTATGAATTGATTTTATATATGATAGAGTTTGGGTATTATGAAAAATATAGGATATACGAATTCGCTCACCCCTAGCAGGATATATTTGATATAAAATTGAAAGTTCGACTATATAATTATTTCAAATAAAAATATAATTATTTCAAATAAAAATATAAGATAAATTTATTATCATAAATTTATAATGTATGATATATATATATATCTTGCTCAGGCCGACGGCCAAAATGTCGGTACTTTAAAATAATATTAAAAGGCAGGTACGCGACTCCATCACTACGACTGGAATATTAAACTCATTTTGGGGTACCCTACCCATTGCCCCCACGAAATATCCCATAAATTAATGGATGGCAACCGACATCCATTTTGGCTTCCCCAACCCACCCACATGCCTACTCTTTGGATAAGGATGAAATTTGCATTCATATGTACTTGTGCCATTTACCCATCTCTTTACCACATGCCATCTGGTGTTTTAAAATACAAATTCATAATTGAGAAAGAATTAGAAAGTGTATGGAATTATAGGTATTATTTTTAAAAAATAAAAAATCATATATAATTATTTTTTACAATTAGCGCGTATTAGTTATCAAGTCGTAGAATATTAAAGAATTGGACACGAAAACGAGTTCGTGCACACGTTAAACGAACAAACCACGTGCGGCCGAAACGGTCGGCAAAACTAACCTTTACCCCGCAACGGATCAGACTCCACCGCGTCGTCGTCGGCGCGCCGAATTGGAAACCCCCCCCCCCCTCCTCATCTCACGCGGCCGAACCAGAGGCGTTATTGACGCTGCGGCCGTTCCCATCGGCTCGACACGTGGCTTCACATGCTTCATATGAACCGGCCAAATTGAACTTGTTCTCAAAATCTCCTCCGGCTCCCAATTTGTCCCTTCTCCGTTCCTCCAATTAAGCAAGCCCAAAATTTATGTGGAAGGAGGAGGCCAGTTCAAGGATATGGATGAATCCCCATGCGTAGACTTATCCATTGCAATTAATTAATTAATTAATTAATTAATGACTGTAGTGTGGATCGAATGGCCGGAACAAGTTGACCATCTCAAAGTGACCTTGTTTAAATTAAAATTAAAATAATGCATGGGACCAAGTGAGGGCTTCCATGTTCCATCCACATACTTGACATTAATGGCGTACAAAGGTTCGCCATTAAATAACCACAAACACACATAGATGCCCTCTAAAGCTTTGAGCTTTATATATTTGGTTGTGGCGGTCCAACATAGTTAGAACAAGCAGCGCATCTCGCCTTCAGATTTCTCCTCCGCGTCAGTAATTGAAATCGTCTCTTGCTCTGGAAATGGGTGAAGGTCTCAAGCAACGGCTTTTCGACATGGAAGAGGAGCTATTCGAATCCGACTCGTTCTCGAGCGACTCCGATTCCGACGACGAGTGCGGAGAGGACGCGGCGACGTTGTCCAAATCATCGTCGCTGCCGCCGAAGCTGAATCCGAATGGGCCCGTCTATGAGTTATCCTCTCGCGTGGAGCAGCTACCCATCAAGTAAGCACGCCTTTTCCCTTTAGGGTTTGTTCAGATTCAGCAATTTGAATAAAAGGGATTTTAATTTTTCCCCGATCCCCAAAATTTAGTGTTTTTTTTCGATCATTATGGATAAAGGTAGTAACTTGGAATTGGATTTGGGTGTTGCAGGAGAGGGCTGTCAAAATACTACCAAGGGAAGTCGCAATCCTACACGTCTCTCTCTGTTGTTAGCAGCTTAAAGGATCTGCCCAAGAAAGAGAATCCTTACTACATGAGGAAGATGAAGACATGCAAGAGCTACGCAGGGGGACTGGATGCGAAAAAAGCTGCCAGGCCTCCTTCTTCCTGTGCTTCCTTGATGTCCAAAAGCAGCAGCAGTGGGCTTCTGATCTATGGTAGCAGACCACCTTCTATTCCTGCGCAGAAAAGTCCATGTCCTCTTTGAGAGAGATCGCAGGGGAAGACGACTATTGTATATATTTGGCTGTGTGATCGAATCCAACGTAAGAAGTGAGAGATGCATTTATGGATTTAGGAAAAAAAATTATGGTCCTAAATGTATGTATTTGTTCATAGTTCGAATATTTTGTTCTTATTTTTTCGGACAATAATTATACAGTTATCACGATTTTTGTAGTCAAGATTTTTTTTAAAAAATTCGGAAGGAGAGGAGTTTGATTGTGGTTGTAAAATTCTCTCATTTTGATTAAATATTATAAAAATCTTGCTGTCAAAAAGATGTTCCATTTTCTTTACTTATTTTCTGTGTTTGAAATAAAATTCCCTTCTACATGCTACAGCCTGCTGCTTTATTGCTTTAACAAATTTTAATGCTTATCCAAAACTAAAGCTTTGGATTCACATGATGCTTATTAAATATAAATGGGCTCATTAACTCATACTGTTGTTACTTACTCATATTCTTAATGGGCCGGAAAAATGCCCAACAAGACCCGTTAACCCGATTCACAAAGGGGTCTCTAACAGCCTCGCTTCTCTTTCCGGCTCATCGATGCCGCCTCCTCCTCCGTGACGGATTTGATCATGTATCAAGCTGCAGTATGTTGCGCCATCAAGGTTGGTACTCCGTAACCCTATTCCTAATCTTAGCGTCTTGCGTCGGGTAATCCATGGCTTTCCTTCGATTCGAGATCCATCAGCTTGATATACAAATTGATCTTAGTCATTGGTGCTGATGCTGCTGCGTTCGATGTTGGTAAAGTTGATTCCTGCTCATCAATCTGAAAGGTTTTGGTCTTTTAAGAAGTCTCAGGAGTAAGGAAAGTGGATAATAGTTGATGGAAGGCATTTCAGGTGACAATGCGTTGGTATAGAGTTCTGATGACTGGTTAGTAGATCTTAATCCATCTCATTCTTTCAATTGACTATAATGATGTTTATGAAAAGGTCGTGTTTCTGATCCTGAAGTAAAACCACTATGTCTTGTGAGAAGAACTCTCGAAGTTGATCCATGAATTCCTCAACCCTAATTTATTTCATACTATTTGAATATGGCTAGTTGTTTCTTAGAATATGTCAATATGATATGAGGATATTTCAATCGTTTTATCGTGTTCGTGCGTATTTTAGTTGTTTTTAACACTTCTCTAGAGTCAAATTTGACATGCATCTATAAGATATAACATCTAAAATACATCAGACTATTCTTTGTTATCTATTCTGGGTTATACTGGCACTGGATAGCGTGCGTGCCATGAACCATGTCTATGTTTATTGTTGGAACGTGCACGAGTTGTTCGTTATGGATGAGCTAACACTAAAGATCTTGGAAGAGCTCACGATAGAAATCTTAGATGAGTTCACACTAAAGGTCAAGAATCAAGATGACCTGGCACTACAGATAAACCATGTCCGTCATTTCACTGTAAGCTTGTTGGAAGAACCCTTGAGCAAGCTTCCTATAATATTAGTAGGTTCTGTTCCAAACTAGAATTTAGTGGATGATTAGCATCTAAGGAAAGGTCTAGTAATATTGTTTAGTCTGTCAAATAAAAGCAATCTTGATACTTGAGAGAATTTAAGTGGAGAATGACCTTGGTGTTTAGAAGTCTAAGTTTATATCAGGCACTATCTTTACAAAAATAATTAGGAGTGTGCACGGGTCAGGTTGGGTCGGGTTTAGAAAAAAATTGACCCAAACCAATTAGAAGTAATTGGGTTGGGTTGGGTCATGTTTAGGACTTATCACTTCTCAAACTTGACCTAACCCAACCCGAACTAGGTCGGATACTCGGGTACTCATTTAAAAAATCAGGAAATTAAACTAAAATATAATAAATTCAATACCTTATATCAAAATTACAAGTGCATTATAATCAAACTCCAAATACCAATTTTCATTATGTTTAAACTTTAACGTGTCAGCTGAGGTTTGGTTATGTAGTAAGGTTAATTAGGTTTAAACTTTAACGTGTTGTTTATTGTATTTAGGGTTTAGTTTTATTATTTTAGATTTTAAAAAAATTAAAAAATAAATTGGGTCATCGGGTCCGTTATCGGATCATCGGGTTTCAAAATCTAGAACCCGAGAATTGACCCAATCATAGTCGGGTTTTACCCGAATAGACCCGATTATCTGACCCATTCCAAACCAAACTAGTTGGATTGTGTCAGGTTCTCGGGTTCATTGTGTATACCCGACCCAATGAACAACCCTAAAAATAATTAGTACATGTTAGAGGTTGAATTTGGAAACACCAAATTCTGACAATTAGCTCTAATGCTGGGTTGCACCTATTTCTTTTTGGGTTTTGAATAGCTTTCATTAGTATAATGGAAAATGAGTTTAACACTTCTTGCAATTTTGAAATGTAAAATATGGCATAGAATAAATCCCACAAATCAATTTATCCTCTACTAGAGTTGTTTGTACGATTTAATTCTACAATTTTTATGTGATTCTTGATGGCCTTCTCCATTTGTCTTAATCTTTGAGGAAGGTAGCTGCACATCTTAAATCTGTGAGTGAAGTATATATCTTCAAATAACCTGCTTCCATTTTTGAGAATATCATATGTTCACCACTTAGAATGACATCATGGGAAATTGGTAATGTTATAATTAGCCATAAAAGATAAAGATGGTTGAGTTTCTTTTAGTTTTGCAATTCTAGCTTACCTTTCTTGTATAAATTCATGTTCTAATTTTGGCAGACATGAATTCCTTTCAAAATGAATGACTTCCTTCCATTAATAAGCCTTTACCAATTATTAAGAGATGGATTTAGTATTCTTTCATTGTGGATCAAAATAGGAAGTAGATGATCGTTCTTTACTCTATAAGAATTGGATCAATGATTTTGCCAACCAGTCAGAGTCATTATTCTTTAATCTTTGTTCTTAAGTTTGAACTTGTGATGGAAAAGAGGTGAACAAATTTCTCATACTGATAATCCAACTAATGGCTTCTTTTCATTTGGTCATGCTGCTAAAACACAATATTAATTGTTGTTTTTTTGGTATATTTAATTGGGAGAAGTGCAGATTTGGTCCTATAAGTTTTCAATTTTTTCAACTTTGGTCCTATAAATTTCATTTTGGTATTTTCGGTATATATGTTTGCTCTCTAGTACATATTTGGTCCTATCCGTGACGGTCCGTTAACTCTCCGTCAATGTGGACTAACGTCGTTCATGCACGTTGACATATTTGGTCTTATAAGTTTCACTTCGAAATTTTCAGTCTTATATGTTTGCCCCGTACAACAGATTTGATCATATATGTTTGCCCCGTAACACAGATTTAGTCCTATCCGCGACGGTCCATTAACTCTCCGTCCACGAAAAAATAAACGACGTTATGTCCATGTTGACGGGGTTAATAGACCGTCGTGGATAGGACCAAATCTATATGACGGACTGGATAGACAAGTTGGTATTTTAACTCCGTAACATAGATTTGCTCCGTAACATATATAAGTTTTCTTCGTAACATAGATTTGGTCTTATTCATGACGGTCCATTAACTCCGTCAATATGGACATAACGCCGTTTATTTTTTCGTGGACGGAGAGTTAACAGACCATCATGGATATGATCAAATTTGTGCTATGAGACAAATATATTGGACCAAATTTGTGCTACGGGGCAAATATATAGGACCAAATCTTTGCTACTGCGCAAACATATAGGATTGAAAATTTCAAAATGAAACTAATAGGACCAAATATGTCAACGTGTATGAATGACATTAGTCCACATTGACGGAGAGTTAACGAACCGTCACGGATAAGACCAATTTTGTACTATAGAGCAAACTTACATGACCGAAAATATCAAAATGAAACTTATATGACTAAAGTCCAAAAAATTGAAAACTTATAGGACCAAATCTGTACTTCTTCCTATTTTTAAGTGTTCAGATTTCCAGAAATTAAAAATGGGACATCCCAACAGTCTCCTTAATTCAAGATTTAAAATCTCGGTACCGATACCAATTTCGGTCACCGCCCGAAACCGGTACCGTACCGACACACGGTATGGTCCGGTACGGAAAATAGCATACCGTTTTTTTTTTTATTTAGAGTTAGATATAACTCTAATAATACATAATTGATGAATAAATGCTTAAAATTAATATTCAAATGTCAAATACATGAATATAATGTTTAAAAGTTATTTGGTACTGTATTAGGATTTTTCACAAATACAAGAGAATTACATTAGAATTAATATAGGGCGACACATGATATTCATCATCTTAGTTGATGTTGCGCTACGCAGAGTCTTCGGCGGTCCCAAATCCTAATACAATATCAAATAGCTTTTAAACATTGTATTCATGTATTTGACATTTGAATATTGATTTTAAGCATTTATTCATCAATTATGTATTATTAGAGTTATATATAACTCTAAAAAAAAAAACAAAACCCGATATCGTGTCATACCGGGCGGTATGATACATATACCGCCCGGTAATACCATATATACCCGGTATTTTCAAATACCGGGTATATCGAATATCGGAATCTCAAAAATCGGTAAATACCGGGCTTACCATACCGTTTCGGCCGATTTTTTAAACCATGCCTTAATTTACAACTCAACCTTCAGTAGCCATAGTTGCAAAGGAACAACCTTGGTTTTAGGGCTCGACAGTGTCTCAGGATTCCTCTAATTTTTTTTAAATCTCTGTAATAGTCCCTCCTTGAGCATCTGTAA
Source organism: Canna indica (assembly GCA_034359265.1). Classification (NCBI taxonomy): domain Eukaryota; kingdom Viridiplantae; phylum Streptophyta; class Magnoliopsida; order Zingiberales; family Cannaceae; genus Canna; species Canna indica. The sequence goes on along the minus strand of CP136891.1, from coordinate 71,986,265 downwards.
TTAAATATTTATAAATTTTCATGCCTTCAATGGATACTCTGTTCAGATGCTTGACTCTATACATGAAACAGTCATACTTTTGACTTGATTTGAGAGTCTGCCAAGACAAAAGCAAGTGGCTGCTTTTGTCCCCTTGGAACATAAATCTGCTTTGCACTATTCCATCCAATCAATGAAGCATAATAGTTTGACTATAGGGATAAGTGCGTTACTTTTTTATTTATTTAAAATTAAGTCTCTTAATATTTAACATGGTTTGGTTTGTTTCCAGAACAATTGTTATGGAGAAGGCAAATGGCACAATCTAAAGCCTAAAAAGCTTCACTAGTGGATACTAGACATGCTTTGGACGGTGTGATTAATTTAGCCGCAAAGTCCTGTCAATGATGCATCTCACTTCAGCGTGAACCACTGCATCATCTATCACTACAATAATTGTTCTCTCGCTCCCATCATCAGCCACTGTACTGTGATTCCTCGTGCTCAAAATGTCACCATGACGCCCTAAGGTATTATTCCTGGAATCTAACCTTCCTTCCTGTGTTGTAGATCCTGTTAAATTTTATCTACCAAGATTTGTCCTTTGTTGTTCTTTGTTTCCCACTTCCATTAAAATTTTATCTTTGATAGCCATCTTTTTCTCCTATTGTATGTAGAAAACCAATATAGGCAATAGTTTGATAGTTGATATTGAAGTGGGAGTGAGGTTTAGATGGTAAATTGGGTTACATGATCAGGGCATTGATTTGACTCAACTAATTAAAGGGTTTTGGTGGCTGTTATCTTTCCTTATTGATGTCATTGTCCCATTGAAAATATAGTAAAGCCATTGTTGAAAAGAAAAAGATGCTACTCTTGAAGAGTTTCTATTGGGTAGGGCAGATTGAGTTTTCTTTTCCTTGTAGTAGTGATTGTATGCGTGAAAGAGGCTAATACTTGATAAAACCTACTTAATGTGGAATCAAATGTCAACTTGTTCATTGGAGAATATTTTAATAAGGAATGTGCCAAGGTTCCATTTGGATATGTGTTTAGAGTTTTTTCTTTCTTTCAGGTGACCAATTGGCGGTCCAATCAGAGGAATCAACTAGATTAATCAATTTGACAATCTTGTTTCATTCGCTTTGTATGAACACAGATGACATGAGTGAATTATCAAAATGATAAGCCAATGCAATTATCTTGAGATAACAAAACTGGAAAACTTAGAGATAGCAACAAGGATTACAACTTACTCTCACTTAGTTTTTTATCAGAACAAAGTTGTGATTTGGCCTCCAATTGATTTGATGGAAGAAAGACAACAATGTAATGAGGCTTGTAATTTTTCACTCTGGAAAGTATTTAACTAATATGGAAGACATCCCCACATGATTTTTTTAATTTGACAGGCACATATACATATGTTGTATTAGTTATATTCTTCGATGTTGATTGGCATAATACATAACTAAGTTGACTAACGCAATAATTCATTGCTGAATGATTTAATTGATCATCTATTCCCATAATTGAATTAGGAAAACTAGAATAAGGTAACCTGGTAATTCAAATACCGTTTGCTATATATGGTTGAAGACTCGAAATCATATTCTAATTGCATGGCTTTGCCTTCTCATTTAATTGCTATCACTAATTCACTAGCCGCATAAAACGTGCTTATTTTAGTTCTCATGTATGAATTTGATTGAGAATTTGCTATGTATAGATTAAGCACTTCCTAGCTTTCACGGCTCTTTCTTTTTTCATATTGATAAATGTTATAATAATATAAGAAAAGTTGAGGACCAGAAGATAATACAAGTGCCCTACACAAGTTTATTTAGCAAGGAAAAAGAATCATCTTAAAGTGGTTTATCAAAATCTAAGCACAACTGATTACGAAAATTTATACTTTTATGGTACTGACAATGATCAAGCTTCAATCTCGGATCCTCGGCACATTGATTCCAATTCATAATTTAGTTTTTTTTTTTTTTATTGCTAATTCATGCAACAGTTTTATGTGATTGAGAACACAAATAGGGGAATTTCAACTCTTTATAATACAAAAGAATTTCAACTCTTAAAAATAAAAAAATAATATAAAAGAATTTTTAATTTAGAGAAGAGATGAGAGAATAATAGAATATCATATATGAGAGGGTGGATAATTTTATATTTTCTCTTATATGAGTATATAAATAAATTACCAATATTTTATAATAATTTCATGCAATTGAGTTTCACCAAATATGAGCTGTTTGCGGGAGTCACTAACTTGAAAGAAATTAGAACAAGTGCAGTTGCATCAAGTTAGGTGTCGTTTGGCTGACATTTATTGCAGGAAGTTGTACTTTTCATGAAGTTATATTTTTTGATTTTGTTTGGTTAACACATTTTTTGCATTTTGTAGAAAGTACGAAGTAACTTACTTAGGGGACCTAGGTAAGTTGTACTATCTGTGTTGTATTTAAAAGATAAAGATAATTATTTCTTCATATTTGCATTTAATGCTAGATTTAATTTATGTTTTCAACGTTATGATATTAGATAATTCATAGATTCTTCACTTATATATTTTATTTTAATTTATTTTTGAATAAAATACGGAAGTTTTTATATTAACTTTAAATAAAAATTATTTTTTTAGATATAATAAATTATATATTATAATAGTTATATAAGAAAAAATTATATTATATTTTACATATATGTGTTAAAATAATAGTTTACAAATAAATTTTAATTTTTCATATATATTATAGTATATATATTAAAATATTAATTTATAAAAAAAAATAGTATATTGATCATTTGATGTATATTTCTTAAGAAGTACTCACGTCAATCAAATATGTTACGGGTGAGAAGTTATACTTCCTATCAAGTAATTTTTTATGAACCAAACATATTTTTGGTACTTCCCGAGAAATATAGATGGAAAATTAATTCATGAGAATTACAATTTTTCACAGGAATTTACTTTCCATGTCAACCAAACGATACCTTAATTGGGAGAAACCTTTCAGCCGATCATATTTTATTCAAAGGAAAAAAAAAGACAATTTTAGTCCTTGCGTTTTGGACCAAATTGGTATTGGTACATACACTTTTAAAACTTGGATATTGGTTCTTACAAATTTTTTTGTCTATAATATTAGTTCATGTTGGCAATCCAACACCAAATGTTGTTTAATTTATCCTATATGTTAGACGAAAAATATACGTGGCAATTTGATGTGGCAAGTTATTTCTAACTGATTTTTTAACTCAAATCAATTTTGAATCGACGTCATTTTTTTTACGTAAAATTAAAACACAAATTTAATAAAACAACATAATTTCACCACGATGAAAACACTCACTCTGTCGAATGAACTTAAACCCTAAAATAAAAAATAAAAAAAGAATTTTAACCCAATCCTTCAAATTAGAGGAGATCAAAAAACGAAATCAACTATCAAATATCATCCAATAGTAACTTGCCACCTCTACCCAAGTTTTTAAGGACTAATATCATCCAACAATAACCATCAAATATTAAATTTTTCTAACGATCAATGCTCAAGTTTTTAAAGTGTAGGTAGCAATATCAATTTGGGCCCAAAATATAGAGATTAAAATTGTCATTTTCTCAAAAATCAGTTAGAATTAACTTATTATGTCGAATTGTCACATATATTTTTCGTCTAGCACGTAGAATAAATTTAACAGCATTTGGTGTTGGATTGACGATAGTCAATCTAGCCGAAATAATTTTATAAGGATCAATAATCAAATTTTTAAAGTGTAGATTAATATCAATTTGGGCCCAAGCTGTAGGACCAAAATGATCGTTTTAGTACGTATGACAAAGTGAATGCTTTTGTATTAAAATAATCTCAATCGTTACTTATGCCTACCATAATTTTTTTACCTTGCTCTCTAAAAGATTGACGGTCAGGATCTTTCGGAAGCAATACATGGAAAAATACTATTGTTCATTTTAAAATGTATTGATGACGTGGCTTTTTCTGATGCGTCAGAATTATTCTTCGTCGCTCGGACAAATTAGCGGGATGAAACCAGTGGCAAACGCGTAATTTTCTGGAGCGTCTTTTAAAAAAAGCATGTCTCTCCTTCTTCCTCTTTTACCGGCGAAGGTCACAAGAGACCTACAAATTGTCACCTCAACAACATCGCCATCTCTCTCTCTCTCCGTGACGACATCGAGAGGACGCCAAAACTAATCGATCCATCTCTCTCTTTTTATATATTGTCAACAAGCATGGCTTTCTATGCAACCACATCCTCTGTAGCTATCGGGACCGGCATTTCATTCAACAGTTGCGATGCAATCCGATACCAGTGATCACCAGGAACCGCAGTCGCCCACCGGCCGACGGATCCGCGATTTCGAGTTCCGCACCTCTCTCCCCCGCGTCCGCACCAGCTGCATCTTCTCCACCGCGCCCGATCCCTCCCCCAAATCTTCGGTCAGATCCTCCCCTTCCACGATGGGAAGCGATACAAGGTCCACCGTCAAGATCGTCAAGGGGGACTTCGGCTACGTCCTCGAGGATGTGCCCCACTTGACCGACTACCTCCCCGACCTCTCCGTAAGTTCGTCGCCCTTCTTTGAAGTGAGCTGGTTTTCACTTTGTAATATGGGTGGAAAGAGAAGCCCCGACTTATATTGGTTTTGGAGGTGTTCTTTATTCGGATTGGATTGGACGAGTGACAACACTAAAACATCAATTATAAAAATGAGTTCTTTACTCGCGAGGCATGTTGGTTTGAGCTCAGTGGTCTTCTACTATTTACAGATCAAGCAAACATTAAAGTTAGGTGTGGAAGGAGAGCCATTATTCTCTTCTGAGTTTTAGCAGGATGTTCATTTGGATGATCAAATAGGAGTTGTGGTCATTAAGGATGTAATGATTTACTTATTGTTTGTGTTGTTTAAGAGACACCCTATAGAAATTGAATTGGTGCGGTCTATATACAATCTTAGTGTCAGCTTGGTCTGTTAATTGTTCTTCATTAGTAATCTTAAAGAAATAAATGCTCATAGCGAATCTCTAGGAAGCTCACTCCTTGAAGTTTGTTCATTCTTCTTAATACGAAAACCAATGCTCATTGTTTCTGAAGTACATGCATTTGAGATTAAATTTGAAGTTTTGTCGTGGTGATATGATCCTTTCTTTTTTTTTGCAGACATACCCAAATCCACTCCAAGACAATCCGGCTTATTCAGTTGTCAAGTATGCTCATTTATCTCATCGTCTAATACCTTCCATGTGTTTATGAACATCTAATGGTATTGGTGCCTTGTGTACTTGCTCATGCATTTACTCATTAAATCTTTCCTTGCCAGGCAGTACTTTGTTGATCAGGATGATACTGTTCCAAAAAAGGTATGTAGTTGATGTTGTCCACACCAGGGAATCAGGGATTGACAACATATTTTGAATCTGAACATTAAAATGAAAGAACATAATGGTTCTGGAAGCAGGCTGGCATCTATTTGTACAGGGTATCTTAACTAAAATGCACTTTCTTGGTCTGCAGGTTGTTGTCCAGAAAGATAAGCCTAGGGGCCTTCACTTCCGACGTGCTGGGCCCCGCCAAAAGGTACATTAAACCGTTGGTCTTTCTGATTATTCTAATTGTTAATTGGTATGAGCTGCTTTAAAATTACATAACTTGGATTTATTCAGGTGTACTTTGAGTCAGATGATGTTCGTGCATGCATTGTAACTTGTGGAGGTCTTTGCCCTGGACTTAACACTGTAATTCGAGAAATAGTATGTGGTTTGTCCTACATGTACGGTGTCAACAGAATTATTGGTATCGAGGTCAGTTTTAATTGCTGGACAACCTTTAGTGCATCAGAGTAACTTCTTTTACTATTTTATTTTCTAGGGCTTGTAATGGTTCTTTATTTAAATCCTCCTTACTAGTGGCATTGGTAAATTGACTAAAATGAATGACATTATAGGGTGGATACAGGGGATTCTATGCACGCAACACTATAGAATTGACACCAAAAAGTGTAAATGATATCCATAAACGTGGTGGAACAATCCTTGGCACATCACGAGGTGGCCATGATACTTTAAAGATAGTCGACAACATTCAGGATCGAGGAATTAATCAGGTAAGAGATAAAGTTGCATTACATTGTGAATTATGTTAATTGGCCACTAGGTTAATGAATGCTGGTATTTATATAGAGATTGTTTTGTCTCTAGGTTTATATAATAGGAGGAGATGGCACCCAAAAGGGAGCAGCTGTTATTTTTGAGGTAATTTAGTGAGGAAAGAAGAACTTCACCTTCATTCTAATACTTTGGTCAGAACAAGCACATCATTGGTTTCCGTTATGGAAACTGGAAACTTATGGAAATGGCTTACCCATTATATTCCAAATTGCAGTGCCATGAAGATGTTTCTTACATTTTTTGATGATATACTTGTGTTGAAAAAATATGATTTTTGATCCTCTCCAGACCCCGAATTGGTCAGAGCCTTATGCACTAGGATCGCCCTCTTTTTTTGTTCACTTTTAATTCTATCCTAGGATATTATGGTATCCTTTCTCTCAATTCTAGAAGATGTCTGTTTCATAATTTTCTTCTTGATCACTACTTGCAGGAAATTCGTAGGCGTGGTCTCAAAGTTGTTGTTGCTGGGATTCCAAAGACAATAGATAATGACATTGCGGTAGTGCACGTTCTTAACATTTACCTACATGTTGTGCTATTCCATGGTCCCCTCTGTCATGCATCAACCTGAAAAAAATTGTAACCACTTCACTGTTACATTTATTGTTTCTCGTGCAGATTATTGACAAGTCCTTTGGTTTTGATACTGCTGTTGAAGAGGCCCAGCGTGCAATTAATGCTGCACATGTAGAATCTGAGAGTGTTGAGAATGGTATAGGTGTTGTGAAACTAATGGGCCGCTATAGTGGTAAAGTTCCTTTCTTTGCTGAATGAATTCATCTGAGACTGATATGTATAATTCATTCTTATACTGATGAACCTAAATAAAATGATTGGCAAGTAAATAACATATAGATCCTTTGTTCAATTTAATAGTAGAAAAATTAGGGATGAATTAGAGGCTTTATTTAGTTCTAAAATGTCTTTGGATTATGTGTCACCAAGATATAAGCCAGACTAGCTCTTTAGTTTTAGTGGTCATATGATATTTTTTCTATTGTTGACCATGGCCATTGAAAATTTATTGTTATTCTCAATAGTAATCTTAATTGAATCAACTAGATGTATTTTGCACACTTCAAAATTGAATATTCATTTGAGACTTTGTTTTGTTATGTCATACTAACTGAGAAGATTGAATGATGCAGGATTCATTGCAATGTATGCTACTCTTGCAAGCCGAGATGTGGTAAGTGTCTGTATGTAATTTCCTGGATTTATTCATGCCTTATACCTTGTTAAGAAATTCACATTTGGAATTTCAGTTATGGGTAATATAAACATGAAATCATTTTCCATTTATGATTTTTCTTCATTTCCCCATAGGACTGTTGCTTAATTCCAGAATCACCATTTTATCTGGAAGGAAAAGGTGGTCTTTTTGAATACATAGAGAAGCGGCTTAAAGAAAATGGACATATGGTTATCGTTGTAGCTGAGGGGGCTGGGCAAGATCTTATCGCTGAAAGTATGAAGTCAATGGGCAATGAAGATGCTTCAGGAAACAAGCTGCTTTTGGATGTTGGGTTATGGTTATCTCAGAGGATAAAGGTAGTTTTTTAAGATTTTAGATAAACTTTGTTCCACATTATTGCTGATTCAACCCAAATTATGCAGTCCTTCTATTAAGTGCAAGTGGTTGGGCTTTTGCACATACTTCAATTATTGAAAGTAATATTCCTGAGAGATCTTTAATAGTTCATGATGCACATATTCGTCTGCAAAAGTGCTATATTGAAGCACATAGGACGCTCCTGGCCACCTGGCAGCAAATTTTAGGCCCTTGTTTTCCAGTAGCATGCTGTTTGCAGCTATTTGAGAGAAAAAAAATCCATTAATCTATATTAATCATTTTTGTTTCTTCGCATTGTACAGAACTATTTTACAAGCAGAGAAAAGATGGCGATAAATCTTAAATATATAGGTATGCCAACACACTTGACTCAATCATATCTCTGATAATGAGTTATAAGATGTCAAACAGTTTATTCTTTGGAATGCAGATCCTACATATATGATTCGTGCAATTCCAAGTAATGCATCCGACAATGTCTACTGCACACTCCTGGCACAGTGTGCTGTACATGGGGCAATGGCTGGATACACTGGTTTCACTGTCGGCCTAGTTAATGGAAGACACACTTACATACCATTTGATGTAAGTATTACATTTCTTTCAAGTCAATCAGTCCTAATATGAACTCTACGACCATTTGATCAAAGTTTACTTGCTGAAATGAGGCTTCAAAGAGAAAATTTTAACAACTTGAACTTGCACCTTAGTATCAAACCCATGGAGGTTATTGCCCAAAGCATTTTTCTTGATGAAAGCCTAGATATTTGAATCTCAAATTTGAGTATACCAACTAGTTTCTAATATCATGTAGCATTTTAGAGGAAACGTCAAAAGTTCTTCAAGAAATAAGTCAAGCTCATTTTTTATCCATTTGCCAAGGACTGATGTTGGCAATAGATGCTCATTGACTACTATACCTTTATATGATTGCAGAGGGTGACCGAAACAGGAAATAAAGTTGTCATAACTGACAGAATGTGGGCAAGGCTTCTGTCCTCAACCAATCAACCAAGCTTTTTGAGCTCTGAAGACATTGAGGAAGCAAATGTCCCAGAGGACCAACCGGAACAGGCGGTGCATCAGGAAGAAAGCTTGAATAATGGTTCTGTCTAAATTGGAGCTTGCTTGAGGCCATGACAACTATAAATAGAAATAGAGGTGTCAAAACTAGACGTTGTGGACTTGTGGTAGCATTTACTACATGATATTTTGTCTTCATGTATGCACCGAAGCAGCACACGTTAATGATGTGCTTTGTATTCAATAAGCATCTTGGCCATGGCCGGTGGGATGCAATAATAATCTATACAATCATGTAGCAGATGTATTGTTTTGATTACGACTTACGAGTACGTTGATTTCAAGGTGCTTTGATTTTGGTTTTCAAAATATTTGTTAAAATCCCGTTGAAGGATACGGTCAAGATAGTATTTAAAATAATTTGAATAGTCCTCCCCTCTTGAGTTAGTTTTTGATGTGAAATTAGGTTCACTAATTTCTTAATATTACTTTCATCATTGCAATTTTGGATCCTATTTGTTGGCCGAGTTCAAAATTCCTTGAGTGATGTACAAGTGTGTACAAGTGTGTTTTCTTAAAACTAATGTTTAGTATCTATTGGAAAAGTGTGTACAAGTTTGGATAAAATTATTATGATAAAGAAGTATATATTGTGTGTAACATTAATAATATATTATATTATTCCAGTATAATTATATATTATCTAATAATTTTACTACTATTATATTATGTATTTTTTATTGCAAATACTTTTTTATTTCTAATTTCCTAATACATTATTTTTTAAGCTTAATGGTAATATTGAAAAAAAACTTGAAACAATTGTAAATTCGGTTACATATGGATTCTGCGTGGATTTTGTAATTTTATTATAAAAACAAACAAACAAAAATCACTGTGATTTTCATGTAAATGTACATTGGGAAGTATATATACTAAACCATTGTAATAACTATTTTTGGATTCTGCATGGATTTATATAATAAAATATTGTAGCCACTTTTTCTTGAAATATATTTGCTTCATGTATTCATATACTAAATTATTGTAACCACTTTTTCTTGAAATATATATTTGCTTCTCCTTGGATTTTTTACGGAAATTATAAGTTCTAACGTTAGAAACTTTATTGAAAAGAATAAAAGCATATGCTTCGTCTTCTTTTTCTTGCACATCAGGTTGTCAAAAGTCAAAACCTAAACTAATCAAACCACCTTTTTTTTTTGGATCCGGTTGAGTTTTAGACTTTTTATTATCTGAAATTTGAAATTTTCAACTAAGTTTTGTTTCTAATTATTTCATAACTCAGAAAATTCCAAGTCAACTATTAAAATACATATAATCAAATAATCTAGAAAAATTGCCCAAAATGACTACCCTACACTATTTTGATATATACGATATATAACTAAAAAAACAAAAAACAAAAAATCCAAATATAAAGACGGAATTGACCGGAGCTGGTTGAATTTTTTTCCTTGCAGAAATTTAAATTGGTTCTCAGGTTCATAATTTCTTACCATATGCAAAATATATTTGAACCCTATCAAAATTTGATGGGCCAATTTTCGCATTTGCCACGAGTACATCAATGAGACACATTGAGTGATGATTGTGTCGGCTGATAGCCTGAGGGGATTCAGAAATTTTTCTAAGCAGATTCATGCATTATATACATAATAAATTTTAATAATGACTAAAAGAGATGACAAATAAATAAATATAATAGTTCCTTTGAAAAAAAAAAATTAAAAATCCAGATTGATTTTTTATAAATCTTTGCCAAAAGAAATTATTTTATTTCAATTTTAATGCTTCTTTTTGTTTGATTCAATGTTTGAGGGTAATTTGATTAAATTAAATTTGACTCGATATTAATTAGCTAAAAAAGGTCCGGTGTTGGGCGCAATTTGCTTCTGTGACACGTTATGTTTTAAAAAATAATCTGAAGAATCCCAAGCTTAGTAAGTTAACTCACTCAAGTAATCAGGTGCAGACCCACGCTAGGGCCAAGGGGGCATAGGCTCCTTGAATTTTTTCAAATATTAAATATTAAAAATAATTTGATAGTTTTTAAAATGAAAAATTAATTAATATAATCCAAACTATATCCAACTTAATAAATCTAACCTAATTTTTAATTTGTATCGATTATGACTTAAAGTTTCGAATTAACATCAATTATATTCCGTCGTCAAGTTATTGTTAATGAAATTGTTAGTTGCTGACGTTGCATCCTAGTCAGTAACTAATATATTAATTTTTAATACTCATATACACAAGTCAACAGCTGAAAAAAAAACACACACACAAAAATTCTAATCTAACATTCATCCTCATCTGAACTCTCATGCTACCCGCTTAGTAATATAATTTGACAATCTGTTATAGTTATTGACTGGGATACCACATCATATTGTCAAGTCATATTAGTAAGTAGATAGTAGGAGAGTTCTAATGGGGATGAATATCGAATTAGATTTTTATGTTTTTTTTTTATTTCGACAACTGACTTGTGTATATGAATATTAAAAAATAATATTTTAGTTCCCGGCTATGATGCCACCTCAGCAACTAATAGTTTCAACAATAGCAACTTAACAGTGGGATATAATTGGTGTTAATTCAAAACTTAATTCAAGTTAAATCTGATGCAAATTAAAAGTTGAATTAGATTTGTTAATTTTGTCGTAGTTTCGATTATTTTTTTTTGCAAACAAAACAGTAATACTATATTAGTCTAAAGTAACTAGGGCCATTCCAGTCCCTTACAATGAGTTGGTTCAATTCAGGGGGTCGCACATTAGACCAAACCTGAGAAACCATACAAGATGTAGCATAGTTTGCAGCCTAGTGGGCTGCTTTATTACATTCTCTAAAGGTAAAGCTAACTTTACCAAATTACATTTAGTAATCAAATCAAAAATATCATAAATAACAACTTGGATTCTCCAATCTGGGCAAATGTGTTGAGATAAACCATTCATAAGTGTTTTTGAATCGGATTCAATAATGATGTCTTGGTAGTTCATCTACGAAGCAATAAGAGCGACTTCTTTAACTGCTAAGGCTTCTGCATTCAAAATAGAGTTAGCATGTTGAATATTTTTACAACAAGTAAAAAGCACATCATGCATGGAGTTCCTAGCAACAATCCCAATACCTATATTGTTATTATCAATAGAAGCATCACAGTTGATCTTGATAATGTTAGGGGGAGGAGCCAACCATTGATGCAATCATTCATTTCTAGAAAACCAAATAAACCACCAAGATACGAAAACGACCTTCTACTCAAAGGATGAAAAGAATCATCACTAAGAAATAGAAGATTACTACCACGTATCCAAGTAGCATTATTTGGAAATGTTATGGGAAGGTAACTTTGGAGCAAGTTAAAAGCAGTGGTAGTGTAATCACAGTAGTAAAAGAGGTGTTCAAGGGTTTCAGCTTGGTTTCCACATAGAACACATGTATCATTGGGAGAGAGGTACATGGAGTGCAATTTGAATTTGGTAAGTAATATGTTATGCATAACTTTCCAAAGGAAAATTTTAATTTTGTTAGGGATATCAAGCTTCCATATGGTTTTCCAAGTAGCAGAATTTAAGTTCTCATGGGAATTGGGGTTAAGAAGAAAGGAATAGACTGCAGCAGTGGTAACGTTTCCCCTCTTATTGTCCTTCCATACCCAAATGTCATTATGGGGTTCCCGGAGCAAGTCAAGTGTAGTAATCTGTTCCCAACAGTTTTCCTCAAATAAGTCAAGACCAACAGTGTTGTTCCAATGTTGATTAATAATTAAGTTACTAATCTCGGTGTTCAAGTTAATCTCATTGCAATTGATGAAAGTGGGCTTCAAGCAGATAAGTAAATCTAAGCACCACTTATCAAGCATTATGGAATAGTTTCTACCAGAGTTAATGACTCTATTAAAACCAGGATACAGATGATGATAGACCTTAAGAAAGAGTCTCCAAGCCCAAGAACAGTGAGTAAGAGGGGAGTGGTTGAGAGTTGAAACATTTGGATATTTGGATTTAACCAAGTTTACCCAAACAATGTTATGATTATTAAGGTAGGCTTCAATTCTTTTAGCACTTAAAGAGATGCTTTGAAGATACACATCATGGATACCAAGACCTCCTAAATATTTAGGAAGAGTAGTGGTTTGCCAAGAGATAAGATGCATACCAGCCTTATCCTTCTTATTTTGCCAAAGAAAATAGCTAATGATGGAATTCATCTTATCCATGTTCTTATTAGACAGCCAAAAGACTGTCATAGCATGAATAGGAATTGAAGTTAGGACAGAGTTAATGAGAGTTAAATTCCCAGCTTGAGATAAAAAATTAGATTGCCAAGAACCTAGTTTAGAGTTTAGCTGGTCAAAGAGGAATTCATGAGCATTATCCGAAGGTCTTGAGGGGGAAATGATGGCACCTAAGTATTTAAAAGGAAAGAGCCTTTCTTGCATAGAAAGATTGTTACAAATGTTAACTTTGATGGAAGGAAGGGTATGTTTAGGGAAGAAGATGACAGATTTATTAAAATTGACCTTTTGACCAATAAGATAAAAATAATGACCAAAGATATTTTTGAAATTATCAATACTACTATCATTTGCTTTAAAAGCAAGGAGAATGTCATCAGCAAACATTAAATGGCTGATAGACAGATTATCATTAATACTTACAGAAGTGATTAGGTTTTCATTCACAACTTTGTTTATGAGGAGAGTTAAGGTTTGGGCAACAATAATATAGAGGAAAGGGGAAAGGGGGTCCCCTTGCTTGGTACCTCTATTAGATTGAAAGAAAGCAAAAAGTTTTCCATTAATCATACAAGCAAAAGATGCATAAGAGATATAGGATTTGATCCAGCTAATAAAGATAGGAGGAAAAGCACAAAACTCAAGAATATTGAAGATAACATTCCAAGATAAGAAGTCATAGGTTTTCTCCAAGTCAATTTTGATAAGGATATAAGGTTTCTTACTTTTGGAGCCATAGATAGAATGAGCCAACTCTTGAGTTATCAAGATGTTGTCATGGATACTACGGCCCTTAATAAAAGCAGACTGTTCCTTAGAAATGAGAGTGGGTAAGCACTCTTTCAGCCTGTTAGCAATGAGTTTAGTCAAAATTCTGTAGGATGGATTGCAAAGGGCAATAGGTCGGAATTCCTTCACCCTCTTAGGATTTTGACACTTAGGAATAAAGGTTAGAATTATCTTATTCCAATCATGAGGGAGAAAACTAAAACTGTGAAAGTGATGAAAACTTTTAAGGATATCATTTGAAATGATACTTCAGTAATTTTTATAAAATTTTATTGTAAAGCCATCTATTCCAAAGCTCTTGCCATTGGCCATGGATTTGATGGTATCCCATATTTCATTTTTAGAGAAAGGAGAAATCAGAGAATGATTAAAATCAGAATTAACAGTAGAATACATAGGCCACAGTTGGATAGTGAAGTTATGAGAGAATGAATGAGACCAAAGAGTTTGGTAGAATTTAGAAAATTCATTAAGAATGTTATTATCCTCAGATATAGGGTTACCTTCCTCAGGAATGATAGAAGTAATGTGGTTAATTCTTCTATGGGAGGTAACCATACGATAGAAATAGGCCATATTTCTATCTCCATCAAGGTACCATTTAAGTTTAGCCTTTGCCCACCATTTTAAGCTTATTTGTCTCTGAAGAGCAATAGCTTTATTTTTTAGAGAAGAGAGATTTGTTTGTTAAAGGTGGATAAATTTTTGCTTGCTTCTTTAAGCTCCAAGTTATAGATAAGATCTTGGGTAATCTTAAGGTTTGTTTCAAGTTTACCCAAAAAATCTTTGTTCCATTTAGACAGGGCATGTCTAGTAGCAGAAAGTTGTAAATGAAGCTTAGATTGAGGGGTAATGCTTTGAAAAGGTTTAGTCCAAGCTTTATTCACAATATCATAGGAATTCGGGTAATCATACCAAAAATTTTGGAATTTAAACAGCTTATTACCTCTATTTAAGTCTGGGTTAAGGCTAATCTGAAGAGGGTTATGATCAGAAGCATTTCTGAAGCCAAGAAGAGTTAGAGAATAAATACCCTATCTAATCTTACAAGAATTCTAAGATCTCATATCCTATTGTTACACCAAGTAAACCTAGGTTCAGAGAATCCTAGATCATTAAGGTTAGAATTTGTAATAAAATTCCTAAATTCTCTAATGTGATGGTTTATCCTAAAGGGGGAGCCCCCTTTTTATCTTCTTTATCTAGAATGCAATTAAAATCACCCATTATTATCCAATGATAAGAAGACAAATCAATATTGGAAAGATTATTCCAAAGCACATTTCTTAATAAAGGATTAGTATTTGCATAAATGGAAGAGAGAATAAATGGTGTGGAATTATTAAAGGAAACAATAATATGAATTACATCATGTTGGATAGAAATCACCTTAACTTTTACAACAGAAGAATTTCAAGCCAAAATGATACCTCCTGAGGCACCATTAAAGGGGGAGGAAACCTCTTGCCAATTTCTACCAAGCTTATGAATAAAGTTTATAGCATTAGAGTCTGAAACATGAGTTTCTTGTAAAGATAGAAAATTAACATTGAAATTTTTGATAAAGGAGAAAATTCTGTCCAAAACTGATTTTTTTCATAACACCTCTAACATTCCAGTTAATGATTTCCATGAATAACTAAAGCTAGGTTGTTTGAACAGTCCATATCCTCAGATGAGGTGTTGGAAGTGGGACTATGAGAAGCCCTAGGTCTCTTACATGAAGTGGGGGCAGAAGGTAAAGCAGGATATTCATCCCTATTATGAGATTTTAGGGAAGTTTTCTTTTGTTTACCCTTCTTTAAAGTTTGAGCTTCCTTAGGGGGAGTTTGGGAATTGAATATAAGAGAGACCTCTTGAACTAAGGTGTCAAAGGCTTTTTGAGGGCTTGTCTTATTGATTGATTGAGTCCTAATGTCAAGCATCTTATGAGTATCCTTAGTTTTGATACTCTCTTTAATTTGATTGGGAGGATCTTTGTTAACTTTAGGAGGGCTTGTCCCCTTTTCCCTCACAACATTATCCTTAATATTTAATCTAGGTTCTCTTCTACCAATAGAGTCCCTAGAGGTTTTTTCCTTAAAGGTATTCTTTTGGGGAGGGTTCCTGTCAGGGAGATTCTTTCGAATCCAAGTAGGATTTTTCTCATGGGAGGAAGAGTTTGAGATAGGATTAGGAGGGTTTGAGTATCTAGGATGATTCTCATTGGGTTGAGAGTCAGATTTGAGGGTAGGAGGTTTCTTGCAATTTTGCCTTCTAGTTACTTGGATCCCAGGTCCAAAAAGAGGCTCCTCAGAGTCAATGTTCTAAGGGGTACTAGAATTTTCATCCTTATCTAAGGGAGGGTTCTTTTCAACAGTAACATGGTTAGTATTAATATTTTCTAAGTTAGGAAGAACATCCGAAGAAGTATTGTTTTCAGGGCAGGTTGCCTCTCTATGGCCAACAATGCCGCATTTAAAACACACGGAAGGCAGATTCTCATATAAGATAGGTTGAAAAAAAATTGAATCCGACAGATTAATCCAAACACTTTGTTTGATAGGGTTGGAGAGGTTAATTTCAATACAAACTCTTATATAGTTGCCTCTTTGAAATTCAAATGAGCGGTTATCAAATGTAATAAATTTACCAATATCGTTTGCAATTAGACTAACCGAAGTAGGACTCCAAAGTTCTAGCTATAAAGCATGAATACAAATCCATACTGGGGCTGAAGAAAAGATTTTCATCCATGGTCGGAAAAAAGGTTTCCAAGGGACAAGCCGAATAATGTCTCCCCTGCAGGACCAAGGTCCGCCAGAGAGAACAGCGGTCGCCTGTTCTTGGGAACTAAATCGAAAAACAAAAAAATCCTCTTCGATATCAAGAACATTTTTTGGGCCATACGAAGACCATAGGTTGAAAGCCCATCGAGAAATCACTGGTAAGGGGGGCGGTTTGCCCAAAAAATTTCTGATCAAAGAAGCTTGCCAAGGGCTTTGCCATTCTTGGATTTGTTCAATCGAAAAGGAAACAGTACCGGAAGAGTGCGATTGAATATGAGACAGAGTAGACGAAGTTACCATATTTGAGTTTTTAGGGTTTGAACCCCTCAAGATTTGGGCCCAAGACAAGGAATTTGTACCCGGCAGTGAGGATCCTTTGTGCAAACCAGGCGGAGTTGGTGAAGAGCGAGGCACCTTCTCGGAGTTATGGTTTTGGTCAATATGCAGTAGATTAGGGTTTGCCTTATCACCCATCTTTTTTCCATCGGTGGGGGATTCCTCCAAGCACTCGTGAATCTTTGGCACAGGACCATCGGTACCCAAAGAATGGCCCGAACCATCCTTCAAAACCCCTTTTTCAGGGTTAGGGATTGCAAACTCGCTCGATAGCGCCATGGAGGGTTCCATTTTAGACATCAAAACATCAAGGGAGTGGAGAGGGAGAGGAGGGGGAGGTTTTTGGGGGGAGGGGAGGGGATCATCGGAGGGAGAAGAGTCGATCGCCAAGGATGTTGTCGTTGTCACCCTAGGGCACACACGAGACGACATCGGGGGCAAAAAGTCACCGTAGTTTGGATTAAATACATTATTTTTCTCTTTTTAAAAAGATATATGATTAAATTTCATAGATACAACCAAGTTCAAATATTTTAATCAATCTATTCATAGTTTGGTGGTTTGTGCTTGTGTGTTTTGCTTATAAGTCTTTGGTTCAAATCTCATCGTTAGTATTTTATGTACATTATTTATTTTTTTGTAACGGTGGAATATAAAAAAACTTCAAATCTTTTGTATTAATTTCTGGCAAGTCCAAAATTTTCTCCAATAATTTCTATGATAAGCCCCAAATTTTTATGCATTAACTTTTTACCTCTAAAATGCTTGTATTGATTTCATTTCTAATATATCTCTATATGTTATCATTCCTAGTCATATTATTAAGTTGTATGAACTTTTATAAATGAGTTATTTAATATATGATTGAATAATTTATTTGTTCATCAAGTACTCAACAAAAATTTTAGAAAACGAATAAAAAAAAGTCTACCTCATTCATTATTGTGAATTATATTTTAATTGAGAACTCAAATATAAAAATAATAAATTTTATTAATAATCCATATTAAATTATATAATACATCTTAATGATGAATAAATTTTAATTTTGCAACATGAATTATGTTGGCCCGAGGGTTTCCCTTAGGCTTCGATCTCTATTTTGATGATAACAAACATATATTTAATATATGTGTGTAGTTGTGAGTTCAGGTTAAGGTTGTGATAAGCACGCGAACTTCGCTCGAAAAATCACAAAAATCATCAAGAAAGGCTCGAATGCAGATTAAGTAGATTCCTTGTAATATATCCCTAGGATCTCATCCCAAGTCTATTTGTAAAGTTATCCAAGTCAAAATTTGGTAACAAAATCTATGAAAAAGCGTGTAACAAAGCAAATGTAAAAATCAGCCTCATCCCAGGTTCGGTCGACCGAACAAGGCAGAAAATGGCAATAGCCACTTCGATCGATCGATCGGTCGGTCGACCGAACAAGGCCAAAATTTGGCAGTGGCTAATTCAATCAACCGATCGGTCGACCGGATAATAGAGGATTTAAATCGAGATCAATTCGGTCGACCATTTTGTTAGGGTCCTTCGGGTTTGTCAAGTCCTGTATGTGTCATGACGGTCCCTAACGTGCATTGTAAATATTGCATCATGAGCATCCATGTAAATATGCATTGTAAAACGCGTCCGCGCACCGCCCATCGCTCTTGCTCACGCCTAGGCAAACGGCCTCGTTTGCCTAGGCGTGGCATGGACGGTGGGGGTGTGCGAACATAGGAATTTTATTACGCTCCTCGTGCTTTTGGGAACCTTGGGGGTGGCACTTGGGGGGTTAGCTCCACAAGTATAGTACCCAGGTATAGCCTGGGCACACTCTAGTCTTTCGTTCTAGCTTTCGCTCAAGCATTTTCTAGCATTTTCATGCATTTGGCCATTTGGCCCAACAACGTTTTTACGTCCAAGCACATAGAGGTTCCGACCCACGCGAAGTGGGAGCCCGCGACTTTTCGACATTGGCCAAGCAGATTGGCTTAAGGCTGATTCCTCGCACGGGAAGCGAGGAAGCCGCACGGATATTTTCTGCCCAAACAAGTTGGTCCGTGACAATTGGTATCAGAGTGATGCAAGCTCGCAAGGCTTTGGTGCAAACAATTGACGCAATCCGTCAACAGACTCATGCCTTCGTCGTTTGAGACAAACGACATTGGGGCACTCAGCATTCTCGCAGGAGAGATTTTCCTGACCAATCATGGGTCGCAAGATAATCGGTGAAACGAGTGGCGTCGTCGATGCGATGACAACCATTCCAGAGGAAGCGTTGGTGGAAGAGCCAACGCGAACACAACCAGTTGGACAGACCAGAACGAATGTCCAACGAGTTGGAGAATTGGAGAGAATTTGTGATGCTCATGCGGCCGGCATGGCCCTAGTCGGCAAGATAGCCGATGCACAAGAAAACTTGGAGTCAAGGCTAGAGGCACTCCATGATGACACTCAAGATGTAGTCAAACATCTGCAAGATGAGATTGCGGAGCTAAAGGCTACAGTCAAATTTTTTATCCGAGAGATACACTCGGGTGGTGGCAGTTCACGGCAGAACGAAGCGCCACAACACCATCTCAGAGCACCCGAACCAAAGCCTTACAATGGGGCCCGGGATGCCAAAGCGGTGGAAGACTTCCTCTTCGACTTGGAGCAGTACTTCAAGGTCACGAGGACGGTGGATGATGATATGAAAGTGTCCGTTGCAACCATGTATCTGTCAAAAGATGCAAAACTTTGGTGGCGGACCAAGTATGATGAAATTCAGAAGGGGCAAGCCAAGATTGACACTTGGGATGAACTCAAGCGTGAACTGAAAGCGCAATTCTTCCCCGAGAATGTGAAGTTTATCGCCCGACGAAAGTTACGTCAACTCCGTCAAGACAATTCAGTTCGGGAGTATGTGAAGAAGTTCTCGACTATCATGTTGGACATTTCAGACATGGCCGAGACTGATCAACTATTTGCCTTCCTTAAAGGACTACAGCCGTGGGCACAGCAGGAACTCTCCAGGAGGAACATTCAGAGTTTGTCGGAAGCAAAGATCGTAGCAGAACGACTCTCCGACTATAGCCCAGAGGAGAATACGGCTAAGGTGGCACCTTACAAGCCGAGATTTTGGGGACCCAACAACTCCAATGGCTACAGTTCAGAGGGGAATACGACTAAAGCGACGCCCTCCAAACCAAGGTATTGGGGGCCCGACAACTCTCAAGGCAAGGGATCTGTAGGCAATACAAGGTGGAGGAATCATACCCACAGACCATATATCCCGAGAGAACATTCTCAAAGGGGGTCCCCTCCGAGAGGGAACCATTCAACCATTTCGTCTAATTATGTATTGTGTAAAGGGCCTCACTCAGCCCAAGGATGTCCAGAACGACAAGCCTTGAGCGCCCTGATAGCAGAAACTGTGGTGGAGACAATGTCCAACGTCTCAGCGAAGAAAGACAAGGGCAAAGGAAAAGCAGTTGCCTCAGCGAGCCACGGCGGGGGGTCATCAAGCGACCACTCCAACGAAGATGAGTACAATGGGAGAACCAATATGGGAGCAGTACCACTGCTCAATGCTCTCAAGACTCAAGCGGGGGAGCGGAACCCCACGATAAAACGTCCAGAAGTGACAAATGAGCTGATGTTCATTGACATCAAGCTAAACGGTAGAACCACCCGAGCAATGGTAGACTCGGGAGCAACTCACAACTTTATTGCCAGGGAAGAGGCAAAGAGAATTGGACTCAAACTAGGGAAAAGTTCGAGTCAAGTCAAAGCAGTGAATTCCGCAACTCGGAAGATCGACAGCATCACAAGAGACGTTCCGTTGAAAGTTGGAGCATGGAAAGGGCAGACCAACCTGATGGTCGTACCCCTCGATGACTATCAAGTCATTCTAGGGATGGAATTCCTCAAATCGGCAAAAGCGGTACCCATGCCCTTCCTCGACACGATATGCTTGATGGGGGAGGACAACCGAAGTATCGTTCCAACAGTGCGTTCAGCACCAAGAAGCCAGAACAAACTCCTTTCTGCCATACAAGTGAAGGAAGGAGTCTAGCAAGACTGTGCATGGCAGGTGGCCTCTAAGTCGCAATATTTGTGCGCATAGCAGATGGCTCATAAGATGCAAGGCTTGGGTGCATGGTAAATGACCTCTAAGTCACAATATTTCCGTGTAGAGCAGATGACTCGTAAGGCACCCGCGCAGGGCAGATGGCTCATAAGACGCAGCGCACAGCGTAAACCCACAGCAGGGATCGGGGAGCAAGCCCCATATCGACCTCCATACAGAAGGGCCCCACCAGAGTTGGCGGACTTCACAGTTGGAGGCACTTGCAAGCAGGAAGGACATTCCACTGCTTTCAGGAGTCGGATGCCGAACGACACGGAGCGACGGTACCCAGTCCGCAAGATGAAGAAATGGAAGATCAAGATTCAAGAGCTCCCTAACGCCTTCAAGAAGCAAGTCGATGAGGGCTTCGACTTCGTAAGTGGGGGAGAATGTTAGGGACCTTCGGGGTTGTCAAGTCCTGTATGTGTCATGACGGTCCCTAACGTGCATTGTAAATATTGCATCATGATCATCCATGTAAATATGCATTGTAAAACGCGTCCGCGCACCGCCCACCGCTCTTGCTCACGCCTAGGCAAACGACCTCGTTTGCCTAGGCATGGCATGGACGGTGGGGGTGTGCGAACATAAGAATTTTGTCATGATCCTCGTGCTTTTGGGAACCTTGGGGGTGGCACTTGGGGGGTTAGGCTCCACAAGTATAGTACCCAAGTATAGCTTGGGCACATTCTAGTCTTTCGTTCTAGCTTTCGTTCAAGCATTTTTCAGCATTTTCATGGATGATGCCATTTGGCCCAACAACGTTTTTGCATCCAAGTACACAGAGGTTCCGACCCACGCGAAGTGGGAGCCCGCAACTTTTTGACATTGGCCAAGCAGATTGGCTTAAGGCTGATTCCTCGCACGGGAAGCGAGAAAGCCACACAGACATTTTCCGCCCAAACAAGTTGGTCCGTGACAATTTGGTCGATCGAACATGGCTGTAGAAAGGCAGAACGCCAGCGGTCGCTGGGCGGTTGACTGACGATCGATCGGTCGGCGTCCAACTGGCAAAAAAATGCATGTTGGAGTGTTGTTCCATTGAGGGGTTATAAATAGCCCTCACCAACCTTCATTAAACTCTCTTAACCATTGATTAAAGCTTTCAAAGATAGATTTGGGCCTTCAAATTAAGCTTGATTCGCTCGCGCTTGCTTCTCCGATCGACGATTACTCTCAAGCGCTCATCTTCTCTCGACTCCGACTTCTATTCGACCTCAACATCTTGTGGGGTTGAAGGCATTGAAGACTTGGAAAAGAGCTCTGACTTGTGATTTAATCTTTAGCTCTTTTCATTGTAATTTTACTTGTTGCTTGAACTTGTTTTTCATTGATTAGCTTGCTAGGTGTGCTAGTATAAACACTTAGGATTTACTTTGTAGAATTATGTTTTGCCTAGGTGAATATTTTTGAGGAGTTCTCAAAGGGTTGAGAACCGAGTCCTCGGTTGTATTCAAAGGGAAACACAAGGTCTATAAAGGATTTGGTTAGAAATCCTTGGTGAGGAGCCAAGGTAGTGGAGTAGGCGGTTGGCCGAACCACTATAATTTCTTGAGTTTGCATTGCCTTGTGTAATTCCTTATAATTGTGTTTTATACTCGCTAACGAACATTATGTAGTTGCACTTACTTTCGTTTGAAGTTGGAATTGACTTAAAAGAAATTGAAGTACATTGTTAAAAGTCACCCAACACTATTCAACCCCCCCCCCCCCCACTTCTAGTGTGGGTATTCACTCAACAATTGGTATCAGAGCAAGGTTGTAGGATTAGGTTTAACCATCTACCCTACTATTTAGAATGACTAGTGAAATCCAACTAGCTCAAGGGTCCTCTACTCACACTCCACCATTGTTCGATGGAAACAACTATGCCTATTGGAAGATACGCATGAATGGCTTCCTACAATCACTAGGCATGGATGTATGGAGAATAATTCAAGTAGAGTATAAGCAACCAACTAAGGATATGGATGAGTGGGATCATGAAGAAATTAAACTCTTTAATGCAAATGCTAAGGCCGTCAATGCAATATATTGTGGTCTATCAATTAATGAGTTTAATAGAATTTCTACGTGTAAGTCTGCATATGAACTTTGAAAAGTCTTAGAGACTACACATGAAGGGACTTCATAAGTTAAAGAATCTAAGATAAACCTACTCATGCATTATTATGAAATATTCTAGATGTTATCACATGAATCTATTGATGCCATGTATGCTCGCTTTCAAAATATTACAAATGGATTAGCTAACCTTGTTAGAGATATAAGGGAAGAGGAGAAGGTAAGGAAACTCCTTCGTTCCCTTCCAAAAGCTTGGGAGCCCAAGGTCATCACAATCATGGAAGCAAAGGATACGAGCACCTTGAAGATCACCGAGCTCATTGGGTCTCTCATGACACATGAGACTCATATGAAGCAATATAAAGAGGAAGATGCTCCCAAAGGCAAGACCATTGCCTTAAAAGCATCACACCGGGGTGAAGAACCCTCATCATCCGAGGAAGAGACGGATGAGTTTGAAGAGATTGCGATGTTGGCAAGAAGATTCATGAGTTTCATGAGAGGAGGCATGACGAAGGGAAGAGGAGGCTATACATGCTTCAATTGTAACAAAATCGGGCATCTAAGGAAGGATTGCCCACTTCTCAAGATGGCTTCCACCTCCAACCCTCACAAGAAAGACAAATACAAGAAGAAGAAGAAGAAGAAGAAGGCAATGATGGCTTCTTGGGATGAAAGCGAGTCTTCGTCAAGTGAAGAAGACTCCAAGAGTGAAAAGGCAAATCTTTGCCTCATGGCAAATGACAACGAGGTAAGATTTACATTTGGCAAGCTTTCATTCACACAAGAAGAACTAGAAAATGAATTTGATCAAATGCATGATAAATTTAATGCTATTAGAAAGAAGTTTAAAGAGCTTAAAAAGGACAACAAATCTTTAGAGATTGAAAATGATAACTTGCTACTTTCATGCAATGTATTAAGAAAAGAAGTAGATACCCTTAAGGAAGAGAAGCATGCCTTAGATGATGCTAAGAAAAACTTAGAAAATAAAAATGAAAAGTTGGAAAATGAAAATAAGTTCTTAAGTGATAAAGTAGAACACTTGAATGATAACATGCTAAACTTAAAAAAGGAATTTTGCATGCTAAATAAAAAAATGACAACCCTACAAAATGCAATGCCTAAGGTTGTACATAAAAAAGGATCACCAAACAATCATGCTCATGCACACTTCCATGCTCACACACATAGCCCAAGAAAGTTTAATGGAAGTTACTTTTCATGTGGTATTTTTGGCCATATGGCTAGAGATTGTGCACTAAGAACGAACCCTAATGCTAGATTCACTTGGGTTCCTAAGATGACTAACACTCAAGAACCCAAGAAGTTTTGGGTACCTAAAATTGTCTCTTCTCCTTTTGTAGATGGAGAAGCATCCTCAAGCAAGTAGAAGCACGTGGATATTGGATAGTGGTTGCTCAAAACACATGACGGGTGATATCAATATTTTCGCAACCCTATCAAGCAAGGATGGTGGACATGTGATATTTGGAAACAATGTCAAAAGTAAGATTGTTGGCATTGGTGATATAGGTATACTCCCCTACCCATGCATTAAAAATATCTTACTAGTTGATGGGTTAAAGCACAATTTGATTAGCATATCTCAATTATGTGACAATAGATATGTAATCATTTTTGAAGCATCTAAATGCATCATTAGAAGTGCATCATCCAATGATATTGTGTTCATTAGAAATAGGCAAGAAAATATTTACACATTAGTTCTAAATGTTTTGCCTAACCCCCATGTTAGATGCTTGGTTGCCACGAAAAATGATTCTTGAATGTGGCATAGAAGGCTAGGACATGCTGGCATGAGCCTCATCCAAGAAATATCTAAAAAGGACTTAGTAAAAGAAATACTTAAGATAAAATTTAAAAAAGACAAACTTTGTGATGCATGTCAACATGGTAAACAAGTTAAGTCTTCATTTCATAGCATTAATCAAGTGAGTACATCTAGAGTACTTGAACTTGTGCACATGGATCTCTTTGGTCCTTGTGATGTAGCTAGTCTATGTGAAAAATTATATTGCTATGTTTTGGTTGATGATTTCTTGAGATTTACATGAGTTTTCTTCTTAACTAAGAAAAATAAAACTTTTGACTTTTTTCAAAAAATTTGCTAGGAAAGTTACAAATGAGAAGGGAACTTCAATTTTGAAAATTAAAAGCGATAATGGAGGAGAATTTAAAAATGAAAAGTTTTCTGAATTTTGTGATGAATTGGGTATTGAGCATACCTTTTCTTCCCCTAGAACCCCTCAATAAAATGGGGTGATTGAGAGAAAGAACAGAACCTTACAAGAGATGACTAGGACCATGGTTTGTGGAAATAATTTGCCCAAGTACTTCTGGGCCGAAGCCATAAATACCTCTTGTTATGTGTTTAATCGTGTTTTATTAAGACCTAAAATCAAGAAAATACATTTTGAGATTTGGAATGATGAAATCCCAAGTACGTGTGGGATATTTTCGTGTTTTTTTATGTAAATATTTTATCTTAAACACTAATGAGCATCTAGGAAAATTTGATTCTAAATCCGATGAAGGTATTTTCCTAGGTTACTCAAATAGTTCTAAGGCATATAGAGTTTATAATCGTAGAACTATGATTGTTGAAGAATTTATGCATGTTACATTTGATGAAACTAATGATTCTTCTAGAAATGTTGGGATTGTGAATGTAAGTGAGAAACTGGAGGAACGCACATTTCATGATAAATAAGTTGAGGAAGAAAAACAATAAGGAAACTTAACATGAAGAACTCTCATCCCCAACTCTACCTCAAGATGAAGAAGAAGAAGAGGAAGCTCTACCACCTCTCCCCAAAGGGTACCGATTGATTAAAGATCATCCAATGGATCAAGTCATTGGAGAACCATCAACGGGAATGGTAACGCGCTCTAAACTTAAGAACATTTGTCAATATGTAGCATTCATATCTCAAGTAGAGCCAAAAAATATTAAGGAATCAATAGAAGATGAATTTTGGGTAATAACTATGCAAGAAGAACTTAATCAATTTGTTAGGAATGAAGTATGAGACTTAGTACCTAGACCTAGAGGACAAACAATGATTGGGACTAAATGAGTATTTAGAAATAAGTTAGATGAAGGAGGTTTAGTTATTAGAAACAAAGCTAGGTTAGTGGCCCAAGAGTACAATCAAGAAGAAAGAATTAATTATAATGAAACTTATGCTCCCGTAGCTAGATTAGAAGCAATTCGCATGCTTTTAGCTTATGCTAATTTTAATGGCTTTAAAAATTTTCAAATGGATGTTAAAAGTGCATTTTTAAATAGTTTTATCAATGAAGAAGTTTATGTTGAACAACCCCCCGGATTTGAAAGTTTTGAGTTTCCAAACCATGTTTTAAAACTTAAAAATGCCCCTTTGTATGGTTTAAAACAAGCCCCTAGAGCTTGGTATGAAAGGTTTTCCACGTTTTTGATCGATCAAGGCTTTAGAATTGGAAAAGCCGATGTTTCATTCTTTATAAAAAATAATGAAAATGATATTTTACTCATACAAATTTATGTTGATAATATAATATTTGATGCTACTAATGAATTATTTTGTGAGTGGTTTGCAAAATGCATGCAAGAAGAGTTTGAGATGAGCATGATGGGAGAATTTTCCTTCATGCTTGGTCTCCAAATCAAGCAAACCAATAAAGGAATCTTCATAAATCAAGCTAAATACACAAAGGAGCTCATCAAAAGGTTTGGAATGAATGAAGCCAAGATAGCTTCTACACCAATGAGCACATCCATTAAGCTTTACAAAGATGAAGATGGTGTCAAAGTAAATGAAAAAAGATATCCAGGTATGATTGGTAGTCTTCTCTATTTAACTGCAAGTAGATCCGATATCATATTTAGTATTTGTGCATGTGCTAGGTTTCAATCTTGTCCTAGAATATCTCACTTGAGTGTGGTCAAACGCATATTGAGATATTTGAAGGGCACGGTTGACTTAGGATTATGGTATTCATGTAATGCATCTTTCGATTTAATTAGTTTTTCGAATGCCGATTTTGTCGGGTGTAAAGTAGATCGAAAAAGCACTAGTGGGTGTTGTCAATTTTTAGGGATGAGTCTTATTTCTTGGTTTTCAAAGAAATAAAACTTGGTTGCACTTTCAACTACCGAAGTTGAATACATCGCTGCGGCTAGTTGTTGTGCACAAGTCCTTTGGATGAAACAAACTCTTTTAGATTATGGACTTAGTTATTCATGTATACCTATATATTGTGATAATACTAGTACAATCAATCTAACAAAAAATCTAATTTTACACTCTAGGACCAAGCACATTGATCTAAGATACCATTTTCATAGGGATAATGTAGCCAAGGGAAATATATCTGTGGAATTCGTATCCACCGACAAACAACTTGCGGATATATATTCACAAAACCCTTAGGTGAAGAAAGTTTTACAAACTTAAGAATGCAATTATGAATTTGTGCTTTTTCTAGTGGTTAAAAATATTCAAAATATGTCTTTTGAAAAATTGCATTTCATATGGTATCATCACACGTATGTATTACCTTGTAATGGGGCTTTACGACTTATTGATGTTTGCCTTCTATAGGCTTACAATGATAGGAAGGACTATAGTGGTAGATGATACTCGATTTTATGATTTTTCTTGGTTTAATGATGGAACTCATTAATAGTGTCTTAGTTCTTGCCCTTTTAGACTGATGTCAAAAGGGGGAGGAAAAAGTAATGTCACATTTGTTTTATGCATAATATGCATATTGATAGGGGGAGTATATGTTAAGTTGTGAACTAAGTTGTGTATGCCTTCACTCAAACTCACAAATGATACTTAGAGTCTTCTTTTATATAAAATATCATGTTGTGTTTGTCATCATCAAAAATGGGGAGATTGTTGGGCCAAGGGTTTCCCTTAGGCTTCGATCTCTATTTTGATGATAACAAACATGTATTTAATATATGTGTGTAGTTGTGAGTTCAAGTTGAGGTTGTGATAAGCACGCGAACTTCGCTCGAAAAATCGCAAAAATCGTCAAGAAAGGTTCGGATGCAGATTAAGTAGATTCCTTATAATATATCCCTATGATCTCATCCCAAGCCTATTTGTAAAGTTATCCAAGTCAAATCTTGGTAACAAAACCCATGAAAAAGAGTGTAACAAAGCAAATGTAAAAATCAGCCTCAGCCCAGGTTTGATCGACCAGTCAAACGACCGAACAAGGCAGAAAAATGGCAATAGCCACTTTGGTCGATCGGTCGGTCGACCGAACAAGGCCAAAATCTGGCAGTGGCCTATCGACTGGACAACAGAGGATGTAAATCGAGATCAATTCGATCTACCATCTGATCGACCGAACATGGTTGTAGAAAGGCAGAACGCCAGCGGTCGCTGGGCGGTCGATCGACCGGCAAGCGACTGGTCGGCGTCCAACGGGCAAAAAAATGCCCGTTGGAGTGTTGTTCCATTGAGGGGTTATAAATACCCCCTCACCAACCTTCATTAAACTCTTTTAACCATTGATTAAAGCTTTCAAAGAGAGATTTGTGCCTCCAAAGCTTAATTCACTCGCGCTTGCTTCTCCAATCGACGATTACTCTCAAGCGCTCATCTTCTCTCGACTTCGGCTTCGATTCGACCTCAACATCTTGTGGAGTTGAAGGCATTGAAGGCTTGGGAATGAGCTCTTACTTGTTATTTAATCTTTAGCTCTTTTCATTGTAATTTTACTTGTTGCTTGAACTTGTTTTTCATTGATTAGCTTGCTAGGTGTGCTAGTATAAACACTTAGGATTTACTTTGTAGAATTATGTTTTGCCTAGGTGAATATTTTTGAGGAGTTCTCAAAGGGTTGAGAACCGAGTCCTCGGTTGTATTCAAAGGGAAACACAAGGTCTATAAAGGATTTGGTTAGAAATCCTTGGTGAGGAGCCAAGGTAGTGGAGTAGGCGGTTGGCCGAACCACTATAATTTCTTGAGTTTGCATTGCCTTGTGTAATTCCTTATAATTGTGTTTCATACTCGCTAACTAACATCGTGTAGTTGCACTTACTTCCGTTTGAAGTTGGAATTGACTTAAAAGAAATTAAAGTACATTGTTAAAAGTCACCCAACAATATTCAATCCCCCCCCTTCTAGTGTGGGTATTCACTCAACAATTATGCATTCAACTTAGATTTTACTTCTGGTGTAGCATCAAGTATAATGAACCAAAGAGTAATTATTTTTTTGTATGTACTTGTACTTTTGTGAATCACTTACTAATTTCTTTATTTTCTTCACATAGTATGTTTCATAAAGTTGTCGATCTCCTTTGTGGTTGGCATAGACTCCTCCATCTGTTTATGGCTTGATCCTTGGTGTGGTAGCAGTCCTGTTGCAGACAAGTTTCCTCATTTATTCAAATTCACTCTCAATCTGTTTATCACCATTGTTGAGGCCCGTGTTGTTGATGCTTCTGGGATTTTTTCTCGACTGAAACATTTCCTTTAGCACCTTTCTTAGTATTGAGCACCTCCATGAACTTGCTAGAGACTTGGAACCTATTCAGACATCCTCGAGAGTGGATTACTTGGAGTGGAAATGAACTTCTAGCAAAACTTTCACTACAAGAAAACATGCTATCACCGACGGATTTATTACCGACAGATTGATTTCGTTGGTATTACCGATGAAATCACCGACGAATATAAAATCTGTTGGTAATTAAGCCGACCAACTTATAAATTTTTCCCCCTTTTTTTCAGTCGATTTCCTCCTATTTTTTTATTCCACCTGCCAAAAATTTCTTTTTCGCGCCCTTCCCCGCCTCCTTTCGCAGCCAACAAACCCTTTCCCCTCTTTTTTTTTATAGCCAACCACAGGAATCTAATAAGTCCCTCTCGCCTCATCCGCCTCCCCTCGCGACAAACTGGCTACTCGCCCACCCTCACGACGAACCTGCCGCTTGCAACGTCTCCCCTCGCGACGCCTCCCCTCTCCATGAGTCTGCTGGTGCTCGCCTAGGTTTGCCCCTCTATCTCACACACGCACCTTGTCCCCCTCGATTTCAAGGATTTTTTCTTTCTTCTTCCCTTCCCATCTTTAGATTGGTTAAGTTTTCGTTTTTCTATTGTTGTTTTCAGAGAAAATGATCATTTTTCTTCATTTTTCTGTTGTTCGTTCTTCTTTCTGGTCATTTTTCCCTTTCTGTTGCTTTTGTTTAGACCTATTTTTCTAAATCATAGCAAGCATGTTGCATCATGATCTTTTGTTTTTCTGAACTTAAGATGCCATACTGGCCTAGTGGGTGACTTTCACAGCATCACATAAAATAGATGAAGTTAAGCACAGTTTCTAATTGCTATTGTTCTTGGAATATTTTATTATTTTCTGATCCTTTTAGTATTTGCTATTGTATGTTTTATATAAATTTATATAAACAACATGAACCATATGAGACCATAGTCTGCAGATCATATGGAAGCATATTGGAGGACGACTCAAAAACGTATCATATTTGTGTTACTTATATATTCCTTAATTCTATATGTTTTTTCTACTCAACGTGATTATGTCTATGGATTTTTCAATAATAAACATATTGTTCTTTTATGACACTTTGATTCAATAGGTTTGCACTATTTTTCTTTAATGTTTTTTCAATTATAAGTTTGATACAACTCTGTATAGCATAAATAATAAACCAACAAAAGACTATGTTTAGACTTCTTTTTTTTTCCATTACAAAATGAACCCCATAAATAAGCTTTGAGAAACATTAGCATATCTTTATAATGAAAGGAATCCATGCATAATTATAGAACAAGAGAATGCAATTGTCATAATCCATGCATAATTGTAGAACATGGAAGCTTTGGCCTTCTTTGGCATTGCTTTATCTATTACAAACTACTTCCGGAAAAAAAAAATTAGAAAAGCACTCACTTGCTCTGAAAAATCACTCTCTTACCCTAAAAAATGCTTTTAATATGCATTTACCAAACACCATTTTTTTCTTCAAAGTGTTTTTTGTAAAGCACGGTCAAATAAAGCCTCCATTTGTTGTCTTTGTTTCTTTTATATTGTTTGTCAAATTCAATTGAAAAATAAGATAATCTAGTGGTATAATGTATGGTGTTCTGCCTCAAGTGGCTTGCAAAATGAGGAGATAACTATTAGGTGTTCAAAATAGGTATATATTTTGACATAATGTTTTTATTCATTTCTTTTTTATTCACTCTCAAAAATAAGATAATGAGTTTTTTAATGTATTAACTTATATGTCAGATGCATTCATTTCTGTTCACCATGAAACATAATGTTTTTATTCATTAAATATTAATCTATGATTGAGATGAGGAGAGCCCAATTTTAGATTTTTTTTCTCTAAACAAATTGTGTGCATATCTAGTTTGTTGGTCTGAATGAGATGAGAGCTCAATTCTCAATGTAGGACTAAATTAGGGTGTTATGATCTCTTGCACTTAAAGTTTTGGCATACCAGCACCATCAAATGATTGAGGCCATCAATGGCACAACCTTCTCATTTACAAACCTTCAACTATGATGATCACATGAACCACTCTAGCATCTCTGTTGGTTGCAGAGCTTATCATATTCTCTTTTTCTTCCCCAAGCTTTAATTGTTTACGCATTTGATCTTCAACTTCTTCCAAGTGAAGGGTGTGTAGGTAGCAGAAGGAATTATGAAACCATAATTCTTTGCCTGACAACAAGTAGTTTTTGAAAAAAAAAGATTTCAAGGTAATAAGCAATTATTGATGCTTAATCCAAAATTTTAAAGCATAATTTTATTCATTTATGTAATGATTTTTGGATATATGATTCTTAAATTTTAAAGCCATAGGTTTTTCCTTCAAATATATGATTCTTGAATTATTCAATTTGATTCGATGCTTTCTTTGGTGATTTCTTGTTGAATTCTATGAATTGTTATTCAACGTAAATGTATGTCCGTGGGTTTTAATAATAAGTCAAGGATACTTAACTCTTTTTATGAGAATCAACAAAAAAACTACTACATTGAGTCCAGTGAAAAACTTAGCAAGAGTATTAGCATAAATAGTTTAGTTCTCTTATGCTATTCCTTCAATCCACAATTTTTATCTCTTTAGAGATCTCGGGGATATCAAGAATTAAACTCCTCTAGTTCCAGGAATTCAAATTTGCTTCTTCATGAGATTTGTTGCACTTGAGCAATTAGAATAGACAATGACTCTTCTTTAATTCAGCATCTATAGCTTACAAATGGCAACAAAACAAAAGTATTTGGTTGAATGTATAGTGTATTCATTACAGTGTATTCATTGCCATCAAATTTGATCTGGGACTTTGTTTAGAATTTGTCATCAACTTCAATGACTATTAATTGAACTTCAATGCCAAACAAGGCTATAACTGGTTCTGTCCTGAAGCTAATTAAGCATGATAAATCAAGGGATACACATTAGTTGTCCCAATAGATCAAAAAATGAAGCAATTAACCCATTATGTAATCAAGTAGTTGTAGCACAAAATCTCCCTTCTATTCAGCACCTTCCCAAACTGACGAGCCATAAGTGTCTTGCTAGTAGCAAGAGGACCATGAAGAAGCATCCCTTTAACATGCTTGATACCCAATCTGCAGGTGATACTAGTCAGGTGGGTTTTAAGACTTAATTGTACTTCAACATATACAACATATGCTTCAACATACAATTAGATGTTGTGTATTGCAGGTTCCTTATAACTAAAAGGAGTTCTGGTGTCGAGCTTGTTGTACTGTCGCACATCAAATATCAAAACACAAACTTCAGAGCAGGTAATGATAAAAAGAATGGGAACTACTTAGCTTGCCCATTATTCTTGTTCCTATGGCTGAATAATTGATAGATAGCTAGCAGAACATACTCATTGCAAAATCTTGAATACTAGCCTTGATATTACAAAGCTTATGCTAGAAGAATATAAATAGATTTTGGATAGAACCAAACTTAGCAGTCATCATAATGCAGGAGTGAGATTTTTATTTCAAGTCAAGTGCAGTAGTGAGGTGTGAAAAGCTTGTGCTAGAAGAATATAATTTCCTCGAATTATGGGCATGGTCGGACAGATGATGACTGGAATACAATGTAGAGGGAAATCACATCCATGCATAGGAAGAATATAAAAT
Source organism: Canna indica (assembly GCA_034359265.1). NCBI lineage: Eukaryota > Viridiplantae > Streptophyta > Magnoliopsida > Zingiberales > Cannaceae > Canna > Canna indica. The sequence goes on along the minus strand of CP136891.1, from coordinate 71,952,985 downwards.
CATTTTTGCTCATGTTCTCAGAGGTAAGTGGTAACACCGTAACACCAGTAATGCAGCTTAAACTGCATTAAGTCATGGATATGAACATTTAGTAAACAAGTCTCTGAATACAACAAATACAACAATTAGGAAGTTTTTCTGATGCATGTGCTTTTGTAGTTCACTGGAAAACATCTATCATGTGAGGAGCTAGGATAGTTTTATTATTACCTAGCAAGATAAAGCTCTAAACAAATGGTATAATTAATTTGTTCTGCATTAAAGAAATATTCACTTAATTCTCTACCATAGGAATGGAATCTGCATTAGAGTTGAAATTTTTATTTAATCCAACACGTAATGTATGCATATGCAATGAATATCATGAAAACCAAGGAAGAATCTCCTGCAGATAAGATTGCATGTGCAAGAGAACTCTAGTAATTATTTTTGCCTCACATTATGTCTAGCATTTTATTGCATTGATCATTTTGCTGCAAATGTTCATACCACCTTTTACCTATTGAATCTCATGTTCATTGATCATTTGACCGTTGTTCTTACATTAATGCATATATAAGTTTCTTTTCATTATAAATCTTGTTTCAACTAGGAGGAATATTAGGATTATATGTTATATTCCTGCTGATCATAGGATAGTTCATCTAAAATTAATCTTGCCTTGACATTCATTATCCTCTAGCGCTCAATACCTCTACCACATATCCTCTAGCGCTCTTGCCTCTTAGGTTTACTCTGTCAAGTGATCACTTTGATTTTTTAGATTTATGAATTACAATAGTGTAACATGATGTCTTCATTGTTTTTCTTATGTCTTTGAAAACAATGAATCCCATGTCTTGTGTGGTTTAACTTAGACTAACCTTGTTTAAGTCCTGATTGTCTTACTCTTTTTGGCAATAATTTATGCAAAATATGATACGTGGATTTGAAAACTGACTTTGCTTTCACTATATCATTATACCTAAATTTCAGCCAATAATGTTGTTTTAGCTAGTTTTAATTACCCTATGTTGTATTAATTTAGAAGCAGATACACTCAAGTGATATTCAATTTCAGCTTCTAAGTTACTAATATATTGTAATTCAGTTCTTTTGTTTTTTACATGCAGGTATAAAAAGGATGAAGTGAAAGGATCTACTTTTTGAAAAAGAAAACTAATGTATTTAATTTTGAAACAAGCTTGATGTATTGAAACTCTAAAATAATGTATTTGCTTGACTAGCATAATGTATTTTGAAATCAGTTGTAATTTTAATTTAATGTATACAATGGTTTCCTTAAGTATATATATGTGTGTTGATTTAGAAATACAATCGTTCATGTGTGTCAACAATTTATTTTATGGTTTCAGGTGTATAAATGTGATATCATGGTTTCAAGATCGATTCAGATATTAATAATCAAAATGTATTATTGATAGATAGATTTCGTTGATAATACCGACGGACATACCAACAGGGATGTATCGTAGGTAATATCAACAGAGATATTACCGACAGACCAATTTATTACTAATACCAACAAAAAGTATTTATTGGTAATACAAACTACAATGGACACTGTTGGTATTACTGATGAGTGTCGAATCCACCAAAAATAAATACCTACTTCTTGAGATTTTGTAGTCGTGACAAGTAAGGTCGAATTCACGGAGACTGGTTAGTTTTAAATTCTTTCAAAATTAGAAATTAAAAAGGAGGAATTAAAAAGATGGAGGTTTTGATTAAAAATAGTAATTAAAAATAGTGATTAAAATTAAGGAGAAATCAATGAGAGAAAAGTCTAGCTAAAGGTACGTTCTCAATTTCGGGTCGTAGGATTAATCATAGACGCTAAGGATGGGTTTCTTTATTCCTAGCAATTTAATAGACTTTTGTGAATTGAACAGCAATATTCACACAAGTCATATTAACTCAAATATTCCATTAGTTCGGATTGAACAGCAACCTCGACTAATTTGTCTCTAAACCCGGCATGGAACAACCAATATCGATAGACTAGCTATTGTTATAATAATCTGGTAACAGACCAACAATTAAAAAGAAAAAATAGAATAAATTCCGCGAGAAATAAATGAAATACTAGAAAACAAAGACTTTGAGAATAGAAGAATCTCACAATCCGTACAACCGAAACGTCGAATCGCCCTTTAGCTAGAAAGAAGTAGATCAGCCACACATTTCAAACTCAAACAATTTCATTCTCAAAAATAAACTGCTGCTGAAAACTTAAAGAGCAAAATACAAAAGGAGGCTAAAGCTAAGAATTGTCAGCCCTAAAAACTAAAACTAAAAACTGGCCTAAAAACTAAAGCTAAAAACCAGCCCTTGTTCATTACAACTCTTCTCCTCTTATAGGATAATTCCAAACCTAACTAGAATAGTAAATAAAAATCAAATCAACCATACATGACATTAAACTAACAACCAAATATCCTGGTTTAATATTTTTGACACAAATGGTTTGTTAAAATTCAGCTGGAAACATGGAGCCAAGATTTCAGCATTAAACATGGCAAATTCAGATTCTGTCACATGTATTCTTGCTAAGGCGTGGGCACGTCCAAGGCAGTGCGACCAAATCCAGCTTGCATTCCAATTTCAGCTTCCAAAAACGTGTAGGGGGGCTTCTTTTCAAATTCTTTCCATCATTTGTTGTCTAAAAGTTAAACAAAATAATAAACATAATTTAGGAAGCATTTAATTTGAATTTAGCATGAAAACAGTCATCAAAAGATGGAAAATAAATACGTCATCAAATCTCCCCACACTTAAACCATGCTTGTCCTCAAGCATAACTCAAAGTGAACAATCATTTTTAAAAAAATTCATCGCATCCTATCACAGCCCGCGTCATAAAGTTTTAGCGACTCAAACAAAAAGATAATAGCTAGCAACCTTTCACAATGAAATCTCATCCATCCACACAGATTTATGATTACTTAGATGTAAATTCAGAGTACAAGATGCAAAGTATGAAGAGTTTTTTAGCACACATGCAAGCTTCAAAATAATCATCGCATAGAGGAACATCTACCAAGCAATGCCACAAGTTGAAATAACTAAAAGACTTAACTTAATGAGTGGGCACCATTTATTTTCCTAGATCGTTGCTCAACCTTTTGACGCGAGGACATACATTGGTGATGCATGCACCCGGTTACTCGATTGGCCCCGAATCTAAGTTCTTTGCCTAGAATGTCATGCAACCTTTTGACGCGAGGACACACATTGGTGATGCATGCACCCGGTTACTCGGTTGATCACAATTCTAGGTGGCTACTAGCTCTACTCATGATCTTTAGTGATCAGCGGAGTAGTGATGCTCTTTCTTTCTTTCTTTCTTTCTTTTTTTATCTCCTTTTTTTTTCTTTAGACTTGAGGCGTAGCAAGGTATAGTTCCTACTGTACAAGAAAAAAAACTAAGCAGGCATGATTGTTTTAAAATTTATTGCATCTTAAAATTCTGAAAGTTCATCAAGAGATGGTCATATATCGTGTGGGGAGATGAGAAATGCATTATTCATGTTGGTTCTCTATTGTAATTCAGTTCAAGGCATTTAACACGGTGATTTAGGATGTTCAGGGATGTAAATGAATTCTTCAAGATAACAATTAAAATATATGAGTTAGAAACACTGAGTTCCAGGACAAGATTCAAAAATTTATCAATAGTGTGCAAAATAGTGACCTTCTAATCAAAATAAGTTCATGTGCAGGAAAATTTTAGCTATCTACAAAAGGTCATGATTCTTGCAAAATAAAGGTGTCATTGCAAAATAAACTCCTGCCCACACTTAAAATACACATTGTCCCCAATGTGGTTCTAAATAATTTCAAAACAAAATAATAGCAAATTGGGAAAACGAGAACTTCCCTGAACATTGGAGGAAGGTGCCGGCTGCTTGCTACTGCCTTGGGTTTTAGGCGTGGTCATGCCTAAAACTTCAAGTTTGCCTTTTAAATTTTGTCTCCTTTTTCTTTTAGAATTTCCAAAGCTCTACCATTGATATCGAATTCACCCTTTGCCAAAAGATATTTGGAAGAAATTAAAACCAGAAGTAAAAGAAAAATAAAAACAGATCTAAAGAAATTGGAAAGAAAACTATGCAAAAGTAAAAACTAATAAATAAGGCGTGGGCACGCCTAGAACTTGGGTTGCCTCCCAGAAGCACCCTATTTTTTGTCTTGGGCCAGACTCTGCTGCAGTTTTTATGAGTTTAAGGCGCGGGCACGCCTAATGCCTGGGTTGCCTCCCAGAAGCGCCCTATTTTCTGTCCTAGGCCAGACTCTACTGTCATGTTTCACGTAACTCCAGTTGCATATTTTAGATGCCTAGGCAGCGGCCTCAATTCCAATTGCGGTATCTGCACAATAGGATGTAGAAGCTTAGTGTGAGAAGTAAATGGTTCTAGGCATGAAGCATTAGTTTTTGTGGTTTTAAGCGCCTTTATTTCAACTTGTAAATTATTTTCATAATCAATTTCAATATTATCCAGATTGATATTCATGTCCATAACACTCAAATTAAATATTTCGTGAGCTAAAATGCCAATAAAATCAATACTGTTAACACAGTTTTTGGCTAGAAAATTTCATGGTATCATAAACATTGAATTTGATGACTTCCCCATCAAATTCCATAGTGAGTGTGCCATCATACACATCTATTTTTGTCCTAGCTGTGCTAAGAAAGGGTTTTCCAAGTAGAATTTCAGACGAGTTGGAAGAATTATCTTCCTCCATGTTAAGCACAAAGAAATCTGCAGGAAAAATTAGATTGTTTACTTGAACTAGGACATCTTCCAACACTCCTTCGGGGTAAACAACCGATCGATCAGCCAATTGAATTATCACACATGTCTTTTTCAATGGACCAATGTTTAAAGATGAATATATAGACAATGGCATGATATTTATAGATGCTCCTAAGTCACACATAGCTCTTTTTATACCAATGCTGCCTATGTTATAGGAAATAGCAAACATACCTTGATCCTTGCATTTGTGAGGTAATATCCTTAGAAGTACAACGGAAACATTCCCTCCCACACTTATCTTTTCATTACCAATTAGCTTTTTCTTGTTGGTGCACAATTCCTTGAGAAATTTAGCATATCGAGGTATTTGTTTGATGGCGTCAAGTGAGAGGATGTTAATTTCAACCTTGCGAAAAGTTTCAAGAATCTCTTTCTCTTCATTTTCCTTCTTAGACTTGGCCAATCTTCCTGGGAAAGGGGGCTTGATCATCAATGTTCTTGGTTGTTATGTTTCATCTTGTTTCTGATTAGTAGTGATTTCAGTTTCAGTTTCTGACTCTAAGACGTGCCCACGTCTTGGTAGACTGGGTTCTGCTAACTTCTTTCCACTTCTTAGAGTCATTACACTAGCATTCTGTTTTGGGTTAATGACAATTTGTGAGGGCAGCTTGTCTTGTGATTCCAACTTGTTTAAGGATGACGCCAATTGCCCCATTTGATTCTCCAAAACTTGAATGCTTGCTTTTGTTTCTTGTATGCTTGCTTTTATTTCCTGCTGAAATTGTTGTGTACTAATTGCAAGCGATTTAACAATGTCTTCAAGAGATGTACCTGAGATTGAAGGAAATTGCTGTGGTAGAACAGGTGGTTTGTGCTGAAATTGCTGAAAGTTTTGTTGCTGAAAATTTGGTTGCCTTGTCCCATAACTCAAGTTTGGATGATTTCTCCAACCTGGGTTGTATGTGTTTGAATAGGGATCAGGTTTCCTTTATGGAGGACCTGGGAACCCTCCAACGGCGTTAGCTTGTTCTTGTGTGTCCTCTTGAAGGGTAGGGCACATGTCGGTGAGATGACCCGCGACGGCACAAATCTCACACACTTTGACCTGTGAGGTGTTTCCTACAACGAAATTCTGAACCATAATAGTTAGATGAGTAATTTTTTATTCAAGAGAAGACACATTTACCTCATTTACTCCTCTTGAAGGTTCCTGTCGCAGCCCGAATTGTTGTGAGTTGGCTGCCATGATGGAGATTAATTCCCTGACGGCTTGAGGAGTTTTGTTCACTATAGCACCACCACTTGCTGCATCCATCATCCTTCTTTCCATGGACAATAAACCTTCATAAAAATATTGGATTGGCAATTGTTCAGAAATACCATGTTGAGGGCAACTTGCATATAACCGTTTGAATCTTTTCCAATATTCATGTAGAGTCTCCGTGTCTTTTAGTTTAACTCCGCAAATTTCTCTTCTAATTCCAGCGGCTCGTGAAGCTGGAAAGAACTTGTCCAATAACAGTCTCAGCAAATATGTCCATGTATTGACCGATCCAGGAGGAAGATAGAACAGCCACTCCTTGGCTGCATCGGCTAAGGAGAAGGGAAAGGCTCGTAGCTTAATTTGCTCATCGGATATGCCGTGTGGTTTCATTGTTGAGCATACAACGTGGAATTCCTTCAAGTGCTTGTGAGGGTCTTCATTTTCACGTCCTCTGAAAATAGGCAAGAGATGTATTAATCCAGATTTTAATTCAAAGTTTACCTCTAGTTCTGGGTAAGTGATGCATAATGATGGTTGGTTGAAAGATGCAGCAGCCAGTTCGCGCAAAGTCATGTTGTTTTCAGCCATTTTTGTTTTTGATTCTGCTTCAAGTTCTGCTTCTGTCTCAGTGTTAAGGCGTGCCCACGTCTCGTCTACTGTTGAAGATGAGGGTGCCGAAACGTGTTTACCTCGCTGTTGGGTCGCCTTTCTAAGACTTCTAGCAGTCTTCTCAGTCTCAGGATCGAATACGAGTTCTCATGTGCGATCAGATCTGAAAACTTAAAGAGCAAAATATAAAAGGAGGCTAAAGCTAAGAATTGTCAGCCCTAAAAACTAAAACTAAAAACTGGCCTAAAAACTAAAGCTAAAAACCAGCACTTGTTCATTACAACTCTTCTCCTCTTATGGGAGAATTCCAAATCTAACCAGAATAGTAAATACAAATCAAATCAACCATATATGGTATTAAACTAACAACCAAATATCCTGGTTTATTATTTTTGACACAAATGGATTGTTAAAATTCGGATGGAAACATGGAGTCAAGATTTCAGCATTAAACATGGCAAATTCTGATTCTGTCACATGTATTCTTCCTAAGGCGTGGGCACGTCCAAGGCATAAAACTAAAAACTGGCCTAAAAACTAAAGCTAAAAATCAGCCCTTGTTCATTACAACTCTTCTCCTCTTTTGGGAGAATTCCAAATCTAACTAGAATAGTAAATAAAAATCAAATCAACCATATATGGCATTAAACTAACAACCAAATATCCTGGTTTATTGTTTTTGACACAAATGGATTGTTAAAATTCGGATGGAAACATGGAGCCAAGATTTCAGCATTAAACATGGCAAATTCTGATTCTGTCACATGTATTCTTGCTAAGGCGTGGGCACGTCCAAGGCAGTGCGATCAGATCCAGCTTGCATTCCAATTTAACTTCCAAAAACGTGTAGGGAGGCTTCTTTTCAAATTCTTTCCATCATTTGTTGTCTAAAAGTTAAACAAAACAATAAACACAATTTAGGAAGCATTTAATTCGAATTTAGCATGAAAATATGCATCAAAAGATGGAAAATAAACACGTCATCAATTACCAACAAAAATATAACCGTTGATATTACCAACAGAAATAATTCTATTGGTATTACCGACGGATAAATGTATGTGTTGGTAATACCAACAAAAGGAAAAATCTATCGATAATACCGACGGATTTGGTGAAATTCGTCGGTATTACCGAGCATGCATTTACTGACACATTTTACCGACAGACTATCCGTCGATAACAGTATTATTGACGAATTTTAAACTATTATCGACGAATTTAGTCCGTTGGTGATACCCAGTTTTCTTGTAGTGTTTCACCACAAACTCCCTTTACAACCTACTGACTTTCCGGGGTATCAAAGATGCTTTTCAGCGCTTCATATGGCACCGCAAGGTTCCCCCTAAGCTTTCCATCTTTGGATGGATCTCGATCAGGAAAACAAGCGGGTTTGGCTAGTTCCAGCTCCAGGGCTTGCGGGCTTAAGGCCTTAGGAAATTGGCAAGGTAAACAAACTCATATGTATAGTATAACATAACATTATCCAACCCTCAAAGCAAAGTTCGAGCGAAGACTCCCAACACGCGACAAATTGATGACTTGGGGATTACTCAACCGCGCTTCTTGTCCTCTCTATGCAAATTGGGATGAGACTCACAACCACCTCTTCAAAAGTTGCATCTACTCCCAGGTAGTTTGGCACCTTCTTCTTGCACACCTTAAAGAACCGTCCTTCCCCAACACCTAGCTCCACACTGAAGCTCAACCGGTCTCCTCCAACACTTCCCATCTAAAGAAGGCACAGCTTACTCTTGTTTGGATTTGGTTCATCTGGTATGAGAGGAATCAACATTGCTTTGAAGGCAAATTGTCCTGGGTCCAATCCCTTGTTGCGGCTTTACTCAATTTCTTTTCTCTTTATAGTGTTTTGTAATTTCCTGAGTGTTACTTGTCTATTTCCTCTAGTTTTATTGTTTTTGCTCCCCCCCCCCCCCACCCTACTTTTACTTTGTTCAAACCTCTTGAATATTGAATACAAGATTGCTTTACTTTTTAAAAAAATAAAGTTGGTGATTGAGGCAAGCAAAGTGGTGATGCCCACATTGTGGTATAACATGCTTTGGATAATTGAGATGAAAGAATAGAGGTGCAAGTGAGCTGCATGAACTGCTCATGACCTACTTGGGATCGACTCGATCTTGTCGAGCTCAAGTCGAGCTTTACATGTGAGCGAGCCGAGCTCAAACTAACTAATACTCGGCTCGATAGAGTTCGAGCCCACCCAGGTCAATCTCGAGCCGAGCTTAATCGAGCTCGTTCACGAGCTCGGTCAACCTCAAGAAAAATAAATGAGCCTAACGAGCTGAGCTCGAGTTACTCAAGTATAACTCAAGCTAGGCTCGAGCATAGGCAAGCTCGGTAGGGTTGGGCTCGGATACACCCCAACGAAAGAATTTTCTTTGAAAAGTGCAATAACATAATTATTTTTATTTTTAAGACTTCAACAGTATTTTCAAAATATGGACATAATAAAAAAAATTTACTGGTTATAAATTATGATTTTAATTAAAAATTTAAAGTTGGATGATTAAAACAATATATATTAAATTGGGCCTCCCTTGGTTAAAGTTTTGTGTTCGCCCGTGCAAGTAATCATCTCGAAAACCATTAAAATTTTGAGATGGCAAGTTCACACGATGATGAAGTTTTTTCTTGGCTTATTTTGATATTCGAGGTCAAACTCAAGTTAATAAAATATTTAAAAACTTAGTTATACTCTCTTTATCCCCCAACCAACCTAGCTCTTACGTTGGTTTCTACACAAGTTGTTTGTGATCATGCCAATAATCACGCTATCGAGGTCCTAAAAAGAGCTCTAATCAGAGGCTGTGGAGGATGATGTAAAACAAGGTGGTGACTAAAGAAGAATCCAATTCAGAGGAGAAGGCTGATAGTAGAGAATACTAGTAAAGTATACAAATAAAAACAGTCAAAATTTAGAAGAGGAGAAAGGAGAAGAATGATACTTTTCCAAGGAAGGGATAAGAATTACGGTTGAAGGCCAAAGAAACGAGAAGACAAATTAAATCACGTGATAACCATCGACAAGCTGATTTTATTATGTTGTTATTGTTGTTTGTGGATTAATCTTGCACATGCTCCCAAGTCAAATTATTTCTTTGCAAACTCGATCTAAAATCATCAATTCCTATTCACATCATCATTTATTTTAAGAAAAATGCTATATTAACTTTGGCTAATAATCTTCCTAAAGGCATAATTTTAGAAGGATATAGCAATACTCTTATTCCAATTATCACTCAGTTAATATGTTTATTATGACTCCAAATTTATATTAGACCTTGTTTAATATCCAAATAATTTATCTCAATATAATGTTAAAATCATATTTATTATCCACTAAGAAAATGAAAATAAAATATTTTAGTACAATAATCATCATATCTTATTATATTTGGTGTCCACTAAAGTGTTCTTACATTTTAATTTTCGTACCTCATATATGAAATTTGTAATTTCCCTTAGAATCCTATCAGATGAGATTTGTAATTTCCCTTAGAATCCTAAGCAAAACAAGACCTAAATCTCATATGATCACACAATTGTGCTCCAACCTCAGCAGCCATGACATCAAACTCCCAGAAAGGAAACTTGGGCGAAAAGTTCATTATACACAATGTATTACAGATGTCCCACTACCATAACATGAAACAGCATTAACTACAGCCGAATACCCAGCATTATCAATGTATGGGTATGTAGATTAAGGAACAAATCACAGGACTAAGAATTGGCAAAAGGTGCTCCCTGTGACAAGTTATTTTGAATATCAAACAAATTAAATGAGATACAGAACCAAAAAGCATTTCCAACAAATAACATTGATTAATACAAAACGGCAACACAACTTGCACAATAAATCACTTAAAATTGTTGAACTGCTGCTGGCTGAAGTTTGCAAAGCTCGTGCTCCCACCAGTTGCCGTCGAGTATCCAGACCATCCAAGCCCTGATCCTGAGCTCATTCCTCTTCCCATAAATGCAGTTGTGTTTGATAGGTGTGTCTCTTTCTCCATGGATGGATCTTCAAGATCGCCCACAATCCCAATGTCTGCTAAGTTTACTTTCTTGGCTGCAGATAGATATTGAATACCCAGTTAAATAGCCAAATGATTGTATCAAATAATAGTATGTTTGCTTCATTGGATAGGATAGGATTAGATTGGATAATAAATAAGGGAGGATTGGATATGAATTTTTTAAATCCGGTCTACATCGGATATAATATTAATTTTATACTCTTTTATTATCGTTTGCTTCTAATCAATGCACTAAACAAACAAAACAATGAATATTAAATCATTCCTTATCATATCCTCTCTTATCCTATGAAACAAACATGCCCTATCAGAATAGGGCTAATATTTTTTTCTTTAACATTCAGCTTGATATCTTATTTTTTTCAAAAATAAGGAATATGCTTCATCAGGAATTTCTATATGATCACCAATTTTGACCAGTCTCTAGTTGTCTTCACATACATGTTTGTGTACATACAATAGAACTGACAGAAAATGCATGAGGATTGGAAAATTAGTCCATGGTTTCAAATATTGTACGGTTGTACCTGTACTGCCCAGTACAATCAGTATTTATCAGTTTTCTAAATAAACGATACCTCTGTTGTTAGTATCGTGTGATTCACGATTCGAATCGCACGATTCAATTCGATCCGGCGCCCCAGCGATTCGAAAACCAGATCGAATCGTTTTGGACGCTGAATCGTATAAGAATCGCCTGGATCGCTGCGATTCAGACTCGCGATTCTGAATCCGCGATTCTGAATCCGCGATTCAGGCGATTCGGAGAGGCACCTTCACAGGCGCGATTTCACGCGACGACGCTTCTGCAATCGCGACGAGGCAGATCACAACAAGTTGCTGCAATCGCGATGAGTCACTGCTTGCAATCGCGATGCCGACACCGATGCCACCACTTCACGCGGCTTCTGCAATCCCCCCTCCCCACAGCGACTCGTTGCGATTGCAGAAGCGTCACCGACGCTGCCACTTCACGCGGCTTCTGCAATCCCCCCTTCCCAGACGCCGCCTCACTCGATTGCGCAGCTTCTGCAAAGACAGATTTCTGCAATCGCACGAGTCTTCCAGGTTCTTCCTATTTACTTATTCTATGAAGTATTTATATTTCCTATTATTCATTGTTGGTTAATTTTCAGGTTCTTCCTATTATTTCTTAATCTATTAAGTATTTCTATTTCCTATTTACTTAATCTATTAAGTATTTCTGGAATTGACTTCTTAACTTAGGTTCTAATTTCCTATTAGGTATTCACTGTTGGTTCTTAATTTCTATTAAGTATTCACTGTTGGTTCTAAATTTCTACTTTCTTAGAGGCATAGTTTGAAAAGGCGCGCCTATGGCGCGCCATGGCGCAGGGCGCACACAGGCGCAGGCCCCTGCGCCATATTTCCCCCGAGGCGCTAACCTAGCGCCTCGGGCGCCTTAGCGCGCGCCTCATCCAAGGCGCGAGGCGCGCGCCATATGCGCCACACGCATGTGTGGCGCACGGGTGCCCTAAGTTAACTTAGGGCACCCGATTTTTTTCTTTTACTTCCGCCTTCCGCCTTCTTTCCGCCTTCCGCCTTCCGCCTTCATTTTCTCGTCCTCCGGCCGTCTGACGAGCCTCTCCACCGGCGAGCCTCTCTACCGGATTCCGGCGCCTCTCCACCCGATTTCAGCCTCCGCCAGGTATTTTTCTTTTCTTTCTCAGTTTCTTTCCTTTTCTCAAATCTCCACCCGATTTCAGCCTCCTCATGAGGAATTGCTGAATTCAGCATGAATGCATGATGAATTCATCTGTTGAATTTGAATTCAGCAGGTGAATGCTGAATTCAGCATGAGTTCCTCATGCTCAGCCACCATGCTGAATGTTGAATTCAGCATGAGGAACTCAGCATAAGTTCCTGGTGACATGCTGAATTCAGCAGATGAATTCATCATGCTAAATTCAGCATGATGAATTCAGCAGGTGAATTCATCATGCTGAATTTAGCATGATGAATTCAGCATGTCACCAGGAACTTATGCTGAGTTCCTCATGTTGAATTCAGCATGGTGGCTGAGCATGAGGAACTCATGCTGAATTCAGCATTCACCTGCTGAATTCAGCATGTCACCAGGAACCCATGCTGAGTTCCTCATGCTGAATTCAGCATTCAGCATGGTGGCTGAGCATGAGGAACTCATGCTGAATTCAGCATTCACCTGCTGAATTCAAATTCAACAGGTGAATTCAGAAATAGAGACTGAGCATGCTGAGAATGCATGCTGAATTCAGTATGCAGAATTCTGCATGCTGAATTCATTCTAATTAAAAATTATTTTATTTTTTCTCTAGATTCATACCAAAAAAAGAAATAGGTTGGATGCACAACGCTTAAATTATTTGGTTTTTGTGAAGTACAACCGAACATTGAAGCGTCGATATGATGCACGTGACCACGTCGACCCTATTTCTTTGGAAGGTATTGATGCTAGCAATGAATGGTTGATTGGTAGACCTGAGGATGAACAAGATGATGACGACTTGGTATTTGAGGATGAGCCTTTGACATGGGACACGGTTGCTAGAGCTAGTGGAGCAGAAGAGCCTGAACGGCTCACTAGATCTATAAGACAAAAGGACAAAGGAAAAGCAAGCTCTTCCAAGGTCCCAAGTCACCGAAGACTCATAAATGAATCTTCAGGAGAAGAAGAAGAAAGAGAAGATGGAGAAGGAAACACTGTCCCTTTTCAATATTCCAAACTTTTTTATTATGAGATTGATGAAGACCAAGATCTAGATTTAGATCTAGATGATGAATAGTCTATTGGTTTAATGATGTTGAACTTGTTATTCTCATGTTCTTTTAATGATGTTGAACTTGATGTTAGGCTTGTTTTTTAATGATGTTAAACTTGATGTTGACTTGTTTTTTTAATAATATTAAACTTGTTGTTCTCATGTTCTATAATTATTTTTAATTATTTTTTTAATGATGTGATTTTATGTACAAAATATATTTTATAATTTTATTTTATTTTTGCGCCTCGCCTCGTTATGGCGCGCGCCGTAACCTTGAGCCTTGCGCCATGGCTCCAAGAGCCCTTTGCGCCTTTGTGCGCCGTGCGCCATTTAAAACTATGCTTAGAGGAAAATTGGATCATATCTCAAGTATTCACTATTGGGTCTATTATAGTATTAAGTATTTTCTATTAAGTATCTGTTGGTATGTATGTAATTTTGCTATTTAGGCTTTTTATGAATATGATTCTGTATCATATGATACGAAACGATACACGATTCACGATTCGAAATTTGGTCAAACGATTCACGATACGATTCACGATTTGACAACTTTGAACGATACTAGTACACCCAGTGGCGGATCCAGAAAATTTTACTAGTGGGGCAATTTGATACATAAATTTTCAAAAATTTATGCTTTAAATTTACACCGCGATGAAGACGGTCTATCCTTCTAAAAAGTAAAAACATTTAAATAATTATTCACATATTTAATTGCTAAAAAAAATCCATCTATTTATAAAATAAATTATAAAGTTAGAAACCATATCTATCATAAAAATTACAAAATATATTTAGTAAAAATTTTAATCAAATTTAAATACAAAGTTAAATTAGATGAATCAAAATTGATTAGAAAGAATTACTTGACATTGCAAGGCGTCACTACTTGATGATGTCTTCTTTAGAGCAATTTTTATGAATTTTCCAATTTATTCCGCTAAAAAGGCTTCTATAGAGGTTGGTTGGACTTTGGAGCTTCTTATGGGTTATCTTCTTTAGCTTAGTCATAGCTAGAGTGGGTGCTCATGCTTTGTACAAATACGAAAGCCTGGTAAGCCAAATCCTCCTTTTTATACAATACCTCTATTAGAAATCACGGTTTTATATAGTCAATAACTATAAGTGACTCATGCCATAGTGAAATTGTGAGCTTATTTCTGCCAAGAATCCTCCAAGATTTTTATTTGTTTCTAGATATTTGTTTCTAGTGATGTGCTATGCAGCATATCACTAAATAATGATTGCATCTTTTGCCTTTGTTTCATTCACCATTACATGGGTTGGATCAGAAGAGGATAACAAGGAGCAATAGGTTTTAATCTGAAATCTCTATTGAGATTTTATTCTAAAATCAAAGCATACAGGTTTTTTTTTAAAATGTCTAGAGGAGGAGAAGGGAGGAGCCACATCAATATCTCTTTATCTATACATTTTAGTGATGCAACTATACATATAATTTCTTTCTCCTGTACACCTACTTTTCTAATTTCTCAGGAACCAGCACATGCATATATGCCTGCATGCCCAGACAAGGAGATATGAACTAGTCTTTGATTATATGATTTGACAGCTCGGTACTAGGGTGTAACAGATTTCAGATTATGTGTACGAGTCAATATCGCCCGGTAATAGGGCATGTACCGTGGTACGTGCCCAATGGCTAATTTATAGCTGTTGGGCATGTTTCCAATCAGTCCCAAACGGTTAATTTAACCGTTGGGGCCCGTTTTTTAAGGTGTTGGGGGCTATATAAAGCCCCCAAACCTGTCATTTAGGCACTCCACTCACTCAACTCTCTCAAACTCTATTAGTGGATTATGTGTGTTTAGGGTTTGAAATTATGTTTTGGAGCTTGCAAGAAAAAAAACTAGAAAAATCCCGAAACAAGTCAGTACGAGTCTATCTGTACCAGGCGACGCGAGGCGAGGCCCGAGCGCCTCTTAACACCGTGAGGCGGGCACCTTCAATGAGGCACCGCCTACACAGCGCTTAATTTGGGCGCCTCATTGTTCCCAAGCAACGCCTAATATAAACAAAAACAAACTTTTCAACATGATTTGAACTTTGGCCTTTTAGTGGGCTAAGGTTATTTTTTTTGTTAATTCTAACCATTATATATAATACCATTCTCTTTATAAATAATTCTAAACAAAAAATAAAGCTAGGACCGAAAGGTCCCAGTTTTTTCCACCGTACCCTTTCACAAACCTTCGAATTTTTTTTTACAAAATACTCAACGTTAGCCCTCATTGTCTTCCTCACATCCAACCTTCTTCCTCACCTTAATTCGGCATCAGTGTATCAAATTTCTAACGACAATCAATCTAGGGAATAAGACTATCCTAATTTCTCCTTACTCCTTTATAATTCGTCTTCGTTGTATTGAAATTTCTCTTAAAATCCTAATATTTAGAGCATGTTATCAACTTGCTTTGTTCTGAAATAACTATGTGTTGTTCTAGACTTCTAATGTTCTAAAATAATTTCTAAAATCCGAACTTGATATATGCGGAACATGTTCGTAACATCTTCTAGGCTTAATCTGACATAACATACATAACATCTTCTGAACACTCAATATATATATATAAGCGTCTCGCTTCCCCCGGGCGAGCGCTTAGGCTAGCGCCTAGTGCCCCGGGCAATAAGAGATCTTGGTGTCTTGGAGCGCCTAAGGCCTCATAACACTGGTCATCACGGAAAATAAGTTGGCTGGAATTGACTAAGAATACTGGACCAATATTCACTTTAAATCTACAATCTATCTCAAATATTATCCCAATCTTATTAATCATATGATATCATGTCATCCATATAATTGGAATGAGTTCATAAGAATATATGAAGCTATGCAAGAGTGTCTGTAAGCACAAGCACATAAAAATTAGTATGATCATAAAGCTTGATACAGATAATTATTCCACCATGCACAATTGTTCTTCATCAAAAGATAGTAGTAAACTAGTAACCTTGCTTTTGACAAGAATAGCAACTAAATGAGAGAACAAACTTACGAGCAGTTATATTTAGATCAATCAGTCCACGGCTTAAGCAGTCAGCCCATACACCAGACTTGACCTGAAAATTGTCCTTAGCAGCAGATGTTGATGATGTTGAAAGAGTCTTTAAGGTGCCAAGGCTGCTTTTTGACGAATTTTGGGAAGGTTCTGATTTTGTTTGTTCGGTATGAGAAGTAAAGTCGCCAAAGGCATCATCTAGATTAATCTGGCTAGTATTAGTAGAATTCTTTGAATGTTGTGTACCAACTGGTTCAGCATGAGAAACAAAGGTACCAAAGGGATCAGATCCATCAAAACTATTAATTGGAATTGCAGCAAAGGGATCAAAGCTTTCAGTATGGACTGTCTCAGTAGATTTAGTTCCTGAAGGTAAGCTTGTGTCAGGCACAGCAAAAAAGTCTACATTTTCAGGAACTGTGGCAGGGAAGGCATGCTGACCAGCAAAAGGATCAAATTTTCCCTGCATTGATAGAGGGAAGTCAAAAGAAAAACCACAAATTAACAAATTAGACACTTCATTTTGAGAGGTAAATTATTATTATCAGACTAACTATAAAAAGAAAAAACAACCAACATAAAATGCTTACTGATTTTCTAATTAGTGATTAAAAAACCAATGCATTTTCCTAGCACATGGAACAAGATGAAGAGATAAGATGAGAGAACTATTATTGAGAATTTAACAAAGATGCATTTGAAATTCTGTCACAGCCACAAGTTTCTTTTTTTGAACCATTTCTTTCTCAATTCGGGGTTTAGATGTCACACTTCTGCTACATATCAGTGAGCACCAATGCAAAAATGATATGATTATATAACTTTTTACAGGCTATTACCAAATTGTCAAAGGGATATTGCCACATAGAAAATACATACAAACACAGTTCACACAATGATGTGGCAGCATATGATTGATTGCAGAATCATTTGCTGTCACATTAATTTATATAAATTAAGTCAGTAGAATACTTTTGAAATTTTAATTAAGTATACGATGACCATATAAATTAATAGAATTTTTTTAGTTGAGTAGTTACATCTTAAACACAAAAAACAAAACAATGCCCAACCTGAGTATGAGAATCCAATGTTGCTTCTGCATGTGAGGCTGATTGAAAGGTTGCATCAGCAAAGAGATCAGCCTCAGAATTATCAGTAATATCATTTGTAGCAGCTTGTGGTAAAACAGATGGGGCTGCATCCATAAGGTCACCCACTAAGCTTTGTCCAAACAAATCCACTTGGTTAGTTCTTGCATTAGCAGATCCTGTAAAATCGAGTAAAGATCCCTATAAGAAGCAAACTTAACAAAACTCTAAAGTCGAAATTTACAAGTCAAAATAATGCACACAATATTCTCATAATGCATGCAACAAAGAGAAAAAATTGCAAATGTTACATTTATAAAAGTTAATCCCAATGTCAAAACACAACCCAGAATCAAAGAATCTGGACAAAACATGAATACTGGACAGACTTTGCCCACATCAAAATAGTATATTAGGCATTAGTTATCCAGTAAATATAATGTCACTCATCACTGCCATCATTTGACAATTGGAATGGGTATCTATGGATGAACTAATATGCTAGATTGAATGAGGGCCTTCTAGTTTTGAGTTGCAAAATTCTTGTCAGGCATGCACCTAAATCAAAATCTTTCCACGACTAAGGACAAAAAAGTAAGAAGCCAACATAAGCGATTTGCCTTGGGTAGGATGTAGAAAAGGTGCATCTGGTTGGCCTTGTCTCACCAAGTTCCTAGGCAAGCAAGTCAAGCGCTCATGAAAAAATTGGTTCAAGACCTCAAGGACACATGATGGAGCAGAAAAGAAATTAAATTTTGTGGCCATCATCAGCAAATGGCAGTAACCTTATGCTACCTGAACAATACGCTTCCAAGGACCTGAATAGAGATGGGGGCTTTTCTATAGCCAATGAAAGTTATGTTATTTTCCATTCCTTTAGTTTTTAACTTTTTAAGATCTGGGTTTACTTGACGCAGTTTGATTCATGTCAGTCAATATTGATTAGTTGGATCAAATTTTTATTGTTGCCGAAACCTTATGTCAAATATTTTTTGTTGTAATCATTTGAACATGTATTTACTATCTCATATTGTTCAATTTTTAAAACTAACATAAAACCATCATCAACAACTTGAATCATTTCCTGGTGTTCCTGCTTCTTGCCACTTTGAAAGACAAATTCCAACAAATTCATTATTTTGTTCACATCTTTTTCAGTTTACATTCATACTAGTACCTCCATGGATCCATCTTGCATCGATTTTGACATCATTATAGTCTGGTAGCCTTTAATTAACATGGGCAAGAAAAGGTTTAGCTTGGTAATTTTTGGCGAGTGGACTTAGAAATAATTTACTTAATTTTCATAGCCCTTATTAGAAGCAACATAAGAGCTTTCTCTTTCAGCATGAGAAATACAAAGTTAAATTCAGTTCATGGTGTAGCAAGGAACAAACCACTTGAAGAAGATCCACGTGGATCGAAGTCATCAAAATCATCATCCTCGTTATTTGATTTTGCATTAGAACTTTTAGAAGGTCGAGTTACACCTGACTTCGAGGAATTGGATGGTGAAGAATTTTGATTCCTGTAAAATGACAGAAAAATTAAATAGCAACTGAAGAATTACAAGCACGAGAAACACAGTACTCTTGCGTACATGATTGCACATTCGAACTGAAGCAACTACAAAAATGTGCATAGTAGAACTTGAAACATTCACAACCATTTATTTCAATAGCCTATATTAGCTTAATAGTTTAATCACTTTGAATTTGACTTGTAAACCTTCTATTATTAGTGTTTCAGTATTTACTAACAAGGCTAAAATATTATGCCCAAGCACTAATTGGAGAAGAAATAGCACTGTTGATTTCTTGTCCATATATTGATGCTAAAAAGGCCCAGGAGTTTAGCAGCCAAGTTCAAATGTAGCTTTGTCAAGTTCTAATTATACCAAGCCAATTATCTGACAGTGTTCTAGCACCTTGTCATTCTTAAAGGCGTATGAAGTTAACATGACTAAATGAGCCCAGATTTTCCATGTCATACTGAATTCTTGGTTTGGCTGAACTAGAAATTTTATACTCATGTGCAAAGATTTGAAGAAGCTAATAATATTGTTATTCTCCTTTTGCTAAGATGAAAATTTTAAATTAGATAGGTAATTTGTAACTTCTTCAAGCAATAAAGCCACGCGACCTAAATTCATCCAGAACAAAACCTTCAACCTAAATTCAACAAGGCATGCAAAACAAATAAGGTTGATAATATGAAGATGAAACTCTTACACGCCGAGTTTGATAATATATGAAGACCCACAATGAAAGCTTGCAAGTTTGTTTCAGGAACCAGGTTTGTTCTTCAGAAATGCTTAGATAATACTTGATTTGTCAACTGAATCCTACGACGTGACCTTATAATACAAGGTATGCTTGTAATACAGCCTGTGGAAAACATTTAGAGTGTCTCTTTGTGTGTGTGCATGCATGCAGGTCCTAGAATTAATACATGAAAAACAAAGCACAAGCAAAAAAGAAAAAAGAAAAAATAACTGAACTTTGCTTTGTCATTAAAAATAAAACACGAGTTAAACATATTGAAAAGTTAGATAAACAAGAAAAAAAAGGATAAGACAAATTACTACTTTTCTCATACCTAGATTGACGTTGCACCTGTTGCTTCTTCAATTTGTTAACATCATTTTCATCAGAAACAATTTCTGACTTTTTGCTATCTTTCTCTTCATTTTTCCACTTGCTTTCTTTTCCATATTTTTCTCCCTCTTTATAACTATCCCTGAAGGAGTCACCTTCCCTTGATCGGCTTCCATAACGATCCTTACTATAGAAGCTGCTACTTCCGTATGAGGCTGAACTTGATTTATATGATATTCCAGTGGACGACAATCCAACATACCTAAACAAAATAGATAGGAATTTTATTTGTTAAAACAATGAGTTTTACTACATAAGAATTACAAAATTAGCATCTTCACACAATTCAATTAGTTGAACAAGGTCTTACTTATCTCGATTTGCAGCTGCTTTTTCCCTTGATGCTTTTATCTTTTCCTCATCATTCAAAAGAGCTACAATGGTCTCAACTTTCTTCCTTACATTAATTCCAACATCCTTCCCACTAGGCTCAACATACTCAAATCCAGAGATTGCCTTTATGAATACAAAAAAAATTAGGAAGAACGGGCAGAAAACATATCTTGTTTGACTAGGTACAGATGATATATTCTCATCAAAGTTAATGTAGTACCGAAATTTGGAAAGAATGCTCAAGAATGTCATCAACCGCACGTTCTGATCCATTTGCTATCAAGTACTCAATAACAGTCAATGCCTAATAGTAAACACATCAGAACCATAAAATAATTGAATGTCAAACACTTGGTAGCTTCAGATGAATAAACATTTTAAAGAACCACCTTATATACATGGCGCCAGTTTGGTCCTGTGTCCGTCAATCTTGTCCAGAGCACATTCATAATCAATTGACACTCGGTGCTGCCCAGATGATAAACATGCATTAATGTGACAACAATACTAACCTTAAGAATGAACAAGTATAATTAATACTTACAATTTCTTTGTTGCCTGAGCAATCTCTGATAAAGCAGATCCATGGGGACCCCAAGCCTCATCATTAGTGGCATCAAGAACCTACATATTGCACAATTGTAAAATCAAGGAAAGCAAACAGGAATTATGAACTATTAGGACATAACATAAGAAAAACGAGATGTGCATGCAACGTGTTTAAGTTTGATGACTTCTTAAGTAGAAATTCAACAACTATTCACTTATGACTTTTTATACCACATAAAATGAATTAAGTGAAACAATTGGGGAAATAAAGCTGCTGCATCCCACAAAAGATTTTCTCGCGCAGCCCCTTTTGAGCAATCTTTCAAAGAGAATGATACGATCAAAATTAATTTCAGAATTGACAGGTCAAAAGAAACAAGAAGAACAAATTTAAGGTTGATCTATGGAGTCTGTTATAAAGAAGAATAGCTTCCAGATCAAACAACCAAAGTTCACCTTTTATTAGCAAAAGAATAAAATCTTCCCGTAATAGTCCTAAACCACAAAATCTGAATTCTAAGTTATCCGAAAGCAATTCAACAGAGGAAGAGACAGGGCAGCAAAACTCCAAACTAAAATCAAGATCTGGGCGAGATCTGAAGCAGAAATCCAACCTTCTGTTCGATCTCGGGAACCTTGAGCACTTTCAGATTAACCTCTCTTTTTCTGAAAAATCACCAAGAACAAAAATAAAAAGAGAACAAAATCCCCGGTTAAAGATCACCTATATGAAGAAATCAACGAATATGATCCGACGTAATAACTCACATCTCACGAACGGTTTGATCGAGAACTTTCATGAAATCCATGGCCGAAGTATCCGAAGAAGTGGATCTCGGACTAGGATCTAGAATTAGAAAAAGCGGAAGCAGAAGAGATTCAGAGCTCCATTTATGGATCGAGATAGAAGGAATAAACCATCTATGACGGCTTTACAGCGAAAAAAAGGAGGCAAACGCTCGACATTACCGTCAAATGGACGGAGGAAGAGGAAGAAATCGACGGCGGCGATCGCAGCGGAAGAAGTAGAAGAAGAAGAAGCGAGGAAGGGGATTGGTAATTTTTATTTATTTCGATTCCATAGTGGTGGTATGGTGTTGTGTCTTCTTCAGTTATCAGACGGTGGAAGTGTGAGGGAGGGGACATTTCAACGGTCTCGATTACCTACAAGATTTCAATGGTTGACGTGGGTTTGTCATTCGCCAGCTTACGGCGATCAGTGATAATGCGGACTATCAGTTGACACCACCCTTGAAATTTTAACTAGGCTGACTCGACCATGCTTTAAGCAAAGGTCGACCAGCCACGCTTTGGACTCCCGAACCTTGGTCGTATTAGGAACAGAATTTGGGCCCATGGGCCAGGCATGACATGGTCTGAATTAGGCTCAGTCCAAGTATTTCTTTATTTTAGGATAAATTACACTGACCTCCTTTAAAATTCAGTAAAATTATACTGACATCATCTCTATTTGTTCAGGTTATACTCACCTCCCCTGTAGCTAATGGTATTAAATAAAGTTTGTTAGTAATGTGATTTTTCTCTTATGCCCCTTGCTAAAAAAATTTAAAATGCATGCATAAAATAATTGAATAAATATTTTAAAAATAAAAATTTGAAATAAATTATTTTATTTTTAAAATATAAATTTTGAGAGAAATAAAAATGACATAAGGGTATTTTTATCATTTAAAATAAAAAAATTATAAATATTTCACAAATGCATTAATAAGCATGTGCAGTACACAAGACAGACACTCAACTAACAATTTTCATTAGTAAGAGAAATCTGTGTAATATTTTATAAAACTCGAGAGGGTTACAAGACAAAATTATAAATAGATGAGATGTCAATGTAATTTTACTAAACCTCATAGGCTGTTAGTGTAATTTACCCTTTATTTTATGCATAATAAAAAACGATAATTTTCGGCCCTAAATTTTTCGTCAAATTGCCCTAGATAGAAAAAAAATAATTAGAAATAATTTGTTACGTCAAATTATTACATATATTTTTCGTCTGACACGTACGATAAATTTAACATCGTTTGGTGTTGAATTGACAATAGAAATTAACATTATAGATGAAAAAAAATTATAAGGACCAATATCTAAATTTTTAAAGTGTATATACTAATATCAATTTGAACCATAACACAGGGATTAAAATTATCGTTTCCTTGTGCATATCTTATATGTATTTGACATAAATGATATTCGGTGTATTATCAAATGATTTAATGTAAATATTTAAATGCAGACATAATACGTACTCTGAAAAAAATAGTAAGTAAAATAATGTAAATATTTTATAAAATATTCTTATAGATGAATTTATTTATATCTGAAGATATATTTTAAGGGGACGTTTATTTGTCTGCAAATTAAAATACTTATAAGCAATGCCGTCCTTTCTCTTACAAATCATTTATTATTTGGATTACGTATCCAATAATTGTAAGTAATGTTTTTTGTTTCCCAGTGAGGCTACAAAGTTACAAATGATTGTTATTTAATTAAGGCACTTAATTATATCACTAATTATTAATTCCTGCACCCAATAGTTGGATAAGCCACAAAAAAATTTCTACCAACTGCTCTACGTAAAGATCATCAAAAAAATTGCTTAATTATTCCATTGACTAGGAACTATTATTTTCCTGAAATATAAGTTTAATATCGTACACGTCATCCATTTTGACTTTCAAGTCCAAAACACACAATTAGACAACCATTGAATTTTATTGCAATATTTGCCGAGAAGACAATATTAGATATTTACTTGATTTGACTAGTTTGCACTAGATTAACTCGACATTTAATTAAATTTGATTGATCAAATCATCCAATCTGATGTGGTTCTCATAACATGAGTCTTGTTTTAGCATTATGAACTGTTTCACATGTAGCTGCTGAGTGCAAGAATATTGAAGAGTGTATTATTGCCACGAGGAAATAAACAAAGAATGAGAACAATGTAGTTGAAGTGTTTGAGTCTGTGAAAATGGTCATGAGAAGAAACAAGTACAATAAGACAGCCACCAGTACTCATTAGTTTACTAAAAAAACACTTGCTTTATGAAGCCTTGAAGCCAGGCTGATATGAGGAAAAGGAAATTAATAATTATATAGGTGGGCTGCTCATTTTGATTCTGATAATAAAAACATGAAGAAGCCTCATGCAAGTTGCAAGGCAATTCAAATCTGTTCTTATCTGAGCCAGCTGTCTACATGTTTAAGAACCATGCAGCAAGTCTTGCTGTATTCTGTTTCATGTTTGAATTGTATTTGTTCTTAAATAAGTCTCAAGTTCATCAACACCAAAAGCTAAGCAGGATTTTGTGGTACAAATCAACTACAGACTCCAGTCGACGCCAGAGATTGTCAAGCACTTCAAGTCATCTACCAATATTTTTAATCAGACTAAGCTCTCTCACTCAATGAGTCCAACTCATTCAATCAATCAATCTGTATCAACCCATAAATTCAATGATATATTATCCCCAGTTCCACCCTCTTGCTGTTCCATAAATTAAGATTCAATCTTATCCCCAATCCAAAGTCTCCCACAAGTCCACAACAAGACAATTAGAACAACAACATGAACTGCACTTGAACATGCAAATTAATTCATCTTTGAAAACAAATATCAAAATGATCAGTGTCAGACCAACAAAGTCTGCCAAGGAGGACAGCAGGACACAGGCCAATAGGCATGACCTGATCCTCTCCTCCCAAGCTGATACTCTGTCACATTCACTTTACCTATCATAAACAAATTATTACTTTTATAATTTATAAAAAAACAGATGATAATAATAAATATTTCAGGAAGGAGATCGGATCTTGGTGCAGTGAAAAAAAGCTTCTCACTTTTCTCTTCTCCACCTCATAGCCATGCAACTCTCATGCCCTCTGAAACTGAAGCAGGCATGCATTCTTCGTTGACTGTTTCCACTCTCACCATTCACAGAGCGTACGCAGACCGAGTCAGTCTCATTATGATTGATTAAGATGGAACCGAATTCATTAAGTAGCATCAGTTAGATGTCAAATCTACATGCATCGAGGTTAATTTAATCGATTGAAGACACACAAAACAGGGATTAATTCAGCTAAATCTAAATATATATGGCACTAGTTATCAACAGTAGTGCAGATAGTGCTGCTTGTACATGGCTTTGCCTGCTCGCTTGCTATGAGTATGGGATGCCGTGGTGTGCATTGTTGAGGTAGCCGAGCGCTGCCAACTCCCCTGGGTTGAGCTCTTGGTACTCGTAGCCGCCGAGGAGATCCCCGTCGGCGTCTCCGAACCCCAGCGCCGAGAGGAAGAGGTGGTCGTTTGAGTTGGTTGACCAGTCCAAGTAGCTGCCGCTGCTCCCGCTGCTGTTTTCCACGGTGACCGTCGACGAGGATGGAGACACGACGACCTCGGGCAGCGGCGGAGGCTGGTCGGTGAGGCCGGCCATCGTTGGGTACGGGAACAGCTTCTGCGGGGGTTGCTGTACTGGGAGGCAGTAGTTAGGCTGCAGAGGCAGCGAGAAGTCGAACTCGGCGAAGGACTCGGTTTTGATTGCTGTAGGAGGGGGAAGCAGAGGCGGTGGAGTCGGGCGTGGAATGTGGCCGGTGGAGTTGGTGGCTTTCGCCATGAGCTTCTTCTTGAGCTTGGTGTTCCAGTAGTTCTTCACGTCGTTGTCGGTTCTTCCGGGAAGGTGAGAAGCAATCACTGACCACCTGATCAAATTGAGCTAATTAGTTTTCGCATTTGGCGCAATCGATTAATTAACCAAGAAAAGAACTAACCTGCTTCCAAGTCGATCGTAGAGAGTAAAGATGATGTTGTCTTCTTCCTCGGTGAACCCTCCGTGCTTGATGTCCGGGCGGAGGTAATTGAGCCACCTTAGTCTGCAGCTCTTACCGCAGCGCTTGAGGCCTGCACACACGCAACGAATCATTGAAATCTCTGACTCTCTTTTAGACTTTTACTGTAACAGTCTAACAGAGAAGAGATCAAAGAAATTATTAGGAGATGGAAGATGACACTGACCTGCTTTCTGGGGAAAAGCGATCCAGTTGCCGCCGGTGCCATTTTTCTCGATGAAGCTCCTGAGAGTGGCGTCTTCCTCCGGCGACCACGGCCCCCTCTTCACGTTCGCCTTGTCGCAGCACGGAGCTCTCCCCATCGCTTTCTTCTTCTTCTCAAAATGACCCCCTTGTGACTTCAAGAAGCACAAAGAAGAACAACCACAAGTGGAGCAGGCAAAAGAAGCCTGTTCTGGGCGTCCTTTATAAAGACACGCAGAGGAAGAGGAAGAGGAGGACCAAGTACTACCTGAAGCCCACTGCCTTCCCTTTATGTTTATTGTATTATAGAAAAAGGAAGAAGGAAGCTGCTCCACACCAGGCCTTGAGTTTTCCTGATCCCCTACAATTTCTATCGCTTAATTGTTTCTTGCACGGGGATTGTGGACCGTCAGATTGAACGGATAAGGACGAGGACACCGTAGTGTAAGACTGGTATCAGATAGGATAAAATATAAAATCCGCCGACGGCTGCGACGGAGACTTTGCATGTGCTTAATTAATTTTCTTTTTCTTTTTTATTTCTTTTTCCTTTTTTTTCCTTTCTTTGACTTCTCGTGCATGTTTTTTTTTTATACTAAAAAGTCAGGAAATAATTTTATACTGAAATTTATTTATACTCAAATTTGAATCCGCATTTGGTCTCGCATAACTTGTGTATGCAGCTTCCGTTGCATTTGGTCCCACGAGACGAATATAGGGGAAAAAACTGTTTTATCCCATCCGGTCCTACTCCGAAATAAATGTGCGATGGGCATAGGATAAGATATCCTATCCTATCCCATATATATCCCGGTATTATTCCCGAGTATGACATACTAGTTTGGGTGGATTACTTTCGTGTATTCTGACTCACTCAACAGTAGGGATTTTTACAATTGGAATTGATTAATCGTAACTAATCAATTAATTCAATAATAAAATCTGATTTCGAATAATAATTTTATGATTCAATTTTGATTTTAATTAATGAATTTAAAAAATTAATTTATTTTGATTTGATTTCAATTTTTGATTATTTGATTTTGATTATCAACTTGCAGATAATAGACAATCAGAACCAATTTTAAATTTTTTGAGCCATATAAGGTGATTTGTTTAATCGTTAGATATCTAACGGTTAAACATCTTCAATTTTAAATAATAAAATGAAAAATTATTAAATTTCGATTTCAAATAGCAATTTTGTAAATTATTTTGATTTTAATTATCAATAAAAATATGATTAATTAAACTATTGTCGTCCTTGCTTTGCATTTTAAATTACTATATATTCTCTCACGAAGTCGAGATGATACGATCCTACACGTCTTCTAGACTGGTGCAACTTCGACGGGGGATCCATAAAGACATTCTGACGCTCAAGTAAGAAATAGTTTCATATGTGAGTATGGAAATTAGAATCATAAGTTGAATCTTTTACGCGATGTGTATCGTGTCTATATATAGTGCATGATGAGGGGTGTCTAATGATAATGTCTCTTTAAATCTCGTAGAGATATGTTCAGAATGAGTCGAGATTAATCTCGAAAATGTTAGATTCATAATTGACGAATCACTCGTATTTAATAATGACGTAAGTATTCTTGTATAATTGAATAGAGCTCCGAGCTAAATAATATATAACTTGACTTGAGTTTAATTCATGAATATAAACAATTTTGGATTTAATTCGATGAAGAGTATAGTCCAGTTCAGTATACAACACTTCATTGGGCAGTACCGCAGTAGCATGACAAATTACAAGTCATAGTCAACATCACAAAGGTCAAACATTTAGGGCTAACAAAAATGGACGGTCCTCATTCATCAGGCATACGTGTAAACGCCCGCTCGCATGACAACTAAATCCTGTTTAGGCTAACGAGGTCAACGACAAACCTCAACAATAATCATTGTCCGCATGCCACGTGTAAGCCAAAGGAGACACGATATCTAATGGCTGCTGTCGTGCCTCTTCTTTGCAGCATATTTTTATATTCCATTTTAATTAGTTGAATTAATGGAATACGTCAAATTATCCAAGCCGTACATGGATAGTTTAAATGAGCGGTTCTCATTAATTAGTTGAATTTCTAATTTACAATTTCTGTACGAATCCAATAATTCGACTAGGTCATTTGTATTTTAAAAATTCAATATATTTAAGCCGTACATTATCTAAGCCGGCCGTAGAATTTGAACACGTGTTCGTGATGCAATTAAAAGATCAATGCAAGTTGCCCCTTTATTATTTATTTATTTATGGATTACGTCCTTGCAATCTTAGCAACTTGGACTCGATCGTTGCAATCAAATTAGACTCCATTTTCAAATTGAAGAGTCAGATCAATGGGGTTTTCTTTTGTGTGGGTTTTTGTAACTATGTGCATGAGAACATGTGAGAAAAGTCAACATTTGAAGTCTACTATTGCGCCCATCGAACCAAGTAAAAGGTCAAGGAACACAAGGGCTCAAGTGCCCTAATTAATTAGGGTTTTTTTTAAATGTGGGTCCCTTGACTTTGTCATGGCTTAGATTTCTTCTTAGCTAGTTGATTTATGGTGGAAATTTGTAGGTTGGGTAGTGAAGTTGTTGGTTATGTTTCTTGTATCTCATTTTAGAAAATCTAGGATGGACTTGGTGGAGTAGAAAAGTAGGTCAATTGACCAATAAGATTTTGGGTACTTATTAAATTAATAATTTATGACTTGGAATTTATTTGTTTTGTATTATTTTTAAGTGCAAGATTGGACAATAACTTTTATTCAGTTTTCTTGCAAAAAAAAATATATTACGAAAACAACAAAAATCTGACATTAATTAGGATAGCACAATATGACTTTTTTTTGTTATTTAAAATTAAAGCAACAAAGCTTCGTACAGTGGTACAAGTCTGAAAAATTATCACAACACTCCAAATCTATCCTTAAATCCCCATGGATCCCTGTATCGACATGATACTTCTCATCTCGCATCTCGGTTGCAATGACAAAAGCGGCGACAATATTAAATTTGTTCACTATTATGCGAGATGAACGTGGTATTATTATTTGTACTGTGTCAATCATCTTTGTATGTGAATAATTTGTGAGAATGAACTGACCTTAATCTTTTGGAATATCAAGTTCATGTTTTGACTACTTACATCGCTTTCTATACTTTGTTTTCGATCAAAACATATTACTAGCGTTTTGGAATTTAAGAAGTTAGAAACACAAAAACATATACTATACACGATAATATTACTCTCACCAACGTTACATGAGAGAGACTTGAATGATATTTATCTTCCTCACACAATCCAAACAAAATTATTATACTAAGATTTTTTTTCCAACTTATGTCATCATGAAATCTAACTAGCTAGTTTGTTCAACTATCATAATCTTTATAAATTGTTATCAAATTGATCATTAAAATATTTTCATTGACTTGCACCAACTTAAGTTCAGAATATATAATTAGTGCAAAAACAATGACTCCTAACTAGAAAACACAGACAAAGACAATGCATGTTGGTGTGTATATATCAATTAATTTACTATGTGACTAATAAAAAATAAATCTTACAGTTGTGGTCCACCTTAAATTAATAAAAGTCCACAATTTGTCCAACTCTCATAATTCAACCACGTGAAATAATTAATTTTATGTGAACTATTTGAAATTGGGGGTGAGCGAATCAAAAATATTTTTTTTTAACGATATTCAGTTCCTATCTTATATACGATCAATTCTTAAATTTTAAAATTAAATTCTATCTAAAATCATAAATTTTGGTTTCAATTCCGAATATCTTATTGAAATTCATTTATTTACGGGTTATAAAATAAGATTCAACATGTTCCAAAATAAATTTTAAAATAAATTCTAATAGGTTTCAAAACAAGTTCTAGAACGAGTTTAAAAATAGATTCCAGGGTATAAGTTTTGAGTACCAATTCTAGTTTTGAGTATCCAATGTATTGGACTCGGAATCGGAATCGATTTTAATCGATTTCTTAATTTTTATCTTGGATCCTATCCAATCGGATAAATTATAATTAATTTTGGATCTATTCGATACTCATGCACATCCCTACTTGCAACGTGATCAACTCGAATGGAGACGTCCAATTTATTCCTTGACACTCACAATTGTAGGATGCACTGTTCAAAATTGATTCAATTGAATTAAACTTAGATGCATTGGTTCAATTAGTCTAATATTTGATACTTAATTAAGTCAAATAATCATGTCACGATTTTTCTAAAGTAAGTAACAATAAAACAATGGACAAGTCAAAATCAACTTACAAATGGTGATGATGCGCACTTTATTGTATACATATATATAATATATAACATAAATATAATTAGCAGTGTCTCCATGTGTTAATTACAATGTGCACTTATACATGTTGTGTCAATGTATAGATGATGCCCAAGTTTGACCAAACTAATTGTGTAGCTTGTCAATTGATAGTGATGGGAACAAGTTTGTCCATTGCAGGCCCCATTTTGTCCCTTTTTTAGGGCAAAAGTTGGGACCAACCCTGGCATTTCCCAAGGTTGATTTGGTCATATATATATATAATGGCGTGCACACCCTCGCTATTGCACAGGTTGATTAAGGGTTACTATCAATTTAGTCCCTTGTTAGTAATATATAAATATAATATATTATTATTATATTATTATTTGAAAAGATGATATAATATAATATGATTAAATGACAATAACTATATATGAGAATAGAGTCTTAGCGGGATCGATCAACAACGATAAGTAAAAGTTTAATATATGATATAGATAAATAAATGATATAAGAGAAATTATAAATTTTGATTGAGGTATTTTAAAAATAAAATTTTACTAAATCATGAGAAGTCACCAAATTCATTGTTTAGAAAATTAGCTTAAATTTATGATTTTCAAATCATGAAATTACCATCATAAATCATGATCATTTCTTGAAAGTATTCTCAAACAAGAGATTGAACAATATCATACAATTAATATAAAATCATATCTCTCCATAAAATAAACAAGAGGTAAGGGTGCCTTTGTTTCGCTAAATACACTATATACTGGATAGTGGGCGCTGGTCTGTACGAGATAATACTTGTTCTGGATTGTGCCTTGTACCTTATTTGTTTCGTTAAGTACCAGACAAGAAAAATATGTATTGTAGAATAAAAGCGTGTAAAAATTCACTGTCCCACACTCTCAAATCGTTGTCCCGAGATTTTTCTTGAGACAACAAAATGACCTGCAATTTAGTGTCAGTGTACTCATGTAATCTTGTACGAAGTGCATTTTACAAAATAAACGAGGGATAATGTGCGGTATGACCCGGTGTCCAATCTAGTACCTTAAAGATTGTGTAACAAACACACCCTAATTTTATGATTTGGAGGACTAGATTAAAAATCTTAAAATTTTAAAGACTAAATTAAAACTCACATCAAAACTACATGAATTGAATTAAAACTAATCCAAAAAATTAACTTGGTTAGGACCGTTGGGTGAACCAATAGTTAATTTAAGTATAATAATCCCAGTTAATTAGTTGGTTATATATACTTTTTTTCTTATATATTGATCGCTAATTTGTATCACTACACTGAGCATTTGACTAAAATTCGAAGGGTCGTTTTTGCAATTTTGGAACTTGGTCGCTACTTTGTATCGCTAATTTATATTTAATTAACTCTCAGTTACAGGGTGTAAATGTAATATGTTACCACATCCTCCCAGCATAATTTAAAAATGCGGGTAGACACATATCACATAATATTATTATCAGATGTCACCGCTAGGATTAAGTCCAACATATATTAAATTAATTACTTCTGACTAATCTTACCATATTTTATTTTTTATTATAACACTAAAATCGTGATGATTTAATATAAATTTCAACGTAAATAATTTTAATCATTGTAAGGAAATAGTCAACTGTGGATAGTGACAACATGTTAAATATTACCTAGATATGATCACCTATTATGATTTTGTATTTTTGTTAAAAAAAAAAATCATTGTAAGAAAATGTCAAATGTCGAGGAGGTATTTATTTTTCTTTCGGGAAATAAAATATGCATGAAATATAAATAAATTAGTTTAGTAAATAGTGCTGGGCGGATCAAGATATTTTATAAAATAATAAAATAATTTATTTTTGTATTAGAAAATACAATATTTAGTATATTAAACGTAGAGCAAGAATAAAAAATTGTAGCATTTAAATTATACATTACTACATGCAGAAGAAATAATAAAATGTAAAATAATGGGCCTTACATGGAAATGAGGCTTTTTATGCTCAGAAAAATGAGGGCCATTTGATTTAAATTACCCACATCCATCATTATGAAAATTTGAACTTAAGTTTTTTATAATGTTAATAATGCCGATATGTATGATGTGATTAATTTAAATCAATTTTTAGTTTGGTTGGATTTGCATGGTTGAAAGTAGGGACCGCAGAAATGAGCACAGCACGATAGCATGACACGATAACTGCAGGTTGAGCCGAAAAATTCAGCTCGATAAGTTTATCGGTCGGGGGGGGTGGCTTGGCACGATAATATTGCGGGTCGACCCGTTAGGCTCGTTAAGTATTAAAAAAAATTAATTTCAAGTCTATTTTAGTGCTTTTAAAATTGAAGGTGAAATTAATCCATGAAGTTTTTCATGTGAAATGTCATATTTTATGCTTATTTAGTCTATCAAACATTTTAAATTATTTTTTAAACAATTTTCAGCAAATTTTTAATTGATAAACGGGCTCGCAGGTCGTGTCGAACGTTCCGCAAAATATTGCGGGCCGATCCCAACCCGACACGCTACCTTATCCTACCGGGCCAGCCCCGGGCGCTAACTGTAATGTATTTAAATCTAATGATATATAAAAAATAATAGTAATTTTATATTCTTCTATTTTTTTTATAAATTCATGTACTAAATCAAGAATGGATATAAATCCATCTCTTATTTTATCGCATCCTTTGTCTTATGAAACAAACAAGAGCTAAATGTATTTAACGGTAGATTTAATTTTAATTTAGTTCTCATAGTTCGACGGATATTAAATTTATTTTCAATTTAGTTATACGATAAAAATGTTGCTACCATCTTTACCGAAATACACATATATATTGTAAGTTTAAGGAGCAATTTTATTATTATTATTATTATTATTATTATTATTATGGAGATTAAATAAAATCTAAATAAAAATTGGATGGACCAAACTAAAATTTTTAAATTAGGAAATTAAATTAAATTTTTTTTTATTAAAAATATGAATACTAAATTGAAATTAACCATTCACGATAAGAAAAAAATATTATAACCAAGATGTAAAGATTATGTAAAAAGTTGATGAGAATTTATTATTTATACGACTAAATGTGATAAAAATATTATTATTTAATTTCATTTTATGGGATAGGATACAATAATAAATAAGAAAGAAGTAAATATAATTTTTTCATCCAATATCGAATATAAATATTAATTTATACCCTTCTAATATTTTTTTAATAAAATTTATGTATTAAATAAATAAAAGATTAAAAGCCATTTCCTATTATATCTTTTTTTTACTGTTGAATAAAATGTATAGAAATTAATACTATAAATTAAACGAAATGTTTTATTCGTATAATAATATATATAGTTATATTATATACGAAATAAAAAGATTTTACTAAAATTATCATCGAGGTAATTTTGGCGCACGGCGAACAAGTTTTTAGGAAAAAATGAATTTTTTCCCCTGTCGCAAATAGATGCTAATATTATTCTATTTCTCGCGTAAAGGTAAATCTCCATTTGCTCGAATTGGGGGCGGAGACCAGCTAGATTTGGCGGAGAGGCGACAAGAGGAGCGAGGATGAGCGTGATCGACATCCTCACCCGGGTCGACGCCATCTGCAAGAAGTACGAAAAGTACGACGTCGACAGGCTCAACGCCGAGAATGTCTCCGGCGATGACGCATTCGCTCGCCTCTACGCCTCCGTCGAGTCCGACCTCGAATCTGCCATCCAGGTAGCACCCCGTTTCCTCCTCTTGTTTTTTCCTAGGTTTTCATCTCCTGACCGATTCGCGGCGGTTAATTCGGTGATTGTGCGGCGCAGAAAGCTGAGACCGCAGCCCAGGAGAAGAATCGGGCGGCCGTGGTGGCGCTGAATGCCGAGATCCGGCGCACCAAGGCGCGGTTGTTGGAGGAGGTACCCAAGCTGCAGAGGTTGGCTCTCAAAAAGGTCTGGCGCCTTAAATGTCTCAGATTCTGTTTTGTTCCTCTACGAATTGTTTGCACTTCGGTACATGCTGTGTTTTCTATGATCCAATCTTTGCCTTTTGGTATTCAATTGTAAATTGA
Organism: Canna indica; assembly: GCA_034359265.1. NCBI lineage: Eukaryota > Viridiplantae > Streptophyta > Magnoliopsida > Zingiberales > Cannaceae > Canna > Canna indica. Next base: position 71,918,431 of record CP136891.1, on the reverse strand, counting down.
ATATCAAAAAAAGAAGAAAAAATAGTCTTTTTTGCACTTTGTGCCTCTTATTCAAAGAGGAAATGTTGCTTGTAAATAATACTTGACGTAGTAATGGCCCGCCCTATTAATTTGAGTGAGCTGGTGTGTCTGCGTACCATGAAATTGTCTATGCTCCTGGATAGATAAAATAAAAATAGATTTGCAAGGCACTATAAGAACATACTGGTAATCATATATAAATTCCTCTCCTGTATCTGAGATGAGAACATTGAGATGGATAACTAGTTTTATTATTTCAAGAAGGAATAAAATGATGGTCTGTGGGGTTGCACGGTGAAGAATACTGCCTTGGTAGTGTATTTGAGTTCATTTGTTTTCAAGATTTGGAGATACACCAAAAAGACTCAGCAAGAAATAATGAGCAAACATATAATGATCTACTAGAGCCAAAATTTGACTACATTAAATAGTCTGTTTTAGGGATTGACAATATACCCATCCAATGAGTGTGTTACTTGAATTTCCAAAATTGAATTGGGTTGGATAAATTTAAAAGTACGCAGACATCTATCTCCATTCTAGCCTTGTCTTGTTTTAGGGCCTACTTGAAGGAGAATCTAGTATCTGGTGGTGGTCATGAATATCTGAATTGGATGAACCAACCTCCTTGGACATCTTTGCTTGGAAACCATCAATAAGATATAGGATAGATTAACTGGAATATGCATTATCCATATGAGGGATCATCCAATTGAGAAGTTCCAATGAAGAGAAAAGTCTATCCATTTTCTTTAGTTATTTTGTTCAACTAACATTCTGGTCGACAATGTTTTTGATGCAAAGAGTGCATGTTCGTGTGAACCAGATCTATCTCAGAGTTTTTCAGTGTATTGACGAATGATGATAATTAAAAATATGTTTTCTTAACTCCATTCCTAGTGGGTTATTTGTATGAACCAGATCTATGCCAAAGCTTTGCAGTCTAATGATGACAGTCTAAAGAGTTGCATAAAACATATATGTAAGTCTTGTTTCATTTTCCTCTTATATATAAAAGCACCAAATAAGCAGGTTCATTGCTGGAATTTTGGTGCACATATTTGTAGCTTCATTTAGATATTAATAAGATATATGTTGAATGCAAAATAAGATGATGTTTGAGACAAACATAAATGTGAATGTTCTCTGAATCCATCATCTTACCAGAAGGGAATTTAAATATATCAGTGACATCTTATAGTCTTATTAGAAGGGATTCATATCAAAGGAAAATGGGTGATTAAATAAATAATTTGTTTTGAGGTTAATGTGGGCAATTTAACACTCCACATTTATTTGCAGATCCAAATACTAAAAGAATTTAACCCACATGATTTGTTACAGCCCACCTAGGTTTATCCCTAGATAAGGGACCTCACCTAGGAGAAGTGCAACTAGCAACAGAACAACAACATAATAAGATGGACTGAAATTAAATTACAACCAGATTCCAAATCAAAGGTCCAACAAGATAACAAATGATAAAAGTTCAACAGTTCATTTAGGAACAATGTAATCCAAAGTCTAGCCAAAGAGTCAACAAGTCCATAGTTAATAGAGTGAACATTTCAACTAATAAAATATGAAACTAAGATAAAGTTCGAAAGACGAGGCAAAAACAACAAACATGAGCAGAAGGCTGAGTAGGATTACAACAAGATGCTATGATGCCATGAATACGACGAAAGATATTGTTCAACAATTTATTTAATGCACCTACACCAATCAACTATGTCAACTATGCCAACTATTATCTACATGAATATATGGTCATAGACCCAATCAAGAGCGTAGTGGACATTGGGTTTCCCCCGCACTCTCGCACCCCGAGAGTGGCACCTCAAGCCCGCTCCAGCTAGAGATGCGACTATCCAAAAATGGTAGTCCGCCGACGTCTAACACCTCGACGCCGCACACGCACGCCGTTTGGAAAATAGGTGATCACCGGTGTCACTTGCCCTACACCTTGGGCAATATATCAACAGTGTCCAGGGCTATCGCCCAACAGTAGGTCAACTATGCATCATGTCAACAACTACACTACTACAACTCAACTAATATAATGCTAGTAGTCATGTATGAATTAATTATATAATCAACAACATAAAACATGCAACATCTATACTAGCATCCTCAACTAATATGCATATATAAACATCATACTGGCAACATGTTTCAACAAAATATGCATAACGAGTTTCAACAGTAGTAGACATCAATTTCCAATGGAATAGCACAACAAGATATATTTCGACATAGGGTAACAACCGATCTAGGATGAGATTCACTTTATCAACTAACATAACAACCAAACAACTCGGGTTGAAACCATGAAAACCGATAAAATAATATTTTCCGACACGGCACGAAAAACGAGGCAATAAACACATACTGTTTTCAAGATCTGAAAGTCAAATGGCGAAACTGACCCCACCAATGAATTAGGGGCGCCGAGTAGGTACAAATTCATATATAATACGAATAATTTGACCAACTATAGAGCCTCAAAATAATCTTTCAATATATCAATGATATTTCAAAATAATAATAAAATACGCTCCTGCTACACTACTCGTAACAGTGACATAATTCATATGCTACTGCTACAGTTACAGCGATATCTATTATAATAAACAGAACCAACTCATTATATATATAACAGTGTTATTTATCTAAAATAGTTACCACCTAATAATAACCTGATATATATTACTGCTACAAGATATAACACCCGATATATATAAAAGTAACACAGCTATACTTAAATGAATAAAGCAATGATATAATCCAACCATCCATCTTCTCCCATCTCTTAGGGCTAATGCGACGCTTTCATCAACCACCGCCTCTACCAGCCGCCACCGCCCTCCCCGATTGATCCGACCGATCGGGTTGCTAGGGAAGCACGCCGGCGCCGACGATGACCCGCCGTCGCCACCACGCGGCGTCGGCAGCCATCCTGCCATGCGCGACAGCCCTTGACAGGCTGCTGCGACTGGCGGAGGTCACCTGTTCGCGAGGCAGCGACGCCTCGCTGGGCGCCGCTGCTCGCCGCGGCACCCCGCCGAGCGCCGCAATCCGACGCGGCCGACTCCGACCAAGAGAAAGCCAGTGCCACGACTGGCCTGGCGGAAATTCTCCAAGAACAGTGCCGACCGGCTCTCTGGTTGGCGGCTAAGAGTTCGAGCGCGAAAGAGACGACGCGGAACGACTATAAAATGGCACGATTCAACCAATACCAACAAATCCGAAATTTTTACTAAACAAGAATACGCCAGATCTCATCAAATCTCAGAAAAAAAAACAACGGGAAACTTTAGATCGATTAATCTACAAAATACCTGGTAAAAATCTCATCCTAAAGCCGAGTTACCCTACACGAAAAGAAAAAGAGTAGGAACTTGAATCCTACCTGAAAACTCCTCCAAACTCCGATCGGAGCCTTCTCACAGTCGCTGCCTCTGCACACCCGCCGCTGCTACAGGATCAGAGAGAGAGAGAGAGAAAAGAATTAGAGAGGGGATTAGGCTAATTAAATAGGATTAGACACTTTTGCAAATAGGCCCCTCTAAGAATAATATTTACAATAAGGTCCTATTTTCTTTTTTTTTTCAGGGTATAACATGATTGGACCAGACAGATTCACACAACAAGCTAAATACCATGGGACGAACTAAATTATATGACAGATGTGTCAAGTAGGGGTGAGCAAACTTCACCGATTCACCGAAACCGAACCGAAACCGACCGAACCGAACCGAATTAACCGAATTAATTTCGGTTCGGTTTTCGGTTAAAGAAATTTTTGGGTTCGGTTTTCGGTTCGGTTCGGTAAATTAACCGACGGTTCGGTTAATTTACCGAATTAACCGAATATATATGTATATATATATGTATATGTATATATATGTATAATAACATATATATTAGATCTTGGCATTTGTCTTGCTGGTTAAGTGTTATGTTTAGCTTTCCGCCGCCCGGGTTCGAATCCCATGTTGTGCAATTATATTTATTTAACATTCGATATATATATAATAGGTGTTAGTTATATATAAATTGATAGTAATGTTTGCTAAGATGGTTAGAAGGGTAAAAATTAAAATCTAATTCTCAGTTGGGCCAAGTTCGAGTCCACATGCATTCTTTTAATTTTTTTTTTTTTAATCTTTTCGGTTAACCGAACCAAATTAACCGAACCGAACCGAAAATTCGGTTAACCGAACCGAAAATTCGGTTAACCGAACCGAATTAACCGAATTTTTTCGGTTCGGTAAACGGTTAAAATTTTTTCTTTGGTTCGGTTCGGTTTTTAACCGAACCGAACCGATGCTCACCCCTAGTGTCAAGTAAACACACATGTGATTGCAAATTTGTAACTAACTCGACCCTTCTTTTCTTTCTGGTGATTACTATATGGGTTTTGCTTCCTACTTTATAGTCTTAGACTTTCAATTATCAAACTGTCTTTCTATACCATGGCAGTTGAATGAAAAATTTTTGAGGAAGAAGTTTGGAATGCTTCTTTTAAGAATTAATCTACTTTGTCATGAATTAATTTCTTTCTGCTGATTTTTTTTAATATTGATTAGCTGATTGTTTCTTAATTTTCAAGTTCAATCATTATTAAATTTATCATATTTAGCATTTTATTGAAGTTTGTTCAAAGGTTTGTGTTCTTTGAGTTTTGTTTGTCATAATCAGCATTTAGAACATAAACTCAGCTGAAGCATTTACAGGTAAAAGGGCTTTCAAAGGAAGAACTTGCTGTACGAAATGATTTGGTATCAGCTCTACCAGACAGGATACAGTCAATTCCAGATGGGAGCACAAATGGGGCGAAACAATCTGGAGGCCGGGGGGATTCAGCTTTTCGCCAAGAAATTAGATTTGATTCTACTTCAGGTTATTCTATTAAGTTCAATTGCACTTTATAGTGTGCATGGGAATATACTGTATGTTAATAAGTAATCTATTTTATTAATTATTGGACCAAGTTTATGGATGCCCATTCTATCCCTTCTATTTCTTTTCTTTTTTTCTTGAGTGCTAACAACCTAAGTTAGAGAGGCTACTTTGTGCTTCACTTAGAAGTTGGTGGCTTTGCAGGCTGAATGATTTTAGCATATAGGCTTCATAGTTACCCTTGTTTCTTAGTCATAATAATTCATTTCTGCTGACATCACTTTGTGGTGCTCATATTCCTGTGTATATCAAATTGACAAAATAATGAACTAATTGTTAAAAGTAAATAACCAGTTTCTTATAAAGTAACTTGAATATGGTAATCATAATGTGGTAATTGATTTAAGATATGGGTGTTTCTTTAGCTATCTGTGTGATGCATGACATTACATAAGAGAGAATAGTTCATGAATGAAGTTCTCTTTAGCTGTTATGGATAGATATTGACATTGATCATGTCTTATTCATGGAAGAAAATGGGGTTTTGATGAAAATTCCAAGCATACCTCATAAGTTTGATAAAATTTTTACTGTGAAGGGACTTCACTGTGTGGGATTTTTGGTCAATGTAATCTATCAAAGTTGAGATGTGATTTTCTGTGAGACCATCCCTTTGTACCAGAGAGTTTTACAGACATGAGTATCTTGAATTCAACTTAGGTTTGCAATTGGATTATGCAATAGTTTGTAGGGAATATATTTTCCAGTTTCGTCTTGGAATAGGAACTATATTACTAGAATTATCTCATTTCTTTACGAATAGCTCTTAATGACTCTAGAAATTTGCAGCTAGTGCAATTCTGGAAAGCATGCAGGTAAAATCCTAATTGGTGCATCTAAGTATCGTGACTATCTTCTTTTATGGGTTTGGAATATCTAAGAGAATGCAATCACAAAGATGCTCTAATTAATCCACTTGTATTTTGACATGCATGATTTGCTGGCATATTAGTTATATACTTAATCATGATGTTATTTTAAAAAATTGATAGTTGATAGTTGATACCTTTCATGATTGAGTTAACATTTTAACAAGAAACAAGAAATAAACCCAAATAATAAAATAATGAAGTTAAGGTAAAATAGACATAGTACCCGTGTAAATACCCCTAAATAGACGTTTCACCCCTTATAGTTTCAAAAGTTAATTGAAGTTCCAATTTGCCCCCCCTTAAGCTTACATGGCAAGTTTTTTATTTTAAAAATTAATGATGATTCTAATGTGACAGATGACGTCTACGCATCAATTAAGAAAAATAAGAATGACGATTATCACACATGGCTGTTAACGTGCAGTCTACATGTTCACACGTGGTAGCTGACATGTACACACTAATTGTTTACAAATAGCTGATGTGGCAGTCGACATGTACATTTTTTTAATTTTTAATGTCAAAAATTTTGCCATGTAAGCTTGGGGGGACTTCAAGTGGGTATGGGAACTTCTACAACTATAAGGAGTAATACAACAATAAGGGGTGAGAAATCTATTTAGGGTATTTACAGGTGTAACTTCTAATTTTCTTTGAAGTTTTGAAGCCAATTATTCCAGTTGTATCAGCATAGACTTGTATTAGAAGGAAGTCTTTGGGAATCTTTCCGTCATCTGGAATATTCTCTTTTTTTGCATAACTCTTGGATCATGATTTTTCATTTTTGTTTTTATTTGTGGGATTGAGTGTTTTTTCTCATATATTTGATTTATTGCAGATGGAAGGTTTGATGATGAATACTTTCAGAAGACTGAAGAATCAAGCCAATTTAGGCAAGAGTATGAGATGCGCAAAATGAAACAGGTACTTCCTTATATATTTATTTATTGTGTGGGTGGAGATGGAGTGAAGAGGGAGAGAACCATCAACCATATCATTATCCTTCGATTAATTGGAGGTAGTTAATAGTAGAGTGCTTTTAAAGTGTCTAAGCCCATCTTTTCACAGTGCACATTGCTAAGCTCTTATTCTAGTGGGTTTCTAAACCTTATTATTTGGTGTACTACTTTTTATCATTTTATGAATATTATATTTAGGTTATTCTATACGTGAGTTTGTAAGATCAATAAATTTCTTAGGGGAACAACTGCTCTAAGCCTATAATAAGGTTGTTTAAATTGTCTTCAGGTGAATTCAGGTTGTTTAAATTTCAGTACCTTCATCATCTTCTCCTTTTCTTTTAACTTCAGAAATTGACATAAAACTTAACTGTTTGCATTGGGTTTCTGGATCAATATTTCTGATGTTTACATATTTCTAGTTCCATGATGATGGGGCACATCTGTATAATTTGCATCTCAAGCACATTGCATGGATATAGCGTTTACTTCAACCAGTCAATTACTTCTAGTTAATGTGCATTACTTTTAAGCAATTGAGTACAAGCAGTGGTGTCCTACTGTACTGTTATTCATAGTTTGAAATGGCGCTCCATGGCGCGGGGTGCACACAGGCGTAGCCCCCCGCGCCATTTTTCCCCCGAGGCGCTAACCTAGCGCCTCGAGGGCCTTGGCGCGCGCCATATGCGCCACACTCATGTGTGGCGCCGGGTGGGTGCCCTAAGTTAACTTAAGGCACCCAAAATTTTTGAAAAAACGGTATACGAGATACCCGGTATTGGGCGATACCGGGTATCTCGGTAAATACCGTCCGGTATGAGCGGTATTTGATGTCATACCGGGCGGTATTGCTCGGTATTGTTGGGAATAGATCTGGCGTAATAGACGAGAAACGAGAGAAAAACGAAACACACACAAGAACACAAGATTTACGTGGTTCCGCAAAAAATGCCTACTCCACGGCCGCACTAGAAGTTCTTGGAGTTTATATAGGGCGACACAGGCCCAAAGGGCCCAACAAAATCTCCGGGGGCTCCGCCCCCACACCCTGGGCAGGGGGCGCTGCCCCATGGAAATATATATTTTTATGTACAAAATATATTTTATAATTATATTTTATTTTTGCGCCTTGCCTCGTTATGGCGCGCGCCGTAACCTTGCCCCTTGCTCCATGGCTCCAAGAGCCCTTTGCGCCTTTGTGCGCCTTGTGCCATTTACAACTATGCTCTTATTATATTGTTTGACCTTTGGTTCCGTTATCCTGTTAGTTATTTGTTAGTGTTCTAATCTGCATTCTGCAACAAGGGTATTTGATCTTATTTGGGATGATTTTCATACTAGCTAATGAATAGTGTTAGGATCAAATTTGCAACTCTTCTATTGTTCTGATTTCCAATAGTACTTTATTCTTCTGCTGTGTTGACATTATTTCTCTATCTACTGACAATCATGGCTGCAAACTTATGTTTAGTTCTATTTATCATGCAATTTTCTTGTTGCTATGCTGAAGGTATTAATGTAAATAAACAACAGTATTTTCTTGGCCCACCTGTGAAAATAACCAGCATTTCATATTTAGAGCTAGTTTCCAAGGTGTTGAGGATCACTATCTTACCTAGGAACAATAGTTCCACGGGATGTGCACATGAGATGGAATCATAATGCCCTACAAAATTATTACAATATTACTTATATAATAAAAAAATTATGGATTGAGTCAATTGAGTACAACTTATAAAAATGCAGTAATCAACTAAAAGTAAATATCATAATTAACTATTAGTATGTATATCAAATCAAGCAAAAAAGTAATAAACAATAATAAGTCTATTGTTTACATAAATGCAATCATGTAGCAATGTCATGAGTTATAAATGATAAATTTTATTCAGTAATATAAATCATAAAAGCAATCAATCAAAATTAGCAACATTCAAACCACTTGACCACATTATCAACAGAGAACTAACATTATTATAAAAAAAGTAGCATTCATCAATCATCAATAGACATTTTGTTGCACTATGACAGCAGGATTTATGAAACTAATTTCTCAATTTTAGCAACACAGTTGTATTTAACAATAAACTCCTATTATCCACTTTGAGCAATAGTTTGACAGACTTTAACAGAACATACCTTGATCAATAATTTAAAAGTATGCTGAGATTTACTAAAATGTAGGCAGCATTCATTGTAAGGGGTTGTGAGATGCCGGCAGATGTACAGAGAATGGAGAAAATATAGTTTATGTTTTAGGTTTTAAGGTGTGTGTTTTAATTTAATTTAATTTATTTTTTATTTATTTTTAAGAAATGGATGAAAACCAACGTGTATTGGAATCCCTTTGACTTGCCAGTTCCACCAATTTCACATGTGGGATTGCAAATAAAACCTCATTCCAGTCTAGTCCCCATGCAATCCATGATTTAAACCAGCCGTAGGATTGGGTGATCCTACCATCTGGATCGTGTTTTCAACAACCTGCTAGTTTCTCTTGTAATCATTCTTGGTTTCATGATACTAATTATGCTTCTGAAATGTTGTGTTGATGAGGAATCTTTTTTTCAGGATCAAGGTTTAGATACTATATCTGAAGGACTGGATACACTGAAAAATATGGCCCATGACATGAATGAGGTCAGATATTTCTTCTGAATTATATAATTATGTTATAATGGACTATGCTGATTTCCTTTTATTTTATAGGAATTGGACAGGCAAGTCCCTCTTATGGATGAAATTGACACAAAGGTCAGAGTTTTCTCCTCAACTATAATTTTTTCTCTTTATTAGTGAACTGAAACTTAGTTTTAATTTGGACTTACTATTAAATGTGGGCTACAGGTGGACAAGGCTACTTCCGATCTGAAGAACACCAATGTCAGACTTAAGCACACTGTTAATCAGGTAATTTTCTAGTTCAATACAAGGGTACAAGGTGCAACATTCTGTACTCAAGGCAAATATTAATAAATTTTCTGGTTATATTTTTTCAGCTAAGATCCAGCCGCAACTTCTGCATTGACATAATCTTGCTGTGTATTATTCTTGGTATTGCTGCCTATCTATATAAGTAAGTTGCACAGCGTTGACCTCATACTCAAATTGAAAATCGTTTAACCATGTTTATGGATGAGATACATAACTACAGTTATGCAGAGATTTCAAATTAAAGTAGAAAGACAACAAACAAACAAATAATTGTTTGAGATGAATTTGTAACATTCCTTTTCCTTTGCAGTGTATTAAAGAAATGAGTTGCAAGGGACTAGCATTTCATTTCAGTCTTTCAGCTGTTCATTTGTATTCCAGGGAATCAAGAGGTGATAAATATGTTTGCGCTGTTGCTGCTCAGTTTCATGTACTTTGTTTGTTCTGTTAAACTATTGTATATGCCACTTGAAGATAAAATTTGGTTGTAATACCATGAAAGACAATGGCTTGTGTCTTACTAAAGTTTCAATGTTATTATTGGTTTGCTTCGTTTTTAACAAGTGCTTATAAATTAGTTTGTGGTTATCATAATGTACTTCTGCGTAGTAATAATTTGTAGTTATATGTTGCTTTTGGGTTTGTATTTTAAAACAGTGCTTATAAATGACCAAGGTACCTGGGCTTGGATGTACAAAACATGTGTTGGCTTAGTTTCCTTCGCAGGATAAAGGGGCACAATATAATAATGGATTTTTATTGTTTGTTTAATACATAAATTAGAAGAAAATAAGAAAATAAAATCATAAAAATATGAAATTGATATTTTATCAGGCGAATATCAGATTTAATTTTTTTTATTTGATATTACATTTCATTTGTTATCCTATCTTTTCTAATTAAGTAAATAAATTATTAAGGTATTCAACAATGTAAATAATTTTGTGAATCAAATTGTGTGCAAAGATCATTATTTTTAAAACTTCAAAAATAAACACTATTGTTTGTTTTTAATTTATTATTTATTTAACGCATGGATTAGAAAAAAATAAAATTAGAAATATATAAAATATAACCAGTGAACAACGCGCTTAAGAAATTTTATTCAATATTATTTTTTATTTTATCTTATTTAGCGAAGCAAAGAATCAAGCTTAAGAAATTTTATTCAATATTATTTCTTATTTCTTATTTTATCTTATTTAGTGAAGCAAAGAATCATTAGGTATTTGACAAAGTAAACAATTTTATGAATCAAAAGGGTTGCAAAATGATAATTTTAAAAGACCAAAAAAAAGCACTACTATTTGTTTTTAATCTATTGTTAAAATAGAATTAGGAGTATATGAAATTAATATTATATCCGATAAATAAATTACCTCTAATTTGTTATTTTATCTCATATAGGGGGCGTTTGGTTGCCCGCAAGTACAAATGCTGCAACTCTAATTGCAGCATTTAGATAACAAATTTGTTTGGTTGGCTGCAAAATTATTTTGCAGCATTTACTAGTTGCAACTTGTAATTCAAATATCATTTGCGGGCCGCAAGTGGAATTGCAGTCTAAAAAGCCCGCAATACAAGATTGCGGGCTGCAAATGCAATAATTTAAGTATTGAAAAATAATTAATTTTGGCGACTTAGAGTCGTCGGATGAAGACGAGATAAATATCAAAGTTGTAGGTTTTTGCGTGCTGAACCTGATGGTAGTGTCAGATTTTACATCTGATGTCATTTGATAGATTTTTTTAATATATTTTCAGTATTATACAAAAATTAAAAATTATTAATTTGTCAGACAAATCATGTCGGGCCTAAGTTTTTAGCCTGGCCCGAAAAAATTTGTGCCCGGCCCGGCCCGAAAAAATTCGTGTCCGTCCCGCTCCGAAAAAATTTGTGTCCAACCCGACCCAAAAAATTCGTGTACTGCACGGCCCGTCCCAGCCCGGCTCGGTCCAAAAAAATTCATGCCCAACCCGGCCTGAAAAATTTCGTGCCCAGCCCGACTCAAAAATTTCGTGCCTGGCCTAGCCCGAAAAAATTTGTGCTCAGCCAGGCCCGAAAAAATTCGTGCTCAGCCTGGCTCGAAAAAATTCACTGTCGGCCCGGCCCTGCCCAAAAAGAATTCGTACCGCGGCCCGGCCCGAAAAAATTCATGCCCGACCCAAAAAAATTCGTGCCCAACCCAGCCCTGCCCGAAAAAATTTATGCACTGCCCGACTCGTGCCGACCCGAAAAAATTCGTGCCTTGCCCGGCCCAAAATTATTCGTGCACGACCCAACCCCAAAAAATTCGTGCCCAACCCGGCCCAAAATATTTTGTGCTCGGCCCGCCCCAAAAAAATTCGTGCCCGGTCTAGACCGAAAAAATTCTTGCCTGGCCCTGCCCGAAAAAATTCGTGGTCAGCCCTGCCCAAAAAAATTCGTGTCCCGACCCGGCCCGAAAAATTTTATGCCAAGCCCGACCTAACACGAAAAGAAATTCATGCCCAGTCCGAAATATTCGCATCGGTCCCAACCTTGCCCGAAAAAATTCGTGCACTGCCCATCTTGACTCGGCTTGGCCCAAAAAATTTATGCCCGACCCCGCATGAGAAAATTCGTTCCCGGCCAAAAAAAATTTGTGCTCGGCCCGGCCTGAAAAAATTCCTGCCCGACCCGGTCTGAAAAAATTCGTTTCCCGGCCTAGCTCAAAAAAATTCATGCCCGTCCCGGCCTGACCAGAAAAAAAATTCGTGCCCAGCCCGAAAAAAAAATTGTGTTCGGCCCAGCCTTGCCCGAAAAAATTCGTGCACTGCCCAACCTGTCCCGGTCCGGCTCGGGCCGACTCGAAAAAATTCGTGTCCGGCCCGGCCCAAAAATATTTGTGCACGACCCGATCCGAAAAGTTCGTGCCCGGCCTTGCCCGAAAAAGTTTGTACCCAGCCCGGATAAATTCGTGCATGCTCGGCCCATCCCATCCCGGCCCGGCTCAGTCCGATTTGAGAAAATTCGTGCCCGACCCGACCCGAAAAATTTCGTAAGATGCAAGTTGCACGTTGCAAGTTGCAAGTGTAATTACAACTTCCATTTGCGACCAACCAAATGCTTGCAAATAGAAGTTGCAACTCTACTTGCGGGCAACCAAACGGTAGGCTGCAAAATCTATTTGCGGGCATTTGCTTTTGCATGCAAATAAATTTTACAGCATTTACACTTGCGGGTAACCAAACGCCCCCATAGTGAAACCAAACAAACCACTAAAACCATTGGACAGTGAAATAAAAAGGCTTTTTAAAAGACCCAAAAAAATATATACACAAATGATGCTGCACAGCATTGAAATGGGACCTTTAGTGTGCACGACTAACTTGATTACCACTACACCAGAGCACCTGAAGTGGAATTGTTTCTAAACGTTTCATCCTGATAATTAACAATCGTGATTAAAAGACCCAAAAAATCTGTATACTACTGGTGCTGCCCAGGATCGAACTGGGGTCTTTTAGTGTGTAAGACTAACGTGATAACCACTACACCACAGCACCTGATGCCAAATTATTTCTAAACTTTTCCTACTAATATACAGTTAATATATCGTGATTAAAAGCCAAAAAACCATACACTATTGGTGCTGCCCAGGATCGAACTGGAGACCTTTAGTGTGTAAGACTAACGTGATAACCACTACACCACAGCACCTAATGTTTTAGTTGTTTCTAAACATCGTCTGCTAACATAAGGCATAATTGTGATTAAAAGATCCAAGAAAAATATAAGAGTAACGTGATAACCACCACACCACAGAATCTTATGTCATTGCTGAAAGTAATTTTGAGTATATATGTAAATTAGTCGTGAGTAAAAGAAATCAATCTCCGAATGAAGTTGTGTGAAATTTGTTTACTTCACTCAAAAAAAGAAAAAAAAATGTCGAGTTTGGCTCGCATATAGTCATATTCCTCTAGATGCATCATCTTCGCAGAAGCAAGGTTAATTAAGGTAAGGTATATCTTTCAAATTCATTGCTCTGTCATCTACTCCTTTCTCCTGATTAATTAATTAATTATTTCCTGGAGAGCCTTGCTGGCCAGGAGATGCATTCAAATTCTTCCATAAGCTCATTCAATAATAATAATAATAATTGTTAAAGTCTCACGTTGGCTAAAATATGACCAAGATAGTCTTTAAATAGTTTGGTCAATCCTCCCAGCTAGCTTTTGGGGTGAGTTAGACCTACTAATTTCTTAACATGGTATCAGAGCCTATCCTATGGTTGATATTATAAAGTGTAAGCTCCCTATTCCAGTCCACCAAAAATGCTTCAAGAACTAGTAATGAAGGTTGCAAGTCACCCTAAACTAATAATTAACCTAATCACTTCAACAGTAGGTGCATGCCCCCTGAAGAAGAAACATCAATTAGTGTATCTTTGCTTGCTTCAGCTTGCTTACAGAAGAATCATAACTACAAATCTTACAGCATCATCTTTTTATGTGGATATAAAATTCCCTCATGGATTTGTCACCTCAGCTTACTGTGAGACTGTTCAAGCTACCAATAACAGTAAATAATTGATCATATATAATCAAATATAAAAAATAATAATTTGACTAAAGAAAATCTCCTGCACATCTTAACTTAAAACATAAATAAGAGAGAAGGGGGCAAATAGTTGCTGGTTTTTGGCATGCAAGTGGGCGCACACAATAATTGCAAGGGGCAATTGTGAATTTGTGATAACAATTACTAGGTGGAGGTTCGTAGGAGAACAAGTGGACATGGAGGGATCGAAGGAGGTGGCACCTGCCACAGCGACAAGATCTGCTTGCTGACACCCATGGATTGATGAGTAATTAAGCTATTTGCCTCCATCCACTCCCATGCAGACAGTGGTTGTTCACTTGTCAACATCCTGAAAAAGTGAGCCCTTTTCATTTCATTCCAAGCTACATGCCTTCCAGTACTGAAAGACAGTCAGAGATTTCATCTCTATCTATCCAGCTGATCATCATCATCATTTAAAGTTTGGTTAGATAAATGTCTTTTCTTCTTTTTTTTACCTCATATAATTAATAGATATATATCCATGTGTGTCCCCACCTAGTCTTCTCCAGATATATAGTGCTGGAATCTTTAGTTCTGATAACATCTTATTCTCACATTGTGCATGCATTTCTGTTTTGTAGTAAAAAAATCAGTGACAGTGAGCTTGTCTTTGCATCTTCAATTCATTATATATATTGTGGTGGATAGTGTGATTGAATACTCTGCATACACACTCATAAAAGAAATGTGAATAGATATCTCAATGATTACCTTCCAAGCTGCATGCAGTTCCTGATACCAAAAGTAGAGGTAGTGAGTCTGGCTTTTGCATCTTCAAGTTTGTGATGCATGGCATGATTCAATATCTTTGGTTAATTGAGTATAGATGAAAGGTAATATAAAGAAGGGTAAATACCAAAAAAAAAAACACGATCTTTGACCATTTTCCCATTTTTAGCACAAACTATTTCCATTAGCAACCCGTTTAGCATAACCCGTCAATTTTAACAGAAAAGGCTGATGTGTCACGTTAACGGCGATGACGTGGCAAATATTTGTTCTAGTTGGCATGACAACTACTGGTCGAGTGGAGTTTTCAAACCGAATTACCATTTTGCCCGTTGCCTACCTCTCATTAATGTTAATTCGGGATGGGCTAATGGGTAATTTCACTTTTCACCATGAGAGAGTATAGAGATGAAGGATTCTCACTTCGCATTGTAGCTCCAAATTGAAGATGATCATACAAAATTACCAACTTACCCATCCCCGATTAACATACATGAGTGGTTGGTGATGGACAAAATGGTAATTTGGTTTGAAAACCCCACTCGGCCAAGGGGTGTCATGCCAGCTAGGACAAATATTTGCCACGTCATCGCCGTTAACGTGACACATCAGCCTTTTCTGTTAAAATTGACGGGTTATGCTAAACGGGGCAACGGATCGTAAGTTTGTGTATTGTTTTGCTAACGGAAATAGTTCATGCTAAAAATGAGAAAATGGTCAAAGTGACAAAGTTCCTATTTTCTTTTGGGTATTTACCCTGTAAAGAATAACTAAAGAAATCAAAATGGAAGGAAATGGGCTGGACATAATGAAGATGGATGGCAATGTGGATGTGTGGGAATGATAAATACAGCTTTACTCCAGGGAGGTTGATGGATTCACACCGCAGTTGGATTTTAATAGCATTAGTAGCTTGGATTGTCACCCAGGAATGGGAAACAAGTTCTCGAAATAACTTGTCTTAACTGATCTTCATCTTCTTCATATGCTTTCACCTACCTTCATTTATCAACCTACATTTTCAAAGATTCTCACATGTCTGCATTTATTATGTAGTAGCTTACAGTGTTCCCTCATCTGTTACAATTCAAGTAAAATAAACTAAATTTTCTTACAAGCTACTCAAATGTAATTCATACTTTGAAATTAGACTCAATTAAATGGAACTAGTTGTAGCTTAATCCAAGAGATATGGCTTTAGTGCAGCTGCATTCAAGTTTTCTTTTCCTAAGATAGAGACTCCTTTCATAGGGAGTTGTAACTCGCTTGTCTCAGGTGATCTGACACGCTGGAGTGGTTGGAGAAGTATCAACATCAATGGCGATCTAACATAATGTTAAATGCTTGTGCTTGTCGGCCGATGAAAACAAGTCAAATGCAGAAATGGCTAGCAATCTAATGAGTTAAGGTGGCATATTGATCAGATTACAACTTCTACATTGCGATGCAAGCGATGTAGGATTCAATCATAAGCAAACTAGAGTCTCAGAGAAGGACTACTTCTACATTAGTGTGTTTTCTTCCTTTAGCCTTTTCTAATCATGAAGCATGACATTTTTTTCTTGGAATTCAAGCACTTAAGCTTCTTGTCTTGATGTTTATCTAAAATTGAAAGCTGGAAGAAACATGACTTCTTCATGATCTGAATTCAATAGGAAGGGGAAGAGAACAAAGAAACAATAGAACAAGGGGAGAAGAAGACAAAAGAAAATCATAAGAGGCAAATCAAACAGTGGCCCTACTGTGTCTCCCAGCTAGCAACAATGAATGATTTTTTGGAGCCCACGTTGAGCACATTTTTTTTCTTTCTCCCAAGAATTATTGCTGGGTAGTAGTGCCCTGCTATCTCATTCTCTTCTTATCCTCCAATATATGATGGCAATCAAAACTTCATAGATAAGTAGGATCTGATGGCTCCCTATCCTATTAATTTACTTAATCAGCAAGAAAAAGTTGGCAAGCACTATTAATTATATGTAGATGATTAGCATTCATCTTCTCCTCCTCCTCAAAAAAAATAATCACCCATCTCAAGTACTCCCCCATGATTTCATTTTTTTTTCTTCCAACTATGTTCAATTTCTACAAGCCATTGATTCCAATTGGATAGTCAATTTGGAAAATCATCTAAGACATGCCATATATGTACTGCATCAACCAAATTGAGTAAAGAGGATAAGGATGTTGAATGTGTGGTATTATTGTGTGTGACTTGAGTGCCCCTTTTCTATGCCTTGGCCATTGATTCATATGCTACAAATGCTACAAATGCTACTTGTTTCCTCAGGTGAGCCTTTTCTGATTCCCTTTTTTTTTAATTGTCTCCAAGAACTTTTTCTTATTCCACTTTTGGTCATCCTAAATGAGAACAGGACGTATTCTTTCCACCACTCCTTTCCCTAAAGGCAATCCATCAACAGATCTTATTTACCTAAAAAATCATCAGGAATCTCACTGGCTTGTTTGCCCACCATGAAGATCATGTTGAACACAAGAACAAGATGGATATCTAATTGATTGAGACCCATAAGCAGACAAATCTTTTCTAGATGATCCCGGATGAATCAAGAGGAGAAACTGTTTTTGTACAAACACATAAAAGAAGAATTAGAAAAATCAGACTTTGATGTACAAGAAAAATAAGCTTTCTGAGTGGTGATCAAAAATTTCAAGCAAAAAATAAGCTTTCATGAGAGAAGTTCTCTAATAGACAGTACTAATTTCAGTAATGATCATCAACAAGAACCTTGTGTTCATAACATCTGAAGATTACAACTAATCAAGATTGCACAGCTTGAGCTACACCTCACTTCCATTCTATGTTCCTGCTAAAGCTTCAAGCTATATATTTGTAGAATTCACAGACATCCAATTAGGTAACTTTGATTGTCCCAAGGCATAGATTTCCAGGTGATGATTGATTCTGACTCAGCCTTGATGATGAAATCCTGAGCTCCAAATCCAGATGTGAAATTTGAGTACTCTCCATCGAGGAAGATGAACTACGTGATAATGAACTTACAGAAGAACCTGGCATATGATTCAAACATGAAGGTAGCTGGATCTCATGTTCTTGGCTTGAGGAGTTCAGATCGATTGTGGCAGTCTCAGAAGCTCTAGCTGTCGTGGTGACAAGAGATGGAGTGTTCTGAGCTGCCCCTCCACAATTTGCAACCTGAGGTTCAAGTTGGATATGTAATTTAGATTATGAATTAAATGCGGAATTGTGAGAAGAATATTAGTGGGCGAATGAGATCTATTACCACATCGAATAGGCTCGATCGGCGCTTTCTCTTGTTGAGGCTGTTCTGCCTGAGGAAGTACTTCTGAGCATGGCTTGCAACTTGTGTTGGGGTTCTTGATGTCACAAAGTTGCGCGAGATGCCGCGCCAGTCTCCCTTCCCAAGCTTCTCTAGCCCAGCAAGAAACAATTTGTGCTCTTCCTCAGTCCATGGAACTCCTATGAGCCGCAGAGATTGTTGAATCAGTGAAACTTTTACACAATTCCGACAAGGTAAAAGATGCAGCAAAGTGAACACAACAAAGGAAAGAATGTGAACAAAAGCTAATTAACGACTCACCCTTTTTCCTCTCCTGTGTTCTGCCACCGAGGCCATCAGAGAGATAACCATTTGGAATCTTCTCAGTGGTTTCATCAATTGAGCCAAGAGAAGAAGTAGATGAGGAAGGGGAAGAGGATGCTGCAGCAGCAGGGAAATTGTAGGAGAGGCAGTCCATGCTGAAGCTCTTCTTGAGGGAGGAAGCCATGTGAAGCTGCACCCCAAACAGCCTCACTCCTCCACCTTCACCCACCATGCTTCTTGTGCTGATACAAGTCCTAGAGTTGTGGCCATTGTGGCCACAATGGGAGCATTTCCTCACCATTCTCAACCTCTGCAATCTCAACCCAAAAACAACCTGATATCCTGGAAGAGTAGAGAATAAATAGCAGTGTTTGGTCTCCCAAGGGTTTGGTGTAGACTAAAAAGGGAAGCCAAGAACAAGGGATGAATTAAGGTAGGTCAGGTTTTCATTTTGTGGACAGGCTAGGCATGGGGTGTCAACATGAAGGACACACACTCTTGCATGACTGCTTTTACTTGTCCTGGTTGCTTGATATATATAGGTGTGTATAAAAGTTACATGTTGCCCTTCAAAAGTAAGTATCTTATATATTCTTATGGTCATGTTTGAAGTGAATTTTGTTTTCTGGCGGGTCAAGAGTGAAGAGTTCCTTTTGGAAACTATTCCATGGATTTAGATTTTATGAAGGCATGACTCAAAGTAGCACCACTCACTTGCTTGCAGCAGCAGTCCATGTAATGTTTACCAGCAATGAAAATACTGGTATCCAATTCGACCAAAATGACTTATTGTTTTTGACCAAAGTATCTGAAAAAGGTAAATTACAGCTTGGGAATTTATGGTCTGACCATTTTTACCTTGTGTACATGTTATTCCTTTTGTATCAGTTTGGGTGCACATGCTTAATCAAATTGACTAAAAAGTTTGGTTTTCTAAAATCTGATTCTTCTTTTTTTGATGGAAAGAATACTTGTATTTATCAAGAGGCTTGAAATTACAAGTTAGAAGGACTAGAGTACAATATATTAAGTAGAGGAGGATAAAATCTGATTCTTCTGTTTAAACTGATGGAAGAACAGATAAGCCTGAATATGAGAGAAATGAAAGAGAAGAAAAAGAGAGATATTCAAGATGTTGGTGAGGCACTCTGATATGGAATTCAATATATTTTTTTTGCAACTGTTTCTGAGACTGACCAAGTTCTTCCAATCCTACATCTGGATCTGCTTTGGGTCGACATCAGTCGCGCCATTTAGAGAGATATCATAAGCAGGAAGGAGATTTTCTTAAGTAGTGTGGCCTACAATGTGGGATCCGGCTCTACTATTCAGCTGTGGCTTGAACCTTGGTGTGGTAGTCTTACGTTGGTAGAAAAACTTCCCACACTTGTATCGGCTTGCGCTTCATCCTTCGATTGACAATTGCTAGTGCTAGATCCTTTGACAGCTAAGGACTTTTTCAGGGGGTTGGAATTTATCTTTCAGCAACTACATAAGTGGAGAGCATCTTCAACCGATGTTTAATGAGCTTTTATGCACTCTTCTGGTGAAGACTCCATCTCTTGGAAATGGTCAATTGAGAGATCATTTAGTGTTAAGGAACTGCTCTTCCCCACCTCTTGGTTCTTCACCGATACTCCTACGGCAACAACATGCAACACTAATCTCAGAAAGGCATGCATCACCTTGATTTCAAGCTGGTCCATATGGTGCGAGGGTAATAGACGTTGCTTTGATGATCTTGCTCGTGGTGTTTAGACAGTTGTGACCGCCTTGTTAGGCTTTTGCTCCCTGTATAATATTTTGTGACTTTCTCGGGGGGTCTACCTTGTTATGACTCAAGAGATTGTTGTTATTTCTTTTTCTTTTTGTTTCTTACTCCCCTCTCCCTTCACTTGTATTCTATTCACACCTCACAACTACAATTTGATTTTTTAACGGTGATTGTTATGACGCTTGCTAGCAATTGTAAATATCTCAAAAACTTTTACAGCAATTAATGAATTTCCACTAAATCTATTGTCGCTAAAGGCTTTAGAAATAATTTATACAATTGCTGGTAAAGATGAAAATAATCACCACTTAATGTATGTATGTTTAAATCTATAACTTTTTTGTAGAGTTTTTAACCATAGTTGTTAAATAGTATAGAATATTTGCTACTAATTAATTACCACCAAAGAAATAATCTGTTGCAGTGACCTCCTGAATGATATACAAGTTGTTTTCTTTCAAAAAAAAAAAGTCTTCCAATCCTGAAGGCAGTGCAGGTATCTTTGACTCTTGTGATAGTGATGTCCATGAATGCAATGTCTAATAAAAGATCAAGAGGATAATAATTTGCTAATGGAAGATTTACAAGTAATCAATGCAAGGGACAATAATATAAGCATGCACACTACCTAATGTCAGGTGTTAAGTTTCTTAACTAGTGACAAGGTCAGTGGCCTTTAATTAATAGGAAATACTTGTTTGGAATTGACACAACATCCTCTACTCTCTTTAGGAAATTCTTGTGGTCATTGGTAAAGTTGCCCCAACACATTAGTTGGATCATACAAATTAATTGAAGTAGATGAGGCATCCCTTCTTACACAAGCAACACATTAGATTGGGGGATGGGATGTACAAAAAAGTGATCTCTTTTGTCTAGCTTGGAAGGAAAGAGTTTTTCTATGACCACCATCACTTCAAATACATTTAAGCATCAACTTGGTAGTACTCAAGCTACTGCTAATTGTACTACACATTCACCCACTTGCTTCCTCACCCTCACAACATTATGAAATTAGAATGATTAAGATTGGAATACAACTGATGAGGTTCTATCTGAAAATCTCCCTTGTCTGATAACTTTATGAAGTGCTTTTCCCCTCTCTCTCTCTCTCTTTCAAAAAATAACTTTATGAAGTGCTTTATTATTATAATGATATGAGATGGATTCTCTTTGGGGTAATTACTTCATTAACACCTAGTCACAAGCCTTTATGTTGCTATCTCATATAAACTATGTCTCAAACATGCTCCACAAGTTTCAACTTTTACAAAGAAATAAATATGAGTTGAGCACTACTCATCTTTGCTTCTGACATCAATTGACATGCTTCTTTTGGAAACAAAGAGATGAGTATGTTCTTCTATTTAGGTATTAGAAGGGTAGAACTATTGTTTGGTATGCATCAAAATAAGGGAAAGGGGAGGTGAGTTTGATAATATTTTTTATTTTACTGGAAGGAAAAATAAAAGAGGTAATGGGAGGGGAGGGAAGATAGTATCTCAAAAAGTTTTTATCAATTTTGTCTCTTGTTATTGTTGAAACAATTTTTTTTTTTCTCCCATCTACCTTTCCACTCAAAAAAAAATATTTATCCCCTCCCCTCGTCATTATTTTTTTTTTGAGCAAATGAATATGAAACTTGCATTCATTTCAAGAGTATTGAACAAACTACAAATGATGGGAGATAGAAGAAGAAAAAATTATAAAGTCTAAGGGACATCAATAGAAAACCACAAGAATTTACACGAGCCGAATTAGATTGAGATAGAGAGGAAACTAGCAGCCCTCATGGTCAGGGTATGGTCGGTGGTGGTTTTGTTCTGAAAGCATCGCAAGTTCCTCTCGAACCAAATGAACCAGCACCAAGTGAGAAGGAGGCGAAATTTGAATTGTATTATTTTTCCCCTACCCGTGTTCGATTTCTCTTCCATGGTCCTCCTCTTGTCATTGTTGAACCAAACACAAAATATTTTCCCCCCTCCTCTTACCTCATTCAAGCTACCTCCGCTTCCCTTGCGCAAACATAGAGTTAGTAAACCATTAAAGAATGTATTAATGCCTAATCACTATATATTGCAACCGCATAAATATATAATATTGATGCAAATAGAGGGGAAGATTGATCCCCATCAGAAAATTTTATTATGATAGAAATATTTAGCACCACAAATATAATATAATGCTAATGCTTAATATAGAAAATAAGGCACCACAACTTAAACAAAATGTGGAAAGGAGAAACCCTATGCATTAGCTTGAAGATTCCAAGACATATTGTTTGTCTAATTGCTATATATTTCACATCAACTCTTTTGTAACCTTGGTGGAAAAAGAAGAAGCATTCAAATCCAAAGTTGTTGACAAGTTAGGAGATTGTCTTCAACTGCAATCTATCCAAACAATAATCCAAGATCTGAACACAAAATAAAAATATCTATGATATTTTTGGAAGTTCTAACCACTGATTACACCTCAACAGTCTTCAGATTAGGGGATGAATATGATTTATGCTCAAGATATACTTTTGCCTTTCATCTACTTTGTTTTGCTAGCAAATATCATTTTCAGTCAGAGGCTGGTCATATTAGAAATCAACTTCAACAACTAGAGAATGCCCTTAATTTTCCAAAGTTAATTGATTTCAATATATACTAAAAAAGGAAAACTTTAGAAAACTAAAAATTGAAAAGAAAAAGAAATTTAAATGCTAAGTTTAGGGATTATATATGGCCAGGAAGAAATTTTGACTAATAAGTTCCAGTTTAATTGATTTACTTTGGATCCGTTCTCGATCAAACCAATTTTAAGGCTAAACGTAGAGACTACTTCCCGTCGATTTTGAAACTTAAGACAATATCAAAAGAAAAAAGTAAAAAAAAAGAATTAGACAATCACTGCATTCAATAACAAACCTGATTTATTTTTCTGTTCTCCAAGGTAGGGTTTTAATTTAAATTCATTTTTTGGTCTTCATTTCTTTCATGTGTGGGTGACCCAGTGCACGAAACATTTTCACTTTTGTGAGCTATGGGGAGGATTGATGTATGTAGTTTCCCTATTTTTTTGTTGAGAGACTATTTTCGTGGCTCAAACCTATGATCTTCAGATTACAAGTGGATAACTTTACTATTACGCCAAGCCACCTCGTGTTTTCACGAGTAGTGTATCAAAATCTTGTAATAACATCTTGTGAAAGTAAAAAAATAATAGTTGAGTATTTATATTTTGCTAAAAAAAGTACAGGAAAAAAGGACAATTATTAGGCATGAGAAGACAGGCAACTTAATTACCAGCTATCAGAATCATCTTAGTATTGATTGCAATCCAAATGATGGAGAAAGGAAGAAACAAAAGATAAGATATAAAAAGGAAAAGAATGACACTATCAAGAGGAATTTATATCATGTTTGGTGGGTCTGTGCCAATCAAAAGAACCTGCACCACTACTCACAATAAAATAAAATGACATCATGTTCCATTTGCAATCTGAACCCCTTACCATTCACCCAGTTGTGCAAACAAGGATATGCTGATTCCTTTGGATATCAGTTGAGTATCTCCTTTCAGCACCCAATTAGTCCAGATAATGTATCATAATTCATCCTTTTGGTTAGCATTAGCTGCATGGAAGATTAATTGGGTGTTGCAGATTTCTTTAGTCCTTTCATTAATTAGATGGGGATATATTTTATGCTGCTGTCTTGACCTGAGAAAAAAAAGCATATGCTACCTGCTTTTTATCAGAAATACTGTTTTACCAAATTTATTTTATCTTAATGAGACTTTGGTCATTCTCCATGGGGTGAGCGGATACCTTGTATTTTCCATGATATCCGAATCTTACTCTGCATAGACCGGTTTTTAAGTTTTGAAATCGGACCCTACCCTATTGGATCATGAACTGAACCTATGGTGTAGTATTAGTTCCAGGTACCTTATTGGAATTTGTTCATTTATAGGTTCGATACAGGTTACGAGTACTCTGTTGAAACCTATTCATTTACAGGTTTCATGGGAATTCTGATTTCGGGTACCCGATGTGAATCCGGATCCGGAATCGGTTTTAACCAATTTTTTAATTTTTATCTCGAATCCTATCCGAATTTAATTCGGATCTACCTAGAATCTACCCGATCGGGTAGATTCCAACCGATTCTAGGTCTACACGATACCCATGCACGCCCCTATTTCTCCTGCTCATGCAATCAGATGATCACATCATGCTCATCTGAAACAGGGATTATTTACTCAAAGGAAGAAAAGCTTGCAAATAAGAGATTAAAGAATGAGGGGGGAAATGATTAAGATAAATAAAATACAGGTCCATATTTGAATTAAAAAGTAGTAGAAGAAGAAGTCCCATTAGGACAAAAGCTTGAAATCAGGGTCCTTTGAGCTAATTGTCCATAAATAATGCTTTTGCTTGACCTGGAAGAGTTTCTGCAACTTGTACAAGAAACATCAAACCCTGCTTCACCAAATTATTTTCAGTGTGACAAACTTTTGTCTTATATCATCCAATAATGCAGTCAGGTGATCACATCACATTTATTTACTTATATTTATGTAGAAAACAATGACACTGATTCATTAATGTGCTCATGCATTGAATTGAATAATACTATTATTTTAGCATGTAATTGCATTTGCTGCATGACAAAGCAGTCTTTAATTAGAGTGTCCAACTAATCTTATTTAATTGCTTTCTAGATATTATATGATTCATATGGGCTGCTTAGTTATGACCTTCTAAGAATTCACTTAATGTCCTCGTACAACCCCTCGGATTTAGGGATGACATTATATTATTCACTTTCGTACCGTACATTCGCATCCGCTGCGGATATGAATATTCATATCTATATCCGCACCGCATTCGTATCTGCATTCACACCTCATTTAATAAAAAATAATAATTTACATTATTAAAATTCATAGTAATTAGTAATTTACCAGGGTTTCATATGTAATTTACCATAAAATCTACACATATAATATATATTAAGTAATTTATATATGGATAAAATAATAATTTTTCATATGTGGATATATGGTGTAGATATTGTGCGAATACACATCTATATCTGTATCTGCACCGCATATGTGCGTATGCTGTTTTTAGCCAGCGGATGCGAATAAAATTGCCACTCATACTATATATATATCCCTATGGCTTTTCTATTTTTTTATTCAAATGATTTTTTTTATAAAAAAGACGATAAGTTTGAGAAAAAAATCCTTCAAAAAGTACATTAATGACACAATTCAGCCATCTATCTATATATAGTCGGATCTAATGCATTAGCACTAGGGGTGAGCATCGATCGGGTTGGGTCAAAACCTGATCCGACCCGAATAATCTGAACTTGAATAACCCAAACCCGAACAAGGAGGTTCCAACACCACCCAACCCTATCCGAATAAAAATTAGGGGCCTGGCCCGATTAACCCGAATAAGATCGGGCCCTGACCCTAATAATCCGAATTTTCTTTAAAAAGTTTTAAAAAATTAAAAATTGGTGAAAAAAAGTTTTAGAAAGGTAAGACTCAAGTAGGATTTGAACTCAAGACATTGGATTTAATTTCTAATGTCCAAACCACCAATCCAACTATTATCTTTTGTAATTGTAATATACATTATTATATATATATTTTTTAATTCGGTTCGGATTTTTCAAGATTTTAACCCGACCCGAACTTGAGATACGACAAATTTCACTACCCGACCCGACCTGAATAACCCTAATAACCCAACCCGAATACAAATTTCGGATCGGTTTATTCAGTTTATTAGGGTCCGTTCGAATCTTGCACAGCCCTAATTAGCAAAAGAAAAAAAAACAAAGTATTCCCCAAGTTGAAGTACGGATGCATTGGATGCTAACTTTAATGCAGAAAGATTGTGATGCAGGGGACATCCATGGCCCACAATTCAGCCATAGCTTCATGGTGTAAATTGATTATTATTGATGGTAGATAGAAAAAGAATAAATAATTAATTTATGCCAACAAGCAAGACAATTAATTGCATGCATGCATGGCTTGATTTCATTTTAGGCAGCACAAGATCATAGCTAGGAATATTGCAAGTGTGGCAATTAAAATATTGTTGCAGAAAGTATAATTAATCCAACAATTCAAGTTGGTGTTTGTGCATTTATATTAAAGGGTGGAATTTTATGGAGTCATGTAGGAGATTGAACTTTTATTCTGACTGTAAATTTTTTGGTTGAAGAGAACTTGAACTGAAACTGGTACGAATTTTGGTGAAATGATTCGGTTCAAATCATGTCAAGGTAGGTCAATTTTGGAGAGGAGTGGGTGGGGAGGATCTAATTGAGTAGGTTTGAAAGAAAAAATATGTACTCTTTCCAATCCAATTCAATTAGGTTGCAACATCAGATATTTTTTTGTTGAATTTTTGCAACATTTCATGCTTTTAAGTATCGATTTGATCTAAAATTAATGCAATGATCGAGTGTTATTTAATCAACACAACTTCTTGCATGATTTACGTGGTTTCGGACATCAATGTACTGTTCGTACGTTCACGGGCGAAGGAAGAGTATTAGATCTTCACTATTCGCAACAATGAAGTACAGAGAAAATCCTAACCTCGAATATAATGTCTCTCTCGTCATCAAATTTTTTCTCTAACCTAAAAAAATACATGATAATCCTAAACGAGTCGGATTATATTATAACGGGTTAGATAGCTCGAACCGGCGAACCCCCCATATAAGATAGTGCCGGGCTGAAACCAATCAGGCTTTGGGCCTAATGTCCATCCACTCCGACTCGTATATAAAATATAAGATTATAGTTTTGTAATTAGCTTAGACTGTTATCTAAGAATAAAAGAAAAATAAAGAGTTGGTGTCAACAAATTCTCCGAAGCAAAAGAACAATTTTGTTGCTCAACGACGGAAATGGGCCGAGCTTAAGAACAAAATTGAGTGATGATGCCCAATTAATGCCCAAATTCCAAAGCCCTCTTAAGAACAAATTCTTCTTTCTTTGGATTCTAAGTAATTCCTTGCATGCAATGTTAATTGTCACAAGAAACTCTTCTTGGAGTTTTCAAGAACAGAATAATTAATTAAATATTTGTGTATGAAGACAAGATTGGCTTTCTTTGTTTGTGTTGTTCAATGATGTCCTGTACATCTCATCACATAATTATTCTCTGTCTTTCTGTCTTCACCCCCATTTGTTATTCTAATTCTTAGGTGGTGATTTAGGGAACATTCTCTTTAATTAAGTTGGCATATGAGTTGCAAGAATATTCAACAGCAGTGGCATGTCATACAAATTTGGTGGTATGCTTGTGAAAGGCTGCCTCTGTTGGCATGTTATTTGCTTCAATGATGTGATGAAGAGAATGAGTCTTAATATATATATATATGTAGTTTGACCTCAGAAGTAGGTATTGATACATTTGCTCTTTTAATTAATTGAACAAGTGCATGGTGATAATGATGATGATGATGCATTGCACATATATAAAATTCTCACATCTAATCAAACTTCAACTAACACTTTGATCCAAATTGAACAAGACTTACCCACCTAGAAATGTTAGAATCATCGACGGCCATCACCCACGGCCGCCCAAACTTACGGTGTTCCTACGGTCGCTCGAGCCGTTGCAGATGTGTTATATCTGCAATGGCTTCCCTACAATCGCTCGGGCCGTTGCTTACAAGTCGATGGCGCGAATGCGGCACACAAATGAAATAACTTATCTGCAACGGCTTAGCGGAGACCGCGTTGATCGTTGCTGATGATATTATTACATTAGCAATGACTTACATACGACTTATGTATTCGTTGCTCGTTAGTCGATGGCGCGCTTGTGGTGCGAAAATGAAATACTTATCAATAATGGCTTGTCAAGTGTTCGGCCGCCGCTAGCAATGAAATACTTAATCTCCCCTTCTCTTCTCCATTATTAGGGTCGGCCGTCGAACACTTGTCCAGTGTCCGACATTGGACACTAGACTCCGACGCCGGAATAATGTGCTAACAGTTAGCACACTGTTAGGTTTTTTATTAGGGTTTGATTAAACCCTAATTTATTTATTTATTTCGATTAATTGTTAGTGTTAATTAGTGTTAGTGTTAATTATTTTTATTAATTAGTGTTAGTGTTAATTAGTGTTAATTATTTCTATTAATTAGTGTTAGTGATTTGGTGTTAATTAATACTCAAGACGATAAAATTAAACCATTGTGGACGCTGTCGTCGGCGTTGGGGTCGAACCTAAGAACCCACGCCGACGTTCACTGTGTACTCACGACGACATCCACAAACTTAGAAAATAATCTTCCATTCGACGAGTTGATACGTTTCACGTACGCATCGACGAGTTAGATATGATTATGCAAAATCTTATATCCGTTTGGGGGTTGTATGTTCGTGTAAACGAAGTAAATGGTCTTTTATACGACATACAATCATTGAATTGTCCATAATGGGATAATTTGGGATCATAGTTATTTGTATTGCACTTAGTTGTTTCTTTTAACTGATACCCATTCATAAATTTTGGCTGTTGTATCTCTCTTGTTCTCCGATACACGTCCAGATGATATGTGTATTTGAAGAACTATAGGGAGATGATGCAATATGAATAACATGAATCCCGAATGGAATAAGACTATCTTACCTAAAGACATTAACTGAAGATATTATCGTTGATTGACAGAATCATATCAAGCGATCGAAGTTGGATGTACTGCATTTTGATCGTGGAGCTTTAACGAATGAGTTTCGACGAGGCGTAATTTACTTCTTAAATTTCACCTATTTCGAATAAAAAATTTATTGGCGGTGATAAGATCCGATGTCCATGCCGCATTTGCATGAATGCACGATTTTTGGATTGGGAAACTATCACTCCGCATCTGTATAGCAAAGGATTTACACGGAGATATTTTCTATGGACTTGTCACGGGGAGTCACGTGAAGTCGGAACGTTGAACAATCCTATCATTCAGACACATGGTGAATCTTCTTCTGATGGTGTTTCTTCATCCAGTCTATCTAATCCATATAGAACTATAATACTTGATAATCTTGGCGGTTAATTTCACTTGAATGATAATGTCGAGCGGCCAATTACTGAGACGTTGGTGCCACAAGATATTACGAGTGTTGATGTCATAAAATTGCCACTAGAAGTACAACCTGCGGTAGAGATTGAATTATCGAATAAAGAAGTCGCATAGTTTTACGAGATGTTGAAAATTGCCGATGAGTATTTGTATGAGAATTTTCCTAAATATACTAGGTTTTCGGCAATGACGCAACTCCTGAATATCAATACCGATTGTAATATCAACAGGGTTGCACTTGATCGGATTGCGGGATTGATTAATGGAATGCTACCTATAGATAACAAGTTTGAGCCAACTTTCTATAAGACTAAAAAATTGATGATAAAATTATGGTTTGGATATGAAAAAATACACGCGTGCCCAAATAATTACATTTTATATTATAAAAAAAATATGTAGTTGGATAAATATCTGGTACGTGAACATCCTCGTTACAAGGAGAAGAAATCGGTCCGACAAAAAAATATATCGTTTAAGGTACTTTGGTATTTTCCCCTGACACCGATGCTTCAAAGATTATTCATGTTGAAAAAGACTGCCCCCTATATGAGTTGGCATGTAAGAAGTCGTGATGATACAATAATGATCATCCATCCGACAGTGAAGTATGAAAATATTTAGATAAATATTATTCTCCGTTTACTAGGAATACTAAAAATATCATATTGAAATTATACATAAATAATTTTAATCTATTTGATCATTCTGCGCTACAAATATTAAATTAGTATACATTTGGATGAGCAAATTTGGGCATTTGGCAATTTTGCATGACTTTTTTTAGCACAAATGCACCATGCTTCCAAGTGCTAACCACCCTCTCACCCGCTGTTATGTTTGTTTATGATAAACTTATCTTTCTCTTATAATTAATTTTAGGACAAGTTATAATAAATAATAGGGTTTTTTTTTTCTTTTTTTTTGTTAAAAACCTCAATTATAATTATTTTTGTGCTCCTTAATTCATGTCTCTCACCACTATACTAAATAATATGGGTTAATTATTGTATATATCTCAACTTTTACTCTCTCCCTAATATATTTCATTTTTTCATTTGTATCAAATGGGATCTTTAATTTTTATTTCGTTTCAAATCTATCTCGATGTTAATTACCCATTAATTATCTTGTTTGAATGCTGGCATGGGCATGCTAATTGGGATTAGCAGTCCACGTCAGCATGTCCACATCAGCATACTGACTGTTATTATCTTATTATTAAATGAGTTAATTATAAAATATATCCCCACTTTTTATACTTTTCCCTAATCTATCTACACTTTTCAATTTTTTCAATTATATACTTTAGCTTTCGATTTGTTTGAAATTTATCTCACCATGATTCCAACATCAAATTGTCGTCTGAATGTTGACCTGGTACCGTTGACGTGGGTCAGCAACCTAATCAATATTTTTATCAAGTTTTTAATTATAAATATTAAGCAAAGCTTTATTTGTAATTAACCATAGATTAAACCAAGATGTAAGCATTGCCCAGTCAGCAAAGCTGATTTTAATTTTTTAATCACCTAAAATAAAAAACTTATAGCTTTTCAGACTAGACGATCTTACATCTAGGGTTAACTACAAATAAATCTTATATATATATATAGTTAATTACAAATAAAACTTTGCTTAATATTAGTAATTAAAAACTTGATAAGAATATTGAGTGGGCTATTGACCCACGTTAGCAGCGTCATGTCAGCATTCAGATGAAAATTTTGACATTGGAATCACCATGGGATAAATTTGAAACAAATCAAAAGCTGAGGTTTATAATGGAAAAATTTAAAAGTGAGGATAGATTGAGAAAAATATGAAAAATGAAGATATATTTTATAATTAACACACTTAATAATATGATAATAATAGTCAGCATGCTGACGTGGACATGCTTACATAGATGTTGACGTGGACTACTAATCTCAGTCAGTATGTCCACGTCAGCATTCAAACAAGATAATTAACAGGTAATTAATAATGGGATAGATTTGAATCGAAATAAAAATTAGAGACATCATTTGATACAAATAAAAAGATAAGATATACGAGAGAGAGTAAAAGTTGGGATATATACATAATTAATCCAAATAATAATATATGAAAATAGTATCACATGATTTGATCAAATGTTTATATATACATGGATGATTATGCATCTTGAAATTAATATATATGTTTTAACTCATAAATATATGATACGTCATAGGTGACACAATCACCTTCTGATAAATGAAGACTATTATATATATATATATAATCCTAGTAATTATAATTATGTATTTTATCATTTTAAATTTTTAGAAAATTAAAAATCAAAATTTGAAAACGTCTAAACCTTATTTTTTAAAAATATATATTTATAATTAAATATGTCATCGTCTTCTGTATTTTTTATTTTCCATTTTTTATATAAATCAAAATATTATTTCTACACTGATGAAATAAAAAATAGAAAAGTTTTTAGAAGTTTAGGCTGGAAAATACACCTTTATTTGGTTATATTTGGCACACATTTCATTTTTTAGGGATGTGCATGAGTACGAAATAGATCTGTAATATGTTGGAACCTATCTAATCGGGTAAGTTTCAGATAGATTCGAATTAAATTCGAATATGATTCGAGACAAAACTTAAGGAACCAATTAAAATCGATTTCGATTACAGGTCCAACCCATCGGGTACCCAAAATATGAACCAAAATCAGTACTCGAAACTTGTATTATGGAATCTGTTCATTTACAAGTTTCATTAAGATACATGTTCCAACGGGGTGCCTTAGAACATGTAAATGAATAGATTCCAATAGAGTATTTTGGAATATGTACTCTAGAGCATATTATTTATAGGTTCCAATATGGTACTCGAAACATGTAATACATCATAGGTTCTGAGTAAGATCCGATTTTAGATTCCAATATAGTAGGCTCCAGATTCAAAATTTAGGAATCGATCATACACAGAATAAGATATAATTATCATGAAAAATATAAGGTACTCGGATCCACTCACCGTATCCATTAGCTTACTTCAACTTTTGAAAATTAAGAAAATTCATGTTTGGAATCACGTTCATTTTTATTTTCATTTTAAGAAGAAGAACATAATATAGTAGCTGATTTCCAATTTTTAATAAACATGTTTGATTAATGTATGAAACAGTACTGTTTTTATTTCCATGAAACTAATGAAAGCACTTTTGGATTTCGAAAAGGAGTATATGATTTTGTGTCCTGCAAAACATCAAAATATTATTTCTACGCTGACGAAATAAATTTAAAAATAGAAATATTTTAAAAAATTGAGAGATCAACAAAAAAAATACGCCTTTATTTAATTATTTTTGTCACATATTGGCTTGCTTCAATTATTAGAAACATGACCTCTAAAAAGAAAAAAAAATCAAAATAATTTTTGATCTTGAATTTTCTTAAATATCTTTTATATATTATGTTACTAGAATAAAATAATACATAATAATATTTTTTTATAAAGATAAAAAGTCACCATACGAGATCATTCTAGAATTTGGACAATATTTGAATCCTAAATTTGTTGATACTACTCACCGTTGACTAATACATAATCATATTTATTATTTTATTTTAGAAAGAACATATTAAACTATGTGACAATATAATGCATTCACTATAATTTTCTATACTTATTACATTTTATTATAATAATAATTATCTTAGGTTTTCATGTCTAGTATATATCCAACTAGTTTGGATGCTCGTAAAAGATTTTTATAAATTATTTTTTAATGAAATAACATATTAATAATATGTTGTGTTAATATTTTTACATTTTATAATAATAAGCTAATAACTAACTTAGTATTTTTTATAATTATATCTTTAATTCATTAGTCTAAATAGCGGCTTCAGAAACTTTTGTTAATGATTTCATACATAAATATAATAAATTATAATTGTGAATAAATGGAAAAGAGTATGATAATTAGCGGCATGAATAGGTTGGGTCAGGTGAATTTTTTTTAAAAAATTTAATTTAATTTCAATCAAATTGGCATTCTTTCAACCCGAATCCAACCAATTAAGATCTTAACTTAATCCTTGGATTGAGTTAGGTTAACCCACTTTAATTTTTATCATCTCAATAATTTATTATCTCAATAATAATTTTATACAATATTTATGCATCATATATATATAAAGTAAATACATTATTAAAATTAGAAAGTCACAATACTTGACACCCCAACAAAATAGAATATATAGGATAACTTGATTGTCTAGGTTTACCAGAATATTTTTTATCTAAAAATTAAAATAGAAATATTTGAAACAACCATAAAAAGTAAAGTAAAGTTTGATAATTCTTGTATGTAATAAATTATAAATAGATTAATTATATAGTAATATCTTATATAAGTTTCTCCAACAGCATACATACTTTTTTTTCATTATCATTTGAAAATGGTGAAATGTGTAATCAATTTTGTGTACCTAAAGTGCCTCCACTAAATTTGGAGTTGAAGTACTTCCAAATGAATTAAGGATTTGTTACGTGTATTATATTAACTTGTATAGTAGTAGTCTTGGCTAATCGGTCTAGTATTAACTTGCTATTGGCATTAGCATCGGGGGCTTCTTCGCACTATGCTTCCAGAGGCGGTGAAGAGTCGACAATGACAGCGGTGGAGATCGAGGGCGATGAAGGAAGCGTTCAGCCAGGGTTTAACTCTACGGGACTACGGGACATCGTGAAGCCAGTATTGATCTCGTGCTATGACTTGTGCAGCTCTGCGTCCCTCGTGTTCTCGTGCGTCGACGCCATGGAGGACAAGATCTTCGATTTTCGGCTGTGGGAGGTTTGTCGTACGACATGGGCTAAGCACGGGCAGTTCGAGCCGGTGGAGATAAGTTCAATGGACGGAGCCACCAAATGCGTCGGCGTAGATGACGGGCTATCGCTGAGCAACCCAGCGGTGGTAGCCATCACACATGTCCTCCACAACAAGCAAGACTTTCCTTTCGTCCGCGGGGTCAAGGACCTCTTCGTCCTCTCTCTTAGTTCTGGGGAGGCCTCCGGTGCTGCGACCCCTATCGTGGCGAAAGTCGAGGATCGCAAGCGTGTGTGGATGTCGAAGAACGAATAAGCGGAGGAAGAGGTGCTCGTGTGGTGGCTAGAGAGCGAGGAAGTGTTGGAAGGGGTACTTGCGTGTTTTTTTTTATAATGCAGGCTAATGAGGGGGTCTGGTGGTGTATTACTAATACACCATATTTTGTATTATTTCATAGTCCAATATTAGTTAATACCTCACTTAAAAACTTCCCAAAACGTTGTATAGTATTATCATAATGCTATACAAGATACTTATATAGTGGCCAATTTCCTGAATATATGCTTATTATCATAATACTATACATGGGTAATTACTTAAATATATTATGAACTATGTATTTTTTCTCAATTATCGCCAATTTTAAAATATTTCCAAATTGCATCCTCAACTTGACATTTGTCTCAATTACATCCTCCCGCCATCTCTCCATTGTCAGCCCCGTTAAGGTGATAACGTGGATTTCCCACGTGGAATAAAATATTTTTTCTTAAAAAATAAAAATCGCCTTCTACATCATCTTATTTTTATCCTCACTCCTCATCTTCAACCCCAAACATGGACGGAAATCCTCAAGTGGCCCCTTCCCGGTGACGATGACCTGCACAAAAAACCAGAACATGGAGAACATGGTCAGCCTCTCGTTCTTGATCTCCTTATCCATTAGCTCTGCGAATGCCTTGGGATCGTCAGCCAGGCCGAGTGGGTCAAAGATGTCGTCGGGGTAGAGCGGGTCGGTCACCTCCCCGAGCAGGCCACCGGCAACGGAGTACCCATCGATGAGCCCGTGAGGATAACTTGGCAGGCCTAGACCACCAAGATGCTCTAACCATGGACTACGACTCGGGTTGCCCAAGTAGTCCAAGCCACACTTGCTAAAGATCTGCGCCCCGGCCTAACGATCTTCCCAAACAAACATGAGGAAGAAAGATCTTCCCAAACAAGCACGATGAAGAAAGATCATCCCAAACGAGTAAGAGAAGTGCCCAGTCGGGTAAACTAATCCTCGATCTGGACAAATACAAGTCCAATTGGTCAAA
This sequence comes from Canna indica, assembly GCA_034359265.1. Classification (NCBI taxonomy): domain Eukaryota; kingdom Viridiplantae; phylum Streptophyta; class Magnoliopsida; order Zingiberales; family Cannaceae; genus Canna; species Canna indica. Next base: position 71,882,751 of record CP136891.1, on the reverse strand, counting down.
ATGCTTCCCAAACGGGTCAAGCCCACTCCAAAACAAGGGAAAATAACAAACATCTTCAATCATACACTCCCGTCGACCTGGTGACTGCCCTCCTGGCTCCAAGAACAAGCTTGGAACACTCCATCTCGTATAGCTTGGGGCGCCAGTGATGGTAAGATCCCAAGGCAATGAGTTGGGGGACGTAGGCCTCCGACTTGGACACCTGCAGGGCGTCGTTGTCTTCTTTGAGCGAGTGGCAGATCTGTATGACCCATCGAAATTCATCGAAGTGTGGATCTGTATGATCGGATCAGATCATATATGTGCATTGATCGAACCGGCTTATAGTGGACGCCTCCCCCCCACTTCTCCTCACGGACTGCGATCGCATCATTGACATCATGCTTTTGACGACCGCAGTAGCGGCCTTCTTCCTCTTGCTCTTGACCTGCACTTGGCCGATGCAGGTAACATTGGCGACTAGTCGCCCTTGACGTTGTCGTTGTTCCAAAAGCGGCGAATGAGAGAGGACATTGAGAGAGCAACCGGTGTGGCGACAGGACCATAGTTGCCGTTGTCGTGGAGGGCACGCGCATTGCTGCAGCGGACGAGGAAGGGGTGGCGGAGGAAGAGATCGCCACCGCCAGCTCCATGGGAATAAAAATAAGATGACATGGAAGACAATTTTTTTTAAAAAATATATTTTATTCCATGCGGGAAATCCACATCATCACCTTAACGTAGTTGCCGACGGAGAGCCGACAGTAGGATGTAATTGAGACAAATGTCAAAGTTCAGGATGCAATTTGAAAATATTTTGAAATTGGTCACAATTGAGAAAAAGTGCATAGTTTAGGATATATTCAAGTAATTACCCTTTTATAATGCATGATGAGGGGGTCCGGTGGTGTATTACTAATACACCATATTTTGTATTATTTCATAGTCCAACATTAGTTAATACCTCATTTAAAAATGGGTAAATTTCCAAAAAAATACGAACTTTGGACCTTTTCTCATTTCTAGCATAAACTTTTTCCGTTAGCAAGAAAATACACTAACTTTGATTTCGTCTTTTTTGACGGTTTTTGCTGACATGGCTGTTAACGACGACGACGACGTGGCAAGTTACTTTGCCAACGTGACATATATTTCAACGGACGAGTAAAGGGTAACATAAAATTATGAAATTACCCACCCCCCCGATGCTAATATTTTTTGAAATGGGGATGGGCAAAATGGTAATTTTCCTGTCGTCTTCAAGTTGGGCGCACTCGATGTCCTAGTTCTTATTTTACCTGCTCGCCTGCTCGAACACTGCGAAGAGGGGAATTTTTGTCGCCTTTATCGCCGGATTAGGGCACGCCTTCTGGAGTTTTTATCGCCGAATTAGGGCACGAAGGGACAATCATGTCAGGAAGGGAAACTGTGGGACGAATGGAGGAATCTTCAATGAATTTATTACAGGTTGTTGCTCCGCATTGCTGCCATAACGTGCGAGTTGTTCTGTTCACCGCATTGAGCCAAAGAAATCCTGGAAGAAGGTTTTGGGGATGCAAACATTGGAATGTATGATCTCTTGTAATCACCTCACTCCAAATTTAATTCTTTATTATAATCACTCACTCCTATCTTTTAACAGGAGAATGATTGCCACTTCTTTGCGTGGCATGATCCTGAGGATCACGACCACACAAAGGATATTCTGCGAGGTTTGATTGAGGAAAAAAAAATTCTTCTCGAAAAACTGAAGCTAATGGAAGAAAGGATAGAATTGAGCAAGATGAAAGAAATGACATTTCAAAAAAGAATTGCAACACTTGAAGATGAGATATCTCAACTGAGGAATGACAAAAAATAAGTCAATTTAATGAAGGGTAGTGTGTGTATGGTGTTTGTTATTATATGTATCGTATTTTGTAGTATGTTATTTAGGGTTGGGAACAAAGACAATAGCCTAAAGCTACTACCATGAAGTAATTTAGTTTATGTATTTCGATGTTACCCCCTGATGTATATTTGAAGATAATATATTTTAGCATGTTTCAATTTGTTAGTGAACCGTGCACCAAAAAATATAAGAACTTTACCACTTTTACGAAAAAATACACAAATTTTGCCACTTTTAACGTAAAAATACACGAATTTTGCCACTTTAAACGTAAAAATACATGAACTTTGCCACTTTTAACCTAACAATACATGAACTTTGCCACTTTTAACCATAAAATACATGAACTTTGTCATTTATGACACAGCTATTTATTGCACAGTATGCAATTCAACTAGTACGCATCATTTCACATACATAAAATTTAGAATTCCATATGCTACATACATAAAACTCAAAATGACACATAATTCATACAAAATCAAGTAATGGTTACTACATATAGTCCACATATCAATTCACATACAATCCATGACTGATCCAAATACAATCCATAAACTGATGTATCAACCCACACACAATCCATGACTGATCCACATACAATACATAAACATATCAATCGACATATCAATCTACATACAATCCATATCAATCCACATCAATCCTAACACTTGAAGATGACTGATTGTCTGGCTTCTTTTTTTTCTTGAGTCTGTTGCTGCTTTTTACTGAGGTGGAGGTGGTGTTTTTGCTCCTTACTGAGGTAGTGCTCTGTTGAGTGCCTTGGGTGGGTTGGCTCACCTGAGTGCCTTCATGGACAAATTGTCCTCCTCCAAATCTTTCTTCATGGAGTATTCTAACTTTTGTATTAGGCATCTACATGAAACTTAGAATTAGATAACTGAAATTTATAATTTATAACTAGAATTAAATAACTTACATGCACATATGTATTTCCTATTTCAGTGCAAATTGTTACTCCAAATCCCTTTGCTGCCATAGCCCTCTCCTTGTGCACAAGCTTCTCATAACTAACATGTCTCTTAATAACAGCCATCTTTGGTCTCTTTGCAGGTGACTGCACACCCTGGTTCTCCAAATTGATTTGTACACCTTGATTCTCTAAATTGATTTGCACACCTTGATTCTCTAAATTGATTTGCACACCCTGGTTCTTATGTTGTCTCCCCATTTTCTTCCTCTATTTCAAGCCAGATTTGTTAGTAAACAGATTGTAAAAAATAGATTTGTTAGTAAACAGGTAAGGACAAATATTAAGTTTGATGGTTCACTTGATACTGGTCTTTTATCCTTATTTTTGCATCACCTTTTGTTATGGCCATATGTACTGCACTGTGTACATTTCATTTGCACCCCCTTCTTACTCATCTTTGTTGTACTTGTTTCTTCTTTCTCCTTCTCACTTTTATCATTGTTCCTTGCTCTTTTTGGTCTCCCTGTTTGTCTTTTCGCAATGGGAGGTAAGATAAGTTTAGACTCAACCTTTGCTCATATTTTTTCTCATTTAATGGCTGAATAAGATGCTTATATGCCCTTAGGTATGTGGACTTCTTAAAATATTCATGAACATATTATGTGGGATCCTCTCCCAACCAATGAATTGATGAAATAACATGAGAACAAGGGATGCCAATAAGTTCTCACATCCTGCATGAGCAACTATTTTGTTCTAGATCTACAATATAGTTGTTATCCATGTGTTAAACTTCAAACTTCTTATATCCTACATGAAAATGAATATGCGGCAGTTCACCCCCCACATAGCGTACATGGGGTTCAAAAATCATTTGACCACCATGATGTACTACAATCTTAAATTTTTTCATCCTACATGAAAATGAATATGTGACAGATGGCAAATAGTGAAAAAACAATGAAAAAAATAGATTCACATGTATATTAGGACCACAGCACATTGATTAAAAAAAAAGATGGCACATGCGAAAGAAATTAAAAATATATCTGTTATTTTGGGACCACAGCTTCGCAATGTCCCCACCGCTCGTTCCTTCGTGCCCTAATCTGACGACAAAGACTCTAGAAGGCGTGCCCTAATCCGGCGACAAAGGTGACAAAAATCTCCCTCTTCGCAGTGTTCGAGCAGGCGAGCAGGTAAAATAAGAACTAGGGCATCGAGCGCGCCCAACTTGAAGACGACGGGAAAATTACCATTTTGCCCATCCCCGTTTCAAAAAACATTAGCATCAGGGGTGGGTAATTTCGTAATTTTATGTTATCCTTTACTCGTCCGTTGAAATTATATATCATGTTGGCAAAGTAACTTGCCACGTCGTCGCCGTTAATGGCCATGTCAACAAAAACCGTCAGAAAAGACAGTGCGTGCTAAACGGGGTGACGAAATTAAAGTTCGTGTATTTTCTTACTAACGGTAAAAATTTATGCTAGAAATGAAAAAAGATCCAAAGTTCATATTTTTTTGAATATTTACTCTTTAAAAACTTCTTAAACATTGTACAGTATTATCAATACAAGATGCTTATATAATGTCCCAAACATAGCCTAAGTACTTTAGAAGAGTGGTAGGATTATGGTGCATTATATTACTATTTTAAAATTAAAATTTAAATAATTTATAAATATATAATTTGTCTTTCTAAGATCAGTTCTAACAAGAACATTTGGATATTTATCGCAAGAATCAAACGAAGAATATGCTAATTCTTGTGCAATAAGAATATTTTTATGAATATTTTTACCCTTAATAAAAGTATAGTGTTTATGCAAAAATCAATGAGGGCTTACAACATTTTAACCGGTTTGCCAATAATCTAGCAAGAATTCTATAATAGAGATTACACAAAGTAATAGATCTAAAATCTTTCATGTACTTGAGATTTTTTCATTCGAAGATAAAAATGAGCACTATTTGGTTCCATTGAGAAGGTAATGATGCATTATGATTAAAAAAAATTGATACAAAGCATAAAACTTTCAAAATCAATGTTCTAATAATATTTTAAAAAATCAACAATAAATTTATTAAAATCAAGGCTTTTGCCATTAGGCGTTGATCTCATAGTGTCCCAAACTTCCTTGACAAAAAGGAAGAAATCAAAGAATCATGGAAGGAATTGTTTAAAATAGTAAAATTCGGCCAAATGATTCAATGGTGTTATAAGGTAGGTTTAGTCCAAACATAGGCGTAGATAGATGTAAGTACGAACAAATTCATTTAGAAACGTTCGATTGCCCATAAATACAAATGCTACAAACATAAGAGCCCTAAAGCAGGGGCGGAGCCAATATTTTGGCAGGAGGGGCAATTGCCCCCCTTCACATTGGTCCCCCATTACATATATATTACTATATATATAATATACATTAATATTTAATTATATTTGTCTTTCTAAAAATATATTTTTATCATGTAATTGTCCTCATAAGATGCGATTTCATATTTTGCTCATTCTAAAATAATTTTTTAATTTCGCCCCTACTTTAAAGGTATAAACTACGTGAAAGTAAATCCATAAGAAATATAAGAGGGCACGACATCTGGAGAAGGAACATAGGCACACGAGGCCGCTAGCAAACTTTGTGATGCAGATCTCTAACTTCATTGAGTGATTTTACTATTGGTAAGTGATATGTGCACTCATCATACAAAATAATTTCTCAATGAAAGAGATTTTCCAAGGTCCACAATCGTACTTAAATGAGTATATATAGGACAATCATAAGGATAAGAAGGTATCATTAATTACGCAAGTCCTAATTTTTGTTTTTAATCTTTTTCAACGTTTCAAGCGTAAGCATATACTAAGTAACTAATTTTTGCGATTGAAATTATCATTTACTGACATATATGATTAGCGAAATCAAGTATATTTTCATGATTTCGATTTTACTTAGCGAAATCAAGTATATTTTCATGATTTCAATTTTACTGAAATCAAAATTATTTACGAAAATATATTTGATTCAATATTTTCATGAATTGAATTGAAACCAAATAAACTTACTGTAAAATTATTTAATCAAAATAAAATTACTATTAAAATTATTTAATAAAAAATAATATTATTTTTTATAATCAAATAATTATTTATTGATTTCAACCAACTAAAACTGATATTATTTTTATTAATCAAATGTATTTTTAAAAAATTAAAAACTAGAGACTAAAATTATATTTTCGAATCTAATTTTTTTTTTTATCGAAATCAAATCAAAAAATAATTTTCGCTAAGCAAATATTATCTTAATTTTAAAATAATAATAATAATAATAATAAATAAGTAGAATTATATGTATATATATATATATATATATATATAGCAGATATACGACAAGGGATACAATCACCCCTGGTAATCCGGACCAACGCCCAAATAGCGCACCTCTCTCTCTCTCTCTCTCAAAGCCGCTCCTTTTGTCCCCTTTGGATTCCCCTTCTCGATCGACAGGGGCAAGGTCGGCGGGCGGAGCGGCTTCTCCTCTTCCTCTTGATGAATGGAGTCGGATAGCGTCGAGTGTGTCTCAGTCACCGAGGGGCTCGATGAGGAGGAGGTCACCATGCCCCGCCATCGCCTCCACAAGCCACTTGGCGCCGCCGCCCCCCTTCCTCCCAAGGGGATCTCGCCCTCCACCAGCGTTCACGAGCTGCTCGAGTGCCCCGTATGCACCAACGCCATGTACCCGCCCATCCATCAGGTTGGTACTCTGTACCTTGGATTTCCCGGTATTTTTTTATGCAATGCTCGTTGCGGTGTTGTTGAGATTTCGTTTCGCGGTGCTGGATTTCCTGGTACTGCGATATGGCAATCTAAAATTGCGATTTTGTTAGATTTGACAATTGGGGCAAATGTGGTTCTTTTTTCCCCTTAAATTGTTTTTCTTCTCTGCAAGGCCAAGAAATTTATGTTTGAACAACGATTATTGTGAATTATATGTTTAAGATCTTCGGTATTTGGATTTTATGTAATAGATAGAAGACTCAAAGAATGACAGATTTAATCTAATTCAATTGCAAGTAATTATAACCAGCCTTTTACGGTTTTATTTGGTATTGTTTATAAGTTTTTGGTTATTATTATTTCCTTCTCGTTTCAATTGGTTGCTTTGTGTGCAGGTTCCTAATTCAATTAATTGATTCTGAGTTATATGAAAAGAGAATCTCAGATGATATGATAGGCATGGTTTAAATTTCTCATTAGTTCTGAGAGCATTCTGTTTCTTTCTTTCTCTCTTGGTAAAGTAGGCCTTTACAATTTTAATCTTATGGTTCAGAGACAAAAAGACATTCCCAATATAAAGGAAGAGCTTTGGTGAGGAAAAATATTCCTGCTTTGCACATTTTAAAATACTACTGGAAAATTGTACTTAAAACATTGGACACTTTTTCTTCCGGTTTTTCATGTACATTATCATGCTTCGATAAACAAGATTTTATCTTCTAGTTACGTTTATGCAATACATGTTAGAGAAAAATTAATATTCTGAATAGTATTTGGTCACTTATGTTGCGGCCTTTACAATGGCCATTCTCCTTTGAGCTTTCCTTTCTATTTCATTGTTTAATTGCTTATTATGGTACCTAGTTAGGTGCTATTTCCATAGCTGATTTTGAAGATGTTCTTTCAGTTTGTTTCTAGGGTCTGCTTTGCTTTGGTGAACGTTGTGAGGCTATCTTATCTTCTGTACATATAAAGGCTTTGTTTGCACATGCTTTTTAAGTGTCTCTGCATATAAATGCACAAACTAAGCAATGATTATTTGATTTCTAAGGATGTTGAGTTATATAAATGTATCTCAATTTGATGCAAAAAGTCATTTGATGTTTGGATACAGATGGTACATTGGCTATTAAGCTTGCTAAAATCTGATCTAACAAATTGGAAATTGTATTATGCTTTTCTTTTTTTTTTCTAACTCTTTGTAGTAAGCAACGAAGCATACAAACAAGTGAAAAGGAGGTAAAACTATAAGGATTTTTCTTAAATAAGGGTGCCAGGTGGTTTACCTCTGAACTTAGGATTTGCTTCAGAAAGAAATACTTCTATTTTTCTGAACATCCTATTTATGGCAGTTTTGATCGCCTAAATTAAATTCTAACTTCTAGAATGCTTTGACTATAAATAAGGCTAATAATCAAATACTGCATGATTTTCAAAAATAAACTATGCCAGAATAGTCAAAATTAGCTAAGAGCTTCCAAAATGGAGCCCGTTGTAATTTACTGACAAAGCATATTGAATTGATTGGAAAATACTCTTTTTAGTTAAGTGACAGAGGCTAGTTAATTTATCTTTTATCATATCTCTTTTAGCATATGGAAACAAATTTTCTTGTCTTAAGGCAGGAATTACTAATTGGCTCATTGTCTTGATATTCGAACATTATAATCAATAATCTTGTGCCCCAGTTAGTTTGAGAAGCTCAAATTATTTGTTACTGAATGTTGACATCTTTAGTGCAAGCGCCATTGACTGGACAGTAGATTTGTAGGATATTATAGGTGGCATGAGGTCATGTTTTTCGACACTTCTTTAGGCTAAAACATATCTATATCTCATTGTTCATTACATTAGTACAGTTTGTAGCTCCATTGGCTCTTAATTAGGTCTACCAAGTGTACAAGGCTCTTACGCGTTCTCTTCGTTAACAGGTGTACTACTGGGAACAGAAGACTTAAGACTTAATGTTTTGATCAATCATCTCTTATCCAAATGGTTAAGGCCGCTTCAACAGTTTATACTTAATAAGTTACCTTAATTGGCAATTTTACTTGGGATGGTTTTGATTACTTAGTTAAAGGGTTAATTGCACGAACCATTTATGTATTCTTCTTAATTCATTAGACCATCCCTCATTGTTTGAAAATGTGTCAAACTGTTCCTGGAAATCCAGTCATCACCCTCCTAAAGCATTAATTATTTTTCAATAAAAAATAAATTTCCCAATTATATCACTCACCTTACCTATTATACTACTTTACTACCCATTAATTTAAAAGGTTTAACTTGTCTAATAAGAAGGTTTAGGTTGATTATTAACAAGATATAACGGGTGAGGTGGCTGCTGACTGGGTGATAGCTAGATACTCTTTTTGAAAAAAGTAACTAATGATGCAAAGGGTGTTGACTCAATCTTTAAGAGTGGTTAGATATGAATGCCCAAGGCAAAAAAAAAAAGTTTTTACAATTCAATTAGAAGTCACCGAAGACCATGAGTTGCACCATCCAGTTCAAATTTTAATGTTGATGATCTCAATTTGTTCATGATGCTTTGATTTCCGTAAACCATTCTTACTGTTAAGGATTGCTGTGGTGTTAATATCATACTAATGCAGGATAGAGTGTCATGCAAAGTTATATGACTATAATTGTAGATGCTTGAATTAAATGGTTAACAGAATCTGACTGAATGCCCAGAGTAGTTACTAGACTAACCACTTTCTTCCAACAAACAGATTATTAGTTTCAACAATTAGATTTTTCTTTATTGTTCCTAGTGATCTGTGGTCAGGAACTCGATTTTACCAACAATAAAGTTATATCAAATCTCGTCTGATATTATGCATGGATAAAAATGAGCTGCCTTGGTGCTTTTCAGTACAAGTTGATTTCTTCTTGCAGATTCTGAGTTGTGAACAGTTGACTGAGTTGTGAACAGTTAGTCACTCAAAAAAAAATTCCTTCTCAAAACTATTTAGTAGAAATTACTGTTTAATGCTTGCATTATGCATCTGATCATACTTTCTTACCGATAAAAGATACCATGTTGGTTAAGAAAACATTTCATAATAAAAGGATTTCCAGTTTATTTATTGATGTATGTCATCTTTAATTTCTGTCTGTTTCCATTTATAAGAGATGATTGTTGTTGCATTCAATATTTCTTCTTGAGGTTTATCTTAGTTGCTGCACTAAAATTATGTCATAAATTTTGCAGTGTCGTAATGGGCATACTCTGTGCTCAACTTGTAAATTAAGAGTGCATAACCGCTGCCCTACTTGTAGACAAGAGCTTGGGGACATTAGGTGTTTAGCATTAGAAAAGGTGGCAGAATCACTTGAGCTGCCTTGCAAGTACTGCACATTGGGCTGCCCTGAAATCTTTCCCTACTACAGCAAGCTCAAGCATGAAGCACAGTGCAACTTTAGACCTTACAATTGCCCCTATGCAGGATCTGAATGCTCCGTGGTTGGTGATATTCCGTTCTTGGTTGCACATCTAAGAGATGATCATAGAGTGGACATGCACACCGGATGTACATTCAACCATCGCTATGTAAAGTCCAATCCACGCGAGGTCGAAAATGCAACATGGATGTTGACTGTAAGTACACTCAAGTTCTTTGAAGATTAGACCAGTGGTACTCCATAATTTTTGTGTTTCAATGTGCAAGTATGTACGGTTTACTTCAAAAAAGTTGTTCTACTCTTCTTCAATGGATCTCCATAAAGGTCCAATTAACCCTTTTGCAGATGATATTTAGTCGGGTTCATCTTTTCAAATTCATAATGGACTTTTTTCAAATACATTGAAGAATTCCTCCTTAATGAGATACCAGTCTAATGAACTTCCATTTAGTTTTAAATCATCTCTCTTTTTCAGGTCTTTTACTGCTTCGGGCATTACTTCTGCTTGCACTTTGAAGCCTTTCAATTAGGGATGGCACCTGTTTATATGGCATTTCTTCGCTTCATGGGCGACGAGAATGAGGCTAGGAAGTTCAACTACAGCCTTGAAGTTGGGGCTAATGGCAGAAAGTTAATCTGGGAAGGCACTCCAAGAAGCATCCGCGATAGCCATCGCAAAGTACGAGATAGTCACGATGGTCTTATAATACAGAGGAACATGGCACTTTTCTTCTCAGGTGGCGACAGGAAAGAGCTGAAGCTGCGGGTTACTGGTCGAATATGGAAGGAACAGCCAAACCCTGATCCTGGAGTGTGCATACCAAATCTCTGTACCAGAATTCCTAGCTAGTTTGGGCAATTGATGGCATTCAATCTCTAGATGTGTTGTAGCACTGCCACTATATATACTTTGACATGTTGTATGTGATAATTATGAATAGAGGAATCGATGCTGTTCTAAGGCACGAAATCATGCATAATGGAGTTTTATGACCATACATCAAGCAATAAGAGCTAATTCTCGGTACAATGAGTTAGGTTGTTCCAAGGCACGAAATCATGCATAATGGATATTTCTTGGTTTTATAAGCGTCTTGTACTCTTGTTCAAGAAATAGATGCAGGTTTACAATTCAGTGCTTTATAATTCATGCATATAATGACTCTACAAGGGAGAAATCATAGATAAAAGAAATATCACAATGATCTTAATTTTTCTGAGCTAAAACAAAATTCAACGGGAATTTTCTATTTCAAATATCCGGATCAATCTAGTGGGGGCATGCTTATTTCATGGAATAAAGAAGAATAAAATAAGAATTGAACTTATACCAAATAAAAAATCTCATCTGACATCTTTTTTATTTTTTATCATACCCTATATCTTATCTTATCCAGTACTGAAATAATCCACCTAGGTTCAAATAATGTGAATAAGTTATACATGACTAATGTGCTGATATGTTATGATAAGTCCATTTTATTATAATTTATGCCTACAATAACATTAGAAATGAAAAAAAAATCAAGCATACAAAGATGCTACAAATAGAAATTAAACTCTTGATTTTAGGCAATTAAACTTTTAAATCTTATGGCTTATTTATTTCGTTGAATATGATTTCAATCGAATGGAAACTTAGTTAGAATTAATCTTGTTAAAAATCATATATATGGAATAAACTTATATTTTATTGTGCATTGGTTTAGATATCCCATAAGAAGATCAAACAATACCATATTTTAAAATCATATATTTGTTTTGGCTTCAAATAATGGAGTAGAATATTAAGATTTTTACCTATTTTTTATTTTAAAAATTTATGTAATTAAATTTAAACAATTATAACATGATAATATAAAAATTTTGACAAAAATATCCACTAAAATGAGTTAAAATTATCTATCACAAATATAAATTCATGAAAAATACATAATATATTATTACTTTCTCAATACAATAATACGCGGCCTTTTGAAAAAAAAATCATAATGAGAAATTTCGACATAAGATATCATTTATTTTAAAATAAAAATTAATTTTCATTTTTTTTTCTTGAAAAAAATATTTTTCTTTAATTCTTAGCAATTTTCAATTTTCAACCCCTCCTCATAATATCTATATACTAATCTAATCAGAATTAAATCCAATTATATCCTCCTTTTTGAAATTTAACATCCAATAAAAATCTTCAAATTCTATTCGCCCTTTAAATATGGTGAAATAAACAAAGATGTAAAAGTAGATAGGATATTATGTCGATAATGAGCTCCACCAATCAATTTTGCCAGTTTAAATATATATAATATAATTCAAGATGACAACTCTCTCTCTTTGTCTGGACGTCGAGGTGGTAGAATTTCCCATTACATTAACTCTCTTTATTTGTGGCACCACATTAACTCATTTAAAGTTAAAACTTTAAAGAGAGCTCGAGATGTAAGATTAACCGACACTTCAACTTACTTGCCAAAATGTGATATTATATATAACTGCTGGATGAAGAAACTTGATAAAATGTATTTATTTTTCAGCAAAAATTAACATGTCTAATAATGCTGTACTCATCAATAAACGAATCGACGAGACATCTCGAGTGAGGAAGAAAAACAAAAGGAAAAAAAGAAAGTTAAAAGAAAAAAGAAAGAAAGACTCTCATCATACTCGTCTTTACTTGGCCCATGCGACTGTATCAATCTCAGTTTGAGCACTTCTGTACAGCTCCAATCTCTTTGCAATGGCAGTTCGACGCTCCATTATTGCCGGGTCTTCATCCAACATTTTCCCCAGTTGCCTTCCCTGCAAAAAAGTTTCCAATAATAGTTTCCAAAAAGGAAATAATCACGTCTTATCAGCCTCAAAGTTATCAAAAAATATGCATATATTAATTTCTTGGAATAATTACAATATATATATATATATATATATATATATATATATGGAAGTTTTCCATGCTCTCACCTCTCTTTTTCCCAGGTCGGTAAAGAAATGATCGAGCAAGGAGCGCTTAGCCTCACGTACTTGACAATGAACAATAGATTTAGGTATGGAGTTACGCAAGCTTGCTGCAACCATATTGACATATGCCAAAACAGTAGATCCTGTCAAAACAATATTATTAGCATAATGCTGCAAATAATTCATTCAGCTCTAAATTCATACATGCATCCATTGGAAAAGGTACGGCAGTCAGTCAAGGAGGATGCATCATTCACCAAGTACAATACGAGCATTAGAACATTTATTAGGAGATATCCTCTCCGCTAACCAGTAACCTAAGTTAATGTCTCAAAATCAGTATCATGCAAATATTCGGATGACCAATTAACCAATACATGCATTGAAGACAAATAACGATGCCTACAGATTCACATTCAGAGCAGAGAGTGCGACAACTGACCAACACGTCTGAGGTAGGAGTCATTGTATCTATCAAAAATAGAATGTGTTGGATTTCCGCCTTTCTCAATGTCCTGAGGAAGTTTACGGAAAAAGTCTACAGTTAGATAACTGCATTCCATATCTACCAGCTTAAGAGTAGCTTTCTTGCTTTCTTCTCTCATCCTCTCCAACGACTCGACAGCAGCATTCCCGACCTCAGTTCTCAAAGTAGGGTATTGCTTCAGTTCCTGAAGCAAACTATAATCAATTTCTAATGTTCTGAAGAAAAGATATAAAAATTGATTTAAAACAATAAATAATAAGTGCATGTAACACAATCAGTTTTACGACAAAGTGATTTCAGTATATGACGTTGAAAGTGCTATAATCAATTTCTAATGTTCTGTATAAAAAATATAGAAGTTGATTTTAAAAACGTGCTATAACAATCATTTTACCACAAAGTGATTTCAGTATATGCCCTGCTAGGTAGTCTTGCCAACTTAAGACTTCTAAAGAGATACTAAAAAAATCAGAAGTGATGCATTAAATTCATCTTAGATCCTATTTCCAAGTTCGAGAGTCTTGATCAGAGATCCTAATATCTTATTTGGGCGTATGGGGCAATTGCTATACTTATCAAGTTATACAAAGAAAAATGGATAGGTGATATTCATAAGTAGACAATCAGTTTGGAATTCCTACAAGTCATAAGAGAGATAGCAGAATAGCTTAACAGAGTGAAATTATGCAGACCATGTTATTTACAAGGATCTATGCAGACTTGGCATATCCGTTTAAAGTAGCATTGACAACAAAATTTAACATAGAAAATATTTGGGAGGTAACATAATAGCCAAACAGAACAGAATTATGCAGACCATTTACTAGGATGTATAACATATTTTCACCATTGCAGTATTTTACTCTTTGAAAAGATAGCATGTCCATTTAAAGTTATTTAACATTGACAAAAAAAATTAACATAAATAGTATTTGGGATCTTTCTCAAAATTATCAGTAATGCTTAATCCAGTATTAAGCAAAAGAACAAGTTAAAGGCTTTGGAAAGACAGCAATTTTCTGTTTCTGCAGAAGGATGGCAATAAAAAGTAAACATCCATAAGAGTAAAACTAAATTAAAACAAAAAAAAAAGCCGTTTGGAATATGATCCAACTATAAACTGCAAGCTGATCACGAAGAACCTACTAAAGTTTCACCCATGGCCTTGTGCACTAGATCCTTCAAGATAGAGTGAACCTGGAATTGTGTAAAGAAGTGTGGTTTATTAATAAATACAGATTAGCAAATGCACAATAAGAAAAGCTGATATTTCATTGGTAGCAAGGTATAACAAATAACACATTACTGGATCAGGCACTATGACAAAGTAAACTAAATTGCTTCCTCAATAAAAAAAAGTAAACTAAATTGCACTATCCAGATTTCTTTGAATAGATTAAGTTACTAATCTATAATTTTAGATACTTACCAAGAAAAAGATCAAAGAACAAAGAAAGGTATACAAGGGATATATAGAATCTATGATGCAGCACTTGACCATTAAGCTCCTCTTCATTACTAGATGATATAACCTCAATATGATACTGGGTTAAGCATTTAAACATATATAGTTTTACAAAATATACAACCAAAACACTTACTAAAATATCCAATGGCAACATAGAGGTGTTTATAGGTGATACTCCTAACAACTTGTGCAATAAGAATCTAGATAAAAGGTGTTAAGAATATAAATGCATAGATTGGTCTCTTTCCTAACAGCTTAAGCTTTTGAGAAAGTTGGTCATCAAATCAAAGCTATTATGGTGTTAGAGGAGGAAGTCTCGAGTTTGAATCCTCCAAGCATCAATGTTTTAAAAGATCCACGTGTTAAGAATATAAATGCATCTCCAAAAGTTGGCCATCTGATCAAATTTATCAAAAGGTAATATTAACTCTTATATTAAAAGATGGTTCAGAAAATCTAATTTCATTATTGCATGATCACAAGCATATCCCTACAGATTCCATCTGAAAATTTCTGTTCAAGAATATATATAGATTGATTCAGGAATTAAAGCATAAAATATATACACAAAAAAGAGCTTTTATAATCTGACAAATATCATGGACCAAATCCACAACTAGGGAATCAGCTATGAACTGGTGATTTGAAGAGACATTGCATGTTCCTTCAAGTCCTCAACCAACATGTCATATCCATGACCCATTCTCAAAATCATGACCAGAGATGCAGTAAGTAATAACAATAAGTTGTAGTGTCCCAACAATTTGTGGTTAGCTACATGGATCTTTTCCATCATTGAGCTCTGTGTAAGTTTCCTTAGTACTTCTCTACCCTCCTCCCCCTATCAATCATAATTAATTCGCCCTATCCAATTACACTATCCATATCATATTTTGATCATCTTTAGTAAAATCAGGTCCACCCTGTAGGCAAGTCAAACTCGCCATCTCACTAATGCAGTCTGCTCAATATGTTGTGCTCATACTTTCCATCCCTGTGGCATTGTGTTGCATAATATATACTGATTTATTTCCATCATGCAATATCTAAGTGCAGTATGCATAAAACGTGGATCTTAACCCAAAATCACAACCAGAAATACACAGTACCCTTCAAATGAACAAATTAGTCCCTGAGGGCTCTGGAGAATTTCTGCAGTTCAGATAACCAGAGTCATGGATGTTTAACTATCAATTGTCAAATTGCATACCGCATCAACAGATGACTCTGCAGGACCTCTTATTGTAATTAAGGAAGATTCAATAAGGCGGCGATAGCCTTGTTCAGGAGCTATCAAGTGAGGTTGGTACCCATCAGCTTCGGTGACAATCTTTCTCACATTGTCCATTGACAGATGCTTGTCAAACTGTAACCTTTTTAGAGCCGCAGGGAGTTGATTATCGAAGACATTGTGTATCTTTTCACCACCAGGACGTCTGTCAAAAAAAGATGAAATATCACTGATAGAATCCATGAATCATGAGTTTATATTGGATGGAGGGTGGAATTATCCAATTAAATAACATCAGGCTAGGTTATGTATTATTTTCTAGAAAATATCATCAGCACAGGTGTAAGTGCACTATTTTTCTTATCATGTTAAATTTAACATGGTAGTAGAGTAGGAGGTCCTCAGCTTGAATCCTTCTAGTTTTACTAATTATAGAAAAATATCCCTTGTAAAATTAAGTCAACCCACGTGTTGGCTTGCTGTCAATCTACTCAAGATGCTTATAGGTGAGGGGGGCTGGCCTTTTCCCCAACAGCTTAAGCTTTGGATATCCATCAATTTATAGTTCTATCATTCAGTTTAGTTATTCAATCAAATTTAACACGAACATTTAATCAAAACAAAAATACATTTATGGTTCTATCATTCAATTTAGATATCCATTAACAAATCTTGACAGTCCAAACATCATTGATACCACCATACCATGTCTTGATGGAGAATTTGACAATACCTGACTTCAAAGAGGGAGAAGAGAATAGTGTCCTTATGAAGCAAGGATAATATAATGGTGAATATAGTTAAACAGATCAGCGGAGCAGGATATAATGGTGTATACAATTCATAAGAATTCTTTGAAAATGCAACTACATTACATACACGCCATCAAGGTGTTCCTTGTAAATTGAATCAAAAGCCCGGCAAATTTCCATAATTGAATACAACTTTCCCTGCATACAAGAGAAAATATTATAATCTTTGTAATCAATAGAAAATAAATTAGAAGCTGGTGATCAGGTGTTAAACATTGTACAAAAATGTGATAATGTACAAAAAGCAAAAATGTATAATGCAAAAAATCTGGAATAATCTAGGAAGTAACCAATTAGACTACAAACTATATTAACGGTAATTTGATATAGAACACACTCCTTAGCCTGACCAAGATATTGACACAAGTATAGTTTAGAAAAAGGGAGAAGTGCAATGAAAGTCCTATAAGTTTTAAGTTTTTTGGACTTTAGTCCTATAAGTTTCATTTCGGTATTTTCAGTCCTATATGTTTGCTACGTAGCACTGATTTGGTCCTATCCGTGACAGTATGTTATCTCTCCGTCAACGTAGATATAATGTCGTTCATACACATTGACAAATTTGGTCCTATAAGTTTTATTTCTAAATTTTCAATCCTATATGTTTGCTCCATACGTAGCATAGATTTGATCATATCCGTGACGGTTCGTTAATTATTTGTCCATGAAAAATAAACGACGCTATGTCTAAGTTGACAAAGTTAACGGACTGTTACATATAGGACCAAATATGTTTTACCGAGCAAACATATAGGACTAAAAATACCGAAATGAAACTTATAGGACTGAAGTAAAAAAAACTTAAAACTTATAGGACTTCTGTTGCACTTCTCCCTTTAGAAAAATAATGATAGCTAAAGTATAAACTGAGGGAATTGCTCTTCCCGGAAATTTGGGCAAGGTATTTGATTAAGATGCTGATGAAATTGTCAAGCAGTTGTTCTACTGGCACCTGGATCAAGAAGTCTAAACTCATGTGGTCATTAACTCATGTGGCAAGTTTATGGTGATTTCAGATATTGGGGTAGTGGAAACTTCATTCGAAAGGCTTCCCTGACTTGGAGATATCTGGTTCAGGTTCTTGATTTGATTATGGTCTGCTCTCGTTTTCAGGTTGGGACAGACGATCAAATTAAACTCTGCACTGATCGGTGGAAGGATGGTGAATACTTGGCTGATAGACATCCATTACTCTTCCGTTTTTGTGATCAGCCAAGCATCTCAATTCATGATGCCAGGATCACCTCAACTGAGGGTACCTTCACGAGGTGGAACCTAAGCTTCTCCACATTGATACCAGAGCAGGCTTTGATGAGGTTTGCTCGGGATCTGGAAGAGGTGCAGGAATCGGCAGGTGATGACTCCATAACCTGGAAATGGAATAAAGATGGTGTTTTTTCCACAAGAAGCTTGTATAGCCTTCTAAACTTTCGAGGGATTAAAGGTAGATTTGCGAAGCTTATTTGGCAGAGGAATCTACCTCCTAAGATCTCCATTTTAGGATGGCTTTGGGTTAGGAGAAGACTTCTCACCCGAGATCGTTTATTCAAATGGGGTGTTACTACTTCTTACCCAAGATCGTTTATTCAAATGGGATGTTACTACTGATCAAGCTTGTCTTCTTTGCCACCTTCATAATGAGTCTCATCTGCACTTATTGAATCCTGCTCTTACATCTCTATTGGCTAGCAATTGTTTCTAAAAAATGTGGGACATGATTACTTTGAGCTCTCCTTCCAGCCTTGGGATAGACGGTCTCGGGGTAATCAACGCAGAAGTTTATTGTGTTTTTGGCTTGTGTTGATTTGGTCTTGGTTCATATGGTTTGAGAGGAACTGAAGAGTGTTTCAACAAGAAGCGTCCATCTCTAGTTTCAACTCCAGAGCTTTGTCGGCCGCCTGTCTCTATGGCTCTATATTGTGATGCACATGTTTACTTGCTTACTTGTTCCTACTTGCTCTACTTGTGCTACTTGTTTTTGTCATGTTTTGTGTTTCTAAATTTACTTTGTCTCCCTCCCTTGTACCTGTAACTTTTCATAGCTCTTGAATAGATTGCAGGGTTCTATTGTTCAAAAATGTGGTCATTAACTGCTTAAAGATACAATAATATAGCCACAAGATATACTGGTAAACAGTATCTCAATATAGAAAATAAATTTCCCCATATCCTAAAATAAGAAAGCACAAAGCCAAATTGAAATGAGACTTACGCCAGTGTCAGCAGCAATAGGCTTCCCCAAACGACTAAGTTCCATTTCAAGTTCAGTTATAGTTTTACTTATAAGAGATTGAATCCCTGGAATGCGTGACTTGATTACTTGTTCCAAATGCTGCAAAGGTAAGAAAAATAATTTCAATTCTTTACTGAAGAATTATACTATAAAACCAAAAAGGAACACTACCATCCTTGTCCTGTCTCACAACATCACAGATAAAGTGTCTACAATGAGAACTCTTAGTTGTAGCTTACCTTTGAAAGCATTTTAGCCAGATGCTCTGAACCCATCCTACTAGTAAGATGCTTGTATTCTGGTGAATTTGCAAAGTACTCACGCTCCCTACGTCTGGCAGCAATCATGTCCACATTCTTGTTAATATCAGCTTGAGAGCGATTAACAACACCAATCCATGGAAATTGTAGCTTGTACGATCTCCCTTCCAATATCTAGGAAATCAAACAGTATTTGATGAATTGACATCATGTGAGAAATACATACTTGAGCATAAACGTAGAATAAAATGGACATTATTTTTTAAACAGAGAAAGCCAAGTAAAGGTCAGTGGTAAATTCTCTTGTGATTGCCGGAGTTGATATATTCTAAAATAAAGACTCAATTTGATTTTCCTCAAAATCTTACGTACTAATGTTGGCAAACTCATCTATGTGACCGTGACCAGACCAAATATATCCTTTGTTATAAGTGTGGTTAGTCAGCTCATGCAGAAGCCAAAAAATTGTCATTATAATGTTCTAAGAATATTGCACTACATCAAGAAATCTCTTGGTAATTGCTTGTGGTACAAGAGGGATAGACATCTTCAGGTTGAAGGTTATTATGATGCTAATCATGAAGGTTCCATCAGTAATACGAGATCCAAATCTGGGTATTGTTCTAATGTTGAAGGGAATCTTGTTACTTAGAACGTAAAAAGCAAGGCGTCGAGGCAGAATATAGAGCAATGGTGCACACTGATTGCGGAATGATATTGTCACTTCGTTCGTGATGTTGTACTTACTAAGAAGATTATCACTCATCACACCTCATCTTCACCAATGCCCTTGGACCTACTAGATTCAACTATTTATGTGACCTACTAGATTCAACTATTTATGTGACAAACTAGGTGTGATAGATATCTATGCCCCAACTTGAGGGGGAATGTTAGAGTTAATTGTAATTATCTAGAGTGTAGCTTTTTTTTAACTGTTCCCACTACAAACTAGGTGTGATAGATATCATTTTGCTTTGTTGCAAACTGGCAAAATTCATTGTCCACCCACATGAGATAGAGAGGAAAGGTTATAGAGTAGAGTAGTTTCAGAAAAAACTGTAAGAGAGAATAGCCATCAGCTTTAATGCTAGCACAAAAAAGGGAGACCTCATAACAATTGAAATTAATTACAATCGCATGTATACACTCATTGATTTATATATATTTTTCTCCTTTTTTGCCTTTGCATTACCCCGAGACAGGATCAGATCCTGTACTTATCTGGTGTAAATTTCTAGGAGGCATGCCAATTTGTCTTTCTTTGGAATAAAATAACAAAAAACAATCTCAGAATTTGATTCTTGGCTGAGGGGAACAAGCAACAAACTAATAAGTGGCTAGCGACACTATCCAATAGAAGATACAATTTAACATTAAGGGGAAAAAATGTTATCAAACAAGTGCTTGTTTCTTAGAGTGCTGCTCTAGAAGTTAAGTCCTTTGTTTCGTTTTTGTGAAGCTACTGCTATAATCAAGTGATATTTGTACGTTGTAATCAAGGGATTGATTGTACACCTATAGCTAGTTGTATTTCCTTATGTAGTAGCTAACTATATTTCCTTATCTAGTTGCTAGTTGTATATAGCTATGTAGTTCCTACCTAGTTGTAGGATTTTGTATATATATAGCCTCAAGGCTTGAGGGAATAATACAGAAACAAATTCTCTCTACAATCTTTATTTTCTTCTCTCTATTCTCCTATTCTTCCTCACTTTTATCAACTATTATGGTATGAGAGCCAGTCATGTGGTTGATATTGTGCCACGAGCACATATCCAGTCCTGCAAACTCCACACTCCAGATGTCCAATTCTGAGCGTGAGGGGGTGTGTTAAAGTCCCACATTGGGTAAAAATATGGCCAAGATAGCCTTTAAATAGTTTGGGCAATCCTCTTCTCAGGAGGTGGCGCATCTACCTTTGGGCAGGCGGTGTGAAGATCATTTAGAGAAAAATGGTTTGAAATTGGTGAAAAAGAAAGGGTAGTTTGGCTTAAAATTAATGCTCAATTGTGTAGTCTTTTATGACATTCTTTAGATGCTAAACTCCTCACCCTCTTTCAGTCATGTAAAACCTGTTATAAAGTTTGGGCAAAAGCTAAAACTTTATATACTAATGATGTGCAAAGAATATATAAAGTTGTCTATGATATTGTGGAGGATCAACAAAATCAACAAGATATGGCAGAGTACATGGGGAAGGTAGAAACTCTAAAGGATGAATTTAACTCTCTTATGCCTTTATCTGAGAATATTGCTACACAAGAAAAACAAAGAGACAAATTCTTTATGGTTCTTGCCTTATTAGTTTGACCTAAGTTCTGTGCGAGATCAAATTCTAACAAGTCCTCTCATCCCTTCGTTGGAGGATGTTTCTGTTCGGCTTTTACGGATTTCTTCAAGCACAAAGCAAAGTAATGAGACAAAGTCATCTATTTTAGCTGCCCAATCCAGACAAGGAGGTTTTCAAAGAGGAAAATAGAGAGGTTCAAAATTACACTCCACCTATTGCCACCCGTAAAGGTATCCGCTCAACTCGTAATCCTTATCCTATTTACAATTTCCTAAGTTATCACTGCCTTTCTCCATCATATAATGTCTTTGTTTCTACCTTATCTAACGTCTCTATACCCAAGACTGTTGGTAAAGCAATGAACCATCCAGGTTAGAGAAATGCAATGATAGAAGAAATGACTGCTCTACATAGTAATAGAACTTGGGAATTGGTTCCTTTGCCACAAGGTAAAACAGTAGTCGGATGCAAATGGGTGTTCACTATAAAAGTTGGACTTGATGGACAGATTGATCGCCTTAAAGCATGCTTGGTTGCCAAAGGCTACACTCAGGTTTATGGTCTTGACTACAATGATACATTTTCCCCGGTGGCTAAAATTGCTTCTGTTCGTCTTCTAATTTCCTTGGCAGCAATGCAACACTGGACTCTTCACCAATTGGACATTAAAAATGTCTTTCTTCATGGAGAACTAGCCGAGGAAGTATACATGGAGCAACCTCCTGGATTTGTTGCTCAGGGGGAGTCAGGACTAGTTTGTCGATTACAACGTTCACTATATGGCCTAAAGCAGTCTCCAAGGGCATGGTTTGGACGATTTAATTCTGTTATTCAACAATTTGGGATGATTCAATGTCAATCTGATCATTCTGTGTTCTTCCGGCATGATGATAGGACATGTATCTATTTAGTCGTCTATGTTGATGACATTGTTATTACAGGTAACAACCATGATGAGATTTCTCGGTTAAAGGAGCATTTGAGCATTTGAGCAATCACTTCCAAACTAAAGATCTAGGAAAATTGAAGTATTTTCTTGGAATTGAGGTGGCACAATCAAAAGCAGGCATCGTTGTCTCACAAAGAAAATATGTCCTTGATTTGTTAGAAAAAACGGACATGTCGGATTGCAAGCCTGTAGATACCCCAATGGATCCGAATGTTAAACTTGTTTCTGAACCAGGGGAGCCATTGGAAGATCCTGAAAGATATAGGAGACTGGTTGGAAGATTAAACTATTTAACAATCACACGACTAGATATTGCATTTCTAGTAAGTATAGTAAGCCGATTTCTTCAAGACCCTTGTAGTGATAACTAGGATGCAGTCATTCGCATTCTTAGATACCTTAAAGGAGCTCCAGCACAAGGATTACTATATGAATATTGGGGTCATTCTCATATTGTTGGGTATTTCGATGCTGATTGGGCAGGCTCTCCCTCAGATAGGCGATCCACTTTAGGATATTGTATTCTGATTGGGGGTAATTTAATTTCTTGAAAAAGCAAAAAACAATATGTAGTTGCAAGGTCAAGTGCAGAAGCAGACTATCGAGCCATGACATTAGCAACATGTAAGCTCATTTGGTTAAAACAACTTCTTCAGGAATTAAGGTGGAAAGAAATCAAAAGCATGAAACTGATGTGTGATAATCAAGCTGCTCTTCATATTGCCTCTAATCCAGTTTTTCATGAGAGAACGAAGCACATAGAAATTGACTATCATTTTGTTAGACAGAAGATAGAGTCTGGATGTATTGTCAATGTATTGTCATTGAGTTTGTTAATTCAAATGACCAACTGACAGATATTCTTACCAAGTCCCTCAGAGGCCCAAGAATCAAATACATTTGTGACAAGCTTGGAGCCTACGATTTGTACGCTCCAGCTTGAGGGGGAGTGTGAAGATTATCTACTACTATAATCTTGGGATATTTGTATGTTGTGATCAAGGGATTGATTGTACACTTATAGCTAGTTGTATTTCCTTATGTAGTAGCTAGCTATATTTCCTTATCTAGTTACTAGCTGTATATTTCCTACCTAGTTGTAGGATTATGTATATATATATAGCCTAAGGCTTGAGGGAATAATACAGAAACAAATTCTCTCTACAATCTTTATTTTCTTCTCTCTATTCTCCTATTCTTCCTCACTCTTATCAACTATCAGTTTTGTTGTAGGTCTTGTGGCTAACTGTTTTTTAGTTTGAATCCTTTTAATTCCCCCTCCCCCCCCCCCCCCCCCCCCCCCCCAATCAACCTGTAATCTTTCAATTCTCTTGAATAAGATTCCAGGTATTCTTACTTCTAAAAAAAAGATAACATAATTCTTCACTTTAAAAGAAGTGTCATATAATGTGCTGCACATTCATGTACTAGTAAGAAAAATAAGAAAATAAAACAGAAAAAATATTAAAATACTTGGATTACAAGTGCCAATTAGCTACTAAAGAAGAATCATCTTACATCAACAGCATCAGTACCCTTGTCCATAAGATCAATTTTAGTAAGCACTCCAAATGTCCTTTCACCTAGACACAAAGAGTGAATAGATAGCATGAGCATTTGTTGGAAGATAATAGTAGATACAAAGATGAAAATAAGCTTTTTGTCCATGTCTAACATGCTCCAAAGGTAGCAACGAAGTGATACTAATGGCAAAAGTGATAACATCCCTATGAATGAATTTGCTTGTTATAGAAATATGGTCGTATCACCTTGAATTAGTCTTACATTGGGAGTTTATGATAAGTTGTATTGGTTAAAGGCTTGAGCATGGTAAGACACTGGTTTGTTCTTATTACCATAAATTTCAACTTAAGCATTTTAAGACAGTGGACTAGTCCTTTGAGATTAATGGGTTAGTTATCACATCAAGTTTAGTATTACAATGATATTAAAGCAAAACTAACTACATAGTCCTAAGCATAGTTAAGGAACCACTGTTTGAAAAGGTTGTTTGGGGATTGGAAGGAGTCTTCATTAGATTAGGCCTTACTTGCCATTGACCAAGGTTTGGTTTTGGCCTACTTGACTTGGATCTTGATGAGAACATCAAGACTTAATGGGGGAGATTGTAGCACAACGGGGGATCATAACAAGTTTGAAGGCCTAATTGGTGTTCTATTATTAAAATCAACTTAGACGTTTTGGCTAGTGGTAGGCCTATGAGGTTAATGGCGAGTGATCTCATGGAACAATTCGTGACAATGGCTATAAGCATTGAGGAAGGAGAAATGAAAGTATGTCATCCACAAAATTGGAAAAAATCATCAATAAACGAAAGGTTGAGTTCTCTTCTAACATCTTTAGTATTACGTTGAGAATATAAATTTGAACATAAAAGATGATTAGCACAATTCAAATGGTAAACCTTTCCCCTCAAGGTGTCTTTTAAAGGGAAAAATGCAAGTGGACCTCTATGTAGCATGGAAATGGAAACGGGAAGTGCAACACGACACAAAACAAAACGGAGAAAATGACAATCTAAAAAATTGTAGGACATGAAAACATTAAATAAAATAATATATATTTCTATAATTAATATGATACAAATAATTTGTTAAAATACTTAACAGATATTCATATGTCTTAAGAATCTAATATAATAAGCTAAAACATTAAAATAATAAAATAAATATATAATCCAAATTTAGTGTATTGATAATTTGATATAATCACAACAACAAACAAATGCACATCAACAACCATCATCAGAAATCTATTTTAACAAACACGTTAATTTGATCAAATCACAACTAAAGAAAGTTTAAACACCAACACCTAATCATTACTAAACATATTTAACTTATAAAAGTAGCCACATTATCCAATCACAATACATTCATTTAACAAACACACAACATATTAACAAACACACATTAGCTTGATCAAACTCACAAACAAAAGAAGTTTAAAGACCACTATAGTATCATCATAAAGTAAGCTTATAAAAAGTTTAATTCATTCTTTAACAAATCCATATTGAAAAGAAAAAAAAGACACACTAGCTTAATCTAATCACCACCATGTCATCAGCATTGTCACCATCACTAGATTTATATTCCTCAGCCTCAGATTGTTCTTCTTCATTAATGGTAGAAAAATTAATTTCTTCCTCACTAATTATTTTCCTTGAACTAGATGCTTTGCTACTAGACAACCTCGCTTGTTGTCTAGTATATGTACTGAACTCTCCAGCACCCAATGCTCTTGCTACATCCCCCCATGTCAAATCATCTTATGTAAAACTCACCTTCTGCATTGGGTTCTGAATGTAATTGGAGTGTATTTGAACATGTAAGTATAATATTATAACTTAACTTTCGTACTTTCATATATCTAATTATCATTTTATGTATAACTAACTTAGATATAATTTTATGTAACAGATTCATTCAAAGAAAAGAAATAAATTGGAGCATCAAAAGTTACAAGATTTGGTGTATATTGAGTACAATCAAGCACTCAAAGCTCGACATTAACTTAGGAACATTATTGATCCAATTTCATTGAATGATATTGATGCTTCTAATGAATGGTTGGTAGGAGAAATGGGTGCTAACAATGCAGAAGCTGAGTTTTACATAAGATGATTTGACATGGGGGGATGTAGCAAGAGCATCGGGTGCTGGAGAGTTCAGAACATATACTAGACAACAAGCGAAGTTGTCTAGTAGCAAAACATCTAGTTCAAGGAGAATAATTAGTGAGGAAGAAATTAATTTTGCTACCATTGATGAAGAAGAAGAAGAATCTGAGGCTGAGGAATATAAATCTAGTGAAGGAGAAAACAATGATGATGAAGCTGATTTTGTTAATGAATTTGACGACTAGATATTTACTTTTTATGTTTTATTTAATTTTTGTTGAACTGAACTGTGACTTGAAGTCTTGAACCGTGGAGTGTCATTTTACACATTTTAATTTACAAGTTATGGCTCATATTTGATAATTGGTGTTTTAAGTTTTATTATTGTGATACTATTTTTATTCATAGGTTTATCATTGAATAATATTATGTATATATATATTATACTTAAATAGGAGCGCCTCGCTTCGCTTGGGCAAGCGCCTAGCGCCTCAGGCAATAAAGGACCTTGTTGCCTTGAGGCACCTAACGCCTCGTGACAACACGGAGAAATACCTAATATTGAAATATTAATAAATATTTAAATACCAACTAATACAAGGGGTTGTTAACTCAAAATTGAGGGCTGGTAGTATAATAAGAGTAAACTAGAGGGGTGATAGTGTATATATCCTAAAATAAAATAAGGTGTGAATTTGACACAGAAATGACAGAAGATGCTCTGTAAATATTAATCTGGTTTGTTCTTACTTCTTAGTTCAATTGTTGTAGTATATGGATGGAAAATCATGCTATGACTCAGAACATTATTTGGTCAAGAATTGTAGTTGAAGTTAAATTAAACCATGCTATGTGGCTAAGGCTAATTACAAGTGACGTGTAGCACCTGATGCAACTGCAAACACTTACCCTTTGGGTCCACTTCACGAGATATCTTAATTGCATCTGATGTAGCAAGATCCTGATTGGCTGGAGAAATTGCAAGAATTATGGAATTCGGCTGAAAATAAACAGAGAAGTCAAATTTCTCTTGAAATTATCACTGTTGAAAAGCATGTAATAGCAGAATCTAATATGACAGATCCTGATGACAAGATGTAAATCTAGAACTAGAAGTTATGCGGAATGCAAGCTTAAGGATAAGAGGCAATATTAGTAACTTAAGGAAATGATCATGTACAAGGAGATAAAATGATTGTTATTGCAAAAGTTTGTCATTTAACCCTAAGAATAAGGTTTTTTTAGGTACTGTGAGTTGTATGCCATCAAAGACCTTGAGAATTAAACTTAAAACAGAATTGGATACTGGTTCTTCATGCGTGTATTAAGATTGCTATGTCATAAGTTTTGACAGTTATTCATGTATGCCACCTTTTCAATGTATGCGCGGACCATGTTTTCAATATCAGCCACAATGCTCTCAGGTTGACCTTCTGCAAAAGGCAAATTAGACTGATATTTAGTGCATGACCCAATAGCTGTAGCAAAAAATTATTGGAAATGACTTACCAACTGCTACTTTTGTGAGTCCAGGAAGATCAACAAGTGTCAAATTTACAACTGCCCATTAAAGAGTATTACAGGAGTATAAGTTAGTAATATGTCCGCTCATGATATTGGCAACTTTTTCAGTCCACCAAAGACAAAAGTGTAATTATGTTGTAGATATATCATATATGCATGGTTTAAAATCTCGTACCGGTATCGATCTCGGTGAATGACCGGTACCGGTACGGTATGGTACCGATACATCGTATGGTCTGGTAGACAACTACACATAGGCTCGTAGCGGCATGTTTCAAGATTTCTGGCTTAAAAAAAATAACTCCAAAACATAATTTTAAGCTCCAAACACACATAGTCTGCTTAAATGAGAGGTTTGGGGGCTTTATATAGCCCCGAAAACCTTAAATAACCGACCCCAACGTTTGACATGCACTGGACGACACATGCCCTATACCGTGCAGTACCGACCCGATACTGGGCAAGTACCGCCCAACAAATCCTATACACCTAAGTACAGCCCGTACCTAGGTGTACAGGTATCCATTTTCTAAAAACTGGTAAATACCAACTGTACGAGCGGGTACGGTACGAGATTTGAAACCATGGATATATGTATACATTGCATTCTTTTGTACTGGAAATACTAAAACGATGTGTACATAGTTTATAAATTCATTCTAAAAACTTATATGCATCAACCACAATATCTCACCATTAGGAGAAAATATACTAAGATGAATTGGAACAGAGGAGATTTGCTTTGAACGACCAGTCTCTCTATCAGTTTCATCTTCAATTTCCTTCCTGACTTGAGCTGCACCAGGATTACCGTATTTTCCCATTAGAATCATATCAAAGTAACTGGATCACGAGTGGAGATTATAGCAAGAGCTAAATTGGATGAGAACCTATACAGTATATTTTTCAGCCAGCATTAAAGCAAAAGCTTAAATACATTATATATAAAGCATTGTTCAGGAGATGTTTCTTTGTTGAACTATAAAATACACACCGGTAAAAGATAGAAAATTTTAACAATAAATTAATATTGGTAATTTTACCAAAATAAATTGGAATTTGGAATGCATAGGGATAATATCAGATCATCGCCCACTACTGAATTCCTAGGTCTCTAAGTTTACATGGTTCATGCATTAAATGAGGCATGCAAGTGCAATATAATGTAAAAAAAAGACATGAATCCATCTTGTATACTTATTCAAATGGAGATATTTAGTCCAAGAAAGTGCTTTTTTAGCTGCATCTCTTTTTCATCTTTTAGAGCATTCAGCACAGCTCAAATAATGAAATGGTTATGTAATGTGATGGAGGGATCTTGAAGAAGATCACTCAAGAACAAATTAAGAGTAGGCCATCTTCTGCAGGTAAATTTACCAAAGTCTGTGAACTTTTTCTTTGGAAGATGCATAAACTCTGCATACTCTCTCCCCTCTTCAATTTTATGAAGTTGCAGGACAAGAGGGCGGCGAGTAACAATTCCTGTAAAATTAAGCAGCCTAAATTTGATGATGAACGATAAAAACAATACAAAACATTTGATAAATTACAATGACTTGGGCCTTGAAAATTACCTGAGCCCCTGGGCAAAAAGTCCTTGCCTACTATGCTTTCTAACACTGATGACTTACCTGAGCTCTTCAGAAAATAAACATACCATAAGACCAGACATTACATGAGATCTAGTTGAAAGAAAGACGATATACGACCTATTGTGAACTGAACTCTTCTGCAATAAATAGAGAATCAAAGGCTTGATTGACCAATCAATGATGTAACCCTTGTACCATGCAATGGTTCTTGCAAAATGTATGAATCATAAAGCTAAGATAATTAGCAATTTCTCATTGATGAAAAACTGAAATATGGAATCTAAGATTTTCTTTCATTATTATTATTATCAGTAGTCTGCCATCCAACTAAAGAAATAGGAAAACATACTGACACTATTTTGAAAACTTAACTTCGTATCATTCGTAACTCGTAAGAAACAAAATTAAAACAGCCAGCGAGGCCGCGAGCTAACTAAGTAAAAAAGAAAAAAAGAAAAGAAAAAAAAGGAGAAAAAGTAAACATGAAAAGGACGAGACAGTATTGCAACAACACAGACACAAGGAAATTAAAGTCTTTTTAGGGAAAAGAAATCAGGACATCACCAGCAAGACTAAGAAAGAATTCATGTAATCGAGGCATTGGGACATAATCGTCAAAAAGCCAAAAGGTGACACTTTTCCATTCAAATACAATATAAAACACAAGACCTTTACATCCAAATACAGATCGCCCAGACCAGCCGCAATGCAGGTTGAAGATGACCAGACCAAACCAACACAACGAAAGGGGAAGAGACCAAGGAGCTGTCCGTCGAACCAGGAAATAAAGAAGTTATACCTGTCCTCCGACGACTGCGATCACTGGCAGCGAGTCCCAGAGGGTTGGCAACGCGCTCTCCTCCCCGTGATCTCCGAGGGCCGTGCAAGCCCTCTGAATATTGTTCACCAAAGCAATCAAATTCTCCATAACCCCTGCCTATATCTCGTGCTCTCTCTGAAAGACGATCGAGCTTGTTCTCGACGACGAGATTGGCATCGAGGAGGGAAGGAAAGGGGGGAGGGAAGGCGATCCGAGCGCGCCTCCGCCATTTGAGGGCGGTTTTTGAACGGGTTTGATCGGTGAAACGGCCTGCTTGGAACTTGGAAGGGGTCCGCCGACGACGGGGCGATCCGAATCGTGGGTGTTCTACTTGGAATCAACTAAAACCGATCTTAAGTGGGTTTAACCGTTTAGTTTGAAAACTAAGGAAAAATCAACATTTTTTTTGAAGTATCCAAAATATTTTAGTTGACAAAAAAATAACTACATGAAAAATTATGTTTTTTAATAACAATATAACATATTTGATTGATGACTAAAATACTTTTCATTTATATATTAATATTTTTTATTTTATCATATACATTTTAAATATATAATTAATATAATTTGTTCATATATAATTATATACTATTATTATTATATAATTAATATATTTTTTGTATATAGCTATATAACATAATTAATAGATCAAAATACTTGTTATTTTTATTAGATAGATATATAATATAAGTATATAATTATTTTATTTTTATATAATTAATATAAAACTAAAAAAGAATATGAATGAAACAATTATTTTACTTCAGAAAAACTCTGTAAATACAACTTTTCCACATTTTTCCTACTTTTGGTCAACCAAACAAGAGGAAAAAAAGAACTTGGTAGTAAATTATATTTCTCATATGACTTTCTATCAACCAAATCAACCCTTAATTTGAACTCCTATTTTTTAAAAATATATCTTAATTTTTATTTATGAAGTAATTATATTTCATCATTAAATAGTCATCTATTAATTTGTTGGGTGCTAATGTGGCATCACTGATATTGTTTTTAAATTAAAATAATAAATAATTATATTTTCTTACCCTTAACTTACCATGAGGCATTATCATAAATCAAAACAATATTTTTAAATAATATCAAATAAAGTATATATTTTGTTTCGTGTAGGGTAACTTCGATTATAGGATGAGAGATTTTTGCCGATGTATTCTGCCGGATTCTAGGTCTGCTTTTTATCGTGATTTTTCGAGATTATGGCGTTCGGTTGAATCTTGTCATTCGTCGTCGTTTTTAGTATCATCTTCTTCGTGCTTGACTCGCTGCTGTCGGCAACAGTGTCGATCGACACTGTTCTTGCTGTTGGATCGCTCGGGTCAGCGCGTTGTCAACGACATCCGCGACATCGCCAGGTGCGCGATGGTCACCAGGCGCGCGACGATTACCGCGCGTGCCGTCCCAAGCGTGCGACGGTTGCCGCGCGTGATGTCGCCAGGCGCGACATCGCGCGTGGGGCTGGTCGCTCGAGGGGAGCGATTGGCCGAGGTTGGGGTCGCCGCCCTGGTTCTTCGTCGTCGTCCATTCGTAGGGCGGTGGCAATGGCCGATGGGGGCGGCGATCGGCGACCCATCATCGCGGTTGGCGGTGGGTCATCTCCATCTCGTCGCCCGGTTCCAGCGGCGGCGGCGGCGGTGGAATGAGGGGATGAGGGGATGTAGGAAACTTAGGTATAAGATTAGTTGAATATATCAGTGTTATATAAGTTGAGTTGTAGCGGTGTTATATTATTTATGTCGGTGCTATATTTGTTGTATTAGTTGGGTATTATTTTAGGAATATAACATCGGTATATGAGGTGATATATGAGTTATTGTAACGTTGTGACAGTAGCAGTGGCACGCGTGTTATAACACTGTTACGTGAGTTAGTAACAGTGATATATATATATATATATATATATATATATATATATATATATATAAGGTATTATTGTTATTAATTTAAATAATTATTTGGAGGCTTTATAGTTGGTCAAATAAGTCTTATTATATATGAATTTGGACCTTCTCAGCACCCCGAATCCATTGGTGGGGTTAGTTTGTCTTTTGGCTTTTGGATATTGAAATCAGTTTGCGTTTATTGCCTCGTTTTGGGTGCCAAGTTGGAAAATATCATTTTATCGGCTTTTATGGTTTCAAAATGAGTTATTTGGTTTTATATTAGTTGTTAAGGTGAATCTCATCCTAGATCGGTTGTTACCCTATGTCGAAATATATCTTGTTGTTCTATTCCGTTGAAATTTGATATCTACTGTCGTTGGAGCTCTTTATGCATATTTTGTTGATACATGTTGCCAGCGTGATAGTTTATATGCATATTAGTTGAGAATGCTAGTATAGACGTTGCATGTCTCCTGCTGTTGTTTATATATGTGATGCATACATGATGACATGACTGCTAGCATTATATTATTTGAGTTGTAGTAGAGTAGTTGTTGACATGATGCATAGTTGATCTTCTATTGGGCGATAGCCTCGGACAATATTGATATATTGCCCAAGGTGTAGGGCAAGTGACACCGGTGATCACCTATTTATCACACGGGTTGTGTGTACGGCGTCGAGGTGTTAGACGTCGGCGGACTACCATTTTTGGATAGTCGCATCTCTAGCTGGCGGAGCGGGCTTGAGGTGCCACTCTCGGGGTGCGAGAGTGCAGGGGAAACCCAATATTCATTACGCTCTTGATTGGGTTTATGACCACATACTCATATAGATGATAGTTGACATAGTTGACATAGTTGATTGGTATAGGTGCATCGAGTAGATGGTTGATTCATATCTTCCGTTGTACACATGGCATCATAGCACCTTGTTGAAATCCTACTCAGCCTTCTGCTGATGTTTGTTATTTTTGCCTCAAATCCTCAGGTATGGCGGCTTTATCTCATGGGGTAGCTAGAGTTTTGGAGGAGGAGGAGACGTCTTCCGCACAGCATTAGTTTCCTAATTTATTAGTTGAACTTTGCACTTTTAGCTAGACTCTAGAATTTATTGTTCTCTTATGGACTGTTGAACTTTTATTATTGTTTGGTTGGATATTCGATTTGAATCTGGTTGTAAATTTAAATTCAGTCCATAAATTGTTGGTTGTTCTGTTGCTAGTTGCGTTTCTCCTAGGTGAGGTCCCTTATATAGGGATAAACCTAGGCGGGGCGTAACAACTTGGTATCAGAGCATAGGATCGTCCTCCTCCATAGGATTGTTGGGTGTTTAGGTCTAAGGATGAGATTTCACCTTACTGTAAGATAATAAGTTAATTTTTAAATTGTTGGTTGTTGGTTGAATGTGAAACCTGAGCCGTTCTTTCCTTTTAGGAAATATGGAGGCTAGAGGTAGTTCAGGTGTCAGGACTGCCTTCAGAGGTGGACGCCGAGGTCGAGGTCGAGGTTGAGGTCGAGGCGGTAGGCAGGCTGCTCAGACTCAGAGGGTTAGTCCAGTTCCAGCCAGAGTCGAGCCAGACTTGGCAGATGATGTCCCTTTGGCTCAGTTTTAGCGTCGGGCGCGCTCGAGTTGTAGGCCCAGCCAGAGTAGCACTCGGGGTGGCCGAGCGAGAGGACAGACCGAGCAGATGGAGCCCCAGCAGCAGTCTGATTCTGAGTTCGATTCTGACTCAGCTTATAGTGAGGATACACCTTCTGAGATATCTGCTGGAGAGTCTTCGGAGGATTCACCGGTGCAGCTGCAGCCAGTAGCTCGGTATGACCCAGTCCAGCCTGAGTCTCTCGAGAGGCGGAAGATGAACCGCCTGAATCAGTTTCTGCGCCTAGGGAGAGGCAAATTCGACAGTTTTTCTGGGACCACCGACCCTGCAGTGGCTCAGTCGTGGGTCCGCGAGGTGGAGCGAGCCTTTGGTGTATTGGGCTGTCCAGAGGAGGATCAGGTCGGTTTGGCGACTTACTGCCTTACTGGGGAGGCTTTGGTTTGGTGGGAGATACAGCAGAGGCTACTGAGAGGGAAGACAATCTCTTGGAAGAAATTCTTGAAGAAATTCTTGAAGAAATATTATCCAGCTACCTTTGCGAGGCAAAAGATGCTGGAGTTCGTTCAGTTGTGTCAGGGGACGAGGCGAGTGGTAGAGTATGCCAGCAGGTTTGATGCGCTCGCGATGTTCGTCCCAGATTTGGTTTCCACCAGTAGCAGACGGGCAGAGTTCTTTTTCAACGGACTGAACAACTCCATTAAGGGGTTGATGGCTAGTGAGGAGTTGGATAGCTATGACAGAGTCCTGAGGCGGGCGCTACGGGCGGAGGCGACTCACGCCGAGATGTTCCCGGATCGTCAGCAGGTTGAGGCTAGCCAGCCATCTCAGGCTCAGAGTCAGGGTGGCGGAGGACAGAGACAGTCGGGACAGTCTCATTCCAGGTAGCACAGAGGGTGCAGAGATGGTGGCAGAGGATTTGGGCAGCCGTAGGCCAAGAGGGCCAGATCCGCACCAGCCCAGTCGCAGGCGTCTTCGCGACCTACTCAGCAATCGAGAGGTCAGTCGAGCCGAGGTCAGTTCCACTGCTTTAAGTGTGGGGATGCTTCCCACTCTGTCAGGGACTGCCCACAGTCGCAGAGTCTTTGTTTTAGCTATAAGCAGCCAGGCCACATCAGTAGAGAGTGCCCGACCAGGCAGTAGACAGGAGGCCAGAGCTCTCAGCAGCAGCGACAGAGGGGCCCGCAGCAGAGCACCCAGCAGTCTGCCAAAGTGTTCGCACTGACTCAATAGCAGGCCCAGGAGGCTTCTGGTACAGTTGTTAAAGGTATAATCCAGATTTTTAATATTCCTGCATTATTACTGTTTGATACTGGCTCTACGCATTCTTTTATTGCTCCTCATATGATTAAAAAGTTGAATATGGAGCCTATACCTAGTGCGACGAGCCTGGCCGTGCATACACCATCTGGGGATGTGCTAGTGTCGGAGTTGCAGTTGAGTGGGTGTAGACTCGGCTTTGGTGGCCATATTTGTTTAGCTGATCTGTTGGTGTTAGACTTCTCTGAGTTTGATATTATTCTGGGTATGGATTGGCTTTCTGCCAACCATGCTAAAGTTGACTGTCATGGGAAGACTGTAACAATATCACCTCCAGAATTGCCTTCATTTGAGTTCTTGGGAGTGAGAGAATCTATAACTCCCTTAATCTCAGCACTACAGGCCCGACGATTGCTAGCTCAGGGGTGCCTTGGCTTTATTGCATCATTGGTGGGCACTTCCGAAAGCAGTCAAAGTCGGTTTGAGGATCTACATGTGGTCTGTGATTTTTCGGATGTGTTCCCGGATGAGTTACCAGGATTACCCTCGGTGCGTCAGGCGGACTTCACCATTGATTTGCATCCTGGTACCGCTCCTATATCGAAGGCACCGTACAGAATGGCGCCTAAGGAATTGGAGGAGTTGAAAGAACAGCTGCAGGAGCTGTTGGATAAAGGGTTTATCCGACCCAGTGTCTCACCCTGGGGAGCTCCAGTGTTGTTTGTAAAGAAGAAGGATGACTCTATGAGGCTTTGCATTGATTATAGGCAGCTGAACTCGGTGACTATAAAGAACAGATACCCTCTTCCCAGGATCGATGATCTGTTTGATCAGTTGCAGGGGACGAGTGTATACTCCAAGATTGATTTGAGATCAGGCTACCATCAGCTCAGAGTTAGAGATGAGGATGTTCAGAAGACTGCATTCAGGACTCGCTATGGGCACTAAGAGTTCTTGGTTATGCCGTTTGGGTTGACCAATGCACCAACAACATTTATGGACTTGATGAACCGCATTTTCATGGGCTTTCTTGATCGGTTCGTCGTGGTGTTCATTGATGATATCTTGGTGTACTCTCGCAGTGAGGAAGAGCATGGAGAACACTTGAGGATGGTGCTTGGTGTGTTGAGGAAAGAGCAGTTGTATGCCAAATTCAGCAAATGTGCTTTTTGGTTGAAGGAAGTTAGCTTCCTTGGTCATGTGATTTCTGAAGCCGACATTGCAGTCGATCCTCAGAAAATTAATGCAGTGTCCGAGTGGCAAAGGCCTAGGACAGTCCATGAGATTCGGAGTTTCTTGGGACTAGCATACTACTATCGGCGATTTGTTGAAGGTTTCTCAAAGATCGCATCACCCTTGTCTAGATTGACAAAGAAAGGGGTGAAATTTGTTTGGGATGACCGGTGCGAGGCAAGCTTCCATGAGCTCAAGAGGCGGCTCACTAGTGCACCTATTTTGGTAGTTCCATCTGGATGTGACGGGTTTGTGTTGTTTACAGACGCCTCCATTCAGGGACTTAGAGCTGTGTTGATGCAGCATGAGAGAGTAGTTGCTTATGCTTCTCGTCAGTTGAAGGAGCATGAGAAGAACTACCCAGTGCATGACCTGGAGTTAGCAGCGATCATATTTGCGCTGAAGATTTGGCGGCATTACCTGTATGGAGCGACCTTTGAGATCTTCACAGATCATAAGAGCCTGAAGTATCTGTTCACTCAGAAGGAGCTGAACATGAGGCAGCGCAGATGGATGGATTTCCTGAAGGATTATGATTGCTCTATTAACTATCATCCTGGTAAGGCTAATGTTGTTGCCGATGCCTTAAGCAGAAAATCAGTTGGGATGTTGGCTCATCTCAGAGTTGCGGCGTCCGAACTAATTAGGCAGTTTTCAGAGCTGAGTTTGGATGTGCTTCGTCCTACTGAGAGAGGAGTACTAGCTCAGCTCATTGCTCATTCGCCGATTGTTCAGCGGATTCAGGAGAGTCAGATCGAGGATCGTCACCTTCAGGCTAGGATTGAGGAGATAGAGCAGGGGCGGAAGCCCGACTTCTCTAGAGATACAGGTGGTATCATCAGATTTAGAGGCAGGTTATGTGTGCCTGAGGGGCATCCGGTAAAGGAAGAATTGTTGGCTGAAGCTCATAGATCTTGATTTGCGGTGCATCCGGGGAGTTCTCGGATGTATCAAGACCTGAAACAATCATATTGGTGGCGAGGGATGAAAAGGATGTAGCAGAGTTTGTGGTTAAGTGCTTGATCTGTCAGCAGATCAAAGTAGAGCATCAGCGACCTGTAGGGAAGCTTCAGAACATTCCTATTCCAGAGTGGAAATGGGAGCATATTACGATAGATTTTGTTATTGGACTTCCGAGATCGCAGAGAGGGCATGACTCGATTTGGGTGATTGTTGATCGACTTACCAAGTCTGCCCACTTTTTGCTGATGAAGAAGACTTTTCCTCTTAGTCGATTGGCAGCCTTATATTGCAGAGAGATTGTTCGGCTTCATGGTGTGCTAGCCAGCATCATCTCGGATAGAGATCCGCGATTTACTTCGCATTTTTGGGAGAGTTTGCAGCAGACTTTGGGTACGCAGCTCCGATTCAGTACCGCCTATCACCCGCAGACTGATGGCCAGTCGGAGCGCACGATTCAGACTATTGAGGATCTTTTGCGCGTTTGTGTGTTGGACTTCGGAGGTAGCTGGGAGGACCACCTTCATCTGGTGGAGTTCTCATATAATAATAGCTACCACTCAACTATTCAGATGGCACCGTTTGAGGCTCTTTATGGCCGGAGATGCAGATCACCAGTGCATTGGGATGAGGTTGGTGAGCGTCGACTTTTGGGACCAGAGATGGTTCAACGGGATATAGAGCTGGTGCAGATGATCAGACAGAGATTACTGACCGCCCAGAGTCGTCAAAAGAGTTATGCTGATCGGCGTAGAAGAGACTTGGAGTTCTCAGTTGGGGATCATGTTTTCCTTAGAGTGTCTCCTACCAGAGGTGTTATGCGGTTTGGCAAGAAAGGAAAGCTCGCACCGCGTTATATTGGTCCATTCGAGATTTTGGAGAGAGTGGGTGCAGTAGCGTATCGTCTAGCCTTGCCTCCGTCATTAGCTGATGAGCACGATGTCTTCCATGTTTCTATGTTGAGGAAGTACGTGCCTGATCCTACTCACATCTTGGAGCAGCAGTCAGTTCAGCTTCAGCCTGACTTTAGCTTCGATGAGCAGCCTATTCGGATTCTTGACAGGAAAGAGCATCAGCTTCGTAACAAGGTAATATCGCTTGTCAAGGTTGGGTGGCAGCATCATTCTGATTCGGAGGCCACTTGGGAGCGAGAGGAGGATATTCGAGTGCTCTACCCTCATCTCTTTGAGTCAGGTATTCAAATTTGGAGGACCAAATTTTTTTTAGGTGGGGAGGATGTTATGTCCTGCAAATATTTTTGGACCTAGTTGTAAAAATATTTCTTAGAGGGGCCTTTTTTGCAAAAATGCTAATCCTATTTAATTAAGCCCTAAACCCTCTCTAATCTTTTCTTCCTCTCTCGGTTCCTGTAGCAGCAGCGATCGACAGAAGATTTTGAGGCGTCGGCGGCGAGAAGACTCCGGTGAATCGGAGTTCAGAGGAGATTTTCGGTAGGATTCCCCTCTTACTTTTTCGTTTTGTTTCGTGTAGGGTAACTTCGATTACAGGATGAGAGATTTTTGCCGATGTATTCTGCCGGATTCTAGGTCTGCTTTTTATCGTGATTTTTCGAGATTATGGCATTCGGTTGAATCTTGTCGTTCGTCGTCATTTTTAGTATCATCTTCTTCGTGCTTGACTCGCTGCTGTCAGCAACAGTGTCGATCGACACTGTTCTTGCTGTTGGATCGCTCGGGTCAGCGCGTTGTCAACGACATCCGCGACATCGCCAGGTGCGCGATGGTCACCAGGCGCGCGACGATTACCGCGCGTGCCGTCGCCAAGCGTGCGACGGTTGCCGCGCGTGACATCGCCAGGCGCGACATCGCGCGTGGGGCTGGTCGTGCGAGGGGAGCGATTGGCCGAGGTTGGGGTCGCCGCCCTGGTTCTTCGTCGTCGTCCATTCGTAGGGCGGTGGCAATGGCCGATGGGGGCGGCGATCGGCGACCCATCACCGCCGGTTGGCGATGGGTCATCTCCATCTCGTCACCTGGTTCCAGCGGCGGCGACGGCGGTGGAATGAGGGGATGAGGGGATGTAGGAAACTTAGGTATAAGATGAGTTGAATATATCAGTGTTATATAAGTTGAGTTGTAGCGGTGTTATATTATTTATGTCGGTGCTATATTTGTTGTATTAGTTGGGTATTGTTTTAGGAATATAACACCGGTATATGAGGTGATATATGAGTTATTGTAACGCTGTGACAGTAGCAGTGGCACGCGTGTTATAACACTGTTACGTGAGTTAGTAACAGTGATATATATATATTTAAGGTATTATTGTTATTAATTTAAATAATTATTTGGAGGCTTTATAGTTGGTCAAATAAGTCTTATTATATATGAATTTGGACCTTCTCAGCGCCCCGAATCCATTGGTGAAGTTAGTTTGTCTTTTGGCTTTCGGATATTGAAATCAGTTTGCGTTTATTGCCTCATTTTGCGTGCCAAGTTGGAAAATATCATTTTATCGGCTTTTATGGTTTCAAAATGAGTTATTTGGTTTTATATTAGTTGTTAAGGTGAATCTCATCCTAGATCAATTGTTACCCTATGTCGAAATATATCTTGTTGTTCTA
Source organism: Canna indica (assembly GCA_034359265.1). Taxonomy (NCBI): domain Eukaryota; kingdom Viridiplantae; phylum Streptophyta; class Magnoliopsida; order Zingiberales; family Cannaceae; genus Canna; species Canna indica. Next base: position 71,842,944 of record CP136891.1, on the reverse strand, counting down.
TTCCGTTGAAATTTGATATCTACTGTCGTTGGAGCTCTTTATGCATATTTTGTTGATACATGTTGCCAGCATGATAGTTTATATGCATATTAGTTGAGAATGCTAGTATAGACGTTGCATGTCTCCTGCTGTTGTTTATATATGTGATGCATACATGATAACATGACTGCTAGCATTATATTATTTGAGTTGTAGTAGAGTAGTTGTTGACATGATGCATAGTTGATCTTCTATTGGGCGATAGCCTCGGACAATGTTGATATATTGCCCAAGGTGTAGGGCAAGTGACACCGGTGATCACATATTTATCACACGGGTTGTGTGTACGGCGTCGAGGTGTTAGACGTCCGCGGACTACCATTTTTGGATAGTCGCATCTCTAGCTGGAGCGGGCTTGAGGTGCCACTCTCGGGGTGCGAGAGTGCGGGGGAAACCCAATGTCCATTACGCTCTTGATTGGGTTTATGACCACATACTCATATAGATGATAGTTGACATAGTTGACATAGTTGATTGGTATAGGTGCATCGAGTAGATGGTTGATTCATATCTTCCATTGTACACATGGCATCATAGCATTGCACTTTTAGCTAGACTATAGAATTTATTGTTCTCTTATGGATTGTTGAACTTTTATTATTATCTGGTTGGATATTCGATTTGAATCTGGTTGTAAATTTAAATTCAGTCCATAAATTGTTGGTTGTTCTGTTGCTAGTTGCGCTTCTCCTAGGTGAGGTCCCTTATATAGGGATAAACCTAGGCGGGGCGTAACAATACTCATAAACCAGATGAAGAATATGATATGATACGATAAGATAAGATGATAGTAAGTTAAGATAATATGGTTTATTTGCTTCACTGTATAGAATATGATACGGTAAGATAATAAACGAGATGAATAATTGAATATGATTTCTTTTATCTAATGTGCATCGAATATAACACTATAGTCCTAATTTCTTTTAATCCAAGTACTAAACAAATGAATGATTAAAATTCATCTCTTATTCTATCATCTTTTATCTCTTGAAATAAGCATGCCCTAAAAAGGATAGTGGACTGGTCTAGTTAGTATTTTTGGATCAAGTTGAATTAGACTCAAAAACGTCCACACTCATGAACTAGACTCAAGTTAAATCAGACAACTAGTCTTGGGGGCTCCATTTAACCATACAAGGATACACGTGTCCTCATTAATTGTGAGAGATTCGTCATTAAGATCAAGTCCGACATCTCTGGGATCAATCTCAATCCATTCGAAGCAATATATATCCCTACAAATTTATTGGGCAACATCATTGTCAATCTTCCTTCATCCTGCAATATATACAAACGTTACGCTCCTCGGGTACCCTAGATTCCAATTTCCATTACACTCATCTTGAACACATTCTTACTTGAGCGTCATCGGAGTTGTACTTGATTAGGAGACACATTGAACTGGGTTGCGTCGCTCCGACATCAGGCAAGATATATTTGACTCATGGGATAAGAGGAGATAAAAGAAGAGATGAATTTTGTATTCGTGCATGTTTAATGCATAGATTAGAAAAATATAAAATTGATATATAATGTACATTAGATTAAAATATTATTCATTCTCTCTTATTTATTATCTTATTTTATCGTATCGTATCAAGTAAATGAACTTTAATAATTTATTTGCTTCATCGAATAGAATAAGATAACAAATGATAAAAAAAAAAGATTTTTTTACCCGACAATGGAATAAAACTAATTTAATATTCTTCAAATACTAATTTATTCTAATTCAAGTACCCAACATACAAGGAATTAAATTCATCTTTTATCCTATTTTCATTTGTATTATGAAGCAAACATATCTTGACAGTTTATGCATGTAATTGATAGAAATAAAATAAATAGATAAGAATTTCTAAATTTTGCATTTTATCATTTTTTTCTATTTTTTGCAATTACGTAAATAACCCAGAACGTGTAAATGTTTGTTAAATGATATGATAATGCAAAAATATATATTATAAAATAATGAACAAAATTATTTTTTACTATAGTTATTACTTCATTACCTCATGTATATACTTCAAAATTGTTAAATTATTTTTCTTTATAAATAAATACTACTCAATTTTGAAGTACTTAAAGTATCGTAATCTCAATCGTAGAAATCTCACGTATATAATATAAGCATCAACTAATTGAAATGCCTCCTTGTGGTGGCTGTAGAAATTAAATAATAGCACAAGCATCAAGCCATCAACGCCCCCAAGGCGTGGCTGCAATGCCTCATTCAACTTTAAGCAGCAGGCAGAGCCAAATTAAGAGATTTTGAAACCTTTCCATCCTCTGGATAAGTGCCTCTTTATTTAAGCTACTAAGTAAAAGGACTGGATTTAATTTACAGTAGAAGTGGAGCCAATTAAGAAGTACATATTTCTTAATTCCATCTCTGGTCTAAAGCTTTTGTCATACTAGAAGCATGCATAGTTAATTTATACCTATCACCTGGAACTATGACATTTACATGAAGTTATACTAATAGTAATCTCTAAAATGCGATTAAGAACTGGTCTTATGATGAATGTTGTTTCTTTCATTGACAGATTCAGGCGATCCATATCCCCATGGGTTCTTGCTTGCCCAGTTCCATTGATCACGACACATCTCTTCAATTCCATACTTGGCTCTGCAGAAGCCATTTTTCTAACTTTTAGTTTTAGATTAGAAACAAAAGATAATAGACCAGAATTTACAGTCCTGTTAGGCTTTGGCTATAATTAGAAGGAAATAATTAATGATATTAGTAATAAAATAGAACGAGAAACTTGGGGTCATCAGCATGCAAATATAAAGAGAGTACATACTTCCAATTTAGTTCCTTCTCTGCTTTCACAGTGCTTGCATAAAGAATTGCTGCATCACCTGGTCGCCTTCCAGCCATCACCAGAGGAATTTTCTGAAAAGATCTTTTGAGTCAGAAACTATCAAAAAAGAAATGTAGATTGGTCCAGAATTTGAAAGCTTTAGCCAATTATAGGTAATGTAGTACCTTTCCAGAAGCTTTTTCAAATGCTGCCACCATATCCAATACTGATGTTCCCTTTCCAGTTCCTAGATTATAAACTTCACAGCCTACAGCTTTCATAAAACTGTCAGATCATTGGCAAGATCCTTGCTAGCCATCATGAACCAGTAACGAAATTTTACCATAAGAAAGCAACATGGTGGACAACCCAGAATACACACAAAGGGTTAAAAATCACAATATAAAGGGAGTCAAATACCCTTGGTATAGCTAAAGATTTGACCTTACATAGAGGTCAATGATGGAAAGATCAATCCATGTTATCATCATCAGTAAAGCACGGAGTATAGTATGTTAACCCCAAAATACCTCCTTAGTCTTTTTAACAGTATCTATAACACTCTTGAACATGCCACTTCTAGCTTATGTAATCTAAACACTAAATTTATTCATTCTACTCAAGCTAAACTGTTTTTTTCTGAATCATGAAATCAGATGCCTTATTAGTAAAGAGAATGCAAGCAAATGTTCTTAGGTCATCCATTAACATGCTTGTCGCAAATAAATAAGCCTCAATCTTTTCAACTAAATGTTTTTGGTTGAACATTATTACTTCTATAATTGCTTCATCAACACCATACAAAAAGTAAATAACGTTTTTTAGGTTTTAAAAATAGATAGTATTCAATTTTTGAAGTGAAAAGGTAGGGGCGCTTCATTCTCGTGTAACTTTAATTGCTTTTCATACCTATACTGGGGTCCTCAAAGAGCTTACGCAGAGCTGCAATATGTCCATCTGCAAGATCAACAACATGGATGTAGTCCCTCACCTGCAGTCATCCATAAGATGTTCATTAGAAGAGAAGCAGTGGTATGAAGTATTTATATGATGGAGGAGCAAACAGGGTATTGCAGTTTCTGCATCAGATACAGCATGTATACTAATAATTATAGTATTATAGTATAGCAAAATATTCTATTTTTACTAATCTACTTCCCTCCCCCTCTTGTACTCAGTTCACACCTCTTGAACTGAATGCAAGCTTCTTTTTATCAAAAAAGTATATAGTACAGCAAAAGGCATGAAACCATATCCGGCATCATGAGAGAATGAACAATGAGGTAGTAAATGAGAAACAGCAACAGATGAATGAACAAAGGACTTATGTTGAGCATATTTGTTCCAATAAGCATCTATACATAACATCATCAAGACAAACTACCAATCATATATGCCTTCATCATTCCCTCACATTGTACATATACGAGAAGACTTATCTGCTAATATCCCAAAGCTTCTGTGAGATGGTCTTTTTTTTTGCAACGAAAGACAGGAACATTTATTGTTTGTGTTTTAATCAGCCTTCTAACAATTTTTACCTGACTATAAACAATGGTCTTTCTTTTTGAGAAAGTCTAGTATTCATTTCAAAGTCATAAAGCAGTACAAGGAATTGAAAAAAGCAAAGAAAAAAAGAATAGAAAACAAATCAAAGAAAGAAAGAGGCTTAAAGTGCAAATACCTTATAAACTAATAACCTTGAAACTACCATAACTACAAATTCATGCAGGCATTATTATAATCAGATACAAATGATGCAAGTAGCACCTGCAATTTAGTTATTTGGTGCTAGCATGTACAGGTATAAGTTAAAACAGTAACTGGATAAACAACTCCAAATGTAATTATCTATGATCATTTTGTTACAAAGCAAGATGAATTAATGTTAGATATGAAGTTCTAGTTATCCATATTTAACTTTCTCTAATGTTATTTGTAGACTTGCAAGCCACAAGTGTACTATGTGGGAACTTCCAGTTACTAATTTATTTGTAACTACTAAGCCTTGACTGCAAGTGGATTTGTAGGCAACCAAACACCCAGTAATTCTTCAATCTACAAATCTGCAGTTTGAAGATTGTTTTATACCCAAAATACCCATAAAGCTATATCTAAAATTTGTTTTATAATACCAGAAACGTGACTGAGATCTGTTGCTTAACAGTAGCTTCTAACTATTGTGATGCTCTTGAATAAACCAACCACAAAAAAGACCAAAAATAAAGGAAATAGATGATCCTTGAAACAATACCCCTGTGCCATCCTTCGTTGAATAGTCAGTTCCAAATACTGTTAGTGCAGGCCTCCTCCCAACAGCAACTTGCTGTACAATAGGCATGAGATTATTGGGAATTCCACAAGGATCTTCGCCAATATGTCCACTGGGATGAGCTCCTACAGGATTGAAATACCTTAATAGCATTATCTTCCATTCACTATCTGCATGTTGGATGTCACGGCATATATCTTCAATCATAAGCTGCAATAATCATTACGAAAGCTATTAGATCATACATCCCAGCAGTAGGTGCATTAGATTGAATCATAAATCCAGGAGAAGGAAGAAAAAAACCTTAGTTCGACCATAAGGATTCATCGCACATAAAGGGGATTCTTCTGTACACGGCAAGTCCTTCGGCCATCCATAAACAGTAGCTGATGATGAGAACACCAGCTGAAAAAATTAAAAGACAAATCATTCAAATGCTAGAAACAGCGGAATTTCATATTAAAAAAACAATATTTTGATCAAAATCATAAATGAACCATGGGTTATAACCAAATACTGGTCAGCATGGTACTAAAAATGTCTCATTGTAGTGCTGTGTATCTACATATTTTAAACTATAGCATGAACAACTGATTTCTTTCAAAAAAAACTTCGCCTTTACAGGAAAATCTTCTCATCTTTAACTATTTATCATCCTTAATTGGAAAACCTTTAAAGAAACGGGATCATAAATATTCAGATTATACCTTTTTGCATCCATGTGCAGCCATTACTTCCATAAGAGCAATTGTACCAACGAGGTTATTTTCATAATAAAGCAAAGGTTTGTGAACACTTTCACCCACAGCCTTTAAACCAGCAAAATGTATAACAGCATCAAACCTGCACATACAAGCCATAGCTTCAATTGGAGCAAAGATGAGAATAAAAAGAAATGAAGAATCTTCACGATTGTAGTTTGGGTATACAAAATACAGTAAAAAGCGAAGCACCAGAGGAAGTTCATTAGACGGTAAAAATATTTTTATTTTAGTTACTGCTTTGAAATTAAGCATAATATCACTGCCTTTTAAAATCGTTATAGTCCAATGTAATCCCAAAACCTAGAATTAGCCATCACAGTGAACTGTGTAAATGCAAATAAAATTTTGATGAAAGGCATAAGTTATTGAATTTACAGAATTACACACAAATAACTCTGCACTACCATTAAAAATGAATATAGGGTACCTGCTAAAACCAAAGAAAATTAAAATGGACAAGTAATATTTAACAAGGAAAATACATACTTTGTTGAAGAAAAAATGTCTTCAAGAGCCTGTTTATCCCGAATATCAACCTGCGCAAGTATCAGCACATGTTAGCAATGAAAAAAAGGATTTACTAATAGCAAATCACTATAAAATATCATAAAATGCTAAAAATGTAGAATAAAGTAAATTATGAACATTTACAAATATGGCCTTCACAGATCAAAAGTCAAATCAAAAGTCAAATCTCTTGATATGATTCTTGATATCACATACTTATTTTTATTGGAATCTTGCCGATGGACCAGGAGATCTTTTATGGGGAAAAACTTAACTGTCAAATGATACAACTCTTATAAAGGGAGAAATTAGCTGTTTCATAAACTTCTTCAGAGTAAAACAACATCTAGACTTCTCTAAACTCTATAAATCAGATGAAGGACTTCTCTAAAGTCATTCCAATCGAAGAGAAACAAGGTGGGCAAAAATAAGTTTAAATTTTGCAACACAATAAATTAATATTCCATGGTATCCCATTTATAACTTAGGCACTGCTCTGCTGCCTTGCCTTATTTTATTTTTCTTTCCTCTATCCCTCAATCGCTTTTTTCTTGCGACATTTCATCACTTTTAAAATGAATATAAGATTTTGTTTTCGGGAAAAATAAGAAAGGGCATCACTACCGATAACAATAATCATACTAGATGTTAGCAACATCAAAGATCTTCGGCATGTAAATTACTATCGAGACATACATTAGCGACCGCTCAGTGAACTTTTCAACTGTGCGACTAAAAGTATGTAACCAACACATGTACGGCTACAGACAGAAACTAATATTTTACAGCCGTGACGGCTTGACTAAACAACTCTGCTCTTACAGATGAAGAGTTTTTTATTAAAAAAAATAAAAATAAAACGCTTGTTCACCCTCCTTTGAATTGGCTCTTCCCTCCCGAACATTAAATATACGTCTTCTTTCACTTGACATATTTGGCATAAAATTTATCTGACGCAACTGTAGACCGGCTAATTTGAACTAACAATGCTTACTATCAGTTCCCAGAAGCCCTCTCTATAAATCGACACATGAAAATTGGCAACCGTCGGGCCAAAATTTCCTTTTTTTAGTGTCTGTTTGGATATTAAGGGGAAGAAAAGGGAAGGAGGGGAAGGGAGAGGAAGAAGAAAAGATGAGAGAAAAATTAATTTTATTTGGATATAATTTAATAAGGAAACAAAATGAAAGGGAAGTGAAAAATTAACTTGGATATACTTTGTAAGAATAATAAGAAATCCTTTTATTTAATAGATAATTATATTTTTTTAATTATATATATGTTTTTTAATCATTTATTTATATATATATATTTTTAAAAAAAATTGACCAACTACAAATATTAAGATTAGACAAAAATTATGAAGTGAAAAAATTGAAAACTAGATAATTTATTTGCTTTTGTATTCAGTAAAGATGAGAAAAGACCACTAAAATTTAATATAATCTTATATATTAAAATAATAAAGGTAATTTAGTAAATTTATTTTGGTCAAATTTTTACAATTTTTTCATCCTCATTTAATCTCAAACCGGAATTGAAAGAAAATTAAAATTTAAAAGGAAACCAAAATAAATAATTCACCTCTAATTTTTTTTCCCTCCATTAAAATTAAAAAACCAAATAAGTTTTTTTAAAAATATCTCTATTTCCTTCCCCTCCTTTAACCCCGATCCAAACAGATAGTTTTCGAAGAACTGATTATTCTAGAGTTCATGATGCCTCCACAACTGAAAATAAGCTAAAGACGAACGCATGTTCTATTATGCTCCGGGATTCAGGAGAGACAACCAAACGAAACCTCGACGATTAAAAAAAACCCATCTAAACTCAAATACGTAAAGAACAATTAAATCCGCCCGAATAACCGCAAAACCCAAAAAGCATCTCCCTTGCCACGAAATGAAAGATACAGAGATTGTTACCTTTTGAAAGGTTAAATTTTTGCCAAACTCGCCGGCGAGTTCGGATACGCGCTGGATGGCGACCACAGATGAGTTATCGAGGTTATCCACCACGACGACGGAGAACCCCTGGAGGAGGAGCTGCAGCACAGTGTGGCTGCCGATGTAGCCGGCGCCGCCAGTGACGAGCACGCGCCTGGAAAAGGCCGGAGTCGGGATCAGAAGCGGCATCGGACGAAGTGAAGGACGACTGGACGAGGTTTGGGGATCGAGTAAGAAGAAAACGCAGAAGATGAGAGCGAGAAAAGAATCGGTGTAGGTAATTGGGACGAGAGGAAGATTGGGAGGGGTTTATATATACACGAAGGGCAGTGTTTCGATTTGTTTTTAGCCACCTATAGGAAGACGAACGAAATCGTTACACTTAACGCCCTCGATGTGTCAGCATTCATATATCTGGAATCCTCCAGGCATAGTACCCCCTCGTAAACGCGAATACTTTGGTGACCTTCATTAATCGCCCAGGCATAGTACCGTCTTTAATCGAACGATTCTCGAAATGGGCCCCGGACATCACTTCAGTTAAATGGAAGGTATAGAATCGGGTAATAATCCTCTAGAAATATCCAGTTCAGACTATAAGGAAAACCCAGCATTTTCTGATTGGCTGGGCAGCGTATCGTGCTCGTATAAGAAGGGCAGTAAAGAAGTGGGTAGAAATTGGATAGATAAATAAGCCTCTAGAATTGTCCATCGTTTTGGGAGGTAAAGAAAATAAACCAAACAAATAAGAATACCTGCCTCGGTTTTGCGACGAGCACGAGATCCTCGAATCATAAGGTCGGTATATTACTATATTTAATGGGTAGTCCAGTTTATATTTGTAGAGAGGATCAACGGAATGGCTTGGGAGGACTCAAAGGGCGACACGCGCCCCTCGTGGAGCACTCTGTCGTTAGAAGTTAGAAATGGAGGGGTGCAACGCGGCATTCACATGCAGAGTCATTCACATCAAGTCAAGACATTAAAGATAAGGCTTCCATATACGTGAACGAGTCCAAGGCCGCATTGCATCAGCGGCAGAGCAACGGGAGAATTTTTATATGGGAAGGTCCGCACCGAATGGGAGAGCATTAGCATTAGCAATGTGTGAATCTTAAGCATTAAATTTTGGCATCTCTTCTTTAACGTGCATGTTGTGCGTGCGTGACACTTAGCTTTCCATGTCCTGACACTCGCATAGAGATTTGGTACGCCGTACGCCTGAGCAGCATATGCTACTGACTCCATTAACGAGAACATGTCACAGGAGGGAGATCGATCTTGTGATGTAGCAAAATGTATCGTGTCAACTGCACAATGAAATAAAATGGATCTTTAAATTAAACCTGAATTAGACCGGCTGATTCGACCGTGACTCGGTGTTGAATCCGGTCCGGTCAAGCATTTGTCAAGAACATAATCAAAAGAGAAAATGAAGCAATAACAATGCATAATATATTCCCAATTTATTTATGCAAACAAATTTGTTATGCGTATCTGGTCTGGTGGAGCCAAAAATTTAACCCATGGAGCCTAATTTTAAAAAAATATATAATACATATTATTTTAATTACTAAATTCAGTTTTTCAATTAAAATTGTAATTTATAATTACTATAAATTTTGTCACATATTTTATCTTTTTAGAATATTATAAAAATCTTTAAAATAAAAATAATAAAAGCATTTGTCCTCTTAAAATATAATTATTTTATCTCATTTATTCAAAATTAATTCTATCGTGAAATCAGACGTTATTTTGTCCGCCTCATAGGCTAACTTTATGAGATATATCATATGTAAAAAAACTTAAAAATAAGCAAAATTGCAAGTCAGTACTTAAAAATTAATTACTCTTTGATATAATTATTGTACTTGATATTATATTACGAGACAAAAAAACTAACTACTTAATTAATATTGCAAAAAGCCAAAAACTAAATCTCATTCACCTTGAGATGTACGGTATAATTAATATAAATCATTTTGTATCACGAGAAAAAAATGAACTTGGATGCATAATTAATATTGCAAAAACTAAATCTCATTAGTGGTGAAAATGTACCATACAATTAATATAAATTATTAGTAATATTGGAAAAACTAATGTGGCACGTGTTGAACTTAAGTCCAATAAAATTTATTTTGAACTTATATAGATAATTAATATTTTAAATTTTTTGAACTTCAGTCCTATAAATTTTATTTTAGTATTTTCAGTCTTATATATTTGCTCTATAGCACATATTTGATCTTATCTGTGACGGTTCGTTAACTATGTCAACATGAACATAATATCGTTTATTTTTCATGGACAGTGAGTTAACAGACCGTCACATGTATAATCAAATATGTGCTACGGAGTAAATATATATGACTGAAAATTCTAAAACGAAATTTACATGATTAAATCTTTCAACGTATATGAACGACGTTATGTCCATGTGGACGGAGAGTTAACAAGCCGCCACAAATATGATCAAATTTGTACTTTGAAGCAAATATATAGGACTAAAAATATCAATGACCGAAGTCTAAATTTTTTAAAATTTATAGGACCTCTGTTGTACTTCTCCAAAAAAAAATAATATTGAACATGTGCCAAAATTTTACATGAATTTATTACCTTGTTCGGACATGAATTTAATGTCTATTTACAGTACCGATATAGGAAAAAAATAGTAGCATGATAATGTATTATAGTATAGCCTAACTTGTTCAGACATGAATTTAATGTCTATTTATAGTATAGTACCGAGTTAGGAAAAATATATATCAGCATGATAATGTATTCTAGTATAGCCTAACCTGGTTAAAAAAAAGTATAGCCTAACATGTTTGTTAACAAGTGAGTGTTAGTTCATGAACAATTTTACAAATTTTTCATTTAAATATTAATTGGGTTGGACTAGTTCTTTGGGTTTAGCCAAGCTATGCCTGGAAGTATCCTAATTCACAAATTAAACTCAGATCGAACTAATCACAACTTAGCACGATAGCTCCATTTGGCCAAACAAGGACACCAAACATCATTCATTTATTACCAAGGATTCGACACTAATAAGCTCGTCACCTTAGGGATAAACATCGACTTATTTAGGATATATCATCGCGAGATTCTAGGAAACATCATTGTCAAACACCTCTACCTACCTCATAAAACAAACACGACGCACATCGGGTATCCTCTCGATTTCAATTATATACACATCATATGAAAATTCCCTCTCACTTGAGCATCATAATGTCTTTGTAGGTCACCACCGGAGCCGCGTTGAACCAAGGAGACGTGGAGGCTTTTGAGCATCGATCTCCATACGCAGGACCAAAAGGATGACGGCCCAGGTCAACGCGCCCACACAGTCTAAAGAACAACACCCAGCCGAGCGAGAACATTGTCGCTCGGAGAGTGAAGAAGACAACCATCATGAGAGAACTAGGAGACCGACCTTAGTCTTTTAGAGACGACATCTCCCACAGGCAACACCAGAAAGAAGGAACCATGGCCACATAGGTCACTCCTGCCCCCGTTGTCGACTCATACCAACCTTGAGAGGTGTTGGCGAAATTGCGACACTAGAGGGGGAGTGAATAGTGTATTTACTAAATCTATTAGTCTAAATCCCAATTTTAATCGTTTACTTAAATCGTTTAGGCAATTTGCGATTTTACGATTGGATATGGAAGCGATAAATAATCAAGCAAATAAAACAAATAATTAAAAGCAATGCAAACACAGATGATTTATAGTGGTTCGGCCCCAATGCCTACTCCACTACCTAAGCACCCCGCTTGGGATTTCCAAACTAGATTTTACTAAATTAATTAGAGTTTCCCTTACAACGAGGACTTTTCACCAGAAAATCTCTGCTCTCTAACCGAAGGCACTTCCACACCCGGAAGTTTCCCGCCTTCCTACCGAGAGCACTTTCCCACCTCAACCTAAGGGACAACTAGAACTAATCCTAGTATTCATTAAGTATACACAAGTGGCTTTACTCCTTCTACACCAAGGATACCACTTCATAAACAAGACCTAACAACCTAGGTCTTACAAACTCAAATTCAAATAAAACGTTCAAATAACAAGTAAAATTACAATCAAAAGAGCTAAGAATAAAACCAATATTAAACGCTCTTTTGCAAGCCTTTGACGCCTTCAACTCGTCAAGTGATAGCGCTTGATCAACACCCGAGTTGAGCGAAGCTTGTGCGCTTGAAGAAGATATCCGCGGAAGGAAACAGAGCGCACTTCAATCAATCGTTGGAAGGCTTTTAATCTCCTTTTAAAGTGCTCAAATAATCTGTAGGAGTCAAGGAAGGTCCTTAAAAATAAGCAGAAGAGGTATATTTATACCTTACGAAGAAACGGTAGCTTCAACGGATAGAAAACTATCCGTTGTAGAGCGTCGGTTGAATGGTCGGTCGACCGACTGGTCGATCGGTCTTTCGATCGCTCCATTCTTCTCTCTGGTCAATCGACCGATGGGTCGACCGCCCAGACGCGAGATCGCACGATTTCTTCTTCGGTCGACCGACACGATCTGCGTCTTCGGGTATCAGCAGGTCGGTCGATCGACGGGTCGACCGACCAAGCTACTGCCCGTTTTGGGCTTCTATCGATCGATCGCCCGGTCGACCGAAGTAGCTTTGCTACCTTTTTACCTTCGATCGACCGAACCTAGGCTCAATGTTATTTCTTCAGCCTATTTCTTCCGCGCTTCATTTCCGGGTTCCGACTTTCAACGAGCATCATCTTGGAGGGCTTTAGAATTGATCTTTGGACTCGTCTAAACGACTTTGGTGCGCTCGTCGATCTTCGAGAAATTTCCGCGACGAACCCAAGCACGACGATCAATGTCCTTTTGATTTTGCGATTTCTTTGATTTATCCAATCGAGGACATCGAACGTTGGTTGATATGGAATCTGAAAGATATTCTCAATGAAATCATTAGTCCCATATTTGTTATCATCAAAATCATCAAAACCAAGATTAAGGCTAAGGTTGAAAACCTAAAGCCAACAATCTCCCCCTTTTTGATGATGATAAATATCCTTAAGAAAATATATATATTAAAGCATAGAAGAATATCAACTAAGAGATTTCTCCCTCTATCAACATGCATATCTATAAGAATAAACTCCCTCATCCATATGCATGAATTTTCTATATTTTTCTCCCCTTTACCTATACGTTTCTCCCCATTTTAACTATACATTTCTCCCCCTTTATACCTAAACTCTTCTCTCCCCCTTTTGACATCAATCAAAAAGGGCAAAAAAGGTCAATCTAACCAAAGGGATGAAACACAATTTTTTTTTTGTTGAGACTCTAAGGAGTATTTTTCATGAAACATGAAAATCTCAACCAAAGGGATGAAAAATAAGTAATTAACATGAAACTTAATTCATACATGATATGTTCAAAACATAATAGGAATTCAAAATTAAGTCATGTATGATCTCAAGTATGAATATTTTCATGAATATGGTTCTTTTTCATGACATTTTGGTTTCATTCAAATTTTCAAACTACCAAAATATGGTCATTTAAATCATGTATATCAAGTTTGAAGTGAAACTTATGTCATTTGATCCAAATATAAACTTAACATATTTTCATTTGAAATAAGCATGAAAACTATGAAAATGCTAAGTCTCAAGTTTTGTTATCTACTCATGTTTTCTCAAACTTAGGCATTTGGACATCTAACATGAGATAATATAAGTCTATGAATTTAGTTTGGGCTTAAGATGAGATTTTTAAGTTATTTTATTGACTTAGGTCAACCTATCTTCAAGATTTCAAAAATCAATCTTTTAAGTTTATACAAAATTATGTTTTTGACAAATAAACAAATAGATCCTAGCTATCATCCAAAATATCAAAATCATTTCTAGGAATGATTTTACTCATGAAATTGTGTGAATGATATTAGAAATAGAATCCAAAAGGTGTACATGAGTTTTTATATGAAGTTTTCGAAGAAAAATCAAAGTATCGAAAAGATTGATATTTCATATAATGATACTTTGTGTTTTCGAAATCCAACTTCAAAATTCAATTATAAATTAGATTCTTGACAAAACTTTTTAAAATTTTTTACTAATAAAACTAGATTTTTCAGTGAATGTGTAGTTTCAAGAATCATCTAAAAAGAACATTTTTTCTATATTTTTCTAGAAATAACTGAAATTGGTGATACCAATTGTTGAACAAATGGCAATTCCATAATTTTTCAGTTTTTTTCAAAGAATGCTTAGTTTTCATTTAAACTTTTATGACACCACATAATGGTCATGTAAAGAGTGTATGTCAAGTTTGAGATGAAAATTATATCATTAAGTCAAGATATCAACTTATCATGGTTTCATTCAAAACTAAACTAGTTTTTATGAAACTTGCTAAGTTTCAATCTTAACATTTACTCATGATTTTTCAAATTTAAACCTATGAATACTTAACATGAGTAAATCTAAACATATTCCACAAATATGAATTGAAAATGAGACCTTTAAGTTAACTTGTTGACTTGGGTCAACATGGTTCAAATAGAGGTAAACATGAATTAACCTCTATGTCATTTTATCCATATTCATATGAATTTTTCATTATAAATGCATGGAAACATGTCATACCTATTCCTAAACATGTTTATGAAGTTTGGACTTAAAATCAAGTGTCCAAGTCAATTTGTTGACTTGGGTCAAACTTATCAAGCTTAAGTCCTCTAATGTGATCTAATTATCTCATTTTTTATTTACACATGAATTTTCAAGATTGAGCATGTGTGTCTAAACATGATCTAATTATCATATCATGTGTGTATCTAAACATGTTCATTTCATTTTTAACTTAAAGTGAAGTCTCTAAAGAAAAATTTTAACCTATTTTAATTTCATAAATATCATGATATCATGAAATGAGCTAAGTTAACAAAATTTCTCTTACGCATGAAAATTTAATATTTATCATTCAAAAACAATCATGAGTATAAAGACATCAATATTCATGAATATTCAATTATTATACTTAAAAAATTTTGCAAAACTAATTCATATATTTTTCTTAGAAATTTGCCCAACTTTTTTATTTTCTTTTCATTTTACTTTAGATAGCATTTCTTTCCAATTCTTATCACTTGTAAGTAGACATCATTAGTATCATAATGAAATAATATGTCAACTTAGCAAGTTAACATACTAAATAGCAAGGTTCAATGCAAATTTTTATTAAAATAACTTAACCTATGCTAGATAGTTAAGATTCATTTTAAAGAAAATTTTCATGATATCTAAATGAATCTAAGAGATATTAAGATGTGAACTATTTGAGAAATAAGATATCTACCTATGTTAAACTAGTTTGGACTTACAAGAAGGTCTCTAATAATAGATATTTACCTAGAACAAGTTACATTCAATGAAATTTATCTATGTACTAAAGTTCTACCTACTCATAAGAATTCAAGGATTTTAACATGCAATTCTAGTCATGAGTATAGAGACATAATTTTATCTTAACCAATGAGGTATAACACTTAGATTTTGAAATTATCAAGGTTATACCCTATTCATGATGATTTAGCCAAACTAATATTTTTCTTCCTAAATAGCCTTCCTAAAAACTTATAACTTGCAAGAAGCTACACTAATATTTTAAAGAAAATATAGCTACTTAGCAAGCTAACTCAACCAAAAAGCAAAGAGAAGCATTAAGTATCATTATCAAATACCACTTTGCTAAATGGTTTTAAATTCGTTTCAAAATAAAATCGAGTGATATCAAAACGAATTTTAAGAGATAACAAGAATAATAAGTGAAAAATATGATCTCCAACCCTTCCTATTGGTTGAAAACTGAAAGGCCACAATGTGCCTACGATTTAGAACCGTAAGGTTACTTAGGCCTATTACAGACCACCTAGGTCTCCGAGGAGACCGAGAAATAAAAAATAAAAAATGTTTTTGAAATATATTAAGAGCGGGGAAAATCAATCAATTTTAAGCATGTATCAAAACTCCAACTTAGATAAAGCAAAGGGATATAGGAGATGATACCAGAATAGTTTTTATGCCAATTTTACCTAAGGTATCAAGGTAGCTTGAAGTTGCAACCAAGAAGGGATTCATCATTCAAGTCCATGGTCAACTCCAATACACAATTTCTCATTCATCCTTGTGTGGTAGCTCCCCCTACAAAAGAAGATGAAATCTTTAGTACCCAAATAGCTTTGGGTCCTTGGGGGTGAGTTGGCCTAGGAATCCAAAGTGTCTTAGCAACACATGAATTTTTTTTTAAATGCACAATCAAAAATAGCATGACCAAAAATACCACAACAAAAATAATGTCCATTGAATTTCTTTTTATTTATGTTATGGACATGAGATTTATCCTTAGAATGCTTGACATGAAAAGGATGATGGTCATGATCATTCTTAAGTGAAATATTTTTCTTTTGAATTTGAGATTCAAAAGTGCAATGCCTAACATGAGATTTTGCATTATGATGCATAGTATGTGATTTTGCAGTAGAATGCATAGCATGTGATTTTGCAGTAGAATGCATAGCATGAGATTTATGATGATCATAGGCATTTTTGAAGGAAATATAGTTGAGATTTCAATATATTGTTCTCATTTACTATTTTTGAATTCTCAAATTTTAAAATTTCATTTTCAAGCTTTAGGTCCTTAAGCTCAAAATTCAATCTATCATGACATAAATCAAATGAGTTAGACTTCAATTTCTCATTTTCTAGCTTTAATTCATGCACATGAGAATTAAGCATTACATTTTCTTTCTTTAGCATCTTATTTTCCTTATCCTTTTTAGTAAGCAATGTGTACATTATCTTATATTCGCTTACTAACTCATCATATTGCATATCATGAGAATTAGAAGAGCTAGTACTAACATTTTCATTATTATGACTAGAAGGGAGAGAGTATACCTCATCATTGGTACTCATGAGGTAAACTTTTGAGGTAGCTTCATAGTTATTGCTAGAGGGTGCTTCAAATGTGTGAGAGGTGGAGATGGAAGCACTTGACCTCTTCCTTGCTTTGTTCATCAAGGTAAGACAATTCTTCCTAACATGCCCTTTCTCTTTGTATGCATGACACACTACCTTTCTTTTTCGGCTCTTTGTACTTCTATGGCTAGAAACACTAAAAGCTTCAAGAACTTCATTAGATATAGGAGTAACAAGTTAGAGTAACAAGTTCCTTCATTAGAGTAACAAGTTCCTTCATTAGAGTAACAAGTTCCTTCATTAGTAAGAACTTCATTAGTTTCCTTCATTTAGAGTAACAAGTTCCTCACTTTTAGCATAATCATAAAGCATATTCAAGGTATCCCAAATATCATATGCCAAAATACAATGCATGATTTTTTCAAATATATTATTTTCTAAATAATAATATAAGCAAATTTTTGCTTTGACATTTAACCCAAATATGCTAATTTGTTCTTGGGTCCATGCATCCATATTTATCTTAGGTTCAACATATTTTATCTTTATCATGTTAACCTTGAGTCTTTAGAAATGTGTACATCCTAGATTTCCATAGATCAAAGTTAGAGGCATCGAACCTAGGGGGTGAAGACGCTATCGACTCTAGAGCCATTTCAAGATCGAGACAAGGTGTAGAATGGATGGTGAAATCTCAATCTACAAACCCGCTCTGATACCAAATATTGGCGAAATGGCGACACTAGAGGAGGATGAATAGTGTGTTTACTAAATCTATTAGCCTAAATCCCAATTTTAATCATTTACTTAAATCGTTTAGGCAATTTGCAATTTTACGATTGGATGTGAAAGCGATAAATAATCAAGCAAATAAAACAAACAATTAAAAGCAATGCAAACACAGATGATTTATAGTGGTTCGACCCTAATGCCTACTCCACTACCTAAGCACACCGCTTAGGATTTTCAAATTAGATTTTACTAGATTAATTAGAGTTTCCCTTACAACGAGGACTTTTCACCGGAAAGTCTCCGCTCTCCAACCGAATGCACTTCCACACCCGGAAGTTTCCCGCCTTCCTACCGAGAGCACTTTCTCACCTCAACCAAAGGGACAACTAGAACTAATCATAGTATTCACTAAGTATACACAATTGGTTTTACTCCTTCTACACCAAGGATACCACTTCACAAACAAGACCTAACAACCTAGGTCTTACAAACTCAAATTCAAATAAAACGTTCAAATAACATGTAAAATTATAATCAAAAGAGTTAAGAATAAAACCAATATTAAACGTTCTTTTGCAAGCCTTTGACGCCTTCAACTCGTCAAGTGGTAGCGCTTGATCAACACTCGAGTTGAGCAAAGCTTATGCGCTTGAAGAAGATGTCCACGGAAGGAAACATAGCACACTTCAATCAATCGTTGGAAGGCTTTTAATCTCCTTTTAAAGTGCTCAAAAAATCTGTAGGAGTTAAGGAAGGTCCTTAAAAATGAGTAGAAGAGGTATATTTATACCTTACGAAGAAACGACAGCTTCAACGGATAGAAAATTATCCGTTGTAGAGCGTCGATCGAATGGTCGACCAGTCTTTCGACTGCTCCATTCTTCTCTCTAGTCGGTCGACCGCCCAGACGTGAGATCGCGCAATTTCTTCTTCGGTCGACCCATCGGTCGACCGATGCGATCTGCATCTTCGAGTATCAGCAGGTCGATCGACCGACGGGTTGGTCGACCGACGGGTCGATCGCCCGAGCTACTGCCTATTTTGGGCTTCTATCGGTCGACCGAACCTAAGCTGAATGTTATTTCTTCAGCCTATTTCTTTCGCGCTTCGATTCCGGGTTCCGGCTTTCAACGAGCATCATCTTGGAGGGCTTTAGACTTGATCTTTGGACTCGTCCAAGCGACTTTGGTGCACTCGTCGATCTTCGAGAAATTTCCACGATGAACCCGAGCACGACGATCAATGTCCTTCCGATTTTACGATTTCTCCGATTTATCCGATCGAGGACATTGAACGCTGGTCGATATGGAACCTGAAAGATATTCTCAATGAAATCATTAGTCACATGTTTGTTATCATCAAAACCATCAAAACCGAGATTAAGGCTAAGATTGAAAACCTAAAGCCAACAAGAGGAATCTCGATAAAGCAGACATCCTCCTTGTGAGTACCTGCACCTCTTTTATGTTTTCTCATACTACACATTTCTTGAATCGCCTGATATTTTTTGGGATTGGCTTTAATTCCTTGGTTTGTGAGCATGAATCCAAGGAACTTGTTGTCGTGGACTCTGAAGGCACACTTCTCCATATTCAATATCATGTTTGTAGCGTCTGAACTGGTTGAAGGTTTATATGAGATTGTCGCAATGGTTTCTGGTGGCGGGCATTTTGGCGACCATGTCATCCACATACACTTCTATGTTTCAGTTGATCTATGGTTCGAAGACTTTGTTCATCGGATGCTGGTATGTGGTCAAGCTTGAAGGGAATTACCTTATAGTAGAAGTTGGCGTGTTCTGTAATGAAGACTATTTTCCCCTTATCTTTCGGGTGCATTCGGATTTGGTTGTAACTTGAATTCTTTGGGCATGTTTTGTTTAGGTCGGTGAAGTCCACACACATTTGTCATTTCCTTAAATTTTTCTTGACCATCACTACTGGAATAATGGGTATCAGCAACGGCTTGCAACGACTCGGCCCATTGCAACGGGAGCCGTGGCAGAAAAATACGTTGCTGATAATTTAGCAACGGATCAGCAACGGTTGCTCGGGCTGTTGCTAATAATATTATCAGCAACGGCTTTGCCACGGACACGGGGCCGTTGTTGATAAAATCAGTAGCAACGGCCTTGGAGGCCGTGGTAAGATCGTTAGTGAAAGGTCGTTGCTAAGTCGTTGCTGTATGATATCAGCAACGACTTACGATACACTTTTAGTAACGGCCTTCCCACGGATGGCAGTGGGAAAGCCGTTGCTGATGACTAAAACCTGCAATCGAAAAAAAAAAATTAAATTTCAAATTTCCATTAATACATTGATACATTATCTGATACATAACTCACACACCCATACACCCAAACACATATCCATTCACACATCACAAATACACCCAGATATACATCAAAATAATTATACTTATATTTATAATTATCCACAATCGTATAAAAACTATTCAAATGCAAAATTGAAGTATCATTATCCAAACAAAACAAATTAAAAAAGTATAGTATCTAAGTAACAAAGTCAATATAATAATAATAATAATAAATCTCACGATGATGATGGAGGATGGTCTGGATCATATGGTGGGGTCTGGAGTGCTTGGGTGTACACCGGCGTGGACTGACTCGAGGACGATGGATCAGATGATGTTGAGGGGATGGCTGCTCTGGTATAAGCTGAGATGTTGCGTAGCATAGCATGCATCTCCACCATTATCTGACTCTGACGCTCCATCATCTCAGTCTGACGCGCGACCGTCTCGTCCAGTGTCCTTATCCTTCTACTCTGATCATAGCTGGACCTGGAGGTGGACAGCTGCTCACCAGCGATCGGAGGGTCGATGCCCCAAGTGGCCCTAGCACGGCTCGCGCATGACCACTATTTATCTGCAAAATCATATACGCGGCTGTGGTCCCAGCCACCTGCAGCCTTGACCCACGATGTTGCGTCAAAGTCCTCGGGGGTACCCCCGCACTGCATCACCGTCTAACTATAGGTCTCATACTCGAGTTTGATTTTTTGTTTAATATTTTTCATAAAACTTAAATTATAAATATATAATGAATAATTTAAACAAATATATTTACCCGGTTGTTGATGTACTCCCCCGTCCTATGTACTCGACGGTGAGTCCGCTCAAACACCGCCATCGGGGAGGGTCGCTGGACAGTCCTGTCATCTAACATTGTCGTCTAAATTTACAAAACAAAGACATTAATTAGTACACAGAGTAATAAATAAAATATATAATTAAAAGTAAGGTATACTTACCATACGGTTCGCGTGCACTGCAAATGCAATAGAGCCGCCAGTGTGATACGCTCCTCCCCCCGACATGCGGTTTCTAGCCGTAGTCCTAAAAACCTCATGCCATCGATCTATCGACCATATTGCCACTATCTGATCCCATATATCCAGAGTAATTCAATCGGGATCGTATCCCCGAGTCTCTGAGATGTTAGTGGTCCGAGCTCGAGCCATCGCCTGGGACCGGGTCTGCCCCAACTGCCCGTTGTACCTCACTCAGGAAATAGCCTCCCATGCAGCGTAAATGAAGGACCTCTGGTCCTCAGCCCATGTATAGCGAGCCTGCAAAACAATAATATCAGTATCAATATTAATCATCATGCATGTATAAATTTTTTTTAATACGTGCCTCAAACTCGCGCCATAGCATGTCAACGTGCTCACTGGCACGTGAGACCACGTGGGCCATGTCCTGTGCATGTATCGTCGAATGGTAGAAGATATGCTCATTGGCACTTCTTCTTGCTCGAACATGCACAACAAAAATAAAATTTAATATTATATTATGATATAATGAATTTTTAATGATTCATAATTCATGATATATTATCGCTCCTCAATCACATTAATGAATCTACGTGACTCTGTGGCTGGTGGAGGCTGCCACCTATTCGGCCCACGTGGCCGCCTGCGTCTGGATGTACTAGTCTCAGCAGTATCATCAACAAGAGGATCGGCAGCATGAGTAAGTGTTGGAGTCTCACTGATCGGAGACTCCGAAGCTCTCCTGCGACGATAACCACGACCAAACATATCTGTCGAATATGCATATAATTAGATTATTATATATATAGTAGAGATATATTTAATATAAGATACACTTTATAATTATTCCTCATCATACGAGTAATAGTCTTCGAATTCTTCCTCTTCTTCATCTTCTTCATCTCCAGCTTCCCCAATTTTATGGTCGTCATCATCACCATATTCAACTTCTAATTGAATTGACGCTGTGTCTACATCCTCGAGTATTAGAATAATATGATCTACAGTAGGAGGATTATCTTCATAATAAAAACCATTTGTCACATTAGGTATCAGCTTCTTTTCTCCTGCTATCGGATCAATTCTTCCTCTACCTTTAGTCTTACATACTACACGCTAATCTGCTCTATCTTTATTTCGAGCCGGATACTTCGTGTAATATACTTGTTCGGCTTGTGATGCCAATGTAAAAGACTCATTTGCTGCCAATTTGGATTTGTAATTAACTTCAACAAGTTTGTATTTTGGATGAACTTTCTTACCCCTTTCTGTTGTATCAAACCAATGACATCTAAATAGGATAACTAATTTCAAGCCGAAGTAGTGCAACTCTATCACTTCTTCCACCAGTCCATAAAAATTCATATCACATTCAACATAAGTTGTCCCTTTCACGCAGACCCCTGCATTCATCGTCTTCTTTGTAAATGTATATTCAACCGTGTGAAACTTATACCCATTAACAAAATATCCGCTATAACAGGATACTAGTCGCGACGATCCACTAACAAACTCAAATATTCTTTCATCTATTTCAGCTCTGTGATCTTTGCTGTAAGTCTGAATCCAAGTAGGAAAATCACGATTTCGTAATATCTCCAATTCTTGATCGTTGTGAAAAGAGTATTTTTGCACTATCTCAATGTCAAATATTTCAATGAATTGTTCAATCTCTGAATAATTGAGTAATACGTACAAGTGTGCCAAATGATACTCTTCGTCGCTTAAGTGTCGAGATGGACAAGAAACAAAAGCACGACCAGAGTGATAAAATATATTTAAACGTCTATCTGAATGTTTAACTCCCCCGTCGTCATTACGTGGAAGACGATCTAATCTTGTCTGTACTATCGATTCAAAGTAAAATGAGCAGAATGTTGAAATTTCTTGGATGATATACGATTCAGATATTGATCCTTCAACAGGTGCGGTGTTCTTTACTTTTTTCTTCAGATGATTCATGTATCTTTCAAATAAGTACATCCACTGGTATTGAACGGGGCCACCAACTCGTGCCTCGTATGCCAAGTGTATCGATAGATACTCCATCAAGTCAAAAAAGGTAGGAAGGAAAAATTGCTCCAGCTTACATATAATTTCAATAATATTACTTTCAAGTGTTGACATATCTTCGACTCAAAGAACATTTGCACAAATATTTCTAAAAAACCTACTTAATTCAGTCAACGCACCCCAAATATTATCAGGTAGAAGATCTCGAAATGCGATTGGAAGCAATCTCTAGATGAATACATGACAATCATGGCTCTTCATCCCTGATATTTTGCAATCATCGACGTTCACACATCGAGATAAGTTTGAAGCATATCCATCGGGTAATCTGAGTACTTTTATCCATTGATAAAAATCTTTGATTTGTTGTTTATTTAATTAACACATACGGGGCCTTCGACTTCAGATATCATCCGTTGACCTCTTGTAACTCCAACTCCGGTCTCTTACAAAGTATTTTAAGATCATGTTGAGCTTTGACATTATCTTTAGTTTTTTCGGAAACATTCATCAAAGTGTTGAAAATATTATCAAACATATTTTTTTCAATGTGCATGACATTCAAATTATGTCGAATCAGTAATGAACTCCAATAGGGCAATTCCTAAAAGATACTTTTTTTTACCCAGTTATGTGTTTGACCAAAGTCCGACACTCTTTCATTCCGACCAAAAACTTTCACTGGAAGTGCTAAAACACGTGCTAACATTTGTTCACCAGACAACATCGGTGGTGGCTCATCTCTTTCGACTCTACCATTAGTAAATTTATTACGATTCCTTTGATACTGATGGTTAGCCGGTAGGAATCGACGACGACAATCAGAGAATGAGATTTTTCGTCCGTTCTGAAGACTGATTGATTTAGAGTATTCCATTCAATACGGACAAGAGAATCGGTCGTGAGTGCTCCAACCAGACAACATGTCGTACGTCGGGAAATCATTGATTGTCCACAAGACTGCAACCTCTAAATTGAAGTTTTGCTCCCGATGACAATCATAAGTGACAACTCCCTCAGTCCACAATATTTTCAATTCATCTATCAAGGGTCTAAGAAATACATCAATTTCTTTTCGCGGACCCTTAGAATTCGGAAGAATCATCGAAAGATAAATAAATTCTTATTTCACACATATTGACGGTGGCAAATTATAAACTGTCAGCAACACTGGCCAAACTAAATAAGGAGTTGCAGAATGTCCAAACGGATTAAAACCATCTGTGCACAATCCCAATATGATATTTCTAGTGTCACTAGCAAATGAAGGATAACATGTATCCAAATATTTCCATGCTTCACTGTCGGATGGATGAGTCATTACAGTATCATCCCGACTTCTTGCATGCCAACTCATGTAGGGGGCATCTTTTCCGATATGAATAATCTTTGAAGCCCCGGTGTTAGTGAAAAATATCGAAGCACCTTAAACGAGATATTTTTCTGTCGGACCGATTTCTTCTCCTTGTGACGAGGATGTTGACATACATGATATTTATCCAACTGCACATTTTCTTTATAATATAAAATACAGTTATTTTGTCACGCATGTACTTTTTCATACCCAAGCCCTAATTTTCTCATCAACTTTTTAGTCTTATAAAAAGTTGGCTCAAACTTGTTATCAGTAGGCAGCATTCCATTAATCAATCCTGTAATCCGATCATACGCAACCCCGTTGATATTACAATCGGCCTTGATGTTTAGGAGCTGCGTCATTGCCGAAAACCTAGTGTATTTAGGACAATTCTCATACAAAGGTTCATCGGCAGCTTTCAACATCTCGTAAAATTCTGCAGCTTCTTTATTCGGCAATTCAATCTCTATCGCAGTTTGTACTTTTGTGATATCAACAGTTGTAGTATCTGGTGGCACTGACGTCTCAGTAACTGGCCGATCAACATTATCATTCAAGTGGAATTGACCCCCAAGACTATTAAGTTTCATAGTTCTATAAGGATTAGATTGACTGGATGAAGAAACACTAGCAGAGGAAGATTCACCATGTGTCTGAACGACAGGATTGCTCGACGTCCCGACTTCACGTGACTCCCCGTGATAAGTCCATAAAAAATATCTTGGTGCAAATCCTTAGCTATATAGATGCAGAGTGATAGTTTCCCGATCCAAAAATCGTCCATTCAAGCAAATGCGACACAGACATCGGATTTTATCACCGATGCTAACGAATTTCTGATTCGTATAGGCAAAATTTAGGAAGTAAGTTATGCCTAATCGAAACTCATTCATTAAAGCTCCACGATCAAGACGTCGGTACATCCAACTTCGATCAGCCGACATGATTCTATCAATCAATGATAATTTCTTCGATTAATGCCTTTAGGTGAGATGGTCCTATTCCATTCGGGATTTATGTTATTCATATTGCACTAAATATTTCTTTTAACCGCTAACTTCATTCTAAATTTTGGTAGCGTCTCCCTACAGTTCTCCGAATACGTATATCATCTGGGCGCGTATCGGAGAACAAGAGAGATGCTGCCGAAATTTAGAATAAGTTAATGGTTAAAAGAAAAAACTAAGTGCAATACAAATAACTATATTTCCAAATTGTCCAATCATGGATAATTCAAGGGTTGTACGTCGTCTAAAAGATCATCTACTTCTTTTACACGAACATACAACCCCCGAACGGATCTAAGGTTTTGCTAAATCATATCCAACTCGTTGATGCGTACGTGAAACGTATCAACTCGTCAGATGGATGATTATTTTTTAAATGTTTCGAGTCAGTTCAAGTCCATAGTAGAAAATTCCAACACGAGTCCAAAGTGGACAATTTCAGCGGGAGTCCGAAATGGACGATTTCGGTGCGAGTCTGAAGTGGACGATTCTAGCGCGAGTCCACTGAGGACGACTCCGGACTAATTAACATTTTAACTAATTAATTAATGTTAATCTAAAATATTTTAATTAATTTAAATAATTAACATACCATTATTAATCTAAACTCTAACCATTAATCTAAAAATTAATCTAAATCATAAAAATTAATCTAATAATTAATCTAAACCCTAAAAATTAATCTAACAATTAATCTATAAATTAAACAATTAATTAAAAATTAAAAAATTAATTAAAAATCATTCATTAATGGATTTTCGGTGCCGGAGTCCAGTGTTTGGACACTGGACAATGGTCAAGCCGTGGTAACCGGCCGTTGGTTATCGACTGTCGATCGCCGATTGAAACCCTATATTTAGGGTTTCGGCTGGATCCAGGGAAGGAAGGTGGGGCGGCGAGGAATACCTGGAACAGACGGGGTAGCAGCGGTCGGAATAGACAGTCGAGGACGGGGGCGGCGGTGTCGGCAGCGGCAAGCGGCGGCAGCAGGTGGAAGAGGAAGAAGGAGGAGGAAGGGGCGGGCACGATCTGTCGACCTATATAAACTTATCAACAACGGCTTCATCGGCCATTAGAAAGCCGTTGTTGATAAGTCATCATTAGCAACGTCTCACTTATCTGTTTGAATGTCATTTCTGATAAGTAACTAAGCGTGACGGATGTTGTAGCCGTAACTAAGCCATTGTTGATGTTATTATATATCTGCAGTGGCTTGAGCGGCCGTAACAAAGCTGTTGCAGATACACCACCTCTGCAACGGCTCGAGCGACCGTAAGAACGCCGTTGCAAATTGCAACGACTTGAATGGCCGTTGCTGAAGAACTTATTTCTAGTAGTGCATCATGATGTTTGTAAGCCATGTGGTGAATCTGATTTATCAGATGAAGTTTGCCTTCAATAACTTTTTGGTCTCTTCGAGGGACGCTAGCTTGTTGGCACTCAACTCTGAGCTTTCTCTTCTTTTGTGCCACAGGTTTGATCCGAGAGTCAATGGCGAGCTTGTGGCAAATGACTATGGGGTCTATTCCTGGCACATCGATTAGTGTTCATGCAGATAGGTCAGCATTATCTTTGAGTAGAGTGCCGAGTTGGCTTTTGAGCTCGATGGGTATGCGAGCTCCGGTGAAGATCACCTGCTTAGGGGAGGCCCGATCCGAACAAGTTCCAGGTTGTCGGCGGGCTGGGGCCTCTCTTGGACATCTCCTCTAAGGTCCAATTCAGATATATTTGGTTATTTCTTTGTATGGAAAATCGAGTGCGCTTGTGGGGATGAAGTACATAGCGCCTCTCTTGGCTCGATTGGTTTCTATTTTAAGCATTCGTTGTAGCATAGGCGGGCTTCTTTCTGATCGGCATGGACCATGCACACTTCAATTTCTAAGATGGGGAGCTTGAGTGCTCGGTGAGGAGTCAACACGATGGTTCCCAATTTATTCAGTGACGGTCGCCCCTAGGATCATGTAATAAGGGTTGGGGCAAATCAATGATGAGATTTTGTACATATGTTGATTTGGTTTTTGGGTGAGAGATAGAAGTCGTCGTGAGCCGCACATATCCTCGGACGATGATTCATTCCCTAGAGAACCCGACGAGGTCCCAGTTGTAGGCGTGGAGGGAATATTCGGTCAACTACATCTTTTTAAAAGTCGAGTAGAATAAAATGTGTGTCGAGCTCCCTTGGTCAACTAGAATTTTCCTAACAATGAAGCCATCAACAATTACAAAAATGACAACTGGGTCATATAATTTTTTTATGAATTCCTTAGAAATTAGATTCATAGAACAATATTATCGGAGTTTGGATGTGAGGCCTCTGCGGGGGTGGGTCGCGTCATCAATCACCATGATGGCTCTGAGTGACTTCTTTCTGGCCAAGCTCGTCTTGCCTCCTCCAACGAATCCTCCAACTATATGTTATCGATGACCCCGTGGTTCTCGGTGCTCGATTGGCCAGCTTTGCGGCCATCTTGGTCACTCCCTGCACTCCTCAGTGGTGGTGTTTTGCTCGAACTTTGGTGTTGGGAGCCGTAGTCCCATCGATCACGGCTGCGGCTTCTATTGCGACTGATATAGCGATCGAGACAACCTTCTCGTACTAGGCGCTCAATTTCATCATTGAGCATCACACACTCTTTGGTGGTGTGCCCGTAGGTGCAGTGGAACTCTCACTTCTTGCTTATATGAGCATTAGGTTGGGGTTTCATCTTTCCCGCGTTGTTGGGATGCTTAAGCAGCTACATGTTGTAAATCTTTTGAATGATAGTTTCCCTTTTTGGTGTTTAGTAGGGTGTAGTTGTCGTTTCTAAGGCTAGGTCCGGAGGGCGACCTTCCTTTTTTTTGCTATTATGTCATGGTAATCTCGGTCTTCACCCTTTTATCGGGCTTCTTATCCTTGGTGTCATCTCTGGCGGTCTACATGTCGGCCTTTCTGGCCTCTCGAATTTCTTCCATCTCCATATAGCATACGACTCACTCTCGGAGCTCAATTATACTCCTTGGTTTGGACATGACGATATAGTTCACAAACTATCCTGGTTTCAGATTGTGCTTGATATAATACAACTCCGAGGTTGGGGATCTCCATGACCAAGACATGGAGTCTTTTCAAGTACTCCCTCAGCGGCTCGAGTTGTCCTTGCTTGATGTAGTTAAGAGAGTCCTCGGTCTTGGAGTAGATCCAAGATGAGGAGATATGGTTGGTGAAGGCTCTGGACAATTCATGGAAGGTGTGGAGTGACCCTGGTGGGAAGATGGAGAGTCATAGTAGTGTGGCCTTCTCTAAAAAGGTGAGGAAAGCTCGATAGAGGATAGAGTCGGTTGCGTCGTTGAGGAGCATCATTGACATGAACATCGCCAGGTGGATGGTCGGATCACCCGTACTGTCATAAGGTTGAAGAATGGTCGATAAATTGAAGTTATCGGGAAGACGAACTGCCATAATGTGCTCAACAAAAGGTCCCAAGTGGACGGTAGGGGGAGGAACAACTTTCCTCCCCTTTGTAGCCCTGGTTCGTTCTTCTCTCTGATTGTGTGTGTGAGAGGCCTCGTCTTGAAAAGAAGAGATCAACCTCTCGGTTCTTTCGAGGTGACTGTATTTTGTCATGCTTAGAGATGACAATGGACTGGGCCGGCTCGGGCAGACCCGGCCACCTCTGGGCCGTGCTTGGCACGGCCCAACAATTCAGGGGGTAGGCCCATCCCGGGCCTGAGCCCGCTCGAAACTTTTAAAGTGTTAAAAATAAATCTTAAAATTTAAAAGCCAATAGTGAGTTTTGAAATATCGACCTCTAATTTTATTTGAGATAGCTTAACCATTATACTAAGCTTTATTATATATTTTAACACATTTTGTATATGTAAAGCAGTACAGATTAATACAAATATTTTTAAAAATCAAATTATAATTAATTTTTTATTTATCTTGAATACAAAAATATTCATGAAATGATAAAATAATTTTTTTAATATTATAAAAGACTATACCTTAAAAGGTTGCCTACGTACCTTCTATAATTAAACTTGTATTCCCCAATGATTAAACTATAGAAGGATCAAGTCTATGTAGTTTTTTTTACATTTTTAATCACTCGTAGTCTCCGATGATTTAATTTATACTTGGACCTGCAGCACCCGCTTCATTTGTTTGAGCTTCCTCCTCCCCCGATGATGAAGTATCGTGTCATCCCTTATCTTGTAATTTATCTTCAGCATCCAACCAGTCTTTTAAGCAAATACACATTTCAACCGTTTCTGCACTCATTCGGCTCATTCTTTCATCGAGAATTCTATTTCCTGCACTAAAACAAGAGTCGGAAGCTACTATAGACACATGAACAACTAGTATATCACGTGCCATGATGGAAATAATATGATACATATTTTCTTATTTTTTCCACCATGTTAAAATCTCATTATAATCTATTTCTTCAAAATGATTATGACTTAGAAAAAATGTAAATTAATTGAATTAGTATATTTAGTTTTTTTATTCTACAATCAAGTTGAGAATTAATGTTATTTTCACTATCATCTCTTAATCTAGAAGAAAAAGATTGACTTATTTATAATTGTATCACCAAAATTTGAAGCGTAAAATACAAACATAGAATTTAATAAATTTGAAGTTCTAATTTTTTTTTTCTTCAACATTATTTAACTCTATATTGTTATAAAAATCATCCAACAATATATTTAAACCCTCAATTTTCATTCTAGGGTCTAACCATATTGCTAAACAAAATAAATTAGGTATATCTGACCAATACTTTTTAAATTTAGATTCTATTAAAGAAATAATTTGTGCAAATAAATGATGATGTCTATGTGAATAAAATAATTCACTAATATGAACTATATATGAAAGAGTTAAATTATATGTAGGATAATAAACACCAGAAAGTTGTTCGGTAGCTTTATTAAAAAATTCTAAAATTTGAGTAATATGTCCAACAACTAACCAATCATTATTATTAATTGAATCATCATACATATTTTCATTGTAAAATATTGTAAGAATCTCTTGGTATTTTGTAGTAGACCTAAGCATATGATATGTTGAATTTCATCTAGTAATAACATCATCATTAAATTTTTTAAATGATTTATTAAAAGATTATCATGATTTTTTTAAATTCTTATGTTCTTGCTTTTAAAGAACACATATATCTAATAACATCTCTTATTTTTTCTACATGTATATTTACTAATTTTAAATCATCTTGTACACATAAATTAAGGACATGACAAACACAATGAACATAAAATAATTCACCTTCTAATACTGGCTTAAATAATTATATAAGGGGAGGAATAACATCATCATTATTACTAGCATTATCAAAACTAATCGAATTTTTTTATATCATTTATATTATAGAAAGATGTTATAAATTTAATAGCAGAAAAAATGGCAACATAAGTGTGTGGATATTCAAAAATTTTAAAACTAATTATTCTTTTTTGCAAAATAAAATTTTCATCAATCCAATGTGCAGTAACACAAATGTAAGAATTAGTAGTACGTTGACTAGACCAAATATCAAATGTTAAAGAAATTTTTGATTTATTATTTTGAAAATTATTGATTATATTTTCTCTATATAAAAAAAATAATTTTAAAGCATCACTTTTCATTGTATTTCGAGTAATTTTTTTATATTTTTGTTGTAAAGTATTTTGAATTAAAGTAAAAAATCTTGGTTGATCAACAAAACTAAAATGAGATTCACTTTGAATAATTAATTTTGCAAATTATCGACGTTGAAAATCATGATCATACGAAAAAGTTGTTAAACCAAAAGAAGATAAATTAAGAATTTATTGAGCTTGTGAATCTTAGTGTCATGACCCTTTGCATGACGTAAAAGATGACCAGATCCTCATGTTTTTGAAGCCGAAAGAATTTTTTTACATCTTTTGCACCGAGCTTTTGTTATGGTGTCATCAACTTCAATAATTTTCTCAAAATATTCTCATATCGCACTTTTTTTTCTACCTGATGGATATAAATTATAATAGATGTACTATGAGATATTTCTCCTAATGTATTTGATCCAGGTTGTGGAGAATAACCTGAAATATCTCTATCCGCCATTAGTAAAAAGTAAATATAAAAAGTATAAATATCATACTAATCAATGAAAAAAAATTAAGAGATTAAAAAAAATTGACAACAATCTTGAATCCTTGATGAACTTTAAAAGTTGTTGAGAATAATTGTAAATGTACTTAGATTGTTGAGAATTTTAAAAGAAGATGAGAGGATATTTATAGGAGATTTTAAATAAAAAAATTATATATATATATATATATAATTAATCAGGTCTGGCTCGGACCAAACCTAGTTTGGCGCGCGCAAGAACAAGGGCGGCGCTCGACAGGCCTGGGTCTGGCTCGATCAGACCTAGTCTAGCGTGCGCTAAACCTAGGTCTGGCACTCTGGCCCAGGTCTGGCGCGCATCAGATGTCTGGCCAGGTTTGACACACGTTAGACCTGGCTTTGACCGAGCCAGCACAGCACACGTGCCATGCTCGGGCCAGCACAGCACACGTGCCATGCTCGGGCCAGCACGGTGCGCATGTCTTGCCGAGCACGGCCCACGTGCCTAGGGGGTGAGCCCAGCCCGCCCATTAGGCACAAACAGGCTGTGCCCAGAACCGGGTCGGGCGCCCATGTCGTACATGGGCGGGCTCGGCCCATTGCCACCTCTAGTCATGCTCCGAGCGACGATGCTCACGCTTGGTCGGATGATGTTCCCTTGATTGTGGCAATGCCTTGAATTGGGTTGTTAATTTTTGATTTTGTCCCTGAAGATCGTCGATCAGACGCCATGGCTCTTCTGGTGTTGGATTGGTGGGCACGAGAGCGTCGCTCCACGTCGTGTTAGTCTCTAGGCAACTATGTTGTAGCGTTTACCTGACTCTGGGTACCTCCATGATGGGACAGGTAAGATTTAATCGGTCCCACGATGGGCGCCAAATATTCTTGTCTAAAATCGAGATGATGCGGATCCATGCATCTCATGGTCCGGTGCTGCTATGGTTGAGGGACATGCAAAGACACTCCGACAACTAATTTTTCTAAAGGTGTGTCTTTTATTAAAATATATACACAACTCATTGAGCCATAATTTTTTCAAAAAGGTAGAATTTTAATACATCCATCGATAATAATAATAATTACTATTATAATAACTATTATAATTACTCCTTCACTTGAATCAAAGTCAAACTATGCTTTTGAATTCCAATTTGATTGATATTGACATTGATTGAGTGATCTCCTTCCCAACTTATTCAACAGATACACATTAAAAATATTTCATTAAAAAAGTAAAACCAATTGATTCGAGTCTTGATTAGTTATGACTAATCTTCATCGAGTTTGATTAATTCAATCAAATTGCCTCTCTTGGGATTAAACTCATTCCGTCATTCGACACGCAACACATATAGAACGGGAAGTATCACGATCGTTCCAATTTAATTAGCACGTCAAAGTCAAAACAAGTACAAGTGGGCGGTCGCAAGACATTAAATTTGCATGAACATGCAAGTTAGTTATAAGATAGCAACTGTCGCCGAATAAACGCATGCCTCGTCGCTGCATCGTATCTTTGCTGACAATTACGGGAGGATCTGTACCTGACACGTGTCCACGATGGAGAGCCACAATTTGCCGACATGATTCCACATCTTTTGGCTTGCCAATGAAAAAGCGACGCATAATTGTTAACCATCACGCATGTTTTCTTGCTTTGCTCCGTTCTGGATTGCATAAAGAGAAAGACATTATTTATTCGATTCTTAGATAAGACTAAAAATATTGATCATCATAGTTTAATGGATTCATGTTCTTCGTATCAGGAATCTTAATTTATATGATTGATTTAATTATGATAATATAATTTGCAGTTGTAGGACCAGATTGAAAGCATTCGTGGAAATTTCTCGGACTAGGAAGAATTTCTGACACTTGTAGCAAAGTCAATTAATCTTATATCATTATATTTTTAACGCATATATCCAGATACAATATTTGGCTTGATATATATGAATGATTGGGAATCAAATTAATTAACAATACATGGATATGGTAACAAAGTTTGTTAGATAGTGCATGCTTTTTGGAATCAAAAACTTCATCACCTTTATTTTCGATTCAAGCATAAATTTAAAATTTTCATAATTAAAATTTCGGCAAAGTTAGAGACCCTAATTTGCAAATAAAGATTAAGTACCAAAAATAACTACCAGAGCTATGCTCGACCAACTCAAGCTCGACTCGCTAGACTTGTTTTTTTTTTTTTTTGAGCCCAGCTCGTAAATAAGCTTGATTAAGCTCAGCTCAAGATCAAGCTCGAATTCTATTGGCAAAATCATAATAATTTTAAATTGAAATGACCACTAAAATTAAATATTTCGATAGTCATTTGTCAACTAGTGCAATTAAATTGTTGCAAAAATTAAAACATAAGTATTCACTAAAGAAACTACGACCATGGATATAAAGACTAATTAACAACCACACCATTACAATATCTTGAAAAAGATATAAAGTCCACAATGTAATCAAACATAACAATCTAGTATCTTAATTAATTCCTAAAAAATACACAAGTGAAATAGCAAGAATTACATATTTTCTCAATTGCAGCACAAGCACCATTCAAGAACCAAAGCACCAAGTCAATAAGTATAAACATGTCAGTAGCCAAGTAAATGATTCATGGGCGCCTACAAGCCAGTGTCATCAATAACATAATGAGCATGAAGTAAACAATCACACAGGTCGATCGCTAGAATGACCATTTAGCGAGCTTCCCCCCTTGGATCTTTTGAGTTAGGATGACCGACTAGCCTCGGTGCCCACTTGGTTGAGAATATTCCTCCAACCAATATCACTTTGGGTCAGTTGTCAGCGTGGCTCTATGACGAGCTTCCCAGCCCATAAATCATACTCTTTGAGTCGGACATTAGCTTGGTATGCTAACACGCTTATCAATCTAGCCATCCATCAATCACAAGCATGACCAATATGAGATGATAATAAGAATGTAAGCTCATAATTAAGCCTCATATGGGTGTGACATTTCAACGAACACACCGGGTGCACTTATATGTACACTTAACTTGCCCCTCCCTCGGGCCCTAAATCACCCATCACACGCCACCCAGTCTCGAATTATTCAAAAGCAATTTCAGAATCAACAAGTTATCCAAAATCAGATGAGAAGGGTGCATGGGGGATGTCATATATAGAGGTCTTTGGGAGAAGGGTGCATGGGGGGTAGAGCTGGCAATATATAGCTCGATCCGATAGCTTGGCCCGATAGCCCCAAAAATATCGAGTTCGGATCGATCCTTACTGTGCTCGGGCCGTCACTACTGCAATAACCATCATAATTAATAGCAGGCCGACAACACTATCATAGGTTGTTTATAGCATTAAACAAAACGCTGTCAAATCGCACGCTATCTTATGTAGGGGGGTACAATAGCGTTTCAGAAATGCAATAATTAATGTTATATGAATGTTATTTTATAATATTTTTTATCTATTATTATTAGTTGTTTATCGCAATCATTACATGTCATTACTTTTATTTCATAATATTTTTTATCTGTTATTATTAGTTTTTTTATCGCAATTATTATTTGTCATTACTTCTCTCTACAATAGCATTACTAGTTTGTTATAGTATATATTTATATAGCATTTGATAACCATTATTTTTTTATATATAACATTCTTCAGTTGCTATTACTTATTTTTACAATAGCAGTATTATTTAGTTATCATATAAACCATCAACTGGAGAGAGCAATTTAAAGCTCATACAAACTACTAAAGCTATCATATTAATATACTAAAATCAAGAACATTTCATAGAATAGTAAAACACAAATTGAATTCCATTATCAACACAAGTTAATATAAATCCAAACTAAACAGAACATTATCCAACATGTTTAGTTATCATATATATGTTCCAACCAAAATCAATAGCATTTATGTTTCCACAACACATTGAATTCCAAAAGATCATAAAACCAAAGTATTTTCTTCTAAAACCAAAGTATCTTATTTTTTACAAAATCTTTCAACAAATGTGCTCCAAGTGCTTTCACCCTTTAAGCTCAAATTCCAGAACTGCATAAGATTAAAAAATATATTTTATTAGTAAATTTATACAACTATCTTGAACTTGGATACATGCTTGGTTTGATCATTATAGATATTAGACAATGGGCACATAATTTTAATTAAGGTGGTAAGATAGCAATAAAGAGATGAACAAATAAATAGGTAATGGGTGGTTGATGTTGTTGTTCTTCCATAAGTACCGAGTCACTACTACAATGCTCTTTAGCTTCTAAAGATTGTCTTGTGCTATGGGCTGCTGTTATGGTGGTTGATAGAAAATTGTGCATGTTTGGTTTGATCAATCTTGCAATGGTTGATCCATTTCATGAAGTTGCACTAAATAAATAAAGATTGTCTTGTGCTATGGGCTGTTGTTATGGTGGTTGATAGAAAATTGTAACATGATGTTCTTCCAGAAGTACTCAGTAACATGCATGCACATGTTGATCCATTTGCAAGATAAGCCACTACTACAATGCTAAATTACTCCTTTTGAACTATCTTCTATAAGCTACAATCTTGCAATGGTTGATCCATTTCATAAAGTTGCACTAAATAAATAAAAGTGTCAGCTTTAGAACTCAACTATTCATGTAAAATGTTTGGGTGCTGCTGGCTTGAATTTAGAGTCATGCAGAAACAATGGAAATTCTAAGAAGAGAGCATACAATCATAAAAATATACCATTGTGATGTAATCATAACAACTTTGTCTGAAGGCCATGCAACGGTAGTTCCTATAGCATCTTCAAGGCAGCTCATATCGGATGTAGGTCTCCATAAAAATATTTCAGGCTTTTTTACTACATCCACCCAAACTCTCATAACATTTGGTCCAAAAGGAACATGATGAACCAAGACTTTTGGATCATTTGAAGACCAACGACCTTCAGCCACTACTTCTCCTGAACCAAGTCAATCTAACAGTTTGCACGCACTGCTAGATATCCTACTATTGACACACTCCAAAATAAAAAAAATAAAAAAAAATTGCATTAGAAAATATTCATATACTTGAAAAGATAAAGTAAATATATATTTACCATAGGGGAAGGCAGAGGTTGATTTAAACTATCTTGGCTTTGCTGATTTTGTCACTACTGGAATAATGGGCATCAGCAACGACATGTAACGGCCCCACCCATTGCAACGGAGCCGTGGCAGAAAAATATGTTGCTGATAATTTAGCAACGGATCAGCAACGGCCGCTCAGATCGTTGCTAATAATATTAGCAGCAACGGCTTTGTCACGGACACGGGGCCGTTGCTGATAATATTATTAGCAACAACCCGAGAGGCCGTGGCAAGGCCGTTAGTGAAAGACCATTGCTAAGCTGTTGCTGTAGGTTATCAACAATGGCTTACAATACACTTTTAGTAATAGATTTCCTACGGGCGGCCGTTGGAAAGCCGTTACTAATGATGTAGACTTGAAATCGAAAAAAAATTAAAATTTAAAATTTCCATTAATACATTAATACATTATCTAATACATAACTCACACACTCATATACCCATACATACATCCATTCACACATCACAAATATACCCAAATATACATCAAAATAATTATACTTATATTTATAATTATCCACAATCGTATAAAAACTATTCAAATTCAAAATTGAAGTACCAATATCCAAATAAAATAAATTAATCAAGTATAGTATCTAAGTAACAAATTCAATATAAAAAAACAATAAATCTCATGATGACAATGGAGGATGGTTTGGATCACATGGCGGGGTCTGGAGTGCTTGGGTGTACACCGGCGTGGACTGACTCGAGAATGATGGATCAGATGATGCCGCGGGGATGGTTGCTCCGGTATGAGCTGAGATGTTGCGTAGCATAGCATACATCTTTGCCATCATCTGACTCTAACGCTCCATCATCTCAATCTGATGTGCGGTCGTCTCCTCTAGTGTCCTTATCCTGATACTCTGATCATAACTGGACCTGGAGGTGGACGATCGCTCACCAGCGATCGGAGGGGTCGGTGCCCCAAGTGGGCCTAGCACGGCTCGCGCATGACCATTATTTGTAAAGCCATATACGCAGTCGTGGTCCCAGCCACCTGCAGCCTCTACCCACGCTCCTGTGTCTAAGTTCTCGGGGGTGCCCCCGCGCTGCACCACCGTCTGAGTGTAGGTCTCTCCCACTCGAGTTTGATTTTTTATTTCATATTTTTTCTTAAAACTTAAATTATAAATAAATAATGAATAATTTAAACAAATATATTTACCATAATGTATGCAACGCGGTTGTCAATGTACTCCCCCATCTCATGTACTCGACGATGAGTCCGCTCAAATACCACCATTGGGGAGGGTCGCTGGACAGTTCCATCGTCCAACACTGTCGTCTATATTTACAAAACAAATACATTAATTAGTACACATAGTAACAAATAAAATATATAATTAAAAGTAAGGTATACTTACCATACGGTTCGCGTGCACTACAAATGCAATAGAGCCGCCAGTGTGACGCGCTCCTCCCCCCGACATGCTATTTCTAGCCGCAGTCCTAGAAACCTCCTGCAATAGCAGAATGTTGAAATTTCTTGGATGATATACGATTCAGATATTGATCCTTCAACAGTTGTGGTGTTCTTTACTTTTTTTCTTCAGACGATTTATGTATCTTTCAAATAAGTACATCCACCGATATTGAATGGGGCCACCAACTCGTGCCTCATATGCCAAGTGTATCGGTAGCATCGAGTCAAAAAAGGCAGGAGGGAAAAACTGCTCCAGCTTGCATAAAATTTTAACAATATTACTTTCAAGTGTTGATATATCTTCGACTCGAAGAACATTTGCACAAATATTTCTAAAAAACATAGTTAATTCAGTCAACGGACCCCAAATATTATCAGGTAGAAGATCTCGAAATACGATCGGAAGCAACCTCTACATGAATACATGACAATCATAGCTCTTCATTGATGATATTTTGCAATCATCGACGTTCACACATCGAGATAAGTTTGAAGCATATCCATCGGGTAATCTGAGTACTTTTATCCATTGACAAACATCTTTGGTCTGATGTTTATTTAACACATACGGGGTCTTCGGCTTCAGATATCGTCCGTTGACCTCTTGTAACTCCAACTCCGGTCTCTTACAAAGTATTTTCAGATCATGTTGAGCTTTGACATTATCTTTAGTTTTTTCGGAAACATCCATCAAAGTGTTGAAAATATTATCAAACATATTTTTTTCAATGTGCATGACATCTAAATTATGTCGAATCAGTAATGAACTCCAATAGGACAATTCTCAAAAGATACTTTTTTTACCCAGTTATGTGTTTGGCCAAAGCCCGACACTCTTTCATTCCGACCAAACACTATCTTTGGAAGTGCTGAAACACGTGCTAACATTTGTTCACCCGACAATATCGATGGTGGCTCATCTCTTTCGACTCTACCATTAGTAAATTTATTACGATTCCTTCAATATTGATGGTTAGCCGATAAGAATCAACGATGACAATCAAAGAATGAGATTTTTCGTCCGTTCTGAGATTTCTTTTCGCGGACCCTTAGAACCCGGAATAATCATCGAAAGATAAATAAATTCTTGTTTCATACACATTGACGGTGACAAATTATAAACTGTTAGTAGCACTGGCCAAACTAAATAAGGAGTTGCAGAATGTCCAAACGGATTAAAACCATCTGTGTACAATCCCAATTTGATATTTCTAGTATCCCTAGCAAATGAAGGATAACATATATCCAAATGTTTCCATGCTTCACTGTCGGATGGATGAGTCATTATTGTATCATCACGACTTCTTACATGTCAACTCATGTAGGGGGGCGTCTTTTTCGACATGAATAATCTTTGAAGCCCCGGTGTTAGTGAAAAATATCGAAGCACCTTAAACGAGATATTTTTCTATCGGACCGATTTCTTCTCCTTGTAACGAGGATGTTGACATACATGGCATTTATCCAACTGCACATTTTCTTTATAATTTAAAATGCAGTTATTTTGTCACGTGTGTATTTTTTCATACCCAAGCCCTAATTTTCTCGTCAACTTTTTAGTCTTATAAAAAGTTGGCTCAAACTTGTTATCAGTAGGCAACATTCCATTAATCAATCATGCAATCCGATCATACGCAACCCCGTTGATATTACAATCGGCCTTGATGTTTAGGAGCTACGTCATTGCCGAATATCTAGTGTATTTAGGACAATTCTCATACAAAGGTTCATCGACAGCTTTCAACATCTCGTAAAATTTTGCAGCTTCTTTATTAGGTAATTCAATCTCTATCGCAGTTTGTACTTCTGTGATATCAATACTTGTAGTATCTAGTGGCACTGACGTCTCAGTAACTGGCCGATCGATATTATCATTCAAGTGGAATTGACCCTCAAGACTATCATGTATCATAGTTCTATAGGGATTAGATTGACTGGATGAAGAAACACTAGCAGAGGAAGATTCACCATGTGTCTGAACGACAGGATTGCTCGACGTGCCGACTTCACGTGACTCCCCGTGACAAGTCCATAGAAAATATCTTGGTGCAAATCCTTTGCTATATAGATGCAGAGTGATAGTTTCTCGATCCAAAAATCATCCATTCAAGCAAATGCGGCACAGACATCAGCTTCTATCATTGACGCAAACGAATTTCTGATTCGTATAGGCAAAATTTAGGAAGTAAATTATGCCTAATCGAAACTCATTCGTTAAAGCTCCGAGATCAAGACATCGGTACATCCAACTTCGATCAGCCGACATGATTCTATCAATCAATGATAATTTCTTCGGTTAATGCCTTTAGGTAAGATGGTCCTATTTCATTCGGGATTTATGTTATTCATATTGCACTAAGTATTTCTTTTAACCGCTAACTTCATTCTAAATTTTGGCAGCATCTCCCTACAGTTCTCCGAATACGCATATCATCTGGGCATGTATCGGAGAACAAGAGAGATGTTGTCAAAATTTAGAATAAGTTAACGGTTTAAAAAAAAAACTTAGTGCAATACAAATAACTATATTCCCAAATTATCCAATCATGGATAATTCAAGGGTTGTACGTCGTATAAAAAAGCATCTACTTCTTTTACACGAATATACAACCCCCGAACGAATCTAAGGTTTTGCTAAATCATATCTGACCCGTCGATGCGTACGTGAAACATATCAACTCGTCGGATGGATGATTATTTTCTAAATATTTCGAGTCAGTTCGAGTTCATAGTGGAAAATTCCGACACGAGTCCAAAGTGGACGATTCCAGCGGGAGTCCGAAATGGACGATTCCGACGCGAGTCCGAAGTGGATGATTCCAGCGCGAGTTCGAAGTGGACGATTTCGGCACGAGTCCACTGAGGATGACTCCAAACTAATTAACATTTTAACTAATTAATTAATATTAATCTAAAATATATTAACTAATTTAAATAATTAACATACCATTATTAATCTAAAACATAATATTAATCTAAATAAATTAATCTAAAAATTAATCTAAACTCTAACAATTAATCTAAAAATTAATCTATATCATAATAATTAATCTAAAAATTAATCTAAACCCTAAAAAGTAATCTAAATATTAATCTATAAATTGAACAATTAATTAAAAAAATTATTAATTAATGGATTTTCAACGCTGGAGTCCAGTGTTCGAACACTGGACAATGGTCCGATCGCGACCGTCGGTCGTCGGCCGCCGATCGAAACCCTATATTTAGGGTTTTGGTCGGATATAAGGAAGGAATGTGGGGCGGCGAGGATTACCTGGAACAGACGGGGCGGCGGCGGTTGGAATCGGCAGTCGAGGACGGGGCGACGGCGTCGGCAGTAGTAGCACGGCCGCGGCGTCGACAACGACAGCAGGCGACGAGCAGAGGAAGAGGAAGAAGGAGGAAGGGGCGAGCACGGGCGCGTGCCCTATATAAACTTATCAGCAACGACTCACTTAACCATTAGAACGCCATTGCTGATAAGTTAATCATGAGCAACGGCTCATGTGTCCGTTAGAAAGTCGTTGCTAAGGTGATTAATATCTGCAACGGCTAGAGCGGTCGTAAGAACATCCCGTTGCTGATAGTTATTGCTGAAAAACCAATTTCTAGTAGTGTGTCACTAAGAATTCAAAATATCGTTAAACTAATAATGCACAAGGTTTGCTGATTTTTTATTATGTTATTAATTACATGGTTTCTCATTAAAGTCTCAACCAAGTGATGTAGCTGCATCACTTTATCTTCTGAATTCTTTACATTTTCTTGGAGTTGATTTGAATGGTCTTCACTTTGCGATAAAATTTGTAGTTTGGTAAGAGTAACTCCTTTTCCAAGTGCTCTCACTCTTCCAGATTTTTCAGGACCAAGTATTTTAGACAAAACATCACTTTTTATGCTTGTTGCAATACCCACTGATTTATCTTCTTCAACCGAATTTATCTTAGCCTAAACAAAATAGAAAATTTGTGAAAGTATAAGCAAACATGGAAAATAAATTCTTCAATATTTCAGAGCAAAAACTAAATAAACTTACTATTGTTTCACCAACTGAAGTGTTTACAGGTTCTCCATTCTTTTTCGTATGTGCTTTAACCCAAATTTTCTTTCTTATAACCAAAGATGGATCACTACTTTCTTTTTTCTATATAAGAACAAGGAAAGAGAAAAAAAAAATATCTGGTAACTAATAGATTAATAAAGAAAGTATTTAAAGTATTTACCATATCTTCTTTCAACCTAGCATATCCTTTGCGACTAGTTGTATGAGGAAATTGCATGCTCCTCATTTCTCCGAACTTGTTACTCTTAGACTGCACATTGTGGGATCATTGCCAAATAGCAAATTTTCATCAGTCTTTTAATTGCAATCATGTAATTGAAAAGTCGTTGTTAATTTAAAGAAGACATAAAGCTATTCATATAAAAGTCATTGGTCCATGAGCTATAATGAACTCAACAATAGTGGGGAAGACATGAATAACATGGAGTTGGTATATAGGAAGTCGTTGTCCTGACATGAGAGTAAAACTACTAATTAAGGAGAGTAAAACTTATAGGTGTTTACTTGGAAAGGGAGAAGATGATTGTATATGAATATGTTCCCAACTGAAGCCTTGAATATGTTCTTCCAACAGATCCAGTGAGAAGGGGATACTTAAATTGGACAACTAGATACAAGATTATCTAATGTCTTGTACAAACATGAACTCCAAAATCCACTAGAGAATTAATTCACTAGTTACTAACTAGAGAAGTCATACTAACTAAGGATACTTGTACAAGACAACTAGATACTTAATGTCTTCCAACCGATTTGACTGATAATTAGGTATATATACAGTATGCATGAATTCAAACTGTGGGACCACATAAATGTTCCCATTAGAAGGTTCATCCAATTGGTGTAAAGAGTGGTGGAATAAAAGAACTCAAACCTGAAATCTAATTCATGCATACTGTCAAGTAAAATTGCACACTCCAAGTAAAATTGCAAACACAGCAAAGTGAATGTTCATGGATCAAAATACAATTTTGTTAGAGCAAGAATGAAGACTTCACAGTGTACACTCATTC
Organism: Canna indica; assembly: GCA_034359265.1. Classification (NCBI taxonomy): domain Eukaryota; kingdom Viridiplantae; phylum Streptophyta; class Magnoliopsida; order Zingiberales; family Cannaceae; genus Canna; species Canna indica. The sequence continues at coordinate 71,799,500 of CP136891.1, read as the reverse complement.
AAATTAGGTATATATACAATATACATACTTTACAAACAGTGCACCATAATTGAGTATCAAAAAATAGAGGTATGTGTGAAACTACTTTACAATTTCAATTCAATGTAAACCCAACAGTAATTCAGCACCATAAGTTATTTTTACCTTAAACCTTTCACTTGATTTAAGCTTGATAAATTGTTTCCAATCAAGAGGTGACTTGATATTTTTAGGCTCCCTCCATCTGTTCTTTCACACTTTTTGTCTCTCTAACTTTCTTCACTAATCTTGATTTGGATGCCCTCCATAGTTCACCTATTTCCTTTAATATGTAATCTTTTTGCCAATCTTGATCTACTTTGTACTTTTTCTATAATTTCACACCAATTATCAAACTATCATCCAATTATATTTTTTATAGCAAACAACAAAAACTAGGTAAAAAATATTACCTTAACAGCAGCCCATAGCACATCTTTCATACCATGATGAACTTTCCTCCAATCTTCATATGTGAAAGGTACAATCTCTCTCACTAATGGACCCAAAAATGAAGATAAACTTATAGATCCAACACCAATGGGTTATCCCATCTCATTAAATTGGACTGTAATTCTCTAATAAGGATGGAGCAAACTTGATTTGCACATTGTTGGACCTCTCTTTTCTTTCTTCTTGTTTGATGATTGACCAACAACTTCTGGAGTTGCTTCTTCATGTTCTTGTAAATCTTCAATAGATGACATGTCATCATCTTCCACGTGTTGTTCCACATGTAAATCATCATCTTTCTAAACAAACAACAATCATTGACACATGCATGAATTTTTTCACAACCTAAATCAATTTTTTTATCATTTTTTTCACCTCATTAATAGACTTGAGAAGTACATTGTCAATGGGTAACATATCATGTAAAATTTCTAAAAGTTCATTGGAGCCTTTGTTGGACCATCCATTCGTAGTTTTAACCTTATATAATGCTACAACAGATGATAATTTTGTGTACTTTGTACAACCAGCATACAAAGGGATTTGAGCATCATCTAATTCTCTATCAAACTCCTCATTATTTGTTTTACTAAGAGGCTCCATATAATTTTCATCACTCAGATTTGCAGTCCTATATAAGTTATATGTGTTAGAGAACTCCATATCTTCAATATTATCACTATCAATTAGTTCTCCATGATGAAACCACTTTGTATATGTATGATCCATTCCCCTTATGATTAGATGCTCATGAACAATTTCTAAACTATGATGCCTCAAGTTTTTACAAGGACACAAAATTACTCCTGAATTCTTTGTAATTGTATCAAGCATTGTAATAAACTTTCATGCTTCTTGAACATATTCCTCTGATGTTCTACCAATTTAAACAAAATAAATAAACTTATATAACTATATATAACTACAAAAAAATAAAATTAACAAACCTAAATGAAAGTACCTGCTAAGGTGGACCCAGCTTTTGTCCATCTTTATAATTTTAAATCAAAGTACCAAATATTTTCTCAGTTGGTAATTCAAATACCTATGTGGCAGAAAAAAAAACCTAATATTTGATATGAATAGGAAGTGCTCTGTAATAAATGAACATATTCCTGAAACATTATTAAAAAAAAATTGAAGTGATATGTAATAGGAAGGATACAGATACAATAAGCAAACAATAAGCAAGATATTCCTAAAACAATAAGCAAACCAAATGAACATATTCCTGAAACAATAAGCAAACTTGAAGAAAAAGTTTTCAAATGTACAAGATACAGACTTATTCGAAGCAAAAAAATAAGTATACAAGCATCGGTACCATCGGCATCTCAAAAGAAGGAAACCGAAATAAAACAGAGGGCAATAAAAATAAACCCTAGAATGCACACTACGACATCACGATTGAAATCGGAAGCAAGGAGAAACTAGCTAGGGCACAAGAAAACGAATCGAACCTTCTAGGTTCACCCAGCGGCGCGGAAGAGAAGGAGAGACAAGGACTATCGGCAAGCAGGAGAGACGAGGCATAGGTGGACTCTCGTCGGCGGCGATCGGGGTGAGGTTTTGTCGCCAGAGGGTGCGGGCTAGTTGAGGTTTTGTCGAGTGAGGGAAAAATAAAAGTGATCGAGCGCGGGGCTTCTGTTGTCGACGAAAAAAAAGGAGGGAGTCAGGTGCCGCGCGAATCTAGGTATATTTATTATAGCGTTTTGTTAAAATGCTATTGTTAACTGCTATGGAAAGCCCTAAATGTAGTTGTGCGTTATCAGGCCAGCTCAATAAGACCTGAAAAAATATCAGGTCAGGTCAGACTACGAGGTGTAGGCTCTACACGGGCGCGATAGTCCGATAAAAATTTTATTCATTATTAAAAATTATTGGGCTATTGGGCCTGAATTGGCCTGATAGCCCATTATAACCATGAATTGGCCCGATAGCCCAGTTATAATGGCCCGATTTGAGCTCGATAGCACGATTCATATTTGATTTAGACCTAATAAATGGTTTGGGCCCGATAATCCATTTTTCTCGTGTTATCGGGTAAAATAGGTTGGACTACACCGCCCCGTTATTTTTCATACCGTGTCGGGCTTGTGACTCCAGGCCCAAATATTTCTCGGAATGAACACAAATTTTTTTCACCGGCCAGCACAAATTGCCACCCCAACATGAGGGATGCGGAGGCAAAATTGGGCATTATGGTTCGGGGTGGGAAATGGGTTTGGCGGACGAGATCCACCATGTTTATATTATCCTATCGTGACTAATAATTAAGCAATATGCGTGCCTAATTAACTGGACATAGCCCAATCTAATTATTATATGGCTAACATTCATCTTTCCTTGGCAACTTGGTTAATTTCCACCTTTAACTACGTGATCTAAAAATATTAATAACCAAACAAGCCTACTCATCTATCGACCTGTGATATAAAAATTCAAAAAGACAACATATATATTGTGTACATGAATTGTCCAAATAATAATTAATATACTTGTTAATTTACAACTTGCGTCAAATTACAGGGTAGAAAATGATTGTATGCAATATGGGCTAATCGCGATTCTTCCTCTACGTAATCATGGTACACTCAATCTACATAACCAAGAAGGAAACAATAGCTCACAAGTTAGTGCAAAGTAATACATACAGGATGACGATACAAGATCACATGCATGCCCAGACCTAGATTGATTTAGTCTTCAATCGAGGACGAAATCATCCAAGTGTATGCATACATGAGCTCAATTAACTTGTAAGTTTGATCTAGTACATGCATTTGCATGCGTTAAAACACCATTAGACGCATGTTTTTTTTTTCTTCTTCTTTTGTTGAAAGTTGAAACATTCAAACAGCTCTATATTTCTCAAACATTTTTCCTGCACTTATCATTTCTAACCTTAGTAATTTTCTGTAATTAGTATATATAAAAATGAACGCTAGGTTTTTCTACCATCTTATAATTAAAAATTCCATTTTCAATTGAAAGCAATACATTTTCTTCTTCCCTAACCTCTCCTTCGCATGACCACCTGGCATGGCCACCCTCTCTCCATCCCCACTCCTCTTCTTTCTCCTCTTCCTCATCACCATTCCCATCTCCTCCCAAAGACACCAGATTCCGGCACAAACCCACACCTCCGTCACCAACGTGGACGCCAACACCCCCACCCCCACCCCCGCCCCCGCCCCTGCCACCGCCCCGGTTTCGCCGCAGGTTAACCACACACAAAATGGAACGACGTCCGCCGTGCGTGAATTCCTGTCCTCCCACAACCAGGTGCGCGCCATCCTTGGCGAGAGTCCCATCGAGTGGGACCGGAGCCTGGCCAAGTACGCGCGATGGTGGTCGAGGCTTCGGCGGGCGGATTGCGCGATGGTCCACTCCACGGGGCCCTACGGGGAGAACCTGTTTTGGGGGTCGGGGCAGAACTGGACGGCGGCGGACGCCGTGAGGATCTGGGCGGAGGAGCGCGCCTTCTACGATCCCGTCGACAACTCGTGCTCGCCAGGAAAGATGTGCGGCCACTTCACCCAGATCGTGTGGAACGACACCGTCCGCTTCGGTTGCGCCGTGACGAAGTGCCATGCCGGCGGCGGCATCTTCGTCGTCTGCGACTACGATCCGCCGGGCAACTGGGTGGGCGAGAGGCCCTTCAACTTGAACTCTTAAATCGATAAATAGGATGTAATTAAACAGAATGCATGGAATGTTAGAACCGCGCGCCTCGCCGCATGCGATCGCATGATGTTTTTAAATTGTACGTGTTCCTTTTTCTTTGTCATTTTCTATTCAGTCAAGGGAGAGCTGCGTGCATGCACCGGTTTCTCTGCCAGTTGACTCAGTGAGCTGTAAACGAGTTTAGACAATGTAGAAACTCGGATCCGTCAGCCAACTCATTCAAATTCAACCTATTGGATCAGTGAGTTTAATATATATAAAAAATAAAAAGAAATTGATCGATGAGAAGTCCATTAATTATGTCTAGAAGCAGCAGAAATGAACATGACACGATAATTACATTTTTGAGTCAGAAAATTCAATCCGATAAGTTTATCGGATCTTGCCGAGCTGACACGATAACATTACAGGCTGAGGTCGGCCCGTTTGACTTGTTAAGTATTAAAGAATATTTAATTACTAGAAAAAGCTTCCTTACACAACACCTTTTAGCTTTCGTTGAGCATATCTCTTGATCATCTTCCATTTCAAATTAACATAAATTTTTATTCATGATTGGACTAGGTATTTAAAAAAATAAAATATTATCATATAAGTTGCTTATTACTTAATATTAATAATTTTATGGGCTCGCATGCCGTGCCAGACAATCAGTAAAATTCTATGGGCAGTGTTGAGCCGCTAATTTTCGACCCACGCTGTTAGCGAGCCAACCCATTTTGCCACCTCTTTATTTCGAACTGATTATATATTTTCATGCAGACTTATCAATTTTCATGAGATTAATCGATTCACAACTCAACATATTAAACTATTAATCATTTTTTTAACTTTGCCAATCGAAATTAAAATCAAATCACAAATTCATCGTCTGAAATCAAAATTGAACCACAAATTTATCATCTATCATCTTTAAATATAACTGAGTTTTTTTAAATATAACTCCACATTCCTCACCCTCTCTCTCTCTCTGCCATTCAACTATCATCTTCCTCTTCAAAATTTCTAGCAACCAAAGCAACGAAAATAGGTGATAACATCAATCCTCATCGGCCTCTAACTCGTGCATATACTAAGACACATAATATCTTTACAGTAATGAAGAAGAAATTTTTATGAATTATATCTAAGTGTTTATGTGTTTGTTGTTTTAGTTATGCTTATGCATTCTTTCGTATGAATCTGTAGCTCTTCCTGAGCAACATGTCGAAATCCTTTCATTTTTCCTGTTAGTTTGCTGTGAAGAGAAAAGCTGTTGGTATTTGGGGGTGCAAGGATTGTGGAAAAGTCAAAGCTGGTGGTGCTTATACCATGAAGTAAGTATTGCTCCTTTCCAGCACTGCTAGTGCTGTTACTGTGAGGAGCACCATTCGTCGGTTGAGGGAACAAACTGAAAATTGAAGCATTGTAGCTGATCACGTAGTCAGAATATAGAGAAGTGCAATTAGTATTTAGTATTCTCAAGGCTTCTGAATTTTTAATGTTTGGTTCGTGGAAAGTTTCTCAGTTTTCATATTCAGTCAAATGAAAATATCCAAATTTTCTATTTTCCAAAATTTGTTTAGTATATAAAACTAAAACAAGTTTTGGTTGGAAAAAAGTGTTAGAACTTTTGTAACTTAATTTCTGCTGAAAACTTTGAAAATATTTGGTATGATCCAAAAGTCACTAATTATATTTCTCTTAGGATTATGATTGTCCATTTAATTTTTTTACTTACAAATAATAAAGCATTTAGTCATGGACTAATGTCAACTAATATAGTTGTTTATTCTTAATTGGAGAGATTTTACACATCATTATTTTTTCCTTCTATAATTGATTACTTATGAGTTTACAACACCCATTTACTAAACCTACCGACCAGACACTTTTCTTTGACATAGTTGCTATAATGTACATAACCAACATTTGTTGATATGGCAAATTTATTTTTATTTTGACATGATTTGGCATGAATCACACTTCAATTGGCCTCCATTCAGTCTTTTGCAGCAGCTTATTGTGCATCTTTAAGGGATTAAATGCTTGCAAGCCATTTTTTTGCAGACTTTGAACATTTTTTTTCTTCCCAGCCCATATTTTTTTTTCAGACTTTGAACATTTTTTTCTTCCCAGCCCATGCTTGTAGAGCTGACACAATCAAGGTAAGCTCAATAACTACTCTCTCTTTTCGGGTAGAATGAAGCAGAAGTGAATTTGATTTATTAGTTGTCATACTTTAATTAATGTCTAAATTAACATGCTGAAGTTACACTCATTCGTAGTGTGTTCCAAGATTAAATCATTTTGCACTTCTCTTCATTTTTTGTCTTTTTATAATTCATTTTTAATTTTCTCTAATTCTTTGTGATTTTCTCAATTTGTATGGTAATTCATTTTTATTTTTTTTTCTCATGCATTTTAATTTTGTTAAAATATTTTTTTATGACAATCCAAGAATTTTTACCTAAAGATTTTGCTTCAAATTGAGCTTGAAAATCCCGAAATTACCATTTTATCAATTTCTACATATAACAATGTTCATTTATCATTCTCATGTATTTTAATTATGCTAATATATCTTTTTACTAATTCATAGTTTTCGTCTAGGAATTGAGACTCTAAATTCAATTTCAAGATGTGCACCAAATTTTAACGGCTATTATTATTTTCATTTTTGCAATTAATTCATTTTTATTTTTCATTTTCATCGAATTGAAATATTTTTCTTTAATTTAATAATTTAATAATATAAATCCTTTAATTAATTTATAGATGATTTTGTTGAAATTAATAAGTAAATATATATTCATAATATTTTTTTGATTCTTTTTAGAATGTAAAAGAAGGTAAAGTTTTGTATTTTTTAAATTATTAATGCTAAAAAATAATTAATATTTGATTTTTGTTATTTTTATAATATTTATTTTAAATATCCAATATTTATATGCTGATCTTTTGTAGAAAAATGACATTTATTAGTTAGTAAATTGCAAAACTTAAAATGTAAGTGAAGTGCTAGAGTAAAGTACCTATGTTGCTATAGTATAAATTTCTATTCTATGTTAAATCATGTTTGCTTTGTTAATAATATGTTACAAATATTATTATTTGAAGGATATAGACCTTTAAATTATTCATATATATTCTTGGATTTATATATGATTTTTTTTAAAAAAAAAATTATGGTGTGATCGATTGATGGTTATTTGCAATGTACTACGAGTTTAGAAATATAATAATATATTGAGTAATGTTTAATTTTTGTATATATATGACAAAAATGATATTTAGATCTCATGAAAATATTATTATAATAGTAAAATTTTACTGAAAGAATCATGTGTATTGTCATAGATATTTTTTCTTTCTATTATTTAATGTCAAAGTTTGGATTTATAATTAAAAGTATTTGGACATTTGTTTTCTATTTTTTAATGTCAAAGTTTGGACGCATAATTAAAAATATTTTTAAATTTTTGTTGGTGGAGTGGTTATGTATCTTTGTACGTTTTTATTTTATCTATTACGAGAGCATGTTATGTTGTAAAAATAATTATGTTTATGTGAGTTTTATTTTTTGCAATATATTTCATGTACTAACATTTGTTTTTACAATGTAACATATATTTGTGATAGATATGATAAAGATGTGCACAAAATACATATTATTTTACAAATAAAAGTTTTAAAAATACTTTCAATTATACCTCCAAATTTTGACATTAGAGAAAGAAAAAATTATTTGCACTAGTATTGTGGTTATATGATTCTTATAACCATGCATTTTTTCCTAACAATGACTTAGGAAAAGTCATGCATAAACTCAAGAACATACATGAGTAAATCGAGAGTTTTTATTCTTTGAATAATAATATTTGTAGCATATTATTGACGACAGTGATATGTTTAGTATGAAATAAGTATTTATACGATAGTTTTGTAGATATTATAGTAGTAATCTAACACGTTTATATGGAATTTTGCAAATTTCTAACCTACAAGCATGTCATATTTTTACAAAAGAAAATCAGCGTATAGATATTGGATATTTAAAGTTAATTAAAAAAATGAATATTCATTTTCTAATATTAATAATTTAAAATAATATAAAATTTTACTTTCTTTTATATTTAAAAAAGAGTCCAGAGAATTATTATCTATTATTATATGAATATTTACTTTTTTATTAATTAGAGTGGAAGTATACCTAAATTAATTAATATATTATTATTATTAAATTATTAAAAGAAATTTTCAATTTGTGAAACATAGAACATGAAAATAATATTATTGAAATTTGGAACAAAATTTTGAAATTGCATTCGGTGTTTGATTGCTAAGCGAAAACAATGGATTAGTAAAAAAATATATTAATATAATTAAAATACATGATAATGAAAATAAAAATTGTTGATATAGAAATTGAAAAAATGGTATTATCACAGGTGGGAATATAGTGTTGGAAAATAAAATAATGTTAATGAATTATAATAGTAACCCGAACATGTATCACGAAGGAATTAGAGAAAAAAATAAAAACGAACCACGATTGAAACTAAAAAAATGAAGAGTTAATTAATATATCTAGTTCAAATTATGATTCTTTTTATAAATTTAATTCGATTTTTAATTTATATCATTTATTTTTTTAATTATCAAATTGATATTAATTCTAGTTCGAAGTTAGATTAGTTGCTGACATATTTTATAGAAAATTATTGTTCTTAGTGCAAAATTTGGATGTGAAGATATTTTTTATGATTGCTTCATTGTTACTACCACGAGGTTAAAACACAAAATTGATGCTATTTGAAGTTTCAAATACAACATGTGATATCAAATAATGCATTTCAATTGGCTAGTTAATTCATAAAATATCTCTTATTATTTGGGATGAGACTCGACAAACAAGTATTACATGGTAACTCTTTCAAAAAAAAAAGTAGTGTGGAAACATCAAACATTAGGCCAAACACTTGGATATATATACTACAAATCAAATTTACAAAATAGTGTTTGATAGAATAACACTTGTATTATGTTACGTCCCTTGTCTTCTTAGGAAGTAGACATCTCCCAAGATGATAACGTAATTAGAGAATAGGATGACATAATAGGACAAAAAATAAATCATATTCATATAAATAAAATGCAACAAAAATTTAAAGTTTAACCTTAAAAAACAACTACAACTAAAATACTCCAAATGAAAGGTACATAGTAACAAAAGGTTTCTTTTGAATAAAAATAAATTTCAAAAATAGATACCGATGCTCAAATATGAGATCAGTACTATAGCACTCTACTAACTCTAACACAAAAATAACTAACTCTGTACATGTCACCCCTGTGAATCTGAGGCAAAAATAAGAGGAAAGTCAACGGGAAGGTCGAGTAGGATTCAACATCAATATGTCAAACACTAAGATAATAACTCAAAATATCATGAACACCAATATATGCAAGTATAACACTAAAATTAACTCTATTATCTCTATATGTATCAATACCACTTGTATGCATTATATCAGTGAATCAAGAGCAGTACGGACAAGAGCTCCATGGGTTTCTCCTTGCACTCTCGCACCTGAGAGTGGTTCTCCTCGTCTGCTAGTATAGAGAGCACCTATCCAAGGATAATCCACGGGCACTGCGCAATGCCCTCAGGCCGCAACGCATCTACTAAATACCAGTATTCCTTGGCTGTAGACTCCCTTATGTCTATTGGGTCGTAAAGTATCCCCGCCCGAAGCACAAGGCTAACGGGCCGCAAATAGATCATTATAATCAAAGAGCACTAGTGAATCCAGCAATGTTATGCCAATGTTAAAAATACTATTACAACTCATGTCTTTAAATGCACAAAAAATGTAGCACAAATTATTGTAACACGTTACACGTGCAATAATAATCATTATGAGCACAATTTTAGCACATGACATGTTCAATATAATTAACAACATAATGTCAATATGATCATAGATATACCATCTAGATGAGTGCTACTTGTCATGTTCCAAATAATTATGCAAGAAATTTCAAAGAATAATACTGAATCAAAAATCAATAATTAATAGCACAATAAGAAAAAATGTCACATAGTGTAGGGTCCATATGAGTCTAAGAGAGAATCTATTGTCTAATAACACTTCTTTAGCTCTAATATCAAAGTTAAATCATAAACATACTTAATACGAAAAACAAAGCACTAAAACCCCAAACTGTTCGAATGGTACAAATCTCATTTGAAAAAATTAACTTCACCAATGAATTCAGAACATCGATAAAGATTCATATAAAGTATGTCGAAATCCGACTTAGGAAAGCCCCCAAAATTAATTTCCGAAGAACCCCTTAATTTTCTATAAATCAACATATAGGTAAATCATTATAACACTGTTATTAAACAACCAGTCGCCCTAGATATAGGTAATAACAGTGTTATAATCTTACATCGAAACACAATTCCCTCTGAACTCTGCATGCTCCGCCTCCGCTTGTCACGCTCCGCCTCTGCTTGTCACACTCCGCTTTGATCTGAAAGCACAGTTTCCAAAGACGTCAAACCCAGGATTGAGCGAAGAGGTACTATTTATAGAGAGCGAATCACAATAATTTTACAAAAAGGCCCCTCAAAACTAAAAAAATCCTAAATAACCCCACTATATATATATATAATTAAAATAAATAAATGCGGTGTAACATATTATGTGGAAGTTTTTGACAAATATTCTTTGTGGTACCAAAAGGATGATGAATATATATTGTAAATGCATCTATAAATAGGTCATATATTTGAAATTATTTTAAAGTAATTTCTCTTACTAAAAATATGTATTTGCGGTCAAATGATTTTATATAAAGACAAATTGAAGAAGTTAGAGACTTTATAATATTACATACAGGAAATGGTATTAGTTGTTTAATTGATGAAAAAGTTTGGATGAACGTGCCCAATAACATTCTAATATACTATAACTGTGTTCCTATAAACTCAGTTATAGAAACACTATTTCCAAATTTAATGAAAAATTTAAAAAACAACAATTGTTTAAAAAATACAATTATTTTAGCTTCTCATCATGAAATTATTGAAAAAATCAACAATTTCATTGAATATCTTGTTGAGGATGAAGAAATAATTTATTATGGTTGAGATTCAATTTCAAGTACATATATTGCTTTTAAAAATCTTCATTTTTTATACCCAACAAAATTTCTAATTATCCCGAAATTCTAGTATTTTGGATCATAAATAAGTTATAAAGTTAGGATATCAATTGTTCTATTTTCGAACATTAACAAAAGAGTCTGATTTTGCAACGGAACAAGATATTTATTGATGCAAAAGTAATTACACAAACTAATATTGTAGAAAAAAATTTCTTACCAAGAATCGTTCTTTCACAAAATGAAAATAAATGGCCTTTTGTACTCGAGAAGATAGTACTTAATATTCTTCAAAAAATATCAAAAATATTATTTGCAAAACAATTTTTTTCATGAATAATCATTTGATTGTTTGCATCGTAATCGTAGTTCATTTTTTTTTTCTAATAGTTTTATATTAATATAAATATTACAATTTCTTTCCTTCATTTAGATCTATCGGGTTTATTATAAGAAACAGAGTTCAAGTTGTTAATGAAATTAGATGTGAACAGAAAGATAGACAATCAAGGTTACAATTGTAAGGACGTGGGAGATAATTTGTCTAAAATTAATAACATCATAAGTTTAGACATGATCTTTGTCGATAAAAAAAGTAAAATATAATTTTTATAATTTTATTAATAACAATTATATTATCTATAAAGAAAACTAAGAAAAAATGTTCTACTTAAGTTGTAAGAAAATAGTGTACGATTAGGAAAATGTAACTTTACAAATTTTGACTTTTATCAACAAAAGAGTCAATTTATACGATAAAAAATTTCAAAATTGTGAATGCTGGTGGACAATATCGTCCCACTATTAATGATTACTACAAATGATTTAAAAGTCATCTTCTTAATAAACACCAAGATTAAATTAGAATATGAGGTATGCAATATTTCAAAGTTCAAATTTCATTTTGTTACTCTTGATAGTTTAAAAAAGAGAATGAATGATTCAACTATTTTGACCGATATTGTTCAATTATATATATTATTTTAAAAAATTATATTATATTGTTAAAAATGAAAATATCTAACCTATTTCGTATCAATTGCATATATATTTGGACGTTTAATAACAATCAATCCTAAAAAGGAAGTGAAACACAAAACTAACCTGGTTACCGGACACAATATTGACTTGATGCTATCAAAGTATTTTAACCATTTAATTTTATTTTAAAAATTGAATAATTATTTTCTCTTTTACCGTAACTTATAATATTTTTTAGAAATGAAATAATGAGGGGTCAACAAGTGTTCAAAACTTCAACGAATCTTTACAAAAAAAATTTAAGTAATAATTGTTTCTTAGTTCATAAAAATATATTTATTAAATTTTATAGTCTTTATATTATTTCTAATTGATTTTTATTCCTAGAAAAGAATTATCTTTTAATAAATAGTTCAACAAAAATTTATATTAACATTGAAGATATTGACAGCATCACGAACATACTTAGGAAAGCAATGCAAATCTTATATATATATAAAACTATTGATACAAATTGGTTTTTAATTATATTGCTTTTAACATGAATGTTTAAATTTTCTCATATTAATAATTTTGATGATAAAATAAAATTCAAAGTCAAAAATCAATAGTAATGCATCTAAGAAAAGACTTTGCGAAATATTTTAAATTAAAACCAATAATAATTCTAATGTATGTAAGATATCCACGTATTGTTATGAAATAATTATATATATATATAATATCTTTTTTATATTTTTTTATATACCAATTTTAGGAAATAACTTTCATAGTCGTAGCAAAATTACTTTACACTAAAAATAAATTAAAATAGTAGAGTTTGTCAAAAATGCAAAAAAAAATTATGGAAAGAAAATGATAGTTTTTATGCAATGGTTGATAAGTAAATTCAATTTCTACGATGACAAGGTATATATATTTCTAGTTCAAAATGTTTAAGTATAATTGCATATATTACGTACTATACGATGCGGGATGCAAATAAAGAATTGAACTTCATACCGTGGATGAAGATTCAAAAGCTACATTTGTGATTTTAGATAACGAAAGTGAAAGATTGCTTAATATATCAATAGAAGAGTTACCATCTTCAAATGATTCTGACACGAAAAATATCTCAAATTAAATAGAAGTTTTTTATGACATTGAGTTTTTACTATCAAGATTAAGATTACTGATTATAATTTTAAATAATAAAAAAAAGAAATCTTCATTATTTTGAAGGTAAAATGAACAAAACGAAAGTCTACAACTAAACAAAATAAATGTTGATCAAAATTTTTAAAACATCAAAACTCCAATAAAACAAGTAAAGATGTATAAATTAATCATTTTTATAATTTTACTCCAAATTTAGTGACAAACAAGCACTGAAGCACTATCAAACATAATTTTATTTCATTGTTCCTGATTATTAATATTTATAAAATTTATTTAAATATTTGAATGCGATGTTTGTATTGTAAATTTAAATTTTACTCCGTTTAGTGTGCGAATTGTGGTATAATTTATAGTATTGATTAATTAATGATAATATCATCAAATTTTTGCTATAGAAGTTCATACATATCTATTTTTATGCTTAATTTTTTAGTACTAAATTTATAATAATATTATCATTTTGAATAAAACATTATTTATATTTTTTAATAAAATTATTATTATTATTATTATATTAAATTCATTTAATTATATATTATTATTTAAATAAAATTATATTTATATATATTTACTAAATGCAGGAGTTCTCCAACTAGTCTACGTTAAGATGAGAAACCTGAGCAGAGCATTCATTTTACTTGAGACAATTTTTACACTTGCCAACAAACCTGAGCAGAGCATTCATTTTATGTGCCCACAGTAGCATCATAGTTGAAGTAGGGGCAGCAAAAATAAGCACGGCACGATAATTGCGGGCCGGGCCGAAAAATTCGGCCCGATAATGTTATCGGGCCGGGCCGGGCCGGGCCGATAACATTGCGGGCCGACGCAAGCCGGCCCGTTTGGCCCGCTAAACATATATAAAAAAAATTAAGTTTAGATTAGGGCTTGTTTAGTGCTTTAAAATTAAATGTGAAGTTAATCTATGAAGTTTTTCACGTGAAATGTCATATTTGATGCTTATTTAGTCTCTTAAATATTTTAAATTATTTTTTTTACAATTTTTTAAAATTTTTTTAGTTAATAAGAGGGCTCGCGGGCCGGGCCGGGAATTTCCGGCCCACTAAGTTAGCAGGCCGAGCCGGGCCGGCACGCCACCTTATCGTGCCGGGCCGGCCCGTTTTGCCACCCCTAAGTTGAAGTTGGTTTGGCAAATCTTGTCGGATCCGAGCTACCAGGCTGGTGCACCAACAAAAATTCTGGACATGCCTACTGCTGGCATGAGTAAAAGCCTAAAAGGGATCATATAATATTTCGGCTTGAAAACAAGATACTAGAAGTCAATCTTAACAACCCAATTCGCCATAGCATTTGATTAACATGAGCTCCCACTGCATCATTAATTTACAGGTGCTTGGATGAGAAATAAACTGTTCTTAAGCCAATGCCAACACCTATCAGCAAAACTGTCTTTCTTCACTTGGTTACAAAAGCCAAAAACGGAGAATGTCCATTGAAAGAATTGAAGTGTCCCTTGCTCTCAATTTGATAGCATTAGGCGGATGCCGCGGGTGCAACTGGGACGTACCAGCCATGATGGATTTCGACAGCTTTCTTTCTCCTTGCAAGTCTGGACTTCCTACGAGCTCCAGTATTCCTATGCAAGGTGCCAACTTTTACAGCTCTGTCGATTGCTGAATATGCCTCCGCGATAAGCTTTTCAATTGGAAGGATTTCTTCAGATTGTGCATCATTTTTCTTCCGAAGCCCATCAAGAGCTTCAAGAACCTAAAATAGAAAGATTTTTTTTTTTTGAATTAGATATGACCTTCACTTCTGCATAAGCACACCATCAAGTTCCAATTGAGATCCAGACTAAAGTGAAGCATGGAAAATACTGGGATACAAATATTAACCAAACACTTGTAATAAAACTTATTTCCGACTCACTGTCTATGAGATGATATAAGCGGTGATCAACCAGCATAGCCCATTTGTAAGTCAGACTCAGAACCTTGTATATTATGTTTTTTTAATGTATATTTAGGTTATGAAGAGTTCCAAGGAAGAAAAGCAATCAATATTATAGCTTCCTAATGGGCACCCATTATTTTGCTCTTTCTTCTAATAGATATGTGCAACTAATATATCCACAAATCTTAATAATTTCATTGCCATGTCATAGTCCCCATACTCATTTTACAAGTCAAATGCGCATAACAAAATATGCAGGACTTGACTCCTGAAAGTGACAATGAAAAACATTTTTCTTAACATGTACATGGGCTAGAAAGAAATGATTTTAAGATTTTAAGATTATTTTATAAGTAACCTCTCAATGTTAGATGGGAATTATAAGTACAAAACAGAAATAGTTACAACAAACCCATAGAACTTAACATGGTTTTGCTCTATGAGCTCAAAATATGTAGAGTTTTCAAAAGATTAGTTTGTTCTTTTTATGTGATCGTTGCATCATATTATTGTCACTTTGAAGATGCCTAACAAAATAGTTGAACTCAATTTCCTTTCCAGTAGCAATAATACCTTGAACCTATCTTCCAACAATGATGTTGCTATTGCTTTTAATATGATAATATATAACAGAAAGAAGTAATTCTTAATAAGGTTCGACGTTGGCAAACTGGCACAAATATCATACAATTTTATCCATACTGTGAAAAAGAAAATGAGAAGAAGAAAAATACAAAATTACTAAAAGAACATAAACCTCCAAGAGACCACAATGATTTGGAACACCATTAACCAGGAGCTCACGTTACTTATACAGTGTAGTGACGACTGTCTATTTGCTGTATATCATAACCAAAAAAGTAAATATAGAATTATAGATTGATGTTCATAAATCCGAACACATGAACTTTGAAAATCTAAAAAGAAGCTTAAGATAGCCTGGGTTTTGACCTAAGAAGTGTCCCTAGAAGATTATTTTCCTATTAAATATGTACTGACAATTTTTCACTGCATGAACCCCCAAAGATGGTTTGCTCGGATAATTCCTCTAAAATTCTAAAGTAGGTATTATTGCTTTAGTGCTGAGTACTTTGAGAATGGACTGGTGTTCTAAGTCCTATAAAGTTCCCTAAAACATATTAACATTGCTTCATCCTAGGAAATTTGGTGCTCAACAAGAACCATGGAAAAGTAGGGGGGAAAAGAAAGGGAAAAAAAATCTCAATAAGGTTATCCTTTGCAGCAAGTGCTGTGTGTTGGAATATGAACTGCAATATTTTGTTTTCAGTTCCCAGATAAGTAATATCTAGATGCAAGACATCTGAATGCGCAACCAACCAAAATTTATACAGGTAACTTTTTAAGCATCGACCTACATTCTGGCAACCGTGCATGACAAAGATGACAAGAGGACGGCAATTTACAACTTTTAGTTTGAGGAATAAAACAATAAGAGAGCAAACTACATAAATTCAGCTGCAAAGGAGTTCAACAATAAGCCAAACGAAGGATGAAGACAATGAGCATATCATGTAAACAACGTTAACAACTTTGAAAGCTCCCTTCATCAAGTGAAATTTGCTCTTTAGCATCAGTAGATGAAGTAATGAAAGACATCAAAAAGCAGGCAAAAAACGAGAAACTATTAAAAAAGTCCAAATTAAGTGAGGAACAAAACCTTCTTCATCCGGGTCTTCATCTCGGACTTGTGAGCCTTGTTGTAGATGCGGCGTTTCTCAGCCTGCCGAGCCCTCTTCGCCGCGGAATCGTACTTCTTCGGCGCGGCCTCACACGCTATAGCTAACCTCCCCGGCGGAGGCGCCCTACGCTTCTCCACCGCGCTCAGAAAGCCACCTGCTTTTTGCGAAAAATCCCCCACATCCCCAAAACCAGTCAGTCTCACTCGAATGCAATAGCAGAGCCCCACCACAAGGAAGGAAGATGAAGAGAAATTTTACCTGAGGGGAAGGCCGTGAGGGAGAGATTCGAGGCGAATGAGAGGGAGAAATTAGCGGGCTGATGGCGGCGGAGAGGGAAACCGGCGCTTCTTCCACTACTGAGGAGGGAAGAACAGAAAGGTTGAGGTTTGCAAGGGAGACCGAGGCACGAAGCAGCTACTGCCGCCATGGCGTTCGTTCTTTTGCTTTGCTCCTCTCTCCCAAATGTCTCAGGAGTCCCAAATGTCTCAGTAGCTTTATCTTATCTCTGCGGAGTGGATTTCGAATCGGGTTGGGCAGGGAGACCGGATAAGATCATAACTCATAAGCGATGCATCTCCTGTCCGGCCTATACTGTGCCGGTCCGGTCTAACTAAAGTGTCGGCCCAGTTTCATGATTGATTTGCTTTAAGATTTATGTTTGAAGATCGCATCAGAGTTCTTAGCAGCAAATCCCGCATCTCCTGTCCAACCTACACTGTACCAGTCCGGCTTAACTAAAGTGTCGGCCCAATTTCATAACCATGAATTTACTTTAAGATTTGTGTTTGAAGATCGCATCAAAGTACTTGGCAGCAAACCCCGATGGCTCGTTTATTTCGTTTTAAAACAAAAGATTGGACTGAATTTTGACTCTCGTCCCCGATTATTTTATTAAAATGACGAGGGATAAAATTTTAAATCCCGTTCGAAATAGAATTTTGAATCATTTTGATGTACCCAGAAAATTTTTTTGTCGATACATCAAAATAGGGCGGAGGACATTGAGGGAAAAAGACCTCAATGCGCTCCGCTAAAAGCTTGACTCCCTAACCTAGCCGACACCTCACCCATTCGCACAGTCGCCACTCACCCGTTCGCACAGTCGCCTCACCCGCTGCTTCACAGTCGCCTCTTCGCCTCAGGTATGCCGCTGATCTCCCTCTCTCGATTTCTCTCCATTTCTGTCGCCTCCTCCCGCCTCTCTGATTTCTGTCGCCTCCTCTCGCTGATCTCCCTCTTTCGATTTCTCTCGATTTCTGTCGCCTCCTCCCGCCTCTCTGATTTCTGTCGCCTCCTCTCGCTGATTTTTATCTCGCCTCTCTGATTTCGTACGCCTCCTCTCTCTCTGATTTATCGAAGTTTGTATACTGTCGATTGATGCACGTTGAGTTCTGAAGATTATTGTCGATTGGATGCATGTTGTATACTGTCAAGAGTATTTTTATTCTAGATTTTTTATTACTGTCGATTAGATAATAATATGGTTGTTGATGTTTGAGTATAATATGCTTTGATTACTGAAGCTTGTATAATATTATGTGCGACTAATTTGAAGTACTCGACTCGATGTTCATTGTTTGATTACTGAAGCTTGTATAATATTACTGAAGCTTTGATTACTGAAGTGCTCGATGTTCATTGTTTCATTGTTTGAGTATAATATGCTTTGATTACTGAAGCTTTGTCCAAATAGCTAAAACGCCAGGAAGGATAAATGTTTAAGACAAAATGTTCATTGTAGGTTATTGAGGAATGAGGTGCATCTAAGGCATTGTATCATATGTTTAAGACAAAATATTATTGAGGATTTTTGTTCTGAATCATATTTCTGAATTCTGATACCTTATATTATCATATGATTATTTGAATCAAATGCATAAAAGGCATTGTATGGTAGAGATATTTGAATTGTGAAATATAAACAAGAGATCATGCAATTTTCTAATTCTAGGTGGTGCCTGTAGAGGTTTTTGGATAATGAAGATTATATAGTGGTCTGCTGTTTGAAATTTCAGTTGTTTGGATTTTAATTGTTTTGCATCTGCTGACTTGCTCATGTCGATAGATCTGTGTCCTGAATTGGTGCTTTTAGTAGGTTGTAGTGCCGTGTTCTTTATCAGTTTGGTTGGTGCTTTTTGTCTAGTTTTTCTTTTATATGTTCAATATTGTCAACATCTCTGTCAAAATTTTATGGCACCAACATGCCACCTATGTGGCTATACATGTACCTGCTACTTGCTTCTTGTCTAATGTACAATTAGTGCCACTGATCCTTATTAGTTTGTTCTTAATTCAAACAACTGAAATTAAATCCAAACAGCTGAAATTCCATTGTCGAGTCAGAGCCTAATTAATTGTTCCTTCACATTCCCCAATTCTCTCAACACTTCACAAGATGAAGAACAAATATATAAGCCTTGAATTCTTGCTCACACTGATATGCTCACACTAGAATAACAGGAAGCAGATTATAATTGTTTATCTATTCAGTGAAACATCAACAAGTAGAAGAACAAGACCTTGAAAATGAAAAATATCATTTTGAATATTGGTGTTTTGGCAGCCATGACATATATTTTGAATAAATAAATATCAAGAAATGAGAACATGTTTGGCAGCCATGACGTGATATTTTGGTGCATTAATTTGTGCATTAAAAATTTAAAATTAAAATAAATTAAAATTTAATTTGTGCATTAAAAATTTACAATGGTATTTTGGTTATATTGTCTTGTACAGGACTCTGTTTTAGCGAACCAAACACACGATGAGACTGGATGTCGTGTCTTGTTATTGACGAACCAAACATGGTATAATTGTTGTCCCAGGACACTTGGTGCCCTGTCTTTGTCCTTGTCTGGTGTCCTGTGACGAACAGTTTACGAACCAAACGGGCCCCGAGTCTCTTCCGAGTCCAAAAATTCGAGCTCGGTGGCGGTGAGGGTTTAAAACGAGGAGCTCTTCATCTTCTTTTTTGGTTGTTCGCCTCTGCTCTCCCCCGAATCCCTACTTTGTCGCGTAACGAGAGGATAAGAGCAAAATGCCAGCGCCAGCAGAAGACCATCTACTACAACAACAGCGACGTGAAGAAGAACAAGAGGAGTTGAAGCGACCCCTTCTCGATCAAATCAAGCGGAAGGATCCGCCCAGCCATGGCGAGACAGTTGAAGAAGTAAAACGAGATGAAGGGGTTGGGGAAGGGAAAGAGAAGGAGAAGCAGCAGCAAGAACCGAAGCGGAGGAAGAAACCGAGGGAGACCTTCATCTATGGCAACTATCGAACCTACTACGGATATCGAGTAACCCTTCTCAACCCTATTTCTTCTATGTTTTTTTAGTATCTTTTAACTTGTTTTGGTTCCGTCCTTTGGTTCTGTTGTTGTTGTTGTTGCGGATTTTCTATTAGTTTTATAGTTCTTCCACAAGGAATTTCCAGTCTCGTTCAGTAGGAAATAGTACACTTTTTGTTGTTGGGAGGAAGAAAAAGGAGGACTTTTGCTAAAAGAAAGAGGAACGGAAAGAGCCCTAAATCATGAAGGGAATGGAAATAATAACTTTTGCTTCCTCCCGATATTCTCTTCTTCCTTCGAATAAGAATTTTTTGTTTTTGATATATTTTTTTTTGTTGCAAACAAACTGTAACTAACTTCATTTGAACAACCATCCAACTTTTGCTATGTGATGGTTGGGTTGTGCACAGACTACTAGTTGTGATATTATGTTCCCCACTTAACCATTAATATTTAGTTCACATCTTCTACAAAGAACCTGATGCACATATAAACTGCGATCTTTGTGCTGTAAAAAATGACAACATATGATTTTAGCATAGTAGAAACTAATATGTGCCAAAGTAATCCTTAAAGTGCTACTAATAGAGGGTGACCTAGTGCACGAAGCAATCCCACTTTTGTGGGCTTTGGGGGAGGGTTGATGTACGCAGCCTTCTCCGTGCTTTTTTGCTTGTGGGCTCTTGGGGGGGGAGGGTTGATGTACGTAGCCTTCTCCATGCATTTTTGCTTGTGGGCTCTGGGGAGGGTTGATGTAGGCAGCCTTCCCCCTGCTTTTTTTTTGTTGAAGAGGCTGTTTCCGTGGTCGAACCATGACCTCTATGTCACAAGTGGGAGTGGGATAACTTTACCAATACATCAAAGCCACCCTTAGAGTGATACTAATGATGACTAAAACTAATCCTACTATACCAACTTTGATGTGATTATAAAAATAATCTAGAAGCACCTACAGAAATGACTTATTCAGTCTGTATCATTTTACTTTGGGTACTAAGTCTAGTACTAAGTCCTTTTTTTCTTCATTTTCTAACTCCGGCAAGTCTCTAGACAATCTTGTCCCCTCCTTTGTTCATATCTATCTTCTTCTCCCATTCTTTTTATTAACTTCTTTTCAAATAATATGATTGTTTCTGTTTTTGTTGCATAATTTATTTTTCTTTGTTTTGCATATATGCTAAATTGTTAAGTAGTACTTGTTGTTTCATATGAGTTATACAGTAGTTGATTACTAGATTTACGGTTCTGCTGTGTAAGAAGTGTTTCATTCTGTTTTAGATCAATCATGGCATGAAGGAAGATCCAAGACTTGCTACATTTGAAAGAGAATGGTTTGAGGGCAAGGATTGTCTTGATATTGGATGCAATGAGGGTTTTATAACTATTAACATAGGTAACATCTCGTATAAATTTTAACTTCTTTGATTTAGCTCCTTTTAATAGAATTTCATTGTAGGATAGAATCTCGAGTGCTGTGGTGGAAAGAACTTTATCTAGGAGAGTGCACATTTTCTTATCAGAATTTTATAATCTTGAAATCTCTTGCTTTTGCAGTTAGCTTTTGTTATCTAATTGTTGTCAGTTGTCATAACTGATCTTTTAAAATGTAGCTGTTCAAAGTAAAGTTCTGGTTACTGATTATTCTTCTGATGCTTCTTCTGCAGCAAAGAAATTCTTTTGTCGAAGCATTCTTGGAATAGATATTGATGCAGGTAACATTATGATTATACTTCTTTTTGTTTAAAAAATAGTACTATTTGCATATTTCTAGTTGACTTGGAAGTCATAGTTAAGACATTTATGCAAGCTGCTGCTATGCTTGTTGCCAATTCTTTGATGAGTCATACATGATTTTCTAATTAATCCCTGGAAGAAAATTTTGGAGCAAGACTAGTGTTCCATTATAAATCAGATTTGCAAAGGGAACACTATTATCTGGTTGCTTATTTATTCATGAATTATGGTAGGGATAGTTGTATTGGAGTAGTTCATTTGTTGGAGTTTCTTTTAGCATCATCTCCTACATCTATGAACCTTATATCTATGAATCTAGTGTAGATATGGTCATTCTTCATGGGGTCTAACTTATAATTGCTAGTATTATCTCCCTCAGATTTGATGGAATAATCTAATTTGATAAGTAGAATGGCATCAATTGTTACTATAAATTGTTAGTTAATTTGCACAAACGTAATTGTGAAGCATTTTCATTATTCCTCAATTAACTCAAAATTAAATCGTGAAGCTTTGAAGTCAAACCTTATACCTTCCGCGAATGCATTTTAGTATTGGACGCACTCAAATTGTGTAACCTGCTCTTTGTATCTAATTGTCAGACCATATTCTTCTTATTTATTATGCTTGATCACCATTATTTCCCACCTAGCAGGTTTAATTGAAACTGCACACTGGAATTTGCGGAAGATAGCTAAAATGGAAATATCTAAATCTCAAGAATCTCTTCCCACTGATGATGTTTTCAAGAGAATCTCTTTCCTGCGTGAAAATTTTGTTGAGAGTTCGAGGGGATGCTCAGAGATGTATGATACAATTGTTTGGTACGTTCTATAACAGCTTGTGTCAATTGTGGTAATTTAGTTCCCTTGTCTTTTCAGGTTATATTTTAGCCCTTCTTTTCTATTTAGTATTTGATAATAATTGCAATTAATTTGGATTTTCTTTCCAGTTTAGTTTTAGGTTCAGATTCTATAGTGATAAATAATTTTTATTTTATATGCAGTTTGAGTGTAACTAAATGGATCCACTTGAATTGGGGCGATGATGGGTTGATTAATATGTTTGTCAAGATCTGGAGACTTCTTAGACCGGTATGTCAAAAACTGTCTAGTAAACACATTGGCTCAAATATGTTCTCGAAAAATTGTTTGTCCTTTTTATCTCCCATCTTCTTACAGGGTGGGGTGTTGGTATTGGAACCACAACCTTGGTCTTCATATAAAAGATACTACAGTCTATCTGAGGTGATGATTTTTACGATTCCTATTTACTTTCTTTCTTTGCTTCTGCTGATGGCTTTAGTCTGAAATTCCATCCTGTGTTACTGTCAGAGTAGAATTGTATGTGCATCTTTCAGTAATCTAGTGGTATAAGATATCAGAAGTTCTAGTGGAAGCATTCAAGTGCCTGCTGGCCTTGAATGTTGCAACTGGCTTTGATGTGGTCTTGTCCATGCTTTTTCTGAACTTGACATATAGATTCAGGTAATGATGACCTACATTTTTATCATATACTAATAAAAAGAACATGTTTTAGATAGGCAATAGGTCATGAGCGCTTTTTCCAAACCAAATTAGGGCAGGACAAGGAGGGACAAGGATTGCGAACGAATGTTGAAGCAGGAAATGTTTGATTAGCAAGTCATTTGACAAAGAAAATTTTCAAATGGTGATAGAAACATGATCTCACTAAGATATGGATTTGCATGATGATGTTGGGTCTACTAATAATTTAGACTACTGCAAAATATACCATAATAACCATGCTTCATAATTTTGTGTGATTGGGATGTGACCAACTGACCATTGTGTTCCGTAATTTCCCAAAAGTAGTTGGACTTAAATATAAGACACTCGTGAAAAAGATGTAGTACATGAAATCACTTTGCAGCAACGGTGACTTGTTGAACTTGGCGGGGAATTTATTGCTTGCTTTCCATAGTGAAAGACAAATTGAGTCAATGCTGGTGAAGATGGTTTATGGTTAGGCAATGCTAAAGATAGCCTTATTACTGAAGTCATACCTTTTCTGAACATTGCTGCAATTTTCTGGGCTGATCATTGCTCATGCCCATGCTTTCCTCCCTTATGAATGCATATTGCACGATCACTGTTAGCTTTTAGTGCTACACTAGCTTTTTCTTTCCCTTGAATGATTTTCATTTGGTGTAAATTTGCAGACTTTAAAGAAAAACTACTATGATAGCCGTATCCGACCAGATGATTTTAGGGAAATTCTTCTAGATAAGGTAAGATCCCTTTCATGGCAATTAATTTTCTTGAAATAATTTCCTAGATGGATATAATTTTATTTATGTTATCTAGTTGGACAAAGTACCTTTTAGCAGAAGTTGGAACATGCAAGTGTCTTAAATTTTAAGATGTTCATTGTTGTATATTTGTTTGACACTTCTGACTGATATGCTGGGTTGTGCTTCTAGATTGGATTCAGATCAGCAGAGATTATCACAAACAGTTTATCTGGTGCTGTTGCTGGGTTTGGCCGACCAATTATAGTGTTCACCAAGTGACTGGATAAGGGTACTGCGATGTTTTTTGACGAACCTTATTTTTATTTAATTGTAAACTAGACACTATTAGTAAAATTTTATCTCCTGGTTTCAAGATCTGGCTTTCATGACTGCAAACCTCTCGACCATGACTGCAACCATGCCTTATTTTATGTTTGCTACTTCACTTAATATCCATGTTAACTTTCGAGTGAAGTTTCTTTTATTCATTTTTGTTTAGTTTCAAGAGCTTATCATGGTAGTTGGTTGATTTGTACTTTATTGTTGGATGTACATTGTGGAAAGTGCCTTATTATAGAAATATTGTCATTTTTCTTGTTTTTTCTTATTTTTGCTTGCATATGTTCCATTCATCAGGTTAGATATTTGATTCTCTTTTTCTTTTTTGGCTTAATGCAGGTTGTGGAGCAAAATGGAGTGAATATAACAGTTCTGCTACTATTGGACACCTATTTAATCAGGTAGCAAGAGTTTGACCTACCGCCGGATCTGGATTTGGTGCACTCTAGATCTTGCTATTCTGAAAGCTCAGAGACTACACCATCTTGTGCCTTAATGAAATGGACGCACTGCCTCGAGAAGTAAAAAGAAAACAAAGGAATAGAGAGAAATATAAGTATATCAGAAGTTGTCGGCACACAAAATTGCTGAGAAGAGTTGGAGAATCTCATAATTCACATTCTATGTTTTTATTTTCAATAATTTCATGTTCTAGACCAGGATTTATTTATATAGACAAATGCCAATCCAAATTTTGCTTCTACTAACGTTTGCAAAACTCATGAAAAGAAAACAGTGTAATACATGGATATATGCAATTTGCATACTTGTATTGATGATTGGGTTTTGGTGAATTGCAATTTTCTTTTAGATTATTCTAAAGCACATGAGCTACAGTTGAAATCGAGTTAGATGGAAATAAACATATAATCATGAGAATATTCCTCTTTATAGTGATGTTTGAGAGAAATCCGTTTATTCAATCCGAAACTTGACCTTATTTGACATCAAACTTAATTTTTGTTGAGCTAGGTCGATTCTCCGATTTTTATTTTTTTAATTCCTCAATCGAATTCATAGTTATTATTTCAAGATAAAACAGTTGTATCTCGCTCAATTATAATTTCCTTATTAGATTACCGAGCGTAGGTTCTACTTCAGTCAGTTTATATGCTTTAACGAAATATTTATTACCTTTGCATCGATTAGTTAGTTTCAGTCGAGTTTATTGTTTATGAATCGAGATGGTATAATTATGAAAATGTAAAGAACATTTGCATGGTGTCGATATGTCCGAGTGGTTAAGGAGACAGACTCGAAATCTGTTGGGCTCTGCCTGCGCAGGTTCGAATCCTGCTGTCGACGTTTTTTTTTTTTAGTCCACGCAAAGGAAGAAAATATTGGTCACCTTTAGGATATTCTGCAGTAAAGTTAGTGAAATATGAACATATCAGTAGCGGAAAAGTAGGCAAATTGCTCAAATAGCATGACAATCAATTAGAAACGAAAGAGTCAAACATTTTAGCCACTAATTACATGTTGGATACGGCGGCCAACGAGACAACTCCAATGTGGATTTCCTGGTCAACTCATATTATTATTATTCCCTTTATCCCAAAACGCGTTCAAATGTTCCCACTACTTTATTCCACATTCATCCCTTTGGTTACCTCTAGAATAAATTTTGTATTGTTCTAATTTTATTTATCGTATTTTTCTATTTTTCTTTATCTCACGAAACAAACGCGTTCTAAAAAAAAAAAGTAGGAGAACAAAACTCTGTTGAAACAAACATATCGTTGAAGTAGGAGGACAAGACTCCATCCAATGTGCTTATGTGCTGGTGAAGGCAGTGGCTGTGGCCTATAAAAGCTCAACCCTTCTTTCATTGCCTTAAACGTACAGAGCAAAACAAGAGAGATTGGATTTGCTAGTACGTAGAAGAGGAAGGTAATTCCAGAATTCTTTTATTTTCTAAAAAAAATTGATGTAGAATATATACTAGAATTTGCATTTTTGTTGGAATTGGTTTGTGATATTATATATTCAAAATTTTAAATCCCCATTAAATTTCCTTAAAATTACGTTATGATTGCATTTATACTAATGATATATCTTGATGAATACAATTAAATAGCTGTAAACAAATGTCTCCGATTGCGGTGAGAGACGTCATCCCCGACGGGGAATTGGTGTGGTACGATGACAAGGACGAGCAGCAGCAGCAGCTCTCCATCCACACCCTCGCCGCCGGCAAGAAGGTCATCCTCTTCGGCGTCCCCGGCGCCTTCACTCCCATCTACAGGTTCTCTCTCTCTCTCTCTCGAATTAATTCTTAGTACGCACACAGCATACAACACGTGCCGAGCTTCATCCAGAGCGCCGAGCAGCTCAAATCCAAGGGCGTCGCCGAGATCCTTCTTATCAGTGGTAATTAAGATCAAAACATTAATAGAGTTAATTAGTTAATTAAATCTATAGCTCTCGATTAATGATGGATTAAGTAACGAATTGCATGCAGTGAATGAAGAATAAAACTTCTATGGAGCCCCTCCTATCACTGAACCTAGGTTCACTAACATTGAATCTAAGATCATTAATATTGAACCTCGAGTGAAAATGCTAGGTTCATTCGTTTGCAACATAGGTTCACTCTTACTTCAGGTTCAATATAAATGATCCTAGGTTCAATGTTAGTGAACCTAATTAAGTTCACTCATAGGAGGGGCTTCATAGAAATTTCTATGGAGCCCGGCTCCATAGTAGTTTTTTCCGTGAATGACCCCTACATGATGAAGGCATGGGCGAAAACCTACACTGAGAACAAGCATGTGAAGTTCTTGGCCGATTGCTCTGCAGCCTACACCCGATTCCGAGTGTACATGACAAAATACGCAATCGGGTCAACATGTGCACTACCATGCTTGATCACCCGATCCTTCGTTTGTAATCTCCTCTTATGCAAGAGCCATATAATGAATTTCATTTTTAACAGGCTCATACACTTCCATATCTTTTGTGCTTTATCATCTCTTATTCCCCTATCTACCAATTGTTTGTAAAGAGAGGCAGTAGAGAAAACACCCATGTTATTTCATCTCCAGAAAGACCTATCCTCCGAGGTGGAGACACTGGTGTGTCCGATCACATTTTAAGTCTCCCAATCTCACCTGATTGCATCATTGGCTCGATCATTGCAGCTGAAGTTCATAATATCATGAACGATTTTTAATATATGAGGCACCTTAAGCCCTGTGTTGCATATATTTTTTAATAGTATAATTAATTTTAAACAACCAATAGTGTAATTAATGGCTTATTCTACTGTCAAAATTAGGGGTGCAAGTGAGTCGAACAACTTGTGAGCTACTCGGGATCGACTCGATGAAAACTCGAACTCAACTCTATCTTATTGAGCTTGAACCGAGCTTTACATATGAGCGAGCCAAGCTCGAGCTCAACATTTCTTAAACAAGTCGAGCTCGAGCACAAGCAAACTCGGCTCGATTACAACCCTAGTCAAAATTATAAACAATTATCGTTCAACCTACTAGATAAAGCTATATTAAGGACAGCTCAATTATATGTGTTCGAGATTTTAATTTTTTCTTAAAAATGGAAAATTCACAATCAATGTGGAACGAATTCAAAAATATCTTATTATTTAGAAATTAAACTAAATTTTAAAATTTTAAAATTTTAGAATTATTATTTATATATTTTATTTATTACCACCAAATTTTTTATTTCTAGAGCATGATTCGATTTTTTAAATTATATTCAGCTACCACAACTAGAGAAATTTAAAATTTTGAACTAAATTGATATCTTTTATTTATCATAATATTATCTAATAAATATGTAAATTTTGAATTTTTGTAATTTGATTCAATTTATTGAGTTTTTCTATTTTTTATTTGTTTTGAATTATTACATTTAAATAATCCAAAATTTCGAAAAGAATTTTGTTATTTGTTAAATATTTAATTTATTAGTTTTTTCATGAATAATATTTTCGACTTCTGCATTTTCCAAACAATAATGGAGAATCTAGAATTGAAGGAAATCATACATTAACATATATTGTATATAATTTTAAGTTAATAAATATTATATTATATTATATTATTCATCTACCTACTACGTAGAGCTCTCGATTCAGTTTTGTTTGAACGGAAAAATTGTATGATAGAAATGATATTATCAGACTTGATTCGGATTGAATAGAACGTTTAAATTGATTCAAATTTTTATAAAACTTCATTTGAAACAAAAAAATGATCTCATAATTAATATTTTTTTCACATATACATTTTCCGTTACATAAAATATATTGTTATTGTTATATTATTTTTAGTGCAAAATTAATTTAATATTTCGTTTAGGTACGTAGTATTAGTTCATATTGTATTTTAATATATTTATTCTTATATTGATATTATCTAACAACTTTTAATTTTTTAATTTAGTTGTAATTTTAAAATTTTAAATTCTTTTGTTGAGTTCGACTAAGATTTTTGAGAAAACTCAATATTTCAAATCATACCAATATCTTTTGATTGTATTATTATTAATTGAATATTTATTTATTTTTTCTAATTTAGTTTAATTTCTAAACATTTTGCATTTTTACAAATAATATAATTTAATACTGTCTAAATTAGAAAAAAGATAAAATTTGAAATGAAAATTTTGTTATAGAAAATATAAAACACTTTTCAAAAAGTAAAAAAAGAAATGGCTGTTTTTTTCAAAATATTAGAAAAAAGCAAAAACCTAAAAAGATAACCTAGAGGATGTTTAGTGCATTGTCTCCTAGGATTATTAAGCAATCTAGATTTCCTTCAAATATATTGTCATTAAAAAAATTATTAGTAATGTATAATATAGTGTTTCATATTCACAAGTAATGTTATAACAAGATTACTAGAATTCACATATGGGTTAAGGGTGATTTTTGCCCTCGAACTATTAAAAATAAGATAAAAATACCTCTAAACTCTTCTTTGGTAGATTTTTATCCTTAAACAAACGAAAACGATTGAAAAATGCCCTCGAACTATTAGAAATGGGTAAAAATACTCTTAAACTTTTTTTGATAAGTTTTTTACCCTTAGACAAACGAAAATAGTTGAAAAATACAAGTATTTTTACACATGTCTAAACGTAGAAAGAGTTTTTTTCCTTAAAAATTGGTAAAAATACTAGTATTTTTCAATTATTTTTGTTTGTCTAAGGGTAAAAAATCTATCAAAAAATAAGTTTAGAAGTATTTTTACTCATTTCTAATAGTTCGAGAGTATTTTTTAACTGTTTTCGTTTATTTAAGGGTAAAAATTAACCAAATAAGAGTTTAAGAGTATTTTTATCTCATTTTTAATAGTTCGGGGGCAAAAATTGCCCTTCACATAGACATATTTGGTATAATATATATTACTAAATAATGAGATTTACTTTACGAAAAATATCTTTTTCATAAATATATTATAATATTATATATTATATTAATATTAATATTAAAATTATAATAGAAGGTGCAAATTTGCCTCTCTATTATTGCAAAAAGAGCAATGTTGTCCCTATACTTCATTTGGGTGCAATTTTATCTCTCAACTTACCAAACGAGAGAAAGTTTGCCCTCATGTTAACCCACCGTTATAATTTACCCGTTTCAGTCATTTGACCCAAACACGTGTCACGCCCCAAAATTCAGGGTCACGTGATCGACCAGAGTATACGTCTGTACTCCGAAGCCTACCCAAACTATGAATACCAATGTGAAAATAATAATTAATAACCATGCATACATTGAATGAAAAGTGTAAATGTATAACTCCAATGAAATATTTAAACATCAATATGTTTATAGGTTCATCAACCAATATACGACAATATGCATAACAACCCTTACAACTCGACTACAACCCAACGTGTCACGAGACATGCTGCCTGAGCTCGCCACCCTAACTGCGCCACGTTGGTATATTAGTACCTCTACTAATCTAGGAGTGTGAGTTCATAAAGAACCAGTGAGTGGCTCGTTCCCAAGTCCTCTCTAAGTCACTAGATCCAATCATATTTTATATAATTTCAATCATCATATAACCATAATGATTCAGATATATATATAGGTAATTCATATGAAGAAAATACCACCATAATTATAATCCAGTAAATTATATGTTGATGCAGTTCATGCAATAAGAAAAATCGAAACCAATATAACGACCCAGTGCACATGCACCCTATCCATCCATATACAAGCAAAACATGCATTAAGCAAGAATACGATTCGGTCACTAGGACGTGCCTAGTGAGCTTGCCACCCATGGCTCCCTCGGCTAAAAATGCCCTCTAGCCTCAGGTAGCCTCAATGGTTGAGAAAGTCCTCCAACCAATGCCACTCCTGGTCTGCTATCAGTGTGGCTCACTGACGCGTTTCTCGACCCATAATCCACTCGCTGATCAGCTCGATCATACTCCAGTCTCAAGCACAAGCACAACCATGTCTATAATAATGTAAATAGATAACCATATATATATATATATATAACTACAACCTATACTTCAAGAAATTTCAACATGACATCTTCTCCAATACACCACCCTTTTTACACTTTATAATTTAGTAGTTTCCAATACACAAATCTGAGATATAAATGTTAGTTTCTAACATGAATAAATAGGTAGGTAGTACTACATAAATACCAACTTCAGTATGGATAAATCCAGTGCAATTTAGCCTTTTGACCAAAGCATATTTTAGCGATAAATCCCTGGTTATATCTACTCAACTCGTATGTCAATCTCAACATAGTCATAATTCTAAATAAGAGATTTTAAAGCTGAAATTTAAACATCACATTCCACCATCACAGCTAACATAAATTGCAAAAACTCATACCCAAGATTAGGCCCCATGGTCGGCTCCACCCCCTTCCCTAAAACATTAGGGTGTGGCCGCACAAAGTCCTAGGAATTACCTTCTTCTCTAAGTGAATTACTTCATTTCTTTCATTAAATATCTCTACCAAAGTTCAACCAAAAATATAAACACTGCCCTTACCCGACCGACCCTAACATCTTAGAGCAGTCCCTACTAGCTTCTTGTCCCAATTTACCATCCCTTCCATAGGAATATAAATCATGAAAATTTAATCAACCACACATCTGAGACTTACCATGATTCCATGTCTCCAAAATTAATAAATGAAATCCAGCATATGCACATGAATATTTCAGTAAAAATCTTTATCACTAAGGCCTTGTTTGGATGAGGTGAAGCATGGTTTAGTAATGTATGATATGGTAAGGTATTGTATTGTATGATATGGTAAGGTATTGTATTGTATGATACTGTAAAAACTATTATCTTATTTGGGAGGAGGTATGTTATAGTATGGTATGGTTAAATGATAGTAGCTATGGAGAAGATGGAGTCTTGGCTAAGCCGATTAAGAATGATAAATAAAAGTCTAATCTGATATGGGTATATCAAGGGCATAAGATGAATTATAAATTTTGATTGATGATATTTTAAAAATAAAATTTTATGAAACCATGAGAAACCACCAAATTCATGATTTAAAAACTTGGCCAAAATTTATGTTTTTCAAACCATGAGATTACCATACCATACCATGACCATTTATTAGAAGTCTTCTCAAACATAAAATTAAATCATATCATGATAAACCATACTCTACCATGAAACAAACAAGGCCTAACATGGCTTAACTCGGTTCTTACTACCACAATTTCAACATAAACTTCAAACCGGATTCATTCAACACTTACACCAAGCATAGAATATTTCCACATGATATAAACTGAAATTAAACATTTAATTATATAAAATTTAGCATGCTCCGAACTAGAAATCAAGATGTGCAAATACAGAATTCCGGTAAGCCGATAAACTCAATTCATAAGGGTCGGCCCTACCCTTTTATTACAAACATATCATTTTATTCCTAGAAATCTCGGGCTTTCCTAGACTAATCAAAATCAAAATATTAATCATCTTCTTTAATACTAAAAAATATATAAAAGACCTATCAAACAACCTTCGATCAGAAATCAGGCACCATCATCGTGTTTAGAACATAAAAATCTACAACTTTCAGATTCACCTCGATCTCATCCGACATCTCTAAGATCAATTTCAAAAATAGTCCAATAATCTTCAAATATCAATCCATTTCTTACGATAAAACTCTCTTTTTTAATTAAATAATTTATAAACTAAAAGAAATCACTCGTCACTCATATCTCTTCACTGTGCTCGAGCCCGCTTGCTCGAGTGCCGCCCTACTCCTTGTTGGTTCATGCTCGGCAGTCCCCCGGGCCGCCGGTGACCACCCGCGGCCTCCAGCGTCGATGGGACACCGGCCCTTCGCCAAGAAAGGCCCAGGCGGCAGCTGCCAGGCCATGGACAGTGGTCTGGATGTCGCAGCCTGGCAGCCGCCGAGGCTGCGTGACCCGACATCACCGACAGCAGCACGATCGTAGCTCTTTTCCCGCCAGCCCAGCCAACCTTTCCTCTCTCCAATCCTTTATCCTGGTCCACTTTTGTATCTACATTTGATTACCCTAAAATATGAAAAAAAAAAATCATATTAAACCACTCACCTTAGAGAAGAAGACGAGGAGGAAGATGACGCTCCACGACCTCGCGTTGATGATCCCCGACAACATCAATCTCTGACCACCACCAACGTCTCTCCCTCTTCATCCCTCGCCAATCACCTCACATGTATTTTAATATAATCTATTTAATTTTAAATTACTAAAATACCCATGACTTGAATTAAATTCCATCACCCACTTAATTTGATCCAAACTCATCGAAATCGAGTTCTAATTGAACCCCCAAACTCGAGTCGAGTCCAACTCTCATCCAAGGACCATACCAACTTAAGTAAGAATAATTTACTCGCGTGTAAGGGTCGTACCTTAACTCGTGCCTTTCAGCGATTCATTCGGCCCGTTCTGATGCGCTTCCGGATTTTCCCGTTGAAGCCAAATAAAATGAACATTAAAAAAAATTACGGTATTACAACATGGCATCCTAATCATAAAATATTAACATGTCACACTTTACTTGGCATAATTAAATAATAAAAATTCTTAAAATAACCCTTAAACTCATATTAAATAGAACTCTAATTGAGCAATATTACATCCATCGATCTATTCAACGTCGTTTTCAACCACATCTTCTATACAGTCTCATATAAGAAGAATACATGATTTCATGTATGAAGGGCATGAACTGAGATATTTTTGTGGATGCAAACATGAAATTCTTGAATATTGGTTGGGAAAAAACCCGGGTAGGAGATATTATTCATGTCCTCACTGTGGAGTAAGTGTACTAAATTCCGTTTTTTGGATAATATTTTCTATAGTTTCTTAGGTTGTGTACAAGTGTTGTGTAGATATAAGATATTTATAATATTTTTTTCAGCCAATTGAGTGCGATTTTTTTCTATGGCATGACACTGATGAGGATATGAAAGAATGGTCAAAAAATCTACTTCTTGATGATGAGAATAAAAAGTTGGGTGAAAAAATTATGAGACTGAATTGTAGAATTGATCACCAAGCTGATACAATACATGAAATGACAATGCAAATGGAGAAATGTCATCAAGGAGAATGAATTTTGAGTTTCAAGTGGAAGAAAGCACAAACAAGAGCAACAAAAGGAAAAAATTATTGATGATACTTAATTTGGTAACTGCTATAGTATTTGTTTGCTGGGGATTTCACAATTTTTATAGTTAAGGAGATTCTAAATATACATGGTAGGCATATTTTGGGTGGTAATTTTTTGTTATATTTTTGGTGGTCTTATAATATTTTTGTGATTTAATAAGCCTATATTTAAGAGATCGATGAATGTAATATTGCTTGACTAGGGTTCTGTAGTACAATGGTTGTGTAGATATAAGATATTTATAATATATTTTTCAACCAAGTGAGTGCGATTTTTTCTATGGCATGACATTGATGAGGATATGAAAGAGTGGTCAAAAACTCTACTTCTTGATGATGAGAATAAAAAGTTGGGTGGAAAAATTATGAGACTGAATTGCAGAATTGATCACCAAGCTGATACAATATATTAAATGATAATGCAAATGGAGAAATGTCATCAAGGAGAATGAATTTTGAGTTTCAAGTGGAAGAAAGCATGAACGAGAGCAACAAAAAGAAAAAAGTTGTTGATGATACTTTATTTGGTAGCTACTGTAATATTTGTCTATTAGGGATTTCACAATTATTATAGTTAAGAAGATTCTGGATATATAGGGTAGGCATATTTGGATGGTAACTTTTTGTTATTTATTTGGTGGTCCTACAATATTTTTGTGATTTAATAAACCTATATTTAAGAGATCGATTGATGTAATATTGCTCGACTATGATTCTATTTAATATGAGTTTAAGGATTAATTTAGATATGTTTATTATTTTATTATATCACATAAGGTGTGACACGTTAATATTTTATAATATTATAATATTATATCATGAGAGATGTCTTGGAAAGCGAATCTCTTCTTTTTTGAAAAAAGAGAAAATGATTTGTAAAAAAAATAAGGTTAAAAGAGAGTAATTTTGTCCAAATAAATAATTCAATATTATCAATTTAGAGACAACCTTTGAGTAATCTGAATTACAACTTTGAATTACAACTTTGATGATAATTTAAATTATCAAGATAATTCATATTACCTGCACAAGTAGAATGCATTGCCCGATACCGAACGGCTGCCATTTTTACAATTTTAAAAAAATGGAAAAAAGCCAGCGCTTCTCAGCTTTGCCGTTTAAAGAAAAAAAATGGAAAAAAAATGCAGTGTTGCAGCGCTGCATTGTGCTGTTTTAATTTGTTTTTAAAAGAAAAAAAGATAATAGATAATAGATAGATATAGATAATAGATATTTCCAAATTAGGACTGTAAACTAACTATATAGAAGGATGATATATGTAATTCTTCTATAAATTCAAAGATAAGAAACAAACTTTAATATCATCGAAAATGACAATGAAGATATTACACATTTATTCACGACATGTAACAAATGGTCAATTCAGTAATACAATTATTTTCTCCGGAAAAAGAAAGGTACATCGAGAAACACCATATTTCCACGGACGAAAATATAAAACACCATATTCCACCTTGCAAACACTGGGAGAAATTACATTAGTTTTATTAGGAGTGCAACTCTTTCGTCCACCGGTAAATTTCATCAAGAAAAATGGATACACAAACCATATAAGTTCATTAAATCGAGAAACAACACAAGTTCATATCCTTCTCCATTAAAATGTACAACTAAAGCATCTCGCTAATGAATGAATACTATGGATGGCCATCGAAGCTCTATTGTGAATGTGTTGCATATTTGTATACCACTCTACAAAAAAATACAGAGAAAAGCCCAAACCTTCAAGGCAATCCTTGATGCTGGCAAGATTCTGGATCCATACCATTGCTCTTACGTCTTTCAACAGCATTCTTTAACATCACACGGTTGCACCAGCTGACGAAGTTAACCTTTGAATCTGTTAGGGACATGGATACCACATTACTTCTAAAATTTCAATAATATGATCGAGGAATATGCCATTATTTAAACGAGATTTACCCTGTTCACAAGCAAATCCACTTGTTCTCGGTACATTTCCTTCACGTCAATCAGATCAGCTCGAAGTTCCTCCAGCTGCAGAAGATAAAGATAATAATTTTTCTTAAAGAAACAACCACCCAAATATGGCACATGCCTTTTTCTTAGAAACATGAAATATACAACTCAATTCTGGATGATTGCTAGCTGACTCTCGTAACAGCAAATAAACTGAAAATAACTTCAACGGAAGACATCTACATCTTTGTTTAAAGAAAAACGGTAACGTTGATTTGAAAATTAAAACAAATACAAAAAGGTTTTTCTCCTACAAACTACTAGTTAGCCGGTGAATGTATTCAGATAATAAAGTAAAACTACATTCAAATGCTGTATATGAGTAAAACTATGAAGTAAAGCTTAGGAGCATTTAATTTCTTTTCTTGAGAATGCAAAAATATAATAAATTATTAAAAACTTATCTATTCATCAAATTCAAGGAGAATTCATGAAATGCCACTTTATGTGTTTGAGAAAACAGAAGCTGAAAAATACTGAGGCAGATCAAAACTTGCAACTTCATTATGCATTCGAAGCAGTCAGCATTCAAAGGATCTGTGATCCCTTGTGTAATTTATAGCTCAAAATCACTCTAACATAGTTCCTGATTGTCATCATAGTCATGATATTTGGAAATTCTTTGGAATAAACATCCTATACCATTGCTTTTGTACATTATTAGATCAGTCATCAGTGGCGAGTGCAGGTGCAATAACTATTGACTAATATTCTTATTGGTCATGGCAAAGTACAATATGGAGAGAGCTCAAGCTTACTCTTTACGAGATATGAATCTTTAACTTGATGTTATTTACTCTGATATATCCTCATCTGTGCTAGTGGGAAAACTATGGTGCCATCTTCAGCTACACATAGAATATCTGAAGGTAGCAAATACTAATAGGCCTATAATAAATATATAATTAAAATAGAACTTCCTATCTTGATCTAGCTACCGAGAATAAATGAAGATTCTCAATCGAGGGTCACAAGTTGTTCATAAGAATATTATATACTTCGGCTACTTCCTTGAGGAGATTACTCATGCCTAAAGAAAAGACAACTATGCTAGATGAATGGCTGGGTAAAAATGGCTTGAATATTCCCAAGGGTAGGGGTTTTGGAATCAGCATTGGACTTTAGTGTCATAGAGGATATAATCGAATCACTTGTTCGAGCATTTAGAAAGTTGGACTAAAAATGGTTGGCAATTGGCGCAGCAATGGAATCAACTGGCGTAACCGGTTTGGTCAGCAAATGCAAAAGTAACCAAATTTGTTGGACCTGGCCCAACTCAAGCAATCTGAATTGGGAAATCCAGGACAAGGATCCAATGGTTGGGTGAGGTAGTACTTTAAACCCGAATTAGGTGAAAATCAGTGTGAACCATTCAACCCGGTCAGGTACATGCAAAACCAGGTCAACAGTTCTT
Organism: Canna indica; assembly: GCA_034359265.1. NCBI lineage: Eukaryota > Viridiplantae > Streptophyta > Magnoliopsida > Zingiberales > Cannaceae > Canna > Canna indica. Next base: position 71,761,740 of record CP136891.1, on the reverse strand, counting down.
ACTATTAGGTTTAGTAAAATCATGCAATTTTGAAACAATGAATTTTCAATTAACATGTGTAATATGAGTACCTCTTCATCACGTTCACCCATAAGTTCCAGTGCTGAAGAGTGCCTTCGCCGCAAGGCATCCAACTCAGCTCGTAATCCAGGTAAAACTGCTGCTTCTGCTCTCAACTTTTCACACTGCTTATGACAACATTTCAGCAATTTTATGAAAGAATAACACAACAGATAAACAAACATTCCAGCCTTTCAAGAGTCAACCTGCTCTGTCATTTTGACTAGTTCCTCAGCAAGAGAATCACGAATAGATTCCAACGATGCCTACAATGAAAAATCAAACACTTGATTTAAATATTCGTCGAAAAGGAAGTTAAACTTAAATATGTGACATATGCTGTATTAGGAAGAATACTATAAAGTTGTAAGAAAAAAAAGTTCTATAAATTCATATTGTTGGTATGCAAAAGAAGGAATTTGAAAGACACAACAAAGAATAACACATTCACCAGACTACAACAACCAAACAGAATACAAAAGTCAAGGACGAGTGTATCAATCAGTAAGTCAAACTCATGCAATTGTAGGCCATTATTGCCCATGTTTGAGCCTAGTCTTGTCTCTGAACCAACCTTACAGGAACATCCCAGAATGTTATATTCTCAAATTGCTGGAAAATGTTTCCAGATTTCCATTATGGTGCCATCAATATAACATTCTACTTCATTCACTGCTACTGCAGATGCTCTTTACGGGATGTTTCCTTACTAGCAAAAAGTATACCACTACAATTATCAGTGCTAGCGTGCACTGGCCCAAAAAATACTTAAGCTGAAATTAACGGTAATACACTCATCAAGCCTTATTAAAAATAAACACTAATTACTCATAGGATCTCATATTAGCAAAATTTCCTGTTTACAAATAATTATGACCTGGATTACAAATAAACATACATAACATTTCCAGCAATTTATAAGCAAGTATAATTATGATTAACATCTCTAGCAAGTATAAGAAGGAAGGTAATACGTACCAAGCGTGACATATATGATGCAAGTTCACCATCCCTCTTTCGTAGTGATGCCTCATATGCACTTTGTGTCATGCTCTTCAAAAAATATGGAGAAACTGTTGCTTCCCCAGATGCTCTCCTCTCTGAGAAAAAGTTATCAGATGAGTCCAGAGATGCTTGCAACAAAATGCTTTCTTCCACGCTACTCAAACTTCCAGTACTTGAGAGCTTCCTAATGGATAGGTTTTCTGAAAGGTGCATAAGGAACAGAGGATGTAAGAGACAATGTAGAGAAGTTTTTTACTAGGTAGAAATAATTTAAAAGATATTGGAGATCACTTGCGCAAACAGAGAAAAGGTTCAGCAAACTTACTGGTTTGATCTTGATTTGCAACAGTAGTTTCATGAGAAAGCGTTTTTTCCAATTCTGCTTTGGCAGTTCTTAGCCTTTCAAGCTCCTGGAAAATATATTAAAAAGAAAAAAAATCAAACATCCGAACTGATCTTGCCAGTAAATGTATAAAGCAAGCTTACAGGTGAAATGATATCGTCAATGAAAAATCTACAAGACAACTTTGCCACAAACAATCAACTCATTAACCTTTTTAGCTCAGTGTTGACTTCCAAGTTCCAATCAAGGCATATTCAGCTATATTAAAAGTACCTTAGAGGCTCATAATATACTAGAAATTTGGAATAATCTTTAAAATAAGCCACAAATAAGTAGGCAAGAATCTGCAAAGTGCAAACTTATGGTGGGAGAGTGTAGGTATAAAAGCAATTAGAAAGTCTTTTATTCTGAGTTTACATATATATTGTGATTAGTTGGAGTATTATTTTTTACTCCAAGAATTCTACCCCTGACATTTGTTATAATGTAAAACATGAAACCCGCCTATTGAGAAATAAGCTAACGAAAAAAAGAAAAGCTTGACACATAAATAGAAAGCAATAATTAAATAGATAAGATAGAGCAATCTTCTATATCATGGTCCCTTCTCAAGGCAAGAGTGTCAACAATACAAATTGTGGATATTCCTCATTTTTCAATGCTTATGAATCCACACTTGTAGAAGAAGCTTTCAGAAAAGAACTGGAAAGCTTTCCAAGAGGTATCATGCACGCAGGATACAAATTGGAGACGAACTATAATCACCAAGGTCCAAATAGTTAAGATATGTGATACCTAGTATGAAAGTAACAACCTAGTTGGCTGACAAAATGTATTGCAAGTGTGATTTATTAATATCACCTGAACAACCAACCCAACAGTTTCAATACCACATTTAATAAAGATATCCAACATAACCAAAAGATTTTTTTACTTTTAAGCAATAAAAGGCATGCATTCATTAAATATATCATAATGTTGATTTTTCAAATAATAAAAAATATGACAATGAACCACAAATAAGTTACCTTCTCCAAAAGTTCTCTGTGAACCACTTCATCCTGCAACTCCTTTTTGTGTTTGATCCTAATATCCTTGATTTCATCTTCAAGCTGCTTGGCACGACCCTCTTGAGTAGCAGCTTCCTCCATTGCCGCTAAATATTCTTGTCTGCTCTCGGATGCCCTCTGCCTTTCCTTTTCAAGTGATCTGCTCAATTGTGTTTGTTCTGCTCTGATACATGCAATCTGAATATACCACCATCAAAATTAATCATCAGTATAGTTTATTGCTTGAAAAAATAAACAATAGAAGCTATAAAGATACTGTAGAATAATGATGTCAGAAACCTGAGTCTCAAGAACAGTAATTCTGGATAGAGTCTGAGATAGACGCTCATTTAGGGCTCGCTCCTTTTCCTCTGCAGCAGCAGCTTTGGCTTCAGCCTCCTGTCAATTTAGATAAGAAATGTAAGAAATATTTCTTGTTGGATGTGTCTGCCATGCAAGTACCCTTTTCTTGGCTTTTAGGGAAAAATCCATCAGGTCTCACTACAACAACAAGCCATAAAGTCCCAACTATTTGAGGTTAGCTATATGGATCGTCATTGAACTCTATGTAAGGCCAAATCTCTGGTTATAACAAGGGCATCTAAATATTTTTTATAGTTTCAACTTTCAAGTAGACTTCTCTTAGGCCTTCCTTCTTCTCATTAACAAACTTATTATCGTGACCAAAAAAAATTCGCAGTAGAGAACCTTGACATCGATATCGTTTCGCGACCGATATATCATCCATTTCGCGACATAACGACAATATTATATATATATATATATATATATTATCAAACATAAATCCACTTAGCTCCTTTGATTCTGGAATCAAGCAGCGGAAGCAAAACAAAACAGGGATGAATCGCTAATAGAAGCAAAAAGAAAACAGCGGAAGCAAAACAAAATAGGAAAATAGAAAAGAAGCAAAAAGAAGAATCGCCGGATACCTGGTTGCCGGAAAATAGGTCGCCGGAAGTGACGCCGAGGAAGTGATGCTGAGGATGCGCCGACGGGATGCGAGGAAGAAAAGAAGAGGAGGAAATATGGAACGTCGCGATTACCAGGGTTTAAGTTAGATTTTTTTAAAAGCTATAATGTAGATATCGTTTGTCTACATGTTGGATGAAAATTTTACAAAAAATTAACCCTGGCCCAACGGTGGAACCTTTCCTGGCCCGCTGTGCGGGCCAGGGTTCGAAGACTCACAACACGATTTTTTTTTCACAATGCACCCATGTGTGAAATATCGGGATCGCCGTCTCGTCCGGACGAGATGGAATTTTCGACCGAGACGACGAGATGATAACAATGCTCGTTAACCATAATCAATTACGTGGGCTGACAACGATAACTATAGGTCTCCTTTGAACATGTTCATAACATCTCAATCTGTTTTCTCTAATTTTATCTTCAACTGGAGCTACACCTAATTGTTCACGAATAATAACATACTTCTATTCCACCTTTTCTAACAATATCACTTATTCATCTTAACATTCTCAGTTCTACTACACTAACCTGTTATATACATTGTTTCTTAACTGCTCAACATTCTGATCCATAAAGCATAGCTGGTCTTACATCATTCTTATAAAATTTTCCTTCTAATCTAAAGGGAACATGACAAACACACAAGACATCCAAAGCCCCTCTCTATTTTAACCATCCATATTCATTCTATGTATAATATCTTCCTTAACTAACCATTGGGCCACACTAACAATTAACAAACAAGAAAAACTTCTCCACAGCAAACCAGGTTCAAACTGCTTCAAAAGTTAAACGTCTACCAAGAAAAGCAAGAACTTCTGAGAAACTAAGGGTGCAAATGAGTAAAGTTACTCGTGAGCAGCTTGAACTCGACTTGCCGAATACTCAAGTGTCAAGTTGAGCTAGAGCTCGAGTACCCAATCAAGTCGAGATTGAGTAGCTAGTGAGACCAATCGAGCTTAAGACATTTTTAATATATATTTAAAATCAAGTCTAATTGAGTATCACATGTACAGGTTCATGAGCTTGAACCTGAGCCCAAACTCAAGCTCGATTTTGACTGGAAAATAATCAATTTGAGTTGAGTCGATCTCAAGTAGTTCAAAATTTCAAATATTTATTTGAGTCCAGCTCAAGCTCAAAAATACAGCTTGACCAAGTCCAAGCTTTGAGTTTTCAAGTCAAGCCAAGTTGTGCAGTACACTACTCGACTCAGCTCAATTACATCCCTATAAGACACCTACACCTTCTCAGAGGTCTCCTACAAGAAATATGCATAGTCCTTAAAACTTGTTATTTCAGGCCCAAAAGTAGGCATTCTATTTTCTGATATTTGTTACTCCATTGACATTTAAATCAATGAAATCCTTTCGATAGATGTATGGAAATTTTTTTATAAACTTGAGGCATTAGAAGTATCCTTTAATGAGAACCTGTAAGCGGGAGTCAAGCCAAGTTGTGCAGTACACTACTCGACTCAGCTCAATTACATCCCTATAAGACACCTACACCTTCTCAGAGGTCTCCTACAAGAAATATGCATAGTCCTTAAAACTTGTTATTTCAGGCCCAAAAGTAGGCATTCTATTTTCAGATATTTGTTACTCCATTGACATTTAAATCAATGAAATCCTTTCGATAGATGTATGGAAATTTTTTTATAAACTTGAGGCATTAGAAGTATCCTTTAATGAGAACCTGTAAGCGGGAGTTCAGGGCTCTTTCCACACCAGCCCAGGCTTCAGCTCTTCTAGCAGCTGTCTCCTGTAAAAGTTGAATTAATAAACATTAGAAAATTATGACTAAGAGATATAAACTTTGAAGGAGAAAGCATTGCTGTGATATGCCTACAGAAAAGAAAAGAAAGGAGAAGAAAGAAATAAGTATATAAACCTGCATTGCTTCAATCTGCCTTAGAAGTGGACGAGTTGATTCAGGAACTTGAGTACTCAACTCAGTGTAGCGAAGCTCACTTGCCTTGAGATCAAGTGATCAACCAAAGTAGAAGATACAGAAACACGACTAATAAGAGACACCAATTAACTGCATGGATTTAATGAAATACATACTTGATAGCGTTTTTGAAGATCATCCATATCCCTTCTCAGCATTTCTTCTTTAAAAGCTGCCTGTAGTAGATGATTCACTAATAGTCAAAATGAAGAAAAACAAAAATAACTGCAAAGAAGACAAGTAGTTGGCAAATAACAATAGATCAGTCCTTCATAAAAAGTAAACAGTTATTAACAATTAGCAAGAACCTGTTGCTCTGTTCTAGTCAAACTTTGGCGCAACTCCTCTAGTGTCTGAATCAACATAGCTTCACGTTCGCCCGCTTCCTTTAGGCGACTTTCAAGTTCAACTCTGGCCTCATTGTTAGCTCGTGCCTCTGCCAATTCTTCAGCCTCCTTGGCTGCGTTAAGTGCATTGGTAAAAAATTCCTTCTGAGCAGCAAGTTCTGCTTGATTTCTTTCTATAGTTTCCTGCAGCACCTTTTCAGTAGCTGCCTTGTCTCTCTTGATACTTTCTACTTTTGTCTCCTCAACCTATAACAATCAAGAAGTTAACTATGAATTGTTTGTGAAGCACTAGTCAAGAATGAACATAATAGCCAACTCTCAGCAACCCCTCCATCATTCCATCCTAAGGACAACTCAACTTAATTGGAGATCACGGCGAGATAGGACCTACTTTAACATGCACCTTTAGACAATAAAGGGAATATACAGTGGCATCCAACCACTGGTGGAGCTACATTAATGGAGGGGAGGCAGTTGCCCCCTCCCATTTAGAAACTTTTAACTTATACTTCCTCTCTCTCTCTCTCTCTCTCTCTCTCTCTCTCTCTCTCTCTCTCTCTCTCTCTCTCTCTCTCTAAAATAAAAATTTAAATATGAACCAATTACCACCACTTTGAAATTCAGATAGCAGCTCTCAGAACATGGGATGACACAAAATGTGCAAAAGAGAAGATCCATTTTAAATCCAATTTATAGTATTTAGTGAAAAAATGGGATGGTACTGTTGTCAATATTCTTATCAGTATTAAGTTGCTTAAATTGCCATCCTCATATTTTAATACTAAAACTCTGACATGCTTCCTCGTTTGAAGGAAACTTAATAATATAGTAATTTGATGCCTGTAACAGAATTTTGGTTCTACTTCTGAATTGATGATTCCATGATTGAGAAACTCCTCGAAACAATCTCTCATGACCAACAAATTCTTGGAATTAATCTGATAATCTCAATGTTCAAATATTCCATTGCCTATTGAACTTAAACTTTCATCTCGATCCAGATAATATAGGTATGAGCCTGTAGTTTGGTCTAACACTTAAACTCATCAATAATCCTGATACATGTTCCTTTCTGTTTTGGTATCACTGGACGTGAACAAAGGAAAGAGAACGTGCTTGTGAGTTATTTATGCAAAGTACACAACATTCATTATCAAATACATTCTTTCCTTTTGAAAAATCATTATATAATAACCCATCGTATTACAATCCTCATCTACAAAGGTGCTACAACTGGATGTCCTAAGAAAAGGCAACATTCTCGGATATCCTAATCGTCTAAGATAATTGACGTTGGATTTTTTGGCCATATTTTGTACTGAGGCTGTGAGACATGATGTCAACAAATCATTTCTTAAATGCAGATAGATGAAAGGGGCTCCAAAGGAATGTCATGAAATTTCACATGTATAAAAAGAAAATTCAGGCTCCAAATGGAACATGGGATACAATATGTAGAAATAATTAGTTACTAGTGTATAGACCTTACAGATGATTAGCTAAGAGAAAACAGGACGAAAGATAAAGTAGCTTGAAGAGCAAAAAAGATAGTTCCAAGAATTGTTTTTAGTTCCAAAATTAGAAATAAGAAATCGCCCTATTTACTTAGAGTGTTTCCTAGGTAAAATTTTCCATAGTAAGACTTCGTGCTTAGAGTGAAGTGTTTAAAGTCCCATTCAATAAAAGAATGCATGGCGTGTGCTGAGTGTTATCCCTGACATGTATAGGAGCCAAGGGGATATCAACAATAAGCACCCGTATGACATGTCAGATTCTCTACATGTAATATTAACTCTTCTGGGTGTATCCATGCCATGCAGTAACTAATGGACTTAGAGCTACTGACAAGGATAATTCGTACCACATGCACCACATGCGACATCACAACATGGTTTAAGTAGTGGTCCAACTAGTTCGTACCAACTATTATTTACAAATTGTAACAGTAACAAAATTATGGTATATGTTTATGGGGTCCATTGGTCATTTGCAAATACTTGTGATGCTATTGGCACAGGACAATGTGGATTCAGTGGTGATGATAGCGATGTGCAGGTCAATTCCTTAACTATCCATCCACTTGCATGGGTTTGCATACCACCAGTATTGAGCAGTCAAGATTTAAAACCAAGCCTACTGAAAAGCACCATGTTATGCATCAATCCCCATTTCCATTGATAAATATCTATGTTAGAGACCAATCTGACCAATCTGTAAATCTTTGTTAACAACAATAGAGATATTTCACTTATTTCCTTTGCCAAAAAAATTAATGAAATGTTAAAATTCACAGAAATTATAGATAAAACACCATGTTCATGGAACAATAAATCTATAACTGACAGCAGAAACTGAAGAAAATAGTACCTTTAGTTTTCAGGTGTCTTGGAGAAGCACGGTCCATAAGGGAACAAAAGTTTCAAATCAATAAAGCCAAACATCTCATCTCTCAAGACTCAAAGTTACAACAATTCTTGCACAATGCCAAAGAACTTAAGGGTTTCATTAAAATCTGATGATTGCTCTTCCCAGCTTACATAACCATCATATGTCATTCTGCACTGATACTAACCAGCATTTTGCACATGATTGTAGTAATTGATAATTACCCGTTAAAATACCTATATGTTTCTGCAGGCCATTTTGTAACTGGTGCTTACGTTCTATAACTATGACAACTAAATATCAATCCTACCTAAGGCATGCTTGGTTAGGTATTCACAATTATAATCTTAACTATGAAAAGTGTAAATTTTATGGGAGAAGAATTTGTGTCCATGATTTTCAAATAGTAGCATTAGTATGTTGAGAATTGAGAGAATCAGTTGTATGCATAAATTGAAGTCACCATGTGGGTTTTAGTTAATATTAGCTATTTACTGATACCTGCAGCTTTGAGTTGAGTCTTTGTTTTTCTTCCTCTAACTCCCGGATCTGGCTTCAAAAAGAGCATTGAAATATAACTAAGAGAATTCTTGTGAACATATAGAACAATGTTTAGCAGCTTATGACAAACAAGCAATTTAGTCCATGCCTGTGCCCTTAGTTTCCTCATAGTTGCTTCTTGAGAAGCCTGCTTTTTTGACAGCTCCTCACCTGTCCAAAAGTTAAACCAAGGTACTAAAATGATGAGAACATATTTGCAGAAATCGAAACTGAGACCTACACTTAGTTAATATCTGTCGCAAATGAAAATCACATTCAATACATACCCTAAATACAACTGCAGAAACAATCCTACAGACAAATGATTTATGTGGTGCCATCAGAGAGCAGGGCGCATAACCTACTTGAGTAAAATTCTTTGTATTGAAATGGGCAACTGAGAATATTACATTACAGCTCATTCTATGTGTGAAAATCTTCATCAATTCTAATTGCTAGTCTTAAATGTATGAGAAGATATGTCTTGCAATTTTTGGAAATATAATTGTTAGTCTTAAATATATGAGAAGATACCTTCATCGATTCTAATGTGCAGGTCACAAGCATGTTAAGGAGGATGCTTAATATACATGAGAAATTTCTGTGGAAAACCTATGAACACGGGTCAGCACCATAGCCAGTCTATTGATGTCTCAATTAGCTTGCAAGGATACTCTAGCTAGATATCCATTCAGTTGTCACATAGTATAATTGGTAGTTTATGTACATAGTGCAGTTACTGCAGTATTTCCAATTAATCCTTTCCAACTAAGGCTTTGGTTAAAAAATTTCCCCCACTTTCTTGTGTCTGGAAGAGGGAAAATAACCAAAACAGAAAAAGTAGTGAATATTTGAAGAAAACATAACTTTTCCTTTTTGAGAAAAGGAAGTAAGTTTCCGAGGACAAGACTTATTTACATATAATATTTTTAACATATAAAAAGCATACAAAATTATCTCAATTAATTTATATAAAGAAAAGATAATTTGTATTATATTATAATTAATATATTCATCAAACATATTTAGTATTTGAATATATTTATTTAATATGCTCTATAACTATTTAATATGTTTATCAAATAATGTAATATGGTTTATATATTATATAGAAACTTTTAACATTTAAGGAAATTTATATCATTTTAAAAAAAATATTTACAATAATTAAAATAAAAGTAAAAACATCAAATTTTAGATAATCTATAAAATAATTACAATATTGACAATTTTTAAAATGCACAGATGTTTCTTTATATAATAATTTATGATATTTTAGATACATTAAACATTTTCTATATAGTTGTTTAAATTCTCTTTACTTTTAAATTTGAAAACATAAAATTATGTTATGTCATGAGTTAATTCTTTTGGTTCCAAATAGAAGAAATTAATTTTTACTCATTTTCAAATGCGCAAACAAACAAAAAATGAACTATTTCCCGGAAAAATGCATCTCCTTGCAAAAGATTTTTTCTTGTGAGCAATAGCAGAATAGAATCACTAAGCCCTACATTATAAGACAAATGATGTCCTTACGCAGTGAAGAAACTCAAAATGCATCAATAATCTCGTAGAACCAAGCTTTCTATAAACATAAAAAAAATCAAATTAACTGGGAATTAATAAGCAGAGCTCAAAACAATCAAACTCCTCAAAAACCTATCTAGAGCTTAAATATTGTCTTTACATTGAAAAGCTATCTGGTATCGAGGCAGTATTATGCAAGGAATTAAGACATCTAATATGCATATTTAGGATACTTCTTAGTTCTTACAAATAATAGTCATAACTCATAAGCGTAAAAAGACACTCCCAGGTTAAAAAGAGAGTCAAAAGTAACCATAAGAGCTTATTTTTGTTTGAAAATTATAATTCCCAAGTATATGTATTTCTACACATACTCTTCATTCAAAAAAAATCATCTGAAATAAGAAGAAATCATAAATATCACACTGTCAAGTTTCACTTCTTTCCTATGACATCATGCTTTGCATGGAAAATAAAGAAAACAAAAATTTCCAGATTCCAGATGCTCCATTTCTTCAACCTATGATCAGAATAATCAACTAATACCATGATTGAGCTGTATAATTTATTGCCTAAAATCCTTCAATATTATAGGTCTTCTCATACTTTTAAAGTAGGGTTAAGTAAGAATATACCCTGATCTTTAAAATTTATAACAAATTTATCCCAACCTTTAATTTATATTAATTGTATAATGTATACTTAGACTTTTGAATTGAAACCTAACCTTCCATTAGTTGTCCGCTAATTGTGCCATCACAATGTTGATGTGGCACCACTGACGCGTGTCAATTGATTTGCCACATCATTGATTAATAAATATTAAAAGAAAGCTAGTGTGCAGTCAACTCAACATGTTGATATCTTCATGTGAGACTATTGATGTGTCAATTGTCCAATCAACATAAAAAAAAAATTCATTGTTAGGGATATTCATTAACCAACCCTTATTAATATAGGATAGTATTATCTTTTGAGATGCTGACAGGACTTTTGACATATCAACCATGCCACATCAGCATCCAAAGTTGACTGTCACACTAGCTTCCTGTTAATAAATATTAATCAATAATGTGAAAAATCAGTTCAAAAAAATAATTTTTTTAGATGCGGATTGGACTTTTGACACATTTTAGCAGTGCCACATGTGCATCCTCTTGGCACAATTGACAATTCAAAAGTTTAAAATATAGGAATAGGTTTGTTACAAATGTTAAAGATCAATATATACTCACTAATCAACTCTTTAAAGTAAAAGTACCATTGCTAAATCCCAATCAAATGATCATATATGTTTTCACTTAAATGAATGCATAACTTATCATTTGTCACATCCCAAAAACATCAACACTAACTGGATCATAGTGAATTTAACAAATATGGACTTCTAAAAAAAATCATCACTGACACAAAAGACCACAAGATATAATGGTATAATTATTTCACATTTTGCTAAACTCAACCAATGCACAAATATTTTAATTTAGTAAAAGAAAATTTATGTTACAATGGAACTTATAGCAATGCTACTGAACTGCTTAGTAGAATGCAAACAGATCTAGCTATGGCATACCTTCAGCCATAACTTGGCTGATTATCTCATCTTTTTCTTTCAAAAGAGCAGCTGCATCATTTTTTTTGCTTTGTTCTCTCCTTAATGTATCCCTTTCTCTAGTGAGGGCATAAACCTACAACAGATTGTCACAATTATGCCAAAATTGGATGTTTCACGATATCAGTTCATTCTTTTTGGTAAAGGTGAACATTACATATCAGTTCACAAATATTGAGAAGTACGATATGATAGCTTTCCAAAAATAAGAGAATATAACAGGATAAACCAAGCCTCAAGCTAGGGATAGCAAATTCAATCATATAAATTAGGTCTATGAAAATAAAAGAGAGCACATTGATAGAGACTTTGTTAATGTTATTGAACATGCTAACTGATCAATCTCTAGACTTGTAGTTCTAATTCCTGATATCATGGATCATTTAGCTTTCGAAATGAATCCTACAAGCATAAAATTAAACTTCTTAATAGAATCTGAAAAAAATATAATTGACAGAAGATATTGAAGAATTATCCTAATTAGATACAACAATAACAAGCTACAAATCCATGTTTGGGGGTAGTTAGCCGGTTATGTAGGCCTTTTCCCACCATTCAGCTCTATTGAGCTCTATATATGGCCCAATGAGTATTTGAATCATTTATTATTTCAAGTAAACCTTGTTTAGGTCTTTCCTTTACACTCCCCCCCCCCAAACATCAGTTCAATCCCATCTAGCTACATCAGTCATAGATCTCCTTTGGACAGCATATACCATCTTAATCTATTTTCTCTCATTTTGTCCTTTGTTAGGGCCACACCTAGTTGTTCATAAATGACATTTCTTATTGTATCCTTTCTAGTAATCTCAGTTATCCATCTCAACATTTGAATCTGTTGTTTTTTTAATTCATATAGCACGATTGGTCTTTCAATTGCATTATAAAGCATGCCTTTATTCTAAGGGGCACAAGCCAATCACAAAACTCCATAAACCTCTCTGAACTTTAAGAATCCCACTTTAGTTCTATGAACAATGCCTTCATTTATTTCTTCCTTCTATCGAATAAAAGATCCAAGATATTAAAAACTCTAACTTACTTCCACTCTTACGATTGCTAAAATACTTTGTTCTACTTAAACTAAATCTCTTAGCTTCCAAATTTTATCCTAATCTGGCTAGGGGAAGTAATTCTATAGAAAAAAAGGGAAATGATTCTATAGATAAAAAAAAGTAATTTAGCTGTATGCCTCCCTAGTTTCAAAAGTTGGAGGGAGACTGACTTAGTTTAGGGAAAATAAAAGGGGTCCACGGCTAAAATATCCAAAAAAGTATTTAAAATATAAAAATTTAAGGAGATGTTGAATATAGAATATCTAAGATTGTAAGAGAAATTCTAATTACTATAAGGTTGCATGACAAAAGTATACACAAGAAAAACCTAGAAGATTTTCAAAAGATGGAAAAAGCCAACTCAATTAAAGAAAAAAATAACAATAGTTAAAATGATCAAATAACTTCAAATGGATTTATTTCTCGTGATTTATGTAAGAGTTATCTGCACCTTCCTTTCAAGAGATGACACCTTCTGGTGGTATTCGTCTCGTAGTGCATCTATATCTGCTTCTGTTGATTTTCGCTATAACAAAACAATAAACAATTTAGAACCAAATTAAGAATCATTTTTTTGCAGATATATTTATTAAAATACCTAAAAAAGCAATAAAAAGTTTTAAAAAATATAACTCAGTCAGCCATGAGGAAGTTATAGAACTTGTTAGCAAGGTAATGCTAAAATAGGAAAAGTCAGAATCATTCATCAAAATTAACAGCTTTGGTCATGTCAATTCATCTAGAAGTTGCCATAACCATATGTTAATCTATATTTTGGCCTGTGTTGGCCGACGCGGAGGTTTTAAGCAGAAAAATACAAAATACCATCCCAACTTTCACACTATTCATGTCTCAACAATAAGCCCTTTGTTATATACTATTGAATTCATGCATGCAATTGCACTTCTATAAGAAAGCACCAGAAAGAAATTTAGAAACCTCTTAATCCCTTTACCTCATAAAGTTGCAGAAGTATCACCTTTTGTATGCATAGGAAACTTTTCAAGGATCAAAAGACTAGAACAAAAAGAATGCATGGTCCTTAAAATTAGAAGGACTTGCAGCATGATTTCATCGTAGTGGTGAAAGATAGATCCACAAACAAATAACAAAATTTCATAGGCATCTTTTGGTGAAAATCTATTACATTAATTAGAAGAATAAAAGGAGATATAGCAGCTAGGTTCATAACTACCTTTAGATCCTCAATAACAGACTTTAACTGTTCATTCTCATTCATCAATTTAGCAATTTCATCAGCTTTAGCCTGCAAAACCATGGAAGAAAAACCTCAACAAAAAAAAAGAACAGGAGAGCAAGAAGCTAGTACCCTGCTACAGCATCCATGGAACATTGTCACAGCATCAGAGCTATTTTTATGGTAATCCGTAGTTTCCAATAAAGGAAGTAAGAAATAAAAAGAACAGGATGAAGAATTGCTTCGCCTTTTTTTAGACTTTTGCCTCTACAGACACCATGCATTTTCATGCTCCATGTCCATGATAAAAGAGCAAAAAATAACTTAATAGTTTCACTTTAAGATATTATAACCTAGGTAACTAAGCATGAGTCGTGAAAAGAACTTCTCTACTTGCATAGGCAAGGCTGCGACACTGCATAAGTTGACCCTCTTGAAATGCCACATTGGCTCAAGCGGCCAAGCCTAAAGCCTTATATACTAGGCCACTTGTTAAAAGAAATAAAGATGACCCACTTAGTATTCCAACTTTACTAACAAAATTGTACACAAATATCAGCAGATATGGTCACAAATAAATGGTCGTTTCCAGTTTTCAACTGTCTCAGACCACCTAGAAATCGAACATAGTAACAAATTGCATGAGGTTTATGTGTCCACAATAATAGAACCTAATGCAAGTATGCAACACAGAAATAAAATGTTGACGACCATCGACCTTAAATACTTAAAAGAGACATTTACAACAAGGACATAAAGACGACAAAATTGAGCGGACACAAGTCTAAGCAATCACCCCAAGGTCCCCGACTAACTCCAAGCTGCATTCCCCCCATGAGGCAGCCAGGGATACCAAAGTGTTGCAATGGTTAATCTTTTATGCTTCAAACTATGACCCAAAAAACTCATGGGTGACGAGTAACTACAGAACCCCTTTGCTCCATGCAATGGTGTGCAAAATTGTGCAAAAATCAAAATCCAATGTGCCGTGGCACAATAATAAGGTTCGCTCTTGCATCATATTAGCAAGTAGCAACCCTCTAATAGCATTGTCAGTTTGTCACATCACAGAGCAACACCTCGGTTGACAAGGAAGGTGACCTTACATTTACGGCAAAGTGTGCATGTAAAGGACACATCCTATATATCTACGGACACTTTAGGGGTCAAGGCACAAGATCAAAGTGTATATGTATATGGAATCCCCTGACAGTTGGCACCATATGGTCTCATTCATCTCATTTCAACAAACCCTTCAAATTCTTAACAACAACCTTCCCCAAGTGTGCTTAAACAGTGGTAGAAATGTAACAAGAGCAATATAGAGTACCCGATCAAAACAAGATACTAAGAGTTGGGTAATGGGATTGCCTGATTCAGAGAAACACCAGAAAATCAGATGTAGGAATTGCCAATGTTTACTCACTATGTGAAGTGAGACTTAGAGTTCAGAAAACCAGCATTGTAATATAAAGTGTTGTAATAGTATTAATGCTTTGGCTATGTAAGTAGCTAAGATTGAAGTGAAAGAAAATAGACCAAGATGTTCTGCATGCTACTGAGGTGAAAAAGCAAATGTAGCAATCGCACATGATATTAACAGGTTGTGAACGTGTAGGAAATACTTTCATTATCCCAAGCTAACATGGAATTAGAAGGTTATCGTCTGTAACATGTAATGGCAATATACAATTCCAAGTCAACAGTATATACATGTCAGGCTCTGTCAGGTGCTGAATAAACTTATGTAGTTATGTTCTCTTGGATCTGTATAGAATTCAAACTATCATCAGATCAAACCTTTTCCTATTAATATGGGTCGGTGTTGATACTTAAACGAAGCAGGACAATTTTCCAGTGCACAAAATTCAAAGCACAACTGGAGGGGAAGGGGAAAAAAGGAGAAGATGACCTTATAGAAACTTTAAACTTTCCTAGTAGCTGGTGTATAAATCCTGTCTAAGATGATGAAAACCAATTCCTGAATGTAAGCTAAATGCCTGTTCCATTTAGAATTTTAACAGCTATTGTACAATGGAGAAACATGCAATATTGATGGAGAGTTACATCTTTAAACAAGGACTATCAACGTAGCTTCTTCTGACTATAGCAAGCCAATATAAGAAGATGCTAGTTGTGTAAAACTTCAATGAAAACAGCCTTCATGTTTTGAGTTACACAGTACTTGTCATCTCATGTTACGCTAAAGAAGTTACAACTGAAGAAAAGAACTTCAAGTCATTGTCATAAAACAAATAGCTCAAAAATAAACTGATTACCTGGGCTTGCCTAGCAGCACCTTGTAATGCAGCTTCCATCATTTTCATTTCCTGTTTTACCTTCTCTGCTTCAGCAAAAGGATCCATTGAATTTAACACATTACTTGATGAAGCAAATGAAGGCTTTTTATTCTTATGTTCAGCATTCGTTGCCCCAGAATTCACATCCACTGACTTGGGAGATGCATCAACATCATGAGACACAGATTTCCTATCTTTTACGTGATCCTGCTCGGTGTTGACTATATTGGGAACATTGCTATCAGATAGTTCATTGGCATGATCATACTTCACTACACTAACAGGAATAGCAACTGAAGCTTCTTTTTCATGGCTGTCCTGGACACTAACTATAACATTAGGATAGTTAGGGGATCCTTTATCATGAAGCTGCTCAGCTTCTGCCTCATCCTTGACATGTCCTTCCTGCGAATCACTTGCATGTTGCGGTTCTTCTGGTGCATAAGGAACGCTATCTACATTTGACTCTACACTGACAGCGAGTTTTGGCAGGAAATCTTCTGATTGTGAGTTATCAGTAGCTCCTCCATCTATATTTTCTTTATGTTGAAAAATAGAAGATGAATCTACATCTTCTATGCTTTCGGACAAAGTCTCTGTTTCAGTTTGTAAATAATTTGATTCAACAACAGCTTTGTTCTCCTCATGTTTTCCAGGTTCAGAAATCACGGTACTTGAATTGCTAGAATCATTGTTATCGGCCCTAATTTCATAACCTTGGTCTCCCTTTTCGGAAACAATATTTGTTTCAGCCAAGGATGTAGGTGATTTTACGGTTTCATGGTCTTCAGGTGATGAAGAGTGTTCCAAAGATTCTACTTTTGCTGGTGCTTCAGAAGAACTTCCCTCTTCTTTGTGCCCCATAAAGGACATCATAGGTTCAAAAATCCCTATACTATCTGATGCTGATGTCCATTTCCCAGAGCCTAATGATCCAAATACCAAAGAAACATAAATATTACGCTTTAACATCTATGGAAAAGTTATTAGAAGAACGACAAACAAAAAAAAATGAAATTAGATTAAAAAATATAGTAACTTATAAACAGATACGTGTTCAACAATTTCTGCCAGTTTCTGAAACCAATGGATAATACAATTGCCAGAACCAATTTTAAACTAGGAACCCTGATAGCTTCCGTTCCATATAATCTACTATAAGATAACTCTCAGTGGATAATAAAGGATAACTCAATTGCAGTGGATGGTCCATAATAGATAATAAAGGAAGCATGATAAGACAATGGTAGGGTAAGACAAATACGAGTCATATACTGGAGGAAGCAGACAAAGAACGTGCAGGAAAACACCAAAAACAATGTCAATATCAGTCATATATCATGATTGTGCTTTGGTATTGCTTGATGTTGTTGCTCAATGTTGCATAACGCTTCTTACTCATTTGCTCATCATTGTTGTTTGGAAATGGTAATAAAAAACAGAGACTGAGAGAAAATCTCAAGGGTGGAGAAATAAAATATAAAATGAGAAGAAATGTGTATCCTTCTCTTGTAAACGTTATAAGAATTTCCACACATTTAGAAGAATATCATCAGGTAATACCAGAGGTCTTGTCCTCAGTTCTAAAGTCAGTCATAGTGCCCCCCCCCCGTGAAAAGTCAATTTTGTGGGAAGCCTACATCAATTTTAGAGAACCAACTACCAACCATATGTTCCATAAACTTACAAGCTTATTACAAACCCAAAGCAACTTTCACCAACTATGTTTATTAGAATTCACAATCTAGTGTTCATACTGCATCCAGATCTATCATTAAGATCTATCATAATGCCCTAAGAATGCCATCATATGCTCTTCTGTGTGTTGCATTTACATGTTAAAGTATCTGAAGGGCGACCACTAGGAACTACAAGTCTACAATTTCAGCACAAAGACCACCTCACTAATTTGATGTTAACTGACCAACCTGGGGGCAACCTTTATTACACAGACGGAAGAATACAAAGAATAAGAGATGGCGGTGAAACATAAAGTCCATTACCATCGTCAGCAGAATCATGTTTCTCCTCCAATCCCAGAGCACTATCGAAGTTCTTCTCTATGTTCTTGACGCTCTCGCTCAATTTGGACACAGCCCCGGCCAGATCCGATAGGCCGCCCAAAGACACATTGCCAAACCACGCCATTTCGTGCTATCGAACTCCAAATCCCTTCCTACCTTTATCGCCGATTCCAAACTTCCATTTCTGGCTCCAAACTGCGACAATAACCCGAAAACGATCAGTTACACAACCTACGGACGCAGACGACCTGATTCCAGCTAAAGACCGAGGCCGGAAGCACTTCAGATCGAGATAGAAAAAACCTGGATTCACGAATAGAGATCGAGATCGGAGGGCGGGGAGGGGGATCGGTAAAACGGAGATAGAAGCTGGCGGGTGCCTTTCTTGAGATCGGCGATCTGCAGTTTGATCGATTGGATGGCGAGAAGAGGGAAGGCTGCAGTAGAGATTTGGGAATCGCCGATCTCTACACCGACGGGTGGGATGTGGACCTGCGACGAGAGAAAATGAACACTTTTTCTTGCTTAAGGTGGTGGGCCCACCTTCCGCACTCAGCTCACCAAAATTGCATTAACATTTGTTCAATGGTTAATGTTTGATGATTTTGTTTCAATGAAATGAATACAGAAATTTTTTCATCTTTTATCTTATAATTTTTTAAAAATATATATATTCTAATATTATCAAAGAAAAAATATAAAAAAAACATATACGTATATCTTCTTAAAACTAAAGAATAGCATAATTATTTCAGCTTTTTGTAAAATCCAAAACCCCCTAAATAACAAAAATCAAAAATATAAAAAAAAATTACCAAAATCAAAATCAATTTTAATAATATACCTTTAATGTCACTTTATATTGTTTTAACAAAATATAATATTATTCTATTTTGATAAAACAACATATTCAAAAAAAAATTAGCATCTTTCTCTTCTATTATCTCTTCTTCCACCACCTCGTGAGTGCACCATTGTCACCATCAACCACGATGGACATAAACACCCATCCATTATCTCTTATTTTTCTTCGTTATTGGTGCCTTAAAAACCTTCGAAGTCTCTTTCCTCCTCCTTATAAAATCAATTGATTTTGTGGAAACGGAAGGAATTAGAGAGATTAACCTCTAGGGTTAGATTTTTCCTCTCTTAATCCTTCTTTTATTAATAGGGTTATTAGACGAAAATGATCTCAATTTTTGTGAACTTTTCAATTTTGGCAAATTCTTTGATTGGTCTCAATTGTATGTAAGAACTTTCGAATTGATTTCAATAATGCCCCCCCCCCGTTTGCGAATCGTGAGTTTGATCGTTATTTCGCTGACGTGGCGATCCAGAAATAATTTAAAAAATCCCACTCACCATGTCAGCTTGATACACATATGATTGATTTTCAGTATTAACCCGGGTCCCACCCTCACTCACTCACTCACTCTCCCCCCTCCTTCCCTGCCACCCTCCATCTCTCATCGCAGGCGAGACGCTCTGGACCAACATCACAACAATGGGACCGCTGGTGCTGTCGGCGACTGAGCAACTCTGATTCCTGGTGAGCCTGGTGGCACGCCGCCTTGGCATGCTTGGCGCGTGCGGGTGGAAGGGAAGAAGAAGGCCTTCGACAACGTCATGCAGTTTCCACTCGCGTCATGTGCCACCACTGTGTTCACCATCATCGTCGGCCCTTGAGAAACTTCTATATCTCATCGCACCTCGTGTGTGACCTCTCGAATGCTAGGAAGGTGTGCACTTGACCTCCAGCCTCAATTGAACTCCACCCAGGAGGCTTTGAAATCTTCTGGTGCTTCATCAGTAGTCTCATTCTTGCAACACCATCCCAACGATTTGCCTATGCGTAAATGTTTGACATTAGGACATACTAACCTGCATTGCTTGGGTCAATCATGAGGAGCTGTGCCACAACTCTCTCAGCAAATGTCAACATTTCCATGGATTTTGCAAGCATTCAGAAGCCCACCCTACACCCTTGCATTCGGCTCTGTATCCATGTTTCTAATGAACTCATCAGCCTCATCAAGTCTACCTGCCCAACCAAGCATGTCAACCATGCAATTAAGGTGCTCCAACGTAGGCTTGATCTTTATACTGTTGGACCATTTTACTAAAGTATTATTGTCCCATTTGAACCATTCCTTTATTGTTGAATCCAATCAACCGCCCATGAAAGTGATGTCATCACTCCATATTCTACCATTTCAATAAAGAGAAGCTCTGCATCTTTTGCTAGTCCATGCGTCCCGTATCCACAAATGATGGAAGTCCGACAGATCAAATCTCTTTAAGGCATACTGTCAAACACTGTTCGCGATTCCTTGCAGGTGTCGTGGTTGCCGAGCGCGACGCTCATCCAGAAGTGGAGGTCAAAGCAGCGATTCCCAGCGTCGACGACGGAGAAGGTACTGGAGGCTTGGGAGGAGGAGAGAGTCTAGGTAAGCTCGTTGGAGAATAGGTCAATCAGGTCAAGGCAGACATTGACGACGGAGGAGAGGCATTGGTCGTCTCCCATGACCCCAGAGAAGGTGAAGAGGAGGGAGGTGACGCTCTTAATCTCGTTGAGGGTGGACTACAGGATGGAGAGGAAGGAGCTTGAAGGGACGAAGGAGCTTGTGGGCAAGTACGACTTCGGTTTCACATTTGAAGCTGCACAAGCATGTGTGAGGCCAGGGTGAAGAGGAGAAGCATAAAAAGCAGAGGTGTATGTGGAAGAAGCCATTAAGTTGCTCTCACTGCAGTATGCAATGGGAGGATATGAGCTCACTAGGCTCACCAGGAACCGGAGTTGCTCTATCACTGGCAGCACTAGTGGCCCCACCACCGTGATGTTGGTCTACAACGTCTTGCCGGCGATGGCCATCAGGCCCTTGGAAAGGCTGATCCTAGAGTTACCATCGATGGAGGAGACCGATGGAGGGTGGTAGGGGAAGGAGAGGGGAGAGTGAGTGAGTGAGGGTGGGACCCGGATTAATATTAAAAAGTAATCCTATGTGTATCAAGCTGACATGACGAGTGAGATTTTTAAAATCATTTCTAGATCACCATGTTGGCGAAATAACGGTCATACTCACGGTTTGCAGGCGGGAGGCCATTATTGAAACTAATTCGAAAGTTCTTATATACAATTGAGACTAATCAAATGATTGACCAAAATTAAAAAATTCGCAAAAGTTGAGACCATTTTCGTCTAATAACCCTTATTAATACTATAACCATTTACGTAAAAGTCCTCTAGAAATAGTAAATTACAAATGCATTCCTACATCACAATACTCCCCCTCAAGATGGTGCAAATATATCATTTAAATTCATCTTGTGTACAATAGAAACGAAGACAATATTATTTAACCCTTTGGTGAAGATGTCAGCCAACTGTTCAAATGATCGAACAAATGAAATACAAATTTCACATTTCTCCAACTTTTCTTTGATGAAATGACGATCAAGCTCTATGTGCTTTGTTCTATCATGCTGCACCGAGTTATTAGCAATTTCAGTAGCAACTTTGTTATCACAAATACTACAACAAAAGCCTCAATTAGAGGCAATTATTTAGAAACATATAATTATTTGTCTCTAAATACATGATTTAGAGACAATAAAAAACATATGCCTTTAATTTTAATTTTATAAGAAACATTAGCCTCTAAATCTACACCCATTAAATTCTAATTAATCATATTAAATTAAATAAATATATACTTTATTAGCTGCAGTCGACGCCTAAAATTTCTTCTCCCTCATTTTTTTTTCCGAAGAAGCGCGCCTTCTCCTCCAATCCACAGCCCTATCACCTCCAATTCTGCAACCCTATCACATTCGATCTCCTCCAATTCCACAACCCTATCACCAAGTATCGTGCCTTCGATCTCCTCCAATTTCGTAGCCCTATCATCAAATCTCGCGCTGTCGATCTCCTCCAATCTCCCACTCGCGAGCCTTCTTCTCCAACCTCATGCAATCCATAGCCTTATTTCTTGTGTGAGCGCCCCTCACGCGTCTTCTCCTTCACTGCACCCTATTTCCAGCCCCTCACGGGCCTTCTTCTCTTGCCTTCCATCATAGCAGTCATAAATCCAAAAGTAGGTAAGATCTTGTGACCACATATTTAGTGTTCTGTGACTTGTGACTTGGTTTCTATCTTTTGTTTCTTTGCTTGCTTTCTATTGTTTGGCGTGCCCTTTCCATTCCCTACCTTGCTATGGACATACATATTCAAATTATACCCCAATTAATCAGAATCATAGAAGATGCTGATGTGATTAATGCTCTGGGAATACCTAAAAAGTGTGAGAAGATGTTGAAGTGATTTCTAGGAAACTTATGGGCCCGTTTGGTTAGCGAAAACTAATTTTTGATTTGGTTTCAGTAAAACCAAAAACTTGGTTTCAGAAAACTGGTTTCGGTTTCAGAAAACCAATTTTCTGAAAACGTGTTTGGTTAGCAAAATCAGTGTCAGTTTCAGTTGATTGAAACCAATGAAAACTTGTTTGGTTATAGAAAACAGTATTAGTTTTCATCATGCAGTTTCAGTGAAAACGTGTTTGGTTAGTGAAAACTCACAAGTGATGCTTATTTGAGATAAAACTATGTTGACATAATTCATTTGAGATAAAAATCACAAGTGATGCTTATTATATCATCCTTAGAAAATATTATTGTGACATAATTATAAATAAAAACTCAATCTCTCAACACCGATTTGCCCAAATTTGATTTGCAATTTCCTCCCTAACTGCGTGCATCACATTTTGGTCTGAAGATTCTCCCACACCATCTTGTGCGCTAGACGGACCTTGGTCTTCATCTTCATCATTGTTAACTTCATTATTTGCCCACTCTTCAAACAAATCATCATATTGTTGGTGCCGAATTATGAAATTATGAATCGCACAACAAGCAAGGACTATATTACTTTGTCTAGCCAACTTATAATTAGGCATCTGTTTTAGAATAGGAAATCTTGCTTTTTAATATTTTTTTTTGAAGTTTTCTTTTTGAGAAAACCTTTCTTTTTGAAGTTTTCTTTTTAATATTTTTGGAAAGAAAGAGGTTTTGTAAGTAGCTCATTGTACCTTTTGATAAATTATTTCACTCTGCTCCAATACTCTCCAGGTTATAGCAGGATGCTTATCAGAGGAAGAGATCCAAGGGCTAAAGGAAATGTTCAAGAGCATGGACTCTGACAATAGCGGAAGCATTACTCTAGAGGAATTGAAACACGGTCTTGCCAAGCAAGGAACAAAACTAACTGAGTATGAAGTCAAACAGCTAATGGAGGCTGTAAGTTATACTAACATTCAATTCTTACTAACATTTTTTCGTGGTTACGATAATGTTCTGCTGCACAATACAGGCTGATGCAGATGGTAATGGAACTATTGACTATGAGGAGTTCATTACATCAACGATGCACATGAACAGAATGGACAGAGAAGAGCATCTATATACAGCATTCCAGTACTTCGATAAAGATAATAGTGGGTAAGTTTCACAAAAATTAATTTTTTCGCTGGTTGTTCATCTCTCATTAACATATTTATTCATCCTTATGCAGTTATATCACAAGGGATGAACTTGAGCAAGCTCTGAAAGAGAAAGGGATGTTCGACGAAAAGGAAATCAAGGACTAATTAGTGATAGAAAGTTACAAGAGTGAAAAGTTCCAAGAGTGCAATAACATCTAAAATTAATAATTTTACATGTCCAACATAAGTTTATGAAAATTAAAACAGTCCAACATAAGAGTGCAATAACATCTAAACTAATTTATCAATATTTTGAACCCAATATTTCATGCGGTCCTCTGGCATTGACATAAAAATAGCTCGAGCTCCAGCATCATCCTTAAGAACCATTGTTGCCTTGAAATAAACTTCATCAGATAAATTGGGAATGGTATCTAACCGTGCAATGCAATTAGGAATTGTATGTGGATCACTGCATGAGCTACTTGTTGCTGCATTCATAGATAACTTACTTGAAGCAAATGAATTTAGTGCACTAGTCATTTGATCAAATCCTTTTGCAAAAATAAGATCGGCACTCTCTCTTGATTTACCTCTTTTCTTGGTTCGAGATGAATGAGTCGCACTTGGAACATGTTGCTTAGATGATAAAGTCTCCTAATCTGACTGATCCTCAATATCTATTGTTCTTTTGTTATGCCCACCATTTCCTATGAAATCATCCTCCAATGCTCGTTCGTCATCAGAAGTCAACGGTTGTTGCATAGAGGA
Source organism: Canna indica (assembly GCA_034359265.1). Classification (NCBI taxonomy): domain Eukaryota; kingdom Viridiplantae; phylum Streptophyta; class Magnoliopsida; order Zingiberales; family Cannaceae; genus Canna; species Canna indica. Next base: position 71,737,095 of record CP136891.1, on the reverse strand, counting down.
TCTTGCTAACATACCATTAGCAGATTGATTTTCAAATATCATATCCATCAAGTGGTAATGTTCAGGTGGACCCTTTTTCCACATTTTGTACGCTATCCCTGATTTCTGTGTATACAAAGAAAATGCATTAAAAATATCTAAATGAGAAATATATGCAAAATATATAAACCAATTCAATATAAATTAACTCATACCGAAACACTATTCCACACTGTTTCATCAGCCTCGATTTTGTTGGTATTTGGATTCCACGTGACGCCGGTATGGTTAATTAATTTCTTGAAATTTCGATACAGCCGATGAATACGATTTTTCTTCTGTCTACACTTTTCTCCCCCAAAGTTAATTTCACATTTCTCATATAATTTTTCACTAATTTCTTCCCAAATGGAGGGCTTAAAGTTTGTGGTACCATTTGCCGCAAAATATCCTTGCAAAATGAGTAAAAATTCTTCGGTGATATTAGTGGGCCAAGTTTCAATCTTTTCTCGAGATTTCCGAGGGCCAACCATATCTTATAAAAAGATCCGCTGAAATTAGAATGACAAATTTTACTAGTTAGAAAAGTTGTTCAAGCTACAAATTTTACTTGCAAAATGAATAAATCTCCTGAACACTTTGCATTGCTATCTGGACTGATAACTATCTAATCTAAATATGTACAAATTAAGAATGCTTCAGCTTGCCATGCATGTGGAGGAGATTAATCTGTCTTGGCAAGCATACAAGCAATGGCAAAGAAACATTTTTTAATTCTGATTCATGTTAACTTAAGCCTGTGAAGAGTAAAGGTTAATATCCTATTATTAGGCACACATAGATGACATAGATGACATGGTTATGTAGGCACACATAGATGACATTGTGAAGAGAACTCAAATCAGTGCCTCAGTGGAGACCTATAATAATTGTTCTTTTTAACTCTCAGACTATCCAACACATTCGGTTATGTATTTCAAGCTTAATTTTCATGTCAAACTTAATTACTCGAGTGGAAGGTAGATGCTAAATATTTCATTTTGATTCCATGTCAAACATTCTTCTTCAGTCTTGAAGTTATCCAACATCCATATTTTACTAATTTCTGTTAAAACCAGGTGGAATTTGACAGCCAGTGGACCAAGACCAAATCCACAAGGTTCATATCACTATGGACTTGTTAACACCACACGAACCATTAATAAAAAATAGACCATGTTGTTGCAACAGGTATGAGAACACACTGTGAACATAGACAGGGGCTTATGAATAAAAAATAGACCATGTTGTTGCAACAGGTATGAGAACACACTGTGAACATGAGAAGAAGCATACAAGCAATGGCAAAGAAACATTGTGGTACTGTCATCAATGAATTTATGCTATGGGAAATAGATGATAAACCAAACACATTCTAACAGGCAACAGCTGAAAAAGGGAAAAACTTATGCACAGAATTTATGCATCAATGAATTTATGGTACTGTCATCAATGAATTGTGGTGCTGTCATCAATGAATTTATGCACAGAGAACATTGGAGAATATGGATAGAAATTTCTGTTAAATCTAGGATTTCAGTATTTATCCAGCAATTTGTTGGTTTGTACAAAAGAAACCTAAAAGCACCAGAATATTCTTTTACAATTAACAACTAACATCAAGGCTCAAGCAAATGTATAGTTCGTCCTAGTAGTGCACAGACCTGATTCCTCATGTTTGGTCTTCAAAAATAATGGAGGTTACATACCAAAACTCAATGAATGGCTACATACCATAACATCTGTTTCAGAGAATGCTTCTTCGCAAACCAAGATGGATAATCAATAACTTAATGCTCAAGGTCTGCCCTTAAAAACTATAGAATACATTCCATTAATGAATTGTGCAAGATAAAACCGTAGATGATTAAGCACTTAATACAAACAGCATAACCACCTGGTTAAACTTCTAAAAGCTATTCAGCTAAGCTATTCAAACATATCATGAGTATTAGGTAAATGTGGAAACAGATCAAGCAAGTAAATATTCAGTGAATTCAAATTCTGAAACCTCAAGCAAGCAAAAGCAACAATTATGTCTAAAGCATAATAGTACTGAGGAGAGCAATAAATAACCTACCGAAAGAACAAGAAAAAAGAAGAAGAAGAGAGAACAATCTCAAACCAGTTCGTTTCCACGATTTGGAATCAACTATATAGTTACTGCGATGTAGTTGGAGATAAAATCGGGAAGATGAAATCCAGTATAAAGTCGGAAATCAAGAAGATGAAATCCGATTGGAGATGGAATCGGCGATGTAGATGCAGTTGAAATTGGGAAGATGAAATGTTACTGCGATGTAGTTGGAGATAAGGTCTGGACGAATATGTAATCCGGTGATTACCGAAGAAAGCGACGATTTGGATTTGGAGATAAGGTCTGGCTGAGAAGAAGAAGACCATTCGTATGCTAGATCTGGCTGAGAAGAAGAAGGTCGAGCCAGATCTGGTCGAGAGAAGAAGGGGTCAGGCCATTTCTGGCCGAGAAGAAGAAGAGGAAAGTCAGGCCAGATCTGGCCGAGAGAAGAAGAAAAGGAGGGGTCAGGACAGATCTGACCAAGAAGAAGAAGGAGAAGGGAAAAAGGAGGAAGTAACCTGTAGAAGCGTCGTCGCCCTTGTCGTCGCGGAGTCGTCGCCCTTGTCGTCGCGGCTCAAGGAGAAGGGAGTCTCGCCAAATCGATCGCCAAGTCTCGCGAAATCGGGTTTTGTGTTGAAACCAAGATTTCTGTTTTATTACAAGTTTGCCACCGCCCGATTTCATTTTTTTGAAACCGCGTGATTTGAAACCAACGAAAACAGGTGAAGATTGTTTTCACTTTCCTTAAGAAAAGTTGGTTTCGCAGAAACCAATTTTCGGCTCGGTTTTGATTCGGTTTCGCGAAAACATACAACCAAACAAGATTTCGTAAATTGGTTTGGTTTCGCTGAAACCAAAACCACGAAATCGAGTTTGGTTTCGTTAACCAAACAGGCCCTATATCTCTATTGGTTTTTGCTATTTCCTTTTGTGCTTCTGCTACATCCAAGCTAAAAACAAATTGAACTAGAAGTAGTCATATAAAATATCAAAACATTACGAGATCATGAGGCAGAATGTATTCAGAATTTGATTGTTTCTTAAATAACAGATCTCACTGCAAATGGCTGCAAAGGAGGGTCAACCAAGGTTCATGTTTCACGTATTCTCCCAATATTGAGTCAACTTCCTTCACTATAAGACCAAATTGAGCATTTGTTAAACATCCTATATATGCAAAGCAACAAAGGTTATTAAAATAGTGGATTTAAATTTTGTAACAAGATGCAAATATATTGAATATAACAAAGCCAAAAAATGATTGTTTTCAAATGAAAAATTTAGATTGCTTAGTTGTTAATTGTTATTCAATCTAATATGGAAAAACAACATATATTAAATTTTTGATTTTGCCTTTGATAATTACTACACAATAAGCTACGAGTTCATTTTTGCGTATAACATTAAGATAAATAGGGTGTCTTTAGTTGTCTACAGTAAGGATTGAAGCATCAAACTCCATCCAATCCAAAGTACTTTAGAACTATAGCTTCTCTTGAACTTGGTTTGGAACTTAATTAGAGAAGTGCTCTTCTTATGGAACTGCATTGTAATCAGAGGATGCTAGTAATTGATCTTTGAAACAACTTAACTAAAAAGCATTATATATTGTCACTTGCAGAATCTATTATGCAAGCCATTTGAAATATATCATCTTTCATCTTTTTTTCAACAATTGGTGGCATACTGCATATGTTAATGTTTACTAAGATCAATATAAGTATTAAAGAAAGAAAAGGTTTAGCAACATCTTGTGACCACATATTGTTTTGAAGAATGATTATCATTTCTGTTAGGATTCACTATGCAAGTATGCATTTTATCTACCTTTTGGACATAGATTAACATCGCTTAACATATTTAAAAATCTACCTAATATGTACCTCTGCTAGCTTAAATAATTTTATGGTTGCCAAAGTAGGACTCAATTAGTAAGTCATAGTTGAGTCATATTTGTCTAGGTATGAAATATGTAGATGCATACCCTAGTATTGTGTCTATCATGTGCATAATTCATGACATGAACAATCTACACTATGTTGTACCAATTTTTTCCCCTTATAGTTATGTGATAATGTATTATATGATGTCCTTTGTCGGTGAAACAGTGAAGCTATTTCATGAATCCACCGGCACATAAACAAATAATTATGCTAATGAGCTAATCTATCAATACACATTCATAGAGTGGTTTCAAATTTCAGATCAGATATACGCAATGGAACATGATTATATATAGAGATATCTGGATCAGACTAGCAAATATTATATATATATATATATATATATTCTAAGTAATATACTCGGCAAAATGACAGGAAGAACAATTAAGATCACGTTAAGAGTCATGTAAACATCTATGAATGGTAGCTAAGCATGTATTCTTTCATTTCTTGACTAAATATATAAATTGTTCTGGTCATAGCTACTGATGTCAGTTTGCCTATGAAACAAGCATTTTATATCCTCTATGAGCATGTACTTTGGTTGTAGATTTCAATTTCAACATTAATGAGATTATTTTTTCCTATTGTTATCACTTCATTGTCTTTTTACTTGATCTTTATATGGAGAAATGTCGGCATTTGTTGTGTTTTCTTTGTTATAAGAATCTTATCCATCAAATAATGCTGGCATTGAGCACTTCGTTACTGCATACCTTAGTTCATCTAGTCGATTGTTAATAAGATGGCCATTTGATTTCTCTTGTTCACCAGATTTGGTTCAAGACCATCCCTCATCGAGATCGTTCTATAGAAGATTCTAAATTACTTGGTTCAATAATCCAAAAGGAGATAAGATTTTGAGTTCACTGTTCTAATCCAGAATTGAGACAAATTTCTTTTTGTGTTCACAATAACTTGTAGAATCTCCTTGCTAAATACTTGATTTCCTTGTTCAGGCATTCGGTAGAGGCAAATATTCAGATTTGGGGGTATTGACATAGGAGTGCATACATTGTTCACTTTTGTGTTGTTTTTGTTCTTAATTTTTTCAATCAATCTGGATAAATTGTCGATAGACCTTTTACTTAACTTTATTTAAATTATACCAGACAAATTAAGAGATTTCTAAATGTGCATTTTGGTACCATTAGATACTTATAACTCCAGTAGATTGTTTGCCAATGACAGTTCAAGAATATGTAGAATCTGTTAATCCAGTTAGTGATGGTCAGCCTTTTAATCATGGTTAACAAATCATTGACTGATTTATTTTTGAATTTGTGATTCTATATGATCCCAAATTCTTATAACATTGTGCCATCGCCTACCAGTTAGGGCTATAGAAGTTCCAGCTCTGCTTGAATTCTTCTTGGGTCATTAAGATAGATAATTATCTAATTTTTTATCTTGAAACTAGAATCATAAGGTTGATAAGCTAGATCAGCATACCAATTTTGTTTCTTAATTTATGGCTCAAACAAATCATTGGTGGTTTGCATCTTAACTACATAATATTTTTTGCATAATTCTAATATTTGTAGTTGGCCAAAAAATCATAATACTAGCAGGAATGAAAATAACAAATATATATATATATATATATAACATAAAAATAAAAAGATATAATCATCTATTAAATAAAATTTTTTGCATTTTCCTTACAAAAGTACATTCAACGAGGTTAAATTTTTCCTTTCCTTTTTTTTTTCCCTCTTATTAAATTATAATCAAACGTAATTAATTTTTCCCTCGTTTCTTATCATCCGTCCTTTTTTTCATTTCTTTCGTTTCTTTCCTCTTAATGCTCTTTTTCAATTTAAATTAAAATATTTAAATAACACGCATTCTCTATTTGCCGGTTATGTTTAAGTGATTGTGAGGTATGAAAATTAAAATCAAAATTCGAATAAATTATGAAGATTAAAAGTATGATTATTTTAAGTATACAATTGGCTCAGCTTCGAGGTAATTAGCGACGACATCACGTTTCCGATTCGGCGGTTCGACTCCGAGAGTCCGAGTCTCCGATTCCAGAACCGGAATCACCGGCGCAGACGCCTCGCTCGCTACCCACCACGGCACTCCTGCTCCATGGGCTCCACTCCTCACGTGCTCCCTCCATGGGGAGCACGTGCTTGCTTGACCTCGCAAGGCCATAAGTGTCGGTGTGGATCCACCGAGGTGAGAGCTCCGAGTTCCCTCCGTCGCCGGACTATGGAAGCCAAAGCCGTTGAGCTTCGTTCGGACTTCCTCCAGGTCCTCCGAAGCCGCAGGCCGAACCCTGATGGTATAAATCTTATACTCTGAAGAAGGATCGCTAGGGTTGTTAACCTTTAACTACTAACTGTACCTGAATCGTTTGCCTTTTATGCAATTTTGTTTGAGTTGGCTTTGATTCAATTAATGTTTTTTTTCTTATTGCTTGCTTCTTGAAGGAAGTTCGTGACTTGGTCTGGAAGAATTATATCTCAGACTTACGAGATATGATTGTACTGATTGTCTGATTAAATCAATTTTATGTTAAGTAGGTTATAACTGCCAAGAATTAGGGGAATTTAACTAATTGTCAATGTGACTGGACTTGTTTGATAACCAAAGGAAAAAAATGCTTTTCTCTCCTCATGGTTTCACTTGTTGCACAATATTGCCAATTATGATAAAATATATCATCTCAAAAAGTTATGAGAATAACTTTTAGTAACCTAATGAATTTTGCATTCTATTTGTTCAGTTAGTCTCACCGTAGAGCACGGGAGACCAGTGACGAACCCAATGTATCAGTCTCCCATATTTCCAGGTTCAAAGGAGGTGAAGAAACCAAAACAACGGGTTCAATTTTTCGTCTGGTTGTTATTTTTTTCACTCTATTAATGCCTTTTTCCAACTTTGCAGGTAATGGAAGCTTGTCCAAGGGATGATGTCAAGAATTTCCAAGATAGGGTGATTGAGGAGAATATTTACCTCACTGTTGAGGTATTTTTTTTTTACATTTATTTCCTTTACTTTTGACTGGTTATTGTTTAAGCATCTTCGCAGTTGGTAAATTATGGAATTGCAATGGCATGCTAAAAGTCTTGATTTTTAGTTCATTGTGTTTGTGATGCTTTTTTGCCAAGCAAACTCAAGCGTGCAAATTTCTTTTGGCTGTCTATCTATTTTTCAAGAGTATGGACAGGCATGAACCAAAGTTTCCAATTTTGAAGAATGGAAACCAAATTGTTAAATTATTTATTGAGAATATAAGAAATGATAATGTCAAATTAAACAAAACTGAAATCTTCATCTATATATCTCCAATATGGTTTACACACTAAATTTAGAATGTGATATAATTTGGCTATCATGTCTGTTTAGGGAAATTTCTATTCTTTTTTTTCTAATGGAGTTATCAAGAGATGAGACAGTAAGTTACATGATGAACAAAACAAAAAAGTTGACTTATGATTGTTGATTTAGTATCTGAGTATGAAACATAAATATAACATAAACTAATTAAATTTGCACTGGCTTCAGAAAGTAAAAGCCAAATGACTGTAAGTTAAGATTTTTTTTACTAAAAAAAAATAAAAAACACTTGCCCATTGAAGTTCAAACTAAGTAACAGAGTAACTGAGTTCGATCATGTTCCATTTGACAATTTAGACTAGAGTGTCACCTCTATTTTGTGAATATACATATGTCTGTGAGTTTACATTATTAGTGTATCAACATTTGCATTCCTAATTGCTCAATAAATAAGATTATAATTACTAAGAAGTTAAATAATTGCTTGCAGTGTCATATTGATTGTGGAGAAGAAGAGGAGAACTTTTGACTACTTTTGAGTAGTCTAAATATTTAGTTATTGATGTCGTTGTTGGTGTTTCTTTTTTCTCTAGTGGGTGGGCTGTTAATTTCCAAAATATAAGTATCTTGTTAGCAAACACTTGGGACTGAAAGTTGGGTAGTACAATAAACTTTTTATTATAAAGTTATAACTTATAACAGATGTTTGGCTACTTTGATACATTATTTAAGGCTTCATAGTCATCCCATAATCAACTAATTAAATTTGAAGCTAAAACATGTTTATAATAGATTAGAAAGATGACTTAGGCTTTACACTTAATATCCTATCTTTGTGTTAGACTAGATCATACGTATAAGCATAATATTTTGCTACACTATTCTAGGGATCATAAATTTTTTAAAGATTTCTTCTATAGGGCGGTGATCAAGGTCGTCTTCCTGTATTGATTCTCAGTTTGAAGGATATTGCTCCACAAAGAAAGCCTGCTATTGTGCTTTTGCATAGCTCTTACAAGTGCAAAGAATGGTTGCGGCCTTTGCTTGAGGTAATCTTCTCACCAACAAGATTATAAGAACTGAAAATTAATAAAGCATTGAATGCATGCTTATGGTCTTTTGTTATCTAGGCTTATGCTTCAAGAGGATATGTAGCTGTCGCTATTGATTCTCGCTACCATGGTGAAAGAGCTAGCAACATAACAACATACAAAGAAGTATGAATTTCTATGCCATTATTTCCATTATATAATATCTTGTACTCTGTCGAGTCAAGCTTCCTTGATATCACGTAGTCATTGCATTGGCTCTCTATTTTCTATTTCTGGGAATAGGCTCTGGTTTCATCGTGGAAAAATGGTGATACAATGCCTTTCATCTTTGATACAGTAAGTTGTTCTCCATTACAAAATAAATGAATAAAGTTTTTCTTGTTCCACATATACGATTGAGATTACTACAATTTATTTTCGGAGGAAGTTCTATGGCAAAATTTAGTGAATTAGTTGATAATTTTTATTTCTATAGGTCTTATCAATGTAAATGACAGGTGTGGGACTTGATAAAATTGGCAGATTTTCTGTCACAAAGGGAGGATGTTGATCCTGCTCGGATTGGGATTACTGGTGAATCACTTGGAGGTTAGTCAAGTATGAACACAATTTAAGCCTTTTAGTAGGACTTTAAAAATTCTGGACCTTATAGATTGCTTTTTTATGTAGGAATGCATGCATGGTTTGCAGCAGCAGCTGATACACGATACTCCGTGGTTGCCCCTATAATTGGTGTACAGGTGTTCAAAGAGATAAATTTGCTGTTGGAAGTTGGAACATGTGGATTTTATACACTGTGAAGTATAAATGTTCTATTATGTAAAATTGTAAATTGATTTTGACTGCTTTTGCTATAGGGATTCAGATGGGCTTTAGAAAATGACAAGTGGCATGCTCGGGTTGACAGTATTAAACCTGTCTTTGAAGGTTACCTTCCTAATATGATACTGAACTTTTTTCCATCTTAGATGTTACTATGGTTTCCATCTCCTCGCATTTGGTTTTTGTGTAACCAATTAACCATTGTGGAAAATCATAATTGTAAACTTGGGCAGAAAGTAGTGTGGAATATTTTCATGCTTTCTTGTGAAATATTGTTTTACCCTATATTTATAAATAAAGATTGAAGAAATTTCATTAAATTACAACTATAAGATTGTTTTTCATTTATATTTCTGTGACAGCAGCATATTTATACACATATTCAAGAATAGCTATGCCATGGAGATATACCCTTTTAACCTATAATTACTATATTGAGTTTCTTGATATTTTACAAGCCTGGCATCTCTGTTATATAAGTGATATTTACTATTGTATATGTCATTTCCCTCTTATGACATGGTTTTCCATAATTGCAGAAGCACGCATTGATTTAGGAAAGAATGAAACTGATAAAGAAGTTGTCAAGAAGGTTAGCTCTATATTCTTTTTGTTGATTTACTATCAATTTAACAAAAGAAAATAAAATATTCATTGTGTCAATTTTTTTACTGTGCTTATGCTTCTTTTGAAGGTGTGGGATAGAATAGCTCCAGGAGTTTCCAATCAGTTTGATGCACCTTTCACAGTTCCTGCAATTGCACCACGTCCCCTGCTTATCTTAAATGGTATGTGCAGATTTTCAACTATGGCTTAAGCAAACCTCTTTCTGTTATTCTCATATTGCTGGAAATTGTTTTTAAGGCATGTTTGCTTATCCATGGTGTGGGAGAGATATTATTGACATTCATGCACCACTTAGATACATAGCAAATGATAAAATATTCAATTCACTTCAGGTTTTGTATATATGCTATCCATCCTTAAAAGAAGCACAAAATAAAAATCAGAAGGGTTTTTCGTGGTATTTATGAAAATGCCTTGCTGCAGTTTGCATTCAACAAAAGTACGAAATGCCAAGACCTTATATAAATAGTCAAAATTTTGATTCTATAAATCTTTCCATGCCCTTGTTTATTTATTTAAATTGTTTTACTCTACACAGGTACTATATTCTTATTGACTAATTTGGTTTTTTGGTACTAATAGGTGCTGAAGATCCTCGTTGCCCTATTTCCGGTTTAGAAGTTCCTGTTTCAAAGGCATCTGAGGTATATGAAGAGGCTAATTGTCCAGAAAACTTTAAGGTAAGGGAATTTGTGAAGTCAGTATACACTTACTAGACTAGCTTATTATGTTCAGCCAATAGAATCTGCATCATCTTTCTAAGTTTACTTGCATTGCTATTTTATGATGAAGTTGAGTTGCTTCACTGCATAAAGTTATTTTGATATATGAACAAAACAGCAGACCTTGCTCGGCCAGATGGTCGCAGATTCATGACTGAAACTATCCAAGAAATTGTTATATTCTTTTGGTTTTTTTCACTTGCATTTTTTCCAGTATGATATAGTGATATACAATGGTTTGTCAACATTAGAAGAATGAACAGTAATGCAGTTTAAGCAAAACATTGAATAGAAGAAAAGAATTAACAAAATTAAGACAATATCTTTCGCAGTCAGTCAGCATTCCTGTTCAAGAAAACATATGAAATATGATTGCTTCTTGTATTATATGTTTATGCTCTGGGATCCAGGAGCATAGCTGCTACACAAGCTTAAACAAATTTTTGAATTAGGCCATTGCATCCAGTTTGACCAGTCCTGGTAAAAAAAATATTTTAAATAAAACCTGAGAAAAATAGATATTTGGATGATTTTTTCTCTCCAAATTTTACTAGTTTTGACCAGTTGTTGATAGAATTGCTTTTTGTTAAAAACCTATACTGGTTCTAGGACATGGCTTATCACCCATATGTTGAACCCGCTCATCCAATCAGGTTTCAAAACGTTACATGGAGACATGGCGTATCAGTTATCAGTTTATCACCGATATGTTGTAATTTGTGTGTCACAAGTGCTTAGTGGTTGAAAAGGAATAATATGACTCCTGGTTGTGCTCTTAATTTGTTACACTATCCTCCCCGATTAATCTTCTACTCTTGAAGCAATGAATATTCAGACGACAGACATGATTATGATTTCGTGAATACAATTAAATCAGATACGTTTATGCTTACAGTCATATGATGGCAAATCCTTTCACTTGAAAAAGATGATGGCAAATCCTCATCATTTTATTTTCTTTAAACAGTTTGTAGCGGAAGCTGGGATTGGGCATCAAATGACCGTATCAATGGTGAATAAAGCAAGTATCTGGTTAGACAGATTCCTCAAGTGCTGAATACCATGATTGCTGTGCGTAAGAAAAATAAATAAAAGGGTCATGTTTATGGGCTAAATAACTTTGGCATTTGCTTGAGATGTTCGCGTCCTTGTGGCTTATGAAGATTTGCTTTTTTGAGCTTAAATCGGGGAGATAAGTTTTGAAATAATTGTGGAATCTTTATCATAATAGTGGAGTCACTGTGTCTCCTAACATTTCTTCAATTTCAAAAGCACAAGGTGCAATGTTTTTATCAAAGCTTGTAGGTTATTTTCCGATCTTTTTTCTACGGCATATGCGATTTGCGGTGGAGGATAAACCGCTACATTGAATTGTTCCTTTTTAATATTTTCTTTTTAGCTAAAGGCTCATATTTATTTCGTGATAACCGAGTTCATTTTTCTGATATTACAAGCCCCTGGCTGTCAACCTATCCTTTAATTTTGTATAAAGAGCTTTATTCTAGAGCAAATATATCCTGATAAAATCTATATATGACAATTGACATGGAGGAGAGGCGAACAATGTAATTGATAAAAGAATATTAAATTTTGAGATATTTGACATGTAATTTTTAAAACAACAACGATAATCTTATCCTATTATATACATAGTATTTTTGAAAAGCAAAAAATGTTAACTACTATTTTTTCAACTGTATATTAGTACAATTATTTTTTCAAAGGAAAACATAAAACAACTTCAAATGAAAAAAAAACACTTTTTTCGGATGTTTCAAACATTTGCCAAGAAATCCAAATTTCTACTGATGGCTGATATTACCAAATACAAATATTTGCGAGAAGAAACCTAATATTTGTGTAGAATTCTAAAAAGTTTGGTTATTCCAAATAGATATCCAAACAACTTTAGTAGCTGGACACATAATGGATACTCTGTTCCATTGATACCACAAGAAAAAGGTCTGGATACAGCAGCCATATTCAGTTCCAAGTCACAGGCAGAACAACAATATACAAAGTACCACAGTTTCCATGCATTTCACCAACAAACATCTCACAAAAACAGATTACTGTTGATTGTTGTGTGTGAAATATCCTGGTCACAAAGGTAGGACCGTAGGACAACACTGGCTGTCCAGTGTCCACTACTTTCTGCTTCGGAGCTTCGTCCCAAGCACACGTTCCAGTTTTGTGATTATCTGCTGATTTGGGATGGCCTTTCCTGATTCATATTCTTGAATCACTTGTGGCTTCTCATTAATTAGCTGTAAGACAATACCTTGGTAGCTTAGCTGTGATATGAGAGAAAACCGTTCATACAAACACCAAAGTGAAAACAGAACTTACCTGTGCAAGTTGGGCCTGAGTTAACTTCTTGTCCAGTCTAGCTTGCATGATGTTCTTCTTTAGTTCGCTGGATACTCTTTCGTCTGGTTGAATAGGAGAAAAACATAAACATGAGGATCATGAACGTAGAAAGAAGATTATCTCAGCACCGATGAAAAACGTGCAACATCCAGAACTGATTTATCATCAAAACCAAAGAGCTCATGCAGATAGTCACCAGAAACCAGATCAATTATGAACCCAACATAAATAAGATATTTTCCACCAGGATACCTTGAATTCATTTTGGAAGATGACCGAGGGGCACTCAGTTAAATATTTGAAATATGTCAAATGTCAGTAGTTAAGTAAACATATGCACCAAAATGAGAAGGAAAAAAAACTTAATCTTCCTCTATTAAGCTCTCTCTCTCTCTAGGACAAGATGGTTGGTCATTTAGATTGTTGGATCAACTAGGATAGAGAACAATTATCACATTTAGGAAATTGATAGGTATTCAGGTCGAGGTTGTTATCTTGTTAATGCCATTTCTTTTTTGATGGATGTTTCAACTCATGAAAATCAATGTGTCAATGCCTATCATGATCAATCGTCAATTTGTGGGACAGTTTATACTCTTTGTTGAAATTGATATTAAAAACAAATTAATTTTTCTATTATACAAATAAGCATATCAGTATATAAATAATTCAAGGTTAATTGAGCATTATTTTGTATCTATTGTGACACAAGGACAGTGGATTGGACCCTTAAATCCATATCATATCTTCGATTGATGGAATACTAACAAGGATGATCATGTTCCATACTTCCATGTGTTCATAAGATTTGTCACTAAAAATAACAAATAGTTTGTGCTCAAATTAACCTTGAATAGATCATATAGTACTGCCTAATCATATATTAATTCAATTTCTAAATGAATTTTAATATTATTACAAATTTTAAGATTATGACAATTGAAAATTCACCACAAATTTCAAGTGAAATCATGGTAGCCTGACAACATGAATTGTCATGGGATGAAAAACAATCTTAAAATTAATGGCACCAACAAGATAACCACGTAGATTTTGAGAAAAAAAGTACCAATTTCCTAAATGCAATGAATTCTCTACCTCCTCATTGATCCAATGATCTCATCATCAAGTATTCTCTTTATATAGAGAAGAAGAGAAACCAGTGCTAGGGGAAGATGATGAGATTGACCCACTAATAGAAAGATGCAGGCAAAGACTATCTAGGTAAATTTCATTTCAAGGTGGGTGTTAGGATAGGAACATGTTACTACAGGGCTGCAACAACAAGAACTCATGCATATGCCCTAAACTTGAGAAAGAGTTTTCTGGGAGTTTGGGAGAGAAATATTTCAACACTCAAGTCAGCACCACCCTATTAGAAAGCTTGTGAGACAGGGAGAGAGACTACCTTGCTGTAGAACGATTCCCTCTATTTATAGACTCAAGATCACTTGCTTTCTCACCAAGAAAAGGCGTGCTAACAAAGATTAGATTAGATAATGCTATATCCAAAAAGGTGATTTATGTGGCCAAATAATGGCCAGATGTAGCCACATTCTTGCTAAAAATTTATCCTCAATGTTCTAATGCATCCATAGCTATAGGCCAACTCTAGCCACAAACATATTGTGCCATGGGACATACCCACTCCTACCTGCAACCGGAGCCTTCTATTGGCAAGAAAGCAAATGATAAGGATCTTAAAAATTGAGGGGACCATTCTACCTCAAGGTATTCTCTTTCCCTTTCTCACAATTTTCTAATAGTGATGACTTGGATGTAGGGGTGGCAATTCGAATCTGACTACTCGAATCAGAAAAACCAGATTTGTTGAAAAAATGAATCAGGGACGTTTCAGTTCCATTAGATTTTTTTAAAAAAATATAACATTGGGTCTACTAGAAATCAATTATATAGTTTTGTAAAGTTTTAAAATTTAAAAATATATTTATTAAATTTTAAACCAATTATATAAATTTTAAACCAATTATATAAATTTTAAATCCAAAAATTCTTTAAATAAAAGCCAATAACTCATTAACCCTTTATACCCAAACTCTACATCTAATAATATGTAGGTAAAGGCATTGTTTTAATGAAATTGCATGTGTTCAATTTCAAGCTTCTAAACGGTTTCAGATGATCGAACTACTTAGAGAATTAAGAAAATAATCACATGGTTCATTTGGTAGCAAATTAATAAATTTTCATCTAACACTTTGCTCCTAAATTAATTAATAACCCTTTTTGTAAATAATTAGTTGGGGTCATGTGCAAAGGCATAGCTTTTATTTGGAAGAGACACAATCATATAGCTAATAACGCATTGTAGTATTATACAATTTCTTTATCATTGTTTTAGAGATCTTATGTGAGGCAGTGAGAGAAGGTGTTGGATTTTGTCTTCATTCATTATGGTTCATTAGTTTCGCTAGATAGGATATGATAGGATAAGATAACAAATAAGAGAGTGTTGGATAGAATTTTTTAATCCAGTATATGGATATAACATTAATTTTATATTCTTATGATCCTATTTTCTGGTAGTCCATGCACTAAACAAATAAGGGACTAAAATCCATCCCTTATTCTATCCTCCTTTATCCTATAAAAATAAGCATGCCCTTAGTTAAATTGAAGAACTTACAACCATTTTGTATTTTGAAATCCTAAAATGAAATATTTTACTATATTATTTGTATTTTGGCCCAAATCATTACACACCATCATAAGAATAAGCTAGCTAACCTTGTAGATTTACAAGTGGGAATAGACAAAAAAAATGGAACGAGATAAATACTAGAGCAACAAACATGTCAAATTCAAAACACTGATCAAACATTAGCAAATAGAAACATCAACCACTCACGAGTAAGATTCTCGTTTTCATCATCGAGCTTCCTCGTGTTCAGGGTCGTGCTGCTAGAAGCCGCCTTGTTCGTACCAGCGTTAGCTGCAAAGAGAAAAGAATAAATAATCACACACGGATAAACAAAACCCAACTAATAAATCATGAGATCTGATCCATCTCAAATTGGAATGATGAACCGGGAGCATACACTTCTTAAGGGTTTCGATCTCGGCGCCGCTGCGGCGGGCGGCGTTGACGGCCCTCTCGTCCTTCTTGGCGGCAGCAGTGGGCGCCTTCTTGCGGAGCACGACAGGCTCCCAGTCCTGCGCGATCGGTCCAGTCCCGGCCATCGAGGTCGCCTGTCGGATCGACGCTTCGACTCTGGTTAGGGCTTCCGAGAGAGAGAGAGAGAGTCAGAGAGATAAGACGAAGAATTCGATTGTGGATAAATTATAGCTTGTTAGATCGAATAGAATAAGATGCGAACTTATCGCCGCACGAAGAGTTTGATCGGGCTTTGTCACTTTGTGGCCCGAATTTATTTGGACCGGTCAAATTAATCAAATTGGTATATTTAATTGATCCGGCTCGGTTCATCCATTATGAATTTGGTTTAGTCTTTCAATTGGGTTTATGAAGTAGACCGATTTATTTGACTCGGTCCTTGGTGTGAAAAAGTTGGTTTAATGGGTTACACAAAGAAAACTCATTGATCTTTTGTGGACAGGCAGTCAATTAAACCTAATTAACAGCCTAAATACATGGATCCCGTAAGCTGATATATATCTTTTTTTTTTTATGGACATAAACTCATATTACTTAATATACAAATAGATTAAAGGTCCAGAGCTTGTTTAGAAGTAATAGAATTATGAAATTGAATTTGTTTTAATGAATTGTTTTGTCTGAAATCTAATTTTTTTAAACCAGGAATATAATACATTTGCAAAAGAGAATAAATTTCCATCCATTTTTACCGTGGGATGATCAAGCTGGTCCGAGTATCCTATATTTTCATGATATATATACTATTCTGTATAGGATCTGTTAGGAAATTTAGGGTAATTTTCTGCAAAATCTACAAAATTCGAACCCGGCGAGAAAAATAGAAAACTAAATCCGATAATAATAATGCAGGAAAAACAAAAGACACAAGGGGGTTAACGTGGTTCGAACTCGGCGGGGTGCCGATCCTACGTCTACAGGGAGAAGAGGAGACTGCTTTATTAAATCCAGAAAAAGAACTTTTACAATAAGAGCGCAATAATCTAAATTCCCTTCGGAATACATCAAATTATTTTAAATTAATTGAACCTGAAACTGGTACGGAGTAGAGGCACTGTCTCTGCAAGATCTGTCTAAAATTGAACTCCTGCTGCTGTATGTCAGAAACTGAGAAGGGGCACTCCTTAGGAAAAGGGTCGTAGCGGCACTCTTAATTTTCTGGATCTCTGAAACTCTCATATATGGATTTTCTTTTTGGTGTGGGATTTTCTCTTTGTGATAGATTCAATTAGAACTGCATATTAGGCCCCTATTTATAATAGAGGGGGAGAGTCGATTCATGCCTACTTTAGTGGAGAAAAAATCTCCAAGGAATTTGTTGCTCCGTCTGATTTAATCGGATGGCTGAAATGCTTCTTTTGACCAAAGAAACTTTCAAATGCTTGGTGGCTTCACGTGATGCCTCCACCTTTTTCTCCCTTTGACTAGTCAAAAGCAGTATTTGATTTCCACATCATCAATTTGAAAACTTCTAAAGTTATCATCAATTTGAAAACTTTTACGTGTGCCGCTGCAACATTGACATGGGTATCTTGAGAAGATGGTGGGCTGGGCTCTCAGGCCCATGATTATAAAATCATAGTTTATTTTGATCGAGTCCGGTTCAACATGGTTCAATCAAATTGGCAAATTGGTTCAAACATATCTTGATCAAATCAACTCCGATTTGGATCTGGTCGAACTCGTTGGATTTGGTTCGGACCCAATTTGAGTCAATCTCTAACAATTACTCCTTTGATGAAAATTGGGGCCGATGCAATCATCAAAAAATTATCCTCCTCTCCCACAAGGCCCGTACAGGGCCTACGTCGAATCAGTGTTCAAGTGGGCCAAGTCAGCTTCCTGCTTGACCTTAGGAACCCACATAGTCCTCCGAGTCTCCTCCTTCATTGTGTATATCTGAGAAGGGATTTTCCTAAAAGCAAAATTTATACCTGACCCGGTGTCTGATTTTGTTGTGTTTTGCCTCGGAATCTGAACTGTTTCACGAAAGATGGACCCGTCCACCTTGTACAAATTATTCGACGTTCTTAGAGCCTTCAATACTACTGTGGCTCCATCCTGTACCTCCAAGATTCCTCCTGCAGAGGATGTCGTATAGCCCCTAGTGTCAAGAACTCCAAGAGACACTAGATTCCTTCCTAGCTTCGGGACATGGTGAATATTTGCTAGAATCTTTGTCGAGCCATCATGCAATTTTAATTTCACTGTTTCGAATCCGACAACTTTGCAAGGAACGTTGTTGCCGACACGAACTACTCCACCATTGGTGCGCCAATAATCCACAAAGGTCATCCGGTGTTGAGTCATGTGATAGGAACACCCAGAATCCAAGAACCACTCATTAATGCTACTGGTGGTTGATCTGTTCGCCTGCTGACCTGGATTGCATGTTGCATGATCAAACATATCAGAAGAAGATGAAAAGGAATTTAGACTTGAGGTGTGTTGTCACCGACGAGACCGTCGTTGCCCACGACGTGTCTTAGCAGTGCGTGTGCCATCTGTCACGACCAGTACCTCAACTTTCTTAAAATCTGCATAAGAGGCCTCTACATGTGCGTCTTGACCCTTATTTTGCTGCTATAACTTTTTCTTAAGACTGCGATATTCTGACTTGATGTGACCTCGTTTCTTGCAGTAATAACAAGTGACATTTGATTTGTTACCTCCTCTTGCTTCATTAGAGTAGAGAGCTTCTCATTTCCCTCCACCAGATGAATTTATTGTAAGATGTGTGTCCATGAGCTCCTTAGACACAAGAGCAGTGATCACCTGTTCTGGAGTAATAGTAGTCCTTCCAAAAAGCATTGTTTCACGAAAATTTTTAAAAGAAGTAGGAAGTGAACATAAAAGGAATAAAGCCTTATCTTCCTCTTCAATTTTGACATCCATATTCTCCAGGTCCATGATGATTGCCTGAAAAGTATTGATATGCTCTTTGACTGATGTGTCTTCTGCCATACGTAGGAAATGGAGCTTCTGCTTCAAAGTCATCTTACCGGTGAGAGTTTTGTCCTGATACAAGGATGCGAGCTTGTCCCAAATATCTTTAGCTGTCTTTTGGGATGCAATTTCTCGAAGTGCTTCATTTGACAGACTTAGGTACAAAACTGCAATTGTCTTTTGCTCCTTATATTCTTTCTCCTCCTCGGTCCCCTGCATCTTATCCTTATCAAGAATAGCATCATGTATTTTCTCCATAGTTAAGATCGCTTTCATCTTCATTGACCAAAGTGCATAGTTGACATTGCGATCTAACTTCTCAATATCAAATTTGGTGCTCACCATGGTTGGGGAAGTAGGCTATGATACCAACTGTTAGGAAATTTGGGGTAATTTCTTGCAGGATCTATAAAACCCGAACCCGGCGAGAAAAATAGAAAATCAAATCCGATAATAATAATGCAGGAAAAACAAAAGACACAAGGGGGTTAACGTGGTTCGAACTCGGCGGGGTGTCGATCCTACGTCTACAGGGAGAAGAAGAGACTGCTTTATTAAATTCAGAAAAAAAAACTTTTACAATAAGAGTGCAATAATCTAAATCCCCTTCGAAATATAGCAAACTATCTTAAATTAATATACTACTAGAAAAATGGGCATCAGCAACGGCCGCGCCGTTGCAATAGAGCCGTGACAGAAAGTCGCGTTGCTGATAACTTAGCAACGGCTCAGCAACGGTCGCTCGGGCCGTCGCTAAAACTATTATCAGCAACGGTTTTGCCACAGACCCGGAGCCGTTGCTGATAACATTAATAGCAATGGCCGCTGAGTCTGTAGCAACGCCGTTAGTAAAACCCCGTCGCTAAGCCGTTGCTGTAGGTCATCAGCAACGGCTTTCGATACACTTTTAGCAACGGCGTTCCCACGGACGGCCGTGGGAACGCCGTTGCTGATGATGCCAACTGGGAAACAGGAAAATTTTATATTTCCAATTTCCATTGATACATCGATACATTATCTGATACATAACTCATACACCCATATCCTCATACACACATTCATTCACACATCACGAACACACCAAGATATACATCAAAACAATTATATTTCTATTGATAATTATCCACGATAGTATAAAAACAATTCAAATGAAAAATTGAATTATCAATATCCAAACAAAATAAGTTAAACAAGTTCAATATCTCAGTAACAAAGTCAATATAAAAAAAGTCTCAGGATGACGATGGAGGATGGCCTGGATCATATGACGGGGTCTGGAGTGCTTGAGTGTACACCGGCGTGGACTGACTCGAAGACGATGGATTAGATGATGCCGAAGAGATGCCTGCTTCGGGATGACCTGACATGTTGCGTAGCATAGCATGCATCTCCGCCATCATCTGACTCTGACGCGCGACTGTCTCCTCTAGAGTCCTTATTATGCTACTATGATCATAACTGGATCTAGAGGTGGACGGTCGCTCACCAGCGACCGGAGGGGTCGGTGCCCCAAGTGGCCCTAGTACGGCTCGCGCATGACCACTATCTGCGAAGCCATATACGCGGCCATGGTCCCAGCCACCTACGGCCTCGACCCACATTGCTGCGTCAAAGTCCTCGGGGGTACCCCCGCGCTGCACCACCGTCTGGCTGTAGGTCTCCTACTCGAGTTTGATTTTTTGTTTAATATTTATCATAAAACTTAAATTATAAATATATAATGAATAATTTAAACAAATATATAATTACCATAATGTATGCAGCGCGGTTGTGGATGTACTCCCCCGTCCCATGTGCTCGACGGTGAGTCCGCTCAAACACCGCCATCGGGGAGGGTCGCTGGACAGTCCCGTCATCCGACATCGTCGTCTACATTTACAAAACAAATACATTAATTAGTACACATAGTAACAAATAAAATATATAATTAAAAGATATACTTACCATACGGTTTGCGTGCACTGCAAATGCAACAGAGCCGCCGGTGTGACGCGCTGCTCCCCCCGACATGCGATTTCTAGCCGTATTCTGAGAAACCTCCTGCCATCGATCCGTCGACCATATCTCCACGAGCTGGTCCCATATATCCGGAGTAATCCAACCGGGGCCGTATCCCCGAGTCTCCGCGATGTTAGTGGTCCCAGCTCGGGCCATCGCTTGGGACCGAGCCTGCCCCAACTGCCTGTTGTACCTTGCCCGGGAAATAGCCTCCCAGGCAGCGTAAATGAAGGGCCTCTGGTCCTCGGCCCATGTATAGCGAGCCTGCAAAATAATAATATTAGTACCAATATTAATATATCATCATGCATATAAAAAATAATAATAATACGTGCCTCAAACTCGCGCCATAACATGTCGACGTGCTCGCTAGGCACGTGAGACCACGTAGGCCATGCCCGTGCATGTATCGTCGAATAGTAGAAGAAATGCTCCTCGGCACTTCTTCTTGCTCGAACCTGTACAACAAAAATAAATTTTAATATTATATTATGATATAATGAATTTGTAATGATTCATAATTCATTATATATTACCGCTCCCCAATCACGCTAATCAATCTACGTGACTCTGTGGCTGGTGGAGGCTGCCACCTGTTCGGCCAGCGTGGCCGCCTACGTCTGGATGTACTAGCCTCGACAGTATTATCCTCATGAGGATCAGCAACAGGAGGATCAGCAGCATGAGTAAGTGATGGAGTCTCACCGATCGGAGACTCCGAAACTCTCCTGCGTCGATAACCACGACCAGACATATCTGTCGAACAGACATATAATCAGATTATTGTATAAATAGTAGAGATATATTTAATAAAATATATACTTTACAATTATTCTTCATCATCTGAATAATAGTCTTCGAATTCTTCCTCTTCTTCCTCTTCTTCATCTTCTTCATCTCCAGCTTCCTCAATTTCATGATCGTCATCATCAGCATATTCAACTTCTAATTGAATTGACGTTGTGTCTGCATCCTCGAGTATTGGAATAATACGATCCACAGCAGGAAGATCATCTTCTTGATAGAAACCAAGAGGATCATTTTCTCCTACTATCGGATCAATTTTTCCTCTACCTTTTGTCTTACAGACTACACGCCAATCTACTCTATCTTTATTTCGAGCCGGATACTTCGCGTAATATACTTGTTCGGCTTGTGATGCCAATATAAAAGGCTCATTTGCTGCCAATTTCGATTTGTAATTAACCTCAACAAGTTTGTATTTTGGATGAACTTTCATGCCCCTTTCTGTTGTATCGAACCAATGACATCTAAATAGGATCACTAATTTCAAGCCGAAGTAGTGCAACTCTATCACTTCTTCCACCAGTCCATAAAAATCCATATCACATTCAACATAGGTTGTCCCTTTCACGCAGACCCCAGCATTCATCGTCTTCTTTGCAAATGAATATTCAACCGTGTGAAATTTATACCCGTTAACAAAATATCCGCTATAGCACGACACAAGTCGCGACGGTCCACTAACAAACTCAAATATTCTTTCATCTATTTCAGCTCTGTGATCTTTACTGTAAGTCTGAATCCAAGTAGGGAAATCACGATTCCGTAATCTCTCCAATTCTTGATCGTTGTGAATAGAGTATTTTTGCACCATCTCAATGTCAAATATTTCAATGAATTGTTCAATCTCTGGACAATTGAGTAATACATACAAGTGTGCCAAATGATACTCTTCATCGCTTAAGTGTCGAGATGGACGAGAATCAAAAGCACGACCAGAGTGACAAAATATATTTAAACGTCCATCTGAATGTCGAACACCCCCGTCGTCGTTATGTGGAAGACGATCAAATCTTGTCTGTATTGTCGATTCAAAGTAAAATGAGCAGAATGTTGAAATTTCTTGGATGATATACGATTCAGATATTGATCCTTCAACAGCTGTGGTGTTCTTTACTTTTTTCTTCAGACGATTCATGTATCTTTCAAATAAGTACATCCAACGATATTGAACGGGGCCACCAACTCGTGCCTCGTATGCCAAGTGTATCGGTAGATGCTCCATCGAGTCAAAAAATGCAGGAGGGAAAAACTGCTCCAGCTTGCATATGATTTCAACAATATTATTTTCAAGTGTTGACATATCTTTGACTCGAAGGACATTTGCACAGATGCTTCTAAAAAACATACTTAATTCAGTCAACGAACCCCAAATATTATCAGGTAGAAGATCTCGAAATGCGATCGGAAGTAATCTCTGCATGAATACATGACAATCATGGCTCTTCATCCCTGATATTTTGCAATCATCGACGTTCACACATCGAGATAAGTTTGAAGCATATCCATCGGGTAATCTGAGTTCTTTTACCCATTGACAAACATCTTTGATCTGTTATTTATTTAACACATATAGGGCCTTCGGTTTCAGATATCGTCCGTTGACCTCTTGTAACTCCAACTCTGGTCTTTTACAAAGTATTTTCAGATCATGTCGGGCTTTGACATTATCTTTAGTTTTTCCAGAAATATCCATCACAGTGTTGAAAATATTATCAAACACATTTTTTTTCAATGTGCATGACATCTAAATTATGTCGAATCAATAATGAACTCTAATAGGGCAATTCCCAAAAGATACTTTTTTTCACCCAGTTTTGTGTTTGACCAAAACCTGACACTCTTTCATTACGACCAAATACTATATCTGGAAGTGCTGAAACACGTGCTAACATTTGTTCACCAGACAACATCGGTGGTGGCCCATCTCTTTCGACTCTGCCCTTAGTAAATTTATTACGATTCCTTCGATACTGGTGATTAACCGGTAGGAATCGACGATGACAATCAAAGAATGAGATTTTTCGTCCGTTCTGAAGACTGATTGATTTAGAGTGTTCCATACAATACGGGCAAGAGAGTCGGCCGTGAGTGCTCTAACCCGACAACATGCCGTACGCGGGGAAATCATTGATTGTCCGCAAGACCGCGACCTTTAAATTGAAGTTTTGCTTCCGATGACAATCATAAGTGACAGCTCCCTCAGTCCACAATGTTTTCAATTCATCTATCAAGGGTCTGAGAAATATGTCAATTTCTTTTCGCGGACCCTTAGGACCCGGAATAATCATCGAAAGATAAATAAATTCATCTTTCATGCACATTGACGGTGGCAAATTATAAACTGTCAGCAGCACTGGCCAAACTGAATAATGAGTTGCAGAATGTCCAAACGGATTAAAATTATCTGTGCACAATCCCAATCTGATATTTTTAGTATCCATAGCAAATGAAGGATAACATGTATCCAAATGTTTCCATGCTTCACTGTCAGATGGATGAGTCATTACTGTATCATCACGACTTCTTGCATGCCAACTCATGTAGGGGGCTGTCTTTTCCGACATGAATAATCTTTGAAGCCTCGGTGTTAGTGGAAAATACTGAAGCACCTTAAACGGGATATTTTTCTGTCGGACCGATTTCTTCTCCTTGTAACGAGGGTGTTGACATACAGGACATTTATCCAACTGCACATTTTCTTTATAATATAAAATGTAGTTATTTTGGCACGCGTGTATTTTTTCGTACCCAAGCCCCAATTTTCTCATTAGCTTTTTAGTCTTATAAAAAGTAGGCTCAAACTTGTTATCAGTAGGCAGCATTCCATTAATCAATCCAGCAATCCGATCATACGCAACTCCGCTGATATTACAATCGGCCTTGATGTTTAAGAGCTGTGTCATTGCTGAAAACCTAGTGTATTTAGGATAATTCTCATACAAAGGTTCATCGGCAGCTTTCAACATCTCGTAAAATTTTGCAGCTTCTTTATTCGGTAATTCAATCTCTACCGCAGCCCCTACTTCTGTGATATCAACCGCTGTAGTATCTGGTGGGACTGATGTCTGAAGATCTGGCCGATCAACATTATCATTCAGGTGGAATTAACCCCCAAGACTATCAAGTATCATAGTTATATAGGGATTACATTGACTGGATGAAGAAGCATCAGCAGAGGAAGATTCACCATATGTCTGAACGACAGGATTGCTCGACGTCCCGACTTCGCGTGACTCTCCGTGACAAGTCCATAGAAAATATCTTGGTGCAAATCCTTTGGTATATAGATGCAGAGTGACAGTCTCCCGATCCAAATATCGTCCATTTGAACAAATGCGGCACAGACATCGGATTTGATCACCTATGCTAACGAAATTCCGATTCGAATAGGCGAAATTTAGGAAGTACGTTACGCCTAATCGAAACTCATTCGTTAAAGCTCCACGATCAAGACGTCGGTACATCCAACTTCGATCAGCCGACATGATTCTGTCAATCAATGACAATTTCTTTGGTTAATGTCTTTAGGTGAGATTGTCCTATTCCATTCGGGATTTATGTTATTCGTACTGCACTTACGTTTTTATTTTAACTATTAACTAATTATTCTAAATTTCGACAGCATCTCCCTACAGTTCTCCGAATACGCATATCATATGGGCGCGTATCGGAGAACAAGAGAGATGTTGCCGAATTTTAGAATAATTAGTTAACAGTTAAAATAAAAACGTAAGTGCAGTACAAATAACTATATTCCCAAATTGTCCAATCAGGGACAATTCAAAAATTGTACGTCGTATAAAAGATCATCTACTTCTTTTACACGAACATACAATTCCCGAACGGATCTAAGGTTTTGCTAAATCATATCTGATTCGTCGATGCGTACGTGAAACATATCAACTTGTCGGATGGATGATTATTTTTTAAATGTTTCGAGACAGTTCGAGTCCATATTGGACGATTTCGGCGCGCGTCCGAAGTGGACGATTCCGGCGCGAGTCCGAATTGGACGATTCCGGCGCGAGTCCGAATTGGACGATTCCGGCGCGCGTCCGAAGTGGACGATTCCGGCACGAGTCTGAATTGGACGATTTCGGTGCACGTCCGAAGTGGACGATTCTGGCACGAGTCCGAATTGGACGATTCCGGCGCGCGTCCGAAGTGGACGATTTCGGCGCGCGTCCGAAATTAATCTAAACCCTAATAATTAATCTAACAAATTAAATAATTAATCTAAACAATTAATTAATAATTATAAAACAATTAATTAACAATTATCAAACAAAATAATATATATATATAATTATAAATTTCGGCGCCGGAGTCCACCCTCCGGCGTCGGCGTACAGTGGCCGGACACACTGTCCGGCCACTGTAGAAGGTCCGGCGGCGGCCATCGGCCGCCTGCCGTCGGTCGAAACCCTAGAAATAGGGTTTCAGTCGGATTGATTCCCGCCGGCCGCAGGGAAGAGACGGCCGGCCGATCAACATACCTGAACAAGTCAGCAGCAGCGGGAGGAGGAAGAGGCATCGTCGGCGCCGGCAGTAGCGGCAGCGGCGGCGAGAGGCGTCGGCAGGAGCGGCGGCGGCAACAGCGGGAGGAAGAAGGGTCGGGCGCGAGAGTGTGCCCTATATAAACTTATCAGCAACGGCTCACTTGCCCGTTAGAAAGCCGTTGCTAATAAGTTATCATCAGCAACGGCTCACTTGTCCGTTAGCAAGCCGTTGCTGATAATTAAAATATCAGCAACGGCTCGCCTTTCCGTCAGAAAGCCGTTGCTGATAATTAAAATAATCAGCAACGGCTCGGGTTTCCGTTAGAACGCCGTTGCAGATACAAATATCTGCAACGGCTCGGGCGGCCGTAAGAATGCCGTTGCAAATAGCAACGGCTCGAGCGGCCGTTGCTGATAGCCGTTGCTGAAAACCTAATTTCTAGTAGAATTAATTGAACCTGAAACTGGTACGGAGTAGAGGCACTGTCTCTGCAAGATCTGTCTGGAAACTGAACTCCTGCTGCTGTATGTCAGAAACTGAGAAGGGGCACTCCTTAGGAAAAGGGTCGTAGCGGCACTCTTAATTTTCTGGATCTCTGAAACTCTCATATATGGATTTTCTTTTTGGTGTGGGATTTTCTCTTTGTGATAGATTCAATTAGAACTGTATATTAGGCCCCTATTTATAATAGAGGGGGAGAATCGATTCATGCCTACTTTAGTGGAGAAAAAATCTCCAAGGAATTTGCTGCTCCGTCTGATTTAATCGGATGGCTAAAATGCTTCTTTTGACCAAAGAAACTTTCAAATACTTGGTGGCTTCACGTGATGCCTCCACCTTTTTCTCCCTTTGACTAGTCAAAAGCAGTATTTGATTTCCACGTCATCAATTTGAAAACTTCTGAAGTTATCATCAATTTGAAAACTTTTACGTGTGCCGCTGCAACATTGACATGGGTATCTTGAGAAGATGGTGGGCTGGGCTCCCAGGCCCATGATTATAAAATCATAGTTTATTTTGATCGAGTCCAGTTCAACATGGTTCAATCAAATTGGCAAATTGGTTCAAACATATCTTGATCAAATCAACTCCGATTTGGATCTGGTCGAACTCGTTGGATTTGGTTCGGACCCAATTTGAGTCAATCTCTAATAGGATCGACTCTTAGGTTTTGGACCCAAACTATATCCTGTTGGAACTTAGAACCAGACACTACCTAGGACTTGTGGTGTAGTACAGATTTCGAGTATCTTGTTTGAACTTGTAAATGACAAATTGACATCCAGGGTACAAGTTTTGGGTGTTCCTATAGAATCTGTTCATTTACAATTTTCATGATAAAAGTTTCGGGTACCGATTCCGATTTCGAATACTCGATGTGTTGGACTCGGAATCGGAATCGATTTTAATCGGTTACTTAAGTTTTGTCCCGAACCCTATCTGATTTTAATTCAAGTCTACTTGGAACCTACTCGATCGGAATAGATTTCCCAACCGGTTCCGGATCTATCATGTACCTATGCACACCCCTAACTTTTACCAATTAAAAAACTAAATTCCACCAGCCATTTTTAAATTGAAATTTGAATTTCTTTTTCCCCTCTATCAAATTAATCAATTATTTATTGAAATGAATTAATTGAATCATCTTTTTTGCCGCCGTATTATAAAATTTTCACATTTAAATAAATTTAAGGAATATTTTTATATTAAACTTAAATTTTCTGGAATGAGTGAAATCTTTTACAATAACACTGGAATATCCAGAACTCCTGCAACCGAAAGTCTGCAAGCATAGTTATGTTACTATGTACATTACCAGAAAGAAATAAAGTAAGGGAAATATATATATATATATATATATATCAAGGCTATTGGGAGAAGTCATTCGCTTTGCTCAGCTCCTTCTCAAGTGCTTCCATTTGTGTCTCCAACTCTTTCAGCTTATCATTCATGCGGTTAAGTCTCTTCCTTGCAGCCTCATCTGCAGATTAATTAGTTTTAAAAATAGATAGATTGTTATTGAGAAGATCTATCACAACAACAACGAAGAAAACTGAATTGAAATATAGTAGAACTTAAAAGAAGAAGAAGGAGAAGGGAAGAATATAAGATAGATCAGAAGAGCGCATACCGAAGCGGGCGATGAACTCGGAAACAGCCATTACATTTCCCGCCGCAGTGGTGATGACGGCCTCTCGAGCTACTTGTTGAATCTTCTTCGATCCAACCTCTTCCTTTCTCGCCAACATACTGCGCGCGATCGATCGTTGAAACTTGAAAGCTTTTTTGTTCTTGTTCTTCTTTGATATGAGATTAATTAATTAACAAGGAGAAGGAAGTCGCCCGATCTCCGAGAGCGATGCCTTCTGCGTTGGCGTCGTCATATATAGAAGGTATTCAGGTTTGTTTTCTTGGCGGAGGGGTTGGTGTTGGAGTGTGAACGAGACAAGGGAATGGTCTTGGTCAAAGTTTTGTGGAGTGGATCACCTTTGACTGGCGGCTAGATATATTGATCAAGTTGGTCAAAGATTCCTTCTATTTTGATTGGAGAAGAATCATCTGTCATTTTTGGTTAAATTAGTCCCTTTTAAATTCGAACCAAAAGGTAATAAATGAAATTAAACTGAGTAGTTTTTTACTGAGTTTGGCCTACTAGTTTGGGTCAAACTCTAAATTAGTGGCTAAACCTCTAAAAATATAACTTAATCATGAAGAATCATGATAATGAAATCGGGGTATATAGTGAGAATATAGAGAAGTTTAAGATATACTTTTTGCAGGTTTTATACGTACAAAAGCTTCTGCAGTGAAGTTTTGTCTATATTTTTTCCTTGCAATTGGTGGGTATACCAATATTATATCATTGACAAATAAAATAGAGTATTAGATCAATTGATTCATGATTGCTGGAGAAGTTTGGCGGATTCCCAAGTTTCATTGACAAAGAGCAAAATTAAAGGTATCCCAAAAGAACAGCAGGTTTTGCAAAGATCCAAAAAAGCATGCAGTCCGAGTCATTTCCTTTGAGGTCAGCAACTTCTCCATGCCAAACTAACAAGGAATGCTCGGTCAGCATCGAGCTCCATTTCCATGGGACCTCTGTGAAAGAATGTTCTTCAGAGGCAACGATGAATTAGACCTGAAAATGGATTCTTCAAATATATCATGCCCCGTTGACAGCATTAATTACTGCCAAGAAGTTCTCAGCTTTCAAATGGAGGAGTTCAAAGGTCTCTTTCTAAACACCAGAAGCCATGGATGTCTTGTGACCTTAATAGGGAATCCACACACTTCCCGTGAGAAGAGAACCTCGACCACAACTTAAGGGTTAGAAGAAGGATAAGGTTTTGCAAAATAAAATATAGAGAGGTAAATTAAGGGTTGTAGAAAAAGGGTCAGGAATCATCTCGGAATCTGACAAAATGACCACGGTTTCTTGTATTAAAAAATCATTGAGATAATTTGAGGGATAAACATAGAATTATTCTGGAGCTTGGATTTGTCCTGAAGTCCTTTTCTGCTGGAGCTGTATTCCACAGATGGGGATGAGTAAAATTCAAATTGGTTACCCAAAATTCTCTGAATCCACAAGATACTGATGTTAGGAATGATGTCAACCAAGGGACAGATCATTAATTGTAAATTTTCTAATGGTAGAAACTTGCATAACAACAATCTAATCTTCTGGAACCTTAGATGAGTGATCTAGATAAGTTAGAGTTATATATTTTCTAATGGCAAGGATCTTCCTTTGTTGTTGATAATGGAGGTCTAAAGTCAAGTCTCGCCTTCCGTACATATCCTTTGCTAAGAAAAGGATTTTGAGATATCTTCTTGGTTAAGGAACAAGTTTAACATAAGAAGGTCATCCATCTTACCATGAGATGGTACCGAGTCCTGAATACTAACATAATACCAAAAACTAACAGAAGTATTAAAAACCTATGCTTATCAATATCATGTATCTCTAGTAATTGCATATGAGAAATCAATAAAGAAAGACAATTACGTTTAATTACCTAAATATATCTTGAACTTTGCAATTCTTTTCAATTGTGATCAATTTTAAAATATTATCAAATTGTATTCCGAACTTTGACATTTGTCTCAATTAAATCCTTTCGTCAACTCTCCGCCGGCAGCCCTGTTAAGAAGATGATGTGACTTTCTCACGTGGAATAAAATAATATTTTTTATTTTAAAATAAAAAAACTCACTAGCTCAACGTGTCCTTTAACCAACTCAACTGGTCCATCCTCGTGAGCTTTAGCGGTTTACCGACAAGCTCCTTTGTCGAAAACTCTCTGCGACAAACCTTTAGTACCATGCCCATGCGAGCTATCATTGTCGTCGGCGCAAAGAGAAGACTTAACAGCGAGATAGATGTCGAGCGAGGTGGAGGGGAAGGAAGGATCGATTTTGGATGGGCGATGGTGCGACTTGTGCAAGGTGGTGGCTGTGAAGCTGTACTGTGCAGCCGACGAGGCGTACCGGTGCGGCGGGTGCACGCCGCCGACCACCCACTCGCACCCCGACACCAGCGTGTGTGGGTGTGCGAGCAGGCTCCGATCGCACTTTGCGTCACATGCGGAGCCTCATCATCTGCCTATGCCGCGTTTCTCCTTGGCCCGCGGCGAAAACAAGAAGATGGCCAACGAGTCATGGTTTCTTCTGAGCCCCGCTCATCCTCACTAGAAGGATCAATTGGGGTGGGGGACCGTAAATCGGCGAGTTACTTTTTCTTTGATGTGGATGTTTACCTTTATTCAGCTAGACTACGCCACCTCAATGGGCGCGCGATACCCCCAGACGAAAAGCGTCATCCCGATAACCAAGGCCAGCGGCAGAGCGCCACCACATCGACCTTTGTAATTTCTACCACCCGATTCCATCGTTGAGCTTGAGAGGATTCGCCATGTTCGAAATCATGTGAGGCTTGCATCTCCAACTTTCGCTTGAGCAGCTTAGGCTCCATTCGGATTCCCAACCAATGCGTCGTCAGCTACCGCGCTCCGGGGGTCACTAACGTTCGCAAGGTCTCTCAGAAGGTTGATGTCTACAGCTTCGATGTGCTCCTCATGGAGCTGGTGACGGGCAAGCCCCCAACACGGAGGAGGAGGCAGAACGACGCGAGGTGAACTAGAGGAAGAGATCGCCATGGCCGGCTTCGTGGGATTAAAAAAATTAGTATTAGATTTTTTTTCAACAATAACAAAGTTGAAAGGATGGGAAAACAAATTCAAAAGAGGGTTTTTATATATTTTTAAATATAAATATTATTTCAATCAACGTCGGAAAGTCACGTCATTGTCTTAACGGGGTTGCCGACGGAGAGTTGACGAGATGATGTAATTGAGACAAATGTCAATGTTCGGAATATAATTTGGCAATATTTTGAAATTGGCCACAATTGAGAAAAAATACAAAGTTCAGAATATATTTAGGTAATTATTCATAAAGAAATAGTAAAGTTATATTTAGAAAAATTGAGCTATTTTATTTATATTATAAAAGGTACAAATTTGCTCCTAAAATATTAAAAAGGGTGCAAATTTACCCCTTAACTATGTTTTTAATCAAAATTGCCCCCGTTGTTACATAATTAGATCAATTTTACATTTTTTCTTAACGAAAGTCCACGACAGCAAACTAAAACCAACGTGGCAAGTGAAGCTCGACCACATAAGATGTCATGATGAAAAATGACACGTGACAATTATGTACTCACAAGGGTAATTTTGACTCAAAACATATTTAGGAGGCAATTTTGCACATTTTTCAATACTTTAGGAGTAAATTTAACTATTTTTTCTTTTATATGTTATTATCATTAATGTGGTTCTAATTAACATTATAAAAATGATGTTGATATCATCTTTACTCAAATAAAAAAAAATATAGGTTTGACAATTATACTTTGTGTTGTAACGATGATATTTTTTCTTAATTGTTTACTCAAATATATAGATTATCAACTTTAGTCAATTGTCATTGTAATAAGAAACCAACCAACATAGTAGGGGTGAGTTCATGACAGGACGGGTCGAGATTTAGTATGTCCCGATCCCATCCCGATTTTGAGTTGGGACGCAAATATGCGACCCAGTCCTGGTCCCGAATATGAAGCATCTCGATTTTGTCTCGGTCCAGTTCCGATCTTGAACTGGGACGAGATTTTTTTCCGAACTTTCGGGTCGGGCTGGACCGGGACGTCTCGACCTATGCTCACCCCTATAACAGAGCTTGCAATATTAAATATGAGAAACTACAAACTAAAAAAATTAAAAAGTCTCATAGATCTTGTAATAAACACATAAAAGAGGGAAATTAATGTAGAGTCAAACTTGCAGAAATCGTGCAATAGACATAAAACACGTTCGATGAGCACTATATAGATTTTATTTAAAGGAAAATGATCAAATTTACCTTTGATGTATTGAAAAATATACAAATTTATCATTGAAATATTGAAAAGAGAGCAAATTTGCCCCTTAAATATGTATTGGGCCAAAATTGCCCATGTCAGTACATAATTATCATGTGTCGGTATCTTATGTGGCCGAACTTCACTTGTCACATTGGTTTTCGTTTGTTGACACGGACTTCTGTTAAAAAAAGGGTAAAATTGATCCAATTATGTAACGACGACTTGACGAGGGTAATTTTGATCAAAAATATAATTAATGAGCAAATTTGCACATTTTCCAATACTTCATGGGTAAATTTGGTCATTTTTCTTGTTTCTATTTTAATACAAAAGTATATATTAAATATATTTGTAGAATAAAAATATTTTATAACTTATATTATATAATTACCTTTACTATACTTCATCTATATTAGTTATCATTTATTTTACTCTGTTGGCTTAAGGTTTTCAACCTTGGTCTTAATCTTGATTTTGATGATAACAAACATGGAACTAATGTCTCATTGAGAAATTTTTCAGGTTCCAAGTCGGTTAGCGTTCAATGTCTCCGATCAAAAAATTGGAGAAATCAGAGAAATCGGCAAGGATGTTCATCGACGCTCGTGATGTATTCCTCTTTATGATGCAAAGAATCCAAAAACCAAACCCGAACCCCAAAATATGAAAATCCAAAAATCGTCCTGAAATTCACCAAGCTTAGGGAGCTCCTTGAAGGGCTATATGACCTATATATTTTCTTGACACAAAAAGTGGTGGTAATTATTCCTTGGGTAAAAACTAAATAACGAGGTATTTTTTAAAAAAAATTAGAAGCCTTTAGCATACCCATATTTGACCCGGGAGATTAGAAAATTTCCGTTTTCCGAAAATTTATACTATACCCCAAAAAGTAGATTTTGATTCTTAAGAATTTTAATTTTTTAGATATTTTTATTGAATCCAAATGGGGGGTAATCTTTATATAACATTTATATTTTAAAGTTAAAGTTAGTAAATATTATATAAGTAGACTTAGCTAAGACAGAACCCAAACGAGCAGAAAATCCAGCCTAGCTAACCAAATTGCCCTGCCCAGGTTCGGTCGATCGATCGAACATTGCCCAGAACGGGCAAAATGCTCCGATCGCTCGGGCGGTCGCTTGGTCGGTCGATCGACGATAAATCGGACAAGCGACCGACGGGCTGTAACGGGCAAAAAATTGCCCGTTGAGAAGAGAGAGCTCTCTCTTCTCTTCATGACTTATAAATAGAAAGCCATGAGAGCCTTCCTTCATAATGTTGATCACCTCTAACCTCCTTGAGCCATCTTTTGATCAATTCTAAGTCTTTATTGAGTCAATCTTGTGAAAACCCTAGCTTGAGCCAAAAACCTTGAATGCCTTCATTCTTTCATTGATTAACCATCAAACACATCAAGAGAAATCTAGGAATCTTGTTGTGGAGATAAGTAATTTATTATTTGATTTATCGCTCCATTTGTTGTTATATTTTCTTGTTTACTTCTTTGTATTTGAGTTTGTGTAAGACCTAGAGTGTGGGTCTTGAAATTAGGTGGTAGCTTTGATGTTTGAGGTTTAAATCCACTGGTGTAAATGTAGTTTGCTAGGATTAGTTGAGTTATCCTTAGAGTTGAGGTGGGAGAGTGCTCTCGGTAGGAAGGCGGGATACTTCCGGGTGTGAAAGTGCCTTCGGTTTAAGAGTGAAGACTTTCCGGTGTAAAATCCTCATTGCAAGGAAACTAATTAATCTAGTTAAACTAGTTTGGAAATCCTGAGTGGGGTGCTTAGATAGTAGAGTAGGCATTAGGGCCGAATCACTATAAATCATTGTGTTAGCATTGTTATCTCTGTTTGTGCTAAATTACTTTATTATTGCTTCCGCATTTAGTTGATAAATTGTAACTTGCCTAAGTAGTTTAAGAAAAGTTTAAAATTAAAATTAGACTAATTTTATTAGTTAACACACTATTCACCACTCCTCTAGTGCACCAACATACTCTATAGTGATCATTGCAATATGTGTCGTAAAGTTGATATCTTTTTATTACATATTGTTTTCTTTGAATTTTTCATTTATAAATATTTATTTATCTATTAATGAAAATCCTTATATTAGTACTCCTTATTTGTCAAGTTTTCAATAGTCTTATTTTAACGGTGATAAAAAAAAGATGATGACATCATTTATCGAAAAATATAAATTTTAGATAAAAAT
This sequence comes from Canna indica, assembly GCA_034359265.1. NCBI lineage: Eukaryota > Viridiplantae > Streptophyta > Magnoliopsida > Zingiberales > Cannaceae > Canna > Canna indica. Next base: position 71,702,142 of record CP136891.1, on the reverse strand, counting down.
CTCATAAATAAATTAGTTATTTGTAAAAGATATGAATTTACTTATATATATATATATTTTTAAAAAAACATATTCTGTTGATACCATAATTCTACTTTATTTTAGATGTTGCATATTTTCCTTTTTTTATTTCCATTTATGATACTATATAAATCGTCTTTCTATTTTCTATATCTTAAAATCGTATTTCTTTATTTGTAACAATGATTTATACTATAGAGTTTCAAAGAAAAGGTATGCCTCATGCTCACATTTTATTACTTCTGCATCCGCAAGACAAATATCATAGTCCAGAAGATCTTAATAGCATAATTTTTGCAGAGATCCCAAATAAAGATACTAATTCAAAACTGTATGATGTTGTTTCAAATTTCATGGTTCATGACCTATGTGGTCATTTTAATCCGCGATCACCATGCATGAAGGATGGGAGATGTTCTAAATTTTATCCGAAACATTTTCTGAATTTGATTGGTTTTTGATGAAGATGGATACCCTGAATATAGAAGAAGAGATGATATCTGATTCATAGAAAAGAGTGGTATTTCTCTTGATAAACGGTTCATTGTTCCTTACAATCCACAATTACTACTCAAGTATCAATCTCACATCAATGTGTAGTTTTGTAATCAGTCATCATCAAGTATCGTACTACTGAATTATATGAAGAAAATGACATATTTTCAAATCAAAATCAAGTGGATGAGATTAAGAGTTTATTTGGACCACCGATATACATCTGCTTGTGAAGGATCTTAGAGGATATTTGGGTTTGATACCCATTATAGGCAACCACCTATAGAAAGGCTTTACTTATATCTACCTGACGAATAGTACGTTGTCTATGAGGATGGTGAACCACTCAATTCAGTTGTCGAGAATCGTAGAAATAAAGAGAGTATGTTTAGAGGTTGGTCTGAAGCAAATATGATGTATGAAGATGCAAAGCTACTCATATGTGGTGCAGAGTTCCCATCAGAGTTTGTGTTTAACACTTCGAAGCGTAAGTGATTTCCAAGAAAGCAAGGATTATCCATCGGTCGACTTCGCCATGTTCCTCCAACTAGCGGTGAACTTTAATATCAAAGAATCCTCCTTACTAAAATCTTTGGTTCTCAATCTTATGAAGATATTAGAACCATTGACAACTTTGTTTATCCAACTTATAAAGATGCTTACTATGAACTTGGACTACTCAATGATGATAAGGAGTATATTGAGACTATTCAAGAAGCATATGTATGGAGTACCAAGATGTATTTGAGACTATTGTTCATCACGATGCTTATGTGTCAAATTATTTATCTAGACCACAACATGTATGGGAGAATACCTGGCAACTAATTTATGAAGATATGCTTTATACACATAGAAGGCACTTTCGATGTTTTGGTAACATAAGTTTCTTTACAATGTAATAGTTAATTAATTAAACTTAATCAAGTAGCAACTTTTACATTTACAAAATCCTCGACTAACTTTTAGATACAAAACTATATTAATAAAGTGTCTTTTAATTAAGAAAAAATCATACTTTTGGTCCTCATAGTTTGTTTGATTTTTTATTTTAGTTCTCATAGTTTCAAATTTTGATTTTAGTCCCCACACTTTATTTTCATTTTGGATTTAGTCTCCGCCGTCACATTCAGACTAAATGGAGCTGACGTGGATAACAGATGCTAACTGGATATTGTTGATGTGGACCTACAAGGATCAACTTTGTAAATTATGATGACTAAAACCAAAATTTTATAAATTATATGGACTAAAATCAAAATTCAAGTAAATTATATGGATCAAAATTATTATTTTTTCTTTAAAAAATATATAAAAAATGACAAGATATTTTTAAATTTATTTATAAATAATTATAATATTTAAAAATATTAAAATTGAGCACACTATAGTAATTAATATTAATTTTGATGGGTTTAAATTGACACCATCATTAGACACCATTTTTTATCAGTTAATTATCCCGATTTAGCATGAATTCTACAGTGATTGTAGAATTCGAAAACTCTCTTTCTTGATCTGCTCATCTCTTCACTGATCACTTCCTCACCTCCATTTTGATCCTAAATTTGGCGTGCATTCAAAGCTGTTTAAATTAGATTTCGAATATAAAAAAAATATTGATTTTTACTCTAATAAATGTCAATTTCCTATGCATTTGTTGTAGTAGCAACACCATAATACAAGGTTATTGCTACGATTTTGTGGACATTGTTAAAGGATATTTAGAGATACTACAAAATATTAATATGTTTCATGCTCAATTAATATATTCAATACAAGAATACGAAATCAGATGTTTGTGTCTTAAACAGAAAATAAATTAATCTTGCAAATATTAAACTAATCTTCTAAATATATAAATATGTCATCACACTTTTCAAAATAAAATCCAAAATAAATAACTTTAATCTCTAAAAAATTTGCTCAATTTTAATATTTTAAATATTATAATTATTTATAAATAAATTTAAAAATATCTTGTGATATTTTATATTTATTAGAAAAAATAATTACTTGAATTTTGATTTTAGTCCTTATAATTTACAAAAATTTAGTTTTAGTCCCCATAGTTTACAAAAATTTGATTTTAATTTACATAGTTTACAAAGTTGATCCCTACAGGCTCCACGTCAGCAATATTCAGTCAACACCTATTATCCACGTCAGCTCCGTTTAGGCCTCATGTGACGGTGAGGACCAAATCCTAAACGGAAATAAAATATGAGGACTATAACTAAAATTTTAAAACTATAAGGACTAAAATTAAAATTGAAGTAAACTGTGGGACCGTATAATTTATGCTTTTTGGTTGACACTAACTTTTAAGATAGATCTAGCTTAAAATACTTAAGTTATTAATTTGGTTACTATTATAATATGTATAATATATATACTTTTAACTTCTCTTTATTACATTCACTTAGTTATATTTGTTTAAATCATTAGATTTACTCGCAAAATAGCTTACACGTTTAGCTTTATATGATATTAGTTTCCGTAGAATTGTTCTTTAAGATTATTTATAATAAGTTTGTTTTAGATATATTCAATTAGCAATTTAGTATTTGTGTATGAAAACAGTCCAAGTTTAGTTGAGCAATCTCATCTGAATTTTATTTGGTCCTAACACAGGTTGCTTAAGAATTAAGATGGTAGTCCAAGTACATATGACCGAGTCGACAAGGATATGGCTGAAGTTGGTAATAGTACCTACAAATATACCAACACTACTAGAATAATGATCTTCACCGACGACCGTTCCTTTTGTGAGCCGTTGGTGAAGACCATCACCAACAGCGAGCGACGACCCGACCAGTTGCAACAAAGCCATGTTAGATAACAACGTCGCTGATAACTTAGCAACAACGACCCCGTCCGCCATTGCTGATATCGTTATCAACCACGGCTCAACAACGACCCAAACGCAGTTGCTGATATTGTTATTAGCGACAACCCGTCAATCGAGGTAAAATTGTTGCTGAATAGTTGTTGCTGAGTCGTTGTTGGAGGTCATTAGCAACGACTTTAAGGTTGCGGCCTAGGAATTACGATAAGCTTTCAGCGACGGCTTTCGAACGGACAACCATGGGTAAATCATCGTTGATGCTGTTAACCTGTGACTAAAAAAACTAAAAATAAGAAATTTTCATTGATACATTTATTTAACCTAATACATAACTCATACACCCATACACACAACCATTCACATATATACTTAGATATACATCAAAATAATTATATTTATAATAATAATTATCAACAATCGTATAAAAACTATACACAAATCAAAATTATCGTATCAACACGATAGATCAAAACTATCACAAGTGAAGCATATATAAAGTCAACAGTATCAAAACACAAGTCAAGTCATGCATAAACAATATCCAAGTCATAAACAAGTCAAGTCAATAGTATCAAATAAAGTCTGACTGCGGTGGAGGATGGTCGGGATCGTGCGACGAGGTCTACAGTGCCTGAGTGTAGACTGGCGTGGACTGGGTCGAGGACGATGGATCTGATGTCAGTGGGATGCTAACGCCGGACTGAGTTGTGATATGTCTCAACATGACATGCATCTCCACCATCATACGACTCTGATGCGTGACATGCTCCTCTAATGCTACTATTCGGCTCTGATCATGAGACCGGGATATGGAGGTCAGCTCATCGACAATCGGAGGGGTCGGTGCCCTAAATGGCCTGAGCACTATTTGCGAAGCCATATACGCGACTGTGGTCCCAGCCACCAACGACACCGACCCACTCTCGAGCGTCAAAGTCATCGGGGGCGCCCTCGCACTGCGTTACCATCCTAGTTTAGGTTTCCTACACGAGTTTGTATTTTTATTTCATATTTTTTCTAATTGTAAACTTAAATTATAAATAAATATTACATAATTGAAACAAATATACTTACCATGATGACTGTAGCACGAGTCTTGATGTACTCTCTCGCCCCATGTCCTCGACGATGTGTCATTGAACAGTCCCGTTAACCATCACTTTCGTCTATATTTACGCAATAAATACATTAATTAGTACATCGAGAAACAAATATAATATATAATTAAAATTAAGGTTCCCTGATACTTACAATATGACTCTCGTGCACTACAAATGATACAGACCCGCTAGTGTGTCGCGGTCCTCCTGGACATGCGATTTCTAGCTGCAGTCCGAGATACCTCCTGCCACCGATCTGACGACCATAGCTCCATGAGCTGGTCCCAGACATCCGAAGTAATCCACTCGGGGTCGTATCCTCGAGTCTTTGCAATGTTTCTGGTCCCAACTCGGGCTATCACCTAGGATCGAGCCTAGTTAAGCTGGCTTGGTCAATCAATGATAGTATCTTCAGTTAATGTCTTTATGTGAGTTGGTTATATTTATTCGGGATTCATGTTATTCATATTGCACTAAATATTTTTAGCCGTTAACTCCATTCTAAATTTTGGTAGCATCTCCCTACAGTTCTCTGAATACGGATATCATTTGGGCCGTATCGGAGAACAAGGGAGATACAATAGCCAAAATTTATGAATGAGTACCAGTAAAATGAAATAACTAAGTGCAATACAAATAACTATGTTACTAAATTATCCAATTAGGGACAATTCAAGGGTTGTACGTCGTATAAAAGATCATCTACTTCGTTTACACGAACATACAACCCCCGAACGGATCTAAGGTTTTAGAAAATCATATCCGACTCGTCGATGCGTAAGTGAAATGTATCAATTCATCATGATTATTTTTTAAATTTGTGAATGTCGGAGCGAGTCCACAATGGACAATGTCGCAAGCGCGAGTCCATAGTGAACGTCGGCGCAAGTTTATAGTGAACGTCAACTAACCCTAATTGAATTAACTAATTAACCTAGGATTTAACTAAACTAGGGTTGAACTAAGCTAAACTAATTAATAGTATTACTTAACCCTAATTAACAAAATAATACTAATTAACAAACAATTAAATAACATATTAACACATTAACATATTAAAACCCTAACATATCAACACATTAATAGATTAATTAACCCTAACAAAAAATAAAACCCCAATTAATTAACAGATTAATCAATTAACAAATAAAAAAAATAAAAAAAATGATGGTCATCAGGGTCGAAACCTAGGGTTTTGGCCATAGCCGGCCAGAGAGGGGGAGGAAGAGCCTTACCTGAAGGGGAGCTCATCGGCAGGGTGGAGATCGACAACGATGGAGACATGGAGATGATGAGGCGCATAAAGGTGGCGATCGACCCGACTATAATCGCCCAGCGAGGTAGAGAATCAACAAGATGAATGAGACAACGAGAATCGATGGCAATCGACGGCATCAGCAACGAAGGAGAAGAAAGAAAGGGGGCGAACGTGAATGCATATAACAATATCTATCACCAATGGTTGAGTTAGCCGTTGCAAATAAAAAATAATATCACCAATGAACGACGTAGACCTTGCGAAGCCGTTGGTGATAAGTATTTTATTTTTGCGTTGCGAGTACGCCATCGACTCACGAGCGACGAATTCAGAAATCGTACGCAAGCCATTGCTAATGTATTATTAAGTCACCAACGGCCCACGTGGCACTCGTGAAGTTGTTGCTGATAAGTTATTTCATTCGCGCGTCGTGTGCGCGCCATCAAATTATAAGCAACGACTGTGAGAAAGCCGTTGCAGATGTTGTTATATCTGCAATGGTCGCAGCAACCGTAAGAAAGCCGTGGGTCATTCAGAGGGCTCAGGCGGCTGTGGGTGATGCTATCGGTGATTCTAATATTTCTAGTAGTGTAAATTAAGGGCCTGAATTTTAAGCATGAAAAAAAGATAACTTGAAATATTATGCCTTTACATTTCCCCTCTCATTTATTCCTTGTGTCCCTAGATTGATCTTAGTTGTGATCCTATTCAGTGGGTACATATTCCTCAGAACATGCAGTACTAAGATACATACTTATATGGTGCCAATATTCATATGTAAACTTTTTTACATTATGTGGAAGAAATCCAAAAATCTAGTGTTAAAGATATCACCCTCAAAATTATTACTTTGTAATGAATGATAATAAGTATTTATTGTTACAAAGTCTAGAATCCATGACAAAGGATAGAATCGAGAGATAATCATATTAAAAAGAAAAGAAAAACTCTAGCATCTTATACTGCAAATAGATTAGTCAAAGTCTCGAACATAGCATGTTGCATCAAGTATCCTGCTTAATATGAGAAGCAAAGTAATTTGCAATCGGGCTCTCCATCGTGGTGGAGGCACAAACCAACAACCAATTTGAAGGATCATGCAATTAAGAAGCATAGTAATTTACGCACCTTCCTAACCTCATACAATGAGACTCATTATTTTCTCTTGTATGTTTCCCTATTTTTTCCACTTCCATGTTTTCGAGTGAATGGATAGGCTCTCATGTTAAAGTGCTAAATTAAAGCTGATATGCATAATTTTAGGTCATTCTAAATTGATAATCTATACATGAAAATCGAAAATTTTATAGGGTTACCTAGTCAACTTAGTCATTTGACTTTGCACTACAACTAGAGATGTTTCACCTCTCAATTTTCAGTTACCTAAGACAATTGTAGTTTTGTTCTTATCATCATATTCTTTCTAGATAATACAAGCTTAGTTGAAAACAGTCCTATTTGTGTATGAAAAATTGAATTCTACTTTAATATATAATTTCTTTTCTTATTCATGGTTAATATATCTATATCTCCTTATATACATGTTAACGTATAATTTATGTTTATTACATGAGATCTTTTATACTATCAGTTGAAAATACATTTAAAATGTTTACACTTTTATTTAATAACAGTGTATAATGGCATTCTTGTATTAGATTTATAGTTGACTTACATTCAAAAATAGAACCTTTGTCTTGCTGAGATTGAGAAATTTTTGAGATCTAACCGACGAAGCCTAACAGATTATCCATCAATGCCTACACCCGGAGAAGTGATAGACTTGGCCTTCCAAAAATAGCTCATTGTTGATCAGCTAAATTTTAATAGACAATAGCTTCTTGAGGAATACAAAAGACTTTTAAGTCAAATGACGCATGAACAAAAAGTTATTTTTGACACAATAATGGATTATGTATCTAAAGATGATGGTGGATTATTTTTCCTCCATGGTTATGGAGGAACTGGCAAAACTTATATATGGAATGCATTGACATCTGCCTTAAGATCCCAAGGGTCTATTGTCCCGACAATAGCTTCAAGTGGTATTGCATCAACTTTACTACCTGTTGGCCGCACATCTCACTCAAGATTTCAAATTTCAATACAACTCACTAATAAGTCAACTTGCAATATCAACCAAGGATCTCCAAACACAGAGTTAATCAGAAGAAGCAAACTAATTATTTGGCAGTGTTGTCAAACTCGCGAGTTAACGCATAAACTCGTTCGAGTTTACAATCTCAGGTTTCAGAATCGAGCTGACTCGCACCCAAACTCGTTTTTGGATGAACTCGAGTGAACTCGATCAAAATCACGAGTTTAGTATTAAGTTCACGAGTCTATTGTACGTTGCAGCCAAATTAAGCCCCAATTATACGGCCAAACAACTCAAATGATGGTTAAACAAGTCTTATTTCCTCTCAAATCACGGTCAAACACCATTATTGAATTTATTTCCTCATTTCATGAGTTGGATGTGCCCTAGCCTTCTCTCATTTCACGACTCTCTTCTCACTGTCACCGCCTCACCTGCGGCTCCTTGAAATCGCCATCTCCACTACAGCTTCTCAAACACCGGTGACTCCTCTTCACCTACGCCTTCTCGAGTCTCGATCGCCTTCTTCTCAACTGCAGGCTCTCAAACATCGGTGGTTCACCTGGTTTGAGCTTCCAGTTCCGCCTATCGCCTACGCCTTCTTCTCGACCGCGGATCACCTACACCTCCGACCGCGGACCGCCTATGCCTCGCTCGATCCGAGACTTCGACAGTTCGAGTGTCCGACTACAGACTGCCAACTTCTTCTCAACTCAAGGCATTCCATTTCCAAAGTTTCAATCTTTCATAAACCATAACCAGTAATGTTAATTTAGATATATGAATTAGTATATCTTTTGATGTTAATTTAGATTTTAGATATTGTCTGTGTAAATTTAGATTTTAGAGTAGTATAACTTGTACACAATTGAAATTACTGATTTATACTTTATAGTGTTCATATTAATTTGATTTGATTAATAGTATGCAATTAACACAATTGACAGTACTATGCAATTTGATTTTAGAAATTATAATAGTATGCAATTTGATTTTAGAGTAGTATACTAGTTACTAGTATGCAATTTGTTTTTGGAGTAGTTGAATACTTGAATTAGTATGCAACTGAGTTGAGTATGCAATTTGATTTTAGAGTAGTTGAATTACTATGCAATTGGTTTATAGAATTATAGTCTTTTGTATGCTGAGGAACTATCTCTTTTAAATGTCAATATAGTTTGCTTCTGTTGTTTTAGGATGTCCAAAACTGTTGGATCAGGAACAGGGTCAACAGGTGCTACCTCCAGAACTAGAAGAAAAAATGTTGCTGAAAATATAACTGATATTGGATAGAAACATGGGATCGATGTTCACGGCAATGGCAGGAAAGTTAAATGCAACTACTGCTCAAAAACTATCAGTGGGGAAATTTTTAGATTCAAGCATCATCTTACTGGTACTAGAGAAGATTCTGAACCTTGTGCTACTGTGCCTCAAGAAGTTAAAGAGTTGATGTTGAAGATTGTTGCATTAAAGAAAAGAAAATTTGATGAGGATTTTAGTGAGGAAACAGAAAAGGATAATTCTTCTTAAAGTAAAGGGAAAGATATTCTTAACTTTGTTACAAAAGGTAAAGGTGATGGGACTCAGGTAACAATAAATCGAATGATGAAGAAGGGCCGTAAGGAACAAGTTGATTACCAATGCAATTTATTCTTCTATACAAGTGCCTTGCCATTTAATGTCGTTAAGAATCTTGAGTTTGAAAAGTTTTGTGAGATGGTTGAGAGATATGAAATTGGTTATAAACCTCCTTGTTATCATGACATGAGAGAAAAGCTTCTGAGAAAAGCAATGGCAAATATTGATGTGACGCTTGAAGAGTTTAGGGAGGAGTGGAAGAGAACTGGTTGTTCAATCATGTCTGATGGATGGACAGATAGGAAAAGACGTTCTATTTGTAACTTTTTGGTGAACAGCCCTAAAGGAATAGTTTTTCTTTATTCATTGGACACTTCTAACATATCTAAGACAACTTATAAGGTTTTGAAGATGTTGGATGATGCTATAAAATTTATAGGGGAGGAAAATGTAGTCCAAGTGGTTACGGATAATGCTGCAAACTATAAAGCAGTCGGAGAAATGTTAATGCAATAAAGAAATACATTGTATTGGACTTCATATGGTGCTCATTGTATTGATTTGATATTGGAGGATTTGAAAAAAAAAGCTAAAGGTGAACCAAACAACCATAAAGAAGGGAAGAAAAATTACCACCTACATCTAATCTAGAACCATGCTCATTAGCATCATGAAGAATTTTACGAAGGGGAAGGACTTGATTAGGCCAGGTGTGACTAGATTTGTCACTGCTTATTTGACTCTAAATTGCCTCAATGATAACAAAGTAGCATTGATGAGCATGTTTAGCTCAAATGATTGAAAATCAAGTAAGTTTGCATCTACACATGAGGGGGGAAATCCAAAACATGGCTTTGGATAGTCGACTTTGGAAGAACATAATCATTTGTCTCAAGGCTGCTGCCCCTCTCATTACAGTTCTTCGCTTGGTTGATTCGGATGAAAAACATCCATGGGTTTCATATATGAAGGGATGAGTTCTGCCAAAGAAAGGATAAAAAGTAACTTCAATAATGTTAAGAACAGATATACTTCAATAGTTCAATTCTACTTGAAAACTGTTGATTTTGTATTGTCTTATTAAATTGTACTTGCTATTGTTGCTAACTTGCTAACTTGGTTGTTTACATTTATGAACCTATATTGAAAATCATTGATGAGAGGTGGGCAGGCCAACTTCATATGCCTTTACATGCTGCTGTGTATTACCTTAATCCTCATTTTCATTATGACCCAAATTTTAAAGGTGATAATGCTGATATTTAATAAGGGTTGTATAATTGTATAGGAAGATTGGTTCTTGATCAGACTGGGAGGAACAAGATTATGTGCAGCTACCTAATTTTCATTATGCTAGATGCCTCTTTGGTATAGACACTGCAAAGAGTAGTAGGAAAACTATGCTCCCTGCTGAATGATGGGGCTTTTATGGGGATGGGTGTCTAGAATTAAAGAAGTTTGATATTCATGTTCTTAGCTTGACATGCAGCTCTTCTGGATGCGAGCGCAATTGGAGTGCATTTGAAATGGTAAGTGAAGTTAATTTATTATCCTCATTTAGTCATTTCTAATTTTCTATTTCTTTATTTTGCTTTGTTTGGATTCGATATTATGTATATTGTATACTAAAAAAATTTGAACCTTCTATTTTGATTTTAGGTTCATACAAAGAAAATAAATCGCTTGCACCAAAAAAAGATGAATGACTTGATCTATGTGATGTACAACTTGAAGTTAAAAAGTAAACAAATAAAGAGAAATCCTATTCTTCCTTTTGATGATATTCATTCTGATGATGAATGGATCACTGAACAAGAAAATAATGATGTTTATGAAGCAGATGATGAGAGTAATCAACAACCACATGTGAATGATCCTGCCTACTGGGGCCTAGTAATGAGACTAATGTGGATGGAGTAGATGGTGGTGAGTATAATGTGAATCATGATGCTATTCTTGAATATGTTGAAAATGTGATCCCTGATGCTATTGTTGAAGATGTTGAAAATGTGATCCCTGATGTAATTGTTGATGAAGATGAAGCTTCATGTGATGATGATGATGATGATGATGGAGATGACATTGAATATGTTGGAGGATTTGAGTTTTGAGACTTTTGACTTCAAGTTTTAATGTTTTATGATAATCATGTATAGATTGAACATTTGAACTTATTATGTTTTGACTTTTGATGATAATTATATATGGATTGAACTTATTATGTGTTGATGATAATTATGTATGGATTAAACTTATTATGTATTTATGTTTTGACTTTTGATGATAATTATGTATGGATTAAACTTATTATGTCTTGATGATAATTATGTATGGATTGAACTTATTTAGGATTGTTGTGTGTTTTAGTATGGACTTAGAATGTTTCATTATATATTGATTGTGTTGTGTGCTTTATTATTGACTTAGATAGTTAGATGCTTCATTATGTATGGTGTTTAAGTGTTGAACTGCTTAACTATAAATTTCAGGTTATATTAGATTATATTTAATTTATAGCATAATATTTGTTAAAAATTATTATTTTTAATATCAAGTAAACTCTTACGAGTTTACGGAGGCTCCACAAGTTTACTTAAACTCTCGAGTTTAACAACTTTGTTATTTGGGATGAAACACTCATGGTTAAGAGGCAATGTTTTAAGGCTCTTGATAGAATACTATTTGACATTCTAAGATTTGATAATCCAAACAATCTTAATCTTCCATCTGGTGGAAAAGTTGTTGTCTTGGGTGGCTATCACGTCCCAACTCAGGGTCATGTGATCGGCCAGGATATACGTACCTATACCCCGCAGCCTAACCCATGCACATGCCAACTTATGAAAATAAAACATAGCGGAAAGAATGTAATTAGTTTTATTTCAATAAAAAAGGAAAACTAAATCGGATTTCATTTGTGACAAGTTTAGCAAAATAGTAAAGTGCGAAAATAATAAATCAAAGTTCAATGGTTCATTTACAAATGAAGTCTGAAATAAAAGACATGAATGTCCCTAAGAGACTACAACTTCAAAATACTAAAACACATGTGTATGCCAAACTACCAAAGATTCAATTACGGCCTCTATCTATGACTGCTATGAGATAATGTGGCTCCTCTGCCCTATAGCCACGCCAAGTGCTCCAGCCAACCTCACCGGCCAGGCTCTGCAAAATAAAAATAAAATGACAACGAGTGAGTTCAAAAGAACTCAGTGAGCGGTTCTACCAACCCCCACTACAAACCAATCATAGAAATATAACATATGATAAAACACATATCTCAAACAGGAATAAAGTCACAAGGGTGTGACTAGCTATCAGACCATCTGACCATCTCATGCCCGAAGGTAACCAACACTCTAGCAGTGAAGTATAACATGCCTAAGCCTACTCTGCCCTAAGGTAATAAATCATAATCAAGGATTACTAGGATAATCGGGATTGGCCCATCCGAACTTATGCTATAACAAAGAAACTCGGGAGCAATCGGGATTTGCCCGTCCGAACTTGCTCCACGAGACGCGAAGGAACAATCGGGATTCACCCGTCCGAACTTGTCCCTTTAAGATATCACAGGAATAATCGAGATTTGTCCGTCCGAACTTATTCCTTAAAAGATATCACATGAATAATTGAGATTTGCCCGTCCTAACTTATTCCTTAAAAGATATTGCAAGAATAATCGAGATTTATCCATCTGTACTTATTCCTTATAACACAGGTTGGGAATTAACCATCCAACCTTCTGGGCCAAGCCTACAATCCAACTCCTATCCGAGCCTCTCCGTCATTCATAAGATATGTCACAACATGACCTAAGTCAAGTGTCTCCTACAGTGTCTTGGGGTGTCTTTACTGGAAAACGCCACAATACTATGCCCGATCCCAACACCTAGACTTGTAATGTCATAACCCATGAGGTTTTATTTCATGCATAAACTTTATTTGTTAGTTCATAACCGATTATGCTTCTCCTTTGAATTTTAATTATGTAATTAAAACTATCATCACCAAGATTAGGGTTTTATTTTTAGTTTACTGTTGGTCCCAAAACAGGTGTACCCAAGTTGAATATGACTTCCAAAGTGTGTCTTATGGATCAGACTATATTTTTTGGTCAAAATGATAGGTTACATGATTATGTTCAGTAAACTATACGCGTCACAACATAGATTACAAAATTAGCCCTGAATTAATAATTTCAGCAAGTTTGAGTTTTCATCATGTCAAGGTAATTAATCCAAAAATCACAATAATTAAATCCTTAATTACCCTCACAAAAGATTTATGACATCAAGATAAAACATACAAGGATCAAACCATAATTCCTAATCAAGACTTAGTATGCATCCACATCATCTTTAATCAAGATTCAAGCTTCAACCCAAGAACTCAAACAAGAACATACATGGCAACGAAATCAAATCTTTCCTCATGCAAAATATAGATTGATATGCTGAAATTTTTATATCTAAATACACATCATGCATTAGCATCATAACAAGTTAATTTAGAAAATTAATCCCAAAGCATAGACCTCACAAACGATCAAGAATTTCCTCTTAGGCATTTCATCGAACACCTTGAGGGCACCCTTATCTTCACCTTGGCCGAGCACCCCTAGGGTCATCCTAGGGCTGCCAAGCCCCATAGGGGGGGTTTTGGGTCTCCTCTCGCGTGGCAATCACAAAAGAAACAACGAGAATTCGAGAGTCGACGAAAAAAGCTTACAACCGCACTTTGAAATTCAAGAGCGGTTCAAGAATTCAAGAAAATCACGAAAAAGAGGAGGGAAGATCCACTCACTTGATTAGCAAAAAAAATCGGAAAAAATTCCAAAGCGGTGGCCTCCGAATCCGGCCCAAAGGCTCGGCTCCAATAATAAGGAAAGGGGCAACGGCGACTCCACTTCAAGCCGACGGCTCCAAGAGAGGCGACTCCTACCAAGCCAGCAGCTTGGCTTCCAAGGGAGAGGAAGAAGCTTGGCAGCTCGCGGCTTGCGAGCGACGGCTCCAAGAGGGGGGGAGAGGGGTGGTTGGCGGCTTGGCTGCTCCTCTCTCCAATAGGGAGCCGCATGCCAAGAGGAGGGGGGAGGGGGGTTTATACTCCCCTCTCAAACCCTCATTCAACTAATCCTCTTAACAAACCCGCATCCGCCTCGTGCCCAAATCTAAACCCGCAAACCCGCCTTAACTCAAAATAACCACATGCTAAATATATGCATCAAACACATACACACTCATATACAACATAAATTAATAAATCAACTATATTATTATAAATCATCATTCAACTTACCCGAGCTCGTAAGCTCGCACCAGATCATGAGTCGACTCGGCTCGAAATCGAACTCGAACTAGCCTGCTAGGCTGACAATCACAAATAATGACAGAAATTAATATTAATATCTAGAATATTACAGTGGCGATTTTCGTCAAATATTATTTGTTATTCCTAAAGGGGCAGGATCTGATATTGTTCATGCAGCAATTAAATCCTCCTATCTATGGCGATATTGTCGTGTCTTGACATTGTCAAAAAATATGAGACTCTACAATAATTCAACGACCACATATATGACTGAACTTAAGAAATTTTCATATTGGATTCTCAATGTTGGTAATGGCAAACTCTCTGAACATAATGATGGAGAGGCACAAATTTCAATCCCTCGGGAATTGTTAATAACAAATTTTGAAGGTCCCATTGCAACAATTGTTCATGACACCTATCCATCTCTGCTTGAAAATTACACTAATTGAGGCTACTTGAAAGGCAAGGCTTTTTTACACAAACACTTGACATTGTTGAAAAAAGTCAATGACTACATTCTTTCTCTTATTCCTAGGGAAGCAAAAGAATATTTAAGTTTAGACTCAATATATAGTGGAAGTGAACACTGTGATCTACACTCGGCCACCTGAATATTTAAACACTCTTAAATGTTCAGGTTTACCAAATCATAATTTAATCTTAAAGGTTGGCACTCCAGTTATGCTTCTTCGTAATATCGATTAGTCTTTTGGACTTTGCAATGGATCCATGCTTATTGTTACGAAACTTGGAAGACATATCATTGAAGTGAAACTTATTTCACGAACGAATTTTAGACAAAAGGTATTAATTTCTCGAATGACAATGAGTCATCCAGAGTCAGTTTAACCTTTCAGACTCGAACGAAGATAACTCCCATTGATCATCTCATATTGCATGATGATTAATAAGAGCCAAAGCCAATCACTTGATCATATTGGATTATACCTACCAAAACTTGCTTTCACTCATGGTCAACTTTATGTGGCACTTTCACGAGTCAAGTCGAAGCAAGGATTACGAATTTTGATCCACGATGCTAATAATGAACCATTGCCAAAAACCAACAATGTTGTCTACAAAGAAATATTTCAGAATTTGTCCTACCTGTTATGTAATCTTTTGTGGCTGATTGATATGAGCTATGGAGAACTATTGTATCATATCAGTTTTACATTTTTATTCTTCAATTTTCTTTTTTAGGCTTATTTACAATATATTTTCTTATTCTCGACAAATGTTAAAATGCTTCATCTCAATGTCTCTTTTTTTATGTTTAATTATTGTTATAAATGTTAAATAAGGATATTTTTTTTGCTAACAGGTAAAGATTTCACCAACTATTGAGAATGAGCGCACAAAAGATCAACTACTCAGAATTTATCCTGATTAATATATAATCTTTTGTGACTGATTAATATGATCTTTGGAGAACTATATTGTATCTTATCAGTTTTATGTTTTAATTATTCAATTTCTCCTTTTTAGGCTTCTTGACAATCTCTTTTGTTATTATCAACAAAAGTTAAAATACTTCATTTAATTTTCTCTTTCTTCACGTTTAACCATTGTTATAAATTTTAAATAATGATATTAAACTTTTTTTTTACTAATAGGTAAAGATTACATCAACTATTGAGAATGAACGCACAGAAGATAAACTACATTGTTGAACTAACAAATCTGAAAGAGTATTGGAGAATCAGTGTTAGGGTTGTTCGAACTTGAAATATTTCATATGCAAGTTCACTTAACATCATATCGAGTATTCAAATGATTTTACTTGACCAAAGGGTATGTACATCTTTCTCTATGTTAAGTGAATGTCTATTAAGAAATTTTAATTATCATTTGATTTAGTATTTATTTATTTATTATATTATTTTTAGAGAAAAATTATACTTTTGGTCTCCACAGTTTGCTCGAGTTTTGATTTTAGTTTCTATAGTTTTAAAATTTTGGTTTTGATCCTTATACTTTATTTCTGTTTAGGATTTGGTCTCTTTTGTCACATGAGGTCTAAACGAAGCTGACGTGGATAACATATGCTGACGTGGACCTGCAGGGACCAACTTTATAAACTATGAGGACTAAAACCAAAATTTTATAAACTATGAGGACTGAAACTAAAATTTAAGTAAACTATAAGAACCAAAATTTTTATTTTTATTTTTTAAAAAATCACAAGATATTTTTAAATTTACATAAATAATTATAATACTTAAAAATATTAAAATTAGGCACACTATAGTAATTTACATTAATTTGGGTGGATTTAAACCGACGTCGTCATTAGGCATCGATTTTTATCCGTTAATTGCCCTAATTTAACGTGAATTCCGCACCGCAGTGGTTGCATAATTCAAAAATTTGCTCTCCTAATATGCTCATCTCTTCATTGATCACATCATCACCTCCATTTTGATCCTAAATTTGGCACATTTATAGCGATTTAAATTAGATTTCGGTGGATCCTCTTAATAATGCCGGTTTTAAATAATTAAATGTCAGTTTTCCATGAATAATTTAAATTAGATTTAGATTACCCTAATTAAATATCGATTTTCCATGAATATTCCTTAACAATGCCCACGAAATCATAGCAATAATCTTGTATTATGGTGTTGTCACTACAACAAATGCATAGAAAACCTACATTTATTAGAGTGAAAATTAATATTTTTTGACGTTCGAAATCTAATTTAAACTGCTTTGAATGTGTCAAATTTAGGATCACAATGGAGGTGAGGAGTTGATCAGTGAAGAGATGAGTAGATCAGGAGAGCAGATTTTTGAATTCTGCAATTATTGAGGAATTCACGTTAAATTAGGATAATTAGCGAATAAAAATCGATGCCTAATGACAGTGTTAGTTTAAATCCACTCAAATTAACGTAAATTATTATGGTGTGCTCAATTTTAATATTTTTAAGTATTATGATTATTTATAAATAAATTTATAAATATCTTGTGATTTTTTTATATTTTTTTGAGAAAAATAATAATTTTGGTCCATATAGTTTATTTGAATTTTGGTTTTAGTCCCCATAGTTTATAAAATTTTGGTTTTAATCCCTATAGTTTATAAAGTTGGCCCCTGTAGGTCCACGTCAGCAATGTCCAGTCAACATCTGTTATCCACATCAGCTCTGTTTAGGCCTCATGTGATGGTAGGGACTAAATCCTAAACGAAAATAAAGTATGAGGACTAAAACCAAAAGTTTGAAACTATAGGGACTAAAACCAAAATTCGAGCAAACTGTGTGGACCAAAAGTATGATTTTCCCTATTTTTAGTTTAGAAAATTGATTGACACCAAGATTTGTTATTTAGGGGGACAAGACTCAAGCTTCTATTTCAGGAGATAAATGTAATATCTTAGATATTTAAATTTATTATTTTTCCTCTTATGTGTGTTTGTCAGCCTAGCGTACTAGTTCATGGTCAAGCCGAGTCGACTCATGGTCCGGAGTGAGCTTGCGAACTCGGATAAGTAGGATATGAATTTATGAATTTATGAATTTTTAGGCTTGGGTAGTTGAGATTATTTAATTTGATGTTGTGTGTGCATAATTGCTAATTATGTTCATATGAGTATTTAATTAATTGTTTGTGATTTATTAGAATAAGTTTAATTAAATTAATTAAGTCTATCGAGTTAGCGGGTTTGGTTTTGGTTTAAGATGGATGCAGGTTTTGGATTAAGGTGTTTAAGCGGTTAGGATTGAGGTGGGAGTATAAAATCCCCTCCTCATGGCTTGTAGCTCCTATTTTGGAGCCACCTAAAGATTTGAGAACAGGAGCCAAGCCGCTAGCCCCCTTTCTCTCTTCCCCTTGGAGCCGCCGCCACCTCTGAGCCAGTCCTTCCCCTCCTCCTCTCTCTTCCTTCCCTTTGGAGCCAAGCCGAGAGGAGCCAGCCCCTCTCCTTCTCCTCTCTCTCCCTCTCACCAAGCCGGCAGCTTGGAGTGAGCCGCCACCCCTTGGAGCCTCTTCTTGGGTTGAGCCGCCGACCTTTTAAAGTCGGATTTGAGGGCCGTCATCCGGGATTTCTTCCTTAGTTCTTCTTCCAATTAAGATGAGTAGTTTACCCTCTCTCTTCGGGATTTTAATCGGATTCTTAAAATCGTTCTTGACGGCTCGAAATTTATGCCTTGTTCTTAGATTTTCTTCGAGTTTTTTCCATGTTTTCTTGAAGTTGTGCTTGAGGAGACCCTAATCTCCCCTCTATGGGGCTCGGCAGCCCTAGGGTAACCCTAGGGCTGCTCGGCCAAGAGGGGAAACCTGGGTCGCCCTCAAGGTGTTCGACCCTAAAAGGGAATGTTTCTACATGTTATATGCTAGGTTAGGTTTTTAATCTCAAATATATTTATACTTAGGTTATCCTATTATATTTGTATTAGTCAATTTACATATCCTACTTTTTTCTTGATCATAAATGTTATTGGAGAACTATAATTATATAGAAGTTGTCGTGATTTTCAAAGGAATGAAGTAAAGTCTAAGTTGACAGAACTTCATCTTTAAGATAATAGGGAATTGACATTTTATACCTAAGTTCTTTTTAGTTTACATGTTATAACTTATAATTTCATTATTATTTTTTAACATTTGTAGGAGTAATAAATTACGGTGCACATTATATGATGACTATGCTGATCAAGTTTCAAACACTTTGAAAAACTCTAATGACCAAACATTTATAGTTGTGTTCCAATTTTGCATGATCTCAAAAGGTAATATAACCATTCAAAATATATTAAAATCATATTATTAGAAATCACAATCTTTATTAGTCTAATTACTTACAGTATTTACGGGTGTAGCTAAGATTTCAAATTCTTGGAATGCCTCCAAGTTCATGATCAATCCAAATATTGATGTTGTTCTTGACTTTAAATTAAGGTACTCATTGTCATTTTTAAATTGTTGTTACTCAATTATTATATTCCTAACTTATATTGATTATGCTTCTAATAAATTTAACTTTCTTTTCCATATTTTCACGTGATACTGAAATGAAATTCTTTATTTATTATTTGCAGTTTGAACATACTTAAAATCTCAAAATCACAAACATTCAGCCAAATTGACACAGATTTTAATGCCCAAATGACTTTCTTTTTATGGAAACAAAAAAGAGTATCTCAATTAAAGGAAATAGAGATTATTATCTTTTTAACTTTATCCTCAATTAATTATATTTAGATATATTGTATAAATATGTATATTTCCTTTGATGCTTGCGGATGGAAGATGGATTGTTAAAATATCCAAGATGTGATAAACCTCCAAGTTTAATTGCTCAAAGGTAGAGTTTCAAAACAAAACTTAATAATATAATATTTGACATTTTAAAGTTTTATTTTATCAATCTTAACATGCTTTTTTTATTTCTTATATATTCCTCAAATTCAATCTTTTACATAATATTTTTTGTTAAAATTGTGTATTTTGTATAAGTACAAAATTCACGCGGAGGTCAAAAATTCATATGATAATGTTGCTTCGATAATATTGCTTTTAAGTTGATTCATCATACAACAAATGATCTTAAAAATCGTCTATATAGAATTACTCATCTTTCTTTTTTTTACTTTTTAGGATAAATGTATAAGATATAATAGTCATCATTTAATTATTCTTTTTAATTATCGGGAAGGTGATGAGGATGAATTTCCAATAAAAAAATAAAGTAATAATTTTAAAAATAGAAAAAATTAAAATTATTTCAAAACAAATAATACTATATAGGTTTTAAACAAAAATATATATAGAAAAAATACAATGAAAAACTATTAATAATTTTAAGGGTAAACATCAAATATAATGCAAATTTAAAGTAAAATGTATCAATTAAACATTTACAAGTATAGATAATTAATTCAAAATTAAGAAATTTGACTTTATATATCAATTAAAAATTTATAAGTATAGATAATTAATTCAAAATTAAAAAATTTGCAATAATTTAAGTTTTTTTTTCAAAAATAAAAGAAAAAATGATATTTCATAAATACAAAAGTAATATAAAAAATAATTATATACATTAAAAAATTAATTTATATAGATTTCAATGGCCAAAAATTAAAAAAAACAATAATAAAAATATTTTTATGGATTAAATTAAATATAATATAAATATAAGATTAAAAAAATTGAAAATAAAATATTTAAATTATTCTAAGCTACATAAATTTCTTTGATTTTGAGATACTATTTTTCATTAACCAACACAAAAGAATGATACTTCAAAATCCAAAAACTAATATAAAAAACTTCAAAAAATAAAAAATATTTATAATTATTATTCAAAAAAACAATAAATACAAAATTAAAAATATTAAAATATGTGCATATAGAGAAAATAAGTGGGGTAAAAACTTTTATTCTAAATTTAAGTGAGATAAAAATTTAGCTAGAAAAATAGCAAAAATTTGAGGGGATGGAGTTTAAACGGGAATGATATATATATATATATATATAAATTATTTAAGTTTTTTCAAAAATAAAGAAAAAAAATGATATTTCATAAACAGAAAAATAATATATAAAAAAATTATATATAAAAAAAATTATTTTATATAAATTTCAATTATGAAAAAAATTAAAAATGCAAAATTAATAAAATTTCTACGGATATAAATCAAATATAATATAAGTATAAGATAATAATTTTAAAAAATAGAAAATAAAATATTTAAATTATTCTAAACTGCAAAAAAAATTGGTTTTGAAATCTTATTTTCAATAACAAACCCAAAAAATAATATTTCAAAACCCAAAAACTAATATAAAAACTTCAATAAATAAAAAATATTTATAATAATTATTGAAAAAACAATAAATTTAAAATTTAAAATATCAAATAGGTGCATATAGAGAAAATAAGTTGAGTGAAAATTTTTATTACGAATTTAAATGGGATAAAAAAATTGGGAGAGAAAATTTAGGTGAAGAAAGTGGGAAAAGTTTGAGAAGTGGGATAAAAATAAAAAAATAAAGGTAAAAATTTGAGGGAGTGGGGGAGTTTAAGAGGGAATGAGTCGTTTCTTATATATATATATATATATATTCATTATTATATTATAATAGTTAATTAATATCATAAATAAGCACTCATTATATAACATATTTAATGTTATAACTATTATAATTTCATTTAAATCTATTCTTGTAGGACTCTAATGTTGAAGATTCAGCTACTAAGAACTCTAGAGATAATATTGACTTTGCAATTGTAAATATTATTGTTGCATATGCTATGTGCTTTTGCTTAAGTTTAATATAGTTATATACACATTTGATTAATTAGTTCATCAAATAAATACTTATTTCAACAAGTATTTATGACTATTCTAATGTAATTTATATCTATTTTTGCAAGATTCTCATCTTCTACGTTCCCTTAACAATAACTTTGAATATGATGAGGTGGACATTATAATTTCTTCCATGGATAAAGTAGTAGTAGTGCTATTAAAGTTTATAACTATTTCATTATTTTTCATCAATTTCAACAAATTGAGCTTTTGAGATTTTGCTTATCATATTATATTTTTTTATTTACAGGAATGTGATAATGAAGATGATATCAATTCATCAAATAGCTTAACCCCTTTGAAAAGATCTTTGCCCTTTGATAAAGAAATTGACTTAGATGATTCACTTGCTCCTAATCAGTTATCTACAAGTAAGTTTATGCGTAAGATTAACAAAGAAAGACTGGACTAGGGTGTTAAGATGTATCACTAGACAATCATCTTTTGAGAATTATATATGTGTGTGTATAATACTCGCAAAAATTCTAAATTTTTATTTAATTATTTCAATGGGAAGACTTGGACGTGCATCGGAGCTGCACTGGATGAATCGTCGAAGGGCGTGAATTGAGGATCGGCCTTTACACGCAAAGTATTTATTTTATTTAAAGATTGATTGGTCTTTGGATGGGTAGCAGGATTCGAGTCGAGTCTGGAGGTTCGAACGAAACTCAAATCAAACGTGAATTTGTTAAGTTATGGCTTGTTTAGACTTAACTTGATTGGAGGGGCATTTTGATCATTTGATAATTGGGAAACCAATTTATATCACCCATCAAGGATGCACGGCTCAAAGCTGCAGCTGCACACCCCCTAGGAGCATGAAGGAGAGGACTCAAATCTCGACGCTTCCGAATTTTGTCGACGCGGGAACGCGGAGGGTCGTTTTCCTTTCCGTTTTCTTCATCTGGTGAGTGGTTTCTTTGCCCTTAAGTAGGTTTTATATTTCCCCTAGACGCCCCTTATAGATGTAAATTTTCCAAGTTTTCTTCTGATTTGTTGTTGTTTCTCGGATGTTAGTTATTAGAAATCTCATATTTTTTGTGGTCATTGTCCTCTTGTGCATGTTTCAAGGTACGACATCCCCTATTAGTGGCCCTAGGGTTTAGGGTCGTCCGAACAAGGAAAAGGGAAAAAGGGCTTTGCAATTTCGTTTAAGGTTGAGTTGATTTCATCCCCCCACAAGATTCAATTGATCACCCTAGTAAGGAAGACTAGGATGGTCGGGCTCATACGGCTACCCTAAATTTAGTATGAGGGCCAAATGGTTTTGGGCAATAAAATTCTTAGTATTTACACTTAGAAATCATCAATATATTGCCTAAGATGTTTACAATCTCCTTATGTTATATTGCCTGAAATAAGGAACAGTGGGTAGGGCCAGCCACACTAAGGTTACCCTAGGGTTTTAGGGTAGGCCGAGTAGGGTTATTTGCGTAAATTTAGAGACGATGATGACATCGTAGGTTCTTAGCTCACTTATTAATGACAACATCTACATAACTTAGGGCCCGTTTGGTTCGTAAACTGCTCATCACAGGACACCAGACAGGGACAAGGACAGGACATCAGATGTCCTGGAACAATAGTTATACCGTGTTTGTTTCGTCAAGAACTAGACACGATATTTCGTTCTGTCCTGTGTTTGTTTCGCTATAACAAAGTATTATATATGACAAATGACTAAAATACCCTTGTAAATTAGTCTTAAAATTAATTAATATGTAAAAAAATATAAATATATATTATCAAATACTTTAATACAATAAGAAGTTTTAGTTTAACTAATAAGTGTTCAACTAATTTTCAATTAACCTAAAAGTATAACAATAGGATAATACCGAAAAATATAAAAATCATACCAAATGATTCCCAATCTGAAATCTGACACCACCATCGCGTTCAGCATGCGAAAATTTACAACTTTGGTATTCACCTCGACTCGATCCGACGATTCTACGATCAAAGGAAGGGGTAATTTTGACAATTGCAGCCCTTGTCCTCCGCCCGATTTCGGTGTACCGAGAAATTTCTCGGTACACCAAAATGGGTGGAAATCCTGTCCCGGACAAGGAGAAGTCCTTGTCCCGAAGCTTCTTTTGCAAACCAAACGGGGGACATGGGCGGATGTCCAGTCCAGTCCCCCATTTTTTAGCAAACCAAACGGGCCCTTAGTTCATAAAGTATTAGGAGGGTTGTACACTCATCCTTAAGTCATACCCTACACTTTTAGGGTTGATACCGTAGAACGCGGGCTCGTGGAAAAACGGTAAAGGCTTGATTTACCTACTTGACATATGAGTTTGATATGTTAATACATGATAAAACAATAGGTAAATGACATATAAATGGTAGAAAAATATTGGTTTAAGGGTAGAGACTTAATATGGACATTTAGGCCGATTTCTAAGGCTACGGGAATCCGAGTTTCTTGAAGGCTACATACACTATTTTGTAAATTGTTGAGCATGAAATTCCTAGAAAATATTCCTTAAAAATTAGTTTGTTATTTATGATTTTATTACCGATTGTATGGGAATTATGGCTTAATAATTTTAGCTCGAATAAATATATTTTGTTTTGTTATTTGAATGACAAGTGGAACTTGTTGGTAAATAGGCAGTGAGTTATGTTTTTCATTTATGAATTTATGATATGAATATTATGTTAGATGTATTCCCGGAGTTATGTATGAGGAAATATGAATTTCACCACCAAATGACTGGAGCCTGGGATAGGGTTGGTTTAAGCATGCGCATGCGCATACCTGAGTTTGACAATATTATTGCTAATTCTTTTGGAATTGGTTAGATGCTATTAAATATGGTTTTTCCTATATTTTTATGTATTACCTACGTGTGATGTGGATGTTATGACTTGATACACGATCAGCCTAGTCAGTTGGTGGTTTACAGGCCGGGTAGCGCGTTAGAGAGTCACGCTGACGACAACCCGAGAGTGGCATTGGTGGGAGGATCAAACCCAATTACTGGATTTTTCCTAGGTCCATCTCAGAGGCTCATGAATGAGGGTCGCTAATCTCGAACTAGCAAAATGACCCCTAACCTAGTGATGATTATACTTATATATCAGCATGAGGGTGATCGGTGCATGGCGCTGGACTTGTATGACTTTGTATGAATTGATTAATTATTTATGTCATTTGATAATGTTGCTTCTCTTTTATATAATTATATGATGGCTTAGGGAGGGCACAAGGATAAGCCACTCACTGAGTTCTTATGAACTCACTCTCGTTTTCCTTTATTGTTTTTATTTTAGCTCTAGAGCAGCAGAGATATTGTGGCACATGAGGCGCAACTAGAGTGACGAGCTTAGGGCGTAGATCTCATGATACAGAGTCATAGTGGTGTTTAGGACAGTAGTTGCATTTTATTTTTAATCTTGATGTAGTATTTGATATACTTTTCAAAATATATATTTCTGGGTTTGGTTTGGTATTATATTTATTTCATATTTTGGTAATTGCATGGTTGTACATCCTTATTTCCACATTGTGGTCATGACTGGGTAGGTTTCGGGGTACAGATGTGTACTCCGGCCGATCACACAACCCTAGAATTTTGGTGTATGACAGTGTGTGTTATAATTGGCGTAGATTGCGTGACAAAAAAATGATTAATATATTTTACAATATTTGTTTGCCAACTCAAGCAAGCGGGTCAATTGTACCTTAGTTCCTTTCCTCCTCTGTCTCGCTCATTTCTCTTTCTCTACCCCCTTCTCCCATGGCCACTAGCACTTGCAACAGTGCAATAATTATGTAAGACGAGATTCTTGTTATATTTAATTTCATGTAATAAATAGAGATAGAATCTAATTACATTTGTGTAAATTTTAAATCACGTTAAGTCACATTCCTACAAAAGTAAAAAAATAAATAAATCATTTTAATTTTATAAAAATTAACGATGACTTAAAAAACTTGTTAAAATCATAATATTTTTATTAAAATTAATAATATTAATATTGGATATAAAATATATAATAAAATCTTGAATAAAAAATTATAAAGAGTTTAAAAAAGAATAAGATTTGAATTTAAATTTATTAAAATTATAATAAATTGGATAATAATTTTTTTAGACGAGTTTGTTGTTTTTAATTTTTTTTATATTTTAATTTATTTTAAAAAAATATTTTTGGTAATTTTTTAATCTTACTAAAAGTTTTCTTTCTTAAAATATAGTTCTTTAATAATATGCTAATAATACAGTAACTTATTTCTGAAAATTTAGGTATACAAATATTTAATATTTAATATTTAATTTAAATTGTTAATAAAATTAAAATATTGTTTGAGTTTAATTTAAAATTAAAGTTTAAAATAATTATTTTTTTCCTAAAATAACAAAACTTACTTTTGAATTTAAATTTATATATATTTCAATATTAAAATTATATTACGAAATATGTAAAGTATTGAAAAAATATTTCGATAAATTATCCTATTTGTATATAGGGTAAATTAATGAATATATCACGACTTTTATCGAAATTCTCAAATCTATCACGACTTTTCATTTGTTTCAAATATGGGTATCAACTCCTGATTCGTTTTAATTATATCACACCGTCAGAATTGAGTTAACTGTCCTGTTAAAAAGCTGATGTGGCATTGATGACGTGTCATTAGCTATTTATTTAATATAAAAAATAAAGAGTAGCTGACGTGGCAATGATGACGTGTCATCAGCTATTTTTTTCAAATCACTCCTGCGATCCTCACTCGTCAACTTAACCCATAGAAGCCCTAAACCACTCGGCACTCGCCTCCCGACCTTCACCCCTCGCCATTCTCACCCTCGCCACTGTCGAATCTCTCAATTCTCGCCCTCGCCATCGCTGGAGCTGGAGCATTTTGTCGGGAGTCGAGTTGAAGTCGTCTTCACTGTCGTTGCTATCGCAGATTGACGGATACCAACCTCGATTTCGATCGCCAATTGTTGTCGTCTCCATTAACGGCGAAGATGAAATCAAGGTTAGTGTTACTTGTTTGAGTTTTACTCATTTATTTATATAAATCGAAAACCTAGATGTAATCTATTGTGAAATCTAGGGTTTTCAGTTCATTGTGAACACATGGGTTTTCAGTTCCCTGAAGGTCATGCTTTTATCGGTTAGGTTTAATAATGCTTTCAGTTTGGTTTAATATATAGTCATGTTTTCAGTTCATCGTGAACACAGAGGTCTTGCCTTTAATAATGTTTTCAGTTTCCTAAAGGTCATTCTTTTATCAGTTTCTTGCTTTTATAGTCATGTCTTTATCAGTTTCTTGCATGTATAGTGAATCTCCATATTACATGTATATCCGAAATTATATAGATTTGGTCAAAACCTTCGACGATCAACTCGACGTCGAACTACAGTTATACCAAGACGTCATGATCCATCAATCTTAGCACCGGTAAGTAGACATAGTTTTTCGTTGTCATATAACATATATAATGATGTCTGGTTGAATTCCAACATGACCATTTTAATTTGATGTAGGTTAATATCAACAGTGAAGATGAAAATGATGCGCTAGACATCCAATTTGTTGAAGCTAGTGATGATGTTGAACATGCAATTGAAGAGGATGCAGTTAGGGCAGATGTTGAAGAAAGAACAAGAATATTTCAGCAAAGTGATACTGAAACTGGTGAAGATGAAGAGTATCGACCAGTTGGCGAAAGTGATCATGATGTTTTGTCTACTGAATTTGAAGAATCAAGTGAAGATGAATATTTGACTATTAGAGCATTAAAAAAGAAATTTAAGAAGAAGAATGACAATAATGAAGTTGTTTCGGTTATTGTTGAAGGCACAAGTAATGCAAACTTTAATTTAGAGGTGCCAATCACAGTCCATCCTACAAATCTTGTTGAAGGTGAACCTACAACATTTGAAGCACCTAATGATGGATATATCAGTGAATACGAAGCTAGTGAGGATGAAATAGTTACTCCCGAGACTAGTCAAGAGGGTGTAGAAGTGCCAATTGAGGAAGGACACAAGAGGAAAAAAATTCGCAGCAAAGTGTATAATCCCAAATGTGATGTAAACAATGTTAAATTAGAACTTGTGATGAAATTTGAGTCCAATGCTCAATTCAAGGAAGTTGTTCAAAGCTATTGCATTGCAAATGGTTACAATATCAGATGGACTAGAACATGTAAAAGAATGATGGAAGCACAATGTGGTATGGGTTGTCCTTGGAGAATTTTTGCAAGTTGGATGAAGAGGGATATGACGTTCATAATTAAAAGCTATAACAACGAGCATAAATGTTCCCGAAATATGAGGAATAAGCAAACAACTGTGAGTTGGATAACAAATTATTATCTTGAGATATTCAAAAGGAATCCTAATTGGAGTGTCCAAGAGATGGAAAAAGATTTTCAGGCCAAATTTTATATCAGTATCGGTAGAATGAAAGCATATAGATCTAAGTGGGAGGCATTACGAAGGCTACATGGCTCGGTTGAGGATCACTACGCAATGCTTGGTTCCTACTTAGCACAGCTTCGAATTGTGAATCCAACGAGCATGTTCAACATTGTTTGCACCCGAGAAATTATGAATCTAATCGAATTTTATATGCTTTCAAGATGGTCATAATAGAAGAAGTTGTCCACTTAGGGGACACCCATCTTCAACTCAATCTCAGGTAGCTAATTATCAATAATTATTTGTCTTAATGAGTTACCTAACTAATTATCGTTATGTTATATAGGGAGGGGACAATGAACCAAGAATGAGTGATCAACTAGCAAGTAGGGGCCCAAGCAGGGGAGGTTCAACATCAAGGAGTGGTAGGAGTAGCTCTGATAGAGGAGATAGAGGAGGTAGAGAAGGGACTACATCTAACAAGGGAGGTTCAACGTCAACGGTAACATTCTGTATATTTGAAATTATAGTAATACTTTGTCTAATTGTTCTGTATATTTTGTTTAATAGACCTTACATAGAGAAAGAGCAATGATCTCTCAGGGATATGGTGTTTTCGTTGGGGAAGAAACAAGCAACACATATTTTAGGGTAATTTTTATTATATTTTAATTTATTTTTATTAGATGGTTATAACTAAGTTTAATTACTTTGGTCTTTTTATTAGATGCATCCATCTAGCTTGTCAATATGCTCCTCTCGAGGGGAATGGAGTGGATCTATGATTCGAGAACGTGATAGGAGGGTCAATATGCTCGAAGTACAAGGATCTCAAACTTCACCAATTATTCAAGAAGACCACAATGATGTACAAGGAGGGTCACGGTAAATGGACACATGTTTTGGTTTTTTGGTCATGATACATGTATATGACAGATGATGGTTTTTTGGTCATGATACCTATATACTACATGTTTTGGTTTTTGATTATGGATATATGTATATGATAATACTTGATGATGGTTTGATGACAGTATCAATATGATGGTCATGATACCTGTATATGATAATACTTGTATACTGTAGTTTGGTTTATATGATGGTCATGATACTTGTATATGACAGTACTGACAGTATAATGACAGTATAATGATAGTATAATGACTATTTGGTTTTAGTATGAAGTTTCAATCTGATGCGTTTTAGTATTGGTGAAGGTTTGAGTATATGCATGCATGTGTATGAAAGTTTCAATTTGATGTGTTTTAGTTTCAGTGAAGGTTTCAGTTTGTGCATGGTTTGATGAGTTTAAGGTTTCAATATCTGCTTGATATCAGATTTCAAGTTTTTGATGAGTTTGATGAGTTTCAGGTTTGATATGGTTTCAGTATATGTGTTTCAATTTGATGTGTTTTAGTTTCAGTGAAGGTTTGAGTATATGTATGTATGTGTATGAAGGTTTCAGTTTGAGGTGTTTTAATTTCAGTGAAGGTATATGATGGTTTATTTTGTGTATGCAGTTTGGTTTGATTTATTTATCAGTGAAGTTTAAGTGTATGATACTTGCAGTTTCAGTATCATCCATGCAATCTGAAATTGATGCACTGCAATTTCATATTGAAATTGATGATACACTACAATTTCATATTGAAATTGATGCAAACTGATGATACACTACAAACTGCAGTTTCAATATAATTTGGATAAGCTACATACACACTGTCATCATATAGTTTGGATGATACACTGCAGTTTTAGGTTCAATTTCAGGTTCACTTTATGAAGTTTCAGTTTAGATTCAATATGAGGTTCGGGTTTCACTTGATACACTGCAGTCTGATATTGATATTGAAGTATATGTATGTACGTGTATGAAGGTTTCAGTTTAAGGTGTTTTAGTTTCGGTGATACATTGCTATCCACTATTAAAATAATGAAGGTTTCAGGTTTCAATTAAAATAATGAAGGTTTCGGTCTGATACACTTCAGTTTGCGCATGGTTTGATGAGTTTGAGTTTAAGGTTTCAAGTTTTTGATGAGTTTGATGAGTTTCAGGTTTGATACATTGCTATCCACTATTACAGATATGTCAATCCAAATTAATTCCAACACTAAAGAGTAAAGACAAACTAATACCCTGCAGTCTGATATTGAAACACTGTAGTTTTCACGTTCATGTTTCACTTAATAAACTGCAGTATGATATTAAAACTTATTGATGCAATCTGATACTGAAACTGAAACTGAAACTTATTTATACACTGATATCATTGCAAAAGCATAATACTGTTTATAAAACATTTATATCATTGATACATCAAAAGCACAATACTGATATACTGAAACAACATCAAGTCTTCTTACACTGATACATAAACACTTATACACTAAAACATAAACACTTATACTGATATACACTTAAACCATGAACATAAACACTGAAACTTAACAAATGATCTTGATACAACAAGCACTTCACTGAACTGGAAACTCCACATTGAACCTGCAATGAAATACTATTTGCATATCAAGTTTGCAATCATACCGATACACTTAAACTGAACATATGCAAATCATAAACACTGATACTGATACACTAAAACATAAACATTGGTATACTAATACTTAAACACTTATATCCTCATTAATAATTTACTTATTCAAGTTTATCACTATACTGATATATAAACACTGATATCCTGATGCATAAACATTGCTATATATACTGATACATGTTTATCACTATGAAGTTCTATTACAACCAACTCATTAACCATCAACCACAAATTACAACCAGCTCATTAACCATCCAACTAATTAACCATTAAACCAAGTAGCCATGAATACAACACTCAAAGAACCAAATAGTATCCAAATATAAGTCTTTATTTTTTCATTTTTCAATTTCATGACTTTTTTCTCTAACTTATTCTTCTCCTTTTCCTGCAATTTTAACTTCTCAATTAGCACATCATTCTTATGTTGGAGTAGCATTATCTGGTGTTTGAGATTGTCTTTTTCGCTTGTCAATTTCTATAACATTTTTTTCATGTGACCAAAATACTCAGGGTCATGCCATTCGAAAAACCTGCAATCGACTTCCCGTTCCTATGTAAATTGAATAATTAGTTCTCATTTTAAATAGCTGAAATATAAAATAAAAAAATATAATATAATTACCTTCCACTGGCTGCATCTCCAGAATCTTCTACTAGGATTTTTTTCTAGTATTCGATGTTAACAAACAAGCTACTATGTTGTGAGAACAATAAGGAGGAGAAATTGATGAGGTCATAGATACTCCATCAACCTCAGTTCGAATTGATATTGTTGCCATTATATGCTGCAAAAAAGTATATGAGCCAATATCACAAAAAAATTGAGAACAATGAATTGTGATGAACTTATACGTATCAACAAATTGGGGACAATGAACGTATCAACAAATTGGGGATAATGAACAATGATGAACTAAAAACCCAAAGCTTTATTGAAAACCCTAGATTTTGGTAAAAGCATGAAATTGAAATAAAAGAGTAGCAATCAATTTTTTGACTAACCTTGAAATTAATGGAGAGGGACAGCAGTCGACTTCTTATGATTCGATGGAGCGACCTCAAAGTCGGTGAAGCCGCCTCCTGTGCAGGGTGAGAGACGAGAATAGCGAGGGGTTTAGATTGAGAGGCGATAGTGCCGAAGGTCGGCAGGTGACAGGGGCGAAGGTCGGGAGGCGACAGTGCCAAAGGTCGGCAGGCGACATGGGCGAAGGTCGGGAGGCGAATGTTGAGTGGTTTAGGGCTTCTGCGGGTTAAGTTGATGTGTGAGCATCAAATGGCTGAAATATACACGTCAGGTACTCTTTATTTTTTATATTAAATAAATAGCTAATGACACGTCATCGATGCTACATCAGCTTTTTAACGGGACAGTTAACTCAATTCTGACGGTGTGATATTATTGAAACGAATCAGGAGTTGATGCCTGCATTTGAAATAAATAAAAAATCGTGATAGATTTCGAAATTTCGGTAAAAATCATGATATATTCATTAATTTACTCTAATATATAATGATATTTTAAAATATAAACTTCTATTTTAATTTTTTAAATTTTAAAATCATAGGTTATCGTACAAAACACGGGTACTACAATTAGTACTTAAAGAATTTAATCTACTAACATATAATCAAATTATTTTAAATTAGTCTACTCTATTATAATATTAAGAAAAGAATAACATTGTTAACCTATAATCAAATTATTTTGATGAGGCTTTCTCAAATACGACGAAAAATAAATAAAATTATCTTCAAAATTCAAAAAGCTAAAGAGAAAATAGAGAGCAAATGAGCAAAATTTATGATTGATTCAAATATGATAATGGTTTAATGGATTTAACCTCATGGGTATCCGTCTATCTCAGGCTGGGTTGAAAACCCATTTGATCCGAACCCATCTCGAATTTGCTATGTACCCGAGTTAAACCAAATTCAAAATATATATTTCAATTCGAAATTGGATCAAAGTTGTAGACCGATCTAACCCGATCCAATTTTATAATATTCAATAATAAATATAATAAAATCTAAAATCCTTATTTACCCTTTCCGAACCCTAACAGCCCCAACTCGTCTCTCGATTCTCTTCGTCTGTCTCATCCACATCGTCGACCTCGGTTCCCGTCTACTCGCAGCCTCGCTTCGCCGTCCACCCCGTCTCCTTCTGGTAGTTCGGCTTCCCTCTAGACTTTGTTAATCCGGTAATCCCTTCTTTGGTAGTTCTGCTCTTGTATTTTCTCCTTCCTGAGATTCTCATGCCACCTCTACTCACTGCCATGCATATCTCTTCTCATTTTGTTTAATTTTGAAGTTGGTCGTCAAAATTAAACTTGGCTCTCTCCGGGTGCCATCGTTCTTGTCAAGAAATGTCTTTTAAGTTTTAGCCATTTGTAACATGATGGTTGTGGTTTCAATTTTCTGGACTTAATATGTCATGTATGCAAATTTAATATGATTTTTTTTTTCAAAACAACGAGAAACCTAACTTAAGAAGTCAAGTTGCACTCAGGGTTGGGTAAAGAAGGCATAGGACCTCTGGTCGTGCACTTCTCGCCAACTGACTGAATGCTTCCATTTTCTTCCCAAGCAGGATCACATTTATTCATTTGATAATCCTCATTTACATTTATTACACCAGGAGTACCTTCCTGTTCACAATACAAACATTCTTCTAAACCCATTACCACATTAACCTCATCTACACTCTTATTAACAAAAATTAAATCTATATCAATTTGAGATTCCTTGCATACTTCATGATCACTTTCCATGGCATCAGAGTTGCTTCTTCTCCTATTCAACTCAAGATTCTCTATAAGAGAAACATTTTCTCCATCCACTTTAGGACTGCTACAATTAGCATTTAAATACTCTAGAAAAGTCTCATTGCAGCTTAAATCAGATTCAGTCATCCCTTTGGTAGAAACTCCTCCATACTCTCAAATACTAGACAAGTTGCTATACAAACCCAGTTTAGCTGCAGAGTGTGCTATCATATTTAAATCCCTGCTTCTGTAACTCCATTCATTAACTTTCAACTCCCTTCCCAAAGAAAGGATGTTCTTTACAAGACTCCCCAAATCCCATGGAACCTTTTGCAATCCATTTAAAATTTCAATTGCATTTCTGCAGTCAGAACAAACTCTGAAATTACTTATCATTTTTTCCCTTACATTGTCAAGGTCATACCATATTGAAGAGAGTTCTGCTTTTAATAGATTCCCAGCTTTTTTCCTTAATCCTTTCCTGCTTTCGAAACTTCTTGATTTGATGCCATTGATTTTACACTGATATATAATTCCTTCCATACAATTCCTTATCCATCCTCTAACCTTCTCAGAATACCCCATTTTTTCCATGATTCTGATGATGACTCTCCAATCAGCTCTATCATAGGCCTTTCCAAGGTCTATCTTGATTATTATCATTGGAAATTTGGCCTTTGATTTGTTGCTTTTGTATACTATCTCATTTAGTAACAGTACACTATCATGAAGGCTTCTACCAGGTAAAAAAGCATATTGTTCCTTTCCTATCACAGTTTCTAGTGTGGGTCTTAATCTGTTCATAAGAAGCTTTGCAAAAATCTTATATATGACATTACATAATGCTATTGGTTTGAATTCAACTACCTTCTTTGGTTTCTCTATCTTGGGAATCATAATGAGAATAGTCTCTTTCCATTCACTAGGAATCTGATCAGTCACATATATTCTATTCATTTCTTCGATAACTGAATCTTTTATTTCCTTCCAACAGTTGACGTAAAATTCCAATATGAACCCATTGAGCTTTTCCCCCTTCCCAAAGAATTCACTGCCTTCCATACTTCATCTTCATTGAACTTGCTATCAAGTTTACTACACTCTTCAGCACTGATTTTTGACCATTCAATGTTGTCAATTTGCTTCATGCTATTATTTTGAGCATCTGAAATGGACCACAATTCCTCATACCAGCTAGCAAAGGTATCAGCAATTTCTTTGCTGTCAATTTTAACTATTCCATCCTACATTATCTCATCAATTTTATTCTTCATTCTTTTGAATTTTACCTGATTTTGAAAATATTTTGTATTTTTTCTCCTTCTTCAATCCATCTACACCTTGATTTAGACCATCATCTCAAATGTATCTGTCTTGAAAGAGCACTAGCTCTTCTTGCTAGAATGTCCATGTGAATGATTTCATTTGCATCTTTTACTTCCAAGATTTGCAATTTCTTTAGGATATCATTTAGTTTCTTTCCTAAATTTCCTATCTCACTTTTGTTCCAGCTTGTTAACACCCCTGCAAATCTTCTTTGTTTTTCCACCACTGATTGTGAAGTATCATTTTGTACTTCCCAATTTCTCTTTATTAGTTCTTTGAATTAGTCTTGCTCAAACCAGTAATGTTCAAAGATGAAAGTCTTTTCTCCAAGTTTAATCTTTCCCTCCTTTTCACAAGATATCAATAGGGGGCAAGGGGGCAATGATCTGAATCAACCCTTTGCAAGTGCCTAACTTTACATTCAAAGTTTCTGCATAACCACTCTCCATTATAGAAAACCCAGTCCAATCTGACTTTAATTCTAGTGTCTCCTTTTCTATTATTAACCCATGTGAATTGAGGACCCGAGAACGCAACTTCGAACAATTCAACCTTTCCAATGAAGCTATTAAAATCAGAGATTGGGTTTGAGTAAGTAAAATGCCTTCCACCAACTTTATCTTTGCTACTTCTTAGACAATTCATGTCCCCAATGACTAGCCAGGGTATCTGATCCATGTTTACTTCACTAAGGAGTTTCCATAACTGCTTTTTTTTATTTATAATTTGTGCTTGCATATATGCCAGATATTAGGAATGGAAATCCATTTCCTTGTTTAGCAAGACAATTGATACATTGATCATTTTTGTAAATGCATCTAACTTCAAAATTATTCTTCCTCCAGAATATTATTAAACCTCCATACCTTCCTTCATTTGAAACAAAAACACCTTCCCACTGCCTTTTGAATTTAGAAAGAAAAGCAATCGCCTCTTCCTGAAGTAGATGTGTCTCTTGTAAGATAACCATATCAAACTTATGGTTCCCTACCATATACCATAGGGTTGCCAAAACACCCTTTTTTTGTGCTCCCCTAATATTCCAAAATAGAATTTTCATTGGACTATATTGAGCCTGTTTCCATGCCCCTGGTTGCCATAGGATCCTCATCCCCCTTCAAAGGACTGCATTCCTTAAATGTCTTTCTTTTTTTTATCTTCACCCCTTTATACTCCACTGGAATGTTTATGAACTTGTTGCTGAAACTACTCCACCTTCTATTTTTTGGACCATTATGTTTATCTTCTCTAGACAGCTCAGGACAAATGCCTTTTTCTATGAAATCCTCCTCTGCATTTTTATTTTCCAAAATGCATTTGAATGAATCTGATAACTTTGTTGATAATACTTCCATTTCATTCTTGTCCTTTTCTATTAGTTTTGACCCTTCCAGAATCATAGTAGCTTCATTTTCAGCTTGAAAAGCAAATTCAATTGCTGCATTCTTTCTGTGTATAACAACGGTTTTTAGCAAAAGAGTCATCTTTATTAGTCATCTTGTTTGCAAATTCTTCTTGTTTGTGTAGGATAGTATTCTTCCTTTTTACTAACTGCTCACCTACTTTCTCCTTTTTGTTGACAAAATTTCTGTCTATATCCATACTGAGCATTGAACTTTTCTCTTTTTCATTTGAATTGATGCAGACATTTGTGTCCTCCAAGTTGTTTCCCCCCCGAAAAGCTCTTCAATGTACCCTCCTTTTCCTTATCTACTGCCCCTGTGTCCTTCTCAAATGCAGGATTATTCAGTATTTTAAATGGATTACCACCATTACTTTTGAATGCATTCTGAATTTGGTTTGGCTTTTTTCCTTATGTGAACTTGGGCCCATGGTCCTAATAATCCTTCCCCTACTTCCATTTCCTTCTTATCCTGCATCATTTCTTCTTTTCTGACATTTTCTTTTATTTCCATACTTCTACCATTTTACAATTGTTTTCACCACGTCTCTACCACATTTGAAACATATAAATGGCAAGTTTTCATATGCGATGGTCTGAAAAAAACTGCCTGAATCAGTGTCCATCCAAAATCCTTGTTGAACTGGTTCTTTGATGTTCTTTATCACGCACACTCGCGCAAATTTCCCTCTTTCACCCTTCTTTGTAAAATTGTCAATCTTTAGAGGTTTACCTATGGCCGCTGCTACTTGAGGAAGTATACTGCTGTTGAGAAATTCATAAGGTAATCCCGGCAACTGCACCCAGACCGGGATTTCTTCAATTTTTTCTCTTAGCGGTTGAAAGTTGTTTTTCCACTGAATCAGAGAGAGGGCTTGCCCTCTTAAAAACCACGGTCCACCAGCAAGTACCTCCCAGTAATCTTCTACATTAGCAAACTTAAGTGCAAAGAAACCAACAGATAAATCTATAATACTGCAATCAGCTTTGATTTTCCAGATTTTAGGCAGATATTGCTTGACAAATTCAAAAGGGGCTGTTCTTTCGAAGAACTTACCATATAATATCAGCTCGCTCCCTTTTCTTGCTTCGACAAGATATTTTTCTTCTATTCTGATTCTTCCTTTCACACTGTTTTGGATCCTCTCAATCTTCTCTGCAATCTCTTTGGATTCTCTCCAGTTTGAGTTTGGATATGAACGGCGAAAAAGACTCGCCCAAGAGTTTGCGATTCCTTCAGCGTTCCTTTCTTTAGATTTGCCTCCTTCCTCATTCTTCGAATCAGAGCCCTGCTTTCCCTCCATCAGTAAAGAACTCTGATCTTTCTCCACTGATCGATCCGGGGGCTTCTTCAGTCTCGGGATCTGAATCTCTTTTGTGGCCGAAGTTGTTGCCATGTCCTCAGTTAACATTTTTCGCACATCCAATTTAATATGAATTTGAGATGAGGATGTTGCTTTTGAGTTTATGATATCAAGTTTATGACGGGTGGCTTTTATTAAATTTAAGATCAAGATGCTGAGTTTATTTTGTAAATTTGATATCGAAGTTGAATCATTTTGTTTGGAATCACTTCTGGACTAAATGTATCAATTTTATGCCAGTTGAATTTAGGAGCTCTCATAATTTCTCTTATAGTTTCTAGGTCTGTTTGACTTTTTTTTCAAAGTCTGAGAATTGGACTCCACAAAATATTTTGTAAATACTTTCTTGTGGATATAGATGAGCGCTTATGTTGCTTCAGAGATAATTTATGAAGCTTGGTTGCTTGACTAGATAGTGCAGTAGTTGAACTCATTTTCTCATTACACAACACATGACTCAATAGATAAACTCCATAGTATAATCTCACTGTCCATGACATGCTAACTGTTAACGATAACTCAATCACTGGACTACAGCCTAACCTTGAGGATAAAATTGAGCTTACACAAACAGGGACAAAATAAAGACAACATATAACATATTGAACTCATATGAACTGGAAACAGTTTCAGTTAAAGAATTAAGATAACAAAACGAACTAACACATGACTGAAGATAAGGATGTAGTTTATAATTACTTTCCATTGCCATTGGCAAGGTGTCTTCTACATGAACAATGTGCTGGGGTAATACATCCTCAATCCTGGTACTTATCATCCTTATCATCCAACTTTATGGATCCTTTATTGTTCCCAAATCTTAAGTAGCAAACTAAGGACTTAAGGAGAGTCAACCTAATTGCCTATAACACATTTATAGTGTGTTCCTAAACTTTTAAAATAAATGTTTAGTGTCTCATTGGTTTTGTTCCTTTAGGGATGACAATTGAAACCGGTTAACCGCGATTAACCGGTTATCCGAACCGCAAAATCCGGTTTCGGATAGTGAATTTGCGGTTCGGTTTTGGTTTCTGTTAGTAAAATTCAAAAACCGTTTAAAATCGGTTCGATTTCGGTTATCGGATCGCGGATAATCGGAAACCGAAATCGATTATATATTTCAGTTTCGATTTTCGATTATCCGTGGTTAATCGGAAATCGAAACTAATAATAATTAATTATTATATATATTATTAATTATTATTAATTATATTAAGTGATTACTTTAAACCCGATTACCCAAATTCTCCAAACCCGTACGGCCGTACCCGTTATCCTTTTACGAGTTAAATATATATTTATATTTAACCCTAATCCTTATCCTCCCACACCTCCCCCATTTGGCCGACTCTTGCCTCCTCCTACCTCTTGTCCTCTCATCTTCCGTGACTCCCCATAGCTGCCGCCACCTCCTCCCTTTCGGCCTACTGGCTCTTGCCTCTTACCTCTCGTCTTCCTTGACATCGGCAGTCGCCCTCCAGCGCTCTCCGCAAGTTCAAGGAATTCACCCGTGGCTTTAGTGGAGAGAAGGGTGATTTCCCCTGCAGGTAACCTCACAACTAGGGCTGACAATTTTATCCGTATCCGCCAACTAAAAACTGCATCCGTACTATATCCGATCTGTATCCGCAAGTAAAAACAAATATGGATACAAATATGGATCTGAAAATTTCATATCCGCGCGGATACGGTGCGGATATGGATTTGTCTGTGTATCCGCACCGTATCCGCACCGTCTATCCGCCTCATTTTAATTACTATTTTACCTATATATATATATAATACATATGTAAGGGGCCAAGGGCGATATTGTAATTTTTTATCTAATGTATATATTATATCAAATATTTAATTGTGACTCTGAGCCTGTGAGTTAATTGCCGGTCCGCCATCTGCCCTTCGCCCCTTCTCTTCCACTTGCCCTAAATCCCTAATTCTTTCATCCGTGACCCGCCGCTTCATCCATTCGCTGATTCGCCCGCTGCTTTCACGAAGACACACCGCCGAGGCACCGACAGTCCGACACACACGGGCACACGGCGACTCGGCGACTCGGCGACAGTCCGCTTCATCTCTGCTCGCCCCTTTCACGCCGATCGCCGCACCATATCTGCCCTAGTGCATCACTCGGCGACTCGGCGACTTGGCGTCTCCCTTCTCTGCACGCAGCCGACAGCCGCAGGCCCGCAGCACGAGTTTGTCACTCGTCTCCCTTCTCTGCCGACAGCCGACAGCCGCACCAATCCCAGTGGCCGGTGGTGACTGGTGAGCGCGTCACTCTTCTCCTAATCTCTATTTTCTTCTCTACACACAGCGCCGGTGTCTCTCTTCTCCTAATCTCCCTTCTCTGCACACAGCCCGCCTCTCTTCTCTGCACGCAGTCGGTCGCCCGCAGCACACGCCGGCATCTCGCTTCTGTGCAGTCTGCACGCAGCCCGGCAGCCGCAGCCCGCAGGTGAGTCTGGCAATCTCTTCACGTATTAAGTCACTTAATACGTGACTTATGGACTTATGGTTTGTTCAAATTATAAATTGATGGTGGTGTATGTTGTAGCTATTTAGAATTTTAGATGCTAGTAATTACTCATGTTATAATTTTTTTTAGCTAGTATCAGATTGCTATTTAGATTATTTATGTATCTTAATGTTGTTTGTTTCAATTTGATTTAATGTACATGGTTGATGGTGGTTAAATTATAAATTGTGGTTGAGTAGTTTAAAATATATTACATACTTATTTTGGATCAATAAACAGGGTATTTATTGATTTTTAAATTAAATATATTATTTTAATATATTTTTTAAATACGGATGCGGACATGGATACGATGCGGATATGGTGCGGATACGGATACACAGATATGAGGTGCGGATGCGGATACGGATAATGTACTATCCGCACCGTATCCGATCTGTTGC
Organism: Canna indica; assembly: GCA_034359265.1. NCBI lineage: Eukaryota > Viridiplantae > Streptophyta > Magnoliopsida > Zingiberales > Cannaceae > Canna > Canna indica. The sequence continues at coordinate 71,661,379 of CP136891.1, read as the reverse complement.
CAGCCCTACTCACAACCACTCCTTGACTCGTCTTCTCACTATTTTCCCTTTCCTAATGCCTCTCTCCATCCGCAAACTCGCATGAAGAGCCTCGTCCACAACCTAGATCACCTCACCGTGGCCTTGGAAGACCTAGACGCCTTTGACGCTGTGCTCTCACACAAGATCCGCAAGTTGAACTGGAATATTTGTCTGGTGATTATGTTCTTTCGATAACATGACTCTGGATGTAATAATTGTGGTAAAGAAGGGAAAATCCACAACCTCATTAATAGTTAACACATTTTAAGTAAGCTTTATTTCATTTTCATCTTGTGTCTAAATTTCGGATCTACAATACTCAATCACCGGACATCTATGTTTTGTTTTACTTGTTAAAGTCAAATAGAAGAATACTGAATACCTAAGCCAAATATTATGGATTCATATGTAAATGCCTTTATAACAAATGCATATAAGAAATCATCATTTGCAAGTCACTTGAAAATTTGAAATAATTATTTTCTTCTGATCAGCAAGCATATTTTACATCTCCTGCATACGCCGTAAGGCATTGTTCAATTGTAGAGAGACCATAAATATCAAGTAATTGTTCTAGAATGGTCTTATTTTTTTGCTTGTTTACAGAAGCATGCTTACTGTAGTTGTTCAATTGGGATAATTTATCTATGATTTAATCGGTTAACCGGTTAACCGGTTAGTATCCGAACCGAACTAATCAGTTTCGGTTATCCGACAGATAACCGAAACTGAGCCGGTTTTGGTTTCGGATACTAGTTTTTGAAACCGAATGGTTTTGGTTTCGGTTAACGCATTTGTAAATTGGTTTCGGTTTCGTTTTCGGTTAACCACCAAAAGTGCGGTTAACCGAACTGTTGCCATCCCTCGGTTCCTTCCAAAGGTTGGTATTTTTTTTAGACAACGTGTTATTATTGTGTACTAGTGACAAAATGATACCATTATGACTGGATCGAAATTTTATAAGATAATTAGGCATACTTTTCTTCAGAAAGTATGAGTTAATTAGAAGTATATATGTTGATTCTTGTTATGTTTGACACATTAGTATTTGTGTCATTCAACTTGTGTTGTGTAACATGATACCACTCATCAATTATTGGTGAATTGTGTTATATTGTTTCACCTGTTTATTATATATACCTTATTCATGCTTGGTTTTTTTAATGATGCATAGCTTGTCTTCTGTTAGTTTGTTGTGTTTTGTACTTTTGTATGAAAAACTCGAAGTTGATGCATTAGTTGTCCTGGTCCATCTAATTTATGTTATTTTCCCTTTTTATTTCATATTTTCCAAATTTGTATAAATGATCCATGTCTTTGTTAATGTTTTAGGATTGTTGATCTTCTTTAACTTACCCTTATGATTGTGAATTTGTTATGATGCTTAGAGGCTATAATACACGAGGATGTATCACCAGTCCTATATGAATGAGAATGGGGACAAGGTCTACACTACCAAGGTAGATGCCTCCTTCACTATTCAAATTTCTTATGCTAAACTTATGTATATGAAATGATATCCGTAAGAGACATGGATTCATAGTTGCTTCATATTTTTGTTTCTTAAAAACTTCAATCTGCTTCCTTGTGTTAATTTATTTTCTAATTAGATTTTTTAAATATCTTAATTAATTTTGGTCTATACTTTTTTCTAGGTGCAGAAAGAGTCACCAGTGGGGATGACAACCCAATCTCAACCAGGTAGGGACCTATCTTCCCCCTTCCCTCCTTTTCCTTCCGGATGGAGTAAATTGATGATTGTTAAGTTTTTAAAGCTCTCTTGAAAGTCAAAACATATAAAGATTAAGTTTGTACGAAAATTTGGTTATCAAATTATTAAGCTATGGAATTCTGTTATTGTTGTTGAGAAAATTGGAGTTACAGTTGCTTGCTGCCATGCAAGCTTTATGTTGGTGGTAGCAGTGCAAATAAGCCAAATATGATTACAAAGAATGTTGTCTTGTCTTTGATCTAAAATAGAATTATAATTTAATTTAATTTATTATTTATCCAAAATTTTACTTTTTTAATTTGGTTTTACTTTTGAGCTTCTATTTTATTTTTTTCTTTTGCTTAGAGTTTCACATTTCTAAAGTTTCCATTTTTCTATTATTTTCTCATTTGTTTGAGGTTTCATATTTTTAGGAGAACTCAAAAATCCCAATTAAATTTGTTATACATGTATTAGAATATATTAATAATAATTAAATCTCAATTGCAATTTGCTAGTTGCAACTAACAATTTGCAATTTTACAGTCACATATTCTAATGATGCCTCTCCATTTGTTCTTAGTAGCACTGAATAGTGACTTAAGAGAGAAGCCAAGTACTGTTTGCCTCCCTCCACCTAGTTGCGACTCAAAAGTTTCCCCATGTGATTTTCTTAGCTGTGCACGAGAGGTGAGAAACCAAACACTAATAGTGCATCTCTCCATCTTCCTAGTCTCCACGGTCCCTGCTAGTATTGCCCCCAACGCCATTGCTGAAATCATCCCCACTGACCTACTGAGTATTAAAGTTGCTCTCGACCATAATTTGCTCAAAGTTTTTTTTTTTTTAAAGAATGCTTATAGTTTTAGCCAATTCTTCAATATGCAAAACTCGAAACTCAAACTAAACACACGGAACAAAAAAAAAGCAGCACATTTTTTCTTCTTCTAAGTTTTAAGAATGAAAACTTTCTTCAACTTGAAATCTTCAAATTGAACACCCTTACATTCACCTAATACATATCCTCGTATATATTGTAAATTAATAAAGAATACTTTGTGATGCAGTTATATTTACAGATGACAGCGATTCGGATATGGTACGGATGACACAAAAACCATATTGCATCACATGTAAATGTTGATATCAGCACTGCATCCTAAATAAACCATAAATATAATAATATATATATATATATATATATATAAATGAATCATTAAATCTTATAAATAAATTATTAACTTGTTAAGTATATGTTAAATATTTAAGATTTGAATGAAATTACTCTATTATATTATATATGTGTATATGTAAGAACTATCATTTATTGATGTAATAGGATAATCATAACTATTCGGATGTGGATGTGGATCGGATATGGTGCAAATACACTTTCAAAATCGTATGTGCACTGCATCTGCGTGGATGTTGATTTTTCAAATCCATATTCATATCAATATTTGTTTTTGTTTTTTTTTTAAAAACTGATTGACATGGTAAATATGCAGTTATTATCCGACGAGTATGAATATAATTATCATCCTTAGTGACGTTAATTTTATTATGAAATTTATGTCCGCAGCATGCAAGTATTTAACTAAGTTTTATTATTGTGCAAGCAAATTGATCATGACTATTTGCTAATAAATAATATATTTAGGATCCCACATATATGATCGAGTTCCAACCAGCATCCCGCTCCTGCAATAGAAACTCTAATCACTTTGAAATCCTTATTTGCAAAATGGTTATCAATCTTCAATTTCCACTTATCTCCTTTAATTGAGGTAATTGTTATGGCGACAGAATCAACTTCATCTTCTACTTCCAATCCCTCTGCATCATCCCAATACATGTATCCAGCCAGCACCTACTTCCCGCTGCCATTCCATCTTCAGAACGCTGATCCTGCGGTTCAGCAGACGTACCTGCCACCCTCCCAGTTACCTCCGTCAGTCAAGATCCCTGGGGTGGCTCCAACATTCACCGTTCCAGCCCCTGTTGCCACTGGGATGTACTCGCTTCCTCAATTCCAGCAGGTTCAACAGCTATCCAGATGCTAAATCTAGTTGCTTTTGCTAAATAGATTTGGAAATGCTAGATTCTTTTTGTATTTGTTTCATGAAATATGTTTACTTGTTATATTGTTATCAATATTTTATTCCCTTAATAATCATGTGAAGGTGCTAAGAGATACGAACAACATTACATGATATTGTGGAGGAAGATTGTGAACAACATAACATCATTTCTGAATAATAGATTCTGAAGGATTGACAACAATAAAAAAATGATATGTGTTGTATACTTCTTTATCGTACAGGTTCAACAGCTTAGTATTCTTTTCTCTTTCTCTAGGGTAAATAAATGAAAAGCCCAACAATCAGAGCTGTGAGCCCCAGAAATATCTGTATACAGGAAACAGCTAATCAGTTGGCTAGGATTTGTATTATCCTTCGAATAAGCACCATGGTTGCCGTACAAATTGATTGTACTGGTTCAGAAAGGAGAAAAAGGCAAAACCAGTCTTTGGTCATGTTGGCTAATTTTAACTTGCAAGGTAATCTCCTGGACATAGTTCTCTTGAGAAGGGAGCAGCAACCTTCCATAATGGAAAACATATTGAATGGGAGTCTGAATTTCATGTAGCTAATTTGATGTAGCTAGGATACATGATTTCCACCTTTTTTAGGTTGAAAGTCAGGATAATTACTAGTCTTCCTCTATATGAAGCCCAATACTGTTACAACAGCCAGAGAATAGAGCTATCACACTTCCAACATTCTTCCAACTCTTCCTCAAATAGTGTGATTCTTTGTATGCTAACTCTCCTTGCTTTTCCCTTTGAGCCTTACAATGAAGGAACTGAATTTCATAGGGTACTGTTTGTAGTTTTGTACTAGCAGTATGCATTGGTCTGGCTTGTGCTATTTGTATGAACAACTTTCCTTAAAATAAAATAGTTGATTTAGTACTTCTGAAAATCACAAAAGTAAAACTATTTGTATGAGAAGGTCATATGGGGTTGATTCTGTTTCTATGATGGTAATGGTCAATGGATAAGATTTCTATCTAGAGTAGATTAAACACAATACAAATGTCAATATGAAAGTTGTTCAAGCCAACAATCATCAACCTGCTGTTTTCTTAAATTTTGGAGGTTATTTGTTCTGGATTTTTGAGGAAGTAAGAGGAACAACTTGGTAGAGAAGCTTGTTACATTTATATAGAGTTGATTTTAATTTCAAAGATTTCTGAACTTGATTACTCCAAGGCAACTTTGTGTTCAGATACAAGTAGAACTATTTTTCTAGAAATATGCATGCTATAGTTGCATATGTTATGGAGATCGGAGATCTTAATATGATATTTTTGTATTTGACAACCTGATGTTGAGGTGTCGTAATGAAACTAATCTATCTTATATTACAGGCACAACAACTCTTTCAACGGGATGCTCAAACTATTACACCAGAGGCTTTAGAGAGTGTGAAAGCTGCACTTGCAAGTAGTGAAGTCGAGCATAAATCAGAAACAAAAAAGAAGGCAATACCACGCAAAGCAGCTGGTCAGAGTTGGGAGGATCCAACTTTGTCAGATTGGCCAGAGAGTATGTTCGCTAACTAGATCTTTCATGCCGTAAACATGCCTTTTCCTTCTTCCTACATGTTTTCTCAGTGATGATTTGACTTATCTTCCAACAATTATTTTAATGGATATGATAATGGCATGTTTATTGTTTGATTTATTTGCCTGCTAGACCATGATTTTTTTACACTTAGTTACATTTTCTAGAGTGATGATATGAGATGAAAACATTACTTATATGTAAACAAAAGCTAATACCCAAAGTTTGATCATTTTCCTTCAATTTTCACTGTCTGAAAAGTAAACATTTTGACGTCTTTTATGGTAATTGCAATGTTGACTATGTGTCTATGGTCAGGACCAAGGTTGTCAAAGGCGCTAGGCGCACTCAAGGCGCAAAGGTCCCATAATTGCCTGAGGCGCAAGGCGCACATTTTTTAAAATATTATATTTTTAAAAATATTGCGATTTGTCCACTTCCACCATCCATAATGCTACCCACTAAATGCTAAATGAAGTTTGTGTTGAATGAAGGTGCTGGTAGTGGTAGCTAAAAGAAAAATAAATGATGAAAAACTTTGAAAATAAAAGAAAAATCGGCTGAAAGAAATGAAGAAATTTGAAGTAACAATCAACTAGCTAATACATGGTGATACAAGATAAATAATCCTTCATCAGAAAATATACAAGAAATTTGAAGTAACAATCGGCTAGCTAATACATGGACTTCACCTAGGCGCGCGCCTGGTGCGCTTGGGGCTTCAAAAAAAAAAGCACAGAGGTGCAGCCAAGGCGCGCGCCTGGGTGAAGGCGCTAGGCCTGTTTCGCGCCTAGGCGCCTAGGCGCTCGCTTTTGACAACCCTGGTCAGGACTCATTACATATCACTATGTTGGTAAATTGGCTTTTACAAAAGTTGCAAGTAATGTTTTCAGTATACTTTGAGCTTCTTAGATGGAACCTTTTTGTTGTTAAAAGCACAAAGCTCTTAGTTTGCCAAGGTCCCGTACTGTTAGGGACTTTTTCGATGCGCCGAGCGACGGCGACTCATGACGAAATGTCCCTGACATATTTGTAAATATGGATTTATGCCCATGTAAATTTTCATTCTATTCGTATTCGTTCATGTAAAACCCCGTTGTGCGATCCCCATGGCCCGTGGTACGAGTTGTATGTATTTTGGGGTCATTCGACATTTGGTGCATCCGTTACGGCTAAGCGGAAAACCTTGTGTTCATTCGTCATTGCCGTGGCCATGGAAAATCACCCCGTCGGGTGGCCCAAATTTTGTCATGCTCCTCGTGCTCAAAAGAACCTTGGGGGTGGCACTTGGGGGTTTGAGGTCTCATGTATAGTGTAGGGGAGTGTTGGCTTACGAAAGCGGTTGCCTTGTGCGAATAACGAACGAGCGGCCCACATGGGCATGCAACATGTCGAATTCGCCCAAGGCGATTGCGGAACTCACCCTACATCCGTTTTTGCATTTTCTTGTGTCCATAGTCCTGTAAATGTTGTATTTTACTATACGCATTCAATACCATTCGACCAACATGGTCATTTGAAGGCGCGGACATGGAATACGAGGTTGGCACGTGGTCCGAAATATGCCCCGCGATGTTAAGTCGGGAAACCCATTCGGGACGGATTTTATATCAAGGCTTATCCCTTGCATGCGATGCAAGGGTGCCGCACGGGTTCTTCCGCACCAAAACATTTGGCCCGTGACAGTTGGTATCAGAGCAGGTTTGCGATCCTCCAACTGAGAAAGCTCTCAATGCAGACATAGCAGACACACATTCCGTCTATGGCGCTCGAGTTGCCGATGCAGTGAACCCAGTCGAGGACCTTTCGACTGTCGTGTTCGGGGAGTGAAGCATACATATGATTGATGCAAAGATGGTGACTTTTGTGCTGGGCGGATAGGCCCCTAAGACGCAAAGCCGTTTGCAAGCAGAGCGAGAATTGCAAGCCTCCAACTGAGAAAACCCTCAATGCGGACATAGCCGACGTGCATTCCGTCTGTGGCGCATGAGTTGCTAATGCAGTGAATCCAGTCAACGAACATTCCGACTGTCGTATTCGAGGAGGCAAGCATATATTTATTGATGCAAAGATTGGGACGTTTGCGCAGGGCGGATAGGCCCCTAAGACGCAAAGTCGTTCACCCACATAACGAGAATTGCAAGCCCCCAACTGAGGAAGCCCTTGATGCGGACATAGCCGACGTGCATTCCGTCTGTGGCGCGCGAGTTGCTGATGCAGTGAACCAGTTGATGAACTTTCCGACTGTTGTATTCGGGGTGGCAAGCATATATTGATGGGGGTGATGATCATGACTTGTGCGCAGGGTAGATGGGCCCATAAGACGCAAAGTCATTTGCGCAAGGTGGATGGTCCCCTGTAAGACGCAAAATCTCGCGCAGAGTAGATCTCTTGCAAGACGCACATTGTGCGCAAAGTAGACTATCTCATAAGACGCGAGGATGGTGCGCAGGGCGTTAGCCCCTAAGACGCACCGCAGAGCTGATGGCTCGCGAGTTACCAAAGTCCTTTGCGCGAAGCAGACTCTCTCGTAAGACACACATTGTGTGCAAAGCAGACCCTCTTGTAAGTCATAAGGACAATGCGTGGGGCGTAGTCCCGTAAGTCGCACGATTTGTGCGCAGGGACGTTGTCCCCTAAGTCGCAAGGATTGTGCGTAGGGTGTTGTCCCCTAAGTCGCAAGGTTGATGCGCATGGCATGATGGCCTATAAGGCGCAAGGTTTGTGCGGAGAGCAGCGTAAGACTTGAAGCTCGTTGAGATGGGCTCGGTGGTGGGCGCCATGACCTCTGCGGGGGGCGAGTGAGCAAGCAGTGATTCGTAAGACTTGAAGCTCGTTGAGATGGGCTCGGTGGTGGGCACCATGACCCTTGCGGGGGGCGAGTGAGCAAGCAGTGATCCGTAAGACTTGAAGCTCGTTGAGATGGGCTCGGTGGTGGGCGCCATGACTCCTGCGGAGGGGCGAGTGAGCAAGCAGTGATCGGCTCGAAGCGATGGTGCGGGCGATGCTCTAGTGTGGCGCGGCCACGGAGCTATGCTCGTTGGCTCTACAAGTCTGGGACTTTTCATTGCCCAGCAAGAACGGGACTTGGCGAATGAAGTAACCATTTCCCGGGTTCCTTCACGCGAGCGTTGCTCAACGGCGCTCGTGTGCCCTACAAAAGTCTGGGACTTGTCATTGCCCAGCAAAAACGAGACTTGGTGAATCAAGTAAACATTTCTCGGGTTCATTCACGCGAGCGTTGCTCAACGGCGCTCGTGTGCCCCACAAAAGTCTGGGACTTGTCATTACCCAGCAAAAACGAGACTTGGTGAATCGAGTAACAATTTCTCGGGTTCATTCACGCTAGCGTTGCTCAACGGCGCTCGTGTGCCCCACAAGTCTGGGACTTTTCATTGCCCAGCAAAAACGGGACTTGGTGAATCGAGTAACCATTTCCCTGGTTCCTTCACGCGAGCATTGCTCAACGACGCTCGTGTGCCCCACAAAGTCTGGGACGCCCATAGCCCAGCAACATCGAGACTTGGTGAACATAGTAGCTATTTCTCGATGTCCATTCAAGCGAGCATTGCTCAACGACGCTGGTGCCCCTTCAGGCGAAGTTGCTCAACGACACTCGTTTGCTCCACAAGCCTGGGACTTTTCATTGCCCAGTAAGAACGAGACTTGGTGAATTGAGTAACCACTTCTCGGGTTCCTTCACGCGAGTGTTGCTCAACGGCGCTCGCGTGCCCCACAAAGTCTGGGACCCTCATAACCCAGCAACATCGAGACTTGGTGAATCTAGTAGCTATTTCTCGATGTCCATTCAAGCGAGCGTTGCTCAATGGCGCTGGTGCCCCTTCAAGCGACCGTTGCTCAACGACTCTCGTTTGCTCCACAAGTCTGGGACTTCATTGCCCAGCAACGAGTTTGGGAATATCATGTCCCTTTCTCGCAAAAATAGGAGATGATGAAACTCAAGGATGTTCCAAGTAGTCATTTCCTGGTGGTGAACTTCACGGCAAAACTCGACATGTTGCAGCCCCACTGTGGCGTGTCGTTACTCAGGCGGTGTTCCCTTCGACAACTTGCGAAGAATTCACTTCAGCAATTGCAGCCAAAGGTGGTGCGGCCGAGGCGAGTTCGACGAGGACGTCGAAGCTTGAAGTGGGGGAGGATGTTAGGGACTTTTTCGATGCGCCGAGCGACGACGACTCATGACGAAATGTCCCTGACATATTTGTAAATATGGATTTGTGCCCATGTCAATTTTCATTCTATTCGTATTCGTTCATGTAAAACCCCGTTGTGCGATCCCCATGGGCTTGTGGTACGAGTTGTATGCATTTTGGGGTCATTCGACATTTGGTGCATCCGTTACGACTAAGCGGAAAACCTTGTGTTCATTCGTCATTGCCGTGGCCATGGAAAATCACCCCGTCGGGTGGCCCAAATTTTGTCATGCTCCTCGTGCTCAAAAGAACCTTGGGGGTGGCACCTGGGGGTTTGAGGTCTCATGTATAGTGTAGGGGAGTGTTGGCTTACGAAAGCGGTTGCCTTGTGCGAATAACGAACGAGCGGCCCACATGGGCATGCAACATGTCGAATTCGCCCAAGGCGATTGCGGAACTCACCCTACATCCGTTTTTGCATTTTCTTGTGTCCATAGTCCTGTAAATGTTGTATTTTACTATACGCATTCAATACCATTCGACCAACATGGTCATTTGAAGGCGCGGACATGGAATACGAGGTTGGCACGTGGTCCGAAATATGCCCCGCGATGTTAAGTCGGGAAGCCCATTCGGGACGGATTTTATATCAAGGCTTATCCCTTGCATGCGATGCAAGGGTGCCGCACGGGTTCTTCCGCACCAAAACATTTGGCCCGTGACAGTAGTACGGTTTGAAACTCTAGGGCTTGTGTTGGTTTTTGTTGGAACAAACAAGGTGCACACCTTTGTGGAAAGGGAAATAACTGGTCTCTTTTTAGCAGCACTACCAGTATAAAACTTCAAAAGATTTGAGTATTACAAGGTATAATAAATAGACAAGAAATAGTGAAGAGAGAGTAAACATACTAAAAGTCTACACCTCAAGCAAGCAAAATAGTATTGCTTCAAACTTCAAAGAAACAAAATGCAAAAGAAAGACAATAAGGCATTATACGCAAAACACAAATCACCAAAAGTTCCACAACACCATAACCACCAAGTAATAGAATAACTCCCCAAAGAGTAGGTTAAATACATCAACAGCTTTAAGAGAGGACAACATAATACATGAAACCACCATATCCCAGTTCAGCAGCAGTAGCACAACTAGCCAACACAGATGCCCCTGCAGTCAACACAGGTGTACACAATCAGGTTGGAACAAAGAACCATTGCAACAGGTAGCCCAGAGGAAATAAGATCACGACAGGTAAAACCACCAACAAGTCATCATGGTTTTATTGTTTCGCAAAAGCTCAATATACTAACCACAAGCATCGAGTGTAGCATGGGATAGACACCACTCAAAGTAAGATGTTTATAGTAGAGTTTCAGCGGTCTTGTGTGACTCAGCAGGACAAAATTAGATGTGTATTGGAGTCTTCTAAAGAAGAACAAAGAGGACAATGACTGAGGTAGGAGTGTAACCGAGCTGAGTCGAGCTTGCATGTGCTCGAGCTCAGCTCGTTTAAGAAGTCAAGCTCGAGCTTCAATTTCTAGGCTTGAGCTTGGCTCGTTTAGGCTCGTTTATTTTTCTCGAGCTTGACCGAGCTCGTTCAAGCTCGATTAAGCTCAACTCGACTCGGGTTTATACCCGATCGATGTGAAATATTAATATCTATATAATTATATATAAGCTCGATTAGGCTTGCGAACTGCTTGAGCCGAGTATTGGTTACCTCGAGCTCGGCTCACTCATATGTAAAGCTCGGCTCGAGCTCGATAAGATCGAGTCGAGTTCAAGTTGATCCCGAGTAGCTCATGAGCTGCCCGGCTCATTTGCACCCCTAGGCTGAGGTCAATATTTCTTTTGATGTGAACAAATAAGTAGGATGTTTCTTGAGGAGAAAAAGGCATAAAAATATGTGAAGTTTTTTAGTTCTGGTCTGCCAATCCAGAAGTTTCCCTGCCCGATCCTCCACTATCTTAGAGTTTCAGAGGAGCTGAGTCTAACCCATTTCTTACTATGTGCTTTGAAAAACCTACTTTCTTACTCTAGCCAAAGAATCTATTTCTGAGATGGGTACCGTGTACCATACTGATGATCAAAGGGAAGTCTTTCTTTTATCACCAAGAGGAAGGAAAACCTGTTATTGCTCAAGTGCAATCAATGAGAAATAGGATGACTTCTTCCTCTGAGTTTAACTCCAATACTAATGTGCATATTTCTGGCTTCGTTCACTTTCTGAATAGTTTGACAATTCATAACCATTTCTTGGACGAACGATTCCTCCCACCATTATAAATGTGAATTATTTTGTTCTTGACAAGGGATAATCACTATACATAAACCATATGAGAGCCATGTTCTATATGAGATGTATGCAAAATTATTACCACAATGATCTTATTTAACTAACAAAATGTATTTATATCTAAAATTTGAAAGTGCCCTAAAATTGATGAGGATGGTTGCCTTAATCTACTTTAACTAGGTTCAATTCTTTATGGTACTATATTGTTGCTAACAGTTATTTTCACTGGAAGGCTCTAATTTGAGAAAACAGAAATTATTGTTTGCTTGTTATTTTGCTATGAAATATACTGGTATCCATTCGCATTCTGGAAACTGTTAAATTTTGTGTAATATTATGCAGATGATTTTCGCTTATTTTGTGGAGATCTGGGCAATGAAGTCAATGATGACGTCCTTTCAAAATCATTTTCAAGGTTTCCTTCCTTCAACATGGCCAGAGTGAGTTTTTGTTGTATGCTTTCTTTGATCATTATCATCTGTTATCTCTCTTTTCTTTGTTGGTCAAGTATGAAGTGGTGTAATTGTTTTGGTTTCTTCAATTTGTTATATATGTTCTTAATTAGTTGTAGATAAGCATTCCAAATATTCATCCTAAATTTTCTAGGAGTCCACGGGTGTCAGATTTAGAAAATATCTTGCCCTTGTGTTTCAGTTGGCGTTAGGTTCCATATTAAATTGATGACGAGGCGTAAATCCTTATAATTATGAATACACAAGGGAAATAAAAGTTTTGATTAAATTTGTTTGTCTATCTACTCAATGTAAATCCTTATAATTATGAATAGAACTCTTACCAACAAAACATGAAATAAAAAAAAAAATTGGTCGAAAGTTTTATTAGCCATGTGTATGTTGATGTTACTGTGTTTTTATGATTAGATGTATAACATGTCATCACTGGAATCTAATGCCAACTTAAGAATTTGATAGATTGTTAAGTAATTGATAGTTGATAAATATTTGGGTAAATTACACTGGTCTCCCTTGAGGTTTAGTAAAATTATACTGACCTCCCATCTATTTGTAATTTTGTCTTGTAATCCCTTGAGTTTTGTAAAAGATTACACAGACCTCCCCTACTAACGAAAATTGTTAATGGAGTGTTTGTCATGTGCACTGCACATGCTTACTAATGGTATTTTTGAAATATTTGTAGCTTTTTCTTATTTTAAATGACAAAAATACCCTTATGTCATTTTTATTTCTCCCAAATTTTTTATTTTTAAAACAAAATCATTTCAAAATTTTATTTTTAAAATATTTATTCAATTATTTTATGCATGTATTTTAATGATTTTTCAGCAAGGGGCATAAGAGAGAAATCACATTACTAACGGACTTCATTTAACACCGTTAGCTACGGGGGAGGTGAGTGTCACCTAGACAAATAGAGGGGAGGTCAGTGTAATTTCACTAAATATCGGGGGAGGTTAGTGTAATTTACCCTAAATATTTTTATCACAAAATCAGTTATTGGATAGATTGGTTAAAGTGCGGATAGTTTATGATGTATAATATAATTAAACCTAGATTTTCTAGTTCAAGTCATTTTCTGTAAGCCCATTTAATCAGTTGACATGATATGCAGAAATGGAAAGTTTTGATGCATTATAGTTTTTGCTGGATGAACAAATCTGGGACAAAGTGATGTTATTTCCTGAAATCTTTACTGAAAGTAGGATTGTAGAATATCTCATTCTTCTGTTTAAGTGTTAACTGGAGTTCAAGTTCAATTCTTAACTGTACAGTAGTTCATACGCCAAAAATAGTGTACTGGATGCCCTATATTTGGGGCAATGTGCATCCCAACAGGTTATGTTTCTAGTTAACACTAGCAAAGAAATCAGATTTGTAACGGCATGAGCTCTACCTACTACTTAGGGACCTTCCAGCCTCTGTATTTGTCATCTTTTTTCTCTTCCTAAATGAGTCTTGGATCTAAAGCTTAACTTATGCTAGTTCAACTTTCTGTTGCACATTTACAAGATCATCTTTTTGCTTTTAGTTTATTTCTGTATATTCAGATATCTGATTTATAGGCAATTTCTCTTGACTTGGAGTTATTCTGTCCCAGGTTGTAAGAGACAAGAGAACAGGAAAAACCAAAGGCTATGGATTTGTGAGCTTTTCCAACCCATCAGACCTTGCAGCAGCAATTAAAGAAATGAATGGCATGTATTTACTCTATTATTTCATGTGGCATTTTGTGCAAAAACCAAGTGCGTTTAGTGCGTTTGATTTATAGTTCTTGTTTTTATTCCCAACACGTCCATTATATATAGGTAAATACGTTGGAAACCGCCCTATCAAGTTGCGTAAAAGCACATGGAAGGAGAGAACAGATGCTGACGCTTTGGAAAGACAAAAGGTATTACATATATGTGCTAAAAATGTCTGGTATTTATTGATTAACTTTTTTCCCTCTATTATTTCTAGAACCACATTCAGAAGAAACCAAAACTACAGAAGAAAGGCATTCTGCACAAATGAATCTTCCAAATCTTTGTTGTTATCATTGACCCGGGCCGTGGGTTGGTGTTTACTCCAATGTTGAGTAGGTCACTGGAATATCTTCTATTGTCTCCCAAATTGCAAAAGTAAACAAAGAAGAAAACTTTGAAAATTTATCAAATGTACCATGATGCTATCTTGCTGCTGTAATCATCACTTGCAACGAATATACTGTTGGGGACACCAATTACTTGTATTGTGCTGAGAATCTTTTGCACCTGATGCTATCAGTTAGCTTTTAAGTTATCATGAATTTGAGGGAAATACTAGGGGAATATGATAGTGTTAAAAGGGTGACTTTTCATGGTTTGGTGAAGCAGTGGCATTTACACTTAGATGACTCAGTTTGAAACTATTAATTACAATTTCTGAATATCTTACAAGGACTCCTGCAGTCAAAGCTGGAGATGGATTCTTTATTTTAGAAGGTTGAGAAGAAAGAATGATATATAACAGATATTGATATTCTTAATTGCTTCATTATATTCAGCAAACATGGTTCGTGATTACATTGCGGATGGAAAGTAGGCAACTTTGACACTACATATCCTGGCCGGCTAACCGATGAGACAGACCACGTACACCGTCGTGAAGGTGCACTCATAGCATAACAAGCAAAGAAATAAGTGAAATGATTTATTGGTAAAGTCATAAATACTCATAGCATAGCAAGCAAAGAAATAAGAGAAATGATTTATTGGTAAAATCATAAATATATACTTTATGGTATTTAAAACTTGTTTTATAATATATACTTTAGGGATTTTGATGAAATTTTTTTAATTGCTTATATATGTATTTTATTATATAAAAATTATAAATTTGACATGCTTATAAAATAAATAGACCTAATAACTTAAAATGTGATATTAATTATAATTATATTGGTAGTTATGAGCTTTTTGTTAATTTCATAAGCATGTCATGTTTATAATTTTTTAAGTAATAAAATGTATATATAAATAGTTAGGAATTTATATATATATATACAATTATAAAACTAAGTAAATGAATAGAAATGGAGAGCAATTAGGGTATATTATAAAAGAATTTATGATTTTGACAAATATCATAAATTATTTATGATTTTATCAATAAATCATAAAGATTTTATGATTTTGCTAAATTTCTCACAAAATAACAATAGAAGGTGTGAAACCCAAAATGTTTGGTGTCCGAACATCGACTTCAGAATTACGAAGAAGTAGCAGATATAAGTATACTGACATGGTATTTGTTTAATATCATTACCATTTGACAAAGAAATTGATAATGCTGGTTGGAGGTAAAACTAATAAGAAAAACAAAATACTAAAAAGATCTAATCACTAATTGCATGAACAAGATCAAGTCACTACATGTATTCGAAAAATATTCTCGAAGGGAAACACTTCAAACATCCATCTCGATTGTCGTCCCTCAAATGAACCACATGATCTGCTGCAGGAGACAATGACAGATACAGGGTGGGTAACGGGGGCCACTGTTCCCACTGAAAATTTTAAAAAACTTTTATATCTATAATATTTTATACTATTGGCGGCCCCCACCGAAACCTTTGCCCCACCTGCTTGTTGATGCTTCTTCTCCGGCAGCAAGATTCTTCCCTCTTCTTCTTCTTCCCCGCTGAAAGCTTTGCCGCCTTCTTCACTTGATGAAGGATGTCTCTTTTCCTTTCCTTGATTTCCAAGTTGAATGATGCATGGGGCATTAATTCTTTCAATATCATCTTCACATCATTTTCTTTTCTTTTCTTTTTGGCCACCTCTTACCTCCTTCATCCAAAGTTGCCTCTCCGTTAATATGCATATATACATATTAATTAATCTAGGCTGCTCTAATCTTTGAAGCTTCCTCTAAGTACTTGTTATTTTGCTCTTCGTACGCATCTCATTAATTCTTGTCTTCTTGATTAAATTTAATTTTGCATTTGAACCTGATTAATTTTTTTACTAAATATATTTTATGATTTTTATTATAATTATAGTTTTAATTAATTTTAAATTTCTTTTAAAGATAGATGGAAAAGTCTTTTAGCAAATTTGGCAAGTAGATATATGGATATAATTCTTTTAGAAATTAAGTACTCGTGTAATTATTTAAATGTTTTTTGAAGAATACAAGGAAGATAGAGAAGAAGAGAGTGCGAGAAGAAGAGAGTGACGATCGTCGACGAATATTTTGCGAGTTCTTGAAGTTGCAACCTACAAGCAAGCTGTTGCAAAGGTTGGGAGAGGGAGAGGGAGAGAGAGTTCTCTCTGACGGGGGTTGCACACGCTTGTAATCGTAGACGATGTGGGAGCTGCGTGTGTGTTGTGTTGACGCTACAGATGCTACGCAGACAAGTTCTGTAAGTCCAAGTGTCTGCAAATAGAGGAGAGTAAGTGATGGGTTATTGAGGGATAAAACTTCACAAGGTTGCATGGAAGTCCCGTATTGTTGCGCTGCTAGGACACCATGCGCATCTTGATGCACACAACACGGGACACACCCGTTCCACTAGTTTTCTCCCTCTTTATTTTCCCATTTGACCACCATATTCTCTTGTTTGACTGTCGAATTCCCTCGTTTATCGATTGACCGGAGTAGTCATCTATTCTGCCTTATCAGTGTAGGTTGTCTGTTGTCCAGATTTCCTCGTCTAATGATTAGATTCCCTCGTTTGACAATCGACTGGACGAAGCATCTTTTATGATGACTACTTTTGTTTGAAGTTCGGATTCAAGCGTTTGATGTCCAAATTTCCTCATTTGGTGCCCTAATTTTCTCATTTGGTGCCCAGGTTCTCTCATTTCGTGCCTAGATTTTCTTGTTTGACCGATAGATTCTCTCACTTGACCATTAGATTCCTTTGTTTGACCATTAGATTCACTTATTTGACAATCAGATTCCCTCGTCTATCGGTTGATCGGAGTAATCGTCAGTTCTACCTTATTGGTGTAGGTTGTCAAACTATAAGGCTGAACAAATGATTACTCGGTAAACGAGGAAATCCGACAATCAAGCGAGAGAATCTGGTGGTCAAATAGAAAAATGAAGAGAAAGAAAATTGGTGGAACCGATGCGCCTCATGCTGTGCACATCAAGATGCACGTTGGTACACATGGATGTTGGCCTGAGGTTTTTAATCTCGGTTTTGATTATAATAAACATGGAACTAATGATTTCATGAATAATTATTTTCAGGTTTCATATCAGTTAGCGCACGACGTCCACGATTGGAAATATAAGAGAAATCGAAAAATCGAAAGGACATTGGTCGACGCGATCAGATTTATCGGAAAGATAGAGTCTAAGTTTAGGGTGTCTAGATAAATTGTAAATCATCATGATGATGCAAAGAAACCTAAGAACCAAACCCGTAATCCGAAACCCAAATCGAAGAAAGAAATCAGCTGAAACTCATCATAGAGTTCTGGTACTCTACGGCCGGTTGTTTGACCGATCGACCGAATGGAGCCCAGAATCCACAGCGGGCTCCGATCGCTTGGTTGGCCGACCGACCTTCGATCGGGCCACAGATCGAACGGCGAAAACCACTATATTTTGAGCCGTTGAGTTGGTTGTTTGAGGTCAACTCTTCATGGCTTGCAAATAGAAGCCAAGAGAGCCTTCCTTAGGTGTTGTTGAGCCTATTGAGACATTCCTTACACCTTCCAAACTTTGATTGAGACATACTTTGTGAAAACCCTATTCTTGATCCATAAATTCTTGATTTTGCCTTTGAGCTTCAATTGATTCATCATCAAGGCATCAAGAGGAGCTAGAATTCATTGTTTGGAGCTAAGTATTGGTTGTATTATTTATTTTCTCCATTTACATGTATTTTTGTGATTTATTTCTTGAATTTAAGTTTGTGATAACCTAGAGTGCCAGGTTAGTGATTGGGTGATTGTCTTTGTGTTTAGGCATAATTCCATCGGTGTAATCTAGGATTAGAGTGTCCTTAGAAAGAGTGAGATGAAAAAGTGCTCTCGGTAGAAAGGTGGAGATTTTTGGGTGTGAAAATACCTTCGGTGTGAGAGCGGTGACTTTTCGGTGAAAAGTCCTCATTGTAAAGGAACTCTACATCTAGTGGATTGGTTTAAAATCCTAAGCAGGGGTACTTCGGTAGTGGAGTAGGCGCGCATTGGGGCCGAACCACTATAAATCGTTATGTTAGCATTGTTATTCTTATTTGTGTTAATTATTTTATTATTAATCGCTTCTGCATTTATTCGTTAAATTGATAACTTACCTAAGTAATTTAAGAAAAGATTAAAATCAGAATTAAACGAAAAGATATTGTTAACATACTATTCACCCCTCCCTCTAGTGTGATCATTTCACCAACAATGCCATCCCAGCAGTGCAGTAGCACGGGACTTCGGTGCAGGCTTGGTTGCATGAAAGTTTTATTCATTATTGAGGGGGAAGAAGAAGCAAGTATGATATATTTTTTTAAGCGGGCATCCACCTTACACTCTATCACGATGTTCGTAACTTTGTTTTATATAATTTATGAAAAGCTATATTATACTATCTAAACTCTTTTTAGCAACAAGACAATATATCCATTCTTTATTATGAAGTTAGGCAGGCTTATTGGTTGCTATTCAAGAAGGAAGTCTCCCTCCAACTACAAAAAAAAAAAAATCATCCTCCATCATCATCTCAATGCTACCCCAACAACCTAGAAGAGTTGGGCACTTGGTCAGCCCAACCAGCAATCCTTTACCCAATTAATTGAATCCTAGATAAACTCAAATAGCTACCACTTCAAATGACTGCTTTACCCTCTTTTCTATTGTCGTCACTCATCACTCGTTTCATAGTTATATCTTCTTTGGCTTACTTCCCAAGTGCCCACGACTCAACAGATGACTAGCCTGCGCGGTAGTGCTGGCCGGGTTGGCCAATAGTGTGCGGCAGTCATCCCAACCCCGATCAACCGACGATGGGATCAAGCAAGGTTGCCAACGAGAGGAGGGGGTGGGGGTTCGGTGAGGGACTACCGCCAATGGTGGTCCTGAAGATGAGAGGGTGAGTAGGAGAGGGGACAGGAGAACTTGGGAGGGGGGGGAGAGGAGATCGGGGATTAAGAAGGGTTTTGTTATCTAGTTTGATTTAATTATTTAATTAATTGATTATTATTTATTAAATGGATGATAATTATATTTTAGAAATTAAATTATTTGGTGGAAGTAAAATAGTCCAGAGAGAGAGGTTATTTGCGAAGGGAAGAGAGTCGGCGTGTGTTTGTTGGTGGAGGTTGTCGTTGTCAGAATCACAAAACCAAGGTAGGAGATCTAATCCATCCTCTTCCTCCTCTGTAATGTATCTCTTGAGGGACATCGATGCGAGCCCCACTGGCTGCGCGAGGTTGGCTGGGCGACGGCCACTAGCCTGCGCGACAGTGTTGGCCGCAGTGGTCAGTAGTGTGGGCACAGCCATCACAGCCCTGATCAGCCGGTGGTGAGATCAAGCGAGGTTGCCAACATGAGGAGGGGATGAGGGAGTGACGAGGGGCGACCGCCGATGGTGGTCCCGAAGAAGATAGGGTCAGTAGGGGAGGGGACCTGAGAACATAGGAGGGGGAGAGGAGATCGGGATTAAGAAGGGTTTGTCATTTAGTTTGATTTAATTATTTAATTAATTAATAATTAAAATGTTTAATTATGGATTAATTAAATCAGAATATTTATTAAATTAATTTTTAATTAAAAAGTATATTATTATTTATTAAATTGATGATAACTATAGGTTAGAAATTAAATTATTTAGTGAAACTAGAGTTGTCCATTGAGGTCGAGGTGAATAGTAAACTTATAAATTTTCACGTGGCGAACGCAATGGTTGGATCAATTTTCCTAGAAAATATTATTAGGATACCCTTTTTGTATGGTTAATTATTGAAAGATTAAATAATATTAATGTATTAGATTGAGAATTTATTAGGATACCCTTTTTGTATGATTAATTATAGTAGTTTGGAGGGGTGGATTGTACCTCTTGCTTTTGTTCCTTGTCTTTTGTTGAGTTGCCGTAGAAAATAAATTATACCCTTTGCTTTTGTTGCTTTGGTTTGTTTCTTAAAGTTTATTGAACTCATGTTGCATATTGGATATGTCATGTACACAATTGCATGTGTGTAATTATATTATCATTTATTGGTGTTAACTCTTATTCCGTTATGTCATGCTAATCACGGTGGATTGAATTAATTATTTTATATATAATATCTTGTTGCTATCTATGGTGTTGTCTTCTTGTTGAGCATGTTGTTATCCTATTGACTATGTCATTGTCATATAAAGTTGTTGTTATATTGTTGATCATACTGATGTTATTCTCCATCTTATTGATCATGGTGATATTATTTAGCTATCCTATTGATCATGGTGAAACACATTGTTGCACTCATGGAGTAGAGTTGCATGGTTGTTGAGAGGCTACAATCTCGGAAAGGACTTCGGTCTAGATTCATTTTATTGTGGTTCCCTTCAGACATGTGTGAGAGTATAGATATCGACTAGTTATACTTGGGCACCTTCGGGTGTGATGGTGTCGGACGCGCCATCTGATAGGCTACCCGCTGAATAGGGTAATTGCATCATTATTGGAGTAGACGGTTGATACTACTATGCAGAGGATAAAGTGCAGGATTTTTACCCGATCATCCATATGCTCGTTGATTTGGTTGACGTTGAGTATGTGAGGAGCATTTGTTGTGTTCATCGTCTTTGACTATATCTTAGGTCATATTATTATTCATTGTTGAGTTGATATTTAATATATTTTGTTGACCATATCGTGATTCTCCTTCTCAGAACATGTTGATTTCCATTTGTTTTTTTGCTTCAGACTTGCAAAGGTAAGTTGTCGATCGTTAGATCAAGTTGTAGATGACAGTTAGTAAATGTTGAGCTCTGATGGCGACCGTGTTTGTATTTTATTTTATTTTGTCATCTAAAAATACTTAATTCATTAAATCTTTTGTTTAATCTTGTATTTGAATGAATTTTTTTATTGTATGTCTTGTTGGCTTTTCAAATGAAATTATTTGTTTTAATGGTTATTACGTTAATGATTTGTAAATTTCCTTTCGTTGCATGGTTTTCTAGTCGCCACTGATGTGCCTCCGGACAGGGGTGTGACATGTAGTGTTTGCATTTAATAACAATGTTCCCTTTTTTTGAGGAAAAAGTGAGGCCAAGGCCACACGATGGAATTAATAAGAATTGAAATGTAGCGTTTCGGGGCTACGACTTAACCTGTATCCTCTTCACGATGAGCCAACAAAATCCTCCAGTGATTTATAGAACCACCCGGAGAATAAGTATGAAAAAGAAAAGATGGAAAAAATTTATTGTGGTCCCTTCGCCTCCCGAATCAGCTCGAATGAATTCGTGCCCGGAAACTAAATGCCAGTTTAACAATTGCTACCACCCATTCATGGTTTCCATTAAAAATGTGGTCATTCCTAACGGTCCAAGCACTCCAACACCAACACCATATCAAAGAAGCCAAAGTCCTATTCGAATTCCAACCATGTACCTCTGCCGTTATAGTCGGAAGCACCGAGAATATCTCTGATCCTATTTTTCCAAGTAATTCATGTCATCCCTGTAACAAACACTGACAATGAACGAACATGTGTTGTGCTGATTCATTTGTATCCTTGCACACAATATGGGTCGATAATAGGGCAATCGTGCTTAATTAGGTGATCTTTAGTTTGCGGTCTCTCTTTTAAAGCTAGCCATAGAACAAGTTTCATTTTCATCGGTGCCTTGCATTTCCAAATCTTTCCTGACCTCAAGTCTGTGATTCCCCTCTCCACCAAATGCTTGTGCATTGATGACGTTGAGAAGATACCCGTGGATTCCCATCGCCTGAAATTTCTATCCCCATCCACTCCAAAAGGTTGCGTAGCTAGTATCTCTAATAGGTTATCAAGATTTGCCTGAGCGGGCGCTTCTTCGGTGCAGCTGAAGCTGCACCGAACCCCGTGCAAGCCCAATCACTAGGCGCACTAGGATTGGACCAGCTAGGACCGACCCCCTTAACACGGGGTGTCGTGCCATGACCTTGGAGGGGCCAGTGTTGGCACCCCGTGATTGGGCTTGCACGCCCTTTGGTGTAGCTGCGACTGCACCAAAGTTTTCTCCCGCCCGAGCTATCCCTCCACGCTAAGAAAGTAGCCACTCATCTGTACCATCATGCCTAATGTCAGTTATTAACTGTGTCCCATAACAACAAAAAATGATGCGTACATGCAGTATACTTCCTTCTCGTACAGGTTCAGCTGCTTAGTATTATCTTCTCTTTCTTTGGGATAAATAAGTGATGTCAACCAAGTGATAGATCATTAATTGTAAATTTTCTAATGGTTGACACTAGCATAACAACAATCCCATCTTCCGGAACCTTAGATGAGTGATCTAGATAAGTTAGAGTTATTTTCAGAAATATGACTCATCACTATCATCTTCAATTTTTCTAGCCGATCGAATGTTTAACGTAGAAATTAAGTGTGACATCTGAGACATCAATAAAGAAACATTAAAGTTATATTTTTAGAAAAAGAATTAAACAACTGACCAGGGAAGAATGGTGAGCGTTCGTTCCGCCCTCGCTAGGGCGAATCCTTCGTCTTCCTCGAGTGCTCGCCCCCCGCCGCCCCCCTGATCCGCTCCGCTCTCAGCCTTCCTCGAAGTCTACGCCAACTCCCCTTGATTCAGAGCTGCTCCTACGATCCTCTCCCAGGGCTAATGTCGATCCTCCTGAAGGATCGCGCCTCGGACCATCCTCGCCAGCGGCTACTCCGACGATTGGTAATGTATCCAAGATCTCGAATCTCGCTTCCGCCAACCTATCTTGGTCTCAGATCTTGTGTGGTATTAACTCTCCCTCATCAGAAACCTCATTTCTCTTTCAAAAGATTAGATCTAACCCTACCGGTAGGGTTTCTTTCCAAAAATCTCAATTAGAGAAATGGAGTGAGCCTTGACACTCTAGTCTCATTGGGAAATTTATTGGACGAGTTCCTCCCATTAATATCCTGAGATCTTGTGGCTTTCTTGTGGTCTTAAATCTATTCTGGATTTAGATGATGGTTTCTTCGTCTTCCGTTTCGATTTTGTTTCTCAAGCCACCGATATTCTTACCAATGGACTGTGGTCCTTTCGAGGAAATCTTCTTCAGTTGATTCCCTGGAAACCCATGTTCTGGCCATGACAAGAGAAGATCTCTTTCGCGACTGTTTGGGTAAGAATTCTTGGGCTCCGGCTGGAACTTTGGAACGAGCGATCTATAGCTTTAATTGCTGCTTCGCTTGGTCATGTTCTTCGAATTGATCATCGATCATTTTTTTCCGAAAGGGGTAAATATATAAGAGTTTGCGTCGAAATCGATCTTTATGTTCCTGTTCGTCATGGTGTCTATGTTGATTTTGATGGTATTGAAGATTTTCAACCTGTTTCGTATGAAATTTACCCGATATTTGCTTTCTTTGTGGCCTGATTGGGCATTCAGATTCTAAATTCAAAAATTCTGAGAATAATCGTCAATCGGCTTCTATCCCTAATGTTTCTTCGAGTTCTTTACCTACTATTGACTCTTCTTCTTTGGATAAGTCGTCCTCGGCTATGGTCTTGGATTCTGATGGCGTGAGGGAACCGGCTTGTGGTCCTTGGGTTCAGGTCCGTCGTCGTTGGCCTTCGGGTGGCACACGCCCAGCCGATACAAACGTTGATGATGCATAGGTGGATTAGCTCAGCGGCTCAGGCAAGGATGCCCTCATTCCAGAAGTCTCCGATCCTACCCTAGTTGTTGTTGCGGCTAAGCCGAACCACCGAACCAAGGGTAAACCAGACATGAGTTCGATCGTGTCTCTTTTTCGTTCGGCTCCGCATCCGCACTCGTCTGGGCAGGATCCATTAAGCGACGTATATAAATCTCGGTAGGGGACAAACCCTAATATTTCTCCTCTCAAATCCCCATCTGCGTCGCTCGTCGGTACTTTCTCCCAACCGCCTGGCGGAGCTCTTTCCGATGGACGCTGAGCTTAGAGATGATACCTCTGCTCCTGCTTCTCGCTCCTTCGAGCAGATGGCACATGAGTTGGAGGTGGTTTTCTCTGCTGCTCTCTTGGCTCCTGCGCCCCCCAAGGTTTCACGGCCCCGTGCAAAGAAGGATCATAAATTGGGTCATTCTACGATCGTTCCTCTTCTTCTAACTGATGGTTTTTCAATCAATAAAAGACGATGATCGAAACCTCTGATGGAGCCGATTCCCACTTCCGAGATGGATACTTCATCCCGGCCTTTAGGGGAGTCTTCTTAATTGAATCTTTTGTTTTTCCCCATGAAAATTCTTAGTTGGAATGTAAGGGGAGCTTTTAAGCGCCCCGTCAGGGAAAGATTGTCTTCTTTACTTAAGTTGCACTTTCATGCTATTCTTTCCGTACAAGAATCTCACTTAGGGTTGTTGGATGCTCAGTCCTTCATTAATCATCTTGGTCGTAACTGGATGGGCCACTCAGTCCCCTCCTCAGGTGCCTCCGGGGGTCTCATTTTCGCATGGGACTCCTCTATGGTCCGTTGTCAGGTGTTTTCTACCCATTCTCAGATTATTCATGCTCTTGTTCATATGGATAAAATTGAGCCTTTTTTATTTTCCAATATCTATGCGAGTACAGACCCTAATATTAGGTCTGTTTTATGGTCTTCTCTGAATGATTTTAATTTCTCTAGCTATTCGTGGATTATTATGGGGGATTTTAATGCTATTCTTGATTCTGCTGATAAATTTGAGGGGCTTTCTTTCTGTGTAAATAAATCTGTTAGCGACTTTAGGAATTTTGTGTATAGCCCTGGTTTAACTGATTTAAATTTCTCGGGTCCTAGTTATACATGATGTAATAATAGGAAGCTTTCTAAAAGAATTTTTAATTAGATTGGATAGGGCCTTAGCTAACGCTGCTTGGCTTCATTTCTTTGGTAGGGCTTCTGTTAAGCATCTCAGTAGGATTGGTTTAGACCATTGTCCTCTCCCGCTTGACTTGAATGTCTCAATTTCCAAATTTAAAAATAAGTCTTTTAAATTTCATAGTTTTTGGCCTGAGTATCCCGAATCTTATTAAATTGTTTCGGATACTTGGTCCAAAATGTTTATAGATCCTTCCATGAGCCCTTTTACTAAATTCTCTTTAAATTTAAAGCAAACTAGGTTTAGGCTTTCAGAATTGAATAAGAATGTTCTTGGTATGCTGAAAAATAATCTTTCTTCAGTAAATAATCAAATAGCCAATTTAGAGGCCATTGAATCCTCTCATTCTCTATCTGCTACTCAGGAGCTTGCCTCGAGGTCTCTTTATAATAAGGTCATTGCAATACAAAGGCAAATCTCTATCAAATGGTGGTCCGAGGCTAAGGTGAAATGACTTTATGATGGAGATAGGAATACAACCTATTTTCATAGGGTGGTAACATCTAGGAGAATGACTAATCCTATCCTCTATGTGGTTAACCATCGTGATCAAATGATTTATTCTGAAAAGGAAATTCTTGATGTCTTTGTTAGACACTATAGTTCTTTATGGTCTCACTCTCTTGCTAACTTTAATATAACCCCTATCTGGCCTATCTTTACCAAACTACCTTCCAGTAATTGGACATGTCTTACTTGTCCTTTCTCTGGTGAGAAAATTTGGTAAGTAATTAAGCAGCTGCATAATGGTAAGAGCCCTCGCCTGGATGGCTTTACAGTTAAGTTTTTTAAAGCCTACTGGTCCTCAATTTTTGTTTCCTTCATTGAATGCATTATGAACTTTCATTCTACTTTCTTTATTCCTCATGATTGGATCTAGACCCTCATAACCTTCATTCCTAAAGTTAAGAATCCCAGAGCTGTTAAGAATTTTAGGCCAATCTCCTTGTGTAATCTTGCTTATAGAATTCTGGCCAAGCTTTTAGCTAACAGATTAAAACATCTTCTTCCTTCATTAATTTCCCTTGAACAAATTGCATTTTTGAAGGGCAGAAACATTCAAGACAATATCATGATTGTCCAAGAAATTGTCCATTCAATTTATGCTTCCAAAAGTACCAAATCTTACATTTTGGTTAAACTGGATCTGGACAAAGCTTTTAACAAGCTATATTGGGATGCAATTTTCAAAGTCATGAATTTAACAAACTTTCCTTCTGTTTTCATTGATTGGATTAAAGCTTGTGTGTCCTCCCCTACTTTTGCTTGCCTTGTAAATGGAAATATTTATTATTTATTTACTTCAAGTAAAGGTATTAGGCAAGGGGATCCCTTATCCCCTATTTGTATATTCTGGTTGCGCAAACCT
Organism: Canna indica; assembly: GCA_034359265.1. Classification (NCBI taxonomy): domain Eukaryota; kingdom Viridiplantae; phylum Streptophyta; class Magnoliopsida; order Zingiberales; family Cannaceae; genus Canna; species Canna indica. Next base: position 71,634,715 of record CP136891.1, on the reverse strand, counting down.
TTACAAATTTGTTTAATAAAATTGTTTCTAGAAAAAAATTATTCCTTCCAAAATCGGGGATTTCCACTTATCTCATTTGATGTATGCAGATGATGTTTCACTTATTTTCAGAGCCACTGATAAGGGCTTAAAATGTATGAAAAATATTCTTGTTTTCTATAAAGCTTTGACTGGGCAAGCTATCGTATGGTCCTTGTTAATTCTATTTTGAATGCTATTCCTTTGCATAACTATGATGTTTCTTGGATAACAAATAAAATTATTGAGAAGATTAATTCTCTTATCAAGCAGTTCATTTGGTCTAATTCTAAAAATGGCAATGACTTACCCTTAATTAGTTGGGAAACTATTACTCTTCCCAAAAACCTTAGTGGTTTGGGTGTCCATGACTTGCAATACAAAATTAAATCTTTGCAGCTTAAGAGAATTGATTCTTATCTTAAGAATGAGGATTCTATTTGGGTGAAACTTGTAAGGAACAAATATCCTCTTGTTTCCCAATCATCTGTTATGATTCCTAATAATTGTGCTACTGTTTGGAAGCTTTTTGTTAATGCTTTTAAGCATCTCAGATTTGGTTTCAAACGCATTGTAAAATCTGATTCTAACACTAGCATTCTTCATGATTCTTGGTGTGATAATGTTCCTTTAGGCCTTAAGCCTACATTTATAAATATGAACTTGGATTTATCCACTGCTTGTGTTGATTGCTTGATCACCAATAATAATTGGGATGATGCTTGTGACTTGCTTTACTTTAATGCCTCTCCGTGGGAATTCATTAAGCAAATTAGGTTGCCTAATCCACCCCATGATGATGCTTGGGTTTAGGAAATAGATGCTAATGGGTTTGTTATCACGGGAAGTGCCCACTCCTTCCTCAGAAGGCGTAATTTGCAAGAACATAGTAATAATATACCCTGGTCTAGAGTTTGGAAGCTCAAATTACCTCCAAAAATCCTTAATTTCCTTTGAAAAATACTTCATGGTAGGTTACCTACTAGATCTTACTTAAATCATCTTGCATTGCTTAATACTTCTATTTGTCCTTTATGCAATGATGATTCCAATCCTGAGACCATTAATCATATCTTCTTCTCTTGTGATTATGTTGCTTCTGTTTGGTCTCTTTTACAAATGTGCACTGTCTTACCTTTGCATGGCCGCAATTCTTGGATTAATGGAGGCTGACTTGAGTTGACCATTAACCAAACTAAGGGTGTTCCTATTGGAATTCTTATTGCTATTACTTGCTGGTTTACCTGGTACGCTAGGAATGAAATGATTCACCATGTTAGGCGACATTCCCCTCTTAGCATCATGCTCAGAATAATTGTATTTGCATCTCGGTTGGATGGAACCCAGGCGCTTGAGGGCAATTCATTTCACCACTCAATTGCTTATAAATGGATTCCCTCACAAGGTGCTTGCATAAAAATAAATTGTGATGACTCTTTTTTAAATTTTAGTTCCGATATTGCTTTTATTGTTAGAAATAGTCTTGGTGATTGCCTCTTTACTGCATTTTATTACATTGATACTTGTTTTTCTCCTGCATGTGCAGAGGTACTTGCTATTCTTTATGTTATTCAATTTGCGCATCAGAAATTTGAAAATATTATCATTGAGGTCGATTCCAAAACTGTCATTCAAGCCATTCAAGGGCAATGATTGGTTCCCGCTCGGCTGAGCCATTTTATTTCTCAAATTCAGTCTCTTGCGCGAGACTTTAATAATTGTAATTTCTTTTTCTGTTTTCGTGAATGTAATAAAGCGACTCACTGGGCGACAAATAGAGCATGATGTTTGAAGTAGGCCAATATTTGGACTTCTATCTGACATCCGGAGCTCAATGATATATTGTATCAGGACTATCCTAATTCTCTTTATCAGTAATTAATAAAAAAAAAAATTGCAAAAAAAATATTTTAGAAAAATCGAACTATTTTATTTATATTATAAATCCCTCTTTTGTGTAGGAAAAAATGTTCAACATCAGTGAAGAACTCTCCTCTCATCATTCTCTCCAAAGAAACCCAACATCTTCCTAAAAAGCCAACGCATATATACGAAGATGAACAAATTACCTTTATGCTCTTCGTTAAGCTACATGCATCTAATTAACGAGAAAGGATAAATCCACATCTCAAATTTGAGACTTCGGCAATGCAGGCCTTCCAAGAACCTAAAAGAAATAGGAGCAGAGATTAGTGACCATTACAACTCATACGATAAAGTTTATCGCCAAATTAAGAAAAACAAAAACCTCCGTAAAGCGCCACCGCTGTGATTTAGAAGGTTTAGGAGCATTTGGTTTCCTCGGCTGGAAACGAAGCCCCAAGAAAGACTGAGGTCTCGGGCTCTTCGATGATACTGCGGGCAAGGTGTGGAGAAGCCAAGATTCTGACGGCGATTTAGGCATCAGCATCGGAGACTGCAAGGGATTAACACCATCCTTGATCGAATCCCAAGTAGTTTCCACTCCATGTTTCTCCAGATCAAGCTGGTTTTGGCAACAATTCTTGTCATCTTCTTTAAGCATTGCTGTGCCAGCATTCTTGTTGCCGTCAGTTCCTGTAATGGGAACTCCGAGAAACCCCTTCCCTTCCCGGAAAGGCGACGGAGGCGCTTGATACCTGTAGGGTGACACCCCTCCGCTAGAACGCCGGTATGGCGATCCATCAGCCGTCACTGAGTCACTCCAATGAGTAAGCTGATTGGATTCGCTCGTAAATTTGCTGTGTTCATCTTCTAACGGATGTCGATGTCCCTGCCGTTGTTTGTGGATGTAAACAGCTTCCCACGACTGTCGTACGTTCATGGAAAGTGTTGAGAATGTAATTCGACATAATATAAGAATGTAACTGAAGCTAATGTCAATTCACCTCATCAACAAAGTTATGGTGCGAGTTCTTGATCTCCGGGTTGTGGTTTTCCCTTCTTCTCAACCGAGGTGGTCGAGCGCGATTCTTCGTCCCGGGGAATGGATTCAAAAGGCAGAGTGAGTCCCTCAGGGAGAACTTCGGGAGAAAACGGCAGCCTCGCAATGGCAGGCCGCCGCCATCATCGTAATCGTCCTCATCTTCTTCGTCATTGGCATCAACAAAGTGGGAGATATGATTAATCTTATGCTGGTGGATAACGAGAGGAGACCTTCTTAGATTCTCGCTCAAGATCCTGTCGTCGGTCCTCTGCGGCCCTCGCGCTGGAGTTGGCGCCTTCCTGAAGGTGTACTGCGGCGAGTCCGACGCAAGCGCCTGGGCGGCGGGCAAGAACCTCGCGATCATGTAATCCTGCACTTGGGGCTCTGCATTCGGGGCTTCGCGAAAGCTGTTGTGGCAGCTCACGGCGCAGGTCATGAAGAAAGATTCCGTCCGTGAAAGTGTGTCCGGCGCATCGGTGAAGACGTCGTGATCATCATCGTCGTCGCCACCGTCGTCCTTGGCCGGAGTCGACTGCTGCGCTGACCTCTTGTCTTCCCTCTCTGCTCCATCCTGCTTCAAGTTATCCTTCTTGGGAGGAAAGGCGGCACCTTTACGAGTCCGGATGCTACTGCCGGGCTTCGAGAGCGGCGCATTGTTGGGCCGAGAGGAATGCGGCTCCTTGTTGTTGGAGAACCTACCGGGCGGCGGCTTCGGCACCGATGAGGGGGGCCTGCTGCCGCCGCTCTTGGGGTGGCCAGGACTCTGCTCCCAGATGAAGGGCACCACCCCGGGGTTGCACACCGGACCAGACTTCGCCTCCGACTTGTAGAAAGGGAACGAGAACCTACGCGGCGTCGGCGCTGGCGCTAGCTTCCGCTCGCACCCTCCATTCCCGTGAGCGGGTGGAGCGGGCGAAGACGAAGAATCCGCCGCGGCCGCCGCTTCGGCAGAAAGACGCCGGATGGAGAGGAGCGGGGCGTCGAAGTCGAGCTTCTTGTCGTCCGTCAAGCTCCCCATTATATCTTCGCACATCGAACAATCCCGGCAACGCCGCAGTCGACGAGAACAAGAAGAAATTAATTGATTAAGATGAATTATTGCACGAACTCGCCAAAATCTTCTGAGCAAAAGTGATCGAAGGAATTAGGAAATGCTTCGACGCCAAGAAAAGAAGGTCGTGACGATCGATGTGGGTGATGGATTTGCGTGCGAGAGAGTGCGCATCTTTAATCAGACTTGTTAAAGCTTGGATCGCAGATTCCCTTCAACGATAATAAAGATTTAGATCATAGATTCAGGAGCTGCCACGCTCATAGTCATAGACTCATAGTAATTGGGACTGTTTCTCGACTTCTCGCACATCGAGTGAAGAGTTGACTTCGTTGTTTGAAAACAAAGAGCGGGATGGGTGTGATTGGTGCATCCCGGAAGAGGAGTTGACTAGAGCGAGTCAAAAGGACGGGAGGAGGTGTGATTGGTGGATCAACTCTCGTGGGCTCACATGCATGGGTTACGTCATCACGAGAAGCACGTGCAAGCAGGCCAGCCGCGAATGGCTGCGTGGGTTTCGGGAAACGATCTCGTTTTGAACGGATGAAATCTGATCGAAAGCGTTCGAACCAATCAAGTAATGCAAGGAAGAGACAAAATGATATAGAAATATGAGAAAATTACACGTCGGTCCTCGTAATTGGCTCGAATTTTAATTTTAAATTTTAGTTATTATATTTTATTTATATTTAAGATTTGATCTCTATCATCATATGAGACGGAGCTGACGTGGATAACGAATGCTGATGGGACATTATTGACGTAGACCTGCAAGAAATTTTTTTATAAACTATGATGATTAAAATCAAAATTCAAATAAACTATAGGACCAAAATTATTATTACTTTTATAATAATAAATTATGATTTTATAAATTATAAACTATAATTTTCTATATATATATATATATCTTTTAAATGAAAATTGTTACATTGAAGTAATTTGGATGCTAACGAATTTGGCTAGAAATCAGTAATTTGTCTTTTGAATATTATGTTTTGAGTAAATAAAATATGAGCAAAGAGCAAAATCTTTTTTCTGAACTATAATTCTTTTATAATTATACTCAATAAATTTGAAATTAGATAAAAAAAATAAAATTTATGAAAATAATAAAAATATCATATCCGTTAACTCAATGTTATCTATTTAACATAATCTTTTTAAAATAACACGCGACGATCTTTCATTGATCGATTTTTTTATTTTAAAAAAATAGTAATGAGAGACCAATTTAATTTGTTTGTTTTTAATATTTGAATTAATGAAAAACTTCATGTGTTATTTTTTTAAAAAAAATTATTAAATAAATAATAATGAATTAACATAGGGGTGTTTTTATGTTAATTTCATAAAATTTAATATATTTTTTATTTAATTTCAAAATTCACGAGGGAATAATTGTAAAAATGTCATGGTTCAAATTTTTGTTCTTTGTTGGCTAAAATTTTTGTTGTGCTCAGGCACTATTATAATTTGTGTGAAGCAATACTAACTATACTTACTTTATATTATAAATATACTTAATTTTTATTCAAATATATTTAAGTTTTTACTCTGTTTTATTAAATATACTATATTTTAAATGTATTCATTTTTAAAAATATATACGACTTGAAAGGAGTGCTTTGAAAGATGTGTTATAAATAAGTTTGTGGTGATTAGACATTGTCCTTTTTTTTCTTTTCTTTTTTTGATTAGACATTGTCCTTTGATGCCCCCGCAGTCAGGCCACCACATATGTTTTGAACTTAATTAACCCTTATGCTTTTTATAACTTATTATGAACCATAAACCTTTTTTTTATAGCGTCAATTGTTAAATCATATAATTTGTTTCATTGTTCAAATCATGTCCATCAATTAAGAAAACACCATTCTATAAATAAGTGCTTTCTAATGATCAGGCAACGTGATCATTAATTGTTATAAAGCCATCTAATACTCTTACATTCAATGCACACTTTTTCAAAAATGTGAGATTTTGTTGACTTTTTATTTCTATATAAATTTGTGATAAAAATAATTGATATTAAATTCATGGTTTGATGCAAATGCAAAAGCAACTACAACTACATTTTACATGTTTACAAAGTTTTTTTCAGGTCATTTTCTATATTTCAAGTGAGATCTAGACCCTCAAGTTAATCATCGCAGAGTCAGAGAATAATGCCGAGATCAGCTCAATCGCGGAGGAGACGGAATACGAGGATGATCTGTTCATCATCCACGACAGCAATTCTCCGGGTACTGTTCTTGTCATCGCAAGATTAAGCAAACATGAGAATTATCTTCCCTTGCGTGAATCAATGTTGCTTGCATTATCGGCAAAGAATAAGGTTGGTTTCATAGATGGCACAATTAGCCAACTTGAAGAAAACAACTCCAAAGCTAGAGTATGGAAGAGAGGCAATGATCTCATGAGGTCTTGGATGATCCACTCCATAGCGCCGAAGTTAACTTCAAGTGTAATATATGTAAAGACTGTTGTCGAGATATGGGCAGATATAGAAGACCGCTTTGGCCAAAGTAATAAACCAAAGATATTCGAATTAAAGGTGCAACCAAATGTGAAACAAACATACTCCTTTCTTGAGCAGGACGAATCTCATAGGAAGATTGGAACTCGAAAAGGAGGAAATATAGATAGTGTAGCTCTGAACAATATTTGCAAAGAGAATGATCAATACACAGCCAGAAAGTTTTGCGAATATTGTAAAAGAACATGTCACACTAGGGAGATCTGTTATAAGCTACATGGATATTCCTCTGGGAATCCAAATTATAAAGAAAATCAGAAGTTCACTAGTCAGTATGTAGAGAGACAAGTGAACAATACAGTTATTGAAAAAAAAGAAGACAAAGCAGAAACATCAAGTGTGAAGAAAGGGGAAGATGATCATGGGGGTTTCACTGAACGACAATACAATAATTTGCTTAGCATGTTCAACAACAAAGGCACTTCTGCAATTGTGAATATGGCTGGTAAATGCATATGTAATTCAATTAACATGACAGAAAATAAGTGGGCCGGGTGCTTGACAATGGATCAACAGATCACATTGCCTCAAGCAATATGGAGCTGAAAGATGTGGTGATATCTTATGGTAATGATAAGATATCCTTACCAAATGGAGACACAATTTCGGTTAAAAGTATGGGACAACTCACATAAATGACAACATTTGCCTCACAAATATGTTATCAGTTTCACGATTCTATTTTAACATGTTATCAGTTAGCATATTCACAAAATAATTGAACTGCTCAATAACATTTAACCCCTCTAACTTTTTCATTCAGGACTTAGCCTCGAAGAAGATATATAGTAGGGAGTGGTGAGGAGGAAAACACTCCCTACTATCTTTTTTGAGACTATGTCCTAAGGGAGAAAATCAGAGATTGCAACAGTAGAAGCACTCTTGGAAGAACTGTGAATGCTATGCTAGATGAAGGAGCCTTATGACACTTAAGATTAGGACATGCACCCTTTGATAAGATGGAACTTTTGTCAAATATTATACTTGAATTGAAATGTAACACTGATTTGTACCGCAATATATGTTCTATTGCAAAAATATGTAGGTTACCTTTCAAATTCAATATGAATAAAGCTGAACATTATTTTGAGCTGATTCATTGTGATGTGGGGGGGCCCCACAAAGTGAAAACACATGATAATTGCTCCTATTTTTTGACAGTTGTTGATGACTATTCAAAGACAACTTGGACTTTTCTATTCTCTCACAAGTGTCAGTTTCCGCTATTTTGATAAATTTCATTAAAATGCTAAGAAATCAGTATGATGGCAAGGTATCATACAAGGTTAAGATCATCAGGATAGATAATGGGTCAGAATTTTTTAATCATGAAGTTAAGAGTTTTCTTTTAGAACATGGTATTGGTCACCATAGCTCCTGTAGAAACACCACAGCAGAATGTTGTGGTGTAAAGAAAGCACAAGCACCTCTTGGAGGTTGCCAGGTGCCTTAAGTTTCAAGCTCAACTTCATTCAGAATTATGGGGAGAGTGCATTTAGATTGCTACTTACCTAATAAATAGGATGTCTAGCAGTAAATTGGAAAACAGAAGCCCTTTTGAAATTATATAAAAGCCTACCAAATTTGAATCACCTTAGAGCTTTCGGTTGCCTGTGCTATGTAAGTACCTTGAAGCAAGGCAGATCTAAGTTTGATCCAAGAGGGAAAGAGACAATTTTTATTGGATACCCTTATGAAAAAAAGGGATATAAGATTTATGAAATGGAAAGCAAGAAGATACCTGTATCAAGGGATGTGCAGTTTGTAGAGCATATATTTTCTTTTAAGAAGGAAAGTATGCACAAAACCATCTATCCACTGCCCATAGAATAAATGAATTTAAATTGTGATGACAGTGAGAGTAATATAAGAGCTGAAAGCTTTAGAAAATTGATGAACGAAAGTACTCAACACTGAACTCACTCCTATTGCATTGACAGATGAGAGTCCTTTGGCAAGCAAAGGACAAACAAAAAATAGTGGAATATATACATCATATACTGACGAGGGAATCAATGTAAAAAATTAATACTGAAACTATACCCCAAGATAGAGAAAGAATAAGAGAAATCAGAATACCTTTGAAATATCAGGATTACATTTGTAATTCACTGATGAATGCATCCTTAGGTGATGGTGAAAAAAGGACTACACCTCATTCAATACACAAAGTCGTGAACTTGCGAGATATGACTACAAGTTACAAAAGGTTCTTGGCTTCCATAGGTGGTCACAGTGAGCCAAGAAACTATTCAGAAGCAGTTAACAACTTAGTTTGGAAGAAATCTATGTCAAAGGAAATAAATGCTTTAGAAAGCAACAACACATGGATTGTTTGTGATTTGCCTGCATGTAAACACCCAATTGGGTGTAAGTGGGTATACAAGGTGAAATATAGGCAAGATGGAAGTGTTGATAGATATAAATCGAGGCTTATAGCAAAATGATATACACAGGTGGAAGGTATAGATTATCAAGATACCTTCGCACATGTGTCCAAGCTAGCAACAGTAAGGTAATGTTTGGTTGGATGGAATAGGTGGAAAATAAAATACTATTTCTTATGCTCAACTTATTCCCTTGTTTGGTTGCAACTTATATACAATGAATAGGTGAGCCATAAGGAATAGATAAGAATACTATTCTCCATGCATGGAGAATATTATTTCTTATCTCAATCCAAGGAATAATATTCCATATCTATTCCTTATAATATTTTCCTATATTTCCTTCAATATTTATAATATTATATAACAATAAAAATATATTAAATTATTAAATTAAATTTAATAATTGCATAATTGAACTAGATAATTATTATTGTTTTATTATTAAATATTATTTTAATAATTTTTTTTGAAGATTTAGTTTCTTTTTATGAAAATAAAATAATAATAGCTTTTATTATTTTAAATTAATAACTTATTTTACATTAATTCATATATTTATTATGTTGTTATTAATTAAAATAAATTATAATATAATTTATTAAATTTTTAGAAGGACATTTTAATCATTTTCTTATATTGTCGTTCAATATTTATGATAAGAATATAAAAATTAAATTGTTAAATTAATTTTAATAATGACACATCTTAAATAGATAACTATTATTTTATTATAAAATAATTATTTTAATAATTATTTTTTAAAAATTCAATTATTTTTATAAAAATAAAATAAATAATAGTGTTATATTATTTTAAATTAATAAATTATTTTATATTAATCCATATTTTTATTATGTTGTTATTAATTAGAATAAATTATAATATAACTTAATATATTTTTAGAAGGACATTTTAATCATTTTTCTCTCAATTCATTGTCTATTCTTTATGTTAAACAAATCAAGTAAATATATTCAATTTTATTAAGAATGATATTTTGATTATTTAACTTTTTATTCCTTATCTATTCTTTATGCTAACCAAATAAAGTAATTATATTCTTGGTTTATTTATAATGTCAACCAAACAAGATAATATTATTCCTTGTCCATTTCATTCATTTTTTATTCCTATTCATTATGAATTCATTCTATCCGACAAACGCACGTAACACTTGCAACAACTGCAACTTCAAATTGGGCACTACATCAACTTGATGTGAATAATGTCTACCTTCATGGAGAGCTTGAGGAGGAGGTATACATGAAGTTACCACCAGGTTATGAAAACCCAAATGAAGGTAAGGTATGCAGACTCAACAAATCACTCTATGGACTGAAGCAGGCAGGTTGACAATGGTTTTCAAAATTATCAACCAGTATAAAAGAACAAGGGTACATACAAAGCTATTGTGACCCTTGTTTGTTCATTAGGAAGATTGAAAACAAGGTAGTAATTGGTATGGTATATGTAGACGACATCATTTTGACTGGTTCAGATGATGAAAGAATCAAACAGCTTAAAGATTACCTAGACAATCAGTTCAAAATAAAAGACTTGGGTTTGCTAACTTATTTCTTGGGTTTAGAAGTGCAGAGAACAAATGATGGTCTACATATCAGTCAACGGAAGTATATTGTTGATTTGTTGGCTGAATTGAAACTTCTGGATTGCAAACCAAAAACCACTCTCCAATGTGATGAAGGAAGAAGAGGCTTTTGGTGATCATGCTCTTTACATAACATTGATAGGGAAATTACTGCACATGATAGTCACTAGATCTGACATCATATACAATGTTCATCAATTAAGTTAACATGTTCAAAGCCCAATGAACACACATTACCAGGATGCTATAAGAGTTCTTAAATACCTAAAAGGAATAGTGAATTTGGGACTCTTTTATCCTTCAAATACCAAAGTTTTAGTATTAGGATACTCTGATGCAGACTAGGGAACCTATGCATTATCCAAGAGATCGATCTATATTAGGCTATCTGGCAAAAGTTGGGAGCTTAACAGTAAACTGGAGATGCAAAAAATAACCTACTGTAAGTAGGTCGAGCTATGGGTAAACAGAATTCCCCGATTCACCGAAATCGAATCGAAATCGATCGAATCGAAACTGATTTAACTGAATCAAATTTATCGAATTAATTTTGGTTCGATTTTTTATTAAAGGAAATTAATATTTTGGTTTTCAGTTCGATCGGTCGACAATGATTTTCAAAATTGTCAACCAGTATAAAAGAACAAGGGTACATACAAAGCTATTGTAACCCTTGTTTGTTCATCAGGAAGAATGAAAATATGGTAGTAATTGCTCTGGTATATGTAGACGACATCATTTTGACTGGTTCAGATGACGAAAAAATCAAAGAGCTTAAAGATTACCTAGACAATCAGTTCAGAATAAAAGACTTGGGTTTGCTAACTTATTTCTTGGGTTTAGAAGTGCAGAGAACAAATGATGGTCTACATATCAGTCAACGAAAGTATATTGTTGATTTGTTGGTTGAATTGAAACTTCTGGATTGTAAACCAAAAACCACTCCAATGATGTTGAATAATAAGAACATTGGAGAAGTGATGAAGGAAGAAGAGGCTTTTGGTGATCATGCTCTCTACATAACATTGATAGGGAAATTACTGCACATGATAGTCACCAGACCTGACATCATATACAATGTTCATCAATTAAGTTAACATGTTCAAAGCTCAGGGAACACACATTACCAGGATGCTATAAGAGTTCTTAAATACCTAAAAGGAACAATGAATTTGGGACTCTTTTATCCTTCAAATACCAAAGTTTCAGTATTAGGATACTCTGATGCAAACTAGGGAATCTGTGCATTATCCAAGAGATCGATCTATATTAGGTTATCTGGCAAAAGTTGGGAGCTTAACAATAAACTGGAGATGCAAAAAACAACCTACTGTAAGTAGGTCGAGCTAGGGGTGAGCAGAATTTCCCGATTCATCGAAATCAAATCGAAACCGATCGAACCGAAACTGATTTAACCGAACCAAATTTATCGAATTAATTTCGGTTCGGTTTTCGATTAAAGAAAATTAATATTTTGGTTTTCGGTTCGATTCGGTAAATTAACCGACGGTTCGGTTAATTTACCGAATTAATCGAATATACTGATGTTTGCCTTGGTGATTAAGAATAATTTTAATCTTCCCGACTGCCCAGGTTTGAATCCTGGTGTTTGTTATTATTTATTTTATATTCGATTGTCTATATAATATATGTTAGTTAGAAGTAAATAGTTAATAGTTTGCTAAGATGGTTAGAGGGATAAAAATAGAGATGTGGTTGCATCTTGCTTGGTTCCGGTCTTAACAATGTAACTTTTGTAAATTTTTTTGGTTATTTTTTTTAATTTTTTTCGGTTAATTTAGTAAATTAATCGAACCAAACCGAAAATTTAGTTAACCGAACCGAATTTTTTCGGTTCGGTAAATAGTTAAAATATTTTTTTTGGTTCGGTTCAGTTAACCGATGATTCGGTTCGGTTATTAACCGAACCGAACCGTTGCTCACCCCTAGGTCGAGCGCGGAAAGCGAACTAATTAGGGCACTATCTAGTACTACTGCTGAGGTGATTTGGACCAGAAACATTCTGGTTGAGATGGGATCTTAATGCAATGAAGCCATGCCACTGTATTGTGACTCACAAAGCGCCATACATATCACGGAGAACCCAGTCTTCCACGAACGAACCAAACACTTGGAAGTTGATTGTTTATTTCGTTCGTGAAAGATATTCAATGAAGTTGGTCAAACCACTCTACATTCCTAGTAGAGATCGAGCGGCCAACATGCATACTCACGAAGGCCTTACCTGCGGCTCAGCATCAATTCTTAACATCCAAGTTGAGAATAGAGAATCAGTTCTCCACTTTACCAACTTGCGAGAGGGGGGGGGGGGGGTTGAAGGTATATGACTGTATGAGCTTCAGAGAACCAGAGAGAAACAAGGAAGCGAAGAATGCCGGTAATAACGATCAGAGTTAGAAAATTACAATAAAGGGTACAATATAAATAGAGAGGGAGAAGTAGTAAGTGAGGGTAATTTTGTAATTGTCATTCTTTTAAACTCGATAGTATAAAAGTGAAGAAGGGTTCTTCTTCTCGATGGTAGCTTTTACATGCTTTTTTTCTCTCTCCAGTTTCGTTTTTGGCTTTTGCTCGATCGGTAAGAGCTTGTAATAAATTTTGATTTGATCTAATGTATAAAGATTAAATGTTCTTTGAGTTTCATTCTTTGAATGTATAAAGATTGTATGCTCGATCGTCATATAATTAAGTGTTTATATCCAAATTTCTCCTACTCTCTAACTTGATCTAAACACAAACCAATCGAACTTGCCCAGCTACAACTTGAACTCGATTTAAATGTAACCTAATTGGGTTTGGTTTTATTTTTATTTATTTTTTCAATAAAAAATATGTTTGGATTGTGTTTCGAATATTTATTGATTTTTTTTTAAAATTTGATCCGATCTAAGTTGAAATTGATTATTTTTTTATAAAAAAACTAAGTTTGGCTGGAAAATTTAATTCGACTCAATTTATTTAGAGAAACTTGATCTGAAATTAATTGAAAAATATGTTTTAACATCCCATATGAAATTTTTGACAGAAAATTAATTGAAATATGATTTGACTTTGATTTCACAAAATTTATACTCGAAATTTGAACTATGTTAGGTTGGATATTTATAAATATTAAAGTATGATTTAGGTTATAAAAAATATGAATAATTTTTTTTAATAAAAATAAAAAATCACAATCATAATAAGATTCGAATTCTAAATATCTAAATAACATATAATATATTACTATAAACTTTATTACACACAATTAGCATATAAATAAATTTTTTTGAACCAAATTGAATTAGAGCTAAAATATGTTTCTGTCTCGTCAAACCCGCCCCACCCCGGCAACTCCATGGATCGAATCATCAATTATATATTATATTCCTATTCGATTCCTATTATACATTTTATTTAGAATCAGTGGAAGACTTAATTGGTCACAAGTCTTCCTGCGATAAAATAGAAAGAATCATATTAAAAAACAAAGAAAGTTTTAGAAAATATTCTGAGTATATCAAAATATATATTATGATCCTTTTTTTATTGCGGACGTAAAAATTTCATTTATTCTATGAATTTAAAAAATTACAAAAGGGAGAAAAAAACTGGTGCAATTGTGCAAATTAAGGCCACGTGGATTGGCAAAATGCAAATAACCTCCTTCGTGTCAGTCTCCTACTTGCAATTCTCTTTCATTTTCTCGCTGTATCACGTGAAAAAAAAAGTCTCCTCGCCCTTCTCCGGTTCTCCCATTTGATCTACCAATCACGCGCCTCCATAGCATTGCGTTAAAACTATGCTGTCACATTCATCACATTAATACCGACGCCCTGATAAATGCCTCCCACTTGAATTTTTACGATTTAAATAATTACCACTAAATGCGTCTTTAACAATTCTATTTTGTACGTGAACAGCGAAGAATCAGCGGCCATTAGTCATAGATTAATTATATTATATTTTACCCATTATGTTATTTTTAATTCAAATATGATTAACGAGTTACTTTCGCTATTTTCACGAGACTACGAGACTCATCAACTTATCTCAAACCAACGGCAAAGTATTCCAACTTCCAACTCCAAGGAGTACTCTCTCGGCACGGATGCGCCGTACCCTTCCAGGTACCTGCCGGGACCCAGTGTGGGACCCACAAGGAAAACGTTAAAAAATCCAATAGTAGCACAAGTGAGGAATACCGAGTGCGACTACGAGTAGCAAAAGTGTTGCTGAAAATCTTAGTGCATTAAACTATCCCAACGAGAACCACGAGGACGTGACGACCAAGGAGCAGCACCCTTTTCTCCATCTACGCACACTCATGCTGTAGTTCGCCCGCCTGGTTATTGGCTGCAAGTAGCGAGGTCTTTGTGGGATCCAATGCAGCTTCTGAGGCGAAGCTTTCGGGTATGCAACGAAAAGTGAATCTACAGCCGTCGGTGGCATCGGCCGGAGGAGATCGAGCCAGCGAGCGAATAGCTGGCGGCTGGTGGGCCCTTAGAAAAAAAAGAGAACTACACTTAAGTAAGATACCCACAATATACCCATACAGTCCTGACCGTTTATTCCTTCGACTTCTTCCTCTTTTATCTGAGACTGACAGAGGTATTTGGACGGTCGGATCCCGTTATGGCTCTCTTCCTGAATGCCAGGTACAGATAAACAAAATAAAAAGAAACAAAAGACCTGGAAGTCTCCCGGTTCAAAGGGAACTTACACGTGATCTCTACCGTCATTTTCGCGTCCAATCACGGCTTAAAAAATCAGAACCGTCGGTCGACTGCGGGCCCACCGGCGCACGGGACGTGCCACGTTTCGACCGCCTCTTGGCTGCATTCCTTCGATCACTGGTGCGCGAGTCCGCTTAACTATTTTGATGACCGTATCCGTTAGCTGTGGGCGCCTTGGAACCGATACGCCGATAGGGTTTTTAACCGACCCGATAATCTTTATCCATTAGCATAATTTTCAGCAAACTTCGTATACCTCTTCAAAATTCTTTAATTTTTGGAACACGTAGACGTAAAATTTTTATTACCTGGTTGGCTGGTTCGGATCTCGTTTCAAATTGGAGTCGGGTATAGAAGTTGTTAGTTGGACTCTGATCTGGATACGGCCGCCCGCTAGCAAATAACCGAGAGGAGAGGAAGATGCTGTGACTGTCAGTCTGTCACTGGCTGGGGGGTGGGGGCTCAGCAGCTGCAGATTCTTATTTATTGTTTTTATTTTCCGTTTCAAGAAATGCAAATAATCCCACTTAAAGATTTATATATTTTCTTCTCCGCCCTTTCTACTCAATTTGGTTTTTCCGACACTTTCTCTTCACGCTCACTTCCGGTCCTCCTCTCTTTTCCTATCGACGCCCTACAAATCCCTTCCTTCATCCTTCTTCCGATCTTGGGGCGGCGGATTCAGTACGAGGATCTAAGAGACGGCTTCTTTATTCCGAGATCTGGACTTCTGGCCCAAGTGGTTGGTCAAATTCGTTTTCCTTCGGCGATGAATTGACGCGAGTTGCATTGGTTTGTTTAAGCTCTCTTTCGTTGTCGATCCAGTAGGCTCTAAATTGTTTAGGTTATGTTTGTGTTATCATAATCTATTGTAGTTCTTTTGGGCTGTTAAATTTTTGTAGATTTTGCTTTATTTTGGGCGAGAGAACTATATACGTTTTGAATCGCCCTGAATCCTTGAAGTCCAATCTCTTGAGTCGTAGTTAGCGTCTGCGAAGTTTCTGTTCTTTCGAGGGCAATGCATGCAATTACATCGCTTAGGAGTTTCAGTTTTTCTGTAGCGAAACACATATAAATCCATTTCGTTACAGTTAGTCGAACTTGAAAGAGGAGCTATGTGTTGAACGCAGTGAAAGTTAACATAATAAGTTAAAGTGATTATTGGAGAAAGAAAAATTAATATGGTTTTTACTTCTTAATCTGCAAATGATATTTGCTTTTGTGTTTGTTCCATGTTTTGCAATGGTGGGAACTTTCTCTTTCTGAATTATTTCATAAAAGAGAAAAACCTATGCAGTATGTTATTCCTTAATAAAAGACTGAACTCATTTAATAAATTAGGATGTTTCCAATAAGGAAAACATTATCTTCTGGTTGGCAGGTAGGGTTTTAGTTGAGAAAAGTTTGCTTTTCATTTACTTTTATGGACTACAAGGTATATGGAACATGAAAGTGGTTTGGTGAACCAAAATAACAGAATATATGAAGCAATTTGTTTTGACATTATTGAGCTAGGGAGGGTTAATTGGCTATGTTATTTTCAAAGTACTTTTCAGATCCACGCTTAGCTCGTCAGTGATGTCTCTATAATGCTTCTTAATCCTAGGGAGGGCTGTACCAATATCATATTTTTCTCATTTTTGTTGAATACGACAACAACTGCATGTAACTTTTCTGTAACATACATTTCTATTGCTGCTCCTGTGTTTCATTATCACCTCGGAAATCATGATTTTTATCTTTGTTGTAAATGTGCCCATCCTCATCATTTTTTTTAGAGAAGCAATCTTCATCATAAGATGGACCATTTTGGGTCATCTTCTATAGATGGTTTCTGCGTGTTGAATTTAATCAGATTGGTCTCCCATTACTATTTTCAAAATCTGAGAATAATGTTTTGAATCATTTCCTTTGAGATCATTCTCAGTAACTCAGAGTTCTGAATCTTCTAGGCATGGGTATCATTTAGATGTTTTCTTGTGTTGCTCAGTTCAGTGTTCATGATTAGGGGTAAGATACATCAGTTTTAGCATTTATGTTTCCTCAAATGTGAATCTAAAAAGGTCAAACTGGAGATGTGGAGAATGTTTGGAGGAGCCATGGAGGTTTTGTTTATAGTTGTGGTAAATTACATGCCACCCGTGTACTAAGAGGTTAATTGCAAATGTTTACTTTCCAAGTTTTTCTCAACCGATCTTTTGATTTCTAGTCAGCACTTGCTACACATGTGGCAAATTTACCGATTACTTTTTTTTTTGTAAGTTTGAGAGAGCCAATCAACTTAGACATAGACCCATATTGCCTTTCGCACTTTGACATCATACCAAAGTGCTAGCCATGATGTGCGCTAGGCTCACAAGGGAGGTTGGCTTCACTTTAGTCAACCCCAAATGCACTCAATGCACCACTTATGCTCATGTAGTACCTTGACCACCTTCATAATGCAATCACATAGAACATTACTCCATGTGCTAAAATTTAGTAGTGAAACTTGTCAAGACTTGAATGGATTTTTGGGATCTTTGTAACCAAACCTTGTTGCATGCTCATATGATACCTTAGGCTTTTAGATGAAGTCCATTATGTATTCAGAAGTACTGGCTTATTAACTTGAAATTGTTTGATTTTCTTATGTGATTTACTAAAAAAGCCCCAACGCATACTAAAAAAATCATCTTTAAGAACATCATGTTAAATTTGTATGTAAGGTGCGGTTTTAAATTAAAATCTTTGTGTTTATTGGCGTGTTTTAATATTTTTTGCCTTTTCATTAATATGGGTGTCATAACTGCCTATTCCTTTGGTTGCTTTATTAATCTTCTATTAAAAAAACGATAGTTATTTGAGGCATTTGATATGCTACTGAAAAGTAACTAGATGAGTGCTGGTATGTGGCATGGCACACTTTTCTTTGAGCATTATGCATTTATGTTTTTAGACTAACTCATTATTTCAATTTTTCTAATTTGTGAGGTTGAGGATAAAGATGCATATGCCTTACATACTTGGATAGAGTCTCTACTTTGAAACATGGGAAAACATTTTGCTGTTTATTCTTCCTATTTTATCTTTATTTTTTATATTTCTAAAATCATCAATTTCTTCTGTCATTGTTATCTCTGTTCAATAAAACTTCATTATTCTTTTTTCTTTAAATTTACATTCTTCAAGAACCATTTAAATAAATCGCCTAATTGCATGCCAACTCTTCAATCCCCCATTTCTTATGAAAAAAAGGTATGTAGTTGGCCAGCAGTTTTGTCTCCGAGCACCCAGGCATTCACCTAGGTGCCATTTCTAGGCAACACAAGGCTAGGTGCCTAGAAACGGGTCAGGCAAGGCAAATTTAATAAGGTGCTACCCCAGATGAAATTCTGGGGCGAGCTGGAACCTCACTCACAAAAGCAGTGAGACTTGAATTGTGTTGGTGAATAATGAATATCTTTAGCGGATATAGAAAAGGACTGTATGATGGAATTATGGTTATACTGTACTCAGCTTCTTGTGATTCACACATGATTGAATAAATAAAGTAAGGTATAACTAAAACATAATTGAACAAAAGCATGTGGAGGAAAAAAGGGCTGACTGTGCATTTATCTATAATTGAAGCTTAAACACTCCAAATGCCTTCAAGAAGTTGCACAAAACTTTTATTCAGGCATTCCTATCATTTTTCAAAGACCCACGTTTGAATAATCTATCTTCTATTTCTAGAGTTAATTTCTAGTACGAGGATTGAACCAAAATGCTTTTGCCCATGTGGCCATGTGTGAATCTAGGGGTGAGCAAAATTCATGGATTAGCCGACCGAACCGAAACTGAATTAACCGAACCAATTTTTCCAATTGATTTTAGGTTTGGGTCAGTTAACAGTTAAACATTTAGAGATTTTTTGGTTTTCGATTCGGTTAATTTACTGAATTAATCAAAATATAGTTTAAGTTAATAAAAATAAATAATTATATCATATAGGATGGTTTGCCTAAGTGGTTAAGAGGGAAAATTTGAATCTTAATGGCCCGAGTTTGAATCTTGGTGTGGTACAATATTCACTTTATTTCATAACATAATATTTTTCGGTTAAACTGTGAATTAACCAAATTGAACCAAAATTTTTTGGTTAATTTCGGCTGGTTAACCGAAAAATTTGGTTCGGTAAATGGTTAACAAAAAATTACACATTTCAATTCGGTTAACCGAAAAAAATTCGATTCGGTTAATTCACTGAAGTACTGAACCAACCGATGCTCATACCTAGGTCAATCTAGGACCCAAGGGTATGTGGGGGCAAAAACTAAATTTTAAAATTTTCTACTAATATCAATGCATACACCCTTGCTAGGATCAGCTTACTACCAATTTACTGAACAATTGCTATACTCAATTATATTGGTCAATATACAATGAATCTCGTACCGATATCGATGTCGGTGATTAGCCAATAATGTACGAGTACATTACTGATGCATGGTACAATTAGGTACAAATTGGACTGCACCAACCTCTTCTATTTTGTTATTTCAACTCCAAATTATGTTTTAGGTTACTCTAATAAAATGCCTGAAAATTTTATAATAAAACTTACAAATTTCCCTAAGTCTATAAATTCAAAAACGACACTTGGAGTTCCATAAAAAGATACAAATTGAAATCTAAAAAGCTAAAGAGTGCCGTATATGATAATATATAGATGTCATTTGGGGGTAAAATTCTCATACATATACAATACTTTTTTGTTTTCTTTTTCTTATCTGGGTGGGGGTCAATTGCCACACTCAGCTAATGTTAAGCATAAGATGAGGCCATGTGTCTTTACAAAAGATTTTATAAGATAATTGGCCTATCTGTTAGTCTGTTTGTAATTATTTGAATATGATCTAATATACATTGATCTCTCCAGATCTTGCTTGAAGGAGTTTTCTGCAATGTACTGGCCTGATTCGGGTTTGTTCAAATTAATAAAATGGCAGATATGCTGGCTAAAGCTAATATCGAAATAAGAGCATTCAGAGCTACATGAAGTGTTCTATGATGCTCATGTAAATAATGGCTTTCATTGGGTGATTAGCAACAAAATGCCATTATATTTCATATTCTTTGAAAAATGGAGACAGCATCAGGTGATTCAGGACGATCTGAAGAAGGAACTTCTAATACTGCTTGGTGGCCCTCAGATTTTGTAGAAAACTTACAGTCAGTTTCTTTAGATCCACGAGAAAAGGCTGCATGCAATGTTGGAACAGCTGAACCCTTCTCCCAGACTGCTTCCCAGATATTATGGTCCACTGGAACATTTTCGGGATCAATACCAAATGGGTTTTATTCTGTCATTCCGGTAAGCAGTATTTTCATTAGTAAAGATATTTGTTTTTGGATGTCTGCATTGAGGCACTGTCAAGTTGTTGATGCTGTTCATTGGAGCCGCATAAGAAGTATTTCCATTTTTGCATTAAATTTGTGCAGGATAAAAAGCTGAAGGATCTCTTTGAGACTATTCCATCACCAGATGAAGTTTATTCTCTTGGTATGGAGGGGTTTAAGGCTGATATCATTCTTGTGGATGCGGAAAAGGACAAGAAGCTTTCAATGCTGAAGCAGTTGAGTGCAGCTATGGTGAAAGGATTGCACAGCAATCCAGCTTTGCTAATTAAAAAAATAGCTGGTTTGGTGAGCCACACACTCTTTCTTTTTCTTTCCCCCTTCTTTACCTTTATGAGTTTTGCGACAATGAATTTGATGTTTATCTGATTGAGTTCCTTCATAAGGTAAGCATATGATAGAAGGAAAACATAATATGTGCTTAACAGTTATTTAGTTTTGATTCACTTCTCTCAGATTTACCAAAAAAGGAGAATCTTGTTTACCTATCCAAACTCAATTTCTTTTTTGTTATCCTTGATTCGTGGTGGTGCCATGGTAGTGGCAAAAAATGATGGTATTCAGTGGCCTGACATCAGCAATAATAGTGACTATAATAGCAACACGTAGTGGTACTATGTTGGTAGTGATGGTATTATAGACTTGTAGTGATGGTTTAGGTGGTGGTCATCAAATGGTGGCTAAGGTGAGGGCGGCGATGGTGGTCGTTGTACTATTGGAGGTAGTGACAGCGAGGCTGCATTAGCAGCTCTGGAGGAAGTAGAGGTGGTAATTGTGGGGTGTTGTTGCAGTGGTAAAGATGACAGTGAAGATACAATGTTAGCAATTACAAGCTTAGATCAGTATAACATTTTCTTTCTGGTAAAGATTGGAAGACTACTTTAATTGCTTTCCAAAGACCACAGCTTAAAACGGCAAAGTAAATCTCACTGGAAAACTATTTTTATAGTTCAGTTAACATAATTGCTTTTCTATTTCGTTTGAAAAAAAATGGTTGTGGAAAATTGTCAAAGCAAACCCATACTCTTTTTATTGTCTTTATATACAGTTCTTTGTGCTTTAGCTTTAGCTTGATGTTTTTGTTGCCATTATTTGCTCATTATCAAAAAGAATATTCATTCTAAACCTTGCATTTCTGTGTCTTAATGTTTGAATCAGGTTTTTGACTTTTACAAACGTCCAAATTTAGATCTCAGTCCTGCAAAAGCTGCAGTAGAAGATATGTCTCATTGGATAGACAATAAAGGCATCCAGCTTGTAGGACAGATTAAGCATGGATCATGTCGACCCAGAGCTATTTTGTTTAAGGTTCTTGCAGATTCTGTTGGTCTTGATAGCAAACTTGTGGTGGTAATTAATCATTCTCTCTTGTGGCATTTTTATTTTATTTAATTATAGCTATAGTTACTGGAGAAATTTGAAATTTCTGTAATGTAGGATTTTTGGAGATATTCAAGTTAAAACATCTAAATGTTATTTTTTGTTTCCCTATTCTTTCTTGTGCAGGGTTTACCCAGTGATGGTGGTGTCGAATGTGCAGACTCTTATAAGCACATGTCTGTGGTGGTTGCATTAAATTCTGTGGAACTACTTGTGGATCTTATGCGCTTCCCTGGACAATTAATCCCATTCTCAACTAAAGCTATATTTATATCTCATATTTCTGCAGCAGGGGAGAGTGATTCTGCAGAGAATGACTCTTGCGATTCTCCCCTTGAACCCAATAGTCCACTTTATGGATTTCCTGATAAAGGGGAAGCTGAAGGGTATGTGAATCTCCCCTTGAATCCAAAGTCCACTTTATGATGACAAAATAGGAAATTGTTGTAAGGAGTGTTGATAATACCTATAGAAAACTTCTTTTGATGTGTTTTTGATGCTATATGAAATTTTTTACCCACCTTCCCTTTTTTCCATCATTTTGTTTCTAGTGGTGATATACTTCCAATTTCTCTACTATTTTTTACCACACTACACAGTACCCGTTTTATATTTTGTTTTTTGAATCTTGATGCCCCTTTCCGTTTCAACTTTCAAGCAGTTCTGAGCAAGATGAAAATCCCTCATCTTTGTATCAGAGAAGAGTTGATGCATCAGCTAATCTAAGTGGTCCATCTCTACGGAATATTATGCTGAGATCAACAACTTTTGCTGAAGGGAAGCTAAGGTAGAATTGTTGAAGTTTATGTTTAAATTGCTTCTGTTTCAGAACTAATCCATTGACCACAATTTGCCGAATAGTTCCACTTTTATATGCCAAATGAAACTTCCCAAGCAATCTTTCTTCATCTGACTTGTGGATGGCTTGATTAGTGCATCTCATAGTGAACCCAACATTGCAAATGCTTTTGGAAGGCGCTACCACAAGAAAGCAGTTGCAGAACAACAGAGAACTGCTAGTTCAAGGTTGTTCCTGAACTGGTTATGAAAAATATTGTTCTTACTGAAATATTTCTTTCATTGAATTATTTGTAGTTTATACTGAGTACTGGCCTTGCTGCCAAGGTTTAAAATCTCGGTACCGGTACTGGTTTCGGTCACCGGCCGGTACCGGTACATACCGGTACCGTACCGTACCGACACACGGTACGGGCCGGTACGGGAATTAGCATACCGTTTTTTTTTTTTTTTTTTTTTTTTTAAGAGTTAGATATAACTCTAAACAATACGTAATTGATGAATAAATGCTTAAAATCAATATTCCAATGTCAGATACAAACTTTGGTGCCGCCCGCTATCCGGCTATTAGATATGTTGCACTACGTTTTATGTTGCGCTACGCAGAGTCTTCGGCGGTCCCGCTAGCCGGTTAGCGGGCGGGGGTCAAGGGGGCAGCGCCCCCTGCGGGGGTGTGGGGGCGGAGCCCCCTCCCGAAAAAATTTTAGACCCTTTGGGCTGTGCTTATATGTAATTCTCTTGTATCTGCGAAAAATCCTAATACAGTAAAAATGACTTTTAATATTCATGTATCTGACATTGGAATATTGATTTTAAGCATTTATTCATCAATTACGTATTGTTTAGAGTTATATCTAACTCTTAAAAAAAAACAAAATCAATATTCCCCCGATATCGCATCATACCGCTCATACCGGGCGGTATGATGCATATACCGCCCTTACCGGGCGGTATATGGCGAAATACCGCCATATACCGCCCGATATACATGATATACCCGGTATTTTCAAATACCGGGTATATCGAATACCGGAATCCTCAAAAACCAGTATATACCGGCCGGTATATACCGTTTCGGGCGGTTTTTTAAACCTTACTTGCTGCTATGGTAAAAATTTGCTTTCTCATTACTTTGAGTATTCATGGTTTGAGTCATAGAAAACACATCTCCATGCATGCACAGGACTATGTTCATATGGTTAGCCCAGAGCACGTATTTGTGCAAGTTTTATGCAGTGAAATGACTTTCACTATCTTTATTATTGTAAACTTGACCTATACAACTTAGCATTTATTTTGCACTCAATTGACTAATGTTGTTTTCTCTTTTGCTCTTTCTTCATGTTTTTTCTTTCTTTCCCCCAAATCCACTTATTAGTACAGCCTAGTTAAATAATGTATAGATCTTAAGGTCATTTTTTCAGTTATTAAAGACAACTGAAGGTCAATTGTATAGTCCGATACTTCCATGATTCTAGCAAAAATGTCATCATCCTACTGGTACTTTTGGAACAAATGGAGAAACTGTGCCTTGTTCTATGTCTGGGCTTGGTTAATGTCGGGATGTAATTCTTTCATCTATTGTACATTAAATTATTAGTCTCTTTTAAACTTACCCAACAATTGAGTTTTTTTAGCATGTTCTTAAGAGATCTTATGTGATGCTTATATTTTAAATTTCAGCAATTTTAAATACTTGATGTAGCAGTAATTTTTCCTATTATATTGGACCTTAGTAGGACATTCAGAATTGACAACTTGGGCATCCTTGAAATTGCCATTTTACTGATGAGAAAAAAGCCTTTAAAGACATTTCTTGGTTGTCTGTTGGAATATAACTACTTTATTAGTGATCTATATAAGCAATCATGGATTTGTAATTTTCCTTAGATTAGTCAGAATGTTAAGTGCTACTCGCCTACTCTTAAAAAAATATGTTTTTGCATGGCCTATAGAGCTTTAGGGAAAATGTTAACTTTTGGAGGATAGCCTGAAAAGTCTATATGACTGCAAATATACATGACAGTTCTTTGCACCACAATTGGGAACAAGCTTGTGAGGTACTCCTAGAAAATAAGCTTATAGTTTACTATCATTTTTGTCAAAATTCTAATATACCTAGCAGTCTAGGACTTAGAATTGACATAAATTAATTCATCTAGCTACTTCTAAAGGAGAGAAGGGAAGCTAAATTTGTACATCCTGCTCGATTTCTGTAAAGTTATGAAGGTTGGAAGCCATTTAACCCTGATGAATTGTTTTTGAAGGAGTGAAGCTTGTTTGAAATTGAAAGCTCAGCACCCATGGCATGTCTCACATGTTGGCTATGCATATGATTGATTATCATAGTTGATCTCTGTTTCTGTGCTTTAAGTAGCAGCTATGATTAGCCTTAGCTCAATCATGTCCACTGCAGAATAGCTACAAAGAGATGAACTGTTCAGGGATTTCTATTATTTGCTCATTTTCTTGTTTTCTGTAAATAAAGGATAGATTAAAAAAATTACACCATAGGAAGCAATTCCCTTTTGACCTTACTGGAGTCTCTATTGTAACCATCTTAGAGCTATGTATGAATGCCAAACAGGATCAATTGGTTCTGGAACAATATAAATTTCATAGAGGCCAGTTGGTACATGAAGTCATTCACAAATTAGAATAGCTGAGGCGCTGAGCTATCTATAGGGCATTTGATATTAATATATTTGAGGGCTGTAGTAAAACCAATGACTGCATCTATGTGTTTTCATATTCTCTATAATGTCTATTTGACAAGACAAAAGTGAACAATGACTTTATTACTTGGATATCTCACATATTTTCTCTGCACTTGTGTACTTTGTTTACTTCAGAATGGTCTTCATATGTGGAGTTTGTTTGATAAGACACAGTCATTCTAGATTATATTAATTTCATTCGTAAGGCATTGTTAGTAGATTACTTTCATTGCCTTTAGCTTTGATGGATTATTTCAAGATTCAACTTAGAAGTTTGAGAGATGTACACTAAATGCCTTTACCAAAGTTTCATACCCTTAATTAGTCAACCTAAAAGTTGATAGAAAGTTGTTAACCTAATCGGGGCTTTGAGGCATTCTAATATTTGTGTATGTGAAAAGTATGTTCCTGCCAT
Organism: Canna indica; assembly: GCA_034359265.1. Classification (NCBI taxonomy): domain Eukaryota; kingdom Viridiplantae; phylum Streptophyta; class Magnoliopsida; order Zingiberales; family Cannaceae; genus Canna; species Canna indica. Next base: position 71,608,775 of record CP136891.1, on the reverse strand, counting down.
ATTGTCATTCAGTTTGTCAACCTACTAGATTAACCATAAAGAAGATTTAAGACATTTTTGTAAGCATATATTCATCCTATGCAGTGGCTTGTTACATGACCTCATAAATTTGGATTTGTGAGCTTAATCAATTTTTCCTTGCTAATTTTATGCAAATATGTGGATTTTTAGCAGATACTCTGTTTCTTCTTGCAGTCCAGAGCATCCACTCTCTAGGGCACGGGGGCGGTCCATGCTTAGCGGTGACAGACAATCGTATAGAGATTATGCAGATGGTGTACCTGTGTCAAGGTTTCCTTGATTATTTCCAATTTAGATGTTATACATTAACTGCTCTATTTTTTTCTCATAACATCTCTTGACCTTTTACAGTCAACTATTTGTGGGGTTTATGTAAAGGACAATGAATGAAGGTTAATATGTAATTTGCACATTTTCTGATGCACATCAATTTATGTGCTTTTTGGAGACAATCCTTCTATGTTCTCTTAACATAGAAGTGTTATTATGCCCACATAATTTGACCCGGTTTCCACATCTTCAATCCCTTCCCCTGATCCAGATTTTATGATTCCCTTCATGCAACCCCTTTAATATGAAGGTGTGAACTTCCTCAGAACTTGGCCACTTCACTTATGTTTCTTCTCTCACTTTGCAGCATCATCAAGGTGTCACATCTCTTGGCTCCTAAATCTGACTGTAGACCTATACTCCTCTCAATTGGATGGTTAATTGTGCACGAAATCGTTGTAGTATACTTTTTAAAACAGTATTCAATTTCAATAAAGCATCTGTTGTATTCCAGTAATACTTTTCGCTGTGTCTGCATGTATCCAGTGGATGACTTGGATTCTTCTATAGGAATGACAGAAGCATTTAAAGTAGACAAATGTTTTTTGCTGGACTGAGATCAATTCCAATTCATCCAAGACTTTTTGTTATTGTTCTGGCTTTTTTTCTGTGTACATTTTCTGCTTATCTTGTCTAGGTAAAAAACAGAGGCTATTTATAATGTAGTAGGTGAATATTTCTAAAATATGGTTAATTTACTTTCTAGGGTACATCATTATTCAGATTTCAGTGCATCAAGATTAAATGCTTAAACAGTTTCATTTGCATCCACTCGGATTCTAAATTTATGCAAATATTTTGGCAAGAAAATCTTATGAATTTGTATCAAGGAGGAAGAAAAATCTTCTGTATAACTTTGCTTGTTAAGTGGAACTGTTCATTATAGTCATTAAGCTTGGGCAAATTTTTAGGGCAGCCTTGGTCCAGTGTCTGAACTTTGTTCCATGAATTGATGTGGCAGAACCAAATTAAATGTGATATTGTTATATTTTCAAATTCACAAGTCTTCATAAACAAAGATGTCTTAGGAGTTCACACTTTTAGAATGTCTTTCTATTCAACCAATCACTTGTTAGTGGTGTATATCTATGAAGAGCTTATTTTATATGTTTCGTATCTCACAGATCGGATGGTGCATCAACTTCTGTTGTTCGTAGGATGCGAAGAAGAAGCATAAGCATTACACCTGAAATTGGAGATGATATTGTGAGGTGGATCTGTGTTCTAATTGTACTTATATTTCTGTCCAAATCATTTTCCAGTCTACAAGTTTACATTATTTTCCAATCTACAAGTTTACTGTTGTATACAAATTTCCATGTCCTAAGTTGTATAAAAAATTGCCATAATTATTTTGGACTAATAAGGGAGCCCAACAATTTGTACACCATGTAAAAGCTACATCAGTTTTATATTCCAGTTTGTGATCTTCTATAGGCAAATGAAAGGTTAGCTAGTAGCATCAAAGTTGTGAAATGTTTGGTAATTGCTGGTGCATAATTTGAGTAAAAAGCATATGCATAATGACTTTTGACTAGTAGAAATTAGCAGGTCATTGTGGTTATCTGAAATTCTGAATATTAAGTTCCAAAATCAACTTATACCACAACTCAATATCCACCTTAAGCAACAACAATCTGTAACAATAAATTCTTTTATTTTAATTTTTGTGTTGGAAAATCTGGCACAGTTCTTTATCATTAGTATATGTAGTAAGATGTGTTCCTTGCATGGATGCAAATACCCAGACACCAGTACTTACCATTTGAGAAAGGGACACCTACGAGATGAGATGGAAAGTGCCTGTCCGTATATATTTTTTGCCCTCACTTTTTGGTTAATATTAGGCAGTATTAATGACCTGTGTTTGAATCCTTAGCTCTTAATTTTTTTGTTCATAGAGACTTATCGGAATAAGTTTTGCTACTTGATTGATAATTTCTTTCTTATGTATTCTGTTATTTGAGCCTCATGTTTTGGTAATTTTATTCTTATTTCCTAACAGGGCTGTTCGAGCAATGAATGAAACACTCAAGCAAAATCGTGTCTCGCGTGATCGTGGTGATGAAAGCGCATGCTCTTTCTTGACAAATGACAAGAATCAGTTGAATAATCCACCAAATAGTGTATGTTGCCGAGAACCCAAAGTATAGTAAATTGTCACTCATTCTTTGGTTTTTCTAAGAGCATAAGGTTTCCAAAGCACATATAGTATGTTTATTGAGTACCAATATGTTCCAGTTTCATATATATACCCCCAATACCTTGTGAATGAAAACTTCCTGATGTGCTTCAATGGTTTATAATGTAAAATTCCTGGTTAACTCCATCATGATATGGGTCAACAGTCCATATTAAATTCTCTCATCTTGGATTTCTTTAGCTTCCAAATATTTTCCATGTCTAAATATTCCCCCTATGACAGCAGATTCTTGTCTATACCAGTGTAGTGCTGATTTATGGACAAAGTCCTAATCATGCAAGGATTCACAGATCTTGATCTGTTGTTGACTGCTATTTCTTCCTAATACACTGGAATAAGTTTTCAAAGAGGCTTATATGGTAGTTTCCTCAAGTTCATTGTTTGTAGTAATTAATGCTTTTGCTACACCTTATGCTACTTCATTTTCTCTAATATTTTTCACTAACATATTGGCTGTTTTGCTCCATGTGAAATTGGAATTATAATATGAATTAAATTTTCTTATTTTCGTTGCTTGTTCCACATCAATTGCAATCATTCTTTGTCTTTGCACTTTGCATTAAGGTGATCACCACTACTCATCCATGATTCCTTGTAGCCAGTGAAAACTTAAAGCTCTTTTAAGCAGGTTATTGTTGTTTTAGATCTTACAGTGACTATTTTTCATCAGGATGAAATATCTTTTGGACATTCTAGTACATCTAATAGCTTAAGAAAGCAGTCAGGTTCCAGTCAGAAAGCTATGTCATTACCTTCTTCACCCCATGAATATATTGGTAAGAATTCTGAGAGACCTGGAGACTCTCCCAGAACAGAAGACATGGTGTTAACCTGGAACAAGGTTTTGCAGTCATCTCAGTTTCTCAATAAACCTTTATTACCTTTTGAAGAATGGAACATCGATTTCTCAGAGTTAACTGTGGGTACACGTGTTGGAATAGGCAAGTAATCTTTTTTGCTTTCATCTATTCTCATATTTTAGTTAACTTCTGATCAGTAGAGTAATATCAGTTTAGTATTTCTTTAAAAAATATTGGATATATTTTCAGATTTCAATTTGCTTCTGGTAAGTGCAGTAATGTCCATATAATTTGATCGTTTCAATTTTTTATTTATGTTTCTGTCATTAGCTTTCCTGCAACATAATTTAAACTTATATTACTTGTATTGCAGAAAGCTACTGTATTAGTTGGAAGAATTCCATTTAGAATGTATCTTGCTTAGTTTTCAATAAAAAAATTGTCCATTTCTGGAGCTAACAACAATTTATCTATGATTCCGTCTATTGTGGGATTTGTGACAATTTGGTACTTTGTTCATTGTCATTTCCTCTGCAGTCAACACCCTGAATTTGACACAGTTTAAGCCTATTCCATCTCCCAACACAGATCTATATTTTAGTGTATTTTACATGTATACTCTGCTGTAGACATCATCTCATATTGTTCATTTGATTCTTTGAAATGTACTATAGCTGCCTGTGGCAAACATTTAAAAGATTGCAAAGGTTTGTTTATGGTTTTGAATTTTGATTGTGCTGAATGGAATCATTTGTGTGCATTAGCCTTTTGCTTTTTTGGATGTTTGATAGAATAGACTTAAATGGTTTAGGTTGAAGCATGCCTAACTCTTCAGTATAATAGATTAAAAAGACTAAACATAGAAAAGATGGTTAAACAATTATGCTGCAATCATATATATAGCCTGGCAAAGTTCTAAATATTGGTAATTATTAATTAGTGCAACTAATTGGCCCATAAGCCCTCATGAAACGAAGTGCATGCCTGTGATATCTTGAATTTTTGGGCATGAAGGGGTCAAGAAGGGAACTTCATTGTTTGTAGCATAAGAAAGTATTTAAGAAAGTATTCCCATAGTGGGGATTTTAATGTGAACATTAGCTGGATGAACTCTGAATCTTCCATCTGAGGCATAGCCTCTCTCTCTTACACACACATGACATGGCTTCGTGTGCTTGCACATGCACACATTTCTTAGTTTTTTTTTTGCACTCCGTTGATGGAGAACTTATGATTGTGAAGATACTCTTTTGCTTGAGCAATAGCTTATTTCCTGATTTCTTTTTGCTATATCCTTTGCCAATTTCTTAATACTTTTACAGTCAGCAGAAAATAGTTCTAAAAGAAAAGTTGATTTATACCTTCAGGGTTCTTTGGAGAAGTTTTCCGTGGGATCTGGAATGGTACTAATGTCGCAATAAAAGTTTTTCTGGAACAAGATCTGACAACAGAAAATATGGAAGATTTTTGCAATGAAATATACATACTAAGGTATAGTTTTTGCATGCACAACTTGGTTTACTTTCTCTTTAGATGGGAAATTAACATTGTTATTCTGACTTTTCTTTCTATTTTCCAGCCGTCTCCGACATCCAAATGGTAATATAATCACCCAACTCAAATATTCTGTCAATTTTTTGAAAAAAAAAATTCTGTCAATAGCTCCTCTTGAGATTTGAAATTTGTTTATGCGTTACACTATCATGTATGTTAATTTATATGATTATCTAACAAAATGTTTCCTTGAAAATTTGTTGTATACTTTTTCAGTTATTTTATTTCTTGGTGCATGCATGAAGCCTCCCCACCTGTCAATGGTAACTGAATATATGGAGATGGGATCTTTGTATTATCTTATACATATGAGTGGCCAGAAAAAGAAGTTGAGCTGGCGTAAGAGATTAAAAATGCTTCGTGACATTTGCAGGTGTGTGTGCATGTTGTTCCCATCCTGCTTTTTCTTCATGGTCTGTTGTTCTTCATTACTTTTAATCCTTCTTTTTATATCTCTTCCACAGTTGCATCGTTCTTGTTATTATACTGTATGTATGTTTGACTTAATTGTTTATATAATTCTTTTTCCGCACATTCAATTTAGTAACAGAAAAGAGAATGCACTGGTAATGCAATGATGGATCTAATCTTATTAGGCTTGTGTTATGGTTTTAACTGGCTTCTAAAGTTAGTAGCATATTCTATCTTTTTGGTGGTTTTCTTTGTTGTTTACAGAAAATATATCTTTGCATTGATTACTGTAAACTCTTTTAGGCGTGTATTTCCTAGTAAATTAAATTTTACCTATCAAAATTGACTGATATTTTCAAGGTGTGTATTTCTCAGCAAACTGGATTTTACCTATCAAAATTAACTTCCACAAAATTCTCAAGTTACCTCGTGCTTTTGACTTTTATATAGTTATATTCTTTCTAGCTTGGCACAGTCTCACTGATTAACATCGCCCGTTGCTGGTCAATGATTCCCTCTGTCTACAACTTTTCAAGGGGTTGCATCTTGGTTGCATGCTGTACAATGATAGGGTATAGAATTGATTTCTAGTGCTCTATAATAAAGTAATAAACCAATTACTTTATATTCCACCTAACTTCTAGAGCTCTGGTTTTCTGATTTCTAGTGTAATGCACTAATCAGTTAGATGACTAAGCATTGTGATTAAGGGACGAAAGCATAGAAAATTTTCTGCTCATCAAATTGCATGTCTTGCACGCCATTATAGTAAGTAGCTCAAAAGATTAACAGGGATAAATACTATTTACTATTTACCCTGAAAGCAAAATTTATAGATGACACTTTTGACATGCATATAATATAACGGAACCCTTTGGTAATTCGCTTGGCCTTAGATCATAATCTGTAAAAAAATTTGTTACAGATGTTCTTTGAAAATAAAATTTCAAAGTGGTTGATCTATTTTGGAGTTATGCTAACTGTGAATGTACAACAAGGAGGGTTGATCTTTTCTATTTACTTTTTTTTGTAGAGGTTTGTTGTGCATACACCGTATGAAAATAATCCATCGTGATCTTAAGAGTGCAAATTGCCTTGTGGATAAGCACTGGACAGTTAAGATATGTGATTTTGGGCTTTCACGAGTTATGACTGATGGTCCCTTGAGAGATAACTCATCTGCAGGCACGCCAGAATGGATGGCTCCTGAACTCATACGCAATGAACCATTTACAGAAAAATGTGACATCTTCAGCCTTGGAGTTATAATGTGGGAGCTTTGCACTCTCAAAAGACCATGGGAAGGCATACCTCCAGTTCAAGTGAGCTCAAATCTGTTCTTGTCCACAATATCTTCCTCTTAGTGAATAGTTAAGTGAAAATATTCCTTTCTTGATTGTCTTTTATTAGGTTATATATGCAGTTGCTAATGAAGGATCACGATTGGAGATTCCTGAAGGACCTCTTGGCAAGCTAATCTCAGGTTCCTCAAATGAATCCAAATTGTTATATTATTCTCATGTTTGCTATTGAATAATGCACTTTATCTGTTACCTTAATATTTCTGTTGCAGATTGTTGGGCAGAACCTCAGGAGCGACCAAGTTGTCAAGAAATCCTCACCCGCCTGCTTGACTGTGAGTATAATCTGTGTTGATCTTTACTATAGTGTGCGACCTGTACAGCAAGTGTAGAGGTATTCAGACTTTCACCATCTCAAGTTGTAGATTTTTTTTTCTTCCTTTTTTCTTTGGTGCATGTAGCCATGTAATAGAAAATTCTCAAGTATTTTCCCATCTCATAGGATTGATACAATGTGAATTCCCTTTCTAGTACACGAACCAGTGAAACATGCCAATTTTGTGTAATTATATGGTAAAGAAATAGCATGTATTGTTTGAAATTTACAAAGATACCTAGGCCAAAGGCACATGTTTTGGAGGTCCAGTGCCAGGCATATTTATTTCCTTAAGAATCATCATGACTTTGGCAGCCATATCTGTTAAATTGATGTCCATCAACACATTCTGCAATGATCGAACTAATTTTACATGATGGTAATAGTAATACCAATTTATGGAGTCACAACCCCTGTGTAAGGGACGAAAAATTGGTTAGTCTTGTTTCCTTCACAACTGTATCAATGGATTTAAGTTAGAAGTGCCCACCATTTGATCTTGTCTCGGATATGAAAATTTGGGTTAAAGTGTTCTATAGATATCTTCTTTCTCACGTTGTGTATGTACTGTGCTTACTTTTTCTGTTCACTGTTGAAGTCACTTCTGTTCTTTTGGAAGTCGTTGACTTGCATACGAGAGGCTAAGTGCTAAAAAAGGCAACCCTAGAGAGTAAATTCAAAGTAGACAAAATATCAGCGAAACTTAGACCAGAACCAGAATCTCATTTGAGATGGTCACCAGAGGTGTATCCTGAATTCCTGATCCCTGTGAACTTGCACGTCTTGGTCAGTTGCGATTCCTCGTTGCAGAAATTTGTTTACTGTTTTTTTACCTTATGCAGGAGTTTTGAGAGATCGTATCAAAAATTTCTTCAACCTACCTGTTGTCAGCTCTAGGTTAACTTTCACTTGTTTCTGAAAGAATTTACACTTGTCACTTTTTATAAAGTAAACAAAGACTCTTTCCTTTGGCATTGTTGACGGAAGTATAAAAAATGAGAGCAAGTGAGCAACTATATCTTAAAATTGTAACATGTTTTTTCACTTGGGGAATAGTGGATGGGTAATATATGTATGTTCTTACTCCATTCATCCTCCTTAGAGAAACATCGAACAGGTGAGCTAGCAAAGATGACAAGAGACCTGCAACTCCAGTCCAGCTGGAGTCGCCTCGCACATGATAGGGATTATATAAAATGGTTTGGATATATAAAAGGGCAACCATGTACCATCATGCCATGGTCTACTAACCAAGTGTTGAAACGGTCAAAATAAAGGTGACAATGAGGATTGCCTGTGTCGGGCCAAGCTCGGGCAGGGCCATTGCCTATCAGACCGGCTTAATGGGCATCATAACTCAGGACATCGGACTATTGGCCCGATTTGGCTCAAATTGCTCAATGTATTATATTTCAATTATTATTATTATTTTGTTATCGTGCTATTGGGTCGTGCTGTGTCAGTCCGTTTATTTTTTGTTTCATGCTGTGATCAGAGTCCCAAGCCTGAATTTTCATTGGGCTCGATTGGGCACACTTTTTGTTTGGGCCGAGCTGATCAAGCTTGATATCCTTAGCCTGACACGAATTGTCGAGTCTAAATCAGAGACTCTTTATCTCAGGACTCATGATTTTATACCATTGAGCCACATCTACTTACATGTTATATTTTTATATAAATAAATATATTATATAAAATTAATTGTAATTTCTTAATGATTAAAGTATTTCAAAATTATAAAAGTAAATCAATATACTTTAAATTTTTATTTATCTCAAAAGAAAAACAATCTCATATTCACAGGATAATTTTTGTACAATTTTTCAAGAATTATTAATATAGATCACACCTTCATAATGTTACAAGCATACCTTCTATAGTTCGATTAAAACATAAAAGGATTAAGTCTACGTAGTTCTTTTTGCACCTTTTAATCGGTGCAACTTTAACATCTATTTAGATTAGCTTCACTTACTAAGCTTCCTCCTCTGTTCACGATGAAGAAGTATCATATCCTCTTTTATTTTCTGATTTGACTTCAACATCTAACAAGTTTTTTAAACATACGTACATAAGCACATTTTGATGGTCTCTGGACCCATTCGACTCCTTTCATCTAGAATCATATTTTCTGTACTAAAATAAGATCCGGAGACTACTGTAGACACAAACACAATTAGTAAAGTGTGTGCTATGATAGAAATCACATGATAATATTTTCTTGTGATTTTCACTATTTTAAAATATTAGTATTATTTAATTCTTCGTCTGAATTGTCATGTTCCAAAAAAAAATCAATTCATTTAAATTAGTAGATGTAGATTTTTGTAAATTTTTTACCTTATGAGCATATTGAGTAGCAAGAGTATTTTCATCTTTATAGACTAATCTAGACGAGGAAGATGTCGATTTATGTGTACTACTAAATTTTGATTTATTAAAAATATACATAGAAGGTAATACATTTGAAATTTCAGATTTCTTTTGTTCAACATTTATATGTAATTGCATATTATATAATAATCATCCAATAATATATTTAAAATATTAATTTTCATTCTATGGTCTAAACATATTGGTAAACAAGATAAAATAAATATACATTACCAATAATTTTAAATTTATTTTTCATTAAAAAATATTTTTGCAAACAAGGGATGATCTCTAAGTGGAAATATTTCACAAATATTAACTATATGCAAAAGAGATTAATTACAGGGGATGTTTGATAACTAATTAATCATTTTCACGAAATCTTTTCCTAACATATTTTGATTGTAAAAAAATTGTAATACATCCTTATATGACAGTAGATTCATGCATAAGATAGGTTGAATTTTATCTAATAAAAACATCATTATTAAATTTTTGAAGCTGCTTATTACCTTAATGCATATGATAGGTGTTGTGTTGTGTGAATGTCTAGACTAGAAGGTGGATTGAATAGTGTGCATTTACTTTTATAATTAATCGAATTCTTTTTCGATTTTAATCAACTCAACTACCTGATTTAAGTTTCTTAATTTTTAGTGCGACTAAATGTAATTACGATTATATCGAGCACAAGCAAGAATCAAATTGAGCAATCAAGATAGCAATGCAAACACGAAACATATAGTGGTTCAGCCAACATCGCCTACTTCACTATCTTGGCTCATCACCAAGGATTTTTAACCTTAACACTTTATAGATTGATAGTTTTTCTAATAATACAATGAAGACTTATCCCTCAACCCAAGAACGATTTCTTTGCGCGATGTTCGTTTCCAAGTTTCGTCTTCGAATTTTGATTTCAAACATATTACAAATAGGTTGACTTAATGCCTTAGAAGAATTTTACAATCATTTCAAAGTTCTAAACCTAACTTCCGACTTGATCGCCTCTGAAGCCGTTGATACTTGGATCTCGCGATTTTTTTGTAACTTTCGACGAACTTCGTGTGTGCTCCGATCGCTCAACCTGATGTCAAACACTTGATAAACTCATTAGAATAAGTTTATTGTCATCAAACCAAGGTTGAAAATCTTAGGCCAACATGTTGTTTGGTTAACGAAATTTATTTTCTGGTTTGGTTTCAATGAAAATAAAAATTTGATTTCAGTCTCGTTTTCAGTTTTCTAAAAATACATTTTGTTAATGAAAATAATGTCAATTTTAGTTGGTTGAAACTAGTGAATAATACTTATTTGGTATACAAAATAATATTAACTTTCACTGGATAGTTTCAGTAGTAATCTAATAATGAATAAATAGTAAGTTAACTCATGTGAAATAATTCATAAAATTTAATATGATTGTAGAAGAAAATTACACATAGATAAAAGTAAAAGAAATTAATATCCAATACTATAATTTGGACCGTAAATAACTAAGATAAATTTGTTGAAAAATCAAAATATGAATTTTTCATATCTATTTTTTAAAAAAGTTGAAAATTTAATCAATTCAAAAAAATGAAAAGAGTTTTATATATTAAAAAATATTAATTATGTATTTGTAATTAGTTTATAAATTTACTATTTACTAGTATTGTTGTAAAATATTTTTAAGATTTAATTGAGTTATTAGTAATTTAAGATTTTTTTTTATTCAATTAGATATAAAATCAATTAATAAATATTACAATTTTTTTTAAAAAAAGCTCAATGATCAAAAATTAATTTTGAATAGATTGCCTTTAAGAAATTAAGTTATTTTAAGAATTAGGTTTGGCTCCATGACATATATATATATATATAAATTGGTTTAATTAATTTATCTATTTAAGATAATAATTTGAGTTGAAAATGATGGTTTTTATTTTTATTTTTTATAAATTAAATATAATTTAATTTATTTGTAAATAAATTGATTTCATAAAAAAATATTTATAGTTACAAGTTTGTCACTGTTTTTTGATATTAAAACTGACAGTCTCGAAATCACATAAAATAACCTTATGAAGTTTTCATTTTTATTAAGAAAATTAATATATTAAAACTCATTTTCATTTTGGTTTTTTATTTAGTTTCATGAAAATACGAAACTAAACATGGTTTCGTAAGCAGTCTTGGTTAGGTAAAATCAGAACCATAAAAACAAACTTGGTTTAGCTAACTAAACTTTATGTTCTTCCTTTTGAATAAAACATATATCTAATAATATTCTTTTCCTAATGTATATTAACTGATTTTAAATCATCTTAAACACATAAAAAAGAATATAATAAACATAATGAACATGAAATAATTTACCATCAAATATAGGATTAAACAATTATTTAAGAAGAAAAAAAAACATAATCACTATTACTACCATGACTAAAAGTGATTGAATAAAACGAGGTAACGTACCTGATAGCAAAAAAAAATCAACGAAATTGTTAGGATATTTAAAATGTTTAAAATTAAGTATTCCTTTTTGCATTTTTATCAATCCAATGTTCAATAATATAAATATAAGAATATATATGCAGTACATTAAAGAAATATTTGATTTATCATTTTAGAAACTATTAATAATTTTTTATCTACACGCGTAAAATAATTTTAAAGCATCACTCTTCATTATATTTCGAATAATTTTTTATATTTTGATTGTAATATATTTTGGACCCAATTGAAAATCTTAATTGTTCAATAAAATTAAAAGGATATTCACTATAAATAATTAATTTTGTAAATTCTCGACGTTGAAGTTCTTGATTATACAAAAATATTATTAAATTAAAAGAAGTTCAATTTGCATGTGTTACCTTAGTGCCAAAACTCTTTGCACGTCATATGAGATGATCAGTTCTTCACGTTGTTAAAGTCGAATGAATTTTTTGCATTGAGCCATTTTTTGCGGTGCCATCGGCTTCTACAATCTTATCAAAAAAATTACAAAGTGCACATCTTTTTCTACTTGATGACCCCATATTAACATAATGTTGGACTTACACATTTCTACATGTGTATTGGAGGCAACCTCTTGAGTAGGGGTGCAAGTAAACGAGCCGCTCCCGAGCTACTAGAGATCGACTCGATGAAAACTCAAAGTCAACTCGGTCTTATCGAGCTTGAGCTGAGCTAGCTTTACAGAAGTGTGCTGGAGCTAACGAATACTCGGTTCAGCGAGCTCACGATTCTAATTGAGCTTTACATGTGAGATTAAGTTCAAGCTTATTCACGAGCTCGAGAGATTGCAAGCCAACTCAAGCTTAATTGAGCTCATTCACAAGCTCACTCAAGCTTGAAAAAATAAATGAGCCTAACAACTTGAGCTCGAGTTACTGGAGTATAGCTCAACCTGAGTACGAGCCTTGAGATTGAAGCTCAGGTTCAAGCTCAACATTTCTTAAACGAGCCAAGCTGAGCTTGCCTATACTCGACTCGACCACACTCCTACTTTTGAGAACTAGAAATGTAAATATCTTGATCCACCGCTACTAAATAGAAAAATATAAATATTATAATAATTAATATTTTATAATAGATTAAAGAGATTAAAGAAAAATTAAAAATTGAGTAGCAGACTTGATTAATTTGAAAGAATTTAAGAGAGATTAGATAATATTTTAAGGAAGTCTAGAAATGATTTTGCAAGTAGAGAAAATGGAAGATAAGAGGGTATTTATAAGTCTGTCATTAATATTAAAATGAACAAATTATCCTAAACAATAATAATTGTATAGGGTCAAATTGGTAAAATACTTGACTTTTATCTAACACTAATTGAGGTTAAATAGAGTCTTTAATTCCTCTAGAGACCATGATTTGTCGAGTAGATTGCCTAACCATGCTTCTAAATAATTGGACTCTAATTTTTTTTTTTGAGTTGAATCATAAAACGTGGTCGGCAGGATTCGAACCTGCGCGGGCAAAGCCCACATGATTTCTAGTCATGCCCGATAACCACTCCGGCACGACCACCTTTTTGGATTCTAATTGAACATTATAATTTTTCAAGTATAACCTAAACTTTGTTCGATGCAATACTAGAGATGATCTATTATGGAAGATTGCACGAATTTTTATAAAGGGATGGGAACAAAGATATTTAGTGTAGAGTTTTTTGTTTTTTGTTTTGCTTCAATCCTCTTCGTGGTAAAAGTAGAATTGGTCAAGGCTTTTGTTTTTGTTGTTGATGAGAGCAATAAACTCCATGTCTGGTGAGTGAAATGAAGTTGGCAATGACCATCATTAACTAGCTATATAATTCAATTGGTAATAGATGCAACTAGTTGGTAATCAAATGCCAAAGAGGATGTTTTATCAGCTGAATTGAAAATTTTGAAGAAGAAATATGAAAAAAAAATGAAGAAGGACAATAATTGGCAATATACTATATATATTTATTATCATTTCTCGGTTTTAATTGGTGGGATTAATTATTAAATATATTTAATTTGTCTCTATTTTTCTAAATCTATCTCCACATTTTATTTGATTTCAATAGTATTATATCATTAAGCAAGAATCAAATTAGTCATTTGGATATGACATGACATCAGTGTGAAGTTCAGTCAACATCTTTAAATACATTTATAAATAGTAAAATATATACCACATCATCTAAAGAGCTCAAATGATTAATTAATAAATCTATCCCAATATTTTATTGTGTCTTTCCTAAATATATATATATATATATATCTTAATTTTTTATTTCTACTAATAATTAAGAGCATCATAATTTTATTTTAATTGAATTATATCTTATACGTTGCTATCAATTTAGCCATTATGATGTTGAGTGACACTACCAACGTGAGTCTGGTATCTAGTCAACATCCCTAAATTCATTTTTTAAAAAATATCATGGAAGCAAACCTTTTACAAAATTATATCACTTTTTTTTTATCTACACCGCCCTAAGCTATATCTTTGACACTTGCATCTATCTCTTTATGTCGTTGTTGTTTAGACCCATAACCATCATCACTCACACTAATAACCAACTACATCGCTCTCAATTGTAACATTCATATATTTCAAGGATCTAGTGCCTTGAGCCAACAACTATTTTAGGCTAAAATTTTATACTTTGCGTTTTTTAATTATAATCAATATAAGGAATGATACAACATGAGAATGATATAGTCGACCATTGGTACGAGTAATGGTGGTTTCAAGTTTGAGTAACAACAACACAAAGAGGTTAGAGCGAGTGTCGAAAATGTAGGGGGATGCAAATGAAAAAGGAATATGAAGATATCTTTCAAAAGCTTTGGTGATATGATTTAAAATATATCTAGGAATAATGATTGAATTTTGAATTGATGATCGGCTTAATTGAATAATATAATTGAAATAAATTTAATTTAAAGCGCGAGACTTCTATTGGTGAACATAAAAGATCATAATATATTTAAAAAATCACGAAAAATCAGAATAATTTTAAGTTTTTTAAAAATATTTGATAATGTGATATTTTATTATTTTTAAATGTATATTGGATTATGTAATGTTTAATGCATTAGAGATTATAAAAATTATTAAGTAATACTTAAACTTTTCATGGATTCATATAGGTGACATGAAATTTTATTTTAATTTTTAGGAAGATTATGTCAATTTTTTCATTAGATGAAAATTTTAATTTTATATTATTATATTAAAATTAATTCTTTAAATTTATTTTGATAATTTTCAAAATGATAAGTTGATGCAAATGTATTTGAATTATTATGAGCTAAAATAAAAATAGGATTTAAAAATCTGATTCTCTACGTAATTTAAAAATGTGAAAATATAGAATATAAATACGGACGATCTAGGGGTGAGCGGGTCTGTGTATTCTATATTTTCTATGATACTTAGATCCTATCTTGTATAAAATCGATTCATAGGTTTTAGACATTGACCCTATCATGTTGGGACCTAGAATCGAACACTACTATGAATATGTACTACATCACAAGTTTCGGGTATCTTGAAGGTACATGTTCTAGAGCACATTGTTGGAACATGTTCATTTACAGGTTCTAGAATACATGTTCAAGATACCATTGTACCCTTAAACCTATAAATGAACATGTTTCAAAGTATAGATTCTGAGTACTGATTTCGGTTCTGAATATTTAATGTGTTGGATCTAGAATCGGAACTGATTCCTTAAATTTTGTCTCAGGTCCTACCCAAATTTAATTCGAATCTATTCGAAGTCTATTTGAACATGGATAGATTCTAACTGATTCTGTGCTAACCAGTATGCACACCCCTAGGATGATCAAAGGAAAGACATTTTAGGTAGTAATTTACCAGTTCACGCATAAGGCCATCAAGTGCGCTGCATCTCATGCTGCTCCCATGCGGTCACTCATCAACGTGGTCCGCGTAGTGCATGCAAGTGGCCGCGTCGAGGAGATCGACGGTACCATCACCACCGGCAGAATCATGCAGTTGTTCCCCATACATCTCCCTCAAAAGTCGCCTCCACGGCTCCACCAGCATTCTTTGACGGCGTCGCAGTCTCGAAGGTGGTGATAGTGCCACCAGAGGCGGGGCTCCAAAGAGGCAAGATAAATCTCTTCACGCCCCTCTCGTCAGCTATAAAGACAGCAAAATCGACGAGGAAGAGAAGAAAGGGAGAGAAGATAGAGAGACTTACAGTGGCTTGGCAACATAAAAGTCATCGAAGAAGGCATCATTCCAGAAGAGTAAGCAAAGAAATGACAGTGGATGGCGGACGCAATTGGAGATCGTCTTCGAGGAGTGCAACTTCTATGAGCAGATTATCCATAGAAAATCTATGAATGAGTGGATATGAACTTTAAGCGACTGAACATCGATAGAAAAGAAATGGATATGAACATGGATAGAAAAGGAATGGATATGATCATATCCATTCATTTTCTATATATGTTCAGTCGCGTAAAGCCCATATCCACTCGATCATAGAGATTTATATGGGCATGTTGCTCATATAAGTTTTTTCGTCTTCGAGTCCTTAGTGCGTGATGCTCGATGTCTCGATAGGAATTAAGTAGATTTATTTTACTTTTGTTCCTTTTACCTTTAAAAAATGGGGTCCTATTACTCGATTATTTTCTTGTTCTAATAATTGCCCGATGGAAGCGACTCGGGCAATTTTTGATGAGAGGATTATTTCATTATACTATTTTTATCAATGTTATTGTTAGCACATTATATTATCAAGCTAACAGAAAAGTAATTAGTATACAGGCTGAGATTGATGTAAATAGTCATTCAATTTTGTAACTTAGTTAAACCTAAACATTTATGAATAGTACCTACTATATAATAATTAACCCAACAACAAGAATAGGAAATCCAAGAATTTGATACTAGACATTGGAAGATACGTAGAGTTTGATGTAAATAGTCTCATTTATGATAATCCAACTTATATGCAATTTATCACGTCGAGTTTCTGAGATTATTTTTGGATCACAAATGGATTAAAAATAGAGCCATTCATTAATGTAGTGAACAACTGAACATGGAAGCATTCACATCTTCTTCTTCTTTTTTTCATATTTTTCAAGCCCGGCCTTGATCATTTGAATTATTTCCGTTGTAATAAATCAAAACACAACAAGGGTCCTTTACGTAAAAAGAACAAAATTAAGGGGTCCCGTCGAAAAAAACAACTCATCTGATCTGACGTCTTAGTTAACTGTGCGTCAAGGAGAATTAAAATCGAAATATCTGAAGAGGTTGCAGTCCACGAAGATTTCCTCCGTGTTAACACAAGTGCCCGATGCTTCCGTTTAACTCGTCGGGCAAATCTCCGAAATCAACGGTCCTGATGCTCCGTCGCGGCGGGCCCCGCACCGCTATCGTCCGACAGACTGACCGAGCGCGGGAAACGTGCATCTTTGCCCGGCGATTTTACTCACGTGCCGCTCGCGTGTCCGGCCCCCTCTTAGCCGGCGCCTTCCGCCGCCCTTTTCTCTCATCCCACCCTGTCTATCTCATCTCTCTCTCTCCGTCGAACCCTAACCCTAGCGGCGAACATTAAATACGACAACGACGTGAGATGTAAAGAAAGAGAGAAGGGGGAAATAGAGAGAAGGCGAAGAAGAAGAAGAAGGATAGTTAGGGTTTGGATCGAATAGATGGAGAAGGAGACGGCGCCCAAGAGGCCGCCGAATCCGGCGATGCCCTACCGGGAGGACTGCTGGAGCGAGGGGGAGACGTCGGCGCTCGTCGACGCCTGGGGAGACCGCTACATCGAGCTCAACCGGGGGAACCTCCGGCAGAAGCAATGGCAGGAGGTCGCCGACGCGGTCAACTCCCGCCGCGGCGCCGGCCGCCGGCCGCCCCGAACTGACGTCCAATGCAAGAACAGGATTGACACGCTTAAAAAGAAGTTGAAGGCCGAGAAGGCTCGGATAAAAAACAGCAGCGGAGAGAGCCAGTGGCCCTTCTTTACCCGCCTCGACGAGCTCGTCGGATCCCCCGCACCTTCGGGAACGAAGAAGCCATCTTCTTCCCCGCCTCTCGCTCTGCCTCTCCCTTTCCACCGCAAGGGCTCCTCTTTGCCCGTTGCATCCGCCGTGCGACCAGCTGAGCCTAGGGAGAAGCGGCCGGCGGCGGCCGCCGCCGCTGCTGTGGACAATGCTTTCTTCAGGCGCGCTGCTGCCGCTGCCGCTGCTGCTGCTGAGGACAACGACGATGCAGATGAGGAGGAGGAAGAGGCATCGGGGTCAATGTCCAGGTCCTCATCCAGGTCTGGAAGGGGATTGAAAAGGGAGAAGGAAGAAGAAGGCAACGGGATTCGAGAACTGGCTAAAGCAATCATGAGGTTTGCGGAGATCTATGAGAGGGTGGAGGAGTCAAAGCAGAGACAGCTGATAGAATTGGAGAAGCAGCGCATGGAGTTTGCTAAGTCGCTGGAGTTCCAGAAGATGCAGATCATAGTAGATTCACAGGTGCATCTTGCGAAGATGAAGCGTGCCAAGCGATCAGATACTGGTCAGAGTTAATCTTTTGCTTTATGTTACCTTATGTCTATTTTCAATGCACTTACTTTCCTATTTATGATGCCAACAGTATAGTAAGAGAATATACTGGAGCAGGAAACCTGCTAGTCAGAGAAATACGAAAATGTGATAAATATCTGAATGTTAACCTTGAATATAAGCTGACGTTTCTTGGGCACTTGGGGTTTTCTTAAGGATAGAATTTTTTGTAAAAAGAGTAAGGCATTTACTCAAATAAGTAACATTATTTGCATCATAGTTGAAAAGTTCGCATTGAATATTGTGGTGAAAAATACACATAGATGAGTGCGGTTTTCAAACAATTTTTGGGTTCAGTCTTGTATTAAAATTCCAAAGGCATTCTATTTATCTTCCTCCATTGTTTATGAGCATAGTTCAATAGAATGTTCCTTTAGTTTGTGTGCATTTGAATCATCCTATGCTTTAATGGTTTTTGGAATTGCTCATGTTCAGTTTTAATTTTGTTAGCTTCCTAGTTAAAACTAAAATCATCAGAGACCAAGATCAAATTCGATTAGTTCATAAGAGATGTGGATTCAGTAGGCGTTAAAACTTGTAGTGTCTTAGTTGGACCATAGACCATATAAGTCATTGCAAAGAGGTTAGCTATGCAAAGCAATTGAAGGTTATCCTAGCTAGACAAATAACATGCCTTTAGCCATTGCATTAGTTTTGTTGAATTTTGCTAGAAAAATCACTTGGACTTACGATTAAAGTGGGCTAAGTTACTATTGGATGTCCGTGATAAGATGCGGTTGCTAAAAGAATTGATATAACACAAAGAAGATCTAATGTTCTCAATTTATTTTGTTAGAGTTGGACTTATGATTAAAGTGAGCTAAGTTATCATATTTTTCTATGGAAAATTGTAATGGCATTTTTTTATTTTGTCTGGGGAACATAGACCTTAAGAAAGAGTATAATTTTCCTACAAGGAGAGTTGTGGTTTCCACCAAGTAGGGCTCATGCAAATGAGTAATAGTAGTTGATTTTGTCAAGGAGCAGTCTTGAGAATTGTCATTTGGGTTGCAAAGTAAAAATATATGAGAATCACACGTATCCATTGAGTAATTTCTGTCAGAATATACTTGGTTTGGATAAAGATAATTTGCTACTATGAATATTCACCTATTTATACACCAAGTATGCCCCTTTGACAGGATTTCTTTTGTTATTGATGATTGAGACTTGGCAATCTCTCCTTTGGCTCAGGTGAACTTCTGGAAATGTTAAGACCCAATTTTTATGAGTCATTGAATTATTGGTTCAGACAAGTATGATTACAGCAACCATATATATCCTATTTCTATATCATGTTTTTTTACAAGTTGGAGTTGTGGGTATGTTCTCCCCTATCCATCCAGGAGTCATCTATCAGAATTAGTGGTGTCAAAATTGTCTACTAAATGATATTAAAGGAACTGCTTTAACTGAATGTCAACGATGGTTTTTCCATGAAATATCAAACCTTTATGGTTAGATATGTCCTGAGATCAAAATTTTAACAATATGGGGAAAAAAATACAGGTATTTAATTTCTCTAATTGGTGTCACTATTGTTCCAGTACAAGTTTGCAACATTGTTGCTCTTGGGAAATCATTTCTTAACTGAATCTGCAAGCTAGCTGGTATTAGGTTTATCTTGCCTTTGATGGCGCATAAATCTGAGACAACATTGAATCATTGATGCCATTACGTGAATGTCCTGTATGAAAGGATTTTATCCAAAGTTGCTATATCCATTCTTTTTTATTAGTTGGCATTGTTAAAGTGGAGTGTCATTCTGTCACTGTATTTTGTTGTCATGTATTTTCTTTTATTATTCACACATATCAACATATACATGTTCTCCATCCATACATGTAGGTAATATATACAAACAATTGTCCGAGGGATTCTTGTAGTGTGAATAAATCTTGAGAGAGAGAGAGAGTATCAAAATTTGGTTTATGGCTTCCATATGAATATTTTAACTTAAAATACAAACTCTCTTCCTACTTTTCCTTTATCACTAACTGTAGTACCCGTTCTACTCTAATTAATTGTTTGCAATTTTTCAGTAGAAGTTCTTGTAATTTTTGGTAAAATTAATTACTTCCACTGCAGAATATATAATCTTGCATGATAATCCTTCAGGAACCAACACTTTTTCTAAGATCTGTCAAGCCAAGCTTGATATGCTTTATACCATGCAGCATAGTGATGAACTACTGATAGTACAATTCTTGATTGGTTAATGCTGCATTTTTTGTTAAATCAATTAAATTGGCTAGTACTTGTTTTTTAATTAAACATGTCAACTGAAATATTTACTTATAACGTCACATTGTCTGTATTGATTATAATCTTTGTTGAATTCCAAGCTATTTGAGTAACATAGATTATAATTTTTCTTGAATGTATGCTTATGCTTTTTCTTTTTCTTTTTCTTTTTCAGAAAACTTCTTATAGGTAACTAATGAAGAGGAGGTGAAACGTCAGAGAAACCTCTATCGTCATCCTGTTGGATCCATCAATGGAACAGTCAAGCTTGTTCATTAGGAAAGTAAATATTTTAAGCTGACATCTTAATATGCTATTGTTATATTTTTAACTGTTAGTAAGAAGGAAGATTAAAAACAATTTGAGTGTGCTGTATTGCTTATCTTGTGAAGCATCTATTGGCTATTATCTATTCTCCGTAGCCACTGTTGTGATATGTTTAATGATATAAGATTCTCAGTGTGATTTAGTTGCTTCATAACATGTTAATTTGCCTTTTTACAATTTTAATTAATTCAACGTGGATTCATGTACTTTTATTCACCAAGCGGGTGTTTGCTTTGCTAAATGGAATAGGAACGAACAGATAAGAAGGAATAAGAATAGGAAGTATTTTAGTATGCGATTCGAATTATAAACAGATTGTGAATGATTATTTTATTGTTTAATTTATTAATTTATAATTAGGAAATAGATGAAGGACAAAAACATTTTAAAAAATAATGGATTAAACTAACGTTTAATTTTTAACTATATATTCACAATAAATATTAAAAAATCATGAAATAGTAAAACTAAACATATTATATAAGTGACATAAATATAAATACATATTAAATAGGGATAATATTAATACTATTTTTAAATAATAATGTGTAAGAGTTTAGATGGATTAGCTTTTCGGAAAAATTAATTTGTTAGATATAAGAGAATAATAATGGAAAATAAATATACGGGTGCTTTTATCATGTAAAATTAAAAGTTGTTTTTGTCTTTGAAATTTGAGGATGCAGTGGTCGAGAAAGTTCATGTGTTTATAAGACTGAAACCCAGCTGTTGATCAAAAGACACTATTAAGTTGAGTTTTCAGTGTTGGATTCGAAATATCTTTCATGATTTTAATTCCCAAGTCATATTCAATCATATTTCGCAATTTATTAAACATATTTGAAAGGATTAAATGTCAAGACACCTAATGTGCATTGGGTGAATTTTTTAAAAATCTTGCGTCCGTGACATAATTTAATAAAAAAACTATTTCCTTTTTACAAATAAGTGACTAGATGTCCGGTACCTCAAATTATATATATATATATATTTAAAAATAACTATATCATCCTTTATATCAAGGCTGTTCACCAGTCGGGTTGAATCAAATTTAGAGAAAAAAATAACCCAACCTAATTAAAAATAATCGGGTTGAATTGGATCAAATTTAGGACTTTTTAGTTCTCGAACTCGAGCCAACCTAACCCGAACTCGAGCCTGCCATGTCCCTCATCCAAGAAGAAGTGAGAAAAAAAGGTAGCAACGGGGAAGAAGAAGAGAAGAGAGAGAAGGAGGTGGGATTATATATATATACTCATTTTTAAAATAGGTATTTATGAAGTCGTTAGTCATGCGAGCGTCGTTTTCCTCAACGTCAATATTTTTGAAACGGTTCTTGACGAATTGGTAGATGGGATTGAAACTATGTGAATTTACAAGTGAATTTTTTTTTAGAAAAATGGTAGATCTTAAAATTTAGCGAAATTTTGTGATTTTTTAGTCTAATAATCCTTTTAAAAATATTTAAAAAAATTACAAATAGTCGATCATTGGATCGGGTATTAGGTCATCGAGTTCCAAAATCTGAACCCGAGATCGACCCAATTATGGTTGGATTTGGTCAGGTTTTTACCCAAATAGATTCGATTATCCGACCTGATCCAACCCAAACTATCTGAGTTAGGTTGGGTTCTCGAGTTCTTTGGGTATAACTGACCAAATGAACTATCCTACTTTAAATATCTTACAATGAGCATATATTTGCCATGTGATTTCAAAAATTATAGTGTATCCTTTTCAAATTCCAGTGATCGTCATATACTCATATGTATTAAAAGTATGATAATTACCTAAATATATATTGAACAAATCTATCCAATTATTTTATTTGCTCAAATTAATATACTATCACATCTATGTCAATTGAATTCCTCGTCGAATCACTACTAGAATTGTCGTCATCACCTATGGCTGAACCGTCGGTGACAACTATCACGGACAGCGTCAGCCGTGGCAAAACACCGTCACTGATATGCACGTCTCAAATAAATTGAGACGGTGTCTCTCAGCCGTCACAAGTAATCATCAGCGACAGCCGAGGGCGATGTCGCTGATTTAAACACATCAGTGACGACTTTAGGCGGCTATCACTGATACCAACACATCAGCCATGGCCCAAGGCCGTCGGTGATAGTATTAGCAACCGTGATATTTGGTGCTGCCCAGGCCATCAGCCATTTACGATAAGCTTTCAGCCACGGCTTAGTGATGGTCGGCCGTGGGTAAGTCGTGGCTGAAGGTATCTCTTGTAACTGAAAAAAAATAAATTTTTTATAAATTCTTGTATACAATAATATTTATAGATTATAATATATTTTCAATCATAGATTACAACTAGAAAATATCATACACATGTATTTAAAACCAAACATACAAGTTTTATATAAATATCATCAATCTAAGCCTCAAACCGGAGGCAAACAATTATCAAAATAACATATATATACAACCATAAGTATATAAACAACTATCCGTATACAAACAAGTATCAAAATATAGACAAAATACAATAAATAAAAATATCACGGTTGTGGTGGAGGCGACAGCGATTGGGTTGGGAGCATCAATTGGGTCGAGGAGGACGACGGCTGCGACATCATCGGTAGAAGGCCAGAGTGAGACACAATCTGAGTGAGAAGTGTTTGTATGTTCTGCATTGTCTGTCTCAACTCTTCATTCATCATTCTCTGCTCCTCCATCGCCAGCCTCTGCTCCTCCCTCGCCTGTCCCTACTAGGTGAGCTCCGACTCCAAGGCTGCTATCCGACTCTGGTCCTGCTCCCAGGATGTTGAGGGCCGCTCACCCGCAATCGGAGGGGTCGGTACCCCAAGTGGCCCAAGCACGGCGCGTGCATGACCACTGTCTGCAAAATCATAAACACGGCCGTGCTCCCAGCCACCTGCGGCCACCACCCAAGCTCCTGCGTCCAACTCTTTCGGTGTGCCTCCACGTTTGATCACAGTCCTCGTGTAAGTTTCCTACACGTGTTTATATTTTAAATATATATAAACTATAAATAAAAATTGTATAGATCAAATAAACATATATAAATACTTACCATTATGATGGAGGCTCTGCTATCAACGTAGTCCACCGCTCCTCGTAGACGACGGTGGGTGCGCTCAAACACCTCCATCATCGATGGGCGTTGGACGGTGCCGTCCTTCGCCACACGCATCTTACATTAGAAAACAAATACATTAGTAGCATTATACATAATATATAATTTAATTAAAAATAATTAAATTATACATACCATACGATGCTCATGAACCGCAAAAGAGATGGAGCCACCAGTGTGGCGCGCCCTCGTGCCGTCCCCCTCGGACATGCAGTTTCTCGATGTAGTCCGAGAGACCTCCTACCACTCAGGCGTGTCCCACACATGGCCAGGAATTCACTCGGGGAGTGTCCCCGAGTCTGCCCTATCTGTGTGGCCCTTAGTCGTCTTATCACGGTTTGACGGGCCTGCTGAAGCAGCCCATTATAGCGAGCGCGGGCAACACACTCCCATGCAGTCTCAACAAAAGTGGTCTAGTCCTCCGGCCATGTATAATGAGCTTGCAAAAAAAAAATTATTATTACCGATCAATATTTAACATTAACATTAATTTAATAAATATACTTACCGTGAACTCTCGCCACATTAAATCCATATGCTCACGGGGCACGTGAGACCATGTAGGCCATGCCCCGTGCATAAACTTTCGGATCGTCCCACTATCATGCGGGGGACGTCCTCCTGCTCAAATCTACACCAAATATAAATTCATATTATGATATTTTGAATTATAAATAAATTATAAGAAATAATTGAAGCATATATTTACCGTCTTTCGCGCACACTAATTGCTCTGCGTAGTTCTCCCTCGGGTGGCGGAGGGAGAATTCTGTTAGGCCCTCGTGGCCTACGTCTCGAAGACGACGGTCCTGGATCTGCGGAGGGTGGCAGAGGGATGGTAGTTGAAGGTGAGGGGATGGTGGTTGGAGGTGGGGGGATGGTGGTGGAAGGCGAAGGGTCAGTGGATATAGGTGGGGCGGGTGGTAATCATTGGGGGGTCCTACGAGGAATGCCTCCTAGAGAACTGATATCTCGAACCATAGCTATAAAAATTTAATATAATTAGATTATATATAATAGATTAATAGATATATTTAATAATTGAATATGTACTTCACATTTACAATTATTCGTCATCGTCATTATCATCATCTGTGTAACTTCTTCTTGTTCTTCTGTATCAAAATCTTGAAATTCTTCTTCTTCTCCCTCATCATCATTCTGTCATTCCTCAACTTCATTATCGTCGTCATCAACGTATGATGGTCGAGCTCCCCCGTCGTCGTTCCGTGGAAGACGATTAAGTCTTGTCTTGATGGTTGATTCAAAATAAAATGAGCAAAATGTTAAAATTAATTTCTTGAATTATATATGCTTCTGATATGGAACCTTCAACTGCCGCGGTGTTCTTTACTTTTTTCTTCAGACGATTCATGTATTTTTCAAATAAGTACATCCACCGGTATTGAACGGGGCCACCAACTTATGCCTCATATGCCAAGTGTATCGGTAGATGCTCCATCGAGTCAAAAAATGCAGGAGAAAAAAATTGCTCCAGCTTGCATATGATTTCGACAATATTATTTTCAACTGCTGACATATCTTCAACTCGAAGTAAATTTGCACAAATATTTTTGAAACATACTTAATTATGTCAATAGACCCCAAATCTTATCATGTAGATGATCTCGAAACGCGACCGGAAGTAATCTCTGCATGAATACATGACAATCATGGCTCTTCATCCCCGATATTTTGCATTCATCGACATTTACACATCGAGATAAGTTTAAGGCATATTCATCGGGTAATCTGAGTTCTTTGATCCATTGATATACATCTTTCATCTGTTGTTTATTTAACACATACAACGCCTTTGGCTTATGAAGTCGTCCATTGACCTCTTGCAACTCTAACTTAGGCCTCTTACAAAGTATTTTCACATCATGTTGAGCCTTCACATTATTTTTAGTTTTGTCAGAAATATCCAGAACAGTGTTAAAAATATTATCAAACACATTTTTTTAAATATGCATGACGTCCAAATTATGCTGAATCAGTAATGAACTCCAATACGATAATTCCCAAAAGATACCTTTTTTACCCAGTTATGTGTTTGACTAAAGCCTGAAATTTTTACATTCCGACCAAAAGTAATATCTGGAAGCAATTGAACACACGCTAACATCTATTCACCAGACAACATCGGTGGTGGCTCATCTCTTTCGACTCTACCATTGGTAAATTTGTCACGATTCCTTCAATATTGATGGTTAGACGGTAGGAACCGACGATGATAATCAAATAAGGAAATTTTCCGACCATTCTCAAGACTGAAGAATTTTGAGTGTTCCATGCAATACAGGCAAGAGAGTCACCCATGCGTGCTTCAACCAGACAACATGTCATAGGCCGGAAAATTTTTGATTGTCCACAATATAATTAACAGCTTGTAAAGTGAAGTTTTGCTTCTGGTGACAATCATAAGTGACAGCTCCCTTAACCCACAATGTTTTCAGTTCATCAATTAGGAGTCGGAGAAAACACGTCAATTTCTTTGTGAGGGCCCCTAGGACCTGGAATAATCATCGAAATATATATAAATTCATCTTTCATATACATTGAGGGCGACAAGTTATAAACTGTTAACAACACTGGTCATACTGAATACGGAGTTGCCGAATTACCAAACAGATTAAAACCATCTGTGCACAATCCCAACCTGATATTTCTACTCCATAACAAATGAAGGATAACACCTATCCAAATGTTTTCATGCTTCACTGTCGGATGAATGAGTCATTACTTTATCATCACGACTTCTTGCATGCCAACTCATATAGGGGGCAGTCTTTTTCGACATGAATAACCTTTGAAGCCTCGGTGTTAGTGGAAAATACCGAAGCACTTTAAAAGAAATATTTTTTGTCGGACCAATTTATTCTCCTTGTAACGAGGACATACCGGGCATTGCTCTAACTGTGCATTTTCTTTATAATATAAAATACAGTTATTTGGGCACGCGTGTATCTTTTCATACCCAAGCTCTAATTTTCTCATCAACTTTTTTGTCTTATAAAAAGTTATCTCAAACTTGTTATTTGGAGGTAGCATACCATTGATAAAGCCTGCAATCCGATCAAACGCAACCCCGCTGATATTACAATTGGACTTGATGTTCAGGAGTTACGTCATTGTCGAAAATCTTGTATAATTAGGATAATTCTCATACAAAGGTTCATAGGCAGCTTTCAACATCTCGTAAAATTCTGCAGCCTCCTTATTCTGCAATTCAATCTGTATCTCAGGTTGTTCTTCAGTGACTTCAACTATCATAGCATCTGACGGCACTACCGTCATATATTACATCAGCCACGACCCTTACGGCCGTCACGAAGTTGTGAATTATTCTGACGGCCGATGCGGTCGTCGGTGGTTCCCATGACTGATGTGGTATATTATAATAGTGAATGTTCGTAAAATGATAACGTGGCGTGCTGACGTGGACAAAATAAAAGTTTGTATATCAAAATACTTAATTTATTTTACTCTGTTTTTTTTGATATTTTTAATAATATTTAAAATTTTATATTAAAATAATGTACGTTATGTCATGTTAGCAATATTAGAAAAAAAATAGTGACATGGAGTATATACTAAATATTTTAATATAAAAGTTTATAATTTTATCCTCACGAGCATGTCAATTAAGTAAGGTATTATATTTTTACTTTCTACTTATGATTTAAGAAATCTAATTTGCAATGCCAAAGTTAGGATGAAGCTAGTATGTGAGATGAATTCGAAAGTGAGTTCAATACTTAGAGAGAATTCTAGTGTTAATTATTTTATTCATCAACTTCAACTCACATTTATTGTTGCCGCTAAGGAACATACAAACATAGTTCCATTTTTTAATACCATCACATTTTTATGTAATGTTATCGTAGATTCTTGTAAACGCAAAAATAGGTTACGAGGAAGGCTGTCAGGGAAATTGTTGAAATCATTGCAAAGGGTGAAATTGTGAAAGGATAAGATTTAAATCGTAAAGCGATTAGAAGATACACTCTAGAGTTCTCGTTATGGTACGTTTGTTAACTTGATGCATTTATTTTCTATAGTAATTGATGTTCTTGAGTAAACATGTTGTTGTTTATAATTTTATTGGGTAAATTACACGGAATCCCTATCGACTATAGTCGATGTGCGCAAAGACTACCTAAACTACCAAGTGTGCACAGAACCTTCCCTTCGTTAGCATGTCCATTAGTAACTTAATGGTAAAACTTTCACGTGCGCAGAACCTCCTCTCCGTTAGCATATCCATTAGTAACTTAATGGTAAAACTTTCACGTGCGCAGAACCCTCCATCTCTAGTGCCGCGTTGCAGCAATCTCCACTCTCCATCTCATCTGACGGTCATCACTTCTTCTTCTACCTATCCCCTTGCTCTAAACACCGCCGCCGCTACCACTACTACCACCACCACCACCACCTTCTCCTCAAGAAGAGAAAGAGGTCGCCAGCTCCTCCTCCCCTTCTTCCTCCTCCTCTATTTAGAGGTGGTGGTGGTGGTGGCGGCGGTGGCGGCGATGACGGTGGTGGGAGGAGGAGGTGGTGGTGGCGGTGGGATGAGGAGGAGGAGATCTAGAGGAGTTGGAGGAGGTGGTGGTGGCGGCGGTGCCGGTGTCTTGGGCAAGGGGATAGGTAAAAGAAGAAGTGATGGTTGTCGGATGAGATGAAGGCTGGAGATTGCTGTCACGTGGCATTGGAGAGGGGGGGTTTTGCGCACGTGGAAGTTTTACCGTTAAGTTATTAACGGACATGCTAACGGATGGGGTTATTTGAACAAAAAGTGTAGTCGTGGAGGATTCTGTGAACACTTGGTACTTTAAGTAGTTTTTGCGCACATGGACTATAGTCGAGGGGGGTTCTGTGTAATTATCCAACTAGATATTCCCTAAGTACAAAATGAAATCGATATAAATTTTATATTAAACAAAAACTAACTTGATGGGCTCCATAAGAAATATTTAATGAACACTATTTTTGGTGGACGGAGAATATTATTTTTTTTACCCAAATATGAGGAATAATATTTCTCATTTATCGTTGATGGTTCTTTCCAATTATGTCATTCAAGGTTCATGATAATCATCAAGAATATATCAACGATAAAAACCCTATTTTTTATTAATCTAAAATTAATAATTTTTATTATTCAAAATAATTGATATTTATTATATTTAAAATAAATATGAACTAAAAAAAATATTTTTTATTAGTTCATATTTTATCATATTATCGTTAATTAAAATAAATTATAATATAATATAATATAATACAATATATTATTTTAAAGTATAAAGTATTTCACTATTATTAGTTCATATTATTTAATATTATTAATAATAAAAATTGATAAAATTATTTAATAATAAAAAATAATCCTTGTGACCGTCTACCCTCTTGCGACCCTTGTGTGGATCGACAAATGGACCCCCTGCGAGCTATCAGCTTTCGAGGTGGGTACAACAAAAGGAAGAGTACACCAAAACGGCAAAAAGAGGAATACGAAAAGGCAAGGTGCTTGATGGCCAAATTGTACGACGTTGCGTCGTCCCAAAGCCGTCGCGACCGCCGCGCTTTAAATTGTTTTGAGTATTTTGGGAGCAAAAAGAATTAAATCTAGATTTACTCAGCTTCTTCTCGTCGACTCCCATCTGCTGATCTCCTCCGCCTCGGCTCATCGTTCCCGGTAGATCTTCCTCTTCAACGTGGGATGGCCAACAGCAACCTCCCCCGAAGGATCATCAAGGTAAAATCCTCGATCTCAACACTTTCTCGTCGGTGGACTCCCATCTCCCTAACCGATCTCCAGGAGAAATGGAAGTTTTGTTCGATCCTTCGCCCGAATTTTAGGATTTCGATCTTTATCTCCTTGCAAATTTCGTCTCTTGCTGATCCTGGCTTATTGTTTCTGTCGTTCGAACAGGAGACGCAGCGGCTTCTCAGCGAACCGGGTTTGTCTTGGTCCATCTGTTCCGATCTTAATTATGCTCGCTTTCGCTGATGATGTAGTGGGCGTGATGGATTATAGGGTTAATTCATTTTGTTGTGTTGTGCAGCTCCGGGAATAAGTGCGTCTCCGTCCGAAGAAAACATGCGCTACTTCAATGTCATGATTCTTGGGCCATCCCAGTCTCCATATGAAGGTGAACTTACTGTCTTTGCTATAGTTAGCGTGAATTTTTACTAAGTTTACCAATAATATATACTTAGATTGCTGCAAGTACGCTTCTTCTTTAATAAAAAGTTGAATCGTATTAGCAATCTTCTTCTTTTTCTTTTCCTGGCTCATCATAAGATGGCCTTTTATATATCATGTAGTCTATGGAAAATGTGGTTTGGGATTATATTTGAGAATTAGGTTATCATAAAACTACTTTAGTGCAATTACTAGTAGATCAGAATTTGGCCACTAGATTCTTACCAATAAGGCAAGATAATATTATGCATGCGCAGATTAAGATATGTTATCTATATTGTAGCTCCAACCAAGCTATTGGAGTTTCTTCTCTGAAGTTGGAAATAAGGATAGCTGTCAAATACTTGCAGTAATACTTGAATTTTATTCCTTTCTTAAGCTTAGAAAAGCATGTATTCTATATAGTTTGTAATGTGTTTTGCATATCTTCTTTCAATAAATTCATTTCTGGGGTTTGTTGGCATATCAAAAAAGGCGTCTAATATAGAGTTCAGTTCACTATACAAGGGATCTCAACACAGTTTTATTTGTTAGGAACCCTACACACTTGCAATGATCCTATTTAGAAAATTGGTAGTGCAATCCACCCTTTTTTGAGGACTAATATGGGCTGAAAAATAATATTAATTACAATTCCTTGCGCCATTGGGTAAACTTGTGGGAATATAGTATATGGAATCCAAAGTTCAAGCATAAGCAGATATGTAGCCATGTAATATCTACTTTTGTTCTTCTATGCAATGATACTCCACAGAAAGGTAATATGTTGCGGCAACTCTCTCGATCAATTATAAACTGCAGTATTATCTAACAATCGTAAGCTGCTACGAACCTCAGGTTTAGACTAGTTAGCTCTTTCACAATTCACAAATAACCATAAGCACTAACTCTAACACTGAAAACACAAAAGTAGTTACAATTATGTCAAACGGCTAGCTATAGATAGCCATAATTGTTCAGTTATCAAGAAGTCATGGTACATAATAGTTGCTATTTCACAAAAGAAGTAATTTTTTATATCTCAAATATATTGGATCAAATGGCCATCATGAAATAAGGTTTCATCATTAGCATGTTGTATGCTCAACATAGATAATCAAATAGGGTTAATTACACTCCCACCCGTTTTACTTTACTCTTATTAACTCCCACCCCCTCAAGTATAAACCTTGATTATTTTAATAAATTTTTACAGGTCATCATAAGTTAATGACATAATTTTATATTTTCATAAAATACTTTTAATGGTAAACAGTAAAAAATTAAAATAATAATAATATTAGTATTGTTTCAAGCTTCAATCAATTCTGTTTTTTTTTAAAAAAATTAGCATTAAAAATATTTTATGAAAAATATATAATAACCCACATCATCAACTTATGATGCTATGGTGAGATTTATTATTAAAATAAGCAAGGGGATTGATGACTCATAGTTGAAAGGATCGGAACTCAATTTTCAAAAGTAGAAGAGGTGTGCGTGTAATTTACCTAATTGAATATCTATCTACTCATATTACTTTAACTTTATAATATAGAAAAATAAATTGTTGCTGTAATTCTGGATCTTGTCATAAATTATAAAATTCAGCAATCTAGTTTTGGGTTCTTAATCTTTAAATACTTCCACATTTATATTAACTTAGATTAACCTACTAATTTCTTTATTATTGAAATTGAATTAGAGTCTGCTTTTGTGAGGCAATTGAGTTATATAGGCATGATTCTTATTATCATGATGATAAACAATGACCATACTGTTGCAGAATGTTAGATGCATATAAAGTGCTCATGCTTGTGGAAATAAAATATTCATTCAGTGACCCTCCTGGGACCCCTCCTTGACTGTAGCCTCATGCATGCATCTGTCTTTTAAGAGTGTTGGAAATTTTGAATATAATAGCATAATACTTATATTCAAAATTGTTTCTGGAATATTTAATAGGATGACTCTTCGTTTTATCTTAAATTTGGGCTAATTGTTTGTCAAGACTCAAGAGTATAATGAATTGAGCTTTTGAAGCATTTTGATCTTCCAATATATGCTTATGTTATATTTTCTTTATTCCTGGTTGACCTATTTTATTAGGCGGGGTATTCAAACTCGAGTTGTTTTTACCTGAAGAATATCCAATGGCTGCACCGAAGGTATGATAACACCAGTGAGCATCTATATTCTGTTGTTTGGAGATATTAATCCGGATGGGTAATATATTTATATTGTCATGCATTTGTTGAAATAATTTTCTAATATTCAAATCAAAATATAAAATAGGCTTTGAGCAATCATTTGCATCTTGAGTATTTATCCTATATTCACACCTTTATGCCTTCGGAATCGATAAGACTCATTTATCCTATATTCACACCTTTCTTCATTGCAATGAGAAAGTTTGACAAAGGATATACTTTGTTTTTTATACTGCCTGTAAGCTTATTTGACTGGATGGGAACTCTGATTACTTTCACTGCTTATCAATCCTTTATATGTTTGGTTATTCTTTACAATTTATTCTCGTTTGCGATGATTTTTCTAAATGCGTATATACTTTTATGCTTGTAACATGTAGAGGTTTGTAGGTTATATAATATTCAATAAAGCAGGTCTAATTCTAGTATCCTCTCCATTTGTTCTGTTATGCTGTAATTTAATCCTTCAATAGCATAAAGAAATTCTCATGAAGCCTCAGCTACACCTAGGTCCTAGACTCCTAGGTGCATACTATCAAGAGTATCAGAACTATTATGATAAGTGCATATATTATTGTTTAACAGTCCTTGAATTTTTGACACTTGACCTTCTCTGCTATTTCCTATTAAGGTAGAAGAGATTTGAAAATTTTGCATTCTCGGTCATTGGAAATATTTTGTGGGGGGTATATGGATACCATTGTAATGAAACATGAAAAGTACAGATGGATATCTAATTTGGCCATTGCAAGTTGAAAAAACCAAGTGGATATGATACTCCACATCATTATCTAACATGCCAAAATTCATTTATATATTTTCATCTCGACTTGTGATATGCATGTATGTATAGTTGTACCACCAATGTGGCACTGTAGCTCACTGTATATTAAATCACAAGTGGGTTTGAAAGGATACAGTGAATCTTGACATGTCAAATGTGATATGGATTGTCACATCATCATCTTAACAAAAAAACAATAGAAAGTTCGACGGTTGGCTATATTTCTTAGAACTATTGACTTTTTCATTTTGGATATATTCATTGCAACTCAAATTGTTTAGGATGTTAAGTGATTTTTAGAATGAAAGCCTCCAGGTTACATCTATAAGATTGTATCTTTTAGTTAGCTCTTGGGTTAGAGATGATATATGAATAATGACACACCATTTTTGGATTTTGATTTGTTCTATATTTCCATTTTCATCTCACTCCATTTTCATTTTCCCTTATTATTTCTTTCGATTCATCATCTTAACTTGCTACATATGTGCTACCTTTATTTTTTTCTTCACCTTTCCATTATATCTTATTGACACTAGCACTATTTTCATCACTGGGTGTCAGAACACGAGTGTTGATGCTTTTATTTGGTTGTTTCAATCTCTTTATAGCTTTCAAATGTCTTCTAATCATTCCTAGCCTTAGTGTATATTAAATTTGGTTTCCAAATGTCATTCTTCTTTGAAACAGGTCCGGTTTCTCACCAAAATATATCATCCTAACATTGACAAGGTAAATACATAATATCTCCATAATTTTCTGCACGTGATGTGGTTTCAACTGAGAGTTTTATTTTTTGCAGCTTGGAAGAATATGCCTAGATATTCTTAAGGACAAATGGAGCCCAGCTTTGCAAATTAGAACAGTACTTCTCAGGTAAGTAGATGGTTTTCTTGTCTATTCTCTGTACTGGGGAGTAGAATGCAATTTGTTTTTGATATTTCCTTTTTATAGACACATTCATGATATGAATGTGTTTTCCTGATTTGCTGTACATTTGAAAAAAAAAACAATTCTTTGATACCTCTTTAAATGTGGCATCTGATGGCATACTCTATTTGCTTTATTCTTTTGCATGCATAGTTTATACTGCTTATATCTTTAGATCATTTTCTAGAATTTAGGATGATCTACAATGAACCTATAATGTGTGTCCTTGGTTTCCTGCTATTTCTCTGTGCTGATCATTCAGGACACAATTATATGCTCATTCTTGTATTCTCCCTGCCATCTCAAATGATCGGAGCAGAGACCAAGGAGACGAGTTTACTGGGAAAGTAGTTAGATAGAATACTATTTGTAATAAAGATTTAAGGGAAGGAGTGTAGAAAACATTCAGAAAATAGGTAGTTGGGATGCATGGAGGTTTCAGTTGAGGAGAATGGGGTAAAGCACAACTTTTGAAACTCTTTATCTTATTTCAACCACATCAAACTGTGGTACCATTAGCAGCTTAAAGAGTAATGATATTGTCGTGCATCATGTAAGAAGGCAGTAATGTGGGCATCCATGAAATTAGTGATTTAAGCTGTGTTTCTCCTTATAGGACTCTTTGGCTCACATATTTTGATGATCAAATTCCTTGATACTAGTTGAATGTTTATTCTTGGACATGCACAAGGAAAGAGGTCCTTTTTAATGCCCAAATCTTTTTTTTGCCTGTCTCAATTCCTTAGTGTGACAATGTTAATCAATGGATCCTGATTCACTGTTAATCAATGAATCCTGATGATTACAGTTTCATCAGATATCTTATTACAGTTTCATTATTTAATGACCAATGCCTTCTTGAACTTGCAGCATCTTACCATTTATTGAATCTGAAGTTAATCTTACCTGATTAATATATTTTTCTCTAGTATTCAAGCTCTTTTGAGTGCCCCCAATCCAGATGATCCACTTTCAGACAACATTGCAAAGCATTGGAAGACAAACGAAGCAGAAGCAGTAGAAACTGGTAAGATTATGGTGATTGTTGCTGCAGGTTCTCCCTGAAAGTATTGGTTATATAAATATATCACGTGTTTTAAGGTTTGTTTTTAAAATCGATCATGTGCTTTAATTTTTAACAAATCTATCTTATGGTCATGATTTTACAACAAATCTCGCCCCTCATTAAACCTCTGTTAAAGTGTGTGGCTATTAAACTACCTATGTGGCAAGCTGAGGTGGATTATTTGGATGAACTCACCTGCCATGTCAATCCTTTTTGAAACTTGCCCCATGCTAAATCAAACCCTAATTCCTAAAAACCAGAACAACTCAACTCAGTGTTTGCTCACTTTATTTCTTTTCCTGTTTCAGCCAAGGAATGGACTCGTCTATATGCTACTGGCGCGTAAAAAGGTCTCAATTTGGGATGTATGGAAATTCACCTGGCGATGCTCAATTTCAACAAGTGCAACAGGATATCATGTATGCAAAATAAATCTAAAACAATTTCAAGTTCTGCTGTTATACTTTACAATGGGTACTGGCTGAAACTACATCCGGTTTGTAAAACGCACTTTAAGTTAGTGAAGTAATAAAAGCAAAGAAGTTCTATGTTAGGATGGATATTAAGCTTACATAGCTTATTTGTAATGTTACTTCGATACTTATAACCCATATCATAGTCCATAACTCCATATTATTGCTTTGGTACTCTTATATGCATAGCCTGAACCAATGGTTGAATTGCTTTTTTTCATGTCGTTGCCAAAGATCAGGTTGTAAATAGATTGTGCTTCTGGCACAGAAGCACTATCTGGCCTTCTGTACCTAGAAAAAGCTGGTCTGTTGCATTCGGAGCCACTGCAACGATGGTTGGGCATTCACTTTTTATTGTAGGCTGATGTAGTAGCTGCTTCATTTTCCAACAGGTTTTAGTATTGCTGCAGACCACCTTATTGAGAAAACTGTTCTTCCACCTAAACCCAGAATCGTTTGTCTCCTCGAAAGCATACTTGAGTTGTCTTTTGAATGGGAAAAACGTGTTTTGTTAGGTAGAAAAATATATATATGCTTAGGCTAGGCTATTCAGCAAGCTATGCCCCAGTTTCTTACAAATTATTTTACAGTCACTGTCCTGCCAACCTAACTCAAAATCTTCAAATAGTTAGCGAGTATGTATCATATCATAGTATGCCATAATCAATACTTCCAAACTTGAAACAGATTCTAAAAACCTGTTTGGCCATTGATTTTGTGTCCAATTAAGTTTTGATCTACTCTCATCAGTTCTTTATCAAATTAATTTTTGTTTTTAACTCAGATCATGCATCTGATTCGAGCTGGTTTTGAAAACAATGATTTGTACATCTGACCGGTAGCCATTTATCATCACTGACATTTTTATGGATCCATAGCACCACAGGAATAGCGAGCAGGAAGATATGACAAGAATGGGCCCTCCATTTGTTTTTTCCAACATTGTCGAAGAAGAAAAGAGTCTCCCCGAAAGTATCAGGTGATTAGACACTTGAGATGCTTGTTCATATTGCAGAAAAAGTGGAGCCTTTTTGTAATTATTGAGCCCTACAGCATCATCTAAAAAGAGTTCTTTCTCATCTTCTTTTGGTAAAAAGGCCATGCCAATGATAGTCAGTTCTCCCACCAGTTGGTGGGCTCGAGCTTGCCAAGGTTATTATTGCAGCTGCTAAGTACATTATAGACTGGGCTGGTGGTAGGCAATGTTTTCAAATCTAAATCAGTCTTAACCACATTGGCCATTAGACTTGGATTCTCAGTTCAACTAATCTGACTAGTTCAATGAATCTATATAAGAAACACTGAAAGAGAAAAGAGTGAGTCAATCAGTTCGAGTTAAATCAGGTTGGTCTCCGATGACTTGGATTGGTTAATTAATTGTCCTTACACCAAACCATGGACTAGTTTAGCTGAATGAATGTTTTATTTTTAAAGAATATATATTGGTGGTAGGTGGTGATGTGTGTAGAGATTGAGAGGTGGTGGGGTATTGAGGATGCAGGGAGATCACATGGAATGCTGGTGTCGACGAAGAAGGCTAAATTGAGCTTCACATGCGGTGCATGGCTCTGTGGCTCCCATTGACCTTAATTTCAGAGGGGGGCAGGAACGCTGCTGGTATTAATAAACAGCAGTGCTGTGTTGCTACAGCTTGACCTCAACAGGGGCTTTGCTTGCTTTACCACATGAGAAAATTTAGTGGATTTGGTTGATCCAACAATTTAATACGCCATCGCATTTTGTCGGTGGCAAGTTTTCTGCTAGAACATTGTCAACTACTTTATTTTAGCCAATATAAATATGTATGGGAAATTTAGGGGTGATGCCAGAAGCCCAGAAGGGGTACATTTTGCATTACAATCCATTTAAGGATGAGCATATTATATAACTGGGAGAGGGACATATATCCTTAATCGATGATGAGACCATATCATGGTGGGTATATATAGTGTGGTCCTCTCCTGATACGATCCTATCATTGGATGGTGTAATCATGCATTTATTTCAAAAACTTTAACCTATTAAAAAGTTTTTTTTTTATTGTTTATATCCTCAACTCCCCTCTAATTCATTTGTGTGTATGAGCAATTTAATTAGATTGAACCGACACAAAACTAACATGTCAATCATAATTAATTATCCAATTTATAAAAATACTCAAATTATAATATTTTATTCAAATTGATGATTTCCAAAAAAATGGGTTCATCTATGGGTTCCTTAAAAAAGTTGATTTTAGATCGATTTTTTAAGCATAAATTTAACAAAATCTAAAACTAAATATTTGCTGTTTTATAGTTTTACATTGCATTTTTTTCCAAAAGATGCTAAGTAAATCCATTTGGACATAGTGGATATCCATTGATAATGGTTATTTACTCTTTTAGAATGGAAATAGTTATTATTTTAGGTTTTAAGAAAAAAATGATTTATTTTTTATTCAAATCATCATTTTCACATGTAAGTTATATTTTTCACACAATTATATTTTAAATTTGTATCAATTTAATTTTATCATTAAATTTTTA
Organism: Canna indica; assembly: GCA_034359265.1. NCBI lineage: Eukaryota > Viridiplantae > Streptophyta > Magnoliopsida > Zingiberales > Cannaceae > Canna > Canna indica. The sequence goes on along the minus strand of CP136891.1, from coordinate 71,570,456 downwards.
TTTGATAACATGACCGTCACATTTTTTGAAATTTAAAATAAAAAAATATTATATTAATAAAGAATGATTACTAAATATATCCAAACTTATATGATTTTTTTAAAATCTATCACAATATTTCATTTGTATCACTATGATACTCTAATTTTCAATTTATTTTAGTTATATCCGGACATCAAGAGGCATCAATTTTGTCATTTGGATGTTAATGTGATGCTGTTGACATGGATAAGTGGTACCACATTTGCATCTCTAAATGAAGAAATATAAAAAATACTACATAATTGGACTTTTTTAGTAGGGTTTATAGAGTTAACGTTGTTGACATGGATAAGTGGTACCACATTTGCATCTCTAAATGAAGAAATATAAAAAATACTACATAATTGGACTTTTTTAGTAGGGTTTATAGAGTTAACTATGTAATATGTTTCAATTTTTAGGGATTTTTAAAAATCTATCCTAATTTTTTATTTTCATCTAATTGGGTGTCACACCCCAAAATCCGAACTTGATCGGCCAAAGTACCACTCGTACTCTGAAGCCTAACTCAACCAAGACAACCCGTGGCCATACACCGGCCTAGCATCGCTATACAACACAATGTCCATTTCATATCCCAGAGATAATAAGTAAGCCGTAAATAATTGTTTAAAAAAATGAAATATACTTCATACATAAGCATTCAACAATCTAAGTATCATAATCCAATCATTCCCTAAAGTATAGAAATTTATCAAATTAAGTTTCATAATTCATACATGCATAAGTCCAAATGTCTAACCCTCACCACGTGTGCTCCCTCATAGGGTCGGCAGTGTAGTCCATGAAATTTCCCCCCGGGGGAATTCGGCCCCTACTCAATCCTCTCCTCCTTAAAGTTTGATGATCTTACATTGTCATGCTAAGGGGTGAACATGTTCTAGGTGAGCCTAGGTTCAATATTTTCCAACCCATGTTCCTACAATTGATCACAACCCAATCAAACCAAGTGAATCCTAAGGGCAGCATGTCCCTATTCAATTTAGGTGAGCACCAATACAATTATAAATTCCCTCATTGACCATCCTTGTCCAAGAATCAAGATAACATCAAGAAACCACAAGAAACATCAACATGGAGGGGCGGCACAACCCCAAACCCGAGCAGGATCATGCGGCATCACCTCAAAATCCGATTAATACCATAAAGATTATACAACGATAATGAAAATTTCATGATTGACCAAGAGACGTAAAGAATTCATCACAAAATCCATGTCAAAAATCCTTAAGGGGTGGCGGCTTGGTTAAAGAACAAGGGGAGAAGAGTTCTAAATCCACGCGCCAGAGAAGGAAATTGAAGAGGATGACAGTCCTCCACGCTCCCACGTCAACGAAGTCTGGATGCGCTGCCCAGTTTTAAGTCGTCCCACACCATCTCCTTTCCTCTCGTGTATCCCAAAATATAGTCGTCCAAAATAAATATCCACTGTTCCCATCTAGGGGCAAGGGATCTCGAACATGCTCCCAAAATTTCAGTCTGATCAGCCCCAGGATAGTGTTCCGATTGCCCGATTTGGTGAAACTTGACGTAGTAGAATCCTAGAGAAGAAGACCAAGAACAAGGCTTCGGTAAATCCATCATAGTGACGGATCCGATCATCAAAAACCAATCTCCACCGATCCAAACGTAAATCATGAAGTCTAAAACTTACTGTCCAAATTTCATTACGATCTGACCACGGACGCTCCATCAATCACGAAGTTTGATGGCGTCCGATGCTATAGGAGCAGTCTGCTGAGATTCCCTTCTTCCCTCTCCATGCGTGCGTCTCTTCCTATGGACACCTAAGGGGGTGTGCAGCTGCCTGCTATGAGCCGTGTGCCCCAGAGGGATGAGATATAAATACTAAAGCCTTAATCGCCAAATGACTAAAGCGCCCCTTAACTTAAGTCAAGTATAAAACAAACCATAACCCGACCAATACAAGTACGATTCGAGTTCCGTTTGAACCTTCGAACTCGTCTCGAATCCAACTACTCATCTAAGGACTAATCAAACCTAGATAAATTAATTACCTTTCGTGCAAATGCCAATATTCAATTCAAGCCTTCCAGCGTTTCATTCGGCCCATCTTGACGCGCAACCAATTTATCCCGCTGGAATAATTAAATAAAATCTTTAAAAACTTTTTTTTAAACAAAAATAGAACGTCACAATATGTGACCATACTAGGGTTCGAACCCTAGATCTCTAGGCAACGTTTAACATGTTGCCTACCCACAGTTGGTAATAACTTTAAAAACTTTGCATGCATTACATTGGGATCTCGTACTTTTAATTTATTTTAATTATATCATATCATCAAACTATCATCACTTTTGCTATTAAGATGCTAAGTTGCAATATGGATGCGGGGTAGAAGTACAATCAACATTTAAAAATAATAATATGTCACGACAATAATATTTGGTTGTCCTTATTTATTCATAGTGAAAATGTTAACTTTTGTCTATTATAATTAATCTAAATTACATAATATAAATTATATTTTTTTTGTAATTAAGAGTTTAATAGGATGTTTAATACTTGCAATATATATTAAGCTAAGAGAACAAAGACAGAAAAATAACTTTCTCACTTCATCAAAAAAAAAAACTCAATCTGAACAGTACAAAATTGCCTATTTATACAAATCTAATAACCACCCATGAGTGGAGCTAAACTACTAACAGCTAAACTAAACTATCTAACAGAAACATCAGTTAAAATGTAACTAAGCTAAATTATCTAACAAGAATAACAGTAGTAGTGGAACTTTAACTTTTTGATATGCTGAGTACATGCTTATGTACTTCATTAGGCCCCCGCAAGCTGGCAATGAATACATCATGAACTCCCAGCTTGGACAAAAAAGCTTTAAAAGTAGGTGCATGTTGAGACTTAGTGAAAAAGTCTGCTAATTGTTGACTAAATTTCACAAAGAGCAGATGAATAATGTCAGCCTTCAGCTTGTCTCTTACAATGTGACAGTCAATTTCTATATGTTTAGTTCTTTCATGAAAAATAGGATTATTAGCTATGTGAAGTGCAGATTGACTATCACAGAAAATGACTGTCGGTTTAGGATGCTCTACTTGGAGATCATTGAGCAAGTATAGAAGTCATTGGAATTCACATGTTGCAGATGCTAGAGCTCTGTATTCAGCTTCAGTTGATGATCTGGAGATGATATTTTGCCTTTTAGATCTCCATGAAATCAATGACTTTCCTAGGAACACACATAATCCAGTCACACTTCTTCTAGTTACAGGACATGTAGCCCAATCAGAGTTTGAAAAAGCCTTGAGTTCAAGGACTGAAGTAGATGACAAAAAAATACCCTGACCTGGACAACCCTTAATGTACCTTAACACCCTGTGAAGTTTGTGAAGGTCAGCTTCAGTAGAATGTTTTAATTTATGTGAAAGTTGATGAACAACATGTGTTAAGTCAGGTCTAGTATGTGTCAAATAGAGAAGCCTTCCAACTAGTTGCCTATAAATTGTTGCATCAATCAATTTGTCTGCTGATTGAGCTGATGGTTTGAAATTTGGAACTGCAGGTGTTTGAGTTGGCTTGCTACCAAGAAATCCTATGTCTGCCAAGAGTTCCAGGGCATACTTTCTCTGACATATGTTGATTCTAGCCTTTGTCCTCGATATCTCAAGTCCTAGAAAGTCTTTCAACTTGCCCAAATCCTTTATCTTGAATTCATCATGAAGGTAAGCCTTGATTGCATCAATCTGCTGTGTGTCATCACTAGCTAGGATAACATCATCCACATATACTAAAAGTGCTATGAATGATTTGCCAGTCTTCTTAATGAACAAGCTATGATCAGCAGATGCATTAGTAAAGCCTTTAGAAAGCAATGCTTGAGATAATTTAGCATGCCATTGTCTACTTGTCTGTTTAAGGCCATGAAGAGACTTTTGAAGTTTACAAACTTGACCTGGAATGTCTGATTTGAAGCCTTGTGGTAACTGCATATACACCTCCCCCTCTAAATAATCCACTCCTTCTTGCTGAGTAAATCCCTTGGCCACAAGTCTGGCCTTATACCTTTCAAGTGTTCCATCAACATGATATTTCACCTTGTAGACCCATTTGCATCCAATAGCAACTTTTCTTGGAGGCAATTGGGTTAAGGACCAAGTATGGTTGGTCCGTAAAGCATTTAACTCTGTCCTCATAGCATCCTGCCATTCCTTGGACTTAACTGCTTCTTTGTAGGACCTTGGCTCAGCAATTGTAGTGATGACAATTGAGAATGTCATATGCACTGGACTGAGACGCTTAGTGGTCTAATTCACACCAGATGTTTGTCTAATTCAGGATAGCAATCGATCCCTCAATAAATTGCCACTTGTTTTTCGACACCAAGGCTCGTCTTATTGCTCGGAACCATGATTGGTAATTATTTTCATCAAGAACAGGAGAGACAAGAATCAAAGATGGATTCTCGTTAGGATGGAGATAGTAAGGATTAACCTGTGAATCTTCTGGTGTCGTCGGTCGATTTCCTCGATCAGTGATTGGAATTTTATCAGGAACGGAAGATTTTGAAGCATTAGGATCCATTGCTGAAATCGAGAAATCTCATAAAGAAGACAACAAAATCGAGATTAAATCTTGAAGAACTTTTTCAAGAGACGAACAGACTTCAGGAAGAAAGTAGCTAACAGAAGCGCATTGCTCTGATACCATATTAAGCTAAGAGAACAGAGATAGAAAAATAACTTTCTCACTTCATCAAAAGAAAAACTCAATCTGAACAGTACAAAATTGCCTATTTATACAAATCTAATAATCACCGGTGAGTGGAGCTAAACTACTAACAGCTAAACTAAACTATCTAACAGAAACATCTGTTAAAATGTAACTAAGCTAAATTATCTAATAAGAATAAATGTAGTAGTGGAACTTTAACTTTTTGATATGCTGAGTACATGCTTATGTACTTCATTAATATAACATATAATATAAATGTATATTCGTCCATATAATATTTTTAACAAAGGTGAAATATATAAATAATTTCAATTTTAAATATTATGTTATAACAATATCATATTCATTTTTAGAATTAATTAATTAATTAATTAGTATATTTTTAAACTAATCTTTTATTTTTAGAAGTTTGACTAAAATTATTATTTTATTATATTATTATGAATTAGAATAAAATATAATATTTGAATAAATTATAAATTAGTATAAATATTTAATATTACTAAGAAGAATATTTTTATCATTTTGTCTCTCTTCCTTTTGCTAATCAAATAAGAAAATAATTATTTTTGATCTATTCACCCCGCCAACCAAACAAGGAATAGCAATTACATTCCTCCTCTGTTCATATTACTTATCTATTTCTTTTCTTATTTATTCAATTTCTCATCCATTCCAATAATAGGCTTGAAATCGGGTCCTAAATGATGTTGCTAATATCTAAGAAATTATGCAATTAAGAACTATGTAGTTTGTCATCAGTGAGAGGCAATGACGGTTCTAGCTCTGAGTGACAACGATGTAGACAGGTGGAGGTGAGTGTTAAGAATGTAAGGGGACACGAATTAAAAAATACTACTGGAAAAATGGGCATCAGCAACGGCTTGCAACGACTCGGCCCGTTGCAAAGTAGCCGTGGCAGAAAAGCGCGTTGCTGATAATTTAGCAATGGTGCTGCAACGGCTTTGCCATGGACACCGGGTCGTTGCTGATAACCTTATTAGCAACGGCCTGTGAGACCGTGGCAAGGCCGTTTGTGAAAGATCGTTACTAAGCCGTTGCTGATGTTAAAAAGTGATGGCTTTTCGAGCGGAAACTTTGTCGAGAACAAAAGAGACCGTTGGTCGTCGATCGAACAGCGTGAGAGTTAGCGAGGGTTTAGAATCTAAGTGGCAATTGAGATCACAAGAAGCCTTTTTCATCCCTCTACCTCTCTCTCTCCCTCGCCAGCCAGTATATATATTTCTTTCCCACTCTCACGCTCACTGCAGTTCTGCAAAAGGAGGCGACCGCGGCTTACAAAATACGACAACGTACAAGGTACGCGACTCGAAACGTGGCCTTATGTCATTTGTCAATCCCTGTGTTTGATGTCGTGGGACGTGCAAATCCTTTAGTCTGTAAATCCTTTGCTATATAGAAAATATCTTGGTACAAATCCTTTGCTATATAGATGTAGAGTGACAGTCTCCCGATCCAAAAATCGTCCATTCAAGCAAATGCGGCATGGACATCGGATTTTATCACCGACGCTAACGAATTTCCGATTCGAATAGGCGAAATTTAGGAAGTACGTTATGCCTAATCGAAACTCATTCGTTAAAGCTCCATGATCAAGACGTCGGTACATCCAACTTCGATCAACCGACATGATTCTGTCAATCAATGATAATTTCTTTGGTTAATGCCTTTAGGTGAGATTGTCCTATTTCATTCGGGATTTATGTTATTCATATTGCACTAAGTACTTCTTTTAACCGCTAACTTCATTCTAAATTTTGGCAGCATCTCCCTACAATTCTCCGAATACGCATATCATCTGGGTGTGTATCGGAGAACAAGAGAGATGCTGTCGAAATTTAGAATATGTTAACAGTTAAAAGAAAAATGTAAGTGCAATACAAATAACTATATTCCCAAATTGTCCAATTAGGAACAATTCAAGGATTGTACGTCGTATAAAAGATCATCTACTTCTTTTACACGAACATACAACCCCCGAAAGAATCTAAGTATTTGCTAAATCATATTCGACTCGTCGATGCGTACGTGAAATATATCAACTCGTCAGATGGATGATTATTTTCTAAATGTTTCGAGTCAGTTCGAGTCCATAGTGGATAATTCCGACACGAGTCCAAATTAGACGATTCCGACGGGAGTCCAAATTTGACGATTCCGACGCAAGTTCGAATTGGACGATTCTGGCGCAAGTCCAATGAGGACTACTCCGGACTAATTAACATTTTAACTAATTAATTAATATTAATCTACAACATTTTAACTAATTTAAATAATTAACCTATAATTATTAATCTAAAACATAATATTAATCTAACTAAATTAATCTAAAAATTACTCTAAACTATAATAATTAATCTAAAAATCATAATAATTAATCTAAACCCTAAAAATTAATCTAACAAATTAAACAATTAATTAAATAATTAATCCAAACAATTAATTAAAAATTAAATATATATATAAATAATATTATATAAGCATTTCTGGCGCCGGAGGCTAGTGTCCGGACACTGCATAAACCACCGGCCGCTGGCCGATGGCCGTCGGTCGAAACCCTATTTTAAGGGTTTCGGTCGGCTCTAACAAAGGGGCGGAGGTCGAACGGGAGGCGGCGAGAAATACCTCGAATCGAACGGGAGGCGAAGGTCGGAATCGGAGGTCGATGACGGGGTGGCGGCGTCGGCAGCGGAAGCTCGGTGGCGGCGTCGAAAGAGAGCAGCGACGGCGGGCAGAGGAAGAGGAAGAAGGGGGCGGGCGCGATCGCGTGCCATATATAAACTTATCAACAACGGCTCACTTAGCCGTTAGAAAGCCGTTGCTGATATGTTAATCATCAGCAACGGCTCACGTGTCCGTTAGAACGCAGCTCACTTTTCCGTTAAAATATCGTTGCAGATATAGCATATCTGTAACGGCTTGAGCGGCCGTAAGAACGCCGTTGCAAATAGCAACGGCTTGAGCGGTCGTTGCTGAAGAACCAATTTCTAGTATTGAAAAAAGAATAAATAGATATAATTTTTAAGATTTGGTAAAATGACATTTTATTATTTTCAAAAGTATTTAAGGATACTAAATGGATTACCGATCCACATCGACAGTGTCATTCGACATCCTAATGACCTAATTGATGATAGTTCGATTGTAGGTTATAAATGAAACATATCGAAAGTACGAAGC